>CM062225.1:34220310-39135175 GCA_031216235.1 Syzygium jambos | reverse complement strand
CTCTCGAGACGGAGACGAGGACGGCGCCGGGTCGTTCTGTGGCGCGAGAGATTCCTCCTCCTTTAACTCGGCAGATGTCGAGAAAGAAGAAGAGAGCTGCTGGTTTGAGGATCGGATATGGAAGAGACGCGCCGATCGCGACTTCCGCCGATCGCGCGTCTCCTGTTCCGATCTCTCCTTCTGATGATGCGAGTTCGGTCTCTGTACCAGACGCGAGATCGGAGTCCAATATGGACAGTAGCAGTAACGGTAGGAATAGCTTCTCAATGTCTGCATCTGCTCCGCAAGAACAAGAGTCATCCAGTGTTGCTTCACTCGCATCACAGCCTAACCATCGCAGTCTAGAAGTTTCAGAAGATTTAGAGGAGGCCACGGAGGATCCTTCACGAACTCCGGGGACTAGTGACAGTGAAGTAATTCAGCACGATACGAGAGTTGTAGAGATAGAATCAGCTCTCGCATCCGAGGCTACTGAGACGACAAAACATGGCGACGATGGTGGCGAGCGTACGAAGATGGATGATTCAGTTGAGACCAAATTCGAGCGAATTAAGGCTCAGGTTGCCGAGAAACTCAACCGGGCTCGGGAATTGGCAGCTTCCTTATCTGCTGCGAAGAAGGACTGCGTGAGGAAGAGAAGAAAGGCTGCTGAGAACGTGACTTTGGCTTCTACCAAGCACAAGGAACTGGAGAAGAGCTTGGAGGAAGCATGTGAGGCTGAAGATTTCGAGATGGCTGAGAAGGTCAGTGAAAGCCTTGCTGCTACTGAAAAGGAGAGACAAGCTTTGGTGGATGCACTCAGAGCTAGTGAAGCCGAATGCGATGCTATTAATGCGAAGATGCAGGAGGTTTTAAATGCACAGATTGCTGCTGGGGATGAGTGTGTTTCTCTGTTGGAGGATTTCTCTAAGGTCAGTGACAACATTTTTCTTTGGTTACACTGGCAGAATGCTTGATCCTAGAATGAATTATGGTAGAGTGAGCTCTATAGTAAGAACTTCGCAGCACGGGGCAACGCAATGATTGGCTGGAGCAGATTGATACATGTTTCCGATTTTCCGTCTGTCTTTATAAACTTGCGAGTGCAACGGTACAAGCCTTCCTGACTGGATGTTCTTTAAATTCACATTTGTGCTCAGCTGCCCCTGCTGAGTGAAGGAAGTCCTTTGTCAATTTTCATCTTTCATTTGACAATCGGGTTCTCATGATGAACGTGGAAAGAGTGGTTTTATCAAGGTGCTTCAAGGAAAATGAATGGACAACAAGAATGTCTCTTGACCATTGTTGGGTTATGGCAGATTATAGGCATGGTATGAGCATGCTAGTGGGTGCACCACACATGTGGTGTCACTGGTGTGCCCTTGCGCACAATTGTGTTGTTTCATTGAAAACTTCACGATAAAGAAAAATATTTTCCATGGAAATCACTTTCAAGGAAAACGGTTAGTTTTCACTTGTTGGTGGTTTGGAGGGCGTGAACCTCGTCTTTGAGACATTCGATTTCCTTCTTCTTGCCAAAATGGGAAGTCGTTTTCCCCAATCTAAACTTGTTGTTTTTCAGTCCATGGAAAACGCTTTCCGTAGATCATAGTTTTCTGTCCATTAAACACCAGAAAGTCGGAAAATAATTTCCCGGAAACAGTTTTCTTTCAAACAAACAGACCCTTATTTTTTTTTTATGAGATAGCCATAGTTTTAATTGATTTGTTGTAAGGTAAACTAAAAGGTTTCAGCTAGTCATATTGATCCATTACAGCAGAATTTTCTGTTGAAATATTTCCCATGGTCTGTTTCGATAATCCAAGTAGACTTTGGGTGGTCACTGTTTTAAGGATAACCGTGTTATGTCTCTCTGTACTTTTTCCTAAACTGTTTCATCTATCTCCATAAAACATGAGGTTGGATCGTGCGTGCCATGAAAAACTTTCTTGTAAGCTATCAAGTTCATGTGGAGACGACAGTTGCCAGATTTAGCTGAATTTAGTTTGAAGCAGATCACTGACATTTTTACCTCTTATCCTGCAGGATGCAACTGCTAGTGCTGACCTGATAGTGAGGAAGGCAAACTTGCTGCATGCAGAGGAAATGGACAAATGGCTTTCATCAAGTGACGATTTAGAGGTGAAGAAGATGGAACTTGAAATTGAGTCATATCTGATAACTGAAGCTCGTGAAGGAGTGAATGTTTCCATTGATCTTTCAATTGACGATGACAGCAGAGAGAAAGAAAAACTTCTTAAGAAGAAGGATGTGTTGTTGGAGGAATTGGAGAAGCTACTTAATTTAGTGAAAGAGAAGGAGAAGGAAATTGCTGAGAATGATGCTACCATTGAAGCAGTAGAGAAGCGTATTGCTGGTGTGGTATCTGGATTTCAGGACATGCAATTAGATATTGGTACTAAATATGATAGAATGAAATCAAAGCTCTCTCAGGTTGATGCGGAAAGTGAAGCTTTATCAATAAAAAAGAAAGATATTGATGATGCACTCTCTCGAGAAGAGAATAAAGGAGCAAAGATTAGGGAACTTGGGAGGATTGCTGCAGATGAAGCAAAAGCATGTCATGAAGCTGCAGGGTTGAGAAAAGGTTTAATGCTCTGCATTTTGGAGTTCAGAGAAAGTAAACTGGGGCTGATGAAGACTGAGGAGAAATTTTCTGAAGATGTCAAGAGGCTCCAACAAGAAGCTTCCTCTGCAAGAGCCTCTCTACAGGTAATTTTACTTTTTAGCTGTCTTACTCTTTACATGCAAACGGCATAAGTCTAAAAGGTGGTTGAGCTTCACATCATTCATTTAGTATATTCTGGCCTATAGAGTCTACATCCTGCAACGTTTTGGAATATTTACTTCCAGTCTTCAGAATCAGTAATGCTTAAGGTTCATCTTCGATTATCCAACTTAGGATGAGTGTCGTTTCATGGTTGAGATATACTTGCTGAAGGAAATATTCTAAAGACACAAGCTGCAAGTGACTTCTACTCTCTTTCAAAAGTTTGTTTATGTAGTGTATTTGACAGGGACGCCTTAATCTCAAAATTTTAGGCTACCAGGGATATGTAGACAATGTATGTTGAGCTCTAACGTTTCCCCTCACAAAAAAGCTATTTCTTGCAAGTGAGATAGTGGATGTAATCATATCAAACTATTATAGGGCTGGAGTACTACAACAGGAGAAATAGGAGACGATAAGCAAAAGAGTGAGGGAGCAATAGGAGAGGATAAGCAAAAGAGGAATTTGATTAGATTTGAAATCTTGCAGTGAACTCCAATATCACGTGAGGAGACCTTTAATCTGAAAAACTTTTCTAGTTAAGTGGTCATGTTATTGTATTGAGCATGTTCTTTAGCTATAGCTTCAGCAAAAAAAAATCAAAACCTGAATACTCGAAATCTATTTGCCTTTCTGGCTTGTCATTTAATTAGATTCTTGTCTTTTGATTATAGGAACTGTCTTCAAATAAGTCCGGCCTCCAGCAGGAGATAGCTTCATTCGAGCAGAGGATACTTTATGTGGACAAGAGACTTCCAGAACTAGAGACCGAGAAAAAGGTTGCTGCTGCTGCAAGAAATTTCAAAGAAGCTGCACGAATAGCTGCTGAAGCAAAGTCGTTGAGCACTGAGAAGGAAGGAACACAAATGGAGCTTGAAAGAGCCACCATGGATCTGGCAAAGCTTGAAGAAGAAATTAAAGAAACTGTTGATAAATTGCAGGAGGCTGAGGAACAGATCTTATTAAGGGAGAGGGATTTGGCGGTGGCTAGATTCCAGAGGTTACTCGTAACTGCTAGTGCTGCTAGTGCTGAAAGAGCTGCTGCTCTGGAATTGGGTGACCATGAAGAAGCAGACATTTTACTTGCTGAAGCCGAAGCTGCAAAATTCGAAGGCCAAAAGCTCCAATCGGTATATGATTTGAAGGAGGAAGATTTTTGCAATCAACCGAAACAATTAGCAGAACTAGCAAAATTAGCAGAATTAGCTGCATCTGCTCATCTTACCCCAGCCTCATGACGACATAGTGCATTTGGAGATGACTGACCTTTTTTGGCATGACAGGCTTCAAAAACTCTGGTCATGTGTATTTAAAGGGAATTAGCCTGGACGGTTCATCTCGCCTTTGGCTAGATGCTTTCAAACCTCAGTGCCTAGAAATGACAAGTGCGGCATTCTTCGGCCTTTGACCGGTAGCAAATTTGGTATCGGCTTTGAAGTTTTCAGCGACTTCATTTATGGTAGAGGATGTGAGAATTCAGCTTCTCCAAGGCAATGGCAGGAGTAATTTTTTGTATATTTGTTGAGTGAAAGATCAAATACATGTCTATTCTCATACAGAATAATGTCCAACCCAATACAAAAAGGGGATTGTGGATGGTGTGGAAAATAGCCAGAGCTTTCTTGAGATTTTCTTTTATTTAAGTGATTTTTTTGTTTTGCTCTTCTCTCCTGTTTTTCTTACTGTCGCTGAAGAATTGGAACATTTTGGTCACCTGCATCTCATCATCGCGCAGTTCCATCTCACCAGCTCACCAGATGCCAAGATGAATCTCCAAGTCGAACTTTCTGTCCAGAGATTGACTTGTATCGAAAACTTCCTGCGTCCAACTTTTACAGAAGCTCTATTGTTCTCGAGGAGAGCCTAAAAAATGGTATGGTTTGCAATGCATTTGTAGTAATAAGATGTTCAGTAAGGTCACTTAAATATGAAAGCGATTGAAACCGTCGCGACACCTTCTGTGGCAAAGGAAAATTGAAATTTTCCCTTTGATATTTCAACAGCAAAAACCCACGCATAGCCACACTACGCAGCACCGAGGGCCAATGCCCCGTATACAATACATCTTCACATTTTCGGCTGAGTTACACTTACACGTAAAGAGAGAGAGAGAGAGAGATTATGAGATGATAATACACATTATACTGTGGTTCACACCACCTCCTCTTCCTAGAAAACAAAAAATTATGAACCAAATAAAGAATCAAGAAGCAGTGTCACAGTCCTTTCCGACAATCTCCCAGCAGTTGCCAAAGAGCAGCAAAGTTGGTTTTTGTAGCCCTTCGGAGTTTCACAGTCGAATGGAGAGGCGGAGTTGCGGAGACATTGACGTCCAAACATGCCCTTTATTTGCATTGCAGACGGCACCACACCAAATGTATTCTTTCTGTATCCTCACGATAAATAACCCATAAACAAATCCTACTGACCAAATGTTCCAGGAATCAGACACTCTGCTAATTACAGTCCAACCCGCATTCTTCCAAAACCGGTCCTTTCGACTTGGCCAAGAATGGATCGATACGTACCCACAGAAGGGAGAAGATCGAAGCAAGCAAGATTGACCACACGATGATGATTGTAGGAGTCCTGTTTTGCCGTCCGAGCAGACCCTTTAGGAAAGGATACAGGTGAACAATCACCCAGAAGGCAAAGAATAGCTTCCCAAACAGAGGACCCCAGGACTCGTAACCGTTGTTTATTGCGTTTGATACACCGGCTACAACACCAATCAGGTTTATTATAAGCAATGTAGTCGGTGGAATGAGCAAGGTGGTCCATTTGAACGCATAAAGTTCAGAGAAATCATCGTCATCCCCGGCCTTTGATGTCACAGTGAAGTTCGTGTCAACACCAGCCAGAACCTTCAAAAGCCCCTGAAAAACTGCAAATAGATGTGCCGAAACTCCTCCGATGACCCAGAACTGTTCGTTCCTCCACCATTCGTCTATTCCAACCCCACTCCATCGCATTTCCAGGATACTCGTGGCGAAAATGCAAATGAAAAGCGACAGAAACCACAGACTAGCCACATTGTTCAGCTGCAACAGGAACAATAAACAAAGACAAATGTAAGATCTTTTGCCTGGAACATCGTCAATTATAGGACATAAAAGCAATAATTGAAAAAAAAAAATTCTAATAGCCTACCTCCGGTGTGATGAATTTCCCAGTAAGCAAGCACACAGCAGGCAAAGTACAGTATGCCAACAGAGGGATTGATGTCCAGGGGTATACAGTGGCGTTTATGTAAGATAATCGCTCTAACCATTTCAAACCACCTCCATAACCATACCAAAGGGGACAGTGCCTGCTTAAGAAGATCTCAATGGAACCAAGAGCCCAACGAAGGACCTGGTGGAGACGGTCGGAAAGATTGATGGGAGCAGATCCTTTAAAAGCGGGCCTCGCAGGGATGCAGTAGATGGATCGCCATCCATGGCAGTGCATTTTAAAGCCCGTCAATATATCTTCTGTAACCGAACCATATATCCATCCAACCTGTATTTGAAGAAAGTTTAGCCGACTCTGAGAGAAACAATAATTGTTTCAGGGAATTGCATGAAGAGAGCATTTACACTACACTTACGTCTTTTCCCCACTCAGTTTTATCTTCGTAGCCGCAGCTGATGACATGGATAGCTTCTTTTAGCAGAGATGCAGGGCTTGCGCCTTTCAGTGCTCCTCCATCCTCCAGCAATGTCGATGCGATGAAGACTGGGGATTGCCCAAACTTCTTTTCAAGCTTATGCTGGGGCATTAGATTTTCAGCTTCAATTCCTGCGTAAGAAAGCATGAATGTTTAGATGACAAAGGAAAAGAACTAGTCTTAAATGCGACTTAGGAAGCAAAATTGGCTAAATCCAAATTGGAACAGATGTTAACTAGGAAGCAACCCCGTAGAAAACAAGCTTTCGGAAGAATAAAATATTCCCGCTGACATGCAAAAATTGAGAGGCACATTTAATGAGAGAAAAAGGAAAACCTGCGGTAGACAATTAAGTGGGACCTCATGCAAAAGTAGAATCTCACCTTCAATGCCCTCTTCAATACCTTCCAAAGGTGGTGGAGCACCTGCATCTCCTTTTTTAGAGTATTTCTTCTTCAGTTCGGTCTTAGGCTTGGTAGTCTTCTTCTTCTTCTTCTTCCCGGAGCAACAGCATCCACAGCAGCACCACTTTGGCAAGCAGTTGCAAGTTCTGGTCGGTGGCTTCTTTGCTTTTGGAGCATCATAACCATAGAGCGCCAGCCTTCTGAATACACAACCAGTCCCGACATAAATAGGACCTTGAATGCCATCCAGACCTTTCATGTTAATCTGAAAGAGAGAAATTTCTCCGTCAGATCTTTTTGCACAGAAATAATGATAGGGTAGGTGCAATGGGCATGAGGCAATTCAAAGGCTGATAATTGCATGCTTACATCGAAAAACACGGTGTTCCGATTGGCATATCGATCGTGCCTATCAATACCGTCGAATCTTTGAGGGAACTGGACATAGCACACCCTTTTTCCAAGAAGTGGGTCCATCATGAAGCACATTGACTCCCTGATAGCCTTACTATTATTGAAGTAGTGATCGCAATCCAGATTCAAAAGATAAGGCGCATTTGTCAGCACAGCGGAAACTCTGACCTGTTAGACAAATAAAAGTTCACAGAAAGGTCAATGGAGAGAGCAAAAAAGGGTTTTTACCAACTAAGGTGGCTTCTTATGACCCTTACCAAAGCATTCATAGCTCCTGCCTTTTTGTGGTGATTAAAGCCAGGCCTCTTCTCTCTGGAAACATAGACAAGGCGAGGTAATTCATTCCCGTCGGTGTCATGTCCCCCACTTTGGCCAAGAAAAACCTATTAAAGATAGCAGAAATTAGCACTTAATCTCATCTCAAATCTACAAGGAGTTCCACAACTGACAATGACATCTTTGCATACCTGAATCATGCCAGGATGATCACGGACATTATTTCCAGGCCATGGCGTTCCGTCCTGCATTGTCCACCCTTCTTCAGGAACCTTTTGGGCTTTGGCCACCAAAGCATTTATACGAACCTTAAACTCCTCATACTCTCTCTGCAAAGTCAGCAAGAACGCAACTGAAAATTTGGCTATCATCTCCAAAGAGCAATTGATAAATTAAATTTGGCACTTCTATTACCTTCATTGCTCTTCGCTCCTTCACAAAAGATGCCAGAACCTTATCTTTGAGATAATCTATCTTCTGAGCAAAATAAAACTCAGGTGCCCGTGGCTCAATGTTGAATTTCTTACAGAAAGGGACCCATTTCCTTGCAAATTCTGATGTTTCTGAGAGTGCTTCGAATGTCAGCATAGCAGCACCATCATCAGAAACATAACAGGACACCTTATCAACAGGGTAATCCACAGCGAGAATCGATAAGACAGTATTTGCCGTCACCAGGGGGGGTTCCTTCAGTGGGTCGACAGTACTCACAAATATATCTATTGGAGCAAGTTGAGAAGGTTGGCCTTCCTTCTCATACCTAAAGAACAATGCCAGAATGATAATTTTATGAATCCACATTAAGATCAGGCAAATAGCATGAAACGGCAGGCAGAATCTATTACCTCAGGGACAGTCTGTCGAGGTATGTCTCCCGGTCAATAGGGAGCCATTTGGGGAATTGATCCAGAATCCATGAGAGAGCAAACCAGATCTCACAGATAACAGATATGAGCCACAATGCGAATGCATCATATACAGGATGCGTAACTCTGTAATGGAAAAAGAATCCAAGCACTACAAGCCGGATGACGATGATCATTCTGTAGGGATTGATTCGGCTGGAGGGTATGGGCAACTTTCTTGACAGCGGCTGTCTCGCCTCATCCATTCTGATTCACGTTGCAGATGAAAAACCCATAGCATTAGAAACCCCTGATTCCTAATCTCAACATACACGGAAACTATGCAAGAACTAAACCATGCATAATTGACTTCTCCAATAGTATTTGGCATATAATCTTCATGAGAAAAGCGAAGACTGGTTTAGCAATGCAACTCATCAAATTTGACAAGAGAACAGAACTTACAGTGGTAGATCCGGGTTGTCCCCATCATCATCCCAATCCTTGCCACCTTTCTCGTTCTTCATCATCTGTAGTTTCTCTTGTCTTTGTTTCCAACTCTCCATCCTCTCCTTCCAAGCAACGCTTCCGTATCCATAAGCAGCCAAGTCCTTTGAAGGATCCATGGATCGAGGTTGCACTACAGAAAGGAGTTCACAAAACAACCATCAGTTATGTACTCGCAATTCTAAGTTCAGCAGACTCAGATTTTCAGAAAATAAATCACTCGAATCTAAAAAGCATAAGTAAAAGGAACAAGGAAAAAGAAAATCAAAGTACCCGGAAGACCAGAATCAGTGAAAGGAAGTGGGTGGATCCTTTTGCCGCCGCCGCCGCCTCCAGCTCCCATGTAGGCCGGCACCAAAGCATGGTGCTCCGGAGGAATATCATCAACCTATACCCATAATTCCATTTTCACTCACTGATTTCTTAGAGAAATGTCAATTATCAAGGTGCCAAAGAAAAGAGGGAAGCTGTGAAGCAAGTAAACAAAGAACGGACAAAATAGTAAGTACCATTTGACCATTGGTGAGGAGTGGGACTTGGGGCAGAGGATGAACTTGAGACAGATCCGAATCCGAGGCACGGCCGTAGCTCATATGGCCATGAAGCATTGCCTCTGCACCATATCCCTGGCGATCCATCTCTTGCCTATGCCTCCCATCAAAGTTGAACTCATTCTCCACGTCATCCACATCATCCTCTTCCTCATCTCCATCCACTCTTGCACACCCTGCATCATCACACAACAAGTAGAGTCCCTCACTCACCGACTCTTTGATTCCACACTACAATTCTCTCGCGAATTTCCAAGAAAACGCCAAATTCACATACCCTTTAAGCGCTTGAATCTGGTTTTGCACTGAGGACAAACTTGGCTTCCCTCGCGCCGCTCATACTCATAGCAAGTCCTGCAAATGGGGAATGCACACTCATTGCAGGCGACGAATAGCTCGCCATCCGCAGTCAAACCAACGTCGTCGCCACAAATCTGGCAAATTTGCCCGCTCAGCTGCTGTAATGGCCTTGGCTGCAATCCGAAAACAAGAAGAATTGAGCAATTAACAAGGCCAAGAACCTCAATTGTCTCAAAAAAGAACACCACGGTAATTGCCGTCTGAGCAGAGTGAGTCTTACTCCGAGTTCATTCTCGCGGCGGATGACAACCAGCTCGTTCCTGTTGTGAGAGCCTGCTACTAAACCGGCGCTCACCTCCATATCTCTTTGCTCTTATTACCGTTCTTGATTTTCAGCCCCTCTTAGCGAAAGAACAGAGAACCACAAAACAAAGCAACTGAATTGGGGTTCAGATCTAAGTGGCAAAGAGACTGAGGATAGTCACACAGAGAGATCTCATGTTAACTGTGAACTCGAAAGAAAGCAATGTGCTGCTGGAGAGAGTAGAAACGAAGCTTGAATGCTCTCTCTCTCCCTCTCTGCCTGTGAGAAATGAAAGCAGCTTCCTTTTCCCTCACTTATCATTCCTTGCTTCTTCCTCCCTCAACCACAGCAAACAAATTAAAGGGGGAACTATTAATAATAATAATCACAATCTCTCTCCCCTTCATCTACACCTACCAGTTGAAATATAAAAAAGAAGAAAAGAAAACATTTTCTATGCTACATTACTGAAAATGAAAAATCCCAGAGTACTTCCTCTCCAACACCCTTTCCTTATCTTGTTTGCTACAAGAAAACAAACCCACAGGCCAGTTCAATTGCTCCTGCGTCATGAAGACTGTTCCGAAAAAAGACAGCTCTTTTTTATGCCTTTTTGTGAGCATGACCAGCTACAGTAGAAAGTGAAAAAAATGAAAAATTTCACGGTGTTCGGAGAAGAAAAGACTCTTCAAGAGCTTCTTCCAGCTCCGCACCACCCATTTGGCTTTATTTTATTCATTTGTTTTTCCTCTTTTTTGTTCGCTTTTTTTTCTTTGCGCGCTCTGCTCATCTACTTCTCCACCGACACTGCTAATGCGGCACAAGACATTAACCTTGGCACTAACAACAAGCAATCATCTAAAAAGCAAGAACCCCTCTCTCCTCTGTCTCTCTCCCATGTTTACACGTCAACAGTGAGACGTTAACGTTGCGACCGCTTTAGGAGTTAATGATCTCAACTGTTAAAACTACGTACAGAGAGGTATCTCCCCGGACGGCATTTCACTCTGTCCGGCTGGTGAAAGATAGAAAATTTGAGGGAAAAAGGAAGAGGAAAAGGAATGGAAGAATCAAGGAACACAGCGCGGCGATTGCACAGTCTTTATCAATTCAGATAGCAAAAGATCCGATACACAAGCTAATGCTAATCAAGATTAATGGAATTAATCGAAATAATCAAAAAGGAAAAGAGAGAGAGAGAGAGAGAGAGCGCAAGTGGATTTTAGGCGGTCACGTCGCTGAACTGCTAGCTGTATCTTTTGCTTCTGATTTCTTTTCTTAATGTCTCCCTCCCACTTCGTCCCCACCACCCACATGTTGCTGTACGTTGTTTTCTATACTTGGCCTCTCTCTCCCTCTCGCTCCATTTCATTGACTTTCTTTCCTCTTTCTTCGGCTTTTCTTTTTTTGACTTCTACTTTCTTTCGTGTTTTTTTATCTCCGCTTCGTCTCGATCAAGAAGATGGGTGCTTTAGTGACGCGCTTACTATAAGCAGATTCGAGCTCGACCCAATGATTGGCCTCTGTAAATAAGCAGATGTAGATTTCTACGATGCCAACCAAGAAAAGGGTTGCTTCCGCATTGCCAGTGAAAAGCATAGAGAGAGAGAAAGAGAGAGAGAGATAGATGTGCTTCGTTTTATTTTATTCTTGTGAATTCCTTGGATTCAGGGTCCTGCAAATTCTACCCACGAGCTACGGGATGATTAGCAGGGTAAACAATACATGCTTTTTTTATATATATTTCCATTATTTTATCATTCTAGGGGGATTATTCTCAGTTTCTTTCATGTCTGATGCCGTTTGACTTCCTCTGGAACTTACCCGCGTCCAAATCTTTCACGGGTGCTCCTCGAAGTCTGTCGGCGGTGAAACTTAGAAACAGCAGAGAGACTCGATGCAGTTCATATCAATGTCTATTTTGGGATACCGTCGGTCGGCAAAACAAGAAAAAAAAAATTCGCAAAATGGCACTTTGTTTATAAAATGAGAGAAATCATTTTATCTCTTAATGAGGATATCTATCAACCACGTATATGCTCCGTATTTTTAACCTCATCTGATATAATTGTAACACCTTTAGATTACCGAAATCCCTGTAATTTAACTTATTTTTCCCTACATTGTTCCACTGAATTCATAGTTTTGCTTCGATCGTTGCGTAACATGATCGACTTCTTCTATGACGATTCCATTTTTTTTTTCCTCTTGTTATATTCTCCGATGCGAAAGATATTTCCGCAATTAATACTTTCGTTCCAATTGCATAGATATGGATATATGGCCAGATCCAACCACAGTCGGTGAAACTATTTTTTTTCTTGCCGCATTCAAAATGGTATTAAGTATTAACTGAGCTGCTTTTGGTGCTCTGAGCTCTTCTGTACAGAATGTGCTGCTGTGGGTCTCATGAACTGAGAAAATATTAAAGAAAAAGGTCAACAGATCGAGATAGTTGCACTGAGAGGTCTCCTTCAATGGCACCGTCCTACGTGAATAGATTAAACGAAGCAACAAATACAAAACTTACCAAAAAGTCATAACTCAAGATGGGTTAATTGGTGTAGATGTAATGCTTTTGACAGATTTCACAACCTTAGATGGAACCTGTGCTGTGCATGTCAAAGATGGAGTGGGTGAGAGGCGTTAGGTCAGTGATCGCCCATCAGATTACTACTACAATAAAACATAAACCACCAAAGTCCTAACCGAAGCACGCACGCATTAGGACGGCAGCAACGTCTGTTTTCGAGATTGACTTAGGTGCGTGTAACTCTCTGTTCCTTGACGGGGAAAGATGGTGGAGGTTTTCGTTTCAAAACGAGAGATCCCGAGATGTGATTGACCACCTCGGATCGTGTAATAATGCGTGTCCTTTTCTTAATTAACGAATTCGCACCATGCGATGCGTTCGTATTCATTTCAGCATAATTTTCTCCGCCTGTTTGCCCGAATTCTCCTAAGGAATCAAGAAGAGAAATTGCATATCCTTCAATCTTGGGTGCATTCATTTTTCGAATGTAACGACTTTGCTTTTATCAACTCGCCCTTGTTATTACTAGAAACACGGAAGGACGGATCCGTGAATCGCATGCAACATATTGTCCGGAACCCGAACTAAAGATGTTTCAGCACATGCCAATTTGGACATATCCACGTTTTACCCGAAGAAGAAACTCAAAAGATCATTTGCCTCCCGACATTTTAACACGTAGGAGCCAAGAGCAGGACCCTCGTAATTGCAAAAAACAAAAATTTAAAAAATAAAAATAAAAATGTGATATAATATATATATATATATATATATATATATATAAATAGGCAAAAAAAAAATTTGAATGCATGGTAGGCTAGCGAAGGGGAAAGGAGGAAATGATTAGGAGGAGTCCAGCTAAGGTGGAAAGAGTCGGTAGAGAAAGGACAAGAGACCGGGTTGTTGGCATGTCACTGCAGCAGGAATCTGACCATTTTATTTTCTCTCTAATTCGACATAAAATGAAAAAATTTCGACATAATAATTAGAGCTTCCCCTCTATTTTTTGTTTAACGTGGGCTTTTTTATTTATTAATTTATGTGTCTTATTATTGGAACGGTAGCATGCCAACATAGAAAGCAACAGTTGATACGGCCTTTTCTGTCCTCTTGTCTAATATGCTCCGGTCTGGTGAAACTAGGGGACGATCCACCTTCAATCAATGACAATCCTTTCCTTTGTTTTTTTGTTTCTCCCTTTTTATTATTATCCTCACGGTAAAAAAGTCCAAACCGAAACATTAAACCACAAGATAGAGGGAGAACTCGCGTGCATATATGAAGAGCATATAAGACTCGCTAAATACTCCGACACCCTATCTCACTTGCAAGCTGGATTAGGTGGAAAATTGTCCAAAAAGTCTTAACCTATATCACAACGGCCAATTTAGTTTTAAACATGTCCTAAACTTTTTGACGATTTGCCAATTTAGTCATAAACCTTTCAATTATGCTAATTTAGTCCTGAACCTTTTGACGATTTATCAATCCAATTATCTAAATAATATTTTTGGACTAAAATGGCAAATATTCAAAAAGTTTAAGATTAAATTGGCACATTTCAAATGTTTGGAACTAAATTGTCAATTGGTCAAAATGTTTATGATTAAAGTGGTACAATAGAAAAATTTAGGACTGAATTAGTTACGTACAATAGGTTTAGGGCTTTTTGAATAATTATCCCACGGATCAGGAGCCGCACGTGAAATTCGATTAACGGGGCATGCACATATGCGAAGGAGATAGCACCTGGCTTTCGATACCGTCCGATCCATAAGCTAGCCAGCAAAGCTCGAATGATTCTTAAATGATTCTTATGGGTTCGAGCCCTTTTAATTTCCTCGTGTATTACCTAATTTTGCATAAGCGAGGCCTAAGTAAATCCATAGCCTATAATTGGAGGACGATGTCGACCCCGGACTAGTTCACCTTAAAGTCAATAGCTGTAGTCAGCATAATGGTTGAAGGAGTCAAAAACTTACTCCCCGATTATGCCCTCCATTGCCGACAAAAACACAGGAGATTAAACCAAGATTTTAAATTTAACTTTCACCGAGGTTGGGCCCATCGCCCCTGCTGCTTTTGCCATCCCGAGACGACATGCGTGCCAGCTAAACAAAAGCTAAAAACCATCTTCTCTTCTCGATGTGCGAAGCGAAGCTGAACTGCTGCTTCCGGACAGTCCATCGAAGCATCATCGGCGACGACATTCCGAGGAGTCGATCGAAACCTTCATGAGGTAGTTTGTATTTGTTATCAGCTAACTGCTGGTGCATACCTAACTGTTATTTTTTCTTTTTTATAGAAAATGCGCCTTGATTAGTTTCTTCCTCTCCCTATCTTTTTTTTTTTTTCGGATAAGCGTGCGCAAAAATTGCCGGATTCGAGAAAATGGGAGCCCGAATTTGTACTATCTAAGGTCGGTTTCCTTGTTGTTGAAAAAGGTTAATATCACAAGAAACCTTAAACCAGTCTACTTATGATAAATTTACCTAAAACTACCCCAAATTGACATATTTGTGATAAATATACCTTCCGTTTGATTAATACTTCGAAAAATCGCAAATTGGTATATTTTGTGATAAACGGAGGGTAAAACACCAAATTAACTGCTACTCGTCATCCAACTCAATAATTTAACGGTAAAATTTAATGAAAATTAACATTGGATAAATTTATCGTAGGTGTATCAATTTTGGGTAAATATATCACATGTGTATTAAGTGCTCGAAATCCTTTCAATCGAAAATAACGATGGATTATTCTTCGGATATATACTTTTCGAAAGAACCATCGCTGCGCCATCACCAAATGCATCCACCCACGTTTTCCATCTCCTTCAACCTAGATTAAAATTAGAGGAAAGGGGATGCTTTGTTTTATGCGAAAATTTGCAATCATTCGTGCCCAATTAAACAACTTCGGGGAACCCAAGAGGAACAGTGGAGATATCGCTTTCGCGAGAAGTCCTGTGGCACCGACAGCCGAGGCGGCCTAGCCCTGCCGGCCCCAAGATATCTCCTTTTGAATATATTTTGGATTATCTTATTTTTCCGAGCCTCTTTTGCAGTTTTTCTCGGAAATTACAAATGAACAAAATGGTAGGGCGGGGCCTTCTTTTATTATCATTTATTTTTTTGGCTATAAGTGTTGATACGCCAAAAGAGCAACGTGGACTGACCAAGAAAAGAGACTGGGCAACCCACCTCGACGAACAAGATGCTCTCCCCTGCCGACACTTTCGCTTCTGCCTCGTGCTTGTACCGCGGGGGTCTTGGTTTGCGTGCGCATGAGCCCCACCGTATGTTCCTGTCCTCCTCCTCCTCCTCCTCCTCCTCCTCTCTCGATAGCTGGGCTCTCCCCAACACCATGACCATCGGCCCCGATTCGTCCCGGCACGAGCCTAGAAAGTCGATCGATTGGTTCTAGGATTCGAATTGGATTAGAGATCTGGAGCTCGATTCGATCTACACGTGATTTCAGAGCATAGGGAGAGTCGGTCTTACTGAATCGCACCGGTCCATTTTGGCCTTCGATCTCGTTGGAAGTCGGGGCTTTTACAAGCGGAATTGGACCTCGTCGAATACAATCCGTACTTGTCTTTAATTTAAATATTTGAGAAACGGGTGGATAATGTATTCATAATTATGGCGTCATCAAATTAATTGGAAGAAAGAGAAGGAATACTGAAGAGGACAGGGGGGAAGCCCACCAATTTGTTGCCATGTGTAGCTAAGTGGCCTGCATTACATGGACATTAGCGACACTTTTTCCTTGATAAATTATTGCGGACACGGCACAAATGGAGGGGGGAAAAAGGGGAGGATTTCCTTTGATTTCTTTCGTTTTTTGTTGGGTTTGTATCGAAGTACACACTTTGGCGACCCAGCGAAGGACGCATGATTGAGATAAAGAAAGATGAGGGCGATGGACCCTTCTTGCTGATGGCTGAATCATGATGGTGGGTGGTACATACTATCGACAAGAGAAGATGCACGGATCTTCAACAGGAAGGATGCAGAATCTAGAGCTCGATGAGAAATTCGCATTTTTCGAATGAATGACAAGTGATTAAAAGGGTGCGAAGATATTGGATCGAAACTCTTATACCGTGTTGGAAACTCTAGTATCAAAGGAAAAGAGATTAAAAGTGTATAAAGCACGTTTGACGTGGCAATTTAGCTTCCCGAAATGCTTATACTGTTATAGCTTATAAAAACATCACAGTCTTACTTATTCAAAATTAGATGATCGACTTTGTAGTGAATTTTTAGAATCTAGTGAATCTATTAGATAGTCCAATGCTTACCATGCGACACTTCGCTTTGCCTTTGCATTTGCCAAGTGGCACTGTTATGTCACATGGCGCACATTCAACCGTATAGTTTGAGTTTAATGACTCGTTATGTGTCGATTTCTAACTTTTTGGATTTTAAGTTTCAGAAAATAAGTAACGATAATTTATACGAAGATTTATCACTTATTGAATATAAGCTTAAAGAGAGGGAGGGCGAGAACAATTAGAGAAAACATTTTCAATTATGCTGTATCATCTCTAGATTTCTATATTGCATTTATATTGTGAATAAACGTAGTAATGGACAAAGAGATGGTATATAAAAGATTTTATCTCATGTTAAGTTTAAACTTAAAAATAAATAAATTAGAGAGAGTATTTTACATAGGGATGTCAATTGGGCGGGTCGGGTTGGGCTTTCATGATACCCGACCCGACCTGAAACCTATAGGGTCATGCTTGACCAGCCTAGACCCACCCCAAGACCCTGTTCAGCGTACACCCCAAGGACTGGTCGGGCTGGGTTGAGTTGGGTTTCAGGTTTTTTTTTTTTGGGCGGGTTGCTTCAAAAAAGCTCAGTTCCATGATCCATTGGAATTGCACCGTTCCACCTGTGAAAATAATATATCCCCATATATGTAACTTCCCATTTCTACTGTTTAATCTGTAAGCTCCCCTTTTGAGTCCAAAAAGATAATCAGATGTAATAATTCTAATAAAATATGAATTGAACAAGGCTGGCTTATCCCCCACACCAGATTGAAACATGCAGCCCAGTAAACATACCCACTCATTGGGTTCAGATCATACATATTGAAATAAACTGGTGCACAGCTTGGACCATAGTTTGACTTTGCCTTGGGAAGGAAGCAAAATCGGATTGCTGATTTGCCTCTTAAAGACTTAAACAACGAGGAACCACTAATTTCCATGCTTTCCTGTATCCCAGTTTCATTCTTACCTTGGGTGAAGAAACAAAATCTAAGTCAAGGCGTTTTACATACCTGTATGAAAGGATAAAAATAGAAACAGTAGTTCAGTCAAGGAGTGCACACAACCCGAATAATAGGCCAAAATTACAATCATAATCAACCTGTATGAAGTTTTTTTTTTTTTATAACCCAAGGAACCCCCGCACGGTCGACAGCCGGGGAATAAACCCTGGGGGCGACACGCGCTAATCACCACACACGTGCCACCGGTTAAGTCACCTTGCGGCGCCCGGGATTCGAATACTCAACCTTTTGCGAGAGAAAGAGTGTGCGCTCCAGCAGCGCCACCCAGGCGGGTGGTATCAACCTGTATGAAGTTCATGCTGTCTTTTAACTATAAAACAATTTATTTACTCTATCATGGTGGAGAGAGGGGCGGAGGTTGGGGATGTGGCAACTAATTGATTGAGTACTAAAAAAGGACAGCTGCATTCTTTTCATTCCAAAGATCTATCAGTTCAAAAAATACTTCTCAGGAAGAGGAATTACACAACCAAATCATAATGATGCCACATTATCATTTGGTGAATGGAATCATGAACTATCAAAGTGTCATGCTTTCTCCTGTCGTGCTTCCTCTTAATCTCATGAAATGTATATGAGTATAAAAAGCACAGAGTTAGGAATTTCAAAACGATCATAAGTCACTGACAGTCAAGCAAAAATGCGACTACAGCATATGCAACAAATGAGTTTCAGTGAGACGAAAAAATATGAAGCAAAATTTGACGAAGCCAATTTCCACAGTTCCAAGAAACGAACAGTAAAATTAGCAAATTTTGATAAATTTTTCATGGAGCAAGAAGCGCAGGTGTGGCGGCTTCACGGCGGAGAGAGATCGCTCCCCTGCTTGTTCGGTTGCTGAGGCTTGCAAAAGAAACTTGAAGTTGTCGCGAAACGACAAGGGGAAGCGAACGGCGATGGAGGCGATCGATTTCGTCGCTGATCGGCAAGCTTAGATCTAGGTTTTTTTCATCACGCTCTGCATGCATAGAGGGGAGAGAGAATGGGAGAGAGACTGAGAGAGGGAGATGGGTCGGCCCAGAATGTCAATGGTTCGGCCCGACCTTACCCCAACCATAATAATACCCCAAATTTTAGGACCATATTCGAAAAAGATTAAGGCCCGATCCCAAAATACCTCAAATTTTAGGGCAACGTCGGGCCGGCACGGTCCGGGCCGGGCCAGCGCGGGTTTTGTTGACACCCCTAATTTTACATTATAGTCTTCACTGCTTATTTTCCATGTAGTTACTTAAATGTATTCGTAAAGGGCAAAAATTTTGAGCCAAATAGAAAATTCGGCTTAAATATTTCAGCGCTTGACAATTTTTATTGGCAAGCATAATTGTCCGATCAAATTAGGACATGAACTCACAGCAGAAGCATAAATTTGAACGAAGATATCGTTCGATTGCAGGAGCAAAATCAAATTAGCATTTGTTCATATCAAATATAAAATGGAGTTGTTATTTGATTAAATCAAAGTATACGGATCAAAATTCCAATTGTCAATGTGCAATATTAATTTGACCAATCAAGAGCAATTACGAGGATCAAAAACTCCTCTCATCATCTCCACGAATAAGAGGCCTCTCCAGAAATGCAGGCTTTTAAAATATGTGAAGTTGCTTCAATAAGTTCTTGAAAATTGAAGAGCTTCAATAACAAGACACCGTGTCGGACCTTACTAGGTGTTCGGGTCATCAAAACCGCCACCATCTTATATTTGATATCAAGCCTTCAAGTCCTCTAAATCCAACTCGCGAATGAATAATCGTGTTATCTAATTGGAGATCAAGCCACTGATACCCCCGACTTGTGCTAACGAGAAAGATAAAGATAGGGATCTTTTTATCCGGCATTAACGTTGACCAGATGCATCCAAGGCACCTTTTACCAAGATCAATATAGCTGTATGTAAACCTAGAACAATCGCATGATGAACCAAAAAGTCTTTAGAACCACTTATTAAGAATAGTGAATTACTATTATCATCAATAACATTTAACCAGCGGGCAACCATATGCTTTAACTTGTATTAAATACCGGGCTATTCGTTGAGTATTAAAGTACATCAAACCAATACGAAGTTTTACCATGAGCAAATTGTATCCATTGGGTTAATTTGAGGTCAAGCCATTAAGGCTCTCGAATTGCATTCAAATAAGAATTAAAGTTCGTCTTATTGGACAGGACATCGAGTCATCTAAGCCCTCGGATGGTCTTTTCATTATTAAAAAAAATAACCACATGGATCCTTTGTTTCATTTGGAAATTAGATATTGCACCCATGTAAAAAATTAATACAAATTTGGCACACTTTTGCTTTGTTCTTCAAATTGTAGATTTATTTTTTTGCAGCATTATTGGATGGTATAAATTTTTCATTCAACAAATATCTTTAACCAACAAAAGAAAAGAATAAATTGAATAAAAATACATAAGTTAAAATAAATTAAACAGCTTAACAAGAAAAAAGGCAAAAGTGGAACGAATGAAATACATATGTTCTTGACAAATAAACTATTACTATTTAAATTGTAACTTATTTTGTTTAAATAAATAATTCAACATAATACATGAAGAAATTTAGATTGAATAGAAAAATCCATTTAGTTTATTATTTTAATCATACCGCCATAAATTTAATAAGCGAAAGATATAGGGTGATAAACCACCAAACTCATGTTCGATAGGGGTAATCGAATTTAGAGTGGGTCATTTCGTGGGAACCTTGATTCCAAAAGATTGGAACAAGAACTGAACCAATTAGTTTTGGAACCGTATGGTTCCTGAACTTGTTTGTTCAAAAAGTAAGAAATAAAAATAAGTGAAATATGAATGATCTGCTTTCTAACTAAACTGCGATTCGATCTTTTACTATTCGAATATTTTATTGCAAGTTCGAAATAAATATCAATGTTTATGTAATTTTAAAGTAATGGGAGTTAAATAGTGCGTCTAATATCCTCATATCTAACGAACCATGTTATGAATTAGCTATAATTTACTAAGCTTACTTTATTTCTGTAAGTGTATTTGTATATTCACTGTGAACTTTCTACTGAGTTAAATCAAATTACTCGAAGAAATGTTGTATTTTTTAGCAGATTACGATTGGACGAGGCTAAATACGCTTCGGTTTCGATGGGGTACATGAGGGGCCGAATTGCACGCAACTAAATGGTTTTCGTTGTGCTTATGGGCCTCGACTAACACTAATGGGCCCAAACACCAGCTCCTTGGGCCAACGATGCCATTCATGTACATCCTTCGGTTATGAAAGGGATGGGCTCCACAAGGCCCATAAGCTCATCTTCTTAGTCAGCTTTAGGGAGCACTGAATTTATAGCCTCTTTTTTTTTTTTAGTTCGAATTATAGCCTCTTTGATAAGGCTATGATTTCTTTTTTTAGCCTCTTCGAATTATAGCCTCTTAAAAGGCATCATTTCTAAGGTCTCTCCCTTCGGTTTTTAGGAATGTAAAACCCCTAAGGGGATATTCTAATCCTCCCATTAGAAGAAAAATAATCTTGGAAGGGATAAGAGGTGTTAAGGTAGACCGATCGCTGGGTCATTATAAAGGCGTTGTTCGAAAGAAAAAGATGAGAAGGGACATACATACCAGTGTAGTTACCCCTCTGGACTATACCATAAGAAGAATCGCATTCTTGACCCATATTCACTTTGTTTGCTCAGAATCTAAAGGTCCAAAATTGACGAGCCTGTAACCGCAGCTCCATTGACAATGTCAAAAGTTAGGAAATCTCTCTACATAATACAGCATGTGCTCGAAGCATAAACTGTCAAATATGTACCAATTACATGGCTTGAACTTGTATTTGTGTGTTTGTGTTCGTGTTTGATGAGGTGGCCAAATGGTCATGGATTTTTTTTCTTTTCTTTGTTGTTCTTTTCCTGTTTCGGTTCTGATTTTCGGCTATTTCCCAAAAAATAGAAAAGTTAAAGGCTTGTTTGACAACTTGCCAAATAGTAACTGGTTCTGTTCTTTTGTTCTCAGAATTAGTTTGGGAACAGAAATTCGTTTGTTAAATTTTTTGTGCCCGAGCATAATTTTTGCAAAATTATGTCCAAAATCAATTTTAGAATATAATAAAGAATTAAAAAAAAAGTAGCTTCTTGATTCTGGAATAATTTTTCAAAACTGATTCTTCTTGATTTTTTTCTTTTTTTTGGCTGTTGTTGTTTTTCGGCCCCACCACCCGCCGGCCACCGATCACAGGCCAGGGCCGGCGAGGGCGGCTTATGGCCTCACCCAGCCAAGGCGAGGCCGACCTCACCGTCGCCACCCAGGCATGTCGCTTGGGTGGCAACGGGGAGGCTGGCCTTGCCTTAGCTGGGCGAGGCTCGACCTCGCCATTGCTAGGGTTGGCGACAGTAAGGTCAAGCCTTGCCCAGCCAAGGTGAGGCCGGCAGTGAGGGCGAGGGCCGCGACATCCTTGCCGGCCCTGGCCTGTGGCCAATCGCTGGCACTGGCAGCCAGCCATCGCCAAGAAAGGAAGAAAAAAAATTAATAAATATATATTAAAAATTTTAAAATATTATTAATAAAAAGAAATTTTATATAATTATCAAACGCATTTCTATTCTTTTTCTATTCTAAGAATAGAAATTTTGGGCAGTTACTAAACGCTTTCAAATGCTTAGAAATTGTTTTTGGGCACAAAATTAAAAAGAATCATTTTCGCCCAGAATCCGATTCTGGACATAGAATGATTGCCTTGCGCAGCCTAAACGACCCATCGTTCGAAATAAGCTTAGGTGCATTCAATGATAGATTTGATATGATGGGCTTCATCCTACTATATAGCTGTGGTATTGTGACATATGTGTGCAAGTATGGGAATATCATTAACGAATATGTGATAGGTTGAGTATCAACAGATCCATGGTCTTTTTAGCTTTGGCTGCGACTTTTATGGCAGCTCTTGGGAGTTCTTAATTTTGGGTCAGCTTCTGAGTGAAGAAGCGTTATGTGAAGTTGAGATTACAAACTCTAAAAAGTAGAGTTTTTTGTTTTTTTGATCGACCTAAAAAGTAGAGTTAGGGAGGGAAGCTTTTGCTATGGATGTTGAGAGATCCAATCATTGTCATACCCTATGCTGTAAGCACCTAGCCGCATCCATGTCTATATTCTCATGCATACGAAACGAGAATTCAACCCAAAACGTGGGCCATGTTCAGGAGCTTCTAGGTTTATTTAGGCTCCGACATAAGGTTTATTGGGGCTTGAGAAAACCCCATCTTAGACCAAGGGGACCATCAAAAAGACACCCCTACTTCATGTTGCTCTATGTATGTATCAAGATGTAGCCCACTTTTCTACTTCTGGTTCTTTCGAACGGATAAAGGAGATATTAATAAGATCATGAAGTCTGATGGATAGAAATTAAGCAGCAAATGTAAGCATAACGTCGTGCTTAACGATAATCTACGCGTGCATCGTCTAGTTAGACAATAAATTACTGCATAACAATGTTAAAGATTGTTGTTTTTGGCAAACAAGTTCATATTCTTGATTGTGCTTCTCGCTTGCGAAACTTACCAAAGGCCCAAAATTTAACATTTTGATCAACGCGATGTGCATAAAGGAGTATGATCCTCACTTTCTTGTAAGGCCAATCGTGCATAGAAAAACTTGGTACACTTCATTTGAAGGATAGATTCAGATTTTTTTTTCCTAACGGGGACGACTTTAATAATTAATTATAAGTTCAAGCAGTCAAATACAGTCCTTTTCTTTTGTACATAGAAACATGCTTGACAATTTAAATATCGTCAAACGAGGCTAGTTTGATCATAAGTCTATCGCTTCATGGGACTCCTACTTCGCGATCGGTTTGGCATGATCATGTATAAGTGATTCTAATTGCCACTTCTTATTGTATGCAATATTTAGAACTTTTCACTTATAAGTCAATACTTAAAGCGTACAATTAGACTTTCTAGCATATATCGCCACTTTAGCAAGTGAGTTATATAAATTTCCTCAAAGAAATTAGAGCGAGACTATTACTTAAAATTTCATTGTTTAGGCAATTAATGTAGTTGAACGATGTATATGTATAAATTTGAATAAGTATATAAAAAATGAATCGAGAGTTGCCTCATAAGAGAAAATGATTACTTTTTGCGAGGAGAAAATTCGCGAGGGTAGTTAGTGGAATAACTAACTCAACTCTTTTTTAGTGAAGTATACAAGTGTTTAAGTTATGGATAGTAATTCTTTCTAAACTTCGCAAGACTAATTTACTATATGCTAAGTTATGAATAGAAAGAAAATTAGTCTCATGTTTTGGCTTAGCATATAAAAGATGATTAAGCATAGTGTCTTGTAACTAGGGGTACTTGGTTGGTAAGTCAGTTACTAGACATTGTGTAAAGTACAGGTCAACCAAGAAGGAGTCGAAACTCCCCGGCATCACCCTAGGTGCGGGAGACCGCTATATCTACCCACCCGGCAGTAGCCAGCCGAAGCTGACGCAGAATTTACCTTTCCCACTTGGGCCCTCTTGTTTTTTTCTTCCCGAAGAAGAAGGAATACAGAAATAACTTATAGGGAGATCCCTCCACTATACTAGGGAGATCCTTCCTCCCGTCTCTTCTTGAACCCTTTAAGGACCTGCTCAGGTCCAGATTTATCTTTTCGGGCCTCCTTTTTTCAGGTTCCGCAATAATTATATTTATCTAGACACGCCTTAAAAAATCAAGAAAAGGGAAAGAAGAAAAAGAAAAAAAGGAGTGGGAATGAATGAATGAACGAAGGAAAGGGAAAGATTGAGAGAAAACTGCGACCATTTGACAAAAAGGAAAAATCTCTTCCGTCTCGTGCTTTCGCCCATCGCTCGCTCGCTCGCACACGCACTCGGGAAGAGTCCCTCTCGCTTTTGTCCTTTGACGTTGCGACTTCCTTCCCATCAAAAGGCCTTTCCTTTCGTGCTTCCACGACGCTCCCCGTTTTTATCTTCCCCTTGAACATGATCGTCGTCGTACACTCCAGTCAATGCTCTCTCTCTCTCTCTCTCTCTCTCTCTCTCGCTTTCACTACCCATCGTTCCTATGTTCCCCCGTTTGCTCTTTCGGACAAAATCCCACTCCGTGTCCGCTTCCGTTCGAGCCTTTAGCCGTAGGATCTCGTGCGCTTGATGTGCGTGTGTGATCCATTCGCAATACCCACGAAGCAAATTCTCGAGCTCAGCTTGAACTCCGTGAGAGGCTCGGAGATGATGGCTTCGCTGTAGCGGTGGCAGCAGCAGCTGCTGCGAGCGAAAGCAAGCGCTTTTCTTTCTTTCGTTTTTTTTTTTTTTGTGCTGTTGCGCGGATAAGAAGGACGTGCTGTGATTGCACTTCGATCGAAGCGAGTCTGTGAGTGGAGTTACCCGAGTGGCTGAGCGGGGGAGTGGGATGGGTTCCGAGCAGATTAGAATTCCTCAGCAGCAGCAAGAACGGGTACGTACGTTTGAGAATTCCTCTTCTTTTTGAGAAAGTTGATGTCTTTTTCATTCGTTTGTTGTCGCGGCATTGCATTGGCCATCTGGGTCAGATCTGGGTCGGGTTTTTCTTTGGGGTGCTTGATTTTGCTCATTGTTTTACGGGTCCAGGCATGTGCAATGTTCCCTTAGATCTAGTTCTCAGACTATAGAGTAGATACTTCCGAAAAACGCTAAGAAGTGATTGAAAGATGGATTTTACAGCTGCTAGAAGTAAAGTTGAGACGAAATGCACGCTTAGTTTTCTTTATTCGCCTGTCCTTTCTTTTTCATGAAGAAATTGCTTTGTCGGTATAACATGGGTATGCCTCTTAGTCTTGATGAAGACGTAGTATGAATCAGATATCGACGCCTGTTGTCGAATTTTATCTTCAGATCCAGTGAAATAGGCCGCTTGGGTAAGAAATTGGAGTTGGGCACTGCTGTTTTTACGGAACGCAACGCACAAATAGTCAGAGTTTTTTTTTTATCTTATCTAATTGCAAGTTTATTGATTTTGAACTTGTGAGTATATACAGTTCCTTAGATAGCAACACCTTCACGGTCAAAGCTTATGTTGAACTCGTTCCTTTTTTGGGCAATGATCGAGTTGGGCTGTCAAAGTCAACTGATGATGTGAACCCCTTAAGTAGTTGAAACATATTGTCATTCAGCTTATATCCAGCCTCTGTTTGTTTTATTTTTTATTTTATTTATAGACATGAAGGTTACTTCAAAGCATGGGTGTGGTCGGTAGAAAAGCTGCTTATTGTTGTTATGTGAAGCTTCTTATAAAACCTTTCGTAAGAGCTGAGATTCTACGAGAGAAGTTCTGACTGCCTCTAGTTGAAATTGTGCATTATTAAGCAGCAAGAGTAGCAACATTTTTCCAATATTGGATGGTTTCTTAATATTAATCTTGTTAATTTATGGACTTTTGATCCACTACAGGATATATCTGTACATGCTGTTTATGAATGAGGATATAGCACTAATAATGAAATTTTTAACAGAATGTGTCGTTCAAGATATTTTGGAAAACAAATTATTTTCTAATTCCCCACAAAGTTCATTGAGAAAATCTTCAGCACCTGTCTCACTACAAGCTATATATATCTAGACTGTCATAAATTTATTTGATAAATGCTCCTGTTTTCACCATGATGGTTTTAATGTTAATCAAACAAAGAGCAGCCTGTGCGTATCATCTTTCTTATCGTAAGGTTATCTCTGAAATCTTCATTTTATGTACCTTTTTTCTTTTGACATGTCACTTTTGACCTGGCATGGCAATAGTCATGTCATTCTAGTACTGCCTGTGGCAGCAGCACCTTTTCACATGTCGAAAAAACTTTCAAGTCCATTACTGCTCTTGTTCTTGAAGTATACTAACAAAAAGGTTCTTGTCAATTCACAAGACAAACCTCGTCAGGTCTTATACTTAAAGCAGAGCCTACTTTAGTAACAGAAGGAAACTCTTTAGAGTTGGCCCTTCTTTCCTCTGCATTGCTTTCTGTTTTCTTTAATTCGGAATATATTGATGTCGAGAAATCTGAGATACTTAATTTCTGACATATTGAACAGAGAAAGAGATGGGGAGGATGCCTTGGTGCTTTTTCTTGTTTTAGTTCTCAGAAAGGTGGAAAACGTATAGTTCCTGCATCTCGTAGTCCAGAGGGAAATGCTGCAGCAAACCAGCCAAACAGACCTCAAGCCATTGGGTTGGCTAACCAAACAGCACTAGTTCCCTCTCTTCTTGCACCTCCTTCTTCACCAGCATCCTTTACAAACTCTGCTCTTCCTTCAACAGCTCAATCACCTAGTTGTTTCTTATCTTTATCAGCCAACTCACCTGGTGGCCCTTCATCCACAATGTTTGCCACAGGGCCCTATGCTCACGAAACACAACTTGTTTCTCCTCCAGTTTTCTCAACCTTCACAACTGAGCCATCAACTGCTCCTCTCACTCCTCCGCCAGAGTTGGCCCATTTAACTACACCCTCCTCACCGGATGTTCCTTATGCGCAGTTTCTTTCATCTTCAGGGGGCCTCAAAGGTGCTGATAGGAGCAGTTACCTTGCTGGGAATGATCTGCAGGCGAATTATCCACTTTACCCCGGAAGTCCTTCCAGTAGTCTGCGATCACCCGTTTCAAGGATATCCAGTGGTGGGTTATCATCATCTTTTCCAGAAAGGGAGTTCCCTCTGCAGTGGGACCCATTGGCTTCTCCTCGAAGTGGGAAGTATCAAGGAAGTGGTTGTGACCGGTTATACGGGCCTGACAATGCAAGCGCCTCTGCAGCCACTCACGATACTAATTTCTTCTGCCCAGCTACATTTGCTGAATTTTATCTTGATCATAATCCTCCGTTCCCTCATACTGGTGGCAGATTAAGTGTTTCTAAGGATTCAGATGTCACTTATAATGGCAGCAGTGGATACCAGAATCGGCAAAACAATAGAAGTCCCATGCAGGATGCCGATGAAATGGAAGCTTATAGAGCATCCTTTGGGTTCAGTGCAGATGAAATGATTACCACGAACCAGTATGTGGAGATTTCTGATCCAATGGACGACTCCTTCAGCATGACTCCTTTTGCCTCCAATAAATCTTCTACTGGGGAGACTCTACAGCCTGTTTTGGTAGGTGAAGAACAAAAAGCAGAGAAATCACACGTCACATTGCTAACTTCAAGAAGTTTTGGAGTTGAACGAGATCCCTTTACCAGAGATGCACGCTTTGAAGTGTCATCTTCTTGCAATAATCATACAGGTGAAGTCGCTGTTCTTACGTTACAATATCCTTCATTTCTCATGCCATCTGTGTCAGCTAAAGTTTGTCCAGTAAGGCATAGTCTTTGATGGGGCTAATCTTCCATACCATTTAGTTTGGAGAATCTTAATGAATGAATGTTGCAAAGTTTTGGTTAACGAACGTAAAATTGAACTGTTTTCATTTCTCTGTGGGCCATGGGTTTACCTATACAAAAGCTTCCTTGTCATCTGTATCAAACAGATGTATTGTAAAAGTGTTCCCAACTCATCGTTCTTCCAGTAAGGCATAGTCTTAGATGGGGCTGCTCTTTCATTTAATTTGTTTGGAGAATCTTAATAAAAAAAATGTTACAAATTTTGTTAAAAAAAGTAATATTGAGCTGTATTCATTTTTCTATGGGCCATGTTTTTACGTACCCAAATGCTTCCTTGTCATCTGTATCAGTATGGATATACTGTTAAGGTGTTACCATCTCATCTAGATTAGGTGGAAACCCAATATTCCATGATCTGGCTGCTTACACTCTGTAAGAAGGCAACAACCTGCCATTTGTTTGTAAAACATTGAAAGAATTTTTTGCTTCTGAGTCATGACATGCATTATGTGAGCAAGGATAGTTATAAGTCATGTTGTATGGTGAACTCAACAGATTGCGAAGAAATGTTGCTTCTGGACATGAAAGCAACTGTGTCCAATTCATGATGTCCTTTTTAATGTCAGTTGAACTTGGTCAGAGTCCAACTAATTGCAAGAATCCATGTTGTATATTTAGCTTTGCCTATGGAACGATCTTCATGTAACATTAGCTCTTATGTTCTTGTACCCATAGATACACCTGCAATTTTTAACGCCTTCCCCTCGTTTATCTCAGAACGGAAACAGTGGAAGCCAAGCTCGGATGCATCTGGATTGAGTACTCCCATTAACCACACAGACGATGAGAATATTCTTTGGAGGATGCGGTCATCCAGAAGTTGTCGAAAGTACTATTCAGGTTTGTCTAGCTCGGATGCTGAGATCGAGTATAGGAGAGGAAGAAGCTTAAGAGAAGGAAGAAGAGATTTCACATGGCGTCGCTGATGACTGAGCTTCAAGATATTTGCTGCTCATAGTTAACTAGTGTCAAGATTTTAGGCTTCTTTCGTCACTTGATTCTCTTTGGGATTCTTACATTGGTAGGTGGAATGCTCCAACCTCTGTCTCTTGTGCTTGATCTTATTTCTGTGCGTGCACTCTATATGATTAACTAGTTTATCTTCTGTACAAGTTACATAGGGATGCATCAGATGATACATATTTTGTCAAGTTGTGATGTAAGTGCACAAAAACATGTTAATTTGCATCTCTTGGCTCAAATCTTAGTGTTAGTCTGGCCGAGAGCAAAGATCATTTGCTCGAATAACCTTCTTTTCCTTTTTTATTTGTGGCTCTCAAATCCTGTATTCAATCTCTTTTACTATATCTGGTATTTGGCTATCTGAAAGCACTCCTCCAATGAGTACTTGTTTCTTCTGTTTCTTGGGGGCTTTGTGACAATAAGTCCCACAATATAAGCATCGGGTATTCTTCATGATGTGCCCAATGAATATCTGCATTCTAGTTATTGATTGCTGCCTATGTTGTATCTCAACATAAAGTCCTGTTACTTGTGTTTCTGTTCACGGGAACATGCAGACTGTCATCACGATAAATTGGCTTGATCCTGACTCACTCTCTGTGCCGAAACCTTTCCTGCCGATTGATTTACTGAGTTGAACCACTGGTTCTGCCTCAAATATCACTCGCATTTAACATGCTGGGCATATGCAATTATCAACTTTAGGGTCCATTTGTTTAACAAAATTTGATGCTACTAGAAAACAAAGCTTTTCTTCTTTTACAAACCAACCCATCTCCAAACATCAGGGCCTGGGTGCAGCTGCTGAGGGGCCGGGTGTACCGTTGGTGTAATGAGTGTGGTCATTGAGGTTTTCATTTCATCTTCCGCTTTCCAAATGGCTTGACCGACATATGTGAACCATATGACATGATGGAGCTAGTTGAACTATAACAGCAGACAGCACTCTCCTTGGGAAGGGGTGAGACTTCAGGATTGCAAGTGAGAAACTTGCATTAAGCATACGAACAATACACCCAAAATGCCAGATATAATCTTCATTCCCAAAAAAAGAAATAAAGGAAAAGAGAAATGCACCGCTCAGCCACAACAATCTTCCTATTGTTTATAAATTATACATCGTTTGACAAAATCAAATATTAGCTTTTTCTATGAAACTGCTAAGAATGGTGAGGGACCAACATGATTGAAGAAAACTAGATATAATCATCTAAATCCACCTTATTGCGTGATGCTTTACACTTCAAACTCAGCCACGTCAGGGTGGGGAGCACAGAGAAGCTTTTATGAACACTAGCGAGGGGCAGAAATTTGGTTATTGTGCCTTCCAATTAAAACACCACGATATCATCTCTTCTTCCTCCTGGCAGCTGTGCTCATCTGTGATGGAAGAAGTATACTATTACAGACACAAACATCTGAATGCAGCGAGGTGGTGGCAGGGGAAAAAAATACTAGAGTAGCAACAATGGAGATCTCATATAGAGAAGATACATCATTGACTGAGCCATTTTCCATTAAATGATCTTCACTAAATGAATCCAGTAAGACATTTACTAGATTCTGTACCATATCTCTTCAGATGCTAAGGAAAGAAGTCATAAATGACGTAGCGTCTCCATATGTACATTGCCTAGTGAAAAACACAAGGACTCGAACTGAAAGAGTACATAAAGGGAATTGTTGATCAGGTTATGGCAGAAGACACTCGAACTTAAAGGGTTGAATCACATCTCAAGGGTGTGTAAACTGCGAGGGAACAGTCTAGGCAGTCAATGTAAAAATAAATGAAGGTTTAGTTTTAATCCTCCAAACAGCAAGCTTTGTAATATCAAACTTCAGAGGAATCTCATGGAAAAAGATTCCACATCTCTAATCAGCAAGAGAAGCAACATTCTAGTGGTTGACAGAAAAAGATTTACTTCCGGTTCATCTTCTTAAATAACTCCAGACAGTAGTCAAAGGTAAAGATTGGCACAGGAGCAGTCAGAGTTGTCTATAAGGTCATCTTTGGCCACCCTTTGTTTAACAATAGAGCCTGAAGCTCCTAAATGTGATAGACTGAAACTGACTGAACTCTGTTAATGTGGTCAAACTTTTAAGGTCAATCTTGTAATCATGTTTGTGAAAGATATAATACTAGCCACTCAAAGGAATCTTCTTCTGTAAAACACGTTAAGAATGACTCTAAGCATGCACTTCCCAAGCAAAATACCTGTCAATTCCATATGCACCAGTACATAACAATAACACAGTGTGGTGCAAGGTCATCATGTTGTCGGTCGTGTCATTGTAGATAAACCACGCCCCATGGGAATGACTCCAGGAAACTCTTCCTCAGATTCTCCCTCTTCTATCGGAGCTGCAAAAACACAACATCAGTTTATCTCACAGACTAAATAAAATGCTAAAAGAAACATAGACAATTCAATGACTCTTAACCAGGCCAATGAAGTTAAGTGAACCTATGGCCATACAAGATGACCCAACCCCCAAAGTCTTCTTTCTCCTCAATGTCCACCAGATTAAATCCCCTCCTCCCCCCTTTCAGTCCCCAGGGAGGAAAAGAAAAAGAGCAAAAAACAGAGAGCCAAAAGTGCCAGTACGGATGCTCGAGTGAGAATTACCACTGGGGCAAAAGGAAACAAAAAATCCTCCTCTGCTAGATAAGGTTGCTCCAGAAAGTTAACTTTCATTTTGAGTCAATGAGCTATTTCATGTATTCATTTGCACAACTGAGGTCACATTTCTCGTTTTCAAGAAATCAAAGAAGCTGAAGGGTCTTGTCGAGCCTGCTCATATAATACCTAATTATATGGTATCTAAAAGTAATTGGATAATTCCATGATCTTCGGTTCAACTAGGACTGTAGTTCCTGAATTTATAAGTGAATTAAGAGCGAGAAAAGGAACTTTTTCAATTGTTGACTCAAACTCATGGTCCAACCCCACTCTTATTTGGAACTGTTCACTCTGTGGTAGCTACTAACCAAGTAACTTTATCTATGAATAGCATTAAGACGGCACATGAACAAAAGGATACCTCCCTAAGATCTTCACCAAGGAAATGCTAAAACAAATAAAAGGAGAGGGAACAAGACTGCTTACCGATAATTTCTTCTCCAGCCTGTGCTCCGGCAATCCCAATGCAAGAGTACAATGAACTTTCATCAATTTTCAACTGATCATACGCAAGGTATATGTCTTCTATAGTGGCAGCTTCATATAGTGAAGTAAGATCTCTGATGCATGATATGTCCTGGACCATGTGACCAAGGGAAAATATGTCAAATCACTATTTGCCAACTTAGTTAGCTTAATGTGAATAAATCAGCACATTAATAATAATAAAAGCCAAACATTTGAAGATGTTGGACTGAAAATAATGATATAAAACGCCTTACCTTCCTTGGAACAGAAGAAGCTTGCAAGTGAGCCAACAATCCAAGCCAATAGGCATTGGACTTGATTTCCGCTTCATGTCTCATTAAAAGGGTCCGTTTTGCCTGCATCGGAAGCACAAATTGAATGACGGAAAATGCCTTTATACTCGGACATCAATCTTACACCTTGAGAAATAACCATCTGCCTCATTGGTGTCTTCATGTACAATTACTATCTAGTGACAAATCATTTTTCTAAAACACTTAAGAGAATTCCCCTAGCCATCTCACCCTGTCCAACTCCCTCGGGGCAATCTTGTTGCTATGTAAACCTCTGAGTACATTCTTGCACGCATCAACGGCTTTATGCACCTGATGTAGCGATCAGTAGTGGTTGTAAGGATACCACAATAAAGCAGCTCCAAAGCATCGTATTTAGAAAAATGGTTAGCAATCCCCATACCTTGGCTGGAGTTGATGTTACAGAGATAACATACCATCCAAGCTCAAGCTTATCAAACAGGTTTAATTCAAACGATACATCATATGTCAATCCAAGGGAATCTCTGACAGTTGTGAACAGCCTGCATGAAGCAAAAGAAGTATTTCAAATCACCCACAGATGTATTTAAAATCATCAGTGTGAGACATTGTAATCATAAACAAGAGTGACATACAAGAAATGTGAGAACATAGTCTAAAAGGATGGCTTGAACAATTACTGATGCACAAAAGTAATGCTTCCTGCCTATCACTTCATACTTAAGCCAGCCTAGCCACAGATCGTCAGAAGCAGTCACAAACAATAACTTAATGCTCCAAGGTGGGCCAAATAAGCCAAAAATACCCATATTTGCATATACAGATTTCCATTAGAGATACCAATTTTTTCCTCCACAACAACGAAACTAAGTTCCTAAAAACGTCTACATCCATTATATTACATCATTGGATTCAATTAACACTAGACCCTCCCTATTCTTCAAGTACTCCAATCTTTCTTCTAAAACAAGAGCAACCAAACTTGTGTTTTTCCACTGAGTGGTGCAGCTATTTTTTTCGCCATCGTACTTGTCCAATACCAAATTCACTAAAATACCCCAGTTCTCGAAATATTTTTGAAGTGACAAATCTAGTATTTTTAGGTCTTTGACCATCCTTTTACTGTCATCTTCATCATTGGCTCGCATCTTGTTATCAAATCATATTTAAGCTATCTTTTCATCTGTCAAACCATGTCAAAAGAATTTCTCTCATCTTGACTTCAGTTAGAGCCAAACTATTTTTTGAATAGACTCAAAGTGGCTTGGAAAGTCTTACCTTGAATTAATTATCTCGGCCAATAGACCCATGGTGATGCCAAAGAAAAGCGGGTGACTCCTAAGTTTTCTCTGCATATCCTTAGCAACATCTTTCTCCACAGATTCTTCCTCCGGGTGAGATTGTGCATCTGTGAAGAGCCACATCCAATTATAGTTAATGTCATTAACATGTAACAAGCTCCTCACTGAAGTTCCAAAGAAAAACATGAGAAATTCACTACTTTGTTGCAAGCAACTATAGAAGGGCAATACGCCAGTAACATTGTCAGAAAGAGAATACAATACATATCTTTAATAAATTATTCTAGAAGACTCAATGGCCAGTTATATAATCCCCAAAATTGAGACTATTCTACAGGTAAATGCATATGAACCCACTATACTTGCGCAGCTCCTTGTGAAGCTTACACGCAAAAAAATTCCTCCGCAGATTGAAAATTGGTACAATCTGTTATTTTGATATCTCTGAAAGTGTCGTTACTTCTTTTCTTAACTAAAGGTTGGTTAGTACAGGACGGGACAACTAACATATACTTCAAATACTATAATACAATAGGAGCACAACACACGACTTTCTTCCAATAGAATATCAAATAGAACAGTGGTCAAGGCATATTGAGTTACCATCTTCTTGGCTCTGCTTTTGAACAGGCATTTTGTAATGAGGATGATCCAGTAAGGTTTTATAATACAAAATATCCGATGACACTTACTTTGGCTTCAGACGACAGGATTTGCGTTTTTACCATGTCTCCAGTCAACTCTTTGCAAATACTCGACCATGGAGTCCAGACCTCATCTAGTTGTACCACTTCCGTAAGCTTCCAAATAAAGTTCAAGCCCATTTTCTTTATCCTATTTGATCTAATTGATGCTAGAGACTAACACATCCATACAAATATTTATACACACGAGAACTTACCATTGCCAATTGAAATTTCAGTGATTGACTCAAAAAGGTCTTTGCCTTCGACAGTGAAACCCCAGCGATTAGGTGCTGGGCCAGCAATATATGCACATGCTCTCTCGTCAGTATCCTTCAAGAAAACCTGATAAAAGGGTGAAACATTCAGAGAGTAAACTATTAGCATATTTTAGAGTAAAATACTTAAAGGCATATCAAAATATTGCAGATCATTCGAACAAAACAACATCCCATATCCATCAATGAAATGAAAGTACATAAGCGCCGCTCCTCACTTGCTGAGACTGTAAATCAGATGGAGATGGCCGAAACAGTACAGGTTCAAATTGCTTCTCTCTTCCAGATCCCCTGGTTGATCTGACCGTTCCAAGGTAATTAAGAATACAAGACTCAATCTCTTCCTCAGAGAAGTCGCCAACAATACTAACCTGCACAAGTAATATGAATTCCATATGGAGACCTGTTCATTGCAGACCTCACACAAACAAAATTAACAGGTAATAACTACAAACCTCCATGTTATCACCGATAAACTGATCCATGACTGCATCCCTTACAGTTTCCAAGGTCAAATTTTGTAATGACATGGGTGTTGGCTCAACAAATCGCTCATCTCCATTCAGCATGGCCAGCATTAGTTTGTGAGCAGTTGAGCGCTCTAAACTTTTAGGGATAGACCGATAATAGGATAGATATAATTGTCTGGCTCTATCAAATGCATCATCCAGCCATACACTGTGCTGCAATTCAGCAACCACAATTACAACTGTGAATAGAAGAAAACAACATCACATGGTAACTACACATTGTAAGTCATATCAATTATAGCGGCAGCCAGCATGTGCAGATATTCACTCACTTTTGCACTATATCTAAGATATCGAAGAAAGAACCAACAACTTTGCATGACACAATAAAAAAAGGTCTTGACTAGATTACCTCAAGCACCATGTGAAGCAACTGGAAAGCACCATGCATGCCGTTATCTCTGAGAGTAAAACGGAACTCCATTGAGATAAATTCCTCCGTCGACTCCAAGGAGCAATTTATCAAGTGATTCACACAGAAAAGCTCCACCTGAAGTAAGAATATTAAATTCGGCAGAGCCAGAGGATAATTAATGGTCCACGAGGATTTAAGCCCAAATAGATTTTGCAGGATAGAAATAACTGAATTTCCATTTGTAAATGATGAAAGAGTATATTCTCCACCTGATGTTTAAACCCTTAGCATAATCATCTCCGGTGTAACATATCAAAGTTCCTGCCATCTCTTCTCAAAAAGTCCTATAACTAGTACACCATATTAGACTGCTCTTTCTTATTTTTCTCTTCTTTGAAATTAAGATGACAATATTTCTTTGATAAGTTTCACTTCTAACTCCTTGTATGGGGCTCTGAATAGAATTCTGTACTTAAAATGCAAGTTCATTTATCAAAACAACACATTATGCATCATATGAAGCACTCTTCTTGCTCCATTTTTTGTCCACACAGCTAAGTCAGGATGTTTTGCAATAAGCATCCAATCATCTCTCTAAGTGGGGAAATGAAAACTTGAAAGTCCTTAACCTGTATAAATGATTATAGCAGAATACTAACATGTTCCTAAATTTGTGTGCAATCATGAAAGAACATTTCAAATTAGTTGCAATAAAAGGTAATTACAGGTCGGACGACCAAAGAATAGGTCAAAAGGCTAATTCAAGCAGCAAATGCAACATATTTGCAGGAAATGAGCAAAACCAGCTGTGGAGCATTGTAAATGAAAAAATAAGCAATATTTAGTCTCTTGCATTGTAATAAATCTTTGAGGAAGAAAAATGAAAAATCCACACATTGCAGCTGGATCAAAAACAGCTTCTTTAGAATGATTAAATTTGCTGATTAATTTGAAGTTTTTGCAGGTACAACTACAACCAAACTTTTTATCGAGATATATCCGAAATATGGACTCAATAGACATACTGAACATGTATGCCAAAGAGAAGGTATCAATCATTTCCCAAGCGCTTTACAACCAGTCAATTTCATTCAAGGATTGGAGTAAACTCAACACAACCTATGTCTTCACCAACCACCTCACAGAACTGCCAGTGGTTGAGGAAGGGTTGCCGTATTTAACACGCACCTGCTCCCTCGAAAAGTTGCCGACACGACCTCCCTCGCTCAGAGTCCGCACACCCACAATGACTGCTCCTCTTGAATCAGAACTTTCAACCGCTCTTCCACCACCAACAATGAGTCGCATCACACCTCCTCGGGATTCACTTTGTGAAATCTGTATCCAAGTGAGGAAGTCAGTATAACATGCAAAGCCACCAGGATTGTGTTCCCCAAAGGTGATATTTGATCTTATCATAAATATTAGAAAGATTTCAGAATTATGAATGAAAAGTCAAGGAGGTACGGTTATATGTAGAAGGAAAACTCCAAGCGTTCTACCACAAGTCTAATTATGTGCACCACTGGTCTTTTATCATGTCTTTCAACCATTACAAGAGGTAGTAGAAGACGATGAACAAAGAAAATTTGGTTTCGAAGTTAGAAATAATAAAACAAATATACAAATGCCACATTTTTCAAGAATCCATGGGACTGAGGAAAAATAACCACAGTAACCCAAGGAACCAAGTTTACCTTGTAATTTATACGAATACCATTTGAAAGACGGCACTGGGTGATCCCAGTTTCTTTGTCATGAATTTTCAAAATGCCTGCAAGTGGAGTTAAAGGAACAAAGGATGGCATTCTCTGCACCTTCAACTCCTGCAACTGGGATGAAGAAATCAATTCTTTTGGTACTTCAAGCTGCAGAAATAAAGATCAAGTCAGGGATATAATACCTTGTAAATCAACAAAAATTTGAAAAGGCACAAAGAAGAAAAGTTCTCTGATAATAGATACCTCTGGTTCAGGCTCAATAGGTTGCTCCAGACCAGTTTTCATAGCATCAATAATCTCACTTGGTGATATTCTGAATTCGGTTTCACCAACTCCGTCTATGTGCACTTTCTTGGGGACACATGCAACAATTGCCGCAGGATTAGGTGCAGTAGGCTTTCCAAAATCAGCAATATACTCTAGCACCTTTGCACCCACAGCATTGACCTACATCTCACAATTTTCACGAAAGAAAAATATCAAAGAAAATGAGAAATTAATGTAGATTAACATTTCTTTATAATACAAATTATATCAAAATATCAAAAAAGTAAAGTACTTGGGATAAGCAGGAGGTAATTTTAATCAACATGAATAAGTGTAGTGAACTGTCAGTCTACATATCATTCAAATCAGATGAGCCATTCAAGCAGAAAAAGGCCCACTATTGATAGTGTTGAAGTATTATCTCACATCGATTGACAACGAGTCTTAAATGCTCTTTATATTCATATGGTCTCCTCCACCTATTAGTTTAAGCTTTTGGGTTAGACTTTCTACATGCTCTTTATATTCATGTGATCTCCTCCTCCACCTATTAGCTTAAGCTTTTTTGTTGGACTTTCTAATAGATAGAAAGCCAGTGTATCATCAATTGTGCATGTCTTGTGGAGAAAAGGAGAACAATTTTTCTGCCCATAAAAGCACCCAGCAGATTAGCTTATAAGATAAGCATTATCAGTCCACCACTTCCAATGCTTAATGTGAACAAAGTGTGAACATCAACATGATCCCACAAAAATGTATTGCCTTAAAGTGGCTGGTAAAAGAATCTCCTTTTGTGTATCCAACAACACTGTTTGATGGCCTTGGAGAAGGGAGATCATAAAATATCATAAGTTCCAAAATCCTCACTTCCCCGAAAAAATTTCAGACCAACTTCCCTACTAGCAGACCAAAAACTCACATCTTAAGGCATGAGAATAGTAGTTGATATTACAGATAGATCTGAAAGAAATTACCTCTTCAAGCGTAACTGTTCCAGCAACAGCAACCAGACTCTCATGCCCTTGCCTCTGATCCATTACAGTATGGCCCAATGCATCACTCTCCATGATAAAATCCAAATTGTCAACCGATGACACATTATCAATCATTGCCGCCAGCTGTTCACTATCTTTCAATAGCGCATCCATATATCGGGTTAGTTCACCTTTTGTGACACCAAATTCCTTCAACCGTCGAACCTAAACCCAAAAAGTTATATCACATACTACACCCAGGAACGGCAAAGGAGAGAAATGCAGTAAAACATTGCCGTGATCAAAAGGAATTACAATCATCGCCATCTAGAGAGTATAAAAGTTTCTCTTTACAGAAGCTTTGGAGAAATGCACAGCAAAACAGATGACCAAAAGAAAACTCATGTAAAAGCATTAGAATGTCAAATCATGTCATCAAACCAAAAGAATGGTAATTTCTATTCCTAATTCCTAGAATCCCCAGTCAGTGCCACTAGCAAATAGATTGAGAATGACATAATAACCAACCTCTTGAACTGCAACTCTAATGGCACTCTGCCAATTCTTGGGTTCTGCAGTCACAGTAAGAGTAGTGACTGTGCATCCTTCTCTCCCAGAATCACTGTGATCCAGTTCAACTGAGGTGAAGGGTGGATTAGAACTCTGAAGAAAAATAGAAGTGTCAGTTAAAGAACTTTTCAGTGCATAAAGTTTCTAGAAACATGCCGCAGGTATACATAGTGTAGCTATTACAAGATCTACCATCAAGTGTTCTAATTTAGGAAGCTAGGAGGAAAAAAATTGTAAAATAAAAGGAAAAGAACGTCCATGGGCAAAACAGCGTTAATCAAAAGGCTGCACACTGACCTTAAGAATACCAACTGTTCGGTGAAAAGCAAAACATCAAAACAAATACATTTGGTGACAACAAAACATCACCAGATATAGGTCCTCAATCCAGTTAAGGATTCAATAGATTTTTTGTCATAAAACTCAGAGATCCTCTACTTGATAAAAGGAAGGAAAGAGCAAAAGCTAAACTGAAGGGGATACATAACTCTATACTAAACTCAAATGGCAAATGATACAAGGGAAGAAAACAACCTTGTATCTAGTATTAATCCGAAAATGCAGAGCAGATAGGAATATCCTTTTCATCAAAACATTTCGCAAGTCGCCGTATGTCTGAACTTTGCTCACAGGAATCTGCAGTAAAACCATTAATAAAAGTACTTAAAATAGGTAACCAAGTCCATCTTCCAAACCCAATAACTGTGATGGACAGAGTAAGAGTGAAGTCAATCGAGAAATCGATCTAGATGAGACCATGATATTATCTTTGCAATACATCAATTCTAGAGTGAATGTATTGTTCCATAACCAACACCGCAATTCGTCCATCTCCTCTAGTTAAGTAACTAGAACTCCTAAAATTTGACACCGGGAGTGACTCCTTACGTCATCTTTCATCAACAATCAATGTCGGTACACTTAATAGGACAGCATTCTCCCTTCATCAGAAAAAGTTAGGAGCTACCACTGACAAAATAAAATTGACAACTGAATTCATGCGCACCCAGCGGGCCCAAGACATCCCATCAGATTTTACCAAAAATGAATCAAATCTAGCAACAGAGAGAATGTGATTTGTTGAGAAATAGGAGATTTCGTTCAAATTATGGTGGATGCAGGATGATTAGGACCAGCTGCATGATGGAATTCCAAACCTTACAGAACATGTTAATTGAAAAATTTTGGAGCAGCTCGTGTTGGAATATCTGCGGAGCCTTCATATCAGTAAGGTTTCCCGGAAGTGACCAATCGTGCTCCACAGGAGGACGAATCGCATGCCTTTCCTTTCTAGTGACCTTAGCCTGATCTAAAGTACTCGGTTTATCATGAGATGAACTTCCAGAGAGACCAACTGGGAGCTTTGGTACAAGAAAACTAGCCATTGCACCAAACGCACTTGGTGTTGGTGCAGGTGGTGTCTCACTTTCCAGAGCTGTTTGTCCAAAGACGGCCTATATTGAAGCAACTAATACAAGTTAGTAATGCCCAATTTTCCACTAAAAGGTAACAATCATCACAGTCAAGTGGGTGAAAAACCTGACAGAGAATTTCCATTGTGATATATGCATGGCTTTTAGAGGGGAAGTACCAAAATGAAAGATCTCCATGCAAAGAAAGGAACGGATACAACAATAATGCCAACAGGAAAGGATAAATTAATAGCATGTTGGGTATATCTGAAGCATACTTCTATCTGCGATACTGTCTTTGAGATGTTATCAATGTCACCAACAATGTATAGGGTTGCATTCGCGGGGAAGTACCACCGTTCATGGAACTTCCTAATTTTATCGGCATCCCATTTCTTAATCTGCTCTTCCAATCCAATTGGAAACCTTTGGCTCAGCTTGTTCTCGGAATGAAGATATTGTAACAACTGTAATCAAATGAACAAAGAAAATATCAAGGGGGAAAAAGAGATTCCTCATAAGTTCTGAACATCTTTGATGAAGTTGACATACCTGACAATCAACACGATACTCTATCGTATTCATCATCTGTAACTCCGAAAGGATAGCACGACGCTCTTTCTCGACCCTTGAAGAAAGGAATTTAGGGTGGAAAGCTATCTGTATGCATATAGAGGTTGACCGAAGATGAGAAAAAAGTCTCAACTGACATCAGTATATACTTATCATTCTCGACTAGGATGCGATAATAAACTAGATTGCTCATGCATTCTTTCCTAACCTTTATTACCTTTTCTCTTTCCTACTTAGGAAGAGTAGAGGTTGGAGAGGATAAAAGATGTCATGCTAATATCACAAAGATATTAAGTAACAGAAAACATGTTTGCTAGAGAGATGCAGATGAGTGGAGATGTCAAATAAAGCACACACTAATTTCCACACCTCATTCAAAGCATCCAGTACAGATGGAAGCAAATCTTCACCAGAGTCCTGGAAAAGAAAAGCCGTTGGCACTTAGTATATGCAGAAAAGCTTGACAGCAAATAGTACCGAATAATATGTTGCAAGCAACAAATAAGGAAACATAATCTCATTAGGACAATGACACAAACCGAACATGAAGAGCACAATCTGAAAGATCATAGCCAAGCTCAGTAAAGTTTTCTTTACGTAATTTGGACGAAAACAGGTATGCCAACAACAAAGAGAAGATATTGACATACACAAGAAAAGTGAACGCATAAGCACAAGTGTTAGCACATACCTCAAAAGAGTGGATAACAGAATCACAGTATTAGTGAGAAATAGCATTTCAGAATTATGGAAACTTCTATTCAAAAGGCAAGCATAGAAATGAGAACCTACAAAGTTGAACTACTGGAGCATATATACATAGATCATATTAAGAGGCATAGACACGGACAACAAACCTTTGCACTAGTTGGTGAATGGATGTGAAACACTGTATGATGAAAATCAGTATAAGCATTGGATCGAGCCCCTGTCCCAAGAAGTTTTTCACGCTTCTTACTTCCGAGAAATGCAACATGTTCAATCATGTGTGCAATTCCTTGTTCATCATCTTCCTCATCAATGGATCCAGCATGGACTTCCATGTGTGCTTCAAACCTAAAATACCAAAACATTTTGCTTATATAGATGTAACATGCAGATCTCTGACATCACGGATGTCACAATGGATGTAATACAGGCAAAGGCCTCTTGATTATTATATATCCAAGTTGTGATACCACAATGAACGATTGTGAATAGGTGAAGAATTCTAGGACTTGAATCGAATGAACAATCAGATGCATAAGCATTGCGATAGTAGAGGAACTATACCTATCCAAAGGAACTTTATTTGGTAAAATAAGATAGCGGAGGCCATTTTTCAATTGTCCTCGGTACAACTTTGGGTGAGGCGGAAGTTTGGAACCCAAAAATGCCTCTAACTCTGCTCTTTCACTTTCAAAATTTAGCAAATCGAAATCTTGTTTCTCAAGTATACCATCTGGCCATGCTGTACTAGCGGCATGCGGCTCCTCCGGACCCACAGTTGCACATGGAACACGAACATGCTTTACAGGGTAACCATATGAAACATGATCAGTATGCAAGAACCATTGATAAAAAGTAGTGCAAGAGAACATCACAAGTGAACTTATTTTAAAAAAATCACTGAAAATTAAAAAAACGAGCTTAAACAATCGGCCAAATATTCTGTGCACTCAAGTTAAATACATAGCTCAAAATATCAAAATGACTTAATGATATGACCATCCTCCATGCTAGACCCTTCAGGAATTACTTTTACAAAGATCACCAGTTTCACTCTATCTAGCATGCATTCAAAATGGACTTTTGAGGGAAAACATGAACATATGGCCCTTGGCTAACTCTGGCTACTTCGATATCCTGCTGGATATCAAAAGAACCGTGGAAAATAACAAAGGTGACAACGTACAAAAATATGAAGTGATAAAGACAGAATCATACATCAAAAGCATACTGAATGGACCCAGATTTGCATATACAATCACATCACAAACCGAGCCTGCACACTGATCCCAAAATTGCAACAACACTTGCCACCAAAGTCACTATGACTAGCTTAAGGGTAGGCATAACGAGTTTCTTACAAAAACCTGAAAAAGAATTAACTGCTAGACGTAAATATATTCATCAAATCATTTGCACAGTTATTAGGCTCACCGTGTATAATGGCTAAGGATGCTCAAAAAGTACAGTCAGCTATCTGCTGATAATGGAAGTACCACAACATATTGGATAAGCACATTAAGCTGAGAACTTCAGAATTTCTCAAACAGAACTCATTTTGCAAAGACCACCAAAAAGGCCACATCTCTCAGCTAAGTTTGAACTGCTTAATATGCAAGGCTATATTCGCGATGTTAAGGTTAATGCAATGAGACAGAGATCAGTCATAGTGGAGCCTACATAACTAGAACCTCAAGTATATTCTGCAGGATCCTCACTATTTGGTAACCAATCAATAGATTTATGGTAGGTATAAGCACCTGTGTGCGCATGAATGGTACGATCGATATATTCATAAAGGAACCAAATGCAGGATACTCAAGCTCTAAATAGTAAGAACAACTTACCGAGGCACTGTTGAAGGATAGTTTGGACAAGTGAAAAGCAGATTTGTCTGTGAATGCTCTTGGTATAGATCTTCGGCTATTTAGGCGACCTTTCCGCTGACTAAGAGAACATGAAATACAATTGTGCAGTTGGGTAGAATGTAGATTGGTGACTCGTCTACTAAACACGGAAGACCTCCTTCTCCAATTATCATTCTTTCTTTGATAAGTTGAACATCTATGTACAGCATCAAATGGCCATCTATATCCAAAACAACCACAAATGAAAAATAAAAGGGTCAAGTTGGGAAGTGCGGGATGTCCACACGAAAAAAGCTGCATCTCACAAAACAAACAAACATACAGGAAAGAAAACTTGACATGGCTATATGTACAATAAGAATCAAGAATGTGCACACAAGATCGAGGAAAACAACCACTTTCATCATCTTCTACGCCAGATTTCTAAGGTCATTCATGTTCGTTGATTCTTCTGCTGTAAACTTCATAACGAGTAGATTCTCAAAGTATCATCCCACAATAAGACTAAGCCAGGCAACGATTTATTAACTCCAAATATTCGATCATCCAAAGTGGTGCAATTTCAATCTCAGCATCACGTCTTATCTCTTCCTTTACTGTATCTAATAACTGACAACTTTCCGCTTCCCAAACACGGTGCATCATAAACGTATATACATAACAAGAGAATACGGGAAAAGAAAAGGAACAATCATCAGCAGAGAAAAAGGAAAACATCATAGGACTTACAGGGTGGACAAAGATATGCGGAAACAGAAAATTAACAGAAAATACAAGAAACACCAAAACACACTGTGAAACTCAATCCTACTTCCAGGGTCGACCTATGTCTCACTTATGAGCGTATGAACAAGAGTTTCCAAAGCGGCGATAGCATTATTGACGTATACGACGAGTATACGGCGAGCGCATGGACGAATTCGTCCGCTATCGTCGTTTCAGTCATCGGCTTGCAGCATCTTTCAGCTCAATTCAGCCAGTAAAGCAACACACATACCGACTGGCTAAAAAATAATCAACGAACGGGTTAAAGAACGGATCACTCCAGCTTCACACTCGGCAATTCCAGTTTCGGCATCGACGAGTAACTCTCGAAGCAAAACCAAGGCATTCTAATTCGACAATCAGAAAAAAAGGAGTTGAGAATGGGCACCTCTTGGGCGCATAGATGGATTGGCAGCGCGAATCCGGCCGGGTCAAAGAGGCGGAAGCGGCCAGACGGGACGGCGACGGGTGGAGCCCCGATAACGAGAATCTGTCGTCCCTGGAAGGACGAATCTGGGGGAGGCTAGGGACGACGGAGGTCGAGGCGGCCATTGCCCGTTGCGATTGCGAGCGCGGCTCCAATGGTCGTTGCCTTCGTCTGGTTTTGGTTGGTTTTGCTCTCCTTTGTGAAGGTGAAGGGGAAAGCCTTTGGAGCCAAAGGCAAAGCCTTTATGATATTTCATGTTTTTTTGGCTGGACAATTTTTTTTTGTTCCTGTCTGTTGAAGATTTGTGAGTATTTTGTTTTTAACATAGGATGGGCTCGCATCCAACGCTTGCTGGGATAACCACACAAATAATTTTTGAATTTTAATTAGACGTGCAACGTAGTCTCAGAACTTTAGTTCAATATATAATATCGTTTTCAAATTTTTAATTTATTTAATGTGGTCCATAAACTATTGGTACATATTCAAATTAGTCCATAAATTATAATAAAATATTAAACGGGACAATATTTAACATTTCATATGGTCTAGGAATTAAATTGAATATATATCAAAATATCACCAATCATGTTTAACAAATTGAAAGTTCAGAGACAATATTACACATTGATATAAAGTTCAAGGATCACATTGAATAAATTAAAAGTTTATGTACCGCGTTACACCTTATGCTAAAGTTCATGAATCGTTTATCTAATTTTCCCAAAAGAGATTGAATCTATGATACTCGAGAGATCCCATGCTTTTATAATATTTCATTGTTAATTTGAAATGAGATTCAATGAATCTAAGCATGGACAATTGTAATATTTTACTTTCCGATTCAACGACGGTAGCGCCTGGTTATCATAGACTCACTTAATAAAAGAGTACACTTTTGATTTTTTTTCCTTAATCTAAATTTTTCAACAAATGAATTTTAATTTTTTTCTTAATTCAAAATTTTCACAATATACCAATATTGACACGCATATTGCATATTCAAAGTTTGTATGATAATCCAAATTTGGCTGAAAAACACAAAGATTTCGTGTATTTCACAGAAAAATATTTTTTCAGCTTTTGGATTTTAAATGTTTTCCTACCGAAGTATAAATTTAGAAAAATAATTTCTTCTTTAAAACATCAAATTTTTTTTCAAAATATAACTAGATATCGACTCTTGTACCAAAAACTTTGCACTTGGGCACAAAAATCCCACCGCTCGTCCTTGGACGCTTAATAGCGGGGCCAGATCCTCGACACCCAGGCTTGGGTTCATCAAGGCCAGGCTAGGTCCCCGACACCCCGACCAAGATCCATCTTGGTTGAGCCCAAGACCTTGGCCTCCGCACCGAGTTTAAGACCCCAATGCCCATATCAGGTTTTTTAGTTTCCAATACGCAAGTCATTAGCACCCAAATAGTACCAAACAATGGAAATTTTTTTCTAGTTCACTTTCAAATAACACCGAAATATATTACCATTAGTCTAGAATATAATTTTCTGCGAAACAAATGGAGCTCAAATGTTGTTTCAAACAAAATATACCCTACTATAATCCATGTGCACAAACAAGAATACATGGTAGTTGATAATCTTAAGCAAGTCTTTCAATGACTACCGTGCCCTTTTTAACAATGTCTATAAATGAAGAGTGGTGTATCTGCTTAATTATTCATTTGCGTCGCTATCATAATATCTAGAAATAATGATAATTTTTCAATAGAAATGAATGGAGAGTTGAAACATGTTAAGTCATACCGATTTTGAACTCGTCGAATTCGATATTGTCGACAAATTCTAATAGGGGGAAATTGCAAACCCTTACTTCTTTTTAGCGTTTAGAGAGACCTTGCTTCCGTTTACGTAGCCTCCGGGAAGTAACATATCACGCACGCAGATCAATAACACGTCTTAGCTGACACAACGACTCCCGTAACCAAGTTCACTGTATCTGGAAACTTGGAAATTTGATATCTTTTCGTTCGGAGATTTTTCTTTTTACTAAGAGAAGAAAAAGGAGAGGCTATACGGATAAAAAAAAAAGGGGTGGCTTTAGATTGCACCACGTTGTGCATGCGCATGCCGTACGATGTGTGATCGGAAGGGGAATCGCATATCTTCGGCGCACGTCTTTTGACCGTCGAGTTGGGCTTGGATCGGGCCTCATCATGGGCCTGGTCCCGGGCCTAGAATACAAATTCGACGATCCGAATCCACCTCGGCACGGCACGGCGGAAATATCTTCTTCAATATAGCAAACTTGCCCAAACGGTTGCCGTGCTCTTATCTTTGTAAAGGTTATGTCACAGGGACATTCCCATGAATGATTAAATAACGTTTTGTTATCACAGGGACGTAGTTTCTCTCGTTGAGTTAGTGTCTTCATCTTTCACGTTTTTATACTCGCATTTAGCACCGTTTAGGCGAATATATAGAAGTCGATATGAAATTTATTTTGATTAGTGCTACCAGGGAAGCCACTAAACAGAAAATGAACTGAACTGGGCATCAATTCTTTCTTACTCCGTTGAAATTGCACTTTTCACACACACACACATATCACAATCGTTTTTCCATGTTCGGTGCATAGTTAGGTTTATTCCTACCCCTTTCACCGTATTAAAAGCCTGCTAGGAGCTCCTTGTCTAAGCCCTTTAGTCCCGTCGTTCACTTCTCGGACTCGCTGAATCAATTTGTTATAGACCCATTAGCTTCCGCGTAATTCGTCCATGAACCACACAATTACTGGAGAGGTCCCGCTCTTATACTATATCGTGACGTTCTGTATTAACTCACTCGAGATATTATCCGCTTTTATTCGTCCTATACCGACCTTTAGGATTTTGTCATTTGATACTCGAGTGGGAGCACTACCGGGGTGTTAAATAAAGTAAGTAAAAGAATCTTAGGCAATTATAATCAACAACGACGAAAAGGAAAACGAGGGTAGCTACGCTTGCAATCAACGAGTCCAATTCCTCTTCCCTTTTAGTGAACAATCTCTTATGTGTGAATATATCTCCTGCACGTCAAATCCTTACTTTCCATTAGGTAAGCAAAATTTAGAGGATTAACCATCTTCGTTGCTAAGTCCAAGTTGATCACCCATCTCAAGCCCTATTCAATGATCTCATCTCCTCTCTTTTTTTTCTCGTTCCAAAGCAGACTTCATTTCTCAGAAATTACGAAGGCCCTTTGAATATTCACGTGGAAAGCCAGATCAATTTGAATTGCATGGGCATCTCGATAAAGTCGGACGCTTCCAGAAATAGGGGAACCCGCGTGGAATGCCAGTAGGGAGGCGGGCGTGCTGATTAAATAGGATGATGATGATGAGGTGGGCCTTGACCTCAACCGCCCGACGGGGACAGGCCCACAGACACTGTTGTGAAAAATCAAAAGCCCGACCGGTCCCATCCGGTCAAAGTCAAAGCTCCGAGAAAGAAGAAGATGAGACGAGGACACGCATTTCCACGTGGCGGTTTCTGACCGTTAAAAAAATGTCCGCACGCCCTCTTTTCCTTTGCTCGCTTCAGCGACGACTCGATCCGCCCAGCGACGACCCACGTAAGGGCAAGTGTCGCAAGTTGGCACGCCCGCCGGTGACCGACATGCCTTTTTCCGTTTTTTTATCTCGTCCTTGTGTCTGTTTTTTCCAGCGTCCGGGGCATTTCTCTTGTCGGTCGGTACCAACTTTGTACGACACTGGCATTCCATGCATCTCCCCCTTGGAAACGAAACCCTTTTGTTTTTTGGTAAGGAAAACCTTTTTCTTTTCTTCTTCCTCTTTCTGAATAACTTAATTTTGAGTTTTTGTCGGATGGGATCGAGGCGGAGTTCAGCATCAGGGCGCACTTTCATAGAGATTACTTGCGGATTATGATGTGAATTACTCAGAAGCTCGCGGTCTGTCTTAGCGAGGGCTAGTTACACAAGAGAAAATAGGCAATGCATATGGTGTGAGGTGGGAGTTGCGACCGGTCAATTGCCCGTCACGAAACGATCGACGAGACCTGGGCACGATGGGCAAAGACGTCGAATTCTTGGGTAGGTGCAGATCCTGCACGAACAGCCCTTGTCACGAGCTTTTGGTGTAATCGCACGATGATTTCCTTTTTCATGGATGCCATTGTTGGGCGATCACTGAAAATTGACAATTTGACGGACTTGACGGCGAGGGTTTGACCCTAGCAATATTGGGAAGGGGAGAAAACCACTGTGTTCCGGTGAATAACCATTGAAGAATGTTGATATGGTGCTAACCAATACAGGAGACTCTGCCGATTGTTTTGCACCGATTTTTTCCCGGGCCCACATAGACGTGACTTTTGTTTTTCTCCTCCACCTCAAGAGTAAGGAAGAAAGGACACATATCAATAAGCCGCACGATTACGTGGCGGCCATATCGATTTTACATTAACGGCCACACCATATAAATTATTATCGATATTTAGATTCCGTATGTTACGTAAAAAATCAAACGAATTGAAAAACATTTCTATAGAAAATATCATTTGTATCATTTAAAAACATTAATCAATAAAAAGTATTTTCATCTTAATATCCCTTTATGTCTAAATATTTTTGTAGACAATGAAAACATTTTCGTTCATTTATTTTTGTGAACGGTTGTATTTTAGAAAATTGATTTCCAAATCGTTTATTTTTCGCGAAATAAATAGAGCATTTAGTGACAATATATATATATATATATATATATATATATATAGATACATGACTTAGTGATCGAGTCCACGGTCCATAATATACACCTATCGTTACAAAGGATCGTGGCATTCTTCAATTGGAGTGCCTAGAGGTGTTTATCCGAGCTAGGCTGCATCGGATCTAACTTATTGCTCATATCTGAATATAATGGAAAAAGCTATATATGTTTATAAATTGGTCCAGCCATAATAGGCTAGCTCGACCTAGCCTTTACATTAAATATAGTTTTGCCTAGACTTACTCGAAAATGCTGTTGAGACTCATTTGGGTCACACAAAGGACATAAATGAGTCCGTGACCCGATAGGCGACCGATCAAGTTGAAGAGCGTACTATCCCTCTGTAACTTTCGTATTGAAGTGAATGTACCCGTCTCCCCCCTTATCGAAGCAAGTTTCACAGTGACGATTATTCCCCGGTTGCTCCTCACTGTAATGACAAAGGTAAGAGAGGTAATTGCGGGCATCGAGGGGCAAGAGAGGTAATTTTGAGATTCTTTCGGATCATCCCGTAGATATCCACTTAATGAATCGCGGAACGTAAATAAATCACAAAATTTCCTCGTTTTCCTTTTCCGGAACAACAGTTACGACGGAAGCACGTGGATTGCCCCGGGGGGGGGGGACAACTCCGGACCTCCCTAGAAACAAGGGCCTCCCCCGCGCGCGGCCGCGAGCACGAGCAGCAGCGGAGAAACTTCGCCTCGGCCCGACGTGCGCTCCTATACATGCCGCCTCTCCGAAAAAACAACTGGCGCGCGGCTAAAAGTTACCCGCAAAACCGCACTTGCAAATATTAAAACCGCGTTCGTCCCGCACACTTTCCAACCAAATCTTTTAACCGATAAACCCCCACGTCTTCCCAAATTTATTTTATTCACACCTCCCCCGTCCCTCTTCCCCTATATATACCCAGCCCGACCTTCCCGATCTTGCAGTCTCATCCAAAAAGTTCTCGGCTATATTCTCAACACACTTCAGTTTTCAGCTACTTCACTCGAATCAACTCACCACTCGCAATCAAATCCTCCATCCCACAATGAAGTCCGCTTCGATTTCGTCCCGCTCCGGCTCCAGCACCAGCTCTTCGCCGGAGAGAGATCCCGGCACCAAGAGGGAATCCGCGCTCGGGAGGCTGCGCCGCAAGCTGTCCCCGAGGAGGAGCGCCGACCGCCGCGCTCCCTCTGTTGAAAACAACGCCGGAGGCTGCGACCGCGGGAAGTCCGGCGAGGAGCTCCGGAGAGTGTTCGACTACTTCGACGAGAACGGGGACGGGAGGATATCCCCCGTGGAGCTGAGGAGCTGCGTGAGGAGCCTGGGCGGGGACCTGTCGAGCGAGGAGGCGGAGCTGGCGGTGCGGTCGTCGGACCTCGACGGGGACGGGATGCTGGGGTTCGAGGAGTTCGAGAACCTGGTGGAGAGCGGCGGGGAGGAGGAGAGGAGGAAGGACCTGGAGGAGGCGTTCGGGATGTACGAGATGGACGGGTCCGGGTGCATCACGGCGGGCAGCCTGAAGAGGATGCTGGGCCGGCTGGGGGAGACCAGGTCCATCGACGACTGCAGGGCCATGATCGGGGCGTTCGACCTCAACGGCGACGGCGTGCTCAGCTTCGACGAGTTCAGAGTCATGATGCGCTGATTCACGCGTCGGAATCATTCTTTGTTTTCGATTTTTTTTGGGGGGTGTCTTCATTCGCTTGGCACCATCCAGTTGTAAATTAAGTGATGGATTTGGACATTTTATGTCAAAATTGCACGGTCTTGACTCTTGACTGGTAAGGGTATGCCACGAGACGCGCGTTGCTTATATTATATCTGATTTGATTTCAGAGGGAGTTCTTTAATGCGCGTTTTATTCCACGTTTTCGGTGGTTATGTGTTCTTTTAATCTTCATTTGCCTTCTTCAATTAATAATCGAGACGCACGTTCATAAATACTATACATGAAATATCGTGCAAGCATTATCAGACGGAGAAAATAACATAACTAATTTCTGAATTTTGACCTCACATGTAATTTCATTCGGGAACTTTAGCCTAAAATGTAATATAGAAATTTTTAATTTGTTCAATGTAATTCTTGAACTTTTGATAAATGTTCAATTTAATTCCTTAACTATTTTGAAGTTATTCGTGAATTTGAATTAATGAAAGGATAATATTGTATATTTTCATATAATTTAGTATAGGCGATCGAATTGAAGGTGGGTAGGTTTTAGATTTAAAACCTATCTTGTCATAATCGGTTTTCAATTTTTGGAATTTGAAACTTGCCTTGTTTTTCTGGTCCAGTTCCAAGGCCTACTTGACCAAAAGCAACAATCCCTAATATGAGCAATAAAAATTATTATTTACCAAAAGCAACAATTCAAAAATATAGCAATAGCGTGATCTAAAATTTTTTTTAATACAAGCTAAAATTAATTCCAAAACCGGTGGACCGATTCCCAAGTGGATCTTCACTTGGAAACGGGAACTGGATCGATTCCAACCAGTTCCCAAAAAATGGAACAAGTTCAAATAGAAATCGATTCCCAAACTTGCTTTTCTGGTGGTCCAATCTGGTTCCTGGGCAAATCCGGTCCGGTTACACACCCTTGTAGTTTAGAGACTATATTGAACATTTTTCAAAATTCATGCATCACATTAAACAAATTAAAAGTTCTTAAATAATATAACATATTGAGCTAAAATTTAGGGATCATATTAAAAAAATTAAGAATTCATATAAGGTTATTTGTGTAATTATTCCTTACCAGAAAAAATATGCTGCGATACGAGTTGGGGGGAATTTTCAGACCGAGGCAAACAAAACAGGGGAAGTATATTTGTCACTTTTACAATTTGTCCACTCCTAAACTGTGTACACCGTGCATGGTTTCTTCGAACTACTGCACTCGGTTTGTCTACCATCTGGGCACAGTGCCAAAGAGTGGTAAATGACCGTGTAGCCCCAGTTATAACGAGACTCCATTGATCAAAAGTCAAATGAACTTGGTCTACAGGATTAACGTCATAATTGTATTGAAAAATAAAAAGATAATTTATCATGTTTCGGAATATCATTTTTTTTTTGTCGAATGTTTCGGAATATCATATACACAGTTTAACATTACTTAATCCCGTCAGTGTCATTTTGGACAGTCGTTATTCAGTATATTTTAGAAGTTGTAAACATCCCACCACCGAAAATGGATAGAGTAAAATAACTAGTTCCGGAAAAACATCAAGTTGAACATTAAGCTCTTAACTCCGTTAGTAAATAGCATGGAGAAAGGATGGAATCCACACTTTACCAAAATTTAAATTCTAGACCTCTTGTCGAAAGATCTAATTATATTTTGAAGGTTCTATTATCAAGTTACGTGAAATCACTTTTTGAAAATTAAAAAAATTCATGATTAAATCGGGCACGCTTATTAACAAGACTCGCATCTCATGGAAACGAATGTGTCCGCGTGGCTGTATTTCGCGATAGATGAATTTACTAGAGGAAGGACCATGCTACCTCATGCTGACTTTATTAAAACTACAAATTGTCCTCTAGATGTAAACATGTTTGGTGGATATTTTAATGCATTTTAAGCACGTTCTTTACATGCCCCCGTCACCGCCACGTGTCGAATTTGTGTCCAATAGTTCTTTGCAAAAGGCACAAAACAAAAGCCACGATGAGTCCCATTAATTCACCGACCCAAGTAAATCAATTCGAAGTTTGCGTAGCCCCCAACGAGAAAAGCGGAACCATTTAAAGCCCGACCCGCAGCCACCTGTACGGCCGCGATTGAATGCCACCTCTACAGAGTCCCAATCAGTGAGCTGGTCACGCACGGCTCCGTCACCGCGGGTAGCATTAAAACCGCTGGGCTGGATCTCCCCCTCTTGCCCTTTTTCGCGGCAAAAGAGCGAAGGAGAGAGAGCATCGCATCGCAGCGTCTGCGATTCGCATCTTCCTGTTTTCGCGATCGCAGCGCTTTGCATTTCCTTCCGTTTCCATGGTGGGTACTTCTTCGATCGTCGCGGCGTTTTTGCCTCGCGCGCTCGAGTTTCGCCGGGACCGGAGAGCGATCGGCCTTTGACTCGCCGTCGCGTTTTGCTTCGATATGCCGACGAGGGAGCGGCGGTGGGCGCGCTGGGCTTGGGGGTGGGCGGTGGTCGGATGGCTGGTTTCGCTCGGCGCTGCTGTCGCCGGAGCCGGAGACGAGAGAGCGGTGTCTCGAATCGCCTTCGGATCGTGCGCGAACCAGAGCGCACCCCAGGTTCGTGGTTCTTCTTCCCCTTGCTCCCCTCTCTCTTTCTCAGCATGTTTATCTGTTTCAGTGGACTGGGCAGATTTTATTCGTTGTTCCTTTTATGCAATTCATCATTTTTAACGACTCTAATCCAAAATAAGCACGAAACTTGGTTTCATTGGGATCCTCGATTGAAGATAAGACGTAAACTATAAAGATTGCTTTGTCGGAATCTGCCTAGCAGTTGATCCTGATCCTGGTCCTGGTCCTGGTCCTGATCCTGGTCCTGTTTTATTTAGCTCGATAATAGTTGGTGGGTCCGGTGGATGGGGTTTGTTGACTCAATGTAAAAGCGTGTACTTGAGCTATTAAATCTTCCTTAATTAAGATAGTGATGCAAACTAAGGACGGTTGTGACATTTTTTTCAAAAATTTTATTCGTGTTTTATGCTTTTTTTTCTTGGGACATGAATGGCCTTTGTGAAATACACCTGCATCAGTTAAATTTCAGTGATGAGATGCGGTGCTGATGCCGTTCAAAGCTAAACCCACCTAGAATTGTGATGGAAGGCGATGATAACACCTGTGGTCGCTGAAGGAGTTTCATGTTTTGCAGCCTATCTGGGATGCAATCATCCAGTTTGATCCTCAGGTGTTCATTTGGCTGGGTGACAATATATATGGAGATATAAAGCATCCTTTTCAACTGTTCGGCGAAGCAAGGACGGTAGGACCATGGAAGAATGTCCCGAGATTTGTTCCTTCATCTGAGCAGGAGATGGAGTCCAGATACGAGAGAGCTAAGACTAATCCCGGTTATTCTCGTCTTCGACAGAATGCTAAGGTTCTCTCTTTCGAAAGTTTTATCAGTAGAGTTAACACACCAGCAGGCAGTGCAAAAGTGTTAAGAAATTGGAGCTATCCTTGTGTCTAGGTAATTGGCACTTGGGATGACCATGATTATGGACTGAATGACGCAGGAAAGGAATTTGGTGGGAAAGTCACTAACCAAAGGCTTCTCCTCGACTTCTTAGATGAACCCAAGGATAGTCCCAGGTGAGGATATTGCACGGTCTATGCTGACACACCAATTTTAATGTTTTATACAACCCATGCTTTTTGTTAATTTTTGAATTTTATAATGGCCATGCAAGCATTTTGTCACAAGGAAATATCATCTATTCTTAGCTTGTTCTTTGCTTTTGCTTGAGGGCTTGTGATAATTCTTGAGACAGCTGGAAATTGCAGGCGTAAGCAAGCGGGTGTTTATGCATCATATACATTCGGTCCTGTGGGTAAGCAAGTAAAGGTATTCAATTGAATGTGTTTTAATAGTAGATGGATGTTTGCAGCATTGAAATGTCAATATATGTAGGTTTTAGTCCATTGTAATATTTTTCTTCTCAAGTTAATTATTCTCACTCAAGCTGCTGCAATACTAATTTGGGCCGTCTCGCAGCAAGACATGCACAGTTTTTACTGTGTCCTTGCCTTACCCGCCAGTTTTTTCCTATCTTGTTTCAAATTCTATGAGCTGACCAGCTCCAGTAAATACTGTAAGTCTGTTCAGTGATTTTATACCGTATATTACCGGTGGCTTTCCCTTTCAGGTCATTCTTCTAGATACAAGGTATCATCGAGATCCTTTGTTTAGTGATGGGAGCATCTTGGGGTCGGAACAATGGACATGGTTAGAGAAAGAGTTGATGGGACCAGAAACAGAGTTAACTATAATTGGATCTTCCATTCAGGTAATATACAAATTATTCTCGACATAACCAGAACGTGCCTGCGGCTTCCTTCAAATCAAGTTAAATAAAGTTGGAAAGTCTTTTTTGGAGCTGCTTGATGTGTCTATTCTAACCTACAATTGCTTGCATCGCTTGTAGGTTAGAATCTTAGGTTCCGTTTGTTTCGCGGAAAATAAATGATTTGGAAAACAATTTTCTAAAAATGATCACTTGCATTGCTTGAAATAATTAATCAATGGAAGTTTTCATTATCAGTAACAATTTATGCTTAAACATTTTTATGGACAATGAAAATATTTTTCGTTTATTAATTTTTGTAAGCAGTACAGGCGATTGCTTTTAGGAAAATGTTTATTAAAACATTCATTTTCCGTGAAACAAATAGAGCCTTCTAGTGAAATGAGTATATCCACATGAATAGGCAAGTCATCCGGTGAAATTCAACTTCCTTATATGATGATGTTGGTACGAGAGAAAACCCAGATATGAACCATTGCAAGGATTGTTCAAGCAAAACCCGTTTGAGTATTATATAGTTTGAATTTGCTAATTGGGTAACCATTGCTATATTTGCACTCAATCGCTTAAAAAAAATGCAGGTCATATCAAATCTTTCAGCTGCAACTGGCCCTGTGTTTTACCTGGAAGCTTGGGGACGTTTTCCAAAGGAGAGGGACCGGCTATTTAAATTAATTGCGGAGAGTAAGGTGACAAATTTCCAACATGCTGTTCTTGTATACTGAAGTTTAATAAAACGCTTTCCTGTCATGGTGGTTGACTTATCTATTTTAATTTGTATTAAAATAGAGAGATGGTGTGTTCTTCATAAGTGGAGATGTTCATTTTGGAGAAATTGCAAGATATGACTGTGGGGTTGGTTATCCATTGTTTGACATTACTTCTAGTGGGCTTACACAAGCTGTGGAGAAGGCTGTCCCACCTCCATTAAACATTGTAGTGAGATTTGTGGCATGGTTGACGCCAAGTACTATGAGGGTGATGAGCCGTAACTGCAGATTCAGTTCATGCACTTTTGGTATGCCTTAATACTTCTCTTGTCCTTTAAACTTCGTGGTGGACACTTTCTTGGTTGTGGGGTGTCACTGCTAAGTTTGTTTCGTGTAGGTCAACCCAATTTTGGCGCAATTGAGATACATTGGGGCGAAAACCCAGTGAAATTGATTATTCAAGTGAGAGATATTTATGGACACCATGTAACAAGTGTCAATGTTTCGTTGTCCGAACTGAAAGCATGCAATGGGAAACCTGCGGCTGCCGACGCCGCTGGGGGGTATAAAAGGCACTGTTCTCTGGAAGTTACCTTACCATGGATTATCAGATATCGCTTCGCAATTTTGTTTTATTGCGCCGTAGCTGGTAAGAACATCACAATGCTTCGATGGTTTTCTACTCATTTTGAATTTTGTTGTTGAATTAATGCTATTTTGGATTTTTAGCTGTGCAAAAGAATTTCAGCGATTAACTAGAGATTCATCAGCAAAAGTTTTTTGTCATTCATCTCCTTATCTTTTTCTCGTTCACGTGACTTCATGGATGGATTTTAGTGAGAGGATACTACCCTCTCCGTCTCCGTCTCTGTCTCTGTCTCTCTCTCATGCTGATTACTCATTTCTTCTTCGACTGAACCACTCCCTCAAACTCTCTACATCATACTCAATATCCAGAATTTCTTCTGTATTCCATGTCTTTGGTAGCCTCAAAGCCATGGTTGCCGTATAAGGTACCTACTGGAGAGTTAAAAGAACATTTTAACTCCAAACATTTATAGTTTGGAGTTAAACTGACTCAAAAACTTATTTAGAGGGAAAAAAAGAAGCAAAATTGATTTAGAGCATAGAGTGACAAGAAGGTGAGATCTTGTTTTCCGTGAAAGTGTCCAATTGAGGGAGAGCGACTTGTGGCCTGAAGTTTGGAGGCAAGGTGGCGAGCATTCAATATTTTCATGTTTTGAGTGGTTCCTCTGTAAGTGTTTGTAGTAGGATCAGGAGGATAAGTTTGTGTGTGTGTGCAAAGAATGTGACTTAGTGTGGTTACGCAGGGTTTTCTTATTACTACAAATTGAGTTTCCTTCTTTATTATCCAGCTCCTTTTTTTAATTTGTATTATGTGTGGGATCCTTCTGGCCTTTTCTTTTACTTCTTCTCATTATGATTTTCACTTGCTGCAGTATTTTTTCTTGCTTTTCTTGGAATTGCCTATGAAGTTGGATCACTCTGCTGGAAGTGTCTCCGGAAGTACAAGCTTGATTGATGGTTACCAGGGCCAACTTCTATTAAGTGCTTGGGCTTCTACAGCCGTTAAACCCAGTTTATAGCTTTCTAGCAGCATCATCTACAGTTACAGATGCCTCCATTTCTTCTGACGGACAGCCGGACTAACAACATTTGTCATCTTCGATACTTTTTCACAATTCTTAAGGTGTGACGTAGAAGATGAGCCACATGCACAGTCCCAGGCTGTGGGCTCGGACATTAGCAGCACGGGAAAAGTCGCATTGTCCTGTGATGACCTAGTTTTAGTTTCTAGGTTATTAATCCGTGTTAACCTACTTGTGTTTGCATCGGTATGATGCTCGGAACAATGGGAAATGAGACGTTTTTTAAATGGAGAGAACGTCACTCTTGGTTTTTGAATACTATTCTGCTAATTTTAAAGCAATTTCTAACTTTTTGTACTTTTCCTTGTGAAGTTACATCCAATAGAGAGACGAGTCTTGTTTTTATGGAAACGACCAAAGGTAAGGATGCTGGCCAAGACTAAGTCGTCATTGATCACTCGCAAGCGTAGAGAGAGTGAATCCTTCTTGTTGAAGTGGCAACTAGAACGTCATTGATCACGTGTAAGGTCACGCAGAGAGAGCGACAAGAACTTACAAAGAGATTTTCTGGCATTTGAGCCAAAGATAAAATTTGAAATGATGTTGTGCCTCTAAGATTGTTCTTGACGATGGGTTTTAAGATACTTGACTTGGCCAATCTTAGTCTCTTTCATTAATAAAGTTGGAATTTGGACAGTTCGATAACCTGTTACCATGTCAATCCATTTAGTACAACTTGAGGCGGCAGCGTTTAGATTCTTCATAAAAAAGGAAGTATGTTAAACCTAAAAAGGGCAAAGTGCAATTGTTATCTGTCTGTACTTTTTAAAGTGTTGTTCTCTAATAGAAATCCTGCAGACACCAACACCTTCAGAATTCATTTCCACAACTGATGAAGGCTGAAGTTCTGAGATTTTCATTCCATGCCTTCAGTTCAGAGGTTAGCGTCTGTCTTCGCGATGGTTGTTCTTGGTTTCGTTTGTCATGATGCCATTGCTTATCCGGTTGCCAAAACGGGATGTCCTGAGAAATGCGGCAATGTCAGCATTCCTTACCCGTTTGGCATCAGAGAAGGCTGTTACAAAGACAAATGGCTCTAGATCACCCTCAACAATGGCTCTTCTCCGGACGCTCTGGTCCCTATACTACGCATCTACCAGTTAAATTTTCCAAATTATCCTTCCATAAGGTGTGTGTTTCATGATTGGGATTTCCCTAATTGTCATCCTAATGAGTCTGGAATGGAGCTCCTAATAAAGCCAATGCATTATGATCGCGGAATGTACAATCCCTTCTTATTCTCGCCTAACCTCAACACATTGATTGGAGACGGGTGCGGTATCTTCACCTATGTCAGCAATATTAAGGCCTCGCTTTTCACAAAAGGATGCTTCTCCCACTGCCGAGACCAAACAAGGTTTGGCCTTCCTCCCAATGTTGACCATGCTCGCAATATCCACCCTGCTGCAGCCGTGCTTTCATTGTGGAGAAGGAATTCCCTCGCGTTAAATATGGGGACCCCAAGATTCTGATGGTATTGAGTTGGGTTTTTGGGGGTGCGACATGTGAACCAGATCATAGAACAGGCAACACCTCCTTCGGTGGTGATTGTGGCATGAATGCTCACTGCGTTGACTTTGCCCGCTGAGGACATCGCTGCGAATGTAGGATGGGTTTCGAAGGAAATCCATACCTTCCCCAAGGTTGCCTAGGTACGATCTCGGTTCTGAAATGTCTTGAGCTAAAAGTACCGTCACCCCATTTAATCCCCCAGAAGAAGGAACAATCAAATGGTATCTCTGCCCCAAATCCTGTAACTACTCTCTAACAATCACATTTGCTGCTTTCCATGTCAGATATTAACGAGTGCAATGGGACTAAAAAGATGTGCACCAATGTACAAAACTCCGTTTGCATCAACACCGATGGGGGCTATTACTGCAGATGTCAACCTGGTTATGCATTTGCAAACGGTTCTGATAGAAACCATTGCATCCGCGATGTGACAACTGTGGACATTGTTCTTCGCGGTACTTTTTGGTCTCTTTCATTGAGCCAGAAATGTGATTTCATTTGCATAGACTAATCATTCTCCAATGGGTGCAGGTCTTGCGATAGGATTGACTGTGATAGTCACCTTAGCCACTGGAATCTGGTTTGCTTGGGTGCTTAGAAGGACAAGGCTAGCCAAACTCAAGAAGGCGTTGTTCAAGCGGAATGATGGTCTGTTATTCCAGCAGATAGCTTCACAGGATGGCATAATCTGTTAAATATGTCTTGAATTTTATATACTCGGTCCAGTTTATGACCCGACCCGACATATTTTTGTGCGATCCAAAAGTAGACAAAAAAATTGAGATTTAGTTCATGACGCGGAGTGTTGGGCCGATAGGCCCAACCCGGAGCAAGCGAACAAATCTTTATGGCGGTCCACCCGAGCTGTAGCAAGCGAACAAATGTCTTGAGAAGTTCGGGGGCTATGCCCTCGAGGAAAATTTTTTGGGAGTCCTATTTATATCACAGCTAGGTTTTCTCATTGACGTAGAAAGAATTTTGTTTTCGGAGAGTTTTGTGAGTTGTGAGGTTTTGTTGTTGTTTCGACTTCTGATTGTGATCGAACCACGTAAATCCTTATGTACCAACTGTTCTAAAAGTTTAAGCTGTTAGATGAAAGAGTCCCCTCTAGTCTTTTTGCCTAGTATTAAGCGTGGATATATTTAATTGAAGAGGCAAATGAGGCATGACAAGATTTGAACTCAAGACCTACGGCTCTGATACTGTTCGCTCGTTTTAAGACGAGAAAAATCCTTCACCGAATTGGTTTTCGATTTTATTAAAGTAGGTTCTGTGGCTTGATTACTAGGAGAGTTGTGGCGAAAAAATAAAGTGTGACACAAGATTTTATGGAATGGATAGAAATTAGATGGATTGAAAATGGATCTGGGATTAATAGAGTTTCAAGCTACGTTACAATACTCCTACGAAAGCTATAAAGGATTGGAAAGTCAACTAAAGCTACAGGAAGCTGTAAATACAGGAAGTAAAGATGCGTCGGAAACTAAAGTGCAGATAAGTTTGAGTGTTTTTGCATTCTTGTCGTTGTTGTTCTTTTCCTCTTTGCCTCATTTGAGTATTTGTATCTCCTCCTATCCTATAACTGCTCGTCGGTTACTTCCACATTTTCAAACTTTGAATATTTTGGCGCTTCCAGTAACTGCTATTTCTGACCACGTTTTCCCAGTTTTATTGTCCGCCAAAGCCAGATCTCAACCGCTAAGATGATTTCAAATCTGGATAAGTAACTTCCCACAATATGCTCATGCTCACTATCTCCACTTTTGCTCATAACATCCTGTTATCGTGATGTACGTGGCTGGGCTGTGATTCTTCAATGTATTTCCGAAGTGTGAATATCCCGAATTTCGGGAAAGGGTTGCTTTCCTAAAGTATTAATATTCCATCATCCCGAATTACAACTCTCCATATTTCGGTAAATATATATTTTCGTTATTTACCGAACTCGGGAAACGATGCCATTCACACTTGCTCCTCAGCATGTTTCCGAATTTGGTCCAGACGAGTTTCGACATATGGCTGATTTCCCTTGTACGCCAGATTCGGTATTAAAGCCAATTCGGCACTTATACCGATTCTTATTTTGGTGTCAACATATCCCCCCTTTTAAAAGGATTAAAAGAACTTTTAATTCTTTTAAATGTCAAAAGGAAAGACACTTACGTTTTGTTATTGCTGTCGCTTCGTCACCTTGCTTCGAACGCTACACCCTTTCCTCTTCAAAACATTTCTTCTAAAAATCGATCCTTTCTTCGTGCCCTTACATTCTCACATTTTCGACTCTCTGCAACTTCTCGATTCTCTGCACTCTCTCTCGATAGTCATCTGACTCTAATGGCTTCCAAAGCTTCTAAGGAGCAAACTTTTTCTTTCTCTGCCTTAGACGCTCTTGATCGTTACCATATATTTCGAGATTCTAAAGATTTCAACGAAAACTTTCATCTGTTCTCCGTGGAGAATGATTTGGAAGATTCTTTTATCCTTGGTCCAACAGTGCATAATCAGTTTTCTGTTCTAAGGTGCTTAACAAGCCACTTCCCACGTCATCAATTTGAAGTGCTTCCAGTCCACGAGTCATCCATCTTGGCATATCAGTGAAACTCTCGTCCTTCTCACCTTAGGGCTTTTTCTGTCTTTGAGCCAGACTTCTACCAGTGGTATCTTCGACTCCTCCAGTCTAAGGGTCCCTTTTGGGATACCCTTTCAATTCATAATGCTCTGCGTCTTAGCTGTTTTGATTATCATTTGAATCATGCACTAATCGGAGCATTATCTTGCTTTTGGTCGCCCTCCACTAATCGCTTCTTTTTCCCTTTCTCTCCTATGTCGGTAACTCTACTTGATGTATACTATCTTACTGGACTCTCTCCTTTAGGTACAAACCCATCTACCTTATCTCCCGATTCTCGTTCAATATTTAGTAAATTGTCTGATTCTGAAATGGCCTATGGAGCATTCATAAAAAAGTACTTCAAAAAGGAGACTATAGTTATCGACGAGGAGCATACTGCTTTTCTTCTATACTAGCTCTGTAAATTCCTTTTCTGTCATCCCATAGTTAGGATTTCAAATGACTTTGTTGTTGTTGCCTCCACTCTAGCGTCAGGGACCCCACTGGCCTTGGGCAAAACCATGTTAGCTTTGCTGTATCGAGGTTTAGCCCATGCTTCCTCCTCTATTGCTTCAGAAGAAGTTAGTGGAGTTTTTGGTGGTCCTCTTTGGCTCCTTCAACCATGGGCGGCTTTTTATTTCCCTGCCTGATTTTCTAAGGACCAAGTTGTCCGGCCTTTTTCAATCTCCATTCCTGACCATCCAATTTGTTAGGCCTTGAGTAGAAAATTAATCCCTGTTGCCGAAGAGCCATCTTCTTATCTTCGGTACTCTATTTCTCAACTTTATTCTGCTGAGGAGAACCCATATTCCTTCACTCCTTTCTTTGTTTCCCAATTCAAGTCCTACCTCCTTGCTTTCCAGAAAAATAGGAGTGACTTTTGGCAGACTGTTTTGACTTCTATTGATCTTCCTATAAGATTTTCAACAAAAGACAGATTTGTTGCTGGTTTTGAAATTTACTCTCCCCAATACTGTGCCAGATAGCTTGGGCTAATTCAAGGGGTTCCTGTTCCAGCCTTGTATACCTTTTCTTATACTTCCTTTGATAAAATATCGTGCAAGCTTAAAGATAGCCAACCTTTTATTGAACTGTCCACACTGGTTCGGGGTGTTTATCGATTGTTTCGTATCGTCGAGTTCATTAGATACCCCAACCGCTCTTCAGCTGATTTTGACCTCTGGTGGGATGGTTATAGAAAGACCATATTTTCAGATTCTCTGGATCAAATTCTCCTGAAGATAAAGGATACTATTCCTCTCACATTATCAAAAACAATCAAAGTTGCCAATGTACCTTCAACTAAACTAGCAGAGACTTCTAAAGGTAACTTGATTATGCTTTTCCATATTTATGTATTTTGTTTGATATTCAACTTCCAATCTGACTTTCTATTCTTATAGTGAGTAAGAAAAGGAAAGCTTCAGACTCACCTGCTCTTGCTCCAAAGAAAGTACCAGAAAAGCACAAGGTGAGGAAGGTATTCATTCGATCCTCAGAGTCACCTCTAGAGAGCTCACCCTCAATGAGTCAATCTCCAGAACCCACACTTCGAGCCATGATAAAGCCACGCACTCCAAAAGGTAATTCTCAGGCTTTACATTTGGAGGTTATTACAGCCTTAACTTGTTTATCTTCTGATTAATCCAGGAACTCTTAAGACCTATCAGCCCCGTACTGCTTCTCCCGTTTCTCTTCCTGACAAGACTCCTATTCCACCAGCTTCCAATCCTTTACCATTGATCCTTGCCCCTATGTCTGAAGCTGAATCAATTCAAGAACAACCTTCTGTTCCGCATCTGGAAGAGAGTATATCGCCAAAGGATACTCTTATCCCTGCTGTAGAATTTGAAGAAGATCTTACTTCGTCTTTCATCGGTAAATATTATTATCTTTTACCCGATTCAAGGTTTTATATTGTTGTCTAACATGCATAGGCCAACATTTGCAGTCATTGATGAGTCCATTCCTGTGCTTCAAGAAACTTCAATTTCTAAAGAAGCATAAAATGTATCACTACTCACAACTACCGATGAGCCCATCCCTGCACTTCAAGAGACTCCAACTCCTGCAAGAGCATCAAGTGTACCACTGCCTGCAGTCACTAATGAATCTCGGGAGATTTCAACTTCTGAAAGAGCATCAAGTATACCACCTGCTACTTATACAATTACCGTTTTGCCTCCCTCCACATCTTAGGCTGTGCCTAGTCCACCTGCCGAGATAGAAATCTTTTCTCAAGTTGAACATGCAAAACTAGAAAGGATATTGGCAGGTTCCTATCCTAGCTCCTCCACAGCTCCTGATTCTCCAGAGTCCTCAGCTCTATCAATGCCAGCTGAAATCCCCAAAGAGATAGCCAAAGCTAAATGGGAAAAACTCCTTAACTTACTGGAACCTGGCTATGGGAAGTTGATCAATGACTCTGATAAAGAACGCCAGGCAAGGATTCTTTTCCAGGAAGTATGCTCTGGTAATCCATCTTTCATTTTATCTGAGCCTTTCCAGGACAAGATTGATGTCTTTGTTGTTGGCTTTGTGGATGCTATGAGCACAATAAGAGTTAATCTTGATCAACTCCCACGCCTTCTCTTTGGAGAAAACCGAGGACTGGCAATTCAAGATGAATTGGCCCCGTAAACGCGAAGATGTTCGTCTTTTCTACAACAATTTCAAAGTTGAAGAGGGCAAACTTCAACACTTGGAAGCCAGGAAAGAAGAGCTCGAGGCAGAGCTGAGGATGGTGAATGCTCAATTAGAAGAACAGAAGCTCACAGTTTCAACTTTTTGCCCTACACTCAGGCGCAAAATGAAACAATGTCGGGAGTTGGAGGAAGAGTTTGATGCCACTATTGGAATGGTCAGAGTCCATGAAAAGAAGAGAGGTGAGAATATGGATGAAAATCATAGACTTGAGACTGAATTGAGAGACTTTGTAATTGAAGCTAAAACTCTATTGGCCAAATGGTAATGAATTGAAAGTCTTGCTTGCTGAATTTTGATCTCCTTTACTTTACATTCACTCAATATCCCGATGATATAATTTTCCGATGCTGTTCTTTGTTCACATTAATAATTTAACCCTCACAACCAAAGGTTAAATCTAATCTTCGTTCGGCTCCTTTAACATTTAAACCAACTCAAAGAAAATTTCCCCATTGCTCCATTACGACGAGGAATATCCTTTCTGAAATTACCGACTTCAAAATAATTGATTGTCTACCCACGTTCAGCCACTATCTCAGTTTTTCCAAAAGAACTCTGGCGCATTACTATCCACGATTTGCTCCATATCCTTTATCTTTATAACTGCTCAAGCTACCAAATCTTTGCTAAGAATTTACAGTCCTGTTCATAATGTCTTCATATGGTTCTTCCTCTTAATTGTTTCTTTGGTCCCAATTACAAAGACGTCGCATTTCCTATGAAGGTAAATTTTTCACTGAACCTTACCAGATTTGGATTTTGACAACTTTTAAAAATGGACAACTTGTTTGTTCTATTGTCTAGGTGATCGGTCCTTATGGAGGCGTCTGCATGAACTACCATCTCAAAGGCATTATGCCTTATTACTAAAAAGCAAGTATAAGGTAGAAGTTACCGATCTGGCCAACTTCTTTAGATCCAAAGTATTTCTGTCTGCAGATTCTGCCTTCATAGATCTGGTTTGGGAGTTATGCTCTTTATTCCCTGCTAGCTTTGATGAATTCGGGCATAATGTGAGGGAAATTTGGAATTTGGAACCTTTTATTGTAGAAGCCGACGCCCTTCATCTTCAAATTGAGAAAGAATCTTCCCGATTGCAAAATTCCAAAGAGGAATATGCTCAAGCTCAAGACTCCTACGCTCAAGCTAGAGATGACGTTGAGATGACGCGTCAACTTCTCAATTTCTTTTCCAATCATCATCATCATCATGTGGAGCGGAGAATACTCAGAGATGAAATTTCCCGTGTCAAGTCTATGGTTGAAACTGCTTCAAACAAGTACAGGCGGTTGCTTCAAGAAGCTTGGGAGAAGTTTGAAATTGTCCGCTTTCATTCTCGTCACCTGGAGTATCTTGAGGGACAACAATCTAAACTCCATGATGATCTTGCCTTGCATTCTCATCATGTAGCCGAACACCTCAAACTTGTTAATGACTTGCAGACTTTTGTCACCAAGATTGGAATGTATTTTCATTTTGAATGAATAAATTAACTTCCTTGTGTTTTCCAGATTGATGGATGATATTTCTTCAAAAATTTCCCATTAATAAAGCGTGATAGTTCTCTTCCATTGACATTCATCAATCGGTATGCATTCCCATTAAACACTTTGGTAACCAAATATGGACCTTCCCAATTTGATGACCATTTACCGAATTCCCTGTTTTGGAGGTTAAATAGCAAAATTGCTTTCCACACTGAATCCCTAACAATAAACCGTTTGACCTTAACCCTTTTATTAAAAGCTCTGGCCACTCCTCTTTTGTGCAATCAACTGATCCAAAGAAGCTGCACGAACCTCATCTAGCTCATCCAAATTTATGTGCATCCAATCTCTATAATCTTCAGACAACATCTCGCTCTGTAATTGGACTCTTAAAGATCGTACTATTATTTTCATCGGTAAAACTGCTTCCTGTCCATATGTAAGCATATAAGGACTGACACCTGTGCTCGATCTTCGTGATGTTCGGTATGCCCACAATACCATTGACAATAAAACATCCCATTCTCTTGGATTTTCTTCTAGGTGTTTCTTGATCAGTCCAATAATAACCTTATTAATTGCTTCAGCTTGTCCATTTGCCTGTAGATAATATGATGTGGAATAGACCATTTTGATTCCTCTTGATCGCGCAAATTCTATCACTTTACTTCCAGTGAATACTGTTCCTTGATCCGTAGTAATCGACTCGGGCAAGCCAAACCGATGAATTATGTTTTCTTCAATAAACTTAACCACAGTCTTCTGTGTAATATTTTTATATGGAATGGCCTCCACCCACCTTGTGAAGTAATCCGTAGCCAATATAATATAACTATGCTTATGAGAAGAGGGTGAATAAATCTTACCTATTATGTCCATTGCTCATCCCCTAAATAGCCATGCCTTTATGATAGAATGGAGCTCCATAACAGGTATATATTGCAACGGTCTATACTTTTGACACGAGAGACATGCTTTGGCATAGTTGATATAATCTTGCATCATGTTGGCCAAAAGTATCCATATCTTTTTAATAGCCATCTCATCTTGATTCCTGCTTGACGAGCTCCACATATACCTTCATGCGCTTCTGCCATCACCAATTTTGCATTATCTTCATCAAGACAACGTAATAGTAATTCATCTGAGGATTTTCGGTATAATTCTTCTCCTAATATAACATATTTTTGGGCTTGCATCCTTAGCTTTCGATCTCTCGAATCTGGATTCTTCAAATATTCAATGATGATTTGTCTCCAATCCTCTTCTTGAACCACTTTGCTAACTGCTATCGGTATCTTTCTATGTTCAATAGAAGGTACCGACAGCGTTATAGTAGTCACGATGTTTGCCACTTCTTTTGATATTCGGTATCCAGAAGCTACTTGAGTCAACTTGTTAGCCTCGAAATTCGTATCTCTTCTTACATGAACTATGTCGTACTCCCTGAATTGTTCTAACTGCCTCTTGGCCAGATAGTAATAGCTAATCAAATTTTCATGTGAGTATTGATATTCTCCCCTTAACTGTTTCACCACTAATTGTGAATCACCAAACACTTTGATAAATTGCACTTTTAGCTCAATCAATATCCCCAAGCCAATAATCAATGCTTCATATTCAGCTTGATTATTTGAATATTCAAAGTCTAACTTACACACGCACCTCCTTACCAAAAAAAAAACTTACACACGCACCTTGTAAGTTTTCCATCGGGAGAAATTATTATCAATCCTGCTCCGGCCATACTCTTAACACGTGATCTATCGAAATACATAGTCCACGGTAACACTTGACTGAATCTCTGCTCATTTTCTTCCATTTGCAAACATGGGTATTCGGTAAGAAAATCGGCAATGGCTTGACCTTTTACTGCCTTGATGGGCACATATGTTAAATCAAATTCGGACAATATAAATGCCCACTTGGCTATACGCCCTTTTATCACAGGTCGAGATAACATGTATTTTATTATATCAGTCTCGCCGATCACATGCACTTTAGTTGGCAATAAGTAATGTCTTAACTTCATACAAGCAAAGTATAAAGATAGACATAATTTTTCAATTGTGGTATATCTTTTTTCAACATCAGTTAGTTAGTATTCTACTTAAATAATATACCGCTTGTTCTTTTCCACTTTCATTCTCTTGTGCCAACATACTCCCGATAGTCATATCGGTAGTCGATAAGTACAATTTCAATGGTTTGCCTGCTTTTGGCGGCACTAATACAGGAGGATTCATTAGATAAGCTTTGATCAAATCAAATGTCTTTTGCTGTTTCTCTCCCCATACAAATTCGTTCTGATTCTTAAGACGCAAAAGTTGTGTCATAGGCTCTATCTTGACGGACAAATTGGCAATGAATCTTCTAAGGAAATTTATTTTTCCAATCACCATTTGTAATTGTTTCTTGGACTTAGGATGGGGAAGCTCCATGATAGCCCTTGCTTTGTTCTTGTCAATTTCAATCCCCCCCTGGTTGACCAAGAATCCCAAGAAATTTCCTACTCGTACTCCAAAGACGCACTTGGTTGGATTCATCTTCAATTTGTACTTCTTTATCCTGATGAATGCCTGTTTGAGATAATCCAGATGATCTTCTTGGGCTGACTTGACCACCACGTCATCAATGTAAACTTCTAAGAATTTACCGATTATATCATGAAAAATAAAATTCATTGCCCGTTGGTATGTGGCTCCTGCATTCTTCAATCCGAAAGGCATAACTACCCATTAAAAAGTCCCGATCGCACCAGGACATCTAAATGCTGTCTTTGGGACGTCTTCCTTAGCAATAAAAATCTAGTTATAACTCAAATGATCATCCATCAGGGATAACATCTCATTTCCCAACGCCTAATCTACTAACATATCTGCCATGGGCATTTGATATTCATCCTTTGGAGTAGCATTATTTAGATCCCGAAAATCAATACATACTCTCAGCTTCCCATTCTTCTTTTTCACAGGGACAATATTTGAAATCTACTTTACGTACCTGGCCGTTTCAATAAATTTTACCTTCAGCGGCCATTCTATTTCCTCTTTTACTTTATCAACTACATCAGGAGCAAATCTTCTTGCTAGCTGCTTATGTGGATGAAATACCTTCTTAATTGGTAGACGATGTTCTACAATATCTCTTGATAAACCAGGCATTTCATGATAATCCCATGCAAAACAATCCTTATATTTTTTGATCAGGATAATCAACTTGTCCTTCATGCCCCCTTGCAAAAATGTACTTACATACACTGGGCGGAAAAGACCAGGTTCTCCTATATCAACCTCTAGTAATGGATCTTGAGCCTCCATTGTTCTGTCTTCCTTGACTAATGCATCTTCCCATTCATCAATACAATCTGAGGCTTCAACATTTTGCTTTGCCATTTTTGCCAGGTATATGAAGTACCTTTTCACAAACTTCTTGCAATACGAACTCGTTTTCCATAAAGAATGTGTAATTCTTCTAATGCCAAGCTTGACTTAGGGATCCATTCAGCTTTCCTATCCCCGAAGCGGCAACAAGCAAGGGATTGTGGATCTGTCTTTAGTAATTCAATAGCATAACGCTCATAAAGACAATCCCGATGTTCTTGACAAATGTCAGTTCATCCGATTGAAGCATATCTCGAATCTACTTCAACATATTCCACTTTCTCACCATTCCAAAATGCCAACATTTGATGCAAAGTTGAAGGTACACACTGATTAGAGTGTATCTAATCTCTTCCAAGCAACATATTATATGAACCATCAGATTCTAATACAAAGAAAGTCGTTTCAGCCGACTTGGATCCTATGGTTAAATCAAGAACTATTGCCCCTTTGACTTCGGTAATCTTCCCGAGAAAATCAGATAACTGAACATTAGATGGGATGATATCATTATCATCTTTCCCTAATTTCTTGAAATATTTGTAAGATATGAGGTTCAAAGTAGCTCCAGCATCTACAAAGATTTTATCGACAGACCTACCATTGACCCTTCCTGAAATAATCAAGGATCTTAAATGTTTCGTTCTTTTAGAAGGTACCTTATCAAACTTGATGGCTTCTTTGTCAGGAAACTGAAATTCTGCCATGACTGTCTCTTTTTCTGAAATATGTTCGATATCTTCCTCCACTATCAAATTAGTTTCATACTTCGCTGGAAGTCTAGCGTGGACCATGTTTATCCATACTGGAGAACCATATTTCTTCGACAGCTTAGAATAGTCACTTCGGTAACTTCTGCCGTTCTTTTGTGACAATTTAGGATCCAAGTCTTTTTGTTCCACCTTCCCTTGTTATTTTGGATTGAAAGTTACAGTAATCTGCCCAAAATTAATTATTTGTGGACCCTGAGAAACTCTTTTCTCTTTTTTCGTTTCGATCTGAGAGCTACTTTCCGAATCACCTGGTTCTGGTTTACTCTGACCTTTTTCATCGAGATTTCTTCTTCATACCCAATTGCCTTTCCTGCTCACAGATGTGAAAGGCAAACCTTTCCTTGCCATACCTTTAGCCTGGCCATTCTCAAAATTTCTTTGCCTATTTCTTATTCGCTGAAAACGCCTCTTGATGATTCTATAAGATGCCTGTCCCGGTAATCTGGCTGTTGACCATTTTCCTTCGGGAGGGTCATACAGCACTTTAACTATTTTTCTTCTGTAGATTTCCTGAGATTTTAATGGTAGTGGATCATCAAATTCATCCCCCCAACCAGTTGGCTTAACTGGCAATGATGGAGGTGGATAATTGTCTGTATTTCCATAATAGACCACATAGTCAAACTTCCCACTAGGTTCTCCAAGCAATCCGACTTTGGGATCACCTTCCTTGTATCACTGCCATAAACTCTTTTTCTTTGCAAGCTTCGGTAATGTTTCGTTTTCTTCATGAACTTGCGTAACTGACTCCCGAATTGGGGGGGCTAGTTGAGATGAACCAGGGTGGTTTTCTTTCCTCTCATGCCTATGACTAGCATCTTTCCTTTCAAACACTTGTGCTGTTTGTCTTGGGTAAATTTTCTCCTCTCTTGCTCGTACCGAAGAGCTTTCGGCAGCTACAATCTCATATTTTATCCGTGGTTCGCTTATCCTGCGAACAAATGATCCCGATCTGTATCTTCCTCTCGTTCCCCTCATGAATTGGAACCTAGGAAACTCCCGATTCAACTCTCGATCCTGTCAAATTAACTCCTGGTGGCAGCGAGTGCAAAGTTGTTTGTTGTCATCATCTGTTGTCTCTCGTATATTGACCATGTTGATCATCTTCGAGAAAGGATCGGAATCTACTTCCATTAGGGCCTTGCCTTTGTCCTCGGCAAATTTAATTTTGCCTTGACGAATTGCTTCTTGGATTGTCTTTCTAAACACAGTGCAATTCACCGTATCATGAGTTGTAGAGTGATGCCATTTGCAATATCTCTTATCTGCTATTTCTTCTTTTGACGGGATTACTTGTCCTTCAGATAATTTGATTATTCCATCTTTCAACAGTAGATCAAATATTTCATCTAACTTGTAGATATCAAAGGAATAGTTATTTGTCTCCTTAGCCTTGAACTTGGACACATTTTTCACCTTGGCCGGTTTAAGTGCTGGGCACACATATGATTTTTCAAGTACCATAGTTGCTACAGCAATCTCATTCTCCTCTTCGGCTATCCCACCATGTTCGGTACTTTCGGCAAATGCAACTGCCTGCCGATTGTCCTTATTCGGCTTCTTATCTCTCTCCTTCAACAAATATTCATACTTAGAAACCCGAGCGTTTAACTGAAAGAGATTGTCAAAGGCTCGTCCTTCAAATCTTTTTTTAAGGTTAAACCTTAAGCCGTTAAAAGCCAAATCTGTGAACTCCTTCTCAGTGAGTGACGTTAAACATCGGTTTCTGGATTTCTTGAAACGGGCAATAAACTGATCTACCGTTTCGGTATTATATTGATACATCCTGGCCAAATCGGCTACCGTTACATCTGGTACCGTTCGGTAAAACTAAGAATGAAACTGCCTTTCCATCTCAGCCCATGTTTGAATAGAATTTGCAGGCAAATTTGTATACCAAATAAACGCTGTTCTTGACAAAGACAATGGGAATAACCTTAACCTTAGATATTCATTAGTTCCAGCTTCTCCACATTGTGTCGGGAATCGACCCACATGTTCCACAGTCGACTGATCTTCCTCTCCAGTAAATACAGCAAAGTCTGGCATCTTGAAACCCCTTGGATATGGTATGTTATCAACCCAATCGGGATGTGGCTTCCTATATACTGGCCTTGGTAATCCCCTCTCTGCTCCCAACTGTTGCATCACCAATTTTGCCACTCTATCCGGGTTCCATGGCCTTAAATTTTACTGGCCTAACTAAGGATCTTGCCCCCTAGGATCAAACTGTTGAGGTCGATTCACCCCTTACTGTTCCATGTTAAAATTAACGAATGGTGGTGGTCTATATTCGGGACATTTTGAGTAAAACTATAAGCACTCACACCGTTCACAAGGTTTATAGAGGTAGGATTCTCTGGTCTTGGTATAATTGTAACAGGAGGTTGAGAATTTGATCCTCCATTGCCGTTATACCCCATATGAGGAGGTCCCGAAGTTGGTGGACACAATGTTGCCCCAAGATGATTTGCATAAAAGGGCGGAACTTGAGAAGATGAACTGGGACGTGATATTACCTCATTTATAGCATTGACTATCATGGGTTTTATCACGTCTGTCACATGTCGCACTATATGGTTGGTAAGCTCGTTCTGCTGTTCTTCAAACAACCTTTTCATCGTGGCTACCAACGTATTATCTGGTGCCAACGCGCGGGCTTATTCTTCAGTTAATTGCCGAGGAATGTCGGCACTTTCTTCAACTTGATTAGCCGCAAAGTGCTCAGAACGTGCTCCTTCAACTGGATTGTTGATGTTATCCATCAGTATTCCTTTATATTGCCTGGTTCTCACCATTTCTCTAAATCTTACCACGCGGGTCCCACCGGGTGTGCCAAAAAGATGTTCGCTCGTTTTAAGACGAGGAAAATCCTTCACTGAATTGGTTTTCGATTTTTATTAAAGTAGGTTCTGTGGCTTGATTACTAGGAGAGTTGTGGCGAAAAAATAAAGTGTGACACAAGATTTTATGGAATGGATAGAAATCAGATGGATTGAAAATGGATCTGGGATCAACAGAGTTTCAAGCTACGTTACAATACTCCTACGAAAGCTGTAAAGGACTGAAAAGTCAACTAAAGCTACAGGAAGCTGTAAATACAGGAAGTAAAGATGCGTCGGAAACTAAAGTGCAGATAAGTTTGAGTGTTTTTGCATTCTTGTCGTTGTTGTTCTTTTCCTCTTTGCCTCATTTGAGTATTTGTATCTCCTCCTATCCTATAACTGCTCGTCGGTTACTTCCACATTTTCAAACTTTGAATATTTTGGCGCTTCCAGTAACTGCTATTTCTGACCACATTTTCCCAGTTTTATTGTCCGCCAAAGCCAGATCTCAACCGCTAAGATGATTTCAAATCTGGATAAGTAACTTCCCACAATATGCTCATGCTCACTATCTCCACTTTTGCTCATAACATCCTGTTATCGTGATGTACGTGGCTGGGCTGTGATTCTTCAATGTATTTCCGAAGTGTGAATATCCCGAATTTCGGGAAAGGGTTGCTTTCCTAAAGTATTAATATTCCATCATCCCGAATTACAACTCTCCATATTTCGGTAAATATATATTTTCGTTATTTACCGAACTCGGGAAACGATGCCATTCACACTTGCTCCTCAGCATGTTTCCGAATTTGGTCCAGACGAGTTTCGGAAGATGGGTGATTTCCCTTGTACGCCAAATTCGACATTAAAGCCGATTCGGCACTTATACCGATTCTTATTTTGGTGTCAACAGATGCCATGTGAGATTTTATGTGATCATTACTAACTATTCTAAAAAATTAAATTGTTAGATGAAGGCGTGATTTAATATTTAATTATTTTAATAGTTAGGATGTTGTCTCGAGACAGAGTTCCTCTACTAGTTTATGAGTTTGTCAACAACGGAACTCTCTCCCAACACCTCCACGGCGAGGATCGCTCTTCGTGCATATCTTGGAAAGCCCGCGTAAACATCGCTCTAGAAATTGCCGGAGCGCTGGCCTTTTTGCGTTCGGCCACATCTATGCCGATCTTCCATAGTGGAAGTGTCCAGAAGAGAGGGCTGAATCCAGAAGCAAAGTCGAAGTAGAAGAGAAAAGCCTAGTGCTGAACTTCATTCTGGCGATGAAAGAGAATCGTCTCTATGGTATCTTGGACAACCGGGGTCCGGCATGGAGTCGCCGACGAGGAGTTCTCGGGCCTCGGGACGCTCGCGAGGAGGTGTCTCAAATTGAACGGGTTGAAGCGGCCGACCATGAAGGAAGTGGCCATGGATGTAGGGAAGCTTAGCAGACCGTCATCTCTTCGTTAGCCCCATGCTAACCCAGTTTTTGGTAAGTGTAAATGGACGTTGCGTTTGGTTGGTGATCGTCTGGGCGAATTCACTGTTTTGGTCAAGCGCAGGGCTGGGATTTAGAAATTAGACCCGGCTTCAGGTCCACGAGGGATCGACCAGACCCAACCCAGCCCATTCTGGTCAAATCGGTGGACGCGTTGGACTGACTTTTTAAGCCCAAGGCATTCCATATTTTCAACCCGTCTAATCAAGAAAAATATTGAAAAATCGAAGTACTTTAATCGGGTCAAGTCAAGCTCGTCTCATTTTCTCTCCACTTCCACCTTTGTTCTCAATAACGCTCCTTCCAGTGTTTGAATGTATACAATTTTCGATTGATTAAGGTGCGATTTAGATACATTTATGATTACTATAATTTGTGAAAGCTAAAGTCGCTTGACCTGTTTTTAATCTATTTAAACTTTTCCTAATTATGAAAAGCAAAGTTTAGTTAGTAGCGATAGCAATCGTTCAATTAACATCGGTTTCATTGCATCATGTTGAGAACAGGTAGATGAATTCATATGTTTTCGCAATAAACTCATCCCTGGCAACACGGGCATTTAATTTACAAAAAAGAAGAAGAAAGAGAGTACGGAACCGGAACCCGAACCCGAACCGGAACTGCTGGAAGTGGAACTGGAACTGAACCAAGACTTTTCCAAACCCGCATGAACACGGCACGTGATTGGGCGATGACCCCCCCCCCCCCCCCAAACCAAAAGTCAACAAGTCAACCCCACCCACGACGCGTTCCTCCCTCCCCTCCTCTCCTCCACCTGCCGTGCCGTCGTCCGTCGGCCCGCCGCCACTCCGTCAGTCTCCATTGCAGTTGCGGGTCGTCTCCGTCCGTCCGTCCGTCCGTCCGTCTTCTTCTTCTTCTTCTTCTTCTTCTTCTTCAACAAATCCAATTGCTTAAATCCTCGGACAGCGACGCATCACTCCTCTCTCCATCTCCCCTTCCCCACTCTCTCTCTCTCTCTCTCTCTGCGCGAAACGAAACCCATTTCCCATCTCCATTCCTCACGCCTCCTTCGAGCTCCCCTCCTCGGAGCGCAGCACCGCGAATCCTCCATGGAGTTCGCCATCTCTCTCTACGCCCTCTCCTTCCTCCTCCTCCCTCCCCTCCTCCTCTCCCAGCAAGCCTACGTCAACAACAAGCAGCTCGACTGCGACAACCGCACCAACGACAACATCACCCGGGGCTTCGCCTGCAACGGCCCCACCCCCTGCCGCTCCTACGTCACCTTCCGCTCCACCGCCGTCTACAACTCCCTCGTCTACGCCGTCTACCTCCTCAACTCCCAGCCTTACATCGCCGACATGGCCTCCATCAACGGCGTCGCGGACGTCCAGACCCTCGCCCCCGACACTCTGATCATCGCGCCCGTCGACTGCGCCTGCGCCTCCTCCTATTACCAGCACAACGCGTCGTACGTGCTCAAGCCGTCCGACACGTACCTCCTCGTCGCCAACGACACCTACCAGGGGATCACCACGTGCCAGGCCCTCATGGCGGAGAACCCGTACGGCGAACGGAACCTGACCGTGGGGATGAATCTGACCGTCCCGGTGCGGTGCGCCTGCCCGACGGCCAACCAGAGCTCGACCGGGGTCAAGTACTTGCTCGCCTACCTGGTGACTTGGAACGATACGATCACTTCCATCGCGGCGAGGTTTGGGGTCAGCGTGCAGAGCGTGCTCGACGCGAACGAGTTGACGGAGACGAGCACGATTTATCCTTTCACGCCGATTCTGGTGCCGCTGTCCAAGGAGCCGACGAACATCGTGACGGCGCCGCCGCCCGCGAGCCCGCCGGCGACTCCCTCCGTGCCGGCGGCCGATGATTCGGGATCTTCGAAGAAGTGGGTATTCGTCGGCGTTGGTGTCGGAGGCGGTGTGCTCGCGATTGCTCTTGCTGCTCTCGCGCTCTGGTTCTTCTGGTATCACCCTCAGAAGCGCAAGCAATCGAAATCGTCCGGTTTAACGCCCAAGAAGTTCTCGGAAACCTCCCCGACGGATTACGCTTCTGCGGCAGTGAAGGACGGTTCCTTGTCTGGCTTTTCTTCCGGCATTCGAGAAGCCATTGAAACTCTGACCGTGTATACCTTCCAGGACTTGCAGGCGGCCACCGGGTTCTTCAGCGAGGAGAACAAGATCAAGGGCTCGGTGTATCGCGGCAAGTTCAATAACGACGGCGCCGCGGTGAAAGTCCTGAAGGGCGACGTCTCGAGCGAGATCAACATCTTGAGGCAGATCAACCATTCCAACATTATCAGGCTTTCCGGGTTCTGCGTCCACGAGGGGAACACTTACCTCGTTTATGAGTTTGCTGAGAATGGATCTCTCAGCGACTGGCTTCACTCCAAGAAGTTCGAAAGTTCCCCAGTTCTATCATGGAAGCAGAGGGTTCAGGTCGCGTACCACATAGCCGATGGGCTCAACTATCTGCACAACTACGCGAATCCCCCCTACATCCACAAGAATCTGAAGAGCAGCAATGTTCTCTTGGACGCCAATTTCAGAGCAATGGTCGCGAATTTCGGGCTGGCGAGAGTCGCGGAAGACAGCGAGGAAGGCGGACTTCAGATGACCAGGCATGTCGTCGGGACTCAAGGTTACATGGCCCCGGAGTACATAGAGAATGGAGTGATCACGCCGAAGTTAGATGTTTTCGCCTTTGGGGTCGTGATGCTGGAGCTCTTGTCCGGAAGGGAAGCTGCCGGAGACTCCAAGAATGGAGAGGAGTTGCTGTCCGCAGCCATCAAGAGGGTGCTCGATGGAGACAACGTGAGGCAAAATCTACGAGGCTTCATAGATTTTTCGCTTAAGAACGAGTATCCTTTGGACCTGGCATTTTCCATGGCAGAGCTTGCGAAGAGATGTGTCGCCAACGATCTGAATGCTCGCCCTGAGATGGCCGAAGTTTTCATGACTCTTTCCAAGATCTTGTCTTCCTCATTGGACTGGGATCCATCAGACGAGCTTGATCGATCCCGGGCAATGAGTCTTGGTAGGTAGATTAGGACGAATCCGATTGCCAAGTTCACTGGTCGAAGCGTCAGTCGTCGGTGTCCGTACACGTAATCCAGCGAAATGGTAAGTTCTGGGGTGGGTTGATTCAGGGACCATCTCGCTGCGAAATGCTTGTATGATGTTATAGGCAAAGGAGTTGGAATAAGTTAAGTGTTAACGGTGCATTCCTACTTCGGCTAGGAAAAACATACATTAATAAAAGGCAGTAACGAAGACTTCTATTGTTGTTGTTTCTGCCCAAATGAGTGTGCCGAATCCCATATACAATACAGATCAGATACGTCATCCCCGTTTCGGATGAGTCGATAATATCGTCATGTCCTCTTTCAGAAACAGCCAGCAGAAAGGACAAGAAGCCTGCGAGATGAGTTTAACGCATCGCTTTTGTGCCGAAAGGAAACGAAGCAGCAAAAAAGAAAAAAAAAACACTGAATTTCCTTGAACATTAAATTGTGTATTGCTATGACCAGAAAAGAAAAAAAAATTGTGTATTGCACCAGATGATGAAACTCACCAGCCGGTGAATTACCTTAAAAGCAACAGGAAGACGACCACACGCTATAACCTTTCTTCTTTTTCCCTTATTTTTTTGTGGGGGGGCGGGGGGGAGTGAGGGGTTAAAAAGAACGATACATGTGAACAGGTGTACAAACAATGTGGCTAATCTACAACGAATGGAACTGAGGCCACGTCCAATAGTACATCCAGCTGCGGCGCAAGCTAGAACTGAGTTAGTTGCTGACAAGCGATCAATTTGTCTCCACGAGCCTTTGCAACACCTTCCAGTATCTTAAGCAAGATGGGTTTGTATGGATTGCTCGACAAACCCACTTTTGTGGACTTTGGCAAGCCACCACGGAGGATGTGGAGTCACGTGCAGATTTAACATTTTTTGCGAGCAAATGCATCTGAAAGAAGAGCTCTGCGGGCCTCATTTCTGCCAATACATGGCCAAATCGTCAAAAAAACCATTTTATAAGTCAAAAACTAAATTTCAGATCCTAAACTTTCCCAGAAAGAGACATCTCCACTCTGCCCTTTTGGTTGGGCATTAACAGTGACATGTTTTTACCCAAAGTTTTTGCAATAAAGAAAGGCTTTAACCCCCAGAGTAAGAAATCTAAACACTTCATAGTCTAAAAAATACTACAAACAATGAAGACATTTAAAAGTTCATCCAAATGAAGCATTAGATTTTAAGCGCTTTACAGTGCAGGTCATATGAGAATCAAACCTGGTGGCCAAGTAAACCATTCAAGACCAAGATTGCTCTCCCACTTCTCTTTAGATCCAAGACTTCCTTCTGCTTGAGCCCGCAATATTGAGACAACAGGCAATGGAACTAGAGCCGTCTCCTGTGCTTTAGAGAGATGTCTCAGAGCAAGCGAGAGGAACTGAGAACCATACCCTAGCTTGGCTAATTCCATACATGCGACACCTGAATAATGACAAATAATTGCTCAGTTAGCACAAACAGAATATCTACGAGAGAGAGAGAGAGAGAGAGAGAGAGAGAGAGAGAGAGAGAGAGAGAGAGAGAGAGAGAGAGAGGCCTGAGTGCGCGTGTGCCTAAATGAACTACTTCTCCTCTGTTAAATCTAATGGAGCAAGTATATTTTCAGGGAGAGGTCAATGTTTCACTGTGAAATAGGCTCAGTAGACACCTACCAAAGCAGAGAGAGAGTCCACTCTCAGAATGCATCAACGAACAAGCTTGTTCAAGAAAGTCTTCTGCAGAGGGAAAATCATGGTTCCATAAAGAAATTAAACCCCGTGCCAGATTGAAGATAGCTTCCCACATTACATCTGAGTTTTCCCTCTCCTTTAAGCATTCATAGAACCTCAAGTCTATTTTGCTTGTATCAATTTGCATCTCATAATGTACCTCCATGAATTTAAGACAGACCCAACCAATATGAAAATTTGTCCCAAGGTCCAAGCATCTCTCATATTCTTTGTGAGAGCTTTTCAGGTCCCCAGCAACAGCATATGCACGAGACAATAGCAAGTGCGCAAAGAAAAGATAGCCATTAGGAAGCGGAAGCCTAGATGCATTTGTTGCAGAAGTGATACAATCCACTTGACTTCCCTTCTGAAAGCATAACTCAGAAGCAGAAAGTAAGAGCTGGAATTTTCTATAAGGATAGCAGGTACTCGTCCTGGCATATAATTCATTTGACAGAGCCATGCGAATTAGCCGATTCAGTGTACCAGAAAGATGTTGAGGAAATCTCTCTTCTCTTGCCTTCTGTAGAAGATTAAGTATGAGCAAGTATTGAGTACTATGATTCCAAGGTTCCTGACGTAAGCATCTGCAGCCAGAAATGGGAGAAAAGCATGTCAAGAAAGATGGAGGCACAATAACACGCCCCTTGACAAGTTCCTAAATCAGAGTCAACTGCCGAATACAGACATGTTAAACCATGAGTATTAGAGGAGATTTAAAAAGAGGAAATATTTGCGATATCAACGATTTGCCCCCAAAAAGGCCACATATCTAGGACAAGAAATACATTTTTCTTCCAAGTGCTGTGCTTAAAAATTTCAATCGTAAACAGTAGGATAAGTTGCCACAGTACTTTTGCAGTTGCCGAATGGCTTGAGGCTCCTGAAAACACTGGTATGTGTATGTTGGGAAAGAAAACTTTGGATTGCTGTTTCCAATGGCATAGCAAGCAACTGCTCCAGCACCAAGGATTTCAAATGAAGATTTGAAACCTTCTTTTCGGGGAATTTCGGAGAATCTTATGACACTGCACCTTGTTGCGAGATGTGAACCATTCCATTCTTTACTCGATAGCAAAAGATAACCAAGCAATTGCCTGCTATCACAACATATGTCAGAAAACAGTCTTGAATTGGGGAGAACACAGTGAACATTGGCAAATATAATGAGGTTCTTAATCAACTTTTCATACAATATATAATGGTCCAGAAGAATGGCGTCGAATGAAAAATTTTAAGATATAACATTCCTACTTATACATGTCAACATAACCTCATGTTAAGAGAAACGGGAAAAACATAACCTCACCTCACAAACACCCTATTCAGGCATTTAGAATTCTTGACTAGATGAAACCAGAGGCTAAAAAGCGCCCAAACTAGACAAAACTATCTATAATCTATAATAGGAAAATGGAAATAATCTGAAAGGGGAAAGAATTGAAAACACCTAATTACAATTCATTGTCCGACTGATTAAAGCTATTGTGTCCTGACATCAAGTTTATCTTCTATGGAGTAAAGCCATAGCATCTCGGTTATCTTTCTTGCAGCAAAGCCACAGCCATCATCTTTAGCGCTTAGGAAATACACCATGTAAACTCACAAACCAACAGAGGTAGCATTCCTAGTTTCATGAGCTATGCTTATGCATGGCCTCCACTCAATAAAACCAAGAAATATTGCAGAGTCATCACCAGCCCAAGGAATATTATCAGTCAAACTCTAACCGATTGTCTTGTCCGCACTCCATGCTTCTTTAATATTCTCTTTTCTTGCACAAACAAGAGAACTATAATATTCTAAAGTCAGCTGAACTTTACACTTGGACACAATGAAAGAAGCCAACTCATGGATTAATTCCACAAGAGTTTGACCAACTCAGCCTAGAAAACTTCTGCCATACCATTAGAAAGCTCCAACTTTTGTTTCAAGTTCATGACAAGCATCGTACTCTGTACAAGCCATTCTCTATCATCACTTTCAAGTCCAAACCACTAGATTGCAGAACTATTATTGGAAAAATTACAGGACTGATGCAAAACACATCATTTCGAGGAAATACTTAAAAAAATATAGATAGGAGGAAGTGAGTGCTGGAGCTAAAGAAACTAGGATGATTAATTCTGCCTACACTTTTGATATTACCTTAACAGATTACTACTAGGACACATGTGGACAGCTTTCTGAAGATGATGAATTCCAGTCCGATAACCAAGGCCAGGTTCTGACTCATTCTTTACCTGCACAATGCTCACGCATAACTATATAAGCAAAATGCCCAGTATCAATTCATCAATGTAAAGCACATTCCATGTCTCTCTAGAATGTGGAGCTTTTAAAAAGTAGGATATGACTCACCAGCTTACCAAGAGCTATTAAGAAGTGCATTCCCTCCATTTCTTCAAGAGAACTAAGAAATCGACGACTGACAGAAACAATCTGATTGAGCCGGTTATTTTTATCGAGAGCATGGATGCCAGACACAATAAAGCTAACTTTAGGACTCTGAAATAATTCCTTTGGCATTTTTAAAATGCTATTGATTGCTGAATCCATTCCAGATATAAAATATAACAATCTGCAAATGAAACCAGCAGTGGCTGTTGCAGTTGCCTTTTCCATGGTAGATATACTAGCAGCAAGGTTTCTTGTCACAGAAAGAGCAAGTTCATTGTTCCCAAGCTGCCAAAGAGAGAGAGCATATAGTTGGAGACATTCCGCATCAAGAGTACCTGATAGAAATATAATTTAGATCATCAGACCAATGAAGGTTCCATTGTACAAAATAATAGAAACCATGGAGGCAGAGAGATAGCATCCTAAAATACAAACTGTCGCTCAGTATATTCTAAGATGATGAAAACAACAGGAATCTAGCAACATTTTTTAAATTATGGGCAGCAAATCAGGAACCTTTAGTCTTCAAAGCTTCACACTCCTGTGCTGCCTCTAAAGCATTCCCAGCCTGCAGCAATGAGCTGCATTGGCTTAGAAAATTGCTTAAAGTAGACATAACATCTACAGTTACATTACACCATGTGCCTCAGAAGCTGTATTAAGCTTCCCTTGAGGTCCAAAAAGATTAGTTAAAGACAATTTTGGACATGCTTACCTTAAGAAGCGATCTTGCCAAATTAATCGTTACATCTCTAACACTAGATTCTGGACTTGCTGTAGAAAAGCTCTTGATGGCAAGTCGTGCCAGCCTGTAAGATGCAGCAGCAGACTGATAATCAAGTCGTGCCTCACAAATGAGCCCCTTGAAATTGTGCGATTGAGAATAATAAGGTGCGCGCTGGACCGCTTGACAGATGGCTCCAAAAACCTGCAAGAGGCAGATGATATGCTCTGATTATCTTAATTTCGCAGAGAAAAGGTAATAAACGCTAATTCTCAAACAAGAGATATGATGTGCATTGGAACACACATATGAATATTAATCAGTAATCAATAGGTGATCATAAATAAGAAAATCAAAGTTTTGTCCGTGTCTCTCACGCCCTATAAAAAGAGCCATCTAATGTACATTTTCATTAAGTCATTTAGTAAAGATATAGCATTTTAGTATTTTCTCACCCCCTCCCCCCCAAAACCTATCTTGAATATCCTAGAATATTTAGATGGTAGCAGAGCCACCATTGTTGTTGTTGTAAGCTGTCCTTCTAGCGCCGTCGCAAGGTCACCCTTCACCTTTGTCGTTGGCAAGCACATCCCAATTGTTTTCAGTGTTCAATTGTGTCAAGATTTTGTCATCCTTTGTCAAGCCCAATTCATGCCTCCTTATTTGTCGTCCTCAGTCCTCCATCGCAGTCATCAGTTTTGCTCCTCCATAACAGTAAAGCTATCTGTTATTGTGCAATTGTAGGTTTGTGTCGTTTTTAAATACCTCATAAGCCAAAAAAAAAGGCTACAAGAACTTGTCTTCAGCAAAATCTCCCAATTTTTGTCCATTGAAACCTCAACAACCTCTACTATAAATGTCATCCATTGCGAGACTTATCTTCGATTGTGAGCGTCATTGATAAGCACAGACGCCATCAACTATCCTGGCAGGTGTGAATGCAAAAGTCAAACGCACCATTGTCAAGCAGCCAAAGTCAAGCGCCTTAGGATGATGAAGTTCAATTTGCCGTAATTCATGAAGTCAGATTCACACACAATATTGTCTTTGTTGTTCGAGGAAGAGAGGTGTCAATTTTCCAGTCTTCATTTGTCTTTTTAGTGATTCTGTCAAATCCGGCGTTTATGTGGGTTAAATTCAGCTTGTCATTTTAAATCTAGTTTGATGTATCTACATCCATTATCTAGTGTAAGGTCTGGCTTACACAGCAGTTTAGTCAAGGAGTAAAAAGAAAGTTGCACCTGTTGCACCTGTCATATACAAGAAGGATGCTCCAGCTTGACAGGGAGCGTTACAGATATTAGTCATAGTTTGTAGGTGGTCATAAATAAGGAAGTTAGGATTTCGATAGTATCTCTATGTTCCATTAATAGAGCCATCTTATGTACTCTTTCATCAAAATATTTTAGTAAAGATGTAGGGTTTTAGTTTCTCTCCCCCTCCCTCTTGAAAATTCCAGAATATTTACGATGTGCAATAACTTAATGAACAGCCATACCTGTGAAGATGAGGAATGCCCTGAAGGTAGAGCAAGCATTGCTAGCCCAATTTGGAACTCAGGAAGCTGCATTAGAAATAAAATCAATCAGGGTTGATGAAATAATGTGGAAGCACTCTAAGCCCAAACTGAGTCGGTAAAGTGGAGAGGTACTCTAGTTTAACTCTAAATAATGTGGAAGCACTCTCTGAAAAATCATACAATCAAGAGGGGAAAAAGATAACCAAGCCAACCATAACAAGTTACATAGAAAACATCACATCTCTATCAAGCTAGACAGCAGACACTAATAACTCGTAAGGCTGAGAAGCTAGCTCAAAATGTAAAACACTTACCGGCAGTGTCTGCACAGCTCTCCAACAGCCCTCAAAAGCATCTTCCGGTGCATCTTCCCTGAAAGATGGAATCAGATAACTGGTGCAAAAGATTCCAGCAATTGTTAAAAACAAAGCAACTACATTAATAACTACCCGGCACGAAAATCAGCTGCCATGCCTGCCCATGGCAATGCAAGAGAAGGCTCTATGCTTCTAGCACTATCAAATGCTTGCCTTGTAAGTTGCTTATCTGCAACTTTTCTATAGACCTGTAAAAATCAATATGGTTTTTACTGACAAGATGACGAGCAGGCCTCAGACTATCCAAATGCAGTTTCACAAACCATCCAACATCCAAAAAAATTGCAGCCTACAAAGACTAGTATTCTCGAGGAAGAGACATTGAAAGTACTACATAGAGAATCGGTGATACACCACCACTGATCTACTCTCAATAATTTACAGGCCCAAGCCAGAAGAGTTAAACAAATTGAATTTAAGTCAAGCAAGTCTACAGCATGAACTTTTAGTCAGAATATTACACCACCTCATCCATAATAGCATTTACTTTTGAAGTGATGTTCCTCAAGGTTGACCTTGTGAATAATAGATCAAGTAGTTCCTCCGGAATTGCAATAGTGTCAAGCACTTACAGTCAAAATGGCAAACTCAATCTGAAACGTTGTTCTACATCAATCAGTAAGTCAATTTCCATCTCCCAGAAAGTCTTGCACAATGTACCCAGGCTAGCAAATAAAATTAGTAGTATGGGAACAAGTAGAGGAGACTTGCTCTATATGCACATGCTTCCATTTCCACTTGAGAGGGATCAGTCTCATGCCAGAGCCAGACACAATTCCAACAAAGAAATGCACCCACCTGAAGTTGAATCACTAAGTCAACATAATGTTTGCTATGTCACGCCAGATCATAATTGGTTCATCTTGACAAAATTAGCTGTCTGCAGAACATGAGAGACCTTTAACTAAGCTTGCAATTGGCTTGTCTCATACTGAAGCTTATTTAGCCAAATTCATCTTTCCAACCAAATGGACCATCTGAGGTTAGAGAACTCTCGGAACGACAATTCGGAAAAAAGGCAACAAGATAGCAAATTAGTTAGAAGTCACAACACTCGGAAGCAAATTTGTTATTGGAAATTTGATTAGTCTAAGACTCAACCAAGGACTCAAGTTTAAAATTAATTCCCTTTCAGCAGCTAATCAATCACATGAGCAATGAACCATTTACAGTATACACAATGTCAAAATGAAGAGCTAGAATAAAACTATTCACAAAGGTACTAAAAAGCAAGCATCAGCCAGTAGTGTACCATATACCTTCCCAAGGTATGCCCAAGCAACAGCGAGAGATACATCTAACTGCAATGCTCTGATCAAACAATGTTGTTTCAACGCATGATTATCAGATAAACATCCCAATGCCACCCAGAACTCATGATTATCCCCCTCAAGCAGCAATGCACCCAAAGCCATCTTCTCCGGTAACTGCCTGGTAGAAAGAATAGGTCAGAGAGTAAACTCAGGAAACCATTAGAATCCAAATTGCAAAGCAAGCAACAAAAGTCATACCAAGAATCGGATTTGTATGTGGAAATCTTGATTAACTTGGATTTCAGATCGAGACTCATAGCAATATCGGCATAGATGTTTGCTTGCCATGGTGCCAAGTGCAAAGCTTTCTGGTACGAAATCCGGGCTGACTCCGCTGCTGCATAACAAGTCTCACTCCAAGACTGTACAGAAGATTTCAATGCATCTGCTTCAAGCTCTAAATTCTGGTCGCCAATCGTCCATGGAAAGCAAGTGGCGTATGTAATCTACAAGGGTAGAAGCAGAACACATGTTACTTCATTAGTTGGGTAGGACATAAAGATATGTGTACACATGCATGTGTGCAAGTGCATGCGTGCGTGAGAGAGAGAGAGAGAGAGAGAGAGAGAGAGAGTCCATGAAGATAAAGTCCATGTTCAACCAGTAGCAAGACCAAGTATATTCATATCTAATAATTGGCAAGCCAAACAATAAACCATCAATAGTAAATCATCAAATAACCCAAACCCCATATTGCAACTAATTCCAGACTAGGTCTTCCTGCATTGTCAAACTGTCTATTTGCTTTTAGCTAAAGGGACCAAATAAAAGCAGAACCCAATGAATTAGATTGCCTAACCTGAATATCACCATACATCTTCCAAAGAGATGATACATTACCAGTGAGTTGAGTACTCACATTTGCAACTTTAGATGCCTCCTGCAATTAGCACAGAAAGTTCTTTTCGCCTCTCATTTTTAACAAGTAAAGCTTCAAAGAGGAAAGTGATACAGGAATTGCAGGACAAATTAACCTCTAGGAGTGAGGCAGCCCACATAAACGCTCCTGTGTTGATACATTCTTTTGCCAGACCAAGCAGGCCAGAAGCGAGTCCATAGTATGCTGACAAATTTTCTGGTGAAATGTCCAGAGCTTGCCGAAATTGTTCAATTCCCTTGAAAAGAAAAGTAGAGCAATAGAATGCATAAAATTTTAAGGAGATCTCAGGCAAAAAGGTAAATTTTCATGGTCCAGATAGACCAGAACCCTGTGAATATTTTTTGAGTCAACTAAATGGAGAAAATATTAGGCCGAAATAAACGGATAAATAAACAGTCAATCGAGCAATTGCAACATTAAGGATGGAAAAAATGACCAAAAAAATATTATCACTTTTAATGCCTTAATTGTGCCATCTTGTTATGACCCAAATCCAGTATAACCGGCCCCACTAGCTTCCGCCGTTTCTCTTACACTTCCACTTATGTTCCTCATAAAAAATTATCTATCTAATAGGAGGACATTACAAACAGAAGATAAACATTCTACACTATTTTTTTTTTTGATAACCCAGGGAACCCCCGCACGGCCGATAACCGGGGAGTAAACCCTGGGGGCGACACGTGCTAGCCACCACACACATGCCACCAGTTAAGTCACCCTGCGGCGCCCGAGATTCGAACACTCAATCTTTTGCGAGAGGAAGAGTGCGCGCTCCAGCAGCGCCACCCAGGCGGGTGGTTTAACATTTATTCATCATTCCCTAGTATTAAAATACAAAAAAAGTTCTCGACAATATTTGCCCAAGAGATTAGATATATTCCATCAGGCTGGACATTGTTTGTCCAATACGTTAATGTAGAAAAATACGCAGATCCAAACATAAAATCTAGTAGCCAATGTGCAAGCATCAACTTAAAGCATTGCGTTTAATGCAAAAGTATCAAGACAAGAATTAAATAATTCCAGTGTTTGTCATGTGGATTTCATTTCATGATTCAGATTTTCAAATTAAACAGTCTTACAAGCTACATAAGTAGCACACAAAAAATCACGTGAGTATATAAGATTGATCCATCATCTAAGGATTGCCATTTGTATGCGGAAGCAGATACAATTAATTCCTTGTACCTTTCTAAAGGAACCAAGCATCATGAAGATGTTTCCACTTTCAATCCGGGAGAAAACTCCGGTTTCTTCCAGTTCAATGGCCCGCCCATAAGACTGTACAATCCCAGGCTAAGATCAACAACAAGTCTGAAAGTAAATTGCAGCACAAAGGACACTCCATCTTAGGAGAGGGGGGAATGAGCAATGAATGTCAGAAATGCTTCAGTTCAAGCTGGCCATCAAGAAAATCATCTCAGAACTTCCTTGAATGCATATAGTCAAAGCTGAATATTTTTTTCTTTAAGCACACCTCACCAAGGAAAAAAGAAAATGCCTATAGTCACTGACTTGCTGCATGCGCATGATTCTACAAATCCAGAGTCAAGCAAACGAAGGTCACGTAGCACCGGAGCCAATACTTCAAATTCTACTGTGTGAGTTGATCTCCCGACAGGAAAACAGGAAGCACAATCATACTTTTCGCTTAATAGAGTAGTAAAACAATTGGACAGGCAACTTCTACCAAAACAAAAGGAATAGAAATGAAGCATCTGTAGAACAGAGAACCTGACCTTAATGGCAGCAGTATACATGCCTAATCGCTGGTAGGCAAGACCCAATGCCTACAATTAAGTCAAAAGAGAATCAACGAAGATGTGCAAATTAACAAATCATTATAAAAAAGCTTCAAAACCTAATCAAAGAAAGAGCAAGAGAACACATACTTCCCATAAATCAGAACAGGTAGGATGGCCTCGAATAGCATGTTGAAGACTCGGCACAGCCTCGGACCATTTCTTTTGATGAAGCTGCCAAAAAGTACATGACGGCGAAATAAATGGAGTAACCAAACAAGTAAATATTCCCGTCTTTACAATTCATGCCTAAAAAGGAATAAGAGAAGAAAATGAGAAACCTGCAGATAACCCAATCTTCGAAAAGCCCAGAAAGCCCTCGGCGACTTCTCTGATGCTTCTTTGCAAACCGCCACTTCCAAACTTTCCTTTCCTCCTTGATCCAACAAATCACATAATGCCTCCTAATTACCAACATACGCATATCCACGCAGAGTTCATCGGAATCCAAAAATTTAAGGAGAACAGTATATTAGGTAATGCTCATACAAAGTCAGCCCATCCCTAGCCAGTAATTAATCACCAGTCACTGCAACATAGTTTTACGAGGAAAAATTGAGACTGCGCGATTTTGCTTAAATTCATTAAAACATAACCTATCGACGTGGTGCGAGCAATAAATGAAACACGTCCCAGCGTGAAATAAGAAACTATAAATATGCACACAGATTACCCCAGTTTCTTGGTCATCCGGATTGAGAACAATGGCTCTCTGGTAACACTTGACAGCTCTCTGAGCACCATCAGAGCCCCCCCTACCATAGTAATGGCCCAAATATTTGAACGCAGCCGCATTGTTAGGGTCCAATTTAGCCGATTTCACGAAATGCTCCGCCGCTCTCTCCATTTCCTCTTTCGAACCCGCCGCTCTCTCCCATAAACACAGCCCCTGGAGTCGAATCACCAACAGAAACCCACAACTCAACAAACCAGAAACGAACGAAACCAACCGCCACATCGAAGACGAAGAACAAGCAAGCGAGAATTACGAGTCGGAAGTGAAGCTCGGGGTCGTCTGGATGGGCATCCACCGACTCCTCCAACCGCCTCAGGACGACCGCTTCTTCCTCGTCCTGAATTCGAGAAAAACGAGGCGCACATTTGAGGGGGCCACCGGCGCATCGAAACGGCGAGCTTAATTCAGCGACAAGAGTGAATAGGCAGTGCAAAAGAAAGTACCGTTTTCGCCATCGCCGATCGAGATTGCGGAGGGAGAGGTCGAAACCCTAGAAGCTCGGTGTCCCCGGGAGTTCTCCGATTAAGTGAAGTGGACGCACGCCGGAGACAACCTCTTCCGCTGCTGCTGCTGCTGCTGCTGCTGCTCTAGTGGCTTCTTGTGATCTCGGTGCACCGTCACCTTTTTTGGCGGCGATTGTGTACGGAGCAGGTGGCGACACCAATTTTCGCGGCGCGTAATCTCCGATGCTGTACGTGTTTCATCGCTTCGCGCGGGTTTGGCATCTAAACCGTTTGAAAAAGGCAAGGAATCCTCTCTCACTCTCTCTCTTCCTACGATAATTTTCTGAAATTGATTAATTTCACGAAAAACCCTCAACTGATACATTAGTAATAAATTTATTTAAAATTAATTTTTTGATCACTAAAATTCCATACTGATACATATATGATAAATTTACCTCATGTTAGTTTTCATTAAATTTTAATGTGAAATTACTGAGTTATAAGACAAATGGTAGTTCACAGGTATACCGGTTTATCACAGGTGTATTAGTTCGTGATTTTTCGTGATATTAATCCTATTTAACAGAATCTAACGAGGAGTAAATTTATCACAAATGCGTCAGTTTGGAGTTTTTTATGGTCAAAAATTAGTTTGAGGTCATTTGCCATATGTATATCAATTTAGGATTTTTTGTGGTCAAAATTTAGATTAAAGTAAATTTATTATAGATGTATTAGTTTGGAATTTTTCGCGATATTAAACCCCAAGAAAATAACCTCTGATATCTACTAAACAAAATAATGAAATTTAATGCAATGTCTATAATATATATTTTGAAAAAATATATTTTAAGGGAAAAGCCATTTCATATCAATTGCTCCTTAATTTGGATGCACATTTTTGGAGCAGCTATAATCCAAAATCCCCTTTTTTGTGCAAAAAAAAATCCAACAACCTTTTCAAGTAATGTGATAAAAATATTAGTTCTCATTTTCCTAGTTTGGCATTGCTACTAAATTAGGATAACTTTGCAATATTGGTAGCTTGATATCATCTATCCTATTTTTTTATACATCGATACCTTGTCAAAGTTGTTTTTGCCCTATTTATCTAGATCAATTTGAAATAGCGTGAAAAGCAAGCGATGGCGATGAAAATTGTGAAATGAAATCTCGTAGTAGCACTTTGTAATTTTGATTATCTAAAAGAAGATGAGATCGATAAATCAAAACTAACTGCACGAACAACAAACACAATCGCCAAAAATACATAACCGTGACAAAAATTAGTAACACATGAAAGTTCAATTCAGATATGCAAAGAAATATATCCAAGTGCTCCGGTGGCAATAAAGGAAAAATGACAAAAATGTGCAGGCATCCATGAACTTTTAAGAGACAAGTACATTGGAAGTTTTAAAATTTATCACAAAAGTGAAATTGAGTCCTAAAACTTATAAAAAGTACAATCAAGTCGTAAAACTTATCAAATTGGTGTAATCGAGTCCTTCCGTTAACTCTGTCCAATTTGGCTAATAGAAAATGCTAATATGACTTCTTTTTTTTTAATTATTTTCTCTCTCTTACGCGGCAATGATGTGGCTAAAACATGAAGGATAAAGCTAAAATGACATTGTTTTGCTCCAAATATGACTTTTTAATTTAATATTGTCTAAATTAGACTTAAAAAAACTAAGTTTTATTATAAAAAAAAGGGAGGAAGAAAGCAAAACAAGCTGTCACCGCCGCCACCTTGCCATCGCCGGAAAGGGCCGGCAATAGTGAAGGATGGTCGGCAAGTGGACAGTAAGGGCCTGAGGCGATAGGCTGTAGCCGTTTTGCCTTCTTCCTCTCTTTTTTTTAGTTTAATTTAATTTTTTTTTATAGAAATCATATTTGGATCAGAATGAGCTTGTTTTAACCTTATGCATAGTATTTTAGACACATCAGCGCCACGTAGGAGAGATAAAATAATAAAAAAAATCACATCAGTAGTTTTCATTAGCCAAATTGGACGGAGTTAATGTAAGAACTCGATTGCATCAATTTGACAATTTTAGGACTTGATTGCACTTTTTGTAATTTTATGACTTAATTGCACTTAAGTGACAAGTTTTATGACTTCTAGTGCACTTATCCCAACTTTTAATTTTTTCAATATGGTCCCTAAACTTTAGCCTAATGTGCAATGTCGTCCTTGAACTTTTGATTTCTTTAAGGTGATCCTCGAATTTTTTGTACATATACAATTTAGTCCCTAAAATATATGAAAATCTTCAGCGTTGTCGTTCCATTTATTCAATTTAACGGAATTTGCCAATTTGGTTCCAATCTGGTACATTTTAACGATGAACAAATAAAACGTTACACGTAAATTATCCACATAAGATATTCAACTCAATATAATAATCCTTTTAATTTGTTCAATTTGGCACAATTGAAAGCTTTAAAATTGAATTAGCCGCCATACAAAAAGTTACGAGTTCGATTCATGTTGTGAATGGGCCATATTTTAATTCACAATTATGAAAGAGAGTTAAACACACCTTAAAATTAAAATGTGAGTCATAAATGGGTTAAAAATGAAAAAAAAAACCAAACAAGGTTTTATTGGGTTTTTTACAAACGCACTTTCAACCTGTTTATCACTTGTTTAGGGAAAATACCATCAAAAACCTCAAATTATGTTTCTTGTGATAAATTTACCCTGAACTTTTTTTTGTAACACGAAAAACTTCAAACTATGTCACTTGTGATAAATTTATCCTGAACTTTTTTTTGTGATACGAAAAATCCTAAATTATGCTACTTGTAACACATTTATCCCACAATATTTTGGCCTATGAGCATTTTCGTCTTTTTCCTTTTTATGTTTTTTTCCTTTTTTTTTCTTTTCTTCTTGCCAGCGTCTGGCGAGGGCAGCCTCACCTGATGCCAGCGAGGGTAGCCCCGCCAGCATCGGGTGAGGCTGCCCTCGCCTGCTCAGGCGAGGGCGACTCTCACCTGACACCAGCGAGGGTCGCCTGACGCTGGATTCGGCGAAGGTAGCCCTCACTGGCCACGACGGAGGGAAGAGAGAAAAAAAGGAAAAAAATAGAAAAAGAAAAAAGATGAAAATGCTCATGAGCCCAAGTATTGTGGGGCAAATGTGTCACAAGTGACATAGTTTGGAGTTTTTCGTGTCAGAAAAAAAGTTCAAGATAAATTTATCACAAGTAGCATAGTTTAGGGTTTTTCGTATCACAAAAAAAAGTTCAGGGTAAATTTATCATAAGTGGCATAGTTTAGGATTTTTAGTAGTATTTTCCCTTTTATTACTCTCCAAGATTGCTCTGTTCCATGCGCTCAATCTCATAAGCCACGCATTTCCATTTGCACTCGCATTCCATCTTGATCGATCGATCGAGAGAGAGAGATGGCGCCGTCAACAGCAAGATTTGAAGGTGCCGGCGAAGAAGTGCAACAAATTTTGGACACGAACAGGTGAGCTCACAATGCCTTCAGGGAAGTCCAACTTGACATCGACCACTGCTTGTTCAAGGTTAATTTCGTTTTCCTCGCATTCGAACACGATCTCGCTTATCCGATCTAGGTTTTCGATTGATGTATATGGATGCCTTGTCAGACACGATGAGTCTATTTCCTTTAGCCTAACGATTATGTGACATTCGGATATTGCTACATCAATTAATATGTAGGAAATTAAGACGATAAATGTCTCAAGTGAAAGTTCTAATTGGATTATTAACGTGGTGGTAGTGGAAGGTCCAATTTGTATTTTTCTGTGTCCATGGTTCTCAAAAAGCGTTCCCATTGGGATTAAATTAATAAGTATTTGTGCATATGTGGATTATATAGAGTGGCAATGAATCACGTATCGTCATAGTAATTGTGTATGGAGATCAATATGCTCCATCATACAGATCAGATAATTTTTAGGTTAAAATTTGCTGAGTTGTGAATCTCTTAGCGTTGGGTAACTTTTGTTAAATGTTTTAGTAAGTTCAAAATATTTTTTGGTGTTATCAATGTTTAAAACGAATGATGAATTCCTTGTCTATATATTGATATACTAAGGGTGCGTATGACAATCATTTTATGTCTGGAAATTATTTCTACTCAGAAATGATTCTTTTTTATTCTGTGCCCGGAAACAATTTCTGAACATTTGAAAGCGTTTGGTAATTGTCCAAAATTTCTATTCCTGGGATAGAAAAAAACAGAAATATGTTTGGTAACTACACAAAATTTCTTTTTATTAATAATATTTTAAATTGTTTAATATATTGTTTTCTTTTTTTTTTCTTTCTACCATTCCCTTCTTTGGCCATGGCCTGTCACCGACGCCGGCGACTGGCCACAGGCCAAGGCATCGCAGCCCTCGCCGCTGCCCTGGTCACCTGCCTCACCCAAATCAGGCAAGGTCGAGCCTCGCCCGATCTAGGTGAGGCCGACCTCACCGTGGGTCGCGACGGTGAGGTTGGCCTCGCCCGATCTAGGCAAGGCCGAGCCTCGCCGTCGTGACCCACGGCGAAGCCGACCTCGCCATGATTGACGGCGAGCCGCCTCGCCCAGGCGGCGAGGGTCCAGCCCTCACTTAGCAACCGGCGAAGGTCGTGATGCCCTCGTCGGCCCTAGGTTATGGCCGGTTGCCGGCGACCGGCCACAGCCCAGGGAAGAACAACACAAAGAAGAAAAGAAAAAAAAAAGAAAAAGAATAAAAAGAACTCATTCTCAAAATTGTGTCAAGAAACAAGAAGCAACTTTTTTTTACTTCTTGTTTCTCTTGCAAAACTGTTTATGAGTACAAATTTTTGCAAAAATGTGCTCGGAAACAAAAAGTTTACCAAACACATTTCTGTTCCAAAACTATTTCTGGAAATAAAAGAACAGAAATTTTCACTGTTTGGCACATTATCAAACGATCACCAAAATATCTCTGTTTCTATCATCCAAATTTAGCCATGTCACTCTTTAAACTTGAACACCTCTCTCTCATTCTTCAACCAATATTTTTAATCTATTGTCATCATTACTTTTAACCTTAGTTATTGTTCTTATCCTTTATAATTCTTATGTAGTTTTCCAAATACATTCCCCTTAGCCGTATAATCTCATCTCAAAAATATTTCAAGCCTCTTTTTCAATCCCACTCTCCAAATTTTTGGATGCAAGCAAAAGTATTATACCTATCTTGTTGAAGCTTCCAATTCCATCTTTCAAGAGTTTACGAGGTGAATTTGTGGGCTTTATTCTCTTTTATAAAACTAGTTTTGTTACTTGAAAAGATTGAGAGTTGTTAACTTATGTTCTTGATTATTTTGTTTTGAAGGTAATTAAAACTTTGATTTTCTCAAACCTTTTATTCAAGGTAAGTGAAAACTCTAAGGCTGTGTTTAGTTGTCCGTATAAAACTCGGGATATGATATATTTTATCCTATCTCGTGTTTGGTAGATGTCCCGGATAGTATAATGTCGTATAGAATAAGGTCGGATAGGATTTTTCCTATCCGTCATATAAAAGCAAATTTTTAGAAACCCTACCCTTCATTCATGCGCTCTTCACCCACGCAGCTCGTCGAGATGCTGAACTGGAAGGACCCGTGCGAGGAGGAGATCAGGTGGTCGTCTGCGGAAATACTGTTGAAGCTTGCCGGGAAGAAGCACTTTTTCGCACCTCGTCGGTGACATCAGATAAGCTCCGACCCTCTTCGTTCTTCTTCTTCTTCTAGGCGTGCCGACTGCTCTGCTCAGCTCAGGTATTGTTACTGTCCTCTCCAGTTTCGCACCGTCGTCAATGGAATTCATCATGTTCGTCAAATGGTATCTAGTTCGCGGTGGAGCAAAGAATCGGTGGCCCTTCTTCATTGCAATTGCTGATTCAGTTCTGTTTGATTTGTCTGTTTTGAAAAACAACGCGATTGTGGACGATGAAGGAACCCACCATCTTGTTGTTTCGATTGTTTGTTTTGTGCTTGCGATGCTCTGTGGTTCGATAGAGTTGAGGTTTGGTAACTTGGAGCTTGTCTCTCCACTCTTCGCGGCTTCAGTTGATGTCGAAAGATGGCTTTTTTATTTCACATTCGAGTTCCATCTTTGTTATCCCATTTAAGATGTTCTTCCGACGTTATTATGTGTAAACCCTGGTATTTGATACTTTTGCAGATCAATGGATGGCCTGACTCTTAATAAGAAGAAGGGTGCGGGTGCGATGAAACCTCCGGCTAAGAAGAAGCCGAAGAATGATTTGTTTACGGAAAAGCGCTCGAAGAAAGACAATGATGACAATTTTCTTGTCTCATTTGTTTCTATTTTCATTTTATTTTTTTTTGCAAAGAAATTTGAAAATCTAATAAAATGTCATATTTTCAAGTTTATTTGTGTATGAGAATGTTATTTTTATAGTAATAAGATCGAAATATTTCATGAGCATCACGTAGGGGTACATATGTCCTTTATATTGATATACAGTTTCTACCAAACGCAGGATAGGATAGGATATGATATGAGAATATCCGACTTTAAATCCGTACTTTATCAAACAGTGGATATGATATGGTCAAATCCCCATATTTCCTATCCTATCCTATTCTGACCAGAAATATGGACGACCAAACGCAGCCTAAGGGCTAAGTTAGATTGATATATTTAGTATGTTTGACTTGGTTGTTTGATGGATGTTAATTTTAATTGGAATTTTGATGTTAAGCGTGAGATGTTTTAATGATTGTGTTGAATCGTTGTGTTCGTTTGACTTGAATCGATGAATATCTACGTGCCAAGTTTGTGATTAATTGATATCCATAAAATTCAGTAGTATAAAAGTGATACTGACAATACTAAACCAGAAAGTGAAATTTTTGGTAATTCGACTAAGCTATCGAGTTACTAAATAAGTATTGCTGATTAATCACGTGATCGATTCTTTGAGTTGTCGACGTTCACATTATTAATGGTAATGGCTTAGCATGGATAGAATGAGGATATATATGTTGAAGTGCACATAATTAATTGTCATCATTAATTGCATGAGAAATGACAAATGAAAATTTCTATGTTATAATGATGTATATGGCCATGATACCATGTGAGGAAAGCCTTTAGCATAGTTGGTTTCCTTATACAAGTACGTGTGAAAGACTCTAGAGTTAGCCATATGTCCTACCGTTTTGAGATGATTCTCTACTAGGTTGAAGGGATATGAAAGTCCTATAATATACACACGATATGAGTTGACTAGTGTATTTTGAGTTGGTTTGTAAAGCATTGTTGACCATTATCATGCGGTCTTACAATAACGTATTTATCCTTGCTAATGTACATGACGCCTGTGATGATTGGGTTGTGTGGCATGGCAAAGAGGTTTTTATGATTAAGTCCCCCATGAGTTGGTGGTGATGATACCCCATGTGTCATGATGTTCTAAGAGTGTTCGAGATGCCTCGTGAGGCGAGATGGGTCTTGACCAGTGACAAGTATGAACTCACTTATGTATATCGATGAGCTTCATGATAAGTTGGGAATAAATATTCCCTATGTATAGTGGTGAGCCACTACATGGCAAATGCATATCATGGAATAACATGACATCTGCTTGCATTTGAGTAAATAATTTTATGCAACATTGATCAATATATTTCATCAGCATATTATGATAAGAAAAGATAGTGTACCTATTTTTACAGTTATCTGTACCTATCTTGAACTCAAACTGTTTGTTGATACTAGGTCAAGGGGTAAGAGCATCTCCTATCTTAAACTCAGAGATTTTATCTACTAGAGTTCGTCTCACTCTTTTATTTTTTTAGATATGTAGGATGGATCCCTCGCTGCCACCATTTTTAGGAGCTTTTGTATATTTTGATTGTGAAGATGAAAATGTGTTTATACCTTGATTGGCGGTAGTATATATTAAGTGTAGTTCCACCTATTGGTTGACGTGGGGTTCTAGAGTGGATTCCCTCATCGATATGTCACTTAGTACTGGACTATCTAGAGAGTTGGTCGGTCCATTGAGGGGCTTTGATGGTGAAGGCAACGTGTCGATGGGCAAGGTTGTTGATCTGTAGCGCCTGATTTTGGGTAGGTGGTGTTAGTGATAGGTGACCTTGACCCTTTTCAGGACTTATATAAATTGTGTTCTGCTTGTACGCTATATAAAGATATTATCTACTGATATTTTTATAAAAGAAGAATATGTACTTTAATTAAAGTTGTTTGTCCCCGTAGTATGAGATGTTGCAAATATTTTATTACGCTTCTGCATGCTAATAATAATTATGAGTTATAATCGGATAGGGCATATGTGGAGCGTGACTTTCTAGGGCATTGCAGATTATGAGTAAGTTGATCGTAAAGGAAAGTGTTATGTTGGAAGTTTGGGGCTTGCAATGTGCCTGCTTTTGATCCCGTTAGGGGCCGCCTCGTCAGGGTTGCCATCTTCTGGGGCGTTGTCGTTGGGGTTGAGGTAGCCGCTGTCGGGGTTCAAAACCCCAGCCTTCTCAAGCTTGAACTTCTTCAATGGCTAGGATTTTTATTTTGCTTTGTAGATTTGTTTTATTTTTTGTTTATTTAATTTTGAAGAATTGTTGGGCCTTTTTATTTGTTTTTCTCATGGATTATATGAGTGTGTTTGGATTAAATCTGGGTTGAGTTGGGTATAAGTTATATAAATTACTTAATAAATTAATTGGTCGATGTGGGTTAAATAGGTGGATTTAGGCGAACCCATTTATGACCCGACCATCAAGCAAGGACCTCCTCATCATTGCACGACGCCTCGACATGCACTTGGACATCCTTTGATTCCGATCCATTTGCTCTTCGTGGCGTTCGTCGGTTGCATCAAGCCCTTGCCCCTCCTATGGCCAGTGAGGGCGTGAAGGCGAAGGAGACCTTAAACAGTAAAAAAGGAGAAGAAAAGAAAAGAAAAACTATAAAAATTTCTCAAAATGATGTCGTTTTGAGTTGAGTCTCACACGTCATATCGCCGGTCGTGCCACATAGGATGACGAGCGTCGACTGAACCGCAATGTCAACGATTTGGCCTAAATTTGCCGAATGAACTGCGTCAAAAAATTTAGGATTATATTGACGAAATTAAAAAATTTAGAATTGAATTGATGTCCTTACAATACGTCGAGGACTTTTAGGACAATTTCCCCTGATGATCGCTTCTATGGGCAGCGAAAGATGAAGCTGCAGGATATTGTTTTTCACCGGATGAATCGAATGCTTCGGAGGGCAAGTATTACTGCAGTGTTCCAACAGGTGTGGCCAAACGTAGGAATACGATAAACAGTTGTGAGATATAGTAGTGATGAAAATTCTAGATCGGCTTCTCTCTCCACATGTTGGGAAGGGGAAAATACTTTGGGCCGTTTATATAGACCGACACTTTCTGTTTGTATATGGTTTAATATGAAAATTTGCCGTCAGGGCGATCGCACCTTAGGGACCCAGAAACCTTTTTTTGGAATTTTATGATCACTTCACGCTAGAGGCAAGCCAAACCAAATCAGGTTGCAAAGAATCGTGAATGATTTCTTTTAATTATCGATGGAACCCACACTTCCATTTTATAATTAGGGTTAATACCACGAAAAACCTCAAACTGGTACAGCTGTGACAATTTTACCTCAAACTATTTTTTTGACTATAAAAAATCCCAAACTCGTACACCTATGATAAATTTACCCCGAACTATTTTTTTATCAGTAAAAACCCCAGATCAGTATACTTGTGATAATTTTACCCCGAACTAATTTTTTAATATTATTTTTTGAATTTTTTATCAATTTTTTTTCTTTTCTTTTTTTCCTTCATCTTCTTCATTTTTAACCTCTGGCCGGTCGTCGGACCGGCAAGCGATCAGAGGCGAAAGCCAGCGAGGTCGGCCTCGCTAGCCTCTGGCGAGGCTCGACCTCGCCATTGCTAGGAGAGGTCGATCTCGTCATTGCAAGGCGAGGGCGACCTCGCCAGTTGCCGATGAGGCTTGACCTCGCCAACGCTGGGCGAGGCTGACCTTGCCAATTGCCAGCGAATTCGAGCCTTGCCAGATCTAGTGAGGGCTCAACCACGCCGGCAACCGGCAAGGTTGGCCTCGCCCTGCAATGATGGGGTAAACCCTCACCAGCAGCCGATAGGGCCGACCTCACTGGCTTCCACCTCTGACCGATCGCCGGACCGGCGACCGGCCAGAGGTTAAAGATGAAGAAGATGAAGGAAAAAAAGAAAAATAAATAAATAAATAAATTCAAAAAAATAATATTAAAAAATTAGTTATGGGTAAAATTATCACAAGTATACCAGTTTGGGATTTTTGTTGGTAAAAAAAAATAGTTCGGAGTAAATTTGTCACAGGTGTACCAATTTAGGGTTTTTTGTAGTAAAAAAAATAGAGTTATACCAGTTTGGGATTTTTCGTGGTATTAACCCTTATAATTATCCGAAATACTTAAAATAAGTTTTCAAAATGTTCAAATAAAATCGTATATAATTTTTGCATTTAAAACTTCAATGGATTATTTTTAGTTTTCAATTTTGGAAGGATAAAGTCAAAAAGTCAGATATAGAGTGAAAGCTAACTGGAGGGCTTCTCAAATGCTGTCGTTTCGTTCAATATATTCTGTAGAAAAGGTAGGCACAATCGCGCGCGACCATTCGCCTTTTCCGCACCGGTTTCAACCTAGGATGTTTCTTTGTGTGCATCATCATAGTTTATTCGGATTGAATCTGTACATTCACATGAACCATCTGGTGAAGGTAGACATTCATAACATGTACAGGGTGGCGATATTCGCAAGCAAATTAAAATAGTAGCAATCAGCATGAGGTTGACCATTGAAAAGATGATCTTAAGTTTAATCTAAAGCGACAAAACCAGCTCCCCTAATGCGCGTTGATCGAGCAATCTTGCCACACCATAGAGAAAAAAAAATAAAACGGGGTTTGGTGAATGTTGTTGACCTTCACATGTCATTTTTCCTCTCAAACTCAATTACGCAATCTTAACCAGAGGCTCTCTTTGGATCTTTGTTATTCAGTCAAGGGTTACCTCGTCAAAGAGAGAGAGAGCTGAAGCTCCTACGAGGGCCTCTGGGGCCTGTTCCTATCTCGTGAGGGTAGGTTCCATAGATGCCTTCTTTATTTTAATGTGCCAGTACCCGCATGCCTCGCAATCCTAATTCTTCCTAGATCTTTTCTTCTTTCCTGGGAGGTGGGAATGCCCTCTCTTTGCTTTACGTCCTAGGGATCTCGAGGTCCGGACGAGACCCAGGATGAAGCAGTTTAAGGACTTACATAGGTCGATATCTTACCAAACAAGAGAGAAAAAAAAAATAAAAACAGGGTTTGGTGAACGTTGACGTTCACTTGTATGCAGTCCTAGCATTATAGGCAAGAACGATCAACAATCATCCAAACCCTGTTTTATTTTTTTTTTCTCTATGGTTTGGTGAGGTCGGACGCGACGTTTGTGTTTGTAGGAACTTACTTGTACATGTTACGAATGTCTACCTTCACCACGTGGCTCATGTGAATCTGCCTATTGAATGCTGAATAAATTATGTTGATACAAAAAGAACATCCCTGGTAGAAACCGGTGGGCAAGAGGGCGAATAGTACTTCCACCGGATATATCAAACAGAAAGTGTGGATCTATTTAAACGGCCCAAAGGAGCTCCCATTTCCCAACATCCGAAGAGAGAAGCCAATCAGGTAAATTCATCATTAGTATCTCTCTCGATTTGTTCATGTGGTACTCCTACATTTGACGACACATGCTGTAACACTGCACTAATACTGGCCCTCCAAAGCATTCAATCCATCCAGTGAAAAATAATCTCCGGCAGCTTCATCTTCCGCTGTCCATAGGAGCAATCTTTGTCATATGTGATTCCCTCTGTCCAACGGTTTTGTCTGAACCTTCAAACGCTTTTTTCTTTTCAGAGCTAGAGAGCAGAAGAACCGGAGATCTCCAATGGTGGCCTTCGAAAACACGGCCGACAATGTCCTAACAGTAGAAAGATCCCTCCCCGTTGAGGTCCTACCTGGAGGAGAAACGCCCGGGGGCTCCCTTTTCTTAAGTAGCATGGATTGTTGGGCTTTAGCCGTGGTGCCGACCCTTTATACTTTCGACAGGGGCGATGCGAACGTGGTAGATGTGATCAAGCAAGCTTTGTCCAGAGTTTTAGTTCATTATTATCCGCTTGCAGGGAGGTTAGCCAAAAACTCTCTGGGGAAGTTGACGGTCGATTGCGAAAAGAAGTTGGGAGTCCCTTTTGTGGAGGCATCGGCCAATTGCGACATCGAAGATATGGGCGATATAAAAATGCTTGATTCTGATATCTTAGAAAAGTTTGTTTACAGAGATCCTACTGAAAAAATGCTGGAAGTCACACCCCTTCTGACAGCACAGGTGAACACTTTCTTCCTTTCTTTTTTTGCTGGTAATAATTGACAGCACTTCACATTCTATTTTCTCTCGCTTTCTCGTCCATTATAAAGGCGAATGCGTTTTGGTAGACCACAGTTCATATTGGATCAGAATATGTCACGTTCCACATGCATCCTTGATGTTTATTTGGATGCCGATTAATGAAAAGTGGCCATGCAAGAATTTATCCATACAAGTTACCATTCATTGCATTTTATATTGGGATATTAGTAACTCTGGAGACTGCTTAAACAGGTAACAAGGTTTAAATGTGGAGGTTTCACTTTAGGGGTCGTAGTTAACCACTGCATGACCGATGGTATCTCCGCAATTGATTTCATGAACTCATGGGCTGAGATAGCAAGAGGTAAACCATCATCCTTCGTCCCTTGTCACGATAGAACCTTTCTGAAGTCAAGGGTGCCACCTCAAATTGGCGATCATTACAATGACTTTGCTCGCGTGGGTGATATATCAAACATGACTACATCCTGGGAGAGAGAGCAAACCGTATTTAAGTCTTTCCACATTAACGGCGAGAAGCTGGCCACCCTGAAAAAAATGGCAACCACCGATGGACAGGCGAGGAGCAACTGCTCCAGCTTTGTTGTGCTTTCGGCTCTAGTATGGCGGGCTCGAACCATGGCACTCAAGATGAAACCGCACCAACTAACACAGCTTCTCATATATGTTGATTTCCGACCAAAGATGAAAGCACATATGCCCGACGGATACTTTGGGAATGCCGTGGTCTTACCTTGCTGTCTCTGCACCGCGGGAGAGTTGATCGATGAGCCGATCTCTTCCACCGCTGAAAGAATAAAGAAGGCGATCGAGAGGGTGGACGAGGACTTTGTGCGGTCGGCAATCGACTACATGGACAAGTTTCGGTTTGAACCTTACCGAGTGAGCTCGCTGTTGATAAGTTCATGGATGGGGCTGGATTATGGAGACTTTGACTTCGGATGGGGAGGGCCGAGGCAGCTCGGCACTGGCAACCTGCTACCGACAGAGTGTGTGTTTATGAGGGAAGAGAGTGAGAACAAGAAGGACGTTGCGGTGGTGTTGGGTTTGCCACTGTCGGCCGTGAACACGTTCCAAGAGTTGGTCCAAATATAAACTAGTCGCCAGAGACTGAACACCTTCAAGAGAGCTCGCTTGTCATTCCAATAATGCTACTTTTCTTTTTTTTATCTGGAATAAGCGCAAACAAAGCTACTTAGATGTTCGCTGTTTAGTTAAGACATTCGAATAACAATCACGGTTTGTTTCTGTTTACTCATTTTACTATTATTGTATGCAGCAACTTCCCATTCTCTCGATACCTCATGCATTGGCGATTGAGTAAGTTGAGGGCAAGGCAAGATTTACGTGACGTGTCACCAACCAAGATAACTTGCAAATTCAAAAACAAGTTGCTTAATTATAAAGAAAACATCACTCTATTAAAGTATGACTCACTCAATCATCCATATTCCAGTATAAAATAGATCAGCAGAAGTACTTTTTTCCTCATACATAGCTTGCTCAGAAATCGTATGTTTTGAGTTTGAATCCAACTGCGGCGCAACAAAAACTTTTTACGACACGGATCGACCCTTAAAGGCAAAGGAAGGAAAAAAAAGTCTGTCATAGAGGTACTTTATTGCATAAAAAAGAAGAAGATATCGAGTATCAGGCTACACAATATGAAAAAGTTCACGGCCTTTTCGGCTCGCGAATGATTATTTACAGAAGCAATGACATGTGAAGTTCAACATTCAATCAAACCTCGTCTTCTTTTTCTCTGCGGTTTGGTAGCCAAACTTTTGAAAATTGCTGCCTTTTCGCTAAATAATGCCAGGGCACATGCTGTACATGCATGAAGCTACTTGACAGAAAAGCCATTCGAAGGTCGACGACATCTAGACAGAAACAAAAGCTGATTCATACAGATTACTGTTCACAGTCTTTGGAAAATCACCAAAATTTCTGGCTAGATTGCTGCAGCCTACCGAACCACAAAATGCCAAATAGAACAGAAATTGTGGGTCATCGGGCTCTCCGCAGGAACTTCGGTTCTGCAACCTGCCAAGAGAAGGCCAATCATCCAAGTGTTGAATCTCTGCCTCTCTATCTCTCGAGCTCTTGAAGGTAATGCGGATCTTTATTCACGTGATTCTCTCCACTCTTCTAACTTCTCTCACGAAGCTCTTCCCCTCGCGTGAACTTGCATTTGCTTACGTAGTTGGCTCATTAGCTTCTGCTTCCGTTTCATTTGATTACAATTTACGATTACCTAATCTAATGTCCGACGTACGCTTGTTAAAAAGATCGTCGTTTACTTTATTGACTTGGAGAAAAATAGGTAACAAAGTTAAAGAATTGGAGGTTTCATTCTGTTAGGATAGCTCTATACCACCGTATTCGTTGCTTAAATAAACGATCGAATAATTAAATGGACAGAATAAGGAAATAAATCGGACACCTGATTTACGTGGTTTGGTAGTACCTACGTCTACTAAGAGAGCATCATCGAATATCAATATAAATTAAACGATACAACGGAGATTACAACCACACTCAAACGCTCTCAGTGTTTCACAACCCTCAATTACACCTAATAACTCACCTCACAATTCTTCACGAAATAATCTCTTAATCTCACAAAAAAATTAACAAATTTTAACATAAGATTTAATTGACTTTAATACTTGAATTCTTGGTGTGATTCCACGAACAAAATCCACGGAGAAAACCCTATGAAGCACTCGACGAAACGTCGCTACCACATTACGTGGATTGCATGTAGGCATCATGAACAACTCAAAGAGCATGAATCAAGGAAATATAATAATCCTCCGAACCTTTGCCGACTCAAACAAGGAAGGATATCCAGGAGGATATATGTACATATATTCCCACAGTTCAAGGAGTCCAAATTGAATGGGTCGAAGGAAGTTAACTTCAGTGTATTTATTGATCCTGCCAATTTGATATAAGACAAAAGAGCACACCTTCTACAACCTGAACTCTTAACAAAAGAGCACACCTTCTACAACTTGAACTATTAACACCAAATTGGCAGGATCAATAAATACACTGAAGTCAACTTCCTTCGACCCATTCAATTTGGACTCCTTGAACTGAGGGAATATATATACATATATCCTCCTGGATGCCCTTCCTTGTTTGAGTCGGCAAAGGTGCGGAGGATTATTATATTTCCTTGATTCATGCTCTTTGAGTTGTTGATGATGCCTACATGCAATCCACTTAATGTGTCGAGTACTTAATAGGGTTTCCTCCATGGATTTTGTTCGTGGAATCACACCAAGAATTCAAGTATTAAAGTCAATTAAATCTTATGTTAAAATTTGTTAATTTCTTTGTGAGATTAAGAGATTATTTCGTGAAGAATTGTGAAGCAAGTTATTAGGTGTAATTGAGGGTTGTGAAACACTGAGAGCATTTGAGTGCGGTTGTAATCTCCGTTATATCGTTTAATCTATATTGATATTCGTTGATGCTCTCTTAGTAGACGTAGGTACTGCCAAATCACGTAAATCAAGTATCCGATTTATTTCCTTATTCTGTCCATTTAATTATTCGATCGTTTATTTAAGCAACATATACGGTGGTATAGAGCTATCCTAACAGAATGAAACCTCCAATTCTTTAACTTTGTTACCTATTTTTCTCCAAGTCAATAAAGTAAACGACGATCTTTTTAACAAGCGTACGTTGGACATTAGATTAGGTAATCGTAAATTGTAATCAAATGAAACGGAAGCAGAAGCTAATGAGCCAACTACGTAAGCAAATGCAAGTTCACGCGAGGGGAAGAGCTTCGTGAGAGAAGTTAGAAGAGTGGAGAGAATCACGTGAATAAAGATCCGCATTACCTTCAAGATCCGATTTTGTTTATGGGCTCAAATTCTAGACATATTTTAACAGCATATTTGATGGGTATCTCCTGATGAAATTCACAATTCTTGAGTTGAAAGTGCTAGTGGCAAGCCCTTATCGGTCGCCTCTTGCCATGACAGAACTATTCCAAAGCCATGGATGCCTCTTCCAATTGGCGGTCCTTACAATGACTTTGTTCAACTCCGTTTGTTTCGCAGCAAATTATTTGAAAAATTATTTTTCAAAAAACGATCGCTTGTATTGGTTACAAAAATGAATAAGTGAAGAATATTTTCATCGCTTACGAAAATGTTTAAACATAAATTACCGTTGATAATGAGAATATTTTTATTAATTAATTATTTCAAGCGATATAAATAATCATTTTTAAAAAAATGTTTTTCAAAACATTCATTTTTCGCGAAATAAATGGATCCTGAGAATTAAACGTGATGGCCTCCACGAGAAGGAGGAAATTGTATACGGATGTTTTCACTTTGACGCTGAGAAGCTAGAATCAGTAAAAACGATGGCAACGGCTTGTGGACAGGTAACATTGCCTTGTAATAATGCTGACAATTCACCACAATATACACTTAACAATACGAGTGAAAAGTAAGAGTTGGTCGGTCCTTTTAGGGGCGTTTGCTAACTCAATTATTATTATTTTTTTTTGATAACCCAGGGAACCCCTGCACGGTCGACAGCCGGGGAGTAAACCCTGGGGGTGACACGTGCTAGCCACCACACACGTGCCACCGGTTAAGTCACCCTGCGGCGCCCGGGATTCGAATTATTTTTTTTTAGTTCCAAGGTAATTCCAAAAATACTCGAAATCTGCATGTTGACACCTAAAAATGATTAACTTTTGGTTATTATCGATAATTAATAGGTTTAGTCGATGAAAGCAGAGTTTAGTAAGTACGGATGTCATTAATAAACAGAATCATCGACAACTCGCCGGTGAAGTCATCAACAAAACACAACGTAAAAGTTACTGACAAAAGCTTCATTAAGACTTTAGAAGTTGATCGACAAAATCATCGATAGCAAGCAATTGACACAAAAATATAACTACCGGGTGATTATGTCTATTGCTGCTAATTTAAGACTTTTTATAACTTCCTGTTGATAGTGTTGCTAGATAATAAAAGATTGTAGATAATGTAACTTCTTGTAACCGCCGATAGGATTATGAAATTATTTCTTTATTCAAATTTAGTTACATGTAACTGTATGTAGAGGGTTATGGATACCCCAAGTGTACTCTTTGTAATAGATTCCTAATTAATCAAAGAAATTAACGTTCTTATGCAAACTTATAGCTATCTTTACTTTCCATCAATTGATCTTTCCTATAATTGACATTGCTGGCAACAGTTGTTCCCAATGTCATACTTTAAATTCCCTGCTATTTGCTTTCCTATCCAAAATAAGCAAATGGCTATTCGCAACTTCTATCGATTTATATTATTTATTTTGCATTCTTAAAAGATATTTCATCTTTTTTAATGAAATATCTTTTTGGCACGCCCGGTGGAATATATTTTGTTGATTCGAGGAGACTACAATGACAAGAATGAGAAGTCAACAAGAGTCTAATAATGCTGTTGGCAACAACAATTCAGTGCTCGGTAACAAAGTTGCTGCACATTCCGACTATTCAACCGTTGGGAGAGCGGCAGGAGGAAATTGACGCGAAAAAGTTGATCTTCCAAGGCATCTTACTGAAGATGTTAAGGATGAGGTTCCAAATTCCAATATGGTGTCAACAATGAGAAGATAGCTTAACAACAGCAGAAAGACATGTCTGATTACACTATAAGTCACATGTGAGATATGATCAAACCAATGATTACCAATGCTGTGAATGATACCTTTGTCTAGGCTAGGATCCTCTAATCAACCACTACCATTCCAAGCAAATCCAGTAGTAACGGAGTATGTTCCTAATCTCTCTCCATTTATTTATGTTAATAATATTTGTTAGAAATAGCTAACCCCCTACAAGAAATATGCAAAGGCCTAAGTCTTTTGATCAATGCCAGAATAATGGAAAGGGAAAATTTTAAGTAAAGGTCTAAAGTGGAGCTGTTTTCTCAAAAAACGGCTCAGTGTGCACCTTGTCTCAAATAAGGGCTTGGAGTAAACAAATCCTCTCACATAAGGGTTTGAAGTGGCCATATCGTCTCAAATAAATACCCAAGCTCGTCGGTCGACAAAATCTTTACCGATTGGGAAGCGTGTGATTATTTTGGCAGCCGAAAAAGGGGTATTTTAGGGAAAAAAATTCTAGGTATAAAATAGAATTGTTAAAAACAAAAAAGCCCCAATTGGTATTATTATTTCCCTTCCCACCCTTTGCTTTTGCTCTTGCTTGTTCTTGTCACTTAGCCATTCTTAGCCTCTTCCACTCCCATAAAACGAATGAAAATCGTCTCTGTTTTTTTGGCTCCGTTCATTTCACGGAAAATATTTTCTGGAAAAACATTATCCATAATTTATGGTGTTTAGAAGTGGAAAATAGGTGGTCAAAGAAAATATTTTTCGGTCAATGAAAAATATCCTTCTAAAATTGGGGAAAATGATTTCCTTTCCCGAAAGGAAGGAAAACATTTTCCAATCTCCCATCTTTCTCACACGTCCTCTTCTCCTCTCTCCAGAGTTACTCATTTTTGCTATCATTCTCACGCAACCTAGGGTTTTCATCTCTAGAGCCGCTCCTCCTCTGTTGCTGCCTCGCACTTCAGCTGCTTCTCCACCGCTGCTGCCTCGTGGGTCCTCTTGTCCTTCGTCTCGTCCCATGGAGAAAGTAATTCCCCAATTTTGGCAAGCTTGCAAGTCGACGGTGAGCGAGGCTGAGCCTTGCCTCGTCGGATCTGGCAAGGTGAGGCTAGGCTCGGCCTCGCCCGAGGCCGCCTCGCTCGCCTAAGGTCGGCGAGCTAGAGCGAGGTCGAGCGTTGCCAGATCTGGCGAGGCAAGGCTCGGCCTCGCCCAAGGCCGATCGTGAGCCACGGGAAGTCTCGTCGTCCCTGGGCGAGCAAGGTCGAGCCTCGCCTGTAACTGGTCGCCGGCAACCGGCAGAGAAAGAAAGAAAGGAAAAAAAAGAAAAAATAAGAAAATAAAAGAAATATTAAAAATTATTAAAAGCAGTGCATGAAGGAAAATATTTTCTATACTGAACGGTGGAAAATATTTTTCCATTCATTTTTAGGTTTGAGACGAACACCGGAAAATATTGTTATTTTCCTGAAAAATGACTTTTTAAAAAATATTTTTCAGAATCGTCACATTTTCTACAAAACGAACAGAGCCTTTATTGTTTTTTTGTTCCCCTCTTGTTGGAGTCTTCTTTAAGCTCTCTTCATTTCTAGATCTCTCTCTCTCTCTGCGCGCACTCTGGGTTGCTTCGTCTTGCGTCTGTCACAAGAGGTTCACTTAGTTTTTTCTCTCACTAGATGTTTCTCCCAATCGAATCAAAGACAATCCTCTTTGCTTTCACTCTCTGCTCTCGGTTAACTTTTTCCGACATTTTCAGGCCATTGATAATCGCTGGTTGCGACGACGCTATGTAAACAAAAATGAAGAAACCTATGTAAACGAAGCTGCAATGGGAAGAAACGGAGAAGACGAAGAATTTCGTTTGAGCAAACGAAAGAATAGTTGAAAACGAAGAAACAAAGAAAGACAAAACGAAGCAAACAAATAAACCGAGGAAGAGAAGAAACGATAGATAAAATATGGGTAGAAAGAAGTAGACTTGTTTCTTACATTAATTGGTTGTAGGATGGATTGAGAATTACATAAGTTGCGAATAATAGACAAGCGAATCAGATAAAAATAGTCAGAAGGAAGGAAAGGAAATCGAACACCAGATTTACGTGGTTCGGTCCAAATGTCGGAACCTACATCCACGGGGAGAATAGCACAGAATTTCACTAAAGAAACCAAGCGATACAATAGAGTTACAATCACTCAAGTACTCAAATACTCTATCGGTATTTCTTAATCTCCAATTACACCTAATAACTCACTCAATATTTAGCCCTTCATAATTTCTAGTAAAATCTCACTCAAGAAATTATACAAATTCTACTCATAAGAATTTAACTAGCTAAATCACTCGGATAGAATTACAACATGCGAAAGAGACATCTTGCACGTTGGCCTCTCTTTTGCGCGTAAAAGAGAGCTCCAACAAACCATGACAAAATAAACAATTCTTTCCCAAGTTCAGAAAGTCCAACCTGAATTTATGAAGATGGACTCCATGCAGCTTCCTTTGATCCATGTGCAAATAGAAAGAGACAAACAAAGCACACATTCCTTTCTCTTCTTCAATTTCTCTTGCACCGAACATGTCAGATCTTCCGTGTGCGACAACATGAAAGTCTTCTTCCTGCACCCTGATTTCTTCATCTTCGAGCGGTGCGTGCAGGGAAATTAATGCACGAACAAACAAAGTCAAAGGACAGTTGCCAGAGTTACACGGTTTAACTTGAACCGTATTTGTTTAGCGAGAATGAGAATGAGAAAGCGTAGGGGATTGATCTGTCGATATGCAGTTTATTGGAGCTTGTTTTGGAGGTTTTTGGTTGTAGGGATTTCAATTTTTGGCCTATAATTATTTTCGACAAAAATACCCTTTTTTCGACGGCTGAAATAGTCACATGCTTGCTAGCCGGTGAAGATTTAGCCGGCCGGCAAATTTAGGCTGTTATTTGAGATAATTTGGCCACTTCAGTCCTTTATTTGAAATAAAGTCTACTCTTAGCCCTTTTTTAAGAAAATGGCTCCACTTCAGACTCTTATTTAAAATTTTCTTTAATGGAAATAATCAAATTAATGTTGGTCAAAATAATCAAAATGGAATTAACAATTTGGCAAATCAAATTGGTCGACAAAATGGACCAATGCCAAATGTTGAAAATATAAGGCCAATTGGTGTACCCAAGCCACTCAATAGGGTAAATATACCTTATAGGTCGAACATGCCGATTAACGCTAACATAGATAATCTAGCATGACTGACATCACCACTTTGGGGGCAAGATGGTCAACCAAATCCTCAATCGAATCTAGCATAGTTTGTTGAACAAGTTTGGCAACATTTAGGATGGGATAGGGCTGTTATAAGACCTGTGTATGGGAAACCTTATCTTGAATGGGTCAATAATAAACCTTTACTTAGAGGTTTTAAAATCCCTAATTTTTTCATATTTACTGGCGAAGATGAACAATTGACCATCAAACACATTAGTCAATTTTTAGGGAAGTGTGGGGAAGTAGGGACAAATGAGTTTTTAAGACTTAGGTTTTTTCCTTTGTCTTTGTCAAAAATTGCTTTCGCTTAGTACACAAACTTACCACCCAATTCTATTGGTAACCAGATTAAGATCAAAAGACAATGTCATTCTCAATTTTATAGAATGATACCTGAGGTATCAATCACTAACTTCACTAGGCTCTATCAGTACAACAATCAGTCAATAGATCAATTTGTTGGTCAAAATAAATGCCTCACTTCACTCTTAGAAAAAGAATTGACAAATTTGGTTTTTGATGGATTGAAATTCAATCTTAGAGAAAAGTTTGAAGGCCAAAACTTTGCCGATTTATTTCAATTGGCAACGAGAGTGTTAAAATGTGAGTGACTACTAAAAGAAAAAGATAAAGAGCCACACGAATACTTTACACAAGAAAGAGATAAATGGCCCGTGAAATATCTGTTTTTATCTCCTCTCGTTCTAGTCTACTTTGAAACCTACCCTAAATCCCTCAAAATATAATATGAATAATGCAAGTGCACTTTTTTAGCAATTTGATTATTGGTTTCGAGCATCTTATCACTTGTCTATGAATTTGTGTGTGAATCTATCGATATTATATGTATAATCGTGGGATTACCATCATGTGGGATCACACATTCTAGAGTAACCTTTCAGCCTAAAATTTGCGATGCAAATGGTTTAAAAGTGGATCACCTATACAGTCCCTTAAGATCGTCTTCTGGCGACCAAAGTACAAAAATTGCCCGTTGAAGTAGTCTACCGGAGGAAACTGGTCGCAAAAAGTGACTCGCGAGCAATTTTTACCCCATTTCTCGCGACCCATATTGGGGATTTGGTTGCCCTAATTTTCTCCAAGGCCGGAAAGTCATAGTGTAGACGCAAGAGGTTCTTGCAAGCAAACTTTTGATGACCAAAAATTAGAGCGTAAGAAATTCTAGCGACTAAAATAGTGACTTCTCACAATCCATCTTGATTTTGGTCTCTAGGGTCCGGTGTTTTCGAAGTGCACTGATTGAATCTAGTCCTCAAAAGCAACAGTTAAAGAGCAGCATCACCAGCTTCGTAGCACTCGCAGCCCCGGTGCGGGGAACTCGAAGCATGGCCCTCAAAGTTGAATCCGCACCAACAAACAAAACTCACTTTTCCGATTGAATTCAAGTCTAAGCTCAAACTTTTGATGCCCGACGGCACCATGGCCTTCTCATGCTGTCTTTGCTTCGCAGGAGAATTGATTAATGAGACGATCTCTCCCACTGCGGAGAGAATGAACGAGGCGATCAAGCGGGTGAATGAAGGTTGTGGGTGGTCAAGGATTGACTATACGGACATGCATGGATATGAAGAGTTCGCATTGAGCACCCTTCTAATAAGTTCATGGACAAAGCTAGATTATGGCAACACAGATTTTGGATGGCGAGAGCCGAGGCAGTTCGAGACCGGTGATCTGCTGACTGTAGAGGTGGCAAAATGGGTCATGGACCCATGTGTTTACGCAAAATGGGCTGTCTAAGATTTAAAATATAAGTTAGAATGGATCTGATAGAGCAAGCCCAACGAATGATAAGTTCTTGTGGGCCTAAAAAAAACATATTTAATCAGAATGGTATAAAGTGGAAGGTCTCCGCTCAACTCATGAGAAGGCAGAGAGCGAGTCGGAGGGCGGGAATAGTCTGCAGGAGGGGGCGATGAGCTCGACAAGGGATCGGAAGGGTCGCCGGAGTCGGAGCTCTTTTCTGCAGTCGACGGCGGTTGGAGTGTCCGCGATGTGATGGGGTTCCACTCGCTGCGCAAGTCTATTAAAGTCCTAATTTTGAGAGAGAAAGACAGAGAGAGAAAGAGAGTTGCCAGAGGATGAAGAAGAGGACGCAGGCGAGACCAAGGAACGTTTGGAGTTCATAAATAGCGAGGAACACATAAATTAATTGTTGTTATCACAAATTGTAAGGTATAGAAACTACTTGTTGATTCGGATCGAACGGGTACAAAATGCATCTAAACATTTTCAATTTTTTTTTGTAAAGTAAGCTTAGAATCGGATCGATTGATTGTATGTGGTAAAATGGAACTAACCTTATTGAGCATAATTCATACGCACACGCTTTATAAATGCACTAGAATAGCAAGTGAGCCACCTAGATAATAGTCCACGAGTTTTGATTCATCGATATTCAAAAGTATAGATTTGAGTAAACAAACTAGAAACGCTGCAATGAAATCTCTATAGCATCGGGGTACATAATTCGGTCCACGGACCGTAAATGAATATGTAAACAATTACTGCCTAATCAAACACGTACATATATGATCAAAAAACTTAATAACAAAGGAAAATGATTTCCTGGAAAGAATTTTCTTGAAAAAACAGTTAGTTTTCCTTTATTTGGTAATAGATGATTGAAATCGTTTTCTGATGTTTAGATTTCATTGGAAAATGATTTCAATCTCTTTAGGCAAAAAAAATTGAATTTTTAATTTTTTTTAGGTTTTTTGTTTTAAAATATAAAATTTTCTTTTTTCTTTTATTTTTTTAAAATTCGAATTTTTAATATTTTTTAATTTTATTTTTTATTTTCTTTTTCTTTTTTCTTTTCTTTCCTTTACTTTTTCCTCCTTCCTCCGTTGCCGTCCATAAGTGGTTGAGCTCGCCGGTCTTGGTTGAGCCCGAGCTCGCTGGCCTCGATCGAGCTCAGCTCATGTGGATCGAGGAAGCCACGAGCTTGCTGGCCTCGATGGAGCTCAAGTCGGGGGGCTCGCCTGGATCTAGCGAGCCGCGAGTTCGCCGGCCTTGACGGAGCTCAAGCCTCGTTGGGATCTAGCGAGCTTGGCCTCACCTGAGGCTGGCCCTCGTCGGCCCGCTCTTGTGGTCGGTTGTCGGCCCTCATTGAGGCTGGCTGTCGGCAGAGAGACGAAGAAAGAAAACAAAAAGAAAGAAAAGAAAAGGAACAAGGAAAAAAATGAAAAGGAAAAAGAAAAAGAAAAGAAAAAATAAAATATTAACACATTCAAGATAAGTAATTTAATAAGATATTTTCACTGTCTTAGATTATGGAATTCGCTTTCATAAATTTATACATGAAAGTTTTCCTTGATCGGAAAGTGTTTTCGGTTGATTAATCATTTTTGGCGAATCAAACGGGTGAATTTCGAAAAAATGAATTCCCAAAAAATACTTTCCCTCGAACAAACACACCCTAAGTTATAGAAGTAGTACAAAAATGACATTTGTCAAAAAAGTCTTACACATTTTAATGTGTCGGTGTATCAACATAGTTTATTCGGATTTAATATGTACATTCACATGGACGGTCGATATTCATAACATGTACAATTGTACAGGATGTAAAGTAAAGAGAGGACATTCCCACCTCCCATGGAAGAAGAAAAGATTTGAGGGGAATTGATAGTGTCAGGCGTGAAAGTACCGGCATGTTAAAATAAAATATGCATTCGTAGAGCCCGCCCCACAAGATAGGGATAGGGCACGGAGGCTCTCTCTCTTTGGTGCCGTAACTCTTAACCGAGAACTAGAGATCCAGAAGAGCCCATGACAAGAGTGCATGATTGAGTTGAGAGCAGAAATGACATGTGAAGGTCAACGTTCACCCAAACCTTTTTTATTTTTTTTCTCTATGGTTTGGTAAGGTAGCAGGACCAACTAGTAATACCGGAACTTGTTGCGTCTCTTTTGGTTAAACCAACATAATTTTCCACGGTCAACCTTAATGTAGTTGCTACTATTTTATTTTTTTTGTGAATATTGCCACCCTGTACGTGTTTTGAATGGATGGCTCGTGTGAATGAACATATTCAATCCGAATAAACAATGTTGAGACGCAGAGAATATCCTAGGTTGAAACCCTTGGCCAAGAGACGGATCGGATTATCGTGCGCGATTGCGCATACCCTTCTGCAGGATATATTAAACGAAACGACACCGCTACAGCAGTTCTTGAGAAGCCCTCCCGTTCGCTTTCACCCTATTTCTGATTGACTTTTTTCCTCCAAAATTGAAAACTACAAATAATTCACTGAAGTTTAAAAAAAAATACGAGAAATTGCACATCAAACATTTTGAAAACATCTTCTAAATTCATATTTAAAAAATATATATATGAATTTCTACCAAAATTCATCTTCAACCATATATAAACAGAAAGTGCGGATCTATTTTTATTATTTTAGGTCTGTATGCGGGTCTATTTAAACGGCCCGAAGGAGCTTCCACTTCCCAACATCCGAAGAGAGAAGCCAATCAGGTAAAGTCATCACTAGTATCTCTCTCAATTTGTTCATGTGGTACTCCTACATTTGACGACAGATGCTGTAACGCTGCAGTAATACTTGCCCTCCAAAGCATTCAATCCGTCCGGTGAAAATAATCTCCTGCAGCTTCATCTTCCGCTGCCCATAGGAGCAATCTTTGTTGTATGTGATTCCCTGAGTCCACGGTTTTGTCTGAACCTTCAAATGCTTTTTATCTTTCCAGAGCTAGAGAGCAGGATAACCGGAGATCTCCAATGGTGGCCTTTGAAAACATGGCCAACAATGTCCTAACAGTAGAAAGATCCCTCCCAGTCGAGGTCGTACCGGGAGGAGAAATGCCGGGGGGGCTCCCTTTTTTTAAGTAGCATGGATTGTTGGGCTTTGGCCATGGTGCCGACCCTTTATAAATTCGACAGGGGCGACGCGAACGTGGCAGATGTGATTAAGCAAGCTTTGTCCATAGTTTTAGTTCATTATTATCCGCTTGCAGGGAGGATAGCCAAAAACTCTCTAGGGAAGTTGACGGTCGATTGCGAAAAGAAGTTGGGAGTCCCATTCGTCGAGGCATCGGCCAATTGCGAAATCGAAGATATGGGCGATATAAAAATGCTTGATTCTGATATCTTAGAAAAGTTTGCTTACAGAGATCCTACTGAAAAAATGCTGGAAGTAGCACCCTTCCTAACAGCACAGGTGAACGCTTTCTTCCTTTCTTTCTTTGCTGGTAATGATTGACAGCACTTCGCATTCTATTTTGTTTCGCTTTCTTGTCCACTATAAAGGTGAGTGCGCTTGGTAGACCTCACTTCACATTGGCTCAGAATATGTCACGTTCCACACGCATCCTTGACGTGGAAAATTTATCCAAAAAGTCATAAATCTATTGCAATTTTACCAATTCAGTTCTAAACATTTCAATTTTGTTAATTGAGTCCTAAACCTTTTCACTTCTTACCAATTGAGTCTATTCGGCTAATTTTGGCTGAAAAACGATGACGTGGACGCCGGCCGGCCTACGTGGCGTTGACATGGAAAATTTTAATAATATATTTCACTTTTTTTTCAATTCTTTTTCCTTTTTCTCTTTTTCTTTTTTTTTTCCTCCCCTCCTTCCTCGTCTAGCCGGTCACTAGGTGTTAGCAACCGGCTAGAGGGGAGGGCCGGCGACTTGCCGACCTCAATTGAGCCTCACCCCCACCGGCCGCTGGCGAGGTCAAGCCTCGCCTAGCGATGGCGAGGCCCGACCTCGCTTAGCCATGGTGGGGCTGACCTAACTTAGCCCCTGGCGAGGCCGAGCCTCGATGTTGCTAGGGAGGGCGAGCCTCATCCGAGGCCGGTGAGTCCTCGCCAACCATCCCCCCTATAGCCGATTGCCAACGACCAACGATCGACTAGAGGAGGAAGAAGGGGAGGAAAAAAAAGAAAAAGAAAAATAAAAAAAAGGAAAAAGAATAGAAAGGAAAATTATAAATAACAAAATTCGAAAAACATTAAAATTATCCACATCAAGGCCACGTAGGCCGGCCGGCATCCACATTAGCACTTTCTGGCCAAAATTGGTTGGATGGACTCAAGTGGCAAGAAGTGTAAAAGTTTAGGACTCAATTGACAAAGTTAAAAGGTTTAGGACTGAATTGGAAAAAACGCAATAAATTTAGAACTTTTCCAACAATTTCCCCTCCTTGATGTAGTCCGGGACTTAACTTAAGATAGAGTAACTATTTACTTAGTCCACAAAGTTTAACATGAGACTCGTCGAATTCAATGTTTATTTGGATGCAAGGAGCGTGCATCCGATTAATGAAAAGTGGCCATCCAAGAATTTATCCATACAAGTTACCATTCATTGCATTTTATATTGGGATATTAGTGACTCTCGAGACTGCTTAAACAGGTAACAAGGTTTAAATGTGGAGGTTTCACTTTAGGGGTCGTAGTTAATCACTGCATGACCGATGGTATCTCCGCGATTGATTTCATGTACTCATGGGCTGAGATTGCAAGAGGTAAACCGTCATCCTTCGTCCCTTGTCGCGATAGAACCTTTCCGAAGTCAAGTGTGCCACCTCAAATTGGCGATCATTACAACGACTTTGCTCGCGTGGGTGATATATCAATCATGACCGCATCATGGGAGAGAGAGCAAACCGTATTTAAATCCTTACACATAAACGGCGAGAAGCTGGCCACCCTGAAAAAAATGGCAACGACCGATGGACAGGTGATGAGCTACTGCTCCAGCTTTGTCGCTCTTGCAGCTCTAGTATGGCGGGCTCGAACCATCGCACTCAAGATGAAACCACACCAACTAACACAGCTTCTCATATATGTCAATTTCCGACCGATGCTGAAAGCGCAAATGCCCGACGGATACTTTGGGACTGCCGTGGTCTTTGCTTGCTGTCTCTGCACCGCGGGAGAGTTGATCGACGAGCCGATCTCTTCCACTGCTGAAAGAATAAAGAAGGCGATCAAGAGGGTGGATGAGGACTATGTGCGGTAGGGGTGAGCATGGTCCGGGCGGGCGGTTCCCTACATGGAACCGGAAACCGCCCACTAAGGACCGGTTCCAAGAAATTAGAACCAGGAACCGCCCATTGGTTCTATGGATCCACTCGGGAACCGGACCGCTAGTTCAGTCCGATTCCCAAGCAAGTCTATGAAACTGATCCTACTAAGTTTTACACAAATGAAGGTGATCGAGAGTGAGAGAGGAAGGCGATGAACAGCTAGAGGCGCGGCTGTAAGTTGATGGGAGTTGAAAATTGAGCTTCAAATTAAGGATTTTATAGTTTTTATTTTTCTAAAAATGTTTTTTTCTTTTTTTGATTGAAATTTTTCTTAAAAATTATATATATATGTATGGTCCGGTCCGAATGGGTGGATGGGCAGTTCCACGCTCAGAATCGGAAATCGGATTAGTACTCACCGGTTCTAGAAAATTAGAACCGGGAACTAGACTGGTCCTCATGGGAACTGCCATTTCGGGCCGGTCCGGTCCGGTTCCGAGCAGTTTCCGATTCCTTTGCATGCCTCTAATGTGCGGTCAACGATCGACTTTATGGACAAGTATCGGTTTGAACCTTACCGAGTGAGCTCGCTAATGATAAGTTCATGGATGGGGCTGGATTACGGAGACTTCGACTTCGGTTGGGTTGGGACGATGCAGCTCGGCACCGGCAACCATCTACCGACAGAGTGCGTGTTTATGAGGGAAGAGAGCGAGAATAAGAAGGACGTTGCGGTGTTGGGTTTGCCACTTTCGTTGGTGAACACGTTCCAAGAGTAGGCTCAAATATAAACTTGTCATCAGAGGTTGAACACCTTCAAGAGAGCTCGCCTGTCATTCCACTAATGCTTCTTTTCAATTTTTTTCCTCTGGAATAAGAGCAAACAATGCCACTTAGATGTTCACTGTTTAGTTAAGACATTCGAATAATTATCATGGTTTGTTTCTGTTTACTCATTTTACTATTATTGCATGCAGCAAGTTCCCAATCTCTCAATACATGCATTGGCGATTGAGTAAGTTGAGGGCAATGCAAGATTTACGTTACGTGTCAACGACCAAAATCAATCAAAGTTGCAAATTCAAAAACAAGTTCCTTATAAAGAAAGCTTTTCTCTATTAGACTATGCATGACTCACTTAATTATCCATATTCCGATATATAATAGATCGGCAAAAGTACTTTTTTCCTCATACATAGCTTGCCGAGACATCGTATGTTTGAGTTTGAATCCAACTGCAGCGCAACAAAAACTTTTTATGACACGAATCAACTCTCAAAGGCAAAGGAAGGAAAGAAAAAAATTTGTCTATCATTGAGGTACTTGATTGCTTGAAAAAGAAAATAGCAATAATCAGACTACACTATATTTATTTCGCTAGAATTTTTCTCGCGACGAATATATATCTTTCACCGAAAGTCGTTCTTCAGCTTTTATTGAGAGGAGACCGATTTCTGTGTCGATTTCAGACAGGTGGTATTCAAGCTAACTATGGAATCAACAGCTTCACTTCGATCAAAACTATATATACTTAAACTGTGCCAGAATTTAATTGATGATAAAGCTTAGAAAGTATAGTGGGTACAAATGTAAACAAACACTGCCAGAATTTAACCAACGATAATGTCTGACTAGACCGGGATATCACACTAGAATTTAATCAATGACGCAATATAAGGATAAAGATATATATCGGATTTTAATCAACGACGCAAATATGAAAGCTACAACTCAGGAAATTGAAAGTGCTGCACTAGAAAGCTTAAAGATAATTGAAAGATAACATTTTGTTTGATATGTGTTGAGGTTCTTTGTTGCATAGTTGGCAGTATTTATTGTGAAGGTGTAGTAACTACCGCTTAACGATCTTTAGCAGTTATGCTTCTTCAAATAATTTCCATCGACCCATCCACACTCTTTTATTTCCGCGTAGTAACTGCTCCTCAACAATGTCCAGCACTTAGGCTACGTTTGGTCAACCGGATAAAAGCCAGGATAGGATATATTTTATACTATCCTGTGTTTGATGGTGGTCCAGGATAGGATAAGGTCGGATATAGACTGGATAAAAAAATCCAAGAGGGGGGGGTGGGATAGACCCGAATAAGATTTTCAATGCCTATTTTTTCAAAAACTCTACGCTCCACTCGCCGTCATCTTCATCCACACACCTTGTGCGCTTTCACCAAAAAAATTTCTCGACTTTTTTTCCTTCACTGACTCCTCCGGACCTGTGAATAGCAAAAAAAAATAAAAATTATCCTATCGGATTTTAAAAATGTAGTCCACCAAACAGTGGACAGGATATGAAGAAATCCCAAGATTTCTTATCCTATTCTATCCAGTCCTATTCTGTTTAGAAATTCGGACGACCAAACGTAGCCTTATATGCTTCCTTAAGTAACTTCCATCAACCTCATATGTTCTCCTTTACTGCGCAAACTTTACTCATCCACCATTTTTAATAACTGTCTTCCTTGTGCGGGAACAACTTTGTAATCATCAATGATCATTTCGTGACTAGTTCTCTGACTGGACAACTTTTTTAAATTGCATGACACATAGTTTAGTTTGCATTTAAATAAGAGAAAACCCCAAAAAGAATTACGTGGAATTATGTGGTAATTAGAAACCATATTTAGGTTGAACATGTGTTTCTAAACGTTGTTTCGAGGTAAGTAAAGCCCTCTCTATCTTTGCAATTTGTTCATCGCTTTATTTGAGTGTTACATTAATGGTTACACACTTGCATGATCACCTCACATGTTAGTGACTAAGTTTAAAATCAATCTAAGCTCCCTGCAAAACATTTTTTCTAAAAGAGAAAAGGTATCGAAAGGGCATTAGAGTAATCTGGCGTAATTAAGTTCTCGAATCAATAATCTCTATTTCGTAGAAGTAAAGTAATTCTCCCACACTTTACTTGAGTTCTAATCGATCCACTAAAAAGAAATTAGTGGTGACTCCAAAAAAGAAAATGATTTGTATGTTAAGAACTTGAACTCAAGTTACGAACTGGTGGGAACTTGGAAGAGCTCGAGCTAAATTTAGGCTTAGTAATCTATTAGCCAATCCTAGGTGATGCACCTGCAGGAGGGTCGCGACAACATTAGGCTGAAATAATCTTAAAATAATGTGCAGGGACACCAATTAGTGCAGATGATTAGGGTTTACCAGATGCACCTACCGACTTATCTCAACAACCTCCAACCAGTGAATCTTTACTTGCTCTAATTTTGAATTGTCATTATATACCTCGGTGACTAGACTTACCCTCTGGTTCTTCTGATTCTTTAGATACTATAGGAGCGTCGTCATCAAACCATCATCATCTGCTCCTCATCAAGTTGTTGATGTTGCATCATCTCCAGCTATACCAAGTGGAACTGTTGATTCAACTATTCCGTCAGCCTCTATTTCTGCTCGGCATCAATCTGACTCCGCATCATTACCTTCCTGCTCAGCTCAACAACCATGTCTCGTTGGGGACGAGAGCTATGCTAATTCCCTTGTCCAAGCCAAACGTATACCGGAAGAAGCCTCTTTTATATTGACTGCCAACCCCGATGATTTAGCCTCTGGAGTTTCAACTTCCCGCAAAATTGCTATTGAACAAGCAAGAACCAAATTGACAAGGCTCCTCGATCTTTCAAGTGGCGGACTTCCTATGATTATGAACAACAATGCAGCTTCCGACCAACTTGAATGTTTGCTAGGCAAGTTGTGTAAGGATAGTATCAGCTCTACCTTGCCTTCTGGGCTCAAAGAGAACCTTCAAGATTTCACCAAGGAGTTTGTTACTAAGATAGAGGCCTATTGACGCAACTATGAGCCGATAATGTCTCTAACCATCCCGGAACAAGCTAACTTAGACTTTAGTGATCCTGTGAAGAAAGTTAGTCAAAGCGTAAAGGACAGACATGTTCTCCTGCAGGCAATAATGGATGTAATAGCTGGTTTCAACAAGCAAGAAATACTTCTCGAAAGACAAATGACTGAGATTGAGAAGAAACCAGCTGATGTGCGCCAACAACGGAATTTCAAGCACATCCAAAGGGCGCAGGTGGAAGATGACTTGGATAAGCACACTGCCTCCCTTAGGGCAGCTAAAGAAAACTAAATAGGCTTGTTTATCGGCTACGGAAGCCAAAAATCATCGCATGAAGAATGATTGTATGTTGAAACCTAAAATTTTGACTAATCTTTTAGTAATAATTGCATAAAAAATTAGGGATTAATCTTCAACCCCTAAACAAAAATATTAAAGTTAAATTGCATAGCATATAGTATAGGAACATGTAGTTTAATTTCATTATGCATCGGACCGATAGTGGACAGTTTTGAGCTTAAATCAAGCGAGTTCGGCCTGCGAAAGGGGGCCAAATTTTTGCCACAATGAGGGCATTCCTTGGCCGAAATTCACATGGAGAGAAGTGCCAAATTGAGCTTAGTTCAATCTAATTTCAGCCCGTGAGATTTAATTAGCAAAGGTCTTAAATTAACTTAGCCCTTTATCTTAAAAAGGCCTATAATAAGCCCGTGAAATTGAGGTAAGACATCGGTTAATCTTATAAATAGGCACTTATGCCTCATAACCTGAGGTCAACAAATTCAAAGAATACACGAGTGATACACGTGAGGGAGAGAGGAAAGAGAGAGAGAGTACCCCCACTCCACGGCCAGACTTGTGGCCACGCCGCCGAGCCACCGGCTGCTCTATGATCGCACGTGCAACCCCAGCGAGCCCCTCGCCAACACCACCGCCCATGCTGTCCTTAACGTTGTCACTGCCTCAACCCAAGCGACGAAGCTGCTGATCTGACCACGAAACAGCAGCTCAAGCCTATTGGGGCTAACGATACAACCTAGAGGGGGTGAATAGGCTGTTGGGACCACGAAATTCTGGAAAGACATGGTGATGAAAGTACGAGGCTCAGTGTTGGAAAGGAACGGGAAGTATAGAGCCATCCGAGATTGCAGCAACCAAACAGGGTACCATTTTCTTCGGACCTCATAGCTGCAGATGCATGAGTAAAGCCTCTGTACAGTGTAGTTAGAATAAGTGGACCCAGGGCGATTGTCTTACCCGCTGCAAGATAAGAAGCAATATAAAGAAAGTCCCTAGATACTTTGAGCGATGGATTGAAAAAGATATACTTGGAAAACCAGTAAAGCAAAAAGGCCGTGCACTCGTTAGAATTGATGGGAACATAAGTGCGGCAAAACCGATCGAGGAATCTACCATAAGCAAGGGCACTCTCAGGAAATAAGGAACCTCAGTGGAGTCCATGTCATTTACAAATATACCATTGGGAGAAAAACCAGCCATGGCAAAAATATCTAAAAGAGTAATTGACATAGGACCCCATGGAAAGAAAAAACAGTTGGTCAAGGGGGACCAGAAGCTGATAGCGGTGCCTAGAAGCCCAAAGTTCAAATCGTAAGACAATATGCTAACCTCCAAAGCGGTTGCTATTTTGGCTCTTCTCTAGGCAAGTTGTGCATGTATATCACTCTTCATCCTAAATAGCACCTATGAAAATCGAATTCGAAAGAAAGAAAACCCCATAATCGAGAAGGAGTTGTAGTCCAAACATCCATATGGAGGGTCTTTGAATAGGAAGTCGCTCTTCACGTTTTTTGGGAAAACAAGGCCCGAGAGAAGTTGGTATTTGTTGGTGTTTAAGGAAGCAAGGACCAAGAACAAGACTTTCAAGATATCCATCGACTAAATTTAGAAGGCGGAAACGGCAATTGCTACAGTGCTCATCTCTTTGCAGATCATCAAAATTGGCAATGTAGCTTGCGAGAGAATATTGAGGAGCGTTGGACACGAGGAGGAATAGTAAGGTAAAGGACAAAGGAGGAACTCAAGGGTTTTAGACCAAAAGGGCAGTAGGGTTTAAGAAAGAACACGAAAGAGGTATAAAGGTCAGATTTTTGCGTATGTATACTTGGCCGAGATAAATGGAAAAATTAAAGATGGCGATCCATATGATACACAACCACGATTTGTTATCCTCAAGTAATCAGGAGCCACATGTTGAAACGCTAGAGGAGATCACGAGCTGACCGGCTGCACACAAAGTACGAAGTGTCAGAAGAAAGGACTACGCATGTCAGGTCGCGCGTGAACAAGGTATTATCTTCAAAAAAAATTAAATTTGAAATTTAATCCTTTTTGAGAGAGGGTATATGTTGACACCAAAAATTCATAGTTTAGTTGCAAGATGTTCTTCTTGCAAGCAACTTTTGATGATCAAAATTAGGGCACAAGAAAATATGGCAACTAAATAGTGACTTCTCACAATCCATCTTAATTTTGGTCTCTAGGGTCCGGCGTTTCCGAAGTGCACTGATGGAATCCAGTCCTCAGGCAAAGAGCAGCATCACCCCCGGTGCGGCAAACTCAAAGCATGGCCCTAAAAAGTTGAATTTGCACCAACAAACAAAACTCACGTTTTTCCAATTGATTTCAGGTCTAAGCTCGAACTTTCGATGCTCGACGGCACCGTGGTCTTCTCACGTTGTCTTTGCACCGCAGGAGAGTTGCTTAATGAGCCGATCTCTTCCATTACGGAGAGAATAAACAAGGCGGTCGAGCGGGTGAATGAAGACTATGGGTGGTCAAGGATCAACCATATGGACATGCATGGACTTGAAGAGTTCGCACTGAGCACCCTACATATAAGTTGATGGACAGAGCTAGATTATGGCAACACAGACTTTAGGTGGCGAGAACCAAGGCAGTTCGAGACTAGTGACTTGCTGAGTAGAGTTGGCAAAAAGGGTCATTTACCCGTATGTTTACTCAAAATGGTAAAAAGTGGAGAGTCTCCACTTAACTCGTGATGCAGCTAACAAAACACCTCGTGCGAGGACTTACAGTCACCGAACGGACTTTTATTTTTATTTTATTTTTTTGGTCGAACAGCGGACTTTTATTGGGAGGTGAATATTGGCGGTGAAAGAAAGCCCTTTTCACTTGCAGTCTTTACTTTTTACCATTTTTCACTTCTTTATTCGTTGGACTTCTCCATACCATTTCATGCCCCCCTCATTCAAGTGTGTGGCTGTGGAGGGGCTGCATGCGCATGAGATATCTTTTCGGTTCGTGTGACCATTTTAGAGATGATTTTGGCACGATAGCGATACTATTATTTCCTACATTTTTTTTCAAAAGGCAACGCTATTCCAAGGATCACATTACACGTAGAACAACAGTTCACGGATCTATTTGAAATGATTGAAAATTTTGGAAATGACTTTGTAATTTGCAGAAGAAGTTCAGAGGCCAGCGATGCCATTATCCCAAATTTTGACTAGAGGGATGTCGTATTTCAATAGGACAATGCCAGCAATCGACGTGGCCATGTTCTGTAATGCCAAATTCAAGCTTGGTGTGTGAAACTAAACTTAGAATATCATTCGATTGCAAAATAGAAGTGAAAACCCTGTTTGAACTCGCTCAAAACATTCTTGTATTAATCCTTTTCCAAATGAAAAGTAATAGTATGGTAGCACATACACACAAGTGATTAAAAAAGCGTAGACGGCAAAACCCAGCTAAGAACGTGACAGCAAAGATGTCGTATATAAAAGGGGCTCGATGCACCGATTCTGTGAAGGATTCTTGTACTTCGGAAACGGTCGTCAAGGAAACAACAGCAGTTTTTCCTGCTAAAGTCGAGGTTTCACAGCACATCAATTGCTGGTTTATTAGTTACATGGAGTTCAGTGACCGACTTGTGGGGACAAAGGGTATAAATACAGCTTGCTTTAAGGAGGATTGACTAAATGTGACGCCGAAAGATGCATGCTATTCTCGTCGAAAGCACATAGTAATGATTGCTAAATTACAAAACGATCGTCTTGAGAGGAATCGATGTGTTTGAGCCTTTGTATTCGCCAAGAGGGTCCTCTGATGAAATCTGAACAAGAACTTGCATCTTAAAGCTGTGAATATATTGCGATGAATCAAGAATCGGGAGGGTATATTGATCGCAAGAATAAATGTCAAGTAAGTTTGAATCCCCTTCCACATCCCTGGAATCGAACCAACCGATTCTAAGTGGTTCCCAAGAGGACCAATCCGATTCCCAGTTTCATATAAGTAACTAGACTGACAAGTCAAGATTTCTTAATTTTTCTTTTTATTTTGAAGCAAACCCTAATTAGTAAATTGGTTTTTGCTTTTGAGAAACTCTCATTTGTAGGGAATAAAAGAAATTAAAATAAAAAAGAAGAAGAAGAAATCACCGTTTCTTGGACAATTTCGGTCCAATTCCAGAACGACCGAGTGGGCCGATTCCCGATTCGATAAACGAGGAACCAACCCCTGCCTGGTCCGGTTCTAAGTTCCAGGGTGAGATCCAACCCACCCTGAATTCGATAACCCTTACTATGGATAAATTAGAAGTGTAGTCGTTAATACATCACTAGCCAGATTCACAAGTGGCGAACGAGAAACCGCAGTTTGATAAGAACGTGGAAAAACGAAAGTGACTGCTGATGCTCAGACGGCGCCCATGCTTATCCAGAAACTCTACTTTTTCCAGCTGATCCAATGCCGCTCGTTGGCTCGTCTTAAAAAAGCGAAGGGTTGGTTAACAGACCAGATACGCGTAACTAATCACCGGAGTTCACGAGGATTAAAGATTAACCCACAAAGGTTGTCCTCCGAGATAAAAGCAAAAAGCCGCAATCGCCTCGTTGACTTCTGGACGAACACCTTCGGAGTCATTGTTAGAATGATTGACACCGAGAATTGAATCTCCTCTCATCCCATGTCCCAACTGCTTCTCATCAATTTTTTTTTTTTTCGCCTTCAGATATTAGCAGATTTCCTTTTTCCCTTCTTTTTTTTCGTGATTTTTCGCAGTTCGTTCGGGAGGTGCATCTCTTGATCCACGTGACCTCCCGGATATTTTGCTTTTTAATCGAGGAGAGAGTGTGACGATTCGATCATCTTATGCGAATGAATTCCAATGATCTCCAGCCATACATAAAAACTCTATATAATAAGAAGAAAAAAAGAAAAGACTTATTCTTTTCCTCACGGGCCAACGGAACAAAAGACCCGTGCAAAAAAAGCTGTCGCTCGCAAGTTCTCTCCAGCATTTCTGCACTTTTTTCTGTGTGGGGGAGAGCTGGCGAGAAACCCAGCATCCGTTCCTCTCCTTCCTCGCCCGGACACGGGAAATCATGCCGAAGCCCCCCCGGATAGTTTCGAATCTGATTCGGTCCGATCAATCGCGCGCTTCGATGGGAGGATAACGGAAATGAAATTACGAATCGATCAAAAACTCCGTCACATTGTAATCAAAATGGTTCAATGTGAACAATCTCTCCGTTCCTTCTTTTTTGCGGGAGACAAGACAAAAACGCGAATAATTACAGGATAAAGTGGAGGAGCGAACCTACGAATCCGAAATGAATCATCAATCCTTCATCAATGCAGTTCACAATGAACGAACGAACGAACGAACGATCGGGCCAGGCAGGATCGCTATTAATCTATATATACCCCGGTGCCTTCTTCGATGGTGCTCAGCCTAATTCTAAACGAACGGACCGCCCTCTTGAACCTCCGCGACGACTGCCCCTGCAACTTCCTGACCGGTCCGGATCCGGGCAGCGCCGGAGCCGCCTTGTCGATCCTATTGCCGTTCCTCGTGACCCCGTGCTCGTTGATCCCGCTGTAGTCCGAGACGGCCCTCTGATTAACGACCAGGACGGGCGCGATCTGCGTCCTCCTCCGCGGCCGCCGGAGGCCCCCGCCTTTCCTCGGCCCCCCCTGCATCGCGACGCTGGCCTTCACGGCGAGCGCCGCCATGTCCGAGGCCGTCAGGCGGTGCTGGAGCTTCGACTTGGGGAGCACGAAGTAGATCTGGTTCTGCACGAGCTCGTCCTCGTCGGCCAGGACCGGGATGAACTCCTCGTAATACAGCGAGTCGGAGTTGCACACGAAGCGCGAAGAAGAAGAAGACGAGGAGGAGGAGGAGGAGGAGGATCTCTCGGATTCGAGGACCTGAAAGACCCTGATGGGGACGCTGTACTCGTGCAATTCGCCGTTGATGGAGATCACCCGGGCCGCCGCCCGGTCCTCTTCCAGGTCCTGCGAGAAGCAACCGCCCATTTCCAGACTGACGGAACCGGTGACGACGACGACGATGACGATGATGATGGTGGTGGCGGCGATTTTGCGCTGCGAAGGTTCGAGCAGAAAGAGAGAGAGAGGAGAGGGGACGCGAATTGTACGCGGGAGTGAGGTGAATGGGGGGTAGAGGGGAGAGATATTTAACAGAGAAATGGCTAAGCTGAAGTCGCCGTCTGACAACCTGCGCCTTTTCCGTCAGTTGTTAACGGACGAGCGGTGGGGGTGGGGAGCGAGTCCTTAACGGCGGGTCAACGGACAGAGGGGTGATTGACTTGGGGAGTCGTGCGGCCGTGACGTGTTTCATTACGTGGGGGTTTGCATCTTGGCGCCGAGCAACGCGATCGCGACGACCCCCGCGGGCGGAAGGATTGAGTGAGGCCCAAGAAATTTCTGGGGACGCGCGTGTGATTTGGCCGTGTCCGATGTACGAGTTGGATTTTGTCACCTCGTACGGATTTCGCTTTTTCCGGGGGTAATTATTATGGTCAGGAAATTAATATTGGACTAGAAAAATAATTCAAAGCAAAAGTAATTCAAAGCAAAAAAGAATAACTGAAAAAAAAAATTAAAAACGATCACTCGTATCTTTTACGAAAATAAATGAACGAAAAGGTATTTTTTGCCGATTAATTATTTCAAACAACACAAGTAATCATTGTTAAAAAATATTTTCTTGATAATTTATTTTTCACGAAACGGACGGAACCAAAACTGTCCCTTTGATTTCCGTGAATTAATTACGCTGTCTTTTTAATATCCATGAATCGGTTAAAATTACCATTTGAGTCTGCATAATCACACTTCCGAATAGGAATGGTAATGGGGCAGGGCGAGTAGAGGGGTTGCATCCCCCTATCCCAGTCCGGTGCCTCACATTAGGCATAGTGGAAATGTGGATTTTCCCGCCCCATTTTTTCTGTTCCATAATAATTTCAAATTTTAAAATTTTAAAATAAATTCTTCAACCAACATAATTTAATTTATGTAATAATCTCTGGAAAAAAAAATTTCAGTTGAATGAATCATTTATGGAAAAAGAAATATGAGTTTATAATTCTTTGATGAGAAGAAGGGAATAAATTATTGGAAATATCCATATTAATATTGCAATCTATGAAAAAAACAAAAAAAAAACTTTTTATTGCCAGAGTAATACGACTTATATAAAATGAACTAGATTAATACTAGAAATCTCCAATATCTAAACATAGGATCGCGAGTAGGTGCAACGCGAGCAGGTGCAACGCGAGCTTATGGGGTGAGTCCAACCATATCCATACCCACTTTGCATGCGAGGTAAGAAAATTCACCCACTCTCCATCTTAAGACTCATTGGTTGCGGGTTTTACACGCCCCTTTCAGGACAAAGTAGTGCCGATTTCCGACAGAGTGGATAAAACTATCATCTTTATTTTCAGACGTTCTCATCGATGTATCAAAAATTTGAAATAGAAGAACACGATTCTTATAATTGATTTAGGTTTTGTTTAAAAATAAAATATATATATATAGAGTGTAACTTTTCCTTTACAGAAGTGATTTTGACCGTCAAATCCATTGATATGCATCCATTTCCATGTCAATTCACCATTCGTACATGCGTTTCTCGATCTGGAGGATCCAATAGTCTTTCAATTTCTTTTTTGTTTTCCTTCCTAAAAAAAGGTTTCTTTTTCCAACCTTCTAGAGACCGAATCCCAACTGACCAAAAAAAAAAAAGAGACCGTATCCCTAATTGCACGGTTTTTGAAATATGGAGGAGCATGAGAATCACAAAAGTATATCTACGGTGGTGGAGAATTACATATTTCATCATATCCAACCGATGGTTCCGTCGCTTCCCCGTCATTCTTCCACTTTGGATGTTCAAAAGTTTTAGTTAATTAAACAAGTAGATGCGGAAGGAATAACCCCATCGCTTTCCTGTCTAGAAAAATTAAAGTCATCCATTCAGAGTAATTGCGAGCATTTAGTGGTGGATTTTCAAACCAACCATCATTTGTTAGACTAACACAAAGATCCGCCGTGAATTTATCAAGGTGCGCGAAAACTAAACTAGAAGATCTAAGGAAAAAGAGGGTATTAGACACTAACTAAATTCCGTGAATGTGGTAGACCCACCCAGATACATAATTGCTATAAATGTGCAGATTGCACCAGCTCCTGCGAAAGAGCTAGTCCGATTAGGAAACTACTTTGACTGGGGTATCTAGGTTCAACGCACGGAATGTTCCTCAGTGGAAGCACGAACGCCGGTCAACGTCCACTCGCCATTTAATGCTTGTCGGAACGGAGCGAAACACTGACACCGTGAGCCGCAGCTTCGGACTGCGTCCGCTCGCGGGTGGGACACATATTTCGGCGCGCGTGGAAGCTTCCGAGCAAACGACCCGAAAAAAAACTTCCTCCGAGCCTCCCCGAGATGGGCCCTGCCTGCGCCGTCCCGCTCCACAGTCATTAAAATAATCGGTTTCTCCGGCGTTTCTCTCTCTTTTTCGTCAGTCTCTTTTGGTGTCCAACATGCGCCTCGAACGTTGACAAGGCGAAGCGCGTCGTCCCGAATTGGAACCGTTCCCTTGGTTCTTTAGGCTGAGATTTAGGTTTTCTGTTGGCAGTTTGATAGAATCTGATTCACCCGCCACTTGGATTCTCAGTTCGGTGATGCGCTGAAGTTTGGAAACGGTCAACCAGCACGTGTAGGGCATGTTCCTCTGACATGTACGCTCTGATTACAGACACGATCGAAGGACCGTTTCGATCGGTCGACGCTGCCCATTTTCGGAATACCGAATTAGGAAAAGGGCTTCCAACTGGACTCAACCCTTTGAACGTCATTGCTCACCTAATGAAGGCATTGACTCGTTTAAGCGACGCGTGCGCAGTGCATCAAAGCTTGGCATTGACCGGGTCTTGGGATGAAGTAAGGCCAACTAACTGTTGGAGGCAATATCGGGGTGCTTGAATTTCCAAGAAGGCAAGTCTCAGATTGTTGATGACTACGGATCGCTTGGAATTTGCATTTGGACGTATGTAGCGGCATGCCTGGCTTATTGGATTTTCCGCACCCTCTCGAAATCTCACGGTACGCCATCGGGTCCGGATATTACATCGTACCGAGTGTCGTATGCTTTTAGTGCAAATGAGACCGACTCCCATTTTCTATTAGATCGCGTTGATCCAACATGGGCCGACCTCATTCGATAATTCATGTCCGTTGAATTGGGGATGAGATGAGCGACCAAAAATAAATAAATTGTGGTGGGAACTCAAAATTGTTAAAAACTTATTTTGATCATAAGGATCTTCAGATGGGGTAAAATGGGATGATAAGGGATAAGGTTTATGTGCACACATCCAGTCTCATTGAGTATTGAGTGCGTAGAACCTTATCACAAATTGTTGATGCACAAATTGGACATCTCATGTTTAGTCGGCTAATAGACTCCTTCGCCTTTGATTGTACCGAGGATCATTTTGATGCTTAAGTTAGAATAAGTACGAAAAAAGGAATGAACATTGCATGCTAGGGACCGTAAGTCCTATCTCGATAACTTTACATGTACATGTAGTAGACCTCCCTTGTTGGGATGAGATGTTCTCCGAGATTGCGCTTACCCCCTATTTGATCCCCCAAAAAAATAGTATTAGAATATAACAAACAAGCTTGTATTAGGACAACAATTGTTTAACAATCAATTTGCTATAATGTGACGCTTGGGAAGTTCAGGTCAGATAGGACGATCCATTTTCCCCACTTCATAGTATTAGCACGAGCCACTTTGTCGATGACATTTCATTCAACATAGGCCTCAAATTGAAGCCCAAAACACTTGTAGCCTTGAATTAATTTTATGGGGTCTAAAGTCCAACTCGTTGCTCTTCTGATTAAACAGATTATAGATAGACATCGAATTGTCGATATGGATAATGGACCGGAATGTTGGCCCAAAACCAAAAATCTCATGATTCCTACTAGATTCTTGGTGGGGATTGTTGATTAGATGACTGTTAGTTGGCAAGTCCATTATTAAAAAGCAGCCCCAATACAAGAAATTGATGTGGAGATGCTCGAGGAATCGAGAGGGAATGAAATGTGCTGAGATGTCTTCCTTTTTCGAAGATGTAGAAAACATAGAAATTGAAATCTTCTGTCCCCCCACCAAAAAAAGGAAAAAGAAATCCATCATTGATGCTATTACTAGTCAGGGATGTTTCCGCTTGGCCAAAGCAACAGAGACGTAGGAAAGATGATAAGAAGGTCACAATATCGTTGATGCTTTAACTAGCAAGAGACCGAAGAAAGTAATGCGAGGCCACCTGCCTTTCTAGGTCTCTAGATTCCACCACCTCTCCATACTCATCTACTTTATAAAAATGATGGCATTATAATGTGATGGAAGCGAATTGATTGCAATTCATTCAACCAAACGTGACTATCGAAACGGAGAATCAACTTCTTACATACTGGGTACTTCCGAAACATCTCAATTAGTCCAATTCTCGCCGATCTGAGTACATGACGATTAATCCTATTCATAAGCTACTTTTCCTGCATCGGGTGTCTGTTTATGCAAGAGTACATGAGTGGGAAGATGTTAGTGGCACACAATCTGGACAGGGATGTCCTTGTCTTTAACGGGAATTGCGTGTCCCTTGGGTCTCCAACTTGATGTGAATCGACGCCTTTTTGATTTTCGACTACACTATCAAGAATTTTGGGCTGGACCACGGCAGGGCTCGATCAACATCACCCCACTTTGCTTAGCTCGGGCTCTTCTAACGTGCGGTCCAAAATGGTTCAGACATCGTCATCAAACAAGCCCTCCACCGCCATTTTCCTGTTGCTTGCTTTTAGATTTCTTACATGTTGGCCCGTTCAACGATGGAGTGGTGTCTACTGTCCAGTTGATATAATGACCCCTATCCACCTTCGTATTTAAGCGAATCGTCTACGGCTGATGATTGTCGTCCGATTCGAGTTTTCTGATTTTTGTATCATATTGCTGAGATTGCAATTCTATCCATTAACGCGTGAATAACAATCGCGCCGTGATGCAACTCGCTAATCATGTAAAATATTCAATTTTTTAACAAACCTATATATGGATATATAAATGTGTTTTGTACGAAAAATGTTCCGTATCGGGTTCAGATCCAAAGATATACGTGCCAAATTAGTTAACAACGCCACTAGCACTTGGTGCATGTGAATTTCAAATTAATCTCATGCCATGCATGCTATAAATCCTTCTATATCTCCAATCCCATTGATCGAGATTCTCCCGACTCAATCATTAACCATTCTCCGAATAAAATATGTAAAACCTTCGAAACTTCATCATATATGAATGTGCATAAAATATGCTTCCATCTACATCACATCCACATGCAACTCCATTATTGCTATTCTATTAATTAAACAAAAAGAGAACCTTCATGAACCGTACAAGGACCCACTATAGAATATCTTACTACGCCAACTTTGAAAATAAAATCCCCAAACTTTATTATCCGATGAAACAAAATCAAAAGCACCGTTTCTCAGCAAAAACCAAGCCCCCCAATAAGAAAAACAACCCTATATTCTCCTACCTTTACCCCACATCGCACTCCACTTTTTTATTCTTTATAGATATAATGAAATTCCTATACTGCTTCCATCTAGCTAATCCACTTTTTCTTTAGGGTGCATTTCCTCAACTTCTAATAAAATGGGGCACGGCGAGGTACGCCCTTCCTTTTCCTGGAGTTATGATGATTGTACACGAGCGGAGTAGGTGGAGAAAAGTTGGTGCCGATGCCATCTTCAGAGCTAGCGGTCTGAGACTTCTCCTCGCCGTCCGTCTTCTTATCGTGATGATCAACAGGCGGCAATGAGATGGTGAGCCCGTTCATTAGGCGGTTGAAAAACGGCTTCCTCTGAATCTTGTTGGGTGTGGACGACTCGTCTGATCGGGAGCCACCAACGTGCTCGCCCCGGCCTTGGTTCGTCCTCGGGGCAAATGTTAGCATTGGGTCACCTTTCCTGATTGCATTGAGCTGAAATAAATGAATAAGCAAAAGCAATGAGAATCTGGTTGACTCACCATTTGACCAAAACAACACAAACACCAAACTAAATAGTAAAAAGCAAATAAAATTAAACGAAATTGCTTAGCAGATTGAAACAAGAAGGAGCGAATGAAATCAAGGATATCAGAGTTCATCAAAGGCAGGGCGTAAACAGAGCATTTTATTGTTACTTGCATGCAATTTGAAATAGGGTCAATTACTCAAAAGAGGATTTGGATTGAACGGTATCTCAAATAAGACCTTGAAGTACCCAACTTAGTCTCAAATAAGTCCTTCAGCTCCCCGTGCTTTTCAAGTGCACTTCACGAGCATCTCACATGCATCTTTCCGTGCACGGTACGCTCGTACTCATTGGCCGATAAATTCATGACCTCGTTTAAGACAAGATCTATTTAGGCCCTCTTTAACAGCCTCACTTCAATCTTTTATTTAAAATTTTCCCAAAATTCTACATGGGAAAAGCAAATGCGGATTTGGAAAATTAAAATTGTGAAAACAAATTCTTTTGGTTGGTTAGACATAAAATAACCTAACGCGAGCAAGGCCGCAGAGAAGTCAAAGATGGTAGGAATTGATTAAAAATATTTGCATCAGAAGAAACACGAATTCTATCACATCAGAACTTAAGCAGCAAGCACTTCTTCCACAAAAAAAAAAAAGCAGTCATCCAGGGTGCGTTAGAAAGCTACATTTTTCGAGTTGGTTGAACAGAGAAAGAACAGAGTTCATCAATCACCTTGCAGCCCATAGAGCAGAATCTGAAGGAGTCAGGGAGACTTCTGCAACAAATCTCACAAGTGTTGGTCACTCCCTTCCCAAGCCTCGCCTGTGGCCTCTCATTGAGGAACACCACCTTCGCACTGTTGATGATGTATGTCTGAATGTTCGAGATGTCGATGTATTTCTGAATCTCGCTCACCCTCACCACATTGTGGTAGGAAGATATCCTTATCTGCAAGCCCCAGAAAAGTCAAAAACTTTCACCCATAAAAATCAAAACTTTGGCCACATTTCCATCAGAACTCTTCAATTGTCGCGTCACCCAAAAAAAAAAAAAGAATTCTTTTTTATGAATGAGAGGCTAATGAGTCGTGCATAAAAACGGTGCACCTGAAGCACGTGATGGTCTTCGTGATCGACCAGACAGTAAGAGCAGAAGGCATTCCCCATGCAGTCCAAGCAGAACATATTGCATTCGCTCCTGTGAGAGTCTCCATGAACAGAGCACGGTCCGAAGAAGTCCGCTTCCAGCATTGATATCAGCCACGGAGGACCCATTTCGCCGATCCCCATTTGACCAATCGAATTCACCTGCGACGACACGAATCACAGACCAAAATAAAAAAATAAAAAAAAAACAGAGAGGAACAGGTCAAGCCCAATCAAAACCCCCTCATCCAAAAGCATTCATTAGAGATGGCGATGGGAAGAGAGAGAGAGAGAGAGACGGAGAGCGAAGCGAAACCGCTCACCATTGCAGCGCCTCTCGGTGGGTTTCGGCTCTGAAGCGATGCAATGGTCTGTCTTGGTCAGGGGGGTTGGGTATATATCCAGTCGGTGAAGCTCCAAAACGAGAAACTAATCAATTTCGGCCCAAAAAAGGATTGAAATTTCTTACTGGAAATGGAAATGGAAATGGAAATGGCCAGCAGGCGAATGATTCTTGGAGAGATGAGGACGCTGACCCTGGTTCAGAGGAAAGGGGGGGGGAAGGGAGGGAGGGTGGGGTGGCTTGCAGGTACTGCTGGCGAGACTGGAGAAGGAGAAGCTTTTCAGATGGAAGAGAATTTATATGGCGGTCGCAAATGAAATGCTGTACTGCTATTCAGATTATTCTTCCCCTTTTATTTTTCATTTTTCTTTATTATCTAATTTTGTGCCAACAAACGAAATTAAGGGTTGATAAGAGACGTGCCCTAGTTTGGCAGCAAGCCAAAAAGGATCGGACGGGTGTTAAAGTATGACAGCAACGTTGTGGGACTGCGCCGTTTTCCGACCGTCCGATCAATTTCTCCCTGTCGCTGTCTCCTTTTCGGGGGACCTTTCGGCTCACATCGGACGGTGACCATTCGCAGGGGAAGAGTGTGTTGTGCTACGTGAGCCGTCGGATCGCGGGGCGGGCCCCACCGCGGTCCAATCCGACGAGATGACGCCGCCTTTCAACCCGGGTGGGACGTGGAATCCCACGTGTGTGAACCAGGCCGCACCAACTCCCACGCCCCTTTTCGGCCCCAAGATATTACAATATATAAAATAAAAAAAAATGCTTTTGTTTGGTTATTGGACACTACAAAACAAAATTCTTTAATCCTTCTGTCTTGGTCCCCAAGTCAAACCGCGAGACTTGGAAACCCTAATTTGTCTTTTGGGCATATGCGGTTCTCCATTCCCACCAGGTTTCTCAGTATTTCGAGCTCTTGATTTTTCACTTTCTTCTATTTTTAGAAATTGTAATTTGCAAAACATGTAATGTCATTGTCGGGTAAAGACATAACATGTCTTAGTCACTTCACTCGCATGTAGTTTGTAGCGGGGAAAAATGCCGCCATAATAAATTCGAGATATTTGTAAGTTACCGGTGACGCCGCGGCGAATCGGTAATTAGTTAAGGAGATATATAAATAATCTTTGAGGAACTATCACATTCGTTAATGGCGATACGTTATTATGCTGATCATTTATTAGGTGACTAAGAGGTAGATATTTTTGCTTCGAGAAGGAAGTGCGTGACCAAATTTAGTATGCGATTGCGTCCAAAAATCTCATGATTGCCAACCATAAAAATGATCAAATACCTTCAATGTATTACAACTTCAATGTATTACAACTGACGTTGAATTCTTGGCGGTTAAAATCAAGTCCCTCGTTGACTACAGCACACCGTCATTTTAGCAACATTATTGAGTTAGCGTTTACGAGCCACGGAAGAATGGAGTCGTATTCACCATAAAAATGAAGTTCAATTATTAAATGGGAAAAAGCCACCAAAAACCCTAAACTTTACCCATTGTGACACATTTACCTCGAACTTTTTTTGTGACGCCAAAAACCCCAAACTTTCTTATTTGTGACACATTTACCCCAATGTACATTATCTATGGGCATTTTCGTCTTTTTCGCTTTTTCTTTTTTTTTTACTTTTTTTTTCAGTTCCGGCGAGGGGGGCCTCGCCGGCGTCCGGCGGCCCTCGCCGGCGGCCGCCCGACGCCGGCGAGGCTCGCCCGACGCCGGCGAGGCTCGCCCTCGCCTGGGCGAGCCTCGCCGGCGTCGGGCGGCCGCCGGCGAGGGCCGCCGGACGCCGGCGAGGGCCGCCGGACGCCGGCGAGGCCCCCCTCGCCGAATCTGAAAAAAAAGTAAAAAAAAAAAAGAAAAAGCGGAAAAGACGAAAATGCCCATAGATAATGTACATTGGGGTAAATGTGTCACAAATAAGAAAATTTGGGGTTTTTAGCGTTACAAAAAAAAGTTCGGGATAAATGTGTCACAATGGGTAAAGTTTGGGGTTTTTGGTGGCTTTTTCCCTTATTAAATTTATAAGAGAAGCCTTTCAAGTATTTAAGATTAATATTGACCTTTTGACAGTTAAAATCAGGTCCGTCACCCTCGTTGGCAACATCTACTGTCATTTTAGCAGAGTTATCAAGTCAACATTCATAAGCCACAAAAGCACTGAGAAATATTCGCCATAAAAAGTAAAATTATAAAAATGATCAGATATACCTTCATTATATTGAGACCGATATTGACATTTTGGTAGTTAAAATCGGTTTCATCACCTTCATTAACAACAGTACACTGCAGTTTCAGCAGCATTATCAAATCGGCGTTCATGAGCCATAATAGCGCTAAGACATATTTGTCATGAAATGGAAGTGCAATCATAAACGTGAATGGATATATCTCCAACATATTGAAACTAATATATGTCTTGGCAGTTAAAATCAAGTTCGTCACCTTCATTGGCAACAACACACTATCATTTTACCAGCTTTATCAAGTCAGCATTCATGAGCCACAAAAGCACTAAGAAATATTCACCATAAAAAGTAAAAGTATAAAAATAATCAGATATGCCCTTAATATATTGAGACCGATATTGACATTTTGGTAGTTAAAATCGGTTATGTCGCCTTCATTAACAAAGTACACTACAATTTCAGCAGCGTTATCAAGTTGGCATTCACGAGCCACAACAACGCTAAGACATATTCACAATAAAAATGAAGTGCGATCATAGAAGTGATCATATATATATCTCTGATGTTTTGAGACCGGATATTGACCTTTTGACGGTTAAATTTAGGTATGTCACCTTCATTGGCAATAGCACATTGTCCTTTCAATAGCGTTATCTAGTCAGCATTCATAAGCCATAAAAGCACCAAAACATATTCACCACAAAAAAGAAGTGCAATCATAAAAAATATTCAGATATGCTTTTGATATGTAGAGACTAATATTGACCTTTGGGCAGCTAAAATCAAGTTTGTTACCTTCATTGGCAACAACAATCTGTCATTTCAATAGTGTTATCAAGTCAGCATTCATAAGCCACAACAACACTAAGACTGATTAGCCATAAAAAAGGGAGTATATCTTAGATGTGTCGAGACAACTAATGACCTTTTGGTAGCTCAAATTAGGTCTGTCACCTTCATTGGCAATAGCACATTGTCCTTTAAGTAGAGTTATCAAGTTAACATTGATGGGTCACAATAGCACTAAGACATATACACCATAAGAAGAAAGTGCAACCATAAAAACGATAAGATATGCATTCGATGTATTGAGACTAATATTGACCTTTTGGTAGTTAAAATCAAGTTCGCCACCTTTATTGGCAACAACACATTATCATTTAAGCAGTGCTATCAAGTCGGCATTCACGAGCTACGACAACATTAAAACATATTTACCATAAAAAGGAAGTGCGACATAAAAGCGATCAGATGTATCTTCGATGTATTGAGATTGATATTGACCTTTTGAAAGTTGAAATTAGGTCCTCACCTTTATCGGCAACAACACACCCTCATTTTAGCAGCCTTATCAAGTCAACATTGATGAGCCATGACAACACTAAGACGTATTTTACATAAAAAGGAAGTTACAATCCTAAAAATGATAAGATGTGCCTTCGATGTATTGAGACTGATAGTAACCTTTTGGCAGCTAAAATCGGGTTTGTCACTTTCATTGGCAGGGTTATCAAGGTGTCATTCATAAGCCAAAACAACACTAAGACATATTCGCCATTTAAAAGAAGAGCAATCATAAAAATGATCAAATATGCCTTTGATATATTGAGACCGATATTGATCTTTTGGCAGTTAAAATCAGGTTCATCACTTTCACTGACAACAGCATACTATCTTATTAGCAGCGTCATCAAGTCAGCATTCACGAGCTATAATAACACTAAAACATATTCACCATAAAAAAAGAGTGCAATCATAAAAAGGATATGCCTTCAACGTATTGGACGGCTATTGACTTTTTAGCAGTTAAAATTAGGCTCGTTTCCTTCATCGGCAATAGCACACCGTTATTTTAGCAGCGTTATCAAGTCAGCATTCACGAGGCACAAAAGCAATCAAGGCATATTTGCCGTAAAAAAAGTGCGATCACAATAGCGCTCGGATAAATCTTCAATGTATTAAGACCGATATTGACCTTTCTGGCAATTCGAGGCCCATCCCCTTTATTGGCAATAGCGCACGGTCATTTTAACAGCATTGTCAAGTCAGCCTTCATGAGCCACAGAAGCACCAACACATATTTGCCTTAAAAAGGACGGGCGTGACCATAACAGTACGCGATTGATTAGCACTTAAAATCTCGGGATTGGCATGGCATGAAAAAGGACATAAATTCGGATGTCGAATGGGGAAATGAGGATTGGGTTTACACCTTGGAAGGCAAAAGAGGCAAGACTAATATAGGAAGTAAGGTTGTCACGTGTGATAAATAGGTTGCCTTCAATCGCACGAATCGGCTGAAGTGAATCCGATGCACTTAAAAAAAGTGTCATGAGCCATAGAAGCACCAACACATATTCGCCTTAAAAGGGAAGGGCGTGACCATAACAGTACGCGATTGATTAGCACTTAAAATCTCGGGATTGGCATGGCATGAAAAAGGACATAAATCCGGATGTCGAATAGGGAAATGAGGATTGGGTTTACACCCTGGAAGGCAAAAGAGGCAAGACTAATATAGGAAGTAAGTTTGTCACGTGTGATAAATAGGTTGCCTTCAATCGCGTGAATCGGTTGAAGTGAATCCGATGCACTTAAAAAAAGTGTCGGACGTGGACGGTGGAGCGCCTCGGTAATCGGTCACTTGCATTTTCTTAATAAGAGGCGGAGAAAATATCTGACCTAGATTTACACCAAAAAAAAAACAAATAGATCGAGAAATCCAGGGAACCGGTGGTGGGCCCGATGTGACGTGAGCAAGTGACGCACGTTGACCTCGCTGTCCCGATCTGAATCAGCAAGTGGAGCTAAGAAAAAGAATCCGGGAATACCTGAATGGGCCGTTTCGAGGCCCATGTTCTTCATGGGCCATGTCAGGAAGCAAGTCATCATGGAGCCCAGTTTTGTACGCATTTATTTCGTGAAAAATGGAACGATTTCGTGAAAAAAATATCGTTTATATCGCTTCCAAAAGATATAAGAGTGAAAAGATTTCCCTCACCGGCCAAAATATTTACACATGAATTGGTGTCGATAATAAAAACAATTTCTGCTAATTAATCTTTTTAAGCGATAAATAACTATTTTCAGGAAAATATTTTGAATTTACTCACTTTCCCGTGAGATTAAACGGTATCGAGAGCAGTATTACCTCGTCCCACCACACAAGCCGAATCCATTCGGATTGCCGCTCGATGGCGCTGTTGCAATCAACGGCAATATAGAAGGGTGGTTTTGAATTGCCCAACAATCGAGAACCCATGTCCGACCGGGCCCAAGGAGCCCAGTGAATGCGTCAAAAAGGCCTTATCGGGCCCAAGTCTTATTGGGCTAGTCTTTTGGGGATCTCCAACGAACAGCTATTCGTTCTCCAAATCCGACACCCCAAAATTCTTGGAGCTACAGAATTCGAATTTTCTCTATTTAGCCGAAAAAAACAAAAAGTCCTTACCCAAAAAAAAAAAAAGACAAAAAGTCTGCGTGAGGTGTGGGCTTGTTTTGTTATTCAGTCGACGAGGGCTCTCTCAATATGAACAGGCTTTGAGTTTTGCCCCTTGGAGGAACGTTACGTGTTCAAATTCAAGAGGAACCGACCACGACAACAACCCCGAAAGATAAAGCTATAGAGACCATTTTCTAGTGTACATAATTCGTGAGACGATTGCTAGCTGTTCTAAAAACTTAAAGCATTCGATAAAGAGGCGATTTAACGAAAGGAACTTTTCTAACTTGTAAACCCATTTCTTAACCCATATTTCTGGGACCGAGTTGTTATATGAGTTAGTTATATGTAAATGGATTATTTAAACATAATATGGTGTTAAATGGGTCATAAATAACTTTATAACTTACTTAGACCGAACCCACCTCTATTACTCTCTCTTTATTCTCTCTCGCCCTCATTCGATCCTATGTTCTCTCACTCCACACTCTTACCTCAACTTGTGTATGAGATTTCTAAATTGGATTAAATATATAAGTGTTATAGCAATATGGTCGGGGTCGAGTATGAATTATTAGGTTTGTATTGCATGAAAATGGGTCAAAACGGATTAAATTGGTCTATTTGGATCGGAAATTTTCGGTCCGACCTGATCCACTCGTTTGGCGGGTCTAAACTCAATATATGCTTTACGCGAACTACAATAAAGATTATTTCTCATCCACTTCCACCGGAAAAATCAGGGTCTTGTTACATGATACGCTGCTCATGCATTCACACTAAGCACAATCAATGCATTACCTAACCGGGCTTCCAAGCACCCTCCTCCCGCATATTTCTGATTCGGTGCGCGGTCGAGCTTCCTTCATAGATGAACCCGAGTCAAAGTCTCTCCTAAACCCGTCGTTCCGATAATCAAGTGGCTCGCAATTCGGCCAAGCGGGCTCTTCGCATAGTAACTTTGAGTATTTGCTAGGGATACGATCCAAATGGTCGCATACTGTAGTATGGTTCTGCCGATGAACACACACTGTCGCTGGCGTCCAAGCCAAGCATGCCCGGCCGGAATCACTGTCATATTCCATTCAATAATGGCAGATTCCTTTCTGGGCCGGAGCACGAAGACAAAGGACACGAACCAAACCAGCGAAAAAGCCAACATCTGTTCATTGATTCCCTGTGGAGATGGAGCCTAAGGGACCACCGAACAGAAGTACTCGCATTAGGACAATGTCTCAGCTGGAGCAAAGGATTAAAAGTTCGTTTCCCCCCCTTCCCCATGAATTACAGAAGTTTACTAGAACTGCCTGGAGCAGAGTAGCACATGGCAGCTTCCAACGAACTTTCCAAAGCAATACCTAAAGTCAACTCCGGAGGCTGCACAGCACATTTTACTGCTGAAAATCCGAATTCCTAATGATCGAGAGGCCTGAGAATCTCCGGGCTAGAGTCCAGTCTACAATCAAGGCCAAGTTCTTCTGGTGTCCGTACGTTCTTGGAACTCCTCGTGTCGCCAATCCTCGATCCGACCTCTCGTCATCGGGTGTTGCCTTCCCCAGCTGATGATGATGGGGGGAGGGGGAAAAAGCGCTTCTTTATTTGGAACGTGTCCCCATTATGAATTTGATATCCATCGATACATACATCACAATTCATTCAATACGGGGGAATATAATTCCCGAGTGCTCACTTTCGGAATAGGCTTGGAATAGATGGGGGTAGGTGGTGCGTCATGTTCAACCGTGTCCCACCTCCCCTAAACTCATGGGCTGGCCCCTCCCATCTGTCCACTGCTTTCTTTCATGAGATATAGACACTGTGCATGGTTAAGTGTGGCAAGGATCTGAAACTGGGAATAGATCGTTCTTTCGCCAAACACAATACAGTGAAATCGACTCGGTCGTATTTGATGCGTCTTTCCACGCTTATGTCCGAATTTCCGACTCCCTTTCGTGCTTGACGTGCCTATTCGTGGGTGCGTGCACCAGATTTTTTAGCTGAGTTTAGCAAATGGCCTTGGATCTTCATTCAAAAGGGAAATAGTACTTTCCCGCATGCATGCTGATTTGGACGCATATAGAGTTAAAGCGAAATATATAGTGAGTAAAAACGGGGGAATGTATTTAGCAGACACGGTTGGAGCAATTTTGCCAAAAGAGAACTCAAATCGACTATCGGAAGAAATTTCATCGTCGCCAGCAATTTCACGCGAAGCGATCTCATGGAGATGACATACTGACCACGTACATCTTACAATTTTAAAAAGATTTACCTTTATTTCTTAAACAATAGAGGGCGTCTCTCTTTATTTTTTTTTGGGTCAAAATAACATTTCATTCATTTCCACATAAATATAAGAGAGAAACAATGCGGTCCGACTAAAAACCAAGATAAGTTTCAGACAGTTTCAAAACAAAACAAGTTTCGGATAACAAGATGAATCAGCATAACAAAGCGTGGGATCATACGTTAAAAAAATCAAATGGGCGACTTTTTCTAATCAAGAGCGGCGGCGGCCAGATCACTGGATCCTGTCTTCAGCTGTGAGCACGGACCGGGGGTGTCTCTTTGACGGTACGCTAATGCACAAGAAGTAGGCCCGCTTCATTAACACCACAGAATCCCAAATTTTTACCAGCCTTTTCGACACCCAGTCATTCATAGACAGAGAAAAACTAAAAGGTACATTTACGGGCATAATTTCCATCAAGTGTGTACATTTTTTTTTAATTTATCCATGTTTAAATATATCTACACTGACGATGGAAAATCAAAAGAAGAGGACAAAAAAGACGATAGAGAAACCAATTAAATCAAATCCACCGCTCCCAGGCGGGGCTAGTCTCAACGAAAGAGGGGAGACGACAGCATGATTCATCGGGACCGCATTCTCCCACACCGACACGACGCCCATCGAATGATTTTCCATCCCCCCGCAACGTAACACGGCACCGTTTCTCTTTCCTCCACCTTTATTTTTTTTTTTGTCAGAATTTTTTCCTTGGTCATAATTATCTTTGGTCAGAATAACATGGCCCCCCGTTTAAGGGCCTAATAATCATCACCACTTAATATATTCATTTTTTTTCTTTTGGGTAAACCCACTTTATACATTCTTATTTTAATCCAAGAGGGGCCCCCACCACCAGTCACTTTCGCAATGCCCCACAACAGCAAATCCCCGCGTACAGAAACATCCAATTTCCGCCCCCCGCCCCTCTTAACCCCACGGAAATAAATTGATAGCAACAAAAATAGAAACCATTCACCTCTTTTCTCATATAGACAGATTGAAGAATAAATAAATAAAAAAGAGACGAAAAAAAAAACACCGGATGAAATTATGTCCAACGGATCCCTCCCCCTCCAATTCCTCGCCACGCGTCCCCCCTCCCTCCCTCTCTCTCTCTCTCTCTCTACATTAGGGTCAAGATCACTCGTCTCTCTTCCTTCTCTTTCTTTTAATTAATCACATCACAAACTGAGCTGGCCGAAGATGAACGGCAGCCCCACTCAGCAGCGACCAGAGTCCCCACGATTCTCGTCCCACGCGCGAGCCGAGGTGTCGCCATTGTCGCACCAGGGCCCCAACCTCTCCTAATCAAATGCCTTGTGGGGGCTCCCTCTCTTTCTCTCGGTAACACCAACAATCAGAATCACCCCCTTTTTCCCGCAATCTCCCTTCTTTTTTTTTGGGTTTTTTTTTTCCTCTCTTTCCTTCCTCCCTTCCGTGTTTTTTTTTTTTGGGCATTTCCCCTTCCCTCTCCCGGTCGCGATCAAGAGGACAACTGTGCGGCGTCGACGTTCCCGATGGCGTCGCGCTCGAACTCCTTGATGGCGGGGGCGAGCTTCCTCATGCTGTCGTCGTAGACGAAGGGCCGCTTGTCGTACCACGTCACGTTCCGCTTCGCCGACGCCGGGAGGAGCTCCCGGCAGAGCTCCCCCGGGACGGTGATGGAGTTGTGGTAGTGGTAGTACCGGATCCTGTCCTCCGTCTTGTGCAGCGCCCCGCCTGCGACGTTCTCCGACATGTGCACCCCCGTCGCGAACGCGTTCTTCGCCTGGATCGCGTACTTCCGGTCCCGCCGGATCCCCGTCCGGGAGTCCCGGAACAGCAGCTTCTCGAAGCCCCATTCCCTGTTTCAACACCGAACCGTCGAATTTCATTAGGAGCCTTAGTTCGCTGTGTAGAGACGAGACCACAGATTTTTAAGTGCAATGTGCTCGGATAAAGCAAAAGTTCGAGCAGAGTATATGCACCGCAAGCTAGTGACCAATGTTACTTGGATATGCAAAACAATCCTCCTAGGAAATAACGGCTTTGAGCTGCAGATCTATGTGAATATTCCTGTTTCACTCGAGCTACGTTGTGGAATGAGCTGTGAATGATGCCCGGCTTGAGGAAATGCCGAATCTTGATTTAGAAAATGCAAGTGCATTGTGTCCAAAGAGCTTAATCCAAAGGACCCAGATGGGAGATTCAACTGAACAAGCAAAAATGTGGATCCAGGAAGCAAAAAAATGCCTGAGAATCTCGACTTCGAACCAAATTAAGACACTAATGTCTCAGCTGAGGTCATTCCAGCGAGCGAGAGAGAGAGAGAGAGAGAGCACGACCAATTCGTTAAGCAGTCGTTTTCTGCCCAGAAAAATGGGCAACAACGGAACCGTTATCCAATTAAATTAACCACTCGAAAAGAGAACCGAAAATGGCAAAGCACAAACCTGGAGTAATCTCGAGATGAGTCGTTCAGGCAGAGCACGCTCGACATTGGATTCTGCTCGATCGTGAACTGCGTGTAGTTCCCGAACTCTGTCAACACTGACTCCAAGCTACTCCCCTCCGGTAGGTAGATGTACTCGTCGACGTCGAAGAAGAAGGTCCAGTTCGCGGCGTGCCGGTACCGGTGGAGGCAATCGTTCACCACCAAGAACTGGTTGTAGTAGTAGCCGTCGAACGCCGCCTGGTCCCTGATGTCCTGCACCGTCGCCCTGCCCGCCCTCACCCACGGCTCCAGCGCCGCCCTCACCGCCGGCGAAACCCCTCCGGCGTCGTGGAACACGAAGTGCGACTTGGGCCCGAAGAACCACGCGTGGTAGGCCATCCACTCCCGAATCCGACCGGCGCTGACGTTGCCGTATAGCGATGACCCGCAGTACAAGTACTCGTAGTCGTACGGGGGGCGGTACTTGGACTCGTTGTAGGATCCGGGTCTCTCCTCGAGGGCCGCGAACTTCTCGTACTTGCGCTGGGACTGGCCGTAGTAGGCGTAGAGGTTGAGCTTGCCGCCGGAGTTGTCGGCGTTGGGGTTGTCGGGGAAGGTGCAATTGACGACGACGACGGTGTAGACGCGGCCGTAGCCCCAGTCGGGGAGCATCTTGTAGGCCTTGGCCCGGGTCGCCGTGCCGTTGCTGGAGACCCACTCGCACTTGTACCAGGGCTTGCCGAAGACGTGGAGGGGCTTCGAGGCGAGGCCGACGACCGCGAACGTCGCCGGGCCGCCGCGGTAGGCCCCCATGAGGACGAAGAGCGCCGCCGCGTTGCCGTAGGCCTGGAAGATCCGCTTGTTCGGGTCGGATCTCTGGGCCGTCGCCGAGGTGGTGGTGTACTTGAGCGCCGCGACTTGGGCGGGGGTCCCGGAGGGGACGGACGAGTTGAGGGCGGCGAGGGACGATGCGGCGGCGGCGGAGGCGGAGGCGGAGCAGGGGAGGTTGGCGGCGGCGGAGGCGGCGGTGGTGGTGGAGAGGAGGTTTTGGTAGCAAGGGGGGAGGTTCCAGAGGAGCATGACGAGGGTGAGGGCGAGCAATGTGGCTACGAGGGGCTTGGTCTCGAAGCAGCTGAAGAGCTTGGAGGCGGCGGTGCCGGCCGCGGTGGCCGGCGAGCCGTCCTTCCTCATGGCGGAGCGTCGGTGACCGGCGGTGGCGGTGATAACGATAATGTCACGCACACCCACGCCGCGGGGGTGTCAAATGGGAGTCATAGCACGAAGAAGAAGAAGAAGGAGAAGAAGAGAGAGAGACTGTGCGTGTGCTTCTGAAATGGCGAAGTGTCGTCAGGGAAAAGAACACGAAGAAGAGGGAGAGAGAGAGGGGACCCGAGGCAACGCAACGCAACGCAACACACAGGCACAGCTCAAGCCTCGAGGCAACTTTCGTTCTGGGATTTTGAGGTGGTTGGTTTGGGTAATGGGGCCTTGATCTTGTCCAAATTACCGAATTGACATTGACGAGGGACGGGGAAAGGTTCTATTTACGATTATTCAATTCCCCGTCTTTAAAATTTACAGTACGTACGTACCGATTCCCTAGTCCGAGGTGCATTCTATGTAGGGGAGCCCAGGCCTCCACGAAATTAATGCAAAGTAAAAAGACTCTGTCGAATCATAACTTTGTCTGTGAAACTATGAGATTATATCAAATTCTTTTTATATAGTTTCGCACTCAGTTATTGTGATCGGAGCATGGAATCGGATGGCAGATTGAATCTTCTGTTATCGATTTTTTCGTTTGATTTCGGAATTAATGTTGAGGGGACATAATTCTTTTTTTGTTTTTTTTTGGTGTGGGGGGGGGGGGGGAGGACGTTGATTTTGTGGGTTATATTGCGTGGTGAAGTTTCGGTGGAGAGGACGAATGATTGAGGACAGGCTGGCCCCCACTCATAGGCCAGCCAATTAGGCCATGAGGGACCTCCCAAATGCACGGGAACAGGTGTTCGCCATTGAAAATGATATGAGAACATCCGCCCTTGTAATTTCCGATGAAAATTAATCTGATAATTTGTCGCCATTTTCTTCTCGGATTTCCTTTCCCGGGCCAAACCTTTCTGGAAATTTGAAATCATGAAAATCGAGTTCTCCTTTTATGTTTGGACAAAGATACGCTTCTCATCCGGACTAGAACCACACGTAAGTTCGAAATCACGGCATAAAGACAACCAAAAGGGTAGTTGGGGGAAAATAGAGTTTTTAGTTGATTATGATATGTTGTTGGCTGTTCCTATCGTTGTTCTTGGTTTCCCTTTTTTCCCGAACATCGTGTGTGAAAAAGGGTGAGTAAGTTTGTATTGTAAAGTAACTATGATCGATGAAATCACTCGCGATTCGAGAATTATCGAGTCACTGCGTTTTGTAGAATGAAATATGCGCATCCCGTGATTTTTTTCTTTTTTCCTTTCGCTATCTCTGGGAACTGAACTCTCAACTCCAAACTGCACCTTTCAACCTCCACTTTGCTTCTGGTAAGTAAGTCAATCGTGCGGTAATTTCTACTTCTTATGTTTTTACATAACCTGGTAAAAACATGGATTGAGAAACACGTGTGAGTTGTATTAGAAAAGTCCTATAGCAAAGGATAGGTGTGATGGAGAGCAGTTAAAATATCACAGTTAGCTCCTAAATTCATTAGCTTAAGTTTTTTAGAAAAGGTAGGTCAAACTAGTTATGTTAACAGGCTCGGACTTGGATTCATTCTTTATTATCACCCCGGGTAAAAGTATCAGATCTCTACTATGCTCTACCAACAATTATATGTTAGTGAGTGTTACAGCACTCGCTGCTCATGACCACACAAACAAGTGCCATGGTGCTACTCATCAATAGGCAAAGGAGTGACTAAGCCGACCACTACAACAAGGAAATTATGAAGTTCCCGTATCGGAAAAGGCAAATACACATTATGAAGCATGTTAAATAACAGCCATAATCTTTTATTTTATTTTATTTGGATGCCACCTACATTGTGGCCGAATGACAACCTTTCTGCCTTCCTTTCCATTCTAACAAAAAGGAAAAATGCCAAAGAGCATTAATTCACGGTGCCCCATTTGTCCAAAGAGACTCCATATGAATCATATTAGGCAATTTCTGTTATCTGTTCTTTGCACAATAAACCAATGGCATAATAATTCGGTCTCAACCACTCCCAAATCATGATTTGAATACCTCCAAAGCATCAAGAATGATAAGCACCAACGTTGCAATAAACCCGCCACATCTGCACAAGAACAGCACCAACAATCAGTTTCTTCTGCACAAGAAGATTCCAATGATAGCTTAAAAGAACTGGCTCTCTCCCCCTCTCTCTCTCTCTCTACTTTTTCTTTCTGCTTTCTCCACATTCCTCTCGCGGAAGGAGTGAACGTGAAGCCAGTGCTCACATTCTCCCCTTTCTCCATCATTTTCTTCTCCTTTGATCTCGCTTTTTCTCCCCCTTAATCCGGTTTAAGACAGAAATAACGAGAACGACACTTGCTCTTTTTCTTTTCCTCGTCTTTTCTCCTGCTGCAAAAGGCGAGCGCGAAAAACGACGGGCATGTGGCTCAATGATGACAACTATCATCGCGAGAACGAAAAGGGGGTGGGGGGAGCGAGGCTGGTCAAACCCTAAGGACCATATATTCCCGGACGTTCCGTGTAATGCACGACATTTTTCATACGTTGTCACTGTATAGTTGTTGAATATGATGTCCGACTGGGTCGCGGCTGATCGGTGCTTTTAATGTATTATAGTTTAACGGGTAACCTCGCGCACCGTTCACGCATTAAGAATTGATCAAGTCAATTAGTCGTGCCACCTCGATGGTCACTGCAAGCGAGTCTTTGCATTTTCTCAGTTCGATGTTGAAAGGGCAAACGCTGGTCCAGGTGGACTAATTAGGCTGCAACAGATAAGTTTTGACCGCGAGTTTCAATCTGAGAATTTTTTTTTTAGAAGTTTTTTGACTTGATGTGAACTGCTGAAGTCACGATAGATTATCTTTAAACAAATATATATGTTTTATCGATTTATATTCACGAAGAACGCATTAGACGGCAACATCAACCAAACCCTTCTCTTTGTCGGCAAATTCTTTAAACGCAAAGGTGGCTCGAAAAATTTAAGACTCTTTTTATCTCTTCGTAAAACCTAATTACTTGAGAAACACAATATTTATACCCTAGCGGCCCAAGCCCTCCACGACCAACACTGAACCTCCATTTTTTTTCTCAAATCGGGTCGCCGCAAATTCAATTCGACTATCAGGTCAAATACCCGAAACAGATCAAAACATACTCAACAAATACATATAACGAAATTAACCGTATATCATTGGTACGAGAGGGAGCCCTGAGATTTATAAAAGAAAAAGTATTGTCGGCATTTCTCAGCCCACTACACTGTGCATTTGCCAAATTTTTATTGCCCCACACTGCAAAATTTTCCGCTCGTTTATAGGACTCGATTTTACTTTTTCTTTCTTTTCTTTTTTTGTCGGTAATTTACGGTTCTCCTTTTTTCTTTGCAAGAGAAAAAGTCTCTGGGGGGCACATTTTTCTCACCCGACCGACACATCTGCTCGAAGGAACATTAGGAAGAGCACCTCTCAAATCAAGCCTTAAATCATATTGGTTCTGAAGCAGGCCCATAACTTGTGAGGTTGAGTCGAAGCCAGGAACCGCAATTAATTAGCTCACAATGACCGGCACCCCCAACGGAAAAACATCCGTCATTGTCGCGCGGGGAGTCGAACCCGAAATTCGGCGAGGAAATTAAATACGGAAATAGAGCAAAATTCGAGATGGGCAACAACTTCTTCAGATAAAAGCAGACGAAAACGAGAGAATCTAGTTAAGGTGAATTGAAAAATGGTCTCTTGAATTTGATCGTAGGACAGCGGAGTTTTGTGGCGTGCAAATAGCGATTAAAGCTCACAGATCATACGGTCCAAAGCGCATCATCAATGATTCAACTGTGTCGGCATCCGTAGCTGCTCCAAAAGGGCAATCATCGTGCGCGACCTTCGCTCATTTTGACCAAAAAAAAAATTGATTGGCCTCACGGAAATTTTCGAAGCGCATTTGGCCATAGAAATCGATGGGATGGTCGAGGAATTGGGGGTGGTGTGTTTTGGAAGCACTGGACCCGTCAATGACCGTGATTCGCATTATTGACCTGCAAACAATAATAACAAAAACATATAATAATAATAACAATAATAATTTCGGATCGAATTATGATTTGCTCGTTTTGTCGGAATAGGAAACGCATGGCCGAAGCTTGCCATATGGGTGCCGACACCACCAGTACACCGAAGGGCGTGCGGCGCTTCAACTTGCAGTTTTCGCAAATTGTCGGCAAGCAGAATTTTTCACCCACCCGTTTTTTCTTTTTAATATTTAATCGTTTGGGCTACTCAATAGGAAGCAGCTTGGGACAATCCCATAGTAAAGATCACTCGCGTACTTCTTAGATATATAAGATCTGCTTATTTATTGCGTTTTTTCGTTTTTCTTTTCTCGTGTTCTCGCCGCTGTCTCCTGTGTCTTTTCGCGATTGATATCGCCCCGGCGGACATGTGTGGAAAGAAAAGGAAATACAATCACCGGCCGCGACCCAATTCGTAGACAAAAATCGCCTTGCTAAACGGGAGGACATCCTTTTTGATGCGGTATAATGGATGCGGCTCAGCGAAAGGGCCGTCTTCAAAATCTTTGAAGCGTATCCAATGATGGATGACTCAAAAGCATAGGATAGGGGAGGGGGTCGGTCTTTCTTCCTTGAGATGACTTTTGTTGAAGCGAAAATCAATCATTTGATTGGTTGGCTCTCACCCCTTTTTCCCCCCTTGTTAATTAACAAAGGCAAGAAAAAAGTTGACAAGAGAAAAGAAAATAACATAGTTTGAGGAACGGGTTAGGGTGCTTTTGCTTACAGCTAGAATACTTGGGGGCATTTGGTAGCTGGCGGTTGTAAAGAGAGGTTTGTTGCCATTTGCTGTTGGGCAATACGACTTTTAACCTGGCGTGACTGATTCTTCATTGCCTTTTTATCTTGTGGTGATCAATTTCATTCTACTCCCCGAGCATTAGCGCAAGACTCTGTCATCTAAACACCTATTACAAGTGATCTCGAGTCAGAGTACTTTGCACGCAGTTGGAGGGATTATGTCTCGATACAGTTACCAACTGCGCCAATCCCCGACGGCCGTCTATTCTTTCCTTCTTTCTTTTGGCTTTCTTTTTCATGCCGTCCCTTCTTCAAATATGATGCCCGATGAAATAGCATGTTGATAATCCATTAGCTTCCCCGGGAATTCCTATCGAATCTTTGAAGATAATGTATAGCACCAGCATTAAATATTGCCGGTCTTTTTAACTTTATGAATAAACAAAACGACTCGAGTGCGTGCATAGAGATTAAAGAAACAAATTCGAGATATTCATTTCATCAAAATAAAATTAAAAGTTTTCTTCTAACAGCATGATGCTTTCTTTCTTTTCTCTTCCTCTCGATCATTTCCTATCTCCTTTTGTGCAAGAGGTGAAGCTGCTTTCTATTTTATAAAAAGAGCCCAACAAAAATGAAAAAGAAAAAGCAAATAAAGAATGAAAGATACTTGCTTCTTTCGTATTACAAAGAACTCCTAATAAAATAGCTACAGTGTAGGCCCAAAAAGCAAAAGTTAAAGGGCTTTTTTTTTTTTTGGCTTCTTGGTAATATTGCTTCACAGGAATCAGGGGAAACCATGTAGGAAAATGAAAACCTTGATCATCCACTTCGTACCTTTAGATTTTGGACAAGCTTTACGCTCTGCATTCTCCAACGTCAAAATCCCACACCATACAATCTACTAACAAGTTGTTGTTTCAATGCTTAATCAGTGGAGGCTAAAAAAATGCTGGAGATTCGAGAGTCCGGTAAAGAGCGCGCAGCAGCGATCGTGTAAATTTTTTCGTAATTTCTTCGATTAGCGCCGGATTATAAAGAGTGAGGTACATAGCTTTGAAATCGGAGGATGCAAAGCGTAAGATTTTCAGACTTAGGATAGGAACTGAGAAGTGATTTTTTTCCTTCCCCGTATTGGATCAAATAACAGTTTGCATCAGGTCAAGCCGTCATAGAATGGGCCTTGCTTGCCCCTATCTTCTTTGTTTCTTCCTTACCAGCCCAGTCCTTGGTCTTCAGCAAGATCTTGCCCAAGAAGATAGGAACCTTTTCTGTTCTCTGTTTTTGGAATCGATCATGTTTATCTCGGGTTCACAGTGCGCCCACCAAACAGCACATGGTCTGACTTTGTATCTCTGGATCCTCATATAGAGATAGATGTAAGAGGGCCGATTAAGCTCCGTTCGGAAAAGATTTTGGAGATTGCTCTACAGATTGTGAGGTGATCAACTTCTGACAGCAAGCCTTCCTTCACAGTGATAAGAGTCCTAAAGATACGCACCAGATATGGCAATTGGAACCCTTCTTTGACTTGTTTGATTTACTATATAGTTTTCGGGTAGGGTTTTGAAAAGCCGTGTGACCACACGGAGAGAAATGGATTCTTGTCGATGAAACTTGATGACAGTTACAATGATATCGTGGTAGGATCAGGCGTACAAATACAAAAAAATAGAGAGCAAATGCAAGAAAGAGAACTCAAGATACAAAGTTTATTCTGGTTAAACTTTAAATTAGGGCTACATCCAGTAAAAAATTCCACTATAATTAGTACCTCCCAACTCTTTATATTACTTTCAATTACATGATAAAGAGATTATATATAGGTGGCACAAGAAAACTCTAAGAGCCGAGAAAGCCCTAGGCCACTCGGTAGTTATATATGAGCCAAAGCCCAAATTACCAATAAATACGGGCCTAAATTATAAAAGCCCTCTAACGGCCTGAGGGCGTTACCCCATACAGGACTCACGTGCCTTCTTATCGATAAGGAGTATGAACCACACCTTAATATTTTGCACAATACGAATCACAGGTGTGCCTAATCCTAGCACAAAGATCACATTCGAGATACAGGATCCTCCATATTTAAAATAGTCTAGAACATCGAGTCCCGTGAAGTGATAGAAAGCGTTAACGATGAAGAATCAAGACTCCTCTATCTGCAAAACAGCAATCTCTACGCCTTCAAAGCACTCTTTTAGTCCTCCTCGTTCGCATATTTTGACTGGGGTTTGCTTGATCCCAAGGTCCTGGTTGTTTGACCAAGTATTGTAGACCTATTCCGCCTTAATTTATACCCTAGTCAAAACTCCTTTTGAGTCTTTCCTTTCCTCACTGACGAAGAAAATCGCTATGTAAGAAATAGGGTGCACAATAAACAACATAACCACCGCTCGCAATATAAATTTCCGGTGCAGAATAAACAAATGACCATAAATTCATTATAAACTTAGTAGAGTCATATATTCACACGCAGTAGAATATGAAAAGCTAATATCCGAAGGCTAAAGGCAAGCACAAAGTTCCTTGGGATGATAGCCAGACCTCGTGCCTCTTCCCATGTTGTTGCCAAATATTGGGTAACCTTACTGACGACTTTACTATTGCCACCCAACATGTCATCAAGTGCAATATTAATTGGAAATATGTCTCGAGTTAAAAACCTAAAAATGAAACTTTCCTAATTCAAGTAGGTTTTCTAATTTGAATAGATTTCTTAGTTGGAGTGGATACTCTAATCTTACTCTTTTCTAGATATAAGAAGTGTCTTCATTGTGACAAGTATCAAAGAGGCGACTTCTTGTGAATTACATTTTGAAGCAATCCGAGAGTATTGAAGTTAATAAATCTTGTGATAAGATTTGTGAATTCCTTTGTAAGATTGAGTTCATGAGTAATTGTAAGGTCTAAACGTTGCGTAAGTTATTAGATGTAATTGGGATTGGGAGACACTGAAAGTGTTTGTGTGACTCAAGTGTGCTTGTAGTTTTCATTGTATAGCTTGATCTTAGAATTTCATGCACTTTGCCTGTGGACGTATGTCATACCGACTAAGCCACGAAAATATGATGTCTGAGTTATTGCCTTTTCGATATAATTTATTATTTGATCGCTTATTTTCCTCAGCAATTGATATTAGAGCCAAAACTTGGTCGAGTTGAAGCGAATCGTGGCAACTAAAGAAGGAAACGTGAAAATCGATAGATTTGATGGAAATGATTTTGGTTTCTAAAAGATACAGATTGAGGATTATCTGTATCTTAGGAATCCTACATTTACCCCTATCTAGAAAGAAACTGTTGGGGTTATTCCACATCGTTTCTGGAAGGGTTTAGTGGTCAGTTTATAAACGTGAAGAAAAACATCGCCCTTTGAGCTAACTTTTATGGTGAGAGAGGCCCAAAATCATTCATCATTGGTACTAGAGCCCTAGTTACCAACAAGTCTAGACCCATTAGTCACATAGGAGAGACAAGTTGTTACTACTCCGACCTAAGGCCCGATGTGTAAGAGAGAAATTATTGGGATTATCCTAGATCGATTGTGAAAGGGGCATGTAGGTAGTTAATTAGCATGAGGGATAGTCTCACCCTTTGAATTAGCTTTTAAGGTAAAAGAAGCCCAAAACCTTCCATGTAAAAATTTGCTTGTCTTCTTCTTTATTTTTTCTCTTCAAATGTTTGCACTTAATAGAAGCCAGAGTTGATGGAGGAGGTCTATTGGGAATTACTGTATAAACAAACGTTGGATATTATTAGCCAATGTTGGCTTGTAATGTTGCATTTAACATTGTGAAACAGAATATCATTGCGGGTTTGATGAAGGCTCCGCCAAACATGTACGAAAAGCCCTCCACAATCAATAAGGTCTATTTAATCCGTTGTCGCATTCTACCCGTTGCTTTTCGACTTCAGCTTCTAGATTGTCGTGGCCACTCGCAATGCTCGAGCGTGTTTTTTCTTAGTTAATCAAGACGTTACGCATCCTCTTACTTCATTTTATCGATACGTCCGAATTCGTTCCTCTATATGAAGTAGTCCTGTACTATCTCATTTTCCTCTTTACAATTCCTTACAATTTCTATTCTTCACGCATATATTCTTCACGGAAAGCATGAAGTCCGTAGGAATTTGGGACCTTAAAAGTCTGTCCATATGCAAGACAATTATCATGACATCTTTCAAGGGGTAAATATCAAAGCTTAAAATCACATTGCTTGACAACACCACCCCATCCTTGACAAAATTCAAAAGGCCCCCCCAAATTGAGCGTTTTTTTCTCAAAAGATCCCTCAAAACGATGCTCGTCCCTGAACACCCTCCAAAGCAAACCACCGTGTTCCGAGAGACCCTCTGCCTCATCATCGGCGATGAAAAGCACCTTCCGGCGACCGTGTGCAGATGACAAGATCAAATTTTTACCATTGGACAAGGGCAAGTTTTGTTCCTCCCAAAAAAGTTGTCCCACTTTGAAAGGTTTTTTCAGAGAAGCGTCGCTTCGAGGGGGTCTTTTGAAAAAAAGCCGTTCGATACGAGGGATTCATAGAAATTTTGCCAATAAGATCAATCATGGAATATCTCTCTTTTCCATATGGTATCACCTTTTTTGTGGTTTCTTCCTGGTGTGAAGAACTAAAAGCACAGACATTGGGAATCACTTGTGAAACACATATTTAATTATTTGGGCATCGGTCACCCCAAAGTCAAGATGTTGCCAAAAAGCACCCATTTAAAGCGGAGGGAAAAATCACAAGATGCCGCCCCAGCCCACAATGTAGAAAACCAAGGAATGGTGGATTTGCTTCTCCCACGAATCATGGAAAGATATTTGAAAAGACAGCATAAAAAGGGCTGACGGACTTTCTTTGGTGAAATTCCAACGTTTTGAAACTATAATTGTCTTCGCGGGCAAGAAATCGTGGGTCCAGATGGGAAATTTCCTGAAATTCCTGAGAAAATGCTTTGGAATTCTTAAAGATAGAATGAAAATGAAAATGCTTGCCTATGATTGGAATCAAAGGTGGCACATAATTTCATTCTCTCTTTAAAGAATGGGCCATGTCAAAGTTTTTCCAATGTGAACCTACATTATTTGAAATTGATATTTATCGTTTTACGGGATTGATCTAATAAGGTAATATATAAGGGTTATTAATTAGTCTGTGTGGGCCGCTCAAAGCTCTACCAGTAATGAGATGGTTTGTGACTTGAAATTCTATAAATAGTGTTTAAGTCTTTCATGTAATCCTAATACATAAATAACCTTACATAAAGAAACGTGAGATCTAATAAGGTAAGATATGGAGATTGTTAATTAGTCTATGTGGGCCGCGCAAAGCCCTCCCTGTAATGAGAGAGTCTGTAACTTAAAACTCTATAAACAGTGCTCAAGTCTTTCATCTAACCCTAATACATAAATAACTTCACGTAAAGAAACGTGAGAGGTAATCCCATTAAACCAGTGATACATTGAGTAATATAGGGGATGCATCTGTGTTCTTGATGTATCCTAAATCAGGTGAACAAATCCCTTTTTCTCAATTACCGTGTTATAGATTCTGGTTACGGTAATCTTGGGGTGCTGTTTTCGCAGCTTACATGCCATAAGTTTCGGATTTGTTGTTTCCTGTCCTCAATTCAAGAATTATTCATCCATAATGACTTCATCTGCAGATGAGATTCACTCAACAATTCTCATGTAAGGACTGGCCAGAATTGTATGGAGAATCATCCAAATAGAAACCAAACACTCATAATTAATCAATCGAGAAACAAAGAATCTATAGCTCGATCGAGCAGGTATCTGCTCCTTTCTCTTAAATTACCGGTCCTTTCCATCAGATAGGAGGAAAAAGTTGTGGCAGCATACTTAGCACATGCAAATCTAACAATAAAAAAAAAAAAAAATTGTCTTGCTGGCATCCTCTTTGTGCATGGTTCCTTCTTTGCAAACAGTACCAACTTTTCCTCTCCCCTATTAATTATTCTCCTCCCTGTTCTCCAATTTGCACCACCACTTTTGGTTCAGAGGGATTTTTGCAAATTCCATCACCATGTTGAGAGCAAAGTCCATGATCAAGTCCAGAACACACAGCCTCAAGAGGTCTCAATCAACTGAAAAACTTCCCTCCCCTCCTCCTCCTCCTCCCCCGACCACCACTTTGCCCTCGTCGTCGGAGACGACATACACCCAGAGGAAGTCGCTTTTGTTCGAGTTCCCGACGTCTCCACAGCTGATTCTCGGGGAGGAGATAATCCACTCCAGCCACCCGCAGCACCCCCTGTCCAAGATCGACCTGCCCGACCTCTTCACGTGCGCGGGGTGCCGAGAGTACGGCGCGGGCAAGCGGTACACGTGCCAGCTCTGCGACTTCCAGCTGCACGAGTTCTGTGCCCTGGCCTCTCCTAATCAGGTCCTCGAGAACCATCCATTCCACCACCAGCACGACCTCTTTTTCCATCCCAAGCCAGGTGAATTCATTGTTGTTATGTATGTGCAATCCACACACATGTTGCACTCCGTAGCTGATCACGTGGGAGTTTCTCGGAGTGCAGTTCGCGCACGAGAGGTAAGCCGAGAAATTACGTTCAACAGGCCGCCGGCCACACCCTATGCTCGAGTAGCTTTACATGACCCCCGAACAACGTCGACTGCGAGTCTTTCCTGGTTATACCGGGAAAAGAGCAGCACTCTCAACTATTCCTCAATCCGTCTATCTATCTATCTATCTATCCGGGAGAAGGCCTGGGAGAGTTCCACCTAACCCCACGATATATACGGAAGATGGGGGATTTAGAAAAGTACCAATGAACTTTCTTTGTGAATTGCACTTGGCAGCCCATACCATTAGGACCTTTTACGTTAGTACCTTCGAGGAAAGTGAACCTAGATCGGATGTTATCGTTGATGACCATCGAATTGTACCGGATTTGAACGTCTTTGGATCCTACTTAGGGTCGGCTTTCACTCCACTTTCACTTTCATATCAGGAACGACCATCGAATTAATTGTGTAGTCAATTTTTCTGTTAGCTAGATGACATTTCTATAGATGGACTGGCATGTTGAATATGGACAGCCAGGTGATATATGCTCCATCGAATGATTATAAGTTTAAGTTCAAGGTGCACAATGTTAGTTCTCGACTTGGGATGAGACACTCACTTTAAGCAAGGTTAGAAATTCAGCAAAATTATCCCGGAAAAAAGAAATGGTTCGGCAAGTTTTCTCTCGTTTTCATGCTAGCTAATACTTCTTGTTTTGGTCGAATGTTAGTTAATACGTCGTTTGGGCCTAGTGTCATTGACTTTGCGCTGGAAATTTCAAGCAGTGAAAAGTGGAATAGCAAAATCGAGGTGCGATGCTTGTGGGAAACCCATCAAGGGCTACGCTTTCCGTTGCGGAACTTGTAGTTTCCAGATGCACCCGTGCTGCGAGATGCTACCGAAGGACATCATCTTCTCTAACCATCCTCACACGCTGCAGCTTCTGCCACCGGCGGCTTTGTCGAGTGCTGACCCTGGTTTCATCTGCGGGGAATGCAGGAGGAGGAGGTCGGGCCGAGTATACCGATGCACGGTCTGTGACTACCATCTCCACGCGGTCTGCGCTAAGAGCATCGTCAACGGACTCCATGACAATGACATCAAAGGAGTTGAGAAGCCAAGCATGTTCGGGGCTGCAGCTCGGCTGGCCACGCGAGTGGTTCGCGACTTTATCGGAGGGCTAGTTGAGGCCCTCGGGGAAGTGGCTGGGGAAGCTTTGGTTGAGAATGTCGCCAAAGGAGGGAAGTGCGATGGCAGAAGAAGAAGAGAAGAATAGGAACTGCATAAAAATGTGTGCCGCGGCTTGGCTTGGGTTCGTCGTATGCGCCGGACTAGTTTCTCTAATTTGGCCAAGCCTGCAAAAGAGCCTACTATGTTTCTTTTCAAGAATGGACTGTCATTGTTTCAAAATCTACCTGCTTGAAGAGGCAGGAGTTTCTATGATGACAAAGGTTACCCTTTGGATCTTAAAACGATTAATGAACATATGGATTTTGTAACGGAAGGATTGTAACTTTTAACCCACTCACTCAATGCATTAAAATCAAAACATTTCCTTTATTAAGTAGGCTTAGCAAGTATCCCAAAAAGCACTCGTTCACAAGACCCTTTACACATTTATGTGAATGTCCAGCCGACAGATGACAAACGAGCATTCTTCAAGTGATTGTGCCCCTATGTATGTGACCAGTAACGGCGAGACAGCTGAAGGCTCACGTACCAGTGTAATTGTTGCCTTCAGCTGAAACTTAACATTGTAGAGAGGGCGAGAGGAGGGAGAGAGGCACCAGAATTATTAGCTCAGAATCATAACAAATAGAAGCAACACTTTCTGTTCCTTTTAATACCTGCTTATAGCAATAAATACTAAGAAGAGAACAAACCAACCAATCTATTTGCCGTATGTGAAGGCCAAAAGGCCTCTTTATAATAAAAAGAACACCAATTTAGCTCAAAACCCTCCCTGAATATATAAAAGAATCACTTGTGTATATCTTACCTATATAATACCTGATGCAACCTCATGTAAGCCGAAGTCCAGATGCACTCGTAAACCAAACAATCAATATCCAATTAGAAGAGATTCCAGCCATTGCTCACCATAAATAGGGCAAAAACAAGCAGCACAGCAAGGACGGCCCACATCCAGGGCTGCATCTTTCTCTTGCTTCGGTTGCGAAGAGTGGGAGGGATGGGCTTTACTTTGGTTTGTTTAACGAAATGCAACGGTTTTTGAGATCTCTTCACCGTCACTGCAGGCTTGTCTTTAGTATCAAAATCTGCTGGAGCCTCGGCAGTCTCAGAAGCGGCTTCTCCTTCAATGCCAGCGTCTGAAGGCGTTGCAATGGCTCCTCCGGCCTTCTTCCTTTCCTTTTTCTTTGCCTTCTTCTCTCTTTCCTGCACAAGAACACGAGGCGGTGAGAATCTTGGTATTGGAAAGAGATAACTACCCTCTATGCAAAGTGCTATTATAACACTTTACCTTCTCCTTCTGCTCAGCTTCTTTCTGCGCCTTCGAAGCAGCTCTTGCCAGGGCTCTCTCAGCACTTCGCTTCTTCCTCTCCAGAGCCTCCTTAGCTTTGGCCTTTTCCTCTAACCGCCGTTGCTCCATCAACACGGCGGCCTCTTCCGCCTTCCTCAATTCTTCCGCTTTCTTCGCCAATTCCTCTTCCTCCTTTGAGAGCTTGGGCTCTTCCATTTCCACGTTGACCACATCTCTGCTTGAAACTGTTACCAAGTCCTCGACCTGGGCAACAGGTTTTGCAGAACTTTTATTCTTGGCTTTCTGTTTCTTTTGCTCCACCTCTTTCACGGATAACTTATCATCTGCTGCCGGTCTAGCTTCCACAACATCAGGCACCTTTTCTTGCTCCATACTTGGCAGAGCAGACATGGACTTATCTTTAACTGCCGTTTGATTTACAGCAGTAGGAATAGCAGGCATCGCCTCATTGGGTCCAAGGGAACGACCATCAGCTGTGCCAAGTCTCCTTAACGTTCTAGGGGCATTCCATTTAAGATACTCTTCCCTAAAATCACTACTTCTGTTCCATAATTCCATGAATGTCTCCACCTGAAGAATTATCAATATTCTTGAGGGTCAAAACCGGGGTGGATCATCCAAATAATTAGAACAATTGACAAAATAAAATGCACTTTACTTGATCAATACAGAACCGAGAGAGTGCCTCCCTATCTCCCCTTGACGCCAAATCAATCGACATCTTCACATCATCCTTGTATTTCCAGAAGAACTTGTTCTGCCAAACCAGAATAATATAGTGTAAACAATATTTCGCTAAAATTGGCAGCCTTTTCCAGATACCATTTTATCGAGATCTTGGTTTCAAAGGTTATTGTCATCACGAAGCTTGTCATGACATTATCTATTTGCTGTCTGTTCTGCAAATATTAATCAACAGACCAGCAAGACTGGAGAAAATGTCGAAATAAAACACAAAGATCACATACCTTCTCATATGATTGCGTCCTTAAATTCTTTAGATGAATATATGCCTCTTGGCGTATTTTATCTGCATCTCTAAACCGACCCTGCAATTCACGAAGCCTATCTCTCTCATCGGAGTATATTCTCTTCGCAGATTTTGTGACTGCTTCAGCTTTTAAAACGTTTTCTCTGAGCAAATCTGCTTCCCTCCTAAGAGACTGCATATAAAACTTCAAAATTTAGCATCTCATGCCTCACACACACTGAGCAAGGAAGAATGCACTGAGTGCACAGAAGCTATTTCTGTGATTCCGTGAAAATATTGTACGACTTCTGGTCCTACTCCAAAAAAAGTCATTTAAAGCTATTAAACAGGATACCTTCAGACGCTCCTCAGTTTGCTCTCTTCGATCCAAAGCCAGCTTAAGTTCATTAAGCCCTCCCATATCATTAGTAAGCTGCTCTCGCGAATACTTTAGTTGCTTAATATCACGGATCAATTGCTTTTCTTCCTTTAAAGGCAGGGTTTCATGTTGTATCTTTTGTTCCATATTCTGTATCTGCAGAAAACACAAACGCCACACATTAAGAAATGCACAAATAGATCCATCCAGAATTTTTCTTTTCCCCTTCTGCCAGCTCTCTCCCTCTCTGGATTTTCTTTCGCGACTCTACGAGCCGGTGCTTGGAGCTAGAGTAACCACTTACCCTTACATCATAGTCACCCACTGTAATTGCATTCTTCACCTTGTTAATAACAGATTGAACAGACTCTATTTCCTCCCTCTTAGACTTGAACAACTCTCGTGCAGCATTCTCTTCAGATAAGGCAACCTCAATTTTGTCACTGTGCTCCTTACAAGCAGCCTAGCCACAGAAAGTTCAATCAAACAATATCCGAGAGAGAAATTTTAGGGAAGAGACTGTAAGAAAGTCATGTGATGTAAAAAAGGCTCATACCTTTATAATCTGAATTTCAGCTTGAATAGCATCACGACTTTGCGTCTTCTCAGTTACTTGCAAATGAGCTTCGTTGATCTGTTGTTTCGAATTTTCGTCATCATATCGGGGAATCTTTACAAGAACATTAAACAGTTTCTTTTCCACCTCACTGCCAACATTCTGTTCTTCGGAAGCAGGGATACCAGAAACCTCTGCCGGTGCTGCATCATTCTGGGCAACTACGTCAACACATTCGGCTTGTGAGAATGCCGGTTTATCATTCTCGATGGTCGATTGTTCTTCTCTCTTCTCACCCAATACAGCATCCAGCTCGTTCTTCAATCCCGATTTGCTATCTTGAGCAGAGAAACTTTCAATTTCAGCTGCATCATTTGAAGGGCTTTCTGTGGTATGGGTATGATGGCTTCCAGTAGACAGAGAAAGAGAATTTGAAACTTTTGGCTCTGCATTATTGCCGTCCGAAGGAATGGAAGATATTTCTTTCTGGCTGATGGAACCAAAACATATCTCCGTGATTGCGCTTAAATTAGTAGCAGAACAACTTGATGTTACATCTACTACAGTCGAATCATTCTCTTCTCTGACTTCCAAATTGGCATCAACACATTGAGGAACGCCAGTCTGGTTTTCTTCAGCATTCGCTTCTTCAAGTTCTGCAATTAGTTTCACATTATTAACAGCCAAAAGAAGAAACATAATTATTCGAGTTGCAAGTCTTTTTCCTAGCATCTATGTCCGACAAAAAATGTTATTAGCCGAGATGAGAAAGCCCTTACCGATTTGAACAGGTACATTGCCACAACTGACCGAGGAAGGGGTGCTTTCAGTGTTCTCTGAGGTATGAGCCTCCTCATTTATCTCTTGACTGGTATCAAGGGTGTCCGTCACAGCCTCGTGCTCGACATTCTCAGAAACAATAGGATCAGGTGCAGTGGCAGTCGGCTCAACATCTCCAGTATCATCAGAAAAAGGGCCAGCCCTCGTGTCTGCTGTAGCAATCGTATTGCTAATGTCCTCTGGGGCTGCTTCTGAAGAAGAGTCATCACCCATTTTTGTCAATGAGTTCTCCTTGTCTGAAACAAGGTCTTTCGTCAAAATCACTTCAGGTTCAGGATTCTGCTCTGTATCTACGTCTGGACATGAAATGCTTTCCTCCATAACCTTTTCATCCTCGTTACAAACACTGTCATCAATCTTGCCGACCTCACCCTCACCAGAATCCACATTTGTCAACTCAGACTTCTGATCCTCATCCACTTGGCCAGAAGAGTCAGCCTGGTCGGCCTGTGGGACTTCAAATGTTCTCTCAGGTTCAGGATTCTGCTCTGTATCTACGTCTGGACAAGAAATGCTTTCCTCCATAACCTTTTCATCCTCGTTACCAACCTCATCATCAATCTTGAGGACAACCTCACCTTCACCAGAATCCTCAATTTTCAACTCAGACTTCTGATCTCCGTCCACTTGGCCAGAAGAGTCCGCTTGGTCAGCCTGTGGAACTTCAGATGTTCTCTCACGTTCAGATGCCACAACAATTACATCACAAGACCCTGAAAGTTGTTCTGAAGCCTCTAGAGAGGGTTCCACCGCTAAAGAGGACTCCTGATCTCTGCCCATTTGTCCAGAAGAGTCTGCTTCGTCAGCCTGCGGAACTTCAAATGTTGTATCGAATTTGGATGCCACAACTGTTGCATCACACAACCCCGAAAATTCATCGGATACCTCTAAAGAGGACTCCGTTTTATCGAATTTGGATGCCACAACTGTTGCATCACACAACCCCGAAAATTCATCGGATACCTCTAAAGAGGACTCCACCGCAGTTTGCTCGTCAATGTGAAACTCCCCTTCATGCTGTTTCGAGAGGGGAGATCCCACAATATCCGCCTCACGATTTTGCTCTTCAGCTGAAGTACTGCCAGCCGGTGTGCTCTCGATGAATTCACCCTGCGAATCTTCCCCTCCAGTGCCATTGTCCATAAGATGATCCTCAACACGACACTCACCATTATTCAGGTCAACAGTTTTGCCATGACCTGCATCAGTCTCAGCCTCATCAACCACGGTCTCCACATTGTTTTCTTTGATATGCGCACCATTGCCTTCCTGTTCCGCTAATCCAACCTCGTTCACAACATCGTTTTCTTTAATATGCGCACCATTGCCTTCCTGTTCCACTAAATCAACCTCGTTCGCAACAATATGCTCGTCAAAATGAAGGTCCCCATTTTCTCCATGCACCAACTCGCGCTCCCCATCTCCATTCTCTCTATTAACAGCTGCCGGCTCGACATCACAATTGCCATTTTCAGCACTAGCCTTCGATTCCCCCACATCAATATCACTCGCCTTACCCTCGACGCTCTCTTCCCTCAGATCGGCACCAACAAAGCCATTGCCGACTCCCTCACCAGCAGCCTCGCTCCCTTTGATGAAAACATAGGCGGCGTCGGCGTCGGCGTCGGCATCGTCCTGGCCGTTCCCATTGCCATTCCCGATTCCATCATCGATCGCCTCCTCGTCCGCCTCGCGGCGCGACACGCCATTGCAATCGGCCGCGCTCTTCACCTGATCCTGCCGAGCTCTCCCGTCCATCCCGCACTCGTCATCGACTTTGCCATTCAACGGCGAGACCTCCACGGACGACTCGCGGCGCACGTCGGCATCGCCCGTCATTCTCACTCGCACCGCGCGATCTCTAAAACAAACAAACCAAAAAAAGAAAAAAAAGAAAGAAAAACGCAACAACGGAGGCAAACGACTCAAACCGAGCACGCAAATTCGCTGATCCTACAGGCGATCGGCGAATCCTAACGGCAGCGAGGGAGATCAAATTCCGCGCAACGAGCCTCGAACGCGAGAAAGCGAACAGGGAAAAAAAAGGGGGGAAGGGGCGGGCGCGAGATCGGGCGGGACTTACAGATCGGAGGCTCGGGACGCGCCGGTGCGAATCGCCGAGACGGAGACGAGGCGAGATCCGCCGGGCAGGAGCGCAATGCGGCGAGGCCGAAGATCGCAGCTCCGCCGACGGAATCGGAATGGGCGATCGGGGAAGAGAGAGAGAGAGGGGAGAGGGGGAGGGGAGATGGAAGAGAGAGAGAGGGGGGGGGGGTAGACAGAGGACGAGCCAAAGAGGCAACAGCTGTGAGGAGAGAGAAACGGGGGAAGGATTTTCTCTACGTGGATTTGCGTCGATTTGAACTCTAAATACTACACACAAAACACGCTCCCTCCTTTTTTGACGCCTCTCTCTCTCTCTCTCTCTTCCCCGCATCCCTCTCCTTTCTGGAGGAGCGAAAAAAAGGAAAAATAAATAGCAAATCGCGAATCATTAAATCAGTCCTGATCCGAATAGTGATTGGGGGGACTCGCGCGTATCCGACGCCGTTGCGCGACGTGCATTTTTGGCGAGTATCGCCCTCGGCCCAAAGTAGATCCGAGCGCAGAGAGGAGAGGGAATTTGAACATCGATGAAATTTCCTTCTTTTTCGGTCATCAAAGGAAAAAATCAATAATAACTTAAGGAGGCGCCCTTCATGACGTCACTTGTGACGTCACGCGCGGAAATGGCCAAAAAAGAAAAAAAGTTGATAATCCTCCCAACAACGACTCGGGTCCAGATGTGAACGAGATCGCCACCACCGCATCGCACGAAATGAGATGTGAGGATTGCCGGGGGTGGGGAGAAGTGACCGCTTGTCTCGCTATCGGGCAAGAGAAGAATCGCCACGCCACTCCATTGACAAAAAAAACAAAAAGAGTTTCGAAATGAGATTTTTTTTTTTCCTTTTCGATTTTGGCCCCCCCCCTTTCTCGATGATTTGCCTCTACGCGAACATCCGGGGTTCCACCGCGCCTTGTTGCTACTGGGAAATGGGGATTTCGCGAATTCGTTTGAGGAAATTATTGGAATTTTACAGACATCGAGCTAGGAAAAAGAAACATCGGAAGCCGGATCGATCCTACGGTTCCGACCGCCCTCGAAAGCGGACATGAAAACACCCGTTTCCGATACGGAGCGATCGATCGGGCGTCCACCGCGCACGGCGATCTGCACCGGCTACCGGCGAACGCGTCGCTCTCGAAAGATAAATGATTCGGGTTGGAAATCCGTCTTCACGAGGCTTTCTTGGTGGGGGGCGTGAAAAGTCAATTGAATTCTCGCGGTTTAAGTTTTAATTTGTCTCGATTCGCGATGGGTCGCGATACAATTAATTTTAGTTAGGCGGTCACTTCAGTCCATGTTACCGTCGTCCTTTTTCTGGTTCAACGAAAGAGACAATCGAAAGCAGTGGGCCGCGTCCATATACGTACACGAAGAGTGCTCCCGCCGTAGACGTGTAGCTCTCCCGCCTTTTTGTTTTACGTGGGATTTCGTGAGCCTCCAAACCAATTCGCTAGCGACCGCCCGCCCGCCCTTCTTAACATTACACAGCGCCATTCGTCTGCCGTTTATCAGCTGTTCGTAAAATTTTTTTTTTATTTGACAAAATACCGTATGCGAAGATACGTGTCGATACTCAGATATACGGAAATGTCTCGAATATTTCGCAATGGATAATCCTTAAAAATGCGAGTTTCGAAAAAATCGGTGGAGAATTTAAATTTACAGGTCCTTGCGGAGGGACCCCGATCGGATTGCTCTTTGATTCGAAAGCCGAATGGGCAAATCTTGACTTGTCTCCGGGGTAATTATCGCCGCGTCTTTCGAAAATTTGATGGCGTGAAGTCTGTGATTATCTCGTTACGAAACTTCTCTAATTTCATTCGTTGCGTCGCGGCGAATTCAAAACATACGGAGTTTTTTTTTTAGGCAAGTCGAACTAGCAAAGCTCTAGAGATTATGTTCGAACATTTAATTTGACAACGACACGAGAAATATGTATTAATGATCGGCGTAGATTTTCTTCTCCCAATAATTGGTACTAGCGTTTAAAATTGAATTAAATCGGCGGCGCATGCTAAAGGACTCGTCGATTTCGTCGCAATTAGACTCGAGCTATCATGGGAACGGGGGGCTTGTCCGTTTAACATTTACGGGGAGTCGAAAGTTCGGTCGAAATTCGAAATTTTATTTATGTAACTTAAAATTATGGAAAAGTTATACGTAAATTTACTTGTCGATATATTTTTAAGTACCGTGAAAATACTTCACGGAGTTTTGGATTAATGAAAAAAAAAATTCAAATTGCGTGAGTCGCAGGACTTATATTAAATAGAAAAGTAAAAGTCGATCGATCAGGTCTGCGAATACGCAAACGCAATGTCCATCTGCATGGGCTGTGCCGAAATAGGTCAGGCAGATATTAAATATTCTAATGTCAAAAAGACATCAAAAAGCCTGTAATCTTTAAATAAATATGACCGAATAACGTAAGATCCCGAAAAGGATCACTTGCTCCGAACACGAATCTTGGTCAGACCCCGATTTAATAGGTGAGCATAAATGGATCGAGCCTAATGTCGCGCCCTCAGAATGACCGCCCGGAGATTCGCTCGTGGCTTAACTAGTTGCCGACTTTCGCTGCGAAATTGATCGTATCCGGATAGAGACGAACCGATGTGGACAAATCAAGAAAGCAATCGGTGCTAATCGGGACACCGCGTCCGGGATCTCGACCAGATCTCCTCGATTGAAGAACCGCGACGTAATCACCTATTTTTACTCACTATCCGTAATCGATATTTTGAAAAATCGGACGGAGCAGTTCTAACTTCTAACGTATTCTTTCTCATTATCCGTAAGCAATTTCTACGCGTTTCGGAGCTCTCGAATCCAATCAGCCGATCGCACGAGATAAGCTCCGGGTACGGGATTTTTTTTTCAAGTTACGAATTATTCGAGCGTCGGTAATTCCCCCCTTTTTTCTATCCCGTGTGCTCAGGTCTCCTCGATCGAAGAACCGCGGCGCGATAACTTATATTTCTTCGTTATCCGTAGCCAATATTTCGAAAAATCGGACCGAGCAGTTTCTACGTATTCCTTTTCTCGTTATCCGTAATTCCCCGAGGCGAAAAAACAAGAAGGGGAAAAAATTACGGGACGGGAGATAACGTCAAGAGAGCGTTCAGTTTGGGGGGTTGGGGGGTGGTGCGGAAGGGGAAAAGCGCACGCGTGAAAGAGGGGGGTTGGCCAGCAATTTTACACAGAAAGGCAAAGGCTCCAAAAGAAAAGGTCCAGCGTTTTCAGGGATAAGGACCTAAAATCCAAGGAGGGAAAAAGGCGCGGGATTATGTTGATCCCTCTTTAACGGTCCGGATTTATATCGGGACGGTTTCTTTTTCCCTTTTCTTTCTGGGGGGGGGAGGTCGGAACCGGGGCCGGTTGGTCGTGTTTCGATCCGCGTCGTCCGTCCCGCGGGCCGAGGAGAGGGCCCGCTTACGGGATAAGATATCCCCGTCTCGGATAGCGATATCGATCAAATGGCGCGTGGAGATTAAAAAAAAACGGGTCCCTCCAAAAGATACAGGAAGATACGAGGGGGGAGAGCCATCTTGCCCACGGATAATCATTGGGTCCGAACATGCGTATTCTTAATCTCTCCCACTCTCCGTCGCCGTGGTTGGAGCGGGGAAAGGAGCTCGTGGGCGTCGGCGGGACTGGCCGGCTGCCTCGTCCGGTGGCGGCTCGGGTGGTGTTCTTCTGGAGCAACTTTCTGGTTTTGGCCCTTTTTTGAGTTCACGCATGCTCTTTTTCAAGTTTATCTTGCCGGGCTTGAGCACGTTAAAATAGTATTCTTTGCCGACCCTTTCATTGTCCCGGTCCTTGCCAATGTAGAAAACATTGCTTTCTCTCTTTGTTCGCTTGCCCTTGGATCTAAACCTCGGACCCTCATGTGCCGCTTAGCCGGCAGGAGCCGCATCGACGGGTCTCGTGCGTTTCGCCCCCACACCATCCTCAAAGTTTTCGTATCCACGTGTTTCTTTTTTGTTCGTTCATCCAAATATTAGACTGTTCAACAACAAAAAAGAGAAACCCCCCGAACTATACGTCCTTTGATTGAACTGATTATGCTTTGAACGGTAGGAATTACTGAGCTCCGGATCTCACGTGGTGTCGAAATTCGCACGAGCATGTAGAATTGACGAAATTGAAAGATTACATTGGCGACCCATGCTTGGAAAAACCTAAATAGATAAAAATAGTTTTTCCTTGGTGAAGATTGCCAAGTTCGACGATTCAAAACTATATCGAAAGGTGGGAGAAAAATCAATTATGGTGCGTGAAAAATGGCCTAAGCAAACCTCATGACATAACAAAAGGAAAACACGTGCAGTGAGACATGTGATTAGGTTATTCTTTAGATTCGCGATGCAAGATCTAATCAAGAGTATCGAGACAAAAAAGGAAAGAATAAGCACACAGCCTGGTCCAATTTTTCATAGTCACCCAGTCCAAGCATTATCTACAGATCTTCTCTTCCCCAGTATCGACTCTTCTATGTCCTGCAATATCTCCTGCTCTAGTCTCGAATTCTCTCGATCCGCCCATGCCCACCTCCAAATTAACACGACAGCCCAATTGCTCGGCGACGAGACACGGCGTGAGAACATCCAAGGTAGTCCTCTCTCCGGCCCTCCAAAGCCTCCCAAAGTCAATGCCAACTCCTATCTTGACGAGCTCAAGTCGGGGACCCGAACCAGTAGCTTAGAGGGGAGGGAAACCGTGAACCCTTCATTCCGAAATCCCTACCTAATTACCATCTTTTAGGCGACTTTAAGACCCGACTGAATCTAGATCACAATAAAATATTGACTTTAATTAGGACTCGAAAATGTCGTCACCCAGGACACTTCCGCGTCGACTTTTGATCTCTCTCGACATAACGGCGGATTTACTCTTTGCACGTGGACGAAATTTTGCGTATCCCCAAATCTGATATTTCACTCGCCCAAGATCGACCGCTCCGATATTTTCAATAAATAACGATGATTCTTATTCCCGTTAGATCGATCCGGGTGAATGACGACACCGTGGTTCGACAGCGCGGAAACACATCTGTCGAGCGATTATCTTTTCATGGATGGTTAGAATGTTCTGCGAGCGAAAGATTCGACTCATTGGGACAGGCTCTTCACGACCGCCGAGGCGTTTTCTTATTCTTTCCCAATTTCCCTCGTTTTGACCCTCTCCGAAATGTCCAGAAGCGTTACGTCGTCCGTGCCTCGTCAACGATAGCGCTGTTCCAGCTAATCTCATGCTGTCGGTGGGGGGCAGTGGCATACCGATGGCTCGGAAAAGAAGATGTACAGTGGGGACACGGAAAGTGAGGTGGGCGATGCACTCTTTTCGAGGCCGAGTATGAGAATTTTCAAAGGCCGCCCATGCGCATGGGCGTGGAGCATCTCGCGGAATTAACCGTGTGAGGGTTGGTAAAATTTGGTAGGTGGGGGTCACCAATCTATGTATTTATTCTTAATTAGGATGGTCAAGCTTTAATTAACCTTGGTTACCCTTCCCCCCCCCCCCTTCTCAATAATATCAATGGAGATCGTATTTGAAGTGGAGGGCCATCGAAATCAAAGACCAAATTAGTATATAGTCTCCTCATGTACTTTATTGCTAATCCAATTTTAAGCAAGATTTTTAACATTATCTCTAACCCCTAATCGTTGTGGGACAATTACTCAATCAATCATGAATCTATTATATGGATACCAATTTAGTACTAATCTTTTTGATTTTGCTAATTTTGTCCAAAACTTTTGCGTGAATTTCCAATGCAATCCATCCAGCCAATTATTGCTAAGGAATGCCGGTGTGACGGTGTGCCGCATAAGACAATTGGCAGTGACAAAGCCACCACATCGAAAATTGGCCGGAAGGGTATTTCGCATAAAGGTTAAAATTTATGAGTAATTGAGTAATTTCCTCCTAATTGTGGGTCTTGTCATTGTCTCATAAGTTAACAAAAATATCGGCAATGCTATAATAATGGAAACCGTTGCTTTGATAAGCTCGAACTGCTTCAAGCGTTGTCGCTTTGTCCTTGTAACTCGATTCGGGGTCCGTTTGGTTCGTCTTTTTAAATTCTACTTGAGGGAATGCAAATACCTTTAGATGAAAGTCACTTGGAAAAATGCAAGTGGTGTTTGGTAAAAAAAATTTATGTAGCTACTTTGGTCTAAGTAGTGTTTGGTAAATTTTTTTTTGTAAAAGGTTTTGGCAATTTTTATTTTTAATATTCCGATTTTGCCCCTATTTTTGTTCAACTTCTTCATCGTTAGGGTGGCCGGCGAGGGTGGCCGGCGAAGGGCCGGTGAGGTCGCCCGGCCCAAGCGATGGCCGGCTAAGGTCACGCGACCTAGGTGGCCAACGCCTAGGCGGTCGTCCGACCCTAGGCGACCGTCACCTGGGTCGGGCGACCTTGTCGGCCCTTCGCCGGCCCTTCACCGGCCACCCTCACCGGGCACCGCTCACGGTGAAGAAGATGAACAGTAATAGGGGCAAAATCGTAATAAAGAAATTTGAGTGAGGGCAATTTGAGAAAGGAAAAATAGGTTTCAACATTCCAAATGCTAACTTTCGGCTTTCTGTTCCTCAAATACTGAATCAATCGGGGCCTTAATCAGATTGGTGGAAAGTAGCCACATACCTCTTCCGGATTTTTCTGTTGTCGAACTTTCCGGTGGGCAGTGAGTGGAGTCCCGCCAGACAAGAACAAAATTGCCACATCAATTTCTACTGTGACGACCATGTCTTGTTCAACTTGTGCGGTGAAAAACAACTTTTCTTCTGCTAGAAGCAATGAGGCTTGGCGATTTGTACTACCTCGATGATTTGATTGAAGACGGAACATCTCATCCAGAAAGAAGGCGAACATCTATGCGTGTATTGCCACAACGCGTTACAGACAAATGTCAGCAATAAGCAACTCAAATTAGAGTTGGTGATCCAAAATTAATGGGAAAAGTGCCAGAAAAGTCATAAACTTAATGTATTTATGCTAATTTAATCATAAATTTTTTAATTATGCCAATTTAGTACTAAAACTTTTGATCTTATACCAATTTAGTCATTTCGACAAAATTTGACTTGATATTACCGACGTGGATACCGATCGGCTTATGTGGTATCGCCGATATTGACGTAGACAAATTTTAATAAATATTTTTTCGATTTTTTATTATTTCTTTCTTTTCTTTTCTTTTATTTTCTTCTCCTTTTCGACAGAACCGGGCCAACGTCCACGTCAGCAATATCCGACAAAAATTAGCCGGGAGAACTGCATTTGTACTAGATCAGATGGTCCACGCTAAATGGGTACAATTACATGGTTCAAGATGAAGTTCATTGGAAGGAAATCGATGAGATACTTAAAAATGATGGTAGTTTTATACAATAATTCGAAATTTTAAGGTTCGGGTAAGAAAGGTAAGTAAAAGTTTGTGAATGATAAGATAACTTTTTCCGACAATTACTAATTCTTTCAAAATCTTAGCAACATGGAAAAAAACCAGTATTAGCGAACATTAGGCCCGTCTCGCAAAAATGAACTGGTGCCGTTGACATTCGTCGCATGTCGCACTATCCCTCGCGCTCTATAACCTTTTTTTCTTCTTTGCTCTCTCTCTCTCTCTCTCTCTCAATTATGCCCGCAATTTCTGTGACGTGCTTCCTCGACAAGCGTTCTACTGCTTCCACAGCGGTCGAATTTTCTATTCCATGTGCAATTGAATCTTTCGTGTAACTTTTCTTTTTCCTTTTTTGGTATTTGACTCGAGTAAAATTTAGTGGAGTTGACCCGATGCGACGCTACCTACTCAGTAGGCCTCCCTCCCACTAACTTAGTTAATCTTTACACGCAATGTAGATTTTCATTTCTAATAGCGTCGCTGCTCAACAGTCAAGGATGGACCTCGTGAAACGACATTAGGTTTTTGGGGGCAAACGGGGCAACTAACAAGCACAGGATGTACGCGAAGAAAGCGTCTTTTTAATTGACCGTACCCAGCCCACGACGAAGCACGAGACAGCCGAAAGAATAGTCGTACCGAACGTGTGACATCCCACGGCGAAAAAGAAAGAGAGAGTACGAGGGAAAAAAGCTTAAATTCGAGACCAAGGGACCATGGCAATGGTATCGTTGGATCATCGCATGCGCCCTGTGGTCCAAGATTTGGACCATTCACCAGTTACTTTATCAAACGCGGCGCTATAAAAGAATGAAAATGCGAGGACCGTTTTGATTTTTCGCATTTTGAAGACGTCGGATTCGTAAAAATCACGGAGGGCTCGTGAAGCTCCTGTCAAAGTCACAAATCACAGAATAAAGGGTCGGGCCAAAATCCAGTGCCTCATATAGAAAGCCATTTACACTTGCCATTTATCTTTTATTTTTATTGGACAGAGCTTTCTCACTGTGTAGCTAGTTACAAATTTTCCTAATTCAGCATGGATAACCCGTTTTTTTATCAATCGATAATGTGGATAGTATGATGCGTGAAAACTTGCTCGGGATATCACTTGTAACGGAAACTTTTTTTTTTGACGGTATTTCCTTCTTCTGTTTTTTTTTTTGGCGGGGGGGCGAGGGGGAGTGGGGTTTGAAAGAGAGGCATGGTGGTCACTGGAAACTCATTAACTTTTAGTAGGCTGATCAGGACATGGCGATGATTCCGAGGGACCATTTTGATTTGCTTGCATCAATTTTTGGGTTATGGCTTCAAGCACTGTTGCGTCGGATGTGTGGGTTTTGGCCACTGATTTTTCAGCGGCATTGCGTTGCTTTCATGTGGTCTTTTCTTCGCGCTGTCTTTGATCTGACGTCCATCTTCCCATCTTTGGATGTTTTTTCGTTTTTTTGTTCTTGTCCTACCGTTGCTTCGTGCCTCAAGAAGACGACATAGCAGGCGAGTGCGCGCGACCTCTAGACCACAAGAGAAAGCATCTTTTTTGGGTGGTGAACCAAACACGATTCGCTTTCAAACACAACGATCCCGGTTCATACATGCCGCGTTCGACTTTTCAAAACCAAACTACGGATAATTGTTTCTTTTTTTTTGGTCATTTTCTAAATTCTTCACGAAAGCCATTAGTAGACATATTGAGTGAAAGTTTTTTATAACTTCCGAACACGTTGTATCGAGATCGATTCACACGACGTGTTATATGTAGAGGTTTGGACAAAGCTTCTTTGTGAGCGATTCATCTCGCATTTTACCAAAATCATACCTTTTATCGAAGTATTAATATTTTTGTTCCTAGATCGAGTAAGAAAAACCCTCCGATGGTGTCATCATTTCGGGCACAAGAGTGGAAGGATAATTACGGGTCGTATGTCTCCGCGATCAAGATCATAGCCTCATTTGTGCCGTGTTTTGCGAGAACCAAGGGGCACCCCTTTTTGACTCGACGCGGTTTTGGTTTTACCTTTTCACATTCCCTTTTGCAAAACCGCGGCTCGTCATACATTTGACATGATCTGGACCTACCATATAAAGTGATGGTCGCGCGAGATAATCCTCGCGACCCTTTATGATTAACTGAAAACGACATATGTAATGTAGTAAGCTTGGACCAAAGAAATTAAGTAAAAGTCATTTTTGAATCGTCTAATATTCCGAGAAATAATTTTTTTTCTGAATTGTTTAATTTCATAAGATACCATGCACCCTTCGCGGTTGGAATTCAGAGAGCCTTTACTTTCTCCGTAATTAGCCGATTCTCAATTTTATTTTCATGTTTTTATTTGTTTCGTGGAAAATGAATGATTTGAAAAATATTTTATTTAAAATGATTACTTATTTACTCGAAACAATTATTTAATGAAAAAATATTTTCATTATTGATAACAATTTATGTCAAACATTTTCGCATAATAAAGAAAATTCGTTTATTAATTTTTGCAAGCGATTATTTTTAAATATATAATTTTTAATTAATTTATTTTTTTGCGAAACAAGTGCACCTTAATGATTTCATAATCGAGTACCTCCCACGCTAAATACATATTTTTTTTTGTAATTTCAAGCGAGAGCAGGCCCTTGGTGTCGCCTAATCTTAGCTAAACAGCACGGAACACATCGAATTCGCGTTATGGGTATCCGATATTTCGAAAAATAGTTCTTTCACATGTCTAGGTCGTATAGTTGTCATGCTAAAATTGGGGAATCTAGGGGTGAGCAATGGTCTAGGGTTGACCCTAGACCGATCTTGGACTGGCCCAACTCGGTTGGTCCTGGTCCGGTTCCCAGAGGGACTGGGTCGGTCCTTGATCCTGGGACCTCTAGACCTTACACTGTGCGAGTTGGTCCTCGGTCGTAAGAGTTTAGGGTTTGTCCAACCCGGACCAACCCTATAATATATATAAATATATTTATTTGTTTTCCAAAGAACCTAGGGCCCCTCCCTCCTCTTCTTTTGGCGTTCAAAATAGAAACTCTATTGACTATTGAGCGTCGCCTCTCTTCTTACCTCGCTTCTCTATGGCTGTTCGCTAGATTTGCCTCTCCTTGCTCGCCTCATGAACTAGCTTGCCTCTCTTGGCTTGCCTCGGCGCCTCACGAATAGCGAACGCAGGACGCCTCACTTGGCCCTCCTCGGCGTCTCACGAACAAGATATTAAGTTTTTTTTTTTGTTTTCAAGCGTTCAGAAATTGAAACAATCTTTTGAGAAATGAACAAGATATGAAATTGTATAATTTTATGGTTTATGTTATGTATTTTGACCATTTTATTTTTTAATTTTATTTCACGTGTTCGTATACTGCTAAGTGGAGATTTTTGTTGTTGCGTTATCTTAGATTTTTATTTGATTTGTACCGGGTCCATAGTTTAATTACTCAATATTGCATTGTCAATGGATATGCATTTTCAAAGTGTACCGTTTGTCCTTTCAATGAATAACAAAAATAAAACATAAAAAAATCGATTGAACCTGGGTTGACCTTGGAATCGGACCGGACCGGACCCAGAGGGTCGATCTAGTCCTTGATCCTAAGCTCAATAGGGTCGGTCCTCGGTCTCAAAAATTGGGGATCAATATTATGCGGGTTGATCTCAGGATTAGGTGTTGGGCCGGCCCAATTCAAATCATGCTCGCTCGTAGGGTATCCATTCAAAGAATTTCTCCTACGTCTCCCTATACAATTACATGAAATGTGCGTATCTGTAGAAGACAGAGCATTAATGGAAAGCACGCGAAAGTCGTGGCTGGTAAAAGCAGGAGCCCACTAGAAGCGGCCAGCACCAGCAGCAACTTCTAGCGTGATCTCGCACCCGCACGCCACGTGGGGTCGCTTCCAGACGCGTCGCTGCATCGCGCCCTACAGAACTCGGCCGGGGGGAAGCCCGTTCTTTTCCCGACAACATATTCAAAGCGTTCCTCGCAAAACATCGTGTCGTCATCGATCACACAAGAGATGTTCGGACAAAGGCATGGCTTCCCCACGTGAATTCACATGGAAAATTGGACGCCCATTTGCATCCGCCCACCCACCAAGTGCTCTCCACGACACGCGCCAGATCTGCATCGACTCGCTCCCATCTCTTCTTGATCAAGTTCAACATGGCAATATACATATGAACTTGCACGTTGAGATGCCGCGATCCAAGCCCCATATGCCACAGGTTGTCATTTCGGCCCCCTTTTCTTAAACGGACCCCCAATCTAATGTTCGGAGAATATGCTTTTGCACTGCATTACGGACGCATTGGATCTGGCGGGATCCGGATTTGGGATTTGACCGGGAACCGGTTTATCGGATGATTGCCAGGGATTGCAAATTTTTAACTAGTGATCAAGATTCTCTTGCCTTCGTGTTGTGGAACGGCGGCCCATTTCATCTTTTCCTTGTAAGCATTTGTACAATACATGTGTACGTCGATACAAGCACATCTGAAGCGTCGAAGCTTGCGAAACAAGATAGATCCATGAGGTGGGGGGCGGGTTGTCATAAACTAACGTTCGTACGGTTGTACATGAGCAATTGAGAAATTTGAGGGGAAAAGATGTGATTCTTTGGTCTTTTTTAACTATATTAATCTAAATCTCTCTCTCTAGTTCAGCGGGCAATGCCCAGCTATTTTCTCAATTAGCATTCATTCTGATTAAATCAAGATTTAAACTTCTTGACCGCTGAAACTTTTCTGCGTAATCTAAGGCATATTGTCTGCGGCCGTTTGGATCAAGCACGAGTCAACATAATGCAGGGGTATTTAGACATTTCGTATTTTTCTTATATCTTTGTAATTTCTAGACGATACCATCTCAAACACTCGCCGTGTCTATTCACGCTAAAATGAATAATGCACGCAATGTTTACTCATGCTAGGATAGATAATGTCTTCAAAGCTTTTTGGGGGTTTAGCTACTCAAATTCTCCTATTCCGATAGTCTCTTGGGGCGCGAATGCGAATGATAACCATTTTGTTTCAGAAACAATTCCTGGAACAAACCCAGGACGAGTTTCTGAGAAAAGAAACCCGTTTGATAACAATAAAAAAATTTTATTTTTGGAGCAGAAACCCGTTTGATAACAACATAAAATTTCTATTTCCTGGAATAGAAATCCATTTGATAACAACATAAATTTCTATTTCCCATAACAGAAATCTATTTTTTTAGAACCACTTTTGGGGGCAAAACCCCTTTTAGGGTTTTTTAGGGATTAAAACCCCTTTTAAATCCCTAACTAATGAGTTTTCAAAAATACCATTTGGGCACCTAAAAAAATTTAAATTTCACTCAAAATAGGTGACCATAGGTATTCTAAGCTATCATGTGGAGTTTTGAAAATTTTGATTTTTTAATTTTTTTTGAAAAAATTCACCAAATTTCCTATTTTCCCAAAATCCGACTTTTTTTTATTTTCTGGAAATTTTCAATTTTTATGGATTTTCTAAAAGAAATTTATGAAATTTATGAAATTTATGATTTTTTTTATTTTTTTGAATTATATATATATTTTTATGATTTTTCTAATTTTTTTAGAATTTTTTTTTATTTTCCCGCTGGGAATGAACCGAACCAAACTGATTTGAATCGGTCTGACCTGGTTAGACCGGGGCCAAATTTAAGAAGAGGTGTGTTTTGAAGAGAGAGGACATGTTCTTTTAGAAATGGTTTTCAATTCTCGTATAGAAAACCTACTTTTTTTTTGTTCTGATTTTTGGTCTAGAATTAGTTCTAGAACAAAAAGTTGTTCCAGAAATAAAAAAAATGGAATTACGTTATCAAACAGGTTTCTGTTCCAAACCTGTTTCCAGTAATTAAAAACTAGTTCTGGACAGAAATGGAATGGTTATCATTTGCGTCATTGGTGAACATTATTGGTATTGTTGATTAACACAATTGAGTGTATTTTCTCACCACCCGTTTATATTCGTACTTTCTTACAAACAATCTTACGAATTACGCGTTTGCCTCTTGATCGGGGTGTCATGCACTCGAGGTAGCTGGTGTACTACCCGTGACCAAGAGAAAACATTCAATAGTTAAAAACCACCACGTTAGCACATGATGTGGTATATGTGTTTTCTACTGACATGTACTCATCAGTTGACATGTGTCGACAATACTACATCAGGTATAAAATATAAAAAATAAAAAAAAGGATTTTTTTTTTCATCTCTATTGCTCATCATCTGTTAGGAGCCCTCTGAGCACCACTGATGGAGACATTCCATTGCCGTTGTCGCCAGCGGAATCGCGAGCGCCACATCCTGTGTGCCCAAGCCAAGCCACCCTTCCGGTGTCGCATAGGGCCATCCTACTTGTTGCCCGACTTGGCCTTGTCCAAAGCTTACAAGGTGGCTCGTCCATAGTTTTCGCACAAGTTTGGACAAAAGGGTGACTTGGCTTGGACACATCAGCGATGTTGTTGGTTTAGATTAAGGGTGAGCAATGGTCTAGGGTTGACCCTAGACCGACCTTGGATCGACCTAACACGGTCGATCCTGGTCCGATTCTCAAGGGGATTAGGTCGGTACCCGGTCCTAGGACCCTTGGACCCTGCACTATGCGGGTTGGTCCTTGGTCCTAGAAGTTTATGGTTGGTCTAACTCGGACCAACCCTATATATATAAAAATGTATAAATAAGAATATATTTATTTGTTTTCCAAAGAACCTAAGGCCCCTCCCTCCTCTTCTTCTGGTATTGAAAATAGAAACCCTATTGACTATTGAGCGTTGCCTCACTTCTTCCCTCACTTCTCTGTGCTGCTTGCTAGATTTGTCTCTCCTCGCTTGCCTCATGAATTAGCTTGCCTCGGCGCCTCACGAACGACAAATGCAAGTTGCCTCGCTTGGCCTTCCTCGAAACCTCACGAACAAACAAAATATGAAGTTGTTTATTTTGTTTTCAGGTGTTTAGTAATTGAAGTAATCTTTTGAGAATGAATAAGATATGAAATTGTATAATTCATTGTGTGTTATGTTTTTTGACCATTTTATTTTACGTGTTTGTATACTATTAAGTGGAGATTTTTGTTGTTGCCTTATCTTAGATTTTTATTTGATTTATACCGGGGTCTATATTTTGATTACTCAATATTGCATTGTCGATAGATATATATTTTTAAAGTGTACCATTTGTCCTTTCAAGGAATAAAACAAACAAAACATAAAAAAAATCAGGTGGTCCCGGGTTGACCCTGGAACTGGACCGGACCCATAGGGTTGGTCCAATCCTTGGTCCCAAGTTTAATAGGATCGGTCTTTGATCCCAAAAATTGGTGACCAACATTGTACGGGTTAGTCCCAAGTTAGGTGTTGGGCCGGCTCAATCCAAACCATGATCACCCCTAGTCTATATGCTAACTTCCAAGTCCAGAATATGAACTTCTAAAGCTAGAGATGGTGACTAGTCTATGGTTTGAGAGTGACGACGGAGCGGACTTGGCTTGGATGACGGCACCGGTGACGCCGCTAGTCCAGAAATGGAGTTGTGCCTCTAGATCTAGCCTGTGAACTTCCTAATATGGAGCTGGTGACGGCGGCTCCTCCATACGACGACAGAGAGAACGGAGGGGTGGCTCAACTTGAACGAGCAACACCAGCTAAAGCTATGGATGAATAGATCTCTTTGGACAATGAAGCAAAGAAGCTATCTCTCCAGGTAATGAAGCAAAGAAGCTATCTCTCTAGGCAACGAAGCAAGCTTCCGTGGTTGAACGATGACTCTGAATAAATTTTTTATTTTTTTCATTTAATTCCAGATTAGTGCACACATGTCCATATATAAGTGCATATAAGTAAAAATTGTATCCACGTAAGCGCTGACGTGGTCATATCTAACCATTGAATATTTTCTCCTTAATCAAGGAAGCTACATAGTTATTGATATGGACTGTGGCATTTGATATCATAGCTTAAGTTATAGCGAAAGACTTTGGGATCATGGATGACACTCGAATGACCAAAGATCGAGGATTGGGAGACTAAGGGGAATGCCCTAGATGGCCTAGGGGGAACATTCACGGAGCAGATGGCCGTACCGACACGAGCCACGGGTAATGCACCCAACTTTGAGATGGGCAGGATGAAGGCGTGAGAACCAAAGGCTTATTCCAGCCCGCGCGATTCGGTGATATACTTTGTGGCCGTACGTCCGAACTCGGAAGAGACCATGGTAGCGAGGGCGCCCATGTCGCTCCCGGGATGATCCTTTTCATCACTTAAGCCGTAGAAACAGTAAGCGAGAGAGACTTGCCGGCCGAACGCATGGAGCTGTGGGGGGATGGGCGAAACGTGCAGTGCCCCGCGGGTGCAGAAGGTGCACCTGATCTTCCACACGCTCGATTCGATTTCCTTTTCGTGAAGTCAATTTGATCATCGTTTCTAACTTTCTACCTCTCTCATTCCGGTGTTGGGATGCTTAATTCCAGCTTTGCATAAAACCGCACGCGAAAGTAAAACAAAGGCAAGTCGTCCAGCGTAAATGTAAACACGAGCTGCTTTACACACCCAAGAAGTAGATATATTTACACGCATTCGGTTCGGGTTTCGCTATGTTCTCCACAATCACAGTCGGGGGGCAACATCCATCCAACGGCCGACGTTCTCCGATCCTTTTCGTCACCGTCCACCAAGTGACCCACGCCATCACTCGTCGTCGTCGTCGTCGGCGTCGGCGTCGTAGACGTTACACTCGTCGGTCTCGGGATTGTCGCCGCAGAAGGACTCGAGAGGATCCTGGTGCAGCACCTCCAGCTTGAGGCGGAGGTGGGCCTTGGCCTGGCTCACCTCCTCCACCTCGTCCCACGCCACCCGGCACTCCGCCGACGCCGCCGCCTCCCCCTCACACGCCTCCTTCGCCTCCGCCACCTTCTCCTCTATCATCTCCCTCAGCCGCCTCTCCCTCATCTGGGTCCCCTTGTACTTCCCTCCGCCGCCGCCGCCTCCGCCCCCCATGGCCTTCACCGCCGTGGTGGCCAAGGCGCCGGGCTTCTTCCCCTGGCGGCGGGTCGCGACGCCGAGCGACGCGACTGCGCTCGGGGAGAGGAGGATCGGCGTCGGAGAGGACGGTGAGGAGAGGCTGAGAGGCGTGATGGACGAGGATGCCATGGCGATGGGAAGAGTGCAGTTGCCAACTTTGATGATGGAGGTGAAGGCAAGGTGGTGGCGTCTCTCTCTCCTCCTTTTCTCGCCTCCTCCGTCGATCCGAGGAACGACAAAGAGGGAAAGAAACAGGAATTTGCTAATGTGGAATTGCCGTCTGGATCCCGGAACATTGTGGTGGATTTGCAGATACATTCAGCGTGAGAACAGGGCCCGTACTCTGTTCTTCCTCGGGAACAGGCCCATCTGGAAATAACGAAGCCCATGAACAATCCACCATGCCCGAGCCCTCCACTGCCAACGGTTATGAGAAACCACGGAAGCTCCCCCCCATTTCAAAACATTTGAAATCCCTCTCTTTCACTCTCTCTCTCTCTCTAACCTTCTCTACGAGCACGCGGGGGGACTCTCAACGTCGCCGATGGAGGACGCACAGATCCAGAACGTGGACCCGGAAACGGCGTTCCTGGCCTCGAAGCGGCAGACGGGCAACGAGTGGGAGCTGTTCAAGGAGAACGTGAGGCCCCTGAAGAGGGGTCGCAACGTCAACCTCCTCAACGACGCCCTCAAGTCCCACACCGACAACCACCTCAAGAAATCCCTCCTCGACAAGCGAAGGTCTCTTCGACTTCGCCTCGCGACCCCTTTTCTTTCCGTCGATCCTTTTAAAAGTTTCGTGGGCATCATTCGGGTTGTTTAATTGTTGGGTTCTTTAGGAAGTTGATCGAGGCGATTGATGAGTACAAAGGGGACGATCCTCTACAATCGTGGCTTGAGTGAGTTATCATCAACTTCTTCAGGGCGGTTCATTTTGAGCGCGCTTTAACGATTTTTGGAGAAGCTCATTGCTTGAATCCGTGCTTGACTTTTGTTCTTGCTTGTGCGATCAGCTGATATGTTAGCCTAGGTCTAGCTCCGAGAGCTGAAGCAAATTATGGTTCCCCCAACTTATTGGGAAATCATCTTGTTTCTTTCCCATTTTTGGTGGCTTACGAGTCGCGGATCTCGTGATTACTGGAGCCGTGCCGTCTGAGGATTAAAATCTTTTGATTGAATTTTAGTTTTTGAAGTTTCTGAGTTTTACAGCATATGTGGCAAATGGGAAGCGACTATTTGCAGTGGGCTTTATTTTCTATTCAACTAATTTTTGAAGGTGTATCAAGTGGGTTCAAGAGGCATTTCCACCGGGTGGCGACTGCTCAGGACTACTTGTGATATATGAGCAATGTGTTCGTGCCTTTTGGCATTCGGACCGCTACAAAGACGATCTCCGCTATCTTAAAGTTTGGCTGGAATATGTAGGTTCTCACCACTAGTGATCTTCTTGCAAATGATCCAATCCATCAGTTGATAGATGCTTGACTGGAATTTTACTGCAGGCTGACAACTGCAGTGATGCAGAAGTTATATACAACTTTCTGGATGCCAATGAGATTGGGAAGCCACATTCTCTGTTCTACATATCTTATGCTTTGCACATGGAATCCAAGAATAAGGTGAAAGCGGCTAATGAAATTTTGAATCTCGGCGTATCGAGGTAATTATTTCCGTAGCTTAGTGTGCAGGATGGGCCATCCACTCTTTTAGGCTATATGACTTGGTGGGCAATTAGCCAGTAAATAAAGAATCTTCTGCCGTAATAAGGTTGCACATGCTCTTTGATTACCTTCTTGAGTGGCAATACTTAACAACCCTTGAAACAATCTGGCTCAAATTCTGTGCAACATTGTTGAAAATGTGCTTGCTTTTAGGCAAAAGTTTTGGAATCAACATTTCCACTCTACTCATTCGACGTTAATAGTAAAGAAGGCTAATCGTGGACCTGTGGTGAGCCTTGCATTGTACTTTTGGGGACTATGTTATGACTGAAAAGTACTGTTATGCACTTCTTATTTTGTTACCAATCTTCTTATTCACGTACTTGACAAAATTTCTCCATATCGAACTCAGGTTCATTATTTTATATCTGTCAATTGCATAAAGTTTTGACCGTTTGCTCGTGCATTTTTATAGGAATGCTCAGCCAATTAAAAAGTTGGAGGATGCTTACAGAAAGTTTTTGGCACGCTCAATGAGAAGACCATTAGCTGTAGATGTATGTAGCATCTTATTGAGAACTTATCAAACAAGTATTTTACTCCAGGTCTCTTATGTCTCTGTTCTTGCATTGTCTAGGAGGAAAAAGCGGAGAATGGGCCACCGGCACGAAGTTTTGGAACTGTCCTGGCAAAAGGAGAAAACAGTAAGCCTCATTTTGCTCTTTGTTGCTATTGCGCATAACTTATTCTTGAGCCAATATTTTATGGTTTTGTAGCAAGGCAGGCTACATCAAGTTCCGATCTTGCCAACAGGAAACAGAAGGCTGAGAGGTGTGTAATTGTTCATTAACTTGGCCACAATATATCTGCATTTTCTTGTTTGTGCACATGGAAAATTTTGGCGTTATTAAATGCATGGAAATGCAGATCTTACAGAATTGTTAAGTTTTCATCCTGGTGGTTGTCATTTATCCTACGATATGTTTTACCTTTCCAGTTGATGAGACAAAATTAAAATATGTTATAATAGGAGCCTTTGCTGTAATTACGCAACTTATCCTATGATGGCTTATATCTGTGTAAATCGTTATACACGGTTCCTTTCCTATTTCCAATTTTTCATTTGTTACTTTTCTTAGGGTTCTATTGCCCATTTATAAGGATACGAATGTGGATAAGTCCTCGAGTCATCAGCCCAATATGTCAAAGAAGGAACCAAATTTCTGGAATAACCTTGGAGGTCGAGCAGAGAGAAACAAAGAGAACAATGCACAACCTGCTAAATGGACATCATACAAGGTTCTGCCTCTCTCTCTCTCTCCAATGTAAACCTCAGATATATTTCCAGATTTTTCTAATTCTTGCAGTTTCTTCATTTCTTTTCAACCCGTAACATTTATACCATTTCTTTCTTTCAGATACCCCAGAAACTTGGGCAGAGGACTGGAGTGGCTGCAGCTGGTACCTGTATAGAGGTGTTTGTCGATGAAGAATGTGCAGAGTGAGTGACCATTGCAGCTTTTAATTTAGATCTATGTTGCATCTGCAAATAAAGTAGTGTATCATTGAACATTTTATGCTTTTCGATGCTAGTTGTTAAATAATGCAGAAATTGGTGGTGAAGTTATCCAATTTATGCGTAACCGTCTTGCTTCATAGAGGAAAACTTATGACCTGTAATAAAAAAAACCTTGACCAGGACGGGCAAAGGTGGAGGCAAATCATCAACCTTGGAGCTCAGGCAAGGCGATGGCAAGGACCTTAAAAAGTAAGTCGTCACTGTGATGGTGGTTTCAGAGTCGGTCCCATACCTAAGTAAGTCCACTGACTCGTGCTTATCCTGTCGCGTTTTGCGTAGGGAAACGGACCTACTCAGAGAGAACCCGTTACGCAATTTCCCTCCCAACAGTCTTCCCAGGTGATCAGACCGGCAAATGTGAGGCGTGTTGTACACTATGCATACGTTGGGGTCAGCTTTTACCTCTAAGGCTGATTCAAAATGGATTCTGGACATCCATTTTCAATTTTTTTCCCTTATTAATGTTTGTAAGCAGTCGAGCAAGCACACATCTGTGCTGTCGAACGTAATGTCTGTTGTCAATGTTGCATTTGGATAGGCGAAGGATGTTTAGCCCTCCACATGCTGTTGCATTCTTGTGACCAGGACCGATGGTTTGAATTGGTTGAATGCAGTTTATTCCGTCTTTCTTCTCCTTCCCATTAGATCAAGGACAGCATGGTTCTCGCATCTTTCATACGACGTATGCTGATGATCATCAAGCTACACCGCAAGAATTTAAGTAGTGTAGATTGTGAGATCGATGTCGCTTTTGTTAGGTTTCGAGAATTAGACGAACTAGTTGATTGGAAGAGCTTGATGAATCCACCTCTTGTGCCTTGCCTTCTCATTTAGTGGGCTGCGATGAAAAGGGTTACGAATAAATTACTAAAAACATGCGGAGTGACTTCGTCGACTGTGACATCGTATGGAGTAACATCTACAAGTTGTCAAATCACACACAAAAATACAAGAAGCGGGGCTAATTTAAAAACAAACTATCAAATTTACCTTGAGTGACAATTCTAATTCGAGCTTTTTTTTTTTCAATAAAAAACATCAATTTTTTCCCGAGTCTCAAATCTGGCCTCTGTGATGTGAAATTTTTAAATTGTTCGGACCATATTTGGGATTTAGTGAAAATTCGTGATTTTTTTACAAAAAAAAATTATGCTAAAATTATCGCTCAACATAAAATAAATATTTTTTTTTTGGAATTAGGCCGGAGGAGTGCGGGGCCATAATCTAAACAGCTTATGGCACGAGCCGACCGCAGCCGGCAGCCGTGCGCGTGTCGAGTCCGCTTTAAGTTTGAATCCCTTTTGAACCGTAGGCCGAAAGCCAAAATGGGCTCCAACTTCAATTGGGCCTCGTGGGCCTCATCTTGCCAAATGGGCCAGCTCCACTCTATAACGCAAAAGAAAAAAAAAAGTTGGATGCATCCTACGGCCACGATGCCTCGCACGCTTGACGCGGGACTCCCTCCTAAATACGCGTCTCTTCCTCTTCTTGCTTTCCTGCTCGTCTCTCTCTCTCTCTCTCTCTCTCTCAAAATCCAATCACGCGCACAAAAAACCAGCAAAATTCGAGAAATTTTTTTTTTCGAAACTCGAGCGTCGAGCCTCCTCCTTCTCTGTCCAACCTGAAATTAGGGTTTTGGACCTGCGCGCAAACCACAGCAAACCCCCCACCCCCAAGCTCACCTCCTTCACCTCCGATGAGATAAGCTCCCGCAAATCATACGCTTCCGAGCTTCCTTTTTTTGCGCTTGCTTGGGTTCCAGCTCAATCGATCTCCATTAGGGTTTAGTCGACCATGGCGGAGCACCTGGCATCGATCTTCGGCACCGAGAAGGACCGCGTGAACTGCCCCTTCTACTTCAAGATCGGCGCCTGCCGCCACGGCGACCGCTGCTCCCGCCTCCACAACCGGCCGACCATCTCCCCGACGCTCCTCCTCTCCAACATGTACCAGCGGCCCGACATGATCACCCCCGGGGTCGACGCGCAGGGCCAGCCGATCGACCCCAGGAAGATCCAGGAGCACTTCGAGGACTTCTACGAGGACATCTTCGAGGAGCTGAGCAAGTTCGGCGAGATCGAGTCCCTCAACGTCTGCGACAACCTCGCCGACCACATGATCGGCAACGTCTACGTCCAGTTCAAGGAGGAGGATCAGGCCGCCGCCGCGCTGCAGGCCTTGCAAGGGAGGTTCTATTCCGGTCGCCCGATTATCGCCGATTTCTCGCCCGTGACCGATTTCCGCGAGGCCACGTGCCGGCAGTTCGAGGAGAATAACTGCAACCGGGGCGGTTACTGCAATTTCATGCACGTCAAGATGATCGGGAGGGAATTGAGGAGGAGGCTGTTCGGGAGGTACTCGTACCGCGGGTATCGCGGGGCGAGGAGCAGGAGCAGGAGCATGAGCCCTACTAGGCACAGGAGGGATCATGATCGGCGCGAGAGGGACCATAAGGACCGTGATTACCGGGGCAATGGGAGGCGTGGAAGCAGGGAGCGGTATGATAAGCACGAGAGAGATGGAGGAGGTAGGCGGCCAAGGAGGAGCCGTAGTCCAGTTAGGGAAGGGAGCGAGGAGCGTAGAGCCCGGATTGAGCAGTGGAATAGAGAGAGGGAAGAGAGGCAGTGATTTGAAAGTGAAGCTGGAGTTTGCATTTCGGTTCTTGAACTTGATGGTAACCATCCTAGGCTCGTGTGTTACTTTTCGCTTTCCTGATAACGTTCGAAAGCTGGAAGTTATTCTGTGCTGAGTAAGGCCGTGGGAACTGTTAAGCTGGTGGTTTAGCTGTGATTGGTAGATTTATAGTTCATCGCGTGCGTTTAAGTTGTCGGGACAACTCCTATTTCGCGGCCATCGAGTACTCTCTTCTCATTTCAGCTGTCTTTGAAAACTCTGTTATTTAGTCCTTTCTCCATGCGAATCTGAGGAACTTTCTTGTTTACAAGTGACTGTCGATGTTGATGCTCTTTGGTCGTGTGAAACTTATTTTCAATGAGATTATCACACTAATGTGGTATATACGGTTGGCCCATGTCTCTAAACCCATCTGACCCGGCGGGGATTGGTCCGTTTTCTGGTGTCATCCTAACATATTGTTTTCTTTTCTTGTCCGATGTTAGGTTTAGTTACGATTTTGGCACCCTTTTCATGTGATTAGATGCTATAGAGACGCTAACTCAACTAAATACACCATTTAATTTCTTCATGGATTCTTGGTTGAAAATTGGGATTGATCCTGTTGCATACATGTTGCAGCAATTTTTAGGTATCACCGGGATCTCAAAGTCGGTGCTTCATGGACAGAGTATTTTATTTCTTTCCCCGCTTTAACTTGACTTTTCTCTTCCTTTTCTTTCTCTAATATCGTTTCACCCATCTTTTAGGGTCATTTTTTGTAGCTTTCAGAGTTGGTTAGGTCAACACAGTTGGTTCGAAAAGGAGAGTCTTCCCTGGTATCTGCTGTATATTATGATCCTATATCCTTCCGATCTTGGAACTCTTGATTTTGCAGGGCACAGATTAACCGAGTGTTTTTTCTTAATACAACCTATCCATGTTCAAGTTTTTATCCCTCTAAATGTCACAAACAGGTTTTCAGGTTTTTGCTGCTGAGAATTGTTTCCATTACAAGGAGCCCATATAAGTGCTGACTCTTTCTGTCTCTTTTAGCTGCAGTGCAGCAGTAGGATCATATTTAAAGAGGCCAAAAGCTATGGCGCAATTTCCCTCTACAACTTAACATAGTTATAACCTCCCTCTAACTAAAGCTGCAGAGGCTGTTCACTCCATCATCTGGACAAATGAGGTTAAAGGGCAGATGCATTTTATTGCACTTTAGAACAGTCGGAGTTGGTTAATAGAGGTTGTGTGAGGAATATAATAACCTCCTGCAGTGAGAGATCTTCAGACTAATGATATCTTGAAAGGACAGGCATGGCGGAGTAGTATTCTCAGTTTCCTTTCCTTTCCTCCCCTCTGGCCTGGACATCACTCGATCGCCCGACCTGCATTTCTTTCTTTGAAACATATATATGCAAATAAGTCTTTGCACTGCTTTCCTAGTTGATCAAAATGAATTTTCCTTTGGTAGTGAATGGATTCTAGAGGTTTGATAAGCTCTTCTTCTTACTGTTTAGCAAAATTCATTGAATGCCATCTGGACGATTTATCACTTCTGGAAAAGGGCTCTTGCAATTCGTTGCCCACCGCTAATCCTTTTGAGTATTTTCCGGTTTCTAGGAGATTTTCTTTCTCTTGATCCTTCTTGTCCCTACATGTTTGACCTCCTTTGTAGCAAAACACCAAGGTCAGAGCATTTACAACCTCACTCGATTGTTTGCAGTCATTTTCCGTGTGAGACACCTTTATATAATTTGACAGCTAACATTTCCAAGGTATCTATTATCTTGCTTAGGGCATTACTAGGTAATGCTTCTGCCTTTTGCTTTTTGTTTAATCTAAAACTTGCGATGGACTAATATCAGCCTTTTATTTGCATGAAACACCTGAAATTTTGACAATATATAAATGTTGATATGTAAAGTCTTATGTATCATTTAATAGTTTTTGATAATTGGGTACTATTTTAAATTTGCGAGGGAAACGTAAAAATGTACTTTTTGCTTCTCTTTCTATTTTCCTCCAATGTGACTTGATTTGTCAGCAAGTCTTTGCTTAAGCCAAATCCTCTACTCTTTTTCGTGCGTGATTTCTCTTTTTAAACTTTTGTGAAGGTTGTCGAGTTGCCCTTTTGTGCTCTTGTTTCTGTTGGAATTGCAATTTAGCCAGATATCGAGAGATTGTTCTGCAGGTCTTTGCTTGCGCAACTTCTTGGCTTGATGTATTATTCATTGCGATTTTTGTGTTGAATTACTTCTGAGAAGCTTGGCAAGATATATTGGCATTTGCCAATAAAGTATGATTAACTTTTATGCAGTCGGGATAGGTAAGACATCAGTTCCTTCTCTAGCAATTCGCAGCTAGAATTTGAGCCATAGTCATTGGAATAACTCCATTCCTTTTTGCATTTATTAAGTCCTGAACTTGCAGAAACTAGTTTGTCCCCTGTAAGTCGTAAATCATTTCCTTCAGGATCATCTGTCAGGCCGAGGAGTGTCTGCAAAAGACATAGGTTTTTGGAGTTCGAACAAGGATCAGAATGGCGGTCTCTTTCCCTTAAATAGTTAAAATTGTCAGGTTTTTCAGAATGGATGAGTTTCAGGGGCAGATAAATGTATGGACGTTGCAGTGATATGGTGTCTGGTTAGTTATTTCGAGGCGGGCGGACGTCAATAGATGGTTGTGCACTTATGTTTGCCAATGTCGAATGTAATGTTCCACCTCATTGGTCTTTATAGAAAATTGCCGTTTGTTTATTTAGAGCCCTTTAATGAAATGTTACGAGAGAATGCAGCAAGACTGTATGACTTTGCTCAGCCACTTCTCTCTTCCTCGAGCATCTGTCTCAACACCTCACAACAATCCATTATCTAATTTTCGTCATCTAATTTGTTCACCCATGGATGCTGTACCCGAGCATATTTTCCAGGCCTCCATTGCGTTCGATGTGAAATATATAGTGTAGGTGGTTAGCAGTCGCTGATGTAGGATGACGCTGGGCACTGAACTCGCAAGAAACTAGTTTTGAGATGTGGAAGATTGCATTGCGAGGGTCATCTCTGCATTTACCTATCTAACAAGTCGCGGTTAGGTTCCCCTTGTGGGCGCCGGGAGGCGAGGATTGCGCTCCTCACCTCTTGCAATCTGCTCCCCACAGTGATGATACGTGAGTGATGGTGCTCCTTTGGGTCTACCCTTTGTTGTGCCCTTTTCAAATCCGTCCCCTGCGCACTCATCTCGGACTTTACTCGATGCAGTGATGGTTTTCAAATCCGTCCCCCGCAACGAATGGTTACAGAAAATGGTGTGGTGATGGTTTTCTCCGTGGCCATTGGGAAGTTTAGGTCGAAAGTTGATAAAGATGGTCTATTGTGTGTTGTGTATGTACGAGGTATAGCCTAGTTCCTAAGACAATATTTGGCCCGAAAAAATGAAAATGAACGACCTTTGTGCCGCAGTGTTTATCGCAATGGGTGTTTGATCAGCGCCCGAGTAATATGGTTGCAGTCTGAGAGCGAGCAGGCAGTGGTTGGCGGTTTTTTTACATGGTGGTGAATTTGACCTGATTTTACATATCTCGACCGACAAAAAGATTTAAGGGCCTCTTTGTAAAAAGCAATTTGTTTGCCTTTGTTGTCAAAATTTCAAATACTACCCGAATTTGAAAAGATTATGGACACATTACAAATGGATTTACGTGTGAACATTTGTATTTTGTGAAAATTTTAAGTGATTCGGGTTGTGAAAAAGTTTTGAGCGTGTCAGTGGCAAGATTTAAATTAAGTAACAAGCAAAAGATAAAAATGTATGTAGGCATGCCCTAAATGACATGGATTGCGATCAAATATAAAATATATGGATTTAGTGGCTTGTCTAATAAGAACTATAATGTTTCCAAAGTTGTATATATTTTTTTTCGCTCAATGCAATAGCAAAGAATTAACGCGAATTCATAGCTCCAATTTGGCACGTATGCGTGAATTGTGGGCTGCAAGCAAGGTGCAACAAATGTAGCTCTTTGTTTACACTTAAATTTAAGTCAAAGTACTTCTTTTGCTTTTTCCACCGTGAACTATTATCGAAGTTTTAAAAGATTATAAAATATTTTTTTACTAATTTATTTGTCCATGTTTTATATATTACGAAATTTTAAAGTATTTTGATTGCCATTAAGCAAAAATTGGAATAGCTAACTAGATCCCGGCACTCCAAGCCTTTTGATAAACCCTCTTTAGTCAAAAGAAGAAATATCTAGTGACAACTCACGGGTATTCTCAAAACACTTATTAAGGGATCACAATTTTATTTTATTTTTTCTCCCAAGATCTAATCCACGAATTAGATGCACGAATTATTTCATAAACGCTACAGGAAATAGAAATGATTTAACCGGAAAAAACCATGCAATGACTTTTGCGTAAATCTCCTCAACTCCTTCATAGTCAATACACATTTTCAATTTCCTTTTTGCTGTCCCTCTTTACATTTCTGAGTTTTTTGATTTCTTATTAAGTTTTCCCGATTGCATTAGCCTCTCAGTTCTCTAATTAATCGGATCGGATAAAATCGCATTTACGTTAATCACGTAATTTACAAATTCGCACGGGCATGGACGCCAGCATCTTATAAAACGAGGGACAAACTTTGAAATTTCAAAGGAAATTTGTCCTTCATTGCTAATTTCGAAGAAGTTTCCAATTCCTTGCTGCCGAAGTAATCCACGCACGCGCTTTGTTTCTTCCCTCTTCCTTCTTATAAATTCCAGTATCAAACGAAACAACAGGAACATTTCTTCCTTCGCTTTTATTTTTATTTTTAGTTTATTTTATTTTCTCTCCTCCTCCTCCTTCTTCTTCTGTTCTAATGGAGAATCTAGGATTACCAGGAGATGACTCGGTATCGGAATTCGACTTCCAAAGCCTGTTCGACGAGTCATCGCCCGATGCCGCGAGCCTTCTCGACGCCGGCGATGTCGACGCCTCGCCTCCGGGCTCGCTGTCTTGGTGGATCGGCGAGATCGAGGGCATGCTGATGGAGGACGACGAGGAGGAGGCCGTCGCCGCCGTCGGACCGAGTCCGGAGGTCTTCGATGGCTTCTTCGCCGACCTGCTCGTCGATTCTCCCGAGGGCGGACCGGCCGAGGTGGTAGTAACCGACGGCGCGAGCGACAAGGAGTCCAGTTCACCCGGCGGCGGCGGCGAGCGAGGGGAGAAGACGGTCGCCGGAGATGACGAGCTCTCCGAGGACGCCGATGGTGATCCCGTCTCTAAGAAACGGAGAAGGTACCAGTAATTCGTGGGTATAGCTTTGTTTCAACTGTAGAAGTGGAAGCTACTGTACGAAGATGCTGTTGGTTCTTTTCTTCCTAATTTTTACTTGTCGTACTCTGTTTGGAAAACAATAGTCTTCGTCTCATGGCAATATTCTCTGAAATCATTTTGATTTACCGTCTGATTGAATCCCATGTAAAGTATTTTTTGAGTGCGGTTTCGTAATGCTATTAATGAACATGCTATGGCTGGTGCTTCAACGCTGGATGTATCATTCAAGAACCATGTAATGCATTGTGTGATTCTATGAGCTAGTTTACTGGTTTAGGTACTTGTTATGTGGCTCCGTCGGAGAATAATTAGATCGCGTGGAGAGTTCGGGCCGTCGTGTATTCGAAGGTGCGTGTTAGGTGATTCCACGTGATATTGAAGACTTTGTGGGTGATTGTTATTTTCAGGCAGCTCAGGAATAAGGATTCGGCGGCTAGGTCGAGGGAGAGGAAGAGAACTTACGTGAAAGAGCTGGAGATGAAGAGCAAGTATCTGGAAGGGGAATGCCGGAGACTGGGGCGGTTGCTTCAGTGCTTTATGGCTGAGAATCAAGCTCTACGACTGAATATGGAGAATGGCGGCGCATACGGTGCTACCATGGCCAAGCAGGAGTCTGCTGTGCTCTTGTTGGGTACGTTTATGCTTGTGCCCCCGAAGCATGGGGAAATTAATATTATCTTTCTTAGCTCCATAATAGCGAACTCTTCATTTGATCTGTGGAGTTCACGTGATCCAAAAAGCCACCGACCGTAGTCTTGAGTACAATACTTAACAGCGCACAACAGCTTGAAGTTAGTTTATGCCTTCTGAGAAGAAGTCGATTATAATGGGCCGCGGAAAGATGAAATCTTTAGTGAAGTTGAAACTGAAAACGAAATCTTCAGTTTTGGGTATAACAGATGTTGTCTGTGGTTACGAATCTAAGCTTCAAATTTTTGGCAGAGCTGATACTTGAAGATTGAGTTTTTTTTTTACAGTAATTTTGGCACGAACAAAACTTTCCATAAGCACCTTTGTACAGACTTTTTTGTTTGCCGACTTAGAGGATGCGGGTCAGTTTGTTGATTCTAGATTTATGGAAATTTCGAAGAAGCATGATTTGGCAGACCCTTTTGCAACAATCTGCTTTTAAACTGACTCCTTACATCTGCACGGATGTATTGTCAATTGCTTCGTAATTGTGACATAGATGATCTATTTTCTACTCGTATTAGGATCTAACTTTCCTATACGCTTAATTCGATGCATCTTCCGTTAACTAGTCCTTTATCTTCTCTCTTATTGAGAGGTTAGTTAGAAGTTGTCTATTGTTAGGTGTGTAAATGTGTAGGATCTTTGGTTACGGCGAAAGCATTCATGTTTTCAGTCTGGAATCTCTTCTGATATTAACTTAGAGAAAACCCTGATTGAGGGAGAAAAGGTCAAAAAAGAAAAGCACTGTGAAGATGTGGAATAGAGAACATAAATGGAGGATAAGTGCTTAGGAAGTCAGGATTTGGTACATGGTGTGTATACCTAAATTTAGAGTAGCGCACGCATTTCATTTTGTTCTCATTTGTGTTTTTTTTTTTTTGGGTCTTGATACAGAATCCCTGCTGTTGGGTTCCCTGCTTTGGTTCCTGGGCATCGCGTGCCTGTTTACCCGGCCAGTGTCTCTCCATTCGCGGCTGGCGGCACTGCTGCTGGAAAACGTCGGAGAGAAAGATCTGAGAAGTCGGGCTCCGGGAGGAATAAGCGGTCACGCTTTTGAAGCATTGACGGCGCAATCTTTCATCGTGACCAGGAGATGCAGAGCTTCGAGGACAAAAATGAAATCATGTCGAATTGTTCCTCGAGCTTTGGCATGAGGTGATCTTTCGTTACATGGGATGCGTCACTTTTGATGATTGTCATCTAGAAACCAACTCACTTTTGTTTTTCTGTTGGGTTTAGTAAATGGAGTGAGTTGAGATGCTATCGATGGCTACTGTTAGAATAAAAATAAAATGAGGGATCCTGCCTCATCTTGGTCCGTCCGGGCTATCGTCATCCGTGCTATTTAAAACTTTATGCAGAGGCTATCTTATGCAGAAAATTACCAAAAATATTTTAGACTTATTGCGATTGTCCCAATTCAGTCCTGAAATTTTATTTTCGGTCAATTGAGTTTTAAACTTTTTGTATTTGTGCCAATTCAGTCTGATCGGTCTAATTTTGGCTTACCGATCGGCATTGATATGGATACTGGCCGTCTTACGTGACATGGACGACGTTAACGTAAATAAAATTTAATAATATTATAATATTTTTCGAATTTTTTCCTATTTTTTCTCTCTTTTTTTTCCTTTAACTACCTCGAGATCAGTAGAGGGTAGGGTTGGTGAGGTAGAGCAGTTCAAAAAAAAAAGAAAGAAAAGAAGAAAAGAAAAAGAAAGAAAGGAAAAAAAATAATAATATTATTACAATATTATTAAACATTGTCTAAATTAGTACCGGCCGATCAAAATTGATTGGATACAATGAATTAATAAAAATGTAAAAAGTTTAAGATTTAATTGATAAAAAAAAAGATTTAAGGATGAATTGGTATTATTGTAATTGATTTAAAATTTTTTCGATAGTTTTTTAAGTATTTTTCCGTATTTTATGGAAGTCGAGACTTTAAAGACGTAGAAGAACTCTCTTTTGAAAAAAGCGTCTCGTTGGTCGACGGTCATGCTAGATTTCGTCACTTTCTCATATTTTGCTTATTCGAAAACCAGGGGCAGCGTGGGTTCGTGAGCCGCAAAACCGCGGACTACTAGCGAGCTGGAGAAAAGTGCCCGTCTCGTGTTTGTCTTCGACGACTCTCGACAATAGAAAGATTAAAAACTCAGACAACGTTTTCTGCGGTTTCTCCATGAACAATCAACCACTTTTAAAGCCTTTTAAGTCTTGTCAATTTGCAAGTTCTCATCTAAACATTTGACAATAACGCTAGTCAAACGAGAGTGGATCCTTCAAATAGGTAGGTAGGGTCGGGTCGGGTTGAAAAATGGTCCGATTCAAATTGATTTATTTGACTCCTTTTGACCTATTTTCATTTAATACAAATTTAGTGATTCATACTCAACCTGATCAATATTGATAAAACACTTTCATATTTAATCAAATTTAGAAATAACTCGTGCGCTAACTGAAGTGAGAGCTTGAACTAAGCGAACGCGAGATTGAGCGAGTGCAAGAGAGAAGATGGATTGGATCTAAGCAAATATAAATCTATTTAACGCCCATATTATTTTAGGTTCTGTCATTCTAAATACATATATGACACATTTATTGAATATAACTAATTAGTATATCAACTTAATTCATCAAATATGAATTAAGAAATGTGTCAATGACCCATTTCGATAGGTTTATATCCCCGTAGCTGCTTCTTAATGAAATCGGAAAAGAAAAAATAGATACCATCCAAAAAGACAAGACAAGCAAAAGTAAAAACAGGTATCTTGCGAATGTTCGGCCTGATATTCGATTAATCGTGTCAACCCAAGTGATTATAAGTTTTTTCCCGGTGGGAAGCAATGAGTTGCTGTTGCTATTAATTGGTTCCCGATTCTGCTGGCATTGCATCATAGCCTTGGATGGAAAGACGCGGCATCGCGTGCCCCAGCAATCAAAGAAGACTTGTTCTCTTTTGGCTTTGGCGTGAAACCCCACATCCGACCCGTCGTATCAAATTTTACCTGCCGTCCTAGCAGCAGGAGCAAGTTGCCAGAACTAACGAGGCTCGTGTTGGTCTTTCTTCTAACGCATACTCTCATCCCCACGGTCTTTGCGTAATCACTCGTCAATAATCTGATATTCGAATCGTTCGTTCACTCAGGATGATTGGTATTTTTACCAGAATCATCGTGGAGATTAGTAAAGATTTCTAATGAAGTCCGAAATTTACGTTTAAAATGGATGGAAACCGAAGACATCTTTGGGAGCGGAGAAAAACCAAATGCGGTATGGTCACACGGTGGGGGGCGCAGGGGCCGAGAAGCGACGACGGCGACCGAGTTTTTCTTCCTCGACGCCTATTGTTTGTGATAACAATGGGCTCGCCTGTGGAAAAATACCAGAATATCCCTCTTGCCCCGGGGGATATTCCCGGGGCCATTTTGCTTTCACAAATGTCACCTTCCCCATCCCCTTTCGTTCTTCCTTTCTTTCTGCTTTTCGGAGGGCTCATTTTCGAACGGTGCAAAGGACGCGCGCGCAGCCTAAATATAGTTTATAGTTTACAAAGGGTCAATTTCAGTAGATGTGATGTATCGATGTTTCGTGCACTAAGGCTTTTTATTTAATTGCAGATGAGGCTGCACTTTCCGGAGTTGGGATCTGATAAGATCTCCCGCGATGTACCGATTGGGGCCGGATAATTGGCTCGACCTTTTTCTTCTTTCTTTCTCTCTCTTTTTTTTTTAAATCGATGAGATTTATTAAACATTAAAGTTGGCTTCGTTATTATCGCGGACCGCAATTAAAATTTCCATCGTTCTTTTCTTGGAAGCCCATCGTGGCACAGTCGTAATAACGCGGCGAAACGGAGGCGAGTTCGCCCAGGGAAAACCGCGGAGCTCATCACGAAACAAACCGGCGTGCTTGCCGTGCTGGTATCTCCGGGTCCTGCTCTCTCTCTCTCTCTCTCTCTCTCTCTATATATATATATATATATATATAAAACCCGCCATTTCGAAGACGACGAAGCACGCACAAACACTGCGAACTACTGCAACAAACGAACAGCGACGAATGGACTCCGATTACGGCATTCCCAGGGAGCTCTCCGACCTCCAGCAGCAGCGATCGCTCTACGACCCCGAGCTCCCTCCCTGCCTCCAGGCACGTCGCCTTCCCCTCTCCCTCTTCCCCGTTTCGCCTCTGATTTTCTTAAAGCTCCCGACGTTTTTCCGTTCCCGCGGGGCGCGATCGTCGGTCGCCGTGCGTTTTGTCGAGGTTTCCGCTCGGAGATTCGATGCCGGAGAGCGTGATCATTAGCTCGTTCTATCGTCACGCTAGGGGTTGTCTAAAAAGGAGTTCAGCGATGTGGTCACGCGCTTGAATCGACGGCTCGGCTGCGGTGGAAGCGAGCGATCGTCGGGTTTCGAGGATTGCTTGTGGAACAAGTTAGCGCGATCGTGCTAGTTCTGTAGGTTTAGTCAATCTGATTGTGAAAGTGCTGGCAGCGGTCTGGCCGTAGAGTTCGCTAGTGCTAGCAGCTTGCGCTTCTGGCGTTAACTATAGAGAAGGAAGGGTGCTCGTTCTAGATTGGTGACCGATTTGCTCGGTCGACGACTCTCGGTTTGCGGTGAAAGTTAGTTTTCGCTTGGAGAGGACAGTTGCTGATAGGATCGTTCTTCTTCCCGCAGGGAACGACCGTCAGGGTAGAATATGGCGATGCCACGACGGCAGCAGATCCTGCCGATGTTAATTCCATCAGTAGATACTTTCCGCACACTTATGGTCAGCCTTTGGCTCACTTCCTTCGGGCGACCGCGAGGGTCCCTGATGCTCAGATTATAACAGAGCATCCGCCTATCAGGTACTTGATTCGAGACTGCTTTCGTCATTCCTTGCTCTTAGTTATATAATTAGATGATATAGCTGCTTTCGACTTTTCTCAGTGTTGCTGTCTGATATTGACGATGATTTTATCTACTGAGAGTTAGGAAGTTTATGCGCTTTGTTTAAGCAGTATCTCACATAATCTTCAGTTCGTCCGCTAAATGTAAAGCCTTGCACAGAACTGTGGTTTTTCGCCCTTGATTGATGGAATGGAGGGTTGGCAGTATTATTTGCTAGGTGGATAGGTTATCCCTTTCCTAATTATTGTTCGAAATTTATATTCTTATATCTGACGTAGCTTTTGTTGATGCTGTTATGTGACTTCTTATGCAGGGTGGGTGTAGTATTCTGTGGCAGACAATCTCCTGGAGGGCATAACGTTATCTGGGGTCTTTACAAGGCTCTGAAGATCCACAACCCTATGAGTGTGTTGCTTGGATTTCTTGGTAAGCTGCAATTTTTGCCTCATTTCTGCTTGTGCATGAACATGTCAGACTTGACTTCTCAAAAAATTGTTATAATTGCGAGCAAGTTTCTTTGTTTTCAATAATCATTTCGCTACAGCGGGGTTGATTTACATTGGTTGTTTCTATCCTGTATGTTTGCCCGAATCCTGACGTATTATCCTTCACATTTTATTTGCTTTGCTGTCAATTTATTACGATTGGCTTATGTACTGTTTTCTATATTTTGTGTAACAATTTGAGAGAAACTAAGATAATTTTCTTTTTGCATAATTAGAGGAAAAACACTCTGCGGTCAAAACAGTTGTCATATTATGGATCGACTTAATATCTTTCTCCATTATCATTAAATGGTTTCTTTGTGGATTTCTCGTATATAGTATCTTCTCCTCTTGCGGCCTTACATTAATGATATCGACTGATTCTTGTTGTCCTGGACAGGTGGATCTGAAGGTCTTTTTGCTCAGAAAACTCTTGAGATAACGGATGACATCCTCTCGACTTACAAAAACCAAGGTATAGTTGGGCCTGAGGAATTCTTTTCTAAGGATCCCATTTTATTTATGAATTTTGACATGGTTGTTCTCATCAAGGTGGTTATGACTTGCTTGGTCGGACAAAGGATCAAATAAGAACAACGGAGCAAGTTAATGCTGCACTAATTACATGCAAGGACTTGAAATTGGATGGACTTGTCATTATTGGAGGTAATGATGATATACCTGCAAAAATTTTCGAAATGTCTTTCATCACTTATTGACAGTAATTTTCAGTTTCTAAGCTTTGTATCTGTAACATCTATAAAGGGGTTACATCAAACACGGATGCAGCCCAGCTTGCAGAAACATTTGCTGAAGCAAAATGCCCAACTAAGGTATTTAATCTGTGAACCTTGAGAAGCATGGTATTTTGAAGTTTATGATATGGAGTGGTCGTTCTGTACCGTTCTACCGGAGGGGCAAACTTTACCTCTCTCGTTTATTTTTTAAGGCATTGTGAACTTGGTGGTTCTTTTAGAGGTGGGGCATCCATAAGATCCATAACGGGGCATCCTGCAGCACGATGTTGTTACTTCTAATTTAATTCTTGCAGGTGGTTGGTGTTCCAGTGACACTGAATGGAGATTTGAAGAATCAATTTGTGGAAACTAACGTTGGTTTTGATACCATCTGTAAGGTACTGAAGCGCGATCAATTTTCTGTTTCTTTTCCTTTTCAGATTTAGTGGTTTGTTAGGTGCAATGGCACTCGTATAGTAAGATGGAAACTGGGTTATCAGGACTCAGGAATATTACAGCATTTTTCAACTTTATCAATTTGGAGTTGTTGAGATAGTGTATTGGTCAAAATCCAAGACCTCGGGGAATGACATCGGTAGTGGACTAGTTTTTAGTTGGAATCTTCAACAGATTGTTATGATAATTGGTGTTTGTCTTCCTGGTGTAAATCGGTCTTGATGTAAACCTACAAATAATCCTCTCTCTCTCTCTCTCTCTCTCTAGGATGTTGATTGCTTTCAAAGAAAAGGCTAGTGGCACAATTTAGAGCTGGATGACGTTCACAAACTAGATATATTTTTGTCCTTATATGTTTGAGATCACGTTTACTAGATTCTGGGGGGTGGCATTGGCATTGGCATTTTGGATGCAGTAAGTAAATTTGAACGGTGAGATTTTTTATCGATATGTTCCAGTGTAGATGATCTGTGATCGCATTTTCTTTTGCATACAAAACTGCATTAGACGTACTGTACACTTCATGTCTCTGGGTAGGATTCCAGTTAGAGCTGTGTTTACTCAAAGCCTTTTTAAGTTACTCATCTCTAAATGCAAGTTAAAGCTCCTTGTTTCTTTTCTACATTCAGGTGAATTCCCAACTCATCAGTAATGTGTGCACAGATGCCCTTTCAGCTGGGAAGGTAATGACATGATTTAAGTTATGTGGAGCCTCTTAATTAAGCACCGATTGTAATGTCAATTGTTTCTGATGCTTTTGCAAGCATGGGTAAATGTAAAATTAAGCATCAGACAACTTTGCCTTTTCTGTCTTTTCTTCATGAATCATAAACTCTCCATTTATTAATTCATGTCAGTTGCTTTTGATTATATTTTTCCCTTTTAAGAAAATAATTTAACATTTCTCTACATTTAATTGCAGTACTATTATTTTATCCGACTCATGGGCCGGAAGGCATCACATGTAGCTTTGGAATGCACTCTCCAGTCCCATCCAAATATGGTTAGCATTTTCTGTTTGCCAGTTTATGATTAGAAGAGAGAATCTCATGTATCTATCTTATTCAGAGATTCTCCTTTTCTTTCCCCTTCCACTTCAGGTGATTCTTGGAGAGGAAGTTGCTGCATCAAAGCTTACCCTCTTTGACATTACAAAGCAAATCTGTGATGCAGTTCAAGCTAGAGCAGTGCAAGGTTCTTGTCCTGCTACATTCATTTTATATTTTAATTTTTCGTAGTGTACTTCATCTGATTGAATATGTATAATTTTTAACCAGAAAAGTACCACGGGGTCATCCTATTGCCAGAAGGGCTCATAGAGAGCATTCCTGAAGTTTATGCTCTTTTGAAGGTAATACTTGTGAAGAAGTGAACACCCAAAAGGCAAAAAGAAGAAGAAAACAACCCAGTATAAATTAAAAAACAAACAAACAAACAAACAGACATAAAAGTAGAGAAGAGAACAACCAAAAGAATATAAGGAAATTAGAGGTAAAAATCGAAGGGGTACTCTTTCTGCTCCTCTTGATGCTATGATTGGTCCTTATTCAAAATGGACTTCTCCCTTTGAAGTTAAAAATTTGGACTCATATTGGAATAACTGTAAGTTCTTCTCTCAGGAAATTCATGGATTGCTCAAGCTAGGTGTTTCTGCTGATAACATTTCCTCTCAACTTTCGCCTTGGGCATCAGCATTATTTGAGTTTTTGCCACCCTTCATCAGGAAAGAGGTACAGTTATACCTTGTGGTCGTTCAATATATTTTGCAATACTTAAGGATGAGCTACGATTCTATCTCTAAACTGTGAGCTTTGATCATTACAGCTGATCCTTTTTCCTGAATCAGATGACTCTGCTCAGTTGTCCCAGGTAAAGGATGAGCTACAATTCCATCTCTACTTGCTTACAATGATTCAACACTTCATTGAAATGTATAATTTGTAGTAAGCGATACATGTTTGATTTTGTTTTCAGATTGAAACTGAAAAACTTCTAGCACATCTGGTGGATGCAGAAATGAATAAGCGGACGGTAAGATACTGTGATTGAGTCAGGCATCATGGTTCAGCACACATTTGAATTAATCCGCAAGAAAAATTATGCCTGTTAGGAAAATCAAACCTTTTCTCCCTTTACCTTTTATTTACTGTTTCTCAGTTTTTCTTCTCCTATAGATCTTTGTATTATTCAGGTTCTCTAAGCTGGGATTTGAGATATAGGTTTGCAACTTTTTTGTGATATATTCTAGGGATAAAATTATGAGAAAATGTTTGTCATTCACATGACAAGCTGATGCTTCTACAGAACAGTGGGTTACAAAAATTTTACCTTGGCCAGTTTCTGCTAATTCAGTTTAGATTTTGGAAGATTATGGAATAGTTGAACATTTAAATGTATGTTCCCATCCTATTGTTTTCGTCCTTATAGTTGATTGCTTTATTTTGTGTGAGTCGCATCTGAGACTTTGCAGCATAATGTTTTTGTTCTTTTCATTGCTTTCATTGAGCAAGGATATCAATATCACTTTATGCCAGAATCCCTCTTCTATCTTCATGAGATCTTCAGTCTGTGATGTGTTTTGGTTTTGCACAGAAAGAAGGAACATACAAGGGGAAGAAATTCAATGCCATATGCCACTTCTTTGGTTATCAAGCTCGGGGATCCTTACCATCAAAATTTGATTGTGATTATGCTTATGTAAGTGGTCTCCAGGAGTATTCTGTCTCTTTTGCAAATGATGGTAAAGTGATCATGAAATATTTCTTGTTTAGGTTCTTGGGCATATCTGCTACCATATTCTAGCTGCTGGCTTGAATGGTTACATGGCTACTGTAACTAATCTGAAGAATCCTGTGAATAAGTGGCGCTGTGGTGCTGCCCCCATAGCAGTACGTTCATCATTTACTGACATTATTGCTGCGAATACTTTACATTTCATAATTGTCATTAGGATTCATATAATTCTAGTTTAATAACTTGTGAGGGACAATACTCATGTCACCAATTTTAATGACATGACTAGTCAATGATGACCGTCAAACGATGGGCACAAAATCCAGGGGCTTCATCCATTGGGAAACCTGCAATTCATCCAGCCACTGTGGATTTGAAAGGAAAAGCCTATGAGTAAGTCTCCATGGTCTGTGAGTTTTGATAGGCTTGATTAGTTAAGAGTTCTCTGCAATGCTGAAAAATTCCGGTTTGGTTGGTCTGCAGTTTTGTTGTGCCTTGTTACCATTTTCTCTTGACTCGAAGCAACAGGAATATATCCCAGTGTTGAGTCTTGAGATGCTTGTATAGTAGCTTGAGTCGAATTATTTCCCTAGTTTTATAGTGGAGCATTTGTGCAGGTTGCTGAGACACGATGCAACAAAATTCTTGATGGACGATGTCTATAGAAATCCAGGACCTCTTCAGTTTGATGGCCCTGGTGTGGACTCTAAGCCAGTAACTCTGTGCGTGGAAGACCAGGACTATATGGGCCGTATTAAGAAGCTCCAGGAATATCTGGATAAGGTATTCTAATTTATCTGTTATATCCTATTACCCTGCTTGGCTTGGCATAAAACAAGCAAACTGAAAATTGGGTAGAATATTTAACTGAACTTGAACAGTACTCTGAGCTCATCAGCTTAATATGTTGATGGTTTTACTTGGGATTATGGAATTATACCGTAGAAAGATCAGGATTAGAAGCAGAAAAAACCTTTATGATCTCTCTCTCTCTGTCTTGTAGCAAGTGCATGCAATTATCAGTGATATTCCCCTTACAATGTAATCAATATTAAATAATGAGTCACGGCAAATGTGAAAAAAATCCTAACATGGCTTTTAGCAAGGAACTAAGTCTTGGTGCTTATGCTGGTATAATTATAAAAAATTTATGCACAAACATAAGAAAGCTAAATTTGGTCTACTCGGAGAGGTAGTTTTTTTGCAGCATACACAGAACAAAGAGACATTCCCTGCACCTAATTTATTCTCTCATTTGGAGCACGACTACTTTTGCACTTGCCTCGTATTGCCTTTTTGTTTTCTGTTCCAGGTCCGAACTATTGTAAAGCCAGGGTGTTCGCAAGACGTTCTGAAAGCAGCTCTGAGCATTATGGCTTCCGTCACCGATGTTCTCTCAGTTATGTCATTGCCTTCCTCCAACGGCCACTCACCACTTTGAGTGCACAAAATTTTCTCCGAGTGCCCAACCCTTGTACAGTTGTACATATCTTTCTTTTACTCTTCGTTTACACTATGAATCTGGATTGCAGTGGAGTTACTTTAAGGTGTTGGTAATAAATTTAGGGTAGCCGTCTCTCTCCGTTGTAAGTGCCACTTGCTGTATCTGGAGGGCAAATCCAGAGGATTGTTCCGCAAATTTTGTGAAACTCGGAAAGTTTTGCTAAGTTTTAAATTACTACGAGTCCACGTTCTGATCAATAGGTAAATCTGTAAAACTGTTTGTCGGAGTTCTCACCCTGGAAATTCTTAGTTGAAGTGCTACAAGCTATCTGAGATCTGGTAATGCGAGTGCCAGCTTCTCCCGTCAATTCGTATAGCTCGTGATATTTGATTCTCCATCCCTCCGACTGGGGACAAATATAGGAGAACCACTTCAGGGACTCAAGCCCTTCGTGAATATATTTGATACGAAAATGGTCGGACTTTGGGGGTGGCGGGGCGTCACCCTGACCTCTCAGGCGGCTCGATCCTTGCTTTCGAACACTTGAGATTATGGACTGAGATAGTTTCAATTGCTTCCTTGAATTGTAGCTTTACTGTTGAAGGTTACAACAGCACGTAGTTTAAAGTCGACTCAATCCGTGCGAATTCTTTCTAGTAGTCACTAGTCGATTATCCCTCATTTTTTTCGGTAATGCCTTTTGATCGAGATGTTTAGAGAATCCTATGGATACTAATGGTACCTGCACCTTCTCTTGGCCAAAAAGGAGCACCTATACTTTCAGTGCAATCTTCGTTAGCAAAATACTCAAAACTATTGAGGCTTAAGTTATTGACTATTTCATCTGCATAATCGGTACACAACGAATAATTTTCAATGGGTAAGCTCGCGGATCTGGATTGGGTTATAAATGGGTATGGTTGTAATTAGGCTCTGTTGTAATCAACATATTTCAATCCCATATTAAAGCTTCAATCAACCCATTTTCTACCCAGTCCATGAAATACGAGTTTTTCTTTTTGTTGAAATGCGAGTTAATAAATTGGTCGTTAACCCATTTTGCCACTCCTAGACATGAGTTCCAAATGAATCTGTTGATATAATTTTACTCACTACATGTGAACGGTAATACAATTGAGACAAGCACCGCCAGACTTGACGGTGCTGGTGTTAGCCCTCACGCTTCCCTCCTAGTATTCACAAATTTTCTTAACCGGCAATGCAGCATCAAGCACAAATCTCAAAATTAGAACAAACATGTTTTAAAGCTTACTTCCAAATTTAATTTCTTGCTATCTTGCTAGGAGAAAGATTTTAAAATTTCCCAAGAGTTCATTATGTATTTTCTGAACGTGACTCGTAACTTTTGAGAGATAATGATAATCTTTCGACCGTAGTCAGGATAATATCTTTTAGGAACTTTTGAGCGGAAATTGTGCATTTTCCAAATATGGCCAATAAATTTGCAAGAGAGGGTGATAATTTCGAAATGGGTCGGTGACTTTCTCTACTCGATTAGCAGTTTTGTAGAATCAATTTCGGATTAATCACAGTTCAAGCGTGTCGACGAGCGATAAATTTTCAGCATCGTCCCGATTCCGTTAGCGCTCGATCGGACGGTGCGCGGTACGCGATGAGACGCCTCCCGTCCGCACGCCATCGCTCCTGATGAACGCCTCCCTCTCTCTCTCTCTCTCTCTCTCTCTCTCCCCATCTTCACACCCCAAACATTTTCTCCCCAACCTGAAAAATACGAACACATCCCCGGAAACGGATACCCGCTTGGCCGTACCTGTATGAGCACCGAGCGGAATGGTGGTCACATCGATAGCACCTTAGCCCGTACCTGCTCGGCCATGGATTTTGAGCCCCTGAGCATAGGAAACGAGGTCGTTGAGTTCGAGGTCGGCGAGGAGTACGACGGCACCGCCGCCGCCGCCGCCGGCCTCGGCGGTTTAGCCGAGCGGCCCGCGTCGCCGCCGCCCGGGGCAGCTGGCTCGTCGGGTGCCGATGGGGACCCGAATCCGGTGCCCCGCGAGGGCATGGAGTTCGACTCCGAGCAGGCCGCCAGGGTTTTCTACAACTCGTACGCCCGCCGGATGGGTTTCGGCACCCGGGTCAGCGTGTACCAGAGGTCGCGGCGGGACGGCTCGATCGTGTGCCGCCAGGTCGTGTGCTCTCGCGAGGGGTTCCGCCGCGGGGCCGGCGACGGCGAGTCCAAGCGGCGGCGCATCGTCACCAGGGTCGGGTGCAAGGCGCAGATGACCGTGAAGAGGCGGGGTTCCGGGAAATGGGCTGTTTCGAGGTTCGTTAAGGAACATAATCACGAGCTCGTGCCGCCCGACGAGGTGCATTGCCTGCGGTCGCACAGGCATGTCTCCGGTCCCGCCAGGAGCTTGATAGATACTCTTCAGGCGGCGGGAATGGGCCCGAGCGGCGTGATGTCCGTGCTGATTAAGGAATCCGGCGGCGTGAATAATGTTGGCTTCACTAAAATCGATTGCCAGAATTACATGAGCAGTAGTAGGCAGAGGACACTTGGAAGTGGGGGTCATCTTGTTTTTGATTATTTGAAGCGAATGCAGGCTGCGGATCCTGGTTTCTTTTGCGCTGTCCAGGGCGATTTTGACAATCTGGCTGGGAACATCTTTTGGGCAGACGCGAATTCGAGAAGGAATTACGCATATTTCGGAGACACCGTCAATTTCGACACCGCGTACAGGATGAATCGCTCCCGAGTCCCATTTGCCCCATTCACTGGGTGGAACCATCATGGACAGCCCGTGTTATTTGGATGTGCCTTGCTCCTCAACGAGTCGGAGTCGTCATTTGTTTGGCTCTTCCAGACATGGCTTGATGCCATGTCGGGTAGCCATCCTGTATCGATCACGACCGATCAGGATAGAATTATTGGGTCAGCAGTGGCTCAGGTGTTGCCCGGAACTCGTCACCGCTTTTGTGGGTGGAAGGTATTTAGGGAAGCTCAGGAGAAATTGTCAGATGTTCGCTGCTCACATCCGAATTTTGAAGCGGAGTTTCAAAGGTGCGTAAATATCACAGAGACTGTCGAAGACTTTGAATTATGTTGGGAATCCCTCCTTGAAAGATATGGTCTCAGAAATAACGAATGGCTTCAATTGATGTACGATGCTCGGCAAAAATGGGTGCCTGTTTTTCTAAGGGATACATTCTTCGGAGAGATGTCGATAATGCAAGGAAGCGATGGCATAAACTCGTACTTTGATGGATATATCAATGCATCTACTAGTGTTCAGGTGCTGGTAAGGCAATACGAAAAAGCAATCGCGAGTAGGCACGAAATGGAAATCAAATCTGATTACGAGACCCTAAACACTGCACCTGTTCTGAAGACACCTTCTCCTATGGAAAAACAAGCGGCAAATGTCTATACAAGGAAGATATTCAAAAAATTCCAGGAGGAGTTAGTCGAGACTCTAGCTTATCCAGCAACCATCATCAAAGACATGGAATCGGAAGCCGTGTATCGAGTTGCCAAGTTTGGGGAAGACCACAAGGCTCGCTTTGTTAAGGTTGATGTTTTCAGGAAGAAAGCTTGTTGTAGCTGCCAAATGTTTGAATCTTCTGGTATCACATGTAGGCATATACTAGCAGTTTTTAGAATAATGAATATCCTCGCACTTCCACCTCATTATATTTTAAAGCGGTGGACAAGAAATGCCAAAAGTGAGTCATTACTAGATGACTTTATGGTCGGATTCCCAAGTAATCCGCAGGAGTCCTTCACCGCACGTTATGAAAATTTACATCGCGAAGCCATCAAATACGTAGAGGATGGGGCAGAATCCATACATAGCTATACCGTGGCCATGGACGCTCTGCAAATAGCTGCAGAAAAGGTTGCTGCCTCTAAGAATCGTTGTTTTGGACTCGAACAGAAGACATCGATAAATGGATGCCAGTCTCAATCTTGCTGTACGGTAGGTTTTGAAATTTTTATGGTTTATTTTTCAGAAGTGCTGGTCATTTATCTGATTTTCTGCACTGTATGATGAGGATCCTTGGCTTGAAATATCTCTGCATAGGTCACTGAAGTTATTGCTTGTTGGATAAAAGGCTTGCTTCATCTATTTCCTTCTCCTGGATTTTTTAGTTGTTGAGGTATTATATTCACATTGGGTGGGATTCTATATGATTACTATCACCTTTTTGTTATGATCCTTTACTTGTTCCAGTAAAAGTAGATTTAAAAATATATATATATATATATATGTATATATTATAATGCTGTAGTGGCACACAATGGAAATATCTTTCTATAGCCAGATAGATCAGCTGAGCAGTTGAAATTAATTTTCCTAATAATAGGTTAGGTCACATAGTTGAAAGACTGTCAAGATGATTCTTTGAATACATTGCAAGAGCTATGTGCCCTCATTGTTTATGGCACAAGTCTCCACTTCACCATACCAAATGCGTGTTCTCCATGATCTTTCTTGAATTTTGTTCGTTGCTTGTAGGCAGCAAGTCTGGTCTGTCTGTATTGTTTCTTAATTTAGGATAGTTTCTGTCTCTGGTGATTCAGATTTAATACTCATTATTCCATTACTTTAATAATACACTAACGGTATTTGCTGCCTGCAAAATATGTGAGTTGCGTCATAGCAAATATCCTGGCAATAAATCCTCCCATGATGCTTGACTCCTGTCTCTCTATCAAAAGAACTCGCATTAGATAGAGACATATGGCCCTGTGTTTTTCTTTTTTATCCTGGCATCCCCGTATGCATTTAGAAGCAGTATAGTAATTGCTAATCTTCCCAGCTTAGGGTTCCTGCATATTCCTATCGAAATGGTTTCCGAAGGGGCTTTTTGTAAAACTGCAGTCATTTGTTCGTCTGCTAAAGCTTATAAACCTTAGTCCTGCTTGAGGTAGCTTGTAGATCAATGTGAGTCACCATTCTGTACAGTTTTTTAATGAATGAACAGAATGATATTTGCTTGCATTGGTCTCGAGTGTAAGCTCTGCCTGAGCTGCTTGTGTCAGGAATGCTGTCAATGTGAGAATGAGCTCTTTTGCCCTTTTTTATATTGAGCTAATGCCATTGTCCATTAATGTATTGCCATGTCTCTTCCTCGTGTAGGAACAGGAAGAGAAGATACAGGAATTAACATCTGAGTTGGCAAATGCAAGTCTGCAATGTGAAGAATATCGAAGAAAATTACTCGTAGTTTTGAAAGACATGGAGGAACAGAAGTTGAAAATATCGGTAAAGGTTCAGAACATGAGGCTCAATCTAAAAGTCTGAATGGAAGGTGCAATGTCATTCCTCTCCTCTGTAAATATAGCGTAGCATAGCGGATTTTAATTGCTGTATATTATTGGGTAAAGTTCTTCCCCTTCAACCCCGACCTGTATCATCTAAGCTTGGAAGACCACACTATTCTCAAAATTTTCCCCTTTGAAAGGAATAGGAAAGTACTAACCGTGGCAGGTCAACGGATGTAAAGTTGGAATAACTTTGTAATGTGCGAAGATAGGATGTTGCAGAATTTAGGTGGTGTGAACGGTGGCTGTTCATTGTAATTTAGCCAGGTAATCCCCTCTGCACAGCGTACTTGTATCAGTTTCGTATAGTTGAAAATCTAACGGGTTTTGTGACGCATGAGTGCATGATTACATTATTGTGGAATATAAATGGCAAATCCTGTCGATTTCACAGATTTGATTAATGAAATCGTGATATGCTCTTTCCATATGGAGAAGGCCTGCCACTACTTTCTTGCTTATCATTCACTGGCAAAGACAGCGGCCTCTGTTGCCTGCAGGAGCTGCTTCCAGATGTTGCCAATAAGTGCGTTTATGAACTTTCGGATGTTTCCTGCATTCTGTCTATAAAGCCTGGTCACTCGGTTTTTCCAGTTCCGTTTTGTCGATGGAGGTGTTTGTCTACGGTCCACGACGCCGGGCGACAACTTTCCAGTAACGAAGAATGCGTTCATGGAAGCAGCACCAGATTGATGAACAAGAAGAATGTGTTAAAACGAAGTGCTTGTCGAGTCGACAATGGTATCCTAAATGTAATCTGAAAGGCTTACTACAATTGGTGCATCATTTTACCTGGCTGATTAAATTTGACGTCATCAAATCAATTGAAGCTTCCTCATCTCATAGATGATCCGTCTGAAATTGTGGAACCAAGTAGTGTCGGCCGGTCGGGTAGGATCCGTCGATGTCGTGGTAGCGAAAGTAATTACATCCCAAAAAGGTTGGTCTTTTGCTTGGTCAGTGTAATTAAAGAGTCGTTAAGGAGGTCGGGCAGCCGAAGCCAATCAAAAAAACCCGATAGCCAAAGTTAATCAAGAAAGCCGATGATTGCGTTATCATGACGTAGAGATCCGAATTATTACGGCATGATAATAAGAACACCGGGTAATACGAGAACGGCGCAAAGCTGATTCGCATTTTCGGACCACGTGTAGAAGATCGACAGCTCCAAGTACGTAAGACAGAGAAAAAGAATCCGCGTTGGCTTGTTGAGGGTTTTTACTCGTTCTGCCGCAATGTTGCTGCTCGTGCCGTGTGGTTTACGCATTGCATCGTGCTTTTTTATTGCCGTTTATACAATGACTTTTGTAGCCACAAACATGGACTCGCGACATTTTTTTCTTTATGATGGAGCGTCATTAGGTATGATAATACTTTTTTTCTTTTGACCAAATGGATAAGAAGTTAATTAAACAAGCCAATGAATCCGTTGAAATTGAAGCGCGAAATGACCGCAATTATACGAAGCGTGTATACAATATATGATCCGCACTGCCATGTTCAACCCTCTTGTGTGCAATGACAAGATCAATAGCCAACAACGCTTCGCCGGACGCCGTATATACCAATTCTAGTGTCATCCCTGCTACCAACGCTGTCATTGAATTTTCCCTTTTCTTTTGTTTATTATTTTTCTTTTCGGAGGGGGGATATGTAATAGCACCGGGTGGGTACTTTAATAGTTAGCAGTAAATCATCAACATGTCAAAGATCAATAACTACATTCATCTCGTGATTCTTCGACGATGAATGATAACGCACCAATTTTTGGAGTACAAACTTTCAAATCTTTTGAGTGATGAATTAATTGTGTTTCTTATCTTGTTCTATCAGATCATCTTCATTTGATTAGACCAGCAAAAGAAGCATTGGATAAGACACACCCTCAATTGTTAAAATCATCTTCAAAATTTAACAATTGTCCCTTTGAGGTTAACATTGAGAAGTAGCATATATAATCCTTGTTTCTTCTATCTTCCTTTTTGTTGACATTAACACGTTCTAGTTTAGAGTGTTCGCTTACACATGATCTAATTTTGTCACTTGTTTGCAGACAAATTAGACTTGGAATTAGATTATGTCGAAATAGATAGTTGGTCATAATCAAACATGCTCTTCATATAATCTACGTTACTGGAATCATATTTAAGCCCTAAAAGCTAAAAAATAAACATTTCTAGTGCGCCGGGAAACAAAAGACGGAGAAGGCGGAGCTTGTTTGATCAGTATAATCACCATTATGCCTGAGTTTCAACCACCATCTCGTGTGGCAAATTTTCTGCGCAACAAATTGCCAGTAGCTTCGAACTCTTCAAGCGATTCGATGTCATTGAACTAAAAAATCAGCAGCCACAAGAAAAAGCATCACCATAACCCAAGACGATTATACTCACTTGCATTTCCAGGAGAATTCTGGACCCGAAGATCGACTCAACGTTTATGAAAATTTCAGAAACTTGTGATTCTCTCCAAGACAAAAGAGTTACAGCTGAATTGTGGTTACACCATGACTCTTATTACAGCTCACTATCCCTCCAAAAAGAAAGCTTCAGGTTACCAGTCCTCTATATTGTAAGCACAAGAGTGCCTCCATCTCCTGTTTGGCTTTTCTTTTCTTTATCAGTTAGTATTGATCGATTTGTTTTGATTTTCACTTCGAAGCCGTATCCAACGGAATCATAAAGGTTATTTGAGAAAAGAAAAACTCGGTTCCAACTTGTAAGCCATGGCCCAATCTGCAACTCGTCTGGGGGTCCCATGAAAGTCAGCCTCATTCTAAAACCTTCTCGAATCCTCATTCTCATTCTAATGTGCCATCTTGCTTCCAGGAAAGGGCATGTATTTGATTGGGTTATTTCATGAGAGAGAGAGAGAGAGAGAGAGAGAGAGAGAGAGAGAGCATGCATGCACAAACAAGCAGACAAATATCTTGGAACTAATAACCCCTAATATGCTTTGTAACTTATGTATCAAGGTAAGAAAATCACTTGGAACCAACCCTCTAAGAAAACTTATTCATCTTGTAATTGTCAATGGGCACAAAGCAAAGGGATTGCATTTCAACTTGACGAACTTCCAAGCCAAGAGCAAGATAAAGAAAAGATAAAAAGAAAAACAAAAGGCCAGAAAACAGTAAAGACCAAGACCTCTACTTTTCTTCAATATAGAGGAGTATATCTCGCGATACGAGACCATGCATCTCTAGAACTAGCCAAAGTTAAGATGGACTGACCAACCAAAGTCCATGCAATTCCCAAGAAGTTGCATATTTTAGTCTTTCTTCCCCACCCCTTTTCAATTTTCAATGCAATAAATTCCAACTACGACTCTCAAAGCAATTTCTTCGGTTGCGCAACTCAAGTTGGCATTGAATAGGTGGAGGGCTATTTCGTTTGCATATGAGGGATCGGAGTAATCATCTAGACCGTCGAAATGCAAACATTAATTAGGTTTGGAAAAGGACTTCCATCATTGGCCACTTGTAGGTAACAATAGTCTCAAAAGACAATAGTAGTTTACTAATAAGTGATACGATAAGTCTTTTCAGTGGCGGAACGTTTCACTTGATCATTAATCATTCATATAGATTGTACCCCCTTAATTAGCAAATCAAGTCTGATAGAGTTTATTTGGATTGCGCTTAATATAGTGAGTTTCAATGCTTCCTAAAAAACCCTTCTACTTCATTTGTAGCTGACAAAGAGAACTTCCTTCTCAGAATTCAAACAATTGACCTTCGTATTACGCAGCGTTTGTAGGCCACTCAAGTCTCAACCGACAAAACATCAGGAGGTTTGGACGGTACTTGAAGTTTCCAATAATTTTCTCTAACAATCAGAACTAGGCTTTCTCTTATCGCTAATATAAGAGATGAGAAACAAACTTATATTTTGCTTCTGCAGCTTCTTTAATTAATCAACTAATTAACCAGAGCCACCAAATCAAAGATGAAATTATAATATTGAAGCACCACGAAAACAACTTGTAATTTGTGTCTATGCTCGGGATAAATTACTTCCAATCATAAAATCAACAGAATGGTAATGAAGAAGAAAAACTTCATATTATATAGTGCTCATCCCACTTGCCAATGTTCATGTCTATCCTTGTTAACTAATTGCAATACATTATAGAAGCATTCTCGATGTCAGGCAAACCAAGTACTGCACAAGCGATAGGAACACTATCATATACCCTAGAAAATGTGCATATCTTATATCACTTTTTACATTCACAACTAGCAAAATCATTTCAACCCCTTGAAAAAGGATCATCAGACGCCGAGAGAGCGTGAATAAAACATGAAGAGAAAATCCCACAGATGGGTTGATGAGTCTGCAGATGAACTTACCCCAAGAGTGAAGATTAATCTCTCCAAAATCAGCAGCGGGGTTCTCTTCATTTTCATCATCCTATAACTGCAAGGCCTTCTCCAAGAAATGAATTTTTTGTTTTTCCCCTCAAATCTCCTCCTAAACTCTCCTTCATGGAGCATTGAGAGAGAGAAGACCTGATTTCATAATTTACTCCATGTCACACTGATAATCATTGATAAATTATAGTTATAACACTAGCTGCCAACAACCTCATCGAGGTCAGCCCTTGATATAGCTCAAAAATAACTCGAGCTAAAATGGAGGCCTAGCAGCATTTCCTCCCCATCCAAACAACTGATCACCTGAAAATGGGAAGTTTCCCACATTAAACATTGGAGCACCAACACCGGCTCCGCCTCCGATGCCGCCGCCACCACCTGCTCCACTCCCATCGCCCGCCTGTCCACCTCCGGTGACACCTGACGACTGAGATGCCGTCTGTTGGACTTGGATGGCCCCGTCGTCTTCTTCGATTGGCAACCTCTCAAAAACAGCATTAGCGAAGGATGCAGCCATCAAAACCACCGGCCCAGACGCCATCAGCCGACCCACCACGCTCCCTCCCACTACCTGCCCCTGGCCGCCTGACAAGAATATCGACAACCCGCCAGCTCCAGGTGGTGCGGGGGGCGGTAGCACCGTTCCCGTGAGGGATAGTATCTCAAACCTCCCGTGCAGTGTCACCACGCTCCCGGTGGGGGCTGCCGGCTGCCGGAGAGTGACATTTGCCACAGTCCCCCCGCCGCTGAGCACACAGACGCCTCTCCCCCTCTGGCGGGCGTAATTGGTCACGCTCTCAACGATGTCTGAACCTGAAGAAACTTCAAGGACGTGCGACCGGAGGGCGTTCGGGCTGTCGCGCGTGACGATGATCGGAGGCTTCGCCTTGTTCTTGGAACCGGGAGGGCGGCCTCTAGGGCGGCGCGTGGGGCCGCCGGAGCCGCTATTGGTGCCGCCCTCGCTGTCGGTGGACTTGGGGTCCTTTTGGGGCGAGTCTTTGGGATCAGAGTGTTGTGGAGGGATCGAGGAGGGTCTCTGAAGGTGCAGTTCAGGTCTCAAGAGTTGGTGGAAGTAGCGAGAGTTCGGGTTTGGCTCAAAACCTGCCATCATACCCACATCCACTCTTCTTGAATTCCCTTAGACAAAAGAAATCACTTTTTTCCCCTTCAAATCCACGTCGAAAAACACGTGATTTTCGGAAGTTGGCTTACCGGTAGCAGTTAGTTGCTGGTTTTATATGTGTGTATGAACTTGCCTGAGCTTGAATTATATGTACTTCACAAAGAGAATCGATCGGCAAAACGACTGCATTCACATTCGAATCACCCAATGAACAGCAGACAGAAAGATTGCTGCAACAAGAGCGATCCTACCGATATGTATGCATAACTTGCTTTCTGGCAGACCAGGATATGATGAGCCAACGGAAACCTAGCAAGGCTTGAGAGAAATCTTCAAAGGGTTACTCTTTTCTTGAACGATGGATTCTTATTTTTCCAGCAAGATCTTGAGAGAACTAACCAAGAAAGAAGCCGATCAGAGTTTATGTGGAGCGACCCAGAAAACAAGAGGCAAGAATAAGAGGCAAGAATAAGAGAGCCTTGAAGATGAAGGAAGAAGCCGAAGAGAGCAGATTTGTCCGTGAATTTTCTCCGCAGTGCTGCTGCGAAGAGAGAGAGAGAGAGAGAGAGAGAGAGAGAGAGAAGGAGAGGAGAATAGAAAGTAGAGAAGAGAGAGAGAGAGAGAGCAAAAAAGAAAAAGGAAGAAGGTGAGTATAAATCATTTGTTTATGAGGATCCACGCGCTTAAATATGTTGGGAAATGAGAAAATATTATCGAATTGAAAAATTAATGAATCCAAATATAATAAAAGTATGATGATGAAAAAATAGTGGAATCCAAGAATTTTATGAAGGTCAAACAAACGACAAATCAAAATCTTTTGTAAAGAGCACATAGCGTTCATTCGTCCACGCTCAAGAGTAGGTTCAATTTGTAGCAATTAATTATTCGTCTGGATTATCATTATCTTTTTTAAAGCAAGTTTCTTACGAGCTTGCGCAAAAGAGATCATGAGCATATATAATATAAGCCCTAGACATATATGATCCAAAATAAAATGACTAGTTTTTTTTTTTTGGGGGGGGGGGTAAAATTAACGAAACCTAACCCGAGTGACACAATGGGAAACGAATCTGATAAAATGTTCTTTTATAGCACACGTGAAATTTAATTATTTAATGAAAGTATATATGTGTTTTGATGATGTTATTAATAATGAAAGCTCCCACAAATGTTTGAACTGTTATTATCAATTGCTAGTTTAGATTAGTTGTGGAATTAGTGTATCCAAATCACCCATAAGGTTACAATTAATCAAATATGCAAAGACAAACTCAATACACTACATTGAACAGAATGACATCGGACATCTGAAAAATATCAATTCGAGTTCAACTCAATTCCATGTTCTCAACTCAATTTTTTTCTTTTTCGCGATAGAGGTTCAAAGATATCTCTAGCCAGATTTCATGGATCAGATGATTTAAGCAACATTTTATTGTATGTGAAATTCACTCTTAATAGACCCTTCCTTTAGGTAAATTATGGGCACATTTTGTGGCATTTCTTGTTCATCAACATACACATGCGGATCCAATGATTAAAAAACCTCCACAAAAAAAAGACGAATGATGCTTTCCATGCACCCGGTTTGGAACTTGTCTACTTTTTGCACGTATGCGACATATACAAATGATTTTACATGAAATTTACCTCCTCCTCAACAGCACATGATTTTCATAAAACTTTACCATCATCCTTCGCGAATAGCTCTATTTAATACATGAGCAAATACCACAAAAAAATTTTAAATTATGGCCACTATGATACTAATACCCCAAAATTGTTTTTGTTTCCCCAAAAACCCTAAACTTTCTCGCCATGATACAAATACCCTCAACTTTTTTTTGTATCACCAGAAAATCCAAACTTATACATGTGTGACATATATACTCTCTATTTAAGCTCCATCTAGGGTATATTTATCACATTGGTATAACTTCGAGATTTTTTACGACACAAAAAAAAAAAGTTCGAGGGGTTCGTATCACAATGGGAAAGTTTTAAGGTTTTTAGTGACACAAAAAAAATGTCAAGGGTATTTGTGTCACAATGGACATAATTTGGGATTTTTTTGTAGTATTAGCACTTTAACATTAGACATAATAATGGTTGCTAGCTACGGATAATATATATACATGTAAACAATTTTTAGTAATATGGTGAAATTTGAATATATGATACTAAAGTTGATCGAATTCTTGTGCAAGTCTTATCCTTTCTCATTCGAACAAAAGCATGCGCAGCGCGTCGAGGACTCAGGAGAAGGAGGAGAGGGATCGCGTGCACGACCTCGCACTTCGTTCGGACACAAAATGTCTCGATCGTTCCACGCAATGACGACGGATCTCCATTCTCTTCCTCCACACAATCCGAAGAATCGTCAAAACGTGTTTTTGCGGGCGCACACGCATCAGTTTTGGTCAAGCGATCAGGGTTCACAACTAACCTTTGCTTCGTGGCGTGCATTGTATCGGAAAGAGCAGCATCATACGATGATGTGATAGGCACAGACATGAGATGAGTTTCCGTGCGCTGATGAACGTTTCCTTTTTCTTGCATTTTTCTTAGCGATGGAGTGAGCGAAAGCCCGATTTCGCTGGAGACTTTTGAACCTTGAGCTGACACGGTCCCGGCACGCGCACGTGCGTGCCCCCCGGGGGGAGGGGCACGTGAGGTCAAAAGGTCAGAGGAGGAGGACGTGTCAGACCACGTGGAGGATGTCGGGGGAGCATCGGAACTCGGTCAACCTTATCTCTCCCCCCCACCTCACCGACCCCGACCCGCCCCGCTGGCTTAAATCCCGCGCGCCTTTGGCGGCAACTCCTGTCGTCAAATAATCATGCACTACATCGCGGATGCAGCAACCAGAAAAAAAGGAAAAAAGGAAAATAGAAGAGCACAAGGAAATAATGGAGGGCATAATAATAATAACAGTAGTGTTAATCATAAGAAAATGAGTTTATGTCGTCGTTATTGTCGATCAATATATGGATACAAGCTAATAAACTTGAGAACTGTGTGAATTCAACCCGTCAAGCTCTTAAATTGCAAGCTGAAATTTTCTTTGCCGTACCTATAGTCCTTAAAAAACTTAGTATCTAAAGAAACATGATCATCTAGGAATGGGATGCTCGTACATCTTCTCAAGAAAGAACACATAATTATTACTCGAAACAAGCCATGTAATCATGAAGTTGAATAGTCGCGTTTAATACTCTCCATTATTCCTCGACACCATTTATGGATGATTTCGTGGTAAATTTACTATGGGATACTTTAGGGTATCCTTATTTCGCCGAAAATAAATAATTTGAAAGATATTTTTTTAAATGATCGCTCGCATCGCTAATAAAAACGAATGAAAGAAAAATATATTTATTGTCCACTAAAAATATTCAACATAAACATTTATTGATAATGAAAATAAAAATTATTGATTAATTGTTTTAAATGATACAAACGGATTATTTGAAGAAAAATATTTCAAACCATCGTGAAACAGAAGAAGCCTTGGTCAATAATCTCGAATCACTCCCGGGTTTTACTTAGATAACTCACTCGGTCAAATTTGAAGGAGATACTTATGGCATGACAAATTCAGGTAAAGAAAGAGAAAAAGAAGAGAGAAACCCTAGTTTCCCGTTGTCGCCTAAAGGACCCGCAAGGACACGACGGGTTGCAACAACCCCATCCGCAGAATTTTGGAGAACGGGAGAGTGGGACGTCCATGCACGGAACAGTATCGGTGTGACGACGCACCACCGCCCACCAAAACATGTGGAGAATCCAAAAGACTCCGATCTCTGGAAAAATTTTCTTTCAGTCAATCCGGAACAATACTGTCAGGGTCAAGTTGCCAATGTGGTCGACAGTGAGTGACTGATTAGATTTTTGCCTTGAATGGCATTTCCTTCTGTTCAGCCAATCTGTTCGCAGCCCACCATCTGTACTGTGACGCACACAGCAGATACTGATTGATGCTTTCACCAGATTTTAAGCATTGCGGCTACACTAATACTGCACGAAGTGCCCTTCCCATCTTTCCAAGGGTTAAGTTTGATTGATTGAGTGGTGGGGAAGAGATGTCTTCGTTTTTGAAGCGATTAAGTTGCTCCACTTTGCATGCATGTCCTCTCTGGGGTATCATGTGTTCACTTCCTGGCGAGTGATGATTTGGGATACAGGATGCAGGACAAGCGAAACTTTGTTAATCATGCAGTGTCTAGGGTTAAGTTGGGTAAGCTTTTCATCTTGGAACTTTTTACATGAAGACTTGGGTTAGGTTTACACTTGACTAATATGGAAGGAAACGCACTGCAGCTTCAGATAAGATGCCGAATACCAATCGAAGTTCTTGAGAAACACTTGTTTTCTTATCACCATCCATGTGTAGATAATTTTGTCTTCGTAAAATGTTAAAGAACTATATACTTCTGTTTCGTCGTTATGGACAAACATTGTTCTGACGTGAGTTTTGCTCTCATGCATACGATGAGAATCTACTTGTAGTTTTTTTCTTTAAATTGAGCATTTCATGGAGTCTCTGTTTTTTATTTTTTTTACTGAGGATGAATAGAATATATTGGTATTAATCATGTGAAGTTTGTACTTACGCGATTCTGTCCAGAGTAGTTGACTAGAATGTCTAATGACTGGATAGGGGGATCCTACCAAAGCTAATTTTGACGGATTGGAAAGGGACTCCAATCACATCACAACTCAACCATGCAAATATCAAATTGCAGCAAAGCACATAATTATTAGCTGGCTAGGGTTGTCAATCCATCTAAACGTGCACGACTTTTCTGGCCGTGGCATCTTCACACAGCAGCCGTGCAAATGGACGCGACGTCGGAAGGCTCACCAAAAAAGAACAAAAATGAAGGTAGTCTTCTTTCGATGCGAAATAATACTAAACTAATCGGTGAATAATTCCTTCTATAAATAATTCCATTTTAACTTCTTTTTAGGTCTGGCGATAGAGGGAAAAGGACCAAAAAAGTCCTAAATTTTTTGTATTAGTATCAATTTAATCCTAAACCTTTTTTTGTGCCAATTAAGTCCTAAACCTTTTAAATTGGTGCCAATTCAGTCCTAAACCTTTTATTTTTGTGCTAATTTAGTCCTTCCGATTAATTTTGACCGGAATTTACTGACGTGGATGCCTGCCGACCGGCGGCCGGTCACCGGCGCCAACGTGGACAAATTTAATAATATTTTAATATTTTTTTAAATTTTCATTTTTTTTCCTTTTTTTTATTTTTTTATCCTTTTTTTTTTGGTCCCCCCCTCCTTGCTCTGGCCGATCGCCGGACCAGCAACCGGCCAGAGGCCAAAGGCCGGCGAGTTCGACCTCGCCGGCCACTGGTGAGGGCGGCGACCTCGCCTGACCATGGCGAGGCTCGAGCCCTCACCGGAGGCCGCGGCGAGGGCGAGGCCCGACCTCGTCGAATCTGACGAGGTCGAGCCTCGCCTTGGTCGGGTGAGTCTTGACCTCGCCAGATCCGGCGAGGTCGGGCCTCGCCCGACCATGGTGAGGCTCGCCGGCTGCGAGGGCGAGCCTCGCCATGGTCGGGCGAGGCCCGACCTTGCCTGATCTGGTGAGGTCGGGCGAGGCAAGGCTCGCCCTTGCCAGTGGCCGACGAGGTCGAGCTCGCCGGCCTCTAGCCGATCGCCAGACCGGCGATCAGCCAGAGCAAGGAGGGGGGGACAAAAAAAAAAGGAAAAAAAATAAAAATTCAAAAAAATATTAAAATATTATTAAATTTGTCCACGTTGGCGCCGATGATTGGCCGCCAGCCGGCAGGCGTCCACGTCAGCAAATTCCGATCAAAATTGACTGGAAGGACTAAATTGACACAAAAATAAAAGGTTTAGGACTGAATTGGCACCAATTTAAAAGGTTTAGGACTAAATTGGCACAAAAATAAAAGGTTTAGGACTGAATTGGCACCAATTTAAAAGGTTTAAGACTAAATTGGCACCAATGCAAAAGGTTTATGACTAAATTGGCACAAAAAAAGGTTTAGGACTAAATTGACACTAATGCAAAAGGTTTAGGACTTTTTTGGCACTTTTCCCGGTGATAGGTCTGGAAAATGCTTTCAACTCGTGATCAATCGACTGCATAGTTTGACTAGGAACAAGTACTCTTCTCCAACGTGACTATCATGCCTAAACAAGACCCAAACGTACGATCGATCAAGTCTCGAAGCCACCATCACATCACCAAGTAGCTTATAAACCAAGCATTAGGGTAATGAACTTGGCGAGCATCGTCAGCCGGAGACATCAGTCAACAAAATGCATAACTTTATGGCGAAGGCATCTTCAAAGAGAGCCATGCTCATGTAGATGCCGGTCGGCATGTTGATGAAATTAATGAGTTGACTTATATAAAAAGATGATTATCACTGTAATAATCACCGTATACTTTGATTTTTTTTGTGCGTAACATTAAATGAATCTAAAAGGATAATTTGTTGTCTAAAAGAAAATCGAAAAACTTTGTGAGAAAGCTCGTTCTTCTTCTATCAATAAGAATCCACGGGGTGATAATGTCACATTTCAAGTCTCGTGCTTTCATGATTTTTTTATCTTCATTGATGGAGGGGGGTATCAAATTAAGCACTAGGTAGGTGATTAGCCAATGCTCTCTATTTCCGTCAATGACGTCTAATGTCAGCATCCAATCCCCACCCAAGTTGAGTTTCTGGGGGTGGGGTTCCCCATCTCCATCTCCATTGGGGCTGACGTGGGGCAGTACGTGCCAAATGGCACGTCAAATCGCAAGGTTTCTTAGTCCACCGCCGCGGGGCCCCCACCGCTCACTCGGTGCCGGTGCTGGTGCTGGTGCTGTGCTCGTGTGTGTCCCCCTCGGCCCGGCGACAGCGACCCGTGAACGCTCGATTCAAAAAGAGAAAGCATCGTGCACGTCCATTCCTTCGCTCCACCGCACACCCAGCAAAAGATTTGAAGCACATGTTGGGGTTTTGGCGCCGGACGGTCGGGTCCCTCCGTTCTCAAATCCCGTTCAATTCGCATACGAAGCCGCCCCTTGATTTCTGCACTTCCGGAGGAATTTTGGACAGCTGAAGAACCCAGGAGACCGGCTTTAGAGACATGATCTAGTTTTATTCAAAGTAAAAGATCTTGCTGAGCTCGATCTCTATGACAAGGAAGAACTCGATTTGGTTTTATCCAGTTAAGGAAAGTCACGGCGTCTCTTCCTCAATAATCTTGAGCGGTTTTGATGGTGGTTTAGGGAGAAAAATCTGTGGTTTAGTGCTGTCTTTGCATTATTGGTTGGAAAATTCGTGACCGGACAAAAGAAAAAGATGGGCACGTGCGTGGAAGCTATGGTCGATAGTAAAAAGGATGACAAGACCAATGATGATTTCTGAACTGTGGTCCAACGTGCAACGTTATCTTTTGATTTTTAATTTGTTCAAGATAGTTCGTGAATTATCGATAGATATTCAAGGTAGTCCTTCTATTTACTCGAATGACGAATCGAACTTTATTTGATGACTTAGATTATTGTGTACCGAGTCGAATTTTTAAAAATGATTATTGAATATGTCCATCCTCTTATCCATCTACGTTAGAAAAATGAAAGAAACAAATTGGGGACATCTAATATTCCACGTGGAAATTTCTTTTTCCTCATTTGAGATGAATATTTCATGTGGACAATCCATGTGTAACTTTATTTTTGTCCACTATGGGATTGGAAGCCACACGGTAGATTCTGTTAACTTGAATTAATGACATGTAATGTCAGCATCTACTTTAGAAAGGGAAAGAAACAAATTAGGGACTTCGAATATTCCTCATGGAAATTACTTTTTCCTCATTTGAGATGAATATTTCATGTGGACAATCCACGTCTAGCTTGTTTTTTCGATCCACTGGGGATTGGAAGCCACACGGTTGATTTCGTTAACCTGGATTGACGATAAACATCTTCATATAGTCGAGGACTAAATTAAACATTTATCAATAGTTTGAGGACCATACTGAACAAATTAAAAGTCCAGGGACGATATTGCGCATTGGGCCATAGTTCAGGGATCACCTTAAACAAATTAAAACATCATGGACGATATTGCACATTAAACCAAAGTTCAAGGATCATTTGTGTCATTTTTCCTTAATAAAACAAATGCCAATGTAACTCCAAAAAGCTCCCTTGCCACCGGAAAACCCTCATTGACAATAAAACATATCCTTAGGAGTTGTTATTATTTTAGGCAGAAAACTGGGCCACCTCGAGTATGTTCATTATAACAACTAATATGTATTAATTTAGGAGAAAGAACCGTGAATCGGTCATTATTAAATTCCACTGGATTAGATAAGGAGTAGTTCAGGTGAGATCGACACAATGATACTGTTTATGCACTTATCATGGTATGTACAAATGATTATACTCACAGTTACTTATATCTGACCACTGTTCTTCTTCTGAGGTTTACAGCCAATCAAGTTTCCTAGTATCTAACATCTAGTTCTTAATTTAATCACGCCCTTGAACTTTAAAATACGGTGATTAGCAAATTAATAATGATTAGCGGGAAAACATCGAGTGATATATGATATCTCAAAACGCGCAATTAACTTAATGCAAGTTGTTAATGAATGCATGTGAAGTCGACTACTTATGTAGCGGGCAATAATAATTAGGATGTGGAGTTGTCCACACCAAAAAATGGCCAACTTGTCGACATGGGAAATACATGACAAAGGCATGAATTACGCTTCCTGTTGTCAACGATTGTAGAAAGTGATATCCATTTAGTGCATCAATGATGGTTTAGTTGTGGTCAATGAGTGTTTGAACCAAAAATCATCAAGGGACACATGGCAGAGACATGTGTCATGTGTATATGTTTACGTCCAAAGATGACCAATTTTTGGGTATTATTGATAAGAACGGGAAAACGAGCAAAAATTTCAGTTCTGCGCCAATTCGGGAAAATTGTCATAACTTAGTTGACACTAATTGAATTGACCTGAGTTCAAAGCCAAAAGAACGAAGACTCCTCGACCTACAACTTTTCTATTTTGAATTTTCTCATAAAATCACTGTAGAGCTGTCGACGTTAAAAGGAAGTTGACGATCGTGACTGGTCAGGATGCGAAAATTTCAATTCTGTGCTAGTTCAGGAAAATGGTCATAACTTAGTCGACACAAATCAGATTGACCTGGGTCCATATCCAAAAGAACGAATACTCCTAGACTTACAACTTTTATGTTTTGAGTTTTCTCAGAAAATCATTGTAGAGCTGTCGACGTTAAAAGGAAGTCGACGGTCGTGATTGGTCAGGATGCGGAAATTTCAGTTCTCCGCTAGTTCGGGAAAATGGACATAACTTCGTTGAGATAGATCGGATTGACCTGATTTCAAAGCCAAAAGAACGAAAACTCCTGGATCTACAACTTTTATGTTTTAGGTTTTCTCAGAAAATCACTATGGAGTTGTCAAAGTTAAAAAGAAATCGACGGTCGTGACTGGTCAGGGTGCGGAAATTAGTAAATACTTTAGTGAAGAATTGCTAACTTGAAGGAATGGACAAAAAGTGGAGTCGATAATCTCGAATACAACTATTGAAGAAGTAGCCATCAACAAAGTGGAGTTGAAGCAACCGCCAACGTAGTGGAGTCGAATAAACCGTCAAGATAGTGGACTCAATGTAACTATTGGAAACCACTAAGGAGCATACATGTATTTATTGAGGGAATAGTTGCTTGAAAGCGTGATCATGAGGCAATTATCACTTGTAGACAAGATCGTAGGACAATTATCTTGAAAGTAGGATCGTGGCATCACATGGACCTGAAGACAAGATTTTCGGAATGGAAGGACATGGGCACAACTGTTGAAAACTGTTAAGAAGCAGTTACCACACAACCATTATAAATATCATCGGCCATCTACTGGAGACGCCCCCTGACAAATCAAACAACATGTTATCTTTCAATTATCTTTACTTTCCTGTACCATACTTTACTTTTCCTTAGCTGTAGCTTCCCGATTCACATCATCGATTAAATTTTGGCGTGTATCCCTATCTCGGATGTTGCGTCGTCAATTAAATTCCGACGTTACATCTTCGTGTACATGTGTGGTTGTATATTCAAGCTTCGTCGTCGATTAAATTTCGGCACGGTTTGTACGTACAGTCCGGTTTAAAGTTTGAAGTAAAAGTTCGCAGTAATTTCTTGTCCGCCTGGATATTTCCTGTCCGGAGTCGCCACGGAACCCAGTCTCTTCTCATTAAAAGCCGAAGAACGAGCGTTCGGTGAATTATATTTCGTCGCGGGGACATTTCCGACAAAACAGGAGCATAAGTTGTAACCTCGACTACATCTTCTATATCAAATAGTCGGGACACTAATAGCGTCTTTGCAATCGTTGGGTAGTTGGAAACTCGCCGTACAGATAGGAAAGCTGGTTTCGCTAATATAAGGTGCTGTACTAAATGAGTGCGAATCTAATTCAGATGGGATATGTCCATTGCAAAGAGAATGGAGGCAGTGATGGTGCTTAAGTCGTGGGTTATTTTAATCTGCCTTCGTACAGCGAGCATTATAAAAGAGATTCCGTTTCATCGTGACCATCCGAGGCCATCTTTTGGCCCTTAAATAAATGGGTGGATGGGATTTCGCGGCAATATCATATTGCGGGAATTTCAGTGGGGCATCGCCCCCAGAAAGAAAAAGTCACTACTCCCTGACGAGGGGGGGACCACAAACCAAATAATGTAAGGTCGCTAAGCTCGCGAAAGGTCGCTAAGCACCATTAGCCCACCCCTAGTTATCGATTAAACAAAGAATATGATCAAGTTGAGGAGGGGGGGCGGGGGCGCGCTTTATTAAATCATTATTATCATTGGTTTCTTTATTGAAAAAGGAGGAGAGGCCCCACGAACCAGGGGCCATATGGTCTACACCGACCCCCGGTTAACTTGTCACATTTCTACCACAGATCTCCATCAGTCGCCATCGCCTTGACAAACACCGTCCATTCACTTCGGATAAAACGGGTTTAATACTTTCGCCTCCTTTTTCTGAAATTTCTGGGTTGACCCTTACCTAATCTCGTGATTGGGCATTACTTAAGCTAGTGGATATCAGGGTCGCCTTCTCTCTACATTCGCTGAATATGCAAAGCGGGACAATCATGAACGGGGAGTTGCTGTCCACAAGTCTTTGCGTCGGCCTCTCTCTTCTTACTTCACACGAGAAAAAAGGTGACAAGATTAGTCCGCGGGCACGTGTCGATGGTGTTTGCTCAAAGACGATATCAGGGCCGTCTAAGATGCCCATGGAAGCCTAGAAAAACAGGACTATCGAGATCATTCTACTGATCTCAAATTGGAAAAGAGCGGATTCGATTTCGGTAACGAGATCGTTCCGCGCACCCGTTTTCGTCGTTCCGGTCGATTTTCATTCTCCGATCTAGCGGAAGGCTGGCGACCCCACCAGGAGGACAGGGACAACACGTGGCGAGAGAGGAGAGGGCGAGCTCACGTTGGGGCAAAAGCCGGTCCAACTTGGACAAGCAAGTGGCTGGGGACAAGGGCGAACTAAAGGAGGAAAACGTGGAGGGAGGAAAGCATCGAATACCGTGGATTCGGGCCCGAGGTGGTCCGGGCCCATCCCCCCACGTGAACGTGTCATCGGCGCCGTTCGGTGCAGCCCCCCGCGCACCCCCTTGTCCAATCAGATCCAAAAGCTTCGACAAGCTACGAAAAGATGACGTCCCCCCCTCTCTCGTTTGGTTCCTTTGAGTGAAATTCGCGAAAGGTATATAGCCCAAAAGAAAATACAAGAATAAAAAAAATATTTAAAAAATCCCGAGAGAGAGAGAGAGAGAGAGAGAGAGTCTTTCTAAGAATATATGGTAAAACACTATATATGTATATAACCATCACTCGCCCTGCAAAATTCTTCCGAAGTCATGTACATTATTATTTGATGGTAAGTTTTTATTCATTCCTTACTCGTCATTCTGGGATCTGGGTGCCGATAGGGATCTTCAAAATAGAGACAAAGGGCAAGGAGAGCACCCTCCCTGTAGAAGAACAGAAGAAAAAACTCATGTCAAGAGAGTTCGTGACACATTGAATTAATAAAGAGAGATCATGATACCCAAGACAAAAAAAACGCCACGCCAGCTAATGATAAATCACTGATCAGCAAGAACTCAACATGACAGCATAACAGAGCAAAAAACAGGTTTCTGAACTTCAGAACTCATCATGACAGCATAATCCCAATCATTATACCAGACCGATTCACTCATCAATGACATTAGATGTGATCTAATCTGACCCTACGGCAGGGCATAAACCATCTAGACAATCTAGGAAAGGAATAGACACATATCATGACATTATCTTGATAAGGGTTATCCTAACAGACATGCACCTGCCGCTCAGAGCCACGAACTTCAAAACATTTAGATATCCGAGTGATTGCTCAGTAGTAAAGATGACATGCTCTAGGGTAAGGCATTATCATCAAGCAAGAAGTAAATGTGCCAAGCCATGGACCTTTAGATCAACTCCATTTGTGCCAGAGCTAATTTATTTAAATATACAACGCTAGTTTGCAATACAATTTAGAGACAAGCTACACATGAGTTCCAAGCAAATGCAAGTGGCTGAAGGTGGAAGAAGTCATAAGCAAATCAAGGGTAAAACATCTCATCTTAAGATAATCAGAATTCCATATCAACACAAAAGAATTAAATCACTTCCATCTCGTTCTTCATACATGATATTCTAACAATGGATTCCCCAACGCACCAGTAACAATTGAAACAGCACTAGCAATGATGATAAAAAACAGGCCAAGAGTTTCTCTAAATTATGCTGCTGCTACGAATTTATTTGTTCGAAATTTTTTTGATAGTTGAGAGGGTTGGAACATAAGCATGTAAGTAATATCAATCTCAAAAATTGCCCAAATAGACATTTCCTATAGCAGTAAGCCAGTTGATGACTGTTAAGGGTCAACAGTGACGACATTAACAACAAGACCTTCATCCCTTTTAGCAGGAACCCGAGCTTCGAATAACATAAAAATAATATGAACACACAAAACCGCAGCTTATATTAATGCAAAGACATCAATACTAGAAGTAAATTGGCATAAAAGCTTAGGCCTCGCGGTAAATTCAGTGAAAGTCACCAGTGAATACGAAACCACTTGTTACCATGGTAATCTACCTCAGGAACCCAAGGGGTTTCAAAAGAAATGATGATTGGTAACAAAGAGAGAAAATTAACAGCATGTAAATAACACTGGGCAAAAGCTGAAAACAGATCCATGACAGCCAAAAAGAGGGTTATTTTTAATGACAGAGAGAATTAACTACATATAAATGACACAGGCCGGTCTCATGCAGAATACCCCTGATAAAATTCTCACTCACCACCCCTACCACTCTAACATAGCGTCACAATATCGCATAGCATCTGTAAAGTGTCTCAGATTCCAAACATCAATGACTACAAATTTAATGCCAAAACTGGACTGTGTGTTAACTCCATTGGCTGCTCAACTTCCATATATCAAAAAAAGATCTCATCACCGAGAATGAACAGATTTCTTGCACTACACTCCTTTCATTTCTAACCCATGATTATTGAAGATATGTGACCAAACAACTAATGCCACTGGACCACAAACCTCCTTCGTGAGAATGATAGAATAATAATTCAGATACTTATTATACGTTTCCCACCAAAATTTGATATCAGAGATGGAATATACTTTGATAAAGGAAAAACATTTTTTTACTTTTAGTGAACCGATCTGGTTTTTCGTATTCAAATGAACAATTCTCCGAAGATAATCTATTTCTAGTGAAACCAAACACTCTCTAGTTTTCATCTAAATGACATATCATCCAGAAGATATCTCAAAGATCCTTCATGAGATTTCCTCCTTCCGACACCTACATACCAAAATATTTATTGCACACCAATCAATTTTCCGACGAAGGGAACCTTTAGAGTATGAAAATTAAAGATCCCCATACCAGAGCTATAACACAATAATTGTTATCAAAACATGTTTGATTGGATAAATGAGTAACACAATAAATTAGGTTAAACGATATCTGCCGGGCAAAACACCACAAGTTCTTAACAATAACCAAGCTTGCATGGTTAAAAAAATGATAATTTTTTAATGAATAATCGTATGACGTCATTGTTACCACTAGATTTATCGACGCAGGAAGCCTTTAGAGTCTGAAAGTAAAGATCCCATACCAGAGTTATAAAACAATAAATGTTAACAAAACAAATTTGTATGCATGAATGAGTACTAAATCATGGATTTGGAGAACCATAAACTACGTTCACAGTGTCTGCCGGGCATCAACATGGCAAGTTATTAACGACAACCAAGCTTGCATGGTAAAGAAACTGATGATCTTCCTAATGAAAAATCGTATGACGTCATCGCAATGCACATAGTAGCACCTCCCAACAACAACTAATCCCTCAATAAACTTGCACAACAGACAGCGGCAATTGTGCATTAACCCTTGTAAATGAAAAATAAGGGAAGGAATTAGGCGAAAGACACGCCATTTTTTGGCCAAACTAACCACACCAGGGGACTTCTTTCTCAAGTATGCAAGTTTTAAGCATCCGTTATTCTCATGATTCAGAAGACAGTAACCTCAACAGGTTGATGCAGAAGTCATCACATTTTCAAACAGCAAGCCCAACAACATCAAACAATAATCAAGAGAAGAACAGACAAACATCAAAACTTCAATCCAAAGACATTTAACCTCAACCCAATAAGAGAGTTTGGACTTACACATACATTGTATATCCAGCTATTCCTTCGGTTTTTCAGTTCTGTTCTTGCTGCCGTAAATCAAACCATTTTGCTGCGGATGGACCCGATAATCAGCATCAGCAGACGATACTAACCGATCCGCATTAGCAAATGACGACATAGCAAGCCAACTAAAACCGATCGAAAGCAAATTACCTACCACTAACCTGTGGGTCACCTATCGGCCGGGTGCGATCAACGAACTTGTAAGGGTCCGAACCCGCAATGGCCGCCCTCTCCTGCGACCGCGACAAGAACACACTAGAAAACTCAAAAAAAAAAAAAACAACCTCTCCAACATCCGACTAAAGCCAAACGATCGAGGGAACAGCTCCGACAGAAATGAGTACAGAAAGTTAAGACTAGTAACCTCTTGCTCGCGCTTGAGGTCGCGAGATGGCTTGACCCAGAGGACGTAGGCCAGGGTTCCGGCGACGACCCAGGAGGCGAGGTTGGCGCCGCCCCTGAGGCCGCCCGTCGCGTTGCTCACGAACGACCTCACGTTCCCCACCGTTCTCCTCCAGCTGCTCGCCATTGCGAGTGAGATCTCCCTCCCTCGCTCTCTCTCTCTCTCTCTCTCTCTCTCTCTGTGTCTAGGGTTTTGGAATTTATATGGCCAGTTATGGAAAAAGAGGTGAAAATCGAAATAGCCGGGCGAAGCCAAAGAGAGGCGGAGTCGGCGATTCGAAAGCCAAGAGAAGAGAAGGGGATGAAGAGGAGTTCACCGAGCGAAGCAACGCAGCTCGCGACGCCGCCAGCCCGACATGGAAAGTACGGATTGAGTTCGGTTTGGACCTTACGTGTCCCGTTCACTGACCAGATTGACTCGGTGGTACGCAATTCGAACCAAAATCCCAAATTTTGTGCATGTGGACGACCGCCATTTGTGCGGCATGTTACGCCAGGAGGGCAAAAACAAGTGCTCTAGAAAAACTCGTTTAAAAACTCGTTTCCTGACCACTGACTCTACTAATGTTCGAGAGAGACGAGGAAAATTTACTTGTACGCTTTGATGCAGATGCGTGATCCAAAAAAAAATTTCGAAACTTTTTGTGAGCTTCGACGAGAAAATAAGGAAAGATAGCCTTACATCTTATTGGTTTGATTAGATTAAATTAAATAATACGTGACCCTAGTGAAAAAATATGAATTAGCATGGCGATTCGCATTTATGTTCGTGATGCGATAGTCTAGTTCAATATTTCATAAATGTTTTTTGGGCTTCCCAAGGATAAATTCGTTTGCGGATTTAGCTTAGTCGAGAATTGCACTAAAATTGACCACGTCCATGTAGCAATTTAGGCATATCGACCCCATAGTCACTTCCACATTTGGTGCTTCATAATTAGAAGCATTTGGACAAAAGAAAGAAAAGACCAAACGGAAAACTTTCACCGAGACAGATGCTCCGATCTATTAATAAGATGAACCCAGTTCCCAGTCAGAAACAATTGCAGGTTCATCATCGTTTTGAATACGTAATGGAGGATGACCTGGTCCCTCATCTCTATTCCTGCAAAAATGGAGAACTAAAGAAGAGAACAAATGAAATATTAAATAAGAAATAATCGTTGATAATATAAACTGGCCTGGACATCTCAATCTCCAGAAGACGATGACGAGAAGGAAATTATAAAGCTGCTAGGACCATTACGCGGTCTGGTCCCAGGTTACAAACAATCAACAGATCCACGGTCTAGAGGATGCCTTTGGTCCCCAGTTTAGATACAACACAAACCCAGACAAACTATACGACGTCGACAAATGGCAATCAGGGAATAATGAGATCAAACAAACCTTGGTGGTCACAGAGAGAACAAGGTCACAAGAAAATGCAGTAACGACCCAAGGACACAGCAGGGCAGGAGAGAGGTTTGTATAATTGAACCCGCCATGTCAAGTCCCATCACATGGGCGCAGCTCCGTGACTTTCTTTCATCTCATTCCTTATTTTGATTTGGGGCCACTAAAGATCTTTTGTCCATATCAACAGACTTTGGTGACATCCCTGCTCGATCTGTTGTACTTCATGTGGCTCTTGACGAGCTGCCCAGCTGCGATGGCGGACAGCAGAGAAAGCTCCCCCGCAAGAACTGAACCGGCTACGATGGTCGCCAGGAGCCTCGCATTAGCTCCAGGGAACTCTTTGTTTGCACCCTTGACACCGAGCATGTTCAGGCAAGCAGACTGAGATGCAAGCTGAGTACCACCTCCAACAGTGCCAACCTGCCAAGGACAAACATCTAACATTGTCAAACATAAGGAAGGACTATAATACCGCCCTGGCACTTTAGTTAAATTTCCATATAGAAAAAAATGTACAACGTCACGATCAGTCTCCTAAGTGCATGGTAAAGTACAAAAAAGGGAATAATCAATACTTGCTAAACAGAGCAAAATGACAATTCCGAATACAAACTAGTTTCCCACGTGACTCTGCTGAAAACAAGAGGGTGCATTTTAAAGTTCCCGAATATAGAGACGGAAAGGATAAACTATATTGCAGAGACATTCAACTACCTCTATGGAAGGCATGGTGACAGATACATGAAGATCCCTTCCCTCATTAACAGCTTCCATCATGGTGATGCAATGAGAACTCTCGACATTCTGAGCTGGATCCTGTCCAGTTGCTATAAATATTGCAGAGACTATGTTGCTTGCATGGGCATTAAAACCACCAAGAGCACCAGCAACTGCGGATCCAGTGAGATTCTTAAGCATGTTGAGTTCTACAAGGGCAGCTACATTGGTTTTCAGCACCTGCTTCACCACATCTTCCTTTATTAGAGCTTCACAAACTACTGATTTTCCCCGGCCTTCAATCCAGTTCACAGCAGCCGGTTTCTTGTCAGAACAGAAGTTTCCTGCCATAATTGATCGTTAAAGGCGAGGAAGAACCACAAAGGTGCTGATATTGGCAGCAAAAGTACTACTACTTCTGTTGAAAGTTACAAGTACGAAAGCAACAGATTGGAGAAATTAACAACGATAGGACACTTTCAAATTGAAAGGACGGAAGGGGAGGCAAGAGGAGCTGCAAGAATGAAAGCTCCAAGAAAGATTTTTCTTTCCTTTCACAAGCATATAGCTGCTTGAAAGGATAATAAACAGAAAGGACAAAGTCACGTAATAATTTGACAAATATTCCTTCATGTCATTTTCCTTAATGATGCTAGTAACATTGAATTATTTCATCAAGGAGTGAAACGTATACGATTGAGACCTTAAACAGTAACACCGCCCTTGAATTTAAAATGCCATCACTGATTTAACTTCACAAACAGACATGATCTACTCAGAGACAGCCAAAGGAAGATGGACTAATATGCCATAAATATTATAAGGAGGAGGTAAAGCCCGCATGCACTGCCAGGACAAAAGCAACAGGAAGATTATAAGAAAAGATAAATTAAATAAAATGGACCACATTAGGCATAATTCATCGTGAAATCAAGAGATCAAGATGGAACCATATCTATTTCATGATTGAGAAGACAATCATGAATTATGGGACATACTTTGACATGTAGAGACAAGAAATCCCATTTGTCAACTGTCAACCATGTGCACATGGGGCTTACTAATGAGATATAGAATGAAGCTCCACGCCAGCTGACTGAATGGAAGTAACATCGATGTAGAAACTATCCAGCAAATAGAAGAAAATGATTACACAAAAATAACGAACTCTCTAGGCCTAGTTTGGTATTTCAAGGAAAGTATGGAAACCAAGAAAAACCAGAAAAAAAAAACTTGGGAATTACAAATTTATAGAAAAAATTATCCCTGATGCAAACATGGGGGTAAATGGTCCATGAAAATGCCAAAAAAATACTATGGAGCAAACGAAGTTTACCAGAGATGCCAATAACGTCCATATCTGGGAAATCATTTTGAAGGAAGTCCAGGACATTCTGAACCCCTTTAGAGACCATGTTCATCCCCATCGCATCACCGGTGCTGCAACTGAACCTCATATATAGATTCTTCCCGGCAATAGAGCACTTTATACTCTGAAGCCTCGCAAACCTACTCGATCTGCCACCCAAAAAAAAAAAAAAAAACAGAATCATGAAAGGAAGCCCTTACATAGCAATATTTAGAAATGCTTTCACCTAATAGGACACACTTAACCGTGTGGAATTTGATAGAACGGCAAGCCTCTATCTAAGGAAGCATCGTAAAATCATGGGTTACATCAAAAGAATGTCCAGATTATATCCAAATTCGATAAACAGAAAGTCATATACTAGTTTGATGATTCTCAGATTTCCCTCTCCATATTAAACAGTTATGAATACAAAATCTCGGATAGCAAGAACAGATTCTCGTCACTATCATAATTGAAAGAAGCAGACTCAACTAGTAATGTCAGTCAACCTAGGGACAGTCGATAAAAGAATGACAAGACATACATAGCACACAACCATAGACACTAGACATAGAACTCAATTTCTGAAGCACGAAAGACCGCCAAAAAATTTAAGCAAATCAGAAGTAACTAGCCATGAGCTGACCTGTTAAACACAAGCTCCAAGGTATCAAAATTGACCGGGTCCTCCAAGAAGAACTTTAATTCCGAGGCTCTCTTCACATCACCGAACCTCACAACGGGCGCTCTCGTCATGCCGTCTCTTAACAGCACGCTCCTCGCTCCGCCAGACGCGTAAATCGCCTTGCAACCTCTGTTCGTGCTCGCCACCAAGCAACCTTCGGTGGTAGCCATGGGCACATGATACTCGAATCCATCGAGCAACAACGGTCCTGCAACTCCGACCGGAATCTGCACGAATCCGACCGGCAGTTCACAGCATTGCCCCAAAATCGACTCGTAATCGAATCCTTCCAAGGGCAGATCAGTGAGCGACCTCCCAGTCGTTCTCTGCAAAGCCTCACGCCGAACGAAAGCTGCTCTTCTGCAGTCGCCGAGCTTAGATTCCAGCGAATACGAAGGAATCGTACCGTCCACGACGGATTTGACGATCTCCTCGTCTTCGGCACAGGACAAAGCCGAAATCGCCGGCTCCGGATCGACCGATTTCGGAAGCGGAGCCGCAATGTCCGCACAGACGAAGCCGCGGCTGACGTCGTCGTTGAGGTCCTCCCACGCGTCGTGGGAGGCGCGGGCGATGAAGGACTGGACGAAGTCGATGCCGAAGAAGCCGAGGAGGTAGATGAAGGAGGCGATGAGGGAGACGATGGCGGCGATCTCCGGGAGGGTGACGACGTGGAGGGGGACGGAGTCACGGATCTTGTCGCGCCACCGGTGGAGGAGGTAGTAGGCGACGGAGAAGAAGAGGGTGAAGAACACCGCGTTGGTCAGGTACAGAGGGAGCGGGAGAGCGTCCGATGCTTTCGGCGGCTCGAGGGGGCGGGACGACGAGGCGGAGCCTCCCTCGTCGGGGCGATGGTTCGGGCCGCCGCGCGCGGCGGAGGGGAGCGGTGGCTTCGGTGGCCGCCGGCGGGCGTCCATCCGGGAATCCGGCGGTGGAAGGGAGTTTCGCTACTACTGAGCTGGAGAGAGTGAACGAAGGAGAGGGAGTCACGGAGCGTTTTGGGCTCTCGGGAGGTTGAATTTTATACACGAGACGAGACGCGCGGCATGAAAACATTAAAAAATAAACACGATGATTGAAAAAAAACAAAAAAAAAAAAGAAGAAAAGATAAACCGTATTCCTCGTGCATTAGTAAAGGGAAATTACTGGCATTTTTAGATATATAATTCAAATATTTTTCGCAGATTTCCTGAATTTATGAAACGAATGCTTTTTCCAGTAAAAATCATTAATATACGTATAGAATAGCAAATATACTCGTGTATATGATTTACAAAAAAAAGGTAATCATTGTTTGTCGAGCAATAATACCCAGGTCTAGTTACATATAGGGTGCGAACGTCAGTATCGTTGGCACATCAAATTAAAAAATGAAGGTGTCATTTTCTTGAATTTTTACTCCGTAGTAACGGGTACAAACAAAACAATAACCATTAGATGTTGACTTTTCTTATAAATTCTCTTGTCACGCGAGGTCTCATTTATTTGCTGCTTACGCCATCCCTAGTATCTCGTTGGTCTTCCATATCTAATCATGTTGTCATAGACCCAAATAAAACACACCCGAGATAAATTTCTAATGGTATTTTTAACTCGTCGTAATCGAGTCGTGTTATTTTATATTAAGGATTTGAAAGCTGACGTCCAGGATTTTTTTTTTTTGGGTAAGAGCTATATAGGAGCACTCCGAAAAATAAAGTCAAGATAGTATGAAAATGGAGGCAAAAGGAGCATGGCACAACATACAAATATCTCAATGGAAAGGAAAATCCACAGCGAATGAAAAGGACCATGTGATCTAATTCGTGGACTTCCCAAAAATTAACCGTTGGCCGAGGCATGAAGAGGCGTACCCAGCACTTCAAAGTTGAAATGGCGAAAATAACGAAATTTTACTTACTAAATAATTGGTAAAATTTCACGGGAGACGTGCTATTGCTAACAATTAACTTTACGTGCCCGCGGAAAACGATGAAATATTTTTTAGATGCATGAGTTAAAAGAGGGAGCAAAGAATTGCGATGGCGCAAATTTTTCGCTGATTTTTTGAGGACTTGTTGCGAAATAGAAATAACTTTTAATTATTAGAAAATAAAACTGTGGCTGAGAAATTGGTAATGCTCATATGACTGATGAATGAGTTCAAGGATGCATTACCTCTAAGCACACACTGCACTTGCTTGGTAAGTCGGGGAAACGAAGGAATTTTTCGCGAATTAGTTTTATGGACTTTTATGCATTTGGTTAAAGCCATTTATTGTCAAAGAAAATATGTATACTTAAAGTTGGGAAAAATGAATTTCCTAAAAATGATTTCTCAAAAAGTACTTTTCTTTATCATGAAATTTTTCCCGAAATAAACATGCACCGAAACTTCATAAAAAGAAAAATGTTTTCCATGAAAATTATTATCAAGATAAATGGTTAGTTTTCATTTATTATGTGATTTAAGAAAAGCAGTTTTTTATTGCCAGAGAGGGAAGTTATTTTCCTCTAATCTAAGTTTGTTGTTTTTGCTCAATGTAAAACCTTTTCCGTTATCCAATCACTGAAAAGTCGGAAAATAATTTTCCAAAACTAATTTTCCTTCAAATAAATGGACCTTTAATAAAAAATGATTCCCACACTTTTACTTCCTCGGTTACTATATTCTTTAAAAGGGAAAATTACCAAAAAAAATCATAAACTTATTTCACTTTTGTCAATTCAATCCTAAATCTTTCAATTGTGTCAATTAAATCCATCTGGCCAATTGTAGTCGGAATCGCTAACGTGGACATGAACCATCCTATAGAGCATGACCGGCGTTGATGTTAACAACTTTTCTGATTTTTTAAAAAATTATGATTTTTTTCTGATTTTTTTCTTCCAAGCCCAATGAGAGTTATAGGCCAACCCGTGTTGGTCACAGCCCAGGGCCGCTAGATCCTCGCCGGTCGCGATCAATGGTCGCAACCCTCGTCAAACTTGGTAGGAAAAAATCGAAAAAAAGAGAAAGAAAAAGGAAAAAATAAAAATTTATTTATAAAAAATTATAAAAGTTGTCTATGTTAAAATTCATTTTATAACTAACTCAACAATTTAATAGTAAAACTTAACGGAAAGTAATTTAGGATGAATTTGTCACGGATGTATCAATTTGGGGATTTTTTGTAGTAAAAAAATTAGTTCGGGATAAATTTATTACTGATATACCAGTTTGGAGTTTTTTCGTGGACCCACCACTAGAATTCCGCACCGACGAGCGCATGTTATTATACTCTCACTAGTCGATGTTCTGGTCTTCTAATCGAAGAATCTTTCGGTAACAACATCAAATTATCAGCAAATCCGTGTGTAGATTCTCCATTTGGCACGATCCACCCGGTCGACCACATGATGAACAACTATGTACAAAATAGGGGCGATTGTACGACCTTATCTCAAATTGGAAATGCACGGACAAACCGGGGAACCAAGGAAAGAATCGATTAGCCAGCAACTCAAAGACGGGGCTCCACTATGGAAAGTATCGGACACGGGGCCTCCATGACGTCGCATGTCCCGTCGTTTCTTTTTCTGTTTGCCTCTGGTGTTGCTTTCATCGCGTCCCTCGTCACGAACCGATTGGGGATATGCTTCAATCAACCTCGACACAAAACGCCGGCGCACGACAATTATGCGAGTTTCGTGCTCTTTACAAGGAGCGCGAGCGCACTCGCTCTCGTACGAATTTCGAATGGGAAAGTATCGACACCCGAAAATAACTCGAGTCTCGATCGATCGGTGGGGGGTCCATGCCGAGCTGTCGACGGGACAGCTGGGAAGCGGCGTCACGAGTCGGCGACTAGCGCGGGTGGCCCGTTGATCAGTGAAGACCAATAATGGGCGTACGGTAACTGATTAGCCAATTAGGTAATTGACTAAAGCCTTAACAGGCGATCGATTATAGCGGGTATTGGTATGCAATGGTCGATCGCGGCATCACAAGAAAAGAACGTGGAAGCGAGGACTGAATCGGAAGATATGCCACGGATCGTAACTGCCAATGGACGAGAAGGTACGGTTAGGGCCAATCAAGTCGGGGCCCGGAATCTCGGGAGTAGCAGGAATTTCGAATCCGAACGAGGGGGTCCTAATTTCAGGCCCAGGCTAAAGTAGCAGAAGCATACTGAAGAGGAGAGAAGAAGGTGAAGCCCAGGGCGGTGATTTGGGGGGGGGGGGGTGGGGGGGTTGTTGCTCTGTCCCTGTCGTCTCGACGCAGCCTCGTCGAGATCATCCCCGACGCCGCGCACGACAGGTGGCGGCAATCGTTTTATACGACTCTGTTCGGCCTGACTCTTGTTCGGTCAACGTCCGATACGCAACGGTGTGGCTTAGCGTCCAAGCAGAAGCGATAAAAGAATTTGCTAAAAAACTCGGGTGTCAACCTCGGCGGCGCACGAAGAAGACCGTGCTGCGGACCCATTAGAGCCTTCGAGCTCGAGTGTCTTTTTGTGTGGACATAGAGAGAGAGAGAGAGAGAGAGAGAGAGAGGGGACGGCGATGGCGGAGGGGAAATTGTGCGTGACGGGAGCTGGGGGCTTTCTTGCTTCGTGGGTCGTCAAGATTCTCCTCTCCAAGGGCTACACCGTCCATGGCACCGTCAGGGACCCCAGTAAGTCCTTCGCTTCCCTGCGGTTCCTCTCCTCAGTTTATCAGCTTGTTCATCTCGCTCTTGGTTTTTTTTCCTTCACTCGGTCTGCTTTTGCTTTCTGTACTGTTCTGTGCTCGAGCTCTGATTGCCGGCATCCGCGCTCGGTTCTCTGACCCATGTTTTGCATGTTCACGACAATAGGTTTTCTCTGCTCTGCGGAATCTTCTTATAGGTATTGTCTGGATTGAGGGAGGCGGAGGGAAGTGGGCGAAGATTGGTTAGAACCGGAAATGTTTCGTTTGTTTGGGTAGTTAACCTAGATGGATATGAATACAGATAGGAGGGATGTTACCTTTTTCTTTTGTATCTGCCCGGTTTACGAGCATCGGCCAAGGACCATCTCTTAGGTTATTTCGAGTGGGAGATGCCGGGTCCAACGCACGGCATCTGCCACCCGACGTTTCTTGTGAATCTAATTCATTGAAATTCCGTCCAGCAAAACGGAAGGATTATAAATTTCTAAAATAACAGGCACGAGTACTGCACATAGAGCCATTGCGACACCCATCAAAGGAGTACTTTTCCATCCAGGAGCTACTTTACCATATTTTGAATTCAACGGTATCAATAAATCCCCTACAATAGTTCGTCTCAGTCCAGATCTAGACCTACCCTCAACGGTTTGCGTGCCATAGATTCTATTTCGTATTCATTGAGATCTGTTGACTTTGTATACAATTCCGATGTAAATAAATGATCTTATCATAGATCCATCTTGGTCCGCTCCCGCATCCAAACCAAGTGCTCACTCAACCAAACCAACCGTTGACAAAATCACTGCGAATAGGGGCAGGAGTCAGGTAGTTCCTACCCGAGCAGAGCCGAACAACATTCTCTTGAAAATGGGGGTAGGGTGAGGCATGTTTTTCCAGTCAAATAACCTCGTTTTCCTTTCGACAACATCCAAGCAACTGAAGCTCTCTCTATTTTTTCCCTTTCCTCGTCTTTTCCCTTCGAAGTATAATCAATCAATGGGGCTGTCTCCATTTCAAATGAAATTTTGCTACATGTGATGCTAGGAAATTGAATCTTTGCATATTGTCACAAGATTAAATTGAAAGTTTGGGTCATTAAAGAGCAACAGAAGATTGCCGCTTTAAGAAATGGTTTTGGTTACAAAATTTGTCTGTTGGGAGGCTTGATTTTATGGATGGGGTTGGGAAAAGCAACTAATAGCGATGGTACCTCTATCTAGGCCCAGTATAGAACAATAAAACCTGCGGTCTTTTAATCTGGGGACTAAACTGGTAACTTTCTCTGTGCAGGTGATGCAAAGTGTGCTCACTTGAAGAAACTAGATAAAGCATCTGAGAAATTGAGACTCTTCAAGGCGGATTTACTTGATTACGATTCTCTCCGCTCGGCAATTGAAGGATGTTGTGGGGTTCTCCATGTTGCTTGTCCGGTCCCTCCCTCCTCTGTGTCAAATCCTGAGGCAAGAGTTTCTCCGGCATATAGCTTTGTGACTATGTCAAATCCAAAAGATTTATTTCCACAAGCAGTGTTTAGATGTTGATGTGCATGCATTTGAATCTAAAAGAATGAATATATACTATTCAGATGTGTACGTGGTAGCTTTTTAACACTGCTTGTGAAAACTGAAATTACCATTCGCCGTTGTCCTTTCTTGGACCCATTGTCTAATTAAATATGATGGTTCTATACATGCAAATAAAATGCATCTTCTTAGTCCTGTGGAACTATATCAATGTGAGAGAATATTTGAAGATTGGATCATGTCAAACTTGATTGACTTCTTAAGAAGCAGAAGGTTCGAGATATAATCCAGACCAGTCATCAAAATGAAACTGACAGGCTGACAAACAAGGTCTTGGTGAAAGTCATTGGTTCTTGCAGATCTGCATCTCATGGCTGGGGAGTTGATACTTGATATGATCGGCGAATTTTCAATGCTTATAGTCTCCGTCTCCTCTATTTTTGAATGAACTTTTTGCAGGTAGAGCTGCTTGCACCTGCAGTTAAGGGAACACTTAATGTACTGAAGGCATGTTCTGAAGCGAAAGTTAAGCGAGTTGTATATGTGTCCTCGGTTGCTGCATTGATGTTGAACCCAAGCTGGCCAAATGGTCAAGTGATGGATGAGTTGTCTTGGTCTGACAAGGAGTACTGTCGCAGGACTGAGGTGATCTGCTTATGAATTTAATCTGGTGAAATATATACTGTAGCCTTCTGGGGCAGTGTCGACATTTTTAATCATTGCCATTTTGCCACGAGTCCAATTCTTTCTCTAAATAATAGGATTGACGACATAAAACTAATTATCAAGTCTTAGCAAGATGGATAGAACAACTGTATTTAAAGGATAGTACTTACTACAGACTTGTAAAAATTCCTCCGCTATTGCGTAAAGTTTCTGTCAAGTTTCATACAGCTTCTTTGGCAAATGAATAAATATATTACGAAGCTGCAATTTAGTTTGTGTTGCCTTTCCATAGTTGGCTATCCATCAGCTTATCTCTATAGAGCAATTATACTTCCGTATCTAAGAAAAGCATGCACTGATTCTTTGTTGTAAGTTCCTTCATTCCCTCCTGAATATACCCTCTTCTTGCCACAGAACTGGTATTGCCTTTCAAAAACTGAAGCAGAAAGTGAAGCTTCAGAATATGCAAAAAGAAATGGGCTTGACGTTGTGTCAGTGTGTCCCAGTCTCATATTTGGCCCAATTCTGCAGTCAACACTCAATGCAAGCACAATGGTCCTCTTAAATGTAATGAAAGGTATGAAGCATGTAATATGTAGTTATTCATCGCCACTACCTTTAGATCTGCTGTAAACCATGAATAGTTTAGCAATAAAGTCGTGGACGTTTTATTTTAAGATGGATTTTGTTAACGAGTATCCTAGGGGCACCTATTAAATAGCCAATACAGGAAACTATACAGTTTCGAATGCACTTACTGTCATCGTGTTATTCACAATCAAAACTTTGAAAATTGAACTATTCCAAATGAAATACATTTAACAAGTGCTCCAGGGGCAATCATTGACAAGACCTTTTTAAGATTTCCTATTTGAAAAGAGACATAAGCGTGTGTCCTCCCCAGAACATTTTATGTTGTGGGGTTTTCCTTTCAATCTGACACAATTTCACATATGTCCGGAGTGCTGGGAAATCATTTGTGTTTCTGAATTATATGGCATTTGGATGCACTTTCTTTACCCTTCAAAATCGGGAGAAAATGACTCGGGCTGTACCTTTGTCTTTGTGGCGTTCTAACATTAACGGACCTAATTCTGCTAGCAATCTTTTATGCGATGTAATAACAGGAGGGCAGGAGTCAGTGCCAAACAGGGTTAGGAATATAGTGGATGTACGTGATGTCGCTGCAGCTGTACTTTTGGCATATGAGAAACCTGAGGCCGAAGGACGATATATATGCACATCTTACTGCATTAAGACACAGGACTGGGTGGAAAATCTGAAGAGTCTGTATCCTAACTACACTTATCCTCATAGGTAAGCTTCGACTGCCCTCTGAATTATGCTGTCGAAATGATCTTGGATCTACCTGTTCTCCGTTTCCCGTTCTTTTCATATCCGATCAAGGAATAAAGAAAAGAAGTACAACCACATGAACTAAATTAGGCATTTTTCTTCTTGGTTTATAATCTATATATGGGACGAATCATGAATGCGTGCATGTTAATTGGCAGCTTTACTGAGACTGATGGCAGCTTTACTGAGATTGAAGGAGGTATTACTATCAGCTCAGAGAAGTTACGGAGGCTCGGTTGGACTAATAGGCCATTGGAGGAAACTCTAGTTGATTCAGTGGAAAGCTACCGTGCGTCTGGACTATTGGAAATAAAGTAGTTCTGTCGTTGGGCTAGTTTCTGCCCCGGCATTGATGATTGCTTGATTGTTGTCGATGAGAACATTGTATTCTGTCAATAACACACAGACATTGTTTTGTTGTGGCATAGAGGTCGCCGTTGTCGTTCAGGCTTGTGATAAAGTTGGAGCTGAAATAAAGACGGGATGATCTGGACCGTTCAGAAATGCATGCATATTTTTTTCTCATGTCAAATTTTAATTCTCTCATCGTGCGGTGATCTCGTGAGAGAACTCCTTAGAGCGGCCATTGCATAACAGGGTAACAGCATGCTGACAAGCTGAGGGACCACCGAACGAGTGAAAGTTGGATAAAACCAATGGGAATTATCTGTCAATTGCCAAAACAAAAAAGTCCAATTTTTATACTAAACTATGCTGTAGTTTTTTTTTGGTAAGGAAACTATGCTGTAGTTTATAGCAATGCATCCACGAAAAGTCCGACGACGCTGCCAATGGTTCCCTAATACTCATAGAAGAAAATCCTTCACTTCATCTATTTTCTAATAGTACTAAGGGATTCGATCTTAAAACTATAAAGTTTTGGTAACTAAGTGGTTCGATCATGCTAGTTAGACGATTAGAGCTTTGCCTGCAAAGATACACGAGATTTCTCGTCCAATAGTTTGTCTAAAGTCATGTTCTCAACGCCGGATGACGTACCTTTAACCACGTTAGAGGTGAGCTTGGTCCATGGTAGAATATCACTCCATTGCAATACGAAACAAAAAGGTTGAAAAAAGCAGAACTTAAAAAACAAAGTGAGAAAAGGGCGTCCTTGCCGACAAAGCTTTGGGAGATTGTCTCGTTCTGCGTGTCCTGCATCAGCATAGCAGGCGGCATGACGAATATATAGGGCTCAAACGGCTTGGATTGAACTGTAAGACGGAGATATGGAAGAGATGAGCGAGAGGGAAAGAATTTGTGTGACAGGTGCAGGAGGTTATGTGGCTTCATGGGTTGTGAAGTTTCTTCTTTCCAAGGGTTACAAGGTCCATGGCACTGTTAGAGACCCCTGTACGTGCATCTTTATCTCAATTTGCCATCCTTATTTTTGTCAATTGTCGTATGTACTCGTATGTCACTCTGTCCTCAAGGCTAAGTACTAGGTATGTATTATGGTGGTTCTCTCGATGACCTCTATCGGTATTGACAGTCATATATCTTTCCACTATGATCCATTTCAGCTGATCAAAAGAATGCTCATTTGAAAGAATTGGAGAATGCTCAAGAAAGTCTGCATCTTTTCGCGACCGACTTGTTGAACTATGAAGGTCTTTGTGCTGCCATTACTGGGTGCACGGGCGTTTTGCACGTGGCCAGTCCCGTGCCAGTTGGAAAAGTACAAAATCCAGAGGCAAGTTCAGCAAAGATGCTTTGGATTGATGATATTATGAATCTGGAGATATTTACACCAATTCTCTTTGATGTTTTCTGCGGAGTATGGTATGAAGGTTCGTGTTCTCACTCTGAGTCAAATTTTGTACAGGTAGAACTGATGGAGCCAGCTATAACGGGCACGAGAAATGTGCTAAATGCTTGTTTGAAGGTGAATGTGAAGAAAGTTGTTGTTGTGTCGTCAATCGGAGCTGTTATGGTGAATCCGAATTGGCCAAAGGATCAGGTTGTGGATGAAAGATGCTGGACCGACACAGAACACTGCAAGAGTATTGAGGTAAAGGGTCTATCCTAGATTAATATCCTTTCGATTTGTATACTAGTCTTTGCATTGTTTTATACCTGTAGCATTACTCTCAGAGGGATTAGCGGATTATCTGGCTCTTCAGTTTACTTGATGATCTGACATGTCCTATGAATTTCAGTACTGGTATTGCATTGCCAAGACCATAGCGGAATCTGAAGCTTTGGATTTTGCAAAGAGGACCAAGCTCAATATCTTAACTGTTTGCCCCTCGCTTGTCATTGGACCTATGCTGCAGTCCACCTGGAATTCCAGCAGCTTATATCTCCTCAATTTCTTGAAAGGTTTCCATCAGTACTGCATTTATGAATCCGCAAATACGCATTTGATGTATCCTGAGAGTGATTTTTTTCCCAATCTTGGCAGTTAATTTGCTCCGAAATGTCTTGTTCTTGTCTCTCATCTATAACCATGAGCCTCACCTCATACTTCTGTGTTGCCAAAATAGAGAGTTCTGAACCAGCAGATAACGGAGTTCGTGCTTTTGTGGACGTGCGCGATTTGGCTGAAGCCATCTTGCTGGCATACAAGAAGCCTAAGGCAGAGGGAAGATATATATGTTCATCTTATGAAATTCACACTCAAGATCTGGTGCAAATGTTGAAGAGATTCTATCCAGATTACAGCTATCCTAAAAGGTAAATGAATACCTAACTGTACATATCAATAATCTGGGGTCAGTTAAATATTCTTTTGATATATGATTGATGCCTCTATGAACACATGGAGATTTTATGCGTGCCTATCATGGCACTTAAATCATGAGTTAACTTAGACGTTTTTCCTACTTTTGTGCACTCTGAATTGAAATTATTCCGTGAATTTCTGGGTGATGAAGTTTCAAAGAGGCGGAGTCGCATTTGAAGCTCAGCTCGGAGAAGTTGCAGAATCTGGGGTGGAAGTATAGGCCATTTGAAGAGACGATCATTGACACCGTCAAGAATTATGAAGAAAAAGGTGCCCTCTGCAAAAACATTCCTGCTTCCATCCAATTGGCCCCCAAATAAGGTACATTGGGAACTTGTCAGTTATAGCAACCTTCACGTTTCCTACCGGTCAGCTGAATTATTTCTCAGAGCTTCGTGGGTGCTTCATGAATACGGAACACCTTCAGTCACCAGGCCCGATAGACGTCAAGCTGAGGGTCTAGTGGGTTACTTCCTCCTATAGAATAAAGGATCTTCGAGTGAAGTAGTTCATGTGCATCTGGACAAGTTTGGAAGCAGGCTTCCATTAGTTTCTGTAATCGGATGATGAATTGCTTGTCGATTTAACTTGAATATATAAAAAGTGTTGTTGCTGCTGCCTTCTCAAACTGAACAATCAATCAGAGAAATAGATAAATTGAGTAGATGGTTTGAGTGATGGAGTTAATTGCACATGATCACGGAGCATTACCGAAGACACCAAAAGCCAAGGACAGGACACGGTGAGGACTTGTTGCTACTGGCCAGTCAGATTACTCAAGATTGGCTCGGCCCTTTGAACGGAACACTTCCGGTCCAGTGAATGAAGCCACTTCTGATGCCACAATCTGCATCATGTCGGTCAAGAAAGGAGATGCTTTCTCGATTATTCTGGTACGATTTTGGGAGTATTATTACTACCATCTCACGACTCTGATGACACGATTGATACCACAAACATGGGACAAACAGAGATATCGGCAAATGAAATACACAAGATCAATCAAATAACTAGAACCTGTGAAACCCGTGTAGCAGCCTGCTCATACATCAATCTCAAACGCTGGGTTTGGATGCGATGTTGTGGTCAATCTTATCCCCCAATAAAGTACTTCAGTAACTAACTTATGCAACTGTAGTATAGCGTGTCAAATTAAGTCCTCAAATTCACAAAGAAAACCAGACAACTTGAGACTTCAGCTTGAAATGACGAAGCAAGATTGACCATTTAACACACCACGTTTTTAGTATTATAGACGCTTGTACTTTTGGAGCAAAGTTTGGCAAAAACAAAAGAAAGGGTGGTCAGAGAGTTATGCAATCTCTGAATCACCAGTCTTTTTAAGTGCATCCACTATGCGAAGGCTGTCGTGTAGTCAATTGAGTGGGGCTTAACATAATGGACTGCATCATAAAAACATGTGGATGCATTTAAAATGGATGATGTGCGGGTCACCCAACTCCATTGTCACACCAACATCGGATTAGATTAGGCACCAATTCTCAACACAGTTCAGTCATGGAATGTGATGCACATAAGATTCAGTTTCACGTAAGTACACCTCCTACGTATCTTCTTCTGATGCTCGTAAAAATGCAGCTTGAGCACATATTTATTTTATTTTATGTTGTTAAATTAGTTACCTTTATTAGCCCAAATCTGCAAAAGTCCCATACAAACCCAGAATTAGCAACTCAGCCGAAACATTACAAAACTAACAAATCAAGTGACCAGTAAAAAAAATGGCTTTGCTAGCATAACAGTTTTTGGACTACCGTTATTCTAATAGCTCACAAATTCTTGAAAGAGTGAACCTAACAACATTTTCTAATTATTTGTTATTTATTTATTCGTATCTCAAAACTGACTGTTATTCTCATAGTAGATTTAGGACTGTCATATAAGCATTTCTCGTTAAAAAATAACAGCATTTACAAAGCTTTAATAGCCCAAGCTGCAAAAGGGGCTTTGACAGATGGATCCAAACTCGAGCTTTTGCCTTGAATCGACATGGACATCTAATTCTTCACACTGACAGCAAAGACAGTGCTATCCAACACCCTATTAAATTGGGGAGCATCATTATCATGGATAATTGCATTCCTCTCTCTCTGTCCGAGCGAAGCACATAACCTCGTTCAAGCCCGATTTCAACAACTTCTCAGCGAAGGAATAGCCTTTCAGATACATCACTGCCCAGTCCAACCCCGTATTCCAAACTACAATAACACGATGAACACCAGCAAGACAAAGAAAATGATTCCAGACTGTCTTCGTAAAGGAACAATCAAAGGACAAAGGAGATCTTGATTCAGGAGCCAAGCCGAAAGAAACACTAGTGCCATTCACCAACTTCCACTTTTAACCCTATTAAGAGTTTCCCGTCTACATGAGATAGCCTACTAGACTATAAAGCCAAAATTGGTACATTTGTAAAACCACAGCAAATTATACCAAGGAACCTTCTGCTTTTTCATCATAACTAGATTCCAGCAATAAGTGGAAGAGAAATCACCACAAGAAGTCCCGTAAACCCCACACAATCCTCAGCTTCAGAGCAAGGTATATTAACATTGTATAAACCAATCAGAATATCAACAAACGTATCAAATCAAGCAGGTGGCCAATGCCACTCATTCCCCCTTAGAATTGAACAAACTCTTGCATGAATGCCCAAACCAGTCATATATGACCCTATGAGGGAAGACAATAGATAATACAGAGGGTGCAAGTGTCATGCTACGAGAAATTGCTATTACCAATCACATACTTAATGTGCGGTTGTAAGAAAGGTTTTGCTTTGAGTAATTTCCTCCAATCATACGTGCTTTCTCCTTTAGATAGAATTATCCAAAAGGAAACATTTTGAAACTGGTAACATCCACCCAAAGCAACCCAGATTGCATTAGTAACCTCATAGAGCACCCCAAGAAACTTATGCTTCCCCCTGCATTTTTAGGCTTACCATTCCACAAGAAACCCCTGCATCTCTGCTCAGTCAATTACATAACTTCTTAAGGAGGACAAAAGTTTCGCAGCAGTAACTTGTGATGCTGTACATGGCAGATTTGATGAGCTCAAGTCGACCATCATAAAACAACAGTCCCAAGTCGTCATCCGAGAAAGCACACGTCGTCACGCATTTATTTCGATGATTAAGGGATTGATTTTTGTCCATGGGGTAGCACCATACACGCATTATTTCAGAGACTCGACCGACTTTTTGCACGCAGCCCTGCCCCACAAGCCTCCGTGCACGTCCAAATCCACCACCGACCTCAGCTCTTCCATCTCCCGCTTTTTCCGTAGCCGGCTTTCTCCTTCTAGTTACGACATGATTCCTTCTCTCTCATTCGCTCTTTTACCATCTCCCACTCACCATAATTCTCATACCCTTTTCTTTCCTTCGCCTCTCTGTATAAACACGTTGATGTTTCTCATCATCTCTTGACGAATATAAGACGCTCTTCTTATTTTTTGTTCTCCAAGATTCAACGAGCTTAGTTCTTCTCAACTTGCAAATTCGCATTTTTTCCAGAATCTTTTTCTTTTGGGACCTTTTCTTTTCTTTTCTTTTTCCCTTGCTCTGTTTCGCAGTATATACCATTCATTCGATTGCTCATGGCGTATCAGCCGGTTCCGGGTGGTGTTCAGCTCGAGTTTGTGTACTCTCCCTTCGGAGATACCACCTACACGAAGGTGTTCATCGGGGGTTTAGCTTGGGAGACGCGGAGCGGGACGTTGCGCAGGCATTTCGAGCAGTTTGGTGAGATTTTGGAGGCTGTTGTAATCACTGATAAGAACAGTGGGCGATCCAAAGGCTACGGCTTTGTGAGTGATCCATTTCTCTCGCTTTCGTGATATGTTGATCTGTTTATTTTGGTATCTGATTGAATAAGCCTTCACATGAAGTAAATGAATCTTAGTACGGCCTGTCTATCATTTGAAGGCGCACTCAGTTCAGTGCTTTGAAAAGGGGGATAAGTTTGGTGCTTGGATTCCTTGGAATTAGTATTTCCTCGGGAAGTTTCGAAAGGAAGTCCGGCAACGACCGTCTCAGTGGATTTTTTTTTTTTGTTTGCTCATGGACTGTCTCTGTGGATTGCTGCACATTAATGGGTGCCATGAGAACGCCCATCGCGCTAGTTTCCATTCTGTGAACTGCGGACCTGAATCTTTATGGCCACGGACATGCTTTTTTTCTTGCCTTTGTTTTGAATTCATCTGAATAGGGGAATGACTAGGTTTCTGTTCGTTTTCCCTCTGGAGGGTGTAGGTGACTTTCCGAGATCCTGACAGTGCCAGGAGAGCATGTGCTGATCCGACTCCGGTTATCGATGGCAGGCGGACAAACTGCAATTTGGCATCTCTAGGACGGCCTCAGCTGCCTCTCTTTTATGGTATTTGTCTTTGGCTTGTCATTCTGAAGCTCTGAATTAGCATGCAAGTATATTGACTCGGGGTTCTCCAGCTTTTTGAAATCTTGATCCATAGTCTCTTCGTTCCATTGGGAGAGAGCTGGTTGCTATTCTTTTAGTTGCAGACTCCTGCTTAAGAGATAATTGAGATTTCTGCCAACACGCTTGTTCTCCCTTTATGTGATTTAGGTTCTAGAAGTGAGTAATTCCATTACAAGCAAACTTCTTCTAGGCACTCTTAATGCTACAAAGTTCTTGTTGGTTTTATTTATTTATTTATTTTTTGGGGGGGAGGGGGAGTGGTCTTCACAATTTGACGATGGCTACAGAAAGTCGGATAAATTGCTTTCTTTCTGTATTTAACTAATGGGTTGCCTTTTCTGTTAGTGTATGAATCTTTATTAATCATACTGTGTCTATTTATAGGACATTTGAGACCAGCGACGGTGTATGGTGGAGGTGTGCATGCGACCAGAGGAACTGATCTTGGAAGTTTTGGCTACCACCAACCCGTTTCCTACAGCTTCCAACAAGGGTATGTATACCCTTGTCATGGGTGAGTTCTCCATGGCACATGCTGTTTTTATGGGGCTTCACTTGGAGGCTTCCTTCATCTGGGTCAGGATGTTGAAGTCTGGGGAAGTTAGTGTTTGCATGTGACCTTATTTGATTGCATCACATTCTCCTCCTATTGGAATTGTGACAATGATATGTTGGTGCATGTCTGATTTTCTGAATGACAACACATTTTTTCTCTTTCTATGTCGGGATCGTTAGTTTACACTGAAACAAAGACTCGCTTATATACTTCTTATCTACTGAAGCAGAGATGCTAGGCTTGTTTTCGGTCAGCAAAAAAGTATTGGAATGCCTTTTATTTACAAAAAAGAAAATAGTCTTTATAGTGCATCATCAAACTTAAAAGGAAAATTATTGTAATATTATAGTGCCTTTAGTTTGTTATGGAAAAGCTTCTATTGGTTATTAGATGGGGCATATATTTTTTGCAGCTACAACGTTTTATCAGTTTCTTGTTTGTTCATGCAATTCTTGCATTTGCCGATCACAGAATGCAGCCTTACATAGGAACTTTAAATGCTTTGGGAATTGCTCGTGGTTCCTTAGATACAGGGTTGTTTATCCAAACTGCATCATTGTGACGCAGTGTGATTGGTAATTGCAGGAATGCAAAAACTGGTAGTTGCTGAGGATATATGATCTGGCTCAATGTTTGTTGAAGAGGCAAGAAGCCTGATCTGTGCTTTGTGATAAGAGAAAAACGTTAACATTTCGATAGTCTTATGGAATTTCTCCGTTTCATAACTTCGGCAAATAACTTCATCTGCTACTTTTATCGTTAGTTCCTCTTATGCCTGTCTTAACTTGAAGATGTACTTTAGAGTAGGCAGAATTGTAACTTGGTGATATCTTATGTCTATATGTTTTATACAGTTCTTTCTATTCGTACATCATTCACAATGAAAAGTTGACTTGAGCATCTTTGAGATTGCCTTTTTTTCGATGTAATGGAACGGAGGAATCGCATGGATTGCTCTCACTTTCCCATCTCAAGGAAAGATTGTTGAAGAGTGTTAATTTTAATTTGACCAAGTCAAATTGTGGCATTGGAATGAAAACATTTGTTTGTTGTGTTTTTGGAACATAAATTTCTCTTTTGTGATCGTTTCATTTGGTTTATTTTGACTTTTGGCTGAAGTTTTGAGGTCATTGGTAAGGGTAATGTGACTTTTTGGTTCCTGATTCTGTTCATTTAGTTTTGTGAGCATAGGGATCTTCATTCTAGATATCCTGTCTGTAACAAGGATGCTTTAATAATCATTGAACTACTTAATTCTGGTGGCGTGTATGCAGATATACAACATATGGGCCTGAATACATCATGCAACCGGTAAGGGACTTCCCATTATCAGAAATCCAGATTCAAATTTGTTTTGCTATAGGCTTTGGAAGAATTCTGTTGTATGGTTGTATCTTCTTCTTGTTGCTGAGCTCATGTGGTATTATTTCAATGTTTTTTCTATATATGCTCTTAGGGTGTTTACAACCCTTACATGGGTCAGCAGTACCTTCAGATATATGGAGATCCTAGGCCAGTTAATGCAACTGTTAACCCTTATGGACATTGTGGTCCAGTAGTTCCTGGTGGTCATGGTTATATAACAATTCAGAGCTATGCTATACCGGGGCATCAGATTGTGCAGTACGCTGGACCCAGTGTATATGCAGTACCAACTTCACCTGCGCCGGCAATTATACAAGCATCATACCCAGCGGGTAAGGATTCTGTCAGAAAATTGTTCTTTGTCAGTCGTCAAGTTGGAATCGTCTTGACATTAAATTCTATAACAGGTATTGTCTTGACATTAAATTCTATAACAGGTACTGTAAAACGATGTTCTTATGGACACTAAGTGGTTTTTTGGGGGAAAAAAGAAGACAGCAGTAATTTTTTTTGGTCAATAAAACAACAGTAATTGGCTATAATGTCATGTTAGGTCTGTGATGAAATACAGAAGGTTGAAGAAACGGTAGAAGTAATAGATTTTCCATGACAAGAGGTGTCAATGAAGTGGGGTTCAAAGAATGTTGCTCTCAGAGCTGAATTCCTGTTGCTAGAGAAAGCGGCATGATAGCACATGCATAATCCTAAAAACCTAGCGTATTTGTTTTGCCAGGTATTCCTGCACCTATTCATGCACGGCCACCATTCTTAGTGCCCACTCCCACTCCGCAAGGCAGTGGTCTCGAGAATCAGACAGTTGGCTGAGGGATTGGCAAAGGTGAGCGATCTTTTCAAGTCAAGGAATATGGTACTTTAGGAGTTCTATGCCCACATGCTTATATTTTCCTAAAGGATTTGCAGGTGTCTTTTGGTTCAGACGGGACAGGAAGCAGCAGAACCAGAACTTACAGTGGTGAATTCGATCTAGCCTTGCATGTTATCAATGTCGCATTCTAGAGGTACAGTTCATGACATGCTTATATGTGCATTTGAATCAAGTTATGTTTCATCTTCCTGTTCACGCATTGATGGAGCATTGAATATGCATCTTGCAAGTTCTCTAGTTCAATATTGTTTGTTCTCTTCCTTTTGGAGGCTCCAAATATCAGGACTTCTCACCTCAGTCTAAACTCTTCACCTGAATCTTGTAGTCCCTCCCTCCCAATGTATGGTTTGTTAGTCATTATTTCAATCCTAACCTGAAGCAAAAAATCGATTAAAACTTAGAGTTTGGTCGGAATTATTTATAGACGGTCACTCGGTGGATGAAACGATAACCCATTTTTACATTTGAAGTTTTTTGGTCATTCAACATGGTGGCCCATGTACTGAAACTGATATTAACATGAGGAAAGGCGAGTCATGCTTGCATTACCTGACTTATCATTGGCTGATCTTTTCTAGCTCACTCATTCTTTAGCATTGCTATAATTCGAGCTTGCAAAACTTGGTTTCATGGTTTTCTGGCTTTCTGATGTACCGCTCAGGTCAAAGTCAAGTTATCGTCATTAGAAATCCAATGTCGAAGTAGTTTGAGCTCCTTATGGAGGAGCACGGAAGACAGCACATCGCTCTTCCTTCGCGGTACCTTACTCTTCACGACTGCTCGTGCTCACCGGTATCATAGCGGGTGCGCATGGGATCCATGGATGCTGGAAGTGGTTTTCTTGCAGCCGATGGACGTATAAATCTGTACAAGTGTCATGCATTGTTGTACTTTCGGTAAGTTCGATTCTTTGCACCACGCATCGATAGAGGTAGGAATTTCATGGAAGCTGAAAGCATTGCTCTAAGAAGCCCGACAAGAGCTTCAGGTGTTTCGAAGCAAAAAATGATTATCTGGCCTTGATTTGCTACGGTCTTCTTGCCACAAATTATCTTCAACTCTGCCTGTATTCGTTTATGTTCTCTATGATTATCCATGTCAATGTGCATATCAGTACAGTAGAGCGCGACGGTGAGATTGTAAAGCAATGGAAGATACTCGGTCACTCGTGCGAGCATGGGGATGAGGAAGGAAATGAGTCGTTACGGAAGCGGATTATCAGTCGCGCATTCTCGTGCAATTCGTCTAACAGGAGTCGCGGGTGCAAGCGATTTTAGGCTTGTATTCCATTCCGTCCGAGGATGATGAGATAGAAGGTTCGATTTTGAAAGAAAAACCGCCTTTTGAGATTTCTAGCTAACAATCGACACCATACAAATACACGGTATGCAAATATTTTTACACGAACGTAATTGATGTCACTATACGTGCAACGATTTGATTCCCATGACTAACGCACCCTATACATATTTATTTACTCATTGACATCCGGACTATATCCATATAACATATCATCTGATGAAGGAAAATATCCACGCATGCTTTAAGCCCGCTATATCCTACAACGACGATTTTATCACCGAGCAATTTTTAATATTTGCTAATAAGCATGTGGCTCCGTTGGTAAAGAGATTTGGGGATGAGAACATTAGTACCATAGGTGCGCGATTCAACTTCTAGGCAGAGAAAAAGTTAAAGGGTTAGAGATAAGACAGACCATATAATAATTACTAATATTTACATAGAAATACAAATCATTTCTTGAATAGAATAACAATTATAATATAAAAATTGTCTAAAAGGCCTTAAACCTGTTGCGTATTCGATAGTTCAGTCCTGAATATTTTAATTTTACTAATTAAATTTTAAACCTTTTTATGTAACAGGTTTATGATTTTTTTTGGATTGTTTTTTTTCAAAAATACTTTTTGCTAAATCGATCGCAGCGTAAGCATCTTTTCCTGTTCGGGAGAATCTACAAAGTTACGTGGCGCGTCAAGAGATTTGTTTCTGCTGACCAAAAAAAAAAAAGAGAGATTTCTTTCTGCTGACCAAAAAAAAAAAAAAAGAGAGATTTGTTTCTGCCGGGCCCTAAAATTCATCTGCACAGCCCAATATTTTTGGGGCCCACCGAAACAAAAATTCAAAATGGGGGCCCCCACACGGCGGGAGTTCTCTCGAATCCTCGACCGATGACCAAAACTCCGAACTCCTTCCAGGATTTTTCCGGAAATTTAGCCTTAAAACTCAAAAGGAACGAGCGACATTAAAAGTTTTGAAATTTATCATGAAAATGAGATGAGGGCATTAAAATTTTTGGCAAGCGCAATTGAAATTTCAAAATTATTATAAAAGCGAAATCGAGTTTTAAAATTATCAAGCCTCAAAATTTGCCATAAAAGTGCTTAGGACTGTTAATCTACTTATCCTGAACTCAAATTAATGAGGTGATTCGACGGATTAATTAGCCCCCCAAAAGAAGGGAGGTCGACTGACCACCTGGTTTTTGCAACTGTGCCGATTTTGGAAGAGAGAGAGAGAGAGGGGGGCTGGGGAGAGAGGGAGGGGGCTCCTCCAGCAAAAAGCGCTTCTGATGAGGATAATCAACGGCCCTTCATAAATAAATAAATAAATGAAAAGGGGAAAAAAAGCTTTAGGAAAAAGCAGCGAAAAGCAACGGACCCAAAAAAGAAAAAAAAAACCACAAACGAAAAAGGGGAAGGAAACGCGAGAATTACGACACTGCCACCGCCTCGAGTGGGGCCCGGCCCACCGTCTCGTCTTCCCGTATGCCCCCCTCCCCTCTGCATCTCGGCGGTTACCTCGTTTCTTCTTCTTCGATGTTTTTTTCCTGCAGCTGCTGCTGCTCCTCCTCCTCCTCCTCGGCACGAGCCCGTCCTTACTTTGTGGCTCGAGCGTTAGAAAGAGGAGGAAAGAAAATAATAATTATTATTTTTTTCCTTCTTCTTTTTTTTTTTTTGGGGGAGGGGGGGAGGAAAGCAAAATCGGGCCCTGCTTTTTTTTTTTTTCCAATAAAGGACCGCGAGCGGGGAGGGAGGGGCAAGAAAAGGGAAAAAAAAACCCGGAAATTTTCTTTTTCCAATTATTTTTTTTATAAAAAAATTGGAAAAGAATAATAATGTGCCTAAAATATCTCGAATTCTCGCATTTCTTTAAACGAAAAAGCATTGGCGAGCCCCGCTCTTGCTTTCCCACCTCCCACTCTCTAACCCTAGGGATTTTGGCTTCCCCTGCGGCTCCCGCTCCCTGCCCCCTTCTGTTGTTTTTTGTGTTTTTTGGCCCCCAACTTATCGGTAAGTTTCTCGCGGTTTTTTTGGTGTTTTTTCCCGATTATTTTCCTTTTGACCGTGTAATTTCCGGCATTTTTTGGGCCTTAATTTCCGTAAAAATTAATTATTTTCCGGGAATTTGTTTTCTTTTCCTCGGTTTTTTGTCGATTTTTTCGCCGGAATTTCTCCCACGATCTACTGCTCAATGTCGGAAAATCGCTCGGGTTTGGCCTTTCCCGGTGCAGTCGGGAAACGCGCCGGGTAATTTCTGGGGATAATTCGCAGTAAATTGTGACTTTTTGCTGCGGATTTTCGCGAGGGATTTTTGGCTCGAAATCTAGGAATTCTGAGGTTTTAGGGCTTAGATAATTCCCAAATTTTGATCTTTGCCGTGGGTTGTTTTTCGGTGAAAGTCTTCTTGTTTTTTGGTTTCTTGTGGCCGATATGTTCAGTGAAGGGTTTTTGGTTTCCGAGCAAGACATGCCAATTCTTGTTCGCAAAGCTGTCTTCTTCGAGAATTACCTTTTCTCTCGATGCCATTCTGCTAAATTTTCGAGCTTTGAGGAGTTGAGCTTCGAAGGTTCGGTGTTTTCCGTCGCTGATCTCGTCGGAAGGTCTTTTGCAGGGGTTTTTATGGAGATTTAAGTAGACCCAGAAGGGCAAAAAATGTCGGGATCTGAGACAGGAGTGATGGCGAGCAGAGGAGACCCCTTCCCGGTAGGTCTGCAGAAGGCTTCGCTGCCGTCGCAGCCGGTGGTGCAGAACATGCGCTTGGCCTTCAGCCCCGACGGGACAGCTGTCTACAAGCCCGCCGCTGCCGCGTCGCCCTCCTACAAGCCCCACTCTTCCGCAGGGAACGGCGGCGGCGGCGGCGGCGCCGCGGAGGCCGCCTCGACGGACGGAGGCGGTCCTGCCGCCGGGCTGCCCCACGGGATCAACATGAATGTTGGCGCGGAGCCAGCGAAGAAGAAGAGAGGAAGGCCCAGAAAGTATGGGCCGGACGGCACGATTGCATTGGGCCTCACGCCGGCGGCCCCGGCGAGCACGGTGGCGCCGCCTGGTGGGGGGTTCTCCTCGCCCCACCCGGTTTCCGCAGTGGCTCCCCCGACGTCGGCGGGCGGCGGATCGGGGCCTGCTTCCCCCAATTCGTTCAAGAAGAGAGGGAGGCCTCCTGGTTCTAGCAACAAGAAACGGCAGCTGGAGACTCTAGGTAAATGGAAAACATGCGATGCGTTTTCACGGGTCTATGTGGTGGGTGTTGAGACCTTTCTGGGATCTGGGTTTTGTGACTTTTGCAATCTCTTGAGAAAAAGGTGGCGTCTGGTCTGGTGGTGCTCGTTCGGCTTATCTGAAGTCTTGTGGCCTCTCTCATTTGTGCTAATTCTCCTGGTTTCCAACTTGGGTTTCTGATTGGCTAACCAAATGGCTGATTGGTCGGTGTTGATACGTGATGCTGTGCATTTGCGTGTGTCTCTGGATACCATTTCACTAGGATCCGTCTTTAAATAAGGGAAAGCAAGCTGGTATCTGCTGCAACTTGGGGGGATCTGTTGTTGGGGTCTGACTTCTGATCTTTTATGTTGAATGACTTCCGTACCCCTTATTTCTTGTTCTGCAATTTTCCATTTTTCTGGCTTTGGTTCATGTAGACCTTGCCTTATGTTATTCCTGTGCTTACCTGACTGAGGTCAGGCGCCGTGGTTTTGGTTTTTGCGACTTTAAACGTGGGGGAATTTGCTTTGTGAAGATTTTGACTTCTTCCTCCCCCCATGCTTCGTTTCTTTGATTCAGGGAATTTGGAGGTTTTTCCTTTTACGATTTCTCATTGTATAGCATATTAAAAAAAAAATCATATCTGGAGTGAGTCGTTTTTATTGGGCCAGATATCCGAACTGTTCATTGTTATATACTTTTTTGTATGTAGATTTTCTTGCTTATGATGTCTTTTCTCCTTTGATTAATAGAGTTCTCAAATGCTTTTTTTTTTGTATGAAGAATATAAAGACCTACCTTTCGTTTCTTGTTTATGTTTTTGCCCGGGAATAAGGTGACTAACGAATAAAAAATCTTCTTGCCAGGATCACTTGGAATTGGATTTACACCACATGTGATCACTGTAAAAGCTGGAGAGGTTCTCTTTGGCCCTTTTAATTCTCTTTTCATGTTTTCTCGGGCTGCGTCTTTTCTGTGAATCTTGTAATAGTGATAGTGGAATATTGTCATTTAAACCACGAATATTTTCTGGTTTAATTTGATAAGACTTTCATAAGGTTACTGAATTACATTTGTGTATAAGACTGGCCATTTCACGTGCTAACTAATTAAATCAAGTATGTTGTGACTGGTCTTCAACGTAATTCCAAATCGGTCTTCTTTGTGCTCTAGTTTGTTCTTCTGCTCTCTGAATACTGATGCTTGGAAAGTTTTCTTGTTGAGTTCAATGTAAATGTGTAGCTGTGAGCCAATTTCTTAACCTACATGATACCAGAAGATCCTACTGACGAGAGTGGAATTATGTACGTTGATCAATAGATTTACATTCAGAACATCTTTCCCTTTTCTATAGGATTGTTGAAGCTGTTCTCTGCAAAAATTGATAATTAGAAATACACTAAAGTTTATGTGACCAAACAACATGCGTTTACTCACTAAAAACTACAACAAGCACACGAATGGCAAAACACTGCTGTCAAGCAACCAAATTTGGCCTATAGATAGTGATATTGTTTTTCTGTCAAGCTTCTGTTCATTGACATCCAAAATTTTTCTGTATGGTTTAATTGATTTAGTGAGTTGGTGTTTCAGGATGTTTCATCCAAAATAATGTCGTTTTCTCAACATGGTCCACGGGCCATTTGCATTTTATCAGCTAATGGAGCCATATCGAATGTGACCCTCCGCCAACCTGCGATATCTGGTGGGACTGTAACTTATGAGGTTTGTGAGACTGATATAATCCTATCCTGGTCTAGTAGTTGATAATGAAATTTTAAAGCAATGAGATGTCAGCGTCTGGACCCATCGGCTTTTTCTAAAATATTACGCCGTCATGCAATTTCAAACCGAATAATGCTCCATCTGACTAGGAAGTCTCTCTTTTTAATTTTTACTTATATTTACTCATCTATTATTTTTGGAATATTTTTTGAAGTGGAATGATTTGAAGAAAGAATAATATCTGCGCTAGTCCAAGAGGAAAATTGAGATCCTGATTTGTGGGAATTGTTCATTGAAATTCTGTTGAATCGCATACTTTCTTTCTCTTCCTTTTTAACTCAACTGTTCAACTATCGACTGTCATTTGGATCGTACTCCATCTACCTGCATATTATTTTTGGTGCATGGAGACCACTAGGGATTTAGGATGGACGTTGTCTAATTGTACTCGTCAGTTCAAGAAACTGAAACTAAGAGCATATAATGGCTGGAGAGTTGAGGAGGAGGAAATATTGGGGGTCACATCATCGAACAGGAGAAGTTGATAGTCTGAATGGTTCAACACAAAGTTGTCTGGTTTGGTTGTTATGATAGGCCAAACTTATATAAGAAAAGAGTAATGCCGGGTGTACTAAGATAGGTTTACAGAATTGGTATATTGAGTGATGTAGCATAATGCGAGTGAGTATTTAAATAAATGGTCATAACCAAACAAGAGTCAGCCATACTGGTTTAAAGATCGATTTTTCAAATCAATCTTAGTATACCCATCATTATTCATGCAGAAAATGCTAGTCGTACCATTTCAACTTTGCTCTCTATACACCTTGGCCCTATTTAGGAATAGCTATTAAATAGGTGAACATTTCTTCTGGCCATTTAATCCATCTATAGCTGCAACCTCTTTGCGCAGCATCTCCATGTCCAGATTTCAGCCTAATGTATTGCTTTCTGTTGGCATTTGCATTCTGAAATCTTTGTTGCTGGCTTTTTTTTTTTACTTGTATGGGTTGAACCAGAACAACTTTTGCGCAAAAAAATTCACAATAAAGCATCTGCCTTGATAAAGCATCTGTTGTAGCACTTAGCTTCTCTCATTTTATGATTTTTTTAATGCAGGGGCGATTTGAAATACTGTCACTCTCTGGTTCTTTTTTGTTATCCGATAGTGGTGGCCACCGAAGCAGAACTGGAGGTTTGAGTGTATCTCTGTCTGGGCCAGATGGTCGTGTTTTAGGGGGAGGGGTCGCGGGTCTTCTAACTGCTGCCTCCCCTGTTCAGGTTCTTTTTACTCTTTGTGTGCTTCTTTGTTTGCGGGAGAGAAACCCACGCGACGTTAGATTCAGAATCTATCTGTGTTTGTGGTCGCTCCATTCTTGCATTTTTGGAAAGTAAATTTTAGTCTAGTAGTTTAACTATAAACTTCATTAACTGACAATCTGGTCTAGCCCACATCCGTGATGAAGCAACAGTAGAGATGTACTGAGAAAAGATGTTTGCAGGGCAATGTAGGGTAAAGAGAGATTTTTTTTCCCAATTTAGCTGAGTACAGGAGGTTCGAGTTTTCTAGCATCTCATGACTTTCTGTCTTAAATTTCACCTCAATCTTGGCTCAGCGTGTGTTGTGAGTTTTAGGGGAAATAGTTTCAATTCGATGTTTATGTTCTCGTTAGCTGCAAACATTTGAAGCGTGCTTTGTGTTCAACATTCCAGGTGATTGTGGGAAGTTTCATTGCCGATGGTCACAAAGAATCGAAGTCAGCAAATCATGCAGAACCTTTTCTAGGTACAGCGAGGATCGCATCGTCTGGTGGGTTTACAGGGGCTAGCAGCCCTTCTCATGGGACTCTCAGCGAATCCTCTGGCGGCCCAGGAAGCCCGCTAAACCAGAGCACAGGAGCGTGCACTAACAGCACCCCACAAGCCATGTCCATTGTACCGTGGAAGTAAATCTCCTCTTGTTAATCTAATTTGTGTGGTAGGCTCCGCATGCTGATAAATAGTTGGCTAATCTATGTGATCACCTCTTTTAGTGCAAAGTCCTTGTGTGAGATCCGTAGAATAAGGACCCGAAGCGTGTTTGGAATATGTGAATTAAGTAGATAGCCACCTGTTATGTTTCACCATTGTGTTGGTCTAATGCTAGAGATTGGCTTAGAGTTTATGATTAGAAGTTTTCACTGTTGTGAGATCGGCGAACCTCGTGTCATATGGTCCATGTATTTATGGTATCAGTTTCACGATAATACTGGAAGGGAATTCTTATCGGCTAATTTGATTTATGAAGTATGATTTGTTGCTTTTTGAGTGGAGAACTTGGAGCTTCAGTTTCTGGATTACACTTAAAAAAGTGTTGATGAGAAAGGAATCAAGATTGCAAGCTGTGTCTTAACAAATTGAACAATCCTACTTCTTTCGGCCTTAGCCAAAAAAAAAAAATGTATGGCCATATGCTAACGAATCTAGTTTTTTTTAGAACAACTAGAACTTAGTCTATTGTTTTATCTAAAACAACCCCACTTTTTATTTTTGAGACACAGAGCAGAGAAGGGAGAGGAACGAAGTTACTCTCTCTAGTTGGTATTCCGTGGCGTTGAGTAGTCATGATTCCACGGGATGCTGTCGAGACCAAACTGACTGAGGCAAGGTTCCATGAGCTTTTTGATGAGCTCCATGAACCTTAAGATTAGTGATCGAAGGCAGAGAATGACCAGAACATATCCAATTTGACAAATCCTTCATTTCCTGATCGAAATCAGATAAAGTGCGGTAGGCCACAATTTGACTCTGCAAGAGGGTCAGAGTCGAAGTAAAATCACTGCATCAGGCGCCCGGATATTTGGCTTAAGGAGTCTCTGTATGAGCCAAAGTCGACTGAAAGGTATATTGCCGCGATCGTCCTTGGAACTGCCCATACTTGGAACCCCTAGATATCAGCGAGGACAAGATCGACGATGCATTGCTAGAGACCCTTCAACAATTACGAGTTCTAATTCTCAGGTTCAATAAATTCTCTGGCTCGTTGAACGCTCCTGTGGCTCATCATCCCTTACCCAAGGTGGTCTAGTGTTTACAGTAGGGACGTCTTTCCCATACATAGGAGGGCTGTATTCTCTTATTGGTTCGCATGCAGATTCTGCCACGGTGATATTGAAAGGAAGGGAGGCCCAGTGCCTTTGGAATCATTGACTTGTGCAATAACAATTTCCACATGGAGATCCTTGAAACCATTGCAAAGCTCATTAACTTTTGACTATAATCGACAAATGACAAACTTAGTTGATGAGAGTAGGGTTTGGTCGATTATGAATAGAACTATTGGCAAGAGGAAAATGCCGACCAATTTCTGGATGTCGATGGCCAAGTGTTACTATCGATATGTGATGGTGATTGGTTGACGATTGACTCCAATGTTGGTGAGAAACAGCCATATCTATGACCAAGTGTTATTATGCTATGATGATTGGTTAATGATTATTTGATAACGATGTATACCAATGACTAAGGACAGCTAAATGGTTTAACCACATGATTAATATTCATGATAAGTATTGAAGATAGTTGAAACTGTTTTCGAATAAGGACTACGTGGAGTTATGAAGTATGAGATCGTGGCAAGGAAGCTACACTCTAGAAGATTCCAGTAATAAACGTTCATAATGGAGTTATGAAGCCTAAGATCTAGCAAGGACGTTACACCCAAAGGTTACACCCAAAGATTAAAATAATAACTGCTCATAAGCAGTTATCGATTATGTTAGGCTATAAGCACTCGAAGTGTATTCATTTAGAGTCCTCTCCAGTCAATCAAAAGAGGAAAATGATGCAAATAGTCCATGAATTTTAACTCAATGTGTAATATGGTCCTTAAATTTTTAATTTGTTCAATATAGTCCGTGAACTTTAACTTAATATGTAATGTGATTCCTGAAATTTTAATTTATTTAATGTTATCCCTAAACTTTTCATACATATTTAATTTAGTCCATGAATTATATGAAAATATATATTCAATGTAGTCCTTCCATTAATTTAATTTAAGGGACTACATTGAATATTTTCATATAGTTTAGGAATTACATTGAATATGTACCAAAAGTCTGGGAACGGCATTGAACAAATTAAAAGTTTAGAGACCACATTATACATTATGGATCATTTGTGCCATTATCCCATAAAAGGAACTCGACGTTATCTTTATCTTTACATTTTTTGTAATTTATCTTTTCCACAATTTAAATATTTTTCAATTCACATATTTTAGCCGTAGTTTTAGATATCTCATTGTCGATTAAATTTTGGCATCGTATCTCTCTATCATCTCACTTTGACATCGATTAAATTCCGGCAAAGTGTTTTGTATTTCGTCATCGATTAAATTCCATCGAAGTATATTTGTTCCATATGATTCATTGAGACACATGTTCGGAATCGCCATAGAATCTGTTCGCTTCTAACAAAATTCGAAGAACGAATTTCGGTGAAACATCTTTTGTCGACGACCATTTTCGGCGCGACATATGTTAATTGAAGATCATAAGTAATAATTTGGTATTCTAATAAGATAAAATCCAACAAAAGTAGTTCTTTCGTTCCTCACACCAAGAGTTATTCTTTCAACTATATGCGAAAACACAATTGATCCACACGACATCAGAATAGCTCATAAATCATTAAAATTAATTTTACAACGGCTTAATAAAAATTTTAAACAATGGAGAAACTGGGAATCCTGAATTGTTAATGATAGTGGAACATGTATTCCCGTTTCCAATATATATCAACTACCCCTGAAGAAAAGATTCACAAACAAAAGTGGGGGCTCATGAGTTGGAATGGATCGACTCCTTTAAACGCCCAATAGCAACTGTTATTTGTCAACACATTGGCCAGCAACCGCGACGTCCTGATGGAAGCAACCAACTTGAATGGATGTAATTAAATATTAATATCTGTCGATATGCTATTGATATTAACCCATGCAAAAATGTGTTTAATTGTATAACTGTGAATAAATAGATTGAAATGTCTCGTACAATATAAATAAGCAGGTCGTGAGACTTAAATGTTACATCACATGCGTAAAGAATAAAAATGGCTAAATTGAATGTCTGATTAATTGCAAGGGTTAATGAACTTTCAAATCAGCGTGATGCATCGTGATATCGTATATTGTTTTTATGTCGTTTGAATTGGGGTCTATTCATTTAACATCGTCACGATCATATTAAAAGTTCGAGCCAATGAAATATGGGGCAATTAGATGCTGTATGCTCTATAATATGCCAAATGCACAACGTGAGACTTCTCTAACACCTCTTATACGGGGGTACCTTAATATTCTCAGTAATATTAATTGTATTGCGTCTGAATTTGGTGATATTGGATCTTGGCATTGCCACAAAAAAAAAATTGTGGAAGCCGATTAATCAATTGAGAAGAGGCAGAAACAATAAAAAGGGCTTATGTCATTTTATTGGCATCTCCGAATGCCGGGTAGGAGAAAATGAGGTGCGGCCAAGAATTTTTTTGTCAATTAGCAGATTGGGGGTTTCTTAATTACAATGCTTATTATCTCATTCGGCGCGGCTGTCGAAGATCCCTTAGTGAACAGATAGGTCATTTGCTGGGGGACAAATTTGGCTTGTTACTTATGTTCCGTTTATTTCGCGGAATACAAATGATTTGGAATATATTTTCGTGTGCGATAAAAATATTTCTCGTTCATTCTTTATTGTAAGCGATATGAGCGATTGTTTTCAGAATGAAAAAATATTTTCCAAATCATTCATTTTCTGCAAAACAAACGGAACCTTAATCATGTGGTCCCCGTGGAATCATTCGTCACTATTGAATATTGCGTGGTCAACTTGGCTAATTCTCAGCCGCAATGTGGCATATGTCTTACCCCCCAAAAAATAGCCTATCGGGGTATCGATTAAAGAAAAGAAAACCTAATATGCAAGGCATATCACGTGATATACAAACACGGCATCACCTTACAATTACAAGTCACTCAAGAAGAAACGCGCATAGTCCGTAAACAGGAATGCTCAATCGACTTGACAACATAACATGGATATGTTCACATTAATTGGAAATAAGAATATTTATTCAGAATTCGACGATATATGCATCACTTAAAACAAACACCACCTAATATGTATGTATGTAATCTTTATTTAATTGGGGGCCAAAACAAACAAGGTGATGAAATCAAACTAAATATGACAAGCTATATTGTGGTGCCATACTTGGAAATTTACGCACAAAACAGGGACAAAAACCAGTTGACGAAGTTATCTAAGGAGGGAAGCTCAACTGAAGGATTGTTAAGCCAACCCGAGTTGAACTCATCTTAGAAAAGTCCTTTGAGTCATCATTCTCTAGTGAGAAGAAACGATGGCTTCCGCCGGACTCGAATCGGCCACAAACCCACACGCAGTTTGCATTCCAAGCCCTGCGCAAAGCCACATCGGGGCCATGCTCAAGCTAGCAAAGCTCCTCCATCACAAGGGCTTCCACATCTCCTTCGTCAACACCGAGTTCAACCACCAACGGCTCGCCAGAGCCCGAGGCCTCGACTCCGCGAACGGAACGCCGAGCGACTTCCAGTTCCTGACAATCCCCGATGGTCTTCCTCCTTCGGACGCGGATGCGATTCAGGACATCCCGATGCTCTGCAACTCGACGAGGAACTATATGATCAGCCCCTTCAGCGATCTCGTATCGAGCTTGGGCTCAAACCCGAGCCTCCCTCCGGTGACTTGCATCGTCTCGGATGGTTTCATGACGTTTACGACGGGCCCTGTGGCTTCAAGATATGGGATTCCTCTCGTACACTTGTTCACTATATCCGGTTCTGCCCTCATGGCGGTGAAGCAATTGCGAGCCCTCAGAGAAAACGGTCTTTCACCACTCACAGGTAATGGCTAAGAAAAATTTTGACTTCGATCACAACGGGGGATCGTATTTCGTCATACAGAGGAACCGAGCTAATTTAACTCCTGCCTGAGTAGAACCAAGATATTCTTCCTTTTACAGTTTCCATATACACGGTACGTAGCCTTAAATTCCTAAACCTATTGCATTGATACCAATTCAGTTCTAAATCTTTCCATATTGATACCAATTTAATCCATCCGGCCAATTTAGGAAGAAAATCATTGATGTGGACATCGGCCTTCTAACGTGACACGGCCGGCGGACAGTTGGTGTTGATGTGAAATTTATAATTTTTTTTAATTATTTAAAATTTTAATGTTTTTTTTTCCTCTTTTCTTTTTTTCCTTCCTTCTCCTTCCTTGGGCTTGTGACTGGTACCCGGCCATAGCCAACGATCAGGGACAGGGTACTAGACAAAGGCGATGGCTGACTAGGGCTACCCTTGAGGCCGCGGCCTATGGAAGGGTTGCCCTTGCCAGATCTGGGCTGGCGAGGGTAATCCTTGCCCAGATCATAAGGGTCTAGCCCTTGCCAGATTCGGTGAGTGCAACCCTTCTCTGTGGCCGGTGAGGGCCACGATGCCCTCGCCGATGGCCGGTTGAGTATCGGCCATAAGCAAAGGAGAAGGAAGGAAAAAAAGAAAGGAAAAAGCATTTAAAAAGTATTAAAAAATTTCAAAAAATTATTAAAAATTGTCTACGTAAGTGCCAACTGTCCATGTTAGCGATTTCTAGTTTAAATTGACTAGATTGACTGAATTGGTATTAATGTGAACAGATTTAGGACTAAATTGGTCCAATTGAAAAATTTAGGATTGAATTGGTACCGGTACGATAAATTTAGGACTTTGTTGTTACTTTTCCCAATGGGTTTGAGCATTATTCCCGTCACATTTTCCGAAGAGTTCACTTACTTAATGAATTCATCATCCCATTAGACTACACTTGATGAGGAATTGCAAATTATGCCATTCTCCTGGAAATTATTCTGCAGCCAGATCATCTACGATTATATGCATGTTTTTGAACACATAAGAAGAGCGGAAATGTATGGATTATATATCCAAGACTTGCATATTATATGATTTGTGACTTAGAATGCATTCAGAAAGGAGGAAAAGCACCGTAATTGAATCTATTACTATTTGGTGATTTTGCCTAGATATGAATGCATGCAGATGAATCCCAATTGATGAACGGGTATGGGAACACCCCTATTGATTGGATCCCGGGAATGAAAAACATGAGGCTGCGTGACTTGCCCAACTTCTTCCGAATCACTGGCTCTGACGATACCTTGTTCAACTTTACAACCGACGTGGTCGACAAGACTGGCAATGCCATGGCGACCATTATCCACACCTTCGAGGCGCTTGAGCCGGATGTGCTATTCGCCCTCTCCTCAATGATCCCTGGGGTTTATCCAGTCGGACCACTCCACTTGATGATCAAACGAATTGCCCGAGAAGAATCGTTCGTCTCGAAGCACATCGAGTGCAATCTCTTGGAAGAGCATGATGAATGCCTCCAGTGGTTGGACTCAAAGATGCCCAAGTCCGTGATCTATGTGAACTTTGGGAGTATAGCATTCGTGACGCACCAACAGTTGATTGAATTTGCGATGGGATTGGCTAATAGCAATCAGTGTTTCTTGTGGGTCTTGAGGCCTGACTTAGTGAATGGAGACACCGCGATTCTTCCTCGAGAGTTTGCTGAGAAAACAAGGGAGAGAGGCTTTTTATCTGGGTGGTGCCCACAAGAGAGAGTGCTGAACCACCCTTCAATTGGAGGCTTCTTGACGCATTGTGGCTGGAACTCGACCATCGAGAGCTTGTCGGCCGGAGTGCCGATGCTGTGTTGGCCATGCTTCGGAGACCAACAGACGAATTGCAAGTATATATGTGATGATTGGGGGATTGGATTGGAGATGGATAGTAATGTGAAGAGAGATGAAGTGGAGATGCTTGTGAGGGAGTTGATGGAAGGAGAGGTGGGGAAGAAAATGAGAAGTAAGGCCATGGAGTGGAAGAAGATGGCAGAGGAAGCCGCCGGTGAAAAAGGGTCATCTTCCGTGAATTTGGATAAGTTGATGGATGAGGTTTTTCTTAAGTAGGGTAATGTTTTCCTCCACTTCTGCTTAAATAGTGTAATTAGAGGACTTTCTTCAAATAAGTACTCTGATTAATAGAGTTATAAGCATGGATATTCTTTGCATACAAGCTTAATTAAACTAAAAAAAAAGGTGCTTGTCTTTGTCCTGGTTAGTGAAAATGGCTCTGATCGGTATACGAAGATATTGACATCGTTTGCGCGCAAACCTAACTAAGAATGAATGTGAAGAGTGTCCATAGTTATATTCCGGAAAACTCTCTTTCTATTAGGAAAGAAGAAAGATATGACATTTATTTTAGGTAAAGGCACATTATTTGTTTTAATGACAAAGTATTGCGCGTGTTAGGGTTTGAAGCTTTTTGAAAATGGGCTTGGACGGAATTAGACATGCTGGCTCTTCTTTTGGACTTAAGCCCAATCGACTAAAGGCTCGACTGCCAACATTAACGTACGCAACATATATTTTTCTTTTGGTTCGATGATGTTCTAATTTCTAATTTGAGAAGACTATCTCGCTCACATCTTTAATTGGTAGGTACAATGTAGTAATTATTTGTGTGCAAATATTACTATTTACTTATATTACATAAAAAGTGAAAACTTCTCGACTGATAAGAATATGCAAGTGGAACATTAACGTAATTGAAGCTATTAAAAAATACATCACATAAAAATTTCGTTTTTTGATTAATAAATATATATTCGTAAGTGTAAAATAGATGTCCTAAACATATAAAATCTTTCGCGACTTATGTAATTTTTCAAAATTACACCTCTCAACCTTTCTAATCATGCTTTTAATGATCTCATTTCTAGTTAGATGTCACGTCTTTCCAAACTTGTATCTCTCGATCTTTCTCAAAATGCTTATGGTTTGAAAGGTACTTGGACCTTTCCAACAGCAGTTTGTCTGGCTTGATCCCTCTGTCACTCTTGGATTTTGAACAGCTTGATCATTTGGACTTTTTGGGGTACAACTTTGATGCTACATCGGACCTAGAAATGCTCCCAAAGCTAAAAAATTCTTCAATTCCTTGGTCTTTCACATTTTGCATAAAACAAACCAGTCGAGGGCAGTGGTGACCAAACACAGTTCGACCTAGAGGAACTACGAAGCGCCTCGAATACCACTCGAATAGTTCAAATACATGGACTTCTCTGGTAACAATCTTCCCAATCGTTTTCCGAGATGGATTTGGGAGGCGGGGAAGAGCACGCTCGAACGCTTGGACCTGTTGGGCAACTTGATTATGGGAAGTCTGCAACAATTCCAATGGACGGTGTTGCAGTACATTAATCTTGAAGACAACCTTCTCCAAGGACCGCTTATCTTCCACCTTCCATGACCAATTGTGTGTCGAGAGATTCATCTTCTTTTTGTGTTCTGTGTTCACTTCAGAGCCTAGATTTGTCGTCCAACAATTTCAGTGGCACCATACCTCAGTGCTTGGGAAACTCGAGCGGCCCTTGGTCATTGGACTTCAGCAACAATCACTTTGAGGGGGCATTACCGCCATCCTTGGCCAACTGGACCCAGTTAGTCCTTCTAGATCTTAGTTATAATTAAATAAGCGATTCTTGCCCTCATTGGCTTGAAACTTTGCCGCTTTCAGCTAAACTTCATCTGAGGGCAAACGAATTACATGGTACCGTCGATGAACTCAGGAGTAAATCTCCCTTTCCTTTGTTGCTTTTGTTTAGTGTTGCTGAAAATGACTAGTGGTCAATTGCCTTGAACATACTTGGAAAATTTTCAAGCCATGGCCACGAGGTATGGAACAAGAGCAACATTAATTGATCTGTCTGACAACAGGTTTGAAGGACCCCTTCCGGTGCCTCCGCCAAATTACATATTATTTCATTTTAAATAATAACTTCACAGGAGATACCAATGTCAGTCTGCAAGACGGCAACTTATCTCGATGTCCTAAACTTGTCAAACAACGGCTTGAATGGCTTGATTCCCCCCATATTTGGTGAGTTTCCACATGTTTCTCTCAGTCATAAGCATTGGCATGAACAATTTACAGGGCAAGATCCTGGAGGACAATGCTGAGAAATGTAAGTTGAGGAGTCTCGATTTGAACCGAAATGAACTGGAGGGCCCATTGCCTGGATCTTTTAACAAACCGCACGATGTTGCAAGTTCAAGACATCAGTGACAACAAGATTGCGGGTGCATTCCCAGATGGGTTGGAAACCCTTCCTCAATTGCGAGTTCTGATTCTCAGGCTAAATGAATTCCCTGGCACAGTGAACTGTCCTACGACGGATGATCCCTTCCCATTGTTGAGAATTTTGGACCTGTCAAGCATTAACTTCACCGATGCTTTACCTACCGAGTACATCTCAAATTTTAAGCAATGCTGGATGCAGATACTGGACAAGATGATCTACTGTACATACTAGGCAAATGTTAACCATTTCTAGGAGTTCCATTTTTTATGAATCCGTACATAGATTCCGCTGCAGTGATATTAAAAGCAATGGAGATCCAGTTGGTGAAAATATGGAATGCCTCCAGAATCATCTGACTTGTCCAATAATAACTCCCAAACGGAAATCCCTGGGACCATTGGAGAGCTCGTTTTGCTTCAAGGTTTACACATTTCTCACAAAAACATCACTGATTTTATAACTCAATCAACCACGAATCTTGCCTAGCTTGGACGGTTAGACCTTTCTTCAGACAAGCTCGCCGGTGTGATTCCTTCGGAGTTGACAGGCCTGACATCCCTCTCGATCTTAAACCTCTCCGAGAACCGCCTTACGGGGCCAATACCCCAAGGGAACCATTTTACTACATTTAAGGATGATTCCAACCTTGGTAACTTGGAGTTATGCGGATTTCCTCTGTCGAAAGCGTGCATCGGGATGCATTGGATTGGAAGATTGTGTTGATGGGTTATGGATGTGGATTACTGTGGGGACTATCCATTTGATATGTTATCTTGCAACTTAGGACACCGATGTGGTTCGTGAGAATGTTCGAGGAAAACTCCTATGAAAATACATGAAACGCCGAGCATGACGAATTGGAAGTTGTTGATCCTAGTTATATTTAACCCAAACTTAGTTCTATGCCGAGCTCCATTAAACTATCAAGTTAGCCCATATTAGGAGCAAAGCAGCACATGACATACAGCGGGGTGGCCACATGGAAACTATTTTCTCGGCACCTAGTCCATGGCACAAAGGTGAAGATTCTGACAAATTGAAGAAAGCTATCAAGAGGGAAGAATTTACATACTTATCTAATGCTTTCATGATTTTTGCTATTTCAGATTATATCACTGGCTCGAAATATTGCACTACTTATATTATAATTAACAAATATTACAACTTTATGTCTTATATTTTCTTTAAATCGGAGGATAACTCTACATGATAGAATTTGAATCCACTTTGAATAAAATTAGACGTAGACTCTGAGGGACAATTTAGTAAATATGAATCTTTCTTCTATCATGATTTTATGCATATTATTTCTCTTGCGAAAGTTCACGTTGACTACAGCATTTCGAGCAATATAACAAAGGGTTAATATCACGAAAAATCCCAAATTGATACATTTATGATAAATTTACCCCAAACTGATTTTTTGACTATCAAAAACTCCAAATTGGTATATTTGTGACGAATTTGCCATTTGTTAAATTGGATTAACATCTCGAAAAATCATAAAAGGGTACACTTATGACAAACGGAGGGTAAAATCCCGAAATGGTACATGCATCAACTATGACGTGTCATCTAACTCAGAAATTTGAGGATAAAATTTAGCGGAAACTAATGGAGGGTAAAATTGTCACATGTATACCAATTTGAAGCTTTAAGTAGTAAAAAAATTTGTTTTGAGTAAATTTGTCACAAGTATACCAATTTAGGGTTTTTCGTGATATTAACGTGTTGACACCTCATTCTCAAAAATAAAACAATAAAAAAATCCAAAAAAAATTTAAATAAATAAATAAACAAAAATCCTGGTTCAAATCAGCCCAATTGGGCCCAATTCACGCGTTTGGCCCGCTGCCCGTCTGGCCCTCCTTCCTTTCCTTGCTTGGGCCGAATTCGGCCCTCTTTTTCTCTCTTTTGTCCTTGGGCCCAATCTTTTCCTTCAAGGCCTACCAGAGCCATGCCAGCCCGGCCCGTTGCCTCTCTTCTTCCCTAGCACGCTCGCGTCTGCGAGCAGAGCGCTGGCGACGCTCACTTCGGTGAGCAATGATGATGAACAGCGTTCGCGAGACTCGCAAGAGGTGACGGGAGCAAATCCAAGCTAAAAAAATGTTCTAGAACCTATTGAGCTGGCTGATCGGTGGGGAGATAACGGAAAAAGATTCCACGAGCCGGGGGATAACAAACCGGGAGAGAAACAGCTGGCTGCAGGGAGTTCAATCGAAAAAGGGGGAGCAAAAGATCGGAAAGGAAGAGAGGGGAGGAAAAGGTATGTGAGGAGAGCATACCGGAGGTTCGGGTCGCTTGCCGAAGTCCAATTTTCTCAAGCCGATTTTCATCACTTTTCATCCAAAATCACGTCGGAATCGCAGTTCATTCATTGAGAAAGAGGAATCATAGCCGGACGTCCCATTTGCCGTCGCCGATTGAATCCCCGTTTCTGTCCAGGTGAGTTCCTCAAATATGCGTCGTTTTGTCCCGTTTGTTTTCGCCGTTTATTGAGTTTGAGAGTATTGGAATGAATTGATGAGATTGTGGACAAATCCTGTGATATTAAAGCTGAGTCATGGAATGTAATGACGATTTGGAGTGTGATATATCAACGTTGAGTCGAGAATTGCACTGAAACCGAGTCTAGAATTCATGTTTTAAATCGTACGTCAACTTTTCGCTAAAATGCTTGAATGAGATGTTGGAGGCTTAGAACACCGAACTCGATTGTGAAGATTTTGAGTGAGTTTCGATTAACTGAGATGAAGTTGATATGAAATATGTTGATTCAGATCTTTATGCATCACAATTGAGTCGAGAATCGCATTGAATCTCATGTTGGAATGTACTTCTTAAACTGCATGCTAGCTATTTGATGAAATGCGTGAATGAAGTGTTGAATCAATCCGTGAATGAAAACGTCTGGTTGAATCACAGTTCATGCTTGATTTGTTCTAAAATGATTATTCGCTCCCTACTTTACGTTTCCTTGTGATTTTTGTGGCATATTAATGTTTCTTCAAGTCGGCCATGGTCGAAATTTTCACCGGGTTTATTCCCCTCGCTGGAGATGTGCCCGTGGTTTGAGGTTGCTACCGTTAGTTTTCAATCTCTGTTCCGTACGTGTGATTGCTTGTTTGTTTAGATTTAGGATTTCTTGTTGTGGCCGGAAGTTTGTTGGCTGTAAAATGTAAGTTATAACTTTATCTTTTTATCCGGAAAATTTATGAAATCTAGGATCTTAAATCTTCATGATTTTCACAATAAGAGAGATGAAAACATACCTTTGTCCATAGCATTTTCCCTTGAAGATAATCGTTGCATAAAACGGAAGAAACGAAAAAATCTGATTTCTCTCCCTTAACCCACTTTTCGCTTAATGTATCTTATCGATGGAGGATAAAAATACAACGTTCTTTTCGTATGTTATCGTGGGTGGAGAGAGGACCAGACTCTATTTATATATACCCCTTCAAGTGGTGCCTTCCATCAAAACATATCCCACTTCATAAGAGTCACACCTCTTCAGAAGAACTTTAAACTTCTTAATAGAATTACACATTTTCATCTATTTTTCATATCAATACGTTCTAGCACTTAAATATTTACTAAACCATTAATTTATAACATCATGTGGGCCACATTATTCTTACATAAAATGGAATTGGTTGCCGTACTTTATTTTTGCGGCCGGTGTGTGATGAGGGATGACGGTCGCTGTAAGTTGTCGTTGACGGAAGTTCGGCGGTGATTGAAATAGATGGACGGCGGCAAGGGTTAAAAAATCAGTGGTAATGGATTCCCGACGGTGCTGGTGATGTTTCGGTGGAGAAGCTCTTTTAGTACAGGTCTCGGGAAGAAGACCAGAACAAAAGAGAAAAGAAAAAGAAAAATAAAATAGAAAATAGAAAAAAAAAAAAAAGAAATAAAATCTGGAAATAAAAGATTCGGGTCAGATCTGGTTAATGGATCCGGATCAGGTTGCAAACCGAGTTGAACCAAAGATGTTGTGGGCTAAGGGAATAAGCTAGGCTAGATAAAGAAAGATGTGGGCTGATATAGTATTGGGCTAGATGGAATTTGATAATTTGGTTTTATCCGGATTGGGCCAGTCCGAATTTAGACTCAACTTGGACCTTCTAGGTCCGGGTCAAACCGACTAATTGGATCGAGCTTCTTGACCCGGTCCGAAGTCCCTTTCTCTATAATAAAAATATAAACAAATCAGAAAATTCGGAAAAATAAAAAATGTGAGAAAAGCTGAAAAATGTAAAATTCACTTAGTTTAGGACTTTTAATGATCATCTTAGGTTTGAACAAAATTTGATTCCAAATTGAATAAGCCTTTAGGGCTTTACCTTAGGGATTTTTTATTGCATTTTTTCTTTTAGAGATGATGTTAGGTCGTTGTTTGTGCACCTTCATTTTGATTTCATTTGATTGCGCACCTTAAATACATTGTTTGTTGTTTTTCCCTTTTAAAACTGTTAGAATGAAATTTAAAATTCTCGATTAGTGAAAGACTGCCCTGACACATTAGTTAGCAAATAGTCAAGTTTAGGTACCGAAAGGGCATTAGTTAAAAAACTAGTGTAATTAAGTCTCTGATCCCTAAGAATCTCTAGTTGCGTATGCATCAAGACGATATTCCAATGTCTCGATTTTAGGGTTTCTAGCCAACCTTTAATTGCGGCTAATGACAACTCCAAATTGAATACATAGATTTAAACAATCAATGTCACGCGAGGTATGGACTTAGACAGGGTCCCACGAAATACCTCTAAGCCTATTCTTCTGAGGCAGCCTTTGAGGGTTAGGTCGCGACATAATCCTATAACAAATACAATCTTAGACTCATATGACGCACTGGTATCTTATATAAAAGTTAGTTAGGATTCGCTATATTTTCCTCGGTCCATGGTTTTCCTTAAACCATGCTTCTAATTGGTGGATTACAATTGATGAACACTGCCCATATTGGTAACTCACTAAGTAGTAGACTAGTTAGATGAAGTTTCGTCCCATTAGAAATGGACGAAAATATGGCACCTTTAGGATAATACAGGTATTGATCTTCAAACAACAAATCTCCCAACAAGCAGTCAATTATAGGCATAGGTTACACGAAAGTTTAGAAAACGATGAAATTTCTCTTTGATGGCTCTCTCTGATCATTTGCTTGGGCAAGCACCGTATAGACCTATTTTAAGTTTCTATCTATAATTTGTCACGTCAAGTTATCTCTAAGTCAATTACGTAAATCAATTTTATCTTACCAATTAAGGATTTCCCATCAATAGTCAATATCATGTGGCTCTCTATGAATGAGAGACATCACTGCACTTGTGTAAATGAGTAGCACCCCTCTGCATTATGCGAGATTCCTTAATTTGCTACCCACGAAAGTGATGTTGCGGATACATCCCAAAATAGTCAAGTGTTTTCTGATTACTATGCATCGATGATGACAAACGCCTGTTGTCCAGGAATGCGAAAGAAGCTTATTCGATTCCATCATATTGTGCGGCAAGGCGATACGAGAAGAAATTTGTTACTTTAAACGAGCAAAATATCATTGGATACTATAATGGAACTAATATCAAGTACACATCCGACGTCTTCTTGTTTTAGAGAAGCCGTATCCATCATTATTGACTTTGATGATAGATCAATGTTTCAAACTAGAACTACTCATGTCAATGACGGTGGATGCGGTTCATGGGTGGAATGAATTATACACGCTCTTATGCCACATAGGAATCCAATTATGATTCCTGTAACTTGTGATCCGCATGCATGCAGATGGAGATCTTATAGCAGACGGCTATGGGAACACCCTATCGATTGCATCCCAAGAAAGAAAAATGTGAGGCTCCGCGACTAGCCCAACTTGCATAGAATTAGAAAAATCTGAGGCTCCACGACTAGCCCAACTTGCATGGAATTAATGGCTCCTACGATGCCGCTATCAAGTTCGCAGTCGAGGCCACGGGGACCAATCATCCACACCCTTCCGAAGCACTCGAGCTAGACGTACCACGTTCTCTCACGTCAATGATCCCTAAGGTTTATGCAATTGGCCTCCTTCACCAACTAATTAATCAGGTCGCTTCTCGGCTAATTATAAGATTTTAATGAATTTTCATATTAGCATATTACAACTAGATAAATCTGTTGTAGCTTGTTTGAAAATGGTCTGTCCAATTGTTACAATCATACTAAAAGTTTGAGTCAATTAGAAGCAACTAAGTTTTATATTATCTGCTCTAGCAATAGACCAAATTCTCTACGTGACTTCTCTAACATCTCTCACACGTTACGTTAATAATAGGTATTATTTATCAATTGAGAAGATGTAGAAACGATAAAAGGGCTTATGCCATGTAAATGGTATCTCCGAAAGCCGGGTAGGAGAAAATGGCGTGCGGTCAAGAATTTTTTGTCAAATAGTAGATTTGGGGTTTCTTACAATGCTATTTCGTTCGGCGTGGCTTTTGAAGATCACTCAGTGAATAGAGAGGTCATTTTCAGGGGACCAAATTGGCTTGTCACTTAGTCATGTGTGTGGTCCCTGTGGAATGAGTCGTCACTATTATATATCTATCAGCCACCGGCTAATTCTCAATGCCTATATGCAATTTTTCTACCCCCACAAAATAGCCAATCTGGTATCAATTGAAAAAAAAAAAATCTAGTGCAGAAGGTGGATCACGTGATGTGCTGACACAATATCTCCTACAAGTCACTCGATAAGAAATGCACATAGCCTGTAAGCGAGAATACTTAATCGGCTTGACAATATAATTTATTGTAAAATGAACACGAAAACTAATTAGGATCTTTTCTTACCAAAAAAAAAAACTAATTAGGATCTTATAATTTAAGTCAATATGAGAAAGAGAGAGAAACAAATGAGAAACAATAAATGATACTAAATATTTACATGGTTCGATTCGAGTATTGATACCTACATTCATGGAGAAAGCCGCAATAAATAATTCACTATATTAGAGAATCAGAGTTACAATCGCTTACATGTTCGGATGTTTTCCATCTCATACCAGTGTTTACAAATAAACAACTCAATTATATATAAAATTGATTGTTGAAGTCGAAATGTTTTTCTTTCTCTCTTCTCTCTCTATCGTCTTCTTCAAGCTTTAGCTATGGGGAAGGGTTTGAGCTAGTCTCACCCTCCTCTCCCATTGATTTTGTTTAAGTTTTTTTTTGTTCTTTTTTTGCCTTCTCTTCCTATCTAAATTTGGGAGCTCTCTTCTCTCAGTCTAATTCTAGATTCGAGAGCTTGAACTCTCTTGATTTAGTTTTAGCTTTAGGAGCTTTTTTCTCTCGATTTAGATTTGGGAGTTTAATAATATTTCTAGTTTTAATGATGATTATAGGAGCTTTGGCATATGGCTGAATCATGAAGATTTGCTCTTCCAAAATTTAGATCTATGTTTTTTCAACATGTTTTGGTTGTCTCCATACGGCGATGGCGTGCACTGCTAATGGGCAGTGCCATAGTTATTAAAGTCCGGCGTGTGTTCATTATTGATGATGATACGAGATCCAATGATCGGCCGCCGATTATTTTACTTGACAAATTCGTTTTTATGGAATGAGTATGTGCTTAACTTTGCCAGTGTTATGTTGATCCTTCTTGTTTTTCTAGATTTGGCTTTGTTTTGTTGTATTCTAGGCTTTGCTATGCTTCGATTTTCTTTGCCATAAAAGTCAATATACTTCTCATGTACCATTTTGAGCAACGAATACAATTTTATTTTGACAAAAAAAATTATAGATAAAAATCACAACACAAAATTCATTGTGTTTGTGTCCTTGCGGACTGAAAAACAAGAAGATTGTGCGTTCTTTCTCTCCTCTTCGAGTGGCTCTTTGGCTCAGAAGAACACACACCTCTCTACTCTTTTTCTTCTTCTTTGTGCGGCTAATTAGAGCGCAAATGATAATATTTCTTTTTCTCGGCCCTATTTCTGGCTAGAAATAGAAAAAATCTATTTTTATTCCCCGGACGAGTTTTTGAGTAAAAAATAGAGTTTGATAACAATACAAAATTTCTATTCCCGGAATAAAAATTTGTTTGATAGGTTATTCTTAAATTTCTGTTCCCAGCGGCTAATGGCGACTGAGCGGCAGCCGAGCGGCGGCGGCGGTGAGTGGTCGGTAGTGGGCGGCAAGGGTGAGCAATAAAAGAGAGTTATTATTTCTGTTTCTGTTACAGAAATAGAAAGGTATGAAATTTTAATTTCTCATTTTTGTTCAAAATCTATTTTTGAGTTAAAATTTGTCCCATAAATAAAATAATAAAATTATTTTAATGAATGGATTTCTGTTCTAAACTTGTTCTCGTGAAAAAAAATAAAAAATAAGAAAATTGAATAATTATCATTTGCGCCCTTAGGATTTTCTCAAAGAACCCTCCTGAGCGGCCTCATCTTTCAAAGAACAAGAAAAACAAAAGTAAAACCTACATCTTACTTTATTTTCTTTCCCCCTTTTTTCAAGCCCTCTTGATCCCACACGAGAAATGAATATTTTAGAATAAGGGTGCCCCTTTTGTTCTTGTAGCACCCGGGAGTCTCTTTTGTTTTAACCGCATAAAAAACTCCATTTCTTGAATCTCTTTGTGCGGTCAAACTTGGATATTTATTTAATCGAGTCGGATTTTGTAAACGGCTCAAATTTGAGACATAATTTAACTATATGGATACGTATACATTAATTAAAACTAAGAATAATTATTCAAAATTCAACATTATCATGCTGATGTCATTACTTAAAACATACATTACCCGATAATCTTTCTTTGATTGGGGCAAACAAGGAGTAGAAATCAAACTAAATATGGCAAATTATAATGTGGTACGATACTGGGAAATCACGCACAAAATGAGGACAAAATAGTTGACAAAGTTATATAAGGAGGGAAGCTCAACTCAGGGATCGTTAAACCAAGCCGAGTTGAACTCATCTTAAAAAAGTCACTGAGTCATCATTCTCTAGTGAGAAGAAACGATGGGTTCCGCCGGACTTGAATCGGCCACAAAGCCACACGCAGTTTGCATTCCATACCCTGCACAAAGCCACATCGGGCCCATGCTCAAGCTAGCAAAGCTCCTCCATCACAAGGGCTTCCACATCTCCTTCGTCAACACTGAGTTCAACCACCGACGGCTCGCCAGAGCCCGTGGCCTCGAGTTTGTGAATGGAGCTCTGAGTGACTTTCAGTTTCTGACGATCCCCGACGGTCTTCCCCCTTCGGATGTGGACGCGATGCAGGACATGCCGACGCTCTGCGACTCGGTGAGGTGCTTTATGGTTAGACCCTTCGGCGATCTCATATCGAGCCTGGGCTCGAACCCGAGCCTCCCTCCGGTGACTTGCATCGTCTCGGATGGTTTCATGACGTGTACGACGGGCCTTGTGGCTTCAAGATATGGGATTCCTCTCGTACACTTGTTCACTGTATCCGGTTCTGCCCTCATGGCGGTGAAGCAATTGCGAGCCCTCGGAGAAAACGGTCTTTCACCACTCACAGGTAATGGTTAAGAAAAATTTTGACTTCGATCACAACGGGGGATCGTATTTCGTCATACAAAGACTCTTGCCTGAGTAGAACCAAGATATTCTTCCTTTTACAGTTTCCATATACACCGTACACGGTCTTAAATTCCTAAACTTATTGCACTTATACAAATTCAGTTCTAAACCTTTTCACATTTGTATCAATTCAGTCCATCCGATCAATTTAGGCAGAAAATCACTGACATGAATACTAGCCATCCAAACTGGCATGGCCAACAGACAGTTGGCGCTGATGTGAAATTTATAAACAATTTTTTTGAATTTTTTAAATTTTTAATGTTTTTTTCCCTTCCTTCTCCTTCCTTAGGCCTGTGGCTAGTTCTTGGCCATGGTCAGCAACCGGCCACAGGGTACTAGCCACAGGCGATGGCGGCCTGGGGAAGGACTGCCCTTGCTAGATTTGGCGAGGGAAATCCTTGCCCAGACCATGAGGGTCTAGCCCTCGCCAGATTTAGCGAGTATGACCCTCCTCTGTGGCCAGTGAGGTCTGCAACGCCCTCGCCGTTGGCCGACCAAGTACTAGCCACAAGCAAAGGAGAAGGAAGGAAAAAAAAAAAGAAAGGAAAAAGCATTTAAAAAGTATTAAAAAATTCAAAAAATTGTTAAAAATTGTCCACGTAAGTGCTGGGCTGTCCATGTCAGCGATTTCCAGTTTAAATTAATCGGATGGATTGAATTAGTATCAATGTAAAAAGATTTAGGACTAAATTGATCTAATTAAAAGATTTATGATTGAATTGGTATCGGTACGATAAGTTTAGGACTTTGTTGGTACTTTTCCCAATAGGTCTGAGCGTTATTCCCGTCACATTTTCCGAAGAGTTCACTTACTTAATGAATTCATCATCCCATTAGACTACACTTGATGAGGAATTGCATATTATGCCATTCTCCTGGAAATTATTCTTCAGTCAGATCATATATGCGATTATATGCATGTTTTTGAACACATAAGAAGAGCAGAAATCTATGGATTATATATCCAAGACTTGCATATTATATGATTTGTGACTTAGAATGCATTTAGAAAGAAGGAAAAGCACCGTAATTGAATGTGTTACTATTTGGTGATTTTGCCTGGATATGAATGCATGTAGATGAATCCCAATTGATGAATGGGTATGGGAACACCCCTATTGATTGGATCTCGGGAATGAAAAACATGAGGCTACGTGACTTGCCCAACTTCTTCCGAATCACTGGCTCTGACGATACCTTGTTCAACTTTACAACCGACGCGGTCGACAGGACTGGTAATGCCATGGCGACCATTGTCCACACCTTCGAGGCGCTTGAGCCGGATGTGCTATGCGCCCTCTCCTCAATGATCCCAAGGGTTTATCCAGTTGGACCACTCCACTTGATGATCAATCGAACGGCCCGAAACGAATCGTTCGTCTCAAAGCACATCGAGTGCAATCTCTTGGAAGAGCACAACGAATGCCTCGAGTGGTTGGACTCAAAGATGCCCAAGTCCGTGATCTATGTGAACTTTGGGAGTATAGCATTCGTGACGCATCAACAGTTGGTTGAATTGGCGATGGGATTGGCTAATAGCAATCAGTGTTTCTTGTGGGTCTTGAGGCCTGACTTAGTGAATGGAGACACCACGATTCTTCCCCGAGAGTTTGCTGAGAAAACAAGAGAGAGAGGTTTTTTATCTGGGTGGTGCCCGCAAGATAGAGTGTTGAACCACCCTTCAATTGGAGGTTTCTTGACGCATTGTGACTGGAACTCGACTATCGAGAGCTTGTCGATCGGAGTGCCGATGCTATGTTGGCCGTGCTTCGGAGACCAACAGACGAATTGCAAGTATATATGTGATGATTGGGGGATCGGGTTGGAGATGGATAGTAATGTGAAGAGAGATGAAGTGGAGAGGCTTGTGAGGGAGTTGATGGAAGGAGAGGTGGGGAAGAAAATGAGAAGAAAGGCCATGGAGTGGAAGAAAATGGCAGAAGATGCAGTTGGTGAAAAAGGGTCATCTTTCATGAATTTGGACAAGTTGCTGGACGAGATTTTGCAAAAGTAGGGTAGTTCAGTGCTTTTTTTTACGCGCTATGTTTTCCTCCATTTCTGCTTAAATAATGTAATTAATGGAGTTATAAGTATGAATATCTTTCGCACACAAACTTAATTGAACTAAAAATATGTTCTTTCCTTCGTCCCGATTAGTGAAAATAGCTCGGATGGATATAAAAAGATATTCACATCATATGCATGCAAACTTAACTAAAAATCCTTACCAAAAAAAAAACTTAACTAAAAATGAATGTGAAGGGCGTCCATATTTATATTTCCGAAAACTCTCTTTCTATTGGGAAAGAAGAAAGATATGACATTTTTTTTTGTAGGTAAAGGCAAGTGGTTGTTCTAACGACAAAGTATTGCCGGCGTTAGGGTTTCAACCTTTCTGACAATTGGACTTGGACGGAATTAGACACGTTGGCTCTTCTTTTGGACTTAAGCCCAATCAACTAAAGGCTAGACCGCCAACATTAATGTACGCAACATAGATTTTTCTTTTGGGTCGATGATGTTCTAATTTTTAATTCAAGAAAACTTTCTCACTCACATCTTTAAATGGTAGGCACAATATAGTAATTATTTGCGTGCAAATACTAATATTTACTTATTTTACACAAAAAATGAAAACTTCTGGACGGATAAGAATATGCAAATAGAACACTAATGTAAGTGAAGCTATTAAAAAATACATCATATATAAATTTATTTTTTTCATGATTAAATATATATTCGCAAGTGTAAAATAGATGTCCTAAAAATATAAAATCTTTCATGACTTAAGTAATTTTTCAAAATTACACACCTGAATCTTTCTAACTATGCTTTTATTGGTCTCATCCCCATTGAGATGTTTCATCTTTCCAAACTTGCATTCCTCTGTAACTCCCAAGATTTATATTTTGTAATATTGTTCACTTTGAGCCCACTGACCCTCACGGCATTAAAAGGCGTTGTCTGGGGTAGAGGTGCAGCCGCACTACCATCCCTCAATCCAGCCCAATATTGTCCTCTTTGGGCCTCCCACACTGGTGCGGACGCACCGTCATCCCAGCTACGGGTCTCCCTCAAGGCTTTGTTTAATCGACGGGGATGTTACACCTCGCACCTTATCCATCGAGCCGCGAGCGCACGACATCCCTTTCATAGGTTATTTAATTGCGACGTGTCAGGAGGCGTCGCCGACCCATCGTATTATTTAACGAATAAGCACATGCGGAAGCGAATATCAAATCACCCAATCAACAACAACTAGCCGATAGCATAGGAAACACATACAAAAGCACACTTGCTATATATATGCATCTAGACGATCGAACGTTAGAAAATTACAAACCCGTAACTGGGATGGTGGTGCGTCCGCGCCAATGCGGGAGGCCTAAAGAGGACAATATTGGGCTGGATTGAGGGATGGCAATGCGTTCGCACCTTTGCCTCAAACAATGCGTTTCACACAAGCTTCCACTGTGCTGAGAATAAAACCTTGAGAGAGGCCCGTAGCTGGAATGGCTGTGCGACCGCGCCAGTGCGAGAGGCCCAAAGAGAACAATATTGGGCTGGGTTGAGGGATGATAGTGCGGCTGCGCCTCTGCTCCAGAAAACACGTTTTAAAGCCGTGAGGGTCAGTGGGCTCAAAGTGAACAATATTATAAAGTATAGACCCGGGGTGTTACACCCTCTGTCTCTCTCAAAATGCTCCTGGTTTGAAAGGTACTTGGACCTGTACTTGGACCTTTCCAAAAGCAATTTGTCTGGCTTGATCCCTCTGTCACTCTTGGATTTTGAACAGCTTGATCATTGGACCTTTCGGGACTTTGATGCTACATTGGGCCTAGAAATGCTCCCAAAGCTAAAAAATCTTCAATTCCTTGGTCTTTCACATTGCATAAGGCGACCAGTCGAGGGCAGTGGTGACCAAACACAGTTCGACCTAGAGGAACTACGAAGCGCCTCGAAAACCCCTCGAATGGTTCAAATATATGGACTTCTCTGGTAACAATCTTCCCAGTCGCTTTCCGCGATGGATTTGGGAGGCGGGGAAGAGAACGCTGGAACGCTTGGACCTGTTGGGCAACTTGATTATGGGAAGTCAGCAGCAGTTCCCGTGGACGGTGTTGCAGTACATTGATCTTGAAGACAACCTTCTCCAAGGACCGCTGATCTTCCACCTTCCATGACCAATTTACACGCCTCGAACGACAGTTTCAACAGAGAGATGTTCGTCCTCTTTTTGTCTTCTGGGTTCACTTCAGAGCCTAGATTTGTCTTACGACAATTTCAGCGGCACTATACCTCAGTGCTTAGGAAACTCAAAACTCAAGCAGCCCTCGGTCATTGGACTTCAGCCACAATCACTTTTGAGGGGACATTACCGCAATCCTTGGCTAGCTGGACTCAGTTAGTCCTTCTAGATCTTAGTTATAACCAAATAACCGATTCTGTCCGTCATTGGCTTGAAACTTTGCCGGTTTTAGCTAAACTGAATATGAGGGCAAACGAATTCCATGGTACCATTGATGAACTCAGGGGTAGATCTCCCTTTCCTTTGTTGCTTTTTTTAAATGTTGCTCAAAATGACTTCGGTGGTCAATTGCCCTCAACATTCTTTGAAAATATTCAAGCCATGGCCACGAGGCATGGGACAAGATCAACATTAATTGATCTGTCTGATAATAGGTTTGAAGGACCCCCTCCGGTGCCTCCATCAAGTGCAACATATTATTCCATCACTACAAAAAAACATGGATTTTGCCACGAAAATTTGCGACAGGGAATTTTTCGTCGCTAATTTGCAATGGAATTTTCCACGAAATAAAAATTCATCGCAAATTAGCGACGGAAAATAAATCCGTCGCTAATTCCGTTGCAAATTAGCAACGGAAAATTGGTCATTGCTAATTCAGTCGCAAAATTAGCGACGGAAAATTAGTTGTCGCTAATTTGCGACGAATTTATTTTCCGTCGCAAATTAGTGATAGAAAATAAATCTGTCGCTAATTCCGTCGCAAATTAGTGACGGAAAATTGGTCGTCGCTAATTTGCGACGGAATTAGCAATGAATTTATTTTCCGTCGCAAATTTATGCAACGAAATTTACTATTTTGCGACGAAATTAGCAATGAATTTATTTTCCGTCGCAAATTAGTGACAGAAAATAAATCTGTCGCTAATTTCGTCGCAAAATAGTAAATTTCGTTGCATAAATTCAATTTGTTAGCGACATATTCACATAGAAATTCCTTTCACTTAAAACCTTTGGACTTTTCTCATTAATGTGCCCCAAATGCATATGCCAAAATTTAGACTCTTTGAACAGATGCCTCCAACGTCTTCACGGCGAATCCCATCAGTGTCTCACCTCGAAACTCATACATGTCATCGTGCTTGATTCCTCTCATTATCACCAGGGCATCTCAAACAACCTTCAGAAGTCCACATTCTAAAGTATAACGACACTGAGCTGAATCCAAGGGACTTAAGGAAATCATATTCTTCTTCAACTTTGGAATGTGCCTCACTTTAGTCAATGTTCTCACAACACCATCATGCATTCTCTAACATCGCTGATGCCCACAACATCGCACTCAACGTTGTTCCTTAGTTGCACGTTACTACTATCCGTACACTGATAAGTAGTAAACTAATTCCTATTTGGTGTAGCGTGAAACAAGCAACCAGAATTTATAATCCATCCATCCAACAATGAATAATTAGTGACAAATAATACAAAATCAGTACTATCAGCAGTAGCTGCAACATCATATGCAGACTCAACTCTGATTCTCTTACCCTTGTCGTTTTTCAGCTTAAAGCAGTCCAAACTAAGATGCCTCCTTTTGCCACAATTCCAACAAACAGGACCACCAATTCTAGACTAACTATGTTTATTTAGGTTTATACTATTTCTTCTAACATGAGCACCAGTTCTTCCTCTATTTTCACCTACTGAAACAGCAAGTACGGGTTCACCATATTCTCTTTGATGGATGTCTTCACTTAGAATTAAATCTCGAATCCCATCAAACGTCAAATTTGTCGACCCGAAGGAATTACTAACAGTAGTAATAGTAATATTCCAACTATTGGGTAATGAGGATAATAAAATCAAAACATGTACCTCATTTTCAAAGTTAATCTCAACTGAACTCAATTGACTAATAATCACATTGAATTCATTGATATGATCAGCAATTGATGCATTTTCACTCATCTTCAAATTAAATAGATGTCGCATCAAATAGACTCATACATGTCTAACAGGGCTTCCATAAATCCCATACCAGTCTTCTCGTTTACGATGTTAAACACAACGTTACAAGCCAATGTCAACTGAATAACAACCACCGCTTGTTTATCGAGCAATTCCTATTTAGTTTGCTTCATTGACTCTGCTTTCTCCCCAGATAGGGATAAGTGCAAATTTCTCTAACATAGAAAATCCTTAATCTGCATCTTCTGGAAACCAAAATTCTTTCCATCAAATTTGTTGATTCTCACTTTTCTTTTGTCACCATCAATTCGCTTCAACTTAGTCAATTCTAGCTTTAATACCAATTGTTGCGGAAGCAAACAATCGAACAATAAAATAGACAGAACAATGACATAAATTGGACACTATATTTATGCGGTTCGATCGTAGTAACTTACATTCTCGAGGAGAGTAACACGAAATTCCGCTGAGATTACAACCTAACTCAAGTTACTTAAGCACTCTCGGTGTTCCCAATGCCCAATTACACCCAATAATGCACATAGTGTTTAGTCCACAATTTCTCACGAAATTATCTTTCAATTTCACGAAGAAATTATACATAAATTCTTATCACAAAAATTTAATTGGCCTCAACAATTGAGTTATTGATGTAATTTCACGGAGAGAAGCCCACATCAAGCACTCGTTGAGAATAGCACTTCAAGACTCTTCGTCCCACTTGCAGGAAATATAATATACATATAATCCACGTTTTGCAGATTATGGTCTTCAAGTCCGCGTTGGCCTTTCCAATCTTGAACGTGTCTCCAAAGAATATATATGAAATCCGCATTTCGCCGATTGCGGGCTTAAAGTCCATGTTCGACTTTCCAATTCTCGAACGTGTCTCAAGAATATTTGTTCTTTTAAGGTGAAAGTCTAATATCACATTTATTCAAGTCCATGTTCGACTTTCCAATTCTTGAACGCGTCTCCGAAGAATATTTGTTCTTTTAAGGTCAAAGTCTAATATCACATTTGACTCCAACTCTGAATAGGAAATTTAGATTTGTGTATATCTCCTTTTTTCGGCTTTATTTGGCAGCAACTTTTGCGCAATAAAAAAGAAAATTTCCTACATATTTCCATTTTCCTCCTTTTAATTATTTATTTCCAAAATTCACATTTTCGCTACAAGCTCAAATTCTAGACATTTTCTAACAAATATAGGCATTGATCTTCAAATAACAAATCTCCCAACACGTAGTCAATTATAGTCTCCGATGGCTCTCTCTAGAAAATGGTGAAATTTCTCTCCGATGGCTCTATCTAGACTCTAATCATATGCTTGGGCAAAGCATTGCATCTACCCATTTTAAGTTTCTACAGATAGTCCGTCACGTCAAGTTATAAATAGTCAATTATGTAAATCAATTTTAGGGTACTCATCAATAGTCAATATTGTGTGGCTCTCTTTGAATGAGACATCAATGCAGTTGCGTAACTGAGTTGCCCCCCTCTGCATTATGCAATATTCCTTAATTTGCTACCCGTGAAAGCGATGTTGCATATACATCGATGATGACAAAACCCTGTTGTCCAGGAAAGCGAAAGCAGCCGACTCAATTCCATCATTCCGTTCGACCAGTCGACGTGACTTTGAACGAGGAAGCATCATCGAAGATTGTAAATCGATTTGTTGAAGCGAATCTAATTGAAAAGAAAAGAAATCTTGACCGATGGCTTTCCTATTTGGATATGAATTCCTTTTCTAGAAGGTGACACAAATTCAGGTGAAGATTTGTTTCCGTTGAAAATTCTTTTCTTCGGCTACACATAAAAGTAAAAGAAGCGCTCCATAATTAAAAATAAAAAGATATATGTTTTAGCCACACAGAGGTAACAGTGGGCTCACGCGTGGCTTGAGGCGGTCGTGCACAGGGTTAACGACGCACAGCGAAGAACTCCACGGAGGCCGCACGAAGGAGCAGTGTACACGAGGAACATACGTTGATCTGTGTTGTGAGTCTATATCCAATTAAATTATTTATTTATAAATACTTAGGGTCTAGATGTACTCTAAATGTGGGAAACACTTAAGGTTTGAGTGTACTCTAATAGTGGGAAACACTCACCACCCGCTTGGGTGGCGCTGCTGGAGCGCGCACTCTTCCTCTCGCAAAAGGTTGAGTGTTCGAATCTCGGGCGCCGCAGGTTGACTTAACCGGTGGCACGTGTTGCCCCCAGGAGTTACTCCCCGGCTGTCGGCCGTGCGGGGGTTCCCTGGGTTATCAAAAAAAAAAAAATAGTGGGAAACACTCGAGCATTGTGAGCATTATTGACTTTCCCCGTGCATGTAGAAACCGAACTATGTAAATTGCTTGTGTCCTTTATTATTCCTCTTTTATTTCTCTGGTAATTTTCGCATTGACTTAATTTGCAATATCCTATCTTTCCGCGATAATATTAAAATAGATACTATCATGGAACTAAATATTAAATACACGGCCGATGTAATCTTGTTTTAGACAAGCCATATTCATCGTTATTGATTTTGATGATTGTTCAATGTTTCAAACTAAAACTACTAATGTCAATGGCGGCGGGCTCTTATGCCACATAGGAATCCAATTACGATTCCTGTGACTTGTGATCAGTATACATGAATATGGATATCATGTAGCAGACGGCTATGGAGACGCACCCTTATTGACTGCATCCCCAGAAAGAGAAATGTGAGGCTCGGTGGCTTGCCCTACTTCCATAAAAATCAAAGGCTCCTAGGATGCGAGTTATCAAGTTCACAGTCGAGGCCACGGGCTAATCCTAAACGTCAAAAAGGAATATTTCTACCCCCACAAAATAGCCAAACGGTTATCAATTGAAAAAAAAAATAATCTAGTACGGAAGGTACATCACGTGATATACCAACACGGTATCACTTACTCGATAAGAATCGCACATAGTCCGTAAACGAGAATACTTAATCGGCTTGGTGATATAATATGGATACATATACATTAACCGAAAGGGAAAATTAACAAAAAAGTTTCAAACTTATTGCACTCGTGTCAATACAATCCTAAACATTTTTAATTTGGCAAATTTAATCCTAAACCTTTCAACGATTTGCCAATGTAGTTCTTCCGGTCAATTTTGGTTGGAAATCGGATATGGACATCGGCCATCCTATGTGACATGAACGATGCTAATGTGGATAATTTTTATAATTTTTTATATTTTATGAATTTTTTTGATACATATACAGGCAAGAATCGGGACCCTTGCCTCTGACTAGTTAAGGCTTCGTGGCCCTCGCTAGTCAGCAATATCCAATCAAAATTGACAGGAATGACTATATTGGCATATCGTCAAAAGGTTTATAATTAAATTGGCCAAATTGAAAGTTTTATGATTGAATTGACACAAATGCAACAGATTTTTTTTGTTAAGTTTTACTTAACTGAAAATGAGAATAATTATTCAGAATTCGATGATATCATGTTGAACGCGTTACTTAAAACACACATTACCCGATAATCTTTCCTTAATTGGGGCCAAAAGAGACAAGGAGGTGAAATCAAACTAAAAATGACAAATTACAACGTGGTGGCATACTTGGAAATCACGCAAAAAATAAGGGCAAAATAGTTGACAAAGTTATATAAGAAGGGAAGCTCAACTCAAGGATCATTAAACCAGGCCGATCGAGTTGAACTCATCTTAAAAAAGTCATTTGAGTCATCATTCTCTGGTGAGAAGAGAATGGGTTCCGCCGGACTCGAATCGACCCCAAAGCCACACGCAGTTTGCATTCCATTCCCTGCACAAAGCCACATCGGGGCCATGCTCAAGCTAGCAAAGCTCCTCCATCACAAGGGCTTCCACATCTCCTTCGTCAACACCGAGTTCAATCACCGACGGCTCGCCAGAGCCCGAGGCCTCGAGTTCGTGAACGGAACGCTGAGCGACTTTCAGTTTCTGACGATCCCCGACGGTCTTCCCCCTTCGGATGCGGACGCGATGCAGGACATGCCGACGCTCTGCGACTCGGTGAGGTGCTTTATGGTCAGACCCTTCGGCGATCTCGTATCGAGCCTGGGCTCGAACCCGAGTGTCCCTCCAGTGACTTGCATCGTCTCAGATGGTTTCATGACGTTTACGACGAGTCCTGCGGCTTCAAAATTTGGGATTCCACTCATACACTTGTTCACTATAGCCGGCTGTGCCCTCATGGCGGTGAAACATTTGCGAGCCCTCGGAGAAAACGGTCTTGCACCACTCACAGGTAATAATAAGTCAGGATATTGTTGTTAATGATGGGATAAATATGTTTGAGTTTTAATTAATTAACAATATTTGTATTAGCCCAAAGGGTGCGCGTTCCTCCTCCATTGCTTAAGGTGCATGTTGGAATCCACCGTATTTTACATTTTTTAAGGCCGGCCTTACGAACACATAAACGTGTCTTTGGTAATTACACGATACGTGCGGTACGGGAGAACTGCCACACACGATAAGATTCTAGTGCTATTTGCATTTTACTCCGCACATGTATAAATAATCTTGACTTCGATCAAAACAGTCAATTATAGTTCTTCATACCTAGGCCTTAAATTCCCTTATATAGGTTTTATCGTTATTGGTTGTTCAATATGACACGACCAAAGCTGATATAGACAATTTATGCAATTTTTTTTATAAAAAAATAATATTTTCTTGTTTCCTTTCACCGGTTTGCGACCTCGGTAGTGTCGACAGAGGTTCACTGGCCATAGGCAAGGGTTGTGATGCCCTCACCTAGCCCAAATCTGGCGAGGGCATCGTGGCCCTTAGAAGATTTGGACGAGGGCTTTGCGGCCCATGCCCAGTGCCGATGAGGATTGTCGAACCATAATGAAAAAAAAAGAAAGAAAATAAAAAAATCGCAATAATTGCAAAAATTACCCACATCAAAACCAACTATGTCATACAGGACGGCCGATATCCACGTCAACTATTTCTAGCCAAAATTGGCCGGAAGAACTATATTGGCAAATTGTTAATGGTTTAGGACTAAATTAGCCAAATTAAAAGGTTTAAAATTAAATTGGCATCCGTACAATAGGTTTAAGACATTTTTGGTAATTGTCCCTAAATATCCATTACTGCACTGTATGTGAATTGCGACTTATTCTTTTTTTTTTGGGTCAAAAACGAGAAAAAGTCGCCGTAATTAGATTTGTTGCCGTTTGATTGCATGGATATGAATGCATGCAGATGAGTCCCAATTGATGAACGGGTATGGGAACACCTCTATCGACTGGATCCCCGGAATGAAAAACATGACGTTGCGCGACATGCCTCACTTCATCCGAATCGCTGGCTCCGATGACACCATGTTCAACTTCCTCGTCGACACCTGCAACAAGACAAGTAACGCCACAGCGACCATTGTCCACACCTTCGAGGCGCTTGAGCCAGATGTGCTACATGCCCTCTCCTCAATGATCCCTAGGGTTTATACAGTTGGACCACTCCACTTAATGATCGATCGAATCGCTCGAGAAAAATTGTTCGCCTCAAAGCACATTGAGTGCAATCTCTTGGAAGAGCACAACGAGTGCCTCCAGTGGTTGGACTTGAAGGAGCCTAAGTCCGTGATCTATGTTAACTTTGGGAGTATAGCGTTTTTGACGCACCAACAATTGGTTGAATTTGCGATGGGACTAGCTAATAGCGGTCAATGTTTCTTGTGGGTCTTGAGGCCTGATGCAGTAAATGGAGACACGGCGACTCTTCCCGAAGAGTTTGTGGAGGAAACAAGAGAGAGAAGTTTTTTATCGGGATGGTGCCCGCAAGAGAGAGTGCTAAATCATCCTTCAATTGGAGGTTTCTTGACGCATTGTGGCTGGAACTCGACCTTCGAGAGCTTGTCGGCTGGAGTTCCGATGCTATGTTGGCCATGCTTCGGAGATCAACCGACGAATTGCAAGTGTATATGTGACGATTGGGGGATTGGGTTGGAGATGGATAGTAATGCGAAGAGAGATGAAGTAGAGAGGCTTGTGAGGGAGTTGATGGAAGGAGAGGTGGGGAAGAAAATGAGAAGCAAGGCCATGGAGTGGAAGAAGATGGCAGAGGAAGCTGTCGGTGAAAAAGGGTCATCTTTCATGAATTTGGACAAGTTGCTGGATGAGGTTTTATCTAAATAGTGTAATTTGACATTTTTCTTTATGCGCTATATTTCCTCCATTTCTGGTCGAAGATGAAGACTTTCTTCAATAAAGTCCTTTAATTAATTGAGTTATACAGCTGAAATGAAATAAAAGAGTGTGTTTTCCGTCCTGGATGGTGAAAATAGCTCTTATTGGTATACAACACTATGGCACTATCTACGTGCAAACGTACGGAAAAATTAAATGCGTCTTTATCAAAAACTTTAAAAAATGTCACATCTTTCTTCATCCCTAATTGAAAGAGAGTTTTATGAGGAGGAGGAGGAGACCTGCCGAGAGCGTTGCTGCGATCGGACAGGGGCTTCCTCCTTCCGCCGATGGCCTTGCCACCTCCACTCATCCGGCTCGTCATCTGAACTTCCATCGTTGCAGCTTGCCTGCTGCGTAGAGATAGAGAGAGAAAGAGGGGGCGACTGCGAAGTGCGTCTGGGAGGAGAAGACTGCCTCAATCGAGCGCCTCTCGTCTTTTTCACAGCAAAATCCGGTTTCCGAGTGCTGACGTCACGGTGACCCGTCGGGTCATGGGCTTTGTTTCTTTCGGGTCGAGACTTGTGGGCCGTTGACCAGGTCGTGGCCCATCGTGGGTAATTTATACCATTCAACATCTTTTTTTTTATTATCTTAAACTGACCTTTTTGTATATAAATAAACTAATAAGAATATATATATATATATATATATATATATATATATATATGCACACCTTTAAAAGATGATATAACCTTTTTTCTTCGAAATTTTGTTATGAGGCATGAATAGTAGTGAGTCAGAAGTTCTATTTTTCAGTCAAAATAAGTCAGAAGTAACTAGCTTTTGGCTCCTATTCATGCTTCTGTTTTTATGGAAATCTGTAGCCCCCATAAACAAGAGAGATAAATTTGGGCCATGCTTTTTCTACTCCCATTATGACTAAAACACTCTCTATAATAGTGTTGTGACAATATTAACCTTCATGGATCTCACTCTTTTAAGGCATCTTTTTTCTTTGTACGTAGTGTTCCGCTTGTTTTCTTTTCTCTTTTCTCGCAACTCCCATTTTCCTTCTTCTCATTTACTTCCCTCTACACACGTATGTCCCTCTCTGCTCCCCCTTTCCATTTATCGCTTCAACACCGACAATGTCATCACAGCGGTCACCGTGGCACTCTCCTGTGCTGTACTTGTTTGAAGGCCTGGCATTGATGCTGGGGCTCATAGGCATTGCTCTCTTGATATTGGCCTATTCCTACTGGAAACTCTCCGGCAATTCGAGCGACACCCAAAGAGATGAAGAAAACAGGGTGAAGCAAAGACGAGCGATGGAAAAGGGCACAATAATGCTGTGAAGGTGTATGAAGAGAAGACAGTGGTGATAATGACTGGCCATAAGACACTTTCCTCGCCACGCCTATCTAGCAGAGGCCCTTCTTTTGGTGATTCATTGCAAAGGATGAGAAGGAAGACAATTTCGACAAGACCAAAGAGGGATAATAACATTAAAAATGATGATAATGATGATGACTTCGGCAATCATGCTGTTCATGGTCATAACTAAGAGATGAAGATGCGAGCACTCCAACCTTTGACCGGTGAGGATGACAAGCTTCGGCCGGAAGCCTCTCCAACCAAGGAACTCTCCGACTACTCTTCCCGTCGACAACCAGCCAAAACCGAAACCAAAGCCAAAGCTTGACAGGATTGGAATCAAGATCTCGCCAATGCTCTTCAAGTCGGACAAGGAGAACCGCCGTCCCACGCCGCCGCGACTCCTTTGGCGAAGGTGGAGCAGCTTGATGCGTCGCTCGCAGAGGAGTTGATCGTGATGAGGAAGAAGCTAGAGAGGCTGAGGGTGGAGAGGGAGAGGACGGAGGCGATAAGAAGAGGCACACGTTCTTAGCGATGAAGATGAGGGAGGTCGAGGAGAGAGGCGAGGTCCAGAAACTGCTTGAGATCGAGGTTGATCGGAATACCAATGGAAGCACTCAAGCTTACACTCTTGGAACCGATGACGTGGAGATGATTTTGAGCTTGATTTATTGGAGATTTGCCGACTGAGAAATTCTAGGGTGTTTGTGTTCTTTTTTAGTTGAATGAGAGAGCGTTGCCGATTCCATCAAGAGGTCTCGGATTAGATACCAACAAAGCCAAAACCATGATCGAGTTTGGAGGGAATGGAGAGAAGTAAATACGAAGAAGGAAAATGAGACCCGCGAGAAAGAGAGAAGAAAACAAACGAAAATCATAGGCCAAACAAAAAAAGAAAAAACATTCATAAAATTTCTTAAAAAGGTGGGATCCAAAAAAGCTAATATTGTCAAAACACTATTATAGGGAGTGTTTTAGCCATAATAGGAGTGAAAAAAGCGCGACCCATAAATTTTCATGTGGGTATTTCGGAGTACTTTATTTGCATTCAATCAAATCAGTGTGGTTAATGCCGATCTTATCTCAGAAAAGAAAATGGTAAGGTTTATAAAGCTTGATATGAAATTGATTAACTTGAATGGATGAAAATGTTTTACTTAAGAAGATAACTTCCCCTGAAAATGGTCCTGTCGGGACATCTTAAGCTTATCCCCAATCTCCTTCCCATGTAAGACTCGAGTTAGCATCTCTTTCGCATATAGCATCTCTTCGTGCGCGATCGTGTTTCTTGATGTTGCGGTATCACAAATCGAATTAAAAGATTTGCTCTTCGTGGCTACATCTGATCAAGTTATCTGGAGGCTTCATCCATGAGGCATTTCTGCAGTTGGTAGCACACGGAATTCTCTTAGACATGGTGTGAATTGGTCGAAAGTAGTAATCCTAGCATACCAACACCACTCCATTGTTTTTCTGGTTGGCTACGCCGAATAGCCTTGCGACCAAGGATAGAATCTTGAAGCGTCATATGCAGGTTTTCTCCATTGTGTCGCTTAATGTAATAATGATGTAGAAGACGGAGATCGCTTGTTTTTCATCTATCCTGGTTTCGATTAGAGTCTGGACCGCTGTTTTGGAATCGCATCTCGTTTGTCGAAATCCTGATGCCTGGAATAATGAGGTGACTCGTGCTTTACAAATCGTCCTAGAATGCCTTCACACATACCATTTAAATTGCTAGGAATCAATGTTTACATGACTCCACCTCATCTGTCGATGTTCAACTCGATTGTGCGGAGGATTAAGAGCGTTGTCGGGGGAAGGATTCCTGGTTCCATTGATACTAGGAGGAGAACGTGGTCGGACAGCAACAGGACATCATGTTCTGGACGGGACCTCTCTGAGTTGTGTAACAGGAGTTGCTTTCCTGATTTTTCCTCGATAGTTGGACGCGCATCACCAACACGACATAGTTTAGCTTGACGAATCCGCCGAGTCGACTCTCGCGCTGGACTTTTGCTTCACGGTCTCTAACCGTCCAACACAAACGAGGAATATTCACGTTGTCTCTTCACGAAAAGCTTATCATTACGGTCTGCGCAACATCATCGTATAGGAAACGATTCTCTTCTATAGGGCATATTGCTACGCCCCACACACACTTGTCCCCGTTTGAGATTCCCATTTGGTAGGAGGGAGGGTCCCCTAAAGCGGTGTAGTTACGGACAGACTGGCCTTTCTAAACTGCTCTTGGGTTAGGTTGATTAAAAAATTAGAATTCATCCAAAAAAAAAATTTGACGTGCTTTGCAATATTGAATTGCACATATTCGCTGGAAATGAGGCTGGAAAGTCCTTTTCTACATTCCCACCTTTCTAATTCTTCTCACAATGAACTCTTGTCCATAAGGCCTTGTTTAGGAAACACTAAAAAAGACGTGAGACCAACCATCTTATCTTACCATATATTTTTCCGCAGCATCTTGTTTTTGACGCTTTTGTCCTCCACCAAGAATTGTATCAGCACATTTGAAACTTTCCGTGAACCTAAGCGTGTCGAAAAATAGAGGGTCGGATAAAAATAACTATTTCTTTAAATTTTTTTATGTTTTTGATAAAGACGCATTGTTTGTTTTAATAACAAAATACTACGAGTGCTAGGGTTTCAAACTTCTTGAAAATTTGACTCGGACGGGATAAACATGTCGGCTCTTCTTTTGAGGGCAAACGAATTCCACGGTACCATTGATGAACTCTGGAGTAAATCTCCCTTTCCTTTGTTTCTTTTGTTTAATGTTGCTCAAAATGACTTCAGTGGTCATTGCCGCCTTCAACATACTTTGAAAATTTTCAAGCCATGGCCACGAGGCCTGGGACAAGATCAACATGAATCGATCTGTCTGATAATAGGTTTGAAGGACCCCTTCCGTGCCTCCACCGAGCGCGACATTTTATTCCATTTGAAATAGTAACTCACAGGAGAGATACCGATGCCAGTTTGCAATACTGCAACTAGTCTCAATGTCCAAAAAATTGTCGAACAACAGCCTGAATGGCTCGATTCCCCCATCTTTGGTGAGTTTCCACATGCTTCTCTCAATCATGAACATCGGCATGAACAATTTACAGGGAGAGATCCCTGAGACATTTGCCAAGAAATGTATATTGAGGAGTCTCGATTTGAACCAAAATGAACCGGAGGCCCGTTTTTTGGATCTTTAGCACACTGCACGGTGTTGCAAGTTATGGATGTCAGTGACGAGTTTTTGTCGGTGCATTTCCAGTGTTAAATTATGTTTCGAGTTTGAGCACATGAACACTTTTCTATTTGGATTACGATTAATATATAGTTTTTTTGGGGAGAAGAACACTAGAAGTGTCAAAAATTGTGTACGGCGCTCACTTTAGTACCAAAAGATTTTCGGATCACTTAAGTGCCAGATCGAAAGAAAAAACGATCACTTAAGTGCCAATTCCGGCCAAATTGATCACATGGCCTTTATAATTAAAATTTTTAATATGATTTGGCATATTTTTTAAAAATCCAGTTCACGTGGACGTCCAAAACGACGTCGCACAATCCGACTAGCACTGAAGTGATCATTTTTTAACAACAACTGGCAATGAAATAATGACTTTAAATAAAATTTGGCACTCAAACAATCACTATTTATAACTTTTAAACGACGACGTTTAGGGGTTATATACTGACCGGGCATGCCGCAAACTACGTAGGACTAAGAAATTAATAAAATATGGCAATGTCAGATTTCCGACAACCCAAATTAGAGTTTGTACTAAAGTGATCGTATTTTAAAAAAAGTGACACTTAAATAATTCGAAAAAAAATTTGGCATTAAAGTAAGCACTGTACACAACTTTTGGTACTACTAGTGCCATTTTCTCTAGCTCTTTGTCACTACAAGACAAAATAAGAGGCACACTTATTTTGTAAAATCTATTTTACTTATGGGGCAAAAAACATCTTTCTAGGAAAGAAATAAAAATAAGGGTTAATATCATGAAAAACTCCAAATTGTTACACCCATGATAAATTTATCTCAAACTAATTTTTTTACCATTAAAAACCCCAAACTGCACTTATGACACATTTACCCTAAACTAATTTTTTTACCACTAAAAACCCTAAACAAATTTACCCTCTATTAAATTGGATTACTATCACGAAAAATCACAAAAATGGTACTCCTATGACAAACAGAGGGCAAAATCCAAAACTAGTACATCTGTCAACTGTCACGCGTCATCTAACTTAGAAATTTAACGAAAATTAATAAAGGATAAAACACTCGCACGTATATTGGTTTGGATTTTTCATGATTAAAAAATTAATTTTGAATAAATTTATTATAAATGTAACCGTTTGTTTTTCGTACCATTAATCCTAAATATAATAAGAAAAGAAAAGATGAAAACTTGGACTTTTTATGTTGCTGGAAAGGAAGAGCCAAGGTTGCTGCCAAAAGTGGGGCCCAAGGGTTTTGTGTGAGAGAAAAGAAAAGGGCGTGGGTGTCTTTTAGTTTCACTCTTACTCCAACACATCCACGTATAAAAAGAAAAGAAAAGAAATCGTGGGTTGTTCTTTCCTGCCACGAAGCCGCGAGCGATCACGCTCTCTTTGATCACACGAAGGAGCAACATGATGATTTTGTGTTGCGAGTTTACGTCCAATTGAGTTTTTTTACTTATAAATACTTTGGATTTTGTTGTAATTTAAATGTAAAAAATACTTGAGCATATGAGCGGATTGTAACTCCGATTCTCCGATTATAATGAATTATTTATTTCTGGCTTTCTTTATTGATATAAGTAACAACACTCAAACTAAACCACGTAAATCACTTGTGTCGTTTGTTGTTCCTCGTTATTTCTCTGGTATTTTCGCATTAACTTAATTTGTAAAATAATGTCGTATTCGCGTTATTATTTCAACATCCATATTGGTCGGAAACCCTTCCTCAATTGCGAGTTATGATTCTCAGACTCAATGATTCTCCGGCATAGTGACCAGTTTGATGACGGGTCATCCCTTAATGTTGAGAATTTTGGACCTGTAGAGCAATAACTTCACCGGTTTTTTTCCTACCGAGTACATCTCAAATTTTAAGGCAAGGATGAATGCAAATATTGGACAAGATGATCTCCCGTACATACTAGGCAAATATTACCCATCTTTAGGAGTTCCATTTTTCTTAGGAACCCATACATAGATTCTGAGGCAGTGATATTGAAAGGAATGGACATCCTGCTGGTGAAAATTTGGAACGCCTGTAAAATCATCCGACTTGTCTGATAACAACTACCAAATGGAAATCCCTAGGACCAGTGGAGAGCTCATTTTGCTTCGAGCTTTATACATTTCTCACGGCAGCATCACAAGTTCCATACCTCAATCAATCGCGAATCTCGTGCAGCTGGAACTGTCAGGCCTTTCGTCAAACAAGCTCACCGGTGTGATTTTTTTGGAGTTGGCAGGCTGGACATCCCTCTCGATCTTAAACCTCTCAAAGAACCACCTTACGGATCCTATGCCCCAAGGGAACCATTTTACTACGTTTGAGGATGAATCCTACCTTGGTAACTTGGATTTACGCAGATTTCCTCTATCGCAAGCGTGCATCGTGATGCATTGGATTGGAAGATTGTGTTGATGGGTTATGGATGTGGATTGCTGTGTGGACTATAAATTGGATATGTTGCCCTACAACTTAGGACACCGACGTGGCTCGTGAGAATTTTCGAGGAAAAATCCTGTGAAAATGCATGAAATGCAGAGCATGATGAATTGGAATTTGTTGATCCTAGTAATATTTAACCCAAACTTAGTTCTCTGCCGAGATCCATTAAACTCCCAAGTTAATTCACGCTTAGGAGCAAAGCAGAACATGGCACAACGGGGTGGCCACATGAAAACTGATTTCTCGACGCCCCTAGTCCACGGCACAAAGGTGAAAATTCTGAAAAATTGAAGAAAGCTATTAAGAGAGAAGAATTTGCAATCTTATTTAGTGCTTTCGTGATTTTTATTGATTCATAATATTCCACTTGCTCGAAATATTGCATGTACTTATATTATAATCAGCAAATATTACAACTTTATGTCTCATATTTTCTTTTAATCGGACGATAAATCTACATGATAGAATGTGAATCCACTTTGAATGAAATTCGACATAAACTCTAAGGGACAATTTAATTAATATGAATATTTCTTCTATCATGATTTTCTGCATATTATTTCTCTTGTGAAAATTCACGTTGACTTCATCATTTCAAGTAATATAAGAAACATAGTTTTTGACTCATATGCCGCACCGATATCTTAAATAAAAGGTTAGTTACGATTGGCTATATTTTCCTCCGTTTGTGGTTTCCATAAATCATGCTTCTAATTGGTGGGTTACAAGAGATGAACATTATCCATATTTGTAATCACTAAGTAGAAGACTAGTTAGATGAAGTTTCGTCCCATTAGGAATCAACGAAAATACGGCACTTTTAGGATAATATTGTTGCAGAGCAAGCGATTGAATAATAAAATAAACAGAATAAAAAAATAAATTGGATATCAATATTACGTGGTTCGGTCGTAGTGACCTACGTCTACTGGAAGAGCAATCTGAAATTTCACTATAGATCAAACGATACAACGAAAATTACAACCACACTTGAGTCGCTCAAACATTATCAGTATTTCTCAGCCCTCAATTATATACAATAACGCACACAATATTTAGCTTCATAATTCCTCACAAAATAATTTCTCAATCTTACAAAAAAAATTATACATAAGTTCTTATCATAAAAATTTAATTGGTTTCAACACTAGAGTTGTTGATGTAATTACGCATAAAAAATCATGGAGAGACCACCCGCCTAGGTGGCGCTGCTGGAGCGCGCACTCTTCCTCTCGCAAAAGGTTGAGTGTTCGAAACCCGGGCGCCGCAGGGTGACTTAACCGGTGACACGTGTGTGGTTGCTAGCACGTGTCGCCCCCAGGGTTTACTCCCCGGCTATCGGCCGTGCGGGGGTTCCCTGGGTTATCAAAAAAAAAAAAATCATGGAGAGAAGCCCACATACTTGTTGAGAACGGCACTTCAAGATTCTCCGTCCCACTTGTAGGAAATATAATACTTTTGGCCTATTATGGTCTTCAAGTCCATGGTTGACTTTTGAATTCTTAAACATGACTCCTAAGAATATTTGTTTCCTCCTACAACTTTAACTTCTCCTTTTAAAGGTCAAAGTCTAATGTCACGTTTGACTCCGCCGCCGAACAGGAAAGTTAAATTTGTGTACATCTCCCTTTTTCGGCTTTACTTGGTAGCAATTTTGGCACAATAAGAAAGAAGAATTCCTTCATATTTCCTTTTTCCTCCTTTTAATTATTTATTTCCAAAATTCTAATTTTCGTTTTGAGCTCAAACTCGAGATATATTCTAACAATTTCCACCTTGACTCGATGTTTAAGCTAATTCACAATCGTTTCACTGAAAAATCGGAACTTTATTGCTACTCTCCCGCAATCCCCAATGGGCTCAACCGTCACAAAATATCTTCTACACTTGAACTTGGTCATAACCATGGACCTCATTTGAATATCAATTCTATTTGCACTTTTAACTACTCCACAAGGATTTTCCGACACAACATCATTTACCACATATAAAGCAAAACTATCATTACATCCATATTTATCAGGAGATCAAACACGTACCTTGCCAATATCAATTGTTACGGCAACCGTTAGCTCTATGGTGCTCGATTAACCCACTAGTACTTGCTACCTCAGGAGTTTTTTGTTGCAACTTCACTTCAAAGCAAACATCATCCAGATCTGTATAAACACTGCTAGTAACACTCATTCCCAAAAGTACTAGAGACTCGTCAAGTATAAGGTGAATTTAATTCTAGGTACCACAATTGATAACCCCGCTCACATTATGCATAACTTAGGAATATGTACTTTCTTACTCTCCTATCAAGTTTACCATTACTAACTCGACCATAACATGAACAACCAAATATTCTAAGAATTGAATAATTAGCAACGTCACCCTAACCATATTTCTTCAGAAGTTTGATATCCAATCATAGTCGGTGGAGATTTATTCACCATGTAGCTCGCCCGATTAAGCGCATCCTCTAGAAATCTCCCAACCATACCAATAGAGCATTTTATGGACCATCTCTAGTAATGTTGTGCTCATCAAATACGCAAATATGTAGTTATTCACTAGCATTAGTGCGGTGTCTCACTATACCTTTCTTCATGTAGAATTCGTTTAACAGCCACGAATAAAACTTTGTCAGTTTGCACGTGCTTGATCATTTTACCAGTCTCCTTTTCGATCAAAGTTCTTAACTATCTGATCCTGACAACGGCATCAAACTGTGCCTCAGCACAAACACTCACATCTTTCTCGAGTGATCATCAACAACTGTTAGCATAAACCTAGTACTTTTTTTCAAAGGAAACCACGACAATCTACGAATATTAAAATGAATTAACTCTGCAATTTCCATGATTTCTCTAACTATTGTATTGAACTGCACTTTCCGCCTTTATCTAAGTCATGGCACTTGCATACATTCAGTTCGTTAGCAACATATTCACATAGAAATTCATTTCACTTAAAACCTTCAAACTTTTCTCATTAATGTACCCCAAATGCATATACCAAAATTTAGACTCTTGAACAGATGCCTCTAACGTCTTCGCGGCGAATCCCATTAGTGTCTCACCTCAAAACTCATACATGTCATTGTGCTTGATTCCTCTCATTATCACTAGGGTAACTTGAACAACATTCAAAAGTCCGCATTCTAAAGTACACCAACACCCAGCTGAATCTAAGGGACTTAAGGAAATCATATTCTTCTTCAACTCTGGAACGTGTCTCACTCTAGTCAATGTCCTCATAATACCATCATGCATTCTCTAACATCGCCAATACCCATAACATCGCCCTCAGCGTTGTTCTCTTGTTGCACTTTACTACATTCGTGCACTAATAAGCAGTAAATTAATTCCTATTTGGTATAGTGTGAAACAAACAATCAGAATTCATACTTCATCCATCAAACAATGAATAATTTTTGGCAAACAAGACAAAATCAATACTATCAGCAGTAGCTGTAACATCATATGTAGACTCAACTCTGATTCTCTTACCCTTGTTGTTTTTCAGCTTAAAGCAGTCCAAACTAAGATGCCCCCTTTTGCCACAATTTCAACAAACAGGACCACCAATTCTAGACTGACTATGTCTGTTCAGGTTTATACTATTTCTTATAACATGAGCACTAGTTCTTTCTCTATTTTCACCTTTACAGGTTCACCAGATTCTCTTTGATGGATGTCTTCACTTAGAATTAAATCTTAAATCCCATCAAATGTCAAACTTGTTGACCCGGAGGAATTACTAATAGTAGTAACAGTAGTATTTCAACTATTGGGTAATGAGGATAATGGAATCAAAACATGTACCTCATCTTCAAAGTCAATCTCAACTGAACTCAATTGACTAACAATTACATTAAATTCATTGATATGATCAGTAACTGACACATCTTCACTCATCTTCAAATTAAATAGATGTCGCATCAAATAGACTCGTACATGTCTAATAGGGCTTCCATCAGTCCCATAGCAGTCTTCTCGTTTATGATGTTAAATGCAACATTATCAGCCAACATCAGCTAAATAACAATCAACGCTTGTCTATCGAGCAATTCCTATTTAGCTTGCTTCACTGACTCTGCTCTCTCTCCCCAGATAGGGAAAAGTGCAAATTCCCCAATATAAAAAATCCTTAATCTGCATCTTCTGGAAACCAAAATTCTTTCCATCAAATTTGTTGATTCTCACTTTTCTTTTGTCGCCATCAATTCGCTTCAACTTAGTCAAGCCTAAGTATAAAGATCAATTCTATGAATTCGTTAATATCCAAAGGCACTTTTTCATCTAGATGAGTATGTTAGATCCAATCATGCATAAACTATTGGAATCATGCTCAGAAAATCATGTCAAATTCTTCTAGAAATGTTCTCATCCTTCGTGGAAAAACCCAGAATTCTATGTTCGACTCCCCTTTTGTCCCCATTTCCCAGTCAAAATCTATCTCTCAAAGTTTAATAAATCAATTTCAGTCATTGACCTCATAGATACCGGTGCCAGTGCTTCAATTTGAGATACTAAAGTTCTTCCTCAAGAATACTGGACTTCCTGTGTTCATAGGTAGAACAATGACATAAATTAGATACCAAATTTACGTGGTTCGGTTGTAGTGACTTATGTTCATGAGAAGAGTAACGCAAAATTCCACTGAATTTACAGCCTAACTCGAATCACTCAAATATTCTTGGTGTTCCGAGTGCCCAAATACACCCAATAATGCACATAGTATTTAGACCATAATTTTTCATGAAATAATCTTTCAATCTTACGAAAAAATTATACACAAATTCTTACTACAAAAATTTAATTGGCTTTGACACTTGAGTTATTGATGTAATTTCATGGAGAGAAACCCATGTCAAGCACTCGTTGAGAACATCAGTTCAAGACTCTTCGTCCTACTTGCAGGAAATATAATATACATATAATCCACGTTTGGCGGATTATGGTCTTCAAGTCCGTGTTGGACTTTCCAATCTTGAACGTGTCTCCCAAGAATATATATGAAATCCACATTTCGCCGATTGTGGTATTCAAGTCCATGTTCGACTTTCCAATTCTTGAACGTGTCCTCCAAGAATATTTGTTTTTTTAAGGTCAAAGTCTATTATCACATTTGACCCCAACACTGAGTAGGAAATTTAGATTTGTGTATATCTCCTTTTTTCGGCTTTACTTGGCAGCAACTTTTACACAATAAAAAAGAAAATTTCCTACATATTTCCTTTTTCCTCCTTTTAATTATTTATTTCCAAAATTTAGATTTTCGCTACAAGCTCGAATTCGAGATATATTCTAACAAATATAGGCATTGATCTTCAAATTACAAATCTCCCAACTCGTAATTAATTATAGTCATAGGTTACATGAAAGTTTAGAAAATGGTCAAATTTCTCTCCGATGGCTCTCTCTAGACTCTAATCATCTGCTTGGGCAAGCATTGTATATACCCATTTTAAGTTTCTACTTATGGTCCATCACGTCAAGTTATAAATAGTCAATTACGTAAATTAATTTTAGCACCCATTAGGGATTACTCATCAATAGTCAATATCATGTGGCTCTCTTTGAATGAGACATCAATGCAGTTGCGTGACTGAGTTGCTCCCCCTCTGCATTATGCAAGATTCCTTAATTTGCTACCCATGAAAGCGATGTTGCATATACATCGATGATGACAAAACCTTGTTGTCCAAGAAAACGAAAGAAGCCTACTCAATTCCATCATACTGTTCGACGAGTCGATGTGACTTTAAACGAGCAAACATCATCGAAGATCGTAAATCGATTTGTTGAAGCGAATCTAATTGAAAAGAAAGGAAATCTTGGCCGATGACTTTTCTATTTGGATTTGAATTCCTTTTCTAGAAGGTGACACAAATTCACGTGAAGATTTGTTTCCGTTGAAAATTCTTTTCTTCGGCCACACATAAAAGTAAAAGAAGAGATCCATAATAATAATAATAATAAAAGATATATGTTTTAGCCACACAGAGTAAACAGTGGGCTCAGGCGTGGCTTGAGGCGGTCGTGCACAGGGGTAACGACGCACAGCGAAGAACTCCACGGTGGCCGCACGAAGGAGCAGTGTACACGAGGAACATACGTTGATTTGTGTTGGGAGTTTACATCCAATTAAATTATTTATTTATAAATACTTGAGGTTTGGATGTACTCTAAGTGTAGGAAATACTTGAGGTTTGAGTGTACTCCGATAGTGGGAAACACTTGAGCGCTGTGAGCAAATGTAACTCTAATACTCAGATTGTAACACTCGAGTATTGTGAGCGTTGTTGATTCTTTCTGTGGATGTAGAAACCGAATCACGTAAATCGCTTGTGTCCTTTGTTGTTCCTCGTTTATTTCTTTAGTGATTTTTACATTGACTTAATTTGCAATATCTTGTCTTTCCGCGATAATATTAGAACAGATACTATCATGAAACTAAATATCAAATACCCGGCTGATGTAATCTTGTTTTAGACAAGCCATATTCATCATTATTGATTTTGATGATTGTTCAAAGTTTCAAACTAAAACTACTCATGTCAATGGCGGCGGGCTCTTAGGCCGCATAGGAATCCAATTACGATTCCTGTAACTTGTGATCCGTATACATGAATATGGATATCATGTAGCAGACGGCTACGGAGACACACCCTTATTGACTGCATCCCAAGAAAGAGAAATGTGAGGCTCGGTGGCTTGCCCTACTTCCATAGATCTAGAACTTTTTTAGTAATTTTCTCTTAATTGAATTTAGGAATGCTCAAAATTCGATGATAGCATGTCGAACGCATTACTTAAAACACACGTTACCTGATAATCTTTCTTTAAGCGGGGCCAAAAGAAACAAGGAGGTGAAGTCAAACTAAATATGACAAATTATAACGTGGTGCCATACTTGGAAATCACGCATAAAATAAGGACAAAATAGTTTACAAAGTTATATAAGGAGGGAAGCTCAACTCAAGGATTGTTAAAACAAGCCGAGTTGTCTTTGAAAAGTCATTTGATTCGTCATTCTCTAGTGAGAATAAACAATGGATTCCGCCGGACTCAAATCGGCCACAAAGCCACACGCAGTTTGCATTCCAAGCCCTGCACAAAGCCACATCGGGGCCATGCTCAAGCTAGCAAAGCTCCTCCACCACAAGGGCTTCCACATCTCCTTCGTCAACACCGAGTTCAATCACCGACGGCTCGCCAGAGCCCGAGGCCTTGAGTTCATGAACGGAACACTGAGCGACTTTCAGTTCCTGACAATCCCCGATGGTCTTCCTCCTTCGGACGCGGATGCGATTCAGGACATCCCGATGCTCTGCGAATCGACGAGGAACTACATGATCGGCCCCTTCAGCGATCTCGTATCGAGCCTGGGCTCGAACCCGAGTGTCCCTCCGGTGACTTGCATCGTCTCGGACGGTTTCATGACGTTTACGACGAGTCCTGCGGCTTCAAAATTTGGGATTCCACTTATACACTTGTTCACTATACCCGGCTGTGCCCTCATGGCGGTGAAACATTTGCGAGCCCTCGGAGAAAACGGCCTTGCACCACTCACAGGTAATAATAAGTCAGGATATTGTTGTTAATGATGGGATAAATATGTTTGAGTTTTAATTAATTGACAACATAAATATAGCGCAAAGGGTGCACGTTCCTCCTCCATTGCTTAAGGTGCATGTTCGAATCCAACGTTTTCATTTTTTAAGGCCAGCCTTAGGAACACATAAACGTGTCTTTGGTAATTACACGATACGTGTGGTACGGGAGAACAGCCACACACGATAAGATTCCCGTGCTATTTGCATTTTACTCCGCACATGTATAAATAATCTTGACTTCAATCAAAACAGTCTTGACTTCGATCAAAACAGTCAACCGTAGTTCTTCATACCCGGGCCTTATATTCCCTTATATAGGTTTTATCGTTATTGGTTGTTCAACGTGGCACAACCAGCACTGACATAGATAATTTATACGATTTTTTTAAAAATGAATTTTTTTCTTTTTTTTTTCTTGTTTCCTTCCACCGGTTTGCGGTCTCGGTAGTGTTGACAAAGGTTGCTGGCCATAGGCGAGGGTCGCGATGCCCTCGCCTAGCCCAAATCTGGCGAGGGCATTGTGGCCCTTGCTAGATATGGACAAGGGCTTTGCGGCCCATGCCTAGTGCCGATGAGGATTGCCGGACCATAATGAAAAAAAAAAGGAACGAAAAAAATCGCAATAATTACAAAAATTATCCACATCAAAGCTGGCCGTGCCATATAGGATGGCCAACGTCCACGTTAATGATTTCTAGCCAAAATTGGCTAGAAGAACTACATTGGCAAATTGTCAATGGTTTAGGACTAAATTGGCCAAATTAAAAGGTGTAAAATTAAATTGGCATTTGTACAATAGGTTTATGACATTTTTGGATATCTTCCCTAATTATCCATTACTGCACTATATGTGAATTGTGACTTGTTCTTTTTTTTTTGTCAAAAACGAGAAAAAGTCACCGTAATGAGATTTGTTGCCGTTTGATGATTTTGCATGGATATGACTGCATGCAGATGAATCCCAATTGATGAACGGGTATGGGAACACCCCTATCGCCTGGATCCCGGGAATGAAAAACATGAGGCTGCGCGACATGCCTCACTTCATCCGAATCACTGGCTCCGATGACACCTTGTTCAACTTCCTCACTGACACCGGCAACAAGACAGGTAATGCCACGGCGACCATTGTCCACACCTTCGAGGCGCTTGAGCCGGATGTGCTACATGCCCTCTCCTCAATGATCCCTAGGGTTTATACGATTGGACCACTCCACTTGATGATCAATCAAATCGCTCAAGAAAAATCATTTGCCTTAAAGCATATTGAGTGCAATCTCTTGGAAGAGCACAACGAGTGCCTCCAGTGGTTGGACTTGAAGGAGCCTAAGTCCGTGATCTATGTGAACTTTGGGAGTATAGCGATCATGACACACCAACAGTTGGTTGAATTTGCGATGGGACTGGCTAATAGCAATCAGTGTTTCTTGTGGGTCTTGAGGCCTGATGCAGTGAATGGAGACACAGCGATTCTTCCCGAAAAGTTTGTGGAGGAAACAAAAGAGAGAGGCTTTTTATCAGGGTGGTGTCCGCAAGAGAGAGTGTTGAACCACCCTTCAATAGGAGGTTTCTTGACGCACTGTGGCTGGAACTCGACCATCGAGAGCTTGTCGGCCGGAGTTCCGATGCTGTGTTGGCCGTGCTTTGGGGACCAACAGACGAATTGCAAGTATATATGTGATGATTGGAGGATTGGGTTGGAGATGGATGGTGATGTGAAGAGAGATGAAGTGGAGAGGCTTGTGAGGGAGTTGATGGAGGGAGAGGTGGGGAAGAAAATGAGAAGCAAGGCCATGGAGTGGAAGAAGATGGCAGAAGAAGCAGTTGGTGAAAAAGGGTCATCTTTCATGAATTTGGATAAGTTGTTGGACGAGGTTTTATCTAACTAGTGTAATTTGATATTTTTCTTTATGCACGCTATGTTTCCTCCATTTTCAGTTGAATAAGAAGACTTCGTTCCAAAGTCCTTTAATTAATTAATTGAGTTATGAGAATGTTTATCACTCACTTTAACTGAAATAAAAGAGTGTTGGTGAAAATAGCTCTTATTGGTATACAACAATATGAGCAATACTTTGGTCTATCTAACCTATGACAAACCAAATATGAACATCATGTTTGTGCCTTGGTGACGGTGTATATGACCGTACTGCTCTTTCGGAATTGGGCGTGTCTAAGTTGATTTGATGGTTGGCCTTGACCTAGACTTCTTTTGTCAGCTAGATTCAACTTGATCATTAGGATGCAATTTTGCTAGCCCTCAACGATCTTGGCTCAATTTGCTCATTGAGAGGTCTTCCATTCCATTCGTGATATATTGTTGTATTTAATAATTCTATCCAAGATACTGGAAACTCTACGAGTACTCGAAACCAGTTAAAAAGTAGACTTGCGAGCTTGTATGGGAACTTTCTTTTCATCTTTTTTCTTTTTTTTCTTGAGTGAAATGGATTTTTCATTAACAATAATCCCTGAAAAAAGCCAATTCCATGTATATTGATGGTCTTTTTCAAATTTTTTTTGTTGTCATTTGTATGAATAATAGAATTTCGAGGGTATTTCAGGGAACGACAATGAGGTATCTTCTTCTTCTAGGATTTTGGAGTACATGGTAAATCTCATTGGGAAGTTGTGAAGTGAATCGTCATATATTTGATGAGACATTAGACACTTGGTATATTATATCAAAGGGACAGCAATAGCAGTGAGACCACAGGGTATATAGATTCAGATCACGTTGGTGATTTAGATGAATGTAGATCTTTAGCAAGGCACGTGTTATGCTAGCAAGTGGTATAGTGAGTAGGAAGATGTCCTTACAGGATCACATTGCCTTGTCTTCGACTAAGACATAGTACATGACACTGACGTTTATAGCAAAGGAGACATTATGGCTGAGGGGTTTGCTTTTGGACTTTGGATTAGATTAGAAAAGTGTTAGATATACACTGTGATAATCAAGGTGTGATATATATGGCATATAATTCAGTTTATCACAAGCAAATGAAACATATCAATATCAAGCACCACTTCATCTAGGTAAGATTGTTGTGAAAAAGATTGCAATAGTGGAGAACCCAATAAACATGATGATTAAGCATGTTCCTTTGGCGAAGCTCAAGTTTTGTTTGAGCATAATTGGCCTCTGTGGAAAGTAAGCATCCGTCGGAGCGTTAGAAGAGCAGCATGAATGATGAGCACTATGACTTAACTACAAACGTCGAGCCAAGGTGGATAATTGTCAAATTATGTTTTGAGTTTGAGCCCGTGTATACTTTTTAATTTGGATTAGGATTAATAACTATTTGTAATAATGGGCACACTTATTTTGTAAAATATATTTTACTTATGAGTAGAACTGTCAAACGGATGAGTCAGGTCGGGTTTAGATGTGGTCAAAAATGGTCTGATTCAAATAGATCTATTTAATCCATTTTGATCCATTTTCATGTAATGCAAATCTAATTACTCATACCCAACCCAACTCATACACAATCCATGTTCCTAAAACACTTTTATATTTAACTAAATCTGGAAAAACTTATACCTAAATTGAGATAAGAGTAGTGAGTCAGTGAGTGCGAGATTGAGTAAAGGTGAGAGAAATGAGTTAAGTTTAAATAAATTGTAAATCCATTTTCGACTCATTTAACACTCATATTATGCTTATATCCATTTATAATCTATTTACTAAATATAACTAAGTCATTTATGACCTATTTATTGATATATGAGTTAAAAAATGAATTTATGATCCATTTTGAGAAGTTTACAAAAATATCTTTGTTAGAGAAAAGAAATAAAAATAAAAATAAAGGAAAGATGAAACTTTGAACTTTCTATATTGCTGAAAAACAAAAGCGAAGGTTGCTGCCACAAGTGGGGCCCAAGGGTTTAGTGTGAGAGAAAATAAAAGGAAGTGGGTGTCTTTTAGTTTGAATCAGACTCCAACACAGCCGCATGGGCTGCTCTTTCCTGCCACGAAGCCGCCAGCGAAAAAAACATTTCCAAGAAAGAGCTGTACAGTGAAAAGAGATAGGGACACGCGATCGCGCTCTCTTTGATCGCACGGAGGAGTAACGCGATGATTTTGTGTTGTGAGTTTATTTTCAATTGAGTTGTTTTATCTATAAATACCATGAAATTTCGTGTAATTTAAGTGTAGAAAATATTCAAACATATGAGCAGGTTCTAACTCCGATTTTTTTAATTTTAGTGGATTATTTATTGTTAACTTTTCTTATTGTTATAAACACTAACACTTCCTCTATTTCAAGATTTCAATGAAAAGCATATGTTTTGACCAAAAAAAAAAACACTGACACTCAAACCAAATCACGTAAATCACTTATATCCTTTATTGTTCATCATTACTTCTCTAATATTTTCGTATTAACTTAATATGTAAGATCATGTTATTTCCGCATTATTTCAATATCCAGATTGGTTGGAAATCCTTCCTCAATTGCAAGTTATGATTCTCAGGCCCAGTGAATTCTCTGGCACAATGAACAATCTGATGACGAGTCTCTTAGTGTTCAGAATTTTGGACCTATAGAACGATAACTCAATGCATTTCCCATTGCGTACATCTCAAATTTTAAGGCAACGATGGACAAGATGATCTCCGGTACAAACTAGGCAAATATTACCCATCACTAGGAGTTCCATTTTTCTTATGAACCATACATAAATTCCACGGCAGTGATATTGAAAGTAATGGAGATCCAGCTGGTGAAAATTTGGAATACCTACAAAAACCTTTGACTTGTCCGATAATAACTTCCAAATGGAAATCCCTGGGACCATTGGAGAGCTCGTTTTGCTTCAAGGTTCATACATTTCCCACAACAACATCACAGGTTTCATAGCTCAATGAATCAAATATTATTAGTGTTTCTTAGCCCCTAATTACATATAATAACGCATGTAGTATTTAATTACTCACGAAATAATTCATCAGGCTCACAAAGTAATTATACACAAAATTTTACCACAAAAAGTTAATTGGCTTCAAACATTTAGAGTTGTTGATGCAATTCCACGGAAAAAGTCACCGAGAGAAATCCACGTCAAGCACTCGTTGAGGACAAAGCTTCAAGACTATTCGTCCCACTTGCAGGAAATATATATATATATATATATGAAATCCGCGTTTGGCCGATTGTGGTCTTCATGTCCATGTTGGACTTTCCAAGTTTTGAACGTGTCTCCCAAGAATATTTGTTTCCTACTGCAACTTTAACTTTTCCTTTTTACGGTCAAAGTCTAACATCTCATTTGACTCCAACGCTGAATAGGAAATTTAGATTTGTGTATGTCATCTTTTTCAGTTTTACTTGGCAGCAACTTTTGCACAAGAAGAAAGAAAATTTCCTGCATATTTCCTTTTTCCTCCTTTTCATTATTTATTTTCAAAATTTAAATTTTCGTTTCGGACTCAAACTCAATATATATTCTAACAAATATAGGTATTGATCTTCAAACAACAAGTCTCCCAACACGCAATCAAATCTAGTCATATCTTACATGAAAGTTTAGACGACGATGAAATTTATTTTTGATAGCTCTCTCTAATCATTTGCTTGGGCAAGCATTATATATGGCCATTTTAAGGGTGCGCATGATAAACATTCTTTTTTTTTCTGTTTTCTATTTTTTGTTTTTGAGAACAGATTTGAAACAGAAATCCGTTTGGTAACACAATTTCATTTTTCTATTTCTGAAATAAATTTTGATTTCAAAAATGTGTTGGGAACAGAAATGGGAATCAAAATTTTTTTACTTCTATATTTCTAAAACAGAAATGAGAGATAAAAACCCTTCTTATCATTTGCCTTCGCTACTAGTTAGCTGCCTGCCACCAGCCGTTGCCTGCCAACTGCCTCTCGCCGCCATCCTCCATCACCAGCTACCGTCCTTTGTTGCCACTTACCCACGAGGGAGAAATTTTTTGGCATTGTCAAACGAATTTTTGTTCCAAAAATAGAAATTCTGTATTGTTATCAAATGCGTATTTTTGCTCAGAAACTCGTCCAAGAAATAGAAATAGAAATATATATTTCTAGCTAGAAATTGATTTACATTTTTTAAACAGAATGGTTATCATTCGCACCCTAAGTCTCGATCCATGGTCGGTCACGTCAAGTTATAATTAAGTCAAATTACAAAAATCAATTTTAACATTCCCATTAGGGATTACTCGTTGACGGTCAACACATGCTCTCTTTCAACGAGACATCACCGTAGTTGCGCAACTGAGTTGCCCTCCTCTGCATTATGCAGGTTTCTTTAATTTGCTACCCAAGAAATCGATGATTGATCAATGTTTCAAACTAGAACAACTCGTGTCAATGGCGGTGCACATGGATCGTGTCACGTGACGAGTGAATTACACACGCTCTTATGCCGCAGAAGAATCCAATTACGATTCCTGTGACTTGTGATCCGCATGCATGCAGACGGATATCACGTGGCAGACGGCTATGGGGACACACCCTTATTGACGGCATCCCAAGGAAGAGAAATGTGAGGCTCGGAGACTTGCCGTACTTCCATAGATCTAGGACTTTTTTAGTAATTTTCTCTTAATTGAATTTAGGAATGCTCAAAATTCGATGATAGCACGTCGAACGCATTACTTAAAACACACGTTACCTGATAATCTTTCTTTAAGCGGGGCCAAAAGAAACAAGGAGGTGACATCCAACTAAATATGACAAGCTATAACGTGATGCCATACTTGGAAATCCCGCATAAAATAATGACAAAATAGTTTACAAAGTTATATAAGGAGGAAAGCTCAACTCAAGGATTGTTAAGCCAAGCTGAGTTGAACTCATCTTTGAAAAGTCATTTGATTCGTCATTCTCTAGTGAGAAGAAACAATGGGTTCCGCCGGACTCAAATCGGCCACAAAGCCACACGCAGTTTGCATTCCAAGCCTGCACAAAGCAACATCGGGGCCATGCTCAAGCTAGCAAAGCTCCTCCATCACTAGGGCTTCCACATCTCCTTCATCAACACCAAGTTCAATCACCGACGGCTCGCCAGAGCCCGAGGCCTCAAGTTCGTGAACGGAAAGCTGAGCAACTTTCAGTTCTTGACAATCCCGGATGGTCTTTGTGATATCCTGAAATTCGATCCTTTTTCAAAATATATGAAATGATTATTTCATCGATGCACTGTTAGTTAAATCTCACTCTGAATTGATCACTCATGAGATAACTAACTAATGGGGAAATGCTATTAAAGAATTAAGTACATGCGACCTGAAAACTCGACCACTGATTGATAATTCGACCTTAAAGATTGACGATAGACAATTTTGAGTCATTATAAACCGATCAAGGAACGGTTATAAAATGATTCACCAATAGTAGGGGTGTCAACAAAACCCGAGCTAACTCAGCCCGGACCACCTCGGCCCTACTCGACCCTAAAATTTGGGGTATTTTGTGGTCGAGTCTCAATTTGACCCTAAAACTTGTGATACCATTAGGGTTGGGGTATAATCGGGCCCACCCATTGACACTTTGGGCCGACCCATTGACTCTCCCTCTCTCAGTCTCTCTCCCATTCTCTCTCCCCTCTCTGTGTGCATAGCACTGCAGGATGAAAAAACCCTAGGTCTGACGTCGTCGTTGTCGTCCTCTTCGTCGCCCTCGATCTCTAAATCGTCCTCGTCCTGGAACACCCAGCGGGACTCCGTCGAGTCCATGGACCCCATGCCGACCACTGCCTCTCCCCTCTCTGATTTGCCGTCCTCCGCCATACACTAATCAGGTGGGAGAAGAAGTTCGAAGCTAAGTACCCTGTCGTCAGTCGCGTCGTCTCTATCTCCCTCTGCGTGTGCGGATGTCGATGGCTTCGATTGGATTGCTAGGGCTTGTAGCGTGAGCTTTGCTTGTTTGTTGGGTCTTCGATAATTTATTTTCGAATCTAGTGATTTGAGTCGGTGCATCGATGGGGGGTTTTGATGGGATATTGGTTTTTTTTTCGGTTTGTGGTGACAGGAGGTGTGACATTCCGGATTTTGACCCAATTTGGGATTTATAAAACGCGTGATTTGTCAGTGTGCTTATAGTAAAATCTCGCCCGGGAACTGATCACTCCCGGTTATCATTTTAAATTAGAGATTTTGCTAGAATCGCACTCGATCAAATTTGGTCGTTATTTAGATCCCGAACTAGGCAGTCGATTTTCGGGAGTTTCAGGACGAAATAAATTGGACGGTGTCAATATTAACGTGGCCAGTATCGAGATTGTCAGGAGAAATGGAAAAAGGGGAGTTTTTGACCTGGTGCGATTTTGGACTAGTAGACCTCCCTCGTTAAAATTTGGTTTCATTAATTTGGCCTTTGTCCCTTTTTGTGTGCGAGGCTCTTTTAGGATCGAGGGGCAATTTTCGGTTTTGAATTTGGACCCTCGGTTTGCGTTTAATATTAGAATGTTTATTTAATTCTTTTCGGAAATTTTTCTCTCTCTCTCTCTCTCCCCACGCGCACGACCCACCCCCTCTCTCTCTCTTCCTTTTCTTTCTTTCTTTTCCTTTTTCTTTTCCTCTCTTCCTCTCTTCTCCTTCTCTCTGGCTGGCTTGCCCCCGACGCCCCTGCTTCTGGCTTCTTCTCCTGGGTGCTGTTCGCTCGATCACGCCGTGCCAGCGACCAGCCCAGCCACCGCCGCCTACTGCCTTGCGCTGCCGTCGCCCGACCGAGCCACGCCGCCGCTCGTCGTCCGCGACCGCCGCTCGCCGGCCCTACCCGCGCCGCACGCGAACAGCAGCTCGTCGCTGCGTTCGCCGCGGTCCGGCGTTGCCCAGCCGCTCGCCGACCTGTCCTCAGTCACCCGGCCTCCCGCGACGTCGTCGTGCCGCCTCCGGCGCCGCGCGACCTTCTCTCCCCCTTGTTTCTCTCCTCGGCGTGTTCCCCTGTTTAGGGCTCCAACTTCGCCGCCGCCGTGAGCCGCCGTTCTGGCCGCCGCCGCCTCGCCTCCGCCACCCAGCCCTTTTCCCCCCAGCCACCGATCGCCACCCCACCGCCTGGCCAGCCAAACCAGCGCCTCCCCGCCCTTCCCCTGTTCTGCCCTAAACCCCCTGTTCCCGTCGCCGCCGTGGACCGCCGCTCGACGCCGGAGCTGCTGCCGTTCCGGTGAGGCCCCGACTCTTCCTTGCTGCTGCCGCCTCAGTTGGAGCTCCTTGCCACCCAACCGGGTGCCGAGAGCCTCGCCGATCGCCACCGTCGCTGCTGTCCCGACGAATCCCCTCGCTGCCCAGCCTTGTTTTCTCGCTCAAGTTGAGGTAAGCGACTCCCTAAACGCTGTCTAGGACTTTGGGTATCATTAGATGTGTTTAAGGGTTGTTTAGGGTGAAAATCAGGGCTGATTAGGGGCTGTTTGGGCCGGTTTGGTGGCCGTTTAACGCGATGTGGTGGCTGAGATGTGGGCTAGATAGGGGTGGATGCTATGGTTGGAATGCGGATTGAATCGTGACAATTTATAGCCGAATTTGGTGCTGAGTTGGGGTCGTTGATGCTGGAAATTAGGCCGCAATTATGGATCGTTCGTACATTAAATCGTGTTGGGATGACGAGCTATGTGTCGGTCGAGTGTTGCTGGACGTGTGGACTGATTTGGTGCCCGAATCGCATTTGTGCTGGTTATTTTGATAGTTGGATTGTAACGGAATGAAGTGACGTTGTTTGGGTTATTGAATGAAATGCAGATTAGAATGGGCCGGAGTGGCGAACGATGTCGTGATGAATTGTTGTGGGATTAGTAGGTTGGATTGACACACAATTGGTGTATAATATTCGGTGTTCTATGGCTGGTTGTTATTGTCTTGGGATGACCGGTTATGAGTGCGCATTTGTATCTTTAGTTGTTAGAATCTCGGTTGCTGAATGTGCTAGGTGTGGTAGATTTTGTGGTGGGTTATGACTGATTTTTGTGACTTATCTGAGGGTGGAGTCTATGTCAAGAGTACTGGTTGTTTGTATTTGATTCAATGCTCGATTGGCCGTCATTCGCGTTGGTCACTCGTGCTTGAGTTGACACACTTTATGTGAGCTTGAATTGCAATGATAGATGTGGTGCTCGTGTTAGCTTGACATGCGATTGACACTTTGTTCAAATGAATTGTATGGCGTGTGTGGTTAATTGAATAAGCCCGGATTGATCGGAGGGCTGCCGACCTGTGGGGTGTTGACCCGGGTCGTGTGAAAGTTGTTTTTGAAAGGTCCTGTGGGGTGTTGACCCGGGACAGAGCCCGGATTGATCGGAGGGCTGACCTGTAGGGTGTTGACCCGGGTCGTGTGAAAGTTGTTTTTGAAAGGTCCTGTGGGGTGTTGACCCGGGACAGAGCCCGGATTGATCGGAGGGCTGACCTGTAGGGTGTTGACCCAGGTCGTGTGAAAGTTTGTTTTCGAAAGGTCCTGTGGGGTGTTGACCCGGGACAGAGCCCGGATTGAACGGAGGGCTGACCTGTGGGGTGTTGACCCGGGTCGTGAAAAAGTTGGATGGATGCGCATGTGTTTTGGTGCATGGATGAATTGAGTGAACGTACGTATGCATGACGTTCGAGGGATGGTGATGTGTTTTTGGGGATATTATTACATTATCATGGTTTGATTAATGTGCAGAGTTAGCGTGTGATTTGAGGTAAGGTAAGTACATTATGTGAAAATTGTTATGTGGATAGTTAGATTGCATGCTTATACTCGTCTGGGTACGCATTGGCCTATGTGGGGTTTAGGTTGTCTGCTTACTGAGATATATTCTCACAGTTGTTAACCAAACCATTTCAGGTTCGCGACCGTAGTTGTTTGGAGACCATGCAAGGATAATCTCGGGGATCGAAGACGGGTCAAGGACCCTGTATTTTGAGTGACCCATGTTGTAGAGGAGCTAAGTTGACGAACCACGATCTCTTTTGTTGAATGTGGTTTGTCGTTTTTGGCCTAGTTGGCAGTTGACTTTTGTAAATAGTGTATGTATATACTAAGTGTACAAACAGCAAGTTTCGATTGTACTTTTGCTACCCCTTCTTCACTATTATATGTCTGGGTTATTTCATTTTGTTTCCGCGCGCGTGTCTATTCTCTGATGTTTGGGTTGGGTCGGCGACATGCCTGGGACGTCGCATTCAATACGACCGATGGCGGGATGTCGCGAGCTTGGTGAGGTCCGGGGCGTGACAGGAGGAGCTGTAGAGGACGAATCTAGAGCTGGAGTCATATAAGGAGAAGATATAGGAGAACCAAGAGAAGATTAAGCTCAACAAGCAACTCCCTTACCTGGTCGGCAACATTGTGGAGGTAACTTTTCGGAATTGGTTTGACTGTAAAACAGGTCTGATTGAAGGGCTCTTGTTGTGCTCGTGATTTGGGGACTGTCCCTAACAAATCTCTGTTGAAAATTCGGGGTGTGGCAAGTTACGTCTCGCATGATGTCTTTGTCATTTGGGCTGACTAAGGTCTTTTCTCCGAGAGTTTATAGCTGTAGTGTGTTTTCTTGGCTGATGAGTGATGATAATGTGTTCCTCGTATAATATGCTCGTTGTCTCCCCTCTTGCTTTGAGTTATCCTCTGATTGGAATTTATTGTGCTTAAAGATTCTTGAGATGAACCCTAAGGATGAGGCTGAGGAAGATGGTGCCAATATTGATCTGGACTCACAAAGGAAGGGCAAGTGTGTTATCCCGAAGACATTGACACGGTAGGTATGGCTTTTGGGAAGAACACAAAGCCTTGTTGGGTTCACTTGCGGCACCAGTAGTTTTAATGGGGTCGATGATAAACCCTGAATTACCCACCCAAGGTGACGCATGAACAGCAACTCCATGGACATTGCTTTGTCACTTGGTTTATGATGTCTATTGATATTGTATCATGGCCAAGCCTTGTCCATTGTGGTTTGGAACTTCCTTCATTTCATGTATATTGTACTTTTGAACTTGTCCTTCAAAGATAAGTGAAAAAAAAAAAAGAAACTGAACTTTTGTACCTGAAGGAGTGCTATTGTCTATCTTAGGAAGAAGAGATGATGAAAGGAAGATTTTCAAGGGGACTTGGACAAAGGCTTTCTTTAGCGAAATCGATTTCTTTTCTTTTCCTTTCCTTTAGGGGTTGGGGGATGAGGGAAATGAGGAATGCTGTTATATTGTATGCTTGATGCAGTTGGTATCCCTTCCTAAAACTAGGATTACGAATAATTATTGAAAAATTGACTCAAATTTTTTTTTCATCTACCTTTCATGATTTTGCACACTTATCATGTGATCTTGTTATTTAAGCTTTCAAGGAGATTGCTGAAACTCTACTATCATTGGAGCAGTTATAAGTTAACTTGCTGTATCCCATTTTACCAGCCCCATTACTGAAGTTCATTTTTTTGTTGTTATAGAATTCTGTCAGACGGTGTCTAGATGGATATCCTATCTCAGCCATTTTGTGCTTTGAACGGATAGTCAGTGTCCCTAGGCTAATAGATAGAAAATATTTACAGTTTTGTAGAAGATAGATAACCTATTCGTTAAGTGCCTGATTAACTGGATGTTAGAGCTTCACATACTTGCACTGCTAGAGGACAGAAATATCTGAATTTTTTTATTTCCTGCGAAGGAATGGTTCCTGGGAGGTTGATGTATCTGTTTGTTACTGTGAAGACTATTCTATTTACTTATTGATGCCAATAGTAGATGTTATTATCAGGCTCACTTGAATTGATGTTTTCTTGTAGCCTTTATGCTGTCCATAGAATGGAACAATGTGTTTTGCATCTCTTTATGCCTTGAGGTAGAGGCCTATTGCTTCTTGCTGAAATGAGCTCAGCTGGCAACCTAGCCACAGGGGATTACACTGCAGCAGCAGTAAAAATTGCAAACAAACTTAGTACAAGAATGTCTCGCTTTCACTTATTTCTGTTTATGCTTTTTTAATTCGGAAGCCAGATGGATGAACGCCTTAGAGTTGGTTGCTTGCTTGCAAACAAACTTCAAGCATATCAAACTTAGAGAACGAAGTTATGCGAAGCCCAAAGAAAAAAAATCGAAATCCGGCCTGACCCGACCGTTATGGTGTATGCTGAACAGGCTCTTGGGCCAGGCCTAGGCGGGTCAAGCGCGACCCTATTGGTTTCGGGTCGGGTCGAGTATCATGAAAGCATGACCCGACCCGACCCGACCCGACCCGACCCATTGACACCCTTAACCAATAGTATACAATTGGATCGCAGGTGATTCTACATGACCATTGTATGGATTGCGAACGACCCTAACCAATTCCTAACAATCATGTACTTCGGAACTAGCGATTGACCCCTTACAATTTCATGACAACTGAGGTCACTCATGATTCGAAAAAGCTTAGACGTGGTTTGACTTCAAATCAACCATGGGTCGAATACGAAAAACTCCTAAAAGCCTCTCGTTAGTTTGAGATGTACTAAAATAGCAATTGATCGATTTTGATCATGAATTAGAATTCGAATTTGGGTATCAAACGTTCAAGGATTTCAAGACTAACCTATTGGACATCGCCTTGATAATCCTCCGATTTATCGGTTTGCTTAAAATTCTCGGAAAAGGAAATTTTGGGCCGAGAATTGGAGCCACAAGGAAGTGGGCCGAGCTAAGGCCCATTGGGCCTCATGCCCAATGTGTGCTTCGGCCACTTGGGCCCTAACAAGTTCAAGTGGGCTCAATGAGGCCCACTAAGCTCACGCCCATAAACTTTTCAAGCTATTCTTTATCCTTTTAAGCCCAAACTCGATTTATATGAGCCTGTATAAAATTCTAGCCCATATATGCGTATAGTATTTTATACCATACTTTGTGAAATGATAATTTTGTCCTTTTAGCATTAAATGAGAAGTGATAAAGAGGAGTGAAAGTCTTGGTTTTTTATGAAAGGAAATGATGAATTTTGGGACTTGAACTTGGCTCGAAGAGGAAGCCTATCTCGAGAGAAATATATCTCATTGCCCCTCTCTCTCTCTCTCTCTCTCTCTCTCTCTCTCTCTCTCTCTCTCTCTCTCTCTCATTTCGGCCCCCTCTCTCCCTCCTCTTCTCTCCTTCGACCGAGTTGAGCAATACCACCGCCCTAGCTGCTACTTTGCCGCTGTGGAGCCACCCATCGAGCGCCATGACCGCCCGTCGCCGTGCGCCGTCCGTCTGAGCCGCTCCCCTCGTCGATTCACCTCCACCGCAAGCCAAACCAACCCCCATAAAAGCTACTGAGCTGCTGTCCATGCTATCATCGCCACCTTTCGGACCGAGCCACGCATAGCCCTCGCCGTAGCCGTTGTGCTTGTGTCGTCGGAATCGTTAACGGGTGAGTGTCGTGACCTACCTCACAAGAGCCAAACTCGATAAGGCGGGTTTAGAGGTAAGTATCCATGAAATGGTTCATACAGCACATTATAAAAGACAACTTACCAAAGCGTCAATCTTTTATTCATCCGTACGGTCCATTAATCATGAATGCGAATCTTCCTTAATCCATACCTTGCGTGACAGCAGATCAATTTTATCTTTTTTAGGAGTCGCCACTAGTCTATGTCGAGGGTCGGCTAGAACACCTAACCAATACACGGGAATTTCGTATTGGTTTCTACGAGAACCAGAGATCATAGGTAGTTTACGTTAATATTTCTATTAACGCCCTTTCGGTACCGCTAAACCTATCAAGGTTGTTATCTAAGTTGTCATGCATTTATTTTTTACCATTTTCATGTCAAAACCTTGGTCTACTAAGTGATCATGCATCTTGTTTTTGTGTTTTTATTTAAGATTCTAAGCTAATCCTATCTTAGTCTAGAAAAAAAAAAGAAAGAAACAATTCTATTAAAAAAACATTGTGTAAAGTAAACAACCAAGATATTGAAAAGACAAAGCCAATTCTAAGTGTAAGAAAATAAAACCCGCAACTCGTCGGGTGTTTATTACAATACGAATTGAAAGTCCGAGACATATGTCGGGTAATGAATGAATTTTTACAATTGAAATGGTCGGAGAGGGCATCGACCATCACCGTATACCAGGAATTAGGTCGAAACGGACATCGACCTTCGCCATCTTCAAGACCGACGTCTTCTTGGACCTATTCTAATTCTAAAGCTAAACTAGACTAGGTATATACAATGGAAATGAACATCATAATGTTCACAAAACACACAATAATTATCCATACAAGAGAACGCAATATACAAGAAGATGCAAAGATGCAAATGTAATTACAACAATGGCCTCGAGATCGGCCTTTGGTTTAAACATGCGTCGTCCTCATCTAACGACCTACCCACTCCATTTTAATGATGACTTATGTACATTAGCCACCAAGCACATTCATTTATAGTGACTAACGTGACATAGTCCCTAATTGGGGTTTTATGTGAAGCCATAGATATCCCCTCGAGCATGCATCTGTTCCTATCATACATTTAGAAAGCACATGCATGAAGCTTAAAATAAGCATGCAAGCAGGTCACAAAGACCTTGATTCTCATCCAATCACTCAAACTAGTGAACCGACATCGGGTCACTTCATTCTATTCATCACTCACCAACATATAAGAGAAAGACAAAGAACAGCGGAACAGGGGATACAAGATGTATTCAATTGGAAAAGGACAGATGATTAAAAAGTTCTAGAAAATTTATGGTAGCTTAATCATACAATGAGGAACAACTTTCGTAGAGAAAGTTTTCTTGAAAAATGTTCACATGATTTTATAAAAATTCGGGAACACGATTAAATGTGTCAGAAAAAAAGGATTACTGCAGTTTTTGTTTGCAAAGATGAGGCCATTTACCCTATCATTTGTTGTTCAAAACGTCTGGAATTTTAACACAAGATAGTTCAAAGAATGTCATACATCTTTCATTCAGAGTCTGACCTCTGATTCCTTATAGAAAAATTGATAAAAAAAAATCAACAAGAGATCTAACTCACTTTGGACAGAACAGGGATTCCGAATTTACTAATCCTAATGCAAACTTGTAAAGAAAATGGAAAAATGACCTAAATGACAGACAAATGGCATGTTCTTGGTGTCTATGGAAACCCCATGACATGTTTGATGACTTACCAAGAGGGCATGAATCCAATTAAGTCCAACTTTAAGCTTAATTTCATTAAAATATGTCAATGCACTAACTAATGTCAATGACATTTCATGGATGACAAAAATGAGCTGAAATGATGCATGAAATGTATGAAAATTTAACATGGATTAGGACTAGATGCAATGACAGAGAGGATATAGTCATCTAATCTTAATTACATGAGCAAATGACCATACAAGTCCATGAACTATTAAGCATGAATTAATGTTCATGATGCATGAAATGCAATATGACAAAACGTGGTAGCATGTTTGTGCATGATTTTAACCTACCAAATGACATGCAAAAAATACATGTAATATATCAATGCGAAGCTTGAATAGCCCTTTAGAAAAGTCTAGAAGACTCCATATTCTGATTGTGAACAGAAAAATTCCTATAAAATTGGCAAGAGTGCTACATAAACAGCTTAATCCCTAATTGACAGATTTAGGGGTTAAGGAATTTCAATTGATTAAACACACTAATGACGAGAAATTGATGCATGGAGAGTGTCACTAGGGAGTTAACATGATGCTCTATGATAGTCATGAAGTTCACTTGAACAATTAAGTCCAATTTTACAATGAATTTTGCAGGAATGCAATTCGGATCAGTACATGGCAAAATGAAAAACCTGAGAATATGAGATGATTTCAAGTACCAAATGTTGCTTAAAAATTCTGAGAAAAATATATGACGTGCATGAGACCTGAATTTACAAGTTCATAGAAGGATACAACTCGAAAATCAATTTTCCCTGTTCTGTACAAAAATAGTAAAATGTGCAGTTTCAATTCGGTTACAGCCAAAAACCAACGTACACTTGCTGCAACTTTGAAAATCGATTTCAAGTGCCAAATGAACACCGATCAAGGATATCTTTAGCATTTTAAAGACTAATTTGAGTGCTTTACAAACTTTGTTAAGGACTCTAAGCCAGAAAATGTCGATTTCAAACTCAAACGAAGATGTTTGAGCAAGTTCATTTCGGGTTCCAGTATTGGCAAACAAGACCTAGGGTGGAATTAAGGAATTTTCACCTATTAAATGAACTCCTAAAAATCTGAGAAAAAAGTATGTCATGATCGAGATCCTAATGAACGATTTTCGTGAAGGAAAGATTGCGAAAATCAACTCACAAAAATCGGCATAAAATCAGCAAAACAATCAGACATTCAATAATAGATTTAAGCTTTAACAGAAACATATTGCAGAACAAAGAGCCGAGATTTCGAGGGGATTTTGAGGTAGTAAACGAACTTCATTTTGGACACATAACATGTCGAATCGAAGCTTAGGAAGTATAGATCAAATATCTAGCAGGACTCGAAGCATGATTTCAACATTTAAGACCTCGTTTCAGCTCTAATAGAATCTGTGTTCAGAGAGCAACAAAATTAATAGAACATTCTTATGCAATCATTCATCAATCAGAGCATCTCTATCTTACTAATCAACATCTAATCAGTCATTTTAGGCATATAAGGATACCTATGATTGAATCCTGGCCCCGGTTGGCTATTCCAACCTCGCCTCATCGGATTCGAGACCGAGAAATTACCTTTTGTTATCGTGCGAAACCACAATCAATCGATTTGTGTCAATCGATGTACAAGGCACTCCAAGGGATCTCAGCTCACCAAAGATGGACGTCAACCACTAGAGGACACTAGGGAGGGTCCAATGATGTCGGATCGACGCCGAAGCAACGCCAGTGAAGAAGTGGAATCAGATCGGTCTGCTTAGACCGATCTGATTTGCAGGAGGAAGATGAGCCACCAGAGCTTCTCTAGTGGCTTTCCGATGGAGTCCTGACCACAGCGAGGTCAGGGACATGCCTGAGGAGAGATCGGTGGTGGTCGGACCGCTTCGATCAACCGCGATCAATAGCGGTGAGCAAATCATCTCAATTCGCTAGTCTTGAGCCCAATCGAGTGAGGGAGCTGAATGGGAAGATCGGAGGCTCCTCCGACGGTGCTCTAACCAGTGAGATGTCGAGGAGAGGGAGGCGGACGTCGGAGGAGGTGATCGGAGGGGCGGCGATGCCGGCGTGTGACCGTGGGAAGAGAAGAAAGTGACAGTTTGGCGGCGGTTAGGGAGGAGGAAGAGAGAACGTGGGAAAAAGCGAGAGAAGAAGAATTTTCCGGATTTTCTTATCCAAAATTTGCGGAATGAAGCCTCCCCCCCTTTTAGTTTTGGAGGGAAAATGGGTTATATATCCTCTTCAAGATTCAATCTCGGCCGTCGGTTTAATCTGACGGTCGAGATTTATGCTTATCTTTTACTTAAAGGTTAAGCAAAAACCTTATTTAACGTGTGCTAATTTGAATGGCCATGATTTAATCTCATCAACGGTCTTGATTAATTTTGTAATTAAGGAGTTAATTAGGGGTATTTTGTAATTTCACAAAACCCAGGGACTTTTTTGTAAAATCTAAAAATTGGAGGGCACGGGGGAATTATTCAAAGGACGGGTCACCGATCACCGATTGCCGGTGACCGATCAGACCGGTTTTGACCGGTTCGATCGGTTCGGTCTTCTCCTTGGGCGGTTGAGTCTCAATTATTCCAAATTTATGCAATTTAGTCTTTGGGGGACTAAATTGAAAGGAAAGATTTGTCGATTTTGGGGAAAAAATAGTCCAATTTGAAGAGAGAGGTCCAATTTTGATCTAATCACGTCAATTAAACCAAACCTACAACTTTTATGGGTTTAATTACCTAATTGGTCAAGAAAAATGTTGGACCCATGCCATAGGTGCACCAAATTGGATTTTTCCTAAGCTAAATTGGACAATTTCATACAATTTCTCGCCAAAATTTGCAAACTAATCGAAATTGAGTTCAATTAAACTTGCGAAATGCTTGTTGAAGCAATTGCCCATGCTTATAGTGACCTATTGCATTCAAATTGACACTAAAATGGATGTGCGACCTTCATGTCAACATCAAATTGAAGGCCCATGTTGAAATCGAACCTCAACTTATCAAATTAAACCTTAGTCCTGAATGGGTCAACTTCAATTTCATCAATCGGACATCAATAATCCCTAATCCCCAAATTCAAGTGATCTAAATGTGTAAAATTGGAGAGTTCTCAAGTGAATTTCACAAAATTGACCCCGGATTCGTGTTTATCTCACAAAAACGAGTCACACGATACCAACCATTTGCAAATCGTGAAGAATTGATTCAAACCCCTAATCAGGGCTAAAATTTGGGGGTTTTTATTTCAAAATGCTGATTCACAAAATCGGTCACATGAGTGATCTTATGATGACCTCTGAATCAAATGTCGTAAAAGGAATTAAGCTAAAATATGAACAAAATGAAAGTAATTTTGTTTTTAGCCAATTCCGAACCTATTTCTGCAAATTGGGGAAAAGTAGGTTTTTAATCGATTTTCGCAAAAATTTCAAATGCCAAAGTCAAATTGAATGTAAAATAAGATGATTTTGAGATTTTTTATTTTTCAATTTTTTGATCAAAGGTTTGACCAAAAGTCAAACCCTAGTTGACTTTTCACTAGAAGTTTGATTTAATGATCAAATCTTTGAATTTTTCTGGAATTTCCACTTCTAAAGTGAATTAAATTTGAAAGGAATCTTTTTATGTGAAAAGCTCTAATTTGACCCGGGGTTGACTTTTGGTCAAAGGATTGCCTAAAAAGTCAACCATTTGACTTTTTAGGTTTTTGCATAAAATGAACGATAAATTGTCTATAGAAGCTAAGCCAACAAACAGAATTAAAAAACGATACTTTTTGCTCGAGAAACGAGTTCCATCGCGATTGGAAACCCTAATCTTGAGTTTTTTGTTTTTAATGACGCGTCGGCTAAAAATTAGGTGTCAACAGTAAGTTAACATTCTAATCCCTTGATTATGATTAGTTTATATTAAGTTAATTAGGTGATTAGTGTTTAATAGTGATTAATTAGTTGATAGGTTATCAACTAGCGATAGGTTATCGGAAAGTTAGGCGATAAGCTATCACCAAATAAGCAATAAGCTATCAAAGTTTTGGTGATAAGCTATCGCTAAATAGGCAATAAGCTATCGAAGAAATGATGACAAGCTATCGTAAAAGGAAGATAAATTATCTATAAAAGAGTAATAAGCTATCGTCAAAAGGACGATAAGCTATCAGTAAAAGAGTGGTAAGCTATCAGTAAAAGGGTGATAAGCTATCGTCAAAGGGACAATAAGCTATCGTTATTTAAGTGATAAGCTATCAATAATTGAATGATAAGCTATCACCAAGAGGCGATAAGCTATCATTAATGGAATGATAAGTTATCGCAATTATGGTAATAAGTGGATTTTATATGGGTGTCTTCTACTTGATTTAAGTATTGAATTATGTTCATTTCATCCTGTTTAATGCCTGCTTTACCCTGAAAAATAATTGCCTCATGTGAAACCTTGTTATTTAATTTTTAAAAGGGTTTCTGCGGACATATAAATAGTAAAACCCGAGGTGTCGGGTTTATATATCAAATTTTATAAGTTAAATTGGGCAAGGATATTTAAAAAGGGAAGCATGCAAAGTTTGATGGTATAATTGTGTATATGTGATCACGTGTGAATTTATTACTGTATTTTTTAGGCATGAAAGTTGCAGTATTTTGATATGTGAGCACAAAGACGTATACTTTGGTTCAATGGGGAAAAATGAAATTGGCTTGAGTGATTTAGGTGCTTGCATGATCACATAATGAGAAACCATTACCCTCATATGAGTGCGAGCGTGCCTTAAATGGCCGTGATGAAACCCCTGTCTGATTGTGGGCGTGCCTTAAATGGCCGTGATGAGACCATTGATGGATTTCGGGCGTACCCTGAGTGGTCGTGAATAATACCCAGTTAAACCAAAAGACTCCCATGCGAGGATGGGCCTGCCCCGAATGGCCGTGATAGATGTCGGTCATGTTGGAAGACCGCCAACCGTAAGGTTGTGTTGTGGCCCTGAATGGTCTTAATAATCGGAACACGCATGGGTGCATCGTGCATGGAAAGTTGTTATGTATTCGGATTATGTTATTTGCTTATTGCATTATTATGGCACATGATGATTTATAACGTGCAGAGCATGTGCCAAGACAAGGTAAGGTTGCCTGCGATTGTGTGATGGCGTGTTTGTATATGCTATGCTGAGTTGCCTGACACTGTGTATAACTAAGGCAAAGCAAGGGGTTGCATTGTTGTTGATCTGCCATCATTATATCACTGGATGCTTTAGGTGCATCCGAGACGAGTTGACTTCCTAGAAGAGGCTTAGATCGGTAACTTGCTGCTAAGATTTATATCTCATTATTGTTGTTAACTATTTTCTAAGGCCTTACGATGACGAACCACCCGATGCGGTTTGAGGTGCCGCAAGATATGGATAGTATTATTAATACCCATCATTTTCCCGACAATCTTTTTTAGCGCCACTTATCTATTGTGTGGGTGGATGAGGACCTAGCTTTGTCCGTTCCTCATCAGTTTCAGGCATGGTTCATCCGTGAGGGCGAGAACCTGTACGGTGCTTTGAGGGGCTTCGATGGTCCTCCAGATGGGAGCCCTAGGCAAGAGATCTAGGATCCTATGGACATTGACCCACCTGACAGATCAGTGGAGAATCCCGAGACCAAACCGGATCCTGTGTACCCGACGGAACATGACCCCGACCGCCCTATGTTGACTCACTGAACCACTATGTTGATTGTCATTGAAGGACATGCCTGGGATCGGTTCTTTTTGGGATGACCCACTTTTGGATGAAGTAGATTGACCCCCAGCCCAATATCTTTTTGGTAGGCTTGTAAGGAAATGTACCCTTAAAAGGCTTGTAAATATGTTTCCTTGGGGTTAATCTAGTAATTAAATAAAATAACATTTTGGCATGACTCTTATTGACTGTTATTACTATCCCTTATGTTTATTGTTATGACTAAGTGATTGTTGTCGCTTCCGCATGTGTAATTAAAAGGTAAAATGAAAAGTCAGCGACGAGTCATGGGATGTCGTATGCAAATGACTTAAGTGAATAGGGGTTGTTGCGTACTCGAGGATCGGGGCGTGACAGTCTTCCTCCTTCGGACGCAGATGCAATGCAAGACATCACGATGCTCTGCAACTCAATGAGGAACTATATGATCGGCCCCTTCAGTGATCTCGTATCGAGCCTGGGCTCGAACCCGAGTGTCCCTCCGGTGACTTGCATTGTCTTGGACGGTTCCATGACGTTTACGACGAGTCCTGCGGCTTCAAAATTTGGGATTCCACTCACGCGCTTGTTCACTGTACCCAGCTGTGCCCTCGTGGCGACGAAACAATTGCGAGCCCTCGGAGAAAACGGTCTTGCACCACTCACAGGTAATAAATAAGGATATTATTGGAAATGATGGGATAAACATGTTTGAGATATAATTAATTAACAACATATATGTTAGCCCAAGGGTGCGCGTTCCTCCTCCATTGCTTAAGGCGCATGTCCGAATCACCATATTTTTCATTTTTTTTAAGGCCATCCTTAAGAACATATACGTGTGTTTTTAGTAATTACACGATAACTACGGTACGGGAGAGTTGCCACACTCAATAAGATTCCTGCGCTATTTGCATTTTACTCCGCACATGTACAAATAATCTTGACTTCGATTAAAACAGTCGATCATGGTTCATCATACGTAAGCCTTAAATTCCCTTATATAGGTTTTATCGTTATTCGCGTTGCATTTTATAAAGAGTTCACTTACTTTATGCATTCATCATACTATCAGATTTCACTTGACGAGCAATTACACAGTATTCTATTCTCCTGAAAATTAATTTTTCACTCGGATCATCTACCATTACATGAATGACTTTGATCACACATGAAGAGCACAAATCGATGGGTTAAATTTCCGTGGATAATTATAAAAAAAAAGTCTTAAATATGATATACGAATGTCAATTTAATTCTAAATATTAAATTTGACCAATTAAGTCTTAAAGATTTGACGATTTGCCATTGTAATACTTTCGATCAATATTGGCAAGAAATTACTAACATGGATGCAGGTTGTTGAGCGGGACACAGCCACAGGTGATACAGACAATTTATGCAATTTAAAAAAAATTGATTTTTTTTCTATTTTTCCTTTTCTTTTCTTTTGTTTTTCTTTTTTTCTTATTTCCCTCCAATAGTCTGCGGTGGATTGTTCAAATTAAAAGGTTTATGATTAAATTGGCATCCATATCATATGTTTATGACTTTTTTCGTAACTTTCCCTAAATATCCAAGACTTGCATTATGTGTGAACTGTGACCTATTCAAAAATGAGAAAAAGTCACCGTAATTAGATTTGTTGCCGTTTGATGATTTTGCATGGATATGAACGCATGCAGCTGAATCCCAATTGATGAACGGGTATGGGAACACCCCTATCAACTGGATCCTGGGAATGAAAAACATGAGGCTACGCGACATGCCTCACTTCATCCGAATCATTGGCTCCGATGACACCTTATTCAACTTCCTTGTGGATATCGGCAACAAGACAAGTGACGCCACAGCGACCATTGTCCAGACCTTCGAGGCGCTTGAGCCGGATGTGCTACACGCCCTCTCCTCAATGATCCCTAGGGTTTCTACGGTCGGACCACTCCACTTGATGATCAATTGAATTGCTCCAAAAAAATCATTTGCCTCGAAGCATATTGAGTGCAATCTCTTGGAAGAGCACAACAAGTGCCTCCAATGGTTGGACTTGAAGGAGCCTAAGTCTATGATCTATGTGAACTTTGGGAGTGTAGTGTCCGTGACACACCAATAGTTGGTTGAATTTGCTCGTTGAGAGGTCTTCCACTCCATTCGTGACATATTGTTGTATATTATAATTCTATTCAAGATACTGGAAACTCTACGAGTATTCGAAGCCAGTAAAAAAGCAAACCCGCAAGCTTGTATAACATAGCTGTAGTTGTTGTGATGTGTTGTGACTTATACATCGATCTTACGTACTTTAAAATTGCAGCATTTTAAAGTCGGGCGATGCAGTTTCCTAAAAATTTTGTAAGCTGTAACGGCACGGAGGTGTGCCAAATACTTTGTAAAAATAGCAACGCCCCTTCGTTTCTAGCCAAAATTACTGGCAAAAGTGACAATGGCCCTCTTCTTGTCATCTCCGTCCAGTCAAAGTTCAGCCTCTGAGTTTTTCAAAAAGTCAGTGGTGGGAAGTCGCTCGTGGAATGTGCGGGCAATAAGTTTTGACGAAGATTTCAATACGCACCTTCAAAGACGCACTCGGATTTCGATCGAAGAACAGCACCTCAGGCTCCTTCAGCGCAATTTCCATGCCATAGCAGAGATTTATATCAACTTTCTTTTCATCTTTTTCTTCTTTTTCCTTCGGTGAAATGGATCTTCATTAACAATTATCCCTGATAAAAGCCAGTTCTACGTATATCAAACTGATTGGGTGGGAGATAGTGATGAGGAGATGAGCCAACTTCGAGATCTTTCACTAAATTTTTTTTTTTTTTGAATTTTGGAGTTCATGACCTAGTCGGGCCACGAGTGCTAAAAAGAAAATGTTGTCATTGTTAAGGATATTAACAATTCATAAATGTACAAGTGACATCTATTTGTGAAATGTGACAAAATTTCTTTCCACGCGCAAAGATTAAAACTTGGAGAACATTAAGTACTGATTTTTGCATTGGCAACTTTAGAAATTGCGTAATTTTGTTTACAAAAATATTTTAAAAAACGAATTTACTTTATTAATTAAAAGGAGTTGCTAAATATAATTTGACAAGTTTTGTACTCAATCGTTTTACTTTTATCTCCTTGACTGTGATGAATTAGCAATTCCAATAAGTTAGTAGACAAATATTACGGTATGAAATATACCAATTATTAGCTCTATCAAGGGTAAAAATGACAGTATGTGTCGGAATTTGGAGTAAATAAGCAAATTAATGTTTCTTTCCTCGCACGATGACCCAAATGAATGCATTATAGAAAGTTTTGCACCTCGTCATTCAATCCTTAATGCTAAGATAATGTATTTCATTAAATATGCATAATCATTGATTTAATTAGAGATATATTGAATAGATTCCGTATATTTCCATTACTTGGTCTTACTTTTTTTTTGGTCTTGATTTATTATATTTGATATTTCTCTACTTTCGATAGTATTCTGTAAATCCTATAAATAGGTTAATATACTCTTCATTTGATATGTTACAGAATATTGCATTTTTCTCTCTTTCATCACAACTCTTAAGTTGGTATCAAAGCCTTATGAGGCAATGCCAATCACATCGGCCACATTTCTCCACGATGGTCAATATGAAGTAGTCGCATCTAGGGGTGTCAATGGGTCGGGTCGGGTCGGGTTTTCATTATACCCGATCCGACCCGAAACAATGAATATGTGTGCTTGGCCCGACCCGAAACAAGACCCAAACATGATATAGCCACACAATCGGGCCGGTTCGGGTCATGTTCGGGTCGGGTCGGGTTCGTGTTTCCCATTGGGAACGAAGCACCCCACGACGCGAGAAGTACTGTTGCCCATCGCTATACTGGCAATGAACCTCACGAATGACACCTCTGATGTGGAGGGGTCCTATGACTTTGTACCATGAGCAAATACAGGGCAAAAGAACTCGAGCAAAGACGAGAAAACTCGACAAACCCAACCACCCCACGGTTGCCCAGCTCACTAAGCATCGTCAAATTTTCATGCTCAAAGAAAAACATATACCAAATATAGAAAACCAGTGCAATCCTACTCTCTGGGCCCGTTTTTGCTATCTATCATATACCCTTGGTCAATTCCGAAGAGCGGGCAGAATAAACAGAAAAAAAGACTAAGCGATGATCCGACCTCGGGAGCACCGTCTGAGCACTGTTTTTGCTATCTATCACCGTCGCATCGCCCAGGTCGCCCCCTTCCTTCGCCTTCCCCTGCTCCCCGCCGGCCTTGCTCGCCGGCGCGATCAGCACCATCGTCGCCCCTCTCATCACGTACCCGGACTCCGGCAGCTCCAGCTCCGGCGCGTACCACAGCTTCATCCTCAGGTCCGGAACTCGGATCCTCTCCGCCGCCGCCGCGTCGTCGTCGGCGGCCGCCGATGCCGAGTCCAAGGATCTCCTCATCCCGTCGATCTCGGCAACGCCGCTGAGGGTGATGTTGCCGGCAGCGGCGGCGGCGGCGGCGCGGCGGAACCCGGGGAAGAAGAAGTCGGCGGCAGAATCCTGGGAGGAGGAGGAGGGATGTTAAGGGTTTTGGTTATTGTTTGGGTTGGTTTGTTGTTTGGGTTGGGCTTGGGTACCCAAACCCAATAGATCCAAACAATACCCAATTTTTTTATTGTTACCCAAACAAGTTGAGATCCAACCCGACCCAATAAGAAAATTTCGTGTTCGGGTCGGGTCGGTTCGTGTTTCGGTTCGGGTATTGTGTTTGGTTTTGACACCCCTAGTCGCATCGACCATGTTACTTTTGTTTCTCTATCAAGTTTGCAGCTTCAATTGCTGTTCAAGACACTTTCGCTGCTCATTTCGAAAAAAAAACAAAAAAAACAAAACCACCACCACTAGACTCAACGACCTTAGGTGAGTCGGATCCTGAAATTTCATCACCTTCAGCCATGTTAACAAAGCTATGTCAACCTTTGACTGTTGATAGTTGACTAGCGTTGACCCGCCATTGGTCGACCGTTGATCGACATTGACCAATTTGGTCAACCGGTCCGACCAATTCCGAGACATTCTGATCGGTTTGACTTGTTTTTGGCCGATTCTTGGTGATTTCCAATCGGGTTGCCTAGGTATTTCGTCGTATTGAGTTCACTTTTTGCCTTATTTTTTCCATATATGCTCTTCAAGTGCCGATTTCTTCATATTTCTTGTCCAATATGTTGTGTTGAAGCCAGTAAAGTACTTATAAGGGATAAATTTTGTAAGCATTTTTGCCGACCTAGTCATTTGGCATCGAAATGCTATCAATTACGACCTAAGCAACCTACCAGGATGAATAATTAACCCCAAAACCGAGGTTCACATGCACATCCATTTGTCATTGCTGACACCATAGATGATTCTCCAAATGGTTGTTAAAAAAGCATTCTTGCGTGGGGATCTCACTAAAAAAGTTTATATGGTGCCTCATTCTTCCAACAAACTGTGTCGATTACGTCGAACATTATATGGCCTAAAACAATCTCCTTGTGCATGGTATTTCAAGTTTAGCTTAACCATGGAACCTCTTAATTTCAAATCTAGTCCCTATGACCATGCTCTTTCTGTTTGGGGCAAATTTTGTGGGTATCTTACGTTGCTCTTATACGTGAACGGCATGGTTATTTTTAGTGATGATCATATTAGCATTTCAAAACTAAAGCAATATCTTAGTAAACAGTTTGAAATGAAAGATCTTGGATACCTACTTTTTAGGCTTGGAGTTTAATTTAGATTCCTCTGGTTATTATCTTTCACAAGAAAATATGTCACTAATCTTCTTTCTCGATCCAGCCTCACCGATAACAAGGTTGCTACAACTCTTATTGAGATCAATGCCAAATTTGATGCTAACCTAAAGGTTTTTACTATTTTCGCTCTTTTCCCTTGATAGAAAAATCATTTCTCAATTTAGGATCTACATTTTAGTTCTTTCATAGAGCACAATCTAAGTAATAAGGCCGTATTGCTTATAACAAGTACTTTTCATTTTATTATGTGCTTAGGAAAATAAATTAATAACTTGTAAACCAAGATAAAAGTAGCCGCGCACGAATTTTTATTAATGTGTGCTTTGAATTATATGTGTTTTTTTTTCATATTCCCAATTTTTTGTGTAATTTAATATTTGCTGTCTTTTTTTGACCAAAAAAAAATTTTAATATTTGCTATGTCACCATGAAGTTTATAATGTACTGAATAGTTTGTGGGTCATTTTTTTCTACTTATGAAATAAATTCTAAAACAAATGTACGTATTGATGTGTAAACTTTGATAGATCTCGTGCATCTGCACGGGTAATATTGTAGTCTATATATATTAAAACAAGCCTCTAAGCTGCCGTAACTTGATGGCCGGAAATTTTTTCTTGCATTTTATTTTTTTATGTGTTTTGCTTATTTTAGAGCCGTGGGTTAGGTATCATTTAATATTACTTTATTTGAAATTCAATTAAAGAGAAATGCATGTGTACAATATATGTTCTTTGGTGGATGGGCTTTTATTTCATATATTTCTTTCTGTTTAATATGTTATTTTGGTATATAAGTTTAGTTGCAAATACATTCTCAATTAAACATGCACAAAACGATCTATTCATCTATCCATATTCATAGAAATGTATGTCGAGACGATAAGATTGTCTTAGGTGAAAAAATACAAGAGATGAGGGCTTGGTATGTTAAGATGCACATGTGAGTTGTGTTAGAATAGTCCAACATCAAATAATTAGTGTGATGTGGTGTTGGCTCACAACATGGTGGTTCGAGAATATCCCTTTTTTTTTCACTAGAGCGTCAGACCAATCAAGAAATTAGCAATTTTTTTTAATATGAAATTTCAGGATGGAAGACCTTGAAAACTCTTCACATAGCGAGCATATCATGCTAGAGTAACGTTTCACATTAATTTCATTGTCTAAATTTCTAGCTATGATGCAATTGGAAATTACTTATACATTTTTAAGACACTATTTTCGTTTCAAGATACATTATGGTTAAGATAATAAGCAATACTGACACCTACATATATGGTTACGAATTACGATTATAAAAAAAAAAAACCACCACTGCTCGGTCTTCAACACCTTCATATATGCCATATGGCTTTTTTTTCTGGTCAAACATATGCCATATGGTTAAGAAAATAGAAAATTGTCACGCTTTCAACTATGTCAACAAATCGCAGCAGAGACAACTATTTTATTCGATTTCAGATGATCGATGAAAGCAAATTACACATGATTTGTCTATGGAGCAAAACGGTTTAGTATAGGGGCGACAGATCAAATGCCGGCAAAAATACGTCATAAAGATTTGCGAGAAGAACAAGGATATGCTCTTTCCGCACGCAATGACATAACATGAAAACATAGTAAAATAGAATAGGATATTGAAACCTCTATATGAATCTAGAATAGATTATCTCAAGTTGTGATAGAGCCACATACGCATTAACTATATAGAAACCGAAGAACGTGCTCGGATACGCTCTTCGGGAATATTTCGAGTTTTGTACTCTTTGACGGGGTCTACAGTGTTTCCTTCCGAGATTAGATATGACGTACGATTCCAACTGTCCGTACCCACCTCCCGATCCTCCCAACCTAAATTATAATGGAAAATTAAAATCGGAGAAGAAGAATATTAATAGCGGCTGGGCGTCAATCTCCTTACGGGAGTTGACCCGGTCTTCGTGAGATCATCCCACGGCCACGATTCGTCGGACCGTGTCGCATCGACGATCGGATTTAATTTCTAAAATCGCTCCTCGTGTTGCCCGAGGGCACCGTCGTTTTCGAGGGAGGGGAGAGAGACAAAATCTACCCACCGGTCTTCCCAGCGATCGTTAGGTGACGACCAGCAGCAGCAAAAGTGGAATTAATATGATTGAAATGATACTAATAATAATAAATGGCCACTTTCGAATTCTTTTTGTTGTTGTAAAAGAATAATAGAATTTCGAGGGTATTTCGGGGAGAACGGGGTATCTTCTTCTTCTTCTTCTTCTTCTAGGACATAGGAAGACATGGATTCATGGGTCGGGCGTTCCTGTTCCCCACCCAGGCTCCAGGAACAACCGGTGACGCGGGCGCACGCCTCTGTCTGCTGGCGTGGCAGCGCGAGGTGATGATGCATGATTGGGACACGTGGCGCGCGAAAAGTCAAGCCTCGTTCGAGGACGCCCCCGGGTACGATACCGTGTGAAGCGGAAGCGGAAGCGGAAGCGACCCTCGACTTGGCCGAGCACGGGGCAAGAACTTTCCAAGTCAGTCTCTCTCTCTCTCTCTCTGTCACCAAAGCTGGAATTTGGCAAAACCGGAGAGGAAAATGGAATATAGAATTCGACTTCAACGCGGATTATAAACTTGGCTATCTTTACAGAATGTCTCTTGGAACCATCCTTGACAACAACAACAACGAAGCTGACCAGATTCGCATATCTGGCGGAATCCTGGGCTCTTGCAGCCTCCCAAAGGCGTCCGCCAATCATCCTCCCCCTCCTCGTCTCTTCTTCGCTTCCATCACCATCAGCGAAACCAAAAAAGAACCAAAAAAAAAAGAAAAGGAGGGACGAACCCGTCGAGGTCAACGAAACTGCCCTGCACCCCTCCCATTCACTGACTTCCACTCATCTCACACTTATATCACGACCCATCATCCTTTCGACTCTCTCTGCCCCCCTCTCTCCTCTCTCTCTCTCTCTCTCTCTCTCTCTCTCTCTCTCTCTGTAACTAAAGCTTGAACCCTTTCGATACGACGATGGCGTTGAAAGTCCTCTCCGCGCTCGACGCCGCGAGGACCCAGTACTACCACTTCAAGGCCATCATCATCGCCGGCATGGGCCTCTTCACCGACGCCTACGACCTCTTCTGCATCCCGCCCATCATGAGCCTCATCAACCGCATCTACTACCCCAAGGAAGACCCCGAGCAAATCCAGACCCCGGCCGCGGTGACCTCCACCATGGTGGCCATCGCCCTTCTCGGCACCGTGATCGGCCAGCTTGTGTTCGGCCGCCTTGGAGACCGGATCGGCCGGCGTCGCGTGTACGGCCTCGCCCTGGTCCTCATGGTGGTGGGGTCCGTCGGGTGCGGGTTCTCCATATGCACCACGCGCAATTGCGTGCTGGGAAGCCTCGGGTTTTTCCGCTTTGTGCTCGGGGTGGGGATCGGCGGGGACTACCCTCTCTCGGCCACCATCATGTCCGAGTTCGCGAACAAGCGGACGCGCGGCGCGTTCATCGCGGCGGTGTTCTCGATGCAGGGGCTTGGCATCCTAGCGAGCTCGCTGGTGACGATGGTGGTGTGCAAGGCGTTCGAACGGGCATCGGGCCACCCGTCGTCCGATGACCCGACGCCTCGAGAGGCCGACATCGCGTGGCGAGTGATACTGATGCTCGGCGCTGTCCCGGCAGCGCTGACGTTTTACTGGCGGATAATGATGCCCGAAACTGCCAGGTAACTTACGTCATCTTGCTTCGTCAGACGTCTGTTTATTCATTGATTATCTCACGGGCCATTATGTTCCATAGTTTTTTGTTGAAAATGCTTAAAGTCTTAGCTAAATGGGGACTCAAATTACTTCAAGGTTTCTCAGTTACCACAATTTAATTACTCTACGGCACTGATGGGATATATAGTTCTGTGCTTATAGATATTAACTTCTAAATGATTGTTTGAGGTCATTCCTGAGCTCATTTTTGCGCAATAATATGTAAATGCATTCATTTATTCTGGCCACTACATTTCTATAACACTTCCGTGCACATGATTACCGTAAGCATACAGGAAATACTTAAACTCCTAATCAAGGTTGAGCTTGGCATTGAATTGCGACAACCAAGCCGAAATAGCCAGTTTGGTTTGGTTTTAAGGACTCTAAGCTCACTTGAGAAACCGACGGTTGGTGTCATCTTAAACCGAATTGACAAACGAAACCAATTAGCTTCTCTCTTTTTCATAAGCTTTGATATGGCAAATTGATTTTGAAGGTCGATCGGTGGCCGGTTCTGTTCGGTTACGTAGAAATCCTTATTCGGTTCAATTTGTTTTCAATTTTTACCCAGTCAAACTATGTCTAGTCTCACTCATGATGACTATATCGGTCTCCCTTTTGCATAAACTAATGTACCTGAAGAGAGGAGAAAAGTGCCAAAAAAATCCTAAACCTTTTACATTAGCGTCAATTTAGTCCTAAACGTTTTTTTGATGCCAATTTAGTCCTAAACCTTTTGCATTGGTGCCAATTTAGTGCTAAACTTTTTTTGTGCCAATTCAGTCCTAAACCTTTTATTTTTGTGCCAATTTAGTCCTTCCGGTCAATTTTGATCGGAATTTGCCCACATGGACGCCTGCCAGCTGACGGCCGGTCACCGGCGCCGACATGGCACTGACGTGGACAACTTTAATAATATTTTAATATTTTTTTGAATTTTTATTTTTTCCTTTTTTTTCTTTTTTTTCACTTTTTTTTGTCCCCCCCTCCTTCCTCTGGCAGGTCGCCGATCCGGCGATCGGCCAGAGGCCAGCGAGCTTGACCTCGCCGGCCACTGGCGAGGGCGGCGGCCTCGCCCGGGAAGGGCAAGGCTCGAGCCCTCGCCGGAGGCCGCGGCGAGGGCGAGCCTCGCCCAGCGACCTCGCTAAATCTGGCAAGGTTGGGCCTCGCCCGACCATGGCAAGGCTCGAGCCCTCGCCGGAGGCCGCAACGAAGCCCGACCTCGCCGAATCTGGCGAGGTCGAGCGTCACCTGACCAAGGTGAGGCTCGCCCTCATCGGGCGAGACCACCACCCTCGCCAGTGGCCGACGAGGTCGAGCTCGCCAGCCTCTGGCCTCTGGCCAGTTGCCAGACCGGCGACCGGCCAGACGAAGGAGGGGGGGACCCAAAAAAAAAAGTGGAAAAAAAAAGGAAAAAAAAATAAAAATTCAAAAAATATTAAAATATTATTAAAGTTGTCCACGTCGGCACCGTTGACAGGCCGGCAGGCGTCCACGTCGACAAATTCCGATCAAATTTGACCGGAAGGACTAAATTGGCATAAAAACAAAAGGTTTAGGACTAAATTGGCACCAATTTAAAAAGTTTAAGACTTAATTAGCATCGAAAAAAGGTTTAAGACTAAATTGGCACCAATGCAAAAGGTTTAGGACTGAATTGGCACAAAAAAAAGGTTGAGGATTAAATTGACACTAATGCAAAAGGTTTATGACTTTTTTGGCACTTTTCCCTTGAAGAGAGCATCATATGCAATTGAAGGCTGATATAATAGGTCTTGATAAAGCTTTTGCTTAAGGTAATCATCGTCTCCTGGTGCATTAACAAAATAAAACTTCTTCAATTTACAAAATATAGTACCTTGTGCACGACTAGTTGTATATGGTGTGATCCATGGCCATGGGCATGAGTCAATCTTAGGTAGGGCCAAGATCATCGCGAGTCTCGTGGTTTTAAAAAAATTGTCTAGATCGATGTTTACGTTCTTGGCAGGGCTTGACTTGAATCGGGAGTCCGCCAACTTTGGTACTTTTAGTAAGAAAAACAAGGGATGAACACGAAAAGATTAATTTAATCGGATCATTTGACTAATCCACGGTCTGTTTTTTTTACTTATAAGGAGCTTCGCGGCTTTGCATGAAACGGAAAAGCGTGATTCACGTCCGGTCATTAGACTCGTTACAATGTTTGGTCGCACTTTGAACTTCTTATTTTCATAGGAAATCTTAATCAACACGACGTTGTCTTGATCGAGAAACGCTTTCTCTGGTCGTGGATTTCACAATATAGGCGCATATATAAGTCACTTTCCTATTATTTGTGGTCCTAGAGGATTCTTGTCTTTTTATTATATATCAAGAGCTTAATTGATATTTGTCTAGCCAGTTCTTAAATCTTCGACCGTGCTATCTTTGGCCTTTCTCACTTTCGTGGGGCTAAAATAGAGTCGAGGCTTTACAATTCTTGTTCCTCGTAATTCTTAGCATATAATTCAAGTTAGAGTAAATCGACCACGAAATGTATTTTTCCTAGTGAAAAACCCAAAAGATAAATATTAATAAGCGAAGCAGGCGAGGGGCTTGCGAGTCAATCTTTGCATGCTTTCGGTCTCCCATCCCATGACAAGTATGACAACCTTTCACAAACAATTCCACGAAGTTACTTGGCCCTTTAACAAGTCGCGTACTATGTTATGGTTACTTTCAAAATTGGCAGCGAATCCTAGTCAAAGCGAAGCTGTGGTAAAGAGACAGTCTTGTCGTATCTATTGTGTTTAGAATGAACTGGTACCAGTAGGCAGTAATTGACTCTTTGTCTGCAGGGTGGCCAAAAGAGAAAGCACAGATAACGAATTCTCGGCTGATAAGAGCTTGTGTGGAGATTATATCCACTTTCTGTATTTGACGTAGAAGAGTCTCGTCGATTGATTTTTTTAAATCAAAACCGTAGATGACATGTAAGGCATGCTCTAATATATATGTTCAAATGTTTCATCGTATTCTTTTCTCTCAGATACACGGCTCTCGTAGAACAAAATGTGCTCCAAGCAGCCAAGGACATGGAGAAAGTGATGGACGTGTCGCTCAGCCAAATCACGGAGGATCAGCCCCTCCCCTTGACCACGCCGCCCTCCTACCCGCTCTTCTCGAGGAAGTTCCTCCGCCGCCACGGCTGTGACCTCTTCTCGTGTGCATGCGCATGGTTCCTCGTGGACATCGTCTTCTACAGCGGCAATCTCTTTCAATCCCAGATCTACAACCAGTTCCTCAAGAATCAGAACCACAACGCCTATGATGCCGCATTCAACATCGCAAAGCTCCAGGCCATCGTCGCCGCCTGCTCAACGATCCCGGGCTATTGGGCTACTGTGTACTTCATCGACCGGATTGGGCGGGTGAAGCTCCAAATGATGGGGTTCCTTTGCATGGCCCTAGTCTACGTCGCCATTGGCATCCCCTACTATGATTATTGGAGCAAGCACACCAACACGGGCTTCATGATCTTGTATGGGCTCACCTTCTTCTTTGCCAATTTCGGGCCCAACACGACCACGTTCATCGTGCCGGCTGAGCTCTTCCCTGCGAGGTTCCGATCCACGTGCCACGGAATATCGGGGGCTGCCGGGAAGGTCGGGGCGATTATCGGGTCGATAGGGTTTCTGTGGGCGTCGCACAATAAAAAGGTGGATGGGTATCCGAAGGCGATCGGGATGACAGCATCGCTGATAATTTTGGGTGTGGTTTGTATACTGGGGACGGTGGTGACCTACTTGTTCACTAGAGAAACCAAAGGGAGATCATTGGAAGAGAATGAGAAGGACGAGGATGGTAAGGAGATGGGTATATTGAGATGTTTCGGAGATAATGGTCTTAGGTCGCGTTTGAATTCTAGTGATGGACTTGATGCTGCATGAAAGTCAATCTCTCTCTCTCTCTCTCTCTCTCTCTCTCTCTCTCTCTCTCTCTCTCTCTCTCTCTAAGAAGCATGGGATCAAATCCAACACGCACGCACGCACGGCATCATATGTCGTTCAAAGTCTATACTCGTGTCTTGTATCGTCTCTTATGTACATATTAATTAGGTCAGAAAAAGTTCCAGTGTCATGTGTTTATTTGGTGTGCTAAAAGTCGAAATGTAAATTTTGTACCCTCTCTTTCTCGTTATTTTCAGTTGTATTCAAAGACAGATCGACCTTATTGTAGTTGTAGAGTGAGCACTTACACGGTAAAAGGAAGATTTCAACAATAAGCTAAATACTCTCCATTAGTTTCTTCTTCGGTCTCGTGTAATTTTTTTTTTTTTTGGTCAGCTTCGGTCTCGTGTATGGATGTGCTATTTTTGTGTATAAGATGCATGACGAGCAGCAATGGCATGTCCATTTATTAATTTTGCTCTACCTCCGTAGACTTACCCAAGAAACAATCAAATCATTATCAGATATGATCATTCCAATACTGACCACATGACCGGTCTGAATACAAGAAAACAAGCACCACCCGAATAGAAAAATGCAATTTCAGAACATTAAAGACATTGTTCGAGGAAATTCAGCTACAATGCATCATCACTTGGCTTTGGTAGGATAAGACGCCATCTTGTTGATTCCACACAGCCCTTCAGGCTTGCCAGTGTTCCTCTTCATCCGGATGTAACCCTTCTCTCCCCATTTCTGTCCCCATGAGTTCTTCACAATGATGTAGTCCAGGGCCTTTGATGATCCATATCCAACTGCCGCCACTCCGTGATCTAGCTCACTCCCACAATGCCCATCAAAAACACCCTGCAACACCAAAAAACAAAAAAGGAGTAACAGCAATGTCCGTCAAAATTTGAGAACGCTTTGGTTAGACTTATTTTAGTACACCGAAGTGATCGCAGCTCAATAGACAGTGAGTCGGGCTCCACTTAAATGAACATACGTTAGTCCACATGCTTTTTAGAACATAATTGGTTCAATCTGTCACGTGAATGATAGAATGAGTTTGTACAATAATCTTTCCTGAGGACTGTAGATAAAACAAAGGAATTGAGCCTGCTGTCTCTTTAAGTCTTTACGTGATTGATAGACTTACCCCACTGTAAAACTGGAAGTCTCTGCCCGAGGCTTCGATGGCAACGCTGAGTGGCTGGTTGGCGAGTGCCTTCAAGAGGCTCTGCTCATTGTTCACCGGCACATCCTTGTAGCCAGTGATAGTTACCACCTCTGATTGGTCCTTAAAAGGATGGCCGAGAAGGGGAAAAAAGAAAAAAGAACGAAAAAGGAACATCATCAGTCAGACTATATGTTAATTTTAAGCACTAAAACGCATCTAGAATCCAAATCCTTTTTGCATATCCAGTATGAGGCAACGCATTCTCAAATTTATACATATAGTTGGTTTTGCTCGAAGTATAAGATGTAGCTATGCTCTCTTTACCTTGGTCAGAGCGCAGGTCCCTTCTTCCATGATGTAAGGATAGTCTTCTTCCATGTGAAGCCCGCCATTTGAGATAATATAAGAGAATGCATAGTCCATGAGACCCCCGTTGCACCCATTGTTGTAAGTTGTGTCGCAGTCGACGAGCTCTTGCTCAGAGAGCGAAGTCAAGTTCCCCGTGACTATCTGATTTATGCCCTCGACCGCAGCTACAGTCGAAAACGCCCAGCAACTCCCTACATTTGTCGACACACAATCAAGAACTCCACTCGCACTCCTTTTTATTGTTTAATTACGTAAGTGCGAACAATATATAGTTTTCAAGGGGCGAAGTTAAATAGTGTACATCTGATACCACCACATTTGATTCAGTAAAATCAGTTTTAGACAATAATGTTGATCAAGGGGGATCGATCGTTGCTTACCACAAGAACCCTGGTTCTTGATAGGAGTGACAGCACCCTTCTTCCTCCAATCTACAGACTTGGGCAAGTCGACGACATCTTTGTCGCTAGACTCCTCATCATCGCCAGAGAAGTCTCTTCTCCCCTCAGCCTTCAATCCCAAGTACATCTTCTTGAACTCGTCGTGGGTCAAGTCCGCGAACTCGTTCAGCCCGAGCCAGTAGTTGGTTACCTTCTTGTTGGTCTCGTCGATGTGCTTCAGGTTCTCCTTGAACACCTCGAACCGCTGCAGCTTCTCCTCCAAGCTCTGGTACCGCTTCCCGTGCTTCGCCATCCACGACTCAAAGAGCTCGATCAGCTTGTCAATGGATTTCAAGTCTTCTTGCGCATACCCCACAATCGAAAATTCTCTATCCAAAGCTGAGCAAGCGAAAGCGAACGCCAAGAACACGGAGAGGAGTAGCATTGATCTAGAAAGAGAGAGAGTAGCCATCCTCGCTAGGATTTTTGTAGGTTATTAGAGTAGATAGCTGGAAAGATGAATGGGCTTTGAAAGAAGATGAGCTCTATATATAGATTGTGTTTCTGAGGTTGCTTTCAATTAAAGTTGTTGTGGTGTTGATGTTTGCTTGAAAACGGACGCTTTAAGATTGGTTCTGTTTAGCTGCCTTTGAGTCTACTCATGATCATAGTACACTCTCTCATCCATGTGCCTTGCACACTAATGGAGCGACGAATTAGATGACGTGTTAAAATTATGAATTGCACTACACGTCGTGATTTGATCTGACAGGAGAAGAGCAAGACTATATAAAATTTGAGAGCAGCAATAAGCATGGAATTCGCAGGTTTTATCAACAGAGATCTGAAAATTAGAGATTTTGGGTCTGCGGTAAGTAAAATTAAAGTCTTGTTTGTCACGTCTGTGGTCCATTCCCAAGTGCTTTGCTGAAAGAGCTCAGCAATCCTATTGGGAACGCCCAGCTTATTGCAACAATCCTTAGCATGGGAGCAATGTCTCAAAACATGATCCACTCTCCCCATGGTTCTTGCCCACATCTTGGACAACTTTTCACATTAATCGATCACCTAATCCCCGTCCTTATTTCTCTCGACCATTACATCATCCTTAGAAAATAAACAAATGGTTAAGAATCGAGGTATTAACTGGCACAGGCAAATTGAGCCCTGGAATTCTCTTTCAGGAAATTGTGCCGTGATCTTAGAAAATCAACCCCTTTTAATTCGATCTTTGTATCATATTTCCAGAGGATCGACCTAACACGATCTATATATCTTAATCCCATATTCGTTTGGGAGAAGTTGATCGTGGAAGGTACTGGTGATGGATCAAAGAGAAAGCTACTAATTGCGTGAAAGGAAAACATGGGAATTTGTTTCAGAATTAGCTAGCAGTGTATTGGACTATGCTATACGGAGAGGTGATGTGGAAGCAAGAAATTGTGCCTTTCTGATGAAAATGAGTTGGTGGGCCTCCGATGAAATAAAAGATTGCTTGAACTGGGTCGGTCGATAGCAACTTATGCCCTAAGGGCCCAGAACCTTACACGTCATGATGAGGATCGATGTTCAAGACGAGTCACTTCCTCTTCTCACAATTGAATCATAACTCCCAAGAGATCACATCTCCTTTGAGTCAAATGGCGAATAGAAGTATCTTTTGGTTACCGACCACGCTTCAATCATCAACTTCGTTAGTGGAAAACATTCAGAGGGTACGATTTATTGCTGATTATGTTGTGATTTTTACCTTCGATCGAAAAAAAAAAATGTTACGATTTTTGCCTTATGTGAATTGAAAGAAAGCAGCTAAATGGATGGATCGAGATGTGATCGTGTAAGCAATCTATGAGAACGGGATAACGAAACAAGCGAGATTCAGCACACGTGCAAATTGTTCTACTCAGATCGAAATAAGGAGTAGTTTTGAACAAGCCATCTATATTAATTTGAGCGAATATGATATGCATCCAAATATCAGAGGCATCTGAAGCAAGGCGCTTTCTCTGCTCACTCCAAAATCATAGAAAACAAAAATTTAGTCTAGGGTGCTATCATAAAAATATAGAATGTGGGGAGCCCAACATCGTAGCCTCACTAATGTAATGGCAGACCATCACCCCCTTTACACGAGTGCGGTCGATACTTCTCACGCCAAGTGCATCCCTCTCTTGAGATTCGGATCCATGCACATGTTGAAGACATGAAAACAAAAATAAAAAAATTATTAAAAAAATCTTAAACTTATTATATAATAATTAATTCAATCCTAAACCTTTCAACTGACATGAATGCCAACCGTCCTACATGGCATGACCAATGGCATGACCAATACTGAAGTGAACAATTTTTGCAATTTTTTCAATTTTTATTATTTTATCTTTTTATATTTTTCTTTTCTTTTTTTATTGTAAACTGCCAGTGGAGGACCGCCCACCACCACAAGCTGTTAACATTAAAAAGAAAAGAAAATTAAAAATTAAAATAAAATAAAAAAAATAAAAAAATTCAAGAAAAATTTAAAAAATTGTCCATATTTATGCTAACCGTGCCACGTAAGCTAGCGAGCATCCAAGTTACCGATTTTCCAGCCAAAATTGGTTAGAAGGACAACATTGGCAAATCGTCAAAAGGTTTGAGATTAAATTGGCAAAATTGAAAGGGTGATGATTGAATTAGACGCCATAAAATAGGTTTAGAATTAAATTGGCCAAATTAAAATAACACATTTTTTTTACTAAACCAACCCTCAAAAGGTTTCATGCATTTTTTGGATAATTTCCCAAAAAAAAATCACTTGGGAACTTTTATGATCCATTCAAACTTGTAGGATGCATGTATCACAAGCCGACAGTTCCTTGGCCGTGAAATAGCCCGTTCAACGCTTGACGAGTCGTTCACACCAGGCCAGCCATCATTCTCTTGTTGTTCCAAAGAACAATACGGCGAATAGCTTCCTCGTATCGGATTGTACCACGCCCAGCTAAGCTTGGGCGTCTAGTCCATCAAGTGATACGTGTTGAATACTTTAGGCACTAATACTGGTTTCGGCCTACCATGGCCTAATCAGGAGAGTGGCATCAACTCTCAACCTGTTTGTGCATAAGAGCCAACCCCGTCTTCAGAGCTCTTAAGGTAATATTCATTTCATGATCCTAGAACTCCTAACACTAACTGTTTTGACATCACTCCCATCCCACGACCCAGTTGTATTCATCCATTTTGCATCACTCACTCTTCACCCGATAACTCCAAGCTCAACTCACAAGGGTACGAAAATACGAGAGAATCATGGTTTGTGACATTCTCCCCCACTCAATTCCTCAACACTCTCGTTGCATGTTGTTTTGTCTCTTTCATGCGTCAATTCTCACCATCAACACCGCTTTTTGGGGAATTATATGAGTAGTGGACACTCGCCTAATAGAACAACTTCTCTCCACTAGTAGCTTTTCTTGATCAGAGCCACTCGGCACATTCAATTACTTGTGCTTTCCCTGACAAGTATGGCATTTTTCGCCAACTGCACCATTTTGGCAATAGCACCATTCTTCACCTACTTTTGATTTCTCATAATCTCAACAGATCAATGGAGGTTTCTCTCCTTGTTGATAACGTGGTAACAGACTCATCTTGAGATTCGTCAAATCAATCCAGGACCATTTTCCTTATTCAGTGAGGAATCAGTTCTTTACAATGCCCCCATTATCATCTTAAAAGCTGGTCAAGAGTCGCACTGTGTTCGAGCATCTTTTGGCCCTAGCAATTCGCTCTCTACCCTTGTAGGACCAAGTAAACTATAGGTTTTCTATGACTCTCTCACTTACAAGAGGAATCCTATTCTGATATCATTTGTCACGGACCGGCAGTTCCTAATCGTGGAATAGCCCGTGCGACGCTTGGTGAGTCGTTCACACCAGGTCAACCCTTGTTATATAGTTGTTCCAAAGAATAATACGGCGAATAGCTTTCTCGTATCGAATCGTACCACGCCTAACTAAGTTTGGGTATCTAGTCTATTAAGCGATACACACTGAATACTTTAAGCATCACAATTAGTTTTGGCCTGTTATGACCTCATCAAGAGAGTCACTACAAAAAAACATCTTTTTTTCAACGAAAAATTCGGAAAATTTCCAACGAATTTTCCAACGAAAAAAAATTCGTCGGTAATTCTTCGTCGCAAATTTTTCCAACGAAAAATTTCAATTTTAGTTGGAAATTTGAGACGAAATTTTTTTCGTTGAAAAATTCGTTGGAAATACTACAAAAAAAAACCTTTTTCCAACGAAAAATTTGGAAATCCAACGAAATTTCCGTCGAACAAAAATTCATTGTCGCAAATTTTTCCGACAAAAAATATAAATTTTCGTTGGTAATTTTCGATGAAATTTTTTCGTTGCAAAATTTGTCCCTAATTATTCGTTGCAAAAATGTGGCAAAAAAAAATTTTTTGTCAAAAAATCGTGGCAAAATTAGTTTTGTCGTGACAAAATCGTGCGGACTTGCCACCGGCGAGCTCGACCCTCGCCATGGCCGACGAGGGCTAGCCTCGTCGCCGGCGAGCTCGGCCCTCGCCTTAACTGGCAAAGGCCAACCTCGTCACCGGTGAGCTCAAGATCGCCCAGATCTGGGCGACCTCGAGCTCGCCGGCCATGGCGAGCGTTCTGGGCGAGCTCGAGCTCGCCCAGATCTGGCCGAGTTCTGGGCGAGCTCGAGCTCACCTAGAACGCTCGCCGTCGCCGGTGAGCTCGAGGTCGCCCTCGAGTTCTCTCTTCACCCTCTCCGTTCCCTCCTCCTCGCACCGCCGTCCAGATCCGCCGTCCAGAACGCGATGGCGAGGCTAGAGGACGAGTTCCGCAGCATACTTCTGAGTCACACGAGTCCACTCGAGGCTGACTCGCTCACGACTGAGTCTTCTTCCTCGGTCCACTCGTCGATCTACTCCGCGGACAGCGCTGAAGTCGACCTCTACGCCGACGACAATTCGACGCACAAGGGGCTGGATCTGAGCTCCGACGAAGTGAAGGGCGAATCGAGCAGGAAGAGCGGTAGCGGCATCAGCTATCGGTCCTCAAGCAGCATCCGCGAGATTGATCTCGTGCCGTCCGAGGCCATCTACGACCTCCGATGCATCGCGGAGAGGATGATCTCGTGCAGGTACATGCGAGAGTGTGTTCAGGCGTACGGGAGCGTGAGGAAATCAGCTGTTGACGCGAGCTTCAGAAGATTAGGGTTTGAGAAGCTGAGCATCGGTGACATACAGAGGCTCGACTGGGATGCTCTGGAGGTGAAAATCAGGCGATGGATTCGCGCGGTGAAGGCTTGCATTAGGGTTTTGTTTGCAAGTGAGAAGAAGCTGTGCGAAGAGATTTCCAACGAAAAAATTTTCGTTGGAAATTTCCAATGAACTTTGCGACGAATTCAAAAAAACCCGGTATTGTTCGGCATTTTTTAAATTCGTGGAAAAATTCGTTGGAAATTTTCAATGAATTTTGCAACGAAAATTGTACACATTGAAATAATTGCCCGGAAAATTCAAATTCGTGGGAAAATTCGTTGAAAATTCCAACGAATTTTCCCACGAATTTAACAAATGCCGAACAATACCGGGTTTTTTTGAATTCGTCACAAAATTCGTTAGAATTTTCGACGAATTTCAATTTTCTGGGCAATTATTTCAGTGTGTACAATTTTCATTGCAAAATTCGTTGGAAATTTCCAACGAATTTTCCCACGAATTTCAAAATGCCGAACAATACCGGGTTTTTTTGAATTCATCGCAAAATTCGTTGGAAATTTCCAACGAAAAATTTTTCGTCGCAAAATTCGTTGGAAATTAGCTACGAAAAATTTTTCGTTGGAAATTTCCAACGAATTTTGCAACGAATTAAAAAAACCCGGTATTGTTCGACATTTTTTAAATTCGTGGGAAAATTCGTTGGAAATTTCCAACGAATTTTTCCACGAATTTCAATTTTCCGGGCAATTATTTCAGTGTGTACAATTTTCGTTGCAAATTTCGTTGGAAATTTCCAACGAATTTTCCCACGAATTTAAAAAATGCCGAATAATACCAGGTTTTTTTGCATTCGTTGCAAAATTCGTTGGAAATTTCCAACGAAAAAATTTTCGTCGCAAAATTCGTTGGAAATTTCCAACGAAAAATTTTTCGTCGCTAATTTCCAACGAATTTTGCGACGAAAATTTTTTCGTTGGAAATTTCCAACGAATTTTGCGACGAAAATTTTTTCGTCGCTAATTTCCGACGAATTTTAGTTTTCGTTGGAAAATTTGTCGCAAATTTGCGACGAAAATTTTCGTGACAAAAATCCAATTTTTTTGTAGTGAGTGGCATTAGCTCCATATCAGTTTGTGCACGAGAGGCCAATCTCGCCTCAGAGCTCCTAAGGGTAAATATTTATTTCATCCTAGAACTCCTAGCACCAATCAACCATCCTGACACTATTTTCACGATTCAGTTGTATTTATCTCTTTTTGCATTACTCACTCTTTACCCGATAACCTCAAACTTCACTCATAAGGATACGAGAATACGAAAGAATTATGGTCCGTGACACCTAAGTAATAGTTTCCAAAACTGAGATAGACCAATAGAACATCATCCAAATTAAACGAGACAAGTACCCTATTTTTTCTCTTGTTGTGACCAATCTCTCAATGAAACAAGCGGTGTACAGAATGGAGTCTATCATGTGAGAGAGACTGTCCCTAGAAATTGCAGTGCCTTAAATAGCAACACTAGATAGTGTCGAATTTATTCCCCTTCTCGTGTGAGGCTTGGCTTAGGTTATACTCCCCTAATAACCGAACCAATCAAGAGAATAATGGCTAGAAAGTAAAGACATTATGAATATCCGGGCCACAACAAGAATCTCTCACTAATTAAGAGAATCGCTTCATTGTATAGTGATGAATTACATGTGTCTACTATACCCAGACAAAGCACCGAGCAGATCATCAAAAGTTATCTTCATTTGTTAAAGTTATGAAATCACACCAAACGTTGAGCGGCTAATTTCAACATTTATATCAAAACCAAAGGTCCAGAGCCCCACCATTACCCAACTATCAATTTCCTTTTCATTATGTGATTGGAGAGTTTAAATTTTAGAGAGAGCAAATATGCGCTCAACTCGATTAGTCCTTCTTCGCTATTTTGCGACTTTACTATACAAAACCACTTACATCTTTATGGCGCAGGGATTTGTTGATATAGCCATCACACTAATGTGGACCCGTGAAATTACCAATATCACGTATGTAAAAGCTTTCCCAAAGTAACAGAACATACATGTAAATTAAATGAGTGGGACATTATGTGACCTATGAATAATAGCAACGCTTGAATGGACCAAAATGATGATGTCTCCGTCTTTATCAACCACCGGCGGAGACGGCGGAGACGGCGGAGCCAGCCCCGATCGACATGATTCGCAGCTCGCCATCATCAATTAATGCGATTTTTGTTTTTCTTTCACGTGCCGGACCACCTTCAGATACGCCAGAATTAATTGGGGGCTTAAAAAACTTTGCACGAGCTCCATCAGAAATTGAAATTTGTCATTATGACGCTGATGATTGGTTTTCTTGACAAACAGGACCACTTTTATTTTTCGAATTTTTTATCCTTTTCCATTTACCTAGTTTCCACAAATATTCGTTTTTCTTATAAGGACGTAAATTGGTTTTCAAATCCCTTAATACAAAAGTATGGGTTGGAAAAATGAGATAATGACACAAACAGTCCTAAATTTTGATCTAATGTGCAATTTAGTCCCTGAATCTTTAATTTGTTTATATTGAACATTTTCATATAGTTCAGAGACTAAATTTTATATGTACCAAAAGTCTAAACACCATATCAAACAAATTAAAAATCTAAGGAGTAAATTGCATATTGAGTCAAAATTCGGGGACTGTTTATATCGTTTTTCCTTAGAAAAATTATAGGGTATGGTTAGAATGCAATTTCCTAAATCTTGTAGAAGGGGGAAAATTCACATTGATAGCCATTAAAAGTTGATCAGCTTTTTGTCTTGCATCGTAGTATCCTGTTTCCTAAAACTTGTAGGAGGACAAATAGCATTGACAGCATGAACGATCTATGTGTTTGTACAAGGAAGGGGAATCTTACTGTGAATTGTAAATATTGAAGTTTAAACTTAACAGGGGAAATAACATACTTGGTCCCGTTAGTTTTGGGGGATTTACATTTTGGCACTTATTTTTTATTTGGCTATAGTTCTAACACTTATTCTATCCTTCGGTGAAACTATAGGAAAAATTACCAAAAAAGTCATAAATCTATTTTTTTGGGGACAATTTAAATATGTTACGCATGTGCTTATTTAGTCCTAAACCTTTTGATAAATTGACAATATAGTTCTCGCCAATTTTGACCAGAAAATACTAACGTAACGGTTCAGCTAGCGTCGATCATCCTATGTGGCATATCGGAACTGATGTGGATATATTTTTTATTTTTTCTGTATTTTTTTTAAAATTTTTTCCTTTTTTTCTTTTTTTTCTTTCTTTTTCTTTCTTTTATCATTTTTTTTTCTTCCCTTTTTGCAGTTGGTCAATCTTAGGTGATGGCTGGACATCGACAATGCCCGGAGAGGTTTAGGCGAGGGTCTTCGGACCCTTGCCGACGGCCCTCGTCGGCTACAACAAACAAAAGAAAAGAAAAGAGGAAAGAAAAAAAATTACAAACATTGTCTACGTTAATGGTGGCGATGCCATGTGGGACACCTGGTGTTCATGTCGGTGCTTTCTAGTCAAAATTAGCTGGATTGACTATATTGGCAAATTGTCAAAATGTTTAATACTTAATTGGTCAAATTAAAATGTTTAAAATCAAATTGGTACAAATGTAATAAGTTTATGACTTTTTGGGTAATTTTCCTCAATATAACAAAAAATTGTTGAGTCAGCACTGGTTATTGACACATTGCACGTTCATGTGCAAATTCTAAAATTTCGCTTTTTGTCGTCGTACGTACTTTTAGAAATAATCAATTTTAGTCTCCAATGCATTGTTTTATTGAGAAAATTAGTCCCTCTATCATTTTTCAACAAAAATATATTTGGGTTTGTTGATTTTCCATTTGAAATTACGTAAATATGTCACATCAACACACGACTTTTGATTAGCGAGTCCTGTGTATAATAAGTGCGCCCAATTTGATAGAACAGCCTCATTAGGAATATTTCTACTATCTTCAACGATGACATTCTCAATTTCAATTCAAATCCATATTGTCTTGTCTATTACTATTACTGGAAGAGCATAAATAACTTTTAGTTACTCTAGCCACGGTTTTAACCCGTTATCTAATAGGCGAAATACTTTGGACAGTTTATAATATTTGAGAATTCCTTTGACTCGATTTTAACCCTTGAATTATTAATGATAAAACCATCAATACCAACTGTAAAGTCTTGTACACATACATATCATGCATTAGATGTTCATCATTTAATTCTCACTCAAAATTGAAATGAAAAAAAATCGCCCTCAAAATATCATCAATCGATGATGGTACAAGGAGTTGAAGGCTGGTATTGTCACGGAAACAAAGTACAAGGACTAAATTTTGGTGCATCGAGGAAGTATAGGGACCAATTGCATAATTTGCAACACAGCAGGTGCCACATGTTTTCGGCATACATTGAACGAAGATATGGCAAAAAAGACTCAAGTCCTTATCAGAGAATAGTATGAAGAGTAGAATTAGGATGAGAAAATGATAGAAATGATCCTATAACTTTGGTTCAATATGCAATGTGGTCCATAAACTTTTAATTTATTCAATGTGATCCTTAAACTTTAGCCCAATATGCAATATTGTCCTTGAAATTTAATTTTTTAACGTAGTCCATAAACTTTTGATACTATTTAATTTAGTCTTTAAACCATATGAAAATGTTCAATTTTGTTCTTTAATTAATTTAAGCTCAGGGACAATATTGAAAAATTTCATAGAGTTCATTGACTAAATTTAACATAAACTAAAAAATTAGGAATCACATTAAATAAATTAAAAGTTCAGGGACGATAATGCATCTCGTGATAAAGCTCAAGAACTACATTGAATAAATTAGAGGTTCATGGATCACATTACACAATACATATTGAATCTAATATTAGAGACCATTTATGTTATCATCCCAATTATGATCGAATGAACTGTAAGGATCAAAAGTGAAATTCCTAGAACTTCGGTGAAATGCAATTTCTCCGAGCTTCAAAACAAATTGGAAACGGCTTTCTGATTATGTCAGCAGGAAAAAAAAAGAAGGTTCGCGGTAGACAGGTTAGGTTCGGAGCCCGAAGCAAGAGGGGGAGGCCTACGTGGAATTATCATTGGTCCCTATTTTGGTTTATCCACCCTTTCGCAAAAATTGGAAAGAATCGCAAAACGACAAACAGAAGCGAACCCGTAGTCCCTACGGATCTACCCATCTGAACGGCTAGGACTACTAGGCCCCTCCTTTGCGTGCATGCAAGCTGTCCTAGCCAACCAAAACCAGCCCTCACACGTGTGTCCCGCGTTGCTGACATCTTCTGAAGATCGGTCAGTTTTCCCTTTTTACCCAAGCGGCAAAAATTTTTTTTTTGAGAAATTGTGCTCAGACCTTGTAATTTATTCCGCTACTCGATTTCTCAAAGTTAGTGAGCTCATTAGTCTAAAATTTTTTCTCGTCAGCATATAATACGATATGTTACTAGAAAATACATAATTTCGATGTGAACATACGAGCATTGTCAGTACATTGTTTTGATTATGTACAAATCAATTACGTATTACACGAGAGATAATGTATTTGACTTGGGGATTTGGTCTGGAGATGCAAATTGTAAATCTTGAAAACTTAGGATGCAAATTGATATCGGAACGAAAAGTGGAGATGTTTTCAAAAATTTTACCAAATACTATATTAGATATATTTGGTAAAGCATGCATAAGTTTTCACCTGGGTTTATAACATTAAAGCATGCATAAGTTTCCACCTCGCTGGCCCTTGCCCCGGCCGGTTGCCAAGGTCTGGTGACTGGTGGGAGGTAGAAGGAAGTGAAGAAGGAAAAAAAAAAGAAAAATAAATTAAGAAAATAAAAAAATATGGAAAAGGAAAATAAATAAAAATATTAAAATATTAATAAAATTGTCTACGTCAACGCTGGTCAGTCAAAATTAGCCAGATGAACTAAATTGAGACAAATATAAAAGTTTTATGTGACTCGATTGACAAAAAAAATAGAGTTTAATATTGAATTGACATAATTGTAATAAGTTTAAGACTGTTTTGGTAAATTAGTTGCATGAGCAGCTTTTGTGTGGCCTTTCAATGTCTAATACCAAGCTCGATCCCAATCACTTGGTCCGGGTTTTATCATGGAGCTTGTCCAAACTACTCAACCATAGCTTCGGTAGGTCTAACTAGGGGTGTAAGCGAGTCGAGTCAAGTCGATATAGTGCAAAACTAAAGCTCAACTTGACTTAGATAGTCCACGCTCAAAACTCAAATTTAATTCAATTGAGAATTTAAATTTCCGCTCATGTTCAAATCGATTAGAAAATCAAAATATATATATACAGCTTGAGCTCAAACTTGAAAAAGCTCGAGTACGATTTTGAGGATATAAATGTCTATCTTGAATTAGTCAATGATAATTAAAAAGAATAGAAGTTCGATCATGTTTGATTAGACCAGCGACTTTGTCGAGTTAATAATTGTGAGCTCGAATTCGATCCAATTAAACAAGTTGATCTCGAATAGTTTTCAAGTCAAGCCTCAGTCACTCATGAAAAGTTCGATTCAGTTTCACCCCTAGGTCTAACTTAGGAAGCAACATGAGCACAACCCGATTGCATTAGTCAATTCGACACTCAAAAACGTTCTCAGGATCAGCTCTAGTTGCTCCTTCAGCTTGACCGACCCCATCGGTTTTCCTATAATTAAGTCCAGGTTAGGCTTGGCAAGGCTCTTTATGTCCAACGGCAAGCTCGATCACAACCGCCCGGCCTCGATTATTTCAGCAGGCGCCGCCACGGTGAGCACGTCGGGACTCATCCTCTTGCATCGCTCGGGCACAACACGCATGCGACCGTAAAACGCTCTTTGCATTAGATCGAATCGGCCCCCTCCAGATCAGACGCTCGCGGACCCATCAATATCTTTCTATATTAGTTTCTGTACAAAAGACGATGAAAGGAAAAGGCATGCACGAAACGAAACGTCATTGTCCTCGAGCAGACTATTGGAGCAGGGTCGGTGGCTATTCTCTCTTGGAGTCCTGCCACTTCACAACGCGCAGTCGACCGGGTACGTCCCCTGACGACGAGCCCTCCTCCTTCATTTATTGGTTCTCTCTTTGTCCCACCCACCCATATTCATTTCCTCCTCCCCCACCCCCTGGCATTGGCGACTCCTGTGTACTATCTCTCTCTGTCCCCAAGAATCCCTTCGTTGTAAGTGTTAGGAAAAGAAAAGAGAGATTGAAACGGGATTTTCTCGCATAGAAGACCCGGATAAAACGAGACCAGATTCATCGGAGGCATCCTTTTTTATGGAGAACAACCTAAGACCCCCTTAACGGACGGCCGTGATATAACCGGCTCCAAAAAAGAATTCCACTGTTGAAGCTCAGTGTTTTCTTCGCTTAAGAACATGAGTCAACGGAAAATACTTTCCCGATCAACAGAAATCTTATGTTTAAATCCAGGAAAATAATTTCCTCTTTGAAAAAGTTGGAAAACATTTTCCAAAATATTACTAAGTATCGGCGCTTAGACCCGAAACTCTAAATTTGGACCTGAGAACTAGCACGGGAACCCCAACACTGGTTCCCAGATCCCTGGCATTTAGGACTGGGTCTCCGGCGCCAAGGGTGACCCCCAGTGCCCACGTCCAGATTTATCTAGGCTAAGCTCAAAGCCCTAGTGCTTATACCCAATGACCCGACACTTGAGCCCGGGTGCATATAGGCCATGCTCAAGCTTGGGTCTCCAATGCTCGAACTCTAGTCCCCGATACTCAGGCCTAGGTCCACAAAAGCCATGCTCGGATCCTCGGCGCTTGAACTTGGGTCCTTAATTAATGAAACATTCATTCTAATAAAATATTTTTTAAAGAAAATTGAATTTTTATTTTTATTTTTATTTTTTCTTTTCTTTCTTTTTCTTATTGCTTCTTCCTCAGTCAATTGTCGGCCACGGCGATGGCCGATAACCGGCCACATACGAGGGACAAGCTCATCCTAGGCTAGCAAGGCACACATCTTTCTGCATACTTCTTTTTCGAAACTACAATGTCCACGACCAATCTGCACACATCATGTCCCACAAAGACATCTTTCTTATGCGCATTATTGTCGGATCGGGAATAGAGAAATGGACGCGCGCGAATTAATCGGTCAGCAAAGGGCTCTAGCTAGCTATGCCCGAAAGCATTTAAATCGCCACGTACCAATAATGACAAGGTGAAATCAAAGTTTCGACGGCTGCTAGGGCCACGATGTCTCCGGTCGTCGATGCCATGTTGAATTGGAGGTACAGTATCAATTATTCCGACATACAACTATAGATGTATAGGACTAATTATTATGGTTTTGTATTTACTATCGCAGGGCACCCAACGCTAGGGACCTAGGAAATCTATATGCTGTTGTGCATTCTCCGGAACATTTTTTTTGCTATAATTAGGATATACCCGTGGGTGGCGCAGTTGGTTTGAGCTCTCCCGCCATCGCAGGAGGTGAGTGGTTCAAAACTCTGTGTCGTCAGCGATTAAAGTGGGGGGCCCTGGCGGTGGGTTGCTGGGCTAGTCTTCCCCCGGGTTTAGTACCGATTAGCCTGTCGGGCGAAAGGGAGGTTCCCGGGTCAAAAAAAAAAAAAAAAAAAAAAAAAAGAATGGTAAATTATTGTTTATCTTTTCTAAGAAACGTGCTAGGATCTTCATACGCTCAGTTCTTTTCCAGAAGTTCATAAGCTATCGTTAACATTCGATGACTAGTCGTACGGTCGTGATCTATATGAGTCTCTTTTAATTTCCTTGTAGGGAAGGGATTGGATGTTAATCAATTCATGGGGTTCAATAAACGAGATTGCCACCCATTGCATTAAATGGGATCACATGACCAAAACCATTTCTGCCACGCATTTACATTTCAATTAGGACGTGCTAGGATACTTTGGGGGCTAAATTGAGCACATTTACTCTCTCCAGATCGTGAGATTCTAGAGCATGCAACGGGATTTCACCATATCTCAATATGGTCTGTCCTAGCTCGTTCTAATATTAATTTAGGCTCATCCGGTGTCGAGCATAACCTCCAAGGAGTCAATTAGCTCGAAATTATCGAGCACAATTGCCTATTCTAAAAATTAATGCTATTAAAGTAAGATGCACGCAAACCAATAAAACATGTCTCTAGGGAGAAAGATATTTTAAGCTAAAGTGGTATAAAGAAAAATGACTTTTACAAGGGTGAAAAGTGATATGAATAACTTAAATCAAAATGTTGAAATTGAATGTGCAACCGTTTATTTTAAAAGTATAAGCTGTTAAAGTATTATGTCTTTCGCATTCTACAACTCAACACTCGCGATCCTTCAATCGCTCTGAATTCACGCCTTATTCTTGTTTCGCCAATCTTAGTCGAGCAATTGGAACCCAACCATTTATATATGCATACCCAATCCCATTTCAGAGTCGTTGCCAATCGATAACACCAAACCAGTATCAAGAAAGAGCAACTTTTCCAGTAACAATCACACTGCGTATGTGGCGTTGTAATGGGACAACTAATCGTCGTAAAACGTTGCGGTGACTCGAAAAATCTCAGTCTGCGGTAACACAAATCTACGAGAGGACGCATGTTAAGACGCTTGACAAGCAGTAACGAGCACGACGAAGACACAACAGGTCCCCGTAAATGACTAATAAGATTCTGATCAATTGCGTGATACGTAATCGCGCTTCGTATGCGAACTCTTAACCAACCCCATGCAAATTAGCAAAACCGACCGAACGGACAAATTAAACAAAAAGGAAAAACGCTGGAATCGATGATGGACTCTGCAGGTCTCGAGACTAGTGAAAATTTATTGTTTACAGTAGCGGTGGGCGGGGAAGAAGAAGGAGACGTTGTTGCTCTCTCTCCTTGCAGAAAGCTAGGGTTTGTAGGCTGATGCAATATGCAAAACCTACATATTTTTAATTGGTTTTTTCGATACATTTTTAATGGGCATGATGGGAAATGCCCCAGAAAAAAAAAAGAAAAAGAGAAGATAATCGAGGGGGCTAGATTCTTGCAGTCGCTTTTATCTTTTATCTTTTTCTTTTACTTTCGTCAAGTCGCTGTTGAAGCACGAAGCCTTTGCAATTATTAAGTGATGATAAACCATACGTGCAACGCCGGCGGAATCAGATTCTGATATTAATGGCGCACAGAAAAAGCTCAGATGCATACAGACATGCACGTAAGCCTCGCTTTAACCTGCAATTATTTCCTTCAAAGTAATTTACCCCCCTCCCCCTTTTTTTTTAATTAATATCGTTTCAAGATAATTCCCTTTTGATTGTTGACGTTTATCCCAAATGAAAATCCCCATTTTGAATGTTCATATTCATCGTAAATAAAACATACCATTGTAGCAAAAGTTAACCTTTTTTTTTTGGTTGTGCTATCAATGTTATGTGAATAAGTTTTTCAGGTGAAATTATTCATCGTAAAGAAAATTATTTAGTGTACTAATCAACCAATTAGGAGCTCTAATTTTGTAGATAAGGTAAACTTGATGGAAAGTGAAAATTTCCTTATATCTTGCTTAAAGAGAGTTTAGTGGCTTAAGCACTTGCAGTATCTTATACTTTGCTTGCAAAACCCTTTTCCAAAGGATAAATCATAATGTCAATTGATTAATTAGATACCCATTAATATATATTAAGTAATTGTGGGGTCTGACAAATAGCTCACTTTCTACTTCTTGTTCTTATTTTTTCGTCCATTTTATTTTCCTTTCTGCTATTTTTCGCGGGCTATTTCCCACTCTCACTCTCCTGTTATACCTTATGTCAACGCCCAATTTGACCAGCAAATACGATGGAACAGAGGGATATTAGCTTCTCGTGTTCTTCGTCTCTCAACAGGAGAATTGCTACAGTGAAGACGGGCGGTCGGATAAATGGTATTTCCCAGAGAAGAATGGTATCCTGGAAGCTTTTCAACTAGCAGCAGACCACAAACAATCAATTGCGTTACATCCACCGAATGAGAAGAGACTTTGCAGAAGCTCAAAGATCTGGCAATCTCGTGAATGACTATAAACAATATAAAAATAATCAGCTTTTTCGTCAGAAATATATGGTTATTTGCTGTGTAGAGAACGAGAATTTGGAGAGGAAAGGCAGCGTTCAGAGAGCTTATAAGCTCAACTAAGCACACACAACCACGCATATCTGCATTTACTGCATCTTATCCTCTCCCCCATCAGACAACTCGTTTCCGTTTATGAATACATTTTTTTCAGTTTCTCTTTAGTACGGAAGTTTCACATGAGTGCTTCTGAAAGAAGAAAAAAGAACTTCTTTCCTAATCATTTTGGAATTTTTTATTTTTTAGACTAACAAAATAGGTAAACGATTTTACCCAAGAAAAAAAATAGGTAAACGATGCAATGTTGTCCATAAACTTTTAACTTTACCAAAAAAAAAAGGTAAATGACTGGTTCAAACCTTTGTTTCTATGCATAGACGCAGACAGTTAATTCGCTACAAAATCCATCACTTTTTTATGCACGCGTGACTCAGAGTACACATCTACAAAATTTAGTATTAATTTAAGAAAAAGGAAGCTTAACACTAAGTATTAACATGTCACGAAGAGAAACTATTCAGCGGCGTAACACGAGTATTAAAACAAAGCTAAACCGTCAGATCTTGTGAGATATACGGTAAACCCACGTGAAATTAACTATTTTTAATGGTCCAGGGATTCAATTTGCAATAAATACACACTCGTGTAGCAATTTTATTTTTAATATTGCGAACGATCAATTTTAACTTTTTTTTACCTAGCTATTACATCACGCACTGCAAGTCTGCAAAACACTTCCCTTTCATCTTCCCCCTTCGACTTCAGTGCTCCTGCCTATATAGCTCCCCGAGAAACGCACCATCATTTACCCTTCATTCATTCATCCAAGAAATCTCTCTCTCTCTCATCCAAGAAATCTCTCTCTCTCTCTCTCTCTCTCTCTCTCTCTCTCTCTCTCTCTCTCTCGATCTCGATCCCTGTCTCTATCGAACACACACACACACACAGAGTCGGTATGCTGGGAATGGAGGATTTGCTGCGTGAGCTGAGCAGAGAAGAAGGGAACGAGCAAGGGCTACCGCCAGGTTTCAGGTTCCACCCCACTGACGAAGAGCTCATCACCTTCTACTTGGCTTCCAAGGTCTTCAATGGCGCTTTCTCTGGCCTCGACATCGCCGAGGTCGACCTCAACCGATGCGAACCCTGGGATCTCCCTGGTACTTGCATACATACATACCTATTATTTGCTTTTCCCTCTCAGCTCTTTGGGTTAGTATACCTAGGAAAGAAAATCAGCATTTGCAGATATAATCTGTACATAAAGTCTGTGCTAGAGATCGGTAATTAACTGGTTTTCAGATGAAAAGTGTCTGTCGACAGTAGTCTAGTTGAGTCATCAATGTAGCAGATCGTTGTATATACCTGGGATCAGAGAGAGCTTAAAAGGGAACGCAGTTTGCGCCTAGAAAAACGAAGAGGCCAATGCACGCACAAAACACCAAGCTATCGCATTAATTTCGTCAGGGTTGCTAACTAGAGATGTTCCTACAGCAGTAATTGCTATCGCTCTTAATTTGCTACTAGGTCTCAGCATGCATCCTCATGCAAATAAAAGTTAGTAGTTTTACTTGCAATAAACCCTGGAAGATTAAGTCAGCATCTCCACATCAATGAGATTTTTGTTTTGCTTTATTATTCAAACCATTAGCTTCCACTTAGTGAATTTGTACTCTTGAAGCCTAAAGATGAAAATAAATTTTTGGCAAGGACATTTCTCCACCTTCCTCATTTATGGACTTGACTCATCTCCCTTATATGCCTTAGCTACTAACATTACTATCACTACGAGATCGTTAATTATTAGTTTCATTTCTTTTCTTGAAAATACCATATTAGTAGTTACGAGAGACTGCTGCACTAACGTTTTAGGGCCTCTAAGAAAGTCTATAAACTCTGGATGAATATGTAGTGATCATGTTCGCACACCAAATAACTTATTATTGAGCAAATTTTTATTTTTTGCCAAATGTGGTGGTGTGCTACTAAATTTATACACATTACTAGCAATGTGGAGAATTTGCTAATGTCAATCACTTATTATTCTGATGATTCATGCTTCAAAAACTGATCAGCCATCATAATTTGTTCTATAACTCACGGTGTCCATGTTGTGTGAAGTGTGAACCTATTTGTTTCTTAATGACGTCGAATGTTCGCGCCTCTTAACATTTCGTGAACACTCGACCTATCAGAGGTGGCAAAGATGGGGGAGAGAGAGTGGTACTTCTTCAGCCTTCGAGACCGCAAGTACCCCACGGGGCTCCGGACAAACCGGGCCACCAGTGCCGGCTACTGGAAAGCCACGGGAAAGGACCGCGAGGTCCACAGTGCCGCCACCGGAGCACTCCTCGGCATGAAGAAGACGCTCGTCTTCTACAGAGGCCGAGCCCCCCGCGGCGAGAAAACCAAGTGGGTCATGCACGAGTACCGCCTCGACGGCCACTTCTCCTGCCGTCACACGTGCAAGGTACGACAGACCCTTCCCTCCTCGCACGTGCGGCCGTGTGGATCAACTTATGATTTTTTCGCTCTTTCTATGTTTGTCCTTTTATGGGTTGACTTGTTGTATGAATTGATAATCAACAATGAATTGATGGGTTTCACAATCTTTCACCCCCTCGGGGGATTTCGGATTTGATATGATGGGTCCTGGTTTTCACAAACCCACAGGGACAATCTTCTGTTGTTTCTTTTACCCTAGGTTAAGTAAGTTTTTTACTGTACAGTAGCATAATGAGTTTTGACAATAAATGAGACGAAATTTTGTTGATGCGGACACCGAAAACACCTTGCATATTTTTCTAAGGCCCTGACGGTCATAAGAAAAGGAGCAACTATCAGGGAGCGCTAACGAAAGCCATACGTGTTTTAGAAAAAGAAAGAAAGAAAGCCATACGTGCATATTTCGATTAAAGAGAAGAAGTCAGTTTTACATGCATGTTAACATTATATTGCTCATATTTGGAAAAGTTACCTTTTAAGAATGGCGGGGAAGCAAATGAAATTCTTCATTGGCAATTTGTATTCGTATGATAGGAATTAATTTATGAAGTGGGAGTTGTCTTTTTGTCCCTTTTTGGCAGGATGAATGGGTCATATGCCGGATATTCCACAAGACAGTGGAGAAGAAGAGCCTGCTCTTCCAAGGCCAAAATTATATGCTTGAAGCATGTTGTTCACCCCCTAGCACTGGTTCTCTTCCTCAGCTTCTTGAAACCCCAATTACATCAACGCCACCACCGAACCCTCTACTGGATCATCAATCTCAGGCCAATAATTACCAAAACCAAACCCAACCTTTTCTGATTCACCAAAGAGACACTGATCTCAAAACCCTAATGAACAACCCATTTGTCCCACTAATGCCCGATCTTCAAGCACCCTCGTTTTCACCCACAATCACTGTCACCACCCACGGAGACTCGTACAGCAACACAGACACCAAAAACATCATCGTCACCCCATCCCTAGTCTCACCATCATCGATGCTCTTCAAGTCCCTCCTCTCACATCAAGACCTTTTCACAGCTACTAATTTGAAGGAACACCAACAGCACACTATGCTCAACCAGTGCAAGACAGACACCAACTTTTCCCATTTCCAGCTAAATGTTGATGATGGTGATGATGCCGATGGCTTGCACAGTGTTGTGGACAAGATTCACCACGTCCCATTTCATCAAAATCACCAAAACCCCGTGCTTTTTGAAATGGACACTCACACCACGACTACATCTTCTATTCCAAACAATAATAATGCACCTCATGGCCACACTGTTCACCATGAGATGTCCACGTCAACAATGGCTTTCAACAGGGTCGGGCCGTCCTTTCAGATGCTGGCGGATCCTGCCATCAGAGAATCCTGGCCGTTGGATCCTTGAGAGAGAGAGTACTCCAGTATTACTTTAGCCACTGTCCTCTCTCTCTCTCTCTCTCTCTCTCTCTCTCATGTAATGTAATTTATATAGTTTTAGAAATTTCATAGTTTTAATCAGAAAAGGGGAATGCGCGGTTGTGATATGGGGAACCTCATACTTTATGCGTGTGTTTCTCTGTACTGTGTTCTGCTGCAAAAATGCAAAAACTGCCATCGGGTCACATTGGTCCTACATTGCATATCCATGCACCTAATCTTTGTAGATTTGGGAGATTTCCTGCCACACGTACTGATGGTGTGAGATTTGAGCTTCGGGAGTTAGTAGCAGCGGTGCACTTTTTCTTCGGTTCTGGTGAATTTCTTCATGTGGGTGAACATGAATAAATTTGCACGGGCATTTTTGATGTGACGCCAGTGGGTGAGATTGGAGGGTTTTTTTTGCCATAAACGGGATGACGTAAAGATTTGAACTGTGATTGAGCATGGGAGGAGCAGGGGTGGACCCGCATGTGCATGCATGTGCAGCGATGGACGGCGATGGTGCGGTTCCCGCAGTGCCAATGCGAAGGTCTTTCGGGGAGACGCGAAGGGAGGAGGGGGGAGGTCCCACAACATGACACGACATCGTTTGGCAAAGTCAAGTTGTCGTTGTTGAGGGAAAATTACTAATAAGAGGCATGAAGCGAAGTCCCTTTCCAAAAGGGACTTAAAATGGACTTTATCTCAAATAAATATCCAAGTTAATCTCGAATGAGACTTTGACCTCGTAGGCGGGCCAAATCTTTATCGGTTGGCTTGTTTTCGGCCCCCAAAATTGAGGCCATTTTGTTAAAAAAAAAAAATTCTATGTTGAAAATAACCAAATCCCTAAAAACAAAAAATCCCAAACATCTGTTTCCTTCCGGTGAGCAATTCCTCCGCCACCGCCGCAGTAGGAAAAATCATAAGGAGGGCCTTCATTGACTGGGTGGGTTCGAGAGACGGAATTCGAGTCGCGTCGCTACACCGTCAATCCTATAGCTTCGAAGTCCATAGAGAAAATCGAGACCGCGCCTACGAAGCAGAGATCTGAGCCTTCCTCCTCCTCGAAGCAGCCCTCGGTGAAGCGGAAGGCCGAAATGGAGGACTTGAAGGACTCAAATAAGGGGAAGAAGAATGACGTTGCTGAGAATGGGTCCTTTGCAAAAAGATCTGGGGAGGAGTTGAAGAAGCCGACGTACCAGAGGATATGGAGTTTGGCCGGCCGGCAAATTCAAGCCCTTATTTAAGATAAAATCCACCTTTAGCTCTTTTTTGAGAAAACGACATACATAACATGAAAATGACGTTGACGAAGATTATTTTTGCATTTTTTTTATCTTTTTTTTCTTTTTCTAAGTCTGGCAAGGGCTTTGCGGCCCTCACCAGACTCGGTAGAAAAGGCAAAGGAAAAGAAAAAAGAAAAAAATTTATGAGGAATTTTGTAAATTAAAAAAAATACAAAAAGATTGTCTACGTAAGAGATTTGCAATCAAAATTAGCAAATCGTCAAAATATTTAAGACTGAAATAATATCCACATAATCGATTTATGACTATTTTTTAAAATATTCTAAGAAAGAAAGAAAATAAAGCAATTGGTACGTCTACTAATGTCCTCATTCTCGCGGATCTAGATGTGAGGTACTTTGGAATTTACATGCTTGAGCTTCGGAATGTTCTTGGTCAATTGCTGATTAATTTGAAAGGAAATTTTCTTTTGGGTAAAAGCTACCAAAAATCCTAAATTATATTCACTTAGAAATATTTACCTCGATTATTTTTTCTTGTAACATCAAAACCCAGGGAGAGTAATTTGTAGACATCACAATCAGAGTCGTGTACAGAATTCCTAAGCTACCACAACTATCACCCCCCCGTACTCATCATACTCAGTTGTCTGCTCTCACAACAAGTCGGATCTTTCCTTCGCAAATTCGGGTACAGGGCAACACCCCAAACGCCACTGTTAAGTGTTTATGTTTTCGAAAACTACGGGCTTGTTTCCCTGAACTGGTTCAAGGATTTGTCTATTTGCCACATGTTTCCGGCAATCTTATGTGATGCATAGAGAGTTCTCAGGGTGCGCGGTCAAACCCTGATAAATCTAATGATGATAAGATACAACAATCTTGTACATGTAACGAGACCGAGAATAAATTAGATATCAGATATAATGACACTTGAGAACATAATATAGGAATCACGCTAGTTCTATTCTACTTTCTTTTTTATAGTTTGCGAATGTCAAAAGTTTAGATTTGTTTTTTCTTTTGGGGGTAATTCTATGAATTTGATTGCTACCAAAGAAGAGGGAGGACTACATCCTGCTACTACAAGCCCAAGCGAAACAAAACAAAAATTTCAAAGCCCAAATGTCTCCTAAAACCCAATCCAAAAGGAATGCCCTCTTAGTCTCAGCCCAGAAGAGCACCACAACTAACTATAGAGAAATCTTCCAAGCTTTCGAGTCTCTATTGATGCCTAAATCTCTAACCAAAGATGGAATCTACCTCAGTTCATTCCCATTGTCTTTATCAGTTAATTGGTTCCATCAAACAGGAAGTTTCCTTCTTGCTTGCAATTCACAATGGAAAATGACAACGACACGTCGTAGTACAAACTATGCTGCTACTGCTAGTACAAACTTCATGAATTCGACCATAGTCGTAGGTAAGAACTTGAATCACGAAAGTGCTAAATCATCCTATATAATAGGATAGTCGTGGCCGTCTCCTATCCTTAATATTCGACCCTAGCACGAACTACTATTCGTGGCAGGAGGCCAAGGCTACATCCTAAATATCTTAAGATGAAACGTGTTTGTTCTCGACCCCCAACACGTTGATGTCCGAGAGGCCGCTCCCAGAGAGCGTGGGAGCATCGGTGCCGCCACCGCCTTGGCCGGGCTTGGGCTCGAGATGGCCTTGGGTGCCGTCAGCTTTGTTCTTGTAGTCCTCCAGATCCGTGTATTTCACATAGGGACTGCTTTCCAAGGGAAGAAGCCCTTCTAACGATGCTTTATTTTCTCCACCCTTTTCAGGAGATCGAGTCATTTGCTCGCTGCCACTAGAGCTCATCTTCTTGTTTCTCTCAGATTTGAGGTGGCCTCTTTAGTTTGAGAAATACTCGTGATCTTGTGTCAAGCTACTTATAAGCATGGAAGGAGGATTTCTTTTTCTTTTTCTTTTTTCTTTTTCTTGTTCTAATTTGCTATTTTTGCGAGGGGAAGACCTAATTTAGCGAGTGTCAGACTTGTTCAACACCCTCTATTAAACCGAGGGCCATCCTTGTATGTCTCTAGAATCACCAATTTCAAGTGTCGATTGCACCACTCAAAATATGGATTTTGAACAATTCTTGACCGTGGGTTGGATGCACCATTGTTTCATTTGAAGTAACAGAAGTCCATTTGAAGAATGCTCAATCACACCGGATGCACAAAACCAATGTTTATTGTTGCACACTCTAACGAATTTCTTGATGTACAGTTCTTTTGTGCTTAACCTTTTTTTTTGTCGAACTTTTGTGCTTAACTTAGTATTTAAAATCTCAATCGATTCGTCCTAATCCGTCTCATCATGTTAGCAAAGCAACGGATGTTTACGTTGTAAAAAATTTAGGGAGAGACTCTTTCATTAACTGTGGAAATGACCTTTTCATTTTGGAATTGTCCGAGAACATCTTTGATTTATCAGGAGCCATAAACACCCTGCTCGTGAGAGAGAGATCCATAAATTAACTTGCTCGGGGTATTGTCCGCTTTGATCCGTCCCATATCAAACTTTGTCCTTTGGCGTACAGGTGGGCACCTTCCCAGTAAGTCACTTATCCTAGGAGTGCTTTCACTTGATCACATTTCTAAAGTTAAGTATTGCCATTACATCAAAGTGCATTTCTGAGTTTAGAAGGAGCCGCTCCTTGTCCTGGTCCTCTGGCCCCGACGACCAATCATCGCCCTCGGTCATTAGAGAAAGAGAGAGAGAGTCCAGACAAGAGAGCATGCAAGGCGACAACTTTCTTAGTCTCTCGCTCTCGGTAACTTGCAAAACCAGAAGGTGGGAGCGAAAAGGGTTAGAAGTGGGCATTGGTATGGTAGGTTTCGTTGGAAAACTATGAACTGGAAAGTGGCGACTCACCAGGAGCAACCGCAATTAATTTCTCTGGGACCTCATTTCTCTTCTTCCTCTTCTTCTTCTCTCTTTCCATCAGCTGTCTCTTTCTACCCATGCATCGGCAGGACAAAACACGCTCTTCCCTTATCCTTCACACAGTCACTACTACACCCCAGATGCGAAGTCTACTGGTACTCAAGGCCCAGCATTGGCCACACCGATCAGCCATCACGACACATCATCATGCTATTGTTCTCCACCTCAAGACCTTTGAGCCACATAAACTCATCTTATCCTACCACTCCTTGCTTCAACCTCTAATTGACATCATCGTCGTCCATACCATTCCTCAGTTCAGACCCATCTTTCGCAGCCCTACCACCTTCTCGTCTTGCCCTTTCTTTCATGCTCCAATGGCAGCAGAACACTCGGAAAGGAGGAACTCCAATACCCAACTGCTGGAGGAGCTAGAAACACTCAGCCAATCACTTTACCAGTCCCACACCTTGGCCAATCGCCGAACCGCCTCCCTCGCGCTCCCCAGGACATCGGTCCCCTCGATCCCTGCCCCCGATGATGTCGCCCCCGGGAAGGTCGAGGACAAGCCAGGGGCACGGTCACGGCCGAGGCGCATGTCCCTGTCGCCCTGGCGCTCGAGACCGAAGCTCGATGACGATGGCGGCGAGCAGAACGATCGAGCCAGAGTTTCGACTCAGAGAGAGTTGAAGAAGCTGGATGATAAGCCAGGCTCCGTCGAGAAGAAAGGGATTTGGAACTGGAAACCAATTAGAGCTCTGTCACACGTCGGTATGCAGAAACTGAGCTGCTTATTCTCTGTGGAAGTGGTCACTGCACAAGGCCTCCCGGCATCAATGAACGGTCTACGCCTCTCGGTCTGCGTTAGGAAGAAAGAGACCAAGGAGGGAGCGGTCCACACAATGCCATCTCGGGTCTCACAGGGAGCTGCCGATTTCGAAGAGACTTTGTTTGTGAAGTGTCATGTGTACTGCACCCCTGGCAATGCAAAGCAGTTAAAATTTGAGCCCCGTCCGTTTTGGATATACATGTTTGGGGTCGATGCCAAAGAGCTTGATTTCGGCAGGAGCTCGGTTGATCTGAGCCAACTGATTCAGGAATCCGTGGAGAAGAATTATGAAGGCACGCGGGTGAGGCAATGGGACATGAGCTTCAATCTATCAGGAAAGGCCAAAGGAGGCGAGCTTGTTTTGAAATTAGGATTCCAGATAATGGAAAAGGATGGAGGAATTGGAATTTACAGTCGGGCCGAAGGATCAAAAGTAGAGAAGTCAAAGAACTTCTCATCTTTTGGCCGCAAGCAGTCGAAGACGTCTTTTAGCATACCGAGCCCGAGGATGCAGAGCCGTTCCGAAGCTTGGACTCCTTCCCAAGTAGGGAAGATTGAGGAAATTCAAGGAATGGATGATCTGAATCTTGATGAGCCGGCCCCAGCTCCTTCGACTTCCTCCTCAGTGCAGAAATCCGAAGAACCCGAAGCAAAGATGGAAGATCTTGATATGCCAGACTTCGAAGTCGTGGACAAAGGAGTTGAGATACAGGACAAAGAAGATACTGGGGTTGCAGAATCTGAAGAAACCGGTGAAGAAAGACCAGCATCGAGCGAGGTTGTTAAGGAAGCTGTACATGAGCAGTTGCATATCTCCAGATTAACCGAACTCGATTCAATTGCTCAGCAGATAAAAGCACTCGAATCCATGATAGCAGAAGAGAAGGTGCTGAAAATAGGGGATGAAACAGAGACTGAGTCACAGAGATTGGACGCAGAGGAAGAAACGGTAACGAAGGAGTTTCTTCAGATGCTTGAGGACGAAGAACAAAATGAATATAAGCTGAGCTTACCAGAAATTCCTCCGTTGCAGCTTGAGGGAGACGATGATGCTTCGGAGTCAGAGTCCAAAGTGTACCTCCCGGATCTTGGAAAAGGCTTGGGCTGTGTAGTTCAAACTAGGAATGGAGGTTACCTAGCCGCCATGAATCCCCTTGATGTAGCAGTTGCAAGAAAAGACACTCCCAAGTTAGCAATGCAGATGTCGAAGCCATTGGTTCTTAAATTGCAAAATTCAGCAAGCGGCTTTGAATTATTCCAGAGGATGGCGGCCACGAGCACCGATGAACTGAGCTCTCAATTTATGTCCTTAATGCCCATGGATGAGCTCATTGGAAAGACGGCCGAGCAGATGGCCTTCGAGGGTATAGCTGCCGCGATCATCCAAGGTCGGAATAAGGAAGTTGCCACCTCCAGTGCCGCACGAACAATTGCTGCAGTGAAGACAATGGCTACCGCTATGAGCACAGGAAGGAAAGAGAGAATCTCAACCGGGCTTTGGAATGTGAATGAGAATCCACTTACGGCAGAGGAGATCCTGGCCTTCTCTATGCAAAAGATCGAAGCCATGACAATCAATGCTCTGAAGATTCAAGCCGAAATGGCTGAGGATGAAGCCCCGTTCGACGTCTCTCCGCTTTATGGCAATCAACATCCCCTGACATCTGCTGTCCCTCTCGAGGACTGGGTGAAGTCCAATGGATCCACGCCTTCAACATCAATAACACTAGCAGTAATTGTTCAGCTGCGTGATCCTTTGCGGCGGTATGAGGCCGTTGGAGGCCCTGTGGTGGTGCTAATTCACGCCATAGAAGCAGAAGTTAAAGGTAATAGGGATGCCAAAGAAAGCAGATACAAAGTGACAAGTTTACATGTTGGAGGGTTGATGGTGAAGACAGGAGGGAAGAAGAACATGTGGGATAGTGAGAAGCAGAGGCTAACAGCCATCCAGTGGTTGGTGGCCTATGGGTTCGGAAAGCCCGGCAAAAGGATGAAGCACGCATCATCCAAGAGCCAAGATATGTTGTGGAGCATCTCCTCGAGAGTAATGGCCAATATGTGGCTCAAGCCAATGCGGAATCCAGATGTGAAGTTTGCCAAGTGAGAATTTTTTTTATTTTTAAGGAGAGTTGTTTCCCTAGTATCTGGGACATGATCCATGTCTAGGAAGGCAAATGTGTATTCATGAAGATAAGTGGATTGTGCATAAGACATTAGGAAGGTCGGCTAACTTGTCCTGCCAAATAAGCAGCCTTACATTTGTATTCAGATTAAAGATTGAATAAGAATTGCCAAATAAGAGATTTTGACCAGATCATTGAAGCTATTCTCCAGTTGATGATCTTTAGGATACTGGTGCTACTGCATAAGAGGCATCTATACCTCATCTATAGCTCAGAAAAAATTCCATTTCACGTTGAGTACAATGTATCACAGAGCTGTTCAATAAACGGAATATATGACAGAGGAAAGCAATACGATCCCAAAATCTAATTTAGCTGCCATCTCCACTACTGTGCACCGTCACCTCCAGAAAAAACACTTGTAAACTACCTTCCTTTACTGAAAGGAAGACATCTGCAAGTGCAAACCAAAATGAAATGCATGATTGGGGAGGGCATAAGGATGGGAAATTTCTGAAAACCAAAAACTAACACTGCTATCCTCCAAGGGGTTGGTGGAGTGGTAAGGACTTTGGGCTTGTGGGTGACTGATCTCAAGTTCGAGTCCCTCTGTCCTCCACCCTCCACCTTATCACACCCTTAACTGATATGGAGGCTAGTTTGTGGGTTTGGCTAGTTCTCTCCCGGTTAGTACCTGGCCGGTTAGACTCTTGTAGTGCGGTTGGTGCGAGAGTCCGGGTCATCAAAAAAAAAAAGAACTAACACTGCTAGAACTTGAGTCCACTTGAGAGAACTCGAACTTGTTGACAACACAACTGCTAAACCCGGTCAGTGAACATAAGCATCCTTTCCTCTAGAAACCATGGGTTTCCCATTGCATAAGCATCATGTGGTGTCATCAAACTCCAGAAAACAGAGTCCCCTCGGCTCAATTTCTCAGACACCTTGTCCTCCTCTGTATTCAACCAAAATCAGCATAAGTGCACAGCCCACTCACCATCATGTTCCTAGCTAATAAACTCAGACCCCAACAACTGGTATCAATCCTTCTCTTGTATGCAAGCCAGGGCACTGTTCAGATCCAGCTACCCAGTCGAAACCGTTGAACGTTAAACAATAATATTTCGCTGCAAACGATATGTACTTATAGATGCATGTACCTTGGATTTTAAAATCAGAGGAAGTTTGATAAGCCAGTATTTAATTTGTTGGTGGGCAATTTCCGAGAGATTAACACATGTTCATCACGGTGGAAATCTACCGGGATTCATAAAATCTTGAAAAACGACACTTTTTAGCCCACCCAATGATGCATACAGTACGATGTTTCGCACCGATGCAACTCGAGTTTGGCGTGTGAACACGAATTGCTAGCCCCCATGTATTGAGCTGGACGTACGATTTCTACACGGGTACACAATGACACACGGGGCCCTAAGTATGAACAAGATCTGGACGAGGAAGAAACAGAAGAAAGAGAATCGAACATATTGGAACGTCACGAGATCAAGTGGACGTTGTATACGTGGACGGTGCCAGATCGAGAGGTGAGTGCGTGGTGACCCTTGCGCCAGATATGATTCCCCTGGTTACAAGAAAGAGGTGCGACATAGATGTAACTTTTCTTTTTGCCATAACTATCCATCAAGTTGGTCTATGTTAGGACGACCTGAGGATGATTATGGCCAAGAACCTCCCAATCACTGCACTTGTGTAGCAACGTTTACTGCTCAAATCAAGTTATGCCGGATTTGAATTTTATGCAAAGATTAGCTCTCTATAAGTCAGATGGATCGATGGTTATGATTACAAAGACCTTCTATCGATTAAGTAGTTAAAAAAGGGCATAATTCAACTAACGTGATCCTTCTGGAGATATTAACTTAGGAATTCGTCTGATGTTCAGGGACGATTAAGGAAAAAGAGCAAAAGCACAGGAATTTGATGTCATTTTTCGCTTTTGCTCTAAACTCAAAGGGAAAATAGCGTAAACGCGATCACTATATTTCCATTTGGTCCAATAATTGCATGGTGAAGCATGTCTTGTCCATTTTACAGGAACAAAAAGGATATAAGAAGGCAAATCGATCAAGGCGAAACTCTTGGTATAAGTAGAGATTATAAGCATGTGGGCCAACCACCAGCTGAGCAAACAAGATGATGCAGGTGGACCGAAGGGATCCAATTGCGTGAGAGATCAATAATTCCACATGGAAGGGGTTCCATACCGGTGGGTCAACGGTCCTTGCTAGTTGCAAGAACTTACGCGAGTACAATTTGACCCGGACCTACGGTTTTACTCGGAGAAAAACTTCCTCCAACCACCTTTCTAACTGATAAGTTACGGTCACGAACGTCGCTCGTATTTATGTTTAGTTGATTCCTGGGCGTGACTGGTGTCCACAAATCGCAACCCATGAAGCAAAGAGGTGGCTGGAGAAATTCTTCCCAACCTGAACTGGGAGAAGAATACAGCATGTTATTTGTATAATCAATTCCAACTTTTCAGCGAACAATAATCTGAGCGATGTGTTTGTTACTTAAAGAAGAAATTAAAGGAAATATATTTTTACGTTTTACTTAAAATTCAAGATATTATTTAGTTTAAAAAAGAAGAAATCAAAGGAAATATAGTTTTACGTTTCGGCAAACAATAATCCGAGTGATGTGTTTGTTACTTAAAGAAGAAATTAAAGGAAATAAAGTTTTACGTTTTACTTAAAATTCAAGATATTATTTAGTTTTAAAAAGTATGAAAAAAGTTATACGAATTTTCATGGTAATACAAGCATATTTTGAAAGGTTTTGAGCATTTTACATTAAAAAAATCTAAGGTAAACGCACCGTAAGATTTTAAAATCTAATAAAAGCGAAAAGTGAAAGGCACTTCAAAAAGGATACAGATATTATGTCGGATCAAATTTTTTTTTCTTCCATCGATAGGAATATTTTAGTTTATATGTTGGTGATCTTCGTACCTTATAAAACTGCTCCGATAGGAAATTTTCTTGGAAAATGTCGATGCAAAGAAAGAGGAATTTCTTCTCCGTACTTGAATATCTAGATTAAGTGCATCGCAATAGTTTATTTTAGGGATAACAACACAATTAGTCCCTGAATTTTGGCTTAATATGCAATATAAATTTTTAATTTGTTTAGTTTGATTCATGGACTTTTGATACTTGTTCAATATAGTCTATGATCTTGACTTAATGGAAGGATTATATTTAATATTTTCATATAGTCTAGGAACTAAATTGAATATGTACAAAAAATTCATGGATTATATTATACAAATTAAAATTTTAGAAATCACATTATACATTTGGCTAAATTTCAAGCACTATTTGTACCTATTTCCCTTTATTTTATGGGTTCCACGTGGACATTTGACAAAACTAACGGCGGTGAATGTAGTTGACTTACCGGATCGGAGATCAGGCGAAGGAATTTTCCAAAGAAAAAGAGGGTAAGATTTTGCAAATCTAGCAATTTACGTAAGCAAAGCAGAAACATGCCACGTAAGTGGAGACAATTGGTCAGACCAAAAGTCCCTTCATAAGTTTCCAGCTAGCGCAGAAATTGAAGGAATGTGGAAAAACGACCGACGGATAAAACACTTCGATCGTTCTCGACTGCTGGGACCATTTGGAGGCATCGAGATTCGCGTGGCGACTGTGGGCTGCCGTTGCTTTTCCCTGACGTCCCATGAAGAACATTCTTCCTCGCCATATTTGAAGTCTCTCAATAGTGCTTAGCTCTGCATTTTGCAGGTGTTCCGACTTTGGATGAGTGTTATGTCATCGTTTTCTAAGTGATTCTTTTTTCCCTTTTTTCTGTTCTTGAGTTCTTTTGGTGTTTCTGGCTCTGGAGCACTCTTCTCTTGAAGAATCGAGAGCCTTTAACTTTGTGTGCAAAGCTGATGAGGCTTGAGCGGGAGATGATGATCTGGTGAGCTGAAACGGGTGTGAGCGATTACCTGGCCAATTTTTTTTGAAGTGGGCTTAGTTGCAGGAGCTTGTGGAATGAATGGTTGCTAACCAAGTTCGCTCTTTGAGTTCGTACAAAGGAGACAAGAATTCCCTTAATTATCTCTTCAATCTCAGTCTTGCCGTTTTCATCTATTGCACGTCTGCTGGGATGCTTTAAAACGAAGCATAAGATTCGTTAGAGTTTGCAATCCATTTAACTCTTGGCCTGCAAAAGGGTAATTATGGTTGATTGATTCGTGAGCATCGGACAACGCTGATTCGTGTTTCTGCCGAGCCGAATTTGAGTTTTGAGTTCTTGATTTTGTTGGTGATAAAATGAAAGGAGCTGTCTTCGTGGCCCTTGCTGCAACAATTGGTAATTTCCTCCAAGGATGGGACAATGCGACCATTGCAGGTAGTCACAACTTACTTTGCAGGATGAATGTTGAATTATTTTATTTCAAGAGAACCTTCGAAGTTATTGGCAGTTCTCACAAGAATGTAAATGTATGGTGTGCTGTAGATGTCTGTTGGCATTTGAACTGACAAAATTTTCCTTTCTTTTTTTTTATTCTCCTTGATGTTATCCTGCAGGAGCTATAGTCTACATAAAGGAAGACCTTGACTTGGGATCAACTGTAGAGGGCCTTGTTGTGGCTGTGTCACTCATTGGAGCTACGGTCATAACTACATGCTCAGGGCCTGTATCAGATTGGCTTGGTCGCCGCCCAATGCTTATCATGTCATCCATTCTGTATTTCATTAGTGGCTTGGTGATGCTTTGGTCCCCCAATGTCTACGTTTTATGCTTAGGAAGATTGTTAGATGGATTTGGAATCGGTCTTGCCGTTACTCTCGTCCCGTTGTATATATCTGAGACTGCCCCAGCTGATATTAGGGGATTGCTCAATACTCTTCCACAGTTCACGGGTTCGGGCGCAATGTTTTTGTCATACTGTATGATATTTGGGATGTCTCTGTCAGCTTCACCTAGCTGGAGAATAATGCTCGGGGTTCTTTCGATTCCATCAGTTATTTATTTTGTGTTCACGGTTTTTTTCTTGCCTGAATCCCCACGGTGGCTTGTAAGTAAAGGGAAGATGGTCGAGGCAAAACAAGTTCTCCAGAGACTACGTGGAAGGGAAGATGTTTCAGGTTCATCTCCGTGTTCTTGCTTTCTAAGCTTAATAAAGATCATTGTGCTAGATTAATAAGATTAGTGTTTATAGATAGTACCAGAGGCTCATTGATTTGATTGGTTCTGTACGATTCTCAAGACATCAATGAGCGGCACCAGCTTGTATGCTGGCTGAACACATTTGGCACTTAATACGTTCTCCTTTTTGGCTGATTAATAAAGATAAGAAGCATGTCCAATAATGGTACAGGTGAGCCTTGTAGAAGCTTGCATTTAGTGGACCTGCCAAGTTGGCCAGCTCCTGCTCATCGCCGGCACGGATTGTCCTGTTTTTAAGGACATGTAGTCAATTAAAAATGTGTGCCCCAGGATTGAGTGACGTTATCCTCGTCACGAGTATGGAATTTCAATGCAGTGGGAGAATTAAAGATGGATCCTTATGTTTTCTCACCATGGCAACCATTCGATAGCTTTCATCTTCAATTCAGCCTCCCATATACTATTCAAATTACTCATCTACAAGTGATTCATGTGGCTCCATGACAGGCCATGACTTATGCACTGGCGATGCATGATTGCTATAATCTAACATGCACATCTAGCTTTGACGCATGCAGATGTTCTGCAGCATAATCTGCATTTAGTGGAAATAAGCTTTTCATTTCGATGAAGTCAATCCTAGTGTAGATAAAGAAGCATCACAAAAGATTTATCAATTAATCAGCCTGGCTAATATAGACGTTCTGACATTTTTTTACTAGGTTTGGCATGCCCTCCTTTCCTAGGCTGAATTGGTTGTAGATTAGTATATCTGTTGTACGTGCCATTCCCTGATTAGATGAATATCTTTGGCCTCTTTTCATAGATCTTGCTGAAATATTTGACAGGTGAGATGGCTCTATTAGTTGAAGGTCTTGGAATTGGTGGTGAAACATCAATAGAAGAATACATGATAGGTCCCGCTGATGAGGCTGATGATCACGAGCCATCCACCGAAAAAGGCAGGATCAAATTATATGGACCTGAAGAAGGTCTCTCCTGGGTTGCTAAACCTGTGGCTGGACAGAGTTCTCTTGCCCTTATCTCCCGCCAGGGAACCATGACTAACCAAAACGTGCCTCTTATGGACCCTCTAGTTACTCTCTTTGGCAGTGTCCACGAAAAGCTTCCCGAGACAGGAAGCATGAAAAGCATGCTTTTCCCTAATTTCGGCAGCATGTTCAGTACAACAGTGGACCCTCATGTTAAAGACAAGGAGTGGGATGAAGAGAGTGTGCAAAGGGAAGAAGGCGAGGATTACGCTTCCGAGGCTGGTGGAGGGGACTCCGATGAGAATTTGCACAGTCCACTGATCTCACGCCAAACAACAAGCATTGAGAAGGAAATGGGCCCTCCTGCTTCATACGGAAGTATTCTGAGTACAAGGCGCCATAGTAGTCTGATGCAAGGAACAGGGGAGCAGGTTGGAAGCACAGGAATTGGTGGCGGCTGGCAGTTGGCGTGGAAATGGACTGAGAGAGAAGGCGAGGATGGGAAAAAAGAGGGAGGATTTAAGAGAATCTATTTGCACGAGGAGGGAGTTCCAGGGTCACGACGTGGTTCCCTTGTTTCGCTTCCTGGGGTTGATGTCCCTGCTGAAGATGAATTTGTCCCAGCTGCTGCTTTAGTTAGCCAGCCTGCTTTGTATTCTAAGGAACTTATGGATCAGCATCCACTAGGACCAGCTATGGTTCATCCATCTGAAACCGCCTCGAAGGGTCCAATTTGGACCGCTCTTCTTGAACCAGGAGTGAAGCATGCATTATTTGTAGGGATGGGAATACAGATACTTCAGCAGGTATCATCATGTGGTTTCATTTTAGTCCATTTCTTGCTGCTTTTTTTATAAGCTCTCATTTGGGTAACAATAGACCTCAACAAAGGTTTTTCACGAGAACTTTCTTAACACCATCAATCCATGTAATCTGCACTATGGTTAAGCCTTCTTATTCCGATGACATGGAGTCATTAAACTGATGGCAATATGCATTCTCTATGTTTGCAATAAGTCTGTAGGCATCCATCTTCCATTGTTTGGTCCAGTTCTGGGATCAAGTAAATGACCCTATGGTTTGTCTGGATCTTCGTATTTGGTCCTTCCTCAATGGCAAATCGCGACAAGCCAAAGCTTTTATTGTTTTAGCAAGTCATGTATAAATGGGATCATGAATTTGACATTGAAGCATTGCTGACACGCCTATAATACAGTTTTCTGGAATAAATGGAGTTCTCTACTACACTCCTCAAATTCTTGAAGATGCTGGAGTTGAAGATCTTCTTGCAAACCTAGGGATCAGCTCAGAATCCGCGTCATTTCTTATTAGCGCATTCACGACTTTCTTAATGCTACCATGTATAGCTGTGGGCATGAGGCTTATGGATACCTCTGGAAGAAGGTAAACATCTCTCTCTCTCACTGATTTTGGAGGAACAGGACACTGGACTGGATGGCATATCTACGTTCCTCTATAATTTCATGAAATATGGAGATGTTCCAACTTTTCACCTCTTTATTTTTGGTGGTGTTGCAATCAATCAATTTGCATTGATGCAGGACGCTCCTTTTGACTACGATTCCAGTGCTCATCGTGACACTTGTAGCATTAGTAATCGTCGAACTGGTGGGTTCGAGCTCGGTGGTCAGCTCCTTGATTGCGACCATTTGTGTGGTGGTCTACTTCTGCTGCTTCATGACGGCTTATGGTCCTATTCCAAATATCCTGTGCTCTGAGATATTCCCCACAAGGGTGCGCGGTCTCTGCATCACAATATGTGCATTAGTCTTCTGGATAGGAGACATCATCGTGACCGATACGCTGCCTGTGTTGCTTGATTCGATCGGCTTAGCCGGCATCTTCGGCATTTATGCCGTCATGTGCGTCATATCTTGGGTCTTCGTCTTTTTGAAAGTTCCGGAAACCAAAGGCATGCCTCTTGAAGTCATCACCGAGTTCTTCTCCGTCGGAGCGAGGAAAATAGCAACTGTGAAAAATGAGTGATTCAAAGTAATCAGCCTCTCGTCTGTATGTACTGTTCTTTTCGGTTCTGAAGGAGCCCTCCTCAGAGGATTTAGGGGGTCATAACTATTTTGAGAGTAGAGTATGTGATGGCTTCAAGGTTATTGTTATATTTGTTATGAACTTCTTGTTTTGTATTGTGATGCATAAAGCAAGATTTTTTGGCACGTCCTTTACTTTCAGGGGCAATACCAGCAAATAGGTGTCTTGTTCCTTCAAAAAACCGTATGACCATGCCAAACCTCTGAGCAAAAGGAAGTGTAATGTTATCACGGTGTACATACCAAACAATTCATGATTCGAAGCGAGCGAAGATGATTCGAAAGCTGAGATACCATTTTAGCTTGAAGCAATTTCACGCACATTTTATTTCACGAGAAAGAAAAAGTGCCGCGGCAGAGAGAGAGAGAGAGATCAGGGCATTCTAGATAAATGCAATAATTCGCATCGATGTAAGGATATTTACGTTAGATACAAAATCATTCAATTTACAACCAACCAGCTTATGTTTCTCTTCTTGTCCCACTCCTCAGTAAAAAATGAAAGCAGGCTCTAAAAGGGAGCCTACTGCTTTTGAATTTCCTCAGCGGATGATTGGCTGATAGAAGAACTTGAAGATGAGTGCTCTGATTCGGAAGAATTTGATGATTGATTCTGTGAGGCACTCTGCTCACTGTCTACTGGCGATGATTGGAACTTTAAGGGTCTTTCAAAATCCTGGGCGTTCTTCCGGTCAATTACCAGTTTATCAAATTTCTGGTCCTGCAACGATCACAAGTAAATGAATACATCAAACATGATGATGTATAAAAACCCCGGAGGCAGCTCATTCTCCTTATGAATGAGTGAACTCATATACGTAGATTTGTCTTGATCTTCATGTATGTAGATTGGACACAGCACAACGAGAAGATCCAACAAAACAAGAATCCAGAATATCTACCGAAGAAATAAAAAAAATGTTACAAAAAACACAAAAGACTGAGAATTGTCAAGATTTGACACTTAACCCAGTTTTTGGAAAGTCCAATTTTCCCATGAGACTGATTAAATTTGAGCCATTTTTAGCATGGACACAAGCAGTGAGCACAATAGAATGACATGAATCACGCTTCTGAATACATAATGGTGTTTAAAGCAAGCAGAACATAAAACCTAGAACACGAACTGAAGATAATCATTTGCAATATGCAAATACGGAAGTCCATTATCAACAACAGAACAGCTAACTGATTGACGTGGAGAAATAGTGCTCACCATCTGTAGAGCTTCCAGTTTCCTTTGCAGTTCCTCATGTTCAGCTTGTATACGGAAGGGAACACCATGCTTCTGATACACATTAGTTTGTGCCAAGTCTTCATCTATGTCACTCGCCGTGGTTGCAAAAGGATGATTCGCAGGAATCCACCTCACCGTGTCAGGATCGACATCAGGCGGTATCATATCACCTTCTTTCAGAAACATGGTGGGCCTCTTCCACTGATAAGCCCGTGACCTTCTCTTCTTATGAATTGCTTGTTGCTCTTTAGTAAGTGTAACTGGAGCCAACCGATAAACCTTTCCACACATCTCCAGCGTTGAGTTACTCTTACCAGCTTTGACTAGTGGGTTGTTGAATGGATCGTCATACTTGAGGGGCCTGGAGCTGTGATGAAAATGACAGGGGATGTTAAAACAACTGCTCATGAGGCGAAACACAAGCTGAATGGTACAGAGACATACACAATCCAGAGATGAATGCACCAAAAAAGATGTGCCAGGAAAAAAGAATTAGAGGATTAGTAATCATACATGCCTCTTCTATCAGATCTCAACTGCCCACGTCTCACAAGATCAGCTACAGAGCCCGAACGATTGTAGTTCGCCTTCCTTGCTTTCAAGACTCTCACAGCAATGAACACAAATGCAGTCACAATGCATAACCCAAAAGCAAATCCAGCACGAGACTTTCTTTTCATCTGATAAGCAAGAAACACCCACAAAGGAAGTAGAGCGAACGCCCGAACTCTCTCAACAGAACAAGTAAACTCACTAAGTTAAGCCAAACCCACCCAAAACATCGCCTATTTCAGATGGTTCCGATCACAGATTAAACCAATTCAAGTTCCAACAACCACTAGGAGACCAACGCAACATTTCAGATCATTCATTCAACACATAAGCGAGAAAGCTTTACAATAACAAACAGCATCGTAGAGCTCTAACAAGTGCAAACAGTAAAAAATTTCATTTTTTCCATGAGTTCATTCCCGCTTCTTCCTTAAGAACTGAAATCAACCCCCAGTGAAATGAAAATGAGAGAGAGAGAGAGATTTTACCACGTAAACAACCGGTAGCCAAGAAGTGACAATGCCATGGAATTTAGCAAGTGGGTCTCCTTCCTCTGACTTAACGACCACTTCTTGATCAGACCTGGGTTCGTCGGAGCTCACTGGATCCACAACCGCCCTCAGCACGAACCTTCTGTCGGATCTAACCACATCCCACCTCACGTTCTTACGCTTCAACCCGAACTCCGTTCTCAAATCCGAGAGAACCCGGCGCTTCAAGACCCAAACGCAAGGCTGCTGCACGGCACAAACCCACAAACGCAGTAAAAAAGCTTTTTCTGGGAAGAGAGAGAAATGCAAAAAAAAAAAAAAACTCATGGGAACTGCGACGTTTGAAGCCACCTGAAGAGAGGCAGAAGGAACGTGAAGGGACCAAACCGAGGACATGCTGGGTAGGGCATGACGGGAGCGAAGATGGGTCTGAGAAAATGTCATGGTTGCGGTCATGTGGGAGCGAGAGTTCTTTAGGGTTCTTGATTTACCATTGCCCTCTGCAAAAGCAGCGATATTGATCAGTGTGGTCACCAGATCCTCGACAGACATATATAGAACTTCTGTGGACAACATCACAACCGTGGATCCGTGGCGCAATGGTAGCGCGTCTGACTCCAGATCAGAAGGTTGCGTGTTCGATTCACGTCGGGTTCAAACCCCACCGTTTTTGCAATTTTTTGTTGGATCGTGTTTGGATCTTTCTCATAGTTGTTAAATGCAGAATAAAATTAACTCACTCATAAAATTACGATTTGCCGTGGTATTATCAACAAGATTTCTCGATTCTTGAGAAGTTAGCAAGATGATCGATCACGACATCCATTCACCTTCGTTTTAAACTGTAAGGAAGCATGACTGGACTCGATGCAGATAAGCACGAGATGCAGACAATTAATCTTTCATGTACAACAAGTGAGGTATAGAGGAACGACACATAAATTGGAGTCGCATGAATATATATACTCAACCATCAAGTAATGTAATTTACAGGTTTCGCATTCTGTGATCAAGTCATCACTCATCAGTAAGCAAGAGAATCAACTTTCCAACACATTTGCAAGTAATATGACCAAGCACAATCAGGTGCTGACTGGGGAGCAGAACTTTGGTACCCTACAAACCATTCCACAATTGTACACAAAATTTTTGAGAATACTCCCTACAAGATTCGGCTCCTGGGTTTTTTTTTTTTTTGCTTCGGAAAGTACTCAAGCCGATGCAGAAACAAGGCGTGCGGCTCGACAGATGATGGCATTGACTTCCCTTTTATCAGTTTGCGGGATAAATAGTACCTAATCAAGAAACAAGGACACCCCCACAACCACAACAAACATCCACCTTCGACTTTGGAGGGCATCGTGGCGAGACGATTCTCAGCATGCTCGCAGTTTTTATGAGAAAATTGCAACTGCCGAAGCTAATTATATGATTAAGGACTGGACAGTAGATCTTGCTGACGGAACGGAAAGCCTTTTTCATTATGCTGGGGATTGCGTTCCCCAGGAACATCCACGCTAGCTGTGATGCTAGCAGCATTGGTGTCCAGAGACCGTGTGTCATTATCCGAGGGACGGATCTTTCTAGGATGAGTTTGGTGTGCATGTGTTGGTGAATGCTCGGGCGAATCTCCAGGGCTTCCACCCAGAGTCCTAGTCTGAGGTTCTGCTTTCCCATCAGTCTTCTTCTTTAAGGCGTTCTTGTGCCACTGTTTCAGGGCCTTCGAAGTTTGTTCGTCAAAGATTGATCTCTTCATGGTCGATCCCATCTGATATTCCCAAATGAGGTGGAAAATGCATACATGATTAGCAATCGTCTTGTCTTCTTAATGCAATGTATGCCAGACATTATGGCAAGCACGCAACCATTTGCATTTCAGACTAGGTGAGGCTATTTACTGACTCCTAAAACTCTCCTGAGTTTGCTTTATATTTTGCATCTACTGTAAAAATTTCCTAAAAAAATGCAAAGAAACACATTTAGCTAGCACCAGTTGATATGGAGGGATGCGGCAGCAGTCCCTTACCTGAGTGACAAGAGCATATAGGGGGAGTGTGCTGTAACTGCAGAGAATTTGGACCCCAACCCTGAGAGATTAAAGCTACCGTTCATTGTTCAGTCATTTGCACGCAAATTACATAATAAGCTTGAAAGAAAACTTTTGGAACAACTTGATTCGTACATACTAAGGTGGAAATCATATACAGAGTATAATGGCTTACCCCAGTGCAACCCGTATCACGACAAGGGTAAAATTGTCGTGAAAGCAGGATTTCAGACCGAATTCATACTGCATCAAGAGGAAGATTTAAAAAAACCAACTCGCAAAATGAATGAATTCAATGGTTAGAAATCGGAGTTCATTAGTTACCCAAATCCAAAAGAAGTAGGTAATCTCGAATGCGTTCTGCACAGGATGTACAAACTAGTGAGGAAGTCTCCACAAAGCATGATATTAAAGAAATGCAAGGCTAACGAGAACAAGAGCTATACAATAACATCATGACATGCTGTTGCCCAGTAAGAAAGTTACTATGCCCGTTGCAGTGTCATTGCAGATGTGCAAGTGAGTAGGTAGCATCTAAACATTTGTTTAACTCGATCACTACTGCCCAATAATCCCAACTCCCAAATAAAGGAGAATTTATTACCTGAAATAGGACGAAATGGATTAGATATAGCACTAACTGTGGCCAACCAAACCAAAAATGCCGGTCGGAGACTTGTACGAGGGGTATCCCTTGAACTACAGCGTGTCTCTCTTGGATCTCAAGAGCCATCTGTGTTATGATAGATTGCAATTTCGTCCCAACAGCTAAGATCACCTTCAAGAAAGTACAAAAATGATATCTCAAACATAGCGAAACAAAAGAAAGCAAGGCTTCTTCCAATAGTCAAACATAACTTAAAACATTTATTGTCAAAAATTTTCTTACCACTACAGGTAGAATAGACAACCAAAACATAGCTTGCCAACCTGGAAAGTCAGATGGTTATGAACGAACTCCTTAACTTATACATTAAACAGAAGCATAATTTATAGTAATGCTATATTTAATTTGATTGAGAGGAACTTTACCGTGGACATTCATAAGTAGGAAGATCACTACAGAAGCCCACAAAGGCGCACTGTCAAAACAACGGTAGAACTATGTCAGACAGTGATAATACTTGAAGACTCGCCAAAGCATATGCAGCGAGAGACCTTGTTTAAAGATATAGTCGTTCCGATGCGTTACCTGATTCCGACCACTACTTTGAAGTCATCTTCTAGTGACCGTTTTATGTACTTTTGAAAATCGAATTTGCTCCCCGGTGCTAAATGAACCTGTTAGAAGATAATAAAGAATTCACGAGGGAAATATGAACCGAAATGAATTTCGGAGGAACTCACCGTAACAAATCCATGTCTCATGGTCAAGTAGTCAGCCCTACGAACCGCCCGAAAAAATTGCCGGAAAAAGCATACCTGTACAGATGATCTTTCAATAACTCCCCAGAACTAACTTTTGTGACTCTGTGAATCGAACCATCCATATCCAACTTTTGTGAATCGAAAAGCTAACAAGAGGAAGAGAAAATGCTGCAAAAATGACTTACGATATAAAAGAGAAACGGTGTCTTGTTCCCCAAGTGACTGTGTTCTCTTACAAACGATGTCTCATGGGTGAGCCTAAACCTTGAAGGATCTGGAAAAGCATGAAAAGACCTCCATTATTCAGCCCCAAATATGGAACTCTTTGATGATTCTATGGGGAAAAACCCGCAGCTATGTAAGTGTACATGAGCTTTATGCTTTCAATCAGGAAAGATTACAGATTCCACATTGGGAATCAATAACGTGCACTTTCATACCATTCAAGAACTCAAAATCAGTCATTGTCTCCCGCTCCCACACTTTCCATCCGCGAATCTGCATTGAGAAAATTCGAATTCGCTCCTTAGAATTGTTGAAAGTTTAGAAAGTGGACTACATTGTGAATTTTCAGATTCTTTTATTACCTTCAATCTTCCAAGTGTCATGGTCACTGCGCTATATAGAACATGGAACACTGCTAGAAAGAAAATGAAAATGTGTAACTGATGCAACGCATTAACGGAGACCATTGACACGTACCCCTACAATAAGACAACTATTAGTAAAGATCTAGGAGAAAGTTTGCACATATAGTAAGCAATTGTATTTTATGATCTAGCAATCTGCATAGGAAACTAAGACAGAATTGAAAGACTGATCACAATTTGTAAACAACCATTTCCAGAAAATTCTTTTGCAGAAAAGAACTACGAGTTTTCCATGGAAATGGAGCGCTAATGCTGTCATACCTGTGACAGACCAGAGAGGCAATTGCTCAGGAGCAAAACCAGTGCAGTGACTCGGGTAATTTATTTACTAACTAGGTTAGGGGCATGATGGAAGTGATTGACATCTGAAAATTAAAAGAAAAGCACTTGAACATGTGCCAAGATAGTGTACCATCCAGATTTTTAAGAAACGGTGCTCAAATATTGGCCCAAAAATTTGTATAGCTGATAGGTCATTAAATGAGATGAATGACAAAGTCCAAAGCAAAGGACCACGATGTACTCATCCCCGTTCTGTAATACACTTCCTTCAAAATCATACTTCTTCTAGTTTCGAATGATCAACCTTCCAATGAACCAAATTATAATGTGTGATTGCCCTGCCTCCTTACTTTTGCCAATTTTGTTTTGGCACTCATACTTTGTCCAAGTTTTGTGAGAAAGTTATACACTGCAAATATTCGAACACCAACCCTCAAAGCACCATTAGCAAATCATACTTACTGCTTTACAACCTGTGCCTCCACTGTCAGCCGCTAAGATCCTATGCGCATACCAGAGGAGCCGGCGGTGATGTTCACCGCCGCTGTCTCCTCCTCCTCCTGCTTCTGCTACTTCTCCTCCTCCTCCTCCCCCCTTCTCACCAGCCTCATTGTCTCCATATTGGCTAGAGTGAGCAAGGGGGCATGGTAACATCGTATCTGCCGCATGTTCTGGAATGCAGACTTTAGCTATGTAGTTTTGCCCGAACGTCAATAGCAGCGAAATAAATCCCAGAACCATGAGTTCTGCAGCATTAAAACCAGATTAAGTGGCTACACAAGTGATTTTTGCAAATTGGAAAAGGAAAAACGATTAACATATACGGTTGTAAAAGCGGAAAGCCTAAAAGCATAATGTCAAGAAGCAAATAGAAGCAGTAGCCTCACCTCCTTTCAGCTTTTCAAGCGCTTCTAACATGGCCGCCTTGCGCTTTTTACGAAATATCTATTGGATGCACGACATGAGTTACTAAAATGAACCATAAGGAAAACAGCGATAGGAAGATGCACAAAGCTCGGTAAAAGAAGAAAGGTTCAGAAGTATATTTAGATGTCAAATCTATGACATCTTGTTTCTTCCCAGTTCACGAAGAAACGCATCATTAAACCAAAATTTGCTTGACATACTTCGAATATCACAAAAGGCGATGTCAGCTAGGTTTAACAAAAGGGAGTCTGACCCTCTTGCTTTGCCCGCGATCCAACGGAACCGCAAGAATGCAAGAGAAGGGAAAGATGCATATTACATGAGCATGCCAAAAGCATCAAACAAGAAGAATGAGTTCCATCCATTACCGTTCCCACCGAATGAAGAACCTTCTCTAATAGGATGGAAATCAAGACGATGCCAGCGCAAACAGCCGAGACAGCCCACGTCGGCGTCTGATCGAGCTCCCTCGATCCGGCGGTTGTGCCACCTCCGGCCATTTCAAAATTAGCTCAGACAAAACTTAGATCATCCAACTCTAATGCCGATCAATCTCTTCAAGAACAAAAAAAAAAAAAAAAGGGTAACAGTCACATTCATTCAAAGTTTCGGCAGCAGCATGAAGAAAGTGAAATGAATTCTAGAATTTGCTGAAATCACAAAAACCAACTTCTTTCCTCCCGGGGACATTGGCCTAATGGAGGTTTTTCTCTCCCCCCCCCCCCTTTCATAACGGTATTCAAGCAGGGGATGTACGGAGAGACTCATTCGGCGGTTGTTCATCAAGAATGACCCGATTCTCGCAGCCTAATTTCGAGTTTGCCCCTTCCTCAAAGCCCACAAACTCAGGAGAGTTAATAGGGAATTTAGTTACACCATGTCCAATTATAGGATAGCCCCACACACGCACACGCACACGCACACGCACACACGAAGTAGTCCGTCTTTCTTTGCAAAAATGAAAAAAATGGGCGAAGCCCTTCAAACCGGAGTTTCAAAGAACTTCCATGGAAGAGAAGAAGAGAGAGATCATTACTTGGGGTGATCGACATTGCCTTCCTAATTATTACCGTTAGGGGCTCAAAGAACACTATCTGGGCTTAACATCAACCTTAACGCCCAAAAAAAATAATAAAAATATACCATGAGCGAATGCACTAGGGCATGACAAACATCAAATCAGCAACAACGACCGGCGGAGGGGAGATGCTAAAAATTTCACGCGGGTTCTGGTTTCCTCTACAACGTACCCGAAACTTTAGCTGGGTATAAAGAGGACAGTTTTCATGCAAAGACAGAGGACCTCCGAGACACAAACTGTGTTAACTGAACATCCTTCCATTCATGTTGTTGCGGAGGCGAATGAGACGGCCGTGAATCTCTTAGCGCGAACAAGATCGAAAAGAGAAACTTCGAGTGGAAGATAAAGTAATAGTAACATTTCAAAAAATTAATATCGCCGTTGCCGGGGATCGAACCCGGGTCACCCGCGTGACAGGCGGGAATACTCACCACTATACTACAACGACTTGCTTGCTCCTCTTACTCGTATATATATTATACAAAACTATAAATTGATACTGATCAGTAGTATTTTTAAGAAGAACTTTTAATTTATTCAATGTAGTCCCTAACTTTACATCAATGTGTAACATAGTCCATGAAATTTTAATTCATTCATTATGATCCATAAATTTTTTTGTATATATTCAATTTAATCTCTCGAATGTATGAAAATATTCAATGCTGTTCTCCTATTAATTCAAATTCAAGGGTTAAATTAAACATTTTCATATAATCCAAGTGCTAAATTGAACATAAATCAAAAGTCATGGGGCCTCGTCGGATCAAAGTTGAAGAATCATTTGTATCATTTTTTTGGAGTATCCATCTCCTGGAATCTGTTGTTACACTAGTCACATTACTCTGCCCAAGAACAAAAGTATCTGTCAACGGAGACTTTAGACAAAGGTTTTTATGTCTTTTACACTTCCCGGCCTTGCTGGCCATACGACAAAATGAGAACCGCTAAACCACTTTTGCCTATCTCACATTGCTTTTCCTCGTTCCAGTAAATGCTAAGAATTCCAAGTTTTTGCGATCCTCTGAACCAAGCTCGGTGACAAAATCGCGGTAATTTTGATAGCAAGGCCTTACGCCATTACCAAAAAGAAAAGTCCATATTAATCGGATCAGTCAACTTGGAACTGTAGTATAAGGTCTTACGAATTCAAGATTGCTTCGTCAATCTAAAATATGTACCCGCGTAGAAGCTTGAAAGGGAAAATGTAGCTTTTGATAGAATGGATGAGAGAAAGCATTCGATGCAATTAAGTGTACATGGACCAACTAATCACCTAAAACCTGCACAAGGAAATGGAGTGGACTCGAAGATAATGGGTCCTCTAAAATCTACGCTCGAACAAGGTGCTCATCCGAGTGCTCAAGGGAACTGAGACGGTCGTTGGCAATCACTCGGAAGAAAAACGGGTAGTTGACCCCCCCTCTGCGATCTACCCTGCTGATAATAATTTGATGTCGACCCTCTTTCCCGGTTAGCGGCCACAATCCCACTCCCTGTTCCTCTGTTTCGCTGTTCGTTGACGAGAGGGCGGCTGAAGAATATCGATTGACCGGTGTATAGAAGCTCGGCCCCTGGTATCTGCGACGAGCCGACACCTTTGGACGATGACACGAACCGCCCTGCTTCTTGATCCCAAAACACTGAAGATTTCGTGCTCTCAGCTGCACCCGAGTTTTTCCTGCCATGATTTTGGGGCACATTTTCGCGGAGAGAATTTTCGTTCCCTTCACTTTGTTTGGCTGACCATGGAGATTGGCATGCTGATGACTGATATATCGGGTTGAAGTGATCTCGGTTCGGAATTCGGTTGTCCAAAGGAGAAGTAGTAAGATTGGAGAGGTGAGGACTGCTCATGTTGCTAAGACTCTGAGCACAGGCTTCTGAATCTTCCCTACTAGCCCGGCTTGGTGGATATGAACTTTTGGCTCGTGATGTCCCTGCTCTAGCATTTCTATGGTGAAACCCTAGGTCAGAACTGACAGGGCTACTTCTTCCACTAATGTTGCTGCTGGATAAGCGGTCTGCATCATATGGATGATGTCGAGAACTTATGGGACGTAGAACGGATGAAGACGCTCTCGCTTTAGCACCTGCTTTGACTGCCTCCTTAGAGTCTAACTTTGCAAGCTTCCATGCACTTATGCGAACAGGTCGTTGGGGCATCTTTCTCCCCTTGTCCGAAGGTTGTGTAGCGTCTGGATCAACTGTCGAGGGGAGGCGTCCTGGCTCCAAGTGTGGGATAATTTCATCCTGCTCAATGAAACAAGAGAAAACATGTTTGGCCCGAAGAGTCATCTTGATCCATAACAAATATTCCAGCGCCATACGCATACACGCAGGTGAAGAGAAAGCACCATTTTACAATTAACCCAATTGTCGATCTAGCTTCAAATTTATTTCTTGTACCAGACAAAATGCTTTTGAATCTTATTATTCATGTATATCGGAATAACAAATACGGACACAACATTAGCTTTATAATATAAGTTCCCTCCCAGTACACATACTCTCCTAAATTCCTCCAGGCAAGCCCAACAAATTGTTGCGCATTAACGGCTTTAAGTGCATCTGCATACTGAACAAATACCTGGTTATCCATGAAAATTCTTGGAGGGGTACACCAAGCACCTCTATATTGCAAGCCTATTCCAAGAGAGCTTCTTCCACTAACAGCAGTGACAGCTGAACCAGTTGGGGAAGAAGCAATACTTTGCGGATCACCACCTACAGATGGTCCAGGCGCTTCACTCTGTGTTCTCATTGCAACTACATACTCATATGTCGTTATACCCTACATCAAGTGAATGAGTATACTATAATGCCTGATTGGAAGAATGCTGGCTAGGAAGAGGCCTTTTTTTTTTTTGATGAAGGAAGAGCCATGTTTCATTGCCAAACCTTTCTAATTAGAATCATGTGGAAGAAGAATAGCTCTCCGAGAGGGACAGTGGCCAGACAAGAAACAGCAGTGCATAGGGTCTGCAAGGAAAGCACCCGTAATAAAGCAATATCATCTCCATAACTAATTGTGTTGAGTAAAGCAAGTTGCTCAGAGGTCATCCTTAATTTCAGGATAGTCAGCAGCAGAGTAGAACATCAAAGAGTCTCTGACCTGACTCCACCAAAGCATACACAGAATAGTGCGACCCAAAGAATTAAGGGTACTTCAAATAAACAACAATGTATGAAGAGCATGAGAGAGTCAGTTGAATGACCAAATGATACCCATTTTTTCATTCATATAAATATAGTTTTGTAATAAAACGAAGAGGCAAAATAAGGCAAACAACATACCACCACAATGACAAAGGGAATCCGCGTGAATCCGATTCCAAGCCTGTCAATTATCTGATCTTCAGTGCCCCTTTTATCAACAAAGCACCGGACAAGGACAGCAACTCCCACACCAAATTCAACGACAAGCTGATGCAGACAAAGGCACAAGCAAATGCATCAGTCCATTTAAGAAAAGTAATTAGGGAAATGTGACTAGGAGGAGAAAACTAACATATCTGTAGGTAAATTGAAGTTATGGACAGTTGACAATGAACGAAAACTCACCCAAGTAAGGCTTACAGCCATGAGACACACAAAGGTGACATAATTTTTCCTTCCCACGCAATTATTCAACCACTGAAAAGAAGGTGCAATACGGTCAGACAGTCCCCAACACAGAAAAGCTAACATAAGCATAACATCTCAAAAGACCGGTGCAAATGATGGTAAGAAATGCAGCATTAAGGGACCTGATCCTATTTGATGCGGGAGCCTAATTCATTTTTTACAATATAAGGTCTTTTCTGCTTCATGCCTTCTATTACTTTTTAGGTTAATAAATAGTCACGTGCCAATGATGTCACTTTTAATGAGCTCCAGCTGTTTACATTAGAATTCTTATTTAAGATCATGGGTTGAGATCGTCTTTCATCTGTAAGCCTAGTATATATAGGTCTCTAAGTCTTTTTGTCATTAGTTTTTTCTTCATTCAATAAATATCATTGATTTTTATAAACCCTAGAATAATTTTCTCTGTTCCAGCTTCAATATAACTCTATTTTAGCCCCTTTCTTTGTTCTTTTTGCTATCTTTATTTCTCCAACTACGTCAATTGGCATCGGAATGTTAGGCTTTTTCCCTACATAACTACTGCAAATACAGAGACCATGTTCTTATAGACCCATCCCTATGTTAATACACCCATGGAAACTATAGACGTTAATCACCATAAGGCCATTGACGAGCACACAGAACTTACTCGACAATGATGATCAAATCCATCAACACATTTGGCACAGCTTCTGCAGTGTTTGCTAAACTTGCGTACCTGTGAGAAACGAAATCCAAGCTCTTGAGTAAGTCATTTGTCACTCTTCTTTCCGAATGTACCGCATAAAGCAGGGTAAAATCACCAATAGGATTCAACCAAACAAATTGAAATACTATTCATGTGAACAGAAAATATTGTATCCCATGGAACTAAGCACTTTTGTATGGAAAATGAAACAACAATGAAATGTCCGAAGAAGTATCAATCTATCTTTGCTGGGTTAAGCGCAATAAAACAACAGCAAAAAATAGGCTGTTCCTGTCCAATGGGATCAAGCATATAAATTTTTTATAAGAGGCAACCTTTTGTTTTTATCAGTGACATGCTGTTGTTCATGTATTTTCCATCATAACTGTGTCAGTCAAGATACGCATCCCAATTCCCAATTTGTCATACAACAAGACAAACAGACAGACAAACAAACAGGAGGACAGACCACCATTTAGTTCCAAATTCAGGATTCCCCATCTAACTGCGAGATCATCAAAAGACTCCAAGGAGACTGAAAAGTCCTATAAGGTTTCCATAAAAAAAATATTATGGAAATTATCCAGGATATTGGTAGCAACCAAAAAATGTTCCCTTCTTTATCTTCTAGGTCCATAAAGAGTCCAGGCCTAAGACTCCAGCAAATTAAACTTCCACCTTTTCCTCTCATAAACTTAAAAAAGAACAACCTTTTACCCTTAGTTTCCTCTTCCAATAGGACCATGGGCTGGTGGAGCCATAAACCAGGTTCCAGGACTTTACCTCGGCATTACATAAAGTGCAAAATAGAGCATCCTCATCTCCAGTTTGTTCCTCCAAATGATCTTCATCCTTGCGGCAATCTTCCTTAACAAGGAATCCACAGAAAAATCTCCCCAACATCGAATAGCAACTTGTATTATGACTACGAGAATTTTCTCCATTCCTCAGACCTGTTTTGCCAGGCTCTTCCACTGGACCAGTATTCCCTGGTCATAGATGAAGTTCATCTAAGAAAATGTACAGAAAGACTAAGTACACATAGTGTTTCTCACACCAGCAGATTGAGTGACTCATTATTCAGCCTCTTGCAGAGACCAGGGTATAAAATAACCCTGAAAACGTTCTTGTGTGTGGATTTGGTCCCGAAAAAGAAAAGGACGGATTGGAAAGAAAATTCAGAGAAACATTGATTAGTTTGATTACAGTTTAACAAGCAAGTTCTTCACTGGATCATAATAAAAATTATAATAAAACAACAAAAACTACACCAACCAGCTAAATCAGTTCCGGTATGCGATCTGTACGCTGAAGTTCTGTCAACTTCAACCAAAATCCCAGGATCAGCAGGATCGATGGCAGTGCACCGGACATACAGTATAAATACGGAGAGAGCCTAGAAGAAAAATCTCATAAGCATGAGATATATAAGCAGCAGCATATTCACACGAAACAGGAAAACAAAAGAGTCCAAGTGCACGTACCAACAATGAATAAACACCAAGCGCGACATATTCATATATGTCCTTTCCAAGAAAGGGAGCAAAGAAGGCATAAAATGCCACAGATAGTAAGAAGAACACTGTTATCGCCACCACCTGCAAGTATAGACAAAGATGAGTCAATTATGGCAAAATGATGACCACAGTAATCGGAACACATGAAAAGCTTTTCCTTCAGGCTTTTAAAAGATTATCGACGCCATGGCGACATCAGCAACAACATGAAAAGCTTTTCCTTCAGGGGAAGTTAGCCGGATTCAAAATTGAACCCGATTCCCATCAAATTAAACGACGACGACATTCAGGCAGAAAGTTCGCGAAAATGGTTCCTGCGAATTTTGGAACTGTTCGAGATTTTCTGATTGGGCACACGGCCATCCATCACTGTGGTGCTCCATCTCGTGGTGGATGATTTATAAATCGGCACATTTCCAAAAAAATAGAAAAAGGGAATCTAAATTTGACTTTGAACAGTTACGCAAAGCGTCACGGCTTCAATCAAAGTCGTAAAGCGTCCGCGCAAATCAGCGACCAGATCCAGCCCCAAAAACAAGGAACAAAAAACCACGATCACCGCACCAGGACAACGGCTTATCCATCGAAAAATCACGAGGAAACCTTAGTTCGGTCCACATTACTCACTGATCCATAAAAAGAAAAAAAAAAAGCAAAAAAAACTCCGCACGCGACAAACCGCCAAACGAGTCGTCATTAAAAACGAACAACTCCAATGTGCAATTAGTCGCTGGCGCAAGCAGTTGAGCGACCGCGGGACACACGACGAGAGTGCGGCACCACCTGGAAGGGATGAGCAGGGAGTTCCCAGCCGTGACGCCTAGACATGGCCGAAACCGGGGTCGGAGCTCGTCGATCGAGAGCATCCGGCGCTCGAGGTCGCCGCGGCGAAGCAATGCGGCCCGACACTGGAGTCTCCCGGCGAGTGTTTCGGCGACCGGACCTCCTCCTTCGCCTATCGGCGCCGCCCCAAGGAGGAGGAGAAGCTCCGAGGAGGTTGTATTTGAAGAACGCGCCGAGTCAAACTCGACTAGCGACTCGGCGATACTGGCCAGTGCAGCGAGAGAGAGGAAAACTAGGGCTTGGAGTGCGTGAGTTCGAGTTCCGATCACAGAGCCTCGGAAGAAGGAGGAGGAGGTGGAGGAGAAAACGGAAAGAGAGAGAAGAAGAAAGATATAGAACAGTGTTGGACCGTATTTTTATTTAGTTTTAATGGTTTTATTTAATAAATGAATTGAAAATCATTTCTCCCAACACTTTCCTATTTCTTTTAATTTTTTATTTTTGGGTGGCCGCTCAACAGTTCTATCATCAGAGGGACGGTCCTACGTTAGGGAGCCGGCCCTAAAGTTTTCGGTCTGTGGAAAATTTTCATTTAACTGTTTCACGAAAAATAAATAATTTAAATTTTTTAAATGATTACTTGCATCGCTTAAAATTAACAAACGAAAATATTTTCGTTATTGATGATAATTTATGGCTTAATATTTACTCACATGATGAAATTTTTTTATTGATTCATTTTTATAAGCAATATAAATAATTATTTTAAAAAAATATTTTTAAAATTAATGATTTTTCGTGGAACGAACATACTCTTAATATTTTTTTTTCGAGTAACATGTATACACACGCCTTTTAGCTGATCCGTACTCCCAAAAAAAAATACCTTTTGCCCTATTCCGATCGCAAAAGCTGTGCCTCTGAAGTCAAATTTTTCCGAAAGCAATTTTTTTACCAAATACTCTCCCGCGGATAAACTTTCTATTTGGGAAGTTTCATGCAAACGTCACGCAATTTCTCTTTTTTTCGGCACCAATGATCATTGACCGCCATCACATTCCGTTTGCCTCGAGAGCAAAGAGAGGGTCGATGGTGCGACCCTCCCCTTTTGGAGGAAGCATCGTCTCGGGTCCTCGTGCTGCGGTCGACTGGTCAAAAATCAGATTCCCACGTACCACGTGCCCTCTGGCTTTCATGTTCCTCGCGCTCTCTCCTTCCCTTCTCCGCTTCTTCGACCTGTGGTTTTTGTCGTAGACGTGAAAAACGGACCGCCTAGATTGGATTCACCTATTTTGAGAGTGCCTATCCGCTTCTCAGTTTCTAAAAGTGAAATCGGTATCCGAGCGATCCGGTTCTCAATTTCAAAAAGGGACCGGACCGGACTAGCTGCATGCATTTTTTTTATTTCTTATTTCTTTAAAAAAAATAGTAAAATGTAAACTAAACCCTAAATGAACTTCGTTCACATAAAATTCATTAAAAATGTGAACTAAATTTCTAAGTGATCGATTTCATTAGACCGATCCAGTCCAATCTAGTCCTCAATCTTAAGACCAATCGGTCTAGTTAGTCCTCAGTTCTCGATTCTACCTTGAAATCAGACCGAACCGAAAATCGATCACCCCTGATTTTTCATTCACGCGATCAGAATAGAGGAAGAAGGGAAAATGGCAAAAATTTTGAGACGCTGGACATCAGATAGATTGGCGATTTCGTGACTAGCTCGAGGGAATTACCGAATTTCGAATTTTTCTTTTTCCTCTTTCGGGCATAAGCCGCATCCAGAGAAGCGATACACGTCTCGGAAAACGACGTGACGGGAAAAAACAAAGGACGGCTTTTTTCGTGGCAAAAAGCGGGCCCGAAATTGTCGGGGACATTATTGATTTAATTTTCCGCCTAAGTAAAACGAAATATCTGGCCTTTGACTTGATGATGCTGCGGGGGAGGGCGGGGCGCGTAGCTGGAGTGAGCTGCCTGGGAAAATTTTAAAAAAATCATTTTCCCACGCCCCTTCTATTCTATTCAACGTGGACTTAAAATTTGAAAAATATAAAAAAAAATAAAAATAAAAACACCGTCTCGTCCTTATCTGAAAAATTTTCGAGCTCCTCGATTTTGTTGTTCCGCTCTTCTGTTTTTCCTTAATCGTCCGGCAGAGAAGTGGGCCCCCCCCGATTCCATTTGAATATATGGGAAGCGTTTTCTCGATTTGGGATCTTTTCTTGTTCAGTTTGTTGCTGCCGAGGTGTCCCTGTCCGCAAAATCGAAAATTGGCAGCAAGATCCTTCCAATGCAGCGGAGAGAGAGAGAGAGATGACATTGGATTAGTCTTGCATGTTTCTGTTTAATCATTGATAATTGGCCCGAGCTACCATAATTTGCCTCTTGTAAGGGCGTGTACAATTTAATAAATAGAGCATTTAAGCGTGCGAATCTGACCGTGTTCGGTTCGTAAACGGAAGTAACGCTCCCGATAAAGATGGGAGAATCGGGGCTCTTTCGCAGATCACGATGAATTAATAAAGTAGCCGAATGGCGAGGGAAGACTGAACAGCCTTCTCTGAGTGCACATGCGGTGTCGAGAACGAAGAAGATCTGATTGTTAAGGGCTCGGCGAAAAGGAAAACTCGATGCTGTGCGACTCCGCACCGGCGCTTCCTTGGCGGGCGCGTCTCGCGGGCTCGTCCATCGGCGTCCGCGGACTGGAGAGGTGATCCTTATTTGGTGGTGAAGACGACGATGGGTGATGGGTCATTGGCGAGATGGGGAGGCTCTCGCCATTGCTGGCCCGGTGCTTGTCGAGCGAGGGCAATGGCGATGTAGCGTGGCCCGTGGTCGTTGGTGGCGACGACGGCGACGGCGGGGATGAGCTATCTCCTCCGAGCCCGGCCTTCTTGAGCTGCCTGTTCCTCGCTTTAGCTTCCTTGTGCCAATTCTGTAGGGCCTTGGCCATTTGCTCCTCGAAGATTGCCTTCTTCATATGCGACCCCATCTGTGGGAGCATAGTTCGGGGCACTTAGAGCTCGTACCGACTCTTGATTATTTGCAATCAAAGTCACCAAAAAAAAAGAAAAGAAAAGAAGAGGGTCTCTATTTGATTCGCGTCGGACGGTTATTTCAATTACGGTGTTATCAACTGTTTAGACGGTTGAAACCTCGCGTTATCGTTTAACTCTTTCCACAGTATTCGCAAATTCGCCTAAGGAAGAGGATAAGAAAAGGAAATGAACGTCTTATGAGAAAGGTTTTGTTGGTAGAACTCACTTGGGTGACTAGGGCATAGAGAGGGAAAGTGATGTAGCTGCACAAGAACTGGAGTGCCAACCCCAGAAGCACCCTGCACAAACTAGCTCCAACGTTCTCGTGGAAGCATGATCTCCACCCGAACTCACGCTGCATCAATCCACGTCGCGATGATTATTACCGTAAAATTTCACGCCGTCGTTTACGAATCGGGGGTACTCTTTTAGAATACCGTCGATTAAAAAGAAAAACGAATTCGTAGATGGTATCAGATCGGATCACGAGAAACAATTCATACCCAAGTCCATAGGAAAAATGACATTTGGAAGGCGTTCTGCAATGATTGAAAGACAAACGAAGTTAGATGTTTCGAGTTCAAGGTCGAATCCGAAACAAAAGTAATCTGTATTGGCAAAAAAAAAGGGGATAAGGTACTTTTGTTAGCGGGGCAATACCTATTATTTCCATGGCATAAGACACAGTGTTACCTACCTGGAACAAGGTGAAGTGGATCAGGAGAAGAACCCACTGAGGCCGATTGAACCAGAAGAACTTGTCGTTTGGCTCAACAACTGGAGCTCCTTTGACTACACTGGTCCTGTCCTGGATACCTTGAGCCATTTCCATGATAATCACCTGAAGTTTTGTGCCCACCGAAAGGATTATCTGCTCGACCCACCAAAGAATCGAAAGAAGAAAAAGCAAAAGCATGGTAATACTTCAGTATCCACCATGAGCCGAGGTACTAAACTGATCGTAATGTATGAAAGACGTCGGAACATGTGCACGAAAGATTGTCCCCAAAGGTGGGCGGGCCGAGTATGCACGGACTTACGAGAAGTGGAGCCAAAGATAGCCAGGTGAGCGCGTACAATTCTGACAAAAAATTCACACAAGAAGATCAAAATTTTACAGGGCACAGAAAAACGGATGCATTGCTAGAGCTTGGGATCTAGAACGGTATACTCACTGTATACGTTGAGCAGCAGGAACAAAATAGCAGAAATCCACAGCGGGAAGCTGCAAAATAGGACCAAAGATGGAAAGGAGAAATCAGCTTCTGACAAAAATTGTCAGTACACGTTGCGGCTGCAATAGAACATCTCCAGTTTCCTCCATAGAGAGCAGAAGCACCTGATTCCCACGACGGCCTTGAAATCGTCTTCCATGGACCTCTTGATGTACTTGTGAAAATCGAATTTGCTATTAGGCGCCAAATGGGCCTGCACTTGTTCCCCGTAAAAAGCAAATGACAAGTTTGATTTCTCATTTCAATGCAAAAAAATACAAAGTCGAGCAATGACACACGAGTCTTTTCATGTACACGTATTGGCATAGGCTTTAGTAAAATTTCCCCGCTTTAAACTCACATTGATGAAGCCGTGGCGCATTGTCAAGTAGTCGACCTTCGATACCGATCCGAAAAATTGCCTAAAGAAAGCAACCTGGTGAAAATTGAGGATTTGAGGGTCAATCACGAACAAAGTGAGGCCCAAATTGACTAACCTGAAGTAAAAGATACGACTAGAATGGATTAAGAGGCTGTGTAAGCGGAAGACTCACGATCCATATAATTCCGGGGACTCTCGAGTGGCCGGAGTGACGCCTCACGAAAGAAGTCTGATGAGTGAATCGGAATCTCTCCGGATCTGGAAATCACAGGAGGAGTTGCTGTTACCATTTTACGACCGCATCGTGATTACGATACCGAAACTTGCGGTTTCGGGGTTCGGCTCCAAAGAAAGATGGTTTAGTTAGGATCAGTCACCATGAGTATATTGATATTCCAGAGAGGAGCTTTCTGCTTCCCAAGCCTTCCACTTCTTCATCTGTTCGAACGTCCAAAACCAAATTTCACGAGGACTTGTGAAAATCGTTGAATTTAACCTTTTGGGGACTCAAATCAGCGGTCGCACCGATGAGAGATGGGCTATGATCCGATCCAGCCCATTCATCGACCGGTTCCTTCACGGGCTTTTTTGGGCCCAAGTATATATACTAAATTGTCATGTTGTCCTTAAATTAAGAAAAATCGCCATTCAATATCGCACCGCATCACGATTTGTAACAAACATAAGTCTAAAATGCCAAGCATTTATGCTAAATGTACGGATATATTTAGATGGATCCAAAATCAGGTGCGCCAGGCATTTAGTTACCGTCCTATCTAGTGAGGTCCATATGGTTCCCACATGTCGGACGGCGACCGCGCGCCTCTTGCACCCGATCTTGGGCCAAAATGTAAATTTTGCCGTCGCCATTCGGCAGCGAAACTTCGGGCCTCGGGTCGTAATTATAGGCCCACGACAGGTAAACTTGCAAACCATGATACAGCAAGAGCAAGTGCATCGTTGCCCTTTTAAAACTTGGAACGAAGGAAGAAGGCTCACTTTGGCCCTTGCTAGTGCCATCGTGACGACGCTGTAGAGAACGTGAAAGACGGCCAGGACAAAGATGAAGATGTGCAGCTGGTGCAGCCCTGACTGAGAGATCAACGATATCTTCCCCTGCTTTCAAATCCATCAAAATCAATGTCTTGAATACCGTAAAATAGCAGAACAAAGGAGTTACCACAAACTGTCAAAAGGGTATCGCTAGTTTGGGAGGAGGCCGTACGTGCTCGGAGCAGTAATCGTCCCGGGCGGAAGCCGCTAAAGATCGGCGCTGCATCATGTCTGTGGCGAGGGAAAGAAGCTTTCTCTTGTCGTGATCATGGTCACCGTCGTGATTGCCGTCTTCTTTGTAAGGATGGTCGCCGTCGTCCTTGTTCTCGTAATCAAACTTGCACGGAAGCATGATTTTGCCATAACTAGCCGGGATGCATATCTTCGAAAGGACGCCTATACTCACGGTGAGTACTAGAGACATGAAGCCTAGCAGCATGAGCTCTGCGCGTCCAAATTATCAAAGCTCATCGGACTTGAACACGGTAAGTCCGTAATCGAGCATGATATACGTGTATAAATCTTTATTGAAATTTATTTCATCGAGCAACACGATATTGCATAGGATATAGAGAGACGGAAATACGGTGTTATACCGGCTTTGATTTTCTCCAGGGCTTCCATCATGGCCTTCTTCTGGCTCTTTTGGAACCACTGCCATCAAAGAAACTTCTCATGCGATGCTAACCACGCAAGCGCCAGTTCCCAGATCAGCGGAATACAATACCTTGGCCAGAAAGTGGATGCACTGTTCGATGAAGACCGATACGACGATGAAGGCCGCGCACACGACGGCGATCGCCCACATCGGCGACTCTTGCAGCGACTGTTCTCCTGCAGCACCTGCCATGGCCTCAAATTTCTCTCTCGATACTGATGCTCGCGTCCGACCGAGAGAGAGATTGATGATATGCTGGTTTCGACGTTTCAATCGGGCGAAGAAGAATATATATATGCGTTGGGGCAACGTACGTGGAGACAGAAGAGGGAATGAAATTATATGCCCGTTTTGTCGCGTCGCAGGTAAGTCCCAGAATTGAAGATCATTTCTCCAATCGCGGGGGATGCTCGTTTTCGTCAGGTCTGCGTATCAAAAGTTACTGTCGAATCAAATGATTTTGGTCAACAATGCTTTTCTGATATTTGATACGATATATATATATATATATATATATATATCGTGTATTTATGATAAAATTTATGTTTTTGCCGAGAGGGTGCATAATTATCTGATCAAAGAATAAGCACGAACCGAGTCAAGATTCAAGAATTGAAGTTTTTTTTTTTATTTTACTTGAGAAGAATGCTATAAATAGTATATATATATATATACGTGTGTGTGTGTAATCATTAAGACGAATGAGTATTTTTCTCACAAATTAAAAAAAAACATATTAGAAATGAAAGTTTTATCGAAAGCCGCGTTTCCCGGTATCTTAATTTACAAGCACGTGCTTCATCCAACAATAGAAAAGAGAATAAGTTTTCCGAAAAATGATTGGCTCGAGGGTACTTTTTTTTTTGGCAACGTTGTCGAATTTTTTCGAAAAGTAAATTCAGCGTTAGCCTCCATTTTGTCCCCCGAAAAATAAATTATTTAAAAAATATTTTTATAAAAATAATCGCTTATATCAATTGAAATAATTAATTAATGAAAATTATTTTCATTATCGACAATAATTTATGCTTATATATTATCGTGTACGATAAAAATATTTTTCGTTCGTTCATTTTCATTATGGTAAAAGCAATTTTTTAAAAAAATATTTTCAATTTATTTTTTTATAAACAAAGAAGAAATCGAGAAAACATTAGCGCTCTTGCTTAGTCAGCATGGGCCCAAATAACAATGGTTAATTTAAAAAAAAAGTATCAATTTTACTTTGAATGATAATTCTTGTCCGAATTCTTTTTTGTCTAAGCAAAAAGCACCAATTTTTATTCTAGTCTCAAATATGACTCCGTGATGTGAAATTTTTAAATTATTTAGATCAAATTTGAGATTTAACTGAAATTTGGTGATTTTTTTAGGAGACGAAAAAAGTTGAGGGCTTGTTTTTTTTTTTTTTTTTTTTTTTTTGGAAGAATTAGGCCCAAATAACGAAGAGAAAATGAACAAAACGAAAGTCCTTCCTCAGTTTGCAGAACATCGAACACATCGAAACGAAGGAGATCATCTCCCTCTAACTTCTCTCTCTTCTTCTTTGATCTCGTCTTCCTCTTGACTGAGGTGAACTCCTCTCCCTCTCTCTCTCTCTCTATCTCTCTCTCTCTCTTCCTCAGCCGCACCCGCGCTACAATGTCTGCAGTTCCGTGCCCGCCGCGGCCAGTGAGCAAACCTGCGGACGGCTTCTCATTTGGTGAGTCTTCTCCTACATTACTTCCATGGTGTGATCCGCTCCAATGCGGCTCCTCTGCGGAAATTGCTCTAGCTGTTGGAATTCATGGCAACGAAGTAGTTGTACATGAATCGTTCTTCATCGAGATGGATAGATCGTTTCGGAGAGAGAGAAAGAGAGAGTTGACGATTTTGCTGGGACGGTCCTTTTCGTGCCCTCTTGGTGGCACAGCGGAGATCAAAGTTGGATGAACGACCCGTTTCCACGTTTAGAATTTACCGAATCCCTTCCATGAATTTGCTGTTGTCGGTCAAGACAAATGGTGGGTAGTAGTCACTGGGTACTGGTCATGCGCTTGCTAATTGCCTTCGAACGTCAAGTGTTTGTTATTTTGTCGCTGATGGCAAAACGCTCTCCTTTCTGTTGCAAAAAACACTCTTATATACAGCCGTCCTCGCCGTCTTCAAATTGTGCGTTCTGATTTGTTTCGGTAGGGACGTCTCTGAAGACACCAGGCCAGTTTATTGGGAGAATTGGCTGCAAGAATCTGTCGTTCACTTCGGATTATGCCGGCAAAGAGAAAGTCCGCGCTTCTAGGAAACTCACTGTTCAAGCTAGGTATGATTATGATTCCCGGCTTCCTGCAATTTTGTGTTCCCCGATCTCAGTTTCCGTCCAAAGGTCAGCGATTGCTTGTTGGAGTTCAACAATGTTGCATAGCCATTACCTGATGAGGATTGAATATGTATGCACGAGAACCTCTGAGAATATGGGTCTTGATAAAGCACGTGAAGTAATATGCCCACTTTAGGTGCTTGACGAAAGACCACGAATCTAAACTTAGTCTGAACTTGTCATACTTAGCTACATACACTATATGTCTATTGCTTTTCCTGCAACTTCTTTTGCTTTGAATAAGCACGTGGTCAATGGCAACTCTTTCGCACCGAAACAACCTCTTCCAAAGATAAGACTGAAAGGTTATGGCATGGGAGAGTAATGTTCTAACTTTCTGTCCTTTTCTGGTCAGTAATAGAGATGGTGGAAGGTCTAGTGGCACGGGCATTTTCATTGGTGGCTTTGTTCTTGGAGGAATTGTAATGGGCACACTTGGTTGTGTGTATGCACCTCAGGTGACACTTTCTGAAACTGATACAACTGTCCTTTTATCATAGAACTCCGCTTTATTTTATGGAGAATTGAACTCTGTTTTTTGTGAGCACGTGATGTAGATAGTGAAACAGGCAATTCTGGGTTACTCCTCGATAATTTCATTACTGCAGAGCATACAAACTGATCGTGGACATGATTATACCGACATGAAACTTACAAATATATGGGGTTCTTGTTTTGTAAAAGTTTATATTGCGGCACTTTTAGCAATAAACACATTCTTCCGCTGGATATTAAAAGCTAGAGCAAACTTTTCATTAGAATCTCCTTCTATGTGTAGATCAGCAAGGCATTAGCTGGAACTGACAGCAAGGAATTAATGAAGAAACTACCGAAATTCATTTACGATGAAGACAAGGCTTTAGAGGTGAGCTCGGCCATCAGTTCCTCGATTCTCTACTAATTGCCTGCTTCTTTGTTTCACGAGTCTTGGCAATAAAATTCTTATTCTTAATATGTTTGACGAGAATGCCGTGAGTCCATAATTAAAATACCCTTCTTGGAATATCACATGTTTTGCAGAAAACAAGGAAAGTTCTGGCAGAGAAGATTGCGCAGCTGAACTCTGCTATCGATGGCGTCTCAGCTCAACTCCAGACAGAAGATACACCAAACGGCGCAGCTGTTGCTTCTGATGAGGTGGAAGCTTCTACATGACTGGCGTTCCTCATTTCATAACGAAAACAGTCTTTCAAATTTCAAAGGCAATGAGTTCGAATTTCTTCTTTGCTCGGATCTATTAGGTTTCTAGCGGTGCTTGTTCTTCCTCCTCCCAGCCAACTACTCTTTGTTCTTATCGCGGACATTGTCCCCGTTTTCTAAGATTGCAACAATTAAAATACAAGTTAACTTTGATTATTTAATCGCATCCCACCCGAGCCAGGGACATGAAGTAGCCGAAAATTTGTGGTGGACACTTGAGTATATAACCAAGCATATCTGTCGGTTTATTGTTTGAACTTAGTTTAGATGCCCAGGCTGGAAGCTCTGTTTGGGAGGTGGCTCGGATGCCTTTTGATTCTGCAGCTACTGTCTAGGATTTGCATCAAAAGATAGTGTGGTGTTGTATCTTTACCTTGTCCTTAGCACTTTCTGTTACAGGAGGAGAGGAAGATGGGATCCCTAGAGCCCATGTCTCATGCATGGAGGAAACGGCTCCATCAACTCAGGCAATCCTGAATCTGTTCCTGTCTACCTTTCACCTGACCTTTTTTCATCCTTGTGGCTTTAAGCGGCTAAACCTTTCCTTCTCAACATGCCAATCCTATGACCAAAAAACGTGTGTGAGCAGGAGACACAGGTGACCATGTGTCTCCATCTTTATGACGCGGTATATCAACCGTGACCTTTTCTTCGATTAAATACGAAAACCATGGGAGACTAGGTTACTACCGTGCCTTTGCCGCAGGCTACAGTTACACCATTACATAAAGTCATGTGTAGGGATTACAAATAAGTGAGGGGTTATAACATTATAGAAGTCTCAACAACAAAAATACTCAGCATTTGAAGGTCTAATGACCAAAAACTCTCTTTTATACGTGTAGTTGCAGAGAATAGATGGATAACTATAGATATAGTCGAATCCATTTTTAGCTTTTTTAAGGATCCTTAATGTTAGATAAGTGGTATCATTAAACTCTTATATCTTATGACTGTAAAAGGTGTATAATTAATTACTAAAAACCTCTTTATATGTTGCGCGAGTCCATTTTAATTTTTTGAGGAACATTAGTTAGTGTTAGGTAAGTGAAACAACTAAGCTGCATTGCACGAGTCCATTTCAGATGTTTTTAGGAGCATTAAGTTTAGATAGGTGGAAAAGTTAAGCTTTTCAGATTGCTTAATGTAAAATAATAATTGTTTCTAGATGGGCATATTTAGATTATTTTTTACTAGTTAATATTATTTTTAACTTTTCTCTAGTCAGTCCGCTTCTTTCTATTGGTCAATAAGTATGATTAATTAATTACATATCTGACAACATATCTAATTGATAACTAATAACCATTCTTTATATATTGCATCAATCCATTTTAATTGTTTTGAGGAACATCAATGTAACAAAATTGGAATAATAAGGTTTTATCCAGTGAATGGAAAAGTTAATGCTTTCGATGTAGGAACCTTTAACTCTAAATGTGGCCTTTTCTTTTACAAATTTGTACTTAAATTAATTCTGTATTTTCAAGTAATGTGAATGGAAATCGGTGAGAATGGAGCTTTGTATTTATTATAGATCGTCGCGAAGCGGTGTCGTGTTGGAAAGAGTGACGGGGCAAAACTACACGTGGGAGAACTAAACGCCGGCAAAGCCCAACACCACACGGAACCCGGGACTGCGTTTCGAGGCGCGATGCCACGAGACAAGAGTGAGAGGAGAACGAGCACCCGGTCGGATCCCGACAGAGCCACCAATCACGTCCCCCTAATCAACGGCCCGATCATCATCAGATGTGGCCCACACTGGACGACCCTTTTGATGCTTCTTTTTGACCAAACGTCACTGCCACCTGCACCACCACCTGCAAAATTGCAGGCGATGCACCTTCATTCAAAACCCTCATGGGCGATGGTGGTACGCGTCCATCAACGGAATCTGAATTTGATCGCATCTTCGAAAAACACCCGTCTGCCCAGTAATTACGCAGCAAGCAATGACTTAGTAACATTTGTCATCCGAAAAGTTAGGCTCTTCCTCAAAACATAATTACTTTAGACTTTTACTTAAAATAAATTTTTTTTCATATTTTTATTTGTAAAAATGAGACTATTTTATGATCTTATTTGAAATAAAATTGATGTAGCACGTTAATTTATTTGAAATAAGGTCCGCTCTAAATCCTTAGGTGATAAAATGAGCCACTTCAAACCTTATTTTGGAATTTTCCTTTGCTTTTGTATCATCTTCTCCACTCTCACTCTCCCAGTTCCACTCTTCCCAAGCTCGGTCTCGCACTCAGCCACTCATCATCTGAAACCTGCGAGGCTCGCTCTCATGGAGATTCCCCACCTCCATTCTCGCCTTCCACTGCTCTCTCTCCTCCTCCTCCTCCTCCTCCTCCTCGGCTCGGCCCACGGCGTCTCCGCCGTCGGCGTCAACTACGGCACTCTCGGCAACAACCTCCCCTCGCCCAAGAAAGTAGCGCAGCTCCTCCAGTCCACCCTCATCGACCGGGTCAAGATCTACGACTCCAACCCGGACATCCTCGACGCCTTCGCCAACACCGGCATCGACCTCGTCGTCTCCGCCGAGAACCGCCTCGTCGCCAACCTCAGCAAGGACCCCTCCGCCGCGGCCCAGTGGCTCGCCACCCGCGTCGTCCCCTTCCTCCCGGCCACGTCCGTCGTCGCCGTCGCCGTCGGCAACGAGTACCTCACCTCCGGCGACGACAAGCTCGAGCCGAACGACCTGGTCCAGGCGATGCAGAACCTGCACGCGGCGCTGGTGGCGCGCGGCCTCGACCGCAAGATCAAGGTCTCGACGCCGCACAGCATGGCCGTGCTCGGGTCGTCGTTCCCCCCGTCGTCGTCCGCCTTCGCGATGACTCTGCTCCCGACCATGACCTCCATCGTGGAGTTCCTCGCCGATACCGGAGCTCCGTTCATGATCAACGCGTACCCCTACTTCGCCTACCGCGACAACCCTACCTCCGTCAATCTGGAGTACGCATTGCTTGGGAACAAGACGACCGTCCGCGACCCGAAAGGGTACGTGTACACGAACATGCTGGACGCGCAGATCGACGCCGTGAGGTCGGCCATCGGAGCGCTGGGGTTCGGGAACCGGTCGATCCAGATCACGGTGTCGGAGTCCGGGTGGCCATCGAAGGGGGAGGACGGGGACAGGGCGGCGACGCCGGAGAACGCGAGGGCGTACAACACGAGGCTGATAGAGCGGGCGCAGGCGAACAGGGGGACGCCGATGAAGGCGGAGGAGAGGGTGGAGATCTTCGTGTTCGCGCTGTTCAACGAGAACAAGAAGCAAGGCGGCGTCGCCGAGAGGAACTTCGGGCTGTTCAACGGCGACGGGTCGAAGTCGTACGACGTGGACTTGAGCTGCCAGTTCTGCAGCGGCGGAGGTACAACTTTTCAAACCTTTTCTTTAAGACTGGTTTGGAAGGAAGGAAGTCATTTTCCCTCCAAAAAAGGGTTTTCAAAACGATATGTAATACATGATGGTGTGCTGTGTTTATGGAAATGGTACGATTTGATGTAGGGTTAGGGTTCGGGGAGAAAGCGGTGGGGAGCGGCAGCGCGGCGGCGAGGGGGCCGTCGGTGTGGTGCGTGGCGAAGCCGCACGCGGAGGAGGGGGTACTGCAAGCGGTGGTGGACTTCTGCTGCGGGGCCGGGGGGGTGGACTGCAGGGAGGTGTACGAGGGAGGGGAGTGCTACGTGGCGGGGAAGGTGCACGCGCACGCGTCGTACGCCATGAACGCGTACTACCAGATGCACGGGAGGAACTACTGGAACTGCGACTTCAAGGGCACCGGCCTCGTCACGTTCAGTGATCCCAGTAAGTCAAATTTTAGTTGTTTTGTTCACATGAACGTTCACGCGACGGACGACCATTCAATCGATGTTTTCGACTGTACATTCTCACGGTTTGCACTTTGCATCGCCTTGTCTTGTCTTGTCGAGCATCACAGGTTACGGAAGATGCCGGTATTCTCAGCAGTAGAAGCAAAGGAATCGATGGAAAAAGCACCCACCGGACCACTATCTATCAAGTGCACTCGATTAGAGATTTTGAATGTCCCTTCTCATCTGAATTTATTTATCGTGTGGGTTCTATCAATATATTGTCTTGGAAAGTGATTTGCCTTTTCCTCGACCTAAGCAAAAAGTATGACTTTTTTTGCATGGTGACAAACAAGCGCGAGCCCTCTCTAGCTGGCTTTGTTTTCGGTGGTTTGTGTTTTCCTTTCTCCCTTTTTTTTTAACCCTTTTTTGTCTCTCTCTTTTGGACAAAAGTTGTTTCCTAGGTCGCTTTGCAACCCCACTGTGAATATATGATGCTCGTGAACGCTTGCGCATGAACTTACGACCAAACCACAGAGTCTGACACGCTTGCGAGTAGCGACGGACCGTGATCTTGAGTATCATGCGCCGAAATACCGTATCGAAGTCCCGAGTCCACAATTTATTGGTATCTCCCCATGCATGGCTTGTGCGTTTATGAATATTTTGTTAATGACAAACCCTAAGCACACCGTCGATGGAAACTTTCTTCACTCTGCGAGCTGTATTAGACAAATGCGTCCGAGTCCGATACTCATCAGATGCAGAGAGATTACTGAACGTATACTAGATCAGGCAAATTCCAGCAACCCATCAACCCTTGACTGAGAAAATAAAACTATGGGGGCCAAGATCCCGAGAAGGATCAACAAGATCGTGACAAAAGAAACACGTGCAGCAAACGGGAGGTGGCGAGAATCCACGAAGTCGTCTCCATCAAAAAAGGAGACGACGAAAAAATTCGAGCCGGTAGCGAAGGAACTCAGAGGAGAAGAAGGGCATTTGGTGGAGAACATTTTAGGGCATCGGCCAAGTGCACTACAAGCATTTGGTGGACAACCACCGTGTACCCTTACCATCGGCCGCGTTAATCTTTGTATCTGTCATTCCATGCCAAGATGTGTTGTTTGTTATGGCTTCCTAGCATTTGATGTCCTGCATTCATCTTTGTTGCATAGTGGCTTCACACGATGGGTATTGCAACCGCTACATTTGAAATTTTGGATTGTTGTGGTGTCTAATACAATTTGGAACTTTTGAATCTACCAACTAAAATTATCTAATGCCTGAGCAACATAATTTGCTAAGTTCGTGTATTAAGCACTATTGTTGTACATAAGTTGGTTCGGCAGTCGCAAGAGCACATGTATTTGGATTCTCTAAGCCAAGGTCAGGATACTGAACGCATATGGTTTCCTTTTAGCAGAAGCTGCAGAACAATTGCTTCGACCTCGGTCCTCGGTTTCAGGGAGAGCGGGCGCATCTTTAACAAAAGTAATATTTTGTTCTGTACGTAGAAGAAACACAAACATTTTTTTGAACTTCATAGTTACTGAGAACTACATAGATTCAAGGCTACGCTCCCTCTATTATGCAATCATCTCATTACATAGATGCAAGGCATGTCTCGGGGACCATCCCTCCGCCTGCTCTTCTAGAGAACCATTTCTCTCGGTCGGAAGCTATATGTTATCTTTACAAAGGCAAGGAGCTAGTCATCGATGAATGCCATCTAACTTTCACTCGACAAGGATGGACTTCAGCATTCTTGGGACTCTGTTGCTGCTATCGAGGGATCAAAAGCAATACAATAATTACATTACAAGTTCACTTGCCCATGTGAGTCAATATCCTCTTGACCAAATCCTCTTTCTTCCCAGAGACGGGCAGATCGTGCGCAGTCAAGTAGTACTTTAACTCCACTACCGTCAAATCCTTCAACTGCAGGGGTGCACATCAACAAGAGGAAGGTCAGTGAATGCAGTCACTCTGTACTGATTTTCTGCCAAACTTAACCACAAGAGCCTTAATATCCATGATTCTCATCATGCAAATCACCTAAAACCTTTAATTCGGTTGCAAAAGGCATTTTCTCAACAAATAAACAAAACAAATAGTCCACAAGATATGTTAGAGAACAGGGAAAACAACTTCTGGAGAACTCTTATTAACTCGCTCGAGAGAAATCTTGTCCAATAACCGCAGGCTATAATTGCGTTGACAGGAATCAACTTTAAAAAAAAAAAATGCACAGAGGAAACACAAAGGAGAGAGATCCTGTTTCACCTTGCCACTGTCAGCGAGCTCAGCCCAATTATATTGTACAGATTTCTGAACGGCACTATCTGCAAGGGCTTTTCGTTTCTTGGATGCCTCGCTCACCTTTTTATGGCCAGCATTATCACATTCCTCATACTTATCCCCATAAACAGACAGCTTGAACTCTTCTGTCGCATTAACAACTCCTGGCCTGCAGGCAAGCATAAAAAGGCAGCCAAAGGTGATTCCAAGAATCAAGTTCTCTTTCCATCCTGACATAAAAAAGGATGCAAACACTCTCAACATGAGTAACCTTTTTCCTTACCTAGCCAGGCCTTCCTCATCAGGCACTGTCTCATCTTTGATTTCTGGCAAGTCATCTTCTTCAAGAGCAAGGGCCTGCAAAACTGCATAATGTCTCTGCAAGGCTGCAAAGTATGTCTCCGTTACTGAATGACATTGAAAAATTAACAAGAGATTGCATTTTAGTAAAATCTCAGGGTCCAGTTTTTCATGACAAGCTCAAACCGGTTCCCAACAGTTCACCATCAAGGCAAATATATCTTGATGGCACATACATACAAGGTCCTGCAGACTTTATTTACTGAAACCAACATACATGGCACCATGGAACTAAGTTTTATCTAGGTAAACTAGCATGCTATAAGATTTGCTTCTTAAGGTAGATGACAAGTTGTTGAATATGGAGAGGATTTTTTTCCTTTCAAAACTATTTCATAGTCCTCACCCACAAGTAATATTCACTCATTTACCAAAGGCAAATAACCAACAAACCACACCTAGCACCATAAGCTAAACACACATATATATCAACAAGCACATTATCTCCAGTTAATCCAATCAGATATATTGTACGTATGATCATCTGCAAACATTGATTATGCCCATCCTATAAATAGCCACCAGATTAGCTCTTTAAAGTCTGCTATATCTATACATTGACCGTAACAACTTTGCAATCAAATGGACATACATTAATATAAACAACTTACAGATTAAAGAGGACTCGTCCTAAGGAAGCTAGTATAAGTAAACCTACAGCATGCACCACCAGTGGAAGAAACAGAAATTTTTACCGGGATTCGCAAACTGGTAGACTGAAAAGTCCTTCAAGTCAATACGCTTTATCAAAGCAGCAGCCTTCTTAATTTGATCCTCATTTGCTCGAGGTACTGCTGCGTTTGCAGCCGAGTGAAGCTGCAAAAATATCAAGACCTTTAATCATGACATATTTAGCCCTACAGCATTGGTTTCTCTTAAAAGAGATGATAAAATCGGAAAAAAAAGATGGGGAATTGAAACAATATCAAAATAAACAATTATTACCTCCTCAGCATGTCTGATGTCATCAGAATATGGAAGAAATATCATGTGCATTCCCGGTGGCTCAACCTGTCCTCCGGAATCAATAATTTCTTCCTGTGTAGTAGCAAAAAGCGAGCAAAAATTGTCAATGCTCTATTTTATCAAGAAACGAGAACCCAAACTTGAGAATTCATAAAAGTAGACAAGAATTATCGAGCTAAATACAAGGATAACTGTTAGGTACTTGAAATGAACAGACAAGATAAGAGTGTTTAAATTCAATAGTAGCAGCAGAACCCGATAAACCCATCAATACAGCCGTACCAGTTTATTATATCATACGAATTTCATAATAACCAGACATTTGAGCGACATCTTACTTGAGCAACGAGGGCAACCAACTGTGAATTAGATGGAGTGCCATAAAATGCAACTGCAAAACTGGTAATGACAAAACAAATTATTGTATGGAGCAAAATTTCACACAATTAAGAGCACTAATAGTTCAGTACAGATTGCTCGAGAACAACTGTTAAAGAAAACAATCAAACCACCAGTTTAGTCAGATTATCTGCCAGCCAACAGCACAAAATGCATCATCTTAGAACACACATTACCCTATCAGACCTTAATAGCTAACCTACTATAGTCAACAGAATCTCAAAAGGTCTGGCTACATTATTGCTCTACTGAATATTGCCACGTATAGTTTAACGTCATAAATCAACTTCAACATCGCAAGGCAAAAAGTTTCTCGATCAAAGGAAAGCATCAACTTGAAATGATTATCCATGAAAAACTGAAGCAAAAATTCAGAATGTGCATCGAGGTGTTAAAGCTCTATCCTGAATAACAACTTAAATGATGACCAAAGCTAAACGTTCTCCGATATCAAGCATTTGATGATTAACAGAGAAGTGAATAGGCATCTCGTATGAAAAGTCTAACTAACCGGTTCAGCCGTATCATGGATCTGTGCAGAGCAACGAAAATTCGAGTGCTCCCAATTACTTCCTGTTGTTGAATAGTGATAAAAGCAAACGCAAGGAATTAGATAAAAAGACAAGAAAACTCAAGGACACAGGACAACCAAGGGAACATGACGACATCGCCAACGTAGGATACAAATACTTAATGGTTCACTAATGACGGTTAATTCAAGTAATAGTTCAATGAATAAGCCACGGAGTTCTTACAAGAAAAGCAAGAATTAGACACAGGTACGCCTTCCAGCACCCATGCTAAGCCACCATTTATAAATAAGTCAATCAATCAACAGTGATACATTTATCTTGGAGTGTTACAATAACTTTCCAATTCCAGAGGAAACCTTAGTATCAGGCTCTAAAAATATGTGGCCGCTTGCTTATCCAAACGCATAATATGAATCTTCCACGTCGCAAAGTGGAGAGAACCCACTGACAAACGCTCTTCATATTAATTTACTCTATAAGTTATAGCAGGAATGTCAGACGCAGAGACTAAAAACACATACCCTAGATAAAACTTAGTTCCAGGGATACCTCCGATAGGTAACATGGTCAAGTTGACACACCTAATATTCGTACTTAACAAAGTATGTTAGGAAGGATTAGCATTTGAGTTTGAACTTTGCGTGTTCCAATAAAATGCAACAGAGAGTTGTAGCAATTTAAGAGAGGAATCATTGAAACTAAATGGCAAGACAAATGGTTCCAATTTAGAGCTGACTGGTGCCAGTTCAGATATTTTTCACTAGGTGCCGTTGAGTTTAAAGTAATGGAGCACTGCTAAAGGCAAGAAAATTGCATGCCTCTCATATAAAAGATCTTTGGAATTTACCCAAGGCATCTAAAAGTGGTTTATGGTTCTTAAAGGAGGAATAAACTAGCAAAGACATACATTGTGCTAAAAGACTATGAGAATGTTAGTTACCTCATCACTGGGGAAAATAAATGTAGATGGCCGCAGGTTGTGATAATCTTTTAAGCAACTAAGTGGCTTAAACCCAAGAAGACGCAGCTTTCCAGTTGAGACTCTTTTTATCTCAGAAAGTTCCTCCACTGAAAACTTGACATTTTGACTTCAAAAGCAGAAGTCAGGCCAGATAGTAAAAGTCAAAATATTAGACCTCTGGTACTAAAGAATTTAAAAAGAGGCAAGATGGAATAGCCAATAACCATACTTCTTGTAAGTTTGAAAACGTTTCGGAGGTTCTTGCATCAGTGCACCAGTATCAGCACAGATGAACGATCTTTCAATCTGCATAGTTTCAGGAAGACCCAAAATTCATTTAGAAGCACCCTCATCTTAAAAAAATTCAAAATAGAGTGAATATAAATTGGAATTTTGGTAGCTACAGATGATTGGCATCAAAAGAAATAGAAAGCTCAGAAGCTACAACTTCAAGTAGGATAAAAATATCTCTTTCACAGATAAGTTTTCAAACAAACGAGTACACAGATCCACAAAAGCACAAAACACATGAGACAAGTTACTGACTTTATAATGCTAGTATAAAACCAATGGCATACAATATCCACTAGAAGGAACAAAAAGCAACGTAGTGCCTTGCTTTACCTTGATAGGTTGATTTGTGACCGAATCAAGCCAGGTTATTGACCCTGAAAAATAAAAGGTGACCGACATAGGAATCAATTAAACACAAGATAACATTCAGGATCGGGCTTAGACCATAGCTACATCTATCGATAAAATGATGACAATATTACCTAGAACTGTTGGACGGATAAAAGCATACGTATGCACTTCAATGGACACTCCGTTGGCAACTGAAAATGTTAATTTCCTCACGATGCGCTTCTTGAACATACGTTTTCTCAGTTGATATTTCATATCTTCCATTCTGAATTTAAAGAAGAGATAAATACATTATAAACGGAGACGTCTAAAGGGAAAAAGGACATCAGCAACCCTGAGACAGCATCAGACAGTAAACAATACACTAAATTATCATCACAAGCTGCCTACCAGATATCTTTGCTGGTGAGAGAATGACAGGATAACCTAACATATCCATTATCAGCATGTGAATGCCGCTGATTGACCAGTCAAGCCTATGTTTGTAAGTATATACTTCACTAATAACCTCGGACAGGATAGTTGTGATAACATGGAGAGTTAGCCCCCTACCATCATCTGAGAAAAACACATCTTTGACTGCATAGAGATTTAAATGGCAACTTGAAATGTGGAGAATGTGAAATAGGGTGACAGCATTTGAAGCTAGGTGACTTGTGCTCAATTTATATCAACCTAACTATTGGCTATTACTTCCCCTTGACTCAACCATATTTGGTTGCATATAAGCTCACTCATATGCAACAATGTTCTTCTTCATTTGCTATGATCTCAACCAGTGTAGTTAGAATCACGTTTTGACTCGTGAAATCAAATTTCATGAGTCAAAACCATAGCACCTTGTCAAATTGTGTTAAAATCAAAGTATAGGAAAGATCGAGGTTAGATCCCAAGTCAACTCGCTAAAAGCACCAGTCAGATCGCACCCACTAGTATGTCCTACACAATATTTTGCACTGGAGCTTCACGGGCTCCAAAAAGCCCCTCAAGTAATTAGGCCCACATCATCCGTAAGACATGCGCCCAACTAAACCACCTGAACTCCTTGAGACTTGCTTTTATAATCCAGTGCTCGCCCACTGTGTTCAGAAATGCAAAGTGGGACAAAAGTCACCTTCCGAGAAGATGTGTCATTGTAAACCCTTGCTTTTATAGTGTATCACATGCTCACTAATTTCCCGATTGCACGATGTTGGACAAGCTCCTCTTCTTAAACTCAGCTCACGACAAAACCAACATAAATCTGCATAAGAGAATTTCTCCAAACATCCAAACATATTAAAATTTTCAAAATGTTAGTTTTAGAGTAAAGATTTGAATCCTTTAATAAGAAACAGGTTTTATACAAGTCATGAGATTATATAGCTCAATCTTATGAAATGGGATATTTTACTGTATATTTTCCTCCATGTAATCTAAAAATCATTTAATTATATAACTCAAATGTTTTTCACACAAGTTTATTATTCCAATAAAATTTTTAGGGATGTTTCTCATAGTTTATAAAATCTTCACAATTTTGTAAACGCCCTAGCAATCCTAGTTTTTTTTTTTTTGGATGGCCCGAGCAATCCTAGTTAGAAAGCCATTTTAACTACTTTGATCTCGGCATACTGTTTCCAAGTTTTCTTCATCGACAGATTATCTCCTTTCAATAGTCAACAGGATACTCAACTGAAAAATTCCTCAATTTCCATTATATGATAATAAACCGAACAATAGATATGTTATTGGCTTGTTCGATATCTCAGTTATCGCTTTCTAGTAAGCTAATTTTCCCTCACATTCTGAGGCAACTAGAGTCCCCAAATTGATTTCCTTCAAATCATAAGAAGGTAAGGCAACAGTTCCAGATTCCATCAAAAGACATAAGAAATAGTCCCTAGCATGCACTATTAAACTACAAGAAAGCAATGAAAAGATGGCTTACCTCTCTCCGGCAGCAAGCATAAATTGAGCAAGATCTTCTCCTTGCAATCTAATCAAATCCTGAAATTCATAAGTTTTTTCCATTAATGTACATGAAGGCCGTCAATAACAACTTGAGAAATAAGAGGATAGTGGCAAGGGAATACAGCATAGAAAAGCGAAATATCAAACTGCCTGTCTAGCTGACTCAAGGGAAGAAGTTCAATTGATATTCCAAGATCTTGTGCATCCTAGAAAAATCCAAATTGGACATTAGCAAAATCCCTCAGTAGGAACCAAATTGTCATATGAATGGCAGTCGATACTTTGGCACGCTGCAAAGTGGTCCTGGTCATATCCGCTTTTGCCCCACCCTTGATGTTCCCAAAAGGATCGTCCTCATCGGTAAAAATAAGTATGCGTTTATCAGCTGTCTTTGCAGATCTGCAGAAGTTGCATTCTAAATTACTACCAATGACTATAAACACAACTACCCTGAGCAAAATATGAAAAAAATAAGAATTCTTGCTTCACATTCTCTTGAGAAGTTTATGTAGCATACCCTTTACGTAAAAGAGCTTGCGCCACCCACAGAGCATTGTAAAGTGAATTTTCTCGAGATCCAGACACAATGCCATACTGACTGCCAATTTCTTTCGTAAAGAACTCTGCAAGCTTTTTAAGCCAAGAATCAGACGAAAATTTTACTTCCATACTCCATCACAGAAGTTTCAGTCAAACACAACTTATCTCAAGAAGTCTAAATGAGCAATATTCCCATTGCACCGATGCACTCAACTGTTACTGCAACATGTTCATTACCATGCATGAGTAACGGAACTGATCCATCAGCACTTACCCTCTAAATGGGAAAATTCCTTTATGAATTTAGCCGTTGGCCTGTCCAAGAACTCCCGATCAGCAACATTAAACACAAATACACTATTTAAATCCTGTAAGTTCTTCTTTTCTCTCTGCAAATTTGAAGATAATAGTCATTGCCAAAGAAGAACTGACCATGAGTATCTACCACGACTATAGTTATGAGCAGGCATTTAAATATAAGTTGACATTATGAGCAAGTTTTCCCTGCATTTCAATATGAATCCACAATTTTCAACTAAACATTAGTGGCAATGACACTCTATCATTGAAAAAGGTACCCAAAGCACTTAAAAACATGTTGGAGATCCTCAGATCAGCATTTACCGTGTTGAAAAAGCATACTGCAACTTCATCGTATGATCTATTGATTATTTGAGTCTTCAATGACTCCAGTATACAGCTAATGGCAATCTGAAAGTGGCTTTCATCCTTCTGATCTTCCTGCTCGTTAAAAAATAAAGAACAGTTGAGTCAGCGACAAATTCAAAAGTCTAGACACATGACGTCCATTAGCGAAAGAACATCAAATAACAACAAAAACCGCAACGTTACAGCGCTAAGAAGATTGAACGTTAGCAATTGGGAAAGCTGCAAAAAAGAAAAAAAATCTATCTAGCATGTATGAGCAAGGCTTCGTGCATACGGCAAAAAGGCACTCGCTAAAAGATACCAACTACAGTACACCACCTCCATCAAAAAAAAGAAGGAAACGATGATTACTGAACGTACGCTACATCAGGCAAATTCCAGCAATCCCATCGACGACTCTTGACCGAGAAAACAAAACTATGAGGGCAAAGATCCCAAGAAGGGTCAAAAGGGTCAAGACAAAAGATACACAGTGCAGAAAACAGGAGATGGCGAGAACCCACGAAGCCGTCTCCATCAAAGGAGAAGAAGAAGATGACGATGAAAGAACGAAACCGGCAGGCGAAGGGAACTCACGGCAGGGCATTTGGTGGAGAACATTTTAGGGGAAGCGTCGACCAAGTACACCACGAGCTCTTTGCTCGACGCTCTTTCCTGCAAACAAAACCAAAACACGTAAGCTCGCTCGCTCGCTAGCTCGCTCGCTAGCTCTCCAACAAAGGGGCCGGAAACAGATGAAAAAGGGGCAGAACGGAAGCAGAACCCGAAGAGCTTCGTTCTCGGGATCGTCGTCGTCGTCCCTGAAAACATCATCTGGGTCCAACTCCATCGCCCACCGCCCAAAAATCGCACTCCCGCGCAGAGAGGACTACTGCAATTGCGGAGTGTGCGTGGTGTGGACTCTCTGGTTTTGTGGCTTCCCTCTTTGGTCACGCTGCCTTAATTTTAGCGCTCAAAATGTCGAAGCAAGGAAGGAGCGTGCTGGGCAAGCTTTTGAGAACCCGTTCAGCTTCCGGGTCGCCCGACGGATCCAATCCGACCGACCCGATCCGACCACATTTGGCCCAACTAAATTGTGTTGCAAAAAAAAGAAAAATTTGTGTTGCGCTGCACAGAGATCTTCCTTCGATGCCCACTGATCCGTCCAAACTCGGGATCGAGCCTCGTAAGTGAATAGTGATATTTGTAATAATTGACAAGTTTGCGCAAAGGTTTTTGGTGACACCGGTCTTGACCTGACCAATGAACTCAATTATCGGGTGTATTTCATCATCTACATAAACACCATTGCATTGCTTACCTATATAAATATATACGGAGAAGAGTTACGTCTTGTGTAATGGTTTGTTGAGATGTTTGTAGCACAAGCTGATTAGCCGGATCAGTTAACGGGGGAACACATATTCGTTTTTTGTCTAGATATTTACTTCGTATTTTGGTTATCTAAAATCTCCAGTAATTCGCTTGGACGATTCTTTATGTAGATACTTACAAAAATAAGATTTTGAGAAGAAAATCTACATGCTAATCATCACTTGCTTGGGGGGGATAACTTTAAATATGAAACTGGAGGATAATGGGTGTTTATCAACGGTAAAACTTCATATGAAAATCTATGTATTTCCACGAACTTCCATACAACAGGCGCTTCTCGCGCACTGGACTAAAGCTTAGCGACGGATGGGATATAAAACAAAGCCACACGAGTTGACCGTCGTATGTTTTCGGAGCTCCGAAGTAATGAAAGTTAAAGGCATACAAGGTCAAAAAGGATAAAAGATTCTGGCAACCAAAACAAAAGGCCAGAACTTAAGTAATTCCGCATGCTTGATGACATATAAAATGCCATGTACATTTATCGTCAATACCAAAGAACTGAGTAATAATTAAGGTAGGAGTTTATTAAGTGAAATTACATGACAGACATCCTGTAACAACCTGGGTCCCAAGTCCTCACGGTTTTGTTCCTCCGAAGACAGTCCATATTACTCTCAGAAAAGGCTTATTGTAAGTTAAGGCTTCCCAAACCTTTATAAGTTGCCTAGGACTCCCCCCTTAAGCGATGTAGGACAGGAGAGACGTGTTCCCTTCGCCATCCTAGAAGCCTGTCAGGAGCCGCTCCTTGTCCAGGTCCTCGGATTCTTGTGACCACTCTCCGCCCTCATCGAACTGGGTTGTCACACATCCTGTGTTTGCATGGTTGCTTCAGCTTGAGCATTCAAGTCGGTATGACATGGACCGTGCAGGTTTTTGGCATGAAGCGACTCAACAGAGGCATGGACATGAATCAAGTGAACAGCTAGAGCTCTTTATATAATCTCTCTTTCTCCCACTAAGTTGAGGTGAAGTAAAATGTGGGCGTGCTTCGAGAGCGGCCTGATCCATGCACTATTTATATCAACTCGGAGAAATCAAGCGATCATGGAGTTCGTGCACGCTCGAGGTGGGGGATTGGGAACACTCATTTTCAGTGCTTTCGTTTCCTCTTTCGACGCTATGGCTTCTAGTTCGGTATGTGCTCTCTTGGAAAACGTGAGAGCTTGTCACGGGTCTTTGTCCCCTCTCTCCATTAAACCAGAGTTCAGTAATAATCGAAGTTCGATTTGTCTGGTCACCATCCCCATGTAATGGTTTTCGTCTTTTCTACTTCTCCGTTTTGCTAGGGCGAGAAGTTCCTGATTCCGTCCAAGTTATAGACCCTAGAACATATTGGTCGAAACGGTTCCCCATTTCTTGGAACCAAAAACTACACAACAAGGTCTACTCAAAAAAAGGCCAATTTCTCTTTTTTTGTTTCATTTTTAGTTAAGCAAATGAAAGTTGAACGCAATAATAAAAAAGAAAGTGAACATGACAACAAAAAAAAAAAAACAGAGAGCCTCAAAAGAAGGTCATCAAGTCGCACGAACAAGCGAACACGTGGAGGGCATCTTGGTCTAGAGGCTATCCAAGTGATGTTCTCAAGTTCGAAACTCATAGAGAGAGTCACAAAATCAAGAGCCTCAAAGTAAGTTCATCAAGTCGCAAAAAATGATGTTAGCAAGCCTCTTTGTACATGCCCAGGCCCAACACAATGATACATCCTTTTACTTGTGTCCAGATCTGATTTCCTTCTAATTGCTTTAATACAGACATTAGGGACTTCTGTATTTCCAAATGACGCCAGGCATATAGTTTTAATGGAACAACGTTTTTTAGCTGACTATGAGTAACTCCGGAAGATGAAGATGCGCAAACATCTGTGTCAGTCACTACGTGCATCGTTCTGAATTCAGTGAGGCAAAAAGAAGCAAAAATTCCCCGTCCCTATTTGCTCATTTTACTATCTCACGGAGCACATCGCTCCCCCAAGAATCTATAGATACAACATCCACAGCTCAAATTTTCTCCCAAGTCCGATGCTGAACCAAATCGAGGACTCTGGAACCTTCGGTCCCCGCTTTGCCATCTTAAATCTGCAGTATCTTGGTCAAATGAGAAATGAGGGTGCTTAATTGCTGAAGACTACGCTGCAAAACTTCGTCGTGCGGTATCGTTGACATTATACAGTTTCGTGTGGCAATCCTTTCAGGCAAGAATCTATCTCCTGCTATTGGCTATTTGGCTTTACAGTATCAGTCAAATTTTCTACTCCGTACAGAAACATAGGACAGATAGTATGAAAGTGGTGACGACAAAAAATGAAGGGAAATCCATATAAGCGGCTGAGATCTATATCCCCGGAAAGAAAGATCTCATACATATTATTAAGAGGTGATTAGTTGACGGGGGCCGACGACTGCTGCTCATCCTGAATCCCCATTTGTCTCCTCCTATTATCTCTTTCCAGATCGCTGTCCTTATCATTTTCGGACAGCGCCCTTTCCACTTTCCTCCTTTTATTTCTTTTGGAAGGGTCTTCCTTCTCGTCCATTATCGACAGAAATCTCTGGAGACGCCTAGTGCGCAAGCTGCTTGAACCATCTGGAACAGATTCGGCAGGGGAAGTGTGGTACAACAGGTGCAAAATCTGCAGGAAGTATATGAAGAGAGCAATAAAGCAAGCAATGCCACAAATGAGAAAGAGACCCCAGAAACTTTTGAGATGAAGTCGGTCTGATTCAATCTCGGCACTGTCCAAACTGCAACCAGTTTGCAAAAGCCACTTATCATGGATCCTCTGGAGATCGCCGTTCTCAGAGAGCGCTAGAATCGCAGTTGACAAGTCGACTGCTAGGGGAGAGTCCCGAGGAAATGCCTATCATGCAAAAGAGAATGCGTGTGAAACAAGGGGAATAAGAGAGTTCAATGGGATCTTGGGATGTCGAATGTCGAGGATGCTAGACACTAGTGTTTTACTTAAATGGGGTCTTTTGTATGATTCAACATGGATGTTCCCAGAATGACAACCAAGAATTCAAAAATAACTTTATGAAATTTTCCATTTTTCATATGCATCAGTCCACAGCTACCGAATGCAATCAGTCTGCTTTAGATTTTCAGCAAGTTGTTCTCTCGCTTGTACTGTAATATCAACAGAAGTGGAAAGAGCTGTTTCAAACCTCCTCCTTTAACAGATCCAAAAGGTTCAGAGGATAAACAAGAGAAATAACTTTGCTTAATCAATTTCTAAAGGACCTTATTTTGGCAAGTCCCAAATTCTTCCGAAAGTGAAAAAAATTTAGGGAAAACAGAAGTCTTCTGCAATTTATCTAATTTATCTTCTTCTCAAATCGGTGAGCCCAAAGATACGTTTTTCAGGGGAAAGGAAAATATCTAGCAGAGCATTCAAAACAAATTACTTACAAAACCCCAGCCACTTTTGGTGAATTCTGGACCAACAATCCTAAATGAGCATTGTGTCGAGAGAAACAGTTCTACATATGGAAGTTCATCAACCAGAGCAACCACACCTCCCTTCCCTGGACCATTTCTCAGTGCTTTAGCATATTCATCTGGTGATCCCAGGGCGATGAGCCTAGACTTAGATATCCCAAGCTCTATCAAGTAATGTTCAGCAAAAGAACCCACTTGATACCCAATAGGCTCATCTCCCTTTATTAAGCTTTCGATTCCTTTAACAGGCGAAGATAGCTGCTGCACCGTGAGCATCGAAGTCAAATTTGCAGTGTAGCTTGAGTTGATTATCAGAACAACAAACAGCCATATGATTAGCACCATTCGACCAAGAGCGCTTGCAGTGTTCTCTCCTGCAAAAGATATAGTGAAGCCAGCTCAATAAATGCTGCTGCATGCCATTCCATAAATCTAAAATTGGACGAGCAGAGAAACTTACTGTGGGCAAAAAATAATGTTGAGAAGCTAAACCTGAGACATCAGCAAGTCAGGGAAAAAAAATCAGTTATACAACAACCAAGCAGGTTAATAGGTGATAAATCCGATGTGCATACAACATCACATTGGACAGAGTTTTACATTTGCTGAAAGTAGCTTTAATCACATCCACAACAGGGCAATTCTAATTGCAGAAGAAAAACTAAGATGAAACACGTCATTTCTCTCGGACACACAGTTCAAGCACCGACAATTTTGATAGAGTGTCTTCACAACATGGTAGAAGTGGAATTTTCCAATTTAAAAAGGAACGAAGACTCAAAACAACGCCACCCCACCCCCTTCCCTCCCCCTCAAAAAAAAATTGAAAAGGAAAAAAAGAAACAGAAATTTAGTCTGCCGGGTTGACACGATTAGCACCACATAATCTTACCCTGCACCTCCCTAAGCATGGAAATAGTATCAATAAAGTAGGTAACATCATTCCTGTTGGTGTAGCAATTTGAGACTTTATCGATTCCCTTTATACCCCTTTTGGCTGTTTTGTGCGTGTTGTCTACCATCTCAAGAGGAAAGAAAAAGGTAATTCATTGACAGAGAACTTATCAAGGCCTCTCACAAAAATTCTTTTATCTGTTCTTCAAGACTAGAGTAGCATATCCAGCCTAAAGAATGGTCTATTAGTATTAACCCACTAGCCTGTATTATTGACTTATTCTTGGCATATGGAACTCATACAACAACAGTCGAGCTGATAACAGAACCCTGCAGCCTCCTCGGAATCTCTTATTTTGCCCATACATGTTCAACAATCCTATAGGTGTCATCTGTAAAACATACAAACTTTGAAATGAATTTTACACAGATTTTGGACAGAGTGCACGAGGGCATCTCCATGCTGGATCATGTGTACAATACCATATTGTTAGAATAAATGTCTACAAAAGAACTCACCACAAAATGGTCATTAGTTGCTTTCGAGGAGGACCTCTAAAGTCATCGTTTGTCCTATGCTCCAAAATCCATATAACAATCCCGATGACAAGGAAAAAGGCACCAGTCACAACCCACATGAGAGGGGTGAACGGGCGCAAGAAGGCCCAAGCACCAGTGTTCAATCTCCTGAATGGGGCCACAATGACAAGTCCAGATGCAGTATATGGCTGTGTAAAATCTACAATCTTCGTCCTATTGGTAACAATGGCAACATCACCAACCGCAGCATCAAAAAACTGTAACAGCACATGAAAACATAAGCCACCAAAGCAAACCAACACCATGGAAAATTCTTTCAAAGCTCAGGTCTTATGAGTACTCACACCCGTTGTGATCAAATTCACAAGCTCTGTGTAGCTTGGGTTTTCACGACCATTTCCATAAGAAACGAATTGATATGGAACTGCATAAGGTAACAAGTTTACGGCAGCCACAAATACATCAATGCAAAACCCTGTGAACATATTGTCTGTCCCGCGAACTTTTGATACAAATTGACGGAAACTGACTCGATCGGGTACACCAACCCGTAATTGCTTGCCATTATTTGGGAAGACCCATCCACGAGGTTTTGACAGTGTCTCCCCTGGCCAAATAACATCATAGAGCTGCTGGCTTTGACTAGAACGGTTAGGTGCCCTCTTGTAAAGCTCTTCAGGAGGTAGAGTTGACAACCCAGAATAATTGGACCAATAACCAATACGTCGTAACCCAGTTCCAACCACATTGATAATATCATAGGCAGGATAAATAAGAAATCTATCAGAATTGAACTGAAAAGGACCTGTTAAACCAACAAAATTAGTATGTAGAATGTTCTTTAATAAGAGTGGTCCACTGTTAAAGATCCTTATTTCTTCGAGGTGGAGGCCACCACTTTCAGTAGAGTTTATCCTGGAGTCTTTAGAGAAAGAAATTACGCCACCCTGCTCAAAGAAGGCTTCAAGAGCATGAGCAACAAGCCAAACGGAGTCATAAGCATAAAGTCCATAAGAGTTCAGGCCAGGGGAGCCACCAGTCAGTCTATTCCACCGAGAGGCAAATGCTCTCTTTTTATCTGAATCTGCTGTATGTTGACGCAAAACGAGAACTCCCTGCAGGGACTCCATGGTTTCAGATGGCAAAGGAGAAGCAGAATCTAGAAAAGATGAAAGCCAGTCCGTGGCAATCCAAACATAGCCATTACCCATCATAGCGAGATAGTTTGCTACGGAGAACACCGTGAAACCTGACTCAGGAGTTACATGCAAAACAATGACCCTTGATTCCATGAGCGCAACCTTGACAAGAATATCCATGATTTCACTACGTTTAACTGGCCCTGGTGGAATTCCCGCCTTGTATGAGATTTTACAGCGTCTTTCCGCAAGCTTATCATTTAATGCCGACACAGCATTTCTACCATAATCATCATCGAGATAAATGGCAGTCACCTCCTTCCAACCATAGTGATCAACAAGCTCCGCTACAGCGCCCATTTGATTCAAATCACTCTGCGTCGTTCGAACAAAATAGGGGAACTCGAGGGATGATAGGGTAGGATCTGTGGCCGCAAATGAAAGCAGAGGCACTTGGAGTTCGTTTGCAACATGTCCCGTAATATGAGCTACCACAGAAGACTGTGGACCAAGGATGGCAACAACATCAGACTTCATGAACTGCAGAACTGCAATAGCAAGAAAACACATTGAAAAAAAAGGTTGAGGTGCATTTCCAAGAAGAAGTCGTTCTGTTCATCATATCGCACACGCAGAAACCTGACCTTCAATCATGCCAAGGAACCCACTGCAATTGGTGTTTTGCATCACGACGGCGAGGTTGGTTCCAGGGAGGATGCTGGAATTAGAGTTGACATCCTTCACAGCTTCGTCAATGGCAATCTTGGCCACTCTTCCGATGGTGGAATCGAATGCCAAAACGCCTCCAACATTCACGACAGCAGGTCTTGAAGTAACATTCTTGCTAAATACAGAGGGGAACACTCCAAGAAACAAAAATGGCAACGACAGAAGCCAAACCCTTCTCATTTTGCATGACCAGCATTTCCCTTCCATCAGCCAAAAATGCCACTAGCCCTCTGCAGCGTACAAGACTTAATTCCCAGAACTTAACCGAGGCAATGAACAAATTTCAACAGACATTCCACCGCTCGGAGAAAATGAGAGAACCTCTAGAGGAAGAAAGAAGAGAAGAGAAAACAAGGAGCAACTAGTGGTGGGTCTCCATTAAAACTCATCTCCGACTGGGAATTTGACCCGATTACTACAAGCTTTCCTCTGTTGGCAAACCGAAAGCATCAGCACAAGTGGATGTGGCGTGACCAGGACTTGGAATCCTCCCACGTTCTCCAGTTTTTCTCTCCACAGTTCCCTCGCGAACGAAGGCAGAGACAGTCGACAGAATAAAACAGGACAGTGCAACGAGACGACAGACCGGATGCTGATTCTCCCAGTATGGATCAAAAGCCGGGGAGCCCAAAAAAAAAAACACTACGCCGCCGAAACCATTCGATTCTTGTTTCGCGGAGAGAAGCGATACCCACTAAGCGAAAGCAACCCCCCTTCCCCCCCCCCCCCCCCCCCCCCCCGACTTGCTTTTCTGACCTGTTGCCGTATCGAACTCGGTTCTTCAAAAGTGGAGAGAGAGAGAGAGAGAGAGAGGAGAGGCTGGAACAAACTAACGCGCAGCGAGGACTCTCTCGCCTGAGGACGGCAGAGGGAGAAGGTGACTCGGGACCAACCAATCCCGGTGAGGTTCGACACTGAGGGAGGTTGCGTCTCTCTGGCCAACTCGTACCTGGTGAAGTTGGCATAGGAAGGTGACGTTTGCAGCCGGATTTTGCCCGACAGCGATGGAAGAAGAAGCACGGCAGGGGGAGCAGGATCACGTGATGGCCCGCGTGAGGACCATACCACACACACAGTACCACGCGATTCGTCTCTGGCTCCGGTTCGTACAAGAGATTCGTTGGCCAAAATTTGCGCCCCTTTGATTGGCGGGGATATCTTATATGATTTAAAGAATAAAAGTAAAAGGGGGATTTACGGGGCAATGCATTGGATTCCAATTAAGCGTACTTGCGAAGATGAACGGAAAAAAGAAATTAACAGAGTTCGATTTGGATTATAATAGGACAAGAATTGAAGTTGTCCTGGGATGGGGAACCATTTAATTTGACTTTAGAATTCTAGGGAGATTTACGAGATAAAGATGATTATTTGATTAGACCCTAAAACTATCGGTTTACTTATATGGTGCGCGATTATCATTAATCTAATAAAAAAATTACAGATTGAACCACCTATTAAGAAAACTTGGTCATCACTGAAGTCATTCTGATTGAATTATGAGCCTGAAAGTGATTTCGAAATCGCTATATCGGAGAAGGGTCGGAGATGGAAAAAGAAAAATATGATTTTGAAATTGTAAGAGAATTGAGAAAAAAAAATTTTGACGACAGTCTCCTGATGGTTCGACAAGTCACAAACTCATAACTATCGAGTTTTGGAGCTTAAACGTAGAAGGTTGGAATAAGCTGATATGACAATTTACTTAAATGATTCTAAAATTGGAAAATAAAAAAAATGGCATTTTGCAAAAAACTTGACAAGATATTAAATTGCAACCGCCAAGATTTGTTTATGAATTTCGAAGTATTCCCTTCGACACATGTCTTCCCATAATAAAAGATATTACTCCTCACGACCATCGATGAAATTTAAGAGGCATTATTTATCCTTAAAAAATAGGAACCCTCTTCACATTAAAATACAATACATCATAACGTAGACGGCTACGGTCCACCGGCGTCTAAAAGTTTTAGAAGTTAATTATGTAAAATCAACATGCAATATACTAAATTTAGCATCTTCGATGTTGGTGGTGGGAAGCGATCAGACATGAGGCGAGCGAATACGTTCGACCGCGATAGTTTCTTACTTTTGGTCCACTCGAATCGACGGTCAATCGAACAGGGACAGTGACTTTGGCGAGCAAATTTGCTCCTTTTTTACCTTTGGGTCCACGGTTAAAGTCAAAAATTCGCTGGACGGCATCGGAGGTCGATTCAATCGGTCCAGAACGGTGGGGCCACGCCAAACCAAGTCGCGCATCCCCACGCACGCCAGACGACGCAACCTCTTCTCTAGTAATGCCGTGCGGGGTCGACGGGACCAAAGAAGAACGTAGCGACATCGGGCCTACCCCGATGTTGTCCACAGGCGTTAACCCCCTCCCAACGTTACGTGCATCGACCGCCTGCCTATCTCGAGAAGCCTCTTTTTCCTATCGCTTTAAACGTGCCCAAAGCGGTATAATTCTCTCCGCCTTGTACGTCTGCAAATGTCGCCAACATCTGGCTCGATTCGCGCTTAGTTTAACTCATGCAGGGCGGAGTACACACTAGATACTGGGATTCGATTTTCATGTTTCTAAAAGTAATCTCGCCTGTGTCGCTTGTAAAAACGAATAGACGAAAAATATTTTCATCGTTCACCAAAATATTCAAAGCATAAACTGATGTCGGCAATAAAAATATTTTCGATCGATTGATTATTTCAAGCGAAACCGATAATTAATTTTAGGAATTTTTTTTCCCGAATTATCTATTTTCCAGCTCCTTCTGCTTTTACGTCGAGTCAATTCATCTGGAAATTAAGTCCAACTTATATTGCTCTTTACCTCGCTCCATGACTTATCCTCATGAAATTCGGCACGAGCCTTGATAATTGAATGGCTCACTTTGACTTATAGGGGTCAAACTGCTGCGGTAAACAAAATACATAGCCATCTTTATTGAAAATAATTTTGTTAATTAGTGTTTTGAGAACACTCGTCAATCGAAGAAATTTTATTGGTGTCCCGCACATTGTCTATCTCGTGGTATGTATAATGACCATTTTTAGACGTGGATTACTTCACACGTGTGCCTTAGCGTAACAAGCCAAAAAACACAAGAAAAATGAAAAGCACGTCGAGTCAACAAAAATGAATTACTTGGTCCCCCCCAAAACAAAAAGGAAAACGAAGAGCCAAGTTAAAGCCCATAGTTTTGTCACGGGTGGGTCACCGGCGAATTTCTCTTTTTAGGGAAAATAACACCGATGTTTTCTCGAGGGTAATGACACAAACAATTTCTGAATTTTGATTCAATATGTAATTTGATCTTTGAACTTTTAATTTGTTTAATATGATTCTTGAATTTTAGGCTAATGTTCAATGTGGTCTCTGAACTTTTATTTTGTTCAATGTCATTCTTGAACTTTTTGTACGTGTTCAATTTAGTCCATGAATTATATGAAAATGTTCAATGTAGTCCCTCAACTTGAATTAATGGAAACGACTGCACTGAACATTTTCCTATGGTTCAGGGACTGAATTGAACATATATAAAAAGTTCAATGATGACATTAAATAAATCAAAAGTTCAGGGATCAAATTGCATATCGCCCCAAAGTTCAGGAACTGTTTGTGTCATTTTCCCTTTTCTCAACGTGAAATGTGTTTCTGGACTTTTGATTTGTTCAATATGACCCTTAAATTTTAGCATAATGTGCAATGTGGCCTCTTAACTTTTAATGATTCAGTGTAGTTCTCGGATTTTTAGTGCACGTTTAATTTAATTACCGAACCATACGAAAATGTCAAATATTATCTTTAAACTTAAATAAATAGAATGACAACATTAAATATTTTTATATAGTTTAGGGACTACGTTAAAATCTACTAAAAATTTAGAGGTCATATTGTATATTTAGCTAAAATTTAGGAATCACATTAAATAAATTAAAAGCTCAAAGGTCGCATTACATATTATTTTTTTTTTTTGGAGGTCAGCAACTCAAATATTCTCCCAAATCGCGCTCCTCCGTTTTCCCGCCAGAGCGCCAAAACTTCCCAAAAAAGCTCAGCTACGCCAATAAACCCTCTCCTCTCTCCATTTTCACCCTTCGATCGGGTTCCTCCGGGCGAAGGAGACGCCAAGGAAGCGAGGATGGTGGCTGCGAAACCAGGGAAAGGCGTGATCGTCAGGCCGAAGCCGGCCCCAAAGAACCCTAGGAACGTCCTCCACATCGGCGGCGTGCCGGTGGAGTTCCCGTACCGGCCGTACGGGACTCAGCTCGCGTTCATGGGCCGGGTCGTGTCCACCCTCGACCGAGCCCTGAGGGAAGGCCGCTGCCACGCGCTGCTCGAGTCGCCGACCGGCACCGGGAAGTCGCTCTCGCTGCTCTGCTCCGCCCTCGCCTGGCAGCAGAATCACAAGTCCAAGGGCCAGGTCGCGAATCCATCGCAGTCCAAGGCTGCTCCGGAGGCGTTGGTGGATCCGTTGAATTACGGCGGCGGGTTTGTTCCCGAGGCGGAGCCTTCAGGTGAGAGTCTCCGGGCTGATCATTTTTTCGGAAACCTAACGTTCCATGGTAGCTGTAGGTAGTGGATGGAAAATGGCGGCGGCATTCTTAGCCTAAATGTGCGAAACGTGGGAGAAATGTTGAGTCTAGCTCATCAAGTGGCTGATCCAGCAGGCATCAATGTCTCTTTCCGAGGGGGACGGGAATATTGATTTTTTTTCCTTGATTGAAGACGAGGACATTGATTGATTTGATATAGTTTCTGTTAGAATCTGTAGCCAGCTTGTAACCAATATGTTATTTTGGTTAGGCAATACAGCGCCGGGAAATCTCGAGCCAGTTCAGTCGGTACCAGTACCAGATGGCAAGAGTAAAAAAAAGTCAATACCCACCATCTTTTATTCAACGTGAGTTCTTTTTTTCTGGAATTACTCGGGTGGAATTGTTAAGGTATCAATAGTTATCTTGTAAGGATGGGAAAAAATGAGATGGTTACAGATATATGGTGCACATGTCGGTTACGTTGACTGGAGTGCCGAAATTTAGCAGCCATGCGCAGCGACTTTGCGAGTTGACCAAACTTTTGTTCTGTACTTAAGTTTTTGGTGCTTATGTCGATGCGAAGTTACATTGTGTTCTCTTCTTCATATGAATATAATGGCAATTTCAAAGATTACCAAACTCCCGACCTTTATAAATTGGCTTTGCTCTACGTAATGAGGCAAATGTTCCGTGTGATGAGATACTCTGAAATGTTTTCTCCATGTATCTTCTAGAAATAAATTGAAGTGCTTTGGGGATAGAATGTTTTTTGACGTTACATGATGACCGACCACAGGAGCTCACCAACTGAGTTTTTTAAGCCTTACTAACTAAATGTTTGGTTTGGTGTTGTTTGAAAGGAGGACACACTCTCAAATTTCTCAAGTTATTCGGGAATATCGGAAAACTGCTTACCGGGTGCCAATGGCTGTTTTGGTATGCCTCTATTACTCCTCACAACCCGTGTTTATTGCTTGATGATGTGCTAGTCCTGAGAATTTCATTTTTACTATGGTTCAAGACGTGAGCATTCTGTTGTTCTTCCCGGTCCCCACTGCTTGAAAATGAGTAGATGGATTAGTCCTTTCATATAGCCTACCAGCTGCTACGCCATCTCTTTGTTAATAGATTGAAGGAGCAGGCAGCCATAAATGTGTCCTTTACACTGGCCACATATAAAGCGCATCCAATCCCACTATAACCTCCCCATGTTGTGGGATCCGTGCATTGTTCTCGGATGCATGCAGGGATTGAGGATTGCATCTTTTGTTTTCTAAATCAGAACATTGCAGCTGCACTTGGTGTTGCTTCTTTCCGAACATGACAATTCATTCTTGATTTAGAGATTCAATGAATCAAGAAAGTACTGTTGCAAACTTATTGGAACAATACAGATTAAAACTTTGTCCTGAACTTACTGGATCTTGGAAATAGTTGTTCTTTTAGCATTCTTGTATCAATGACATCTGAACAGCTATGGGTTTAAAGGTTCATTTGTTGAAGCTTTTCTGTTTCCATCTGCATCTTTTTTCCGTTTAGGCCTCTCGGCGACATTATTGCACAAATTCAAAAGTCCGAGGGAAAGAGAACATTGACGAAGAATGGTGATACTTTTATCCAGAGGGCATGTGTTTATTTTTTCCTCTGTCTTGTCAAGTTTGATTTACGACTCTCTAAATTATGTTATTGGAACTCCAGCAAGATGCTTCTGCGAAATCGAGATGGTGGATGCTGCGAATTCCAGTGAGTTATATCCCTGTAAGTTCTTTAGTGCTTTACGGACATGGAAAGAAATCACTAACTTTAAACTCTTTACAGAAATGCTAATAAAGTTAAAGCGCATCCTTCCCTTCAGAAAGGGGGTTGCCACGAGGCACATGACATAGAAGATCTTGTGAAAATCGGTCAAGTTGTGAAAGGTGCGCTACATGTTTCAAAAAACGTTTCTTGTCTCTCTCTGCCTTGCTTTGATGACATCTCTGAGGGAACATTGTTGCATTTCAGGCTGTTCATATTATGCAGCAAGATCTATGGCAGATTATGCACAACTTGTTTTCTGTCCATATAACTACATCATTAATCCAGTTGTTCGGGGAGCGATGGAGGTGGATATAAAGGAAGCAATCATAATTCTTGACGAAGCCCAGTATGTCATTTTGACTCCTGGTTTATTCGTCATATCACATAAGTCAGAAATAAAATGTTCAGAAACTTCAATAGGCACAAACCACGTTGAATTTGATCTTTCCATCAAGTGTGGTTAAAAAGCACCACTAATCTAGTAGAGAAAATGTTGTTATTTGTCGAACTTGGTCCATATTGTCTTCTAATCTCATTTATAAAGCTGGTTACTTTGTTGACAGCAATATAGAGGATATTTGTCGTGATGCTGGTAGCGTGGATATTGAAGAAGATATTCTCCAAAGTATGCTAGACAGATATTATTTTTTCTGTTTTAATGGTTGATGGTGGTTGTAAATTTTTACATCCTATGGCAGAATTGCAGGATGAACTGGAGCAACTTTGCCCTGTCAACGCCATGATTTATCAACCTTTATGTGAAATGGCACAGGTAATATTGTTGTTTTATTTATCTCATTCTACATAACACCTCAAAAGATTTTGTTAAGAAACTGAAAGTACTGCAAATGCACAGGACCTCATGAGTTGGATGGAGCGGAAAAAGACTTCATTAGAGAAGCGAGATTTTCAGCACCATGTCTCTTGGTGAGAAACCTCAGTTACTGTTTGCATTCTTACTGTCTTGTTTCTTTTTTGGCTGTTTACCCGTTACTATATTTCTATCCATGGTCACTATTTACTAGAGAAAGTTGTCCCATGTACGCTAAAAATGATTATAGTGCATGAAACACAAAGAATTTCATCTGTTCAACTTAAACAAGTCTAGCAGTATTGCACGTGATGATTTATAACTGCCTATGAACTTGTTTTTTCGAAATAGTCGATTGTTACTCGTGCAGCATGCTATGATGCTTTTTATTTGATGAAGACTCTTACGGGTGCTTTGAGCAAACTTGGCATTTTACGCCAGCTAATATCTCCAACTATAGGCCGCTTAGTTTCAATATTGGTGTTTCCTTCATCGTCAGATTTTCTCTATTGAAGTTAAATAAAAAATTCTAAATATGATAAGTATTGTCGTAAATGCTCTAACGAATAAGTTGCTTTTAAGTTTGCATGGCACATGAAAACTAATCTTACTTACCAGATTACACCTCTATGCTGACTTAAGAGATGGAATTCGATTGCATCTTCAGAAATTAAGGAGATTTTGTCTGGCATGGTCCTGAACTGTTGCTACTGTCATGTTTTCTCAGTTGGACGGGTGATGATGCCGTGAGAGAGCTTCAAGAGGTTCATATATCACAGCAATGCTTCCCAATTTTGTTAGATTGTGCTACAAAGGTGCTATACTATTTAGATTTTATACATGCGTTATTAGATATGTTAATTTAATTATTATTGACTCGATTATTCAACTTAAGGCAATTAAAGCTGCTACAGATTTGGACTCTGAAGACCCCCATTTAAGTGGCCTGTCTGTGATCACGTTAGAAGGTTCAGTTTCTTGTCTCTACTAAAAACTGAGCTGGGTCGTTGAGCAATTTTTCTTACAACATTGCGGATTGACATCGACATTTTGTCGCAGGGCTATTCTCCGCATTTACTTATTTTTTCTCTCGAAATGGGGGGCATACATTTGATTATCAGCTTTCTCTGCAGCGGTATATTAAGCGAGATAAAAGTGAGTAATTAGTAGTCGACAGTCTTTCTTAAATCTGCAGTAGCGAAGTCTGGAAATTTTCTGACACTGAGTACAAACGTTTGGACAGAAAAGTGATTTTTAGACGGCATTGGCATAAAGGCCAATTATTCTTGTTGTATTTTCCTTGATTTATGCATTTAGTTACGTCCGTCAGTTCGAGCTATTGTCGTCACAATTCGACTCTTCTGCTGGAAGGTTTTAGAAACATCATGTTCATAGATATATGTGTATATATTTATATGTATATAATTTTTTTTTCTATGTAATGGCGCCCCTAAAAGTACCGCAATTAGGAAAATGCGTGTTTCCTCAATTTAAGGGGCAATAGGTGGATGGACAAGTATCAAGTGTGATTAGATATTTATAACTACTGAGTTAATTCTTTTTATTGTAGTAAAGCACAAATTTATTTGTGCTAATGTAGTCAGATCATATTTTCTGTATTTATTTGATATTTCAGACAATATTAAATGCTCAAGTAGTTACTTTTCTAAGACATAATGTCACTAAATGCAGAACAGGGCATTGGCTACCCGATACACATTTTTAGTTTGTGGTGCTTAAATCCGGCAGTGGTGTTCAGAGACATTGCTGATCTCTCCTTGTCAGTAATTTTAACATCTGGGTAAGCAAATCAGCTTGGCATTTTCTTTTTACAGAAAAAAGACTCTAGTAATAACGCAGCTAGAAGAATATGTAGTGAGCATGTACAAGAGCATTCTCACACGTGCTGAGAAATGGAGTTTCTAAACTAAATGTTAGGCTTGTCTTTATTTATGTTCTCTTTGGAAGTCCTTCATGATAATTGTTATTTCCCATTCTCTATAGCACACTATCACCAACGAACTCCTTCTCAACTGAGCTCGGTGTTCAATTTGGCACTTGTCTGGAAGCTCCACATGTGATCAATGTCAAATCACAGGTGCCAGCCATGTTTTCTTGTGCCTTGAATGTGGTCGATTACTCTGTGTGTGTTGACAACGGCAATGATCAAGCTTTTCTCCTTTTGGCAGGTATGTGCTGCTGTAGTTTCAACAGGACCCGAAAATTATCCTTTGAACGCGAGCTATAAAACAGCACATGTGTATGCATTCCAGGTAATCTGTGCTTCTCGTTCTTGTCCTTCTTGATCTAGTGTAGCTCTTCACCTAATACGTCACAAAGGAATTTTCTCCTATCATTTTGTAGGATGCACTTGGCAAAACTTTGGAGGAAATTTTTAAGATTGTTCCAGGTGGATCTCTTGTGTTCTTCCCAAGTTACAAGCTGATGGAAAAACTATGTAGTCGATGGCATGAAACAGGTCAATGGTTACGGCTAAGTGTACGAAAGTCCCTCTTTGTGGGTAAGTCTTTCATATGAGCTCGTCTTCGTTTCCCCTTTTTGGTTTATCTTGCAAACCAGTTTTGCTGCCATATCAGTGCATAACTTTGTTTCTTTGGTACTATATCTCATATCACTCACTCACTAGTCACTACACTTGGACTTCTTAGAACTTCAACTACCTAGTTATTTCATTTTGTTTGTAAATTATTTGCTAATTCCGTGCACACAGAACCAAGGGGAGGGGGCCAGGAAGATTTTGAGGCTGTTTTGAAAGGTTATTACGATTCAGTTCGCCAAGGCAATAACGCTGTTGCTGATAAAAAGAGAAGAACTAAGAGGCTAGAACAGACCCAGTCCAGTAAAGTGGGGTCCTCAGGAGAACTGAAGAAAGGAGCTGCTTTCCTTGCCGTTTGTCGAGGAAAGGTGAGTCTCAGTCCTCTAAAAATCTGAAGGATCAACGAGATTAAATTTGAAGTGATTAAAACATGAGAGTATAACTTGTATTTTTCTCCATACTGAAAGATTTTGCCTTGGAATGAAATGAGAAGGAAATTTAGAGATCAAAAGTCAAGGAGTTGGAGGAAAAGACAGATAATGGCGTATTTCTAATGGATATGTCTGGCATGTTATAAAGAAAATGCAAATAAGTTATAGTTCCTATTTTTCTCCAGGGTAGTACTAATTAGAACTTCTCATTCAGCTTCACATTATCACCGCTGCATGTAAGATTATCTGAATGTGATATTTGCAGGTTTCTGAGGGAATCGATTTTTCTGATGAAAATGCCCGTGCAGTTGTATCCTCTTTAGCAAATTTGTTTTTTAACTGTATGCCACCTTTATGTTCTGCAATTTTGTCCGATAGTTGTCGGTAATGTCAAAATTGATTTTTACCTCTGATTCCTTAACTGTCCAAGATAATTGTTGGCATTCCATTCCCCAATGTGTAAGTGCTAAACTTTCTCACTACAATATTAGCTAATAGCAAAATGTGCTGATTGATGCTAGCTTCTTATCAGGAATGACATCCAAGTTGCATTAAAAAAGAAATATAATGACACTCATAAGTCATCGAAGAACCTTCTGGGTGGAAATGAGTGGTACTGTCAACAAGCCTTTCGTGCTCTAAATCAGGCTGCAGGTACATTTATGTTATGAACAGTGCTTCCATTGATGTAACAGTTTCTATATGTCTATGTTCATCTTGAGAAACCTTTTGTACATTTGCATTATCTCGTTGAAAATTTTGGTGCTGTGTTTTTGCATTTAATAGGATCACTAACATTTTCTGGAGATGAAAGTATTACATTGTCTTTCTTCTATGCAGGCCGCTGCATAAGACATGTGCTTGATTATGGGGCCATCATTTTTTTAGGTAAGTGTTCTGCTTTTAAGTTTTAATAGAATATCAACAGTGCTTTCAGACCCGGACCGGACTTATTGAACCGAGAACCGGAGCATGGTCTGGTTTCTGTGAGAGAATCGGAGTGGTTAAGAACCGGTCAAACCTGATGTGGACCCTGTTGAACCGGTTAACCTGGTGCACCTCACAATGGTTTGACCGGTTTTATAAAAAAAATAATCAACCTTGTACGAGCAAGGTTTGAACCTTTGTTCACTTGGAAAAGCACTTGGGACGCTTTACACTTGGCCATTGACTCTTTGTTCACATATGACTACAGATTATTTTACTCATCATTTAATAGATAAGGCCAAGGGATTCTATCCCCTTACCACCAAAACGAGCAAGGAGTGCCTCAACCAACATAGTTATGCAGTGGATGACTGTCTAGATGGTACTATAAATTTGTAAAATATGTGGTTTAAGACAAACGTCGTTCAAACAGTTCAAAAGCCGGTTGAACATGTTGACCCTTGAACCGCCAGGCAGGTTTAAGAACATTGACCATCAATGACAATGTACAATTGTTTTCCTCAATAGATTGGTTTTACATGTTAGAAATCTGATACAGCCATATAGTCGTCCCACTTTGGAGAATTATCACTAATTATAGGGGGGGAAAGATACAAAAGAAATGGTATTTAATTGATGCATGCTAAGAATGATTCCATCAGGGCAAGACTAAAAGTAACACCACGTGGAGATAAGATAATGGCAGAGACATAGCAGGTGTTCAGCATTGACTGTTGCTTGTAGGGAGCGCTATGCTTTTATGAAGTTATACCTCATCACAATGGAGGTTCACAGCTATCTTATATCCCTCAGCATTGTCATCCATCTATTTTTTCTCCCTTTTCCAAGATGGAAGGGCTGAAATGTGCAACTGCCCTATTCAGCCATCTATACAGCATCCTTCCTGCTTTAATCAGTCTGACGATCTTCATTAAAGGTTCTCACACTTCAATGGTTGGCAACCTCATTCACGGGTTGGAGATGCATGTCTCAGCCTCACACGATACATTTTGTGTCCAAGACTACATTGTTGTTCTGATTACAAATGTAACAGACCAATCAGAAATGAACTAATGCTATATGCATACATTTCCCACTTAATAGCTGAGGTTTTTAGGGAGAAATCGTTAACATCTGTCTCATATAAAAAAAAAAGTTAAATGTAGAACAAGACAATATTAAGCCGAAGCTGTGGGGTTGAACTAATAATAGTACTAGCCCTGACATTAGCGAGGATATTGCTGCTCCAGATATGATTTTTTGTAGTTTCGATTCTCGAATCACTGCCATCGGCGCTTTTATTAGCTTACTGGCATATGATGCAATCTTTAGGTGGTCTACTTATGAATTTAGTCATTCTCTAAGAAATTATATTTTGAAGCAGATGAACGCTTTCGTGAAGAAAGGAACAGAGCTTATATTTCTAAGTGGCTCAAGAAATCCATCAATCTGTACGAGTCCTTGGATGCATCACTTGAGGGTTTGAAATCGTTCTTCAGAGATGTCGGGGTATAATGCAATTCATGTCTTTTCATTCATGTCTACTTTTCTGACTCTAATTTTTGCTGCTTGTGTCTATAGTCAATGAATGACAGAATCAGCCAACTACCAAGTAAATGATTCTTCTCGTTTTGCTTACAGGGACAGGTTGGTGATAAAACCGTGGATATGGTACCGGGTTCTTGCACGGATCCAGAGACTGCTTCATTCATCAAGCAAAGTAAGCTGCTTGCTAGAAAGAAGAATCCAGGTGATTCTGATTGTGTGGAACTGAAGCTAATTTCTGATTCAAAGCAAGAGGCTGCTTTCATCCAGCTAACATCTCGAGGAAATCTTGAACCAAATCCCCTCCAAACAGCAGTTATGGATTGTGACAGAAAGAGGGAATATATAGACCTGGACTGTGATTTTGAGGAAAACCCGAGGTAAACTTAGAAAGCATATACTCATAAGGGAATGCTCTGCAAAGTTACTCGCAAATTATGCACTGTGAAGTTTTTTCTAATACTAACAGCTTACGTCATTCCATAGATTTCCTACTTCCTAGGTTGAAATAATTGAACATCTTTTTGGAAAAGTCACTCTGCACTAGTTTTCTACGAGATGATAAGCTTTGTCTCTTTGTTTCCATTTTAAGCAGGTGCCCTGTAGCAGACAGCGATGAGTTTCGTGAGGATTCTGAAGTACTAGTGAAGGATACATGCGATATATATAGCAGCTTTGCCTCTCATGCTGGGGGATCTCTATCTAGGGATAACACTTCTCCCTCATCAGTAATTCAGTCTTCCGTCGATTTCCCAGATCAATTCTCACCTCATTCAGTGTCCTTATCAGGTCTTAGCAAAGCTCATTCTGTAACCCAATGTTCCACTATTATAACTCCTCAAAGAGAAACTGCAACCGGAACCTTTGGCTTGAGCTCAGAGAAAGAAACTATGTGCTCGAGTGTCAATTCTCATGCACAAAAAAGGAAAAAGTTCATATCTTCTCCATTAGCTGGCACTGTCATGGATGAACATTCAAATGCTTTCAACACTTATAGTTCAACCGAAAAGTCAGCAACCCATGGAGATGCTAATCGGAGAATCAAGTTTGATTCTGAAAATAAACCAGCAGAACGGATATGCAAGAAATCAAGTGTGGCTTCATCATTCCAAGTTACTGATCGTGTCATAGCTGCTGGGGACAAGAGACACCAGATTTCTTGTTCTCTTTGCCGGGCCCCCTTTGGTCTTCCTGAAAGCAATTTCTTTGTCCCATCCTCACCAACCTCACTGTCCAAAGTCCACTTGGCAAAACTGGTGGAAGAAAAGATCGGAGCTGGCAATGTTTGCACGTCAACAGGAATACCAGTGTTAATAACCGATGTTTCATCAGTAGCTCAGCAACTCTGGGATGATACGACTGATGGATATAGGGGACAAGCTACTTGGTGTGAAGAAGATGGATGTGTGTTCAAGACCATCTTTTGCCCGTTTTGTAGTTCTCCCGGAAATTGTCTCGGTGTACGGATCATGGCAACTGATGCTTCTAATATCGACTTACTCAACAAGGTATGTTCCAAATAAAACCTATGAATTTCTCATAGTATCTTAACTTGGCATGATGTGTATTGTGGACAACTTGCAGTGATCTCAATTTCTGGCCTGCTATTATGAGGCCCTTTGTTTTCTATTTGGTTTCTGACAGTCAAATAATTGAGGTGCAGATCTTGTTTTTTGCCAATCAATTGGAGATTAAGGAGCTGAAATCATTAGAGGACACTGATACAAAGGTGAGTTTAGTGTATGGCTTGTCAATGGTTCCATTATTAAAGTATGATGAATCTCATATAGGTCGGCATCCTGATCATGCTATGCTAGCATTAGGAATGTTCACATTCTGTTTGAGCCCACAAAAAACAAATATATAAAAGCTCCAAGCAGAACAAGTAATTTAAGTTTTCTTTTACCTTTAATCATATTAATTTAGATTTACTTTGGTTTATGAGGTCCATTAGAAAGATTTTCTGTGTCCATTTTGCCAAAGATTGTTATGCAATCTGAGTTCAGTTTAGCCGATAAAATGTAATTTTTTGTGAGTGACAGTTTTCATCCCATAGTCTGCTTATTGATTTGGTAAAGAGAGGTGAGATGGTAATGATATGAGTTTGAAGATAGTAGACTTCTCTCTAATTAAAACGCAGGGAATCAATTTGACAAGAAAAACATTACCGGTTGGAGTGCTCCACTTTTGAATTGGATGATCTAGAACAGTAGAACTTGCCGTATGGACGGTTAATTGGCAGTTCTCTGCGAAATTGCAGGTTGTAGTAAAATGCTCAGACCAGGCTGAGAATGATGCTTTAAAGTCCATAGAGAAATTTGCATACTGTCCTAAAAAGCAGAACTCTGGAGGCTGGAGGACAACAAAGTCTAAGGTCAGAAACACGTGTATGCTTTTTGAAGTTAGAATAGTATTCTGGCTGTTTGTTTGGAAATGCATAATTCCTTTGTAATTGGCAGTTGCGGCTTCCAAGGAGACCACTGCTTTCTGACTGGGAAGAATGATCCAACTGCTTGGCTGATTCTCATTTGGCTACAGTATAAACTGTAAGGCATATGATCGAATATATGTGGCTTCTCTGAAATTGAAGATCTCCTAGAGATTTAGAGATGGGCATGATCTCTCCTTGATAATTTGACGAGGTTGACCATCGGCTGGACAGCCAGTAACGCTATTCTTACCTGCATGATTGCATTTTACCGCAACTTCACTGAGATTGCAGAAATATATTTAGCTGTTGGTTGGTAGTTTGCCTTGATTTATCTTGGGGAAGTGACCGACTTTACCATACTTACGAAGCATGTCAAGTTCTGTTCCATGGAGATACCTGTTGGCTTGTGGCATGACAAACATGGAAAACCAGTTCAAATAGAGGAACATCTCTCAGATGTCAAAGACAGTTCGCACGCAAGTAGGAAATGATCAAAATGGAAAACTTTGTAAATGGTGACCTTTAGGAAACTGCAGACGTGTACCTACTAGTCCTCATGTGATACCACATTCATTTGGGCGAGATGGGTTTGTAACTTGACGCATTGACCAAAGGATTTCAGATTTTACATCACAAGCTCAGGGCATCATCTTTCGAGCTTGGCATTCGGATGTCTATGGCGAAAGTGCAAGGGAGCCTTCTCATCTTGGGCGTGCGCTCTTGTCAATGTTATTTTTCCCCTTGGGTTTGTTACTCCAACGTACCTGCAAAGTGCTATAGTTCTCTTTGGTCCAGATCCCGAAAGCAGGTTTTACAATTAGTAGGCAGTGCTTACCTTGGAGTTCAAGTTTTTGTTCTCTTCACATCTGGACTCATTTGCTGATACTGAGGGGCGTGCTATTTTCAATAATAATTTCGTTGCTGCACTGGTTAATTTAGTCTGGCAAAACATCCAGCATATGTTGAGATCGGCAAGACTTGTCATGCATGTTGTCGCAAGAGAAGGAAAGTCGATTGTAATGAGCAAGCCAGTGTTCAACATTGTGTTGATGCCAAGGATTTTGCCGGAAGGCGGCAAAATTAAAATGATTCCCCATTAAGAATGCCTACTACTATTGCCGATAAAACGGAAAAACGTGCCTTAACCATCGTAAGGATGAGGCCCAGTTTGGGTCCCGAAATAACACATCGCCATTTTACAGAATTTCAAGTACGTGCGCACCAAGCACTCGGGCTTCATGCCTATCTACAAAAGGCGATGGTTACACTAGAATGCCATTTTAGCTGCTTTACATTGAAAAATCTTTTGGCTTTGCATAAAGCCTAAGTGGGCACAGATGCTCAAAAGACAGTGGGGTCCTCCCTCTTGGATACTCGCAATTCTAGCAAGATGCAAAGCGCACCGCACTCGGCCACCAAACGTTTCACCTAGGCTGCACGCTACTTGGTCACCAGCGCCAGTGGAACATATCCAACCAACTACATCTTCACGAAAACTCTTGTCCAAAAAGGTAGCATCCTGGCAAACAGACAAGCTCACACGTAACCATAACCGAGAGAACAGCGTCTAAGCAAAAATACTACGGAGCAACAATTCTTCACCATGAACCGTTTATCCACAGCCAAGGTTAGGCTTTGATGCTGAATAATTTCCCATCATATATTTCGTCCTCATTAAAATTTTATAAACCGACATAGTATTCATCACAACGATTCAAAGACTAAATCACCAGTAGCTGCATATTCGATTTCACCAAATTATATTGCGCTCATGGTCAACGAGACTGACAATAAAAACACTAGCCCATCAAGATAGGGTCTCCTTAAGAGAGAAAAAACGATGCAGGCGTAGAGATCAGCTAAAGCTTTGATCGTGCACGTAAACAGCTATCCAAACTCAACTTCAATCCAACTCATCTTAGATCACAATTCCACTGTCGAGAGAAAAAAATTGGCATTCAGATTTACACCAGCACATTTACATCTACTCCATAAAAGTTTATTTCACAGCACGGAAACAACCATTATCAGTCAGTAAAACAATTATCCCATCACATTGCATGCTTCAGAGACAAATATGCAATAGATTGCAAGCATACCGAGCAATATTGCCGATTAAACTAGAACTAGCTCAACATTGAAGTAAAATTGGAGTGAAATATAAGGAGGAAATTACCAACTGGATAAAATCACAAATCGAATTTACTTAATAATAGCTCTACACAATATAAAAAGCCCCCATCTAAAAGTCATTAGAGCACAATACATGTCGCTGTGCTCTCCTCCCCCTTCCGCAAGTACTCGTGTTCATTCTTCAAAGGGAACAAAATCAGAGGGCCACCAAAAAATAAATGAGCATCAAACTACAGATGCCTTGATAAAAGATAACTAAACCGCCTTGATGACCTAGATAAGAACTATCTTCCCTTCCCAAATATCTACTCATCATCATCATCCTGCAATCAGCAAAGAAATAGCAAATCACTATATATACAAGGCTCGAAAGAGCTGATTTCATAACAATGACAGAGATTCAACTCACCTCATCGCTGCCTTCGTCTTCATCTTCCTCTTCATTGTTCACCTCAGACATAGACTTCTCAGACTCCTCTTCATCAGCCTTGGTACCTTCAGCCTAGTTGCCACAAGTGCAATCAACCCCGTGAATAAATGGCGTCATCGAAAACACTTTCTTATACCACCGAGAAACAGCTACACTTATACAGCCTATCAGCTCGTGTACCTGTCTTTTGTTGTAAGCTTTCATGGTCTTCTCATACTCAGCCTTCCTTTTATCAGCCTTGGCTATATAAGGAGCTTTATCCTGCAATTTCCACACCGCCAAGTTAAGCCCACATATAGAATTACGTTCGCGGCTAAGATCAAGTCATAGGCTTCGCATCCCACTCAAGGACAGGCAACTTCATTAATCAATAAATCACTCACATCATCAGACAATGACTTCCACTTGTCTCCCCCAGCTTTGCCAACCTTTTTCACATGATTACAACAGGCAAAAGAAAGTCGTAAGCTAAAAGCCCCCGGTATCTACCGCAAGAAGCAAGAGTAACCGTTAGAGCCTGAGGATGGGAAAAGGGGTTAGATCCACTCACAGCAGCAACGGATTTATTGTTGGGGTGTTTCTCCTTGTACTGCTTCCTGAACTCTTCCCTGCAATAGTTAAGAGTTAAGTCGAACACGTTAGGGACCCGTTCCAGGAAAAGAGCGTTCCAAGCCGTGCGCTTCTGCTTTGACCCCGTAATTTCTAGCTAAATCAACAGGTTTGACTTTCCTCGGACGAACCAGTTCAGCATACGAAAGCGGACGCAAAAACAAAAAGAAGCAAAAAAAGCAAGAGGGAGCGCATCTTATGCGCAGGGCGAGAAACCTTCGAGACATCCCAGACAAAGAACCAAAGCACGTCGAAGACCGTGTACAAGCAGGCTTACATGAAGACGAAGAAGGCACTGGCAGGCCTCTTAGGCTTGTTAGGATCCTTCACCTTCTTCTCCTTCTTAGTCGTTTTCCTCTTGTTCACCGAAAGCCTACACACACACCAACCGCACATCACACCCAAAAAAAAAATTAAAAATAAAAAAGAAGAAACACTTCCACAATCGCCACGCAAAAACACGCAACGCGCGCAACATATTCACGCGAGCGATTCCCATCCCGATTCCTCGGGCGCGCGCAGCGAAAACAGATCTCAGATCTGAAACGCCGCGGGGAGCTCCGGCGAGCGCGAACCACTCGGCGCTCGCGAGCTCCGGGAGCATCGAATCAGGCAAGGGAACACCCAAAAAAAGAAAAAAAAAGCGACGAACGAAAACAAGAGGAGCAGAAAGGGGAAGAGGCGATCGGGGGTGACTCACGCAGCGTTCCTCGACTGCGACTTCGAGTTGCCTCCCTTCATGGCTGCGGAACCTGCAAAACCCGAACCGAACGCCGGCCTGAGCAAAAGACGCGTAGGGGAAAAGCGAACGATTCCGCGGCGGAAACCGATCGGAAGCGATCGAGCTGTTTTACCTCTTCGACGGCGACGGCGACGGCGACGGCGACGGCCTTCTCGTAGGGTTTTCTTCGCGGAGAGAGAGGAACGAGTTGAATGGGCTTGGAGGAGAGAGAGGCCGGAAGGCGGAAATAATAAAGGGAGAAGGGGTTAAATCGTGAAATCGTCGCCCGGGGGGGTTTAGGCGGGATTTCAAATTATTCTTTTCCGCCACGTCAGCGATCCGCGTCCCCCGCGCCCCATTGGGCGAGCTCCTCGTCTCGGTCATCGGGCGGTGTTTGCCTCTGCTGCTGCTGCTGTGTGTTTTTTTTTGGCCGTTGTGCTTCTTGTGCTTCGCGGACGAGGCGTTTCGGGGGCGATGATGGGCTTGGATTCTCGCGGCGTCTCTCGATTCGAGCCCAGTCGCGCGCTGGTGCTCGTATCGTGGTGCGATGCGGCGGTGTTTAGTTTGATAGCGTTCGTGATGCTGTGCGGTGATCGTTACTTAGTCGACCGTTTTGAATTCGTGACGTGTGTGTTTGGTGTTCAGTTAAGAGGTAACCTCGCTAAAGATAGGGAGATTTCGCTCCTACCAAGGCCTACGTGGCCTGTCACCATCTTATGAGGCGGGGTCCGCGGATGAGTTCCTTATTTTAACGAATCGGTGTTCGTCTCGCACCCTCAATACCTCTTGTATTTTTATATTCTTCGAGGAAGGGGAATACCCTCTGTATGTTTTACATCTCGGTGATCCCGAGGCTCTGACGAGGACAGAAATGAAACATTTTGAGGACTTGATTAGGTCCAAAGAGAACCGCACATCTTAGTGGTGTAATGCTGCGGCGTTTTAGTTTGATCGTGTTTGTGATATTGTGCGACGATCATTACTATCTTCTAGCCTAGTAAACCGTTTCGAATTCATGACACGTGTGTTTGGTGGAAGAAAGAAAATTCAGACGCTAAAAATCAAAGTAATGCTGGAGTGTCGCCTCCTCATTTTATGCTTGAATGGAAAAGCTTATGGATAAGAGTATTGATATAAATGATCTTTGAACTTTACTCAAATGTGCAATGTGATCCCTAAACTTTTGATTTGTTTAAATTTGCCAAAATTGGTGATGGAGTGGGGACTTAATTGGGAAAAAAAAGTTACAAGTTCCACGGTCTAAGGACTTTATTGCACAAAAAATTATTAATTCGAGGATGAAATTGGAAAAATAAATATAAGTTCGGGGAAGAAGGGGATAATGCCTCGAAAATGGAGAATGAATATCTTTTGTTCGTATCACAGCAAGCTGTACGCTGCCCGCGCCCACCGAATAATAGAGGCGGAACTCTAGATGGCCAGTGCATCGGTCAACAACTCTCCCGCGATTAGTCAGCAATCGGCGCTTAACGAAGGCTACTGATTGACTCCGTTACCTTCAAGCGGTATCGTTATTATCTTACCATCTCTTTTTTCCTTTTTTTTAACCCATAGAAAGAAATGATGGTGCACCGCCCGAAGACCTCGCCTAAAGTTCAAAAAGATACCCAAATCACACCCGGTTGAGGCCATTTAAATCGATGGCCAAAAAGTCCAAAACCTATTGTACGTCATCTAATTCAGTCATAAATTTTTTAATTGTGTCGATTTAGTCTCAAATATTTCAATTGTGTCAATTTAATCCTAAATCTTTTGATTATTTGCCATATTAATCCTAAATCTTACGACGGCTTGTCAATTTTATTCATTCTGATCAATGTTTATCGGAAATTGCTGACATAGACGCTGGTCCTCCTACGTGGTATAGTCTTGCACCAGCTTAACGGGAGGGCCTTGTACAACAGTTAGAAGAGAATTGCGCAAGGGAATTGGGGCCCGTGGGCCGAAGCGGGCCACGCAGGCCCTGGGGCAAACGCCAGCCCGGCCCATGACGGGTCTTAAAAATAAAAACGAAATGTATTTAGCCCGGCGGAAGAGAATTTGTGCTGGTAATAACCTGCCCGGCCCTACCTGTTTTCTTGAATTTACTAAAGCCGTAACGCGTTATGCAATTAGGTAGAGAAAGAGAGAAAGCACAAGCGCCGTGTCTTGGAAAATGCACTCTTTGCATGCGACAACCGGGTACAGCACAGCTGAGCGAACCTCAACCTTCCTATGACCTTCCGTCGGCTTGGCACAAGCTATCAACGAACCTTCACTTGCTTTGCTCAACTCCACCGCTCCCGAAGCATAAATTAGCCATTGCTCCGCAGTACTTCTCATCACAAACAACACCCATCATCTCATTCAAATCGAGTTCATCCTCTCTTTCGTTCGTCTCCTCTTGTCTCAGCTCAGTCAGCGTTCTTGACCGCCACGGCTTCTGCTGCCGCCTCTGCCATTCTCTCGACTTCCGTTCTGCTCGATGCTCTGGTGGTTGCACTTGCTGGTGTAAGAATTATACTTGAAGTTTGAGTTTGAGTTTTTGCTTATCCTTTAACTCTAGGATAGCGTTTGTATTTATAGAGTTTTTCTTCTAACTGTTACAGCAATTACATGAGATAAGAATAGACTAATTCAAAATATTTTGAATTTTGAATTAGTCCGTTACAGAAGTAACTAGAGTAATAACTACATCCGTTACAATAATAACTATAGTAATAACTAAATAAGAATTGACTAATTCAAAATATTTTGAATTTGAATGAGTCATGCATTGTTATCCTTAACAGGCCCCCGCAAGTTGAAGGTGGTCTTCTGGATGATCTTCAACTTGGATATGAGCATATCATGACGACACCTTGTAAGAGGCTTGGTGAAGATATCCGCTATTTGGTCACGTGTGGATATGAAGCGAACCTCAAGTTTGCGTTGTGACACTAAACGGCGGACGAAGTGAAAGTCTACCTCGATATGCTTTGTTCTAGCATGAAAAAGCGGATTAACCGTAAGATACGTTGCCCCTAGGTTGTCGCACCAAAGGATAGGAGGTTTTGCTTGAGAGATCCCCAATTCTTGTAACAGTGATTGCAACCATACTACTTCTGCTGTGGCGTTTGCCAATGCCCGATATTCAGATTCGGTTGAGGAACGTGCAATGGTATGCTGCTTTTTGGCTGACCAAGAAATTAGATTTTGACCCATATAAATTGCATAACCTCCTGTTGAGCGCCTATCAATGGGACAACCGGCCCAGTCTGCATCACTGTATGCGTGGAGTTCTGTGGTGGAGTGGGAACTGATGAACAATCCATGCGAAACTGTTTCCTTCAAGTAGCGTAGGATCCGCTTTACCGCACTCCAGTGATCTTCTGTTGGTTCTTTCAAGAACTGGCAAACTTTGTTTACCGCATAAGAGATATCTGGCCGAGTTAGAGTGACATACTGAAGAGCTCCTACTGTACTCCTATACAAAGTAGCATCTTCAAGTGGCTTACCCTGATTAATTAAATTGGTATTTGTAGCCATGGGCGTGTGAGCTGGTTTAACACCGTCCATTCTAGTTCGATGGAGGAGATCTGTAACATACTTCTGTTGTGACAGGAGGAGCCCTGATGGATGTTTGATCACCTCAATTCCCAGGAAATAATTAAGTTCGCCCAAGTCCCTTATAGAGAACTCCTTGTTTAAGCAGTTGATAGTGTCTTGAATAAATGCCGCGTTGGACCCTGTAATAACAATGTCGTCAACATAGATGAGCATGTAAATGGAGAAATTGGGCCGATGTAGTATAAAGAGGGAAGTATCGGTTTTTCATCCAATAAATCCCAGTGATTCTAAAAAGATGCTCAACCGATGGAACTAAGCTCGCGGTGCTTGTTTCAATCCGTATAGGGATTTTTGTAGCTTGCATATATGGTTTGGCCTTTCTCTATCAATGAAGCCTTGGGGCTGAGCCATGTAGACTTATTCAGTCAAGTTACCATTTAAAAATGCATTGCTAACATCCAACTGCCGGAGTTTCCAATTCTTTGTCACAGCTAATGAAATAACTGTACGAACGGTGGTTGCTTTAACAACGGGACTAAACGTTTCTGTGTAGTCGATACCCTCTTGCTGATTGTAGCCCTTGGCCACGAGGCGGGCTTTGTACCGATCTATCGAACCATCTGCACGTGTCTTGACTCGATAAACCCATTTGGAGCCCACGACATTTGCTTTGGGATTCGGTGGAACTAAAACCCATGTTCCATTACGCAACAAAGCATTAAATTCTTGAAGCATCGCATCCCTCCATTTTTCATCTTTATTAGTTTCGGTGAAACATCGTGGCTCTTCCTTAGAGATTATTTCAGTCAAGTTCACATCTGGCAATGGATATTTAGTGCTGGGCCTCGGGTTTTTACGCAGCTGCATGGAATGGGTTCTTGATTTTTGATAAACCGGTTGTGAATGTATCACAATGGCTTGTTGTGGGGAGGCATCTGTAAGAGCCTCATTAGAACCTGCACTAGCATTAGACGGACTAGAAACCAACGTGTTAGATGTTGAAGCAGTATTAGTATTTGATAATGTCGGTGATGGTTCTTCAAAGGTGGATGGAGAAGTGTTAGAGGGTGGGGTAGGAGGAAGAATATTACCATTAACACCATGGTTTGCCTGGGAGGACATACCAGCTGTGGAGATCGTTAACCAAGGATGTGATGGTGAGGGTATTTTAGAAGGGTGGTAACCAAGTGTGGCGAATGGAAAAATATTTTCAATAAAATGAGCATGTCTTGCAATATACATACGTCCAGTTTTGTAATCTAAACAACGATAACCAACATGCAATGGACTATATCCTAAGAACACACATTGAGTAGAACGGAGTGAAAACTTATGCGAATTGTATGGCCTTAATAAAGGGAAAACAACACAACCAAATATTTTTAAAAACTTGTAATTCGGTTCTTGATGAAAAAGTGTTTGAAAAGGTGAGATATTGTTTAAGAGTGGTGTAGGTAATCTGTTAATAAGGTAAACTGTAGTTTCAAAAGCATAAGGCCAATACTGAAGTGGGAGAGAAGCGTGTGCCAATAATGTAAGGCCGGTATCAACAATATGGCGAATTTTTCGCTCAGCTGCTCCGTTCTGCTCGTGAGTGTGTGGACAAGCTACACGATGGAGAATTCCATGGTTTGAAAATAAATTATTTAGGGTTCTGTATTCCCCACCCCAATCAGACTGGACAGCTTTGATGGATTTTTCAAATTGTTTCTCAGCCATGATTTTGAATTTTTTGAAAATGGAAGGAACCATAGATCGATTTTGAATAGGATAGTACCAAGTATATTTAGAAAAATCATCAACAAATAGAACAAAATACTTATAACCGGAAACAGTAATAACTATAGTAATAACTAAATAAGAATTGACTAATTCAAAATATTTTGAATTTGAACGAGTCATGCATTGTTATCCTTAACAGCTGGCAACTTCCACCGGGAGTTTGACATAACATGGGGAGATGGCAGAGCTCAGATACTCGACAACGGAGATCTCCTCACTCTCTCTCTCTCGACAAGGCTTCGGGCTCCGGCTTCCAATCCAAGAACGAATATCTTTTCGGCAAAATCGACATGCAACTCAAGCTAGTCCCTGGGAATTCTGCTGGCACTGTCACTGCCTACTATGTAAGTATCCACTACCACCCCCCAGAAAAGAAAAGCTCAAGCTTTGCCTCTATGCGTCAATAGCCGCCGTTGGTAATCTTTCGCTGATATATGTGCGCTCTTGGGTGTATGTGCACTGCAGCTATTCTCAAAAGGGTCAACGTGGGACGAGATAGACTTTGAGTTCTTGGGGAACCTGAGTGGCGATTCATACATTCTCCACACCAATGTGTTCAGCCAAGGCAAGGGAAACAGGGAACAGCAATTCTATCTCTGGTTCGACCCGACTGCCGATTTCCACACCTACTCCATCCTCTGGAACCCGCAACGCATCATGTAAGAATCGGGACAAACCCCAAAATGCAATCTCACTTGACATGCGCGATAAAACAGATTTCTCCCGCGGCATTTATTCAAACACTTCCGCGTGCGTGCAGTACAGATTCTCGGTGGACGGCACTCCAATCAGAGAATTCAAGAACGCGGAATCGAGCGGCGTCCCGTTCCCCAGCAGCCAACCGATGAGGATTTACTCGAGCCTGTGGAACGCGGACGACTGGGCAACGAGAGGCGGGCTTGTGAAGACAGACTGGTCGCGAGCTCCATTCACAGCCTCGTACCGGAACTTCGACGCCGACGCCTGCATCTGGTCCTCCGGGTCGTCGTCTTGCGGGGTGAACGCTGCCTCGAGCGATGGCAGTTCTTGGCTCACGCAGGCGCTGGACACGACCGGCCAAGGGAGGCTGAGATGGGTGCAGCAGAATTACATGATCTACAATTACTGCTCTGACTCCAAGAGGTTCCCTCAAGGCCTCCCTCCAGAATGCAACCTCTCTTAAAACAGAGGACGACGATAGAAAGAGAGAGTGTGAATGCTAGGCTTTGAACACAGCATAGGACAATTCTTTCATTGAATTTTTGTATTCTTTATTGTATTCGACGATACCTTATTCTATATGTAATGTTTATCTTCGTTTATGATTTTGCCTCTTTTGGCAATTTAGAACATTGAAGAGCGAAATTTGGCCATGTAAAGAGTGGATTGGTTTATCATATAAGAAAGTCCATTTTCATCTGTCCATTTTTTTCCTTTGAGATGAGCACATTTCTTGCCACCCAATAATTGGTGTTTCTTTGTACAATTGGGCCGTGTAAGTTTTTTTTTTTCCTTTTACACAATCAAGCTCTCTATCTCTTGATTTGTGCAATCATATTCTTCCAAATATTAACAATATCTTAACACCTTAAATTGATAACGTGGCGAAAATTGATAAAGCGCTATTTGGCATTGCATCACTACTCCAGTATTAGGGGTGTTTTATGCTGTACTGCGAATTTGAATTTATCACTAAACGAAACATATCTAAAAGCATTGCCTTTACCAAAAAAAAAAAAACATATCTAAAAGCATTGCCGTATATTCGCGTCTCGTTTGGAGTCTCTCTTTGCTTGGTAATTCCTACCTCGTTTTTTAAAAAATTCCTCTTGCCATGGCTTACCCGATCGATGGTTTGTTGTGGCTTGTGCATAGGCATTGCCAAATGCCATGCACGGCTCTCATTGGAATCCGCCAAAGAACAAATTGCTCAGGTGTAAGCACGGGGAAGCAAATATCTGATTAGCCAGCAAATACTCTCGAATATACATATAGAAATACTAGATTTATCTGACATTTGTAATGACCCGATCTGACTAGGGCTGGTAGTGATCGCCGTGGCCATAAGGCTTGGACAAGAGAAGAAAGCAAGAAAGAACTGAACTATGCACCGAACTGTGAAACACGTGAAGAATTGAGGTTTTGAGGGATTAGGTTTAGTTTTTAGTATTTTACATATTTGCAAGAAATAAAATAAAAAATTGGTCTGGTTTGAGTAGGCAATTTCACTCTTGAAATTGGGAACCGGATTGATGATAGGGAGAATCGCCCAAGGTCGGTCTATTCGGTCCGTTTCGGATGGTTCCTTTTGCCCAATCCTACGAAATGACACGAGATTGTTTTTTTTTTTTGGTCGATAAAGTGACACGAGGTGAATCATGGTGCAATTGGAACAAAAAAGAAATCACGGTGCAAGCTCGGACCTTTCTATCTTGACGCACCGGATTAGTTTTGGTTTGATTTGGTTCGGTTATCCGGGTCGGATCTAACCCGATTCTTGGATTCGCTCGACAAACCGGAGGAAACCCATTCAAATATGGACCGCCCGGTCCAGCTTGTCGATGCGCGCCCGGACGAACACGCCCACCATCGTGGGATCAATGGTTCTTCGAAGCTCCCTCCTCTTCCTTCCGGCGATCCAGCACCGTGGGAGCGGCAAAGAAGGCTGATTCTATTGCCATCGCCTCGATTCGAGGTTTCCAAACGCCTCCGTTTGTGCCTCCTCTCCGTTCCGTCCTACTTTAATACCCGGTTGCTCACGATTTTAGCGCGATCCGCCCGGCAGACCAACTGCTCGACGAAATTCCCAGGTGGGGGTTTCGGGTCTTGTCTGCGCAGAAAGCTCCAATCTTGAAGTGATAGATTATTTGGGCGATCTCGTTTTGGTCTAGTCGATCTGTTTCGGTTCATTTTCTCGCCTGCGAAAGCCATGCCCGGTGCGTTGCCCCCACCATGTGAGCTCTCAAGCGGGCATTCGCTCAAGTTGAATTCTTTAAGTTGTAGCTCGAGAATTTTCGCGGCAAACCATGGTACCAGAGTTCACAGCAAAAGAATACCCAAGAATCTTCGTTTCCCTCGGCGAGACAAGCTCCCTCCTGCATTTGGAACTGATCTGTTCTCGAAGAAGACGAACACTGATACTGAACAGACCCAAGTCGATCCGTTTGATGAAGAAGGACTTGATTTAGAGATTGAAGAAGAAGAAGAAGTAGGAGGAGATAATGACGTTGTGTGGGATCAAGATGAGATTCAAGCGATATCATCGCTTTTTAAAGGAAGGATTCCTCAGAAACCTGGGAAGTTAGGCAGAGAAAGAGCTCTTCCCCTCCCACTTCCTTATAAACTCAGACCTTTGGGACTCCCCACGCCGAAGAAACATGTCAAGCTCGGTTTGGCCATCGGCGTTTCTCCTAGGGCTTCTGTCTCCGAGCGAGTGTACCGGGACCCACGGTTCCTCATCGGTCTGGCAAGGGAGATTGGGAAGCTTCCTCCTGAAGAGAATGCATCCAAAGTTCTCAACAAGTGGTCGCGTTTTCTTCGGAAAGGATCGCTGTCTTTGACCATCAGGGAATTAGGTCATATGTGTCTACCTGACAAGGCTCTACAAACTTTCAGTTGGGCTCAGAAACAGCCTAATCTATTTCCTGATGATCAGATATTGGCTTCGACCGTTGAAGTACTAGCCAGGAATCATGGGTTGAAGGTGCCAATCAACTTGGAAAAGTTCGCTTGTTTGGCAAGTCGTGGTGTAATAGAGGCAATGGTGAAGGGGTTCATCAAAGGAGGAAGCTTGAATCTTGCTTGGAAGCTCGTCTGGGTTGCCAAGGATCATAACAGAATGCTGGATTCCAGCATCTACGCAAAGCTAATACTGGAGCTTGGAAAGAAGCCGGACAGGGACACGCTTGTTTTAGCATTATTGGAAGAGCTTGGTGAAAGAGAAGGTTTGAACTTGAGCCAGCAGGACTGTACTGCTATCATGAAGATCTGCATTAGGCTTAGAAAATTTGAACTTGTTGAAAGTCTTTTTAGTTGGTTTAAACAGTCTGGCCGCGAACTGAGTGTGGTCTTGTACACTACCTTGATTCATAGCTGTTATGTAGAGAACAAATACAGGGAGGCATTGCCTGTAGTTTGGGAAATGGAGGCTTCAAACTGCCTGCTTGATCTTCCAGCATACCGCGTGGTAATAAAGCTTTTTGCTGCACTGAATGACCTCCCTAGGGCTGTCAGGTACTTCTCGAAACTCAAGGAGGCGGGATTCTCTCCAACATATGATATATACCGTGCCATCATAGGAATTTGTTTGATTCTGGGGAGGCTGGCTAAGGTTAGGGCAGTTTGCAAGGAGGCAGAGATGGCAGGTTTCAAGTTGGATAAACAAATTTTGTCCCAACTGCTGCTAGTAGAAAGTGAGAGACGATAGTTTTCCATAGAGTTGTAATGTTTGTAATGTGAATAGTGATGAAGCAGCAATCTTGCCATGGTGAATTGCACGGTGATGTTCCACACTTCAGCAGATATTCTCCATTTATGTATGTGAATTTGATACTAATGTTATGCAGATTCAAGTTTTTCTCTCGGTCAGGCCTATAATTACTTGGTAGCAGGTTCCAAGAGAAGCCTCTAGCTTCTAGATGGTATATCGATTGACCAACGAACTGTGACTCCATTAATCCATCGTGACATTCCCACGAAAGGAGAGTTGTAATCTTTTTCTTTTATATCTTTTGAATGCATTCTTCTCAATCCAAGAGGGGCTCAAAAGAAAATCATTCTAAGTGAGGCGCTAAGACCTTCTGTGCTGACAGACGTGCCATTCACGTTATGTACATAAAGTTGTATTCACAAATGATTCAGTCTTTATTAGTATTGAGTGGTCGATTTCTGTCAATCTGTCTTCTTCATCTTCTTTATGTGGTATTTCACAGTTTTTTCCTTCCACTGGTCCTTTTCAAGGTACTTCTCATAAAAGCTCACTTCTCCATTTGCTTTCACAGACAAAACAGCTGTGCTCCTAGTGCCATAACGTCCCTGTAAATTATAAACCGGTTCATCAAAAGAAAATTTTAAGTTGTCTGGAATATGAAGACTTTAATAAAGAGATGCTTACCAATGGAGTGTCAACTTCGACATATATGGAGCTTAAATTAAATTCCCAATCCACAGAACAGATATGGGGTAAACTACTCTTATCAGCTTTAACTGTGTCCTTCATTAATTTTTCAACCATCTCTTTTACTGGTAAGTCGAATTCACCATATTTCTTCAGTAGTTCCCCGAAATTCTGTCCCAGACGCCGAGCCTGCAGATGTAGCTTTTATCAAAATGTGCATATGGATAAAAATTGTGTATCTGGCTATATTATAGAGAGAACAGTGGAATGTTCAGGCTCCCTCATTTTGTGCCTCGTGAGAAAGAGCTACTATAGGCCAAGTATGCTACAATCTTAGGACTTCTATATTTTGGAAGCCTCTCATCCCTAGTAACTAATCCCCTGATTTCTGGGATATCAAATTGACAGTGCTACTAGCTAATGGTCTTTTACCTTATGCCAAGGTGAGTCAAGTTTCGCATTGGATAGCACATGAATTCCAGGGGAAACCTCTCGAATGGTTACGGGCTCTCCTTTTGGACGGTTGGAGATATAAACCATGGTTTTGGAACAAGTGTCGGCGACAATGAGATTGAAGCCATTGTACTGATGAGCCTCTGTCACCAGCTGCTCTGCAAATTCTCTTGGACTCTTTGTGCTCTGCAAACATTCAGGTACATCAGCTGAAGTACATATATCCAAAAAAACTTGTCTTTATTGTCCAAAAAAAGGATTTCCACCAATTTCAACCTAGAGTCGAACCACTTGTTTAGACTTGATCATGCGCACATTTATGCAATAAAGGTTAAGGACTCGAGCAATAAGCTTTTCCTAGAACTTGAAGAAGGTTCAATTTCTACAGGTGCATACGATGGCGGCCCAAGAGTCAACCGTAAGGGGTAAAGTATATAACGCACCTTTTTGGCTTGAACCCAGGAAATGAAAGTCACCTATCTTTTTCTTAGCGTCAGGTTCGAGGATAGCCATTTTGATTGTGAGTTAGAAACATGGGAATCCAATTTTATAGCTTCTCCTATAAGTGACTGGTCTGGGAGACTTTGTTAAGTTCAGAGAATAGAATAAATGCTCATGCGTACCTCCAAGAAAAGCACGGGAAGGTCGCCGCGGCTCTTCGCCTCGTGGAGTGTATGAAGCTCCAGCACGTTTGTCAAGAAAGCCACTCTTCCCTCTCTTGAACAGGCCAACCAAGTCCCTCCAGCAATTTCATCTCTTCCTCCCAATATCTCGATCTCTTCCCACCATTCCACTGGCTTTGTTGGTCTTCACAAATTTAACAGAGAGAAGAATCAATAAACTAACGAGCACTGTCTTCATGAAAACAGAAGAAGAGTACAAACAAATGGAATGAAGAGAGTTCAAGCCTCAACTTGCCTGTTGTGATACTCATCTCTGTTCAGCGCCAGAATCAAAGGGTAAAGCGGGTGAGCTTGCCAAACGAAAGCTGCTATGCACATTGTCCCTTGTTTAGCTCTGCTTTCACTTAAGTATCCGAAGAAGACCTGAATGCGGATTTGCCTGCTATGATCTCGCTCTGAAGAATTTTCTCAGAAAGCCAATGTGGGCAGTTGCGGTTGGTATGGGGCCAGCCAATGATGTATCTATATGTTGGCTGATCTTTTGCATGATTTTTGCAGGGACTTGGTCGGGATGTGATGACTGCTTTATATTAAATCTGTGAACTGACTTTTTCTCTGACCCTATCTCTCTGTGGTCTTAAAAACAAGTAGCTCAACTAAAAGCAGTAATTGCCGATTGGTCTTCGAGTCCTGAAGCAAGATAAGATATGGGTAAAGACCGTGATCGCAACACTTGCTACAAAAACATTAATGGGATCAGATCTGTGATAAATATATGGTCAGTCAATACTGATTGATTATTGTTATTTATATGATTTGCTTTGCTTGCAAGAAAATGAAATGGGATTCTGCGGATTCGATCCGCTTACTAGAAAAAAATATGGGTGAAGCTTATCCGCAAAGGTCAGTTTGGTCATAGAGTCGGCTTATTACACGTGGAAAGCCACTTCGTGCCGTCTGGTGAATGGTTTGGAAACAAGAGGCGCCGCACTCAACAGATATATTACGTTACTGACGGTGGAGATAGACGTGTGACGTTTTGTTGCGTTTAATATGAACAAGTGCAGCCCACAGACTATAGTGAAATATTGCCCCTTTAATATATGCTTGAACAAAATGTAAAGTTTCAGATATTCATAGACACGCTTTCATCATCTGTTGATTCAATCTCTTGGATCACATCATATGCAGCCCATCCTAATACTAGTCACGAAGAGCCCCTCTTTGTTTTCTGTTTGTCCTTTTCCCCTTCCGTTAATGGCTAACATTCTGGGGATACATGTATTAGTGCAGTCCCTTTGTTCGGTGAAATGTTGGTGAAACATTTGAATTTCGCAATTAATGCTCTCGAAACTATAGAAGACGGCGTATAGCAATAAGAGAAATTGTAACTCGTGTCGTAGATGGCGAATTCACACGACCACGATGATAAACAATTTAAATCTCGACTAGTTTAAATTGGAAGTTCCCGATACAATAAAAAGACCGTAATGCCTTGCTCGCAAACGGTCATAGCCCTCTCGGAGGAGCCCCGTAAAGGGTACTCTTCCCGCACCATAGAGATCATTAAATTGAGTCCTCAAAAGAGAGAGTTAGGTCAATTTTATCCCTCCTACCGTTAAGAAAATCTCAAGTGGTGCTAGGAAAAAAGGGCAAAAGGAAAATCTCATTAGGCCTTGGGCCTTACTATTGGATCTCGTGTACATTATTTTCCGTTGTGAATGGACTGATTCGAAGACAGAAACTCAAGGCCCTTTTGCCCGTCGCCTGGCTAAGCCCATCCGAGAACCAAGCCCTTTAGCCCCAAGCCCATCGCGACCCGATTTATGTGTAGACAATACTTTTGTAGATCCAATGTCTGTGCCCCGGTTCGAACCGGGGACCTTTGTTCAAGCCGTGCGAATTGTTCGTGATCGGGATGAAAGGGCCAGAATCAGCTGCTGCTGCTTCTAGGATGTCGCTCGGTCGTTGATGGTTTCCATCATTCAGTTGCGCGCTCGACCACGCAATATATGACTCGACCCCCTTCGATTAGGCATTGGATTTGTGCCGCGCGATAGCTCCTGACTGGCCTGAAAATCCTGCCATTTCTCTCTTTCTCTCCCCTAGTCTCCTTTTGGCCCACTGCCGGTCCACCCATATCGTGACTTTCTTACTTGTGCTTTTGGATAGTTACACGGGATCGGGGGTTCGTTTATTTTGCGGAAAATAAATGATTTGAAAAATATTTTTTCAAAAAATAATCATTTCTTGCCTATTACCTGTCTTCAAATTTCCGTTGACGATGAAAATGTTTTTCATGTGCTGGTTTTTCTAAAATGAGATTTAGAGCACTAGATGCTTCGTGTCGGCACTTAAATATTCTCTTTAAAAGCTTTATTATATGCAATACAATAGAAGAGCCGATAAGTTAGAATTTACCTCAATTTTTTAATCCTTTTTTGTAGCTCTTGTATCTAAAAAGAGCATTTTCTTTTTACAGGTGAAAGGATAAGAAGGGGCGACCAGCATTAGCGATTCATATGGACTGTAATAAAAGCCCCACGCTGCTTCAAGATGCTTGATCGAGCCACGACCGCCCTGCACTACACAGGACCCGAAGTTTCGATATTGGCGAGCACGTCTTGAAAATCGCTAGCAATTAGGAAGTCCTCCCACACGAGCTACTAAGGGATTTGCTCACGACAAGAATCGAACACGTGATATCGTGGCAGATCGCGTATATGTATAAACGGGTTCAATCAAAGAACCGTAAGTAATTTCCATCAATTGATACGAGATTAGTTTGATTTGGAAATAGGCAAAACTTTACGCGTACCCATTTATCTATAGAATTGCAATGAACTCGCGCGTATTCAAACTTTGAAAGCATGCAATTACCTGTGCAAAACAATCCATAATCACTCAAACAGTAGTTGAATAGAGAATTAATCCTCGCTAGGGACGCTAAACATAAGAAGATAACAGAGAAAGATCCGCATAATCACTCACACTTACACTTACCAAGTGTTCATGGGAAATTTCCTAAATAGTAAATTGCCGCCCTTAGCCTTAAGCCATTGCCGCGGTCACGAGGCGAAGCGAGAGACCCGCGCGGGGACAGGGGGGACACGCACGTGCCAAACGAGATTTCGCAAAGATGATAAAACAAAAAAGCAAAAAATAAAAATTAAAAAAAATATTAAAGAATTAACGCCTGCTTGTAGAGAGAGAGAGAGAGAGAGGCGCAGAGAGGAGAGAGAAAGGGAGAGGAAGGAGGAGAAGATGGGGAAAGGATCGTCAGAGACGAAGAAGAAGAAGAAGGGGCGCCCCTCCCTGCTCGACATTCAAAAGCGCCTCCTCAAGCAGCAGAAGCTGCAGGCCTCGTCCCTCCGCCGGAGCCCCAGCGACACCCCCCACCGCCGCGGCGATCCCCTCCCCCCGCCGCCCCCGCCGCCACCAGCAAACCCTAGCCGGCGCTCCGCCCGCCGGAACCCCGGCCGCGACGGCGGGGGGCCCTACCCGCCCTCCGATTGGGTCTCCGGCGGCGGCGGCGACGAGGACGAGGACGAGGACGACGACGACGAGCGCGCCGAGAAGAAGCACAGGCTCCTGCTCGGCTTGGATTCGAACCTCTCGGCGAATTCCTCGGGCCCCTGCGGCTCCGATTCGAACGCGTCCGCCGATAATCACGAGGCGGCCCGCGCCGCGCGCGGAATCGGCTTTGGATCTGATTACCCGGTGATTACCAGCTGATGATTTTTTTTTTCCTGTCTAATTTGAAGCGAGCGAGAGGATTGATTTGTCCGAGCCTCGGGGGCGAGTGCGCCGGCGGGAGCTCTTGCTTTAGGGGTTTCGAATTTTAGGATCTTCGCCTTTTGGGAATGACGTGCGGGGGGGTTCGTCGGGTTTCGCGCGCGAATTAAATTTTTCTTTTTGGGTGTTGATTTTGTTGGGGGGATCGGGTGAGGTTTGAGTGGCGATGCGTTTGACTTGGTCAATTTCTTTTTGGGGGGCTTTTTTTACTTTAATATCTGAGCCTTTTGAATTTTCTGGTTCGTGGGTTTTGATTTTAATTCGAGAGCTTGGGGATTTCACCTTTTACCAGTTTGCGTATACAGCCTCTGATTGTCTGTTTCGGCTGGGTGCATCGTCATCGACCGCCATGTCTGGAAAAAGTTTGAACTTGTCTTTTCCCGTTCATTAATTCTGCAACGTCCCTTTTAAAAACGATTATTTTTGCTGGGGTTTTTCTGAAAAAGATGTACTTGCTTTTCGTGTTGTTTTTTTGGCTGCTGAGATTAATTATTGTCACAATATTCACTTGGGTTTCACTTTCTGGGTTCTCATTGGCGACGATGCTGGGGGCAAATCTCGCAGAGCGAAAAGGTTTCGAAAGTGACAGACACAAGGAATGGTACCAATCAATCTTTCTGTTCTTGTTAAGGTGGCATTTCGGTTGATTGTTTTTTCCATGTGGTTTCATTTTTTTTTCCTTTGTGATTTTACATGTGGACAGGGTCGCTGGTGGAGTCTGGTCCCACGACACCTTTGCCCGACAAAAAGTTGTTGGTGTTCATCTTGGACAGGCTTCAAAAGTATGTGCTGTTTGAGCTGCTTGGCTCTGTTCTTCCCTGTACCGCATTGGGCATTTTTTATTGGACTTTGATTGGTTCATTTATTTCTGCAGAAAGGACTCCTATGGGGTCTTTTCGGAGCCAGTGGATCCGGAAGAGGTGCGTCTCTTGGTGTACTGTTCATGATCAGGGAGCCTGCATTGCGTTTATATTGAAATCTCTTTCTTGCAGCTTCCTGATTACCATGACATCATTAAGAATCCCATGGATTTTGGAACAGTGAAGAAGAAATTAGACGAGGGAGCCTACGCCAACTTGGAACAATTTGAGGTTAGCTTGTGTCCAATGAGCTCGTTGGTACCCCTGTTCTTCTTTTGATGTAACTGAATCTGCCATTAAGTCATATAGAGGAGACATGAGTTGTTAGAGGTAGAGAAAACTCGCATGAGATGATGAATCCAGGATTTCATCTTCAGTCTACTAGCAGCACGCATGAGGAAAGCGGGGAGGCTTTTTACAAAAGAACTTTGCTGAGCGAGAAGCTGTCAAATTTGTGAATAAGCAGATATTTTAACATCTTTGGTTGCAGTCGCTATGGTAATTACTTTATGGAGTTGTCAGTGGTGCTCTCAGTTTCTTAATTAATCTGGCACCTGTTCATTCATAATAGTTGGAGAGTAACTTCATGGCCTCTAAGTTCTCATAGATCTCATCTGTCACATAGATCCTCACTCCAGCATGCTTTTATGTGGAGACGATGGTGTCTGCAATTTTAGTTCATACAAAACCTTTCCTATCTTTTATAGTAACTGTTTCATTATTGAACTGGGTATGGACGTGCTGATAAAAAGTGCGTAAATAGAATCTTTACATATAAAATTATTATTTTGTTGTACGTGCTTTTTGAGTAAAATGTTCAAGAACAAGTGTATCTGAGATCTTCAGTGGTCGACCTCCTCGGCAGATCTATCTGGGTTGTCTGTTTAGTGCACTTCAAGCTGAGTTTCACAGGGAAAGCTCCCTTGCACGACAATTTCTTGGTACCTCAATCGGTGAATGTGTGCTCTGAAAGTCTGTGCAGCATTCTGATTCCTCTGAAAGCATTTGATGCTAATTTGGTAGACAGTTGTAACTGATTACTCTGGTTCTTGCAGAAAGACATCTTCTTGATATGCTCAAATGCAATGCAGTATAATGCACCAGATACTGTTTTCTTCAGACAGGTTAGGCCAGTCTCCAACTCATGTTACTGTTTCCAGATTGGATCTCTATTTCCCTACATTTGAAAGTCATGAACATGTGCATAGGCCCGAGCAATGCAAGATATGGCAAAAAAGGATTTTGAGAATTTGAGGCAAGATAGTGATAGTGAGCCCGAGCCCGAGCAACCAAAAGTTGTGCGGAGGGGAAGACCACCTGGCAGTGGCCTGAAGAAGTTGCCTGATAAGCCTCCTGTCAACAGTGTCAGTAGAGAGGGTTCGTCTGATGCAACTCTAGCTAATGTGGATAATTCTTGCTGGTCTAACACCTACAATTTGAGAGTCCACAATCCTGGGCCTTCTGATTCAATCGGCACCCACAGGACTCCCAATATTGAGAGTCAACCAAGCTGGTTCTCTGATCTGGAGAATGAATTTCCAGGTACGAAACTGAAGTTAACAGTCCTTGGATATCGATTTAGCAGATTTTTCTCCCTTGACAACATTCCGTTTCTTTGCAGCATCTGTTTGGAAAGCTGTCCTGAAAAATGGGAAGAAACTATCTCCTTCAGAAGAGAATAAACGCGACACCTATAAACAGCAGTTTGCTTCTAGACTTGAACAATCTGGTAGCTTTGATGGGGAAGTAAAGCATCTATCAGCGGTATGTATGTGCAAATAATTAATTGTGAATTGTCAAGATAATTACAATTGATTGGGGAGTAGAGTACTCTGCTTCGTTTTTTTCTTTGGTAGGGGTGGGTGGGGGCATGTCTGTATTCATTGGTGATATAAGCTGGATTCTTACCCTGGGTGGTTATTATACACAGAAAGGACTTGAGTTGCGGAAGAAGTGTGCATATTCAGACATTTTTCTCAAATTTGATGTTGTACAATCTTTGTAAAATGCAGTTGGGTTCTTGTTGGGTTGTGGACTTACAGTTTCACTAATTAATCAGGTAGGCGTTTATCTCAATCATGGCTATGCGAGAAGCTTAGCTCGATATGCTGCAGATCTTGGTCCTTCTGTCTGGAGGATAGCTTCAAAGAAGATTGAAAGCGCTTTGCCACGTGGGGTTAAATTTGGTCCTGGATGGGTAGGAGAGGATGAATACGTGGACCATCGGCATCTTGGGAGGCTAAAATCATGTATATCTTCTGGGCATCCTTGTGAAGATCTGCATATGACAGCTGCTGTCAAAAGCTTCAGCAATGCCCGGCGTTCTCCTCAGTCTGCAGAAGATATGGGGACCATTACAAGGCTGAACTCGCAAAGCAAGTTCATCAATGCTGGTGATTTGAAATCTTTGGATGACACTCCTGCGACCTCTTTTGCTGGTGAAATCAGGATGGCGACACAACCAATGCCACCCATGGTCACCGCTCATACATACGAGGCTCCAGCGACTGTTGAGGCGCAAGGAGTGGTTTCAAGCGACTATGCTACTGCTCATCCAGCACCTGGGGATGTCCTCCAATTAACTACTGCTCAGTTGTCTGGAAGCACCGGAACATCGCAGCCCTTCAACCCCTTCAGGTCACGTGCAGCATCAGAAGAGCAATGGTGGAACTGGCAAGGAGTGCCGATGGAGCGTAAACAGGATGCTGTCCCAATTGCTCTTTACCACAACAATGGATTCCAGCTGCAAGGTTCATTGAATTCGAACTTGCAGCTTGGTTCTCCCCGGCAACCAGACTTAGCGTTACAACTATAAGGATTGGTTGCTCACTCTTCATCTTGAATGGTGACACATTTGTTAGGTCGTTGGACAATGCATCATAAAAGAAGTATTTTTATTTTTTCAAATGAAGTTTTCGCTTTTTGTTGGCTCCATGATTATCCTCAAGCCATCATTTATCTTTAGCACTCTGAAGAAATTCTGTACAGAAGTTGAACTACAATGGTATACAAGCTGATTTGAGAACACAACATTGGGTCCGTGACATGAGGCTCCAGATTCAATGAGTAGAAAACCCTATTTCCTTTTTCTCTACTGATATAGTTTTACCGCGGAGAATGTTTCTCGAGAGCCAAGACTTGATTTAGGCATGTCCGAGTATGAAGTTGGGTTTTGGCAAGGGTTGATGCTGTTTGATCGAACATTAAACTCATGAAAAACAGGGCTGATGAAGCCATTTAAAGACACAGGGGAAGTTGTCCTTGTTTGTGGTCAAGTCAGATTGTGTGCGTAGAAGCTGCTGGTACACAGTTAAAGCCAAATCAGCACGAAAAAGCTCAAGATATTGCTTTGGCTTGTAGTAGCAAGCCAACAGTCTCAGTTGTCGGTACCTTTGAGTTGCATCACAGACGGTCGGTACACCCCGAGCTTGACCAGATTGTTGAGAATGTCCATCCTTTTTTTCTTCCTTTTTCTTGCTTATTTACATCCACTGAAGTTAAACCAGACAATGCCAACGAGTATGCATGTTTCCATACATAAACAGGCTTTCGTGTCCTAAAAATTGATGTATACTGTGAAATTTCCGTTTACGCGCGAAAAGCTTCAATTCATTTCGGTTGCTTGTCACCACACAGCGTCCCTTCGAGGCAGTTCTTACACAAGAACATGACTAAATCACAACGAGAACTTGGAGAAACATGATCAGCAGCAGCTGCGGAGATCAGATGAGCAGATTCGAGAAGACTGAAAAGGTACGAACTGAAGAAAGGAACTAGAGCAAGATGGTCTCATCATACTTGCCTTGAGAGGAAGAAATTGTATATCGAAGCTTCAACAATTGGGTTACTTAGAATTGGGTGGCGAACTAGATGGCTGACTGCAAAACACTTAAATATCACTAATCCGTCATGGATTAGGTTAATCACTCGTTGCTATCTCGACTGGAGTACTAGAACCTTGTTTTTTTCGGTTGTCCAAGAGAAGAGAAACAAAAGACAAATATTACAACGTTTTCAAAACGATTCTGTCACCGTCGACTCGTCTACACACGATTCTCTCACTGAATTCAAGCGGCCATATTTTATTTACAAAAATTAATTCTTGCTGCTTCTGAAATCAATTGATCCGACTTGGAACATACCATCATCGCCCTAGCCAGCGTCGACATTCAACAATCTCAATAACAACGTTCGGATGGTCGGATAGCATTGAAGAACATTGATATGGGAGGCTGATGATCTGGGAGATTACCGAGATAATTTTACATTTAACCACATGTTGCAACGACCTGAAAAGTGTGGATGCTGAACTTGTTGAATTGTATGTACAGCAAAACACGGGATGGTCAAGAAAGACGACTGAAATCTGAACAGAGAAAGCAAGAGGAAATGCAAAGAGACAAAAGGAAAGATATAGAATTCTCTTCCTCTCTAATTTGATCTCTCGCAAATTATTAAGACGGGTAAAAAGAAAATTCAATGAATCCTAATTCCTAACCCACTATTCCTCCAACATCTTGCACCCCCTGATAACTAAAAAAGAATCGTCTTCCAGTATATTCCCTCGTGTGTTTACCATCAAATCTCTCATATATCCTCGAGTCAAAACCCATGCCGAGAAAATGAGAGCATCATCGGATGGTCGAGTCGTCGCTGCCGTCGTCATCTTTGCCAAGCCATGCCGTACCCGGAACCCGACTCCGACCCGAACCACCTCCGCGTCAATGCCTTCAGCCTATCGTCCCGAACCTCGCAAAACCGCTCGGCCCAGCCTCTGGGCTCGACCGGCTCGAACCCGAGCCCGGGTGTCCGGTCCTTGGATGCCGGGTTGATAGCCTGGGTCCAGTCCACGACGTAGGCCGAGACTCGCCTCCTGAACTTGGTCTTGAACTCGGACCACGCCTGGTACTTGTAGTGGTTCACCACCCCGTCCTCCAGCCTCACCTGCTTCGTCCTGTACCCTTCCTTCAGCCTGAAGTGGTGGATCACGTTGAGCAGCGAGGCGTCCGCAGCGTCCAGCCGGAGCACCGACTTGTGCCGCTGCTCTATCCTCCTCCGGCACGTGTAGCCCTGCGTCACCCCCTCCGGCGGGTGCGTCTTCCGGTGCGACGGCCCGAACTCGTAGCACTTTATCGAGACCTGCCCGTGCCGAGCCGGATCATCCCGAGCCGGCAACATCGAGGTCAGCATGAGCCTGGACGACAGCGCCGAGCCGTTCCACGCCGGGGCGAAGACGAACTCGTCCACGTCCACGTACGCCATCCATTCGCACGAAGCGTTCGCGTATATCGCGCCGTGGGAGAAGCCGGCCTCCTGCGTCTTTGGCCACGGCCACGTCAGGACGCGGACGTCGTAGCCGCCGCGGTTGAGGTCGCAGACGACCGACCGGAGGCCGTCGTCGCTGTCGTTGTCGTAGAGCAAGAACCGGTCGACGCCGATGCTGGCGTGGTACATCACCCACTCCCTAAGGAACTGGGCCACGTTGTGCACCATCGTGCACGCGCACAGTAGCGAGCGGGGGCCGTCCGCCGCTAACCTGCGCCTCACGGGGGTGTAGTACGCCACCGAGGGGATCACCCGATTCTCGCGCGCGACTTCGAGCGTGATTTTGATTTCGATTTCGATTTCCGTTCCGGAGTTGGCGGCGGGGAGCTTGGGGTGCGCGCAACGGAAGACCTCCTGGGCGGAGCTGGTGACGGCGGTCCTCACGGCGGTGGCCGGATCGTCGCCGAAGACGCAGCGCAGCTCGCCCGGGGACCTGTTGATGCCTTGCCGGTTGTTCACGCCCTTCACGAACAGAACGACGTCGTCCTCCGTGGACAGCGACTCGTACGCGAGGAAGTTCCACCGGAAGAGCTCCTCCGCCGCCTCGCCTCTCGCCGGGAGCGCCCCCTCCGACGGCGGCGACCGCGCCAGCGCCGGCTGGTAGAACGGCCGGAGGCGGCGGACGCTGGGCGGGAGCTCGCACTTGAACATCGTCCGGTTCGTGAAGGGGAGGGCCCCGGCGAGCGTGGCCGGCGAGGTGGCGTTGTTCTGGAACACGCAGTGCCAGTCGCGACCGCCCGCCATCCCCGGAGGCGCGACGACGAGCAGCTCCCAGGCGGGGAACAGGATCGAGACGACGGCGTCGATCGTTTCCTCGGGGACGGAGGACGCGTGGCGGGAGGGGACGGGCCCCGCCTCCCGGATCGCGTAGCTGAGCGCGACGGCGGACTGCTCCGAGGGCCGCGCCAGCGAGAAGTTGGAGAGCCCGAACCGGGGGGGGCTGCCGCCGGAGAGGCGGAGGTGGAAGTGGAAGAAGGCGAGGAGGGCGACGGCGAGGAGGAGGAAGGTGGTGCGGACCTTGCCGAGCATGGCGATGGTCTCGAGAGTGGGGAGATGGACGGAGGAGGGAAGAAGAAGGTGGTGGTGGTGGGTGGGCTTCGAGGAGGGGTGCATGGCTTCTCGCCTGGCTCCGCTGTTCCCGTTCCCTTTTATTCTCTGCCTGGAATGCTATGCTGGGTAAGTGGGTAGGACCTTCCAGCTACGCCCGGAGATTAAAGAACGATTCTTCGTCGGCTTCGTCTTCTTCTGCTTCTTCTTGGACTCACTCCCTCATCGGACGACGTGATGGCAACATGCGATCGGAAGGAAGATAAGCAAATTGGGGAAGAAAGAGGAGAAGAAGAAGAACAGTTACTGCGTGTGACGATGATGAGGTCAACAGAGGAGGCGGCGGCCGCGTCCGTGTAATTTTCGACCCCCGCGTTCTCTTCTTCGAGTCGTTTTGGGACGTCGCGCGATCCGAATCGAATTAGAATTAAGGATTTTCCGGAATTTCCAAAACGTAGGAATAATTTAGGATGTTGGGATTTTACCCAAAACAATTTTCGGGGGTTAAAAGATCCCGAGCCGTAAAGATTATTTTTATCGCGGCACGCGATCGAATGTGCCCTTCTTCCTTGTGGCTAAAAAATTGGACCGACTGACGAGATGGACCTATATCACAACAACGGCGACGACGGCATTAAATTCGTCATTAGACACGAGATTCGTGCCGAGCACGGCCATGCACGGCGACCGTCATTGGTTGATTTTTGGGTTATACTTAGTGGGAAGAATAGGGAAGCTCTGGGGATGAGCATGGGTTCGGCTCGGAGAAGGAAAGCCAAAGTTTAACTAGTGATGAGTTTAAGGGCCGTGGTCCAGATAGGAAGCCAGCTCGGTGCCGAAGGTTACGAGGGAGATTCAGCTAGCTTCGAATGTTTTCGCTCGCGCTCTTATGCATTCTCACGACCTAAGTTATCGAGTCGTTCTTCGTAAGTAAATGGATGGAGAGAAATTACCGGCATCAAAGATCCATTTTGGGTGTTACCAATAAAGGTCTTGCATTGGTTACAGAGTACTTAGACTAGCTCACGGGAAATTCCGCATTGCCTCCTGTGTTCCGAAGGTCAAGTCCATCGATGCAACTCCATCGAAAAATTTCAGCATTCCATAAGTCTCGCGGCATGAGTATGTCGCAACTAAGCAATGCGGTACAAGCCGGCGAAAGATTCACTCGCGAAACGAAATGAATTCGTGATCCCGTGACAAATCAATGACCCCTTCTAACACATTCGAGTTATGAGCTGAACATATCAAAGTAAAAATCAACATTGAAGTTTACATGTTGATCACTATTTTCACTCTAGTTATATTTGATTTGAAGTAAGATTTACCTCTTACTTATACCCCTCGTTTTGCATCCCGCTAAAGAGCCAATCCACGGTAGCTTCTACTTATTTCCGACAATAAAGTATGGAGATGGATAGACTTTTATGTCTTTTCAAATCAAGTCCCTGCATTTTTTATTTGTCTAATCCAAACCTTCGATTTTTTTTTTAAAATTTTATTTTAAATCAAAGTCACGGAGCGAGAGGGGCGGGCAGGGGCTCCATCCCTCTCTATCGTAATTTCTGGTATATATTATACATTAGCCCCTAGAAAAATTAGTAATCTCTAATATACAGAGTATAATTCCATCCATAGTTTCAAGTTAATAAGATAAGAGTCAAGTGTCTCGGATCAAATAAAAATTGTTGTTTCCTCCATAAAACGCGAAAAGAAATATGTGAAATTTTCATTCTCTAAATATATGCAATGGCTTTGTTAATTTCTTTTTTTTGCTGCACATAAAAACGTGTCTTTTTTTTTGTCTAGTTTGAAGGGAGTAAAATAGCAATAGCCGTAACAATTAAGGAATTAATTTGTTTTCCACCATTAGTTTATAGTCGTTATCTCATCTTCTATTAAGGAAGATAACGGGTTAAAGAGAAAAGGAAAAGAAAAAAAATAAGAGGAAATTCAAAACTATACACACTATGATATATTTATCCTGAATTTTGTTTTTACATAAAAAACCCCACCGTGACACATTTATTTAAAATTTTTTCTTATAACATAAAAAAAATCTAAAACTTGTACTTACGTGACATATTTACCTCAGTCAAGATCCCGTTGGACTTTGACCACAAAAAAAGAGAAAAGGTTCCGTTAGACCGTTTTTCAATCAAAACGTCGTTTATTTCGCTTAAATCGCGTGGGCTCCATGTCAATATTGATGCAGGCTTTTAATGGTTTTCATTGATATAACTTTGACAGAGGGTAAATGTGCCACATATGGACGAGTTTGGGATTTTTAGGATAAATGTGTTATGGTGAGCATAATTTGGGGTTTTTGGCGGCTTTTGGTAAAAAAAGAAAGAAAGAAAGAAAGAACAAAAACTTGGAAATTAAAAAAAGGATAGTACATATAATTGATGGCCAGTAAGGAAAAAGAAGCCCGAACCCGTCTAATTTTAAAAGAAGATGGACTGAAATTTGAAAGGTATAGTTTTGGCAATCTCCATACGCCAACTGTTTAAAAGAAAATACCAGAAAATCCCCTAATCATAGTCGTTTGACTTCTTCTGCACATGAGAAATGTCAACATTCCACCCGAATTGTTAGCATATATATATAAATTATGGGGTTACTTTCGTTACGATATAACTCGCGGTTCATCTGAGGAGTTCGTATTCGAAGCGGGTCAACGTCCTTTCTGGGGACCCACTACTTGAAGGATTGTTGTCAAGCGGAAGTAGTCGGCTTGGTCCTGTCCAGATTATTCTTAATTAACACGATGATGAAGAAATTAAGACGAAATGGAGAACCCAATGGACCTGCGCTTATCCGGCTCAGGAGCGTCTGTGGTCTAATTTCTCTAGGTCTCGTGTTATACGTTAGGTCAAAATTGCCGGACCGCCGGTCCGTTCCTGGAAGAGGGTATTGTATTAGCGAACGGTTCGTTGCCGATGCTCGAGAATTGATCGAGATTAATCGAGTGAATCAGAAGAACTGAACTCATATTGAGTTTTCGCGAGGATACGTTGTGACGGAATTCATCGCACCCCTTGTTCCTTCTGATGCCATCTATTTGCAGTGTCGACGGATGAAATGGCTTTTCTTTTTTTTTTAATCTTTCTTCTTCTTTCTTTTTTCTCAGACCATCAGTTTATGCAATGGAAGGGGCTCATTTAACTATTCTATACTCTATTTCTATCCAGAAATATACTCATTATACTTTAGCCGCGAAGTTTCTCAAATGCCAGTCAACCTTCCGAAGGATGTTTCCATCTGAGGTCACAGCTGTCATCTGGGCTCTCTCCCTCACCATTGTACACCAACTTAGATTAATGTAAATATGTGTATAGTTTAATCGACCATTTGGTCAAAAGTCGGTATGACGTCCAGTGTTGTCGGAGGGAAAAATTGTCAAAAAAGTCATAAATCTATTGCACTTTTACCAATTTAGTCCAAAACCTTTTAAGTTTGCTAATTCAGTCCTAAACCTTTTCTTTTTTTGCCAAATAAGTCCATTTGGCCAGTCGGCATTGATGTAGCCGCCGGCTGTCTAGCCAACGCAGACGTGGTAATTTTTAAATATTTTTTTCCGCCTTTTTCCTTTGGCTGGTCTGGCGATCGGCCAGAGGCGCGGGCCGGCGATGTCGAAGCTCACCTCGCCGGCCACTAGCGATGGTGAGCTTGGCCTGCCGCTGCGAGGCCGGCCTCGCCATGGCTGGGCGAGGCTCGACCTTGCCCGGATCAGACGAGGTCGAGAGTAACGACGAGGTCGGCCTCGTCATGGCTGGTCGAGCCTTGCCCAGACGGGGCGAGGCCGGCCTCTCCTTGGCTAGGTGAGGCCAGCCTTGCAACTGTGGGCGAGCTTCGCTAGAGGTCGGTGAGGTCAACCTCGCCGGCTTGCGCCTCTGGTAAGTCACAAGTCACCAGACCGGCAAAAGGGCAAAGGTAGAAAAAAAACGAAAAAAATTTAAAATTCGAAAAAATTATTTAAAAATTGCCACATTAGCGTTGGTCGGACAGCTGGTGGCCACGTCAGCACCGGCCGGCCAAATAGACTCAATTGGCAAAAAGTGAAAAAGGTTTAGGACTGAATTGATAAAAAGTGAAAAGGTTTAGGACTCAATTGACAAAAATGCAATAGGTTTAAGACTTTTTTGGTAATTTTCCTATTGTCGGAGCACACATGAAAATGCAACCTGAAGTTCTGCCAGCAAGCATCATTTCATCTTCCAAACATTTTGTTCATTTTCCTTTTGAATTGTCGTTTGAATCACAGCCCGCGCGGAAAGAATTCTTGCCCCTTCACCGTTGGATGAGCAGTATAAGTAGTTGGAGTTTGTTTTGTAATCGAACCATTCCATGTGTCAGCATCCAACGATAAATGTGTAACTTTTACACCGATAGTAGCCCTCATCATAAAATCCAAATTACCAAATTGTGAAGTACTCTGGAACTAGGTGTACGAAAGCGCTTCTACGATGCAATAATCGGTTAATCCTATTCTACTTGCAAAATAGAGAACTGCCACATGTATCGATCATGATATCTATTAAATCGTGTATGCTAAGGAACGCATGAGGCTTCTCCCGTTAATTTCAATGTAACTCGCTCATAGCTTTTGTCTCGGGACCAAAATGTTCACTTATCTTCCAGTACACATCTTATCTTAGTATTCCTAACATTACTCTTCGAAATATTGCCCGTCATTGAAAAGTACGACAAATCTTCAAAAAAAAAAACAGCATTTTCAAGTTCATCGCACGGCTAAATTGTCACATAATTATTTACATCTTGGGTTTTAAAAGCTTAAGCGCAATTTCTTGTTCCTATAGGTCGATGCAACACACGAAATAAGAGTGGGGAATGGCTTTACAGCAAAGTAGCTTTCTCTATTTTCTAGGACCAAAATGCAACATGATTTGGTACTTCAGCCACACACAAAGCACATTCCTAGAACTCAATGCCCTTTTTTCCTTGGCGCATCTGATTCTCCCGAAATCCACACTTGTCCTTTATTTGTTCCCGACGTAAAGTCCCCTCGTATGACTTCCGCAGGCGGTCTACCCAAATTCCCACAGCCACGTGCCGCGGAAAGTTTGTCCAGAAGCCTAGCGAAAAGGCAAACTCTCTAGCTCATCCTAGCACGACGAAGTGGAGTCGTGTATATGCTCACGCAACGGAGGCATCGGGGCCAATCTTAGCTCGATCCGTCTTCTCCGTCCCGCCCGACGTTTCGAAAAACTGACGGCGAGTCCGATCGGTTCGTGATCGATGGAGGCGAGGATGATCGTGGATCGCAGGTTTCTGCTACGATTATGCATGTCGTCGAGCATAAGAGGATGCCCCGTATCAAAAGAATCTTAGACAACCTGATGACAACAGCAACAATAATTCAAAGGAATATTGTCGCGTACGAGTGAAGATCCCGTAGCGATATGTGTACATACACCGTTAACCGGGGAAGGTCTACAGTCCCTACTTGCAGGCCGTGAACGAAACTCATGATTGATTTCATGAGATTGGTCGCCCCACGTTGCGATTTTTCCTTCTTTATTTTATTAGCCCGAGAGATGTACCCCGTTGAAATGGAATTCGATCGATCGATCAACGTCGTATCTTGGCATTGACCGCGAAGCATCGGCTGTTCTAACGGCTCTCCGTCGTTGACATCCGAAGCCGCAACACGCGATGCTTTGCTTGTGGAGGAGGAAGAAGACGACGCGCGAGCCACCGCAATGTAATGTGGATGAAGAAATTGAGCAAAGGGATCGGTTTGAAATAACATCCTCGGGCTCGCACCATATGATTAATCCGAGAAAATTGTCCGAAAAGTTTTAAATCTACTATACGATGGCCAATTCAATCATAAACCTTTCAATTATGTCAATTTAGTCTGAAACCATCTTTTGGCAACTTGCCAAATTATAATCTTAAACCTTTCTTTATACTAATTTAGTCATAAGCCTTTTGATGATTTATCGATTTGGTTCTAAATTTATTATTTGGATATTTGGCTGGAAGGACTATAATGATAAATCACAAAAGGTGTAGAACTAAATTGGCACAATTGAAAATTTTAAGATTAAATTGACACAATTAAAAAGTTTACGATCGAATTGACCATCGTACAATAAGTTTAGGATTTTTTGGACAAATTTTTCTCTGATAAATCCAATGGGCATGGAGCCCATTATTTTCGTCATACCATTACGTCATCGATTGTAAACTCTAAGCAAAAATCCTCGTCAGTCCACGTAAAGTTACCTATCCCACGGCTAAATTGCCTGTTATGTCTTACAAATCATTCGATGATAATCCTCGCTTCTTGTATATTTTGTTTTGACCGTATCTCCTTATGAAAAAAGGTTCTTTTTTTTTTGCTAGACCTATATCAATTGTTGACTTTAATGTAGCTTCGTGTACGGTCCACGTGCTTTTCCTAAGGTTACTTATGGACATCGCGTGGCAATCAATTGGTCGGTATGAATTCCGATTGGATGAGTTTCGGTTGGTATGAATTCTGATCGGATGAGTTCCTTGAGTATAGTTGAATGTGACCCGACACTGATTATGGCGATGATCAACTAGATATCAACCGAAATCGAGTCGTTGTTGTTACATGGAGTGCGCACGTTGCGACGATTTGAGCAAAGGGATGAAGAAGACGACGTGCGAGCCACTGCATTGTATGTGGATGAAGAAATTGAGCAAAGGGATCGATTTGAAATAACATCCTCAGGCTCGCACAATATGATTAATCCGAGATAATCATCCGAAAAGTTTTAAATCTATCGTATAGTGGCCAATTCAATCATAAACTTTTCAATTGTGCCAATTTAGTCTGAAACCACCTTTTGGCAACTTGCCAAACTATAATCTTAAACCTTTCTTTGTGCCAATTTAGTTATAAATCTTTTGATGATTTATCGATTTGGTTATAAATCTATTATTTGGATATTTGGTTGGAAGGACTACATTGACAAATTACAAAAGGTCTAGGACTAAATTGATACAATTGAAAATTTTAACATTAAATTGACACAATTAAAATGTTTATGGTCGAATTGACCTTCGTATAATAAGTTTAAGATTTTTTGGACAAATTTTCTCTGATAAATCCAATGTGCATGGAGCTCGCTATTTTCATCGTACCATTACGTCATCGATTGTAAACTCTAAGCAAAAATCCTCATCAGTCCACGTAAAGTTACCTATCCCACGGCTAAATTGCCTGTTATGTCTAACAAATCATTCGATGATATGATAATCCTCACTTCTTGTATATTTGTTTTGACCGTATCTCCTTATGAAAAAAGGTTCTTTTATTTTTGCTAGACTTATATCAATTGTTGACTTTAATGTAGTTTCATGTACGGTCCACTTGCTTTTCCTATGGTTACGTATGGACATCGTGTGGTAATCGATCGGTTGGTATGAATTCCAATCGGATGAGTTCCTTGAGTATAGTTGAATGTGACCCGACACTGATTACGGCGATGATCGAGCAGATACCAACCGGAATCAAGTCATTGTTGTTACGAGCAGTGCGCACGTTGCGACGAGAGGTCAGAGGTTTATCAATTGGACTAATTCGAAAATCAGTACGTAAATTAATGCTTGGTGATCTGGATGCGAAGAGGGTAAACTGAGTCCACCCTGATTTCCGCGACCCCGGTTAGTGGTTGGGCCTTGAAACTGTATCCTATTGGGCCTACTTTTTCGATTGGGCCGGTCTCCGTTCGAAGCATAGGCCCAAGAGCAAGCTGCCCGGAGAATCTGTGGGCAGTCCCATGCCCGGAGAATCTGTGGGCCAACCCCATGTCATGGTAATGGCAAGCAGGTGGCGGCCTAGTTGTATCTTAGTTTTAATAGACCTTACAAAATGGGTCTCATTTTTTAATCAATACTTGATGATTTGCGTTGTTATATGAGTTGATTATGTTCAGTAAATGGGTCATAAGTCGGTTTAGAATGATAAAGCACAACATAATTCGTGTATTAAATGGGTTCACAACTTACTCTGTTTACTCTTACCCTTATTTGATCTTACGCGTGCTTGCCCGCTCACTCCGTGTTCTCACCTCAATTTGGGTATGAGTTTTCATAGATTTGGTTAAATATGGAAGTATTTTAATAATATGGATAGGGCTGGATATCGGTCGAGTCGGCTATAGGTCACTATATTCATGTTACATGAAAACGGGTCAATTTAAGTCGAATCATTTTCGATCCGGCTTGCCCGTTTGACGGGTTTATTTTTATCTAAGGTTTTTGGAATATGGAGCTTTAGGGCCGCAATGTGTACAGAAGCCCCACTTTCTCAATCCTACTTTAATATCAATGAACTCGTCTCTCCACAAATTTCAGAGCAACTTCCCGCTGCCGCACTAATTCCATATAGAGACAGGAGCAAATTGAAAAATCAGTACGTGGTGGAATTTTTCACGCTTCGGACCGGAACCGAATTCCCATCAGCATGTCTCTCCGGAGACACCCGGACCAGAAGTCAAAACACAACACCTTCCTTCGAAGATGACTTAACGATGTACTGCTGTCTAGAATCCATCCAAAGAGCTCTAAAGAAAAGGGCGCAAAAGAACAAGTCGCGCATTGACCATCCATCAAAGGCTTCCTCAATGAGAGAGGCTAAGTCACGGGGGGAGACTTCTCGCCTGTCGCGACGAAGACCTGAGAACATTTTTCGCGCTGTTCTCAAGAAGGTTCACACCGCCATCTCGCTCGCAGGCTTCCAAGATCTTTAACACTTTCTCGAGCGACAGGAGCAGCGCGATCGATGCACATGGAGCCTTCTCAACCCTCTCCATCTCTTTCACTGCTCATTTTTCAAGTATTTTAAACCGAGACTTGTTCCTTCCCCTTTCCACCCTATTATTTTGATCGAGTCCACGAAATTATGGGTTGGTCCCTCGACTCGAGTATATAAATATTTTATGTGGCCGGCTTTACTTTCCCAAATTTTGCTGATCTTCCACGGTATCTTTGAGGGGATATGGAATGTTGACTGGACTGGATACAAGTGCCCAAAATCGTCATGGATGAGGGAATTGGTTATTATCCTGTCGATATCTTTTGCGAATAGAATCTTATCCTATGATTCAGTCTAACTTTTTCCTATGGATAAAGTGCGTACGGCGAATCGCGATGGAGAGTATATTCAAAGATGCGTCTTATAGATCGGGCGATTCGTTTGTTAATCAATTACGAACAGAAAGCGCGGACGACGAATGATTCGGTCTCTCTTATTCCTAAGGATAAAGTGCGCGCGACGAATTATGATGGAGAGTACATTCAATGATGTGTTCTATAGATCGTGCAATCCGTTCATTGAACTCGGCCGCTAGCTAATATATGAATGACTTGACACGGTAGAAATACTTTGCAATTGGGGTGTACACATTGGAGGTCACTTATTCAAATCTCGTCAACCGTGTTTGCAAACTATTCTGAGGCGAGGTCACAATGCAATAGGACTTGTTGAGCATTAATTTGTATAATATATTGAAGCAGAACCGTTGTGATGGAGTAAATGGTAAAAAAAAAATAAAATCCAAGGAGGTGATGCCATTTGCAAATTTACCTCATTAATTTACATTTCTTCTCAACCTTTTTTCTTCGTCTCATCGCCGGATCAATTTTTAACAGCTCACCTGGATGTGACCTCGGGATTTTTTTTTTACCAGAAGAGTCACATCACGACAATGACGCTATTATATATCATATTATATATTAGATGTTTCTCGGTAGGTCAAAAGGCTATTGCCTTTCCAATACTCTTTACTTTTTTTTTTATCTTGCCCTACTCTAACTTTCAACTCACTCTCAGACTTTGACCCTACCTTCCGTAGGAGTCAAAACCCACACTTGAAACTAAACTTTCCCACCTCTAACCCCTCCGAGGAGGTGGGGATTTGAACTTTCCATCTCCCCCTTCCCATATGAGAAGGGTAGCCATTAGAGTAATCTCTAGTGATTCAATACTCTATACTAAAAAGTCGATGATTTTAATTCATTTTGAAATTCTCAAATTAAAAAATACCAATAATCCAACCAATTAGTAGCTTAATAGGAGAAAACAACACTGTTTACCAACAATAACAAGAACTTCGATCCTATATGATCGATTAGCCAAATTTATTTTACAACAAAAAACTCTCTTTAAAACTTCGATGGTGATTTTGTTCTGAGCCATTCGATATGTAGGAACATCAGATTGCTCTTCGAGAAAAAAAATTGGTAATGATTAATTTAAAAAATCAAATTAGGCACGATTAATTTAAACATTACAATCGATATTTGTACCAATAAAAAAAAAAAAAAAGAGAAGTGGCTAGGATCGTGGGTAATTAGGCACAATTAATTTAAGTCTAAATTCGGTTGTTGGTCTTCTTCATTCTCAAAATCGCACTAAGCCAATAGGTTTGTCTTTTTCGACCAAAAAGACAAAGGGTTTGTCTTCAACGGAAATCTGCATAAGCATGACATCTTTAAACTTAACGATTGCCATTAATGCACAAAAACCCATTTTATATATGATAAGAATAGTAGATATTAAAAGGTCCGGCAAAATCTTACTTGCCATTAATGCACAAAAACCCACTTATTATAATAAAGGTACGTGTTTACATGCCAAAATCATAGGGAAATTTTCAGATAAAACTCATGAAGCTTCTAACTCAAGTCTCAAATAAGGCCCATCCTACTAATCGACTAATAAATGCCATAACCATCCCGACACACGAACGAACAGCCGGTCAAATCCCCATCCAATTAGTCAACGACCATCGTCAAAACCCTCTTATAATAAATAATCGAAGGGTCAAGTACTTTTCACTATAGGTTATTACCCAAAGAAGAGATTCTTGTTTCTTTTTACAATCTTTTTTTCTACCTTTGCTCCTTTTTTCCAATCTGGGTTTTTTTATTCAGGGGTTCTTTTCGCCATCTTTTGTATTTACCCTCTTTTTTCTCGTTTCCAATCTGGGGCTAAATCTACTGAAAGTGAACATTTGACAAAGCCCATGGAGAGAGAGAGAGAGAGAGAGAGAGAGAGAGAGATAGGGGGGAGGGAGAAGACCGGGACTGGGTCGTCCAACCAGAGGACGGAGAGCACCTCATCACGTTCCTCGCTCCAATCCAAAATGAACGACGGGGCCCTACCCCCGCGCACCCATTTTTCCAAGACGCAATTCATGTCAACTTTGACTGTTGCCTTCTTTCCCCCTCCCTCTCGATCGCATATCGTGGAGCCCTCGGTGGGGATCGATCCCGAAACGAAAAAGGGTAGCGGTCGGTGCTCTTCTTGACCACCCACCCTCACCTCCCCTAGAAATTTCTCGGCGCGACCTCATCCGAGCGATGTGATCCATATGAAGAAAAAAGAGAATGCCCGCCGGGTTGGATCGTCGCCTTGTGTTTGTTTTGCGTGTGAAGAGGGCTCTAAGAAGATGGGTTTAAAGGGCTCGAGATTCGACACATCACTTGCCGTTGGGGATAATCATCATCCAAGCAGCATGAACAAGCTACGGTTTAAGTATCATCCCTATATGATCGCTCTAGAAAAAGCCTACCGTATAAGGCCCGCCGAGTTATTAGGGCAAAAATCATGCGTCTGAGAAGTTTAAATTGTCTGACGATACTCGATATATATGTTGTAAAATTTTATGACGGTTCGAGCTTTTATAGACAACCGACGCTGGATTTTGAGATCGTATCACGGTCATTACGTCATGCGAAAAGTTTGCCCCGCAATCACTCTCGCCACGTGATTTGGAGTACAGTGTTTTCTGTACATGCAACGTCGCCACATGTGAACACATTACCCGTTCTTACATTTGAAAAAGGGCTACGGCTCCTTTGACTCGAGCGAGAACGAAGCTGCCGGCAAGAGGGATTAACTGGAACAGGAACAATCGTTTGAGTAAGAAAAAGTCAGAGACGAATACCACGGTACGCCACGGTGGACGTACCCTATGATTTACTTACTATGGTGCTTACGGACCTAATCAGTATGACCAAGTCTCGGTGGTCCCTTTGTACGGTTCCTGTTTTGTACGTATGGGCACGTGCGCCCTCGGCGAAGCGCATGTCGAAGTCCGACCCAAAAAAAAAAGAAAAAATACACACGTGGAAGCGTTCCCGACCATACGGAGTACTAATCGAAACACCGTCACCCGAGCACTAAGGCGATCATAATTGACTGGAGCTCTTTTTTACATCCCCCCAGTTTCAAGACGCGAGGGTCAACTTCGATTTTGTAATTATTCTTCTTCAGAGGAAAGGGTCAAGTTCTGATCAGCAGACGTAGCGTATTTTGTCGCAATGATGACTTTATTTCATTGTCAGGTGTAGTTCCGAAATTGGAACTGTGAAATTCCAGAAATAGTATATATATATATATATATATATATATATATATATATATGATTCTTCGACATAATCATCTCATCGACGCGGTCATTTCCGTATAATTTATCAATTTCCAAACTTGATATGTTTACCACCCTGGCTTCATCTCCCCCGGTGAAGTCTTTCTTACATGGCGCTCATTCTTCACGATAAAAAAAACGAAAGTGGACGTCCCATCTTGTCTCGCCCCTTGATCCTGTAAAGATCGAGCCGGTCATTGCCTTCGGAGATCTTCTCGCTTGAATAATCACCCGGTTCTATCGAGATTGAAGGAACCGTCCCGATGCGGAGAGATCAGTGGGATGCTCAAGAGATCCCGGCGCAAGACAGAAATGGCGAAAGAAAATGAATGAGCGGGCCGAGGATCGGAGTACTATGAACCGGACCGGGTCAATGTGACAGGAGTCGGGGGCCCTAAGATACTGATGATTCTGCCCCGGATTACGCGGGCATTGACTTGTTGTTTCGCACAGCACAAGACTTTCTGGGCTTCGGTCCCCTCCTCCACACCATCAAAAAATCATCCCCTCCCCGTCTCTTTGATTTTTCTTCTTCGTTTATTTCCGAACCAAACAAAGTTGCGGGGGAAAGCCAAAAAATACAAAAAGAGAGAGAGAGAGAGAGAGAAAAAGATAGATTATAAAACGAGTTGAGCGGGGTGTCAGAAGCAGCAGCACCGATCAGTCTTCTTCTTGAGAGGAGAAACAAAAGTCAAGAGGGAGGGAAGGAGTGGGGCTGAGCAGGTTTCTCGTTTCTCCTCTTTGATTTTGCTTCTGTGCAGCTTCTCCTCTTCTTCCTCGAACCTCACCGCCCCCCCACCTCCAGCCATCTCGTATCCATACAAATAAAGAAAGGCAGGGACATCAGCTATAAGCTTCGTATCAAAGAACAGTCACCCGGAGAGAGAGGGAGAGAGAGATTTTGTGGCGTCGTTTTGTTCATCGTCGCTGTCGCTGTTGCTGTTGATCATGGGGAACTGCTGGGGAAAAAGATCGGCTATGGTGGATCACCACCAGAGCCCCAACCCCACAAAACCTTGCAGCCCAGGTCTGTTCCTCTTCCTTCCTTCTTGGTTCCATGATTTATCATTATCTTCTGGTGGGATATGAGCTGAGTTCATCTCTCCTGTTCTTCATCTCCGTTTTTCTTTTGACTTCCTTTTTCTTGTGGGTGTAGATGCTCCTGCTAAGAATTCCAAGGTAAAGAGCCATGCGTCGGCGGCGGCGGGGGTCGAGAACGGGAAGTCGCCTGCGGCAGGCGGCGTGGCGGCGGACGAGGCTCCGGCCGCGGCGAAAGCCGGCGAGGTGATAACGCACAGCCTGAAGATGTACTCGCTGTCGGAGCTGAAGAGCGCGACCAGGAACTTCAGGCCGGACACGATGCTCGGGGAGGGCGGGTTCGGGAGGGTGTTCAAGGGGTGGGTGGACGAGAAGACCCTCGCCCCGGCCAAGGTCGGCAGCGGCATCCCGGTCGCCGTCAAGAAGTCCAATCCCGACAGCGATCAGGGCCTGCGCGAATGGCAGGTGCGTATCGACGTCCCAGTACAATTCCGTTCTCGATCCATACGTCGTTTCGTTGGTTTCGAGTTTCCATTTTCGTCCAAACCACTTCATAGTGACGATACTCCTCGCGAATGAAAAATAAAGCACGATACTAATCAACGATTTTCGACGAGAAAAAACAAATTAACGTTGAGAAGAAGCGAAGTCGACCTGGACAATGTGCACAAGTCGACTCCCCCCCCTTGGGAGAGCATCTTGATTTCTTTTTTCCGAATTTAAGGTCATATCGAATTGAGCGATCTCCTTTTTAATAATTATAAAGGTCTTTATTTTTTGGTCCATTCTTGACCAAAGGATATTTCATTTATAAAATAGTTTCAAATATGATAGGCCCCGGAAATCCGGCTACCGGACTCGAGTCCAATTTGGCTAAAGTAAGGATTAACTAATTACTTGGACTTTGTTGCCCATTTGCCGACCTCGTGCTTATTTATCTTGGCGTTTGAAACAAACTACGCTAATTCATGCACGGTGAGCATGTGTGTTGCACGAAAGATGCACGTTAGATTTGGCCAATTGATAAGCTCGGCCGTTATTTGAGACTAATTTGAGAACATCATGAGTTTATTTGATACAAGCTCCTCTTTGAACCATTTTTCGAGAAAACGGTCCCATTACGGATTGTAATTTGAAATTCTCCCCATGATTTTGGCCCATAAACACATACCTTTCTTATATAGTAAAAAGCACAAATCGCTCCACATAACTAATTGAACTTGCAACAGATTGCGATATTAATTATCGACACAATTCATTGTGCATTGATTAACAATCATTATATTTTATTTTGTCTTTCCACAGTCGGAAGTTGAGTTCTTGGGTAAGTTTTCTCATCCGAACTTGGTGAGATTAGTGGGGTATTGCTGGGAAGACAATCAATACCTCCTCGTGTACGAGTGCATGCAGAGGGGAAGCTTAGAAAATCACCTTTTCAGAAGTAAGATCATCTGCACAACTTTTTTTTTTTTTTGCTATGCCCGGTAGTCTCCGTTTTTTTTTTTTCCCTCGAATATCAGACATTAAAAAAAATTGTTCACCAAAGAAACCTTTGGTAATGCAGGGGGAGCCGAACCACTTCCGTGGGACGTGAGGCTTAAAATAGCAATCGGAGCTGCCCGTGGCCTCGATTTCCTGCATACGTCGGAGAAGAACGTCATTTACAGGGACTTCAAATCATCCAATATACTGTTGGATGCGGTAATTTTTTCTACCTACATGATTATTTTCGGTCGCTTCTCCGGCTATCGAGAATTTATTTTTAAGGATACCCGTGTAAATATCGCCCGTGTCGCCTAGTAAATGATATAAAGAGCTCAAATTTTCATTTGAAAACATCTCAGTTTCGGTTGATGTAGCGGTCGCACGTTTGATGCACTTTGGACACTTTTAGAATTCTGTGGAAGAGTCTTTAGATCACGTGGTCCACGAGAATGGGATTTACTTGGCGTATGCCTGTGGCTATTGGATGATGCATTGGATGTATAGCTGCCATTCTTGGGAATTGATTGAGAAACTTTCGTTCACTTTCTCCGGTTTGTGAAATTGGCAACAGGACTACAACGCCAAGCTCTCGGATTTCGGGCTAGCAAAGCTGGGACCGGCCGGCGGGAACTCTCACGTGACCACGCGAGTGATCGGAACATATGGTTATGCCGCTCCCGAGTACATCGCCACTGGTAAGACCAAGAGTCCTTATCTTTCTTCTACGCGGGCGATATTGGATTGGTGAAGATTGACGGATTACTTGGCTGTGTGTTTGCGAAATGATCTTACTGCAATGTCTGTTCATCAAAATCTCCCTCTCAATGCTTCTTTATCTTAGGCGAAGGTTTCATGTAACCTTAGAAAATGCGTGTTAAATTTGACAGGGCATCTGTATGTGAAGAGCGATGTCTACGGCTTCGGGGTGGTTCTACTAGAAATGTTGACAGGCCTACAAGCGCTCGACCCAGAACGCCCCAGCGGCCGGCAGAATCTGGTGGAATGGGCAAGGCCGTCGCTCCGCGACAAGGGGAAGCTGAGGAAGATAATGGATGCGAGACTAGAAGGTCAATACCCTTTGAAAGCTGCAACTCAGGCAGCTGAACTCATCCTCAAATGCCTGGAAGGCGATCCTAAAGCTAGGCCATCGATGGATGAAGTGCTGGTGGCATTAGAACGTATCAACAATATACAGGAGAGAAAGAAGGAGGCCAAGGCAAGCACATCGAGCCGGCCTTCTTCTCACCAGCATCATCACAACCACCATCGATCGCCGATTCACCACTATCACAGCGCTGATGGTCCTCATAGATCCGGAACTCGACACTCCCAATCCGCGGCGTCGAGGACTCACTGAGATGGAGATTGACTTATTTCTTAAGACCAGATGGAGCTGAAATCTGTTTTTTTAGAAGGATACGCAACTCAGGCATTAGAATTTTGCGAGTAGCAAGTCAGCAGCAACTCTAAAGGCTAGTCTCTTGTTAAATATTTGTCTAGGATCGCAGTGCAGGCGGGGGAGACGCTTCACGGCCAAATTTGTGTGTACAGTTGTCTAGACTGCGGTTTTAAACACGATCATACGTTTTACCAAAGATGCATTCGAATTATTTACAAGATTGATTTATCGAAGGTCTCCTGGTCTCTTAAGTTAAGGAACAATATCACCTTTTCGGCCTACTACAGATTAGTAGAAGGATGAACAAAAGGAAAAAACTCGAACAAAGGAAAGGAAAATCCATATATGGTGATCATGCTCAGTTGCCTTCGAAGTTAATTTGCCCTTTTATGAAGCAGAGATCCGAAGATAGTCCTATTGTGCCATCCTCTACGAGCCAACAACTGTCTTGTTTGCAGGAACGATAATTCGGTAGTGTCATTCAATCGCTTCATTCGATCACAATGAACTGTCAAAAGAAAGGAGGCAAACTAACTCTTACTTCTAACTTCTCGCCCTGCATAGCGGAAGGCACATTACACAGCATATACTTTCACTGATGCGCTTGAAAGCAGCGAGGCGGTTGAATTTACCAGCCGTAATCAAATGCATGATGATATAACCGGCAATATGATCTGCTCACTTGATATTCTATGTAAATGAGACTCCAGGAGAAAGTGATAACCAAACACAAAGGAAAAAGATGAGCACATACAATTGGCATTTATTAAATCAGGAATATCCTGCTGCCAGAGAGTTGTATGACAGGGCAAGTTCAATATACCACAACAAAAATAAGCATTGGAACAGAGGTTGTAGCTCAGACATCGTTTTGCGCTCCTTCCATCTCAATACATTCAGCTCTGTATGGTCCTTAAATGCTTGGTCGCACCTTGAGCCGAGATGTTAATTTCCGACCCAGAGATTTGTCTGCCTGTTGCAATTGCAGGTAATCTCAAATGAGTTCATTATCACATCTGCGTCGAAATATATCACAAAGCAAGCAACGACCGAATCCCACATTTCTGATTTTGAATATTACATCTTTCACTTAAACCCCATCAGGACTAGACAAGAAATAAACGACTGTCTCACCTGAGACCAGTATGAAAGCCAGATGCTGCGGATCTCATGAGTCACACGTGGGTCAGACAAAGCATCGATCCATCGGCAGATGAACCGTTCTTGCCTGAAAAAAGACATAGAGACAGACGATTGAGAAACATGAGACCGTCAAACCATTTTGGGGAAATGCACAACTGAAGAATACCTGTCAGGCGCCCATGATCGGTGTATCTCTTTCCAGGCTGCTTGAAGTTGTTCTCTTTCTCAATGATGGTCCGTTTGGAGGAACAAAAGTTAACAAAATCCAAACACACATACATCAGTCACACCACTCACTGCAATTCAATTGATTATCTATTGGACAACCTGAGTCTATCCCATCCATATGACCCTGAAAGAACCTCATGACAATCAATCTCTATTCAAGTAGAAGAGATCCTACGAAACAATACCTTCTCACGCTTTCCAGTCAGCATAGCAGGGGGAATGGGATATCTCTCCGCATGACGAACAGGATCATACCTTGAAGGAAAATAATTGTTCTGCAACAGGGAAATTAAGCATTTGCTCAACAGATAATCCATCATTTTACATAATAGAGGACAGGTATTTCCCACATATGTAAACATGTATGTATGTTTCAGGCACAAAGGGCATTTGCAAAATTAAGAAAGTAATCTTCCTCTAACAAAAGCAGGGAGTACATTCGCACCGCCACTTTGGGATCCGTAATTGACATGTCAGATTGCATCACTAGGCCTTCATACTTCAAGGAAAGACTGATGTCTAACTTAGATTAGTCAACAAGAAAATCCACAAGAGCTACTGCCCAGAGTATCGCTGCGGAAGGATTCAAAGAAAGATTCTTACCTCCTCATCCCTATGCATGAAATTCATGAAACCTCATGGTGATTGCTGTGATGAGCGCATTTAGGAGCACTGGGAGGGAGTTGAAGATAATCAGGTCCAAGACGGTGCCTCTGAGTATCAGAATATGTGAAAATACGAGTTTGGATCAGCTTATCATCCGAGTAGTAGACGCCAGGAACCACAATTGAGGGGCAAAATGCAAGCTGTTCGTTCTCAGCAAAGAAGTTATCAATGTTCCTATTCAAGACCAAGCGGCCAACTGGCATTAGGGGCAATATGTCTTCGGGCCAGGTCTTAGTCACATCAAGTGGGTCAAAGTCGAATTTGTCTTCATGATCAGGACTGATGATCTGAATGAAAAGTTTCCATTCAGGGTAGTTTCCAGCAGCAATTGAATCGTAAAGATCCCGAGTCGCATGACTGTGATTGGATCCCCCAACTCTAATTGCCTCGTCCTCCAGCAAGCTCTTGACCCCCGCAAGTTGGTTTCCGGTGAAACTTCACATAATGCGCTTTTCCGGCTGTGTTGATCAAAGTGTAGGTGTTAACTCCAGAGCCCACCATGTGCCTGTAATCTTGTGGAATAACAATATCATCAAAGAGGACGGCCAACATGGCAAGCTCTCGGGATGGTAGGAGAAAAAGTCAAGGATCCTCCAGTTCTCCTGGATGTGTGATTTGGGGTTTGGTTTGAGTGCATGAACAATATCCGGGAATTTCATCCCACCATGGATAAAGAAGACAGGGAAATTGTTTCCCACCAGATCAAAGTAACCCTGCAGTAACAGAAAAGGTAAGATCCGACAGTAAAATGCCACAAAACAAATGTACGCAGCGTGTACAAGAGAACTGCCATCTTTGAATTCGAAACCATAGCAGTAATTAATAATAAAAGTTAATCCAAAAGTTGCAATTTGTTATGTGATGCCTCGTAACAGCTTGTAAACGAGCTAAGTATATTCTATTAACATTTGTACATGCTACCATGCTTCAGCAGAAGTGGATATGAACACCAGTTAGCTCTTATTGGCCACACATCAATAGCACAGGCATCGGTTGAGTTTAGGCCACTCCGTGAAAGGATTTATCACAGCAAGCATCAAACTCGTGCTCATCCGAAAGTCACATTCCTAGAATCCCCTCTCCCTATCAAAGTTGGCAAGTTTCTCCACAAGTTGATGATCCTCAAGAAGAATAGGACTTGGGCCGTAGATGTTAATTTGCCATAAGCATGTTACCACGTTTAGCATTACTCTGAAATCAGGTTCCATTGTGTCCTGATGAATTTAGATAATTTTCTCTGCATATTTGTACCTCCAATATGCCTTGACTCAGAGTAGTTCACCGAGCACTTTCTTCCTATGCACATGCTAATGGCTACACACCAACAGCAGAGGAGATGATTCATAAATTACAATGATCATGTAAGACATGAATTGAAATTTACAATTTATTACCGATTTCAGATTACTAATGGGGACACAATTTCTTGATCTGTAGAGGCTCCTGTTGGAGCAACTAAATATTAAAAAACGCTTTGATTTAACGGCTTATTCTTTTAAAACAGCTGATAGTGGTTCTACAAAATCTCACATGGTATCAGAGCTATAGGTTACGAGTTTGAATATCTTTAGGCCTCATTTGCCTCCCCAATTAAATATGTTAATACTTAAGTTTTTAGAATAGTTAGCAGTGATTCCATAAGCCTTTTCTTGCAACTTTTTTCTCACATCTTACTCGGGTGCTACGCACATGATCGAGTGTCTGTCTTTTTCTTTCTTTCTTCTCTATTGGTGTAATTAAAGATTTCATTGACCCGAATAATGGCAAGTGGACCAATCTGCTACACTATCTAAACTAAACAGATTAAAAGCACGACAAAATTATTGCACAATAAACATTGTGCCTCGATTAGTGTAGATGTTTCTCAATGAATCGGGTGATTATACAATGATTAAAACCATTTGAGACGACTCCAAACAAAGTCAAAAACGCCTTTTGCCGAGATTGAAGACGAAGGATCATGGATTGTCTAGCAAACCGCAAATGGCATAATAAGGCATTCCAAACAATTTTTAGTACCAGCTAGGATAACCCCATCTCCTTTTAAGCGTTCAGCAAGCCCATTCTTCACTTCAACCAAGTACTCGCTAAAAAAATTCCAAAGAGCGAACAGAACATGCTTCCACATCAGATTCATGCACCAGAAGACGATCTTCGATTTTTTAAAATCAGATGCATCGGGATTAGGATAGGTAGCCCCACAAACAACTGCTTTGTATAGTAGCCGTTTCTCACAGTCTTCCTTTTCCTTTCTCGTAAAGAGTATAAGGGAGTATCGGATAGCCTTTACTATTTTGACATGTAGTTTCATGTATAGTTTTTTTGGGGGGTAATTTGAACAATACTTTAAAGTTTAGTGGGAATGCGAAAAAATTAACTTCTACCTTTTTAAAAAAAACACACAAATAAATAGGCTCTTTTATTTGATTATGCTTGCAAGTTTTCTCTAGGAAGAACGTATGGTTCCTTCCTCTCTTTCATTTTTTTTTGTCTTTTTAAATAAGGGCTCACGCGTCCATGGGAATCATCTTGGTGGCTTCGTCTTCCCTCACCTCCGCAATTTCTTCTAGAAAGCATGGTTCCTTTCTCTCTCTCTTTTTTGGTCTTTTTAAACAGGGGCTCACGCCATCGGAATCATCTTGGTGGCTTCGTCTTCCCTCGTCCTCCGTTTGCCTTCCAAGTAGAAGAAGCTGAGGTGGATGAGGAGCAATTTCTCCTGGTTCGCTTTCAATACCTAGTATCAATCAACTTTCTTCGAACTGATGAGTCGAATGGATGGATAAAGAAATCAAAAGAGTCGCCCGTTGCCAGCTCGTGTTCAGACAGGACCGCGGCACGACGGCACGGTGCTGGCTCAGCATCCACGTGTCGTAATCTTATTAATTTGGTAAGATCAGACATTTCGTGATAAAAAATCTCCCGACCATGGTGTGAAACACGGCACGTGACATTCTCGTAATCGTCGAAGATTTGTGCTGCTTGTGAGATGGGACCAATCGAGTCAAGTCATCAACTTCGGGTTATTTTGAGAATAATGCTCCAGTTTCCCTTTGTTTGTACCAAAAAATAGCCAAGTCTAGACACGTGATTAAAGCATCAAATATTGTCGTCGATTAAATTCCGGCATAGTTTGGATTCATTGTGTAGGAATATAATGCGGAAATGACAAGATATTGCAAATTAAGTCAATATGAAAATACTAGAGAAATAAATAATGAACGATAAAAGATACCAGAAATTTACGTGGTTCGGTCTAAATATCGATACCTACATCCACAGGGAGAGCCAGCAACAAATAATCCACTATAATAAAAAAATTAGAGTTACAATCTGCTCATATGCTCAAGTGTTTCCCATACATAAATTTAAGCCCAAACCCATAGTGTTTATGAATAAACAGTTTAATTGGACGAAATAAACTCACAACACAAATCACCGCGTGTTCAAGCCCAATGCAAAACACGCGCACGTTCAAGAATGTCTTTGTACGTTCTGCCTCCTTTGTGCGGCTTGAATACGAGCATCTTTGTACGTCTTGCTTTGTGCGGCTTTGGTCTTCGCTAAAGGAAAGAAACCCTCAATTTCTTTTCTTTTTATATGCGGCAAAAACCCTTGTTTTGCTTCACTTTTATCTTACTTCAGTGGCCCTAGGAAGCATGGACACTCGCTGGGGGCCTCCGTGTCATGTTGGACACGTGTCAGATGTGTCGAACACCGACACTCATTTGACACTCTTTTTATTATTATTTATTTATTTGTAGATCTAAATCAAATTAATTTAATTGAAATAATCATGAAAATGATAATTTGTCATATATATATAAATATACATTTAACATATAGCGTGTCAAATATTTTTATTTTTTGAGAAATGATATATTTATGTATTGTGTCGTATCACGTGTCAGTGTCGATACTACTTAGTCTTGTCCCCACGCGTTTCTTTTGTACGTCCAAGAAGGGAAGTCCTTCACTGGTAAGGAGTCAACAAATTGACCTGGGCTCGCCGAAATAGATATAATAAAATAAAGTGTGCCCTATTTTGTCTTTTAGTGACCTTCTTTATTTTCAATTTGTGTTGCCGTGAGCCCCTCATTCGAAATCAGCCAAACCGAGCCCAAACTCGAGACATCAATTCCACACATCGAAACACCCTTTATTTTGACTACAAAAGTTTTAGAATGCAAGGGCACGATGCCGAGACTGTTTTAGGAGTAACAAAGTCCCACCAGGATTTGAGTCCTATTGCAGTTTCTAGTAGTTTCCTCCCCTCCTCCTGATAATGCGACTCTTTGGGTACTTGTGTTAGAAGCAGAGATGTGAGAAAAATGCATGCTGCGTACATTAGGTCTACTTAGTCATAGAAGTTGAGCATTATGGAAGGTAATAGAGAATGGGAGCTCAGAATGGCTGCATTGTATAGAAGGTTAGGACATCTCTGGACAGGCAGGAAAATTGCTGTTTTAGACAATGTAGTGACTGGGGAGAAATTACAAGAGTGTGAACGTATTGTCTTTGGTAGGCTTCATGAAAGTCCTTTTGTCAACGTCCAAGCTTTTCAAGCCACTATTAAGAAAGCTTGGAAAACAAATACTGTCATCTACAAGCATCTAGAACCTGGTCTGTTTTCCTTTGAGTTCGAGTCTGTGGAGGAAAGAGACAGAATTCTATATTCTGGCCGTGGTTCTTTTCAAGCCATTTGTTGGTTCTTAAGCTATGGGAACCAAGTACGCCTCCACACTGCATTATTTTTGACTCCTGCTCCTTTTGGGTTTAGATTCATGGGGTGCCTATTGAGGGGAGAACCAAAGAAGCAATTAGAGAAATTGTTGAAAATGTAGGTGAGGTATCAGAAGTGCGCATTAAAACCAAAGGATTTGCATCCATTGTGGTGGGGAGAGCTAGAGTCTTGTTAAAATTGTCTAATCCTCTCTTGTCGGGCATGATCTCCGGCTTTAGAGGCAAGCAGCATTGGCTGGACTTTAGGTTTGAAAGACTTCCCCACTTTTGCTACTTGTGTGGGAAAATAAGGCATTATGCAAAGAATTGTGAGCTCGTGCCTTATGATGAGGACTTCTTTTCCACAAATGAAAAAATATTATATGGGTCCTGGCTGAAAGATGAAGAGAACTCTAATAGCCCCTTTTGGAAGGCCTTTTATGGAGAGAATTTGAAAGAGGAAGTAGAAGAGGATATGGTGCCCGAAACCCCTGTAAATTCTGGACAAATTACTTTGGTTCAGAATAATACAAGCAGCCCCAGACTATCTTGAACAACATGCAAGAGGATAGGGGCAAGAGAAAGCTAACTGAAAAGGAGTATATTGCTTTTCCGAGTACTCGGGAAATGGAAGATGATGCTGACCTTGATTCAGCTACTCCGTTGCTGATTGAGCTTCCTTCATCACAGAGAATGGGTGTGATATTGTAGAGAAAATATAGAAAATTGAAGGCAAGGGACTGCAAGAAGGGCAGAAGATATGGACCTTATAACCAGAAGTCTTCAAAAGGACAAATGCTGGATGAAACACAACTCTTAGAAACTCCGGTGCACGTTGCGAAAGAACCCAAACAATGTGCTTTGGTGGCTAGCTCTAATAGGCCACTGGGTTACAAATAAGGCTATTTTGTTGGAACTGTCAGGGGTTGGGTACACCCTTTACAGTTCAAGCTTTAAGGGCCATTATGGCTCAAGAAAGACCCGATGTGGTATTTCTAATGGAGACTAAGAATCAAGAATTTCTAGTGCATCGTGTAAGTAGATATTTAAATTTCCATTATGTGGTAAATCCAGTAGGGATTGGCGGGGCGGGGGGGGGCGGGTGGTTTGGCTTTGCTATGTAAGGTTGGGATTTCCTTGAGTGTGAATTTATCCACAAATGAGTTTATTGACATTTTCCTTGAGGATGACGGGCTGAAAAAACAATTTAGGGCTACTTTTGCTCATGCTCCAGTCATTTTTTAGGAAAAAATGAAATTATGGGAAGAGTTGAAGCTACTGAGCATCTATAATATACTTTGCCTTGGGTGTACATAGGGGACTTCAATGAAACGTTGCATTATTGGGAAAAGGTGGGGAAGCGGCCAACTGAACTGTATAGAATGAACGCATTTGGAGATTTCCTTAATGCTTGTGGATTAATGGATTTAGAGAGCAAAGGTTGTGCTTTTACTTGGCCAACAATCGAGAAGGGCAGGATTTTGTTAAAGAAAGACTGGACAGGGCTGTGTGCAATATTAATTGGAGAGTATCGTTTCCTCAAGTTGAGGCTTTTGCTTTATCAACCATCGGTTCTGATCAAAGCCCTATTTTATTGCTCTTATCATCTGAACTTGTAAGGAGAAAGAGACTGTTTAAATTTGAAGTGTTTTGGCTGGAAAACGAGGATTGTGGCAGGATAATTAAACAAATCTGGAATCACGCCAGGTTATGAGAAGCTGATCTTGTGTGGGAAATATGAGAAGTTTCAATAGAATTGGCAAAATGCAGCAGGCAAACTTTTCAGAACAGTCATCAGAAGATCAATTTGTTGAAAGAAGAGCTGCTGGGCATAACTAATAACAAGGAATTGCATGCTGATAAGAATAGAAAGATGGCAATTACTGAACAGATTGAAACATTGTGGAGACAGGAGGAAATGTACTGAGGACTAAGGTCTAGAATTAGTTGGTTGAAATGGGGAGATAAGAACACAAAATATTTCCATACCACAACTATTCAAAGAAGACAGAGAAACAGAATCTCTATGCTTAAAAATGCTGAAAACATATGGATTTGAGATCCAGTGAGGTTAAAAGAAATAATTGTGGGCTTTTTTGAAGAGCTTTATAAATCTAAGGGTCCCGAAGACTTTGAACTTGTACTGCAACAATGCCCTACTCTTGTCACCCCTGAGATGAACCAAAATTTGACTACTTAAATCACAATGGAGGAGGTCCATACTGCAGTGTTTCAATTGGGCTCCCTAAAGGCACCGGGGCCAGATGGTTTGAATGGCCAATTCTATCAAAGCCATTGGGATGAAATAAAGAATGGAGTTTTTGATGAAGTAAAGAAAATTTTCTATTATGGTAATCTAAATCCAGAACTGAACCAAACCCATATTGCCTTGATCATGAAAATTCCTAATCCGGAAGGATTGGATCAGTTTAGACTAATCAGCCTATGCAATTTTGCATACAAAATTATCTTGAAAATCTTGGCTAATAAATTGAAACCTTGGCTCCCGGTTTTAATAGAAGAAGAACAACGTGCATTTGTGGGTGGTAGACAAATCCAAGGCAATATTCTGATTGTTCATGAAGTCCTTCATCAATTGAGAATCAGAAAAAGGAAGAGAAAATTTCAGGCGGTATTAAAACTTGATATGAAAAAAGCCTATGACAGGGTAGAGTGGAATTTTCTTGAGGCTTACATGTTAAAAATGGGATTCAACAATTGGTGGGTAGAGAGAGTAATGAAATGTGTCACTTCTGTCTCATTTAGTGTAAAATTTAATAGGGAACCATTGCCCTACTTTCAGCCAACACGAGGGATACAACAAGGAGACCCCATATCTGCCTATTTGTTTATTATTGTAGCCAACACACTCTCGGCATTGATGAGAAAAGCAGTCCAGGATGGTACGATAGTGGGAATTAAACTGAACATGTACTGTCCAGTCCCTTCCCACCTCCTTTTTGCTGATGATTCCATTTTTTTCTTAGATGGTAAGGTTACCGAATGTCAAAATCTTGCATTGATCCTGAATCAATATTGCTATGCATCTGGGCAAGCAATTAACTTAAACAAATCTGGAATCTATTTTAGCTTGTGCTGTCCACAAAATTTAAGAAACAACATGGCAGCTGAACTTAGAGTCCCAAAAATTGAGAAGACTAGGAAATATTTAGGGATTTCTTCGGATTGGGGTGCATCTAAGAAACAAATGTTTGCTTGGATTTTGGCAAGAGTGAATATGAAATTAGAGGGGTGGAAGGAAAACCTAATCTCAAAGGCGGGAAAAGATACTCTAATTAAGACTGTTGTTCAAGCTCTTCTTCAATATGCAATGTCTATATTCAAAATTTCAGTTTCAATTTGTCAATCAATAGAGAAGAAGGTTGCGGCTTTTTGGTGGAAAAATAGTGAATCAAGGACTGACCTTCACCGGAAGAGATGGGAAGTTCTCAAAACAAGAAAAGATCAAGGGGGAATGGGATTTGGAGATCTAATATCTTTAAATAGAGCCATGCTTGGTAAACGGGCATGTAGACTCTCTCAAAACCAGTCATCCTTATGGTGCCAAATTCTCTCAAAGGAATCTATTTCCCTACAAGATCCTTTTGGTAGGCTAGGAAGGGGTCTCGGCTCTCTTGGGGATGGCAAAGTATTATAATGGGGAGAGAGACTATTTCAGAGTCAATCATGTGGTCAGTTGGCACATGGGTGTTGACACCTAAATTATGCCCAAATCATTTAGGGTTTTATCGCATAAAAATTAGAGTTTAATCTTTTAATCCCTTAACAAAAATATTTTCATTAAATTGCATGGCTCAGAGACATTAGGTGCGTTTGCATTAATGGGGTCGATTAGGATGTATTTTACCTAAATTTTTTTAAAAAAAAAGAAAAAGAAAAAAAAGGAAAAAAAAGAGATTTCCAAAGCTAAGTTAGTCGACCCATCCTTCGTGTGGCCCATCTAATTTCTTCTTTCTTTTTTATTATTAATTTTTTTTCCGTGAGGGCCGGCCCATTCCTCTCGGGCCCAGCCCGCGCACTGTTCAAATCTCCCCCCCAGTCAACATTTCTGAGCGTACGGGAGGGAGAAGACCGGAACAGTGGCAAAACGCCACAGCCATAGAGCACAGAAGCCAGAGGGGCGTGGGGGACGCCGGCGCGATCCTCGGGTCGGGGGCAGGCCGGCCACGGTAGCCTGGCGGTGGCAGAGGCCATGCGCGCCTGCCGGCAGTAGGGGCCACGCGGGCGTGCCGACCAACTCCTTTAAGACCAGATCCGGTAGTGGGAGAGAGGGGGGAGATCCGGAGAGAGAGTGAGGCCGAGAGTGTGAGAGAGCGAGATTTGAGGTCGAACGGTCTCCCGTTGACGACCGCCGCACCTCGACCGTGGCCGGCGAAGCCCCGGTGAACCCCTTTCCTCACGGTAGGTCCCGGCTTGAGTCTTCATTGAGCCTTACTCGATCTGTTTTTGCTCGATTCAGGGTGTTTTCCCAAGGATCCTGGCTCGTGGGTGTGCGAGGCGCGCGGGTGTAACCCGATCTACCGCGGTCGCCTTCCATTTGCCATCGCCAAGTCGGGTAGGGACTGTGGTCGCCGCCCCCGTTTTCATTTGCACTCTGTTTTTGGGGGGGTCACTGGCCGGAGCTTGCGGCCGTCCGGCTTGCGCGAGTTCTGGCCAGTGACACCTCGGGCTGGTCCTGCTTGCTCGGGTTTGTTGTGTGTGAATTTCGGACTTGTTTGAGCCTCGATTGAGCTTAAATCCCTCATTTCCGTTGACGCTCGCAATGTGTTTGATGATATGCTCGAACCAACCTTTGAATCTGGCTTTGTTTCGTTGAGGTTTTGGGGGCGTCGATCGGTCCCGACGTGTCGCCGGTCGTCATGGCGGTCTGGGCGTGGCCATGAAAGGGAGCGAACAACCAGTCCCTTGTAGGGATCTGGCTGGTTCACAGCCGCTGGGCCCCTCGTCGGGGCAGCGACGTGAACGTGAGACGAGGCGCGGCCGAGCAAGGGCTCGGTCGCATAGTAGAAAGCCCCGACCGCGGAGGTCGGGGCATGTCGAACGACGGCCGAGCACGGGCTCGGCCGCCAGACCGGAAATCCCAGCAACAAAGGCTGGGTCTTGGAGAGAGCCGGTGTTCCGGCCGACCGGCGAAGGCGAGACAGTTGGACGCGGCGGCGGGCGGCGGCTGTGGAAGGCGGGGTCCTGGGCGCGGGGTGGCGGTCGCGAGTCGGGTCGCAAACCGAGTCGGGCGCGCGGGCGAATCGGGTAGGGTTCCGGTGATTCGGGTTCGTGGGTCGAAACCGGGTAGGGTTGTGTTAGGATTTGGGCTAAATTGTCTTGTTTTGTCTTTTTATTTTTAGTGGGCCTTGGGCCTTTATTGGTTTTTTTTTTAATGAAAAAATTTCGGGCTGGGCCTTTTTTTTTTCTTTCTTTCAATTCGCCAGATCGGGTTCAATAAATGAACCCGGTCCGATCGTGGACCCTGGCCGGCGCGCCCAGGTCAGTCCTGATCAGGGTCGGATATGGAGATCCGACCCGGATCCGTTTTATATTATTTTTAATATTATTTTATTATTTTAATTTAAAAAAAAAGACTTTAAAAAAAAATTCCGGGTCGGATGTGGATATCCAACCCGGTCTGTTTTGTGTGTGTGTGTTTTTTTTAAATAGAAAAAATTTAATTTTTTTTTAAAAAAGTTTCAAATTTAAAAAAAAAATTTCAAAAAATCAGAAAATATATTTGGACTTTGGAATTGGTTTTTCTGGCCCTATTGTGTGATTAGTGTCATTTTTATTGCCTGTTGCTTGTTTCATATATTTTTGAATTGTGCGTTTAAACTAACTTCGCATGTGGTCGATTATGCATGTTAGCTTTAGATATTGATTGTTACTTCCCTTAGCTTAGTTAGGAATGGAATTTTGAGACTCCCGATTAGTGTGAACACGTTAGGCGGCAATTGAACAAGATTAGGTACCGAAAGGGTACTAATTAGTCAATTAGTGTAATCAAGTCCCCGTACCCATTGAATCTCTGGTTCGTAAAAGTAAAGCATTTCTCCCGTGCTTTACTCGGGTGTCTAATCGACCCATCAAAAATCGATTAGTGGCGACTCCTAGATGAAATCGATTTGCATGTTAACAACTTAAACTTAAGTCGCGAATTGGTATGAGCATGGGAGAGCTCGAGCTAGGTTTAACTTAGTAATCCACTAGCCAAACCCCTTAGGCGGCGGAGCCGGTTCGGGGAGGTCGTGACAGCTTGGCGACTCCGCTGGGGACTTGATAAAATTCTTAGTGGACTTAGGCCATTTATCTTATTCAATTATGTCCTTAATGTGAATGTTCTTGAAGTTGGGAGTTATTAGGGAATGGATGATTGTTAACCCTTGTTTTGCAGGTTTGGGGGTTTTGGAATGAATGTTTATTTTGCAGTGGTGATTGCATATGAATTGTTGTGTATACCTTTGTTGCGTTAGCACTACACTATGGCACACACAACCCGCCGTCGGTCCTGGGCCGCACTAGGAATGTTTAGGATGGTATTGAGTTGGATACGACTTCGATCGCGAGGCCGCGTAGTAGAGGTTGCCCAACTCAATCCTGAAAGCTTCTTTCTTGGTGTCGAGAATGTTTACCTTTGCCCGCGAGGCCGCGTCGCATTGAGGTATTATTCCTGACTGAGCCGGAGTCGCGAGGACTTGGCTTAGTACGCGAGGCCGCGACTAGTCATCCCATTCTCGTAGCTCCAATTTGTTAAGCCATCCAGAGTAGAAATCGAGCCGCACGTTTCATGCGCATGTCTATGTGCTTGATATGGTTGTTTGGTGAAGTAAGTTTCATACCCTTTACTTTTGCAATTTACTTACTTTATGCAATGGGAAGATCCAATGGGAAGATCCAACATTCGATTCGTTCCTACTCCGAAGGCCGACCTCAAACATTGGTGGGATCAATTGGATCGTGAGGGCCGAGCCTATGTGGAGAACAAACTTGGTTGCCTTTTGCCTCTTCTCGACATTGACATCCAAAGTGGGGTCATGCAAGCAATAGCCCATTTTTGGTGTCCCCAAACGTCCACGTTCATATTCCATAAGCATGAGTTGACTCCGACTTTAGAAGAGTATAGCGTCGCCATAGGAAAACCTTTGGATTTGGAGTTAATCGATCCACCCCTTCGGTTAGAGCCGGAATCGGTTTTATCTGACTTTCTTAGGATGAATAAAAACCAAATAGGAAGAGTGCTAAAAGATAACTGCCATGCATGCCCACTTTCTTTCTTAGGTCAGTGTTTTGTAAATGCTGAGACCCTTTTAAAAGGTAAGATCTTCCTTCTAGCTTTCTTTGGGTTCATAGTTTTTCCCTTTCGCCAGAATGCTATCGATCCTTCCGTTGCATGGGTGGTCAAACAAGTATGTGGTGGAGTTAGCTTTGTCAATGCTCTCTTGGCTGAAACATTTTTATCACTCACCCGATTTAAAGAAAATGAAGAAAAGGTTTTTCGTGCTCTTGTCAAGCTTTTACAAATCTGGTTTTTCTCTTATACAAGTGAATTTGGTATTCACATGAATATCAATGACATCGGTGAGTCTAATCACCCTATTGAGGCATTTAAGAATCATCAGGATCGAACTCCGAATCTTTCTTTCTCAGAATGGGTAAATTTGTTGAAAAATCCGAAAATCAAGATTTTCCTATGGTAGGCTAAATGGTTCCGACTTCGTGAGGGGCGTCTCTCTTATGGCAATAATGAACCAATCCCATTACTGGGAATCACCGGCATCACTTCCTGCCACCCGCTCCGAGTGGCCCGCCAATATCGGGTCGTCCAGGATCTACCACCTCCTCTCAAGCCCGATCGCTACAAGTTCGATTCACCAGAAAAGGAGAAGATTACAAAAGAGAGCTTCGCCAAGCTGAACAAGCTTGGCTCGCCTGCCATGCTCAAAGGTTAAATTGGCCCGAAGACGAGCTCGAAGGGAAAGAAAAGACTTATTATGCCATGGCCCGATACATCCGTCGGCATAAGATCCCGACCGAGTTTCTCCCAAAGATCCCGGATGTGACAAAAAAGCCAACACACCAAGCAGAAATCAATTATCTCAAGAGGAAGACAGAGAAAGCCGAAGAAAGCTTGAAGCGTGTTGCCAAGGAGAATAGGCAGTTGCGTCGAGCATTGGCTTCCTATTCGCATATAGATCAAGAGGAGTAGAATAGATCGAGTTTGTCGTTTTGGGTTTAGTCACTCCATTTTTAGTTCATTTATCTTAGGAGTCTTATCTCATCTTACTTTGTCTTATTAGCTTGATGTTTAGGAGCTTTGAGTTTTCAATTTTTAGTCCACTTTTAATGAATGAAAGCGGCTAAACCATTGTCATGGACCAGTCTTCTATATGAATTATGTGCATATGTATGCTTGCTTATTTATGATTCAGGTGATCGAGATTGGGGAACTTTTTTTTTTCTGTAGCCATCACAACCGGGCTTTAGCTAGTGCATCCGTTTCGCCAAGATAATCGAGACGGCTAAAAGGAGATCCCCGATCCGAACCCGTGCAAAAGTCAGAATGGAGAGCGAAGAAACCAATGCGCACATGACCAACATAGAAAACCAACTGGCCCAACTTACCACCTTGATGGTCGAAATAAGTCAGAAACTCAAGGATCCTCCGCCGGCACATGCCACCGAGGCTTCTGTCCCCACCTCGTCACGACATACTCCCCCGTTAGCCATTGATCCACATGCCACGGACCCTCCTGAAAAGGGGACCGCATCAGATTCCCCTTCTGTCACGCCGATCATTGTAAATCTGGACCCTGTTCCAAGGGAAGAGCCTAGCACTCGCCTCGATGAGGAAAGCGCAAGGCGCCTAGCCAAGATGGAGGAACGACTTTGTGTTCTTCAAGGGTACGAGATGCGAGGGGTTGAAAAGTTATCTCCGTATGCTAAAGTGAAAGTCCCCGAAACCTTCAAGGAACCGGAATTTAGCATGAAATATGATGGCACCGGTTGCCCTAAGACTCATCTCAAGTATTACTTGAGAAAAATGGCTCATTATTCCGACAACATACCACTCCTCATCCAGACCTTCCAAGATAGCTCGATTGGCCCTGCCTTGTCATGGTTCATTGCGCTGGATGTTGAGACGATCACAGGATGGGAAGATCTTGCCGAAGAGTTTCTTCAGCAGTACAGGTTCAACTCTGAAATCATCCCCACGAGAGAAGACTTGGTTCAGCTAGAAAAGAGAAGGAATGAACCTTTCAAGGCCTTTGCTCAAAGATGGAGGATAATGTCATCACAAGTAAAACCCCCGCTGATCGAGAGGGAGATGAGGTAACTTTTTCGGAAAACCCTGCCACTTGAGTATTTTCATGGAATGTTAACTTCTGGATGTCAAACATTTTCCCAACCGGTGGAAGTGGGCGAAGGGGTAGAATGGGCGATTGTCGATGGGAGGATACCCGCAGGGAATAGCAAAGAATTCCCAACAAAGAAGAACAAAGAAACCGTTGTCGAAGTCGCATTTGTCCAAGAGCCGCCTAAGTCTTTCTCAACACCCATACAAAAGCCATCAATCGTACAAGGGCATGCACCCCAAGGGCATGATCGAAATAAGAGATTTCCTCACAGGGAATTCTCCCCGCTGCCAAAATCCTTGTCAAAGTTGTTGCCCATGCTCATTGAGAGGATGATGGTAGCCAAAGAAGTACCTAGGGACAATCCTCCAAGGTTCCCTGGGTTCGACATGACCAAGACATACGAATACCACCGGGGGGAAAGGGGGCATGACACGGACAATTGCTTTGCACTAAAGATCAAGATTCAAAACTTGTTGGACAAGGGAATTCTATCGTTCGAGAGAGCGCGACCCAATGTGAAGCGAAATCCTTTGCTCGACCATGCCGAGGGCGTAAATGTGGTGTTCGGAAAAGTGAACGTGAGCAAACAAGCCTTCATGGTGAACATCCTAAGACTATACGAAATTCTTCAACTAGCTGGACACCACGAAGGAGGAAAGGATGTAACGATGGAAGAAAAATTAGAGTATGTTCGTAGAACGATGAGCATGGGGGTAATTGGGAGTGTCGATATGGGATAGGGATTAGTCGCCATGACAATACCGGTCGTGATATACTTCTCTGATGAAGATTATGCTAGTGAGTAGGAGGTGGAGGATGTCGAGCCAGTGATAATTGATCTCGCAACTGAAGAATTCTCAGCAATCCAGGTGGGAAGGGAGGATATGACGCGAGTTGTAATCGAGCTGCCACCCCTGGAAGAAGAAGGGGTCATAGTCCTTGAAGCCCCTCCAGATTTCGATACTAAGGCGGTCCCGTGGGATTACAAAACGGATGAAGTGGATGCCATCACTCAATCAGGTCCCTGCTATGTACCTGCCGGAGGAGTCGAGAAAAAAGCAGTGACCTAAGAAGACGCAAAACAATTTTTGGCAGTGATAAAAACGAGTGAATTCAATGTGGTAAACCAACTGCGGAAAATGCCAGCCCAAATCTCTCTCCTGGATCTTTTCAAATCTTCTGAGAAACACAATAATGCCTTATTAAAGGTCCTTAACGAGGTTCATGTCCCGGAGACGATCGACGAAGCCCAGTTAGAAGAATTTGTAGGGACCATCCTGTTGAAGGACCAAATCTCTTTTGCGGACGAAGACTTTTCGGTGGAGGGCCGGAATCATAATAAAATCTTGTACATTTCGGTTAAGCATCACAATATGGTGGTCACAAGAACATTGATTGATAATGGCTCCGCTTTGAATTTATGCTCGTTAGCCACCCTCCGTCTCTTAAAGGTAGATCTAGGGAAGATGCATACTGCCAAAAATCCCGTACGAGCGTTCGATGGCACTAGAAGGGAAGTAATAGGAGAGATAGAGTTGGAACTCCTGATCGGTCCCGTGATGTTTTTGGTGTTTTTTCAAGTACTAGACATCTTAAACGCGTTCAACTTTCTACTAGGGAGACCATGGATTCATACCGCGGGTGCTGTACCCTCTAGTCTCCATCAAAAGGTGCGATTTGTGGTCGACGACAAGCTTGTTACAGTATATGGAGAAACATACTTCAAAGTCTATCACGAGACAGCCATCCCGTACGTGGAGCCCGAATGCAAAGAGGAATCCAGTTTCTAAACTCTGGAATTGGTATCTATGGTCCACGTTCCCGTTGGCTCGCTCATGGGCATCCCTGAACTGTCCAAGCCGACTCTAGCAGCTGGAAAAATTATGCTCGCAAATGGGTACAACCCCGGGGAAGGCGTTGGATTGCATGGGCAAGGGGTTTGGAAACCCATCGAAGCCGGAAAAGGTGCGAAGAGGGAAGGCTTAGGGTATCAGAGAAGCCAAGATAATGGAGACCGAGGCAACCGTGAAAGTCGGGACAACGAAGGCCGAGGCAATGATGGAGGCCGAGGTAATCGCGAAGGCCGAGGTGGCTATAGTGGTCGAGGTAACGATGGAGGCCGAAGTGGCCGTGGAGGTCGAGGTAGCGACGGAGGCCGCGGCAACCATGGAGGCCGAGGCGCAGGTCAGGGGGACCATGGCGGACGTATTGGAGTGGAAAAAGGCTGTCGAGGCCTATTACTCCCCCTATTGAAAGAAATGTTCCCCGGGCCTCCGAAGATGCTACATGAGGAAGAGGCGGCCATCGACAGTATAGCTAAGCTATTCGAGGAGAATGTCATATGCACTATCCTGACGTGTGAAGAAGCTGAATCTTCCGGAAGTGTCGCCGACCCTGCAGAGCAGGGCGGTTCCTGTTAGTATTATTATTTACTTTATGTTCTCTCCCCTGCGTGGGAGCTTAGTGTTGTTTCAGTTTGCTAATCTAAACTCGTTTGTAATGAGAACTTTGTCTAGCCCCGAATCTTGAGCCGCCGATTTGGGGCGGTATGTGTTGTAATGCGGCCTTATCCTTTTAATTCAATGAAAGGGGTGCATGTTTTATTAAGGACGCATGGAATCATACCAAACTGGTCCTATGATGGTCGCTGAGGGCTGGTGTCCCACGTGCTCCCTGTTTTCATGGGCTTCAAGAGCAAGGAAGTCCGATGACATGAGGATGAGCTCTTAAACGCCTTTTTCAAAAATTTCAAAAGCATTTTCAAAATGGCATGTACCATGTTTTGTGTCCTAACTCATCTCATCACATCTCAGGCATCACATCATGCATAATCATGGTAAGGACGCATGTGATTCGGATTTGCACGAAGGGAATCTTTCAGATATCGATAGCGATGACAACGATCCGAAGGGGATTGAGCGTGAATGGAAGCAACATGAGGAATCGAGGCCATTAACAGTGGAGCAAACAATCACCATAAACTTGGGTAATGATGAAAATGTCAAGGAAATAAAGATCGGGGCAAGTCTTTCGAGAGCAGAGGTCAAAAGAATGGTTCGCCTTCTTAAAGAATATCAGGATGTGTTTGCCTGGACGTATGCTGACATGCCGGGATTGGATCCAGAAATTATAGAGCATGCTCTGCCAACTGATCTTGGTATACTGCCAAGGAAGCAAAAACTCCGAAGGACCAAGCCAGAGTTGTCCAAGAAAATCGAGGAGGTGGTTATGAAATTGCTAAAAGTGGGGTTCATCGAAGTGTCGCATTACTCCGATTGGATAGCAAACATTGTGCCAGTGATAAAGAAAGACGGTCGAGTCAGGGTCTGTGTGAACTATCGCGACTTAAACCGAGCTAGTCCAAAGGATGACTTTTCACTCCCATATATAGATGTCTTGGTCGATAGTACTGCAGGATTCGAACTGTTCTCCTTCATGGATGGATTCTCAAGGTATAATCAAATCCGCATGAAGAAGGAGGATAGGAGCAAGACCTCGTTTATAACCCTATGGGAGACCTTTTGCTACAAGGTGATGTCTTTCGGTCTGAAAAATGCCAGGGCAACATATCAAAGGGCCATGGTCGCGTTATTTCACGACATGATGCACAAGGAGATCGAGGTGTATGTAGACGATATGATTGCGAAATCAAGACAAGGCGAAGACCATGTCGAAGTTTTGCAAAAGTTGGTCGATCGCATCCGAAAGTTTAAATTGCGCCTCAATCCCGCGAAATACGTATTTGGGGCAAAGTCTGGAAAGTTGTTAGGGTTTATGGTCAGTAACAAAGGCATCGAGATTGACCCGTCGAAGGTAAATGCCATTTGCGACTTACAGCCTTCGGCCACTGTCAAAGAAGTCTGCAGTTTGTTGGGACGGTTAAATTATGTGGCAAGATTTATCTGCCAGTTGTTAGAAACAGCAAGGCCATTTTTCAAACTCTTGAAGAAGAATGCGAAAATCGAATGGGACGCTGAATGTCAGGATGCCTTTGAAAAAATAAAGTATTATTTGACTCGTTCCTCGATCCTGGTTCTGCCAGTGCCTAAAGTTTCACTAATTCTGTATCTAACTATCCATGATGAATCGCTAGGAGCCATGCTGGCCCAAAAGAGGCCAAACGATGGGAAGGAGCGCGCAATATATTATCTCAGCAAGAAATTCACTACCTCCGAGGTGAACTATCCGGAGGTTGAGAAGACGTGCACAGCCTTGGTCTGGGTATTGCACAGGCTACGCCAATACACCCTCCATCACTAAGTTCTGCTAGTAACTGAGAATGATCTCATCAAGTATCTCTTAGAGAAGCCAGCCTTGGTGGGGAAGCTGGCCCAGTGGCAGATTCTAATTTCAGAATTCGACGTGCAAAGCCTGGGGCAAAAGTCCGTAAAGGGCAGAGCCATAGCAGACATGTTAGCGGAAAATCCTGAAAATGCGGAAGACCCCGATGAAGATGGTGACATGGATAGGCAGATCTCATTTGCGTCGAATGACAAATGGACCATGTACTTTGATGGTGCAGTCAACTTATTTGGTTCCGGTACTAGGGCAGTTCTCATCTCCCCGGATAGTCAGAATCACCCCGTGGCTGCCAAATTGACTTTCCCTTGCACGAATAACATCGCGGAATACGAAGCGTGTATCCTTGGCCTCCAAGCTGCTGTTGACATGGGGATTCAAAAATTGCAAGTCTATGGTGATTCGGCCCTTATTATCCTTCAAACCGAAGGCAAGTGGCGAACGCGGGATCCAAAACTAATCCCGTATCATGAGTTTTTGGAAGAGCTGGCGAAAGAATTCCAAGAAATATCATTCGATTACCTACTCAGGTCTCAGAATTAGTTCGCTGATGCTTTAGCCACGTTATCGTCAATGCTGCAAGCAACAAAAGGCTTGGTTATCGAACCATTAAGGATTGAAATCCTTAAACGTCCAACCTATTGTATGGTAATTGAAGAAGAGCCTGATGGAGAACCATGGTACCATGACATTTTGAATTACCTGCAGAGGGGTGAGTTCCCTCAAGGAAGTGAAGCATCAGACAGAAATATCTGATGAAGCTGGCTTCAAAATTCTTCATTAGCGGGGACGCACTTTACAAAAGATCTTATGACTCAGTATTACTGAGATGTATCGATGCGAAAGAGGCCAATCGTTTGATGAAAGAGATACATGAAGGGGAATGTGGCCCCCACATGAACGGCCATCTCCTAGCAAAGAAGATCATGCGACTCGGGTACTATTGGTTGGCCATGAAGTCTGATTGTATTCAGCATGTGCAATGCTGCCATCGATGTCAAATTTATGGAGATAGGATTAATGCTCCACCGAACGAACTCCATTAGATGTCTCAAGCTTGGCCGTTTTCCATGTGGGGGATAGATATAATTGGACCAATCAACCCTAAGGCGTCAAACGGACACAGATTCATCTTAGTAGCAATCGACTACTTTACGAAGTGGATTGAGGCCAATTCATATGCTAATGTCACCGCAAAGAACGTGGCCAAGTTCATTCGCCGCGATATCATCGCCCGTTACGGAGTTCCGGAAGCAATCATCACTGACAATGGCTCCAATCTGAACAACAAGATCGTGAATGGATTGCTCGATACATTTCAGGTCCGGCATCTCAATTCATCACCATACCGCCCTCAAATGAACGGGGCAGTTGAAGCGGCAAACAAGAACATAAATAAGATATTATCAAAGACTGCTGAGAATTATTGCGATTGGCATGAAAGACTTCCATATGCATTGATGGCATATCGGACATCGATCCGCACCTCGACTGGAGCAACCCCTTTTTCGTTAGTATATGGAATGGAAGCGGTCCTACCCGTAGAAGTCGAAATTTCGTCCTTAAGGGTTCTCTATCAGGCAAAGCTTGATGAGGCCGAATGGGTACGACAAAGGCATGAACGGTTGAACATGATCGATGGGAGCAGATTACAAGCGATATGTCACGGTTAATGCTATCAGAAACGAGTAGCGAAGTCATTCAATCGAAAAGTTCGTCCCCGACACCTCAAAGTCGATGACTTGGTATTGAGGAAGGTGATATCAATTGTACGTGACCCTTATGGCAAATTTGCCCCGACTTATGAAGGCCTTTATGTCATCAAAAAGATCCTGCCAGGTGGTGCCTTAATGTTAGTGGAAATAGATGGCCACGAGTTGTCAAAACCTGTAAACTTTGATGCAGTCAAGAAGTATTTTCCATAAATGAAATCAAGGCTAGAAAGCTGTTTCTCGTGCAATCCAAATCACTCAGTGCCATGCATGTCATGCATACATTTCCATACATGTACATGTGTTTGTGTTTCAGGTATCCAATCGCAACGAAATGAAGGATGAACGACGAAGAGGCTGAAGTACAGGGACGAGAAACATCTCTCGTGAAAATAATTCTTTGAATGAATGCTCAAAGTCATGTTTGGTGATTGATCGTTACACGGTTATGAACTTTCCTATGCATGTGAATGATGAGTCAAAGATGCCCATGTCTTTTAAAATGGGCTCTGTAAGGATTTTTATCCGTCTAAGTCACCAATTCCACTGAGGATCATTAAAATGGACAATTTAACGAGTAGTGCGGAAATGCTTGAATATGCTAAATGAGACATGTCGGAATGATGAAAGGCAAGCCATGTTCCACACATTGTCCCATATACTGATTCCTAGTGAGTTGAGCGGAAAAATTCCATGTTCACAAGGTGAAGGGTTATCTCGCAAAAGGTACGGCAACTAAAGTGATGAGAGGCATTTCATTCATCCATCGCAAACACTATCGGTTCTCATTTGCTTAACCCTTTTGAGCCCAAAACTTGTGAAGCTTCTTTCATACTACCCCTGTCAAGAACCACCCCACACCGGGGCAAATCGAAGGTGAGTCGGCATATCGAGGTGAGAAAATGAGTAGAAAATTTTCTTGCTTTCACTTTTATCAATCTTTGAGTGCCTCTATTACAAATGAACTAGTACGTGAATTCAAGTGCCTTAGGACGACGAAAAGCGTTTCTTTCTCTATCCTACACACTCATATCCAGTGAACAACCCAATTGAGCCTGCAATTTTGCTTCTTATGAACCCAGTTGGTGATCGTCCCCTACACCGGGGCAAGGCAAAAGTCACCACTGTTCGAGCATCGCGATCCGGAGTGTCAACTAAAGATGAAGACTTGAGAATTCAATAGCATTGTATTGTTTAAATTTGTCTAGGCCAATCCATAAAAAAAAAAAGAGGAGCGAAAACTAGGGGCACGAAAAAACAGTGCTGTTGACACCTAATTTTTAGCCAATGCGTCATTAAAAATAGAAGATTCAAGATTATGGTTTCCGATCGCGACGGAGCCTGTTTTTTTGAACAAAAAGTGTCGTTTTTTAATTCTGTCTGTTGGCCTAGCTTTTGTAAGCGATTTTCTATTCATTTTATGCAAAAACCCGAAAAGTCAAATGGTTGACTTTTGCATTGACTTTTTGGTCAACCCTTTGACCAAAAGTCAACCCCAGGTCAAATTGGGGCTTTTCCCATAAAAAGATTCCTTTCAAGTCCAATTTCACTTTAGAAGTGGAAATTTTAGAAAAATTCAAAGATTTGATCATAAAATCAAGCTCCTAGTGAAAAGTCAACTAGGGTTTGACTTTTGGTCAAACCTTTGACCAAAAAAAAATCCAAAAATCATCTTATTTTACATTCTATTTACCTTTGGCATTTGAAATTTTACAAAAATCGATTTAGAATCAACTTTTTCCCAAATTGCTGAATTTGATTCAAATCGGCCAAAAATGAAATTACTTCATTTCTAGTCATTTTTTAGGTTAGTTTTCTTCACGACATTTGATCTAGAGGTCATTTTATATCCAATTTTTGAACCAATTTTGTGATTCCAAGCCAAATCCAAAAACCCCCAATTTTGGCCCTAATCAGTGATTTTGATCGATTCTTCATGATGTGTGCAATTGAGGTATGGATGAGCTTAATTTCTTATATGAAATCCAAATTCAAAATCAATTTTAGAAGATTCACATGAATTTGAATCAATTTGATCAATTTAGTGATTCAATGATTAGGAAGTCTAGGAGTATTTGGTCTAATTAGTGCAATTCAACTTGACCTACTCTAGACTAATATTCAATTTGATAAATTGAGACTTAATTTGGTTAATTAGACTTCAATTAAACTTGTTAGTTTAGCTTGGTCATGCAATTACCTAAATTCAAGGCTAACTGACTCAACCCGGTTTGATTCAAATTGAACTAATCCGATCGAACTAGTCATTTTCCGGTTGATAATTTCGATGATCGACAATCCATTCAGACCAACCAGGGCTGGTCACATCCTCTTGAGCGCGAAAATGACAAAAATGCCCTTAATTGAGAATTACAAAAATGCCCCTAAAAGAAATGACAAAAATGCCCTTCTTCAAGGATTAAGCAAATTAATTAGGGAATTAATAAATCAATCATGGCCATTCATTTAGAATTGATCATGTCCATCCATGATGCCATGTCACCAATCCTTAGCCTTTAAGGAATATTCTTAATCATTAAGGATTCATTTTGGACCATTAGATCAATCTAAGGGCTAAAATTCAAAGTTGAGGGAAGTATATAGTATTTTTCCCTCCAAAAATTAGGGGGGGTTTCATTTTCAGATCTGGTTTCTCTCTCTCTCTCTCTCTCTCTCTCTCTCTCTCTCTCTCTCTCTCTCTCTCTCTCTCTCCCTCCCTCCCTCTCACGATCATCTCTCTCTCTCGAGCTCTCTCTCGGCAGCAGCCATTCCAGCCCCTCGCCGGCCACTTTCCGGCGAGCTGCCGCCCCACCGACGTCCCCCACGGTGGCCCAAGGCCAGTCGCAACACCAGCTGGCTTCGCTGGTGGCCGGAACACCTCCCTCCGGCGACATCTTCCTCTCGGCAGCATCACCGGCATTACCGCCGGTGACTTGATCAGCCGGTTTAATCGGCTGAACCGGCCCACCGGCGACCTCCTCCGGCGATCCAGAGCATCCGACAACCTTCCTCGGCGTTCTCACTTCGCTGTGGTGGCCGACCTCTCGTCGAACAGCCACCGGATCGCATCATTGACTTGATTTTTTGCTGATTAGTCTATTCGTGAGAAAACGAATCAATTCTCACAATATTTCGTACACTCTATTGTCATAGGTTGGCCGAGCTTTCCGAGGCTTCTCCGTGTCATTTCTGATCTGAATACGGAGGCCGGATCGCTCGATTGAGCATTGGAGCATTGTGAAACAAGGTAAGAACACTTGAACATAATTCTGTAAATTCGTGTCCAGTAAAACCTGCTTGTTTGAGATGCTAATTTGAGCTTGTTAACGTCGAAAAATGATGAAGTGATGAACTAGAGAATCGTAGAGCTCGTCTTAAGCTTCGATTTGATATATCATATGCCTCAATCGGACTTGATTTGCTATGTCAAAACACTCTTAGAAGCTAGGATCAGAATCTGAAACATGTTGCTCAAGTCTGTTCTGATGCCTTCCTGATTGACGTTGTGTTGTTTGATGATTTTTATGATTTTTTACGATCATTTTCTGGAATAACTTCCTTCATGAAAGTTGTAGAGCACATCTTTATCTGTTCATCGTAAAATTTTCATAAAATTCTGAGCATGTTAGCCTAGTACGATTTGCAACGTCATATACATATAAATCTGGTGACATGCTGGTTTCAGTCAACCTTCGTGTGTTCTTCGATTTTCATAAATTCGTGTGTTCGAGATATGAAAAAATTTTCTTCACGAAAGTTCTTCCTGAGATCGAGATCTTTCTATTAATACTAATTTTATCAAAATCAGAGATCATTTGAATTTTCAAAAGGAATTCTCACGATTTGATCAGTATCTGTGTCAAGATCTGATTTTCATTCCTTTGGAGTTCAAAAGATGTTTCTCCGAATTTGATAAAGTTAGAGTCCTTTTTTGCAAAAAATAAAAATTACAAAGTTGCTCATTGGGGTCTAATTATGTCAACTGGAAATTTTGAGGACCTAATAGCAATTTTTGGAGGGCCAATTTGCTTAAAATCTCATGAGAAGTCTTCACGGTTTAAAATTCCATTTGCAATTGAGTCCTTCGCGAAAAATCGAATTTTATAAACATTTGGAGGGCTTTTTAGCAAAAACTCAAAACATGAAAGTTATTGTACACGGGGAATCCTAACCGCACAAAAATTTTCGCGCGGTTTTGACAAGGTTTGTTTTTTTTCCCGCCATTATTTTGAAATTCATAACATAACCGAGTCCAGTCTGTCACTGAGATTAAATTCGATATTTTCGGGAAAATTGGCTAGGATTTGGAAAAAATGGTCTTCTTGACTTTTGATCCTCATGTCATGAGCTTTCTAATGACACCTGAACCACTTCATTTGGACGTCATTAGGATAGTTAATCACATCCGAACAAGAAGCAATCCGAATTAGACATTAATTGAATAAGTGGCCTTTTTTATAAAGCCCACTTCTCATTGTTTGATTGGCTTCGAAACAAAGCCCATGGGCTTGAATGTATGCTCATTTTATTTTTATGCATGTGTTTGTTAGATGAATGTTAGGCCCGGTGCATGTTCGGCGGGTAGCCCATTCATGGTCATTAGAACCCGACTTTAGGGGTTAATTGATATGAGTTGCCGTTTTGTGAATGCAAATGGTAGCCCATTATCATTAACCATTAATCAAACAATGTTAGGTGATTAGGTGGGTGATGAATCGAAACGCATGAAAAATAAAGGCCGATCCCGAGGCCCGTGCTTAATTAGTGAATTGCTTGCACCATTGTTCTTTCATATGTCGTTTGTTATGAATGAATGTTATGGATGTAAACATCGACACCCGAGAGGCGGTCCAAGGAAGAATAATCCGAAATTGAAAAAGCCAAGGTGATTGATCGATGTCCAATCTAGTCTCGATTTGTACTCATACGATGATGGTGTTAGACCGATGTCCAATCCGGTTTCAATTTGTACTTAATTCATTCATCCCCGATCATGTCTCGGGTTTTCAATTCGTGTTGTAATAAACACCCGACGAGTTGCGGGTTTTTACTTTCTTTTTTTTTTCGCACTTAGAATTAGTTCGTATTTTCAATACTTCGAGTGTTTACTTTACGAAATGTCTTTCAATACAATTGATTGTTTCTTTCTTTTTCTAGACTAAGATAGGATTAGTTTAGAATATTAAATGAAAACACAAAAACAAGATGCATGATCACCTAGTGGACTAAGATTTTGGCATGAAAATGGTAAAGAACAAATGCATGACAACTTAGATAACAATCATGTTAAGTTTAGCGGTACCGAAAGGGCGTTAATAGAAATATTAATGTAAGCTAGTCCCCGAACCTTTGATCTCTGGTTTTCGTAGAAACTGAAACGAAATTCCCGCGTTTCGGTTGGGTATTCTAGCCGACCCCCGACCTAGGCTAGTGGCGACTCCTAAAAAAATAAAATCAATCTGCTGTCACGCGAGATATGGATTTAGGGAAAATCCACGTTCATGATCAATGGGTCATATGGCTAAACAAAAGATTTACACTTTAGTAAAATCATTTTTTATAAGGTGTCATATGAACCATCTCATGAACACTTATCTCTAAACCCGCCTCATTCGAGTTCGGCCCTCGAGGGGTAGGTCGCGACAAGTGTACCTGGTAAAGGCAAGGCCAATGCCCATAGATATAAATGTTGAAAAAAAAAAACACACACACACACACGCACATGAAAAGGGGAAGAACTAGGGGGCATTAAAGGCAGTGTGCCCGTCGGAGTAAAGTCGGCACCCATGTATTAAATGAGAAGCAAAATGTTGAGATGATATGTGTTGAAATCACAAAATCAGCCCTAGTCAAGCAATAGTCGTCCTTCAAGTCTCAAGGAGATGAGTGCCAGGCGGTTAAGATCGATAGTGCATTTCTGAGGATAATCCCCAACGGCGAAGAAGAAGACCGGTGACAATGTCAAGATGATCACCAACTCTCACCCCAATACACATCATTGAGCCTGTGATCCTTTCGTTTCTCAACCCATGAACCTAACCTACGTTACGTCCTCCGTAAAGTCTTTTCCGATTGGGGCACTTGATTCAACGTAGGAGCTCATATGTTTATAAGCATCGCTCGAAGAAGTGCAAACAAGATTATTTTCTATCCTATTTCGCAGAGTTCTCGACCTATAAACCCAAAGATGATCACGAAGTATTTATTTCATAACTTCGACTTGGACAGTCTCATTTGTTAAACCATTGACCAAGCCTATATTACCGTCCTGATGAAGACCTCTCAGATTGGTAAGGTTGTACTGTTTGCGAGAATACTCGGACCTTTGTAGATGTGATGATGGTAAGACAAAGTGATTCTCACAAAATAACCCTTTTAGATGAGAGTGAACAAAAGTCCTTTCTAATTGAAAGTCTCTCATTTAGCATTTTCAAGATGATTCACGTTATGAGTTGAAATTGTCTTAAATGATAATTATCCCCAGTGGAAAGTTGGTGATGCGGACATGTTAAAATCGTTACACATGAACTCCAATGGAACTGATCTTGAAGCATGTGCTTTAGAGAGTGCCGGTCGTCTATTTCCGAGATGAATACATGTACCTGTTATTACTAATCCTGTAAGACAGGTGACGTTTCCTCAAACACCAACCTTCAAGTTGATCTCGAAAATGCTAAGATATATCCAAGCATTCATGAATTTCCAAGACCTTGCTGGCAAGGACACAATAGGCGATCTATCAAACCCTCGGACAAGGACCCCTAAGTGTTTGAGTCTTTTCAAGCCTCACCGACAGAGAGCCTTTAGGCAATCCACTCTGACCTACAGGTATGTACACCTAGATACTTTCCAAAAGGTTTGTGGTCCAACCTTAAACCACTCTTTCCAAAAGGTTTGTGGTCCAACCTTAAACCACGCTTCCAAAGGTTTGTGGTCCAACCTTAAACCACGCTTTCCAAAAGGTTTGTGGTCCAACCTTAAACCACTCTTTCAAAAGGTTTGTGGTCCAACCTTAAACCACGCTTCTCAAAGGTTTGTGGTCCAACCTTAAACCACATTTTTCTTTAAACTATGCTTGTCGTTTATTTAGATTTTATTTTATTTTCTCTCTCCTCTTCCTTGCATTGCATCATCCCGTGCCCTCCGTCAACAAAATTTAGGCGTCTCTTATCTTTGAAAGGAACCTCTTCAAGCTCCCCTTCAAAGAGGGGCAGCTGTTGACACCTAAATTATACCCAAATCATTTAGGGTTTTATCGCATAAAAATTAGGGTTTAATCTTTTAATCCCTTAACAAAAATATTTTCATTAAATTGCATGGCTCATAGACATTAGGTGCATTGGCATTAATGGGGTCGATTAGGATGTATTTGACCTAAATTTTTAAAAAAAAAGAAAAAGAAAAAAAAGGAAAAAAAAAAAGAGATTTCCGAAGCTAAGTTAGTCGGCCCATCCTTCGTGTGGCCCATCTAATTTCTTCTTTCTTTATTATTTTTTTTTTTTTCGTGCGGGCCGGCCCATTCCTCTCGGGCCCGGCCCGCGCACTGTTCAAATCTCCCCCCCCCCCAGTCAACATTTCTGAGCGTACGGAGGGGAGAAGACCGGAACAGTGGCAGAACGCCACAGCCACAGAGCACAGAAGCCAGAGGGGCGCGGGGGACGCCGGCGCGATCCTCGGGTCGGGGGCAGGCCGGCCATGGCAGCCTGGCGGTGGCAAAGGCCATGCGCGCCTGCCGGCAGCAGGGGCCACGCGGGCGTGCCGGCCAACTCCTTTAAGACCAGATCCGGTCGTGGGAGAGAGGGGGGAGATCCGGAGAGAGAGTGAGGCCGAGAGTGTGAGAGAGCGAGATTTGAGATCGAACGGTCTCCCGTCGACGACTGCCGCACCTCGGACGTGGCCAGCGAATCCCCGGTGAACCCCTTTTCCTCACGGTAGGTCCTGGCTTGAGTCTTCATTGAGCCTTACTCGGTCTGTTTTTGCTCGATTCGGGGTGTTTTCCCGAGGATCCCGGCTTGTGGGTGTGCGAGGCGCGCGAGTGTAACCCGATCTACCGCGGTCGCCTTCCATTCGCCATCGTCGAGTCGGGTAGGGACTGTGGTCGCCGCCCCCGTTTTCATTTGCACTCTGTTTTTGGAGGGGTCACTAGCCGGAGCTCGCGGCCGTCCGGCTTGCGCGAGTTCTGGCCAGTGACACCTCGGGCTCGGTCCTGCTTGCCTGGGTTTGTTGTGTGTGAATTTCGGACGTGTTTGAGCCTTGATTGAGCTTAAATCCCTCATTTCCGTCGACGCTTGCAATGTGTTTGATGATATGCCCGAACCAACCTTTGAATCTGGCTTTGTTTCACTGCGGTTTTGGGGGCGTCGGTCGGTCCCGGCATGTCGCCGGTTGTCACGGCGGTCCGGGCGTGGCCATGAAAGGGAGCGAACAGCCAGTCCCTTGTCGAGATCTGGCTGGTTCACAGCCGCTGGGCCCCTTGTCGGGGCAGCGACGTGAACGTGAGACGAGGCGCGGCCGAGCAAGGGCTCGGTCGCACAGTAGAAAGCTCCGACTGCAGAGGTCGGGGCATGTCAAACGACGGTTGAGCACGGGCTCGGCCGCCAGACCGGAAATCCCAGCAACAGAGGCTGGATCTTGGAGAGAGCCGGCGTTCCGGTCGACCTGCGAAGACGAGACAGTTGGACGCGGCGGCGGGCGGCAGTCGTGGAAGGCAAGGTCTTGGGCGCGAGGCGGTGGCCGCGAGTCGGGTCGCAAATCGGGTCAAGCGCGCGGGCGAATCGGGTAGGGTTCTGGTGATTCAGGTTCGTGGGTCGAAACTAGGTAGGGTTGTGTTAGGATTTGGGCTAAATTGTCTTGTTTTGTCTTTTTATTTTTAGTGGGCCTTGGGCCTTTATTGGTTTTTTTTTAATGAAAAAATTTCGGGCTGGGCCTTTTTTTTTCTTTGTTTCAATTCGCCAGACCGGGTTCAATAAATGAACCCGGTTCGATCGTGGACCTGAGCCGGCGCGCCCGAGTCAGTCCCGATCAGGGTCAGATGTGGAGATCCGACCTGGATCCGTTTTATATTATTTTTAATATATATTTTATTATTTTAATTTTTTTTAAAAAAAGACTTTAAAAAAAAATTTTCGGGTCGGATGTGGATATCTGACCCGGTCTGTTTTGTGTTTTTTTTTTAAATCGAAAAAATTTCAAAAAATCAGCAAATATATTTGGACTTTGGAATTGATTTTTCTGGCCCTATTGTGTGATTAGTGTCATTTTTATTGCCTGTTGCTTGTTTCATACATTTTTGAATTGTGCGTTTAAACTAATTTCGCATGTGGTCGATTATGCATGTTAGCTTTAGATATTGATTGTTGCTTCCCTTAGCTTAGTTAGGAATGGAATTTTGAGACTCCCGATTAGTGTGAACACGTTAGGCGGCAATTGAACAAGATTAGGTACCGAAAGGGTACTAATTAGTCAATTAGTGTAATCAAGTCTACGTACCCATTGAATCTCTGGTTCGTAAAAGTAAAGCATTTCTCCCGTGCTTTACTCGGGTGTATAATCGACCCACCAAAAATCGATTAGTGGCGACTCCTAGATGAAATCGATTTGCATGTTAACAACTTAAACTTAAGTCGCGAATTGGTATGAGCTTGGGAGAGCTCGAGCTAGGTTTAACTTAGTAATTCTCTAGCCAAGCCCCTTAGGCGGCGGGGTCGGTTCGAGGAGGTCGCGACAATGGGAGAGAATCAACATTCGAGAAGATAGATGGCTAAAAAGAGGAATAATTGGAGGACCTGCAACCTTTGATGAACCATCTAGAGTTGCAGACCTGATCTGACATGAGGAAAGAAGATGGGATGAAGCTATGCTTAGAAGGCTATTTGATGAGCAGATAGCGAATGAGGTGTTAGCAATGCCACTCTGCAGTCATGCTACACAAGACAAATTGGTGTGGACAGCTACAAAATCGGGGGTCTTCTCGGTGAAAAGTGCATACAATCACATCCGCGAGAAAGAAAACCCATAGCATATAATGCAAGCATCATAGTCTTTCTAGCCATCCCGCAAACTATGGTGCCGTATCTGAAATCTAAACATCTCCCCCAAGGTTAGAATTTTCGTATGGAATGTATGCCAAAATGCTCTTTCCACGATAGAAAACCTTTATAGGAGGAAAATTTTACCTCGATCAGCGTGCCCTTTTTGTGATCAAGAGGCTGAAATAATGGACCATCTTTTTTACCTTTGTCCCTGGAATATGGTTACCAAAAATAAAATTTTCCCCACCAGGTTGACTGTTTGTATGTCAGCTTCCACAATTTCTTCGAAAGAACACCCTTACCTCTTTTTTTGGTCGAAAAACACCCTTGACTGTTTGTTTGTTCGCTTCCACAATTTCTTCGAAAAAGCACACTTCCTTCCTTTCATTTTCCTTTTTTTTTTTCTGTCTATTTCAAACAAGGAAGTTTCCGTCCCTTTTGATATATATCAGAATCTGAACAAATTTACTTTACTTTCCTACAACGCACTTTTATTTTCCAGACTTGCTTCGTCGATTAAATTCTAACATGTTTCTTAACTGTAGTTTCCAAATCTGCGTTATCAATTAAATTTCGGCATGTATCTCTATTTTAGGTGTTGCGTCGTCGATTAAGTTTCAACGTAACATCTCTACGTTTTCAAGCTTTGTTGTTGATTAAATTCCAGCAAAGTTTGTTTATGCTGGGTTCAGTGCTGTTTTTTTCAAGTTTTATCATCGATTAAATTTCGGCATTGTTTGTATTTGAACGATTTCATTTGAAGTAAAGTTGTTGATTTCCTTAGTCACTTGTGATATTTTCTGTTCGGAGTTAGCGCACAACCTGTTTCAACTATATTTGAGAAAACATATTTCGTCGGGGAGAAATTCCAGCAAAACACCCTCACCTCTTTTTTTGGTCGAAAAACACCCTGGACTGTTTGTTTGTCCGCTCTTCCACAATTTCTTCGAAAAAGCACACTTCCTTCCTTTCATTTTCCTTTATTTTTTTCCTGTCTATTTCAAACAAGGAAGTTTCCGTCCCTTTTGATATATATCTGAATCTGAACGTGTACCCCGCGGATCTGGAAACTCGCATATATCTGCTACGCGGTCGTCCTTGTGGATCCTAAATTCCCGTGAATTTCGGAATCGATCCAGATAGATTTTTGCCGATCCTTCCCGAGAATGGTGTTCGCAGTTTCCTCTCCGGCCAGCACTGATTCAGACACCGAGAGTGTAGGGAAGGTGAGCACGAGCTGCTGACCGAGCTGGATCTTTTTTTGTAAAAGCTCGATAGAATTAATGATATCTCTATCGGGATCCAGGAAGCTTTTTGCCCAATTTTCCCCAGAATGGTGTCCGCAGGGCCTTTCTCTCCGGCCAGCACTGATTCAGGCACCGAGACTGGAGGGACGGTGAGCACTTCGTTTTTGTGTGCACGAGCTGACCGAGCTTGATCTTTTTCTAGTAAAGAATCGACGGGAATAGTGATACTTGTATTGGGGACGAAGTGGGTTCGAGATTATTATGTGGGAATTGCATACATGCTCTCTGGATTCAGTCGATCATTTGTTTTGGTCGTAGGAATAGGCTTAATCTCTCTCTCTCTCTCTCTCTGAGCATCTTATTTCTGGGTTAACGAAGGTGGAATATGTCTAATTCCGCAGGAAGGAAAGCTGGTGATGAAATCGGGGCAGAATTCTGACCAACTTAGAAGGAAAGCCATGAGAGGACTATCAGCGTCCCTTTTAGGTACACGGCCTTCTTTCTTCCTTGCATATTCAATTCTTGTGATTGGTATAATTAGAAGACGAAATTCATGTATTTCACGCGCCATCAAAGTCCTCCTTCCAAGCTCGGAGAGATTTTGTATAAAACAAAATCGATGGTGAGTGGTTCGTTTTTGTGAGCACGAGCTGACCAAGCTGGATCTTGTCTAGTAAAGAATCGATGGAAATTAGGTACTCAATTTTGCATCTTGTTCAAAACCTCGTTAAATAAAAATATTCACATTCTACAACATTTTACGCTTCGCAAATGCTTAAATGTCTATATCTCGTAAAACAAAGAAAATGAAATTTATATAATTCACTCGATTACGATAAAATGTAGCAATGATCATTACTACGTTATATGAAGTTTTGCACTCCTGGCATGATGTTGTAAATATTTTGTATACTGTCATAATTGTATACTATCCTCCTAAAGATTTTCTGGCTCTAGTGTTTTAACCTAAATCGTTCCCTCATTTAACCATGAAAACTTTATATGGTAAATGGTAAATACAGCTTAATTCTGCACAAATTATAGGGATTCACCCAATTCTGGCCCGAGCTTTCAAACTAGCAACACAAAGCCCACACTTTGAGAAACTTTGACAGTTATCTCAAATCTAGCACGCCGATATTATCTCTTTGTTACTTGTGACACTTCTTTTACTCCTTTCCTCTTTACGTTGTTTCGATCTTCTTACAATCATGAATTAGGCTTTTTGAATTTTAAAACTTGATCTTATTGTGCGGCGGGATAAAATAATAGTTAAACTTGTTCTTTTCAGGGTAACTGACTGAAATGTGGATTTGCATGTATTTTTAATCTAATTAGAGAGTACCGATCCTTTTCTTTTCGTGCTCGTGAAAGTCAAACTTGTTCTTTTCTCTCTGAAGTTTTGACCAGCATCTGAGAACTGATAGAAATGATTCAATCGCCATTTCGCCTTTCTTTTTTGTGTAGTACACAACCTGTACAGCTCTATTTACTTTCTGCAAATGCCATATTTGTCATGATATTATTTACAATTATGTCAATTTAATTCTCAACCTTTTTTTTTGGCTAATTGAGTCCTAAACCTTTTGTATTTGTACCAACTGATTCCATCCAATTAATTTTGGCTGGAAATCGTTGATGTGGACGCCGGTCATTCTACATGGGATAGGCAGCACTAACGTGGACATTTTTAAATTTTTAATATTTTGTTGAATTTTTTATTGGACGTCGACCGTGCCACGTAAGTCAGCCGGTGTCCACGTTAGTGATATCTGGCCAATTGGCCGGATGGATTCAATTGGTACAAATTCAAAAGGTTTAAGACTCAGTTGACCCAAAAAAAAGATTTAAGACTGAATTGACATAATTATAATAGATTTAAGACTTTTTAAATATTTTTTCTGATATTATTTAGATAGCTAGTTGATTACTTGCGATATGACAACACCAATCCAAGGTGATGATACAAGTAAAAGATGAAGTTATACGCAGCCTTCGGACCAAATACTAATCCATTTTAGAAATTTGTTTAAATTTACTGCTCCTTGCCATTTTCATGTCATCAAAGGGATGTGGCTGGAAAAAGATGGGACTTGTATTGGGTTTACGTAATGGCGTGGATTTAGTTCCGTCGGACCTGGAAAACTGTAAGCAAGTATACTGTAGGACCATGGGAAAAAAAAAGTATTCTTGTAGTTAGTTTGAGTTTATACTTTATAACTTCTTTCATGTTGAATTAAACCTGTTATATTGATGGCATTTTTTTATAGACCGGGGCACTCGTTCTTTTTTCATTTTATTGTAGAGTAGCTTAACCAATTCCATTGTCCTAATTCAGACTGAAATTGTTCCAAAGCTACTAACTATTCAAGGAAACCTCGCTATATAATTATACATAGAATTTCAAAGTGTGGCTGCTTTTACATGGTGCAGTGATTTACCGTGCAGTTAATAGCATGGTTCATTATTCGGACAAAATCGGTGTTGTACACTGGTTTTGCCGTGGGCATAATAGTGCTGCTTTTCAACACAGGCTTTATGTATTTGGAAAACAAGAAAAGGAAGCTCGTCAAGCTCAGAGAACAATACATCAAGCAAAATTGCGGCTTGCCTTTGCAGCAACAATTACATGCGAAAATCTTCAGTGCTGAAGAGCTAAAGAAGGCCACCGACAATTATGATGAGAGCAGAATCGTGGGCCGGGGAGGAGGTGGTATCGTTTACAAAGGGTCATTGCCGAATAATATGGTAGTTGCGATCAAGAAGTCCAAGGGAAATCATCAGAGACAAATCGAAGATTTCATCAATGAAATCATTGTTCTTTCTCAAATTAATCATCGTAACGTGGTCAAGCTTTTGGGATGTTGTTTGGAAACAGAGGTGCCTTTACTGGTGTACGAGTTCGTCAACAACGGAACTCTCTTCGACCACATCCATAACCCAAATAAATCATCAAAGCTATCTTGGGAGACCCGGTTGAGTATCGCTTCGGATATTGCCGGAGTGCTCTCGTACTTGCACTTTGCAGCTTCCATTAGCCATAGAGATGTCAAGTCGACAAATATCCTTTTGGAGACTAATTACACCGCAAAAGTCTCCGACTTTGGAATTTCAAGGCAAATAACGCAAATGTATACCAAGTCGGCAAATATCCTTTTGGAGACTGATTACACCGCAAAAGTCTCCGGCATTGGAACTTCAACGGAAATGGAAATGTCGCTAATTGACACTAAGTTACAGGGAACACTGGGATACCTGGACCCGGAATGGTTGTGCACAGCCCAATTGACAGAAAAGAGTGATGTTTACAGCTATGGGGTTGTCCTAGTCGAGCTATTGACAGGGAAGAAAGCAGTATCTTTTGACCGACCAAAAGAAGAGAGATACTTAACAACGTACTTTCTCTCATCATTGAAAAACAACAAACTGTTTCAGATTGTTGACGATGTTATTGCAGATGAAGGAAACAATGAGCAGGTGAAGGAAGTTGCCAATCTCGCAGAGAGATGCTTGAAAATGAAAGGCAAGGAGAGGCCGACCATGAAGGAAGTAGCAATGGAATTGGAGGGACTCAAAGCAATGGCTAACCATCCATGGGTCAGGGAACCGATGTGAATCGAGAAGACTGACGTGTACATGGGATAGTATTGGGACCACGAACACTGGGTACACGGATAGCATGAAAAACCCTGTCATGCCACTAGTTAGTAGTGAGAGACGGGAATAATAGGGTTATTGACACACACATATATATATGGGTATGTTGTGATGGAGGTTGTGGTTGCACTAGGTCTCCATGGACTGCACTGGTTCATTCGGTTCTATCACGTTCGAAGGTAGGAGCATTTGGGTTTGCTTCTTGTTCATTTAATGGTTGCTATGCTTGTTTTTTTTTTTTATCTTTCGTAAGTGTCTTTCCCAAAGCAGCATAATATAGCTTTAGAAAGCTTTTAAATTCAAGTCAGTGACATATAATGTGAAAATGGTTTACTCCTACTGTGTTGGTGGAGCCTTTGAGCTATGGGAGCTACCTTGTCTTTGAGTGCACCGAAGTTAAAATGATATGGAAGTGCAGATTTTTGCATTTGCTCGAAAAATAGTTTGTCTATGGTCTTGCCTTACTAGTTATAGAATGAAATTTTTGCGTGTCGATTCCACAAGCCGCCACCGGAAATGAATTTCACATTTGGGTTTGCTATTCCAAAGAATTCTGCTCATGTGTTACTCGTCCATAAGAAGATCAGTGGGGTAGAGTCATGTTTTCCTCCAACCGGTCTTGTGATTATTAAATTACATATATGAATATCATCTATACTTATTTCCAATGTAAGTTTTTTTTGTAGTCATTGTCCATATTTGTAATCAACATTCCCTTCAATTAGTGATGGGGGAAAATAAAGTCCAATGAAGATAGGTCGTATTTTGTGGCAGCTATAAGTAAGCAGGAGTCGCGTACTTATCTAATGGTGTCATTTAATTTTCCATATATAAAATTGAAAAATAAGTTAAAAGCCAATTGTAATAGGAATTTTATTCTACCCATGTCCGGTAACTTAATCTATTTTTACCTTCAATGTTGAGATCTTGCCATGCGTGCAATTTAATATATATTTGCGGGATGGTTAGGTTTAGACTATACATCTGTCCAGATAGTAGCCGCATGCATATTGGAAAAAATGGTTTTTCCACCCTTTGTGAACATAATAATTACTCATCAAAAGCTATAATAGAATCAATAGATAGGATGTGGTTCTCAACTTCTGTCTGATACTTTTTGACTTTTGCATGCAAAATAAAGTGAAGTGTTAAATGTAGGAATACGACGTACGATCGTCTATATTCCTATCACTTTATAATAGGAAAAAAAAACTGCCATTACTTTTCTTTTTCTTTATAAATCGGGGCACGACCATAATATATGTCTGTTATATTGTGTCTTTCACGACCTGTAATGAAACCTTCATGGTTAAAGCCGAAAGCTAAACTAAAATAGGCTCCATGTTAGCACTCTGAGAAGTCGGAGCCCAACTAAAGTCACGAAGCTGAAAGTCATTACGTCCATGTTTGCAGAGAACTTTGTTGGAGGTTCAAGCTTCCCCAAACAGAACTTTTTCGAGCAAACTCATCATACCGTTGCCAAAAAGCAACAACCATTTGAATCAGCTGATGCTTGGGCTCCAAGTTGAACTAACAATACAATCAATAGTGGGTATAAGGCCACAAAAGAATAAAAGGTTAATACCACAAAAAAATCCAAACCGGTACATTTATGATAAATTTGGCCTAAACTAATTTTTTTACCACCAAGCCAAACCGATACACCTGTAACAAATTTATCCTCCGTTAGTTTCCGTTAAATTTTACCATCAAATTGCTGAGTTGGATAACACGTGGTAATTGACAGGTATATCAGTTTGGGGTTTTACCCTTCCTTTTGTCACGTGTTTGCCAATTTGTGATTTTTCGGAGTATTAACCCAATTTAATGAAGGGTAAATTTGTCACAAATGTACCGGTTTGAGATTTTTTATGATCAAAAAATTAGTTCGGGATAAATTTATCACGGATGTACTAGTTTGAGGTTTTTTGTGGTATTAACTCAAGAATGTACCGAGAATGTCAATTGTGATTCGAAATAACGTCAAACAGGTTACATGCACAATTTGGATATTCTAGAGTTAGACAGAAGTTGAAGCTTCGGGGAATAGGTTGACTCGAGAAAATGGGCTATTCTCATCAAAGCGGACTGATGGGGTCTGGAACGAAGAGTTATTTGCCGGATTGCGGGAATCAGCAGAGGACGTCTAAGAAGATGGTTTTGCTCATGAGTTCACTGTTTAAACAGAAACCTTGCGGTTCTTAGCAGAATCAGACTCTATACAGAGTAAAAAGCACAAATCACTGCACGTATTGCTCGGAAGACGATCAGTACCTCCTCGTGTGCGAGTACATGCGGAGGAGAAGCTTTAGTAAATCACCTTTTCAGAAGTAAGATCATCCGCATAACTTTTATTGCTGCGCTTATTAATCACCCTTTTTTTTTACCCTCGAATATCAGGCAACAAAACAAAAATGCGTAAAAGAATAAAGAAAAAAAAAATACTCACCGAAGAAACCACTTCCGTGGGACATGAAATAGCAATCGGAGCTGCCCGTGGGGTTGATTTCTTGCATACATCGGAGAAGAACGTCATCTACAGGGACTTCAAATCTTCCAATATATTATTAAATGCGGTAAATTTTTTTTATCTACTTGATTATTTTCGCTTGCTTTTCCAGCTGTCGCGAATTTACTTTCAAGGATACCGGTATAAATATCGCCCATGTCGCCTAGTAAACGATAGAAAGCTCAAGTTTCATTTTAAAGCATGGTTGGTGTCCCGTTGGTACACATGATGCACCGGACACTTCAGAGACTTTCGTTCACTTTCTCTGGTTTGTGAAATTGGCACCAGGACCACAATGCCAAGCTCTCGGATTTCCGGCTAGCAAAGCTGGGACTGGCAGGCGGGAACACTCATGTGACCACGTGAGTGATCGGAACATATGGTTACGCCGCTTCCGAGTACATTGCCACGGGTAAGACCAAGAATCCTATCTTTCTTCTACGCGGGCAATGTTGGGCCGGTGACGACTATGTTCTTTAGAAGATTGACGTGATTACTTGGCTGTGTGTTTTGCGAAATGATCTTACGGCAATGTCTGTTCATCAAAATCTCCCTCTCATATGCTTCTTTATCTTTAGCGAAGGTTTCGTGTGACCTTAGAAATTGCATGTTAAATTTGACAAGGCATCTGTATGTGAAGAGCGATGTCTACGGCTTCAGGGTTGTTCTACTAGAAATGTTGACGGGCCTACAAGCGCTCGACCTGGAACGCCCCAGCAGCCAGCAGAATCTGGTGGAATGGGCGAGGCCGTTGCGCCACGACAAGGGGAAGCTGAGGAAGATAATGGATGCGAGACTAGAAGGTCAATACCCTTTGAAAGCTGCAACTCAGGCAGCTGAACTCATCCTCAAATGCCTGGAAGGCGATTCTAAAGCAAGGCCGTCGATGGATGAAGTGCTGGTGGCATTAGAACGTATCGACAATATACAGGAGAGAAAGAAGGAGGCCAAGGCAAGCACGTCGAGCTGGCCTTCTTCTCACCAGCATCATCACAACCACCATCGATCGCCGATTCACCGCAATCACAGCGCTGATGGTCCTCGTAGATTTGGCACTCGACACTCCCAATCCGCGGCGTCGAGGACTCATTGAGATGGAGATTGACTTATTTCTTAAGACCAGATGGAGCTGAAATCTGTTTTTTTAGGAGGATACGCAACTCAGGAGTCAGGCATTAGAATTTTGCAAGTAGAAAGTCAGCAGCAACTCTAAAGGCTAGTCTCCTGTTAAATATTTGTCAAGGATCGCAGTGCAGGCGGAAGAGGCACTTCACGGCCAAATTTGTGTGTACAGTTGTCTAGACTGGGGTTTTAAACACGATCATACGTTTTACCAAAGATGCATTATTTAAGTGATTGATTTATCGAAGATCTCCTGGCCTCTTAAGTTCAGGAACAATATTACCTTTTCGGCCTACTACAGATTAGTAGAAGGATGAACAAAAGGAAGAAACTCGAACAAAGAAAAGGAAAATCCATATATGGTGATCATGCTCAGTTGCCTTCGAAGTTAATTTGCCCTTTCATGAAGCAGAGATCCGAAGATAGTCCTATTGTGCCATCCTCTACGAGCCAACAACCGTCTTGTTTGCAGGAACGATAATTCGGTAGTGTCATTCAATTGCTTCATTCGATCACAATGCACTGTCAAAAGAAAGGAGGCAAACTAACTCTTACTTCTAACTTCTCGCCCTGCATAGCGGAAGGCGCATTACACAGCATATACTTTCACTGATGCGCTTGAAAGCAGCGAGGTGGTTGAATTTACCAGCCGTAATCAAATGCATGATGATATAACCGGCAATATGATCTGCTCACTTGATATTCTATGTAAATGAGACTCCAGGAGAAAGTGATAACCAAACACAAAGGAAAAAGATGAGCACATACAATTGGCCTTCATTAAATCAGGAATATCCTTTTGCCAGAGAGTTGTGTGACAGGGCAAGTTCAATATACCACAACAAAAATAAGCATTGGAACAGAGGTTACAGCTCAGACATTGTCTTGTGCTCGCTCCATCTCAATACATCCAGCTCTGTATGGTCCTTAGATGCTCGGCCGCACATTGAGCCGAGATGCTAATTTCTGACCCAGAGATTTGTCCGCCTATTGCAATTGCAGATAATCTCAAATGAGTTCATTATCACATCTGCGTGGAAATATATCACAAAGCAAGCAACAACCGAATACCGCGTTCTGAATTTTGAATATTACATCTTTCACTTAAACCCCATCAAGATGAGACAAGAAATAAACGACTATCTCACCTGAGACCAGTATGAAAGCCAGATGCTGCGGATTTCATGAGTCACACGTGGGTCAGACAAAGCATCGATCCATCGGCAGATGAACCGTTCTTGCCTGAAAAAAGAAAATAGAGACAGACAATTGAGAAACATGAGACCGTCAAACCATTTTGGCGAAATGCACAACTGAAGAATACCTGTCAGGCGCCCATGATCGGTATCTCTCTCCAGGCTGCTTGAAGTTGTTCTCCTTCTCAATGATGGTCTGTTTGGAGCAACAAAAGTTCACAAAATCCGAACACACATACGTCAGTCACACCACTCACTGCAATTCAATTGATTATCTATTGGACAACCTAAGTCTATCCCATCGATATGACCCTGAAAACACCTCAAGACAATCAATCTCTATTCGAGTAGAAGAGATCCTACAAAACAATACCTTCTCACGCTTTCCAGTCAGCATAGCAGGGGGAATGGGATATCTCTCCGCATGACGAACAGGATCATACCTTGAAGGAAATAGTTTATCTGCAACAAGGAAATTAAGCATTTGCTCAGCAGATAGTCCATCATTTTACATAAAAGAGGACAGGTATTTCCTACATATGTAAACATGTATGTATGTTTCAGGCACAAAGTGCATTTGCAAAATTAAGAAAGTAATCCTCCTCTAACAAAAGCGGGGAGAACATTCGCACTGCCACTTTGGGATCCGTAATTGACATATCAGATTGCATCACAAGGCCTTCATACTTCAAGGAAAGAGTGATGTCTAACTTAGATATGTCAACACAAAAATCCACAAGAGATGCTGCCCAGAGTATCGCTGCGGAAGGATTTAAAGAAGATTCTTACCTCTTCATCCCTATGCATAAAATTCATGAAACCTTCATGGTGATTGTTGTGATGAGCACATTTAGGAGCATTGGGGGGGAGTTGAAGATAATTTGGTCCAAGACGGTGCCTCTGAGTATCAGAATATGAGAAAATACGAGTTTGGAGCAGCTTATCGTCTGAGTAGTAGACGCCAGGAACCACAATTGAAGGGCAAAATGCAAGCTGTTCATTCTCAGCAAAGAAGTTATCAATGTTCCTATTCAAGACCAAGCGGCCAACTGGCATTAGGGGCACTATGTCTTCAGGCCAGGTCTTAGTCACATCAAGTGGGTCAAAATCGAATTTGTCTTCATGATCAGGATCGATGATCTGAATGAAAAGTTTCCATTCAGGATAGTTTCCAGCAGCAATGGAATCATAAAGATCCTGAGTCGCATGGCTGTGATTGGATCCCCCAACTCTAATTGCCTCTTCCTCCAGCAAGCTCTTGACCCCGCAAGTTGGTTTCCAGTGAAACTTCGCATAATGCGCTTTTTCGGCCTTGTTGATCAAAGTGTAGGTGTTAACTCCAGAGCCATCCATATGCCTGTAATCTTGTGGAATACCAATATCATCAAAGAGGAAGGTGAACATGTGCAAGCTCTCGGGATGGTGGGAGAAAAAGTCAAGGATCCTCCAGTTCTCCTGGATGTGTGATTTGGGGTTTGGTTTGAGCGCATGAACCATATCTGGGAATTTCATCCCATCACGGACGAAGAAGACAGGGAAATTGTTTCCCACCAGATCAAAGTTACCCTGCAGTAACAGAAAAGGTAAGATCCCATAGCAAGGGGCAACAACAAATGTATGCAATGTGTACAAGAGAACTGCCATCTTCCCCACTTCAAGCAGGAAAGTGGATTCAAAACCAAGCAGTAATCATGAATAAAGTCAATCCAAAAGTAGCAATAATTAATATGATGTCTCTTAATAGATAGGTACGAATTGAAAATGAGCCAAGTATGTTCTATTTAAATTTATAGATGCAATTTCGACCAAAAAAAAAATATAGATGCAACCGTGCTTAAGCAAAATGGGATATGAAGAACAGTTAGCTCTTACTGGCCACACATCAATAGCACATGCATTGACTGAGCTTAGGCTCCCCGTGAAAGGGTGTATCACAGCGAGCATTAAACTTGTGCTCTTCCATACTGCAGACTTCTATCTGCTACCAAAATGACCCTTACCTCTCTTGTGTAGAACTTCACAGCAAAGCCTCGAGGGTCCCTCAGAGTTTCAGGGCTGCCCCTTTCATGGATGACAGTGGAGAAACGGACAATCACAGGTGTTTGAACTCCTGGTGCCCGAAGGAAATCAGCACAGGTAAGCTGAGTGATGTTATGAGTGACCTCAAAGAATCCCTTTGCACTGGCTCCCCTGGCGTGGACCACACGCTCCGGAATCCTCTCCCTATCAAAGTTGGCAAGTTTCTCCACAAGGTGATAATCCTCGAGAAGAATTGGACCTGTGATGTAGAAGTTAATTTTCCGTAAGCATGTTACCATGTTAAGCATTACTATAAAGTTAGGCTGATGGCTATACACGTGCTAATGGCTATCACCAACAGCAGAATGATGTGTGAAAATGAATAGGCGGATATGCTAGCCAAAATTGACTTATCATTCTTCCACTTTCAAAAACTATTTAGTCAGCGAAGAGTGAGACCTTTCGTCCGCTCTCTAAGGAACTATGTATTGCTAGGAAGCTGAACTTATGTAGAAGCTAGTTTTCAAGTTCCACTTTCCTATTGGAGAATCGAACCAAGTAGAGTGTCAGTTGCACAGTAGAGTAAAAATCCCCTGGAATGCCATCTAACTAGTTGCGTCTGATTGTGAGAATGGCATTAGGGATAATATTTAGATTTGCACTACAACATTGGACAAAACCACGCTTTCAGCAGCAGCGCACTTCTCTTGCAATAACAAAATATTTGCATCAGTAAGCAAAAAGCATATTTTCTTTCACGTTTCCTTGCCAAAAGGCAACTCTAGAAGTATGAAGAAGGCTTCGACCAAAAAAAGATGAGTAGTATGACGAAGCCAGGTATTACACGCATGAAGGACTCTGCTATTGCCCAAACTTACAAGAGGACAAGAAAAATAATGGCGACAAACAACAAACTAGGATAAGAGGACAGATATCAATATCAACACTCGACAGTTTCCTTTCTTCTAAAACAAGGGATGCGATCGTGTACGAGAGACACAAAGAATTGGATAGAGAGAGTGGTTCAATCAAAGAAGGTTGTCCTTCCTGTCGAATGGTTAAGCTAAATATGAATCTCCATCGATTACTAGAAATTCATATCCTCAGCCAAGAAAAAGAAAAGACAAGACAAGGACATCAGATGAATACCTCTACTCCCAACAGTCAACGAGGAGTTGTTGTTCCAGACAGGAGCACCCGAGTTCGTAGTCCAGAAAGAAGTGTCGAAAGCACTCGATGGACGGTACTGCAAGCACAACCGCCAAATTTAGCAAGCGAAACCAGCGCCCAACACCACGAGCAGCAAATCAGGAGCACATACGCGAGCACACACAACACGTCCCTGTGAATTCTAGACTCTCCTGGAACGTTACCGGGCCGCAGAACAGCAATTCAACCTCTCCGAATAATTTCTAAGCCAGAAGCAAGATCCCGACAAAACAAATTTTCAGAAAAAAAGGAAAGAAAAAAACGAATCCGGCCCAATCCCGCCGCACCCCGAATCGCCAAAACAGGGAACAAGAACGGGAAACTCCGGAAAATCAATGGAACAGTGCGGCCGCGGAGACCGGCGGGACGAAACGAGAAATGGGCACGGGCAGAACCGAAGCGGGGACGCGAAGGAGCGCGAAAGTCGACATATTGAAAGCACCCCACATCAAAACTCGAGCAACCAGAGCAACGGAAAAAGCCGGTGATCAGCACCTTGTGCGGATCCATGGCGGGAAGCGACCACGAGCTCAAAACGAGAGAAAAAACAGAGAGAGAGAGAGGAGCAAGAGAAGCGCGAGGCGGGGAGCGAGAATGGACCGAGTCGAGGCCCTACAATAAATACGGAGGAGATGGAGAGGAGAGTGTGTGGCGATCAAGGAGCTGGAGAAGAAGCTCAGGGGATTGCTTCCAGGGGGTTTTTGGCGGGTTTCGGGAAGCGTATAGCTCGTGGCTCGCATTTCGACGCGCCTCCCCATCCTCCCGTATCCTCTTCCTCCTCCTGCTTTAGGACGGTACGCGCGTCTCTTTCTTCTCCCGCCCTTGTTTCTTTTTTTCGGGTATTTTTATTTTTAGTAATTGATCGTGGTAGTGCCCGAAAAATAGCGTTTTGTTTCCTTTTATCCGTCCCCCAATAAATTAATGGCTCGGATGAGGAGTTTTTGACGCCAGAATATTTCCCGGGGCTTATCGCTTCCACGTGACGTGGTTCCCGAGTTTTCATAAATTTTTATTTAGTACGAGAACCGAGGAGTTGAGTACGCGAAACGTAAGCAACGTGTAATTTTTAAGACCAGACCTTGAAATAAAAATGTCCCTTTCGAATGAATTTCCGTCTCGTCGAGTAATTTATCGTCGAGGAAATCGCTATTCGTATCGACGTAGCAGCTGACTGGCGACGGGTTTTGTCCGCCATCCAATGCTCGGATATTCATAATTTTTATCAGATTTTGTAGAGGAAGGTTGTATTTCGGTGTCTGTCTTTTCGGGTAAAACTATATAGGGAAACATCTCACTTTACTCGGACCGAAAAAAACCAAAAAGAAAAGAGAGTCAACTTTAGTTCCTAGTAGGAGTGTGAGCATGGTCCGGGTGGGCGATTTCCACTCTAGAATCGGGAATCGACTGTTGGTTCTATGAATCCACCAGAGAACCGGACCGTCGGTTCGGTCCGGTTCCTGGGTGGGTCCATAGTACCGGTCTCACTAGCCAATGACGGAGACGGAAAGACAGAGACGGAGACGGAAAGTTGAAGACGGTGAGGTGAACATCGATCAAGAAGAGTGAGACAATGAGTGTGAGGCAAAAGCGAAAGAAAGTATTTCTCGACTTAATGTGAGGCTGTAAATGTCGAGCAAGTTAGTTTTAATTTAAGGATTTGAGATTTTTTTAAAAAAAATTAAATAAATATATTATATTACCGGTCCGGTCCGGACGGACGGGCGATTTCACACCTGAAACCGGGAACCGGATCAATATCCACCGGCTCCTAAAAATTGGAACTGGGAATCGGTCCAGTTCCCTTAGGAACCACAGGTTGCGGGCGGTTCCGGGCGATTTTCGATTTTTTTGCACACCTCTTGTTCCTAGTCCGACAAAAGATAGTACATCATTTTGCATTATGAGCATCCCGCGATTGTTGAACCAGTAAAATTTCTACCGGTTTGTTTTACAGAGTCGTTCACATCCAGACAGCGCGGTAAAATCTAGAGATTTCTCGGCATCGATTTTGTGCTTTTTGTTTCCCGAGGCATCATAGACGTGACTTCTCCTTAGAAAGAAAAAAGAAGAAGAAAAGAAGAGGTGGGTGACGTGTTTCCGTTTTTCCTGGAAGACGGGATCATGGTTTATGGCGACCTATAAAAGGACGTTTAGAAAATTGGGGTTAAAAAAAACGAGAGGAAATTATTGAGGACGCAATGCCTTCGATTTCCCCTTATCCAGGAGGTGTTATGTTTTTTTGGTGGTTAGCGACGGCCCACTGGTTTACCGCTCTAAACCCTGGAGGTGTATGTTTTTTTGGCGGGTAGCTTTCGGGTTGGACTTGTGGACAGAAAACGGCTCTCGAAGAACGCCTCGGGCCAAAAGCGGCCACCTCCTTCGGGTCCGAATCCGAAAGCAGCAGAGAAAACAACGCGGGAAGGGTATTGGCCACCTCCTTCGGGTCCGAATGAATGGTTTGAATTGTTTTCTCTCGAATGAGGTGGAATCCCAAACCATTCATTCGGACCCGAAGGAGGTGGCCAATACTCTTCCCGCGTTGTTGTCTCTGCTGCTTTCGGATTCGGACCCGAAGGAGGTGGCCGCTTTTGGCCCGAGGCATTCTTCGAGAGCCGTTTTCTGTCCACAAGTCCAACCCGAAAGCTACCCACTTCAATGCCCCCTCGCGTAGGTGGTTGCCATCTAGTCGGCTCGTAATAGGGTCAAACCTTTGCTAAAGCTATTCATGGAGACTTTGCGGAAACTTTGGTGCTGTAAACGTGTGTGCCTGATCTAAAGGTGAGCGGTTTCAAATTCCTTATTGGTTTCACTTGAAATTCGAAACTTACATATCGGAAGAGTTTTTTCATTTTTTGGAACCTAGAATCTAGGAGTGTCGGAACCGAACCATAATCGGAATCGAACCAAAATTTCGTGCATTTTCGGTTCGGTTCGAACAATGAAAAATAACCGTTTTTATATTTTGATTTGGATAATTTCGGTTCGGTTCAGTGAACTAAAAATCGCCCCCTTTCTTGACGTTATAGTTTACATAATATCTCTTCTTTTTCACTAAACCAAGAAAACCGAAAACTGGACCAAAGCAAACCCGGGTTTTCGATTCGGGTCGCGGTTTGGTTCGGTTCAATCGCTCAACCTGACGGTTCAGTTCGGTTTAGGTTTTCTGAAAAATCGAATTGAATCGTGGACACCCCTACTGGAATCTACCCTACATATTTTGGAATTTGGAACCTACCCTGTTCACAAGTTTCAGAGTTTAACAGGTTCTTTTTTTTTTTTAAGTTAAGCAAAATGGAAGTGAATGCAACAACAAAAATGAAAGTTTCCTCCTTTGTCAGTAGACTGTTTAGATTTTGAGAACGATTCGTTAAGTTTTATTTATAAGTAGGAAAACATCAAGAGCCAGCCTCATTTTTAAACATGTACCGTGATGGTCTTGTCACTTTTTACAAGGTCAAGTCGTCCCCACCTCTCAGGCACCTGTTGATGGTCTCTCTATGCTTCATTCACAAATCCCCTTGCATGCTGATTATCTTGCAACGGTGTCATTTGGCTGAAATTTGTTTCACGTGTATGTCACCTTGCAAGGGGATCACATGGCTGAAACTGATTTTGGGTCTCAGCTGAATTCGAGTTGTCTTTAAAGGCGATTCTGGAAAAAAAATAAAGTAACAGTTACAGGATTTTCTCATAAGAGTTTTGCAGCAGCCAAGTGCTCGAGGAGAAGCTAAGGCTAGTTGGACAGCATATATTACGACAAGATGACCAAGAAGCTTCGAAACGGGGGATTGATGAGTTCTCATTCTTCTCGAAGAATGACACCCTTAGGAGCAAAGAAAAGGCCATGTGCAGATCTTTAAAAGGAAGACCATGCACACGTTACATTTTTCGGTTCCCGGTTCTCGATCCGATTCCCGGTTCTCGTTCCCGAGTCCAAAAAAAATGGAATCGGGAATTGGACCAGGGTTATTGGAACCTAGAACTGAATCGATTTCCACCGGTCTAGTTTCTTGATTCTCAGTTCTGCCCTGAAACCATACTTACTCTTACCTGACTAAAATGTCTAGAAAATCTCTCGATAAAAGTAGTAGGTTTGGTTGAGTGGCCTCCATATTTGATCTACATAAAACGTTTTTCGGAGACCAAAAGTAATGAGCTCACGGTGGGGAAAAACGACTTCCCCTTCCGACGAGAAGGGAATCATCTTTCCGAAACCACCAATCAAATGAAATCTCAATAAATTCCCTAAAAACGATTTTCATGAAAAATGTTTTTCTTTATTATTAAGTTTTCAGTTAAACAAACACACCCTAAATTATATTTCATATGTCAAAAGCAAATAAATGCCACTCATTACACAAGAAATAATAAGCTCAAAGTTCCAAAGCATCGTTAAATACATGACATTTGGGACTTTAGAGAACCAACGAAAGGAGGTCAGCCGAATGAAGTTCCACAGAGTAAAGCTCATGACGAATGTCATCATCAGGATTCCCGCGAAAATTTCGAAAAAGAAAATGTGGCGGGAGATGGACTCACCGATCTGTCGACATTTTCGCTCTCGCCCCTAAGAAACCAAACCTTGCCTTACGTAAAGTTACCACCTCCGGGAAAAAGGAAACACTAATCTGAAGATAAAAAAAGATGGAACCATCCATTCTATATATTTATTTAATTTGCAGTTGGAAATTAACCCCCGTCAAAGGAAAAGAAAATTGAATAGGTATTTTCCATATAGTTTAGGAGGTACATTGAACATTAGACTAAAGTTCAGATATTATATTGAACAAATTAAAAGTTCGGGAGCCACATTGAACATTGGCTAAAGTTCATGGACTACATCGAACAAATTAAAAATTCAGATACCACATTACACATTAAGTCAAAGTTCACGGACTATTTCTGTCATTATCCCTAAAATGGTCTATACAGTAATTAGTTCCCTCTGCTTATTACTTTTTTTTTTTTGTTGCTAAAACTCTCTGCTTTCTGTTTGGTTCAGCTTTCCCAAGAGGCTTTCGGTCTCTAAAGCCTCTTGGGAAAATGATGGGGCATTAGGTAAGTGTTCCCAATGGGCTTTAGCCCGAAAACCAGCATTGGGAATGCTAAAACTAATTTTTTTTCTTCCCAAACTACTTCCACTAATTCTTAAAAATTCTGATTTTTCCTCTCGTTGTTACTCTTCATCTTCTTTGCGCAAGGGTGATTGGCCAAAGCTAATGAGGCTAGACCGGGACAGCAAAGGGCCGGAGAGAGGCCGGTGAGGCGGCGACGGTTGCTTGAGGTCACGCAATTGCCCAGGCGATGGTGGCTTGGGTCGTGCGACCTCATATGGCCGTCGGCCTGGGTTGCACGACCCCAAGCGACAGCCGCCCTGAGGTCCCGTGACCCTCACCGGGAGTCGGACGATCTCGGGTGATAGCCGCCAACGTCAAATCTGGCTCACCAGAGACTGTAGCCCACTCCGGCGAAGGGTTTGCTTTTTTTTTTTAATTAAAAAATGAACCCAAAGCCCTTTGCAAAAAAAAATTACTAAACACTATTTGGCCCAAAGTAGCTTTATAAATGATTTTTCACCAATGTCGCGACCTAAAATTTTTCTCTCGGTTAATGGATTGTTAAGACTAAACTTAACTCGGGCCCTCCCAAGCCCTACCAATTCGCAACTTAGGATTGAAGTTATTAACGTGCAAATGTTTTCGTGCTTGGAGTCGCCACTAATCTATTTGTGGTAGGTCGATTAGAAACCTAAATAAAACATAGGGAGATATGTTTTATTCCTGCGAACCAGAGATTCTAAGTACGGGGACTTGATTACGCTAGATCTAGTCTAGCGCCCTTTCGGTACCTCTTCTTTTCAAAAAAATGTTTTGCATGCAGTCTGAATCCATTTTATAGCCTAATCACTAACATGTGAGGTGTTCATGCGGGTGCGTAAACCACCAATTTAACACCCATGAAAGCAATAAATAAATTGCAAGGATGGATAGAAAATACTTACCTTAGAGCAACGTAAGCATCTGCATGGTTAGCTAGAAAATCACGTTGATAACCCTAATATGATTTCTAATTAACATGTAATTCCACTCAAATCTATTTTTTAGGGTTTTCTTTTATTTAAATGAGAACTAACCTATATGCAATGACGTGCAAAAAAAATGACATGCGATTAATGTAACCTAGCATGCAAACTATATGTCATGCGACGACGTGACCTAATTCTAATGACGGACAAATGATTTATTTTTGGTATTTTTTAAATGAAATTCGGAATAAAAAATGCCTAAATTAACATGCAATCTATTCTAAAAAAAGATAATTTAATCTATCCTAAAGTGACCTTTTTTGGGATTTTTTAAAATTCGGAATTATTAAATATCCTAAATAATCCATAAAGATTAAAACAATTTCTAATTTAAACTAGGAAATATACTACCCTAAATCCCAATTTAAATCAAATAATTATTTTATTCTTTTGGATATATTTAAGATTCCCTAAACATGCAAAATTTCTAATTTAAATCTAACTAACAATTTTTTGGATTTTCTTTATTTAAAAGGAAAACAATCAAACGAAGATAGCAACCACATTCAAACAAAACACGCAATCCGCAAGATTTATTCAAATTCGGATAAGGCAAAGAAATCAAACTGACAATCATATCTATAGGGTTATAGATATTGACGGAAAGTTGATTGGTCAAATTTGGAAAGCAAATAAAATCTATTATCGTGTCCAAGTGATTATGGACAAGATAACGATTTTCCGTATCGCCGCGTATCGTACCTTAGGGATAAGGTCGGATAGTCGTCCAGATACGTTGCTAAATTAGGCAAAATTCCTAATTTTAAGTGTTTCAAATATTTGCGGATATTACATGCATTATCCTTAATGTCTAGCAATCCACCAAAAATATCCACAAAATATTTAAACCCTGAAAACTTAGGAAATTAAATATTTCGAAAAATATTCGGATAATGATCTTACCTAATTTGCGGATAACTTCCAAATTCGAACTCAGTATCGGATCGGGCTTGCGGATCGCGGGAGCGACGGTGGGACGGACCGGCGACGGTGTGGAGCGGAACAGCCGGTGGCGGGGACGACGAGGAGTAGCTAGGCTCACGGTGACTCTCAGCCGCGGATGGGATGTTCACGGTGGTGCTCGCGACGTTGGGGGGCAAGGCTCGCAACTTGTGGTGCAAGGGCACGTCACGAGGGAGCAACTGATCAACGTCTTGGACAATTCAGCCGGGCATCAGCAGCAGCGACCAGATTGGCGTGGAGGTGGCAGCGTCGTCATGCGAGGGAAGCTTGGGCGTGGAGGGATGTCAGGCTGAAGTTGTCGTGGCAGGACAGCAGAATAAACAAGTGGATCTGACCGAGGGCAACAGCAGGCGGCTTCGTGGGCAGCAGGGATTATCAACTTGGCCTCGTCGTCAGTTGGTCAGCGGAGGAAACAGCACGGAACAGGGAAGTTGGGGATCAGCAGGTCCTCGTCGTCGCTCCGTGTGGGACAGCAGGTCCTCGTCGTCGCTCCGTGTGGGACAGCAGGTCGCGGTGAAGCTTTGGTGGAGGTGGCTTCGGTGGGCAGCAACAGCAGGAGCTTGAGTCAGGGGGAGCAGCAGCAGCTCTGTGGCGGTGGAAGCAGCAGTTTGCGTCAGGGCCCGCTCGGCTTCTCGCTGCAGGACGACTTCTCAAGCAACAACGTCACTGGAGGATGGCCCACAAAGCAGCAACGTCGGCGTCAGCTGTGGGGAGGGTCCAGGCCAAGAGGGTCTCAGCAAAACTCTCTCTCTTCTCTCCATGTTTCTTCTGTTTCCCCTCAAAAAATATCCGAAGCCCCCCCCACCTTGAAGACCAAGCCCTGAATATATATTATCTACTTTCTTTTTCTGGTGCAGGAACGACGACGACGCGGGCTTGGACTTCCTTTCTTTCCTTTCTTAACATTGTTTTCCTTTTGAAAGTCCAACTCCTCCCCCTTTTTCCGAATCTTCCATGATCATCTATAGGCCCAGCTTTTTGTTTGTTTTCTTTCTTGCTTGCACTTATTTCCTAACTCGATTCAAAAAAAATAATATTGCAGCATCTTTGTGATAACGTCAATTTATTTAATTTGAATCGTGATAATACCAAGATCAATATTTTCCAACTCGACATAGTCCAATGAAAATTTCAGCTCATATAACGTTCATGGGCTTTAGCCAAGAATTTTTGAATGCGGGCTTAGTCCGATTTTACAAAGTCCAGAGCCGTTCACTCGAGTCCATCAACCACCAGTCCGATGCAGATGCAACTATACTATATAAACTTGAACTATATGCTATGCAATTTTAATATTTTTGTTTAGGGGTTAGAATTTAATCCCTAATTTTTCTATGCAATATTTACCTAACGGGATCACCAAAATTTAGGTGTCAACAGCTGCCCCTCTTTGAAAGTGAGCTTGAAGAGGTTGCTTTCAAAGACTAAACTGATGCCTAAATTTTGCCATGCAAATGCAATAAATGTTATTTTTGTTGGGATTACGAGTCCCATTTTGAAATGCAATAAGAAATGATGCATGCTGACGTGAATAAAACATACCTGGAATTACTTACCTAACTTGAGTGGTGAAGTAATTTGAGGCATTGCCATGATTTCTTGAGATTGTTGGCAAATGTTTGGACCCTATCCCAAAGGTATTGCTTGATGAACGCTGATGAACTTCGGTGACCTGGATTTCTCCTCAGGCACTCGAGTGAGATATCCGGATTTCTCCTCGGATACTCGAATGAGACACCTGGATTTCTCCTCAGGCAATCGGATGAAAAATATGATGAGATATCCGGATTTCTCCTCGGATACTCAAATGAAATACCTGGATTTCTCCTCAGGCACTTGGGTGAGACACCTGGATTTCTCCTCAGGCACTCGGGTGAGATATCCGGATTTCTCCTCGGATACTCGGATGAGACACCTGGATTTCTCCTCAGGCACTCGGACGAGACACCCGGATTTCTCCTCAGGCACTCGGTTGAGAAATATTGTGAGATATCCGGATTTCTCCTCGGATACTCGAATGAGATACCTGGATTTCTCCTCAGGCACTCGGATGAGAAATATATAGACGTCTGAACATTGTCGAAGACGCTGAATGACTGCAACAAAACTGATTAGATATGGAGCCTGTTGATTGCTCGAACAGGTGAACGAATACCTGGATAAACATAGGCACCTGAAGGGGTAGAGACATACTTACCTGTTGATATCTCTGACTCTCGAGTGTGTGTCTCCTGCTAGACACGGTTATAGATAACAAGTAATATGCATTCATGGGCAATCAAGAACACATATACTCATGCACTATAAATTCAATTGGTTTTCATGCATGATGATTTTGTCAAATCAGCATTACTAAATTTCACTGGCGAAAATCATGATAAGACAATCTGAACTCATAAGTGGGTGTCTTGAAAATGTTAAATGAGGGACCTCCGGTCTGAAAGGGCTTTCACTCACTCTCATCAAAAAGTGGCTGATTTATGAAAATCGCTCTATCTCACCATCATGTGGACAAGGGTCCGAGTATTCTCGCAAGCGGTACGACCTTACCAATCTGAGAGGTCTTTGCTGGGGTTGTAACGTGGGCTTGGTCAATGGCTTAGCAAAATGGGACTCTTTGAGTCAAGGCTATTGAAAGAAAATACTCCGCAATCGTCTTCGGGTTTACAAGTCAAGAACCCTGCAAAATGAGATAGAAATGGACTTGCTCGCACTTCTTCGAGCTAAGCTTATAAACATTCGAATCCTACATTAGTTCAAGTGCCATAATCTGAAGAGACTTTGTAAAGGACGTAATGTAGGCTAGGCTCATGGGTTGAGAAATGAAAGGATCATTAGGCTCAAAATGTGTATAAATAGGGTGAATAAGTTGGTGATCATCTTGGCATTGTCACCAGTCTTCCTCTTCATCCTCAGACATTGTCATTTCAGTAAATGCTTCATTGGGTTTGAATTCTCCACTTGATTCCTTTGAGACTTGTAAGACCACTGCTCCATTGGGATTCACGACTTTGACATGTCGTATCTTGACATTTTTTCGCTAAAGTTCTCCATTTTTTTTTTTTGACTTTCTTTTTTTCTTTTTTCTTTCTTTCGGGCATTGGCCTTGCTTTTACCAGGCACACTGCTTTTTCATGCCCCCTAGTTCTTCTTCTTTTTTTTTTTTTGACTTTTGACACACACTGTCTACAATGCACATATTGACCAGCCACATTTTGGCTTGTTTTGATCGAATGACTAACATTTGGAATTTTAGGGTCTTCGTCTTCTATCGGTGCTCCTGATATGCTGCGTGGATAGTGACAACTTTTACCATGCCCCAGTGTGGGGGATGATCACCAACTGGGTTTAAGAAACGAATTTGCAGGCTCAATTGGGCTTAGCAAAGGATAAAGTGTGTATATGATAGAGAAAGAAATGCTCTTCGTCATCCTAAGGCACGTGAACTTCATGTGAATTCTTCTGAAAAAGCAACACTCGAAGATTGATGCAAGTGAGAGCAAGAAAATCTCTATTCATTTTTCACCTTATAATGCTGACTTACCTCCAGTTTGCCCCTGATGTGGGGTGGTTCTTGACAGGGGTAATTTGAAAGGATTTCTCCAAACATTTAGGCTCAAAGTGGCGAAACAATGGATAACCTGTAGTGTTTAGGATAGAGAAATGAACTGCCTTTCGTCACTTCGGTTGCCGTACCTTTTGCGAGATAACCCTTTACCTTGCAGACATGGAATTTTTCCGCTCAACTCACTGGGGATTAGTGCATAGGACTGTATATAGGATAGGGCTTGCCTTTCATCATCCCGATGTACCTCATTCAACACATTCAATTCATTTCACATGAATTATCAAATTGTCCATGTAGATTCCCTCTTTTGAAATCAAGGATGCATACTGACAAAATGATCAAACAGAATTTAAAGTAAATGCACACATTTCATCTTTAAATTGATTGAAACCGTTTATTCATAAGTGAAATGTTTGCAATTCAAAATATAACACCAAACACTTGAAAACTTTTGCTTCAAAATGTTAGATTTTATCAAGGATAATACACCTTCACAGCATCAGAATTAACAGGAGTGGAGAACTCACGACCATCCATTTCTGCGAGAATCAGGGCACCTCCAGGAAGCACCTTTTTAACTACATACGGACCAATGTAGTTTGGGGCAAATTTACCCCCAGGAATAGGAAAAACTGGCAGTACATTTCTTAGGACTAGATCATTTACCTCGAAGTGTCTTTGACGCACTTCTTGGTTGAAAGACTTACCTACTCATGCAGCAATTGGATCGGGCGTTTCGTTTCACTCTCAGGGGGATTTGCCCCACTCTTCACTTCTTTGGGTTCTCCGGAATCACTCAGATTGACGGTGATAGTTTGGTCTACCGTCAGGACTTTGGGTCTTTCATGATGCTCTAGATCGCGCTGAATAGCTGAAGAATCGTCGAGTTCGTCGGTGTCATTGGGATCAAGCTCGGCTGCACATGATTCATCATATTGGACCGTTCCCATACCCTCACGTGTCACATGATTGCCCCTGAAACATAAGGTAAGGGATTCAGAAGGACAAACAGGGCTAAACATTGCATTTTTTTTCTAAATTTTTTTTGTGATTTTTTCTGAAATTCTTTTCAAAAAGGTTTTAACACGAGGGAACATGAAGAGGCCCAGGCCTCAGAATTCTCCTTGGACTATAGTTTTCTTTTATCGGTTGGATATCATCACCGGGCTGGTTTGATGTACCTCAACATGCCCTCAAAAATAAAAAAAACTTGTAATTTCATTGATTATCACCAAATGAATTACATTTATTGGAATGGAAATTGTAACAATCACGTCCTAGAAATGAAAATTCCTAAAAATCAGCTCCCGAGACGGGGCAAGTCCTATAAAGCAGTAAAAATTCCCACGCAGGGGAGTGTGCGAAAAAGTAAAGGTGTTACTCTTGCGGGCCAGTGCCCATTCCCTCCAACGGTCCTTCCTCGATGGCTCCAATGAGGAAATTATCGAACAAGGTAGTGATTCCCTCCATTGCATCATCAGGATCTTCTGTCATTGGAGATGTTGGATCATCCATACCTCCCCATCCATCTGGGACAATGTCACAGGGATCATCATAAAAGCTCGGAGGCGCCGAGTATCTCACATAATAATCGAACTTGCCGCTCGGCTGCCCCAAAGTGTCGATCACCTCCTTCTCTTCATGCATCATTCTTGCAGGGCCTGGGAATGTGGTGCGGATGTGTGGAAGCAACTTACCACGCCCAAGCTCTCCGTTATTTTGGGTAATTCCACGCCCACGTTCTTCACCATTTGGCTCTTCTTCGGATCGCTGTCCATCTCCTCGACCCCGACCTTGTCCGCGCCCACGTCCTTGTCCACGTCCACGTCCACGTCCACGTCCACGCTCCCCATTATTTGGCTCGCTTGACCCCTGGTATCCCAACCCAGTAGTACGGAGCCTCCGAGAGCCTTCCACCGGTTGGCGGATACCTTGACCATTCCTACCAAGGCCTTCACCCGGAGTAAAGCCATGGGATAACATTACTCTTCCAACCATGATTGCAGCATTAGACACCTCAGGAATGGGCGGTGATGATCCTCTAGATGCATGTATGGTTGATACGAGCTCGAGCGACTGATAGCTCGATTCTATTTTGCAATCCGGCTCAACATAGGGGATAGCCGTTGCATGGTAAATCGGATGCTCTTCTTCACCGTGGACTGTGACTAACTTTCTCTCCACAACGAACTTCACCTTCTGATGTAAACTGGATGGCACAGCTCCGGCAGTATGAATCCATGGACGACCCAACAGAAAATTGAATGCAGTGGGAATGTCCATGACTTGAAATAGGATGTTGAACATTGCTGGTCCTATCTGTATGTCAAGGTGGATTTCTCCCATCACTTCTTTCTTCGTTCCATCAAAGGCTCGCACGGAGGTCTTCGCAGAATTTATTCTAGAAGGATCTATCTTGAGGCGGTGTAAAGTCGCCAAAGGACAGATGTTCAAGGCTGATCCGTTGTCGATGAGTACCCGGGCTACATGCGAGGCCTTGTATTTGACGGAAATGTAAAGTGCCTTAGTATGCCCCCTTCCTTCCAGAGGGAACTCTTCATCTGAAAAGGCTATGAGATCCTTGAGGAGTATAGAACCCACAAATTCCTCCAATTTGTCATGATCGATCGTCTCTGGCACGTGGACTTCACTTAACACCTTCATTAAGGCCTTCTGATGCTTGACAGACGTCTGGAGTAGTTCAAGCAAAGAGATTTGCGCGGGCAGCTTGCGCAATTGTTCAACTATGTTGTATTCGCTAGCCTTAATCACAGCTAGAAATTCCTTAGCTTCTTCATCAGTAACAGGTTTTGCAGGTTGGGCACTAGCTTGGTTATAAGTACGTCCAGATCTGGTAACCAAGTCGACATCGAGGCTGTAGGACCAAGGGACAGCCTTATTATTACTGTACTCATACGGTTGAGGTATTTCGATCACTATCCCTTCATCAATGGTAGGCGTGCTTACTACGATCCCTTCATCATCAGATGCATCTTCGAGCGGAGGCATGTCTTCAGGCAGAGGGTCGTCCTTTTCCTTCGTGGTGTTCAATGCAGCAAACTCCTCATCCCAATTAATAACCACTTCAGAGATTGTGGAGACAATGCCAGTGTGATTGGCATAGATAATCATTCCGGCTTCCACCATTTCGGAGATTCTTTTCTTCATGACGGTCAGAGGAGGCATCTCATCACTTGGGTAATAGCCAGCTCTTACTAACCCACCGTAGACGTCAGCAGTGTACACCTTGACATTCTTGATTCGACCAGTATCGAAACTAAATATGGCATTCACTTTGCCCGTGTGATCAGGAAGCGGGTTGTTCTGAACATTCGGCCTGGCAGGTTGGAATGAGAAGGTCTTCGTGTCCAGGAGATCCTGGATTCGGTGCTTAAGGGTAAAGCAGTCGTCAGTTGAATGCCCCACTTCGCCCATATGATAATCACATCTTTTAGATGGGTCATAATTATAGTACTTTTCAGAGTTAGGTCGCTTTGGCTCGGTGGTAAGCAAACCCTTCTTTTGGAGTACTGCTAGTACTTGGGACAACGACCCCGGAAGAGGGGTAAATTGCCTCTTGTTGTTCCTTCTCTGAGAGGGTTGACGACCAGTGTTCTGTTGTTGAGTTTCTGTTACTTGGATCGCAGAGACAAGGTTAGCATTCCGTCTGCCCGATTGAGTGTAAGCTAGATTCACTTCAGCTGCCGGTTCTTTCTCCTTTCTTGCACCAAATCTTTTGGTCGAGGAAGACGGCTCCACAAACCACCCATCTTTCAGCCCTATCTCAATCTGTTCGCCTATAGGGATGAGTTGATTGAAGTTGTCAGCCGGAGTGGCTACCATCCGATTACGGTATTCGAACGGAAGAGTTCTAATGAACATCCTCTTCAATTCACTGTCTATGGGTTCTGGGATAATTTGTGCGGCTATGTTTCTCCATCTGATAGCATAATCCTTGAATGACTCATTCTTCTTCATCTGAGCACGCTCAAGGTCATCGCGGGTGGGAATGATGTCCGTTATGAACCTGTACTGCTTTAGGAATGCTTCACTAACTTCCTTCCAGGTTTTGAGGCCATTTATCTTCTTCATGAGATACCAGTTCAGGGCGGGACCCGTCAAACTTGCCTGAAATGCGTGAATCATCAGGAGTTCATTATCAACGTACGGTGTCATTTGTACGTGATATAGCTGCAGGTGAGCTCTCGGGCAGGAGGTGCCATTATACTTGTCAAAGTCTGGCATCTTGAACTTCTTCGGGATTTTGATCTGTGAGTAAAGAGACAAGTCGATCGAGGGCGAATCATGTGAGCCTTCCAACTGCTTCACTCTTTCTTCAAGCTTGTTGACCCGTTCATCAGGTTTTTCCTTGTTGACAATAATCTGGACGGGGTCATCTTCTAAATCGGGAAGATCGTCATCTTCGTCACTTTCGGCATTCTTCCCTCCTTTATGCTTCGGGGCTGATGCCTCAGGGGGTGTAGGAATAGGAGCCAGCCGAAGGGTTTTGATCTCAGCGGACATCTGTTGCATTGCGACGAGGAGTTGATTCATTTGGTCCTCAATGCCAAGAACACGATCTCGCAAATCGGTTTGATCGGCCATTCTAGTTCTCGACCGTGTGCGAATAGGCGATCGTGATCGGTCCGTAATTACCTAATGTAAAGGAAATGAACCAAATAAGCACATGGTCAAGACAAGGTTGGTCCATGACACGCTTTTAGTCTTTTTTTTGTTTATTCATGAAAATATTCGTATATGGTTGAGACTTTATGAAAAGTGATCTAGGCAAAGAAATGTAAATAACGCCCTAGACACAACCTAGCAAATAAAAGCACCAAAATCCCTAATCAAACTATGAAAAACAAAAATTGAGACTCCCTATAAATTATGACCTGAAAACAAATTCTCTAAAGCCCTTTTTTTTTAAAAGAAAGACGACGGCAAACTTCTTAGGAAAATAATTACCTATGACACATCTAGGAAAATAAAGACATAGATTGAAAATAAATTCTCTAAAAGAGCTTCTTTTTCTTTTTTTTTAAAAGGACTCAATGATTATTACTTTCAAATTTAAAACCAACCTAGACCTATCATGGACCGACCCGAAAAATGCAATAACTAAATTAATTGCAAAAAGGAGAGTTCAGAAGACTTACTTCACCCAGTAGGACCATGACAACCATATAGACATGCGCATGAAACGTGAGGTTCGATTTCTATCTAGACTCTGGTTTGCAAAGTGGAGACGCGAGGATTACCGGGCTAAACCAGTCATGGTTGTGGTTAGGCCGAGGTTCCCCTGACTCCGGCTTAGTCAAGAAGCCGACCCGGGTTGCAAAGGGTGCAACCGTGGTGGGAACTCAATGACACCGTGAAAAAACTTTCGGGACCAAGGAGGGCGACCCATACCACGCGGGTGTGGTCGGGGTGTCCGCTGTCTTAGTACCATCCTAAACCTGTGCCGCCCAGGTCCGGCAGCGGGTAGTGTGTGCGGTGTAGTGTAAATGCAAGGCATGCACAGCAGGTTATATCATACAGCGCTTCGTGCATAAAATAAACCATACATCCAAACACCTCCCTGCAAAACAAGGGTTAACAATCACGCCTCCCCTTATACCTCCCATTCTGCAAAAACATTTAACACCTAAAACGTTAGGGACGTACCTGGGATCCTCGCTGCCAAACAAAAAATATTTTTTTGAAAAGAAAAACTGGCCTAAGTCCACTATGAGTTTTAACTCAAGTCCCCAGTGGAGTCGCCAAGCTGTCGCGACCTAAAATTTTTCTCTCGGTTAATGGATTGTTAAGACTAAACTTAACTCGGGCCCTCCCAAGCCCTACCAATTCGCAACTTAGGATTGAAGTTATTAACGTGCAAATGTTTTCGTGCTTGGAGTCGCCACTAATCTATTTGTGGTAGGTCGATTAGAAACCTAAATAAAACATAGGGAGATATGTTTTATTCCTGCGAACCAGAGATTCTAAGTACGGGGACTTGATTACGCTAGATCTAGTCTAGCGCCCTTTCGGTACCTCTTCTTTTCAAAAAAATGTTTTGCATGCAGTCTGAATCCATTTTATAGCCTAATCACTAACATGTGAGGTGTTCATGCGGGTGCGTAAACCACCAATTTAACACCCATGAAAGCAATAAATAAATTGCAAGGATGGATAGAAAATACTTACCTTAGAGCAACGTAAGCATCTGCATGGTTAGCTAGAAAATCACGTTGATAACCCTAATATGATTTCTAATTAACATGTAATTCCACTCAAATCTATTTTTTAGGGTTTTCTTTTATTTAAATGAGAACTAACCTATATGCAATGACGTGCAAAAAAAATGACATGCGATTAATGTAACCTAGCATGCAAACTATATGTCATGCGACGACGTGACCTAATTCTAATGACGGACAAATGATTTATTTTTGGTATTTTTTAAATGAAATTCGGAATAAAAAATGCCTAAATTAACATGCAATCTATTCTAAAAAAAGATAATTTAATCTATCCTAAAGTGACCTTTTTTGGGATTTTTTAAAATTCGGAATTATTAAATATCCTAAATAATCCATAAAGATTAAAACAATTTCTAATTTAAACTAGGAAATATACTACCCTAAATCCCAATTTAAATCAAATAATTATTTTATTCTTTTGGATATATTTAAGATTCCCTAAACATGCAAAATTTCTAATTTAAATCTAACTAACAATTTTTTGGATTTTCTTTATTTAAAAGGAAAACAATCAAACGAAGATAGCAACCACATTCAAACAAAACACGCAATCCGCAAGATTTATTCAAATTCGGATAAGGCAAAGAAATCAAACTGACAATCATATCTATAGGGTTATAGATATTGACGGAAAGTTGATTGGTCAAATTTGGAAAGCAAATAAAATCTATTATCGTGTCCAAGTGATTATGGACAAGATAACGATTTTCCGTATCGCCGCGTATCGTACCTTAGGGATAAGGTCGGATAGTCGTCCAGATACGTTGCTAAATTAGGCAAAATTCCTAATTTTAAGTGTTTCAAATATTTGCGGATATTACATGCATTATCCTTAATGTCTAGCAATCCACCAAAAATATCCACAAAATATTTAAACCCTGAAAACTTAGGAAATTAAATATTTCGAAAAATATTCGGATAATGATCTTACCTAATTTGCGGATAACTTCCAAATTCGAACTCAGTATCGGATCGGGCTTGCGGATCGCGGGAGCGACGGTGGGACGGACCGGCGACGGTGTGGAGCGGAACAGCCGGTGGCGGGGACGACGAGGAGTAGCTAGGCTCACGGTGACTCTCAGCCGCGGATGGGATGTTCACGGTGGTGCTCGCGACGTTGGGGGGCAAGGCTCGCAACTTGTGGTGCAAGGGCACGTCACGAGGGAGCAACTGATCAACGTCTTGGACAATTCAGCCGGGCATCAGCAGCAGCGACCAGATTGGCGTGGAGGTGGCAGCGTCGTCATGCGAGGGAAGCTTGGGCGTGGAGGGATGTCAGGCTGAAGTTGTCGTGGCAGGACAGCAGAATAAACAAGTGGATCTGACCGAGGGCAACAGCAGGCGGCTTCGTGGGCAGCAGGGATTATCAACTTGGCCTCGTCGTCAGTTGGTCAGCGGAGGAAACAGCACGGAACAGGGAAGTTGGGGATCAGCAGGTCCTCGTCGTCGCTCCGTGTGGGACAGCAGGTCCTCGTCGTCGCTCCGTGTGGGACAGCAGGTCGCGGTGAAGCTTTGGTGGAGGTGGCTTCGGTGGGCAGCAACAGCAGGAGCTTGAGTCAGGGGGAGCAGCAGCAGCTCTGTGGCGGTGGAAGCAGCAGTTTGCGTCAGGGCCCGCTCGGCTTCTCGCTGCAGGACGACTTCTCAAGCAACAACGTCACTGGAGGATGGCCCACAAAGCAGCAACGTCGGCGTCAGCTGTGGGGAGGGTCCAGGCCAAGAGGGTCTCAGCAAAACTCTCTCTCTTCTCTCCATGTTTCTTCTGTTTCCCCTCAAAAAATATCCGAAGCCCCCCCCACCTTGAAGACCAAGCCCTGAATATATATTATCTACTTTCTTTTTCTGGTGCAGGAACGACGACGACGCGGGCTTGGACTTCCTTTCTTTCCTTTCTTAACATTGTTTTCCTTTTGAAAGTCCAACTCCTCCCCCTTTTTCCGAATCTTCCATGATCATCTATAGGCCCAGCTTTTTGTTTGTTTTCTTTCTTGCTTGCACTTATTTCCTAACTCGATTCAAAAAAAATAATATTGCAGCATCTTTGTGATAACGTCAATTTATTTAATTTGAATCGTGATAATACCAAGATCAATATTTTCCAACTCGACATAGTCCAATGAAAATTTCAGCTCATATAACGTTCATGGGCTTTAGCCAAGAATTTTTTGAATGCGGGCTTAGTCCGATTTTACAAAGTCCAGAGCCGTTCACTCGAGTCCATCAACCACCAGTCCGATGCAGATGCAACTATACTATATAAACTTGAACTATATGCTATGCAATTTTAATATTTTTGTTTAGGGGTTAGAATTTAATCCCTAATTTTTCTATGCAATATTTACCTAACGGGATCACCAAAATTTAGGTGTCAACAACCAAACATCATTTGCATTTCTCAAAGGGGTTTTAAGTTAAAAATATTTGCATTTTGCCAATACTCAATCGCAAAATTGGACCAAACGGGATGCATTTCACGGACATGCCGAATTAGCAATCAAATCAGGCACGTGTAGGTGCACGATTAAGAACGGAAGCAATGCAAATTCATGCATCCATCCCCACATAGCAAGTCGACATAAATATGCGCAATCTGCCGAAAAGGGTATGATCAAACTCAGAGGATCTCCCCCGTCCAAAACGAAACGGAATCCTGGCCGTCGGATTGAGTGAAGTGACCGTTATAGGCTCCACCCTTTTCCTCTCTCTCCCCGAAATTCAAATCCTTCCTCCTACCCTCCGCTCCCTCAATAAAACCCCCTCCCCAAGAAAAAGAGAGAGAGCGAAAGCCAAGAATCAGAAAAGTGCAGAGAAGTTGACGGGCAAACAACAAAGCTTCCAGCAATTCAATTCGTGGGTAACTTCTTCTTCCTCTTCTGTGATCTTCTCCGTCTGTAATCGCCGAAAACATTCGATCTTACCCCTCTATCTCTCTCTCTCTCTCTCTCTCTCTCGCCCCGCCTGTGCCAGATCGGTTTTCGTTTTCGGGGATGTCGAAAATGAAGCTGGACCGCAAGCCTCCGCTCGCTAGATCCCCGGCCCGCCTCCGTCCCCGCCGGGTCCTCCGGTCGAGCACGACCGCCATGAAGTCTTTGCAGACCCCACCAGGTTTGATTCTGACTTCCTGCACGTTTTCGTTGGAGGTCGTTTGCATCGCAGCAATTTGCTTTTGCGTACGTGTGTGCGCGTGCGTCGTCGTGATGGGATTTTTGAATGGCCGCGTCAGGATCTTTGACGAAATCGGAAAAGCTGAGCCGCGCGTGGGACATCGGCGAATCGGAGCTCCGCCCTGAGTACCGCTCCATCTCGTGTGAGCTCCGTGCGCTGACGCAGATGGTCCGTGACGAGCTCAGCAACGCGGATCCCGCGGACTCCTTGTTCGCCAACAGCTTGGGCGCCGACACGGTCTCCGTGTTCGAGAGAGGGAGGTTCTACGACGTGTACTCCGCGAGGAGGAACGAGCGGTTGAAGAGGAAGAAAGGCGGCGGGCCGGGGGAGGAGAAGAAGGCCCCGTACGACCTCGGCGTCACAGTCGAGCCGGCGAAGAGAAGGGGGGAAGGGAAGAAGCTGGAGAACCTGAGGAAATCGGTCTGCGCGGCTTACTCCGTGGAGAGGAACGAGGGGACCCCGGCTCCGAGATACTTGCTCAGAAGCAGCATGAAGGAGAGCAAGAAGCCTCCCCTGGCCGTTAGCTACGAGAAGTCCGCCGTCGGCGAGCGAAGGATCGGAGCTCGGAGAGTGAAGAAAAACTGAGGATCGAAATGATCGCGAAGGAGTAGAGGGTAGGTGGTGATAAAGACAAAAAAGGTTTTTTTGATTCGAGTTGCGTTTTGAAATTCCTCTTGGGATGGAAGTGTTTGGTTTGTCTATAAGATTTGATTTGTGAGCGTGCAATGCATGAACGTTAATTCTGGGGATTGCTCGGCTAAATCAGTTCGGCAAATGTTTAAAAGTGTTTGCGGAACGGAACCTTTTATTGCCGTGGTTCTTGAGAAACTACGTAGACGAGTGATTTCAGAAGTAATCACTGCTTGAAACCTCGGGCAATGTTTGGTGGTGAGCGAGAGCAAAGGAACGATTTACATGCGAAAGAGCAGTCAGAAAGTTACTCGTGAGAGGATCTCATTACATCCGCCAAGATCGGCACAAGTGAAGTTGGGATATATAGTAGTCTGACAAAACAAGTAACACATCTTGGTTTCAGTCCCTCTAATCAAGAGTCAAATGAGTATTGAGTACAGCAAAAACCCTCCATTAGAGAGGGATCAAGAAAAAGGATTACAACGCATGTTAATACGATATAAAAGAACTTCTCCACATTCACGAGAGGATGGAGTCCGACAATGATGCCCCGGCCAGAGCGTTGAGGCGGGAGCCGGGCGCTGGGTGACTCATTTTATCCTGCATTTCATGACATATTCTGTTTAAGCAGAACTTTCTCCAGCAAGGAAATTCAGAGTAAACCCAGGAACTGTATGAAAAGTACCAATTTTCCATTTACAATAGAGTTATTAATTACATTCCAGGTGAAAGATGGGAAATATAGTACAAGGCTCTAGTGTCGCATTGTATTCTGTTCAACGTTTGTGAACAAGAATATCCTTTGTCAAAACATGTGTATCTGTTTGACTTCTAGCTTTGAATCCCAAAGGAGTGGTCAATGTTATCAAATGAATCTACGAGACAAGTGGCGTCAGCTTCTTGCAATTTGATGACAAGGATGGATGATCTGTTTCCTGCAAAACAGCAAAGGTTGAGTGACGCAACATGAAACGCAAATTTCAGCTACGATCTTCAGTAGTTCCGAATCCCCCAAATCAGAATTTTCAACTCACCAAACCTGAAATTAACCTTTTTCTTTTTCAATCTAATCAAGCAATGAAATCTAGTTGCTCGACTGCCATGGTTATCACATTACATAAAGCAGAGATGATCCACTGACCTAAATTGATAGCCGAGTAGATCATCAACAGAGAAACTACTTTACAATGTGCTTTGGCTGCATGACTCGGGCTTGTATAACGACGATTTCACAGGGCAGACATTTTCCTCTTTCTTATCTCGATCTCAATGTCTGCTTCATGTATCTCAGAGCAGACCGCAACATAGCTCTGGCTTTCCTGTCAGGCATGCACCCAGATAATATCATCTCTTCGTACACCTCTGGAACCTGAATTCCCAGCCAAAAAGAAGGATCAACATGCAATATATGATGCTGAAGGCGATCTAAACATGCAAGTAGGTAATAGGTTTCAAAATATATTAGAAACTTGTATGTCATTTTTGTTGTTGGCAGATATTAAAGACGATCCATAGCAAGTAGATGCATTGAGCCATGGACAATATTGAACATTGCTATTATCAACAAACAAAGAAAAATAATAATGTGCCACCTATCAAGTAATCATAATAATTACTACTAATACTACTGATATGATGGTTATTATAATCTAATGTCGGGCAGAATAGAACACTGTATACACAAACAATCAAACATCTAATTGGCCCAAGAGAATAATTGTTCAAAAGGAAATAAGATAGGGAAATGCAGAAGATGCAAAACTACTGTAGTCAGTATTATCTCGAGACTACCAACAGCTCCACCAACAACATATTCTGGAAAGCTGCTACTCTTACTACAAGGAAAAAAGAAAACCTACAGTTATAGGTCTCTCAGCTCCGTACCCTCCAAAAATAAACCACACGTGGCATGAATGATAAAAAGGCCAACAATTATTCAGTTCATTCACCCACATTAGTTGTTTCTTAATAGCTCTGAGTTCGCCCAGACAACATTATATTTCTTCCCCTCCTTACTGTTGGCGCTGCAAAGTCAATGTAAAAGCAAATAACAAATTGGCCTAAAACCAAATTCCCGGTAGCAGTGATGGCAGAGATACTTTGGCGAACCTGATCCAGATTCATTACTAAAGCAGGATAAAGCTTTCACATTGAGTCTCTCAGGGTGGTTATTGAGGGAAGGTTAGCTACATCCAGAAGGCAGATAGATGATGGGTGTACTTGGCTAGGCGATGACATCTACAAGGCCCCCTTATCAGTGCAAGAGCCATTCCCTTCTCTAACAGCTTAAAGAACAAACAATAGCAGGAAAATGATGTCTGGACAGACTGCTGTCGCATTGTTCATCTTTGCCTTTAAACACGTAAGCCTGAGGTAAACTGACTTTGGAAGAGAAAAGATTATACTGGCGGCAGTCTTCCCAATAGTGAACTCCGTCACACATCAATTTCTGATGGTTAAGGAAACACAAAATTAAAGGCCATGTAAATATGGAGTGAATCTGACTGAATGGACACATGGAAAGATTCTCAACATTGAAAACCAAGGAGCTCTGCATACAAACAATAGGACATCATGGAAGTTTTTCTTTTTGGGAGATGATATCATGGAAGTTAAGTACTTCAATATGCCAAATCAGCATTGAATTCTGTCTAGTGTCTATTTTTGCAACAATGAAATGAGTCATACCTTCGGAAACTTATCCACACGAATCAGGGCTTTCATGAGCGTCGTATATGTCACTACGTCTGGTTTCAGATTCTGCAATTATAGGGAGTGCAAGTGACAAAAAGTAAAGACACCAACAATTTAGACACTGAAAAATACACAAGGAAGTAAAAACAAAATTTTGTTGACTTACATTTTCCTTCATGTACTTCAACACAGCAAAGGCTTCGGCATCCCTTCTATCCACCCCAAACGCGTTGATCAACGAGTTTAGAGCAAATAGACTGGGCTTTAGACCATCGGCTCTCATGAGCCTGAATGCATCTAATGCTTGGTCAGACATACCCTGTTGATAAATCGTAAACTGATCAACTAGAAGCTTAACATGCACTTACATTTTCAATTATTTGTGACACTCAAATCCTCTCTCTCTCTCTCTCTCTCTCTCTCTCTCTCTCTCTCTCTCTCTCTCTCATTCTTTTTTGGCTAGGCGCATCACAATCAATCGCTAAACAAAATCAGCAGACATGATACAAAAACAAAGAGGCTGAAGAGGGAGAATTATCTAAAGGGGCGGTCCTTTCAACTGAAGAGCTTGTATCTATGTACAATGTCAATAGATATAGAGCTTGAATACCTCAAAGTTCTTTAAGTCTTAAAAACTCCCCAGAGTACAACTAGTCTACTTGTTACAAAATGGTAGTAACCTAGTAATGCTATTAAGTGGGCCATTCCATTGTAGAATCATAATAAGCAATCAAGACAGTAACTACAACTGAAGGTGCAAGTGCAACGAAAAGGAAGTAATCTTCAAACCCAAGAAAATAAATCAGTGTTAACAAGAATTAAGCTAAGAGTAAGCGAATTTATAACATCTAAGGATACAACTAAGAGCAAGCTTAGGTAATCTTCACCAGTAGACAAACGATAGTGAAAAGGATGACTAAAACAGAATGCATTTTTATGTTGGCTTGGGGCTGATATACTCGAAGAAGGCAAAGATTGCATCCGATCATAATTAGATACTGAAAAATTTTTTTAACCGTGAGCACTCGACAGAAAGGATAGGAGTGACGATAGCAACCTACCCTTTGAGCATAAGCATTTATTAAAGCATTATACATCGTAGATGATGGCTTCAACCCTGCAGACTTCATATCGTCCAAACAATCTACAGCGTCATTGAACCTCCCAGACTGACCATATATATCAACCAGCGTGGTGTACGTCACAACGTTTGGAAGCAAGCCTTCCCCCCGCATCTTACCCAGCAAGCTCTTTACCTCCTCCCACCTCTGCCGCTCCCCAAAAGAATTAATCATAATGTTATATGTTGTAGTGCAAGGCGAGCAACCCCTCTCCTTCATTTCCTCAAACAACTCTTCTGCTCTGTCATGGTATCCTGCTTTGGAATGACGATCAATGAGAGTATTCCATGTAACGTTACATGGCTCAATCCCCTCTGATAGCATTCGATCAAATGTATCCATTGCATGATCAAGACAATTATACTTCCCAAAAGTATCAATCATCACATTGTAAAAATGCCTATCGGGGCGCACCCCGCAACTTTTCATCTCCCTCAAAACCTGAAAGGTCCTCTGCCACTCACCTTTATCACGATAACCAGCCAAAATCCTACCAAAAACAAAGGAGTTGGGCTGCAAATTGCTTGCTTCCATTTCTTTCAACACAATTCTTGCGCTTTCCCATCTACCTGCATTTACATATGCATCAATAAGAAGACTATAGGTATGCTCATCTGGCAATACCCCGTTCCTTTCCATCTCTGATACAATCCACTCCGCATCCCTCAGAGACCCCATTTTCACGTAGCCTTTTAACAAAGCATTAAAAGCCCTCGTCCTTGGTTTCAACCCACCTTCTTTCAACTCCTCGAAAACTGCTTCTGCCTCCAAAGTCCTACCAGAATTCCCTAATGCAGATATAACAGCAACGAGAGTAGCCGTCTTAGGACTCAACCCACAACCTTGAGCCACGCCTAGAAAATGCAAAGCCCGGTCTGGATCACCAGACTTGGCAAAACCGACGATCACGTCATGAAACAACTGCGCATCGAGCTCAATCCTATCCAACTCAATCTCCCTATAAAGCCTTTGCAAAATCGAAGTATCTATCTTATTACTCCGCGTAAGAGACTGAATGATCAAGCTGTAATTGACAAAATCCGATTGGTACCCGTCCTGGCGCATTCTGGACATCAAATTCAGGGCCTTCTCCAGATCGTCGTTACGAGCACAAGCTCCAATCAGGGCATTGTACGTCAGGGGCGTCAGAGTCTGCCTCTGAGACAGTAGAAACGCTTCGTAGAGCTTCTCGGAGCGCCCGAGCGCGTGGATGAGGATCGAGTAGAGAAGCTCGTAGGAGAAGCAGAGGTTGTGCTTCTGGAGCCACGAGACGACGGCGTAGGCGAGCGCAGTGGACGGAGGAGAGGAGCAGAGAGACTTGAGAAGAGAGTGCCAGAGGGGGGCGGGAATGGCGCGGTACGACTCGGCGAGCTGGAACTCGGCACGATCGAGCGACGTCGGGGACGCCGAGTCGGAGTCCGCGGAGCCTACCGAATTGGCGAGGAAGTTGAGGAGGGGAGCGAAGTCGTAGCGACGGCTTTGGAGGGAGAGAACGTCGTCGTCGCCGTCGCCTCCCACTTCCAATTCTCGCAGTTCGTCGCCATCGAGCTCGACGTCGGGGCGGAGTTGCGGAGAGGCGGAGGGAGAGGAGCAGTCGGTGGCGGTGAATGCGCCGGCGGTGGAGGTGGAGGAGGAAGTGGCGGCGGAGAGGAGGAGGAGGAGGGGGTGGCGGTGGCGGAGGAGAGCCGGCGAGTTGGAGAGGTGAGCTGAGGGAAAGCGAGTTGGGATTGGCGGATGGAGTGCCAACATGGCTAGACTCGCACAGAGAGAGAGAGAGAGAGAGGCAGAGAGAGAATCTGCGATGGTGTGAGAGCTTGTGGAGGGAGAAGACGGGGAAGGCGTGTTCTATCGTTACCCATCCGCAGATGCGTCGCCGTTCCGTTACGTGAGGCGACTACCCAAAAAACAAAAAAAACCTGATATTTATCCACTTCATAATTTTTCAGTCCCATATTATTTTTGTATCGAGAAATTTCAGCGATGATATCACGGGCTATAAATATCGTTCGATGGTTAAAAAATCAATGTTGTATATTGAGAATTTCAATGAGATCTTTGCAAACTACTGACGTTAGTCTTTTTGAGAAATTCTCTACGTGCGCTTATGTTATTCCGAACTCGGCCATTGACGTTCTCAGACATGAAGTGAGCTCCCCAGAACAAGCTAACCGCGAGTTCAAGAGCGCCAAACGAACCGACATTTTTGAATGAAATGGCCTATTCGTGTTCAAGACGAGCAGGACGGAGAGAGCGCGACGATCTCCGATCATCTGCGGGGCTCGAGAGGGCTCGGCTCGACGGAAGCGTACGAGAGGAGCTCGCCGTCGCGCTCGAGCGCTGCCATGTCCTCCTCGCCCAGGGTGACCCACGCCGCGATCCCGTCCCCTCGCCTCGTCTCGATCAGGAACACCAGGTTCTGATAGACCGGCAGGCTGATCCCGCCCGGGCTGGCCCACACCGGCTTGCCCCACCCGAAATCGGCCTCGTAGACCCCGACGTTGAACAGTCTGCTGAACCCGACGTAGTCCGCCTCCTCGTCCCCGTACACCTCGCTCATCTCCTCCAGGCACTTGCAGACCCGAGACGCCGCCTCCTCGCCGGCCAGTCCCGCGAAGAACTTGACGTTCAGCTTCAGGAGCGACTCTCGGAGCGCGCTCGTGAGGGACTGGAGATACCTCTCTGATTCAGGCTCGGATCTCGCCGTCGCGATCCAGATCAGGTTCCCGATCATGTGCTCTGGCAGCACCGCCGAGCTCTTGTTCTTGCTCCGGCGGTTTATCATGTGGGAGAGCACGGACGGCCTCCGCGCGCCGTCCCGGCGGGCCTCGGTGGCGGCGATGCAGCGCCCCCATATGAAGGCTGACATTGCCTCGATCCGGGTCGGGTGCACCACCAGCAACGGGTGAGCCGCGGACTTGATTGCCGCAATGGCGGTGGCATCGAAGACGAAGCGCTTGGTCACGCAGGTGCTGAATTTCAGCAGCGCTAGCCAGATCCTGAGCATGTAGTCGCTTGGGACCGACTCACTCCGCGGGAACAGTGACGGAGCGATGAAGCTTGGGGTGACTTCTCCGGCAGATCCGCACGCGGTGGCAGACCAGGCCTTGAGCAGCGTCACGCACGTCGGGCCATCGATGATCTTGTGGGAGAGGTAGGCGCCGACGGCGATCCCCCCGCACTCAAAACACATTCACCTGGACCATGACCACATGAACGCCATCTCCGTCGCTGCTCGCCGATTCTAACAGAGAAGGCTCGTCCGGGAGGAGCTTGCCAATGACTTTCGCATCGGGGCACGCGAGGACATTGGAGAGGGAGCAGTTGACCTTAGCCTCAGCATAGGAGATGCTGTCGTCGTTGCAGTCGATGTAGAGGCCGTCCTTGATCTTGCCGGCGAACGGGTAAAACTCTGGCAGGGCCTGGGAGGCGGATTGCTTGAGGCGGCGCAGGGCTTCGTCGGTGGAGAAAGCGGTCGGGGCGTCATAGAAGAGGATCATGGGGGTGTGGGCGGCAGTGGGGACGAACTGGTCCAGGAGGGAGAGCCTGTAAGTAACGGAGATGAGCCGGCGTGGGGGAGGATGGCTTGACATGCTCTTTGGAAATGATCTCGACCTCCATTGCTGCGAATTCTTCTGAAACTTAGCTTAACTTGACGTTTGAAGAAGAAGAAGATGGAATCCGAGTTGTCTCTGTGATGAATTTAAAAAGGTTGGCGTTCATTTCGAAGAAGAAGATGGACTTCGCCTGTGATTCTACGATCAGCGCTTGGGCGGAGTCCATTTTCGTTTTTCTCTATTGGGTTCTCTTGGCGGGAGATAGCTGGAGCGATCGACATTGTTCTAGGTACGAGAATTCCGAAGAACTACATTGCTTCTTTCTCCTTTGTTCCCACCAACGTGGACGTTAGCCTGGGATTGTCTGTCATCTGCGTAACTATTGTCAAATTCTCTTCACTGTCTTTTTATGCATGAGGAGCCTTTGCCACAAATCAGATGATGTTAGACATCCTTCGATAGCCCCGAAAAATAGCGGGAGCGCGTTCTGGATCCTCGCTAACAAAGACACCGAAGCTTTTCCAGAAATCATACACAGGGTTGGGGTAATCGGAGAACGCGACATAGGATGCTTCGTTTGATAAAGAAAAGTCAATATATAACCATGAATGGCGTAATTTTTCATAATCTTATTGAACATACCGATAAAGCCTTGCAAGTGAGCCTATTGCACTGTCAGCAGTTAGATGCATCGAAATTATGTTTTCTTTAAGCTCGAGACTGCTTTCTCGATGCAGAGAAAAGCTCTCCGCCCAGGAAGCAGAAACTTCCCATGATAGCGCGGGAAAATAGTATGACTTCCAGCTCCTTGGAAACCTTGCAATTTGTGGTTTGGATGAGCATTAGATGTTCTCACCAGGAGGCAACTCTGCGAGCTTGGGAGAAGTTCCTAGTACTCTTTCCATATCAAAACGAACCTCGATATTCCGTATGCTATAGCCCACAACCATTAGCCAGTATAGAAGCTTGGCAAGTTCAGGTGCACTTGTCTCCTTCACTGTTGTCTGTAAGCACAGATCGCAAGTATAGTCATAATTCATCGTAAAGTCAAGGGAATCTGTCTCATCAATACTTGCTAGTGATCAAGATACCCAACATATGAATACTTGCAAGTTCAGTTGTTTTTAGCACATAAACAACTGAAGATTGTGTCTAAGGTCAAATTATTCTCCTTGCAGACATAATTTGCTGTATAGCATGGTTGGTAACAGGTACTCATTGAGAAAACCAGACTGAGTGGTGCAAGGCTATATCATTGCAAGAAAAAAGGAGGAAGATCCTCGGTTTCATAGCCTGCAATACAAGATATACTAAAGTGGGGGGAAAGAAAAGCTATTATTAAAACTAACCTTCATTTCACCAGGATCAGAGACAGCAAGAAGGCGCTTTATAAAGGTGTTCATAGCAAGGATAGCGTCTTCACCCGCAGTATTGGTCAACTCCTGCAAATTTTGTGAATAAAAGGGGACAATTTGAAGAATGCACTGGAACAGAAAAAGGTAAGCCTATCTAGGAAGCAGTGGCATAATGTAACCATAACATGTAATCATTCATGAAAGCACACAAAAATCAAGGAAGTATGAGAAGCACTGCATTTAACTGACAACCATAAATCAAAATAGCAAATCAGGCACCTCAGAGAAAATGAAGAAATTCCTCACCTTAATATTCTGTGGTTCGAGAGTTTTGAGAAATTCCAACAATTCATTTTGTCCATTGGTTGTTCCACCTATTTGTTGATTCAATTCTTCAATTTCTGCTTCGAGTAACTCAATATATTTCACAGCATCAATTTTCTCGGGGCCAGACACATCATTCCATCTGATCACTTCGCCTGACACCTTTTTTTGTGTACCCGGTGCATAATCCGAAGCATCCTGCAATGTGATTAACTGATTTAGCAAGGAACTGACAATAACAATCCCACAACAATGTCAAGTTTCCAATGTTGCAAGATCAAGCAGCTTATGTAAAAATGAGAATGAGACCCCAAATATCTCTAGCTCACATATTTCTTTCAGGCTCCACTTGGATCATTCCCAATAAAATTTTGCCGATATTCAAGCACGCCTTAAAGCAGATGCTATCTATAAGAGTACCCATGATACATACGCATAATCACTTGAGAACAATCGGGAAAACTGGTATATCAACTTAATACTCAAAAGTCAAATCTATGGCTAAATATGAGATTCCAACATGATCAGCCACTGTAGGATTTTCTTGATATTCCAGCATGCCCTTAAAGCAGATGCTATATAAATATAATCACTTATCGAGAGCAAAGGTATATCTGCATAATGTTCAAATCTATGGCTAAATATGAGATTCCAACATGATCAGCCACTGTGTCAAGCTGAGACATTTATCATGCACCTTCATTTAACAGCGATGAGGTCAAACACACCATTAGGAAATACTTTTCCAAAAAGAAAGCATCACACTGAGATCATGCGCAGAGAATTAGTTTTGACAATATGAACTAGCTATGAGAGAGTATAATATTCGGATTAGTGTTCATTTATATTTTTATCAGATCAATCTTAGGCCAGTATAAGTATATATCTAGTTCCTTTATCCTATTTCGATCCCTTCAGTGAGGCATCATTATCATCAAGAAGGTAGACATGCTATGGAACTAGAAGTAACTACTTTACAATGGACAAACTTCACTTTTCTTCTATTATTTTTTTTCACTTTTTGAAAAATAAAATGCAAAAACTCCATATGTAAATAAACCACGACTACTTTACCCACAGAGCAAGACTTAGCATACAAACACAACTAGACTCAAGGACTACATATGGACCTACAAATACACCAGGACAGTTTCAGAACTATATAATAGCATGACACGGTCAAAGCGGAGACTTGCCTCATTATTTTATCTGTCTTATATCTTCACTAAACATGACATTCTGAACTCTCATGGGCTACTGCTTAAGTAAAGCAAACCACAAGCATGCATTTGTGACTCCTCACATATGTTCCTGAAACTAAGCTCGTGCGATTGTCCCATACACTCGAAACTATTATCGCTGCTTTTATGCTCGACTAGCAGGAGCAGTTTTCTGGCAGAATCATCAAAAATATCCTTGACGTCTGGCAATTTGATAAGATCCTCAGTCCAATCAAAATACAAGAGAAAGATAACCTTTTTATCTGGCTTTTCGGGGAGAGCAACCTGATCCAAGCTCTGTTGTAGTTCTAGGCGATACTGTGCGTTCCTAAACATGTATCCAGTCATCAGAACACTGTACATGAGCTGTGCAAGATTTTCAGCAACCTGAGAGAGCCAAAAATAAGATTACACCCACAGGGTAGCCTATCAACAATTATATCCTGTTAATTTCCAAAATCACTCACGGTAGTCACCGTCACTGTGAAAAACTGCGGAGGTAGCGTGCCGATCATAGTTGTGACGGTTTGTCTCATAGCATCAACTACCTAAAAACAAAACCATAGAATTCAGCTTTTTCTGTTTTAAGACAAGCAAATACAAGAAGAAATACAGGAGAATAGTCAAACCTGCTGTGGAGCCCTCTTGACAAACAGCTCCATGAATTCTGGTTGCACATTCTTGACATACTCCAGAAGAAGATCTTTCCTGCTTTTTGACTTCACATAAGGAAGATGTGTCAGACAACATATGACTATACCTTCACAGGTTTAGATAACTCTTCGTAAATAACAGCTAAAAACATCTTTTGTGATGGGAAAGCTACAGGAGACCCATGAAACGTAACTATGGAAGAGGCGGGCATGCATAACTGCAAAATTATCAACCAATACCTCAAGGGAATATTTTTGAGACTAAGCTACACAATCGAAGTAGAGATACCCCCTACACCCTCTAATCAGCTTGAAATCTTCAAACTTCTTCACTTTCAATTCAGTTGCATATTAAATTCTGAAGGTTGATGGATGCCGGACATAAACAATGAAGCAAAACAACCATTGTTCACAATGTTGCTATAGTCCCCACAACCTGTATAATCATCAAATTTCCGCGATGTTCGCAAATTGAGTTCAAACGAACCTGCTAACTGCTAAGTGGGTTTAGGTTCACGATTATTCGGGAACCACGGACTCCAACATCCCCTTTTTCGACAAACTTTTTCTTCCCCGTATGTCAAACTTGCACCAAGTTTGACATATATCAAACCCCGAACATGTCCCATTCCCTTCCTCACCAAAACCCGTGCCGCGCCCCCGGGCCGAGTGCCCGGCGGTACTCCTGACAAATTGCATCACCATTCGGCTTGGCGAAAAATTCAGATGAAAAAGGACAGTAATTTCACGGTGACAGGCGGGTTTCTACTCGCGGTAATTGGTGGAACCAATCCAGTATCCAAATGCACTCATCTTGAGAACCAAAGCCGTACTTCTCCACCAATTACTGCTGAGCAGCAGAACAATCCGTCGCGTAACCACAACCGATGCTGACCAGCAGGCTCCGAATATCGTTCCCAACACACGTAGCAGACAAATTGAAGAAAAGATGAGAGAGAGAGAGAGAGAGGGAGAGAGGGGCGCGTACCAGAGTGCCGTTAGGTGCTTTAGAGTCGCCGTTGTTGGCGGCATTGGAGTTACCGCTCTTGGAAGAACCGTAAGCGGCAATTCTCGGGAAAGGCCTCCTTCGGTTGCTACCGCAACCGTCACGCTCCTTCCTAGCAGTGCTAATCGGAGCGAAGAAACGAGGCTCGCACGCAAAAGAAGCGGAAGAAGAAGAAGAAGAAGACGAAGACGACGGCGACGAGGACGACGACGATGCGTACGAGAAAAGCACGAAGGAGGGTTTTGCTGTCAACGAATTCATTTGTCACTCCGCTAACTAACCCTCGCAGGAAACGAAGGAAGCCCCCGCGATTTCTGAAAGTGAACTAAAAGATCGCCATTGACGAGAGGACACAGCAGTCAGTGCCGGTGGGTTGGTGCGCAGGAGATAAAAATCGGTGGAGTTCGGCGCGCCGTTCGTTGGGGGGTTGACCCGCGTGATCGGGCGGCTGTGGTTGCAGGACTCGACGGATTCAGAGCCGGAGCGCTGATGCCGTTGCGGCCTCCGCCCGCTGATCTCCGTTCGCCGTTTGTCCGGTTGCTTATGATGACTTGACACGACGCCGTGCAAGTAGGCTGATCGGTTGTCTTGTCGGGTGGGTCGGTTTCGGGGCCCGTTCCAAAAGAATTGGAATCGGGACAAACCAAAACAAATCAATTGTTTATAATAAAATAGAAGCGTTATATCATTTGAATGTAAAAATGTACATTGGTTAGGTGTTTATATTATTTTATCATGTGTTGAATTCATGGTCCGATTCTCCGTACGTGTGAAAGTGTTCTTTTTTTGTCACTTGTTTATACACATTTACTACAAATAAAATCCCTTTATCATCTTTGGGACATTTTAATCGCGAAAACGAGTTTTTTTTTCATAACATGGCGCGCATTTATTGCGTGATTAGTCTTTTTTATGATATTTACCACGTGATATACGCACTTGCAACAAATAAAATCGTTTTTACCATACTTGGCATGCCTTTAAGATGAACATGGATAAATTTTGAACTTTTATGGATAAATTGAAAAAGATAAGAATATTTGCGAGTTACTTTTGTTGTTATTCCTTCAATATTATTCAAAAATACATTTCGCAGTTGACAAAACTCTTGCCACATGGACATAAATGTATTATTGAATTAGGTTAAATACCATGAAAAGAATATTAATCATGTGACTAATTTTTAAATCAACCAGTTTCTAATTCACGAATAGATTCTGGTATTTGGAATTGAGAATCGATCGGTTTGGTTTAACTCCCGAGTATAATCGAACCCAATGCTTACCTCTATTATGCAGCTTTAGAGAGCGGTTCTGATCACCATTAAGTAAATTTAAATTGAGAACCGATAGGTTTGGTTTAGTTCCCGAGTAGAACCGAACCCAATGCTCACCTCTGTTGTGCAGTGCTAGAGAGCGGTTCTAATCTTGCCATTAAGTAAATTTGGATTCATTTTAAGCCTATCCAAGTATAGGGATGTCAATGGGTTGGGTCGGGCTTTCATGATACCCGACCCGACTCGAAATATATAAAGTCGCGCTTGATCCGATCTGACCTGAGACACTGTTCAGCTTATACTCCAAGAATAGGGTCGGGTCGGATCGGTCCGGGTCAGGTTTAGGGTTTGTTCTCTACAGCTTGTTCTGTGCCTCCTCCTCCTCTGTCTCTCTCTTTTTGCATTTACGTATAAAAAACTGCAAGATCTTCCCCCCAAAATCACAACGAACACAGATCAATCCCATCCAATCGGGATTCTGTTTTCTCATCCTCCCCAAAGAAATCAATCATCATGAACCGCGTTGCTTGCCCTTCCTGATAGCCTGCATTCCCGTTCTACGATCATCGTGTTCGAATCAGTAGGTTTCCGATCATGGGTCTTCGATCCCTCTTCCGTCGGAAGAAACCCACCTTGGCGACGAGCGGGGGGGTCCGCATTGGCCACCCCGCTAGGGTCGCGGTCCTCGTCAATGGGGTCCCGGTCCCAAATCGAGGATTTGGAGCAAGTGTTCAGGAAGTTCGACGCCAACGGGGATGGCAAGATCTCAACGTCGGAGCTAGGGTCCATCATGGGCTCCCTCGGCCACCCGGAGACGGAGGAGGAGCTGGCCAAGATGATCCGCGAGGTGGACTCTGACGGGGACGGGTTCATCGACTTTGGGGAGTTCGTGGAGCTGAACACCAAGGGGGTCGACCTGGACGAGGCGATGGAGAACCTGAGGGATGCGTTCTTGGTGTACGACATCGATAAGGACGAGTCCATCACCGCGACGGTCGCTGCTTTGGCGGAAAGGATCGACGGGGAGATGGAGCTCGCCAGGGAGGTGGGTCTCGGTGCCAGGGCCTCGACCTGGGCGGTCATGGCGAGCGCCGTGACGGTGAGAATGAAGGCCACCATGACCATGTTCGCAAACTTCACGGCCGCCATTGCCACGAACCTGAACTCGAGCTTTTCGCACGCCTTTGAGAGGTTGTAAGTGCGAGGAGGAGCAGAGAGAGCGAAGGGAGCGAAGTTCACGGCTGCTTGTGCAGAGAGAGAAGAGAGCGAAGGGGAGAGAGAGGGGGAGGGGCTAGGGTTATATTTGGTACCAAGCCAAAAAAGCCCGGCCCTATCCTAACAAATACCCACGTCTAAAACTCATACCTATAAAAAATAAGACCTGACTCTAAAATACCCTAAAATTTCGGGTCGAGTCAGGCCGGGCCAGGTCGGCTCGGGTTTTTTTGACACTCCTATCCAAGTAAACTAGTGCTCTTTTTGTGTAGAGGATAGTTAGAAAAGGGATAAGTGCAGTAGAAGTCCTAAAACTTATTGCGAAAGTGTAATTAAATCTTAAAACTTTCAAAAAGTGCAATCAAGTCTTAAAACTTGTCTCGAAAGTGCAATCAAGTCCTAAAACTTTTAAAAAGTGCAATCAAGTTCTAAAATTTATCAAATTGATGCAATTAAGTCCTTCAGTTAACACCATCAATTTATTTAATGAAAAATGCTGACGTGGCATTTTTTAATTACTTTCTCTCTCCTACGTGGCATTTTTTAAAATTATTTTTTTCTTCAAATCTGATTTTTATTAGACTAAAAAATTTAATAAAAAGCTAAAATTTTATTTAAAAAACAAAAGTGAAAAGAAAGAAGAAAATGGCAAGGCCTCGCCGGTGGGCGCTGCTACCGTCGCACCCCATCGCCAGAGGAGTCGGTGGTGGTCGCCAGCCCCAAGCGAGGCGTCACTGGCCTCAGGCGACGCCGGCCCTCCCCTAAGGCCAGTGACCATCGCTTACCCTAGGTGCGGCATCGCTGGCTTCACCCAAGGCAGGTGAGGCTCGCCGACCCCAAACAAAGGCTGGCGTCGCCCAAATCTAGGTGCCCTCAACTTAGTTCTGGGCGAGTCTCATCGAGCCTAGTAAGGGTCGCCGGCCCTCACCCGAGGCTAGCGATGCCTCGCCCAAGACGAGCGATGGTCGTCGGCCCCAAGGGAGGGCCAGCATCACCCGGGCCTAGCAAGGGTCGTCGGCCTTTGCCCGAGGCCGGCGACACCTTACCCAGGGCTGGCAAGGGCCGACCAGCCTTACCCTCGGCTGATGACCTCCTCCGTCGATGGGCGGCAGCAACGCCCACTGGCAAGGCCTTGCCCTACCCTACCATTTTTTTTTTAGTTTTATTTTTTAAACAAAATTTTAGCTTTTGTGTTAAATTTTTTAATAAAATGAAAATCTGATTTGAAGAAAATAATAATAAAAAATATCACATAGGAGAGAGAAAATAATTTTAAAATGCCACATTAGCATTTTTTATTAAATAAATTGATGGTGTTAACTGAAGGACTTAATTGCATCAATTTGACAAGTTTTAAAACTTAATTGCACTTTTTGAAAGTTGTAAAACTCAATTGCACTTTCGTGATGACTTTTAGGACTTCTAACGCATTTATCCCAACAACTAAGTGTCCAATGAGAACAATTTTATGAAAAGGAGATGCCAGCAGAATTTTATATAATGGTGAATCATAAGTTTAAAAAACGATTTTACGAGAAGTGTAAGACAAGCAATGCAACATATTCCACCTTAGTTAAACACGAAATATCCAATTAGTATCCGAAAGCCAAAAGCTGTCGGATAAGATGCAGATCGGCTAGTCTATATGAGTGAGCTCAGGTCTGGAGAAAGAGTCGTGTTTCAAACAATCACGAAGGAGCTGTTTTAAGTTGGGGGTTTAAGCGGAATACACTATGGAAAGAATGAATTAATCAAACAATAATTCACAAAACTACTGCTACATGAGGGGTTCGGACGAATACAATCGGACTTGAACGACAGAAAGAACAATGCTGAAGACTTAGATCCTCCTTACAAGGGGGCTGCTGGTGGTTCCTGAGAATCGTCAGGAGGGGGTGATGCAGCCGAACCAAGGTCGAGATTTGGGTAAACACCAGGTGGTCTGTCACGGGGTTTGATTGAGAGCAACTGGGTCGAATTTCCGACGACATCTGCCCACCCGTAGTGAGGTTCAGCCCTTCCGGATATTTGCAGAAAATTTAGCAACCAAGTCAGAATACTAATCTCATCTAATCTCCAGAATTAAGTTGTTTGGTCATCCTCAATTAGATAATTATACAGAGTGAGCAAGTTCATACTCATAATAAGTTTCCTCGTCGACAACGATATCCCAGCTTTCACTGGTCGTGCTGTTCCCATACTTGTGCACCTTCCTGATATAAAAACGGAAGCCAAATGTAACTTGTAGACCTTGAATGCATTAGGAAAAGCAAGCAAATTTCTGGAATAGTGATCTCTCAGGAATCGAAATCAATCATTTTAAGATTACAATATGGGAGGTAAGTGCTGAAAGTTCCATACCCATTTCCAAAGTGTTCCTCCCCCCACGTCCTCGACCATCCTGCACAAGAGAGAAGAGAAACCTTTTCACAAACTAGACCTCATGCATTAGACTAGCAATTATTCTTGAGTATCCCAATTCAGACAAGAAGCTAGGCATCTGATGATCTACTAGAGGCAAAGCATGAGGTAGTTTCAGTCACTCTAGGCCTAGGGAGAGAGGGGAGGAAGAAGAGCTATTCTGCTTAGAAGCGGAAGGGAGAGGTGGGAAAGGTGAAGAAAGTTACTGATTCAATGATGAAAGAAGGTGAGTGCCATCAATTTAGCTGTTGATGGCGTAACTGCTCTTTATTTATAAAAATTTATCAAAGCATCAGTCCAACAGAGGCAAGGCGGGTGTTCTAGTTCACACCTGGCTCAAATGATTTGATCCCAAGTGTCATCACAAGAAGAAGCTCGTGCCACTGAAAAGGGAGGAGACTTTCCTCGTGTTAGACAAACTGGGATTTGGATCGGTAGAATGAAAAAAGAATTGATTAAGCCTTAAAGACGGCACTGTCCCATGCCCACTACGTGCTAGCTTGAAGAGGGAAGTAAGGGTTCAATTCTTTTTTCTTTTTTCAGGTAATACCAGGCGAAAGCCAATCCAGGAATGAAGTAACTGGTTTCATAGGACCAGGGGGCGGTTTAGTGAACTTCCCATCAGACAATTTTACTATTCAGTGCTTCACACAAAGTATTCAACAAGATCAATCTTGCGACATATTCCTGCTCTGCAACCAGAAGACCTCTAAGACTTGAGCAGAACATTATTAAGAATAGTGGAAAATGGGAATACTCGCTTTGGTTGCTGGTTCCATTTTTTCATATGTGAAAAACCAGCCCTGTTTAGAAATAAGCTATATCCTGTTGGGAAGTTAAGTATACAAATTTTAGCGTCCATATGTTCTTTCTGATATTGCTGTCCAGAAAACTATAGGTCATTGTAGGCATGGCCACGGTTCGGAACCGGCCGGTTCCGGTTCGTGGCCATGTATGAACCGGAACCGGCGGTTCCGGGCCGGTTCCGGTTCCAGCCCGGTTTGGAACCGGCCGGTAAAAATTAAAAAAATAAATTATGAAATAAAAAAATAATGAATCATCAAATTATGAAATAATGAATTATTTAATATAAAATGTAATCAAAATGTACATTATAATCAAATTTGGGGAAAAAAAGAGAAAAAAATTAATTTGCAGTTTTTTTTTTTGGAACCGGGCCCGGAACCGGCGGTTCTAGGCCGGTTCCAAAATTGTTGGAACCGGGCCCGTAGGCCACGGGCTGGTTCTGGTTCCGAACCGCAGGCCCGGTCAACGGGCCGGTCCCAGGTTTGACCCGGGCCGGTTCCGGGCTGAAACCGGGCCGTGGCCATGTTTAGGTCTTTGCACCTTTTGTGCAACAAGGACGCCTTGGTTATAGTTGCATGTTCTATCCTCTCAAACATGTCCACCAGAGGAAGAAACTGTAAAAGTTGATGTGGCTGCAGACCCTCCACACATGTAACCTGCAGCTAAATCAAAGAACTTCTCTAGGGTTGAGATCAAGGACGAACGTAGACCTAAAAGTGCTGTTGGTTAGCTTCAGTTTTCAGAAAAAGTACATTATTCGGTAAATGTAAAATGATCATTCAGGTTATATTCTATTTCTGTGAAAAAAGAGCCTGCATTTCACCCAACAGCTGCTGCAGATTAATAATCTTATATAGGTAGAAGCAATCATTCAGCAATTTCAACTTTGATACCACCATAGGGACGTGGGTTGTAGACACTAAGCATTAACTCAAATTTCTGAGCAAAGATGTTTCAATAATTATTTCAGATAAATTGGGAAAGGTAAGGAAGAAAGAAGTAGACATACGTTCGCCAGTTGGAGATACATGCCATGTCTCCCCTTGACGTGAACCTATGCCAGCAAAAAATTTCTCTTCCCACTTGTCTCCCCATTTGGTCCCAAGCTCTGTCTCCGCCCATTTATCTGTCCTGAGAAGATGATTCCACAAGAAAGGTTGATGATAATAAACTTACAGCAGTTTCAGAAGATTTGATCAATCGTTTACACATGGAGTTCCAAGGAAAAAGTATATGAACTATGTAAATCATGTGGCATGGCATAGACAAAGTTAAAAAACAAAACGACCTTCTATGTGCTAGAAAACCTGTTAGTGTGATTTTTTTTGTTTTGGTCAGACTGTTAGTGGGATGTTAATAAGATATTTTTACTAAATACAGCAATCAGGCTGCTATTACCACCATTAAAGATACTCATTTCCACAACATAATTTCAGCTCAAAGTCCATCAGTCTTCTATGCTTCAAACAGAACAGAAAATGAAATCCTGCCTATTTCTCAGAACAGTCGGAATTAAAAGACTCATATTCAGAATCTCAAATAGACCAAGTAAGATAGAAACTAAAATTGAGTACTAGGAATACCATTTTAGGACAGATCCTCGTCCGTCAAAATTCTCTCCCCATTTTTCCCACCACGACTGTTCATTCAGCCTACCGTACTTTTGTGCCCCTTTCTCAGTCCACCCTTTGGCATCATACTTCTCCCACCTAGATTAAAAATGATCCATCAGCCATATGTATACCTGACGTTGACATCCCCTATGTGCACAAACTATGAGAATAAAAGAGCATTATCGTACCACGATATTTACTTACCATTTCTCAAACCAACCAGCATTCTCAGTGCCTGATTTTGCTTGTTTCTGTGCACTCCTCTCTATCCTCGCTAGGTTGCTGTTAGTTTCAAATGGTACCGCTTAGATATTAGATTGACATACAGCACTGAATTTAGATCATGCAAATCAAGAAATAGATCTCTTGAGAGCAAGAGAGGAACAGGGACACTATGAAGGGAGTACCTCCATTCATCTTGATACAAAACTTCATTCCATGTTTCCCACCATGAATCCCCTTCTGCATTTTTTCCAGATTTCTCTACTCCTATGGCATGAACAGAATGATGAGCAAGTTTTAGCGCCCCCCCCCCCCCAACCAAAAAAAAAACAACGTCAAGATGCTACTTATGTAATTTAGACGTAGTGAAAATGGAGGAAATCTGAGTACCACATCCCCATAAATATGCTACTTTTTTTTTTTTTTTTTTTTTTTTTTGGTCGAACCATAAATATGCTACTTATGCTACTTATGTGAATATTCCCATGCAAAAAACTTTCCCTGCCCAACAGGGTCATCAAACAAGGGATCATCTATATATATATATAGGTAAAAGCAATGAGCTAGTGAGAAACAAGAAGTCCAGTAACCTAATAATAGATGCACTAAATAGCAGGAAATTAAGGCTGTGGAAAAGGATTTCAAAATAAACCTGATGGAAGAAAAGCTGAGTGTCACAGTTATAAGCAACTGACTTTACTGTAGTTTGGTATTTAATAATTGCCTTTTGAATATTTTTTTGGTCCATTGAAGACAACCAAGATGAAATACCATGGGATTTGTAGTTGAAGATGACACCATGAAGTTTGATTGAGATGGTGGAAGGGCAAGCTTCCTCATTCACTAGCCTAGGGTCGAAACTTGTGAAATTGTGAGTGAAATAAGATATTAACCAAAACTATCTTTGTTATTAGTGAGACACTACTTGGTAAGTGCTTGCTCACAGGATAAGATGGCTAAAATAAAAAATCTATCATTTAGTTTGATACTTGGAGCCAAAAGAAGTTTAAAGAGCAATGCTATTGACCAGCTTCGAAGACTCATTGTCAATAAATTTTGTGCTGAGAGAGGTAGCGGTTATGAGCAATTACTAGAATTCTGATATGTATGCATGAATAGCTTTATCCCCACTATACCAAAGTTAAAGTACATGCATACGATATCTGAGAGTGTGAGGAATGTACCTAGCTCTTTGTAACCACTCCAGTCACTTTTCTCCCACCACTGTCAGGAGATCAATTGTCAGTAAATCAAATATAGTGCATCCACCTGGGATGATGCTCAGAAAGTTATAAAAACAACACTAGTGCAGAAAGTGGAAATCATCATTAGAATCACCGAACATTGAGAAGCTATTACTTTAAAAAAATATGTTCTTGAAAGCAATCTGGCTGTTTGTATCAAGTTCCACATATACACAATGCATACATACATACATGAAGAACTGTAGATGGACAATTTTATTACATGGAGGTACAAGGGACATGCATTCGTACAAAGGACAACATTTAACAAGGCCTCCGACCATTAGTTAAATCTAAAGAACTTCCCTGACGATCATCTCATCGTTCACACAGATTGACTTAGAAATTTGTTGATATCTCCTTCCACAAGATGAGAAACCTAAAACCAAACTTCTCTCTGTATGATAAAGGTCAATCTAAAGTATAAATTGGCCAGTGTCCCTACTCTATACCTAAACTCTGAATATCCAGAGAGATGCAGCGGAGATAAAACTAATGATTCTTTTGCTTTAGCAAGATTAAATCTAGTGTTTGTAACAAGAAAAAATGAGGAGAGAACACAGATTGAACTTGGACTGTTTAAAATCGTGTTGACCATAATGACAGCTTTCATAGTTTTGATTTAATCCCTAAGAGCAGTATATATGTGTCAATGTGTCATCAGATGGTTCTATACCGTTTCTTTCCATTCTGAAGAACCGTCATGAGAACGACCGCCCATCCTTGTCCATCTACATCTGTATCCATTATCGCCCAAGTCTTCCCCGCTCTCTCTGTACCAAGTACTGCCATCTTCATTAGTGCCAGTCTCATTAACGTTTTCATTTAACAAGTTGATGCCCCAGTCCTTCTCATTTGCGATACCGGTGTCTACAGTGGAGGAATCAACCAGGAGATGCATAATCAGACATCAAGTTCTAGATGCCAGTTTATCCCATGAATCAAGAATTACTAAAGCTGTAATTTTTCCACTGTTATTGACTTATTGCCATGCATATTAATGTTTATGACACGTTAAAATAATGGTGCCGAGAAAGTATTTAATGTTACCTCTCTTCGGCGGTGAATCACGGGACTGTGGACCAGAGTTTCTCGGGGTACATCGCGAATAAAACCTTTCTTGCTTGGAGACAAAATGAGACCTGCAGAATGAAGTCGTTTGATATCAGTGAGATATTAGACTGCTAGCTGATCATTGCTCCGTGGAGAGCAGCAAAAGATTAGTACAATGAGCACTGTCATTTGCATTGAAGAGCCCAAGGAGGAACAACTCAATGCCATAATTGGTGTCATTCCAATGATGCGAGGGTAAACAGAATTATGCAAAATACACTCACTCTGTTCTTATAGAACATGAATCAGTTTGATTATGTAATGAGCTCCTTTAGAATAAATTCGCAGATTCTCGCACTCCAACGGGGTTGGAACAAGAGCAGGGAAATCGCATCAATCATCTATGAGTGATTCAGTACGGATTGGATAACCTTTTAGTATGTAGAAATTACTATTCTCTCTAATCACAGGGAAAACCAAAATTTCAAGGCTTTCCACCGTTTTCGAAACCTAAATGCTCAACCTCCTACTGCTACACAGAAACCCTCAATTTTCAAACGGCCGGCAACTTCATTCCCTAGCTGACAATGACATTAAAAACGGAAAGGAAAGGTTCGCTTCAGAAGGTTTCCAGGTTCATATAACGCGAGATAACTTGGCAGGGGGGGAAGAACACAACTTTCACCAGTTTTCAGAGTATGACATCATAGAAACGAAATTGCATGCACATTGGAGAAGACATGCGACTGCGAGCGACATGTTTGTCCTAGACAGTTGGAACCTTCGAATTACTAACTGCAATCCACATATTTCTCACATTCTAATACATCCAAATCCCTAGCGTGCCAAAACTATCAATCGAGAAAAACAGGTCGCATTTCACGAATCATTCGGCGAGGGCCCACGTACTGTGGAGAAGCGAAGGGCATCGCGGGCGTGGGAGCGATCTTCATCGATTCGAACCGCCAGTCGTCGCTCTTCTCCGGGCCCTTCCCGGCCGTCCTCCGGGCCGGAACCGCCGAGTCGGAGCAGCAGCACCCGATCCGCCCCGCCCCAGCCGGATCGCCCCGTCCCTCCACGCGGACAGCTCTCCTCCTCGCCCTCGCCCTCGCCCTGTTCCCCAGCTCCAGCGTCGTGCCGCTCCGGGGGAGCGCGAACTCGAGCCGGAACTCGAGCTGCGTCGCAAATCCCGTGGAACCCGCCGCCATTGTCCGCAACTTCACCAGAATGCCATGGGCAGAAGCGCTAGCAGCGGGAGGAACTGGGAAGCTCGAGGGCTCAGGAGACCGTTAAGGAGAGAGCCGTATTGAATGGGAAGAGGAGTTCTCGTTTTTTCTTTTCTTTTCGAGTCTCGAAAGCAGGAGAAGACCTGCGTTGGGTTGGCGTTGGGGGTCTAGTCAGACGAAGCAGCAAAAGAAGCTCTCTATAAATTAACGAGCAACCAGCGGGGAAAGCATCTTTGCCTTGGTTCTTCGCTGCTGCTGCTGCTGCTTCTTCTTCAGAGAGATGAGATCAGATCGCCCGGGGGGGTTTTGCTCTGCCGTTTTCTGTGAGGAGAGACCGAGGCTGCGACCGCGACGAAGATGGCCGCCACGAGCCCCGAGATTAAATCATCCACGTGAGCAGGTGGGTCCCGCGGGACGGGATTTTGGGAATCCGTTTTGCCTCATTGGATTTGCCACGTGTCGGCCCGCTCACGACCCCACCACCACCCCTCCGGCCCCGCCGCCGACGCATCGTTTTCACTTTTGCTTGATTACTTGATTAGGGCCCCTTCAGAGCCACCGCTTGCCGGCTGCCATGACCGGCAATGGCGTTTCATTCTCGCGGAGACCAAAGACACGGCGTGTGCCCACATGACTACCGGTGTGTGGCCATATGAGCTTAACAAGTTTGCACCGGCACTACTAAAGTCGAGTAGCTTCCATCTCTAAGTTTGCACGATGCCGGATCCTTCCGTGAAAAAACCCCTTACATGTTTCTAAGATTATAAGCCAGATTGAGAGAAGAATTTTGCTACGATTCCCCACCCACATGAAATATAGTTGCGAATTTGTTGTTGACATTGAGTAAATTTCGTAGATCAAATTCTCAATCATTGCGAAAATGGTAACATATAATTCTTAATTCGGAGGAATTTGATAGTAAAGTTTGTTCTTTCTTTTAAACCGCTTCGTCCAGTTTATTATTTATCAAAAAGGACATCTTCCTGACCATTCAAAATTCTCAACCACAATGTTGTAGAAGCAAATTTTAGAAAATTGTAAAAACTTCAGATTTTTTCGGTGTCCTACTCTTTGTTCCCTACATTTTTGCACATAAAAACCATATGAATCTTTTTCGCTCTTCGGGACAAGCGTGACCATCTCAATGACACCCGACCCTTCAATTTGGATATCTGACAGATCTCAATTGAGCATTAATTTTGGAGATTAATCGAAAAGATATTGGTAATGTAGAATGATGTCCACCCGCTCCTTTCTTATTTGGTACATGGTCCATGATGAAGATGCGTATGATAAAACTTCTCCACCGCGCTTATCTTCCAACCACGTCAATATCACCATAAAAAAACCAAGATAATCTCGATTGATTTCTTAATAAAATTGAAGACAGGAAAGTCGTAAGGAATGCGACTTCACCCCTTATCCGAGCGAAGTCAGCACAGCACGGATCCTCAATTTTTCAAACATAACGCCTGCTCAGGACACGTGTCGCGATCCCGTATGCCCGCAACATGGCAGAGCACCTGCTGACACACCACGAGGTTAATCTCCTCCGAAGATGTGGATAAGCTAAAAAGCGTGGCGAGCTTACGTGTCAAGAAGGACGTGGCAGCGATAAGTGGTGAGGGAGAGCACCACGTGTCGAGGGCAAAAGGGAAGACGCTGCTCATGCTGTTGACGAGGAAACAAGACCAAGAGACCGGGGATGGGACAAAGAGTTTCACTGTTTTTCCGGATAAGCTTCGCGTCACTTCGTACTGAATAAAAGTCATCGCAGACAGGTACCCCTGTTGCAGTGAGGACGACCATATGTAGGACGGCATTAATTGAGGCATGGAAATGAGAATAGGAAAAGAAAAAAAATTCAAAAAAGATTTCATTGGCTCGGTGGATCCTCTCGTCGGAGGAGGACGCAAAAATCAGCCGGTCATATTTGGGACGGGCATCACTTCCGAGTTCGAATATCCACCATCATATTGCAGAAGAAAATACTGATGGAGTTTCAAGCATTGGCCACAAGAAATAGCATAGGCAAGTTCAGACACAAGCAAAGCATCCAGACGACAACAATCTTGACGTCTATTACGGCATTGAGAATCAATACTGATCCGGACTCCTATTCCTCATAAGAAGTGACAAATTTGGCCAATTTAAGAGGTTCTGCCACAATTTCAAAATAAGAATTAGAAAATCCCGCAAATATACCAATAACATACAGCAGTCACTGGGAAGAGATAGCTTAGACCAGCGGAACCAAAGGCGCACATTCTCTAGCAGCAAAAGAATAGCTTACTTCCTCTACAAAGTACCGTCTTCCAATTGAGCAAGAATTTCCTCGGGACAATCAATGGAGAAAAATACAATGAAGAGCCTCCCTCCATGTATGAAGTAGAGAGCCAGTACATAAGCATTCCATCAGAAAGTTGTGAAGGAAGCAAAAACAACCCGGCAAAAGTTTTATAGTGATCTAATCAATTTTTTTCCTTCAGGTGTCAGCGAAATAATGCTCGTTGAATACAGTTTCAGAAAGCACATATGGCCTAACAGATCTTGCCTTAATCGGCTGCAAATTTCACTTTAACGATCCAAAATCATACAACTTTCCAGGGCTTGGTAGAAGATACATGCTCTCTCAACCATACCTTGTTCAAAATCAATGATTCGAGAAAATATTCTACAAATGAGAATCCAAAAACTTAGAAACAGAAGAAATAATAAGTCCTTAACCAACCAAAAAAGCAAGAGAAATACTTCATAGGATCTCCAGACGTAATATGCCAGGACAGCAAAGGAGCAACGAATGTACCTAATTTAATGTCCCAGAACTCATTTTCTGGACAGGTAGGGCTTCACTGATTCTACAACCACCTGTTTTCAGGAAAACAGAGAAGAATACCACTGTGGTTAAACTTCCTGATGCTGAGTTTAGATCAAGATTTTTTTTTATCACTGGAAGTGTGGATATGCATGTAATAAAAAACACCTGTCCAAAGTTTTTAAACACGCCCATTGTTAACATGTCAACCGCAATTCCAGAATTGCATGTCAAACAATACAAAGGAAAAACAACCCTCATGCTGATGGGATTTAATTGTTGAACAGCATTTGGTTGTTGGCTGTACTAATCATGTTTCGATGGACAAAGTTTTTGCAGCATGCCAGGAATGGAAAGACTATGTGGTTCATTAGTCTAGTTGCTGAAATGAAACCCAGTTTTCACCAAAAATCTATTGAAAACAATTATCAACGCACTGAGCAATGCCAGCAACCAAACTGTCCTATGATGGAGAAAAACTTCCAGATATCCATGATTTACTTATCAAGGTCAATAATGCTTACCCGCCCATCATATGACACTGATGCAAAAATCCATGGTTCTCGTGAACTCCACGCTAGGTCTACATCAACAGTTAAATTAATTGGCCTGCTAAACAGATGGCTAGTGCTTAAAGAATTCCAGTGCCACAGCAGTTACCATAAACACTGTCTTCATAGTCATTGTATGAGTGGAGCAATGGATCGAGCTTTCTGGTAGGTGAGTCAATTAGCCTACAAAAATGTAAGCATATAGAATCTTTGACTTATCTTGAAATGTAAAAGAGACAGATTTGACAGATGCACAATGAAGAATTTAACCTCTCAGATATCAGCTCATCACTGCTCGCAGCAGATGACCACCACAAATTGACAGCCGAGTCTGTACCTGCACTCTGTAACAGCAACTTTAATTGAAAAATTACCGAGACTGAAACAGTCTTAAGGGGGAAAGAAACAGCAGTGATTTTCCATAGGGAAGATCATATGGACATGAACGAAGCAAACTGGTAGGATTTCTCATTTCTCGTCTTTTTCCCTTTTCTTTAATTAAATGAGTACAACTTGTAATGTAAGCCTCCACACGTCAAAAACTTTGCAAATTCTCATAATACAATAAACATCAATATTTTTGTGTTCATGGTGCGAGTTTCAGAGAGAGAGAGGAAGGGATGGAGAGAGAGAGAGCACCAGAATCAGTCCTTCGTACTCAGGATTACACCTAACAGCCCAAGTCCTGCCAATAATTTGAACATGTTACAGGAAGAAAATTTGTAATGATAAATCGTCCATAGATCACGTAACTGTCAAACTAAAACAGATGGAATAGAATACTGTACCAGTGTGTGTGACCAGGAAGCTCTTGAATAGGAGCTTTAGGCATTCTAAGATCCCATACGCGTAAACCAGATTCATCCTCGGAGGTAACCTGTAACAAATGGAAGCAATTTTACTTAACAAAGACATGAACAGATGATAAATAATCAACACTATTCTCTAGAGAAGAGAGGGGACCCACGACAAGAAAAACAAAGTATGTGCAATTCTCAAAATTAAAAAGAGTACTTGAATGTTGAGTTTCACGTGGAAGTACTCAAGGCACCCATACAGCCATGATTAAGCTATGGTAAAATCATCTTTTATCGCTAAGACATCCTTAAATCTTCGAATGAAATGAACTCTCATGTTACAAAATTATATCGCCGTTTAGTGGCGTGCAGGGAGTAGTCGCCATGAAGTAATGAAAAAGCAAAAAGTTTTCTTTCCTTGACGTGGCTAGGATGTTAGTATTGAGTATCCATAACAGGATATAGAACTCAATATCACGATTTATACTCTAATCAAAAGACTAAAGGCCCTCTGGTCTATCCAGTCCCTTTCCTAAAAGGAAGCAAACTGCATCGTGGCATACCATGATATCACAAAGAACCTAACTCACATCCTTTATGATTCCCTGCTAAATTCCTGATGCTACATCTGTGGTTCTCCTGATATACATAATACACAAAAATGCTTATCGTGACGGTTACTCACTCATGGAGTTTTCTTTCCCTTATTCGATGCACTGGGTAGCCTCTAGTTCATAGAGCCAACTCCCACATGAAAAATTAGTGGAGCCAGACATAGATAATCACACCGAGTCAACTTCCAGGAAAGATCATTCATCTCCGGAAACAAAGTCAATGCTACATACCATGTGCAAACTAGCAAGTAACTTGTTCAAGGAAGTCACTTGCGCAGGTGATCCATGTTAGAATTGATATCATACGTGGCGCATCTGCTTTTCAATGAACAAACTAAGGATAGCACACTACTTCATGAGACATATTTCCCACAAAATGAGATTTTAATATGGATGTTTTAATGCAATACCCCTTGGTAACACTGTCTTCTCTATAAGGTCCACATACTCCATGCCTTTCTTCAGATTGACTCACTGACTTCATCTAAACAAGATCCCTGACCCAACTTATTTGATAAGTGTCCTCAACCAATTGCAAACAGGGTGTTCTGTTCATCAATCCATACCCTCATTCTCTTTAATACGGCTGGTGATTTGGCTGCCAGAGAATGCATATAACTAGCTTCCCATTCAGATAAACTTCTGTAGCTTGTGCTTGGACATCAAACAGAAATATGTGATTAACCATTTTTATTCGAGCAATGTCCTGAAATCTCACAATATACAAGTTCTTCATTTCCTGCTGTGGACTAGCGCTTAATTCATCAAATTGGTGCTCAGTCAATATGCTAGCATCTTTCAATAATCCGTGGAACATGATTCTTCCACCAAGCTGGTAAAATGGCACGAAATAGACCCATACTTTATGCCTAGCCTATTCATACGATAAGTTGCTAGACTCTTCTATCCACTGCAGATTGGAAACCAAGTTCAACGAAAATCCCTATTCTCTTAACCTTGCGCAAAGTATGTCCCTAAACACTACCAGTACGTCAAGTGGAACTAATGTCAAAAGGAAAGTTTCAGTCTAGCCTCCCGATTCAGAACAACTTTTCAAAGTCATAAATTGATTATTTAATTAATGCATATGCTAAAATGTCTTCGAAGCATCCTCGATTAATCTAATCAATACAAGCAATAAATCAAATATACATGAAAATAGATGCTGGATTCCACGGATGCTTTCTTACAAGTATATGCTTCCTTTGTGTGTCGTAGTCTAGGTCACGAGCATGGACAGATTCTAGTGAATTTGCTTTCCTGTCACCATATGAACTCCGTCAGCACACACTCCAGAAACTTGTAGAGTGTCCACAGGATGAGAAGATACTAAGCAAGCAAAACTCAAGCTAGCTCCATTTTAGTTTATTACCCTCGAAGTTACAATTAATTGGAAACTGGGGTACACCACCTGAAAATTTGCCCCGAGTGGCAAATGGTATGTTCATCTTAAAAAGAAATCAAAGCAAACACAATTACTTCCAGTTTAACTGGTTATTGCACTTTTATTCTTCTTTGGAAGAAAAATATGCAAAGAGAAAAACAGCGAAAAGTGATAAAGAAAACATCTAACTATGAATAGAGCACTGAACAGAATCAATACATGAACTGGACAAGTTTCATCAACCAACTGCAAATAGAAAAGGGGGTCACATCTCAACTTAGATGCTATGCATCAAATGTGGACAGGATGACGAAACCTACTGCATAGTCCGAAGATCCCAAAATTGGATTGATGATTCACAGGTTGCAGCGACAGTATTTACATCATGTGGATCCCATGCTCCACCAGAGAGGTAGTGCAGCATACCAGCAGACTCCTGTGAATGGACCTAGAATTTGAAACAAGACCTGAATAAGGATCAGCAAGTAAGGATAAGAATTAAAAAGGACATATCACACGGTGCAAGATTGCTTTTTTTTTAATAAGGTAAAGGTGAATGATACAAAGACAACACTTATGCATCTGCAGACTACATTAAGCACTGAGATGGACCCAAAGTAGAGCGTGTTTTACTCAATTTTTCACCAAGAATGTTAAATGGCTCTGTGTCATACAATTACAACATATGCTTAAAAAGAGACAAGAGCACAAATGCTACAAGAGGCACACAGACATAGATGACTACTTCTCACTCTTCATATTGTCCATTTCCCACAATTACTATTACAAGCACACTGCATCAATTGGTCTTTCACCTATCTCCACACAACCAAAAAAAACGGATTATCCATTGTCATTTCAACATCAACTAGAACACTCATGTGAAAACCATATGAGTCCCATGGAGCCAAATAAGAGGTTTCTAGAACTCCTTGCAAAAAAGAGCTCAACGGTCTTTGTATGGGTACAAAACATTGTATCTACATCAAACAAAGTGACTCTGGACCATGTCAATATAATTATCCATTTACTTCTCTCCCCTATCTCCTCTACCGGTTGTCTTACATCACAGAATTAAAAGGAGATGGCAAAGGAACTATATCACTTATAAATATCTAAAGAACATATGGGAGAAGTATATAATCCATTTCATTCTTAAAGAAGTAGCCAGTAGAGAGGTTCCATTAGAATATACCTGAGCCAACTTCTTTGAACAATCTAAGTTCCATAAGAAGATGTTTTCCTCATCAATACTAATCAACTTGTCATGCCTTCCAGACGGCCACCAGAGAACACTGTTACAGGCATTCCCAAGTCAGCAAGCAAAGTAAAGCTTTCAAATGACAAAATAGGGAGACTATGCTAAAGAAGCCCACCAACTGATCTTGCGTGAATGCGCATCAAGTGAGGCAATTTTTTCCAAATGAGGAGAATTCAACTGTCCATATAACTCAGGAATCTGCCATACGGCGGCTCCATAAGATTCACCTTCAACGAGAGGAGGATTTTCAAAACACATTCCAACTAGTGCTTCAATCTTAGCTAATGTTATTATCCAACAAAATCAACCCATAAATAAGGGACGCTGTAACTGAATGATGATTCATCAAAAGAATGAACAATTCATACGTAAACTTACTTAACGTGGATATAATTCACATTACACCACCTGACTGAAGAACTATTACATTAAAAATAATATATCGTCATAAACAGACGTCCTAGATCAAATTCATGAGAGAAGAAAACAATCGCCATTTAGTGATTTGCTCTAACCTTGGAAGCATTCATAGGTAAACAAGGGCGGAGAGGTTAACAAATTTAACGGGACGAAAACAAATGAAATTACAAACTCCGTGAATCTGTAGAATTGAATCGCATACAACAGAAAATGCCGTGACAGTGTTTCACAGAAATGGTCGTCTACTCCAGAGGATTGAGCCTAACTAGCCGAAAACATCGATACTGAAGAGTAATAATCGCAGATTAGCAGTGGACAATGCATGCAGTAGAACGCATATAAGCAATCAAATCATCGAGCCACGGAAAACCAAATCAAACCGAAGAGCCGGCACATTTGACGGAGCGACCAACAGCATCATCAGGACACGCATTCGAGCAGATCATGGATCGGTCAATCACCAGTGGAGAAAACAGTAGAGAAGATGCGCTGATCGAAGGGACAGGCGGAGAGGTCCCAAATCTCGTTCGGGTGCGAGAACAAGCCCTCGCAAATCAGCTCCGTACCGCCCGACGAGAGCCTCAGCAGATGGACCTGACGGAGAACGCATCGATTATAGATTCGGCCAGATCGAAGCAAGCCCGCGGGCGAGCGAGAGAATTTGCGAACAAGTCGCGCGAGACGCACCTCGTTCTCTTCCTTGAGGCTGAGGGTTCCGGTGAGGAAGCTGGTGTGGTCGGTGTCGGCCTTCACGTCGGAGATGCACCTGGCCTGCGAAAAATCCGGCGGGGAATTCATCAGGACGAATGAACGGGAATCAAGGATCGAGGAGGGAAATTTGGCGGGAGGGAGGGAGGGACGACTGGGGGGGTTTCGACGGAGGTTGGACCTGGTACTTGAGGCCATAGCCAACGCCCGACGATCCTCCCTGCATTGATGCGGTGAACTGGGATCGCCGATTGAGCTGAACTGGCTGAGCTGAATCGCGTTCTCTTGCTGTTTTGCCGTTTGCTTAACTCGCGAGCTCTCTCTCTCTCTCTCTCTCTCTCTCTCTTCGGTGCGCCCTGGGAACTGCGATGAAATCGTGAATGGGCCTAAGGCCCAGCCCAACTAATGTGGGCCATGATTGGTAAATGGGCCTCAGGCCCAATTAGGGAGAGCTCAGGATATGAACTCTTCCTACGTCTTGCTACCCATGGAACTAGCATTTCCACCGTCATGCTCGTTTAACCATTTTATTTTCGAAAATAATTTTTATTCAAAAATATTTTTTAATTATTTGAAGGCTTTTGAAAACTACCCAAAATTTTTATTCCTGAAATAGAAAAAGAATAAAAATACGTTTGGTAACTATACAAATTTTCTTTTTATTAATAATATTTTGAATTTTTTAATATTTCTTTCTTTCTTTCCTTTTTTTTTTTCTCTTTTCTTTTTTTCTTCTTCTCCTTCCTTGGCCCATGATCAGGTTGCCGGCAAAGGCGAGGGTTGCCCTCACCAAACCCTTGCCTAGGCGGCGAGGGCGATAATGAGGGTCCAACCCTCACTAGGCCACGAGGGTGTCATGGCCCTCACCGGCCACCTAACAAGAAAGAAGAAAAAAAAAATTCTTTTCATTTCTGATTCTTGTTCCCAAAATCAAGAATTAACTTTTTTTATTTATTCTTAATTCTATTCTAAAACTGATTCTGAGAACAAATTTGTACCCGGGAGCAAAAAATTTATCAAATGAATCTCTATTCTTTCTTTATTCTCGGGATCAAAAAAATAAAATCAGACACTGTTTGGACGGTTACCAAATAGGCCCTAATTAGATGCTCGCACGGATCCAAGGTCGTGGACCATATATAATCGTCATTGTCCACCGCGAGTCTGATCATGTACTTCACGTGAGACTCGTACCGATCAACAATTTTGATGAACCCGATTCATAAAAATCTAGGTCCCGACGAATATTTTTGCTGCAAGACAAAGTTACAGAAGTAGGAAAGCAAGCGGAGCCTGGCAACATCAACCGAACCGATTGTCGCGACTGAACTCCCGAGCCCTTTTTGGACAACATGCAAAAAGCGGGGGGGGGCTCGCCTGGTATGTCCTAAGTCTAGGTTTAGGACTTAACTCGGGCTCTCCCAAGCCCATACCATATCGCAACTTAGGATTTAGATATTTAACCTGCAAATGGTTCATGCCAATGAGTCGCCACTAATCGATTTGGGGTGGGTCGATTAGAAACCCAAATAAGGTGATGGGAGAATCACCCTATTCCTACGAACCAGAGATTAACTGAGTTCGGGGACTTGGTTACACTAGTCAGATAACTAATGCCCTTTCGGTACCATTTTACCCTGTTCATTTTTTTTGAAAACATTTATCAGGCAATTTGGATTGATTTTAGGACCTTTCTCCTAACATGTGAGGTGATCAAACGAGTGCATAATCAGAAACGATCAGCAGTCAAGAACACAACAATTCATGCAGCCTATGGTTCTAACCCTAACTAAGCCAGATGATATTCAAAACACAACAATTCATGCAATTGTATTAAAACAAATATGCATAATAACAACGCGACGGTAATAATAAAACATGCAAAGTACCACTGCGCGACTTTAGGCTTATTGAATTTAAATAAAATAACACATGCCTAAATATAAAGGATTAAAACACTCAGATAAGTCATACATGAAAAGAGAGAGAAATTTTTTTTTTTTTTTTAGGAATTTTTTTTAAAAAAATATTCTTATTTTTTTTGAAATATTATTTTTTTATTTTTAATTAAAAAAAAGAAAAGAAAAATGAAAATAAAAACCTTTTTTTATATTTTTTTTGATTTTTTTTAAATTTTTTTTTTGAATTTTTTAATATTTTTTTTTTGAAAAAAAAGTAATATAAAATAATAATATAAAATAAACCGGTCGGGTCGGGTCGGATCCGAACCGACCCGGTCAACAGACCCGACCCGGGAGTTGACCCGGGTCGGATCGGATGATCCGAATCGGGTCGGATCCGACCCGGGTCAACGGATCCGACCCGGGCGTTGACCCGGGTCGGATCGGATGATCCGGGTCGGATCAGAACCGGCCCGAGTCAACAGATCCGACCCGGGAGTTGACCCGGGTCGGATAAGCTGATTCGGGTCGGGTCTGACCCGGGTTTCACAGACCCGCGGGGCAGTCGCCGGCAGAGCCAAAATTGGCCATTCGCCGGCCGACCCAGACCGGCACAACCCTCGGTCAGGCCCCCTGGGACCATCATCAAGCCTCGCCGCCCACCCAGGTCACCGTCTGACCGCCGTTTACCGTCCGGCGACCAAAAACAAACCGGTCTCATTGAGGCTTTTCATCGAACAGGTGGGAGGCGTGACCAAAAACAGGAGAATCTGACCTGTTCCGGCGAACTGGTGGGCTCAGGCGACCCGGCCTACCTTCAGTGTCGACACACGGACGGCGGAGGACGGCGGTATGGGCCGGGAATCGCGCGACGCGGCCGGCGTGAGTCCCGACCACACCGGACACCGAAACAGGGGAAAACAGAGGAGGCTCTCGGCCGGGGGGCTCACCGGTCGTCAGCGCGTCTGGATGGTCTCCGGCGGGTCTGAGGGCGTCGACGACCTCTGCTGGTTCGCCTTTGGCTCTGGCGTGACCTCGGTTCCCCCTCTCTCTCTGTGTTCTCTCCCGGTTCTCGCTCCCTCTGTTTCTTTCTCAAAAATGGCCGGAGAGATGCTCCGGGCGTCGCCGGTCAGCTTGCTGGAGACGGCGAGACCGGCTGAGACTCCAGGCCCCTCTCTCTTCTCTATTTCTCTCCCGGTTCTCTCTCGGTGTCTCTCTCTCTCCTTGCTCTGTTTCTCTCTCAAAAACGCCGACCGGACCTCTCGGGAGTCGCCGTTCGGCTTGCTGGCGACGACGAGGCCGACCGGGACCTGCAAGGCACTCCGAGACTCCTCTCTCCTCCCTGTTTTTCTCTCCTTCTCTCCTTATCTCCCTCGGTCTCTCTCTCTCTCTTTTTTTTGGAAAAATGGCCGACCGGCTCTCCTCTTCCTCTCTGGTTTTTGTAGTGGCCGAGAGCCACTGCTCTGCTCCCTGACGTCTGCGCGACGACGGCCTGCACCGGCCTACGCTGCTCGAAGACTTTTGTGGCCATTAGGCCGGTGCAGGGGGGGTTCTCGGAGGACAGAGAGAAACAGGGAGAAGAGAGGGAGGAGGGGATAAGGGAGGCCCGGGAAATGGGGGAAGACGGGACTGGCAATTAATGCCAGTCCCGTCGTCGTGCTCGTTCGGGCTTCCTCTGGCCGGATGACGACGATGACGGGGGGCGGCGCCGCCGTGCGTCGGCGTGACGACGCGAAGCAGAGGCGGACAGGGGCGTGGACAGCGACGGTCGCGCGTGGGGGAGAAGGAAGAGGAAGAGAAGGCTGGGCCGGGCTGGGCCCAGACGCGCGAGGGGGAGAGAAGAGAAGGAGAAGCGGGCTGGGCCGGCAAGGGGAAAAAGAAAAGAAAGAAAAGAGGAAGGCTGGGCCGCGCGGAGGGGAAAGCTGGGCCGCGTGGGGGGAAAAGCTGGAATGGGCCGGGTCGGTCTGGCCCCGACCCGGCCCGAATCGATTTTTTTTTGTTTTCTTTTTTTTAATTAATTAATTAATAACTCTTTTTTTTGAAATTTTATTTTATTTTTATTATTTATTTATTCATTTATTTTTACAAAACTCTACTAGGCTCTATTAATGCGAAATGTGCCTAATTTCTATATGCAATGCATTTAAATAGAAATATTTTTGTTTTAGGAGTTAAATGAATTTAACTTCTAAATTTTGTGTAATTAATTTTGGGCAAATTTAAAAATAGGTGTCAACACCGATTCATTGCCATAACAATCTTCAAATGGCAATCTATTTAAAAGTTAGGAAGTCCAAGATTGAATCCCGGGCTTATAACTAGCACGAAGTGCGAATACATCAACATGAGCAAATAGTTCCACTTTGCAGCCTGCTTCCGTAAACAAAACTTCGATTTTTTTATTTTATTTTTCTAAGTTATGATGGGCGATCTCAAAGCTTGGACTCGGCACACCAGTCCATTATATATCTTTTCCGGCTAATGTACCGACACGTATTGGAAAATATATCCCCATCGGTTTTTGTTGGTAAAATTGTTTTAATTACAGTGAGGCATGATAGGCTCTCGCCTAGCATTAAGCATGATAAATGCTTGTTTACGGGTCGTCATTGTGTTCAAGAATCAATATTGTGAAAAGCATTTTCGCTTTATCTATCAAACAGTTCGTACGGTCAGCTAATGACAATCAGCAATATTCTGTGAGCTAGAGCTACCTGGCCATGGTCACCGGCTTTTAAGGTCTAACTCTTTCTTCTTAACCAAACGAAACCATGAGAATTATTGACCATGTAGACTTCACAGATGAGACCCAGACGATAAACTGTCAAACGCCATGCAAATCAGTCTTGGTCCATATATATATATTTTTTTAAAGTCCGCTTATCATTTTCTGTTTTCATTTATTTTGGTCCAACGCTTTTGGTCACTACTCGAGTATAATTCAAAAGGCACCGTTCTTGAATCTTGATGGGGTTATTAACAATCTAGGTGCGTCCTTCGTCACAGGCAGAAGATGGCTCATTCCATTAAAGTCAACACTCAATTTCCTCCTCTCGGAAAGTCCCTCCTCCGCTCAATTATCATTACTTAAAAATAATTGAAAAGTCAACGGAGGCATGACAATTCGATAACACTATTTCCTCCACATAAACCACCCCTAGATGTAACAGATAACGAAGCAAGTTTTGTAGCAGGTTTTTGTCATTAAGAAAAAGAGAAGAAAATCAAGTTGGGGAACAAAATGAACTCAATGATAATTAACTGCAGATCACATTCGATGGTTTTCTTCTTCGGGGAAAGTCAAAGGGAACAAAACACGAGTCCTAGAAAATTCATACGAGAAATGCTCCCCTAGGTTGAGTTTGCAAGAAAATGTATGAATTTTAAAGGCGGATACGAGGAATGCTCACCTGATGCAGTGCTCAACTGATGCAGCTCCGTCGACAAAGGAGGAAAACCAAAAGCACATAATAATGCGAAAATTCATATAACCCTTTTTTTTTCACTTCATTAAAGAATAACGAACTAACTTCGTTGACTAAAGCCTCGTGAGATGTATTGATCTTGAGATCTGAACGTGGCACCGTCATCTTCCTCCTCGACCAAACGAGAAGCGATGTTTGTATAGATAAACACCGCAAAGAATGCTCAAATTCCCACCGAAAAACACCATGCACATAATCACCCGAAGATCATCATTATCATCGCCGCCGTCGTCCCTCGATTCGCGTGTCCTCGTAATAACCGCGATTTCTGCCCTCTCTCTGCTCGTGCTTCTACATCCAGACTCCTCCCTCCTCCTCCTCGCCCCTCGCAGCTCGGAGCCCCCCACGAAGCCAAGGTCGCTGCCACCGCCATCGACGAAAGGCACTGCAGAGGCTCGGACAGATCAGAAGGCCAAGTTGGATCAGTCGAAAATTGAGGTCTGCTTGGTGGGAGCAGCGAGGCGGTTCGAGCTGACCGGGCCGTCCATCGTGGAGCACATACTCAAGGGGCATCCTAACTCGGATCTGTTCTTGCACAGCCCGTACGACAAGAACTCGTACAAGCTGCTGCTGCTGAAGGGGTCGCCGAGGATCGCCACTGTGCGCATTTTCCATCCCCAGCGGATTCACGAGACCGAGTCGCAGGCCCGAGTTCTCACCGGACTCAACTCCCCCAGTGGCATTCAGGTCGGATGGCTTCGTTTTTCTTCCCCCTCTAGCTCTTGCTTGTTCCTGTCTTCATTCTCTGATTGCACTTGTGCACCATTTGACTTTTAGACAAATGATGGAGTTTTTTTGTCTTTGTTCTTTTTGCCATAGGCTAGTTGTACTTATTAAGTTTGCTCGAAAAATAAAAGATAAAATACGTTTTTTGTCAGATTAGCAGATGGTTCCATTTAAACTAGTTACTTAGCAAGCACGGCCATGCGTATATATGTAAGTTATGGGTTATTAATAATTCATTAATATGAGATGTGATCATAGAGAAAAAGATGAGATTTCGTAGAATTAATATTATAATCTTGCAAAAGAGTGTCGTTCTTGATGAAGGTCTATGATTAATATATTTTGCAGAAAGAAAAAGGCTATGATGTTAAGTTTCCTGAGCATATAAAATAAAATGAAAATAATTTTTTAGCGAACAATAAGAAGAGCTATATCTAAATAAGCTTATCAAAGGGAAGAATTAAATAAAATACAAGTGATCTATGTTTTAATTGAGTTGCAATATACTCTTTTTTTATTTGAATATTTTATTGCAACTTTCGAATAAGGATTATCTTTATGTAATATTAAAATAACGAGAGTTGTTATAACATTTTTCGTCCCAGCAACAGTTTAATGAATCGCGTTACTAATTAGTTATAATTTATTGAGATTATTTTATTTCCCAAGCTAAGTGATTCTAGTTATATAGTGTAATTAGTTACTGGATTAAATCAAATTACTCAAACCAATTGAATTACGTTTTAGTCGACAACAACATATACATCTAGAGTGGGATTTGAATGTTATAAGATTTTTATCATTTCAACTTTTCTCTCTAACTATCTTGATTCCAAGCTAAATGAATTTGCCAACTAAGTAAGTCAACTGTAATGAAAGAGGCTATATTTGAAATTCTAAGAGTAATCACTTTAAGTGATGGAGGTCCTCCAATGGGGCAATTTGACTCAAACGCCTGACCCGTAACCGGAAAAAAAATTCAGACTCCCAAATTTGAGCGCAAAAATCAAACCAGAAGCGCAGAACGAGCTTAACACATAAAAGCCCGACACCGAGACTGACCTTATGATAGTGTTCGTGAGCTTCGGCTGCTCAATCTGAGCAGCTACCACGTCCACTGCTTGCAAAAGAGAACACAACGAAACGCCAATTCCGAAGCGCAAAACACGTCAGCAAAAGTCAAGTGCAGAGATTTCGCTCAGGATTCGTTCGGTCGTCTATGAAGAAGAAATCTGTGAGTCGCTGCTGATCAGGCGGAACCGGCGGCCTGCCAGGGACGTGGACGATCCGCCACGCATCGTTCTCGCTGCTCATTGTTCTTTGCAGCTATCTCCGGTGACCGGCCCAACGGGGAGTCGATCGAGCACGGAAGCGGAGGGGAAACCGTAACGCCGTCGGTCGGTGGTGGCGGAGCTCGACGGCGGCTGAAGTAGAAGAAGCAAAGAGAGAAGGAGCACACTGGGCCTGATTGTGGGCCTGAACCGGCCCAGTTTCTTTCAAGCCCATCCCATTAGGACGAGCCCACAAACTCTGTTACACAGCAGCGGCTCTTTTTCCTTTCTCAATTGATTTTTCTTTGAAAGATATTTCTTGTAATTTTTTTTTACAATTGTTAAATAGTACACGCTTTATCATTTTCTTAACATTCGTATCAGGGGTTAATCATGTGCCGAAAAGATAAAAAGAACCCGGAAAGGAGTAGTAAATAATAATATAACACTCAATAATCAAATGATAAATAAATTGCTGAAAAGATTAAAGAACCCGGAATGCATAAGCAAGGGAACGTGAATCCCTATTATGCAGCGACGGCAAATTACTGTGATGCAGATCTAATGTAAGTGCTGAGTTGATACGTTTATTTCTTTTTCTTTTTACTTTGCAAATAACTACACTAAAATCACTAAATTAATGATATTTTCTTTGAGCATATACATCTTGAGGAGTCCTTTAGCTATAAGTTCTTCTAGAAAAAGTACACGGTAAATGCACGGTATGTGAAGCATACATTTGCTTGAGCATGTGAAGAGTTACCGCTGTATTTGTTCAAGAAGTTTGGACCCACTAAGTCTACATTTGCTTGAGCTTGAGTTTTGGGGAAATGACTTTTGGTTAAAGGTGTATTTGCTTAAATGCACGGTATGTGAAGCATACATTTGCTTGAGCATGTGAAGAGTTACCGCTGTATTTGTTCAAGAAGTTTGGACCCACTAAATCTACATTTGCTTGAGCTTGAGTTTTGGGGAAATGACTTTTGGCTAAAGGTGTATTTGCTTAAATACAGTTCATTTAGTGATTTTAGTTTAGTTATTTGGAAAATAGCTTTGAAGTTGAAAAAGAAAATTACAGACAAAGCAACTTCACGGAATTTTTTTATTTTTATTCTTTTAATTTCTTTTAATTTTTTTATTTTGTTATTATTTTTTTGAAAATTTTGATAGTCCAAGCAACGATGAGCGGGGCGGCGACATATATAAAAATGGACATGAAATTATCCAAAGTGCATCTTGATGTTCTAACGGGGTACCTGAGCATGTTCACATTCCTCATATTAGCTACGGCGAGATGGATCTCTGATCAGTTTGGCCGCCGCAAGACGATTATGATGGCGAGGGCCATGTATTTCGGTGGGCCCCTTCTTATGGGTTTGTGTGCATGAGCGAGGATTTCTCATTGTTGTCATGATTGTTATGCGCGCTCACGTTTAGGCTTATTAGTGTTTTGTGAGATCTTCAATGGAAACGTGTGCTTTGGATGTTTGCTGCTGAATAGAGCATGCCATGTTGACTGTGTAGGAAGTGAGTATTACATTTCACTGTGGCCTTGAAATTGTAGCATGTAAAAGGGTTGATCGGACGGGTAAAATGATGTTGATGATGGCATGAAATTGCGCACTTATACTTTGATTGGAAAGTTATAAAATCTGTTGTACGTGTTTCTGCTCATTATTGGGATACCTTTTAGGTTATTCATGTTGGTTGTGATAAGTTTGTAGTGAAACAAAATTGGAAGGTCTTAATGTGAGAAGAAGAGCAGCTACTACGAATTCCTCTTAATATGCATTGTATGTGAAGTGGAACCGATCCTCCAAGTCCGGTTCCTGGTTCCTAGGTCGGATTGAACCAAACCGGGAACCGATCACTTCTCACAATTATCATTTTCTTAAACTTCTTTCCTAATATTGGGTGTTGACGTCCTTCCACGAATCTCCGGTGGGAATTGACCTTTATCATGCTCATTGGGATTGTACACTCAAATAGAAACTGAACATGACGGTACTGATATTTGTTGTTTATCAGCATTTTGATCCAAGTAGCGATGGATTCGTTCTCGTGTACATGTGGGTCATGCTATGACACAATGGTGTCTACGCAGCTGGTGTGTCCGTCGATGTTAGAGCTATTTGGCAAAAATGACAGTTACCTGCCGTTCCTATTACGGCTATTTGAAGGAGGAGAGGACGACAAAGATGAATATGTGTTGGCTCCTGCCCGAGTCAACGAAATAGAAGAAGAAACGGACGTTAAATCAAGTGATGGTAGCCACCATTTTCAGACATTTGAACCAAGTGATAGCAGCCACCATTCTCAAACATCTATGCAGCTGAGGTTTCTCCTGTCTTCTCCCGCGCTCTCAAAAAAGTGATAAGAATGCTACAAAATTAGGAAAAAAATGAAAATGAGTCAGTACCTGAGGGAGAAATAACTACACCATGATTTGTCTTTCTTTTCTTTTTTAACTTTAAAGGTATTTTGTAAATAACTACACCAAAATCACTAAATTAACGGTATTTGTTTTGAGCATATACACCTTGAGAAGTCTTTTTACCATAAGTTCTTCTAAAAAAAGTGCACGGTACATGCACGGTACATGCACGGAATGTGCATTTAATATTGTGAAGCATGTGTAAAGTCACCCCTGTAGTTGTTCATGAAATTTGGACCCACAAAATCTACATTTGCTTGAGCCTGAGTTTTGGGGAAATGACTTTTGGTTCACGGTGTATTTGCTTAAATACGTTGATTTAGTGATTTGGATGTAGTTATTTGCAAAATAGTTTTGAAGTTGAAAAAGAAAGTTAAAGACAAAGCAAATTCACAGAATTTTTTTGTTTTTATTCTTTCAATTTTTTTTGTATATAGCTATAAACATTGTAATGAAATAATATTTTTCTTTTTTTAAAAAATTTTGACAGTCCAAGCAGCGATGAGTAGGGCGGTGGCATATATAAAGATGGACGTGAAATTATCCGAAGCGCATCTTGACATTTTGGTGGGGTATCGAGCATGTTGATGTTCCTCGGATTGGTGACAGCGAGATGGATACCGCTGCAAGATGATTATGATGGCGGGGTCATGTATTTCGTCGGGCCCCTTCATATGGGTTTTGCCCCCACCTATTCTATTTTCTTGGCTGGCCACTCCTGTGCCACCTTCGATGCCGATTTCACCCTCATGATTGCCCCCATCTACGCAACTAAGATTTTCCTTGTTTTCTCCCAATATATGCTACAAAAGTAGGAAAAAAAAAAGAAACGAAAATGAGTGAGTATATGAGGGAGAAGTAACTACATGATTTGTCTTTCTTTTCTTTTTTAACTTCAAAGGTATTTTGCAAATAACTACAAAAAAATCGTTAAATTAACGGTATTTGCTTTGAGCATATATACCTTAAGGAGTCCTTTAATCATAAGTCTTTATAGAAAAAGTGCACGGAATGTGCATTCGATATTGCGAAACATGTGAAGAATCACCCATATAGTCATCAATGAAGTTTGGACCCACTAAGTCAACATTTGCTTGAGCTTGAATTTTGGGGAAATGACTTTTGGCTCGAGGTGTATTTGCTTAAATACCGTTGATTTAGTAATTTTGGTGTAATTATTTACAAAATAACTTTGAAGTTGAAAAAGAAAGTTAAAGCCAAAACAACTTCATAGAATTTTTTTATTTTATTCTTTCAATTTTTTGTTCATAGTTATAAACATTGTAATGATCCAAAAATGTATTGAATTAAATAATGAAGAGATAATGGTAAGGCTAAGGCAGACATGATCTCTTCACAATCCCATGTGGAGTTTTGTGTACTTAAGGTTGTACGGCTAGATATTTAGTCATTGTCGCGTCCTTGCATTTCCCACAAAGAACCAACCATGTACGCATGTCAATTCAAGTAAAACTTTTTAATAAGTAATCTCAATTAATTAGCTGTTGACACCTGATTTTTGTCAATCTAGTAAATTGGTGCCTTAAAATGTGAATGCCCAAAGTAGTGTAAGAAGGAGAGAACAAAATAAAATTATTAGAATATATATTTAGATTAAAAAAAAGAAAGAAAGAAAGAAGAAGGAACTGGGCCGGTTCGATCTGGCCCGTTTGAACCTGGCCCTTCTATTTTTCCTCCCCTTTATCTTCGTTTGGACCTAGCTCATACCTCTACCATAGTTTTCAAAGCCCACAAACTTATTACTCCGGATTTCCATTTTAGACATTTCAATTTAAAGGCCCATGAAACAGCTTGGGGACTCAACAAGTGCAACCCGGCCTTGCACAATTATCCCAAATGAGGGGATATTCATGAGTTTACAAAGAAATGTCGTGATCAAAGCTGGCTTTGCACAATTATATACAAAAAAATGTCGTGTTCCCGATTATGGATATTCAGTTGATCATGATGATCTAAATGAGGGGATGAGTGATTCAAATGATAATGTATCTTCCAACGTAGTACGTTTACGTAATGAAATAGCCATGAGTTTGCAAAGTCGTTAAGGATGTTTGTAATATTTAAGGATAATGTATTTCATTCTTAGGGACATGTGATTATGTATATTATAATAAAATGACTCTTTTTTAAAAAAAAATTTGTTCATATATTTCTAATACATTATTCTCATCGCGAAAATATAAAAGTTACCGTCATTATTTTTTTTACTTCAATTTTAAACAATTAAAATTAAAAAAATTAAATTGATAGCATCCAAGGACTTTTCAAATATATGTTTACCAAACAGCTTGCATTTTCCCAAAGCATTTTTCAATTATAGTTTGCCAAACAATCTTGCATTTCTCAAAAGCCCTCTGTGCTAAATGCCTTTGCATTTGGCCAAAGGTTTTCCCCAAATGCTGAACCAAATATGCCTGAAGTGCCCTTAAGGGAGAACTACCCACTTACGACTTTGATTGTTATTACTTCTGCAGGAGCTACGACGTCATTCCTTGAGGCAACCATGGATGACCAAGAATATGTGCCATTCGGCGAAGACTACAGTTACTGCGATTTCCTCCTTTGTATGTTCGAAGGAGGAGAAGAGTCTCCCGAAATCAAAGAAGACTACAGTTACCGCGATTTCCTCCTTCATATGTTCAAAGGAGGAGGAGAGTCTCCCGACATCGAAGAAGACGAAATTATGGATGAACAGAGTGAGGTATGCTTGCTTGTCGCTGTTCTTGTTGTGCTTGCATCCGATTTTTACTTTCTAAATTAAGTATGCTGGTTAAACTGAATAATAGTAGATCATGAAAATGCACTGAAAATGTAAAACCAAGCTGTATTTTTTTTTTAAATATTTTTTCGATTTTTTTTCTGGCCTTCTTTCATTTGGCTGGTCGCCAGACTGGCCAGAGTCGAGGGTCGACAAGGCAGCCTCGCCGGCCCCTAGCTGGCTGAGGTTAGCCTCACCTTGGCTAAGCGAGGTTTGGCCTCGCCGTCGCTAGGCGAGGGAGACCCAGTTGACGGCGAGAACACCCAGCCAGAAGCTGGCAAGGCTCGCCCTCAACAGTGGCTGGCGGAGGCAAGCTTCACTAGAGGCCGGCAAGGCCTCGCCTCTGGCTGGGGAAGAAGTCCAGGAAAAAAAAAGAAAAGGAAATATAAAATAATAATAAAATTTCGAAAATATATTAAAATATTTAAAAACAATGCTACGAATTCTTTCTTTCATTAGACAGATTTCTTCTTTGCAATTATGCTTGGGCTCTCTGAACGGTTTCTCTTGTAGCTTTACGGAATTGATCGACTTACATGAGGTGTCAATTAACTTACATTGCAGGAATTGGAAGATAGTGATTCTGAAGTCAACGCCAATGTGCAGGCGAATGTGATTGAGGAAGCGAACCAGCGCTGGAACAAGTACGCCTTCGGCTACGCCATTGTGGCCTCCATGATCTGCATTTTGCTTGGTTTTGGTTAGTCCTCTCTCTGTCCCGATGCGTCCAATATATCTTTGCAAATCAATTTTCCATATAGCGAATCAATTCATTGCAACTTAATTATGTTGCCAAAAAAAACGATAATAATGATTTGAGTTATATCTTGGTTATTACACTTTAATTTGTCTAGCTTTATTACCGATAACAATGATAAATCTATTGCCAAAAGGTCATTTTTTTAATGCATAAAAAAGAAAAAAGATTATTTAAGCTCAGTTCATTTCACGAAAAATTTGACGTTTTTGGAAAATTTTTCCTGGAACATTATTTTTCAAGAAAATTATAATATTTTCCGGTGTTGAGCTGAGATTTGAAAATGAACTGAAAAATATTTTCCGTTGTTCAGTATGGGAAATCAAATTTGATTTTCCTCCTTGTACTCCTTTTAATTATTTTTTATTTTTTGAAAATATAGAGTTTTTAATTATTTTTTAATTTTTGGATTCATTAATAATTTTTCTTTTCTTTTCTTTTCTTTTTTAATCTTATTTTTTTAATCTTTTATTTCTTCCTCTGCCGGCCACAGGCTAGCCTCACCGACCTTGGACGAGCGAGGCCAAGCCTTGCCTGTGGCCAATCGTCGGCAGAGGAAGACTGAAAATAAAAAAAGAAGAGAAAAAAAAGAAAATAAAAAGATTAAAAAATAATTATAACTCAAATTTTATTAAAAAAATAAAAAATAAAAAAAGAGAAATGTGTTTTGTGAAAGAAAGTGAGGTGAAGGAAGATATAGAAAATGTTTTTCCGCTTTCTAAAAAGTGGAAAACATTTTCCTCACTTTTGAATGTGCTTTTTTCATGACTAGTTTATTTTTCGTGAACGAACACCAAAAAACTGAAAAATATTTTCCTGAAAGTTATTTTCTGTGAAACGAATGAAGCATTAATTTCGAATAACTTCATCCACTTTTGTCTTCTTTTATTTGTGCCAACCAAGTTAATTTCAGATTGTGTCCATCGTAGTTATTATTTATCATCATTCTTATCTGGCAATAATATATTATAGTGAAAAATAGGGCAAGAAATATTTTTTTTTCTTTTTTTGTGTTTTCAATTTCTTGTGTGTGGTTACGATTTACTTGGGAATATTGTGATATTAAATAAGATTTTTATTTTGAATTTTGGCAAACATAGGAGTGATAAGTGAGGGGACAAAATTAGTAAGGCCAACAGTAACAAGGCAGAACTTGAACATGGGCGAAGAGCATGATGATTTTCTGATAAGGATTTCTAAATTGTCTTGCCTTTTCGGGTTGGCACTGGCTGGGTGGACCTCTAAAAGGATTTGCAGTCGCTGCAAGATTGTGTTGGCAGCGGCCTTCTTCTTTGTCGGGGCCCTCCTCATGGGCATTGTGCCCAACTCATTCTTCCTAATGTTGGGCCGCCTCATCACCAATATCGGTGTTTGCTATGCCCTCACCATTGCTCCTATCTACATCGTCGAGAACTCTCTACAGCGGCTTGCTCACCTGTATTCATTTCTTTTCTTTCTTTTTTTTCCTAATTTTGTAGCATATTTTTTATTTTTAATTTATCATCAATTTTTGTTGGATGAAAAACTAAGGCTAGAAAATTAAAGTTAAAGGAAGGTGATTTCTTCTTTATACGTGTTTTGGTGGTTCAGGTATTCATCAACCTAGGCACCCTTCTCGGCTACATCTCCCATTATTGGTTCTACAGGTTACTCTCCAACATTGTCGGGTGGCGTGTCATGCTCTATGTGGGAGCAATCACCTTGGGCCTACTCGCTTTGGGGGTCCTTGCCATGCCAGAATCTCCTTCGTGGCTCGTCATGCAAGGCTGCCTGGGCGACGCGAAGCGCAGCCTCGCCCAAATCTCCAACTCTGAGGAGGAGGCCGCACTTCGGCTCGCTGAGATCAAGGAGGCTGCCGGCATCCCTGAAGAAAGCAACGATGATGTTGTCGAGGTCACCAGCCAGAGCACTGAGGGCATGTGGCAGGAACTCCTCCACCAGACCCAGTTTGTCTTACGCATGCTAGCATGTGCCATTGGAATCTACCTCTTCCAACAAACTTCTGGAATTGGCACCATCATCCTCTACAGCCCTCGCATCCTCGAGAAGGTTGGCATTATCGGTCATACCAGAATAACCTAAATCGTCATGCTAGTCGAATTTACGAAGACAGTGTTCTCCATCGTCGCCACCATCCTCCTTGACCGGGTCGGGTGGCGACAGTTGTTGTTGAGCAGCCTAGGCGGAATGATTTTGTCGCTTGCCTCCCTCGGTGTGTACCTCACCGCCATCGATAGACACTGGAAGGTCAAGTGGGCGATGGACATGTGCATCCTCTCATTGGTGTGCTACGTGGCCTCCTTCTCCACTGGGATGGGGCCAATCGCAATAGTATACAGCTCGGAGGTCTTCCCTATGAGGTTGCGGGCGTAGGGGTGCGCAATCAGTGTCGTTGTAGGCCAAGTGGCGAGTGGCTTAATATCAATGAAGTTCATGATTTTGTACAGAGCGATTAGACTAGGTGGGGTTGCCTTCTTATTTATGGGAATGGCCATCTTGGCATGGATCTTCCTATACTTTCTCGTGCCGGCTCACTTAAGTACCAAAAATTTTTTTACCTTTAAATTGGTGTATGAGCAACTAGTGTGTCCATCAATATCAGAGCCATTTGGCGAAGACGACAGTTACTTGCCATTCCTATTACGGCTATTTGAAAGAGGAGAGGACGACGAAGATGAAGATGTGTTAGCTCCTGCTTGAGTTAACGAAATACAAGTAGAAGCGAACGTTGAACCAAGTCATGGCAACCACCATTCTCAAACATCTACGCAGCAAGGTTTCTTCTATTTTCTCTTGCGGCCTCAAAAGAGTGATAAGATGCTACAAAATTATGAAAAAAAGAAACGAAAAGAGTGAGTACCTGGGAGAGAAATAGCTACACAATGATTTGTCTTTCTTATATTTTTTTAACTTCAAAGATATTTTGCAAATAACTACACCAAAATCACTAAATTAACAGTATTTTCTTTGAGCATATACACCTTGAGGAGTCCTTTAACCATAAGTTATTCTAGAAAAAGTGCACGGTATGTGCACGGAATGTTCATGAAGTTTGGACCCACAAAGTCTACATTTGCTTGAGCTTGAGTTTTGGGGAAATGACTTTTGGTTCAAGGTGCATTTGCCTAAATACCATTGATTTAGTTATTTTGATGTAGTTATTTTTAAAATATCTTCGAAGCTGAAAAAGAAAGTTAAAGACAAAGAAATTCACAGAATTTTTTTATTTTTATTCTTTCAATTTCTTGTATATAGTTTTAACATTGTAATGATAAATAAGATTTTCTTTTTTTTTTTAATTTTAACAGTCCAAACAGCAATGAGCGGAGTGGCAGCATATATAAAGGTGGACGTGAAATTATCCGAAACGCATCTTGATGTTTTGACGGGTACCTGAGCGTGTTCACATTCCTCAAATTGGTAACGACGAGATGGATCTCTGACCAATTTGGCCGCCACAAGATGATTATGATAGCGGGGGCCATGTATTTCGTTGGGCCCCTTTTTATGGGTTTTACCCTCATCTATTTTGTTTTCTTGGCCAACCACTCCTATGCCACCGTCGACACCGGTTTCACCCTCACGATTGCTCCCATCTACACGACTAAGATTTCCCCTATCTTCTCCCACGGCCTTGGAAAAGTGATACGCATGCTTCAAAATTAGGAAAAAAAGAAACGAAAATGAGTGTGTACCTGAGGGAGAAATAACTACACCATTATTTGTCTTTCTTTTCTTTTTTAACTTCAAAGGTATTTTGCAAATAACTACACCAAAATAACTAAATTAACAGTATTTGCTTTGAGTATATATACCTTGAGGAGTCCTTTAACTATAAGTCCTTCTAGAAAAAGTGCACGGTAAGTGCACAATACGTGCACGGAATGTGCATTCGATATTGTGAAGCATGTGAAGAGTCACCCCTATAGTTGTCCATGAAGTTTGGACCCACTAACTCTACATTTGCTTGAGCTTGAGTTTTGGGGAAATGACTTTTGGCTCAAGGTGTATTTGCTTAAATATTGTTTATTTAGTGATTTTGGTTTAGTTATTTGTAAAATAGCTTTGAAGTTGAAAAAGAAAGTTACACACAAAGCAACTTCGCGGAATTTTTTTATTTTTATTCTTTCAATTTCTTGTATATAGTTATAAACTTTGTAATGATAAATAAGATTTTATTTTTTTTAAAAAAAATTTGATAGTCCAAATAGCGATGAGCGGGGCAACGGCATATATAAAGATGGACGTGAAATTACCCAAAGCACATCTTAATGTTCTGACGGGTACCTGAGAGTGTTCACGTTTCTCGGATTGGCGACGGCAAGATGGATCTCTAACCAGTTTGGCCGCCACAAGACGATTATGATGGCAGGGGCCATGTATTTTGGCAAGCCCCTTCTTATGGGTTTTTCTCCCATCTATTCTGTTTTCTTGGCTGACCACTCTTGTGCCACCTTTTGTGCTAGCTTCGCCCTCATGATTGTCCCTATCTACTCGGCTGAGGTTTATCCTATCTTCTTCCACAACCTTAAAAAAGTGATAAGGATGCTACAAAATTAGGAAAAGAAGAAACGAACATGAGTGAGTACCTGAGGGAGAAATAACTACACCATGATCTGTCTTTCTTTTCTTTTTTAATTTCAAAGGTATTTTGCAAATAATTACACCAAAATTACTAAATTAACGGTATTTGCTTTGAGCATATACATCTTAAGGAGTCCTTTAACCACAAGTTATTCTAGAAAAAGTGCACGGTATGTGCACGGAATGTGCATTTGATATTGTGAAGCATGTGAAGAGTCACTCCTGTAATTGTTCATGAAGTTTGGATCCACTAAATTTACATTTGTTTGATCTTGAGTTTTGGGGAAATGACTTTTGACTCAAGGTGTATTTATTTAAATACCATTGATTTAGTGATTTTGGTGTAGTTATTTACAAAATAACTTTGAAGTTGAAAAAAAAGTTAAAGACAAAGCAACTTCATATAATTTTTTATTTTAATTCTTTCAATTTTTTGTTCATAGTTATAAACATTGTAATGATCCAAAAATGTATTGAATTAAATAATGAAGAGATAATGGTAAGGCTAAGGCAGACATGATCTCTTCACAATCCCATGTGGAGTTTTGTGTACTTAAGGTTGTACGGCTAGATATTTAGTCATCGTCGCGTCCTTGCATTTCCCACAAAGAACCAGCCATGTACGTATGTCAATCCAAGTAAGGCTTTTTAATAAGTAATTTCAATTAATTAGCTGTTGACACCTGATTTTTGTCAATCTAGTAAATTGGTGCCTTAAAATGTGAATGCCCAAAGTAGTGTAAGAAGGAGAGAACAAAACAAAATTATTAGAATATATATTTAGATAAAAAAAAAGAAAAAAGAAGGAACTGGGCCGGTTTGATCCGGCCCGTTTGAACCGGCCCTTCTATTTTCCTCCCCTTTATCTTCGTTTGAACCTAGCTCATACCTCTACCATAGTTTTCAAACCCCACAAACTCATTAGTCTGGATTTCCATTTTAGACAATTCAATTTAAAGACCCATGAAACAGCTTGGGGACTCAACAAGTCTAGCTCAGCCTTTCTCTCTTTCATCACCCTCATGCTCATTTCTCTCTCACGTAGTTTATAAAGAGGATAGAGCACATAAGCCATAATGTAGAAAAGACAAAGGGAAGAAAGGACAAAAGGCCAAAACGGCCGGGAACAGGAAGGATAGATAGATCCCAAAGTCAAGGGGAATTGTGTGGAGAGGTACAGTCCTTTGGGAGGGAGTGAGTCGAGGAAGACAAAAAAGAAGGGGAACGCTCAGCGCAAAGAGGGGGAGAAACAGAGACCAAAAAAAGGGAGAAAGAAGAGGGTAGTTGGAAGAGGAGAGCGCTCCGGTTCCTCCACCCGTGAGGATTGCCAACAAATCTCTTCCCCCTCCCAGTCAGTCGTTCGTTGCCGCGGGACGCCATCATCTCCGACCGCCCATTGCCTTGTCGGAAGACCTTCCGGCTCTATAATCCTATCGTACCGAGATCAAATCGCCACGGAAGTCAAGCCTGGCTGCAGTGAGGAGCTTTATCCTTCGCCGACATTGTCAATTCCGCTCCATTCCCGAACCAGGTAACTCCTCCACTTTATGCTCTGTTTTGTCCTGCTTGTCTGGCTTGAAAACACCGAACCGAATGAGTGACTTTTCGAGCAAATCGTGCGAAACCAAAACAAGTCCATGAAGATTTGTAATAATTTAGAGATTAAGACACTGTTTTTGGACGGAGAAACGCTTTAAAAGTGGGTCTGGAATTCGTATTCATCTACGCATACTAGCTGTTCGCTGAAATGTCTCAATGAAACAACATAGGCTTAGAACATTGAATCTGGTTTTGACGATTCACAGTGTTTCTTTGTAAACCGAGATAGATTTGTGGTGAAATATGGCCGTTTAGATCCTTACACTTCATGTTTGAGCCAAAAATAGCATTAAATCTCGGTTTTAAGCTCTGGTCTGAACTTGCCCGCCACCTGTTTGATAAAATGCTTGAACAGAAGGTCGAGACCGCTGTTACCAAAATCCATTCTTGTTATCTTCGTTCTACGCTTTTCTGGTGCTTGAATCGACATTCCATCACTTACTCGATGTTTTCTCTTTTGGTTGTATGTCACGATGTTCACCACCGAGCCCGCCATATGTATGTCTTTGCCGTCGGAGATGTCTCTCGTACCAGCTGAGTTTGAGGTCCTACACCATCCTAAGTTTGAACGTCACTCGTTCCATTGGGGTGTATTTGGGTCTGCTCAGATAGAAATGATGAGCTTTCATTTTGAAGTTTTGATCTTTTTCTTCTCTGTATGGACTGAAAATTCTTCACCGGAATTAGTCCGGTGACACAAAAAAAAAAAAATGCCGGCCAACTAGTGGCTGGAACTGAGTTGGTGTCGGTCGGAGCGGCCAACCAATGGGGAGTGATTCGGCGATGACCTAGGCTCCGGTGCCAGAGAAAATCTTATTTCGGTGAAGGCGTGAGGAACCAAGCTCTCGGTGACGAACCAACGCGATGGGGGGACGGTGGAGACGTCCGAAAGGAAGAAGAAAAATGGAAAACGAAAAAAGAAAAATAGAAAAGAAAAGGATAAAAAGAAAATCGGAAAAGAAATAGGAAAATGGGGTTTAATATAATCAGGTCAGACCACAGTAATCGGACCCCGGTCCCAACTCCCTTTTCCTGAATTAAAAAATAATAATAATATGCCAAAAAATTCAGAAAAATTTAGAAAAATTAAGGAAAGGTTTAGAAATTAGTTTTTGGGTTAATTTCATTAGGTTTTACTGTATATTTTTTTTTGGTAAGGTAACATGTATATTGACTTTTCAATGCATAACCTACATATGGTGTAACCGAAACACAAAAACCTCGTACCTGAAACGACGCACAAGGTGTCCCAACAGGTGCAAAGGTGTAACGGTTAAAGAGCTCGAAAGCATCAAACGCAAAATACAGCAAGGCTGAAAAACGACCAACCGACTACAAAAGAGAAACAATAACAACCCAAGGGGATTAATCAAAGATGGTAGGCGAGATGCCCCAATTGACTTGGATCCTTCTGTTACGAGGATTATCTTCAACAGGTTTGAATGACAGACCTCTATCCCTTATGAGCTTAGCAAGATGTTGCCGTAAGGCCGGCACAAAAAGGGGTTGGTTCCTGAAGAGGATATTGTTCCGAGTCGTCCAAATAATATGGCATAAAGCTCCAAATGAGAAGCGAGCAATTTGCTAGTGAAAGCTGTGGCCGCCTATGTAACAAGTGGCCCGTTGAAGATTGTCTTGCCACGATTGATTTCTCCAAGATAGATTACATTTATCCGCCCAGAATAGTACAAGGGAACCTGAGATAGGAAACCCAAAGAACAGATGATCAACAGAATCGGGTCTACATTTACAAAAGGCACAAACACCTTCTGAAATTCTGCGGTAATTAAGCAAAACGACCTGTGTTGGGAGCCTATTCAGTGATATAAGCCATAACAAAAAACCATACCTCGGCGCAATGCTCTGGTCCCAAATGAAGGAACGCCAAGGGACAATAGGTCTGCTGATTCTAATCAGCTCCCAAGCCGAGGCCACAGTGAAGATACCCGACGAGTGGCCCTTCCACACTAATCGATCAGGTCTCTGTACATCCATATCAGGGATAGCATCTGGCCAGGAGTTGAAGGTTTGAAGCATATTAGATTTTATTCTAGATTTAGTCTAAAAAATTGAAAAAAAGTGAAAACCTTTAAAAAAATTGCCCCAAAAAATTGAAAAAGCCATTAGGGTTTTGCCACAGGGCTTTTAATTGCCTTTTTTTTTTCTATATAAGATAATAGGTTGTTGGTTGTGCGTTTTTAATATATGGTTGTAATTTTCCACTTTAGCATGGATAGGATGAACTTTAGGAACTTCGATAGGCTACTTTAATCGATTAGTTAGCAAATAGTCAAGTTTAGATATCAAAATGGCACTAGTTAGATGACTAATGTAATCAAATCCTCGATCCTTAGAATCTCTGGTTGCATACGTATCGAGATGATACTCCCATGTCTCGATTAGGGTTTCTAGCCAATTTTTAATTATGACTAGTGATAACTCCAATTGAATGTGTAGATTAGAAACTAGCGTTGCGCGATGTATGAGGCTTGGGAGCGCCTCCGTCCTTGGATAGATGAGCCTTTTAGTTCGTCCTTTGAACAAACCAATCGATGTTCACGTCCATTAATAAATAGCTCTATACCTATGCATACACTCTCTCCTCGATCGGGACGAGTAGGTCGCGACACCGGCATATAACACACACACACATATACATATGTGTGTTTTATGTTTATGGGGCTTTAGGTGAATATTATGGGGATAATTTTCCAAAAAGTTATATATTTAGTGTATAGTGACTAATTCGGTTTTTAAATTTTTCAATTTAATAAACTTAGTTATAAACCTTTTGACAATATAGTCATTCCGGCCAATTTTTTAGCTAGAAATCACTCACGTGGACGCTAACCATCCTATGTGCTACGTGGCCCGATTGACGCTGACGTGGATGATTTTTCCTATGTTTTTATAATTTTTAAAATTTTTCTTTTTTTTTCCCATTTCCTCTATTGATCGCCGACCATAGGCAAGGAATGCCCTCACTGGATTCGGTGAGGGGAGGTTGATGAGGGCTGCTACAAGGATCACTGAGGCCTCGTCAACCGGCAGAGGGAAATAGGGACAAAAGGAAAAAGAAAGAAAAGAAAAAGAAAAAATTCAATTTTTTTTTAAAATTGCGAAAATCATTCCATTAGCAATTTTTGGTCAATTTGGTCAAAATGATTACGTTGACAAATTATCAAAAGATTTTAAACTAAATTTGGTTGTATTTTTTTTTGGTCGAAAAAAGTGCCATATTGAAAAGTTTATAACAGAATAAATTTAATATTTTTGGGCAATTTTCCCGAATGTCAAGAGTTCGTAATTTCCTTTCATACTTAGATTTTCGTTCATTTGTTATGTTGTTGTAATTATTATTTTTCCAGATATATTAGGCAGCTCCCAAAAATATACTAAAGAAGTTAATTAATTGCACCGGTATCAACTAAACTTGGGAAACCTTAACGTCGACTTCGACGCAAACTGACGTTAATTTTCTAGATTGTTCATATGGAAACAGCCCCTCGAGTTTCGACTCTAGTGGGTGGCTTGATTAGCAGACATGGTACATTTAATAAAATGACAACATTCTTGCACAGATAAAGATCCTATTCGTACAAATTACGTGCAAAAAAAGTCCTAAACTTATTACGATTATGCCAATTTTTTTTTGGTAAGGGAACGATTATGCCAATTCAATCCTAAACCTTTTAAAAATTTGCCAATATAATCTATCTGTCTAATTTTCACTAGAAATCATTAACTTAGACACCAGCTGTTCTACGTGACATCACTGACACTGACGTTGAAAATTCTTACAATTTGTATTATTTTTTCTGATTTTTTATAATTCTTTTTTTCTATCTTTTATTTTTGCCCTTCGTCCTCTGTGATCGCTGGCTTGGTCAGTGGCTGGCGACCGGCCACAAATGAAGGCCGACGAGAGCTGCCCTCACCTCCCTCTGGTGAGGCCTAATCTTGCCCAGACAATTCTCTCAAATTAATCCTACGCTCCAACATCTTAATGATACATGATTAGCGAAAACATGCAAACAAAATGAGCCACAACGGTCACATAATCGACCAGATCAACCAGCAAATATGATTCCGAACGAGAGTTTTAGTCACAAAATACAAGATTAGAAACAACAAATTGTGCAATTCGGAAATGGAATGTTGCAGTGGTTCGGGAGAAGAAGTGAAGGAGAGTGGGAGAGTGAAGGCAGGAGTCATGCCATCAAAGCGAAGCGCTAAAATATTAAAAAAAAATTGAAGAAAAACCTTGAAAAATATATTTTTTAAAATTTTAAATTAATGTTTATTTAGCAGTGCTGTGTTTTTGAGTACAGAGCGGATGGGCTTTGGACACGAAAGTTGAGTTTGAAGAAATGCCCTTGGAGATGCTCACTAATTACAATGACGCCCCCGTAAATTAAATTGACGACTTGACCCCTTGCCACGTCACATCAATGGTGTTTTTTTTTAGAATGATCTTTTTTTTTTCAGTTTCTCTCTATTTCCATTCCCATTCCTGTTAATTAAAACCATCGAATTGTCAATTCTATAGTGTGATTCGGGGAATGCCAATTTCTATTATTAAATTTAGTCAAAGTCATGTACTAAATAAAAATGGCCACAATTTGTAATTTAAAAAGAGTCGAGATGACTATAAGGAAATCTCCTAAATCTCTCGCACACTTTGTAAATCTATCCTAATAATTAAACAAATCCCATCATGACTTAAATCTCACTCTTTTACAAAAAGAAGAAGGCCTAATACCCTAAAAAATCTAAAACTTTAACTTTTATCTCAATTTTACCTTTTGTTTCATAAAAAACCTCAAACTTTAAGTTATGTCCAAATTCTACCAAAAACTTTTTTTTATCCCATAAAAATCCCTCAACTTTATATCATGTCCCAATTTTACCATAATTTTTTTCCTATGAAAACCCCAAACTTAAGTCTTATCCCAATTTTACTGTCGAGTTCCAATTTTATCCTAAAATTTTTACGCTTTCATAAAATACTACAAACTTTTACTTGAGTCAAAAATCTGCCCCCAGTAACTCTCAGTCCAAAATTTCTCATCGACAATCAAGAGATGAAAAACTTCGGAGCACGAGCTATCTAACCGCAAGAGATGGAACATTCCCAAACACGATAGATCGAAGACCGAGCACAAAATTCCTAAGAGCAAGTTTGACGGAGGGTTAATGGAGAGTAGATTTAGGACTCAAGTAATATTTTGTGATATTTTATGAGACAAACAAAAATTAGAGTGACATTGAATTGGACCTAAAGCTATGATTTTTTTTATAAGATAAAAAAAGTTTGGATTAGAATTGGTAGTGAACTTAAAGTTAAGGGTTTTTCATAAGACAAAAAAAGTTTATGGTAGAATTGGAATCAAACCTAAAGTTGGGGGTTTTTTATGAGACAAAAAAAGTTTAGGATAAAATTGGGGCAAGATCTAAAGTTTGAGATTTTTTATGAAACAAAAGGTAGAATTGGGACAAAAGCTAAAGTTTTAGGTTTTTTAGGGTATTAGGCCAAAAGAAGAAGAAGAAAGTTCATGTAAAATCTATGTACGTATTTACCATGCCCTACGATTACACGTAACTCTAGATAGCAATCGTAATTTATAATGCTTAAGATAATTGACAAGTAATCTACGAATGTTTACCCTTCTAAATTTGGATTAAAAAAAATTATTGAGTGTTACATGAATCTCTCGTATTCCCTTATATGATGATGGAAAGTATGTTTAAAAAATGGATCGAAATCCTTACATATTAGTACTTTCTATTAATTTCATTTCACTATTTCTATCATCACACACAAAGCAAGTGTGTTATCTATTACCGATTTGAATTAAAAACGAAATCTTCTTATTATCTTACAAGTTAGGTGAAGTTTTTTTTGAGACGGATAAGATCTTCAAATATTACCTCTCCTTTACTTAATAAACTTTTCCATCTTTTTCCAGAAGCGGCACTATTAGATTTTTACCAGCAGAGGATGAAGGAAAGAAAAAAAGAAAAAAAAAGAAAAAAGCAAAAGGAAATAAAAGTTATAAAAAAGTTCAAGAAAATCAGAAAAAAATAATTAAAAATTATAAAAATTGTTCATGTCATCTCTTTGCATTTGTAATATACCATGAACAGATTCCTCTTTTTTTTTTTAAGTAGCTTGAATTCTGCCACAAATAAAAGGGTAATAGATCTTCCCACAAGACATGTTATAGATAACCATCTTTGAATTTGGCTTTATGACTTTTTTCAGTAATTTTAGGCTTGATAAGATCTGTTAAAATCGGAATTACTGTTCAAACTTATTGCCCATTGTTGCCGAAGGTTGCCTGTTAAAAAGAAAAATGGACTTTGTGGTTCAAAAGGCAGGCCCCGTTATCTTGCGATTACCCATACACGCAAATTTTCTTTTTTCGGCCAACGTTTCTCGCTTTCATCCTCCGAAACCCTAGAAACCGAAAGCCCTCTTCCATGGCGTCTCCTCAGCCGCATTCCGCCCTAGCAACGGTGGCCATCGGCTACCCTACTCCTCATCCTTTGCCGAGGGGACATCACCGTCCACACCCGCCTCAACAGCACACCCCACTTTGCAATCTGCGGCTGAAGTGCAGAATGTCTCTTCTCTGTTGCATGCTGACTACCGTGGCGATCTTTTTGGGAGTGATGATTTGCTTCTTCAAATAAAATTGAAAATGATGATTATTATTCGGCACTCTAAATGCTCAAAGTCCTATGGAATGAGTATGTGTAACATGTTATAATTGATCTTTTTTTTAAAACTAAATACGGAAAATATACATATCATCTTATTATAAATCAATTTACGCATTTCATCTGAAAAATTGAGTTTTCTATTAATGAGTTTGAATTTCGATGTAAAGTGTTTGATAAATCACTTATTGGCTAAATAAAAAAAAAGAAAATATCTTTAATTAATTAGTGTAGTCAATCTAACTAACAAGTTAATATATTTTATTTTCAAAATTGAAAGACGCGATATACTCTTAATGACCCTCGTAATCGATGAACATCTCATTTGATATATCTTTCGTGCAACTGCCAAACAAGACCTCTAAAAACTTTCCGATTTCCACAAAGAATGTAAATGTCTCAGCAATTTTGCATGCGGGGCTTGGACATTGCAAGCATACATAGGTGGGTCCACTAGTCCAAAGTTCCCGCAACATTGTCCTTTAATTTCAGACGCAATTTCTGAAACAATGTCAAGAAAATGTGAAATACTACTACTACTAATAATAAGATATATACTCGTTTGGGATAAAAATTTTTCTATTTATAGTAAAGACTTATTACTTAGACGTTTTCTCTAAGTTCTAAAAATAAATCAGTTGTACAATTCAGTATTTGATGTTGAATATTTTTGAAAATTTCCTAATATTTTGGCGATAAATCAAAGTCAAGATGTCATAAATGGACCGATTGTACGCTGTAGTATTTGATATTTCAACATTTTCAAAATTTTCGAGTATTTTGTGACGACGTTTGACAAACTTTTATTGTAACAAAGTGCAACAATGAAATTTCTTTAATATTACGGTTATGACAGTATACGAAGAATTTCCAATTTTATGGTATAAGAGCAAAACTTTATAAAATGTGAATATCTTTATTTACAATATGTAAATTTCTAACGTTTGACTACGTGATATTAATTTTTTAATTTTGGACCAATATTGACCGTCTAAAATTGCATGGACTTACTTTTTACTAGTGAGGCTAAAGAAAATTACGGGTTATTTTAGATTTTCAATATGGGGAAAATTGTGTCCAAAGTTACACCGTATTAAATTTTGGTTAATTTTGTAGAGAACCTATGATATTTGAAAATCGACAGTTTAGGTCCCTAAATTTGTTGTACCTATACGATGCACGTAATACAATAATTAAATCCAAAATTTGTTTGACAACGCCAGAAGTAAAATAAATCACAATCCCGCAACATGTTGACTTACATCACTTGATTAAATCTTACTTACAAAAATAAATATCAGTCGCTTAAAGTGATTACTCTTAGAATTTCAAATATAGCCTCTTTCATTACAGTTGACTTACTTAGTTGGCAAATTCATTTAGCTTGGAGTCAAGATAGTTAGAGAGAAAAGTTGAAATGATAAAAATCTTATAACATTCAAATCCCACTCTAGATGTATATGTTGTTGTCGACTAAAACGTAATTCAATTGGTTTGAGTAATTTCATTTAATCCAGTAACTAATTACACTGTATAACTAGAATCACTTACACTACAAAAAAACATATTTTTTCCGACGAAATTTCCAACGAAAAATTCTGAAAAATTCGTTGGAAAATAAATTTCCAACAAATTTTCCAACGAAAAAAAATTTGTGGGTAATTCGTCGTCGGAAAATTTTCCAACAAAAAATTTTAATTTTAGTTGGAAATTTGCGACGAAAATTTTTTCGTTGGAAATTTCGTTGGAAACTTCGTGGGTAAATTAGTGGCTAAATTCCTTGGAAAGTTCGTAGGAAAATTCGTCGCTAATTATTCGTTGGAAAACTCGTGGCAAAATTCATCGGTAATTATTCGTGGATAAATTTCTTGGAAACTTCGTTGCAAATTTCGTTGCTACTTATTCGTTGGAAAAGTCGTGGAAAGATTCATTGGTAATTTCACTACAAAAAAACAAGAGTTTTTCCATGAATTTTCCGACGAAAAATTTGGCGAAATTCGTTGAAACGAATTTCCAACGAAATTAGCGACGAACAAAAATTCGTTGGTAATTCGTCGTTGCAAATTTTTGCGACAAAAAATTTAAATTTTCGTTGGTAATTTGCGACGAAATTTTTTCGTTGCAAAATTCGTTGCAAAATTCGTCGCAAAGTTCGTTGGAAAATTCGTCGTTAATTATTCGTTGCAAAAATTGTGGCAAAATTCGTTGGTAATTTTTTGTGGTAAAATTTGTGGCAAAACGTATTTCCGACGAAAAAAAATTCTTCGCTAATTCGGCGTCGGAAATTTTTTGCGACAAAAAATTTTAATTTTTCGTTGGTAATTTGCAACGAAAACAGAGTCGTGGCAAAATTCGTGGGAAATTTCCCACGAATTTTGCTACGAAATTCAAATTTTCGGCATAGGCGGCTTTTTTCAATTTCGTGGCAAAATTCGTGGGAAATTTCCCACGAATTTTGCCACGAAATTGAAAAACCCGGTATTTTGCCACAAACAAAAAAATTCGTCGGAAATTTTTTTTTCGCAAATTTTGGTGACGAAAATTTGAATTTTCGTTGGTAAATTTGAATTTTCGTTGATAAATTTGAATTTTCGTCGGAATTGCGGCCGCGACCCCCCCGGCCAGAATCGCGGCCGCAACCCCCCGCACTGCCGGAATCACGGCCACGACCCCGCCCCCCGCCCGCCGAAATCACGGCCGCGACCCCCCCCCCCCCCCCGGGCCGGAATCGCACCATGGGTGGTCTGGATACGGGCCGACGAGGACAGCATGAGGGGGACAATGAGGGCCTTGATTTGCTCCTTCTCGGCGTCAGTGATAGGGGCTGAGGAGGCGGCCAGGCCAGCCTCGGCGTTGGCGCCGGCAGCATCATGGGGGGTAGGCGAGGAGGCCCAGCGGGCGCGGAGGTGGTTCTTGAAGTTGACGGCGGCGGCCTGACGGATCTGCTCGTCGACGGAGGGCTTGGCGACGAGGCGAAGGACGGCGAGGGCACAGCTGGGGCGGTCGGCGGCGTCGACGAGGGAGGACTCGGCCTGGGCACTCACTCGCGTTGGACACATCGCATTTCACGAAGACGGCAGCCGGAAATCCCAAGTTGGAGTGGAACTTGGAATTCACCTTCTCCACGAGCAGCGCCACTTCCTTACCCCTCTCCTCCAAGAAATCAACCACCGTCACGAATATCCCTTTCTCTGCAAGCGCTATCGATAGGGCCTTCCCTGCACACCATCCAAAGCCAAATCCAATCACACAACGTAACTCCCCGAACCATCGCAACGCGCACAAACATACACAACCGCTAGCAGCGGCAAGGCGAAGACGACACATCGATCGCGACGACATCGGCAACATCAGAATCCACGGACACAAAAGGACGACGAGAAAACTCGGGCAAGACCGATCGCCGTAGAACAGAAAACAATCCCGAACGGCGATCAAGTGAGCGAAGGGAGGGGGAAGGTTTACCGATGCCGGAAGCTCCGCCGGTGACGAGAGCGGACAGGCCAGGCTTGAGCTCCATGGCGCGCGCGGTGTGTGTGCTGCTGCTTCCGGCGTCCGGCGATGACGTTTCGACGAAGAAGGACAAAACAGGGAGAAAAGTTGGACCTCTTGCTTTTTTTTTTGCCTTTATTTATGTTTGGGGCATTTTAAAATTTTGTGGCAAAATTCGTTGGAAATTTCCAACGAATTTTGCCACGAATTTTAAAAAGACTCCCACGTACATCATTTTAAAATTTCGTGGCAAAATTCGTCGGAAATTTCCAACGAATTTTACCACAAAAATAGAACATAGTGCAATAATAGCCCGGAAAATTTAAATTCGTGGCAAAATTCGTTAGAAATTTCCAACGAATTTTGCCACGAATTTAAAAAAGACTCCCACATATGGCATTTTAAAATTTCGTGACAAAATTCGTTGGAAATTTTCAACAAATTTTGCCACGAATTTAAAAAAGACTCACACATATGGCATTTTAAAATTTCGTGGCTAAATTCGTTGGAAATTTCCAACGAATTTTGCCACGAATTTAAAAAAGACTCACACATATGGCATTTTAAAATTTCGTGGCTAAATTCGTTGGAAATTTCCAACGAATTTTGCCACGAATTTAAAAAAGACTCCCACATACGGCATTTTATAATTTCGTGGAAAAATTCGTTGGAAATTTCCAACGAATTTTGCCACGAATTTAAAAAAGACTCACACATATGGCATTTTAAAATTTCGCGGCAAAATTCGTTGGAAATTTCCAACGAATTTTCCCGCGAATTTAAAGAAGACTCCCACATATGCCATTTTAAAATTTCGTGGCAAAATTCGTCGGAAATTTCCAATGAATTTTTTCACGAATTTAAAAAAGACTCCCACATACGGCATTTTAAAATTTCGTGGCAAAATTCGTCGGAAATTTCCGACGAATTTTGCCACGAAAATAGAACATAGTGCAATAATAGCCCGGAAAATTTAAATTCGTGACAAAATTCGTTAGAAATTTCCAACAAATTTTGCCACGAATTTAAAAAAGACTCCCACATACGGCATTTTAAAATTTCTTGGCAAAATTCGTCGGAAATTTCCGATGAATTTTGCCACGAAAATAGAACATTGTGCAATAATAGCCCGGAAAATTTAAATTCGTGGCAAACGAATTTAAAAAAGACTCCCACATACGGCATTTTAAAATTTCTTGGCAAAATTCGTCGGAAATTTCCGATGAATTTTGCCACGAAAATAGAACATAGTGCAATAATAGCCCGGAAAATTTAAATTCGTGGCAAAATTCGTTGGAAATTTCCGACGAATTTTGCCATGAAAATAGAACATAGTGCAATAATAGCCCGGAAAATTTAAATTCGCGGCAAAATTTGTTGAAAATTTCCAACGAATTTTGCTACGAATTTAAAAAAGACTACCACATACGGCATTTTAAAATTTCGTGGAAGAATTCGTCGGAAATTTCCGATGAATTTTGCCACGAAAATAGAACATTGTGCAATAATAGCCCGGAAAATTTAAATTCGTGGCAAAATTCGTTGGAAATTTTCAACAAATTTTTCCACGAATTTAAAAAAGACTCCCACATATGGCATTTTATAATTTCGCGGAAAAATTCGTTGGAAATTTCCAACGAATTTTGCCACGAATTTAAAAAGACTCGCACATATTGAATTTTAAAATTTCGTGGCAAAATTCGTTGGAAATTTCCAATGAATTTTCCCGCGAATTTAAAAAAGACTCCCACATATGCCATTTTAAAATTTCGTGGCAAAATTCGTCGGAAATTTCCAACGAATTTTGCCAATAATTTAAAAAAGACTCCCACATACGGCATTTTAAAATTTCGTGGCAAAATTCGTTGGAAATTTCCGACGAATTTTGCCACGAAAATAGAACATAGTGCAATAATAGCCCGGAAAATTTAAATTCGTGGCAAAATTCGTTGGAAATTTCCAACGAATTTTGCCACGAATTTAAAAAAGACTCCCACATACGGCATTTTAAAATTTCGTGGCAAAATTCGTCGGAAATTTCCGACGAATTTTGCCACGAAAATAGAACATAGTGCAATAATAGCCCGGAAAATTTAAATTCGTGGCAAAATTCGTTGGAAATTTCCAACGAATTTTGCCACGAATTTAAAAAAGACTACCACATACGGCATTTTAAAATTTCGTGGCAAAATTCGTCGGAAATTTCCAACGAATTTTGCAACGAATAAATTTCTGTGCCAAAATTCGTCAGAAATTAGTGACGAAAAATTTTTCGTAGCTATAATCGTCGGAAATTAGCGATGAAAAATTTTTCGTTGAAAAAATCATCGGATATTTGAGACGAAAAGTGTTTCGTTGCTAATTTCGTTGGAAATTTGCGACGAAAAATTTTTTGTCGCAAATTTCCGACGATTTTAGTTTTCGTTGCAAAAGTCGTCGCAAATTTGCGACGAAAATTTTTTCGTTGCAAATTTTCGTCGCAAAATCCCAGTTTTTTTGTAGTGAATTTTCAACGAATTTTGCGATGAAAAATTTGTCGTTGGAAATTTCCAACGAATTTTGCAACGAATTCAAAAAAACTCGGTATTGTTCAGCATTTTTTAAATTCGTGAAAAAATTCGTTGGAAATTTCCAACGAATTTTGCGACAAAATTAGTACATGCGGCATCTTTCAAATTCGTTGCAAAATTCCTTGGAAATTTTCAACGAATTTTTCCACGAATTTCAATTTTCTGGGCAATTATTTCAGTGTATACAATTTTCGTTGTAAAATTCCTTAGAAATTTCCAACGAATTTTTCCACGAATTTAAAAAAAGCCAAACAATACAGGGTTTTTATGAATTCGTCGCAAAATTCCCTGGAAATTAGCGACGAAAAATTTTTCGTCGCTAATTTCCGAAGAATTTTACTTTTCGTTGGAAAATTTGTTGCAAATTTGCGACGAAAATTTTTTCGTCACAAATTTTTGTGGCAAAAATTCAGTTTTTTTGAAGTGTTAGTTTGGGAAATAAAATAATCTCAATAAATTATAACTAATTAGTAACACGATTCATTAAACTGTTGCCGGGACGGTACAGTGTAATTAGTTACTGGATTAAATAGTTCGTATGGTCAGCTAATGACAATCAACAATATTCCGTGAACTAGGGCTACCTAGTCATGGTCACCGGCTTTTAGGGTTTAACTCTTTCTTCTTAACCAAACGAAACCTTTAGAATTATTGATCATGTAGACTTCACATATGAGACCCAGACGATAAACTATCAAATGCGATGCAAATCAATCTTGGTCCATATATTTTTTTTAAAGTCTGCTTATCATTTTTCTTTTTTCATTTATTTTGGTCCAACGATTTTGGTCACTGCTCGAGTATAATTCAAAAGGCACCGTTCTTGAATCTTGATGGGGTTATGAACAATCTAGGTGCGTCCTTCGTCACAGGAAGAAGATGGCTCATTCCATTAAAGTCAACACTCAATTTCCTCCTCCCGGAAAGTCCCTCCTCCGCTCAATTATCATTACTTAAAAATAATTGAAAAGTCAACGGAGGCATGGCAATTCGATAACACTATTTCCTCCACATAAACCACCCCTAGATGTAACAGAAAACGAAGCAAGTTTTGTAGCAGGTTTTTGTCATTAAGAAAAAGGGAAGAAAGGGAAGAAAATCAAGTTGGGGAACAAAATGAACTCAATGATAATTAACTGCAGATCACATTCGATGGTTTTCTTCTTCGGGGAAAGTCAAAGGGAACAAAACACGAGTCCTAGAAAATTCATACGAGAAATGCTCCCCTAGGTTGAGTTTGCAAGGAAATGTATGAATTTTAAAGGCGGATACGAGGAATGCTCACCTGATGCAGTGCTCAACTGATGCAGCTCCGTCGACAAAGGAGGAAAACCAAAAGCACATAATAATGCGAAAATTCATATAACCCTTTTTTTTTCACTTCATTAAAGAATAACGAACTAACTTCGTTGACTAAAGCCTCGCGAGATGTATTGATCTTGAGATCTGAACGTGGCACCGTCATCTTCCTCCTCAACCAAACGAGAAGCGATGTTTGTATAGATAAACACCGCAAAGAATGCTCAAATTCCCACCGAAAAACACCGTGCACATAATCACCCGAAGATCATCATTACCATCGCCGCCGTCGTCCCTCAATTCGCGTGTCCTCATAATAACCGCGATTTCTGCCCTCTCTCTGCTCGTGCTTCTCCATCCAGACTCCTCCCTCCTCCTCCTCGCCCCTCGCAGCTCGGAGCCCCCCACGAAGCCAAGGTCGCTGCCGCCGCCATCGACGAACGGCGCTGCAGAGGCTCGGACAGAGCAGAAGGCCGAGTTGGATCAGTCGAAAATTGCGGTCTGCTTGGTGGGAGCAGCGAGGCGGTTCGAGCTGACCGGGCCGTCCATCGTGGAGCACTTACTCAAGGGGCATCCTAACTCGGATCTGTTCTTGCACAGCCCGTACGACAAGAACTCGTACAAGCTGCTGCTGCTGAAGGGGTCGCCGAGGATAGCCGCCGTGCGCATTTTCCGTCCCCAGCGGATTCGCGAGACCGAGTCGCGGGCCCGAGTTCTCACCGGACTCAACTCCCCCAGTGGCATTCAGGTCGGATGGTTTCGTTTTTCTTCCCCCTCTATCTCTTGCTTGTTCCTGCCTTCATTCTCTGATTGCACTTGTGCACCATTTGACTTTTAGACAAGTGATGGAGTTTTTTTTATTTGTTCTTTTTGCCATAGGCTAGTTGTACTTATTAAGTTTGCTCGAAGAATAAAAGATAAAATACATTTTTTGTCAGATTAACAGATGGTTCCATTTAAACTAGTTAGTTAGCAAGCACGGCCATGTGTATATATGTAAGTTATGGGTTATTAATAATTCATTAATATGAGATGTGATGATAGAGAAAAAGATGAGATTTCTTAGAATTAATATTATAATCTTGCAAAAGAGTGTCATACTTGATGAAGGTCTATGATTAATATATTTTGCAGAAAGAAAAAGGCTATGATGTTAAGTTTCCTGAGCATATAAAATAAAATGCAAATAATTTTTTAGTGAACAATAAGAAGAGCTATATTTAACTACGCTTGTTCAGGCGAAAATGGAATAAAATATAAGTGATCGAAGTTTTAATTAATCTGCAATGTAATCTTTTTTTATTTGAATATTTTATTGCAAGTTTGAAATAAGTATTATTTTTTTGTGATATTAAAATAACGGGAGTTATTATTCCAATTAGTGTCCGAGCATCAATTTACTGAATTGTGTTATTGATTAGCTATAATTTATTAAAATTATTTTATTTTCCAAGCTAAGTGATTCTATTTATTCAGTGTAACTTTTAACTAGATTAAATCAAATGACTCACAAAAATTGAATTACGTTTTAGTCAACAGCAACATATACATTTGCAGCGGGATTTGAATGTTTTAAGTTCTTTATCATTTCAACTTTTCTCTCTAACTATCTTGATCTCAAGCTAAATGAATTTGCCGACTAAGTAAGTCAACTGTAATGAAAGAGGCTATATTTGAAATTCTAAGAGCAATCACTTTAAGCGACTGATATTTATTTTTGCAAGTAAGATTTAATCAAGTGATGTAAGTTACAGATTCAAATTATAGACAATATCACTATTATCTGGGGCATAACATTTTAAAAATAAATGCTTTTTCTAAAATTCATGTTGCATTTTCCATTAACGAGATAAGCTAATTATCACTTAAAAGATATTTTTATTTATTTCTTCAAATTTAAAATCAAATATATAATAGTGATCACATATTCTTCAAATTCCCTCCTTGTGCTTCTTCTAGCTTTATGCTTTGCTCATTTGCACTCAATTGCAGGGCCTTCTTCAATACTTCAACTTGGTCGAAGGTTGTCTCCGCATGATCCGAGCCTACCAAGCCCAAAACAACTTCACCTACGACTGGATAGTCCGAACCCGAGTGGACGGGTTCTGGACCGCCCCGTTGGGCCCCGAGAACTTCGTGCCGGGCAAATACGTGGTCCCGCAGGGCTCCAACTACGGCGGCCTCAACGACCGGCTCGGCGTGGGCGACCTCGCCACGTCGATCGCCGCCCTCTCCCGCCTCTCCCTGATCCCGCGGCTCGACGCGGCCGGGCTCCGCCAGCTCAACTCGGAGGCCGCGTTCCGGGCCCAGCTCCGGGCCCAGCGCGTGCCCCACGCGGCGAGGCGCGTGCCATTCTGCGTAGTCACGGACCGCCGCTACGCGTTCCCCCCGACCCGCTACGGCGTGCCGGTGGCCGCGACGTCGAGCCGGGGCCCGCTCAGCGGGGCCAAGTGCAGGCCGTGCACGGCGGCGTGCAGGGGGATGTGCGTGGCGCGGGTGATGCGGCAAATGTACCGGTGGTGGAGCTGGACCGACTGGGAGGACGGGAGCCTCCAGCTGTGCGACGCGCGCGGCGCGTGGGAGGAGGGGTGGGAGGGGATGTTCGACGGGGTGGCGGGGGAGCAGGCGGCGCGTGGGAGGAGGAGGATCGGGGGCCTGAGGCTGGAGGACTGCGTGAGCGAATTCGAGGACTTGAAGGGCCGGACTGCAAATTGGGACGCGCCTCCCGCGAAGGAAATATGCGGTCTGGGCCTGGCGAGGGGATAGTATAGTCCAACGAAAAATCACATTTTTTCGATGTATTTTTTGGTCACCGAAAATTACATTTTTCGTTGTTTATTTATTTTCCCGCATTAAAAAGGGAAAAGAAATAAAAATAAAATCATATAAGAAACTCATGAAAAAGTTGTACATGCTCAGGAGTCCCTGACCCAAAATGCAAGACCAAGCGAAACATTCATAAGGAACCAGAAATCTCTGCGACCAAATCGGAATTACTGAATGTAAGACTGGCCGGTGATGTCGAGGTCCCGGTCCCCGGTGGAGGGGGGCGGCCTGTGCTTGGGCTGGACCGGCGGCCCGACCGGCCCGTCGGCGCTCTGCGTGTCGCTGGCGGGCGGCTTGCTCGCCCGCGGCCGCTCCTCCAGCTGCTGGCCCTGTTGATCGTCCGTGCCGTACATCCCGCCGCCGTAAGCGTCGTGGGTCAGCGGCTTCAGGGGCGTCATGTGCGGCGGCCCGCTCTGGCTCCCCTGCTCCTGCTCCGGCTCCGGCTCCTGCTCCGTCCTCTGCATCTCCCGTAGATCCTCCATTTTGGCTTCGGTTTCTCGGATTATTGATGAATGCCGTGTGCGCGTAATTGGTACTTGCACCGTAGAAGCCCCAACTTTATACGTCCGAGGGTGTACTGACACGTGTGTGCTGTTGCTGATGTGACGGGATACTTCGATGCCACGTGCCAATTAGATGACCGCGTTCCGAGCTTCGCGAGCTGGCATGGACGCTTAACGCCTTACGTTTATCTATCAATATTACGTCCATCGCATAAAATATTTTCTCGAGTTTCGGACTGGCGAGTCGGCTTGATCTTCATTTATTTTACACGTTCATTTCTATTTCTTTTTCTCTGCACTTTTCCAAATAGAGTTTTTCAATATGGGTTCGAAATCTAAAAAGGGAAATTGACATTAACGGATTTTGAACTTTAACTGTAATATTATTTTAGGACTTTATATTTGTTTAATGTGATCCACAAAATATGGGTAATGTTTAATCTAATTTCTAAACTATATGAATATGTTCAATGCCGTCCTTCTATTAATTCGAGTTAATGAAATCTGTTGACGTCATTTCTAATTCATTAAGTTTGAATGGTTGTCAAGAAAAAAAACTCGTTAATCTTCTACCGTAAGATATTTATCTCAAATCAGGAAAAGAAATTTTCATGTGAAATATTTGAAGCCCCTATTTTTATTTCTTTTTCTAAAGTAGATGAACATGCTCACTCATCATTTTTAAAAATTCAACTCAACGTGTGGTAATCTCTTATAGTAGCATTCAATAGGAATCCCACCTCAAGACGTAGGGTATACGTTTGATTTATTGTTTGAGCATGGACTAAATTGAACATTTACCAATAGTTCGGAGATTATACCAACCAAATTAAAGGTACGGAAAGGACATTATACATTGGATACAAGTTCAGAGATAATTTTCCATCTAAAAATAAGTACACTTGATTAATTTGTTCTTATAAAACACGCCAGCGCGGCATATTTTCTCAATAAAAGAGAGATTCTATATAAAATTTCTTATCTATTTATGTAATCAACAAAAGGTCAACTATTTCTAACGGTTGGTTTTTTCTCACTCTTGGAGTAAATGTTAGTAGTTTGTTTTTGGATTAATATCACGAAAAATTCCAAGTTGGTACGCTTGTAACAAATTTACCTCAAACTAATTTTTTGATAACTAAAAATCTCAAATTGGTACACTCATAATAAATTTACCTTCTATTAATTTTCGTTAAATTTTACTGTCAAATTGCATAGTCAGGTGACACATGATAGTTGACGGATATACAAGTTTGGGGTTTTACCCTTCGTTTGTCACATGTGTACCGGTTTGTGATTTTTCGTGATATTAATTCAATTTAACGGAAACTAATGGAGGGCAAATTTATTACAAATGTATCAGTTTGGAGTTTTTGATGATCAAAACATTATTTTAGGATAAATTTATTGCGGGTGTACCAATTTGAGATTTTTCGTGATATTAACCCTTTGTTTTTTTTTTTGCAACTCAAGTGAAGAATTCCCTGGTATGCATGTACTTATCCATTGTTTTTTGCCTAATAATAATCCAAGTCATAAAGGCTTAGGAACACCAATATAAATACAAGTGCGCGCACGTCTACTCCCTTAAATACTTCTTTGTAATCAGCAGTTCGAGCTTTGCAAATTCATTGCGAAATTCATCTGCGGAATCTACGGATGCATTTGCATTTGAATGCTGTTTACCAGAAGCACTTTCTAACGAAATCATTTTAAACAGAAAGGAGAAAGCAAAGAGAAAAGGTACGGCAAGTTGATGATGGGTCGATGCGGAACTCGGACAGGCACATTTCCAAAGCAGCGGGGGCACTGCTGCTGGATAACAAAAAGCTAGGAGGAATCCAAGGTCTGAATTTCCTCCCTTTTTCTTTTTTTCTTTCAAACCAACAATGATACTCCCTCATCATGGGCTCGTTAAAAGAGCTTTGTTTCTTCTTGCGTAACGTTATGATTCGGCAAAAGCGGGGCTAAGACAATCGTAACGGTGCGGTTTCTATCAAAAGTCAAAATGATTGTCGCATGGAAAGTTGTACATCCATCGAATATAGGCCGGTGAGTAATAACATGAAAATTGGCGAGATTGCAATGTAATAATGTAATGCAAACGAAGAGGGGTTCAACCCACCCCCATAAGTTCTCCGTCTCTCGCCAGAAAGAAGCCACTGGAAAAGTACACGAACGTTTACTATAATAAGATAGCGATTTCCCCCATCATGGGGATTTTGAATCTGACCCCCCCTAGGTCTCTCCTTAAAAGGAGGTCTAAGTGGAATTCCGACTCGACCGACCTTTGTCCGTTTATAGCGTTCTCTCCCTCGACTTGTCTATTTAATCGAGTACTACCATACAAATGCTCGAAATCGGTCTGCAAAAATGATATATATGGTAAATTACGTGTCGGACTTTAGCTGTGAGTGGATCTTTAGGTGGTTTTGTTTAATCAAACGAGCCATACTCAACGACCCATTAATATATGCCTGACAAATAACTTAATATGCCAATTTAGTAATTTAGTCGTAGCGTGCATGACGTTTCCCTACTCTCGGTTTTTCGCATTAGAAGAACCCAGTAATAGAAAAGGTGGAAATCCAGATGACAACACCAAAAGGAGTTGCGTTTGCCCATGCGAAGAATAAGAATAAGAATAAACCAGATACCATACCATACCATACCATACACCATACTTAGGACCACTCCCTCCACCGCCACCTTTTTTCCTCCTGTTGTCGTTTTTAACGATTCCTGTTTCACGAGACTGTTAAAGAGATAAAACATACTTCATTAATCACGGATTCACAACGTGCGACGCATCACGCAACTTGTTCTGTTCGTTAATAAAGCTTTGCTGTCTTCTTCGCTTCGCTTAATCCCCGCTTCCTCTCCCCTCATTTTAGGCGTTCATGTTTCGCCTCAGATAATACGAAACGCTGCTGGTGCTGCATCAAAAGCCTCGAACCCAACCCCACGTTGCGCCACTACAAAACAAAGTAAACCCTCCGTCCATACTCCTTCCTCTCTGCCCCTCCTCTCACTTTTCGCTTTTCACCGCCAGCAGAAAGCCCTAAAGCAGCCGGAGCAGCGGAGGAAAGCTCGCTCCGGTCGCCGTCTCCGACGTGGCGGTTCCAGTAACCGAGCTTCAGCAGTGGGTGTTCCGAGTGGATACGTGCCGCCCTCATGGGATGCAGCAGCTCCAAGCTCGACCGCCTGCCCGCTGTCTCCCTCTGCCGCGACCGGACCAAGCTCCTCGAGGACGCGCTCCACCGTAGCTACGCCCTTGCCGACGCCCACGTGGCCTACCTCCACTCGCTCCACTCGTTCGGTGCCGCTCTCCGCCGCCTCTCCGATCGGTGTCCCCACCACGCCGACGGCGGAAGATCATCGGAGTCGTCCGCTCACGTCATCGGCGCCGCGGCACCGCCCGATCACTCCCCCTCCTCCTCCTCCGGCTCGACCTCCTCGTCGGGCTCTCACATCCACTTCGATGCCTCCGAAGACGACAACAATGACATCACCGACAACGTCACCAGCTCCAGCTCGACCACTCCTCTTCTGGCGAGCGACGCCCGCGTCGTCGGCGAGCACGGCGATTACTACAATCCGGAATCGTTGAACCCGTTCTTCGAGAGATTCATGTCGATCAGTTACATGAAGAATCAGCCTACTCAATCCATTACTCACACTCTCCCTGTTTACGATCATTACAGCGACCATAACGAGACCAGTCAGATCTTTTATTATCGTTCTTCACAACACGATGGCCATTCGGTGTCGAAAGCGCCTCCGCCCCCACCTCCACCGCCACCGAGCGACTCGACGTGGGACATTCTGAATTTCTTCGACGGGTACGACGGATACGCAGCGCCCGTCGCTAGTCACGACAGAGCGAAGGAAGAGAGCAAAGTTCTGAAGGAGAATACTCATGGAGATCATGGAGGTACTGATGAGGGAGTGGAAGCAGGACACAGGGAGCACGTAAAGAGTAATTACTACGTTAAAGCGCCTTCAGTTTCGGTGTCGGAGAAAGTTGAACCAAAAGAGAAGTGCAGCTATTCATCTGAACCGAATGATGGCGGAAGCGGAAGAGACGTGTCCGAGATCGTCAAAGAAGTCGAATGTCTCTTTAAAGCGGCTTCCGAGTCCGGCGACAAGGTCTCAAGATTGCTCGACCTTGCGAAGTTTCGTTACCACCACAAAAATGGCGTCTACCAAGGTAATATCTGCGAACTAAAATCAAGGATTATTTGCGTGATCTTGATTACTTTTCTCAAAAAAGAAATTATTAATGGCAGTTCGAGCAGATTGTGTAAACTCATCACACTAAGTCATCTTAATCATCAACCGGGCTACGTTAGATTATGCTAAAAAGGACAATCAAATCACATCGTTATCGATTTTGTCCCTCGCATTAGTGAAGGGCGGAGTAACCCTACTTAACAAGTTCCTTAATGACAGTTCCGAGCAAGACGACGTTGCATGCGATAGCCACGTCACGAGCAAGCCTCGCTGCGAAAGCCGAGGGCGCATCTGCGAAAGGGGATGGGGACCGTGACGGGGATGCGGTGGTGGGCTCGCCGGGGAATTTCTCGGGCACCTTGAAGAAGCTGTGCATGTGGGAGAAGAAGCTCTACAATGAAGTCAAGGTTAGTCTGAGGGGTATCATCTTTTGTTATTCTCGCGTCAGTGTGTTCAAGTGGAGTTGCTTTTGAATTGAATCTCGCTTTGGCTTTTGCCCTTTCTATTTTCCCTTTCACTTTGCTTAGCTTTTCCTTTTTGTCATGCTTATGGAGGAGCTTTTCCCATTTGTATTTCTTCCTTCGGCCATGCATGTTTTACTCTACATGGGTCTCCAGGCCAATCGTTGTCAGGTATTAAAGTTGTTAACAAAAGAGTGTACGAATGGATTTTGATGTTCCCCACAGTTTCACACTCAGGAATTTTGGTGGGTCTAGACTAAGACGCGAGGCGATAAATACAAATTGAATCTCACTTATTAAGTCAATCGATCAGGACTGATTTTAATCGGCTTGATCAATTATATTCTCGAGTTGAATCAATCTTTGTACCATAAGAGGGAATTCAAGTTTTGCGTGTAGAGAGGATCAACCCGGGTAAAAAGCATACGTGGAATACATTGTTTTGCTTCAGTTTTCCTGGACATTCAAGACGTACTAAGCTCAAAAAATGGGTTGACTCCGAGGTCAAGCTGGCTAGTTTAGTTCCCATGTTATAAACCCAATTAAAAAGGTGCTTAGGGCGGAATCTTGAATAAGAAAAAGCCACATATTCTTCTGCAAAATTAATCAATTTTTAATTTAGATTCCTCTCTTTTTTTTTTTTTTTAGATTCCTCTCTTGGCTCTTACTTTATCCAAAAATTTATATGACGGGATAAGATGAGAAAGTCACGAGGCTTTGAGGTGTTTTTGCTTGCGTATATTTAATTAATAGAAGATAAGACAATTTATTATACTACTTTTCTTATTAGGCTGAGGAAAAGTTGCGAGTAATGTATGGGAGGAAGTGTAGGGAGCTGAACCACATGAGCAACAAAGGCGCCGACGCGGGAAAAATCGACGCGACTCGGGCCATGATCCAGGCATTGTCCACGAAACTGCAGATGGCGATTCATGTCATTCACAAGATTTCAGTCAAAGCGAACAAACTCAGGGACGATGAGCTCTGGCCTTGGATCCACCAGCTCGTTCATGGGTACATACATGTCTCGACTCTCTTGCTCCTTCCAACTCCTACGTGTTTGGAAAATACTACTATTTAAACTCGTTTTATTAACTCAAAGTCAGTTGAGAACTTCGATTAGAATCTTCAAAAACGTGTCTTTATAATGTATATCCAACATCGTGATTGATTCTATTCACCGTACTTTTTCTTTCTTTCTATCTCATAGATGGTTGGAGATGTGGAAGTCTATGGAAGAGTGCCACAGGGGTCAGTACAAAGCAGTTGCGAAAGCAAAGAACTTGGATTCAATTTTATCCACCCCGAGACAAAATGATGCGGACCATCTTCAAGAGCTCGTCCAGATCAAGCTTGAGATTCAGAACTGGACCTTATGCTTCTCCAACTGGGTCTTTGCCCAAAAGGGTTGCATCAGAGCTTTAAATAGCTGGCTCATGCGATGCCTCCCGCACGAACCCGAGCAGACACCTGATGGAGTCGCCCCCTTCTCACCCGGCAGGATTGGAGCACCGCCAGTTTTCGTGATCTGTAACCAGTGGTCGCATTCTCTGGACAGGCTCTCTGAGAAGGAGGTTGTTGACGCGATGAAAGAACTCTCACTGACAGTCAATAAGATCTACGAGCAACACTACACGACACTGCAGCAGAAAATTGCAGCAGACAAGGAAATGGAGAGAAAGGTTAAGTTCATAGAGAGGAAGGAGCAGAAGATTCACAAGGAGATGCAAGCCAAGGACCGATCTGCGGTATTGAAGTTTCGACAAGATTCTGCTGCTCCCCTAAGCGCTCGAGGTGAAGTTACAACTGGGAGTAGCGCACAGTCACGTCTCAAGCACATTTTCAAGGCCATGGAGATTTTCTCAGCAGATTCCGTGAGAGCATGTGAAGAGCTATGTACACGCGCCAAAGAATACCCGCATTCTCGACAAAGCTCAAAACGTTTCTGATCATAAAGTCTCACAATGTCCCTCTATTTGGACACGTGAACAAAAAACATGTACTCTTATTGCATGCTTTTAGCTACGCTGACATAATAAAGCTCGCAGAGGGCAATATTTATGGTGCTCGTGCTTCAATAATATAAAAAGTGATATGGGAAAGAGGTGCTTTTATGAATGCCGTGGTTTTAAATTTTGCTCAGAAAAATTTGATAAAGTGGTCACCAATGGGGTACCAGGTAGAAGGGACCAACCGTAAATTCTGTGTGTTCGTTTCCTCCAATCTCATATAAACAAAATTACACGACATACAGCTTTGGCTTTTCCATAGACGGAGAGGCTCGTGAACTGTTTTCTGTCAACAGTTTCTTCCTCTTTAAGGATTTGAGCAAGCTTGTGGAGGATGTCAAAGTGGGTGGTGATGATCTGTTTTGCTCTTGTATATGCCCTGTCCAGCAATTCCCTCACCTCTGCATCTACCCATCTGCAGTTGCCATCGAATAAGCCTTCTGGGTAGACATTTGCATGCAAAATACTATAGGTCTCAGCAGTTGCCATAGAATAAGCTTTCTGGTTAGATATCTGCCTGCGAAATACTATAGTTCTCAGCGTGATTCGGGTGGGTTAAAGTCTAATTGCTCATACTAGATAACTATGTAAGCACGTGAGCACCGAAAATGAAGTTGCTTCAATGAGCATGCACACCTGCCTACCCAAGAAGGGATTTCCACAAGGTCACCAATGGCTGTTTGTCCAGTCTTTTTGCATAAAGTCATTGGAAGCTCCTGATGTAACATTCTCGGTCCCAAATATCACCTCCTCAGTGACCCTGCATAATAGAATTGCGAACCAGTCGTCAGAATTGGCGACTTCAATTGGAGTGCAACGGCCATCTGATTCTCGAGATAGCTTCTTCTGAATAGCCCAGACTCAAGTCTCTCTTCACTTGGGGCAAAAAAGATACGACCTCCGGCTTGGCCACGGGGGATGACTGATATCTTGGCTCCAGGGCCATATTCAGGCATCAGCGCACAAACTGAAGCATGCCCACCTCTGCAAAATTTTCATCATAAAGTCAACAGCCATAACTACATTATAGCTGAGGTATAAAACAGGTAAAAGAAAAGGTTGTTGGCATATATACCATAATAAGCAGCTAATTTCATTCTGCAAATCAGCCCCCAGTCAAACCCAGAGTTCACCTCGCAATCTTTTCAATGTCAACACCCTTTGCAAGTGACTTTCTTCAAGAATGCACCTGCCACGAAAAGGAGCTCAATCAGGAAACTGGTTGATAGTAAACTGAGGTCAGTACCACACTAGCGTTCCAGAGGTGTTCAGCAAAAGTTCATAGCCAATTCACGTTATTATTCAACTTTTGCACTTCAACTCCACTACTAAAGCAAAATAAACTGTCAACACCATTCACGTTACTCAAACCCATAGACCTCGCTTAGTTCAAAATTGATATCACCGCCTTCAAGTCCTGAAAATACTTAGCAACAACATCTGATATGGCATCTCATACAAATATGCCAACGAAATAAAGCAACAATATAGCTAACCTGAAAGATCTTCACTCTTCCAGCAACATCAGGCCTGTCCCCGGTAACCTGCCGACCAAACCTCCCAGTTCTCAACAAAGCTGAATCAAGAACATCTGGCCTGTTCATAGCTGCCAATACTATGACACCTGAATTCCCCGCAAAGCAAACCATCTCAGGCAATAGCTGATTGATAGTTTGCTCGCTCTCATCGTTCCCTCCTCCAAGACCAGCTCCCCTCTGCCTCCTCACTGCATCAATCTCATCAATAAAAGCAGTGCAAGTCGCTTTCGACTTTGCCTTCTCAAACAAGTTCCTGACTCTTGAAGCACCGACACCCACAAACAACTCCACGAACTCAGATGCCGCACATGAGAAGAACAGCACGCCGGCCTTGCTGGCCACCACCCTTGCCAAAAGGGTCTTGCCCGAAAGGGAGTATCCATGCAGCCCAATATGACAGTCCACAAAGCAGCAAGCACACTGAGACCAAACCAAGCCCAGATAGTGAACCCATATGTAACATTTGGGCCTAAAAGATGTTAACTCTTCGAGTAAATCATTCTTCCTTTCCTTTCCCTTTTTTTTTTTTGGTTTACTAATCCGATCATCGGTTTTTTTTTCCATCAATCCATCTTATTTTGAAATTTAAAATAACATCCTTCAAACCGTCGAAAACTGAGGCATGAGTTCCCACTATTGAAAGATGATGTGCGTCTGCGTCTGAATAATTTCAGCTTCTGCATCTGCGTCTGAATAATTTCAGCGTCTGCGTTTGAATTTCAGAATTAAGATTATGTGGGTTTTCAGTAAAGTCTGAACTTCTCATTTTGAGTTTGAGCTTTCTCGTTCTGAGTCTAAACTTCCCGTTCTGACAGCTTGTAAAGCCTGAAAAACTTCCTTTTGAGCTTCTAGAGTATATATATAAACATACCTGGAATAAGATAGATCAGAATAAGTATCAGATTTACAATAACATGGAAGGTTTTGTCAACTTCAAAATTAATAGGAGTTTTCCTCAACAATCTCCCCCTTTTTTATAGTGACAAAACTTCCTTGCAGATTAAATCAATTTGAAATAAACATGTTGAGCGCATGAAGCACAGATTGAATTTGAAGAAGCAAACTCTATTGAGATCTGTGTCTTTTTCTTCCTTTGTATATAACCTGCATATGATCTGCATATAAATATTAATATGGCAAATCCATATATGATTTCTCCCCCTTTTTGTCATCAGCAAAAAACATATTAAAGCATTGATATAAATTAACTAAACAGTCTAACAAGAAGAATTGTTAAAATATTACAGACCAAGTGAGAAAAATATGATTTTTGAGAAAAATGTTAAAAAGCAGGCTATTTCTTGGAAGGGGTCCGAACGAGTTGAAAATTTTCCAAGATGGAGACAGGTTCCTTAATCTTCGAAGAACATTGACCCATAGCTTTATCCATGTTGGTTGAGCACAGAGCAATAGCTTTCTTAAGTTCTGCTTTGTCTTTGGCTGCCTGAAAACGTTGAGTCTGGTTGTTTTCCTCAACAATTTTTTTGTAGATTCTTCACATCTAGTTCAAGTGCAGCTTGCTTATCCTTGATTTCGAGCAGAAGGTCGAGAATGGTCTGATTTTTTTAGGGCTGTTCTTGGACATTGGTTTGCTCAGTCTGATTGAACTCAGTTTCCGCTTCTGATGGAATCTCCCCCTGAAAAGGTGCATGGTCTGCAGAAGCATGCTCTTCAGAATCAAGAGAAGACTGACATATATTTTTCCGTGGTGGAGCAATGTATGAAACTATCTGAAGCAGATTAGAGTCTTCAGTTGTTGGATGTGCAACAGAAGCTGAGACATGAACATCATGTACCGTTTCAAAATGATCAGACTCTTCATCCTCATCTCTTAGAAGAAGTTTTCTCTTCTTACGATACACTTTCAAAGGAGTTGAGGAAGCACTCTGCTTGCTTGCCCTTGTTGATTCTGCTCTCTTTCCTGCTACTCTCTCAGTTTCTTCTTTCCTATCCATAGTTTTTGCTGCTGACTTTTGAACAGATTTTCCTTTTTCTGCACTATTAATAGCAATTTTCTCTTTTCGATAGTCAAACTGCTTCAAATTCATCTTGATGAGCATTTTCTCTCCAACAAGCATTAAAGGAACAGGAGTCTTGCATAAACTATTAGGAATAGTGATATTCAAGGAATGAAATATCCTATTAATAAGAGCACCATAAGGGAGTTGTCCCTTGTCTTTCAGAACTGTTCCGTACATGTGAAATATGATAATATGAGGAAGAGAAAATTGTTGTCCATTCAGAATTGCCCATATAAGCTTGATCTCAGATTTGGATAAGTCTGTTTTAGAAGCAGCTTTAGGCCTCAAGCAATTAATAATGATCTTATGTAAGATTACTATTCTTCTGGTTAAATCTGAATAAGAAATCAGACGCTTAGGACCTCTGGCAAAAGCTGGATTTTCTGATGCAGCCTTAGAAGCTTCTTCCAAACTCACTTCAAATGGAGTAAATCTGTAATTTTTGACACCAATAATCCGAGCCAGAGTTTTCACCTTGAGATCATAAGTCTTGCTTCCAACAGAGAATTGAAGTCGATTGGGTGACAAAATTGAGAGATTCGAGTAAAAATATGCAGTTAGTTCTGCATATGTATGTGCAGACTGAAAGCAGAATTCTATCATATCCAAATTCTCAAAAAAATGTTGCACAGGAATGCCAACCCGATTGAGATAATCAAAATCGACGTTGCAATGCTGCATAATTCCTCTATTCATCAACAGTTTATAATACAAATACAGTCGCACTTTCTACAGCAGAAGCAGAATATGTAGCGTTGGGAAGTTGCTGTGCACAAATTCTGTGGATGAAGCAGCAGTTGCGAGACTTTGCCGTTGAAGAATCAAGTGTTGCAATCAAGTGTGACAACACGAGTGCTATTAATCTGTCTAAAAATCCTATTCTTCATTCACGTGTAAAGCATATTGAAATCAAGCATCATTTCATTAGAGATCATGTTCAAAATGGCAATGTGAGTATTCAATTCATTAATTCTAAGAATCAATTAGCTGATATATTCACAAAACCTCTTGACAAATCCTCATTTGAGTATATTAGAAACAAACTATGCATTACTTATCCATTCTCTTGAAGTGTTTGACAGACAGGAATTTTTCAGACTCAAATGTTCTCGGTCTGAACATTTCTCAGACTCTCAAAGAACGGTACGTACATAATTTAAAGTTTGGCGGGAATATTTTTGGCAGGATATTTTCACATTTGTTAATTTTGGAAGCAAATCAGGTACGTATCCCAATTTATCTGATTAATTGTTATTAAAATATTATCATAATATTGTCTTTTTTTTTTTTGGTACAGTAATATTATCATAATATTGTCGTGATCTCTTATATCTCAGAAAGTTTATTTCCTTCCTAAATGTTTGGGCTTTTTTTTTTCTTTCTAAAAGTAACCTTCTCTTTCTAAAAACCGTCCTTCTCATTTATAAACCCATCAGTCTCTTTTCAAGACCCTATCTGTACGAACCTTTTTCTCTCCCGATCATCACGATACTCCGAGTCTTCTCTTCTTCCTTCTCCAAGATCTCATCTTTTTGCTCTAGAATCGATCTCAATGCCTTTCAAGAGACGATCATCAAGGATTCTATACAGAGACATCAAGTCGTCAAAGAAGCTAGAATTCATGGAAATTTCTGATACAGACTCAGATCATGGCAATGAACCTTCTGAAGCGACGCAACAAGCAGCGCAACCATCGTCTCCTCCAAAAGATACGGGTAAAACTGATTTTCGCTTCCCGAACATCAAACAAGTATGGAAAGCTTACGAAAGATTGAAAAAGGTCCACAAGTATTCTCAGTAAAGGCAAAGCGAAGATTGGAGAATCATCTACTCCATCGCAAAGAAAATCAGTTTAGTCAAGCCCTAAATCGCCCACAGATTTTAAGGTTACAGTCGATGAGGATGCCAGACTCTATTATAATTTCAGCAAGAAGTTAGGCATTGCCTATGGTGAAAAAAGGAGCAGAGGTTTGTTTCTTTCTAAAGTTCACCATGAATATTATAAACTGTTGATGAATAGAGAAATTATGCAGCATTGCAACGTCGATTTTGATTATCTCAATCGGGTTGGCATTCCTGTGCAACATTTTTTTGAGAATTTGGATATGATAGAATTCTGCTTTCAGTCTGCACATACATATGCAGAACTAACTGCATATTTTTACTCGAATCTCTCAATTTTGTCACCCAATCGACTTCAATTCTCTGTTGGAAGCAAGACTTATGATCTCAAGGTGAAAACTCTGGCTCGGATTATTGGTGTCAAAAATTACAGATTTACTCCATTTGAAGTGAGTTTGGAAGAAGCTTCTAAGGCTGCATCAGAAAATCCAGCTTTTGCCAGAGGTCCTAAGCGTCTGATTTCTTATTCAGATTTAACCAGAAGAATAGTAATCTTACATAAGATCATTATTAATTGCTTGAGGCCTAAAGCTGCTTCTAAAACAGACTTATCCAAATCTGAGATCAAGCTTATATGGGCAATTCTGAATGGACAACAATTTTCTCTTCCTCATATTATCATATTTCACATGTACGGAACAGCTCTGAAAGACAAGGGACAACTCCTTTATGGTGCTCTTATCAATAGGATATTTCATTCCTTGAATATCACTATTCCTAATAGTTTATGCAAGACTCCTGTTCCTTTAATGCTTGTTGGAGAGAAAATGCTCATCAAGATGAATTTGAAGCAGTTTGACTATCGAAAAGAGAAAATTGCTATTAATAGTGCAGAAAAAGGAAAATCTGTTCAAAAGTCAGCAGCAAAAACTATGGATAGGAAAGAAGAAACTGAGAGAGTAGCAGGAAAGAGAGCAGAATCAGCAAGGGCAAGCAAGCAGAGTGCTTCCTCAACTCCTTTGAAAGTGTATCGTAAGAAGAGAAAACTTCTTCTAAGAGATGAGGATGAAGAGTCTGATCATCTTGAAACGGTACATGATGTTCATGTCTCAGCTTCTGTTGCACATCCAACAACTGAAGACTCTAATCTGCTTCAGATAGTTCCATACATTGCTCCACCACGGAAAAATATATGTCAGTCTTCTCTTGATTCTGAAGAGCATGCTTCTGCAGACCATGCACCTTTTTAGGGGGAGATTCCATCAGAAGCGGAAACTGAGTTCAATCAGACTGAGCAAAACAATGTCCAAGAACAGCCCTAAAAAAATCAGACCATTCTCGACCTTCTGCTCGAAATCAAGGATAAACAAGCTGCACTTGAACTAGATGTGAAGAATCTACAAAAAATTGTTGAGGAAAACAACCAGACTCAACGTTTTCAGGCAGCCAAAGACAAAGCAGAACTTAAGAAAGCTATTGCTCTGTGCTCAACCAACATGGATAAAGCTATGGGTCAATGTTCTTCGAAGATTAAGGAACCTGTCTCCATCTTGGAAAATTTTCAACTCGTTCGGACCCCTTCCAAGAAATAGCCTGCTTTTTAACATTTTTCTCAAAAACCATATTTTTCTCACTTGGTCTGTAATATTTTAACAATTCTTCTGGTTAGACTGTTTGGTTAATTTATATCAATGCTTTAATATGCTTTTTGCCGATGACAAAAAGGGGGAGAAATCATATGTGGATTTGCCATATTAATATTTATATGCAGATCATATGCAGGTTATATACAAAGGAAGAAAAAAACACAGATCTCAATAGAGTTTGCTTCTTCAAATTCAATCTGTGCTTCATGCGCTCAACATGTTTATTTCAAATTGATTTAATCTGCAAGGAAGTTTTGTCACTATCAAAAAGGGGGAGATTGTTGAGGAAAACTCCTATTAATTTTGAAGTTGACAAAACCTTCCATGTTATTATAAATCCGATACTTATTCTTATCTATCTTATTCTAGGTATGTTTATATATATACTCTGGAAGCTCAGAAGGAAGTTTTTCAGACTTTACAAGCTGTCAGAACGAGAAGTTTAGACTCAGAACGAGAAAGCTCAAACTCAAAATGAGAAGTTCAGACTTTACTAAAGACCCACATAATCTTAGTTCTGAAATTCAGACGCAGACGCAGAACTCAGAACAAAACAGCTAGTAATCTAGTATGGATTTCACAAAAGAAAAATTTTGATTATCTCAATCTCAGTCTAATTGATTGACAATCAAACATTATGACAAGTATGCATTACAACGGATAAAGCTCTACTTATGGAAATCAAGATTCTGATTGTATGGGCGATCAGAATCAGCGGGATTCAGATTTTATCAACCAACGGCTACTTAATCCATTTTATACAAATCTGTCCAAAGGTGAATATTGAAAGATGATCCTTTGAAAACTGTCCAACGGCTAGTTTGGAAGTGGAGGAGTATAAAAGTAGATTAACGAGGAGCAGAAGGTAGAGAACGAAATCAAGAATCAACAAGTCCAAAGTCTGAACATACTCCGATTCAATCTCGTCTTTCGTGAGCTTAAACGTGTAATCATTTAAGAGGTGTAGACAGTGTTATAAGTGTGTGCTTAGGTGTGAAATAGTGTGATCTATCAGCTTGGTATAAGCAGCACCAACTTCGGGGAGAAGTGCTTGGGTTTAAGCGGTACAACTTGCTGTAACTTCTCATTGATTTGATTAGTGGAATCCAGTCAGTAGGCTGTCAGCATGGGAAAGTGGACATAGGCTTGATCTAAGCCGAACCACTATAATTGTTTGTGTGCAGTTTTCTCCATCTCTAATCTCTTATTATATTGTTTATACTGCTCACAAGAACATTTGTAGTGGTTCGGCTTAGATCAAACCTACGTCCACTCTCCCACACTGACAGCCTACTGGCTGGATTCCACTAATCAAATCAATGAGAAGTTACAACAAGTTGTACAGCTTAAACCCAAGCACTTCTCCCCGAAGTTGGTGCTGCTTATACCAAGCCGATAGATCACACTATCTCACACCTAAGCACACTTATAACATTGTCTACACCTCTCAAATGATTACACGTTTAAGCTCACGAAAGACGAGATTGAATCGGAGTATGCTCAGACTTTGGACTTGTTGATTCTTGATTTCGTTCTCTACCTTCTGCTCCTCGTTAATCTCCTTTTATACTCCTCCACTTCCAAACTAGCCGTTGGACAGTTTTCAAAGGATCATCTTCCAATATTCACCTTTGGACAGATTTATATAAAATGGATTGAGTAGCCATTGGTTGATAAAATCTGAATCCCGCTGATTCTGGTCGCCCATAAATCAGAATCTTGGTTTTCATAAGTAGATCTTTATCCGTTGTAATGCATACTTGTCATAATGTTTGATTGTCAATCAATTAGACTGAGATTGAGACGATCAAAACTTTCCTTCTGTGAAATCCATACCAGATTACTAGCTGTTTTGTCCTGAGTTCTGCGTCTGCGTCTAAATAATTTCAGCATCTGCATCTGCATCTGAATAATTTCAGCGTCTGCGTCTGAATTTCAGAACTAAAATTATGTGGGTCTTCAGTAAAGTCTGAACTTCTCATTTTGAGTTTGAGCTTTCTCGTTCTGAGTCTAAACTTCTCGTTCTGACAGCTTGTAAAGTCTGAAAAACTTCCTTCTGAGCTTCCAGAGTATATATATAAACATACCTGGAATAAGATAGATCAGAATAAGTATCAGATTTACAATAACATGAAAGGTTTTGTCAACTTCAAAATTAATAGGAGTTTTCCTCAACAAAAGAGAGTCAACTCCATGAGTATAGATCAGATACATCTATTGACCTTCTATAAGGTACCAAATAAAGCAAGTCAAATAACTGTAGAAGCAGCATCTTTTTCGCATTATTAGGCAATTAAAAGATTGCTAAACAGAATGGTCCTTGAACCTCTCTAGGGTTTAATTGTTTGCAAGGAACCAGAGTACACTCAAGTCCTCGTTTTAGATTTTCCTTTTCCTTTCCATAATCTCCGAACATAGTGCTGAAGCTTTTCCAACATGTACATCTTTTAACAGACAAATGGAAAGTACGCCTGCTTGATACAAACATGAGAACAGATGCCCAGAGCACTAGGTTTACCTTCAGAAGGTGGATGTGCCTTGAAGCAAGCAACGTTGAGATGTTCGTACTTGCCAATCAGCCAATGGATCCTGTGTGAAGAGAGGGAAGAGTTAGTCGGATATAAACATTAGCTGTGAAACTGAGTCCTCTTTGCAGCATAACATCCATTGAGATATTTAATCTCGATCAGCTGAGCATATAGAAATATATTGACTTGACTTCAGAAACTTGCGAACCCAGTTGAGAAGTGAGTTCTTCGAAAAAAAATATTCCAATTGGGATTTGAGGGACATTTAGCAGCAGCGGATCACAAATGGCAACCTTCGCCGCCTTATGTCAACACCATGTTGAGCTGGCAACAATCTGTTGCAAAGATAGGTGAATGAACATGATAATTACAATTAGCTCACAATTATATAGGTCTCAATAGAAGAAGAAATGGCAACGAAGACCAGTTTTTTGCCGATTTATTTTGTTTAAGCAAAAGTTCGATGCCATAGTCTTATCAAACAATCAGTAAGTATGCTTGAATCCTGCCAAATTATTTATTGAGCCACCTTTGAGAGATCCAATTCCAAAATAGCAGTAGGGAAAGCGTCGCACATAGAATGTACCAGAGAGACATTACGTGAAAGTGGTGGCTCAGCCGATGTGGCTGGAACTGTACTGGCACTGGGATGATTTGGGGCAACACCTGCCGTGCTGGCACTGAGAGGCACCAAGCTGCTCCGCTTCATCGATGGCTCGGACAAGCATGAACTTGTAGGGGGATGACGAGAAGTTATAAAGTGGTCATAGCGAGGCAGATGATCTGGCGACAACACGACTAATGCAGCTTGAGGAGAGATGTGCTTAACATGGCACCAGGTGATACTGGTGGTGCTCGTAAAGGGTTGTAGTATTTTTTTGCTAGAATATATATGGTTGTAGTTGAATTGGCGGATAGATGGAAATAGCACAACATGAAATGACAAACAGTTTCAGCAACAACCATTGGAAATCAATCAACAGTCCTGCAATTTTTAGATCCAAGAAATGTTTAACAAAATTCAGAAGACTAATCATGGTAATAACAAGTAGCACATCATTCAGGACTGTTGACCTTCTTATAAAAAAACTGACTCTGCCAAGACTCAAATTTTATCTACCAACTAGTTAGTTTTGACTAAAAAAGTGACACTACATCCACGTGTCTCACTCAACCAGACCATTGAGCTCAGTGTCAACCACATTGTCTGCTAAATATAGTCGGCAGTGGACTCCAATAAAACTTGTCTTCGATCCATGAATGGCGACCATAAGGCTTCGGCTAGTCGCGCTAGACATAGCAAAGCATGTTATGGTGGTGTTCAGATTTGTGATCTAAGAGAACAACCAAATCAACTAATGATTGAGGCAATATTTGAGAGCTTAAACTGGGGTTTTAGAATCCTCTGGACGCTGGAGCTGTACTGATGATGCTATCTTGGCACTCTTCAATAAAACCTCAAATAATTTACATTTTTTTTGCCTCTTCCATGACTCCACAGTCATAAGTCATTTAATTTAACAAAAAAAAGTTTGACCAAAAAAATATTAACGAGAGAGAGAGAGAGAGTGTAACAAAACTGTTGCTGCTTTCTCCTCACTTATAAAGTTATCCTTTAGCTTTCGCACCTCTTTGAAATTTTGTGACAACCTCAGGAGAAGCAGGTATCTGAGAAACTCAAAAGAACCAGGCTTTCGTATTTATCACTAGCTCCTTGTCCTCAGAACAAATAGACTTCAAAAACTCATAGACCAATGCTGCATGATATACTGAATGCAAACTCAAAATTGTCCTACACTTACCAGCTCATCCAGTGTCATCAGGTTTGAACAGGAGACCGCCATCTTACATGAATTCTAAATCGTCTTCCCGCTGTTCCAGAACGATAGTGGCTAGAGCAAGTCTATATGCTGAAGACCTCATATTCCTGACTAAAACATATATCTCCCTTTTCCTCTGTTCCACAGACATCTCAGTCCACTGCTCCTCTCTACTAGATAGTTTACCTCGCAAAAGGCTTCTGCTGTCGGCTTCTCAATGAATAAGAAAAAAAAAACCATTATTGCATGCAGTATCACAACAGTTTGGAAGCATGTGCATTATACCCGCAGAAATATTTTTATGCCTTCAATTGAAATAATAGTTCAGGAAAGGATGCTCTCCAACCTTCCCCGAACGAATCCCGCTTTGACAAATCCAATAGGCCAATGGTGACTTTCTTTAGCAATTGGGTCCTCTGGCACTTGGATTTCCCATTCCCCAGGACAAACCTCTTTGAAGTATGATGCTGCGGCTGATTGTGGCATTTGTAGACCAATTTCATTGTTTTCTAGCCTGCATCAAGCGCAGCATACAAATCTGAAGCATACGAGAGAGAGAGAGAGAGAGAGAGAGAGAGAGATCCTCAAGGACAGATTCGAGAAGGCAAATTAATGGCATGGCAAGCAGAGGCTTATTTCAGATGAATAAGCTAGAACAGTACAAAGCCAATAAAGTAAGTCCAAAGCTTTGGATTGAGGAGATATGATGATAAAAAAGAAATGCTTCTATTGATGTCTCACCTTGCAAAGTTAACACCTTCACTTATTCCCTCATCCATCAGGAAAAACAAATCAAACCCTCCAAGGGTAAGTTTTTAAAAATTTCGAAAAGCAGCTTTGGCTTCTCAAAGTGATTTAGTGAAAGTAGGTGGCTGTTTTGGACTGTGGGCGTGAAATGCAGGCTTTGGGGTCAATAATTTCTAAAGAATTTTTACCAAGCACCAAAATTTTCAATCAAAAGACTTTGAATTTTGAAACTGCATTTCAAAATTTTCCCAAACTCACAACATGAGAAAGATGTATTTGCACCCATCAAACTGGACTGGTGCAAACATCATATCCTCCTACTTTATATTCTCTAAAAACATATAGATAACAAGGTCTAAGAAAAATCGGGAGATAATAACAACCAGATTGGATGCAGCAAAAAATGATGAGAGAAAATTCTAGAAAAGTATGATAATAAAATTGAGAAAAGTAAAGACCTCGAAGCCCTTGATGATATATCAGTGAAACGAGGTGCACATACAATTGCTCCTTCTTCGAAGAAACCTTCCTTTAAAGCATGCAGTATCACCCTTAGGAAACCTAAGTCATGACGAGCCATGATTCGAGAGCTCTCATTTGCCAACTAGCCAACATTGCTCTTGTCCTTCAAAGCCTTCAAGAAACTTTTATTGCTTGCCATTTTGTGAGGAAATAAAATGAATGACCACCGTAGTTATCTTCAAGGAAGCAGGTCAACTCCTTGTTTGTCCTGACTGCAGAACCCCTAAAACCACACATATGATCTTGGAGTCTGGATGATGTCATGCTGAGCTACTATTTGTCAAGCTTGATGGAGCACTGCTGCTGCTTGTTCTTCTTTCACTGGAGATCAGAGTATCTACCCCAGCAGTATATGCTTTGTCAAAAGGGCAAATAGCACTCCATGGCGGTGAAATGGGAACTTTTAGAGCCCTGACTGCAGGAGGATGGCGCTCTGCTTTTGAATGAGAAGCAGCAGCTTCGATTGCCATAAGCGATGTATACACATTGCAATCAGGATAATCCCATGGAAAGTAGGGCAGGTAAGCCTGCCAAATGACAATTGTCTGCTACTATTAACAACCTACCGTAGTAGACAACATATTTCATGCTTCAGAACTTACATTGTTTGCAATCCAGTGCTTCTCCCTCAAACCTATTGCCTGAGCCCCCTTGGAAATAAGAGGAATCCGGAAGGCCTTGACCCAACTCAAGGAGAGTATGATTGACCATCTAAAAAGAACAAGACAATTATGAATTCGTCTTTTATATGAAGAGTGTTCTACATGGGGTTGGAGAAAAATGGAAATGGCAAATAATCATCACATGCACACACAGGCAGCCCATTGCAACCTCCTAAGGAGGTCCTTGAGCTTGGATATCCACATCAGAGGATTGTCTCGTTATCGCCTTATGTTATTGCATAGACTAATTAACACATGAAACTGCTTGACATTCAAAGCCATAATCCGGAGGAAGATAAATAATCATTATTGCTGAGGATACAATAAGAGGAAAAAAGAAGACTAATAGGTTGGAAATGACAAATAGCTACAGAGCAGCTCCAGAACTTATCATTAATAATTTCTTTCATTGGACGATTATCAGATAAGCCAAGCACAAGGTCAAGATCTTTTCCAATTCAGACTAAAAGATTACATAAATTCTCCAAGAAAATCTCTCCAATGATGAATAAAAATGTAGAAAATCACATTACAGCTGCCTAGATAGGCGTGGCGTACTTTCAAGCGAGCAAAAGATGTCCAGATTCCTCAAAGAAGAAATAAGAAAATAAAACAAAAGAAGAACCTATAGCAAGCCTTTGTGTAAAGAATCTCTGCAGCTTAGCATCCCCTTCATCAAGATGTCTTATAGAGCAACAAGCCAGAAACTAATCATGGCATCAAGAGATAAATTTAATTACCCTTTAAGACGGTCATCTGCGCTCCCATTTCTTAGAAGCATTACAGGGCAGGATCTTGAAGACTGTGACCTATGTAAAGAATTTGACATCCCGGAATTATAATTATCCAAGAACAAGAAATCCATACGCTTCTTATGCCTCTCCGTGTGAAGAACATTCTCTTCAATTGGGGTTCTTATTCCTGAAGCAGCATCCCACAAACCATGATGTGCCTGTGACAATAGGAGTAAACCTCCTCCTTTGTCCAAAGGTTGTGTCATAGATGGCTGCTTTTCAGTTGCATGTGATAAAACCTGATCAACTGTGCTAACAGCTATTATTTTTGAATCATTGACAGCTTCTTCATCCTTGTATTCCCGAGGGTCCTTGACCATAAGAGATAGAATTGCACGAGAAGAAAAACCATCCTCATTGTGAAGTAAGTCACATTCCATCTTCTTTTTGTCCTTACTAGCCTTGACAGAAGAATGCTTCTTCAACTGAAAAGGTCGTTCTAAAACACTGCAAAACCAACCAGAACCATTTAGCCAACTTCAAATAAACAACTAGGAAAAATTGGAATTATCACGCTCTTTGATAACTCACTGCTTTATTGGATGTAAAATCTTCTGAAGAAGCTTAAAAGCACCTGATCCCATAACTTCCAACTTTGTAAGATGACCCTCAAGCAAAGAGCAACGGATCAAACTACCCAATTCATCCATCCGATGTGAAAGAAAGGAAATGATGAAGATGTAGAGAATCATTGCCATACCAGCCACTATTAATTGCTAGGAGCCCAATATTTTAGTGATTTAATAATCAACTTTGAAATTCTAGATTTAACAGAATGAGCAGGAAGTCTTGTCAAGTGGATTAAGTAGTTAGCGCAACACTTAAAATATAAAGCCAAGCATGGTGTGATTTTCTTAAACTTTTTTCCTTTTATATTCTTCCTTTCTTTCAGTAGAAGGGAGGGTAGGGATTTCAATAATCAAGGCAATAATCGTAAACAGAAATCTGCTGCGACCTATAAGCTTGACTTTGACCCTTGGAAAAGTGAATATACAATTTTGCTACCACGAATGTCATAGTCCTAATGTACTTCATTGATAAACTGAGTGAAAAAACTATAAGAAAGTGATACCTCCTTTTGACATGCGCACTTTAGAGCATCATATCCTTCAGTAAAGCCTGATACATTTACCCATACCCATAGCCGACGTAATGGAACAGACCCATCGATATTCTCAGGTGCACCTTCCCCATTTAAAGCGCAATCCTGCTGGACTTGACCAGTATTATGCTTGTCCAAATGTCTCCACATATACATAACTGGAGCAATTGGCTTGGAAAGAGGTGTTCCAACATGATGAAGCTGCAAGACACGATTTAAGAAGTTACTACAGTTGGATCGAAATTCATCATTTGTTTACTTTGAATTCTATTGAACTTATTTACCATAGCCCTTCCATATGTAACACCAGAAAGAATGGACCGAGACATGTCCACTGGATGAGCAGATGGAGATGGAACTAGTACTCTATCTAACAGCAAAAACAAAGAATCCTGCAACCATAGAAAGTAATTACTAGTTTTATTATGATATTACTGAACAAAAGAGGAGACTGTTCAGTTCTAAGCTAAAATGATAATCAGTTTGCTTAAGCTGCTAAAGCTTCAATGCAAAAAGTTCTTTCGTATATGGCATATATGAATCAGCTAACTAAAGTAACAATATAAACAAGAAATGTGCTCACATATACATAATGACACAAATTATGCAAGTTCAAAGACATAATATGCCACCTCTGGACCCTCCAACTGGACAGCAAAATGGTAACTAGCATCATGGATGACTACTCCTTGCTTATACCGCTTCAAGAGAGCTCTTGAACTCCTCCCTCTACAACACAGAAAAATAAAAACAAATATTTTGAAAAGTCTCGACGCACATGTCATTCTATGGATTCAGATTCAAGTCGCGTCCATAAATAAACTAATTTAAGAAGGGGAAAAAAGACAAGATTCTGTAGACCGAACCCTCTAGGGGAGAAAAAACACCAAGCTTAACATACCCTGTCAGTCGCTCTAATCCGTTAAAAACAGTGGATCAAGTCATGATAATACTGATGAAAAAGACAGCCAGATCACCTGCCCAGCAAACTGAGCGGAAGGTAAAAGCCCCACAACTTGGTCATAGTAAACTGCTTCGCATACCAAACATGAGTTCCATCCCCAGATGTACAGAAACCACTCTCGGGATTTTGTTTCAGCTCATTTCTGCGCCGTACGCGTCGAGGAACTTTGCCTGGAGCTGTAGGATTGGGATCAGCACCAGCCACCTGTGAATGCTTTTGCTTCTTCTTATGCCTTCTGTTGGCCAGTTGGTTGTCGTGGGCAGTGGCTCTCCTTCTCTTATTCCCTCGACAGCGAAAATCATTGCTCAATCCGTTCGCTACAACAGAGTGTAGATTCTCAACTTCACCAGCTCTAGATTCTGCAAACTTTTCTGACGCTGAGAGTTCGAGGAGCCACTGATCTTTTACTTCCATCAGAGCCCATCACTGTCCACAAAATAACCAGAGCACTGTTACTCAGTTCCTGTCAAATAGTTTCGGATTTGAACTTCCAATTGATGTAAAAATTAAACAATGCTAAAAAAAATGATATCCCACATCTTATTTATACTGAAGAAATCATCTTCAAATTTATTACACCAGGCGCTACAGCCAGATGGCGAGAACGTACTATATGTATCCGAAAACTTGTTAACTCAATCCTACTCCTGGCGAGAACGTACTATGTGCCCGTTTGGTTCGGCTTTTAGAATACTCATTTGGAAATGCAAATACCTTTAAGGCACTTGAAAAGATGCAAATAACATTTGGTAAAATATTATTTGAAAACCACTTGAGAAATGCAATTGTGTTTGGTTATTTCTTTTTACAAATGGACTTTGGAAGCTTTTTTTATCATTATTTTTAAAAGTATCTTTCGCCAGCTCCGGCTAAAAGCTATGGCCGTCGGTGAGCCAGATCTGATCGTCGCCTGAGGAGGCCTAAGGTCCCACGACCTCAGGTGGCCATCGCCTGGGAACGCGCAACCCCAGGCGGCCGTCACCTGGGGAATCGCGACGGTCACGCGAACTCGAGTGACGACGGCCTAGGTCAAACGATCCCAACCGTCGCTCGACCCATGCCGTCGCCGCCCGGGGTCGCACGACCTCAGGCGACGGCTGCCTGGGGTCAGGCGACCGCCTAAGCACCATCGCCTGGGTTGCGCGACCCCAGGCGACAACGGCCTGGGTCGAGCGACCCCAAGCAGCCGTCACTTAGGGTTGCTCGACCCAGGCCATCGCCGCCCGAGGTTGCGAGTCGTTCGACCTCAGGCGGCCGTCGCCGGAGTTGCGCGACCTAGCCGTCCCCTCGCCGGCAACGCTAGCCCCTCGCCAACCGCCCTAGCTGGCCATGCTTTGTTAAAGAAGATTATTTTTTTTTTTTGGGAACAGTCAGCATTCCAAATGCTACCAAATGAGCATTTGGAACTCCAATGCTGAACTGTTGATTCAGCATTTTGGGAATGCTCGTTTAAAGCTAAATAAGCATTCCCAATGCTGAACCAAATGGGGCCGTCCTCCTAAAGCCAACAGCAGTTGGCCACTCAACAATGTACCGATTGATGACGATAACCTCGATATAAAGGGAAAAAATGGCATCTAAATTTGCGGCGCTCTCGCCATCGTTACACGCTCCAGAGGGATAAAAAGGAAATCCCCTGAGATAGAGATTTGCAGGTAAGAGCAACAGCGGAATAAGCAACATGATCATACATAATGATGGGGTGTATCATTAATCGAATCAAAACAATCACGCAGAGAATAGAAGAAAAAATTAAATGATGCACGAGTTTACCCAGGTTCACTCCTGAATAGGGCTACGTTCTGCAAAAGAATTCCACTATGATTTTTAGGATTTACAACCACAACTACTCGTTACAATGATCTCTCATATGAGTACAATATATATATAGGACTTAAAATGGGCCCAAAGCCTAAGCTTATCAAAATCCCTTTGATCCCACAACAAACGGGCCAGCAAACCCAATGTTGTTTCGGGGGCGAGCAAGGCTGCCGTCCGCTCACCGACGAGCAAGGCTGCCGTCCGCTCATCGGGGAGCGGAACCCCGAACCTCGCATTCCGTGCGAGGAACCCTTGTGTCGGGGGCGCTGCCCCCGAACCTCGCATTCCGTGCGGGAAAGTCACATGTCGTCGGATCATACTTCGATTTTCCTAAACTCATGTGGACGTGCCCGGTATGAGAAATAAGAGTCCTCGAAGTATTCGCCAACTCCAACACATAATTTTGCCTCCTAGAATTGACAAAGTAAAAGCAATTGCAAAGAAACCGCACTGAAGCATGCTCAAATAGGGCAGCCAAGTAGAGACTCGCACGGGGCGGGGGCGGGCCAGGTATCCCATGCGGCAAACCACCGCCCCGCCATTGCCCCGTGCCCGACGGGCGCTCATCTCCGTAGAGTAAGGCGGCGCCCCACGGTGCACCACCCGGCCCGGCCCGCCCCGGAACACATCATGCAGCTAAAACTTAATAAGCTTTCAGAGGGCAAAGACTACCGTGGAAAAACAAATGCAGCTAAAACTTAACGGCGGCTTGGACTCAACACATAACGGAATCTGCAATGCTCGATAAGAGATCAAAACAGAGAAGTGAAGGGCGGCATGCACGCACGGCGGCAATCGCACGGACGAGAAAACACACGGAGAAAGAGAAAGAGACGCTCGCACACTCCTCCTTGAGCTTCAGCGACAGCCGTAGCCGACGGCGAGGCGGAGAGAGAGAGAGAGAGAGAGAGAGAGAGATGGACCTTTTGAGCTCGAGAAGGCTTGGTGGCGTCACCGCGGTGGAGGCGGTGCCGCGCCGAGGTGGGCTAGGAAGCGAGACGGACAAGTGGGAGAATTGAGACGGGTTTTCTTTATAAGGATGATTCCAAGTTCTAAAGCCCGTACCAAGTCTAACTATTTCGAAAATTTACCATTAAGTCCGACTGTTTTGAAATATGGACAATCAGGTCCTAATTAAGCATCGATGGGCGTCCGGTCGCCAAAATTATCTAATATCTCTTACGATTTCGATCGTAATCTTGTAAAAATTTTATTTATGGTCGATTGTACGACTTGATTATGAAGATCAATTGAAAACATAGTTTAAATTTCATGAAAAATCAAGGAAAATTATTAGTCCGTTGATTCTCGCGTCAAATAGTCAAAATTTTCAATTTATAAACCATATGGGTGCTTACAATCACGTAGAGATCACTCTTGAATATCCAATTTATACACCCCTTCTCCTTTTCGTTAAGGGTGAGCACCGGGACCAGACCGAACCGGGAAAAATTTATAGCGCCCGATTCACCTCACCCAATTATTCAACTTTGCACTACTAAGGCGAAATAAACAGTCAAACACCATTCGTGTTCCTAAAACCCATCAGACCTCGCCTAGTTCAAAATACTCGGCGACATCCTGTGATATGACGGTCCAGTCCACAAAGCAGCGAGCGAGCACATTGAGACCAAACCAAGCCTAGAAAGCGAATCCATATGTAGCATTTGGGCCTAAAGGCTGTTACTCTTCAAGTAAATCAGTTTCGGCCGTGAAGACGTCATGTGATAATATATGCATATTAAAAAAATTAGCCTATAAAGAACGTTTGCAAAAATGATAAGTAAAGCAGTAAACTCTATACTAAATAAGCGAGACATACTTATGGATTCCGTGAGTCCTCACCGAGTCACTCAACCTATCTTTCTTATTGGAGATATATAAATGCAGAGGACAGTGGCAGCGGCATCATTCTTCCTTCCTTTCCTTCCCTTTTTTTTTTATCGTTTTTTTTGGGCTTTATTAATCCGATCATTGGTTTCTTGTTTTCCATCCAACCTATCCATTTTCACATGAAGATTGAATCACATCACGGAGCAGTGCGTCAGTTTTCCGAGAACACACCATCCAAAACTAACCCGGCATAGAAATATATGAACTCGGGAACTCTCGCGCCGATGTCATGCTGGATCCTATGGGACCACCCTCTCTAATTGTTCTAGAAACTCAAACTTATTAAATAAATGTGCGATTTAATATTTAAATGTTTTAACGTGTTTGATCGAACGAAGCGATGAGTAAGCTTACATGGATTTTTATAGCCCAGCTCTCGTACGTGTGGTGTCACGTTGGCCGACGATGCTTGGACTTTCGACTATCGTCGAACACCCTTTTTGGTATTTCGTGGAAAGGAAAATTTGCGACGTAAAGATGGGTCCAGTGTCCAGAAAAGATGCCTAGTTCTTTGGTGGGGGGACCTTTGCTCTACGCCAGGGAAGCAAAACTGGGGTCGGTGAATGATTGGACTTCTCGAGAGGCCCAGTGATGGGCCCATCCAGAAGGGACCATCGCCAATGGTGAGGGACGGAGAAAGATAGGACCAGGACCAACAACCACCCCCCACCTTGGAGCTGGCACTGCCTATCATTGAACCCGGCGAGTCAAAACGAGATTTCTCGTTTTTCCAAAAAGCTTTCGAGTAGCGGAGCCAGTGACTCATCACCTAACGATTGCAACACACACACAATCGTTGGCCTACACCTTTTATGACCTTCCCGGCCATTCTTCAGCAAAAATCCTAAGGGCGTACCGACGGTACACTCGATACATTTGTAAATCATTTCATTAAAAACGGGTGCAGTTCGTACCTTTTTTCCTGACGGCTTCATCGGCAGTGGAGACCCAAACTCCAGCGTGTATATTATCGATAGGTTAATCTCGATGCCTCAAAACAACCAGACACGATGGCTTGGAGAAGATAAAGACCTACGGCCCGAGCCACGGGGACGGGAGTAATGGATGTGGAGAACGACATTAAGAGACTCTCGTTTCGGATCGTAAGCTTTTGAGAATGAGAGGACAAAATCACAAACCTCCCAAAGTTAGTAGAGCTCGTTATTAGGGTCTAGGACCATCTGGATGGTCAAATCACAACCCTCTGCTTCCACCTTCATCCCGGAAATGTGGACGAGGCTTGGAAACAGCTTCCGAGAAAAGGGTGATGGGATCAGGCACGGATCGAAAGACAACGTACGAGGCAGAGAGGATAAGAATTGGAGGTCCCTACTTAACACCAGATGACATCACTCTCGCGAACTGAAAAAAGAAAAGAAAATTCCCGATGAAAAGAAAATTCCTGATATATATCTTCTTTAAAGGTTAAATCATAGTGGGTCAGCAATGTACTTGCTCAGTTGGCCGGGGTTAGAAGATCTGAATACGGTTTCTATTCATCAACCTTGGCGTTTCGTGTGCGTATCTACATGTGTGTACACACACACATATATATATGTATGTCATTCTTGTTTAAAGCCATACGCCAGGAAGGCACATATACGTGATAACCGATGCACCGCCATTGAAAAAATTATCCAAAAAGTCCTAAATGTATTGTATGGTAACCGATTCGATCATGAATCTTTCAATTGTGCCAATTTAGGCATAAACATTTTGACAATTTATCAATTCAGTTCCAAACATTTCAATTGTACCAATTTAATCATAAATTTTTTGAGTATTTGCTAATTTAGTTATAAACATTTTAATGAATTACTTTCAACTAATTTTGGTTTGAAATCGTTAACGTGGCGATCCAGTTAATGCCAACCGTCCTATTTAGCACGACCGATGCTAGCGTTAATAGTTTTTTTAATTTTTTTTAAAATTTTTTGTTGATTTATTCTTTTTTTGTCTTCGCAGGGTCAACGACCTTCGTCAGACATTGGGCAAGGGTCGGTGACTCTCGCCGCCCCTAGGGCAATGGCCGCGACGCCCTCATTGTGGCCTGCAAGGACCTAGGGGCTCGTGAGGACCTAGGCGAGGGCTCGAGATGCCCTCGTGGCACCCTCGCACACGTTTGGTAAGGGCTTCATAACCCTCGCCCTGTGGCTGACAGCCTCGCTGCCCTGTGAAGGAAAAAAAAAAAGAAAAATAAATAAATGAAAGATAAGAAAAGAAAAAAAATCCGTAAAAATAATTTAAACTTTGAAAATTTTATAAAATTAAAAATTATCCACGTCAGCACTAACTGCTCCACGTAGAATATCAATAACTGATTGGACTATCACATCAGCAATTTCTAGCCAAAATTAACTGAAAGGACTACATTAGCAATTGGTTAGAAGGTCTAAGACTCAATTGGTAAATTCTCAAAAGATTTAGAACTAAATTGATACAATTGAAAAGTTTAAGACTGAATTAGCCGCCGTACAATACATTTATGATTTTTTGGATAATTTTTCCCACCACCGTTTCATTGACTTCACGTGTCCAGTACATCACGGAATGCGGGCCTTTCACTAAATCCATCGACATCAAATATAACGATGCACTGAGCTCAAACGAATCTAACGCATAATCGATTTTTTTTTTCCGTAGAGAATGGCCAAAAGTTCTCGTGCTTCAATCCTAGCCAGCCTTAATTAAAACACCAATCCTTTTAACTCGATATTGTGGAGCTATGGAATACGGCTGTGGCGGTTCGCTATCGCAAGAGATGATTGCACCCTCGTTTTAATTTACATCTTTTGTTCTCAATTGCAATTGGGCCTAAATTTTAGACCTGTATAAATATGATCTTTAAGTTCCACGTCCCTGAAAATCATACGATTTAAACGGTTATTATTATAAACATGTTTCTTTTTTCGTCACCAAATAGCTTCAGCGGTCCAAATTTAAATACATGATAGGAGAACAGCAAAAACCCGAAAAAAAGGAAAGAAAGAAAGAGCAAAGAAAAGGGAGAAACATAAGCTAACCCTACTTGCTAATTAGAACCGACAAGAACAAATTGGTGGTCTAAAAACTACCAGAGGAAAACCTATGCTCCGTACGTCTCATGGAAAACAGTTTTCTCATTTTCCGGCATTCATTCGCTTAGAAAAATAAGTCGATCTGTCTTCTTCAAGGCTCGATATCGACTGACATCATTGTTATCGAGCGATCTCGGTCTGCAAGGCCGAGTTCAACTCAACCTGTTCAGCCTCCCAGCTCGCTTTCGCTACCGCTGCACTGTGGAGGGGCACATAGTCCTGTACAAAAGCAAGACGACATTACGAGAGGATGACAAAGAGGGTGTGAATACGATGCATCGCTTGTGCCACGGAGAGGAGGAAGTAGCCCAAACCTCGAGCTTCTGAAGCAGCTCCCGAGCACTCGTGGCAGAGACGACGATGCTTCGCTCGCACGGCTTGATAAACCCGTCGTCCACGGCTTTATCGATGAAGGCGAGTAGGCTATTGTAGTACCCTTCCACGTTTAGCAAACCCACCTGCCAGGATAATCAATATAAAAATAGGAAGTACGATGATGCGAATCGAAAACCCTCGACCGGTTATCTAGAGGCTTTTGCGAGTTTCGCGAACGGGGTAAGTCTAGATATTTTATCTATGCAGGTGATCTTGACTCGGAGGAGCTTATTCTCTCTCAGGGGAAACCATTAACTCGATGTATTGTCATGGTTTCTGAAAACATTTGACGAACAGTAGTGTGCTCGTAGTCAAATGAAGTTTCTGATTAGGAGGAGTTCTGCTTTGAGTTATTAGGGACGAATCGAATAAGATTTGTCTGACTGACTAAGCGAGGTGGCTTAAGACCATTACCGGCTTGTCCTGGATGCCCAGCTGGGCCCATGTAATCACCTCCAATAACTCTTCCAAAGTCCCATACCCACCTAATCATGGGAAAAAAAAACAGGCACAAATAAGCACTTATGTAAACTTATCTCTTTATTTCGCGAAGCATAAATAATTTAAAAAATATTTTCCTCAAAACCAATTGCTCATGAGAAACAAGAAACACACGCGCAGAGGCTCGTTTTATATATAAAAAAATCAATAGACAGTGCTTATTAGATTATAATGCGAGCTGTAAATTTGTTTAGCGAGGTGTGACGTGATTAATTAATTAATTTAAGTGCACTGAAGCAAAACCTGGTAAGGCAATGAAACAGTCAGAATGGCGGGCCATCTCGGCTTTCCTTTGGTGCATGTCGGCTACTAGTTTGACCTCCCCAACCGTCTCTCCAATTATCTGCTAAACAATCTTAATAATGCTCAATCGAAACAAAGCATTCTTCTTTCAATTTCACTAAACTAATGTGTAAGTCACGGGTCAAACAAGCCGGACAAGTGTATCCTTGGGAGCCCATTGCAAGCAAAAGGGCAGACAAGGATTTGTTTACCAAAGAAAAGAAGGTCCGATGTGTATTAGATTGACTTTTCATACCTCTTCATACATCAAACTTTTGGGAACGACTCTGCAAAAGAAAGAACCACACGACTCAGCGCATTAATCTAAACCGAAACAACCATCGAGAAAACAAAATGTCCACAGATGAATCTTTTCCAATTTAATCTTTTTCGAAATTTTTTTTCCTTCCGAGCTCGGCGTGTGCCACTGGCCAACCCTTGCCGGTACAAGCGAGAGCCAGCCGACCCTCGCTAGTCACAGACAAAGGCTAGTCGACCTTGCCAACCAATGGACGAGGACTGCGGGCAAGGGCTTTGTGACCCTCACCTAGTGGCCAACGAGGGTCGGCCAGTGACCCTCGCCGGAGTCGGAAGAATATAAAGGAAAAGAAAGAAAGAAAAAATTATAAAAGGATCAGTCGTCCTACATGACACTATTAGTATCCACATCAGCGATTTCCGGTAAAAATTAGCAAAATGGACTTAATTGATAAAATTAAAAGGTTTAGGAGTGAATTGATAAAAGTACAATGGATTTAAAATTTTGTTGACAATTTTCCCCTCGCAGCAGCGAGGCTGCACGTGTTCTTACAATCCAAATAATGTTTTGATTGGCAGTGATGCTCAAAAGGAGCTTGAGAAGGAGAATAGAGAGGTGGTTTTTGCACTTTGGAGTTGAGCTTGTGATAGGATCGACGGTCGGCCCTGCTCTTTATGCCGGTACGACGAAATCATGATTGTCGGAGAAGTAAGCATCGACGTGCCATCACAAAGTACGTACCCGAGAACACGGCGGCCTCCGCCATGGACCTCCTGAGAAACTAATCCCATCAATCCAACGCTCCCGCCGCCGTAAACAAGATCCAAGCTCCGCGCAACCTTAAAAATCACACCGTGAGGCGAAACAGAGATCGAGAAAAAAGAGAAACCCAGGTGATCTAGCGTTCCGTGGCACAAGAACGAATACCAGTTCTCGGCCGAGCTCAAGCGCAGCATCCCCATACGATCGCCTCTTGCCGATGCTGCTCCCGCAGAAAACGCAGATCGTTTTGAACCTCGACCGGCCAGGTGCCTTCGTCTCCTTCTCCTCCCCCATGCCTCTGATCTTTTTTTCTGTTCCCCTTTGCTTTTCTGGAAGTTCTCTCTCGCCTTCTTCTCCAACAATTCCGGGAGGCGATTTTGTTTTTGCAGAGAGTTGATTTGGACAGGGCTTCTCTGTTTTCCCTCCGCTAACCAAACGGGAGGAACATGGAAGGAGAAGAAGAAGCCAACGAACTAGACGCGCATATATAGAACTCCAAAAATTAATCGGAAAAAAACTTCCTTCGCCCGTGGAATCTCGCGGTGCCACGTGTGTTTGAGAGCTCGTGATTTTCCCTTTCTCGTTTTTCTTTGAAAAAATGACACAACCAGTTCCTAAACTTTGACTCAATATGTAATATGATACATGAATTTTTAATTAATTTAATGTAATTCCTAAACTTTAACCAATTATGCAATTTCAGAGACTAAATTGAACGTGTACCAAAAGTCCAGGGATCACATTAAATAAATTAATTATTCATAAATCAAATTACACATTAAGCTAAAATTCAGAAGCTGTTTGTACCATTATCTCTTTTACTTTTCATATTCTTTACTAGATTCCCATCCCTTCGGTTCTGTGCCAGCAGGTACAAAATCTCACAGACCTGATGCATGTATCTTGGGCCCATCTCAGCAATTATATCTTGGCGACTTTGTGTAACCATGATTAGCTCCACCAAATTAAGGACTTCACCGATCACTGGGATTTGTCCTCATTATCACATTTCCTATTTAGGAGGGGAAAGGTAAAAAGTTCGATTCCCCACCTTTTTAGGAGGATTAGCGATGGGAATGTTTAATTTCATATATGGATTTTAACTCTCATGCTCTATTAAAAGACAATGTAATTAGAGTAGATTCACGCATATTTAATTAAGATGAAGATCTTTGCGTATCATATAAGGTGAGGCGTCTTGATATCTCTTGACTAATCTCGATTACCAGTATTAACAAATAAGAAAAATTGCTAAAAGAAAGTCCTAAAGTTATTGCACTTTTGCCAATTCAGTTCTAAACATTTGATTGTATCAATTGAGTTTTAAACATTTTCACCTTTTATCAATTAAGTTCATCCGATCAATTTCGACCAAAAAATGTCGATAGCCGTCCTACATAGCACAGTCGACGCTGATATCAACATTTTTGATAAATATTTTGAATATTTATAATTTTTTTTGTTTTTTTTTACTTTTTATTGTATTTTAAAGTGAAGGTAGGCGACCCTCGCTATGGCCGTTGAGGGCTTAGGCGAGAGCTTGGCGGCCCTCGCCCAGTACTGGCAAGGGCCGTCAACTCTCACTCCAAAAAACAATAAAAAAAAGTCAACAAAAGGAAAAAAAATAAAAACCAAAAAATTCAAAATATTATTAAAGATGTTTATGTCGGTGCTTGGCCTTGTCACGTAGGACGGTTAGAGTCTACGTTAGCAATTTTCAGCCTAAATTGATCGAATCGACTCAATTGATAAAACGTAAAAATGATTAAAATTTAATCAACATGATTAAAATATTCGAAAAACATATGGGGTCCAGTATGGTCTCCTATGGGCTGCCTTCCGCAATCTCCACTAGGAAATAGTGCGCGGCGTGCGCTACTTCGAATGTGGTCAGCTGTAAAAAAAAAAAAAAGAAAAGACCATGATAAACGTGCGACTGCTTAGACCTAAATCCATCATCATGTGTAGCTCACCAATAAAAGAGGAGAGACACATCAAATCACTCCTTCAAGGTTTAAAGCCGTTTTGTGTAGCCAAAAACATCAAATCATGGTCTCTCCAGTGCTAGACCCTAGCATCAACATGAACATCTCTAAATTCTATTTCGAGATGATGGGTCGTGTCTATGTGCTACGATGCAGCAGCCCGACATTTCCAGGTGTTGTGTGCTTGCACGCGGCGGCGGATTCATCGACCCCGTTTAAGAGGTCCAAATTTGTATCTGGATGAAACCCCCGCTTCCCGTAGAGATTAGTTTGATCCGGCCACTAGACCTGTCAAATGGGTGGGTCGGATCGGGTTTGGGTCGGGTCATAAATGGTCCGACCCAAATTGACCCATTAACCCGTTTATGACCCATTTATGCGCAATGCAATTTTATTGACCCATACCCGACCCGACCCATACCCAACCCATACCCGATTAGACCCATATTGTTAAAATACTTCCATATTTAATTAAATATAAGAAAATTCATACCCAAGCTGAAATGAGAGTGCGGAATGAGTGACTACAAGATTGAGTGAGGGTGAGAGAAATACGTTGAGTTTAAATCAGTTGTAAACTCATTTATGACCCATTTACGACCCATTTATGACCCATTTAACACTAATATAAGACTTTTACCCATTTATGACCCATTTACTAAATATAACTAACCCATTTATGACCCATTTATTAATATATGGGTTAAGAAATGGGTTTATGACCCATTTTGACAGGTCTACCGGCCACCAATGCGAGGCTAGTCACAGTCGATGGATTGAGATCGAATCGAGCCGTTTGAACCTTGTGAGGACATAGATGACAAGACGGTATTATCGCGTGACTCGAGAATGTGTCGATCGATGGTGACCCTTTGTTCAATGAACCTTGCATGGTCTAAAACATAATTGATCTCTTGAATCGAGCATACGCAACAACTTCTTCTCATGTATGAAAGGTTTTTCCACTCTACTTCCTGCATGTCTCGTCGTTTTTTTTCTTTTTTTTATATATAAAATGAATCTCTCTAAGTCCAGCCTAACATGCACAATAAGCAAGTGAAAACATCAAGAACATTTATCGGATTGTCATGCTAATGTACAGGAAAAATTATCCGAAAAGTCAAAAACTTATTATACGACGATCAATTCAGTCATAAACCTTTTGACAACTTGTCTAGTCATAAACCTTTTAATTATGCCAATTTAGTATTAAACATTTTGACGATATACCAATTTAGTCATAACATAAATAAATTTTTATTTAAAAAAAAATTCAGATTTTTTAAATTATTTTGTTGATTTTTTTATTCTTTCTTTTCCTTTCTTTTCTTCTTCATTGAGCTGGTAGGGCCGCCGGCCACTAGCCGACGGCGAACGGAGTCGGCCCCCGAGCGAGGGCCGGCAACCCCGCTGCCCCGTGGGCGAAGGCCCTCACCTAATCGAGCTCGAACTGTTGTGCCCCGAGATGAAAACAAGCTAGTCAATAATGCAAAGGCCTTCATATGTCACCAAGAAAAATGGTACGACGCTAGCTCCGCTCCTCAACGACAGAGGACTGAACCATGGCCGTGGACCTTCTGCTCAGTCTGTACGCCAAGTACAGGTAGGCCGTGCCTGCCGCAAAAGGCCTGATTCCCTGGTCAATTATTGGAGGTTTTCCTGAGTACCGCTGGGGCACTCTCTCGTTGTGTCCATTAATGGTATGTTCTGGCCTTTCGGCTCCTTGAAGTCTTCCCTTTCTCGATGCTCGGTTCGAAGTTGCGGGATATAACCCCAAGGGGGTCCCCGACTCCAACCATGCCCAGTACGAAAGCAAGAGCTCAAACCACCGTATCCCACATGAACGATGCGCGGAGCTTTCGGAAGCCACTTTGCAGGTCTAGACCGTAGGTAGAAGGAAGAAGACGGGAGAAGACTAGTAAGGACGGTTGCTTTCCCGAGAGTGGTCCCTCACCCATTTCAAGCTGAAGAAACTTAATCAACCGTCGGTTCCGATCGCTTGTGATCGCAAATCTTTGGGATTGATTTTTCCAATAAACGTTTGTTACATTTTGGCTATGATTCTTGCCAATACATTATCATCGTTCTGTTCGGGATTGTAATTTCTAATGAAAAATATAACCCCATTAACAAAATTTCCATAACGATGAATCCTACTAAATTTCCAGTCAGCTGCCACATCTCAATGCATTTCGGGCCAAGTAATGAAGAATTTGTGATTGCCGATAGTTCATACTCACTCACTTTTTGTTTGAATTCGGGTTTGATTCAACGGGAACCTTTCGACAAGGAGCCAGAGCTAGGGCCACTGAGCCTATGTTGCTAATTGGCTTTGGCCTCCAAAAATTACTGGGAGGAATGGGACATCGACTTTGTACTCGAGACGACGTCATCATAAAATCAAAGCGAGAGGACCAATTAGCCCGAAGCAGGTCCATCTCATCAAAGGGAGGGGACCAATCAGCCGACTTCAAAAATCGTGAAGGTTCAAATCCCTCTATCCCCCTTGCACAACGGCGATTCGAATCGAAAAAGAAACGGTTTAAATACAATCATCTACTCTACACTTTATTCAGGCACGACCGGCCAAAAAAGTTCCAAAAGGTGGTGTCCCTGTTGAAAGAAGCACGAGCGGAAAAGCTAAGATTTCATCCATGGCATAGGATAAGGGATCTGCCTGTCGAGGTAACTCTGTACAAGAGACTGGGTTTGATCACAAGACCTGCCGCGTCCAAATTAAATTCTTAATCACGCCCGCCTCGAAAAAGTTCCAGGAGTGTTATGTTTATCGCGATAATCAAGCGATCCTAAAGAAGGAAAAGGGTAAATTAGGAGTGGCTAAGTAGGTTAGGGAATTGACCGGTGGGGTATACATGGATGTGACCATTTAGCCTCGTTCAGAGGATGCTTCTGATGGCTGTACGGGGAAAGAGCCACGATGCTTCGTCTGTTGACACGATTGAATAGGTGAAACAAGAGCTGAATAAAACGATCCACGAACGTTTTTTTTTTCACTTTCTGTTGTTTTGGTCAATTCCTATCGATAAAGGGGGGATAAGAAAAGGAGAGTCGCCGACCCCTTTTAATACCCCGATGGAGACCATGACCAAACAAAAAAATAAATACCCCGATGGAAACAACAGGACGAATTGGATGCATTCTCTTTTCAAGTGTGGGAGAACAAAAGAACAATACGAATTCGTCTTCTCTTTCTCTTTCTCTTTTCTCATAAAGGGCGGAACACACGTTGGGCTTATTTGGAACCCGCAAGGTTCTTGGAAAGGGGGTGTCGGTCGAATTCAAATCTCTGGATAGGCTCGAATATCAAATCAAAGATTGTGACGAGCAAAGCATTTCCTCGACAAACACAACGAAGTAAACGCTGCCCTCGAAATGCTTGTTATGCTGGAATAAATGTGTTTTTGATGAGCTGACGAAATTTCAATATCTTGAAAATGACTTCGGTGTTCGGCAACAATTATCGGGTTTTACTCGATCGGGCAATGAAACTTGTATGTTCAGGGACACCAAGACGAAGCGCGATGAGGATAAAGGCCGATCCGTGCCGAACCCAAGAAAACTAGACAACTCTTCTCCTCGTGTGCATGACTTGAATGAGCACGAATTTGACAAAAGAGGTGCGGTCACGTGTTCCCAATTCCGACCAAAAAGGGCATCAAAAGCTAAAAGTGACTAAATGGAGACAGGTTCATTGATCTTGGGAAGTGGCTTTTCCGTGTACACCATAAGCCAACACCACCACCAAAGTCAGTCACCGAAAAAGACTGACAATTCTCATTCCTCTGACTTGCATTCCTAATTCGCCCAATCGCTTGGCAATTCCAATCGATTGGAACTCCTCGTGGTGTGCATCAACCTCAGACGGGCTCCTTTTCTTTTCGCTTGTGGTCCTGGGGTGTTCATTCATTGGAGGCTTATATACTTTTGCTGCTCAAAAGCAGTAAAAGGTGAAAGCAACAGTGCATTGGCATTGAAGGGAAAGAATCAGAGGAAAGACAGGACATCCAAATTTGCTTATCACGGCAAAGGCGGAAAGGAGAATAATGTGAATCCGTCTCTTTCTCAGACAACGACGCGCCGTCCCTAATCGAGCAAGGTTGAGTTATCTAGAGTAGGGGGAATGATTGAGCTTACACACACAAGCTTATCGTCACGATGAGAGCAAAGAACCGCGACAAGGAAACGAATGAAGCAGTTAGAAGGGTCTTAAGTCGATGGTCATATCGTTGCAGCGGTCAATTCATTTTGCAGATATAAAGCAAAGATGATCCGCAACATTCTTCCCATGGATTTGCGCAGTCGGTTCATTTAGCGTAGCTCCATCAACCAAATTATCGTGGTCATATCCGATCTCACACATATTGAAATATATGGAAACACACAATAAAAGCACGACAAAAGCCCAAAATGCGAAATCTCATATAGGTCAGTTAATAGGGTGGGGGAGGGGATAATGTTTACGGTTGACTTGTTTGTGGTGCTCGTTCATTCCTATAAAGTGGCTGTATATAGGTTAAATGGATCATCTGGGCTCGTGTTTACCGTATAAACCAGCCGAATAGAGACCAGGAGATGGGTGATGATTACCGACACGACGAAATAACATGAATACGAGGGACCAAAGGACAGACCGGGGGATTTGCGCGACGCTTCATTACCACGCGACGGGGCAGAGTCCCTTTGCCGGTGAGGCAGGTGCCGTCGCTTCCGGCGATGCATTGCATGATGAATCGCTTATACGTGGTGCTCTCACAATGCCCACAGCCTTCTCCAATCTCTCCCCGCGCACTGCACAAATCAATGAAAGTCAATACCTGAAGAGAGAAGACCATTTTTCGAGTTCAGAACACCATTGTTGTTATGGGCCTGAAAATCTTTGGGCCGAGACAAGCCCAATACGTGAGTTGGATAATCAAACAGAGAACTCAGACCACTCTCTCCATCTCGAGTCGGAGCCTAGTGGAACGGCATTTGACATCCGGTGCGGCGGCTGCATTTTAATTTACGGCGTCCGTCTTGTCTGAGAGTCTAGACTTGGTCCGGTACGGACCGAGAGGGTCTAAGCCGTCCGATGCATGAGCCTCGAGTGAGATCCATCGAGCCCGGTAGCTTAAATCACTCGATTCACGACGAACCCAATTTCCGACAAACGCCGCTTTTTCCAATTTGACATTGTTGAGATTGAAATATAGTTACAAATTCAGGTCAACTACTACTTGCGTGGGCAAATACCGTAGGTGGGAATAAGAGTAATTAGTGCCATTCAATCCTGTACAAATCCAAGTAACTCGTCTGACACAACTCATTCTTTCTACTTCTAAATTCGTACTTACAATTTTCACTCTATGTTGAAAGCTTTCCCGACGCTTTGTATTAAATTGAAAATGAAAATTGAAGATGCGAAAGCCGTGACATCTACACAACGAAAAAGAAGTTAAAAAGTAAGAAACCCTTCAAAAGAGACTTGGTGCACGTCTCCATAGCCTCGAAAGCTACTGCCATCGTCCGTGTCTTGCTATCTTCTTGTCTTAGCAGGACAAAATTATAGAGGAGCTACCACGTGTTGGAATTTTGGGTGCAAATCCCTTGTAAAGTGAATAAGGGGTGCGGATGGAGGAGTCCACATTGAATAAAAGAGAGATGAGAGATGGGTTTAAATAGTTAAGCTTCATAAATGTGTTTGGGCCTCAAGGAGCATCCCACTTTTGTGGAAGGAAGAGGACCTACGCCACGCTGGGTCAATCCCCCCGTGCAGACGGGATGGGACGGGACGGGAAGGGAAGAGCCTGTTCACTTTTGATGTCTGTTTTGTTTTTGGACGAATGGACATGGTTCGGTTCTTGGAAGTTAATTTTCTCTTTGGAACAGACATGTCAGTTCGTGACTGTTCAATCCCATATATAACTGAACTTAGCTGACAACTACACCACGATGGTTGGGAGAAACTACACATATCCGCTTAACGCGTGGTACCTTTGGAGTCGCGAAGCCCCGTTGTCGAGATATGCGCATTTTACACGCGACTTTCGAAGTGCGCGCATGCTTTATGTTCGAGTGGAGACAGGAGGAAGACAAGAGCATGGACCGCCATTTTATCTTTTATTAAAAGAGACTGTGTCAGGTAAGACATGCACATCATCGCAAAAAGAACGCAATAACCAAGTTGGAGCGAGCCTAAGGCAAATCGAAGAAGCATGAGAGAAGTGGACAGGATCCTCGCTCCAAATCACGAGAACAGCACCCAGATAATCTATATCTAAGTGGGTGGTGCTCAATACCTGCCGCCTTTTGTCCTTTTGTGTTTTTTTTTTTAACTTTTTTTTTTCTATTATGCTAGCGCGATGATTGGATCTTTGTATGAGGTTTTAGGTATCGAGACTCTAGCGACATGGAATTAGCAGATGGGTTACACCGTCTTAATATATCACTTGTTGAGTGCATATGGCTCGCCGGTACGGATGATTCGGCTTTGAACGAAAGAGCTCAGTTCTCTTAGGCTGTGCTTGATGGACCACATATTATCCTATCCGGTAGTTAGTGCAATCTAAAATTCGTAAATGTCAGAATATAGTCCGATTTCAAATGCAAATAGAAAAAATTGTATCCGGGCATTGGAATACGGTTGTACAGGATTCTCCACTGTCTTGAAAAAAAATTAATGAAAGGAAAGAGCCAAATCATTGAAGAGAGAGAGAGAGATAGAAAGGTGGAACGCTGGTGATAGATTGGTTGCAGCCACCGTGAATGGCAACCAAAAGCGCGGTGGTTGTCGTCTTGGCCAAGATCACGACGACGGTGGCACCTTTGTCCAGCAGGCATGGCAACCACCGTCGCATGTTCTCTATCCCACTCCGAAAGATCATAAACTTAAGGTTTGCACTCTATCAGCTCCGGTATCACAATCTCACGTCGTTGTCGTGCGACGGCCTTGAGGCTCATCACGACCACCGCAACACAGTCGTGCAACCCGCGATGCCCCGGTTGAGGTCTTTCCCTCGATCTGCTCCAAATCAAAGATCTGGTATTGAAACCGACGACGGCAGCCGTAAAACAGTCTGATGACCGCCCCGACGAAGTTGCCCTCCTTGCAGCAGCTGTGAGAGCTTGGGCAAAGGTTCACGACCCATGCCTCGCTTTTTTCTTCTCTAAAATACTATTATATGCATGCATACCAAACAGTCGTTCGGATGATGTGTATCCCCGTTCACGTTATATGTAGACAATTTCAAACAATGCATAAAATAATACAAATCCTCCTTATACTTATCTAATCCAACCTTGACATATCTTTAGCTACTCTATTGTTGGTTTTTCTTGCATTGTGACTTTTATCTTAGGGTTAGGGGTCTCCTGCCCGTAGCAATTCACGCAACTACCCAAACAAAACGATCGAGCTTATAATCAATAGGCTTTTCTCGTGTTAACTCGACATATTTTAATACTTTTCCTTGAAAGCATGGTGCTGATTGTGGCGTCACATCAGCCGTGCTAAAAAGAGAACTTCAAAAGAAAATTTAAGTGATAAATGTATAGAAAGTCCTAAAACTTATTACGAAAGTGTAATTAAGTTTTAAAACTTTTATAATGTACAATTAAGTCCTAAAACTTATTATGAAAGTATAATTGAGTCCTAAAACTTTCAAAAAGTATAAGCAAGTCATAAAATTTATCAATTGGTTCAATCAAGTCTTTCCATTGATTGCATTTTTTTGAAAAGTTTTATGACTTAATTGCACTTTCATAATAAATTTTAGGATTTAATTGCACTTTTTGAAAGTTTTATGACTTGATTGTACTTTTGTGACAAGTTTTAGGACTTGATCGCATTTTTTAAAAGTTTTAGAACTCAATTGCACTTTTATGACAAGTTTTAGGAATTCTAGTGCACTTATCCCAAAATTTAAAAAGGAAATGCTAAAAAGGTAAAAATTAAAACAAAATGCAAGAAAGATCACCAAGGGGAGATTTAATTTTTAGGGTTAATACAAAAAAAAATCCTAAATTAGTATATTTGTGATAAATTTACCCTAAACTAATTTTTTTATCAACAAAAATCCAAAACCGATACATTGGTAACAAATTTACTCTCCGTTAAATTGAATTAATATTATGAAAAATCACAAACTAGTATATTTGTAAAACCCAAAAATGGTATACCTGTCGATTGCGATAAAATTTAACGGAAGGTAAAATTATCACGATGCACCAGTTTAGGATTTTCGATTAATTTTTAGCAAATTTGTGATGAGTGTACCAATTTAGGATTTTTCTTGGTATTCGATCTTTATTTTATGGGATAATGACACAAACAATCCCTGAATTTTAGCCAAATGTGCAATTTAGTTCCCGAACTTTTAATTTGTTCAATGTAATCCATGAACTTTAACCTAATGTTTAATGTGGTCCATGAACTTTTAATCTGTTCAATATAGTCCATGAATTTTTGGTACATATACTACATTGAATATTTTCATAGAGTTCATAGACTATATCAAACATGTATCAAAAAGTCCAACAAACTAAATATTAGATTAAAGTTCATGAACTATATTAAATAAATTAAAAATTTATAAATCAAATTATATATTTAATCAAAATTCATAAGCTATTTGTGTCATTTTTCCTTATTTTATCCTATCTTGCCAAGGGTAAGCGAGTGCACAGGGAATAAACCTCTTTTCTTTTTCACGACGTTCTCGAGTCAAGCACGCGGGCATCGTCCTTTTCTCTTCGTGGACGAATATTTATTACTGTTCTTTTGGAAACGGATTCCGAAGCTCCGTGGGACCGTCGAAAAAGAAAAAAAAAAAAAAGAAGCAAATCTCGCTCGTCAATGGTAAAATATAAAATTTCTACATGCTGTAAAAAAAATTATAATCCCAGAATCTATCCCAAGGTGGACGATAAAATTGCCACTCCCTGAACTCTAAAGTACAAGTTGCTGCTGGCCGTCCATTAGCACCACATCTTCACTTTAGACTGTGTGTTAAGAAGAATCATCGTGTCAATGTGGTATGATGTCATTACCAGATAAAGAACTTTTGTAATGACATTTTAATTTCAAACTTTATCATGTATTTCCGATCTTAATGAATTAGATCATAGCGATGCCTGCATTAAAAAGAATAGACGGTTGTTTTACGCTGTGTCGATTGGAGTAAACACTCTCCTGCCAATTTTTTACCGGCGGATTAACTATTTAAATGTAATACATCCGCAATTTAAAATAAAATAAAACAAACGTGTAAGAAAGTGAAAGGAAAAATCAACGATAAGAGAGCGGCTTCGTTACCTCTCTCTTCTTTCTGTCTCCACTCGTTCTACTAAAATACTGATAAATGTGGTGTTTTTTCTGTTGTCACGCACCACCGTCGCTTGTGCGCAATGCCTCCCGATATCCATTGCCATTCGACCGTGGCTCACCATCACAATCACAAATCAATTTGGATATGAGGTTGCAGACATTGGGCAACCTTTGGTTCAATGCAATCTAAGACCTTGTGTCCACATACAGAGACACGCACCACGAGAGAGAGAGAGCATGGATCGACATGAGAAGATCAGCGGCGACGATGTAGAGAGACCGTCGGTGTTGATGGTGGCACGGTGAGGTGGCAATATGGCAAGGTCGGAGATTGTGGAGTCGTGCGAGTGGTAGGTGAAGGCGGCCGGATGTTGATCACATGAGATAGAAGGCTAGGGCTCCTTTTCATTAGGGCCTCACGTCCGTGTGTGATTGTTATCGAATATAAATCTTACTAAAAGGAATGAAACAATACAAAATTGAGAAGAAGAAAAATTGAAATTGCAGTGTTTTCAAACACGAGTCAATTTTTACATAATTCACAATACTGTTGGTCAACACATTAAGTCGTGTAATCATTATTTCAAAATTCTCTACATTAATTCTTTAACAATTTCTTAATAGGGCTATGCGCTGGTTCAATATTTCGAAAGCCCATTGAAAAAAATTTGGGGTGTTTGACAATCATTCTTAATGGATTTGGGTGCATTTGTTTCGCAGAAAACATTTTCCAATAAAACACTTTCCTCATTTTTTGGCGTTTGGTTTGCTTAGGAAAATAAGTCAACGGAAGGAAAATGATTTCCCCTTTAAAAGAACACAAAAACATTTTCCAAAGTATGATTAGCTTTTGGCACTTGGACTCAAAATTCTACACTTGAGCACAAAATCCCAACGTTAGTTCCCAAGTCCTGACATTGAGGACTAGGTCTTGGCGACCGGGCTCGAGACCTCGGTGTCTAGGGCTTGGGCCCCCTGCACCCATGCCCGAGTCCATCGAGGCTGAGCCCAAATCTACAAAGGTCGTGCGCAAGTCCTTGGCGCTCGGGCTCTTGTCCTTAATTAATGAAACGATTGTTTTTATAAAAATGTTAAATTAAAAAAATCAAATATATATTTATTTATTTAAAAATAATTATTTATTTTAAACAAAATCGAATTATTATTCTTTTTTTAAATTGAATTGGATGTTTGTAAAAAATGATCTAGGCGAGTCCAAACTTGGCCGATCCATGCGAGCTTGCAGCTAAACTGAGGCCGGCAAGCTCAAGCTCGCCTGTGGCCATCATCGGGCGGGCCTCGAGCTCGCCAGTGGCCGTCGCTGGCCAGTCGTGATGGAGGAAGGTGGAAAAAGAAAATAAAAGAGAAATAAAATTAAAAAATTATAATAAATTCCAATTTTAAATTAAATTAAATATCTATTTTTAAAAAAATAAAATTTTAAAAAATATGTATTTTTCTACTTGAAATAAAGTCATGTGATTGAAATCATTTTTCAATGAAATCCAAATATCATAAAACGATTTCTATTATATATCGCCAAACAAAGGAAAACTAAGCATTTTCCTGAAAAACGATTTTCAGGAAAACACTTTTCTTTATTATTAAGTTTTTCGTGAAACAAATGCACCCTAAGCTAAATACAAGCATTAGGAAAGCTAAAAGTTCATGGTGCCACAAGCTTTCGACATTTCAAAGTGCTAAAACAAAGGTTAAATGATTTTTTTTCTTCCAAAACTAGCGTCACCAATTCTTCAGTTTTTCGATTTTGGGCCTCTTTTCCACTGTTCATCTTCTTTGCGCTAGGGTGGCCGACGAGACCAAATAGATCACGCGACCCATGCAATTGTCGCCTGAGGTTGCGTGACCCTTGCCGAGGATCGCACAACCCCAAGTGGCCCTCGCCAAGGGTTGCCTGAGGTCATGCAACCTCGACCGACGGCGCTCGATCTAACTCGCCGGCAGCCTAAGCCCTTCGTTGGAGCCGGCAAAGGATTTGATTTCTTTTTAATGAAAAAAGAAAAAGAAAAATTGCAGCCAAAGCCCTTCGCAAAAATTTCTTTACCAAAACATTACTAAACCCAAAGTTACTTTATAAAGGATTTTTTACCGAATATAATTTATATTTTTCCCAAAGCCTTGTGTAGAACCAAATGCATCGAATTAATTGTTTTGTTTTTCAAGTTTGGCGAGGCTTCCAATTAATCAATTTACTTTCTTTTTAACTCCCTTTTGGACCGACACATCGATTGATTAATTCGCATGCTTACTAGGGGTGTGCAACCGGACCGGGTTTACCCGGAAATCGGACCGGCCCACCTGGAAACCGAACTGGGAACCAATTCCATTTTTTGGGAACCGGTTAAAACCAGTCCAGTTTCCGGTTCCAAGTAAAAGCCAACCCGAACCGATTTTAGAACCGGTTTTGAGATAATGTAAAAAAAAGTAAAAACCCTAGATCACGTTACCCTACTTTACCGGTTTTAGAACCGATTTCTAGTTTAATATTGGGATCTGTTTCACAACTATGAGCGAAACAGCATGGCCCTTGAATGATTTAGATGAGATATATAGACATTTCTCTATTAAGAGCAGATGTTGTATTGCTAAGTCTCTTGATTTTCCTTTCAAGATATTTTATTCAGAAACAGAAATGAGGAATTCTCTCATCATGGCACAAAATAAAGAGCTAAACACGTTGAACAGATTCCACGATTCCCTATAAATGTGACTCTTAAAGATTTATGCAATTAGACTATGTCTTGCCACATAGTGCTTTTGGATTGTTGATTTTGATGGATTGCAATTTCAATTGCTCATTTTGGGAATTGTTACTTTTGGCGGATAGTGGTTTTTATCATTCATCTTCTACTTTGAATCGTTTCATTGCTACCTATATTATTTTGCTGGAAAAAAATGAAACCAGAAAAAGGAACAAAAAAAAAAACAAGTTCTCGAGTAGACCATCAAACCGGACCGGAAAAATAAGGTCGGTTCCAAAACATGGTCCAGGAAAAATAGAGTTAGTTTCAAGTTCTAAAAATTAGGAACTGGTTGATTGATTTCAGGTTCTAGATCTGGACGCAACTCATCTTGGAACCGATCATCCCTAATGCTTATGTGGTCGTTACCGTTCAATCAAACGGCTGCAATTGCTGCACCTGTACGTCAATAGAGAAAAAAAGAAAAAGAAGGAAGTCAAGAAACGCTGTTCAGAGGTCAATCGGTCGAATGCGGACGTCGCTCGTCGTCCACGGACAAACATAACCGGGGGCCACGGGCACTGCACTTCTTTCTTCTTCTTCGAAAGAGTGCTTGCTTTGAAGCTCAAGCTCTCGAGCTCCAATGGCGACCGACTCGCTCCAAATCGACCGCAGAAGCGGTTTCTGCAGCTCCAACTCCACCTTCTACAGCAAGCGCAAGCCCGTCCCCCTCCCTCCCAACCCCTCCCTCGACGTCACCACCTTCATCTCCTCCCGTTCCCACCGCGGCTCCACCGCCTTCATCGACGCCTCCTCCGGCCTCCACGTCTCCTTCCCCGAGCTCTGGCGCTCCGTCGAGTCCCTCGCCTCCCGCCTCTCCGCCGTGGGCATCCGGAAGGGCGACGTGGTCCTCCTCCTCTCTCCCAACTCCATCTCCTTCCCCGTCGTCTGCCTCGCCGTCATGTCCCTCGGCGCCGTCATCACCACCACCAACCCCCTCAACACCGCCTCCGAGATCGCCAAGCAGATCGCCGACTCCAAGCCCGTCCTCGCCTTCACCACCCCCGACCTCGTCCCCAAGCTCGCCGCCGCCTCCTCCAGCCTCTCTCTCGTCCTCATCGAGGATGCCGCTTCACCGTCGTCTCGACCGATGGGCGGTGACAATCGATCCGCTCCGAGAGCAAAGATAATCACGACCCTGCGCGAGATGATCGCGAGCGGCGCAGAGGCGGGCGGGCGGCGAGTCAGAGAGCGAGTCGACCAGAACGACACAGCGACTCTGCTCTACTCGTCCGGCACCACCGGCGCGAGCAAGGGCGTCGTCTCCTCTCACCGGAACCTCATCGCGATGGTCCAGACAATCCTCAACAGGTCCGATTTCTTCTACCTGTTTTAGTTTTAACTCGGACATTTCATCAGTCGATCAACACCGCACGAGGACTGATCTGTTCATTCTGCAATTCGATTTGATCCATTGATCTGTACAAAGTTGTTAGAAAAACATCACACGCTCAACTTCAATGCAAACTCCAGGTTCAATTTGGACGAGGAAGGGGAGCATCGGTTCTTGTGCACGGTCCCGATGTTCCACATCTACGGCCTGGCGGCTTTCGCGACGGGCCTGCTCGCGTCGGGGTCGACCATCGTCGTCCTCTCCAAGTTCGACATGCACGAGATGCTCGCGTCGATCGCCAGGTACAGGGCCACCTACCTGCCGCTCGTGCCGCCGATCCTGGTCGCGATGGTGAACAACGCGGACCAGATAAGGGCGAGGCACGACCTGAGCTCGCTCCACTCGGTGCTCTCCGGCGGTGCCCCGCTGAGCCGGGAGGTGATCGAAGGGTTCGCAGAGCGGTACCCGGCGGTGAGGATCCTGCAGGGGTACGGGCTGACGGAATCGGCGGGGGTCGGGGCGTCGACGGACTCGCTGGAGGAGAGCCGGCGGTACGGCACAGCGGGGCTGCTGTCGCCGAGCATGGAGGCGAGGATCGTCGATCCGGAGAGCGGGGAGGTGCTGGGAGTGAATCGAACGGGTGAGCTTTGGCTGCGGGGGCCCACCATTATGAAAGGTATAGTAAGTGCATGGAGATTTTTTTTTTGGATAAATAAAAGCATGGGTGTCGTGATGCACATGCTTTTTAGTTTCGGCATCTCGATTTACCTATCTATATATCTATTTAGCGATAATGAAATAAATAATCTCTTAATTTAGATTTAATATGCAATATCATCTCTGAAATTTTAATTTATTTAATACAATCCTTAAACTTTAGCTTAATATTTAATGTGGTCCATGGATTTTTTGTACATATTTTGAACATTTTTATATAGTTCACTTTCAGAGACTAAATTAAATATGTACCAAAAGTTAAGAGATGATATTGAACAAATTAAAAGTTCAGAGATTACATTGCACATTGGGCCAATATTTAGAGACTGTTTGTGTCATTTCTCCATTTATCTATTTCTCGATATTCATTTAATGTCTTACTAATAATTTCTAAAATCTTAAGTCAGCAATTGCGGGAAAGTCTTGTCTAAAACTCCTAACGAACGAATAATTGAGTTTAGGACAAACATTTGGTACGCTGTAATGGTGAGCTATATCCATGATCATAGTGGAGTATCCCACTCATTATGGGGAGGACGACTCTTTTTCAAGAGAGCAAATGATTTCCATGTGCACGTCTTCTATTCAACAATAATCTCTCATCCTTAAAAAATCGAGGGATTCAAGTGGTGGATTGGTGGATGTGGACTAAATGTCAAGTCATATATAATCGTGATTTGGAATCCGTTTGGTCAAATCAAGAAGCCGCCATAGGCCTCAATGGTCCTGTACCACAGAGTCTCTGTGCCCAATACTTATCCTTGTTTGGTATTAGTCATGCTTTTACGCCTCGTGCGCTAAAGCTGAACTGGTGGGGGTGATATCGGAACCGCTCACCAAAGGCCGAGCAAAATGAGAATTGAGAATCGCCCATTGATTTCGTCCAGTCCCGGGTGGGTCGATAAAACCGGCCGGGGAGGAGTAGAAGGCGTAGGGAGGGCAGAGGAGGAGGGGAAGAGCGGGCACGGGTTGTCAGGTAGGGTAGCAGAGGTGGGAGAAGGCGAGACGATATGTTTAGCAGCTGCAATTGTGAAATCAGTAGCTATAGAGTGGATAACTGATGATATGTTTCTTCATCTGTTGAGACTCCAAATAGACTTTTTTCTAAGCATTATTCACTGGAGGTCTTTCTTTGCCATTTTCTGAACTCCATTTCTGCTCGGTTTTCGGAAACGGAGTCGTGCAGGTTATTTCAGTAATGCCGAAGCAACCACCTCGACTTTGGATTCGGAGGGATGGCTGAGAACCGGCGATGTGTGCTACTTTGATGAGGATGGGTTCATTTTTGTGGTTGACCGGCTGAAGGAACTCATCAAATATAAAGGGTATCAGGTGATTTTCCAGAACACCACTCGATCCCGTGGCAACTTGCAATAAGTACTTGATCGACTTGAATAGACTCCGGCATGACCAGAACAAATGGTTGTCGCAATTTTTTTTTCGCACTTAAGACTGAAGAACTCAGCTTGTGCCTATTTCTACGTTCTGCAGGTTCCTCCGGCAGAATTGGAGGCATTGTTGCTCATGCATCCGGATATCGCCGATGCTGCCGTTATACCGTAATCATCACACACTTCACCAAACAACTTCGAAATGCAATTCCACGATATTCATAATAATTGGCAAAAGATCATTATATAATCACACCGTTTCATTTGCCTTAAGCTGTGCATGATGTGTGGCCGTGGCAGGTTTCCTGATAAGGAGGTCGGCCAATTCCCCATGGCATACGTGGTAAGACAAGCAGGAAGGGAGATATCAGAGACAGCGGTCATGGACTTCGTAGCCAGACAGGTGCGTCCGTAATATGAATAGCATCACCCTTTTAAGCGTGAAAGCTCTGTCGACCATACAACAATTTATCTCTTTTTGTTATCTTTAAGTGTAGCTCAGGATCTGTTTGACCAAAAGAAGACATTATAATCACCGATCAAAGTCAAGCGCGAAAGAGCTAAAGCATGAAATGCAAAGACCAAAGCTAATTGACCTTGCCAATCTCTTGAAACTTTTCTGCATTTTTACAGGTGGCTCCATATAAGAAAATCCGGAGAGTGGCATTTATTGCTTCCATACCGAAGAATCCTTCTGGCAAGATCCTTAGGAAGGATCTCATCAAGCTTGCTACGTCGAAACTGTGAGGCATCGGGAGCTTATTGCTGCAGCAACGTGCAATCGTCTTTCTCAGTTGATATCCAGTTCCCCTAGCTAGTAGTTTGCGGGATATTAATTCCTAGAAAGTATTTTCCACCTCGAGATTCCTGAGAACTAATTCGTCAGCCCCATGGTCATCTTGTATCCAGCTAAAGAGTGCTAGTTAACTTCTGTATCGTTCTCTTTTTTGCAAATGCCAGAACCTCAATTTTCTGTAGATTTCCCTTCCTGCTGAATGTAAAGAGAATAATTTAAGGTCGGCTGCGAACCGACACCGGTTTGAATGTAACCCGACTTCACTCTTGAATACTCTCCTTTCTCTTCCTGTCTCACTTTTCACGCGCCCCACTTTCAATCCAATTTGCATGAATGTAAAGAGAGGTCCTGGTGCGAGTCATGAAGAGAGTAATAAAGAACGTGAGATGACAGAATGACAATAATAACTTGATATGTAAGCTGAAGGCAACTGTATCTTGAGAAGTTATGGTTTATCAAGTTTATGTTCTCATCCTGAGAAATGTAAATGAATATCCTCATAAAGCCATACATTACACTGTCAAAACGTATGCTCATTCTAATACATCTACCTACATGCCAATATCTTCCACAGATCGCTCTGTTACTGCTTGTGCAGACACACCGAAAAGCTGCAGAGAGAGGCGGAGCCCCCAATATCCACCTTGCTGCTTGTGTAATCATCAATCCGAATCTCTCGTATCATGCGAGAATGATGAGCGCTTCCAATTTGTCATGTCAACTTATACCCAACCCGAGCTTGATGAATGTACTCGATTAAACAATTAGCAATGGACCAATTCAATGAACGAGTGTTTCCCCCAAGCTACATGACAGAATGAGAACGCAAGAAAAATCTGCGACCAAACTTTGACTCTACATAGACAATGGAAGAAGCATCCTTCGCTTCTTTTTCCTGGCCAATCTTATTTGCTTTGTAATTTTCATGCATAGAAGCAACAGCATGGTGATGCAGATTAAGATTAAGGCCAGCTGCATATGCCGGAAGTACAAAGACACTGCTGAGAAGATCAAGAAAGCTAGAATTACAAGCTCCCATATCACAAAGACCACAACATCCACCCTGCATCCAAATGAAACATAGACTATTATAGTCTGCATAGCTAAATGGAATCCCCAGAAAGGAAGCATATATAAGATGTAGGAAGAAATCAGAAGTTATGTTGCAGTCATAGCCATTCATCTGCAAGTGTGATCAATCAAGTTTTCCAGTTTAATCAAGGTAAACTTAAACTAACAAATATGTCACAAGCACCTTTTCTTTGCTTTAGCACTTTCTCCTAGAAATTCGATCTTGTAAGTGATAAAAAATTCACCAAGAAAAAAGGCTAAAAGCGTATTTATGCATGAGAAACAGCATTATATACTCAACAGCAGCGAAATTTTATAGTGGCACATTCCAATGTGCACCAGCAGCTTATTTATACTATATCTCCTTGAAAAAACAACCAAAAATTCGTGAAGTGTAAGCTTAAGATACATGCAGCAACCATTCAAAATTTAGAATTTAGAGCTAAATAGGTCAGCGGCATGTCCAAGGGGCATACTATATTTCATTTTTCAGCCCTTAATGTATCCAAAATAGAAAATTCTATGGTAAGAGAAATAGCAAATGACTTTGATTATAGAAAGAGAATACAACAGCTCTGGGAGTAATCAGGGAAAGGATTATGGGGGGAAATTGCATCTCCGAGGGCCACATAACTGGACTAAGTGAAACAATGAATAAGGAGAATGTTCAAAGGTGACAACATCCATTTTTTGTTCAACAATGAGATATAGTCTAGTGAAAATGTGCACCACCAGCCTATTTACACTATATCTCCTCGAAAAAAGCAGAACCAAAAATTGGTGAAGCGCAAGCTTTAGATACATGCAGCAACCATTCACCATTTAGAATTTAGAGCTAAGTAGGTCAGTTGCATGTGCAAGGATAGTCAGAGAATAGCAAATGACTTTGATTATGGAAAGAGCATACAGAAGCTCTGGGAGTAATCATGGAAAGGATACTTGTGGAAAATTGCATCTCTGAGGGCCACATTACTGGACGAAGTGGAACAATGAATAAGGGGAATGTTCAAAGGTGATGGCATCCAATTTTTATTTAATAACGAGATCTAGCCTAGTGAAGGCCTTCAAAATCCACAAGCAGTATGTGCAACATCAGCCACGCTTCATACATTACAACAAGAGTTCTGTACAGATACTTCAGAAAATATCATAAAGCAGCATTAACTAAGTATGCTCCAGAAATCCCATAGACAAACAGAAAAGTCCAGTTTCAATCAGGGTATCATAAACGAACTGCGTGACTATACGGTACTCTAAAACCTTAATGCACCAAGTGAAAGAGTAGAAATTTGCTCTGCTTTAAGTTAACAGGACCAAATCTTGTTTGAGTCGATGGGTCATATTTTGCTTTTTTCCCTTGACAACAAAGTTTAAGACCTTCTACCAAAGATTGTGTGATTGAGAAGACACCCTCCTTACATTAAGTTACCTCTTAATGAAATTGATAGTAGTCAGATTCCGAAGTGAGTAACTATAGAAGAAAACGAACGCACGCCTGCCACCCGCACCCGCAAGCAGATAGCTTATGCCTTCAAACCCAGTATGCATCAAGCCTTTCATGATGCGCATACGATTAAAATTTAACATGGAAAACATCAAAACCTTTCTTTTTTCTTCCAACAACTGCCAAGCTTTTGGTCTACACAATGAACCAAACAAAAACACCTCCCAGAATCACTTACTTTAAAACTGCTTCCGTCCCAACTACCCAAAGTTCCAAAATCATAATTTTGTCTACATCTCATAACCCTTGATGCTTGATCTCACAATCCCATATGCCAGGTTTTCCCATGATCCTCACACTCTCCATATCTCACACCAAAACAAACTAGAAACAATCTTGAAAAACAGAAAAGACAAGAACGAATTACGGGACCAACTATCTCGCCACCCCACAAAAAGAAGAAGAAGCAGAAGCTGAATTCAGGCAAAGCAAGCCACGGAAGTTACCTCGAAGAGCCGAAACTAGAAGTGGAGGAGAAAAGAGAGACAGAGGCCCAATCATTCTTGGATCGAAGCTGATACTCCCTCAATTGCTCCGCCAAATTCGATCTCGTTATCATGCCTGCTCCGTCGAGAACGGCCCTTCTTCCCTTCGTTCCGATCGGGCGGAGCTCAAGAGAACTGGGGGTGGGGGAAGAAGGAGAGAAGGGAAAGAACCCAGCTCAAGAATCGAACTGCAGCGACGACAAAAAAATCGAATTTTGCAGCTTCGAGAGCTGGAAGAAGGGAATCGAACCAAGAAAGAAGGACGAGGAACGCGAGATCGAAGAGGAGCGATCACCGTCCGATTCGATTTGGACCTGGGTTTGTTCCGTGGACCCTCCCGTAGCTTGACTTTTCGTCCCCGTTTCTGCCTCCTCCTTTCTGTGAGACTCGCTGCTGATGTGAACAAGTATATTTTTTTAGGAACTCCCGAGTGTATTTTTAGGAATAATGACACAAGTGATTTATAACTTTGACTTATTGTGTGATGTGATTTAATATGATTTATGAAATTTAGCCTAATGTTGTGGTCCCTGAAATTTTGATATAATCTTTGAATTACATGAAAATATTCAATGTAATTGTTTTATTAATTCAAGATTAGAGGCACCATTAAACATCTTTATATAGGTCAAAACCAAAAAAAAAATATATATATATAGGTTAATGACTAATTTGAATATGTACTAAAACTTTAAAGATCACGTTGCACGTTAGGCTAAGTTTTAGGAACCAAATTGCACCATAAGTTAAAATTTAGAGACTATTTGTGTCATTTTTGCTTCCTTTTTACACTTGCAATCAATCTAAAGATAATCCTAACTTTAAATTAAAATTCGGTGAGAGAGGTTGGCCCGACCGGAGAGATCGTTGGGACTCGATTGGGCCCTATTAGGGCCTCGAAATTGTATTGGGCCTCAAACTTCATGGGCCCACAAAAACTATAACAACCTTCTCCATGGGAGGAGGGACTACTTGTGACTCGAGAGTCGCGAGGGAGCGAGCAGCGGCGAAGAAACTCGAACAATGGCATCGTCCGAAGCGCCACTGGAGCCGGTGGTCTCCGCCAACCCCGACAGCGCCGGCTCCGACGTCTCCACGCCTGACAACCTCGTCTCGCAATCCCAGACGCCGCTGGACCCGGCCCCGATCTCGCCGTCCGACCAGTCCGACCGCACCGAGACCGAGCTCGAGCCTCCCGCTTCGGACACTCAGGACGACTCTTCCGACCCTCTCCCGGACGCTCAAATCCGGGACGAATTCTCCGAGCCGGCCGCCGGGGAACGGGGCGGAGCGGCGACCGAGACCGGGCAGGCCATCTCCGTCGCGCCGACGAGGAAGCGGCGCCGTAGGAAGAAGTTCTTCACCGAGATCAACGGCGGGCCGTCGTTGTCCCGGAACCGGAGGTACAGATTGGCCGATCCGGCGAAGGAGATCGACATGGAGGCGCTGATCGCCATCTCCGTTGGTTTCCCGGTGGACTCGCTCACTGAGGAAGAGATTGAGGCCAATGTGGTGTCGGTAATCGGTGGTTCAGAGCAAGCGAACTATATAATCATTCGGAACCACATTCTAGCGAGGTGGAGATCGAATGTGTCGATGTGGTTGACGTTTGAGCAAGCGCTTGAGGCGATTCGGACGGAGCACAGAACCCTTGTACACTCTGCGTACTATTTTCTCCTCGAACATGGATACATCAACTTTGGCCTCGCGCCTGCTATTACGGAAGTGAAGCTGAGGTCGGTTGATGGTGTCGAGAGAGCAAATGTGGTGATTGTTGGAGCTGGAATGGCGGGCTTGGTGGCTGCGAGGCAATTGGTGTTTCTAGGGTTTAAGGTTGTGGTTTTGGAAGGTAGGGCTCGGCCTGGCGGGCGCGTTAGGACTAAGAAAATGAGCGGAGATGGAGTAGAGGCCGCGGCCGATCTTGGTGGGAGTGTGCTCACTGGAATAAACGGGAACCCACTCGGGGTGTTGGCGAGGCAGATGGGGTTACCCCTTCATAAGGTGAGAGATGTATGCCCTTTGTATCTGCCTAATGGGAAAGCTGTGAATAAGGACATCGATTCTAAAGTAGAGGTTTCGTTTAATAAATTGTTGGATAGAGTTTGTAATCTTAGGCAAGCTATGATCGAGGAAGTGAAATCGATCGATGTTCCGTTAGGAACTGCACTCGAAGCATTTAGGAACGTGTATAATGTGGCAGAAAATCCACAAGAGCGAATGCTATTGGATTGGCACCTCGCGAATTTGGAATATGCAAACGCTTCTCTAATGTCTAATTTGTCGATGGCGTACTGGGATCAGGATGATCCATATGAGATGGGGGGTGATCATTGTTTCATCCCCGGTGGCAATGAGAGGTTTGTTAGAGAGTTTGCTAAGGACTTGCCAATTTTCTACGGAAGGACGGTGGAGAGTATTAGGTATGGGCTTGACGGGGCTTTGGTTTTTGCGGGTGGGCAGGAGTTTCGTGGAGATATGGTTCTTTGTACTGTGCCTTTGGGTGTGCTAAAGAAAGGGACTATCGAGTTTGTTCCCGAACTTCCTCAAAGAAAATTAGATGCCATAAGTAGATTAGGGTTTGGATTGTTGAACAAAGTTGCAATGCTGTTCACTTATAATTTTTGGGGAGCAGACATCGATACGTTTGGGCACTTGGCTGAAGACCCGAGCATGAGAGGGGAGTTCTTTCTATTCTATAGTTACCACTCAGTTTCGGGAGGCCCGCTTCTCATAGCTCTCGTTGCAGGGGAAGCGGCAATCAAGTTTGAGATGATGTCTCCGGTGGAATCTGTGAATAAAGTCTTAGACATATTGAGAGGCATATTCACCCCAAAAGGGATTGTTGTTCCTGATCCAGTTCAGGCAGTTTGCACTAGATGGGGGAAGGATCACTTTGCATATGGTTCTTATTCTTATGTAGCAATTGGATCTTCTGGTGACGATTACGATATTCTTTCTGAAAGTGTTGGAGATGGAAGAGTTTTCTTTGCGGGAGAGGCAACTAATAAACAATATCCAGCCACAATGCATGGTGCTCTTCTTAGTGGGATGAGAGAGGCCGCTAATATGCTTCGCGTGGCTAAACGAAAGGGCATCGGTTCACAGTGAGGCAGCAATGCACTCGGAGCTTACAAGTCTCGCTAAATGCAGTCAAGTAGTCGATTCTCTATTTTCTTTTCAGTCACCTAGTATGTAGAGCAAATATTGGATTTCTGGTTGTCTTCTTGTGTATGGCTTGATTTTGCAGAGACGGTGGCTGAGCTTAGCAAGGAATAAAACTGACCCATTTCAAGCAAGTTTGATGCTGAGGAAGGTTTTATACGTAGCTATGCCAATCACTTGCGGCTTTCTGTTAGTTAGATGAGACATGACTTAGGTGCATGAAATCCTTTTTAGTTTAGTGGACAAGGTAAATTTTTCCATCTTTCCATTTTGTGTATATGTGGATTTTCGTCATTATTATGGACCTCTGTTAAGTTTCAAACATCTCTCACTTTCCTGAAGATACGTGTGCAAGAGTTTCATTATCAGGCAATTGTGATTTACAGTAACCACCCATATTTTCAGGGGATGATTGAATCAAATCATGATGAAACGTGATTGATCCAAATGTGCTTCAGTTCTTTTGTCTACTCCAAGATAGTGCAATGTTGTAGACCTGGGTTTTTGTCCCGGTTGCTCAGTTTTGGTCACTTTAAGTTTCTGCTTCTTGTGTTTTTCATTATTAACCGGGCAACTTCAGGCGTCGCAAGTTTTTGAAGAAGAGGCTTGAGCATATCAGCTACAGTTTTTAACAGTTCGTGAGCCACCTTGGTCCTAAACTCGATCAGGAAAAGATATTGTCATACACTAATGCGGAGCTGAGAGAGACAAGGCTCTTATGTGATGCACTGGTTTTCAAGGCATTGTCATCAATGCGGCACTGAAAGAGAGATGATATTTCTTATCTAGTGTCCAAGATTGTCAGCTATAAGTGGTGTTAGTGCGGATAAGATATTGTCATACACCAATCTTCTTCGTTTTTCGCTTGGGTAGGGAGATAGAAGGTAACACACAGCGCAGTTTCTCCTGCTTATAAAATTTTCCAGCTGAATAGCGAAGAACCATTCCATTTCTCTTTTTTTATTTTTCTATTTTTTATAATAGATTTGGGACAGAAATTCATTTAATGACGAAATTTGATTTTTCTATTTTCAAAATAAATTTTTAGTTCAGAAATAGGTTTGTAACAAAATTGAGAAGTGAAAATTTTCTACTTTTCTATTTTTGAAAAAAATAAAAACAAAAATTCTTTTCATTGCTCGTCTCTACAACATGCAGCCGCCTCCACTTTGCTGGTCGCCCATCGGTTGCTGCCACCCTTGCAGCTACCTTCGTCGGTCGGCCATCGATCGTTGCCTCCAAGCGCCTTTTGCTTGTCAATGTTAATGAATGGAAAAGAGAGTCGGTGTTGATGAATGGAAAAGAGATAGAAAAAATTTTGTATCATTATCAAATGAATTTTTGTTTCGGAAAAAGAAATTTTATATCTGGAACAAAATGGTTATCATTCGTGCTATAAAGGTTCGTTATTTGGTAAAAAATAAATAACTTTTCTAAATTGATTGCTTATATCGATTAAAAAATAAATGAACAGAAGCATTTTTATCGTCTACGAAAATGTTTAAATATGATTTTTTATTGATAATAAAAATATTTTTCTTTTAATTAATGATTTTAAATGACACAATTATTTATTTTTAAGAAAATATTTTTTCAAATCGTTTATTTTTTGCGAAATAAATTAAATTAAAAAAAAATTGCTACGACCGCTCGAAGCGCGAACCCCTTTTCACCGCGGCGAGAAACTGAAGATACGGCACGCATCCCCCTGGCTGGACGATAACCGTGACCTTCTCCTCGCTATCGTTTCTCTGCAGAGCTACGATGGCGGAAGGCCACGCCAAAGTCCCAAAAGTTGGGGGAGGACGCTTGTGCTGTGTCTGCAACGAGAGGAGAGCCGCCCTCAAGAGGCCCAAAACCCTAGAGCAGGTAACTCGCTTCGTCTCTCGATCGCCAATTTCCATCGCCGGAACTCCCTATTCGTGCGTACGTGTTCGGCGTTGTTGTTTGACAAGCGATCAGACGTGGGTCGTTTTAGTTCGGTCGAGTGATTCTTGCCGCGTAGGGAAAGGTTTTGAGACCGCGAAGAACGCTCTCGCGGGCTTTTTTTGGGCTTCGATCGCGAACTGCAGCCGCAGCCGCAATTTTCTAAGGGATGCGTGCGATTTCCATTCCAATGAGCTGTGTTATTGTGTTGCTTCGTTCTTCTGAGCTCAGTTGATGATCGCTGATTGGCTATTAAATCTTTACGTATCTGGAGGTAAACGAGAATGCTGCTCTTGAGTTGATAAATCAAAGAATGGTTGCAATTGCAAAGCCCGCCTGTGTCACACTTTGGCGCACGCGCACACACCCACAAATGCATTGTTTTGAAGAAACAAAGGAAATGTGGTCTGGTTTTATTTAATTTTTTCATTCCGGGACTGAATTAAGTTGCCTACATGCTGTGAAGATATGTAGGGAGTGTTTCTTTGCTGTTTTCGAGGAGGAGATCCACCAAGTGATCGTGGAAAACCAGTTGTTCAAACCTGGGGAGCGCGTTGCAATTGGTGCGTCTGGTGGTAAAGGTAAACTTTTGCAATCGGATTGGGGCCCCTTATTATTTCGCAAACCGTTTCTCTTAATTCACTCGGACGGTTTCGATAGTAGTGTTGCAACCATATTGGTTCCCTGTTGAATTTGTAGGCATATTTGTCACACAGGGACAACTTAGGGTGCCCCCTCAAGAGACCTTAGTGCTGCTAGCCTGCTACTCGCTGTTACTGCCGTAGTTCCTGCTAGTTTTCATGCTTACACTTGTCATTGACCATCTGAAGCTATTTTCTATTGGTGACACTACCCAGGATGTCTTGCTTTTAATAAGTTACATCAGTTCTTTCTGCTTATTTGTTAAGTGTCTTGCTTTTCCTGTGTCATGCAGATTCCACTGTCCTAGCCTGTGTATTATCAGAGTTAAACCGGAGACACAACTATGGATTGGACCTGTTCCTCTTATCAGTCGACGAAGGAATTACTGGGTATAGGGACGATTCACTTGAAACTGTAAAAAGGAATGAAATCCAGGTGACTCTGCTTTTGCATTCACTTCTCCGGTCATTAGCTCATCTGAAGTTCTTTTCTCTTGGTCGAGTCTCTTTTTTGTTGCTTCAATCTCTCCCGAAATTCAAATTGCTGGAAGTTCGTTTGAAAGAATGTAGTCAGTAGAGCGTAGTTTGGAGTTATGGATATGAAATAGCTGCTGCATATGCATCTTTTATGTTTCATTTGACTTCTCCATTTGGTTTTTTCATGCTTCCTCCTTAGGTGGGTATTCACTGTAACCTGGATTGTCATGAAAAGTTGTTATCTATTTTTTTCTTTTTTTTTTAATAAAAGAGTCGTCTCTTTTTTTATTATTATGATTAAATCTCACTGTTGTTATTTGCAGTATGGACTACCATTGAAAATTGTTTCATATAAAGATTTGTATGGATGGACAATGGATGAAATAGTAAAGATTATCGGATTGAAGAATAACTGCACATTTTGTGGGGTCTTCCGCCGCCAGGTATAGAAGCCATCTTCTACTCTATCTAGGGGAATGGGGATGTGCACATCCTTTTATTTGCAGCCCTTGGAATATGAATCGCTAAAAAGTTCTGTTGACAACAGCATGTTAAATGGGATACTGTGCCATTGCACCCTTACTACCATCCCCCCAACATTAAAAAGACTACTTCACCTAATCAGGGCCAAATCTAATTATGCCTGCTGAATTGCTTTACCTTTAAGGCTCTTGACCGAGGCGCTGCGCTGCTGAAAGTGGACAAGCTTGCTACTGGACATAATGCCGATGATATTGCTGAAACAGTTCTTTTAAATATTTTGCGGGGTGACATTGCCCGGTAAGTAGTTATTTATCAAAGCTTACCTCTGGTTTCTTTTTTTTTTTTTCATTCAAGACTGATTGCCCTTCTATTTATATTGTAGATTGAGTAGGTGTACTGCAATTACAACTGGTGAAGACGGACCAATTCCTAGGTGTAAACCTTTTAAGTACACGTACGAGAAAGAGATTGTCATATATCCTAATAGTTAAATTCTTCTGCATTTTACCTTTAAAGAACATATATGAGAAGGAGATTGTGATATGTGTACTGGAGTATTCACGACTGTTACTTTCTTTATTGGTGCCATTGATTGCAACCCTTAACCTACTCAACACGTATGCATATTTCAAGAGGCTGGATTATTTCTCAACTGAATGTAAGTGTCCTCTGCCAACTCCCACTGCCCTACATTGTGCTTGATGTCACTTGTGCAGATCTTATCTGGAATTTCGACCTTCCATTTGTCCTGTATGAGTTCACTTGTTAGTTCATCATGTTTGTGTTATGGTTATATAATCTGCAACCTAGTCACATGAAGGTCAAGAGCTTTACTTGGGCATGTTGTTTCATATTAGATGACACATATTGTTGCTGTATTGCGTCCACTCCACAGATCCTCTTTGTTTGTTGATTCACAGCAATATATTCCCAGCAGTAGACTGGATGCACTTGATAAATATTTCTGTGCTCATGTGTGAGGTGTCAATCTGGGATATGCACCTTAATGGGGATGTAAAGTTTCAAAGATTTTTCCCTTCTAAATGGTTTGGCTGTATCTTCTAGAGTTTTAGCATACTCTGTGTGCGTTGGGCTAGATGTAGAAGTATTCTCATATTGCACCATGATTATATTATATGATCACTGCTTAGACTTTGCTGAATTAGTTTACCGAAATGGCAGGCATCTATTCTCCTAATGCATATCGGGGTTTTGCTCGTGAGTTTATTAAGGACCTAGAAAGAATAAGGTCTTGTTAACCTCTTTCTTACTATGCTGCAGTATGATGTGATTTATTATTCTTTTGCATTCTTTCGCTTACTACTCGATTTATAAGATTGCAGACCTAGAGCCATACTCGACATTATAAAATCAGGTGAAAATTTCAGAATATCTACTTCGACAAAAATGCCAGAGCAGGGGACGTGTCAACGCTGTGGCTACATTTCAAGCCAGGTAAACTGGACTTCTCTTCCTTGGGTCTGACTTTAAAATGTAAGAAAGGAAATGACACAGCTTCTCTCATCAGCTATCTATGCTGAGTAAAATTTGAACTTTAATATATTTTGTTGGTCTTGTCGGAACATAATTCACTTATTGTGTGTTATCTGGCAGAAATGGTGTAAAGCCTGTGTTTTGCTGGAAGGACTGAACAGGGGGTTGCCAAAACTAGGAATAGGGCGGACTCGAGTCTCGGATAAGGATCAAAAGAAGGATCTCAAGCAGAGTAATGGGACGAAGAGCATAGCAAGTAAACAGTGTGGGTCGTTGGATTTTTAAATTAGATCTGCCAAGTAGCAGCTTGTGGCTGGCGTGTTCGAGTCTCGTTACGTGCACATATCAGCTCAAGGATACCTAACATTTGCAAGATTATTAATACCCTTTACCGGTTGAGGAGCCGATCTCTGCACTCATTGCTGCTGACCCAATAATTTTTCTGCCAATGGAGAGAGTTTACGGTAGCACTTGGACTGGGAAGAGAATGAAGCTAACATTATCAGCAATCCATGCAGCACCTGATAATACTGCGCACAGGAGCTACTGTGTCATATGTCGAAATCTAGCTCGTTCACTTTGTACCGTCCTACTGATGATTAGTGACTACTTACCTAGTTCTTTTGGATGCCATTTTTCTCGGCACAAGTTCTCAGCCAAACCATTGTTAATATATCTTTCAGGGTATTTGATGGTTTCAGATTCTTCTTTGAGATTCCCATCACGACTGTATGAGTCCCATTTTAATCAATCATCTGGTTGTGATATTTGGTCTCATGGGTTTTCATTGGGTTCAGGAGTTCCCGCCGGTCGATGGCTCTGGGCTGTGAATGGGTAGGAGGAAGACTCGGAATGAAAGCTAGGTAGCTTTTGCCTTCCCTTCTTGCATAGGTGTCGTTTGCCATTTTTTTTACAGTTTCTCTCTGCAGAATAGAACAGACAACATGGCCGATAAAGAGTGGACCGTCGAAATCACACTGCCTTCTCCCATGTCTTAAGAGATATCTCTTTTGTGTTAAAAGAGAAGTTGTTAACGCCTTCTGCGTAACTACAGTGGGATTGGTGAAAACTGGAAGGCGAAAGTAGGTGATTAGTTGGCACTACTTTGAAATAGATGGTATGATCATAATTTGCAAATTCGCAATGCGAAACTCAAGTCTGAAGCGCGGGAAGTCGGAGATAATAAGAACAAAGGAAATGATTTGTTTTGGGAAAATGGTGATCCCTCGCGACCATTAACAGGACACTTTGGATGTCAAGTCCAGTGATGGGGACAGCAGCATGTGAGGCGACTGTCCGGTTGGTTGGTGCTCTCTCGGCTAATAGCCAAGGAAAAGTTAGTGGCCCATGAGATGCGTTGATCGCACAAGGAATTTGAAAATTGGAACCCCAAATAATCATATTCTCCAACAAACCTAGCGTTTGACCCTGCCTTTGTCCCACGAGAAAAAGTCCGTCTACTTGAAGGAAATGTCAATTTCTACCGCAAATCCTTCTCTTTTTAAAGACGACAGTTTTGCGTGAGGGAAAAGATGGTGATGGCCCTGATGGGCTTTTCGAATGCTGGATTAGAATGTTGCTTGTCGCGATTCGATTTCTCTTTCACACTAACTTCACCAGTTAATTACGATGAGTAAATGACTGATGGGATGAAGGCACGTGAAGTTAGAAAACGGGGCTAAAAGCGGAAACCTTGTCAGAAGCGAGGGAAATCTGGCGACACGTTCCAAAAATGTCCAAAAAATAAAAGGTTAGAAAAAGAAAGCTGCGTTGCGTTGCAGCTGTGTGTTTCAATCCTGAAACCTGTTGCCGACATTTTTCTATCCGTACGGGGGCTGTGTTTAAAAGCTCGACGTTTTCTTCTAAAAAAAGACCAAAAGAAAAGAGAAAAAAAATTGAAAAGGTTATTGCCCGGGCAGAGGGGGAGGGAGATGGGGGTTGTCAGATGGAGGTGCCAGGAATTTGTTGACCGATGTAACTTTACGGACACTCGACAACGACGCACCGACCAGGGGGGCGATTTGTTGTTCTTACTCCCCGCCGCGAGATTAATCCGGGAAATGATGTTATGAAAGACGATTAACTTTCACAAAAAGTTCAGCAGGTTTATCAAGGTTCGAAAATGAGGGGAAATTGGTGGGAAAAAATTTCGAAACTTTTGGATCTTAGCGCGTGCCATACGAAACATTCGAATTAAATTTTGAAGACATTATGCACAAGGAGATTACAATTGGGTAAGTTGTATTTCTCTCGTGCAAATAACGGGGGACCTATATGTTTTGCAAAATTGAAACTCGACAGTAATAAAATAATCTTCTGAAAAAGTTTAGTGTGTCCTGAGAGTAATTTTTGCTTTTACTATGTGAAACTTAAACCTCTGTTTTTTTCAAGGGAAAAGCCCCGCTTATAGGCAAGTAAAATTCAAATCTGATTTATAAGACGCGAGTCCAAAATTGGACGAATGGCCCACATGTAATATTATCTTGCACTTGTGAGTGCAAAGAATTGAATTTGTGTATATACCTAGATCATCGTTCGAATCTTTAAAAATCTCCGCACGTTGACATAAGCCATTGACAATATATGTACACACACTATCATTTCAACGGACTATCTTTTCATTTGGCATGAAAGAAAACAAGCAAATTAACCCCATTAGAATCAGCACAATTGGCTATGGTGTGAAATGATTTCCAACTGAGGAATTATAGGTTATTTACTCGAATGTCACGAATTATGTGCAGAGTGTCACTGGTCAAGCAAAGTGCACATTTGAAAATGCCCCGTTCTTAACCGATTAATGGGTTTCGATGCACGTTCCACGAATTTTCAAGTAGCCAATCCTTTGCGGTCGTATCTCGGGGTTATAAGAGAAAGAAAAAATAAGCAAGAGTTCCCACTCGGCAAACTATTAAAGGAGCCAACGCGAACCATAACTCAAATTATGTAAACGAACGAAACTCTTACACAACCAAATTTCACAAGTTAAGACGAAAATCCTGGCATCAGCAGATGATCGTCCATCACGTGCTACGTCGCGTCAAAAACTCGACCACGCAAGCTCCCACAAATAACTCGAACTCCTCGTGTAAGACGGACAGCCCCACGTGGATCTCTCGGTCGCCCGCCCACAGCACCAACTCCTATTTAGCTCCAACGTAATGCATGGACCCCCCACCCCCTACCGCCGACACTCCAAAAGCCAATTCCTATGTATATTCCTTTAATCACCTCCATTCACGTGTCCAGCTTAATCTCATCTTGTCCCGATACAATGATCCCAGAGGTTCCGCTTATTTCGCGAAAAATCAACGAGCTAGAAAAGAATTTTCCTAATTTCGATCGTTTATATCTCTCGGGGAAAGAGGCGACGGAAAGTATTTTCGTTTTTAGCGAAAATATTTAGGCATGAATTATTATTAATAATGGAAACGTTTTTTCATTGACCCATTTTTGGAAGAGATAGCGCTGATTAAAGTTGCCGTTAATGTTTCGCGAAGCCAATAGAGCCCTTGGTCACATCAGTCGTCGCTTTTTAATGTTCGCCGCATTAGAAAGCAACGGGCACGCGAGATGATAACCGTGTTTTGAATCGAGGCATCAGATTGTGCTCACGGGTCGCCAATCCACTCACACGTTCTTTCCATTTTCTTTCCGGTGGATTGAATCGGCATTCCCTCGAACATAGATAATTCTGCCGTTCTCTTTCTATCCGATTCTAAACAAGAGGAACTTAAACACACGCACATACAAAAAGTCGCGGTGGAATTCGAGATACTCGGTGCTCCCGACTAATTGGGCCGACACGCGGTTTTTCGGGACTAAACAGAAGAACCCGAGTATCCTGAGGCAAGATTCGAACCCGCGGATGTCGGTTCCCGAGTCGAAAGCACGAGATGACCCTCGTCGCCGGATCAACCTCAGAGCGGGGCGAAAAAGGAGTTTGGATAAGTAGAACCGAGAATCAAATTAAAAAAAAAAAAGAGGAGATAAGCAAAGACCCTCATGCTTCCTAACTAATTTTTGATCAGTCGATTAAAATTTGGTTTTTCCCTCCCTCTTTTGTACCTTCATTATTGTCCCTCCGCGACTCCATCAGTCAGCCAGAGAGCCAGCCACATTGTCTGTACCGCACCGATATAACACAGTCGTGCTCCATTCCTTCTTTCTCTCTCTCTCTCTCTCTTTCTTTCTCCCTCCAATTTCCAAGCAAGTCCCACACATTCACCTTCACCTCAACTTTTACTTGCCAACTCCACACCCGCAAGCGCCACTCCCACTCCTCCTTTCCCAAAATAAATACGCGAAGCAACACTGCCAAAGGTTGTCTGTCACTCTCTTGACTAAGAGCAAGAGATCAAGCTCTCTCTCTCTCTCTCTATCCGTGTCTCTCTTTCTCTGTCCGTGGCAAGAAAACGGCGCTGAAAATGGCGGGAGGCGCGATCTGCGCTTCGCTGGCGGTTGCCCTGTTCTTCGCCGTCGTCGGAGCTGAGAACCCGTACAGGTTCTTCAACTGGAACGTGACGTACGGCGACATATACCCCCTCGGCGTTCGTCAGCAGGTGAGTCCTGGAAACGGGATGCGAAAGCTATTCACTGCTATATTGACTCGAGTGATCTTGGAGATTCTGAGCGCGAGCTTCCGGGTTTTGAAGCGATGGGTTTCTTGGTTTGGAATTTCGGGTTTTGATGGAGAATGAGATTTGTGGTTGCTGTGGTCGCAGGGGATACTCATCAATGGCCAGTTCCCAGGTCCCGACATCCACTCGGTCACCAACGACAATCTCATCATCAACGTCTTCAACAGCTTGGACGAGCCTTTCCTCATCTCCTGGTCTCTCTCTCTATCTCTCTCTCTCTCTCTCTGTTCCCTGAGCTGTGCTTTGTATTCATCTCCATTTCGAACCTACTTCTTGTTCAAGCTTTCGTTCCAAGTGAGTAGTGTCCGCTCGCGTTACGCGCGAAACGCGCTTGGTCTGTGCGCTGCTTTGATTTGCGGCTTCGCGGAAACTGCGATGCTTCGGCCTTCAGTTGTGTTCTTTTGCACATCTTTTGCCGCGCCCCTCATTCATCAGCTTTTCTCAAAGTCCCTTCAAGAAAGCAAATGCCAGCCGATGCTGAAAGAATCTTTGTGCAAGGGAATTGATGTTAGATCTGGCCAAATGTCTATTTCCCATTTAAACTTTTTGAGTACACACCAATCGATCTGCACGAACGATTCGCCTGATCACGGGCAGGGTATAAAGGCAGGAAAGAGAGTTTATTCCCTACTTTATGTGTTCCGGTCACGAATCGGCATGATGTGTTCATTCAGCAATCATATTATATTACTTTATTTGAACATTCTTAATTCGAATTGATGTTGAATGTGCGCCGTACTAGCATGTTACTCTCTTTCCAAGTGATGCTATTTCACTAATAACTATACTAAACAGTGGGAAGATACCCATGTTATTTCTTGGTCGCATTACGTTTCATCCGCTGCATAATTCATACATGACGATGTGCGAAGATGTGTTCACACATCGACGAGTTTTCGCGAATGTTTAGCATCTCGCTTTTCCTAGAGTTACTAGGTGACGTCGTCTTAGCGAATTACATGTTCTTGGTCCGAACAGTCAGGCAGAGGGTTAAGTGCACGTGCCTCGTTATCATTTTCTTTGATAGGCGTGCTTCATTATTGAATCGCAGCTAGTTTCCATCTATCCCGTTTGGGGAAGTGATCCATTCCACCCCCCGCTTTAAACAAAAGTAGAGGATAACTTCTTGGGTGCCTCAGTTTCCATTGTGATGCATTAAATCCCTAACGAATTGCCTCAGTGTGACCCATGAAAACTCTGTGGTCCACGTCTGCTCTCTTTAGCTGTCTTCAACTGCACTCGACCTTTTCGAGAAGGATCTTAGTCAGTAGGGACACAATCATGGAGTATTGGTTTGAAGCTCAGGTTACATTACGGTGCACTATGGAAGAAAGGGCAGTCGCTTATCTTAGTGGAAGCACTCACCTCCACCTTCTACTTCCCATTTTCTACTGAAATACTGATGATTCGTGCCCATTTCTTTATTAGCTCCACATGTTACTTAAGACCCACGACTTGCTTTTTGAGACCTACGTGTTCCCAAAAGAAACTGTGGCCATTCCGATGGCGAAAGCCCGTTATATTAAGAGTTCTTTTCCACTGTTAAGGATTGTTCTCTTAGATGTGCGGAAAAGAAAGTCTGTCGGCCAGATTTAACACATGCCACTAACTAAATTTTACTTGACCTAGTAGTGGTGAACTGCAGTGCGTTGGAGCTCTGCGCCATGTAATACTTAATTGAGTGAACGGGTTTCGCATGAATATCAGCTATTTTTTATCAGGTTTATTTTCAGGTAGTGTCTTTCTGTGCGAGAAAGAAAATTGCTCGTTGCTTTACCAAAGAAAAAAGGAAGATCGCTTGTTGCTCTTGACTTGGTAAATCACAGAGTCATCTCTGCGCCCCTGAAACCAAAACGAAAAGACGAATAGGGGAAAACCAAACAAAAACAAGAGTCATCTTCGAAAGGGTCGCATTTGTTCGCAGCATTCATCTTGAAAGAAACACTGTTTTCTTTGATGTACTTGTATATTATTGGACATGGCGGGCAGTTTGGTTAATGTCATTTAAGTTCTCTCGTGTAGGAGTGGAGTCCAACAGAGGAGGAACTCCTTTGAAGATGGGGTGTATGGCACAACTTGCCCCATACCGCCCGGTAGAAACTTCACGTACATCTTCCAAGTGAAGGATCAAATAGGGAGCTTCTTCTACTTCCCATCCCTTGCATTCCACAAGGCAGCTGGTGGGTTTGGCGGGATCCGGATCCTTAGCCGACCTCTAATTCCTGTCCCATTCGCAGATCCGGCCGGTGATTACACTGTTCTTATTGGAGACTGGTATAAGGCCAATCACACGGTAATTACGTTCACTCTTTAACTTATAAACCTTGTTATTGCCACATATCCAGATGTCTGGCTGCTGCTCACTTAGGTTGGATCGAATAGTTTCCATGATTTCGGCGCTTCTCTTGGATAGAGTCTTCTGATGGCCATGTGATCTCACTTGTCAGATCAATCAATTTATTTTCTCGCGATTTTTAAATATTTATTAAGAACAAGATCGGATAACTGGATGAGTGACGAAACGTAGACACGCGTAAATGTTGCTTGATGGACTTCTCGTTTCGGGTCCCTATCATGGGTGGAGTCTGCCCACTCAGGCACAAGTGGGACTCTCTGATGTTCTTGCTTGTTTGAAATGCCGTGATTGATGGCATTTGGGTGGGGTTGGCTACATGCATGTCACGCTATTTAAAGAGAAAAATCAACTGTCGCCATGCTTCCATAAAGTTCAGTAGGCCCTGCGGTGTCCGCATGACTTTACAAAGAATGTTCTTGTACAAGCTGGAGGATCGATCTGAATTAGAATTAGAATTAGCATTGCATCAACGTAGATTGTCCATGAGAAATCATTACATGGAATTTTCGAAACGGCAAATGTTGTCAATACACTATTTTTTCTCGTGCTCCGTATAATCAATATCCAGGAAAATCGTATGTTTTCTTGATAAATATACAAACTAGTCACTTCAAGAATCTCATAGAAACTTGTTCTTGTTTTTAGTCAAAGTTAGCCCATATATTCTGTCATCCTTAACTGTGGACAGTTCCGCAATATTTGTCAAGCATGAGTGACTACCCTAGTATTAAATGTGTGCCTCAGGGTCACATGGTGTGACTGCTTCTCTGAGACCATGTTTCAGTTCACAGGCAGGAAGCAGCCTTGTATTGAGTGCCACGATCCTTCCCTATCCTATCCCTCAATACCTTAGGCTTTTAGGTGGCTTCTCTTCATTCTAACATCCAGCCTTTAATTCAATCACATGCATGTGGCTCAGGTTCGGCAGTAAACAAGACGGCTACGGCGAATTGATGGCAACTGAAACGAAGATAATTCCTTCTATGTTTCGGCAGTAAATCACCCAGCGACATTTTTTTACGCGTTCATCGTGATTCGTGATCTAATTCCAATGCTTACCACTCCATGACAACGCCTTGACTTCCACATGTATGGGCCTGCTCTGCAGTTGTTTCTTCTACAGACTGCACTAATAAATTCCTTGCACTTCTTTTTACCGGGCTTGTATCTAAGTAGTGTTTTCTTTTGAAGAAGCCTATGATTGACGTTATGCGTTCTCGCAGACTCTCAAGGCCACACTCGACCGAGGAAAGAAACTACATTTCCCTGATGGGATCCTCATTAATGGTCGGGGACCAAATGGCATCTCTTTCAACGTGGAACAAGGTCAGTCCTCAGTTTGATCCCTTAGCCCATGATTTTCGCTCAATCTTTACGAATATATTATCCTGAAAATTTACATCATCGGTTCTATTCCACTAAAATCACAATTCTCACGTTATTCTTGAAAAACTCATTCATGACCGACTGCTTTCCGGCTTCCCCCTTACAGGAAAGACTTACAGGCTTAGGATATCAAACGTGGGATTGATGAATTCCCTCAACTTCCGCATTCAAGGCCACAAAATGCTGTTGGTGGAGGTGGAGGGGACGCATGTGATGCAAACTCACTTCTCCTCTCTGGATGTTCATGTGGGCCAATCTTATTCGGTTCTAGTCACAGCAGATCAACCTGCTCAAGACTATTACATTGTGGTTTCGACTCGGTTTTCCTCTCAAATCAATACCACAACTGGCATTCTTCGTTACAGCAACTCTGCTGGCCCAGTCTCTGGCCCTCCTCCTGGTGGACCCACCATCCAAATTGATTGGTCCCTGAACCAGGCCCGTGCTATCAGGTTAATCTCATTCGCGATTCCCATTTTCAGTGTGCGATGATAATCATCATTTGCTTATCTTACAAATCGCAAGAACTGCATTCACTTCGAGCGTAGTCCCGTAGTCATTACTAATAAAACGAGATTTTGTCCTAGCAGTAATGTGCATTTGTTTGAGAAACTTTGGCCATTTGACCTGCCGCTCCCTCATATCACTCCTTAATTTCTTTCGGGACAAGTCCTAGTGGATTTCTATCTTCAAATTCTCACTTCGATTTAACGTTGAACTTAGTTGATCCAATAATGATCAGGACATACAGGCATATGATGGTTCCACTTAACCTTCAACCTTCGGAAGCCTAAACACAATTAAAACCATTGCAGGACTAATCTTACAGCGAGTGGACCAAGGCCTAACCCCCAAGGCTCGTATCATTATGGTCTCATCACCCCTGCCAGAACAATCAGACTGTCGAGTTCTGCCGGTCAAGTTAATGGGAAACAAAGATATGCTGTTAACAGTGTCTCCTTCATCCCAGCGGACACTCCTCTTAAGCTTGCAGACTACTTCAACATTGGTGGAGTTTTTCGGGTAAATAGCATATCAGATAGACCCACCGGTGGAGGTATATACCTTGACACAGCAGTTTTGGGTGCTGACTACAGAGCCTTCGTTGAGGTAGTGTTTGAAAATGGCGAGGACATAATCCAGAGTTGGCACCTTGATGGATACAGTTTCTTTATTGTGGGGTAAGTATTCTGGACTCCAATTGAGCCTTCTAAACAGTTGGTTAATGTTAATTGAGAGATATCTGGATAACTGCAGCATGGATGGAGGGCAATGGACAACCGACAGTCGAAATCAGTACAATCTCCGTGATGCTGTTTTCCGGAGCACCACTCAGGTAATAAAAGTTTGGTTTTTCCTTTCCTGAAGCAAGCTACGCTGAGTTAAAACATGTTCGTCTCAGAATTCTTATGCAGCTTTCGCTTTAGTTTTGTAAGAAAGTCGCTATGTAATTTTGCGATGTGACAACGGAATAGATCTCTAGGGGTAGAACATCTCTTCTCAAACGAATCAAATGTTGGCAAATTCTGGTAGTCAACGTGATATCATGATGGCTATTGCAGGTTTACCCCAAGTCATGGACGGCCGTCTATGTGGCACTAGATAATGTGGGAATGTGGAACTTGAGGACTGAATTTTGGGCGCGACAGTACCTCGGACAGCAACTCTATTTGCGAGTTTACACTTCATCGACTTCGCTGAGAGATGAATTCCCAATTCCGAAGAACGCGATTCTGTGCGGCAGAGCACAAGGGCGACACACGAGACCCCTCTAAAGATTTCAAGCCTATAACAGTTTTAAGTAACCGTGTTGCGGAAGTCTCTGTTACTCAAGTTGAATGGTTTAGCGTAGAGGGTATTTGATTTATTCAAGATGCTCTTGAATGCTTTTGCTAGAGCTATTGTGTAATTTCAGACATTGAAAGACCTCAGCTCGAGGTCGCATTCTTTTCTTGTTCAAGATTCTGATGGCGATAATATTTATATTAACAGATCGAGATTCTTCCGTGTCGTATCAGGCTTTCTGAGAAAAAAAATTTCTGCTTTTGCTTACTTCTGCTAATGATACTTTCCCTTGAAAATGTTAATGTAATGCTACGATGAGTTCGGAGACGATGAACCAGGGGTCCGCTCAACTGGCCCAAATGCGTGAGGCTCGAAGGCATGGACCTGGTTCCTACGTAAGTTGGATCAACCCATATATCAGTTCTGGCCCGGTTCGTTTGGAAGATTTTACGTACTTTTGTAATCATTGGTTGGTAAAGCCGGGCCGTCGTTGGCCAGGGGTTATCAGTTCCCGCCCGTTAGATCCTATTTTCATATTTTAGAACTTGTAATTTGAAACTTACCATGTATATTTTGGGCGCGTTTAGTAACGTTTCTGTTTCTGGAAATAATTTCTTTTCGGAAATAGTTTTTTCTATTTCTATTTTCTAGATGAGTTTTTGAGCAAAAGAATGCGTTTGGTAGCTGCACAAAATTTCTATTCCTGGAATAGAAAAAGAACAGAAATGCGTTTGGTACAACCAAAAAAATTTTTATTCCCAATTTTTTACATTCAAATCTATATCTTTTATTTAACTATAACTACAAGTTATAAGTGAAAAAAACCAATAAGCATGGTTTATTGGTTTGTCTAATTCTTTTTAGGGGTTTAAAACCCCTTTTAATCCCTAAACTAAGGAATTTTAAAAAATACCACTTAGACACTTCAAAAAATTTAAATTTCACTCGAAGTGGGTGGCCACATGTATTCTACGCCATTTTGTGAATTTTTTTTATTTTTTTGGGGTAAAATTTATTAAAATTTTTTACTTTCCCTAAATCTGTTTCTTTTTTATTTTCCAGAAACTTTTTTATGAATTTTTTTAAATTTTTTCAATTTCTGAATTTTGCAAATTTTTATGGGTTTTCTGAGTTTCTGATTTTTATGGATTTTCTGAGAATTTTTTTGATTTTTATGAATTTTTGGAATTTTTTTATTTTTTTAGGGATTTTTCTGAAAATTTTCTAATTTTTATGAATTTTATGAATTTTTTAATTTATTCTAAGCCATTTTGTGAATTTTTTATTTTTGATTTTTTTTGGGGATAATTTTATTAAAATTTTTTACTTTCCCAAAATCTGTCTCTTTTTACTTTCCAGAAAATTTTTTATGAATTTTTTTAAATTTTTTCAATTTCACAATTTTGCAAATTTTTATGGGTTTTCTGAGTTTTCCTGATTTTTATGGATTTTCTAAGAATTTTTCTGATTTTTATGAATTTTTGAAATTTTGGGATTTTTTATTTATTTTTATTATTCCCATCAAGAATAGATCGGACCGTTACTTTGAGACGGTCTACAAATGACGGAGGATGGAGGAGGAACTGAGGCCACGGCTTGAGGACCGGACCTTTCTATTTCTTTTTTTGTTTCTGGGAACAAAAAAGTAGAAAAAATCTACTTCTTATTTCTGTTCCAATTCTATTTCTTGGCTATTTTTCTATTCCAGGAAATAGAAAAATAAAATACATTACCAAATAAATTTCTATTCTTTTTTTGTTCCAGATAACAGAAGAACAGAAAAATAGAGAAATAGAAACGTTACCAAATGCGCCCTTTGGAATCGACTTGAAACCTATTTGGTTCCAAAGTCTACTCAGGAATTGGCTTTTTTTTATTGCTTTATAATTTTTTTGAAAGTAAGAACGACACAACGACTCAAAGTAAAACATCATACAAAACACACAAAAATGTAAAGCAACATTGAAGTTAAGCTCATTTAAGAATAATAAATCATTTTCTTTCAACTTCAACAATCGAGTTTTAACCTTTTCCCACTTATGGGTAGTTTCAATACCCAGAACTGGAACCTACTAGCACAGTACCTATTTCAAAAATTTGAAACTTGGAATTGGAATTATTTCCACCAGAATTGAGAATCAAACTTATTTTTATGAGAGGTCTACTTTGGTTACAGATAGAACCTGATGGATTGTGAATAAATAATTTGAGCATAACAGAGAGAAAATGAGGTTGATCACTAATTACCAACTACTCAACCAATTCCTCCAAGATGATAAGTTCCCATTGCCCCATTAGAATTCGTTATTCTATGTTTGGATTGTCTTCTTCTCAAAAAACGCCAGTGTTTTGTCTTTTTACACCGATCTCTGCAAGAAGGGTTATCACATAACTCTTTATTTGCACAGTTGATTGTCTCCCGTCCTCCATGGCTAAAAACTTCCTGTAATTTAAGGAACAAAGTTTTCATTATATATTTCATATTATTTTAATAAGAATTTATGTTTTGCCTTTCCTTTATCTCGAATTTTCGGTCTGCCTTTGTTCATGACGGTGTCAGCTAGCTTGTCTCGTAATCACCTCTATGTCTTATCCATGGAAAATTTCATAAAAATTACGGCAGCTCCTTTTTATAATTATAGAGGAACTATTAAAACACCATCTCAAGATAAACGAATTCTACCTTGATCTACTAAGGGCCTGTTTGGCAACTTGCTAAATAGTAAAAATTTTTGTTTTTTTTGTTTTCAAAATCAGTTTCGAAACAGAAATCCGTTTGTTAAAGTTTTTGTATCTAGGCACAATTTTGGAAATTTTTTTTCTAAGAATCAGTTTTGGAACAAAATCAAGAAACAAAAAAAAGTAACTTCTTGATTCTTGAACAATTTTTTCATTTCTGAATCTTCTTGATTTTCTATTTTTTTTGGGTTTGTTGTTGTTTTTTGGCCTGCTGCCCTTCGCTTGCGACGGCGAGGCCTCGCCTAGCCAAGATGAGGGCGACCTCGCCGTTGCCAACCTAGGTAATGACTGATGTGGCTAGCAAGGATCATCTAGAGAGGGGGTGAATAAATGATTTAAATAAATTCTTTACCAATTTAAAGCGGAAGTAAAAAATCAAGAACAAAGTCTGAACAACAAGCAGATTCTGATCAGACTTTGTGACAAATGTTCTTGTGAGCAGTATCAACAATATAATAAGATATTAGAGATAGATAAAATTACACACAAGTTTATAGTGATTTGGCTTATAGTAAGCTTATGTCCACTCTTTCACGTTAACAGTCTACTGGCTGGATTTCACTAATCAAATCAAGAAGAAGTTACAGCAAATCAAGAAGAAGTTACAGCAAGTTGTGCCACTTAAACCCAAGCACTTCTCCCCGAAGCTGGTGCTGCTTATAGTAAGCCGATAGATCACACTATCTCGCACCTAAGCACACACTTATAACACTGTCTACACCTATCAAATGATTACACGTTTAAGCTCACGAAAGACAAGAGATTGAATTGGAGTATGCTTAGACTTCAGACTTGTTGATTTTTGATTTTGTTCTCTACCTTCTGCTCCTCATTGATCTCCTTTTATACTCCTTCACTTCCAAACTAGCCATTGGATAGTTTTTAGAGGATCATCTTCAAATATTCACCTTTGGACAGATTTGTATAAAATGGATTAAATAGCCGTTGATTGACAAAATTTGAATCCAGCTGATTTTGATCGCTCATACAATCAGAATCTTAGTTTCAATAAGTAGAGGTTTATCCGTTGTAATGCATACTTGTTATAGTATTTGATTGTCAATCAATTATAGCCTTAGATTGAAACAATCAAAACTTTCCTTTTTGTGAAATTCATATCAGATCGCTAGCTGTTATGTTTCGTTCTGAATAAGTTTTGCTTCCGCATTTGAAAGACTTTTGTGTCTGCGTCTGCATAACTTCTCGTTCTGAGTTTGAAATTCTTTCACAATCTGAACATGAACTAGATTAAGATTGATATATGCTTTTCTTCAAAAAATAACTTCCTGAATCAAAATATTTCAAAACATTTATCAGACTCACAAAACACTCATGGACAGTTTTGTCAACTTCAAAATCTATTAGGAATTTTCCTTAACAACAGTGAGGGGCGCGACGCCCTCACCGGCCTTGGCTTGTGGCCAGTCACCGGCGTCAGTGATCGGCCATGGCCAAGGAAGGGAAGGGAAAGAAAAAAAAAAAGAAAAAAAAGGAAAAAAAAGAAAGAAATATTAAAAATTTCAAAATATCATTAATAAAATAAAAATTTGTGTAGTTACTAAACGCGTTTATGTTTTATTTTCTATTCTAAGAATAGAAATTTTGGGCAATTACCAAACGCTTTCAAATGCTTAGAAATTGTCTCCGGGCACAGAATAAAAAAGAATTATTTATGAGCAGAATCTATTCTCGGGTACAGAATGGTTGCCATGCGCAGCCTAAATAAATTTAACCTATACCATTTTATAAAATTAAAAGAACCTCATACTTTTAAGAGATCTCATTTTCTTCCTAAAATATCCTTCAGTACATATTCTATAAATATTAAATTCATGGGAAAATACCGAATGAACATAATTTTATATAACCTCACATATTTTGATAGTAGAATTTAAATCATTTTCATCCAAGAACAAAAGCTTTGAAAAAGATTTCTATTCACTAAATATTTGGATTTAATATATACATATTTAAATATATCTGTTGTGTATTTTATCAATAATTTCGCCATTATTAAATATTTAATAATAAAGCGATTTTCCGTAATCTTTCAAAGAATGTCCGTGCGCATATTTACTAATTTTCATCGTAGAAACACCAACTGGTTCGGCCCTAACATAATGATTTTCTTAATTCTTAATTTTTAACAAAGGGCTGGTAGTATCTGAAATTTCGCCACTTCAAAGTTCCAACCTGCTCCGAGCGGGACTGCAAACTCTCAAAACCCTAAGCCCGCCTCCTCGGCGACGCTCCTCTCGCTGCCATCCCAAGCTCCGGCCCCAGGTAACTGCCGAATCCTCGAACTAGGGTTTGGGTTCTTTTGCGGATCGTCGCTTTGCGAACCAGTTCGTAGTTTCGTCTTGCCGCTCCTTTCGTGTTCGCGAATGTATACTGGAAATGAAACTGAAAATGGTCGTACTAGGATGCGTTTTACTATCGGCATCTCGATCCGAATGGCTGTTTGTGCTGTCGCCTTAAAGTTGAAAATGCTGTTGAAAAATGTTGTCGCAGGTGGAATTTCCGAGCATCTCGCGAGTCGTCGTCTCCGATGGCGGTACGTTCGGCTGATGACTTCCACGACCGTTTGTTCTATTTAGTATGTTTCGTGGGTCTCTGTGTGATTTGATTTTTCCTTTCTCCTTTGTGGGGAAATCTCAGGTTGATAGATTGTTCAAGGATGAGGCTAGCGAAGAAAAGGGTGAGCGTGCCAGGATGGTGAGTTTCGATTGCAACTGTCTCTCTCGTGATAGTTGGTAGATTGCTTTTGGAGTCCCTTATTGATTCATTTTTGTTAACTACGACATCCTAAGTAAGTTAGTTAACTGATGGTGAATGAGAGTTGAGTGACTTGAGTGTACGTCGGTGATTATCGTCATTCCAGAACCATTTTAAATTGAATGCACCGAGTATTGAAGTCATTGCTCTGTCATCTCCTCTTACGAATTTGCGACTTTTGGTTTCAGGCATCCTTTATTGGAGCAATGGCAATTGCCGACTTGGTCAAGACCACCTTAGGTCCAAAGGGAATGGTAAGATTTATAGTTGTCTGAGTGTATTGTCTACTTGGAATGCCTTCCATAAGTTAGCCTCTGCCATGTATTTTGGATTGGAGTTCTGCTTGTTGTAAACTATGGATTGGAGATGCTACTAAAGCTAGCCTTCTTCATGTGATTTGAAGTTGGTTCTCTTGATGTATCTTATCTTCAGGATAAGATTCTGCAATCAACGGGCAGAGGACGGGAAGTTACTGTTACAAATGATGGTGCCACCATCTTAAAATCTCTTCATATTGACAATCCGGCTGCCAAAGTCCTTGTCGGTATCCTTCATATAATACCAGTGCTATTCTACTACAAAAAATTCTCGTTATTCACAGTTGCATGTTTTTCCGGTCGTAGAAGATTTTCCTGGAAGGCAGCTCTGGTATATAAGGAAAATTTAATGATTTTGATTCTAAGTATTCTACTTATTCAAGAATCAAGTTTATTCTTAGGAAACCTGTAGAGCTGTTAACTGTGGCAGATGGGGAAGACTTTTTATTGCTTGTTTTCTGGAGACCGATGTAAATATCTGGCGTGGCAAAACTTAATATGTGAGTCAGATATCTCTAAAGTTCAGGATGATGAAGTTGGCGATGGGACAACATCGGTTGTTGTTTTGGCTGGAGAGCTTCTACGTGAGGCAGAGAAGCTGGTCAATGCAAAGATCCACCCAATGACGATAATTTCTGGTTTGTGCTTGTAGTCTCTATTTGGGATGCTTTGAGTTTCTTGTGGATTCTATCCTCTTTTTTGGAAATCCTTACCTTCAATTCTTGTTTCCTCTGAATCATACAATTCCTTACGCATTTTCTTCGATGGTAGCTAAGCTTGTTCTGATATTTTCCACTGAGTTTGAGATGGGAATATTGGTATCTGTGAGCATTATTCCTCTTGTGATCCCTGATTATTTTCAATATCCTTTCAACTCGTCTTATGTAACCACAGTCATAACCACATCAAACCTTCTTCTATTGTAATGAAAACTGTTCTGCCAGTTCATGAAGTTTATGCGTTGATAGAGCGCTGAACACATTATGTCCACTAGAAAAATCTTTCCCTCAGGCATCCTTGATGTTAGCTGGATGACACTGTATCAATTGTTGGGTAAACATCTTTGGTTAGGTTTTGTGATATATATATCGTCTAAGTGGATGCTAATGATAGGTCGTTCCATTCATGCTCAGTCAAGAGGAATGTCGGTCCTCAGGATACATCACATGTTTAAAATGGTATATGGGTGCTGTTATAGATAGGGTTATCATTGCTGTAGAATGTCGAGGGCTATTTTTTATCTGAGTTGTCTTATTTCGTCCTTAATCTCTAACACCTTTTACCTGCAGGATATCGAATGGCAGCTGAATGTGCACGCAATGTTCTATTACAGAGGGTAGTGGATAACAAAGAAGATGCAGGTATTCTTCCTGACGTTCGCATGTGATTAGCTTCCAACATTTAGATAACTTGTGTTTCTACCATGAATATTTTATTGTCGAGTATCCTTGGGTGTAGTAAAATTCGCACTAATTATATATATATGTAGGTTCAGTTGTTTTGCTGCTGCTAAATTCAACAACCTTTCTCTTTTGCTTGTTCATCTGTTCAACATCTGTGCCTTTTGTAACATGTATGACTAATTCACAATCATCTTTGATGATATAGAGAAATTTAAGTCAGACTTGATGAAGATTGCAATGACTACTTTGAGTTCCAAAATATTATCTCAAGACAAGGAACATTTTGCCCAGTTGGCTGTTGACGCTGTTATGAGGCTAAAGGTATATTTCCAGTTATCAAGCAGAAAAAAAGCTTTTCAGTGCTGCTGGTTTCAATTCTAAGTTTCTTCGCATATATATGTCTGGAGTACTCGATCTTATTTGTAGTATCTATTAGCTTGCCCTGCCTCTGCTCTTGAATGCTTTGTTGATATGTCACTTGGACTGTCAGGGCAGCACGAACTTAGAATCCATACAGATTATCAAGAAGCCCGGAGGATCTTTGAAGGATTCTTTTCTGGATGAGGGGTGAGTGACTTAAGACCTTGTGAATTTCTTTGCACCTGCCTTCGCATTCACTTAAGTTGGAAACTTTATGATATGTTCATCTCTTTTGCAATCGCCTTTTCATTTAGCAATTTTCCTTGTATCTAATCTAATACGTTTGATAGTTCATTTTCATAGCAAATCTTACTTGGGTATGCTCTGTTGTCCAGTTTTATTCTTGACAAGAAAATTGGTATTGGGCAACCTAAACGTATAGAGAATGCAAAAATTTTGGTGGCAAATACTGCAATGGACACCGATAAAGTCAAGATATATGGAGCACGTGTTCGTGTTGATTCTATGTCTAAGGTTGCTGAGATTGAAGGGGCTGAGAAAGAAAAGATGAGGGAAAAGGTCCAGAAGATTATAGCTCATGGAATCAATTGCTTCATCAATAGACAATTGATATACAACTTCCCTGAAGAACTATTCGCAGACTCTGGAATACTCGCAATTGAGCATGCAGATTTTGAGGGAATTGAGCGACTTGGTCTAGTGACAGGTGGTGAGATTGCATCAACCTTTGACAATCCGGAGTCCGTTAAGCTCGGCCACTGTAAACTAATCGAAGAAATCATGATTGGCGAGGACAAGTTGATTCACTTCTCTGGATGTGAATTGGGTCAGGCTTGTACCATTGTATTGAGAGGTGCAAGGTACAATCTAATTCTCTCAAATTAGTTTGTCTTCCAAATTGTTTGGTTCTGGCTGAGTTTTTCTAACTTTATCAATACTACATTAGCAAGCTGTTGCATTTTGATGTCTCAATTTTCTTGCAGCCATCATGTACTTGATGAGGCGGAGAGATCACTGCATGATGCTTTATGTGTGCTGTCTCAAACGGTCAATGACAGCCGAGTGTTACTTGGCGGTGGATGGCCTGAGATGATCATGGCTAAGGAAGTGGATGAGCTAGCCCGTAAGACCCCTGGGAAGAAGTCCCATGCTATTGAAGCATTCTCAAGAGCACTTTTGGCTATCCCTACAACTATTGCAGATAATGCTGGCCTGGACAGTGCTGAGCTGGTTGCTAAGCTTCGTGCAGAGCACCATAAGGAAGGATGTACTGCAGGGATTGATGTCATTTCTGGATCTGTAAGTTCTCATTGTCAAAAATGATTACTGATGTGTTCATTATTATTTATTTGGCTGTTATATGAATTAATCTGGTGGATCATGTTTGCAAGGTCTGTAAACTTTTTTTCTCAAATATGGTTCAAATGCTCCACTCCTAAGAGATGCAGAATCTGTTTATTTAACCTTCTTTAGCCTTAAGCCTCTGCCAATGAGTCCCAAAGGGTACAGGATTATCAAATGCATGTGTGGATAACACACTTGTAACCTTGCATGGAATGAGAGAGGAGATGGGCATGTTGATATTTGTGAGTTGATGGGTATATCGGTCTATCTGGTAGTGTTCCTTGTTCCCTCTTGTTCGGGAGAATGACATATTCTTATATTTGATTTTGATTTATGAAGGAAGAACGCACATTTCATGAGGAGGGGAATGTGCACTCTTGCTCCAGTTAGAGAATTGCCTTTTCTTTTCCCATTTGATAGGCACTCTTAACTGCATGTTTAGTTTTTCTTTGCCTTTCTCATATTAAGGACAATTGTGACATTGTTTGTACTGCATTCCATTCCATTTGAAGCTCATTCCATCATAATTTCTTGTGTCGGTTTGTCTCAAATATCTCTCTCATTATGACAGGTAGGAGACATGGCAGAACTAGGAATTTCCGAGGCTTTTAAAGTCAAGCACGCCGTATTGCTATCTGCAACTGAGGCTGCTGAGATGATTCTTAGGGTTGACGAAATCATTACCTGTGCTCCACGAAGGAGAGAAGATAGAATGTGAAGATTGAGAACCGTAATGTTCCCAGACCGTCGGCAGTTTTCTTGCTTTCTTTAACTTCAGCTTGCTATTTCTTTTGCTGGCTTGTGGGAATGTATTGTGATCCACATATCCTAGTGATTATGCATGCAAAGGTTAGGCACTGGACTATTTTAATCTGAGACTTTTATATGTTTTATTTTAATCTTTGTTGAGTAACTCCATGATGTTGCCTTTCTTTTTGTCTCTGAACTTCCAACATTTTTGAGATTTTGGACTAAAATAGAAGTATTACTTTATGTCTTCCTCTCCTCGTGTCCGGGGCTCTACTTGTCTAACTTAGAGGTGGAGCTGAATTCAAGTTCCTAAAAGGAGTTCACGCATCTGTCAAGTGATTCAGGTACCTCACTGTAGTGTTGACCGTTGACTTTGGGTTGACGCTAGATTGCTTGATGCTTTCCTCCCCTCTCGGGTCTTGTTGAAAACTTGATACTGATAAAGTGCAACGGTTTGATGAGAAAAAACTTCGATTATTCCTCAAGGCCAAGTCCGTGAATAGACGCAGTGTCATATCACCTATATGATTGGGTGACGTGTAATTTTTGAACTTTTACATTTTTTGATTTCATTTGTTTTGCGAAAAATAAATAATTTGAATTTTTTTAAATTATCGCTTGTATGGTTTGAAAAAGTTAGTTAATGAAATATGTCTTCGTTACCGTTAATAATTTATGTTTAAATATTTTTATGAGCGTTGAAAATATTTTTCATTTACTTATTCATTTTTTGTAAGTCAATTATTTTTAAGAAAATAATTTTCTAAACATTGATTTTTTGCGAAACAAATAGAGTGTAGTGTTTATGAAACCTTCAAGTTCTTATGATTAGATATGAGGTAAAAGATTTGCAAAAAGATAGGATAGTCAAAAGTAAAAGTCTTCAAACAAATTTGTTTTCAAATCTTTTAATGCTAAACGTGCCACTGAATATTATACGAAAGTGATACTTCTTTCAGCATACGAATTCTTTTACTTTCATAAGTGGAATTGCTTGTCAAACCATTAATTTGATTTAAACTTTATAAAATTTTGAAATAAAAATCGGGTTACTTTGACTTGAGTGGGAATATATCAGAAATCCCCCCGGAAAAATTTCACTGCCGGTGAGCTCAGAAGACTCGGAAATGCCGCCGTGACACCATTTTGGCGATGGCAGATGAAGCAGCGGTGGACTCGCTGCTTGATGTCGAGCAGCAGGAGATGGCGCGTGTCGTCGCCTCACCTCCAACAGCGTGGGTTCGCAGGCTTTACATGACCGTTGCCTTCCGACGCCGTTAAGACTTCTCGTCAATCTTTTTGTTTTTTAACGAAGTGTGTTACTTTGTTTTGGCATGGTTAGAACGATGTTCTAGTTTGCTTGTCGTTTTGAGCAACTCAACGCAGTTTGTGTTGCATAGTTGGTGCAGTAAGTCAATCAAACGAAGAGAATCTTCATTGAAGAAATGTTGGGATGCTGCAGCCCTCTATCTTGATCCAGCTCTACCGTTTATTGAAGTCTCACTGCAGTCATCAAAGAACGGGCGTTTTCGTCAGAGTGATTTCGATTCTCTTTCGCATATTCGATTATCGACTAAGGAGTTGGCCGAAATGGCCGCAACATGCATTATGGTTTCATCTTTAATCCCTTTTTCTCCCTGGTATGCATCTGTTGCATTCTTGTATCTTTCTATAATGTCTCGAGAATCAACTTGGGCAGGAATACAAAACGAACTTCCTTCGTTCTAGATGGTCTGCTTTTGCTTCTTCCTCACAAACGCCCCCACAGTCAAATTTCTAACGTGGCTCTCATTCTTTTTCCTTGGCATTGCATTCATTCGTCGTTTGCGAGTTCATCTAGAAGCCTCACCCCCCTTAAGGAAACTCCACACAGACACACTCTCTCTCTCTCTCTCTCTCTACAAACGCATCATAGTTCCAGAAGCCGTCCAATTAAACCCCTATATACATCCTCGTTCTAGAAGCCGTCAAATTGAACCCCTATATAAATGCTTTAGGTTCAGCTTCTTTGGGCCCAGCACCCATCTCACAAGTTACTAGCAAAGCTACCACCCAAGCCACTCTCCTCATCTCTTCATCCTCACACAACCATCCATGTCGAACGCCCCTGTTCCCCATGACTTCGAGGACGCCGACGAGGACGACGACCTCTCCTTCTGCGACCTCCCTTTCTCCGCCGTCGAACAACCCGAAGGATATTGCCCCAGTGGCCCTGCCCATCCTCCGGCTTCCTCGCTGCGAGATGCCTCCGACTTCGAGTTCTCCACAGGTCCTGCCATCTCTGCCGTCGATGCCTTCCTCTTCTGTGGCACATCCATCCCTTACGATGAGCGTGAATGCCACGTCGGTTCCCTGCTGCTGCACTCCAACTCGTTCGGCCCCCGAGACCGTCTCCTACGGTCCAACACCCTCCTCCGAGTGATGCGATCGAGTAGCTCCGTTGCTCCGGCCAACGCCTGCACCAGATCACCTCCTCGGCGGAGGAGGCACAGGGCTCTGATCGGGATGGCGAAGTTCCCGACGAGGATGGAGCTGAGCGACATAAGGAAGAGGCAGGGCCGCCGAGCTCCGGCCCCGCTTTTCCCGGTGGCCGAGGGAGGGAAAGAGGCCGTCGCCGGTGGGAGGAGCGGTGGCCACCGGAGTCTGCTCAGGCCGTTGCGGTGCAGGTCCCATCTCGTGAACGCCCTGGCGAAGGCCACCCAGGGTTGCATTCCGCACGCCTGACCCCCGTGGCCTCGGTCATCGGGCGGGTGTGAGGGTCGGTACATTTGGCGGGGGAGAGTTTGCGCCGTGATATTTGAAGCAGTCGGATCGGACCATAGACCATGGGAGTGATACTTTTTTGTACATAAATTATTTCGAGTGATTAAGCTACACCTGAAATTCTTTCCATCCTGTATTTGCTGTAAATAAATAAGGAATGGCTATATAATATTGCAAACGACTGATATTTAAATAACACGATGTGTCGATCACAGCATAACATAACCCGCCTCACTAATCATTATTAACTATTACAGTAGAATCACTTGAGAAGCTACTATATTATATGCATTTGGATAGTGAAATGTCTATATATATTAGAGAGACTGTGTGCGGCGCTAACTCGATGAAGTGTTGAGTTAATCCTTTTCTAATTTCGAATCCGTTGTCCACGGTGACTTGCATATAGTTTCTGATATATATTTGGACCTTACAGTCTAGGTTCCATACTAAATTCATCAGATATGTATTTTGGAATGTTGCTCATCTGGCTTTCAAAAGCTTTTTACCCGTGCATGTGTAGAATATCTATGAGAAGATTTACCTACCCCTTTTATTTTGAAGGATTTTGTCAATAGGACACTTACTTGTTAAGTGATCGATAAATGAAACAATACACTCTTTGTTCTCGTGCTATGTATAATAGGTATCTTAAAAATTAAAGTCTTCCAATCACTGTATATCTAACGAGGAGGACCCTTTTATTAATGCATCATCTACTGCTCTAACTTGTATATATTTGCCATAGCAGACTAAATAAAATTCACAATGTAAATGGAAAGAATTATCAACTCTCTAGAAAGGTCACTATTGTTGATTTGTGCAGTTTTTAATGATGCATACGTAGAATCAGTAACCGAATGGAACGCCTAAGAACCCTTTTATAGTTTGAAATTACATAATTTATCACAACTCACGTAGATAATAAACTTATTGTCTAAGATAGGAATAAGGACACTAGGAGTGCCATAACTTTTGTACGGCGCTCACTTCAGTGTCATAACTATTTTTTTACTCACTTGAGTGCCATATCAGAGTAAAATATATTATTTGAGTGCCACTTCCGACGAAAATAGATCACTTGAGTGCCATTTCCGGCGAATGAGTTGAAGTGAATTTTTTAATTAATTTTTCATCCAACGTGGATTTTTTAATGTTATTTTATTTCATTTTATTGATTTTTTATATTATTATTATTATTTTTTTCAAGGTTGGCGAGGGGCACCGGTGACCCTTGCCAGCGATCGCCTTTCCTGCGGTCGCAAACGCCCTTGGCGAGGCCATCGCGGCCCCATTGGCTGCGAGCGCGATGACGAAGGCTCTCGCTAGATCCGACAAGGTCGCCTCACCGGAGGTGGCGAAGGCTCTCGCCAGATCCGGCATGGTCGCCTCGCCCAACGTGGCGAAGGCTCTCGCCAGATCCAGCGAGGCCGCCTTGCTCGCGGCCACGAAAGCCCTTGGTGAGGCCATCGCGGCCTCATCGGCGAGGGCCTTGCTCGCGACAGTGAAGGTTTTCGCCAGATCTAACGAGGTTGCCTTGCTCTCGGTTGACGAGACGGCCTCGCCCACCACAGGCGAGGTCGCGACGGCCTCACCCACCGCCTTTGCGACCACGGGCATGGTGGCCCTCACCTAATCTGGGTGAGGCCTTCACAGCCGGCGAGGGTCGCTGGTGACCCTCGCTGGAATTGAAAAAAAAATTTGCAAAAATAAAAAATAAAAAATATTAATATTAAAAAATTCAAAAAATCAAAAAAATATTGTCCACGTCAGCTCCGGCGAAGTCATGTCAGATTTTCCGGCTGCTAAATGGCATTTGGCACTCAAGTGATCATTTTTTCAAATTTTTGGCACTCAAGTGAGCCAAAAAAAATTATAGCACTCAAGTAAGCGCCGTACAAAAGTTAAGACACTTCTAGTGTCCTTATCCCGTCCAAGATAATATCCCTAACCTGATGAAAAATTTACGTACCCTCCAAAAAAACGTGCTAATCAAGCTTTGAGCAATATTATTAATGTCAATGAAGAATCACGGACTCGGTTAGAGATTTAATCTATTTGCAAGTGGTAATTCGTCATTACCCGTGGCTAGACCTGTTAAAATGGGTCATATATCTATTTGTTAATCCATATATGAAGGGCTAAATTGTTATATGGGTTAATATATTAGTAAATGAGTTAATCATAGTATGGGTTACTGTTTATAACTTATATAAACCCAGCCCATCTCCATGATTCTCTATTCATTCTCTCTCTCATAGTATCTTGTGTTCACTCATTATGTACTCTCACTTCAGTTTCATTTAAATATGGAAGTGTTTTAACAATATGGTCGGGTCAGATATGTGTTGGGTATAAGTCGGGTTGGATATGAGTCACTAAATTTTCTTTGCATGAAGATGAGTCAAAATGGGGTAAATGGGCAGGACTATTTTTGACCTGATCCAAACCGGAGCCGACCTGCCCGTTTGACGAGCCTACTCATGGCAGACAATCGCAAAATAAGCCCATAGTCGTCCATTTATCAAAGTAGAGGTGCAATGACAGCTTAACATTGAACGGACTTCGCAGAGGCATTGTCGTGACGTCCCCACGGAGCGGCCCTCAGGGGCTAAAGATTTTAACAACTACCATTTGCTTATATTTTTTCACAATCATAATGAAATCCAACTTATCTCGCGAGGCTGGAACGGCCGTTGGACGATCGAGATCTGATGTGTTTGCATTTCAATCTAACGATCAGAGATTATAAAGTTACCCGCCTCCCAAGGACATAAATCTATGGCCACAAAAGAAGTTGGAACAGTTTTTACCCTTGGTTCTTCCTTTTTTATATGGTCCGTTGGTACCGTACTTCCTTTGAAGGCTTGCATGAGAATGAGATGAGAATAGTTTTTTTACTCTTTAAAGTGGGCTGGTATTGGACTTCTTACCGGACGAAGAAACTGTACTATTGGCGAGAGGGTTAACGGACTCGCTGATAAAAACTAGCCTAAAACCCTGTGACGCCTCTCTCGCTTTCGAAAAGCGGCGCCATTCTCGTCAGGTTTCGTTCGGTTTCTCACTCTCGGCAGAACAAGCTCGTCTTCTTCAGGTGATCTCTCCTCCTCTCTGATCTTCTCGCTGATCTCTCGGTTTCCATTGCCGGACTAAAAATCTGAACTTTGATTTCGCTGGGGCGAGAACACTCGTTCGTCGTTTGATTGCGCGGATACATTCGAGAGAGTAAAAAAAGCATTGATGAAGAAGGCGAGGCGGAATGCACTTGTTAGGCACGCTTTAGCAGCTGGAAAGCTTGAATCGAGGCCCTTTCAATGGAGTTTTGATGCAAATGCGCTTTGCGCTTTCTGCTGAACAAAGTTTCTATCTAACCCGCGGGCGAATGGCTCGTGTCTATGTTCGCAGGCGTGCAAATCCGGGGGCGAGTGCGCATGCTCCTGCGTTTTTCTGTGGCCAGCTGTTCGCACTTGACAGCAAACACTCAAGTTCAGGTTTTTTTTTTTTCTAGTGCCAAATGGAAGAAATGGGGTTGGATGGTTTGATTCCATATGTCGAGACGGGGAATTCCGGTTCCGAGATCGAAGCATGTGAGCACCATGTGGATCAAATTCTGATCAAGGTTAATGAGGTAAGGTTGTGTTGTTTGTTATCAATCGTACCGCAGTTTTGCTTCTCGTGATTTTTGCATCATATCTATATATGTATGCTCAGTTTCGTTGTATCTGGAAAACTTGGATTTCATTGGGCTAATTTGATTTTTTTAATCCCTTACAGCTGGAGAAAGGGGTTAACGAGGTCGAGCGATTCTATCACGATCAAAGTAAGAAGCAATCGAGCGTCTCCAAAGGAAGCGCACTCGGCAAGGACGAAAGGCAGGTTAACGGTCTCAAGAAGCTGCAACAGGATGGTTGTAGTAGTACGGAAGCCGCTGCAGAGAAGAGAATGCAACAGCTCATCAGTCAGTTTGGTCTAATACTCCGCCAGGCAGGTTGTTTCTTACTTGCGTGAGCAGACACCGATTGTACTAGAATCACGCACCCAACCTATCATTGCTCTAGTAATCTTGAACATGTTTGGTTCTGGTCAATATCAGAACATTCTTTTGAATGTTACTTTACCCCCAGGAACAGGAAAAACAAATTCTAAGGAACCTAACTTGTCTTAATTTATGTCCGATGCTGGCAATTAATACTCCTCTTTTTCATTCCAAATTCACGAACACAGATCATATGCTCGTTTCTCTGTGCTTCTCTTATTACCTTTTCGCACTCCCGTGTTCTCAAATTTAAGAGGGGATCCTTCTGCTTCAAAATCTCAATTCTACCGAACTCAATCTCACCCCTTCAGAGTCATGTGCTGCTCACTGAGAACCAGTCGAGGATGCTTCCATACAAATATTTGGTTTGCTGAGATATATTTCATCATGCTATGCACTTTATCCGTGGCAGAATTAGATCTTATAGTTGTCCATCATTTTTGGTCACACTATTCAAAAAATGCAATACCAGAGGGAGTATTATGTTTCTTGAATATGTCTCTGCCCTTTTTTTGGTCAATTACTATGAGCATTGTCTTGCTCCAGAAGAGGCATAGTCAGTCTTCCAATTGGGTGACAAGTATCAAGTTCAGTGGTTTTGCTCTATACTCCCAATCAGTATTTTGCAGTATTATTTTGCCTCTTATTTATGTTGAAAAAGGTTTTCGCTTGGAGCACCGAGGAATTTTGGCTTTTAAGGAAGAGAAAGTTGGTGGCATCCTTCAATGATATTGATAGGAGATATATGTTTTACATTTTGCTCTCAGATTACCCAGCACAAATGGGCGTGGCCCTTCTTGCAACCTGTAGATGTCAAAGCTCTTGGTTTATGTGACTATCACAAGGTATGGCTTTTGTACTTTTCATCTCTTCATCTATATGATTAGGATGCTAAAATATTATTTTGATTGGTGTTCAGAGTGTTTAATGTTGTTTGTCAATGTTTGTTGAGCCTTGCTAAATGTTCTCTACACCTATAGTTTTTTACATCTAAGAATGATGCGACTTTCGTGAAGGTCAAACTTTTGTTGTCAATGTCAACTACTCCTATATTTGAGCAAGTGGATTTCCAAACTAGCTAAAAGTGATGTATTGAGATGTAATCACATTTTTGTCAAACGTGTTTTTCCATACATAAAAAATTTGATGTACTCACAATGTTTACCTCAGAAGAATGTGTGCAATTGTGAAGTAAGTTCTATTTCAAGTACCGGTAACATTTGCCTCACAATGTTATTGGAATCTGAGAGATGATCTAGCTGGCCATCCTCATATAGTCATATGTAGGTCAACAATTGTAGGATCAGTGTTCCTTCATATATGTCGTTGGTTGGTTGGAGATTGAATCCCTGGCCCAAAATGCACAAAGTTGCTGTAGATTGTTTACCGGAGATTTTTTGGCAACTCTATGTATAGGACACTTGGCTATCAGAGACGGTGTTTTTTGAAAATTGCCTCTACGTGGATGTAAATTCTGTAATTTGTTTTTGGTTAGATGTAAATCATGTTGATCTAGAGGAACCTGTAGGCATTTTTTGCTAATACTCATCATATGCATATACTTGCATTTGAGAAAGAAAAACACACTTTCTCTCCTGTTGAAAGAATAGCTTTTATGTTGAACCATCTTCAGTAACATCTACTTCATCTATTTTATTAACGTGATGATGGTCATCCTCTATGATATATGGCGTGTTTTGTGTGCCTTTTCCCTGGCACAGTGTTTGTCCTTTAGTGGAAAGTTTTTCTCATACTGTCCTTAAGTTAGATTACGAGCATATTTTTGGTCCAACTATAGAGTAATAGTCTCGTGGGGGCATTGGAAATGTGCTATATCTTTTTTCAGTTTCAATTTTCTCTTTGGGGTGGTTGTTTTTTTTTTTTTTTTGTTGGGGGGGCGGTGTTGGGTGGTTGGGGAGCAGAATATGGAGCAAAAGATTGGGAAGTGATTGGCCAATAACATTGTTTGGAGGGGAAATCATGAAGAGTGAAAAGTGAGCAACTTTGCCTCTTGGGCCACAAAAATCATTTCGTTCAATGTGGCAGAGATGAGAGTAATATTTCCAAAAAAAATAGAAGTGTTGATGATTTTGTCACTAGAATCTATTTATGACAGTGCACAACCTGGTTTTAATATCGCTACATCTTGTGTTAATGTCTTCTACTGCTTTTTTTATTTATTGGGTTGGTGATTTATTTTAGGTAATTGAGAAGCCAATGGACTTCGGTACTATTAAAAAGCAAATGGAAGCCACTGATGGTACTGCTTATAAGAATGTCCGAGAGATATGTGCTGACGTGAGGCTGGTTTTCAAAAATGCAATGAAGTACAATGATGAAAAGAATCAAATTCATGTCATGGCCAAGACATTGCTTGGAAAATTTGAGGATAAGTGGCTCCCACTACTTCCTAAAGTTACGGAGGAGGTTAGTTGGTCTCTAAGGATCCAATCGTGATTGGCTGTTCGGGGTTTCATTACTAGTTTGGCACTCTCTGCTAAATGTGGTCAAGTGTTAATATGGTTTCTTCTACTATGAGGTGCTAATCTGTTGACAATTAATTTTGCTTTCCATTTCATAACCATGTGTGTGTAGGAAAAAAGACTAGAACAGGAAGAGGCAGAGGCACAGTTAGCTATGCAACTTGCTATGGAAGCTGCTAATGCTAGAATGGCCAGACAAATAAGTAATGAGGTACTTTCCAATAAACATAAAAATTACATATTTTTTTCTTGTGATAGGGAAATACTACGTTATGGACAGGCAAGCCTATTCATCAAGAGTGTAGTCAGCTGATAAATGGGAAAGACATCATCTTCTGTAGCAGATCCATCTTCTAATTGCTGACTATAGATGATTATTTCTCAACTATAATTTGTGGAACTCTTTCAGCTTTACGAGGCTGATATGTATCTGGAAGAACTCAGGGAAATTGTTATTTCAAGGTGCAGGTCAGTAGTGTGTTGTTTTCAAGTGAAGTCATGGTACGAATTGAGGATATGAAATTGTCTGTGATGGCTCTCTTCTCTTTCCTGGCTCTGGAAATGCAAAATTCTCACTTTCATGTAATCAATAATTAAGCCGGGTTTGTTATTTTATTTTCGGTCGCGATCTGTGTTTCTATTATGTACCCGTGCATTTTGTATTATATCTCTGTGGATAGTGCACATGCGATGTAGGTAATGCATGTAAACTTGTTAGGGTCTTAAGTTTGTGCTTTTTAAGTTTTAAGCTTGTCCTTGTATAAGGACAACATCTCTTCAACTCATGGTCTGGTCAGATTCATGCCGGTTACGCTTTTTTGGCCTTAAGATTGTCCTGGCTGCTTGCTGCAAGGCAGTTACCATAAAATGAAATAAAATAGAGTATTCCCTTAGAAGTGTCTGAGTTTTTTAACTGAATTTGATTTGCTATTATGCGTGAATTTACTTGATAACTTGAAGCAGAAACGTCTAACAAGAGATTCGCTTGACAATTCTATCGCAGGAAAATCTCAACAGGTGAAAAAAGAAAGATAGCGGCAGCCCTTGATGAATTGCCAGTGGAGGATGTTGACAAGGCTTTGGAGATTGTTGCCCAGTATGATCCAAGCTTCCAATCAAAGAGTGATCTAGTGGACCTAGATTTAGATGCTCAGGTTAGAATCTCTCTCTCTCTCTCTCTCTCTCTCTCTCTCTCACGCGTGCACGCATGCGGGCGCACTCTTGAAGTTTTGTTTTGTTGGAGTGGAGAGCAATATATATTGATTGTGCTTGTTGATCTGATGCAGAGCGAATGCACTTTATGGAGGTTGAAATTTTTCGTTAAGGGTGCCCTGGAAGTTCAAGAAAAGAGTGCAACTGTTGTTGATGCCAACAACAACCATGATCGCAGTAATGACAATAAAGCCTACAACAATAACAACAAGAAGAGGAAGAAGGAGATACGTAATGCCATTGCTAAAACTGCCAAGAAAAGGAGTTTGAAGCCCTTGTCCTAAACACGTCGAGCCATAAAAAGATTTGATCATTGGGGATTTGTCCTAAACTCACTCGGTATCTGCAACCAGATTTTTTTCCTTTTTCCCTTTTTGGAGCTTGGAGGCGTCATCCAATCCAATTCTTTTGAACAATAGTGCCTTGTAAATTTTGTCACGTTGATAAGCACTCTTGCTTTTGATCTGAGTGAGTGTAATAGCCTTGAACGGCTGAGCCTATGAGTACCAAATATAGCATCTGAATTGATACGGATGTACTTTATGTACCGCCAGTCTATAGTGTCCACAACAGAAACTTCATCACGCTTAGCATCTGCGATCAGGCTGTAGTGCGAGAAGGAATGAGAATCATGCAGTGCCTAAGCTCAACAAAAGAGATTTGTTCGGCCTAACTATTTTGTCTATATTAATTATGTGGATAAAAATGTACCTATTTCGGCCAAATTTCTTGAATGCTCACTGCTTATGGTGTGGCTTTTAGTTCTCTTTCTTCAATTGGAGGTTGACTTATTTAATACTGAACTCATAAGTTTTTCCAAAATATTCCTGTATTGACTTAAAACAATTCTCTTTGTTTCAAAAATTTTGGAATGAAAATAGATGAGTATTTTATTTAAGCTAACCAAACAAGAGATGAGTCTACAAAAGCAATCAATTTATGTGGAGACCAGAGAATTCTTCATCATGAATTATTGATTTAAATCAAAGAAGCGATCTCACGCTTTTTGAGCCGTGACAGTACTTTTAACACAGGCAAAGAGAATGGCCTAGAGACAGTTGATGAATTAATGGATTATGGCATTGGATGCACAGGAGTAGGGCATACAGTAGTCACTGACACACCCCCGAAGGGGCTTCAGCACCATCAGAGTTCTGATTTCTCTAAATTATTGCTAGAGAAGGTAGTTATTTCTCAGCTTTGAATGTTTTTATTTTCTGGGAAAGGCTTGGTGGTGGTCATTTTTGCTGCTGCTATGCTCATTTTTGTGAAGCAAAATTCTCGAATGCTTAATTCTTGGAAATACAGCAATGGATATAGTTGGTTATTTAACTTCTGAAGTTCCTGAGCTGTTGGAAATGACTGCTGCTGTAAACTTGACAGGAATTGAAACAGCTTGTTGCATAGTAAAGGAGATGACAACATTTCTTTGTGAAGGGAAAATTTTCTAAGTTGAACAGGAATTCATTTGCACGCATTAAACATGATACTTTTTTCCAGCAATTTGTTTTACTCTTCAAATTAAGTAGGGGCTGCATTTTACAGGTTGTATCTTACCAGGTTGTTATTCAAATTTTAGGTAAGGAGACCCTGCAGCTTCTCATTTCATTGCAACAGGGACCCTTATCTACTTCGGTGGGAGATACCTAAACGCAAACTGTTTAGTAAAGAAAATTTCTAGGAAATGCGGCATTTTATATATTTCCTTAAAATATCCTGTATCTTACGTGCCTTGATATAGGAGTAACTTCCATTTTTCATGAAAATCACCTTTTCCCATATTACGTCGAACATCATATTGCTAGTTGACTAGGCACATCCTTTAAAATTCATGTGTCATACGAAGAAAATGATCAAAAGTCAACTCAAGTGTGATGTTATCTTTCCTTGCCAAGGGTTTACCCTGCGCATTTGAGAGACTTAGAACCTTCAAACGTGAGAGAATTGGGAGGCAGTTGCTTGTTTCTTTTTACTTTCCTTTTGGGGAGAAAGAGCCCTCAAATGAGGGGGGAAAAAGCGGTCGATTTAAGGGTGTTCAGGGAGAGAGGGAGGAGCCATGTGGTTTAAGGGGATGGTTTGAGGCTTTTAACTTTTCATTCTCGATGTCTTAATGGCTAGTGACTACCATGATCACACGATTTGAAAGCTTCCATTAGACTATCTGCCTCTCCACTCTGCTTTTCCTGTTAACCAGTTATGTGAGTTAATTCCTTAAGCTACTGATATCGACGTTAAGCTGAGATAATCCAGCTTGATGTTACGGATGTCAAAATGGACGTCCTTTGACTGAAAGCTTTCTTAGAAAAAACGAATGCACTGGATGGTTTCTTGAGCAATTGAAGAGGAAGGACAATGTTTCCTCTGTCTCTCTTTTTTTGGCTAGAAAAGTGCATAATCTCCTGGCCTGATGGAGTCAATCACGGTGGACCTTTTTCTTTCTTGTGGTTATCGACTTTGATCCATGCTTGATGTCAATTTAGCTTGGGCATGAGTTTAGATTGTCGCTCTGCTCATCCCCCAAAGTAATCGAAAGATCACAGTGAAAGTACCCCAGACATTGTGAAACTAATGATTAGGAGCATCATTCTGCTGTTCTATCTGTCCTACTATCACAATGTGTTTGGTTTGCGATTTGAGAGAAAGTTCCCCAGACGTTGTGAAACTAATGATTAACAATCAATTATCTACAATGTCTATAGGAAAGAGAGAGAATCAACTTAAACTGCAATCCTGAACGTCAAATTATACAAGAAACACGTCATTTTATGATCATTTGATCGACTTCATCTACTTGATCCAGAAAGCATCCAGCATTTTCACCATGAAACCATAGCGATCGGCAGCTTCATCGATCTGCACCAAAAGAGAAGCCACGAAAAATCAACGACTGGGAAGGCACGGAATTTTCATTAACGTACTATGGTGTTAAATGAAAAGAGAGATTTTTACCTTCTTCTTTGTAGGACGCCCTGCTCCATGTCCAGCTTTGCACTTGATTCGACCTATTATGGGGTTTGTCTGGAGGCTTTCTTCCAAGCTTGTGCATAGGGCGTATTGCATCGTCTGGAAGGAGAGAGTAGAGCCGATCATCAAATTACTGAAATAAACAAATTAACCACTTTTATCCTACACTTCTGTTATAGTAGTCACCCATCCGCACGGCGATGTAGTTCATCAAAACCGTTGGTTCACAAAATAATTTCATTCCTTGTTTTGCTTCCAGTATTGTTATATCAGGTTGCTAGGTAAGGTTCTCAGCATTTGCAGTACGACTAAGACACCTCGAGAGTGACCAATTATAGACCACATAAGTTCATTAGAAGCATTCTTTGGAGCAGAAAGTCGAAAACTTCGTCCTAAAATGTACTTACAGCCAATAACTTCAACGAGTGCAGTGGCACAACCCGATCGTCATGATCAGCAGTCAATAGCATGGTAGGTGGGTACTGGACCAATTGATCCGGACATCGGTCCCATGGCCGCCTCACGTTATGCAACGGCGAGTACCTAACAAGGCATGAATCAGCAATTCCTGTCAATCATGGTAAATAAACAGAAAAAACTTCTGGGAGTAAAAGGTGCAATGTGATGCCAAACAATATATGAGGGCCGCAAAAATCCCAGCGCCATGCAGATGCGGAGAGGTAAAAGTTTCCTAGAGGCAGGGCAGATAAAAGATTCTGTGTGTATCCAACGAGTTTATTCAGTCACCAAATAAACCAACGGCATTCAAGTTCTTCCTACACATAAGCATTGAACAGAACTAAAACCTTAGGTAAAGGTGAAGGACGAACTTACTTAATCAACAAATGGAATTCTTCCTCTTTGTCCGCACAACCAAAATCAGAAGTCCATGCATACCCTGTGGTTGTATGAGACTATAAATAAAGTCACTGACAAATCACGAATGCACATGATAAGCAAGCAGTGCGCGAATATGTTCACGCACACAGGGAGAGGGAGACTGACCGATAGTAAATTTGTGAAATCGCAGCATGTCCATAACACCAACATGAGCCAAAGCACAGCCGAAAAGATCAGGTCTCTGACAACAATCTAGCTTTAGATAAATATGGAGCTACCTAATCAATCAAGCCAACAGAATGAACTGGTAGTTACAAAACCTGATTTATACAAGCCCCAATAAGAAGTCCACCATTGCTTCCCCCTTCAATGCACAGCTTTTTGGGTTGGGTATAACCTGCAGAAATGAGGTACTGAGCAGCAGAGATGAAATCATCAAAGCAGTTCTGCCCAAGGACCCTGCTTTATGCCATTCCTCTCCATACTCCCCGCCACCACGAATGTTTGCTATGCAGAAAACAGCTCCCAAGTGTCTTGTGAGTACAGTATGGCTGACGTTAAAGGATGGCGTGAGGCTAATGTTGAATCCGCCATATCCATATAACAAACATGGGTGTGATCCATCCAAAGAAATATTCTTTCTGGATACTATGAACATTGGTATCTTGGTGCCATCCTTACTAGACACAAACATCTGAAAGTTGAATATATTAAAACTAGTAAACATGACCATGTACCATTAGATGTAACTGTGGCAGAAGTTGTCAACATTCAACAGAGCAATTTAACGGGAAACCCAATGCAACAGAAGTTGAAAAGTACAGTTATCATTGTGGCCTCTATACCAAAGACAAGGCAAGCACCAGGCAATTAAAACAGATTCCAAAGTCAAGAAAAGAATGTGGAGCGGATAGTGTTGACAAAATATCCAGGTGAACATTCTTATTTACCTGATTGACATGGAACTCTGAAAGATCAAATCCAGAAACTACAATTTCACGGAAGATCTTCATTTCTGAAACCTCATTTGTAGATCACACTGATATATGATACCGGGAGAAAGAAAACTAGTAAAGCCAATAAAAATGGTACTATCTTCACGCCGGCCAGATATACCATAAACTATCCCAATGTCAATGGGCAATTGATGCAGCAAAGAACCTGTTTTTAAATCCCTTATCTGCACCATGTATTTCACATCACTCAAATAACTCACTATCAGTTGGTTATGATTGACTGCGGAAGCCGATTCCAACACATCCTTCTCAGCTTCTTGTATGACATCAGTCCAAATATTGGGTTCCCTCAGATCCACCCTGATTAATTTATACCTGGGGGCATCTTTGTTCGTCAGGAGTGTAAATACAGTTTCATCATTTGCAACAGCTTCATACTTTGCATCAAAGTTATCCACAAGTTTAACAAAAGGGAGTAGTTCATTTCTCTTCTTCAGACCTTCAAGCCCGTCCAGGAGGCTGGACATGTCGCAGTAGTAAATTTTTTCGACTGGATCACAACCTTCAGCTATATACAAGAGGACATACTGAAAGGGAAACAAAAAAATCAGTAACACAAGCCTTTTCAGAAAAATACTACCAGAAAAATATCAAGACAGGCACTTCTCCAAGCAAGCTCATATACATTGAATAAAGCTAACCCAATCAAATATATCCCCACTTGAACATGCATATATGGTAATAAACAAGGAAACACAATCTTGGATAAGAAAGAATGTGCAAATTCAGTCATATAGTCATGCTTGAAGTCCTCTTTGGATACAATCCTTACACTCTGGAACTACATCTGATTTTCCCAGGGACCAGACTGAAACGTCCAAGCTAACCGAAGATGAAAAAATGCAGGAGAACTACCGAAGACATACGAAAATGATAAGAAAGACTTGGGATATAGGAAGCTTCTTAGTGCCAATAAAATCTTTGAGGAGACAGCATTTGCTCTGCAAGAGCTGCAGAAGAAATAATTTACCTTCCCGTCATCTGTGACGCTGGCTCTAAAAGTGTATTTTGGATTGTCAGGATCCTCCAGCATAAAACATCGTCAGATTGATCTGTGCCCACAAAATGAAAGTATAATTCACGATAAAGGTTCAAGTTGGTCTCAGTTCCAGCATCAATATCTCCCCCTCTACAATATAGCACTGTTGTTAGCTAGTGATTAGCTCTTTCAATCATCTTCTAGACCAATAATCTCCTACTGCTGAGCACAACATCATCATCATTTTGCTTTAGCATTTCAATAATCTACATCAATTCATCCCACTTGTATGAAAGCTTCATTCTAGGTATTCACTAGCTGATCTTATGAAACAGATTTCTTGCTATCACCAAGGCTTTTCCAAGTCTAGATTTACCAATATCCAGCATGAAGAAATCTAGAAAACACTGCCAAAGAGTGTCGGCTTTCAGAGTTCTCGAAATATACAGTCTCAACATAGAAGTTGAACCAGATGACAATTGTAAAGAAAAGAGTCTATACAAGTGCTCATAAAGATTTTATGCGGCTGATGAAGGTTGGTGATCAACCAATGTCTGTACAAAGTTAGTAGACAATATATGCTTCCAGCAGTACTGGATCTAGATATGCAGGACAGATGAGAGATGTAAAATAATACACAGTGTTACCAATTTTCACATTATCGATTAACATTAAAACACAAGTACTGCTTTAAATCCTAAGACTACCTTCTACATCCCTTCTTCTCTTGTCAAAAATTTCCTCATCCATTTCAATCATCTAGCATTTCGACGGGTGTGTTAAAATTGTCATGGGTACTCACTTAGGAGCTGGGTAGCGGCTGTAGAAAAAACCTTTGCCATCATGGGTCCAGTTGATAGATGAAAATTTAATCTGTCACCAGTACGACCACTTTTCTAAGTTTCAATCGAATGTAGCCATACATTGAGGAAGCTAAATTCCAAATCCTCACCCATGATAATTTATCAGGCTCAACTTTCTTATCCTCGACCCGCATAACATTAATCGTCACCCAATCACTTCCACTGGAACTAAGTCCATAAGCCAAGTATTTGGCATCCTCGCTGACTGAAAGAGTGTTCAAAGAGACTATTCCATCTTCACTAAGAGAGCATTAGGATCGAGCAAAACTTCTGCTTCTGCATCTAAACTATCCTGCACGACGCGAAGCATCCATAATGTGACTCTTCATTCAAGGGCCAAGAAAGAGGCATACATAAAGTTCTCTTCCAACTCAATTTCAGAATTAAAAAGATAAACCTGCATATAAAGGACGTTTTGCGCTTGGAGCCCTGTATTATGGAAATAAAAATATTTGTTCCCTCGCCTGAAAGGTGCTTCATACCGAGGATGATCAAATAGCTTCGTAATCTTTTCATGGAGCTTATCCCTCACACCACACGCCTTCAAAACTGTCTCCGTAAATTTCACCTGATTTTGCACGAAGTCCTTCGTTTCTTCACTGTCAGGATCTTCAAGCCTAGTGATTTAATTGACAATTCGACTCTTAAGCGAACGATATATCTGAAAATGAACAAGTTCAATCTAGACTCTCCATCAACCATGCCACCAGCAACAGCACTGTTCCGTTATATTACATTACAGATTTAGAGACCTTTCCAGAACTAAAATCCATTATGGTCCTCAATTAATAGCCATGAAGATCATACATCTCAAACCTTAACCATTTCTCAACATATGAAATTCCGACATTGCAATTTAACTCAACATATCTCAGACCATTCAACAAGCCTCTGTCTATTTCAAAACTTGAAACCACAAACAAAATTCAATCAGAGAATCCATCAATTGGCAGCAATAAGCATCACATATCTTGAAGCCTCGACGCCTAATAAAAAAAATATATACCGTAGTCTAACAAACCGATTCTAAAATTCACTAGATGAGGAACAGTCTGACAAACAGATTCTACCATCGGCATACCACACAATCAAAAAGTCAACAAAAAAAAAAGTTTGACTCCGCGTAACAACACTGTTCATTCGCGTACAAGATCCATCAATCATCAGTGATAGGGATCGGATATCTCGAGTGAACCGTCAAATTACAGCAGTTGCCTCAACACATCTCAGAATCAACTAGTCAAACTCAAAATGCAGTCTGCACATTAAACGTTCGACTCAATTCAAGTTAGCGATTTCATTAAATACCAGCGATAAGGATCGAATATCTTAACACCGAAGTAATCATCAACCACGGACTCATCTCTGGGAGTGAGCGGATACTGCAATGGCTCGTCCGGTGTGGCTAGCAATCCCATCCTACAACGCGTGACGGAAGCTGCTAATGGCCAGAAAAATAAGTAATGAGGTACCTTGCAACGAACGTAGAACTTACAATTCTTTGTTGTAATGGGGAAATTTTACATTGAGAACAGGCCGATTGATCTAGTGTTCTCTTATCGCGTGTAGGAATTTCTTCTTAAGTGAGTCATTCTCAGCCTACCCTAAAGAGAAGTTCTAGAATTTGTATTAGTTGTGAGATAGTACAAATTGAGGGGAGAAGACCCTATATATATCGCCAAAATAATCATTTATAGACCCCAGAGTACTCTCTGGATGATTCTCTGGATGATTAGGTAGATTTTTTTTAATCTAACGATGGATATTCTATCTCCTCATTTATCAACTATTTGCATTAATTACAAAGGTTCAAAAACATGATTCATTTCCCATATTGCCTGCTGGAATATTCTAGACCTTGCCCCGGTCTTCTTGAATTGTCCTCGTCCTTCATGCATGAGAAACCTCCGGACTATGACATTCTCCCCCACCTAACTAGGCAATGGCTTTGTTGCATCTTCGGCATGGAAAGCATTAATTTGTTTCTTGAATTGCCAAAGAGCTCTCGCAATTTCCCAATTTGCTTCATTCTCCATCGGATCAAATACTCTCACTTCGGCGCACAATACAACTTCCGTATGACTCGATCCATCATATGATGAAATCAGCGTCTCAATCATACCAGGTTTTTACCCAAGAGGTGCCCATTATAACTCTCCTAGTCTTCCACATTTACATGAAAATGTTTAACTTTACTCACATGCAACAACGGTGTACTGTCCGTTGCTGCAGAACTTGGCATAGTCCTTCATAGCGACGAATCAACCTTGTGCACATCCTAATATCGAAGAACCAAATGTAGCTTAGACCAATACTAGGTTCCCGACTTGGCAGTTATGTGCGGTCGCTTTTTGTTTGCCCATTTCTTCATGCGCTTCGTGCCCCTGTGAAGGCAAGTTTCCGCCTAGTCGGCTTGTTCATGCCACTCCTTCTAGCTGAGCCTACTCTTGCTCCTCCTTGCAAGCCTTGACAAGCGCCACGAGTTTTCCTCATAATGGGCAATCACGAGCTCTGTCTGCCCCATCAAACAAGAAGCAATTGAAAGAGAAGCGCTGCTTCTTTTGTCCTCCATCGCTCGACTCCAGCTTCGTCTTTGCAGGGACCACCGGTGGATTGCCTCTACTAGCATGGTGGAACTCGTTGCGATCTCCCTCACTAGTGCCTTTGGTCCTAGATGAGGAGTCCGACCTGTCTCCGGAGTTCTCCTTGTATTCCACGAGCGTCTTGGCCACGAATAGGGCCGTCGAGATCTCTTGCATCGTATGCTAATCATAAATTGGCAATAGGCCTCCGTATCATTCATAGTATCATTCATAGAGGGAAGGGCGATCTCGCCTCGCCCCTGGCGTTGCTAGGCGAGGTCACCCTCGCCGGCCCAAGCCTTTGGCTCGGCGAGTGGATAGAGGAAGAAATGAAAGAAAAAAAAGAGAAAAAAGGAAAAATAACAAAGTGAATAAAAATTTCGAAAAAAATATTAAATTTTATTAAAAATTATCCACGTCAGTATTGGCCGTACCACGTAACTGAGACAACTGGCATCCATGTTAACAATTTCCGACAAAAATTGACTGAATAGACTGAATTGGCAAAAGTATAAAAGGTTTAGAACTCAATTGATAAAAAGAAAAATTTACGATCGAATTGGTACAATTGCGATAGATTTATAACCCTTTTGATAATTCCTCCCATAAAATCTATGAGCTAAATCTGAAAACTTTTCTTTTGCTTGCATATTAAACTTTTATTGATGATATTTGAGTGCCCGACCGGGGCTTGGGACGACCGTTGCCTCCGGCCGTGCACTTTTTAGTAATTGTTTATTTAGGATCCATCAAATTTCAGTTTTTTGTCATTCCGTCCCTAATTAAGATTGCACATTGCAACTAAGCACCTATGTGACATGGAGGATGTTTCACAAAATTATAACCCCGGGTAAGATAAGCTCTTAGTCTGAACCTATCAATTGATATATAGTTTGTGAATTTAAATGCTACCTTAGTTCGTCCATTTGTAGTTTAAATTGCTTGTTTTATCATTAATTTGAGTTGAAATTTACAGAATATGTTTAAATTAAAAATCAGGTCACTTTAAATTCAGTCGAGAGTATGCTGGAAATCGAACCGTACCGAATTGATGAACCGCTGGCGAACTCAAGAGGCTCAAAAGTGCCGCCGAGACTCTCCTCAGCGAGAGCGGAGCGCCGTTTCGGGAGATGGCCGACGAAGCGGCGCTTGACGTCGAGCAGCAGGAGGCGGCGCGTGTCGCCGCCGCCTCCGCCCCCGACGGCGGCGCGGATTCGCAGGCTTTCCGCGAAGCCGTCCGTTCGTTGCCTTCCGCCGCCGTGAAGGACCTGCTGTCGGCAGGGGTTTGTTTCCCGACTTCTCGTCGCTTCCGTTTTTTTTTTTTTTTTGCTTTTTAAGAAGCATCACCGTCGCGTAGCTTGAACGATGTTCGAGCTTGCTAGTCATTGTGAGCGACTCGATGCAGTTTCCGTTGCCTAGTTGGTGCAGTGAGTCGATTAAACGAAGATAACATTGATTCGATGATTGTAGAAGATGCGGTGATGTGTTTAGTGCGTTGCGTTTGCTGAAATTGCTTCAAGAGCATGTATCTATGTATGTAATGAACGGATTCGACTACATGATGCACATATATACCTCAGACATGCGGTCATTTTTGCTGCTTCTTCAGCTTGAAGAAGAAAACCTTCATCGAAGAGATGTTTGAATACTGGAACTCTGTATCATGATCCACCTTGCTGCTTATTGATATCTCATTACAGTAATCAAAGAACGGGTGTTTTTTTGAGGTTATTTCATTTCTCTTCTACTAAGGAGTTGGCTGGAATAGCGACACATGCATTATGATTTCATGTTGGCAAAGTTGGAGGAAGTTTGAGAGCAACAGTTTAACTATACGTCATGCCTTTGGGCCTTTTACGGTCGAAGTGCAAACGCAGATAGATTGCAGCTTGCAAGTGGTTTTCCCTTTTTTCTCCTCGGTGTGCATCTGTTTCATTCTTTTCTTTTCTCTTAAATGCTGTTTCAGGTATGTAGCCGTTGCATCATTCGGCTATTTGGAATCACAGAACCAGTATGCTCTTGTCCTTGGCTTTCGCCATCCATCTTCACTGAATTCACTGTACTGCCGGAAAATTCAGATGGAAGTTTGGTAGATGGTCGGAATTCAGAAAGTGAAGACTTGACCAGTCTAGCTGAGCCAGTTGTCTGCAGCGTTTGTTTAGGTATCTTGCAATTTTATCATGACAATGATGGCCAATTGTTGGTGTCCAAGGATGGTATGAACTTTCTGGCTGCTTCAATTGCTGAACTGGTCAAGCAAGGTCACCAAACTGATAGTTTCTCTCTCGAAGTCTCAGTACCACCAATTACATTGGATAATGAATGCATAATTATGTAAGAGTTGTTTTTGTCTGAATAGAAAATTTTGGAAGTGAATTTTGATCTTTTCAATTGTGCTTATAACATGAAATACTCGATATATGCTTGCTTTCTCATCGAAACATCCAGTTTTGCTAAATGTTCTGGCTCATGACGAGTTAAAAGCTTAAAGGCAGTCAAGGAGCATTGCTCATGGTGTAGCTTTTCTAACATCGTTACTTATGACGCAGTGAAATTACTGTTGCAAGTGAGAGTTTTTTGTTTATATGAAGTCTACTTGAAGTATGCAGCATTAGTCCTCGTAGCTGCTCAATATTTTACATAATTGAAGTGTAGTGACTGCAGAATCCCTACCTTCATTTGCGAGCAGGTCATACATGAACAGAAAATATGGATCTCAACTTTTTTCTCAGGGAAGATCATTTTCTGAATGCATCTGTTTGAAGAATGCCTTAAAGTCCTTGATCACAGCTCCTCTTGAAATGTTATTGGTGAGTGCAATGTTTTACATGAGATTCACTGCATGTTGACAATTGCAACTTTTTCCACTATTGAGAAATGATGGGATTAATAAGGCTTCATTAGTATGAGTTGAAGAGAAATTAAAATGTAGGGCTTTTGCTGAAGAAGGATGTTTAATCATAGGAAGTTTCTGTATTCAGAAAATGTTGGTGGAACTCAGGTTAACCTTCGATGTACTTGAATCAGGGATTTAAGTATGGCCAAGGCCCTCTTCACATCTGTCTGATGTACTCGTCAACTGAGAAATCCGTTGAGCGCAAGTTTGGTTCAACTTCAAAGAGAAGGAAGACAGGTTCTTTTATATTCATTTCTCATGTTCAGATTGTATCTATAATTAAGAATGCTCTGCCATCAATCTGGGTACCTCCCTTCCTTACACATAAATTTTTCAGCTGATAAGCTCCTGAATCCTGACATCTTTCAAGCAAAAAAAAAAACTGGGACTAAGTTGTTTAAGTTAGATTTTCCATCCATCAACAATCTTATCTTCATTTTTGTCCTAAGACTTGTACTCCACCTTACATGGGCACTATAAAAGAGGATTTAATGACTTTGTTGGGTGTATTTTATGAAGCTATTGCAGGTCCTACTTTTTCACTTTAGTCTTCTCAGATGAGAAATGGCTTTAATTCCTTGCTGTGATTGGAATTTATGGTAATGCTGTGACAATACTTTTGACACAGGCTATGAGAATGGCCTAGAGACAGTTGATGAATTAATGAATTCAGGCATTGGAAGTATTAGTACTGGAGTAGGGCATACAGTAGCTACTGACACACCCCCAAATGGGCTTCAGCACCATCAGAGTTCTGATTTCTCTAAATTATTGCTAGAGAAGGTAGTCATCTCTCAGCATTTGTGAATTTTTATTTTCTGAAAAACGCTTGGTGGTGCTTATTTCTGCTGCTGCTATGCTCATTCTTGGAAATTCAGCAATTGATATAGTTATTAACTTCTGAAGTTCTTGATGCTGTTGGAAATGATTGCTGCTATAAACTTGACAGGAATTGAAACAGCTTGTTGTAGAGTAAAGGAGATTATAACATTTATTTGTGAAGAGAAATTCTCCAAGTTGAACAGGAATTCATTTCCATGCATCAAGCATATTACTTTTTCCCAGCAATTTGTTTGATTCTGCAAATTAAGTAGGGGCTGCATTTTACAGGTTGTATCTTACAAGGTTGTTATTCAAATTATAGGTAAGGAGACCCTGCAGCTTCTCATTTCATTGCAACAGGGACCCTATCTACTTTGGTGGGAGATATTTAAAGGTGAACTCTTTAGTAAAGAAAATTTCCAGGATATATGGCATTTATATATTTACTTAAAATATCCTGTATCTTCAACCCTTGATATAGCAGTAACTTCCATTTTTCGTGAGCATCACCCTTTTCCATATTTCGTCAAACACCAGATTATTAGTTGACTAGGCACAACCTTCAAAATTCATGTGTCATGCCAAGAAAAAGATCAAAAATCAACTCAAGTGTGATGTTATCTTTCCTTGCGAAGGGTTCCTTGCACATTTGAGAGAAGTATTGTTAACTTGCCCTATCTTGTAAGTAATGTTGGTAAGGTATGGTGTTAGACTAATTTTTTATCTAATGCAAGATACTAACCGGGACAGTTCATGCAATTTGAGCTGAGGTATTGAGCAAATACTTCTTTTTTTGGTGCTCATTGTGATATGTTTGCGATTCTTTGTGATATAGTATTCAAGAAATGTCAGTCAAACTTGTTGGATGATCGATGAAGAGAGAATGGGGGAGGCATCTGTTGAGGTACTATCTAGTGATTTTTTTTATCGACATAGTGCTCATTTTTTTTCCTCGTCTTTGGCTGAGTCAATATGTTGTGTGGTTTCATATACAACCATGAATCTGAATCTTGGAACCTTGTGTTCTCATGTAGGAAATTATTAGCAGCTGTATTCTTCTCATGTGCAGAGGTGACAAGTACAAGTTTCATGCTGCTGGAAGAGAGGATATTGATGTACTGAACTTCTGAACTTCTTTGCACATTGACAATTAACGTGTCTGGAATTATATTTTGTTCCTTTCCAGGTTCGTATGTTAGGTTCGGGTCGACCTTTCTTGGTTGAGATACAAAATCCGCGACATGTCCCATCGGATGTCTTGGTAAAGGATATAGAAGAAAAAATTAATAGCTCAAGAGACAAACTGGTGTGTATAAATAGTTTTCTTATGGCACTGTCTCTTCCCTCTTGTTGAAATTGTTACTAGCCATAATTACCAATGCTTCTTTCAGGTTAGAGTAAAAAATCTCAAGTTGGTTGGCAGTCACGGGTGGACATTGATGCGTGAAGGAGAAGCAGAAAAGCAGGTAATTTTTTGGCTGAAACTGTGCATCTGTAATCACATGAAAATATGTAGCAAAGGTATATGGCATGTTTTCAGAAAGTATAAGTGGATCAAATGAACCTGACTCATTGTTAATCACATGGTTTTGTTGGAATTTACTACAAACAGAAGCAGTATGCTGCATTGGTGTGGATTTCTCGGCCACTTGAGGATCCTGATTTGCTGTCTATATCTTCAGTCAGAGATATGGTAAGTTTGTCTGAGTAATTTCATTCGCCTTGTGGACAAGTTTGATGCTTAAAGTGAATCTAGACATCCTTCTGTGCAATATCATTGCTTCATGGAAGCTGTTGCTCTACCTTAGCAGTACAAACTATTAAGACTACCGTAATCAGACCACAGATGTAAGCAGAAGTGAAAAAAACTGGCCGATTTTGTTCATTTATCGTAAGAATTCTATGTCATTTGCATATGGGTTTGCTCTTCTTTTTCTTTCTAAGTGGAATGTTAGGCACACCATTATACTATGTGTGCATGAACACGTCTTAGGAGACTTCTAACACGAGACACGATAGTTTTTTTTCCTTCTGCTGAATAGTAAAGTACATGGTACTTGAAATGGAGACAGTAAACTCCATCTTGTGAAGTGCTGAGAACCAATGCCATTATTATAGGTTAAAGATGAGGTATATGGCTTATGAGATAATGTTGAAGATGGCCTGCTATCAGTCTGTCCCTAAAGCTTCCTTTTAGATTGCTCAGAAAATTTAATTTGCATTGCGAGACTATGAACCTTCAAACATGAGAGAATTGGGAGACAGTTGCTTTTTTCCTTTTACTTTCCTTTTGGGGAGAAAGAGCCCTCAAATGAGGGGGTAAGAAGCGGTCGATTTAAGGGTGTTCAGGGAGAGAGGGAGCAGCCATGTGGTTTAAGGGGTTGGTTTAAGGCTTTTAATTTTTCATTCCTGATGTCTTAATGACTACCCTGATCACATGATCTTGAAAGCTTCCATCAGACTATCTGCTTCTCCACTCTGCTTTTTCCTTAGTTATGCGAGTTAATTCCTTGAGCTACTGATATCGACATTAATCGTTGAAGTTTTACTTATTACTTTGCTTTTATATTGTATAAGTTGAGTGCAATTTATTTATTTTGCTTTTGATCAGTGTATTCTGCAAAGGACCCCAGTACGGGTGCTTCACCGTCGGAGTCCATTAGATCGTGAAAAAATAATACACTGGTTAGTGTTTTCCAGCTCAGTGTCATTATCGACCTTATAAAGACATGCTTGTTAAGAATCTCTCCTCTTCAATCTTAGGATGAAGACTGAAAGGATTGCGGGAACTTCACAGTACTTCATTCTACATTTGTGTACACAGGTAAAAATAGAGTTGTGTGTGTTTAGAATATTGTGAACATATGTTTCCTTCGTGATGATGCTTCAGTCATAGGTATTATTAAATGTGCAGGCTGGCACATACATAAAGGAGTTTGTTCATGGGGATCTGGGCCGTACACATCCAAGGTATGAATCCTCCATCTTTTAGCTGATAACATATTATTTAGTCAAGTGGACGCCCTTTTCTAGAAATGGTAAAGCTTAAACCTTAGGCAAGAGTCATCTGCACATCATGATTCAGCAACTCCACAAGCTCATGAAATACCACCTCGGTAGTTTGAACGCCCATAAGTGTCGCCTGCTAGGAGGAACTGGCCAATCTATATATAATGGGGTGTTGGTTAATCTTTCGTCCATTAATGTTTATGTCAGCTTATTGTAGGTTCTCTTATAGACCTATAAAATTTGATACTGGATATATTACAACGTTAAATGGCCTTTGAGTACACGGGATGTTGTCTCAGAAAGAACGGACTCTGGAACTTTTCAAGTTATTAACTCTATGCAATGGTGTTTTCAACTATGTGTTTTCCTGGATTTTGTTGTTTGAAATGTCAGAGTATCACACGGGAGAGATTTAAGAATATCTGTACAACACCCTTCTTTGATATGACAGAGATCTCGGAACTAACTTCGCACCTTTTTGTGCAGCGTTGGATCAATACTAGGTTGCCGGGCTGAGATACTGCAGCTTGATGTTACGGATGTCAAAATGGACGTTTTTTAACTGAAAAACCTTCGTAGAGAACGCGAGCCTTGAGGAGGACGACCAAGGTTTCATCTTTCCTTTATTTTTGTATTTCCCTTGAAATTGTGGATCCTTTTTTCTTTGCTATAAAAAGTGCAAAATCTCTTGGTCTGCTGGACCAATCACAATGGATTTTTTTATCTTTTTTGTGGCTATGGACTTTGATGCATGCTCGAAGTCGAATTTAGTTTTAGCCATTGGTTTAAGATTGCTACCTCTGCTCATTTGCCAGACCAATCAAAAGCAATCGAAGTAATAATGGCTACTGCAGAAAGGACGAGAATATACTGAAGCTGCAAAACCTACTTAGCAGCATCTCATTCTGTGGTAAAATTCCCTAGACATTGTGAAGTAATAATCGATAATAAAGTATCTATAATTTCCACAAGATAGAGAGAATCAACTCAAGCTGGAATCCAAGAAGTGGAACTCGGGCATTTTATGATGCGATGAAAAAAAATTTTATTTATTTATTTTTCTAAACCATATAAGTCATCGTTTTTCGAAAATTGTTTTCCAAATCACTCAATTTCCACGAAATGAACGCACCCTTAGAGTTGATTAAATCGGTTCATCTACTCAATCCAGGAAGCATCCAGCATCTTCGCCATGAAACCATAGCGATCGGCGGCTTCGTCGATCTGAACCAAAGTGAAACCACAAAAAATTGGGACCGGCTTGGATTTTTCGTGAACAGACTATGTTGTTAAATGGAGAGAGAGAGAGATATACCATCTTCTTTGTAGGACGCCCAGCTCCATGTCCGGCTTTGCACTCGATTCGACCGATTATTGGGTTCGTTTGGGGGCTTTTCTCGAGGCTTGTGCATAGGACGTATTGCATCGTCTGAAAGGAGAGAGTAGGAGCCGATTATCAAATTTCTGAAACGAACAAAATATAAGCACTTCTATAACCTCACGCTTCTTTCTATAGGAACCACCCATCTGCGCGGTGGTAATGCGTATCATCACAACCGTTGGTTCACAAGACAATACAAAAGGTCAGCTATAATTCCTTGTTTTGCTACCAGCGTTGTGATATACGGTTGCACTGCATAATGGTTCTCAAGACACCTCGAGAGTGACCAATATAAGACCACAACTTAATAACAAGCCATGCCAGGAGCGAAAGAGTGGAAGAAATCGGCAATTTCTGTCTATCATGGTAAAGACATGGTCAAAAACATTGTGAAGAACTTACAGCCAATAACTTCAATGAATGCAGCGGCACAACCCGATCGTCGTGATCAGCAGTCAATAGCATGGTAGGTGGGTACTGGACTGATTGATCCGGACCTTGTTCCCATGGCCTCCTCACATTATGGAGCGGTGAGTACCTAAAAAAAGGCATGAATCAGCAATTTCTGTCGAATAAAAGGTGCAATGCGAGGCAAAACAACATATGAGGGCCACAAAAATCCCAGTGCCATGCAGATGCGGAGTGGTAAGGATTTCCCAGACTAGGGGTGGATAAAAGATTCTATGTGTATGCGATGAGCTTATTCAGTCACCATTGAAACCAACACTGTTCAAGCTCTTCTTACACAGAAGCATTAAACAGAGCTAAAACCAGGACAAACTTACTTAATCAACCAATGGAATTCTTCCTCTTTGTCCGCGCAACCAAAATCAGAAGTCCATGCATGCCCTGTGGTTGTATGAGACAATAAATAAAGTCACTGACAAATCACGAATGCACATGACAAGCAAGCAGTGCGCGTACATGTTCACGCACATAGGGAGAGGGAGACTGACCAATAGTAAATTTGTGAAATCGCAGCATGTCCATAACACCAACATGAGCCAAAGCACAGCCGAAAAGATCAGGTCTCTGACAACAATCAAGCTTTAGACAAATATATAGCTACCTAATCAATCAAGCCAACAGAATGAACTGGTAGTTACAAAACCTGATTTATACAAGCCCCAATGAGAAGTCCACCATTGCTTCCCCCTTCAATGCACAGCTTTTTGGGTTGGGTATAACCTGCAGAAATGAGGTACTGAGCAGCAGCGATAAAATCATCAAAGCAATTCTGCTTTTTTGCCAAGGACCCTGCTTTGTGCCATTCCTCTCCATACTCGCCACCGCCACGAATGTTTGCTATGCAGAAAACAGCTCCCAAGTGTCTTGTGAGTACAGTACGGCTGACGCTAAAGGATGGCGTTAGGCTAATGTTGAATCCGCCATAACCATATAACAAACATGGGTGTGATCCATCCAAAGAAATATTCTTTCTGGATACTATGAACATTGGTATCTTGGTGCCATCCTTACTAGACACAAAAACCTGAAAGTTGAATATATTAAAACTAGTAAACATGACCATGTACCATTAGATGTGACTGTGACAAAAGTTGTCAACATTCAACATAGCAATTTAACGGGAAACCCAATACAACAGAAGTTGAAAAATACAGCTATCATTGTGGCCTTGATACCAAAGAAAAGGCAAGCACCAGGCAACAAATAAAGATTCCAAAGTCAAGAAAAGAATGTGGAGCCGATAGTGTTGACAAAATATCCATTATTGACAAGTGAAAATTCTTATTTACCTGATTGACATGGAACTCTGAACGATCAAATCCAGAAACTACAATTTCACGGAAGATCTTCATATCCGGAACCTCATTCTGTAGATCACACTGGTATATGATACCAGGAGAAAGAAAACTAGTAAAGCCAATAAAAATGGTACTATCTTCACGCCGCCCAGATATACCATAAACTGTCCCAATGTCAATGGGCAATTGATGCAGCAAAGAACCTGTTTTTAAATCCCTTATCTGCACCACATATTTCACATCACTCAAATAACTCACTATCAGTTGGTTATGATTGACTGCGGAAGCCGATTCCAGCACATCCTTCTCAGCTTCTTGTATGACATCAGTCCAAATATTGGGTTCCCTCAGATCCACCCTGACTAATTTATACCTGGGGGCGTCTTTGTTCGTCAGGAATGTAAATATAGCTTCATCATTTGCAACAGCTTCATACTTTGCATCAAAGTTATCTACAAGTTTAACAAAAGGTAGTAGTTCATTTCTCTTCTTCAGACCTTCAAGCCCATCCAGCAGGCTGGACATGTCGCAGTAGTAAATTTTGTTGACGGGATCACAACCTTCATCTATATACAAGAGGACATACTGAAAGGGAAACAAAAGAATCAGTACCTTTTCAGAAAGATACTACCAGAAAAATATTAAGATGGAAAAATGTACGAGCACCACCAAAGGATACAAAAATCATAAGAAAGAAAGACTAAGGATATAGGAAGCTTATTAGTGCAAACACAATCTTTGAGGAGACAGAATTTGCTCTGCAAGAACTGCAGAAGAAAATAATTACCTTCCCGTCATCTGTGACACTGGCTCCACAAATGTACTTCGGATTATCAGGATCCCTCCAGCATAAAACGTCTTCAGATTGATCCGTGCCCACAAAATGATAGTATACTTCTTGATAAAGGTTCGAGTTGGTCTCAGTCCCAGCATCAATATCTCCCTCTCTACAATATAGGACAATCATCAGCTATTGATTAGCTCTTTCAGTCGTTTTCTAGCCTAATAATCTCCTACTACCGAAAAACTGCCTCGTCATTTTGCTTTAGCATTAGCATTTCAATAATCTACATATATTCATCCCACGTGTATGAAAGCTTTAATCTGCATATTTACTAGCCAATCTTATGATACAGATTTCTTGCTATCACCAAGGCTTCTGCAAGTCTAGAATTACCCATATCCAGTATGAAGAAATCTAGAAAATACTGCCAATGAGTACCGACTTTCAGAGTTCTCGAAAATATTACAGCCTCAAACACAGAAGTTGAACCAGATGACATTTGTCAAGAAAAGACTATACAAGTGCTACTAAAGATTTTATGTGGCAGATGATGGTTGATGATCAACCAATGTCAGTACAAAGTTGGAAGACAATATATGCTTCAAGCAGTACTTAAACTAGATATGCTACCAAATGTCTTGGCTTGACCAATTTTCACACTATCAATATTAAAACACAAGTACTGCATTAAATCCTAAGACTACCTTCTTTATCCTTCTTCTCTTGTCAGAATTTTCTTCACCCATTTCAATCATCTAGCATTTTCAAACAAAATCTTCCCGACAGGTTATATAATTGTCATAGGTACTTACTTAGGAGCTGGATAGCGGCCGTAGAAAAAACCTTTGCCATCATGGGTCCAACTAATAGATGAAAACTTAACCTGTCACCAATTTGACCGCTCATCTAAGTTTGAATCAAATATAGCCTTACATTAAGGAACCTAAATTCCAAATCCTCACCCATGATAATTTATCAGGCTCAACTTTCTTATCCTCGACCCGCATAACATTAATCGTCACCCAATCACTTCCACTGGAACTAAGTCCATAAGCCAAGTATTTGGCATCCTCGCTGACTGAAAGAGTGTTCAAAGAGACTGTTCCATCTTCACTAAGAGCATTAGGATCGAGCAAAACTTCTGCTTCTACATCTAAACTATCCTGCACGACATGAAGCGTCCATAATGTGACTCTTAATTCAAGGGCCAAGAACGAGGCACAAATATAATTCTCTTTCAACTCAATTCCAGATTGTAACAAACAAACCTGCATGTAAAGGACGTTTTGCGCTTGGAGCCCTGTATTATGGAAATAAAAATATTTGTTCCCTCGCCTGAAGGGTGCGTCATAACGAGGATGATCAAATAGCTTCGTAATCTTTTCATTGAGCTTATCCCTCAGACCACACATCTTAAAAACTGTCTCCATCAATTTCACCTGATTTTGCACGAACTCCTTCGTTTCTTCACTGTCAGGATCTTCAAGCCTAGTGATCCAATTGAAAATTCAACTCTTAAGTGAACAATCTATCTCAAAATGAACAAGTTAAATACAAACTCTAGACTCTCTATCATCCATGCAACCAGCAACAGCACTGTTCCGTTGAAATACATTACAGATATAGAGACCTTTCCAGAGATAAAATCCATTACGAAGGTCCTTAATCAGCAGTCATGAAGATCATATGTCTCAAAGCTTAACCATATCTCAGCATATCAAATTTCCAATACTGCAATTCAATTCAACATATCTCAAACACAACAGGTCAAACACAAAACGTATACTCAATACTGACCATTCAACAAGCAGTAAACAAACAAAAAAAACATACGAGATAAGCATCACATATCTCATCAACAACTATCGATAAGCACCATATATCTCATAGGCGAACAAACAGATTCTACCATTAGCATAACTCACCATCAACAAGTCCAACAGAAAATCTAGACTCGACTACTCCAACCAACAAGATTTGAATATAGGATCCATCAATCATCAGCGATAAGGATCGGACATACATCTCAGAATCAACTAATCAAACTCAAAACTCCACATTGAACATTTGACGAGCAGCAACAAACATTTCATTCCATTACCGAACCAAAAACTGCCGAAAAAAGAAAAAACCCGATTTCAAATTCGTCAATTACCAGCGATAACGATCGGATATCTTAACGCCGAAGTAATCATCAACGACCGACTCGTCTCTGCGGGCGAGCGGATACTGCAATGGCTCGTCCAGCGCGGAGAGCGATCCCATCCTGCGGCTCGAGGTGACGGAGAGGTGCCTCGAGAAGAAACGGCGACAGCTAAGGCGATTGCGTGCGCCGGACGCGTCGAGATTGAGGATTTGATTTCTGATAGGGAAGACAGCGGGAGGGGCATTTATAGGACGGCCATGGAGGCGGGGCGCGGGGGTGCGCGTGGAGAAGGGCAATGAGGAGAGAGAGAGGCGCGCCTGAGGAGGCAATGAAGACATGATTCGGACGGGTCTTAGGGCGCAGTTGCTGGGCCGAAAGGAACTGTTCGGACGTGAGGCGCGGGCACCGGGGCGCCCGGATGTCGTCATTGTGAGCTTAAAGTGTCGCCATTTGTTGGACTTACTATGTTTTGGATTCCTCTTTTCCCCTTTTGAATTTCATTTTCACCTCTTCTTTCCTCCTTTTTTCCGAGGTTTTATTTTTCAAGAGATTCTCGAAAACGACCACCTCGGATCTTGCTGTTTGGTATCGTCTTCGATGGACGGATGCGCAATCATTCATTTCCTTATTCCTTATTCCCCCGGAGGTTCGTTTTCATGCTTTTATCTTCTACTAACGTGGCACGACAAAGTGGACAAATTCGCAGTTGAAATAATCGAGATAATTATTCTCCGGTAGCATAATTTCTTCGTTTCGAAAATAAATTCAGATATGTCATCCTTTTGTTATTTTAGTTGATAATCCGGTTATGTCATCTCGACCCTATACTTTCCTAACCAAACTAATTTGCATTTTCAAGCACTTTCTTCCTCCACCTTGTTCATTTTCATGCTTTATTTTCTAATTACATGGTACGATGAAGTGGATAAATTCTTAATTGAAATGATTGAGATAATTATTCACCACTAGCATAATTTCTTCTTTTCGAAAATAAATTTGGGTGTCATCTTTTTTTTTTGTCGATAAATTGGATACGTCATCTTGCCACTATGCTTTCCTAACCTAACTAATTTGTATTTTCAAACTCTTTCTTCCTCCACCTTGTTCGTGGAAGGTGCAATACTTGCTTCTGTGTGACTTATGAGTCAAATCAATTCTAAACTTAATGTACGGACGCCAATTCAGTCATAAACTTTTCGATTTTACTAATTTAGTCATAAACATTTAGGCAAAATTTCAGTAAAGTCATTCCATTCGATTTTCATTGAAAATTATGATGCACGGTCAACGATGATTGAATTGTCACGTCAGCAATTTCCGACATTGGAATTTCTTGCAAATATTCAGGACTATATTGGCAAAATTAAAAACAAATAGGATTGAATTGACATCCGTAGATTAGGTTTAGAACTGATTTAATAGTTTTCTCATTGAGGACCTTTTATATCAATGGATCCATTGCTGGCTTGGCAACATAGAAGAATGCATGAAAGTTTGCAGCTTAGTCACTGATTCGAATACCACTTTATTCCACTAGCTAGATCCATCCCTCAGGCAGGCTATCTACTTTCCCAAAACTTCACAAGAAAGCAAGACGACAGCAGGCTTGGTGATTATACGTGATGGGGTTTGGTTCCATGTATTATCTATGATATCGACAGTCATATAAATAGTGAAGATTCACGCGATCGGAGCCCAAACCTTCGTGTCTCGATACTATAATCTAATCGAAATTAGCGTAAGATTATATTCCCTCAATAAGGGGTGAGCGTGCGGTTTAGCGGTCTTTAAGTCTTTAGGCTTTTTTAATTACGTAGTTGCACAATATGCCGGAAAGATAATGTTGGCTTGCGTCAGTTGAGCTTCATGAGAATATTAGGTGGTGTTAAAATAGTCCCAACTTAGAGATATGGATTCATAAAGAATTTCAAGAGAATCAAACGACAACGAATATATCCTGTACGGACGGAATAATTTAATATACCAGTGGAGATTTTGTTAGGATCATCGTCAATCTTGTGAAAATGTTACTTGTCCAAAATTTAGAATCCTAGTTTTCTTAATCCCTCACTCCCGGTGCCTCCACTTTCCGAGAGTGTCACCCGTCGCTGGCTCCCTACCACTGTGAACCCATCATTCTCGCCCATTTGACCCCACTCCGTCACTTGTTGCCCCTCACAAGCTCATCGACCACCCCCCTCCCTCTCTCTCTCTCGATTGGAGGATGATTAGGGAGAGAGACGTATCGCCGGCGAGGCGGGCCGCAAGGCTGACGGAAATGACAACAGCAAGGACTTGGCGGTTGGTGGTGGAGTTGGTCTATGAATGCCGGTGGTGTAGCAGTAGATCGGGAAGTAGAAGGAAGGAAGGAAGGAAGGAAGGAAAGAATGAGAATTATAAAGGACAACGGAAAAATGAAAATACAAAATGAGAACTCATTTAGGCCATTTATTAAGTTTTCAGACGTGTCTTCCGAATTTCAAATATAAATTTATCTCCCTAATATTAGAGGAACCCTATTCGCATCATATAATGGTCAAGGAGGTAAAACGTGCACGCGTAAGAAAAAGTGGGGGGAGGAGGGGGAAAAAAGTGAGCAAAGCACCTCGTCCTTCTTGCTTCTTAGCTTTTGACTAATTGTTGCCTCTTATTTCTTGGGTCAATTTCATCAACCTCGCGTCATAGTGGGTTCAATGATTATATTAGCGATAGAGGTGGGAGATTCATGTAGAGGTGCACCAACGAAATATGGTTAGAGAAATTCCAAATTGGAGATTCAGACTAATTTATTTAATCTGTAATTCGTCAGGTCAAACTTTTGATGTAAATGTGGGTCTATGTAGATATTAGGGCTGTCGACGGTTTGAGTTGGGCTGGGTTCATCTAATAGCCGACTCAATCCGAAACAAGAAGGATGTGGGTTTGTTGTGACCTATAAAACACAAACCGAAAGCCCAGTTTGAATCAATTCGGGCCGGTTCAGTCTTTTTTTACTTCTTTATCACAGGGCAGTGGCCTCTGAATACCTAACCCAAGTGAAGTATCACCATTGCCTACATTATTCTCCACCGAAGGAGGAGATGATCATAATAGAGGTTCCAAAGAAGCAAATGCATTGAGGCGTTCATATACGCGATCTGTCGAACAGTGAGCTCCTTCCACACACACACTATACTTTGCCAATTCCCAAACCTTATCATCAACTTCTTGACGCCCATGTAACCCCATAACCGATTCCCAAACCTCTCCATCGAGCGAATATCTGCCGTGCGCGCGATACTTCGAGTCCGTGATGTTCTTGAGCTTCCTTGCCTCTTCGTCTACTCTGACTCCGACAAAAGGAGTAATTAAAGTTGGCGAGAAACACGTAAGCAACTCTAGGATGTACCTTGCGCCAAAAATTTGGAAGACAAGGCACTTGTGGCCGACAAGGAGTTGTACAGGTCGCGCCCTGAATCCAAATGAGGATGACTGAAGGTTCATCGGTGACCCAAATCTCAATGTCCTAATTGCAGAAGACTATTTATTCAACAATAGCTAACCATCGCACTGTAAAAAAAATTGGATAGGTTCGATCTATGATCATTTTTTTTTTTTTTTTGGTAACCCAGGAACCCCCCGCACGGCCGACAGCCGGAGAGGTAAACCTGGAGTGACGCTAGCGCAGGACCCACCACCACGAAAATATGATCATTGGGTCCTCCTAAAAAGATCTATTAAATTCATCATGTTGTTCCAACAGGTGAAGACGAGAGAGAGAGAGAGAGAGAGAGAGAGAGAGAGAGAGAGAGAGAGAGAGAGAGAGAGAGAGAGAGAGAGAGAGAGAGAGAGAGAGAGAGAGAGAGAGGGGTTGCAGAGACCTCTTGTGGAAGGAGACATGAATTTGCAGCAAAATTTTCTAAATCTGCAAGCGAAGGTGTTTCGGTTTTTGATCCGGAAGGATTCAGATCATAAACCCGAACCAAACCGAACTATCACAGTGGCTGAATTCTTTTTACCATCACCCAAACCGAAAAAGAGACTAAAAATTTTCAGATCAAATCGATCCGGTTTGGGTTTGCACCACTACTAGATATGTCAATGAGCTCAAATTTAGACTTCATGTAATCTTTACTAAATGAAAGTATCAAAGCTCCTGCAGGACGTCCTAACAAATCATATCACTACCAGTGATTAGGCCGCGGGCCCTTAATCTGTGCTCATCACGATAGGTCTGGCGCGGGCCCTTAATCTGTGCCCATCACGATAGGTCTGGCGATGACGATCATTGCAGCAACATCCAAACAAAGCGATGGAGATTGAAGTTGAGAAATGCCGATACGCGAGAGTATCAGGATTAAGGAGATTAACTTATACTTGAGGATGAGATTTTTCAGGTGCAGGTGCAAATTGCATTTAAAAAGCCCAAATCAGAAACTTGGTATATTTAAGAACAATTAATATATCACAATCGGCCCACGCATCATTGTTTTGAGTTGAAAATGACCATCTACTTAAACTTGGGCTCCCTTTTGCTGCCTTTTAGCATTAATGTCTATGATTGAAGATAACGGATTTCTGTCGGGCGTCCAAACAATTGACGTTGTACTCTTGCCAACATCGAGATTGGTTTTTCTAATCTATTTTGCTGAACCCTAAATAAAAGACCTGACACCTCTTCAAAGGTGACCATTGTTTGCTTTACTAAAAATGGAGAGGTACCAATCAACATTCCCTTTAACTATGAAAAAAAAAAGTGCAATAAATCAAATTGATCAGGTAACCCAAGAAAAGAAAAGACAAAAAGAACTCAGATCCGCGGCCCTAACACCTGTCAGAAGTTGAAGAACACAATGAATGTTCAAGACACAGCAAATGTCATTATAAATGATTTTGTCATTTCGAGCCCAACTTAGCACATTATTTGACCCAGTAGCATGCTCTTCAATCCATGGTTAAAGGTGGAACACACCAGACAGAGAAAGAGAGGAACACCATAATGTGTAGTGGGAGCGCATGATTGCTAACTCTTGGAGTGGCAAGTCGTCTTTGACTCAAATTCAACCATAAGCATCGAAGTCGAAGGGAATAATACACAAAATCATTCTCTGGGAGCCAGATAAAAAGCGTGAAAACTGCATGGTGAGGGTCGGGAGAGGGACCCTTCAGCCGCTGAACTTTATCAGTAGAACGAGGCCAAAGAAAGAAAGACCCCAACAGGGTTTTAAAGTAAACCATAAGTTCTTAAACTTCGGCGCATGCGCGAGGAAATTACAATCTTCTCGAGCCTACTGTAGGTGAGAAGACAGGGCACGCCATTTTCACGGGCTTTCAGAGGAAATCACGTTTGTTCACAATCACGTGTAAAGTAGGCATACTAGAGACTTCTCTTGTTTTCTACCAGTTTCTTGTTTCATATTCTAACGTCAACCTTCACTCTACATTGTTGATACCGAGCAATCTGTGCCTAAAGCAGAGGTGATTCATCTTTCGATACGCACAATCACTATGTCAATCTACCATCTTCCCACTCCATCCTACTTCTCCTTCCCTTCACTTGGATTGTAGATGAGAGGCATAATATGCGCAATGCATTTTTTGCAATAAGTTCCTGGTCAAACTTTGGCAGCAAAATTTTCTGTTCTCGGGTAAAACCAGTTAGATCTAAAAAGAAAGACAGACCCCCATTTACACACAATCTCCATCTCAAGATCTGCACTCTTCTTTGACCAAGAAAAGGGAGGCAAAATTGACCTTAAGAGGCAAATACGTAGCAGAAGCAACCGTACTTGCGCAATATATGGAACGGTCAACTCTAATGACTCTTTCGACCAAAAAAAGAAAAAACTCTAATGACTTCGACCCAAAAAAAGAAAACTCTCTCATGACACCTTCACCTGAAATGCATCTGTAAGAATTATTCACGAAAAGTAAAATAGGTGTTTACTAAATAGATTATCACTTTTTACTCTTCACCAAATCTAAATCTTACACATTTTGACTTCTTTTTGACCAAAATCATATGAAACTTCCAAAGCATACACACAAAAATCGACATACAACTTTTTTCATAAATTTTTAAAAATTAAATAATCTTTTGAATTTTGACAGGAATGTAAGAGGTTTTTTGTTTTTATTTTGAAAAAATCACAGACAACATTGAAGATAGAAACATGGTCAAACAAATCAAAAATGGAAAAAATAAGTCCACACACATATCAATTGACACACGATACGCCATAGAGAATTCATAGTCCTTCAAATGAAACTAAACATCGACCATAAGAAATCCTTTAAAATATTGAAACGAGCATTTCCAAATAGAGTTTTCTAAGAAAATTTTCTTAATGAAGACATCTCATATCTCTAAATTTTGAAGAAATATAATAGTACTAAGCAATCATAGAAAACTAATGGCACCACGTTCAGAAGCGGTTTCTCTATTTTACTACGTCATTACTGCAGTCACCTCGTACTTAAGCGCAAAATTTGTAAAATAAAAAAAAAGTACACGGCCTAATGTTGTCTCGCAAAAATTTTTAATTTTTTTCTTACCAAGAGTTTGCCTGAATTTTTTTTTGTTTGGCAAAGAAGGAAGGTTTTCACTTTCCCCCTCAGTGTCTATTGTCAGCCCTCAATCATGATCCTACTCCAAGCAATCATCTGACAAAATGAGTGAGGGAGATTAGGAGTAACCTTCCAGATCCTTAGTTAAGAACCGAGTTCTGCTCAAGCCAGCAACTGAAAGAGATGATCATCAGTGATTCATGGCTACAAAATAAGCAACAAACAATGCATCAAAACACATGTGCATCGATCCATCTTGATGATCAGTAAATAATCCACCTACAAAAAGAGATTATGATGTATAGGTATTCTTGGCAAGATGTGAGACATAGCGTATATAGAAATGATAAAGCACATATACAGAAGAGAGAAACGTTAGAGAGAACAGGCTTCTGAGTTATGTGGTGAGGCCAGCAGTAAAAATCATCACGAAGATAAAGGTCTAATGTAAACTTGACTGCATAGTACTACGAACATACAAAATAGCTTATGCTAAAGTGATAATATTTGCAGGCGCAGTAATGATCTCTCTCTATGGAGTGTAGCTCCTGGTCGTGAGCTATCTCGTTAAAATGATGATCGAACTCAGCAGGAGAAAAGAAGGGCAATTTGACAAGCACAAGATGAACCCTCTTACCTTATGGTAGTTCCATCAAAGAAATTCAAGGCGGGCGAGGGAGGGAGAGAGAGGGAGAGATAGAGAAGCTAGCTGTAAATATGATTAGCTCAAACCTTCACGACTTCACACAAGTAGAAAGATCTGTTTCTGCTTTTCTTGGTACTTTTGTGATGATTCTTGACGTTTCATCTCCTCGGATCTCTTTTCATCACTTGATCTTTGATTTCCTCAACAGTATTAAGTACCAGCAGAAAACCTAGGAAAAACAAATCAACACAACAAGATATATATCACGAGGGTTTTCACAAAGAGAGTCCAACAGAGCTCACTTGGCAGTATGCCCACCTCCTTCGAAACAAGCGAAACACGGAGGATTTTTTCCTTTTTTCCCCTTTAAAAACAACAGAGTTTCACTCTATCGTTTTTCCTTCCCCATTGGATGAAGGAGGTGGACAGAATGCCAATAAACTCTGTAAAAAACCCTTTGCCAAATCCACATGAAATCAAAGAAACCATCACACCGTATTCAGCACACGAGAGCAAGAAGAGCAGGTGGGTCTCTCTCGCGTGTGCTGTGTTGACACAGAAATACACAAGACAGCTGGTGAGGAAGGGAAGATGGGTCATATTTAAGATGGGACTCATGGTGGCGAATGAAAGGAAGTACAGTGAAGAGGAGAGAGAGAGAGAGAGAGAGAGAATAAATAGGAGAGAGAAGGTAGGTGATGGGTTTAAATTAAAATCGAATATAATTAATGTCGGAGAGAGAAAGCGAGCGGAGATTAGACGGTTCATTTCATTCCAAGGAAAGGTTGGTTTATTTAGAAGGTTGGAAGTATCATCATAGTTATTCTTCGCCCTTTTACTGCTTGCCTCGTTTCTGATGAAAACCTCACTTGTGTTCTTGTTTCCTCTTCTTTCTTTATTCATAGATATCTTCGAAATTATAATCTTTTTAATACGAGTATTTAATAAATATGGTCTTGTTAAAAAATACCTCCTGGACACTTATTAAAACATGCTCCATGTGAAGAAAAAATTGATCTTCAATACATTAGTTATGCATATCACAAGACCAATTAATACTTTGAATATTAAAAAAAAAAATTATTTGGTTGCTTAACTTGGATTGCCTTTTAATAATTATGTGCTAAAATCTTTTCTTCTTTAGTATCTTAATAACTATTGACAAGACACTAATTAGTAAAAGGACTTTGTTAAAAAGGGCCATTAAAGCACTTGTTTAGCAATTAAATCAAGAAATAAGTAATTTCAACGGCCGACTAGTCTTGTGATATGCACAACCAATATTTTCAAACTCGAATATTTGGACATTGATAATAATATCATGTGCTCTAAAATCATTAGTACATTTATGTACATTTATTAGTAAGTGTTCTCATGATACTTGTCAAAGAGTCAAGTAAAGAAAGTTTATTTTTTTCAATGATTGTCTCTCTTGTGCCATGCATTATTAGTGTATTGAAAATTAAAATATATTCTTATCGGGCAAGTTTAATGAGTGCCTCGACACACTCGTTAGCGATATCACATATAAGATTTTTTCTTTTAAAGGAAACAAAAAGTGAGATGACGGGATTCTTTCCTTTGGTTAGAAGAAAAGTGAGAATTGATTTCTCATGAAATAAAAGGATCGAAGTAAACGAGAGTTTTTTATATAGTTATCCGTTAAAACTCAAAATTTTATATAAACTTCAAAATGTTACGAAAAAGGTCTCCATAATATTAAACATTGAAAGATATATATTTAAATGTTAAAATATATATTCAACATTGAATAATTACCGAGTTTTGACTTTCAAAACATTATAAAGTGAAAAAGAGAAGTGGCTCCAAATTCACTTGACGACATATTTTGTTTGAAAGTTTTCAAATCACGAGAGGATAAGTTCCTTCCTAGATACCTCCTCTTCCAATCGTATTCCCATCAAAGTCCGAATGCGAAAAATTTTCATTCTCGCTATGAATGGTGCTGTCTTTTCATTTCATCACTTTGTTTGAAAAATGACAAAACTCGTATTCAATGACTCAATGATGGGGAGTTGGAAGATATGGCTTCAAGATAGTGGCCGGTGCTACTAAACATCTTTCGACTTCACCATTACTCTAACCCGTTCTCTTTTACTTCCTACATCTTTGCTTTTGGCACAAGATCATCATCGAACCATGGAATAAGCATCCTCTCCAAACACATCTCCGGCCGTATGCTTGCAAACAACGCAACGAAACATGTCGGTTGTATTCAACGCGTTAATCTTCCTTGGACATGCCAATCGTGAGTTACTCGCAACATAAAATTTGTTCTCACGGTGCATGGCGATTTCTCTAGTTGGGGTGCATTATAATGGCGTAGAATTGCTTCTTGGGTAATGCTGTCCACGGTGAAAATTTGGGAATGAATCATCATTTGGGACCAACCAAAAGGAGGGCCCGAGCCAAAAACATATCCTGCAATTTCTTTTTGGTCCCTACTTCTTATTGTCGAGGCCACCATGAGTGGAATCCGAGGCTTGGCTTCTCCATGCCCCCTCCGCTCTCCTCCCACGACTTCAAATTTCAAACATCATCAACACGAACATATATGCTTTGACCTTCGTCTCAAGCTAAAAAGGTGGAAAACATAGGTCAATCCTATGCCACTATCGTATGCTGATAGAGAGTCTTCGCATCTCTTTTTTACTTCGACTTTTCTTTCGGAATTGCACGTTTCCCTTCGTCATCATGATTTTAAACACCTGTCATGGACGTGAAAATTTTCCCGAGTCCTTTTTTATTTGTTTCCTTATGGAAACACTTCAACATGTTATCATCAATAAACCATGATGTGCGTACGACGTGCGTTGAGACTAGCTAACCCCCACGATTCGCGAGCATATGCATTTCTAGAAGTCTATTTGGAAAGCAGTCAAAAACTTATTATTTTTTACTTATATCTTTCCCTAAAAACTACTAAATGAGAAAAAATATATGCATTTTAAGCCTAGAAAATTATGCGTGATTCTATATATTGACATTTGTATCACGAGGTATATATTTTAGATATTTTTGTGCTTGAATAAATTCAAAATGCGCGAGTTGCAAAATCTTAAAAAAAAAATTCACAAGTCAAAATTGTCACTACAAACAGGAAATACCCTGCATGTATTCGCGGTGATTATGTCTTTATAATTTATAGCTCGGACTTAGCACACGCGAGAAACTCGTGGTCGAGAAAGATCAGTGTAAGCGAACAGAGGTTGAATATGGTATGGACATGCTTTCATTGGTGTAGTCAATCGATGGTTGTCTAAATTTCCCTCACTCACGGTTTATACCCCGTTCCAACTTGCTGTTCTTTCAACTCTCATAAATCTTCTGACTCGTTTTTCATGGGCTCTTGCAGTTGCAGGAACCAAATATGGATGCTCCAAGTAGAGAGAGAGAGGGAGAGAGAGATCTTCCTTTTTGTCGTGTGACACGTCGCACTCATCACGCTCACAAACCCTGCTCTTTTTCATGTGCGCAAGCCTTTTGATTTCTCACTTCTTGGTCACAGCATTTAACGTAGCTTCACCAGCTCCCACTTCAATGCGCTTCATAATTTCCGGGAAAAAAGGATAATGGAGAGAAAATCACACGCTTTCGATGTGGATTCTCTCCTTTTCTTGGGGTATTTATTAAGCCAACCGAGCAAATGAACTGTTTCCTCTCCAAACTCTTCCTCATTCATTGCATGAGATCTACCAATGCCCGACCCTATTTATTATAAATCCTTTTTTTCTGTTGTTTTCCTTTATTTCACAGTTCAAGTTTCGAAATCGAAAAGGGTCGTTGCTGTTGATCTTGACTTTCGTTCTGTTCTGGTGTGAGAAAGTTGAGGAAGAGAGACATGCCCAGTTGTGTCCTCACTGGCCTGGTGGTGGGTATAGTGTTGTCAGACCGCCATGATTGAGTCATTGGGAAGATGAAAAGAGAGATGTCCGTTGCATGCTGCATTTGCATCTGTATGTGCCTTTCGCTGCCATTGATTTGAGGTTTCGAAGATAATGCGAACGTGGTATCTGCAAACGGCATAATAGTTTCTGCACCAAACCCTTTTTTTCCCCTAGACCTACATGATCTTTCTGGCCTCCGAATCCGGATTGAAAAGGTGTTTCTTTCGTTCTCCATTTTGGGTTTTTCTTTTGGCACTTATAGTTATATATATCTTTGCATATTCCTTTTCACAAATCTAATAATGGTCAGATTTAATACCAAAGTACAACATCAACTGATGGAAAAGAGATACTAAAATGTTTCATTATCCCTAAATATACTGCCCACTTGAAAATAGACAAATGATGTTTCGTCTCTTGTTGTAAATTTTTAAAAAGATTCGAACCTGCTGCCTCCATCCCAGCTCTAGCTGGGCCACTTCTTCATTCTCTTCTATCATTGCAATCCCATATAATACAACAAATAAGTGAGACCAGACAGACCAATCACAAACGAGTTTTTCTATCTTGATTCGCTACTTTAGTGGTTTAAAAGATTTGGAAGCTTGATGAAGCAAATTTTTTTTGATCATTTATATTGGTTAGGAAAACGAGTTAGCAAAAAAAATCGTTTCATTATAAACAAAAGGTTCGAGCATTACTTTACTTTCTTAGAATCAATTTACTATTTCTAAATGTCACGGCGAATGCTCTTACCATTTAAGAATTCCAAAATACTTTGCTAACGAGATCCTTTAAACTACCTTATAGTTTTACATGGCTACTCATTTTTCTCCAATCATGTCGATGTTTCAAGAGTGTTAACAAAAGATGCACTCATCTCATGAAACTGAAAATTACATAAGAAATGTATGGACAAATTTGTTTACATGTTAAGCACTTAAAATTTCCCAACAGATCTCCTAACGTTGAAAGTTCTGAAAAAATTTTCTTACGCATGCTGTTGAAAACTCGAGAGAGTGTCTGTATCACGTGAGATCAGTCGGAAAGACTGGAGATAAAGCTTCGAGCTCTTCCATTGGCTTCTGCTCCATGGAACAAAAGGCCTTGTTGACCTTTCGAGCATAAAAGCTTAGGTTTGAAAACGCCACACACTGCACTTTTTGAGTGCAGGTCGGAGAAAATTCCTTCTCGTGATGCATAAAATGAGAGAATTATGCAAAAGGTTCATCCACTTTTGTTCCCTGTGGAGAGTGCAATTCTAAGTGACCACTTTTGCATTCCTCTGGTGTGTTTCTTTCTCGCTTTTTCTGAAGGGAACTTTTTGAGATAATGCTATGGTGGGGTTGGAATTTGCCCTCATGGCAATAGTCGGCCTTTCCTCTACATCTTTAAGGATCAAATCCTTTCCAAGGTGCATGAGCCTTTTGGGTGGGAATTGGATTTGCCTATTTTTCAAGATTAGGGTTTTTTATTTTCAAGAATTACCAGTTGCCATATCTTCTAAGTAGTGCTAGAACTTTACCTTGGTTCATCTTCGTATGTATAGATATATGAAAGAAGGGTCATGGCATGAATTACCTTATTTTCACCTTTAGAAAGAAATATTTCAAATGATTGCGTTTATGCTTTATACCAAAGTGTGAACAGCTGCTCCGGTAGTCATGTCTGCAAAATTATATATTTCCTGGCTTTGTTATTAATTATAATTGGCATTGCAGAGCTCGATGCATGGAGAAGCACCATCTTTCATGATTGGGAGGTGTTGGGGTTGGATCAAATCATCATCTACTGTCGCTCAATCCAACAGAGGAGTTGCCAGGGATTATTACTCCTTCCACTTTTCACAAATGGCAATCATTTCTGTCGATCCTGGTCAGACCCGAGTTGGATTCACTTATTATTTTATTAGGTTATGTCCAATCGTAGCTTCGCATACTTGTGGTAGGAAGAGTTACTATCTGTGCGTATCAAGCTAGCTAATGAAATATAGGATTTTCTCGACTCTACAAACGATTCATTGCAGCGATCAAGAAAGAACAATCCATTTTATAAATGAAATATGTTTACAAAAATGCGTGCGGTGATAAGTAATTTTCATCATATCAACATGCGCCATTTATGAAACCCAACGATGTTTATCGTGAAAATTTTAGAAGTATACGTTTTGTTTTTTTGTATTTTCATTACTTGGTACGTCTAGAGAAGGTTGAAATCACAAGAGATCAATACATTATAATGTAGGTAGCAATTTAGCAAGCATGTTTCCAAAGACATACGTTTTCCAATTTTCCTAATGAACTTTGTGAAGTACGGTTAGCAAGTGTTCTGGAGACCCGTTGGCAAGACGTTTCCAGACAAGTACCTTCTAAAGACATTGCGTTGTCGACTGTTGAGACACGAGAGCAGACGACACTGGTAGAATTAATCAAAATGTTGACAGCAAGCACGTCCCAAGGGAGAAAAAAAAGGAATTAGGATCAGCTGCACAAGTAGAATGTAGACTAGTACTGAAGTCAATTTTCTTGTTTCCCAGTTTGGTTAAATGAAAGCTTTTGCGCTGTACGAGAATAGGCTCCCGCCGCATCTAAACCGAAAAATAGCTGCTTTAGTAGCCCCCTGGAGATAAATCACCACATATCCGTGCTTCTATTTCCTTTGTAAGGTTCTATGTTTGGTTTCCCTCGTGTTCCAAATCGTTGGGTTTTTGCGGTTACAAAGATCATTCATGGTTGATTTTGCGAAATTGGTTTGTGAATCTTCAAAGGAGAGGCCTGTATTCGGATGAAGAACAAATAGGGACATAACGTTTAGGGTTTTCTTGGTTTTTTTTTTTACATCAGAAGCTCTCAAATCACTTGGTTGCGTATCTGATTCGCCCGTTCAGAGAAGAACTGAAGATGGGAAACGAATTCTGCAGCGTTGAAATCTCAAAACAAACCCAAGTATCTTTGCCGAGGACATTTCTTAGTGACGTTCACAGTGAGCGTTTTCATCGACTCTAGCATGATTGATGCAGAGAGATGTGCATATGCTTTGGGATCCTTTTCTAACGTTAGATCTGCATTTTCTCCTGGATGAGATTTTCGAAGAGATCCTTAAAAGAGATGAAGTAATACTAACAATACCCATCAATTGACTGTGACGCCCCCAATCTTTCAAGAGGAAATATTAGTCAGTTAAAGAGTGCTTGATACTCGAGGCTGCGGAAGAAGCAGCGGAAGCTGTGGAAATAGGAGAATACTATTGCATTCACAAATAAAGGTTTCTTAAGGTTCATCCGAACCTGTGGCTTTCACTCACAAAAGGTCCATTTGATAGAAGATGCATAGTCATACCTATATGGTGTTTCTCTAAAGCATAACCATATCACGGTAATTTATATAACTAATTTGGAAATCTTGATGCAGATCCTGGGCTTACAAATTACACTCCAGATAAGTAAGCTGGGTTATTTATGGTAACTAGAAGTAGGGGGGCTTTTCTAAACAATGCTGATGACTGTATTGCTAATCAAGGGAATTTTGAGCTCTTGGTCCAATCTACCCGTTTATATCCCAGAAGAACATGAAGACGAATGGAAAATGACCTTGCGATGAGGAGCATTACTTTTGCCAGACAGCATATCTGTGACCGCATGTTGCCAATGTCCACTCCTTGCCAGATGGACACCACGAACCATCTCCAATCTTCATGCAAACTTTCTCGCCGATCATAGCGGAGTAGAGATTTGGCTGAGCTTCCAGAATTGTAATAGGGGATCGGCTATCAATGTCTTGATTCCTCCTGATATCCATCTATAGACAATTATAAGAAAATCTGGATGATTAGTTCGAGGACTGCTTAACTGGATAGGCAGATACCAAGAGTTACAAATCGTACCAGTTTGACAATTTGGTCATGAATAGAGTTTCCCCAATCATAAAAATGGTCATAGAAAACAGAAGGTATTCCTGGATGAGTGAGTATGTACGTGTAACCCTGCAGAGTTTGACAACTTTCTCAGCCAAAATGCTTGAACTCATCTGGAAAACCAAACATTCTATCATTCTCGTACCTAAAACACTTGCTAAAACATTGTGGATGGGACAAAATAGACAATTGTCTCTGATATTAGTTGACAACAAAGAAAATAAAACTCATGCTTTGGAGCACTCATTCCACGGAAGGTTAAAACAAAACTGACAGATGTCTAACAGACTCCAGAATGGCTCAAACCATCAATTGATGGGCAAATTATCAGAAACTCAAGGGATGATCGCATCAGTCATTCTCAATCTTGAAACAATGATATTACAGGAAAAGACAGGCCCATTCTTGACAGATGCAGTATTCTCATGATCACAGAAAAAAATGGCTTGTCCCTCAATTGAGGCAAAAATTTTGCCTCATCAAACTTGAAGCTGGATGACATTACAGGAAAAGACATCAAGGCTCTGAATCTAAAGATGCTTGTCAAACTTAAGTGGAATAAAGAGTGTACATGCGACGATACGTATCTGCAACGCAGCTGAGCTTCTTTTTTTTTCAAAAGGAGGTTGTCATCCATGGAAAATTTAATATATGGAGAGTTGGAGATGACAATATCTTAAAGTACTGCCAATGTGATAAAATGAGCATGAAGTGTGAAAAAGGAGAATGGCCTAAAGAGGAGTTAGCAGGATTTGCGGGTGACATCTATTTAACGCAAGGAGCTGAAATGCAATGCAGTACCACCAGATAAAGTGAAGCACCCCATTCATTCTGATGTATCGAGTTACACAAGCAGACAAATCAATCACTAACCACACACAATTTCTTGTTAGCAGATTCTTTATCTTTTCCTAGAAAGAAGATTTCAAGTTTATTATGATAGACTTTACAAGTAATTGAGCAAGTTCTACAACAACTTCACTCACCTCCATTATATGATTTGAAGGGAAAGGCCAGTGAGCCTGCAAAAAGAATACAATGGTGGAATAAGCAGATTATTCGTCTCTGGAATAAATCAAGATCCTTATGAGCGCTCTGCCATAGCATACGTCATTCAAGGCGGTTCCTGAAGTTTCCGCCAAGATGAGACCTCTTGATCATATTAAATTCGATCATACATGTTCACAGCTGAACGTGGTTATATTTGTGCAGTAACAGCATGTCAACTCATAAAACTTGATAGCACAGGAGCTTTTTAACCGGGTTATATACATACGAAAATCATTCAACTCAAGTTAACAAAGTTTCTGTCTAGAACATGGCAAATTGATGGATTATTTTGCATTATTACCGTGCACTACCTTTTAATCTTGATGTTCCCAACTTCTTATTAACTTCACCAGGTCTATCTTAGTCAGAAAGCAGATAATTGATTCAGCTTGATCAAAACCAACAAGGAAGCAAGAATCACTTAGACAGGAACCAGAAAAGTTCAATGGGCAACGATATCGTGTCAATCATTAATTGAGCTGTCAGTTCCACATACTCACATTTATGACTTTTACAGACATTTATTAAGAGGAGAAATTCTGGAAAAACTGAAAAATAAAGCTGTTCTTATGTTCGATGTCGATAAGAAGATTTCGCAAGAAAACAAGTGAGGAGAGGCTATGCAACTGCTACCCCACGCATTAAAAGCAAATACTTTTAACTCACCAGAGTAACTTGTCTGTGAGCAAAAACTTCCTGGGAACTAGTCAAGCCACAATATAGACCAGGGAGAAGAAAATAACCTGTGTTGAACCTGTATCATGGTTATCAAGGAAGGTAACAGCCCTTGATGGCCACCATCCCATCACACCAGGTGGCTTCCCTTTTGGATCATGCAGACGCCAAAACTGTCCTTTTACTGCTTCCTACAAGCACATGCATATTTAAATTTTTGTAAAAAATACCCTTGTTCTAGTTATAATCTCCCTTATCGTCTATGTGCGTACTTATCTCGACAAAACCAAATTAAATACGTGGTGATATCTTTCAAAGATACAACCATTCACTTAAAAGCCAGACCCTTAAAATGTACCTGAAGAATTCCTTTTGTTGTGAAGTCAAATGCAGCAGAAAGCTGTCCCGTGCCATCAATCCAGTTTATAATTCGTTGTCTGTGACTATCTGGGTCATTTAAAAGCACATGACAGCGTGTTTAGTGTTATCTAGGAGGCATTGATATGTTACTGTGCTTAGAGATAAGTTCTGTCGAAAATGAAGCAGGCAAGAATGATATGGCATCCAGGCCTACTCCCAAGTATAGTGAAACTTCAATCAGCTCGCTAGCAAAAACAAGGACCAAAAGGATGACATAAACAATGCTGCGTGTCTTTTGCTGGATAGTCTAAACATTCACCAGAAGAGCAAAATACCTTGATTGTAGTCCAAGGCACTACCACTGTAGTTGCAAGAGTCCCAATATTCACCAACAGAAAATAATGGCTTTGCATCTTCAATGTACTCTTTGACATATTTCGGTGAATACCTGAATGGAATAACCAGACAAAATGAATGTACTCCAACGGGGATATGGAAAAATAGGAAAGATAATTGAGCACAAACTGCAATTTACCCTCTTGCAAAATCAAAACGGAAGTCTTGAAACCCAACATTGCGTAGCCATTGCATCCAACCTGTTAGATCTTTCCGTACAAACTGTTGGCTATGATCAATATTTGGAACCCCATTGAAGTTGTCACCAGTGCTTTTATTACCCTAAAACAAATTCATAAGAAGCTCCATTACTCATTTCTGTAGTTGAAAAACACAACTCGCTCTAATGTACATCAGACATTATGTTAAGGCCACTAAATCCAGGGTTTAGGATGCTTTTTTAAAAGAAGGACAAAAGATGGAAATATGGCAACTTTATGAGTTAGCTTTTGGCATTAGTTGATCCAAGTGAAAAGGTCTGCTCTACCAAAGCCCCAATGCACAGGATTGCCAAGGGCATCCTCCATATATGATGTGGGAGTATCATGCATCAATAAAATTCTAATCCAATGAGAAGTTCATCGCTCATGTTATTACCAATCCACCAGTGCAAGATGTGACGGCATGTTCACCCCATGCCATTGGAATGCCATCATAACGATTATACATCCCTCCATGTCCTTGAGTGGTCCCGATACGATGATTGATAACTATATCAGCCATTGCTCGAACTTTGTATTGCTTCATCTTCTGGAGCAATATCTTTAGCAAATGCTCCGAACCATATGCCGAATTGAGGGAATACAAGTTCTGTGGAAGATAACCTGTTACAGAAGTAAAGAGTAGTAAGGGGCGACTATTATTCCAAAAAGGAACTTTTATGGATGATGAGTTTACTGTGCAGACCTTCAGGTGCAAAGGAGTTAGTCGCTGGCGGAAGCCACATTGAAGTAAATCCAGATTTTGCGATATCAGGAACCTTCCTCTCCAGATTTCTCCACCAATCGTGTTTATGAGATTCCCAGTTAAAAGCCTGTTGCCAAAGTCTCTGGTTAGTTTAACGATTGTCAGAGCTTTTGGATGTCACGATGCAGTTTGCAAGCAAGACCTAGTCAGACAACACTCCATATGAAACATCCTTCTTAAATGCCCCATTCATCAAAATGGGTGCACATTGGAGTCTTCTTTTGAGGCAGAAGAAAATTTTTGTCTGAAAGAGATCAGCTCCATTTCCTTCAACTGAATTGCCATTAGATCATATTTCAAAAGTGGCATCCAACAAAACCATGTCCTTGATTACTTACTAATGCAATAAAGTGCAATGCAGCTCACCTGAAAAAGGATTTCTCTTCCACTCCGCATTGTTGCACCTGGAAAATTAGGGAATTAGATTACATAATAAATCAAGTGCTTCGACACATCTAAAACTCTAGCTGAAAATAGGTTCAGAAATAATCTCCATCTTATTTTGAATACCCGCTCAGCCTCTCTTTAACTGTTTTTTTTTTTTTTATTTCAGAGCAAATAAACTAATGTTTCTTTGGTTATCACCTCTAACTAGTAAATGGAATCAAATAAATTCTTCGCAGTGCTTCTAGTTATCGCCTTTCTAAACTTTGAACGTCAAGCTCATAAGAAAACATCTTAGAAATACAAGAGATTATAAGAAAAAGAAGTCCTTACCAAAAAAGAAAAAAAAAGAAAAAGAACCCTACCAATGTCAGTTTGCTGGTTATTGTCCTCACAGCCCTGCAGAAAACACAGTTTCTTAGGTGAGAAAAGAGGGAGACTGAGCAATCTGAATTTGAATTTGAATCATGGTAGTTTAAGAAGAATGATGAAACCAAATATCCTCACATCGAAGGGAAAAACTGATATTCAATCATATAATTGGAATGCGTACATGGCTCATGTTACCCATCTCTATGCAGACTGTCCTGCCGCAAAGTTTGACACTGGATCAATGGAGGGACACGTGAGGTCCTGCCTGCAACCACCAAGCAATACACAACTTCATAACACGTGCAACTCCCTCGAATTGCCTCAGCATATGGCAAGCGGGATTCGAGGACCGCAGAAATTTTGTGAGCCAACTGCTATGAGAATGTACCTAGAGATAGTATCGGTACCTTCTACTAAGCGAATTCGCTACATCTACCCCAACTCAACAAGCGACCATTCATTACACCAGCGCCAAATACCACAAAGTCGAAAATTTTTTGTTACTTTGATAACAGCTGAGCTGACATTGATAAAGAATAAACAAGAAACAGAAACAAACGCATAAAAGTGGCAAAACGCTCACTGCTCAGACAGAATGACGGAACAAAAACATGAAGACGCGAAGAAAGTTTGGCACTCACGAGCAACAGAGGCACCACCGCACTCGACCTTTGATCGCAGCGTGGACTCGATCGATCAACTTCGAGTATAAATAACACAACAAAAGATACAAAAAACAAAAAAAAAAAGAAAAGAAAAGAGTGGCCAAAAGTAACAGTGAATCGGATTCAGCAGCTCCATCCGTGAAAATCGAAACGAAGGAACTTATGCAAATTTAGTGGACCAAGTCGATCAAGCAACGAAAAGCAACCGCAGATATCGAATTTTCTCCACACACACACGCACGCGGAGTGGTCAAATTCGAGGTTGAAAGCGAGAACCTCAGCTTTCTTTCGCGAGTGAAGGGGGGATCTTCGCGCCCCCCGAGCTTCTTTTTCAATTATTGGCGCCAATGCGGAGGGAATCGGGAGACACACCGTTATCGACGGTGGGAACGGGCTCGTCGGTTGCGATCGAGGATCGTGGACGGCCACCACCTTCTCGCGAGTCGACCTCGACGATTCTGCGCTGCAGCTGGCGATGGCGGCGGTGATGATGATGACGATGACGATCGGAGAATCGCGCGCGGACGGTGCATGGCGGAGATTCTGTATGGCTTTTCACGGATCGGCGTCGCACCGTCGTGGGGAGGAAGCTTCGCGATTAAGCTAACGACGGCGCTGGGACCAGGTGGGGACGGGGGGGAAATCCCGGGCGCCTGGTCGACGTTGACACGGGCCGGGGGGGGCGGACCCTTGTTTTTCTCTCAAGAAAATGATCATCAGATGAATCGCGTGATTCGTCGCCAAGTTATGATAAAGAATCCCGTGCGTGACAAACCAATTATCATCCATTTAAAGCTATGCACGTTTCGGGAGAAAATCATTCGTTTCCGCTCAAAAAATAAATAAATGCAAAATAATTTCAACATTCGCGAAAATATTTAGACGTGTATTATTATTGATAGTGAAAATATTTTTTATTGACTAATTATTTCAAGTAATACAAAGAATTATTTTTAGGCCAAATCATACAAAGAAAGCCTAAACGATTCGTATGTATATGAATGCCCGCATCTTGTATAGGAAATAACCACAAGTATTAGTAATCTTTATACTAGATGTTATGATGTTGTCTTTTGCTATATTTCTTCCCTCCATTGGCACTTTATAGAAATCCTTATCTTTTTATATAAATAAATAGGGATAATATTATAAAAAAATTAAATTAATGCACTCATGACAAATCTATCATTTGCTAGTTTCCATCAAATATCTCCAATAGATTGCTTGCATGGAAACACAAGGAACGAGCGACTCTTTTAGCGTGAATACAATACAGAAATTCAGCAGGACATCATTGTAGGAAAGTCAATTTCATAAACTGGGGTTGGGAGTTCGGAAAATATTAAATCTACTAATTTTCTATCTCCGAAATCACCAACATCTCATAGCAATATTAGGGTGAAATCGACAAATTTGGTAGATTTCCTAAAAGTAAAAGAGCTTTTGTTTGAAAGGGAGCTGCTGGAGATAGCAAGAAAGAAGACGAGGAACAGCGAAGGGGTTCTCAATGAAGAACGAGTTGGATTTAGCATTTTGCATACCAAATCTTGCGAAGAGATGCGTTGTTGTATTTGAATGCTTGCCCTATGATGGCCGAAGTTTTTGACTCTTCTCAAAATCTTCTCTTCCATGTCGGACAAAGATCAATCGAAACTCATCGAACTGGCTTTGATTGATCTCAATCAATTTGTGATTCTCGTGGTATTATAGACTAAATAGACGCGAGAGGCACTTTTTCACTTGTTGCTGGCCTAAATTGCACTCTCTCTTTATTTAGTCTATAATTTTTCATTTTCTTGAAAGCCGTGTTCGATTGAAATTTTCAATAAAGTTTAAATATCGATTGCATTAATAATAAAGAAATTTTATAACTTGATTACATTTGGAAATTAAATTCAGGCATTTTGGAGTATTTATCCTGTTTCCAAATAAACCAAAATTTCAATTTTAAGCTGCCTGACACAATGATTTTAATGTTTGGGTTTATTTTATTTTATTTAATGCAACATTCATACAAACATGTCGTTGTAGTATAGTGGCGAGTATTCCCACCTGTGACCCGGTTTCGATCCCCGGCAACAGCGTTTTTTTTTGGCACTACATAATGCAAAGCCCATAAGTGCAAGGCGGATTCCGGCGAGTTGCGATCGCATTCGCTGTTCCTCTGCAACGTCGCCAACTGCGGAATCTCGTTACGTTTTCGATTGGCGGGAGTTTTTCTCCTCCTGCTCCGTAGCTATTTGATGAAATGCCGAAGAGGGCGGAAGATGATAGATGCTCACCCTTTTATCTCTACGTGGAAAGGGAATCGCGGCTGTGCCCAGCGCAATTTTGCAGGGACACGAGACATTCCCGCCACACCTGGTTCGCGGACCACTGGTCCGTTTCCTTATTTATTGTCGTTGGCGTCTGATTGTCTCCGTCCCGGCACACGGATCGGAACCATCCGACCGTCCACGGGGTTCATGGGTCGCACGGGACAACGGGCCCCGATCATGCATGACGTGACATCGTCTCGCCTGGTCTCTTCCGTCGCGTCTCTCTGCCAAAAATCCCCACCGGAGAAAAACAGGACAAGGACTGATGGCCGTCGATTGGAGCCAACTGCCGTCCGATCTCCTCGAATCGGTCTCCAGGAAGCTCCCCTTGTACGCCGACTACGTCCGATTCCGCGCCGTCTGCCGCGCGTGGCGGTCCTCCACCCCGAAGGCCCCCAGCCACCTCCCTCCTCAGCTCCCGTGGCTCCTCCTCCCCCTGTTCAAGCCCCAAAGTCGCGGCCGCGCCTGCTCCGGCTACTTCTACAGCCTCCCCGACAACAAGGTCCACGGGCTCAGGATCACCGAGACGTGCCTCCGCAAGCGTCGCTGCGGCTCCTCCCACGGCTGGCTCGCGATCCTCGACGAGTCGCCGAGCGTCGTCCTCGTGAACCCGCTGACCGGAGCCAAAGTGGACCTGCCTCCGCTGCACACGTTCCCCGACGTCGTCGGCTTCAACTTCGCCGACGTGGGCCGCGAGTACTTGCTCCGCGACGACAATCATCGGCTCTCGACGCGCAATCTGAAGCAGATGCGCGACATTTTCGTCAAAAAGGTGGTCCTGTCTTCAAGTCCGGCGAAGGACAGTCGATTCGTCGCCGTGGCGATGCTCCATCACCGTAGCCGCTTGGCTTACTGTAGAAACGGCGATGAAGGTTGGAGGTTTATAGAAGAAGCGAATTTTTACAGCGAGGATGTCATTTATAGGGACGGATTGTTCTATGCTGTGAGTAGCTATGGTCGAATTGCGGTTTGTGATGTCAATGGCGATTCCCCTAGGGTTTCGTACATCGACAAGCCGAGGCTTGTCTGTGGGGACATACAGTATCTGGTGAGTTTAGGAGACGATCTCATGTTAGTCACGCGGCATTTGGACTCCAATTTCTGGCCTGAGCTCCATCAAACGGTGTTTAGGACTAAGCTATTTGATATCTTTAAGCTGGGGGATGAATTTAGGTGGGAGTGGGTGGCAGACCTGGGCGATTACATGATCTTTATCGGGCAAAACTCTTCCTTCGCGTTATGGGCATCGGATTTTCCTGGATGCATGGGGAATTGCATATATTACACTGATGATTACTCGGATTCTAACTATGATGGATTCTTGGAAGAGCAGGATATGGGAATCTTTAGGTTAGAGGACAAAAGCATTGAGAAATTGCCTTGCTATTCTCACAATTTCGCCTCGCCAGCGACTCCGCCCATTTGGTTCTCACCAAATCCTTGCTATACTCCGTGATTATTATGTAAGTGTCGTCGCCTTGGTCGCATTTGACTCCTGCGAATCTTGCAATGGTTACCTGGGAAAATATTTGCAGTGCTTGTTCATGAACATATTTTTTGCCGCAATAGTTTCAAGTAGGCTAACCGGTTCTCATAACAGGACTGTGGTTGGGTGGTCGTTACAGTGAACTTGGCGACGGGGAAGACTTTGAGAAGTAGGGGTGATGTGGTAATCCCCATTTGATCTATCTTGTTCTCACCTCTTTATATTACACTAGATATTTCCTTTCTCTTCTTAGGATGTTTAGATATGCTCGAGCTGGCATACCAGAAAACGGACTTTCATCTTTGCTAGATATGCTGTTCCTCTGCTTTCACGCTGTTTAGATGTTAGAGTGGCGCAAACCAGTTATCTTGTGGAACTGTGATTACTGACAAGTGCTTTCTCTCTTGCTTTTCCCGCTCGTGATTGGTATATCAGTTCATTATGAGGGTTGAAAATAACTCGTACAGTTGCCTCAGCTACCCTTCCAATTGAAGAGATAATTAATTAATTGCAAGAAAATGCTGTTGATAACAGTATCCGAGTAGTTATCTCAAACATTGATATCTTAAAAGAAGACGGGGAATAGTTGGGATGTATAGTGTTTTGTGTTTTCCTTTGAAGTCCAGAACGTTATGGACAAAAGAATACAGTTTCTGTATGTATTCAATTCTGTCGGGTGCCAGTTGGATATTGAAACAGGAAATTAATTCTCTTCTTCATATAGGTTTAGTTAGATTGCAATTTAAGATCCTTGTCAGGCTTTTTCCTGGTCGAAATCTCTGGAAGCTGATAATGAGGAAACTTGTTTACAGAGCTGATAGTGATTCAATGGATATCTCATTTTATTTTTCTTTATAATTGATTTGCTATATTAAAATAACTCTATAGTGAAAGTCTAGGAAGAGGACTGCATATAGTGGCTTTGTTTTCAGCAAATAGATTATCTCTTAATTTGTTTGTAGCTTCAGTGCGATGCATACTTTCTTTGTCCTTTGATATATGTTTATGTATGTATAGACACGTGCATATCTTCCTCTTACCGGAATAGTTGCATTGCTAGATATTTCAAGACCTTGTAACAGTTTAGCCTTTAAGCTGCAGCAACTCTATGGCAGTTTGATGCTGTGAAAAACTGATTTCACAAGTAATACTGGCTGCCAAATCCATTTCGTGGGAAATTAATGAAGTTTCTTTAGAATCGAGGAGTATGAGCACTATTACTGCTGATTGTTGAGTTTAATTCTTCAACTTAAGACTTTCCAGTTTCCAACTGAAGCGTGTAATTAGAATCTGTTTCTGTGATCCAGTTGTAGTTCTTGTGCTAACCCTGGGTCCAGAGGCCTTGTCTAAATTAAAGTTCATTTATTGGATTTGCTCGTACTTGGAGCAGTTTCACTTATCACAACCACGAAGGAATTTCTTTTCCATCTATTAGAAGAATCCATCTATTCTCCAATTCTTCCAACCTCCTGTATAGCCAAAAAGAAGGGGATATCGTATTTGTCAATGCATTGAGTACTTTGATGATCATTATCGTCTTAGATCCTGGTTTCTCGTTTCTTTTTGTTTTTCGTTGCGATTATTGCGATACTCCTTCTTCTCATGGTTCATTTCCTTGTTTCTTTCGCAGGCAGCATGGAGTGTTTCCTCTTAAATTGTCTCTGATATGGACAATGGACATCTCTTCAGCTTCTGCAAATTTGCTGCTTGTACATTGTGCTCCGTTAGCACAACTGCATCTTGACTTGTGTACAAAATGAGCTAAATGAAAAAAAGGAATTGTAAATAATGGCGATGAACCGCGCCTGATTACCTGCTGTCTTGTTCAGGGATGTTTTGTTTGTGCCTGTAAGACTTGAGATGGGAGCATGTCTCTCTTGTAAAAGTGACAGTGGAATTTGTGAAACAACACTCTGATGGAAGTAATAAACCGTGTTGTTTCCATTGGTAAGGTCCATTTCATCTTGACATTCGTAGTGAAATCCTGACTTCTTCCATTCAGCTTTTTCTAGTTTCCTTCGTGCGAGCAACAGATACACTATATCAAAGAGAGAAGTGTCGACTAGAATGCAACCGAAACCATCCTTAGCTCCATCCTTTGCAAAGCAACGAATTTGCTGTTATTGCTGTTGGTTGTTTAGTTAACGAGCGAGCTAACCTTTAAACTTGTAAAGATTATTTAAGGCAAAGCGGGTATCTTACCGTATGTTCTTCAAGGCCTAGTTAGTTCTCGAAACTCAAATTTTTGCTGCTATAGAATCATCAAAAGCAAGGAAAAGTTGCAGAGCTAAAGTTTCTTCTAGGGTTGTGTATGATCTTTCAACGTAGTGGTTCTCAAATTCAATGAACGTCAAGAACCCAACTAAGTTGGCTTATAACAGTTGATTTCGTCTAGGTGTTCCTCGTCTCATATCATCTTACAATTTAGAACCACATTAGCAGTCCAGCCACCACCTCTTGCTCAACGCACAGAATGTTTCGTGACTTTTTGCTCACTCGCAATAAGAATCCACCAGAGTAACACACCTGTGCAAGTGCCGCGAAGAAAGAGCAAACCACACCGCGAGATTACCCTCGCTGGCGCTCGCATCGTGAGTAAATCATTCCCAGAAACAAACCGTTCCACGAAGAGGTAAGCACTTCGGTTAGAAACAAAGAAACACCCCTTCTCGCGAGCTTCATGATCTACCTTTTCCCATTGCGAAGGTGAAGGAAAATGAAGCTCAGACTTTGTCCCACATCGACTGCAAAGCAACACTAGGATGAGAGCTGCTTATATAAAATGGGCTTGGGGAAGGTGAGAGAAAGTATCTTTGCGCTTGGGGCAATGACGCAGCTAGTGAGGTACTAACCGAGGCGCGTCTATTGCTGGTTGAAAACTATTTCCAAACCCCCTCTTGGGCCTGGGTTAAGCCTTGGCCCTCGAGAATTTCTGGAAGGGCTCCCCTCACGGGGTAAAGCCCTACAATTCCTAGTTCAAAATTTATCGTATGTGTTGTTGGGATTATCTTAAAGGCAAGGGTTCTGGAAAAATAAGTGGGCCCGTAAACGTTAGATTTCCGAAAGTTTGTGGGCGGCGGCTATATTATTGTACTGGTACATTTCGAGTCCTGGATTTTCAAAATTTGGTGGGCTTGGAATTCTACCGGTAATGTAACTCATACCCCATACGTTTGGGGGCCTTACAAAGCTGTTACTGTCGCGACGGGTACAGCTCTTAAAACCCAAGAGGGGGTAAGGAACATGAAATACAAAACGGGAAGGGAAAGCTTAATGGTCATGGGATTTGAAGGCCTTAATATAAATCATCGATCAACCCAGCAATATGCATGTGGGAGGACATATTAGATTTCAAGTTCTCAGATTTGATTTTATAAGACGTCGCCTGGTGCATATGTGGATTTGCTCGTTAATCAGGGGAATTAGTTAGGCATGGATAAAGGGGCTGAAGAAGGTGTCGAGTTTATAAAAGTGACAGAGCTATCGCCCCATGGATTTTTCTAACCTACTACTTCCAATTTTTTTCTACTGCTGCATTTCATCATTGTTTTCTGTTTTACTTTCCTAGTTTTATCATAAATTCTCAACCGATTTCTTACTAGATTGTTTACTAGCTCTAGGGCAACTTTTAGCTACCTTTTTGATAGATTATATCTTATCAGTTTCACGTCAGATTGTTAATTGTATCATACAAACCAAAAATTTTAAAAAAAACTTATACATAAGCGCAATCAATTGAGATATCCTACTTTTAATCCATGTATTACCATGAACTTTTCTAATCAATCCTCACACTTTTGATTTTTCTAATAAAGTTCTACCATTGCAAAAATTGTCTAATTAAAGCTCCTCATACACCAAATTCGACCTAATTCAGCTAACATTACTGTTGGAGATGCCCAAGTGTGAAGTGGATGAAGTATGGCCTACGTGGACACCCACCACGTATAGTGAATGGATAGGAGATGCTATACCTATTTGACCAGCTTTTGCTAAATTGATTTATCGTGGCTGTTCGGCAAGTAAAAATTTAATACGCATCGTGCTATACCTATACGACTAGCTCCAACATCTTTGACAGTCGTGTTAGATGGAATTGGTTAGACTTGGTGTTGGAGGGATTTGTTTATAAATTTTGTATAAATAGAATGACTTGACTAGGAAAATCAAAAGTATAGAGTCTTGATTAAAAAAGTTGAGCGACGATACATGAACTAAAATAGAAGTTTAACAAATAGATGAGCAATATTATACAAAAAAAAGAAGGTAATTGACGTAACAGAAAGATTTATAGCTAATTAAATACGAGTAAATCACACTTGGAGGATTAACATAATCCCATGCTTTGTTTGAAAACACAAGTATTACACATTTCTGCGATGGGTTCTCGTGGCCAACTACGTCTGTATTTTTATAGGGTATATTTTTCGACAGCCCGCGTAATAATTTATCTTCTATTTTTTTCGCAAAATTATTCTTGTGGACGAGAACGAGATCCACGCGGCATATCCACGTCATAAAATATACACACGGGGGGGGGGGGGGGGGGGAAACCCCACACTGGGAAATTAGGAGCCACTCGGTGACGCTCGTGTAATGGGAGGTGGAGACACGGCCTTTCCCTGTCCTCCCGGATAGAAGGCGGGACCCACGGGGTCGAGGTCAAACCGGGCCCCACCAGGAGATCGTCCGACCCTTTTCTTCCCACGGGAAACCAACGGCCGGGATCCGTTCGGCCGCGCTTTTCAGCAGCTACCATGCGCTCTCCTCGCCTTGTCACTGCATGCACGCCTCGTCAGATATCTCCCGCCCAGGCGTACGCCAAGATCTGCTCAGTCACTCGCCAGTTCAAAGCAGAAAGCAAAGCGTCCCGCTCCTCGGCGCATGTCAACGTTCGAGACTTCAGAGAGAGAGAGAGAGAGAGAGCGAGTGATATGAACAGAGCTTCGCTGTGCAGAGAGACGTCAGTGAAGAGAGAGAGAGAGAGAGAGAGAGATGGGGACAGTAAATGGTAAATAGTAGACAGTAATAATGAGACGTAGCTGTGGAAAGTTACTACGGGGAGGGGGGTGGCATTAGTCCTTGCACAGTCGCCGGGGCCATTTCAGAAAAAGAGTCTAGGGTTTTTCGGGCCTGGGTTTTGATTTCCCTCTTAAATGATATTGATGTGCTATTAAAATGACGTCCATCTGTTTATTTTCTGTTATTTGTCATTGATGGAAATCCATCTGTTTATTTCATAACATTATAAAATTTCAACTCATCAAGCATTATCATGATTGATAATTGAAACACGAACGGTTATATATATTGATTAATTTTCCTGCCATATTTTTCTCTCCCTTCGCTCACGCGCTGCTCTTCGGACAATTTTTTTTATATTGAAAATGAATCGCTAGACACAAACTAAAATTGATTCATAAATCGCAGTAACGCGCAACAAATGAAATCGATCTGCAACTCACCACATATAAAAACGGAAAAAGTTTTGAAAAATACCAAATTATGCCCATCCTGATACATTAATCATAATTTTTTTGTGACACTGTACTTGTGTGATGTAATTACTCTTCGTTAATATTCCATCAATAAATACCGTTAAAAATCGAATTTCATGGATGGCGAAAGGCAAATTATATTGACATGTCTACATGGCTTAAGTGAAATAAAAACGTAGTTTCGGTTGAAAAATCATTTGACTGAACTTTAGTGAAGAGTAAATGTGCCACATATGTACAAATTTGAAATTTTTGATGTCACAAAAAAAATTTTAAGATAAATGTTTCATAGTTTCGAGATTTTTATGTTGCAAAATTTTTTTCAGAGTAAATTCATCGAGGTGAAAATAATTCAGGGCATTTTATGGTTTTTTCCCCAAGAATAAAGTACTGGTTATTCGACAAAAAAAAGTACCGATTATAATTCGTTATTTTAAAGTGTTTCTAGATATTTTTTCACATTAGACGATAATTAAATTTTGTAAATTAATACTAACGTGCCTAGATAACTCTTTATAATCCTATAAATAACTTTCTTTCTTTTCTCGAAAAAAAAAGGAGCTAAATAGCTACCGCATTTCCTAGTAGTATATAATCTTAACTCATTGATTTCTAAATTAAACTCCACATTAATCTGGGTAACTTCATATAAAATCATTTATTCACAACTCAAACGTTTTTCATAAATAAGTTAAAAAAAAATATACAGGTTAGTATTTATGGAAAAGTGTTTTTCTTTTCCTTCCTAGAGAGAAAAAGCCAAAAACATGCATAACCGTTGTCCTCCGCGCGGACTTAATGCGCTCTTTTCTTGGGTCTTCGCCTCTTTAATTACACTCCCTTTCGTGCTTAACTTCCTGATCACACACGCCAATCTCTTCACCGTCATTTTCATTAAGTATCGGAACCAGAAAGACCAAAAGAGCTCTTCTTCCTTCTCATCTCCGACCCCCTTGCTTCTTGCTTCTCCCCCACCTCCTCCTTCGCTCTCCGAGGAGACCCATGTCGCCGGACGGCCGGTGCGAGAGCTGGAACGGCAAGCTTTATCCGGCAGCTCTCGCCTCTCACGGCGACGTCGTTAAGGACCACGTTCTCTTCTGGGACACGCTCAGGCGCTTCCATTTCATGATGGGTACAAAGTTCATGTGAGGCCTTTTCTCTTTATGCTCGTTGAATCTGATACCTTTATCACATTTTTCTTGCTGTTGCTCTTCATTTTTATCGAGTTTTTCTCTTTCTTTCTTTTTTCTGGGGTTGCCAAACGTGTTTAAGGGTTCCTGTGATTGGAGGGAAGGACCTTGACTTGCACGTTCTGTATGTGGAGGTTACTGGGAAGGGCGGTTACGAAAAGGTCTGGCTCTTGCTGGTTTTGTTTTTTTATTTTTTCGTTTGCCCTTTGATGTGTTCTCTCTCTGGTTTTTCTTTTGGACCCACATTTTGATTTTTCACGAAGCCATATTTTTTTTTTGTATATTTACTTTGTTCCCGTAGGTAGTGGCAGAGAAGAAATGGAGGGAAGTCAGCAACGTGTTCAGGTTTTCTCCAACAACAACAAGTGCTTCCTTTGTCCTGAAAAAGCACTACTTCAGTTTCGTCTACCATTATGAGCAAGTTTACTTCTTTAAGCAGCATGGTCCACTTAGTTCTCCTCCAGGTCTTTCGCTAATTCTTCCTCTGGCTTATGTAGGTGTTTTTATTTCCATTATTGTGTTTGTGTGTCTCTGTGTGTGTTTATATCCACTGCCTCTGCTTCGTCGAGAGTTCTTTTATGAGTAGAGAGACTGATGCTCTGTTTTGGCCTGTTTAGTAGTATGAGTTAGTTAAATAAGTAAAAATTCTGTCTTGTTGCAGATGTGTTTTCTTCTCCTGGGTCTTCGGGCAAACATGAATTAGCAATCAGGGAATGTCCCTCTGCTGCAAAATCTAATTGTCCTGATTCTGTGGTTGGAGGTCTGTTGCTTTTTCTGTATTCGTCTCTTATTAAAATATATTGACAAAGTGGGACAAGGTGAAAACCTCGTGCAAACCGGCATCACAATAAACAGCGTGCAATATAGACAATTGAATATTGGTTGTATTATCCCTATGGTAGACAATGGGACATCATTTAACAGTGTCTATTTTGTTTTGCTTCCAACATATATAACCATATTCTCATGATCCGCTAGATTCGATCTTAAAGATGTGCAGTTGTGTAATTATGGCCATTGGAGGAGTACACTGGGTTGACCTGTCTTTTATGAAATTCAAGTTGTTTTAAATTGGTTGATAGTTTGTTAAATTTGTTGTTGAAATCTCGAAAGATGATTCCTAAACTCATCACTTCTGTCTAGAATCTCTTCACCTCATGTCGCTTAAATCTTGAAGCTAGTTCTTCTATCTAATTTGCTCTTAAATTACGGCAAACAACTACACGATAGGAAAAATTGACTTGTATCTGTGCAGCTGGTATTTTTACCCTTACAGACGCAATAACACTCGAGGCAAGCGCAATAGCTGAATTGCTGATTTGCCTCTGAAAATGCATTTAAATGGGTTCATCTAAACATGTGAAGAGGGGACTATCTGGACATGCGAAAAGCTAACTATGTGGCTAGAGGGTTATCTGCTTTAACATGGGGAAGTTGGCTTTCAGTCAACTTATTCATTTGAACCTGTTTACACGCTAAAAATTACAACTGAAAACTATATATACATGGTTTGGTGTAGTTACTAGTATAAACACTATTTGGCATAGCCTCTAGGATCACTTATTAGCTCATTCAGTTGCTGACCATCATTAACTCTGCTTACTTTTACACAGGAAAGTCATGCTATGAAGCTCTTGGTACGATTGATGGCAAATTCGATTGTGGCTACTTGGTCTCGGTGAAGTTGGGCTCTGAGATTCTTAAAGGAGTACTGTATCACCCAGATCATCAAGGCCCACCTAACCCAACAACGCATTCAAATGCCTTGGTGCCATACACCTGCAAGACTCGCCATGGCCGTAGACGAAGGAGCAGGAGACGAGGAGATCCGAGCTACCCGAAGCCCAACAGGAGCGGCTATAACTTCTTCTTTGCTGAGAAACATTATAAGCTGAAATCGCTCTACCCAAATAGAGAAAGGGAGTTCACGAAAATGATAGGCGAGTCCTGGACCAAACTCGGCCCCGAAGAGCGAATGGTAAAGTCAAGTCAACCTTGAGAGAATTAAGTTCTTTTGGTTTCACCTCGTGGGTCTCTATGCAGATAGTATAACGAAAGAGTGTATAGAACTCGATAGCATATGAAGAAAACAGAATAAAGAATAAGAAAAGAGGTTTTTGTAGCTCCCGCTGAAATGCATGTTCATATGTATCGTTTCTATTTGCAGGTGTACCAGAAAATTGGACAGAAAGACAAAGAAAGATACAAGAGGGAGTTGCAGGAGTACAGAGAAAGATTGAAGCTGAGGCAAAGCTTTGATGCTGAGAGAGCTGACCATTAGAGTTATGACCTGAAGATGGCCAAGAAATATTCCCGGTTCATAAGTAAATCAAGTGCTGATAGTTAGAAGAGACTTTGGACTAGTAAGAAAGGCGGGGAAGTAGTCCAAGGAATCTGGTTTAGCTTGCTTTTTCTGTAGCCCTTTTGTAACTGATTTGGCGATGTCAACCGTCTCAGCTCAGGTACTCAAAAGAACTACATCGGTGGTTTTGCACCTTGCATGACTATCCGTGGTGGTCTGTTTCTTTGATTTTTTAACTTTTTGAAATGGTCTTGCTCGTACGGAGTTGCAGGAGTAATACTCGAGTCATGGTTGTCAATGTTGTATCGGAGTGAATCGCACTCAGTCGTGTCAAACCCGAGTTTCGTTTTTAACAACTTTTGTCCGTCCGGTACAGTGGAAGGATTGGTATCCTCATAGTATTAGTTCTCTTCTTTATTCCTTGTGAAAAGATTTGACAGGGCCATTAGGGTGGGTGTTTGATCAAGTGATGGGTCATGGAAACTTGCTTCTCCAGGTGAAAGCTATCACAAGCAGTCTTCGCGGGGTCATTTGTCATTTGTAGCAGGCCATATAAGCTGAAGATGCTTACGCATGATTGAAATAGCACAGATTAGAAGCGCGCGAATGAAAGAATGGAGAGCCATTTTCGAAAAGAGAAGCTAGTTGGCCAACCGGGCAAGCCACTACCCATCATAAGACAGTACGCCATTCTATTTTAAGGTTATTTCAGGACAATATGCCTTTCGAGATTAATAAGCTTAGATTCCTCTGCAGCATGAAGAGCACATCTGAGGAATCTTAGGAGACGAAATGGGTTCAAATTTGTCCATTGAGATACTTCAGTCCATGGAGATACTTCATGAAATTATGCCTAATAAAAAACAGTTTTGCATTGTGTGCGCCAAAACTGGGCCCGGCCCAACTCTCATTATAGTAATTAGTAAATGACAGTAAGGAAATGAAGATCTGACAAAACTGGGCCCAGCCCAACTCTCATCATAGTAATTACTACGCAGATGGGCTTAATCCAGTGACTCTGACTCTATCCATTCGGCCCTGAAGTTAAATTTCGTAATCGTGCTTGGATGGCCAAATCCTAATTGGCTTCTTCCGTTAACACGTAAGAAGGTCTAGGAATCGGTCGGCAGAGAAGCGCATTGTTCGTAGCGAGACAGAGAGACTCCACGAACGTGACGATCAATAAGCAAAAAAGATCTGGGACGTCGTCGTCGTGTTCGTTCGTGGCTTTGGCTATGGCTACGGCTTCCGTCATTCCCGCTTCTCGTATCGCTCGTTCGGTGCTCCCACTTCTTCCCCCTCATTACCTGACCTTCAGGTACTCTCTGTCTCTGTCTCTGTTTCTCTGAGCCTTCTGATTGATTCCTTGTTTTTTGTCGGTGAGCGGACCTTTTTATGCTGTTTTTAGGGGGTTGACCGATATCGCGAGAAATGCTGAATCCACGGCGGCGGAGTCACGATCGGTGACGGTCAATGTCGCGCACGAGCTCTTTAGCAAGGGACATCGATACCTGGACGTTAGGTATAATGATGTCGCTTGAGAAATTTCTTCGTGAATTTTCTCATATATCATATCAGGATCGTTTGATCAGTAGCAAAGAGTATGTTATAGGATTCGACATAGATACAATGTGCTCTTCTTGCAAGTTCGAGCATGAGTGAACTCAAACGACTTGACCCGATGAAATAAGGTCGCAGATATCTTTCGTCGCGCTAGCACAAGTTATCCATATCCAAAACAGAGAAGATCACACAGGTGTGCGCAGAGAGAGAGAGAGAGAGAGAGAGAGAGAGAGCGAGAGAGAGAGAGAGAGAGAGAGAGGGAGAGAAATTATATTGTGCGCCGATAGCTCATGTATTTCTTTGGCACAAAAAATTTGCTTGAGCTTTTAGCAACGCTGAAACAATTTATTGGTCATCTATTTGCCTCAGGACGGATGATGAATTTAAGGCTGGACATCCACCAGGAGCATTGAACATCCCTTACATGTTCAGGATTGGTGCAGGTACATTTCTTCATCATTCTCATTCCTTTGTCGATGACCACTCAGTGTTGATGAATGCTCCCACAGATCTAGAGGTTCTTCAACTGCTCGGAATTTTGAATTTCTTGACTTTGGCATATGGATATGTAGAATTTATATGGAACTCTCAAGTGATCGGAAAAGTTAAGACAATAGCACATTGAATTCGCTTGGTTCACAACCAAAAATCTATGGATAAACCAAAAAGAAAGGACCATCATGGATTCCCCTTTACTAGCAGCCAGCCAGCTACATGAAAGTTTGGCGTGCACTTGGATTATTGAAGAAACACAGAAAAGTCGTCCTCTTTAATGGGTTGCTCGCTGTTCTGCTTGACTTTTACAGAAATGTCGAAGAACCCACAATTCTTGGATGAAGTATCCTCGCACTTTGCCAAAGACAACGCGTTCCTTGTGGTATGTTTTTTGTGCAAGCTTTTTCGCAGGTTTGAATTTCCTCGTACTGGAAGGTTATCATTCTTGTTGCTACATCAGGGGTGTCAGAGTGGAAGGAGGTCTCTCATGGCTGTGACCGATCTTCAATCTGCTGTGAGTACAGCTTCTAAAGATTGCTTTGCGCATTCGAGTTTAAGGCAGTGCAACTCATTTCCTTCACAACAAATGGAAAAATTTTCCAAAGTGTGGTATCTTAATTTGGAATACCATACGATTTCCACAAAAATGTTTGGGATTAGACAGCGACATGTCCTACTGGCATTTCAGTGAGATGCTGGTTCTAATTTCAATCCAGGGGATTAATACTGTGCTTAGAGAATATCAGTGTAAACAACAGAACTCCAGAACAAATTTTGCTAGACATTCTATCGAAACGAAGCCAAAATCTTGATCCAAACATAAAGAAGTTAATGGCACAAATCAGACCTGATGGTACACTTGACCCATAAGATCTAATTCGCTTCTCGAATGCTAAACGTACTATGTGGTAATGATTTATGCAGGGTTTTGGCCGGGTTGCAAACGTCGCAGGTGGGTACTCTGCCTGGACAAAGAAGGGGCTTCCTACTTCACAGTGAGGTAATGGCGAAGCTCCTTCGCAATGCTCCTTTTTCGGTTTTAGCTCCCCCCAAGTCTTTTAATTCTTTCACCAGTCCTTTACCAGTCCTTGTGCTGGATTGAAGCATATTGCTTAACAGCTAGGATTAGTCAACTGTCATTGAAGAAGTAGAAAGAACCTGAGTGTGTCATGCGGTGCAGTTTCTAGTTTTTCATAAAACGTGTGCATTCGGAGCCGATGAAAAAGCACCCAAATGCAGAAGTTCCTTTTTCCTGTTTTAGCTTGCCTCCGAACTTGTTTGCCTTTGTGAAACTTTGACATGCTCAAAATCGGCATGCGCAAATCCATATTGCTCAACGATGCTATCACATATCAACTTTTATTAAAAAAGCAAGAAACCGATTTCAAGTATGCAGGAGTAAAAGGCACTCGTGCAACAAAATTTCAGAATAATGACCAGTCCTCTTTTCATAGTATACATTCACGACACTAATTACACTCTAGTTACAGTAAAGAAACCTGTCGTGCAAAAGAGGACGGCGCTGTAATTTTGAATGTTAAATATTTAGGGAAGGTATGATAACGCTATAAGGCAGAACATGTCATAAACTTGCATCACATTTCTCATATTTTACAATTATCTACGAGACTATTGTCTTAGACAAAATTCATACATCAAAATTGCCTGTAGATGGCCCCGACCTCAAGAAATCAACTGCTTGCAAGAGAGACATCTCGAAGATGAGGGACCCTGGATCATTTACCACATGTGTCTGTTTCTATCATTCCGCTCAGCCATATGTACCGAACTCATATCAGAAAGTTTAAAAACAATTGTCTTGCTGTCCCCATTTGTATTCCCCATCAGCGTCCAAAGAAGCTGCAAATTTGTAAGGTTCACAGTAAAGATTCTACGGCATGTAAGATTGAAACCCAGAAAGAGAGAAGCAAGGCATATAATAAACAAAGCAACACATGCTTACCTGTGTTTTTACTTAAAGATAATCTGCTGGTAAGTAGTCCAAGACTTCCACAGTACTTGTTGCAAAATTCAGCAGTTCAAGGGGTATGTTAGAGCATGACCGCTCAGTTCTTCCAATATATCGGTTAGTATACTCTTGTGAAAATGCTATCTTTGTTTCTCATATTTCTTTGCAAAATCCTTCAGCAGTAGCCTCTGACGAAATGCCAGATACTTATCTAAACTAGTCCCAGCCCACTGCTCACAGAAACACTCATCTGTTGGAACAAAATAACTCAAGGGAAATGGGCCATTGGGAGCTTTCTTTAGGGAAACCAAAAACCTGTGGCGAGGGCGGATTCTCTGGTCCAAAGACAAACTCAGATACATTGGGTACTTGGTTAAAGAACGCACTTCGTTGTGAAGTTCGTTAATCAAGTACTTGTATTTAGGTTTAAGATTGTCCTCCAACGACAAAGATAACACCTGCTAAGACAACGTTTGACTTATTCAGAATTGTATTTTTTAGAACATCAAGATGTGAAAAATAATTATAGGCTTCATCTCTTGCAGAATCAAAATTGTTCTTTCATTCTTGAAAAGAAAGATTAATGATTACTACTGCAGATACTGTGCAATGCCATGAGCATAATGATTCTGGTAAAGGTGAGGCGCCGGATAATTAGTAGTCCAAAGCAATCAGAAGGGAAAATATTACCTGTGTAAGGCTAGTCAAAACTTTTAAGATGTCAGTGTTACACATCCCAATACTCCTCAGAAAATTGATTCTTGGCAGCAGTCCATCATCAATACTGTAATGCAGGAGCTGGGGATGTTTCGTTACCATCTTCACTACACTGTCTCTTGGTGCTCCTATTTCCTTTGACAGGAAGAAATAGCGAGTATTCCATGAGACATCGATTCGCTGGACAAGTATTTGAGGGCTTAGCTGCACCACTTTACCCAAGTCCTTTTCCTTGATGCCAACCTCCTCAACTAAGTAGCGAACCGTGGGTTTTAAAGAATTCTCAACACTATAAGAAAACAGGGATGGAGCAGCAGCGATAATCTGTCCTATTCGAGAATTTGGTATGCCCAGTCCCATCAAAAATGCAACATGGGACTTCAAATTGTTCTCCACTGTGTACTGTAAAATCTGTGGCTGCCTCAAAAGTATTCTTTTGACATCGCGATTTTTTACGCCGATGCTCAACAAGTAATCCAACCTCTCCTTTGCAGAGACAACATTTATTTGCAGTGAAGGCATGTGTCTCTCATACATTTGAAGAAAATGCGATTCTTTAAGTCCAAAAGTGCACAAGTAATCAAGAAGAGGGATCCATCTCTTGTCCAAATCTATTTCTTCAGAAAGCCTAGGAAATCCATGCTGGTGAGGTTTGATTTCTTTCTGCTAAAAAGCCATAAAAGAAAAAGGACACAGATGATTTGCCACTTGAAACAAGTCAAAACCCATTTAAGAGTTCCCTGTGTCACAAGAACTCACCTTTCCCCTTCCAGTTACATTGTAGGAAGCAAATTCCTTTTTGTGGTCAGGAGTGGGAAAAGTATTCACGGTATTTCTCACTGGATTCTTATTTTCATTATGATCATTCTGCTGCCTAGAATTCAGGGAACCTGATCTCCAACCTTTGTTTGGGTGTCTCCTGCTGTCTGCAAAAAACGTAATGAATTACTAGTCTACCAGATACTTTATACAGCTTAAACTGTGTCCAGCCCTACCTTTCTTCTTCTTATCTTTATTTTGCTCTTCATATTCTGCTATTTCTGCAAATTCATCCTTGAGAGGACATGGCAAAACTAAACTCAGGTTACTCCAGAAGAAAGAAAAAAATTCTTCAACAAATATAGACTCGCAAAAGCAAACACAAGGCAGGAAGCACCCACTGCAATCTGCAGCTACCTGCCCAACAACATAGTTTCATACCTCCGAAAAGAGGACACAGGGAAAAACTTCTAGTTGCACGCAGCGATATTTCAAACCAAATAAGGATAAAACATCAACAACGTGACCAAGGCATTACAAGGTGAGCAACCCAAAACAAAATCTCTTCAGAGATTCTAAGATCCGGAATAAGCCCTTAAAATTAACATTCATCGAATTAAGAGCTTGTTATCTTTTCCTCCAAAATTATTTCCCATCCCAGGTATACCAAGAAAAGCTCTGCAGATTCAGTTCATCCTTAAGGTGAAAAAGACCCGAATCAGCAATTAATTACGGACTAAACCTACAGCTCTCCTCCTCTCTATTTAGCTTGACACGAACCAAGTCCAATTAACCAAGTATTATTGATCCCGCAAGAATTATAAGTCGACCTAACAACACAGAGCAACAACCTATCACCAGTCATCGCAGAAGCAAACAGAGTTACAATGGAATCACTAAATTCATGACACATTCAGTTATCCTCCTGGTCACTTTAGTCAACAAAGTCGTTCCTTACTCCTTGGAGGAACAAAACAGTGACAAAGCTGGTCAAAATGCCGGAAGATACTTTTGGTGCTTCACCTAACAGATTCTAGACTAACTTCCCTATACTGAAATGGAGGAGATTCAAAGCATTAACCACTTCCGAAAGGTGAAAAATGCCATGCCATGCAATCTCTGATGAAACCATGACACACTCATAATTTGTCAGCTCCACGTTAAAGCTTGCTCGAGAAGAACCAGCTAAGGCTCGAGCATACCCGAGCAGGAGGAGCAAAATCAAAATACACTCGTTATTTTCGAAGAACAGACGCCTAGTTATGGACTCCGTAAGCAAACACCATGAAAGCCACTCTCGGGCAATGCAAGCAAGCATCACATACTCGAAATATGAAACAGAAAAAGTTACATAAAAAAAAAAAACTCACCTCATCCGACCAATCCTCCTCGTCCTCGTCCTCATCCTCGCCGTCATCGAACTCCACACCCTCGTCGTCGTCGTCGCTGTCGAAGGGCGACAGGGGCCGCCCGTACCTGGACTTCCGATTGACCTTGAGAATCCTGGGATTGGAGTGCGTGGACATGACCACGAACCTCCGGGAGCTCGCGCCTCGCCCGTCGATCCTCTCCCCGGCTCCTCGCGAGGGGGAATGCGGACCGGAGCGAGGCCGAAGCGGGTCCGGGCTGGGACCCGGTTGGGAGCGGAGCGCAGGAACGAAGGCGCAGATGGAGAAGGCTGCCATTCGCCTCGGGAAGGGAGAGCGTGGGTGGATAAGGGGAGAGAGAGAGAGAGAGAGAGTACCGACAGACGGAGAATATACTCAAAAACCCTAGCGGAGATAATGCGCCGCAGCGGTTCCCGTCCTCTTCCTCCTTCCGCTTCGCTCTCTCTCTCTCTCTCTGTCGGAGCCGGAGAAGTGGGGTCGTTTGTTTTTGGGGGGTTTAACGAGAGGTTTTGTCGCGTTAAACGTTAGTTAAGTTGACAGCTAACGCTTGGAGCAAGAGATTTTTGTCTCCGAGAAATCCGATTGGACAGGAGCCACACGAAGGATGGATCCTTCTGTGGTTGGCGCGAACCCGACCCAATCAGCGTCGACGTGGCCCGTTTCCACACGATCTCTCTCCGAATTCCGTTAGCTTTGCCTCCAGTTCCCCACACGCGCTCTCTCGCGCTCGCTCGCTCTCTGGTTCTTTGACATGGAAGCTTCAATCTCTTCTTCTTCACCTATAATCAGTTCAACGATCCCTCGATCATTCAGTAGAACCGGAGCGGCGGGGCGCTCGAAACCAGTCGTTAATTGCATCTGCAAGAGTAGGAGCGATCGCTCGAACGGGAAGGCGACACTGAAGAGGAGAATCGCCGCCATGGACTCCGTTTCGGCCGCGGCAGATCCAGGCCACGCCGAGGTTGCGTGGCAAACAGTGGTCGGAGCCATAGGTATCGTTGAACTCTTCGTTGATTTGATTCAGTGTGTTGTTCTTAGTATCTGGTTGGAGGAGAAAAAAGTCCGGGAAAGCAGAAGATTGCGTGATATTTCGTGTTCTAGGGTACTACGCTAATTCATCTATGACCAATCTAGCAGACGCTTATGGAAATTTCAAATGCTGATAGACAGAGGCATCGTTTGCTAATTTTTTACATTTAATAGTCTCCATCTACTAGTGAAAAGTGATCTTTTTCGGCTGGAAATGTGATTATGAAACTCGTTTTGTGCCGAGGCAAACGAGCAGCCCTCATCTTATTGCCAAGCTGATTCGTGGTCGTCGTTGTGGGACGACAATGTAAGAGAAGTATTAGACAGGAAATGGGTGCTGATTAAAAAGAACTACTTCGATCATTAGGATCAAGATCTGCCGCTTCCACGAGATTGCTGAGGAATGCTCGTGTTGTGTTAGGATCAGTGAAGCATCTGTCTATATTCTCAGATTCTATGGTAGTAAATAACTGACCTAGCTTGTTTTTCTCGGTAGTGAATCTATTTTCTATTCTTCATCAATCTGACTATCCATAATTCGACGTTCTACAGCAATTTCGACCGTGTAGTCTTCGATTTTGATTGTTGATTCCATTTTCAAACTGTGTTGTGCAGCTGGTGTCACGCCATTTGTGGTTGCAGGGATTGAGTTCAGCAAAAGAATCGTGAGAATTTATTTTTTAGGTTTTCAAAATCAAAACGAGAGATTTCAATAGATCATCATGTCCCCATCGGTATTCTATAGCTTTCTGACGTTTGTATGAGATTCTCATTGTATTTTTCCATCACTTCTGCACTGCCAGATAGCCCAAAGAAAATGCAAAGTTTGTGGCGGCTCAGGGCTTGTCCTTAGGGACAAGTACTATTTCCGCTGTCCTGGATGTGGTAAGGATGTGGTTTTTGCATGATTCTAGGGTACTCGTCTTCGTTCTGCATTTGTCACTTTGTTGCCACTTCCGTTGCAGGTGGATTTCTCCCATGGCAGTCATGGAAAAGATTCTTCTCTGGTTAGACCACGTTTACCACTTGCCTGGAACGTTCGTGAAGGTTTAATCAGTGATATACCTACTATTCTTCTAAGACAAAGGTTTTTCCTGAATCTGTAGTCCGTGAAAATTTTGCTCATCGATCATTCAATCATAGTGATGTTGAAACAAAAGAACGGATAAAGATGCATCAAATCAAGCTGTCTGCACATTGCTTGCCAATTTCTCGGCAGAGTTTGTGATGTCTCGCAGGTTGTCATGAAAAATCTGCACTTCTATTCTCACTGTGCCCCTCTTCGTTTCAGCAGTAGGCTGACTGTTTAATCATATGGCAAGAAGAAAAAGTATGATTACGCACAAAGAAAGATGGAGGTGTTTCAGAGCGCAAATCTGGAAGATGTTACGACAATCAAAGCATGCAAGAAAAGGCGTAATTTTGTTGTTATGTAAAAATTTACTGCTGATTATCGTCCAAATATTCTATGATGTACACCTACATATAAGTTTGTTCTCTGTTTTTGTTAGGATCTATCTGCAGCTTCTCTTTCTTTTGGATAAATGACAGCTTTTTTTCCTATCTCAACTCCCAAACGTACGTGCATGTGATGAGAATAATTGATCAGTTTGCTGCAGTAGTTCCAGTGCTGAAACTGCACCTATTCTTGTCTCAATTCCTCATTTACTGGCTGAAAGCCTAATAGTGTTTTGTTTCTGCTAGTCTTGGATGACGTTTGGAGCAACGACCGCAATAGATGGAAAGAATTGAGAGATTTGTTAACCGGAGGGGCTAGTGAAAGTAAAATAATTGTGACTAATTCTAGTGTGGTAGTTGCTTTTATTATGGGTACCCATTCAGCGCATAATCTAAAAGGTCATTCTCATGAAAACTGTATGGCCTTATTCAAAAAATGGGCATTTGACGAAAAGGAAAAGGAGCCATGTCCTGATCTCCTAGAGATTAGAAATGACATTGTCAAAAAATCTCAAGGCGTTCCTCTCCTAGTGAAAACTCTAGGGAGCCTTCTATATTCAAAGGATGATGATAGGCATTGGAAACATATAAGGGATAGTGAAACATGGGAGTTACTGGAAGCGAAAAAGGACACTGTGCTGGTACTCAAGCTTAGCTATGATCATTTACCATCCTAATTAAAACATTGTTTTGCCGCATTTTCAAAGGAGGTGAAATCAAGGGCCCCCGTTTAGTTGGGTTGTGGATGTGACTTTTGGACTCTTTAGTTCAAAAAGGGAAAAACTAGCATTGAAAGACGTTGATGTTGAGTTCGTCAAAGAGAGTTGTGGAAGAGATCTTTGATCCAGGAAGTTGAGGAGCATGGACAAGTGTCAGTCTATAAATACACGATCTGGTCCATTCTCTTGCAGCGAGTGTGGCAAAAAATGATAATTCTATTGTTGGCTTAGATAATGCAAAGAGGCCGAGCGCCATTATATGATGTTTGCTTCCTCATAAGACTCTTTTGAGGTCCGATCCACTTCTTTGCTGGTGCAAGGGAGAACTCATTTCTTCTATGATGCTGGCTTCCTTACTTAGCGGCCCATCTATCTTCTCTGAAGTTGCTTTCTCAACACTGACAAACTCATTCTTGTGGCGACTGATTTCAAACTTTCAACGTCAATACGTCAAACGGGTATAACGTGAGTTTCAGGTTCCAATCAAGAAACGCAAATTCATTACTTATCGCTCTAATTGTGAAGCAAATTGCCCGAATCTAGTGAAAAAGCAGCTATTAAGTACGGATTGAAGTTCACTGACATTTAATTATGAGTCTGATCCCCACTTGTCTACCTATTTAGGCCACCGAATTCGGCTTTTTTTCCTCCTCTGCACCTCCTGAAGTCAAATGCATTTCTTTAGACTTTTGTCCCCACTCCTCTGTTTTCTTCTTGGCTACGAATTCAAAACTTTCGTGTTGCCCAAACTCTTCCCAGTTCTATCTTCTCGCCGTGCTACGATAGTAAGCGCAGTAAACGGAGCGACTTCATCATGCTTTTGTCGGGTTTAGATTTGGTTTTCTGGTCTTAGTCCACTCTTTATGCTTCACGCATGTTGCGCGCTTGACTTTGCACAAAGCATATGAATTGTCGTGTCGATTGGGTCTTTCGACGTGAGGTGCAAGAAAGTCCTTCGCTGATCTTTAATAATTGCAGCACCTTTCTCTGGGTAACGCATCCAGCCTCTGTCCTGGCCAAGAAAGCGACGACAGATACAGATACATGGACGCTACCCTCTTTTGCTTGTCTATATACTGCAGAAAGGTTTGACTTCTGCCTGCAGTGCGCCAAAAAGACAGGGACCTAGTGCCTCGAATTGTGGTCTGGCATGGAGACAACCCTACCCTATCTCCTATTGGCAAGAGCGCAACCGCACATTTGACATTTAGGACAAAAGTCAAGAAAAAACAAATTACCCTAATTGCATGTTCCCCCACTTAGCTTCGATGGCAATGATGCCCTCCCCACGTCTGCACATTACGGTTGGGATTCTTAATTGCATGTCTTCAATCTACCACTTTGAAGAATTCATTGGATTTGGTCGTTAACTACAGTCTACAGGCGAAATCTAAAACTTACGACAAAATTCATAAATTCTTGAGGAAGAAACTAACCTTTTCTTTCTTCAATTTCATTTGTGAGATTCGTCTAAAGTAGATTCCCGAGGTATGTCGAGGATGTTGAGTTGTCCTCGAATTGACAGAGGTTGAATCCGCATTCACAAAGCCAAACTTGACGTTCTAGAATTCCCACGTCACTCCTTATGCAAGACATTACTGGAGATCGACATGGACAACCATTTCCATCATTGACTTCATTGGGCATCGACATGGACAACTACTGCGGGACTTTCTCTTCTGAGCTGATTGATTGCTTGATCTTTCGCACCGATTCACCCTTCGACGCCAAGTTTGTTAATCATTTCGCGATTATGCGGGGCCAAAAGGGTCGCGGACTCATGATTATATGATTGGAATTTACGTGCCCTCCCCTCGGATTGGGGACAAATTGCTCAAATTTTATAAGAACCGTGATGAGTCCGACGGTGAAGTTCCAGCACATGAAAATACCGCCAAAAAGACATGACGGTCACGTTAGGTCATGCTGACGGTCCTTGTTCTTTATGAGCTATGTAAAGGGTTGGTTATTATATTATGTCATATTAGATATGATTAGAACAGATAAAACTAATTATATACAGCTGATGATGGTCCACCGGTGATTATGCTGCGGCAGCAAGGATTTGCGCTGGTTGGAGTTTATTCTAGTTAGGATTATTGGATTGTTAATATATAAGAGTTTAGTGAAGATGAGTTTATTAATAACTGGAATAAGTTAGTCAAGACGAGGATATTTGAGTAGGTAGTGGTCAAGCCAAGCTAAGTTCCATTTATTTCATAGAAAATATTTTCCGGCATTTGATTTGCTTAGGAAAATGAGTCAACAGGAAACTTTACCTAATCAGTGGAAAATCTATGCTTAAATTTAGGAAAATGATTTTTTTAAAAAATATCAAAAATCATTTTCCAAATACATGACTAGGTAGCAACGCTTGAATTTGAAACTCTACACTTGGACATGAACTCCAATGCTGGTACTCAAGTCCCCGGCATCCAAGACCAGGACTCGGACCCGAACGCCCACATCCGAGACCCTGATGCTAATGCTAGGGTCCCTAGCGCCCGCCCTCCGGCCCATGAGGCTGGGCCCAAAGTCTCGGTGCCCGTGCTTAATGGCCTGGCATAGCCTTGGTCTACAAAAGCCGAGCGTGGGATCACAATACTCGAGCTCGGATCCCCAACACTTGGGCTCGGGTCCATAAAGGCTATGCTCGAGTTCGCGGCGCTCGGGCTCGAGTCCCTGGTGCTCGAGCCAAGGTCTATCAAGATCGAGGCCCAGGACCTCGATGCTCATGCCTCGGTCCATGAGGCTAGGCTCAGGACTTCGGCGCCTCGATCCCCGGCGCCCGGGTCAGGGTCCATCATGACCGGACCCGGGAATTTGGTGCTTGTACCCGGTTCTCTAGTTGCTGATGCGCAAATTTTTGTGCCCAAATAGTGTATGCCTATTTAGAAATATCAAATAAAATTTTTCATATTATACGGAAAATATTTTCGAGTTCATTTTCATGTTTCAGCCAAACACAAAAAATTATTGTCATTTTCTTGAAAAATGACTACTTGGAAAATATTTTCCAGAAACGTTACATTTTTTGCAAAACAAATGAAGTCTATAAGTGAATTACTATTCCAACTCGATTCGACTCAAACTTTGGGGAGACTCAATACTTAAATCAAACTTGTAATTACATTTTCAAGCACAAATTAAAGACGATGACACGTCTTATAAAATCAAGCTCGAATAGATGTTTGAATATTAAAAAATATTATGACTGAAAAATGATATTATACATGTTTCCCGTGGACGATGAAAGTAATACCGGAAATGTCAAAGTTTGACTACGATCAGGAGCCACCGAAGTCACGTTTTGTTTTACTTTGAAGTCGACTCCATTCAGCACACCAAGCTATCGAAAAACGAAAGAGCATCGAAAAGGGTTTCTCACTCTTAGCCCACGAATCACTCCCATGCGTCTATTTTCGCAAAAACTATTAACGTACCTCTAAACAGAAGTCCCCGTTGAAGAGATCAAATGGTCCCTCCTTATAAACTCATCTCAACATCTTAAGGTTTGGGTAGTTTGCTTTTAAGTTAAATTAAGTGTTTTTGGGTGGGTGCGAGAATGTAGAATGCTGGGATGGGCACTTTTGGAGAGATTTTCATAAATATGGGATACAATGATAATTGATGTGAATGTGCAAAGTGGCCTAAAAAAGCTGAACTCATTCTTGTATCCGTTATCTTTAGTAGTATAGGTATGTCAGTGATTACCGGGTGAAAGTCGGGGGATTGTTCATGAAATTTTCTCCAAAGAAATGTAGTTGAGTTCAAATAGCAATCTACAGTAAGAGAATTTGTAAATGCAATGCGTCGATATGAGTTTGAACGGATAACGGTCCCCGCGGGTAAATGCGGGTCAAACTCGCTCTCCCGTGGTTGGATCCGACCCTTACTCCACTTCTTACTTTATGACGAAGCTACCATTACGTCATGAGCAAGCCAGCAAAGAATTGGATTAGATCTTGCCAATTTGCCTCCGAACCACCACATTATAAGAAAAATCATACCACTATTGACCAACAACGACGTTATATCCACTATAGACCATCTTTAAAGCATGTAACAAAGGCAGAATTGTGAAATATCAGTATAGGTCATCTTTCACGACACGACGGAATGAATTGTATTCGGTGGACATTATACATTTGAATAGAAAATAATGAACGGCGCTTTTCATTCACGTAATTAGGCGAAGCAATGTAGAATTTGGCAAGGAGGGTAGGATTTGATGTCGACCAGGGAAACGCAGAACAAGGCATATCGTTCACAGCTTCGGCGCAAACCGCGTGGACCGACCCACACGGTGGTCTGACTTCTTACTGCAATCTTTTCCACTATCGTCTCGGACACCCAAATTACGATTCTTCTTCTTCTTCTTCTTTCTCTCTTTCCTTTGTTCGAATTTTCTTATAATTTCTGGCAGTTGCTTGCGTTCTTCCTTGGCGAGACCAAAGGCCATTGACTCCTGTTTCTGATCCGTGCGTCTAGTATACGCTAAAAAAAGACTAAATTTGCTTGAGTTGATCGAATCGAATGACACCCTTCTCTTGGATTCCAGAAGTGCCCATGACGATGGACGGTCTTTTCTGTATATCTTATTTGAACGTATTTGTTTAGTGGCGGTAATGGAAATACTGCGAAAAAGCAAGGTGGGTTAGTTAAGTGGGCTTGTTATAAAACGGCCGACAGCATTCTCAGGCACGGGGGCCACCTTTGCGTTTCTCGCCTTTGGTTCTCTCGAATCTGTTGGTGTCGTGCTGCGGAACTTCGAAGCAAAGCAGGTGGTTCGGATTGGATTTCAACGTTACAGAAAAGATTTGGCTCTCCATCAAAATGATGTCTTTACCTTAATTTCGTTTCGTGTCATCTTCACCTGAGCTGCTATACCGTTCTGCAGTTGCCTGTGCTTCGCTAGTTCACTGTAAGTTTCTGACCTTTCTTTTCGTTTTTCTCAGTTTGGTGGAGCGGGTTAGATGGGTGGTCTTAGTTCATTTCTCTCTTTTAGGTCATTATGATCTTTTGCTTCTTCAGCTTTGGCCTAAATTGGTTTATTTTTACTGTGATGTGAATGTTCTTGGGCGTTCTTTGGATGTCTTCCGCTTTCAGAACTGGCGCTCTCTCTCTCTCTCTCTCTCTCTCTCACACACACACACACACACACACAGTTGTTCAGATGTTGTTGCTTCAGGGAAGTTTAGGTTAGCTTGATATTTATTTCAGCAGTGGATAGTTGGCAAAAGCTTATATTATCTGCTCTGAAGGAAAGGCTGTTATCTCGGCGGTGTCTTTGACATCGATATGCCTCTCTCTTACTTTTAATCACTTTTAGCGTTTTACGTATTTCAACTTTGCAGGGAAAAAACATAAGTTCTTGATCTTATACCCTGATTAGTCATTTGGTGCTTGCTTGATAGATTGCAGATTCATATGACTGAACAAATGAAAAATTGTGAATCTGATCCAATTGTACTTCTTGTCTGGCGAGGTTACCATGCAAATAGTTAATTTTGAGAATGACACCATGCGCCAAAGCTATCTCATTTTTCTACTAACATACTCTGATTTCTGTTGGCAAATATATTTTATTTAGCCATATTTGTTTGTTGTATGACAACTCTGGCTCGCTAGCTGTTCATTTTGAACGTTTTGCCTCTTGAGTCAGCCAACTTTTAGTCGAATGAGCTAGTTCATACATGGTCTGTATTAGCTTATGGGATTTGTCCATAAGAGATCCCCTTTGGTTTGTCATTAATGCTGAAACAGTCCCTTATCTGATGTTCCATGGGAGCCAGTGAAGCTGCATATGCTGTTCCAATCGAGGTCTTTTCCATGTGTAGAGTGAAGCTACCCGTTAAGCTTGATACCATCGGTGCCTCGAAGATCATCCGGTTGCTTGAATCCTCAACTTTGTCCTTGAGCACTTGGTGAACTGGTAATTAATGCAAGCTTCAGAGAAGCCAAGATTATGGGATGCTTCAGACAGGTTCTACAACCTGCCCGCGAAAGAGCTTGAGTCTTCTCATTGGTCTCCGATCACAAACTTAGACCATCTCTCATGCTCCGATGAGAGCAGCCAAGGGAATAATACGCTCGAATCATCCTCAGGAAGTGCACCTTATCACATAAATGATTCCCCATCAACCAAGAGGTTTTCTCCTGATGGAAGTCCCACATCGAAACGAGCATCCGTTCCTGATTCTTGCGCACAAGACCATCTGAATGACCTCGAACTAAAAGTGCGAGAACTGGAAACTGTCATGCTAGGACCCAGCTCAGAAATGCCCCACACGGGTGATATCAACTTCTTGGTTGGATCTGGCCAGATGTCTCAAGAGACTGAGACATGTAATGAGTTGATGGAGATTGTCTCCAGGAGGGACCTAAAGGAGATACTCATTGCTTGTGCTAAAGCAGTCGAAGACAATGACACCTTAAGATTTGAGTGGTTGGTGTCAGAGTTACGCCCAATGGTGTCAGTTTCTGGCGACCCGATCCAACGATTATCAGCGTACATGCTGGAAGGGCTTATAGCAAGATTGGCGTGTTCGGGAAGCTCTATTTACAAAGCTTTAAAGTGCAAAGAGCCTGCTGGTGCCGAGCTCCTATCGTACATGCACATTCTCTATGAAATATGCCCTTACTTCAAGTTTGGGTACATGTCTGCGAACGGCGCAATCGCAGAAGCCATGAAGGACGAAAACATTATCCATATAATCGATTTTCAGATTTCTCAGGGAAGCCAGTGGATCACCCTGATTCAAGCTCTTGCAGCACGGCCTGGTGGCCCACCCTGTATCCGAATAACCGGGATCGACGATCTAGGATCTGCTTATGCCCGTGGAGGAGCCCTGGAAATCGTCGGCCAGAGGTTGTCTAGGCTTGCTGAAGCTTGCAGGGTACCGTTTCAGTTCCATGCTTGTGGGGTTCCCGCTTCGGAGGTTGAAATCGGACTCCTGCCAATTCGAGCCGGCGAGGCTGTAGCTGTAAATTTCCCCCTCATGTTGCATCATATACCGGATGAGAGCGTCTGTTCACAGAATCACCGTGATAGGCTTATAAGGATGGCTAAGAGCTTGTCCCCGAGAGTCGTGACTCTTGTCGAGCAAGAATCAAACACGAACACTGCCCCGTTCTTCTCGCGTTTTCTTGAGACGCTTAATTACTATATGGCAATATTTGAATCCATCGATATGGCCCTGCCAAGGGAGCACAAGGAGCGGGTCAATGTCGAGCAGCATTGTCTTGCTCGGGATATTGTCAACCTGATTGCATGTGAGGGGATAGAGAGAGTTGAGCGTCATGAGTTACTTGGAAAGTGGAGATTGCGGTTCATAATGGCTGGTTTTAATCCTTACCCTTTAAGCTCCTTTGTGAATGCTACAATCAAGAGTTTGCTGTCGAGTTACTGCGATAAGTATACGCTAGAGGAGAGAGACGGGGCTCTGTACCTTGGCTGGATGAACCGACCTCTTGTCACTTCTTGTGCGTGGAGGTGACAGACATTTACATGCTCAAGTTTTTCATACTTCTCCAGTGTTTTTCTGTTCTGTCTGTACTTCTATAGATTAGCTCTAGGTGTAATATCTTATATAAGAAATAAATCGGGCTTGTTCCCGTCGTAGTTTTTAAGCTTCGCTATGCTTCTTGTGGTTCCCTTTTTTCCTAAATGATGTTCTTGTTGAACTATAAGCTCTCCTAATGAAGTCTCCTGGACCCTCAGTTTGCGGAGAATTCTGGAACAGGTACAACTGCCTGGGTCTTTGTTAATGAAGTTTTACATTGCTCGACAAGATCTCCGAGACTAATATCGTTGCAGTCAGAGAGTCAACTCAAGTTGCGATCGGAGTAATAAAAGTTGCAACTAATGTTGGGAGCTATTTCTCATTAGCCATAGACTATGACAAAGCAAGGCGATACAGCATTAGGATTCTTTACAATGAGAAGGTCTGAACTTGAACTCTGTCTGACTCACGCAATTGCATCATTTTCTCATTCTTTAACATCAAAATTTCTGTCTACGCTTCCAGCTATTGTACGGCAAACTATCACAGCTCTCTTTGCTTTCTTGTCGCTGGAAACACTGCTCATGATCTCGGTCAATACCTGGCTGCTTCTGCTCAGCTGAATCCCGTGTTTTCTGGTGTATTCTGTGTCAAAATACGAACCTATAATCCTGCAGACTTGGCAGTTGAGCTCGTAGCAGAGCTTGTTGACCGAGTTTTGCTTTCTCTTAGTACAGGCCATAGTCGTGCCATAGAACCGCAGCAGTTCGTAGCCATCTATTAAGTTTCTCGGGTTCTTATGATGTTGCAAAGTAGATACAACTTTGACCATCTCTCTGTGCTTCTCATACCTTAAGAGAATTTCTTCTCGACTCTTGACTCTGAGAATCTTCCCGATTTTTCTGTGTTTCTTTGTGGCTTTCGGTACCGCTGCTTGGACAATCTTCTGTAGTATCTTCCTTGATGGGTCTACATGCGTCAGCTCTAAAAGTTGTATCAAAAGCATCCATTCAAAGCTACACATAAACCTGAAAGTGCCTATCTTAAAGGGTATGCTGTTTTTCTAGATGTTCATTCTTACCAATTGGTAAAAAAAAAAAAAATCATTTTTGCTGAGAATATAGAATCGGTACTTACCATGATAACTTACCCTTTTGGTGCAAGAGCTTGCCATGCAAACTGTTCCTAGTCACATAACCGAAGTCGCCATGTTCTTTTTGCTTCTCGGGTTGCCAAATTACGTCAGTCGACCTACATCCGCAGTCGACCTTCCTCTTGAGGGAAACCAACATTGCACATATCTGTCTCTCTGCGAGAAGGAAGAAAGACTCCTGTCTATAGATATGGTTCAGCCTGCAGTTACGTGCACAGTGGTACAGTAACATTATGGAATAAAGACAATCTCTGATCCTTTAGTGAACGTTAGATAACCGAACAATTGATTCTGAGAAATATGTTCGACTAATGCTCGAACTCAGAGTTCTTACAGTGCATTGGAAAACAGGACGACCTCAAACAATCTAGACGTGTAGTTCATCAATTTCTCGCTAGGCCTAATTCTTCTTTTCAATTTGGGCTATCATCGCTGTTTACTAGTCCGTTAGGAATCTCTATCTCAGTACAGGGCGAAGGGGGTTGTACCAATGCCAGTGATTGTACACTGATAAAAGATACTAACGTAATTTTCACCTACTCCGCTTGTGTGGACAATTCCCGACTTTACGGGGTTGCCTGACTGCAGTGGCACAGGGAAGCCGAGACAAAAGGGAGAATTTATGAATGCTTGGATCGTGTTCTCTGGGCATTTAAAGCTTTTGGTGATGTTATCTGACAAAAGAATTCACCAGAAAGACACGTAGTTATGTCTTCACTACAAGCCAGTAGGAGAAGAAAACAGCAGAGTAGATTTGCAGAATCCTAACAGATTTTATACTTGTTCTCGTCCTGCAATTTTGGCTGCCATTTGCTTTTCCATGCCCGTGTTCAAGAAAGGCCCCGCTGTAATGAGTGGCTTTTGGAATTACCAGGCAGATTTCAATTTTTCATCCCAACGATGGCTTTGCGATCATTGCAAAATCTACTGACATTTATTGTGCTGCTTTACCGGGTTAGTAAGAATTTGGGTATGTAAAAGGTAGGGGCTCAAAGTCTTGAATTTGAGACATTCGTCCCGTCATGGATCGGCGCACACCAGACATTAAAGTTTAGATGCTTTGAATGACAAAAGCACTCTGTAGTATTGTCACCATGTGTGGATTTGATGTAACAATCATTGACAAGTCGACATTGTTGGTAAATACAGATTGGTTTGGCTTCTTGGGCTGCAATACTCAATCGGAATAACACTGGTGACTCAAATATAAGCAATTCAAACAATCGAACTAGGAAATGCACCGGTTAATAAAACGAACAGCTCTTTACTTATGTGGTAATATAACAAAGCCTCAGAATCTTATTTAGACTGGTTGTGGGGTAAACAAGTATATGGCCCAGTTAGTAATCTTCCTGCGGTCTGTGGATATGAATAAGAAAGGTTTCGAGTCGGAATACCCGCACCTCGGCCTCCTCTCAAATCTTCCGTTGAACTACAGTAATTGGTGGCATCACAATTTTCAGCATAATAATATGATGAAATTGGGGTTGCTCGTAGAACCTTTATATTAGAATTGTTCAAGTGGATTTGGTTTTGAACCAACTGCCGATGAATAGTACGTCGTGAACCCTGCGGTTCGGGGGACCTGGCTTCAGTAGCAGTGCTAATTCCGACTCCAAGATCAAGGCTGATTGTTTCCCTTCCTTCTGGTCCAATTCTTGAAAGTCCGGCTTGAGCAGTGGGTGCTGCCATGTCATAACTGCTTGTTCTTGCGGTAGGCACATCATGGTTGTGCTTTCCTTCATAGGTTGTAATGACAGCTTTGGAATCATTGGATGCTCTCTCCACGTGTTTTCTAACGGGGCACCCAGCATTGGTGCACTTATAGTAACTCCTGTAGTAGGCCAGATGGTGATATTAGGCCAGCAAATGAACGGTCTGGTCTATCTTGAGGAATTAACCACACATAATTGTACTAAAAGAACCGAATTGTCATGATTCTCTTATCAAGAAATAGTAAAGACAATAACACTAATCACCATTTCCTCATAAACTAGCAGATAAAAATAAAAACGGAAGAATTTTCTTCTCCTGTAGCTATGACTGTCAATGTTTATTGGCAGGTAGGTGAGATCCAATAGTACTAGAATGCACATCTTTGGTTACTTTAACAGTGGAAATATATCCTCAAGCTGTTGTGAGGTCTAGTACCTGCCCAAGACTTTCGGCCAAAAAAGCACACGACCTGGATTTCAACCCAAATGCACAACATTAGACTAAAGAGATTTTGAATCTCAATCAAGGTTTGCTCCCATCATTTAGGAGCCATCAACCATGTGAGGTAGAAAAGTAACCATCAAAAGTGTAGTAATCTTCCACATCCTTTCATGCTCCTCTTTCACAGTAGAACAGAGCAAATAATTAAGCAGTATAAAGCAATGTTTGCGACTCGAAATTCAATGAATTATGAACTACTTGAAAGTTATCTAGACAAGCATCACATCCATAAGTATTTAATTTTCTAAGGTTAATACCACAAAAACCCCCAAACTGGTACACCTGTGATAATTTTACCCCGAACTAATTTTTTGACTACCAAAAATCTCAAGCTGGTACACTTGTGACAATTTTACCCCAAACTAATTTTTGGGCCACTAAAAATCCCAAATCGGTACATTTGTGACAAATTTACCTTCCGTTAGTGTCCGTTAAATTGAATTGATATCACGAAAAACCACAAATTGGTAAACTTGTGATAAACAGAGAAGTAAAACCCCAAATTAGTATACCCATCAACTACCACGTGTCATCAAACTTAGCAATTTGACAGTAAAAGTTAACGGAAACTAACGGAGGGTAAATTGGTCACAAGTGTACCAGTTTGGAGTTTTTGGTTGTTAAAAAATTAATTCGGGGTAAAATTGTCACAAGTACACCAGTTTGGAATTTTTTATGGTCAAAAAAATAGTTTGGGGTAAATTTGTCACAGGTGTACCAGTTTGGATTTTTTGTGATATTAACCCTTGATTTTACCATCAAACATATGCATGCAGAGCTCCAAGTATTGTGTCCATGATGATGGGGTCATCTGGATGAGGAGATATTGACTACAAATGCATTAATTGACATCTGATAAGCAGTTCCGTCACATACCGTGGATTCGGGTTGCCTCTCACCACCTTCTGACCATATTTGCGCCATCGATATCCATCATCCAGTATATCCACCTCACTAAGAGTTTGGACAACAACACGTGCTTCTCGTATAGGTTTAATCATAGGAGTGACATCTAACCCTCCAATGTCCATCCTCCTGTTAAGCAAGCTTCAGTTACATATTACTTTCCACTCAGGATAAAGAAAGGAAGAAAAAAACAAGAAAATTAAAACCCCTTTGAAAAATTAATACCTTCTCTTTGAGAAAGGATCATCTTCATCAGCCTCATCACGAATCCTATATGATAAGGAAGCGGCACCTTCAACGCTATCCTCATTCCCAGCTACCAGAGATAGCTGCGTAGTACTCTCTGGCTCAATGATGTTGGAAGTTTGGCAATAGACGTTTGATGAAGTCTCTGTACGATAAGGAATAGAAGTGAGATTACTTCTGTTTCAGCTTGTTGGCCAAGAAAGCATGCAAAAGAAAAACCATACCACCAATTAAAGGTGAAACAATGGCAGATCTTTCTCCTTGGATATGCATCATAATCCCCCCAGTAACACGCCGGTTTGGTTGTGGTTTGGGATGATCATGTGTTCCTTTGTAAATAATCTCAGTTATATGTCCATCAGGGGAGCGTTCAAAAAGCTTTTTCACTTCACAGTTAGGATGTGTACATTTGTAATAACTACGTGGGAACACACTTCCTTTGACATGTTTTTGTCCATATTTCCGCCAGTTGTATCCATCATCAGACAATCTCTCAGCCATGACAGAAGGCCCAATTCCTTTATGATCAGATTGTGTTGCCTGGATGCCAGTACCTAGGTGATCTTGCTGGCTTGATTCCTCTGAATCAACTTCATCAGGCAGATTAGCCCCAGAAGGAACCAATTTAGCAGGTGCGGAAAGACTCAACTCACTGGATGAGACTGCCAATTCACTTCTGACAAAAGGCACCAATGCCAATGATTGAGTCTGAGAGTGGCTATGGGCTTGCATGGATTCTTTGTTTTTGTGATTCACTTCTCCAGTACCCTTAAAAGTAAACAAGCCAAATCAGATGACATGAAGTGATATCTACAATCTTATATAGAATTCTTCGTTAAAAAGTTCCACTAGACAAATATATGGCACGTACAGCAGCATCATAGTAAAATCGAACCCTTAACAAACTGAGTAAGACCAGTAAACAAAGCATTAGCATGTAAGAGACTAGAAACAATGACAGTGTGGTTCTGCCTCTGCTTTGAATGTGCTGTCATCCTGAAATGGAAGAGGTCTTTAGGAATGACCATAGACAAAGCATCAATATGCAGAGGTGCACTATCAACAATGACAGTGTATTTCTTCATATCTGTTACAGGAACTTTTTTTTTATAGTAGAAGAGACTGTTTCAACGCAAAAGGAGGAGAGAAATTTTGGCTACTATTCAAGGAAATCATGCTGGCAAGAGACGACAGAACAATCACTACATGCAAAGCACCAAAGATTCATCAGGTCCTGTGGGTACAATGCAATAATTACATCTTCACAACTTTTTAGACATAATCTCTTGTAACAAATCTTAAAGGCAGGGTGGATGTTCAATTCCAAAAATGTACAACACAGTGTCAAATCATATGGAGGAAATTCTAAATGCCAAAAATTCACCTAATTAGAGAAAGGCTTCAAAAAAGAACTATTCAGTAGTCAGTGCTCGGTACACATGTCATAAGAATCCTATTGTTTGGCAAATTACCAGATTTGATCTTGGTGAGGGTTGGAACTCAAAGAAGCCCGATTCTTTTTTATCAAATCTACCAGGATAGGAGGGATGATTGTTTGTCAAACTGGTTGTTGAGCTGATGGAACTGTGCAGCATTCGCCTCTCTGCAAAGGAACCAGTTGTTGGCGAAGGCTCTACCTGAAAAAGCCAGAGCACATTAAACGTGTTCAGAGGCTACCCTACAAGTAACTGTAGATAGCTAGAAAGGAAAGGAACAACTGTAGCTATAGAAGATAAAAGCATCAGATAAAAAGAGAAAAAGTTTGCCCAGGAACCTCAATACTCAATAAGTTCTTACTCCTATGACGCTGCAAACTTAAAAGTATAGGTGAGTATCTAATCGTAAGATAAGCAAAGTGTAATCTACCATGCATGACAATTTGCTCATTGATTGTGAACTGATAGCCCTGTACTTCCTTACTGAGGTTCTACTCCTACTTAACAGAGGTTTTATAAGCACAATTCAGTTTAGGCCGAGTGGATCTTTGCGTCAGATAGAGGAATATGTGTTTATTCTTGCAGACAGCAGGTATTTGTCATCGAATCGACCCATCCTCCTCCTGGTTGCGCGTCATTTTAGCATCTCTGACGAACTAAAAAACTCAAAACTTATTGGTACAATATTCCTTGCTCCCCACAGACAGTGGATATGTTTCTAGAAGACCAAAACCCACCGTTAAAAAAGGAGAAACGATATGGGAGGATTCATTATGTGAAGAAACAACACTGCCATTAGGAAAGGGAAAGGTTCAAAAGCTTTACACAGAGCCATATTCCAAGATTAAATTCCAGTGGACACTCTATGAGGGCATAAAGAGCCACCACCATATGGTACAAGGGCGAGCATCAGAATCTAGTGGCTCCATCATAAGCACCTATGATATAAAATCGCTTATAGGGAGAGATTAAGCATGAGCATTAGCTGTATGATCCCTCATTAAAAAGGAAACAACAAAACAAACCAGTACGGTGATGAGAATCTCGAACTTTGCTTAAAGCAAGAGCATCATATGTAGATTAAAATTAAGCAAGCAAATCGTGTCACCCGAAAGGTTTAACCCGAAAGATTCTCCACCAAAGCAAGCACCAGGCGGCTATAAGTTGATAAAGAAATCTAGACCTATTTAACAGGAAGTTCATCTAGAAATATGAAAAGCTTGAACACAATCTCCCATGTCAAACTCCGATGGAGCAGCCCATATTCAAATGCAACAGAACCTGGAGCATTGCCTTGACACTGGAAACATTCGAGTAAAACAAACATAGCTCGGCTTGTTCACCGTGTCCCCCCAGCCCCTCAAAATTGGGAAAGAGATCAGTCCTAACCGAACCATAAGCTGTTCGTACTCTCAATAAGCTCTCAATACCAAGCATGGACGCTTCTTCACAATTCAAATTCATCACTCAATTCTCATCCAAGCAACCAAAAGAAGCACATATTCTATGAACTACTACCTTCCTCAGTAACTCCAGACAGTCGCATTTTCCATTCCTATCCTCACACTCCCACTTTACTCCCTCGCCAAACGAAGAAGGAAAAAGAAAAAATCCCAGTGCGACCAGAAGCAGAATGCGGACCTTCACATTAGAAAGGAGAACCGGAGACTCGAGAAAACACGTCGGGCTCAGCACGGGAGGAGGGACCGCAACGCGAGCCGACCTGGAGATCGGGAGCCTCGCCGGCGACATCAGCTTGTACCTGGCGCCGCAGCCGCCGGGGGCTTGGGAGCCAGAATTGGGGAAGCGACCGGCTCGGTCCCGATCGCTGGCGGCGTCGGAGCTCCGGCGAGCGGCGTCGGGGCCGGTAGAGGAGGAGGAGGAGGAGGGAGGCTCCATCTTTTCCGTCGAGAATCGGCGCCGTGAGGAGTCAAAAGAGAGCGGAGGAGCAGCAGTACTAGTAGCAGCAGCCGCTGGGGACGTGTCGCGGAGGGGAGGAGGGCGGGGCCCAGGGGCACTCCGGTCATTTCATGGCGGGTTCCTCTTGTGTGCGTGCGGGGATTGTCGGGGACGACGACGCGCACGGGGAGGGAGAGGGAGAGAGGGTGACGTGGTTGACCTGTTACAATGGATCTGGAAGGTGATTGGGCTGTCGTTTTCCGGAAAGGTACGGTTACTTTTTTTTGGTTGGCGTCCGGTGGCGATGAAACTGAATTCATCTCTCCACTTTTTTGGCTCTTTTTTAACCTTTCGCTTGTCCGGTTATCTCTTTTCGGTTTCGTGACAAAGTTGTTCCTTTGTTTAGATAAGATCCCTTGTTGTTTCCCCGTCAAACATTTCTACGGTATGCCTACGTTGCTGTCAATTGACACCCCCAACCAAATCAACATGTCATGGACGCACATGAATTTAACTCGGTCGATATCAATTTAAGTTCTTCGAGAGGACGTTTGTTTGGAAAGGATCTTGTTAACTTGCGTCGAGGACACTGATTATGCAACTAATCGAGGATACTTTAGAATCTCGTGCAATGCAAGATTGTTCAATTTCCTTTTTAGGAGGTTTAGCGGTCATGTGATGTTCGGATTGGCTTTCACATAACTCGATCGGTACATCTCCTTGAACACTCATAAGGGCACAATCCCTTAGATCGATTCAATGCATTCAAGGTTTTACTTTTGAGAATGCTCACAACAAGACTTGAACTCAAGATCGCAATCAAATGGGCACAATCCCTTGCAATCTAAGACAACATCTTATTGGTGCAATTGATTGATGTTAGAGATGTTCCGTAGCTTTTTTTTTTTCTGTAACTTGTTGATTCTACGAGTAAACTTCAAGTTATGCGGCAAATAATGGAGAAACCATTTTATGCAGCGACCATATCATGTCGTCTGTGTTCAATTTTCCTTTTGTGTTCTATAATGAATTGTTATGAGATTATATATGCAGATAATCTTCTTTCTCAACCGCTAAACTTATTATATGATGGCATCAAAGCATGATGTACGATAACATGCGTGCTTTGGCAATGCGCATTTGAAAGCTACAATATTCTATGGCTTTTAGGAGAAAGGGAGGTATAATATAATGTAAGGAAAATTGTATCGAAGCATTTGATTTTGGCAGTCTTGAGGGTGCGAATATCATATAACTATCAAAGGCCTAACGAAAGTTGAAGTAATCCCTCGAATCGCCAATTGTTAGGCATAAGTTGCACCAAGAGCATTCTCCAGTTCGACATAGGCATGTATATAAGTATGTTTGGAGAGACTTTTGCTCTTGGCTTCTAACAATTTTCAAATCTCGTCAATCTTTGGAAATTATCTTATATTTGTAACAACCCAATTTGACGAGGGTGGGGAGTAGCCGCTGGGTCTAGAGGGTCTGGACAAGAAGTGACTATTGGCAGGTTTCTAGGATGGTAAAGGGGGCAGGATTGAATCGAACTGTATACCAAACATGAGAATAGCGATTACGAGATATATATGTGAAAATCGTAATTAACTCACAGAAAGTCAAGTTTTGCTTTGAAACTCTAAAATTAAGCGAGGTCAAGATAAATCACTGCCAGGATGGGTGACTTTCTAGGAAAAGTGTCTATCTGTACACCAAAGGACAAAACAGTGAGACTCGATTTGAGATGGGCCAAAGCGGACAATACTCTCATACCTCGAGTGAGTTAATCTAGGCATGTCACAATATTAATAGGGTAGACTCACACGTATTATATTCGTAATCTTCTATAATTCAAATAATATATCAAAATTTAACAGAAAAACAGGAAACAAAAAAAAATCACTTAGATTTCAGGACTTACAGCCAGCAAACAGCAAGTCGTCGATGCTCCATCATTGGCACAGCCGCAAAAAGTGGTAAAAGAGTCAAAATCAAGGGGTGTTCCATCCATGCACCATGGCCGAAAAATGGAAACATCAAATGAGGTGTTGTAAGCCGCGATGGGTGTGGGGGGGGAAGATGCGACTTGTGCCTACGAATTAGCTGACTTGTAACTTTCATCTCGCAGATTAAGCAAAGGCTTCCCGGTTTCTGCTTTTACTTTAGCCACTTCAGCTGAATCCACCATGATTAGAGCTCCACATGAGTTTTGACTATCCGAAGCAACCGTGGCGATGAGACCTTTAATCTCAGAAGTCTAATCAAAGAGGTACAGAAAAAGCAACAGCAAAACGAAGAAGTTAAAAAAACTTACGGCGAAAATCCACCGCGATCAAAGCCAAGGACCTGTACATATCGATAACTAGTGACTGCTTTAGGTTCTGTTCATGTTAATGAATACCATCGATCCAATGTTTTTAAATGAGCTGAAATTCGACGGAACATATTCTCCTTGCTCTATGAACCCGACGCTCCTGAAGGGTAAAAAAATGAAACCGTGTTCTCATCTGCACCGCGGTCTATGATCTCAGAAAACGTATTGTCCAGGACATTTTTCATTCTCAACGGGAAAGGAAAATGAGAATTTCCTTGTACCAAACTGCAACTGGCCATTGAATTTCGCCTTTTTTATTTTAGGCTTTTAAACTTCGGATAATGCGAGAGAGCAATAACATTGAATTTCCGGGCTTACTAAGAGTGTAGTTCGTGGGCCAAGAAATTTAAAGCTGGATCTCCCTTACAAAATTGAACCCGAGTTGGCCAGGTACGAGGCAGCCCAATGAGACCAACTTCACCCAAGATATATCTAAGATTGAATTTCGAGGAAAATTGTCTAAATTTTTTTTAACTTATTACACTTTTCCCAATCTAATCATAAACCTTTTCACATTTTGCCAATTGAGTAATTAAGCCAATTTTAACCATTATGTAAACGCGAGTAGTGCTACGCAACACAATTAGCGTTGACACAGATAATTTTTTATAATTTTTTTCTCATATGGCTTTGCTAAACCTCCTCCTTTACCACAATGCCACATTTAAATGTTTTTAGTAGTATATACAAACGTGATACAAGAAGCATTACGCTGTGTAGTTTGCACTCATGGTGAGCCTTTACTTGCACTCATGGTGAGCCTTTACCCGTTCACGAGTTATAGTTAGGGGTGAGCAATTCTGGATTCCTTACAGATTCCACTTAGAACTTGAAATCACCCTTGGGTATAGGCTTCTCATTTTTTGGAACTTGAACTTATCTTGTTACAGGTTCCAAGGTTTAACAGGTTGTTTATTTTTGTTTTTTTGGTTTTATTTTTAGTTAAACAAGATAAAAATGAATGCAACAAAACTGAACAAGCTTGTCCTTCATCAAAGAGAATACAAAAAAACTAGTTATTGGAAAGCCACATTTTTCTCAATAGAAATGGGATAGAACGACAAATAGTAATTATTGGGATGCAACACATATGACTTTAAATTCCAAGGCAAAATGCCACATTTTTCTCGATAAAAAGCATGAAGCATGCTCTTTTGGTAAAATTACCCCTTCAAGCTCCTTTGGAGTAGAAAAGTTTGTTGTTTCTGGCCATCAAAGCAAGTTGCTCTTGACTGATTTTATAATCACCCCTTGGAATTGGGCGCTTGTGATATTCTTGATAAAAGGGAGAATTTATTTTAAGATTTTCCCACTGTATTGCGTGATTATGTCAAATCACAGAAATGAACTACATGTACACAAGTAGGGGTGTCAGTGGGTCGGGTCGGGTTGGGTTTCCATGATACCCGATCCGACCCAAATCACAAGGGACACATGCTCTCTCTGACCCGGTCCGGCCCAAAATGCATAGAACCCAAAGCAAAAATCCGGATCAGGTCGGGCCGGGTTTTCGGGTTTTCTGGATTTTTTTTTTAGTGGTGGCCACTTCTGGCATGACTCGACAATAACTATGTCCATGTAACCGCATTTGGCTCCACTCCTTCAGACTCCATGCGCCGAAACATCTCAAGAGCCGCATCACAGTTGAATTTCCATGCAAAGCCCGAGATCATCGTGTTCCACGAAATGCAGCTCCTAGCACCCATTCTATCAAACAGCTGAAGCGCGATGCTCATTTGCCCAAAGCTTCGCATACATACCCATCAATCCATTCACTACATGCAAATTATGGTGCAAGCCCATTTGCAAGGCGTGACAATGAACATATAGCTACCCATTTTGGCACAACCTCTCATCACCAAAGGGAAAGTGAACCCATCACCCAAAACCCCAACTTTTCTAATCTCAACATATAGCTCCAAAGCTTCTTCATTACACCCATTAGAGGTATAAGCTCTCAAGATCGAGTTCCACAGAAGCAAATTTGACTTGCACTCCGCCGGCGTTTCATCAAACACTATGCGGGCATCGCCAAGAAGCCCGAACCGGGTGTAGACCGACACCAGCCGAGCCGCCAAGAACACGGAGTCAGAAGCGCCGGCAACGACGATGCGCCCGCGGATGCGTCCTGGTTGCTTGGCCGAGCAGCATCGTCGGAGGAGGTGATCGAAGAGATCGAGGAGTTCATTGCGGGCTCGAGAGGATGAGGGCGAGCTGGGTTGAGATCGTTCGTGGGAGAGCGAAGAGAAGAGGCAGCAATCGGTGAAGACAGGAGACTTTCCAAATATTGTTGTCCAGACTTCTGATTTTTAAGTTCCGGGCCAGCCGTTAAAAAAAGCCCGACTCGGACCGGCCCGGCCCGAAAAATGAATAATATATGAAATTTAGGGCTCTTGCCCAATCTAAAGGAGGCCCGGCCCGAAAAAGCCCTAAATTTACCGGCCAGGTCGGGTCGGGCCAGTTCGGTATGGGTCGGATCGGGCTTTATTGACACCCCTATACACAAGAACATTTTCATGCCAAGATTTCTTTGGCACGAAGACATGATGCAACTCAGGAACATAGAACCTATAAACTTTTCAACAATGAAAGCACGCATTAAGACATGAGGCATTAATAGAAGATGAGAAGAAATATCTATAGAAATGTCAACAAACTAGCACACATGCAATGCTGAAAGGAAACAGCAAAGATGAAGCTAGGAATTACTGCAAGGGATGGAAATATTAATGTCCAATATATGCTTGAATTGTAGGAGAGTGAGAAGTGAGAAATAATAGGAAAATTAGTGATTTTAAATTTAGGGTTCCCAATTCGAGTCCTATAAGAACCGAGAACCAAACCGGGAACTAGTGGTTCCTAAAAAAGTGGAATCGAGAACCGAAATCTCCTTTCCTAAAATCCAAAACTGAACTGGGTCTCTGGTTGTCCGATTCCTGATTTTACCCTGTTGTGCTCATTCCTAATTGCGGGTGGTCGTTTCTCCGTCTTCCCAACATCACCAACGAGCACAAGGGAAAGGCGTGCGCTCTGCGCTGTCCTTTTTGAAGTCGAGAACATCAACGTTGGGGTCGGATAAGACTTGCCCAACTTGGTCTAATCAAAGCATTTGTTTGCCGCGTAAAACTACAATAAACCCAAAGATAAGATTAAACAAAATCTGGGACGAGCAGGTGATGATGACACCGGGAGAAGTTAAAATAAAAATTCGAACCGAGTAAAAATGACCGGCGACCATGACGACGAACATTTTTTTGAGAATAGCAGAGGCCACTGTCCGAAGTTGATGTTGGGCTTCATCTTTTGAGAAATTCATGATTTAGTTTTTAAAATTTATTTTACTTAATGAAACTGAGCTTTGCTTCATGAGATTGAGAGGCAAGTGGGCAAGTTTTCATATTGACGGGTCATTTAATTAAGCGGACCGAAAAAAGCCAAAAGCGAGAAAAAAAGAAAATTTTAGAACGTCTATACCGCCTGAGTAACAAACAACCGACACATTCATTGTTAGATGAGCGATATGTGTGTTTGGAATTAGTTTTATAACCGGTTCTTCCCACGTGTCAATGAGCCAACTGAAAGTGTGTGTTATTTCGCATACCGACGGTTTGTCAGCGACACTAAACCTAACAAAAAATAAAAATAAAATTTAAACTGTTATTTTCCCACCTTTAACATGATTTAGAGGATCGCGGTTCCCACAATCGGAGGAGATGAAATATGTTTTGCAAGCTGTGCTAATCTCTCTAACTCGATCGAGTATTCCCTGAATCTAGTATATATATTAAATATTAATTATAGATCGTGAGATCATTTGGAATCCACCATTTTCAACGGTCTAGATTCAATTTAGGCTCCGTCTATTTCCCGGAAAATGAATAATTTGATAAACATTTTCCTTTATGTAAACAAGCCAATGAGTCTAGAGCCCACTTTCTCTGGGGATGTAGTTTCTCATCTCAGCTGTGGAGAAGGATTTTGCTCTCGTGCTCTGTTGATATAACTCCTGGAGATTGGACTCCTGAGCTTCATTGGATACTATTGCTGAGGCTATCTTGGGATGCAATGTACCTATTTTCTATGGAAGGCTAGGAATGCTATGGTTCATATTCAATCGCTTCCTCCTGCTGATCAAGTGCCAAAACGGGTTATGTTTTGCCGTTAAGCATCGCATCGAGGGCCGTCAAGTCCCCTGTAACTTTGCAGCTCCGCACTGATCGGCGCATCCATCTCTAGCATTTTCGTAGTGCTGAGTTAGCTTGCTTATTGTTCTCCAGTGCTGCAGGTGTCCTTTTGGCCCTTGTTCATTTGCGTAGTGGTCGTTTCCAATGGCTCTTGGCTATGGCTTGAGCTTGGCCTCTTGCCTTGTCGATGGAATGAAGCGCTACATCATAAGAAAAAAGGGTATAAAATTCACCCTTCGTTGAACTTTGCAGGGGTTCCGTTTCTATTTTGATAAAAATTTTGGAATACAATTATTGATGAAAGGGGGAGGTACAGTCCACTTGTTATTTATTAACGTAAAACGGGTCAAAATATAATGACAGATGTCATAACATACTTTTCAAAATTCGAGTATGCCCGTATGTCACCCAATTGACCAAGCTGCGATGAAGGATTTTACTCCATTGCAGGTAAAAACAAAGGTGGAACGATCGCATCATGCAAGTCATCCAAACGAGTAGTTGAAAACCTGCCAAGTAGTTGAGCAACGTCTCTACGATTTTTCTTGCTTGGAATAAAATTTCCACAGGAAGTCAAAAGACGGAAAGTAATTAATCATTTTCTTGGTGAAATTGTCCATTCAGTCCTAAACCTATTGTATGGATACCATTTCATAAAATCATCAAGTCGGCGGTGTGCCGCGGAGTCACGGACGACCAATGATGACTCGATCGCCATCTCAGCGATTTCAATTTGAAAAGCATATTTGACAGAGACCATAATTCTATTGTTCCGTGCAAAAGAATATGGACTTTTGCCGGTGCCGGTAAATATTAATAACCGTTTGTAAGTGTAAAAAATGTGAATAAAAGAAAAAACTGATAAATTATCAACAAGGTATTGGTTGGGTGACCGGTAATTCTATTTTATCAGATTTTTTCAACACTTTCTAGGAATCTACCAAGACGGAAGAGTCATGTTTTTTTTCTTTTATAGAAGATTGGAATCACCCCGATAGAGATGAAGCAAAATACTAGAATGATTTGAAACTTTAATAGATAAATTCGAATAGTTAACATGAAGATCTCCAAAAAGATTAGGCTGCTAATTTAGATTATAACGTACTGGCCCACGAAAGAAGAAAAAAAAGATTACAATTCCCAAAATACGTGGATTAATCACTAATCAGACTTAAGTATTACTCCTCCTCCACCTTCAAATCTAAGATTAGAGAATATCCGATCTGAGCCAAACTCAAATCCCTCGAGCACGTTAGTTAAAACGGGTAAGCCAAACATATGGATCGGAAGGGGTCGTCTCAAAAAGTTAAACTAACATCAATTAAATTTCAGGGCATCGGGACTCAAGGTCGACCGAAATTTGATCAACATGGTCAGTACGGTTGAGCTTGGCACGGTCATCAACTGGTTGAGCTTTTCAACCCCAAAAACGGGTCATCTCCGATAATACTAGTCGACAGAGGGAAGGAATGGGCTTTTATAATAGCTACTTAGCTAGCAATCAAAAGCGATTTAAAAAAAAGACAAGGAACATTCTATCCACGCGAACGTAAGGATAAGTTTTCGCATAATAACGAACAATTCAAATAAATTTGACTTAGGTTACGCAGAATAAACTGATTTGACTTGCGTTTAACTTGCGTAACTCCTTTGCACTAGGGCGCTACCCGACAGAAATCGGCAACACGATGTTCCGCGCGCATCGCCGCCGTCCATCTCCGTCGGAGCGGCTCCAGCTCCGGCGTGGACGGTCAAGATCGCATCGGGCGCGTCCCGCGCAGCGGTTGACATGTTGAAGGTTCCCAAGGGCGGGAAGGATCCCCCCGAAATCTCGTCGCGAGACGTGGAAACACACGAGGAAATCGACCCAACACTCGTCGCCGCGACGCAATCAATTCCCTCCCTCATTTAAAAGATTTCCGCTACGAAAGGCATTAACTAAAGATTTGCGCGGCCGGCCTTTGTTTCGGGAACGCGATAAATGTCGAAAATTATCACCTTAGATCCCGCGGCTGATCGTGATCTTTTCCGCGTTTGTTTTCGCCAAAAATCAACCAAGTATAGAAATCGCAAAAAAAAGAGGAAGTAGATAAATAAAATCCAACCCTAGCTCGGATTCCCCTCCTCCGTGTATATATATATACGCCCGCAACGCGCATGCCACAGGCCCCTTTTTGGACCAAGATTTCGAGTGCTTGCAGCAGCTCTCGTTTTGGCGCTGCTTCGAAGGATCCTTCTCCTTCTCCTCCTTCAGTTCGGAGATCGAAGGAGGGCACGAGCTTCGGGGAGACCAGCTTTCGTTCTGCGCAGGAGTGTCGCCACGTGAGTAATTCTTGTCTCTTTCTCTTCGTTGATTTCGATAGTTACCTACTGGCAGACCTGTACCCCGGTTGATAGACTTGTGCGAGATGGGAGTCTAAAAGCGCAGCGGTTTGTTGCCTCGTGTTTTTCTTGTCTCTTGTCGCTGGGATTCGTTTAGAAAGGCGAGAAAAAATCGAGATTTGATATGAGATGTTCTCGCGACGTTTTCTTTTAACGTTCTGGTTCGATGGAGTTGAAGTTTTTTTCTGTTTCGCCTTTTTGCATGGAGGGGTTGTCCTCGCTCAATTGTTGTGTGAAGAGGATACAGTTCAAGCTTGGGATGTGCAGTGATCGCTGCGACTTCCGTTGAAACGATCGTCATGAATGTTGATCTCTGTGATCGCACCCTCTTGCTGAAATTCTTTGGGTTTCAATGATCTCGATGAAAATAGCGATTTGAGTATGACTTGTGTTTGTATTGTGTGGTGTCTCCAGAATTATGTGTGGAAGTTCATGTCATCTGATTTTTTCATCAAAAAATCATGGAGTGTGTATTTCGAGCGATGCTAATTGCATGCGCTCTTGATTCGATTGAAGATGCCGAGCGTGACCCTCGACCAGTCCGAGTCCGACAAGGACTCCGAGCCGTTCGTGGAGGTGGACCCCACCAGGCGCTACGGCCGGTACCCGGAGCTCCTCGGGTCCGGCGCGGTGAAGAAGGTGTACCGTGCCTTCGACCAAGAGGAAGGCATCGAAGTGGCGTGGAACCAGGTCAAGCTGAGGAACTTTGACGATTATCCGGGGATGATCGACCGGCTCTACTCGGAGGTCCGGCTCCTGCGGACCCTCAAGAACAGGAACATCATATCCCTCCACAACGTGTGGCGCGACGACGAGCAAGGAAAGCTTAACTTCATCACCGAGGTGTGCACGTCGGGGAACCTGAGGGAGTACCGGAAGAAGCACCGGCACGTCTCTGTTAAGGCGCTGAAGAAGTGGTCCAAGCAGATATTGAAGGGTTTGGAGTATTTGCACACTCATGATCCTTGCATCATCCACAGAGATCTGAATTGCAGCAATGTCTTCGTCAATGGGAACGTCGGTCAGGTACGGCACTAAATTTTACCTCGAATTCGAATTCTTATTTGTTTGGTGGGTCAGATGGAAAACAGAAAAGTCTAAGCAAATAAAGCAATAGAGAATAATCGTCAATGAAGACACTTTACATCCTATGCTTCCTAAGAAAGTAATGAAAATCTTAGCTGGAGCCTGGTTCGTTGTCGATAGTTTATGCTTTCTTTTCGCGCATGCCACCCAAAATATTGGAGGATCCTTTTCATAACCAATCACGATGTTCGTTCAATTTCCCCTTTTCCCATCCACCAACCAATGGAAACCCTAACTTTTCCTTAACTTGCCGTTGCGTGCCTCGTTTGAATTCAGGTCAAGATCGGCGATTTGGGATTGGCGGCGATCGTGGGCGAGAACCACGCGGCACATTCGGTCATCGGGACTCCGGAGTTCATGGCGCCGGAGCTCTTTGAGGAAGACTACACGGAGCTGGTCGACGTGTACTCGTTCGGGATGTGCCTGCTCGAGATGGTGACCGTGGAGATCCCATACAGTGAGTGCGACAGCGTGGCCAAGATATACAAGAAGGTGATGTCTGGGGTGAGGCCACAGGCTCTGAGCAAAGTGAGAGACCCTGAAGTGAGGGCTTTCATCGAGAAGTGTCTGGGCAAACCTAGGGTCAGGCCTTCGGCTTCCGAGCTACTCAGCGATCCTTTCTTTGACAGGATCGACTGCGACGATGATGACGAGAACTAATTCTTGAATGTAAACTGTACATAACCATTGAATCAAGAACGTAGATCCAGTGCTTCAATTTCCTTTTCGGGGGCTTGTTTAGCAGCTCGTTTTCGGATTTGTTATTCTAATGTTTGTTTTGTCTATAGCTTTCGGGTTTGGTTGTGATTTGTTGGAGGGACTTGGGGGAGGAGGATGAGGTCGTCTGTCCAGCCCTTTTCTTTTTCATTTCAAAAAGAAGAAACTCGGGGAAGAATCGAGTGAGTGAAGAACTGAGGGAGTGAAGAAACCAAAAAAAAATCAACGAGTGCTTTTCATATTGCTCGAGTCGCTTCTGAACGGTGCAACTTGTGTAGTCGTTGTTCAATTTGTTCACTGTTTTCTTGGTATTTTAAGAACCCAATTGCCCGAGCATGCTATTCAATCGAGACTTGTTCAAGTCTCTTGGTCGCTTCTTGGTGGATACAGCTGCCTGTGGACGTGTTTTGAGGGTTGCATCATGAGAAGTGTCAAGCCAACGTAAAGTTGAAGGAATCAAAGGGATGAATTGGGGGTGTATTGTCAACCAAAACATGGGGCGGGTCGATTTTTGATTTTCTTTTTCTTTTTCTTTTTCTTTGTCCTTTTTTATAACAAATATCGATTGTTTTAGATTCAGATGTGTCTGCTCGAAGAGACATAGAAAAAGTCCGTGGCTCCGACAATACGGCCGTTGGAATTATCAAGAATTGCGCAAGAGGCCCCAGTTTGAAAATAGAAAAAAGAAAAGGAGAGAATTAGGAAAGATGCAAACCATATATTTAACTGTATTTTTTCTCGGATTGATAGAGGCAAACTATATAGCGTGTCGGGGAGATAGGTGGAGAAAAGACAGAAGTCGATGAAGGTCCCGCCTAATACGGTTCCCTCCCGTTTAAAAAAATTAGGAGACTTGTTAAATATAGGGATAAGTATACTTAGACGTGATCTCTTTCAGGACGGGCGATTACCACCTGAAACTGGGATCTGGAAATCGTTTACTAGTTTCTAGACCAACCTGAAAACCGGACATCGACATGGAATTGGCCGGGGGAGGCGGAGAAGGGGCAGGGAGGGCTGCTGGAGGAGTGGAAGGGCAGGTATAGGTCGTCGGATGGAGTGGAGCAGAGATGGGAGAAGGGGAGTGGAGGCACGGTGGCGGAGTGTGAGGGGAGAGAGGGAGGTGGGGAAGGGTGGGCACTAGGGGTGTCAATGGGTCGGGTCGGGTCGGGCTTTCTTAATACCCGACCCGACCCGAAAACTACAGGGTCATGCTTGACCCGCCCAGACCCACCCAAGACCCTGTTCCCCGTACACCCCAAAGCCCCGGGTCGGGTCGGGCCGGGCTATGGGCCTTCTCTGTCTCTGTCTCTCTCTCTCCTCATCTCCTCATATTCATCCGCTTCCTTTAGGGTTTTCTCTCTCTCTCTGTCTCTGTCTCTGTCTCTCTCTCTCTCTCTATCTCCTTGCTTTTCTTGCGGATCCAAGACTCCAAAGAGCCCTCACAATTCAAGATTCGGCGACTGTGCGCGCACACCCTCCTCCGCTCTTTCGCCAATTCGAAAGACCCCCTCGTCACCTCGCGTTCCCCACCTCGCGATCTCCGCCCTTCTCCTTTTCTTGGTGGGGGTGGTCTGATCTCACGTGGGTCGCTCCTTTTTTCTTCCACTTCGCCTCGTAGCTTCTTGCTTTCTTCTGGGTAGTTTTTTGCCCCCTCTTTTACATTTTCGGCGCAGTCTCTGATTAGGGGTTTTTTTTTTATGGTTTGGCTCTTGTCTTGTCTGTTCAGGGTTTGTTCTTGTCGGGCTCGCCCAAATCGACGCTGTGCGGGCTCCGGAGCGGTTGCGGGTGCGGCCAGGGCTCGAGCCGCGGCAGCCCGAACGGCCCGTCGCAGCCCGCTTCGCCTCCGGGCACGCTGAACCTCCTCCGCGAGGCCGCCGGCACGGCGGCGTCGCAGGCGGCGGGGCTGGTTCCGGCAACGAACGGAGCTTCGTCGCGGCGGCTGGGCCAGCGGAGAGCGCTGCTCGCGCGCCGCGCGGGCAAGCCGGCGACAGGCGGTCACGGCTCGGTCGGGGAGGAGCTGGGGTGGCGCGACGGCGCGAGGCGGCGGTGGCTGGGCCGGCGAGGGCAAGCCGGCGACAGGGTGATCGGCGGCGACGGGCTCGGGCGAGCAGAGGAAAACAGAAGCAGAACTCGTCGGGGAGGGGGGAAAGAAGAAGGAAGAGAAAGGAAGAGAAGGGAGAAATAAAAAGAAAGAAAAGAAAAGAAAGAGAGAGAGAAAAGAGAGGAGAGAGAGTCTGCAGCAGCTGTGCACGCGGCAGAGAGGAGAGAGGAGAGAGAGAGAGGGGGATGGGCCGGCCCAGAGTGTTAATGGGTCGGCCTGACCCCTACCCAATCCTAATGAAACCTTAAATTTTAGGGTCATATTCGAAGAAAATTAAGGCCCGATCCCAAAAAATTCTAAATTTTAGGGCCGGACCGGGTCGGCGCGGGTCGGGCCGGGCCGGCCCGGGTCTTATTGACACCCCTAGTGGGCACGGGTCATCGAGTGGCGAGGAGCAAAGATGGGAAAGGGCGAGATAAGGGGTTAAGGATGAGTATGGTGATAACGAGGTGAAGCAGGAGCGGAGGGGGAGGGGAGAGTGGGAGGGCGAGAGGTGGGGAGAAGATACGCATCTCTCTAGGGAAAGAGAGAGAGCACAGGAGTGTGAGAGTTTGTAGGGGCCGTGGAAATAAGTAGAGTGAAAAAACGTGACTTGGGGAGGATGAGAGAGAGTTCAGTGTTTTTGAAATTTTTAATTTAAATTATATATATAAATATATATATACCGATTCGGTCCGAATGGGCAGTTCCACATCTGAAATCAAGAATTGGACAAGTACTCACCGGTTTCAATAAATTGGAATTAGGAATTGGACCAGTCCCCATAAAAACCGTTGGTTTTAGATCGGTTAGGTCCGGTTTCGAACGTTTCCCGATTCTTTTGCACAACTTAAATGTACTCGAAGTCCTATAATTACATATGGGATTCCACAAATTTTTCTGCTCTCATATGGGGTTTTGGGTGAGAACGTTACGAGTTAATTTCTTTTTAAAATAGCCGCATTTATTTTTTCGGGGGTCAAGTAAAGTAATGGCATTTGAAGTTGCCTTTTACTTACGTACGGTTTTATGACTATTCTCACTCTCTGTGCAAGATTTGATAATCTGGAGGTCACCTTTACAAATCGCATCAAATTCGTGCAAACTACTTTGTGTTTGTGCCTCTAAATTATCGAAATGAAATATTACCGAAATAATTGCAAATCAAATAATCGGGTTACACGTTTCGCCGTTCGAACCGGGCCGACTTTAGCCTTTTTCCCGTGGGCCTTCCTCGTTCGAACCAAATTGGAAGCCCCACTTAACTAAAATCCCCATGATGAGTCATCTCCGCTCCCTCTGGACGATGCCTAGCTCCACCCAACGGTCGCGATTTTGAACTTTTCGAATGGACAAAATGGTCCTCTGCCTCCCCTGAGCAATATCCCCCCGGTCCACCCTAACAAATAAGCGAGAGGGGAAAGGGGTTTTTTTCCGCATTCGCTCCTCTAATCTGACAGGTCGATCGGAAGGACGAGTCACAATTCAAGTGATTTAACAATACATCGCACAAAGTTAGAGATCTAGAATCCATCCGCACAGAGTTTGCATTGAAATGTTGGAGATCTAGAATGCATCACGATTGGAAAAACGCGTCGTGAGCCAAATATACCTTGCTTTTGCATGAAAATGTTAGAGATCTAGAATCCATCCGCATGAAGTTAGATGCATTCGTAACTCCCGCAAGCGATTTTCAACTTTAGGGACTTACATTAGTGGATATCCTGTCTCATAATGCTAGGTCACCATCCGTCGATTACAAACTCCACATTTCAGATAATTTCGAAAAAAAATACATTTTTATAAACATTAAGTTCCTTTTAGAGAAGATTTTATTTTTCTTTTGTCAGGGGAAGAATCAGCAAGTTGTGTATGAATTTCAGTAAGCTTAGTCGAGGAAAAACAAAAACCTCGATAATATTTACACGTTGCAGTTAGTTTAGCCAAGTCTTAGCAATTGAGATTTGGTATGCCATGTGTAAAATCATTTTTTAGACTATTTACAATGTAACATTGCTAGAGAAAACGAATTTAGTTTATGGACTTCTCTAAGCAGATCCGCAAGGCAATTTGTGGAAAAAATTAAACCTTTCATCGTAAAACCCAATCGACAAAAACTGTACCTTTTCTCATAAAACTCAATTGGCAAAAATTATTCTTTCGAATTTTAATTAGCAAGTTCTTGAAAATATACTTGGGAGGGACATCTTGGAAGGGCTTTTTTTAAATTTTTCATCCGCTCGAATTCAAGTTCGAGGGACACTTTGGAATGCTATGGCTGAATGTCGCCAGAGGAGGAAGATGGTAGGAAAAATACCCATACCAGCTATTTCCATCATATTTTCCTCATAGAGATTTCTTAAAAAAATTCGTTAATTTTTTTTTTCCAAATTTTCCTTCCTAAAATTTTCCACCATTTTCTAAACACAGCATAAAGACTAGAGCATTAATAGAGCCAACTTCTCGGGGCAACGTTCCAAAGTTTGGACCAAATCGTAATTCTCCGCAGAAGTCATGGGCATTGATGTAACTTCCGCCGAATTGAAATCAAAATCTCCAACGGTCATCATTTCTAATCCTAGCAGCCTACAACAAAAACCCTCTCTCTCTGTGTCCGCTCCGCATCCTCCTCCTCTTCTAACATTTTGAATTGCACTCTCTCTCTCTCTCTCTCTCTCTCTCTCTCTCTTCTCTCTCTCTCAAGCAAGCGGACGCATTCTGCTCCTCCAGCGATGAAGTCCGGCAGCAGCACAGCGATCTCCGAGAACGGATCCAAGGGAGGAAGCCTCTCGACCTCTTCCATACGGAGCCTCCTCTCCCGATCCATTTCCACCAAGCACAGAACAGCTCTCAAGAGCTCCAGGATCCCCAAACCCGACGCGGAGAACTCGCCCCCGCTCGATCCCAACGTCGCGGGCTCCGATGCCGTCGTACCTTCACCGAAGCTCGGAAAGTCGAGTGAAATCGCCCGATCTGACGATCGAGAAGCGCCGTCCGAACACCAGCCGTCAACTAAGGTACCGGAGTCCAGATTCTAGCAGCGTCTGTGATTTTTGCAGTTTTGCTCTCAACTTTCGAGCAGTTTTCAGTGCTTTATGCTCAATTTTGTCCAGGAAGGTTTGCTTTGCTGTAGCTAATGTTGGCTATGTCCGAACAGTAGAGCTTAACTGTCCATGTTGTTAGTGTTTTGGAGCTAAATATTTCAATTGTTCATCACCTTCAAATGATTTTTCCGGCTCAACTTTTGTTCTAGGTTTGTTTTGCCGTCTAGTGTTAGATCGGTTTAAATTCTGCTGTCGCTTGGAGCTGAACTTTTTCAACTGAAATGGTACGCTTGCAGAAAGAGATAGCAACATCAGGAGACAAATCTGGGGCATTGGCACATCCAGACACACCAGTGAAGGTTCTTCAAGTGAAATTAATCAGGTCTTTGAGCTCGATGGAGTGCTTAATATCTGATTGTTACTTGCAAATTCTTAATTTCGCTAGGTCGCGGTGAGAATTAGGCCTGCCAACGAATTCGAAAGAGTAGGAGATCGGATTGTTAAGAAAGTTTCGTCGGATTCACTGTCAGCTGGAGATCGCGAATTTACTTTCGATTCAGTCTTTGATGCAAGCTCAAGCCAGGTTAGCTGCTGATTCCACATTTTTCTCTACGAATACGCTTGTACTGTTACATTTTCACCTCCAATTATTTGGGTATCTCTCTAATTGGGAGATAAAGAAATAGGTAGGATAGGCAACTAAGAAGATATCCCTGCTTGTAGTTCCTGTCCAGTATCAAGAGAGATCGAGATTGGCTGAGAAAAGTTTTTACCACTCTGCCGATTGGAAATTAAATGCCCGACAATTATTTTCCATACTAAGCTGTTTTTCGTTTCAAACAGGAGGATATCTTTCAGACAGTTGGTGTTCCTTTAGTAAAAAGCGCGCTTACGGGATACAATACTTCTGTGTTAACGTATGGACAGGTATCTGTATAGTGTAACTCACTGTATGTAGCTGTTACTTCTCTTAAATTACATCCCATTTTTTGTCCTGTGGAGTGTGTAACTCTAATGAGTTATTACTAGAGTGGAAGTGGAAAGACATACACAATGTGGGGACCACCCAGTTCAATTGTTGAAGAACCCTCATCAAGAAGCCCCCAAGGTCTTGTTCCACGCATTTTTCAGATGTTATTTTCTGAGATTGAGAGGGTATGTCAAGCTTCCGTTTCCATAATCCTTTATACTAAAAGTAATTGATGGATCCTGTCTAAAGGATTTCATGACTTTGTACAGGAGCAAGAGAACTCTGAAGGCAAACTAGTCAATTATCAGTGCCGCTGTTCTTTTCTGGAGGTAGCCTTCTTCTGATTATTTGAGCATCAGTTACAGTATTTTGCTTCACCTATATCCAGCTAAAGGTTTTTTTTTTTTTTCAATGCAGATATACAACGAACAAATAGGGGACTTACTTGATCCAACCCAGCGAAACCTTAAGGTGCGTTACTTTTTTCCATACCAAGTGTAGGTTTCTCTGTCAGTGATCAGCATTTCTTTCTATACCCGGTCCTTCTAAGTTTGTGGTATTTTGGGGCTTGCTACTGTTTCCAGATAAAGGATGACTTGAAGAATGGGCTATATGTTGAGAATTTAACTGAGGAATATGTGACGAGCTATGAGGAAATAACTCAAATCTTGATTAAGGTAATAGCATGGCCTATGCTCATCAAGAAGGCTATTTTAGGACTCTTTTGAACGAACAGTCTTGCTTATCAAATTTACATTTCTAATCAAATTTACATTTCTATAATGTTTCGTTCAGGGTCTTTCAAACAGAAAAGTGGGAGCGACAAGCCTGAACTCCAAGAGCTCCAGGTCCCACGTTGTGTTGACTTGCATCATCGAGTCTTGGTGCAAGGTAGTTATGTATATAAACTTCCTTGCCATTGCTAATTGCTAGTGGATGAATTTTGTATCCAATGAGGGCATGAGTGATGATTTTTGTTGCTAAAGAGATACTTGTCAGAATCAGTCTTCTTAACAAATATCTTGCAATGGATGATATGCTAGAGCCCAAGATTCTCGGTGCCCTACAAATGTTTATGGTTACACGTGGCAATACATGTTACTACAATGCCGGGACCTTAGATGCATCTGAGCTCATTAATTACCATCTTCCCACAAGTTACATGATTAGGTCATGGCCTTTTTGTTGAAAACTGTTGCAGGAATCATCATCCAAGTGTTTCAGTAGTTCAAGAACAAGCAGAATTAGCCTTGTTGATCTTGCTGGGTCAGATAGAAACAAACTTGATGATGCCGGTAGACAATGCGTGAGAGAAGCCAGGAATGTGAAGAAATCTCTATCTCAGCTCGGGTATGATGCTGGAACCTCATTGAGGCAGAAACAGAACTAATGGAAGTTGTCCTTATTGCTGTTTGCAAATAAGATTATTAGAACAACTATGATTGCATTTGTCATGCAATAAGGAACATTTAAAAGTTACTGTAGATATGAGGGTAGTACATCTTTTTGGCTGTAGAATGTGATATTCATTCACAAAACCATTGAGAAACCTTTTGATATGCAGGGAATGTTACACTAGCTCTTTCCTGTTTTTATTCACAAGATTGGCATGTATGTGGCCAGTTTATTCTTATGTATATTCCATTGATGCAGATATTTGGTCGATAGCTTAGCTAAGAGAAGCCAAGGTGGAGACAAGGGTGTTCCATATAAAGCTTCGTGCTTAACACATTTGCTGCGAGAATCCTTCGGTGGCAATTCTAAACTCACTGTTATATGTGCCATATCCCCAGACAAAAGGTAACCCAAAATTCGCTATCTTCAAACATTTTTCCTCATGAAAAATCCTGGAGAAATGTCATTAGTCATAGCTTTTTCTGAAGCTATGAATCTGCTCATAATGCAGAAGCGAGAGTGAAATACTCAGCACCCTCAGATTGGGACAACGAGTGAAATATATAAAAAATGAGCCAGTAATAAATGAAATTTCAGAGGATGATGTGAATGATTTAAGCGATCAAATTCGTCAACTGAAGGTATGGTAAACAAATTCCTAAGTGCATTTCTTTTCCGATTTCTCTCTGAAATAAATTGAAGTTTTATGGTTTGACCATTTGTTGCTGACAGGAAGAACTTATAAGAGCAAAGTCCCATACACATAACTCAATGGGAAGCAAGCAGAGATACTTCCATGGGCAGAACGCACGTGAAAGCCTAAATCAACTGAGAGTGAGCCTTAACCGGTCTCTGATACTTCCGCGGATTGACTGTGAAAAAGAGGATGACATAAATGTTGACGAGAATGATGTAAGGGAACTATGTAAAGAGCTGGATAAGTTGCAGACATGTGAAAGTAAGCCAAAAGATTCATCTCAGAAAGGAAACTCCACCCATGGTTCTTCTATAGAAGAATGTTGCCAGACAGATTTAAGTGAGGAATACACAAATTGTCCAGATGAATTTGAATTAGAAGAAATTAATTCGAGACAATCTCAGTATGAACTTACTCCCGATGACAGTATTGCATCAGCAGAAAACTTTAGCAGCTGCTGTCGTGACAACTTGAGTTCTGCAGATTGTATACTCGGAACTAGCATTTCAATCAGCTCATGTCATCACTCTCCAATTCTTGAAGATCCGACATTGACAGAATCTCCAAAAATTCAAAAATCTCCAAGGAGAAGTATAGCCATTTCATCGAGCCTTCTCGCAAGCCAGAAGAACATAGTGGAAAGCGAGAAATTCCTTCCAGATTTGCCAGGAAAGTCTCTCAGACAAAGTCAGCACCTTAGATCCTCCTTACAGTCAAGCAAACTTTTTGCAGGACCGGCCGAGTCTTTAGCTGCGAGCCTTCACAGAGGCTTAGAAATTATTGACTCCCATGAGAGAAATTCAGCAGCAAACAAATCTTCAACTGCCTTCTCGTTTGAACATTTGACTTTGAAACCTAGTCCAGAAGTTGACAGGACCAATGCCTCTGCTCAGACATTGCCCGAGGAAAGCCAATCTTTAGATGGACCATATGGCTCATTTCTTTGTGCATCTTGTCAAAGAAGAAGATCGAATCTTGATTGCGATGAGGTCCAGGACAGCTTAAAGACATGGATTGTGGCAGCAGATGCAGGAGGGATCCCTAGAAATCTAAAAGCCGGAACACCCAAGGTACGTCTGCGCCTTTTCAAAGGTGAAAAGGACTTCTGTATGTGTCTTCTTACTAATTTTGTGCTGATTTTCTGAACCAGGATGTAGAGATTGATACGTCTGTAGAAGCGAAGAGGGCCAAGGAGCTCGAGAAAATCTGCAAGGAGCAAGCAGCTAAAATTGAGCTTCTCAACAGCCTGGTACTATTTCTTTACTTCTGCTTTGTGCAGTACTGAATCCAGACTTGCTATTAGGATTTAAGATTGTCAATTCTCTAAACTCTTACAGGTAGAGCAATCTAAAATTGAGAAGGAACGAAACTCCAGTGAGGCTTGGAAAAAGGAAATCATTCCGTACGAAGAGCAGACTAAGGAGGAGATGCACTCACAGGACAGCAAAAATCTGCAACTCCTGAAATGTGAAGAGGAGGGGAACGACCAGGCTGAGGAAAAATATGAAATCAAGGAAGTCCAAGAAGAGCAACATCATGGGGATGAAGAAAACAATTTTGATATGATTGAGAAGGAAGCACTTCTTAAGGAAATCCATTCATTGAGGAGCAAATTGGAATCTTATACAGATGCATGCCCTGACAAGTCCACGGAGAAACTTAGGTCTTCACTGCTGTTGCGGTCCATTCAACTGCGGAAGAGTTGCATAGGATCTCAACATAATGAAGAAGAAATTGAGAGGGAAAGACAACGATGGACAGAGATGGAAAGTGAGTGGATCTCTTTAACAGATGAATTAAGGGTTGCAATTGAAACGAACCGCCAGCGTGCAGAGAAGTTGGAGATGGAGCTTAGGTTAGAGAAGAATTGCACCGAGGAATTGGATGATGCTCTTCAGAGATCTGTCCTCGGTCACGCCAGAATGGTTGAACACTACACTGAACTTCAAGAGAAGTATAATGACCTGGCTGCAAAACACCACGCAATCATGGAAGGAATTGCGGAGGTGAAAAGGGCAGCTGCCAAGGCAGGAGCCAAAGGCAAAGGCTCTCGTTTTGCGAAATCCCTGGCAGCAGAGCTCTCTGCTTTGAGGGTAGAGAGGGAGAGGGAGAGAGAGCTTCTCAAAAAGGAGAACAAAAGGCTTAAAATTCAACTAAGAGACACTGCAGAAGCTGTTCATGCTGCTGGAGAACTGCTTGTCAGGTTGAGAGAAGCTGAGCAATCTACTTCAGCTGCTGAGGTAATAAGAATTTTGGCACTGCTTTCATTCATCCATTATATTGAAACCTACAGGATCACCTGAATTGGCTTGCATTGTTGGTTTTCAGTCATTAGATTGACAGTACTACTGACTTGTTCTCAAGTTTCATCTTGCTTACTGCTTAAGATTCCTTGGTGGTGCCGAAAATGAGTTGACCTGATCAATGTATGGCGAGGATTATGCAATTGGCCCAGGATTCAATTTCCTGGGCTTACAATATAGACAGTACTTTCCATTTGTAGTGCCAAATACATTAAGTTATTCAAATTTTAATCGCAACAGCAGATAGCTTTTGTGTTGTAGTTATCAGGCATATGGTGTGTGACCCAAGTGTGCTGACATACTTTTCCTTCCTTCTTTCTTGTAAATGCAGGAAAACCTAGCAACTGTTCAGGAAGAAAATGAGAAGCTAAGGAAGCAATTGGAGAAAGTTAAGAGAAAACATAAGATGGAGATGATCACAATGAAACAATATCTCGCAGAGAGCCGATTGCCACAATCGGCATTGCAATCGCTGCACAGGGAGGATTCCGACATTGCTAGGACTACTGATTATGATGATGATCAGGCATGGAGAGCAGAATTTGGAGCTACATACCAGGGGCATTACTAAGTTAACTTGGAACAAAATCATGAAAATCAAGTCTGCAGTTTTTAGCTGTTGGCGCTCCACCTGCTACACCAGGCGAGCATTGGACCCTACTTGGGTTCATGCAGCAGCGAGCCGTGTTGGGTTTCTGGATCTCTTATAGTTACATTTTCTGTAATTCCGATTTGCATCAGCTATTGTGTGCTTATTTGTTCATTAATTGGTGAGAATAAAGATTCACATTCTCTATTCGTGTTCTATTATTAAAATGGAAACTCTCTCTCTCTCTCCCTCTCTCTATGCTGGCTGCTCCAGGTGAATGATGCCGATCATACGAGGAAATCTGTATCTAGGAATCATGGGTATTGTTCAGGAGATAATAAGCTGTTGTATGCCGAGAAATCAAACAAAATCAGTAGGCTGGTCATAGACACCAGACTATAATAGGGTTATGTCATGTCGATGATCACGAGAGTCTCATGTCGGTAATCTCGGACGGGCTATCTATTTGTACCCAAAAAAACCAAACGAAATGATACTATTTGAAAAAGGAATTTCATTTAGAACGAACATTCGTCTGGCACGATAAGAATATAAGAAATCTAAAGTTGTTACGTATTTCAAAAATCGAATAACTTTTTTATTAAAAACGACTTTTATAATATATACACTTGCGGACATTATCCCATTGGAAAATTCAAAACATCATCCATTGTAATCAATCAAGCTATGGGACACGATGACACCGCGAGAACCAACTCAGAATTGCCAACAATTTTCTTTTAAACCATCGCCGCCCTCAAACCCGAAGGCGGAGAAAAGCGTGCGATGCCGATATACTCAACGACGTCGTATGAGAGAGATGGGCATAAAGACGACGTCGTCCCAGGGTGACCTCGGAGATTTTTAAAGACGGCACAAATCTTCTTCGCTGAAAAGCGAAACGAAAGACGTCGCTGCTGCAGCTTTTTGGGTTCGGACCTTGTTTGGGTTTTAGGTCTTTTGGAAAGAGAGATAGAGAGAGAGAGAGAGAGAGAGAAGGCGATAGATACGCTACGGCAACGTCCCAAATGGCGTCGCCGATACCTCCGAACACCAACTCCGACACTGAAATCGACGCCAATCCGAGCTCGAACGCCGATACTCCGAACGCATTGGTCCCCAGCGGTTCCGCCGCTAGCCCCCCCGTCGTCTGCCTCCTCCGCTTCGCCGGCGACTCCGCTGCCGGCGCCTTCATGGGCTCTATCTTCGGCTACGGTCTCTCTCTCTCTCTCTCTCTCTCTCTCTCTCTCTCTCGTTCATTTGCTTCGTTCGTGTTGATGTTACGTGCTGAATAAGAGGCTCTTGCCTTGATTGCTTCGCACTTTTTATGTGCGGTTGTAAGCTACTGAGCGGTTCAGAGTTTAAATTAACCTCGAATTTAAAGGATGAGTTGTAGATTGGTGATTGAATTCCCTCGATGATGATTTCTGAGCCGGTGATAACTATGTATCGAAAACGCTTTTATCTTTTAGGCCTTTTTCCCCCTATTTTTTTCTGAATCACTGAGCTGTTTGTTGCGTATTCATGTAATTTCAAAGCTGCAGTTTCCATTGATAGCATGGGCTTATCAATCCAATTTGACAATGCTGTGCATTTATACTTCAGCTTATCTAGCTGTACCGACCGGTGTGCGTTTATGTTGAGCGATAATGCACGATAAAGAATGTCTGTGCCGTTTGGATGTCTTTTGTTTGATAATTTGCACACTTAGCGATTGGGGTGGTTTGGAAAGAGGAGAAGAAATATGCTGAGAAAGTGTGCACTGTAGTTGATTTTGTCAAAGAAGGAAAGAACTTTTCTTGGTTTTATGATAAGATGGGGTTGTGAATTGCGAGGACATTCACATTGGCCTTGTTATTCTGAAGGTGGAATGGAACGAGGACTTGCCTGGAAATAAAAGGAACTGTAATAAATAAGAATTTTTTTAGGGTTTGCCACAAACAGGTTGCACGTATTTCTTGTGTAGATAGAGAAAGTGAACTCCATAGTTCGACGCGGATTTATCAGTGGCAGATATGGAATGAATGCATAATACAGTCAGCTCCACTAAGTAATCGATACATGGAATTGATATTGATCTTTTCTACTCATTCTTTTTTGTTTCTGGATCTCGCTATTAGAAACCATGTGCAAATTACACCCTGGAGAAACGAGCACCTGTCTGACATGAACAACCTGTGAATTCTGTATGCTTTTGCAAGTCTCAGCTGCAAATAAGTTCAGTGGAATCTGCTTAAAATTTTGCCTAATGATGTGGTGCAGGTGCCGGGTTGGTTAAGAAAAAAGGTTTTAAAGGATCATTTGCAGAGGCAGGATCTTCTGCAAAGGTGCGAGAAGTGTGATTTTTCATAGTAAATAATAAGTAGGACTCTGGCTCCTGAGAATCAGGCTTCCTCATTTATATCTTGTTCTCAACAGGCGTTTGCAGTCCTGTCTGGTGTGCACAGCTTGGTCGTATGCTTTTTGAAAAGGCTGCGAGGAAAGGATGATGGTTTGTTATCTCAAGTCTAGGACTAATTGTTGTTGGTTCTTTTCTGAATCGGAGTATGATTTTCTTTTTTCTTATGCAGTATTTAACGCCGGAATAGCTGGATGTTGCACTGGTCTTGCTCTTAGTTTTCCAGGTATAATGTTTTTTCCCACCCATGGTACAGCTTAAGAAAGGGCATGATTGTGTGTTTGCTGTTTGAGAGATTTAGAGAGACAACTACATGGTTGAAAAATAATGTTGGACAGCTATGTTATGTTATTAAATGTTTCTATCCTCTTATTTGCTTCTAGATTAGCCATTTTGACCATCTGTGATTCGTCTTCCTGTGGTGAGACGTTGGTGACTTCCTGCATGTGTATATTCTCTTTGAGTTTATCTAAGACACAGATGACGGAAAACGTCAGTATCATTGATCCATAGTATCTTGGTCCTTCCCTCAGTAAAACACAACAACTTGACGGGTTGAAAATTTCCATTAGCGATGGGATTGGGAGATTGGTTATGTCGCATGATAGTGCAGAGTTTTGTCTATCATTTGGATTACCCTTACCAGACCCATATGGAAAGAGTGCTCGGAATGCTGTGATATGCATGAGTTAAATTGTACTTATAGAGTAAATCGAGTTGTCTTTTACTGGTTATGCACCTCATCTATGTTTTGTACGACTCTTTAGGCGCACCACAGGCCCTGTTGCAGAGCTGCCTCACATTTGGAGCGTTCTCATTCATTATAGAGGGACTTAACAAGCAGCAGCCAGCACTGGCATATCCAATTGCCTGGAAAAAACACGTTCAAAAAGATTTGCCCACTCTTCCAGCGTTACCTCTGCCTCTCCCACTCCCTGACGAACTGAAGGGAGCATTTTCTTCTTTCTGCGAGTCCTTGAGGAAGCCTAACAAGGGAAAAAAATCTGTTGCTCACTGATAAATCCAGGGATGTGTTGGTCGCACCCGGTGATGCTCCATTTGTTTGTTGTGGCGCTATGTACTTTGTAAATATCGTAGTTGAGATTTTGAAGGCGGTATTTGAATTGAATTTTGAACTCTGATGATCTCCTGAAGAAAATCAATTGTGCCATTGTCAGTAGTAGAGTTCTTTCATGTGATGGTTTTTTACAATGTCTAGGATACAAAGGATAGCCTGAGAAAATGACTCATGTTATAGTCGTGTTTTGAATTGTCTTTGCGACAAAGTAGACTAAATCTTGCCTCATGAACAGTGAGAGGTCCGTCAAAAAGTCCTTTACTGGATAAAGAACGCTTGCACCAAAAGGATATTAATAGTTACCTTGGTAGGTTAAAACTAGAGTTGAGTTTTACAAACTTTTGCTACTGGCTGGCGTCGAGAATGGGGAATTTGCTGTTGCATAGTACGTGAATACTCGTTAACTACCTTGACGCGTTTTGTCTAGCTGTTGATAAACTTGTTCATGCTGGCTATGCGTATTAATTATTAGGTAATTGCTAATTGTGTACTTTACATTTTTAATGGCATGCTTTCATGGTTTCAAAGTCTTAGGCAATGGGGATGACTTCCTATTTGCTCGTTCTTCCAAGTTTTTGTTCATTTTGTTTTTTGGTCAGAAGTTTTTTTTCATTTAAAGAGTTGATTTTTAGGTGTTGACCACGTTACGCATCAGGTCCTTCACATGAAAGTTTGACATATGAAATATCTTTGCCATTTTCTGAATCAACGAGGTGTAAGCTTTTGCCTACTTGATGGGTAAAGAGAGGATAGACGTGCATGTATCTAGGGATAAAGCGGATACTCATAAGAAATATCTCGCCATCCATTGAATTGACTTGCATCTTACGTGACTTATGAGATTAGTGGGTTATTTATGAGTCGAGAGCTTCTGAGGAAAAGAACAAAGAAAACTCATTTTCTACTGTTTTCTTTGCCGTTGCTAAAGAAAAGAAAACATGGCCTAGCTTATCTCAAAGTGCTATTATATCAATTAGAACAGACTATGCTGACGAAAATGCTTCAGCAAAGCAAAGAAACTAGAACAGGTGTTGCATCCTTTTTCAAGATCATCTTCCAAGGAGGAACCATTGGAAGACTTTAAAAGATCCATCCAACTCCGAGACAATACTTTTAAGCGAAACAATGACTTCTAAATAATCTTCTTCTCTAATCCTTTTCATGGAAGATGCGGAGAGCAAACGTTTCACTTTAGAGGTCACTCTCATATCTATTTGAATCTTGTTGAAGATAAGTACAGTTTATGTCAAAGCTGAGAGGATCTAAGGTAGATTGACAAGGAATAGAATGGGTTGATGAGGAAGATGGCATTCGTTTTGGTTTAGTTCCCCGAGAACTATTCAGCCAATCTAATCAAATTGTACGCGCTCCTAAAATACACCGAAGTTACAACATGCTGGTTTGAACTTCCTTGTCCATAAACAGTAGCTACTAAGATGTTCCCGACTTAGTCGTTACTCCAAATTGAAGCCCGGGTTCACTCTGCAGAGGGAGATCATAGAACTTGGATAAGTAAGTCAAAGCTTCAGAGTTACTGTCACAGACTTTCCACAGCGACCCGACTTCTCCTTCGGAGACGGTGCCCCAGTGCTCACAATCATCAAGAAAGTCCAACAGCTTTGCATAGAACGAGTCATAATTCATCAAGAGAAAAGGAACCGGAAGAGCAGATCCGATCCTCTCAAGCTGAATTAAAGCCAGAATCTCAAACACCTCATCCAGAGTGCCAATTCCACCAGGAAGAGCTACTACAGCCGTCTTGTCAGAACTGCTGCCCCTAACCACGGCATCCACCAAACCATGTTTCCTTGCAGAGAAAAACCTGGAATTTTACCGAGGAATTAATAAAGGTTCAATGGAACTTTACTGATAATCTAAAAAGGAATTCTTTATCAGGGTAATCTCGAAAAGAGGACTAGCATGTTACCTGCAAGTAAGATAAGTTTCCGACGGTAGGTACGGATGAAAATTAGAAGCAGTCCACTCTCCGGCCTCTTTACCTATCTTGAACCCACCGACTGGCTTTCCTGCTTCTAGAGCGCCTTTGGTTGCAGCGTCCATGAGTCCAGGACCGGCCCCTGACCAAGAAGTGCAGTCCAAAAGTTTTGCTATCTGTTGAGTTTGAAAACATTAATACTCGTCAGATCCTCCTAAGAAAGATAGGGCATTGTAATGTGGCTTGCTCGCTCAATTATGTTTAACCAAGAGTCTTCCCAATAAATCCACAAACTAAAGCACCCATTACACTACAGGGATTATGAAGGAATAGTAAGTGAAAGCCACTCGCCTCTTTACCCAGCTCCAGTGCTTGCACGTAATGCTTATGATCAGGCCCCATCCTTGAAGAGCCCAAGTAAACCACTCCCCTCCCGAGCCTGCGGATGAGGTTGTAGCATTGTTTTATTTCCTTCCTGACCTTTCAAAGAACAAACTATGTGTGAGCTTCCCAGGTCGCTTTGAATCTGTAATGCGCTCAACATCAGCACAATATTAGGACAGTCGGAGTCGCTCGCAAGATCTGCAGCCGAATTTAAAGCAATATGTGGAGAAGATACTCTTGCCACAACAAAGAAAAGAAAAGATTGGGTACTATCAGGAAGACAATAGATAAGTTAAGACAGGCGGTGTCGCTTGGTCGATCCGTTCATCATGACAGGCGTCAATATATATAGATAAGCTCAATGAGGACTTTCCATTCAAAAGCGTGCTTGCATTCCTGTCACCTATCAAGCCATCGGAATATGTTCTATATCAAAACACTCGTATCTTACTACGGTGCACTGACATCGGCAGTAGCAGCAATGTCTAGCGACATGGTCATATTGAACTATCAAATTTGCAACGCAAAAATTTGAAAGGTGTTACCATGAACTTGAGACAGACATTGATGTTGATACGAAGTCTGGACTACTAAAGACATTTACAACATAACACTTTGCGAATGCCGCACACTCTCATTTCCAAAATTAAGGCCAGTCTTCCAACATCAAATCCAGCTCACAGAAACACAAGCTGCACAGTCAATAATCTGCTCAGGACGAATCAGAAATAACAGCGTATACCTCATTTGGGCTCGTTCTTTCTTCAAAATCAACAGATTCCGGCGTGCGAGACACGCGAATCTTTATAGGGCAGGGCCTCTGGTTCGAGAGCTCGAAAGCAACGCCGCGTTCTCTTCTTCCATTGAGCTGTGGAAACTCGACACGCCTGTGCTGGTGCCCGATGGGCATGACCCGAGAGCCCCACGAGCAAAACGAGTAGAGACCCATGACTGGTTCGTTCCAAAGGTTGAAACTTTGCGGCCAATAGCAGCTCGAAATTCCGATTTCGAGGTGATATTCGCGGGATTTAGGAGACGAGTCGTTTCAAGAGAAGAGGAGGAGCGTCACGGACTAGAGAATGGAATAGGATTCTATGATTCTTTCTTACTCTATACCACTGCTGATGAATTTTCCTTCTCTTAGATGTCAACTTGGACTGTTGGAGAAGAAGAATCGGATGAAATTTCCGAAGAAATGGTTTCCTCCTCCGTCCCTCCGTCCCTCCCCACCCTTTTGGCCTGTTCCTTTTTGGAGTATCTGCAGGCAGTGTCGTGAATTCTGTGATTAAGGAGTTTTTCTTGATCTCTCCAACGACCGATTTACTATTTAAAAAATGTCGGATGGTAATGCAGTTTATCAAAATTCTGTATAAAATATCGTATCACACGTAAACAATTTAGATATATTCAATGAACGATCCAAACCTATTTTTTTCATAATCTAACGGTCACCAAATTATGAGGATCGAATTTCGGGAATTGGCAAGAATTCCCGTATAATTGGAATCATTATTCCTGATGTAAGGACGAAATTCGATGGCCCATCTATTGGATGTAATCATAAACCATGAAAGCATGTAGGTTGCTCCTCTATTCATGTACGTTTAGCATTAATGTCAAGAGAAGATCTTTTAGATTTTAGCACATTAAGACTTGATTTAATAGAACCTGAGCATTGATTTCCTTCTCTACAGTTTTACTTCCCCAGCGGATTACATGGGATGGTGGATCGGTTCTTGGCAGATGCATATTGGAAGGCAGAGAGCTGGAGTTCTGCATGAAGAAGATACAGAGGAAGAAGGAGCTGCACAAAATGTTACTCCAAAGCCGAAATGTTCTGGCCTTGCAATCTTTTAAAATTCTTACCCATAGCTAATCTTGTGATACTAGGTGTTAATTTCAAGAGCTTTGTGATGGTCAATTGTTATTCGATATATGTCTACAATGTACCGGCGTTTGCCATCCTTAAACCATATCCACTGCATTTTGATTCAACAGTATTTGTTTCTTGTTCATAACATACGAAACACTGGTCTGTTTCCTGGGAATCCGGTGCGATCCTTCTGACGTTACTGCGAAATTTGCAGGGACATCCGAGCGCCCAACAGAATCCAGTTCTCAGTTGATGGTCTGTTTACGTCAACTTGGCACTTTGGTCCTTTTCATTCGTTCGCTTCTCAGCCCAACAAAGAAAAACGATCACGCATCCCTGCAACAAGGAGGAATTGGATATGGACAATTCGAATAGAATTTCATTCTTGAATAAGAACACATTTATCTATTTATTTCATTCATTCCATGACCTACCACGCCATGATTTCGAATCAAAAGAATGATAATGACAGATATATTCACTCTACCAATAAACAAGCCGGATTTGGTTTATCGTAAAGAATCTGCTTGTACGTATTCTTAGGCTTTACATCAAAGCAATTCTTGAACCGATGAACTCAAGGATGAATAGAAAAGTTAGCTAGATAAAAGAGATTACTCATTCCATTCCAGTTCTACATGCCATTCTGTTTTCTCATTCTTTCCATTCTATTCCATCTGAAAACGAAAAAGGCAAAAGGCTTCAACAGATCGGTATTGTGCTGGATGGCTACACTGGCAGTAACATTTCATGTAATCAACCATGAAGCAAAGCTGATCCTGAAATGCTAAGATCCTTGAAGAAAAACCGTTTCACCAATTTTGGCATGATCCATGTAAAGCGTACCGTACCTCTCAGCCTCGGCCAGTTTCCTTCCCGTACTTTTGTCTCAATCGTTCCTTCACGAACTCGTTACGGGCTTGGATACGGGCCCGCTGAGGGGCGATGTTAACATACCAGAGGTGCAATCCATAAGCGAAAAGGCCAGCTCCGGCGGCGAACATTCCGGCCGTCATTGCCATCTTCCTCGGATTGGAGGGATAACAGAACCCCATTTCGTTCGACTATGCCTGGGCATAACAAAAAGAAGAAATCAAACTGAGGCATAGTGGTAGGGGCAAGATCTTCTGGAAGTGATAGTGTCGGCTTTCTTGTGCCTCGTGTCTGTAATTATTGCTAGGTAAGTTCGTCTCAGTGCGAATACCGGTGCAGCTTTCACAAGGGAAAGAACTAAAAAATCCACCCAAACTATAGCGAATGTCAATTAGAAAAGGGAGCAAAAAGAGATCGCTACTAAAGAGCGGAAACATTAAAGAAAGTCAATTCTTAGGGTGACATTAAGCATTTCTTTCAGGCATTTTATCAAGCACGTAGAGGGCATAAAAACGAATCTACTTGTAACCTTTCGAGTATCATCAGTACTGATCGAACGGATCGTGACCCGAGAGTCCTGCTCGAGAAAACGAAGAGAAGTAGTGTTCAAAGCTCACCGTGATGCTAAAGATTCGTAGATCGTTCGCTCGCGTAGTGGCTGAACTTTTGGAAACAGAACAGGTAGGTACGGGAGGAGGCACTTTTATGGTTTTGAACCGGCGGGGATCAGCGACCTCCCTCGTTGCTCTTTTTATTATTTTCATGGATAAAAAACTTTAAAAAGTAACCCATTTATCTATGATACGAAAAAGCAAGTTGAAATACTAAGAAGGAAAGGGCGTATGCTTTAACATTTTAAGAGAACTTTGAAGCGAGGATAATTTGACAACTTCAAGCTAGCAGCACATGGGGAAAAATATTCGAGTCCACCCATACTTGAAGATTTAATTTGTTATAAGCTTGAAAAATATCTCGTGAAAATGTTTAATTTCTTTGATTTTGTCATAGGATTGTCAATTTCTGGTTGGTAAACATCTACCGTAAACTTATTCGAGATATTCAAATTGGCACCTAAAATTGGACAGTGCTTATTTGCACAAAAAGAAGAAGGAAATAGTCAACTTTTTATAGTCGATAAAACAAGGCTTGATCGGTTAGTCAAGGGTTGGTGAACAGGGAAATAGGCTTTACAAGAAGCAGACAAATCAATAACTGATGTAGAAGGGCTGTCGACAACGAGTAGAGAGTAATCGATAAGCATCTTAGCCAAGCAATGAAGCCTATGGACAATCAATTACCATGGGATTTATCCAAGCGTTGGACATGGACATGAGAAATGGGGGGAATACATCAATAAAAAATGTCGAACAGAGGTACTACCGGTATCAAGTGAATTGGGTGTCTTGGTGATCTTGAAATTTGTAACTTACGAACGATGATTATTAGTGTACGAAAGAGAAATTGAAGTTGGAGTTGGGATAATAACTGCTTGTTCATTACGTGTGTTGTCAAAGCACTCCTTTTTTCCTCATACATCAAGTCATTGGAAGTTTAGTGGTCTCCATTCCCTGCACATTAAATTCTAGATTTCGTCTTTTCCCTTATTCTCAATTCTAAGCCGAGTAATTTCCTGTATATAATCTATGGAAACCCTTTACATAAAAACCCAAAATCAATCTTTTGGTGAAACAAGTTTCGCTTTCCAGGTGAAAACCCGGTCAAACAGTGCCATTAGCTTCAACATGAGAGACAAAATTTGGTACAGCCCAATGATTCAACAAGTAACCCTACGATGATTTCTAACCATCAGTCTCAAATTCATATTGCCTAGCAGAGAATGCAAAAAACTTCTATCAATTATCAAGTTCGAACCACGGCAACTAGGAGAGAATCAACTTCGTATCAACCACGGAGAAATTCCTCTTCTCACTTGACAACTTAACTGAACACAAGCCATAATTTTCCGTACAGAGATAAATAGTCACATAAGCCAATTCCGACTGTACACCGTAGTTAGTCGTGTGAGTGGTATTGTTGCGGCTGAAGCACTATCAGTGCACTTGCTAGTAGTTCAAAGAACTGCCACGAGGATGCCTCTCACACTGCAAGGCAAGTACCATCACGTGCTGCTCCGTTTCCGACAGCTCCTCGAAGTGCTATTCACTATTGAACGAACTTATGGCCCTCCTTCCCCCAAGGAAGCATCGTGCCCAACTTCTGATGCACTGCACCACATGCAAAAGATTGAACCCAAAAGGAATGCTAGCCGACCAAGCAGGCTGCAGAAACAAGGGCCCCAAAGTGGAGGCTGCCATTCTCCCGTTTAGAGTAACGAGAAACGTCCTTTCGCGATAATGTATTTCAGCATCCAAGGCTTTTCATGATGCTACTGAGCCTGTCGACGACAATAGATGGGATGGCATACGATCCGGAGAGATTGATAGCGTGATACTCCAATCCTTTCCACTTGGCAATCAGAGCAAAATGCGGACGCCTGTATTCTCTGCTGATGATCTCCAGAATCACAGTTTTGGGTGTTGCTGACACTATGTGAGTTAAACCTGCACCATGAGCACCAATGATGACTGAAGCATCCTGAATAGCTCGAACTTGTTCTTTCATGGACATGTGGGCTAACAGTCCATTAACAAAGTTTATCTTGCAGCCAAGATGATTAGTTGTCCAGCTCTGCAAGGAATCAAAAACTTCTTGCTCATTGCTTAGCCTTGATTGGACTTTACCACCGTGACGTGGATGGGCTAGATAATCTTCACGCCTCACAAAGAGTACGTTATAGACAGAAACCGGCTTTTCCAAACGCTGCTTGTGCACTGGGGATCCAAATGCCGCTCTAATCATTTCTCCAAACTCAGATAACCGTGCAGTTTTTTGGTCATCTGGGTCTCTCCAAAGATGAAGGGCAGATGCTCCGCTACAGTTAATATCTTCAGTCAGTCCCTTGAATAATGCTGTTTCATATCCCAAAGGAGAAAAGATAGCATGGCGGAAGCAAACTGCACCGCTGAAGTTTTTGGCATATCTGAGGCCTGAGAATAACGCTCTCCATGTATCTTCTAATTGTGTCTGCCACATACATTTGTAAATGCCAAGAAGTCAGTCAAGACAGATCTCTAAACTAGATGCATACATACAAACAGCAGAGCTACAGAAGATCTTAATAACTCCCTCAGTTGCAACCTGGCTCATGGCTAGGAACAACTATGCTCACCGATCAAAACGGCGCATACCAACAGCAGGAGCTACTTAGCGAAGATGCAGTGAAAAGCAATGGAAGTAAATTGATCTTTTAAAATAACTAAGCTCAAAATGCAGCACACATACCGAACAGTGGCCATCCACAAAGACCAAACGAGGTCGATACGGTAATCCAGTAACTTTAGAAGAGACGTATGCACTGTACCAATCAGTCACCGTGTGGAATAGATTTGCATACTCAAAGCGGGTGACCAGAAGTGTTGATTCCTCGACCCACTGTCAACAAGGTAATGTATGTTACAAATACGGTGTCAATTGGAGAAAGCTGAGCAGCGCTAATAGGTTTAGGCAACAAATTTCAACAACCATCACACGAATCCCTCTAATGTTTGGTCCTTGCATATTAGTTCCAAAACCTCATAAATCCGACCTGCATTGCTGCTTAAATTTCCGGAATTAGGAGACCACCGGAGCCCCTGTAAATTTCCCCACCTTCCTTACAAGATCATTAGCTCCCAAATGTGGAGACTGTAGACAATAACATTTTGATTCCATCCGTATAACGTGTGCATTGAATTTCGAAACAACCACATTCTCCACATTACAAAAGAACCGCTTCAGAAAGACCACTCAAGTTTTCAAGACATGACGAGCTTAAACCTGAGAAACATCCCATTCCAGTCCATATACAGAAGTATTTTCGTTTGCATAATTGCATCATCTACAAAAACGGAGAATCGACAGCTCCAGAAATGATTACGAAACCCTGACCTGATCACACCGAAACTCTGCGGCCCCAACGACGTCGATCGATCCGATCAATTCCCGCATGGTGTGCCGCGACACATCACCCGCAGGAACATACCTGTCTAAATCATCACCAGTCACCATCCTCCTCCTATTTATCCCTCTCCCCGGCCCAAATTCCCTCCCGCTCCCTTCAATCTCGAACGCGCCGTCGCTGAACACCGGCAACTCCTCCTCCTCTCCCCTTCCGATCACGTCCTCCAATTTCTCTCCTCCTCTCGACATCTTAATCCTCCCCGCCACCATCCTCAGCCTCCCTCCCTCGCATATTGAGCTCCGGAGAGTCTCGCTGTAAGAGCACCGGAACCAACCTCCTCCTCCTCCGCCCCCGACGGCGGGGGCGGAGGACGAGAGGAAGTCGACGCGGCGAGCGAAGCCGTTGCCGAAGTAGGCCTCGCAGGAGCGATGGGAAACGGCCGCGGCCTCCTGCGACCAGGGGAGGTACGAGGGGAGAATCGGCCACGGCTTGAGGTGGCGGCGGCGGTGGCTCTGCGGCTGCCGGGGGCGGCGCTCCGCCGAGAGGGGCCGGTCGGAAGGGCCGCCGCGGTGCTGCGCGTGGAGGAGGAAGTAAATGGAGAAGGAGTTGACGAAGAAGAGGATGAGGAAGGTTTTGGAGGTCATTATGTTCATGGCCCTTCCTCTCTCTCTCTCTCTCTGAAACTCTTCTCCGTCCTTTTTTCTTTTCTCTTGTACTTCCGTTTTGTTTATCGTTGCTCGCCGGTGGCTGATCAAAGGGAAGTCCTAGCGTAGGGGGTTCTACTTCAACGCGTGCGTTGCGTTACCAGGTTTACTGTAGATTGAACCGATGGTGTGCTGCCAGGTGTCGAGATGTTTTCCCCTCGATAAGTTTGATCACCTAATCAAAGTGGGTGAACCGATGACCTATGGTGATCTGGTTATCAATTACGAATGTTGATCGAGGTCTTTAGTATTACGACATAGGAATAATGTTTAATAGGTAATATGATCTCTAAATTTTTAGTTTATTTAATATAGTCGATGAACTTAAGTCTAATGTTCAATTTTATCTATAAACTTTTAATTGTTTAATGTAGTCTCTAGAATTTTGGTACATATTCAATGTATTTCCTAAACTTAAATTAATGGAAGGACTACGTTAAATATTTTTATATAGTTCAAAGACTAATTAAACATATATGTTTCTTTCCTTACTAAAAAAAAAATTAAACATATATCAAAAGTTTAGAGACGACATTGAATAAATTAAAAGTTTATGGACTACATGGATTTTTAGAGTTCACATTGAACAAATTGAAAGTTTAGAAACAATATTGTACATTGGACGCTATTTCTGTTGTTTTCCTATTATAATTGACAAAGAATATATTTCAATTGGCTTTGCTGTTTACTCTGAAACTTTCTACATTTACCGTTGTCGTTGTGTTGAAGAGTCCCACAAAACCACTTTATACTTGACAGAGAAATGATCAATTACTATATTATTGAAATTAAACAAAAAAAAAACATTACGAAATTCCACTATTTAGTTGTTTAATAGAACTGATGTGAGCACTTGCCATTTAAAACCACTCGTACAATGGAAAATAATTGAGATGCCGTAATCGACTTGCAAATGCGATCCATGAGGCGAGTTAACAAAATGAAGATGGGTGTTTAAATAAATGGATTATGTTCAAAGTACCAGAAAAGAAAAATGTCGAGTTGATTCATCCATCAATTATGTTAGCTAGCCCTTTTAGCATTACTCAATCGTTTACTCACTAAGCAGGCCAGAGTCAAAACTCTTTAAAAAGAAAAAACGAGAATTGCAGACACTTTTGTTTCGCGAAAAATATAAGATTTGGAAACTCTTTTCCTTTTCCTTTATTTTGGCTGAATCAGTAAATCCATAATCAAACAAAGAATTTTCATCGCCCATTGGACATATACTAGGAAACCATCCCTCGGGACAACTACTCTCTATGTAAACAGGAAAGACAACTGCGAAAGTTATCTCCAATAGCAGATGATGCATTAAATGCATGCGAAATAGTGGGGGCGAAAACAATCAGTGTTCACAATACTAAGTACACGAGAATGATATCTTTACAAAAAAGAAAATGAAGAAAAAGAGAAAAGGAGGAATGAGACATAAGCATGTACCCTAGAGGAAAAAGTTTCCGAATTACAAGAATGAATCTACCTAATCCACGGAACAAAGAAATGTAATTCACTGCTTCAAGTCAAAAGTGGGAAAAGCTCCGATAGTTGGCTCCATGAACAAGCAGTAACACCTCCAGAACAGTCGAAAATCCGCTTAATGAAATGGCAAAATCGAAGTCGGCCATGAGTCGCCAGTTGCCGAATAGAAATTTCAAAGTAGAAACAAGGTTGCGAGGAGCATAGCTAGACCCAAAAGGAAGATACCAGCAGGGAGTTTAGGCTGGCCACTTTTAACCTGTGATGGCGCTTGTGCAGTAGACCCATCAGTCGGAGCGGAAGCCTTGGCTTTTTGTACGTCGGGCAATGGTGGCTCCGCTACATCCGCCTCGTCTAGGACAGGGTATGGAGCTTGAGCAGGCGGCAACATTGGAACAGTTAGCAGCCGCACGAGGCTGCCGGGCTGAACAGGACTCATGTAGGCAGGGGTTTTGCTGCCCAAGCCTAAACATTTGTTTCCTGCATTTACCGCAGCATTGTTATCGGTCACTGACGAAAACTTCACACAAAAGAGCTACAAATGCGTATTGCTACATTCAGTTGAATCATTTAGACGCTAGATTAATGCCGTTACAGAAGGTGGCTTTACTTTGAACTGTTTACCTCTACGTAGTTCAAACACTGCTAAAGGCAGTATTAATGCTCTAATAGGACGTCAGAACACTTTGATTCTACTCGTGACTTTGAACAATTAGTTTGAAAAAATTCAAGGTGTAAGATCTGCACATAAATGGACCTTAAATGTCTTCCTACAATTGATGCAGCAAGTCATTTCACAATTCCTCTGCCAATAAAACCTTTGCCACGGACAAAATTTCTTTCAAACTGAAGTAAATTATGACATCGAAGTGTTGCTTACTCTTATATGAAGCAGAAGTCTTTGGGAAATCAGTGATCACACCATCGATTTCGCCTCCCATGACAAAAGAGTTCACCTCAACAGTTGCATCTGAGAAAAAATCCCATGCTTGGGACATAAATTCATTGCTGAATTTTTGCACATAAACAGAAAGCTTGAAGGCATGGAGCTTTGTCACAACATCTGTGACACCAGTAAGAAAAGCCAGATTTGTTGGGAAGACAGAATTCTTCTGGACAACCACAGAGTCGGCAAAGCTTTTTATTTCCAGAACAGTAGCGTTAGTGGCATCACGAATGTCCTCATCAACCTCATACACAAGCTCATAATTGACCTTCTCTTTGATCTTCATCAGAACAGAGCTGTTGGTGGATTTAATCATAACCTTCTTCCCTGTCTTACTACTGAAACCAGCTTTACTCAAAGCATCAAGAACAGCATCAGTTATGCTCAATGACTGATTTTCGGCAAGGAAGGCAGCGTTCTAGAGAAAAAGGAAAAACATCACTTCAAGATTAAGACAACCAGAACTGCTTGTCCAAAAACTTCTAAACATACACATTTTAAAGGGCCCAAATAGGTTAACATGGCATGGACACACAATCCCTTGCACCATACAAGTGATTTGTCCGAACTCTCAAGTAGATGATGGGGTTCACAGCAAGACCGCTTTTTATGAGTCAATTGAGTATGTTCGGTGTTCTTCTAACATGTGTACACTTTAATAAGCTCAAACCCTCTACTTGTAAGACGGTTTGTAATATCTGTATACGATGCGTAACTATTAATTTGCACAATAAGACTGCCAAGGATTAGATATAAGAATAGGTTTCGTACCGAAAGAAACCTGCCTCCTACTGATTGGTCAGAGCTTCAAAATGACTGGAGCAAACAGACTTCAAATTCCATTTCAACCACTGAAGTGGCACTTATGCACTCTAGGTAATCCAACAAAAGCTTACTTTTGGGGATATGAGGCCAGATCAATCGACATGGAGATCGCACCAAATATAGCAAGTCTCAAAATGATGGGATACCTTACAATCAATCTTTTAGAAAGGTATGTAATATTCTTGAAAAATGATGATTTGGCTCTGTTAAGAAGAATCATAAATTTCATATATCCTCCCCAGACGAGGACCAAAACTTGCTACCACTACTTCCCCAAATATTCGAGATGTGGTGCGAAGAGTGAGCATGCAAAACTTATCCTTGAGCTGAAATCAGGATTGATTATTTTCAGGAGGTGATGGTGATTTTTGAAATGCCTTAGTAACTTCCTATATTTCATTACTAACTTTCTAGACATGTTACTAAATGACAGATTTGTAGATTTGTCGTTCGGCGCAAATATGCAATATATGAAAAGATCCAAAGCAAATAATATTGGAACAGAAATCTCACCTCTATGCCAATCAAGACACCAGATACGGATGAATTTTTCGCCAAGGTGAGAAAATCTGACAATGATAGGAATTTTCCAGCACTTTTGTAGGCTGGATTTCTGAATACTTTGGACTGTAAATATGGATTCACAATTGCCGCTGCAACAACATTAATAAATAAATCAGTACAGTGATATTTAATCATTAAAAATTTCTGCATGAACAACTGCAGACGAGGACATGAGTTGATAATTGCTTATCAAGTTAAACTCAGGTATATTAATTTAAGATTGACTGAGGGATTACTTGAAATGAACAAAAAAAGGCCTTCACAAAGATAAAAACCTCTCAACAGGATATTCAGTCGATCAAATTCATCCAAGTCAAGCGATCTTAAACCGTGACAATCATACTAGAAGAAGAAGAAGAAGAAGAAAGAGGAGGAGCAACATGCAGTAGAGAACATGCAGATTAAAAAATGAATGTCAAACTTACGAATCAACGTCTGGATCTCACTCCAGGTGAGGCTAAAACTGAATATTCCAGTCCCCGACTGAATCTCTGGAGCTGTGGTCATAAGGTTGCGAAATTTTGTTGTTGCAACATTACTGCTATCTATGAGATTTGTGGAGCTCAAGCAAATAGGAATTCCATCCTTCGACATTTGAACGGGACAGTCAATAATGTCAGTCCCGTCTGAAATAGCTTTTGAATATGCTAAGTCAGTGCAACCAGGATAATCCCCACTTGCCCCATTGAATGAAATAACCAATGGCATAGCTGAGTGAATTGAAAATATTGAATGTTAGAATACGAACACATCCTAAACAAGCACCTTGAACACAACCAGGGAATACCTGGGTTGTGAGCAAAGAAAACTTGTTTTACATCTGCATGTTAAATCATTAGACATACCTTGTCCTGACCTATTCTTGCTTGGATGGGCAAAACAATCTGCAGGATGAAAGAACAAGTCAGCATATACAGAGAAAGTTGGTTATAATTGTGTATGAAAAGAGAAAAACATGACCTCCATATGTACGAGAAAAAGGATGTCACTTTTATGGAAGAGCTACTCTCTTAGAATGAGGGAAGGCTCAAGAAAGACATTCGTTCATCAAAACAATTATGATCGCAACACGAGACTTGACACACCAGATAGTGCATGATATTGTAAAAGACTTATGAATAAAGCTCAGTAATGTGCTTTATCAATGAAAGAAGACTTACCAATGGCTTCGGAAGGAGTTATCGGGAAATCAGTGAGCACACCATCTACAGAGAATGCACCATTGTCGATGTAAGATAAAGTCTCAGCCACGGGATCGAAACTGTAATTGTAGCTCAGAGGAACATCATTTACAAAATCAGCTGCGAAAACTGTGAGCCCTGCTTTATGAGCATCTGAGACAAGAGAGGTATAAGGTTGCAAGTAGTTACTGACATCAACAGGCCATATATAAAGCTTTGGTACTAGTATCCCAGAAGCAAATGTCTTGATAAACGTAAGATTCTTCAACAGAGAATCATATGTCTGGTTGGTTGAAGGCTCGGTATCATCTTTTCCCATAAACCGGAAGATCAATTTTGTCTTGGTTGGGCTGACTCGTCCGGCAATTCCTCTTAAGAAACCCACTTCTGGTGATGAGATATAATCGATAATTACACTCTTAGACGTGGAAATCACAAAGCTTCTCATGCTCAAGTTATGTTGCGTGAAAAACATGTCATGCTGCAAATTATCAAAAGAGGCTTGTCAACACGGGAATAGCAGAAGAAGGCACCAATAACCTCCGGAGGGACATGTACTAGAATATTTACCTGAATATTCAACCATAATGCGGGTGGTTTCAACTGACTGACATCTTGGACTGTGAGTATCGGGAATAAATTGGCATCGAACCTATAGGTTCGAGAATAAACTCCTTGAGTTACTGTGCAGAGATCATGGAGATTGTGAGAGACGGGAAAATTTATAACCTGAAGTACCATTTAGCAAAAAATACTTTACTGGTATCATGAGTAGTTTTAGTGAGTCTCAATTCACAGGCAATATATATGGTCAGTAATGCAGGACAACTATAACATTCACTTGATTGAGTCTGATTTTCACGTGCTTTGGCCATCAAAGTGTATCCAAGAGATCTACATACATAACCACCCCCCCCCCCGGGGGCAGTAAAGAAAAAGATCCACATATAGAGCATCCAACGTCCTTGAAAGAAATGAAACATGCCAATATACAATTTTAGTTGATACAGAGCAGAAGGCGGAATATAGAGCTTTAAGATGAATTGGTCCTTACAGACGACATTAGCAAGGTCTTTCAGGGTGAAATCAATGGAGAACCATCCTTGAGTAGGCATGCCATTAACGATGTAAGTTTTACGCATATTATTGAAAACATCTGAAATGTCGGTAGAGTTATCCAACTTGACGTGCGGAGCACATATGCCAGCCCCATCTTTTGTCAATTGGACGTCACACCATGATACCACATTAGGTACACTTGTAATCATTGCCAAAGTGTAGGCTGCAGAGCTAGAATCTGGAAAGATCCCTGAAAATCCACCCCTTGCGATGACTAATGGCGGATTTCCTGTAGAAAAGAGGAACAAGTAAGCATCTAGCACACACAGCGAAGAAATCTTCCCAGGCCACACGTAACAAAGCGGACAAGTTGATAAAGGAATTAAAAACTCTGCCAATGCCAAACCAATAGTTAAAGATAATTGCAGACAGTGTCATCAAAACTGAAAGTGCCTGCAAGTGTTTCTTTTTTTTTGAGGGGGGGGTTCTTTTTCCCTGTGGAACAATGCTTGATGATATTGTAATGAGCTATCTTTGGGACGGCTTACGCAAGCATAAGAGAAACAAGAGCCTTTCCTATATTTTTACAACTGCCAGGGCCCCATAATTCTTTTCGGTGACAGCATTGCACTTGACAAGATAAATTTTCAAGATCAGATCACAGGCGAGATACCATGAAATAATCGGACTTTGCATAAGTTCCCCACATAACCAACGAAGAAAACTGAGATCAATACTTCGTCAAAATCAGATTAGGCTAGATGTAACAACATGCGGGCACAAGGTAGTCGCATAACATCAATTCCAGTCTTCCCTAGCTCTTTTCCAATGACCTCACGAGCATTTCTTCTTCGCCGTAATTTTCCAGCAGAGTGTGGCAGGACATCTTATATTGTTCTACCCTTTTACTTAACGAATCTAAATCGAAATATTTCCAAAAATACAAGGATCGTTTTTAGTTCAAAAGCTCAAAGAAAAGAGAGAGGATAACTGCCGATTTAACCGTTCAGCGCGGGCCTTGAATGTCCAAAACTCGTCGAGATACTCAAGTTCAAGATCTTGAATATGTTCCCCTGACCACCACCAAGTCAAAGGAAGAGAGCTAAAAAGTTAGAACCCGCTCGAACAAAGTCAACATCCGTGGGTTTAAAAGCTGAAGAATGCGTAATTCGCAAAAAAATTCCCCGCAATTTTCGCCGGCTGTCTGAAAACGACGCTGAAATCCGAGGAATAGAGCATGTACCGAGGAAATCAGCAGGGTGAAGAAATGCAATCGTGCGGAATTAGTAACCGAGGCAACAGATGCAGGAAGCTCGAGGTAGGACCCACTCGGCGAAATGTTCAGCTCGGTGACCGGCCAAGCAAACCAGACATGCAGGAAGAAAGAAACAGCCGTAGGATTTCATCATTCCTTGTTCGGATTTAGTCTCCCCCGCTCTCTCTCTCTCTCTCTCTCTCTCTCTCCTTCCTCCGATGTTCAACACGAGCAATGCCCCGCAGCTCAAGCAGATTCTCGATCCAACTTAGAAATCGAAGATGCTCGGCGAGAGAGCAGCCGAGATAGATACAGAGAGACGGACAGTTAGGGAGAGAGGGAGAGACGGAGAGAGTTACCAGATAGAGTTTGCCATGGACTAGAGGTAGATCCCTGAGCAGAGACGAGAGCTGACATCGCCCAGCTCACGAGCAGGGAGACGAGCAGGGCGGCGGCGCGTGAGGTACACATTGCCGGAGGGTGTCGCCGGCGGCTTCCGCTCTTCGACTTCCGGAGCTGCTGGTTCCTCGAGTACTATTTCCGCCGGAGAAGTGCGCGAGATTCGCTCGGCAACGAGCTTACAGAGAGAGAGAGAGAGTGAGAGAGAGAGAAGTGAGGCCTATACTTGCTGTTGAAGCATTTGAGGCTGGCTTTTTATGAGGCACACTTGGTTAAAATAAATTGGGAAAATGCAAAACAAAAAAAAAAAGTATTTTCTTGGGGGCTTCTGCTTCCGTCTCGTTTCAACGCCGGTCTAATTATTACGCGTTCCCACGTACATGAGCCGGCTCTTGTCGGCTGGAGCCAGCTGGGTTCAGCTCGCTTCGCTCAGCCTGTTCGAAGTGCTTCTTTTCTTTATTTAATGGCGTTTTGTTTTATGAGAAATTCAATAAATAACTGCGGGCGATTTATTCTTTTCTTTTCCCTTTTTACCCAAAACACGTGGAAATGGAAGCGCAAGCGCCCCGAGTGTAGAAAGACGTGGTCCTTTTTCGACTTCATAATTTGTAATTATATTTTATCAGACTTTATAATTTGTAATTTGCTTATTAATTTGTGGCAGGCCTGATCGGTAGACAACGGGTACAACGGACCATTTTCGGCTCATTTTCCCTCTCCGACGTTGGCATTTATTTAGCTCTTCCTCTTTGAATTGTGGTTTTAGACCTAGGGTGATTGCAAAATAATGCAAGTACACATTTACTCCGCACAATTTTTATTACAAAAAAATCGTTAATGTCTCCCTCTAAGGTACTTGCTATAGTTCATTAGTTGTGCGTGGAAAATGTAAGCACTTCTATTTGAGGCGTGCCGCCTTTTTAAAAGATCTATTCTTCTCCGATTCTCGATGGGTGTCGATGTGCATTTTTCGCTTGGTTATTGTAGATTAAAGGGTATCTGTTAACGGAACCCTTTTGACTATTCAAGCCCGAGTGTTATCGCAAGAAAAGTTAATCTATCATGTTGAACATGAACTGTTTCAATACGTTAGTTTTTCTCTCCTGTTCGTTCTATCGTCCGTTTTCAAAATTTCTGATATGGCTATTTGTTTGAATGTGGACTTCTTCAACATTGGAGGAACTTATAAAAAGTTCAACAAAATTTATCGAGTATAGTGAAAATCAACTCTTGGAAGGGAATTAATAAGCACAGAGTCGACAATCTAAAGCTACAATATAATATCGGTACCCTTCGGAGACTATATACAGCCATTCATCGTCGTTTGAGATCAAAATTACCGCACATATGATCAACGGGCTTTGTACAAGTAAATGATAGATATTTTGTGATTAGATTACCACACCGCATCTCTATGATCATTTCTAGCGATATATTATGATGATCATTCTTTCTCGCAACCGAACAATACATTAACCAATACATTAACGACACTTCTCGTTGGATAACAAGTTGGGATTGGACCAATTAAAACGGGCATGTGATCACGATCTAGAAAGAGACATGATTTTTATTTCACGTTTAGTGTCATGCTGTGCCGTGAAAGAAAAGGAGAGGAGAAGCACATATAGTGACATGTCGAGCCGCTTCCCTTTGTCATGGAGACCCGAATGTTTTTGGGCTTATATTGAAAAATCAACGAAGAGGACCGTGCGGGCCCTCCTTTTTGCCTGTTGGCCTTGGCACTAGTGACTGGGTCATTTCTAGGGGTGAGCAACTTGGATAGCCTAAATCGGGACCGGACCGACGGGTTTAGTTCGGTTCTCAGGACTATTGGTACGGTTCCCGGTTCCTAAAAGTAGAATCGATTTTCGGGCAGTCCGGTTCCCTATTCTAAGGGGGCGGTCCGGTTCCCTATTCTAAGGGGAAACCGGACCGGACCGACTATTTAATATATATTTTTGTTATTTTTTTCTTTAAAAAAATTAATAAAATGTGAACTAAACTATAAGTGAACTTCATTATCATAGATTCATTGGTAAAAATTAGTAAAATGTGAATTAAACCCTAAGTGAACTTCATTGACAAAAATTAATAAAATGTGAACCAAACCTTAAACGTTTAACAAAAAAAAAACTAAACTTTAAGTGACCGGTTCCATTGGACCAGATCGGACCGGCAGTCCAGTCCGGTTCTCAATCCTAGAACCAACCAGTCCGATCCGCAATTCCCAAAATTGGAAATCGGTTCTCTCGGTCCGGTTCCCGATTTCACCTTGGAATCAGACCGGACCGAGAACCGATCAACCCTAGTCATTTCACTTGTTGGATTGGAGTTTGCAACGAAATTCATCACATTTGTCCTTTCTTTTCTCCTTTTTATGTTTCTTTATAACTAGACTATCGATCAAGTGATATCACGAATCGTGTAATGCATACATCGGACTCAGTTGAAATCGTCGGGACCTAATGCTCCGGGGACACCTTTCTCGTGGCTATTGGGTGGCGGAGCGCAAAAAGCCATATAATTCATCAAGCCATCCCCACTTTGCCAGAAGAAAGCGACATGCATGTATCCTTTTCATCCAAGACCTCACTTAAATGCACATCATTCGCGTTCGAGTCTGGGGGTCGGGACTAGGTCGTCGTCTGGACCATTCAATTTTCTCCTTCGTTTTTTCCAGAATTAAAAATTGTATTGGACACACAAAATACCAAAAGAAAAAAAAAATTACAATTGCCGATAGCTACTGGCTCGCTGGCTCGGCCTTTATAAAAGGACCCTGCATCACGAGCAAAAGGATAAAACCGTCCGCCCATTATATCGTCACCACTTCTTTTTTCTTTTTCTTTTTTTTTTAAATCTTGGGCCAGTTAGATATTCGCTAATTACTTTTCATTCTGATCTTGACTGACGATGGTTTTCGCCCACGCTTCACACGAACCCTTACCTAACTCGACATCATTATTCAATTACGGAGGAGATAAAAAAAAACGCGTCTAGATTTAACAACTAAAAAATAAGGAGGCCGGAGTCAAAACATCGAGGCCGGAAGACAACGAAACTCGATTCATGAAATCATCCTTAGCTGTACAGCTCCATTCAATCACGTCGAATATTTAAAAAAAAAAACAAAACACGACAAGGTTTTGGCGCGCACGTATGGTCTTTCTTTGTTTTTCCGGTAACCATCGTGGGGAGATGGAAACGGCCAGATGCAGGAGGGTTCCTCGCCACCTGGGAGCACATGGGGGAGGCAAAGCAAGAGGGAGTGGACATTGACGGGTTCTGATTGGTCCACCTAAGCGCCAGTGATTGGGCTTGCGGAAGGTGGGTGGGGCCCCCCCATGCGGGGGGTGTCCCACTTGCACGACCCCACACGTCTTTGGAAGAGGTAGCAATCGCAAACGTAAGCCCTTTCGTAGAAGGGATTCCCCGCTTACGACCGAAAGGGATTCCCCATCCCAAAACGTCAATCAAAACTCAAAAGTTAGAAAAAAACATTAAACGCTAACTTTTTTAACAAAGGCTGATGCGAATTTTTACTGTTTTCTAATATTTTATGGAACCCGATTCAATAGATGCATGATATTGATCTTCTTCTTTTTTCCGGGCGAGGTTTGTGCTTGATCGATAATGATCTCATATTGTGCGGTCTCAATTCAGGGAATTTGGCCAATCAATATTCAAACGGGCGTAAGAGGTGAAGGAGGTCGTTCTCGGTAAGGATCGTTGAAAAAGAAATGATGGATGGATGGCCCACGGATGAATTCGATGGAGCGCACTGGAAAGCCGCGTAGAGAGAGAGACCAGTTCAAAAGGATGGGGACGCGGAGCAGGGGGTTGTTTGTGCGCGGGGTGTTCTGATGGCAACGTCTTGGTCCCAAGTCGTTGCCCTTTTGTTGGGTCTTCCTCGACCTGTCAAATGGGTGGGTCGGGTTGAGTTTAGATCGGGTCATAAATGGTCCGATCTAAATTGACCCATTAACCTGTTTATGACCCATTTATGCGCAATGCAATTTTGTTGACCCATACCCGACCCGACCCATACCAAATCCATACCCGATTAGATCCATATTGCTAAAATACTTTCATATTTAATTAAATATAGGAAAATTCATACCCAAGCTGAAATGAGAGTGCAGAATGAGTGAGTGCAAGATTGAGTGAGGGTGAGAGAAATGCGTTGAGTTTAAATCAGTTGTAAACTCATTTATGACCCATTTGCGACCCATTTAACACTAATATAAGACTTCTACCTATTTATGGCCCATTTACTAAATATAACTAACCCATTTATGATCCATTTACTAATAAATGGGTTAAGAAATGAGTTTATGACCCATTTTGACAGGTCTAGGTCTTCCTTTGCAAGATTCTTTTGGCCGAGTCAACGTGAACGGGTACCAAGATTTCACGACGCCTCGCTTGTTGTCATGGCAACCCAAGTCGTTGTTGCCTACTCATCCTTGCTATCGTTTTCTTGGTTGACGATACCTACTCATTCTATTCGCGTATATCTGAGCAGGATTTCATTTGGGAGATTTTGTTTGACTTGTCCTTTTTCATTTCTATACATGTGCATTGTATAGTATTCGGTTACCCATTTGTTTAATTAAGAAAATTATTCATCAAACTGGAGATCATAATTGTCGGCTCGCAAAAACTCCTCTGGACTATGTCCTAGTTAAATCGAAATACTCGATTATTGTGTTACGAGGTGACTTTTGTATTTTTCGCGCTCTACTTTCCCTTTCCATTTCGACATTTAACCTCTCGTCGTATCAAATGCGTGAAGTCTATTACAGACATATAACTATCATTATTTGAAGTCATTTCCGGATCTAATCATTAATGGCCTTAAAATGAGGACTCGTTTTAACTTGCCCTGAATATTTCCTCGTGTACGGGAGACAACTATGTCATTCTGGGAAAATTCACATAAGGGAAATTTTGTGTTCCATCATCCATCCACAATTATCAAGTGATTTCGTGTAAGATTTCATAGAAGTGAATGTTTAGTACAACTTTTCCGTTGTGATTGTAACTTTAAAGAGGGCAATGCATTATTTGCTATTTGCTTGATAAACACGTTACATATGTAATTTTTTCATTGCTACATTACTTATAAGTAATTATTGAGATGCCTCCCTCAATTTCAAAGCGTTTGCAATTTATGGCTATGTTTGTTTTGAGAAAAATGAATAATTTAAAAAATATTTTTCTAAAAATAATAACTTATATCGTATGAAATAATTGGTCAAATAAAATCTTTCATTGGTAACGATAATTCATGTTTAAATATTTTCATGAACAATAAAAAAAAATTTCATTCGTTCGTTCTTTTAAGCAATAGAAATAATTATTTTAAAAATATATTTTTTAAATTATTCATTTCTCATTAACAAAAGCATCTGCTCGCAATTTGCTAGATCCCAAAGCATGCTGCCAACAGGATGATTTTGTACAACTGGAAATGAAAGCGACTTATCTTCTTTAAGGGTTAATACCACGAAAAACCCTAAACTGGTACACTTGTGACACATTTACCCCAAACTATTTTTTTGACCATAAAAAACCCCAAACTGGTACACCCGTGACAATTTTACCCTGAACATACCACAAAAAACCCCAAACTGGTACACCCGTGATAATTTTACCCTGAATATACCACAAAAAACCCCAAACTGGTATACCCGTGACAATTTTACCCTGAACATACCACAAAAAATCCCAAACTGGTACACATGTGACAATTTTACCCCGAACTAATTTTTAATATTGTTTTTTTTTATTTTTTTGAATTTTTTTATTTTTTCTTTTCTTTTCTTTTCTTTTTTTTTCATTTTCAAACTTTGGCCGGTCGCCGATCCGGCGACCGGCCAGAGGCGGAAGCCGGCAAGGGCCGTCCTCGCCTGCCCAGGGCAAGGGCGACCCTCGCCCGACTCAGGCGAGGGCGGCCCTCGCCTGCGTCGGGCGAGGGCCGCCCTCACCCGACGCGAGCGAGGGTCGCCCTCGCTGGCTCACCCTCGCCCAACGCGGGCGAGGGTCGCCCTCGCTGGCTCACCCTCACTCGAGCCGGTGAGGGTCGCCCTTGCCGACGCTGGCGAGGGCGGCCCTCGCCGGCTTCCGCCTCTAGCCGGTCGCCGGACCGGCAATCGGCCAAAGTTTGAAAATGAAAAAAAGAAAAGAAAAGAATAAAAATAAATAAAATTCGAAAAAAATAAAAATAAAAATATTAAAATTTTAATTCAGGGTAAAATTGTCACATGTGTACCAGTTTGGGGTTTTTTATGGTAAGTTCAGGGTAAAATTGTCACAGGTGTACCAGTTTGGGGTTTTTGGTGGTCAAAAAAATAGTTCAGGGTAAAATTGTCACGGGTGTACCAGTTTGGGGTTTTTTATGGTCAAAAAAATAGTTTGGGGTAAATGTGTCACAAGTGTACCAGTTTAGGGTTTTTCGTGGTATTAACCCCTTCTTTAATCCCTCGAAATTCGATCCAGAGTTCAATGTCAACTTCTCTTCACTAGCATATTGGCTCCAGCTGTGGAAAGAACATTCTCCTTGCAAAATTATTTACGTTTTTTTTGCAATTGGCTTCAAATCTTATCCCGTGTAATCAACATTGCAAAATATTCAAATCAAGATCCCTAATCTACGCTATTTACGACATTCATCATTAGTCTTTAGCCTTAAAAAAATTTCCAGTCACACATTTAATTTAGGGACGACACAACGGAATACACCACCGACATAAGAACAACTCTAATCGAAAGCGCGTAGTTTATGAACATGAACAAGCATGTTTGACTTGGTACTCGTTGGTTTATTTTTTCTAGAAAAGTGAAAACTATCATGTCGACAGACTTATAAAATGGTCCAAATTGCGATGTGACGGCTCCATTTAGCATCTAACCATTTTTCGGACAGCTTAGCATGATTATTTTCTAGCTTGTAGCTAGACCTGTCAAATGGGTGAGTCGGGTTGGGTTTGGGTCGGGTCATAAATGGTCCGACCCAAATTGACCCATTAACCCGTTTATGACCCATTTATGCGCAATGCAATTTTGTTGACCCATACCCGACCCGACCCATACCCAACCCATATCCGATTAGACCCATATTGCTAAAATACTTCCATATTTAATTAAATATAGGAAAATTCATACCCAAGCTGAAATGAGAGTGCAGAATGAGTGAGTGCAAGATTGAGTGAGGGTGAGAGAAATGGGTTGAGTTTAAATCAGTTGTAAACTCATTTATGACCTATTTGCGACCCATTTATGACCTATTTGCGACCCATTTATGACCCATTTAACACTAATATAAGACTTCTACCCATTTATAACCCATTTACTAAATATAACTAACCCATTTACGACTCATTTACTAATAAGTGGGTTAAGAAATGGGTTTATGACCCATTTTGACGGGTCTACTTGTAGCCCAACGTCTTCTATCAAAGGCCTGATTTTGTGGGCAGAGCACATTTGACTCGGTCGCGAATAAGTCCCGCAGGTAGACAGACGCTGCAAGCACAATGAATTTCGCACTCGTGAAAGGCAACTGAGGCAAATGCGACGCACCCCCGACAACTTTGTATTATAACTGAACTTGGGTGTCAGTTACGCGAAAAACGAGTAATTTAAAAATTATTTTCTTAATTTATATCGATTAAAATAATTAATTAATAAAAAATATTTTCATCATCGAAGATATTTTTTTATAAAATATTTTCATTAACAGTGAAAACTATTATAAGCGATATGAGCAATATAAGCGATCAAATTTAGAAAAATATTTTAAAAATCACTCATTTTTCGCAAAAAATACAGAATCTTAGTTTCCCTCGTCTTCCTGTGTATGTAGTAGTAGCATTTTGGACCATTCTCGTGTCATGTGGTTGGGATCCTCATTAGAAACTTAAACTTTGTTCGTTTCACGGAAAATAACTTCTATGCTCTGTTCGATTAGGGTATGTAACTCTTTTAAACAAAAATTTTAGGGACAAATGCACTACAAGTTATAAAACTTGTCAGAAAAGTATAGTTAAGTCATAAAACTTGCAAAAAGTGCAATCGAGTCTTAAACTTAGTACCGTTAAATTTACTAACGGAAAACGCTGACGTGTAATATTTTATTGCTTTCTTAAGACACGTAGCAATGATGTGGCATCTAATAAGTGCCACGTCGGCAAAAATACAAATTAAATTAAATTAGGAAAAAGCTATAAAAATAAATAAATAACCAACTAGCGGCTATGGCGGTGGCCAAGCCCTCGTTGGTGGTCGCCGCCACAACCGCTGGGAAGGGCTAGCGAAGGTTACTCGAGCCTTCTCGAAGCCTAATGACCCTCATCGGCCCTGGGCGAGACCCCATCGATCCTCGGTGACGGCATGAAGCCCTCGATCTGGGAGAGGGTGCGACCCTCGCCCCAGATTTGAACAAGGGTCGCCAGGCCTCGCCTCGAGTTGCCCACCCTGGGCGAGGCCTCGCCGGCCCGGGGCGAGGGCCGGTGACCCTTGCTCAGATCTGCGGCGAGAGTCGCGCCCTCCCCCAGATCGAGGGCTGCAGGCCCTTGCTGGGGACTCGCCTGAGGCTAGCGAGGGTCGCCGAGCTTCGGAAAGGCCTAGGCAACCTCTACTGGTCCTTCCCGGTGGCCACCGCCGTAGCTGCTGGTCCTTGGTTTTTTTTTTCCTTTTTTATAGTTTTTTCTAATTTAATTTACATTTTCTGATGTCGCGCTTGTTGGATGCCACGTGTTTCAAGAAAATTAATAAAATAAGACATGTCCGCATTTTCCATTAGTAAATGAAATGATATTAAGTTGAGGACTCGATTGAATCAATTTGATAAGTTTTAAGACTCAATTACACATTTTGTAAGTTTTAGAACTCAAATGTATTTTTGTGATAAATTTTAGAACTTGTAGTGCACTTGTCCTAAAATTTTAAAAATGATAGGTAATATATATTCATTTTCCTAGAAAAACTTCTTGATAAAGTTGCAATTTTTGCGAAACCATTGGAGCCTCGATACCAAATTCCTTTTATACACAAACCATACTTTTTTTTTGTCACGACATAAACCATACTTTACCTACGATTAAATGAAGATATATTACCCACCATTTTTCTAATTTGTGTATACAAGAGTTGGGGCGGCAATTGTGTTCTTATTTATTAGTCAGGTCATTGATCGTGTGTGTCGACAGGTGGACCCGCAATTCAACAGGTATGTAAGACCGGCACTTAATTTGCAGGTTGCTGCGTCCTGTGGTGGTGGCTATTCTCATTTGTGGAAACAATGACGAGAGTGCAGACCAGAGGCAGCACGTGGGTACGATAAATGCGCTTGACTAGTCTCCGTATGATCTGATGCAGTACTTTTTTCTTTGGTCGGCAGCATGATGCAGGACTTCGAATTCCAATGGCGCAAACATTTTAGTTTCCCTTTTTTTTTTTGGTCAGAATTTTGGTGTCCTTTAGCTGTTTGTGTTCTATGCTCTGCATCTACCAAAAAAAAAAAACTTTGGAAGATGGGGAATAAACGAGATGATTACCAAAAAAATTTAAATTTATTATACGGATGTCAATTTAATTCTTAATATGTTAATTTAATTAATTTAATCCCAAATATTTTTGTAATTTATTAATGCAGATATTCGTAAAATAAGTTTATGATTTTTTTGATAATTATTCTGGAAATAAATTATTTAGCTTTCCAATTCTTGTTTTTTAATGTTTCATATTCCTTAATCATGTGCTAACTCGAGGATGAGTACTTTGTTAGCAAATCCATAAAATGCTCTTGTGGGGATCATGTGATGGATATTGGGGTAGTATTACTTCGAGACATCAACGACAGGCAAAATGAGAATACAAGAAGCATACGAAAAGAAATAATTTAAAAGGAAGGAAAAGTTTCCCTCTATTCTAAATTAAGATGACAATCCCATCCACCGTGTCCTTTGACGTGTCGGACAGCGCAAACATATTCTCAAACGCATGCTTCAATAATTACGTCCTTGATAAACTTTTTGTTAATAAAAGTATCCCTCTTTAAATCAATGAACAACCAAAATGACCTTTCACGACTTAATAATAACATGGGCAAGCGTGGAACATGCTTTCGTAGATTCACCTTTGATAACGTCGCCAATTGAATTATATTAGTTGGTTAATTTGAAAATTTCAAAATGCAATACCCACAAGAAAAATCCATGAATTTGATGGTTATTTTAGGTAGTTAGTTCAAGAACCTGGGATAATTTCCAATACAGAGATATAGCATTTGATCTTTTTATGGACAAAAAAGTTTATCTTGAGAAGGTAAATCTTGAATTCATTGATGCTCCGTCTATTTTATTGACTTGATAGTCAAGAGTCAAAAAGTCAATGGCGAAACACGACGAAATTATTTATACTTGATTCTGTGGCAAATTAACTACACATCGTGCACCTAATGCGCGTATGGATACCCTTTCTTTGATCACTAAATAGATCCTATCCTAGCATTTCAATTTTATCATCTATATTATAGACTATAGAGGCACAGCACAAATAATTGATGTATTAGACTCAACTAGCTATCTCTGCAAAAGCCAACCAGCCACAAAAGTTGCGGGAGGTCCTGTACCGCGAACATGTGATGCTGACCTATAACAAAAAAACACAATTACAAACAACCTACAAACTTTGAATCTTCATCTTCTTCATTTTGAAATGTCCTACTGTAATTGTAGAAACATTCTTTCTCTGATTAGGAGCTGGAGCTGAATTGAGTTAATGCCATATCCAAGGAAGGTAGATGTCGTTAAATGATGCATAATGGGACTCAAATTTCGTGCTAGAACGGGAGATTTCTATTCCAGATCCAAATTCATCGTAATCGTTGATTTTGTGAGATCTACGTGGACCTCCAATGTAAAACCCGCGATTTTCTTAAAATTTTTTTCCCTAAAATGTCAACAGTTCTATGCAATAATTTACTTGGATAGGTAGAGATGGCGTGGTCGGTGACATATGAAAATCACTCAAAGGCCAGGCCAGGCTAATCAGCTACCTGTCCTGTTTTGTGACATTATACAGCCTACTTTAGCAATGAAAATGCCGTAGGCCTTGTCTGCCTTTTACAAGCTTACGACTTAAGTCCAAGGTCACCCACTCATGACTGCAATGACCAATCATCATTCGGTACGAACGTGGTCGGCCCATCAAATTTTGGGCCCAGTAAGCATGTCCTGGCCCCACAACAGTAACGAGGTTCTGGAGAATGGAGATAGAGAATCAATAACAAGCTGGTTCTTTTTTTTTTTTTTTCCGTTAGCATTATATTCCGAATACGGAGTGAATGTCACGGACTCAGAACAGCGAGAAAAGGGTAGGTGACCAACGAGTTGGCCCAGCAGTCGACACCGTGCAACATCGGAGATCTTCGAAGATTTAGCAATTAAAAAAAAAAAAGACAAACTCTAAAGACATAAAATCAACGGAGATTTAGCGACGAGCCGAGCTTCGTCTCACTGATTTTCCCGACTTTATGTCTACTTTATTAATCATAAAAACAAAGAAGCAATGGATTTGAAAGGCTCTAGGTGGGCCGCATGATCACGATAGCCTGTCATCCGTAGCCGCTCGGTCCGGGTTAGTTGTTGGCGCACTTCGGGGGCGCTTTGAGGCCGCATTTCTCGGGCAATGCCATGGCGTTGGTGGGGTTTATCCCGAAGTTCGGCAGCATGGACCTGTAGCGGCAGAGGCACTGCATGTCCGCTTTGGAGATTGCCTTGCAGCATTGCTCGGTTGGCGGGGCGGGGTGGTCGCCCGTGACGGCCGGGAGGCATGAGGCTAGTTTGTCGGTCGGGATATTGCACACGGCGGTGGCCTTGGCTCCTCCCGCCATGGCTACGAGCAGCACCAATGCGAGCCCCTGCACGAAGCTCTTGCCGCTAGATCTCCCCATCTGGCCCCCTAAAAACTCAACGATTAAGTGGTATTTCGAGGGCTTTAAGCTTTGATTTCTCGACGAGTGTGTATTTATAGTGAACTGGCGCCCGTCAATCACTTTTTGTTTACGTGTCTACTTTTGTTCTTTGGTTCTCGGAACTCGAAACATGGCTCGTGATTTGTGCATGGATTTTCTGTCTGGACGAATAAACAAGCGATCGTCACGGGCATTAAGGCATTCATGTGACTGATCTGTCTGGCTCACGACGAATGGCATCGTCGATGGCCTTCACATGGAAAAGTCAGGGCAAGGGACACTGGGACGGACTCCAACCGTCCGAGCGATTTCGTTGTTATAAAACATCCGCCGATTTTGGCTCTTGTGTTTAGGCGACCCGCGGGATTCGCAAAAGTAATAAAAACGCGGTTATTTGTTTTCATCGACTGGGTTTCCTTGTCACGGAGAAAAATAATCAAGCGACTTTATTGCCACGGTGAGAATGTCTTGAAATTTCGATGAACGGCACCAGGCGACAAAACAAGAACGAACTCTGCCATGGATGAATTTATATCATATTTATTGGGGGATAAAAGAAATGGAAAGGCTGTTCTATATCTTATTATTGGGACAAATTCGCGAAAAATGAATGATTTGAGAAATGTTTTCCAAAAAATGATAAATTGCATTGCTTACGAAAATGAATGAATGGAAATCTTTCTCATAGTCCATGAAAATGTTTAGACATAAATTGCTGTAAATTTTCTTCGACTAATGATTTCAAGTAATATAAACGATTATTTTTAACGAAAACGTTTTCCAAATTATTTATTTTCCTCGAAACAAATGAAGCCGTAATTTGTAAAACCCATCGGCAGAGTGAAATCCAACATCTCTTAGCACCTCTAACCAAGGAAGATTAAGCAGAGCCATAAGACTAACGATCTATTCTAGAGTTATTATATGTTTATGTACAATTTTTTCTTTTTCCATTTCCGAAAACATGCGTGGGTCCACCGATTGGGCCCTTCCGGGCTTTTTTAGGTTCCGAGCCCCGAAAAAACCAAACCCAAGCCAAGCCCCAGCAAGCTGCCAAAGCCCGGACCGAAGAACATTTTCCAAGCCGGTCACTCGGGTCGGGACCAATCCGGGTCCCGGGCCAAGCCATCTAAAACCCGACCGTGCGGCTCGGGAGAGAAACATCGGCAGCGTACTAATTATAAAAAAAATAAAAATAAAAAGCCGAGAATTCCAACGCGCGTGCGCCCAAACTATAAATGCAAGCACCAAACGTGGACGAAAACTAGAAAACTGCGGCTCCAGCGTCGTCATCCCCCCGCTCGAAACGTCACGGGGAAATCTAGGTCTTTTTCCGCTTGACCCCCTCCCCACGTAATTCGCCTTTCTCGGATTGCCTCCTCCCTTTTCGTCGATTCCTCCTCCTCGGAACTGCCGCGAATCCCCGGAACCAGTTCGAATTCGGATCGGGGCGGCGTCACATGGCGTCCTCCGACGACGAGGCCGAGGCCGAGGCCCTGCCGGAGACGGTCTCCACTTACTACTTCGAGGACCACGACGACGAGCCGGTCTCCTTCTCCGTCCTGCCGCTGCGGTGGGGCGACGCGGACGGCGGCGGCGAGGACGCGGCGGCGGAGACCGTCTTCCTGCACGGGACCGCCGATGGCGGCCTCCGGAAGGTTTACAGGGAGGTCAAGTCCTGGAGGTTCGATCTCGGCGGCTCGGGCCCGGAGGTGTCGGTGCTCTCCAAGGACAATGTCTTGTTCAAGCTCGATAGGCCGAGGAGGAGCTTCCAGGATACGATCAGGACCGTGCTGATCACGTTGCACTGCCTGCACTACGCCAAGAATCACCCGGACGTGTCCGCAGAAGCGCTGTGGGAGCACTTGGCTAGAACCTTGGGGTAACGCTCTTGTCAGTGGGTTGTGAGAATTTACCGTTTGACATCTTCACGTGTCATGGGGCATGTGTGATTTTGCCCATGTGTGATTTTGCCCATGTGTGATTTTGCCTTTTTCTCAATCTGGTTTCGTAGGTTCTACGAGGTCCGGCCTTCTGCGAAGGATTTGCAAGACCATGTAGCGTTAATTAAAGAGGCTATGGGGAGGGATGACGCATTGGCGAAATCCAAGGTTGTTCTTGTTCCCGTCATCTCGTTTTAGATTCATGACCCTGTTCTTGTGATGATATTCTGGCTATTGACATGTAGTCGCTGTAGAGAAGTTTTAGATTGTTTGTCTATTTCAAATTGTTGTGTCGGAGCTCCAGTGACGAAAAGTTTAACTGAGAGCAGAATTCCGGAGCACCATTTTTGTTAATTATTTTTTGTGCGTGCATGGTGTGGTAAGTGAGCTTGTGTCAAGGATGAGAAATGTTTTGAGTTGTTGCTTAGGCATTCATATCTATCACGGAGCAATCGCTAATGCACAGACTGTTTGCTATTTTCAATAGGTTTTAAGTTCATTGCAACTAAAGTTGAGTATTGATTTGAACTTGATCAAGTTGGAGTCGCTTGCAATTAGAGTCGAGCATTGATATGAAGTTGATTGACTTTCAATGCTGGACTAGTTTAGGGAAGCTCTTAATGGTTGGAAACTTTTGACTACTGTCTATAACTCCAATGCTATAAGATATAAGTGGCCTCGCTTTTTGTTTTCTTTTTACTAAATTTTTTATCAGGATTGTTTGCAAAGGGTTAAAGCTGCTTCAAAAAAGTTTGCTTTCTTTGCTTGGACTTCCATGCATGTTTAGTTTCTAACAAATGATTAGATGAGGCTTCATAGATTCATCTTTATAGGTTGTTATTTCATGCATATAGTTACTTGGGTTTGCCTGTGCAAGAAAGTGGTAATCATCTTTGTTTTTGCCAAGGAATGTGAAAGAGATGATTGGTTACCGAAAAATGGAATTTTAAATTCAAATTCATGAAAAAATCTTGGATCTTCCTTCTGTGTCTGCCATGTGGTACTTATTTATTGTTAGGAACGTGTGGATTTTTGAAGTTTATGAATTGAATAGTGAAAAGTTGGAGCCTTTTATAAAATATGCTGTTGACTGAGATGCTTTTGAGTTTGGTTAGGCCTTTTTAGTTTCTTTCTGTCGTTACTTTTTGATGTATACTCTCTTTGTACTCGTGTGTGTACTTATCCAACAAAAAAGACGGGGTCAAGCAAGTCCATTGTTCGTTTGGACGTTCATTAATTGCCGGACATAATTCATGCAGGTTCTGAGCAAATTGACGGAAGAGAAGCCCTGGGAGAGGAGTAAATCCGGCGAGGTTGGATCCTTTACCTTTTCTTTATCTTATTATTTTTTCTCCGTAATTTCTGCCATTTTCCTTTTATTTGTTTCTCTGACGAAGGTTTTCTGAGGATCTTTTAGAATGTTGCAAAGCCTAGTTTCATTGTGGATGATACTGAAGATGTCGGGATGGAAGATGCTGAAGATGAGACCGCGGAAGAGGATGATTGTTTTGATTCTGTTTGTGCGCTATGTGATAACGGTGGTAACCTTTTATGGTACGTGTCTTCTTCCTTCAGTTTTCTTTTCCTGATATATACTTTTTTGGTCTGTTAATTTCTAGAAATTTAGTGATCAGAATACTTTTGGTTCCAGTCGTTTAGGGCATTCTTCATTGTGGTCCTTGTTCTCATTTTAGTCCCTGAGTGAGTGTTTTGCTACTATTTTCGTCCCTCCAATGGCATTTCAATGTACTGTTTTGGTTTCTACAGAGGGGCGAAAATGGTCTTAAAGTACGTGTTTAAGGACTACATTGGGAGTGAAGGAACAGGGACCGAAATAAAGAACGTCCGGACCAAAATTATAGTTTTTCTTTTAGTGATCCCAGTGTTCCAGTTTATTCCTGCGACAGTCTTTCGATTGTTCTGGTGCTATTGTATCGTTTCAGTTCCTATGAGAGAAACATGCTCTATCCCTATGAGTGTGTTCCTTATAATGGCAATGGTAACTGGGAAACAGCCATGAATGTAGTCTGTTTGTATATTCAGCTCGTTTTAATAACTCCGACACAATTGGATTTGACCCGGTAAACTGGTCAATCTGGTTCTGATTAGGCTCGGCTTTCCGAAGTTAGTCACCGTTGTCGAGGGAGAGAGCCATACCCACTCTCTAAGATAGGCACATAAGCTTTTGCCACTTTGTAAGGGCACTCGTTTGTGTCTGTATGCCATCTGTTGTATATATTTTATACCTCTCTGCAAAATTCCAAAGCTCCACAAGTTTGGAAATTGAACCTGGGACTCATATGTGAACCACTCTATGTGTTATGAGTTGACAAAATGGGCTGCATTTAGTCAAGTGTTTACGTATAAATATTCTTTTAAAATGCTGGTTCACCAGCTAAGCGCTCCCCTGATACGGTCTTGCTCCTGTCTGGTTTACAAAACATTAGCGTAGACTCAAAAAATCCAACTTGGTCTACCATCTACCAGTTTTGATGAAAATTCTCTTCTTTGACTTTGATCTTCCCCATGGATTATATGTCCCAACGGGCTTCAGACAATGAAATTCTTGGAAGTGTGAGTGCATGAATTTTCCATATTGTATGTGGGGTGAAATGTTCCTTTTGCTTTTAGGGCAGTTTCTGCTCTTTTAGTGGAGTTTTATGGATGTTCTTATTGCACCTTTTACTTTAGTCTGGCATGCAATTTTTTATTTAAATTCATATCTGACAGTTTGTTAGCAATACAGCTGTGACGGAAAATGTATGAGGTCATTTCATGCTACTGAAGAAGATGGTGAAGACTCTCTTTGCGATTCTCTTGGATATTCACAACATGAAGTTGATGTAGGATAATACTTCATTTTTTATTTCTTTTTTGTGTTTTGAAGTTAGTTCTGTTTTTGCTTTGGTTTCTTTTTTTCTGCTAGGCCTTTTTTTTTGCTCTGGTTTCTAATTATACTTTTGTTGTGACGTTGACAGGCAATGCAGACTTATAAGTGTGAAAATTGTATGCACAACCTGCACCAGTGCTTTGCATGTGGGAAGTTGGGCTGCTCTGACAAGTCTTCTGGTGCTGATGTATGAGACAGTAGGAAAAGATCAATTGTCTGGCTTCATATGTCACCACTTAATCTGATTTTTATGATGAAGGCGTTAAACTTTGCTCGAGTTTTTTATGGCTATAAAAACTTATACTAAATCAATGAGGCTTGCAAAGGATACTGAACTCTGTATTTTTTTTTCTAAGTTTGGTTCAGGCGGAAACATCTACTGTTCATGCTTGTCCGCAGTATCTACTTAGTAAAAGTCTGCCATGCCTGTGCCCCAGACCACATATTTTGGCATGGTCTGAGCTAACTCCGTGAAGCAAGTCCAGCAATTGTTATTTTGAACTGGAGAAGTCTTTCAAAACATTGTCTAATCAAGCCCCTCTTTTTTTTGGGAGAAAGAATTTTCAATATTTTTAAAGAGAGAATTTAAGGTTGGGTCGTTTAGCTCAAGACTTGCCTGGTCTATCTCTTGAACATACTCTTAACTTGTGACTGCGATGAGCTCCCTCATTCCTCCTTCTCCCTGCTTGCAAATTTAACTTAAAAAATATGTTAATCATCAGGTTTTCTGGGTTTGTGGGCCCGTTACTTGACTCCAGGCTTCTAGAATTCTATTCAAGTGCTGTTTTATGTCAATTGTGGCTGTTCTATAGCTTAGTTGTATGGATATGTTTTCTTACACTGATTCCTTGTTAGGTCTTTCAATGTGTTTCTGCTACTTGCGGCCACTTCTACCATCCCCATTGTGTAGCAAAATTGCTCCATCGCAAAGATGAAGTTGCTGCAGAAAAACTTAAGCTGAGGATTGTTGCAGGCGAAAGTTTCACATGTCCTGTACATAAATGCTGTGTTTGCAATCAAATAGAAAACAAGAAGGAACATGATCTGCAATTTGCTGTATGCAGACGATGCCCCAAGTCTTACCATAGAAAATGCTTGCCAAAGTATGTTCTACTGAACTTTTAGATTATTATTGCTTTAGTCTCGTTGTAATTGATCTATGATGCTTCATGTGCTTGTGTCAAGGGAAATTGTTTTCGAAGATTCAGATGAAGATGCAATAACAAGGGCATGGGAGGAATTGCTACCCAATCGCATATTAATTTATTGTTTGTGAGTGCTACTTCAGTAGCTAAGCTTCTTTAGCCTTCAACTCTTAAGCATTTTGCCATCATCTGCTAAAGAGCTGTCTTTAACTTTGCAGAAAACATGACATTGATGAAGAGATTGGGACTCCAGTTCGAAACCACGTAAAGTTTCCTACTATTCCAGCAAATAGGGCTGCCGTTGGAGAGAAAAGGAAAAGACCAGTAGTGGAATCACTCTCTACTGCAGGGAAAGGTTTAAAGAAGAAACCTGTTGCTTCAGAGGACTCCTCAAAAAGAGCTTCAGGAAAATGTTCGTTTGGAAAGGAGAAATCTCCTTTAACAAAGAAAGAAGGTGAAAAAGACAAAAAAGTGAAAGTATCATCTGGACAAGATTTGGCCAAGAAAGTGAAAGCGACAGATGCATCCAAGAAATTTCACAAAGATGCTGCCAAGTCCAGGTCTTTGGAGCCCAGCACATGTTTTACCACAAAGGAGCACAATTCTCTGGGTGAAAGCTTATATTCCTTCATGACAAAGGCATCTGAGCAAATAAAGCCAGGAAAACAAGTTGTACCAGATAGTGAAGAGGGAAGACCAGTGCAGCCTGCTTCCGAGAAGTCTGATGACTCACTTCCTGAACTAGATGCTGACGCAGAGAGGAGGTAATTTGTTCTTGTCTGTTATCTTAGCTGGTGTATAATGATCAGCACATGCCCATCGTAGGATGTATTCCATTCTATTTAATTCTTCAATTATGTGTTCCCACAATAAGCAGGCTGTTGAATCTAATGAAAGAGGCTGTATCTTCAGTAAGTATGGGAGATGTTATGAGAAAGCAGAAAGTGCCATCTACTCATGCACAATATCTGAGGTCAACTGTTGATAAGGCAATTACTATTGGGAAAGTGGAGGGTTCAGTTCAGGTACATACTTATGCACTAACTCAATGCGTCAATAGGATACTTTAATTGAAAGATTGCATGTGCAGGCTCTTCGAGCAGCTTTACAGAGGCTAGAGGAAGGAGACAGCAATGAAGATGCAAAAGCTGTCTGTGACCCAGATGTTGTAACCCAGATTTTTAAGTGGAAGGTTCAGCACCTTCACATTCTATTTTCTATAGTTGTATTTGAGGTTATTCTTGTATTCTATTTTCAATTCCAGATGTGGTCTCTCTCTCTCTCTCTCTCTCTCCCCCTTCAATGTCTGGTGTAATCTGCACTGCTGCTTGATTGGAACAATACTTTGCGGCTACACTCATGTTTTTCTCTTTAGTGGAAAGAATAACTAGGCTTTTTAAGTTATCAAAACCATTAGTTATATTTGTGGCCCAATGTGAGGCTTTAAGTTATCAAAAGCATTGGTTCTATTTGTGTCCCAACGTGAGCTCAGACTATAGATTAAGCTTCTTACCTTTGATCTTGTCCTTTATTTTTGAGCATTGCTTGCATCGGTTATTTGTTTTGACCATTCATCTTTATTTTTTTTTACTTTATTTATTTATCCATTAATTTTTTGTAATCAGCTGTTAAAACCTTTGGAGGTTTATGCATGATTTAGTCCCCTTTTTTGGCTGATACTTGAGAAAAGAAAAATATGTTAGCTCATTCACATAGCCCACTCTCGAAAATGCTTCTTATCAAATCTTTTACATCCTGTCGCAATTTTTTTGTTGATCAACAATCACTCATATGCTGATTTGATTGGCTGCAGGACAAGCTTGGAGTATATCTAGCACCATTTATATATGGTATGCGCTACACTTCCTTTGGTCGACATTTTACGAAAGTGGATAAACTTCAAGAGGTGATTGTACTTTGAATCTGAAGCCTTTTTATCTCTGAGTTGGCAATTTTAGTTGGATTTATGTGCAGATGTAGTGCTTCGTTTTCTTTCTTTTTTGGCAAATTGTTACACACCAAAATGAACTATATAAGTAATGGTAAATAAATTCATTTTCGACCTTCTGTTATGGAGATTTAAAGATTTGTGGACCCCCTTTCATTTGATAGTGAAAAATAGTACTTACAACATAGAAGTAGCCAAATGTGTGTCAGCCCATTCACAAAGTGACACTTCTTTGAAATTCTATGGAAGTCAACAACTTGCAAATTATTACTCTATTTATACTTGCAGAAAGCTATTCCGGAATCTCCAAATTTACTTATATTTGTTGCCTTTTCTAGGAAATTCTCTGATTTTTGCCGAATACAACATTTGAAACAAGAAAATGTAGGACATATGGATTTCATCTATCACTAGTCTCCTTATACTATACTTGTGCCCTTTATACCCCATTACAGGTCAGATTTTCTTAATTTAGAAAAGAAGATGGTTGTTTTAACTGCCTTAGCTTCCTTACTCGGAATTTTACTGAGGCTAGCATCTTACACATTTGTACGAAGTAGGGAATTTAGAAGTTCACTTGGTCAGCCCACAAGGTTTCAGTCAATTTCTTTCTAGTAATGAGTTAATCGGTCCCTTTCATTTGATCGCTTTTGTTTACATTGAATCTTCATTTTGAGTTATACATGCTGCCATGGAATCTGATTTTCATACAGGGTTTTGTAACCAATGAAATTGAAAAAAAAAATTGTACGAGAAAATATTGAAGCTGTCAGTTATTTTGATGAGACAAGTACCAACAAGATATCTCTGTCTCCCATTGACAAATAAAAATTGCACATAAGCAGTTGTTGACTTATTTGAATTGGTGACAGATTTGTACTTGGTGAATAATGTGCATATATATTGTGGGTTTGTTTGTCGGATAGGCATTTGGATTAAAGAAATGATGTGTCTTGATAGAAGCTTGTGTCTTCTATTTCTGTATGATTTTATGGGTGAATTGCAAATTTTAATGATACATCCTTGGATGCAGATTGTTGACAAGCTCCATTGGTATGCTCGGGATGGTGACATGGTAAGAAACGTAAAGCTTAGTAGTTTGTTTCCACTCTTGATGCTTGAGAATTTTAAATGTAGAAGATCATGCTGATCTATATGTGATCGGCAATATGATCGGTGAGGTTCCTCCTGAGGGATTGAAGTGCTGAATTTCTTCGCTTGAGCTTATATTTCTTCAAACGAAGCTAGCAATCATCACGTACCCTCATGTGAATGGTTATCTTTCACCAGTCTTTGCCATAAAAGGAAATCTGCTTCTTACACTTTTTCCTCTTCTTTGGCTCTGTTTATATGACATTTTGATGTCACTCATCCAACTCATAAAAATTGCATTAACAGATTGTTGACTTCTGTTGTGGGGCTAATGATTTTAGCTGCTTGATGGCAAAGAAGCTTGAAGAGACCGGAAAGAAGTGCTCTTACAAAAATTATGATATATTTCCACCGAAGGTAATTTGCACATGCTACCTTGTTTCATTAAGTTTTATGTGTGAAAAATGTTTTGGTTGTCTTTGCAGACGGTTCTGCAGCATGGCTATTTCTAATTTTTTGGGATATTTTTAATGATGGCTTTTTTGTTACTATTGTTAGTAAGCTCGTGTCTACGGGTTGTTCACTTGTTTCACTGGGAGGAGGCTGAGGGACGTAGAGTTTCTTTGTTCCTGTTCCAGGGTAGTAAAGAAGACACAATTCCTTAGATTGTGGAATGGAAATATAGGGTTGCCATAGTTATTGAGTATAGTATCCAAGGTTAGACTAGGTTGGCTATGAAATAATTGTTCTGTCTCAACTCTCAAGTATCCATTTGTATAAGTCATCGTGCAATTTGTTCCAAAAAGCAGTAGTTTCATTCAGGATGAGATACAATATGTGTTTGTAATACAATAGAGTCAGACAGTGTGATTGCATAGCTCATGCAAGTTTCTTTTTTCTTTGTATTTCCTAATGGTTTGAAAAGGTCAAATCAGGTTTGGGATCCTATAGTATTTGGTTCTAGGATATGCTGACAGTTTTTGGAGGAGCTACGGAACAAACAGCACCTGCAAATCTGTGGCTGGTTATGTTTGAGGGTTGGTCAAAGAGGCTTTGGAGGAAGCTTCTAAGGTGCCTTGGTAGTCAAAGTAAGAGATACAAAAAAATTTAGGAAAAAAAAGTAGAGGCTAGAGTTAAGAGTATTGGCATAAGAGCTAGAACTTAAAGAAATATAGGTTGGCACAAAAGGAAGCTTGTAATGCGAGCTGGAGCACAAAGGAAAGCGTTCCCAAATGCGAGACTTTAAACCCGACTGAAAGATGAATTTTGGATGGGAAAGTACTAACATATTTGTGAAACAGGATATTCGAGATAAGAATGTGTCGATGAGTGTGTGAGCATTCGATGATGGAGTTAAAACGAGTGTATTCGTAGAAAAAAGTTTTTAGTGGCTCTAATGAGGATTAGACCAGAGAACTTCGCTTCAGATGTTCTTGGCATATGAGTGGAAGGGGCTATGGAACAGACACGAATATCTGGGACAGATATGCAATCCCACAAACATGGCCATTTCTAGGCCTTAAACAAGGGACTGCCTTTTAGTCTCCAGAAATTACTTTGGCGAAAGTTGGCACACTTCTTCTAGCGGTACAATAATTCACAACGAGAGGTAAGGAAAATCACTGTCAGACGAGAGGACATCTTCGGGATTGTTCTCGTTAGCATACCTCCAGCGTTTCCATCGTTTCAGGTCTAAAGCTAGCTGTAGCCTTTCTATGTTTAGAGAATCTGGAGATGATTTGTTGTTGCTAGTGCTGGCATCGGATTCTCTTTGAGGAGCATTGGATTCCCTGTGAGGAATTGTTGGTTGTGGCCACTGGGCTATATTCTGGAGATCAGAGGAGGGACCGTAATTCCATGGTCCTGAGAAATTTGGTCCACTCCAAGGGTCTTGGGAAGACTACTGTTGTTGAGGAGGCTGCAGAGGTTGAGGTGGCTGTGCAGGCTGAGGAGGGTTATTTGCATAAAACTCTGATAAGGCTTGTCTGATAGCATCTCTAGTTGGTTCATACGCCTGCCTATAATCCCATAGTACTTCTTTTTGGAATGCATTGGGCCAGATTTCTTTAGGAACAATGTGGTTCTTTTTGCTTAATATCCTCTGAATTTCTCTGTATTCAGAGTCGGTATCTGCAATGCTGCATCCATTGACCTGTACACCATTGCATAGGAGGATGAAGTGTTGAGGTAATCAAGCTTCAGAGTGCGAGGAGCAATGAATCTTCCAGATGGTGAAAAATATCTCCATGACCTGCTTAGCAGGGCATGTAGATTCAGGAGGACTCATGTAGCCTACGTACATGTGTTATTATGTCATGCTTTTGAAGTTATAATTTTGAATGTGGAGTAGACACACTGTGAAGTTTGTTAAAGGAAATTAGTACCAAAATTTGGTAAGAAATTGCTGGATCGTGGTTTGGAGTGTGTTTGAAAGCTTAGCCAACCTGTTAAATATGAAATGTGGAGGAGGAATAGGCTGTCCATAACCATAAATGAGTACATGTAAGTTGTTGTAAGTCAGGCATAGTTACCTACTTTCTCAGCCTTATCCCCATTGCTTCCACTTTGGTTTCACCACTTCGGTTATGCTGGTGCTTTGAAATCTGAAGTAATGACAATTTTGCAGGATGTTGTTGCTTCTGATGCTTGTCTGAGAAACTTGAGCATGCCAACATAATTTGAGAACCTTTACTAGTGACCCGTGCACTTAGTGTGCGCATGCGCGCGCCTTTTGCTCGTGTTTGCAGGGCGGTCCATTATTGGGCGAGCGAAACTTCACGGCTCTGTTTGCATCCTTGGATATTTGAGTAGATATTTTGTGTCTGCTAATTTCTGGTCGAGGAAGAAGCCTAGTTTACATTGAGGCACACGTGACTGTTAAATAGTTGGATGATATGGAACTTTAGTCTGTGTCTGTTAAATGCAATATGCCTGTTCTTTAGAAATTGCACTTGCAATTTGTTAGAGATTCTTCTCGATGCCTAAAGGTTGAAATAGGGAGTTTCTGTTAGGGTTTTTCCAGGCTGTGGCCTGTGGTAACCAATTTTTTTAACTTTAGCATTGCTTTGGGCAATTCATTTTCCATTGCATGCCATGAAGAAGAATATTTGGTTGACTTAGCATTTGCTGGTAATGCTGGTGTTGCTATGATCTCTGTGAAATGTACTTGCTAATTGAACCTGGACTTGCCTTCGTGTAAGCCTGGTTTTACATAGTTTTTCCTCCTTTTGATTGTAGAAGAACTTCGAGTTTGAACTAAGGGACTGGATGACTGTCCAACTGAAAGAGCTACCTTCTGGATCGAAATTGGTAAGAGGCAGAGTTTTGCTTTACCTTTCTGCATTTTGGTTGGGTGTGTTGGCCCTTTCGCTCGCTCGCTCCCTCCCTCCCTCTCTCTGAACATGTCCATGCGTTGTTGAATGTTTTATCCTTCTATTATGTTGCTTCCTGAGTAGATCATGGGGCTAAATCCTCCTTTCGGAGTTAGAGCAGCTTTGGCAAACAAGTTTATTGATAAAGCTCTTGAATTCAAACCAAAGCTCCTTATTCTGATTGTTCCATCAGAAACTAAAAGGTAACTACTTTACTTTGAGCCCTCTCTGTTCTTTTTATGCAAATACTTAAATCTAGTGGTGTGTTGCAGATTAGATGAGAAAAAGTTTCGGTATGATCTGTTGTGGGAAGACAATCGATTCTTGTCTGGAAAGGTGAAATGGGACATCCTGTTCAGCCTTCTGATTATATGTTTGCATCTGATGGATTAACTGTAACCTTTTCATTTTCAGTCATTTTATTTGCCAGGGTCTGTTGATGTGAAGGATAAACAAATTGAACAGTGGAACAATAAGCCACCATTGCTGTATCTATGGAGCCGTCGAGATTGGACTGCAAGACATAGGACCATAGCTCAAAAGCAGGGTCACTTGCCGACAAAGAGTGAGAGGCCACAGTCAAACGATGACTGCAATGGATCACTGGATCCTCATTATCTGAAAGATGACCGGAGCCTTTGCGTCGGTACTTCGTCACATACAAGTGATACCTCTGTGCCAATGGGTAGGCCTGAAGAAACCAAAGACAGAGTCAATATGGCCGAAGGTCAAAAAGGGCGTTTTTTACGAAATGACAGCGGGAGAGAAAGCAGGGAGAGCCAGTCTACCGGGACTTCTGCGGGGAAGACCAATGGTGTAGGAACCAGTGGAAGAGAAAGTTTTGAGAAGTCACCTGCAAAGGCAACACCTCATCATCTCTTGCTCAAGTTGACAGATGGGAAGTTGTCATTCAACGATCGGTCCTCTAAGCAAAAGGCCGATGGTAGCAGAACACATGGAAGAGAAATGGATGAGAAGGATCTACCTCATTGTTCCTCACCCAATTTGACGAATGGGGAGTCTTCATTCAATGATCGGTCCTCTAGGGAAAAGGCAGGTGGTAGAGGAACACGTGGAAGAGAAATTAACAAGGGGCTACCAGCAAAGGTAAGCTCTCGTCGTCCCTCACCCAGGTCATCTGTCAATGACCGATCCCCATGGTCGCGGGAAGCTCCCTTTGAGAATGATGTCAATGACATGAATTATCAACAAGCTGACCCAAGCTTGTCACATGCTGAGAACGTTTATGGTGGGCGAGGAACCACTCTCTCTGAGGATGCCAGCAGGATGTATGGGCTAAAAAACAATAAATACTATTCAACTCAGAGATGGTCAAGTGGTGGTGGTCCTACCAATTATGGGGCTCAGAACTTGGAGAGACCGTATATGGCTCATATGAGGGACACTGACAACTACAGACCCAATGTCTCTGAACCTGAAGATAGATACTGGAGGGACCGGGAGATGCGTTCGCAGGTCCGTCTTTATGGTCAGCAAGATCCAAATGCATCTCAAAGAAATTACAGGGCAAGTCATGATCCCGGGTACGGCCAGCTAGGGCCCGTGACATCTAACTATGGACTCCTGGGTTCCATCGCCGAATCGTCCCAGCGAACCGACATGTCTGCGATGCAACGATATGCTCCCCGTTTGGATGAACTGAATCCAATGAGAATGAACAATGCGAGGCCCGAGGCACCTGCCATCCGTGGAAACGGGTATCACGATCCTAACAGGGTACCGCAATTTGGATACCAAGGTGACTCTTTTGGCTTTGCTACTGGTCCTCGTCGGCCGTACTCTCAACAGAACTCTTCCGGCTGGCTTAATGAATAAGTGCTTGGATGTTTGTTTCTTCCCATTCTCCCTCTTTCTAGATTTCAGACGGTTAAGTGTGAAAAATATTTTTCATGTTCTCAACGGCAATCTTATATAATTTTAGTTCGGAGAAGAGGGCAAGTTTTTCACTGCATGGCTCTGATATGTGATGGTCTCTAAAGTGTGGCTGACGCTCGTGAAATGATGCAAATTTTTGGCTCTAAGCTAGTGGCAGCGTGGAAGTGGAACGGTCGGCTACTTCTGCTTCGACCCGATCAAAACTTAGTTTCCACATTCAAGAGTCAAAAGGGTGACAACTGGTCACGATTTTCTCACTGCCTGGTCCCAACTGGCGTCCTGTGTGGTGTTGACTGAGCAGAGGTGGTCCTTTGGAACCCAGAGATGCCTTCCTGTCCTATAAAATAAAGCGTTGGATCCATGTTTTTATATTGAATATGATTTGGCCCGCCGAATTCAATAGCCAAGAATCTGGCTGCACTAGCAGAGTTGGCGCATGCCTTTTCAGCTTGTCGTCTTGCACCGTACCATGTGAACCTGCTGCTCCTATTTCTTGATCCTAACATAAGACCCAGCCAAAACTCTGAAATCCCATTTCTTCGTCGACAACGACCGACCCGGCAACGGTCGTCCATTGCCCGAACCCCTCCGAAAGAAGAAATGAACCAAGAAGCAGAAGAAGAGCTCAAGAACTTCATCCTAGTATGGACCTCCGCCCTCGCCGCCCTCGCCTACTCCTACTTCGCCTCCTCCGCCGTCCCCCGCGGCGCCCTCCGCCTCCTCTCCCTCCTCCCCGCCGTCCTCCTCCTCTCCTTCCTCCCCCTCCGCCTCTCCTCCTTCCACCTCGGCGGCCCCACCGTCTTCTTCCTCGTCTGGCTCGCCAACTCCAAGCTCCTCCTCCTCTCCTTCCACCTCGGCCCCCTCGCCGACGCCCCCGGCCTCCTCCACTTCCTCTCCCTCGCCTCCCTCCCCGTCAAGGTCAAGCCGCCGCGTGAAGACAAGAAAGCCCCTGGAAAATCCCCGAAATCCGCTCTCGCTTCGGTCCGACTCGCGGTCAAGGTTTTCATTCTGGTTTCGGTTCTCCGCGCCTACGAGTACAGGCCTCGGTTGCATGAGTACGCGATCCTCGCGCTCTACTGCGTCCACATGTACCTGGAATTGGAGCTCGTCCTCGCGATCTGCGCGGTCCCGGCTAGCGCCGCCCTAGGGCTTGACCTCGAGCGGCAGTTCGACGAGCCATACCTCGCGACCTCGCTGCAGGACTTCTGGGGCCGGCGGTGGAACCTCATGGTCAGCAGCATACTCCGGTCCACCGTGTACGACCCCGTGCGGCGCCGCCTCGCGCCCCTCGTCGGGGCGAGGCCGGCCTCCCTCCCGGCGACGGTCGCGGCGTTCGCCGTCTCCGGGGCGATGCACGAGGCGATCTACTACTACATCACGCGGGCGAGGCCCACGGGGGAGGTGACGTGGTTCTTCGTGTTCCACGGGATCTGCGTGGCGGCGGAGGTGGCGGCGAAGAGGTGGACGGGCGGGAGGTGGAGGATGCACAGGGCGGCGTCGGGGGTGCTGACGGTGGCGTTCCTGGCGGTGACGGGGGTGCGGTGGTTTTTCCCGCAGCTGACGAGGAATGGCGTGGACGAGAAAGTCATAAGGGAATGCTACGCGATGTTTGACTTTGTGAAATACGCAGTAACTCGGTTCGTTTTCCATATAAAAAGCGAATTTGTGTGAGAATTATTGAAGCTGCGCGAGATTGTCTTTTTTCTCCTTTTCACTTTCCGCTCGAAATTTTGCGGATGCCAATAGCAATTATAGCATGATTATTTCCCTACAAAATAGTGCAGTTAAAAATCAAATCTTCCCCTGTACTTCCCTCTCTATCCGCCCGAAATCCAGCGGTCGACGGCACCCCACTGCCGCCACACCTTTGACCACTGTAGTCGCCGGCCACAGCGAGCGTCACGTCGGCGACCTGATTTTACCTACATCTACTGTTCTTAGGCATGATTTAAGGCACACTCTCTTATGTCCATCTCCTCTGTGTCTTGCGATGCTTGATGGTCCCTTGTCAAGCTCGTCGCCGTCGACGGTGACTAGTCTTCAGATTCGGCGATCATGCCTCCAGATCTGGATGCCCCTCCGCCACCATGATGATGGAGGGTAGGTCGCTTTGGGAGGCGGTGGCTCAGGGGCGGGGGTGGTTGGAGTTGAGAGATAGAGAGGGAGGGGGAAGAGGTACGGTTGGCGACGGCTCGGTCTGATTGCGTGGTAGCTATTGGAGGAAGGTTTGCGTGGGAGGGTTAATCTGATGGGAGGAGGGTTAAGAGAAATCAAACACGCGGCGTGATCTCGTGAACAAGAAAGCGAGCGGATCCATTGAATGAGACGGCGAATTTACACCCTGAACAATAAAATTGACTCTAATTTGCCTACTTTAAATTCAACTTCAATATTATTCAGTCCAATTCCAACGGAGGGTCCGCTAATTAGCAACTCACTTTCGCTTCTACTTCATATGTCCATTGTGCGGAGTCGTGTTTGCTTTCAGGATTGTTCTATGGGTAAAAGACTTATTTACCAACGGATGGACAAAGAGTCGGAGAGAGGTGATTATGCCGGTCGGATAAGTAATGCAATTGGGGCGATAGTTTAAGCTCGGAATAATCTACGCAAACACAGACTAGCATTCGAGGATAACCTCTCCCACTAATTCATTGCCCGATTTCAATGCGTTTCCTAGCAACCAAATGGAATCACGAATTATGGGACAACACTAACCCGTACGCTTAAAATTCGAAAGTGCACCCGTAACGCGACATTTTCATCTCCTTAAGCCTTAAGCCAATTTCCACGTGCCAAGGGGTACGAACCCTCGTACGTTCTCTCAACGACAGCAGCTTTGTTCGGATGATCGAATCCCCTTGAAAATCTCTCCCACGGAATAGGTAGGTGTCCAAGACAACCGAAATCTGAAGAGAGCCCAAGAGCCCGAACACTCAACTCTTTTCTGGGCCTCTTCTTGATCTGGCCTGCGCAAGCTTGTTCCTTCCCAGTGCATCTCGATCCCTTTCGCCTGGACCGCTTAGATTCTGCATCTGCGGGTGATCCTCCCGATCGCCAACCGGAGCTTCGGAAATCCGAGTAAGAATTCTACAGTCCCTCACCTCGTTTCTTGATTCGTCTCTTTAGCTGAATCTCGGGCTCCCTGTGAAACGGAAGACATTGAGCTCAGGTTCGATTTGTTTTTGTTGCAGAGCATATTTTCTCTCCACGCGATAGAAATCAATTGTAAGCCATGGGATTCGTGGTCACGAGCCTGGTTTTTACGGTGATTGGGATTCTTGCGTCCCTCTGCACCAGAGTTTTCTGCAACAGCGGGCCATCCACGAATTTGTATGTATCCTCTGCGTTTAGGCTTTGCTTTTTTCTTTTTTTGCGAGTGCTTATCTCTTCCTTCGCAAATATTGCGTGTTCTGAACAAGTCTACTAGGATCTAATTGGTCTAGCTAGTTCGTTCTCTTGCTTCACGAATCGCTGCATTATAAGCAAGAGCAATGCTATGTATATGCACAATTGGCGACTCTTTGGCATTGAAAAGGACCTTATCACATAGCACACTAATTGTATAGACCAACTCTCTTATAATATGAGCAAGAGTAAGTGTTATTTCATGAGTAAATTGATCCTGGGAAGGGATCCCCTCCGCCTCGTCCATTGTCATCATCTAACATCAATTATTAGCTGTCCTTGACTAACTTTTGAATCATTCGATCCGAACGGTAAATAGAATCGCGGGCAAACGGTAATTTTTTTTTTGGGCGGCTTGCTGAAAACAAATAAAGAAGGTGTCTTCTTGACTGTACGCTTTCACTTCCAGCATTGGAAAAATGGCTCTAGCTGCCGTCCTTCACTGGTCACTCTTTGAATTTGGATTTTGTCGTTACTATGGCTGCAACAGCGATAATGTGGCTATATGAATTGGCTGCTCAGTTGTGCGCGCTTTTGTTTGATTTCACGGTTGTTCTATTTTAATGTGAATGCTATGCCGTGCACTTCTGAGATTTACAATGCTTCAAGAGCCAGCACCATGCAATTTTTAGTACCTGGTGTAACTTTGCTAGTTGGGGTTTTCCTATCAATGTACACATAATTGATGTCTTGACGCTGCTTTGAGCATTCCTTCTCAGACTCCTGCATAGGGCCTTCAATTAAAGTTGACACTGAATTTGTATCGCAGGTTCCTCATCACATTGGTTATTACAGCTACAGTCTGCTGTTGGATGATGTAAGTTTTGTTGTGATCTGCAGATCTCGTTAGTCTTTCTTTATAATTCATTGACAATGAAATATCTAAATTTCCTTGGTATACTCTTTGAATAAGATTCTTCGTTCCAGTGTGCGTTATCCTCGACAAATACATAGATGTTGTGCACCAAATGAGAGTGTGTGACTTACATGATGGAATGTTGGTTGTGCTGACTCGGTTTGATTATCTGTACTTACTTCTGTCAATACTTGTGGGATCTCATTCCAGATTTGTGCTGGGTTTTTCCATTGCCTGTGAATTGTACGTAAAAAAGCTTATGCCAGGGGTTGTCATCTGAGAAACGTTCCATTTGTCAAAGTAAATACATCGAGCACTATAGTTTATCGCTGGATTCACCGCCCATGACAGTATGTGTGTTGTGTTGTTGTTATTCACCTGTAGGAAGATCCTAAGTTTTATTCATAGTATGTGACCAAGCGTGTGCTCTTTTTTTTTTGGCCAAAATGGATCAAGTGAACTAATCACTTTTGCACCCTGACTCTGTCCTGCTTAAGCTGGAACATCCCAACTTCCAATATTTATAGTGAATGATTTCTTGAGATGCATAACTATTAAATTGAAGAGAGCTCTTTCCGGAAAAGAATTATTAGCGCAGGTTGTTGATGTCGAATCGGTGAATTGTAGATATCTTCTAGATACATACATACATACATACACACATACATACATACATACACACGTGCGCGCACGCGCACACATATATCACCACTACGGTAGTGCATGTTGAAGCTGTCAAAGAGGTGAATATGGATATGTAGCTAGGTATATGCATCTGTATGTTCTGTTTTCATCATTTATCACACTTATATTCTACGTTTGTTTTGTAGGTGGGCAATTGTATATCTTGCGCAGATGAAACCTCTCATTGTCCCAATTCTGAGTGACGGGGAATGAAGTGCTTCCCGCTTGACTAGTGTTGTAGGTGATGCACCGGCTACTGTATTACATATTTTTAGGCACAGGGACCATTCAATATTTCCTTGGACGAGTATGTAAATAATGTTGGCAGATCCTCTGTTGAGTTCACATGGATTGACTGCCTGAATATCTCAGCCTCAATGTGTTTATATGTTCATATGATACTGATGCAACTTTACCAGTTTGTAAGAAGAATAAATACGGATGTTGTACCCATTAACTACGCAGAAGTGGTTATGTCCCTTTTTACCACCATGGAGGTATGTCATACTTAATAACTTTTACTTTTTGAGGCTTCTTAATGCTTTCATTATGCTGGCTATCGAAATGTTGATGCATAGTGTCTTCCTACTGGCTACAGTTTTTATACTGCCTTTCTCACGGAACCATAAGTGGGTGTTACCGCTCATACGGATCCCAGCCAGCAAGCAAATAGTCTTCCTAGCAACATGATTATCATAACCGTTATTCGTGATGTGGCTCTCTAGAGATTCAACCAAAAATAAAATGGCTTGAGGGATTTCGGAAGCCGAGCTCTTATGCTTAAAAGTACTGACATTCTAGGAGGAAGAAAGATGCAGCACCATACTCCAGGGCCTTTTACATAGAGCAGCTCTAGGTCATTACAAACGCCGTGGAACAAAAGCTATACTTTATACTCTGTTGCATCTCTTTCGTGCAGAATCAGTTTGTTCTCGAGTTCAAAACAAATCAACTGGCTTTCTTTTGGTCCCATCCAATGTTGTCCGATCTCACGCGGAAGAGACACAGAGAGTCAAAAACGGCTTGCGTGGCGATGAACTTCCCAAAACCAAACGGTCGAGCGACGACACCAGCTAACCACATCAACCTATGTAATCGAGAAATAGGAAGAACATCAATAATGACACGGCATCAGTGTAATTAGGAGGTTTGACTTGGATCTGTGGTCGGTGGTTTCACCAATAACCTCACCAAATTAGGAATAGTTTCCTATCAATAATGGTCATTTGCACCTGTCTTGTAGCATTTCTTATTGTAACGTGTCGGTGCTTGTAAGCCCCGCCTCTTTATATCTTTGTCTTACTCTCTTGTTGTTTTTTGTCCAAAGAATGCTGAGATTCACTAGGAATTTCAAATGAAATAGTTTTACTTTTTACTTAGGGGCTCCCATGTCAACCTATGTAATTGAGAAGTGGAAAGAGCACCGGTAATGACGTGGCGTCAAGAGGGTCCCACTCAAATCTCGCACCCCATTGCGCTCTCTCTCGCGGTCCACTTCCCATATATCCACATCCGAAAATCGAAAAGGAAAGGGGAATATGGTGAGAATTTGCTAATTCGCTAAAACCCTAAAAACCTCCCTCGTGCGCTCATCTGTGCAGGAGGAGAGACCGGGAGAGTGAGAAAGACAATGGCGTCTTCAGTCCAGCTGACCAATCTCAAAGACCTAATCTCGCCGCCCCTCCGCCACGCCACCATCTCGCATTCCATCCCGAGGGCGAGCTTCTGCTCCAGCGCCGGCAAGAGGGGGAGGCCCCCGTGGAGGCGGAGCCGCGCGAACTCGGCCCGCGCGAGCTGCTCCTTCGTCCCCACGGAGTCGGCCAAGATTAAGGTGGTCGGAGTCGGCGGCGGCGGCAACAATGCCGTCAATCGCATGATCGGAAGTGGCCTGCAGGTGAATCCTCGCTCTCCTTGTCGCGCTTTTGGTGGCTTTCGTTTGGAGGTTTTAGCTGGTGCTTTTGCTTCTCCTGGCAATTTCTTGTGGTTCGTGGTAGCGTGTCGTGGTTTTCCTTCATAGTCGTCGTTTGTTGGCCGTATTTGCTGTTTTACTTCTTTTCTCTTAGCAATGGTTCCCTACAGTTTTGCCCATGGTCTTCTGGCTTGAGCTGCATTTGCTGTTTTACCTTGCGATGGCCTCCTCGACTCAAGTCGTGGAAGTAGCACTAAAGTTCGTGTTGTTCTACTGCTGGTGTGTAGGGTGTCGACTTTTACGCCATAAATACGGATTCTCAGGCATTGCTACAGTCTGCAGCAGAGAACCCCCTACAGATTGGAGAGCTCTTGACTCGTGGATTAGGTCTGCTTCTGTACCTTTCAACCTGAAGAATTCCTTTTCAGGTTTTACTGTCCTTTTACTGTGATATATAACATGCATTCTCATGGTAATTTGTATGGATGTTTTCTTGTACATATAATACAGAGGCATTCATAGATAGTAAACGTACAGCTATTATTATACCATGATCTGGGCATAACATGGGGTTGCGAATTAAACAGTATCACACGCGTAATGATTTTGATGGACTGTTGGTTTTCTGATTGAAATTGATGGTAGAGCTGTAGGTACGGGAGGAAACCCAACTTTGGGAGAGCAGGCAGCGGAGGAATCAAAGGAAGCCATAGCCAATGCTCTCAAAGGGTCAGATCTTGTGTTCATAACAGCCGGTATGGGTGGGGGAACCGGATCCGGCGCTGCTCCAGTTGTTGCCCAGATATCCAAGGAGGCTGGTTACCTCACTGTTGGGGTGGTTACCTATCCTTTCAGCTTTGAAGGACGTAAAAGATCTCTGCAGGTTTGTCTTGCTGTTTAGTCCACTGCGGACAAAGACATTCTTTCTTTTTTAGTCATTGCAGGACATATGTGATAAGTAGATCAATGACGGTTTTGGTTTGGTTATTTAGTTTTTGTCTGGGGTATAATGAAGAATAGAGGGAAATGTGGGATGAGAAGAGAGGAGGCCTTATGTGGAACATTTCAACCTCTTCTTGTCTGTATCTTTTTTTATTGAAGGTATTTCAAATTGTCAGTATGGAATTCAACAAAATCTTTTTATAGAGAAATGCCCCGGGAAACTGCATGTGCTACTGTTTGGATCTGACCTCTGGAAGATTGCGGAAACCCATTTTATATCTATGGTTAATAGATGCAACAAGGGTAGCCAAATCCATAGCACGTCTTTTAGCTAGAGTAGGCTTACAGCTAACAAGTTCTTTGTCGATAATACTCTAGTTTTTGTGAAAGATTCTGTTATTAATAAACTATTTGGGTCTTTTTGTTGTATTTCGTCATCTTATAGATCTATGGACATTGTTGATTGTTGAGTTCCAATTTTTTGGAGAGATATATATCATTAAAAGCTGGGTTTGCTCTTCAGCTGATATTTTTTTTTCTCCTTTTTCCAGGCATTAGAGTCTATTGAGAAGTTGCAAAGGAATGTGGACACGCTAATAGTGATTCCAAATGATCGTTTGCTTGACATTGCTGATGAGCAGACACCCCTACAGGATGCTTTTCTTCTTGCTGATGATGTCTTACGCCAAGGGGTCCAAGGAATTTCTGATATAATCACGGTGAGTGTTTCATTGAAAAATCAGTCATCATGATGGCGAGCAGTCAGTTGAATCAGTAAATTGTTACCACAAGACACCTGATTGCTGATACACTGAAGAGTTAGCTCATAATAGCCCATAGTGATTTTGGATGGGTCATGAACATCTAGGAGCTCATAGGAGTTTGATCATACTTTTAGAATAGTGTTCTCGCTAGCTGGAGACTGGATGGCACTGTTGCTACCAGGTGGTAGGTCATGGGAATTGATTATTGTGGTCTATGTTTTTTATGACATGTTATGAGCATACATGGTTGATCGTGTATCTTACATACTCATCACTGATGAGGATTGCTACATTATTACGTACATTGGGTTCTCATTATACAGCCAAATGGTATGAAATGTCGTGTAATCTGCTCGGAGACAGTAGTGTATTCAAACTTTTCCTGTGTTTCCCATGTGCAGATACCTGGACTTGTAAATGTGGATTTTGCGGATGTAAAGGCAGTCATGAAGGACTCTGGGACTGCAATGCTTGGTGTAGGGGTTTCCTCCAGCAAAAATCGTGCAGAAGAAGCAGCCGAACAAGCTACATTGGCTCCTTTGATTGGATCATCAATTCAATCAGCTACTGGAATTGTCTATAATATCACGGGAGGGAAGGATATAACCTTGCAGGAAGTTAACAGAGTTTCTCAGGTACGAGTTTACAGAGTTCGCATTTTTCAAAGCAATGCACTCAAGTTTTTTTTTTGGATTACAATGTTGCTAACAAAACTACCTTATTCCCTGAATTTTTGTGTAATAAATAATCTTAGCCTTGGAAGAACTGGAAAATTTCTTTACTTCACTGAAGTATTTGCTTTTCTGTTGCTTAGAAAAAGTTATTCACCAAACACTCCTCTGAATGATTTAAGTTATATATTTTGAGGTCGACTAGTGAAATATTATGAATTAAATAACTGTTCTCAGGGATTTTACAGAATCTTTCCTTTTGCTGCCGTTTGTGGAAGACTGGCATTTTGGAGTCTGAACAATATATATGTTGTTTTAAAAGAATTGAAAGAGGAATAATTTCAAATGCCATCGTGAATTTTTGCTTTGATGACACTTCTCATTCTTCAGAACGAAATTTGCACTTTGCACCCTAAGGTTCTAGACTACACAATTCTTACTGCTCTTGGTGCAATAGAAGCTGTTTGGTCCCTTTCACTCCTAAACTCAGGCAGTGAGCTTGCTTTGCCAAAGAATATGTTTTTTGTTTTTACTCCGATTAAACCATGGGAAAGTAATGCCCAAACAAGCGAAAAATCATTGGATTGAGCCAGTCTGATTAGAGAACAAGAGAAAAATCATTGGATTGAGCCAGTCTGATTATGTACATTGTCATTATGTTGATGAATGATTGTCAAGTAGTCTCCCTTGCATCTGAAGAATGGATAACTGATTGCTAAATTTGATCGAGGATCCGAAGGTTATAAATTAGAGGATGCAAAGTGTATTTTAAAGTGAAAGTCCAAAGCTTTCTCTCCAACTTCCATCAAATCATGCAATTGCACTCATTTGGGTTCATCCTTGATAGTCAAGTGGTAATTTGCAACTTAAATTGTTTTTGGGTACTAATGGTCATGTTTGTATACATATTCAGGTGGTGACAAGTTTGGCTGATCCTTCTGCAAACATCATATTTGGTGCCGTTGTCGACGACCGCTATAATGGCGAGATTCACGTGACAATCATTGCGACAGGTTTCTCGCAATCTTTTCAGAAGACGCTCCTCACTAACCCCAAAGCTTCCAAACTAATAGACAAAGTAGCAGCTCAAGAAAACAAGGGCACGCCTCTGCCTCTCAAGACTCCCACCTCTCCTTCCCCTGTTAATTCAAAGTCTTCCTCGCGAAGGCTCTTCTTCTGATTAGACTAGTCTTTATATTATTTGATTTTGCGTTTTGTGTCATGTTGTGAAGCGCAATTGTTTTGCCATTCGAGTTTGCAGAGTCCTGTACTTCATTCATCTAATGGTTTCCCGCAAGTTTACAAATTGAGCAAATCTCAAAGTCAGCGGAGGTGTTCCATGTCGACGTCTGATAGATAGTTGATAATTATGAGGCCATACGTCTATAATAAACTAAAATCAATTCGAACTTTGATTAGCTGATTTAAAGAGCGGCGTATGGTTTTGAACTTGCCAAATACACAGCGTGCCGTCGTGCTTAAGTCCTTCACGTCTAATGCCCAAGTTGACAATGTTTTCATTAAAATGGTTGCGGAGAAAATTCATGCCCGTGAATCCATTATCTGTTGGAAACATCACGCCCAAGAGATGATGTGCAAGATCGCTCGCATAGACTATTTAAAAACAGTCAGATGGTCAACCAAAACGAGAGAGGAAAGAGATGAGGATGCGAATGATCGTAAATCGCTTGTATCTTGCTGGTCACGCGCGAAATTAAAGCTAAAACGGGTCGTTCATCACATAAGAAGGCTAAGGTTCGCCTCAAGTTGAAAAGGACAGGATGTGCACAAGGAAACTGGGAACAGAAAATCCCTGAAAAGAAAACCACATGTTTAATACGTTCGCCAACGCAATAGCTTTTTTAAGTCTTCCAAGATTGGGCAAGACAGAGACACAAACGCATTGGATCAAAGAGGAGCCACTTGTCACGGTTATTATTATCATCTCATATAGCCAAAGTAACAAAACATGAGATATATATTGCTATTATGGCAGAAATTTATAGCCAAGACCACAGAAAAATAATGGATAGATCATCGTGTTTACTGTGGTTAATGTTACAGGTACCTGATTACCAAGTAAATAGCGACCACCAAAATCACAATCGCAATAACTGCTAAAAGCATGCTCATGCAGGTGCAGCTGCCCTTCATGCGCTTGTTCAATATAGCCAAGTTCTTCTGCACCCTCTGTACTCAAAAGAATTGACAAAATATTAGAAGTGGGTTAATATGAATTCCCCTAAATAGATGTTAGGAGTTGAGATCAAAAGCAAAGTCACATTATGATGCATCCATGCACAGCATACACACAGGCAACGAAACAGAAGCAGAAACGTTTCCGGGTCAACCATATGAGATTCATATCTTCTCAAGTCTATTGTTCAGCTTTACTAGAATCCATAGCTTCACTAGCTCATAGGCTGGCAATTAATAGGCATGACTCAATACATTCCCCAACCCATCCGTGCAATGCCTCTCAAAAAAACGAATAAGAAAATACAAAATTTTGATGCATATGGAATTCATCTACAAGGGATCAGGAAGGAAATACCCGTAGACGGGAGTCTGTGACATCCACATGCTGGTCCAAACTATCCTGCAAAATCAGAGAACAAGAAACAGCAAATTTCTACTGTCAAATGCAAGGCAATGCAGCTTAATATAGTAAAATATATGGAAAAAATGAGGCTATATCTACATGCTGAAACCCATGGAGTACAAAATTCAACAGAAATTACATACAATTAGTCTAGTATGCAAGTCCAGTTCTTCATTAACTGCCAAGGCAATATGTTTTGTACTTATCACCGTCTCCTCAAGCTTTTCAAGACCTTCATCTTGCTCTGATTTCAAGGAAGTTCACAGATAAAGACTTCACTTCTTCAGCAGATAGACAAAGCATATATATAATGCAATGGAAAGCTAAGATACAATTATTGAGAAAAAGGTCATCCAGAAGTAGCAATTTGCCTTTCATAATTTGACGCTGAAGACCAACAATGCCTTGATTGTCCAAGCCAACAGTTCTGCTCATCGCATCTGCTGGCTTTGCATCTGGACCTAACAAACTATCTCTATTTCGAGAGTTTGACATGTTCAGAGCGGAAGCCATCTGGTCCTTTTTTGTTCTCAAGTTGGAAAGCATGTCTCTGCGCCTATTCATCTCTTTTTCGGATCTAGACAGAAAAAATATCTGTTATTGGAGAATATAACAATGACAAGCATCACATAGGTCCCGAGACCTGTGAAATGACTCCCAGACAGGAAATGATCCAATTTACCACTCCATAAAAACTCTAACGACAGGCTTAAGATGGTAAAAAGGTCGAATTAAAGGGAGAAAGCTAAAAGTAAAAAGTTCAATGACAGATGTGGCAAACGGCACAAGCCTATTGCACGACAGTTCTCCAGTAAAACCATTCACTAGGAGTGGGATGAAAGATCTATGCAGTCTTAGAAAAGACATCTCATTTTCTGATGTTCAAACTCCAAAAGTACTTGCCTTTCATTAGTGAAGGGTTAGTGTTTTTGCAGGTCTTAGCCGCCTCATACTTGTAGACCAAATGTCATCATATGTCAGTATTACCGAGTCAGTAAGAACTGAATATGCAAAAAAAATGAGAAGAAAACAGGCCTGCTCTCCAAACTTCTGACATCATAATTTAAATGGAAAACTACAGCATAACTAGGGATGCAAGCTCAGCATGCCGGCATCAAGCCATCCAACATACACAAGGAGAGAAACCAAAGAACAAATAATTGGCGTAAAGCTAAATCCAAACCCAGACAAGCACCACCCCCATCAGAATCGAAACATAAACCTCATCTGTGCTACTTACATAGGCCGACTGCTGGGCATCTTTGTTAGGACAGACTGCAAACTCTCCAACCTAGTGCCTAGTATCGTTATTTTCCTCCGTATGGAAGACGCGTGACGCTGGTTCTCGGGTCCCGACGAAACCAACTTATCGTGCTCGGAAATCATGCCGCCGATATCATCGGCCAACTTGGCCGCTTCATTGTATTCCTTCATCCACGAGTCCGCAGAATACGCCATTTGCCTAAACAACACAACAAAGGATCAATCAGACAATCCGGCGCATCCCGGGAGCATCACTCGCCCGACAATTACAACCCAAACTCCCTCAAACTCCATATTCTTGCACACAATCCAAAGCCACACATCTTCCCGTCTTAGGGTCTAAGCGACACAGCAAAACAATGAATGAGGTTAACCCAACGAATCCAACATCGCAACCCCTGTAGGTTTTTCCAATTCGATCAAAGCACCACACGAGATCGAGCCAGTTACTCGTTTCCCATCAGCGCGATTAGCACGAAAAGGAACAGACGAAATTACACCAGGCGAACTCTTTCAATCCGACACAGAATGCCGGATCATCGCTGCGATCTGCAGCTGAAATCGAGCGGATAATCCGAGACAATTTGGCGATAATCACAGAAGAAAAAGGCGTTACCTTTGATCGTAGCTCCGAGGGTCCTGCACTCTGATAAGAATGAGAGGGAATGATAATATTGAGAAATCGAGGTGGAGGATTGACGCAGGAAGCCACCGTCCACTGGCAACTTTTCTTGTCTTGACCCCGTCGTCGGCGTTGTCTACCTCGCTCCAATTCCTTTATGGAGTACCCGACGAGTTAGGACTCCTTGCCTCACCACACGACGTCGTTTTTGACAGCTCGATGACATGTTATTGCTCCTCTTGAATTTCTTTTTTTTTTTTTCCTTTTTACCCTGAGCAAATTGTCATCTTTCAAATTCCCCCCACCCCTGCTTTGCCAATTCTTTTTTTTTAACCCCCTCTTAGTTGCTCTTTACTTTAATTTACACCACTCGACTACACACCTCCGATCTATCTCAATATATCGCGAAATGTTTAAATTCCATCGGAAGTCATATTGCCTAGAATCAATCACTCGATTGCATGGCTACGCCTCCATCTTTGTTTCGTGTAATTTTCGTTCAAACACGTAAATATAATTACCAACATATGGTATTTCACATAACTTAAAAGCACAGAAAAAATAATAGAGTGAAAAGAAGAGGAAATTGTTGTCGGAGCCCATTGTGGACCTCGATGCTCTTTGAAGTTTTCACCCTAGTAGGTGAACTTTCAAGGAAACTTCGTGGAGCTCCGTGACCAAAGAAAAAACCTTTATTATGAAGACTTCTTTTGCTTGAATGTAGAGAATGGCGATTGATTATACTAACTCTAATATCTAAATAACTGAAATATAAACTAATGGATCTTGTAACCGTTTGCATATGTATAAATAATTATTTTAAGATTATGCTGTTTATTAGATTTTCTTAGCGTAGAGATTCTCTATTCATGATTATTATTATAATGTATAATAATATAAAAGGGTATGTCATTTAAAATTAAATAACTAATTGTGCGTACATAGATTTTGACGCCATGTCATGCTTTGGCGATTCTCATTTTTTCCAAAACAAACTCATTTCTTGGGGGTAGGGCTTTTTTGATTTCGTCTTCGATGAAACTTCTGGCCTATGAAATAAACAAACGAGGAAAGAGGAGGGGGTTGCAAGGGGTAAGAAGAAGAGCGATACAACAAGCGAAAGCCACGTCGTTTTGGCGGAGTCGGCATCCATCCCTCGCACTCCAGAAAGGCAGAAACCGAAATCAAAATTTCAGCTCCTGCAAAATCTCTCTCTCTCTCTCTCTGGTGCAGAGGGGATCAGCTATGGCGAGCGAGCAGGAGCCTGCAAAGGTGCTGCTACCGTATCTCCAGCGAGCCGATGAGTTGCAGAAGCACGAACCTCTCGTCGCTTATTACTGTATACACCTCTCTCTCTCTCTCTCCCAATCTAACCCTAGCTTCGGAGTTTCGCCATGTCTCCGTTTCCGCGATCGCTTCCGCGCGCTGACGACGGTCGGCTGCTTCTGTTTGTATTGTTCATCCAGGTAGGCTGTATGCGATGGATCGAGGTCTGAGGATTCCGCAGACCGGGCGAACAAAAACCACCAACGCCCTCCTCAATTCCCTCATCAAGCAGCTCGAAAAGGTTTCGGTCATCGCAACCCTTATGCGAAAGCATCTCCGTTTCTTCGTGGTTCGCGTGTGTGAATTTCCGCTGGCTTTGACTATTAGATTCGTGTGCGAGCCGTGCGAGCGCACGTATGTGTTGCTTGTTTAGATGTCTGTAGCTGCAAGCGGCGGATGCATCTGTTTGGGCTCCGGTTGATAGTTTCTCGTTGCGCTACTGCTTTCCCCGGTGTGGCCGGCAATTAGTCCATTAATATGCGGTCCTTCCGCAATGTTTGCCCGAGATGGTTTAGAAGGAAACGATCCCTTATTCGAATATGTACATACATATGGAATTGCAAGCACGTTCTGTTGATTCTGAGGCTCCATGCAGAGAGTGCACCGGTTGCCTTGTCTCAACGTGCTAAAATGATTTGGGATCCGCTTTGCAGCTGATTGACTCAAAAAAAAAAAGAGAAAATGATTTAGCTGCCTGTAATGCCCAAACATATTCACTTGTTCTCGGAACAATTAATAGTAGGTATTTAGTCTAGTCAAAGGTTTAACGGTCCCAAACACAGTCGTTTTTGAGACATAAGCCGGCTTAAACAACCAGTTTCCCAACCGGTGGTTGTATTTTTGGAAGAATTTCTGTGAATGTAATTGAGACACTTTGTTGGCATAAAATTAGCACTTGTTTCTACTATTGGTCTTCACGTGTATTTTTCTGAGGCTCTAGTTTGATCCATCCTAGTGGCCAATCATCTCTATTCAATGTGCAAAATGTTTAGTACAATGGGCATTTCAAACGAGCGTGACACATTTTCTACTGGCTGAATTGAATTGACTTCGTATTGTGCACGTGAAGTAATCCTTGGTGTTAATCTGGCAAGTAAATTCCAAATCAAGTCATTGGATAGATTGTTGTTAGAGTTTATATAAAGTTCATCGTTGCAAGATTTTGTTTATGCTGCCGATTCACCTTGTATATATAACAGGTGTTGCATCAATTAGCCTTCTGTCAATATGTCTTCGTCTTCATTTTGTTCTACTCAGAGTTTCACTTTATGCATAGCGCACATTCAGTAGGTCATTAGCTTTGTGAAGGAACAATCAAGTAGAATATCTTATTTTATATCCAATATCCTGAACTATGACAATAGGGTAGTGGTGCAAACTATCCACGGTTTTATCGCCTTTCTCTATTGGCTTTCTTTTATGGGGACATCCTGATCTTTCTCATGCTTCAAAAGCTGTCATTGTGTTTTGTTTCTCGTGTATATTGATAGGATGAGATATTCGAGCAAGCAATATAATTCCTTTTTGTCCAGTTTCCTTAAATTTGACTGATCTTGGCATTGCTTTGTTCTCATTGCTATCTATCTTGGTTGTTTGACAGGACAAAAAATCACTAACTCTGGGGCCAGAAGACAATTTGTATCTGGAGGGTTTTGCTTTGAATGTGTTTGGGAAGGCAGACAAACAAGATCGTGCTGGGCGCGCTGATTTGTATGATTAATTGACTTTTCATTTTCGAATGTGATTTGATTGTTAACTCTAGTCTTTCTTTAAATTTTGCCTTAATTTAGTTTCTCTATGCTTTTATTCTTTCAAATAGTGAATTACATGATCCTTCTTTATTTTTTACAGCACTTCAAGCATATTAAGAAATTCCTTTAATGATTTAGAAACTGACTTGATACATAGCATTTCGTATAGATCTTTTACATGCCTTTATTTACAGTCTTTGAGGAAATCACAGTTTGAACAGAAGTAATAAGTGCCGATGCTTTTTTTTTTCCTTTCATTGTTAGGCTGGTTGATTAACAAAATCTACTTGAATTCTTGTTACAGGAATACTGCAAAAACATTCTATGCTGCTAGCATCTTCTTCGAGATTATCAGCCAATTTGGGCCTCTTCAGTCAGATGTAAGCTTTACGGTGTCTTGTGGTGTGGGTTTGATTCTTTTACATCTGCCACAGGGGGGCCTATTTTCTTTTTGAATATCCCCCCCCCCTTTCTTTAACAATAATAAAAAAAAACCAACCCCCCAGCATATGTAAGGGAGGGCCATTATCTTGCCCAGCCTTCCTTTTTTGATTTAGTTTTCAATTACATATTCTTCATTTGATAAATATTATGGCAATCACGATGCACGATCTCAATTACATTTTCTGGAAATGGTTATTGGATAAGAGAAATATATTTCTTGCATAGGATTGTCTGTAATTAGAAAGAATAAAACCTCAACATCTCCAATAAGATAAAAATCAATTCATCAAATTGAAAATTCACTTGTTTTTCAGATCTGAAAAATAGGTTCGATTCCATAGTTGATTCTCCCAAAAATTCTCTGCCATCTAGTGTTAATTCATTATTCCAGTGGAATGCTTGAAGCTTTGTGTTCTTGGCTATCGAGTACTTAGATACCAAATACTGTTGGTAATTCTTTTGTGGCTTTTATTGACAGCTTGAACAAAAACAGAAGTATGCTGCATGGAAGGCAGCAGATATAAGGAAAGCCTTGAAAGAAGGAAGGAAGCCAGTACCTGGGCCGCCCTCTGGTGATGAAGATCTCTCTATACCATCAAGTATGCCAAGTGGCGGATCATATGTACGTATCTTTCCTTCCTTTAATTTTAGCTAATGATTCTATTTACTCTGTCACAGTCCTGAATTCTTTCATGAGATCTTGTTATTTCTTCCCATGTTGTTGGTTAGTTTAGTAAATACTGCGAATTATACTGTTCACATCCACCCCAGAGGTTGTGATATGGCATAAATTGGGAATTGTACTTTGGTTTTTCCCACCCCCACCCCCACCCCCACCCCTTCTCCATCTTGTGTTGTTTGACAGTTCCTTGTATGTAATGAGCTGTGTTTTGGGACAACATATCAGTAGTCAAAACCATGTCACGTGAGGGGTAGGCTTATTTCAATTTGCCGATAAGGTTGTGGTTCACATTCAAGCATTCATTGTGGTTGTTTGCTAGATAATAGGATAGTAGTTCCTTTAGGTCCTGTCTGGTTAAAAGCAATGTTGGTTTGAGCTATTTATGATCTCCCAGTGAATTGTGTATTTGTAACAATAGGTTTTGTAAAAATAATTTTTTTCCCGGATGAACCTCTAGCCATTCAAAGTCTACTGCATAGATTTCTAGAAGAATCTACATATCTATACCCCTTGTTGGTCCTGAGTGACGGAGGAGGCAAGGTTAGCCGTGGCAAACTAAATAAGTTTTGAAGGAAATCGCATAAGATTAAGATTGATAATTACCAGACTTGTAATGTTTGGTAACACGTGGTAACACTTTGGAACTGAAATGTAACTTTTTTGGCTTTGAGTGTTTTGTTGTAAATGACCATCGGTCTAAGCAAATTAATAAAACTAATAACAATGTTCCTACCGTATTAAAATTCTTCCTTATTAGAAGTTACCGAATTTTTTCCAATTCACGTCTATTTGTTAAGTCGCCTTTATGTTGGGGGTATTCATCCATTTGCATTCATTGCCACTCATTCCTGCACCTGTGTCAACGTGGTTGGTAAGCTCAACCAGAAGCGAAGAAAGGATTTAAATGTAGTAATAGAAGGACACTTTTCAACCCAAAGTTCTAATATCTAGCCCGTTTTATGTAAGTGTCAGGAAGGGAGTGGGATCTTATTCCCTTTGACTGGCTTCGCTTCGCTCCTGTTAATCAAACAATGCCTTAGCAGAAGTTAAACGGGACTTTTCTGCAGCCAGCGCCTGTGATACTTAGTTTCAATTGCACAATTAAGTGGTGGAGTTCATTCTCACTAATTTAGCTGTCCGAAAAGCAAATGATCCGAAATTGGGTCTACATGCATTACTGTTGGACTCAGATTGTATTTTTTTGAGTTTTGGGTTTCTTTTCTTTCCTCGTTTTTTTTACCCTGGTATTTTATTTTTTTATTTGTTTTCTTGGGGGCTTGGTGGGGGTTCGATTAATTATTTAGTTTCCTTTGCAGGACCTTGGGCCTAGCGAATCTGCTTTCTCCAATGCTGGACCAGAAGCTGATTCATCACCTCAGATCCATGATAAATTGGACCACCAACATCATCACTCTGCAGGCATTCCTCCATCTTCCAGTTCTTATTCATCTGCCAATTATCCATCTCATGACTTTCAGCCGCCTTCTCCTCCAATCACAAAAGCTGCAAGTTCTACTTACTCATCATACCATCCTCCAAACTATCTGCAAGAATCCTCACACCATCCTCCAAACTATCCTCAAGAATCCTCGCACCCTCCCCCAAACTATCCTCAAGAATCCTCGCACCATCCTCCAAACTATCCTCAAGAATCCTCGCACCCTCCCCCAAACTATCCTCAAGAATCCTCGCACCCTCCCCCAAACTATGCTCGAGAATCCTCACATCCGTCTCCAAATCGCCCTTCAGATGTGAAACAGCATTTATCGCATAGTTATCCCTCAGAACAACTGCCACAGATGCCACAGAATTATCCTTCAGAACCACAGCAGCATATTCCACATACTTACGTATCAGAATTGCAACAGCACTTACCAATTAATTATCCTTCTCAGGAGACCCCTATCTACTCGTATCCCCAATTCCAATCCTATCCGAGTTTCACGGAAAGTAACCTCTCATCGGTCCCATCTCAAAATTCTTCGTACTACCAAGGCCATGATGCGTCCTTCCCTCTGCAGTCAGATCATCAAACCTCAAAAAATTATGCTTCAACTGCTCAGTATGGGGCTGGCAACCGAAATGGGACTGCTCCAGAAGCTCCTCCTGCAGAAGCATACAAATACGACAGTAACTACCAGCCGGCACCTGAAAAAATCGCCGAGGCACACAAAGCTGCTCGGTTTGCTGTTGGGGCTTTGGCATTTGATGATGTTTCCGTTGCAGTGGACTACTTGCGAAAATCTCTTGAACTGCTGACAAATCCGTCGGCAGGTCAGTAAAAAATTAATTGCTCGCGCTACGGTCTGCATCCTGGAGGGGCTTTGATTCGCGAAGGAATGAGTAGTTAAAAAGGGTTATAATTTTGGTTCAGCGTGAGAATATGGGGACATTACGTGTATCTATATTGCTGGCTGCCGTCTGAGTTCATGCACCAAGTACGAAGGATGCGGAATACCAAAGGGCTTTGCGAGTTTTCACATGGCTGTTCATATGGGTTTTTTTGTATGTACTTTTTTTTTGTGGGTTGCAGACGGTAAAGCCATTATTCATTTGTTTTGGCAGTTATTAAAGCCATGTGAGGCTGGTCTTGGGTCCCTTTTCCCCAAATGTAAGTATCCCGGGGTTCAATGGAGGTCGCTCTTGTTACGTTTGGGCTCCGATTTAGGTAAATGAGCTCTCGGCAGGGTCTTTGATCCAATCCCTGATGGGGTTCGTCGCCCATTGAGCTTTTGATCTTTGGGTTTGATGATATTTGCCTGTTGCTTGCGTGAAGAATATGTTGAACCGGTCTGGTAGGACTAGGTTTATAGCTCTTATCGATGTCAGTGGTTGGGCCTGCTGGCCCTATGGATTACCATCAAATGGACCCGTAGGCCCCTTAAAGCGCATCACTTTGGGCTTAGATTTGAGAGCTATCTATGCGGCCCTCTGGTCAATGCCCTGCAGTTTTGTTGAGCCCTGTGGACACACAATCACAATTGTCCTAGTCCCATTGGTCCCTGAGGAGTACATGCCCATGGGCCTGCAGCATTAACAGTCCCTCGGGCCAAGTATAGGCCCGGTCAACACAATCCCCAAGGAGGCATGTCTAACGCATGATGCTTTCGGCATACTTTGGGTTTAATAAGTACGAGTCGGGCCTTATCGGGCCCAAATTGGGCCGATGATTTTTTCCGTTGGGCCAAAAAGGGCCTTGTTGAGGCATGGTTTATTGGGGCCCAAGTTGGGCCCTGTTGGGCTTAAATTTTTGGACAGTCTTTTTTGAGCCAAAAATTGGGCCAGTTTGGGTCTTGTGGGATCATGGTTTATTGGGTACGAAGTTGGGCCCTGTAGGGACTTATTGGCCCTAGTTTGGGCCATATTTGAAGCGAAAATTGAGCCAAATTAGTCTTTGGGCCGAAGTTGGGCCCTAGTTCGGATATTAATGGGCTGAAAATTCGGCCCAATAGGCCATGGTTCCATAATGGGCCAAAATTGGTTATCATTGGACTATTGTTTGGGCCTTAATGGACCGAATGTTCGGTCGGCCCAAATGGGCCTTTGGTGTTGGGCCAGAAGTAAGGCCCTACTGAGGATTCTTTCTTCGACATTGGGCCAATGAAATAATTTTTTCCAAACTTGATCTTGACGTTGGGCCTTATTGGGTCAGACGTTGGGCCTTGTTCAGGCTTTATTGGGCTGGAAATGGGCTTTTCTCGAGTCGCTGGCAGAGCTTTGTCCATGTTGAGAGGGCAAGTTGGGCGTCGTCGAGTTTAGAAAACCCGATTGTGGGCCCACAGATGTAATTATCATGCCCCGCTTTAGTGCTTGTTGGTTTGTTCTAGGCCGAATTAAGGCCTCCATTGGGCCTTCGGGCCTCACATTTCAGTGAATACTGAGGCCAAGTCGAGGGGTTTGGGCACGACTGGGCTAAACTACATTCTCGTTGCACCGACAGATGATTTTGGGTCAACGGGCTGGTATGGTAGTCCAAAACATTGACGTATGAATTCGTCTACAGATTTTGACCCAAAAAAACAAAAAAAAGAGAATTTCGGCTTATTGGTACCTATGAGAATAAGGGTTACGCTCTGACTAACTTTTGCAGCGAATAAACGTACAGGGGCGACTTGCAGATTTACCTCGACCTAAATTATGGCCAAAAAAAAAAAAATCAAAAACAAAAAGGGCTTAAATTAATAAAACTAACGCGTACAAAGAATGGGGATGGGAAAATCATCGGATAATTTCTTAAAAAACACTAACAGGCCACTTCTACGTATTTTACAAAAGGTCTTGAAGGCCTCCCCCTACCATAGCGTATTTCCTGCCAAATAGGGAAAAAGGCATCAGACAAACAGCCAGATCACTTATTTCAGGAATTCTTTATGAAATCTTATATTGATGCTATCAAAATAACAATGCAGCTCAGCGAAGCTTTAAGTTAGCAACAGAAGTATCTGCTCATAGCAACTTATGCACACTTCATAGGGTACCACTCTATGTTATGGTCAAGTTCCAAAACCTTGTCAGGTTAAGCCATTCCAAACCCCCACCTCGCTGGTCCCAAGCTCGTTACCTACTGCACCGCTGGACTTGAGTAACTAACATACTTCTAGGCACTCATCAGGCAGAGTTGAACAGGCTATGCTCATCCAACCATCATATCAGCAGCTCTACCGTCATAGTAGATTCAATTCAAAGGCAACACATAACAATTGCTCAAGATCAGAAGTTACAGAACCTCCTATACTGAAATTTATCTAGTCACCGCCCCCTGCTGACAAGAAACCTTGTCTGCAAGGTGCAAGGCTCACTGTACTATGGCCAAGCAATCATTACAGCCGAGAGTCTCAACGGTTTATAAAAAATAATAAGTACGGTTTCTCAAGAAGAGTAGCCTAATTCAAATTCTAACAAAATTTGTGATATATGCAAGGTGCTCAATGCATTTTCAACAACCCTAAGGATGGTATGGCATGTACCTTACTGTATGAGGACCATGCAGTCACCACTGGCCAAGCTGTCTGCATGCCTAAAGGATGCGTCTGCCAAACTAAATAGAAACAGCTTGAAAATGACCTTTCAGTTCATCATAAAACCAACTGCAGAACAAAATCAAGATTCACAAATCAATAAGGCAAATAAACACTGCAGTGTTATAGATCATACAATTTTTTTATTACGAGGATGAAGGTGAATAGCAAAAAAGGTTGAGCTATTTCCAAGGACAGGTTAAGCAGAGGTATAAGAAATATAAGTTCATGCACCTTCAAAGTTATATATGCTCGCAAAAAAGCACACGAACATATTGTTATAATCTACCTACATCCTTTCAGTTCAGATACTGGTTTTTGTCACTAATGTGATCAATATAAATTGATTGGGTATGAAGAGGTGACATCACTTGGGCTCAGTCTAGGTTTTTGTGAGTTTAAACAAAAGGAGGTCAAGGCTAGCTAGACCTGGTCTTGAATTCAACGTGATAACATTATACTATATGGATTATAAGCAATATCTTCAAGCAACTATTATCAAAAACTCAAAATGGTAAAAACTTGGGTTCTTTGTCATATTTTTGTAGGGACATGAATAAACAATTGAAAATTGTTTGATTCTTTAAAAAATGTGACTGCAACAGTCAGTTCAACAGCTGCACATCTAAAATTTAACATGGAAGATGTCTGCGTTTTGTTTGGATACATCGTGGTAAATGCGAATCATGCTCACAATCTCATGGGTCCAATAAGGGTGATACGCTGATTGTCAAATGATGAGAGGCCAATAAAGTTACAATGAATCATGCCCACGCCAGCATAGTTAGAAATGCATAGACGTTATGAAGAAATGTGCAAACAAGCAACAATTAAATGAATGTAATAATTAAACATACTTGCACAGAAAGAGAGGTCTCAATTTAACATTCGCTTCGCTTCCTATATGACTTCGTCTTTCAGTTTCTTCTTTATATTTGGCAGGGGGAAGAACCTCACATGGGCCTTGAATCGAGCAGGCCATTACACTACTATCATGATTAGATTCAAAAACCTGCAATTGAAGAGTAGCACACATCAATTCCAATACCTACAGTGAATCACGGTGTCAGTGAAGTACCGTGCAGCAAGATTACTGACCATACACCAGAATTTGCAACCAACCAGATTATCAAATTAACTGTACCACTTATGGGTTTACCAAAAATCATCAGGGTCAGGTAGAAGACTACAATAACAAAATTCAAAAGACATGCACAGGAATCAAGCATGTATACTTGTTATATCCTACGGATGAATCTGCCTCTTAGAGAAAAAGTATTACCTCGTTGCTGTCAGGGACAAATGGATGAGCCACATTATTTGGCAAGTCGCCAGGAAAATAACACCTGGTAATGTCAAACCACTTCAAACCAGTTTCACAGTCCTCCCACATTGCCTGCATGCAAAAAAGAAACCAGAGTCTTTCCCACGTAAAAACCAAGGAGTAGAGAAATTCCAACTAGCTCTCTATACCGAATTTACTGACCATGGACACTTTCAACTACACTGCTAAGCACGTTGCAAGCTTTTAGAAACAAAGAAATTCAACTAGCTTATCATGTCGAATGTACTGAACATGGACATTTTCAAGGACACAGCTAAGTATGTTACAGACTTTTGGAAATAAGGACACCTAATTTTCCTTGGTCATACAAAGAATATATATCAAAATTTAAAAAACTGCCTTACCTGAAGTTTAAATGGTGTCAACTTGTCATTACTCAAACGAAAAAGCGCGTGCTCCTTCACTTTGTATGTTACTCCACCGACGCAGCAAGAAGAGTAAAATTTCTTGCCATTGACAACTTCTAGTGCATCACCAATCCACTCGACACTATGGGAAATATCTGAAGATAAGCCAACACATTCTCTCTTTACAGTACTAGTTTCAGAACTCTGAACACGATTGGGCCGTCTGTCATCTTGGTCTGCTTGCTTTACATCATATGTTGAAGTAGAATTTTGATGGTCTTCTGCACTGGACTTTTCTGCATTTTTTACGGTGGAATCATTATTATCTAACATTTTAGAGGACACTTTATTGCAAAATTGCTTTTCTAAGTTGTTAACATCTGACACACCGTGTGAAGATGAAGGCGGACTAGATTCAATATTTGCTGACTCACATAAGCTAGCAGGAAGCTCTGACTTTGATTCACATTCTTGTTTATCAAAACGCACAAATGGCTCAGATTTTTTGCTGTTCTCCTTGGATCTTTCGCTCAGCAAACCAAGAGGAGAACCATAAGTGGGATCCATGGATTTCCCTGAGCTATTCATCCCAGATTCAGAAAAAGGCTTCTGATCCACTTCTTTTTTAGATGAAGAGAGATCATTCTCCCGCATTTCTGTGGCCTTCGGAATTTCCAAATCAGAGCCAGTATTAACGTGATCTTTTCCAGCAGTAAAGACAATAGCAGTATTTTGTGAGAAGGAGACACCATTCGTAGTTATCTTTGTCTGATTAAACTTTGAATCCGCAGCTCTAACCTTCTTCTCAGAATATGAAGGACTACCAGTAGCATTAGGGGCCACTTTTGGACCACCTAAGTTTCTCATCACACGACCATATTTCGGGGGCAAGGCCTTCCCATGGCTCAATGCCAAGCATTTCTGGCAATGCCATTCAGCTTTAGGTATCCCTTTCTGATTCTGCGACTGCAAGCATTTCAAGTGGTATCCTTTCTCGCAAGCATCACAGAGTAACACACTTTCCACATCAGTGACAGTTGCTTGGCAAAGCTGGCAAATCAATGCCTTATTCATATACTCCCTTGAAGGAGGAGTCCATGTAGGATGCTCGGGAAGCTTCGGAGTTAAGAGCTTCTGAATAATTTTGGCAATTTCGTAGTGACTAGCATAACTTGAAGGTGGAGAAACAAAGTTGACACCCTGAAAAGGTTGATGATGCATGGTGGGCAAACGTGTAGCAGCAGTTTGCACAGTGAATGGTCTATTTGTTGGGTTTCTTGCTGCGAGAGGAGGTGCTCCAGACCCTGAGGTAGAGGCTTGCTCAACTTGGCCCAATGTATTACTAGGAATACTACTTCCTGTTCCTAGTCTAGATAACGAGGCATGTTGGGTTTGTAAGGACCAGGAAGGAGCATTCGCAGATGGTTGATTTGCATAAGTTGCTGCAAGATAACAAAAAAGCATATGAACGTGGAACTTACGGCGGTTTACCTTGTGTAGCTGCAGGCCACTAAGGTATGAAAATTTACCCTTGTATCATAAAGCACAAGGAAGCAAAAATCTGATGGTAGAGAATTGTCAAGAATAGTAGGAAAACCACCTTGTGAAGGTTTAGTTGAAATATGAGGTCCTGCATGATTCACACTAATTGCTTGATCAACCTTGGGCAAAAGCATTGCAGAAGAATCTCTTCCTATATGGCTATTAGATATCCCACTAGAAGCAGTTGATGTCCTTATTTCACTTCGTGGAAGCTGGTACGGCGCAGAGCTTCCAGAAGAAACATTAGCTGTAGCTGAAGAAACTGGGATGACTCCGGAAGAAAGGGGAGACTGATTAACTTTATCAGACGGAAACGTCCGAACAACAGGTGGCATCCCACGGTTTTCGGCAGTAGCACCAAAACTTGGTTGTGACAAGTGAGGTGAATAAGAAGCCGTATGGGAAGGGAACTTCTTCGATTCTTCCATCTAGTAGAGAAGGTGCACAGATAACTCCTTTCAATAATACCACAGGTAAACATAAAAGGCGATACCTCATGTAAATAACTCATAACACCAAACATGACTAATATATCTTAGGTTTCAGGTGGTAGCTCGCAACACTAACACTCGAAAATAAGGAGCAATTATTTGCTTTTAAGATATAAATGCTGGGTGATAATTACATATCTAATCACATGATCCCAAAGTTTTATGAGCACCTGAAAACAGTCTAGATTCCTCTTCATCAAGCTTCTACATACATCAGTTTTTAAAGAAACACAGAGAAATAGACGGGACTCCCGTAAAAGTTGGAGAAACTTAAACATGCCACGATCTCAGTATATTGGCTAGCTAGCATGGCGGAACTGCAGAGGAACTTCTGATGCCAATTTCACCAGTATATACGAAAAACAAACTCACAGCTCACTTAATAACAATTCCCAGGCTCTAAGCTACGGCAATTCAAATTAATAAGCCCCGCAGTATCACCTTCGAGATATAGAAACTTCAAGCTTCTAGCATTGAGATTACTTATGATAAGTCATGAGATAACTGCTTCTCCGTAGCTATCTACATCTCGGGAAGAAAGAAAAAAAAAAAAAAAAAAAAAAAAAGAAGCATCTAGAGACATAACACTTCATGACTGCACTCATGTCCACATTTTCGAGCAACTAGGTAAACCATATGTAGCCGCGACATGAACCAGAAACCCTTGAAAGATTACAACTCCATCGGCCCCTTAAAGTAGCATATACCAATCTCAGGAAATCAAGTGAAAGCTGTAGAAAACACAACAAAAATTGAGCGAAAACCGAACCTTCCTCTTTGCAAACGTCAGCTTCTCAGCAATCGACGATTTCGGAACCGTATAACCTAACCTCTGATCCTTAGGCTTTCCATTGAGCCCCAAATCCTCAATCACGCGCCCAACAGCATCGCCAGCCACAATATCCTCCGGAGCTAGGGTTGCACACGCGAACGCCAGCTTCTCCCTCGCCTCCGCCATCAAACCCAGCTCCGCCTCCGTCGGATCCCTCCCTCCGCGCATCCTCCCCATCGCCGCCAGCACCAGCACGATCTCCGCCACCCTTGCAAACTCCGCCCGCTCGAACCTCGGCTTCTTCGCCGCCGGAACCGCCGCTTCCCCGCTTCCTCCATCCAGCGCCCCTCGCTTCTGCCCCGCGGGAGACGCGGCCGGGCCGTCCGCCCGAGGCGGCTCCGGAGCCTCGGGAGAGAGCGCGATCGCCGAATCCATCCGTCAGAGCGAGAAGCCCATGCGCCGCGTCGGCGACGGCGGAGGACCTGCACAGGCAAGAGGCCGGAGACATGATCGATAGGGAGGAGCTCCAGAAACGCAACGCAACGCAACGAAACGAAACCCTAGGGGACGAGAAGGAGAGCGAGAGGGGGAGAGAGGGGGAGGGAGAGGGGACGCGTTTGAAATGTTGGTTTCGCCGGGACGAGAAATCAAGAGATCCGACGAGTAATTTTACCTTTTTGGCGGGTAAAGCTCGCCCTTCGCGTTAATTTTGAGATAATATTAGCGCATGCGAGGGAGAGGAGAGAGAGAGAGACAGGGGGATCGCCTGTGTGCTGTGATGAGAGCGCACGCACAGAGCGAAGGTGTGTGAGAGAGACAAGGGTGTTTGGTTGTTCGAACCGGGTCCGGTGGGTATATAAGCCGGGTTTTCTGTGGCAGGGAAAGTTAGGGCTCCGGCGGAATTTTCGGATCGGGGGGAGGCCGGCTTTTGCTTGGGCCTTTTCGTGGGCCTGAGCAGCACCAGGACGGCCCAATTGGGGTTCCTTAGCACCTTGGGGAATTGCTCTTATGAAAGAACGGTGGTGGAGAATATGAAGAATGTATGCCAACACTCTGAGCAAATCCCCCATGCTGAGAAGATCAGATTGTCCCGCCGGTGCTAAGCTTATTTTTAGTATCTTTGGTTAGGTTTTGGTGAATGGGTTTGTAGTTCTCGAGCGGGTATGAGAATCTGAGACTTAGCATGGGCATTTCGGGAAAGAAAATGGCGTTTCTGTAAATAGAGGCGAGATGATAATGGACGTGAAGGTACGAGATGATCTCCGAATATGAAACCGATATGTTTATTTGGTATTTTTAGGACGGGAAATATGCAAGTGGCTATTGGATAAGGGACCGAGGTATGTTCTTAGTATTTTTTTCAAAAAATGATAATTAGTTTGATTTGGTGACGTCACGTGATGAATAGGGATGATCAGTTGCCGGATGGACGGTTGCCACCTTGAACACCCTGGAATCGGGTACTGCTCACTAAGGATTGATTCCACAAAGTGGGAACTAAGAATCGTCCGCTGGTTCCATGTGTATTTCATGTGTATCCATAGAACTAGTCTTTTTGTATGTGCGTGCGTGATATCTCTCTATTCAGTATTAAAACGATACTACGACAACTGACAACACATTTTCTTTCTCCTACTCTTTTCTTCTTACAACTTTCCTTGGACATTTAAAGAACCAAAATGATAAACAGAGAAATCTCATAAAAGAAAAGTTTGGACCTTTTCAACCCTCTTCAAAAAGTCTCGAAAGAAGAAACCCAGAGCAACCAAGACATTGACCAGGGTCGCCACTAAATATGTTGGGGTCTCAGCTAGTGATCTCCCTTCTCCTTTCATATTAACACCAACCCAGAATTCTCTTTCCTTTTTTCTTTTGAATCTCAAACACAAATCCAAATCCACTATACAAGAAAGAGACCCCAACTCTCTTTAAATTAGTTTGAAGCGAGAAAGTTAATGACTTTTAAAGAGGTCACATAAATGGTGGGTCATTGGTGTAAGCAGAGAAGGGAGACTTTACAGTGAAAAGAAAAACACATTTAAGATGAGGCGAGAGAGTTGAGAGGGCTAGGGTAGAGAGTGTGTGTGAAAAGGCGGAGGATAGGTGTGTGCAATCCGGTCCGGGTGGGCGAATGGGTAGTTTCACATTTGCAACCGGGAACTCGATCAGTAGTTTGTTGGAACCAGAAACTGGACCGATCCTATGGGAATTGCGGTTTTGGTCTTGTTCTAGGCGATTCGAGCAGTTCCCAATTTTTTCGCACACCCCTAATGATAATATACAATTAGGTTCAGGCATCGAAAGGAGTCAATTTATCTTGTTCTTAAAAGGACAAAAACCCCCCATCTTCATTTAAGACAATCTTAATATTCCAACCTGAACTTAGGATTGTCGGTCACATGATGGCCTCGAACTCTTGCATTCAGTTACTATTATCATTTTAGTGTCTACGTATCCAAAAATTGCACGTGTTAAATAATAAAAGTTGTAAAGTCGTGATTATATAGATATTGAACATATGAAGGAGAATTCGAACAAAAAAAATATATATGCAGAAAAGTGGGTGGAAAAAATAAAAAAGTGAAATTTGCTGTAATTTTTTAGACTAAAAGTTTTGATTTTTCTGTTTTGAAATGAGCTTACACTCATTATCTGGATACAATATTCATATAAAATATAAGAATATATAAGAATGAAACAATTAACTAAAAGACGGAAACTCGATTTGCCTTTGGCTATCCTCTTTGCTATAGAGTAAGTTCATTCGAAATAATAATACGACCGAGGTGTAATATAAAGATAATCAATAGCAATTCTTTCTTTTATCTATAGAAGGATGGAGTTGGACGGTTACTGAGTGTCGTCACAAGGACCCCACACCCATTGCAAAGTGCTCGATAGCAAGCCTGCCACCCTATGATGCTAGCTGTTCCATATCCAAATAATGAAGCGAAAATTACCGAACTAATTTTGCACCAAATGACCTATCAGGATGTTCAATTCCTCACCCCCCCCCCCTTTTTTTAAATCTTTTGCCGTCCGCCTTTTTTTTCAGTGTTTAAAATTATTATTAACACAAACCAATTGTCTCGTATATATATTGACACCCAAATTTTGCAGGCAGGTTGCGACACCCTAAAATAACGATTTCACTCGACAGCCCAGTCACAACTTGAACTTCCATGTATGGAGAATCCGAATACGTGGAATCCAGAAACATGAATAAAGATTAATATACTTGTTACGAATAAGGGCATTTAATAACTTTCTACACGAATCAAAACCATTGCATTGCCTTAATAGTTCACAATATAATTTACTTCCATCTGGAAAAGGTTACCAATCTCCCCTTGAACGGCATACACCTTCTGGGATATGCATAATCAACACCAACAAAAGAAAGAGGAAACATCACAGTCAACAATGAACACCATAAATCTTATTTCCTCCTAAAGAAAAAACAAGAATGAATCTGGGAAATCTTCCCAAAAATTAATGTTCTTGAGAAATTCCTCTGAGATGTCCAGCTTTCAATATTTTTCTTTCAACGGAAGCACTGATTCTGTGACTCCATATCCTAAGCAAACAAGAATGACGGTTCTCTTCTCAGGTGGGTCTCTAATACACCGCTAGTAAATACACACTATCAAAACATTACAGATGGTAGAAGCCTGTGGTTTTTTTTTTTTTTTTTTGAGGCAAAACCAACAACCCAAACAGATCAAACGCAAACCCTGCCTGTAGGAGCTGGTGATGAAGCACCCAATGCACCAGCTTAACGGAATGGTGCATCTGACCATCTTCAACATGAATGCAAATCATCTTGGATGTGTAACAAAGTTAATCTTCACAGATAAAATCAAAGGAAGTAATCTGGAGCCGGTTTTTTTGCAGGAGTGCCTCTTGATTCCTGTAACATATCATGGTTTGGTTCAACCAGAAAGAAGAAAAGAACAAAATTAGAAGAATCTGGAAGTGCTGTATTGCAAATTAAGAATTGCAAGTTAGATCCTTCTTGAATGACGTTGATCATTTTCAGAATAATCTTCAAGGGATAAGCATAAATGCATTCATGGGTCACGTCAATTAATGGGGGTGGCTCTGCCTTTAAAGAAAGAAAAGACGAGGGACTGGGGACATGTTATGAGGATGTTTCCAAAGATGTGAACATATTAAACATAATCACCAGAAGTGAATTAAGAGAGAGCTGTCATGCATTGCAAGAATTCATATTTTTAGTCCAAAAAATACAAAAGACCCCAATCATTCATGCCAAACGTGTATTAGATCTGCTTTGCAATTTCAAAAAGCTAAGTGCATCTAAGAAAACCTAATTCACATGAATCCACTGCTATAAGAATTTGTGCCCTTCTTCCCCGGGTAAAAAGTTCACCATGGCACAAACGGTTCATCAACTATTGGATAGCAAATAGCTGCCACATATACTTTTAGATCTTGCATATAGTTGAAAATGCTCGAATGAGACATCAACCTGAACATTGGTAAAGCATACAAACCTGCGGTGCAGCATCAAAAACACGAAACTTTTTGTTCAAGTTCTCATCGAGCTCCAGAATGGCAGCTATGTTACCACATCTGCAACACGTCCACTCACGAGGTAAAACACCGAAATCTCGGACAACTAAAGGGAAAACTGTAAACTAACTACTTACCTGTAACAGTAATTTGGAGCTGACCAGACTGTCACAATTTGGTCATTAAACATCCATTTATATCCCTCCATCACCAACTGATGTGCACGGCATATATAGTCAATGTTATTAGAGTGATTAAAGGAAGTCACAACACTTCCACCGAATAGGAAACCAGCACCACGGGGGCTCAAACCCCACCCATCAACAATATCCTCAGGATCGGACCACAAGAGATCGCACATTGCACCATCATGAGGTACTTCTTGCTTGCGGTCAATTGTCCGAATCTAGAAAACGGATCGAGACATTACACCTCAATTTTCTCAGGAAAAGCTTCAAAATTAAATAATATAAGATTATCTTTCTGACCTGATCTAATGTGGATATGGCAGGAGAGAGACCACCATGGACACTAAAGATTTTGTTCTCAATGAGCGCTGACAAACTGTACATATGACCAAGCAACTGTAATCAGACAGTTATCTTTCCTCTCAAGGAGTATTAAATAAAAGCAGGTATTATTGGCAGAATGAACAGTACTGGCATATTGGAATGACAGTAAACTTTTGCATTAAGTGAAAAAGCATCGCTGCTGTGGGAACTATAGTTATTAAATGACTCTGCGAGCAAGTCAAGATGACTAGTATGCATATGCTTTACCTCAATCAAGAAGACACAAATTAAAATCCTAAATGGGATGGTCATCCAGTCAACTGCATTTACCTTCACCATAAAAGGTTCATAGCAAAAGAAGGGAACGAAAAGAGGAAATTATTTTCCAACACAAATTTCAGAGAGACACTTCATCTGGTCTCAACGGAAGTAGACAAAAATAAGTTATGAAGCATGTCAAGGGAAAAAGTCTAGAGTTATAAATTCTCTTGGACATTATGTAACCACCGACTACATTCTAAACCAAAATTATCAACACTCAAACAAGCAAACCCCTATGGTTGCATTGCAAACAAACAAAGAGAAAAAAAGGGGGGGGGGGGGGTACAAAAACCATCCCCAACTTTGTCCCCTCTAGTTTCAAAACACCTTTGCACCATCTTCAAGTCCCTATACTTTGCACCCAGAGATTTCAAATAAATTTACACTTTGCACCGGTAGATCCTATGATTCATTAACCTTTTCCTAGTGTTAGACTGCAATGTGCTAAATGCATACTTTTTGAAATCTCATGGTGGAAAGGATAGGTTGTCAGAACTAGAGGATTCAGAGTGTCACCTTGGGGGATGTTACCCCCCAATTCGTTGTGTTCTAACAAACCCTGTTGCATGACTTACAAAAGCCATTATGTTTTTTATTTGTTTTCGTTTTCATATGACCTCCTCAGTTCGTCACAGACAGATGAAGTACCCGAGTGAATAAAATGCCAGACAAACCTTAAGTAATCAAAGATGTCGGTACAATATCTCCACACATTTGCAGAGCCATATTTTCGCAAGCACTCATCGTAGAAGCCATAGACCTATTAAAAGAGCATGGACAAACATATTTAGATAAAAGGACTCGTATATCAAATAGATTTCAAAGAGAACAGATTCGTTTTACCTGAGTGATCTGCCGGCTTTCATGGTTTCCTCGAATCAGTGTTATTCTGTCAGGGTATCTCACCTGATTGCAGAGGAACTTTGTCAAAACCAAGTAGAAGGAATGACGTGGCGAAAGAAGGGTGATTAAGTCACATCAATTCGTTTTGAGATCAACATACTCACATCCTATAAATTATGCAATTTGTGTTGAGGAAGCAACTTACAACAGAAAAATTCTTTCACCAAATCATGCGTCATTCCTTTAATGCAGCTGACAAAGGAAAATCAGGCATGAGGAGATACTCTACTTTATTTTCCCTAGGGGAGAAAGGTACAACTGCATTTCACTAGTTACTTGAGGGAGTTCCCCCTACCTAATGTTGCAGTTGCAAACCAAGTGTAAGCACGAAGGCAACAGAAAAACGACCTTGACCTATTATTCTCTTGCCTCTCTATTATACAGAAATTTTTTTTAGTAAAATGTCCACCATATCTAGACGTCTAGGTGGATTAGATCAATCACTGAAAAAGAAAGAGCTTCATCCTCACAAAAGATTAACGAAAAGCATATCCAAGGCAAAGTTCGTCTACACTCGAGCAGAAACGCTGCTTAGCATTCTTAAAAACTACAACCATGAAATCGAGTATTGCTGCCTTTTTACGTCCCAATTCCTGTGAAAGGAATGGGTTTGCCTTAAAGGTGATAACTGTGGATAAGATGTCACACAACAAATCGCTGCTTAAGTCTAGTTAATTTAGTAAAACAAGAAGTTCTTCTTAGTGAGAAATTAAATTGCAAAAAGCAAAATCATTAAGTAAAATGGCCATTCCGTCCACACAATCGTAAACAAGAAGAGAGACAAAGTACAGTTAAGTACCTTCAAAGCAAGCAGGAGTAGGAACGTCTCGACGGAATAAAATCCCCTGTCAACAAAATCTCCCAGAAATAAGTAGTTGGTCTTGGGGCAATCGCCTCCGACTTTAAAGAGCTCCTTCACATCGTAGAACTGACCGTGAATGTCTCCACATATCTACAAAGCGGAAAGCAGCGGCGCCACTTAGATATTTAAACCCGCAATTCATTGATCTATTCATTCATAGATTCATTCATGCCAAGAACATCTACAACGTAATACGAAAAGTCTCACAGCCTAATCAGATTGAGCATGCCCTAGCTGAAAGCGAGAAGAAATACACGGTTGCTCTCCACACGTCCAAAGCCCTACCATATCGCAGTCAGTCAGGGGAAAAGCACAACAGCAATGTGAACCATCATCCACCATTACCGTTCCGGCCGCAACAAGCAAATCAATCAAACCCCAGTTCACCCTCGTTCGCGTAAAACCCATTTACCATAAGCCTCAACAACAACACCCAATCAACTGAAATGCACGGTCCATCCTTTCCACAGAGGCGAAGGAGGAGCCCTAAAAGTAGACCCCCCCGGAGCTCCCCAAAACAAACGACAAGCACGAGACGGTCCAAAGAATGCCCTAGATCGAAAAGACGCCCCCCCTTATCAAAAGCATCAGCAGCCGCTACTTTCGAAACCCAACAAAAGAAGAAGAAAAAGGGGTGCGGGGAAAACGAAACGGAAAGGAACCGAAACGAAACGCAACGCTCGACTTGAGGCGTGGGAAGCTGAAAAAAACGAAAGGGAAAGTGAGAAACTTTACAGTGACGGGAGCGTCGACGCGCTGGACGTTGCTCTCTTCGACGAGGATTTCCATGGCCTTGAGGCAGAGAGCCTTGACCTCCGACTCCTTCAGGGGCTCGCATCGCTTCAGCTGCTCTATCTGCCTGTCTAGGTCCGACATCTCCTCCTCCTCCTCCTCCTCCTTCCCCGCTCTTTCGCCGGAGCTCAGTTTCGCCGGAGCCCCCCCAAGAAGAACCCCGTCGATCTGAGACTCTCTGAGCCCACCCCCCGCCCCTCTCTTACGTGGCGGTCAATTTCATTGCTCGCCCGTCGCTCCCTTTGGGCTTTAATTCAAAAACTCTTATAGCTCGTTTTTATTCCGTATGCGGCTCATCGCTCCGGAGGTAAAATCATGAGACCTGCAGAGCGTCGTGCCTCTCAACTCACACCGTAAGAGATACCATTGCAGCTTGACGCATGGAATGTATAAATGGTGCGTACAAGTATTAAGTTCGAGTTATGAACCTTGCGTGATTGCGGAACAAACAAGAGTATTTCCGTACAAGTTATTTGTTGATTGGATACAACGAATAGAATGCAACGGATACATTTAAAAGCGATTTCTTGCGGAACACTTTTTTCCTATAATTAACCGACGTTAAAGATGTCTATATTGCAGATTCCAAATCCCCCAATGACATTTAAGGGGTCCGAAGATATTAAGGTAAATTAAATTATATGAATAACGGTGGAAGCAGTGATACTTATGCATTGTAATGTAAACGAGAAAATGGACAATACTCATGCTAAATCTAATAAATCATGGTAATTTTCTGATGGAATTTGCCAAAACCCACAGTCCCCATCCACTACTTAAATTATAAGTAGTTAGTTAAAACAAAAGACAAGAATCATCAATCCGTATAAGATTCGCAGCACGTCCGAAGTTACTTTTCCTTGATTTGGGAAGTAATAGGTGATGTAACCAAGGAACAGCCCACCTTAGGAAGGAATCTGATGGAGAAAGCAGCTTCATGATGTGGATGTTCGGGTCGTTTCGTATGTGAAATTTATAAACACGCACAGAGAATAGATGCCCCAGATGCCTCCACAGTTTGATACTGCATGATTGCACACCCTAAAATTTGTCAATTTTGTACACTTAAGTTTTTAAAATTTTCATTTCCATTTCGTGCCTTTTAAATCATAAAACTTGTAAATTTGGTCCATCGACGAAAACAAAGGACTCAAGGCACATGAACTTGCAAACTCTCAGAGCTTAAATGAACAGAATGACAAACTCTCAGAGAATGAGCAGAATGACAAGTTTTATAATTGGAGTGCACAAAGTTGTCAAGTTTTAAAACTGTGATTGTAATTATTTCCTCCTCTGGCATTTTTGTGCATGGTCACCTCATTTTAGAAAAGAAATTCCAGGCGATGCGATTGGACAGTGTCTACTGCTCGCGCAATGTCATCATTCCGATGCCTTTCTTCTGCTGATCGGCTAAGTCCGAGCACATGGCCACTCGCAGTAAGCTTTCAATCATGTACATACTTCTGGATACCACTGATCCATTAAAAGCAGGAGTTAGTTACAGTATTATTATTTTCTCCACACCCCACTGAAATTTTCCTGCGACCATAAAGCCCCAATTCAACGCTAACTTACATAAATTACACAGCCAAAAACCGTAGCCCCTCATTTTCTCTACTCAATATTGCAACTCTACACAAATCTCAGCAGCAAATACAGATAACAGCAGTACAGTTACACAGCACCCATTGTTAAGGAGACACTAGGACTGGTTCAGTGCTGGAAACATGAGAAGCAGCGTCTTCTTTCGATACGGCCACGTAATTCACCGGAGCAACGGGTCTCGTGTTATCCCTCTTCCCATCTTTGTTGATGGACCTGCTGCCATTTTGGGATGCATTAAGAGAGAGCCGTCGGCTAGGAGTTCCGTTGGTACCTCCATTTGCACGTCCGCCGACCACCTTCTTTCCACTGGTTGATTTAGCCGGACTGGACCTTGACCCAAACATGGCTTCTTGTTCTGTGCTTTGCTGGTCCTGGAACTTCTTCTGATCCTGTAAAGTTCAGATTATGCAAACAAGGGGAGAATAAAAATCACTACTCTTGCATAGCAAGCATTAAACACAGGCCAAGCAAAACCTTGCATGTAATGGATCTGAAAAAATTCATGTCCCAAATTGCATGCATCCATTATCTATGGACTTACTCTTAATCTCCGCTTCTCTTCTTCTCTTTCATGCCTCAGAATAGCATACTCGTCGAGCATGGCAAGAAGAGGAATGCCGTCATACATGAATGACACGCCACGATCTTCCTCCCAGGTACGGGTTTTCGCTACCAAACTGTCAACCAAGGCTACAAGACCAGAACACCGATCAACCAAGAATACTACCATCGCTGTAGTTTCCACAGTGATATATTATGTGATCATCTGTAACTAAGTAAAGAACTGCGAGGGTTTTGACCAAAAAGGAAAAAAAAGAACGCTAGGTTTAAAGAAAGGTATGTTTTATTCAACATCGTTATGTTTTTCCATTGCCATTCTCATAGTATGCAGATTCTGGTACTAAACAAAACAATTCCAACCGACATCAACTGAAGTGCACACCGCTTTTATGCAATAACAGACTTAACAGTGCCTTGGTAATCAGAAGAACATCAGTTCATCCCTCCAGAACTTAATCCAGCTCATGACCAAACTTTGCTATGTCATGGAGAGAGAAAATAAAGGATGACCTTCACTTGACATCCCTGTAACTGATAGATCATAAAGTAAATAAGATCTGACAACACTAACCATATCTACTAACATCACCCTTCACTCAAAGGCATTCTCTTTCAGTGATCCTTCAATCATCATCACTTCTATATGCCAGCAAAAGATCTAGAATGTTCAACTTAATTGATGACCCTACCAGGAATTTTGCTGACAAGAACTCGGGCCTTCTCGGCACGCTTGAGATTTAAGTGTGCACCTCTACTTGCACTATACCTGTTATCATCCTGTAAATGAAGGAGTACTGAAATGAGCGAAACTCATGGCAATAACTAGGACAAGATGCTTAAAGGATTGTATTCAGGAGAATATCATTCTGCAGATTCCTACCCAACTTAATAATGGCGGTATCTGCTTTAACTGGCTATGACTTTTGAAGAGGTAACTAAGGATAAGTATCTTCCCAGGTAGACTCACAATCTTTAATTAGCATTGGTGTTAGTGAACGAGTTATTGTTTGCCAGTGGTCTTGATAGGTGACTATTGTGCTCAAGATCATCTGTTATTGTACTCAAATGTGGCAGATTGGATGGCTTCATATTTTTTGGAGGACATATCAACCATTTTCAAGATTATGCAATCCTAATTCTTGTCCATGCCAACAACAAATTGGCAAGTAACAAGGCTAGAATGACAAATCTCGTGATTCCACTATTCATGGATGCTAACTTGAGCATGGTTTTAGCTAATAAACCATACAGGTAAGACATTACTTCAGCATTCTCAGCATTTAAGCTGTGCCACGGTCGTGTCTACCGCAAGCACAATGCACAAAGATGCTGCATGAGCAGCAGTTCCAGAATTCAGAGATAGAGAGATCGAAATCATTAATACCCGATTATAGTCTTCAAGCCAACTCTCTTCTTCACAAGCAGACATCCATTTCTCAACCTTGTCCAGAATCTCTTTTCTGCTGATGGCTTCTTCTTTTGCTTTTGATATCTGATCATCCATGTCAGCTAGTAACTCAGTAGGCTCAACATTGCCAGAATCAACCAACACCATAATTCTTTCCCTAGCAGCCTCTGGATCTATTTCTATATGAGCACCAGCATATATATCCTCGAGCTCAGCTTGTTTTTTAAAAGCGAGTTCCTTCATCCTGCTGGATTTAAGTTGATCGAGCCTTTCAACTTCCACCGCGGCCTTCACATTGAAAAAGAAAGAACAGAAATGAATTAAAGCACCCACTACTCTAGATACCTATTGCAAGATAATGGAAAAACTATACCTGCTCGATAAGATGCAAAGCAAGAGCACCCGGGACTGTTACTTCATCGACAGATGCTCCTATGATACAGGTAACATGGTCAAATAGGGCCCTTTCTTCTTCTGCAGTATCCATCAAATTCCACAGATCAACTAGCTGGGAAGCTAGCGCTTGAAGCTGCCGTAACAAAGACAAGTCAATGCTTAGACTGCAATGGTAGGAATGGGTGACACAAAAAGTAAAGATTGGAAGAAGAGAGAAGCAAGATATTCAGATGGTAAACGTACAGCTGACAAACATTGAAGAACATGCAGAAGTACCAGGGAGGAGGGAGGATTGTGGCTCTCTCTACCTTGTCTTTTCTCATAATCCAAAACACTCTAGGACTTACTCAACAACATAATCGTGTCATTGGTTACTCATATTTATGTATAGATTTTTTTTAAGTCATAAACTCCTCATAACCCAGCCTCCACAGACTAAAGACTCATATGATCGGACCCCTCAACCAATGCTGCAGTTTGAGTCGATCTTACAAGCAACAAGATTTCTCACATCTGTTTACCAAAGAAAAAAGATGTCTCAGATCGCGTCTTGCAAAAAAAAAAAAGGATTATTCTATAATTTTTCAGAAATTTTTCGGCAATTGAAACTAGCACAATGTTGATATTTATTCACACAGATGAATAAGTGCAAAGCAAAAGAAGACATGCAGCATCAGTCATGTTCAACAACTTAAGTAGAAGTCCACCTTGGCTTCAACTACTGTGCGACTGTACTAAATTGAGTTACCTTCTGCAACCTCTGTTTCTTATCATCCTCCAGAGCTACAACTCTCTTAGCCAGTCTGGATAAAGTATCATTGCTAATGCTTTTGGACTGCACACCAGTCGTGTCATTTAAGGTGGGATGGACTTCAGTAACCGTACTGAAGAAGTCCATCCCTAGTACAGCACAGAGATCATGGACTGTGCTCACAAATTCAAGCACCTTGTGTAGCCTATCACTCTGCCACATAAAAAAGCAATCAGATAGGACTACCAAAGTGCATATAGGCTGACATTTCGAGATGAGATGAGTACACGATCTACCTTCTCCTTTTGAAGCTCTTGGAGATGGCATTGGTATTCATCTAATTTCTTCAGGGATAAGTCGGTCTCGTCCACTGCAGGAGTTTGATCATCGATAGTCAATGTTCCTGCAATTTCCCCACATATTTTTTGAATCTGTGACTGTACATCTGAGAACTCCTTTATTCTTTCCTCTTTTTGCTTCCACAGCAGTTCAAGTGCCGGAGCAATGGCTGCAAGTTGGTCCTTGATTGTTCCTGTAGTCTTGCCTGGCTGCAACGCCAACTAGATTATGTAAGAAAAGTCTCATTACTTTGGGAATAACACGTCAAAACTACAACAGTAAAAGGAGTGATATTCTCACAATCTTATTCAAATTGGCTTGAGGAAGGAAAAAAGGAGAAAATCGAAGCCTATGAATGCAAATCATGAGTACGCACAATTCCAGCCGAACTTTTCTCTCCAAGAGCTGACTGAAGACTGGAGAGCTCAGCTTTGGCATCTGACAGTGCCTGAAGAAGCTGTGCCCTTGAAATTGCAGCCTGCTCCACTTTCCTTTTATACACATCCAAGCAGTCCTGCTCTATTTGAAGAAGCATTTTATCACGATCCCCATCACTCTCACCAACCTCATCCCAAATATCCTGTTCCAGTTTCGTGAAATGAACTAGCTTATTAAAGGTTTGCAAAGAAAAGAAAAGACTAGCTTGTTCAAGGGCGAAAAAGTATGAATGCAGTTTGTCCAGCGAAGAAATGTACAATGTTCATCCCATTAAAGATAATTGCTTATAGCAACAAGAGAACGAATGAGAATTCTAAAAGATATCAGAGAATATTAGAGTACCTGCAACTTCTGCAAAAGAGAACCACATGTGATTTCCCCAAGAAGATGGGCATGAGCTTCAGTCGCTGCCATTTTGATTTCAACCAGAATCTAGCTGCAGCACGGAACAAATGCAGGAATCAACACTGTTTTCCAATCTGGATCATGATATTTACTTATACTAACTGCATGAGCAGAGACAAATGAATATGGTCACACAGTTAACTCCTTTAAACCAAGGGCGAGCAACGAATTAGTAACATCAGATCAGCTATAGCACCTAAAAAGCTCTGTAATAGTATTGATAAAACTCGAGATTCGTTTAAAAAGAAGTGCCATCATAATCTTGAAAGACGTGATTGTCAGGGATTTTGACACATTCGCATCATACTATATGACACAAGATAATCCCTAGTCTACTGCAAAGTAGTAGACAAGAGGAAGCAAATCAGGTGACAAAACTTTAGAGAAACCGAACAATATTTCACACTAGCTACGACAATGGGGATTAAGAACTCGATAGCTCTTTCGCCGGTCAGTGCTCGGAACAGAAACTCATCAGCAATAAGAAACTTCATCGACGAGTTCGATTTCGATCCTGATTCTCGATTCTCTCCACTCTCGTACTCCTCACATTCCCACGAACCAAAAAAGAAATACCAGAGCCGCACTCCGACGCGGGCGCAACCAGTCAACCAACTGCACCGCACATCCGGAAACAGCACAGAAACCCGACGGCACCAAAGCCACGAGATCTCAACTCCACAAGCATCGGTTCAACTGCCGGTGCACCGCCGTCTCAACAATCCACCGCGGCCAGGCCGCATTTCACACAACGGAAATGCAGGCTCAATCCCCGGGGCTACTGGAGCTAACAGTCACACTCGAATGAACACAAACAGCATCCGGTTCCCAAGAAAACACCCTCACGCTTCTCTACTCAACGTCACAACCGCTCGGACGCAGCAAAACCGCGGCATCTCGTCGCGGGATCGCCGGAGGAACAGGAGGAGAATGCGCCGAAACCGAAAGCAAAAACCGTTCGGAGCAATCAAAAGAGCGCCATCATCATGCAGGCAGCGCAGGGGGAATGCTTACGCAGATCGTCGTCGCGCTCGTGGTATCAGATCCGAAGCGTTCCGAGCATCAGCAGCTTGTGCGCGCTAGAGCTAGAGAAGAGAGGGAAGAGAGAGAAGGAGAGTGGGGGACATGGGGAAATGCATATTGGTCTCATTATATCTCAATCAATCGAAGTGGCTTTGCAGTTTGCGCGCAGAGATATGCCCCGCGTTTTTGCGATTAATTGCGAGGATGACACTGCTGTGGCGAGGAAGACGGCATTTGCTTTTTCGCTTCCCCCTTGGGGGCGACCCCCGGTCGTCCGGTTCAGCGCTCGTTGACTCGGAGTTTGTGTTGGTTTGACCCGTGAATGCCTTCTCTGTCGTTGAGAAATGCCATGTTCCCTTGTCATCTTAGATCTTCCCCGTGGGGGAAGAAGCTAGACCCAATAAATCTGCTAAAATTTCTCAGTCCCGACCCGGGTGGCTCGATCGCTATTAGGCTGAAGAGAAGCCTTGACTCGACGAGCAAGAATCAACGGGCGATGTCATTGAGCTTGAATTGAAGTACCGTACTTGACACGATCCCACCTATTAACCAATGCCTTACGAATCACGCACCATGGATGGACGATACCTCTAAAATCCACGAGGGAAGAAAAGGACAAGTGACAACGCATCTGTATCGAAAAAAGGTAAAGCCAGCTATCTAACTATTGTCACCTACATTTCGCCTGAAAAGGAAAACACAGCGAACCGTAAGGGCATAGTGGGAAAGTGTGGTGCAAAGAGGTGGGTACCAGAGGCATATGAGCCTCGCATAACGTGATAAAAGTCACATATCGATGTGGATGTAGGCTGTAGCTAGCATGCAGCGTAAAGGAAGAGAGGAGGAGATTTTTTTAATCGCCATAGGCGTTATCAAGAATCAGATGGGTCCCTTTTCTCGACGAACCCAGCACGTAAAGTAGCTACTAGACCTGTCAAATGGGTGGGTCGGATCGGATTTGAGTTGGGTCATAAATGGTCCGATCCAAATTGACCCATTAACCCATTTATGACCCATTTATGCGCAATGCAATTTTGTTGATCTATACCCGACCCGATCCATACCCAACCCATACCCGATTAGACCCATATTGCTAAAATACTTCCATATTTAATTAAATATAGGAAAATTCATACCCAAGCTGAAATGAGAGTGCAGAATGAGTGAGTGCAAGATTAAGTGAGGGTGAGAGAAATGCGTTGAGTTTAAATCAGTTGTAAACTCATTTATGACCCATTTGCGACCCATTTATGACCCATTTAACATTAATATAAGACTTCTACCCATTTGTGACCCATTTGCTAAATATAACTAACCTAGTTATGACCTATTTACTAATAAATGGATTAAGAAATGGGTTATGACCCATTTTGACAGGTCTAGTAGCTACATGTAGAGCGAGGGCCTCACGCTCCCAACACCTCCAGCCAGATTTTATTTGTTCCAATTCGGAGTCCGAGATCTGGTCGGCAAGCTCAACGCTAGTTTGTGCTTTTTTTTTTTGGTAACCGAGGTGTCCGGGCCAGCTTGCGCGCACCTCGACTATTCCTCGGGGGAGACTAACACAGTAACCCATTGCCATGGTCCTCTATTTAAATCACAAGTACTCAGCTGGGAAATCAAATTTGGGATCAATGCGCCTAATCACACAATCTCAAGTACGCCCTAACCAACTGAGCTACCCTGTGGGTACGCTAGTTTGTGCTTTACTTGCTACCTAATTTCATTTCTCTGGGCTTGGAGTTTACACTACTTCACATTAGAGCGATAACTTGCTTTAGCAAAAGACGCTTTATTTCCCCAAAAGAAGGGGATCGGCACGAGTCGTGTAAGTCCAGACCCGATTAATCCTTTATAAATGGATTAGGTGCGACCGATTTCACTCGTGATCCGATTTGGTAGGTCCAATCGCAATTTTTTCTTCTTAACTAATGACGGAGGAGATGGCACTAAATAGTTCCAGACCTCCTTTTCAAAGGGGGAGTGTCCAAATAGTTTTTGCTCAGGTATCAGTGGATTCGAACGACAGATCTCACCGCCCCCCTTCAGAATTTTGTGGACCTTTTTCCCTCTCGAAGCTGAATCTTCTTCCTAAATTATCGAAGAGGAGCAAACCATCCCCGTCTTCTTCCATTTGAAGACGGTACCCCTTACCCTCAATCTTTCCTTCTCTCTATTCCTCTCAAAAGCAAAAGAGAAGACAAATAAGATTGACGAACACTTTTGTTCCTTGAGAAAAGAACTTAATTGAGCAGCGGCTTCTGGTACTTGCCCTTGCAATAAGAGGAAGGTGGACCTCGTTTGAATACTCAAAACTTAGTCAAGGAAACATCATCGCAGCTGTTGCTTCACGTGAGTTCAACAGTTTGTTTTGGTTGCCCTGGGAAAAGTGCTTTAAACCTTTTGCATTAGTGCTAATTTAGTCCTAAACCTTTTTTTTATACCAATTCAGTCTTAAACCTTTTGCATTGATGTCAATTTAGTCCTAAACCTTTTTTTGGTGTCAATTAAGTCCTAAACTTTTTAAATTGATGCTAATTCAATCCTAAACCTTTTGTTTTTGTGCCAATTTAGTCCTTCCGGTCAATTTTGATCGGAATTTACCGACGTGAATGCCTGCCGGCCGACGGCCAGTTACCGGCGCTAACATGGACAACTTTAATGATCTTTTAATATTTTTTTGAATTATTATTTTTTTCCACTTTGTTTTTTTTTGTTTTCTCCCTCTTACTCTAGCCAATCGTCGGTCCAGCGACTGGCCAGAGGCCGGCGAGCTCGACCTCGCTGGCCACTGGCGAGGGCGGCCTCGCTCGACAAGGGCGAGCCTCGCCTTGGTCGGGCGAGCCTCGCCTTGGTCGGGCGAGCCTCGCCTTGGTCGGGCGAGGCTCGAGCTCTCGTCGAAAGCCACGACGAGGGCGAGCCTCACCATGATCGGGCCTCGCCCGACCATGGCGACGCTCGCCCTTGCTGCGGTCTCCGACGAGGGTTCAAGCCTTGCCTTGGTTCGGCGAGGCCTGACCATGGCGAGGCTCGCCCTCGCCGCGGCCTTCGGCGTGGGCGAGCCTCTCCATCGTCGGGCGAGGCTCGACCTCGCCAGATCCGGCGAGGTCGAGCCTCGCCCGACCAAGGCGAGGCTGGCCCTCGCCAGTGGCCGGCGAGATCGAGCTTGCCGGCCTTTGGCCTCTGGCCGATCGCCGGACCGGCGACCGGTTAGAGTAAGAGGGAGAGAACAAAAAAAAAACAAAGTGGAAAAAAAAGGAAAAAAATAAAAATTTAAAAAAATATTAAAATATTATTAAAGTTGTCCATGTTAACGCCGGTAACCGGCCGCCGGTCGGCAGGCGTCCACATCGATAAATTCCGATCAAAATTGATCGGAAAGACTAAATTGACACAAAAACAAAAAGTTTATAATTGAATTATCATCAATTTAAAAGGTTTAGGACTTAATTTGCACCAAAAAAAGATTTATGACTAAATTAACATAAATGCAAAAGATTTAGGACTGAATTGATACAAAAAAACGGTTTAGAACTAAATTGATACTAATGTAAAATGTTTAGAATTTTTTGATACTTTTCCCAAGATTGACGAACGCTTTCGTTTCTTGAGAAAAGAACTTAATTGAGCAGCGGCTTCTGGTACTTGCCCTTGCAATAAGAGGAAGGTGGACCCTCGATTGAATACTCAAAACTTTAGTCAAGGAAACATCATCGCAGCTGTTGCTTCACGTGAGTTCAACAGTTTGTTTTGGTTGCCCTGAACCAGCCAAAATCCCCCACATGCATTTTGTAACGATGCCTTTTCTCGACTACTTTGCAAAAAGAAAAATAAATACATATTATACATATGTATATATATATTTTGTAGCGGCCACTTTATCTTTCGCAGTGTCGGGACTCGGATAAAGAGACCACGGTTTCCCCTTAGCATTCTTTAGCTATAGAGGAGTGCACCATTTAATAATTCAAAATGCCGTCAGATGGTACTCGACCATTTTAGATGTAAGGCTCACCCCTTGTCTCGACTTATGTTAACAATCTTTTGAAATGATTCACACACTCTTATTTGAGTCATCTCGTGATTCATTTCAAGCTTCATAGCTGCTACTCTCCTTTTAGTACACTTCGGCAGCTTGTTCCACCCACGCAATGGCTGTCGTGAAATTCTGATGCTTTACTCTAATGCAGGTTTCAAAATTTTAAAAGTGAAAAATTACATGAACGATCCCTCTCGTTCTCACCTTGTTACGTAATTAATTTCTGCTCGTTCTCTCAACCATTCAAGCACCTTCGCACCCTCCAGAATCTCCTGAACCTGCATCATTCAAGTATAAGAATAAATAGACAGTATAAGATCAGACAACACAAATTAGCAAAGAATCAAGATTGGTTCCGCATTGATGAGAGGTCAGGCATTCCTATTCAGAGATAAACCTAAATTGTTTTCACCGAGGAAACGAGAAAAAAAGTGACTAGATTCAAGCATCTGATCCAAAAGTATACATGCAGCATGTCACCTATAGACAGCACATAGAATGCCAGCAATTGCATATATTTTCAAACATTCCTTTTGACCTCATTCTGTACATAACTAAGAAATGTCAATTCATCATGCTAAGTTGGAAGACAAAGTTACAACAAGAACCAACTATGCACTTAGATTACAGTGCTAAAAGCACGAACCTGTTCCCTCACATGTTCTTCATCATATTCCTGCTTATGGCGTTTAAATTCGGCAATTGAATTCTCAACCTCCTTGACAAGTTCTTCGGTGGAGAACTGGATCATGAGCCAAAAAAGAAAAGAAAGGTTTTCTGAGGCCAAAGAGCAAAAGATGGAAGAAAAGCTACAAATTAGCATGTAGATAATGGAATTGCCATGATCATAGGCCAAGCTTCTTTAGCAAATCCAAAAGACACAAGTGACTAAATCTGAAGACCAAAAATAGCATAAATACAGATGAAAGCCTATGTCATAATATTCCTACAAGCCTAATGCAATTAAGAGCCCACCACTACTTCCATATTGTATTCCACGAGGTTTAAGAGAAGATGATCCAAAAATAAACCGAGAGACCCGTGTACGCACCAGAAATCACCATAAAGCAGAGCAGTTAAAATGTATCAGCAGAACTACAGAATCAGCCAAACATACCTGCAGATTTTCACGTCTAAAAATATCTCCAACAGCCAAATTCTGTTTTATTACATGAGTGATATTTTCCTTCTGATTTTCCAAATACTCGTTTACTGCCTTCGGACTTGAAAGAGAAGCCAATTGCTGTTCATTTAACTTCATATTGGCCTGAGTTGAGAAATGCAAAAACAAAAATTTAGAGTAGTCACATGCTTGCATAACAAAGTGGCACTTAAAAGTAAAATTAACAAATGTTAAATTTTTAAGACCACCAGTAAAACAGGACAAAACATTTCACGAAATATGCTTGCCGCATAACAAGGAAAAATCATGTCACATTGACATGTCCACGGACCTGTATCTGTAAAAGCTGGGCCCCATAGAGCTGCCTCCCTTGTTCTTCAAATAAAGATTGGGGGATATCAATCTCTACCATCTAAAAGTCAGCAAAAACAAGAACAAAAATGGAATGTTAAACTCGGCAAAAGGGAACTAAAGCTTGATCATTGTTTCAAATAAAATCATTCTGATAGCCCCCTTCAGGAAGTAGAACAACCTATTGCACTATGCTAATAAATTTGGGGGTATCCTAAGATTCAGGAAAATTCTCTTAGAAATTTCTAACTTAGGGAATAAGGCTTAGATGTCTCCAATTCTGCAACTGAATATGATCCACAAACTTCTAATCATCATCAAGAAGAACTATGTAATGATAATATAGGGTTATACATCTGTTGTGGGAGGAACAAGAGACAAGAACCACATACGTTGAAGAAAGCATCGATAAAATCCTAGATAGAGGAAAATAATCAAAATGCTGCTAGTGCAAAACACGAGAAGGACCTGTGAAAGCTGGTCAAGTATTGCATTGTCCGTTGCTTGGTCTTTAGCTGTTTGCTCTACTTCTAGGCATCTTTGCAACAATGAATCCTCGACCTGCAGGTTTGGACAGTTTATCTTTCTTATTCTTTTAAAGGGAATCATATGGGTCAGAGTCTATATACTGAACAGTGAATAACGAGCATCTTACCTGCTTCAGGCTGGTGCATCCAGGAAGAAGTTTGTCAGCAAGCGAATCATTCAACTCTGGTAGTTCTCTATAAAATAGCTCCTTGCATTCAACCTAGAAAAGAATCATGGAAGAAAAAAGAAGGTTTTTATTTTATGCATAAGAATCAACAGATTAGTATTTCAGAATCCAACCAACTTAACTGAGCAGACAAGTTTGACAGCGTAGTTTCCAGAATTATTTGTTTGGTTTGGCCTTAAGACAACAAATCAGTTGAATTTCGTGCAAAAAATATCATATTTAAGTTTACAAAATATTATGGTGACTCTGAGTTTTAAATATATAAATGTTTTCAAAAAAATTGAGGTGCTAATATTATTTAGAAAAATGATTTCAAACTCTAAAAGTTATAGAAAGAGTCAAAAGTTAAAACTAAATATAAAAAAGACATACCAAATACCCATATAGCCTACTTTTGGAGATTTACTAGAAGCTTTCCAAAAAAACAAAGACAGTTTTGCCTAATTATGAATGAGGCCATTATATTGCAACACTGAAATGATGGCATCAGATAGATCAGATAAAAAAATTTGCACAGCCAATGGTACAGATGAAAAACCAGTTACAAATCCATCAAGAGAAGAATCCATCCAGATGTAGGTTATGGGGGTGGGTAATACGATCAATAGAGGGATTTAAACCTTGATATGCTCAATAGTGATTTAAGTTAGGATAGTAAGTTTGCCTAGTAAGGTTGAAGCACTATTGGCCAAAGAGAACAGGAATTAGAAATAAAAGAGCTGGCCGTGATAGTTTAGTTGTAAGAAGAGACACCGGCACTTTTCAAAATTTTGTTTTAGAGCATTATTTCTTGAAGAAAAGCATAGAGATACATATTAAAATCTGCAAGAAACCAGCGACACATTAAAGAGGAACTTACTGTAAATTGAGCATGGACACCACGTAGATTTTCTTGATTCCAGTTATCAGGAAAGAAAAGTGGGAAAGACTTTGTTTCACTGCGCTGCATGCCGATTATTGAATCGAGGAAACCAGGTAGCACTTTGTCGCCGTCTTCAGTGTCAAAATGAAACCCTGGAAATTTGATGAGAATTGAATATGACAAATGCTAGTTGTGCACTACAAATAGAAATTGTGAGACTTCTCTGGACATTGTTGAACCTTTACTTTCTGCAGAAGGAATCTGTTTAACATTGGATTCATCTTGACCGATTGTTGTTGCTGATATATCCAAGACAGCAACATCCCCAATCTGTGAATATGGCATGTCAATAATTCAGATTCTAGACTCACATAACAGCTGATAAAGCAAGGATCATTAGAACATAAGACGCAATCAAGTTTATGAAACCTACTACAATATGAAGGCTCATAAAATTTCTAGCCTGAGAAAATAGGGACAATGCATATCAAACATCTGAAAATTTGCAACCTAGTATCGGCAAATCAGCCAGAGCCTCGATAAAACAAATCCAAGGTGCACTATCTGCTCGAAATATAAACTATGAAGATGCAATATGTCACTATCTATCCCTCGAAATTCTGTAATTGGTTATCAAAGTGAAGTTTTTTGGACAGTTTTATAGAGGGAAGGGATAAATCATAAATTAAGGGAGTAAAATAACATGTAACGCCAACATTGAGGCTTATATATTACTAACCTCGAGTCCTCTGTCTGTTATAATCCTCAATGTGCCTAATGATTTGTGTCGCCGTCTTAGTTCTTGTTGACAAGCTCTCTGAGCATCTATTTCTCTATCTATTTCTACAACAATTTTCAAGCTTTTATAACCATCTTCAGGAATCCACTTGACATCAGGTGCCACATCAACAATAACATCATATCTGGATCATAAGTGAGGGCAGCAATTAAAATACAACACATTGCATCCACAGGCAACAGACAAACCTGTACTTGTGAATTTGAAGCTGTCTATCTATGCACACAAGAGAGGCACGTGTCAAACCTGAGGGAACAGAGAGACATATAGGTATTCTCCATCTCAGAAAACTTTGTCACAATGCGAACTGAGTCCTTCAGAGCTTTACCCGACACCTGTCCAAAGAAAATGCATGCCTGAGAAAGCTCTAGCATGGATGCATATAATAATCTTCTGAACTGATGTTTTAGATTCTCTCTTGGTTGGTGCAGAAAATCAGATATAGGTAATAGCATTGGACAATCCCCTCTTTCATGAAGCACATCAATGTCCTTATTTTAGATGTCAAAATACAATTCACACTTCAACAAATCCAAGGTAAGATTTCGCCAAATCTCTTCCCTTGAAATGTAGAACAAGCTCTGTTGAACAACTCACCAATTGAAAGGCGAATATCAGTGAAATATTCCAGACAAGCCATGTCAGATTCATTGGCATCAAATTTGTCACTGCCACCAAAAAGATTTAAGCGTGTGCTTGATTGACTTTCCTTGTAACATTCAACTTAATACTTTTTGCAATTTTTTTAAAATCTTTTTTTCTTCTTTTTTGGTGGGAGAGTCATAAGTACTTTTTCATAAGTCAAAACATTTAGGCCACATTTTGCAGAGCATAGCAACACACCACTAAGCAAGTGGCAAGAGGTGTAAGCATCTTAAGAAGGATTTTGCTCGATAGAACTTTCACGAAATTTGATCCCAACAAACCATTGGCAAGATATTCTTTTGTTGAAAATCATCAAAACATAAAGGAGTGAAAATTACTCTAACATACCGAAGACATGGCGTGGGGAAGTGTCCTCTTCAGTATAGACTCAATGGTAGCCTTTTGAATATTTTGCTTCCCTACGTAACTTAAGAGAATGCTCTCTGGGACATTCTTTCCAGGACGAAATCCAGGAATCTGGGTTCAAAAGAAGAGGATATGAATGCATTACTAATGTTCATTCTAGGTGACTATTGCCTTGAAAAAGGGTGGCATGAAGCAGTATACATAGCAATCAGACTTGAAAGCCAAAATGAAGAACTGAAGTAAGGTTTGTCCACATTAGCTCCAATATTTAATGATTGTCACATGCAAGAGATAGCAAAATTTAATGGTCTCCGAAGATTCTCTTCTCCAAGGCACAAAAGTCAATGCATTCAGATAAAATAACAAATTCCTGTATTCCACAATGTACTCTCTGCTAAATTGTAAGAAAGAAGAAGCATAACCAAATTAGCTACGCACATGACCAACAGCTTAAAATGTATCGAACTGCTCCTAGAAAAGCAGAATATGCATTTGACCTTAGCTTGCTTCATGAACTCCTTGATAACCCTTCTGTAACAATCTTCACACACCACAGGTGGAACTTCTACGCTCAATCTCACCTGCAGAGCACAAAAAGTAAGGAGGTGTTTACAAGTTCTTTCCCATGACTATTGCTACTTAATTTCTCGCAGAAAAGTTTCAAGCTCATGGTCAGTGTGATGCGAGGCGACATCAAACTTATAAAGCGCAATGAAGAAAAACAGAACACTGGCGGCATTTCCTGAATTTCGGACACGAGAAACAGACACATTCTGATGAATATAGAGATTTCAAAGATATCATCAGTTCCCGTTCCGTGAGCACGCAATTACCGAAAGATACAGGTCGTGCTTTCAAATTCAGCAACAAACCGTAGACGAACGTCATCACAAAAAAACGTCCACACATTACAAAACTAACGAAAGTACGACTGGCCAGCTTAGTCAAAGAAAGAGGATCAAAGGCCCGCAGTAAACGCATCAGAGCGAAGACTCACTCTGCTGTTAGGTTCTTCGACCTCCGTGACCTCGATATCCGCCGGCAGCCGGTCCTCCTCGGCGGCGGCGACGGCGGCGGAGGACGCGGAGACCGTGAGGCGACGGCCATTCGAACGGGAGGACGAGAGAGATCGCCGGAGCAGGCGGATTCGCGTAGGAGGCGAAGACAGAACGCGAGGACCGAAGGAGGATGCGCGCTGGCATCGAAGGCATGAGGTCGGGAGCGAGGTGGAGGCCTTGCAGGAGATGTAGTCGAGAAGGAGAGAGGGATTCGAATTGAGGAGCGACGTGGAGCCGATGCAGAGCTCCATTTCCGAAGAAGCTTCCGCAATGGAGGAGGCTCCGGAGACGGAGAGCCGCTTTTGTAGTTTCAGAACAGATATTTTTATCGGGAGGACGCTGCGAGAAACCGCGAAATATGCTCGTGTATTTTTCCTTTTTCTATTTTCTAGTTTTTCGCGCGAGGGTTCTTCTACGCTGCTCCGCAGTAAATGATTGCTCAACAAGTGTGTCTTTGGCAATTATTATGTTTTCGAAAATAATTTTTATTAAAAAATAATTCTTTTTTATTCCGTTTTTATGAATAATTTCTAAACATTCGAAGGTATTCGGTAACTGTTCAAAATTTATATTCTTGAAATAGAAAAAAAAAACAGAAATACGTTTGGTAACTGCACAAATTTTTTTTAATAATATTTTAAATTTTAAATATTTATTTTATTTCTTTTTTCTTCCCCTACCTTTAGCCATGGCCAGGGCCTGCGAGGCTGGCTCGCGATTTGGGTGAGTGCTGCCCTCGCCCAAGCGGCGAGGGTCCAGCTTTTGTCCTCGCTAGCGAGGGCCGCGACACCCTCGCCGACCACTGGACCCTTGCCGACTCGGACTGTGGCTAGTGGCCGGTGGCCGACCATAGGCCAAGAAGAAGAAGAAAAAAATTTCTTTACCATTTCTAATTCTTGTTCCTAGAATTAAGAAGTAGCTTTTTTTTTACTTCTTGATTCTATTCCAAAACTAATTTTGGAAACAAAATTTTGCAAATTTATGCTCAGGAACAAAAAATTTATCAAACAGATTTCTGTTTCAAAATTGATTCTGTGAACAAAAGAATAAATATAATTACCGTTTAGCCAATTGCCAAATGTGCCCTAACTTTTCGAAGAGGTAGAAATTTCTTAGCCCGAGACTCGAGTTTGGCAACTGTCTATTTTCCTTAGTGACTCAGTTTTAGATCACGGTAGTGTTGCATTTCGCCGTGCACAAATAGAAATTACCGTCGTAAATACGTATCGTGCACTGGCAATTCTCCGCAACGCTTTTTTACGCCGTTCCCAATAGTCCGACGGTAAGTTTGCAATGCACAGGCACAATCAGATAGAGAACACCCACGAACCTTTTCTGAACCCCTAACGCATTACAGAGCCAAAAGCACCCGTCCTAGATACTTTCGTCTCAAATCCTTCCGAAATATTCATCCGGATGCTCGATCTTATGGCTTCTAAACATCGGCTTTTATCAGATTCGGCTCAGATACGGCATTTAGACCGAACTACAGTCATTCACATTGATCTTAGTAACAAGGGTGGGTTTACTTCAGCAGCTGCAGCAATTTTTTCCTTTCAGGGCCTCGACCCCCGATGTGGAGATTCTTGCAAGGAAAACTCCTCAAATTCAGTTCAAAGCTAACCCTGCCATACGATGTACACATGTACAGGTTCGGGATACATAATTATTAGTCACTGATCAGGACTTAAGGTAAAGCAAAATAAATGCCCCTTCGCAGTATCTCGGATAAATCTTATCGACAGCCAGTGCGAAAACTGCTATAATTTTTTGTCCCCTCTGCCGGATGCAAAATTTTCAAACAGAACAAGACCTCTTTAAGATGAAGATGTGAGTCCACAGCCATTGCTCTTGGAGTCAGGCTTCGGATTCCACAACCCAGCCACCTCTTTATGCTTGAGAGACTTTCTCAGTTTGTATTATTATCATTTGGTGTCATTTTCTGCTGCTTGAGTTACGCCAACCTCAGCAGGACGAAGAACTCGCTCATATAGCATGTACCCCGGCTGCAACAACAAAATAAACACTTGCCCTTTATTACACACTCGAAGAAGATCAACAAAGAATAGATTCAGCTTCTCCATCTTACTAACTTACTAAGTACTGTTCTGGAAACAAAAAAACTCTAGCCTACCAACTGATGATTTTTTCATCTACACCCAAGTAGCTCCCAAAGGACATAGACAAAGCGACCTTGCTTGCCCATATGCCATCATTGATGTTCCTAACTGACTCAACTATACAAAAATTAGCAATTTATGCCGGACATTGCATCAAGACACTCATCCCTCCTAAAGCAACTGAAATTGACAAATCCAGAAAGCTTTTAAAGTTACTTCTCCAACTGCACTATCAAGTTCAAAAAGAGTTACTACTTCAGCTGCCAAGACCTAAATATACCAACATATTAAACAAGCGAGATATTCGCAACTAGACCTATATCATCAGAACAACAGATCCACCCAAGGTACACTGCCAAAAATAAGAAGGGAAAAGAACTTCCAACGAACTATAAATGATACTAATATAAAGGAACCACAGTTACCTTCAGAACAACAGCAACTGTGCCTGGAGGTTTGGAATCATCTTGCAACTGGAATACTGCATTGTGCCTATGTGGGTCGAATGGTTCATTGACAGGATCATATTTCTCAATCCCAGATTTTTTGAACACCTGAAAGTAAAGGCACACGAAAGCTGTTAGACATCTCAGAAGCAGCAGCAATCATGGAATCCGACACATCTACAAATTCAATAAAGAAAGAACTTAAGAAGGCACTGCAAATCAACCAATCATGTGAAGCCAACTTGACTAGTATTTTAGTTTTTGTACATATGTTGTAAGCAAACCTGTGCATTGCTACGAGAAGAGAACAATTCAAAAGATTTCAAATAGATCAATTGGGAAATACCAAGTCCGCATAGACATGGCGCAGATATGAAAGCCGAAATCATAGAGCTAGAAAATTTGAAACAAGGGTTCTGCTATAGGAAGTAATTCTGTCAAAGCCACATCCCAGACAACTACAAGTGAAAACACCTTAAACAATTTCATTTGAGGCATACAGTAAGCAACATCGAAACATCTTTTTTTGTAGGTAAAATGGAACGTACAGCTAATTTATTCTCCAAGGCTCTCCAACGAACATTTAGCAACCCAACATACTTTTCTTTTCATAAAAGTGAAAACAACTCAAGATCTTTCCACTCAATTTACCTTACCTTTGGTGCAAAAAGTACAGCACCACAGGTTCTTTCACTACTGATCAAAACCTAAAAGGAAAAGAAAAAGAAGAAGAAGAAGAAGAAGAAGAAAGTTCTCTCTCTGAACGAATTTCATCACAGTATTCCTATGTTCAACTATATAACTTCCACAACTATTATCCAGAGTTGAATTCAAAGGATACCACCACCATCCTCAAACAACTCCGGGGACCAATTCATGCAAGTCAAAGCTCATATCATACAAAATGAGGAAGACCACCCACGCACTTCTCAGGTTCTTTTCTCACCATTAACAGTGCAATGTGAACTTCAAATTTAATTAACTTTTACACTAAGAAGACCAGGATATGAAGTACGACTCTGGTAAACGGGGAAAAGCTACCTCCAAAAGCTGCTTCTGAGTCATTTCAACACCTTCCAGAAGGGTTTTCAAAAGCGGAACAGCTCCAGTAGTATCTTTTGAAGCATCAATTTTTGCAAAACTTTCCTTGACAACTGAAGAAGCTCTACCCAAATTGTCTGCAACATCCAGCAAGCTTTTCGCAAAACTCTGCAGTAAATATTTAAGTAACCATTCTTGACAAATTGTGACAATCACAAAAGCAACTATTCCATAAGAAACTACATAAGAACATGAAAGCAGCCCTGCTATCCAAAAGGGGGGAGAAACTGTATAGACAACACACCTGTATGGCATATTTCTTTGCATTCTCCGCTTCTCGCCTAGTTCTGTCCATGACGTTCTCCATTTCAGCATAGGTTCGAAGAACTTTATCTTGCATTTCCTCTATCTGTTTATGTTTCAACTTCAATAGTTCTTCCTTTTCTGACACAAGTTTAACCAAGTCGTCCATAGAGAGCTCCTCATCTCCCTCTGAACCTGCATTGAGAAACCCAACTTCTTTAGTGCCATTTTCTCAATGTCTGATAGTTTCAGACATGATGCTCGAATTCAAAAGTTGAACCTGAATTTCCTGCCTGGTTGGGCACTTTAGTTTCACCCGCTTTAGGTGCATCGATGGACGCACCGTTCTTTTCCCCAGTGCTCCCCTGATCCTTCTCGCTAGGTTCAGGTGTTGCAGAGGAAGAAATTCCAAACCGACGAAGCAACGAAGAACTAAATGTCGAATGATTTAACACGAGAGCCTGCAAAAAGTAACCCAATTAAACATAGGGAGAAGACAAGCATGCCAAGTTCCATAGCACTTCAAAATCAAAATAGGCTCCATGGATAAAGAAAATGAACTCCAAGCTAGCTGAATGCCAGCAAGAAATATTAATCTAACTCCTAAACTCCTCACAAAGCAGAAACGCAATTGTGGGTAGAAAATTGAGCCGGTCCAATTTACACAAGTAGAGGCAACCCAACAATCCAATCGAGCACTCCGTATGGTAACACGAATTAGACAGATACATAATGCAAACGGCTCTGTAGATATTCGTGAAAGTCATCAACAGACCCGATAATCGATCACCAAAACCGAGTCCATCCTCAAGGACAATGCACAAAGAGATAAACCCTCCATTCGACGAGCTCGTAGTTCATGTAGAGCGCGGTTCCTTTAGTACCTTACATGGGGTGTCGGGCGAAAGCGCATCAAATTGATTGGAGAGAACGGGCGAGGGCTTGTTCAGCGAAGGTGGAAGGAGCAAGGCGCTTCGGCACGCGCCCCTCCAAGCGCGAGAAAAAACCCTAGACACCAACATGACCGGAGAAGGCGCTGAAAGACCAAATGAGAAAATCAGGGATGAAGGGTCTGAACGACTGATGATGGATCGAGATTGGTGGTCGGGAAAGAGATTTCCGAGCTTCGAAGGGAGGAGAACGGAAGGGGACAGGAAGGGTTTTAGGGCATTGTTGTTTCTGGACAATATTGCCCTGGTGGTGGGATGAGTGAATTTTTAGAAATATGAATTGGGAAACTGAAAACTACTCTTGAGTTCCCTCTCAAATGAAAAGGTGATTGAAACTTTCAAAGTTTTAAATGGCATTGTCAGGAAAGTGAATTTACCTGTTAAGCTCCGATTATTTCGTAAAAAATATTTTCTTTATTTTTTGACATTTGATGTGTTTAGAAAAATGAGTTATCGAAAAATAATTTCCTATCAAATCTTAAATTCAGGAAAATAATTTTTTCTTAAAAAATCGAGAAATCATTTTAAAAAATATAATTAGGTATCGATGCTTAAACCAAAAACTTTACACTTAGGCATAGAAAGGCCTCGACCAAAAAAGAAAACATGGAATCCCAATGCTTGTTCTCGAGTCCTTGGTAGTAGGCTTGGTCGACCAAGCCCAAGACCCTGGTGCCTTAGCCGGCTGCACCTAAGACCCTCACCTCCGCACCAGAGTCCATAGAGGCCAGACTCAGGACACCGGTGCCCATGCCCAGGACACCAAACCCGATGATATCAAGGCTGAGCCTAGGTCCCCAACGCCCATGCCTGGGTCCATCAAGTCCCAAATTTATAAAATATTTTTTACTTTATTCTTTTCTTTATCTTTTTCCTTTTTCCTCTGTCGATCACCAAGCCTCGGCGACACCGGGCCAAAGACACTAGCTGGCCTCAGGCAAGGCAAGCCTTGTTGTGATCTGGTGAGGTCGAGCCTCACCTATGGCCTGTTGTTGGCTGTCGCTAAGGTTCAGTGACTAGTAAAGGAAGAAGGAAAAAGAAAAGGAAAGAAAAGAAAAAAGAAAAAGTAATTAAATTTTTTTATTTAAAATAAATCACAAAATTTGTCCACGTCAGCACGGCCAATATCCACATCTGTAGTTCCAACCAAATGAAATTTTCCTTACCATACGACGAAAAATATTTTTCGATTTATTTTCATGTATTAGACAAAAACCACAAAAATATTGCCATTTTTTTTGGAAAATGACTTCCTGGAAAATATTTTCTAGGCATGTCACATTTTTTGCGAAATAAACAAAGCCTAATGTTAATAAATTTTAGGGAAAAAGCCACCAAAAACCCCAAACTTTACCCATTGTGACACATTTACCCCGAACTTTTTTTTGTGACGCCAAAAACCCCAAACTTTCTTATTTGTGACACATTTACCCCAATGTACATTATCTATGGGCATTTTCGTCTTTTCCGCTTTTTCTTTTTTTTTTTACTTTTTTTCAGATCCGGCGAGGGTCGCCCGACGCCGGCGAGGCTCGCCCTCGCCAGATCCAGGCGAGGGCGAGCGAGGGCGAGCCTCGCCGGCGTCGGGCGAGCTCGCCCTCGCCTGGGCGAGCCTCGCCGGCGTCGGGCGGCCGCCGGCGAGGCCCCCCTTGCCGGATCTGAAAAAAAAAGTAAAAAAAAAAAGAAAAAGCGGAAAAGACGAAAATGCCCATAGATAATGTACATTGAGGTAAATGTGTTACAAATAAGAAAGTTTGGGGTTTTTGGCGTCACAAAAAAAGTTCGGGGTAAATGTGTCACAATGGGTAAAGTTTGGGGTTTTTGGTGGCTTTTTCCCTAAATTTTATAAAATCGAGGTCTTTGATAGTATGGAATTCAACTTTAAATAGTAAAAATATAAAGGGTTAATACCACGAAAGACCTCAAACTAGTACATTTGTGACAAATGTACTTCAAATTAATTTGTTAACTATAAAAAACCCCAAACTGATACATTTGTGATAAATTTATCCTCTGTTAGTTTTCGTTAAATTTTACCATTAAATTGCTGAGTTGAATGACACGTGAAAGTTGACGAGTGTAGCAGTTTGGGGTTTTACCCTCTGTTTGTCGCAGGTGTACCGATTTATAGTTTTTCGTGATAAGATCAAATTTAATAAAAACTAACAAAGGGTAAATTTGTTGTAAATGTATCGGTTTGGGGTTTTTTGTGTTAAAAAAATTAGTTTAGGGTAAATTTGTCATAAATGTACCAATTTGAGGGTTTTTCATAGTCAAAAAATTAATTTTTGGTAAATTTGTTATAAGTGTACTAGTTTGGGGCTTTTGTGATATTAATTCAAATATAAAAAAAATAATTATATTGGAATGAGATTATCGGTCGTATCGTATAAAGTAAGGAAAATCTCATGCTCTTAAGAATTACAATCCCTTTCTGCAAAATATTTCTTATTAGTTATTTCATAAATAATCCATCAATAATAAAATTCGTAAATATATAATTTTATTGATGTCAATTATTTACATACACATAAAACATGTACACTTTTGCTAGATAGGAATGAAGAGGAAAGATTTGACTAATCGCCAGGAAAACGAAAAGAAAAGAGCGGTGATGCTTAGTATCTCGCGGTTAACCACGAAAAACCAAAAAGCAATGCAGTAGAATAACCAAAATCATTTGCATGACAGAGGATTTTATGGAACATTGCAGCAGAGGTAGATGCTAAACCAAGTGTAGTCGAACACAGTCTTTCACCTAGAAAACGTTGTTGAATCTTCATCGAAACTAGATCGAGTTGAGTGGACTATGTTTAACAGGACGTGTTAGCGGTATGCTAAACTCAAGAGCCATTACCTGTAAATTACTTTTTTCATTTTTAAACATAATATTCCAGAATGATTATCATCAGACATTGGTCGCCTACGACATCAAACAAGAGTCCAGGCTGTCCAGCTACACATCCAAATGAAGAAGACTTATCCCAATATCCTGAACCCGGTCATTCTTCAGCCACGGCCTCCTCCGTTTCAGAAGCGCGATCGTGCCTGCAAAGCATAAGATGGTCCATAAAATACATCGAAATTATCATAAAGCATGTCAACCTCGAGTTCCCGTTCAACAAGCCAACCCAACTGAGATTTAATTAAAAGTAGAATAAGCTTTCCTGATATGTCATCAGGTACTGTTGTGGGTCTATGTAAGTTGTGATGTTTGAGAGTCTCATTATATAACAGTGACCGTGAATGGAATGCAATGAAACGAGAACACTGAGAACAAGTAGAACATGCCTTGCATGAAGAAGCCTTTAAGTAGTCATGTTACAAGGAAGTTCATTTGAACATTAGGGAGATCCTACCATCCCTGGAATATGCTGAACTAATCTTATACTTTGGTAAGAAATTATTCGACTCACAGATATTTCCGAGACAGTTGATAGATCCCGGTCCCGCCCATCGCCATGTTCACGCAGAAGAGATTCCAGTTTTTCTGCAATATTATGAAAAATGTAATCGACTTTACAAAATGCAGTGTAATCCTTCAAGGCAAGAGAAGGCAATACCCCTATCTTGTTGATGGCAGGGCCCTAATCAAACTAGGACAGACATGATGTCAGAATATGGCAAACATCAACATGAACATACGACTAAAATATGTTGCTTCTTCAGCATATAATCATGATAGTATAATAGATGGAACAAGTAAAGATTTTCCGTTTTGTTTTCGCTGTATAAATACATCTGGGTTCATTCACTATTCTCAAAGAACTTGATGCTTGAAGCATATCACAATCAAACAAGTAATCCAGACCGTGTTTTCTTCAGCATCATGATTACACAAAGTAAAAATCAAGATGAATGCAAATTTGTATCATCAACTGGCATAAAATTACAAAAATTTTCACTAGAAGCTCTAATGGACAATTGCTAGGTGTGAAGACAACCTAATAAACCAGAAGATAGTAATTTAGGAGATAGTGGAAGAATCCTTCTTGTGCAGCAGAGGATGGATTATAACACATTAATTCTTCAAATATTGATCATCTTTTGCACTAAAACAGGCAATAAATCATACTCTATGGTCTATATGTTTCTTTTAGAAATCTTAGAAGTCTCCCGATGTATCAAGACTGTAATTGAAGCGTACCGGCTTAATCACCAAGCTGTAGCGTGACCAAATAACTCCAGTGCAAGCAACAACTGCAAATCAATGAACGGAGACAACCCAGACACCTCACCCCGCTGATATATCCAAATTGGAAATTTCTGAACAATAAGTAGAATACATCGACCAAAAAAGTGAAACTTGGGATTTGTGGAAGGTGCAAACCGCATTGCTGAGGGGAAGAGATGTTTTCAGGCGGTTTCGAGAAGTCAGCGACATTGGCTATGCTGATAACCCACTTGAAAGTCGGGGCCCAAAAGTGAACTGCAATGGTCATAACATCCAACAATCAACTTGATCACACATATTACTGCATCATACACTTTTACAAATGGATGGATGAAGAATAAGTAGGCAGTCAGCAGACAGAACAAATGGTGTGGCGAGATCCATTTGGTTATGAGGGCAATTCCTCAATTGGGAAATCACAGTTTCATTAAATGAAAAGCAAATATATGACTTGCATTTAAGCTTCCCTTATAGTGTTTTATGAGCATGCAAACTTTGACACACACAGCCTTCCTCTTGTTCAGAGACAAAAATGACTTTTAAGTATACTAGTGGAGCAAAAAGTGCAACAGAGTCCCATCTACAATTGGCAGCAGTGCGACGACAAAACCTGAAAAGGATTTGTGCCTAAGCTCATCGTGTAACTCTATATAGGCATCATATGATATACTGGGAGAGTGGTTTCTATCAACTAAGACACCCCCTTGGGGGCTCGATTTCATTTGCCTTTTTCTCCCACTTTCTCCCTCTAGCTCGTGAGCTTTGTTCAGCGTGTATGACTTTGATTTCGCAATTTCATTTGCTTAGACAGCTCAAAATTTTGAGCCTCCCAAAGAAATATCCAGCTACTAATGGTGAACCCACTTTAGAGATTTGATCCGAGAAACAGTGAAGATCGCTGTAAACTAGTAATCTGCAGTAATCATCATCACTGTAATCCTCTGACGAGTATGACATCGAAAATTTTCCGGCAGAAACCTGGTATGATCACCCATCAATCCATTCATTGTCGCATGCTCTAGTCATTCTATGTAAACCTCTATTCAACAAACTCCAATTCCTCCATGTATAATACCTCGCATCAAATGATGATCACTAGTCACACTCAATCTTCTCACTTAGCTTGCAAGTTTCTATATGTACAAACACAGCACAAAAATTCAACAAATAGCCTGCGAGAAGAAACGATTGCTAAAGCAGAGAGAAGAAGACAGGAAATAACAGGATACGAACTGGTTTTTGGTCCTGCCGGGTGATTCCAAAAAGCTTGGAGCTTTGAAGCCGCCATGGAAAATCTCTGACTACCCTCTTCGTGTCTCTGTACCTGTGAGCGGATTGAAGCTGAATAGCCAATTTTTACACGCTAGGAAACAGGAGACAATTCCAAGAGAACGGGACTCTTCCACAGCATATCATTTTTTTCTTCAAAAGGTTATATGTCCAAAAGAGGAGCAACTTGATCCCAAAAGGTACTCTTGTATTTACCATTGTGGGTTCCACTTACCCAACCGGAGATGCGCAATAAGTGAGGGGATGCTGGTTCCCTGCATGCTTGTTGACTCGGGCGCTGAAATTCAGCGTTTTCAATTCATATCATCTTTAATATACTATTTACTCAGTTAAAATATCATGGAGGATTTTCGTCGGAATGGAGAAATAAATTGATAGCATCTCCACGTCCATGGACAAGATAAGAACCACAGAAATGGGCTGTCGCTCGTCCAATCCAGATCAAGCTAAAAATGTGTGCTACCCTGTTATGCGTAGTTACATATAACATATGTTCCTTTCCTTTCAGCTAACTTCGGGCCCTATACAGAAATGTTTTTTTTAAAGTGAACAGGTAGGTTAGCGTTGACTCCACAGAGACAGAGAGAGAGAGTGAGAGAGACGTGTCACGAGAGAAACGTCCAAGAAAAGGTTCCCTCTTATCCGGTGCTTCCGTGTACTTCAACGACAATATGAGAAGACGGGCACTTGTTAAAGCCGCTCGCTTTAGTACATTTGTAAAATGGGTTACTATCACAAAAAAACCTCAAATTAGTATATATATGATAATTTCACTCCAAATTAATTTTTTAATCACGAAAAACATCAAATTAATGCATATATAATAATTTTATCCCTAATTATTTTTTTAACCACTAAAAACTCCACACTAGTACACTTGTAACAATTTTACCCAAAACTAATTTTTATAACACTAAAAACCTCAAATTGGTACATTTGTGACAAATTTACCTTTCGTTAATATCAGTTAAATTGGATTAATATCATGAAAAATCACAAATTGATAAACTTGTGACAAACAAAGGGGTAAAACCCTAAACCGATACACCCATCAACTACCACGCGTAATCAAACTTAACAATTTAACTGTAAAATTTAACGAAAACTAACGGAGGGTAAATTTGTCATAGGTATATCAGTTTGGGATTTTTGGTAGTCAAAAAATTAGTTCGAGGTAAAATTGTCACAAGTATATCAATGTGGGGTTTTTGGTGGTCAAAAAAATAGTTTGGGGTAAAATTGTCACAAGTGTACTAGTTCGGGATTTTTCGTGGCATTAACCCTTGTAAAATTGCTTACTTTGAGGTACATTGTGTTTCGCGAAAAATGAGTAATTTTAAAAATATTTCTCATAAAAGGATCACTTGTATTGCTTACAAAAATGAATGAAAGAAAAAAGGGATAATAACACAAATAGTCTTTAAACTTTAATCCAATGTGCGATGCCATCCATGAACTTTCAATTTATGCAATGTGATCCCTAAAATTTGGTCTAATGTGCAATGCTATCCTTAGACTTTTAACTTATTTAATATGATCCCCAACATATCAGTAAATGTTCAATGTAGTTCCTAAACTATATGAAAATATTTAAAAGTTCATGGACCACGTTGAATATTGGATCAAAGTTCGAGGATCGCATTAAACAAATTCAAATTTTATGGACGACATTGAACATTGGATCAAAATTCAGGAATTGCATTGAACAAATTAAAAGGTTAGAGACGACATTACACACTGGACCAAATTCAAGAATTATATGCGTCATTTTCCCAAAGAAAAGTATTGTCCATGAAATGTTTAGACATAAATTATTATCGATAATGAAAAAAATTTCATTAGCTAATTATATCAAAAGATAAAAATAATAATTTTTAGGAAGATTTTTCAATACATTCATTTTCCATAAAACAAAGGGAATATTGATTTGCCTTTTTTTTTCTTATAGGGTCCATTTGTTTCGCAAAAAAAGAATGATTTAGAAAATATTTTTCTAAAAGAGATCGATTATATCACTTAAAATAACTAGTCAATAAAAAATATTTTCATTACCAATAATAATTTATATCTAAACATTTTCATGGATAAAAAAAAGAAAATATTTTTTCGTTCATATAGTTATATAGCAAATACAAGCGACCATTTTAAGAAATTTTGTTTATAAATTATTTATATTTCGCGAAATAAACGGAGTCATATAATTTGTTTTCTTTTTCCTTATAAACATGGGAGGATGGTAAGTACTCAATGAGCTGCTGTTGATCCGACTTACCACGGGAATGAATGAGCCCAAGAACGCACTCTCGCACGCCACAGATTCTTGGACTCGCTCGACCCAATCTTGCTCTTAAACAAACGGGCCTTGTCCGTGGATGGATGGATCGGATTCAACGTCGGCCGTAGGTTGACAATCGCGCTCTGCCGTTGGATCGAAAATTAATTTTTGTTAATGTCTCCCGACTACTTTTAACAAAACGTTAGTGTGTTTTAGCTCGTGGCAGGGGCAGGCAAGCCTTGCATTGTTAACTGGTTAAGAAACGATAGATAAGACTTGAAAACTTGTGTAGACGATGAGAAAGGTCGGGATGAATTTGCAAATAAGTGACTTGCACACCGTTTGAGGTTTTTCTAAGTATGAGGTGCTCTCGCAATTTCTCGGGAAATAATAATTCGTAGCCGTTGGGCCAGAACTCACAAAATAGTAGATACTGACAGAGGACTTCTTAAGTTTTTAAATGCAAACGACGCCTTGTGCAGGAACCACAAGAAAATGCGCAATTTCGATTAGGGGATTGATGGGGGAAATTTACCAAAAAGTCTTAAATTAATTTTGCCAATTAAGTCTTAAATCTTTTCACTTTTTGTCAATTGAGTCCATCCGGTCAATTTTGATTGTAAATTGCTAACATTAACGCCGGCTGGTCTATGGGGCGCTAACGTGGACAATTTTTAATAACATTATAATAGCTGTTGAATTTTTTATTTTATTTCTTTTTTCTCTCCCATTTTTCCTCTTCTAGCTAGTTGCCGAGCCTTGACAATCAGCTTGAGGCGAGGGTCGACGAGGTTGACCTCGCCAGCCTCAGGCGAGCCTTGCCCTTACTAACCACTAGTGAGGGCGAGCCTCGTTGGCCCATGGCGAAGTCGGCCTCTCCAGCTCGGCAATGGCGAGCCTCGCCAATGGCTGGCAGAGGCGAGGCTCGCTCGAGGTCGGTGAGGTCAACCTCGCCAGCCCTCACCTCTAGCTTGTTGTCAAGGCTCAACGACCAACTGGAGGAAGAAGAAAGGGAGGAAAAAAAGAAAAAAAAAGGAAAAGGAACAGAAAAGAAATGTAAAAAATTGAGAAAAATATTAAAATATTATTAAAAGTGTTCACTCCAACGTCACATAAGTCAATTGGCATCCACGTTAGTGATTTCCGATCAAAATTGACCGAATGGACTAAATTGTCAAAAAGTGAAAAGATTTAGGACTCAATTAGCAAAATTGAAAGGTTCAAGACTAAATTGGCAAAAATACAATAAACTTACGAGTTTTTGGAAAATTTTCCCAATTGATGGGTCGAGGGCCAGATTTTCATGGCGGTTACAAAAGCAACGTAACCCGCAAGGCAAGTGGATGGGTTCAGAGATTAGGGGGGTTCACATATGAAATGTGACTACTCCCACTGCAAAGTGCAAACTTTCGGCCCAGAAAGCATCAGAAGCACATGAAAGCTTTTATCCTTCCTTTGTAGGGAGTTGCAACTACCAGGAGCCAGAAAGAAGTTGCAACTGCCAAGCAAGGATGTTTTTAAGGTATCAGGATTGCTTCTCAAGTGCAATGGACGGTCTACAGCCTCGAAAGGACGTGACGCGACATTACGTCGACTGCATTTAGCTACGCTCGGCTTAGAAATACACATGGGGCAGCTTCAGAAGGACATAAAGATCTTAACTTGCACCGACTGCGAACCATTTAGGGATCCGGACTTGAAAGCCTCTTTTAACATTGGATCATATTTACTGCTTTTCCCGGAAGATGCTAAGGAATACATCGCAAACCTTAGCCGTTACAAACATAATGGTCATGTCCAGCAACACAAGCCACCTGTTCTTTTCAATCTCAACATCATAATTGTGAAGTGAAAACCAATGCTCAACGCTCCGGTAGATGCTTATTTGCACGCTCCAGTGAATTTCTTTCTGCATTTAGGATTGTCATGACCTGAGTGACTTGTTCTTCATCAACTTCCTGAATAGTACCATTACATTAGTAACCCCAACTATAAACAGTTCAAAGACCCCGCTACTTTTCATCTTCTCTCACACTAATTACCATTTTCCGCTCCAGCTCGTCTCAATTACTTGTTCCCGGTAGGGAATCACTTGAATCAGAACCCCAACCTATGGCACACATGGCCGTTTTTGGTGTCGTGCTAGCGAATCTTCTACTGCAACTCCAGATAGTTTTGACAGAAGTGCCAGCCGTTATCGTGTTCGGGGACTCCTCGGTGGATACCGGGAACAACAACCAAATTGCTACTGTCGTCAAAAGTAATTTTGAGCCCTATGGTCGCGATTTCTATGGTGGTCGGCCCACAGGACGGTTTTCTAATGGCCGAGTGTTCACGGATTTCATTTCAGAGGCTCTTGGGATCAAATTGACGATGCCAGCTTACTTGGATCCAGCACATAATATGACAGATATGGCCACTGGCGTTTGCTTTGCCTCAGCCGGAACCGGTTACGACAATGCCACTTCCGACGTTCTGGTAAGCCAAAGCAATGTCTACAGAGAAATCAGACATCTCGGAAATGACAGTTCTTGTTTGATAACATTTCCACTAAAGTTAGACCTTCGTTTGAATCCTCTTTTCTATACCGGGTAGCAAACTGAATACCGGGAGTTTCGTTTCTTACATCAATACTAGAAATCGGAGTTGTAAAATCTAACTAATTCGCATTTCACCATCCTAAATTGACGTGCAGTCTGTGATTCCTCTGTGGAAACAACTGGAGTACTACAAGAAGTACCGGGAAGAGCTCAAGGACTATCTCGGACAAGAAAAGGCCGAATCAGTCCTAAGAGAAGCGCTGTACATCATTAGTTTAGGGACCAACGACTTCCTAGAGAATTACTATGCAGTTCCGGGCAGATCATCAGAGTACTCCATCGAAGAGTACCGAAATTTCCTAGCAGGAATTGCAGGAGGCTTCGTCGAAGCTCTTTATGGGTTAGGAGCTCGGAAAATAATGCTGGGCGGGCTTCCGCCCATGGGGTGCTTGCCCCTGGAGAGAACCAGGAACCTTCTTTTCGGAGGCGGTTGTATCGACGAGTATAACAACGTGGCTAAGGAGTTCAATGTGGAGATGCAGGGCCTCGTCTCGAAGCTGAACAATCAACTTTCAGGAATCCAACTAGTGTTCGCTGATCCATATGGTCTTCTCTTCCAAATCATTCAGAATCCGGAATCGTTCGGTAAGCTCTGAACTTGCATGCGCGGTTCTTGATTTGGGGACGAGTTAAAATTTTGCTTCATAATTTCAAAGAGGCCTAAGGGTGCAGAGTCCTTGTTGAACAGGCAACGCTAGTACCAAAAGAAAATTCAAATTGAGAAAAGAAATGAACGACAGAATCGGAAACAGAACAGAACTATTTCCAAAATATCAGAATCTAACGTAACCTTACCTTGACTGCAGGATTCCCGCATGCAAAAGAATCCTGTTGCGGAACCGGCTACTTCGAGATGGGTTATCTGTGCAACAAAAATAACCCGTTCACGTGCCCGGACGCGAACAAGTACGTGTTCTGGGATTCGTTTCATCCGACGGAGAGAACGAATGGTATCTTAGCCGATCATGTCATGAAAACCAATCTAGCTAGATTCCTAGTTCCGTGATACGATCTTTGCTTTTCCAGTTTCGTGCGAGGGTCGAACTTAGTATTTTTCTGCAAATTTGAAGAAGTCGCCGGTCTTTTCAACTCATGGACTTAACCAAGATTTGTGCATGAACTCCATCCGAATTAGATCAAGTAATATAAGCGCCTTGTCTTTCGCATTGTATAGGCTTATCTTCTTCTTTGACGGTTTCAAGTAGAACCAGCCAATCCCGTCAAAGATGGTAAACACGTCATGCTGCTTGCTTTATTTTAGAATAACGTCACCGGGTTGTTTCCCATGGAAAAACCCAAATTTATGTAGATGGTTGGAATAATTTTTCCCCAAGAAATTTAGTTTTGGCTCAACTGTATAATAAAATCAAATCTATGAATCTTCGTTTGCATTTGTTTTGTTCTAATTATTAGGGAAATTTAATATCATATCCGAGTCACAAAACTTAAAGGGTCTGCTAAGATAAGCTCAACTGGGTGAATCACCCGACAAACGTGCAATTAATCTTGCCGCTAGCTACGATGACTCCCAAATTATGGAGCAAAAATTATTACTCACGTTGTCTTGTTGCAGTTCAAGTTTCTACAAACTGCTGTGGACCTAATTTCGACTGGAATTAAATTTAGTCGATTCGAGGAGGACATAAATGCGTAGACAATGACGCAACATCGCATGCGTATACTGTACAAGGTCCGAGTCAAGACGAGTTTTTGGGAGAACGAGCCTCGCGACATGAACATTTTTCGATGTGGAACGCGGGATGATCCGGCCACATCACCCGCATCGATGCTAGTCCTGCAAATATTTAAATATTTAAGAGAATGGTTATGTGGGAAAAGAATAATATATTGGGCAGATTACTTTCGTGATTAGGTATTTGCCTTAAGTGACATGTAGCACGGAAGAGCTTAACTAGTTGACATTTTACTATTTCTAAGATCATTGATACCGCACGTTACTTAAGCTATATAATAAGACTTTCGAAAGTCTGAATGAGTCGGCCATCTTTAATGCTGTGAGATATTACGGTACATATCCGATTAAGAGTTTAGAACCGATCAAAGCCAAGCAAGTTATTATTGATAGACGTTCACATATGAATTCTTCAGAAATGAACGTGCTATTGGAATATGCAATTTAAGCAGCGATCGGATGAGGAAAGCTTGAAACGAATTTGAGTCGCTATGAAATAAGGCACTATATCAATATGGCCGTGTTTATGTTCTCAGGGTCATCATTACAATGTCGAAACCATATCTTAATTGTCTTTCTTGCTTGCCAATTGCCAGTGGAAAGGGTATTAAGTTAGGTTTTGTATTAATCCCACGTTTATTTAACGTTTTTTAAACTTACACAGCTTCATCATCATCAACTGGGTCACGTGACCTCTCGTGGGAAGACAATTCTTGCGGTCTTTGAAAACAAGCACCATCCCTCACGAAACTGTCGTTTTTACTTGGTCTGTCCGGGCAGTTTCTGATCAGCTTCCTGGCCCCTCAAGTCCGCCACAGTGGAGACTTTCTTGCGCGGCTTCACCATGAGCACGAAAAGAGGCCACAGCGACGACTCTCAGTCGACGCCGGGACAGACGAACTCGCTCCCGGAGAACCACAAGCGCATCAAGACCGTCGATCACGCGCCGGAAAACGGATGGAAGGCGAGAGGTCCGGAACAAGTGAGGAGCAACACCCACTTCTTCAGTTGCCATAATAATGATGGCGAGTCAACGGGCGAGAAGGAGGAGGAGATGAAGGACTGCGATTCTGATCCAGGGATCCTCTTTTTCCACAAGTTCTTCTGATGCCTAAAGTCAGAGGAGCCATGGACGAGTAGGAGAGAGAAATAAGAGTGTTCCTTTTTATCCTTTTTAGATGGGTGGTGCTAATAAGAGATGAGGCTGCGGTTCGTATTATGTGTGAGACAGAGACAGAGAGACAGAGAGACAGAGAGGGATGTGGATAGACTGACATTTGCTTGCTGCTGTATTTCTTATCCTTCTATCTAGTGAGAGAAGTTTGCCCTTCTGTATCTGCTTCTGACCATATTAGTTTGTGTACAAACTACAAGCTTTCCTATCCGAAGCACACGAATCCCGTTTGTGGTGTATCGAGAAAATACGACGCAACCCAATGTATAATCCAGTTCGCATCATTTGGGAAAAGTCCATCATTTCTGCTATACCAAATGGAAGTCAATTTCGGGTTCATTATTTTGGAAAAAAGGTGACTACACAGATTACTCCTTCCGTTCTTCACCAGCTGCTTCAACAGAAAAGTTTTAACTGATTTTGCATTCCTTCATTTGTTTCTTTTTCCTGGTAATTACTCACCGCCAGAAGGGCCATCTTCTGCCCGGTTGTCGAGTTATTGGCCAAGAATAGATAGAACCAGATTATCTCTCAACCAGTAGTATTAACATTTCAGTATCAATGACAATAGCAATAGCATCATTAAGGTATTAGAAATAGTTGCAAAAGGAAATCTATCAACTTCGTGACCTTCAGTTTGCAAGAAAGAGAGGAACAAGACCGCTTTAATAAGAACATAATTTGCCTCGATAGTTGCTTGCTTCTCAAAGAATAATAATATCATACAGGGCCACGATAAATTTCTATAGGTAGGGTTCATAAATGTGAACAATCGCTCAAGTACTTGGTTGTAACAAATCCCTAATCGTAAGGATTTCTAAAATTCTTCAAGAGATCTGGGATGTCATAACCCAGCATGTCATCCACAGCTTGTATCATTTTTGGCTTTAGCTTCTCGAATTTGTCAATATTGTAACCACTTAATGTCTCCCTAAAGTGCTCCGCATTTGGAAAATCCCCTGGAGGTAGATGGAACTCTCTCTGAACCTGCAACCCCACGCATGTGATGAACAAGTGAAAAACCTAAATTGAGAATGCGTGCACATGGAAGAGGAGAGAGAACCTTGGCAAATTCGTCTTCCAAATTATCAATGAGTCTCTGTTGGGTCTTAGCTTTGCCCATCATAGCGGGCATCTCCTTTCTTAGATGGCTGATTATGTACGCATGAATCTTAGCAGCTCGAGCACGTTTCACAAATTCATTAATCTGGTAGAATCATATAAAATCGAAATTCATCAAGCGTCATGAAAATTACTTGAGTGGGGAAAAAGCTCCATAACCTAGGTTAGGTACTCACAATTATCAATTTCTAAATATTCTATAAGAACACAAAGGCATGCAGAGTAACATGAAGCATTCACTTACCCTACGATCACATGCCTTCTTTGGGACATCCTTTAGGTCTGATAAAAGGTCCTCCTGTTCTTTCTCAAAAAGTTCTTTTCCAATGGGACCAGTAGCAGCTTCGTTCACAGGTTTGTCATTAAATGAGCTGCCGAAAAATCCAAGATGTTAATTCATCATTGGCTTTAGAAAAAGCCTTACACGGAATGAAGAACAACTTTAATAAGTCGTTGGATATCTTTTGCATATGATCAGGCAGAATAATACACGGGAATATTAATCCTAACAAACCACACATGCTGGAAAATTCCAGAGAGACGTAAATGCAACAGTATGACTTTAAATTTCAATACCTGCAACCAAAATGATGCTCAAAAAGGAATTGTTAACAAAAGGGCCCATATATTCTTTGTCATGTCACTAATGATTGCACGGAAAAGTGACTAAAAGAATGATCATCTCATTATGTTGTAAATGTGAACATCAAGAACGAGCATAAGATTTGCAGGTCTATGTTGATTGGAACCTACCCAATGTAGACTCGCATAACTTCTGGAGTATTTATGACTTTACCAAGAGACCACATTAACGCTCCATACACTCTCATCAGCTGCAACAGAAAAAGGATAATCAGATAAGACTACTGCAAGATGAAATGGTGCTTTGATAATTAACGAATTAAAATAGCAGGTGGATGTTCAATTCTCACTTGTTGGGTATCCACTTGGTCAGCTTTGTTCAAAACCACACGAATCTTGTCGTCATGACCACGTAGAGAAGCGATCACACGCTTGAATTCATCGCTTACATCAAGCTTGTGAGGATCAAATAGGAGCAAAATGAGGTCACACTTTGCAGCAAACCATGAAGTTACACCTGTAAAATCATAGGCACGCTGTGTTCGTTGCTTCTCACCCGACAAAACTCCAGGAGTATCAACAAAAGTGATGTGCTCCAGTAGCTTCAGGCATGCAAAAGGATACACATACAGACGAGATAGAAATTAAAGTATCTGCAGAAAGTGTGAAGCACAATGTACAGAGTTTGAGAGATCGTGCTGAGAAGAACTACTCACAGGATGAGGCATTTGGGAACACTGAAATTTTGACAAAAACGCAGTTCCAAATGTTGTCAGGCCACTAAATGGCATGTCTGCTTGGACTGCAACAGTGTTTCCGGGGATGCTTCTTTCATCCGGCCCAGACTGCATAATGACCCAGTTAGCTTTTGGACTTTTTTTACTTAAAAGACAAAATTCACAAAAAGAGAAACCCTAACATTACCAACAGCTTCCATCAACTAATTAGAGAGGGTACAGATTGAGACTTTGTTCAATGAACATGCCTGTACCTAATTGTTCTTTTATATAAGAAAAATGCTAGGTATACTAAGATTGGTCTACTAAATTAGTTCAGTAAATGAAGTGACATAAGTAGGCCTTCGAACAAACCAGCCATATTTAACCATCCAACATAACCGTTCCACATCACTTAATAAACCAACTTACTTGACTAGTTTTAGTATACCTAACGTTATTCTTTACTGAACTGGCTATAAAAGATTTCCAGTGCCATACCATTACGACCACAAACCTATCAGTTGTTGGTTCAGGTCCAATATGAGCTCCTGTAAAACGATAATAGACAATGAGCACACCAAGAGAATCTTGTACAAGTATAGGGAGGGAAGAAAAGAAGAAGGATAAGTTACCTGGATAACTACTTTTTAGTAAATGCTTGATGAAAGTTGTTTTCCCAGTGGAGTATTGACCCAAAAGCATTACCATTGGTTTGGCATCAAAATCACTATTTGCCTGCAACAGAAATGTCAAACAGCAACAATCAGTTCACTGTGCCAACTATTTAGACAAAAGTTGGTAGATACTTTTAGGTGAAAGACTCCCTGTATAATTGTCAGTAGTTTCTTACTCACCAATGATGGTGACACAAAGTCATTGAAGCGATAAGTGACTTCCAATGGCTTCAGCTTCTGAATATACAGTTTCTTCAAGCCATCAACAATGGATGTAACCGAGGAAAGAGATATCTGGAAAAAGCCACATAAAGACAGTTTAAAGAGTTAACATGAAAGGAACTGAGTTGTAAAGATATCCATAGAAATAAATAATTCATAGGAAGGTCACTTCGCAGCACAGAGCATGCAGTCAAAAAACCGAAAAAGTAGGATGAAGAATATTATTTATGCATACATGGAGTTTACCATGCCAAAAGAAACTGCAATAGCTTGAGGACCACTTTCTAAGCGAAAGCTATCAGCAAAAGGAAGAGGACATATGCCTAGAAGCCAAATTTCCAAACGCTTCTAAGAGAATAAATGAATATTACTAAACGTGGACAACTATTTCAGAGGGTTTAATTATTATCTATCAATATTGGCACTTTAGAACACAGCAATCAACCCAATGCCACCACACCAAAGCTGTTCTGTCCGGTACAGCCACGATTGTGCCAAAGACTTCAACAAACTCAAAAATGATGAGAAAATGGATGCAAAAGATAGGTGATGTGATGCAATTATGATGGTAGGTGGATAAAGTGCATCAGGAAAGATGATATCTTCTGTTGCAGGAGTATTTAGAGCTGATGGAAGGATGATGCACCTTTTTGGATGATTTCGAAGAAAACCAACCGGCAGCTGGTGATGATTGAGAGTGAGAACTGCCTGCATAATTGCTAGTCAGCGACTACTTTGACAACTAAAATACGTAACTTAATACTCTCAAGATGAATGCTAGTCAGAGACTACATTGTCAATTAAAATATGTCTCTCAAGATAAGCTCCTCACCATTAGAATCGGACTCGTTTGTCTTTGGCGAACGCTTTTTCTTCTATCAAAAAGGGATAAAATAGTCAAATGCAGGATTAAATGAGCATGAAGAACAGAGGGAGGGTAGACTTACTGCTAGTATGGCATCTAGACCAGTCATTGTAGGAGGTCTCAAATTTACCAAGTCAACTGCAGCACCTGCAAATATATTAGTGATAGGAAAAAAAGCTACATATCTTATGATATCACGCTTCTGACAGGAAATTGTCGGTGCAAGATTTTTCACCATAAATTCACATGACTAATTGTAATAAAAGGTCTGAATTGATAGCTTACTTTCACTGCTCAAAAGATCTTGTGTGATTGATTGTCCAGCTTGTGCAAGAGACACTAACTACAGGTTGAAGGGAGAAAAACAGGTCAGTAACACAAAAATAAAACTAATAGTTCATGACAAATATTTCCGTGATACCTGCATTGCAGTAATGAACTCCCCAAAGCCAAGAAAACCCTGTCGCTTGGAATCTGCAATTGCCCACACCTGATGGGAAAACAAGTGATGAAAAGAGTTAGAATAGAGTCAACAATCAAACGATGCTGCAGGGAGGAGGAAATGCTCGTGCAGTAATAATAGTGCAATTTTAAAGGCCGTGGTCCAAAATAAGAATCATGTAAGTACAGATTCGAGGATAAGAAGCGACTCCTACAAAATAAAGTGGATCCAGCAATAAATGATGCGCAAATAACATTCTTTCTATACACGGAGGCTGATCTTTAAACGAGGTGGACTTTATCTTCCCCTGAATACCGAGAAAAGATGGATAGTCGACCCTAAGAAGAAATTATCACTTAATAGATCGTGAGACCGACATTGCAGCTACATGATTTATAGTAAAGTTATCCTCCATCAGGAACCTGTTATTCTCCCTACACATAGTTTACCATTTTGGGAATACTTGGCCAATGAAAAAAATGAAAAAGATTTGCAACCCAAATGTTGTTTTGGCTGCTCATATCACTCAAATATACAAAATGGAAAAAATGAATCATGAAGCAACTCGGGTTACAACTGCTAGATTGTTCCACCAATTCAGCTCTAACTGCATATACATAATCCTCCAATCACAAGGAAAAAAGCAAAGGATCACCGCACTTTAGCGGGAGAAAGAACACAATATAAACGAAATGCGAACAAACAACGCCCAGAAAGTAGTACAACAAGAACCTGCTTGAGGTCCGGTCGAGGCAAATTGGACAAGGCGAAGAACTTAATGGCATCGCTCCCCGTGATGCGCCCATCCCCATCTGACAATGCACACGGGGCCATCAGAACAACAACCAAAACAAAAAAAAAAACAAAAAATGATCCGACACCGCGCAACAAAATGCACGACCAGAAAGGGAAAAAAAGATCGTCCTGAACTCCGCTTCCGAACAAACAAACAAGAAACAGCATTCACGCGTCACGTTCCGCAAATGCCCATCGACAGACGATCCCGTTCGCAAACGCGGTCTCAGAAACAAAAGAGGGAGGGAGAACCTGACCTGAATCAGCGCAGTTGAACCATTCCTGGTAGATTTGCTGATTCTCTTTGGAGCACGTACTGATCGGAACCGGAGAAATCTCCATGATTCTCGAGCGAGCGGAACCAAAAACCCGACCTCGTTCCGCGGCGAATTCGAAATCGAATGCGAGAACGCGAGAAAGTGATAATGGAGCAGAACAAATCCGATTTCCGGTTTGTCTCGCGCGTTGGGAGGAGGGTCCCTTTGCACCGACGGAAAGCGAAGAGAAACAGGACGAACTTGGGTAGACGCTGTCGCTCGAGTGGGCGCTTCAAAACGACAGCGTTTCTTTAGCCCCCGTGGAGACAAAACCAGGTAGGATGTTCAAACCCCAATCAAACGACGCGCGCTGCTGCTGCTGCGTGTATTTTTGGAGTACGCCAAACCGAAATTACCGGGGGCGAACGCGCGGGGCCAGATGGGCTGTACGCTGTCTAATCGGTGATCGTATCGTAGACATTTTGGTTATATGCCCTCGTGTGTGCGGTAAATTCTCTTAGAATAATGCAATTTTGAGCAAAAAAGAACTTTTGCAGAAAGAAATGTTAGAGAGAATAATTCGGACTAGCTATGAGCATTGGTCCAGGATTGTAACACCGACCCTAGACCGACTCAATCCGGCCAATTCCTAATCTCGAGACCATTGGAATTTGTATTATATGAGTTGATCTCTAATCTTTAGATTTTACGGTTGGTCCATGACCAACCCTGTAGTTATCTTTTTTTCCACGTGTGTGTGTTAACCTAGGCATATAATTATAAGTGCCCCTCTTCTTCCGTCGTTTTCCTCTTCAAGATATTAAGTTATATAATTCATGTTTTAGATTACATATTTTGAACTTTTTATTGTTTATTTTATTTTACGTGTTCGTCTTCTATGGTTTATTGCTTTTAGCAAGTGGACATTTATATTATTGCCTCATCTTAGATTTATGTTTGATTTGTACCGATGTTCATCGATTGGTTGCTTAATGTTTAATTTCAAAGAGTACATTTATCTTTTCAAGGATTATAAAAAATGAAATAAAAAAAGAATCGTTTAGTCCCGGGTTGACCTTGGAACCGGACCAGACCCATAGGGTCAGTCCAATCCTCGATCCTAGACTCGACCAGGATTGATCCCTTGTCCCAAAAATTGGGGACCAATAATACTTTGCGGGTTGGTCCTAGGTCAAGTGCTGGACCGGCCTAACCCGGATCATACTAACTTCTAATTTGGACATTGTTAAACCGTGTAGACGATAGATTTTTTTTCTTTTCGGAAGGGGTGGGGGCAAGAAGAGAGATTCTTCAAAAAAAAAAATTAAATACGGATAATTTTTCCTAGATGCTAAAGAAACAGGATTTTTTCCCAATATTTTAGCACTCACCGACGCATCTCAATATATTTCATGTCTAAAATATCTGAACAAGATCATAAGGGAGTCCATCGCCACCTTCTCATAAAAACATTTCAATAATGTAGAAGCTTTTCTTTTTTTTGCTAAAATTCAATAATGTAGAAGCTGTTAATCGAAAAACGAAATTACGCAACTACGTAGGGGAGCCATTTCGAGCCAGAGTTAAGAGTCGAGATTAGCCTCAGCTTTGTCATCCAAACCTCCCTTTCTCCCAACAAAAGACTGCAAACTAATCTTAAAGCTTGGTCGAGCCAGCTATCAGTACAGTTTCTGAGTAGAACACTAACCCAAAAATACACTTTGCTTCAAGCCTTAAACTAACGAGAACAGCCGAGTTCAGTAACGTGTAAATCCAACGGGGGAATCGAACTGATGGAATATTCTTACTTGATTGGGACCAGTGGATTGGGCTAGTGCTCCTTTAATCCCATACCCACCTAAAAAATAAGCAATTTGGCCAAATAGAAATGGTCTTTCAACGTTGATAAGTTTCGAGATTCTTTTGGTTGAAACTCCCGTAAAAAGTATTGCGAACAAAATAAGGATTTACTTGTCGCCTTTCTTCGAGTACAAAACACAGCAAAAAAAGCTTTTCTTTAGGACTCCTGCAATAGAACTATCAGCTTCCATCCAAACTTCAAGCTTCGTTCTCTCCCGCAATTCCAGCCAACTTCGATACTTCGTTTTTACAATTTAACTCTTATCAGACCGCTAACTCCACAAAGAGCCAATTTCCAGTTTCTTAGCCAGACGCAAAGAGCTAAATAAGGAACAGCAAGTACACACAGTCCCAATCATCAATTCATAGGAACGTCAGTAACCTTTGCATAGATGTTAGTTGCTACGATATGTTCCAAGAATTAGAAAGACAACCAAATACGAATTAGAAAGAGTACCGTCCATCAAATGCTTCGCGAACAGGCTGAGGAAATTCTCTGTTGTCTCTTGGAAGGTGCCAAGCCATTGAGAAGTTTCCTGATTCGAATTCTTCCGACTAGTCGGAACCAGAGAGACAAGAACATACGATATGCATTTGGTGAGCTTTATAGACTTGGTTCCAGTTCAAATATTGCTCGAAAGATTGCCTCTTTCCTTCTCTGTATTTAGTTCAGAAATAGAATCTCTTCTGTCTATGTAGCTGAATTACAAAGGCTACAGAATCAGGATTCTCAGCCTATGTCGTCCCAAAAACATGTTGAAGATATTGCAGCAACATACAATTTAATCAACCGAAACGTTCCAGTCACCAAAAGTTTAACACAACTAGGTATTTAGATATCCAAGCAGAATGTCAATCTTGCCACAGAAGGAAAAATCTCCCACTCTTGCATGGAACCGTTTCGGAACAGGATCAACCATTGTTCAAAGAAAATATATAGACACAAACTTAAATTTATCCGACTGGGAAAATTAACACTTGCTAATCACAGTTCACACATCTTCCGAAAGAAGCAATGCCCACTAATCACCATCACCATCACCATCACCATCAGTCTTCAGTGCTCTCCAAATCGGTGTCCAAACTTGCTAATATGCCACCATGCTAATGCTACATCATACAGCTTCTCCCACAGCTCATACTGTCATACATCTAAGATGATAAGATGCAGGCAAAGCAGCCATAGAGATTCAGCAAAATTGAAACTGAATAGAGGCACAAAAATCCATTCTTTAGTGATTACTGCATCTGGTAAATGTACAAACACAATTTCAGTGAGCTTGGGGTGGAAGTAGCTAAAGAACCCCATTTCTCCTCACATCAGACTTCAGATTGATGAACATTGCAAATCACCATCGTGCTATTTATACATATCGTGGCGACAATGATCACCCTAGACCGTAAAAGGTTGTGACATCTCATCACACCACACGCTTCTTCGGGCGTACTCTTTTTTTTCTTCTTTTTGGGTGTGGGGGGAGGGGTGATCGAAGTGGCTAATTGATTCAACTTAGTAATAAAGAGGAATTAGAAGAAGAAGAAAAGAGCGTAAGAAATCACGCGGGTTGGTTCGTCTTCATGCTCATTAGAGGCACAGAGATGTGAGCCGGAAATCGTCGATCTCCGGCGGCGGGAGGAGGTTGAGATCGAACGGCAAGGGTTCTCTGCTCGACGAAGACGCGAAATCCTCGCCCTCGTCATCAATCACCGTGGATGAGGAACCGCAGCCGCTGCGACATTCCTCAGGCGGCGGCTGCGGCGGGGGCGGGGTCCTAGTCCGTCGCTTCGACGTCGCCGGCGGAGAACTCGCAATCTCCGGCTGCGATGGTCGAGGGCCGCTGGACGACACCACGGTGCTGCTTAGGCTGCTCGAGGTCGGTCTCTGCGGAACGCCGTCGCGGTACTCGCCGCGAAGATCTCGAGCGCCTCTCCTACCGAACGTTCTGGGATCAACCAACGGAGCTCGTAGATCGCGACAGGTGGCCGGAGAAAAGCTCGACGGAGAGACGGGGAAGTTGGTCCTGGCCTTAGCCCCGCGGAACGCCACGGCCGCCGCGTCGAAAGCACGCGCCGCTTCCTCCGGCGAGCCGAAAGTGCCGAGCCGCAGGAGCCTCTTCGTCCCAGGGTCCCTGATCTCGGCCGTGTACCTGCCCACCGACTTCCGCCGGACGCCCCTGTATCTGGGTTCCTCGTGCAGCGCCGGCACCGGCACCGGAGGCGACGCTGCTTCGGCCGCCTCCCTCTTCGCGGCGGCGGCGGCGCATCTCCCTCTCCTCATGACTGCTCCTCCACGCGTCGGCCGAAGAAAGCGATGTTTCTCTCTCTTTCTCTCGCTCTCCTCCTCCTTCTGCGAGAAGGGTTCGGTGGATTCAGAGAGAGAGAGGGAGAGATGCAGACGGAGATGGGAAGAAGGAAGGAAGGGAGGAAGTGGATGGCACCGCAGCAACACCCCCAGCTCCCCCCAGCACCTCCTCTTGTGCTCGGAAGAAATGGTTTTTTTATTCGTCGCGTTTTTCTATGAATTCTTCTGTGTGCAACCGAGGGAAGAAGATATTCGCATCATAATTCTTCGTGATTTTTCGTAATTATTAAGAAAATGTAGGCAAATGTCGTGTCGCGTAAAAAACCTTAAATACTTTAATCAATAGACGAGATTTATTTATTTATTTATTTATACGGTGACCAATGGTCAGAGGCGCATGCTCCTCTTGGTTGTTTTTCCCTCGCCGTGTGTGGGTGACTGCTGAGTCTCGTGTTGACTTTTCTTCTCGGTTTTGCTTGCCCGCTGTACAATTATTTTTCTTGATTTCCATATTTATGGAAATGTGGAGTAAAAGTCCCACGGAAAAAATAATGAAAAATCCAACGAACGGAGGGTAATACGTTAATTTGTTACGAATGAGGAATCTTCATCATTTTGTCGGTAAAATTAACCGTGAGTTGCTTAATTTTGATGATCATGTAAAAAAAAATCGGATGAACGTCTATTTTAATCTCAGTCATTGCGATTCATAATGAAATACGCAATATCTTTACTAGAGAAGAGAGAAAATAACACGAATGATTCTTGAATTTTGGTCTAAAAGTTTAACGTGGTTTATGAACTTTTTGTGCATACTCAATTTAGTCAATTGACTATATAAAAATATTCAATATTGTCCCTGAACTCGAATCAATAGAAGGATAATATTTGATATTTTCATATTATTTAAAGACTAGATTTAACATGTACTAAAAATTCAAAAATCACATTAAATAAGTTAAAAGTTCAAAAATAATAATACACATTAAGATAAAGTTTATACATCACATTAAATAAATTAAAAATTGAAGAACAATATCGCGTATTAGGCGAAAATTTGAAGACCGTTTATGTCATTGTCGTTAGAGCAGATGATTATTACATATATACTTGTGTCTTTCTGAAAGCTATTCCATCGAGCTCTTTGAGTCGCACGGGACTCGTCGAGGCATCGTATTCAGCGATGATGCTTGACGTTTGAACATAAATGCGTTTTTTTTTTCCGTGGTTGTAATTGTAGGAGAGGGTAGCTCAACATTCTTTTGTTGAACTCCACATATTGTGGTGTCAATTCTTGCGTCCCTGTCTCTTGAATGTGATTTTTGATTGCCTTCTTTTTTTGGAGAATTTCGGCCAAGACTAGAATTAGGGATGGCCGAAGGGAACAGATTTCCCGCGCCCCGCCGATTCCTGTCCCGATCGGGGCAATTTTGGACCGGAAAAATGGAGATGAAGGTGGTTTCATGAATTCTTCCGCGGGACGGATATTGAACTTGGCTTGCTCCGTAACGTGCCCTACATATGCTATGTCTGATCTAAGAGAATCCTAGAAGATGTATCGGTTTCTTATCTGCCATTCATCTTCGTCCTGCTCTTCTTTTGACTTGGAAACCCACTTGCCTTTCCCTTTCCTCGTCTCAACTCAACTTGTCTTCCGTGCTCTCTCTCTCTCGTTAGTCGCCGTCCGGACCGGTCGCAGCTCGTCGTCTCCGCCTTCAGATTGGCTGGATGTCTGTTCTTCTCTCACCTTTTTATCCCGTCTTTCCCCTTCTGATTTTGATATCTATCTATTGATCTGCCGCGTTGCCATTCTTTCATTTCACTTGTCAACCTCCCCCAGTTCCCATTTGTTCCCACTTGGGTGCTCCACAAGAAAAGCAAAAAGGCCCGCTTCTTCTCCAGTACACGGTGTCTCTCTCTCTCTCCTCTGTAGTTTCCTTAAGACCGAGTAACAGGAACATCGTCGATCCTTTTTCTTTCCAGCCACGGCAAACATTTGTTATTGGAAAATAAAGCGAATGTCCCGAGGATTAGTCAAAAAGAAGTCTCTCGGCTTTAAATGCTAGGTTTGCTTGGAATAGAGAATGCTCAAAATTCAAGCTTTTCCCCCCATTTCAAAATCCCACTCATTTCTCTGCCTCGTATTCATTCCCCTGTTTTCTCTCCCTTTTCCAAACGGGGCCTCGAAATATAAAAGGAAAAAGGAAAAGGAGTTAAGAAATCTCGGCTCCAACGGAAAAAAGAAAAAAAAAACAAAACAAAACAAAAGAAAGAAATACTTAAAAATGAAAAGAATGAATTTAAACAGTTCCTACTATTATATAAAGTGAAAAAAAAATTCATACTTCTAAGGGATCTTAATTATTCGTTGCCTCCACAATTATCCTCAATTTTTTATTTTAAGAATAGAAGCAACAATGACTGCATTGTAAAAATCACTCCATCTTTTACATGCTTAAATAAGAACTAGAATAACTAAATTTCGAGGGTTTTTATAGCCCTACATTTTCTTTTTCTTTTTTTTTCTAATTATGGTCTCTATTCTCTTTCACTCGTGTTGAGTTTGTGTCATAATATTTGCATTACAAAGGCCGAGATTTTTAGAAAAATTTCGAGTTACTTTTGAGCCGCTAATTATTCCAATTACGCTATTGCATTGCGATTCAATTGGAGCGAGCTTTGACCAAAAAAAAAATTGGAACGAGCATGAAAACTGTGGCAGGAATTTATATGTGATTAAAGTTTCCTAACTCTTGATTGAATTTAATTCGGGCCATGACACTTGAACGCGTGACTTGAATTCAAGGACCCTCTTCTCAAATCTCTAATTACATTAGTTGCATCACCGCGCTATTCTATAGCCAGCGCCCATGCAAGAGTTGTAAATACATTTTGGACTGAAATTGCACAAGAGTAAAATTTTGAGAACTAAAATTTTAATTTCTAGAGACAGGGGCGAAACTAAAAAGAAAACCATCAAAAGTAGATGCAACTTCCTCTCGTGTTAGTATAGTTGCAACTTCACTTGACTATCCCATTGCACACATAAAAAGATTTTTGTGGCAATTCGTATCAAAGGTAGATGTGACTTCCTCTCGAATTTATAATTACATTAGTTGCATCATCACGCTGTTCCATAGCAGGTGCCCGTGCAAGACTTGTAAATACATTTTGGACTGAAATTGCACAAGAGTAAAATTTTGAGAACTGAAATTTTAATTTCTAGAGACAAGGGCGAAATTAAAAAGAAAACCATTAAAAGTAGATGTAACTTCCTCTCGTGTTAGTATAGTTGCAACTTCACTTAACTGTCCCATTACACACAAAAAAAGTGTTTTGTGGCAATTCGTATCAAAAGTAGACATGATTTCCTCTCGAATCTCTAATTACATTAGTTGCATCAACGCGTTGTTCTATGGTCGACACCTGTGCAAGAGTTGTCAATACATTTTGGACTGAAATTGCACAAGAGTAAAATTTTGGGAAGTGAAATTTTAATTTCTAAAGATAAGGGCGAAACTAAAAAGAAAACCATCAAAAGTAGATGTAACTTCCTCTCATGTTAGAATAGTTTCAACTTCATTGAACTGCCCCATTGCGCACGAAAAAAGAGTTTTGTGGCAATTCCTATCAAAAGTAGATAGGACTTCCTCTCGAATCTCTAATTATATTAGTTGCATCAACGCGTTGTTCTATGGTCGGCATTGTGCAAGAGTTGTTAATACATTTTGGACTGGAATTGCACAAGAGTAAAATTTTGGGAATTGAAATTTTAATTTCTAGAGACAAGGGCGAAATTAAAAAAAAACCATCAAAAATAGACGTAACTTCCTCTCGTGTTAGTATAATTGCAACTTCACTCAACTATCCCATTGCGCACAAAAGAAGAGTTTTGTGGCAATTCGTATCGAAAGTATACGTGACTTCCTCTCGAAGAATTGGCACCACAATGATCCGATTGACACGAATTGCCACCCCTATTTGGATTCAATCTCGTAACGAAGCACACTGAATTTAAAGGATGAATCCTTTAGAGAAGAAACTTTGACCTCCTATAATTCAAGATTGTCCAAGTAAGAGGGTCAGTTCAGGAAAAAGAGCGCTTTCCTTGCACACCTCCAAGTCTGTGAGACAGGGACCAGGAGAAAGAACGAAACTCAGGGAGGTACTCCCTGGAGCCACAGGGCTCGGACGAGGCGTGCTCATGGTTTCTCCCTCGACGCCAGCCCTACGCGCCTTCCCTTCTGCTCTCTCATTCTCTAAGTGCTCGATCCGGAGATTCGCCTCGTCCGTTTTCTCTTGCATAAGAGCCAATTCCCTCTTTGTCCCAGCATGCCTATCCTCACTAATGCTGAGCATATCCCTCAGACAACGCTCCAACGTGTTGGCCACCGACACGTTGGCCTCCAGCTCCTCCACCTGCTTACGCAGCATCACCACCTCCTTGAGGCGGCTGGCCTGTTCTCCAGCATGAAAGTCGTAATGCCTCTTGAGCTCACCAATGCCATCGATGCCCTATCAATGAAAAGACCGGAAGTTCGACGTGACAGTCAGAAGCGTGCACGGGATGATGTCAAGTACAACGAGCATAAAAATAAAGTTCACTCACTGCAAGGAGGTGGCTGACTGCAGAGTCATAGAGCTGATCATGCCCTCCCGGTCCTTCCTCCTCCTTAGGGTTCATGGCCTTGTGAAGGCAAGCTCCCCAGAAATGCTTGACTGTGCCGGCATGTCCACAAGACTCTCGGTCAGAAAAATGCGCGAAGACAATGGAGCAGAAGGGAAAGAAAGATCGGCCACGTGATTAGAAACAGCTTGCATCTGAACTGACGTTCGTGGAGATGGACGTGAGACCAAGGAGGATGAAGGTTGAGCCTCCGAAATAAGAGGGAGAGAGAGAGGGGAGGAAGAGGACGAGAAAGAGGTAATGCTTCTACTTGAGACATGAAAGAATCGGCTTGTCGTGGTGGTGGTTGGTCTTCTTGCTGCTTCGCCGACCGTTCTAATTGCTCTTCAGATCTCAGTATTCCTAAAGATGTCTTTCTTTCCAGCTCAGTGTCCTCAATGGGTTGTAGCTCGGTGATTCTCACTGCGCATACTTAAAAAAATAGACGAATCAAAAATCACAAGGCAAGGGAACTTAACAGAGCGAGAATTAAGAAATATTAGCATGTCCTGAAGCCCCCTTTTGCCAGAACGAGGCTGATTTAAGCTTAGCAAAAGGGTCTCCAAATGAAAGAGTCATCAAAGACTAATGCAAGCATCCAGTGGAGAAGCACCCCACAGATCAGCAGATTTGGGGATGTGAGCCCCGGTGATTCATCCAAGTACTTGTCCTCTAGGCCCTGGTCCTTGTGATTCGTGACAACATTTTTAATTTAACAAGAGTAATTCTCATGTTCATCGAATCAGTCACTTTCAGCACCCACCATTTCCTCCGGAGAATTCAATGTAAAATGAAGTCGAGTCTTTATGCACTACACATATTAAGAATGTGTGTTGAAGAATGCACGCACCTGTTGCAGGGAAGGTATCATTTTCCGAAGTCGCAGGGCCCACGCTCGCAATGTCTACCAAGCAAAGCTTACGCAGTTCGTGCACCACCACGACTGCATCAAAAATATGGCCAACGAGCGTGAACGTCCCTGTTTCTCCGTCAAAGCAAATAGAATGTACCCCTGCATAATAAGCTGGACGAGCAAAAAGGAACAGTTGGAAGAGTTTGAGGCTCACTTTTCGGTCCTGCAATCGTGTACGCGGGATGCGCCCTCACGCCCAAGTTTCAGCTTGTCAGGCATCGAATTTGCACCCCTGCACCTGCGCGCGAGGCAGAGAGTTTGTGCTATGACAGTTACCACTTCAAATAAGTGTAACTGTATATAAAACACTTTATAACTTTCTTTTTTATCTGATGTGGGACTAGCGTTTTTCCACTTCCCACTTCCAACTCAAGGGTATTCTTTGAGCATCAATTTCTCATTCATTCACCCATCAATTTATCCCATATTTCCAAAAAGAAGGCCATACCTTGAGTAGATATTGCTAATTTCAGGGCTTTCCTTTTAATTTTGTCACGGGGGCAAGAGCTCAGGTCCAACTTCAGCACCAGCTTTAGTCCCTGCGGAGTTAGGTATATCCCGCCTTTATTAACCAAGAAAATGAGATGCTCACAGAGAGATTAAGCCTATTTCTACGACTAAAACAAACGATTGACTGAACCAAGAGAGCACGTGTGCAATTCCCACATAATCTCGAACCACTTCGTCCCCAGCAGAAATATCATTATTTCCATCGAATTTTTTCCAGAAAAGATTCAGCTTGGTCAGCTCATGCTCACGTAAAGAAAGTACTCACGTTCTTCCATCCACTCTCGGTGCCCGAATCAGTGCCGGCCGGCGAGGAAGGCGCAATCAGCACCGTTCTCGTGAATAATCGGCAAGATAATCTATCTCTATCGCTTCCGAAACTGACGGGAAGCAGGATGCACGGCAACCACGGTAGCAAGATGATGCGAGTTTCAGTTTGCGTGGTTTTCGCTCGGATTCTTATATATGGAAAGGGAGGACAGCTGCCATGTTTGAAAAATCGACAAAGAAAAAAAGGAAAGGAACGAAGTATGCTTTTTCCTAAGAAATTGTGCAAGTGGACAAAGAAAAACAGTCAAGCCGGTGGGACTTGTAGCCCCTAAAATTTTGTAGGGGAGAAAACAAAAAAGAAAACTTGCAAGAAAAATCAAATTTTTTTGGGGGGTCTAAAATAAAATCAATTAAAGAGCCTGTTTTTCTTTTTTTTTTGGTAAGGAAAGAGCCTGTTTTTCGTGTTTCTTAAAAAGGTAGAAAGTAATTCTTGACCTCCTTGATAAAATTAGATATATTATCCAGATTACAAAAAAAGATTATAAAAAAAAACTATCTGCATCAAAGTTTATATATTTCGAAAGTTCCAAGTATTTCAGGTTTAAGAAAAAATTAAAATACATTTCCTATTAATATTTTAATTAAGCAAAACGTAGCATATAATTTCAGGCAATTCCTTATAAACTTTTATATGGAAATGAGAAAGACAAAGGAAGACCGGATGGAATGGCTACTATTAGGTACCGCATGATAACCATTCTGGTCAGGAATGAGTTCCTGAACCAGAAATAGATTTTTCTATTTCTGGTTCCTGGATGAGTTTCTGGGAAAAAAAACCCGTTTGATAACGACAAAAAATTTCTGTTTCTAGAACAGAAACCCGTTTGATAACAGCATGAAATTTCTATTTCCTGAAACAAAAACCCGTTTGATAAACAACATAAAATTCTATTTCCAGGAACAGAAATTCATTTTTTTAGAAATGAAATAAAAATAAAAATAAAATATGAAAAATTCATAAAAATCTTTAAAAAAATTCAGAAAATCCAAAAAATTTGAAAAATTCCAGAAAAAATCATCAAAATGTTGAGAAAATAAAAAAAATTCAGATTTCGGGAAAATAGGAAATTTGTTGAAATTTTTCAAAAAAAATCAAGAAATAAAAAATTTCAAAATTTCACAGAATTGCTTAGAATACCTGTGGCCATCGACTTTTAGTGAAATTTAAATTTTTTTAGGTTCCCAAAAAAAATCAAAAATTTCAAAACTTCACAGAATAGTTTAGAATACATGTGACCACCCACTTTGAGTGAAATTTAAATTTTTTGAGGTACCCAATAAAATTAAAAATAAAAAATAAAAAAATTTCAAAAATTCACAAAATGGCTTAGATATTCTAAGCCATTCTATGAAATTTTGATGTTTTTAATTTTTTAATTTTTTTCCAAACGGGTACTTCGAATCACCACATTGGGAAAAATTCTTATCCATCTTGTCTTGATCACGGATGTAATCATGAATAGAACAACATGCAATTACAATACATGATTGCTTTTGAATTGAAAATGAAGGCATGTGTATCAAAATGAAGAAGCGATTCTTTAAAACCGCAAATGATCTCTCAATAACATTCCTTAATGAAGAATGCCTACGGTTAAATAATTCTCTTGCTATTGTTGTCTGCCTCACTCTACCCCTAAAATCATTAATATGATACCATTCCCCTTTCAAAGGAGTAAAAAATCCCGGAACACGCGATTTTCCTGCCTTTCCTTGCACTTATAGTTAGCCCATTACGCGAGAAGAAAGGAAAACAAGGTAATACCATCAGAAAACAATTCGATAGAGAGGATCAAATGCATTGAGGCATCCTTAAAGGGCAATAAAATTCCTGATAACAGATAGACAAGTAAAGTTATACTCAGGGTTATCAACAGTAATGTATATCGATTGATCTATCAAGGAAGAACTTAATTAGAAGCAACTTTTGACCATAACAATGAGGTCCATCCACAAACAAATAGAACATCTACATCTTCTGACTAATTAGAAATCCTCTTCCATATAACCTACGCAACAGTGACTGCAACACTGGTTCGCTTCATCCGACCTAAGCTCCACTGGATTAGAGACCTACTGAGTCACCAATGGGCATAACATTTCGACAACGATCACCCGTGTTTCTATTTCAAAAAAAATTTCAAGATCCTGCTGCAAACCATCTGCAATGATTTTGATAAAAGTCGGTAAAAGTGGTGCGTCTTTTCATTGCTGGAGGAGAACTTCTAGCTGCCCATGCTTGCATAGCTATAAGTCCTCAAACAAGATCAACTGATCTCCTCTTCGGCTGAAAAGAATAAGAACGTAAGTTAAGAACTTCATCTTCAAAATGCCAAGTTTCACGTTGTTGACACCTATAAAGGAAAAAGATAATAAAAGCTAAAGACATCACAATACTTTTCCCAGCCTCCATAAGTTGTCATGAATGAATGGAACATCGGCACTCAAACAACAGAATTAGGTCATAAATCCCAAGAATTTATCTTAAGCAACTATCAATGAAAAGAGGGAATACTTTCTACTATAAATATAGAACATGCATGGAAGCAAAATAACTCTCAAAAGAAAGCGAAGAACAAATCGGACCACTTACCAGAAAGCACTACTACTCCTACTTGAACAAGCCAAGAGTATAAAGCTCTAGTTTGTGCTGCATCAAACATTTTTTTTAGCAATGATGACTGGCGTTAAAGGAAATTCATCTCCAGGTAACATCCAAGAGACATGAGCATTTATATCAAAAGATAATCCCAAAGCTGCTAAAGACAGGAAGGATCAGAGAGAAGCCCATGCAGAAAGATAGACATATAGAGATCGTAATGCTAGAATCAGTATAGAAGAGCGAATCCCTACATATTTTCTATCAACTTCTTCCAGGAACTTTTTAGGAGAATCCAAATATTCAACACAGTCTCTCTTCACGAACTCTACCAGATCCTTTTCTCCAGCCTTCTCTAGATTTCTTATGAGAATCATCATGGCAAATTCATTTGGGGCGCGACCAGCCGCTTTCATCTTCTTGTAAGTCTGCATTGCCTTTTCAATCATGTCCGCTCTTAGATATGCTCCAAGCATCTTGGCATAAGCCCTTGTGTCAGGTTCAATCCCTTCTTTCAGAAGTCCGGAGAAAACAACTTCAGCAAGAGCAACCATTTTGTTATTTCCCAATAGTTGGATCATGTCGCAACGCAATGCAAGATCAGTGTCATACCATTCCTCCTCGCACACGTACTCAAAGACCTATAGCTGGAGTCTTTTTAGATAGAATAAAAACAGTAAACAGGAAAATATTGAAATAGTGCATCCAGAATTCACACCACCAATGTGCATACAGGGAGGGTATTACTTTGTTTCTCTTTTTACTCAAAATACTAATGAGAACAATATTTTGAATATGCCCAATGTTGTTTCCCTTGATGAAACATGGAAACCAGCATTTCTGCCCAATGTTTATCTTTCAATTTAATATCTTCACAGTGATTCTCCTTTCTTTGTGAATGCCTAATGTAGAAGATTAAAAAGAGTACCCAAACCCAAACTCGGAAATCCTAAACATGGATAAAATTCCTAAGGCCAAACAAGCCTACAAGAGTCATTGTTGCAAGGTAAGCCAATCTCATCAGTCAACATCAACCCGTTTTCTAAAAATCACCCATGCCACTCACTAGCTCGATGCACTGGCTGAATCACCGATAACCAATACGAAAAAAGAATTCACCAAACTTCAGAGCAGCACTCAATTACCATTTAGAGCATCCACTACAATTAAAGAATGTAACTTACACAGACACCAAGAATGGCTTTCTATACTTCCAATTCCTATCTAGAAGGGCAGAGATTTTTCACATCATATACAAAAGTTACAAAGAGAGAATTCGGAAACCACCAAGAAAAGCAAAGAAAACAAAGACCCAGAACCAGGGGCTCGAAAAAGGCGATACCTTGAGGGCCAAATCGACCTCGTTCTGTCTCTTGAGCTCGGCGAAGGCGTTCAAGAGATCGGACTTCCAGATCTGGAATTGAATCGAAAAGCGGGAAACCCAGTGTGGGATCGGAGCTTAGGCGGAGGAGGAGACGGAAGAGAACCGAAGTCGACCTCCCCGATCATGGCAGCCCTGGCTTCCTCTCGGCCGGAGCGAGTGAGCAAGACGGCGGCGGCCATGGCGAGGCAGCTCGGCCTCCCCCAGATCTGGGGGAGGCCGAACGGCCTCGCCCAGGTCTGGCGGTCGACCTTGCCGTCACCCAGATCTGGGCGACGGCGAGGTCGACCGGCGGCCATGGTGAGGCCGAGTAAAGAGAGAGATGAACATATTGCGACTTCCAAATCCAGAAAAGCGAGAGATGAGAGGAGATCCAGCGCGGGATTGGAGCTTACGTGGAGCAGGAGACGGAGGAGAACCGAAGCTGACCCTCCCTCTCGATCACGGCGGCCCTGGCTTCCTCTCGGTCGGAGCAAGCGAGCAAGACGGCGACGGAGAGAGAGTAGAGAGAGAGAGTGAGCGAGCGAGCAAGACGAACAGCTTCTGATCAGAGAGATGAGAGGAGACGAGATAGATGTGTTTTTTGAAGAGACGAGCAAGACGAACAGTTTCTCTCAGAAATGATTCTGAGTTTTGTTCAAGAAACAGAGAACCTACTTTTTTTTTTTTGTTCTGATTTCTGGTTCAGAACTGATTCTAGAACAAAAACTTGTTCCAGAAATAGAAAAATAAAATTACGTTACCAAACGGGTTTCTGATCCAAAACTGATTCCGGAAGCAAAAAACCAGTTCTGGACTGAATAAGAATGGTTATCATGCGCTACCTTAATATTCAAGCAGCCGTTTGTGGGGGCTATTATCCTAATCCAGATGTACCTGATTTTGTCAATCGGATATTGTCTTTCGTTGTTTTTTTACTCTCAGATTAGGCCTAGGAAATTATACGAAATAGGAGAGCGAAGACTTTTGTTAAGATGGGGCCAACCGATGACCCTCCTTGCATATTCTGTAACGCACAACACCAGAAACTATTCATGCCGTTTGTAGTGTGCTAGAAATCCATGATACTTCGTCTTCAATCCAGCGAAAGTCGACAATCTGAGAGACATAAGATATAAGTCACTTTCTATCGATATTGGTCATCATATAGTCACTGAATCATCGAGAAACCTCTAGACCAATTGGGGCGTAATGTTGATCGAGTAATATTTTTTCGTACTTTTAATTTGCTTAGTTTGGATTTGTACTAGGTTGGTCTACTTGCCACTCCTTAGGTAATTAAACACCAAGAAAGAAAGAGAGAAAAAGGATGGAGCATATTAATTGGTGCGGCCCTTTATGGATCGAACGAGGTCTGTACTTCATTAACCAAGCTGAATTAATTGATCGAGCTTGAGCTAGGCCTCCCAAAAACTTACGAGATTCCTCTCAAATGAACTGGCTAGTGGTTTCTTTCTTTTTGCATGGGATTGAGCTTGAAAAGTAGCTCCAACGAGAATCCAAACACTCTAGTTTGGGTTGATCCTCCTAATGCTATGTCGCCCAAAAAAAAGAGAAACTTGATTTGGAGGATAGATCACTTCGGTTACGTTTGGTAAGGATTTTTGAAAAAGCCTTTGGGGGAAAAGCAAACGGTTTTCGGTAAAAGGGTTTTTTCCTAAATGCTCATCTAATCCTAAATAACATTTCGGCAACCGAGGAGTGTGGCTCTGGACTTTATAAGTGACTTTGATTTTCGTAAGAGATTTTTTGTTGTTCACGTAGCACAACAATCTTTGTCTATTGAAGTTCATATTGACTTGTTAAGATTTGTAAATTCTCCTTATCTTTCCAGAAACAACGAAAACTCCATGCAATATATTTGAGTGGTAAGAACATCATAATTTGGAGCATCTGAAAAGACATCATGAACGACTATTTTTGTCATAAGATGGGCCAAACAAAGAAGAGGGCAAGTCATTAGGGACAAAGACATCTTTCTCTCACTTACTTTTTTATACTAAATCGCCCCGAAGAAACCATATCAGACCGATTCAGTAATGTGTCATAATCAATAATCGTTGGTGAATTATAAATATCAAGGTAAATACAATAGAAAGGGAAATATTTACGGACAAAACAGGGAAGGACACTGATTAACGAGAATAAACCTAATCCTCTTGAAACCTAATATAATTTATAAACTACGGGGCGAGTATTTAGGAAAATAGTTTAAATCCTCTTATTATTCGACGTCGCTCCTAATAATAAGTGAGTTCAGGAAAAAGAGTGCTTTCCTTGCACACCTCCAAGTCCGTGAGACAAGGACCGGGAGAAGGAACAAAACTCAGGAAGGTACTCCTTGAAGGCACAGGGCTCGGACGAGGTGTGCTCATGGTTTCTACCCTGACGCTAGCCCCGCACGCCCTCTCTTCTGCTTTCTCCTTCTCTACTTCGGCTACAGCAATCCTGTTCTGGTATCTGGCAACCGCAGCTTCTAAGTACTCAATCCGGCAATCCGCCTCTTCCATTTTCTCTCGCATAAGAGCCAATTCCTTCTTTGTCCTAGCATGCCTATCCTCACTTATGCTGAGCATATCCATCAGACGATGCTCCGACATGTTGGCCATCGACACCTTGGCCTCCAGCTCCTCCACCTGCTTACACAGCATGATGGCGGTGTCTTCCATCTCCTTGAGGCGGTTGGCCTGTTCTCCAGCACGAAGGTCGTAACGCCTCTTGAGCTCACCAATGCCATTGATGCCCTATCAATGCAAAGACCGGAAGTTAGACATAACGGTCAGGAGTGTGCACGGATGATGTCAAGTACAACAAGCATAAAAATAAGGTTCACTCACTGAAATGAGGTGGTGGACGGCAGAGTCATAAAGCTGATCATGCCCTCCCAGGCCCTCCTCCTCCATAAGTTTCATGTCCTTGTAAAGGCAAGCTCCCCCAGAAATGCTTGACTGTGCCAGCATGTCCGCAAGACTCTCAGTCCGAAAAGTGAGCGTAGACAATGGAGCAAACGGGAACGAAAGTTCAGGCACCCGATCAGGAGCGGCTTGCATCTGATCTGACGTTCTTTGAGATGGATGTGACACTCGGGAGGATGAAGGTCGACCCTCGGAAGCAAGAGGGAGAGACAGAGGAGGAAGAGGTCGAGAAAGAGGGGATGCTTCTACTTGAGATATGTAAGAATCGGCTTGTCCTGGTGGTGAGTGGTCTTCTTGCTGCTTCTGCGACTGTTCTTGTTGCTCTTCACGTATCCGTATCCCTGAAGATCTCTTCGTTTTCAGGTCGGTGTCCTCAATGAGTATTAGCTCGGTGATTCTGTCTGCACATATTTAAAAAGAAACGGATTAAAATGACAAGGAAAGAAGAAATTAACAGAGCGAGAATCAAGAATTATATAGCATGTAGCCTTCTTTTGCCAGCACGATGCTGATTTAAGCAACTGATATAACCTTAACAGAAGGGTTTCCAAATGTTAAAAAATGATTACCTGGAATTCCTATCCGTATTTAAAAAATGAATATCTTAACATATCCGTTTCCCTGAACAAAAGGAATACCTGGAGCGAGAGATTCAATTAATTGAGATTGAGAAGCATAAATTTCTCCTCGATCGTCAATAGGTTTGGCCACGGCATTTATAACACAACCCAAATAAGCCGCACTCACCGGTATCTGAGCAATTCTTCTCGTTGCTTTTACAGAACTTCCTTCTTGTATCATCAAACCATCATTCATTAATACAACACCAACATTATATGATCCCAAATTCAGAGCAATCCCTATTGTACCCTCTTCAAGTTCTACTAATTCACCCGCCGTTACTTCATCAAGACCATAAATACAAGCAATGCTGTCACCTACTTGCAGTACGGTACCGGTATTTACAATCTTTAATTCTCTATTATATTGCTCAATACGTTCACGGCTAATATTACTAATTTCGTCGGCTCTAATGGTTGCCATGAATATTTCTTGATTCTTTTTTGTACGAAAAAAAAATAATGCCTACAGTAGAATGACTAATAAGTTATTTCTTTCATCACCCCAAACATGACGACATTACCACTCATAGTACGTAAATGTAACTCGTTGTTCAAACAACTATTCGGAGTTCCTAGAGCTCCTTGTAAGGCTTGTTGGAAAACCCAGTGTCGAAAAGAGTTATCAAAGAGTAATGCAAGCATCCAATGCAGAAGCACCCCACGGATAGGGATTAGGGGATGTAAGCCCCAGTGATTCATCCAAGTATTTTTTTCTCTCTTTTACAAGAATCATTAACTTTCTGAACTGAACCAGAAGCATTCAATCCAATTACTCGGAGGAAGCATCCCTTAACAAGACTAATGGTCGAATACTTGGCCCTTTTGATCCGTGAAAACGTTTTCGATTTAACGGGAGTGAATTTCATGTTCAACGAATAAGTCACTTTCAGGGCGCACCAGTTCCTCCAAAGATTTCAATGTGAGAAATTTACATCTTTATTCTCTACACGTAGTAAGGTGCGTGTTGATGTATGCACGCACCTGTTGTAGGGAAGGCATCATTTCGTGCGGTCAGAATGGCCACGCTTACAATGTATATGACGCAAATCTTCCGGAGTTCGAACACCACCTCAACTGGATTCATATGGCCAACGAGCGTGAACATCCCTTCTTTATCGTCAAAGCAGCTAGTATCTACGCCTGCATCATATACAGGACAGGCAAAAAGGAACAATTGGAAGAGAGCGTTAAATTGGAAATGGTTCTGCCTCTCCAAAATGTACCGGAAAATCGGCGCGCCGAGTTTGACGCTGGCAACCAAGACAGAAGAAAGAAGGCCGTACCAAGGTGCGATAGTGATAGAACTCTCATGGCTTTCCTTTTGATTTTCTCACTGGGGCGAGACTTCACCTTCAATTTCAGCTCCAGCATTAATTTCTGCCGAATTAGGCATATTCCGCCTTTGTTAACCCAGAAAAAAAAGAAGCTCGCAAAAAGATCAGCCTATTTCTGACAGCTAATACAAATGTTCGGACTGAATCCAGAGAGCATGTATGCTAATTCCTACACAATAATTTCGAACCGCTTCGTCGCCAGCAGAAATGTCATTATTTCCATCGAGTTTTTCCGCAAGAAAAGATCCAGCTTGTTCCGCTCGTGCTCACAGAAAGGAGGAAGGACTCACCTTCGCTCCGCTCTCGGTGTCTGAATCGGTGTTGGCCGACCAGGAACGCATCGCGAACACCATCCTCGGGAAAATTGGCAGAAACCTATCTGGATCGCTTCCGAAATTGAAGGGAATTTAGGACCCGCGGTGACGACAGCATTAGCATCTACATGCGAGCTTCGGATTGCGGGGTACGCGCTCAGGTTCTTGTATATGAAAAGGGAGGGAAACTTCCAGAAAATATTAGGCGAATTGAATATGCCGCGACGAGATGGCGTAACACTCCCTCCTATAAACGTCACGTGGCAAGGCGGGTCCCGCTATAAACCTTTACTCTCTCCCGTCTGTCTCTCTCTCTTCTCCGTTTCTTCTCTACCTGAATATTATCTCCCCGCCGCTAACCTCTCCCTCGCACCCACTTCTCACCATCTTCTTCTTCTGGTGCACATACCAGAAGCACACCACCGCCATTATAGACCCACGATGCGGAAGCAGAGCTTCATTTTTGTTTCTTCTTTTATTTTTTGGGGCCATAATCTCTGCATTGTGGCCGCGAGCGAAGCTCGGCTCCAGATCTGGCCAAACTTCCCGATCGAGCCGTCCCTTCCGGCGTTGCTCGATGCCAACGACAGCCATGGACATGGATGACCGTCGTCCATGGCTGGCCGCGAGCGTCGTCCGTGGCTGGCGTCCATGGTGGATGGGAAAGATGGATACCCAAGGGGATCGATAGCATGCCCGAACGACGCCGACGACGGCCATGGATGAGCGTCGGCGTGCTCGTGAGCGGTCGTCCATGGCCGGCTGGTGACGCTGCAGTCCAGGCGCGAGCGTCGTCCATGGTCTCGAAAGGCAAAAAGAAAAGGAAGAGAACGGTGAAAGAAGAAAGAGAGTAACGAAGGAGAGAGGCGATCCGAAAGGAAGCGGAGCAACGGGGGACTGCAAAATCTGACTGGTGGGCGCGGTTCGCCACGTGTTATTAGCTGAATGGCGTGCTGCATAATTTACGTGGAGTAATCATCTCACCTAACATTTTCTCGGGAAACTTCCCTGTTCAATGAGAAGGAAAAACGATAGGAAAGAAAAGATACACAAGAACCTTGCTTTCCGAAGACAGTATGGTGAAGAATGTGCGGAAGTTGTTACTCCTTAAACGATCTAGGCGATCTACGCATGTGCCCCCGCATTCTCAAACTTTTGTCGGGACGAAACCAAAAAACCTTATTAAATCAAGGGAAAATGACATGAATGTATTCTGAACCCGTCAAACGGATGGATCGGATTGAAAATGATCGGATCCAAATTGATAAACTTTCATGCAATACAAATTTAGTAATTTATACATGATCCGATACGTATTACTAAAACACTTTCATATTTAACTAAATTTAGGAAAATTTATACCTAAACTGATATGAGAGCCCCAAGAGAGTGAGGCGAGATTGAGTGAGTGCTAGAAAGACTGAAAAAAGAGTCATAGAGATGGGTTAAGTCTAGAAAAGTTGTGAACCCATATAACACATATTGTTTTGGACTTTACAATTTTAAACTCATTTATGACCCATTTACTGAATATAATTAACCTATATAACAACTCAGCCCTCAAATATAGGTTAAGAATTGGGTCTATAACCCAATATTGACAGGTCTAATATTTTCTGAACTCTGATCCAATGTATATTGTCACCCCTAAATTTTTAATTTATTTAATATGGTCCTTGAACTTTGGTCCACTATTCAACGTTGTGAGACTTTTAAATATTTTTCATATAGTTCAGGAATTATATTAAACATTTACCAATTGTAAGGTTTCGTTTGATTCGCGAAAAATAACTTTCAGGAAAACATTTTATGGATTTTCCGGCGTTCCTTTCGCAGAAAGTAAATTAGTCGTGGAAAACATTTTCCCTCAATGGAAAAAAAAACACATTTAAAAGAGAGGGAAATGTTTCCCTCTTTTCAAAAAGAGGAAATCATTTTCCCTCATCCTTCTTTCACCATTCATTTTAATTATTTTTTATTTTATTTCATTTTTAAAAATTCTAATTTTTAATTTACTTTTTATTATTATTTTATTTTTTTAAAGAAAAGGAAGACACTCGATCGGTAAGATATGGGAAAAAAAAAATTGGCTCAAGGTTTAGGTGTGGGCCTTTGGACGGATCAATTGAGGCCTGTGTTGCGTTAATGAAGCTGAATTAATCGATCCGGCTCGAGCTAGGCCTACCAGAAGTTTTTGCAGTTCTCCGCTCGAATGAACTGGCTCATGGTTTCTTTTCTTTTTTCATGGGATTGAACAAGGTCTTGATCATAGCGAATCTACTTATTACATCATAGAATCATTCTCATCTTTTAAATGTCTATTTATGGTCTCCATTTTCTAACTTTCACACGCTTTGAGTTACTTTTCAGTCGCCAATTAATCTGATCATGACGTTGCGTTGCGATTTAATTCGAGCGAGCACGAAAATTTACGGGTATGAATGCACGTGCGATGTAAAGTTTCGTAACTCTCGACTGAAGTTAATATGGGCCATAACACTGGTACGCGTGACCCGAATTCAAAGACACTCCGATCTCTGATTATATCGGTTACATCACGGTACTGCTATTTAGCTCGCTTTCATGCAAGAACTGTAGTAGGATTGGTTCGCTTCCCATTCTATGGGTTAATAAATCCTTCAATTGGCTCGTGATTTAGGTGCGGGCCTCTATGGATCAAATGAGGTCTTTACTTTGTTGATCAAGCTGAATTAATTAAGTGACCTCAAATGAGTTCTCTCAAATAAAATGGCTCGTGGTTCCTCCTCCTCCTTCATGAAATGGAGATTAAAAAGAAGCTCCGACGAGGGACAAGACATCCTCTTTTTGGTCGATCCTTCTAATGCTATGTCGCAAAAAAGAAAAGAAAAAGAGGAAACTCAAGTTCCAGGATAGATTTCTCCATCTAGTCCTAAATAATATTTTCAGCAGCTGAGGAGTGTGGCTGTGGACTTCATAAGTGACCTTTTGATTTTTAAGAGAGACGCCATATTCATTGTTTTTAGGCCCCCAGCCTCTTACGGTGCGTTTGGTAACTGGTCAAATAGTAATTGATTCTATTCTTTTATTCCATAAAATAAAAAAAGAACAAAAATTCATTTGGTAAATATTTTGTTCCCGAGCACAAATTTGCACAAATTTGTTTCCAGAATCGTTTTCGGAACAGAATCAAGAAGCAAAAAAAAGTTGTTGCATGATTTGGGGAACAAGAATCAAAAATAGAAAATAATTTTTTTTTTCTTCTTCTTTTTGGTTTTCTTCTTAGCCCGTGGCCGGTCGCTAGCTGCCGGCCATCGGCCACTGGCAACCGGCCACAGGCCAGGGCTAGCCAAGGCGTCACGGCCCTTGCCCAAGCCACTAGCCGCCCTCGCCAGATTTGGCGAGTAGTTACATGTCCCGGCCCGTGGTTGGTCGCTGGCGCTGGCGACCTGACCATGGGCCAAGGAAGGGAAAGAAGAAGAAAAAAAAATAAAAAAAGAAATAAATAAATAAATAAATATTAAAAAATTTAAAAATATTATTAATAAAAAGAAATTTTGTGCAGCTACCAAATGCATTTTTATTTTTTTTATTCCAAGAATAGAAATTTTGGACAGTTACCAAATGCTTTCAAATGCTTAAAAATTATTTCCGAAAATGAAATAAAAAAAATCATTTTAAAGTTTTTCGAGAATAAAATGGTTACCAAACGTACCCTTAACATCGCCGTAAGAGATTTTCAAATGTTCTCTTAGCACAGCAACAAATTTTCATTTGTCGTTTTAGAAAACGACGAAACTCCTCGCGATTTATTTGGGTGTTAAGAACGTCGTGATTTGGAGCATCCGAGACGGCATCACGCGCGACAATTTTTTATCATTATCATCGGCACAGAGCATAATCGTAAGATGGGCCAAACAAAGAAGAGGGCAAGCCATTACGGACAGGTACATCTCTCTCCCTCACTTATGTTTATTAATACTAAATCGCCCTTAAGAAAAAAAGTCAGATCGAGATTAAGTATTGTGTCCACGTCAGTAACCAAGCAATCTCCAATGTTATTATATATAATATCAGGGTAAAATACAATAAGATGGGAAAATAATTACAGGCAGAGCCAGTCAATGGAAACTGGTGAACCAAAGCAAACCTAATCCTCTCCTCTGAAAAGAAATGAAATACCCATAAATAAAACTATGGTAAATCTCTGGCTGCGTCGCAAAGAAAAGAATGAGAATGAGCTAAGCCCCTCGCCAAATCCATGGCCAAGTCTCCTCCAAACGCTGTCGTCTCTTGACCTGGTTAAAAAGAATAATCTCTCTAGTACCCTGTGGGGAATTCGCACTCCCCGTATTCTGCAACACAGAAGATTAAAATTGAATTTCTCTCGGATTAAGGACAAATCGCGACGTATTGTCTCGAAGGGATCTTAATTCTTAGGAATTTTAAATGATTTTGTACGATAAAATTAAGACTATCGGTTGGTCGAACTTCGTGGGGAAGGAAAAAGTCAGATAAGCTAAGGGAAATTAGTCCAACGAAGTGAAGAAAAAAATGCGGTTTCGTAGCAGTTGAACAAAAAGCATGGCCCCATTGTTGACGACGATCGACCACGAAATACTACATGCGGGTCCCCGATGTTATCCCGATCATGCTGCCAAAGCTACAGTTAAGTAGCGACCCACATTGTGGACGACGGAGAAATTGAAAAATCAAGTAGAAAGCAACATCGATCATGAGATAGCCGCCGACAAAGCGTAGAATGTTGAAAACAAAAAATGTTTTCTCATGACGCCACTGTTGTCGGCCGGCCGTGGTTTTAGAACCATACATTTAGGGGGAAAAAATTCAATTTTCCACGTCACCGGAAATTCAATCTATAGGGGCATCACTTGATTTCATATAGGCAAAGGCTAGACCCACCTGTGGTTTACTTGTAGAATACCCTTTTCTACGAGAGGCACAAGACTTTGGCGAGTGAATGAAGGAGGCGTGCAAGTTTTGGTTCATGCACGACCCGCAATGTGGAAACGAGAAAAATCATGGGATTAGGTATGGAGGTGGGACTGATTAGTGACCTAATAATGCCATTCGAGTCTCGATTTTGTGACAAAATTGGCGAGACTCTATTGGCAAGACCGATTGTGAGAAATTGACCCTTTAGCAATTTACTCAAAAGCATGCTCCAATCCAACGAGCGCAAAACTGTGCGGGAATTCAAAGAAATGATAATAAATTGAATTTAACGATGTCGTCATTTCTTGCCGAAGTGGCGTGGCAGTGTGGCATGGCATGTGATCGGAAGTTTTAGAGGTGATAAGGTGGTGGTGGTGGTGGTACTCACTGGGCGGTTGTGTCACCACGTAGGCTGCGCCGCCGAAGTAGCACGTCCCCGTCCCACGATCCTGCTTCTGGTAGTAGCTGTTGAACGCATACGAAGCGTGGGCCTCCAGCGTGTCCGGATCGTAGCAAGCGGAGCCCGGCTGGATGGGCCGGCAGTCGGCGCCGCCCTCCCCGCAGGCGTAGTCCAGCGCCGCCTGCAGCTTCGCCGCCCCGGCTCTCCCATTGGCCACGCACCACGTCTGCCCCGCGGGGTCAGTGGAGGCCGTCTGGACCTGGGCCTTGCTCTCGTTGATGGCGCCGCTCGCGAGCTGCTCCACCGTGAGCGGTATGCTGTAGACCTTCTGCTCGTCCGGGTAGAACAGCCCGTAGTTCCGCTCCGACGTGGGACCCGGTTTCTGGTTCTCGTTGAAGAGCGCGAACAAGTACACGTCCACGGTGTTGTTCGGCCTCAGCGGCGTCCCGTTCCCGGTCAGGACCCGCTTCACCAGGTTCCCGTTGTATGCCGCGGCATTCTCCGTGCCTGCGCCGACTTCGTTGGCATCGCCCTTTGAGGGCCAGCCAGTCTCCGTCACGACCAGCTTGATGTCATTGTATTGGAGTGCCGACATGGCGGCATAGACGGCGTCGACTTGGGCGTCGAAGAGGCTGGAGTACTTCAATCCGTTACCGGAATCCACGACGCCCGGATTCTGCTTGAACAGCGCGTAATCCAGGGAGATCTGATCCGAATTGGCCGTGTAAGCGAAAAACGGGTAGACATTAACCATGAGGTACGACCCGGTCTTGCGAAGGAAATCCAACATGGGCTTGATCGCGGGCCCGACAAGATCCGGCTTGAACGACCCGGCGGAAGTCGGGTAGGAAGTCTGGAGCGAGCTCAACGCGATGGGAGAAGACACGGATATGTCGGAAAGGTTGTATTTGACGAGGGACGCGTAGACGTTGTTCATGGCGGGTACGAGGAAATTAGTGGTGTTGTTGGGGTCGGCGAAGACCTCGTTGCCAACGGCGATGGCGACGATCTTGGTGGAGGGGTAGTACTTGGAGATGCTGGACTGGACCCACGAGTCGGTGAACGACTGGGCCGAGGCGGCGGAGGAGAGCTGCTCGTTGGGGAGGGCGACGACGACGCTTATGCCGGAACCAGCGAGGGCCGTGAGGGCGCCGTCGTAGGTGTCATAGAGCTTGACCCGGGTGATGCCCTGCGATTTCAGGAGTTCCACCACTTTCGCCGGCGGCGGGAGGTCGTTGGCTATGCGACCCCAGTTCAGTCCGATCGAGCCCGACTCTGCGATAAACGCGACAGACATAGCTAATTAAAACCGGGAACGAGAAAACAGAATTAGGCGGTAACGTAACAGACGACAGAATTAGCTCCCGAAAAATCAGATACGCTCCCGCACTCTGAAACATGATGTATAATGTTTTGGAGGTATACGCATGAATATTCTCAAGGGAGGACACGACCATTGTGCCAAACATAATATGTTCCAACGTGCTACTTGGGTCGTGTTCTCTTGGAAGTGCACGCGAAAACGTGAGGATCGATGTCAAGAAAGTGAAAAAAGAAAACAGACGAAAGGAGACTTTCATCAAAATGGAAAAGCGAGGGAGGGGTTACCTGCTAGAGCAAAGATGGACAGGAGGAGGAGGAAGCAAGGAAATGCAGGACTCGCCATGCTCTGTTTAGGACGGCAGAAGCAGAGCATGAGCTTGTGGAGAGAGAGAGAGAGAGAGAGAGAGAGAGTTCAGAGGGATGAATGCATGGAGCGGGGATTTATATAGGCTCAAGGGGAACGATGAAGGAGGAGGAGAAGACGACGACGAGTGGGAAGTGGGCAGGGAAACGGCCGCACACGTTCCTGATCTGCACCCTCCCCTCGATCAGGACCCGGGATGACCGCCACGCGTGCGCGGTTTTGTTGGGCGACCCCTACTGTTCGCATTAGTATCGTTTAACTAACTTATTGCTTCGGTTACCATAACGAAAGTGGTGTGTTTTTTTTTTTTTTTGTTAAATTTTCCCATGAGATTAAGAGTTGGATTCAAGTTATGAGCAACTCGTGCCTAGTTGCCTCGCTACGACTGCTAATATTTTGGTGGGACTATACTCGAGCTAATATTTTGCTAATATATGCGGGATTTATCGCACTACACTCGAGCTATTATGCCCCGAAGCAATCACCAAGCATCCAGATAAACGAGTCTCGGGTCGAGCGTGAAGGGTAACTTCATCGGCCACGACAATCCCGAACCGGGAAAGACTTATTCTCTCCGGTGGTGAAAGACATTTAACCCTAACTGTTGGTGGAGCGCGGAGGGACGACAGCCATATAAAATGTGAACGTTGGGAGATTTGACGTATCATGATTGAGAGGGGCCCCTGCCTGCCTACTGGAGCAATTTCAGGACTCGGGTCCGGGCCAATGTCTGGGATTTTAATGGGCAACAGCTGACTATCCGTTACCTTTGTTTTCTTCTTAGATGGTTTTGATCAATCGCTTCCTTGGCTGCCTTTAAATCTCTTAATTCTCCCAGCAATCCATGCCTTTTACCCCGGTAAAAATGCTTCGTAATTAACCGCTCCACCAATTTCCTGTCATTAATCCGTTTCTCTAGTTCTTGTCTCCGGCCTCAGTATCAGAACCAAAAGAATAACGCTCGCAATACTGAATGGCAACAGGCGATTCGATCGCATTGACTTCGCGAGCACACTCGCGGATCTGCTTCTCTGCAAGTAAGAGGAGATTCTCGTTTCGATAAAGCCTCTGGTCAATACCCAATCGCCATGTCGTGAAGTGATCATCGATGCACCAGATAGCGATACTCTGGAGTGGCTACCATGGGCTTGCATCATCAAAGCGGAGTAGATGCTTGTGAAACCAATAGCCGCAACAGGCTGACTCTTTTGAGGATGTAAGGATAAGAGCGTTTTGATATAATGTCATTGCCACCGTCAGCAAGTGGCAATCAAAGCGTGCATCGTTTGCTTTTTCTCTTGTCGATTTGTTCTAACTCGTTGACATTAAACTTCTCCATTTCACATTCTCCGTTGGAGGGGAGGCCCATGGCTTCAAGAAACAGCCGTGATTGGCTTCCAAAAGGGGAGGTGAGCATTAATATGATTGCACGTCTGAATTTCACCACCAGTGATTTATCACAAAGATGATTATTAAAGGCTTTGGAGATCTCGAGTTGCTTTCTTCTTCCATTTGATTACGAGTTTATCGAATGTTCAACCTCGGAAAGCAAGATTGGTGGAGGGAGTTGGCGATTTCCGTCCGACTTGCCCACTCTGCTGGCGATTGGCAGAATAGGATGAAGCTGGTGAGTTTGGTTGGGAAAAGTTGCGAGTACTCAATGGACCAAACCTAATATAAAAGAGGGCCTAATACCCAAAAAAACCTCAAACTTTAGCTTTTATCCCAATTATATCCTAAACTTTTTTTTGTCTCATAAAAAATTCCAAATTTTTACTTTTGTCCCAAATCTACCAGCCTAATACCCAAAAAAACCTTTAGCTTTGTCCCAATTATATCCTAAACTTTTTTTTGTCTCATAAAAAATTTCAAACTTTTACTTTTATCCCAAATCTACCACCGTTAACTTTTCCGTTCAATATTACCGTTAATAATTATTTTAATATTATTTTTTCAAATTTTTTATTTTTTCTTTTCTTTTCTTTTTCCTTTCCTTTTCTTTTTTTTTTCCCTTCACCTTCAACCTCTGGCAAGCAAGGCTCGACCTCGACGGTGTTGGGCGAGATCGGCCTCGCCTACCCCTGGCGAGGTTGGTCCTCGCAGTGGCTGGCGAGGCTCGGCCTTGCCTAACGCCGGCGAGGTCAAGCCTTGTCGTGGCTGGTGAGGTCGAGCCTCGCTAGCGGTCAGTGGGGCCCCCTCGCCAGCGACCGGCGAGGTTCGTCCTCGCCGTGGCTGGTGAGGCTTGACCTCGCCGGCATTGGGCGAGGCCGAGCCTCGCCAGCCACGGCAAGGCTCGACCTCACCGGTATTAGGCGAGGCCACGAGGCCGAGCCTCGCTAGCCACGGCAAGGCTCGACCTCGCTAGCCACAGCGAGGACAAACTTCCCCAGAGACAAGCGAGGCCGACCTCGCCCAACACCGGCGAGGTTGAGCCTTGCTGGCCCCCACCTCTGGCCGATCGCCGGACCGGCGATCGGCCAAAGGTTGAAGGTGAAGGGAAAAAAAAAGAAAAGGAAAGGAAAAATAAAATAAAATAAAAAATAATTATTAACGGTAATATTGGACAGAAAAGTTAACGGTGGTAGATTTGAGACAAAAGTAAAAGTTTGGGGTTTTTTATGAGACAAAAAAACGTTTAGGATATAATTGGGACAAAGCTAAAGTTTGGGATTTTTTTTGGGTATTAGGCCGGTAGATTTGGGACAAAAGTAAAAGTTTGGGTTTTTTATGAGACAAAAAAAGTTTTGGATATAATTGGGACAAAAGCTAAAATTTGAGGTTTTTTTGGGTATTAGGCCTCCAAAAGAGGGTCGGTCCAACTTCGCGTTGACTTCCTCCCCAAATGCGACATCGTGGCGAGGCACGATCTAGGGATTCGGGTTTTCTTGCACCAACTCATATAAATTTAACAAGGAACGAGAATGTTTTGGTGTAAATCTTAGGATAGGTGGCTGGTTGTTCGGAGGAGAAAGCAGGTACGCAAGTGCGACTGGTAACAGGTCGAACAAACGGGAAATGCAACTGGTAACAAGTCAAACGCCATTTCACACTGTCCAAGATGTGTCTCTTGACCAAGTACACAGGTACATTTATGTCTCTGTGGGATTTGAATGCATCATGTCGACAGGAGTTATGTTGGCAGAAAAATGAAAAGGGTGCGACATTATTTCACATTTCATATCAACCATCTTGCTCCATACCCTTAACAGGTTCAAGGTGAATGATTACGCGTATTAATTACTTACAAAAACAATAATTTACACGTTAAACCGCTCGACAGAAGACCGATTTGATGACAAATGTAAGTGTGCGTGAGATTAGTGCATCCAAAACTTTTTTAACGCTTTCTATTTTTTTCCTCCTCATGTGACCAATTTAAAAAAATATAACGGATCAAATGCAAGGCCTCGAAGTTGAAAACTAGCTGGTATACAAGCCTTGCATGTCATATAACGTAAGAAAGTACCACTTGATCCACATTTAAGTATGGTGAGCATGCGTTCAAGACTCAGTCCTACCCTCTGCTCCGGGAGTCAGCGTTCTCTTCGTGCTGCTCATACCTCTTCTTGGCCGATTCCGGGTTTGCGTCCCCCAGGACCGCTTCCTCCGCACCATCGTACGTCTTATTGAACACCTGGCTCGCGACCCCTTGCTCGGCCTCCTTCAGCTTGTCCTCCGCCTCCTTCAACTTCTCTTCGGCCACTCTCTTGAACTCTTCTGCTGTCGACGGCGCTCTCTCCTCCAAGCCGCCGCCGTGGCCGTCGTTGTTGGAGTCATTGTGTTGGGTATATTTCTACTTTCTACATGTCAATTAGGAGGCACGTAATAATGGCAAGATGACATTTATCAATTATCATCCCGCGAAGCATCTAACAAGTGCTTGCCCCCCTTATTTTGTTTCAAAGTCAAGCCTGATTATCCTATATATACAATTAGGATGATGTCGTTCCCGGAAATTCCCCTCGATTTGCCTAGTTCTTGTCGGATTGCGCAACAAATGAAGATCTGGTTTTGTGAATCTGAATAACGTGTGTCTCCACCATATACGTGAGCATGTATGCGTCACACCCCAAACTCAACAAGAATAAGGGCATGACACGGCCATCCTTTCACCAAAGGACGCAGCCTAAAACATAACCAAAACTCACCTAATATCATAATATATGCATCCACATATATTTAGATGATATAGAGTTTATTTGGTTACAATATCAGAGTTAATTACAATTCATCAAAAAGCTAAGTATATAACCAGAAACAAGCTAATACATTAAGCTCCACATCTATGCATAACTCGTACAAAAAAGTTCCCACTATCAAAATGCACACCCCGATATCGAAACTCTCACGCTCTACTTGCGGCTCGGTGAAGAACCTGAAAAACAAGTAAGATGAAAGGAAAAAGCTACCACGGCTCAGTGAATAATATATTTCTTCTAAGTAGATCGAGCACCTACTATGCACACAATTATAAGACCAAACGAAAGCTCAATTAACCCAACATATAACAAACTCCGGGTTCAAAATACATTATATACTACTTTAAACATCACATTTTTATAATAGGAAAGCTCATTCCAATTAACAATATCAAAGAAAAAACCAATGATCAAATCCATTGGCCAATCTTGTTAAAAAGCACATGCCAATGGTCCATTCCATTGGCCAATCTCATTAAAAAGCACATGCCAATGGTCCATTCCATTGGTCAATCTCATACTCAGAAATCTAACTATGATCACGGATAACGCCCCATGAAAGACGACCAAGGTTCCCTCTTAGCAAGATCTCCACCTACTATAAGCCGGTGGCTTGGCTTACAAGGATATCTTAGACTAATTTGCGCATACTTATAACCCCTCCTTGGGTTCAAAAGACATTGAGCATCAAAATCCACATCCTCCCACACTAGTAAATCTAATCAACAATCAAAATCACCAATATTCAGAAATCATTTTGCAAATAGGTATATAACCCTTCAAAAATCACATTCAAACTCAAGAACTCCTCATAAATCTGTCACAAAAGGTTTCACAAACCTTTTTACATTTCATAAGTTCAAACCGAAACCAAAAGGAATCTTCTATTTCAAATACACAAAATAACAGTAAATGCTCGATCCAGTTTGATGCAAACAAAATGCTATTTCTTATATTATAACATATCTATAACATCTCATTTTCTAAACATGAGCTTATAAATTCAAAGAAGAAATAAAACCATTCACCTTGAAAAGTTGAAAAACTAACCTACGGTGATTTCTCAAGCCGATGCACTCAATACCTAACAATAAATCGAAAAACGGTATCAAAACCGAGTAAAATGTTACTTCAACTACGACTCGGCTCAACTAGGCTTAGACACTAATATAACTACTAAAAGACGCCATCAAATCGCTCATCTAAAGCGATTATCCAAAATTATCTACAGTGCGGAGTTTGAGCGCAAAACTTGATTGCGTCATAACTTTCTCCACTAAACTCCAATTCAAGCAAGTTCATAGTCAAAAGAAAGCTCATTCGGAGCACTATAGGAACCCCAACTTGGCAGCCCCAAAATCAAGCCAAAAATCGATGAAAATCGGCCTAAAAGCCGCTGGTCATGCACTGTTCACTGTGCGAGTTCAACTTCAAAAATTCAGATCCGGCAAATAGTAAGTCCAAATCAGATTCTATAAAATCTTATGGCTCCGCAACACTATAAACTATCAATTCTATAAAAATACGTAGCTTTATGACTCAAAAATCTGACTTCACCGCTCGAATAACACATAACTCCGATTACGAGCCCTAACCTGAAAAATATTATGATTAATTGAACGAGGGATGTGAATACTTTCGGAGCGTTGCGTTACGAAGTTGAATCGGCTTAACGAGACCCCACGGTGCAAAGTCCTCTTCTCTTTTCTCTTTTTCTTCTTCCTCTTTTCTTTCCTCTCCTTTCTCCTCTTTTCCTCTCTTTTTTTCTGTTTCTATTTGTAGTCTTGGCTTCTTAAAAGGAGCCAAGCATCACTGTTGCTTCTTTTGACTTTTCAACCATTTTCCTTTTTTTTTAATCCATATTTTACATTCTCCCCTCCTTAAAAAAATTCCGCCCTTGAAATTTAGACATGTCTCAATCATTGAACAAGCAAGGGTATTTGCATCTTGCCTCCTCCTCAAGCTCCCAAGTGGCCTCCCTCTCGGTGTGGTTTTGCCATTGAATCTTTATGTAAGGAATAGTGCGTTATCGTAGCACTTGATCTTTTCTATCAACAATGCATATCGGTTGCTCGTCATATGATAGGTTTTCCTTTAACCTTAAAGGTGTAAAGTCAAGTACATGTTCAGGATTTGGCACATATCTTTGCAATAAAGACACATGGAACACATCATGCACGCCCAATAATGCTGATGGTAAAGCTAGTTTATAAGAAACTTCACCAATCTTCTATAATATTAAGAATGGTTCCACATATCTTGAACTTAACTTACCACGAGTGCCAAATCTCATAACGCTTATCATTGGAGAGACTTTGAGGATTGCATGATCTCCCACATTGAACTCTACCTTGCGTCTTTTGAGGTCAGCATAGCTTTTCTGACGGCTTTATCCGTTCTCAAATGCTCTCAAATCACCCTGACTTTCTCTTCTGACTACTGAATAAACTTTGGGCCGGTTAATCTTTTCTCACCAATATCATCCCAACATACGGGAGTTTTGCATTTTCGACCGTATAGAGCTTCAAAAGGAGCCATCTTGATGCTAGAATGATAGCTGTTATTGTAAGAAAACTCCGCCAAATGCAGGTGTTTGTCCCACGAACCGCCAAAGTCAATAACAAAGGATCTTAACATGTCCTCTAATGTTTGAATCGTTCTCTCAAACTGTCCATCTGTTTGCGGATGAAAAGCTGTGCTAAAGTTGAGTTTAGTACCCAATGCTTCTTGTAAACTCTTCCAAAAGTTAGACACAAACCTGGGATCCTTGTCAAAAACAATACTCACTGGCACCCCATGAAGCTTTACTATCTCATTAACATACCGCTTTGCCATATCCTCAAGTGAAAGACCAAATTGATATGACAAAAAGTGAGTAGATTTAGTCAATCGATCAATAATCACCTATATAGCATTCTTACCAGTAGGTGTCCTCGGTAGACCGACAATGAAATCCATGGTGATATACTCCCATTTCCACTTAGGTATCTCAAGTGGGTGTAGCTGTCCACCTGATTTCTGATGCTCAATTTTTACTTGTTGGTAAACTAGACATTGGTCAACAAACTTTACGATATCTTCCTTCATGTTGATCCATAAGAAATTCTCTCTCACATCCCTATACATCTTAGTGCTTCCCGGATGGATAGAGAATCTCGTACTATGAGCTTCCTGCAATATCTCCTTTTTTCAATTCTAAATCATCAGGAACGCATAGTCGACCACAAAATCTCAATGACCCATCCGCATGAATACTGAAATGCTCTTGTTTCCCAATTTCTACGCCTTCTCTAATTTTTCCTAACTGAGGATCCCCATTCTGTTTAACCTTAATTTTGTTAATCAATGTCGGTTGTACTCGAAGATTAGCTAACCGAGTACCAAGCTAATGTATCAATTCTTCCAAGTCCAACTTCCTCATATCCTCAACAATAGGCTTTTGAGAAGTGAGCAATGTAGCCATGTTTCCATAAAATTTACAACTTAAGGCATTGGCTACTATATTTGCCTTACCTGGATGGTAATTGATAAATAGGTCGTAATCCTTTAAGAGTTCTAGCCATCTTCTTTGTCTCATGTTCAATTTTTTCTGAGTAAAAATGTACTTCAAACTCTTATGATAAGTAAAAACTTCATATTTCTCACCATACAAGTAGTGCCACCATATATTTAAGGGAAACACAACCGTTGCTAACTCCAGATCATGAGTGGGATAGTTTTTCTCGTGTACTTTTAATTGTCTTGAGGCATACGCCACAACTTTATCATCCTGCATAAGAACACAACCTAAACCTTCCTTAGATGCATCACAGTAGATTATGAAGCCACCAGTACCTGAAGGCAAGGTCAATATAGGAGCCGACACTAGCCGTCTCTTCAACTCTTGGAAACTACGCTCACATTGATCAGACCATACAAATTTAACTCCCTTTTGAATTAGGCGAGTAAGTGGACCGGCAAGTTTAGAAAATCCCTCCACAAACCGCCTATAGTAACCAGCTAGACCAAGAAAACTTCTCACTTCAATGACATTGGTAGGGCGACTCCATTGGACAACTGCTTCAACTTTCTTTGGGTCGACTGAGATGCCATCTTTCGAGATTATATGGCCTAAGAATTCTATATGATCAAGCCAGAAATCGCACTTATTAAATTTAGCAAACAACTTCTTTTCATGCAAAATTTGTAAGACAAACCTCAAGTGTTGCTTATGTTCCTCCAAACTCTTCGAATACACCAAGATATCATCAATGAACACCACAATAAACTTATCAAGATACCACTCTATTCATCAAATCCATGAAAGCAGCACGTGCATTTGTTAATCTAAAAGGCAGGACAAGAAATTCATAATGGCCATACCTCGTCACATATGCCTTTATCTTCAATTGATGATACCTAGAACGAAGGTCAATCTTAGAAAATATCTGAACTTCCTGAAGTTGATCAAACAAATCATCAATCCAGGGTAAAGGACATTTATTTTTCATCGTCATCTTGTTAAGTTCCTGATAATCTATGTAAAGCCGCATACTACCATCCTTCTTTTTCACAAAAAGAATAGGAGCTCCCCAAGGCGAAACGCTAGATCTAATAAAACCCTTATGCAACAACTCTTGTAGCTGTGCTTTCAATTCCTTCAATTCAGACAGTGCCATCCGATATGGCACCTTAGAAATAGGCATAGTACCAGGCATCAAATCAATACAGAAATCAATCTCTCTATCAGGAGGCAAGCCAGGCAAATCTTTAAGAAACACATCTGGAAATTTTCTGACAATAGGAATATTTTCAAGGTTTACAACATCTTTATTTGTGTCTTTTACACAAGCCACATAACCACAACAACCCTTTCTCAAAAGTTTCCTTACTTGCAAAGCCGATATCAATCTTGGCAAAGTGCCTTTACAAATTCCCGAAAAAGAAAATTCAGGTTGATTTGGAAGTCGAAAGACAACCTTCTTAGAATAGCAATCAACAGTTGCATGATATGTTGATAACCAGTCCATTCCCAAAATAACATCGAAATCCCGTATATCTAACTCCACCAAATCCACAAGTAATACTACATCATTAATTCGGAGCAAACAGTTCTTGAACACACGATTAGCAATCCGAAAATCACCAGTAGGAGTATCAACATGCATCTCATACTCAAGAGGCTCAGGCAACACATCAAGTTTCCTTGCAAAGTCAATGGAAATAAAGGAATGCGTAGTACCAGGATCAAATAATGCAAACACATATCGAGAGGCAATATAAATATTACCTGCAACAACTAGGTTAGATGCCGCCGCATCCTCCCTCATTATAGCAAAAACTTTACCAATCGTCTTTTGTCTTTCCTGATTTCCTTGGGGCCTACTTGTTGAAGGTGCAGTTTTCCTCATAGAAGAAGCAGATGCTAGGTGCCCAGGCTGTCCACAAAGAAAACACACTCTACTATCCCCGAGGACATTCTTCCGTGTAGGACAATCATGCGCCATATGTCCCATTTTCCCATAAAGGAAGCAAGCTCCTATCTTGCGGTAACAAAGACCACTATGACATTTCCCACAAGTAGCACAAGGGCCCGAATTACTCTAACTCTTGGGCTTTCCTGGTTGATTGAAATCCCTTCGCTTTTCGCTACCGCCAATCCGGCTATCATGATAATCAATGGGCTTAAACCTCTTGTGCTGAGGTACACTCCGTGTGCCGCTCTCTAATATGTCTTGCTCCACCCTAATCGCTCGGTCCTAGACTTCTTTGTACGTAATTAGTACAAAAGGTGTGAGAATACTGCGAATATCGGGTCGAAGTCCTCGCTGAAAATGTTCTACCCTCCGCTTTTCACTAGTCACGAAGCCTTCCTCGAATCTGTTGAGCTGATTAAAGCGGGTTGCATACTCCATAACTGACGAGCTACCTTGAGATACATTTGCAAAGTCACTCCTCATCTTCGCTTGGAATGACTCGGGGAAGAATTGGGCATTGAATGCTTCAGTGAAGTCCTTCCAGGAAATGATTATATTAGTACCTCCAAGGGCGGGTCTAGTCCCTTGCCACCAACATATAGTTTCACCTTCCAAATAACGAGTGGCAAAGCTGATCTTTTGATTGTCATGAACATTTTCCGCTCTAAAGATTTCCTCTAGAGGTGTGCAAAAAATCCAGTACCCGCCCAACCTGCCCAGGACCGCTCGGAACCGGACCAGGACCGGTGGGTTCTAAGGGTTTCGATCTGGTTCTCGGTTCTAATTTTTTGGAACCAGTGGGTACCGGTCCGGTTCCCTGTTCCGTGTGTGGAACCACCCACCCGCCCACCCGGACCGGATCAGTATAATATATACAATATAATATTTTTAATTTTTAATTTAAAAAATTCAAAACCCTAAATCAGGATACTCTCTCACAACACAAACTCACTCAGTCACTCTTGGTCGACGCCTCTCAAGTCTCAATCTCCGGTACTCTCTCCTCTTCGACTCTCACCGTCTCTGTCTCCATCGCCTGGTCTCCATCTCCGTCGGGTCCGCCGGTCTCCGTCTCCGTCTCTTCCACTGCGACTACCAGGTCTGCTCTCTTGCTATCTCTCTCTAGCCGGTTGTCCTTTGCATTTGCTGCTCTCTCAATTTTCTACGGGGTGTGGCTTCGTTTCGCCTGAATGTGGGGATGTACGTGTGCGAAGAAACCCGTGCACTTTGCTAGGCTTTGGATGTTATGCTGCATGAATTCCTCTTTCGCGTGATTAAGTTGCATCTCTATTTCGTGTGAATTCCTCTTTCGCATGTTTCGGTGCCTCAGTAGCGTCTCTGTTTCGTGCAATTCTCGACGTGGGTTGGTCAAATTCGCCAAAAACTGACAAAAATCGGCCTAAAAGCCGTTGGTCGTGCACTATTCACTACGCGCATTCAACTTCAAAAATTCAGATCCGGCAAATAGTAAGTCCAAATCAGATTCTGTAAAATCTCACGGTTCCGCAACACTATAAACTACCAATTCTATAAAAATACGCAGCTCTACGACTCAAAAATCTGACTTCGCCGCTCGAATAACACGTAACTCCGAATTACGAGCCCTAACCCGAAAAATATTTCGATTAATTGAACGAAAGGTGCGAATACTTACGGAGCGTTGCGTTACGAAGTCGAATCGGCTTAGCGAGACCCCCACGGTGCAAAGCCCTCTTCTCTTTTCTCTTTTTCTTCTTCCTCTTTCCTTTCCTCTCCTTTCTCCTCTTTTCCTCTCTTTTCTTCTGTTTCTATTTGTAGTCTTGGCTTCTTAAAAGGGGCCAAGCATCACGGTTGCTTCTTTTGACTTTTAAACCATTTTTCTTTTTTTTTTCGACCCGTATTTTACGGTATGTATATTGTGTACATAGTATACGTGTATATATACTTGAATCGTATACACGAGGCATCCTCCACCAAGCTTTTTTTTTTCCATATAATGGGATTGGCAGCCAATTTGATCTGTTTTATGTAAGGACGTCCTGCCAAACGAAAGAACGAAGTAGTAAAGATACCTTGGTGTGGCACAAATACGCCATTGACGGCGCTAGAGGCTCGAAGATCTTCCATGGCCGAGACGATGCGTAGAGACGGAGATGGTTACCGACCGCCATTTTTGTGCAAGTTAATGCGCACTTCCATTTAGTTCGAAGGCATTCTAAGATGCAAGGGGTAGAGAGACAACGATACGTGTTCTTCTTGAAGCCCGCTACGTTGTCGCATTGCCTGTTCGACAGCTCATGCTTCCATGCAAAACTTAGAAACTGTGATTTTCAATTTATAAGAGTAACAAAATCCTAGGAACGTAAAATCTCATCACTTCCGGGGACCGATGATCTAATCAGAGCGAATGGAGTCTTTTCTCCGGAGAGGAAAGGCGTTAACCGAGTTCAATTTTCATTTTGAAGATTTTCCTGTCAATTTTCAAAATATAATTCGCTCCTCATTCGAATATTGTGAAAATTTCAAGAATTAACTGAAAGTTGAACGAGAAAAGCTTGATAGATTATACTTTCTCCTCAACCAGTAGTCTCAAAAACTTCGACATTAATCATGTAATTGAATTGTTTCCCGAAACAAACGAGAAAAACTCAGTAGTTCGCACGTCAAGAACAATACTGTAGGAAGCTTAAATATTCCCGCTTCACCATCCGACGAGCAAAAGCTTCAATAGAGCCATCCTTATGTACAGACCGTTCTTCGCTTGACGAAAATAGGCGGCCCTGGGATCGTCATCGACATCCACCGTAATCTGCACAGCGTCGTGCAAACGAGAAAAAGAACCGACGGATCAATTACTGCATATCAGAAGCTTGGACTTCACGGGGATTGTAATAACACCAGATCCTTGTACATGAATAGAGAGGGGCGAGAAATTACCTCATCTAGCCTAGGAAGAGGGTGCATCACCACGGCATGCTTCTGCATCGCGTTCATCACGTCTTTGTCGACAATGTACTTGCCTTGCGCTTCATCATAGAGGTCAATTCTCTCTCCAAAACGCTCGCGTTGGATGCGTGTTTGATACACCACATCGCACTTAGAAGCCACCTCCATTAGATCAGCGCTCTCTTCCCATTCCACCCCCTTCGATGCCAAGTACTCTTTAATGTCGTCCTGATGACACAATTACATCGCATAAGCTATGGGACTTAATAACTTGCATCCTGTTTCCCAATAGCTCAAACACGAGAAGTGAGAAAGGAGCCTTGATTTTTCACCGCATATTTCCAAATACTAAAAAGACCAAAACAGAGGTACTAATTCAGTTTACTGGGTCAAAATACAAAGCATAACTTCTTATCAGTTCGTTTCTGTAAATCTAGAGAGAATAGGAGGCCCAATGAAGATAAGTATGCAAAGAAGATCAGTGCCTACCTTCATCTTGACAACGTCAGGAGATACTAAATAAATCTTCACGCCTTCGTACTTGGCGAGCAAATATGCAAGTGAACGAACTGTCCTTCCATTAGCAAGGTCACCTACAAGCGCTACTTTAATGCCATCCAGCTTCCCAACCTCCCTTTCAACCGTATACACATCTAAAAGAGCCTGACCCAGAGCCAAAATATTGACATGTCAGGTGTGCCTAATAACAATCTTCATCCGAAAAACAAATACCGATGTCAAAATCAACAAGAAGTATAAGGGTGAAGCTAATCATCACCAAGCAATAAAACTTCAAGAATGCTCAACATCCCTCCTCAGTAGGACATAATGTAATTCAACAGGACAGAGTTTGTCACATATGCCAGATCGATGCTAAAGTAACCAAGAACTTGGTCAATGCTAATTGCATTATCATATAGACACTTCTAACAAAGAACTGTAAAGCATGCCTGAGTTGGATGTTGTCCTGGACCATCCCCTGCATTAATGACAGGAATTCCAGCTGTAGCTGCCGCTCTTCTTGCAGCGCCACTTTCGAAATGCCGCATCACAATAATATCTGAATAGCCCTCAACAGTTCTTATCGTATCTGCAAACCAAGCAACGAAATCAGATGCTTAATTGCATAGAAACATCCTTAGTAGTCATGCAGAAACACAAGTCAAATTCACCTTCCAGTGTTTCGCCCTTTGCCGCTGATGAGAACTCGCGCGCATTTTCAGTGGTTAAAACCTCACCACCTAACCTTTTCATGGCAGACTCAAATGAAAGCCTAGTCCTGGTAGAGGGCTCATAAAATAGAGTAGCCATCAAATAACCCTTGAGAATTTGACTTCCAGGTGAATACTGTTTGACCTTCTCCATGTCACGTGCAACTTTGAAAATAGCACTAAGAGTGTCTCTGTCAAACTGTTGAGCTTCAATCACATCGTTGAGTTGAAACTTTTTTCCAGGCAAAAACGAAGCCCTTGAATTGTCTACATCCATGGCTGAGCAACAGACTGCTTTTCTCTGTGAAGATCTTTCAGTCATAGCCAACTTCAACGGATTTCTACAGGATGACAACCTCATCTGTGTTATATAAGCAGAAAAAGGAACCGCATTACGTTGAACCAACTGTTTGCACGAAGAGGTGGATATATTGAACAGGCATTGGGGGGACTTTCTATCTTCAGGACAGATAGTTTGCCCTTGTACCATGTACGCAGAGAATGAGGAAGAAGTAGCCATTGCAATCTACAAAAATTGAATCACAATATTAGCCAGAAGAAATAAGATATTTCACATTAGACAAACCGAAACAAAAACTCTTGCACGGTCTGAGTAAACATTCAGATCATAATTAATTTGAATGCATCCCACAATTTGCCCGATTCCTTTTACACAAACTCTAAGGTCTCAAATAGCGAAATAGCTTCTAGTTGTATCAACAGAAGGAAGCACATTGACAAATTCCTTCTGAGTGGCACTTTAACATAGACCCATCAATCGGGTGGGTCGGGTTTGGGTCCAATCAATTTTTACCGAATACATTTTGAGTGACCCAAACCCAACCCATATTGCCACAGAGAGAGAGAGAGAGAGAGAGAGAGAGAGAGAGAGAGATAAACACTAGAAAAAGTTAGAATATATGCATACATACAAACGTCTTGTACTTTAACTACCTAGCCAACTTCAGGGTGCCATATGTAATGTTCATCAGTGCTTAAATATGGAGCTTCATAAACATCAAGCTTCAGTGGGGATGTCCAGAATAGTCTTCCACGAGAGTTCAAGGCTACAAACCATTATACTAACCAACATTAACCAAGTTTCAATACCCATCCTTTTCCATTAAGTCAAGTTAAGATAATATCTGCACTTGTTTTTTCAAATACTAACAGGCTTGAGTTTCGACTTTACATAGCAAGATAGAGATGACAAACCAGACCATCCCAAGCCCTTAATCATATCCTCAACCAAGCAGACAAACCAAGTGCAAGCCCCCTCAGACATAAAAATAACTACTTTAAGAATTTTCGGAGTGACTCAATCACCATAGAAGCACAGAATGGACGTTTTGTGACGCTAGAACGCACAAATCAACATTCCACCACATTAGGGACTTACCCTTCAGGCAAGCACGCGCAAATAATGAATGGAAGTTCGTGGATGGACCCATTCTCAAGGAAACAAAAAAGAACCCATTTCAGATTCATCGGTATCAATAATTTCTAATTGCCCAAAAGAATTTGAGCAAACGGAGAGGTGAAACAGTATAGTCCTCACCCTCGGAATGTCTGCGAACAAATCTACTTCTGGTTTCGACGCCTCAGGCATAAACACAAACAGTTAGAGGTCAGTCCAAAAGAATGCGCACATCGGCTGCATTACACCCGTTTCGCTACTTAAGGGGCAACAAAGACAAGAGATACTGAATCATCATTATCGTTGGCGAGTGGCGATTGATGGAGTAGAAGAGGGAGAGAGAGAAGAGACGAGCGAGGATCGAATCCGATCGAGCAGAGACTCCCGATGATGATGTGCGAGGATGTGAGCGGACGACCTGGAACCACCTTCGAGCAGAGACACTCTCGCTCTCTCCTTCTCTCAAGCGCACTTTGACAATGGCGACCGAGCCATCGCCATCTCTGACGGCGGTGGGATAATCCCCCTCAAGCGATGCGAAGCGATGACACCTCCCCACCCACCCCTCTCTCTCTCTCTCTCTCTCTCTCTCTCCAATGTGTAAAAAACGAGTCTTTGCTATTAGTTTTAGCGGGCCTAAAACCCATCATAACCCATATTTCTACCTTGAAGTGAGCTATGGACCCACTTTCAGCAAACACGAGTCAAAATACGGGCTTTTTCGACGGGTCTAACTTTAACATGATCACAGATACCGACTCGTGAAAATAACGAATCAAATCGAACTCGAATTAGACAAAAACAAAGACAGCAAATCAAATCAGACCCCAGGAAAATTCAAGCTTTCACGGTCGAGGTCATCTGCTTCCGGGGTCGCTCTCAGTATCTGCTCTAATTTGCATTGCAAAGAAATCTGGATAAGACGGGCAGCTAAAAAGCATCTGAAGATTTTGCCAATGTCCAGGCGAGGCGAGCTCAATCGGGTACCAACACTCATCTGCTCAGCAGTGCCTAACAGAGTACAGATAATCGAGATAGCTTTCCAGCGCTTCTCAAATAAAGACCGTAACTTTCTCAGCAACGGAGACGCATGCCCCAGATTAGGGCGGTACCCAGTAAGCAATGCGATGGTGGAAAGAGCATACCAACGTAATTCACGGAAGAATCGAAGTGTCCGCTCGAGAAAGAAGGAAGAGACGCCGGCTTGGCTTCGGAAAAAGAGAGAGGTCCGTAGGGCATTCTTGAAAAAAGGAAAGTAATTTCAAACTGCTCTTTAAAACGTTGGGACCAGGAAAATAAAAAGAGAGTTTCATTCGAGTTAATTTAGAAGACGCGCGATTGAGGGAAAATGAAATTTATCATTTAAAGCAGGGCTTTTGATGAAGTTACCAATGTGGTTCATCAATAGTTCCCCAAAATCAAACCGTGCGTGCGGAAACTCCGAATGCAGAAATCAAACAATGCCAAAAAGATAAGAACCCTTCGCATTATACCAATTAATTCCGTTTGATTTAAGTTTTGTTGATTTTTTATTATGAAAAACAGTAACATATATTTATATAAGTCGTGAGTTCATCCTATTCGCATAGAGCAATACTTATATTTTCGCATCAAAGACAATCTCAAGCCAACAATGAATTACAATGTAAGCGGACGATTCACGTTTTGTGATGAAACTAAACGGCATCGCTAGTTTGAAAATCTTTTGATATTGTTTGTATGTCCATCGTTTATGCACTACGAATGTATGATACCGGTGATTACCTTAACAAAATGGGTAAGCGGACAAATAATAAAAGTATGTTTGGAGAGTGCTTTGAATTTTTCGAAATATACACCCCACAGTAACTTTACAAAACTATAATGATTAATCTATTTCCTCAAATGATGGAATTGATCTTCTTTTTCTCCCCAAATCATTGTTACCACATTGAATATTCTCGTTAGAGACTTTATAATCAAGAATTTTACGCCATAAAAAGTGGAGTAAGCCACTGTGAATGGTATCAAACTAGACCCGATAAGACAATTATGAAGCTTTGTTACTAAAAAAGCAAGATAGGCCATCGCATTTGCTACCATGACAAGACAAAAAGTTGCGCCTTTGGGCCTCAAAAAACACGAGGCTTCCAGGTTCAATTTCTGTTCCAGCAAGTTATAATAATTCTGATGAAATCTCTAATCTTATGACCGAAAGAAAACCCGACCTAGATTCTCTCATCAACGATCCGAACCTAAACAAGTTGCTCGACATTGAACCGACCCAGAAAGGCTCGAAATTTAGGGTGATCCCATGCTTTTTTGTAGTTTTAGTGTCGAGGCAGATCGCATATAATTCCGCACATTCCGACTCCAATAAATCCGATCAAGTAGCCAGATAATGATCAACGCAGACTGCTAGCCATCTAAGAGGGCCGGGTCCACCTTCTTGAGTGTCATTCCAAAGTCTCTCCTAGATGACAGGAAGACTTGTCCTAGGTTCATAATTACATCGACAATTATAGGTGTATGAAACCGACAATTTCATATTTCAAGAAACTTGTGCTCTCCCGAATCGGATGGACTCGAGCAAGAATCTGAAGCATCCTCGAGCGGGATAAACTCACCCGGCCGATAAATCAATGGCAGATAGAAGCAGCCAATCTTTACATCCTTCACACGCAAAATTGAGACCGAAGGATCATCCTCTACCAAGCAAATATGACTTAGGAGTTCACATAATCAACAGTGGACATCCATAGAACACGCCCCGGACCACATGAAGAGGAAATAGTACACGGCATACACAAGCAGCTACACTGCTAATACACGGCGTAGCGCTCAAACACGGTTTGCTTATTCCATCAATTAGTAGCATCCACGGGGGTGTACCAATACTGCAATATGCCAAACCATGACGTTTGGCTTGTAGATACAGACAGTAACAGTTCCTCTCCCTCACATATACCCAGTTCTCACTGCAGGACCCGGCACTCCTGCGTTCCAGCCACCATTGCAGGGCGAGAGCTCTGCTTCATGACATCAACATCTTTCGGTGCTTGAGGTTCCACATCGGGCTTGTCAATCGTGCTGGGAGTGATGTCTTGCCCACCATTTCCCACGGATGCGATGGCTTCAAATATCAGAGCATTCACTTCTTGGAATCTCTCCTCAGAAAGAGAAACCTCCGTAAGAAGACGCCAAGCATTTTCTTCAGATGCCTCCTCAAAGTCCTTCTTCCTCTTCAGGACCATATGCCCACTGATTTCCCAGACAGCTGGATTCACCTGGGTGTCCAGAAGTTCTGGATTCACTTCCCCTAGAGCTTGCTTCTCGGCGTAGCACTGTTAAGAGATCAATACAGAGTAGAAAAGTCAGCTTCAAAGAAGAACACAAAGGCGTAAAAAAAGGTAACTAGAAGAGAAGGCAGGCCCGATTTGATTACCTGGGGTAAGAGAAAAATCCGCTTCCCACAATCAGAGATCAGGACATTGTAGGGGATGTTGTTATCTTGGAGGCAAATGCAGGAGTCAGAAACTACATTGGATAGATCTTGCACGGTGTCTCCACCCTCAAAAACAAGACCTCTGACCGGATAATTGACAAGTTCAAAGATTGCAACTCCAGTTTCCGAAGCAGTTAATTTCTGGGTAGGAGCCTTCTCTATCGGAAAGGGAACCGCCAAGTAGTATGCCTGTAACAATTCCACTTATCCAATTAATATAAACATTGCGGTGGCGTAAACAAACTCTATCCAAACTAAATCGATAAGATTAAGATGATAGCCAACATACAAACCTGAAAATGGAGATGATTGATGGTGGCAAAGGCACCCAAGCTGTTGTAACCAAGACGGAAGTATGGATCCCCAGCTTCTGCAGCCATATAGAGTGCAAGAGAGAAGCTTTCACGGTCAATCCTCTGAGGCAAGCATTCGAGGACGCGAGGAATCAACAGCACATGCCCATATTCAATGGGACTGACCTGTTCAGTAAGGACAACGATCGTGGATTGGTCATTAAGCTGGCTCAAGCAACTTGGAGCGATTTATGAAAGATTTCAGTGCAGGTAAAGGAATTCTTACATTTATAGCAACGACACTAGGGGAGTTGTCCGCATCGATCAGAGCTTTTGGGAAGAATTGCACTTCACCATCTTCACTTGCTTCAAACTGGAAGAGGATCTCCTCCTGCCCAACTTTAGTGAAGTTGAACTTGCTTCCATCAAAGGGCTGGAGGACCTTATCAACACGGAATTCAGTTGGCCTCTTCTTGAGATGGCGACCCTCGTTCAGCTGGGCAATAAATCCATGCTCACCAGGTATGATCTGCAACAAAATCACGGCATTAATTGAGAATGAACTCATAATCTCCATCGAGTTCTTGAAGTACAGCATGTTGGATGAGAATCCCCAATAAAATAGAGAGCCAAGCAAGAGACCTTAGTTTCGCAGGCGGTTACGTCGTAGCGAAATAGGCCCCTCTGCATGCGGTCCTCCCACTACAGTGAAGTTGTAAACCAGTTCAACTCATCTAATTCAAGACTAGAACTGCATAGATATAAACATCATTCCAGATCCATCGATTTGTCGTTCAGCTAAACAAATTTTACCTCCCCCAGAAGGAGCGAGTTGAGAAAGGCAACGGGTGGCTCCGGATTCTCACCCACAGCCAGAGCCTTCTCACCAGCAACAAAGTTCACCCTCTTGAAAGCATACAAAGGGAGCTTCGCCCCTGCTCATACCATACGCCAGACAGTCAAAACCTCTATCCGCTAACCCCACATGCACGCAATTCACAAGACACCGGAGTCCTCACGACCAAACGGGAATCCGCTGAAGTTACCTGGAATGCAGCATTTGTTGAGGCAATTCCGGCCGCAACCCCCTCCACGGCGAGCCCCCTCCTCAGCTTCCTCTTTCTGGTAGTTCGAAACTACAGTCGGAACCCTCTTGATCCTGAGCATCATCTTTCCTACTCTCTCTAGCTAAGCACCAAAAAGACCCTAGCGATTCTCAAGCAACCGGAACCGGACAGATCGAATTCCAACCCCCGGCGACGCTAGCCCTAACGAATCAAAGGCGAAACCGGACGGAAGCAATACCGAAAAAAACTTAAAGCCTCTATGCAAAACAAAAGGCAAAAACCCTAATGGCTCTAGCAGAGGGGAGAGGAGGGGGAGGGGGAGGGGGAGAGGGGACCGCCGCCGGCGAGGAAGAGGAGATCGGAGGGGCTGCCGCCTTCGGAGGGGAGAGCGCCGCGCCCGCCGTGCGGCGAAAGGTTGCCGGCGTCCGCGGTCACGCAACGACGACCCTTGCGGCGTGCGGCACGGGCATGTACGAGTAGAGGCGGCGTTGCTCCGTGTATAGCCGTGATGTCTGCAACTCGACTGTCCCGGGTTTTACCCCCCGCACGCCTGCCAAAAACCCTTGATGCGGCGGTGGCTGGTGGAGGCCCGCCGGAGCGGCGGAGGAGGGACGACGACGACGACGATCGGAGGCCCCGGCGACGGGAGAGGCCACGCAGGCTTCGTTCGGAGAAGGTCGGGAGGGAGAAAGGGAGATCGATGCAGGAGGTGCGCGCGTGCGTGTGTGGCGAGGCTGAGGAGCGGAGGTGGCCTTATATAGATGATACGAAGGGAGGGAGAGAGAGGGAGAGAGAGAGAGAGGTGGATGTGGTTACGGTTGTGGGTACTGTGTTTGAGTGGACCTGATGAAACTGTGACTCTCTCTCGCTGTGAATATGGGGAGAGGAGAGAGGGAAAGAGAGGGCCGATAGAGAGGGAGAGATGTGTGTGTTTGCGTGTCGCGCATCTGTTCGCGTCAGAGGTGATCGATTTCAGGATGGATTGCATCCGAATCTAGAATCTGAAACCAACCCTGTTATAACCGGTTCTCAATTTTTGAAATCTAAACCAATCCTGTTTTCTCTGACCCTATTTTGGAACCAATTCTATTTTTCCGGTCCGATTTTAGGGTCTATCCGAGAATCTTTTTTTTTTTGTTCCTTTTTTCGGTTTCATTTTTTTCTAGCAAAATAATATAGGTAGCAATGAAACAATTTAAAATAAAAGATGAATCACAAAAATCACTATCTGCAAAAAGTAACAATATCCAAAATGAGCAATTGAAATTACAATACATCAAAATCAACAATCCAAAAGCACTATGTGGCAAGACATAGTCCAATCGCATAAATCTTTAAGAGTCACATTTCCAGGGAATTTATTCAACATGTTTAACTCTTTATTTTACGTCATGATGAGATAACTCCTCACTTCTGTTTCCAAATGAAATATCTTGAAAGAAAAATCAAGAAACTTAGCGGTAAAGCATATGCTCTCACTAGAAAAATGTCTATATATCTCATATGAATCACACAATATTTATATGACTTTAAGGGCCGTGCTGTTTCATTCATAGTTATGAAACATATTCCAATATTAAACCGGAAATCAGTTCTAAAACCGGTGAAGTAGGGTAACATGATATAGGGTTTTTACTTTTTTGTACATTATCTCAAAACCGGTTCTAAAACAGGTTTGGGTTGATTTTTATTTAGAACCGGAAACTAGACCGGTTCTAAATGGTTCCCAAAAAATAGAACCGGTACCCGAATCGATTCTTGTTAGAACCGGTTTCCGAACTTATTTTTCGGATGGGTTGGTCCGATTTCCGGATAAACCCGATCCGATTGCACCATCCTAGTTCGCGCTCTCGCTCGCTCGTAGGAGTGCGGTTGGGTGGTTCGCGAGGAAGAAGATGGACCGCAGAACCGTACGGATGGACAATGAACGCCCGGGATTCCCTTTTCCCATTTTCGCTTGTTCTCCTTGACACATATCTCGTTTTCTTAATAAATTAATAACAATTTGGCACGGTGCTTCGTAAACTAATAGAAAATTAGGGCATAAATCATAGGCCTGAATCGAAAACTTTGCTTTGCGATATACGATGCGCCTGGTTCGACAGCATTTTTTTGGGAAAATGTGAAAGTCTTTTGAAGAACGTCAAGATGCGGCTTTAACTTAAATACCGTTCGATAAAAATTATACTTGTGAATGGCTTTTGTTGTTTTCTATTTTAAACTCTCGATTGGCGAAACTCAGCCGCCAACGTCCAGATTTAGCCACAGGACAGCTTTACCTAAGGTCGCACGACCTTAAGCATCCCCTGGATCGCACAACCCACGCAACGCCTGAGATTGCCCTACCTCAAGCAGTGGTCACTGACCTTTGTCCAGCTACTCTATGCAAATCGTGGAGAAGATGAACAGTGAATAGTGCAAAGACTTGCATTTCGAGAATGCTACTTTTCAAAATACCTTCAGACCTGCTTTGAGTTAAATGCTAATGTAATTACATTTCCCCAAAGTTTCGCAAAAAAACAAACCAAATTCATTTGCATCTGTCTAATGAATTTTAGAGTCCTAAAGTCCATTCCAAATGCTAAATCAAATGGGGCCATAATCTCCCTTCAATATGGTAATTTATCTTTTTAATTAATGTTCAACTCTTTTTCCAAGTACACATGCTTGTTAATAAATAGCGAATTTTCATTTTCACCAACTCCAAATAACAACAATTATGATTAGTCAATTTCAATTCATCTTTAAGTTTACATCTCGGTATTCATCAGGGGTGCTCGTCTACGTTAAAGTTCGAAGAATCACGAAGGAACCACTATCGCTACGAAATAATTATAATATATATAAATTTATTTTTTACTCGTTCATTTTTGTAAGCGGTATAAATAATCATTTTTAAGAATGTATTTTTTAAATTATTTATTTTTCGCGAAATAAAATCGCGCCCTAAGCCACGGCGGAGCCATTATTTGGAAATTGCGCCGTTCACATTTATGACCAATCCAAAGAACCCGACGAGGCTTATCAACCCTGATTGTGGGTTAGGTGCGAAAATTAACAATTAAAATTTCTGCACAACTCTTCATCTAAACCATCTAACTTAAGTTTCCACGTCCGCCTATGATGACCGAGGTAGACTTTGACTCGTTGACTTGCTTCGCTATGATCAATCCAAAGCATCGCCCGTATTACAAGGGAGAAAATCATCGTCCCAGTCAAAGGCCAACCCTATGGTATTTGCGGTTCCTGCTTTTGTTCACTTTAACTTATTTATATATTTATTTATTTATTATAATCTCTTCTGCTTTTTTTTCCGCAGGAAGGGCGCATATACTCCGAAGGTGCTGCTCTATTTCCAGCCACCTGTTTGTTAGCTCGGAGAGAAAAAGAGCCCCGGGGTGGGGTCCATCCCCGTCCCCCCCACCCCATTGCCCACGCGCGTCCGGAGCTTCTGAACGCACGCGCGCGAGTGTCTTTTAATCCCGCCCTCGCGCTGCACGTTGGCAAAATATTCGGATTCCGATGCTGAAGAAGTCTTTGTTAATTGTGAAAATCGGCGTCCGCCGTACGTGGCAGGAGTTAACAGTTTTTAATTTTTTTTTATATGATTATAAACTTTGGGACTGGACCACGTGGGAGAATCTTTGGCGTGGAGAAAAAAGGGCGACTCCTTTCCGCCCAGCGTCCGGTCCCATGTCCACGAGAACAACTGTACGTTTGCAAAGATGGTGATTGAATCGAATGGAATCGAATCGAATGGAATCACGACGTCATGTCATCATCTAACCACGAAGTTTATTGTTTACATCTCTTCGTCCGTCCGTAAATTTAAGCTTTTTGACCGGACCTTTCTGACGATAAGATATCATTCTCACACTCTCGCACAAATTATATTGGATACGTTGTTGAAAGTTTAGAAATATTTAATGGAATTAGCTTATTTAGGTACTAAAAGATCTGCTATTATTCAAGGGCGCTGAAGCTTTGAACGGGGTAAATGCGCGCATCGTTCGTCCAAATCCGAATAATTGCATAAGAGTTCTTTAGGCCAATAAAACCAAGTAGCGCATTCCTTCCTGCTCTGTCTATGTTAAGTCCTCTAATTCGACTATCGTGCTCTCAAGAAAATTTTCGCCGTATAAGTTTTTTTGTATCATCCGCTTCTTACTATACACACTAAAATCGATAAGACCGAGATCATAATTTACGTAGAAAACACGGGATTCACTAATCGGCGCGTTCCTTGAGAGGTTTGTCGCACTAGAATACCCATTCATGTCAATTTATTGATCGCCGATCACCATCGATACGTATCTTTATTATATGCATTGTCGGAGCCTCGCTTACTTTCAAGAAAAGCTAATGCCATTCAAAGATTAATATTTGAGAGCAAGTTAGGCCAAATACATTTGGGCAAAATTTTCCAAAGTAATAAATGCTTTGATTTAATACCACAAAAAAACTTCAAATTATATCCATTGTGACATAAATACCCCGAAATTTTTTTGTATCGCTAAAGATTCTAAACTTGCTTATCATGACATAAATGCCGCAAATTTTTTTTGTCATAAAAAACCCCGAACTTCTACCAATATGACAATATATCTTGGATGGAACTGAAATAAAATACATTTACAAGTTTGAGTTTTTTCGTGATATAAATTTTTTTTGGGCATTTGTGTCGTAACGAACAAGTTTAAGGCTTTTTGTGATAAATTTTTTTTTTCGAGGCATGGGTTTTTTTGGTGGTATTATTTGCCCAAATACTTTTCCACGAACTTATGAATTAAGGAAAGACACGTCTATGAATTGCGAACGCTGAAATCGCTCGATCAATGAACAAGACAAAAGAGTCATTCGGCAACAGGCACTGCGTGGCTTCCTTTCGCTGTAAGGGTCTGGAATTTTATGGCGGAAGCTCGGAGTCGGCTCGACAAAACAACAGTCCACCTTGGGAAACTTCGTCAGTCTTGCGTTCGGAGAAGCAGGAAAAAATCTGAGGGCCAGAGGGGGATTTTGGCCCGGTGCTCAAAAGCTTCTCCGCTACCGGGAGGCTCGGCGTAGCCCCGGCATCCCAAGCCTAGCGGAATGCGGGAAATTTCGTTGCGCGACGTGTGAGCGAGCCAGGACGCTCTCGTGTGGCAACCCCCCACCACGACCGTCTCGGGAGGTTGGAATCTATCTAGTTGAGTTTGGCAATGAGACACAGGGCATTCTTGTGTGGACGGTACAACATGTCGCCGTGCTCGAGTAAAAAGCCGTGCTAAGACTTCGTTAAATTCACCGATGACATTAGCACGATCCTTCGTAATCCCGTATAAACGGTCATGAAAGAATTTTGAGAGGGTATATAGAGATACACATGTTTTCGCCCTTCTCAAATTGGGTGGATTGAATTCTCTCAAAAAAAGAATTCCTTACTTATCCACAAATAAAAAAAAAAGTGATATTTGTAAGATCTTAAGAAATCTCGAGGTAAAATTAACGTATTGGTAACTTTTGAATAAGTCTTTTTTTTATCAAATTTTAAAGTAAAAAACACAAGAATTATACGCAATCAAAAATATAAGAAGCGTGTACAATTTCTCTTGAAACCAAGCGAAAAAGGTACGAGAAAAGCTCACCCGAATTTCTCATCGAAATAGAGCAAGAAGATATATAGAAGAAATTTAAAATGATCCAAGACGTTATAATCTATACAAATATATATTATGATCCTAGTATTTATCATGGAGAGTGAAATTTGTTAAAGCAAAAGGATCCCATACGTATGGTACCGACCATATAGGTTTATGAATGGCACCGATGACATTAATTTTTTGTTTTTTTTTTCGATCCCTCTTGTGTTTAACTCTCCCCACTTTCTGATTTTTACTCCGGCTCTTAATAGATCACGGGAGTCATGCCAGTAGGGCCGCAAGCCTATCGGTTGATGTCCATTGGAAGAAGCATGTGTTCGACAATTTTGGAGTACTCGCGATATAATATTATAATTTATATTCGCTCGCCTATTTATCAAATGAATTATAAGTGGCGCAAAGGAAGTGGGGAGCAATGTGCTTTTTGATCGGACCGAAAAAGGGCGGGCGGATTAGGAATCTTTTGCCGGGCCATCAAATCGGTCCGCCGTGCTCGTGGAATAATCCTATGGACCTTCTTTGGTCCGCTCCGCATGTGCTTGACTCGGACCATCCGCTCGCTCCTCACCGTCCGATCGGATCTCGGTCCCCTTCCCTTCTTCACGTGCCCAATCCATTGGAACTTTTGAAATTTAGCAGGGATGAGTAGGCTTGGAAAAGTATTTCGGAAAATCATACGTTAGAGTTTTTACTGCGTATTTATTTATTAGGGTAATCGGTTCCCGATTTGATCCGGTTCCACCTGTTTTCAAAATTAAGAACCGAGAACTGGACCGATTGGTCATAAAATCGGGAACCAGACCGGACAATTGGTCGCTCTTTTTTTTCCCTGCTATTTTTTTAAAAAAAGATCTCAGTAAAAAGACCCTAGCTTCTACAATAAACAAAAATTAAAAAGCAGATCTATAAATTGCGGATCGACAATAATAAACCGAACCCTCCAATCATTGAGAGATAAGGATTATTTTGCAACCATAAATGATCAAGCATCAGTAATGATCCTCAAATTGAAAAGGCGAACCAAAAAACCTACTTCATTGAGGATTTAGTTTATATTTTACTAATTTTTTTTGAAGAAATAAAAAAATAAAAAATATATGTAGTCAGCAAATCACTTGGACACCGGTTTCACTTTTAAAAATCGAGAACCAAATCAACACTCCCAAGATTCGGGCAAAATCGATCGGTTCGAGCAATTTCCGATTTGGGCAGTTTGTTTGACATACCCCTAATATTTATATTTGATCACACATGCATTTCATCGGATGCACATCATTTTTATATAATGGTGGTGAACTAATACGAAAAGATCTAATTTCACGGAAAGAGAAAAGTAATAATCAAAAGAAATAATATTCCGAAAATGCGAATACATGAAATATTATCTGATTTAGGAATTTGATTTGCGATGATCGAAATGCGGAATAAAACGGATAAGAGCTTACACTAAGTTAATAGGCCTACTTAAGTTAATTTATTACTCGCAACTTAAAATAAACACATTCTCTTTTCTTTTAGATTTCCCGTCAAAATTAATTAATAACTCGAATTATTGGAATTGTGAAGACTCTGCATTTGAGATAGATCTAAAAAAGTTCTTTATGTGTTACGAAATTCGAAGCGAGTAATATTAAGTAAAAGGCGAAATCCCCGATAATGAAAGAATTAAAAGATAAGGAAAAGTGAGACTGACGTGGCATATGACGTGGCTATATAAACATTTTTCTAGGACGAGCGAGACTGATGCGGTGCCAAAAAAAATTAAAAACAAAGAAAAAAACTATAAAAGCCAATTAAAAAGATACTATTGAGAAAAAACAAAAAAAAATTCCTAAATCAGGGCTCCTCGACCTCGGGCGTACTCAGGTCTAAGGGCATCTAAGCTCGCTCCATCACTAACATGGTCGAGCATGGCCGAAGAGAAATCGACATTGGTGATGGTGGCAACGACGGCAAACACGCCGGCTAGGTGCAAACGAAGGGAGAAGAAAGAGGAGGAAGGAAAAAAGAAAACAAAAGAGTTAAGAAACTATAAAAGAAGATGGAATGTTTCGTTCACTTTAATATGGGTTGCCATGTTTTTGTGACGTGACGATCGTTAATTCCGTTTGCCTTTCATTATTCACGTAAGCAGCCGCGTAGAATTTTTTAAGGCATTAATATCTTAATGGATATAATATAGAACTTTTTATGGTATTTTCCTTAAAAAGTCAAAAAGATATCCACCCTTTATTGACTTTTTCAAGTGACCAAAAATATAGAAGATGTCGAAACTATTTGTATTTCAATCTGCTTCCGCCAATCACAATGTAAGCAATAATAACAGAGGTGCTGTTAACGAGTGTTCCGCGGACACAGCTTTCGTAAATTAAAAAGGGAATTCACACTTCCAAGACATTTTAAAAATTGGAAGAATTATATATTTTAATAAAGTCACTTATTTCAAATAGTAAATTTTAGGCAGGGGGTGGGGGGCCAGAGGACAATTTTGTGGTCCAAATGTGGCGTACGATCGACAAGGAACCTAGGCCTTTTCTTATTTCTCATCGTTTTGCTTCTCTTGACCACGTTCGTTTGGTCTGGGATTACAATGGCAATACTGCTATTAACGGCAAACACGCACAGGCTCCGTTTATCCGGCGAAAAAATGAATGGTTTGAAAAATATCCCCATAAAAATGATTATTTATATCGTTTATAAGAATTAATGAACAGAAAATATTTTCATCGTCCATAAAAATATCTAGGCACAAGTCGTTATCTACGATAAAAATATGTTTCATTAACTAATTATTTTGAACTACTATCTTTAGAAAAGTATTTTTTGAATTATTTATTTATTTGCTAAACAAACGGAACTTTAGTGGGCGAACGTGACGGGACCATGTAATCTCACCTCAAAGGACAGCCTTATCCGCAACCATCTCTTCTCATGCCAAATCAGGCCCATGAAAATTCGGTGAGGGACAATTCAGTACTGAAAGATAAGCTCAAAGACTGTAGCTGGTGCAGAGCGCACATGGCGATTTGTGTTCTTGCCCACCCACGTTCGCATGTCTGTCCTTAAGCCTTTGGTGCTCCCTTGAGCAGCAGTTCTATGGTCCACCCGAATGATGGATCCTCGGACTGTAACAGGCCGTTACTCCTATACAAAATGTATGATGAACGAAAATTCGAAGGTTTCGCGATTGACTGACGGATGGGATTTTCTCTTTTTTCTTTTTCATCTGAAGGTCATCGAGGGATACAGATATGTTCATCAAGAAACCTTAGAAACGCTCGTTCATATGATACCCTTCGAGTTGCAAAATAACGCGGTAAGAGAATGGACCTGGTTGACGGTCAAACACGATAGGCTCGATGCTCGGGCCTAACGGGGCTCCTCCTAGTAATCAGGGTACAAAATCTCCCGTCTAGACCCGTTTAATGTTCTCCGCAGGTTACATTCCTCTCTGTAAATACCGAGGGCGAGAAGTTACCTCGCCGAGCGGGTCGATTTCAAGAAGGGAATTGCTCTGCTAGGCTTGTTCATTTAAATGAAAATCTACCGTGCTTGCCCCGCCTGGACGATGGACTGCCATACAAGGCTGGTCCTGTCGAACTCATACATAATCGCATTCCAGATGAACACAGTAACTTAACCTAGCCAATTCTAGATGGTCTGAAAAGAGATGAAAAGAATTGCATGGGATGGGGTGTAGACATGCGATGATACGAAAACATAGTCTCATTGGAAGTAAGCTTAATTTGCTGTCGTAATCTAGGTCCATTTAACCAACTTTGGCATTAGAAAAAAGGCGAGATTTGTCAGTTGTTAATCAAGTTTAGACAAGTATTTCGCCATTCACCGCTTTTTTGGGTCAATGAGGAATCCAATTTCCATCGAAAAAGACTAGCACACAATGCGATTCGAACATCATGGCCGCAAATATTTAATCCACGTAGCTAGCAAAGAGGCCAACCTCCAATTGCTGGTCCAGAAATTGGGCCTACGCCGATTGCTAACCACTAGTATCCCAGGGCTGCTGTCCAGCAACAAAAATCTTGCTATCCAACTACGATGTCTCGTATCCACTGAGCATGCAGCCCAATTGCGAAGGAATTCAATGGAGCAGAGGGTTGACTTCTACACTCCGTAGAGCGGCAGAATAAAAGTCTGAGAGAGAGAGAGGAGAGCTAGAGTATAATAAACAAAAAAAAAAAATTACAATGCCACGTGAAAACAGAGCAACATGAAAATGAAATTTTATGATCACGGATCGTAAAATATGTCTAAAGAGATCGATCTATGCATCGTTGACTTATTAGAGTAACGTGAATATTCTAGTCCAAACTCGAAATTTTTAGTAAGAGGAAATAAAATTGGCAACAAATGCATTATCATGGATGCAATACTTTTATTAGGGTGTATTATACTTCCCCCGAATTTTGGCATTTATTGTAAATGCCCCATAACTCTTTGAAATTTGCAATGTCCTTCTAGCGTTGACTTAGATTATTTTTCAGTTGAAGTTCCAACGCGGGGTAGGGTGGACCAGTTTTTACCCTAGAATAGGAACCGGACCAAAGGGGCTAGTTTTTAGATTTTTGGAATTGGCCCACTTAGTCCTGGAATTGGACCGACCGGTTGATGTGGCTCCTGAGTGGGTCAAGAGAACCGGTAGGCATGTCTTTTTTTTTGCTCTTTGACTTGGGTTGTTTGTGCATATATGGATGGAGGATTCTTTAAGGTATGGGGAGAGTATTTGTGGTGGCTCTTGAAGGGAATATCTACCGTTGCCAGCACTACAGGGCCGACCTGGCGATTGACGAAGACACTGCTTCCAAGGTGGGTTCTTCGGTTCTTTTCTTCGTTTTCTTCTCGTTGATCTGTCAATCATTGCTTGGTGAGGGCGTGACTGAGAGTTGAGCAAGAGGACTCAGGCGAGAGGGTGGTGTTGAGGCGAGAGTGTGAGTCGCGAGTTGCCGGACACCATCTCGAGTGAAGACTCCTTTCGGTTTGTGAAGGTTCAAGAATGGATTAGGGTTTTGTGAACAAAATGGGCATCGTGAGTTATCGTTCAGGTTTGTGAATAGAATGAATGCAAGTGTGATCCCGAGACTGGGCACTGGTCACTAGCCACTGAGCGAAAATCTCTTTAGGTTTGTGAAGATTCAAGAATAGATTAGGGGTTTTTTTTTATATTTGTAAGAAATAAAAAAAAAACATTTTTGTTCAAGTGGTCCCAGGTGGGTGGCTCCGCATTTGGAACCAGACTAAAATTCATCAATTTCAATTTTTAGGAATCATGAATAGGATTGGTGTCCTTGAAAATCGTCCAAAATCAATTAGTTTCTTTTGATCACCCCTAGTTCCAACCATGTGCTTGGCAAATGACTTATTTGCTTTCTTATGGAGGGCAAATCTGCCCCACAACAAATAGCGAATAACATTTTATCCCCTAGACTTGGTACATTCGTGTGGCCGTGGTGTAGTCTTTACTAGAGGTTACAACTTGCCAAACCGGTTCTTCCTGTCACACAAGAACTCTTAGACTCTTTTTTTGGTTGGACTCTTAGACTTAAAGTACTCATGATGATTTAGTATGTTTAGTAATAAAAATTTGGTCATTGTCACATTACGTCAATGTTTAACACTCGTATTATGCGTTCTTATAAACCGATATTATCACCAAAATAAAAATGTCATAACTTGTACTTAACAAGCAAAATAATTGACTTACATAGTATACATGTTAATTTGTCTTAACAAACATATTGTGCATATTATATTGTGTCTTGTAATGCCAATTTTTTTCTATGCATTTCTTAATTTGTTTTATGCCTTCACCCAATATTGCAAGCCTAAGGGGTCAATTTTTTAAAATGACATACAACTTTGGTTGATTTCATGCTAACTCTTAAAGTTTGGAGGCCATTATCGAAATTAAATGTAAGCTTAGTCGTTTGACTAGCTATTTCTAAAGTAAGGGCTAGATTCGAAAATTTACTAAAAGTGCGGTCCTTTCGTGAAATTGGCCAAAGCAAACAATAGGAGGGACATTGTAACCGATTCCCAAGATTTTAGAGAGAAAATTGCAAAACTTGAAAAAGTCAGGCCAGCGACTTACCTCAACTGCCAAAACTTAGGGGACGAAAATGCAAGTTGCTTTTGCGGTTGGACGGATTTGCCTTTCGTAAGAGGAGTCAATTAATGACGTGACACGCACATAATGGCACTTCGTTCGAAAAACGTCGAGTCAACATTAAAAGGGACGTCGAAACCGATCTCATGGCCCAGATTGGCTTGGGTTTAGATATGTGCCGTCTTTAATCTAAATGGTTTTGGAAAAATATAAATGATGTTTGATAAAAAATTATTTGTAAAGTAATTTTGTGTTTAATAATGTCTGATAAATTTTTTTTGCAAATGGCTTTGACTGTAATTTTTTTTATTAAAAAGAATTCAATCCCCTTAGCGGCTTCGATGATTGTCGATAGAGGGTTAGGCGGTCCTCTTTAAGGTCGTGCGACCTAGGCGATTGTTGCCGACCCCTTACCGGCACTTTGCCGGTCAGATATGGTCTCGTCAGCCCTCACTGGCCGCCTTCGTTTAAAGGAAGATGAACAGCAGCAACGAGGGATAAAATTGAAAGACCGAAAAATTGGTAATGGTAATTTTGGAAGAAAAAAATTCATTTATCCCTTGTTTCGGCCTCCGCAATACTAGCATTTGGCCTAAATTTCCTCGGAAATGGTTGCCAAAGGATCCAAAATTTTCTCTCCCGGGGGGCTTTAGGGTCCTAAGGAGTTTCAAAATGCCGAAATCAAACACACCTTTAATCTCTAAAAACAAATGAAAACGTGCAATTAACGACAGAGAGAGATTGGGAGGAAGAGGAGGAGGAGGAGGAGGAAGGCTGGGGAGGAAAGAGGAGTGAGTGGGGGGAAGCATCGGAATCCAACCGACCGCCCCCACCAATCTTCTCCTTCTCATCCTTGTCCTTCTCTGCGCAACTCTCCCCCTCTCTCTCTCTCCTTCCGTTTGGCGGGCGCCGTGCATTGTTCGACCGTCGAGGTCGCGATGAACGAAGTGATCACGGCCTCCGACGCCGCCTCCGCCTTCCGATCCGCTTCGTCGCGGCCGCCGCTCGTCCCCATGAACTCCCCCCTCCTCTCCGCTCTGCTCTCGCTGGCTCTCGCCCAGTTCCTCAAGCCATTCACCTGCTGGTAATACGCCCTCTTGGCATCCCGCCGCCCTCTTCGGCCCCTCGTGGGGAATTTGGTTTCTCCCCGTGAAAGCGCCGAGGCGCTGATTGAGCTCGCCGCGTTCGTCTTTGGTCCGTGTCGAGCCTGGAGTCACTGAGTTCACTAGGGGGTCGTTCGGATTGAGTTTGAGGTCATCAGATGCTTGATAGAATTATGATGGGCGTGTTTAGTTCTCTGGTGTTCGAATCGCTTTGCTAGATTCTAGCGCTGTTGGCGTCCGGGTTTTCTCTTGCATTTACATTCTAGCGTTGTTGCTGAAGCACTGGTGGTCGATGATTACGTGGTGTGCTAAAGAGCCGAGCACAGGAAAGCCCTCTAGGATATGTTGGGTTTAACTTTGACAGAGCCCTCTTGGAAAGTGATTTTGTTTGATCTCCTGTTCTATTCTATCGAATTTATCTTATCTTGTGCAAACATTACAGGTTTTGTCACTTTAAGAAAAGTTTTGGGCTTTGTTTCTCTTCCCAAATTCTCGAATTCCATAATGCCATTTAATGTGCAGGCTCAAGGAGAAGAGATGGGACTCCAGGAAAATGCTTGGTTCAGGTGGAATGCCATCATCACATTCGGCTACTGTTACAGCTCTTGCTGTCGCTATCGGTTTGCAAGAAGGACTCGAAGGATCAGCATTTGCTATAGCGGTGGTCTTGGCTTGTGTTGTATGTAATCAATAACCAGGTCTTGTTCAGTTTCTGGTGATGCATGCTCTAACAGTGTCAACAATTGGAAGCTTCATTCTCATCTAACTTTGTCGCATTATTTTCCTTTGACAATTGTAGCCACAACAGCCGACGGAGGAATTTTTTAGCTGAGTTCTCCTTTATTTTTTTGTCACGTTAAAAGTGCAAAGCTATACGATTCTTACCTTCAGGATTCGTCAGTTTGCTTGTTCAGCTGCAAAGCTCTACTTTATGCAACTTTTGCTCGCATTAGCTGTAGACTTGGCTATTAATATTTATGTCATTGCATGGAAAAGAGAACAAAATGGGAAGCATTTGTTACCATCAAGCATGTTCTGGTCAATTTATGTAAAATAAGCTAAATTGTGGTGCTGATAGCCTGATAGCTTACCCATCCTGAGCCTGCCGCTGAGAGTATTGTCTTTGTGTGTGGCTAGTCTGTTTGGTAGTGCGTGCGCGCGTGTGGTGGGGGGGGGTTCTATTGTCAGTGTTGCATTCATTCCACATTTCCTTGCAGTTGAGTTTTTTGAACAATAATGAATTCCAATTTATTAGCCTTTATAAACTATCACTGGAATCTTTTACAGGTTATGTATGATGCTTCTGGTGAAAGACTTCATGCAGGTCGCCAAGCAGAAGTAAGTACATTTAATCCAATTCACAGTACCTTATTTTCCATAGAATTTGGAGCATGTCACTATGCATCTTTTGTTCGTAGGAATTCTTACGATAGATTCTTCTTTTCATCACCAATCTCAGCCTATCTTCTGTGATAACTTTTACCTTCTGTGGATAAGCTCTTGATTCTTAGTCTTTAGTCACCGATCTATGTCCATCAGCATTGTCCATTACTGTGCGTTAACTATCTCTAGTTCAATCCAATTTTATATTATTACTAGCTATATGCAGTGCTCTTGTGTGTGATCTATGGGGAAAAAGTGCATTGGAAATCCTAAATCTTATGTACGAATGCAATCAAGTCCTAAACCTATTAATCGATTCAATTCGGTCAACATTTTTCAAAAAGTGCAATCGAGTCTTACATGATCATTACCTAAAATTGTCTATATGTCCCTTGAAAATTGCCTATGCGGCATCCTTCAATTTCACTTCAACAAGTTTAGGACTTAATTGCACTTTTTAGAAAAGGTTTAGGACTTAATCGAACCAATTGAAAGGTTTATAACTCGATTGTACTTTTTGCTAAAGGTTTGGGACTTTATTGAACCAATTGAAGGGTTTGGAACTTGATTGCATTCCGTACATAAGGTTTAGGACTGGTGGTGTAATTTCCTCATTATATGGGCGTGGGCACGAGATTATATTGGTTACCTGCACTCTTTTCTTGCTGTTGGTTCATAACTGTGTCATTGTTCTTGCAGTTGCTAAATCAAATTGTATGTGAACTACCCCCGGAACACCCCGTGTCCAGCTTTAAACCCTTACGAGACTCACTGGGGCATACGCCCGTTCAGGTTTGACACACTCTTTCATCTGGAAATGGTTTAAAAAATGAGGTCATCTGCATTTGTTTTGGTAATGAATTGATTTGTTGGTGAATATTATTGAACACTCGGAGGCATGAGATTTTGGAGCTTTATACTGTTTTGCTGCATGTGAATGATGAGATGATATCCATAGTGTTTTCAAAGCCCATGTTCTTTGAAAAGACTGCATGTGGCAAGGTTACCTTGTCGTTTTAATGTGAAAGTTTAAGGGGACAATTTCATCTGAGATTGAACTTGTCTAGTCATGCCTCATTGTGAATGAGATTCCTTTTAATTTTGGGTCTGTTTCTGTAATATTTTATGGAGAATTGCAGGGATCAGTGCTTCATGATAAAGTTGACTTAGAGGATGGTATTGTGGCAATTAATTTTTAAATGACTGATGAGAAAAGTGTAAACTTTATTTTGGAGGTGTAAGATTACGTAAATATTAATGAAGCTATGCTTTTTTGATAGGACAAAGGGCTTTTCAGTATATGACCAAAAAAAAAAAAGATTTGTTTTATGAGGCTTTATGTGAGTCATCGTGTCCGAAGTTTGATGTTTCAATCAATTACGTTTTTTCCTAAATCGATATTGTTCCTCAATAACATCGTTACTGGCAGATGAATATTTGTTTGTACTAGGAGTGGTCTCTTGGTTTTCAACCTGAGTTTTGTCTGTTTGCTGTGCTCAACTTAATATATGAATTAGAACCATACATCCGTGTAATCACTCTACAATTGAGAAGGTTGATTCTTTATGGCCAGAAGTAAAAGTCTGGTCTTGAAACACGAGACACGTTATTTCTTTTACTTGCTTTGTTTGCCAACAGGTTGTTGCAGGTGCCTTATTGGGATGCGTTGTTGCATATCTACTGAGAAGTCCCAGCTGAAATTTGGCCTGATACTGGATAATCTTTTGTTGGAAGTCGATGGTGTACTTCGACAAAGGCTCTAAATTTTGACACCAGTCGCCAACGTTTAGTCGGATGAAAAGAAATGTGTGAATGGGATATCTTCCTTAAGTGGGAAGATCTAATTATCGTGATTGTTTAGCGTCTTAATGTGTGAAATCCCAAGACATGGGCTAGTTGCATGTAAATTTGGTGGCAATATGCTTTCGTTAGTCTTCTTATTTCCTATTTGCGCTTCTAATCACATTCTGAGCCGACAAATACAGCTTTGAGCTCCTTACTATTCACACTCGAGAACTTGATGCAAAGACGATTGGATTAGATGTGTGGAATGGACTCCTATATTGAATGATTGCTAAAAATCTGTTGAAGGACTAATCTTGCAATTGATCGCCCTTTTCCTTAATCTTTCCTTGTCAGTTGAGCTCAAAGTCGCGACTAGTTGAACTTTGCTTTGTTCTTGTTACGCTTGAGATGCTCGGGTATCAGAATCAGTGAACCTAAACTGTCTGCCTAGTCACGCGACGGTGAAAAAATGCTTCAGACCGTGAATGCATTTATATGGTCATACACGATAAATTACTGATGCAGAGTTGTCTATGGTATCTTAGTTTGTCGAAAGTCAAAGTTTTAACTTCAAATTGAGCTTGTACGGAAATTCATGGTACTTTATCAATGCGAATGCAAACTTGATTGAACTCAAGTATATTTTCTAATTGAGTTTGTCATGTTCTGTTGCTCACTACACCATGGGAGTTAAAACGTTTTGCAGGGACAGATCTTATGCATGGCCTCATTTAGACGGTAAAGGCTAGAGAAGAAAATCGTGGCTAGTTAAGTCCTTCCACGCAGTAGATCCAGTGATGCACATAAATGTAGAATGAGAAATATCAGCTATAATGAACACATCAAATCAAAGCAAAAGTAAACTTACACATTCTATAACGAGATGATCACAGTATTCAACTAAATTTTGCACCAATGAAACAACTGGATGTTCATGAATACGCTCCTCCGGTGACTTGCTGAGTTTACGAGTTATTATAATCTAGCTAACAGAATTCGCGAGTTGATTGGCGCTGACAGCCAAGACGAAATGGAATACACACCAGAATTCTTAAGAAGAATAGGACACCTTAACCACAATCAAATGCTCATTTTAATACAATTGTAGCTACAACTCTTAATGGCAATGTCTTTCAGATCGAAAGATGATGGGGAAAGAGTCGAAGCGGCTGACAGTCCATGCACCTTCCACCATTTTTTGTTGACTCTGGTTTCACAATGTATCGTCCTTTCAGTGTTGAAAGACGTGCCGGTTTCATCATGTAATATCGGTTCCTAGTTTTGACGTCATGCATATGTCTTGCCCTGCCTATATGTCACGCCGTCGTCATTGCTGTAGATGTGATTCGATCAACCTGAATCGCATTTTCAGGTGAGAACGAGCTACCAAATTGGAAGGGCAATTCCAATGCCAGCAAGGTAGAGAACGGCACTGAAGAGAGAGCCTCCGCTGAATCTACTAAGAAGTCTAGTAAGAGGTCACATTTCGAGCTTCTACGTTGTTACCTTGTTTGCTTCTAATGAAGTCAAATTAGTGGACTAAACAAACAGTATCGGAAGAAGACAGAATCAAACTTCTCTTTTCTCCCCCTCTTCTGAAATTGAAGTTCCTATGTGTATAGCAGGAGAAGAGAGAAACCAGCTTGAGACTACGGGATTCACATGCCACTTCAACCGACACACCGAGATGTGTCTCTCAACTAAACCCGTTAGGATCTCCAGTTCCGGCTTGACCATTCACGTAGTGTCCAATGAATCTCACTTAACGGGCTTGGTTTGACCATATCCTAGAAGAGAAGCCGAATTTGCCATGAAACAGGTCACTCCGATCTATATACTTCATGGGAACACCGATGATCCACTGACCTGCAATATCACCACGATGTTTCAACCTCGATCTTCTCGTCGGGATTCATAGGAAATGCATTCCACGAGTTCATTAAAATCATCATCCCCTTGTTCCTCATGCGCCGACACTTCCGGTCGCAACTCAAATTTGTCAGTCACCGATTACAACCAATGGTGGATGAACAAATACAGGAGAATTTTGAACCACTTGTCCGGCTGCAAGGCTCTCGATTTAGCCGATGGAAACGTTCACTGCTTTCCTGGGCCAGTTGTGGGACTTCGGTACCACAGCGATCTAGCAATAAATTCCAGCGATGACCCCGAAGGACACACTATGCCAAATTCAGGCAGTTTCTCAGAGAAACCTATGGCCTGAAAACAAAAAGTCTACAGGAGATAGAAACGGGGCGAACCCCGGTCCTGATACTAGTTGTGCGACACGCGACAAGGAAAATTTTGAATGAAATGCTGTCGTGGAACCGGCACAGAAGTGGGGATTTAAAGTAGTCAGCACATTGTCCCATACAATGTCGGACCTTGACCGGTTCACCAAGACGGTCTATTCATGCAGCGTAACGGTAGGGTTCATGGGCAGGGCTCACAAACGCGATCTTCTTGCTGGTGGTGCAGGTGTTGCCTCTGGGATAGGACTGGACTTCGGCGACCTATCACGGAGTCCCCTTGACTGCTGCGGATATCTAATACTGGAGTACAAGATAGACCCAGGAAACCTCACTGTCGGAAATATACAGTCTCAATCACATCACCGATCTCGGCTCGATCTACATGGAGGGAGTATGCAAGGCGGACGGGGTGGTGTATGTGGATGGTCAGGATGTGAAGATTAGCTTGGCTAGATTCAACGAGGCGCTTGTGGAAGCAACCGAGACTTATTGGACACTTTACGTAATGATCCGGTCTGACGTGAGCGGGAGTGATCGTCGTGGTCAGAGGGCCTACACAAGGAGCAGCTTCCAGCAAGCTTTTAGGATGCGAAGAGGTAGGAATAAACCGAATTGCACGCTGAATGAGGTAGACCGTGTCTTGGATATATACATGTGTGTGTGAACTGGAATTAACTCAAGGAAACGCTTTTTGACGTAAGACAATGCTTAGCTTTAGAACTCTAAAAGTTAAGCGTGCTCATGCGGGATTAATACTAGGATAAGTGACTTTCTGGAAAAGTGCCCACCTGTACAATAGTTTGGATAAGTTCATGCAGGAATGTCACACTCCATAACTTTAGGTTTAGTCAGATAACCTTTGATTTGTGTCTGAATCAATAAAAATAAGATTACTACATTTTGCAAATGTTCTATATAATATGGATCGAATAACACAAGCTCATGTGCCAAACAAATCACGTTGGTATGTTACGCTAGAGATCGCAACATATAAATATGAAATAACATCATCTTTCATAATGTTTTGAAAGGCACATTGTGACGCTAGGACTACGTGTGTTGATGGGTAAAATGAGAAGATCGACTGCTTTTTCCACACTTCTCGTTCCTTTCTTTTCTCTTCTTTTGTCAAAATTACCATAAACTTTTCTTTTTGGCCCAAAGTCAATGTCAAATTGGATCTGGTCTCCGTTGTTCCTCTTTTTTGGTAATTTATTTTTTATCACCTTTTCCAAGGCTTGTTTTATCTTTTCAAAGTCACTTTCTTAATTGTTATAGCTATAGACAAACAGAGCTAATGTCACCTTTTGTCGCCATCTAGATCTCGTTGTAAGAGTTAAAGTTTGGAGCACGATTTCACTTTACAAGGATCTTACATGTTGGGATGAGCATGGTCCGAGTGTGCAGTTTCCACTGCCTACTAAAGACCGGTTCCAAAAAATCGAGAATCGCTTGGGTTCCATGAACCCACCCAGAAACCAGACTGGGTGGATTCATAGAACCAGTCCCACCAAACTTTACACAAATAGAGGTGATCGAGAGCGAGAGAGAGAGAGAGGCGATAAATGGCCGATGGTGTAGTCGTGAGTTAATGAGAGTTGAGAGTTGAGGCCGTGAGTCGATAGGAGTTGAGAGTTGAGGACATGAGTCGATGTTGAGTTTGAGAGTCCAAACCACAAGTGAGAGCTAGAGAGACGACTCAGATGAGGTGAGAGTGAGACGGGATGAGCACTCAGTTGATAGGCATTTAGTTTCAAATTAAGGATTTTAAGATTTTCATTTTTCTCAAATTTTTTTCTTTCTTTTTGGTTGGAATTTTTTTTAATACACACACATTACCGGTCCGATCCGGATGGGTGGTTTCACACCTAGAATCGGGAATCGGACCGGTATTCACTGGTTCTAGTAAATTGGAACTGGGAACCGCTGGTTCCGTGCCAGACAGTTCTCGATTCATTTGTACACCCCTATTTGTATGATGCGTTTAAGACCAAAAAGATGGAAAAGAAGTGACCAATCATCTAGGGTCGACAATAGTTGAAAACAATACATTCCATGACGACATCCGGAGCAAATTCAAATGCGGCACAATCTGATATAAATTAACAAATTTTCTTCGTAAATTAATGATCTGACTGGTTAAAAGGTCTCGACAATTTGGTGCATATTTTGCATATCTACTCAAGCTTCGTCTGCGAGATACAGTAGCAGACTTAAACGTAGACCGAGGGAAAGTCCACTAATTGAGCACACCAAAGCAAGCGAAAGCTTGCTCAGCACCTTTAATTAAGATTATTAGAAATAATCAGGCTAACCCCCAAACCAAGAATTAAATTAATCTCCTTTTCTCCTCGTGAGACTTGTTTGATGAATAAAATACGATACTCCAGCTAAGGTTCTGTATCATCCCCAGGTAGTCTTACGAAGCTTCCTAGTTGCAGAGGAAGACGTGCAAGAATCTTTAAGAAAGGAAGAGACCCCTTAACCCCATTGAATTGCTCATTTCAGTTTATTGATCTATAAGAATCCGCAGACTTGGCTATGTGCTTTAGTTTGACAGATTATGGGGAAGGAGTCGAAGCGCCAGGTGCTTGGAGCAGCATCAATGGCTTGTTTGCTTATTGTGGTTTCGCTCTGTATCACCCTTCTCGTATCGATGGACTTGCCATTTCTTTCATGTAATCTCGGTTCTCAGTTCGACTTCACTTGTTACTTCTCTTTTCGCTGTTATATATCATGTTATGCAATTGATCATCGAAAGGTGACTCCTAAGTTCCTAATCAGGATTTTGAATTTCAGGGAGGAATCAGATTCCAAATTGGAGGGGCAATAATGGTGCCAGAGAGGTAGATGAAGTGACCATAGAGAGAGACACTCTCATGAATCTTCTCAGAAGACTAGTAATAGGTTACATTTTCAGCTTTCGCATTTCTTTGCTTATCTCAAATGAAGTCGGCATGTTAACATAAGTATGCCTCAATATTTCTACAAGAATCATGTGTACTCGAACTTAATGGAATTAAACAGCAGTTTCCGAATCAAAAGACTCCATCTTTGACCTCTGCCCGGTCGTCTATTTGTACTTGTTTCGCTTACAGTAAATGGAGCTCACATCTTTGTGCAGGAGAAGAGAGAAACCAGCTTGAGGTTGGACGGTTCACATGCCACTTCGACCTCCACACCGAAATGTGTCTCTCAGCTAATCCCGTTAGGATCTCCAATCGAGGGTTGACTGTTCACGTACTGTCCAATGGATCTCAGTTCGAGCGCTCGGTTCGACCCTACGCAAGGAGAGAAGACAAACATATGATGACACCAGTCACTCCAGTGCAGATACTTCACGGGGACGCAGGTAATTCACCGCCCTGCCATTTCATACACGGCATCTCGGCGGTGATTTTCTCGACGGCTGTTACAGGAAACGGGTTCCACGAGTTCAGCGAAATGGTCATTCCCTTGTTCCTCACATGCCGGCACTTCCAATCGCAGCTGAAGTTCGTCACCACCGACCGCAATGCCTCGTGGCTTCAGAAATACTCAAGGATTTTGAACCGCTTGTCTGATTACGAGGCTCTCAATTTAGACGATGGGAGTGTTCACTGCTTTCCAGGGGCAGTTGTGGGACTTAGGTACCACAACATTTTAGCCCTGAACACCAGCGACGTCCCCGCAGGATACTCCATGCGCGAATTCAGGCAATTCCTCAGAGAATCTTATGATGTGAAGATAAAGAACGTGCACGAGATGGAAAAGCTACAGAAGCCGGTCCTGATCCTCATTTCCAGGAACCACACGAGAAAATTCCTGAACGAGGACGCCGTGGTGGAACTGGCACAAGAGTTGGGCTTTGAAGTAGTGAGGGCAGGGCCTACTTTGGGGTCGAATCTTGAGCTGTGGGCGAAGATGGTCAGTTCAGGCAACGTTTTGGTTGGAGTCCATGGTGCGGGTCTTAGTAACGAGATCTTTTTGCCAGATGGCGCAGTGGTATTTCAGGTGGTGCCACTAGGACTAGATTGGCCTTCGACCTTCTTTTTCGGAATTCCGGCGACCACAATGGATCTGCATTATCTGGAATATAAGATAGAGCCCAAGGAGAGCTCTCTGTCCGAAGTATACGGGCCGGATGATCCGGTGATTGTGGACCCTGCATCTATCTTTGCGAAGGGGTACGTAGCAGGGCGGGCTGTGTACATCGATGGCCAGAATGTGAAGATCAACTTGGATAGATTTAAGGACACACTGGAGGAAGCTATGAGACTCGTTAGACATTCCAAGACTTAAGGCTGAGCTCATTGTCATTACATAACAGAAGGCAACAGAGTTGGCTTTCTGTCATCTGTTTTTGGATGGACACCTCAACTTTTTACCGAAGCAACATTCTATTGTTTTGTATGCTCCAAAATTCTATTGTTTTGTATTTTTCTATATTTTTAAACTGCAAATAAGGTTGGTAATAAGAAAAACGTGATCGGTTTACTGTTTGTCCAGCAACTTGTCAATAAGTTAGATATACTTATTTTCAACAACCAATATTTAGTTGATTGGTTCGAACTCACCATTATTTTTATAAATAACCAGTTTCATTTGCATTGCTTATCCACTTTTCAAAGTTACAAACTTTTATATGAGATTATCAATCTTAATACAAGTGATTTAACGACTTCTTTTCATTAAAATGCCATTAGTCTGAGCTAACAGAAGATGTATTTTACAACTGCTGTATTCCTTGTGAATGAAATGCCATAAGTCCAGCTAAAATTTATCAACAAGAACCTAGCGAGTGTCGTCAAAGTTTTTGATTGAATGAGAAGAGAAAACAGGCTAGATGCCAGATAAATGCTGGAGACTTTGAAAGAGAGTGAGACGGGTAACATTCTTCTCTTTGGATTGCTGTAAGTTTAGCTTGTAGTGTGGCTATTCGAGTCAACAGGGAACAAGACTCAAAATGTTCACACTCAGTGAAAGCTCGACCATTGTTTTCTCGTCATCGTTGCAATCTATATTCCCTTTGCGACATTGAAGGATACTGTCCCTATCATGCAAGTCCCTTTCTAGTCATATTTGACAAGTCTCTCCAAGATGAATTTTACATTTGTATTAGACGTGAGATTGTAAATATAAATTTGAACATACGAAGGGGCAAATGAAGTACCGACTCGGGGGCGCAGAACGAATGGCGGAAAGATTGATGGCATAGATTTGCAAAACCTTCCAACAGGACTAACAAAATTTAACGCAACTTTGACCTGAACTGTGTTGGGGAGAACCGCGGCAACGATTCACCAAGAACCAAGCCAATCCAGGATCAATATCTCTCCCGAAACTAAACCGACCGAAATCGACTTAATTCCAACAACAATCCACAATATTCCAGCAATATAACCACACAATAGTAAAGAAACAAATGCAACAATCGACACCAATATTTAATGTGGAAAATCCAAAGCGGGAAAAAACCACGGACTGCCCCCAAAAACTTCCACTAATCACCGAGAATAGTAAGATACACCAAGTTCTTCTTTAGTCACACACTAGAGGCATAACATCAACATTACAACATCATTTTCATCACCGTGAAGGTAGATTTACATAAAATAAGGAGAGAAACCCTAACCGCGATTGAAGAGTTCGGAGGAGATTTTCAACGAACGAAACCGATCAACTCGTAGCTCTCGGTCTCACGAACAACATACTGAAATTTAAGCCAATTCCGACAACATTTGACCTTCGAAATCGGACAGCGAAGATGCGCCCTTTCTTCTTCTTCTCCCCTGCACTCTCGGTGAGTCTCGGTGGGACTCACTTTTGCTTTTTCTCTCTCTTCTTCTTGGGCACACGCACGAAGCTGCCCTTTTCTTTTTGTTCTTTTCTATTTTGACTTTTGTTTCTTTTCTTTTTATTTGCTTTATGCAAGCTGGGCCCCACATAAGGTGGACCTAGTCAATAAATCTCCCCCTCCACCTCATGTGAGAAGACCCATCATGCCCGCTTTGCTTCTACAGGAGTCAAGTTTCGTCATGGGCAAGGCTTTGGTCATCAAATCGGATCCATTGTCGTCGGTGCGGACTTTCTCGAGTTGAAAGAGCTTCTCTTCTAATTTTTCTCGGACCCAATGATACTTCACATCAATATGTTTCGATCTTGAATGCAGCACCGGATTTTTGCTAAGATAGATAGCACTCATGCTATCACAATATAGAATGGTCTTCTCTTGCTTTAAGCCCAACTCTTGTAGGAATTTCTGCATCCACAAAAGTTCTTTACCTCCTTCGATAACTGCGATATACTCCGTTTTAGTCGTAGACAAAGTAATAAACTTTTGCAATCTTGACTGCCATGAAACCGCTCCCCCTGCAAAAATCATCGTGTAACCTGATGTGGACTTTCGAGAGTCAACATCGCCGGCATAGTCCGCATCTGAATAGCCACTCAACTCAGGCTTTCCATTTCCATAACATAAGCAGAATCTGGAAGTGCCTTTAAGATACCTGAAAATCCATTTAACAGCAACCCAATGCTCTTTACCGGGATTTGACAGAAACCTACTCACAACACCAACTGCATGAGCAATGTCTGGTCTTGTACAAACCATTGCATACATCAAACTACCCACGATCGATGCATAATGAATTTTCATCATCTCTTCCTTCGCCTTTTCACTTGTAGGACACTGGTCACTACTCAATTTAAAATGACTAGCAAGTGGAGTACTTACCGGTTTACATGTGCTCATATTGAATCTTTCCAACACTTTGTCAATGTACTTCTCTTGATATAGCCAAAGTTTCTTGTTCAACTTGTCATGAGTAATTTTCATGCCAAGGATTTGCTTTGCCGAACCTAAATCCTTCATTGCAAAAGCTATACTCAACTCATTTTTTAAACTCTTGATTTTCTTAGCATCATGTCCGACAATCAACATATCATCCACATAGAGTAGGAGGATAAGAAAATCATTATCCGAGAATCTTTTCATTAAAACACAAGAACCAGAGTTGGTCTTACCATACCCGTGATCTTCCATGAATGATTCGAACTTCATATACCATTGCCTTAGCGCTTGCTTGAGACCGTATAAACTTTTTCTTAATTTACATACATGATGCTCTTTGCCTTCGACTATAAAACCCTCCGGTTGCTCCATAAATATTTCTTCCTCTAGGTCTCCATGAAGAAAAGCAGTCTTTACATCAAGTTGTTCAATTTCTAAATTCAAGGTGATGGCCAACCCAAAAACAACTCGAATAGAAGGCATTTTTACAAACGGTGAAAATATTTCTTCAAAGTCGATTCCTTTCTTTTGACGAAAACCCTTCACGACAAGCCTAGCCTTATATCGTGGTTGCAAACTACTTTCTTCCGTCTTCAACTTGTACACCCACTTATTTGTGAGTGTTCTTTTGCCTTTAAGTAACTTTACCAATTCAAATGCGTGGTTCTTATGCAATGATTTAAGCTCCTCTTGCATGGCTTCATACCACTCGTTCTTTTGATCACATGATATAGCCTCTACATAAGTTTCTGACTCTCCTGCATTGGTGAGTAACACATACTCATGCGGCTGATATTTTTGTAAGGGCCTACGTTCTCTTTCATATCTTCTAACCTGAGGTAAGACCGGCTGTTCTTGCTCAACTGGCTCCGCTGGCTCAACTGGCTGTTGTTGCTCAACTGTTTCACCCGTCTCATCTAAAGGATCAACATTTTGTGAGGATTCACTATCTTCATGATTTCCGTGTACTTTTCCCCCGTGATTTCCACCCAATACGGTAGGAGGACTTGGGCTGAAACTAATATAATGCTGAGCTGCATTCTTTGGCCTTCGTAGCTTGTCAATGTCTTTAATGGTTTGATGCTCAAAGAATACCACATCTCGGCTTCTAATGATTTTCTTTGCAACTGGATCCCATAACTTATAGCCAAACTCTTCATGTCCATAACCCAAGAAGATACACTGTTTAGACTTGTCATCAGGCTTTGACCTTTCATCTCTTGGAACATGCACAAATGCCCGGCAACTAAAGACTTTCAGGTAATTATATGGAACATCTTTCCCACTCCAAACTCTTTGTGGAACATCCCCCTTAAGAGGAAGTGATGGAGAAAGATTTATCAAGTCCACTACTGTTCTCATTGCTTCACCCTAAAATGACTTGGGCAACTTTGCATGAGAGAGCATATACCGAATCCGATCATTAATTGTCCGGTTCATTCTCCTCGCTACTCCATTTTGTTGTGGCGTTTTTGGAACAGTCTTCTCAAGCTTGATGCCATAATCCCTGCAATAATGTTCAAACAGGCCTCTATATTCACCACCATTGTTAGCTCAAACACATTTCAACTTCTTCCCGATTTCTCTTTCCACATTGACATGAAATTGTTTGAAAACTGCAAGCACCTGATCTTTAGATTTCAAAGCAACAGCTCATACTTTTATAGAACAATCATCAATAAATGTCACAAAGTATAATACACGCCAAGTGTTCTAGCATCCATGCAGCAAACATCAGTGTGAACTAAATCAAGTACATTTGATTTCGTATATGGAGAGAAACTATGAAATGAGAATCTATGTTGCTTACCTTTAAGGCAATGAGCACATTCTTTTAGATTTTTATCCTTCAATGGTAGAAGATTCTTCCTTGCAAGAGTTTCAAGCCCCTTCTTGCTGAGATGACCGAGTTTCATATGCCATAGATCAACTGAGGAGTCCTCCACTACATTCACATCTTTCTTGACCAACTTAGCTTGCATGGTGTAAAAAGTGCATTACTTCTTACCCTTAGCCACTATCATGGAACCCTTGGTCAATTTTCATTTGCCGTCACCGAAGATATTGCAATAACCATCATCATCCAAGCCAAGGCACCTGTGGAGATCAAGTGAAGTCGAATATCCGGAACATGTCTCACATTTTTCAAAAGTAAACTACATCCAACATCGGTCTCCAAATGAACGTCCCCCATGCCAATAACCTTGGAAACACCACTGTTTCCCATCCTAACACAACCAAAATCACCGCTGCGATAGGAAGTAAAATAGTCACGCCGTGAGGTGACGTGAAATGAAGCTCCGGAATCAACAACCCAACCAGAGTCTTGGCTTGTAAGGTTCATACAAGTGTCATCACAAATAAACACAATATCGCCGTCGGATGCCACTGTCGTTGTAACTTGCTTTTCTTCTTTCTTTCGATCTTCATTTCTATCATGAAATTTTTCTCTTTTTGGCAACCTACATTCTCTTGCATAATGTCCCATCTTGCCACAATTGTAGCACTTCACACTCCTCCTCGACTGGACTTCGATCTTCCTCTTGATTTGCCTCTTTTATCAAAATTCTGGAAATTTCTTGATTGATTTCTCTCCCTGTTTTCTGTGACAAGTGCCTCCAATTTAGAAGCATAATTCAAGCCTTTTCTTCTTGTTTATTCATTGAATAGGCTTTTTTTGACCATGCTCATAGAAAGCACACCAAACGGAGCTGAGTTGTTTAATGCCACAACCAAAGTATCCCAACTATCGGGAAGAGTACCAAGCAATAGATATGCTTGCAATTCATCACCTAAGTCAATCTCAAGATTTGTCAATTGATTTACAACATCTTGAAATTCACTCAAGTGTTCTGACATGCTACTTCCCTCCTTGTATCTCAAGTTCACAAGTCTTTTAACTAGAAAAGCTTTATTTTGTGAGATTCTCCTCTCATAGAAATCTTGCAATTTCTTCCACAAAGTGTCCGCTTTTGTTTCTTGAGCAACATGATGAAACACACTATCATCAATCCATTGTCGGATAAACCTAACCGTTTTTCGATTCATATGCTCCCATTCTTTGTCTTCCTTATCTCCTTTAGCCTCATCACCATCAACGGGATCAAATAAATTTTTGCAATGTAACATGTCTTCCATCCGAGGCTTCCAAATGTTGTAATTCGAGGCATTTAACTTAAACATGGTGCCACTAGTTTCCTCCATTCAATACTAGAATATCAACACAAGCTCTGATACCACTTTGTTGGGGAGAACCGCTGCAACGATTCACCAAGAATCAAGCCAATCCAAGATCAATATCTCTCCCGAAACTAAACTGACCGAAATCAACTTAATTCCAACAACAACCCACAATATTCTAGCAATATAACCACACAATAGTAAGGAAACAAATGCAACAATTGACACTAATATTTAACGTGGAGAACCCAAAGCGGGAAAAAACCACGGACCGCCCCCAAAAACTTTCACTAATCACCGAGAATAGTAGGATACACCAAGTTCTTCTCTAGTCACACCCTAGAGGCACAACATTAACATTACAACATCATTTTCATCACCGCGAAGGTGAATTTACATAAAATGAGGAGAAAAACTCTAACCGCGATTGAAGAGTTCGGAGGAGATTCTCAACGAACGAAACCGATCAACTCGTAACTCTCGGTCTCACGAATAACATACTGAAATTTGGGCCAATTCCGACAACGTTTGGCCTTCGAAATCGGACAGCAAAGATACGCCCCTTTCTTCCTCTTCTCCCCTGCACTCTCGGTGAGTCTCGGTAGGACTCGATTTTGCTTTTTCTCTCTCTTCTTCTTGGGCACACGCACGAAGCTGCCCTTTTCTTTTTGTTCTTTTCTATTTTGACTTTTGTTTCTTTCTTTTTATTTGCTTTATGCAAGCTGGGCGCCACATAAGGTGGACCTAGTCAACACTCTGAAATGTGTCTCTCCCTTAAACCTGCAAGGATCTCAGATGGTAGATTGAGGGACTGACCTTTCACATACCATCCAATAAATCTTGAATCACATGCTCAATCAAGCCTTGCACAAGAAGGTATGATGAAGCCACCATGAAATGAAACTTGTCGTACCAGTGCAGAAATTTCGTGGACAAGTTAAATGAGTTACCGACTGCAATGTTCGAGCAGTCATCATCAGAATAGGTGAATTCACAGGAGGTGCATTCCCTCAGCTCAATCAAATCACCGCGCCCCTTTTCCTAGACGCTATCATTTATAGCATTGAGGACAACCTACTAAGATGGTCTCATACTCCTTTTGGATTGGTTCATTAATCACAACACAAACTTCCGCTTGTAATCAAATTTCATCTTTCACAATACAGTTATGCAGAAGGTAATAAACATACACCATCAAATGGAGGAGCCAAAACGGATACGATGGATGTGCATGATTTTTGCTTCCCTTCTCACTTGTCTTATACTGTGGCCTCCTGTCAGAGAGTTTTAGACAAACCACCCCGTTCCTTTGCAAGACACCAAACGGAGCAAGTGCTTTAGATTCTGAAAGATCTGATCTGATACCACTCCGATTCATATTGATTCCACGTATTATGAGAGCCGATACCTTTCACTGCTCCAGGCTGCCCACGCCAGCAACAGTTTGATCTGTTTCCTTGAATGAGGACAGCAAAAATTTCTAAGGTAAGTAGACTAAAATTCCACCAAATGCCTCAAATTGGAATTAATTTCTTTGTCATAGTATAATGCTACAGTAACTAGCATTGCGTAATGCAAGTCAAAACGCCAAGAAATGTTGGAGCTGACATTCCAAGCGTTGTTTATCTCGTTTGCTTCCTGTGTTAAAAGTTTAGCTATGCGTAATAGCATTTCCTTGTTCTTTCCGAACCTCCTAATGAGCTCTTCTTGAGAAAGTTAAATAACATTCTCAAGACCCGTTTCAATTTGTACACCTGCAGTTGGTCAGATTTCGAGCTTCTCAATTTCTTTGTTTGCTTCTAAAAATGTTAAATTAATGGACTAAACAAACAGTATCAGAAGAAGACAGAATCCGACTTCTCTTTTTCCCCCTCTTCTGAAATTGAAGTTCCTATGTGTAAGCAGGAGAAGAGAGAAACCAGCTTGAGACTGAAGGGTTCACATGCCACTTTGACCTACACACCAAGAGGTGTCTCTCAACTAAACCCGTTAGAATCTCCGGTTGCGGCTTGACCATTCACGTACAGTCTAATGAATCTCACTTAACAGGCTTGGTTCGACCATATCCTAGAAGAGAAGCCGAATTTGCCATGAAACAGGTCACTTCAGTGAAGATAGTTCATGGGAACACTGATGATCCACCGACCTGCAATATCACCCACGATGTCCCAACTTTGATCTTCTCATCGGGATTCATAGGAAACACATTCCACGAGTTCAGTAAAATCATCATCCCCTTGTTCCTTATGTGTGGACTCTTCCGGCACAACTCAAATTCGTCATCGCCAATTGCAACCAATGGTGGATCAACAAATACAGGAGAATTTTGAACCACTTATCCGGCTAAAGGCTCTCGATCTAGCCGGCTAGAGGCTCTCAATCTAGCTTATGGAAGCGTTCACTGCTTTCCAGGAGCAGTTGCGGGACTTCGGTACCACAGCGATCTAGCAATAAATTCCAGTGATGTCCCCGAAGGAAACACTATGGGCGAATTCAGGCAGTTTGTCAGAGAAACCTACGGCCTGAAAACAAAAAGTCTGCAGGAGATAGAAAAGGGGCAAAACCCGGTCCTGATACTAGTTGCGCGATGCACGACATAGAAAATTTTGAATGAGGATGCCATTACTGAACTGGCGCGGAAGTTGGGATTCAAAGTAGTCAGGACATTGCCCCATACTATGTCGGACCTTGACCGGTCCACCAAGACGGTCAGTTCAGGCAGCGTAATGGTAGGAGTTCACAGGGCAGGGCTCACTAACAAGATCTTCTTGCCAGACGGCTCGGTGGTGGTGCAGGTGGTGCCTTTGGGACAGGACTGGGCATTAGCCACCTATTACGGAGTCCCCTCAACCGCCATGGATATCCAATATCTGGAGTACAAGATAGAGCCAGAGGAGAGCTCACTGTCGGAAATATACAGTCTCAATCACCCGGTGATTGCCGATCCCGGGTCAATTGGTGTATGTGGGTGGTCAGGATGTGAAGATCAACTTGGCTAGTTTCAACGAGACGCTCTTGGAAGCAATGAGACTCATTGGACACTCCATAAACTTCAGGTTTGAATTAATTGCCATTGCAGGACAGAAGGGTGACATAGTTGGATTTCTGTCGTTTTTCTTGGGATAAACCCGGGATTTGGGATTTGTGACTGAATCAATGTAAAATAAGATTACTACGTTTTGCAGATGTTCTATATGATACGCATCGAATAACACAAGTTCATTTGCAAAACATGCCAGCCTGGCACGTTACGCAACAGACTGCAACATATAAATGATTCATCATCTTGAAACGAGATCATCTTATTTACATTGCGAAGCTAGGATTATGTAGTTTGATGGGTAAAATAAATGAGAAGATCGACTTATTTTTCCACACTTCTCATTCTTTTTTTGTTGTCGAAATCACCATGAACTTTTCTTTTCGGCCCAAAGTCATTGTCGACGTAGATCTGGTGTCCATTGTTCTTTTTTTTTTTGGTAATTTATTTTTATCACGTTCTCCAAAGTTTGATCTATCTAGACGAAGTCATTTTTTTAGTTGTCATAGCTACAAACAAATGGAGCCAATGTCACCTTTTGTTGCCAGCTAGATCACGTTGTAAGAGTTAATGTTTGTAGCACAATTTCACTTTACAAACATCGGATTCAAAATTGTTCCAGATCTTATATGATGCGGTTAAGACGAAAAAGATGGAGAAGAGGTGACCAATCATCCAAGGTCGACAATATTTGAAAGTGATCCGTTCCATGACATGCGGGGGCAAAACACGAAACAACTGGAGCAAATTCGAATGCGACACGATGTAGTATGTTCAACTCATAAATTGATATAAATGAACAAATTTTCTGTGTAAAAGGTCTTGAGATTTGGTGCTAATGCGTATCTACTCAAGCCTCGTCTACAAGATACAGTAGCACATTCAAATGGAGATTATCAAAAATAATCAGGCTAACCACCGTACAAAGAATTAAATTAATCTCCTCTTTTCTGCTCGTGAGACTTGCTCGATGAATAAACAACGATAGTCCAGCTAACGTTTCCCTATCCTCACCACGAAGTCTTACAAAGCTGCCTAGTTGCAGAGGAAGACGTGCAAGAATCTTTAAGAAAAGACCGGACTCCTTGACCCCAATGAATTGCACATTTCAGGGTTTAATCTGTAAAAATCCGTAGACTTGGCTATGTGTTTTGGTTTGACAGATTATGGGGAAGAAGCCGAAGCGCCCAGTGCTTGGAGCAGCATCAATGGCTTGTTTGCTCATTGCGGTTTCGCTCTGTATCGCCCTTCTCGTATCGAAGGACTCGCCGTTTCTTTCATGTAATCTTGGTTCTCAGTTCGACTTCACTTATACTTCTCTTTTTGCTGTTGTATATCATGTTGTGCAGTTGATCATTGAAGGATGACTCCGAATACAGATTATAAATTTCAGGGAGGAATCAGATTCCAAATTGGAGGGGGAATAATGATGCCAGAGAGGTGGATCAAGTCACTGAAGAGAGAGACGCTCTCAAGAATCTTCTCAGAAGACTAGAAAGAGGTTACATTTTCGGCTACTGCATTTCTTTGCTGATCTGATATGAAGTCAACATGCTAACACAAATGTGCCTCAGTATTTTCACAAGAATCATGTGCACTCGAACAGTCGAACTTAATGGAGTTAATCAACAGTTTCCGAAGCAAAAGACTCCATCTTACAGTAAATTGCGCTCGTCTATTTGTACTTGTTTCACTTACAGTAAATTGCACTGACGTTTTTGTGCAGGAGAAGAGAGAAACCAGCTCGAGGTTGGAGGGTTCACATGCCACTTCGACGACCACACTGAAATGTGTCTCTCAGCTAAACCCGTTAGGATCTCCAATGGCGGGTTGACTGTTCACGTACTGTCCGATGGATCTCAGTTCGAGTGCTCAGTTCGACCCTACACGAGGAGAGAAGACGAAAGAGTGATGAAATTAGTCACTATGGTGCAGATACTTCACGGGGACACGGCTAATTTACTGCCCTGCAATTTTACGCACAGCATCCCGGCTGTGATATTCTCGACAGCCGTTACAGGAAACGCCTTCCATGAGTTCAGCGAAATCATCATTCCCTTGTTCCTCACCTGCCGGCACTTCTGATCGCAGCTGAAGTTCGTCACCACCGATCGCAACGCCTTGTGGATTCAGAAATACTCAAGGATTTTGAACCGCTTGTCTGATTATGAGGCCCTCAATTTAGACGATAGGAGTGTTCACTGCTTTCCCGGGGCAGTTGTGGGACTTAGGTACCACGACAATTTAGCCCTGAACACCAGCGACGTCCCTGCAGGACACTCCATGCACGAATTCAGGCAATTCCTCAGAGAATCTTACGATGTGAAGATAAAGAACATGCACGAGATTGAAAAGCTACAGATGCCGGTCCTGATCCTCATTTCTAGGAACCACACGAGAAAATTCCTGAACGAGGACGCCATCGTGGAACTGGCTCAAGAGATGGGCTTTCAAGTAGTGAGGGCAGGGCCTAATACGGTGTCAAATCTAGAGCTGTTGGCAAAGATGGTCGGTTTGTGCGACGTTTTGGTTGGAGTCCACGGTGCGGGTCTTACTAACGAGATCTTTTTGCCAGACGGCGCAGTGGTATTTCAGGTGGTGCCACTAGGACTAGACTGGCCTTTGACCAACTATTTCAAGATTCCGACGACCGCAATGGATCTGCATTATCTGGAATATAAGATAGAGCCCAGGGAGAGCTCTCTGTCTGAAGTATACGGGCTGGATGATCCAGTGATTGTCGACCCTGCATCTATCTCTGCGAAGGGGTACGCAGCAGTGAGGGCTGTGTATGTCGATGGCCAGAATGTGAAGATCAACGTGGATAGATTTTAGGACACACTGGAGGAAGCTATGAGACTTGTTAGACATTCCAAGACTTAGGGCTGAGTTCATTGCCATTACACAGCAGAAGGCAACAGAGTTGGCTTTCTGTCATCTGTTTTTGGATATACACCTCAACTTTTTATTGAAGAAAAATTCTATTGTTTTTTATGCTGCAAAATTCTATTGTTTTGTATTTTTCTATATGCTTAAACTGCAAATAAGGTTGGTAGTAAGCAAAACGTGATCGGTTTACTGTTTGTCCAGCAACTTGTCAAAAAGTTGGATACACTTATTTTCAATAACCAATATTTAGTTGATTGGTTCGAACTCAACCATTATTTTGATAGATAACCAATTTTTATTTTCATTGCTTGTCCACTTTTCAAAGTTACAGACTCTTATATGGAATTACCAATCTTCAGACAAGTGATTTAACAGCTTGTTTTCCAATTAAAATGCCATTAGTCGAAGCTAACAGAAGATGTATTTGACAACTGCTATATTCCTCGTGAATGAAATGTCACAAGTCCAGCTAAAATTTCTAAGCAAAATCGTAATGAGTGTCGTTCAAGTCCTTGATTGAATAGGTGTTTAGTGGGGCTATTCGTATCAACAGGGAACAAGACTCAAAATGTTCACACTCAGTTAAAGCTCGACCATTATTTTCTCGTCATAGTTGCAATCTATATATTGTTAACACAAAGATATTTCAAGGAAGAAAACAACATTCCTCACTTTTCTGTATATTTTCTTCATTAGTTTAAAATAACCTAGAGGCGTATATATATACAAAGAAAAGAAAGAATCTTAAAAAATATATCTTCTAAACTAGCTAATTATAATCTTTGATTCTCGCTAATTACAATCATAAATATATTTTACAGCTCATTCTCACATATATTCCCTTTGCAACACCATTTCTAGTCGTATTTGATGAGTATCTCCGAGATGAATACTATATTTCTTTTTTTTTTTTTTTGATAACCCAGGGAACCCCCGCACGGCCGACAGCCGGGGAGTCTTCAAATCTATATTTCTATTAGACATGACTTTCATAATTTGAATTTCAACATTTGGAGGGACAAATGAAGTATCGAATTGGAGGCGCAGAACGAATGGCGGAAAGATTAATGGCATAGATTTGAAGAACCTTCCAACAAGACTACGAAAACTTTACGCCACTTTGACCTGAACTCTGAAATGTGTCTCCCCCTTAAACCGGTAAGGATCTCAGATGGCAGATTGAGGGGCTGACCTTTCTCATACCATCCAATGAATCTTGAATCACATGCTCAATCAAGCCTTACACAAGAAGGTATGATGAAGCCACCATGAAACTTGTCGTGCCAATGCAGAAATTTCGTGGACAATTTAGTGACTTACCGACTGCAATGTTCGAGCAGTCATCATCCGATCAGGTGAATTCATGGGAGGTGCATTCCCTCAGCTCAATCAAATCACCATGCCCCTTTTCCTTACAAGTAGACGCTATCATTTATAGCACTGAGGACAACCGAGATAATCTCGCACTCCTTTTCGATTGGTTCATTAATCACAACACAAACTTCCGTTTGTAATCAAATTTCATCTTTGACAATACAGTTAAGCAGAAGGTAATAGACATACGCCATCAAATGGAGGAGCCAAGAAGAAGACGATGGATGTGCATGATCTTTGCTTGCCTCCTCACCCGTTTCAATCTGCGGCCTCCTGTTGGAGACTTTTAGACAAACCATTCACGTTCCTCTGCAAGACACCAAATGTAGTAAGTGCTTTATATTCCGAAAGATCTACCCCGATACCACTGCAACTCATATTGATTCCATGTACTATGAGAGCCGAAACCTTTCACTACTCCAGGCTGCCCACGCCAGAAATAGTTTGATCTGTTTCTTTAAATGAGATCAGCAAACATTTCTAAGGTGAATAGACTAAAATTCTGCCTAATACCTCAAATTGTAATTAATTTCTCCGACACAGTATAATGCTCCAGCAACTAGCATTGCTCTGTGCAACTCAAAACGCCAAGAAATGTTGGAGTTGACATGCCAAGCGGTGCTTATCCCGTTCGCTTCCTTTGTTACAAAATTAGATATGCGTAATAGCACTTCCTTGTCCTTTCCAAACCTCCAAATGAACTCTCCTTGAGAAAGTTAAATCACATTCACATCATCAAGGTCCGTTTCAATTCGAACACCTGCAGGAGGTCACATTTCGAGCTTCTAAATTTCTTTGTTTGCTTCTAACGAAGTCAAAATAATGGACTAAACAAACAGTAACAGAAGACAGAATCTGACTTCTCTTTTTCCCCCTCTTCTAAAATTGAAGTTCCTACGTGTATGCAGGAGAAGAAAGAAACCAGCTTGAGGCTAAAGGGTTCACATGGCACCTTGACCTACACGCCGAGATGTGTCTCTCAACTAAACCCCTTAGGATCTCCAGTTTGGGCTAGAACATTCACTTACTGTCCAATGAAATCCCGGGCTTACTTTCACCATGTCCTACAAAAGAAGACGAATTTGCCATGAAACAGGTCACTCCAGTGCAGATACTTCACGGGAAAACCATTGATCCACCGACCTGCAATATCACCCACGATGTCCCGCCCGTGTTCTCATCGGGATTCATAGGAAACATATTCCACAAGTTCAGTGAAATCATCATTTCCTTGTTCCTCACCGTGCTGACACTTCCGGTCGCAGCTCGAATTCGTGGTCACCAATTACAACTGATGGTAGATCACCAAATAAGGAGGATTTTGGACTGCATGTTCGACTACGAGGCTCTCAATTTAGCTGATGGAAGTGTTCACTGCTTTCCTGGAGCAGTTTTAGGACTTAGGAACCACAGCAGTCTAGCGATAAATTCCAGCGTTGTCCCCAAAGGACACACTATGCGCGAACTCAGGCAGTTTCTGAGAGAAACCTACGGCCTGAAAACAAAAAGTCTGCAGGGGATAGAAATCAGTGAAATCCGATCCTGATACTTGTCACTCAACGTACGTAAAGGAAAATCTTGTACAGAGATGCCATTACGGAACTGGTGCGCAAGTTAATATTCAAAGTAGTCAGGACATTGCCCAATACAATGTCGGACCTTGACAATATCACCAAGACAGCGAGTTCATGCAGCGTCATGATTGGAGTCCACGTGGCGGGGCTCACGAAAGAGATCGTTTTGCTGGATGGTGCGGTGGTGGTGGTGCTGGGACAGGACTGGGCATCAGTCACCTATTATGGAGTCCCCACGACCGCCATGATATTCAATAAGTGAATGCGTTTATAAGGTCATACACGAGAAATTACTGATGCAGAGTTGTTTATGGTTTCTCAGTTTGTCGAACGTCAAAGTTTTAACTTAAAATTGAGGTTGTACGGAAATTTATGGTACTTTGTCTAAGTGAATGCAAACTTGATTGAACTCAAGTAGATTATCAAACTGAGCTTGTCGTGTTCTGTCGCTCCCTACACTGTAAGAGTTGATGTTTTGCAGGGTCGGATCTAATGGACGGAGTCATTTGGACAAAAAAGCTCAAGAAGAAAATCGCGGCTAGTTAAGTCTCTTCCATGCAGTAGATCCAGTGATGCACATAAATGTAGAACGAGAAATATCAGCTAATGAACACGTTAAATCAAAGCAAAAATAACCTTACACATTCAATGACGAGATGATCATAGTATTCAACTAAATCTTGCACCAAGGAAAGAACTAAAAATTCATGAATACGCTCCTCCGGAGACATGCTGATGTTATGAGTTATTGTAGTCTAGCTAACAGAATTCATGACTCAATTAGAGCTGACAGCCGAGATGAAATGGAATACATACCAGAATTCTTAAGAAGAATAGGACACCTTAACCACAATCAAATGCTCATTTTAACAAAAATTGTAGCTATCAAACTCTTATATTTGGCCATGTCCTTCAAATTGAAAGACAATGGGGAAAGAGTTGAAGCGGTTGATGGTCAGCGCACCTTTCACCATTTGTTTGTTAACTGTGGTTTCGCTATGTATCGTCCTTTCAGTATTGAAAGATGCACTGGTTTCATGTAATTTATGTTCCTAGTTTTGATGCCATGCATATGACTATCCCCGCCCAATATGTCACGCGTTAGTCATTACTGCAGATGTGATTCAGTTAACCTGAATCGCAATTTCAGGTGGTAATGAGCTACTGAATTGGAAGGGCAATTCCAATGCCAGCAAGGTAGATGAAGGCGATGAAGAGAGAGCCACTCTGCTGAATCTACTAAGAAGACTAGCAAAAGGTCACATTTTGAGCTTCTACATTACTTTGTTTGCTTCTAACGAAGTCAAATTAATGGACTAAACAAACGGTATCAGAAGAAGACAGAAATCTAACTTCTGTTTTTTACTCCTCTTCTGAAATCGAAGTTCCTATGTGTATGCAGGCGAAGAGAGAAACCAGCTTGAGATTACAGGGTCACATGCCACTTTGACCGACCACCGAGATGTGTCTCTCAACTAAACCCGTTATCTCCTGTTCCAGCTTGACCATTCACATACAGTCCAATGAATCTCACTTACTGGGCTCGGGTCGATATCCTAGAAGAGAAGCCGAATTTGCCGTGATATGGTCACTCCAGTGCAGATACTTCATGGGAAGACCGATGATTCACTGACCTGCAATATCACCGACGATGTCCCAACCGCGATCTTCTTATCGGGATTCATAGGAAACGCATTCCATGAGTTCAGTGAAATCACCATCCCCGTGTTCCTCACGTGCCATCTCTTCCAATCGCAACTCAAATTTGTTGTCAGTGAATACAACCAATGGAGGATCAACAAATACAAGAGAATTTCGAATTACTTGTCTGGCCACGAGGCTCTCGATTTAGCCGATGGAAGCGTTCACTGCTTTCCAGGAGCAGTAGTGGGACTTCGGTACCACAGCGATGTCCCCGAAGGATACACTATGCACGAATTCAGGCAGTTTCTCAGAGAAACCTACGGCCTGCAAACAAAAAGTCTGCAGGAGATGGAAAAGGGGTGAACCCTGGTCCTGATACTAGCTGCGCGACTAATGACAAGGAAAATTTTGAATAAAGATGCTGTTGCAGAACTGGCTCGGAAGTTGGGATTCAAAGTAGTCAGGACATTGCCCCATACAATGTCGGACCTTGACTGGTTCACCAAGACCGTCAGTTCATGCAGCGTCACGGTAGGAGTTCACGGGGCGGGGCTCACGAACGAGATCTTCTTGCCTCTGGGACAGGACTGGGCATCGGCCACCTATTATGGAGTCCCCTCGACCGCCATAGATATCCAATATCTGGAGTACAAGCTAGAGCCAGAGGAGAGCTCACTATAGGAAATATACAGTATCAATCACCCGGTGATCGCCGATCCCGGGTCGATCTACAGAATGGGAGGATACAAGGCGGTCGGGGCGGTGTATGTGGATGGTCGGGATGTGTAGATCAACTTGGCTAGATTCAACGAGACACTTGTGAAAGCAATGAGACTCATTGGACACTCCATAACTTCAGGTATAAATTAATTGCCACTGCTGAACAGATGGGCAACATAGTCGGATTTCTGTGGTTTTTTCTTGGGATAAACCTGGGATTTGTGACTGAATCAATGTAAGTAAGATTACTACGTTTTGCAGATGTTCTATATGATATGGATTGAATAACACAAGTTCTTGTGCGAAACAAACCAGCTTGGCACGCGTTATGCTAGAGACCGCAACATAAAAATAATCCATTATCTTGAAACAATATCATCTAAGATAATGTTTCAAAAAGTCACATTGTGAAGCTAGGACTACGTATGTTGATGGGTAAAATGAGAAGATCGACTCACTTTTCCACACTTTTCATTCTATTTTTTTTTGTCAAAATTACCACAAGCTTTTCTTTTTGGCCCAAAGTCAATATCAACGTGGATCGGGTCTCCGTTGTTCCTTTTTTTTTTTGGTAATTTATTTTTTATCACGTTCTCCAAGGTTTGATCTATCTTGACAAAGTCATTTTTTAATTGCCATATCTTTAAACAAACAGAGCCAATGTCACCCTTTGTTGCCATCCAGATCTCGTTGTAAGAGTAAATGTTTGTAGCACAATTTCACTTTACAAACATCGGATTCAAAATTGTTCCGGATCTTATATGATGCGGTTAAGACGAAAAAGATTCATTTCACGACATGCGGGACGCAACACGAAACATCTCAAGCAAATTTGAATGCATCGCGATGTAGTATGTTCAACTCGTAGATTGATATAAATTAACAAAAATTTCTTTGTAAATTAATGATTTGACTGGTTATATTAAAGGTCTTGACGATTTGGTGCTAATGCCTGTCTACTCAAGCCACGAATCGTGCACAAGAAAGCAAACAAAAGCTTGCTCGGCACCGTTAATTAAGATTATTAAATTAATCTCCTCTTTCCTGCTCGTGAGAATTGCTCGATGAATAAAGTAAGATACTCCAGCTAAGTTTCTCTATCATCCCCAGGAAGTCTTACAAAACTGCCTTGTTGCAGAGGAAGACGTGCAAGAATCTTTAGGAAAAGATGAGACCCCTTGACCCCAATGAACTGCTCATTTCAGGGTTTCATCTGTAAAAATCCGCAGACTTGGCCATGTGTTTTGGTTTGACAGATTATGGGGAAGGAGTCGAAGCGCCTGGTGCTCGGAGCAGCATCAATGGCTTGTTTGCTCATTGTGGTTTCGCTCTGTATTGCCCTTCTCGCATTGAAGGACTCGCCATTTCTTTCATGTAATCTCGGTTTCTCCAGTTCGGCTTCACTTGTACTTCTCTTTTCGCTGTCAGCTATCATGTTGTGCAATTGATCATCGAAAGATGACTCCTAACCAGGATTATGAATTTCAGGGAGGAGTCAGATTCCAAATTGGAGAGGCAATGATGATGCCAGAGAGGTAGATGAAGTCACCGAAGAGAGAGACGCTGTCAAGGATCTTCTCAGAAGACTAGTGATAGGTACATTTTCAGCTTCTGCATTGCTTTGCTTATCCCAAATGAAGTCAACATGTTAAGATAAAGTATGCCTCAATATTTCTACAAGAATCATGTGTACTCCAACTTAATGGAATTAAACAACAGTTTCCGAATCAAAAGACTCCAACTTTGACCTCTGCCAGCTTGTCTGTTCGTACTTGTTCCGCTTCCCGTAAATTGAGCTCACATCTGTGTGCAGGAGAAGAGAGAAACCTGCTTGAGGTTGGAGGGTTCGCATGCCACTTTGACCTCCACACCGAGATGTGTCTCTCAGCTAAACCTGTTAGGATCTCCAATGGCGGGTTGACTGTTCACGTACTGTCCAATGGATCTCAGTTCAAGCGCTCGGTTCGACCCTACGCAAGGAGAGATGACGAAAGAATGATGAAACCAGTCACTCCGGTGCAGATACTTCACGGGGACGCGGCTAATTTACCGCCCTGCAATTTCAGGCACAGCTTCCCAGTGGTGATCTTCTCAACGGCCGTTACAGGAAACACCTTCCACGAGTTCAGTGAAATCATCATTCCCTTGTTCCTCACATGCCGGCACTTCCGATCGCAGCTGAAGTTTGTCACCACCGATCGCAATTCCTCGTGGATTCAGAAATACTCAAGGATTTTGAACCGCTTGTCTGATTTCGAGGCTCTCAATTTAGACGATGGGAGTGTTCACTGCTTTCCAGGGGCAGTTGTGGGACTTAGGTACCACGACAATTTAGCCCTGAACACCAGCGACGTCCCTGCAGGATACTCCATGCGCGAATTCAGGCAATTTCTCAGAGAATCTTACAATGTGAAGAGAAAGAATGTGAACGAGATCAAAAAGCTACAGAAGCCGGTCATGATCCTCATTTCCAGGAACCACACTAGAAAATTCCTGAACGAGAACGGTGTCATGGAACTGGCACGAGAGTTGGGCTTTCAAGTAGTAAGGGCAGGGCTAGATACGATGTCGAATCTAGAGCTGTTGGCAAAGATGGTTGGTTCATGCAACATTTTGGCCGGAGTCCACGGTGCGGGTCTTACTAATGAGATCTTTTTGCCAGACGGCGCAGTGGTATTTCAGGTGGTGCCGCTAGGACTACACTGGGCTTCGACCAACTACTTTGATGTTCCGGCAACTGCAATGAATCTGCATTATCTGGAATATAAGATAGAGCCGGAGGAGAGCTCTCTGTCCGAAGTATACGGGCCGGATGATCCGGTGATTGTCGACCCTGCGTCCATATTTGCAAAGGGGTACTTAGCAGCGAAGGCTGTGTATGTGGATGGCCAGAATGTGAAGATCAACTTGGATAGATTTAAGGACACACTGGAGGAAGCAATGAGACTTGTTAGACATTTCATGACTTCGGGCTGAGTTCATTGTCAATAAATAACAGAAGGCCGCACGGTTGGCTTTCCGTCAATCTGTTTTTGGATGTACACCTCAACTTTTTTATTGAAGCAAAATTCTGTTGTTTTGTGTGCTACTAAACTTAACAATTTTCCATATTTGTAAACTGCAAACAAGAAATCTACTTAAATTAGGAGACCCGAGTTTCCTTTTTCGGGCTCAAATCCGAGACAAATTTTCGACGGAATCAATGTAAAAAATATTAGTACGTTTTGCGGATTTTATATATAGTATCGAACGACACTAGTTCCTGTGCAAAACAAAACCAGCTCTGCACGTTACGCTAGACAACGCATACTGCATTATCTTGAAACACGAGAATGTAGACAATCTTTGAAAAGGGACCATGGTGATGCTATCCGTGAAGATTTAACTTAGCTGAATGGAAGAAGACGCTTGTGGAATGATAACAGAAGGCCAACGTTGTCATCTGCGATTTTCTGGATTCACGTCAGCTCCCTTGACAATATGAATGCGCACAATTTGCAGGTTCCGCTCTATCTTCTCTTTTTTCATTTTTCTTCTTATTTTTTTTCCACACTTCTCATATTGGTTTAATCTATCAGCGTGTCTCGTGTTGTTGGCATCCAGATGTTGTAAGAGCCAATGTTTGCAGCTTAATTTCACTGTACTAGGATCCGATGCAAGATCACTCCGGATCTTACATGATGCGGCGAAGACGAAAACGTTGGAGAAGAGGTGGCTAATCATCCCGGGTCGTTGACATTCGAGAAATTGATCCGTTTCATAACATGGGACGGAGCATGAAACATCTAGAGCAAAATTCGAACGCGACACAACGTGTATAGAAGCATGAATTAAAAAGGCTTTTTCTTTGTAAATTAGTGATTTGACTGGTTATATCAGAAGTGAAAAGAGGTTTTAGAGTGAATGCATACGACTCGAGCCTCTTTGTCAAGATGGAGTAGACACTTGATTGTATAGTGTGGGGAAAAGTCCACACTGATTAACTAAGTAACACCAGCACGCGACACACGACACGTCATTTCTCAAAAAATAGAGAATTGTTGAGACGCATTGTTTATTAAATATATATTTTTATATTTACATGATAGATTATCATTTTTTAAATTTGATTCAAATAAGTAAATGAATAATAATAAAAAGCCCAGAATGAATTTACCCTAAAAAAATTATACACATAAATTTTTAAAAAATAATTATGTATAAATAAATATATTAGTTAAGAAACTAAAAGTAAATAATCAAATTTGAAAGAAAGGAAAATACAAGATCAAAAAAAAAAAAAGCACCCATTGTTGGAAGCCCAGCCCACTTTCAATTTGCCAAAAACCCTAATAACATCGTCTTCTCTATCCCTCCGCCTCCTCCTCTCTCCAGTTTCCTCCTCCCTCCACTCCAGTTTCCTCCTCCGCACGACCCGCAGGCTCATCCCACCTCTTCCTTCCTCGCCGTCACCGGCGAAGCGCGAGGCGAAGGAGATGACGGCGCTGAGGGCGTCGTCCTCGGCGCCGGAGAAGCGGGAGGCGGAGGAGATGACGGCGTGGAGAGCGTCGTCCTCGGCGCCAGAGATGTGGCACCTTCTTTCTCGTCTCTCTCGGCCGCACCTTCTTACTCATCTCACTCGACGACGAAGGGACACGCGTGTCGACGGCGTGTTCGGCGCGTTGACCGCGTGTCGGACACGCGACACGTGTCCGACACTGACACCGACACGGTCGCCTCCCCCAACGTGTCGGTGCTTCGTAGCTGATTGGGCACGCGAAAGCAGACAAAAAGCATTAAATTGCTCCGCGCCGTTGATTAAGATTATCGAGACTGTTCAGCTGAGATTGCGGTGAGCAGAGAGTCGTACAAAGCATTAAATTTAATCACTCCAGCTGAACGTTTCTCTATCGTCCCCGGGAAGTCTTGCGGAATTAGATTTGCCAATCAGACCGAGCTGCCTAGTTGCAGAGGAAGGTGTACGCAAGGGTGTCTAAGAAAGAACGAGACCCTTCAGCCCCAGTGAATTGCTCGTTTCAGGGTTTTGGTCTATGAAACTTTGCAGACTTGGCCATGTGTTATGGTGCGACGGATTATGGGGAGGGAGTCGAAGCGCCCGGTGCTCGGAGCAGCATCGACAGGGCTTTTGCTTATCGTGGTTTCGCTCTGTACCGCCCTTCTCGTATTGAAGGACGCGCCATTTCTATCATGTAGCTTCGGTTCCCAGTTCGACTTCGCTTGCGCTTCTCCTCTCGCTGTCGCATGTCATGTCGTACGGTTGATCGTTGAAAGATTAACTCCTAACCGGGAGCACAAATTGCAGGGAGGAATCAGATTCCAAATTGGAGGGGCAATAGTGACGCAGGAGAGGTGGGTGAAGTCACCGAAGAGAGAGACGGTCTCAAGGATCTACTGAGAAGACTAGTAAGAGGTTGCCTTTTCAGCTTCTGCATTTCTTTGCTTGCTTCAAATGTAGCCAGCATGTTAAAATTAAGTGTGCCTCAAACAGTAGTTTCAGAAGCAAAAGACTGCACATTCGACCTCTGCTTGCTTGTCCATTTGCCCTTGCTTCGCTTACAGTAAGTTGAGCTCTTACCCTTATGCAGGAGAAGAGAGAAACCAGCTGCAGGTTGGAGGGTTCACATGCCACTTTGACCTACACACCGAAATGTGTCTCTCAGCTAAACCAGTTTGGATCTCCGATGGCGGTCTGACTGTTCACGTACGGTCTGATGGATCTAGGTCCATGCGTTTGGTTCGACCCTACGCGAGAAGAGAAGATGAAGGGGCGATGAAACTAGTCACTCCGGTCCAGGTACGTCATGGGGACGCGGCTGATTTACCAGCCTGCAATTTCACGCACGGCATCCCAGCAGTGATCTTCTCGACGGGCGTTACAGGAAACGCCTTCCACGAGTTCAGCGAGATCATCATTCCCTTGTTCCTCACCTGCCGGCACTTCCGATCGCAGCTGAAGTTCGTCACCACCGATCGCAATGCCTTGTGGATTCAGAAATACTCAAGGATTTTGAACCGCTTGTCTGATTACGAGGTTCTCAATTTAGCCGATGGGAGTGTTCACTGCTTTCCAGGGGCAGTCGTGGGACTTAGGTACCACGGCAATTTAGCCCTGAACACCAGTGACATCCCCGGAGGACACTCCATGCCCGAATTCAGGCAATTCCTCAGAGAATCTTACAATTTGAAGACCAAGAACGTGCACGAGATCGAAAAGCTACAGAAGCCGGTCCTGATCCTCATTTCCAGGACCACCTCGAGAAAATTTCTGAACGAGGACGCCATCGTGGAACTGGTGCAGGGGTTGGGTTTTCAAGTAGTGACGGCAGGGCCTAGTATGATGTCGAATCTAGAGCTGTTTGCGAAGACGGTCGGTTCGTGCAGTGTTTTCATCGGAGTCCACGGTGCAGGTCTTGCCAACGAGATCTTTTTGCCGGACGGTGCAGTGGTAGTTCAGGTGGTTCTGCTAGGACTGGAGTGGGGCTCGTCGAACTATTTTGAAATTCCGGCTACCGCAATGGATGTGCGATATCTGGAGTATAAGATAGAGCCCCGGGAGAGCTCTCTCGCCGAAGTATATGGGCTCGATCATCCGGTGGTTGTCGACCCTTTATCGGTCTTCGCCAAGGGTTACACAGCAGTTAGGGCTGTGTATGTTGATGGCCAGAACGTGACGATCAACTTGGATAGATTTAAGGGCACACTGGAGGAAGCAATGAGACTGGTTGGACATTCCACGACTTAGGGCTGAGTTCATTGTCATTACATGACACAAAAAAAAAAATTTCCGTATTGGTTTATTGCAAACAAGGTTGGTAAATTTCAAATATTGATGGTAAGTCAAATGTGACCAGTAAACTGTTTGTCCGGTAATTTCTCAATAAGTTGGAATTACTTATTTTAAATTGTCATTGATTGGTTCGAAATCACCCCTCATTCTCATCAATTACCAACTTTCATATGCATTAGTTACCCACTGTTCTAAATTACCAACTTCATTCTCATAAACTACCAATATTTTGTTTATCGACCTTTTTTTTCTACTTCAAATGCCATTAGTCTAACTAACAAAAGATTTATTTTACAACTATTAGTACACCTTGTGAATAAACCTTCCCAAGAAAACTCTAGTAAGTGTCGCCGAAGTCTTCAATTGAATAAGAAGAGCAAACAGGCATTGCTGGAAGTTAAGTGTTTAGCGTGACTAATTGAATCAACAGGTCTGACCCAAAAAAAATTAAAAATAGAATCAACAGGGAACGAGAGCCAAATTGTTCTCGCTACGTGAAAGCTCGACCCTTGGTTTTCTCGTCATAGCTACATTTCTAGTCCTTGTCGTGCGAGTCCATTTCTAATCATATTTGACGAGTATCTCAAAGTTGAATTTTATATTTCCATTATACATGACTCTGATATTTTGAATTTCTACATCTGAAGGGACAAATGAAGTACCAAATTGGAAGCACGTAACGAATGGCAGAAAGATTGATGGCATAGATTTGACAAATCTTCCAAGAAGACTACCCAATTTAACTGATATTCTCTCCCCACTTACACCTTGCAAGGATCTCAAATGGCAGATTGCGTGGCTGACCTTTCACATACCATCCAGCAAATCTTGAATCACATGCTCAATCAAGCCATACACAAGAAGAAATGATGAAACCACCATGAAACTTGTCGCTCCAGTGCAGAAATTTTGTGGACAAGTTAGCGAGTTACCGACTCCAGTGTTCGAGCGGTCATCATTAGATCAGGTGGATTCACAGGAGGTGCATCCCACCAGCTCAATCAAATCCCCATGCCCCTGTTACTCGCATATAGACGCAATCCCTTACAGCATTGAGGACAGCCTAAAAGAATAATCATGCTCCTCCTTTTGGATGGTTCGATAATTACAATACAAACTTCCTTTTGTATCAAATCTTATCTTTGAAAATACAGTTATGCAAAAGGCAATGGACAAACATCATCAAATGGAGGAGCGAAAAATAAGGCAATGGATGTGCATGATCTTTGCTTGCCACCTCACCCGTTTCAAACTCGGCCTCCTGTCGGAGAGATTTAGACCAACCACATACGTTCCTCTGCAAGACACCAAACGGAGTAAGTGCTTTACATTATGAAAGATCTGCCCTGATACCACTCCGACTCATATTGATTCCACGTGTTGTGAGAGCTGAAACTCTCACTACTCCAGGCTGCCCGTGCCATAAATAGTTCGATCCGTATACTTGAATGAGGACAGCAAAAATTTCTAAGGTGAACAGACTGAAATTCCACCGAATACCTCAATTGGAATTAATTTTTCTGTCACGATATAATGCTCCAGCAACTAGCATTGATTTATGCTGGTCAAAAGGGCAAGTAATCTTTTGGAGCTGACATGCCAAGCAGTGTTTATCGTTCGCTTCTTGCGTTTCAAAATTACCTTTGCGAAATAGAATTTCTTTGTCCTTTCCAACCTCCAAATGCACTCTCCTTGAGAAAGTTAAATAACATTCACATCCTCAAGATCCGTTTCAATTTGTACACCTGCAGAAATGTGAGAAGCTTCTCAGTACATATCTTAAATGAAACGGTCAATTTTTCTTTGCTTGACAAAAGAAAATTCTGGTCATTCTGGCCTCCTGTATACTCAAGCGGGGTGAGCAGGGTCAAAGATGGAACATGGTCATCACTTCCGAACTTTCTCAGTATCAAATGAACCTTGCCAGTATATATCATACTTGTGAAAAAGGAAAACAACATTTTTGGATGAATCCTCAATGCTTGACTTTATTACTTGAAGTCTTAGACACAGGAAAATCACACATTCTTATGAGAATGGTTGAGCCATATGCGGTACAGAGAGAGTTTACAATTCCAACGATGAGAAAACATGTAAAACTGGTTTTAGTGGACGTGCAATAGGAAAGAAATTTCATCTACTTAAAATCTATAACCATGAATTGAGCAAGTCAGATGCTGAAAAGTCAGCTTCTCTCAGGTGAGCGACATTTTTTGCCAACCAGTACCAAGCTCATTTTCTAGCATCAACTTATAGCTGTTTATCTGGCTCCAAAGAAAGATTGGCCCAAAAGTGTAATGTTGGTTGCAACAACATCTGAAAACATTCTATATCATTGCCACACACACAAGCACACATGTACGCGCGCAGGCAGAGAGAGAGAGAGAGAGAGAGAGAGATGCCAATGACAGTCCAGTCCATTCACATACCTGGGCAGTCCTACTTGGTACAGGCACTTCCAAGCAATTCCGCAAGCCATCAGCTCTACAGAGTTAAGGATCATAAGTTGGAGGAGAAGGATGTCGCAGAACTCGATAAGTAGGCAATGCACTGGAAAAGAGAATATTACCGTCGGCTAATGGTTCTGTGGAGATACTGGCTTTCCTCTATAAGCCCCTGTCCTCCATAGTCCTTTTCATCTGTATTTAGTATTGCCTGGCCATCATGTGAACACCACTCAAAAAAGATGAGCTAAACCATTCAACACACTTACAAATTCAAAGATTACATTTGTGGGGTCTGCATGCAAGCCTCATATCCTCATGCTAAGCACTTCCAAGCTGTACTGAAACTACATGCTACGAAAAATCCCTATATCTAGATTTGTTCTGGATATGAAGCATTCACTTACTTGATACTCTCCAGCCTCTTCCACGCCTACCGCATATCTTTCATAGGAAGCAGTTGGATGAAAGTTAAATATGAAGAGAAGAGGACCTCGTATAAAAGATATCACCTGCAAATCACAAACCATGCCTAAACAATAAGCGTATCGCATGGTTTCAGAGTACTTTTAGAAGGGAGATCAATCTTGTTTCTTGTTGCACAAACTGTAATCATAATATCATATGATGCCTATGAGGTTCGGTGATAGCTCCTTGAAGATGGCTTTCAGAAGTGCATGTACTTAAGTACTAATGGGAGCTTACATTCTCAGTCACATGCCACTAGGAACCCACAAATCTGTGTGCATGCCTGCACACTAGAGTGTGTGTGTGTGTGTGTGTGTGTGAGAGAGAGAGAGGACCCTTCACAGTGGACCAATATAGACCTGTTCATCCATTGACATCAAAGAAGATGAATTACTAGCATATTCAAAATTTATATAGTTTTCTGTATTCATCTGTTGACTTCTGTCAGACCAACCTTTTAGCTAACCCTCAGATCATACTTGCTCAACCTTGAAGCTCAAGTGGTTATGCATGCTTGAAAATGCAAAGAAATCATACAAACCCCAACCCACCCAAAGAAAAAAAGCCGCTCATACATCCAGAAATCTGGAACTGGTTTCAACAAAGCATGCTGCGAATAGCACGCGCACACACAAAGGTGCATAAGCCTGAAGATCCACAGACCCATTACCAAGCTCCCATCACAAAGAAACATATATGCTAACATAACAAATAACAACTAATAATCTTCATACCATGCTGGAGTCATTCACATGATGGATATTTGGAAAACCTCTAGAAAGCACCCTCTCATTCTCGTCCAACTTCATCATGTCCTAGGAAAAAGAATTAAATTGCAAAATTTCGCCCTTAGCATATTGCATGAAGTTTAATTGCAATTGTTTGCACATAAATGATAACCGCATGCAAATGATATTCTTCTATTTCAAGAGCAGAATAAATGCAGTAGCATCAAAGAACTGAAGGGTGCTTACCGAAACACCAAAATTATTTGCAACAGAAAGAGGTAAAAGGTCAAGTGGAACTTGCTCACAACATCAAACTTTTCAACAAAAGGCAGGAACAGTTCATGTATGCAGACGTAGGGCAGAAAGTTAAATCTGCCTATACTAGGGATGAAAAGTTATTTAAATCCTCTTAATCTCTAGTTCATAAGTAATTTACTGTCAGCACCTATACCTTGTCAAAGGAAAATAAATTTTGATACACTCCATTCCCCAACAGATCCCAACGCCGGCTGGCTAGAGAATAGGAGAAGTTGTTGCTTGGCATCGGAAATTCGACTCTCTAACAGCATAAAAGATTTATTATTCATATGATATGAAGTCCTACAAACAGCTCGAGGGAAGCATCCTTACCTCCGGATGACCAAATTCATTACCCATGAAGTTGAGGAAAGCATGGCCACATATTGTGAATGTTATTAGTCGGATCATCTGACTCGAGAAAAGAGGATAGAATTCAGAATTAACTACACCAGTTTTGAAAACCGAAAGAGTGAGTTTAAAGTAATTACTGGTTAGCAACAACAATAAAGAAATTAAAATCTTTCATGGTGATGTCAACAACAATGACAATGATCAGTTGCGTTAGTGATCTCATAGCCAAAATGTAATTGTTTCAACTTTTAAGGCTTAGAAAGTCTTCAACCCTACTCGAGGCATCAGAGATACAGTCCCTAAATCTAGTGCCTAATCTTGCACAGTAAACTTCAACATAAACGTGTCAAATATGAGGGCCAAAAGATAATTACAGAAGTACCCACAATACTAACTTGATGCCGCAGCAAAGCACACGAAGTATTAGGAATAGAAACACTCAAGGTCATTAGATAACTTGTTGTGTACAGAAAATCCAGTCGCTAAAAGTAGCAGATGTGATGTCTCATGGAGCTTAGCAGTCAAAAATACAACAAAAGATTGAAGTTACCTATCTTAACTTTGTTTATCAAACCAAAATCCTACCCTTTGTGAGGCATTGCAAATAGTATCTCAATATATTTACTACAAAATCATCACAATGTGGAACGAATTTCAATGCAGCACAGATAAAGAAAAGATATTACAACTTCTTTGCAATGGCTACCTTAATAAGATATCAGAGAGAAAAATAACACAGGTGGTAAAAAGCAGAGTGAAACACTAACTAGATCTTCAAGGAGAACTTCACCTACCTTGTGCAATGAACAGCCTCGAAGCAGTAGATCTTTCGAGCCAGAAGAATGCTGCCTGATTTTACCAAAAAGTATCTCAGCAAATGACTGTCCTCCAGCTATGGACTGAAAGGTCACAATGATGGCATTAAACAAGCAAGAAACGAAATAATTAGTGAGGATAATGATGATGATGATCTAGAAATAAAACAGAAGCTTCCATGCAATAAAAAAAAATTAATTACTTGATTGTGGTTTTCCGCGTAAATAAGCATCTTATCAGCGTAGTGTCGGTTACCAATTAATGTGCTGACAATCTGCAGTGATAATTCATGTCAGCTTGAATACTGCAAAGGTGCGTTGAAGATTTCTAAGTATAATTAGGAAGAACATCATTCTATTGCTCAGTAATTATAATCTCAATTATCACAGAAGATGACCTTACTCATGTTCCACTCGTGATCTGGAGTATTTTCTAGTAAAGACAGCCACATCTCTGATACAGCTAAATTGACATGATAATCAAATCCCAATCCACCCTGAGAAGTTGGCTCACACAGGCCTGGATAAGATGTTGCCTGGACATAGGGTGTCTAAAGATATTAATTGATGATTGTAAAAATTACTAGATGACAATTCTGTCTGCAAGATGCTTCTAATCACTTGTGACTGCAAGGGCATCATGCTAAATAAACTGTCACGGGAAGAATATTTTTCCCTTATCTATCACTTATGACTTATGAGTCATCAAATATTCTGTAATTTCCATTTAAAGGGAAAGAAACCGACTAATTGAGATTCAATTGAAACTCTAATCGTCCACTTGACGGGGAGAACTTTTGACTCGAAACTCACATCTTCAGCAATTGTTACTATATTTGGATGAAGAGCATGGAGTATTTCATTTGCCAAAATGAGGTACATCAATGCATCCCTGTCAACATATTGATTGCAATACCTGCAACAGATGAATTGCCAACTAAGTTCCTAAGAAATCATGAGAGTAAACCAAACAGAAAATCCTTTCACAGGGATCTACACTGCATTCAAGACCAAATGGGTGGATGATGGAAAAACTTTAGCCAAGATGTCCTTACTCTTCAAAGTCTCCAGTAAAAGAGGCAAAACCATTGTGCGTGTACATCATTGATGAGAGAGAATGGAAGTGGAAACCGTCAACATGATACTCGACAACCCACCTGCCAAAACATCATCTATGAGCAATGCAAGATTATTAACTTGAGTACATGCCCAAAGAACACCATATAACAGGTCACCAAACATCGAACACCCAAAAAAGCACAGCTGCCCCTTTAGGTAGACGGGGGGAGTCTGCAGGTCAAAAGTCCATTGATCCCACAGATTAGAACGAAAATTATCAGTTTTATTGTACATTTACCAATTTAGATTAGATAGAAGGAAATGCAGGACATCAGGGTCTCCATATCTGAACATTCGGGTACCCCAGTATTTGTGTTGTCCTCGCTTACCTACACAAGCAAGCAGTTTTTCATATATCAGATATAGCTACTTGATCAGATTGGTTATTAACCATCTTCATGTAAGCATCGGATGATTTTCCACGTACCAGATGGAATACAGAAGCCGTGACACAACAGCATAAAAGCCAATGGAAAAACTTAACTAAAACCCATATGAAGTTACAGCTCCTGAATGCACCAAATTATTAAGTGCCAAGGTTAAGGACAGTTCGGGAAAGTTTATGAGGGAATATTTACATGTCAGCCATTACACTCAAATACAGCATAGGAAAATAATTTCAGCCAAGCCACAGCATTCAATAGAGAAAGGTGACTGGAATAAGACAAGAATAACAGAATGAAAGTGAAAATAAGTTAAAAAAGTTATCATGTCGAGCAATATGTGTGTGTGTGTGTGTGAACCAAGTCTAGAAGATCAATAGCATGAGTATATCATGCCATTACATCTTCACAAAAACAAGGAGCATTATATTTTCAAGCAGAGGTTCATCATATATTCAGAGATATCCCTCCGTCATCATTTCTAGTGTGAAAATGGTGGTCCAAAATAATCAAAAAGTGGAACTAAAGCATCACCAATCCCTAACAAATTTAATGGAGCAAACAAGGTCACATAACATGATTAAAGAAAAACAAGGATATACATAAACAAATTCCTCTTGCAAATTGGTGACAAAAGCCTCCAACAAGCTTGTACCTGTATGAAAGTAACAGTCGTTTGATCCATCAAATAGTGAGAGACCAACCATCTCATCTGCAGCTGAATAGGAATGGACAATATCTAAAAAGACCAACAATCCAAGACCTGTAATGAGAAATAGAGAATAAGGAACATTAATTGACAAGCATAACCTCATTTAAGGATATAGGCATGGAACAGAGAGAGGTGGCTTTAGGATGTAAATGGACTGTGATGCCCAACCAACTGCTCAACAAGAAAATATCTTGAGCACAACATGAATTGCAATACAAGGTCTATTAACTATATACTTCCTTTCTTCATGAGCGGAAACAATTTAGTAGTAGACACTTGATACGATGTTCTAAGAATGTCCCATGGAAAACTAGAATAAGAAAGATATGTGTCCGACTATTTTTGACAATTACCTAATTCTTTACAAACCGATAAAAGCCTGGGTAATGAATGTAATTTGCTTTTTTTGCTCTCAGGCTCGCCATGTAACTGGAAAGGGCAGCACTAATTTCACCAAAGTACTGAGATCAGAGCATCAGAACAGCTATTTTCTTTTTTGAGTAACATGCATTGGATTCTATAGTGCATTAGAAATTTACAAAATCAAGCCACATGTGTGAAAGTGATTAGCTCGTAGGGTCCAAACATCACAAAATTTTTTACTAGCCTCTCCTAATTAAGAAATTAATTTGTTATAAGTCATTTGTAAGTCTTAGAGAAAATACCATGTGCTTCATCAACCAAGCACTTGAAGTCATCAGGAGTACCAAATCGGCTGCTCACGGCATAAAAATTTGTCACCTGCATTGCCAAATGATGCTTGAAAACATCACATATATCTCGCACCCAATGCAGCAATTGTACTTAAGTTATGAACCATCAACAGAATTTTTATCTACAGGGGATGTGAAGGTCATACAAATTCAGCTGAGATACTAAAAAGCTCAGCCCTATCAAAAAGATGACGTTCTATTTTAGAAAGAGAGGGTTATTTTTTGTAACTCACTCTATAACCGACAGTATAATAATCCTTGTGCTCGACTACCCCAATCAATTGAATTGCATTATAACCAGCATCCTTGATATGAGGAAGAACCTACAGTGTAGGCAAGTAATGGTCAGGATGTTACAACATCCCTGATAAAGAATAGGAGGTACATTTAGGGCGCAACCTTCTCAGTGAATTCGTTAAAGGAAGATACTTTTGCCTCGGATCCACTAATTCCAACGTGGCATTCGTATATACGCAGAGACACTGGCACCTTTGGCCTAGGGTTTTTCCATTTGTAGGCACATTCGGGTGGTGGTTCCCAGTGAACAGCAAAAGCTTGCTTTCCTTCTGCATCTGTCATTGACTATTTAACATCATACAGAACCTATGTGATGCCATATCAATGTATCTATAAAGTGCAAACAAGAGTTTCTTAGAACAATTTGCATACCCACGCAAATAGAATTAAACAAGAAATGATCAGAAGTACACCATTGTAATGAACCAGGCAAATATGCGCCGAAAACAGTACTGGCTTAGGCATGTATAATGGGTTGGAAATAGAGGGGAGCTTCTATACTTGCAATAAACTATTCATTCCTATGGCTTACTTCCAGTTAATTGGACTTTTAAACATCCAGTTCCCACTAAAAATCAGTACAAGAGGTTATAGTAGTTCATTTGATTTGACAGGCAACCTCTCGAACAGATTGTTTTGACATTTTACTACTATAACCACTAAAGAGGATTCTCTTAAAGCAGCGGACACCCATTAGAATTGTAGATTAATCACATATAAAAAAATGGTGGTTATTAACTATATGTGTATATAAGAAAAACTAGAGTGGCTCCAATTGAAGATAAGATTAGGAGAAACTTATTAAGGTGGTTTGGATATGTGAAACGACAGATTTTAGATGCTTCAGTCAGAATATGTGACTTACGGTGTAAAATGCAGGGTAAAAGGGGTAGGAGAAGGCCTAAAAAGATAAAGTTGGATACTTTGAATAAAAATCAGACATTCAATATAACAAAGATTTAGTCCAGGATAGAGAACAATGTGTCAAAAGATCCATTTAGACAACTCCACTTAGTGAGAAAAGGCTTGGTGGTGGTGGTTGCTGAAACAAAACATTTGACATTCTAGTTCACGCCAAAATAACAACACGCAAAAACTATTGTTTGGAAGGAAGATGAAACGAGTTGATTAATGCTGATAGTTGAAAAGCAAGTATACCTGGCTGTACATAAGTAGCCCAAGCAGGAACCCGTTCCAACGGCCCGCTGGGAGTATTAAAGTAAACCCTATATTTGCTTCCATGAGGAATACCAGGAGTATACTTTTTTAGCCATGCTTTCCTCCCTTTACACGTCTCCAACCAATATGCTATCGGTGGCTTCTTAGCTTTAAAATTTTCATAGGAAACAGGATCGCCTGCTATGTTATAAATGTCATAAGTTTTACCATTGTCAATAACGTCAAATGTAGGTCGGCTGCCAGGTGGATCGTCCTTATGCTCCTCTTTGAAAGCTCTATATCTCGTCTCAGCATCCGGTATTTCTCCCAATTCCTGTATTGATTGAGGCCCATTTGGCCCAAATAATTGCTCATATAACTTTGCTGGTAATTCAAATCGATTTTTCACAAAATGATCCTCTCCAGGTTCCCAGTATTCATCATTTGCTTTCTTGAAGATCTCTTCTATGGTAAGACCACTGTCACCTTTGTCATAGTCGTCTACATAGTTATACTGCTGAAAGTAAAGCTCATCAGGCTCTTCTCCTTCCCTTAGCTTATCTTCAAGAATGATAAACCAATAACCATAGTCGTCATGGCCAAAGTGACCCTCTCTGGCACAATTTTCAGTAGGTGACCAGCCATTGAAGTCACCAACAAGGGCACAATAGCGAGCACCTAGAGTTAACACGGCACAAGTGAAAGGCGACATGAAGATAAGATAATTCCTAGAGCAAGAGGGGGTAAAAAGAGATGGAAAAGTCTATGCCCAAAAAAGTTGGCAAAATGTCTGAGGGACTTGTAAAACTTTGAATAGGCAAATCGAGTTACAGAGCAGGTTGACAAATTTCTCAATATAACTAAGTCCAGTTCATCAAATAGATCGAGACTATAATCAGACTTGAGTGTTATGTCAAACCTGGAGCCCATTCCATATAATCTACCCGATGTTCCACATGACGATGCGTACCCAGTATCTCAAATCTGAAGGGAAAAAAAATTATTAAGATATAGAAAAATGAAATCTCACTCAAATTCAGCCACCAAATAAATAAATCAGTCAATCAAGAAGAGAAAAACATTAAGCTGCCATATGAGAGTGAAAATACATAGGAAATGTTGTATTTTTCCAAATGTATACTCCAACAAACATGTGACTTGTTTTCCTTTGCTAAAAAAACGAAAACGGAAAACCTCAATCAAATAAATGCACACTATTGCACCTATGTGGTTTGGTGAAACTGCATAATTTCATTGAAAGCCTCAAGAGAAAGGGTCTCATGTCTCTAGTCAAACTGATATGGTGCTAGAGACCATAAGAATAGGTGAAAGAACGTGATAACGGAAGAAGATTGACAATAGATGCGATAGCTAGCCGAAAAGATCTTTTCTTTATACATCAGAGGTACAGTTCAGCATAAGAAGCGAGAAAGTAAGCGAACTTAAATATCACAAGGTAACACTAACCCAGAGGCCATTTCCTTAAGATTGAAGTGACGATTGAATATCTCGTCTTTGAGGTCCTTCAGCGCTTTATGCCTGAAAAAATATGGCGACAACAGACAAAATGAAGAACAATTTCCAGATGCACCGAGGAAAGGGCTGACAATATATCCTCCGTTGAATCTATTCTCCACCTTCATTTCCACACTAACTAGCATAGCCGCAAAAAAAACGACGCACTAACTGCTTCAGTTAAAAGGCCGCAAAGCCCCGAGCTAGTATCTCATGCAACAGTAAGATCGAATGTCATTGGCGACGTAATGTCCCAGGCCAAATTCACATGCGTTGGACTCGCGATATAGCTTCGATCCGTCACTAACTCGCCTTTGAGTTTTGAAGCTCCGCAAAAACATGATCGGTAGCCTAGCGACACCGCATTGCAGAACACATTTACATAGATACTACTTCCTCGGTAACGCAACGGTAGGAATCGATCACGCTACTGCCTCTAACTCGAACTCGCTTCGGATTCCAAACACACTCACCTCTCGCGGAGGAACTGAGCGAAGCCCTTGTGGGAGACGCCTAACTTGGTGAGGAATCCCGCCGGATCGATCCCTCGCTCCGCGTCGCTCCCGCCCCGCCTCTTCTTCGGCCGCTGCTGCGGTTGCTTCGAGGCCGAGGAGGAGGACGACGAGGACGACACTCGGAGCTCGAGCTTGGTGGTTCGGTTGCCGAAGTTGACGGGCTGGTGAGACGCGAGCGGAGATTGGGAGTGAAGGGAGGCGAGATTTGGGGAGAGGTGGAGGAATTTGAATTGGAGAGAGAGCGAAGACATGCTTTTCCGTTGGGGCGAACGAAGGAATGGAAGTCCTCCGGCGCCGGAGGGTTTTAGATAAGAGGAAGTTCGCCGCTTGGGGGTTTATGAGTTGAAGTTGAATCGGGCGGGCACGTCCCCGCGCCCCGATTCACAAATGGGCCGGGCCGGGTCGAGGATGAGCGCGTCGGGCCCTTCCAACCCAGCGCGGGTTTGGTTTTTACTTTTAAGAAAAGCCGCACAAAAAAAAAACTTCTTTTTTTAAAATTTCCCACCAAAATCCTATGTATTGCTCGATTTCAAAATTAAGAATGTGATTCTATGTGTCGACATTCATAGGTTGTGAAAGTTTTAGGAGTTTCGACTAAACAGAAGATCGACATGCTTTTTAAGTGAATATATAATAATAGATGTCGATTCGGACGTACTTAAACATTTGTCTCAAACCCGTCTGTTGACACCATTCTTTGTATATATTACAAGTTGGAGGTATCCAATAATCATTGAATCTTGATAAAGATGGATCCCCGCAAGGTCGATGTCTCTGCTTTCTTCTCCTTCACTCCCGCGATAGTTATATTTCCACATATATACAAACATTTTGCTAGAAATAATGTGTAAATTAAATTACCGCGGGTTGGTAAAGTAATAGTATCATTGTGTAAGATAATTTAATTATTTTAGGTAGCCCGCCAATTAATGATTTATCTCAATTCTGACTTTACGAGTTTACAATATGATTCAAATCATAAAATATTCCAATCAGTGCAAATCAAGTATATAAAATAGATTGCCCTAATCCATACAATAAAATTTGTTATTAGATACATCGTAATTGAATGGCCTTAAATAAGTGAACCATGCTCAATTCTTAATAAACATACAAACCGAGAATTTCAAACATGCTAGCATTATTCAAAATTAAAATATAAAATTCAAGTAAAATTGTGAGAAGAAGGAAACTTTATTGGCAATGTTTCGAAATAAATCCATGGAAAATTCCCTTTTTCCGGTAAATAGAAATTCGCAGTTTCTCTTCACCATGGTCAAACCGTGGGTGAAGTCAAACTCAACTGTAAAAGAAGCCGGGCCTTCGCTTGTCGCAAAAGGGACGAGCGGAGCGAACACGAGAGCGGGAAGGAGATCGAGGAAGCTTGCTGCAACAGCAGCTCGCTCCGATGGAGTTCCGACCTCGAAACTACAAGCAAGAGAAGGAATCGCGCGCGCTCCCTCGCGCGCCCGCCGGCGATCATCCCCTGTGCGCTCCGGCGACGTCGCACCCTCAGGTCTGTTGAACTCTCGACTGAATCATCACCAACCTCTTCCGATCACATCTTAGGGCTCTTCAGACGACGTCGATTGCTGGTAGAATTCGGTTGATTGTGCTCTCGACTGGACTATCACAGATACTTTCTGGAGTTTTAGTTGTCGGAAATTGAGTTTAGGTTTGGGTTATTCTGCTATATGAGAGATCTGCATTATGCCTAGGTTGTCGGGGAACATCACATCGAGGACTTTTTCGATCCTCTGAGAGGGCCGAACGCTAACGTTGAAGACGCTTTTCGAAATTCACCGGATAAGGAGTGTACTTCTGGAGGTTTCCGTACTGAAAGTGATAATCAGCATGCAAGGGACTGGAATTCATTCAAGAGATTGTTGATGCAGAGGTTTCCTATCTCCAAAATGATATCTATATCATCAGTAAGTATGTCTTTCTGGGTCATTATTCATTGCTTAACCGTGGACTGTTGGAAAAAGATCGAAATCATGCGATGACTAGCGAAATTAACGATATTAACTATGTAATTGCATGTTTGGGCAATTTTCAACAAGAGCAGTTTGGATTCTGACCTCCTGTGCATATATTCACCGGACTGTTTTTGGATCTCTAAGATATCTAAGAAATAATGAATCTCCTGTTGAATATTGTTAGGTGAGACTTCAAGCTTGTCTAGAGCTTTATGTTACCTCTGTTAGTGCTCGGTGATGTTGGGTTCACTGACCTTGGTTTAAGAAAATGTGCTTTAGAAGTTTTTTCTATGGTTGCTAAATACTTCTAGTTTGAATTTGTGAGGCATTGCATTACATTACAATTTACTAGCACTATTCAGAAACTTAGGAAGTGTTTGGTTTCCTTCTAAGAAGGTTCTATGTATGTCGTTCATATTATCATAACTATACGGTGACAACAATTCAGAGATTTAGGAAGTTTTCGGTTTCCTTCTAAGTATGTCATTCATATCTATATGGTGAAACTATATACTCGATATTCAATGGACCATTGACAGATTTTGATAGTCTGAAAATTGGGTCTCTATGTCGTGGTGTTTTTCTTTTACGTTGTTAAGGAACAATGGTCTAATATTGACATTTGTTGAAAACATGATGATCAGATTCTTTCTGATTATTGCATGCATGTTGAAGCTGTTGATTCAATTGTATGACGCGTATATCTTTGAAAACCCTTGTGATAATTTAAAAAAAGCTCCCATTGGAAGCGGCTCTTGTAAATCTTGCCATCTCATCTTTGAAATGGTATTCTTCATTACAAGAAGCCACTTTTCTTGCTGTCTGTTGCCACTTCGTTGTAATCAAGCCCTTTGTTGCAGATATCAGATGGAATAATGAAAAGTAACAAGGGTATGTTAACCATTTTTATAATCCCTTTTCTTCCTTTTCCTTTCTTGAATAAATTGACGTTGTCATAACAACTTATGGTTATTTTTTGTTTCTTATAAATAAACAAAGATAATTTCAGTTTACTAACTTTTGCCGACAAATTATAGTTGATGAGATATCTTCCACAAGTTCACGTCTGGAAGAACTGGATGATCCACAAAAATTTGGTAAAGACACATCAATCACTCGCCAGGAATATGTCTTCCGATTAAACGATTTTAAGGAAAAGATTGTCCAAGCTTGGCATTCGGAGGACCGGGTGACCGCTTTGAAGCTCACAATAAAGGTAGATGATCTCAATTTAGATTCTCGTCCTTGTTTTATGTATTTCTTTTCTATATCCATACTTCTGTATTTTGTACTTTAAGAAATAAATATATGCTACCATGATTATTATTCGATGGATTGTGTAATTTTTATAAGAAACATGGATTTTCTTTAGTTTGAAGTTTCAACAAATATGATCCTTGGGCTTGTTTTTTCTTTCTCTCGGATTATAGGACTCCTGAGCAAACAAATAGCTTTGCAAGCAAAGAATCTTCATGGAAAAACTTACAGCTTATAAGGTTGCATCTCCATTCTTATGCAGGTTGCTAGGCTTCTGATGGATACATCAGTAAGACAATTTTATCCTACATTATTTGTTCTTGCAACAGATGTGATGGACATGCTTGGAGATATGGTATGGGAGCGCATAAAGCAAAAGGCTGAATTTACAGTAGGTGGGAGCAAACTTTGCTCCTTGGCAGGTCCATTTCGCTTCTTTCCAAATCTTTTTGAGATCTATGGAAACTTGTGTCCTTCTTTTGTGAAACTTTGTGGTATTATTTGCAGAAAATTTTGATGCGACTGGGGTGTGCGTGGATGCCAAAGAAACTTGCAATAACTGGTTTTACAAAGTCGGTTCTGTAATGGAGCTGCTTCCACGCATGTATAGTCCGGATTCCTTGGCTAATTAAATAATCCAGTAGCAAACTCGAAACTATCCTGCAACAAGTGTTTCATCCTCCGTCATCCTCATTAAGCTTGACATTTGGCTACAATTCAATATATCTTGTACTGGCATTAATTGTTTGGAGTAGTTTTAAACAGATTTGTCACTGCATTGGCTATTTTTATAGTAATGTTGACTCAGGAATAGTAGCATGGGAACTTATGTACGCTATTGATTCATGCAGCTGTGTTAGCGTTGGGATGATCATTTGCATTGTAATACACACGTTTGTGCGTAATTTGGGTTGGCCTGTCAAGTGCATCCACAGAAGAGGATTTTGTTTTTCCAGCTTGGAGTTAGGCAACTTGAATTGCGTCTCTGAAACTTTTAAGTGGGAACACGTGTCATTGTTGTCAGTGTTATTATGATTTTTGAACTAATCATGATGATTTTTTAGTTATTTGGAGCTGGCTATCTTGCCTTGTTGGCGCTTTCTTCTCATTCAACCTGCTGACTGTCTTCACCGGCTAGTCAAGATGATAAGAGGGTTAGCAGATCCACTCTCATCTGCCTATTGTCGTCTCTACATGGTCCATTGTGCAAGAAAGCTGCTATCACGAGATACAGGCATGCATCATTTCTCTTGTGCTCATATAAATGGTAAAGTAAAGCATAAGGCATCGAATGACGAAGGAGGCTGGACGTGGGTTCTTCCTCTGGTTAAAGAATACTGTTAGGAAAAACTAGTAGATTAAAACAGAGATTAAATATTTAGAATGAGCCTTGGGAATTCTTATGATCACGTAGACTGTACTGCATATTCTTCTTTCTATTTTGAAGTGCTTAAAACTTTTTTTATACTTTATACTTTTGTACCCAAGCAATATTTTGAGTGGAATTTTAAACTCAATTTTTATCTGCCTTGTAACATTTAAAGGTTGACAATTCTCAATCATAAAAATAATGTGCATCTGAGCAACGCCTTTGTAATGGTACGACCTTTCCTTTTTCTTTTACTTCATTTTAATACATATTGTTGGACCACTGCTTGTCCAGAAAACTTAAGCTTCAAACCATGGACTTTAATGCATTCAAATACACTCGTTAACACTGCTCCATGTGGGTTAGCTGTGGGATACATGTTAAATAAAATGATCTAAGTGTAATTCTATTGAATGGCCCACCTGAAAACAAGGGAAATAGGAGTTGAATAACCGGAGAGAGAGTGCCAGGATTTGAAATTATGGGTTGAACTCCAATTTTAAGTTCGATTACCATCTTTTCAAAAGCCACGGTACACGCTCACTATATATCTCAAACATATTCCCTTACTTATATAAACTTGCAAGTTGTCTAATTGCTGCTTCCTTCTTACTAATATAGCAGTTGCTGTAACATTTCTGGTCTGAAGCTTAAGCTGTGGTTTTTTCAGCATATTTGATCACCTGCATGAATGACATGAATATTCTACTCATGGATGCCATGTCATTAAAGAGGGACGTTCCAAAAACCTATGAGAAGAAAAGATTGCTCATCAGTTTGATTGAGCCAACAATTGAATATATCGTGCACCACATTTTTGGCGATACACCAAAGGTTAGCTGTGCCGTTGTTACGTCACTACTCTATCATAAACAATCTTCTATTTGGATGTCAACTTTTCAGCAAAGTCCCGAAATAGTGATGTTTATTCCAGGACCAGTATAAATTTTTTATTTCAGAAATGGTTGTGCTCAATCATGACTTTATTAAAAAGCATCTGCTACTTAGTGAAAAAACAAAGGAGATTGGACTATCCAATTATCTATCGGGGTGCATTAGCTTTATATATTGATTCACTTGTAGTTTTTGTTTTAACTGCTCCAGTAATCCTAGCAAATTAGCTCACACGAAATGCTTTTTTTATTTTTGTTAAGACTGTGGAGTAAGGCTAAGGTTTGCGTGAGGTTTTAGGCAACAAATTTCTCTGCAACTGAATGCATACCGCTTTCGATTTTGTCTGAAGGAGCAACTAGCTAATGCACTAGTGGATCTTGGAATTGGAGGGAAAGGGGATAATAAAGTCGTCTCCTGCGTGTCAATTGTTGCTCATTGTTACATTAAGGAGCTTCCAGCTGACATGGTGAGGTCTAAGTCAAAGGAGATCATCAGTCTTATTGAATGCTGCAATGATTGTAGCTTAGATAAGGTATTGCTTTGATAATACAAACAACCTACTTAGAAAGGAATTGTTGCTCCTTCAGTAGATGCTTTCATTGTTTAAACTTATTTCCTTTTCAACTCCGTACGTGCAGTGCTTAAATTACAGGTTACTTGGATTCAGGCTGTCGGAGATTACATCTCCGCAGGACATGGTTGATGTGGTGGATCATGTCATCCAGGTACTTGACTACTCATTTTCTGTTCTTATGATGCTTCAAATGTCAAGGACCCCATAACATGTCTGTTTTTAAGAAGGATATGGCTTTCTTCAGATGAGCTGAAAAATACAACCACATCTAGGAAATAGACAGTACTAGCCTGTTCTTCATCTTGATGGAGGAGGCAGAGCCAAAAGATGTCTTTAATGTTGAATGTTATTGAAGATTCAAACCCAAAAGTTTTAAGCAATTTCACAGAGGAAGCTTCATACATAGAACGTCAGGTTAAAACCTGTGAACATGCATTGTGGGATAACTTTAACCTTTCTCATGTGCGAAACAAGGTAAAACCATATAAAGAAACACATATGGAGTTGAAGAATGGGGAATACTACGAAGAAGAATGCACAAGGGAAATGAAAAATGAAAGGGGCATGAATAATCAAAACATTGCTCTGTCACCAATACCATATTAAAGATTTCAAGCCAAAAGCTTGAGCTATGAAGTTGGCTTGAGCTATGAAGTGGAGGAGGTTACATATACACAAACCCTGTGAATAAATAATGCTGAACTTAAACAAATATCATGTGATAGGAGGATAGAAATGAAAAATGCAGACTTAACATTCCTCATGGGGGTACATTAATGACTGTACCGGGTTGGGGGAAGAAAATAACCATAATCGATGATGCAATTGGATCTGCAAGATCCTATTCCATTTCTGTGAAAAGCTTTTTAGGTACACATATATGTAATACAATAGACTGATGGAAATTCCTATCTAGTTACACATATATGTAATACAATAGACTGATGGAAATTTTCTGATTTAGTAATTGTCCCAATCTCTTATCATTTGTTGGAAGTGGGATATTTCTTGGCTAGCACATGTAAGATCTAATCTGGAGTGATGCAATTCTCTGTTGAGCATGTTCTCTCTGCATGGGTAAAGACTGCAGCAGCTACCAATTGTGAACTAGATAGATAAGGGAAGCTCTCGTACTTCCAATAATTTGCAGAACACAGCATTGACATCTGTAGAAAGAGAACATATCCACTGACAAGTCAATATCTTACAAACTCAATCCTTTTGATTCTTTGTTTAATGGGAATTGAAATTGAAGTGGCTAGCAAGGGTCACCTAGAGGGGGGTGAATAGGTGATCTAAACAGTTCTATAAAATTTATGCGGAAATAAAACGAGTTACAGAAGAATCTGAATAAGATTCAGATTCAAGTTAGAATGACGTGCAGAATATAAAGAAGGAGATAAGAAGAAGAGGATCTGCACACAAGTTTATAGTGGTTCGGCTTATAGTAAGCCTACGTCCACTCTCCACGCTTACAGCCTACTGGCTGGATTTCACTATGTAATCAAGAGGAAATTACAGAATCTGAGTGATATCGCTCTTGTGTATGATAGGACTCTCTATCTCACACAATCACTCTTACAAAGTAACCCTCAAGATCTGAATATTTTAGCTTAGAAAGACAAGAGAAAAAGATCGGAGTATGCTCAGACTTTGGACTTGTTGATTCTTGAATCTTATCTTCTTCTGCTGCTCGTGGTCTCCTTAAATACTCCTCTACATCCACACTAGCCGTTGGACAACTTGCAGAGGATCATCTTCCAATCTACACCTTGGACAGATTTGTTAATAAGGATTGAGTAGCCGTTAGATAACAAATTCTGAATCCCGCTGATTCTGGTCGCCCATACAATCAGAATCTTGGTTTCCATAAGTAGAGTTTTGTCCGTTGTAAACCATTCTTGTCTTAGTATTTGATTGTCAATCAATTTGATTAAGATTGAACAAATCAAAACTTTCCTTCTGTGAAATCCAAGCCAGATCACTAGCTGTTATTCTTCGTTCTGAATATTGCTTCTGAAGAATTACTGCGTCTTCGTCTTCTTCAGCTTCTGAAAAATTACTGCGTCTTCGTCTTCTTCTGAAGAATTCAGCTTCTGAAGAATTACTGCGTCTTCGTCTTCTTCTGAAGAATTCAGCTTCTGAAGAATGTAGCGTCTGTTTGCGTCTGAATAATTTCAGCGTCTTTCTGCGTCTGAAGAATTTCAGCGCATATATATATTCCTGAAACGAAAATAGTTCAGATTATTTATAGAAGGTTTTGTCAACTTCAAAATCAGTGGGAATTTTCCTCAACAGAAATAATGGATTCTCTGCATCACTGATTGTAATGTTCATATGATGGAACTATTTGTCACTGCTTATATACTTTTTGACATTATTTGTTACTATACAGCATTCCTGGTAGCTGCAATTTGGAACATTCTTAAGTCTAGTCTGAAACTAATGATGGCATCATTCTCGTTAAATCTATCTTCCTACTAGTGGATGTGTTCTTTGTACTTTGATTTGGAAGATTGGTTTAAGTCTTTGTTCTGCTCGTTGCACCAAACAAGTCAATACTATTGGGTGGGCTTTACTTCAAGGACTTATCAGTGGACTCATTTTCCATTTGGCTTACATATTCTAATCACCATTTCCATATCAGGTTGTTCTTCTGTGGGGTAAACTTGATGAATGCCTGAAGGTCATAGATGCATTTCTGGATCTTGTCTTACAAAATCAAATGGTAAGTGTCAATCAAGGGTGTTAAGCTTTATGGTAATGTGCCTTTTGTGGTGTGGACTTCACTCATACAACTCTTAATGCATTGACTTCTTGGAAGCTGATGAATGAATAGCATCAATTTTTTTTAGTTATGGCAATGCAATGTGAATGCAATTAAATACCGTGGGAGAGACTATGTTTGGTTTTGCATTGTATCTTGTTGTCTGGCCAGCAACATGTGTTGAAGTTGGTGATCCTTTCCAGAAGAGACTTAATATTGCTTCCTGTATTGTTCTTTGATGCCTTAAATTTTAGGGTGAGATCTGTTTATTTATCTCAAGAATGCTTGATGTAAATCTGGGTGCTGAATTCCTGGAAAGGAGGTTGAGACAAGGAGCCTTTGCCGTAGTTGGTTCCTGTTTCTTCCAAACATGTTTTCTATGACTTTGTGTTGGGAATAATTAAATCTGTACCAAATGTTTAGTATCTTTGGTTTTGAGCTTGATGCAATCTGGTTGATCATAAACTTGAAATGGACTCATTTAGCCTAATCTGAAATGACAATCACAAGGCACCGAATGGAATGAAAAGTTGCAATAGACTGGTTGGGTGCATGAGTTCATTTTGTCATGTTTAGTTGACTCTGGTGCAATCTGGTTGATCATAGACTTGCAGTGGACTCATTAAGTCCAATGTGAATTGCAAATGACAGAAGGCTCTCATTGGAATGAAAAGTTGCAATGGACTAGTTGGGTGCATGACTTTGTTTTGTTATGTTGAGTTGAGTCTTTACCCTATAAATCCTTCAGCTTTAGGCATGCTATTACTTATGTGCTATCTGCTACTCTCTCTCTCTCTCTCTCGTCAACATCAGGACAACCATATCTTGAATGTTTTAGAAGGTATTGCAATGCATGCACGTGATAAAGCATTTACTGAGGAGGAACTTGGAAGTGTGCAATCCATCTTGGTGAAGCTTGTTTCTCATTTTGAGGATCTAGAAGATTTATTTGCCATGGTATGCTCCTCATGAACTACCTGTAGCTATATTTGATTTCATTACTGTCCATTACATGTGTTCAACGAGAATTCACTATGCTACTGTGAAACTATTCCTTGGAATCTTTGTTTCTTGTGGTCTTATCTAAAACGACATATCCTTCAGGATCACTATCTCGAAATCCTAGATATGATGTATGGGAAACCTCGAAGCATTGTCAATATGCATATACTTGACAGAGCAATAAGGTACATTCTTATTCCTTGCTACTTTATATGCATGGGTCCGTCTAGGATCCGTTGTCCCATGATAGTAATTTCTGCAATGTGGTAGTAGTTTTCTATACATGCTTAGTAATTTCATGATGATAATTGTCACTATCAATGTTGTAACCTTCCAAGAGGATAGAAAAGTGGCACAGGACCAGAGAAACACTGTCTCTGTTCAGTTACAATTTTCGCTTTGTTTTCGTGTATCTTTTCTTTGCTGGAGAGTCCTTTCTTTTTGGGTAACCTTCCCCTGCCAACCACTTGATTGATAATTTATAGCCACCAGGAGTATATGGAATTAGGTATCTGGAGGTCTCCATTCTAGGAAACAAGCTGGCAGCACAACAATGGTTGGGATTCTGCTGGCTGAACCAGAAAGTCCACTTAACACTTTAACATTCTTTTGAAGCTCAACAGCTTTGGAATAAGAATTATTTGATCACATAAATGAACTTTACACTCATAGGTTTTGTGACATTGAGTTCATTAGATTGTTACATTCCTCTCCTGGTGGAACTCTATATTTTCCTTATTTCACTGTGCAGGAAAGGACTTTGGCATGATCCCCTTATCAGACAGTTGCTTTTTGCGATTTCTAAGTCCCTGATAGATGAAATAGATCAAACAAGCATGATAGATTATGATTATCAACAGCCAGCACGCCTAATATCTCGATTTGTCAGCATGGTGAGGAATATGAATTCATATATGAATACTACAGCTAGTTTGAAGAATTTTTTCCATGGAAGTCACGTTCTGATTTATATGCTTCGAGGATGTTAGGTTGACTATGGTTCAGACGTGGAGCGGCATTTGGCATTCTTAGTTGAATGTCGTGGGGCTTTTGGCAGCATTAATGAACTTAAGGTCTCTTCAATTATAACTCATTGCACATGTTCAAGTAGATTCTTTAAGTATTTGCATTAAGTCACTGGTTAAGGATCAAGGATCCGGGTTCTATTTGATTATTACTTGTGGAATGAAGTGACATATGATGTAGGATATTGGTTGGACGCTGGTTGCCCCAAACAAAACTTCTTTTTTTGCGAGTTTATTTTCTTGGAATTTTCACTTTGCATAAATGCATATTGCTTGCATGCGTGTATGGAGAAAATCATGCAGATAGTACTCTGTTTGGCATCAGGGTAATGGGAAGGACAACCTTAGTAAACAGTAACTTAGTGAAATTATCAAAGATGTTTTTACTGCCATCTAAACATCTTCACACACTTCTGTTTCACATGATGCTCTTGCAGGTAGCTCTTGTTCATTCAAGCAATTCATTGGCAATTCAGGGCTTGAAACATTCAAATAAGCAGTGTAGCTTCATCATGTCTTGCATAGCTTACAGTGAAGTTACAATACCTTCTATTTCATCTCCTATGAAGCAGTCAAACCTATATATCGAGACTGCAGAGGTCTGATCATCGTTTTCCTCTGTTGCTTTTCAATTTGTTTAACTCAATAAATGGTTATAGTGATTTTGAGGTTGAATTAAACAGGTTGCGTTGCTAGGTGGTTTAGTCTCACATGCAGAAGAACTTACAGAATCTGCAGTCAGCTGTTTGCAGAGCCTACTGGTGAATGGTTAGTTTTACCAAAGGATTATCTTTGACACATAATCATCATTTAGAGCAAATGTTGCTATAATGCAAAACATGATATGTCTTGGGAATGCATAAGTTCACAAACGCTGTCTAGAGATAAAATAATAGGCTAATATCAATTTTTGCGAAATTCAAGCGGCCTTGGATGCTTTTGAAGGGACTTGTCTTTGATGCTGCTACTAGATTTGACCGGCAGATCGTCTGCCCAGTAAGTTAAGATCACTGATGAAAAAAAAAGTTTACTGTTCTTAAGATCATAACTGAATAATGGTTATTTATGATGAATGCTTCTGTGTTCATAGGTTTGTGCACTCATTCAGAAAGAGGGATAGCACATATGATCTTCTCCTTCCTCTAATCATTCGGATTTAGTGGATCTTTTGATGGTGTCGTTATACATCTATTTCTGTCAATATTACTGGGATGCTGTTGATAGAAGGAACTTTTGGTATAGGACAACCATATAATTAGTCAATGATCATGAAATTGCAAACCTATGTGGTTTCTGGGCTTAGTTTTTCACTCACCAATCAGCTTTTCTTTTGGCTAACGAGCAATCTCTTCCATACATTACCCGGCATTGTTGTCAGATTTGATGATGTACTAATCCTTGAAAGTTCAAGAATTTCCCATGATTTTAACATGGATGTTGCCCATTTTCATTGTGAATTTGTGGTTGGTGCAGGCTCACCTGCAGTTGCTGATGTAGAAGGAATTCTCTCCTCTTTCCAGAAACTGTGCAGTCTACTAGTTATGTTACCAGGTAATAACTGTGAGTTTTTAGTTTTAAACAGTATTTGCCTGTAGCATGGTGTGCTGAATTTCCCTCGACTTATTCAATGTATTAAGGTTCTAGTGGATAGATATTCTTTCCCCACATCTATTTGAAAATGCCACTTGATATATTTTCTTTTCTTTGTTGAAGCTAATACCGGTCCCAACCTTAACTTTGGTCCAAAAAGCTTGTTTGTGTTTGCAGATTCTCAATCAAAGTAAGTCTCCCATTTATCTATTTTGAGGAATCCCTTGTGCTTATATAGCTCTTTTGACCAATGTTCATCTACTCATATCACAGGACGATTCCACGAACAACTACGACGCTATTCTCAGCAATTATTTTATTGTCAGCAGCGCTTTCCCAGGAGATTCTCCCATATCATGCTGATAATTTCGGGGTAATATCTGGCTGGTATTAAATTTTTCAATTGAGGTCTAGAGAACATCTTGATTGCACATAATTGATGGCTTGAAGAACTCAAAGAGCACGCCCATGTCTTCCTTCACTCGGAAATGTCATAGAGTTAAATACAGAAGTTAGTTTTTGTAACATTTTTCCTTGGGTCTCATCTCATCTTTCAATTATTTAGTCATTTGAACCCTCAAATTAGCTCATTTTTGTTTCCAAACAAACAGACGACTAGAACAGTAACAGACAATCCTTTCAATGTTTATATCTCGTTGCTTTTTTATGCATTCATTTCAAGTTTCGCTGATCCTTCCTGAGTCCACAGAGATTTGGCTGATCGACTATATGCTTTATGTTTTGTTCCAGATTCCTGGTAATGACCAATTATTTTATGGCGATTCATCCTATTCACAAGAACTTGTATCTATATCTAATCTAGCTGCTCAGAAGTTGGTTGATGTCATTCAACGGGAGCCTTCTTCAGTAAGTATGATTATCGATGGTTTTAGAGATTACTATAATGGCCTTATCAGTTGCACATAATTGCTGACTTGTGCTGCTACCCTAAGGTTGCTCGCGGAATTATGGCCCTTGAAGCTTGCAACTGCATTGCATCTTCCTTCAGAGTAAGTGGTGTGCTTTTTATTCTACTGACTGTCCTGTCTCACAGATCCTTTGCCTTTTCTGCTTACATTATCTCTATAAGTCTGACGACATAAATGCATCACTACATGCAGAAGCATGAACCTAGCGATAACCAGGTTTATCTTATGTGTGACTAGCAGAAGGGTCCTGAAACATCCAACATTTGCTCCAAGCTTCTTGCGACAGCTGAGTTATGTTTAGGTGCCCATGACAAATACTTCAAGTCCACAACTAAGTTCTTGGAAACATGCTCGCTGACTTCTTCAGATGTGGCACAAGAAGGCATTTGATGAAAAGCTATGCGTCATTGAAAATTGTACCTTGGCAGGTAACTCCTGAATGTTCATATGAATCAATTTCTGCAATCTTCTCATGAAATGACGTGTAAAATTGTGCTGGTCTGTCTTTTTTTTTTTTCCTTTCAAAGCTTTGCGTTCATTCTTAGACAAAGTATTAATGAATGATTTTTTTTTTGGGTCAAAAATGACTGATGTTTTGAATTGTGAACTTTTCTTCATGCATTGTGGAATTGTTAGAAAGTCCAACCCAAAAGCTTAAGCTATTGAGTGGAAGAAGACTACATGAATATAAAGAGCATTTAGGACCCGTTGTCAATTGATGTGGGATAATGTGTGAGCCGCACGTGAAATTTGACTATACACATTCACATGGAATTTTTACCACGCACATTCGCGAAAGGGATAGCATCGACTCTTGTACCATGTTAAAAAGTCCAACCCAAAAACTTAAGCTATTAGGTGAAGGGAGACCACATGAATATAAAGAGCATTTAGGACCCGTTGTCAATTGATGTGGGATAATGTGTGAGCCGCACGTGAAATTTGACTACACACATTCACATGGAATTTTTACCACGTACATTCGCGAAAGGGATAGCATTGACTCTTATACCATGTTAAAAAGTCCAACCCAAAAGCTTAAGCTATTAGGTGAAGGGAGACCACATGAATATAAAGAGCATTTAGGACCCATTGTCAATCGATGTGGGAAATACTTCAGCGGTTATAGACAATAGTTGCTAAAAGATATTGCAAGAGAACATAACCTGAACTCCCCTGTGAATCATGATGCTTCAGAGTTGTCAATATACATTGAGAAAGTTTGACCAAAGAACATAGTTAGGCAATGCACATTTTAGTTGCTAATGCGATTGATAAAGATTTAATGTGCTATATTTAGTATAGATAGTTGCTAGAGCGGATACAAAAAACTCGTCACAATTTTTTATATTAGTTGCCAAGAGCCTTACATTTAACATGAGATCATCCATGTAAGTGTGTAAGCAATTGAAAAGGTGACTATTAAGATCCATGCTCCGATCCATTCTTTTCTTTTTACACATCCCATTGGGAGGGACTCTGAATTTCATTTTCCCTTCTTTATTATCTATTCAGATGCTACTGCATATTGGCCTTCTATGTCTTCCATCTGAATGGCATTGGAGAGCCTTTGAGTAGCGATTAGAAGGCGCTGGAACTTTGCTTCTCTATATATATAAGAGCCTGTGATATTTTATGCCATAATGATCTTGAATGGAAACTTCTGGAGAACTTTGTGAGGAGAAATTGCATATTAACTTCGTTGATTGAGATCCGTAGATAATGTCTTATAAAATCAAACAGAAGCCCCAGGCTGGACTGATTCATCTGGGTAATGGTTGGGTGCCGTTTCTTTTGGACGCCCTGACCTGTACTTGGTAAAAAATCTGAAAAACAGGTCAAAAGGGAAAGTGGTTGAACCAAGGTTAACTAGAAAAACCATTGCTTAATGGGATAAAAAAAATTAAAAGAAAGAAGGGAAATGGAGAATTGCAAAATTGGCAAAAAAAAAGAAAGTGTGCTTCTGGTTTTTTTTTTTCGCTAACCATTTAATACATTAGTACTAACTATGTATAGATTTGGTATGTCTTGACGTGTCATGGTATCAGCAGGTTCTAGTACCTATTCAAAACGAATATGTTGAGAAGTGTATCGATATCCCGTTCTGTGACCTTTACCGTCTTGGAGACGTTGGCGTGGAAGCATTACAACAAGACTTTGTACAGGACTGATTTCTGGTCGTCGCTTGTTGTATGCCGACCATATCATCTGTTATGTATTCCGGCAGCAGATTCCGTTATACTGGTCGATTTTGTTAAATTCCTGAATTAGCTTGTCTTTTTACTAATTTCGTACCGTAGTCTTGCTACTTGTTTGAACATTAATTTATGTAATGTACATGCCTTTATATACTTCATAACAATTTTGAATTGAGGCTCAAGTGTTCATAGGAAATCTTGCTTTCGGTCTGTTATGTATGTTTTGCAGAAAATGAATGATTTGAAAAATATTTTCTTAAAAATAATCGATTGTATCATTTGAATTACATGGACAATGAAAATATTTTTATTATCGACAGTAATTTATGTCCAAACATTTTCATGGACGATAAAAATATTTTTCGTTCATTCATTTTTATAAATGATACAAGAAATTAATTTTTAGAAAGTATTTTTTAAATTATTTATTTTTCGCAAAATAAACGAACGGTATATACTCTATGCACCGAAAGTGATTGACTTGCCGAACTGCGTTGCTTTTCATCATGACATGGGTCATGGGTACTATTATTCTCAAGCACCTCTCTACGGCATTGGAATTTACACAAATGCCCAACCTCCAAGAGCGAGTGACAGATTGGACAAGCGCCGAATGCATGTGCAGCCATTGCACGCTTCTTTGTTCCGTCAAAAAGGGGGTGAATGAAATAAGTTAGGATGGGATGTCCAAAAGAAAGAGAAAAGAAAAGGGAGTAAAGTTAGGATTGGATCTGATCAAGCAAAACTCAACACGTTGATCCGCATTTGGCGTCATTTATAACTTAAATTTTCTGTTTTCATTGCCTTTGTGAGCTGGAAACCGTACTGGCAAATGATGGGTTCCTTACTACATGAATTGATTGGATCTAGACTCTCGAGTATTCGTCCGAGTAAATTGAATCTAGACTTGTGTATTTATTTGAGTAATCTATCTATAGAGTATTTCGTAGGCCGATCATGGGCAACGTGAAAGCTACCTTATCCTCTTCATCCGCAGTTTCCGACTCTCTTCCTTCTCATGATATCTTTACTATCGGGGATCGGTAATTGATTGTTTAGAGATCCAGATCGTTGGTGCTGTCCATGGTCAGCAGTTTTATACTCCGAAGGTAATAAAATAACGTTGCTCGGAATTTCAATGGAGTTCGCAAGAACTCACTTCCGCGATGATCAAGGTTGCCTTCACATCCCAAGTCGCTATTGACTCTTTTCTTTATCTTTCTGTCTACTTTAACGGCATAGTCAACTCTTTGCAAACACCCGTACTCAGTTGAGTTTCACTTGATCATGTTGCTTCGTCGATGCGTCGAAGTGGTTTCTCTTTTTTCTCCGTTGAAAAAACCATGGAAAGATCCGACAAAGCAGGTAGAAGATGGATCTAAGCTTCGAAGTAGGTGAGGTCCTTGGAGCTTTTATCTATGGCACGATTAGAGATGGGTGTTCTCAAGGAGAGGCATTTCTTCACGGATCGCACGATTTACTCGTATCAGTTACGTGCTATGCAACCCAAAAAGTTTTCTGCATTCAAATTTCGAAACTCTATTCCTATAACGTGCTTTTTCACGTGTCGCTGTCACATAATATGACCGTTATACGAAATATTCTTCTTTTGCTAGAGACTCGCGTAGTTTTTGTTCTCCTAGTATCATTTTAAAGAATGAGTAAGGATCTGTTCAGATGGGGAAAAAAGCCTATCAGTTCGCGAGCGCATCGCATTTCAACCACAATTACGTGCACGGTTCGATTCCTCTTTCTTTTGGCTAGCGAGGACCCAATCGAAACAGGCACCTCCAGAGTTCGCGAAAGTATGTCGCGCGATACGCACGCGACGTGTCGCCGTTAATCGGGGGGCGCACAGAAACGTCCCGCGCTGTCCACGAAATTGTTCGGAACAACCAGCGAGTCAGATCAAGACAGAAAGAACCCAAAATCCGAAACTCGAGAACCCAAATTTCGAAGGGACCCTCGTTCGACGGTGCTGAACGGGGGGGAAAGTCAAAAGTCTCTTTCCGCTCTGTTCAGATCAACACCAAAAGGTACGCGCCACTTCTCGATGATCCACACCCGCCAGCTAAGCAACTCCTCAAATCCCGAACATGCACTGCATTTTTCGCACAGCTTTGTCCGCTGCCGCCGCGTATCTGCCGAGCTAATCATGGCTCTGGTTGGGGGAGAAGAACCATTCCCTGTAATATCCCCCCGTCCCCAGAAATCACGGCACGTGCTCACGTGTTCCACCCACCCCCTCGCCCCTCCTCCGCCGCTCGCCACGTGTCCCCCCCGGGGGGGCTACGCCCGCACACAGAAAAGAAATCGTCAACTGCGTCCGGACGATGCACGAACGACGCGGAGGAAGCAAACGAAAAGAGAGGAGAGAGAGAGAGAGAGGAACAGTTGGCGTTGAACTTCGGAAGAATCTTCTTCGTCGTCGTCGTCGTCGTCGTCGGCGTTGTTGTTGGGTTGCTCTTGTTTTTCTTTTTTTTGTACTTCACTTTCACCGAACCCGCCAAAAAACATCCCTCCGAGTCTCCCGTATAAATACCCAACAACTGACCACGCGCTCAGGCATCAAGAATCATCACGTAAAGAAACTCCTCCTCCTATTACCCTCCCCAAAGTCTCTCGACCCTTTTTTCAAAACGATGGAGTGGATCCGTGGACCGACCGTCGGCCGCGGCTCCTCCGCCGCCGTCTCCCTCGCCACCGCCGTCCCCTCCGGCGAGCTCTTCGCCGTCAAGTCGGCCGAGCTCTCCCGGTCGGCGCCCTTGCGGAGGGAGCGGCTTGTCCTGTCCGAGCTCGCTTCCCCTCACATCGTCAAGTACGTGGGCCACGACGTCACCCGGGAAAGCGGCGTGGTTTACTACAATCTGTGGACGGAGTACTTGCCCGCGGGCACGCTGTCCGACGAGATCCGGCGCCGCGGGGGCCGCTTGGATGAGCCCGAGATTCGATCGCACGCGAGGAAGATCTTGCGGGGGTTGGCGTATCTTCACGAGAACGGGGTGGTTCACGGCGATGTCAAGAGCCAGAATTTGTTGATGGGTAGCGATGGACTGAAGATTGCGGACTTGGGTTGCGCCAGATTCGTCGAAACGCGACCGTCCGACCGCATGCTCTCTGCATCTCACCCGTTCTCTGGAGTGGACTCGCGAGAGACTCGCAATGCGCGTGGAGAGAATGCCGTGCTGCCGGAGCACACGATGGTTTCCTCCGACGCCTTCTCGGGCACGCCGATGTTTATGGCGCCGGAAGTGGCTCGCAACGAAGAGCAGAGTTTCCCGTCGGACGTGTGGAGCGTCGGTTGTACCGTCATCGAGATGGCCACTGGGAAAGGCCCGTGGGCCGAGTCGGACCCGGTGTCGGTTCTCTACCGGATCGGGTTCTCGAGCGACGCGCCGGAGATCCCGCGGCGGCTGTCGGACAGCGGGAGGGACTTTCTGGCCAAGTGCTTGATGAGAGACCCGAGAGAGAGGTGGACAGTGAAAGAGTTGCTCGAGCACCCATTTCTTGATATATCCGAGGAGGAGTTCACCAGGAATTCACCAAGTGGGGTGCTGGATTCGGGGTTCTGGGATTCGGTGGACGTGTGGGAGAGCCCGAGAAACCGAAATGGTTCCGGCGTTGTCGATCAGTGCTCGTGTTCTTCGACACCCGCGACGGAGAGGATGAAGAGGCTGATAAAGGACTGCGAATCGTCTTCAGCTAATTGGAGTTTACCTGACGGGGCATCGGACGAAGAAGAGTGGATCACAGTGAGAAGTGATGACCATCATAAGGAGGAAGCCGGAGAAATCTCGCGACCAGCCCACCATGCTCCTCCTCCCTTCGCCGATTCGATCAGCGACGAGGAAGAGTTGCAGAGCTCCCTGTGGGATGACAATTCTCATTTTTCTCTTCGTGATCGCGCTATCGTCGGCGGTGTAATTTTTAAAGAAGATTCATTTGCGGACTCTGAAGATGATTTCAGGGACAACAACAGTGTACTAAGCGACCTCGCTTCTGAGGAAGAGAATGAAATTACTGATTCGGTTGAATTGCAAGTTCTTCATCTTAATTTGAAAGCTCCGCTTACTTCCCCGCGTGTTTTTTGTTCCCTACAAAGAATATTTGTCTAAGAGTTTCTTTTTCGGGGTGTTCAAAACGGACCGCCCAAATCAAAAAACCGTTCGGACCGGACCGAACTGGCCGGTGTGGTCCAGTTCCCAAGAATGTCGGTCTGGTTTTCGACTCCTAAAAGTGGAACCAGTGTCCGGGCAATCCGGTTCTTAGTTCCAAGGGGGAATTGGAACAAACCGGATCGATCAAACCGAGTCAACTTTTTTTATTTTTTTATTTATTCAGAAAAATTAGTAAAATGCGATCTAAACCATAGGTGAACTTTATTGACATATATTCATTGAGAAAAATCAATAAAATGTAAATTAAACTCTAAGTGACTAGTTCTATTGGATCGGAATCAGAATCGGACCGAACCGGAAACCGACCGCCCCTAATTTCTTTTAAGTTCTGCCACTTCCAGATTCAATCACCGAAGCTTGAAAAGTAGGCTGAGTTCCTGCCTGGTTGTTCCTATTGATACCAGTGCCATTTCGACTACTTCCAAGTGAGCCTTAAGATTTGGTGAGATTCATGCGAGAGGCTCGCTTGATTTCACGGTCCAGATACGTTTTTGTAAACACAACACACTCGCCGAAAACCACTTAATACCCTTTTTTGGTCTCGATGTTCATCTTCAATTAAGCACCTACTCTTACAAAGTCAGCCCTTTTCTTTTCAAATTACATAAATAAATAAAACAGGGGAATGGACTTTTTGGGGTCAACATGGTGTGGAGTCCAGACCAGTTGTGCCCATTTCGAACGGCCCGACAGCTAGAACAGAGTCAACTTCTTTGCGCTTTGGCTTGTGTGATATCGAATGGAGGAGGAGGAAAGACAAGAACAAAGTGGTTGTTAGATTTTTGGACATATCCATCATAATTTATCATCTCATATTCATACACCGCTAATCGTGTTCTTGTTCCGATTCCTCGTTGGATCTATTATTTTTGGACAAAAAAGTCGCACTTCGGTTCGGTTGTCTTGTGTTCACGCAAATAAAAAGTCATATAGGTTAAATCTTCGAAATTTTAGTGATCCTATTGACCGGCTAGCGTGTGGGCCGGTGGCGGAGCAGAACGTGCGTCCGGTCGAATCGATGGTTAGATCAACATGCCAAAGCCAAGAAAGTACCGATCGGGACTCATGCATGGGGAATTCGCCAAGTGGGGTCTTGGATAAAGAGTGGATCACAGTGAGAAGCGACCATTGTGAAGAGGAAGACACCTACATCTCGCGACCAACCAACAATGCTCCGATCACCGATCCGACTGGCGATAAGGAAGAGTCGGAGCGCTCTCTGTGCAATGACAATTCCCTTGATAGTAGTTGCACTATCACCGGTGGCGTAGTTTCGAAAGAAAGATTCTTATGTTGCTACCTATGTTCGCGGAACTCGATCCGACGTCGAAATCAAGTAGAAATGGGCGTGCCGAAAAAACTCCTTCCTGAACAAAGGGGAAATATGAAAAGAGCGAGAGATGGTGCTCTGGGGATCGTGCTCGATTCGGCACGCGCGGAATTTGTTCCTCCTCCTCTGACCGTGTCGGAAGGGGCGCGGTGGCGTACGGGGCTTGGCTCCTCCGCCACCGGCCGTTGACTCCGCCGGACCACCTACGTCTCCGGTGCTCAATGATTTGACGGCGGGCGGTCTTTCGCGAGCGTCGGCCATGACCGTCGCGTCGCAACTTGGGAGACCTTGAAAAACAGGGGCAGGAGGAAAGGTCAACGCCTTTCTTCACAACCGGCGATCTTGTCAAAAGTCAAGCAAGTCGTAGCCCTCCATTTAGGCACCAACTCTTCTACAATGTCAGCCCGCCTTTTATTTAAAAAACAAAACAAATAAATAGATAAATAATTAAATAAATACATAAATAAAAAGAGGATAGGTCGAGGCTGGCCTAATTCCCTTAAAAGCTCCCAATTTTAGGTCAAGTTATTCGAAACGCCTCGTGATCTTCAACCAATTTCGCGCTTCAATATAATTACCAGGAGTGAGCGCTATAGCTTGTTTCCAATACTCAGCGGCTTGATCGAACCAAGCCTCCGCAATTTCAGAATCTCCCTGTCGAATGGCCTGTTCTCCCCGGTCGGAATATTTTTTGTTTAAAAAAAAGCTCTAAATTTTAAGTTCAGTCCCAAATCTGTCCTGAGTTTTATTTTGTGTAAAAAAAAATCACCAAAATTCAATTTATTTTCAAAAATATACTCCGTGATCCAGTCACAACTTGATATGGTACTTTCATATCGATAACAAATCAACATCAACAAAGTAATTGGGTGTTTTTTTAGACAAAAAAAAGTTAAGAGCAAATTTGGACTAAACCTAAAAATTAGATTTTTTTTTAAATTAAAAGAAGTTTTTTTGGGTGGATTTGTTATCGTCCCTAACTTTCATATCCTAGAATAGTTTCATTTTGGAGAATTTCAACAATTTTTACTTAGTTTGATTTGTTATCGAAGTGGAAATGCGACGTAGGTCTGTACCTATCGCCCCATTACTTTGCTGATGTGCACTAAGCATAACGTTTTTGTGCCCCGAATAATGGCAACACGCCATGTACTTTCTCGAACTTTGAATGACCATCATAAAGAGGAGGCCGGAGAAATCTCGCGACCAGCCAACAATGCTCACTTCTCCCTTCGCCAATTCGATCAGCGACGAGGAAGAGTTGCAGAGCTCTCTATGCGATGACAATTCTCATTATTCTCTTCATAATCGCGCTTTCGTCCGCGGCGTAATTTTTAAAGAAGATTCATTTGTGGACTCTGAAGATGATTTCAGGGACAACAACAATGTACTAAGCGACCTCGCTTCTGAGGAAGAGACTGAAATTACCGATTCGGTTGAATTGCAAGTTCTTCATCTTATTTTGACAGCTCCGCTTACTTCCCCGCGTGTTTTTTGTTCCCTGCAAACAGTATTCGTCTGAGAGTTTCTTCTTTCAAGTTCCGCCACTTACAGATTCATCACCGAAGCCTGAAAAGTAGTTTGAGTTCCTGGATGTTCCTATTGATTTCATACCAGTGCCATTGACTTCTTCCAAGTGATTAGGAGCGTGCAAAACGGACCACCCAAATCGGAAACCATCCGAACCAGCTGGTTGGGTCTGGTTCCTAGGAGCGTCGATCTGGTTCCCGGTTCCTAAAAGTGGAACCCGGAGTGACTACAAATGCTTTTTTTTATTTCTTTGAAAAAATCAGTAAAGTGTGAACAAAACTTCAAACGAACTTAACTGACAAAAATTAGTAAAATGTGAATTAAACCTTAAGTGAACTTCATTGACAAAAATTAGTAAAATATAAACTGAATCCTAAGTGACAGGTTTCATTGGACCGAACCGAATTGGTCCGGTCCGGTTCGGTTCCCGATCCTAAGACCAACCGGTCCTCCCGGTCTGGTTCCCAGTTTCACCATCAATCACCCCTACAAGTGATCATTAAGATTTGGTGAGATCCATGCAAGGCTCGCTAAATTTAACGGTCTAGATGCATTTTTGTAAACATAACACGCTCACCGAAAAACCCCTCAAAACCTTTTTTTCTCGATGCTCATCTTCTGTTTAGCACCAAACTCTTACGAAGTCAACCCTTTTCTTTCAAATTATATAAATAAATAAATAAGGGAAAAAGGACTTTTTGGGGTCAACGTGGTGTGGAATCCAGACCAAGTTGAGCCCATTTCGAACGCCGCGATTGGAACAACAGAGTCTCAGCTTCTTTGCGCTTTGGCTTTTGTGGATATCGAATGGAGGAGGACGAGGACGAGGACGAGAACAAAGTGGGAATTAGATTTATCATAATTCATCATCTCATATTTGTACACCGCTAATCGTGTTCTTGTTCCGATTCCTCGTTGGATCCATTATTTTCGGACAAAAAAGCTGTACTCCGATGCCGTAGTCGTCTTGTGTTCACGCAAGTAAAAAGTTGTATCAATTAAATCTTCGAAATTAAGTGATCCTAATGACCGGCTAGCGTGGGGGCTGGTGGCGGAGCAGAACATGCGTCCGGTCGAATCGATAGTTAGATCTACCTGCCAACACCGAGAAAGTACCGATCGGGACTCATGCTCGAGGAATTCACCAAGAATTCACCAAGAGGGGTCTTGGATGAAGAGTGGATCCCAGCGAGAAGCAACCACCTTGAAGCGGAAGACACGTACATTTCGCGACCGACTGGCAATGCTCCGATCACCGATCCGACTAGCGGTGAGGAAGAGTCGGAGCATTCTTTGCGCGATGACAATTCTCATTATTCTTATAATTCTCTTGATAGTTGGATTATCACCGGTGGTATAGTTTCAAAAGAAGATTCATTTGTGGACTCTGAAGACGATTTCGGGGATAATTACTATATACCAAAAGACCTCACTTTCGAGGAAAAGAATGAGATTTTACTAATTCACCTCTCAAATGCTTGTACTTCAAATTACAGTTTGCGAGTGTTTTTTTCCTTTCAAACGAAACGTTATTTTCTTCTTTGTAAAGCTAGATAGAGAAACGGGATACATACGTCCGATCGGGCCTCCGATAGATACACGTCTTCTGTTGCTATCCACGCCCGCGGAACTCGTTCCGACATCGAAATTAAATGGAAATGGGTGTGCTAAAAACCTAATCTAAACAAGGGGAAATATGAAAGAGTGAGATGGTGCTTGGGAATCGTATGGAATGATTCCTCCTTTGACGGTGTCATGGCGCACGGGGTCTCGCTCCTCCGCCACCGGCCGCTGACTCCGCCGGACCACCAATGTCTCCGGTGCTCAATGGTTTGACAGCCGGCTGTCTTTCGCGAGCGTCGGCATCGCAACTTGGGAAACCTTAAAAACAGGGACAGGAGGGAAGGTCAGCGCCTTTCTTTCTTCACAACCCAACGATCACGTCAAAAGTCAAGCAAGTCGTAGCCCTCCATTTAAGCACCAGCTCTTTTCCAAAGTCAGCCCTTTTATTTTATTTTATTTTATTTTATTTAAAATAAATAAATGAATAAATAAAAAGAGGAAAAGATAAAGCTAGGGGGTTGCTTCTGCTTGCCGATGTGAAGGGCTATCGATGACTTCCTGGGGTCAACGTGGCGTGCGGGGGATCGGACAGATCGTGCGCGTTTTGAACTTTTCCAATTGGAAGAATATCGAACGGAGGAGAACAAAGAACGAACTTGGGTATTTAGATTTGGACATTTTGGCAGGCTCTTTTGCCCCCGATCTTAATCTATTTAACAATTTAGCCTTCTTTTATTTGCACAACCCCCCACCCACCCCCCCGGTCTTGTTCGCATTCCGATTCCTCGTTCGGATAAGAAAAGGAAGCCTAGCTGTGCTCTTATGCTTACGCAAGGGATAAGCGCGCCGAAAAGTCTCGAAACTCATCGCGAAAGGGCGGTTGAGTCCTACAGACATTCGAAAAGTACGACCGGAGCCCTAAAACTTATCACGAAAGCGCAACTGAGCTGTGAGGCTTTCGAAAAGCGTAATCAATAGAAGGACTTGGTCGGACCGATTTGAGGACTCGATTTTACTTCCGTGACAAGTTTCGGGATTTTCAATACGCGCAAAAAAGGAAAATGACACGAATAGTTCCTGAACTTTAATTTAACGCGCAGTGTCGTCCGTGAAATTTTAATTTATTCGATATGGTCAGTTAGCTTTTAAGCATTTTCATACAGTTAGGAGCTACACTGAACATTTACCAATAGTTCATGGATCACATTGAATAAATTAAAAGTTCAGGGACGACATTGCATATTAAACCAAAGTCCAAATATCACATTGCACAAATCAAAAGTTTATGAACGATATTGCACGTTAGATCAAAGTTAAAAAATCACATTAAACAAATTAAAAGTCTAAGAGCGAAATTGTATATTGAATCAAAGTTCAAGGACCACATTGCTCAAATTAAAATTTAGGCACAATATTGCACGTTGGATTAAAGTTTATGGACCATTGTACTATAATCTCCATAGGTAAAACAGCTAAATTGGTTATATCTTCAAATTTCAGTGATCCTAATAACTTATTACGGAGCAGGACACGTATCCAATCGAACCGATAATTAGATCGACCTGCCAGTGCCAAGAATGCGTCGATCGGAACTCAAGTTCGACCGAGGTTTTGGGAACCTCTTCTCCTTTTCTTTTCCTAGCAAACTTTATTCTCATCCGGCAATCCATTTTAATTCAACAACATCATCCATTATGTGCTATTCGCTCAACCTTTGGATTTTTCGCAATTTTACTTTTGGTCTTCGTTTGGATTAAGGCAGTCTTTGCGAGCATCGTCCTATAATAGAGCTCGCGAATTGTTAAAGAGGAGTTGGTTTTTGGATAGACAAGTCAACCTCGCATACGCATAATTTGTTCTGGGGATAAGAGAAGACTTTGACTTGGAGGAGGTCAACGGTTTTGTTACACAGATGTCAAATTCCTTTTCTTCATCAATTAGATAAGTCGAGTTAAATGGGTATCTAATCAATGAGAAAGGAAAAAAAGGGGCTGAAAATCTCAATCTGAACTCTTGTCGGACGATATTAGCGATAGTCAGAGCGGTAAATTTTCGTATGTACAATTGAGATGACGATAAATTCGGTCTTCACAACCTCGTCGGAGAGATAATTGTCCTTGGATATCGAAGCGTTCACTGACGAATATACAGTGCGTCGAGATATGATTAATTAACACACGAGTCTCTCTTCACCCGAATCGCGTGCTAGGTTTTCATCGGAGCTAGCTCGGTCCTTGTCTGATGGAGGGTCTTCGGCGGTCTAAAGCTATCCATCTCCACGCAATCTCTTTTCCATTTCCTGGTTGCTTCGAAGTTGTTCCTCAACAGGTAGAGCTCCTTCACGTAGTAATGCAACCTGTCTATCAATATGCCAAGGAACAGAGAGAAGCCTGCACCGGCACTTCGAACTGAGTTAGCTTCGAGCTCGACTCGCCGTGCTCGGAAAAAAGCCGACCAACAACTAGATCAAATCAAAGGGGGCATCGCACCAGACCAGAATCGCATCGAAGCGTACGAAAATAACGACTTGATCTGGTCTAAAGAGGGAAAGAAAGCTCGTGATGGTCTCGGGCTTGATTCAAACCGTCTGAATAGGTACGACGGAAGCCACTTGCACGAGCTTGACTAATGTCGAAAGCTGAAAACATTGGAATTTGAGGACGATGGGCCAAAAGGTTTTGTCCAGGCTTGTCATAGTGCTGGCTGGGCCTATGAAGCCCGTTGAGGCCTTGGCCCATACTATAGTCCACAAGAAAAATTAATTTTTCGACCATAAAAAGATTTTAATTTAAGAAAATAACCCCCAATTTTTCCTTCGTGACGTACCCACAATTTTCTTTGGGTTAATATCACGAAAGCCCCAAACTGGTACCCCAGTGACAAATTTACCCCAAACTAAATTTTCAAATACCAAAAACCCCAAACTCGTATACCCATGACAATTTACCTCAAATTAATTTTTTGACAAAAAAATCGCAAATTGATACATTTGTGACAAATTTACTCTCCGATAGTTTCCGTTAAATTGGATTAATATCACGAAAAATCACAAAATGGTACACAGTGACAAACGGAAGGTAAAACTCCAAATTAGTATATCTACCAACTGCCGCATGTCATTCAGCTCAATAATTTGACGGTAAAATTTAACGGAAACTAACGGAGGATAAATGTCATTGGTATACCAGTTTGAGGTAAATTTGTCACAGGTATATCAGTTTGTGGTTTTTCATTGTATTAACCCATTTTCTTTTGCTGGGGAAAACATCCCCGCTTAGCTACCGAGAGAAACTGTATATTGTATATGAGAATATCCTTCGACAATAGACCACGCAATAGAGTTAGCGACTCGCAACTATCTTATGTATCTTATGATAATCGCGTCACAGGTATAGAAAAAAAATGCATGGTTTTGTGATTTACCCATGAGAGACGCTTCCAGAAGGCTATGCGCCATGATAACCTCATCGGTCGGGTTGATTATGGCCGCATCGGTCAGGCGTCTCTGAACGCCCAGGACGTTGTAGACCGCCGAACTGAACACGACCACCATGGTCATCGCCAAGGTCCCCGCGACGAGCCGCGCTCTTCCCCGCTTCATCCGGTCGAGCCCCAGCATCAGCAGCATCCTCAGCGGACTTCTAAAGAGGAGGACAACTATCAAAGCCATCTCCATGAACACGAGGCCAAATAATAGTTGAGTCATCTTCTCCAACATATAGAAAGAGAGAGAGAGAGAGTCGAAAGGATTTTGAGAAGTCAAGAATGAATGTGTTCATGTCTGAGGAGACTGCCCCCTAATATAGCGCGAGGGCTTTTTGCTGATGAGGTTCTGCTCAGGCTTTGAGTTAAAGAATATGTACTTTTCCGTTGAAATGGGAGCACGGGATACCTTCTCCCCTTAGGGAATTTGATGCGTTCAACGTTTAAGCAAGTCTCTGCATTGAAGTGAACTTCTTAACAAAGAACCTTTTGGAGGCCAAGCAACCCATGATTCTCTGTTTGATCTACAAAACTACAATACATATCCACGTTTTGTACTCAATGTAATCTGATATAAGTATCTGCTCGACGCGAGATTAATGCAATAGAGTGTTTGAGACGAGCACGGACGCCGTATTGGTTGTTTCGAGTAATTTCGATTTGAACCATCGTATGTGAAGCTATATCGATTAGTATTCGGTATTATTGATCGGGACGGAACTTTTTTTTTTTTTTTCATGATGATCAAATCAAAGATGCAGGTGGACGATGAATCGGTGGAAACAATTATGCACGGAGTGCAACATTATTTAGCAGAGTGTGCATAGATTAGTAGTGCAGGTCTAGTTTCGGCAATTCTTCAAGGAAATCCACCACCAGCACCCCCGCCGAATCCTCCTCCGGCTCCACTGCCACCGCCTGCCCCACCACCTCCTGCCCCTGCCCCTCCTCCGAACCCTCCACCATCTCCACCGCCAAACCCGCCACCCACTCCTCCTCCGCCTCCTCCACCGCCTCCACCGAGACCGCCACCGGTGCCAGCGCCTCCTCCCAAGCCAGTGCCGCCACCTAAACCGGCACCACCCCCCAAGCCACCTCCGCCTCCAAAACCGCCCCCGCCTCCCCTGCTGAGGCCAATGCCATACCTAGGGCGTTGGAAGAATGTCTTCTCTTCCGCAAAAGGATCAGGCCTTGCGCTCGCAAGCTTCCTAGCGCCGGTGGAGCAAACAAGAGCACTCACGAGCACAGCAGCAAGAACCAACTTGGAAACCATTATCAGTCACAATGCTCAGTACCCGACATTACAGTAATGGTGTAGAATCGTTGGCGAGAACTGAAGGGTCGAGAGAGGGACTTATATAGAAGAAGTGAGGCTAAAGAGAACTAATGAAAGAAGAAGTACGGTTGAGATAGAGAGACAGCGGGAGGGAGGGAGAGGGTCCTTGAATGAATGCCGCTCATCTCCTCAGCTACAAACACGTGTTGTGACTTGTGATACAGTTTAACCCATACATTGATGTCAAAGTCAACTAAGTAGTCCCTCCTAGAAACGAAGTGAACGGCTTCAATGTCGCCCCCCACTTGCAATTCGATCTCGAGGAGAGAGGTTCCACCACCTTCTCTCTCTCTCTCTCTCTCTCTCTCTCTCTCTCTCTCTCTCTCTGTTCGTGCAATCTGTGCATGCAGACTTTTGAGTCGTGAAGACTTTTTCGATCCAGCTTACGTGCATCGGTCCATTTCCGCAACTGGGGTTGAAGCCGCTCCTTTGACGCGACGGTCCCATTCCATGATCTCTCTCTCTCGCTCTACAACAGTAGAAGTTTGGTCCCGTGAAGACTATAAACCCCAAAGGTCAAAAAGAATAAAGGGATGCAATACACAGCTTCCACGGAAACAAAGCCCGGGGGACCATATTCAGGCACCGTCAAGATTAAATGTCATGAAAAATTCAGCATCCGTCATTAATTGTCGATTTCAAAGGACGGGGCATTGCCCCGAGCCTCATTGGATGTTAGGATGTACGCGTGAGTTATGTTAGAATAGCCCTACATCTGAAAAAATTTGTGTGGTGTTAAGTAGTTAATATATCCAAATTGACACATAATTTATTAGCTTAAGCTTTTGAAGGAAATTGAGTCCAATCGAATATGTTCACAGGTTCGGACTTGAACTCTCTCTTAGCAATTCCCAGGCAAAGGTACTGGGTTCTTGCTGTGCGCTCCCAATTAGGAGTATGCAAAATAACCGGAAACCGCTCGGACTGCCCGGGACGACCTCGAAACTGAATCGGAACCGGTGGTTTCTAAGAGAACCTATCTGGTTCCCGGTTCCAATTTTTCGAAACCAGTGGGTACTAGTTCGGTTCTTGGTTCTAGGTGTGGAACCGCCCACCTGCCCAATCGGACCGGACCGGTAATATAATAACAATATATAATATATTTTTATTTATTTAATTAATTTTTAATTAAAAAAGAAAAAAAAAATCCTAAATCCCTAAGCTAAACCTAACTCGCTTGACACTCATAGCCTCATACTGAGCCGAAAAATACCTTCTTTTGCTTTCGCCTCATGCTCACTCTCACTCTCTTACTCTTCTCGATCAATACTCACCTTAGCGTCTCTGTCCTTGGCTAGTGGGTCTATGAAACCAACGGGCGATTTCCGATTCCAATTTTTTAGAACTGGTTCCTAGTGGGCAGTTCTCGATTCTAGGATGAGAACTACCCACCCAGATTATACTCACCCCTGCTCCCAATAAAAGGCGAATATCTCCTTGAGCAGGCTTCTGCTGAGCGATCCCAACACTAGCGCGGCCGTCCACCCAAAATTTGATGGTTGAAATGGAATTCGCCACGGGTGAAACTCGAAATGATTGACACGAGCATTCTTGTGCCCGAGTTCAACTCTTTATCGGTGCGATTTCAAAGATTGAAGGAGTTTTATAGTTACCATGAAGAGCGAAATGGACAGGCCTAGTTAGCGATTTCATCGTTTGGCATGGCCCGCTCACATTGGCTGGCCCGTACGCAAAAAATATCTCCTTATCTTTGCTTCAGATCTCGTCTCAGCTCGCTGTTGCTGTTGTTGCTGTTGGTGGTTGTGGTTGTTCTTGTTCTACTGCAAACCGAGAAGGAAAATTCCCCAATGAGCTTCACGCCGTCATGCCATTGCCACTCAAAGCTTCTTTTCTTCCCTCCTACCCACCTCCCTCGCAACGCCCGCTCCTCAATGAAGGCGAACCGCGACCTCCTCTCGCCCTCCGCAGACCGCTGTCCCAGCTTTCCCCTCCATAGGCAGTGGCGGCGAGAGCTCCCTTTCGGAACCAGCGCAATTGCCGATCAATACGGCTCTGCTCTCACCGCCGCTGCTCCGCTGAAGGGCGACATATCAGTGTTCCTCCAAACGGGGTAAGTTGGCTCGACACTCCTGCTCGAACAGAGCTCCTTGTGCAAAGTGTTGCTTATTATCTTGATGACCCGGCGTTGATTGCAGTGCGGTGATGCTGTTAGCGTACTTCATAGCGAACTTCGTCGTCCCCAACTTGATATCCAAGTACTTGGGGTTCGACAAGATAAACGAAGGCGAGGATTCTGAGGACGATGATAAAAGCAGATCCTCGGAGGGAGGAGAAGAAGAGAGAGATAAAGGAACTCAAGCGAATTCGAGGATGACAAAGAAACGGGGCTTCAACAGCACCCGACGCTGACATTTACATTTGGTCGGCTTCGTGTTCGCATTTTCATCGTCCATTTCTGTTCTCTAAATGCCACCATCTTCAAAATGAAGATATTCTGTCGGGCTCGACTCCTGTAACTTCGACAATAATAAGGAAAGAAAATTGACCGTCCTATATTGCGCGCGATTAGTGATCCGGGGATCGAGCACGAACTTTACTAAGATTATGTTGGAATTCGACTAATTCCTACAAATGCAGAGAGTTCTAGCAAACGACATCCGCGAGTGGAAAAGAGGGCTGGATTGGCATAAAAAGGGCTAAGGATAATACAAGAACAGAAGTGAAATTACTGTCTGTTATATGTATTGTCTACCCGCTCGGGTTTTTATTTTTTTTATTTTTTGTGCATTTTTGCAGCTAAGGTAAATGTGCTTCGTATTTCCGTAGGCTCCGACTTCCGGGTTTGGATTTTTCTCTGGTTCCTTTGTTGACGAAGCAGTTCTTCATGCAACCCCTGTAAATCATTTTAACTTCATGGGGAGATGATTCTTCGACCTGAATATCAAACAGATATTTAGGATGAAAGAAGGATCCGAAAGCCTGGCGCTGTCCTTAAGTACCAAAGCTCAAGAAATGAGAATAATAAAGTTTTGACACAGGAGAGATATTGCAGATGCCAAGTAGCAGATGGCAATACCTTATCTGTTAGAATAATAGATCAAGACGGACTTGGGTGAAAGGATCTATGAACAGGAAGATCGATGGTTGATGGTCTTTTTGCACAGGCTGAGGATGTTCAGACTTGATCATGCGAATTAGCAGCATTGCTCCTCCAGATCACTGGAAACCTGAAGACAGGCAGGTGGACACATGCAATTGCCATATTACATGGCACCAGCTTTAAGTGTAGGGTACACCTGATAATTTTACTTGCAGTAGTTCCTCCAATAAATTCTTGAAGCAAATTCCACTGCATCCTTTGTGAGGTATAAACTGCAACTTAGCAGAGAGCGCCCAAGATTTGTAAGGACTTAGATGCTTCAAAATCTCTGGATCTCGATCATAATCCTGGTAGTTATTGCGAGAATGCAACATTAGAAGTACATTCCCAATAATGATACAGGCTGTTTTGACAGCCAGAGAAAATTGAGTTTCTTGTAGCTGCCTGGTTTTTTGCTCAGAAAGACTGTTGGAATGGCGGAAAACTCAAGGCACCTCAATTGAGAATAACTTGATAATTCGTGGGAAAATTTTTAATTCAGGAGCATGCCCCCACAGTGCACTTTAAAATGCACAGTATCTAGGATTTAAATTTAGCAATTAGATATGCATATTATAAGAGGTACCCATATGATACATTATTCAGAAACCCAACCCATCTAGGTTCGTAAGAACTGCATAAATGGGACTCCTGGCAATACGATCACCTCACCTTTTCTGTAACAATGACGGTTGGCCTGGAACTGAATTTGCCCTCCAAGTCCTTAAGCTGCTTCTTAATCATATCAATTTCCTACAAACCTAAGGTAAATCAATAACATATCGAGATAGCAAAAGGTGAAAGTTCTGAAGCAGTTGACCGGTAGTTAGCAGTTGAAACATCAAGTAACTCGCTTGAAAGGGAGCTTATACTAATCAGGGAATGCGCCTAGTGACATAGCCATCGTTATCATAAGATCAGCACATCACAGGTCTCACTCATGACATAATTATGGGACTAACAAAGGGTAAAAATGCAACAGACATCCAACTTCTGTGTGATACATGAAAACGGATAAGAAAAAAAGGAGATGATTCTACCATAGTCTGAAATAAGTGATGGTCACTGAAGTCCAAGCGTTCAACATGAATGGCTCCAAGCTGCAGAGATTTTTTACGTCAAAATCAAACTAAGCATGAATTAAGAAGCCTTTCACCCAGTACCAAGAAGCACTGCCTTATACGCTGATAAAATTTAATAAATGGGATACCTTTTCAACACTCTTGACAAAAGCATCTGCAGAACCAATTGCAGAGACACATAGTACAACATTGTTGGACACTGCCTCTAGAGGTATAACGGAATCCATGTTTGCCACTTCAAAGAAGTATGCTGGAGCCATTCTAGTGAAGAAAACTGTTATAGATTTGTTGACTTCTCGAATAGCAGACTCAATGCTTGCGAGAGTTTGCTCAGGCACCTGTGAAGCACCAAGACATGAAATTCTAGCTCGCCATATCTCTCTACTAATGAAAACTCACGAGCATCAGAGCTGCATGAGTATGAAATGGAAACATGCATTGTACTCCACAATGCTACAAAGTAAACAAAACTAAACAAAAATGAGAATCAGAGGACACTTACCAGATCTGCGTTATGTATAACAGCAATATTTGCTCTCCCAAGTGCTGTTAAAGGTTCTCGCAGAGGTCCGAGTGGAAGTAACTGATGATTTCCCCATGGGCATAACCCATTAACCATCACTATATCCAGATCACGCGACAATTGCCAGTGCTGCCGTGGAGAAAATCAAAGTACAAACTGAGCTAAGACCACAAGTAGCCAGGAGAAAGCTTTCCATACATGATGACTGCTGTATCATGACAACTGAAAGACACAATATTTAATGCTATACCTGCATTCCATCATCTAGAATTGCAGCACCAATTTCCTCACAGCAGTGATCGAAACAAATTTGACCATTGCTCCACGCTTTTCCCCCCATTTTCTGGTCAGTGGAGTCTCCTTTGAGACGCTCACAGGTACGAGGGTCACGGTAACCATACTTTTCGATGAAAGCAGCAGCAGTTGCTGCTCGATTAGCGCCGACACCAACATTTGCTGACTTCCCAAGGAGATGCCTTTGAAGCATTCTAGCTTCATCCCCACCAGCATAACCCTGTCCAGGAGAACATGCCAAACAAAGATCACTCCCTGAGAGCATAAACCATTTGCCATTGGAGTTGCAGGCCCTATCTGGTTTATTACTCTGCTTGATAAATCTCATAATCAACTAAAATGAAAGGGCCACCTAAAGAACACTGTAGAACTCCCATGTTTAGCCCTTCATATGAGACAAAGCAGTATCTTCTTAGCTTCTCTTTATGGTTCATACTGAAACCGTAACTTTCTAAGAAATTTCAAGCATTCAAAGACCGAGTCGTTACGAACTCCAAGTAGAGCCAGCAGAGAGAAGGGAAAAACTTACCCTGGTGAGAATAAGAGGCGAAATGCCGGAATCAGCAAGCAAAGCTGCAATGAACTCGACCATCGGCGTCTTCCCATTGCCTCCCCAAGACAAGTTCCCCACGCTTATCACCGGCACCGGCAATCTCCACAAGCGAAGCGCCACGAGAGAATCATTACAACAAACAACATTACTACATCGTTGGCCAAAACGAAAAAAAAAAGAACAAAAACAACATTGCCACATCGATCCATGTCACAAGCTCGTCTGCTAAAACAAAAAAAAAACTTAAAATGCAGAAGAAAATTCGCCACTCCACAACTATCCGGTCAAGGCCACAAATTCCCGCCGTTCACAGGCACGCGACTCAATTGATCGAGACGCTGTCGCTTCACCGACATGAACTTCATGCGAGCTGGCGAAATTCTCGAGTTCAACTTCGATTCGAGCACTGAAACTCGCGATAGAGAGAGAGAGAGAGAGAGAGAGAGAGGTGTTACCGGTGCTTGGAAAAGAGGCGGAAGCGGTAGAGGTGGCGGCGGAGGGAGAGGGCGACGCCGTACACGGAGGAAGCGATTGACAGGAGAGGCAAGAGAGAGCGGTGCCGCGAGGAGAGCTGCGAGCGATCTCGCGAGTACGCGATCTCGCGAACTGCTCTCCTCAGTTTCTCCATTTTCGATGTCAAAGCGCTCTGATCAGCTCGCGTGGAGAAGGAGAAGCGAGTCGCGAGGAAGAAGCACCGTGCGGTGTCGTGTGGCCACATGGTCCTGACTATTTATTTCCAAGAAAATGCCCTGCTTCGTATCGTTATCTTTTTGAATTGCAAGAATGATTTCCTACGCAAAAATTATGAAATTACGTTTAATTAGAAATTTATTTTTTTACTTTCTCAACCAATTTTAAAACGGCATTCAATTTTTTATAAAAATTTAAAATATTATTCGGATTTTAAAAATTATGATAATGGGATATGTGAATTTATATTTCGATATCTATATATTGTAAAATTACTGGTGTTTAGGATGAAAAAAAATCAAAGTGCGTCCGTGAGTAAGATTTAAATCAAATAAAAGGTAAAAGGTAAAAGAAAAATTCCACACATGCTCTTAATTGTTAGGATTTATTTAATTGTGGAATGGTGGATCGAATTGCGACATATAACCGAATTATTGATGAAACTTGCCTTAAATTACAATGGAACCAAATTATGTGATTCGAATTTTGGGAAGGCCCGGTATAGGAGTGTGCAAAGGAACCAGGAACTGCTTAGAATCGGACTGGACCGGCCCAGAACTAGTGGTTCCCGATTCCAATTTACTAAAATAGGTGAGTATCGGTCCAGTTCTAGGCATAGAATCGCCCACCACCCACTTGGACCGATGATATATATAATTTTAAGAAAATTTTCCAACCAAAAAAGAAATAAATTTAAGAAAAATGAAAACATTAAAATCAATTATCCGAACCTCGCCCATCAACCGAGGGCTTAGCTCATCTCGCTTTTGCCTTATCTAAATCATCTTTCTATCTCTCACTCATGGTATCAACTTTTAAGCTCAACATTCATCGACCTATGGTCTCGACTCTCAACTCTCATTAACTCACAGCCATTGGCCTTTCATTGCCTTTCTCTCTCACTCTGAGTCACCTCTATTTGAGCGAACCTTTGTGGGATCAGTTTTATAGACCCACCTAAGAGCTGGACCGATCTGGTTCTCGGGTGAGTGGATCCTAGGTGGGTCCATAGAACTAACATGCGATTTCCGATTTCAATTTTCTGAACCGGTCTTTAGTTCCGGACCATGCTCACCCTCGGTCTGTTTTTTTTTTATCATTTTGGAATGGTGCTTCCTTTTGCATAGGCATGATGGCATGTTTGTAATATTCTGTGCAGTCGTGACACAATCATGGGCCAGCTAGCGCAATTATCTTCCAATTCATATTCTTGTCGATGATCATGTGTTTTCAACTTTTCATCATTAAGGGGAGGAATAAACATGATTGGCCTCCCAAAAAAAAACTCATATTACTTTAATCTGATGTGGAATAAAGGCCACGAGTTCAAAATGTAGATGAAATCAGAAATTGAAAATAGAGAAAATCCAATTTAAAAAAAGAAAGCAGAAGAAAGCTCAACAAGGAAAAGACACTCGCATGAAGGTTTACAAAGATCACCTTTTTTTTTGTCGATTATGAAGATCAATTTGAAGTGCATCAAATTTATAAAAATTGTTGATGTCAGTGGCACCGTACTACATAGGACAATTCGCATCCACATAAGCAAATTATGGCCAAAATTGACCGAAAAAATTATAGTGGCAAATTATCAAAATGTTTATGACTAAATCAATCAAATTAAAAAGTTTAAGATTGAATTAGTATACGTGCAATAAGTTTTATGAATTTTTTGACAAATATCCCGCCTTTATAAAAACATAGTATTGATGCACTTCAAAGTTATCTTCAACCATGAACCGAAATCCGTACATTCAAGAGAAATATAATATAGTGGAGGAGAAGAAAGTCACGAACATGAATTTGTCATTATATTTTTTCAGTCTTCCTCGTGTGTATTTGCAGACCCAATAGAGCGAAAAGCGCGTGTTAATTTTGAAGAGACACGACTCTTTAAATATAACTTTAAATATCACAAAAAAAGTCACGAGCAAAATCTCGTTTGGTGTATTATACCTTTCGGAACAACATTTTTCCCTTTTGGTACGACCTTAGCATATGACTTATGTTAATTCTAACAGCTCAATCTTATCTGTAACGGGACTTGACTTATTAACCAATCTAATTGGCTTGACTAATATTCACGAGTGAAGCGTCAACTCGACATTTGTTAATGCATGCCAATTGGCCTCTAGCTAACAATCCAAGCGTCGCGATTAGAAGGAAAAGGTATGAGCTTTCACTATATTTAAGGGAAAACGACACAAATAGTCCATTAACTTTGACCCAATATGCAATTTAGTCCATGAATTTTTAATTTGTTCAATGTAGTCCCTGAACTTTAACCTAATGTTCAATTTAGTCCCTAAACTTTTGATTTGATCAATGTGGTCCATGAACTTTTAATATGTGTTTAATTTAGTCCCTGAACTATATGAAAATGTTTAATATAGTCCCTGCACTTGAATTAATGGAAGGACTATATTGAACATTTTCAAATAGTTCAGGGACTAAATTGAACACATATTAAAAGTTTAGGGACCACATTGAATAAATTAAAAGTTCAAGAATCAAATTGAACATTATGTTAAAGTTCAGGAACTACATTGAGCAAATTAAAAGTTTATGGATCAAATTACACATTAAATTAAAATTTAGAGACTATTTGTGTCATTATCTTATGATGTAAAAAATAATAATATTTTACAAAAATTACAATGACAAGAAATCCCATATCCGGACATCAGGTGTCATTGTTCGAAGAACCAGAACTGTTCTTTTTTTTCATCAGCTTCTCCCTCCCCCCTCCCCCGCTAGCGCGTGTCGGTAACGTCCGCAGCCAACGATCTATACTTCGGAAAGGACGCATTTAATGATATCCTCCCGATCTGCACTTTCATCTAATGGCTCAATCAAAACGTTTCGTCGCGGGTACGAAACTCTTGTGATAAAGCTACGCTACGGGGGCCAGATGCTCGTTGCGCCTTTTCAACATTTTCGCTGATTAAGAAAAAGGCGCGGGGTCAATTTTGGTTTATCAAAAATCGATCATAAATTCTCGTAGATTATCCTCTGTTAGAAATTAAACTCCATTTAAAAAAACGCAATAGATTAATTTTGATTATTTTAGCCATTCTAGTGCCACGTGAATTGGAGAAAATGATTAAAAAAAATCACATCTGCATTTTCTGTTAATCAAGTTTGACAGAAGGGAAAATTACAAAAAAAATTCTAAACCTGTTGCATTTTTACCAATGCGGTCCTAAAATTTTCAACTGTATCAATTGAATCCTAAATATTTTCGTGTTCTGCTTTCTTTTTTGTCAAAACGTTTTGCCAATTAAGTCGTAAAACTTTTCACCTTTTAATAATCGAGTCCATTCGGCCAATTTTGGCCTGAAATCGTTGATGTAGATTTGGGCCATGCTACATTTCATGACCGGTGCTAATGCGGAGAATTTTTACTAATATTTTAATATTTTTATCAATTTTTTAATGATATTTTTTTCTTTTTCCTTTTTTTTCTTTTCTTCTATTTTTCTTCTTTACTTTTTTTTTTACTGTGGCCAGCGAGGATTGCCGGGCCCTCATTGGCTAAGGGCAAGGCAGCTTGCCCATATCTAAGTGAGGCTGGGTGAGTGCATCGGAGCTAGTGAGGGCTCGGTGAACCTTGTACCATTTAGAAGAAAAAAGAAAAGAATTAATAAAAAAATCTATAAAATATTATTAAAAATTATCTAGGTTAGCATCGGCTGTGCCATGTAAGATGGCTAGCATCTATGTCAGCGCTTTCTGGGCAAAATTGGCTGGATGAACTCAATTGGGAAAAAAAAGTGAAAAGGTTTAGGACTTAATTGACACAATTAAAAGGATTAGAACCCATAGGTTTAGGACTTTTTTGGTAATTTTTTCCGGTGACGAAATGACTTGATTGTAATTTGCATTAATATGATAACTTCTAAGACTGAGGGCCTGTTTGGTTTAACTTTGAAAATGCTACTTGGGGAAATGCAAATACCTTTGAGTGAAAGCCAATTGGAAAAATGCAAATTGTGTTTGGTAAAAATATTTTGTAAAAGCTACTTTGGCCAAAATATAGTGTTTGGTGAATTTTTTTTGCAAATGAACTTTGAGAATTATCTTATTTATTAAAAAAAAAAGTAACATACCCATCACTGGAGCTGGTTGCCAGAGATGACCTACGGCAGTCAGCGAGATAGATTTGGCGTCGACGGCCGTTACCCGAGGTCGGGTGACCCTCGGTGAGCCAGATTTGCCGCTCCCAGCGGTCGCCTGAGGCCAGGCAACTCTCGGCGAGGTTCACATGACCCAGGCGACGGCCACCTGAGGTTGCGTGACCCCGGCAATGCGACCTAGGCCGGCAACGCCTAGGCTGTCGCATGACCTCCGGTAGCCGTCGCCTGGGTCGTGTGACCTTGCTGGCCTCTCGCCGACACGATCCAAGCATTGTTTGCCCTCTCTTGCCAAAGAAGATAAACAGTGATGCATGAACAGTAGCATTTGGCAAAGGCTAAAAGCCTAAGGCTGGTCCAATCAGCTTTGGGCTTTTAGCATTTGGAATGCTAGCATTAGCCAAATGCTAGGCCAAATACTAAACCAAACACCCTAGCATTTTGGGAAGAGGCTTTCGAGACTCAAAGCCCCTTCTCAAAGCTAAACTAAACACCCCCTTAGTGTGTTTGGTTTAGCATTTGCAAAAGGACTTTGGGGCTTAAAAGTCCTTTGGGTAAATGCAAATCGGGCTTGACAAATTTTTTAGATGGCTTTAGGAAAATGAAATTATATTTCTAAAAGACTTTTAACCCAAAGTAGGTCCGGAAATGCTTTGGAAAGTAGTATTCTTGGAATGCTAGTCTTGGTACTATTCACTATTCATCAGCAACGTTCATCTTCCCGGTGATTTGCACAGAGGAGTTGGACGAAGGCCAACGACCTTTGCTTGAGGCGTCGCGCGACCCAAGTGACGTTGCCTAAGATGAGGCATCCTCATGCGAGACTGGTTAGCGTCTAGATTTGGTCGGCGGCAGCTAAGTTTTGCTGGCAAATAGTTTAAGGGTGTTTTTTTTTTTAAATTAGGAAAAGTTCTTTATAAAATGTAGTTTTAAATAAATGGCATTTAATTAAAAGCTACTTCTCAATATGTTTTTAAAATACGCTTTACCAAATAATACTTGCATATCAAAAAGCCCCTTTAGCCTGAAGGTCCTTCCAAAACCAAATCAAACGCATCTTTAATTGCATATTTTGAAAATTTTAGAATTTAATTATACTTTTTTTTTATAACCCAGGGAACCCCCGCACGGCCGATAGCCGAGGAGTAAACCCTGGGGGCGACACGTGCTAGCCACCACACACGCGCCACCGGTTAAGTCACCATGCGGCGCCCGGGATTCGAACACTCAATCTTTTGCGAGAGGAAAAGTGCGCGCTCCAGCAGCGTCACCCAGGCGGGTGGTGAATTTAATTATACTTTCGTGATAAGTTTTAGGGAAAAAACTCCGAACTTTGCCACTTGTGATATATTTATCCCGAACTTTTTTATGTGTCATGAAAAACTCAAAACTATGCAACTTGTGACACATTTACCCCAATATACCGTAACCTAAGGCATTTTAGTCTTTTTCCCTTTTTCTATTTTTTTTCTTTTTTTCGGCGGGGCTGCCCTCGCCGGCGAGGTCTCCGGCGACCTTGCCCCGCCTAGGCGAGGGACCCTCGCCCCACCCAGGCGAGGGCTGCCCTTGCCCCACCCAGGCGAGGGCTGCCCTTGCTGGCATTGGGTGAGGGCAGCCCTCGCCTCGCCGACGTCAGGCGAGGGACCCTCGCCCCGCCCAGGCGAGGCGATGGTTGCCCTCACCTGGGCGAGGAGTGGGCTGCCCGCCGGTGTCGGGCAGCCAACTCCCCCGCCTAGGCGAGGGAAGCCCTCGCCCGACGCCGACGGGCAGCCCACTCTTCGCCCAAGCGAGGGCAGCCATCACCTCGCCTGGGCGGGGTGAGGGTCCCTCGCCCGACACCGGCGAGGCGAGGGCTGCCCTCGCCCAATGCCGGCGAGGACTGCCTCGCCCCGCCCAGGCGAGGGCTGCCCTTGCTGGCGTCAGGCGAGGGCAGCCCTCGCCTCGCCCAACACTGGCGTGAGGGTCCCTCGCCCGACGCCGGTGAGGGCAGCCCTCGCCTGGGCGGGGCGAGGGTCCCTTGCCCTTGCAGGAAAAAAGAAAAAAAACAAAAAAAAAAGAAAAGGAGAAAAAGACTAAAATGCCCTAGGTTACGATATATTGGGGTAAATGTGTCGCAAGTTATATAGTTTGAAGTTTTTCATGACACAAAAAAAGTTCGGGATAAATATGTTACAAGTGGTAAAATTTGAGGTTTGTGGTGATTTTTTCCCTAAGTTTTATGATTTGCGACTTACTCGTTAAAAAAAAAAGAGTATTGCAAAGTCAACTTTGTTGTGCTCTACTTGTAAAGACGACTGAATAACTTGCTACGTCGCACCTTTTGGACTCGAGTGTGAGGCCGTGGGCCCAAAAACTCCGAACGAGGAGAGGGAGGACGAAGTGCGCGCGGACACGCGCCTTACACCGCGCGTAGTCCGTACAACCCATCGCCCACGCCATCGAAAGCTGTAGAAAATTGCAAAACGACAGGGGGCAACGGGCAGGGGGGCGGGCAGCGGGCAGCGCCAAAATCGCCCCCGTTCCTCCCATGTCCCCCATTGACGCCGTTTTCTTTACCCTCTCCCACCCAATCAATCATTTTCCCCGACCCGGGCCCCACGCACCCTCCCGACCCTCAGCTTCGGCGGACTCAAATTCCAGGCTCGGCTTCAGGTTCGGCCCAATGAAGTCCTCTCTCTCCTGGCAGGAAAGGGGAAATGCCGAAGGCAACACCGAAAAATTTAATGGAAGCGAGCGAGGAGAGATAAAGACAGTGCGAGAGTTTCTAGAGAGAGAAAGCGTGTGTGCGTGTGTGCGTCCGCGCGCGCGCCCACTGTGCTTCCGGGGGGGGGGGCGCGATGATGGGCCAGATCGTGAAGAGGAAGAAGAAAGGGCGGCCGCCGAAGTCGGATCTGGCCAAGCGCTCGCCGAAGCCGCCGGCGCCGGCGCCGGCGCCGGAGCCGGACCTCCGCCGGAGCCTCCGCCGGCGGAGCGTCAGGTACAACTTCATCGACTACGACGACTACGTCGACGAGGAGTACGAGCTCGACGACGAGGAGGAGGAGGACGAGGGGGACGAGAGGAGGAGGGCGAAGAAACTGAAGCTGGTGGTGAAGCTCGACCAGGGAGCGCGTGGCGAGCACGCGCAGGACAGCGGCGCGTCCAGCTCGGACGAGGGGGAGCGCGGGGAGAGGAAGCCGGCGCTGGGGGGCGGTGGCGGCGGGGACGAGGACGCGGAGGAGGAGATCGGTGGCGATGACGACGACGAGGAGGTACTGAAATCTGAACGGGGGAGAGGGGACTGCGCAGCGATAGGGTTTAAGCCGAGACGGTGCGCAAAATTGGAGATTTGTGTGGATGGAGATGGAAACTGCGCTGAGATTGCGATCGTGTCCAGCTCAGACGAGAACACTTGAGAGATTTTTCTAGTTGGTCCAGACTAGTAAATTCGCGCACTCGCCAACTTTCTCTCTAGGTCGTTCCTCAGAGAGAGAGAGAGAGAGAGACAGATAACGGTCAACTGTCGATAACTAACGCAAACAGAATCTAATCACGCTCGCCAGTCCCACCTTTCTCTCTCTGCCTCTGTATTTAAAACCTCACCTTGCTTGTACTTGCGTGTTGTCTGTTCCTTGTCTCTGCCTCTGTCCCTGTCGAGGGCTCTCGTTTTCATACAATGATCAGTCTTTTGCCTGTTCTATTAGTAAGAATATTGTGTCGGGTTATGAGTTTGTGTGTGCGGGTGCTGAGATTTTGTGGTCTAATGGACTTTTCCAGGAAAGAGGTCTAGGAGAAAAATCGGCAGGGCTCATCTCTCCCCGAGGTCTGGTCTCGTTCCCCGGGTTTCCCGGTTTCTGGTTTGAGCTTTTGAATTTAGAGTGGTTATGTTCCGATTTAACTCGAATGCATTCGAAACTTTTGATTTGGTTTGGTTAGCGATGTCGAGGTCTCCAGCTCCTTCATCAGGGATTCCGCTACCGGATAAGAGGAAGCTCGAGTTGATACTCGACAAACTCCAGAAGTGCGGTTTGCATATATATATATATTTTGTTTCCTTTTCAAATGGGTATCTATTAAACCTTTTTCCCCTGTAAATGTCTCAATGTGTTGTGATTGTGGCAGGAAAGATATATACGGTGTTTATGCCGAGCCTGTTGATCCTGAGGAGGTATTTGCAATATCTTCCTTTTCAGCGTACCGAGTGGATACCATACTATTTCATGTGATTTTAATAAGTGAATTACTTTCTGGTTTTGTAGCTTCCAGATTACCATGATATTATCGAGCATCCAATGGATTTTTCCACTGTGAGGAAGAAGCTTGCCAACGGATCGTACTCTACTTTGCAACAGTTCGAGGTGGGCAACCTTTGCTTGTTTGTGCATATATATTTTATTGAAGGCTGAGACTCCTGTGTGTCTAGTTGATGATGACTTTTTCTGGGTTTGAGCGTTTACTGGATCCTGAATTTTAAACCGTGATTTCCCCTCTTTCCCACTTCTTTTCATTGACGAGTGTTTTGGAGGACTTTTTCATGTTATCGACCAGTTACAAACACTGAAGAAACAAAAATAAGAAAAATGAAAAATAGAGGCCGGGTACTGTGGTGATTGGCAAGCAATAGCTTTACTTCATTTTCAGGCAAACCCAAAGTATTGGCTCTTTCATCCTTGGAGCCTAATCTTCATGCAATGGCTCTGATGTCTATTGGACTGATTTTATCATTGAGAAACTGTATTCCTGCATGAAGGCACAAAGTGGAATGCAAGTAGATTTTCTTGAATGAGATTGTGCTCCTATGGTTAATTACCACATAGCATTTTGATTGTCAAATTCTAATTATAAGACTGCTGGATATTGTTACTGTGTTTAATAAAGTCTGAAAGGATGCCAGAACATTCTAAATTAATTTGTTCATTCCCCGGTTAGCTTGTGTAGTTCAGCTCCTTTATTTAGAGTTCGTATTCATAGGAGTCCTAATTGGAAGGTTTTGATTCGGTTTCTGTGTTCTTGTGCATCGGCCAATATCTCTTTCTTGGCATATTTAATCATCATGGGTGTGAAATATACAAGCTTAAAAATATTCTTGGTTTTCATCTGATGACTTTCGATAAATGACATAGCCACTTACTATTTGTTTCTTACCATTCCTATCATCTCCATAGGGGAAGGTGCAAGTTAAAAATGTGATTCACTGCCTTATTTCTAAAATTTGATGGGTTTTTGATTGGTTGGATTAGATTATTCCTTTTGGTGGACCTTCCAGCTGTGAAAGATTGTGATTGTGCTTTGTATTTTTCCGTTATTCATGCTTTGAAATCTGCAACTTTACTTTCATAATCTCTGATCCTGTGGTCTTTGTTCAATGCAGAGTGATGTCTTCCTTATTTGCTCTAATGCTATGCAATATAATGCGCCAGATACTGTATACCACAAACAGGTATAAATTCTGTCTTCATCCCGTTCCCTTTTTAAAATTTTTTTTTAATCTTGGATTTTAAGTTTAGTTTGAACTCTAGAATGTCCTAAAGTTGTCTTTCTGTTTCTTTTAAAAGGCTCGTTGTATTCAAGAGTTGGGGAGGAAGAAATTTTTGAAGTTGAGGATTGACTTTGAACGCTCTGAGAAAGACAAAGTAAAGATTGACTTGGAACAGTCAGAAAAGGAACTTAAATCTGACCAGAGAACGAAGTCCAATTTTTTGGCAAAGAAACAAATGAAAAAGCACTTCTCCCAACCTGTACAGGAATCTGATTCTGCCGGCATCACTTGTGCAGACGTCCCAGATGTCCTAAATAGTGCCACCGCAAACCAAGCTTCTGGTTATGATAGGCTGAGCAATTTTGACGGTCTCGTGGAGGGTAATGCTATGCAGGTGGAGAATAACATAGAGAAAGCAGAAGACCTATCGTTAGGTATGATAAAAATGTGCTTTCATTGGCAACTAGCATTGGTAGGAAGTTAAATCATGTATTTTTTGATAATTAGTATGCATTAATGTGGGAAGAGAAGGTTCAAGGGAAGCTTCAACTCATTGTTGGGTTCCGATGATCTGACTATTCTTTGGGAGACATGTGACTTGAAAGTTATCATATACTTTGCTGGAGAGTAGCAAGTTCCTTTTTAACTGTTGAATTTCAATGAAATATTCTAATTGATTGGGAGAATACTGTTTTCGCAATTTCAGGTAAAGGTCTTCCATTGAAATTTGCACGGAAGCTGTATTTGCATGATGAGAATCGTCGTGCAACTTATAACGTAACAGAAGAACCTGTGGTTCAACCTGACACCATATTCAGTACCTTTGAGGGTGAAGCTAGGCAGTTGGTTGCTGTATGTAACCATGACTCTCTAAGCCTTTTCTGGAGTTTGGCTCATGTAGATGTATGACTTTTCTGTTTTGAATCAGGTGGGGCTTCCTGTGGAGTATTCTTATGCCAGAAGCCTGGCTCGATTTGCTGCAACTCTTGGTCCTGCTGCTTGGAGACTTGCCTCCCAGAGGATTGAGCGAGCTTTGCCAGCTGGATGTAAATTTGGCCGAGGATGGGTTGGAGAGTACGAGCCCCATCCTACCCCGGTTCTACTAGTTGAGAACCGAATGATGAAAGATTTTCCTCTAGGAACAAGATTGCATAACCGAGACGAATTGACAATGAATGAAATAATAATCTCTAAAATCCAAGAACCTGCCATGGAGCATTCAGTCGGTCAGCTTGCCTCGGAAGGGAAGCCACCTCTTCTTGTTGCAAGAAGACCCAGTACTACAAACAATGCCAATTTTCAAATGCAGAGCCCATTTCAGAAAAATTTGAGCGCGCCTAAGATAAAAGTTACAGAACAGTTTGAATTAAACTCTTTGCCTTCAGGAGATCACCACAATGCTGAGCATGTTGCAGAGAAGAAATTTTCCAAGAATTCAGAAGCAGGGGCTTCCAGGTCTCGAGACTCTGTTTCACGAAATTTAGTTCATCAAAATTCAGGGATCTCAGGGGCAGCTCCTTCCGCAGCTAGGGAGCAAGTTCTGAAAAACACAAGTCCGCTGCAGTGTATGCCATCTAAACAGCCAGATGCTAATGGAGTGGTTACTAGGGGTTTGCCCAATGGGACAATTGCAAGTAATAGTTTTGAGAATAGCAGAATCACTCCTACGTCTTCTGTTGGTATTCCTAATCAAATGCCTAGAATGATATCATTTCCCCATGGACAGGACCAGGGTCTCAGCGACCCTGTTCAGTTGATGAGAATGATGGCTGAAAAGGCTCAAAAGCAACATAACTCTTCTAATCATGCTGCAACTGATGCTTCATCAGTAACGACGCCTTCTTCTTCCATAAGAAGAGAAGATGAAAGCAATGCCGCAGCAACTGCTGCTAGGGTCTGGATGTCCGTTGGTGCTGGAGGGCCAAAACAGGTTATAGAAAATCCCTGCAACCAGAGAAGTCAAGTACCTCCAGCTTTTCCGCACAATTTATCTCATGAATATCTGTTGCATGTGGCTCGAGTTCGTGGTGAATCAGCTTCTGGGATGATGCAATTTCAACCTGCGAAGAACAGTTTTCCAGTCCAGACATTTGGACGTCCTCCCATTCACTTGGGCACCGAAGCCCCATACCAAAATAGGCCAGTGGTTTTCCCTCAATTCATAGCAGCTGACTTGCCTAGGTCTCAAGCACAGTCTCCTTGGAGAGGTGTTAGTCTGCATGCACAGCAGAGGCAGAAGCAGGAAATGCGTCCGCCAGATCTGAACGTTGGTTTCCAGTCACCAGGTTCCCCTGCGCCGCAGTCTTCTGGTGTTCTGGTTGATTCACAGCAGCCAGATTTGGCCTTGCAACTTTGAGGCTGATGGCTTACTGTCGATATGGATGATGGAGGAAGGAACAGGAATTCATGGCTTCTGTCCTTGGGAATGTGAAAGTGAAAATATGCTCTTGGTCGGCGGGAACCCTTGGAATGCCACTTTGTTAACATGCCCAGATAGTCCAGAAGACCAAATGACGCAAAGTCCCTGTTGAATTGAGATGGTTTTGGTCTGATTGAGGACGAGCATTGGCTTCAAAGTCGGAGAACTCCCAACAACTGTCGTGCCAAGAGGTTGCGACGGGATCGTTGCTGTGGTCTGTGTAAAGGTAGCAGAGCATTCTGTCTTATTTTTTCCCTGACGATGACGACTAACTTATGGCGGCATATATCTAAGTTACTGTTTATGGAGATACGAAGTTAGGATAGTCTTGGAGAAGGTGTTGTGCATGGAATCTGTATTTGCGCCTTTAACTCGCAAAGAAAATGTAGAGATGGACGGTACATTTTTGCAGGGCGGTGATAGATTCAGATGTAGCAGTTCGTCAGTGCCTCTCTTTAACTCCGATCCTTGTTTTGCCCTTCATTTATCTTCTGCTGCTTACATCTCAACAGCACTGAAACTAGGCTTTCACAGGAGAGTCCCTATCACTTCCAGTGCATCTTCAGATCTTTTAAATGCTTGTTTCTGCTTCTTACGTTATGAGCGAGAGACCGGCTATTTCTCAATCATTGACACAGCGGTTGGCATTGCTTTCCGTTATCAGTTCATCATCTGAGATACTAATGAAATGGTGCCGTTGCTTGCTTTATGTGGTTTGCTGAGGATTTGTTCTTTTTGGAGATTTTAAAAACTTTGCCGATTATTCGTCTGAAAGAAGGCTGTCTTAGACAATAGGTGATTAGCACAGTTTCATCGTAACGTCGCATAAATGGAAATTCAAGCAGTTTCGCATAAATGGAAATTCAATAGAACTGATTGTATTCGACTTCTTTTGATTCTCGATCAGCTGCAAAACTCTCGATTTCTGCAGCCTGACCGATTGCTTTTGCTTGTAAGGCAGCAAATATAGCAATGCATCTGCATAAAAGAAAGACCTAAAATTCAAGAGTAGGCTATCTTGACGAATCTCGAGTCCGAAAATTTCGAGTCTTCCCATACAATTGGAATCCTCCCTTAAACTCCATCAATTTTCCAGAGTGTTAAAGTTCCAAAAGCTGGGAAAGCTGAATTGCCATTAGAAATGAAGAACCTCAATTTGACCAGACGCGAGGAGAAGAAAAAGTGGATCACGGACACACTTCTCATCCTCAATAACAGGGATTTTTCAGGACCCAATGAACTTAACTAGAGATTTGCCTCTACCTATCTCTACTTTTGTTTTTCAATTTCACTGAACACAACAGATCTTTGCAACTCTTACATGACATTGATTTCACAAGGAAAAACGAAAAACATTATGATACATAGAGAGCACCAATCCTCAGCTCATCACCTCAATAACTTCTGGATTTGGTTCTTCCTCATTGAGAGGCGGGCGAATGAAATCGAAATCCCGAGGCCTTGCCTCTTCTCCTTCTTCGAGCTCTTTCCATCTGTCAGGACACAAACGTCTCCATTGCACACATGTCTTCTCGGCTTGGGCGATTCCGAGAAACAGCCGAGGATGTTGGAGAGCCGAGCCATCGTGGGACTTGGAGATGGGAGATATGTGATCGTGAGATCCCAGAAAGGCCTCTGTAGCATTTGTGTTCTCTGGAGTTGGTATAAGTAGAGGCAAAGAAGAAGACGTCCTGGTGCACGATTTTAATGCCGTTCTTTTCTTCTCTTTCTTCTCGTCTGATTCATCTGTCGAAAGTCTACCAAAGGCCGAGGACGGTCCGTGTTGGTCGGCTCTGACTTTACTGTAAACATTGCCATGCACACGCTTCTACATCGGAGGCCATTCAACTACCAACCACAAACTGACCAACAAAAAAAAAAAACCTACCAACCGCAGATCTTGGAATTAATGGACACAAAAAGAAACGAACAAAAAGTGGCTCCGGGAATCAATCTAGTCTTGATAGAGGCCGATCAAGAGGTGTGTCTTTTAGGACCTGAGTAGGTCCTTAAAAGGCTCCATCTCGATTCTCGTTCGGATCTCGAGATTACCGGCGTGTAAAATTTCCAGAGAGTATTCCCACTCTCCAGAAAAGAAAAAGATACGAAAGAAAATGGGGAGTGTGAGGCATGCGGGGCATCGATACGTTAAAATAAAGAACATATTCGTGAAGCCCGCCTAATAGGATTGGGACAAGCTACAAAGGCTCTCGTAGGAGCTTAGGCTCCCTAGTAAACCCTTAACCAAACATCAAGGATCAAGGATCTTCATGTTTGGTTTAATTTGATCAGAGAAGAAATCTCTGAGGCTACATTTGATAGCCAAAATAAAAGTCACGACATGATAAAATTTAACATGTCCGATGTTTGGTTCTTGTTTAAGACATGATAAAGTCGAATACATCTCATAGGGAGGTGAGATAAAGGTGAATATAATTTTTTATATTCATGGTAAAAAAGTTATTTTTCTCGAATAAAAAACTTTTTTAAATAATAAAATTAAACTAATAATTAAATATAAATAATATATGAATTATAATATTAAAAATAAAATTTAAAATAACAAAAAAACAATAATTTTCGTTTTTATTTATATTTGAATTTTTTTACTCTACAAGATATATTTTGTATATATATAGTATCTATATCATTACATATTTTAGGTATAATAATATAGTTTATTATTTGATAAAAATTTTAATAAGGAATGGTAATGGAATAAAAAAAATTAAAACAAAGATGAAAAAAAAAGTAAATTACAATGAAGTAAAAAAAATTCCGATTTTAAATGAATAAATTCAAACTTAAAAAGGATTTTCCCAATTCTCAAAGAATGAGGGGCAATGCAATTTCTAAAAAAATATAGCCTATCCGTCTTCTTGTCCTCTATATGGCTCATGTCAAAGCTTTGAGACTCTTCCATAATTTTTTAGTTCGCATCAAAGTTTCACAAAAAGGGTGAGAGAGTTGAAGCTTCTTCTCTTTGTAGCTCTTTAGTTCGCATCAAAAGTCCTTGAAAGCAGCAAGAGAGTCGAAACTCCTTCTCTTTCGTAGATTCGCGGTTCCTATTGAAGTTTTGCGAAAATAGTGAGAGAATTGAAGTATTATACTTTTCGTAATCGCAGGAGTAAATAATCATATTTTCTCTCTCTTATGTAAGAGATTTTCACAATCCCCGTTTGCATATTTTCAGGTTCATCTACATTGATATGTAGTAAATACCAAATAATAGACATGATATGATATGAAAAAATCCAGCTTTATTATTGCGATTCACCAAACAATAGATAGAATATAGGAAAATCCATGAATTTCATGTCCTATCATATTTAATCCTATTTTGCTTTGAAATTCAAACAAGCAAATGCAGCCCGATGGAATAAGATAACCACGGACCGTCAAATATTACAAACTTGAATAAGCTACTTTCGTCTTAAATATTCTTCAGTTCCGTCTCCTGAAAAGTATCGACCGCTCGTTGACAGAATGCTTTTGGCTCGATGTACTTCAATTGTGGTCAATGATGTCCGTATTACAATAAGCGTATGTAAACATGTGATTAAAAAGCTGATTCCAGGCCTTTTCTTGAACTTTGTTTTTTATTAATCTGCTTTGTCCCCATCAAATCAAGATCGGATCCTGGAGAAAATCAAGATAAGTGGATACTCATTGCTCATTTTTCTTTCTTCGTGTAAAAGCGTATTAGAGAGGAAAATTATCTGAAAAGGCATAAAACTAATACACTTTTGTTAATTGAGTCTATTTAACTAATTTCAACTGAAAATTATTGGCATGGACACCAGCAGTCTTACAAGGCACAACCGGCGATGATGTGGACAGTTTTTAATGATATTTATTTTTTTATTAATTTTTTTTCCTTTTCTCTTCACTTATCTTCTTTTTCTTTTCTCTTTTTCCCTTTATCGATCTCAGGCGAGGGAAGCCCTTCGCCTAATCAGGTGAGGGTTTGCCCTCGCCATCCTAGGCGAGGCTAGTGAGGGCGGCCCTCGCCCGAGGTTGGCAAAGAGAAAAAGAAAAAAAAAAGAAAAAAAAAAGAAAAAAATTAAGAGAAAATTACAATATGATTAAAAATTGTTCACATCATAGTTTGCCGTGCCACGTAGGACGGCTAGCGTCCACGTCAGCGATTTCTGATGGACTCCACTGACAAAACGTGAAAATATTTGGGTCTCAATTGGCGCAATTAAAATGGTTAGGAGTAAATTGATAAAATTCAATAGGTTTATGACTTTTTGGACAATTTTTCCCGTATTTGAGGGTCTTGACTCTACCATAAATCTGGTTTCTTTGCGGATACCAAATTGGTTTTAAAAGCATGTGAAAAAGGCAAAAGATCATTGAAAAAATGAAGACATAACGATTTGGGGGAAGATAATTTAGCATATATTGCTTGATTTGTTTTGTTTTTTCTTCTTCTTTTTTTTGTTGCGTTTATATTAAAGGGAGTGAAATGTAAAATATGTGGATGAAATCGAAGTTCACAGCTAGAAGATGAGCTATATAACTCGGTTTCTTGCTTGTTATATCTTATGGTAAGCGCCAGAATCTCCTAGCACCAAGACAACACTAAAGGCATATAATGTGAGGATCTTGTTGAGGTCAAATTTACGTCGGAGCTCATGATTGGCAAAATCAAAAACCTTCATTTTTTTCATCTGGCCAAAATTAGGAAACCAAACGCCTCTATTAGTTCCTTATTTTGGAAGTGCAGTCAAGCTTAGTTGGCAAACCCAATAGGTGAAACTCTTGCAATGACCATGGGTGAGAATCAATGCAAAAACATGAAGGAAACATTGAAGCTGTAAAACTGAACTGTCAAAGATACTCTAAGCAATTCATGGTGTATCCTACCTAAATTCTGGCAATTAAAAATATAACTTTGTCAATGGTAAAGAAGTGCAGACAAGTCAATGCGAGCTAAATGATAGGTCCCGTACACAATACATAAATTTTTACGGTTGAGATCACTCGATCTACAACAGATCAACACCAGCCATGTGAAGCCCTCGTAAGTGTTTGTGCATGCACCTAGAGTTCATTTGTACCATCAAATCAGATGGGTTCCACTAGCCTCTACATGGAATTTTATCAAAATCGACGGTTCCACCTTTACTAATTTTTACTTCCTTCGGCCCCCAAAGAAGCCTTTCACGAGAAAACATGGGACTCTTCTTTTGCTAATCTTCATCAGAAAACATAAGCTTGGTACAGCCAATAAAGAACCACCCCAATATAAAGGGATATTCGTGAATCATCGAGGAGCCAATTGCCCATTGGGAAGAGCGTTGTGCCCAAAATTTATCTAAATTTCATCAAAAGAGCCGCATATGGAAATTTTCCATGAATAGTTATGTTTGTGGGAGGACACTACATGCAAAAATTGCAGTGAAACTAGATTGGATGTGATAAATTAAGATGATCCCTCAAGAGGGAAGTGCTCCTAATTTAGACCTTGTCTCCACATGTGCGAGCATCTGCCACATTGTTACCAGCACTACTAATTATTGGTTTTTCACTTGCAGACTGTCAGAAAAGATCCCGTGCCTCGCGACACGCATGCTTTGCATCCTTAAAGGGGACAACCACACCACAGTAGCTGGTGCACCGTCTCACAATCGCCAGCCTGTCCTGTTCTCTCCCTTTACAGTGTACAAATCAAAGAATCAAGCCTGTATCTGCACATATCAATCAGAGGACGAAAACTACGGGGGGAAAAAAAGAAGCCCTGTTTACAAAAAAGAATCATGTGCCTGATAAATGGGTCAGCCAATGAAAACCTGAAACGACATGCTAGCTCCTCTCCTATGGCTCTCTCTCTCCCTCTCTTTCTCCTTCTCTGTGAAAACCAAGGTCCAAGAATCAGCAGCATACGGTTTCCCAATCGAATTTCCAGTTGATTGTTCTCCGCTCACAAGAAAACATTGACTTTGTCTCGGGAGCAGCAATCTCAAATTAGGGGCCTTCTTTTGGGATGGTCCTGGTGAGATTTTCTGTTCATTTTAGCATGAGAGCTGCTCAGACAAAAAAATATTTCTTGATTTTCTGTTGATTGTTCCCATCAGCAAAAATGTCCCCTTATTGATTCCAACCATCAATTCTGCGCCTTCCTTTTTCTTTTTTCTTTTTTTGTGGATAGTGAGTTTTTCCATCCTGAATGTTCTTTTGATGGGCTTGACAAGATAAAGTTTCCAACCATTACTGGCACCCACAAGCATCTAACCTGAAATTCTGGGCAACTTTCTTTTGTCCTGTTTTAACTCCCATTTCATGCAAAAAGAAGAGACAGAAGAAAAGGACATAATCTCACTAACTCCAACACCACCACAACCACCTACATTCCACAGAGGATGAACAAGAACACCTTCCCTTGAAATCACAGAAAAGTTCACAAACCCAGAACCAAAAAATCCTAGAATTCTTGAAAAAATTCCAAAGTTAACCCATCAAAGCTCGGAAAAGAAAGCCCAGGACAATTCCATTTTAACACGCACAAACACATAGGAATGAGCTTTCTGTGCATGTGCAACTGATCCCACCCTCCAGTTGGGTTTCATGACAAACGGAATTGCATCAACACAGCAACAAGAACAGCAGCAGCAACAGAGTGATGGACAATCAATCGGGTCGAGTAGTAGTGGTTCTAGCAGTGCTGGTAGCGTTGGAGGTGGGCTGGTGCTGAAGAAGGGGCCATGGACGGCGGCAGAAGATGCAGTGTTGATCGAGCATGTGAAGAAGAATGGAGAGGGGAATTGGAATTCGGTGCAGAAGAACACGGGTCTGGCGCGGTGCGGCAAGAGTTGTCGGCTCCGGTGGACCAACCACCTCCGACCCAACTTGAAGAAAGGCGCTTTCACTCCTGAGGAAGAGAGGTTGATCCTCAAGCTGCATTCTCAGCTTGGCAACAAATGGGCCCGCATGGCTACCCAGGTAATGTCTCCTGTGTTGTTTTACTCTGCCTTTTCTGGCTCTTCTTCTGTTTTCCTCTGCTTGATTTGGTTATAAATTGAGTATTTTTGTGGCTTTGTATGGATGGTTGTTGTTGCACTGATTGAGCCTCATTTAAAGGTTAAGGCATGTGGTTGTTTAGTAAAGTTCTCTAGTATGACCGATTCTCGGAGAGTTTGATCCGATAGACGCCGTGCTTTTTCATCTTTTTGTGCTCTTAAGTTGATTTCGTAATGATATATTGTGTGATGCTTGATGGCGGATCAAGTTTTATTCCTTTCCCAGAAAACTTGGGTAGTGTTGGTACTTCAGCATTGGAGCCATTTTGTGTTATGATTTTGGTTGTTTTGAGTAAAATCTGTTCACCACATGTTCCTCCTGGGCTGAAAAAAAATTCCTCGTTTTTCTCAAGACGAGAGCCAAATACCAATTACCATGTACAGTTGGTCTGCTTTTCTCCAAGACTCGAGTTTTTGCTCTTATTTTGTGTTCAATTTAATATGGTTGCCATTTTATGCCTGGTTTTATGCTCCTAGACAATCGGCACATTTGTATTTTCTCAAGCAATTTGTAAATCTTCCTCAACACTGTCTAGCTACCTGGGCGAACAGACAACGAAATAAAGAACTATTGGAATACGAGAATCAAGCACCGGATCCGCCAGGGCCTCCCTCTATATCCTCACGACATCACTCCTGAACATCTGCCATCTTCATCAGTACCGCGGGGGACAGAACCCCGATCGAATACAACCACCCAGCGTCACACACAGACCCCAATCCAAATCCTAACCCAACCAAGACCCATCAGCCAAGACCTGCCACAAGCTCCTAGCAGCATGCTTCTCTCACCACAGTATTCTCAGCATTATCTCAAATCAAGCTTCAACAATTGTCTCTTTTACCCTTCCCCCTCTCTTGCTTGTCCCGCAAGCACATTCACCAACACTCACACCACTCCAGTTCTTGCATCCTCTCCTCTCAGGCTGAAGGGCAGTTACGAGGACACCACCGGGTTTTCACTCTCTTTTCTGCCCATCTCACTCGGTTCTTCTCCGCTTCCATCTGTTCCTACACCAAGCCAGTTGCCTAACACGGGTTCTTTTCAATTTAGTCCGCTGAGTTGCAATGTGAGTTCACCTCAGTATGTGCAGACTCAGCTGGATTCAGACAGATACTCGTCATCCGTTTCAGTTTTTCCCTCAAAATCAGAGCTCCCTTCAAGCCAATTGTACCTATCCCAAATCGGAAAACCAGAGACAGACATGAAGCGGAGACGGGGTATGTATCGCAGTGGTAGTGACTTATTGGAGGATTTGCTGGAGGAGGCTCAAGCACTATCTAATGAAAACCCGCAGATGCAAAGCTTCATGAACTTGCAAGTGGAGAAGCTCGACGTCTCCTTGAGGTCTGGTTGTGATTGGGATGCTAGAAGCTCTGTGAATCCCTCTGCAGGTTTGTTCTTTTATTTATATTAAGAAACATTATTTCTGACTGGTTGCAACGATTGCTCGAGGATGATCAGTTAAGAAGATAATAGGTATCAATACAGAGAAAACGCTGCAGCTTTTAGTAGTCTGCCGCAGCTTCTGGCATCTCATGATTTAGTCTATATCTGCATACTGCACGCCTTGCACGTATTTTCTTCTTTTTCCTGATTTTCGCCTTCAAAGCTTCAATTCAAGTGGTGGGACTCTATGTTGCCTTCTATTGATTCGCTACTACTGCGGCTTGCAACATGGATATTAGCTGATATAATTAGACCATTTGCTTTGAAGACTGTTGTTGCTTGTGATTGCTCTGATTTCACAGTCGTTACATCCATAGAGCTATGTAGCCTATATGAATGCTATGGCGGTTAATGCTATCTTGGCAAATGCTCATCAGATGCTCTTGCTCCTTTCTTACCCCATCTGTTCTTGCACTCTCATTTATAGGCCAAACAGAGTGACTTTATCTCTCCAACTTTACAGTGAACTTGGGCCATTCCCATTCTGAGATCGACACTTGCAAAGGTTTTGGTTTGCCTTTGGTACAAGAAGGAATTAAAGTCGAAAAAGATGCTGCACAGCAGACTTTCACCATGCAACAAGAAGAAGATTTGTCGAAGCTACTTAATGTCTTCCCTTCAACACTTCAGAGAGGTTAAACATACTTTAGCAATTGCAAAGACACTTAATTAATGAACATTTGAACTGTTTTTTCATCAGCACTGTTTCTTACATGACTCTAACCTTCTATGTTCCTTTTCAAATGTTTTCTTTAAAGGGAATCTGGGGCATTCCACCCCTGACATCGACACTCACAGCAATATTTGTTTGCCTTTGGTACAAGAGGCACGGCTGGAAAAGGAGAAATTGGACCCGATCCCTTTCATGCAAGCAGATGTGTCGAAGCTTCTGAATGTCATCCCTCCGGCAAATCAGTTTTCTTCAGGATACGACAGTAACAGTGAATTCTGCAACAGGCAATCATCAAGTTATGCTTCTGCCGGGTCAGATGTTACCATGGGAGGGCTCGAGATGCAGCAACAGATAGCACCGTGTCTTCCGGTCACTACTGCCGTGGACAAGGAAAGAACTCCCGTCCCCAGCTCCTGGGACAACGTATCCAGAATTTGGTGAGGCACATGCGGGAATGACAGAAAGCTGTTCGACAATTCACCTTTATCATAAGATCGTCTAAATTAGTCCTTGGAGGGGCTTATTACGTATCATATCAATGGTACATCGACCTGATGAAACTGACATTGGCTATATCTAGAAAAACTGCTTCCTTTTGGATTGTATTATCATAATTTGTATGTCTTCTACATTCTAAACACCATATGATATCTATGATTCTATCTAATGTATGACTTTAATATGCTTAGGAGCCTGCTTTGCATTTGTAGAAGTTAGGTGTAATTTCAATGAGTCAAGAGAGGTGTTTCGTGGAACCTTAATACAGGAGTGTGGCCATATGGGTGAAATGCTCGAGAGGAAGTTCCGCAAGGAAGATCAAGCTTTTCCCAATTTGGCCATAACCGTTCTATTTTGAAACCAATGTCCATTCGTAATATGTTCAAACATGAAACAAGATTTGGATTCTTTGCCACCAAAGGATACATTTGCATTAGTTAACTTCCCAGATTATATATTTAGCAAGCAATTTTATTTCAATTAGAGTGACTTCCAGTCCACGGCAAGTCCAACATGTTCTGTTTCAGCGATTTGCATCTTGATGTTCACGAAGGAAATTGCAACCTACAAGTTTGACGGCAGATTCATGGGGCTACAGAACCTCCACGGAGGTACCCTGCGCAATGCATGTGCTAGGCCAGCCCAGATGATACATATAACTATGAGAGAGAGAGAGAGAGAGAGAGAGAGAGAGAGAGAGAGAATCCACTCATGAAAAGCCATAAATTCTACTACTTCCAGTTCAGAAGATACCGCCAAATTTTTTTATCAATAAAGAAACGGATGCGTTTGTGAGGGTGCAACTCACTTAAGGACTGGGTAACCAAACAATTTACATTTACTAAAGTTTTGTGCTCTTAGGATCTTATATACATAGGATAAAGGATAAAGTTACACTTGAATTCGACTCAAAATCCAAATGTGTTCTCGCCGCTATAAGTCATGTAAAGGAAACCATCTTCATCTTTGTGCTCCTCGTAGATTGCGGACATCATAGCAGCTACAACGATAGAAAAGCGAATAATTCAAGCAAACTAACAGATACATGCTGGCCAAGAACATGAAAGCAGTGTAATCGTAAGCTAAGCTTCCTCACCAGTAGGTGGCAAGATATTCTTGACAAAGATGAATATGGCCTTTTCAGCACTAAGCTTGATCCTCTTTCGGACAACGTAAACAAATTGCCCAACAGTGAGATCAGCAGGAACCAGATACCTGCATCCATGACATGGATGAACGGATATAACCATTTTGGAGGGCGGAAATTACCCTACTGAGAGGAAGTACATGGGCTAAGATACAGAGTCAACTAATAGAAGAAAAAAGGGAATTCACTTCTTTTTGTCGATATCTGGAATGTCACTCCTTTCAGCTTTCTCCACAATGACCTGTAGGTTTTGAACAGAACTTTTGAAACCATACCCACAGTCACAGTAAAGCAATTTAACATACACATTGATTCCTTATAATAACAAGATGAAAATTCCATACTGGTATTCTATCGGGATATTTCTCCCTGATTCGGGCAGCTTCTGCCTGCCTCCTCTCTGGAGACAAAGATTGAATAAATGTAATTAAAACGTAAATAACCGTAACAACAGAATTTTACTCGCTGAGGTATATGAGTAAACAACATTCCACACAAGTGAAGGCAAACAAAAGGTAAAGAAGCATGATGGTCGAGTGCCACCAAAACGAATTTCCAGAGCAAGACTGAAACTAATGGAGGGAGCAATCACTACTCAGAGATAGAGTGGACTCCATTAGTTTTAACTAAACCGAAAATCGAGAGCAATGCTAGCTATACTAAGACCGATTCATAATTTCGAATTGCAAATTAATACTATAGCAAACTGGAAATGGGTATTTATACAAATGGGCCATATTCAATATTCACTAAAAGCCTACAATATAAATTCGTAAAACGATTTTGTACACAACGAGCAAGGATTCCATCATTAAGAAATCCATCACTTTGACCGACCCAACAAACAATTATGGCGCTCAGAATACCCAAAAACTCCTGATCCATTACCACAGAAAGAAACAAGCAATCATTCAAGACTATTTCACTCTGCTATACCCAGATCCTAACAAGTAATCACAGATAAAGGCCTCCATAATTCATTAACCCTAAGTATCAGTCTTACCACCAGCTTAAGGAACAAGGAATCCCAAAGGATCGGGCGCGCAGGAACAACAAAGAAAGTAAAGAATTGACACAAAGAAGTCAAATAAGCAAAACCCAGTAACCCACGAAAGCTCAACTCTCTATCAGCCCTCTCAGTCATTCACACAAGGACAATTTCATGCCCAAAAAAGGAAAGAAAAAACAAAGCCTAATGTGCCAAGCAAACTCAAAAAGGCTCAATTCATCATGATATCAATGCATTCGACCATCGCATCAACACAAGCAGAGAGAGAGAGAGAGAACCGAGAGGGTGTTCCAGCTTGAAGGAGCTCTTGGACATGGCCGGCTTCTCCAGAATTCAACGTCCACGAACAAACGGGGGGAAAAGGCAACAAAATTAGGGTTTCGCAGGGATGGGTGGGAGAAAAGAAGCACAGACAGAGAGCAGATCGACAAAGAGAAACTGTATCACCTGAGATGGCGTGCGAAACAGAGAAGCAACAAATGCTTGAACTTGAAGAAGAAGACGTCGCCACCAGTTCAAGCAAGGAGATCCCAATAGTCCACGACACGGTTCGCACGCACCGCGATCGTCCTCCTCCTCCAAAGAAATTATAAAGCACGGAGAACTGATTCACGCAAAATTCGCATTCAGCTTTGAATAGCCCGAGCGGCCCAAAGGTGATCTGGTTTACGCGGGGCCGGGCTCAGAACGAGCCTTATGAACAGTTTTCGTACATACGTCGATCTTGACCCTACGACCCAATTTCATGCTAAAAGCGCGAGCTTGAGCGTAAAACTCAAAATCATATGGCACACCAATGTTTCTCATGCTTTGCGAATGCATACGATTATGATTCGTCATGCTCCAACCTCGGGCGGCAAAGACGGGGCCGACCTAAAGATTAACAAATTGGATAGAAGGGCAAGCACCTTTCGGATCGAAAGTGGTATTTTTCTGACTCGGCGCGCGGAAAAGCTCTAGCTCGACCTACGACGGACCAAAGGGCTGTGAAGGACCAATGCCGGATGCATTAGGCCCAAGTGAACCTATTTGCCTTTGCCAAGGTTCATCTTTTAGGCTTCTCCACCATTTCTGGTTCCATGCAATGCAACGTAATTCCCGGAAACAGATGATAAGCTTAGGCCCACCATTGCTCACGGAAACCCCACAAACTTGGGAACTTGAATTCATCTTAACCTTCACAAGAACCTAAGTAAAGCGTGTCAAAAAAGGCAACCGAAGTCCCAAGCACAGAGAGAGTAAAATGGGGATGAATCAGAGCTGAGCCTTAGCTGAAGAAAAGCAGCAACTAGAGAGTCTCCACCAGAATTCTCAAAACTCAGACATCCAAATTTACATTTACAGAGCAGAAAAGTGCTAAGCCTAACATTTTCACTTATTGTGGAGTTTCACTACCCATGGCATCACATGCAAAACAACACCACAGTTTAATGAAAGAATGCTTGGTTACAGTGTCTTGCCTCGCATTCATTAATGGGTCTCCCTCCCTTCCGTTGGAGCAGAATCCCCCGTGGCAAGACCAATATCACCAGCCGAAGATCCGCCTTCATCCTCGTCAACATGGAAAATAATATGCTGACTCCCAGTTTTTGCATTTACATTTTACATACTTATAAATTCCTCTATATCCAAATTTCATGGAAAAAGCTCCAGTTTTCCTCCTGAGATGGGAGGGAACGGCATCGTGTCTTTAGAAAGCTGTGCTCCACAACACATTCTCACCTTCCCCACATCTCCGATGAACTTCTTTCATTCTCTCGACTGACTTGCATACGCCGCTGCAGCTCCAATCGAACGATGCAACGCAGATGTTACCGGCCTGAGCCTTCCATTCGCAATCTGTGACACCATTTGAGAATTTAAATACTTTTGCACAAAATGATCTGACATTCTAGACGTCACTGGTGGCACCAAACTCATGTCTCTATCTTCACCGTACAGGAACTATGCCACTCTTAAGTCATTCATGCATACATACACCATTGAGGTGTCATTAGCATCAATTCATATGACATAAGTCACTGAGTAAACACCATTGGTAAGACATTAGTTTTCTTTTATCAGCTCCAATAAGACGACAATTAAAAAGATTTGCAAAATTTGACAACACTACATGAATGAGATTTATTCATCAATGCCAAGCAATAACTCCTCTAGCATATATATAAAAGGGGTCCGAGAGATGAATGCTTAAGAATTTACCAGGTGGAGTACCGCAACAAAGTCGGCGGTCATCAATATGCTCCACATCCAATCCGATAAACCATGATCCAAGTGACACATCTTCATTAGCGTACTTGTGCAACACATGCCTAGAGCATTACCATTAGAAAAGCAACAAGTTAACGTCAATGAACTTGGGGAAAAAGAAATATCCTCCCAAATGCAAGGGAAACAGCATACTGATTTATTGATATGTAGGTGGCAAGATCTTTTGAAATAGCATATAGTTGGCCCGTAGCATGACGGAAGTATCTGTTTCCCTCTTCACCAAATTTCCAATGCTCTGGTTCATGGTACCTCACACCCCTAATCATCAAAATGCAGGGTGAAATGGCAATTCTTATTTATAAAATGTTTAACAGGGTGATGAAAGGGTACTTTGCTTACTTCTGAGCAAGGACTGGACCAGATTTCATGCAGCCAATATACACCCTAGACTTCGATCTGTGCCTCGCCAAAGTTGTTCCAAGTGTGGCTGCAGAGTGACAATTTAATCAAATGAAATTTAACTGTGCCTAGATAATATAACTATATACCATGACAGAATTGATCTCTAAATAGTAGCATATTCTAACAATATACCAGCAAAATTTTTCTCTTTCAAAAGCATTGTGTTTATTTCTTGGTGGAATATATTTAGCAGGGCATTTTACAATTTCAAACTCAAAAGCACTTCAAAGGAAAGGAGCAACTCTCTTCAGCAACTTCCATGTAGTACGCAAAAGTATATATGGAAATATAAAATCCCTAAAAGGACTGAAGGAACTGAAAGCCTGACATTGAGCATAATTTTTTTTCATTTAAGGTACATTTGTTTCGTGGAAAATCAACGAATTTGAAAACAAGTTTCCTCAAAATGGTTGCTTGTATCGCTTTTCATTATCAACGAAAATGATTTAGGCATAGACTGTTATTGATGATTAAAAATATTTTGGTTGACTAATTTTTGTAAGTGATACCATCATTAAGGAATATGTTTTCCAAATCATTTATCTTCTGCAAAACAAACATACCCTAACATTTAGTATTCTTCTCTTTCGACCCTTCTTCCAAGAAAAAAAAAGTAAAATCTCCAAGATATGATTAAACTGATAAAGAATCTGATCTCTACCTATATTTACATGCACATCATCATCCACTTTGACATAAAAATCTGCATCCCACAATGCAACTGCGGCTGCAAAGTATGTCTTTGTTTTGGCAGACAGTTCAAGGTAACCCTCGACATGTTCCTGTTTCCAGAGTATCAACAAGTGCAAGAAAAAACACGTTATTGAGTCTTCTGTTTTAATAATGATGTGTTGACAGCTAGTATCATATTTTTTGCATTGCACAGTAAACAGAAGGGGCCAACAAACGACATTACCAGCCTCAAAAAGTCACCATGCCTTTTATCTTCCGCTTCAATCGCTCTATCGAGAATACCGCCAGATGTAGCACTAGCAGCAGAAGGGCCAGGCAAAGCGAAAAGAATTAGATGATTGTCATCAAAACTCTCTTATGATTTACGAAATTAATAAACGTCACAGAATTTGCAACAAAAAAATTAGTTTGCTCATTAGAGAGGGGAAAAAAAGAGTTTGAAAAACTGGGTGCTTTGGATTTTACATTAGTGTTTATTAAGAGAGATTGATTCTACCCCAGAAAGATGGATTAGCTTAATATTTCAAGAATTCAAGCAGGCAGCACATTATCTTTGTCTTTTGGCTCACATAATTGACACATACTTCAGTTAATTAACAGTTCTCATCTTTTCTTTTGCCGGAAAAATGCTTAAAACATCTGCCTTCAATGGACATCCATCTCCTTAATGCGATAGGTTTTGCTTCTAAGGATGCAATCACACTACAATGCCGGATATAGTTATTTGCTTGTTCTAGACCAGAAAGATTTTCCCTGAGAGTTGACTGATGAACGCTTATAACTTTCATGTGATGATTGTTATGATAGCCTGATGAATACCAGTAACTCTCATGTGACGATGCGACAATTTGTTTCAAAGTAATCCGTGGAAAATAAATGTGTTTATATTATGTCCCCTACATAAAATTCAGAGAAGATATTGAGGGTATTAGTAATCTACACCTACATGACATTTAAGATACTACTATGACAGAAAAACTGGATTATCTTCTTAATGCAGAGATTCCATGGTTGATGAATATCTAGGAATAAAAAATTTTCAGAAGAATAACACCAAACCAGATTACTACTGCGGGTAATCACCTGTGTCCTATCACAAAGCGCATTATGATGCCCTTCTCTTCTTCAAGCTTCTTCCTCTTGTCACCTGACGATATAATCGTAACAAATCGTCCGTGCATAATCTTATGTCAAATGCATAGGTTAATGAAACTGCAGATAGCTAGTGAACAAACCTTGAGGCATCCAGGTACTGCGAACAGAGTCTCTTCTCTTTCGGCTACTAAAAGCAGTATTAATGCCCACAACCATTAGATATTTTCTTTTCGTAATTGGTTCTCTGATTTTTAGGTCATCCGAGATAGGAGAACCATTAAGTATTGATTCCTGTGCAGCTCTTGCAGCTGCCAATTCCATTTCCAAGTTTGAGATTGTTTTATCGAGAGTTCTGCATCCGACAAGAAATGGAGAAGTTAAGAATTAGATAGCTTTACTAAACCCAGATAAAGATTGCCAGTAATATAGCTTACTGGATAGCATGATGCGTCCTTGACACTTCGCCCAGAATATCCGTCGATTCATGCTTTCTGTCCTTCTAAACAAAATGGATACAGATCAACTGGTAAATTCTTTGACTAGATTTGAACCACGACCAATAAGCAGCTATTCCAGGATTGAAGAAGCCGCAATCTAGAGCTTTCGAAGAATAATTGCAAGCTTTAAGAGAGATGGGGAACTCACTAGTTTTGGAGTACAGCCTTCGGAAACAATCTTTAGATTTCCATCTCCATTCATTGTTCTTAGAATATCTTTAGCTTCCGGTTCTGTCTGCATCCTTCAGTAGATATCACAATAAAGCAATGAGTTAACATATTTATAGCAAACATACAGATGGAAAATGTAAGACTATAGCAATTGAAACAATAAGTCGGCAAAGCTAGATCATGCAAATGGGCATCCAAGAGCAAAAGATACTGCAAGATTGGGAATATGCTTTGTTAATTTCACCGTGTATTGAGGATATCGGAAAAAAAAAATGGACAAGTGAAGATGAAGAAGAGATAGACAAAATGCAGCTAATTTCCGCATGATAATTCACCATTCTGGAAGCATTAAGAAAATCAAATAACGGTGATGAATGCAAAACCCAGTAACAATTTCAAGCATCATGTCGATTCCTCATGCACTGAACAACCCCCAAAATGCTCTTCAAGTTTCGTATTGAAATCACAACCCACAATTAGAAGCTCCGAAGAGTTTCTTCAGAACTGCAGGTTACATAAGAAACTTCCCATCAAAACGGATTACTTCAATTACGAATTTTCCAGGAAAAGAAAATTACCTGTCGGAGAAGAGCATCCCACCACAAAAGCAACCGATACAGAGCAAAAGAGTCCATTTCTTAGAGACCCAGCTCTTTGAAGACTCTGTTCCTCTGCTCTTCCAAGACATTGCTCCCCCTCACTCTACCTCCCTCCCTCCCTCTCTCTCTCTCTCTCTCTCTCTCTCTCTCTCTCTCTCCCCGTCCCTCCCTCCTTCACGCCGAATCAACCGCTAACAACACGAGCGATAACCCTTTCGATCCCCGAGTCAACCCGCCGTGTTGACCCAGATTCAGATCCCAGAAGACCCCAAAGATGAAAAATTCTCCACGACGCAAAAATGGGCACAAGCCAAGACTCCTTCTTTTCAAGGTGTGGGCGTTGAGCTTTCCTTGTCTCTCCACCTCTCTCTCTCTCTCTCTCTCTCTCTCTCTCTCTCTCTCTGAATTGCAGGTGAAAGGTCGGAGACGATGATTGGGAAAAAGGAAAAACAAATGGAGCCTTGACTACTAGAACAACAACAACTTCCACTGACACTTTTCATTAAATAGCTGATGTCTCCTATATCCTAATCTCTAACCGACATCAACAAACCATGCCAGTCCTCATCATAACATCACAAAAATAAACAAGCGAATGAAACGCGGAAGAGGGCAGAAAAACCACTGCTCGTCGTACGTCTCCCGGTTCGAAAAAAAACGACAGCAATTATGAACCGACCCCGCACAACCACTGCTTCCCAGTTGCAACTTACAAGAACTTTGTCTCCTTCGTTCTCTGCTCGCGACGAGTTCGTTCCCGTGCGGTAAATTTGAAGGAGGAGGAAAGCCTCACTCGGGCGCGTTAACGTGTTGTCGTTGAGTCTCGTTTCTCGTTTCTTTCACGAGGTAGAAAAAGAATGGAACTTGGTGATCTTTGGAGCTTCTTGAAGTTTGACGGGCAGTGCGACCGATGGTGTATTTAGTAATGACGCTACAGTGTCTCGCTTCTTCGAGCTGGGTTTGTCTTCAGCTTTTGAGCTCGAGTACTTGAATTTGGAGAAAAAACACTTGAAAGCCTAAAGTTAGTATATTGCAAAGAAGAAATCAAAGTATATACTCGATTGATGATTTCTGTTCTTGTCACAAATTCTAATGTTAAATTGGCTGATCTTTTCAAGCTATTTACAGATAACATTTGGAGTGATGACACGTCGCTCAAAAAATTGTATAGATACTGAATCAAGCTAATGTCAAAATATCTCGCTAGATTAAGTCGCAATCATCCGGAAAACATACTGTTTTCGAATCTAAATCGAATAGAGAGAAAATTACTTTTTTGGAGTTTCCTAATTCTTGCGTATAGAACATATCTGTCGTTTAAAATATTCCGTGCCACTTGATTATGAATTTGACTATAGGGTTTATATGCTCTTTATAAATACACGATATCTCTTTATTTATAAATTTAAATTTTTAGATTGGAAATTTCAACATAGAGAATTCGAACGATGAATTCTTTGCTCAGCGTCCGAAATTATAAGACAGAACATTACAATCGGAGCAACTTTTGTACAGGAGCGAGAGCGATGCGACGTCGTTTAGTGGGTTCCAAAGAAGAGGACATGAGCCATCGTTCCGACTGGCCGATGCCAACCACGTGCACGCCCCCGCATCCACGAGTGATGGGCGCCCACACGTGGAGCACGTGCGTGGTAACATGTCTCTCGAATCATGAGGACGCTCTCCGCCGCTCCCCTCCCTCCAAGTATAGCCTAATGCAGTGGCCACCGTTGCTCCTAATCCATTCGGGTTTGCTCTTCTTGTCTGTTTTTTAAAGTCCTAATTCCGTAAAAAAACCTTAATTTTAAGTCCAATTTCAAATCTGTTTCGAATTTTTTTTTTTTTGGTAAAGGTAAGAGTATATATAAAACTTTTCAAAGACCAGAAACAACCTAAGCACAACCCACTACCTGAACCTATTAGGACAAGAGATGTCCACATAGGGTCAGGAAAGGATCTGCTGTTTCGAATTTTTTTTATCTTAAAAAAAATCCCAAATTTTAGGTTCAGTCCTAAATCTGTCCCGAACTTTTTTTGTCTTTGAAAAAACCCCCAAACTTTAAATCCAGTATCAAATTTGCCCCAAATTTTGTTTTGTATAAAAAAAAATCACCACAATTCAATTTATTTTCAACAATATACCCCGTGATCCAATTCCAACTTAACATGGCACTTCCACGTCGATAACAAATCCACATCAACAAAAAAATGGGTTTTTTTTTAGATAAAGAAAAGTTCGAAGCAAATTTAAACTGAACCTAAAAATTAAGTTTTCTTTTAGATTAAAATTTTTTTAGGGGAATGGATTTATTATCCTTCCTAACTTTCATATCCTGCCTCATTAGTTTGCTGATGTGCATTTTTTTTATCTACATGGAAGTGCCATGTCAAGTTGGGATCAGGTCACAGGAGTATGTTTTTAAAAATAAATTGAATTTTGGTGATTTTTTTTTACACAAAACAAAATTCGAGGTAGATTTGGGACTGGACTTAAAGTTTTGGGTTTTTTTAAAACAAAAAAAAGTTCGGGGCAGATTTGAGACTAGACCTAAAGTTTGAGATTTTTTTTAAGACAAAAAAAAGTTCGGAATAGATTTGGTACTTAACCTAAAATTGGGAAGTTTTTATGGAATTCATCCTTTTTTTAAACCTAATTTTATACGCTAGCCAGACTTCTCTCGGATATGCTCGGGGCTCTCGAAATGGGTCCCAGCCAGCATCATTTGTTGCTGGTAAATCATCACAAAGCAACAAGATTTGCCCACCTTGCAGGGACTTGAATCTCTCGTGCTCGCTCGCTCGCTAATTCAATACCTGGTTCATCCATAATCCTATCTTTTAGGAACCTAAATGTCTGCCATTGGCTGCCGAGGCTGCGACGTTACCCAGTTTCGCCAGAAATCTTATAAAACTTTAGATGAGAGGGTACTATTATGACACAAAAAAGAGTCGGATAGTGCCATTTGTTGCTGATGGAAAAACATAGGTAGGAGGATTTGCAACCCAAAAAGGCGCTTCCTAGAGATATGATTGATTCATCACCAAACGTCTTATTATCACAAAGTACATCATATCCAGGTCAAGCAAAAAAAAGTTCACCTTCAAGCTGGAAAGAAAGACTCCACTAGACGGGTAGGCTTATCATACTTCCCATGATTGCACATCTGATCTCAATTGCATGTGTCTTGTCTGGGGAGAGAGATGTCAAAAGTGTCGTCTCGGGCAGAGACGCCGACTTGGATTCACATGGAGTGGTGGGGGCTTTAGTTCTTGCATGTTAATGGCAGTTGGCAAAAGGCAAGTCATCATGCTCTCCGTATGGTATGGATAAGTTTAATATATGCAATTGAGAGTGAGGAAATTGCATGTTTGTGTGGGATTCTTCCACCTCATCATGGCACACGAAGATCTTATTTCCTACTTTTGGTACCAAGTTATTAGCTTTCGGTAGATATTGAAAAAAAGTATCAAAAAAGTCCTAAACTTATTATATTAATATTAATTTAATCATAAATTTTTCAATTGAACCAAATTAATCATGAGTAATTTCACATTAGTTCCGATTCACTTATTTTCGACCAATTTATTGTTAATTTTCTTTCTTTTGTATTTCCTCATTTTGGCAAGCGAGGGCCAGCAAGCCCTTGCCCACGTTCTTGCTAGCTCTAAGCAAGGTGGCTTTCGCTAGCCGGCCTGAAGGGAAAAAAAAAGAATAAAGAAAAAATAATTAAAAAGGAAAAAATTTAAAAAATTTCAATAAGTTATTAATTATTATTAAAAATATCCACATCATCACTGGTTGTGCTATGTGGAACGGCGAACGTCCACATCAGTAATTTTCGGTCTAAATTAGCTGGATGAACTAAATTTGTACTGATATAAAAGATTTAGAACTAAATTGATATAATTGAAAGGTTTGTGACCTTTTTGGTACTTTTCCCTATATGTCTACACAATGATCTCCATTGACAATTCCATTTCCCCCTTAATTAACCTTGATTAGATCAAAGAATGATTGAGGCTTGAGATTATTCGCAACCGGTGATAGAGAGAAACACTTGGCATAAGTGAAGCTGGAAAAATTGTTCAAAAATTCCTAAATATATTGCACTTTGATCAATTAAGTCCTATAATTTTCAATTTTTCCAATTGAATCATAAACCTCTTCGTGATTTGTTAATTGAGTCCATCCAATCAATTTTAATCGAAAATCGCCGATGTAGAGTAGGATGGCTAGCACTGACATGTACAATTTTTATAATTTAAAAAAAAACTCTGAATTTTTTTCTCCTTTTTTTCTTTGAAGCTCGGCAAGGGCTTGGGCTTTGCTGCCCTTGCCTACGACTAGAGAGGGCTTTGTGGCCCTTGCCTATGACTGGCGAGGGTTGGCCAACGACCCTCATCGGATTTAGTAGGAAAAAAAGGAAAAGAAAGAAAGAAAAAGAAACAAATAATAATAATAATTTAAAAATCTGTCTATATCAGCATCGGCAATACCGTGTGACATTACCGGTGTCCACATCAACGATTTCCGATTAAAATTGGGATGGATAGACTCAATTGGCAAAATTAAAAGGTTTATGACTGAATTGGTCAAAGCGTAACAGGTTTAAAACTTTTTTTGACAATTTTCTTAGGCGAAACCCATATATAAGGTGTTTCCCAACATTTCGACCCAAGAGATCTCAAATTAGCAGCACGAGGATTGTGGTCGAGCAGCACTTGCTACGAAATGATGAAACGAAGGGTTCATTCGAATTGAGAAATTACACAGAAGCGTAACTCAAGTGTGCAGAGTACAGAGCGAGATCGTGATCAGCTTGGTTTCGCCACTTCCTTGGTGGGTGAATCCATACCATTCTCGCCCATGAATTCAGCAGTAGGAGCCCAATCCATGTTGTCTCACTAGCAAGATTCTTGACAGCCCAATCCATTTTACCCGTGCGTGATCTTGAAAATATGGATTTCTTTTTGCACCAAAAGTGAAACGAGTAAATTATGAAAATAAGGGTGTCGAAATCGAAAATTCAAATGATTGAGTATGCAACTTTCAAGAACAATTATATAATCATATTGGATATTCAGACCAAAATTTCTCACGTTGTCGACGGAATAAATTTAACGGTCCCCGATCGATACTTTCTATTTTGCTTGTTAATTGAATTTATTACCGACCGGTGACCAGTTTGATTTTATGTGCGTATTATTTATACCCTTTTTAAGGAAAAAACTATTATGATAATATCTAATGATTTGAGGCATGCTGATATAGAAATTTTGAGAATATGAAGCAGAAATTTGCTGTTTTTTTGGGTTGGCCAGTGAGGCAAAATCTGAATATGCATGGATTTTGTGTATGTATCTGGTATTATGGCATAAAGTCTAATTCAAATTTGATTTGACTTTCTAATTTTGTGAGTTGGAATATAATGCCGGCTCATCTAAATTTTCCTTTTGTTTTTCTTACCCTCTTTTCACTGTCTTCAACTTTTATAGTTTGTGTTGATAACGGTGACGAGATTTGTTACCTATTAAGTCGAGAAGAGGACCATAATATATAGTTTTGGTCATGTTGTAATTATTTTTCCTCTCATTAAGTGTGTCCTCGTCCAGGGCGAGCATGGTTCCAGGTTAGAATTTGAAACCTAATAACCTAACTGGTTACCTGAGAATATGACCGATGGGAACATGTAGGTTCCAAGTTTCACAAATTGTGACGTAGGATTCAATTTCCAAAAATCGGAGCACCTATTTTGAAGGGTGTGTTCCAGGTTCCAAGTAGTCGGAACCTGGAACCTGACTGGAGCTTGAAACCTTAAACAATTTTTTTTTTTGTTTTTTCTTGATCTATGTCTTCGTGTGATCCTATAGTGTTCTATGTCATTAGATGATGAGTGTATAATCTGACATCACTAGTCTAATGTTTCATTTTATGACTTGTTAATGTTTAATATTTTTTATGTATCTAAATATAAGCTGTGATCAGTGAATTGTAGCAGCAAGCGAGGGTCATTCACTGCAATTGTTCAATTAATAATACAGACGAAACCTTGGTAGACCCTAGAACTTGTGACAAGATATGTTCCAGGTTCCAAGATATATAGAGTAGATTCCAGATTCCAAAAAATGAGGAACATATTCCTATTGGTAGGTTTCGGGTTCCAAACCGCTCACCCCCATCCTCGTCAATGCTTCATATCGTGGAAGGACTACTCCCACATTTCCGGAGAAGAATAAGAAAGATAAATCATTCATCACATGTCTGACCATTTTGAATGCTTTGACAAATTCAATAAACCATTCAACTATTCTTGCGCTCACAAACTCAAAAAAGTACATTATTAGAAAGTCCAACTTCAATACTTAAGCTCATAAGTGGAAAGATGCCGCATATATATAAAGAGCATGTAAGCCTCTACACAAGCGATACGAATTGTTTTAACACACGTTTTTGCGAGAGAGATTGCCGAAAGCACCTAGGAAGATAAGATCGCCATGAGGCAAAAGAGTAGGTAATGAAAGAAACAAGAGGAACGTCTTCTTTTATGGGCAAACACAAAAACATCCCGTTTGCCATCTTTGGGACAGAGTCAAGTTCTCTAGTAGAAGCTCTTTTTCAAAAAATGGATGCATGATGCACTCCACAACAAAAGGCATGTTATCAAGAAGCCTTGTTCTTCTCATTTTTCATGTGTGGCTTTGTAGGAAATGGAATCAGGCCGATATAGAGTTTCATGAATTTTGACCATTTTCATTTTGTTCTTTTGAAAAAAAAATGAAGCAAGCAATTTCGGCAATAAAAACTTAAACGAAAACTCAACGGAAATCGATCGCCTGAATGTGTTATTTTATGGAAAATGGATGTCGATCTTGCATTAACAATGTCGTCATATCATTCTACGTATTTCCTAAAGGTCTCTAACCGGTCGTGCAAACTTATTATGACCACGATTGTAAGGTCCCACGAGCATGATTTTGTTGGAAAATATCGAATTTTTTCAAAATTTTTAATGCCTTTATGTAGTCAAAAATTGGCTTTACTCTAGTTTTCGAGAAAGGCTTATCATGGTAACATAAGTATTAATTAAACCACACCATGAATATGTTTAAGGCAAAGTTTGTAATCTCTTGAATCGTTTTTATCCTATTTTCACCGGAATCACCACCTTGTTTTCATGTACATCATATAAAATCATGTAAAACAAAAAGGACTTCCTAAGGATCACCTTTTTTTTTCAAAATATCCCCCGTTAGATTATTCTTAAACAAACGTTTAAATCGATATTTTAATTTTAATTTTCTCAATTTTAAAATTCGAAATTAAATTTCAAAAAAGTTCATATTTTTTTGCCATATATACGTGTACAATTTCTTTGTACTCTGTCAATAATTTCCTTTCTATAAATTAGTAATTCATATTACCGTCACGACCCTCCAATTAAATCCCAATTCTCTAAAACATGATCCAAATTCAGAACCATCTCTTCCCAAGCCAAAAGCATGGGAATTGCCCCGTCACCAGGTCAATCATAGGGTGTGCTTGTTTTGAGAAAAATGAATGGTTTGGAAAACGCATTCCTAAAAATGATCGCTCGGTATCGCTTATAAAAATGAAAGGACGAAAAATATTTTTACTGTTCGCGAAGGTATTTAGACCGCGGTCTCGACTTAATCGATATGGGTAGATAATTAAAGCGAATTACATAACGGATGCATTCCATAAAAAATTGCAAACTCTGGATTAGGCTCTTGGACACATCAATGCATATCAAGCCTCAAATCGGGAAAATGCAATTTTCATCGTTATGCATGTGAGGTGTCCTCCAAGTGCACATGCTCTTGTATGTCCAGCAAAAGAAACGAACGAATATGTTACAACCAGGAATCAAGTCGAGTTCCGTACATGACCGATCACAACGAAAGAGACCAGCTCCATGATGATGTATCACAAATGTATGAGGCCTATGAAATTAAGTCAAGTTGATCGAGCAATAAAATAGTCAGGACAGTGCATCTCAAGAAGCACGAAGTCTCGGATTCTAACTTTGCTCGACGGGATCTCTTAGGACCTAGCCAGGAGGAACAAATTTCTTCGACTCGACTCGGGGCTAGGAAGGTGATTTAAGTCCGGATGGCATGGAAATCGGCTCGAAATACTACTTAAACCTTTTGCTAAGAAAACGGTCATAGAGTTCGAATGGTGCGACGGAAAGAGAGAAGAAAAAAAGTTACGGGTTGCGTGTTTATTTAATGTCCCACTTCTTTAACTAATCATCTCAGGATATTCATTCGTCATCTTACCAATCAGTCTTTCACTCTCTTGCATTGATCGGCATAAAAATAAAACACTCGCGTTTTAGAGAAAAGCTGCGGAAAAGCTGCATGAAAATGACGTTTTGTCGTCGAGGAACACAAAGGGGAATCTCAAGTTGATACAGAAAAATATGAAGAGGGCAGTTGGCATTTCTCTTTCGGCTCCTGGTGCTAGTTGACGGCTTTAGTCAATTACTGGGGCGTGATTTAGGGACCACCGCGGGCAACTCAAATCTGAGGAAAAAGTTGGAACTCTCACGCCTCTTGAAAGGACGAGAGAGAGTCCGTTCAATCCTATAGGTCAATTTGGAGCCCTCAGGCCAGATCAGCACGGCGCTTGCGCGCCTCAGACGTTCGTGATTTCTGCATTTTCCGTTTGCTGTTCTCGGGGCTGTCCCAGACGTTTGTGTGGCCGCATTGATCTTTGTTTAAGATATTTGTACGGCTTCAGTGCAGAATGGGAACTACTCGCATTGCGAATTCATTGATCCGCCCCTTGCATTGGTCACGGGAGCATGTGTGCCCGACTGATCAATGAGTAAAAGGTTTCTAATGTCGAGGAGATGTGATGTGCAATGAAACACGTAGCGTCGCCTCAGCACAAGAAGCTCGGACAAAGTCTTTAACCTTTTGAGAGTAACATGGATTCTGAAGCATTTAATAGACTGACAGAGAAACCTGTCCGATGTGCTAATATGTTTTAAACTTTTTGGAAGTATCTGATGGCGAGTTCGTCCACGCTTTCCACGGGTCGGCCGAGCCATTGGCATTCATCCACACGAGCAAAAGAAATAGAAATTAGATGGAATGAGGGATAGCAAGTTAGTCCCGTATATCCATGCCAGGTGTCCAAAGGCAAAGATTAAAATTATTGCTGGTACCGTGCATCTTACAACATGTGCAGGATAAATTAGTCTCCATGACTAAATCTCTACCAAGTTCAAAGCTGAGTAGACAGATACACAATGACCCTTTAAGTCTTAAGAGAGGCTCCCAGAAACAGAGAACCGAGATATATGACCTCAGAACAATCGTGTATAAAACACACCCCGCGAGTTGGTAAAATTGATCGCCGTGACCGATTCATGATGGTGAGTGTTCTTGAAGTGAGCTTAACTATTAGATTTTTCAGCATGTAGATGAAACTGATTAGAACTATGCAGAAATTCAGCAATTGATTCCTGTGATGGGGTTGCTTCCTCTACTCCAAATGAAGATGTGGCGTAGGACAAAAATGTAAAGTTCACAACCTCTTCACAGGATTATTAGTCCAAACTCCACATAAATGGAGATATATTACATGGAAATTGAAGCTCTTATATGTTCACTCTAAAATGACTACAATCTTCAACTCAGAAGGCTATACCACAACCCTGAGAACATGATTTTAAGAACAATCGATGACATGGCGTTTCAACTCACTAAAAATTTCCATAGTCTTATCAAAGTGATTCCAGAAACCCAGTTTTGGTCAGAACAGCATTCCTCACTTTGCTGAGATCCCTCCCCTTAAGAGTCCTCCCAACACCTTCGCAAACCGAGAACGACGATATACGACTCCTTGCAAGCCTGGAAGCTATAAATTCATGTGGTGGCATCTTATAATCATTCTCATCCTCATCTCCGTCACTCTCTCCTGCATAGTGCACGTCCTCGTCGTCAGCTTCATCGTCACCATTACCATCATTTCCTCTCCAGGAAGCTTTCTTGGATTTGGCATCTCGCCTCTTAATGGGTGACCAGTTTGGGACATTGACGGGTGCCGATTGCTGAATGATTTTGGGTTCAGGGGTCGAACCGCTGCTACTGCCACTGCCACTGCCACTGCTTGCTCTCGGGATCATTTTTGCTGCGGAATGTATTGGGCTTCGGCTCGAGTAAGACCCGGAGGGTTCGGTGGTGCAGTGCGCTTTTGGGCTGTGATTTTTTTTGTCGTCTAGAACATCCCACATGTCCGATTCTTCAAAGTCGCCATCTCGTAAGGATCTCCACAGACCACTGCCCTGGTAATAGTAACCATTCTTGTCCTCCATTACTCACTGCACACACCCACCAAAAAAAAAAACAAGGAAATTTGATTGTGCTGAAGGTGATTCAATAATTGCACGTAGTATCAAGGTCAAAATCCAATCTTGCCGAAAGATGACACTCGGGTCGAGAGGACACAATGAGTTGCAAGAAACTTGGAAGAAGGAATTTTACCAACCCCTGAATCAAGAATCTTGCGGAGTCACAACTTAGCACCGATGAATAGAAATCTCTGCAAAAAATGATCAATAAGATGTCATTGAAAAGGAGAAAACTGGAGTATTTGTGGAATCTCTTCAATCAATTTGAAAATGACCCACGAAATCTACCGGCTGTCAGAAACAGAGTTCAACCAGCTCGCCCGAAGAATACTGAAGGAGGGAATATCAGCGATGGAGGCGGCCTTTTATCGAAGCTCAAGATCCACAGAGAGAGAGAGAGAGAGAGCGATCGAGTGAGACAGGCCTGACATCTTTTTGTCCTTCTGAATCACACGGTCTTCATGTGTGATTCAGAGGCCGACGTTGTGCGTTCTGTTCACGGAGAGAGAGAGAGAGAGAGAGAGAGAGAACACAAGATAGGGACGCGAGCAAAATCTACTGGGGCAAAATACAGGAAAGGAGCTATTGTATATGGAATAATATCCGACCCCAAAAGAAAAACAATATGGAATGTCAACAGGTAATAAACAGTATGTGCACATCCTTATCAAATAGCCTTATCTTGGCTAACTCAATCAATGGATCCAGCCAGCTTTAGGAATCCAATTAATTAATGCACAGTAGCACCTCATCACAGGGTCCGTCCAGTATATCTCCCTGCATTATTAACCTCCTCTGCATCTTCCTAGTTGCCGAACCAGCAATCGATCGGGAGATGAATACCAAAAACATATCGGGCAGGCTCGTCCCGCGGGCTGGTTCGCAAAACAGACACGACCGCCGAGCCGCAACGGGCCAAGCGTCTCGATGCTGTCCTGGACCGAGACAGATGGGTCATTTCAACTTGCCGTCCTGCTAGAGCACCCAGAGGGGTCCATCAAAGAGCTCGAGAACATAATTTACCAAATTGAAAGGGAGATCCTCCTTTTTTCTTACGGCCAGATCCTGCTGTCCGGCAACGATGTGACCCGCATGGGAATGATGGCCGTCATTCAATGCACTTGGGCTTCGCGCGCGATGAAGAAGCTGCGGTTTTGGCGCATGATTATAACGCGAGTTATTGAAAGCATTTTGTTCGTTTCTGGACGCTCGACAAGTTTTTTCCGAAGGGAAGGAGAGAGCGGTGGAAAATGGAGGAGGGAATCTTGGGAGAGCTTCCGCAGATGTTCCATCGCTGGTGATTCATGCGATGGCTCTGTTCTCTGAGGCTCTGCTCTCCTCCACGTTCGCAGAGGCCGCCGAAAAGCAACGGGCTTTGTATTTCTTCTTTCTCGCTCTAAATTTTTGTATTCTTCTTCTATTTGAAGGAAAATTTTTAAACATCTTATAAGGAATAAATGTGCCGAAAGCCTTAAAATTTATCACGAAAATATAATTAAGTCCCATAGCTTTCATAAAGTGTAATGAAATCCTTAAATTCCAAAAATCTCCTAAAGTGCGTAAAATTTTGCCAAATCCTCCTCCCCTCATATAGAGTTTGTTTCCAAAAGACCCCTCAAAATTGGCGACATTCTTTCAAATGAGCCTCCGGCATCGACAGCCAGCGATTTTGGCGGACGATGAGCTACGGGGTCCAACTTCATGTGCTTTTTTCTAGAAAGAATACCCGCTTTCGAAAGAATTTTGAGAAATTAGACCCACTTCCGGGAGATTTTTTTTTTTTGTTTTCCTTCATTTTATTAAGAACGGTCTTTCTTATGCAAAAACGACGGATGGAATCGAGAATAGAAAGATAAGATAATTACGCGATTCGATCGATGGCATGTGTTCACGGGGCAAAAGAGCGAAAACACACTAATCAATACTTAGAAAGACACAGGGCTCTGAAAACATCAAGCACGGATACACCTGAACATATCTCTCTCTTGAAAGTCCAAACATCACAAAGTGGCATACCAAGAGAAAATACTTAAACAACGAAATTAGGCCGTACCCTGGCGAGGTTGGTGTTAAGCTAAGATCTCAAGCCTTCAACTCGGGTCCTCCACTTCCATGACAGGTCTCCTCGAAAATTATAAATCGGTTGCTACAAAATCTATCGTATCCAGTAAAGAGGCCAATAGATTAGCAGATTTAGTTGTGAAGGCCTGAAGATGTAAGGCCCTTCCACAAAATCGGATTTCTAATCCGTTCGAATTCTTCGAGAGCTTGTTTATTCTCGAAAATTATAAATCAGTTGCTACAAAATCTATCGTATCCAATAAAGAGGCCAATAAGTTAGCGGATTTGGTTGTAAAGGCACGAAGATGTAAGGCCCTTCCACAAAATTGGATTTCTAATCCCTTCGAATTCTTGGAGAGCTTGTTTATTCTCCAGCCCCCTCTACGGTGTAATTGGGCTTGCCCTTAATAAAGCGAAATGGACTTTGCTGAGGCAAAAAACCCCCCCCAAAAAAAAAGAGGGGCTACAATCCTAGCCAAATGGAGTTGACAAAATATGTTACTCGTACTCCAATCAACTCAAAACTTCAAGCTTGTCGGCATATGACTTGAGCTTGAAAAGTGGAGCTCGACCAGAACCCAATCAAATCTTCCACAATCATCACTTGACTTCGAAAGGTAAAAATTTGAATGGGAGATTTGAATAGATATCATTCACATAAGTATCAAACGAAAGTAGCATGTCAATTATCTCTACCTTATGGTCAGACTCGAGTTTCGAGTAGCTCAAACTGGTACCAAATGTTATTCAGCTTTAAGCCTTTCCAAATAGGATCTCAATGTAATTCTCACCGTTCAAGTTTGACTCGTCTTTTCTAATATGTAATCATTCATGCTTTTGAGTATATGACTCGTCTTTAAAATTATGTGTAAAGGATATGTAAGCGAAGTAATTCAAGCCGAGCTTTCCATGAAAAGGAGACCGAATTGGTATCATCCGGTAAAATCTTGAATTTGACAGCTTTGACTAAAAGAGAAATGATAGGCCAATGAACCTTTTACGGATTTGCAACTCAATTTGTGAGCAGCCTTGGTTCTCCCACTCGTGTCCGGTCCGGTCCGGTGCGGACCGGTTTATGCGAATCTTCGACGGATCGACGCGAACCCAGTCCCAGACAAAGTTGGACCGGCATTTCACCTCTCTGTAGTCTCTCTCTTCCAAAAACCAGATTTTTGTCAGCATCTTCTTCTTCTTCTTCTTCTTCGTGGCCTGCTTGCTACAGTGTGCTGTGCTTGAGCCACGCCTGATTTCGATCACCACAACGTTCGTTTCACTTTTGGGTATCGTCTTGGTCGCTGCCTAGCGCCTCGCCCACCAGTCTATACTCGTAAAGAGAATCAAGATTCTCTGAATTTGCACAGAGAGAGAGAGAGAGAGAGAGGTGGGGGGGGGGGGGGATGTCGAAGATCTTTTCGAGGATTGCCGGATATTTCAGCAGCCGGACTCTCGTCGGCATGGATAAATCTGGGAATCGCTATTTCGCCCGAAAAGAAGAGATCGATGGAATCAGTCAGTGCCTCGCGCTTTCATCTTCTCTTCCCATTTTTTTCCCTCCTGTAATGTACATGTCTTATGGGTTTCTCATAGCAGCGAAGAAATGTTCGAATTTCATGCATAAGTTATTTCAAGTTGTAGTAGGCGACTCTGTTTTAGCTGCTTCTGTATGGGGGGGGGGGGTTTGATGGCTCAAAAGGAATGAGCTGTATGCCTAATGAAGTTACACAAGTACTGAAAGATAGTGATTCTGTTGTTATCAGTCCAATTGGTTATGTGTAACCTTGTTTGCCACTTGGGTTGTGTGCAATGTTGGATTTGAAATGTCTTGGTTGCTCCTGAAGGACTCCAACATTTGCTACCACAGAGTGGCTGGGCAGACATTTGAGCTAATGCTCGTAAAGTGTTTAATTAATTAGCTGAGATAATCATGTCAAACAAAATGTGAACGATAGCTGTGCTTAGATTTGGACTCGTCATCTACGGGAACTCGTGCTTGCTGTAGTATGAGATTGATTGAAAAGAAAAGAGATGTCCGTATATGTAATTTGTTTGTGTACGAGAATGAATTGCACTGCTAAATAATTCAGCGCATTGTTTGCTTACAATGTACTTTATGGATGTATTTACTAGTGAAGGAGAAAAGGTGGGTGGTATTCAAGAGTGAGCAGGATCCTACATCCATTCCCGGTAAGCATTTTCCAACAGACATGACTTTTTGGTTCTGGTCCCTTGTAAGTTCATAGTGTGGGTTCTATGAATTTTTACGAGTAGTATGTTAATTGCAACGTAATGGCCGATGACAGTTTTCTTTTTAATTTTCTTCCCTGGTAGTTGAATGGATCTGTTGGCTGAATGGACAGCGTAAGATAGCTCCGACTCCAGAGGTAAAGTTAGCTCTATTTCTATATACACAACTGTTAGCTGCGCACCTAGAGGGAAGGAAAAGGGGAAACTTCAAACATGAAAGGGGTAGGTCTGGAGAAAAAGAGAACTGAAGAAGATAGTGTGAAGTTCTAGGAAAAACAAAGTTGTACTTTAACCTTTCTACAGTTAAGAAAATCAATATGCACCGCGGATGTAGAATTGCTAGATTTTGTGTTAATACATAAAGAGAGTAGTCTGTGCAGTAATGGCGGACTTTGGATTTGTTCAAATGCTTCCTTTTCTGTTAGTTTTAGTTCTGCAACAAATTTGTGAGGAAAACCTCCTGCTTTTGAATAAATTTATGACCAGTGAGAACTCAATACGACTAGCTTAGTTCTCTGCACAGGAGCTTTTGATTTTTCTTTTGGTGTCATTTTGAGTGCAGACAAAGTCACATTTCTTTCTTATCTCGCCTTCCCCTTGAAATGCACCCACACCACTTCCATAAAGTATGGATTCTTCTGAACTCCAGTGAACTCCGGCTAACTCCTCTTGACATATACTCCATTTCTCTTTTGCTGGAAGTTGCACACAATATCTTTTTTGTGGTGTAGTCCTCACCTGTTTTGCATTGTGAGATGGGTTGGTGAAGTCATGTCTGACAAAGACGCTTAGAATATTTTGCTGTGTATTAAACTTGCTGCCAATAATATCTTGGGGGAGTGATTTTATGTTCTTTCACTATTAGATAACGCTACAACTCTCTTCAGGAAATGGTGGAGCTTGAAGCTAGGCGTGAGCGGATTAAACTTAATGTTGCCAGTATGTGTCTCTAACTTATCTGTAGATATTTATTGTCTTCCCTCCTTTTGTTTCCCATTATGTGGTACTCCTAGTCCCTGGCTTCTTATTGATCTCTCCACTGACAATTGATTGATATGATAGAGAGTATGGTTCTTATGGAACAGATTCAAAATGACTTGTTGGCATGTTAGGTGCTGTTGACTTGACTGTCACCTTCACATGAAGTCTCTATTTATTGTTTATCCTCCAGCCAAATGTTTGGTGAAATTTATCTCTCTGTCTCTGTATCTGTAGAATGGGTCAAGTTGTAGGCCTCCATGTCATTCATACTAAGCTGTAAAATGTTTGCTAATACATGAAATCTTCTAAAGTTTCCTGAAACAGAAATATTTGAACACCTTCATACGAAATTGCATGGTGTGTGATCAGATGCTGTAACTGTGGTGGCCAGCTATAATCTGCAAAAACTAGACCCAATTTGTGGTTGGGTAAATATATAGTGGAACTGAACTGAATGATCATCACAGCTTGAATTTTGTTGAATTTTGGACCACAACAGCTAAGTCTTGGAATATGCCTGGATTGATCTTTATCGATGATCATCTATGTTTTCCGACTTCAGCCTTTTCAAGTCAATTCCAATGTGTACAATCGCTGCATTGGCATTTTCAGATTTTTTTCTATCTAAACTCCCTGCTTTTTTATGAGTTTTTCATTTCATTCACTGCTTTCATTTCCACAGGGTTAAAAGAGGAAGAAGAAAAGAAATTGAAAGAAGGCAGTATCCGCAAAAGCATGAGTGCTGGTCTGCTCTTCGCTCTATTTCTCTGTGATTGCATATCAACCTTTCTAAACCCCTGGTTATACAACCCCCTTTTGTAGGTAAAGTTGGAGGTCCAGACTTGCGAAGTTTTGTTCGGCAGTTTCCATCCTCTGCAGATGGTATGGTGATTTGTGTATTTATATTTTTATTGCATGTTAAAAGATAACGCTATTATATATAATGAGCTTTATATGATAAATTGAATTACCAATTGCAATTACGGAGGCAGTTTATTTATAGTAGGAGGATTACATGAATCATCCAACAGCCTCAGAAAACATGCATTTAGTCACCAGACTGTTGAGAGCTGAAGGAAACATTACTGTCGGTTACTGTTTTTGTTTTCCGGTTACAGTTGTCTACTGTTAAATGATGGACAGAGATGTGAGTACAAGTACGCTGTCAAACATCATCCTTGCAAACATAACTTCAAATCTAGCCTTCCACTTCTAAAGCTGTATAGGGAGAGAGAAAAGATTCAAAGGCTACAGCTTTACTGAATGACTTGATGAAAGAGTTCATAAGATGGCTCTACTTATAGAGAACGAGAGACACCCAAAAACCCTAATTACCTTAATTAAGACTCACCTGCTAGGTACTGACTAACACCATTAAATATACTTCAACAAATGGAATAAGTATTAGATCATTTCTGATGCTTTTATTGACTTGAGCATACCAATTTATCATCACTTCCCCCACCAGTGCACTTAAACAGTTAACATTCTGCATCATACTTATGGTTTCGAATGCTCCCCCACATGACACTCCCCACTTTCCAGAACCAGATATATAAGTAAATAAAAGGCTCCGAATTTGCCCTAGGGACAGAACTACAGTTTTTACTTCTTTTTATGCTTCCAATGTAAGACATATGCCAACACTGAATAATTTAGTTGCTAATTATGTTGACACTGTGATGTTGTCTTGCAAAGGTGGCAAGGTTGAGGAGACATCGGATAAAACAGACAGCATGAGGTGAGTAGCTTATATTTCTCTCTTTAGTCTTTACAGGAAAGTGAAGAATAAGAGCAAACTTTTCTACTATGATTATTGAAGACGCCCCTACTACTCCTTTCCTATTTCCTTTTTGTGCTGTGCTGCAAAACTTGTTCATTGCCAACTCGATTTGCTATGTAAGTACTTCAAGTCAAGCTACAATACTATCACTAAGCATTTTGTTAGAGCTTGTTGTTAGGAAATAATAATGCTCCTTTGTTCTTGCTTTGTCTTGAACCATAGAAATACCTCCTTTTCTGTTTTTCTTTTCACATTATGTAGCTTGTGACAGTCATCAATATCTTCTTCATCATCTTGAATTGCTTCGAGATATTGTGGTCAAGGGAATTGCGGGCACATTGCTTCCCGACAAATTAGAAAGGACAAGGAAAGAAACAAAGGATAAAGTAGGGAAAAACCAAAGAATATGTTTTCAGACGCACTTACAATGGAGAGAGACACAGTTCAAATGTGATTGATGCATGCTTTGGCTGGACTTCTATCTTGTGCAGACAAACTGAAGAAAGAACGAAAGAAGAAGAAGAGAAGCCAGTCCCAGAGTAAGTTCCTTTGGAATTGAATTAGTGATTCGGTGCACAAAAATTTTGTTTCCAAAATGTTATAGTGGTTTCTATACTGTGCGTTAGAATGTTGACGAGTTTTGCTAGTGGAGGCCTGTCTCATAACAGACTTTTGAGCTTTCACTAGTGTTGGGTGAAAAAAGAACATTGGAGATAGGGATGCTTTATGTTATGGGGCTTGTCCCGTATGAGACCATAACTAAATCAGATCACCTCTCAGGTCAACGGAGCCCACAGGATCCGGTGCATCGTTCAAGCCGGGGACATGGCAACCCCCGACTTGAAGCTATTCCTCCTGGTGTTCTAAAGGTTCAATACTGCAATGCTCCGGGTCCTGTTCCTGCTTCTTTGCGAGATTCACTGATGAGAATAGTGGGTATGGCTCAAGGTGGGCTGACTAGGCAGTTCCTATTCGAGAGAGAACCTTCAAGACTCCAATGTTGAGTCTTGATTTCGGGTTTTTTCTTTTTTTGCCAAAATTTGCATTTTGTAGGTTGTTCTCACAATTTTGGGCATTTTCGGGATCATTGAGATTGTTGCACATTGTGCCACACAACTGCATTACAAGTACACTGAAAAATAAAGAGGCCAAGTGAAGGCGTCAAGAGATGTTTTTGGGAAATATTTTGTCTTTCTTCTGGAACGGATGTTTGCTTGACAATGTGCGAAGATTGAGTTAAAAGCTCAATTAGACTCGGAGTTGAATCATATGTGAGCTTCAGCTTGTGCGGTTTCATTCGAATTCAAGGTTTGTACAATGATTTGGGAAGGCATGTACCTTTCTAATGTTGCCGCCTGGCTCCATGTTATCGAAGTGCAGCACATATTCTAGATTGCTTTGCTTGTCTTTTATTCGAGAATGAGGAAATTTCGAAATGATCAGAGTCTTCGACTCGCCAAAGATGTAACATACAATTATTCATGTTCAGCTTTTGTGTAAAAATTATACTTTCATCTGATTCAAAATTTGCCAATGTCTTGCGTATAATCCTTTTTTCTTTGGCAAATAAAGGGACAAAACTAAATAATCTAACGTCTAAAGTCTACTATTCCTACTTTATCACTACACAAAATATCTTCTTGCTAATATTAGATTTGAGAAGCGATTAGATATTACGTTCTACTTACAGCTTCCTAATGTATAATCCTTTTGAGTTGTAGTATCACTCAAATAAAAGTAGAGTTAATTTCCCTACTCGCTCTGGAAGACCTCAAGTATATGGCGGCAGACCCAGTGAAGCGTGGAACGAACCTTTTGAAATTTTATTTTGTAACCCTCGGGAAATCTTTTGAATTGCCATTGCTTGAAATCTTTCAAATTGCCGTTGTTTCGTTGTCAATTCGCTTCTGACCATCAAATGAAACTATCCATCACAGAAATTGGTTAGATGATATCTTGAGCAGTTAACATATCTAGAACCTTGACAGATATAGATGCCTTGTGAGCTTCACAGAGGTTACTTCGCAATACCTTGTTGCAACTTTACTTCAGTCAGTACCCTTGGCATTCCCCCTCTTTGTGATTAAAGTCGAGAATTCGAGCATTGGCCCTCGTGGGGATTGTCATCCGTCCAGTTAATTCATTCATTTTCGATTGTCAATCTCATTAATCATTGCGAATCGAGTTTTATCGATAATATTTATAAAAAGAAGTTTACGATTGACGACAGTAGAGGAGATTTCTGTTGTTTGTCTGTGACCATTCAAATAGGGCACCTCACTCGGTCCCGATCAGGTCGGAAGTTGCGTTTATATTTAACATAGGGCGTTTCTAAAGCACAGTCACCTTTTAACAAACTCCCTTGAGTTTTTTTGTTTTATTTTTCCTTCATGTTACCAAGAAAATAAATACATCTCGTGTGAACATATGTTGCAAAATTCCGACAAAAAAAATATATGTTTCAATTTTCTTTTTGGAGGGGGAATTGAAATAGAGTTGAAAGAATTTGAAATGCCGTTGTTTTTTTTCGAAAGTAAATACAAAATTATTTAATTAACGAATATTTGGATATAAATTCCTCGGAGGTTGCGATCTCTCCCAGCTTCCCCTTTGCAAAATCATTTGAACTCCAAAAATCCAACAGCAGAACCGCCGGAGTACTAACCAGTGTTGGTGGCGGTGGCCTTTTAAAGGCGGCGGACCGCCTAGCGATCAGCCATTTTCCTGCGAGACCGCCATCGCCGCCGCTGAGATCCACCGGCGGGGCGCTTCCTCTTTCGATGGCGAAGGGGCTGCACGGCGGCGGCGGCGGCGGCGGCGGCGGAGGAGGCCAGAGTTTGCCGGCCGACGTCTCCCAGGTTGTCGATCAGCTGGAGCGCCACTGCTTGGCTCCCGACGGCTCTCTCGTCTCCAAATCTGCCTACTACGACCTCCAGCTCGTAACTCTCTCTCTCTCTCACTACCCCCCTCCGCCTTCTCTTTCTCCCCTCGAGTAATTTCGCTCTTCCGTGTTTTGTCGCGGAGAAAACGACGGCGAGGAGAGCGGCGGAAACGAGTTTGCGATCGCTTAGATCGCAGGATCGTACGTTAACTGCTGATTGGAATTAGGCTTGGTTGATCTGTTTCGATCTCGAAATGTGTCGTTGCATTGAGAGAGATTTGCAGTCCTATTCTGTCGAAGTGTTTGTTGATTCGTGCATTGATGTGTCAGGCGAGAGAGGAGATGTCCAGAGAGAGGCTGCGTTATCTGGAAGCCATGGTGAGATTGCTGTTCTACAGGACATTACTAATGTGACGGTTTCCGTGCTTTTTCCTTCTGTACATTGTTTAGGTCTGACTTTGAAGCGGTTCGTGTTCTCTGTATCTTGTGGTGGAATTGATTTAGGCGATCTATTGCGAGGCAATTGCTATGGTTGAAGAGTATCAGCAGGCTGTTTCGGTGGCTAATCTGGGCGGGATTCGTGATCTTCAGGGTTTGTATCCCCAGCTCGGATTGAAGAACTCCCCGCAGGTCTTTTGATATTCTGTCATAATAGTCTATGTTGTGTGACTAGAATAGTTATTTGATTCTTGTGTCCTTGAGCAGATGAACTGACCTACTGACTTCTGGTGCTTCTCGCTTTCTTTCCTTCATGAGTTGTGGTGCCATGCTCTAGAATAGCTGTATGGAACACTCTTTTCAGCTATAACAATGCATGAAAATGCCATGGAAATGTGTCAGAAGTGGTGCTCTTGGCATTGCTATTTGTGTCCAAGTTTGCTTCTAAACTATTGAAAAATTCCTCCACGTGGAACATACCTATTTGATGCTTAGCCAATGAAATGATGGCCGGCTCTGTTGCTCTATATTGAGACTTTTTCCTTTGGCATTGCATCTGTTGTAACATGCTGCATCTTTTTCCTGATTATAGGTATATGAGACTCTAGAGCACCGTCTGGTTGTTGCAGAAGCAGCTCAAAGACTGAGGCTTCCTTTAATATCGAAAGATGGAGAGATCCACGAGGATGAAATTGAGAAGTGGAGTATAATGTCAAGAAGCTCCATTGATAGCACTAGTACTAGCTTTACCATCAGTTCAAGCACTAATTCCATAAATTATACAAACATCTCTACAAATAGCAGTCTAGGCACTGCCAATAATTCTCCATCAATTAGCAATGCTGATGCGGTGGAACCTGGAGTTGGTGGTGTTCCTAACCGTTTTCTTGGAATTACACCTGCGTATTTATGGCAAACTCAGCTTCAACGGACACCACTATCTGTGGTACTGATTCATGAAATGATTCATATATGTATTGCTCCGATAGGTTACCGATCATGTGTTATTTTGTTATATCCCTGGTACTGTCTATTTTATTACTTTTCATTTTCATGCTCTAATGAAACCTGTTGCCACAAATTGAAATAGTTGAAGGGAGAATATTCATTCCTTCTTTGGTATGTAGGATATGACAGAGTACCAGATGTCTCTGTCCCATGAGATTGAGGCTCGTCTGAAAGTCAAATGTGATAAACTGGCTGATGCGTTCACTGATGACATTGGTAGTTTTCTATTCTCAAATCTTTTTCTTTTCGATCTGCTCTCTATTTCTAGCTAATGCATGTTGTGTCCTTTTTCGACTACATTTTATCTCCACTAATGTCTGTGAATGTCAACTTCTCAATGGAAAATGTCCAAGATATTATTTGGAGGAATACCTTCATCACAAAGCATGACATCTTTTTGGGAAAAAGGCAGTTTGATATGCAGTATGTATCACGATGTTCTTGTATGCATGAAAATTTGATACTTTCTTTTTCATGCAGATTCATCATCAGGAAACCAAAATTTGAGTGCCCGTTTGCCAGAAAGGTTTGTGTCTTGAATTGGTTTCTTTTTCGAATATATAATTAACTGATATGTTATGTGTCCATCATATCTCCCTTTAATATGTGCCATTTGTTGTTCGTGCTGATGCTACAATTTTCTCTGAATTTGCTCTACTATGCCCTTCTAAATAATAGATCTGATTCCTAGTCAAATTATTTGGAGATGTTAATGGACATATCGCCACCCCAAGAATCGATACAGAACATGCTACTCTAGTCTAATCTTTTTCCACTTGAATTTTCTGAATTTACATCCACTACCATACACCCACGCTCTTCACCTGAGAAATATCTGCAGTCCAGTTTTAATATCTCTGCATAAAGCACGACTGCATGAGTAGTTTATTCACGTCCAGTTAAAATTATCTAATGTCATCTTCCTTTTTCCTGAGATGCTACCTGCTGTTGAAATCCTATCTAAAAGAGGATATCCGTGCAAAAAATTGGGCGAGTTATCAATGGTTGATCAAGCAGCTTTTCATTTTAAGGGTTTGGATTCTATTAGAGTATCTTCCGGAAGGACTCGACACCACAACGATAAAAACTAAATATTTTCCTTAAAGTAGGATTCGTTGCAATGTATGTTTTATAGTAATTTTAGATTTTAGAGGAAGCATTAATGATTAATTATTTAAGGAGTCTTAGAGAATAAACTATACTTTGTTAACTTGGATGGTTTGTTATGCAAGAACTCCATGAGGAATTAAGATTTTCTGTAGTTGATTTGAAGTCCTGTGGCTTGATTGGGAGGATTTTATGCAGGAACAAAGTAGGAGAAAACATGAAATATGGACAAGAGAGCTTGACGAGAAAGCACATATTCCTATAAATTCATCTTGCAGGGCCTAGAATATATTATTTCCTGGAAACCCCATTTCACCCTGTGGAGGAACATGAACTTTGAACTGTGAAAAGTGATCTTGGTTGATCCTTGAAGGGTAATGACTTGCACCCTAGGAACGTGTTGTCCTCAGTCAGTTAACGTTTAGTGGCAAAGTCATCTGTCTATCGTATGCTTCTTCAGTAGTAGAATTCGAGCAATTGGGTTGTGTAGATATTCAGTATATGGTACTCTGAAGTGTATGGGACAGCCTCTTAATAAGATTTATCCCATATGCTTGGATAAATAACCTGCTCATGATAGTGAATGGTATAATTATTTTCTCTACATCAGGGTGAAATCTATCATTGAGGAGATTGAAAGGGAAGAATCAGCTCTTCGGGAAGACCTTTACTCTGCAGATAGGAAATTTGCGGAATACTATAATGTATGGGCATAAGCATAAACTTCTTGGTCTTTTCTGGCTTGAAATATTTGTTATAATGTTGACTCAATGTCATGCATCTCTGAGGTCAGAGTTTATCTGTGGTTTTGGATTCATTTTGCCCAACTAGGTCTTAGAGCAAATACTTGGAGTGCTGATCAAGTTGGTCAAGGATTTGAAATTGCAACATCAGCATAAATATGTACAGATTTCTGAACCTTCTTGCAATCTTTTAAACCACCTTTGTATTTTCTTGCATACTTCCTTTGGTAAAACCTCTGAATCTACCTTCTGTCTCATCATAGGATGAACTACAAAAGACGTGGCTATGCAAAAGGTGTGAAACCATGAGTGCTAAACTGAGGTTTGTTGCATACTCTTGCTTATTTAATTCATTCTTTACTTTGTTGGCTTTTGCTTTGGTGGATTTTTAAGCTTGATACGTTGGAAATTTCCTCCTGAATTTTGCTTTTGAAGGATCAATTCCAACTTGTGACTATTCAAGCATTTGTTAATGGAACTCTCCTCTGTATTTGAAGTATGTTCATTAAATATGCTGACACTAATAGATAATTGAAAAAGATGGCATTATAGGGGTGAGCATGATCCGAGTGGGCGGTTCCCACCCTAGAACCGGGAACCGCTCACTAAAGACCGGTTCCAAAAATTGGAATCGAAAACCGCCCATTGGTTCCATGGACCCACCTAGGAACCGGACCGGACCGTACCGCCGGTCTAGTTCCCGGGTGGGTCCATAGAACTGGTCCCATTAGCCAAGGACGGAGACGGAAAGACAGAGACGGAGACGGGATAGAGATGGAGAGTTCGAGACAATAAGGTGAGCATCAACCGAAAAGAGAGAGTGAGAGCGAGTGAGGCGAAAGCGAAAGATGGTGTTTTTCGGCTCAATGTGAGGCTGTGAGCGTCAAACAAGTTAGGTTTAGTTTAGGGATTTATGATTTTTCTTTAAAAAAAAAATAAAACAAATATATTATATTTATTATTATATTACTGGTCTGGTCGGGATGGGCGGGCGGTTCCATGCCTAGAACCGGGAACCGGACCGGTACCCACCGGTTCTGGGCAATCCGGGCGGTTCCTGGTGTTTTTGCACACCCCTAGATGGCAAGGATACTTTGCTAGTTTGAAAATGGATGCAGATTTTGCGTAGTGTTCTTTCAGATCTTTATATTTTTTTCCCCATAAGTGAACGTTATAGGAAGGACAAAGGTGTGGGGCCGGTTATTAGCAGAAGCCCAGACGAAATGACAGAATGCACTAAGTATTTATAGAGCTTGACACTCCTGTTCCCAAAAGGCCTTCTTTAGAATTGAGGAATTTGAGTAATGAGCAACTCAACTTAGTGCTGTGCACTTCATGTGGAACTTCATTCGTCTCAACCCTACATACAGTTGTGCACGCTAACAACACAGAATAGGCCAAGAGCTTAAGAGCCCAACATGCCAATTCCAAAAGAGGCCACCTTTAGAAATAAATACGGGGTAATAAGCTTATTCAAACTCATTCATGTGAGCTCGATATGGGACTTTATTCGCCTCAACACACATACACTTGTGCACATCCTATCTGGTCGAACTTTATCTCTTAGAATAATCATTAAATATATTTGTAGCTGACAGATCTTGTACTTCTCAGTGCCTTCATGTATGGCTGTTAGTCTTGTTCGATGTGCTTTGACGAAAGCAATCTCTTTGCAGAGTTTTAAAGCATATACTTTTATACGAAACTTATACTCAAGAGTCAATTCCAGCTCTCCACAAAATAAGGTGACTTTTAGTGGCAACACAGATGATTTAACTGTGTGTTTGCTGGTAAGGATTAACAAACTCTGGTATTTCTTGCAGGAAGTATCTTGTTGAGGCCACAGAAGAAGCTTCAATAGCTTACAACAAAGCGGTTAGCTCCATCGTTTACTAAAACTATATTGCTCAAATGCTGGATCTCTTTCAATCTTCTGTGAAAAAAAATATCCATATTTTCATCTTTGGCTGTTTTTGCCCAAAATATATTTACTCCCAGATAATGCTGCGAATTTCGTCCTTTTCTTTTGCTAGTCCAGTTTTGACAATAAAGAAATTTTTCCTTGTAATTTTCTAATCCCTCGGAATAGCCTTTTTCATATCATGATCATATTCTAATGGTTCTTGCAGGTAACAAGACTTAGGGAGTATCAAGGCGTCGATCCTCACTTCGATACAATTGCAAGGCAGTATCATGATATAGTGAAGGTAATTTAAGTCCACGCTTTTACTGTTCTGCTATGACTCCTGAGTGAACTTAATGGTTGATTCTCCTGCGACAGAAATTGGAAAATATGCAATGGACAATTCACCAAGTGGAAATGGACCTGAAACGCATGCCTGATCATCCAAACGCATGAGTGCGGAGCCCCCTCAAGTATGGCATCGTGGCTTATTATTTTGTTGCATTTATGCACCAAGGATTGGATGAAGCTAAGTGATAGCTGTTTACTGTGTGTCTGTGCTATAGCAAATGTTAAGTTGAAAATCATATTCGTCTCAATCCTGAGCTGATTTTTAACAACCTAAGAGATAAGAAAATCAACCAAAATAGAGAGTGGAAAAGGGAAAAAAAAATTAATGATCAAATTCGTAGGTGCTTTTCGACCCAAAAAAAAAAAATTCTTAGGTGCAGCTTCATGTTAGTCATCACATCAAGTTAAAGTCAGATTGATACTAATTTCTCAAAGAACCAAATCATAAACTGATTTTATTTCATTTTTAGTGTTAATAGATTTTTCATAATTAGTAATTTAGTTATCTATCCGTATATTGCATTACAAGATTACAAACTTGAAGTACGTCCATTTTGCATAAATCTAGCACGTGCTCTATGTCTTGAGTGTTTCTGTGAAGGGTCGATGCGATTTCTCGCTGAATTGGAGACCAGCTTTACCTTCTTTTTATGTATTATTTTCTGTCAATATTCTTATGCTTTATTCGAATGGTCAATTAGCCGAACAAAATGGAAGTGCCATCTTTTGGTTGGTGATAAATGAGCAGCCATTTGATTATTCCACACCAAGCAAGAAGAAACTTCCGTCTTTTGTTAGACGAAGTAGTACCAGGGGCTGTGTGCCATCCAATCGTAACCAGATGATTATGAGAATGAGGTCCTAGGACATGGTCCCACGTACTTGTTTTGCTCGGATTATATGCGGCTTTGCTTGTCCGAGTCTTGTTAGTTAATTCTCAGCAAAATCTAAGGTTAACTTTCTGAACCAATATAGCTAGACATGACCCACCCGATTCTTTGGAATTGTGTGCATTGAGCTGTTCGAGTCTTGGGGAGATTTGAAACAAAAGAATAACAGAGCATACCTTTATTCCCCGATCATTTTGAATTTGATGGACATCCATTACCCATCCAATCCTTTCAGGGGATTCTTAGCGTTGGGAGCAACATGAGAATTGACACCTCCCCCATTTCTTCCCTTATAAGATGCCATTGTTGGTGCTCATAGTGACGGAACTTGTCCGTCTACCTATAACAATCTGCCCCGTGCAGTTTAGGACAGCCCATCAACGATTCTTTGAAAGAATTCAATCGCAAAAGGCGTCTCGTCCCCATTTTGGAAGTGTTTCGCCATATGAAAACAGTTACTCTTGCCCACCACGATTGTCATATATTCCATTCACCACGCCGCATTACTTAAAAGGTTAATGGAACATGAGGAATAGTACAGTGCTTGGCTGTTTCGCATATCAAAGATGTGGGAAAATCTTATTATATACGTGCCTTCTAGAGATCTTTTGTGGCCGAAAAGAGGCATCCAGAGATCTCGAGACCAAGTTAATTCCGCTTTGTCACTGCACAGACTTGATTGCATCTACCCTTCATTCCGAACTACTTAGTTTTACTCCTCTTGATGTGCCTGAAGAGGCCAGAGGAGCTGACTTGTAAGCATAGAACACCACCCCGATCGGAATGCATCCCTGCTGTACGGCGATGAAAACCAATTCAATAGTAGCCGGAAGGAGTTATCTCTAACCTGAACTATGGCCTCGGGTCTTTATTTGGTAATTTCTTCGCGGGTTCTGCTGCCCTAGATGCTTCTGATGACGACGATAATCTTGCCACCCTCCATGACATGGAAAATGTGGGGAAACAGAAGTTGGGGAAACGAAGACAAAATGGTTCGCCGTATTAAAAGATTTCTTAATTTATCTGCCAAAGCGAAAATATGCGAGCTCCAGAACAAAGGGAGAAATCACGTGATTCCCAGAATTTTGCTGCACTGTTCTTTTCATCGATTTGAGCTCTTGGAGAGTGACGCGAGACCCGTGACGCGAGACCAGTCGCTCTTTTCCATGTGCCTCTCATATTCTCTTGTCCTAACAAGGACTTGATCTAGACGCCAACCAACCTAGCTCTTCGGGTTAACGAATATAACTGGCCCTTCCCGCCTAATTTTTTCACCTCGAAGGAGACCCTTCAGCCTTCTCAACCAGCATCCTCGCTGACAGGCTCGGGCTATTAACTGGTAAGCAAGCACCAGCTTCTTACATAGCTCTCTCATCGGAAATTTCGGAACTTCTACACGGAAGTTGTTCTTTCTCGGGTCGGATTTGGTTAGTGTTCGTTGCCGATACGTGTTCTGGTGCTGGCGGTTTTCGGTTATATTCTGTCTAACTTCCTTTTAGACTGTGGTAATTCTGCCGCTGACGATCCTTTTGTAAAGGGACGACCCCACGTGAGTGGTTACTAATTCATTAGTGAATTTCTACCCGAAGTCGAAGACTTTTGGTACGTGATTTGCTTCCCCTTTAGTTCGATTTCCTGGTCGGCTTTTTCTGCAACTCCATTTCTTCCCCCCCCCCCCCCCCCCCCCCCCCCCCTCTTTTGTTTCTCCATTTGAATTCGAATCGTCGGTGCATACTTCGGTAAAATTGCACATCGAAAACAATTTCTCGCGAATTTGATTTTCAGTTCTTACGGCCTCCAGGAGCAGCGAAATCGCGTCTGGTTAGCGCCGGCTCAGCACATGACTAAGCAGGCCGACCAAGTGGCAGCTCCTAGTCAAAAAGGAGCCGTGCACATTCGAACTCAAAGGAGCTTCAACGGGGGCGAAGTCCAAATGACCAGCCGCGGGTGTTTCCTCAGCCACCGCTACCAAGAAACCCGCTGTTGCAATTGCTTTGCCATCCGGGTCAAGGAGGTCAAACCGAACAACTGCGTGACAACAGTGGAAGGACTCAACGAGAAGCTGAAGCACGACATCATCCTCGCGGATCTCAAGAAGATGCTGCGCTGCGACGGGGACATCAGCAAGACGAAGGAGGCCGGCGTGGTCATCCGGCTCTACACCGGACGCGTTGGTGCGGTGAAGGAATTCCTGTGGAAATCTGGCCTGGCAGCGCAAGACAAGATCTGCTGTGCAGAATGCGTCTAGTGTTCTTGCCTCCGGTTCGAGCGGAAACGCCTATGATTCGAGCGTTGGTGCAAAAGTATGCAACTGGTACTTCTTAATTGTCCAAGTAGAGCAAAAATTGAAGTGGGCATATTCTCGCTTTGTAATAAAATAACAAGCCGGCACCTCGCGACGGGCTCACAATTGTAGACAAGATTGGAAAAAAATCTTGGGTTGACTTTTCCGGCAATCATCGCTTAGAAAATTCAGACATCCCAAAAGTGCCCTGTTAACGATTCCGGCAGGTGAACCAAGTGACGAGATTTTTAAAACAAGTGACCAACTACTTTTTTCTCCTACCACATTCCTGCCAATAACAACATCGTCGCATGTTACTGTCATCACTCTCTCTCCTGTTTCCTTCTCCCTTTTTAACGAAAGAGAGGTCGTCTTTGGCACCATGATCCCGAGACAAAAGCGTCGAGTTGACATTTGCAGCAGAAAGTCGAGGGGCTGCGTTGACATTTTTATGTGGAATGGTGTCGAAATTTTTTGTGTTCTTAGGCATTCTCTCAAGAAGTCTCCTCCTACAAAGATAGGGTCCATTCCATTTTAAGTTCTGATATTTGCGGCGATGATGATGATGATATCTCACTTATTTTCGAATTGATTTGATCTTATTTTTCCCATTAGTTTAGCTCGTGTTATACCTCCTAGAGGAGATCGATGCCGATAATCATAAACTTATTATATGGATACCAATTCGATCCTAAATATTTTCATTTTTATTGTCAATGCAGTCTTAAATCTTTGAGCGGGGTTCCAACGCAGTCCCTCTGGCCAATTGCCGCCCGAAATTGTTGATGCGGCGTTCAGTCATTGGCGGCCTACTCATATGGCATGATGACATGGACAGCTTTGCTCAAAATAACATCCTACGGGGACCATCGCGTTGGCGATTTTCTGTGACTATTGGTCAGAAGTACTACGTTGGAAGTGTTTCACACAAAAGTGTAAGACCGCATTGGCGAATTTCAAAAATTTATGATCAAATCGGCATCCATACCATAGGTTTATGATTAAATCGGTAATTTTTCCCTTCCTAGAATGACGAAACATTTGTGACTTTAATATACTAAGCTTCCTTTAGGATGAGATTTCGTTTGCGTACTATGACGACCACTCTTAAATCTTAATTTTAGGGAGGAATGAGATCGTCTCCTTCGAAGCAACACTGTCAAAGTTCCTACAACAGCGGCAGCGTAGACTATAGTTTTATGGACAAGATAAGACGTGAATAAAAAACTAGATAAATGGACCGATTATAAAATTACTTAATGGCCATGAAAATTCAGCCTACATCCTTCATTTGCCGACTAAATCGAGTTCAAGGGTTCGTCCAATTCATATTAATTACATGTTAATGCAAATTATGTCCGGTCGGACTATTCTATTCCTTAAAATCGCATTCGAAATTAGTGAATGCATTCAACATGATCTAAAGATCTGGAAAAAATATAAAAAAGGTCATAATCCTAGTGTATTTATGCTAATTCAGCCATAAACCTTTCAATCGTGCCAAACTGAGCCATACACTTTCTTCACGTTTTTCCTTTTGAGTCTATCAGATCAATATTGACCAGAAATCACTGACGTGGACGCCACGCGCCCTACATGGAATGGCCAGTGCTGACGTGAACAAGTTTTGCAAATTTTTTAAAAAAATTAATCGAATTTTTTAATAATTTTTTTATTTTCTTTTTTCTTCTTTCTCTGCCGGTCATCATGGCTAGCAACTAGCTAGTGGCAAGGGCCAGCGAGGGTCGCCCTTGCCGGATCTAGCATGGGACAACCTCGCCCCAGAGCTCGAGCCTCACCAGATCCGGTGAGGTCGAGCCTTGCTCGAGGCTGGTGAGGCTTGAGCTTGTTAGGATCTGGTGAGACTCACCCTCACCAGGCAAGGCTCGAGCTCGCCCGGTGAGCCTCGCTCGAAGCCGACAAGCTCAACCCTTGCCAGATTTGGCAAAAGCAACCATCATTGGCGATGGCGACAGGCGCACACATCGTTAGCGATTGCCGCGTTACATGTGGCGGAAGCGATGGGCGAGGATGTGACGATACAGGTGCCTTCTCTCTGGCACCAAAAAGGGTCGGCGAATCGGACGATGGAGACTCCCCAGCTTTTTCCAAAGAGAATAGGCACTTCCAACATTATCATGCAGTGATGCTGCTTTAGCGTCGCTATGACACCTGCCTCGCCGTTTTTTGTTTTCCTTTTTTTTGAGTGTTTCTCCAATTATTGATCAGGTGGGCATCAGGGACTAGTTTTTCGGAATATTGTATTAGGCCCGCCTCTTGAATCTAGTCAAAAATAGATCGTACACATTAGAATTGAAAAGTCGGTAAGGAGTTATTTCTCGAATTTTATGATCAGAACTCGAGTGACTGCGTCGAGTAAAAACTAGGTCTTTCGGACCCGGCGTTCCATACGGTGATATCCCGATTGACTTCTCTACACAGGGTTTATTTCTAAGTGTTGGAGGGCACATGTACGGTCATCCTAGCAAATCATAAGCTATTGGGGTCATGTGCAAGAAAAACGCCACGGATTAGTTCATCGGGACAGGTTGACATTACGAAGCCCTCCTGTCTGATTTTAGTATTGAGCTATGGCGTGCTGTGCTATGGAATGCCTCGACGGAGAAACCACGTTACATTAGACGGAGAAAGCGGTTTCAGATTTTCACGCGAAAATTTCTTGTATCTCGAAACCATACAAGCCGGCTGCGGTTCCGCGGTGCAGCCGGATAAAATTCGAGGAATCACCATGGTTGTGTCCTTAGATGTAATTCCGACGTTGACGTGGGTTATTTACAGCAATTGTTTACTCTAAACTTGAAGAAGCATCCCATTGTGCGCAACAATTTGTTTCGCTTGACCAATGGGAAATTCATCGATTTGCACCGGTACACCGGACCTCGTGTATGAGTTATAAAGAGGAATCGACGCGGGGGGAAGATTTGATGGCGGTGCCTTATAGAAATCAGGGTGTGCCTGGGAGCCACTTTCCCAGGAGGCTTTGGGCTCTAAAACCTTTGGGGCATATATGGAAGTACCGTTCGGGAAATTTTTGGCGAGTCTTGAGAAGACGCAATTGCATTTTAAAAGGCCTCTGAGCCGATCGAGACAGGTTTGCGGGTGTTTTGTATTTTGAGCATTTCCTGAACGTTAATTTTTTTGTTTCTTCCGACTTTGCTCTTGCTAGGCTTTCATAATTTTTGAAAATATCTTCATCCTTCGCCCTCTCCCTAGGCAAGGCCTGCCAGTGCCAGATCTGGCTCGTCAGCCGATGAGCCCTCCACCGGTTTCGTTATTTCTTTTAAGAAAAAATCAAGCAAAAATCCTTTACGAAAATGTAAATTTTTTTTCAAACATCATTTAAATCGAGATTGCTTTGCAGTGCACTTTCAAATTGCAATTTACCAAAAATAATTTACATTTAGAATGGCCCATTTAACCTAAAAATCCTTTGCGTATTTCCAAAGAGCATCAAGTACAATCTCACCGTTTAAAGCAGCTCGTGGAAAAAGAAAGATAATGAATAAAGATGGGAATGATCACGGCCGCAGTGATACTAAAGTAGGCAATTAACAACCCTGGATAAGATAAGGTTAGATGAGGATTATAATCGACAATTGATGACGTCATCGTGAATCGGGCCACGGTGTGAAAGGAATAAATGCGGAGGATGGGGAGATGCCGTTTGCCGATTTGCGTTCACACCCGGCAGATCCTCTTCGCCTGCCCTTTTCACACCTGCCCATCGGAGCCGTGGCTCGCCCCCAAAGTCGACAGGTTTCGGCTTCGCGCCGAGCCCATCGTCCCGTTGGCTCACAAGCCGAGCCCCTTCTTTATTTTCCCCGGGGGGGGGAGGAGGGGGGATTAGCTTGGCTCGATTCAAGGGGATGAAAAAAAGCGAGAGAAACGAAAGGAAAATAACACGAACGGTTACTGAATTTTAGTTTAATGTGTATTGTAGTTATTGAACTTTTTATTTATTCAATGCAGTCCCTGATTTTTAACCTAATATGCAATGTGATTGTTTAATGTCATCCGTGAACTTTTGATATATATTCAATTTAGTCGCCAAACTATATGAAAATTTTTAATATGGTATTTCCATTAATTCAAGTTCGGGGACTACATTAAATATGTACCAAAAGCTCAGGGATCATATTGAACAAATTAAAAGTTCAAGGATCACATTGAATATTAGACTAAAGTTTCAAAACTATATCGAACGGATTAAAAAGTTCATGAACAATTTGTGCCATTTTTTTGACTGAAAATTACCGAGGGCTAGCTTTTTTAAAATGTCTTCCCGCCCATCACCATTGGATGAAGTGAGATTCATACGAGATCTAAACTTAGATATGCACCTAAAGCATGTAAGTATGCCTATCACGGTGGCATGTTTTCTTTTGCTTTAAAAAGTTAAAAGGAAGATCCTTTTTACTTTTCCGTCAAAATTTGAAAATGCGGTGAAAATGGTTATGCAAATTGGCATGTCGATGTAAGCACCTTTTTTAAAGTTCCGAGCAAAATTTTCACCGCGAAGAAGGTTTTGATGCATGCGCCACAGAATTTTAGAAAATAAACAGAAGAAAAAAAAGGGAAAAACCAATCCGAATGTATCTGTAATTATACCGTCCGTGTAGGGGCCCCACGGCGCGCTGGCCAAGCCGACTGAGACAACAGGACCAAACGACGACGACGACGACCGAAGCGTCTCGAGCCGAGCCTATCCGAGCCGAGCTAACCACCTGCACCGACGGCTCTCCCCCCCACCCCGGGGAGCACCAACGTTGGCCGTCACATGCAAAAGGCGGAGCGCCCTCCCACCACCCCAGAATTAGTTGGTGGTGGATATGAGGTCAACCCCCAACCCCCCTTCACCTGCCACGTCGGACAGCCTCGTCCGACGTGGCAACAGATTAGGTTTGACCCCACTGTCACCGTCATGCTCATCGACCCCCGAGACCACCTCCTCCTCCAGCTCTCTCTCTCTCTCTCCCTTTCTCTCTCCTCTCCTCTCCTCTCCTCTTATTTAACACCCGCTCCTCCTCCATTCCCAAGACCTCGATCTCTTCCTCGCGTCGCAGCGAAACATCGAGCGTTTCGAGCAAGAAAGAGAAGGGAGAATAACCATCTCGAATGGGGAACTGCATCCGGCACGAGCGTCCGATGCAATGGGGCGGCGACGACTGGGAGGACGGGCTGTTCTCGGCGTCGGGGGAGGGGAGCGGCGGTGACGACGCCGCCGCGGCTGCCGCTGCGGCCGGTGCGGACGCGGACGAGACGGGGGAGCTCCTCGAGAAGAGGAGCGGGCGGCGGCACCGGTCGAGCAACGCGGCGACCCCCGCGGCGGCGGCGGCGATGGGGAAGGAGGTGAAGATCAGGATAACGAAGCGGCAGCTGGAGGAGCTGCTGGGGAAGCCGGACGCGAACGAGGAGAAGGCCGTGGAGCAGCTGGTGTCGCAGCTGATGGCGATGAGCGCGAGCGACCGGTTCGAGGCGGGCCAGAGGTCGTGGAGGCCGGCGCTGAAGAGCATCCCGGAGGTCAACTAGCCCACGATATCATCACGTGGAACTGGTAGAGATGCCGAGAGAGATTTTTGTCCCCTCTCTTTTTTTCTTTCTGTTTTTTTTTTTCGCTCGCCAGGAGATGCACATAGGGATGAACCAAATTCTTCATCAGATCTTGATTTTTAGGGGGGGGGGGGGAATTCATATTCTTTTGATGGGTTTTGCAGTTTGGTGTACAGAACATGTGCCAAGAAAACCAAAACGGAGTACCGTAAAGTGATGGTGATATACTACTACTGCACATTTTCCTTCCTACTCTGTCTATCTCTCTCCCCTTGCATTATGTCGGGAAACAATTTGAGGCTGATAAAGGGAAAAAAATCGAAAGTGGAAGGAAAAAAAAAATTGGTGGGGAGATGAATTCATTGATAAAATGAAACGAAGGTGACGAAGATGATAGAAAAAGAAAGAAAGCATGAGTTGTTGGGAAAGAGCGGAAAAGTAAGGGGGGGGAGAAATGGGGAAGTTCTTCGTGGCGCAATTACGCTTTTGCCCCTCGAATTTTCCGCCGCCAAGGTAGGATCGGAATAAGAGGAGAAGGGGGAATGGGGGCCATTTTTGGGAAGTTTTATATTGCTATCCAATGCAAGATGGGAGACCCGACAAATGGCCCGGGGGGGGGGGGCCCATGGATTTGAGATCGTCGTCGCTTCTCTGCCTAATCTTTCCGTACGCTTCCCGAACGAAGGAATTTTGCCTAGTCACTCCCCATTTCCTTCTCCACCGGTTAACATTCCGTCGTCGCTTTTGGTGCCTGGCTCGTCGTCGGAATTTAACGGGACGATAGATCTCGAGTTCAGATTATCACGAGACGGTCACAGATTAGAACCTTTCCCTTCGAACCGGTTTCATCCACCGTACCTCTCGGTGAGGCAAGATGTCGACCTATTACTCAATCACGGGCGTGCCACGGGAGCCTTGTTGAGGAGGTGAAGAAGGCGTTTGGCAAGTTACCAAATAGTAAAATTTCTATTCTTTTGTTTTTAAAATCAGTTTGGAAGCATAAATCCGTTTGTTAAAATTTTTGTGCTCGGGCACAAAATTGCAAAAAATTGTTCCTAAAATCAGTTTTGGAACAGAATCAAGAAGCAAAAAAAAGTAACTTCTTAATTCTGGAACAAATTTTCCATTTCTGATTCTTCTTGATTTTCTTCTTCTTTTTTGGTTTGTTCTTCTTCTTCTTCCCGATTTGCTACCGTCCACCGACCAAGGTCAGCGAGGGCGGCTCACGGCCGCGACGGCAAGGCCTCGCCTAGCCATGGCAAGGCCAACCTCACCGTCGCCACGCCTGAGGCCAGCGGCGAGGGCCGCGACGCCCTCACCGGCCATGGCCAAGGAAGGGAAGGAAAAAAAAGAAAGAAATATTAAAAAATTATTAACAAAAAGAAATTTTGTATAGTTACTAAACGCATTTATGTTTTTTTTTTTTCTATTCTAAGAATATAAATTTTGGGCAGTTACCAAACGCCTTCATATGCTTAGAAATTGTTTCCAAATACAGAATAAAAAAGAATCATTTCTGCGCAGAATCAGTTTCCGAATATAGAATCGTTATTATGCGCATCCTAAGCCTAAAGAAAGAGTATGATGGAAAAGGATGACCGAATTGTTCATAACTCTTTTGGTATCGATTTTGAAAATGGGCTGGGTTTTGATGACGGTGACAAGAGAGGATCAACATCTTTGGGTGCTTTCTCTCTCTCTTCTTGGATCGATCTTAGCATGATAAAACTCTATGCATATCAAATTAGGGGTGATCGGTTCCAAGTCCGGTTCGGTTCTAAGGTGGAACCGAGAACCGGACAGAGATAACCAGTTCCCAATTTTGAGAACTGTGGACTAGACTGGTTGGTTCTAGGACCGGAAATCGGACCAAACCACCAGCCCGCTCCGGTTCCGATCCGGTCCAATGGAACCGATCACTTAGAGTTTAGTTTTTTTTTTTTAGTTAAACACTTAAAGTTTGGTTCACATTTTATTAATTTTTGTCAATGAAGTTCACTTAGGGTTTAATTCATATTTTACTAATTTTTGTCAATGAAGTTCACTTAGGGTTTAATTCACATTTTACTAATTTTTATCAATGAATTTATGATAATGAAGTTCACTTAGTTTAGTTCACATTTTATTAATTTTTTTAAAGAAAAAATAACAAAAATATATATTAAATAGTCGGTCCGGTCCGGTCTGGTTCCACCTTGGAACCGGGAACTGGACCGCCCGGAAACCAATTCCGCTTTTAGGAACCGGGAACCGGACCAAACTCGTTGGTTCGGTCCAGTCCGGTCCGGTCCGGTTCCGGTTTGGGCGGTCCAAGTTGCTCACCCCTACATCAAATTAAGGTCAAAGGAGCTGCTCTCGAGGAGAGGAAAGTTTTCACTTGCGCGCTTGTAAGACGAGTGTTAGAGGAGTAGCGCACAAAAAATTACCAAGGAGCAGGTAAATCAAATACATTTTTGAAATTTACAATACGTATTCCGAACTATACTTTCAGGAACAATTTTAATTACTGGACATATGGCTTGAAGTTCAAGGCCACGTCGGCAAACGTCCGAAAAAGTCGTCAGATGATGGATCCGGATTGGCCCAAATGGAGAAAGCTAGTCAATGGGCCCAAACCGAGCTAAAAGCCCAGAGATATTTGAACGGCTAAAAGCCCAAAACCATAATCGGATCAGCATGTTGAAGTATTGACGTTTTGTATGATAATTTTATGCGTAAATTATTTTGGGGAGCACGGTCTTTTCCTACCGGCAATTCGTATCTATACGGAGACACACAACTAAAGTCGCGGCATGGCATCCAAAGTCGAAACGCAACCAATGGAAGACGGGTCATTGCAAACGCTTAACTTCCCACATAGCTTTAACGCGAATTCGGAATGATCTTGTGATAGGGATCGCGGTTGAAAGATCACTGGCTAGTTTGGATCGCCATTAGAATCTATGGGTGCAAAACTCGTGATTTTGAACATCATACCTGTCTCGATTTGGAGACGGGGAGTCGAGACCAATGCTTTTGCTTTCGATGAAAATTAAAAACAAAGTGGCTAAGCTAGGACTAATCACACTTGAGAAGCGCCTCCACGAAACATCGCCGTGGAAATTCCACTTCCGCCGGTTCATTGAGTGGAAAGTTTGATCGCGTAGTTACTTGACCGTCGCCAGCAAAATTTGGAGAAGCTGAATCCATGGCGGCATCGCCAGGGACGTGCCCCCGCGAAGGACACTTTTGCGCTTGCTAAGTTTCTGCCGTAGCGAGCTCGTGAAAGACAACCTGACCATTGATCCCTCTGGTTGATGTCATTTCAATGTCGAGCTGTAAACTATACATCTTTGTTTCCCCGAAAACGGCGATCAAATATTCTTCGAGAATATGAATGGACCGATGAGCAAATCGACAAGGTTAAGTTTGGTAATTAGGATAAAATTCGAGATAAGATAAATTTTATCCTATCTCGCTTTTGATGCCTGATCAAGATAGGATAAAGTCAGATATAAGAGGGATATAGCCCGAATAAAATTATCCCATGAGAAAGGTGAGATAAAGGTGAATAGGATTTCTAATATCCCTAATATAAAAGTTATTTTTCTCGAATAACAAACTTGTTAAATTAATAAAATTAAAATAATATTCCAATATAAATAATATTTGAATTTTAATATAAAAAATTCAAAATAACAAAAAAATAACAATAAATTTGTTTTTATTTATTCTTATTTATATTTATATATTTAATTTCTTTCTATCTTGTGATATAAATTTCATATACGTTTAGTAGTTATATTTATTACATATTTTAGGCATATTTGTATAGTTTACTATTTAATAAAATTTTATTAGAGAATGATGGAAGGGGAAGAAATAAAGAAAAACTAATTAAGAAAGAGAGGGAAAAATAATATAAAAAATAAAAATGAAATAGGTAAGAGTGTCGTGAGAAATTTTTATCATCTCCATTTGTGCAATTTTTAGGTTCATTTACACTGATATAACGTTCATAGCAAATAATGAACATATTAATATGTGAAATATCCAGCTTTATTATTGTGATTCACCAAACAATAGATAGGATATAGCAAATCCCTTAGATTTTATATCCATTCCTATTCGATCATATCCTGACTGAAATCTGGACGACCAAACGCAGCCTAAAGGTTGTGAAGGGTTCTTTGTTGATTTGGAACGGGAAAGTCAATGACAAGAAAAGGGAGAAGAACAGCAAAAGTGCCAAAACTTATATACAGCACTCATTTTAGTGTCAAAAGTTTTCATTGGCTCACTTAAGTGTCAAATCGAAGGAAAAACGATTACTTAAGTACCAACGACAAGAAATTCTGTCCAAATTCATACGCGACTTTTATAATTAAAATTTTAACTTAATTTGAAATTTTTTTAAAAAATAAGTCTACGTGAAATTTCCATGTATACATTTAGATTTTTTAAATATTTTTTCTGATTTTTTTTTCCTTCTTTTCTTCTCTTTCTTCTTCTTCTTCCTTCGATCACCGACAGCGCTGGCCATGGCCAGCCACCTGGCCTCGCCCGGACAAGGCCGCCGTCGCCCGCCACAGGTGAGGCTTGAACAACCCTCACCTAGGTGAGGGCGGGCAAGCCTCGGCGGCCTTACCGAACTGGCAAGGCGAGGCCGACCCTCGCCAGATCCGGCGAGGCCTGCCATCGCCGTGGCCACGGCGGCCTCATGGGCGTCACCTTCCACCAGGCGATGGCCGGCCTCGCTAGATCTGGCGAGGGTCGGCTTCGCCTCACCGGGGCTCGCCCTCGCCAGATCCAGTGAGGCCGGCCGTTGCCCGAGGAAGGCAATGCCCCGTGAGGCCGTTGTGGCCACAGCATCGGTTGGCCTCGCCTGATCTAGCGAGGGTCGATCTCGCCTCGCTTGGGCGAGGGCGAGCCCCTGCAGCCTCGCGGGGCGTCGCCTTCCCCGGGGCAACGGCCGACCTCGCCGAATCTGGTGAGCGTCGGCCTCGCCTTGCCGGGGCTCGCCCTCGCCTTGCCGGGGCTCGCCCTCGCCGAGGCGAGGTGAGGTCGATGCTCACCAGATTCGACGAGGCCGGCCGTTGCTCATGGGAAGATGACGCCCCATGAGGCTGCCATGGCCACAGCATGGCCGACCTCACCGGATCTGGAGAGGCCAACACTCGTAGGGGTTTGCCCGCCCTCACCCAGGCAATGGTTGGCCGGGCCTCACTTGTGGCGGGCGACAATGGCCTCGTCCAGGGGAGGCCAGGCGGCTGGCCATGGCTGACCTTCGGTCATTGATGGTGATTGGAGGTGGAAGAAGAAGAAAGAGAAGAAAAAAATCAGAAAAAATATTTAAAAAATCCAAGTGTACATGCTGACTAAACCTACGGTGAGCCACATCAACTTCAAAAATTAATAAAAATATGCCACGTCGGATTTCCGGCCAAACTGACCGGAGTTAGCGCTTAAGTGATCGTTTTTAAAAAAAATTGACACTAAAGTAATCCAAAAAAAACTTTTAGCACTAAAGTGAGCACCGTACACGAGTTTTGGCATTTCTGCTGTTCTTCTCCCAATAAGAAAATCGAAGATACTGAGACTGGAGGCAATCGCGCCTAGTCATGCAAATTGCAATAAAGTAATTGATTGAAGGAGGTACACAAAGAATACACTTGGGGTATTCATAATCCTCTACCGATGGTTAAATAGGGTGGACACAGATAACGATTACTGAATTCGAAAGAGCAAAAAACTCCCTAATCCTATCTACGGTAGGGGTGTCAAAAAAGCCCGAGCTGACCCGGCCCGAGCTGACCCGATCCGACCCGATCCAAAATTTTAGGGTATTTTAGGGTCGGGTCTTATTTTTTCTGGGAATGGATTTTAGATGTGGGTATTTATTAGGATCGGGCCGGGCCGGGCGGGGTTAGGCCGGGCTGGGTGTTTTTTGACCTAACACTAAATATAACCCTTCTCCTCTCCCCCCTTGCCCCCCTTGCCCTCGTGTCTCTCTGGCGGCCATGAGTCTCCTCTCTCCCCCCCTTCGCTCTCTCTGTTACTAAGCTGCCGCTCCGAATCCCGTCCTCCTCCGAAGCCGAAGATGGGAGGTCCATACTCCGGCGGTGCCTCCGGTCGCCGGGACCGTTCCCACGGCGAGAACAACCGCCACACCCTTGAATCGGACCGCTCCGCCGAGCGCCGCTGCCACCGCCGCAGCCCCTCCTACGATTGCCGCGAGCCCGATGGCCGCAGCCCCAGCCCCTCGTACGATCGCTACGACGACCGCCGCGACAGCTCGAGCCAGCGGCACCGGCGGCGGGTCTCGCCCCGCGACCCGGACTTGTCTCTGCTCTGGTTTTAAATTGCTCCCTTCCTCCCCATTCTTTCAAGAACAGTTCGCTTCTAGTTGAGTTGGAGGACCGGGAAGTGGGAGTTTTCGATCGTGAAGTTCGCGTTCGCGGTGACGTTGCTGGTCGTGACGGTTCTGGGAATCGCCGTAGGTGGATGCCACTGCAAGATTGTGCAGTTCATATTCGGCGACTCCCTCTCGGACGTCGGCAACAATGACCGCATGTGGAGCGAGGCCGAGGCGGAGGACGAGGAGTCGTCGGGCGAGTGCGACGAGGAGGACGCGTCGTAGTCGTAGTGCTTTGCGGCATTCCGGCCCTGGAGCCCCCTCCTCGTCAACCCCCGATTCGTCCCGGACTCCATCGGCTTCGCTCTAGAGAAAAAAAAAAAACCCTAAACCCGACCCGAACTGACCCGACCCAACCCTATGCTTGGAGTATATGCTGAACAGGGTCTTGGATCGGGTCGGGTCGGGTCGGGTCAAGCCTGACCCTGTATATTTCGGATCGGGTCGGGTATCATGAAAACCCGACCCGACCCGACCCAATGACACCCCTAATCTACGGTCACAAGAAATTACTCCACAATCTCCTACTATTTAGCAATACTTATATATTGGAAGTTACGTATCTGAAACTATTTCTATTTGGTAGTTACATGCTAATGTTGATGACTTCAATGACAAGTGCACTTTCTTGTCGATAATCGATATTTTTATCAATGACTTCAATGTAGAGTTGTAGATTGTTTTGTTAATCGGTGACTTCTATTTTCATCAAATTGTGCTCTTATCGGCTATGCTTGTATTTGTCGATAATATATAAAAGTTTGTCATTTTTTGTTGTCAACAAATGCCCGAATCGAATAACTCATCAAACATTCTATTCTTTTAAATTAGATGAGTCATTACCAGCCCCCTTATTATCGGCAAATTTAATTTTTACATGCTAAATTTCTCCTTGAATTATTTTCTTGAAAACGATAAAGTTAATTTTGATTTTGCTGCTCTTTGAACATTCTTCTCATGGTTCACACCACGTTGGGATTTGGTGCAACTTCCCTCTATTCGTGTGATGCAACCGAAGATTGACTTCCTCATGTCAATCATCTTCTGCCGCTCTCCCAATGGCTAAAGTATCGGAATGCGGGGTCGTCTCATTACCGGTTTGTGATAATGGGTTGTTGTTATCAACTGCATTGTCGAACTCTTGTTGATTTCTAGTTCTTGTAATTGCAGTCTCCTTGAATCAACAAAACATGTCCCCTCAGGAGTGCCAAAAAGATGTTTCATTGAAAACATGATGAAATATCTTTCAAGAACATGGATGGATCGATGAGTGAATCAATAAATGTTGTGGAGGATCCTTTGTTGATTTTTGACAGGAGGTAAACGACAAGAAAATTAAAAGTACTAAGATTGGAGATAATCGTGGCCAGCCATGTAAATTGCGATAAAGTACAGATAAAGATAAATTTACGAGAATATTAAGTTCTTTTATTGATTGGTGGGAGGATTACAAAGAATACGCTTAGGATATTTATAACCCTCTACTAATGGCTAACTTTGTAATCCTATTTGCGATTACAAGAAGATACTCCCATATCCAAAACTATCTCTACTTTGTAGTTACATGCTGATGTTGAGATTTTTGTCGATAACCGATGTTTAGTCGTCGATGACTACAATGTAGAGTTGTCGATTCCCATTGAATTGTGATTGTTTTGTTCATCAATAACTTCTATTTTCATCAAATTATGTTCCCATCGGCTAAGTACGATACATGTCGATAACGGTTAAAAGCGAATCGTTTTTGGATGCCGATAATCTTAAAAAAAAATAAAAGTTGAAGGTTGGTTGGAGAACAGAAGTCGTATTTAATAATTTGGACGACTACGGTCATTGCGAGATGATTTTTGACTTTGGATGCTCCATCTCGATCCCCGGGAACGGACCAGAAGCGCCCACGAGCTTCGTGGATGTTTCATTTTTATTAATTTTTGGAATCAATTGGTCAATTTTACACGGGCCACGGATTCCAGCGTCCTTACACTATGGATTGGCAAATTGAAGCGTCCTTTCGTCTTGCGATTGATTGTCAAATGCCGGATCAATCATCGCCAGCCACCGAAAAGACGCCCTCTCTCTCTCTCTCTCTCTCTCTTAAATTCGATGAAAGCTTTGTGGCTAGCTTAGTCTTCTCCCGTGGCCCACGTCCCAATCCGTTCTTGACCTTTACGACGCAATTTCCTGAGGGTCGACGATTCGATTTCTGTACCCGATCCCTTTCGAGAAATCTACCGAGGCAGATGATCATTGCTCGCCTTTGTCAGCCCTGTTTTTCACGTGATAGCGAATGTGCTGTGCGTTTCCCTTCCACGTAGTAACGATTGTGCGTTCTTCAGCCAAATGGAAAGACAAGCGAGAGGCTGAGAGTTTTACTCAATAACTCGAATTAGTTAGCATGAAAGAAAACTTCGTCATGTGCTTCTTTTTATCATATGTACTGCACGCCTATATCGCGCCATCAATTTTTTCACGTCGAAAATAATGAAATCTCGTGAGACTTTATCGCATCAACATATTCTTGCTCCTTATGGGCGCGATTACCCCAAAAGAGGGATGAGCGATTCCTTAGTTGTTTCCGTTTTTGCTCTTCTTCCCGAAGTAATTATTTTAGCGATGAGCATATCCGACCCTTTGTCCTACAGTTCAATGAGAAAACTTTCGAATATTCTAGTGAGTTGTATGTTCGACGCTCTGGAAATTCGATCAATGCTTCTTTATTTCAAAACACCCATTTACAGGTCAAAGTAAAACACCGTCTCGGGGTCATTTTACGGATCGACCTCACCGCGTCGTATGCCCCCGAAAACAAGAAAAAGCTAGAGCCGGCGCAACTTTGAATCCCCCCCCAAAAAACGCAAGAGTCTCCTTTAATCTCATTTCGAGTTATCCATGACTTTTAAAGATGGAACAAAAAGCCATCCCCGCACCCTCTTTTTCTTGGAAGATGCAGATGCGCTCGACACACGAGCACGCACACTTCCCTTTTCCTCCCGGCATGATCTGGGGTCTCATCCAAGGGAAGAAACATGCGCCACATGTTCTTGAAACGAACCACCACCCCCCATCGAACGTCCAGGGGCATGGGACGACTCGCCAAATTCCACGACACACGGACCAGAAAGATTAATGATTGGTCACGAGGGGGAGAATTTCTTCCTCAGACGCTCTAAATAAATCGAGAGGCTGTCTCTCTCTCCCTCCCTCTGTATGGTCTCATCATCTCAGCGGGTCGCAGTGGCCACCAGTCTCTGTAATTTTTCTTCGTCCTTTCTCTTTCGCTCTGCTCCCCAAAATCCTCCCCCCCTCCCTCTTTCGTCTCTTTGAGAAATCTTTGTCGGGGTTCTCAAATCTGCTTCAGTTATCCGTTTTCCGCCTCCACTCTCTTGGGGGGACTCTTTAGCTGGCCACCTTCTCCACGGTTCTTGGCGAGACAGCGACGTGCCCGGTAAGAATGCTGGCGTACCTCTTCGTCTCGGAGCATCAAGTCTTGGTTTTGATGCGTGGTTTTGTTTTGATTTCGGAGGAGACGAGCTGAATAGCCACATTTGTCTAGTCAAGACGTCGTTCGCTACCACTTCATTGGGTGTTCAGTTTCTTGTCGCTGCTGTTTTTTCTTTTTCTTCCTTAAATAATCCGCGAGTAATGAAATTGATCTTTACTTCAAAATACGGTCCTCATGTGGGTTATTGAGCAGATTGTTGAGTGGCTTCGACCGTTGATTGGGCTTTGACGCTCTTTAAGCTCTCTATATATCCTTTTGGGTCTGCGACGATTGAGGAAGAATGAGTTGCGGGACCGTTGATTTTATAGTTTGACTGTGTATGCAGTTGAAACGGTCCGCTGGTTCCGTGTAGAACTGATGAATGAACCTTTTTTCGCTGTTCTTCCAATTCTCTGCAACTGAATGGAAGGCACAGAAATTGTGCTTAGTTCTTAGTGCGATAGTACCTGATAATTTCTTGATTGATTACTAATCTTGCTGTCATCATAGTTCATTTATTGTGATTTGCAGATGGTGCGTTTTTAATTCCGCTACAGCTTTCACTTGTCCACATTATTTTAGGACACCTCCAAAGAACCTTTGCACTTTGGCCATGGAAAGTAGTGGCGTCAGCTCTTTCCTGAGGATCAGAAAGCTGGAGAGCATTTTGAATGCGAGCTCCATAGAAACTTTTGGAGTTTCGTCGAAACCCTTGGTGAAAGAAGGGGCGGGATATCGGCCGAGGACTGATGGGTATGTTGATGACGATGGGTGGTTTTCCGAGTTGATATCTTGGATAAGAATAGTGACGTGCTTCTTGACGATGATGGTGACGACATTCATATGGGCATTGATCATGGTTATTCTGATCCCGTGGCCATATGAAAGAATAAGGCAAGGAAATATTTATGGGCACGTAACTGGGAGACTGCTGGTAAGCTACTGTGGTCTCATAAGTTACTTCAACATTACAGGTGATAACACTTTATTTATGCTGCTATTTGGTTGAAGTCTCTTAATTACTATGAAAATGCTGGCCGTGTAGTGAATAGTCAACTCCAAAAACTTGAGTGATTAGAAAGCATTGTTCCAACTTTTCTCTTGATTGAGGATTAAAAGACCAATCTTGCTTTCGCCTACTGTGTGTGGACACTTCATGTGGGCTACAATTTGGAATTTTTCTTCCTTTACCCTCATAGTACTCTGGCGAAGCAGAATTAGGATTATCAACTCATATAGTTAGTTACTGATCTATCAATTCATTGTCTCGTTCGTTAAATTCAGAATTTACAGTTAGTTATATGAATCTTATCAGAAGGGTTTTATATAATTAACATGTGGCGGTACTTGGATTGACATCTGAGGAGAAAATGTGATCCTTAATTCCTTATCATTATTTGTTGAGTTCACAAGTCACAGTATCCAGTCATGCTGAAACTGTTATACTCCTTGGGGCCATTGACAGTCAATATAGTTTTTTTCTTCAGTAATTTAAGATGGAGAAATGGAGAATACTGCATGTGAATTTTATTACTTCATTGATAGCTAGTTACTATTCTACGGTATTGCCAAGTTATGTGGCTTTTTGAAGTGTCTCTTATTTTTTGCAATAATGGTTTAGATTATGCATATGAACTGGAGTTTATGTATCTGTTGCAGATGTGGATCTTGGGAAATCCTATAAAGTTTGAAGGGTTGGAATATGCTGACGAGAAGGCCATCTATATTTGTAATCATGCATCCCCAATTGATATTTTCCTTATAATGTGGTTGACTCCGACAGGCACTGTTGGTATTGCAAAAAAGGAGGTAAAATCCCTGCTTTTGAAAAGTGTAATTTGTTGGTTATTCATGTCAGGGATAAGAAGCATCATGCTGACTGCAATGCAAGGAGCAATGATACACGAGTTTTCCTACAAAGCATATAAAAAAAAAGGTTCAGGATCCCATAACTGTGGTCCTGAATCTTACTCTCCTTCATTGGCTCTTGGGATTTATATGTCTATCAATAGGCGAGGCACTCTTTTCCATTTTGATAGATTAAAATGATTCATACTTGTCTCAACAGCATTCATCAAGTGTCCAACATTGAGATATGATAGTTATGTGGACCTATTTTATTGACAGATTCCAAAGTCTTATCTTCAATTGAAAAATCATCTATGCAGATTATCTGGTACCCTCTTTTTGGACAGCTTTATGTATTGGCCAACCATCTCCGCATAGATCGCTCAAACCCCACTTCAGCCATTGAGTCGATGAGGGAGGTAAGTGTCTCCTCTGCATTGTTTGCCCAGGGTTTTGTATGTGTTTCTAACAAGTCAATGGTGCAATTGCACAGGCAGCTCGTGCCATGGTTAAAAACAATCTGTCTCTGATCATATTCCCTGAGGGCACCCGGTCAAAGGATGGACGACTGCTTCCTTTCAAGAAGGCAAGTCACCTACTTCATCGTCTAAGATTTAACGCTCGTACTGAACTTTGTGACGAAATTGAGGAATAAGAAGTTGCAGTGTAGCTGGACTACTCGATACAGTCATAGCACATTGCTTTTAGCCCATTTTCTTTGATTACAGATTCATTCCTAAGCTGCAGTCGTAAGTTGCATTGTGGTTCATCATTGCTCTTGTTCATGGGCATACATCATGTTTGTTCAGGGTTTTGTACACTTGGCCTTGCAATCACGACGCCCGATAGTGCCTATAGTCTTGACTGGGACCCATCTAGCATGGAGAAAGGGCAGTTTACATGTTCGGCCTGCACCTCTTACTGTAAAGTTCCTTCCCCCAATCAAAACTGATGAGTGGACTGCTGATCATATTGATGAGTATGTGGAAATGGTCCGTGACATGTATGTGAAACACCTTCCTGAGTCGCAGAGGCCTTGTGCATCGAATGCTGCTACTAGGTGAATTTCTTATATATTCAACTTTGTATCATTTTAGATTAGGAAGCATGCACTATTAACTCCTGGAATAAAGCATCGCGAATGTGTAGTGTTGCTGTAACCCTTTAAAAAGGTTAAAAAATAGAAAACGCCAATGCAGTTTTGAGGTTCACTCAAAGATGAGTTTACTTGCATCGATCTCCTAATTATTGAATCAAAAGATTACTGGTGCCATCGGAATGATGTGGAAGTGGGACGGGAACCGAAAAACAACGGTGAAGAATATGCAATACGTGTGCTTCGAGTTTTCGAAGAATGTCATATGTGGATGTTGGTTTGGGAGCATAAGCAAGTCTCTCAGGCGGTTTCTGTCCCAGAAAGATGGAGTTTTTAGACGTTGAGCAAAGGATGGGAATTTTTTTCCTTGGCTTTGACGTTTGGACTGTGTGAAAACAAAATGTTTTGGTGGTTCATTGTCATTGCCCATATGGTTTTAGTTTGTTTCTTTTTCATTTCTTTGTGCACATATATAGTATATTTCATTATTGGTTAGTTGAAGGCCCCTGTATATTTTATTTTGGGCCTCCAGACGAATGGCACTATAGCTAAAGGAGACATTGTAGTACAGGTCAAATGAATGATCAAGCAAAGGGTCGTTTTCTGCCTATTTTAAAAGCAGGATTTGTCCCGTGATGAATTGCCAGAAGGATATGCATTGTATATGAGGAAAAGACAAACGTGCAAATCGTGGGTTTCGGAGAGGAAACAAATTTGAGTCTGGCCAAGAACAAAAAGAAGGGGATATAGTAATAATTTGCAGCTGAACTGTGTCAGTGTGTCGGGTGGAAAATGTTCCTTTTTCAGGCCGAGAAAGAGGATCATGTCGTTTGGGACCACAGATGAGAAGTTGCCCTGACGCCTACTGTGGGCCAAGAAATCTTTCGATCTGGCCCAAGTCAACGTCAGTGCATTGATGGCCCTTCGTCGATCCTGTGTCGTGTCCGTCTGTTCCTCTGATCTGCAGTTGTCCTGTTCTTTTATTATCCTTCGCTTGATCAAGTAAATTTCCAGAGGCTTGTATGGTGGCTGGGGAGACACGGCAAAAAATCTGCCACCATATAGCAAATGTAAGTAATCTCGAGCGATGCGATGTGGGGATATGCCGGGACTTGGTCCGTCGGATTGATTCGTGGTGTCGTTTTGGCGTTCTATGTCATTTCCAAAGTCTATGCATCCGATAGAAATTCGTTGCATCGCTAAATCATAAGCAGACTTAATAGATGAGCTCTAGTATACTTGGTATTAGGGAAATTAGTTCGAGAAGCTCTAAATTTATTGCACATTTCCCAATTAAATCAAGAACTTTTCAATTTTGCCAATTGAGTGCTAAATTTTTTTACATTTTGGCAATTGAATCTATCGGCCAATTTTGGCTGGAATTTCCTAAAGTGAACACTGGCCGTCTTACGTGACACAACTGGCGCTGACGTAGACAATATATAATAATATTTTAATATTTTAGCGCCAACCGTGTCACGTAAAACGGCTAATGTCCACATCGGTGTATTTTGACTAAAATTGGCCAGATAGACTCAATTGGCAAATCGCGAAAATATTTAAGACTCATTTGGAAAAATTAAAAGGTTTATAACTCAATTGGCAAAAATGCAATAGATTCAGAACTTTTTGTACAGATTTTCCTTTGGCAATAGTTACATAGTTAACGAGTTCATGATGTTTGGGGCCTTTACAACTCACCAAACAAGACGAGATTTCCATCTCGAATAATTTCTATTAGGAATTATATTTACCCATTAGTTTAAGAACTAATCACGATGAAATTCTTAACTCTAATCGGTTTAGCAATTTGCTTCTCCGAGTATTCGGAATTACATGGCGACAAAGTATGAAAGGAGCATAAAATGGCTTGGTTGAGCTTATGAGAAAAATTAGATGGTGAGGGAGTCTTATTTGTGATCTTGAGTTTAGGCTCTATTGAGGGTGCTCTAAGAGTAAAATCTTGAATTTATTGTATCGATACGAATGAGTGCGCCCTCAAGATCGCCCGAGAAAGGTAAATTTCCAAAGGTACATGAAAATTAATGTGAACACCACTCGATCAATAAATACAAAATCATTTAATAACACATTTGATTATTGGTGAACGAGGAGGATTCTCATCTATCATAGAGCAGTTGAAAAAGTCAAAAAGTGAGAAAATTTGGGTAAAATTTGAATGTTTTTTATTTAAAAATTTGGTAATTTGCATACTTATTACTCAGATTAATGTAATTAAAGATAAATTATGGATGGAATTTTGGAAAGGAGGAAGGTATTAAAATCCCTTGGGTACAGAATCATCTCTTGTCTATTATAGTAATCACCTTACTTTCAAATTTTTCCGGGTATATAAAGAATATTCAGGTAAATAATGTAACGTCGCACGTTTTTTTTTTCATTCCTTTGTAGATCAATATAAAATCATACCGAAAAGAAATAACAGATATTGATTTTCCCACGTTGCACAATATTCCAAATCCGGTATTTTCGACAGTTTCTAAAAAAGGAAATGCTAATATTGATCCTTAAAAAAAGAAAAAAAGAAAAACCCTGCCTTTTGTTTTCTTTAATTTTTTTTTGGGTATAATATTTCATTAAAATAAGAGAAGCAGCAAATTTGCTTTAAAAATCCTTGTTAAAACAACGCCAAAACAAGAGCCCAAACACGGGGAGATAGTCTTCCTCTTCCTTCCGCTAGGGTTTCGATTCGAATCGGTTCCTTCCTCCTCTCCTCCTCCTCCTCCTCCTCCTCTTTCGCTTGACGGCAGAGCGCCACGTCCGGCGATCCAGATCGCCGCCGGCTATCCTCGATGCGGCGCGCGCGTCCGAGATCGCAATTCGCGGGCCGGTGATGTGCGCTTCTTCGGCCAAAAACCCGGAACGGACGAGATATCAGCGGGAGCTGTCGAGGTAACCGTAAAGGTGGGTCGCCGGTCATTTTGATGGCTGCCGCTGCGTAAATTTTGGCCGGAATATGTATTGAATCGTGGGACGAGGTCGCACTGTTCACGTGTGCATGTGCGGGAGGACGGCGCACGTGATTGTTGGTCCGTCGATTTAACTTGCGGATGCTTTATGCTGTGCGGGTTGTATCTGTGGTTCATTTTGCTCTCTGTTTTAGATTTTGCTGCATTTTTACTTTGGGCAATTTGACTGTTTTAGGTCTTAGATTTGGGCATTGGTTGATTTTGGGAATAAAAGAGAAAAATCGGGGATTCCTCGGTCTTGGTTGATGTTGCCGTCTCTTCGACCGCCGGTTTTTTGGATGTCGTGACTCTAAATTCTTTTGTACAGACCTCTGTGTCGATAGTGCTCATCGCATTCCTTTTGTGTCCAGCAATTTTTGTTATAGACATAATTCTTTGGGAGCACATACCCTGGTGTTGCCTATTGATCTGTTGTGTTGATATAAAGAGAGTTTTGGAAGTCATGCTACCCTTCAATTTGATAATTTAAAGCATTAACTTCACTTGCACACCCATTTTTGTATTTGCGGTCTTGTAAGATCTCCTGTTGTTGCAACTTTGGAGTAGCTCACTTGTTGGAAATACGTTATCAGTATGAGTTTGTGCTATTTCTTCTTGACGAAATTCAGCTGCTTGCTTATGTTGGGTTGGTAGAAGGTAGTAGCAAGTGGTTCCAATGTCTTGTGAATTTGAGTTTCCTTATCTTAGGGAAGGTGGAATATAGGTATTTGTTTTATGTTTGTCGTTTAAAATCAGTTGTAATCACGAAGAAGGCTGCTGTGTGCTAAAGTAAATTGACTTTGCATTGTCTGATAAAACTTCAAAGTCAACTTTTTCCCATCCGAAGAGAAATTGACGTTGCTTGATAGTTTTTTCTGTGATCAGGCTAGAACTTTCCCTTATTTTTGTTTGAATATGCTAGCAGCTGGTGAGGAGCTAATAGTGAACTGCTTGTTTGTCATGACCAGTTAGGAGAGTTTTACTTGATAAACTGTAACTGAGATGTCTTAGAGGGAGTTCTTCACTCTCTTTCTTCTAGTTATCGTGTGACTTAGATGTAAGATACATGCTAAAGTTTAAGTTTGCGTTGGAGTTTGCAGTTTCCCCATAAAAAGACTGAGCTTGAATATGCAGTTTTTTGGCAATCTTTGTTGAGTTACTAAGATGTCAACATTTTCTAGAATAACGTGCCACAATAATTGATTGTTAATGACATCCGGTGTTTATTTCCCCATAAATTGATTAGAGGTTAAAAGTTGAGGCAGCACACTCATTAGTTTCTTTGAACTGTTTGTTTGGGGAGAATTACTTGTCTTATCGTCGGTGTGGCTTTGTCATAATATCTCAAAACAGCATCTCTTCTGTAGGCAGAAGTAAAAAGAATCTTTTTGTTGGTGTAAGAATATATGCTGGAAATTGACAAGATGAACCAAGCCAGTCAAGGAATCAACTCCGATGCTTCAGCCAGTGCCCCTTTGAAACGCAAACGTGGTCGTCCACGAAAGTATCCAATGCCAGATGAAAGCCCAATCTTTGCAGAGCATGCCCGTGCTCTGAGGGATCAAAACATTAGTCGTGGACCAAATATACATGCCCCTCCTGCATATAAATTTGTGAACGGAAATCAACCCCGGCAAGTACATGCAGCCAACAGTTCAAACAACATCTCAATAGGACAGTTGGTTTCTGGTGTCATTGAAGCAGCATTTGATGGTGGTTATCTGCTTGCAGTTAGGGTTGGCGACTCTGATACTACTTTAAGGGGTGTTGTGTTCAAGCCGGGGCGATACGTGCCTGTTTCTGCAGAAAACGATGTGGTACCAAACATCCAAATGATAAAAAGAAATGAGATTCCTCTTCAGAGTGAGAGTTATATACAGATGCAGGTCTCTGGCCCTCGTTCGAGAGAGAGGAATGGAACCACTAGTCTAGTGGCATCGCCTTCTGGCTCAGCTGTCTTGAAAGGTAGACAGGTAGCTCCAGGTACAGCTCAGCCCATTCGTCCGGTGACATTGAGAGGCAATGTGGTGCCTGTGGTACTTCATCCTCTTGGTACTTCTGCAAATGGTTTGCCTGTTCCCAACCAAGCTTCTTTGGCTTCAATTCCAGATCATATGTCTTCGATAGGTAAGCACATGGTGCCGGTTTCTGTCCAAACCTTTTCTCCTTTAAATGGATCTTCATCCAACAAAGAAGTACCCGGAAGTGTGGCACATGTACAAAGTGAAACTGGTATCGATACTCAACACCCAGATGAGGCATCGCGTGAGGTAGAAACCAAGTCAACAGGGACTCCTGGTATGCCTTTTGAGAATCTAGTGACAGAGGTCATCAAGAGAATTCATGAACCTTCACAAGTGGAGGCCGATCAAAACGAGAGCAGCAAGTCAGGTGACAAATCTGGCAGTACTCAAGAAGACGAAGATAGTGACGATGATCAGCCTCTTTTCATTGAGCCTTTACAAGCCGTGCAACCCAATATCAACCCTCATTTAAGCACCATGCCTCCACATCTGGATAGCAGCAGAACTGGCAAAATGACCGAGCTGTTGCAGGTAAGATTATTTTCTAAAGAGCAAATAGCAATATTTTCTTTGACTTAAACTTTCACGGCAGCCCAAATTGAGAAGTTACTATTTTGCAAGGCTTTGCAGGAGAATGCAATGAAGGGCGAGATGCCCGGAGATCGATCTTTCAAGAACAATTGAAATTGAGCCGACAGGAGATGAGGGAGATTTGGTGGTAACCAGTGGTCTAGTTAAAATAACAAGCTTTAGTAATCGTGTACTTCTAACTTTCTTTAGGTCTAGATTTAGGTATTGAAGCTCTTTAGACTTTATTCACTTAATTCTGCAATATATCAAGCGCTGGTCAAAGATGTAGAGAATTCAATCTGGTTAAAATTGGAGACAGCTTCTTCTAGCACTTGACTTTCTCGAACTCGTAAGTCCTAGTTGAAGCTCTGTCCTTTTGCCTGTTGAGTTTCGCAGTTCTTTTTTGGTTGGATGTCCAACTATCTCGAAGCAAATTTTTATGTTCAATAATTGTTCTTTTTTCCTCGAGAGCCGGAACTGTCCTACTAACTTTCCTGCCTTTGCTGATGCGTATAACAATCAGCATGCAGAATGGTTTAATGGGGTTTGATCATTTAGCTTTCGAAGTGGAATTCAGATCGACTGCCAAACGGCCAATTTCATATGAATCACTTCTTGCCTTGGTCGCATCCACATACCAATTGATCATCTTCGCTGCTGCCAAATACGTGGACAGCCGCTAAGCAGGTTGAATGTTACTGGTTGAATGTCAAAAGTCGCGTTTCACAGGTGGTACTTTTTCACGGATACCATAGCTTGCCCTCACGTTACCATGGAGAAACCAAGGTGCGCCAAAAGACAAGACCGAAAGACGACCGAGGGACAGTTTAGATTGAACTTGTCAGTTTGAAAAATTTCATTCCTAGGCTACAAGACTTTTGATGAACGATCTACATAGCGATGGATATTAATACCGCAAGGGAAATAGGCTGAAATATGTGTCTGGAGGGACAAACAGAAAGCTAACGTGTGGTATTGTACAGTATAAATATTGGCCGAATTTCTCCATTCAAAAATACCATACACAATAACCAAGTATGGAATCTTCCTGACCAAGTGCATCAAGACTAACCTCTTTTTAGGACACACGTCACATCCCGAGATTCAGTATGTATATGGTCAAAACCAACCCTAGAAAAGAAAGAATCGCCATACCACGAACCATATACAAGATAAGAATCGCCATACCACGAACCATATACAAGACAATTTCAGCCACCATGTCGCTGCATGTAACATCTTAGTCTAATTTGTCAAACCCAAAGATGCACTACTTTGCGACCCAAGAAAGAATAAGGAATAATGACATAGACAGTCCCTGAATTTTGACCCAATGTGTAATTTGATCTTTAAATTTTTAATTTGTTCAATATAATCCCTAAACTTTAGCCGAATGTTCAATTTGATCTCTAAACTTTTAATCTGTTCAATATGGTTCCTGGACTTTTGATACATGTTCAATTTAGTCCACGAACTATATGAAATTGTTCAATGTACTAAAGTTCAGAGACTGCATTGAACAAATTAAAAATTTAGAGATCAAATTACACATTGAGGCAAAATTTAGGTAAGGACTGTTTGTGTCATTATCCTAAAGAACAACTATGCTTCCATCACATAAAATATGAAAGAAAGCCAATACTAGGCAAAGAAATTGCACAATAATAGGTAAACATTAAACATTACCACCAGGAATATGTCAACAGTAAACTGCCTTATCTTAGCACACTTATCCATAGAAAAAAAGGGTCATGAACTCCGAGATACAAAGCACAAAACAAATGCATAGTAACTTATAGCAGAAAACCATCTCCATAGGTCAACCACCATCATAAATCCCTGGCAACCTCAGTCCAAAATGCAGCAGGGTGGTACATCGCCATCTCATAATTCCATCATGTGAGGAGCATCACTGCACCAATGCAAACACAACATGATGAAAAGGGCGGATGTTATAGAAAATAACTTCTGCACTATTTACTTTCTGAAGAGAAGGTAATTCCTATTACATACAATAATTCCAAAGAACAATAAACTTATTTTGATGATTTTTGTCAACTTGTCAAGTACCCCCATCAGCATAACCTTACCCATGACTTTTATCAAAGAAGCATTAGAAAAAAAGCCACAAAGGTAGTCAATGCAGTTACCTGCTGTGGCTGCTGGTAGGTTACGGGCTGCTGATAATTATACCCAGCATAGCCTCCATAAAACATGTTAGGGTCCTGGGTAGGAGGGGCATATCCATACGCTTCATATCCCTGTGGATATCCATAATATCCACCACCATTCCACTGTGCCTGCTCCGGCTGAGCCTGAATTACAAACCCACTGTCATTTCCATATCCATTATAGCCATCAACCTGCTTCTTTGAAGAAATCAAAAAGCTCAGTTACCTGCTTGTTCGAAGGACTCCGCCCCCATGAGAGTCGAATGCTTTGTCCTCCCAACTGGGTTCCATTCAACATCAACAAGGCTTGCTCAGCACAAGCTCTGAAATGAGTAAGTACACATGTTAATTCACGTGAAACATGCAGAGGGCAAAAGAGGGAAAAGAAACCAAGCAATCACCTGCTTGTAAATTGAACAAAACCGCAACGTTTGCCAGGTGGAATTTTCACATGATGCAATTCTCCATATTGACTGAATACTTGCCTCAAAAGGTCATCTGATACACTTGGATCCAGACCCCCAACAAATATCTAAGCTCCAAAAGAACATCAGTCAAGAACAGAAAGCAGCATGTCAAAAATCTTACAGTAAAAATAGACTACCCACAGTTGTATTATTTGGATCATTCTCCCCTTGGTTTCCTTGACTGTTCTGGTAAGATGCTGCAACGTACATGTAAATGTGATCATACACACTATAACACATTAAATGCTATCTAGCTAAGCAACACAGAAGTTTCAAAGTCTTGGGGCAATGAAATTATCTTTCAGGAGAGAATAGTCAGAACTCCAGACCTTGGGAAGCAAGCATTCAAAACAGAGAAAGATTAATGCACTCAACTTAAGCCAAATATTGCCATCACAGCAATGATCTTGCAATTCTATGATCAGTACAAACATGTATGGCCAGTTTGCTACCCACAAAGACTCGGATGGATCATGTAAGACTTCAGACAACAAGCAACTCATATATACATGGAAGAACATGCACACACAGGCAAATGTTATAAAGTAGTAATTTGTTAGGGGCTCCCATATATAAAGATCTCATATTTAAGCACATAAAAATCCACAAACTTAAAAAGGGACATAGGGATCATCCCACTTCAAAACAGCAAATTGATGGCAAAATTAGTCCACACCCATAACATCTTCGGCAAGTCCTTTCTTGTTACCAATTCGATGTCCTAGTAACAAATGACTCAAAAGAAAAGTACAAACGAGTAACAAAAGACAAACTGGTCCAGAAAATTCCTAGTGACACGAATAGTCAAAGACAACATTATGTCAAAGAAACAAAAGAAGGCTACCGCATTATAGAATACCATAATCTAAAGGGAGTACTCCATTGTATTAACTTCATAAAAGCGGTAAAAATTTAAACTGACCGATAACCTAGTGAGCAATTGCGTGAAGTAAATCCAACTGTAGCATTGAAAATGCTACTAGGTAACTGATAGAACTCGGGACATAAACAAAATAACTGACCTAAAATGAGGCCACGCATTAAAGTGGAATCATTTCAGCTGAAATCAGTTCCAGGCTCCAAAATGAGAGCCTCTTGGTCTCCTGCTTTAAGAGAACATGAGTTTTATATAAGCTTTTGTATGTTTTCTAGAATTAAATGCGCCCAATTTTAGAAAGGTAAGTACTGGGGAAATCGTAAATTCCTCTCATCTTCAAAGTTGACTATTCCTTTCACACAATTCACCTCTAATAGACGCATCGAGCATATTCAGCTTAGAATTTCAACAAAGTGAAACTCTGACTTAAAATTGCAAATCATCATAAAACATGTCAAACTGCTATCATCATAACCAATAAGCCACATAAGGTAACTAAAAGCGAGCAACATCAGCAACTATACAGGCCACAATACATACCACTCTGATATTGCTGGGTAGCAACAGGCTTCTTGTTAGCAGCAGGCCCAATCCTCATGGGGCGTGAAGAACAATACATGCCATTCATTTCAGTCATGGCCCGCGACTGTTCGGTTTCATCACCAAACCTAACAAACCCATAGCCCTTAGAACGGCCAGTTGTCCTGTCGATAACTATTTTGGCACCTTTCACAGATTGGTAGTGAGCTCTAAATGTCTCCTGTAGTGTGTGATCTGTTACATCAGCAGCCAGATCTCCAACAAAAATTGTATAGTCAGGACCTTCATCTTGACGCCTCTCACCAGGACCAAGCGTAGCCCAGTTTAATCGGAAATTCTGGTCAGAGTTTGGCATCAATGTGCCATTGTACGTCTGCAAAATCCTCTCTGCTGCAGCACGGGTCATAAATTCAATGAAACCATAACCCTCGGGCAGACCAGTCTGCTTATTTCTAATCACCTTAGCTGAAAGAACCTGAGAGAGCCAATTAAGTAAACAGCTATCAGATAGCTGTAGTAGCTAGAAGAGAATGGTGGAGACCATAACAAACAATGTCCACAAATTTAAGCTGCTGAATAAAGGATAGAGAGGTCCAAGATTCATCGGTCACCAAACCATCAGTCTGAAGCAACATTCCCACGTCCATTTAAAAATTGTAAGGAGGGCAGATACGAGTACAGAGTCTACTAATATATGATAATATACAGAAAATGAGTGCCAAAATAAAGGCTAACGATAAGTTTAGAAAGTGAAAAAAAAATATGTCATAAAAAATGAAAACGGGCAGATTTCAATTTGTTTTTAAGTACAGTACATTTGGAAATTTCTGATTAGGTAAGGGATTTCACAGATAAAACGATGAAAGTAGACTGAGTTAATCGTGTCAATAGAGAATTAACATCCCTCATACTAGGAAACGTGGCATAGCTCACCAAAATCTTAAAATCCAAACACATGACCTGCAATTTTTCAGCTCAAGAATTATGGCAATAGTTCGAAGACGACCCTAACGACCAAACAATAAGATAAGCCTCTAGCACAAAAGCACATAAAGGGTAAAAAAGAGGAATTACCTCTCCAGAGTGGGCGAAGCAGTTGAGGAGATAGCCCTCGTCCATGTGCGGCTGCAGGTCGCCGATCCAGAGCGACTTGATATCGGCGGCGGATCCGCCGGCCAGCGACTGGGCCGGCATGGGCGGCGGGACCGGCTGCGGGGTCCAGCCCACCGGCGGGGGGACCGGCTGGGCGGCCTGCTGCATCATCATCCACTGCTGCTGCTGCTGCTGGTACTGCTGCTGGTCGGGGGCGGCTCCCGGGACTGGCTGCTGCATCATGGCGGCGGAGGGAGGGAGGTAGGGAGGGGGCGGAGGAGATTGGAGGAGCCGAGGGGGGTTCGAAACCCTAGGAGCGCGAGGCTAGGGCTCGGAGGTGGAGGTGGAGGCGGAGGCGGAGGTGGTGGTGGTGGTGGTTGACGAGGGGAGAGGAGAAAAGGGAGGGGATGCGAGAGGAAACCCTAGAAAGGGACGAAGGATTTGACAGATCCCAATCTCACAGAGAACGGTCCAGAGAGAAAGATCTGGATGTGGTGGCGAGGGTTTTTATAGTTAAGATTTTCTGCGTATATACGAGACCTGCGGGATATTTACGTAAATATGCTTTACATTAATTGCGATAAAAATTGCGATGGCCATTTAAATATCTGTAAAATGAAAAACAAAAACTAATTTCGTGAATTCTCTTGTCATATTATTTACCGAATTAGATTCCAACAGGAAATAAATTTTTTGGTGGTTTTTTCTGCTGGATTTTAGCGTTTTCAAATTTTTTTCTAGTGTTTTTTACTCTTTGCGAGGGAGTTCGAAAGGAACATGAGTTAGGGCGCGTTTGACAAGTTGCCAAACAGTAACAATTTCTGTTTTTTTGTTTCCAAAATAAGTTTTGCAACGGAAATCTATTTGGTAAATTTTTTGTTCCCGGGCACAAATTTGCCAAAATTTGTCTCATTTTGAACAGAATCAAGAAGAAAAAAAAAGTAAGTTTTTGTTCCCAAAATCAATTTTGGAATAAAATTAAGAATCAAGGATTTTTTTTTCCTAGACTGTGGCCGGTGAGGGCGAGAATGATCCTTGCCAGCCTCGCCAGATCTAATGAGGGCAGCCCTTGCCCAGGCGACGAGGTCCAGCTCTCGCCGGCCTTGGCCTGTGGCCAGTCGCCGGTGTCGGCAACTGGCCATGGCCAATGAAGGGGGATGGGAAAAAAAGAAAGAACTATTAAAATATTCAAAATATTATTAATAAAAAGAAATTTTGTGCAGTTACCAAATGCATTTTTATTCTTTATCTATTTTAAGAATATAAATTTTGGACAGATACCAAAGCGCCTTCAAATGCTTAGAAATTATTTTCGGACACAGAATAAAAAAAATTATTTTTTAACAAAATCAGCTTCCGGGAACAAAATGGTTGACAAACGCGTCCTTAATTTACTTTTTCTTTTCCAAAAAAAGGAATGTGCACTTCCATGGATTAGATATTCAATTATGACGTCATCTTTGGGCCTTTTTCTTTGGCTCGATATTTCCGTCTCCCGACCAAAATATAAAAAACAGGGAGCTCAATATTTCCGAGACCAAATATATGCAAGCTCAAGCTCTCCAACCCTTTGAAAAAAAGAAAAAAAAAAAAGTTCTTCGACCCTTCTCATGCGGAATCTACACATTTGCCCTCCACCTTGTTCCCCCGCCACATTCCTCTTTTTCTCTTCCACCTCCTGCAGCAGCTATTCTCCTCCTCCTCCTCCTCCGTCCCCGCTCCGCTGCGCCACCATCTCTCTCACTCTCTCTCTACAGCCCGAAACCCAGCAGCACTTGAAGCTCAGAGAGTTGATCAGAGTAGCGAAGCCGAGCCTCCTCCCTTCGTTTAGCCACTCCAATGGCATGCCCCACGCGCTTCAGCTGAAACGTGGCCGCCGAGCTTTTCTCAGGTTAAACTTCCGGTCTCTGCCCGTGCTCTTCTTGGGTTATTTTTGGGACGCCTCGGCTGTCATGCGCATGCCCATTCTACAAGCATCCTGTGTTTCTTCTGATTTTCTTTTCCCTTCTCCTTTTTGATTTGGTTTTGTTGTGCAATACGTTTTCAACTTTTCATCACTCAGACATTGGCGTGAAGGAAAACGGGTTGTGTTGACTGATTTGTTTTGTGGGTGCCTTTTGCTGATTGCAGTTATGATGGATGAAGTCCAATTTGAAGTTAGTGGAGAAAAGATTGCTGAAGATGTTCCTAAGGCATCTTATGATGCAAAACTACAGGAACTTCTTCATTATGTTACCTCGATGGAAATCAAGTTGTGTGCCGATGCCACGAAAGAATTCATCAAGTTGCTTAAGAGTGGTCACGGAGGTCATTTGCTTCATAAGTATGTGCAGACTTCTCCCAAGTTTACGGAACTTCTGGAAGCTTGGAAGCTTCGTCGAGGGAAACCGGGAATTTCCTACATATTTAAGTTAATTTCTGCTATTCTGAGTCATCCCGATGGAAAGTATCGACAGTTTGATGCCAGTAGTACCGTTGTTCATAGGGCTCTTGACAAGTTTTCGAGGTTGGTTGTTGATGAAAAGTTGGAAGATATTTATAAGGAACTGGACAGCAAAGAAGCTAAGCGCCAAAATGCTGCACTTCAGCTTATGGCTTCAATCGTAAGGCGGGGTTCCGACTTAGCCTCTGAGGTTGCGAAGAAGTTTGATTTTAAAAGCCAGGGCTTTCACAATCTTTGCGTGGATAAGAAGAAGCAGATTGATGTTAAAAGGAAGTATTCCACCAGAAATTCACTTGTTGGGTTTGCAATGTCGTTTTTGGAGGTAGGGAAACCCGGATTGTTGAGGTGGATCCTGCAACAGAAGGACATGTACTCCAGTGTCCTTCGTGGTCTTGGCAATGATGATGATGAGATTGTAGTTCATGTCCTATCCACATTGCGTGATAGGATTCTCACTAAAGAATCCTTAGTTCCCCCTGGCCTGCGTAGTGTTCTTTTTGGAAGTGTTACCTTGGAGAAGCTCATCAGCATTTCTGGAAGGGAAAATGGAAGGCTCGCTGCAGAGTTGGCTCATGGGATCCTACTTATGGTTTGTACGGATCCATCCAATGGCTTGATGCCTGATATAAAGAGAGGCACAAACACGTTGAAAGGTAATGCCGCGCGACTGGTGGGCCTCATCAAGAAACTTAGAGCAGCAGAACTCAAGAATCACAGAGACCTTCTTTTGGCTATTGTTCACGGAAGACCATTGTTTGGGTCTGCATACATGGAAGAGTTCCCTTACAATGTGGAAGATCATGCATCACCACTGTGGTAGGTCCCTGTGGAGCAGTGTATTTGCTAAATTATGCTTTCCCACTTCCTTTTTTCCTCTTTCATTTGTTACTGAATAATGGACCAATTCCATATTTTAAATGGCAACTGTTGCAGGTTTTCTGTTGCTTCTTTGGCAGCTGATGTGGTTTCTTCGGTGGGTTCTGGCTTTCCTTTTGGTTTCCTTGATTCTGCATCTCGTGATTCACCTTCTTTGAATAGTGTAGACGTGCAGAATGTCATGAGATCTGTATGTCCTCATTCATACTGTCGATCAGGTATGAACAAGGGCTTGCTTCACTCCGATTTTCTTGTCAAGAATGGCACTTTGAGGCTTCTTCTGGAGGCACTTAAGCTCTTAGATTCCTTTGTCGGTGCTTTGAGCCATTGTTCTTGTGCTAGTGATAGGGACATGCAAACTTGGGAAACTCTCAAGCAAGAAATACGGAATGGAATCCGAACCTTGCTCCCTGATCCCCAAGTGTTGGTGACTCTGCTTTCTACTCTGAGCAGTAACTCTGGAAAAAGTAGCCAGAATAAGAGAACGCCAGATTCGGAATTACATGGCAGCAACAGCGTAAAGAAATTGAAAACGGACAAGGTTCATGATGATGGAGATATCATTGTGAGCGGGATTTCACTTAGTCCAAAAGCTGGTTTGTCTGGAAAAAGTGAAAAAAATGTGGAAACAGGGGACGAGTTGGGTGATGAGAATAGTTTTGCAAATATTTTTGCTGAAATATGGGGGCTTGACCAATCCCAGGTGCCTGTTTCTACCATGCAGGAGGCAGAGATATATTTTTACTCCAGGCTTGTTGATGCTCTCCAGATATACCTAGTAAGTTGATACACATTTTTTCTTTGGAAGCATAGATCTACTTTGGAAGATTTGTACATAGGCTAAGAGCACAAGACTTAATTGATCACCATAATAAAAGGAAAACAGGTGGGGTCGACTGCTAATGAATAAATGTCACATATTTCTGCACAATAATTGCTTAGTACCATCTCAGTGGTAGAAGAAGTAATCTCATTGCCTTCCATGCATTTTCATATAGTGCAATTATTGGGTTTTTCAGTTTATCATCAGTGAAATAGACATCATCACTTAAATGTGTGGATGAGATGGAGGTAAATGACAAATGTCCGTCATGAAAGGCTGCAATGCACCACTTTCTTGCTGGTGGTTTTTACATTTGTTCGTATTTTCGATATTTTTCCTAAGACCGGCTAACATCACTTGATATCTCCCAATTGATGATCACATGATGCATTTTAGAAAATTCATTGATGAACTAGGATTGACAGCTTGCACAGGAGACTGTCTGATTTTAATTTACTGCTTTTAATTGACCGTGACTATTTAGGCTCCGCCTAATTTTCTTAGGCAATACACCATGTATAGCGGTTTAGCTTTTGTTATATAGAGTATAGCACCTTAGAAGTATTGACTAGTATCGATTTCAAGTAGTTTTCTATCCTTTTGTGCTTTGCTCTTTACCCTTGATTCATAATCGTACTGCTTCGTCTTACTTTTTCTTGTATGTGTCTGACGTATTGCTTGTTGCCTCTTATATAAGTCTTCCTCCTTAGTTATGCTGCGACAACTAGATTTTTCCTGATTAATTCTCATAGTCAGTTCTTTGATTGCACGCCATCATCACGGTTAAGGGGTGTATTGCTTGGGACATGTTTGCTATCTCAGCTTCAGATAAACCTTCAGTTTGGTATCATCATTTATACCGTTATCATACCTGTAACTGCTTATGCAACTGATGCAATTTCTTTCTTGCAGCATATGATGCCTACGGTGTTGGAGGGGTCCTTTGAGTTCTTTGTCAGTCTTCTTTGCGATGCTTTGGAACTGCCAACTAACTTGCTGAACTCGTTGCTGACTCTGCTGAAGGAGTATATTAGATTGGCCCCTGGAAGTGGATTGCCACGGAAAATTCCAGTTCTGATGTACAAGCATCTACAGACCTTTATGTACTTAGTACTCTTTTCACCAATTCGTAGCATCCGGGATCAATCATATGATCTGTCAGTGGCAGCTATGTTGAGCACTGGTGCATTTGATAGGAATCCGTGCGAGGTTAATGCATGGTTCTTGTTTCTACCTGGTTTTTATGACAATAAGTGTTCACTTGTCCTCCAACAAACCAAAGTTCTACCAACTTTATCTCAAGCTGTCATATCTTTTCTTGCTGATGCTATTTCTACTGTTGGAAATAATTTATTCAAGTACTGGGATAGCATCTGGAATCTTGTCAACAATTCAAATGACCTCAAAGATTATTCAGGTAATTCTTTTTCACATGTATGTCCACTTTTTGCTGTCATGGGTTGCTAATTACGCTATGTTTGAAAGTTATGTGTTTGCATAAGTAGTGTCTCACTGGAATGTGTTGATGAAGGTTGTTGAACATATGCTTTGTTCACTGTGATCATATACCATTTGCCCGTGCTGACTGTATCAGTATTGTGCTTTCCTCAAGTATGGTTAGTGCTTGATGGCTTAGCTTCTCCTGTTAAACCACCGTGACGAAGTCAGGAGGTTTAATGTACAATATAAATTGAAAAGTCGGGTTATATTTATACACGATAAGGAAAATGTTTTTGGAGATCACATTGATCCTCATCATTTTGAGGATGTGAAGTTGTTCATTCAAAAGCAGGTGCACTTCTACTTTTACTTTCTCTGTGAACTGGGTTTACTCAAATCTGGTTGGCTTATTTGTTATACTTAATTCAACTATATGGATCAAGCCACTATTTCTTAATGCTTATCCTATTTTCTAGCAGATGTTTCGCCTTCTTTCAGCCCTCTTGCTGTATGTATCCTTCAAAAGTGTTTGAGGGTGCTAAAGTCTGAGTCAGGTTCTTTTTCATCGTGTGAGAAGACAATGCTTTCATTGTACGTTTGTAGTACATTGAAGTATGTATTGCAAACACAGGTACTCATTTGTGTTTTGCTTTGATGTTGTGAAACCTCTTGTTCTAGTCTGCTCAGAGCTCTGAATTTGAACAGGTAGATGCAGGATGCCTGTCTGCTGTACTTGTGTCACTGTTGTCTGGGAGCATTGACAATTGCTCAAACATGGTAGATGGTTCTGGTGATATTCCAGCCGAATGGGGACCACACAGGAGTTTGCTGCTCTTTGCAGAGAGCATACTGCAGGGTCAAACTTGTTGTTCTTTTGCGAGTTATGAGAAGGCCACACCCGCTGATGGTTCCTTTTTAGGTACACTTGATAAAATTAAGATATCTCTGAGGAGATGCCAGACCGTTGAAAGAGTTGGAATTACTGAAAAGTTTCTTTCCTCAATTATGTGTGCTTCACCGAAGCTGATCATAGAACATTTTCCGGCTGTTGTAACCATTGCACAGGATATCAGTGGAGTTTCTTTGTCATTTTTCACATCCTTATTCTTTCTTGAACACAATCTGCTCGCAGATGTTTTTAGATTATGGCCTGAAATGGTTATTAGAGCTGTGAAAATGGTTCTAATCAATGTTGGTTCTGAAGGCAGAAAAGATGATGCTGGTGGGGTTTGCAGTCAATCTTTTCATTCTGAAGAACTGAATTCTGGTGGTGGCACTGGTGCAAGTGAATCTTCTTCTGTTGCTTTTAGTTTCTTGTTGGGGCAGATACCTTTCCATGTGCTGTTTCCTGCAATTTTGTGCTTTGATAACCCTTCTTTAGCAGATTCTTTGGAAATGAAAAAGTTGCTCCTGCAAAAAGCCTCTGAAGTGAACCTTGAGGGCCTCCTTTCCTATATACACTATGTACTATTCTGGATACATCAGCTACAACTTTCTACAGGAAGTATGCCACCAGTTCAACTCAGAAAATCTTTTGAACTCTGCATTAGTCTACTAAATCACATTTTGTCTCAACTATTGAATTCGAAGCTTAATAGTGGTTTTCCCAATAAGGATGAACTTATCCTGTTACCAGACTATGTCCAAGAAGCAGTTGGATACATCTTCTCTCATCCTGCATTGATGGCATCCTTGACCTGTCCGTTGGGCTGCAATGAGATGTTAGCCAGGGAAGATGTTCTGGAAAATTTCATCGAAACCCTTGATTTATCCAGTAAAAGATCTCTTGAGATAGACTTCTGTGGCTTTGGTTTACTGGGAATGGTTTCTGCTTTTTTCTTGTCCTTAGTTGAGAATCACTCCTCCTTTATCAATGTGGAGACAGGTGCGACTAGACAACTTTTGAAGGGTTTTGAATCTCTGGTACATAGGCTTCTAATTGGGTTCAAGAATGTGCTTAATCTGTGCATTCAGACACAAAACTTCAGAACCCTTCTGCCAACATATCATGCTCTGAATACTTTGAATCGTATTATATCCCCATTTGAGGTGTTCAAGTTTGTCTGGTCTGTGTTCAATATAATTGACATGAAAGACCCAACAATCTCTGAATCTTGCCGGAAATCTATTGTTTATATTGGATGTCATTTTGCTGCCAATGCTTTTGAATCTCTCGGTATATATTTGCAGCAGCAAACTAATAAAAGATCACAATACGATTCGTTATGGAGGACTAAAGATCAACATTTTGATGCTGATATTATTGAAGATATTTATTTGAAAGTATTTGAACTTTCCAGTCTTTATGAAACAGATATTACTGATATTTGTTTGCTGAAAGCTATTACTGCCGCCTGCCGACTGAAATCTGTGCAGCATCTTAATGTACATCCGCTGAGTTCTGTACTTTTGAGGGTCATAGTGAGCACTCCGGCACAGATGGTTTCTTATTGCATTAGTGGGATGAGTATGATGAGAGCCAAAGTTTTGTTTCTGCTTACTCAGTTGAGTCCTCTGCATCTGTCAATCTTTGGGTGCATGCTTTCAGGTATTCTGACTCCTGAGGGCAATCTGAAGTCTACGAACCATTGCAGAGGTCTTTCAAATGAGGACTTTTTGATGCTCCTGCCAACTGCTTTGTCATTTATGGATTCAATTTTTTTGAGATATGGGAAGCAGTGCTACTGGAATTTCAGATATATACCTCTATTTTACTCCAGTATTCTCTTAAATGGTTTCCGTGAATGGAAAAGTTTTGTGTCCAAGTTTGTATTTCAGGAAGGATATGGTGAGTTCACAATATCTTCTGTGGACGAACTCCTCAATTTTGTGAAAAACAGTTCTCTTGGGAAAGCAGTTCATATGTTACATTATCACTTTGTCTTGGACACCGATTCCGTGAACATTAAGAAGCAAATGGAGTTATTTGATTCAGTTTTACCCGATGGTGAGAGTCATAATGACTTGGTAGATTGTGATTGGAGGGATTTAAATTCTCATTCAGTTAAAGAGATTTTGAATCTTACAAGTGGAGTTTTGGCAAAGATACTGTTATGTAGGATGTTGTTATTTCCCAGCGACAATCGTACAGAGTCTTTGACAAATAAAGCACCAGAATACTCAAACAAGAACTCTGAGGTGATAAAAGCAGGTTTGGAGTCATCAAGGATGCGATTTTTGTGCATTTTGGTGAGTTCTTGGGAACAGATTGTTAAAAGATTCCGTTTAGATTCTACTTCCGAAAAAGAGAAAAACGGAGAGTGTGAATCTTTGTACAAATATTTGGAAGAGTTGATGTTGAGAAGCATTTTCGAGCTGATAAAGGAGATGCACGATTATCTTGTTCAGTTGAAGTTTATTCCCTTCATGAGACAGCTGATAAGAACCTCTCTTCTCTATAGGTTTGAGGATCCCGTAACTTTGAACTTACTTAGGAATATTTTAACTCCACTGTGCAAGGGACAATTTTCATGTTCGCCATATCTGCAGCTGCTCCTTGCACACTCTCAGTTTCCCTCTATATTGCACTCTATCCCCGAGTTATCACATTCTTTACAGCTTGGAGCATTTTTGAGACCCATGTCCAGTATTCTTAGGTCAGTTGCTGTTCCTCGCATCAGCAAAAGAGATCAAGAATCAAACAAGCATAGCGTAAAGAGGCTGGAAGTTCTCCAGTTGCTCAGAACTCTGATTCATTTCAGTTTCAATGGCTGTGGCAGCGAAATTGATTCAGGAAATGAGGATGTCATAAATTTTCAACAGCTGCATTCATTTATTCTGTATTCTTATGGTGGGACCCTTAGTGAAAGTGATCTTGAGTTATTCAACTTGTTACAAGAGATAGACTGTAAAGATGGATCAGAGTTGGTAAAGCTCACTGATACAAATTACTTGTGGGGAAGTGCTGCCTTGAAAGTGATGAAAGTATGGGATTTGGAGCTGAACTTGTCATCTGATGTCATGATTGATACTGAAACAGATGAATACCGGAGACTGCAATTTAGGGAAAATCTTCCTATTGATCCCAAGTTATGTGCATTGACTGTATTAGATTTTCCATATGACAGAGCTGCACATGAAGAGCCTTCTTTCTCGAACAAGGTTCAGATTAATAACTCTAAAGATGTGGTATGTCTGCAATTACATTTTTCATCTGATCCTTTTCCTTTCCATGACATGGTTCCTCCTTTTGCGAACTATTTGATAGCTAGTTATGAACCTATCTTTGTCCTAACTTTCTTTGGTTAACTCGCATGCAGATCCACATACCTGCTATTGAGAGGAAGCAAAGATATGATCCTGTTTTCATTCTGCAATTTTCGCTTCATATTCTACCCATAGGCTTCATTGATCCTGTGGAGTTTGCTGGTCTAGGGTTGCTAGCTGTTGCTTTTTCCTGCTTATCTTCACTTGATGATGGGATAAGGAAATTAGCTTATCAAACTCTCGCCAGTTTTAAGATTGCTTTAGAGGTAACAGTATCTCGTCTGCAGCTGCGATCTCTGAATTTGTACTAGCAATTTCCACTTGTATGAGTTATGTCTTTCATTATAGTCATTATCCTTAAAATTCAACGTGCTATTGTGATAGTATGACAGTGAAGTAGATATCTTCTGTTTTGTTACAAAAATATTAAATGTTGCTATGCAAAAACTTAAGCGATGACTTGGTTCGATCTGAAAATCTAGCTGAAATGGGCAGGTACCAAACTGAAATAAGTTAATTACCTTACCCTGCTTAAACCATTAAGGAGATGCTGAGATATTGAGATATTAATTAGCTAGGCATATATATAGATTGGTTCTTCTGTCATGTCACTATTGTATTGATATGAAATTATGTTTTTTTGGGGATATATACATTGAAGGATTTTCTGAACAATTGCTCATATAATCTTTCAGAAGTGTCGAAAGAAGAAGGACATCGTTCACCTTCGTCTCTTGTTGAACTATGTGCAAAATGGGATTGAAGAACCCTGGCAAAGAATTCCTTCGGTTATTGCCGTCTTTGCAGCAGAGGCATCTCTAATATTATTGGATTCATCAAATGATCATTATCCTACACTCAGTAAGCTCTTGATGCGCTCTTCCAGGGTAAATATGAAGGTAAATGATGAATTTCTTGCTCTATCCTTATTAGGCTTCAAAGGCAGGTTGTTTTTCTTTGTGCATGTTGCTTTTATGTTTTGATAAGGCGTTGTAACCATCTGCTTCATTTAATTGTCTATAGTCTGTACCATTGTTCCATGAGTTTTTGTGGAGTAGCTCTGTCAATTTCCGGGCCGAAAGAATTTGGATATTGCGACTTGTATATGTGGGTCTTGGCAATGATGATGATGCCCCGGTTTTCATGAGGAACTCCATTTTTGAGAATCTGCTGAGCCTTTATGCTACTCCATTTTCAGATAACGAGTCCAAAGAACTCATTCTTCAGGTAACGTGAACGAGTCATCCGTTATTGGATAAGTCTATTTTCTATTGGTGATCCATTGAAAATTCATATTGGGTTATTAATATGGCAGTAACAAATCTTCATCTCATACAGATAGTTCGGAAGTCAGTTAGATTGCGAAAGATGGCTTGTCATCTGGTAGAGCACTGCAGTTTGTTTTCATGGTTATCATCTGCCCTTTCTCGTATCAATGAGATGCTGTCTGGAGATGAAAAGGGTTTCTACTTTGATCAATTGGTGGTGATATTAGAGGTAGTCACTCCTAACATCTATTCCTTCAGATAGTAATTTTCATGGTTCCCTTTATAGTCTATGGGAAACACAAAACTATTTCCTTCAGGGCAAAAAATTTCTTCTCTGCCTATCTGTGCATCATGTGAGAGACAAAATCTTACCCTTTTGATCCTCTCTCCTTCTCTTGTCAACCTCCCCCACTGCCTCTCTCCATTCTCAGTTCTTGCTATCTTTTTTTTTTCTTTTTAAGCTGGGTATGGCCTGGAATTATTTTTGAAAATGTAAAACTAAAGCAACCTCAAATGGTTATTGGATTCCCCCCCTCTCTCATGGTCTTCCATTTATTTTTAAGCTGTGTATGGCTGGAATTATCCATGAAATAAAATTGATTCGACCTAAAATGGTTACGGAATTCCCTTCTCTCTCTCTCTCTTCTTTTCTTTTATTATCTTTTTTTTTTGATGTTTTGGGCACATAAACTTTTCTTAGATGCATGTCATTTGCGAGGACATCTGGAAAGAATAAATACCTGGACGACTAGAAAGTTATCTATGTGAATGCTTCTACATTGTTTTATACAATTGGGATCTTTATTGTGATGCTGACTTAAGTAAAGTTAAGCGTGTGATAAGGACTTGCTTCTCAAACTTTTAACTTTTTTGGCTACAGGTCATCAGTAATATCATCTCGTCCAGAAATATTACAGAGTGGTTGCAGAAACATGCTCTCGAGCAGCTCTCAGAAGTTTCTTCTCATCTGTTCAAGTTTCTGTCACACAAAGCAAAATTGTTAAGAGAGAATACTTTGGTTATTCATTTGATCCTCCAGATATTGGTGACGACCCTGAAGATATCTCAGAAAAGGAAGATATTCCAGCCACATTTTACCCTTGCCATTGAGGGTTTGTTTCACATATATGAAGCCATTAAGTTGTGTGGTGGCACCCAAGCATTCCCAAGTTCTGAATTTGGCCTCAGGTCTATTCTAATGAATGCACCTCCTCCATCAATTATTGACATGGTCTCTCTCTCTCTCTCTCTCTCTCTCTCTCTCTCTCTCTCTGTGCAGTCAATTGTCATAGGACAGTTATGAATATTTTCATTACTCTTTGAATTTCTTGGATAAAGATATTTGAGGTGCGACCGAAAGGATGCACAAGCATCTCAAGTATGCAGTTACGAATTTCTTGGGTGTTTTTCCACATCCTGTAGCTTACTGATGTCTTTTATATCTAGTTAACTCGACTTAATGTGGGTTTGTCATTGATAGTCTGTGCGATGACATCTCATTTTGATTTGATTTACAGGATGAAGAAAAGCTTTTGAATTTTGTCCTTTGGGCAATCTCTGTTGCCTTGAAAGCAGACTCCACAGAAATTCCTCATCCTGGAGGCTCTCATGTCAGTTTAACAATCTCCTCAGAGGAAGAAATATGTGAAGATTCTTTGGCATCGAAACTTCTTCGTTGGTTGGTGGCATCTGTAATTCATGGGAAACTCTCTACTAGATCCACATATACGGATGCAAAATATTCAGAAAGATCTGATCTGAAAATGCTGAATTCGCTGTTACAATTTGTCAAAGAAACAAGTAGAGGAAGAAGCCGAAAAACATCTGGAACTGGAAAGGTGTTAGCTGCTGCGATTTTGTACCTTCAACAGCTTCTTTGCACAGATTGCAGAGTGCTTCCATCTGTTGTGTCTGCACTCTGCCTTCTACTATATGATTTTTGCGACATTGCGGGTAGGTTAACCTACTATGTTTAATTGCGCGGGAAATACTGTTTATCAAAATGAATTCCTTATTCTTAGACCAAGCAAGTCTAGCTAAAAGACTGGAATGCAATTTATGCAGTTACTGAATCAGATCTCTTGCTCGATGGTACTCCTGTGGCCTCACAACTGTCGAAGATAAGCTGCCCTCTTGAAGCTCATCCTGTTTGGAGATGGTAATTCTTATTTTACCTGACGTCTTGTGGTTTCTGTTCCTCCTTATACATGTCATTCCGGATGGCGATCCTACAATCAATTTTCCATGTTTTTGAACGAATAGATGTAAAACTTACTGGCGATTAATTCAAGAGTCACGATTGCTCAGCAACTTCGGTTTCACCTAAATAGATGTCACTTATTCTTCCATGTCATGATCGGTCCTATTTTGTGTACAGGTCGTTTTATCAGCCATGGAAGGACTTGTCGTCGAAGTGTACAGATTCGGAGAGACTGGATGAATATCAAGCATGTCAGACCCTGCTGCTCGTCATCTCAAATACGCTCCGGACGGGCTCTTCGAATTCACTCGCTCTATCACCTCGGGATGTTGAGAGATGCGGTGTATATGAATGGGAAAGGAGTATCATCGAGAATAGCTTGTGTACAGATTGAATTAGCATGTAAACCCCATAGGCCAATTTTGTCAAATCTTGATTCAGTGTCAGCACATCATCCTCATGAAATCCACAAAGCAAGTCCCTAGAGATGCCTTGATAAGCCTAGTTTAATGTTCTCAACGCCATGCAATTTGCGTAACAACCCCCTATGATTTGACTTTTTGCAACCAAATCACTGGCCTGTAGTTTTGAATTTCGGGTTCCGATGATCAAAGCTTTTATTTAGGGAAAAATGAACGATTTGAAAATATTTTCTTAAAAAATGATTGCTTGTATTGCTTGAAATAATTAGTTAATGAAAAATGCTTTCACTATTGATGGTGATTTGTGTCTAAAACATCTTCGTACACAATGAAAATTCTTTTCATTTGATCATTTCCACAAACAATACAAGCAATCCATTTTTAAAAAATGTTTTTCGAATTATTTATTTTTTGGCAAAATAAACGGATCTTTAATGTCATATATTTTTAAATATAGAAAAAATTTGCAACTCTAAAGCGAAATTCAAATGTCCAATGATGAATATAAGAAAAAATAAATTTAGGGATATCAATAATTAATTAGGAATTAGTTTAATAAGTTAGGGAAAATGACACAAATGGTCCTTGAATTTTTGATAAACTGTGTAACGTGGTCCATCAAATGTGGCCCTTGAATTTTACCTCAATGTGTAACATAGTTTCTGAATTTTTAATTTATTCAATATGTTTTCTGGACTTTTAGTACAAGTTCAATTTAATCCATGAACTATATGCAAATGTTTGATGTTATCTCTAGATCACATTGAATAAATAAGTTCATGGACCACATTGCATATTGAAGTAAAATTCGGGAATCACATTGCACGTTAGATCAAAATCAATGGATCATTTATGCCATTATCCCATTGAGTCAATGCGAAGAAATTGTGAAATATTCAAAACCCGGACAGAAGAAGCAAAAAGAAAATCAGGGGCGGGCGTTGACCACGCGACATCGCACGTCGGCACACGCCTGCTCCCCTTTCAACCGCTCATAACAACCCAAAAAAAATCATTAAAACGAAAATTTAAAGAAAAGAAAAGAAAATAAATTATATAACTATATTAACACTCACTTCAAAGATCTGTTCGTGTTCGTGAATCTGCCGTTCGCTCTCTCTTCTTGATCTGTTGAAAAGATCACCGGCGACGAAGGAAAGAGATAAAGAGGGGGGAAGAAGATGCACGATTTCTGCTTCACGTTCCCGTACGGCCTCCTCCTGGTGATCGGAGGGCTCATCGGCTTCCTGAAGAAGAAGAGCGTCGCCTCCCTCGCCGGCGGCGCCGGCGCCGGCCTCCTCCTCGTCCTCGCCGGCTACTTGAGCCTCAAGGCCTTCGAGAAGAGGAAGAACTCCTACGCCGCGCTCGTTCTCGAGACCGGTGAGCTCTCGTCCTCCTCGGCGCGTCTGCGGCGGTTTTGTTGACGTGTGGAATTCGGATCGTTTTGGAAGCCGTAACCACGTGAAATCTTTTGCTTCCCCTTCGGTTTTGGCGGTTGACAAGTAGGTTGACATGTTCGCTTTTGATTTGATCTGTTTTGGCTTCTGTGATGTGATGCCGCTTTTCGTCGGCGTGTTATTGGAAGGCCGTTCGAAATCGTCGCGTGAAGGTTGAGTCGTAGGAGCTGAATTGATGAAATGAAGCTACTGGAGTTTTCGATCGATTGGTTTTTAGGTGGTTAAGAACACGATAGTGAGATTTGCAAGGTGGAGAAGCTGATATCCAATCTAACTCCCGTGCCGTATCTGTTTGTTGTATTGGCGGTTTAGCTGTTGCACTAGTCACTGCTGTTATTAAATCATCTGCATCCATCATTTGATGCCGCCTTGAGTCCGTAAGGATGATCCGTGTATTTTTGGTTTTCTAGGGTTTGCCATTTCTATTTCTCATTCTCTATTTTGTTGCTTATCGACAACGGCAATCCTACTTTTAAGTGGCACAAGCTGCATTCTCTAAGTGCTCCTTTTTCTGTGAAATTGGTGATTTCTGGTTTTCTGCAAGCAGTCTCGTGTGATGGGGGTACGAAAAGGATGCCTGATGTGTCCTGATCAGGAATGTTCCTGATGAAGCTGCATTTGCTATATCACCAGAGTCGGTTATCCAAAGGGACAAGTAGTTTTCAGGAACTCTGGAAATTCCGTCTGTGAATAGCTTAATGTTGGTGTCAAATGCTTGCGCGTTAAGCTGGCAGTATCCACGGATAGCATTTAGCAAATGGCAAATGTTATTGTAACAACTAGCTAGCTTTCCAGGGATCCTGCTGAAGAAGAGATCATATCTAGTTCTGAACATCGAACTTTTCGTGTCTTTAACGGGATAAAGCTAGTCAATTACGTGTTTCGAATATTTCCCAACTTCTTACTATACATGCATGTAAAAGGGTTTAGTCTGAGAAGATGTGTTGAGAATGTCTACAATATGATTGTCGTCTCTCTCTTTTTTTGTTTGTGTATAAGTTTTTCATCTGAATAAAGTCATTTAAAATCACGCACTCGTGCACATGCACACTCATGAAAGCAGTGTGTGGATTAAGCTTTTTGTATAGATGTTATAGCAGACTTACTATTGTGTCTTTGACAGTTTGTGCTGCCGTGCTTACCTTTGTCATGGGACAGCGCTACGTCCAGACATCTAAGATCATGCCAGCGGGTATTCTTGCAGGGATAAGGTAGCTAGAATTATTTCCTCCGTTGCTAACCGTACATGGTTTTACAGAACTCGTGTATCATCTGAATAAGCATGTTGTGTTTTCTCTCTCACACCATGTAGTTGCAACACCAGTTGCTCACAAATTTTCTGATCTAATGTCGGTAAAAGGGTTGTTAGGACATAAGAGTGACTTTCGTCTAAATATTATTGCCTCCACTGCTAATTGCTAGTGCTAGTTTACAACTAATGGCTATTCTTAAAGGAGGGTTTTTTTATTGAAAAGATCAATTGTGGAGATCTGCTCTGCCTATAATATAACTTAATATGAGTAATTACTGATCTTCAGATGCATAGGACCAAGAATATCCATTCTGCTGATCATTTTAAACAAGAAGAAGAATTCTCTTCTATTTTTTTCTTCATTTGTATGGTTCTCCATAGACAAAATGAAATACTCGGATTAATCTGTTCTGATTCACATGGTCTTGACCTTCAGAGAACATCCTTTGCTTCTCCTATTAAATCTTGATTCATAGTCGTAGTTGTCTGCCTTATCGAGGAAGTTCATACATTCGGTTGGTAGTCTCATCATCAGACTAATGGGTGGACAGTTATTGCGGCAGTCAGTAATTTTTAAACATCAAACATATAGTCTTTAAGAAGTGAAAACAGAAAAACAAATTATGATGAAAAATACGTCTAGTATCTATCTCTGGTTGTGTGTATGTGCGTGCCCAAATGGTAATGATAGAGTGAGAGTTGTTAAACTAATGAACCATGCATCCATCCTACCAATTTAAGCTTGTAGATAGGTTGATAGAAGTTGAAAATAACTACCCTGAAGGAATTGGTAATTCATTTGAAGTTTGAAAGGCGAATCTTATTTTGAACATTGCTTATGAGGAGTGGGCAAAAATAGATAAGATATTACGTTTTTGTTTAACCAAAAGAACAATAGTTACTTTGTAACTTGTTTAAAGCTTAATCCTCTTATGGTTTTGTACTTCTATACAGAGATGCAAGTGTTTCTTAGATGTCGAGGATACAATTAGGAAGGCTATCATTGTCATTTTAGGGGAAAAAGGAGTTCCATATTGGAGTCAATCATGGCTTAATAGTAATATACAGTATGAAGTGGAGTCCATGGGTGGACCGGACAAGGTGTTTGCAGCAATTTCCTGTAATTATATACTATAATCTAGGAAATTTCATGTGAAACTAGTTTTCTTGAATTATGTACTATATTCTATGTACTTTTATATAAAATTGTTGAATCTCACCTCCCTGAATTAAGATTTTACAGACTCTTTTAGCTCATTTTGCGTTCACCATTGACGGAGTTAACGACTGAATTGATTCATGCAATTTTTACTTGGTGTATATTACCTAGCGTTTAAGAACTGGCCGGCCAGCTCATTCAGTTGAATCAGAAATTGGATACCTGTTCCGTATTTTTTTTAAGTTGCAATCATGCTGCTCTAAACCAAGGATTCAGTCTGCCCGTTTTATATTTTATGTGGCTTTATATCTAGCTAAAACCTACATTCCTCTACTTCATGTATTCTCATTTGCCTAGTAATCAGTCTGAGCTAATGCACTTTCCAATTCTCCTCTATTCAGTGCTCTGATGACCGGGTTTTATATCTACAAAATTGCGACCGGAGGCAACCATTTCGCAGCCAAGGCTGAATGATGGCATCTTGGAAAATCGAAGATCTTGACTAAAAAATTACCAGGTGTAACTACTGTTGTTTTGTGTAGGTGCAAAAGAGATCTTTCCTTTCTGACGAATCCTGGTTTACGTCCACGGCATTAGCCGTTAGTGTTTCTCGCTCAACTTTAAGGACTCATTTTAGCCCTCTATTGTACACGGAATGAAAGTGCGAAAAAAATGTTTGGCTTGAAGTGTGGTTATGTCAAGATATAGATCCAGAAGAGAGTCCGCTTTTTGCAATGTGCATTTGAATGGAAATCTCCGTGCTCTAGCTTCAAATGTGATGTCAATGCTAGTTTAGGATTAGAGTTGGATACCCCCATTTGTTACCTGCCTGGAAAAAGAAAAATACGAGGGAGAAACACGTAAGCAATTTTGCAGCACACAATAGAACCCAATTCTATGAATAGCCTGCTAACTTCGTCCGTTGTAGACTTTTTCAGTGTCAAATGTGTCTTTACATGTCAGAATCAGAATAAATAAGCACATTATTCTTAAGAAAAGCTACAATCGACGTCCAATATACAGCATGTCGTACAAGACTTCCATCCACTGACCAACAATTTTCACTCCAAGACTGTCTAATCACATATGTACAAATATCACAGTACCTATCCACTGGCACATGAACGATTCCTGTGAGGAAACAAAGAATACATCTGGCAGAATCAATCTGAAAAATACAGGATATAACATGACGTGCGAAATCCGAACTTACGTTAGCAATCTTTTGGCCTGAGGTATTTTGGAGGCAGAGAAGGACACCTCTCGTTCATTTGGGGGTACGGATCCATAGTATTGTATCCCGGTAGTTCCATCCGATACTTCCCTCGCATCTGACAAAACGGGAGCTTGACATTGTCGGCATCGTTGCACCATTTTGGCAAACGGCTTGAATTATTCTCGAAGAACCGCAGCGTATATGCATCTTTTATCTGCAGGTGGGGAAAGATGAAATGAGGACCTTGAACTACAAAAACAGATGACTGGAAGAATCTAAAAGAGATTTCTCTAATCAAATGCACAATTCATAGGGCTGATGACAATTAATTAGTTTCTCATTTATCCCAACGTAAAATGACTCAATTCACTATACTTCTCCTCAAGAAAGAAATGGAATCCACATCATGAAAGAACCCAACCCGGTACTCGATATGAAATGACAATCCACTCAAACAAGATGATGCACATTGTGCATGGTGGCCTCACCGTGAATTCCGTCACTTGAATAGAGTCAGCAATTGAACCGAACAATCCTGCCTCCTTGTACATTTCAAGAACAAAGGCAATGCAAGAGGTTGACTTTCCATCACTGTACAGCCAATCATCCCGCTCTGGGATGGTAAGCAGTTCATCGAAGGATGAGCCACGCTTTTCAGTCTCCACTAAAATATCTGGAAGATCTAGCCCCTGCATGAAGTCAACAACTATTTCTGGAAAAGGAAAAGGATATGCTGAATTTAACATAACCATTTTATCCACCTATCAGTTGTCAAGGTATGTCTATGAAACATAGACATATCCTCAACCTGCCTTTTTTCTGCGATTCATCTGGCACATCTCATCAAACATACAGGGAAGTACCAGAAATTGTTGCCTTCAATGATCTGACATGTATATTAGAGTCGTTATTCTTCTAAAAGTTTAAACCATCAAAAAATGAGTTCTTACCCATTCACACCTACAAGTTCCCTCCAGTCCCTAATTTTCACTACTTATTCTAGGACACAAAACTCGACATTATTCTTGATGAAGAAAATTAAAATCAAGGCAAATCAGTTACTTGAAGAAAAATTGGACACTGGAGTATTTTCACTAAGCTGAATCGTGTATAAATATTTACTGGTGCAACACACCGTTTCATTGCAAAGAAAAACAAAAAAAAGAAAAAGAAATAAATGAAGCACATCGGAATCCCTAAATGGTCCACTCTCTCTAGGATCTCAATCTAAGCTAACCCATTGGGTCATTAGAGTCCCAATAAACCAGATGGCAAAGTCCCAAGAAAGGAAAAGGATTTTAGAAAGAAGGGGCATACTGTTAACCTGACAGGGAGAAGATGGATGGCGCTGTTTACAACCAGATAAATGATGCATGGTCTCCACTCCAGCATTAAGGCAAATCAAACTATCATGGACATAGAGAAAAAAAACCATGGTTGGCTTCCTACTAAATGACACCATAAGATAAGTCCTTAATAGAGGACATTCTAGGCGGATTGCGGACCCTAGGCATACAAGTTAAAAAATTTAACAACGTAGCCATTTCACTCTAATTAAATGAATACTCAAGATTACTCATATCTTCTGACCAAAAAAAAAAATAGATTACTCAAACTCATCCATGAGGTATATCCTAGTGAACTGTTCAAGTCTACATAAAGATCCTAAAGAGTGATAATATTAAACACTATAACACTATCTTTCTAAACCAATGATCCTCAGCAGAGAAACTGTTAATGACACCTCAGTTCCAAGTCGCATGTTCAAGGCTTCATTCCACAAATTGGTAGCATAAGAAGGTCTTAACTGATTCCACACTGTCATAACAGATGCAACCTGCACAGTCATTGCACTAGTTAAACCAGCGGAAAAGGAGACCTTTTAAAACGCATAACATGTCACAATATGTAAATCTGAACTTCTAGTTAGATCCCTTAAAGGAAAAAGAATCTGCATTTTCAACTGAGCATAGACCTAAAGGTAACCTATAGATAACCCTATCAGCGATTATTAATTTATTCGGATAAACCATGGATACGGAAATAAAGTTAAATAAAGATACCAGATGAGCATCCAAGGGAGGTGGATAGTTCCCGTCAATTGTGTCTATCCAGCTAAATATCATGTTGTGATAACCATACGGTTTTCCTTCCATACTCCGAGCATATTCCCATGCAGCAGATTCATTGAACTTGGCCCGCATGTCAGGATGCAAGGGAAGTAATGCAATATGGGGATTAGAGTTATCCTTATTCAGCTCAAACTCCCACCATTCATCCCAAGGTAACATCGCAATAATATCTTCGCCCTAGAAGGAGAAAAAACAGAGGAAAAGCACTTCAAAGTCGTCATAATTGGCGAAACTTTAAAATACCATGAGCTTTATGAATCATGTCTCAGACAACTATAAATGGTAAACTGAAAAGCTACCGTTCATCGATGCACAAGTTTTTTCTGAAGTCTATCTTCAACGGATGCACTCTCATGAGGAGCAGCATATCCACTCAGATTCACTCCTCCATCAGCATAGCATCTTATATTGACACCAAATTGCAGCCAATTATGAGGAAAACAGGAATCATTTCTAGCTCTGTTATATTTTAGCATGGAACAACATTCATTTAAGGCAGGAAGCAGAAAAGACAAATGGATGTCTGTCCAGATAACTTGAAAAAAGTCTCTTGTGCTTAAAAACTGAGTCTCCATTGAACAGGCTAAGAAGAAAAGACCAGCACAGCAACAAGGGAAGGTAGAAACACAAAGTAAATTAATGGATGCAGCAATGCAAAATATATCTGCAAATTAGGCTAAGATTCTGCAACCACTTTTCCTCCTTTGTATTACAATGATCACTCAGGTCAAGTAGGTGCTGCTTATGACTTTTCTCATCCCCTGAATAACTGGGTAAGGCAGCTGATAAGGGATTTGGTATGAACTATGAAATTCTCTAAGCCAAATAAAAAATCTATTGCATCATACTAAGGAAGGCATGTTCCCATTAGGATGGGTAAAGGACGGATCAAAAACAATACTTAATCTATAGAAGCACCTTAGATACCAGGCCGGCCAATTTTATATCCTACCTGTTCATTCTCATGTCCCGATTCACCAACCCACAGCTTTCCTTCAGAGTCCCTCAAGCAAACTGCAGAATGACCAGCATAAGAACCACTGACCCACTTCTCCAATGTCTCAAAACCACCCCACCGCCCACGGATTTTTGATATTGCAAGGAAATCTCCAGAATGAATATCATCTGTACTTATGTTTGTTACCCAGGGTTTGGGGCGTTCCTCAAAGGAAGCACCCATGTGCTTCTCGAGAAAGGCAATGTTAGAGTTTTCACCCCAGCCAGTATTTGTAAACAAAGGGAAGACATCCCACAGAGCTTGAAGTGTTCCAAGCATCCCAGCTTCCATGAGGAAGATAGAAACTCCTTTGCTTTTTACCTGATTTCAGATGAAAAGAGGACCATGTTTACATCCAGATAACAATGACTACAAAACATGACAAGAAAGATGTTAAGTCCCTTATTAAAGAGAGTACACACGTACGTATTCATACTCTGCTTTTCCTTCCCAAGCCTTAAACTCAAGGGTATGCTCCCGAGACAAGAAATAGAAATCCCATGTGACACGGTATGGAGTCGCAAAGACATAAAGATCCATGCAAGTCCAACTGTGAGCCTTGTTGACCTGAATTAGTGCCCTCAAATTCATAGTTAGTTCACCACTTAAAAGCATGACACAGATAATAACAGGTTACATGCGGCACCATTTAAAATCATGGATGGAGCAACAACCATATATCCCGAGGAACTTGACATAATTTGCCTTCCCATAATTAACAAAATTGAACAATTTGTATGGATAATGATACTAGGAAAAGAATCAAATCAACCATCAAGTAACAAAACGTTCAGAGGCTCGTAAGGATACATCAAAAGGGAAGAAAATAAGCAAGCAGCAAACGCCCACAAGAGAAAAGCCTCACTCTCCAATAACTCCTTGAACTGAGAAAACAGGCAAATGGAAAAATGACATGCTTCTCCCCAACCCATTGCAACGACGCTACTCCGTATCAGAGACATAGTCGAGCAGAGTTGAGTTGATGCAGTTATTCATCCAAACTCGTTTTGACAACCAAAAGTCGAGGTTGGATACAGGACTCAACTGCTAAAGTAATCTCTATACTGCTATGCTAGAGCTTGGATGGCTATACAAAAGCAATTCATAAACACAAAGACCTCAATCACATAGCGAACCAATCAAGTAAAGCATCACGAAATCGAATACAACTCCATACTGGTTCGATACTTATCAAGGAGTCGAGTCGAAACTAATAAATCAACCGGAGCTCGAGTGTCTCGCGATAACTTCGATTCATTCGCAACCTAACTCGGTAATAATCGCTAACAATCCCCACGCTCCAAAATCTTAACAACAACCAAACACACGCTCGCGGAATCAACAGCATGAAACCAATCAGACCTTGATGTGAAGCGTGCCCCCGCCGAATTCGCTCTCGCTCTTGTTGTGGAACTCCATCCAAGCCGCGGAATCGTAGAAGCAAGCGCCCTTCCAGTTCAGGCTGGCGTTGGAGGACGGCGAGGCCGAGCCGACGAAGGTCGGCAGGAGATCCAGGGGGCCGCGGAGGCGGTTGAGGATCGGCCACGAGAGCTGCCGCGGCAGCAGAGGGAGCGCGTCCTCGGCGTGAAACGGCAATCTCGCGGACTGAGAGAGGGGCGCGACGGCGGAGACGGCGACGAAGAAGGCGACCAGCAACAGCGCGATCGGTCGCGAAGAAGGCGAAGAAGCCATTGCCATCAGAGAGAGAGGGAGAGAGAGAGAGAGAGAGAGAGAGAGAGAGATTCTGTATGCGGGCGTGTGTCAATGCATTGGATGAGAAGAAAAGGAAAGGAGCGTGGTTAATGGAGAGGACGACGATTCCTGAGATTTGGCGGCTTCGAGAGCGAGCGCTGATGATTATCGCTTGAACGCATGGAATTGAGCATCCGTTGGGGAAAGGCGGAAAGAGCGGCCGAGATCGAGATGTTTCGCACGCACGGACAAGACGGACCCTTCCCGAACCGAGCCGAACCGGTTCGTTCTTAGTTGTAACCCGGCCTGATCCAAGAACCGATAAGATGATACTTCACTTTGCCCCTTGGAGTTTCCTTTTCCGTCCCCTCCCACATCACTCCGAAAAAAGAATTTATCTCAATTTTCACCCCTAAAATTTTACTGCTTTACTGCCTGTGGAAGGGAAAAATCGCGCAATGCCCCGACTCGGGCGGGCAAGTTATGAAAGTTTCCATGAAATTCCACAAATTATGTTATATATTGATTAGAAATATGTGAAATAGAATATAGTACGCATGCGACTAATGGAGATGATGTGTTGATAGAATTCAATTTGCGCGCGGAAGATCCAACACCTTTAAAGGCACGCAAATGGTACGATGTTGGAGTAGAACTAGGATCTCTTCCTTGTCCTTTGAGTTGGAACTTGTGGTTGAGAGAGGAACCGGTAGGCCCGGGTACGGACAGATTCACAAAAATTTAATCATACAAGGACAAACCAATTATGCTAAAAATCGACGTGAGATATCACGACCGCGTTCAGGAGTAGAATTGCTGATTGCAAAAATGTCGGAAGAATAACTAGTTACTCCAAACCTCGGAGGCACGCACTGTCCGAGTGACTGTAATAGAATCAGTATTCAACTTCATCCCCAGATAGAAACCAAATTGTATGTATCTACACTGACATGTGAAGTCACAGACAAAGCTATAAGAGCTGCAGCTGAAAACAGAACCTATTTTGTCCCGCACACTGGACTTATTTGAACACTCTTTTCTCATCGCTTTGAATCTCGAAAGGAACATATTCTCGACCACCATCTTAAATTAAAGCTGAAAAAGAGGGGAAAAGGGATCCGCTCGTTTTAGGCGTCATTTCCTCCCAACGAGGAGATGGATGATACGCAAGGGAACCAGTACCTACGTCTGCCGTCTCTGTGTCCATCATCAATCATAGCAAAACCTTCCTGCGCCCAGCAAGATGATGGTTTATAAATCACCAAAAACCTTTCGCAGTAAAAAAGGACAGAAACCTGCTCAAATGGCCACATAAACTTACTTTTAACACAGTTTCGAGTGCATCAATGGCACGGCCAGAGGTCCAGGACAGCCGTCTCTCTAGCTCATCAACGGTCACGAAACCTTGAGCCTAACATAATAGCCAATTGAGAGTTTTTCATCAAGATTCCTCAAATGAAGGTACTGGTAAAGAGAGCTAGAACAGAAAGGACCGATGCAACTATTTTTTAAGAGATGTTGGACAACCGCATCTGAGATCAAATAAAAGGGAATAAAAGAGTTCCAATTTTGAGGTGAGAGATCCACAAGAGAAAGTACCTGGGCGAGTTCAATGATTTCATTATGATCTTTGTTCAACTCAGTTGGAACTGATCGAACAAGCTTTTTCTTCCCAACAGATATTACCTCAAAACCACTACCCAAAACCTGGAAACGAAAAATGCCATTTATGCAACTAAGTTTACGGTGTAAACTAGTTATAAAAAGATGTTAACACAAGAGCAAACATACGGGGACACATATGGAGAAGTAAGTCACTTCACTCGAACCATTATGCGACAAAGGGAGCTCGTAGATGAACCCCAATCCGGATTGATCAAACACTCAACAAACCAGACTTTCACAACAGATGATAGGCACAAAATGCAGTATTTCCACCAGGTACTGTGTGATGTGTGGAAACACTTGGTCTTATTGCATCTTATAGGGAGACGCATACACATCATAGATCAGTAGGCAATCATTGGTAGCCATCCCAATAAAGAATATACAATAGATTTAATAGAGATGGACAGAATGTCAAAAAGCCTCAGTGAGGTAAAAATTTCCATCCTTATAGTTTCCTGTATCAAATATTTAAATCTAACACTACCAAGAGACACACGACTGCTGTGTCTTCCTAAAATTACTTGAATGGTGAAACACAATATCAGATGAAGATGTTAGTCTTAAGGTAGAGAATGAAAAGATAGGATCAGAAGTTGCAGAGGAAAGTTATTACGCAATACCTTCAGCTTACTTATGGCACGTAAGCAATCATCCTCAGAAACAGCTTCCCTCGAGCCTTTTCTTTTCTGACGAAGAAGACTGCAGAGCTCCTGCAGATTGATCAAACCTCCATTTTGGGCTCTCGTTGCCAAGCAAATCTCAACAATTTGCACCCCTGACTAATTGAGTAGCCTATTCAGCATAAGAAAATCTTTGACAAGCTGACACATATGCTTCAACCAACTAGTATTATAAGGAGAAAGATGACTATTTGAATCAAATGGGAAATTTGCTCTTATCCTTCAAAGAAGAAAAAACAGAGCCTAATTGCAGGTATATTTAGATGTGCCCGCTGCCCTACTCTAAACCTGAAATGTTTCATCCAACTTTAACATAGAAAAGTTTGCCCTAACCAAATGAAACCTCTATATTACTGATGTAGATTATTTGAAAACCTATGGAGACAGATCACCATCCACCACCTATCATTGAAAAACATTTGATATATATTATGGACATCCATTTTCTTCCCCAAAGCAAGAGAATTAACATTAACATAGGCAGAGGACGATAGGATATCCCTTTTACTTTTTTTCTTTCTTTTTAAGTTTTTGATGTCCATCAATGTGCACTTCAACCTATATTTGGCATGTTTTAGAACCTACGGTGACAAAAGCTACAACTGAAGCACTAAGATGAAGAAAATACCAACCAATTTCATAATAGAAGTCACCAATCCCCAACAGCTCAGCCCAAAAACCTTTATTCGATGCTAAAGGATCAACCCCGACTTTCGCGCACATCTCGTGGAACTGTGACCTGAACGCGGGATTCTTGCGAATGTCATTCTGTACATCATTAGCAAAGCTTGATCATGATTCCCCCATAATCTATTCAATTGCTAGAAAGCAATGAACAGAAATATCTAAACATGAAGCGAAACCATCATTCGAAAGCACGCCTCGCCGAGCACTCACGTCTCTATCAATGCAGTACAAGACTTGTGCCCAGAAACACCAATCATCGGCTTCCAATACGAAAAAAAGGAGCCCCGAACTACATTTGTAGACAGAGAAAACAAAAGGTGTGGTGTCTATTATCGCTAGTACAGAAGCAATGGCGATTAATTACACATGAGTCAAGATGGCCATTACAAGCTGCAAGCGCTAAACATGTGCACATCAGGGCAAACTCAATTAGGCAATAGGCCTGCCTTCAACTGCACAGCGTTCCGAACACAAAATTCTCAAACGCCATCGCCGCATTGGCAGCCTATTCCGTCCGAACAAAGTATTCAACCGACTAGTATAATCTCAAGCCGCCAAGATTTCTACATTCCAGTCAACTGTAAAATCCCACCGCCTCGAAATTCAACAACGAAGATCGGAAAAAATCGGGGATACGAGCTTTTGCTCGAGCGCGGATGACGCAGGTAAGGAAGCGGACCTTGTGCTTGCGAGCGAAGTCTTCGAGCTGGGAGCGGAAGGTAGCGAGCTGCTCCTTCATGAGATCGGCCCGGATCTTGGCCACATTCTCTCCGAGCAATCGGTATTGATCCTACTCGCACGTCACAAAGAAGACGATGAAGGGTCAATCTTGATCGAGAAAGGAACGGTTCGAGGCGATAGATTCAGCTACGGAGAGCGACGAAAACACGTGAGGATGGAAAGCGAAACGAACCCTAGCAGCTGCCGCTGTCTGCAGGCCTCCGATTCCGGGTCGTCTTCTCATCCTCTCTCTCTCTCTCTCTCTGTGTTCAAAGTTCGGACGAAAGTCTTTGGAATGATCAAAAGGGGAGAGATGAATGTTGTGGATGAACGGCCGGAAGATAATATTTATAAATAAATAGAAACGATGAATGTCAACAAAAATCAGAGTGGCGCAGCGGAAGCGTGGTGGGCCCATAACCCACAGGTCCCAGGATCGAAACCTGGCTCTGATAGAGCAGAGATTGGCTTCTATCCACTCCTTTTCTTTTTAAAATTTTTTTTTCTGTATGATCTTTTTTTTCCCCTTTTTATTTTTATATTATATATTTTTAACAAAAAAAATTGACTTCGTTATCCAATGCGAAGATTCTGAGTTTAGGCTAGATCGTGATTTCAAATTTCTAACGTATACTTCATTTAGGGATTGTAAAAGTATTATTTAGGGATTGTAAAAGTATTAGAAAAAGCGTTTTAAACTATAACAATTATGAGACAATGGTATGTATAGCACGAGGAAAATTGGGATTTGGTGAAAAATGAAAAGTCGAAAAGCCATCATTTGCATGGCCAAAACAAAAGAAGGAAAAAATATGCCAGAATTTGATGCTCAAGGCATTCAGCATCCGCATCACTCAGAGTGATTTCTAAGCGAAGAGATAATAAAAAGAAATTCTCGCATGGCTCCGAGGGGGCCACCTCCAATGGCTTGCCGCCACTGCGAGCTCGGCCTCGAGCATCGTTTGCAAGCTCAGCGCCTCCCGCGAGGGAGCTCGCCACAAACAGAGACAGGGGCGCAGGGAGAGAGGCAGCAACGTTAGGGTCGGGCTGACGCGGTGAGCTGCATGTGAAGAGGGAGAAAAGAGGGGTTCGCGGTGGCAGTGGCAGTGGCTACTGGCTGCCGCTTGAGAAGCAGCTAATTTAACTCCATCGCGTAAACTGGGGATACTGGGGATGCAATTTCCGCATATACTCACACAAACTCACTGAATTTCGAAAGCATGTGTTCAAGGGAAGCCCAAGGAAATTTTCCATTCCACAGAAAAAAAAGTACAAGAATATCTACTTCTATGATGTATCTACCGCAGTGGACTTGTATGTTTAAACTGCTATACAGGAGTGAGAAGTAAAGGAAAAATGTTTTCTCCTGATGTATCCTAAACTCTTCTCTGCAACTCTGTTGAAAGTATAATCTACTCCTAAGCTGATGTCCCTGTGGCGTCTTTTGGTATCAAGAATAGCAAAGCAACCGGAACGAATATGCAGACGACTTGCATAGCAATTCCTAGAAGGAGGTTGTCAAAAGAACCAGATTGGATGTTTAAGAATGAAGCCAAGCCGGCACCTACAAATGAACCCAGCGTGTTTCCAAAATTGTCGATTGACATGAAGAGTGCAAATAGAGTCCCTTCGATTCCAGGCGGGCACAACTGTCCAGATAGAATCAAGAACGGCATGAACCTGCATTCACAAGGAAAAGCAATGCCCGCAAATTGTGAGAGAGGATGGTCTAGAGAGTTGTCGATGCTGGTAAATTCAATTAGGAACAGTATTGAACAGCAAAGCAACAGATCTTAGTAAAGTGCAGATGAAGACACACTGCACATACTTGAGTTGATTAACTGCATCGGCAAGAGCAGATCCACCCAAAACCATAACCTTATCTGATATTCCAAACGAAACATTCATTCGAGATACTAAAATCATATCCAGTGTGGTCAGTAAGGCTAAACCAACTTGAGCAAACCTGCATTGTGTTCATAGATAAAAAAACGAAGCACCATCAGCAAACTGAACTACAGAAGAACATATTTACCAAAGAGAAAACTATATCATAAAGCAGCCAAAACTCACAAGAGGATCTTTCGTAAGTTCACGGTCTTGAAGAAACGGCTGTATATGAAGGTTCCAATCATGAGGCCTACCCATCCAACAACACGTGAAGTCCCCAAAAACGATGCTTCCAGTTTTAAAAACTCCGTCTGGTAGTAGAACATGACCGTCGAGAGGTTTGGAACGGTGACATGAGCTAGAAAAAACCAAGCCATGGGTCTGGTCTTACAAGGATCAAGAAAAAGAAATAGAAAAGCACCTGATTAGAAATTCGGCTAATGCATCATAAAATCAATCAGGAATTCAACAGAGAAAAGGGCATTCCTTTTTACTACTTAAGACACGTTTAACTCTATAAAAAGAACAAGGCTAATAGACATACGTATGGGCATATCCACTAGGTAACATATACAAAGAATAAGGCAGATCATTTGATGGCATAACCACCAGTAACAAACTGCTTTGTCCTTGGACAAAGTATATAACAGTCATTGAAAAATCATTGATAATTTTATAGCCAACTTCACTTCCATAAATTTATTTGTGAGTGCTAAAGACCATAAAATCTGGCAAGAAGACAAGTGACCTTAAAATGCTAAGGAATCATTGCTCCAATAGGTTAAGCTTTCTGTCCACTTACCTCCATATGACTGGCTGTCGAAAAGCTTGGTATAGACCATAAATAGCATTTTTCAGAGAGCGAAGCCATTTCAAGAATAGTTGATCATCTTTGCGGAAAGGTCTGGACTTATCAGAGGCAACATCCATCATTTTTCTACTCTTGCGGCTCTTCTTTCTTCTCGAAGTACTCTTCCTTTGCTTCTTCACTATAAAGCTATCCTCATCTATTAAACTACTATCGCCATTCATCAGATGTTTGTCTTTAGGAGGATCTTTTTCATCATTTTTGCGTGGGGGATTCTCCTTTACTAAACCGCATGAAAGTAATTGTACAGCTGACAGAACGGTAAATAGAAGAAAAATAGTTGCTATCTCCACATTGGTCAATGCAAATCTGCCCAATAAACTCCCGCATATACCACCAAAAGCCATTGCAGACCAAGACATTGACTGAAGATCTCCAGCAAACGAAGCCCTGAACAAGAGAAATAAGAGCTCGGGTTATGCTCAGGTCACAAATTAAATGTACATAATTCCCTCAATTATAAGCACATATGATTCATTGAAAATGTAGTCTGAATAGAAATATTAAAAGAATCCTATTAATGAATGCCGTTGGGACACTTGTTAAGCATACTTAATAAGTAATTGTTGGATTTTCAAGACATTGATTGCACATACAACAAGGTAAGTCACTACTTTGGATACCATAAATTGTCCTTGTTTTGTTGCTCAGCAAGTGCGCCAAGGGCTCTCTCTAATAATGCTCACATAAAAGTATCTTTCATGGGCAGCAAGAACAAGGGCGAATGTTTACAAATCTGAGAATTATGTCTGCAATGTTTACGTTATGCTCTAGCCCAATGCCCTAAAATAGGGTAACAAGAGAAAAAAGTCATTGAACAGTATGACAATTGCAAGCAAGGTGGAAGCTATAACCATAATTTTTTCCGAAAAGATTCAAAAAGTAGAAGAGTGCAGGGACATACTTCTCAAATCTCAAAGCTTCGGCGATCATCGCATCAATGACAACATCTGCCATTGCCAAGCCCAGATTTTGGACAGTTAAGAAGATCGTGAGGTGCCATGTAGAATTCCTCAAATAAGCATTTAGGCCCAAAATAAGCCACGGCACAAGAGACAGTATTGTTGCAAGAATCAGGTATGGAACCCGCTTTCTTCCTCCAATCGGAATGCAGTCTGACACAATTCTGCACGCAACAACATAGCGAAGTCAAAGGAAGAAATTTGAAAGAAAGAACGCTGACAAAGGAATATACATCGCTCCAGACAAGAGAATGACTGCACCAGCAAAATCAAGGGGGAGGAAATCAAGGACCAGTCTTGTAATAAACATGGCCCAAAAAAATAAACCCATGTTAGCAGATATAAATATGGTCAATGCTGTACGGCATATTCAATGCATTACCCATATAAAGGTTTTATGCTCCATGGGAAAAATGCAACTGAAAACACAAATTGAGAGGCCGAGGGCGACAATTTGAGTATGTCTTTGAGCTGGTACGAAACCGCAGTCCACGCAAATGACCTGAAACCCTGCGTTCAAATAGAGAAACCATCACGAATTGGATCTGAAGCAGCGACAGCAACAACAAAAACCAAGCACACGTATGGTTTCCCAGCTAGAAGGCATAGGTACCCATCCGCATCAACCATCAAAGCACCAAACACGAACGCGAGATTCGCGTCCACAATCAGAACCGCACAATTCAGAGCCCCAACCAGCTCGCAGCGAAAAAAAAAACATCAAAGAAAGAAAATCTTCGGATCCCGAAACGAATGCGAAGCGCCAAACATCAACGCGCATCATTTCTCACCCGACAATCCACACGAAGCAAGAACCACGCGCCGGAAAACCACTGAACCCCACGAAACGACGCGACCCTCGATCCTCCTTCCTACGATCGCGAGCACGAAAAGCGGCAAAAGAAAAAGCGAACGAACCGCGTTGTCCGAACGCGAACGAGCACGAAGCGTGGGATTCGAATCGAAACCTGAGTGAAGTGGATCAAGCAGACGAGCCACAGGAACGGCGCTCCGAATGCCGCGCTCAGCTGCTTCAAGCCTCTGATCATCTTCTCTTCCTCTTCCCTCTTGTGCAGTTCGAAAATGGAGGGATCTCCCGCTACCATCTCATCCCTGAATTTCCGTTTCCATGGTCTTTGGCAAACTTCATGCTTCGATCGACCGTTTGTTTCTCGGGTTTATATAGGTCGACGGCTTTGCCCTTTGCTCGAGGGATTCAACTGAAGAGAGCACGCGAATAAAGTCGGGGGTGGTAGCATCAATTCGAGATGAGCTTCGCGGGACAGGGACACGTCCTCTGGTCCAAACAAAAGAAGGAAAAAATATGCCAGAATTTGATGCTCAAGGCATTCAGCATCCGCATCACTCAGAGTGATTTCTAAGCAAAGAGCTAATAAAAAGAAATTCTCGCATGGCTCCGAGGGGGCCACCTCCAATGGCTTGCCGCCACTGCGAGCTTGGCCTCGAGCATCGTTCGCAAGCTCAGCGCCTCCCGCGAGAGAGCTCGCCACAAACAGAGACAGGGGCGCAGGGAGAGAGGCAGCAACGTTAGGGTCGGGCTGACGCGGTGAGCTGCATGTGAAGAGGGAGAAAAGAGAGGTTCGCGGTGGCAGTGGCAGCGGCTGCTGCTTGAGAAGCAGCTAATTTAACTCCATCACGTAAATTGGGGATACTGGGGATGCAATTTCCGCATATACTCACACAAACTCACTGAATTTCGAAAGCATGTGTTTAAGTGAAGCCCAAGGATATTTTCCATTCCATAGAGAAAAAAGTACAAGAATATCTACTTCTATGATGTATCTACCGCAGTAGACTTGTATGTTAAAAAATCTACCTGTAAACTGCTATACAGGAGAGAGACGTGAAGGAAAAATGTTTTCTCCTGATGTATCCTAAACTCTTCCCTGCAACTCTGTTGAAAGTATAATCTCCTTCTAAGCTGATGTCCCTGTGGCGTCTTTCGGTATCAAGAACAGCAAAGCAACCGGAAAGAATATGCAGACGACTTGTATAGCAATTCCTAGAAGGAGGTTGTCAAAAGAACCAGAGTTGATGTTTAAGAACGAAGCCAAGCCGGCACCTACAAATGAACCCAGCGTATTTCCAAAATTGTTGATTGACATGAAGAGTGCAAACAGAGTCCCTTCGATTCCAAGCGGGCACAACTGTCCAGATAGAATCAAGAACGGCATGAACCTGCATTCACAAGGAAAAATAATGCCCGCAAATTATGAGAAAGGACGGTCTGGAGAGTTGGCAATGCTGGCAAATTCAATTAAGAACAGTATTGAACAGCAAGAGCAGATCTTAGTCAAGTGCAGATGAAGACACACTGCACATACTTGAGTTGATTAACTGCATCGGCAAGAGCAGATCCACCCAAAACCATAACCTTATCTGATATTCCAAACAAAACATTCATTCGAGATACTAGAATCATATCCAGTGTGGTCAGAAAGGCTAAACCAACATGAGCAAACCTGCATTGTGTTCATAGATAAAAAACGAAGCACCATCAGCAAACTGAACTACGGAAGAACATATTTACCAAAGCGAAAACTATATCATAAAGCAGCCAATACTCACAAGAGGATTGTTCGTAATTTCATGGTCTTGAAGAAACGGTTGTATATAAAGGTCCCAATCATGAGGCCTACCCATCCAACGACACGTGAAGTCCCCAAAAACGATGCTTCCAGTTTTAAAAACTCCGTCTGGTAGTAGAACATGACTGTTGAGAGGTTTGGAACGGTGACATGAGCTAGAAAAAACCAAGCCATAGGTCTGGTCTTACAAGGATCAGGGAAAAGAAATGGAAAAGCACCTGATTAGAAATTTAACTAATGCATCATAAAATCAATCAGGACAAAGAATTCGACAAAGAAAAGGGTATTCCTTTTTACTACTTAGACACGTTTAACTCCATAAAAAGGACAAGGCTAATAGATGTACTTACATGCATATCCACTAGGTAACATATACGAAGAATAAGGCAGATCATCTGATGGCATAACCACCAGTAACAAGGAATTTTGTCCTTGGACAAAGTATAAAACAGAGTCATTGACTAATCGTTGATACTTACAGCCAACTTCACTTCCATAAATTTATTCGTGAGTGCCAAAGACCGTAAAATCTGGCAAGAGGACAAGTGACCTTAAAATGCTAAAGAATCATTGCTTCGATAGGTTAAGCTTTCTGTCCACTTACCTCCATATGACTGGCTGTCGAAAAGCTCGGTATAGATCGTAAATAGCATTTTTCAGAGAGCAAAGCCATTTCAAGAATAGTTGATCACCTTCCCGGAAAGGTCTGGACTTATCAGAGGCAACATCCATCTTTTTTCTACTCTTGCGGCTCTTCTTTCTTCTCGAAGTACTCTTACTTTGCTTTTTCACTGTAAAGCTATCCTCATCTATTAAACTACTATCGCCATTCATCAGATGGTCGCCTTGAGGATGATCTTTTTCATCGTTTTTGCGTGGGGGATTCTCCTTTACTAAACCGCATGACAGTAATTGTACAGCTGGCAGCACGGTAAATAGAAGAAAAATAGTTGCTATCTCCACATTGGTTAATGCATATCCGCCTAATAAACTCCCACATATACCACCAAAAGCCATTGCAGACCAAGACATTGACTGAAGATCTCCAGCAAACGAAGCCCTGAACAAGAGCAATAAGAGCTCAGGTTATGCTCAGGTCACAAATTAAATGTAAATAATTCCCTCAATTATAAGCACATATGATCCATTGAAAATGTAGTCTGATTAGAAATATTAAAAGAATCCTGTTGATGAATGCCTTTGGGACACTTATTAAGCATACGTAATAAGTAATTGTTGGATTTCCAAGACATTGATTGCACATACAAAAAGAAAGTCGCTGTTTTGGATACCATAAATTTTCCTTCTTTGTTGCTCAGCAAGTGCACTAAGGGCTCTCTCTAATAACACTCATATTAAAGTAAGCATCTTTCATTGGCAGCAAGAACAAGGGAGAATGTTTACAAATCTAAGAATTATGTCTCCGATGTAAACGTTTTGCTCTAGCCCGATGCCCTAAAATAGGGTAACAAGAGAAAAATTGTCATTGAGCAGTATGATAATCGCAAGCAAGGTGGAAGCTATAACTATAATTTTTTCCGAAAAATTCAAAAAGTATAAGAGTGCAGGGGCTTACTTCTCGAATCTCACAGCTTCAGCGATCATCGCATCAATGACAACATCAGCCATCGCCGAGCCCAGATTTTGGACAGTTAAGAAGATCATGAGGTGCCATGTAGAATTCCTCAAATAAGCATTTAGGCCCAAAATAAGCCACGGCACAAGAGACAGTATTGTTGCAAGAATCAGGTATGGAACCCGCTTTCTTCCTCCAATCGGAATGCAGTCTGACACAATTCTGCACGCAACAACATAGCGAAGTCAAAGGAAGAAAATTGAAAGAAAGAACGCTGACAAAGGAATGTACATCGCTCCAGACAAGAGAATGACTGCACCAGCAAAATCAAGGGGGAGGAAATCGAGGACCAGTCTTGTAATAAACATGGCCCAAAAAAATAAACCCATGTTAGCAGATATAAATTATGGTCAATGCTGTAGGGCATATTCAATGCATTACCCATATAAAGGTTTTATGCTCCATGGGAAAAATGCAACTGAAAACACAAATTGAGAGGCCGAGGGAGACAATTTGAGTATGTCTTTGAGCTGGTACGAAACCGCAGTCCACGCAAATGACCTGAAACCCTGCGTTCAAATAGAGAAACCATCACGAATTGGATCTGAAGCAGCGACAGCAACAACAAAAACCAAGCACACGTATGGTTTCCCAGCTAGAAGGCACAGGTACCCATCCGCATCAACCATCAAAGCACCAAACACGAACGCGAGATTCGCGTCCACAATCAGAACCGCACAATTCAGAGCCCCAACCAGCTCGCAGCGAAAAAAAAAACATCAAAGAAAGAAAATCTTCGGATCCCGAAACGAATGCGAAGCGCCAAACATCAACGCGCATCATTTCTCACCCGACAATCCACACGAAGCAAGAACCACGCGCCGGAAAACCACTGAACCCCACGAAACGACGCGACCCTCGATCCTCCTTCCTACGATCGCGAGCACGAAAAGCGGCAAAAGAAAAAGCGAACGAACCGCGTTGTCCGAACGCGAACGAGCACGAAGCGTGGGATTCGAATCGAAACCTGAGTGAAGTAGATCAAGCAGACGAGCCACAGGAACGGCGCTCCGAATGCCGCGCTCAGCTTCTTCAAGCCTCTGATCATCTTCTCTTCCTTTCCCTCTTGTGCAGTTCGAAAATGGAGGGATCTCCCGCTACCATCTCATCCCTGAATTTCCGTTTCCATGGTCTTTGGCGAAATTCATGCTTTCTATCGACCGTTTGTTTCTCGGGTTTATATAGATCGACGGCTTTGCCCTTTGCTCGAGGGATTCAACTGAAGAGAGCACGCGAATAAAGTCGGGGGTGATATCGTCAATTCGAGATGAGATTCGGGGGACAGGGACACGTCCTCTGGTCCTATAGGATGTCGCCACGACAGCATGGTCTCCCCGAGGAAGTAATGTCTGGTGGCTGATTATTATACATTGGTAGAAAAAGCACATCTTCTCGTGATTTTATTAATTAATTTGCTCGGAAAATGGTACAAACAATTTCTGAACTCTAACTTAATGAATAATGTGAATTTATAATTTGTTCAATGTAATTCTTAAACTTTAACTTTATGTAATCTCTAAATTTTTAATTTATTTGATGTCGTTTTTGAATTTTTATACAAATTCAATTTAGTTCATGAACTGTATTAGGGATTATATTACATATAGCTCAGGGACTACACTGACCTTATATCAAAATTCCACAAACGACATTGAATAAATTAAAATTTTGAAGACCACATTATATATTGGGTCAAAGTTCAAAACTATTTATGTTATTATCCCTTAATTTGCTAATCTCCACTACCTGCATACATATAATAATTTATCCAAGTACTACATTTAGCAAGTGTATGACCGTGATTTGTTCCCTTAAATTTTTTACGATAATTTTTATCACAAATAGAAAGGGAAAAGAAGAAAATAAAATAATACATTGGCTCAGTTTATTTCGTAAAAAATAAATGATTTGAAAAATATTTTCTAAAAAGCAATGATTTGTATCGCTTATAAAAATGAACGAACAAAAAATATTTTCGTTGTCCATAAAAATATTTAACCTTATGAAGGGAAGGTTAAATATTTCTCCGTCTCGCTGTACTAAAAAATTGTGATTGTGATTGATTTCTCGGTCTCGCTATACTTGTATTGAATCTTTTCTGTTGTGAGAATATAGAAGAATGATATACTTTTCAATAATTCTGAGAGATGCACAAACATGGCCCCACTAGAAACATACCATCTCAGGACAACGTTACAAGACCGTTGTACGAAATCATATTCAGTTTCCCGTCAGACATACACTAAAACGACAAGTTATCTCTTTACATTCTTCGCAGGCACATGTTAGCAGCAGAGACCCATTTAAATTGCTATTGAATGTTCATTGTGTGTAGATGTAGAATCTTTTATCTGTAAGACTGCAATACAAGTTGCCCATGCATGTGCAACCAAAAGAGGGGATGATTTCTAAGAATAAATACACTCTGCAAAGAATTTTAAACTTATGATTACGAAAGCACCTTTAGTCGTTTGCTCAGAGGACCATGGTATTAAAACAAACAGACAAACCAAGACACTGCAAATTAGTTTAGTTTAGCAAAATAAAAAGAAAAAGAAAAATCCCCAACATTGTAATTATCCTTGCAAGTAGCCTCTAGCTTTGAAGCTCTCGACCGCATCTCTGATGGCATCTTCAAGAGGTGTAAAGAACAACCCCAGATCGATCAATCTCTTCGCTGCATCTTCGCACGCTGCCATACCCGGGTGGGTTTCTCCTGTAAACCTGTGCAACACGAGATGTGAATGGTAATGCTGCCTTACATACAAGAAGAGAAAGCTACATCTAGATGACTTGATTGAGGGAAGAAGGATTCAATATAAAAGTAAATAGACATTATCCAACAACAGGACAAAGACATTAGTAGGACTCTGAAGAAATTAAAAAAGGAATAAAGATTTACTTTATGTTGCCATTTGAACAGCAGAGGTATCATTACATCCCATTTGGTTTCTCAGTGCATCAAGGATGGTGAAATACATATATTCTGTTTTCTTCCATTTGGTACAAAAACTCAAAAATGAAGGATCAGCTTTGTGGAATGCGAAATGCACAGGACTTCGTTAAATTACATAAACATCAGCTAGCTGTTGATTCTACAATCATGCTAACCTGTTTTAGTTAAAACTAACGTCTGCAATTAAGTAAAAACCTCTATCTGCCATAGCACAACCTCTGAAAGATGAATAATACTTTCTCAAACCCAATCAGGGGCAATGAGGACTTCAAGAAGTTGGAAGTGTGTATAAGAAGCTAGAACAAGACTTAATCAAGAATATGAACTGTACAGTGATGATGCCAAAGGAGAGAATCTACAGATAAAAAAGAGAGCACGCATGTGATAGACAATGTCCACTTTAGGCTCCTGCCAATAAAACCATCATATACCAAAGTAGTGAGGAACTAATTAGAAGAAAGGAGCAGATAGTGAGCACAAAGACTATCTTCCAGGATAGTAGATCCTTGGGAAAATAACAAAAGAGTACTAACGGAAACGTCGAATAACGTTAGCAAATGGCAGTTGAGGCCAAAGTATCATAGGAGATGTGACATGAACACAGACATGGTCATGTGTTAAAAGACACTTCGCCATCGTGCCATGTTTTGATATTCTGGTATAGAGCTACTATTGCACGAAACCGCCGTGCAAGAAGTTCAAAGACGAAGCATCATAAATTTTGAAAAGAAGACAAAACTGTCCTAAAAAGCTGTAGACTTTCGCAAACTCTGATTCCTGAGAATTGGACTTCTCGATTCTGTCAGGGCATGTTTGGTTCAGCTTAACTAAAAGTAACAACAACTTGCCAAGATTAAAAATATTATTCAAATTTCAAAAAATTATATGTGGATTTACATGTCAACTTTTGCACTTTGTGAAAGTCTCTAGTGTTTCAGATTTAAAAAAAAAATTAAAAGGGCGTGAGCCACAATATTTTGATAAAGGAAAAGTAAAAAGATAAAAGTCAATCCAGACTAGCCATTATATATATAATTTTTTCATATAAAATGTGCTAATATCCAAAATTGGATTATTTAATGCTGAGTACACATGTCCCATGTTCAGTTACTTGCAAAAATCAGACACCAGGATACATGTGTGTCACCAAATCCCAATCCGTCATTGCTTCCACAGCCTATCAAGATGCAAGATGTTCAATTGGTAGGAATGATTGTAATTTCTAATGAGTCCAACCGCGGAGGCACTGGAACTGGATAATTGATATAGGTTCCCAACATATATCGAAAAGCAAACCACCAGAAGTTCCATCATCTTCCTCCACCAGGCTATTTCTACAAAACTCATCACCACTCTGAGCAACTAAAGTGAGGTGCATTATGCTGTACAGAAAGTGTGAAAGCAAAGAATTACTAAAGAAAAATCTTAGGGAGAACAAATGGGCTTTCAGTATGCAGGATACTGGATGCCGTACTCCACTGCAATAGAATAATATGTTTCCTAATATATTCAAACACTACTAATCATTTGTGTCGGCAGTTCACTAGAAGCATAGGCAAAGAGCTATAAGAAGAGTTCTTTAAAGACCAATCGAGTAACATTTAGGAGCTTTGAAGATGCAAACCTGTGGATAGGAAACTCAGGGAAGAGCTTCATGACCCTTTGAGCAAAATCACCGAACTGATAGATACCATTTGCGCAGAGATATCTACCGGACGCAGCCGGTGTCTCATACAGCAAGACTTGTGCCTTGGCCACATCTCTAACGTCAACAGCCCCGAGCCAGTGATACTCCTGTGTATCTGTCGATCCCTGAAGCAGCTGCAGCAGCACGGCACTGCTCGCGTTGAGACCCGGCTGCAATAGAGGGCCAAGGCATGTGGCCGGGTTTATCGCGACCACATCTACTCCGTGCTTCTCCGCGAATTCCCACGCCGCCTTCTCCGCCAGAGTTTTCGACACCGGATACCATTTCTGCATGATAAAGTAAGGAAACCCAATTTTTATGCGTGTCATGGCAACGGATGCATTTGAACTACGTAAACAGAGGTGGACCCATAATTCTTCCACTGGAAGCTCATGACACCGTACCCTGGAGCTCTAACAAATTCTACGCAAGTGTTCTGAATGCAATAGCTACTACAACGACTGAATTCATTCAGACTATATATGACCATGAAATGCTGTACGATTGTTCCATTAACGCATTCTTGCGCGCGCCAAGACAAAACAAGACCGAAAGAAAAAAGTTGACATTTTTAATAAAGGGGATCGTTCAATTTCCAAACTGCGATTAAAAAAAAAAAAAGGACAAAACTTTATGACCTGGCGAGACTTGCAGTAGTCAAGGTCGGTCCAGGAAGACTCGTCGACGGGCTTGTGAGGAGGCCAGCCGGGGTTGGGGACCAAGGCGCAGACGGAGGACGTGAGGACCACGCGCCTCACGCCGGACCGCTTGGCGGCCTCGAGCACGTTCAGGGTGCCCTGGACGGCGGGGAGGAGGAGGTCGCGCTCGGGGTCCTCGGGGGCCTCGAGGATGCAGGGGGACGCCACGTGGAAGACGCCCTCGCAGCCGTCGACGGCCCGGGCGACGGCGGGGGCGTCGAGGACGTCGGCTTCGAAGAGGAGGAGGCGGGAAGTGGAGGCCCCCGGGAGGGAGAAGAGGTGGGAGGCGTCGGTGCCCGGGAACACAGAGGCGCGCACGGTGGCGTAGCCGGAGTCCAAGAGGGCGCGGACCAACCAGGAGCCCATGAAGCCGTTGGCGCCGCTGACAAGCACGGCTCCCGATTTGGTCGGCTCCGTCTCCATCTCCTCCGCCGGCGGAGGTGATCGGGGATGGGTTATGAGATAAGGATGGTACTTGGAGAGAGAGAAAGAGAGAGAGAATGAGGAGTTAAAAAGTTGGATGGATGAAGTTTAGATTGGTTTTGATATGAGTTTTGTAAGAATTGAAAATTGATTGTTTTTTATTTAGATTTTTTTTTTGTCGGTCCTACTCTATCTCTCACTCACATTACATACTCAGATTTGCGTCCCGCCTCTTACGGGACGTGGGCATCGAAATACACATCTTAAATTACACGGCCCCACCTATCCCTGAAAAGGTGGCGATTCGAACTCTTCAACTCCTCCATTTCAAGTGAGAAAAATGGTCACTGGAGTAAAGTTCCGGTGGTTATTTTGATTTGGATTTTAACCAGCGATGATTGTGGATGTCTGTGAGAGAGAGAGAGGATAATACTGACGCATCGCGGATGCAAGTGGCGTGTCAGTGTGAGACACCTAGGGTCTGCATGATAACCATTCTGGTTCAGTCCAGAACTGGTTTTTTGTTCCCGGAATCAGTTTTGGACCAGAAACCCGTTTGGTAACGCAATTTCATTTTTCTATTTCCGGGACAAGTTTGCTTCCAAAACTGATTCTGAAACCAGAAATGAGAACCAAAAAAAAGTTGGTTTTTCATTTCTGGAACAAAAGTGAGAACCATTTCTGAGGAATTCATTTTCTTCAACACACATATTCATATGAAAGTCATGATCTTTGAGGTGAGAAAAAAAAGCAAAAAATCAAAAATTTCAAAACTTAACATAATAAATAAAAATAAAAAAATTTAAAAAATAAATAAAAATAAATAAAAATAAAAAATTTCAAAATTTCACAAAATAGCTTAGAAAACCTATGGCCACCCACTTTGAGCAAAATTTAATTTTTTTAGTTGCCAAAAAAAATAAAAAATAATAATAAATTCTAAAATTTAAAAACTTCACAGAATATCTTAGAATACATGTGGCCACCCAATTTGAGCGAAATTTTATTTTTTTAGGTGCCGAAAAAAATTAAAAAAAAACAAAAAATCAAAAATTTCAAAAATTCACATAATGGCTTAGAATACTTGTGGCCATCCACTTTGAGTGAAATTTAAATTTTTTTAGGTGCCGAAAAAAATAAAAAATTTCAAAACTTCACAGAATAGCTTAAAATACCTGTGGCCACCCACTTTGAGTGAAATTTAAATTTTTTTATATGCCAAAAAAATAAAAATAAGCAAAAAAGTAAAAATTTCAAAACTTTACAGAATGGCTTAAAATACCTGTGGCCACCCACTTTGAGCGAAATTTTATATTTTAGGTGCCGAAAAAAATAAAAAAAAAATAAAAAAATAAAAAAAGAAAAAATTCACAAAATGGCTTAGAATACCTGTGGCCATCCACTTTAAGCGAAATTTAAATTTTTTATGTGCCGAAAAAAATAAAAAAATAAAAAAATAAAAAACTTCACATAATTGCTTAGAATACCTATGGCCACCCACTTTGAGTGAAATTTAATTTTTTTTAGGTGTCGAAAAAAAATAAAAATAAGCAAAAAAGAAAAAATTTCAAAACTTCACAGAGTGACTTAGAATACATATGACCATCCACTTTGAGTGAAATTTAATTTTCTTTAGGAACCAAAAAAAATAAAAAAAAATCAAAAATACCATTTGAGCATCTAAAAAAATTTAAATTTTACTCAAAGTAGGTGACTAGAGGTATTGTAAGTCATTCTGTGAAGTTTTGAAATTTTTGATTTTTTTATTTTTTTTGGGCACCTAAAAAATTTAAATTTCACTAAAAGTGGGTGGCCACAGGTATTCTAAGCAATTCTGTGAAGTTTTGAAATTTTTGATTTCTTGATTTTTTTTGAAAAAATTCAACAAATTTCCTATTTTCCCGAAATCTAAATTTTTTTTTATTTTCTCGACATTTTGATGATTTTTTCTGGAATTTTTCAATTTTTTGGGATTTTCTGAATTTTTTTAAATATTTTTATGAATTTTTCGGATTTTTTATTATTTTTATTCCATTTCTAAAAAAATGGATTTTTGTTCCTGGAAATAGAATTTTCTGTTGTTTATCAAATGGGATTTTATTTCAGGAAATAGAAATTTTATGCTGTTATCAAACGGGTTTCTGTTCTAGAAATAGAAATTTTTTGTCATTATCAAACGGGTTTTTTTTCTCAGAAACTCATCCAGGAACCAGAAATAGAAAAATCTATTTCTGGTTCAGGAACTCATTCCGGAACAGAATGGTTATCATGCGCGCCCCTAATGGGGACGAACTCAATCCCATCAAAACAACCATTCAACCAAATGGTCATGAAATTCATGTGAAATCCATCAACACACCTCGTGTCTACAAATACCCTGCGGGCCTGCGATTTTAAAGCAACCTGTGTCTTTAATATTGTATGCTATTCAAACGACGCGCAATTTCTCGCATTTTGCTTGTTTATATGTGCGCATCACAAGTAATTTTACTATTGACGTGCATAACCACGGCATGCTTGATTTGAATGTGACATTTCATTCACAATACGTCGATGAGCTATATTGTCTTTCTAGGATTCTATCCCATTCCATTTCTGCGATGCCAAGCAAAAGTATTGAAATCATTGTTGTGATTCATTTTATTCCACTACGTCATACTAAATGCAAACAATACAGTGATGACGATGTCAATATTATAATGTAGTTGGATTCTTTCAATCGCTATGATACCGATCCGAGTTGACCTCACAATATTGAAATTTCTTTATAATAAATCGAATAATTAGGGTACACTTGTTTGGCTGAAAATGAACAATTTAAAAAATATTATTCTAAAAACATCCGTTATATAACTTATAAAAATACATAAACGAAAAATATTTTTATCGTTTCGTGAAAATATTCAAACATAAATTATTATCGATAATGAATTTATTTTACTAATGTTTTAAATTTTTTTAAATTATTTTTTTTTTGCGAAATAAATGACCCTCTCTAGTAAAAAATTCCGAGTGTTTTTTATTTTTTATTTTTTCTTGGCCTCCATCTGTTTTTTTGTGGAGGGCCGGCGTGAAGAAAGAGAGACTTTTTAACGACAACCACTCATTCTCATTCTCATTCTCCTTCCCACTCCGACACAGAGGTAGTGGCAGTGACAATCGTTGCTATGAATCATGAATTTTTAATTTGATTAATGTAATCCCTAAACTTTAACCTTATAAAGTCCCTAAATTTTTAATTTATTCGATATCATTTTTGAATTTTTGTACAAGTTCAATTTAGTTCATGAACTATTTCAGGGATTATATTGCATATAACTCAGGGACTATATTGAATTTGTATCAAAAGTGCACAAACGACATTGAACAAATTAAAAATTTGAGGATCATATTGCACATTTGGCCAAAGTTCAAGACTGTTTGTGTTATTATCCCTCAATTTGCTAGTCTCCACTGTCTGCATACGTAGAATAATTCATCCAAGTACTACATTTAACAAGTCTATGACCATGATTTGTTCCCTTAAATTTTTAACAATAATTTTTTTTATCACAAATAGAAAGGGCAAAGAAGAAAATAAAAAAAAAATATTTAGGCTCCGTTTGTTTTGTAGAAAATAAATGATTTGAAAATTATTTTCTAAAAAACGATGACTTGTATCGCTTATAAAAATGAACGAACAAAAAACATTTTTATCGTCCATAAAAATATTTAGACATAAATTGATGTCGATAATGAAAATATTTATCATTAGCTAGTTATTTCAAGTAATGCAAGCAATTATTTTTAGGAAAATATCTATCAAATCATTTTTTTTTTGCTAAACAAACGAAATAAAAAATTGAATGAACACCCAGAGTTCCTATCACTCCTTTGTTGCCATTGATGCACTTTTAATCCATTCCATTTCATTTCATTTGTTGTTCACGTCACTTTTTCATTTTATGAGGATAGAAGTTTTTCGGCATTAATTAGCTGAATGTGAAATTTATGACATCTTTTCGAGGTTTAGGCATTGGACTCTAACTTGGTATTTGATAGGGGTGATCGGTTCCAAACTGGGTCAGTTTCCACCATGGAGCCAGGAATCGAACCTATGGATTGTGGTCCGGTTTCCGAATTGGATGAAAACCGGCCGTATTTTCTTTTTTCAATATCAAGACATCATACATGCAGATGAGATCCACAGTTCCCTTGCCACGAAAGTGATGGCCTGAGGCGCGGCCACGATTGCGAGGGAGGGACGGAGGCAACTAGTAAGGCCGTGAGCGATTGCGAGGGAGGGGTGAAGGAAGAGCAGAGATTGAGGCGACTAAGAGGGCAGCGATTGCAATGTCGCGATGTAGGGCTGGAGACAAGGCTACGACTATGAGGGAAGGCCTGAGGCAAGACTGCACCCGGCAAGGCCACGAGCGATTGCAATGAGGCAACTAAGAGAGAGAGCACAGATCGAGCGGAGGAGGATCGTGCAAGGAGGCGGAGGCTACGGTTTTTGGGTTTTCAAGTTACTTAGAAAGAAGAGCAGAAAATAAAAAAGTTCGGGATACCACCCTGGGCAGTCCAATTCCGAGCTAAAAACTGGTTCTTTCAAAAACCGTCCAGAACCGGCTGATTCGGTCCGGTCCAGTCCAGTCCTCGGGTTAGACCGAGACCATACTCATCCCTAAATGGAAAAGATCTTGGTGGCTTCGCACATTATTAAGGATTGTGGCATGCTATTTGGCCACCTTTGTGCCTTAAAAACTGCAGGAATACAACTTCCCTCCTGTCAAGTGCTATTTTCGCCAAATGGCATTACCTGTCGTTTGCTTCCCACGCCTCAAAGATTAAACAGAACAGCGATCACCGAGACCACGTATCATGCAACCTGTATATCAGGGTGACTATCACCAAGGATCTTATATTTTCGGCGGTATAGTATGAGACAGTGCATACAGATCTGCATTCCTATAGCAGTTGCAGTACCAGTAACCTTTACATCAACGGTTTGTTCTTTTTTCCCCACTTTAAAAACCAAGCACAATCAACAATATGTTGGAACATCAACGCGGCGATACACGAAGGGCCTAACGGTATGGAAGTAACCTGATGGATGGTTGTAGCTAAATTTGACGCCAGCAGTGCCACCCCCGAGATGAGTGCAATGCTCATGGAAACTGCTGATCGGACGCGCAAGACAAGCGTCCCAGCGATCACTCTCGGGCATCGTCTCAGCAACTTTGTATACCCCCCTGGAGTTTGTAAATGCTTGGTAGTTGACAACTTCGCCAGATTTTGTGATGCAAAGAACAGCAACTTCAGCGCCTGCAACAGATAGAAGAGCAAAAACTCAATGAATGTGTACCGCCTACCACCTTTCAATTCATGAAATGTTCAAAAACAAAATTTGCAGCATCGAAACAAGAAGGTTCTGACTCCTTTTTGAACTTCAATCCTGGCTTTATAAAGATGAAACAATCTACATTGGATGGTCATACTCAACTATTCTCTAAACCTACCTAAGTGAGAAAAAACTATAACAAGAATGATCGGAAAGTCAATAGCCATGCTTCCTCTGAACTAAACGATTGTGTATCAAATGCAACCGCCAAAGTCACTGTATTTTCAATAATCAACAAAGTAGTCATGGTCATACAAATGAAATTTCACTGCATAATGGTCTCTAGTGGCTCTCACAACTTAAGCCAAGAATGGACCTTACATGATTAACTAGAGTATAACCCTAAGTAACCAGCATAAAAATTGTCAGACGGCCAAAATATTGAATCTCGTAATTTTTACAGATATCCATGTAACGAATTGCAATTTATCAGAAATGACCAAATATTTGCTAATGAAGTCCATCTCATTTGATTGTGCTACATAAAAAGAAGAATAAGCCCCATTCCCACCATGTAACAACCTAGAATCTAGAAACCTTTGCGGCAGTGGAGGACACCTCAGTTACTGCCGTTATTGAGTGTCTCATAGCAAAAACTTGACCAACGGGCTTTCACCCCAGCCAGTGGGTCACCCATCTTACGCCCTATAATGTTGTCATGGTAGGCACTCTCACCGATGTCTTGCAAAATCCCTGAGATGTGAATGTCCTCACATGCATCTCTTTTCCATCAAATTTAGTTCTTCCCATAACCTCTAATTTCTTTCTTCAATGCCAAACCACTGACACTCCTCCATCATAAAGGGAAAAAAGCATATGGTAAGTTCTTCTCTTCTATCCAACAAATTTCATCAAAGTATTGGAAAAGAAGAAGAAAAGGCTTGACCCTCCGAATGCCAGGCCTTTTCCGCGCTCACATCTCACTGACTGAAGCAAACACAAGCAATTGGTCCGCGAATACCTCGACCTTCAGCACCGGCCAATCAGGTTCTTACATTTTCAACATCTCAAAGTGTGCATACACTAAATCATCATCTCCACGAACAAGTAAACCTCATTTTGAGCTCTTGCTTGTATGATCGTCATGAACATCACGAACTCCAATTGGAAGATGAGCTATGCTGGAGCACAATGACCACAGATAAAGCAACCTCCACTACTCGTCAAATTGCATTAACCTATCCTTCCAGTCATAAACAATCTAACAAGAAGCCTTACACTCCAAACTAAAAAGCAGATTAAGGGTGATATAAAATAATTTCGAGAAAGAACTTGTGGCTCGATAACCTTCAGGATAATCAAGCCTCCTGCAAGCTCAACATTGTCCTGCCTCGTGTTTTAGTAAGGACGAAAATTGAGAATGACACAGATAAATGATGCTAATTGTGGTTGACTCAAAATATATAACAATAGCACAACACTAACCATGACAACAAGTGTGCTATATTACCACATAATAGCTGCGAATGGGAGTGGAAGCGCTAGACCTAGTACTCTCTACGCCAAATGGTGCCACCGTTGCCTTTATTCTATTCGCCCGAGGACAAATTTCTTCTCTACTTAACGTGGGCCCGTAATCGATTCCTCTCCGGTCATTATTCTTGGAGATAGCAAAAACCATTCAGGCAAATTCTGATCGATTCCGTGAGAATATGGCAATCCCGCCAGCAGATTCGCCCTGGTCGAGCGCTATGCACTGCAGTGACTCGCTCCGTCGATAAGCGCGCAGCTCAAAACTAGTCTATCGAAACAATCGCACGGGCCATCATCAAACACGAAATTCCACCCCTTTCGCAGAGAGGATAGGCAACACACGTTGTCCGTGATCAACTAGGCACGGCGGGCGCAAGGATCATGCGGATTCAATTTCCCGATACACAGCAGCAATTCGCTTATCAACGGGCGCGCGCGCGCGCGCGAGAGAGAGAGAGAGAGAGACCTTGGAGGACGTGATCTTCGGGTCCGATGGAAGAGTCGCCGCAGACGTCGCAGACGACCCGGCCGCGGATTTCGCCGGTCCAGCCTCTGGCTCCGGGAACGAGGAGGAACGACGGCAGGAGAGAAAGGGAGAGCAACAGCTTCCACGTCTGCGATTCCATGGCTCCGCTGCTGCTGCTGCTGTGGAGCTGAATTAGGTGAAGCTCGGAACAACGATGAAGAAGAAGGGAGGAGAAATGTCGAGAGGCCGCTTTCACGGCCGAGAGCTCCGAGGTTAGCTTCGCCGGGCCCCACTTTCTCTTCCTTCGGTGGGTGGGCAGTTCGATCGTGGGCCACAAGGCAAGGGTCCAGATGAACGGGCCACATGGGGCCCGTTCATTTTAGCTTATTTCTAAAATGTTAACTCGAATTTTTAAGAATTATAAAGAAAGTGTATTTGGTCCGACATGTAAAATCGATTATTTGTCCGACCAGAAGAATCGATTAATTGGAAAATTTACTTCTCGAACATTTCTTTGATACATCTCATGTACCATGGGGGCGCGTTTGGTGGGCCGAATAAAATTCTGGATAGAATAACTTTTATTCTAATCGGTATTTGGAGCGATGCGAAATTTGGATATGACTGGATATAGCTTGGATATGATTCCATGAAAAATATCCCACCTCATAAGTGGGATATACCCAAATAAAATATGTGAAATAACAGGGCACGCGTTTCTTCCATACTTCTGCGTTTGCTGATTGCTCTTCCACTTTACCATGAAAGTCGTCGGAGCAGCAAGGCTCCGTTCAATAATGTTGAAGCTGTTGGATTGGCTCGTCGAGGACTGCTGGGGTTGGAAGGACCGACAGTGAATGACCGCGGTGGCCTGACGCATGGCCAAAAGGGAGTACCGAAGTACTGACGTCTTTTCCTTTCTTAAAACGTGTCTCCCTCGCTGTGAACGTCAGCCCATGCGGGTTGCTAGGTGACAAAGTTAGGAGGCAGCGCAGAGCAGAATCCGAGTTGGTCGAGAGCGGCGAAAGGGATGTCACGAAAGCAAGGGCATCCTTGAAGCTACGGGAAAGAGGGCTGTCCGACATGGACGGGGATTGTAAGAGGATGAATAATTTTTAAGATAATTTATTTTTAATTTTAATCCTACAAATCAAATACTTATTTGGATAATATTTATTTGAATCAATATTCTATTCGGACATTAACAAATATTGGATGGGATATTTAAAATCATATCCTATCATTCCAAAAATGTGCGAACAACCAAATGCAGCCTAAAAGTCTTATTATGAGTTCATGAAACATCATCTTTATTAATATATTGTTAGATAATGTAAAATGGTTTTATGTCGTTAGGATGTCTAATTAGAATTAAGACTTCGTTTGTTTCGCGAAAAATACATGATTTTTCAAATATATTTTAAAAAATATTACTTATATAATTAGTTAATAGAAAATATTTTTATTATCGATATCATTTTATGTTTGAACATTTTTGTAGACGAAAAAAAATAATTTTCGTTCATATTTTCTAAAAAACATTTTTGAATAATTCATTTTCCTAAAAATATTGTTTGAAATAATGAATCAATAAAAAAAAACGATTTAACACGGTGAAAATGTTTTTTTATTCATTTACGTTTGCGATCATTTAAAGAAATAATTTTTAATTAATTATTTTTTTCCGAAATAAAATAAATTAATCGAGAAAAATTACGTAAAAAGCTACGGATACGCGATTCGCCTCGGACCCAATAAAAACGGCGCTTTATTACGCTCCCTATCTCGGATCCGAGGCCGAGAGAACGCACGAAGGCGTCGTCTTCTTCCTCACCCTAGCGTCTGAGCAGCCTGAGCTCGCCGCTTCTGCCGAAAGCCAGCGATGGCGCTTCTCGTCACGCGGTGACGATGAAGTGGCGAAGTTCTTCCACGAGGGCGAAGCGCTCGTGCGAATCTCTCTTTTATTTTTTTGTTGGTCTTTTCATCTTTCTTCTTCTTGTTCTTTCTTCACTTCCTCGATCGTCCTCAAATACGAGCGAGCAAGTATGAGATCGCGATGCAGATCTCTCTGCCATCGTCCCTCTTTTTTGGGGCCTGATAAGCTCGGGTCCTGCTCCGATGGCGATTGCGCGGAGCGTATTTCGTTCCTTCCCTTCTTTCTCTCGCAATCGCAATCGGGTTTCGCCCCGTCTATCATCCCCATGACGATTCGGTTTTTCCGTCATAAAAGTAGTGGGCTGACTTTTATCTGATGAATCTAAGCTTCCGAGGGATGGCGTTTTTGTTGCTTGGTTGCACCGATTTGGAATGCACTCGAAGGGGTTTTCAGATCGCGAAGGCTTTATCTTGATATCTGTGGATCATTGCATCCCCTGTGAGGAGCGTTGAAATTAAAGTAGTGGGCTGACCCCTCTTGATGATCAAATTCCTTTACTTTCCTGAGGAGATTTTGCTTTTGATATCACGGTCCTTATTAATGTTTTTGTTCTTACCCTTTCGGGTCATCGCATTCGATTTTTCCTTCGTAACGAAAGAATTGCTTGAAATTCCTTTTAGATGTCCGAGGTGGCAAGGTTTTTCGCATCCCCATGATGGGTGTTGATAGGACTGATGTTTCCCTGACGAATCTTTTGGTCTGAGGGATGTGCTTTGGCTGATACATTCGGGGGTTCATTTGTCTGGGAGAGAGGGTAGAGAGGTATACTTTCTCCTGGTCACGGATCCTATTTACAGCTAATTTGTCCTTCTCTGTTGCCATGTGAGATGGACTCGGTTTTTTTTTTCACTTCAAGCTCTTGCAAGGGGTACTTTCATTTGTTAAGAGCCTGCTTATTTAGGCGGATCTTTCCGCGCTTTCTTTTGTTAAATTAAGTTCCAATTTGAACCGTGCATTTCCCGTGTGCATAATCGAGCCGTATTTTATGCTTTCTATGTTTTTGTTTAGAGGGTGAAATCAGCTGGATATTGGTGAGTTTTAGCTTCAACCATGATTCGTGTTCTTTTTTCTGAGGTGAGGTTTGGTGTTGCTATTAGGTATTGGGTACATTTGCTAGATTTTATATGAATCAATTATTGTTGTCAAATTGTGGAGCATGTTGGATAGCGCAGGGAGCACATGATGCTTCCTCTCCGAGTGATGTGCTGCGTCCGACTATCACAGGCTCTTCAACAAGTATTGTGCTAAAATAGATGCCGATGGCATTTCTTGTTCCTTCCATGGCTTCATGGCTTGATCTTACCTGACTTGTGCAGATTGGCAAATATGGCAACGGCATTTCAGCTCACTCGAAGTTTCCTTCCATTGTTCATTGGCCATGCTCATCGGATGCATTGTCATGAGGCGATTATCAGTCCGAACATAGCATTCTGCAGGAATTGTCAATCCAACCTGAAGGAAGCCTAATGTATTTCCAGCTGCCATCCACTTTACAAGCAAGAAGTTTCAGTTTGATTAACTAGAAAATTTACGATATCGCATTTTGCAATGTCTTCCTTTGATGTTGTGAGCAAAAATTTTCTTCCTTTGATTGAAGAGTCTTGTGAATGATATATACGATGCATTTAATTTGATTGACCCAGGGGATAAAAAAATGTAAACAGTAGTCCAATACTTATGTATAATCACAAGTAGAGTTCTAATAGCTAAATCTGAACGTGAAAGAACATCAACAAATCTCATTATCTAGTCTTTACCCCAGAAATTTAGCCAGCTTCTAAGGTTTCCTTCCCTAGTTGCGGTGGCCTCCTTGTAGTGATCAGCTCTGGGTGATTTGCTGGCAAAAGGCTTGAACTTTTCTCTTCATGCTATCTCTTCCTGCATCTCTACCCAATCTTCAGCTTCCTGTCTCGGTTCCGTGCCTCACTTCATCTAATTGTGCCATCGCTCCTTCCCTCGAGACGCAGAAATTGAACCGTTTGAAGGTCCATTGTTTTACTCGTTATCCAAACTGAAAGGAAATCTAACTCGTGGTTCAGATATCGGTTCATGTTGGTGGCGCATGGTTGAGGTAATAAATCATCAGAAACCAAAGATCGGATCACACAGATTATGAGTCTGAGCATAGAGACAACTGGCTTTTGTTCCTTCACTACGGATTCTCTTCAAACCTTCCAACCCCAAATTGGTTGAGCTCCACACCATTTGCATGCCCGCTGAGTGCGATGTCTGCCAATATCGTCCTTACCACCGGAGCCATCTTGAGCCCGTGATGCGAAAGCCCACCACCCATCGTCACGTCCTCCCTGAACTCCCCACCCAAGAAATCCGTAACATAACCTTCGTCACAGCCACAGAAATCTCCCTTCAATCCACTCTTCGAGGAATCCAAGTCCACCTCGGGCCTCCACTGCCTTTTATCCGGATTGCACGGACATCCTTCGGCCAGTACAATTTTGATCTGCCTCCGGAACTCCAAGGACGGCGTCCTGTATATGCCCACATCTCCAGAGCTCAGGAACGCTGGGAAATCGCCCCCACTGGCAGATATCTCTTCGTTACCCTCCTTGATCCTTCAATAACACACTGTGATGTCCAGGGGTCGAATTGACAATTTGAGACCCGCAACTGAATGAACCAGCTTCCAGGTCCAATCCCCAACACTGACCAACACATTTCCTGCACCAGAAATTGTCACCCTTGGTGGTGCAGACCACTATGCCTCCTCTCACTTCCATCACTCCTAAAATCCTTCAGTTCCATGTTGTCCCTTAACACCGCTTCCTTTTGAAATGCTGGTGCTTAAAACATGGACGCTGCCTTAGTTGGCTTAATGACACCGCCAAGCTTGGTATACACCACAATCCAGTTGTCCGGTATGCTAAGCCTGCGGGAGAATTAGTCGGCGGATTGGACGTGATCGAGTACTCAATAAGGGAAGGAGTTCTTTTCATAGCTTGTTTTGGCTAGCACTCCCCACCGGCCCCATGTTAAGATGGTCGCTGCCGGTATGGCCTCTCTAGCCAGCCTCCGGCTCAGCCTCTCCATAGCTCTGAACAAGAGATTGTTGGAAAACAGGAGGAATTTTAATTGGTTTTTCAGTTGATCAATATAAAATGAGATTTAAGTATATATATTTAGTGCGATTATTCAAGGACATGTCAATTCCTCATCTCTGCATAAAGCTACAACCTTTCTTTATATATCTTAGTTTTACCATTGGATAATGATGGTTCCTCATCTATGTGTCGAGATTGAACTTCTAAATCCTGTCATAAGGACCATTAATAATAGTGATGTTAAAGTTATCCCAAATTTGCTTGGTTATGGGACTTATCATGGCTTTATGTGTAAGTCTACTTCCTACACCTAGTAATTTGTAAGCTTCTCAATCGAATCCTATAATGCGCCTATTGTACATCTAATTTTTGCTAAGAGTCGTTTTTGTATCGCTCCAACGGCAGACTGGGCTTAATGTAGCAGACCAGGTGAGCCGAGTCTCGGAAGGAAATTACTTGTTCGCACCTCTGTTTTGCTCTTCAGCCCAATTGAGCTTAATCAGGCCTAATAGGCCACCAGGTCCATCAATACTGATTTGAATCCTGATCCAGATGCTAATACCAAGACCCTTACATCTTCTCTAGGAGAGCAATCTCGCCATAATGTTAATTTGACTTTCCCCTGTCATATAGTTGCTGGCCTTCTGTGGAAGTCATGTGGTGCGATTGCTGCAATATCATGGAAACACAATGCTCTAATCTTGTCGGCTACACTACATCTTTTGAGGGATCAACCACTAAATTCTGTCTAGGCTTGTAATGTGACGTACGAAACCGCGGTCATCAATTGGATTACCTGAACATGACAATGCCCGACTTCACCTTCTTCCATAATTCCCCATGAATCTTATTCGGTGAAAAATGAAGTGAAACTTTCATCTCTGCATCCAAATGTTATCCAGCCTGTGGTTCGATCTAAACCAGTTGACAAACGTTGTTTTGTTGAACCCACGTTGCAATTGTCATGGTTATCGTTGCAGAATCCCATCTTTCATTTTTATCTGCTTTTAAGCAACGACTTGAGCTCATGGGTTAGCATGTACCATGCATGGAAACTTGGACGCTTTGGAAGCTTTGTGATGCAGAGGGATATGGCAGGGCATATGCGGCGTGTGAAACCCTCAAGGCCTGCTTGCATGGCCGTCTGTCATTGATATTTGCAACTTTGTACTTGAATTTACAATGTGATAGTGACCGAATTTCTGTGAAACTAGGTGACCTGCTGACTTATAAATGAGACCCCTTCTCGTATCGATTCACATCAGCACTGAAAATAAGCAAACATACCTTTAACATCTCGCGGTGCTCTATTAACACCGACAGAGACAATGGCACCACAAGCTACCCACATGCGCGTCATGACAAGTTTATGGTTCACGTCGATGTTCTTCACCGCCACCGCTCAGAGTAACGGGATCGGTGTTTTCTACACTCCACTGTACCAGCGTAAGCATTCGCTTCTCTATATTTGTTCGCTTCTAAATCTTGTCCTGAGCATACCGAGTGATGTGAGTCTGTCTGTGCATCTCTTGTGTCTGGTTCAATTCGTACACTGCAGCCTCTGCTTGCTATGGATTGGAAGACCAAGGGGTGATGATAGCGGCGGCTAACAAAGCACTTTGGAACAACGGTGCAGCTTGTGGCTAATACTACCAAGTCAGGTGTGCCTGCGCCAGGAACCAAGGCGTTCTGATGCCATGCCGCGGAAGTGAGACCGTGGTGGTGAAGATTGTGGACCTCTGCCAGCCCAATTCTTGTCAGGGAACTATTGATTTGTCGCAAGAAGCATTTGCATCAATAGCAGATCCTAATGCTGGCGATATCAACATCAAGTACCAACTGTATGTAATCTTTTTTAATCCTTTGTGGTTTGCTTCGACATCCTAAAAATTTTATCGTACTAATCATTCATCATGGTCTGAACCGTGGTTATACAGGGCCTAAATTCAACGGTCACAATCGCTCCACGGCTCATTGAGGAACTAATATTTGGAACCATCTTCATAATAGTAGTAATGATGGAGTCTCCAAAGTCTCGAGTTCTGGCATCTCTTCATCTGGTTCAGTCTTGCTTCTACTTAATTGTACTCGTTAGCTGTTAAAGTTGGAAGTTCAAGATGCATTATGTTGATGCAGCATGTCCTGGTCCCAGATAGCTCCTTTGCTCCTCCAGGGACTGCTATTAGTAATGAACTCCTTTTTGTCCCAATATCTATTGTGTGCACACTACCGATTTAAGCATTAGCTCCGCATGCTCGGGCTCAAAGCATGCGACGATTCTCCTCGTCCTAGAATCTTCAATCTTCGACGTTTGCAGCCAAGCAAGCAGCTATACCTAGACCATTTGACGATTTGCCGGTTAATGAGTTTGAGACGGAAAATTAACATCCATATCTACATACTTTAAGTGCTTATTCCAAATGAGACTTGTGAAAATTACTGTCTCTCTCTTTTTATGTCCATGTCCATCGAAGAGTCCATCATCAAGATGGGGACAGAGGACTTCAAATGGAACTGTAGAATACTTTGGAGATCTTTCTTCATTTTAGCTTTGTTCCCTGTTTTTGTTTCCAACGTGTTTCCACCATCATCAAGATGGGGACAGTGGACTTCAAATGGAAGTGTAGAATACTTTAGAGATCTTTCTTCATTCTAGCTTTGTTATCTTTTTCGTTTCCAACATGTTTCCAACATTAATTGACGACGTGACGCATCTCGGGCCTTTCGATGAGGACCTCTAAGTCAACTCTTATGTAAAGTTACTTGAAAAGATATCGGGCGGATGCATGTCACTCCCCCTTAAAACTAGACTATAATGACTCTATAGACAGATGATATTTCATCTTTTAACATAAATTTAATATTTTTTTGGTATTTCCGACATTCTTTTAAACAGCAGGCGAAGTTGGCTAAATTATCGTTTATTTCGGCTGACACAATGCTGCGATGTCATTCTAAGTTCTCGTTAAATTGCGATCAATGATGGATTAGAAGAGAATAATCATCATCATCACAACATTGGATGATAACATGAAAGTGGAGACCTTTTCTTTTTAAAATAAGGATAAAAGCCATCGAAAACTCTAAATTATATCTACCGTGATACTTTATTATAAATTTTTTTCTGTGACACAAAACATACTAAACATGTAATTGCATAACATATCCTTCATCAAAATTACGTAAATGAGAACCATTAAAAATTTACTTATAAAGACGTCGGAAAGTAAATAGTATTAATACTTACCTTACCAAAAAAAAAGTAAATAGTATTAACATGGTGTTCACGTATATCAAGTGAAATAAAAATAATATTATTTTTATCATAGTAGATATAATTTGAGATTTTTAATATAATAAAAATAAAATTTGGAATAAATGTGTTCGGGCATAGTTAGAGATTTTTTTGCGATTTTTTTTCTTAAAAGGAGGCATCGTAGGATTGGAAGCGAAGAGTCGTAGAAGAGTCACTGTCCGGTCCGAGTTACTGCACTTTCAACTCACCTGCGTCTCTCCTTCTTCGTCTTCTTCTAACCATTCTGAGCTTTCTCTGCCATCTTGGTCCTCCATTGCCACTTTCGAAACCATGGAGAACAAGCCCATCTTCATAGTCGAAGAGAGGAAAGAGCTCATGCTCTCTCCCAACAGAGACTCCCGCCCGGCCCTAAGAACGGGTCACTTTCTCAAACCCACCGCGACGGAGCCCAACCCGCCTCCGCTCGTTTCCACCTCGTCGCCGCCGGAGAACTTGCCGATCAACATCAGGTTCAACAACTGGCGTCGCCCGACCAAGAGCTGGACCGCATGGGTCGATCGCATGGAGTCCATGTACGAGCTCATATGGAAAAGAGCTGGCATTTACGATGCCATCAAGTGTTCGACGTTCTTGATCCATAAACACACTCGTGAAGTCCTCGGGCTCGCTCAGAATTGGTGTCCCGGCACAAACACCTTCGTTTTCCCCTGGGGCGAGGCCACCATCACGCTCGAGGACGTGATGGTCTTAGGGGGTTACTCTGTTTGGGGATCGTCCCCTGTTTTGAGCCATCTCAAGGACCAGTCGCTGCAGGTTGAGATGAAGCTGAAGAAGCTGAAGCGAGCGATATCCGAGATATCAAAGACCACAGCGAAAAAGGCGGACAGCTGCAAGTGGATGGAGAAGTTTAGGGACACTGGGAGCGATATTGAGCACGATGCCTTCCTCGCGTTTTGGCTGTCGAGGTATGTGTTCCCGCGCCCTGGCAATGTGATCTCTAAGACGGTACTGCCGATGGCCATAGGTCTGGCTAGAGGTGTGAGGATCGCCCTTGCGACCGCTGTTTTAGCTCGTATTTATAGAGAGTTAAGGAGGCTGAAGAATATTTTAGATGGACTAGTTCCCAGGTTGAAGGATGGAAATGAATCGGATTCCATTGATCTGAAATTGTGGGCGCAGTTTGCTTTGGTTCAAGTATGGGCTTGGGAGAGGTTTGCAACCCCCATCAGGCCAAATCCTAGAGAGGTTCAGCCAGGGGAGCCTAGGTTGGGTCGATGGCACAAATCACCAAAATTGAACCTTCACAATGTGCATTCCATGATGGGCGAAGCCGTATTGCAGTTTAAATGGCGTCCCTACAGCTTGGTCGTGAATGACTCGGCATCCTATGCATTTTATGGTGAGAAAGAGAACTGGGTGTCGCTGGAGGAGGACGCTAATGGGAAACTGAGGTCATTCGCTCGCTGCTTGATGGCTCGGGAGCTGCCTGGGCTGAATTTTGTTGAGAAGTACTCGCCTCATCGAGTGGCCATGCAATTCGGGATGGATCAAGATATGCCTGGCCGTGTTGCTCCTTGCAACCAGGACCCCGAGATTGCTTGGGACAACTACAGCAAGTCACTCCAAGATGTGCAGTTGTACATTCCAGCCAGGCTTTACGAACCGTGCATAACAGCTCGCTATGCTGAGTGGTGGGCTTCAAGGAGTTCAAATAGATCGATGCAGGGTTTAAAAGGAAGGTCGGGAGTTAATGATGACCTGGTTCCTCCCAGTTTTCAGCCGAAAAGTATTAGTGTTGACACTGGTAACTCCAGCGAAAATGATGACAGGCCAACTCTGGGGGAACTTTTGAGGTCCAAAAGGCGAAGAAGTGCTGCCAAGTACTGCTCAGTTGGTGACTGCGGTGATTGCTCAGGGATTGATCAAACACAGAGTTCCTACGTAAAGAATGCGGAGAAAACTGACATTGAAATGGGAGGGTCACCAATGGAACCTGTGGAGTTAAACAGGCCCCGCGATACTGCTGCTGGAGGAGCTCAAAGAGACAATGAGGAAGACACAAATGAAGTAGGGCAGAGATTTACCGAAGGAGGTTTAGCTGACGAAAATATGGGAGAAAGCAGTGAGTGTTTAACGTATGAAATGCTAGTGGCAGATCTCGAAGCTCGGATTGGCAAGCTGGAGAGAGCAGTTGCTGAGCGAAAAGCTCGTATTACCAAATGAAAAGTTACTCCACAGAATTAGAACTGTGATGCTTTCATGTCCACTGTCTACTGTCCTTCCATGTCTGTAATACTTGAATTGGATCTCTTTTAAGTTAAAGCTTTTGGATATCATTTCCTTTTCTTCTCCTTCATATTCAATTACATTTCATTTGTCTTGCTTGGGGTTCGCAGAGGATTGATCTCAGTGCTTTCTGCATGTTTGGATTGCTTGTTGTTGATCATTTGGCTCGTGTAAGAAATGGCAATGCTCTGTGGCTGAGCTGGGTGTCATGTACCTGATGCAGTGGACAAGACTTCATATTTTGTGAACGTATGAATATGAACTTTAAGGCTCCTTTCGTTTCACGGCAAATGTACCGTTTTTGAAAAATATTTTTCAAGAAGCCATTTTATAGGAAAATGACACAATTTTTTGATATTTGACTGGAATCTGAAAAAGACTCGGGAAATAGTTTATGCCGTTTGGTATGGAAATTAAATCAGGTTTTCCTCCGTACACTACTTTTAATAATTTTTTAGTTTTTAAAAATTGATTTTTAATTTTTTTAATGATCCATTTTCTTGTCTTTCTTTTTTTTTTTTTACCTTCTTCTCAAGCTGGTTGCTGGCCACGGTGAATGCTGGCAATTAGCCACAGGTGAGCTCAAGCATCGCCAGAGGGTAGCGAGGCTCAGGTCTTAATCTACTAATATTTTTTGTTGGTTGTAATTAATGTACTAATTTGTTAAGTGATAAATGAATACTTTGCATGTCAGATATTTATTTACTAAATACTCTTAACAAGTGTCCCTTGGCACCATCTCATAGACACTCCTTGACATAACTTAGTAAAAAGGGAAAAAGTCACCAAAAACCCCAAACTTTACCTCCTGTGACACATTTACCCCGAACTTTTTTTTATGACACCAAAAACCCCAAACTTTGCTAGTTGTGACACATTTACCCCAATATACTGTAGCCTAGGGTATTTTAGTCTTTTTCCCTTTTCTATTTTTTTTTTCTGTTTTTTGTTCTATTTGTGACACATTTGCCCCAATATACTGTAGCCTAGGGCATTTTAGTCTTTTTCGCCTTTTTCTATTTTGTTTATGTTTTTTTTTCTTTTTTCCGGCGGGGCTGCCCTCGCCGGCGGGGTCTCCGGCGACCTCGTCGGCGAGGGCGAGGGCCGCCCGACGCCGACGAGGGTAGCCCCGCCGAAAAAAAGAAAAAAAATAGAAAAAAACAGAAAAAGGGAAAAAGACTAAAATATTCTAGATTACAGTATATTGGGGTAAATGTGTCACAAATAGCAAAGTTTGGGATTTTTTGTGTCACAAAAAAAAGTTCGGGGTAAATGTGTCACGGGGGATAAAGTTTGGAGTTTTTGGTGGCTTTTTCCCTAGTAAAAATTGTAATTGATCCTAGTAATTGACCTGCATGCCTTCTATAGTATTGGTATAGGATGGCTTCTACAGCTTCTTATCTCTGCATCCAAATGTTATCTAGCCCATAGTTCTATCCAACCAGTTGATTTGTTGAACCCAAATTGGTAATCATTTCAAAATCCCATTTTTCATTCTTCTTTGCTATAAGCAACGAGCTAAGCTCCTTAGAACTCGGAAGCCTCGGAACCTTTGTGATGCAGAGGGAAATGTCAGGGCATATGCAGCATTGTGAAACCCTCGAGGCCTGCTTGCATGGCCGTCTGTCATTGGAAAACACTCAATTCTTTATTATTAATATTTGCAACTTTGTAAATGAACTTACAATTTGATGCGACCGAATCACTGTGAAACTAGGTGAGAATGCTGACTTATAAATAAGACCACTTGTCAAATGAATTCACATCAGCACTGAAAATAATCATTCATACCATTAATATTAACACCTGCAGAGACAATGGCACTGCGAGCTACCAACGTTTTGCGCATCGTGTTATGGTTCACCTCCATGTTCTTCACCGCCACCGCTCAGAGTAACGGGATCGGTACCTTCTACACCCCACCGTACCAGCGTAAGCATTCGCTTCTCTATATTTGTTTGCTTCTAGATCTTGTCGTGAGCATACCAAGTGATGGGAGTCTGTCTGTGTATCTCCTGTATGGTTCAATTCAAATTCTGCAGCCTTCGCTTGTTATGGATTCAAAGACCAAGGGGTGATGATCGCTGCGGCGAGCGAAGCACTTTGGAACGATGGTGCAGCCTGTGGCCAATACTATCAAGTCAAGTGCGTCAGCGCCAGGAACCAAGGCGTTCCGATGCCATGCCGTGGAAGCGGGACCATGGTGGTGAAGATTGTGGACCACTGCCCGCCCAACTCATGTTGAGGAACGATTGATTTATCGCAAGAAGCACTTGCATTGATAGCAGATCCTAATGCTGGCAATATCAACATACAATACCAACGGTATGTGACCCTTTTTTAATCCTTCATGTTTCATTTCGCCATCACAAAAGCTTTATCAAACAAATCATTAATCGGGGTCTACATCGTGGTTATGCAGGGCCTAAATTCAGCTGGCAGAAGCTCCGTGGCTAATCGAGGAACCAATTTTTGGAACCATTTCCTCAAGAAATAGTAAAAATGGAAACTCTAAAGTCTCAAATGCTGACATCTACTCATTTGATTCAGTCTTGCTTCTACTTAATTGTACTCTTCAGCTGTTAAGAGTCGGAAAGTTCAAGATGCATTATGTTCATGCAACATGTCCTGGTCCTAGAGAGCTCCTTTACTCCTCCAAGGATAGCTATCAGTAATGAACTCCTTTTCCTCCCAGTATCTACTGATGTATACACTATCGAGTATCGATCAAAACTTAAGCTCCGTGCGCTCAGACTCAAAGCATGCGATGATTCTCTTTGTGCTACAATCTTTGAAGTTTGCAGCGGCGAAGCGGACAGCTATACCTAGACAATTTGCCTGTGAATGAGTTTTGAGACTGCAATAAAATCCAAGCAAAATACATGGCAAACCATCAATAAAGATCTTGTGGAAATCTCTCACTCTCTCTCTCTGTCATGTCCATGTCCATCGAAGAGACCATTGTCAAGATAGGGATATTGGGCTTCAATGGAAGTACAGAATACTTAAGAGATTGCATTACTCACTTGAGAAGGAATAATAGAAAATAATGCTACTTTTGTTTTGCTTAAAATGAATGATCTAATATGATTACTTGTATCGCTTGAAATAATCAGCCAAAATAGGGATATTGGGCTTCAATAGAAGCAGAGAACAATACTTTTAGAGGTCAGACGCTCTTGCAGCTGAGAATGTGGATAGGCGTTGTACCAGAACTAGGGGAAAGAAACGCTAGGCTACGTAGTGGTGGCCACGGTTCGGAGCTGACCGGTTCCGATTCGGAACCGGCTGGTTCCGGGCCGGTTCCGGTTCCGGTTTCCTTTACCCTTTTTTTTTTCTTCCTTCGCCGGCCATAGCCGGGGTCGGCGGAGGTCGCCGGCCTCAGGCAAGGCCGCCCTCGCCGACGTCGGGCGAGGGCCGCCCTCGCCTGGGCTGGGCGAGGCCGGCCTCGCCAGATTGGGCGTCGGGCGAGGCCGGCCTCGCCAGTTGCAGGCGAGGTCGAGCCTCGCCGGCGTCGGGCGAGGCCGACCTCGCCTGCAACTGGCGAGGCCGGCCTCGCCCGACGCCGGCGAGGCTCGACCTCGCCTGTAACTGGCGAGGCCAGCCTCGCCCGACGCCGGTCTGCTTTCTTATTATAACATATTCACCCTCCCGTCCAAAATCAATGATGGATTACAAATAAAAAATTATTACCACAGCATTTATTAATAACATCAGAGTAAAGGCCTTTTTCATTCTAAGGTTCAACAACTTAATTATTCTTAAAATTGATTATAAGTAAATTTTTAAGTATTTAATTGAAAAAAAAAAAGAAACCTCAATCCTTATAAAGGAGAAAGTATTCAGTGGTTAGGTACTGCCACGTCATAGGCTGACGTGGCATATACTTTTGTACTGAAAGCCAATAAAAAATCGACACATTTCCATGACGTGGCAAGTAAATAAAAAAAAATCAAAACTAAGCTTTTGTTTTTTCTCTCTCATCTTCCTCCTCCGTCTATGGGCATCTCCTCCACTGTCACCGGCGGATTCGCCGGAGCTGTGTCAAAGCCAATCGGACAAGCCGTCGTCGCTCACGGCCTTCCATCGATAGAGCACCACCCTGTGCTAGCTCAATCTTCTTGCTTGTCAATCCAGATCTAGCCTTGTGGAACTAATCGCTGGGCTCGATCTTCCCAACGAAGAGCTCCATCTTCGGATCTGGAGGAACTCGCTGATGGTCCATCTCCAGGACGAACTCCAAATCCGAGGCCATGGCTCTTCGAGAAACCCAAAAGCTTCATCATACCCACCAAGGAAGCTTCATTCCGAACAAAAAAGGAACAACAGAGGAAGGCTAATGGTTCATCTCCGAGAAAACCCAAAAGTTTCATCATACCCACTGAGGAAGCTTCATTCCGAACCAAAAAAGGAAAACAGAGGAAGGCTGATGGTCCATCTCTAGGACGAACTCCTAATTTGAGGCCATGGCTCGTCGAGAAAACAAAAAAGTTTCATACCCACTGAAGCTTCATTCCGAACAAAAAAGGAAAAAACAAGGGAAGTTTCATACGATGGACAAGGCGGTGCGCTGTGGATGGAAGGCCGTGAGTGACGATGGCTCGTCAGACGAGTAGTAATGGTCGGCTTTGACGCAGCACCGGCGACTCTGCCAGCGACCAAATGAAGGAGATGACAGTAGACGGAGGAGGAAGATGAGAGAGAAAATACAAAAGCTTAGTTTTGATTTTTTTTATTTAATTGCCACGTCATGAGCACGTGTCTATTTTTCATTGGATTTCAGTACAAAAGTATATACCACGTCAGCATATGACGTGGTAGTACCTAACCATTGAATACTTTCTCCTTATAAGAGAGGGTCAGACGTGCTTTGCTCCACTCATTTATTGCCATGTATTAGAGTGGGGCTCACTTTTCGAAAATACCCTTTCTCCTCAATTTCTCTATCCTCTTATCCTTATGAGCAGGGGTGTCAAAAAAATCCGAGCCAACCTGGCCCGGTCCGGCTCGACCCGATCCGATCCGAAATTTTAGGATATTTTGGGGTCAGGTCTTATTTTCTATGGGTATGAGTTTTAGATGTGGGTATTTATTAGAATAGGGTCGGGCCGGGCTTTTTTTGAACTAGTACCAAATATAACCCTAACCCCCCTCTCTCTCCCCTTTGATATCTTCTCTCTCTGCTTGAGCGGCCGTAAACTTCGCTCCCTTCGCTCTCTTTGCTCCTCCTGGCACTTACAACCTCTCAAAGGCATGCAAAAAGCTCGAGTTCGGGTTCGTGGTAATGGCGGCCGTGAAGTTTGTGAACATGGTCGTGGTGGCCTTCATCCTCATCGTCACGGTGCTCGCTTTGACTGCCCAGGTCGAGGCCCTGGTGCCGAGACCCACCTCCCTAGCGAGCTCTATCTCTCTGTCGATCCTTTCTGCCAGAGCAGCAGTCGTCGCGATGATGGATCCGTCCCCGTCGATGTCGTACACCGAGAACGCGTCCCTCAGGTTCTCCATCGCCTCGTCCGAGTCAACCCCCTTGGTGTTCAGCTCCACGAACTCCCCGAAGTTGATGAACCCGTCCTCGTCAGAGTCCACCTCACGGATCATCTTGGCCAGCTCCTCCTCCATCTCCGAGTGGCCAAGGGAGCCCATGATGGACCCTAGCTCCGACGCTGAGATCTTGCCATCCCCGTTGGTGTCGAACTTCTTGAACACCTGCTCCAGCTCCTCGATCTGGGACTGGGACCCCATTGACGAGGGCCGCGACCCCAGCGAGGTGGCCAATGCGAACCCCCCCGCCGTCGCCAAGGTGGTTTTCTTCCGATGGAAGAGGGATCGGAGACCCATGATTGGAAACCTACCGATTCAAACACGGTGATCGTGTGGAATGGGAATGCAGGCTATCGGGAAGGGCAAGCAACGCGGTTCGTGACAATTGGTTTTTTTGGGGAGGATGAGAAAACGGAATCTCGATGGGATGGGATTGATCTGTGTTCGTTGTGATTTGGGGGGGGGGGAGATCTTGTGGTTTTTGATACGTAAATGCAAAGAGAGAGAGACAAAGGAGGAGGAGGAGGCACAGAACAAGCTGCAGAGAGCAAACCCTAAACCCGACCTAGACCGACCCGACCCGACCCGACCATATTCTTGGAGTATATGCTGAACATGGTCTCTGGTCGAGTCAAGCGCGACTCTATATATTTCCGGTTGGATCGGGTATCATGAAAGCCCTACCTGACCCGACCCATTGACACCCCTATTTCTAAGCACATTGACAAAAAAGAAAAAAATCTCCGAGAACTCTCTTTCCCCTCCCTCGATGATATTCTTCTTCTACATGTTTGGATCTCAATTGCACAAAAAAACCAGAGCTCGTCCATGGCCATCGCAATTTGCTAACATCTGATTTAGTTATTCCCGGATTGAAAAACGCACCAACAACAAACTCCGTCACTATAACTTACTCTCTATGCCATAACGGAAACTCCGAAAATCCCATCCTTGTCTCCAAATGCCGATCGCATTTGGCTGAACGACGTCGACGGCGATGCTCGCGAGCCGTTCATCCAAAATTTGGCCAGCTCACTCGCCAAAAGCTTACCAGCTCTGGTCGAACGTGCTGACGGCGGCCGCAACGCTGATGGCCGGTAACGCTAGCTATGCATGGCTAGCCTCGAGCCTATGTCGTCCGTGGCCTTAAACGACAAAAAGTAAGCCAAAGAAAAGAGTAAGAGAAAAAAGAAAGGGGTAACGAGGAGGTGGAGGAGAGAGAGTAAATCTAAAAAATGGGCGCCACTCGAACATGTGGCGATAAATGATTGGAGAGGTGTGGAGTTGAGCGAAGTGTGGCTGACGCGGAGCTCCAGGAGCATGCAATATTTTCTCGAGAAATGATTAAGTGACAAACTTTAATTTAACATGAGAATAATAACGTATTCTTGATCACAAAAAAGATAGCAAATAATTATAAATTATTGTGAGATCCACTCTACTAAGAATTTGTGGCTTATGACATATTGTTATTCTCACATTGATCCAAAAACTGTTATGTTAGTAAAGCCTCCCCCATTATTCGACAAAAAATCAAAGGGTTAATAACACTAAAAACTTCAAATTGGATTTATCCCAAACTAATTTTTTTACCACTGGTACACCTGTAAAAAATTTATCTCAAATTAATTTTTTTACCACAAAAAACCTCAAAACTGGTATATTTATAATAAATTTATTTTTCGTTAAATTAGATTAATATCACGAAAAATTACAAACCGGTACACCTATGAAAAACGGAGGGTAAAATCCAAATCGGTACACTTGTCGACTGTCATATGTTATCTAACTCAGAAATTTGACGGTAAAATTTAATGGAAATTAACGAAAGGTAAGTTAATCACCAGTGTACTAGTTTGAGGTTTTTGATGGTCAAAAAATTAATTTGAGGTAAATTTATCATAGATATAGTTATTTGGAGTTTTTAGTGATATCAATTTAAAATTTAAAAATGGTCGCGCATTTTCCACTCCTCTCTTAGCTCTCACACTCCCTTTTACAATGTATTGACCATATTACCCTTGCTAAGAGTCAAAAGTGGGGCTTATTCGAGAATTTTTTATTTGTTTCTTTTTTTTTCTTCCACATTCCTTTTTCTTCCCAGTGGTTTTCTTGATTAGGGACCAATGGATATGAAGATGACGCCGTCTCCAACAATGGTTCCTTGATGGGAGTGTCGATCTCTTTATCCTCCTGAATGGCCAGCTACCAAAAAGAGGGACTAGGATGCAAATCACGGAAGACGAAGATAAGGATTATGGCAGATATGCTATCTCACACACAAATGGCTCTCTAAGTCTTTATAAAAGGAACTGTCTTTTAGCTACCAAGCCTCTCTTCAAATTTTGATTTACACCTTTAAACTACTTTATAATAGCAGAATTTTGATGCACAGGTTCCATACCATGACAAGTACAAAGCATACTATCAAGATTAATCAGCACACATACGTTTGTTTAGAGAATCATATCAGGCAGAAAGGTAGAAACAAAGATTTAGGGATTCATAACACAACTTTTATTTCTTGAGGCTTTTTTTAGAGCAAATCGTGCCTCTAAATATTACAAGCATGGCCTTTTATAGGCACGAATACATACATTTTTACAAATGACTACACAAACGATCAATTATTGGCGAATTTCTCGAAATTACCAATAATTTGACACTCCCTGACCGATCATAAAGGCTTTTACAATTGATAGATGACAAGGAAAATTCTGACAAGTGACAATAAAGACTGACAAGCATCACAAATGACTTTTACAGACGACTGAAATACCTTTAGACGACGGTTTTTCTTCGTTTCTACACGTTTTTCTTCTTGATACAATGTCACTACACTACCAAACAGTGTTGAACAGTGTGTGAATAGTACATGTACCGTGCCGAACAGGCGTGAATAGTGATTTTCTGAAAATTTAGCTGGTTTTTTAAACACGACGAGCTAGTTTTTTCAACACGCTTGGTAAGGCTTCAAAGATCATATTTATGTATGGGTTCTTCAATGTTGTCATCATCAGAGCTGTCCGAACTATCTCCGTCTTTTTGTTTTATGTAATCTCTGAGGATTCGTTCAATTTCCGCAATCTCTAGGTCCACATCTTCATGAAGTTCCAAAGACTTTTGTTTTTTTCATGAAGACTCTGGAACGTCTGCAGAACTTGAGATAATATTAGCGGAACTTGATGGCATACGTGGCTAAGGAAAATTCTCTAATTGCAATGACAGATTATCTTTATCATCGCCTAGACTGAATGCTAGTTGTAGCTCACTATAATCATATGAGTTTTGCGATAATGGTCCTCCCCATGGATTTTGTGATTGAGAGGCTTAGGATGAGGACGGGGCCTCTTGAGATGAGGATGAGGTAGCTTTATCCGAAGCAACAACAACATCCATATCTGCTTGCATATCTATGTCATAATATTGTCCTAGTGCTATATCAATTATCGCTTGACAGCTGTGATCAGTTTGATGATCTCAAGACACGTTGCTAGAATTGGTTGGCCATACTTTTGGTGGTATCACATGGTTGTATTGATATAGAAATTTCTGGAGTTCTCTACATTCCTGGGAAAGTGGAGAGATTTTGCATGGACAAGTTTTGTAAAACTTTTCTGGAACTAGTTGAAGTTTGTAGGTAGTTACTCCTACATTAGATGAAGTTTTGCTCACGTCTCCATTTGGACGAATAAAAACACATGGACTGCTAAACAAAACTGTTGTATGCAGTTCTGGATTGGGTCTACAGGCTCTAAGTTGCTCCTGAAACATGCATTTCCAACCTCCCAACGGTTTGAACCAATTAAGCATGTCACCCAAATGCTTAAACTTCTTTTCTCCCAGGAGAATTCTGCCAATAATGAAAATAATTCTAGTTGTTAGATATTCAATAGCTATGGTATAAAGATTGAACAAATACCAACAAAACCACTTGAATTCCTCTGGGAATTCGTCTTCAAGATTGAGAGAGATAGAATGAATGAAAGGATATTTTGGAAACAGCCCGCGGAGTCTGAGACTTAATCCTCCGAACCTTTAACAGTTGCTATTTTCACATTAATGATGGCAGATTTTCATAAAGGGTATTGTTCTGGATGTATGTAGGAACTTCTGGCAAGTACTACCTGCTTGGCCAAGAAAGTTTCATCTTGATAGGTTTATATCCAACGAACGGATTTCGAGATACATATATATTTATAGATGAAACTGGTGCAGTAAATTCTTTTGGCCTGGATAAGAAATCAGCAAGCACATTCTCTTTTCCTACTATATGCTTGGTTTCAAAGAAATATTTTGAAAGCTGTTCCGCCCATATAAGGAGTTAAAGATGAGAAATTTGCTTTTGTTTAAACTTCAGCATATGAGAAAATGACGACATATCTAGTTCCACTAGAAAATAGTGTCGAATAAGATGAAATTCAAACTTCTTGGTACAACATTTTACAGCCAAGATTTCCTTGAGGGTTGAGTGAAATTGGCGTAAATCTTCTACTTTTGTGTCTACAGATTTGACGTTTGCCATCAATTTCTTTGAATAACATAGCAACCCAATATTCATCGCTCGCATTTGTTTGTAAGACTCTTTTCCTAGTAGAAGGGATTTGCAGAGGAGGGAGATGCTACAAAATTTCTTTAAGGCATTTGACTGATTTAGGCTGCGCATGACAACCATTCTGTGCCTGGGAACAAATTCTGGTCAGAAATGATTCTTTTTGATTCTGTGTCCGGGAACTGATTCTGAGTATTTGAAGGCGTTTGATAACGATCCAAAATTCCGTGCCCGGGAACAGAAATGCGTTTGGTAACAGCATAAAATTTCTTTTTATTAATAATATTTTAAATATTTTAATATTTCTTTCTTTTCTTTTTTTCTTCTCCTCTTTCTTGGCCATGGCTAGTAAAATATTTTTTAATTAATAATACTTTTATTAAAAATAATTTTTTATTTTTTTGGCCATGGCCGGTAAAAAATTTTCTTATAAATAATTTTTTTATTAATAATTTTTTTAAAAAAATTTACTAAAAAATATTTTTATTGAAAATATTTTTTTATTTTTTTTCGCCATGGCTTGGTCGCTGGCCATGGCCGGTCAAATATTTTTTTATAAATATTTTTGTATTAATAATATTTTAATAAAAAATATTTTTATTGAAATTATTTTTTTATTTTTTTTCCATGGCCTGGTCACTGGCCATGGCTGGTAAAATTTTTTTATAAATATTTTTTTATTAATAATATTTTAATAAAAAATATTTTTATTGAAATTATTTTTTTATTTTTTTTGCCATGGCCTGGTCGCTCGCCATGCCCGGTAAAATTTTTTATAAATATTTTATTAATAATAATATTTTAATAAAAAATATTTTTATTGAAATTATTTTTTTATTTTTTTTGCCATGGCCTAGTTGCTGGCCATGGTTGGTAAACTATTTTTTTATAAATAATTTTTTCATTAATAATATTTTTTATTAAAATATTTTAAAAAATATTTTTATTGAAAATATATTTTTTATTTTTTTGTCATGGCCTGGTCGCTGGCCATGGCTGGTAAAATATTTTTTTATAAATAATTTTTTCATTAATAATATTTTTTATTAAAATATTTTAAAAAAATATTTTTATTGAAAATATTTTTTTATTTTTTTTTGTCATGGCCTGGTCGCTAGCCATGGTCGGTAAAATTTTTTTATTAATAATCCTTTTTTAAAATTTTTTTGCCATGGCCTGGTCGCTGGCCATGGCCGGTAAAATTTTTTTATTAATAATATTTTTTTATTAAAATATTTTAATCTCGTTAGATACGGCAATGGTGGCCCTTGTGCCGGACATTAGAGGCTATATTAAAAATCAAGAAAAAGAAGAAAAAAAAACTGATTCTCATTTTTGTTCCCAGAATCAAGAAGCTACTTTTTTTTTATTCTTGATTCTACTCCAAAACTGATTCTGGGCACAAATTTGCAAGAATTTGTGCCTAGAATCAAAAAATTAAACAAACGGATTTCTGTTCCCAAACTGATTCTGGGAACAAAAAAACAGAATCAAACACTATTTGGCAAGTTATCATGCGCAGCCTTAGTTTGTTGAGGTCCCTATGGAGGGGCATTCTTTTTTAGCATCTATTATAGCGGACTCACCAAGTTAGTGATTTTGAGAACGAAATGTCTGAGATAATTTACTATTCCAAGAAATTGTTGGACCTGTTTGAGAGAGAAATTCTCATCAGGGAATTTCTGCAATTCTTTGGTAGTATGGGGACCAGGATAATATGTCTCGTCCTTAAGATGCATTCCGAGGAATTCGATTACTCGTTGGGCAATAATCATCTTTGTTGACATCTAAATTTTGCCTAGTCATTTAGGATTTAATTGCACAAAAACTAGAGACTAATTTTTAATCCCTAAATAAAAATATTTTTATTAAATTACATAGCACATAGATATTAGGTGCATTTGCATTAATAGAATTTAGTGAAACATATTTTCCTTTTGTTTTATTTAAAAATCATTATGAAAATTTAAAAAGAAAAAAGAAAAGAGAGAGAAGACAAAATAGGGGTCTCCCTTTGGGCACACTTACAGAAAAGAAGAAAAGGGGGAAGGGATACAGAAGAAAGTAGTCTGCATATTTCCTTAAAGGAAAAGCTCACAAGAAGAGACAAAAGAGGGCAGAGCTCTCTTCTTTGATCTCGTGCAATGCACGTCCAGAACAGGGGAAGAAAGGGAAGAGAGCAGAGAGCAAAAAAAGAAGAGAGAACGAGAGGAGAGACGGAAAGAGAGTTTCGGAGAGCGACAGAGTGACCAAGTAAAAAGGGGCCAAGAGCTAGAGTGTTCCTCCGACAACCACGGCGCTCGAGCCTTCGTCGACGAGTCGCTCGTCCGACGTTTTCCCTCTCCTGAGCCAAAGCCGTGGTAGGTTTTGGTTTTTTTTTTTTGGGGTTTTAGGTCGATTCCCTGAGGATCCGGGCTCGGAGGCATGCAAGGCGACCGGACTAAGTCCGATACATCTCAAGTTCACCCTCTATTCGCCGTCACCGAGTTGGGTAGGGCCACTTCTGGTGACTGAGCTCTCGTTCTTCTTCACCCTGATTGTAGCTCAGTTTCGCCCAGTCTCGGTTCGACCGAGATCGGGATTTAGTGTTCTTCGTTTATGCTCGCGTTCGATGTGAAAGAACCATTTCCTAGTTGATGTTGAGCATGGCTTGTTCACTACATTTTGAGTTTGGGTTGATTTCGTGACCGGTTTGAGCACGGGTTTCCTTTCCATTATTGCACACCACATGTTTGCTGAAATGCATCAACTAGATCCGTGAACTTTTTTCTTGAGTCCGGTTTGTTGGAATGTCAGGATGTACGTTGGTTTGTGATGCCTGGAGATGGGGTTGGGTTATATGATTCCCCGAACCGCACTGTTCACGATAAATGCTTTCATTGTTCCATGTTTGTGCTTTTTCGTTCTTCCGTCTTCTGTGTTCTCTGCTGATGTAGGTTCGTATGTGATGTGTTTGGCTGGGCATTGCTACGGACGATGGTAAGACTTGTTAACTTTGATGGTTGGTTTGGTAGCGCGAGATAATGCCATTCTTGTTGAGCATAGGACGTTGTTATTATTGTTGAAGTTCCGGTGTTTTAAAACAAATGCGAAGCGTTAAAAATTTCTGGGTAGCAAGAACGAAGCAAAAGTTGGTGTTCTACTGTTCTGGGCTTCATGTATTGGTTCCTGGGCAATGGGAAGAAGACGTCCAGAAGGGAAGGAAAAAATAAGAAAAGAAAAAGAAACAAAAAGAAAGGAAAAAGAAAAGGCAGGAAAAGAAAAAAAAATTAGAATAGAAATTGCTAAACGGGGGTCCCGGGTTGGTCGGAGAGCTGGGTCAAGCAGTCGGGCGGATTAGGTCAGGAGACCCGGTCCGGAATTCTTATTTTATTAATAAAAATATTACAATATTAAAAAATATATAAAAATATTAAAAATTCCAAAATAAAAATTCGAAAATGTTTAAAATTCCAAAATATTAAAAAGTCTACAAAACATTAAAAAATTTAATTAATTACAAAAATCAGAAAAATTCCAAAATTTTGGAAAATAAAAAATATTGTTTGGGCTTTGAAATTGACTTTTCTCGCTCTTTTGGGTGATTAGTGTCACGTTTGATTACGCGTTGCTTGATTTACACATTTTGAATTGTGTGTTTAATTTAACCTTGTATGCGATTAATTAAGCACATTAGGTTCGCGTATTGATTGTTGCTTCCCTTACCTCGGTTAGGGATGGAATTTCGAGACTCCCAATTGCTGCATGAATAGGTTAGATGGTGTTTGAACAAGGTTAGGTATCAAAAAGGGAACTAGTTGATTAATTAATGTAATCAAGTCTCTGAACCCTTAGAATCTTTGATTCGTAGAAGTGAATCAAGTCTCCCATATTTTACTTGGGTGTCTAATCGACTCACCAAAAACTGATTAGTAGCGGCTCCTAAATGAAATTGATTTGCATGTTAATAACGTAAACCTAAGTCGCAAATTGATATGGGTTTGGGAGAGCTCGAGCTAGGTTTAAACTTAATAATTTATTAGCCAAACCCCTTATGCGGCAATGCCGGTTCGGGGAGGTCATGACAATCTTTTTCTAGGACAACATGATGTCATATTTTTAGATCAATTCAGCAAATTGGCTTATAAATTACAATGAGAATCCTCATAGGCTATAAATAAGGATATCATCAATGTAAATTTGAGCGTTGGTCAAAATAGGCTAGAAGATTCTGCACATAGATTTTTGGAATAATGAAGGAGTTGTTTTAACTTCTCGGGGCGTGTGTTTGATGAGTTATTTGATGGAACGGAGAGAAAAAAAAGAAGATGGTTTGGTGAAAGCAGAGTAGGGATTAACAAGGGAAATATGAGTTTTCGAAATCTCATTAAGGTATAAAACCTCATAAAGATAGTCAATTTTAAGAACATTTGAAGTACGAACATCTAAAGGAGCATTTACATTGACTCGTGGAGTAGAATTGGTAGAATCACTCATGATGGAACAAATCTACCTTTTCCAATCTGGTATTTCATCTAAAAACAAACAAGTAGGCTGAATAGAACGCTGGCTCTAAGACCAAAAAGAGGGACTAAGATACAAAACAGGGAAGACGAAGATGAAGACAAGACTTGTGGCAGGTATGCTAAGGATTATCCTTTTCACGTTCAGGTCTTGCTCTCGTTGCCTGTGGGCTCACGCACCGCGATCATTTTGTTTCGATGCCGTGAGAATCAAAGGATCGCCGGAGAGAATTACAAGCCCTCTCTGCACTGGTAAAGCTTGGAGTGATCATGATAAGCGTGGTTAATCCTCATCCTGCTATGGAGGTTCAACACCAAGGCCAAGCTCTACAAAGAAGTCTCGCTCTCCTACCTATTCCTCACTAGTGATATGAAATGGTGGAAAAGGCGAGATTGATGAACCTCAAGTATGTGAGGCACATGAGAAAGGTGAGGCAACATGCATCGAGCTATGTGGCTGCAACGTAGAGTAAGCTCCTCTCGTTGCTGCCCGAGGCAGCGTTCGAAAAGACGATCGCGAGAGGTGGCAAGGGCGTGTCTCCGGAGTTCGACGCAGCGTTTGAGGAGGAGCACCGGAAACAGATGCCATGGGCCATGCCGGACAAGAAGCCAAGGGAGGAGATCAAGCTGTCCCTTGTGTTGGCATAGGGGTGGTTCTACCAGACGTGCCAAGAATTTTGTCAGGGGCGATGGCGAGGTAGAGAGAAAGCTTGTGAGGTTCTATAAGACCGTGCAGCTGTTGGTGTGCGTGGAGGTCTCGGAGGAGGAAGATGAGGACGCGCCGGTGATACGCATCAACACAAGCGACAGCAAGACGAAGTAAAGTGAAACCAAAAACGAAGGAAACAAATGAAAGAGAAAGACCTCAAATGGGCCTCACATTTGACTCCGGGAGATAAAGCATTCTAAGATGGAAAAAGCGAGGGGTAATATAGTTACCATACTGCGAAAGGCCCTAAAAAAGAAAAAAAAATTCCGCGTTAATCGACTGGTGGTGCAGTACTGGATGGCCGGAAACGGTTATTCACAGATAAAAGCGCCGGTACCATTTGAAGCAACGAGTCGCAGTCACGCCCTCCCCTCCGTGCAGTGCTGCGACCCAATTACTCCCAGCGCTTTCTCGCTCGTATGCACATCCTCCTCACTCACCTTCTTCTTCTTTACCATTCTGAGCTTCCTCTGCCATCTCGATCCTCCGTTCCCGCTTTCCAAACCATGGAGAGCAAGCCCATCTTCGTGGTGGAAGAGAGGAAAGAGCTCATGCTCTCCCCGAACGGAGACGCCGACCCGGCTCCGAGAACGGGCCACTTCCTCAAACCCTCCGCGGCGGAGCCCGAGACCGACCCGCCTCCGCCCGTCCCGACCCCGCCGCCGCCGGAGAGCTTGGAAATCAGCGTCAAGTTGGACAACTGGCGCCGCCCGACCAAGAGGTGGACCGCGTGGGTCGATCGCATGGAGTCCGCGCACGAGCCCGCGTGGAGAAGAGCCGGCATTTACGAACCCATCAAGTGTTCGACGTTCTCGATCCGGAAGCACCCTGGCTTGGTCCTCGGGCTCGCTCAACGTTGGTGTCCCGACACGAACACCTTCGTTTTCCCCTGGGGCGAGGCCACCATCACGCTGGAGGACGTGATGGTCCTAGGGGGTTACTCGGTCTGGGGATCCTCCCCTGTTTCGAGCCATCTCGGGAGCCACTCGGGGGAGGTCCAGGCGAAGCTCGAGCGAGCGAGGTCCGAGATGACGAAGAACCCGGCAAACGTGGCGGACAGCTGCAAGTGGACGGAGAAGTTTAGGGACACCGGGAGCGACGTTGAGCACGAGGTCTTCCTCGCGTTCTGGCTGTCGAGGTTTGTATTCGCGGGCTCTTCCGACGTGATCACCGCGAGTGTACGGCAGATGGCGATAGGTCTGGCTAGAGGCGTGAGGATTGCACTTGCGCCCGCTGTTTTAGCTAGTATTTATAGAGATTTAAGTTGGCTGAAGATTGTTTTAGATGGGCTAGTTCCAGGGATGAAGGATGGAAATGAAGGGAAAGAGATTTATGTAAAAGTGTCGGCGCCGTTTGCTTTGGTTCAGGTATGGGCCTGGGAGAGATTTGTGACCACCGTCAGGCCAAATCGTAGAGAGGTTCAGCCAGGGGAGCCTAGGTTGGGTCGATGGCACAAATCGAAAAAATTGAACCTTCAAAATGTGCATTCCATGATGGGCGAAGCCGGAGTGCATTTTAAATGGCGTCCCTACAGCTTGGCCGTGAATGACTTGGCGTCCTATGCATTTTATGGCGAGAAAGAGAACTGGGTATCGCTGGAGGATGACGCCAATGCGGAACTGAGGTCATTCGCTCACTGCTTGATGCCTTGTGAGTTGCCTGGGCTGGATATTGTCGAGAAGTATTCGCCTCATCGAGTGGCCATGCAATTCGGGATGGATCAAGATATGCCAGGTCGGGTTGCCCCCTGCAACCAGGACCCTGAGATTGCTTGGGACAACTACAATAAGTCAATCCAAGGTGCGCAGTTGTACATTCCAGCGAGGCTTTACAAACCGTGCGTAACAGCTCGCTATGCTGAGTGGTGGGCTTCAAGGAGTTCAGATAGATCAATGCAGGGATTAAAAGGAAGGTCGGTAGTTAATGATGACCCAGTTCCTCCCGGTTTTCGGCTGAAAATCGTTAGTGTGGACACAGCCGACTCCAGTGAAGATGATGATGGGCTAACTTTGGGAGAATTTTTTAGGTCCATTAAGCGAAGAAGAACTACCAGGAGCTGCTCGGTTGGTCTTGGCAACAAATGCTTGCAGAATGATCAAATGCAAAGTTCCTTCTTACAGAATGTGGGTAGAGGAGACACTGACATCGAAATGAGAGCGTCACCAATGGAACCTGTCGTGAGGAATAGGCCCCACGATACTGCTCCTGGAGGAGCTCAAAGAGACAATGAGGAAGGCACTAATGGAATAGGGCAGAGATTTACTGGTGGAGGTTTAGCCGACGAAAATGCGGGAGGAAGCAGTGAGCGTTTAATGCGTGAAATGCTAGTGGCAGATCTCGAAGTTCGGATTAGCAAGTTGGAGAGAGCAGTTGCTGAGCGAAAAGCTCGGATTACCAAATGAAAGTCACTCTGAAGAATTCGAACTGTGATGCTTTCTATAAATTTTCTACTGTCCTTCCATGTCTGTAGTATTCAACTAGATCTCTTTTTTGTTAATACTCTAGAGTATCATTTCTTTTCCTTCCCTTCTTATTCTATTTCATTTCATTTTTGCTTTTTGGGAGGTTCGCAGAGATTGATCTCAATGCTTTGTGAATGTTTAGATTGCTTGTTCAGTTGATTATTTAGCTTGTGTGAGAAGTGGCAATGCTTTGTGGCTGATTTTAGTGCCATGTATCCAATGCAGTGGACAAGACTTCATTTTTTGTGAACGTGTGAAAATGAATTTAAAAGTTCCAGAAAATCCGAATGAATAGCCATCGGCTTTTTAACAACCATCATCTATCAAAAACTGGCAGGAGTAATGCCTGCTGAGGATATCCCCTGCAAAACGATGTTAAAGTATTTTCCAGGGTCAAAATGTTATTTTTCCCGGGAATATGTCCTAGATCTTGTATCATTCTGCTTTCCATTATGTCGAAGACTAGAATCAAAGCCTGTGATTACTGTATCTGGTTCTGAAAGATGCCGTTTTTTTGACAAAGATCATCCCGATGCGGAAATGTCTTGAGAATGAAAATTTCTTGATTCTTCTCATTTCAAATGATACAGAGTCGACTTGTGCAGCAGTTTTTGTTTCAATTGAGCTAGCTCACCTGTTAAGTCTCGCCAAATTACAAAAAGAAAAAACAGAGCTATACCGTTAATAGTTGATTCCCTTGCAATTTTTATGGGAATTCTCATATTGAAGAACTTTCACTCAAGGAATGGTACAAGTGCTTTTGCTCCTCATGCAATATCAAGTCAAAAAGGGTACTGTTGCTCATTTGGGTTGATCAGATCGCAGAACCTCATATTGCAGATCACTGATTTGGAGGAAAGGGTAATTGGAAAACTCAATTGCACCATTCGTTCAACGTCCTAGCTGAGGATTTGTTCCACAAGAAATGAGATTATTTAAAAGTGGAACAACAAAGCCAATTAACCTTTTCGAGCTCTCTCTGGCTCGTTCAAATGGAATGGCCTGAGAGAGTAGGCTTGTGTTGTGCCCTGAGATCTGATGTACAATTTAAAATTGCATGAGTTTATTATTAGGAGGGAAGAGGTCCAGAAAAGAAACATGCTAAATTTGATAAACAAAAGATCAGGCACAGAGAGGGAGGCAGCTAAGCAAACGTGTGTACCTGTCTCTCTTTTCTTAATTTTAGCAAATTGCAGTTATAATAGGGTCTCTCTCATTCTGTGCGAACTCCCTGGGTGGAGAGAGCATTGCAGGGAAAGATGATCTAAGTAAACATTTTTCTGCATTCTTGTGTTTTCTCAGAGATCTTAAAAAAAAAAAAAGATTCTGGTTCCTTCTAGGGGTAAAAGAAAATGCTTCTTTTGTCCTTGTTTCTCACTGAAATAGTACTGTTCTCGGATTATGAGCAGTTGTAGGATAGGATCTTTTTATTTTTTTTGGGGGTGGGGTTTGAGATCTATTATGATTACAAATTCGGTGTGATCGGTCCATCATCAAAAGATATTGTTTCTGGGTTTTTGATGGTGGCTGTATCCGAGTACTTGGGGATTGAAAGCGCTACGAGGAGGAGAAAATGAGCTGTTTTCAATGTTGCATGTCCGAAAGAAGACTAGCCCGAAAATCATTGAAGAAGAGCATTCGAGAATACCACGACACAAAGACTTTAGCCTCATTCGCCAACATCTCCTTCAAATCAGGTAACGATCTCACATCAATTGTCGCTGAATGATCCTTCGGTTCAGGTCTGTCTTTGTTCGAATATGATATAACAAATACTTGTCATTGATGATTCTGCATATTCTCTTCGTGAAATATGTCCATGAATCGACAGAATAAAACGTGCCTGTAAAGATACTTTCAATATAATCCAACTACAATTGAACTTTAGATTAAGCTCTTCTCGAAGGCCAATTGCGAAATTCTGGAGGCTCTACTCATGTTGCATTATATCTTCGTGCCTTCAAATTTAAGCGTTTTTTCAGTTCCTACCGTGTTTGTTGGCACATATACAGTGATATCTCCTTGAATGGCTTGAAGAATCTGGGTAGTCACGTCATAGTCTCTGAATCAGATCACGATTCTGAGTTCTTCATTTATAAATTCTTTGGATCATGAAAAGCTAGTGTTAACCTAGCACAGAGAGAGAGAGAGAGAGAGAGAGAGAGAGAGAGAGAGAGAGAGAGAGAGATGTAGGATTAAGGAGGTCAATCAGCATCTTTGACCATGTCTTACAATTTTGGATTGTCCTGAAAGTTTTTGTCACGAGCACAAGTGATGCGAATGCTTGATGATATTAGGTAACATAAACTTCAGGCTTCTAAACTAAAGGCAATACTTCGCAAAACTGATCAAGAAAAAATTTCCCTTAATGCAGATAGCAGCAGGCGCAGATACATCACCGAAGAAATAAAAAAAATCGGAAAAGGGAATATTGCAGCTCAGATATTTACATTCAGGGAGCTGTGCGTTGCAACAAAGAATTTCAACCCTGATTCTCTAATCGGTGAAGGAGGTTTCGGGAGAGTGTACAAAGGACATATAGAGAGCAAAAATCAAGTAATGACGTGAAATATCTCCCTCCCTTTTGTGTCTTATCTTGTTGCTAAAAAAACTGAATTAACAGTTAATACGCACAACCGTGCGTCGAGCATTACTTATCAGGTGGTTGCCGTTAAGCAACTCGACCGGAATGGGTTTCAAGGGAATAGGGAGTTCCTTGTGGAGGTCTTGATGTTGAGTCTGCTACACCATCCTAACCTTGTCAATTTGGTTGGATATTGTGCTGACGGAGATCAGAGGGTTCTTGTATATGAATACATGCCTAATGGTTCTCTAGAGGACCACCTTCTCGGTAAGTTTGGCATCTGAGTATAGATCTCTGAAACAAACTAACCAAAATCGTCCGAAAGTTGATCTCGAATTTTGAAAACAAAAGCATGTAGGTTGATTCCTGAATGCTTTTTTCTTGGACTTTTTCAGAACTGCCTCCGGGGAAGGCACCCTTGGATTGGAACACCAGGATGAAAATCGCTTCAGGAGCTGCAAAAGGGCTTGAGTACTTGCATGAGCAGGCCAATCCCCCCGTGATATACCGTGATTTCAAGGCATCCAACATACTACTGGACGAGGAATTCAACCCAAAGCTCTCCGATTTCGGGCTCGCGAAGCTAGGTCCCACAGGGGACAAGAGCCATGTGTCGACACGGGTCATGGGCACTTACGGTTACTGTGCACCTGAATATGCGCTGACGGGCCAATTGACAACAAAGTCTGATGTGTACAGCTTTGGGGTTGTTTTCCTGGAGATCATCACAGGAAGGAGAGTAATTGACAATACAAGGCCAACTGAAGAGCAGAACTTAGTTGCTTGGGTAGGTCTGAAAGGTTTTCAACCTCCTACTGAATAATTAGCCTCTCATATAACTCAAGCCTTTTCAAATTGATGGTAGCAATGCCTGATAAATTTTTTATAATCCGACTCTCATTTATTCATCGGGTTATAATTTTTGTCAGTCTATTAGAGGCCTAGCAGGATCAAAAAACATTTTCAAGCCTTGAACTGATGGAAATTACTTGATCTTGCTCTTAGGCACAACCTCTATTCAAGGACAGAAGGAAGTTCACATTAATGGCTGACCCGTTGCTTGAAGGGGCCTATCCGATAAAGGGTCTTTACCAGGCTCTCGCAGTCGCGGCTATGTGCCTTCAGGAGGAGGCGGGCACTCGGCCTCTGATCAGCGACGTCGTGACGGCTCTCGAGTATTTGGCAAACAGGAACAAGCAAGAGGAAAATGTCGCCGAAGAGAACGGTGCCAAATGTGGTTTTCCTGGTGCTGGAACAGACGGAGCAGAAATTGAGACCGTTAGTTAGAGGTGGTGATGAGGGAAAATGCCTCTGGGGAGTCTGAAAAGAGAAGAAAGGAAATCGAATGGTTCGACTCAAACTTGTGTAAAACCTTCCATAACCACGCGAATGTCATCTCCTCTGATATCTTGTTCTGTTTTCTTGTCTCAAAGTTTTGTGTTTCCGGTCAGATAAACTGACGTTTTCGATTATCTATGTGGATTCAAGTGGGAAAATCAAAAGTTGCAGAAGGAAGGATTGACTGAAATCCACCGGAAAATTTCAGAAGGCATGGGATTAAACTTGTCAACAGCCTGATTATCCATCCATAATCAATCACTTGCAGTTGATTTGGAAAAAAAATTGGGAGATATATAAACCAAAATTTAGGCAGTCATCATCACATCCTTCTTTTTGTCCAAAACTACGGTTTGAAAAACGTTGGAAGAGTGAGTACAAACGACAGCTTCCTTTTCTGGTGGGGCAACAAGGTACATCTTGTATTTAGGCATTGTTTTTGATTTTGTGCCGGCTGTTGGTACGACGTTCTCGTTCTTGATGGCTTAGTTTGACTGTTGCCATGCTGTCACGCTATAGTGTGATGCACCATTCGTGCAAGACTACGAAGGAAATTCGCAATTCACAATGATAACACTTCTCGGCCCTTTTGGATATCGAAAAGCTTTTCGAAAAAACTATCTTTTCGAATAAAAGAGTTTACATTTTCAAAGCGTTAGCTTTCCATGAATTTTCTGAATTTCAAAACGTGCACTTTTTTTTATGACGTGTGCAGTACTTGAAAAAATCAATGAGACACTTAAATACTTCTTTGTTAAAATTGAAATCGTCATAAACTTTGGGTATTAGATTTATTTTCAAGAGGCTTAGCGTCGGGGTGTTTTGTATGAACTCCAGCCAATTCAATCATAACGTGTTTAAATTAGTCCACTCATTGAACTTTTAATTTATTCAATATAATCATAAACCTTAACTCAATATGCAAAGGTCTCCGAATTTTTAATTTATTCAACGTGGTTTCTAATATTCAATTTAGTGCGAGGACTATATAGAAATATTCAATGGTATTTCTGGACTTGAATTGATCGAAGGGCATTATATATTTTTCATATAATTTAGAGATTAAATTTAATATGTATAAAAATTTTAAGAATCATATTAAATAAATTAAAAGTTCAAAAATGACGTTGCACGTTAAGTTAAAATTAACGAATCACATTAAATAAATTAAAAATTTATAAATCATATTAAGTTAAAATTTAAGGACAATCATTATCCTCCCTATCCTAACCGTCAAGTCTTCGCAAAACATGAGAGAACCGATCAACCGGTCGACAGGCAATAATTGGAGTGCGTCGTTTCTAAGTTGGCCGGGCTCTTCAGAATCGCAAATAAGGACACGGAGATCGTCAGCGGCTGTTCGCGATTCGATGCGAAGCTATCGTGTTGGTTTCTGCAAGGTGATGATGATGGCGACACTGTCGCTCGTGTGAAGATCTATCCCGGTGGAGCTTTTCCCTCGGGACCTCGGGTATCTCTGTCCCTTTCGAACGTTGCCGCGACGAGGAAAGAATGGGTCTTTGATTCGATTGTTTCGGCGTTATCTTGGTTGGATCTGCTCAGATTTGCTCGCTGTCGAACGCTCCTAGTCCTAGGTATTTGCTTAGCCTCAATGCGAATCATCTGCTCCGTGGTTACGGGGTTTGTTCGCACTGCGATTCTCTCGAGTTGAGGTTTTGACCTTTGGGCGAATCGGTTCCACGGACGGTTTGTTTGGTTTTTGCGAGTTGTCGATGTGCTCGGAGTTGCTCGGTTGTTGCTTCTTCGGACTGATTTCTCTCGTGGAATGCTTTGCTCTATATTCCAGTTTTGCTTTTATGGGAAAGCGTTGTTTTTTGAGTGGAAATGGATTTGAGCTGAAATGGGTTGATTGCTTGCAGTTGGAGGTATCCTCACTGCAAGTCGCGCACTTTGTCTTGTGATTTCGTAATTAAAAGTTACTATCTTTCGTGAGAAGTTTGAAACTTTCTTTTACCCCTTTTGCAGAATCTCTGTGGAAACATAGGATTTGAACTTCAAACTCGATGCACGTTCGTTCTGCTTAATGTTTACCAGCTTTGTCGACGGCTTTAGTTGCTGTTGCAATTTGCTTATGATAAACCTTGGTCGAGCCGTGCTTAATTTCGTTCCTGAACTGTCGGTCCTTGTCATTCACCTGTCTGGAATTTTGATACCATTATGACCTTATTGTGTACATGAATTTTCTTGCTGAGACTTAGAATCAACAGGAGGTTTTGGTGCGTGTGCCGAGATTAAGATGTCGTTTGAACTCGTTCGCGCTGTTTTAAGATCTTTATGTAAACTTAAAATTGTTCTTATCTTAGACATGTACATTCAAGAATTTACATACTCCAAACTAGTGATACTACAGGAAATGTTTGCAACTGCTATTCTGATCAGTGATCTCTCCACTCCGTTGTTTTCAGAAACTCTTCTGCCGGAAGAATTACCTTAGACTGTGGATTGGACTGTTCAGCAACATGGTTCAGACGCTGGAAGCTATCAAAGGTGGTGGAGGATCCATCAGGATTGGAACTACTGGTACAATCAGTTCGCTTATGACGAGAGAATTGGAATCCATCAAGTCTGCTCCTAAGACGCCAATCTCTCCTAGAAATCGACCTCGGCCGCAAGTGGTTTCCATTTCCTGCAGGGCCACTACTCCTAAAAGACCACAACAGAGGAAGTCAATGGACGGAGCAAGCAGCAGCAATTGTGCTGATGAAAGAAGCCCGGAGGTTCCTCGGAAAACAAAAGGTCATGGCAGAACTAACACTGAACTCCCAATGCTCGCAGGCGATGATGTTGCTCTTGATGGAACTCCAGAGAGGAGGAAAACTGACAAAAAGGTAACTAACATTGTCGAGGTTGTGGATATAAGATGTGGCAATGCTGATAGAGCTTGGGCTGGCCCTATAACTAACCGGCTTAAGAAGCTGAGCTTCTCAAAGCTCTCTGAGAGTATTGTCTAGGCTTGGAGATTCATGTCCAATTTGAGGTTTCTGTAGTTGAAACTGGAAGTGCCAACAGGCCTTCTGTTGTCTGAAACCTCAATCATAGAACATATGCTTGGCACGAGCCTATTGCTGCTCCCTTTCCTTTTCTTTTTATGGGTCAAGAGTGAACCAAATGTAGGTTTGGCAGGATTGCTAGAGGAAGCCATGTCTGTGACCTGAGGTCGAGGCTTCTCTGAATTCTCTCTACAGCTCAACTCGACCCTTCTGAAATACTCGATTTCCTGCTTTATAAGGGATCCAACGGTGCCCTTTGTCCCTATTTCGACAGGAGCAGCCATTTCTTGACGGATTTCTGTGTTGCTTGGTCTGGATTTATACATGTTCTCTATGCCAGGAGCTATGGAAGCTTGATAATGAAGAGAGGTGGTTTTGGGTCTTGTCTGGGTGGGAAGATTGCTTTCGATCTGGGGCACTGGGTGTTTTGGTCTTATAGCTAGTGTATTCACATGAATTCTGAACCTTAAGTTTTCGATCTGAGAGGGAACCCCTGTAGATTTTTCCTACTTGGTGGATGGGATAGTGACATAAGGTCACTTTATACATGTGCTTGCAGTTAAAACCTTTTAAGGTGCTAACTGACTGTCGTATTTCTCTGCCTGCTAAATGGTGCTCTTATTGTTTGCTTAAATTTGATAATGCTACCACTAGCATTAGGTCATTACGGGAAATGGAAGATAGTTTTTCTGATTTGTTTCAAACGTACGTAGTTTTATGTTAATATGGTAAATGGAAGGAACTTCTGTCGAAATCTGGTAACTTGCTCTCCGCTAAACATTCCTAATTTTTTTTGTTGTAAATTGCGATTTTCAGCTCGATTACCCATGGTAGTGCCTGGATTTACAGTACAGGTCGAAAATGACACTAGATGATGATTCGCGTGGCACTATATGCAGTGACTCTAGAATAGGCAGACCACCACATGCTAGATAATTAAGATGAAGGCGACTCTTTCCTGTCATTTTCAAATAAGCTGTGGTGTGCTTTTTCCACGACTTCAGTGCCAAGTGAAAACAACAGGACTTGAGTGGTTGATTTGGTGGAGCAACTTGAGTGCTTCACAGGGCATGGATGATGGGTGTGGTTGTGGTTGCATTAGCTGGTTCTTTTCTCTATGTTCATGAGGAAACCATGACTGAAATTCCCTTTATGGATGCGGTGAAGGAGATGGGTTTCTCCCAGTTATTTTCACCTTCCCAGACCCTTTGTGAGCAAATGACCTTCAATGGCATTGAAGGGACCGATCCAGAATTTGGCGCTCGTGTGCTTCGTAACTTCTCGGGTCATTTGGGTGAATCTGTATTGCCACAGCTAGGAAGAAAGATGAAATACGCGGCATTGACATTTGATCGCATCAAGACAACGTGTCTGTAGGCACTTAGTGTTGTGGGTCGTCACGTTTATGGCGACAGCTGTAGTCTTTTGTTGTCTTGTCGAGGCACACCGAAAGTCCCAGCAAAACCTTGTAGCTGTAAAAGGACTCTTCGTCTCAGCTATAAAATAATTCAGAGCCTCGTCGGGGTAGCTTCTGGTGTTAGGCTTTAGCTATTGGTCTTTGAGCTTCAATTATTGTTCTCGACTCTGAGCAACCTTTTGTTTCCCAATTCCAAACTTTTGAAAATATGGTTGCTTTTGTTCGATCAACTTTAAATTTTCACTTTTAAGGAAAAAGAAATGTCTTGTTTAAATTTAAAAACTCGCTTTGGCCAGCTTTGACAATGTTTTTGATTAGGCTTCGGGGTTTTAATCGAAATCTGTGGTTTTCTATAAGCTGGTGTTTATGAGTTACTAGCTATGTAGTAGAATAGTTTTGGTCGTTAGCTTAGTAGATTGGTTATTTTAATAATAAACATGCTTGGTAAAAAAAAACTACAAGGAAAAAATGAAAACATAAGAAATACTGCTTAGTATATGGATCAGCTGAAAATTCCACCCGGGCAGCGGATCGTACCATTTAACCCACCTTATTGGTTCACCAATGTCTTCGCTCTTCACAGTTAGCCCATACGATCACATGCAAGTGCTAAAGTTTATCTCGAAAGTATAATCGGATTTTAAAATTTTTAAAAAGTGCAATCGAGTTCTTAATATTGTCAAATTGGTGAAATAGTGACATGACTTTTTATATTAGTTTCTCGTGACACGTGGCGCTGACGTGGCATTTTGTATTATTTTTTGGAGAGAGAGGTGCTGATATGGCATCTTCTTCTTCAGTCCAACGTCCTCCTCCTTCATCCACCAACCCAACGCCATAAGTCACCCTCGTCCATCGCTGAAAGCTTCATCAAATGGGATCACAAGAGCCTTGGGCAATTGAAATTAAAGTGTATTTGTGAGAGGTGTGGTGGGTTGCTGGGAGTTTTACCTTCCACATTTAGTAGCCAAAAAAACAAAGGACGAACGGCAAAAAGAACCAGCTGCAACGGGTAAATTGTGAGTTGCCTGGCGATATAATAACTTTAAAGCTAAATTTACACCTCAAGAGGAAGTCATCGTCTCCAAGCTAAATTTACCCCTGGCTCGCTTTCTCTCACGCACAATCAAAATCATGGCGGGTTGTCATCTATCGCGGTGGTCAGTAGCAACCGTGGTCCGTGGCGACCGCCACGAGGCAGTCGCACCTCCCAATCGACAGCTCAGTCCGAGGTCACAATGGTGGTCCGGTTTGCTCAAATCTAAGCTCTTGTTCAATTCACTTACCATCAATTATCTGTTTGTGAGAAAATTAGCAACTTTTGCAATTTAGAACACCCACATTTTCCCCCCTTCTTTTTTCATACCCTATTCCACAAACCTCTTTCTTGTTTCTTTCTTTTAAGATCCTGCCATTTTAGTTTGCCCGTCATGTCGTCATATCAAGAGATTGCATTCTAAAATGGACCGTCTTAAATATCGTGGGGACAGTTGTCAACAAATGTCTCTAAGGTACTTGCTGATCATACCAAATATATAATCGATTTCATTTTCAATGCATGGACACTCCAACAGAAAAAAACGTGCATTGAAAATGACGTACATTCTTAAGGCACTCGTTAATGAAAACCATATTATTTATTCCGGTCTATTTCGCTAAAAGAAATAGCAACCTGATCATGATCGTTGCTCGCCTAATAGTTAATTAGCTCTCAGGCATACCCATAGAACTTTTGAGATGATATTGTATATTTTATTTTAATATTTAGTGATATCATTCTATGGATAACATGATAATCATCATATGTAAAAGTATATGCTAAACACCATAATGATGATAATCTTCCTAAATCATAGACACTTATGATAAATCAGATGAAAGGGTGGTTCTATATGCACAGAAAGGAAGTAAATAGTTGTTCGACAATGAGTCTTATATATAGTAAGGGTAATTTTGAAAAGCAAAGAGTGAGATACATTGTGGTTTTGGCTTTAATATGCTGCACCATTAAGCAGACCGGGTTGGCTTCGGGCGAGATTGTTTTTTTTTTTTTGATAACCCAGGGAACCCCCGCACGACCGACAGCAGGGGAGTAAACCCTGGGGGCAACACGTGCTAGCCACCACACACGTGTCACCGGTTAAGTCACCCTGCGGCGCTCGGGATTCGAACACTCAACCTTTTGCGAGAGGAAGAGTGCGCTTCGGGCGAGATTGTTTGCGATCGAACATTGGGAAAATTGCACTAAAAGTCCCAAGCATTTTGCTCAATATGCAGTCAAGTCCTAAATATTTGAAAAAATGTAATATAAGTTTTAAAAAAATTTTGAGTTAGCAGCAATTTTAATAATTGCTTAGCCAAATTTGCTAATGTGGCTTACTAGAAACCCAACGTGTTTATTTTATTAGTTTTTGGCATATGTGACACTGACGCAATATTGATGTGTCCGTCTAATTAGAAAACTCAAAATCTGAAAACAACAAAAAAATAAAATGAAAAAACCGGAAAGCCAAAAAAATTTAAAAAAACAAAGATTTGAAAAAAAACCGAAAAAGGAAAAATAGAATTGAAAGTTAGAGAGAGAAAGAGGCATCGCGAGCTTGAAGACGCCGCCCCCACATTGCCAACACCTCGCCAAGGGGATGCTTGTGGCAAGGGCCCTCGACTGTGTGACCGGTGACGTGGGGGTAGCGATGCCAACTCCCAATCAACAATAGATCCCCATCCACGGTCCGCCTTTTCCCCCTCTCTTCATTTGATTTTTCTTGTCCTTTTTAGGTTTTACCCTTTTTATTTTCTTTTATAAATCGATCTTTTTAAATACGACTCCACATCAACGCTACTTCAGCGTTTCATATGCTAAAAAATATTTAAAAAAACGACACAACAAATTTCTACTTGCCACGTTAGCAAAGTTTGTTTGAAACCGGTGTCCACATTGACTCAATTGCATTAATTTAACACCCTTTAAATTTCGACTGCCCGTCTTCAAAATGTTTTATATTTCGATTGCAAATGAACCAAACGTTATTCAAGACCGCTGTTGCCATCTCCTCGAGAGCACGTACACTTCGGGCTGGGCGGGCCTGGATTTGGGCTTGATTGGGCCGACCCGGCTCCATCACCAAATAGCACATGGGGACCCGCCCGAATAGATTCGGGTTCATACGATCGTCTAGGTGCGAGTGGATAAAACTTGCAGGTGACACGGAGAGCTCAGCTTCCTTTCGTACTTCATAGCAATGGCTTCAGTATCATGCACCATCCATCACCTGCCCTTCACCACAAAACCTCCTCCTCCTCCTTCTCCGTCTTCTTGTTTGATCTTGAATTCACGGTTTCTGGGTGCAAGAAGCAAGCTGGGTTGGGCACGACCCGTTAGGATTGGACCGTGCAACGGGTCGAGAGCCAGGTGCTGGTTCAAGTTCGGGAAGAATGGGGTTGATGCTGAAGGTGCCGGCATTTATGGCAGCCAGTCCCGTGATGATTTTGACAGAGATGACGTTGAGCAGGTAGGATCATCGGTTTTTTTTTACGCAAATTCTTTCTCTGTTTTCCGTGGAGTCGTGATGTGATTTGAGGAGAATGAATTGTGGGATTCAATGACGATGTGAAGACGGTGGAGAGTTTTGGTACTTTAGACTGCTTGGGTCATCGCATACTTTGTGCACACACATCAAAGATTGGACGGTTTTTGAGGATGCGAGTAGCTTTAAGAGCGAAAAGGCAAGCACATGTAAGTAGCAAATGTAATGTTGTGAGTAATTTGGAGGTCCAGGAAATGGGGTGGAGTGAGCTTCAAGTGGTAAACGACAGCCTTATCTATTCCTACTGTTCGTGTATATTTGTCATGTTTCATTAGCAGTGGGAGTTTTTCTTCTAACCATGGACAGAGGGATAGGCTTTTTGCTCTGATTACCCGTCTGATTGTAAGCCTGTCGGATACAAATGAAACAGGGTTGAAGCAAAGTAGCAGTAGAGTAAATGATGTGTGATGCCATTGCTCTCAAACTGTTTTACTTCATGCTTTTGCTACTATCTGTCTGAAAATCTTGCGGTCTTCGGTTCTTCTTTTTTAGTTGGGTGTTATAGTGTGGAAACCAAGATGAATTCATAGGATTCCTAATCCTTGGACAGTTGAAATTCCGTTATTGTGGCTTTAGCTTAAGTAGTGAACGAAATGAGAAGGTAGAAAGCATTTGGGGAGGAGTCATTTGTGGCTGCGACCGATTTCCATTTCTGAGCAGAATTATGTTTGTGCAAATGAATGAAAGAGGCATTTGTAATGGTATTTGCAGTACTTCAACTACATGGGGATGCTTGCCGTCGAGGGAACATACGACAAGATGGAGGCTCTTTTAAGCCAAAACATCCACCCTGTAGATATCTTACTGCTGTTGGCAGCATCGGAAGGTGACAAGCCAAAGATTGAGGAGCTACTAAGGGCCGGGGCTGATTACAATGTCAAGGATGCCAACGGTCGGACTGCACTCGACAGGGCAGATGAAGAAATCAGGGACTTCATCCTCGGGTTTTCGGTTCAGAAGTCGTGATCGGACTAATTTCAGTGCGATTTTGCATGATTTGTCATATACATGTTGTGCATCATATTTCTATAGGCCATGTTTTTGGTGCAGATCTTCTCTTCTGGTTACCGAAGTAACTAGTACCGTATTGATCACTAGATCATCAGTCTTGTTAGTCTTGTTATTCCCATAGTAGAAGATTACAGTGTCTTTGAGGAGGATTGTGGAAAGTGGTCACTCTGAACATCACCAAGTTGATAAAGAGTTTGGCAAAGCGTTCCTTGCGTTTCAAGAAAAAAACAGAGATTTCTTCTCACACTGTGTATGTTCACTCTCAGAGCTTGCTTAATTATACTTGATTACTTCTTGAATAATTAAAGATAATTAAATCAGGTGGTCAGATGGGACCCCTATTTGCTCATTTAGTTGCACTTATGCGCAACATCCTTAAGATTATAGGCATCCAGCAAATTCAGTGCTTGTGTTCATTTCAAAGCACTACACTGTCGACGATAGTGTCGGAAGAGAAGAGTCCATGGCAAGTCTTTGCATTCAATCGGACCATATATGCCGGAATTGCTTCAGATATATCAAAAAAATCCGGATGACTATCATATGAACATGTTCCACGAGGGAAATCCAGGTGCGGTGTATTAAAGGCACGCCTACTTGAAATAGAGTTGGATAAGCTTCTTCAAAGTATCGAATATGCTCGTGAAAGGGTTGAGTTGGATAGGGGACTGTAGCTCTAACTCTGGAAACTGGTTGGTCAAAGCTTGTTGCATCCCGGACATCGACATCATTGCAGCAAGCCGGCTATCTGACATGACTTCACAGTCTTGTGGTGTATCCTTGATCTTAGTCGGATCATAACCGAAGTTTGCTAAGTAACTCTTGTACTTCTCGATGAATTCAGGTCCAGGGTTGGGTGTCCTGGAATAGATCTGTAGAATCACAAAAATCATGAGATGTTCTTGCGTCCCTTTCTATAAAAAATTTCCAGCCATTGGTCATTGCTCTCCATGTAAAATTTGCTATCCTAGATATGAAAGTTATCTTTCACTATCTTGATGAAAATGAGTCAGTTACCTGGATGAAGCTTCGGTCTTTCGCGCCAGAGACAAGAGAGAAAGTCTTATAATCAGTAGCTATGACATCGTATGGCTCCTTCGGGATAAATGGCAGCGTAGGAAAACGGAGATAACACTTCTCTTTGATCATTTCTTGCTTTTCTAAATCAGTTTGCTTTTGCTCCAATTCTTCCTCCGGAATGCATTGGACGTTTCCCCTTATGCCGGTTATGTATCCATCAGGTCCTCCGTGTACACAAAAGGTGTCGACCCGGATTGATGGTGCCGCCATGTCAAATGTGTATACTCCCTGTAATGTATCACAAAAATGTATTGTAGCGGTCACCATTGTCATCGCAACAACAATTTAAAGCAGACAAAAGAACCTTACGTATTTTTTTAAAAAAAAATGGGTTCCTTCATAAGTCCATGTATACCAGTATGCCGCACATTTGATATTTGAACTCTAAACCCACATTACTAATCCACTCAGAGCTGAGCTGATATTAATGCAGCAATAAAAGAAGTAAGAACTACCAGATTTCTTTTCGATTTCATTTTCATCAAGCACAATAAGATTTTACACATTACTCAGTCTAAGCTGTTCAAATAGGAACACGAATATTTTTTGGTCCATCTGGCTCGATAAAAAGTTTTCAGTTTTCGTAGTCAGTGAAAATGAAAATCGTGTTCGGTTCATGAAATAGACAATATTTCTTAGGAATAAGAATTGTAAAAATATATATGGTTATGTAAGTTTCGTAATCAAAAGAAGTGTAAAAATTGTGATATTCTTTTCTCATAAGGAGCATTCTTGTTAGGAGTTGCCCTTATTTTCAGGGAGTATTCTTATTGTGAATGTTGACCAATGGCATCAGTTATAAAGGCGAGAAAATCATAGGAGAAGGGAAGATTACTAGAAAATGTTTACTTATAATGGATATTGTAGTTCATGAGTCTCCATCTTCAAGTAAGATATTGAGTTTTTGGGCAAAGATATGTGTAACCAATTCTATGGTCAAACATTATAGTTTTAGATAAGCAGTAACTAATTTAATGGACGTAAATCCTACTTTGCAGACAAGGAGTAGATTTTGTGGATAAAGATTTCAAAAATTGATCCTTCATTAATATTCATAAAACAAGGAAAAATGAACACAAAATCTGAAAACATGTTTGGTGAAAACATGATTACCAAACATGTTTTCACAATATCTACCGTAACACAACCAAACATGTCTTCACAATTCTATTGTAAACTTCATTGCCATATGTTTTCACAAACCAAGGACCCTGCAATTTCCTACAGCGAAACAGGCCCTTTATTCTTTGTTATATACAAACATGCATGCATTGAACTAGATTACTGTAGCACTTACTTGAGTGCAGTGGCAGTCTTCTTGGCCTTGTCCGGCAAATCCTCGTTTGAGAGATGCCACTTCAAACCATCTTCCTGAATATCTGATAGGGTCAAAATTATCAGCTGTCATACCTCGCATGACCATAAACTTCTGGCTTTCTTCACCAGACCCCTTATCAAATGACAATGTCATCGCATTCTCTGCAGCACTTGCAAGCTGGCATACATTGTGGCGATGCGAGAAATCACGTGCATAAACCTGCCTCGCAAATGCAAGTAGATATGAAACGGGAGATTTCCAATTGAAAGTTTTTCTAACTAAAAACAAACTGTGTAGTTCATTTCAAAAGCAGACTATTAAAAATTGAAAAGGAGATACAACTCAGACAACTTTTTCCTTTAATATGGTAAAAAAATGAAGAAGCCACTGGGGAATCATCTAATCCTCTGAAATTTGACTCCAAAATCTGATGTCTAAATAAAGAGCCCATAATTTGATCTGTCAATCACTCAATCCAATAAGTGTGAACATTATGACTGTGACACGCAACTTATACTGAACAGAAAAATTATTGCTGTTCGGCAATAGTTTTACAGTGTCCCCATCAAGCAATGGCAATATTCGATAGATTCACTTGTCAGCTACACTAAGTGGAACACCTGATCAGTGGGGAGGAGAAATATCAGCGAAGCAGCAATCCCAGTCATTATACTTCCAGTCGCCAGTTTACTTGTGAAAGATTGGTCACTAGAGCATTTCAGGCTTTGTTTCCCCAGCATCACCCTGCATGGGCAGGAGAATTGCGGATAATTCTAAATCAACCAACCGGAGAGTGGAGACTGCATGACATATGAAACAGGGGCGACTTCCTAAAAACCTTACTCAGCCTCCATTATGAACTCCAACAGTTCTACGACTACAAAAGCTTATGTTAATACAAGCTGAAGCAAAACTCAAGCATCCAAAATGACCATCCAAAAACTGGGTCTCTCTCAAAACCAAACAACAGATTTCTAGAACCTTTGACTTCAGTGCGAAGGGCTGTTTACTTATGGCTTCAAAGACAGATGAGATTAGAGTAAATTTTGTGTGTGGACATTTCGGAATATCTCGAAAAAGAACAATTTGAACAATGACTCGAGCCCCAAGAGACATGTTCATCAGATATACTAAGAAGAGAATAGCCTGCAAATGGATATAAAAGGTTGTGTGGAGGACTAGATTCGGGTGTTGATTGTAGCCCGATTGTTCAAATTTCCACTCGCAGACCGATACATTACTCTCAATATACCAACTTAGCACGCCAGCCTGAGTATATACCTAGCATAACTCAACCAACACATCATGCTCAATCATCAACCACATTCAAGTTTAACAAAGTTTGACTGCCCACTGCAAATGATACCATGTTGGAGAAGACAATACATGCAAACAAACCCAGGAATTCCTCCGGCGCAAACTAATAAGAGACCCAATTCGCAGAGCAATCATTGCATTGGATAGAAGATCGCCAACATCAAACATGAGCAAACCTCTAACAAAATGGATACAATTGAAAGCAGAAGATAGCATTTTGGAGAGTGTTGGGACCTGGGTATTGGCGGAGGAGCCCGTAGCTGAAGAAGAGATTGAGATGCCTGCACATGCGCCATCTCTCTCTCTCTCTCTCTCTCTCTCTCTCTCTGAGCGAGCGTGAGCAATGAGCATATACTGTACAAGTCCCTTCACGAGCCGTTGAGCTGCTTCTCAGACAGGGTCGTTGGAAATATCTGGAAGGAGACGACGTCGTTTGCATGGCGAGATGTGGTGAGGGATGTGTTTGGCTCTTCAATGGTTGTGTCTCTCCTTGTAAAGATTCGGGTTTATTTGCATGTCATTTGGTGAGATTGGATGTATGTGGATCAGGGTCTGAAATCATTTTCACTCATTAATTAGTCTCTTCATGTTCTGATCAAACCTTTGGTGTCCGATTTTATAAAACAAGCTATTAACTCTGCTCAAGATATGACATTTCTTGTCTCATCACAATTGAACAATTATCCGAAATCAAGATGACAGAATCTCAAAACGCGAGCTACTGTTTCAACTCAAGCACAAAATCACTCTTTCCAATCTTGTGCTACCCGCCAAATTATTGCAAAAAGTGGAAAGTGCATAGTTAATGTGTTCTTTTTCTTTTCCATCCATCTCCTTGCCTCACAATGCTTTCGTTCTAAGCACGATATTAGTGCGCCAAGCAGAATCTTCTTGAAAATGATTCGCTCACCTACTTTATTTCACTATTTCTAAAAAAGTAAAGAAAAGTTTCAAGCATTATAAGATAGGACTTGCTCGGATTCATTCGATCATACTCTCGATCCAAGCCTCCCAAACCAAGTTTCGTAATTAGGCCAATCTGCAGCAAGGTCGAATCATGTTATGTTATAGACTATCGACGCGGGTTTGACTGCATTCCCACACTCGGGTTAAATGAAATTTATGCATCCGCAATGTCGGTGTGAATTTTTAAATATGCAAGAAGCTAGCCCGAGATCATATAATGTTCAACAAGGGGGGCCTCAGTGTGTTCCCCAAATTCCTATTTTGCCCCTTGTTTTTGAAAATCTCTCTTTTTTCCGGCTTGATTAGCTTGGAAATTAGCGAAGGAGACACGGGAAGGGGGACAAGAGGAGGAGGGCGAAAGGAGGAACTACTGTGGATGAACGCGTTATGTGAGCTCATTCTTATCTTCTTCAACAAAGCCCAGGGGGGTTCGTACTCTCTCTAAACTGTTATTAAAGCATCAATGTTTTTGTATACATGTCTCCTAGCTAAAACCAACCGAGGCAGCACGTGGAATTTATATCAAAGGTTGCTCCGGCACGGTAAGCATAGCAAGAACATGGGCGCGTTTATTTCGAAGAAAATTTTCACAATAAAAGAAGATGCTTTCCCAGGAAAACGTTTTTCTTATTTCAGGTTGAGGAATTCATTTTCCTAACTTTAAGCATAAAGTAGTTTTCCGTTGATTGATCATTTTCAGCGAATCGAACGCGTGAAAGTGCCCAAAACTTATTCGCGATAACATTTTTTTTTTTACTCAAACAAATATACCCTATATTAATTGATTTATTTATTTGGGTGGAGGCCCAAGTCATCAAAAGATTCGATCATGTTTAATGCTATCCTAGTAATCACACTTATCGTGGTCCAAACTCTCACCATCAATCTGAGACAATTACTTGCTTCATGGGGCGCTCTCCCCTCTCATTCATCCCTTTCGATGCCTCTCCATCCTAGGACTTTTCCTCCAAGCTGCACCCACATTTACGTCGAGGGCGCTTGTGCCAAAACAAAAAAGTACCCTTAAAATCAAATTTAGAAAAATTAAGGATTCCATTTGATTCGTAAAAAAATGAATGATTTGAAAAATATTTCCCTGAAAACGATCGCTTGTATCGTCCGAAATAATCAATTGACGAAAAATATTTTATTATCGATAACAATTCGTGTCCAAATATTTTCGTGGACGATGAAAAGCTTTTTTCATTCGTTCATTTTTAGAAGGGATGCAAATTATTCACTTTCCCCGGAACAGCAGTATCTCGAAGGCGTCAGTGATTCGGACGGCAGACTAAAGCATGCATATTGGTGTCATTTTTCAGCATGATTAACCGGATAGACATTAAAACGATCGACCCACTTGGGCCTGGCAACTTGGAAAGTTCCAAAATCGCATTTGTCTGGGCGAGCAAAGGACCAAGAGGCACTTCCCCCCCTTGAGCGTGTGTGAATTGGCCGCCACCATCATTGAAATGGGAGGAGAGCTTTCTGCTTCGCTTTTTGATGTGTCGAGGACGATTCCACCAGAAGCAACCGCGCCTAGCCATGTCATTTTCATTGTCGTGGCCTCGGCACGTAGGAAAAGTTCTGACCAGAAGACCGTCTATTGATGATTCCCCTAATGTTAAAATAATGGAAAGTTATGCTCATGTGACATGACTAGCAGATGGGACTGTGCTGAATTCTCGATTTTTTTTGCAGTTTGGTGTCAAAGACAACCTCACGCATGTATCCCACCCGACCCCATTATTTATATACACAACAATTCACGGCATGAATATTTAAAAGAAATTAGGTGAGGGCATAGATTTTAGGTGTACGTTCTAAGCTTGGACCGCCTAGAGAAGCCTCCCCACCCAATTGTTAGAGGTTCTTTCTCTCTCTCTCCCCCCGGGCGATACTTTTTAATTCCTTTTTTCAGGTGAAGGAATTGAATATGGAGATGCTAATTTCACGAGTTATATTAAATTAAACATTAAATCGTGGCGGCCCTAGTCAATGTTCGAGTTTGATGTGTCGTCATGTTTGGCACTAGTAACAACGACGCTCGATGATTTTATATGCGATTGCAGGTGAAACTTACATGTCCGGCCTAAATTTATCGTATTTTCCCACCTCGCTCCCTCAATTTATCGATTATTGTAACTTGGTCGTCTAAGTTTTGGAAATCGAGAAATTAAAAAATATTATATGGACCACAGGAAAATTATGTCAGGCATGCAAATGGTTGCGTTTTTTTTTTTTTTATGAGATTTGAGATTTAGCAGGCTCTGCTTTTGAGTTGGTGTGGGAACCTTCAATGGCATTTGGAAGTATATTGATTAAGAGTTTCTTAGGGACTATTTTAATCATGGACGGCGCATTTGCTTAGGAGAAAAAAGGGCAAGGAGCTTTTTTAATTTACGGGAATGACTTATTTACGGTTTGCCCCCTGGCGTTTGGAGTTTATCAGTAATTTGTGACCTGCAATTCTTTTTAACCCGAAATTTTATCAAAATTCATCTCACGGCAATCACTCCGTTCCACCTAGTATTTGTACTTAGTCGGCTTGCAACTCTCTTTCGATTTTCTAATCAGTCCACGAGATTCAACATTTTTCTACGGAAGTATCGTCGAAATCAACATTGCAATCAACACGCAGCTTGATTGAGTGGACGGGATGTTCTGAACGCATATTTTTCAACTCTTAGAATAAGTAGTCGCGAGTCCAGCCTCGAGCAAAGGAGTGGAATGTGCCCGATACGTTTGTGCATTCTCTTGGGACAATCCTCGAGAGTACAACATGATCGATCGGTGGTTTGCATACAATCACGTAATTCCGTAAAATCTGGGTACTTAATTACTAAAAGTATAGCATAGGATGCAGAGAGAGACACCTTTATATTTGAGGGTAGATTGTAATGAACTAGAATCTTTCTCCTGAGCTTGACATCACAAGGAACTGTTCATCCTGCCCTTATGATCTTATGCCTGCCATACCATGCTGAGCATAAGCGATGCAAACCCTAGAGCCTATCAAGTAACCTATGAAACTACAGTTGATTGAAAGGGAAGATTGAGTGCCACCTACCAGAGACGGAACCCTGTGCTTGATCATGTGTGAAGCTTTGTACTTTTCTAGTATATACTTTTCTTGTGGTAAAAGAAATGGGATTCTTCTGACAATACCCTCTCTTTTTTTCTACCTTTTTTGCCCTTTTGTGCATAAAATGGAGCTTGATCTGGATCCGCCAATCAAAGAAACGCCATCTCGTTGCCTGACCCTTTTTCGTCGTCAGATGATTCGGGAGTAATCGACCTTAAACTTTTGTCTTGGCAAAGAACGCATCGGCCTGCATTTTATATATGTATCCATATATGGATATCTAAAGAACATGAGCGCCTGGTTACTTTAATGGCTCATAAAACATTCTACAAATTCTGCATTGATCCAAACCTATGATCCGAGCATATGGCCCTAATTCAAAATGGTGTACGGTTTACGCGTATTTGATATAATTCAAATGGGTGACTTTTAATTATTGACTAAGAATCCTTTATCTCCCAATCAATTGCACCAACCCTCGAAATTAGCCTCCTCGCATTTTATAGGCAAGAAGAATACCATTCTAAAAAATTCAGCATTGTAGGTTGAACTCTATTCTATATTCCAAAATAGATATATGTATATATATATATATATATATATGAATTTTCACGTCGGAGTCCTTGTTCTCTATATGTTCAGCAAACTATACAACAGTCGAAGTTCATCGTAGATAAAAAACCCCAAAAATATGACAAAAAATTCCAAAAATGACTCCCTCAAGTCTCCTACCAATTAAACTTGATAGATGCACAAAAATCCCCTCAAATTGCATGCATCGAGATAAGGCTTTTAAAGTTACTTTAAGTTAAAAACGATGAGATTCCAACTCAATTATTTCATGATTTCTAATTACTATTGATAGCCCAATTTTTTTGTTTATCGAGAATAGCTTCTGATCTGCAGCTTTTCTTGGGGGGCGACCCATCTCAGAGCTCTTGCTTATTAAAGAAACTCACCTTCTCCAATCCCTTCCATTTAAAACGCATCACAAGATGCTTGTGCTCCGTGTTCTGTCGACAAGGTTCCATCGCTTTAAGAAAAGGAGGTAAAGAAAAAGAAACGAAAGCAGCAAAACAAAGAACATAAAGAAAATGACCAAATTTGATTTGGCATCTGCCCCTTTTTATGAAATGCTTTGCTAGACCCAATTGTCCATCGTGAGTGACCCAAATGCCCCCCATGCTTCGTCGAACCCAAGAAGCCGGCAAGCTGGACCATTCTGTCCTCCCAATGAGCATACCGGTCAACCGTCTCTGTGAGTTATCTATGGCACAGTGTACGTGACCCTTCCCTTTCTCTAGCCCAACACAAATACCAAAAGTCATCAACACGCAAGGAGGACGAAGACTTATGAGAAAGCTTGTGGCCACCTCCCTCCATCTCCATGGCCGAGCTTATACATGAAGCCACCGGGAAGATGACGCAGCTCTGCCGGAGGATCGTGCGCGTCAACCTGCCGTGGAGGGTCGTCGAGCGGGTCTCCATATTCCGGGACTTCTTCCGGTTCATCTGGGAGAGGATCCTCGTTTGCTCCACGCGGCGGACGGGGGCGGCCCGGTACCGGCGCCTGCCCCGCCGGGGCAATTCCCTGTCGGGCATGGAGGCCCTGGAAGGGCCGGCGACGGCATGCGGCGAGCACGAGACGGATTCGGATTTGGTATCCCTGAAGATCAGTTTGCTGGGTGATTGCCAGATTGGGAAAACTAGCTTCGTGGTAAGTAAGACGGCGTTCTTGATATTCACCAGAAGTGATCCTTTCCTTATCTGCTTCGAAGAAGAGTACAAAAATTTGGTTCTTTTTTCTTTTCTTGATTTTTCATCAGAAATTAGACTTCTTGTTATCTTCTTGAATTTTTCTAGTACTTTCCTTTTTCTTTGTATTTAGTCGTTACTCCTCTATTGGATGATACTGCTTTTCTGTTATCCTTGCTCATAATATGCGATGAATACTGATGCAAAGTCCTGCAACTTCTTCTTGGCAGATTAAATACGTAGGAGATGAGCAGGAAAAGTGCAGCCTGCAAATGACTGGGTTAAATTTGATGGACAAAACGATGTTTGTTCAAGGAGCCAGAATTTCATGTAGTATTTGGGATGTGGCAGGTAAGTAAAACATTTCTTCTTTTCTTGGGGGATAAATTCAGAGAAATAATTCCTGATTTTCAGTGATTCTTTTGGGGTTAAGTACCTAATTCTCTATTTTCTGCTTGAAATGGGATCTCTGTTTTCTAATTGCAGGCGACAGCAGCTCCGTTGATCATCTGCCCATAGCTTGTAAAGATGCAGTGGCAATTTTGTTCATGTTTGACCTTACTAGTAGGTGTACCTTAAACAGGTCTGCACATAATCATCATCTCTAATCTTCTTCCCGAAGAATCTTACAAATTACTTCCATTTTGCTGTTAATGATTTCTCAGAAAGGTTTCTTAAGTATTGTGTGTCTTGCGGTGCGGATTTTTTGCAGTGTTGTTGGGTGGTATACTCAAGCGAGAAAGTGGAATCAGGTACCAAGTGCAGTTTTCTGCTTGGCACTATTACCTCTCTTTGTCATCAGATTAACCAATTTGCCATCAAATGAGTAGTTCATATCAACAATAAAGTTTTGTGGGGATGCAAATTATTGGTGATGGGATTAACCATTGGTCACCACTGATCAATCCTACTGTTGGAGAATCGAGTGAAATGATGTTGCAGATGTTACTTGTGTTTGGAACTTTGCTACTGGAAATGCTTAGTGATGTGAGGTTGGAAAAGTTGGGAGTGTCATGAATCATAGTGTCAAGTTTCTCCATGTGTGAAAGTATGCACTGCTCTGAAATGCCACTCATCAAAATGGAGGAGCTTTCTTTGACGTCATGACAAAATTACCCCTGAATTGATGATGAAATTGATAATAGCAGCACCCTTTTTGCTCCTTGTTTTCCGCCATCTGTTTATGGACACCGAGTCTTGAAACATTGAAAGTTCGAAGTGTATAGTTTTGTGAAGAACAAAGGCATCTAATTTGTCCACCTTACTTGTATGCAGACAGCTATTCCCGTATTAATCGGGACCAAGTTCGATGATTTCGTCAAGCTTCCTCCAGATTTACAATGGACAATCGTAACTCAGGTAATTACAGACAGCTATCTGAACAAGAATGTCTGAGAGCGGAGAAAGACTTTGACTTGGGAAGTCTTCCCTCTGTCAAACATTTCCAGCGCTTTGGACGTTTGTGTGACCTCTCTACGCGTAAAGCACAAGCACAGGGATGCACCCTTTATTACTTCATGAAAAAGCTTCTCTTTTTTTTCGCTTTTATTTTTGAAACTTTTACTTTAAATTGAACAATTTTCCATATGTGGGTGCAATTGGAGAGATTTGAATTTGCATTTAAACGCAGGCAAGGGCATATGCAAAGGCGATGAAGGCGACCCTTTTCTTCTCGAGTGCGACCCACAACATCAATGTCAACAAGATATTCAAGTTCATAATGGCCAAGCTCTTTAACTTGCCATGGAGCCTTGAGAGGAACCTGACCATCGGTGAACCCATCATCGACTTCTAAACGTCTGTTATTCCCTGACAAAACCCTTTTTGTACATAGTTCAGCAGTTAGGAGAAAAACACAAGAGAGAGAAGAAAACGAGGAGATAGAATGAATAAGTTTCTGTTTTCTTACCTAATTCCCTTTTGTTTCTTTTTTGTTGTTGCATTCTTGAGTTTCAGAAATCAGAATTCAAGAAAAAGGTTGGGATTGTTTGATCCCCTTATGGCTTCTTTCGAAACTCGCTAATTTGTTAAGATATAAGATTGAGCTTATGCAACACCCCGTAGAAGATTGAGCTTTGCATAATCAAAAACCTGAGGAATCCAGTATTTGACACTTCCAAATCCCCTTTTCTATGTTATAATCCTTTATCAAGAGAATTTGGTTTCGCACGTTTCATGCTTTGGCATTCCTAACCACGATTGCATAAGAGGGATGATAAGATACAGCAAACTTGGCGCCGTTCTCTTCTCCGATAACCTTGGAGTAATCAATTGGCTATGAAAAGAACAAAGAAAGAAAAAGGCCGTGCGTGCGATTAGATGGAAAAGGGAACAACAGATGTATCACTTGTTTTGCCGAGCGAATGGCCATGGCAATAGATGAGAAAAAGAGAAGATGGACATGGTATTCACGGATACAGGTATTCACAGATCGCTCATCATTCCCGCGAGCCAACCATAGCAATTTGGTCCTTTGTAAGGAAGGATCATTAAATTGAATGCCAATTGAAAACAGAACTATATTCAGATCTGATGTCATATAATACAAGAAACAAAAAGCACATCAAAATATGTTCTTTAAAGCAGTTGAAAGCAATTTAAGAATCCGATGTAAAACCCCCCACTGAATCTGAAACAGAAGATGGCACATAGATGAGATGTCATCACAAAACTAAACCTGCAAGTATTTAATGGCCGTTTGAACGTCCTTGTCCCCTCTGCCACTGCAGTTTAGGATGACCTTAGCTCCATCGGGGAGAGTTGGGCACAGCTTCTCCAAAAAAGCCAGCGCATGGGATGTTTCCAGGGCAGGGATAATGCCCTCGAGCCGTGATAATCTTTTAAAAGCTGCCTCATACAAAGAAACAAGAGAAGAAAATATCAAAACTAGTCAGATCACACTGTACCAAAAACCAGGGACTTTCTCACCTCACAGTACAGAAGTACTCTTCCATAAGCACGCGAAAAATCAAAGCCACAAATGTGTGTGTGTGTGTGTGAAAGAGAGAGAGATCCCTGACCTTCCAATGCCTCTTCATCAGTAGAGCTATAGTATTCAGCACGTCCAATATCTTTCAGAAAACTATGCTCAGGTCCAACTCCAGGGTAGTCCAAGCTTTATAGGATGTCAAAGAAAGAGTGTCATCGGAGGGAGACTATAGACAGTTCAAAGGGAAAGTAAGGATGTTACTTACCCTGCACTAATTGAGTGGGGTTCAACTATTTGCCCATCGTCATCTTGTAACAAGTAGCTCATGGCCCCATGCAACACGCCAACCTCCCCTTTAGTTAAAGTGGCAGCATGTTTACCACTATCCAAGCCGAATCCTGCAGCCTCCACGCCAATCAACCGAACATCCTTATCATCAACAAATTCATGGAAGAGTCCCATGGCATTTGATCCTCCCCCGATACAGGCAACAAGCACATCTGGTTTTCCGCCCCATTTTTCAACAGCTTGTCTCCGGGTTTCCTTACCAATCACTGCATGGAACTCCCTGACCATCATCGGGTATGGATGAGGCCCAGCAACAGAACCCAAAATGTAATGGGTTGTTTCCACATTTGTCACCCAGTCCCTTATAGCCTCGGATGTAGCATCCTTCAATGTTGCTGTTCCAGAGTGCACTGGTCTAACCTGAATATGATAACATATACGTTATGATTTCAACAACTGCAATGAAAGAGGAAATGAATGTTGATTGAAGGGAGCATCACAGAGTGGACATTATTTCAAATCTTGCTCATATAAAGAGTTGTTCAACACTGGCAGACAGAGCTAAGCTTTCACCAACTCCTAATAATGCAGTAGCCACCAAAAATATTGTACAGTGCACGAAGCCTAAATTCAAGTACTGTCCAAGGCTCCAAGTCCAAACCCATTTAGCAAGAAAAAGTATCTTCAAGTAGTAGAATAATAATAAAGTCTCAAAAAGAAAAGTAGAATAAGATCTGACCAAAAAAAAAAGTAGTAGAATAAGAAAAGCGGAATCTTCAGGGGCAGAACTGAGAATGGCAGCAGCTACCAGCTAGAAGGAAGCCTGCCGCCAGAAATTGGGCAGATACAGAAAATAGTTGATTTTGCAGCATCCAGCAAATCCTTTCACATTTGATTTGTTAATAGCTGCCTCTAATCGCCGGCTCTGATAATGAAATAAGAATTTTCATGACATCTGAATTATTACATCCAGGCTCCTTCTATCGCAGTGTTTATCTCAATATGAATTGGATTAACAGACTAACTGCTCACCATATATGTGTTGGATCTTGGATTCCAAAGAACAATTCAAAGATCGATCATTACATAGAATGCTCATTTACAGAAGTATTAAAATCAAAACTAACAGCTTTCGGACAAAGGTAAATGGCCACAGGCCTGCAAGATTTTCCAACTTCATGCAACATGACAATTTGAAGCAAACTAAGATTTCAATCATCACAGAGTCAGACCACCATCACCACATACGATAAATCATGGGGGTAAAATATAGCACAAGGGCTAATACACAGAGCGCACCTCAGCTCCAAGAAGACGCATTCTGAAAACATTGAGTGCTTGCCTCTCCATATCTTGGGCACCCATATATATAATGCACTGCAACCCGAAGCGGGCGCAAACTGTAGCAGTTGCAACTCCATGTTGACCAGCTCCAGTTTCAGCAATTATCCGATTTTTGCCCAGTCGCTTTGCAAGCAAAGCCTGAGCAACCGCGTTGTTGATTTTGTGAGCTCCGGTATGGTTGAGATCTTCCCTCTTGAGGTATATGAGCGGCCCTTCACCATTTGGGCGCTTGTAATGCTCCGTGAGCCTTTCTGCAAAGTAAAGAGGACTCTCCCTACCAACATAATCTTTCAAAATCCCATCCAACTCTTTCTGCGACAAACACATATTCATCTCAGGAAGGACTCCAAAATGCCAAAACAACAACACTCACAAACTCACGAGAGATGTCTGACAGAAAGCTGGAAACCCAAGAAAGCAAACGAGCTAAAGATGTCAATGAACCGGGCTAAAGTGCTGTCAAATGACCGACAGAGCAATCGATACCTATGCGGAAAAAAAGGATGGATTCAAAGACATCCATGATACATGATCACAACTAATCTTCTCTATATATGCAAAAACTCATCCATTTTTCGGAGTAGGCTGCTCAAGCAAAACAGAAAAAACAATGTCAAAGAAAAGCCTCCACCAATCATTTCAAGAGCTTAAAACATCTCCATCATCCAGTAAAAAACACAACTTCCAATATATTTTACCTTACAGTAAAATTCCTTAGTCCATACATCAATCAGCGGCTAGCCCATTGCCTCAATTCAAATCGAATAACCAATATAGCGACGAGTCAAAAACACGAACAAGAACGCTAAAAACAGCGCCAACAAATTCATTTACAAGCAGCAAAACAAGCCCATTTCGCGGAAAAAAAGAGAACTTTTTTGAAAAGAAAAGTCGACAGAACCTGAAAATCATCATCCCCTGCGAGCGCATGGAACGCGGACTCGAGCTCGGACAGCGCCTGCATCAGGGTCTCGGGGACGTACTTCCCGCCGAACTTCCCGAACCGGCCGAACGAGTCGGGCCTCAGCAGCCCGGCGGGCTCCTCCATCCGAACGGCGGCGTCTCGGGCGAGGGTGCAGCAGATGGCGGATCGGAGCCGGCGGGCCGGAGACGGGCGGGCTGCAAAATTCGCCGGCTTGAACGGCGATAATGGCTGGGACCGGCGGCGCAGGGTCGGGAGTCCGTGGGCGGAGGAGGATGAGGGAGGAGCTTTAATGGAGGCGGCCATAGGCGTAGAGAGAGAGAGAGAGAGGGGGGGAAGAGAGAGAAAGAGAGGGAAGAGGTTGATGTCGCCCGTGGATTCTGAGGAGGCTTTTGTCTTGTTTTTCTCCACGAGGCACGAGATTCCATGGAATTAATATATGGACAAATATTTATTATTTCATTTAGTGCTGGATTTTTTTTGTGGTCCTTTTTAGGTAATTTTTTTGCTTCTGGCGTGACGCACCCACCGCTTGGCAATTTTGGGCTTGCCATGTGTGTACGGGGGGAGAAAAGGTTCATCTGGAAATAATCAGAGGTCCCAAAATGTTGTAAATATAGCTTTTTTAGATTAACACGGCTTAATCTCTCTCTCTCTCTCTCTGTGAAAAAATGATCTTACATTTTGTGTAAAATAATTACGATTACCGTGGTTCCGATATCATAAATTATTACGAAGCTCACATGCAAATTTCTATTTATGGAAAGAAATTAGAAAAAGGAATAAAAAAGGAAAAAAATCAGAAAAGCAAAGATGAAAATCAGAAAAGCAAAGATGAAAATGCCGGGTCTTTCTTGAAAATGACATAGCCACTTTAGATTCTTATTTGAAATAAGGCCCACTTCAAATCCTTATTCGAGAGAATGAGGACATTTTATGTCCTTATTTGAAATAAGGTCTATTTTAATGAATTATGTAAGAAAATGAGGCCATTTCGGGCCTTACTTGAAAATTTCCCTTATTTTAGGAAGCATTTTTGTGCTAGGATGGGTATTTATCATGGATTTTACTTTTAACTCCCTTTTTTTTTGTGAATTCTACGATATTTAAACTTTCACCTCTGTTAGGAAGAAATGCATAAAACCATTTGAAATCTTTAAGTTTCAAACAATCAAACTATAATTTATCAGAATTTTTTTGAATAGTTATAATTAGAATTTATAAGAAAAGGTAGTACCCTAATTTCAAATATTAAGTCGAGAGATAAAAACTACTTCGTATTTACATTTGGCATTGTGTGATGCCCTCTACTTAAATTTCATTATTTTAATCTATTTACTATCTCAACTTCCTGTCGCATATTTTTTCTCTAACATAACACAAGTCCAAACAAATAATCTCAAATCTTAAATATAGTAAAGAAACGGTTTAGTAATTTTTGTGTTGAGATGTTGATGCTTGGAGGTGTAATTGAGAAGCAAGCGCAAAATTAGACTATTATAAAAGTGACATGAGGAAAACAAAGTAAAGATGAATTTGTTCATTTTTTAAACCAGATATAATTGCCAAATAAAAAAGTTCCATAACGGAAAAATAAAGGCAAAAATATTTGAAAATGAATATATTCCATTTTTCGTAAAGCTTAATTTAGTCCCAAACTAAATACAAGGAAATTGGAAAAGAGTTTTACTCAAAAAAGGGTGGGTTGAAACTATATCCATCACATAAAATTGATCATTCTACCAAAACTTGTGAAATTTGAGTTGGAATCTAAATCTAGGAATTGAAATGATAACACCGAATCTTTATTATAATACTTTAACTAAATGAATAAGCTAGAAACAAAAATTTAATGCAAATAGGAACAGTAAATCTCTATTAATTTTCGTAACTCTTTTACTGAATTGAGTTCGAAACTAATTAAAAAAATTGATATCACGTAAATACATCGAATTACCATCCATATTAATCACAAAACAATCATGATCAAGTATGCTCTTTTAAAAAAATTCTTTTTTTTTGTTTAGCCAATTGTCAGGAATAATCTTTTATTTGATTTCTTGGAACTTTCTTTCTTGCATTTTACTCTTCGAATGACTTTTTTTTTTCCTGGAAACTCTTTTTTATTAAATTTTAATCGATCATATTCAACAAAAGACGAAAAAAGAAAAAAAAAAACGAGGGTAAAAACAATTTCACCGTTGCCTCGCGCCTCTTCATCAATCGTCATCACCACCGCGAGCGCAATTCCGCAAAACAGTTGGTGGGATTCGCCCATCAGTACGCTTTCCCGCGACAGCGCCGAGCTCGAATGGCGGATCGAAACGGAGACTGGGATTTCCACCTCCGGACCTTGTCGAGCAGCGCCAGAGACTCCAACTTCGCCGGCGATCCCGCCTCCGATCCGTCCCTTCTTCACTCGGTGAGCTTCTCCTTCTCATTCCCTCTGCCTATCCTATTCTTTTCCCGTCCGGTTGCTCCGCGGCGAAGGGAGGCGGCGGAGGGAGGAGGTGAACCGCGGGCGGCGCTCGTGCCTGCGCTCGCTTCATCATGCGGCGATGTCGAAGAATCAGCCCGAACGAAGCTTGAATGAACCGTAGTTTTGCGTTTTCTACAGTAGGGAATTCGGATGAGCTCGTCGAGCAATCGTTACGGTTTCGATGCATGTGCTCTGTCACTCTTTTCTGTCGTCCGCCAATTGATTATACTTATGAAGCGGTTCTATTTTCTTTTGTTCTTGTTCTATTGTGTGTACAGGTGAAGAGGTTGTATGAACTGTGCAAGACTGAAAGCTCGGAAGATCTCATTGCGAGGGTGTATCCTCAGATCAGTAAGCTTTTTCAACGGGCAGTGGCTTCCTTGTCTCAATCCAGCACCTCTTACGGCCTTCTCTTGCTGGTTCGATATAGTTCCCCGCGACCTCTCTTGTGCATTGTACTTGTCCTGTTGCTTTAAATGCCATGGATTTATGTGATCACGAATTTTGGCAATGCTCACTGCTCAATATGTCCTTGTATAGAGAGAGAAAATCGGATTGCCTAAAAGCATCTTACATTTGCATCATCTTTCATCCTCGTTTTAATGTGGGGATGTACAGTGTGGCTCTGGGGATACTAATAGAGCAGTTTTTAGGAAGGATATGTGTCATAGTTTGTTCACAATGCAGCCAGGCATACCGTCTAAATATCCATATGCTTGTTTCACCAGCATGAATGGTCAATTATTGTATGGCATTCATTGCCCTACTATATGCAGGCGATTCTTCAATTCTTTCTCAACTTTGGGGATGTAGTCCTTCACGATGCTGATACAAGCCTACGGACTTTCTTCAGATCATGCTTGAGCCGGTAATGACTTATCTATCCGTGTCATTTGCACATCTTGATGTGACTTCACTTTTTCAAGGATATTGACAAATAACATACACTAATAGCCACATGGTCTGGAAGCAGAGCAGAGAGGCACTCAGCAGAAAACCACCAATTGGAAATATCTTATCCGAAAAGACCAAGAAATTTGATTTTGTGATCTTGTTCTTCTCAATAATATTACCATCAGCCAGGTTTTTTGAAGTCTGATTAATATGCCATATGGCATCAGTTATCTGAGATGCATCGATCCTCCGGCTTCCTATAAAATGACCGTACTTAATTTTCCCTAAACCTGCGAATCCCGTGAAATGGCGAATGAACACCCAATGACCACTACAGCCTCTTGAAGGCCTGGAATAAGGTTTCCATGGTACCATGGGCCATGGCTGTCTGGATGGTGTGAATTACTAAAGAGTAAAGCTGTTGTCATTTATTTTTTACATGCGATGGATAAGCTTTCTTGTATCCACGAAAAAATGATCTCAACCACTGCCGATTAGCTTTCATAGATCAATCATTTACAACTCTTCCATTCTAAAGGCCTGTCCTTGAATATTTATGAGTCAGTGCAGATTAGTTCCTGGGGATGTGAATCTTAATTCTTATCCTGATGCTTCTGCAGTGAATTTGCTGATCCGGTGGTTGCAGAAGCCACACTTGATTTTCTTAATACATATAAGAAGAAACTTCTGCATACTTTTCCTTCTTTGCTCCCACAGGTATAACGCTAATTGTTGCTCTTGATGGTTGCAGCGTATTGGTATTTGTCACTCGATCCCTTATAGCCTTCTAGCTAGCATCTTTCGTATGATGCAGTACTTCTGATTTGGCCAGCTTCATGTGAGAAATTAATCAAAAGGAGAAACTGAAAGAAGGGGCATTTACATGAAAATGTACACCGTGCTCTTCTCATTTAAAAATGATTAGTTTTATGGTAACTATGCCTACAATAAATCTGGAAATCAATCAACAACTTCCTGATGACACAATAATGTGTTTGCAGTTTTTCCCCCTGTTGCTGAAGTTGATTGCCTGGAATGGAGAGAAGTAAGTTTTCCACCACTGTTTAATTGCTGGTCAGTCCAACCAATATCTCGAGTCTTGCCAGCTTAGCTAGCCATACTGTTTGTGGATCTCATAGTCAGGACACTAGTTATTTTTCATTTTGGTACGTTGCGCATGTTAAACTTTAATTAGTTAGGAAAGTTTAAGATTGGAGAGAAGAAATCATGTGTAGAAAGTGAGTAGGAGCACTCAGAATTTAGGTTGGAAAATTTAGGTTTTGGAGATGGAAATTGGAAGCAACCTTTGGTACTCTAGGCTTATTTTCTGGTGTATGCAAACAAGATCTTGCTTGTTCATCCCCACACAAGACTTACCTTCAGATGGTATTGAGGGGAGAAGAAATTGCTTGTACGTGTATTCTAAGAGCACTTTATTGTTGAGATTATTTTACAAGGGAATGAGTCAGGATGACAATGGACGCATGATAAGGTAGGTTATAAACTGGATGAGTCATGTCGAGACTTTTAAAAGAAGTAGGACTTCCTGTTAATGTCAACCTCCAATAGATTATATGCGGAGAAATTTACGGTATAGTTCGAATTACATAAGGGGTCGGGAGCTTTGCTGTATCCTCTAAACTTTCTTCCGTTGAACTGTTTGGACAATGAATTGCTAGGCTTTTAATATCTGATGGAAGATCAACTAATCAGGATTGACATGTCTAAAACTGTAGGTTGGAGAAATCATTCATAAAAATTTTTCCTGGGTTGATAGCCACTGGATCTTTTCTTCCTCTATTTCCATCTTTAATGGACCTACCAGGTGGATTTGCATTCTCTACATTATACCACGTGCATTGTTTTGATGGCCCGAACTCCTTACTGCTTTATGGTTCAACTAGTAGTCCACACAGACCCTTATGATCTGATAAATTTGTCAGCCATATAGATGTTGATTTTAGGATGCTATCATGGCATGCATGGACTTAATCATGATGGGGAGCTGATGTAACGTCTGAACTTTCTTAAAAGTAAAGTAAGAAAAACTTAGTAGGGGTTCTTCACCCAAAAAAACTTAGTAGGGGTTTCCAAGTTTTCATTTGGAGACAACAGTATCATAATAGAATGTATGGAGGAAGTATAGAGTTTGACCTGTAGATGTTTAGGTTAGTTTGACGATGGTGCTGCTTGCTGGTTCTGTTCTGTAGTTCAGTGGGTCAGGGACTACAGTTATACCTGCAAGTTTATTCCATGCTTGAGGTAAAGCTTGTCAAATTCTTTTTCAACTCTTGTCTACACTTGTGATAGATGAATATGAATTCTCTCTCTCTCTCTCTCTCTCTCTCTCTCTCCCCCCTCCCCCCTCCCTCCCCCTTTCCTGAACACACACACACACACTATAAAAACACCTGTGCACACATTGGTGTAGATATTTGGTGCAGGAATGTGCATTTGTGTAATTCTCTCGGTAGATTCACCAGTCGGCATACAAAGAAAACCATTCAAATGCTTGTATAGCATCTGCTGTAATTGTTGGTTGCATGAACACTTTGTCTTTCTTTTCTTAAGCTCATACTCGTATGAATTTCCATTTTCCTTTTTGTCCACTCTAGTTTTGGTTGTGGCATTAGAGAAGGTAGAACGAAGCTCCGGATCTCTTATTGGAAGCAGCATAGCTTCAATTCAGAAGAGTGCGGCTCCTGAGGTTATCTCTGGCACTTAAAAAGCTGGAAGAAGTCAGGTTGTTCTACTGCTGCATTGTTCAATTAAGGGCACGCAAATTTTTATGATTGCAGATGTTACTTGCTCTCATGGATGAAGCATATACTGGATCAACCATCGGCGATGGAGGAGTGGACTCTGAATCTGAGGATAACAACACGATTGATGTTGCCGACCCTCTTTTTCTCGAACTTCTGAAGGATGAAAACGATGGCCTTGCCGTAAGGCTTTTCTTTCTCAAATCTTGTTCTGTTTCCAGATCATCTTCACTCTTAATATGGAGCTAGTGTTCGGTAGAGAGAGAGTATGGATGAGCTATTAACCATAAAAAGTTATGTTGTAGGAACGTCATTGGAATTCTCCAGGGATGACAGCTGCACTACAGGCTGCAATAAATAACCCTCAGTCTGAGCGGCTGAAACAAGCATTGCATATAGCTCCCAGGCTCCTTGATGTTTATTTTGCTATAGCTCTACGAGAAGTGAATGACTGTACGTCTTGAATCCTAACATTAGCTGAGAGTCAGTACACGCTACTTGTGTTCTTGTGATTCGTTTGTAGAAGAGCTTAACTGTGTCTCACCATTTTTCCTTGAACTTTCTTGCATTCGCAGCTTTGATCTGTGCATTGATTCCCCTGTTAATGTCCAGAATTTCCAAAATATTTCCAGACAAGACCTTCTCCTATGAGGTACTCCCTTAATATAATGTGTTTAATAAACTTCATTTGCATTTTCCTTACTGTTGCACAAGTATTAAGTAGTGAAGTATAAGGTGAGAGTAGTTGTTATAACTAGAGATTATTAGGATCTAGTGGCCCTAAACTAGCATATCCTATGCAGTTTGAGAAGAACTTAAAACACCTGATAGGCAAGACGTAAACTTTGTTTATTTCTGATTACACTGAACTGCCTTTACAGAGCATATTGGTAAGAGTTAAGAAAAGAAAATGTAACTATAATTTCTTAGGAAGTTTCTCATATTAGTTTAATGGAGCTTTTTTAATGAATGACTTGGTGAATTAGCTCTAATTATACAAGTCACCAGCTCCTTTCAGACCATAATTTTCAGGAATTTTCTCGTTTTATGGTAATGGATCTTTCCAATGGATGACCCTGTGAAATAGGTCCATTTATACAATTCAATAGCTCCTTTGGATGCAAATGTGATATACTTTGTAACTGTTTTAATGTGATGTTCTATTGTTTGGTTGAGCATGATCAATTACATCTTTGTATCTAAACAACAGTATATTTCACATCCTATAGAACATCCTTTCTTGCTTGGATGTTTTGAATTTTCATGCATACAAATACTACACTGTTATTTGAAGTGTTTGGGTATTTGCCATTTCCACTGTAGGTTCAAAAGAGGCTCTTGGAATTCATGCTTGCAGCATTTCAGCGTTCTCCAAACTTTGTCGCTCTTCTGAAGGTAATATTCTGTCGGAAGAATTGTTCCAATGTTCTTTCTGCTTGGTAGTTTAGTTCAGCCAGTCCTAGCAGTGATCAGGCAGCACTAACAGTAATGTCATGTCAATGAAGAGCAAGCTCATAATTCCGTATTTGGGAGTGGTTTCTTCTGCCCAAACGTTTGGTAGGCTCAATACAGTTCTATACGACTTGAATATAGAAAGAGGAAGGAGCTATGTGTACTTAGGTAAATTGATTTGTTCAGCCACCATTTTGATGGTCTACCTTTCATGTGTGGACTGTGTTATGGAATGACAATAACAGAACATTTTCATCCTATCACCACATTCCTTATGGTTTTTTTTTTGGTCATAACATTCCTTATGGTTTCAGAGGGCACAATCTTTGTTTTACTCGAATGACAGTTTTCTGACTGGAAGTTATTGGTTATCTTCAGTATACACCTTATTTAAGCCTTATCTAAGGACATATCCAAATTCTTTGCAGAAACCTATCATGGATAGGCTTGGAGAAGCTTATGATAGTCCTGCAAAGGTCAGAGAATTTCCTCCATATTTCTGCTTCCAGTTAAATTATGCAAATGGCAAAATTATTTGCTATTCTCTTCTCTAGACAGAGTTGGCGCTACAACTGTGTTGGGCCATTGGGGAGCATGGAGGAGGAGGTGGATCTCACAAAGATGCTGCTCGTGAGCTTTTTGAGAGCTTAGAGCTACTCTTATATGAAAATCTTTCATCAAGGTAAGCTGAGCCATTACCTTTGGGCCCTTACTGTGGACACTTTGAAATGCTTCATCCATTACTAGCTGGTGTCGCCTTTGGCACTACCAGACTACTCATTAAGTTTATTTCTCAATTATTTGTGAAGTCGTCTTGGGCTAAGGCAGGATTTGGCAGTTGGATCCAATGGTGACGCATCTAGAAAGTCATCACAGGCAAGGCTTCTGTGTTTTGTGATAACAGCAATTGCAAAACTTGCTACTTATCATCGTGAGCTGCTTCCAAGGGCACGTGTGTCCTTAGGCAAGGTAGGTTGTCGATCTGAATCAAAATGTTTGATGACTGCAGTAAGAGAAAATGCTTTTGTGTATGTATTCATGTGATATCTTGTCCTTGTTTAGTATTTTCCCAGGTCTGTGGTGTACTTTGTTAAACATCAATGCCAGATTGTCAACCATTAAAATTCCCTAAGTTGCTCCTGCCTGACCAGGTAGCACGATCTCGAATATCAGATGACCGGGTTTGGAGGCGTGCACGAGATTATTTAGGTCTTATGAGTGAGCCTGCAATTTGTATATCTGTCTTGGGGCCCTCACAGCCTTCAGATGAACATATGCAGAGCCCTGGTGTGGTTAACTGGAGTGAAGGTTGCACAAAGATGAATACACATGTTCCGTTTTACATTTTAGGAGAACAAGAAGGTTAGTTTTTTCCTCTTCCTTGTTTTTTTTGGCTGAGAAGTGACAAAAGATTCAGAAATCTTCTGCTGGAGCGCGCACTCTTTCTCTCGCAAAAGGTTGAGTGTTCGAATCCCGGGCGCCGCAGGGTGACTTAACCGGTGGCACGTGTGTGGTGGCTAGCACGTGTCGCCCCCAGGGTTTACTCCCCGGCTGTCGGCCGTGCGGGGGTTCCCTGGGTTATAAAAAAAAAAAAAGATTCAGAAATCAAGTTAAAAATCTCAAAATAGAGAAGGAAATTTGGGCGGTTTTAGTGGCTGTTTTCAAGGGCACTCCGTTCTCAGAAGTGCATTAAGTGTTCAAAGAGTACATTAGCTAATTATGCCATGACACCACTTATCAAGGTTTGCACACTATTTGCATGTGCTTTTTCCTTCCATGCAATGCTTTTATTTTTCTTTTCAGTTGCTTCCTGGGAGGCACACAGGTTAGTAGAGATTGGTTTTATAACCACTTCTAAGCAAGAAAAGGAAATCAAAGAAGATTCTTATTTGGATTCAATTGGCACATTATAAGGCCCTAAAATTGCTAGATATATCATTCCGTTGGATGGGTGAAGTGTACTTGAGAACTAAATAATGTAATTGAATTTTTACACATTACCCATTTAAAGTTGTGTACTTTTCCTTACCTACTCAGAATCTGCTGAAAACCCCTAAGTTCCAAGGCATCTTCAGACAATGAAAGGCTATGATCCTAGGCTCTTCTCCCAAAAGCTACATCTCCTAGGGATCTTAGCCTACATTTATGCATGGTCATAGCATCTGCATCCTTTCCAACGTTTGGACCTTGTCATGGTTTCCGCATAGCATTTGGTCCGTGCATTCTATGTTGACTTAATCGAACAAGCAATGGAGTGAATGGTTAAGGAACTGCAGTTTACATTCAGCATTCGCTATTTTTGCACATCGCAGGTCCACCTTTCCATGATTTTTCATTTACTGACATCCTCCCCAGTAGATGAAGGCTGCGAGGTTTTTCCAGAAAGGCTTGCAATTCTGAAGCTCTTAATTTAAATCAACAGTTCAGTTCAGTGATCTTGTGTTCTCTTCCAGAGTATTTCGCTGCTACACTGCTTTTTTTTTTTATTGTGGGAAAAGAATTGGTGTTGAATAGCTCCCTGTATATCCTTTCCATTAAGTATAGGTTGTCGATAGGTTGTCTCTTGATGCAGCAAAACCTGTACTTCAGGGTCAGGTTTCATTTTCATGTCATTTCCTGCTTCAAAGAAAAAGAGGAAAACCTATGTTTCCAGTATGCCGGTGAAGCGCAGCCTCCTTCAAGAGCGAAAGGCTTGCCACATATCCAACCCGAGAGAGAGATCAAGTAGTTGAAGATTTGTGTGTAGTTCGCAATTTCAGTCATGATGTTACTGAACTCGGAAAAAATTGGAGTTGTTATTGCATACGATGTACCTAGAAAAGAGCAAATATATCTGTGAGCCAAGGCTAGCATCGGAGCATGGAAAGAGTTATGTCCAATTATATCTGTGATATATAACATCATGAAATCGTACTTATGAAAGTGCAAGCTTCGCGAATTGGGCAATAAGGGCCGCGACCCAAGTCAAGTGCCCACTTTAGACGATCTTTAGATTTGACGCTACGTCAAAATCAGTCAAAGTTTCGTATGTGTATCGTTTTATGTGAGCACATACAAGGACTGTGAATTGAACCATCCTACTCATGGGCAAAATCTACTAGCAATAATAATTAAGGGATAGAATAGAAAAGTAGATATAAAAGTATTGCTTTCTTTTTTTCTTTCTCGTTGCCAAATTGAATTCAAGATTCACAGCAGATTTATTATTTCTCCACCAATTCAACGAGGAAATATGCTAGTTCTCAGACAATGAAGGTGTTGGAAAGTTACCAGCAAGATAAAATTGTTTTCTAGGATATAGTAATCGGTCTACGTATCCAGCATGTAAGACTGCTAGGGAAGAAAAGCCTCTCTATTGCATTCATAAGAAATGTTTCTTTTTTCCCCTTCTTTAATGAAGAGAACAAGAAATTCCATTCCAGACGGATAGATTTCCAACTTAAGTTATCTTATCAACATCATCGATAAGTCAAGATGCGATGACAAACCTGCGTGGCTAAGCTAACCACGGCCCCGAGTTTGTATTTGTCTTAGTCGTGTCGGGATTATTTGACAAGTTTCATTAAATCTTTCCAACACTCTGGGATGAAAAGGATATTAAATTAAATCGACCCCCACAGACGGAAAATACTCCCATGAGCAACCGCGATAATCTGTGGGATAATATATAGTCAGGCCATCCAATGTTTATAAGTGGTCCAAACTGCACTGAGATAGTCAACGAAACAATGACCCTCATGCATGCTTTCGGAGCCATAAAGCTCACTGTTCTAAACGTCGATGTACTGAAAGTGAATGAATGAAACAAGCTTGGACTTTGCCGGCAAACAGGTCAATAATAGTGAAAAGAGAAGGCCCTTTTCAATGATCTTCTGTATGCAACCGAGCCATACACATGAATGCATCCACGCACATCGTGAAATAACAAAACCAACCTCGTTAAGCTATACATGAGGCTGCCACCAGATTTGGATCACCAGCTTGAGTTAGAAGATCCAACGTCAGAAGAGCTAGATCATGCACGTATAGCAATATGTTCCTTGCTAAACACACAACATATGATCGCGACATAAAGATAAAAAAGCATAAGCGAACCACTTGTCCAAATGATGCATGACAACATCAGCGTTTAACTTAAAACCCAGGTCAAAGCAGATAGCTTATATAGCTTCCGACGCCTTATGAGAAGATGCTTCACAGCACACAACAGACGAGAGAGTCTCGCAAACAGATACATCACATAGACAACAGACAACAAACGACAACGATACATTACAAGAGTTCAAGTCACGCTTTATTTTATTCTATAGCAGATGACTTGGCAGTAGTTTTGTTTACAACAGACAGATTCATATGGCATACTTCGGATCCGCACAGCCTAACTCTCTTGCCCTTTCTTCCCCCAGAACAACTGCACTAACGACAAACTCAGCTGGAATCTTCATTGCACTGAAAATGAAGGGGTAAAGGACATTATTAACAATAAAATCTAAAAGAAGATGGATCATGCAACTCTACCTAAAGTTAGGAAATCACCTAATGATAATTATGTTTTTAAGATATATCTATGCAAGATATTTCTCCCACATATCATGGGTTAGTTTCTCAACGCCAGTGATGACTAGGTTAATTAGCATTACTATTATTGAGGAAGATATTTTGCTTGCATTTTATTCAATATGGTTGCATAAAAAAATGAAAAATCCCCTAAAAGTCACGCAAGGTTGAACCACGCACATGTGAGAGGGTTCCATTACATGACTGTGTAAATCTCAACGATGAGTATTATGAAATGTATAATAAGTGATGACCCCTATGTTTGAAAATCTTGTATAGGTATCCATTGTGACAAAGTATTTTTTCGTATTTCATAAATAAAAAGACATTACAAATTAGTAAAAAAAATTATATATCTTGATAACACATGCTTTACAAATAAATTTAATAAAAATGTACTAAATGTGTGCTAAATAATATCCTCGCCGAGAGTAAAAAAAATGTAGAAATATTTATAATAATCTGGGGAAAATTGTCAAAAAAGTGACAAACATTTTGCGTTGGTGTAAATTTAGTCATAAACCTTTTTTTGGTGCAAATTCAGTCTTAAACCTTTTGCATTGGTGCCAATTGAGTCCTAAACCTTTTTTTTGTGTCAATTCAGTCCTAAACATTTTATATTGGTACCAATTCAGTCCTGAACCTTTTATATTGGTGCCAATTGAGTCCTAAACCATTTTTTTGTTCCAATTCAGTCCTAAATCTTTTACATTAGTGCCAATTCAGTCCTAAACCTTTTGTATTGATGCTAATTCAATCCTTCCGATTAATTTAGCTAAAAAAGGTTAAGGACTAAATTGGCACAAGTGCAAAAGGTTTACAACTGAATTGGCACCAATGCAAAAAGTTTAGGACTCAAGTGGCACAAAAAAAAAGTTTAAGACTTAATTGGCACAAATGCAAAAGGTTTAAGATTGAATTTGCACTAAAAAAAGGTTTAGGACTAAATTGGCACAAATGCAAAAGGTTTAGGATTGAATTGGCACAAAAAAAAAGGTTTAGGATTAGATTGGCATCAATACAAAATGTTTAGGACTTTTTTGACATTTTTGCCTTATAATCTGGTAGCCAATATTTGACAAGTAAAATACACACAGACACGTATAATTATGCAACAAATCCGTGCTGCATTTTGCTTTGTCTATATATATATAATTTGTCTATATATGTGTGTGTATATATATATATAAGTCATGCTTGTTTTCAAGACCAACTTAGCGTATAACTCCAAAGAATCTAAAATTGACAAAAAAAATAATGAAACTTATCTAAAACGAACCATTTAAAAAAGAACCGGACTCTCGAAGCAAGATTAGAGAAAAAAAATGCTTACCGGTGTAAATGTTCGGTCTCATTCTCCAAACTCTTGTTTCGCGAAAGATGTCGGCTTCAATGTAAACCTCCATAGCAGCTTGGATTGCATCGACAGTTTTTGTGATGATCTTGTAGACTTCATCAGCTGTATCACGAGGGAGTATATTACCCTGCATTCTTCCGGACACGTCCATGATGTGAAACGCAATAGTCAAGAGACTTTTGCGGCTATCTCCTCCGAGCACAGTAGGCTTCTCGGGCAGAATTGCGAAACCCGAAGGCAAAATCACCACCGTATCCGGGTTTCCGCCATCTAAGAGCGAGGCCATCGCTCCATGGTCGACAGGAGCATAAACAACATAAGAGCCTGTAGGGTCCGAGTAAGCGTTTTGCAAGTAAAGGATAGAGGCACAGTTCAGAGCCGGCTGCCAAGAAAAAAAAGGCAAAGCTATCAAACTAAATGTGGTTTTTCTAATGAGTATGCTATCTGATGAAGCGAGGAAGAAAAGAGATTTAGAACTTACCTCCACTTGCATAATGGACACGCGAGTCCCCGGATTTGCTCCTGTGGAGATGTATGTGGCTTCCCGAATGACTCGCTTAGAAGCAAGAGCATCCCACTAGAAAAGGGTTGGAGAAAAGTACCAAAATCAGCTAATATAAGACTATGATTCAGCATGTCACTTAACCAGAGTGCTGAAATAATTCCGGTATCGACATTCACCACGAGCAGAAAAATGCACCCCGCATAACTTTGTCAATCCAATGAAAACATTATCTTTCACCATAACAATCGTTTTTTTTTTTTTGATAACTCAGGGAACCCCCGCACGGCCGACAGCCGGGGAGTAAACCTTGGGGGCAATATGTGCTAGCCACCACACACGTGCCACCGGTTAAGTCACCCTACGGCGCCCGGGATTCGAACACTCAACCTTTTGCGAGAGGAAGAGTGCGCGCTCCAGCAGCGCCACCCAGGTGGGTGGTACAATCGTTTAGTTGTATAGAAATTTGACATACAGATACATTCGTCAGATCACGAGCATTCAAGACAAAGCAAGAAGCATTTCAAGAAACACTTCTGCATGATGTGTCTTAATTGATAAAGATCATTATGAGATCGCACGCTTACACAATTAAAGTCAAAATCTCCGCACTATAAGACTACGTACTGAATGGTTCTATCACCATAAGTTAAGGTCCATTTTTGTACGAGGACTGATGAGACAGGCAAATATGTATGCCTGAATTTGAAAAAAAAATCGCACATGAGAGTTTCTAAAGATTACGTCCAAAAAAAAGAAGTTTCTAAAGACAAATATTTCATCTCTATCAGCATCACTTGCGAAAATAAATCTTTCCATCAGCAATGCCCAAAGCAAAGATCACCTGAACTTATTCATTTCAATGCATAGGCAGTTCTATATGTTTTAAATAGTTAACTCAGTGAAGCATATCTCAATAAAACAACTCATTAGCATATTATAATACACCAAATTTTGCGCTCCATCATTCATTCATTCACTAATATATATTTTTTAAGTACTGATGTACACTGCGCAGTACCTTATCTCGGAGGGTCCCGTCAGAGAGGAAATTGAACACTTTTTTGACTGGAAACGGGAGGCAAACCGAGGTGGTGAAAGCAATTGAAGATCCATGAGGCTTCCCAATATCTCCGCCATAGTTGGTCCTGGTGGTCACCATCATATCTTTACCTCCAATTGCTGCTAACAATGGAGACCACATATTTGATACACAGCCATTCACTTGCTTCAGGTAAGTTCTCATCATTCTCTCGGCCAACTTTAACACATTCTCCCTCCCACTTTGTGATATCAACACTGCACGTAATACGCCGAAAATCATAAAGATGGTGTTAGCCAGGAATTACATCAATCATCATGAAACCATTTTGCTAATATAAGAGTAACAAGAACAAAGTTTTATTTATTTATTCTTTTTGGTGTGTGTGTGAAGTAGTTTTACCATTGTTGTATGTGGCATTCTGATTAGGCCCCATTAGAGCTTGCAGCCATTCAGCTTGCCTGGTGATGGCAGAAATCCAGCGCTTTGCACCAAATGCAAATCCAGAGGAAACAATTGGCCCGTAGATGCTATGGATTGAGGCATAGTCCACTCCTCCATTCTCAAGCCAAGTGACCTAAAATGCACACAAAAGTAAAACACAGTTGGCAACATAACTATAATTATGTCATTCCCCGTTTTTTAATTTTTGGTCGAATGTCATTCCCCGTTTAATGGCATGTATTTTCTGTTAAGCACCAGTATGTATCATATATAAGTAGCTATCGATAGATGGATATATCAATTAAACCGAACATAATAAGTGTGGAGTATTCATTAAACTTAAGAGTCAAACCTTAGAGGAACCATTTGGTAATTGTTGTATCAGACAACCTGATGGCCTCCTTTGGTACTTGATGAATGAACAAGGGAACATGCCCTCTAGTGAATAGTCGACTACTCCCCACAGGTCCCAGTCGAGCTGTTTGCAGTACCTTGCAAAGTAAACAGATCTCGCGGGAACAAGGGCAGTAGGAATATGAAATTCTGCAGACATCTAGGAGACAGATTAAAGACAAAAGAATTAGCTAGTGTTGGAAATGACTATTTAAATCTATATAACTTCTAGTTTGCACACATGGGTGCATTGTCTAACTAGCTTTGTAACTACATCTAGGAATTAAAGATGAGAAAAGGACACTTCAATCATTGACCGAGGTTTAGGCAGTATAAATGACAGACTTTTAGAGACATAGCACACTCGTATTCTATTTTGAGAGTGAAAAAAAATAAGGTAGTGTTCACATGTCAAATATTTTGATAGTTCTCACTAGAAGTGAGCACCTTGTCCCCAACAACAAGCTCAAAGACATGTATTCATGCCATTTTCGTTCCGTCTATAATTTAAATGCTAAAGTTTGAACAAGGTCATGTAAAACATCAATTGTCATCAGGAAATGGTGAGAAGCTTTGAACATATTCTCGACATTCTCAGACAATTATTCACAATGGTGAGGGAGATATGGAAAGGCTCAGCCAACATATGTTGATTTTTCATGAACTTATTGATGCAATACTAATGCATCGTTACTCATATATAGGTTGATATGATACGTGAAAAGATATAGGGAAAACAGTCGGCTAATTACATTTCGTCAACTCCAATGATCGACAATATGGGGTGATGAACAAACAATTTTGTAGCCATGTACTCTCATAATACTGTTAAAATACAAGAAATTTCATACATACCACTTGTAAAGTCCCATCATAAGTCCCTGGTGTGCCAGGATACAAGACTCCTAATACAGTGGGCTTAGACACGATGTTGGAGAAGTTAGCCGACCATTGATCCTGAGAATGATCCAAAAAAATAGAACATTAGTGTGTTGAAAACAAATCATTCCATGCATGTTGACTAGTTAATAAGGAAACCAGTCCCACCACATCCATAAGCATTGCAACAATACAAAACCGAGACATATTGATGACAGCAGTTTCTCGGGAAGCTTCAGTCTTAAGCCTTCCTATTGTAGGAACACTCGGCAGATGCTCGGGGGATGAGTTCAGAAATTCAGTGGTGTTGGGTGGATTTGGCCTATTTGGCAGCTTCCCCCATTCGTTATCGGCCACTTCCTCTGGGAAGAGATCCTGCACAGCTGGATCTTGCTTTTGAAACGCACATCTGTACTCAAAATCATGTAATAGTTCCGTCACGCCATCGTCTTGGAGTTGCCATAAGGGTTCTCTCATCTGGGCCACCGTCATTAACTCCTCCATTGCATCCAGGGATCTTCCAAATATTAATCGCCTTGTGGGCTCGGTAGTTATCGAGACTTTCATTAATAGATCAGTTGCCCTAGCAACTCCCCCTCCTATACCCGAGCTTGATGCACAATCAGAGACACCACTTGCCTGTGGTGAATGCTGAGCTCCAAAAGGCTCAGGAGATTGGTTAGCATGAGCATTGGTTTGAAAAAAGTCGATCGTATGTGGTTAATTGGAGAGAGATTTAGTAGGTGATTAAAAAACTTTGAATTTTAACATGAACAGAACAGTCGATTGAAAAAATAGGGTTTTAGGGTTTGGCTAAAATATCGTGATGAAATTAATCTGCACACACCCATGTCTATTTTACTCTTTTCATGGATCTGATTATCATCCTTCTTAAAAGTGTGAAAAACAATCGTCAGGGTTCATTTGATGCACTTTGCATGCTGAGATGAGACAAGTAATCACCTTGGCATCAATAACAAGTTGTAAACCTAGGTCCATCCCTTCATGGGGAATGGAATCTGATTGCGCAGACCTGTAAAAGGGGGCCAAAAAAAAATCAAAGATACAAGTCATAGCACTTTCTCAACAGAAAGATAGTGACAAGATAAGAGTAATTGCAGATCAAAAAACAAAACTAAGAACAAGATGCTGGTGAGATATATATTTTCAAATGTGAGGAGAAAATTCTGCAATTAAAAATATCAAACAGAAGAAAGAAAAACCCTACTGCTCCACTGGATTGAGCTGAGGATCGGCCAATGCATGATCACGTTCGGGATCAGCCATAGGAAAGAGCGGGAGGACTTCGATCTCCTTCTTCAGTGCCTCATCAATGTTAACTTCGCCACCACCCATTTTATTCATCTCTACAAGAAAAAAAAGACGAGATTTTTTTGGGTTTAGCTCACCTTATCTTTAGACCCTTCAGTTCGCAGAAGAAAATTCAACAGAATGCCCCATAAAAGATCAACCGAAGCTGCAAAAAAGATAAGATCAAGATAACCAAATCGTTATCAAAGACTCAGATATTGCAAAAAGATCACACCATATTCCTTCTGGGTTAGCTCAATATATTCGTGTATCAAAATTCATCAGAAAACCCATCCTTTTTTTTTTGTTTCTTCTGGAGAAATGACATGATCAGCACAACCAGATTGTTTGTAGAACAGATTTGAACAAATCTTTAGCAGATTAAAACGATCGGGAAAAAGTGAAGGAAAAAAGTCCTTCTCTTGAGACACTCATATCTACAAGATCCACACTCATGCAAGCTAAGAAAAGATTTACCTGAAACCACTGGCAATGGAGAAACCAGCTCTCTCTCTCTCTCTCTCTCTCTCTCTCTCTCTCTCTCTCTAGGTCTTGATGTGATTGTAGTGTCTGAGAATGAGTACCAGAGATGATGAAGACATGCACATATATAGGGGGCGAAATTAATTGAGGGGGATGAGCACAAGCCAAAAGAGAAGCGCGATGGTGTGACGTTCAGGTGATTTTTGATTGGTCCGTTTTGGTCTATGAGAGTGCGGACTTCAAGTGAATTTTTTTTTTTGGGATAAAATCTAGGAATGGTGATGGTCTCGCCTGACACGTCAGCATTGTTTCATCCTACTCCAGACTTGGAGTAGACCTATCTAAACCCAATCCAATCTCGACAAGCTCATGATTTTCTTTTTCCTTTCCTTTTTATTTTTTTAACATTTTTCTAAGTGAATTCAATTTTTTTAGGTACATGTCTTTCTTTTTCTTCTTGGGATTTTTTTTTAAATTGATAACGCAGAAAGCTGAAAAATAGGAAGCCGTGTTATCTTATGTTTTCGTAATAAGAAAAAAATATGTAAATGACTGACAAAGGTAAGAGGGAGAATACATATTGATGACCTTCATTAATGTGAAATTCAATAAGTGGGTAAATTCATTTATATAAATTATATTTGTTCAGTAATTTGTATTCTAATGATTCTTTTTGTTTTTTGTAAATTAATATATCGTGATGATATTTCTTCTAGTAGGAATAAAAAATGAGGCGGCTATATAGACTCTGTTTGTTTCATAGAAAATGAATTATTTAAAAACATTTTCCTAAAAACGATTACTTGTATCGCTTAAAATAATTAGTCAATGGAAAATATTTTTCATTATAGACAACAATTTATGTCTAAATATTTTCGTGTACAATAAAAATATTTTTGTTTATTCATTTTTGTAAGCGATATAGATGATCATTTTTAGGAAAACGTTTTCCAAATTATTCATTTTTTGCAAAACAAATGAAGCCATAGTATCATTTTCTTTGTTGGAAGCTCAAGATATTTTGTGTTTAAATTTTTGAGAACCAAATCCAATGAAAGTGTTCGTGATGAAATGAACGAAAGGTAGAGCTTTACTTCGTGATACAAACCCAAGCTTCAATAGTAGAATATGGTAATTTGAAACGAAAACAAAATACCCTCATTTTCCAATTGACAGATAGAAACATATTGGATTGCTTATTAAATTTCTCGAAAATTATTCTTAAAGGTCATGACATTTCCAACAATTTTTTAATTATTTGATGTCTCGTTTATCATATTGTCAACGATATTAACTTAACTTCTACTTCTTTTGCAATGAGAACGACGCTTTTTCTGTCATTTAAATGGTGCAAATTATATTATAAAGTCGACTTTAAATAAAGTGCAGATATAAAAATACGCCAATGGATAGTTAGATGTCCACTCTTACGTAACTAGTATTTTTTTATGTTAAAATAATGATCTTCTTTTGAAAATCAAACTTGACTTATCTGATTTTGTTTTTCGAAAATAGGAGACCAGATAAATTTATACAATGCATACATATACGGATGCTTGTTCATTTGAAGGACATGTTGTGATGTACATTACACATTTGATTACTAAAGTATGGGTGAATTTTCGGTTATGTGAATGAAAATCAATTGATTGCACTATATACTATCACATTTTTCAAATCTGAAATACATATAGCTCATCTAAGCCTTGTGTATTCATAGTACACAGTACGACGAGTTTAGCAAATTGATCGACTAGACAAAGCCTTGTGTATTTATAATAGCTATAGCTTTAGTTTTATCATCGTCTGTTTTTTATATTTTTCTATCCTATTCATCTCTTCATTCATAAAGTACGTATGAACTCACACGTGTGAAATTGCATGTAATTGCTTACTCGTACGTAAATTTATCGTATCGTTCCATGCAAAATTTAAGACCTCATCTAATTGTTTTCATTTCCCCATTCGATTTAATATTTTCATCCATAAAGTACGTCAATTTCACAGGTGTGTAATTGCATGCCTATCTATAATCTTAACATATTGTCTTCAAAGTTAAGGCATAATCTATCTGTCGTGCTGTCAGCGATTAAGTTCATTCGTGGAAACGGATGCTGCATAATTGGAAAGCATTGGAAACAAGAAAGTGACTCGGTATGCAAAAAAAGAATGTATTCTACTAAAGAAAACACTATGGCGGCTATCTTATGCGGTGTTCTTAATGAGGGTTAATGCACACCACAACCTCATGATGCACTTAATGGTTCCACCAGTACTAAACTTTCCAATGTTGTTGACCGGTAATTTCTTACATCACATTAGCTTGTTATCAACATTGAGATTGAAAAACATGAGCCGACTGGACTCAGATCCATGGGTTTTTTAGTAGGTTGTAGCATGCCATTACGATTACTGGTTTCAATATGCCTTTTCGTTTTCTTTTGTTAGTTCCATCACATCAAGTAAGCTGTTCGATTTCTGAGAGAATCACTAACATTGAGAAAAAAGAATCAGCATGCAAGATCTGCGAGAACGTTTGAACTAAGTCCTCTTGGAAATGCATAGCAATACAAATTGCAATGGCACTCCCGTCGTTTTGCCTCTGCCCTTCTTAACTTTATTGAACAAGCATGGACGCGTACTTGTTCTTTATATGCAGAAATGACGATGCTTTACCATTTCCGCTACTGTGCTCTGTCGGGTCATTCCATGGTTTTGTTCTTGTGCTTTTCTGACTGAGAAATTGCTCGTTGCAGCTAAAAAAGAAAGGAAAGAAAGGTGTGGAGCCGAACAAATAGAGCACTTCACACGGGTTCATTTGATTTGATCGATCGAGAAATCGAGGGCTGATTGACGGAAAGTTGGGCGCACAGATGTTACCATTCAGTAAGCTCGAGCAACATAAGATACTTTACTAAGTTGCCAACAGTCAAAGGACTTAATGAAGAAGCTGATATACTTCTGAGATTGCATACTTTCGTCCAGAGTTAAGAGTTCCGTGTCGGTCCTATGTAGGTATAACTGGATTTCATAAGAATCAGATCTTGCTTTACCGGTATGAGACCAGGCGTTTTGACGGGGTCAATGTAAATCCTAGAAAATTGTCCCAACGTCTTCTAGACAGTCACTTTTCACTATTTTGTCTTTGCTTCAATTACTATATAAGACAGCATAAGTAGTTATGGCTATGAATGCGCATCGTGATTCCCTGGTGGTCAAATGAAATCTTCAAACAAACTTGACAAGATGGAGAAAACCCGGGTCAAGCTACAGATGGCAAGATTCCCACGAGAATCATTTTGACCTGAGCTTGATTGATCATGTTGCTAATTGTTTATTTCTTACTATTCTTTGTATAACTTTTCTTGTGAAAATATGAGATTGGATAATAATAAAAACATAACGACTATATCAATCCGATACCAAATTTATATTGCTCGGTCAATGTAATCCAATTCAGGAAAAGAACAACATAAGATTTCACTGTAGATCAAACACTACAATGGAAATTGCAATGACGGGTCACTTAAACACTCTCAGTGATTCTTAGTCCCTGATTACACACAACTTGTTTAATTCTTACAAATTCTCGTGAACTGGTATCTTTATTTCACAAAGTAATTACACAAATTTTTCTCAGCAAGATTTTTGCTATCCGACACCTCTTAATCAAGATGTAATTCATGAAAGGTTTCTCCAACGATTTGCAGGAGAACTCCATCAATTGGACGAGATCCCAACTCTGCACAATCACGGCGTCACTTGCGGTACACACGCAAGCTAGGCTAGAAGATGAAACCTTGAAACAAAACGCATATATGACCGTGGAGTAAAAAAATTGAGCCAACTTAGAATTTCTTCCTAAGAATCTGAACTTCCCCGCTACCCTTACGGCCCCTTAAGAGCTTTTCAATTGCCGCGGACATCTTCCAAATCCAAGCAGTGCTTGGATTCTGCTGTAGCCATGGACTTTAGAAGAAGGCCAACTCTAATTGCCTCATTAGTCACTCCACAAGATTTCTCAGACACAAGTTTCTCTTAAGGAAAAACCACCATAGCATCCAAACTTGTTAGGTGATCGCACATGCACCTTGTTTAACTTAGCAACTACAAAAATTGTCATTTATACATACTCCACCGTGCTAGCACGCACTACCTTAGGTGTTTATGGTTGCAATTTTACCTTGAGCTAAGTACTGTCCATATCTGTGTAATCATTTCCGCAATCACTCTTCCCAAAAATATTGGAGACCTCCTCAAAAGTAACTTCCCACTAACTTGTGAATTTAGTATGGAATACCATAACCGACAGGCCTCGATCTTGTGCATGGTCCAGGGATAATTATTTTGCAAGCGGATATACTCGGCAAATGGATATAAGTAGTAATTGGTCATACCCAACAAGTAGATATACTCGCTAAGTGATTATATGCGGCAAGTAGAGATAAGCGGTAGGTGAATATAGGTGACAAGCGAGTATAAGCGGTAGGTGAATCAAAATTACGAAAATAGCACTTTCAAGCCCAGTTCATAGTTTCACGTTTTTGACATCTAACATGCTACCACACCTCTTGCAATCAATCAAACACATTTAGGCATGTAATAAACAAGTCAAATCATCACAATGACTCAACACGCCAATAATGATGCTTGCTCATACTTTTCATCAAATTCAAGCAAAATTATCAAATATCAACCAACAAAGTCAAAAGTACTAAGTAGATTAACATATCTTAGTCCCTGGAGTTTCACTTAGTTTAAATAAAGATTTGAGCAGCTGAAAGTTTTAGTCACCTTCAATTAAAATAAACTAAATAGAAAGTTAACAATTCTTGTCTTTAAAACAACAATACCCATTGGTAAAAAGTAGCGGAATCCACTAATTCACCTTGGCAACACTTGAAAGATTGTAATAGAAGTTTTAAATAACATAAGTGTGGGATCTTCATTTTGTAGGGTTCATTAACGAAAAGCAACGCAGCGGAATATAGAACCCTAGACAGGATCCATGTGTATATTAAAATCGAAAAGGAATTTCGAAACGTACCTTTTGCAGATTGAAGATAAATCGGCAACCGATTGTGTCTAGATTAGTGCCCCAAGTGTTGCGCCTCTACCGGTATCTACACACACAAATGGAATTCTCCAACGATCCACGTGCTAGCGAAAGATCTTGAAGTTCCTTTTTCTTGAACGCTGTTGACACCTATTTTTGATTTGCCCAAAATTAATTATGTAAAATTTAGGAATTAATTTTTTAGTTCCTAAAACAAAAAAATATTTCAATTTAAATGCATTGCATATAGAAATTAGGCACATTTCGCATTAATAGAGCCTAGTAGAGTTTTGTAAAAATAAATGAATAAATAAATAATAAAAATAAAATAAAATTTCAAAAAAAAAAAGAGTTATTAATTAATTAATTAAAAAAAATAAAACAAAAAAAAATCGGTTCGGGCCGGGTCGGGGCCAGACCGACCCGGCCCGTTCCAGCTTTTCCCCCCCCGCGCGGCCCAGCTTTCCCCTCCGCGCGGCCCAGTCTTCCTCTTTTCTTTCTTTTCTTTTTCCCCTTGCCGGCCCAGCCCGCTTCTCCTTCTCTTCTCTCCCCCTCGCGCGTCTGGGCCCAGCCCGGCCCAGCCTTCTCTTCCTCTTCCTTCTCCCCCCACGCGCGACCGTCGTTGTCCACGCCCCTGTCCGCCTCTGCTTCGCGTCGTCACGCCGACGCACGGCGGCGCCGCCCCCCGTCATCGTCGTCATCCGGCCAGAGGAAGCCCGAACGAGCACGACGACGGGACCGGCATTAATTGCCAGTCCCGTCTTCCCCCATTTCCCGGGCCTCCCTTATCCCCTCCTCCCTCTCTTCTCCCTGTTTTCTCTCTGTCCTCCGATAACCTCCCCCTGCACCGGCCTAATGGCCACAAAAGTCTTCGAGCAGCGTAGGCCGGTGCAGGCCGTCGTCGCGCAGACGTCAGGGAGCAGAGCAGTGGCTCTCAGCCACTACAAAAAACCAGAGACGAAGAGGAGAGCCGGTCGGCCATTTTCCAAAAAAATCAGAGAGAGAGAGAGACCGAGGGAGATAAGGAGAGAAGGAGAGAAAAACAGAGAGGAGAGAGGAGTCTCGGAGTGCTTTGCAGGTCCCGGTCGGCCTCGTCGTCGCCAGCAAGCCGAACGGCGACTCCCGAGAGGTCCGGTCGGCGTTTTTGAGAGAGAAAAGGAAACAGAGAGAGAACCGGGAAAGAAATAGAGAAGAGAGAGGGGCCTGGAGTCCCAGCCGGTGTCACGCCCCGGACCCCGCCGAGCCCGCGACATCCCGCCATCGGTCGTATTGAACGCGACGTCCCAGGACGCGTCGCCGACCCCATACGAAACACCCAATGATAAAGGCAAACGGAAGCGAATATAAAACAACCCAGACAATAAAATATGACAAAAGGATAGCACAAAACAATAATTACATAACAATAACCTAGCTATCAATTTCAAACCACGCTTTTCAAAAAGGGGCGGTGGTTGACAAGCTTATCTCCTCTACAAAAAGGGCTTCAAAAGACAGGGTAAATTTGATCTATTCTTCAATCCCTGTAGTACTCTGGCGGCTTCTCCGACTCGATCACGGTCGCGGATCTGAAAGTGGTTATATAATAACCGTGAGAACGAGTCTCAGTAAGCAATACCCTAAACCCTACAAAGGCCAATGCGTACCCAGACAAGTCGCACAAACAATCTAACCAGCAACTTAACGAGCTCATAACAAAGTACTTACCTTTGCTATCAGAACGCGTACTAACTCTGCACGTCAGTCAAATCGCGACAGAACAATAATATTAACTCAATAACATATCACAATTAATCAAACGCCAACCACACTGGCACTCAATCAATCCAACCAATTCAATCACACATTCAATCAGCCAGTCCAATCAGTTCAATCAATTCAATCACACTCAACTCGCATGCGTGGTCGAACAACTTTCCACGACCTCCCAGGTCCTTTCACACTGCCCGCGCCACTGCGCCTCAGGCCCAATTTCACAGCCCGCGCTACTGCGCCTCAGGCTCAGCCCTTAGATCAAGCCGGGCTCGGTCCCGCGTAACCACGCATCAGGACACTTTTCCTTTCTAATGACCCGCGTAACCTACGCCTCAGGTCTAGTCATGCCTTATTCGCCACACCCGCGTAACCTACGCCTCAGGTTGGCAGCCCTCCGATCGATCCGGGCTTTTTCACATGCACATGCACCACAACACAGTTCGCCATTCTTACACATCGTATCAATCAATTCCAGACACACTCACCACATCCCAATTCACCAAATCAATACATCATGCCAATCCCAGTTAGTGCCAATCCCAGTCACATCACAAGCCCGTCACACCCGATCACACCTTCGACATCCCAAATAGTCACATCCGAACACTAAATTTTTATCCACACGCGTCACCATAATACAATCAATCAATGCACCACAACTAGCCACATAATCACCATAAATCAATTCACCACTTGCCACATAAATCACGCATTAACAATAATTTAACCGACTAATTTATTCTCTAAAATTAGTCACTAAATTATTCAAATCAATCTCTAAACATGTCTAATAGTACCCATTATACTAAATAGGGATTAGGATATCACTTACCAGATTTTTGGCCCGGAGAAAAACCCGCACGGACTCAAAAACGGGCCGGATGAACAGTAACGGGCCGATGAACAGTAACGGGTGAACAGTAACGGGCGTGAACAGTGCTCGGTGAACAGTACGGGCCGTGAACAGTGTCGGGATGAACAGTAATGGGCCCCCGGATGAACAGTGCTCGGAAAAATGGACAGCACGAGCTTTGCGGGGCAGGCGGCTGGCTAGTCGGCTGGGGGGCGTCCCGCAGCGGCTCAGGCGAAGCTCAGGCGTCGGGGTGGGGCGGGGGAGCCGACTGGACGGTGGGGCGGCGGCCGGGACTCACCAGGCGCGGCGGCGACGGCTGGGAAAACCAGAACAGGGGAGGCGTCGGGAGGGGAGAAAACAGGGGAGGGGGAGGTGGTGGCGGCCAAAGGGGGGGCAGTAGGGCGGCAGGGAGGCTGAGGGGAGAGGCCGGAGGGGCAGAGTCGGGGCGGCGGCGGCCGGAACGGCGGCTCGCGGCGGCGGCGGAGTCGGAAGTCCAAAACAGGGGACAGCTCCGGGGAAGAGAGAAAACAGGGGAAAGAGTGAGGAAGAGAAATCAGGGCCAAGGGGGCTGCGGATCGGCGGCGGCTGGCCGGACAAGCCGGCGATGGGCGAGCTGGCCGACGGCAGCGACGAGGATGGCTGGGCTCGTCGGGCGCGGAGGGCAGCGGCGACGGCTTGCTGTCGCGCGCGCGTGAGGGAGAGGAAGGGGACAGTCAGGACGGCGGTCGAGCTGGCCGGCGACGGCGGCGCAAGGCGGTAGGCGGCGGTGGCTGGGCTGGTCGCTAGCACGGCGTGGTCGAGCGAGCAGCAACAGGAGAAGAAATCAGAAGCAGCAGCGTCGGGAGCAAGCCAGCCAAGGAGAGGAAGAAGAGAAGAACAGAAAAGTAAAGGAAAAGAATGAAAGAAAAGGGGGAGAGAGAGAGGAACGGATAGGTCTGACAAGGGGGTAGAAAAATGCGTAAAGTTGTGCACGTGGCAGAGAGGAGAGAGGAAAGAGAGAGGGGCGGCCGAACGTGCAAAAGGGGGAGTGACCGGAGAGAGAGAGAGAGAGAGAGAGAGAGAGAGAGAGAGAGAGAGATTTTTCCGAAAAATAATTAAACTTCATTTCTTTATTAAACGCAAACCGAGAGTCCAAATTCAAAACCGAAAATTGCCCCTCAATCCTAAAAGAGCCTCGCACACAAAAAGGGACAAAGGCCAAATTAATTAAACCGAACTATATCGAGGGAGGTCTACCAGTCCAAATTGCACCAGGTCCAAAACTCCCCTTTTTCCAAAATTCCGGACAATCTCAATGCTGGCTACGATAATATTGACACCGTCCAATTTATTTCGTCCTGAAACTCCCGAAAATCGACTGCCAAGTTCGTGGTCTAAATAACGGCAAAATTCGATCGAATGCGATTCTAGCGAAATCTCAAATTTAAAAATAATAACCGGGAGTGATCAGTTCCCGGGCGAGATTTTACTATAAGCACACTGACGAATTACACGTTTTATAAACCCCAAAATGGGCCGAAATTCGGAATGTCACAACTCTTCCCCCCTTACAAAAATTTCGTCCTCGAAATTTACAACCCTACCCAATCATTCAAACAAAAGGGGGTATTGGTGTCGCATCGATTCTTCACTTTCCCATGTCGCACCTTCAGTCCCATGATGTTCCCAAATCACCTTCACCATCGGAATTGTCTTGTTTCGCAATACCCGCTCCATTCTGTCCTCGATTCTAACAGGCTTTTCCAAGTACGACACTCTGTCGTCTACATCCACTTCTTCATAATTTAGCACGTGTGTCGGGTCCGGCTCATACTTCCTTAGCATAGACACGTGGAATACATTATGGACGTGAGATAAATTTGGCGGTAGCGCGAGACGATAGGCCAGAGTACCAATTCTCTCTAAGACTTCAAATGGACCTACGTACCTCGGGCTCAATTTTCCTTTCTTGCCAAACCGCGACAATCCTCTCATTGGTGACACCTTGAGGAAGACGTGGTCCCCCACTTGGAATTCTAGCGGCCTACGCCTCCGGTCCGCATAATTCTTTTGGCGGCTCTGAGCGATTTTAAGTCTGTCCCGAATAACCTTGACCGTCTCGACCGACTGTTGAACCAACTCTGGACCCGAGATACTTCTTTCTCCTACCTCATCCCAACACAACGGTGTTCTGCAAGCCCTGCCATATAATGCTTCGAATGGTGCCATTCTGATACTCTGCTGAAAACTGTTATTGTAAGCAAATTCCACCAAATGCAACTGTTCTTCCCACTTGCCCTGAAAATCTAGCACACACGCTCTCAGCATATCCTCCAAAGTCTGAATAGTCCTTTCAGACTGGCCATCCGTCTGCGGATGATAGGCTGTACTGAATTGCAACTTAGTTCCCATGGCTGATTGCAGACTTTTCCAAAAGTTCGCAGTAAACCGGGGATCACGGTCCGAAGTGATCGATACCGGTACTCCATGAAGACGAATTATCTGACGCACATATAATTCTGCCAGCCTTTCTAGCTCAAAGTCCTTTCGCACCGCCAAAAAGTGCGCTGACTTGGTCAATCTGTCTACTATTACCCAAATAGAGTCATGTCCCCTCTGGCTTCTTGGCAGTCCCGTTACAAAGTCCATTGTGATGTGTTCCCATTTCCACTCTGGGATTTCCAACGGCTGCAACATTCCACCAGGTTTACAATGTTGTGCCTTCACTTGTTGGCACGTCAAACATTTGGCCACATGCTTGGCCACATCCACTTTCATTCCATTCCACCAATAGTGCTGACGAAGATTCTGGTACATCTTAGTGCTGCCCGGATGGATACTGTAATTGCTCCTATGAGCCTCCGACAAGATCTCTTCCTTAAGTCCCAAATCATCGGGCACGCACAAACGTCCTCGGAACTTAAGAATTCCATCCTCGGACACCTGAAAGTCCGGCTTCCTCTTAGTGTCATCCATACTCACAATTTTCTGAATCTCAAGGTCCGTGGACTGCAACGCCTTGATCTTGGCTTGCACTTCCGGCTCAATCCTTAATGTCGCCATCAGACTGGAGAGATGTCCTACCTCAAATTTAAATTCCGAGTCTCGCGCTCCTTCCAATAAAATCCACTCTTTAACCAACAATTGCGCGATGCTCGATTTCCTGCTCAAGGCATCCGCTACCCGGTTGGCCTTTCCGGGATGATACAATATGTCACAATCATAATCCTTCAGCAATTCCATCCAACGCCTCTGCCTCATATTCAGTTCCTTCTGCGAAAATAAGTACTTGAGACTCTGATGATCCGTGTAAATCTGGAACCTCTCTCCACATAAATAATGCCTCCAAATTTTAAGGGCGAAAATAATCGCGGCTAACTCCAAATCATGAGTCGGATAATTTAGCTCGTGCGGTCTCAATTGTCGCGATGCGTACGCCACTACTCTTCCATGTTGCATCAATACACACCCCAATCCTCTTAGTGATGCGTCACTATAAATCTCATATCCTCCCGAACCTGACGGGATTGTCAACACTGGTGCGGTTGTCAACCTCTGTTTCAACTCCTGAAAACTCCTTTCGCACTTATCTGTCCATTCAAACCTCATCTCTTTCTTTAGTAACCGCGTCATTGGCATCGCTAATGCCGAAAACCCTTCCACAAAGCGTCTGTAATAACCTGCTAGACCCAAGAAGCTCCGAACCTCGGTAACTGTTGTCGGCCTTGGCCAATTCACAACGGCTTCAATCTTTACCGGATCCACTGCAATTCCTTCTCCGGATACCACATGTCCTAAGAATGCCACTCGATGAAGCCAGAATTCACACTTGCTGAACTTAGCATAAAGCGCATGTTCTCTTAGAGTCTGCAAAACTTTTTCCAAATGTAACTCGTGCTCGGCGGAACTCTTCGAATATACAAGAATATCGTCTATGAACACGATTACAAACTGATCCAGAAACTCCTTGAATACCCTATTCATCAAATCCATAAAGGCTGCCGGGGCATTCGTCAATCCGAACGGCATTACTGTAAACTCGTAGTGCCCATATCTTGTCCTGAATGCCGTTTTTGGTATGTCCTCCCTTTTTATTCTCAATTGATGGTACCCCGTTCTTAGGTCGATCTTGGAAAATATCGATGCTCCTTGCAACTGATCAAACAGGTCATCAATCCTTGGTAGGGGGTACTTATTCTTAATGGTCACCTGATTTAACTGTCTGTAATCTATGCACAACCTCAAGGACCCATCTTTCTTTCTCACGAATAACACCGGTGCTCCCCATGGAGACGCACTCGGGCGGATAAAGCCTTTATCTAGCAACTCCTGCATTTGGACCTTCAATTCTTTTAATTCAGACAGTGACATCCTATAGGGTGCTTTTGAAATCGGTTCTGTCCCTGGAGCCAACTCAATTACAAACTCCACTTCTCTATCAGGTGGCAGTCCCGGCAATTCCTGAGGAAAGACATCGGGAAAGTTGCACACCACGGCTATGTCTTCTAGCCTCGGCTCTCTAGCCGTCGAATCAACTACATTTGCCAGAAACCCTTGACACCCTTCGTCCAGCAATTTTGTTACCTCGAGCGACGAAATCCAAGGGATCGAGGTTCCTCCTCGATTTCCCATAAACTCAAATCTAGGATGTCCAACCGGATTAAATTGGATCACCCTGCTACTACAATCCACAACAGCTCTCTGTCGGACTAGCCAGTCCATCCCAACAATCACGTCAAAGTCATGCATAGATAAGACTGCCAAATCTATTCTTCCTTCCCTATCGCTAACCACTATCTTACAATTAGGACATCCAAACTCAATCAGCACTTTATCATTCAGCGGGGTAGTCACACACAGCATAACATCAAGCGGCTTTGGCTCAATCCCAGTTAATTTAACGAACTGATCAGATATAAACGAATGCGACGCCCCCGGATCAAATAAGGCATATGCAGCATGATCACAGAGAGAGACCGTACCTGTGACCACGCCAGGCGCGTTCTCAGCTTCCCTCCTTGCCATTGCATACACCCGTCCTTGAGCCGGCGGTCTATTCTGATTGGCCGGTTGGGTGGCTCCAATTTGATTTCCATTCCGGGGCGGCAGTGGTAGTAGGGCAGGTGACCTGGCCTGCCTGTTGTTAGGACAATCCCTCATCTGGTGGCCCCTTCCGCCACATGTAAAACATGCTCCACCCCTATTCGGGCAAGGCCCATTTCCGTGCCTTCCTCCACATAGTCTACACGGAACGTTCGGATAACGGTTTGGCTTCCCAATATTCCTCCTAGCGGGAGGGACGAAACGACTATTTCCTGTCATGGGTCTTTTCCCAAGTTGACGGCTGTCCCTAGCCGGGACATGCCGCAATCCAGAAGCGGCAGCCCGGTCCGTCTGATCTCGCTCAATTGCCTGAGCCCGTTCATAAATCTCATTATAGCCCCTCAAGTTCAGTGAGATCATTTGACTGCGAAGGTCCGGCTTCAGCCCATCTCGGAACCTCCTAGCTTTGTCCGTTGGGTCCTCCACCATTCTGGGGGCAAATTTGGACAGCCTTGCGAACTCGCCTTCATACTGATCCACCGACATTTGACCCTGACGAAGTCTCATAAATTCTGCCAGTTTCTGCTCTCGGGCGCTTTCCGAAAAGTACTTAGCATTGAAGGTCTCAGAGAAGATGGCCCAGTTCAGAGCAGTACCAACGGGGAATACTTGACCTCTGGTGGCCCTCCACCAATCGCTTGCATTGTTCTGTAGCTGGTAAACTGCTAGTGTTACCTTTTCTTCCTCAGTGCACCCTAGCACCTCAAAAGCCTTTTCTAGCTCTTCCACCCATCTTGGGGCAGCTTCAGCATCGCCTCTTCCATCAAACTTAGGGGGTTTCAATCTCAGAAACTGCTCTACTAGCTTAGACATTGGCCTGATCGCATTTACTTGCACTGGACCCGGATTTCCACCAATCACATTATTCCCCTGGCCTCCATTATCCCCAACTATCTCACTGGCAGCTGCAGCGGCAACATTAGCACTTCGTTCCCCCGTCTGACTACCTGATAATATTCCCGCATCCTCTAGCGCCCTCCACATTTCATCCACCCTGGGGTCCCCCATTAGTTCAGCTAGCGGGACTACGCGACCTCGACCTCGACCTCGACCTCTACCTCGACCTCTACCTCGACCTTGACCACTCATCTTACTAAATCTCACAAAAGCTCACCTGCTATAATCCCACACAGGAATTAGAAACTTAGGTCAACTATCCCAGTTTAAAGCCCTAGGAAACAAATCATAACAATAATTCATTAAGCAGGCAGCCAATTACAAACAATGCCCAATCACAACCAACAGAGTTCGTACGCTTACCTCAAGTCCTGACGCACCTGCATCTCACATACCATTGCATAAAAATCACTCAGCAATCACAATCACACAGTCTAAGGTACGCATGGCACACGAGTCTCCCTAATTGGCTACCCTTAAGTCATCGCTCCTTATCACTCCAGGTTTCGACCAACTTGGATCGAGCTGACCTTGCTCTGATACCAAATCAACCGGGATGTCACGCCCCGGACCCCGCCGAGCCCGCGACATCCCGCCATCGGTCGTATTGAACGCGACGTCCCAGGACGCGTCGCCGACCCCATACGAAACACCCAATGATAAAGGCAAACGGAAGCGAATATAAAACAACCCAGACAATAAAATATGACAAAAGGATAGCACAAAACAATAATTACATAACAATAACCTAGCTATCAATTTCAAACCACGCTTTTCAAAAAGGGGCGGTGGTTGACAAGCTTATCTCCTCTACAAAAAGGGCTTCAAAAGACAGGGTAAATTTGATCTATTCTTCAATCCCTGTAGTACTCTGGCGGCTTCTCCGACTCGATCACGGTCGCGGATCTGAAAGTGGTTATATAATAACCGTGAGAACGAGTCTCAGTAAGCAATACCCTAAACCCTACAAAGGCCAATGCGTACCCAGACAAGTCGCACAAACAATCTAACCAGCAACTTAACGAGCTCATAACAAAGTACTTACCTTTGCTATCAGAACGCGTACTAACTCTGCACGTCAGTCAAATCGCGACAGAACAATAATATTAACTCAATAACATATCACAATTAATCAAACGCCAACCACACTGGCACTCAATCAATCCAACCAATTCAATCACACATTCAATCAGCCAGTCCAATCAGTTCAATCAATTCAATCACACTCAACTCGCATGCGTGGTCGAACAACTTTCCACGACCTCCCAGGTCCTTTCACACTGCCCGCGCCACTGCGCCTCAGGCCCAATTTCACAGCCCGCGCTACTGCGCCTCAGGCTCAGCCCTTAGATCAAGCCGGGCTCGGTCCCGCGTAACCACGCATCAGGACACTTTTCCTTTCTAATGACCCGCGTAACCTACGCCTCAGGTCTAGTCATGCCTTATTCGCCACACCCGCGTAACCTACGCCTCAGGTTGGCAGCCCTCCGATCGATCCGGGCTTTTTCACATGCACATGCACCACAACACAGTTCGCCATTCTTACACATCGTATCAATCAATTCCAGACACACTCACCACATCCCAATTCACCAAATCAATACATCATGCCAATCCCAGTTAGTGCCAATCCCAGTCACATCACAAGCCCGTCACACCCGATCACACCTTCGACATCCCAAATAGTCACATCCGAACACTAAATTTTTATCCACACGCGTCACCATAATACAATCAATCAATGCACCACAACTAGCCACATAATCACCATAAATCAATTCACCACTTGCCACATAAATCACGCATTAACAATAATTTAACCGACTAATTTATTCTCTAAAATTAGTCACTAAATTATTCAAATCAATCTCTAAACATGTCTAATAGTACCCATTATACTAAATAGGGATTAGGATATCACTTACCAGATTTTTGGCCCGGAGAAAAACCCGCACGGACTCAAAAACGGGCCGGATGAACAGTAACGGGCCGATGAACAGTAACGGGTGAACAGTAACGGGCGTGAACAGTGCTCGGTGAACAGTACGGGCCGTGAACAGTGTCGGGATGAACAGTAATGGGCCCCCGGATGAACAGTGCTCGGAAAAATGGACAGCACGAGCTTTGCGGGGCAGGCGGCTGGCTAGTCGGCTGGGGGGCGTCCCGCAGCGGCTCAGGCGAAGCTCAGGCGTCGGGGTGGGGCGGGGGAGCCGACTGGACGGTGGGGCGGCGGCCGGGACTCACCAGGCGCGGCGGCGACGGCTGGGAAAACCAGAACAGGGGAGGCGTCGGGAGGGGAGAAAACAGGGGAGGGGGAGGTGGTGGCGGCCAAAGGGGGGGCAGCTAGGGCGGCAGAGGAGGCTGAGGGGAGAGGCCGGAGGGGCAGAGTCGGGGCGGCGGCGGCCGGAACGGCGGCTCGCGGCGGCGGCGGAGTCGGAAGTCCAAAACAGGGGACAGCTCCGGGGAAGAGAGAAAACAGGGGAAAGAGTGAGGAAGAGAAATCAGGGCCAAGGGGGCTGCGGATCGGCGGCGGCTGGCCGGACAAGCCGGCGATGGGCGAGCTGGCCGACGGCAGCGACGAGGATGGCTGGGCTCGTCGGGCGCGGAGGGCAGCGGCGACGGCTTGCTGTCGCGCGCGCGTGAGGGAGAGGAAGGGGACAGTCAGGACGGCGGTCGAGCTGGCCGGCGACGGCGGCGCAAGGCGGTAGGCGGCGGTGGCTGGGCTGGTCGCTAGCACGGCGTGGTCGAGCGAGCAGCAACAGGAGAAGAAATCAGAAGCAGCAGCGTCGGGAGCAAGCCAGCCAAGGAGAGGAAGAAGAGAAGAACAGAAAAGAAAAGGAAAAGAATGAAAGAAAAGGGGGAGAGAGAGAGGAACGGATAGGTCTGACAAGGGGGTAGAAAAATGCGTAAAGTTGTGCACGTGGCAGAGAGGAGAGAGGAAAGAGAGAGGGGCGGCCGAACGTGCAAAAGGGGGAGTGACCGGAGAGAGAGAGAGAGAGAGAGAGAGAGAGAGAGAGAGAGAGAGAGAGATTTTTCCGAAAAATAATTAAACTTCATTTCTTTATTAAACGCAAACCGAGAGTCCAAATTCAAAACCGAAAATTGCCCCTCAATCCTAAAAGAGCCTCGCACACAAAAAGGGACAAAGGCCAAATTAATTAAACCGAACTATATCGAGGGAGGTCTACCAGTCCAAATTGCACCAGGTCCAAAACTCCCCTTTTTCCAAAATTCCGGACAATCTCAATGCTGGCTACGATAATATTGACACCGTCCAATTTATTTCGTCCTGAAACTCCCGAAAATCGACTGCCAAGTTCGTGGTCTAAATAACGGCAAAATTCGATCGAATGCGATTCTAGCGAAATCTCAAATTTAAAAATAATAACCGGGAGTGATCAGTTCCCGGGCGAGATTTTACTATAAGCACACTGACGAATTACACGTTTTATAAACCCCAAAATGGGCCGAAATTCGGAATGTCACAGCCGGTCTCGCCGTCTCCAGCAATCTGACCGGAGACGCCCGGAGCACCCCTCCGGCCATTTTTGAGAAGAAACAGAGGAGAGAGAGAACAGACCAGAGGAGAGAAAGAGAGAGAGAGAGAGAGAGCGTGGCCGGGAGTTCACCGGAGCAGAGCCAACAATCTCGCCGCCGCCCACGCAGACACCGGAGACGCCCAGCCACGCCGTCGACCGGCGAACATCCCCTCGGCCGAGAAGCACCTCTGTTCTCCCCTGTTTTTGCACGCCGTCCGGCCGGGACTCGTGCCGGCCGAATCGCGCGATTCCCGGCCCATACCGCCGTCCTCCGCCGTCCGTGTGTCGACACTGAAGGTAGGCTGGGTCGCCGGAGTCCACCGAGTCGCCGGAACAGGTCAGATTCGGCCATTTTTGGCCACGCCCGCCAACTGTTTGATAAAATTCCCCAGAGAAGCCGATTTTGATTTGGCTCGCCGGCCGGCGAACCGACGGCCGGACGGCGAGCCAAGCGGTCGGTGACGCTGGTGGCCGCCCCAGGGGCCGTTCCAGGGGGCATCGACGGCCTGGGCCAGCCGGCGGACGGCCAATTTTGGCTCCGCCGGTGACTCTCTCCGCGGATCTGCGAATCGGGTCGGATTCGACCCGAATCAGCAGATCCGACCCGGGTCAACTCCCGGGTCGGATCCGTTGACTCGGGTCGATTCTGACCGACCCGAATCAGTCGACCCGACCCTGTCAACGACCGGGTCGGGTCCGTTGACTCGGGTCGGTCTCGTCCGACCCGGATCAGCCGATCCGACCCGGGTCAACGATCCGGGTCGGATCCGTTGACCCGGGTCGGTTCCGACCGACCCAGATCCGACCCGACCCGACCGGTTTTTTTATTTTTATTTTCTTTTATTTTATAAAAAAATATTAAAAAATCCAAAAAAAAATTAAAAAAATCAAAAAAAATAATAAAAAAGGTTTTTATTTTCCTTTTTCTTTCCCGTTTTTTAATTAAAAATTTTGAAATAATATTTTCAAAAAAAAAAATAATAATAATATTTTCGTCTTTTTTATTTTTTTTATTTTTATTTTTATTATTTTTTTCCGAAAAAAAAAAAAAATTCGAATTTTTTTTTAGTGTAGGATTTATCTGAGTGTTTTAATCCTTTATGCATGTTGTTGTGTTGTTTAAATTCAACAAGCCTGAAATCGCGTGGTAGTATGTTGCATGTTTTATTATTACCGTCGCGTTGTTATGCATGTGTTTTAATACAATTGCCTGAATTGTTGTGTTTTGAATGTCATCTGGCTTAGTTAGGGCTAGAACCATAGGTTGCATGACTGCTAATCATTTCTGATTATGCACTCGCTTGATCACCTCACATGTTAGGAGAAATGTCCTAAAATCAATCCAAATTGCTTGATAAATGTTTTCAAAAAATGAACAGGGTAGAATGGTACCGAAAGGGCATTAGTTATCCAACTAATGTAACCAAGTCCCCGAATTCAGTTAATCTCTGGTTCGTAGGAATAGGGTGATTCTCCCATCACCTTATTTGGGTTTCTAATCGACCCACCTCAAATCGATTAGTGGCGACTCCTTGGTATAAACCATTTGCATGTTAAATATATTTAAACCTTAAGTCGCGATATGGTATGGGCTTGGGAGAGCCCGAGTTAAGTCCTAAACCTAGACTTAGGACGTACCAGGCGAGCCCCCCTGCTTTTTGCGTATCGTCCAAAGAGGGCTCGGGAGTTCGGTCGCGACAGACTGGCGACTCCACTGGGGACTGCATTTTTCTAAAGTGGACTTAAGCCAAAATTTTGCCCTGTTCAAAATAATTTTTGGCAGCAAGGATTCCAGGTATGAGCCTGACGTTAAGGTGTTATTTGTTCTTGCAGGTTCGAATTGATTGTTTATAAATTGTTGTGCATGCTTTAATGATTTAGCACTACACTATTGCACACACAACCACGCTGCCGGACCTGGGCCGCAATAGGACATTTTAGGATGGTGTTAAGAAAGATACGACCTCGAACGCGAGTCCGCGATGTAGAGGTTGCCTTTCTTTTCCCCGGAATTCATTTCTAAAAAATTGTAAAGAAATATCTTTAGCCGCTATTTGCGTGACTATAAGATATTTCTTTCGATTTGGCCGAAGTTAAAAGGACTTGACACCAACGCGAGTCTGCGACGGTCAGGCACCCTTTTAATTTCATTTTGTTGAGCCAGTCTAGATAGAAATCGAGCCTCACTCCTCATGTGCATGTCGTTGTGATTGCCATGGCTCAAGAAAAGGTATATATTCTATCCTTTTTCATTTTTATTATGCAGCCTACTAATTCAATTGATTTGTTATTAATAGGCCACCCGTTGATTGCATTCTATACACGATGGGAAAAACTGATACCCAATTTGTCCCTGTTCCTAAGAAAATTTTCTGGCATGGAGGGACCGACGAGACGAGGGATATGCTTATTGCGGAACTTGTCCGTGAAAATAAGCAGCTCCGAGAAGACTGTAGCTTTCCCATCGTTTATAAAATGAGCATCCGGGAAGGGCGCCCTTTTTGTTAAAAGCCCCTTTTTATATATTTCCCTAGTAATTATGTTCAGGGGTTTTGGTTTTCTTCCTTAAAAGTGTTTTTGGGTTGTACTAATGTTAATATAACTCGGGCCGTTTTTTATGCTTTAAATAAAATTTTTTGCCCCTTTGTGACACCACCGCGGCCTTTGGCCCAGTGGTATCCGGGGATGTAAGCGTCACGGTCCGAGGCGACCGGGGTTCGAACCCCGGGGACGCCGCCTGTAATGTTGATATTAATAAAAACCCTTTTTGCTTATTTTTTCTTTGCAAATAAAGAAAATATGTAATAATATTATGCCTAGATCATAAAATGATTCTTTATTAGGCATTATACTCATTTATTTCAACGTTTTCTCAGGTAATTGTGAAAAATGGCCGAAGAAAACGCCCGCCTCAATAACATGGAAAATGAGATAAAATTGATCCTCAACGCGATCCAAAATCTCACAAAGCAGGTGGAATCCATTCAGGGCAAGCTTATGCCCACACCTACAGCAATCAAGATGATGTCACCACCATCGCCCGATCAGGAGCAGGTGACCCAATTAATTGGTTCAGAAGGAAACCTGCCGTCGGGTGCCTTTCCCGACAGAACTTGGCAAGATGTCCAACTCCTACAGTGGCAGGGCAATGTACGACGATACTCGCCATTTCCCAAATCCATGGATGTTATATTCCATATCCTTTTGCAAAAAGGACTGATCACGAGGAGGCCAAAGCACCCCACTCCCGAGTACTTCATTAACTACGATCCCTCCAGATCTTGTGACTTTCACTCGGGAGAGGTCGGACACTCGCTAGATGATTGCGATGCTCTGAAGAATAGAATTCAAGACCTACTGGATGCCAGAGCATTTACTTTTCGTGCCCCGTGGCTGTGTCATGGTGAGGATGACCTTTTGGTGGTGCCTAGCCTTCGCGCCGCCGCCCCTGAGCTTTCTGATAAGGCACGTAAAGGAAAGGCTATTATGGATACCTTGGGCCAACCCAGTGGTAAATTCGACTATTACGTTGACTACCAGATGCCGTCAAGTTTTTATGAAGATTAGCAAATTAGCATTCCTAGCGGATGGAACGACTTTGGAAAGCTGACATCAGTGAAGAGAAAAGCCGATGAGCTGGATTCTTGGAATGATGATTTTGAAGATTTCTTCGTCGGTGCAATAGACGAAAGACCGGTGGAGAGAATGGGCGCAAGCCCGCCTGAGTAGAATTCCTCTTCTCCTTCCTACATGAATCCCTGGAAAAGGGATTATCCTTGTGTTTTGTTTGACGTCATTTCTGTTGGAAGAAGTGTCTTTTCGAACTTTCCCTCTTTTGAGGTTGTAAATTCATGTATTGTAAATAATGTTTTGAGGGCATGAGGTGGTACACCAAACCGGCCCGTTGATGATATCCAGCCATGTAAAGGAAGGTATTCTGAGGCCCGGGCTTCCTCATACTTCCTTGTTTTTAAGCTTTTGAAAATAGAACAAACGATTTGTCATTTTTCAAAAGGACAAAAATGGTGTTGGAAAAGCATGCATGTTCATAACCCTGTTTGTTTTTCTAACTCGCTCACTTCATGTCTCAGAGCATATTCCTTTTGATTTATTATTACAAAAGGGGCATTTGGAAACGGCACAAACTGAAGAACACTGGTAATGCTACCAGACCAACTCATTTGATAGGGGCAGTCCGAGCAAGGATCAGCCAACCTTCAAAATGAAATGTGGGGCAAATCTCATCACTTCTAGTGTGAGATATCAATTCCAGAAAGTCAGAGGGAGTGCTGAGCATTCCTCGACACCATGATGAGCGAAACATCATTTCATACAAAAGTCGGGGACAGATCAAGAAAAGATTACCCCTTTTGGAAAGAAAAAGGTACGTCTTATTCCTAAACAAATTTTGAAAATGACATTCCATCCCTTTTCTTTTGCAGATAATGAAATGGGGAACATGCTAGACCCTGACGAGCTAGCAAGCCGGATGGAGCACCAATGCTGGGACCTCTTAAATGAAGCATGACGAAGAAGTGCTTAATTGAAAGAGTAGACTAGGGGGCATGCAATCCCCCAGTCCATCAAAAAGGGTGTATTTCGTTCCTAAAGTTCATCCACTTTAGCACAGAAATGACACATTTTTTTTCTTTTATATAGGACAAATTTGGGTAAAGATTCTGTGCAAGCAGCTGGAAAGGACTTTGCATATGACAAGATAGAGTCAATTCTAGTCCCACCAATCATGGAGGTCTCGACGTCAGTCATGCCCACATCAGTCAAAGACCTTTAAAGTGGAGATTAGCTTTGCTGCGAAGATCCCCATGAAGGAGCAGACTGAGACAGAGAAGGCTGAACAAAGTAAAGAGGAGAAAAGACTCTGCTAGCTTTGAAGGCAAAATGGAAGAAGGGTAATCTGTATCGTTCTCAATTTACCCTCAATCATCTCACTTCTAACATAAGCTCATGTTTTTGTCAGAAGGAGATTATCAACATTTGAGAGAACTCAAGATGTTGTCAATCTAATCTCAAATGAAAGGAATCACGAAGGGTAATGTTGTATCGTTCCCAATTCCTGTTTTTTAAAAAACCGTTCATTAACACGGTCTTTCCCATTGCCTTGCAGATTTACTTCACCATTGCAGTACAGGTAAGTATCTCTGTCTCTAAAAACTTTTCTCATAAAAGTACAAAGAAGCAAAGAAAGAGGAAACATGTTAAAGCAAATGAATGCTTAACCTTTCTTCAAGTGCATTGCATGTCCTTTGAAAAGAATTTTGCATGGTAATTTTACCTGTTTAATGCACCAATCTCCTATGAAAATCTTGACAACTCGACGAATGGTGTCGAATTACTCCAATGTATTGAACGAGGTGTGTCAGGATGACGAGAGGCAATCCTTAATCTATACACATTCTCAAGTACCAAACCCTTGCAAGATGAGTGAAAAGGTTTCATTTCTACAAGGTAAAGGGATTTCTCGCATAAGGTACGGCAGTCAAAATGACGAGAGGCAGTTCATTTCTCTGCCCCATACACTACCGTTAATCCTTTGCTTAACCATTTTTGAGCCCACACACTCGGAGGTTCCTTTCAAATTACCCCTGTCAAGAACCACCCCACATTGGGGCAACTTGAGGTAAACCAGCCTCATAGGATGGATTCAAACTCAGAGGAAACAAGAAAAACATCCTTTCCTTCCGGTCATCGCCCCCTGGCTTCGACCTCGTTGTTTTCACGGAACCCGCGGTCCTCAACAGAGTCCTCCAAGATCAGCACACCATCGACAACCAGACAGTCGAGGTTAAGAGGGCTTTGTCAAGAGAGAAGCAGCAAACTAATGCCTGTCCAAAATGTCAATATCTTATTGATAACAGTGATGTTTTCACTAAGCAAGACAAGCAGAATGAGGAGTTTGTAATATCTAAAATTTTCTATGATCATCAGCTGCAACAGCTCACACAAGGTGAAAAAGATGAATAGAAATTTTCTTGCTCTCACTTGCATTAATCTTTGAGTGTTTTTATTGCAGATGAACTCTCATGATAGTTTAAGTGCCATAGGATGATGAAGAGCAGTTCTTCTTCTATCCCATACACTTATATCCCTTGCTAGCCCAATTGAGCCGACAATTTCATTCCGTACGAACCCAATTGGTGATCATCCCCCACACTGGGGCAAGGCAAAAGTCATCACGGTTTGAGCATCACAGTCTCAAGAACCGAATGAAGATGAAGACTCCAGCAACCCAAAAACATCGTCTGTTCAGCTTTGTTTAGGCTAGTCCTGACAGCATCAGAAGAGCAGCTAAAAAAAAAAAAAAGCTGAAAAATAGGGGCATGAAAAAGCAGTGTGCCTGGTAAAAGCAAGGCCAATGCCCATGAATGGAGATCTATGGGCGTGATGAAAGCGCTCTCAAATATCTCAAAGACATTAAGTGGTGAAGAATAGACAACCCCAAAGGGTTGAAACTTGAGTTCTTTTTCGATGTAAATTCCTACTTTAAGAACTCTGTCTTGACAAAGATCTGTCACATGATAAAGAAAGACGAACCTATTCTTGAGAAAGCATTTGGGACAGAGATAGAATGGTATCCAGGAAAATGCTTGACGCAAAAGCTCCTCAAGAAAAAGTTGTCAAAGATGCTAAAACGCAGGATTACCCAAGAAGTCTTCCAGAAGGATCCTGACGGCGGAATAAAAAGACCGGTGACAATGCTAGATGATCACCAATTCTTACCCTCACACACATTTTTGAGCCTAACGATCATTTCGTTCCTCAACCCGCAAACCAAGCCCATGTTACATCCCTCATGAAGTCTCTTCTGACTGGGACATTTGAATTAACACGGGATTTCAAATGTTTATAAACAACGCTTGAAGAAGTGCGAGCAAGACTACTTTCTATCTCTTTTGCAGGGTTCTTGACTTGTAAACCCGGAGATAATTGCAGAGTACTTTCTTTCATGGCCTTGACTCGGACAGTCTCCTTTGTTAAGCCATTGACCAAGCCTACATTACGACCCTGAGGAAGACCTCTCAGATTGGCAACGTCGTATCGCTTGCGAGAAAACTCAGACCCTTGTTGATGTGATAGCGGTCAGACTGAGTGTTTTCGATGTTCCCGCATTAATGGACGGGACAAACAACCCTTTTCAGTGAGAGCGAGTGAAAGTCCTTTCTGACTGAAAGTCTCTCGTTCATCATCTTGAGAAAGTTCACCTTGCGAAAAAGTTGTCTTGATTGACCCACGGTGGACTTTTGGTGATGCAAACATGGCAAAATCATCATGCATGAATTTGCAAATGCACACTTTGGAATAGCCCAACTTGTCTATCTTTGATGAATGCATGCATGTATGTGCTAATCATCTTTGACAGCTCAGAGTTTTAATCCCCATTGATGAAATACAAAATTCGGGCACTGGAGAAGCCCTCATTATCATCCCAAGGGAGATGCCCCGAAAAAGGTCGGTTATTCAGCAGATGATGCATCAAACCTCCGGGAACGTGCTCAGGTAAGTACATTCTACCCTTTGCCCGGTCCCAAAATCATCAGATTTCTTTTCAAACTACCCAGAAAGTAAACCGGGTATTCCTTTGAAAATGAAATGCATCTTGACTAGCTGGTCAAGATATTTCGTACAACACTCGAGAATAACCTCAGTTGTTTATTTCTCCAATGAATGTGTTTGTACAAAGAAAAACTTGTCTGACAGGAGACATGCCCTTAAGAGGCAGGAACGCGTCCAGGTAAGTATATTCTACCCATGTCTGGTTCCAAAAATCCATGTACCTATAATTGTTATGGTACTCTTTGAACATTGGACTGACCCCTCTGTTCATCCTTTTGAGCACGGAACTGATTCCCTCTGTTCACATCAAATCCTCGGGCGAGGACCCCCAGGTGCTCATCGTTTGAGCTTTTCAAGACCTGCTGGCGAGGACCCATCAGGCAAACCATCAAACCTCGGGCGAGGACCCCCAGGTGCTCATCGTTTGAGCCTTTTCAAGACCTGCTGCCAGAAACCTAGCAGGCAATCAAATCCTTGGGCGAGGACCCTGAGGTGCTCATCGATGAGGTGCTCATCGTTTGAGTTTCCAAGACCTGCTGCCAGAAACCTAGCAGGCAATCAAATCCTTGGGCGAGGACCCTGAGGTGCTCATCGTTTGAGTTTCCAAGACCTGCTGCCAGAAACCTAGCAGGCAATCAAATCCTTGGGCGAGGACCCTGAGGTGCTCATCGATGAGGTGCTCATCGTTTGAGTTTCCAAGACCTGCTGCCAGAAACCTAGCAGGCAATCAAATCCTTGGGCGAGGACCCTGAGGTGCTCATCGATGAGGTGCTCATCGTTTGAGTTTCCAAGACCTGCTGCCAGAAACCTAGCAGGCAATCAAATCCTTGGGCGAGGACCCTGAGGTGCTCATCGTTTGAGTTTCCAAGACCTGCTGCCAGAAACCTAGCAGGCAATCAAATCCTTGGGCGAGGACCCTGAGGTGCTCATCGATGAGGTGCTCATCGTTTGAGTTTCCAAGACCTGCTGCCAGAAACCTAGCAGGCAATCAAATCCTTGGGCGAGGACCCTGAGGTGCTCATCGATGAGGTGCTCATCGTTTGAGTTTCCAAGACCTGCTGCCAGAAACCTAGCAGGCAATCAAATCCTTGGGCGAGGACCCTGAGGTGCTCATCGATGAGGTGCTCATCGTTTGAGTTTCCAAGACCTGCTGCCAGAAGCCCAGCAGGCAGACCGTCAAACCCTTGGGCGGGAACACCCAGGTACTTTGACAAACAAAATCCAGTCAGTCAAGGCGACCGAAGAAAGGTTCGGGTCCTAGACAAACAATCCTCAGTCAAGGCGACCGAAGAAAGGTTCGGGTCCTAGACAAACAATCCCCAGTCCAGGCGACCGAAGAAAGGTTCGGGTCCTAGACAAACAATTCCCCGTCAAGGCGACCGAAGAAAGGTTCGGGTCCTCGACACACAATATCAACTATCTGGAATTACTCTACCCTTCGGCAAGGTAAGTAGCCCCAGGTAAGCTTTTATTTGCTTTAGCATGCATCATTTTATCGCATCATGAAAATGGGACTCACAGTCCCGCCAAAAATAGCATTCATTAAGCATGCACGGGCCAAATTTAGGTGTCATTTTATCTTTGAATGTAACCTCTGCGAGCGCAACCTCTGCGAGCTCACCTTCAAAGAGGGGCAGCTGTTGACACCTATTTTTGATTTGCCCAAAATTAATTATGTAAAATTTAGGAATTAATTTTTTAGTTCCTAAAACAAAAAAATATTTCAATTTAAATGCATTGCATATAGAAATTAGGCACATTTCGCATTAATAGAGCCTAGTAGAGTTTTGTAAAAATAAATGAATAAATAAATAATAAAAATAAAATAAAATTTCAAAAAAAAAAGAGTTATTAATTAATTAATTAAAAAAAAGAAAACAAAAAAAAATCGATTCGGGCCGGGTCGGGGCCAGACCGACCCGGCCCGTTCCAGCTTTTCCCCCCCGCGCGGCCCAGCTTTCCCCTCCGCGCGGCCCAGTCTTCCTCTTTTCTTTCTTTTCTTTTTCCCCTTGCCGGCCCAGCCCGCTTCTCCTTCTCTTCTCTCCCCCTCGCGCGTCTGGGCCCAGCCCGGCCCAGCCTTCTCTTCCTCTTCCTTCTCCCCCCACGCGCGACCGTCGTTGTCCACGCCCCTGTCCGCCTCTGCTTCGCGTCGTCACGCCGACGCACGGCGGCGCCGCCCCCCGTCATCGTCGTCATCCGGCCAGAGGAAGCCCGAACGAGCACGACGACGGGACTGGCATTAATTGCCAGTCCCGTCTTCCCCCATTTCCCGGGCCTCCCTTATCCCCTCCTCCCTCTCTTCTCCCTGTTTTCTCTCTGTCCTCCGATAACCTCCCCCTGCACCGGCCTAATGGCCACAAAAGTCTTCGAGCAGCGTAGGCCGGTGCAGGCCGTCGTCGCGCAGACGTCAGGGAGCAGAGCAGTGGCTCTCAGCCACTACAAAAAACCAGAGATGAAGAGGAGAGCCGGTCGGCCATTTTCCAAAAAAATCAGAGAGAGAGAGAGACCGAGGGAGATAAGGAGAGAAGGAGAGAAAAACAGAGAGGAGAGAGGAGTCTCGGAGTGCTTTGCAGGTCCCGGTCGGCCTCGTCGTCGCCAGCAAGCCGAACGGCGACTCCCGAGAGGTCCGGTCGGCGTTTTTGAGAGAGAAAAGGAAACAGAGAGAGAACCGGGAAAGAAATAGAGAAGAGAGAGGGGCCTGGAGTCCCAGCCGGTCTCGCCGTCTCCAGCAATCTGACCGGAGACGCCCGGAGCACCCCTCCGGCCATTTTTGAGAAGAAACAGAGGAGAGAGAGAACAGACCAGAGGAGAGAAAGAGAGAGAGAGAGAGCGTGGCCGGGAGTTCACCGGAGCAGAGCCAACAATCTCGCCGCCGCCCACGCAGACACCGGAGACGCCCAGCCACGCCGTCGACCGGCGAACATCCCCTCGGCCGAGAAGCACCTCTGTTCTCCCCTGTTTTTGCACGCCGTCCGGCCGGGACTCGTGCCGGCCGAATCGCGCGATTCCCGGCCCATACCGCCGTCCTCCGCCGTCCGTGTGTCGACACTGAAGGTAGGCTGGGTCGCCGGAGTCCACCGAGTCGCCGGAACAGGTCAGATTCGGCCATTTTTGGCCACGCCCGCCAACTGTTTGATAAAATTCCCCAGAGAAGCCGATTTTGATTTGGCTCGCCGGCCGGCGAACCGACGGCCGGACGGCGAGCCAAGCGGTCGGTGACGCTGGTGGCCGCCCCAGGGGCCGTTCCAGGGGGCATCGACGACCTGGGCCAGCCGGCGGACGGCCAATTTTGGCTCCGCCGGTGACTCTCTCCGCGGATCTGCGAATCGGGTCGGATTCGACCCGAATCAGCAGATCCGACCCGGGTCAACTCCCGGGTCGGATCCGTTGACTCGGGTCGATTCTGACCGACCCGAATCAGTCGACCCGACCCTGTCAACGACCGGGTCGGGTCCGTTGACTCGGGTCGGTCTCGTCCGACCCGGGTCAGCCGATCCGACCCGGGTCAACGATCCGGGTCGGATCCGTTGACCCGGGTCGGTTCCGACCGACCCAGATCCGACCCGACCCGACCGGTTTTTTATTTTTATTTTCTTTTATTTTATAAAAAAATATTAAAAAATCCAAAAAAAAATTAAAAAAATCAAAAAAAATAATAAAAAAGGTTTTTATTTTCCTTTTTCTTTCCCGTTTTTTAATTAAAAATTTTGAAATAATATTTTCAAAAAAAAAAATAATAATAATATTTTCGTCTTTTTTATTTTTTTTATTTTTATTTTTATTATTTTTTTCCGAAAAAAAAAAAAAATTCGAATTTTTTTTTAGTGTAGGATTTATCTGAGTGTTTTAATCCTTTATGCATGTTGTTGTGTTGTTTAAATTCAACAAGCCTGAAATCGCGTGGTAGTATGTTGCATGTTTTATTATTACCGTCGCGTTGTTATGCATGTGTTTTAATACAATTGCCTGAATTGTTGTGTTTTGAATGTCATCTGGCTTAGTTAGGGCTAGAACCATAGGTTGCATGACTGCTAATCATTTCTGATTATGCACTCGCTTGATCACCTCACATGTTAGGAGAAATGTCCTAAAATCAATCCAAACTGCTTGATAAATGTTTTCAAAAAATGAACAGGGTAGAATGGTACCGAAAGGGCATTAGTTATCCAACTAATGTAACCAAGTCCCCGAATTCAGTTAATCTCTGGTTCGTAGGAATAGGGTGATTCTCCCATCACCTTATTTGGGTTTCTAATCGACCCACCTCAAATCGATTAGTGGCGACTCCTTGGTATAAACCATTTGCATGTTAAATATATTTAAACCTTAAGTCGCGATATGGTATGGGCTTGGGAGAGCCCGAGTTAAGTCCTAAACCTAGACTTAGGACGTACCAGGCGAGCCCCCCTGCTTTTTGCGTATCGTCCAAAGAGGGCTCGGGAGTTCGGTCGCGACAAACGCCTTTTGATTTTCGATACTCTATCGAAAAACCTTAGACAGAGAATGATTCTCTATCTATTTATATAGCCTCATTATCCAACGGATTTAAAAGAAGTGGACCAGGCGATTTGGGCCCGTCAAACTATCCACTTCTAATCGTACATGTAACGTTATCTCATAACGCGCACGACCGCGTAGATAATTTAAATAGGAGAATAAATTAAAATCTACTTCTTAAGTAGATCAAGGCGCACAGAAAATATTAAGTCCGTTCGTGTACGACCCTGTAGGTTCACTAAACATTAACAGTGTGCTCAAAACCCTTTTGGCCCACAAGTCATAAGCGGTCTCTAGCAAGACATTATGACTACCTAAGTATAGTGAAGATCGGTTTTTCGACACAACCTAATTCACAACTAATATTAGAGTATCAATATTGATTGATTCCTAGGGCAGACCACTAACACGTTTTTACTCACAAGATTTGAAATCGAAGTCGAAAAAGAAAACTAGAAATTTGAAGTTAACGAAGTAGGGGCTCCCACTTTGAAACTTGAAGACTTCTGAAGATCCAATTATACGGCCAAGTAAACGGAAATGAATGTAGTAAAATACACAAGAGTTACCTAGTAAATAAGATTGATTAACAAAATTTCAAATAATGATGACCTTGGGTTGAAAAAAATAAAAACACATGGTGAAAATCGGAGGGGATGTGATCATATTATTACATATGGCCACATTTGGTTTGCTTACAAGAGATGAGAACAAATAAACCAAGCTTAAAGTAAAAAATGAACTTGGGTTAAAAACATTAGATGTAAAGAAAGAGAGATAGGCGTACCAACACAAAAACTACAAGTGTCCTTAAGTGAGCAGCTAAAATGAGATATTTTGATTGGAAGAGAGAGATTCTTTGGCCAAGTAAATGAATGGATGAGAGTTAGCCTTATCAAAGGCATTATAGGGTTAAAGTTGAAATAGGTGATGTAATACATGATATCATTGCTAAGCAGAAGTCAATTTCACTAAGAGTATGTGGGTTAAAATAATTGGTGGAGAATGAAAATAGTTGGTGCAAATTAAAGAGTGAAAAATGGCTCAACTATATATGGTTTCCAAAGTAGATATCTTGTGAAGTTATCAAATATATAATAATTTAGTACGTAAACAAGGAAATAATATTATGACCAAAAAAAAACAATGGAAATTGAATCCATTCCAAATATTGATAAAATTGAAAAATATTTTGAACTCACTAAAATGTTTCGCAAAAATTACTAAATACCAGGAGAATCACAACTCAACAAATTTAAAACTTAAAAATTATTAAATATGCAATTCGGAGGATATCACTCCGTTTCTATAACTATTATGGCAGTAAATTAATTACAATCGTTTTACACCATCAACATACACTTTAACATCTATCAATTTGTCTACAACAGACAAATTCAGGCGGCATCCTCCGGATCCACGCAGCCCAACTCCCTCGCCCTTTCCTCCCCCAGAACAACTGTAGTAACGAGAAAGTCGGTTGGAATCTTCAATGCACTCAAAATGAAGGAGTAAAGCATATTATTAACAATAAAATCTAAAAAAAAGATGGATCATGCAGCTTTACATAGAGTTAGGAAATCACCTAATGATAATTATGTTAATAAGATATATCTATGCAAAATGCTTTTCGAATATATCATGGGTTAGTTTCTCTAAACGCAAGTGATGACTTGGTTAACTAGCTATTATTATTATTATTATTATTATTATTTTTAACTGGCTATTATAGAGGAAGATATTTTGCATGCATTTTATTCATTATGGTTGCATAAGAAAATGACAAATCACCTAAAACTCACGCAAGATTAAACCACGTACATGTGAAGGGTTCCATTACATGACCGTGTGAATCTCAAGAATGAGTATTATGAAATGTATAATAAGTGATGACCCCTATGATTGAAAATTTTGTATGAATATCATTGTGACAAAGTATTTTGCCGTATTTCATAGATAAAAAGACAGTACAAATCAATAAAAAAATTCTATATATAATGATAACAAATACTTTACAAATAAATTTAATATCATGTACTAAATACGTGCTAAATAATATGCTTGAGAAGAGTTAAAAAATGTAGAAATATTTATTATAATCTGGTAGCTTATATTTGAGAACTAGAATACACACACACAAATAATTATGCTACAAATCTGTGCTACATTTTGTTTTGTCAATATATACAAGTCATGCATGAGTAAAATTAATCCATCATTAATACTCTAGGTACCTAAAAAAACAAAGTAAATAACAATTAGCTTGTTTTCAAGACCAACTTAGCGTATAACTCCAAAGAATCTAAAATTGACAAAAAATTGAAACTTATCTAGAACGAACCATTTAAAAACATGCTTACTGGTGTAAATGTTCGGTCTCATTCTCCAAACTCTTGTTTCGCGGAAGAAGTCGGCTTCAATGTAAGCCTCCATAGCAGCTTGGATTGCATCGACAGTTTTTGTGATGATCTTGTAGACTCCATCAGCTGTGTCACGAGGAAGCATATTACCCTGCATTCTTCCAGGCACGTCTATGATGTGAAACGCAATAGTCAAGAGACTTCTGCGGCTATCTCCTCCGAGCACAGTTGGCTTCTCGGGCAGAATTGCAAAACCCGAAGGAAAAATCACCACCGTATCCGGGTTTCCACCGTTTAAGAGCGAGGCCATCGCTCCATGGTCGACAGGAGCATAAACAACGTAAGAGCCCGTTGGGTCCGAGTAAGCGTTTTGCAAGTAAAGGACAGAGGCACAGTTTGGAGCCGGCTGCGAAGAAAATAAAGGCAAAGCTATCATACTAAATGTGGTTTTTCTAATGACTATGGGATCTGATGAAGCAAGGATGAAAAGAGATTTAGAACTTACCTCCACTTGCATAATGGACACGCGAGTCGCCGGATTTTCTCCTGTGGAGATGTATGTAGCTTCCCGAATGACACGCTTATAAGCAAGGGCATCCCACTAAAAAAGGGGAGGAGAAAAGTACCGAAATCAGCTAATATAAGACTATGATTAAGCTGTTTTATGTGTTTCGGTTTCTATTTATGGTGATCTTGGGTGTGCCATTTTCGTGGCCAACATAAGCAAGTCACTCAACCCCAGTGCTGAAATAATTCCGGTATCGACATTCACCATGAGCAGAAAAATGCACCTCGCTTAACTTTGTTGACGCAATGAAAACATTATCTTTCACCATAACAAACGCTCAGTTGAATAGAAACTTGACATACAGTTACATACATCAGATCACGAGCATTCAAGACAAAGCAAGAAGCATTTCAAGAAACACTTCTGCATGATGTGTCTTAATTGATAAAGATCATTATGAGATCGCACGCTTACAGAATTAAAGTCAAAATCTCTGCACCATAAGACTACTGAATGGTTCTATCACCAAAAGTTAAGGTCAATTTTTGTATGAGGACTGATGAGATAGACGTGTATGTATGCCTGAATTTGAAAACAAAAATCGCACATGTGAGTTTCCAAAGACAAATATTTCATCTTTATCAGCATCACCTGCAAAAATTAATCTTTCCACCAGCGATACCCAAAGCAAAGATCACCTGAAGTTATTTATTTTAATGCACGGGCAGTTATATATGTTTTAAATAGTTAACTTGGTGAAGCATATCTCAATGAAACAAATCATTAGCATATGATATATCACTTTGGCAAAAAAAAAACCATATGATAATACTCAATTTTGCACTCCATCGTTCATTCATTCATTCACTAATTTATTTTTTTAAGCATTGATTTATACTGCAGAGTACCTTATCTCGGAGGGTCCCGTCAGAGAGGAAATTGAACACTTTTTTGACTGGAAACGGGAGGCAAACCGAGGTGGTGAAAGCAATTAAAGATCCATAAGGCTTCCCAACATCTCCGCCATAGTTGGTCCTGGCGGTCACCATGATATCTTTCCCTCCAATTGCTGCTAACAATGGAGACCACATATTTGATGAACAGCCATTCACTTTCTTCAAGTAAGTTCTCATCATTCTCTCGGCCAATTTCAATAGATTCTCCCTGCCACTTTTTGATATCACCACTGCACATAATACGCCAAAAATCATAAAGACGGTGTTAGCTAGAAATTACATCAGTCACCATGAAACTATTTTACTCATATAAGATTAACAAGAAAAATTATTTATTTATTTATTCTTTTTGGTGTGTGTGTGTGAAGTAGTTTTACCATTGTTGTATGTGGCATTCTGATTTGGCACCATTAGAGCTTGCAGCCATTCAGCTTGCCTGGTGATGGCAGAAATCCAGCGCTTTGCACCAAATGCAAATCCAGAGGAAACAATTGGCGCGTAGATGCTATGGATTGAGGCATAGTCCACTCCTCCATTCTCAAGCCAAGTGACCTAAAATGCACATAAAACACAGTTGGCAACGTAACTATAATTATGTCATTCCCCGTTTAATGGCATGTATTTTCTGTTAAGCACCAGTATGTATCATAAGTAGCCATCGATAGATGGATATATCAATTAAACCGAACATAATAAGTGTGGAGTATTCATTAAACTTAAGAGTCAAACCTTAGAGGAACCATTTGGTAATTGTTGTATCAGACAACCTGACGGCCTCCTTTGGTACTTGATGAATGAACAAGGGAACATGCCCTCTAGTGAATAGTCGACTACTCCCCACAGGTCCCAGTCGAGCTGTTTGCAGTACCTCGCAAAGTAAACGGATCTCGCGGGAACAAGGGCAGTAGGAATATGAAATTCTGCAGACATCTAGGAGACAGATTAAAGAAAAAAGAATTAGCTAGTGTTCGAAATGACTATTTAAATCTATATAACTTCTAGTTTGCACACATGGGTGCATTGTCTAACTAGCTTTGTAACTACATCTAGGATTTAAAGATGAGAAAAGGACACTTCAATCATTGACCGAGGTTTAGGCAGTATAAATGACAGACTTTTAGAGACATAGCACACTCGTATTCTATTTTGAGAGTGAAAAAAAATAAGGTAGTGTTCACATGTCAAATATTTTGATAGTTCTCACTAGAAGTGAGCACCTTGTCCCCAACAACAAGCTCAAAGACAGGTATTCATGCCATTTTCGTTCCGTATATAATGTAAATGCTAAAGTTTGAACAAGGTCATGTAAAGCATCAATTGTCATCAGGAAATGGTGAGAAGCTTTGAACATATTCTCGACATTCTCAGACAATTATTCCACAACAATGGTGAGGGAGATATGGAAAGGCTCAGCCAATATATGTTGGTTTTTTATGAACTTATTGATGCAATACTAATGCATCAATATGGGATGAAAGGGTATAGGGAAATCAAGTTGGCTAATTACATTTCGTCAACCCCAATGGTCGACAATATGTGGTGATCAACAAACAATTTTCTAGCTACACACTCTCATAATACGGTAAAAATTCAAGAAATATCATACATACCACTTGTAAAGTCCCATCATAAGTCCCTGGTGTGCCAGGATACAAGACTCCCAATACAGTGGGCCTCGACATGATGTTGGAGAAGTTATCCGACCATTGATCCTAAGAATGATCCAAAAAAAAAAAAACATTAGTGTGTTGAAAACAAAGCATTCCATGTATGTTGACTAGTTAATAAGGAAACCAGTCCCACCACATCCATGAGCATTGCAACAATACGAAACCGATCCATATTGATAACAGCAGTTTCTCGAGAAGCTTCAGTCTTAAGCCCTCCTATTGTAGGAACTCTCGGCACATGCTCAGGGGATAAGTTCAGAAATTCAATGGTGTTGTGTGGATTTGGTCTATTTGGCAGCTTCCCCCATTTGCTATTGGCCACTTCCTCTGGGAAGAGATCCTGCACAGCTGGATCTTGCCTTTGAAACGCACATCTGTACTCAAAATCATGTAATAGTTCTGTCACGCCATCGTCTTGGAGTTGCCATAAGGGTTCTCTCGTCTGGGCCACTGTCATTAACTCCTCCATGGCATCCAGGGATCTTCCAAATATTAATCGCCTTGTGGGCTCGGTAGATATCGAGACCTTCATTAATACATCAGTAGCCCTAGCAACTCCCCCTCCTATACCTGAGCTTGATGCATAATCAGAGACACCACTTGCCTGTGGTGAATGCTGAGCTCCAAAAGACTCAGGAGATTGGTTAGCATGAGCATTGGCTTGAAAAAAGTTGGTCGTATATGGTTAATTAGAGAGAGATTTAGTAGGTGATTAGAGAACTTTGAATTTTAACATGAATAGAACAGTCGTTTGAAAAAAACAGGATTTTAGGGTTTTGCTAAAATATCATGATGAAACCAATCTCCACAACTCTTTTCCTGGATCTGATCATTGTCCTTCTTACAAGTGTGAAAAACAATCGTCAGGGTTTATTTGATGCACTTTGCATACTGAGATGAGACAAGCAATCACCTCGGCATCAATAACAAGTTGTAAACCGAGGTTCGTCCCTTCGTCGGGAGTGGAATCTGATTGCACAGACCTGTAAAAGGGGGCCAAAAAAAATAAAAGATACAAGTCATAGCACTTTCTCAACAGAAACATAGTGACAAGTTAAGAATAATTGCAGATCAAAAAAGAAAATTAACAACAAGATGCTGGTGAAATATATATTTTCAAATATGAGGAGAAAATTCTGCAATTAAAAAATGCATATGAAACAGAAATAAGAAAAACCATACTGCTCCACTGGATTTAGCTGAGGATCGGTCAACGCATGATCACGTCCGGGATCAGCCATAGGAAAGAGCGGGAGGACTTCGATCTCCCTCTTCAGTGCTTCATCGCTGTTAACTTCGCCACCACCCATTTCGTTCATCTGTATAGGAAAAAAAGACAAGATTTTTTCAGGTTTAGCTCACATTCCTTTAGACCCTTCACTTCGCAGAAGAAAATTCAACAAAAAGCCCCGCAAAAGATAAACCAAAGCTGAAAAAAGATAAGATCAAGATAACCAAATCGTTATCTGAGACTCAGATATCACAAAAAGATCACACCTTTGTCCTTCTGGGTGAGCTCAACATGTTTCATGTATCAAAATTCATCAGAAAACCCATCCTTTGTTTTTTTTCTTTCGGAGAAATGACATGATCAGCCCAACCAGATTGTTTGTAGAACAGATTTCAACAAATCTTTAGCAGATTAAAACGATCGGGAAAAAAATGAAGGAAAAAAAGACACTCATATCTACAAGATCTAGACACATGCAAGCCAAGAAAAACTTCACCTGAAACCACAGAAAATGAAGAAATCAGCTCTCTCTCTCTCTCTCTCTCTCTCTCTCTCTCTCTCTCTCTCTAGGTCTTGATGTGACTGTAGTGCCTGAGAATGAAACCTACAGATGGTGGAGACACCCACATATATAGGGGGCGAAATTAATTGAAGGAGAAGAGTTCAAGCGAAGAGAGTAGCGTGAATGGTGTGTCTTGCTCAAAACCTTGCAAAAAAACAGACGTTCAGGTGATTTTTGATTGGTCCATTTTGGTCTGTGAGAGTGCGGACTTCAAGTGAATTTTTTTTTTGATGAAATCTAGGAAGGGTGATGGTGTCACCGACACGTCAACATTGTTTCATCCTACTCAAGACTTGGAGTAGACTTATCTAGATCTAATCCAATCTCAAAAAATCCATGATTTTTTTTCTCTTTCCTTTCGTTTTTTAAACATTTTTTAAATGAATTCAATTGTTTTAGGAACATGCCTTTGTTTTTCGTCTTGGGTGTTTTTTTTTTAAAATTGATAATGCAACCAAGCTGAAAAATGGGAAGCCACGTTCTCTTGTGTTTTTTGTGGTAAGAAAAAATATATGTAAATGGCTGGAAAAGGTAAAAGGGAGAATATGAGATTCTCATATCGATGACCTTCATTAAGGTGAAATTCGAGAAGTGGGTAAATTCATTTATATAAATTATATTTATTGAGTAATTTGTATTCTAATAATTCCTTTTTTTGTAAATTAATATAAGGTGATGATATTTCTTTTAATAAGAATAAAAAATGAGGAGATTATATAGTATTGTTTTCTTCGTAGGAAGTTCGAGACATTATGTGTTTTAGTTTTTGTGAATAAAATCCAATTAAAATGTTCATGATGAAATGAATGAAAGGTGGAACTTTACTTCGTGATACAAAGCCAAGCTCCAATAAATACGGTAATTTTTTTTGGTCGGAGAATACGGTAATTTAAAATACAACCAACATATCCGAATTTTCCAATTTATAGATAGAAACATGTCGGCTTGATTTTTGAATTTCTCAAAAATTATTCTCAAAGATCATGAAATTTCCAGCAATTTTTGTAATTATTTCATGTCTAGTTTATGGATATATCGAATTGTCAACGACATTAATTTATCTTCTACTTCTTTTCCATTGAGAACAATGCTATTTCAGTAATTTAAATGGTGGAAATTAGATAATAAAGTTTACTTTATATATAGTATAGATATAACATTTGCCAATAGATAGTTAGATGTCCTCTTTTTTTAATTATTTGTTCTTCTTTTGAAAATCAAACTTGACTTATCTGATTTTGTTCTTCGAAAATAGGGGAACAGATAAATTTATGCAAGGCTTACATATACGGATGCTTGTTCATTTGAGGGACATTTTGTGATGTACATTACACATTTTATGACTAAACTATGAGTGAATTGCCGCTTATGTGACCGAAAATCAAATAATTGCACTATGTACTATCACATTTTAAATCCCAAATTCATACAGTTCATCTAAGCCTTGTGTATTTATAGGACATAGTACACGAGTTAAGCAAGTTGATCGACTAGACAAAGCATTCTGTATTATAATAGCTTTAGCTTTAATTTTATCATTGCTTTTTTTTTCCTATCCTATTCATCTCTTCATTAATAAAGTACATGAGTTCGCACGTGTGAAATTGCATGTATTGCATACTTATACGTAAATTTATTATATCATTCCATGCAAATTCAGACCTAGTCTAATTGTTTTCATTTCCCCATGTAGTTTCACATTTTCATCCTAAAGTACGTTACTTTCACAAATGTATAACTGCGTGCCCATCTATAAACTTATCATATCGTTCCATGAAAAGATAAGGCATAATCTATCCGTAACGCCGTTAGTGATCAAGTTAATTTGTGGAAACGGATGCGACATAATTAGAAAGCGTACGAAACATAAAGTGACTCGGTATGCAAAAAAAGAAAGTATTCTACTAAAGAAAGCACCATGGCGGTTATCTTATGCGGTGTTCTTAATGACGGTTAATGCGCAGAACAACATGATGCACTTGATCGTTCCACCAGTACTAAACTTTCCAATGGTGTCGACCAGTGATTTCTTACATCACATTAGCTTGTTATCGACATTGAAATTGAAAAACATGAACCGACTGGACTCAAATCCATGGGCTTTTTCATAGGTTGTAGCATGCCATTAACATTGCCGGTTTCAATATGCCATTTCGTTTTCTTTTGTTAGTTCCATCACATCAAGTAAGCTGCTCGATTTCTGAGAGAATCACTAACATTGAGAAAAAAGAATCAGCATGCAAGATCTGCGAGAACGTTTGACCTAGGTCCTCTTGGAAATGCATAGCAATACAAATTGCAATGGCACTCCCGTCGTTTTGCCTCTGCCCTTCTTTACTTTACTGAACAAGCATGGACGCGTACTTGTTCTTTATATGCAGAAATGACAATGCTTTACCATTTCCGCTACTGTGTTCTGTCGGGTCATTCCATGGTTTTGTTCTTGTGCTTTTCTGATTGAGCAATTGCTTGTTGCAGCTAAAAAAGAAAGGAAAGAAAGGTGTGGAGCCGAACAAATGGAGCACTTCATGCTGCTTCATTTGATTTGCTCGATCGAGACAATCGAGCACACTGATCAACGGAAAGTTGGGCACAGATGTTACCATTCAATAAGCTCGAGCAACATAAGATACTTTAATAAGTTGCCAACAGTCAAGGACTTAATGAAGAAGCTGATATACTTCTGAGATTGCATACTTTCGTGCAGTATTAGAGTTCCGTGTCGGTCCTATGTAGGTATAACTGGATTTCATAGGAACCAGATCTTGCTTTACCTGTACGAGTCCAAGCGTTTTGACGGGGTCAAAGTAAATCCAAGAAAATTATCCCAACGTCTTCTGGACAGTCACTTTTCACTATTTTGTCTTTTCTTCAGTTACTATATAAGACAGCATAAGTAGTTGTGGCTACGAATCAAGCTACATATGGTCATTTTGATCTGAGCTTGACTTAATTGCTTGTGTCTTGCTATTCTTTGTATAACTTTTCTAGAGAAAATATGCAATCTAATAATATTAAAAACAGATGAGCACATAAATCGGGTACCAAATTTACATTGTTTGGTCGATGTGACTCACTTCGGAGAAAAAGCGACATTAGTTTCCACTGTAGATTAAGCATTTCAACAGAAATTACAATAATAATCGGATTGCTTAAACACTCTTGATGATTCTTAGTCCCCAATTACATGCTACAAATTGTTTAACTCTTACAATTTCTCATGAAACGAGATCTCAATTTCACCAATGAATTATACAAATTTTATCGCAAGATTTTTTTATATCCAAAACCTCTTAATTAGGATGCAATTCATGAAAAGTTTCTCCAATGATTTGCAGGAGAACTCCATCAATTGGACGAGATCCTAACTCTGTAAGAGTTTTTCTAATGTGGGCTACATTAATTGATATTGTAACTTACCAATCTACGGGATTGGCCTAACAAAGTAAGATATAAAGATTCTTAAATTATCTAATACATGACTGACTAGTGTGGGCCGAATAAGGCCCGGCCCGTGATGAGAGAACATGGCTTAAAACTCTATAAATAGTGCTCAAGTCCCTCTTCTAACCCTAATATATAAATTATCTCACTTAAAGAGTAAACGCTAATTGTGAGAGGCAATCTCATTGAGCTAGTGATATAGAGGGTAATAGAGGAGAAGAACTTGCGCTCAGGATTGTCTCTATTCCTCATCAAGAACAATGGATTCCAAATCAGGTGCACAAATCCCTTTTACTAGATTATATGTGTTCTAGATTTTAGCTATGGAGATCTTGGATGCCATTTATCGCAACCAACAAACTCTGCACAATCACAGCATCACTTGTAGTACACATGCAAGTTAAGCACAGAAGGCGAACCCTTGAAAAAAACACATATATGACCGTGGAGTCAAAAAAAAGTTGGCCAAATCAAATTCTGATATATGACTTTCCAATTTAGGCTAAAGACTCTAAAAATTCAGAATGTCGAATTATTTTTTTATTTTGCTTTGGAGATCGAGCACCCGAACTTTCATAATCAAGCTCTCACAAAAACTAAATTCAAGTTGTGTTTTGTGTATATGCTCAAACTCGAGACATATTTAAACAAATTGCCATATTGACTTGACCTTTGAGCCAAGTTAGAATTTCTTCCTAAGAATCTAAACTTCGCTGCTACACTTCACAGCCATTTAAGAGCTTTTAAATCGTTGAAAACATCTTCCAAATCTAGGCAGTGCTTGAATTTTGTCGTACCCATGGACTTTATAAACTCTAATTGCATCATTAGTCACTCCACAAGAATTCTCAAACATAGGCTTCTCTTAAGGAAAAGCCACCACAGCATCCAAACATGTTAGAAGATCATACACGCACCAATTGTTTAACATAGCAACTTCAAAAATTGTTAATTATACATGCTTTACTATGCTAGCAACCACTACCTTAAGTGTTTCCGGTTGCAACTCCACCTTGAACTAAATATTATCCATATACGTGCAAATATTTCTACAATCACTCTTCCTAAAAATATGGGAGACCTCCTCTAAAGTAACTTCCTACTAATATGTGAATTTAGTATTTGATACCACAACTGATAGCCCCCCACCTAGTGCATTGTCTAGGAATAATTACTATAAATTTTCCTATCCTCCCATTGAGATTATCACACAAACATTATACGAGCAACCAAATATTCAGAAAAATCAGCAACTTACTTGACCTGGTAGCTCATCATACTAAGCGCATCATCTAATAATTTTCTAACCATACAAGCACTTGAGAGCATTTTATGGTCAATCATGTGACATTCCGAAATTTCCGCCAATTGGAAATTATGAAATAACTGAGTTTTATGAAATGTGCTCGCAGTAAATTTTCGCCCGGAACTGATCATTCCTGGGAATGCTAACCATTAGGGAAAGGCTAATAGGGGAATTAAATTCGCACGACTAAAGAAAATTCGATCGTGAATGGATTTCGACCATTAAATTGCGTAAGTGATATTTTGAGCCATTGTTGGTCGATCCAAGGATAGTTAGGGGTCAGTTCGCCACTGTCCTAGTAGTGGATCGCGGGTGATTCTATTGAACCACGAAACGACTTGACGAATGATTCTGAAATTATACCGAACGATTGTACCCATCGGATCAAGTGATTGATCTTCGCGATTTTTTAATGACAACCGAGGTCGTCACGCACCGAACGGACTTGCACGTGACTCGATTCAGTATCAGTCATGAGTCGATTCTGCGAATTTCCCCAGCAAGTTGCCCGTTAGCTCGAGAAACGCTCGAGTTGCGTTTAATAGAATTTAATTATGGAATTTTTGTCCAAATTAGACGCCGGAAAATTAGGAATGTAACATCCTGAATTTCGACCTATTTCCGGGATCCGACGAAGTGGATATTATTTCTCATCTAATTTTAGTACGTCTCGCCCGGAGCTGGCCCCTCGTGGGATACTGACCAATGGGAAAGGCTAACTAGGAAAACGGTACGTGGATCGAGAACCCGATAGTGAATCGGGCACCAATTCCGAGAAATGGCGGGAAAGTATTTTGGGCCAGTGTGGGCCGATTCTAGGGAGGTGACGGATTTGGTTTGGCCAACGACGTACGATCGGATCGTGGGTGATTCCGCTCGACCGAGAGTTCGCGTGGCAAATAAATCCCGAACCTGAATCGAACGATCGTGACCCCTGGAATAACCAATAATTCCTTGCACTATCCCGGTAATCGAGACCGTTATGACTCGAGTGACCCTAGGTCGATACGCGTAACCCCTAAATAGCCACCCGCCAGTGAGAGGCTCTAAAATTCTGAATTGAGTAATTTTGATCGCCAAATTGGACCCGAACTTCGATGTCGAAATTCTATGGGTGCTTGCGACTATTTTGCGAGGCTGACGTCATTTTTGAGTGGCCACACATATTTGGGGTCGGTACGGTCGAAAAATGGAATTTCGATCTGGGACCGGAAAATTACCGTTTTGCCCCTATGACTCATTTTTAGGGTTCCGAATTTTGGGCCATTTTTGGGGATTAAATTTGGGTATTTTAATGTGTATTTCAGCCCAATAATTCAAGGGGTGAAAGACCAAAACGCCCTTGGATATTTTGGGTTGGATTAATGAGAACCAAGTGTGTAAAGGGCAATTTTGGAATTTGGAAAAGTTGGTCAAAGTCATTATTGCCCAATCCTCTCTCTCTCCTCCCATTTTCCTCCCCTTCAGCCGTGCACCCCCCTCCTTCCACGCCACTCCTCTTCTTCTTCTTCTTCTTCATTTTCTTTTTTTCCTTTGGCCATGAGAGACCCTCGCCGGAGCGCCGCCGCTGAACCGGGTCGATCCAGCTGCTGTTCAGCCCTTCCCTCTCCTTGTTCAACCCACTTTTGAAGCCATAAACCTGGTGAGTGGAAATCCTAACCCCTAATTAGGATTATGTGCACTTTGGACAAGTTTTAAAGGTTATTAGGGTATTTTAGGGATAATTAGTGTGGGCTGATTTGGGCTGAAGTTATGGAGATTTTAATAGCCTAAGGTGATGATTTAGGGATGGTTTAAAGGCTATGGATATTTGGATTGGTGGCTGATAGTGCTTGGTTTGATTGGTGATGCATATTTGTTAATTCTCGGTACGGTTACTGTTGCGTCGCCGGATTTTGTTATTTTTGGTGTGACTTATGTGGGCCGAATTTGAATAAGTGTTCTCATGAAATTTGTTCCCAACATCTTGATGTATAACATACTTTAATTTGGGAATTTTTGAAAATCATTTGATGCCATTCGGAAGTCCATCTTTGGACCGAAATAGGTCTGCCCGATTTACTGTTCACCCGATATTCCGGTCTGTTCGAATTTTTATAAATTTTTCCAGGCCTATTTTCAAAATACTTCCTTCACAAAAATTTTTGGGGACATTTGTGGCTATAACATATAAAAATCTCAGAGCTTTCCAAAATGATTTGGGTACTGAATGAGTTGTATTTTGATGGCCTGAGGGGCTGTCCGAGCGAACCAGATTTTGTCCGACTTTGAGTGTCAAAACGAGATGTTTGCAGTTAGAACTGGGTTTCGAGTTCTTCACGGAAAATGTTCATTGAGATGTTTTGTACAACATATCCAAATTTCATAATTTTTGGAATTGATTAACTATTTATTTCAAATGGATCTCGGTCACTGTGCAACTGCCCAGTTTGGACCCGATTTTGTATATTTTCAATTTTTCTCTCTCGGGCTGATTAGTGATTTATTATGCCGATTAGAGCTGAATCGGAAGCCAAGGTTGGGATGAATAGTGGCTATCCGCTTTGGGACTTCGGTGGATTAGAAATCGGCACGTTGGAAATTAGACTGGGTGATTGCCGGGTGTGCCCGGGTTGATGGATTATCGCTGATTGTTGCTTGTTGAGGCCCAATTGGGGCGTTGCCATGCCGCATATTCGTGTGATCGACTGAAAGCAGTGTGTGAATTATATGCCGTGGCTAAATTGAATTGTTAAATTGATTGGGCACGTTGAAATGCACATCTAATTGGCCATTTGATGATCATGTGCTTGTGAGAAATTTGGCATTCATTGTGCACGAAATTATTGCCTGAGTGTGGAGATTGTGGCCTTCGGGTCGGGCCTTCGGGTCGGTTTATTATTATGGCCTTCGGGTCGGGCCTTCGGGTCGATTTATTATTGTGGCCTTCGGGTCGGTTTATTATTATGGCCTTCGGGTCGATTTATTATTGTGGCCTTCAGGTCGGGCCTTCGGGTCGGTTTATTATTGTGGCCTTCAGGTCGATTTAGTACTGTGGCCTACAGGTCGGGCCTTTGGGTCGGTTTATCATTGTGGCCTTCGGGTCGGTTTATAAATTGCAAAATGAGCCGTGTGCCAGAGTGCATCGTTTGAACTAATTCATGAGCATGGCAATTGTGTGCCGGATTATGTGACTAACATGCGCACCGGTGATTTGTGTGTGAGATAGGCACTATTGAGCATGAACATGCGTATGGCGTACGCGTGACCAGTGTGTCGCGTATGTGCCGTGATTTATATAAAGTGCCTAACCTATAGGGTCAGTAAGGTAAGCGATCCGGGCTCAAGGGCTCAGGTCATTTGATTGATATTATTTGTCGGTTGATGTGTTGAATTACTTGTCGGGAGGTGCATATTAGCCTCGTTTCGGTTTAGGAGGCCTACTCACTGAGATTCGTCTCATAGTTGTTTAAATCCACTCTTTTCAGACCTCTATTAGAGGATACCTGGTATACCCGATCTATACAAGGATCCGGAGCCCATAGAGCAGGATCCCAAACAGGATGGTGTGGTCGAGCAGATGGATTCGGAGGACGAGATGATCGAGGCTGAGTCCGAGTCATCAGGATCTGATCCTGATTAAGTTTCCTAGGGTCAGCCTTAGCCGTAGAGTGGTAGGACCAATAATATTTTGACCTTAGTGGCCACTGATCTGTTTATGGTAGGCTGTTTGTATTTGATGTGTAAGATAAAAATTGTAAGTGTTTTTTATGGCAGTTAATAGCGCTGTTTGTTATTCGTTGAGTAATGTCTCTGTTACCCTTGGTCATGTATTGTTTTGTACGGGTGTTTTAATTATTGCTTCCACATGTGCCTTATGCTCTGTGTTGGGAGTTGGGTCGGCGACGCGGCCTGGGACATCACATCAAATTCGACCGGTACGTGGGATGATTGCGCTTCGAGGGGTTCGGGGCGTGACATCCCCGTTTGATTTGGTATCAGAGCCAGGTTAGCTCGATTCAATTAGGTCGAAGCTTGGAGTGATAAGGAGCGATGACCTTGGATAGACAGTAGGGTGACCTCGTGTGCTAAATGTACCTCCTGACTATTTGTGTCTTAGTTGCTTGGTGTGATTTGACCCGTGAAATGCAGGTGCGGCAGGACCTGAGGTGAGTACGTGTATCTCTTTGTTGGAGGTCTTGTGTTGTTTGTGCTAGGCCGCATGCTGGTTGCTTGACTGTGTTTTGATACCTGCTTAGGACCTTAGACCGGTTAGATTGGTTTATGTCTCTAATCCCTTAGGGGGTTATAACAGGTTGGTGATCAGTGAGATTGCAAGAATGACAAAATGAGGGGTAAGGAAGCCCAAGAGCAGTCGAGTGCTATAGGCCATGGACCGAAACCTAAGATTAGAGGTTGTAACTCAAGCTTTATAAGAAAAGGGGAGTGTGTGGGCAGGCAAGCTCAGGAAGGGAGCGTTGTTATTGCCCAGGTTGTTGAGGTTGCAGCGATTGCTGCTGTGAATGGGAATAATGCCAGTTAGGCCAAGTGTAAGCAGTGGTCAATAAACAAGTGCACCGATTGGTGGAATGACTACTCGAGTTGAATTTTCTTGAATTCAATAGTAAGGGTGACCCCGAGGCTGCACCAAGATGGGTAGCGGAAGTTGAGAAAGCCTTGACATGTTGGGGTACACCGAGGCTGAGAAAATAATATTGGCAGCGTACTAACTATAAATGGACACAAAGTATGAGTGGAAGACCACTAGGGATAGGATATCCCCAATGAGTACAGTCCAAACTTAGACCATGTTATTGAGAAATTCTATGGGGAAAAATATTTCCCGGAAAATGCCCAAGAAAGGGGATTGACAGAGTTTATGTGATTCCGTCGAGGGCAGATGACTGTGGAACGATATGAAACGGAGTTTGCTTGGCTGATTGAGAATCCACATGACAAGGTTCGGAAATTCCGAGACGAACTGAAGTCGGATCTCCGAAGACTAATGATCTCATGAAACATCAGGAATGATAGGGAAGTGTATGAATGAACTCAAGTGATAAAGCGAGATCAGTTGGAAAGTGCAACGACTTTTGGATAGTGATTTGCTCAAATTAAGGATAACCGCCACTTCGGGAAGAGGCAAATGACGGGGAAACAGGTGATTTATCCCACTGACTTGGAAGGATATTAGAAAGCCGAACCATTAACCGAATCGTTTTGATGATCTACAGTAAGGGTGGAAACTTGGAGAATTTGTTCGATCGGCTGGGACTAAGCTTATAGCGCTTGCACCCACGCTCGGTATGACGAACCCTTTTTCGAATGATAAGGTGTTAATGTCGTTGGGGTGTCATAACTATGAGATAGTGACCGGGAGTAGAGAAAAGAGTATTAACCTGACAGTGTTGGTCAGGTACAACTTTGATTTGAAAATTGGAATGGATTGGCTAATAAGACGAAAAGCCGTTACGGATTGCAGCTATAGGACGACACAGTTCAACCCGGTTGGATGTCTTAGGTTTGATCTTCAAGAAAGTCGAGGAGGAATCTCGATTCCTTGAATGCCCTCGTTTGAGGTGACTAGATATCCGATAATAGTTGCAAATGATACGGGGTGAATGTGGTTGACCTGGCCATGATGGAATTAAAGTTGGAAGAATAAATGAGGTGTGTAACCTTCCGAGGTCTTTCCTTAGAAACTGTCGGGTTGTCACTAGAACGGGAAGTGGAATCGTGAAAGAATTGGCCCCAGAGTGGAACTGATTTCGAGGAGATAGTATTGAATGTCCTTGTTGGAAATTAAAGGAATTGAAAGTCCAGATGTAAGGACTCGTGGATAAAATTTTATCCGCCCTAGTGTGCCCCCATGGGGAGTTCCTGTATTGTGTATGAAGAAAACGGACGGAACATCGAGATGATACGTAATCTACCGGTAGTTGAAGCAGTCAACGGTAAATAGTAAGTACCTACTGCCGAGGATCGATGATCTATCTGATCAATTGTAAGGACCTCAGTGTTCTCCGACATTGAACCACGGACTTGGTGTCACCAATGGAGACTCCGAAAGAAAAATGTTCCTAAGATTGTATTACGAACTGGAATTTTCAGTTAAGGATATGAAAGGGAGATATAATTACGACGGTTTAACAGACGAGGTATGGGCACTATGCATTCATAGTAATGCCCATTGGTCTAGGGGATGCCTCGTTGCTTCTGTGGACCTAATGAATCGAGTGTTCCAAGAATTATGGAATTAGTTCGTAATGATTTTCGTTGATGATGATTTGGGAGACTCGAGGAGCCTAGAAGCAAGAAGCAAGTCTAACTGAGGTGTTGCGAACCTTGAGAGAGAACATGCACTCCACGCCAGGTATGACAAGTGCGAACTTTGGCTCGATGGAGTCGCGTCCCCTGAACGTATAATCTCGGAAGATGGAACTTTCGCGGACCCGACTAAGGTCGAGGTAATAACTAAGTGGCTGGGACTGATGCCGATAACTGAGGTTTGAAGTGTCGTAGATGTGGCTAACAATCATCGATGTTTTGTGGAGGAATTTTTCGTCAATGACTGTGCTATGGGCACGACTAATCGAGAAGGATACTAGTCTGAATGGAATGATTAGGGGAACGGAGTTCCCAAGAGTTGAAGCGTAGGCTGATAATTGCCCCGGTATTGAATATTCAACTTGGACCGGGAGGATTCGAGGTCTATAGTGATGCTTTATTAAAAAAATTTGGGACTGTGCATTGACGTAACACAGTAGTGTTGTAGCATATGTGTCGCTCCAGTTGAGACCGTACGAGATGATTTATCTGATGCACGATGGAAAATTGATTACGATGACTGGTGTCGCCATGGAAGGGCTAGACGAGTAATGGATATGTTAAGTCGTGAGTCAGGGATGGCGCATATGATGGTTAGAGAGTGAGCCTTGTCGGACAGGCTCAGGGACTCGGAAGTTAAATTTGAGGTGAGTTGAATGTTGAATCTGTTGGCCGCCTTGAGGATTAGTTTGCAAATCTAGGCCCAGAATAAGGAATGACATTCTGTGGATTACGAGATACGAAGAGTCATTGAGATGGATGCCGATAAGAGGAAGTCGGATTTCCATATATTCGGGGATAGAAATCTCGAGGTTCTAGGAATGATTGTGTGTATCCGATGAGGGGAAACTTGAGGAGGAAAATTTGAATGGAAATTTCCGCAATAAGTATAGTGTCCACCCGAGTAGCACTAAGATGTGTCAGGACTTGCGGCAATATTACTGGTGGAATAGAATGAGGGTAAATGTGGCCAAGTGTGTGGCCAAGTGTTTGACGTGCTTATAAGTGAGGACACAGCACGGTAAGCCTAGAGGGCTATTATGACCGTTGAAAAGTTTTGAATGGAAATGTGACATGATCCCAAGGATATTGTAACGGGATTAACGTGAAGCCAGAAAAGACCCGATTTCATTGGAATAACAGTTGATAGACTGACTAAGTCAGTGCACTTCCTGACAGTAAGAACGGATTTTGAGTTGGACAGATAAGTAGAGTCGTCAGAAAGGTTACACGACCGGAGACGACGACTTGTAGAGCTTGATTGGGTACCAAGTGTCAGCCTAAGTGTTTCCTATGAAAAGATTGTCATAAGTCGGCAGGAAAGGAAGTCTACATCGAGGCATATCAGATTGTTCGATATTCGGGAAAGAAGTGGAGATATGATCTAGCGAATTGCCTCACCGCCTAATCTGTCCTAAGTATATGACGTATTCCACGGGTCGATGTGGAGAAATTGTGAACCAAATATGACCCACGTTAAGAGAAGATAGACATGGACGACGAAGTGTCATACGTGGAGAGGCTAGTGTAGCTTGAGGACAGAAAGGATCATGGGCCACATAATAAGACAGTCCCAGTGGTCAATGTGTCTGGGAGCACCGACGGACAGAAGGTGCCGTTTGAGAAAAGTGAAGAGACTATATGACGTCGAACCCCCAGTTGTTGAGGAGATAAGTTTATAATACAAATTTCGAAGACGAAATTTTATAAGGGGGGAAGAATTGTAACATCCTGAATTTCGACCTATTTCCGGGATCCGACGAAGTGGATATTATTTCTCATCTGATTTTAGTACGTCTCGCCCGGAGCTGGCCCCTCGCGGGATACTGACCAATGGGAAAGGCTAATTAGGAAAACGGTACGTGGACCTGGGACCCGATAGCGAATCGGGCACCGATTCTGAGAAATGGCGGGAAAGTATTTTGGGCCAGTGTGGGCCGATTCTAGGGAGGTGACGGATTTAGTTTGGCCAACGATGTACGATCGGATCGCGGGTGATTCCGCTCGACCAAGAGTGCGCGTGGCAAATAAATCCCGAACCTGAACCGAACGATCGTGACCCCTGGAATAACCAATAATTCCTTGCACTATCCCGGTAATCGAGACCGTTATGACTCGAGTGACCCTAGGTCGATACGCGTAACCCCTAAACAGCCACCCGTCAGTGAGAGGCTCTAAAATTCTGAATTGAGTAATTTTGATCGCCAAATTGGACCCGAACTTCGATGTCGAAATTCTATGGGTGCTTGCGACTATTTTGCGAGGCCGACGTCATTTTTGAGTGGCCACACATATTTGTGGTCGGTACCGTCGAAAAATGGAATTTCGATCCGGGACTGGAAAATTACCGTTTTGCCCCTATGACTCATTTTTAGGGTTCCAAATTTTGGGCCATTTTTGGGGATTAAATTTGGGTATTTTAATGTGTATTTCGGCCCAATAATTTAAGGGGTGAAAAACCAAAACGCCCTTGGATATTTTGGGTTGGATTAATGAGAACCAAATGTGTAAAGGGCAATTTTGGAATTTGAAAAAGTTGGTCAAAGTCATTATTGCCCAATCCTCTCTCTCTCCTCCCATTTTCCTCCCCTTCAGCCGTGCACCCCCCTCCTTCCACGCCACTCCTCTTCTTCTTCTTCTTCTTCTTCATTTTCTTTTTTTCCTTTGGCCATGAGAGACCCTCGCCGGAGCGCCGCCGCTGAACCGGGTTGATCCAGCTGCTGTTCAGCCCTTCCCTCTCCTTGTTCAGCCCACTTTTGAAGCCATAAACCTGGTGAGTGGAAATCCTAACCCCTAATTAGGATTATGTGCACTTTGGACAAGTTTTAGGGGTTATTAGGGTATTTTAGGGGTAATTAGTGTGGGCTGATTTGGGCTGAAGTTATGGAGATTTTAATAGCCTAAGGTGATGATTTAGGGATGATTTAAAGGCTGTAGATATTTGGATTGGTGGCTAGTAGTGCTTGGTTTGATTGGTGATGCATATTTGTTAATTCTCTGTACGGTTACTGTTGCGTCGCCGGATTTTGTTATTTTTGGTGTGACTTATGTGGGCCGAATTTGAAGAAGTGTTCTTCATAAAATTTGTTCCCAACATCTTGAAATATAACATAATTTAATTTTGGAATTTTTGGAAATCATTTGATGCCATTCAGAAGTCCATCTTTGGACCGAAATAGGTCTGCCCGATTTACTGTTCACCCGATATTCCGGTCTGTTCGAATTTTTATAAATTTTTCCAGGCCTATTTTCAAAATACTTCCTTCACAAAAATTTTTGGGGACATTTGTGGTTATAACATATAAAAATCTCAGAGCTTTCCAAAATGATTTGGGTACTGAATGAGTTGTATTTTGATGGCCTGAGGGGCTGTCCGAGCGAACCAGATTTTGTCCGACTTTGAGTGTCAAAACGAGATGTTTACAATTAGAAATGGGTTTCGAGTTCTTCACGAAAAATGTTCATTGAGATGTTTTGTACAACATATCCAAATTTCATAATTTTTAGAATTGATTTACTATTTATTTCAAATGGATCTCGGTCACTGTGCAACTGCCCAGTTTGGACCCGATTTTGTATATTTTCGATTTTTCTCTCTCGGGCTGATTAGTGATTTATTGTGCCGATTAGAGCTAAATCGGAAGTCAAGGTTGGGATGAATAGTGGCTATCCGCTTTGGGACTTCGGTGGATTAGAAATCGGCAAGTTGGAAATTAGACTGGGTGATTGCCGGGTGTGTCCGGGTTGATGGATTATCGCTGATTGTTGCTTGTTGAGGCCCAATTGGGGTGTTGCCATGCCGCATATTCGTGTGATCTACTGAAAGCAGTGTGTGAATTACATGCCGTGGCTAAATTGAATTGTTAAATTGATTGGGCACGTTGAAATGCACATCTAATTGGCCATTTGATGATCATGTGCTTGTGAGAAATTTGGCATTCATTGTGCACGACATTATTGCCTGAGTGTGGAGATTGTGGCCTTCGGGTCGGACCTTCGGGTCGGTTTATTATTATGGCCTTCGGGTCGGGCCTTCGGGCCTTCGGGTCGATTTATTATTGTGGCCTTCGGGTCGGTTTATTATTATGGCCTTCGGGTCGGTTTATTATTATGGCCTTCGGATCGGGCCTTCGGGTCGATTTATTATTGTGGCCTTCGGATCGGGCATTCGGGTCGGTTTATTATTATGGCCTTCGGATCGGGCCTTCGGGTCGGTTTATTATTGTGGCCTTCGGGTCGGTTTAGTACTGTGGCCTACGGGTCGGGCCTTTGGGTCGGTTTATCATTGTGGCTTTCGGGTCGGTTTATAAATTGCAAAATGAGTCGTGTGCCAGAGTGCATCGTTTGAACAAAATCATGAGCATGGCAATTGTGTGCCGGATTATGTGACTAATGTGCGCACCGGTGATTTGTGTGTGAGATAGGCACTTTTGAGCATGAACATGCGTATGGCGTACGCGTGACCAATGTGTCGCGTATGTGCCGTGATTTATATAAAGTGCCTAACCTATAGGGTCAGTAAGGTAAGCGATCCGGGCTCAAGGGCCCAGGTCATTTGATTGATATTATTTGTCGGTTGTTGTGTTGAATTGCTTGTCGGGAGGTGCATATTAGCCTAGTTTCGGTTTAGGAGGCCTGCTCACTGAGATTCGTCTCATAGTTGTTTAAACCCACTCTTTTCAGACCTCTATTAAAGGATACCTGGTGTACCCGATCTATACAAGGATCCGGAGCCCATAGAGCAGGATCCCAAACAGGATGGCGTGGTCGAGCAGATGGATTCGGAGGACGAGATGATCGAGGCTGAGTCCGAGTCATCAGGATCTGATCCTGATTAAGTTTCCTAGGGTCAGCCTTAGCCGTAGAGTGATAGGACCAATAATCTTTTGACCTTAGTGGCCACTGATCCGTTTATGGTAGGCTGTTTGTATTTGATGTGTAAGATGAATATTGTAAGTGTTTTTTTATGGCAGTTAATAGCGTTGTTTGTTATCCGTTGAGTCATGTATTGTTTTGTACGGGTGTTTTAATTATTGCTTCCGCATGTGCCTTATGATCTGTGTTGGGAGTTGGGTCGGCGACGCGGCCTGGGACGTCGCATCAAATTCGACCGATACGTGGGATGATTGTGCTTCGAGGGGTTCGGGGCGTGACAAGGAAGTCACCCCAGAACACTAGGACGACGTTGCACGTGACAAGTGTGAATTTTTGGTGCACTTAAATCCTTTGAAAAAACTCGATTTGATCAAGAAACGAAGAAAGTGACTAAAATACCCCCTAAAGGTTATTAAAGGACAAGTTTTAAGGTAATGGGCATTTTAGTCATTCTCCCTTTGGTCATTATAAATAAGTGGAGTCCAACTTGTCTTCCTTCTCCCCTCTCTTCTTCATTCCACGATCAACCCCGCCCCTTTTCATTTTCTTTTTTTTCTTCTTCTTGGCCGTGAGCTCCACCGCCGCCGGACCGCCGCCGTGCAAGCCGAAAGCCACCGTGAGTTGCTCGCCTTTGCTGTAGAGCGCCGCCGCTTTCCGTTCTAGCCGTTTCAGCCTAGAACGCGGTAAGTCACACTCTAATCCCGATGCAGGATTTTGGGTATCGCCGAATAATTTGATTTTGGGTGAAATTGGACTTGTGCGGGTGCTAAATGTTGGGGCTTTTAGACCGGGAATGTATGGCGGGCCTTAAGGAATTAATTTGGAATTTTTGGAGGACGATTTGAGGGAATTTCAAGCTAAGAATCATTGTTCGCGAGCTGTGATTCACTGTTCACGAGGCTGTGATGCTCGGTTCGGGACACAAGTTGGATTTTTAGAACCGGTATTTAATGGCGAGAAAGTCCCATGAAGGATCGGAATTAATCTGACGTCATTTGGTTGGAGAAAAATGGCAATTACAGTATTTGAGGCGTGTTTGATTTATTTATAAATTGTGGTGATTTAATTGAGAGTGTTGTTGTGCAATTGAGTGACTGATTATACTTGTCGAGTGCACACGTGAGTTGATTAAATTAATTGTTGATATTGCCCATGTGAATTGTTGAGTGAGCTATGTCTACGTGTGATTCAATGTGTACACGGACCGAGTGTGATGGGCTAGTCGCGTGTGGTAAATGCATATCGAGCATGTGCATGAGTAAGGAGAAGTGTGGTGTAACAAGTGATTGTGGGAAAGTATGTGAATGTGTGATAGAACGAGAATGGGAGCGGGCCGAGTATCGTAAACTCGGGCAGCGATCACGTAGGTCTATTGCATTTGGCACAGGCTGAGGCTTGAAAAAGCATGTATGAGAATCGGTCCGAGGCACGATCAGCTCAGGTGAGACCGGGATTGGACAGAGGCATCATAAGCTCGGGTTCTAATCATGTAGGCCTGTCGCATTTGGCGTGGGTTGAGTTGGGTTCCAATCAAGTAGGCCTGTCGTATTTGGCGTAGGCTGAGTTGGGTTTCAATCATATAGGCCTGTCGCATTTGGCACGGGCAGAGTTGGGATCGGGCCTGGGGCGTGTGATGCTCAGGTCGCGATCGGGGCCTGAGGCATGAACGAGTACGTGAGCCGGAAGTGATGTGATGAATGATAGCAGTGTGCCTGAGGCGTGTACTTCAACGCGGGCCACTGGTGAGGATTGAGAAAGCGGAAAATGAGAATGGAAGAAAGAGTGGGATGAGAATTGGCACATACGCGTGTTGCATACGACGTGATCGTGACTGAGTGCGAATGTGTGCATTATTGAGCCTGACAGTCTTAATTGATGTGCCTGTTTTGTGATATTGGTGTACGTGAATGTGTGTGATTGCGTAATTATTTGGAGGTACGTGTTAGTCTAGGTTGGGTTTACGGGTGTACTTGCTGAAATATATTCTCATGGTTGTGTAAACCAAACAATTTCAGAACCCAGACATGAGTCATGAATCCTCCGCCGCCGCCGCCCCCAGTACGTTTTGGAGTTCTAGTGCATACAGAGTATGAGACAGCTGAGTTTCAAATGGGAGACGGGATGATGTGGAGTTAGATTCGGAGTGGACGCAAAGCAAGGGGTGTTAAAAGTTGTTACAAGTTGGATGGCAGGTCATCGATTTTTGTTCTTACTTTTGAAGGGTTAGTAATGTGTGCACTGGTAAACTAAGGTTTGTATTTTGTAAATATGGTGGTACAAGTTTGATCGAGTAATGGAAATGTATATATTCTCTCAATGTTTCCCCAGTTAAATTTTTGTCCGGGTGTTTCATGGTTTCCGTGTGCGCAATTAAATCTCTAATGTTTAGATGAGGTCGGCGACAACCTGGGATATCGCAACTGATCGACCGGAGGTGGGATGCAGCGGGCTCGACGGGAGCTCGGGGCGTGACAAATCACTAATAATGTTTTGCTCATCAACTCTAGAACCTGTTAGGGACACTTTATCTAAGGAAGTGTCGGCAATGTGGTTGGTCTTGTCACGGCAAAACACATTGGGCGGGCACTTAAGGAAGAATTTGCTTGTAGCTTTCAGGATAGAGTATAGAATTTGAGCCAAGAATTGATAAAGCTGCAGAATGCTAATGATACTCCAAATGAATGTTAAGAAAATTTAAGGCCGTGTGTGACAACCTTGGTGCCGTATATAAACATGTTCCTCACAAGAACAAAGTGTTTCGGTTTCTTTAGGGCTTGGTCGACAATATGAGAATTTTGTGACTTCTATGCTTAAGCCTTTCACTCCCTTCACCTAACGAAATTGTTCCACTTGTTCAAAGCCATGAGTCAGGTAATCAAGCTACTAGGATACTACCTTAATGGAGGCATAAGCAAGGGTTTTGGATCCAACATGTCTGGTTCTAAAGGAAAAGGATTCTTTCAAGTGTTGGTTTTAAAATAAATAAGACGAGTAATAGTCCTTTTTTCACAAGAAAGGGGACAAGAGCAATTCTGACACACGCTTTGTCGATTTCGGATCCAATATTCATAACCACTAAGGCAAAGATGATGATCTAAAGTGCCAAATCCATGGCAAAGCAAACCATATAGATCTTAAGTTATTCAAGTGGTTTTATGAAGCCCCAGAATATCATGTGCGACACGTGTTCTTTCCAAATATATTTTGTAATTATATCAGTATGCGGAATGTATATCACTGGTAAAAAGTAGCGATATCCACAAATTATATCATTGGTGCCCACTACATCAGTAAGGATATATACGTTATTGTACATCCGCATGATGATAGTTATTTCTCAACATCATACCATAATTACAAAAGCCATATCATACCATGACTACACAAGCCATCGTAACTGCATGAGCCATGTTAATGTAGGATTTCATGTCATCTCAACTTTGTAAGTAACTGTCTCATACAATAAAACATCTAACTAACTCCAGAGTCTCATCCACATATACAAGGAATTCGCTCGGTGGCGAATAGATCGTTGCAAATGTTTTAATCACGTGGCATCATTCACATATATTTCATAACAACATAAAAAATCGTCATGTATCTTAATAATTTGTTTTTTTTTTTATAATCGAGGTGTCCGCGCGGCCGGCGAGCTAGGGCTCAAACCAGCGGTGATGCCCGACTAGTCCTCGAGGGGGGCTAGCATAGCATCCCACCGCCACGACCCCCCACTTAAATCACTGATGGGCGAGTTTGAACCCAGGACCTCTCTCTTAATAATTTGTTATCTCATGCAATTAACAACAAACAATTAATTACATATAATTCAACACATTTAGCATCATTATCTTCTTATTATGTTATCGCTGATGTAATAAAAGGCTCAAAAATTTTATGATCATGATCGACAAGTGGTTATACTTGGCAAGTGGATATAAGTGGAAATTGGTCATACTCAACAAGAAGATATAATTGGCAAATGGATAAAGTAATAATTGGTCATACTCAATAAGTTAATATGCTCGGTAAGTGATTATATTTGGCAAGTGGATATAAGTAGTAATTGATCATACTCGGTGAGTAAATGTACTCGGTACATGGTTATACTCGGCAAGTGAATAAAACAGTAGCTAGTCATACTCAGCAAGTGGTTATATTCGGCAAGTGGATATAAACAGTAATTGGTATAAAAATAGAGTTATTTTACCTATTTTAGGCAACAGATAATGCAATATTTGTGAGAAAATATTTGGATTTCCTTCTATTTACTCAAATTTTCCTTGTTAATACAGAATAATCAGACAAGGAGAAAACAAGGAAAAAATGGCAAAAAGAAGGAAAGGAAGACGCCACCCAGAGAAGAGTTAGAAAGGAAATGCCAAATTAGGAATTATGTGATTTCTTCCCTAATTTTATGTGAAAAATAAGCAATTGTTTTGTGTTGGGAGTCTTAGATGTTATCCTATAAATAGGATAGGATAACATTGAGAGCATAGGGGGATGGCTAGGTTTTTTATCATTCTTTTTTTCTTTATCTAGGAGCTTTTCAAGTATTTTGAAGAAAAGATAAAAAGTGATGACAAAATTCTTGTTTTTTGATTCAAGATATTGGGTTTAATTTATGTTCTCTTTTCTTCTTCTATTATGTTATAATTTTCTTTTGTTTGGACTACGATGTAGCCTGACTATGATGATATGAATTTCATGCTTTTTATATTTTGCAAGTGATTTCATTCATGTAAATTATATAATATTGTGCTTAATACCTTTAAGTGACTGGTCACCATTTGAATGATTCGATATGCATCTTTGAGACTGAAAAGTAATAATATACAATTGATCCTTATAATATATAACCATGAATTAAATGTGGATATAAAGATATAACAAGTCATTTGTGTGGCTTTCCGTGATGAGGTAGTCCAAAAGATTCATTATAAATCGGGAATATTCACATATTTTAATGCACTCATGTTTATTTAAATTTACATAAAGATATGGTGGATTGATAAACTAAATACGTTTGATATATCTAGAGATAGGATAGTAAATAAACTAGAAAATTCCACTTTCACATGTTTGATATTGTTCTTGTATGCATAATAATTTGAAATTCATATCTAGCGCTTATGGTGAAATCGGATACTCTAACATATTTATTTGATTGATTAACTGTCTTTAGTTCCAAAATTTTGTTCCTAAGATTGTCAATTTTCATTTATTCTTAATTTTATTTTGATATGTTGGATAAATTTTAGAATTAGTCTATTTTTAATATTTAATTGGTTTATTAATTATCAATCTTTGTAGGACGATACTCTTTTCATCATTATATTATTTATTCGACATGTTCGTTGACACGTTCATTTGCATTTAGAATTTTACAAACTTTGGTCTACTCAGTAAGTAAATATACTCGGCAAGTGGTTATACTAGGCAAACTAGTGGATATACTTGGTAAGTGGTTATATTCGATAAGTAGATATAGACGGTAATTGGTCATACTTAGCAAATAAGTTTACTTGGTAAGTAGTTATACTCGGCAAGTGAGTATAAGCGGTAAATGAGTATAAGTGATAGGTGAGCATAAGCGGTAGGTGAGTCAAAATTACAAATATAACACTTTCAAGCATAGTTCGTCATTTTTACATTTTTGACATCCAAGCTACCACACCTCTCAGAAATCAGTTAAACACATTTAAGCATATAAGAACTCATCAAGAAAAGTCAAATCATCACTACACCTCAATAAGTCAATAATGATCCTTGCTCATACTTTTCATAAAATTCAAGCTAAATTAACAACCATCAACCAACCAAGTCAAAAGTACCAAGTAGATGAATTTAACTTAGTCCTAGAGTTTTCACTTACTTAAATAACAAATTGAGCAACTCAAAACTTTAGTAACCTTCAAGTAAAATTAACAATTCTCGTCTTTAAAATGCCAGAACCCATTGGTAAAAAAGTAGTAGAATCCACTAATTTACCTTGTCAACACCTAAAAGATTGTGATAGAAGTTTTAAATAACACTAGTGTGGGACTTTCGCCTTTACTTGTGGGATTTGAAAATGGAAGTCTAAGAAGAATGCTGAAAATTGGAAGTTAATGAAGTAGGAACTCCCATTTTGAAGCTTGAAGTCTTCCGAAAATCCAATTATACGGCCAAGTAAAGGAAAATGTAGTTAGTAAACTACTCAAGAGTTACCGAGAGATAACATTGAGGATCCAAAGTTAAAATCATGATTATCTTGAGTTATAAAAAAAAAAAAAAGACAGAAGATGAAAATCAAAGGGAATGTGATCAAAACATTACGTATGGCCACATTTGGTTTGCTTGTATGAGAACAAATAACCAAGGTTAGTAATAAATGACATTGGATTAAAAACATTATGTTTAAAGGATGAGAGATAGGTTTCGACTAAAAAAAAATGAAAGAGAGATAGGTGTTCGAAGCCAAAAGCTACAAGTGGCCCTAAGTGAGTAACTAAAAGAAGATATTTTGATTGGAAAAAAGAGAGAGCTCCTTCGGACAAGTAAAATAAATGGATGAAAATTAGGCTAATCAAAAGCATGAATGAGCTAAAGCTTAAATAGGTGATGTAATGCATGATATCATTGCTGGGCTAAGTTGTCGCTAAGAGCATGTAGGTTAAAATAATTGGTGGAGAATGAAGAGAGGTGATACAAATTAAAGAGTGACAAATAGCTCAACTATATAGTTTTCAAAGTAAATATTTTGATAACTTATCCAAATATCTAATAAGTCGGTATGTAAATAAGCAAAATTAATGTCCGTTCCAAGCATTGATAAATTTGAAAAATATTTTGAACTTGCTAAAACGTTCCGTGAAAATTACTAAACATTAGGAGAATCATAACTCAGCAATCAAATATGTAATTCGGAGCATATTAGTCCTTTTCTATAACTAAAATGGCGGTAAATTAATTATCTTCATTCTACATCAATTTAACCCCAATGCATCAGACTACGGGCAATTACGGTTATGGAAAATCATTATTCGCACATTCCACACCTCACAAAACCATCGACCCAACTAAGATTCCCTACGAATCATCCAAAATTTCAAGCTAAACAATACTTAACTTTATCATATTATTACTGAGCATAGAAAATTCCTGATGTCACTAGTTCAACCACTCGTACCAAGATGATGATGTACCTTAAGCAAATTAGAAGAAAGATAGGAGGATAAATGGCTTCCTGATGAGTGGTACATCTGGTAAGCTATAAAACTCTCGACTCTGCGATGGCTCGAATGGTGTTTGGGTTGGTAGAGGAGAGACGCTGACAATTCTTCACGAGCGACTCTTACACTTCTAGTAGAGACTATATCATCATTTCTCTTTAAAATGTTCTATTTGTGCCTAAGATGAAAACAAATCTACTCTCGATGAGTCAATGTTGAAAATGTTAGAAATTAAACCAAATTAATTGGAAATTGTCAATTCATTAAACAAGTTACCGATGACTATTCGACTCCCACGACCGGTGGACACATTTAAAAAGAGTATTTATCGTAATGTTGTTTTCTAAGAGTCTATTAGAGTTTCTATGTCTAGTTAATGTTTTGTAAATTCCTAAAAAAAATCTCCTTGGAATGGTAAATATATTTATGAGTTAGTCTTAGAGTCATGTATCAAGTTAATATATAAGCAAGTCTTGTAAATATGGATGATAAGGGGAAACTGATAAGTAGTTACCTATAAAGATGAATAAGGTCTCTTTGTTGCTTTCTCTTGAGTTCCGTGAGTTGTGTGAGCTGTGAGTGTTTCACCTTCAAATTTGTCCCAACAAATTTAGCATCAAAGCTGCGCCTCTGATGTTCAACAAATTGGATGTTTAACAGAAAAGTGATACATTTTTTAAAGTAATGCCTAGAACTATTTGGTCTGATAGTGGGTAGTTTTTGGTGAAAAATGTCAGTATTATAGAGCGAATGAAGTACAATAGTTTATAGGTATCCCCCAGTATTACAAATGGTGATAATAGCTCGAGAAGATGAAGGTGGGAAGTCTACACATAGTAGCCAATGCAACATTTGTCTGAGAAGGTCTAATGTTTCACTCTACCTCTTACATTTTTACGCACGTTGGCCAAAATAATATGGATATCAGTTGACTTATTTTGAAACCGTTTTCGGTTGCGCTTCATCCATATGCCATAAATGGTTGCTAGAAAGGATATCTTAAGGAGTCTAGCCACCAAATCTTTGCCCTTTATTGCCCTAATCATCCATTGAAGTTCCTCATTCCATCCTTCCAAAGGATGCCCAATCTCCTGTTGTGCAAAGATACTGTGCCATAAGCTGCCTGTCCACTCACACTGTAAAAACAAATGTGTTCTGTCTTCTATACTTGCTTTACAGAAGTTACACTGTATATCAATTGAGGTCATCCATCGGACGACGATTTCTGCCGTCGGTGTTCAAGTTTCTTAAGGAGTGGTTGAATTTGGTGATAAAATAGGAGCCCACGAGAGTTTGTTGAAGAATCTAAAATAATCTCCAAATTGTAGAATTATCTTCTCTATGTCAGTGGAATGGCTTTATAAACAGAGTATGTACTCATTCATGTAATCTTGTGGGGAGTGAGATCATAAAGCCACATCGTTAGCTCCTCCACCAATACTCCTCCATCAACTACATTTGTAAAACTATTATGTCCAACTAATGAAATTATATTTTCCTTTATCCCATGACCTGCATCTGGTTGTTTGCAGATGGAAACAGATATTACATTCGATACACTCCTATGCACAAATCACGCATATTTGCCTACTTCTGGTCAATCTTGCCTTCAAGTGCCAAATGATCCTCTCACCCATGAGAATGGTTCTATTGCCAACTCAACCTTATGTAGTGCCGGTGTCATCATTGGACAAGACCAAACGCAACATATAGACATGAGCGACGATGCCATTACCCAGGTGGAACCACTTCTGCAGGAAATTCAGTCCGATGTTGACCAAAGTCAACCTACTGAAAGGAGCACATTATTGTTAATGGTGAGTCGGGTTAGTAGCAAGAACGTGCAGTCCAGGTGATGGTTCAACTCAATGCGTGACTAATGATGAACAACATCAAAGAGCTGACTAGACTAGAAGTTAGCCATGATATTGTGGGGTTCTGGCAGAACTAAATGCGTAATCGCTCAAAATGAGCCATATCTAAACCAAATCCTCGCTATGTATGCATACAGAATGTGCCTCTTCCATGATACCGGTAGAGCTGGACTGTTGAATCTGCATTGAGACATCTGGGGTGGACTGCTGCAATGCATGAGGAACTTGAGGCCCTTCGTGCCAACCATAGGAAAGAAGGAAATGAATTTCATTGGCTCAAAATGGTGTCCAAGACCAAACTGAACCCAGATGGAACCTTGGGTCGTCTTAAAGCACATCTTGTTGCTGAAGGATTTCATCTAGTACCCAGAACACATTTTTCTGAAACATTTCCTCAGGTCGTAAAACCTGGTAGTGTTCGAACTATTCTCTCTGTAGCCATGGTCCAGAAGTGGAGCATCCGCCAACTTGATGTGAAGAGTGCCCCTTTTTACATGGATACATTCACAAACCAGCTTTTATAAAGCAATTGCCCGATTTTCTAGATGGTAACTTTCCTAATCAGGTCTGCCCCCTGAAGCACGCTCATTATGGTTTGAAGCAAGCACCGTGTGCTTGGTTTGATATGCTCGGTAATTTCCTATTGAGCATTAGTTTCTTCTGTAGCTTCACTGGTTCTTCGTTATTTATTTGCCACTCTAATAGAGGGACTTTTCTCCTTCTTATTCAAGTGGACGACGTGATTCTAACCGGAGACAAACCTGTATACATAGAGTTGTTTGTTCAACGCATCGGTGAAGAGTTTGCCGTCAAGGATGTCAGGTCATTTAAATATTTCTCGGGCATTGAAGTTCACACCTCGCAGGATGGTTTATTGTCGTTCCAATCTAAATATGCCGGTGATATTCTTTCTCGTTCTCAAATGACAGGTTGCAAACTTATTTCCATTCCATTGGCAACAAAGGTCAGACCAACTTCTTCAGATAATGATCTCTACCCAGACCCAACACACTACCGAGCATTGTTGGAGCTCTTCAATATATGACTTTGACTAGCCAGGATCTCTCCGATGCGGTAAAGTATGTGTGCCAATTCATGCATTTGCCGACTGTTAGAGATTACCGTGCTGTCAAGCATATGCTTCGCCATTTAAGTGGCACTATCGGTCAAGGTATGCGAATTTTGTAACGACCCGGTCCGACGAGGGCGGGGAGTAGTCGCCGGGGCCAGAAGGCCTGGACAAAGAGCGGCTCCTGACAGGCTTCTAGGATGGCAAGGGGAGGACATGTCTCTATCCCACATCGCTTAGGGGGGAGTCCTGGGATTACTTATAAGGCTTGGTCCCTAACCTTTGTGTAACGCGTTTTAAAGATGTGAGGACTTAGTGTCCAAAGCGGACAATATTACACAAGGAGTGGCGCAGTGGAAGCGTGGTGAGGCCAAGGTCCTTACAAATGGTATCAGAGTCGACTCCCGACCGCGTGTGGGGCCACAGCGAGGACGCTGTGCTCGAAGGAGGGGAGAATGTAACGACCCGGTCCAATGAGGGCGGGGAGTGGTCGCCGGGGCCAGAAGGCCTGGACAAGGAGCGGCTCCTGGCATGCTTCTAGGATGGCAAGGGGGAGACATGTCTCTGTCCCACATCGCTTAGGGGGGAGTCCTGGGATTGCTTATAAGGCTTGGCCCCTAACCTTTGTGTAACGTGTTTTAAAGCCGTGAGGACTTAGTGTCCAAAGCGGACAATATTACACAAGGAGTGGCGTAGTGGAAGCGTGGTGGGGCCGAGGTCCTTACAAACGTAACGACCCGGTCCGACGAGGGCAGGGAGTGGTTGCCGGGGCCAGAAGGCCTGGACAAGGAGCGGCTCCTGGCAAGCTTCTAGGATCGACGAGGGCGGGGAGTGGTTGCTGGGGCCAGAAGGCCTGGACAAGGAGCGGCTCCTGGCAGGCTTCTAGGATGGCAAGGGGGGACATGTCTATGTCCCACATCGCTTAGGGGGGAGTCCTGGGATTGCTTATAAGGCTTGGCCCCTAACCTTTGTGTAACGCGTTTTAAAGCCGTGAGGACTTAGTGTCCAAAGCGGACAATATTACACAAGGAGTGGCGCAGTGGAAGCGTGGTGGGGCCGAGGTCCTTACAAATGGTATCAGAGCCGACTCCCGACCGCGTGTGGGGCCACAGCGAGGACGCTGTGCTCGAAGGAGGGGAGAATGTAACGACCCGGTTCGACGAGGGCGGAGAGTGGTCGCCGGGGCCAGAAGGCCTGGACAAGGAGCGGCTCCTGGCAGGCTTCTAGGATGGCAAGGGGGGACATGTCTCTGTCCCACATCGCTTAGGGGGGAGTCCTGGGATTGCTTATAAGGCTTGGCCCCTAACTTTTGTGTAACGCGTTTTAAAGCCGTGAAGACTTAATGTCCAAAGCGGACAATATTACACAAGGAGTGGCGCAGTGGAAGCGTGGTGACGCCGAGGTCCTTACAAATTTTGCATCAAAGCTCACTTAACTTGTATGCTTACTCGGATGCCGATTGTTCATCAAGCTTTAAGATGCAATTTGAGCCTCTATATGCTGCCGGGTTCCACTTCGAGGGGGAGTCATAAGAAAGTAATTATGGCTATGAATGTGCATCATGTTTCCCTGATGGTCGAATAAAATCTCCACAGATTTGACAGAATCGAGAAGACTCCGCTCAAGCTACATTGATCAAAGCTTGATTAATCATATTCCTCCATTTCTCGTACCTTAGTAATTAATTGAACTGTTTATTTCTTACCAACTTTGTATAAGTGTAACTTCCTCTCTATATTAGTGAGATTCACTCTCTTTCTTCTCACCTTGACAGAAAGACAAATCCTTACTTTTCTTATCACTTGACATATTGCACTTTAAGTAGGTCCGAAAGAACCAAACACTACAAAAAAACTGATTTTTTCCGACGAAATTTCCAACGAAAAATTTGAAAAAATTCGTTGGAAAACGAATTTCCAACGAATTTTTCAATGAAAAAAATTCGTTGGTAATAAGTCGTCGGAAATTTTTCCAACGAAAAATTTCAATTTTCGTTGAAAATTTGCGACGAATTTTATTTCGTTGGAAAATTCGTTGGAAAACTCGTGGCTAAATTCGTTGGAAAAATTACAAAAAATTTTTTTTGTTAAAAAATCGTGGAAATTTTTTTTCCAACGAAAAAATTTTCGTTGGAAAAATTACAAAATTTTTTTTGGTCAAAAAATCGTGAAAATTTTTTTTCCAACGAAACGAAAATTTTTTCGTTGGAAAAATTACAAAATTTTTTTTGGTCGAAAAATCGTGGAAATTTTTTTTCCAACGAAAAATTTTTCGTTGGAAAAATTACAAATTTTTTTTGGTCGAAAAATAGTGGAATTTTTTTTTCCAACGAAAAATTTTTTTTTTCAAAAAATTGCCCTCGCCATGGCCGGCGAGGCCCAGCCTCGTCGTGGGTGAGGCTCGCCGGCCATGAGGGTGTCGAACTCCACCGCCACGAAGGAGGCGGGCGACGCGCTGTCGAGGAGGCCGAGGTACGCGCCGCCTCCCCCCAGGGAGTCGCCGTCGGGGGAGATGAGGAAGGGGAGGCCGCCGTCGATGGAGGAGGGGTTGAGGTTGGTGACGGAGAAGGAGAAAAAGGTGGAGAGAGGCTGCTCAGCGTCAGCGCCCCGAAGTCGAACTTGGTGCCGCCGCCGCCGACCGGAGTGCCCAGGAAACGGAGCGCGAACAGAGCGAGGACGACGCACGAGGAACAGCCGCGTCTTCGACCCCACATTTTCCGAACCCCCTCAGTGATCCGCCATCGGAGAGGGGCGGCGGAGCCGGAGCCGGAGCCAGAGGAGGAGGGGGGGCGGCGAGGGAGGAGGCGGAGGGGGAGGCGGGGGGAGGAGGCGGAGGGGGGGATTGCAAAGGACAGAGAGAGACTCTGAGAGAGAGAGAGAGAGAGAGAGAGAGAGAGAGAGAGAGAGAGAGAGAGAGAGAGAGAGAGAGAGTGAGAGTGAGAGAGAGTAAATGTGGAAATTTGAAAGAATAGGCGCGAAAATGTTGAATAAGAAAGTAGGGTTTTCGTTGCAAAATTCGTGGGAAATTTCCCACGAATTTTGCAACGAAAATTGTACACACTAAAATAATTACCCAAAAAATTTGAATTCGTTGGAAATATCGTTGGAAATTTCCAACGAAAAAAATTCGTTGGAAATTTCCAACGAATTTTCCAACGAAAATTGTACACACTAAAATATTTGCCCGGAAAATTGAAATTCGTTGGAAAATTCGTTGGAAATTTCCAATGAATTTTCCAACGAATATAAAAAATACCGAAATGCCCGGGTTTTTTTTGAATTCGTTGGAAATATCGTTGGAAATTTCCAACGAATTTTCCAACGAAAATTGTACACACTAAAATATTTGCCCGGAAAATTGAAATTCGTTGGAAAATTCGTTGGAAATTTCCAACGAATTTTCCAACGAATATAAAAAATACCGAAATGCCCGGGTTTTTTTTGAATTCGTTGGAAATATCGTTGGAAATTTCCAACGAATTTTCCAACGAAAATTGTACACACTTAAATATTTGCCCGGAAAATTGAAATTCGTTGGAAAATTCGTTGGAAATTTCCAACGAATTTTCCAACGAATATAAAAAATACCGAACCGCCCGGGTTTTTTTTGAATTCGTTGGAAATCTCGTTGGAAATTTCCAACGAAAAAAAATTTGTTGGAAATTTCCAACGAATTTTCCAACGAAAATTATACACACTAAAATATTTTCCCGGAAAATTGAAATTCGTTGGAAAATTCGTTGGAAATTTCCAACGAATTTTCCAACGAATGTAAAAAATACTGTACCGCCCGGGTTTTTTTGAATTCGTTGGAAATATCGTTGGAAATTTCCAACAAAAAAATTCGTTGGAAATTTCCAACGAAATTTTCAACGAAAATTGTACACACTAAAATATTTGCCCGGAAAATTGAAATTCGTTGGAAATTTCGTTGGAAATTTCCAACAAAAAAAATTCGTTGGAAATTTTCAACGAAAAAAAATTCGTTGGAAATTTCCAACGAATTTTCCAACGAAAATTGTACACACTAAAATATTTTCCCGGGAAATTTAAATTCGTTGGAAAATTCGTTGGAAATTTCCAACGAAATTTCCAACGAATATAAAAAATACCGAAATGCCCGGGTTTTTTTGAATTCGTTGGAAATATCGTTGGAAATTTCCAACGAAAAAAATTCGTTGTAAATTTCCAACAAATTTTCCAACGAAAATTGTACACACTAAAATATTTTCCCGGAAAATTGAAATTCGTTGGAAAATTCGTTGGAAATTTCCAACGAATTTTCCAACGAATATAAAAAATACCGAACCGCCCGGGTTTTTTTGAATTCGTTGGAAATCTCGTTGGAAATTTCCAACGAAAAAAATTCGTTGGAAATTTCCAACGAATTTTCCAATGAAAATTGTACAAACTAAAATATTTGCCCGGAAAATTGAAATTTGTTGGAAAATTCGTTGGAAATTTTCAACAAATTTTTTTTCGTTGGAAATTTCCAACGAATTTTGGCACGAAAAAAAATTCGTTGGAAATTTCCAGCGAATTTTCCAACGAAAAATTTTTCGTTGGAATTTCCAACGAATTTTCCAACGAAAGATTTTTCGTTGGAAATTTCCAACGAATTTTACTTTTCGTTGGAAAATTTGTCGCAAATTTGTACGAAAATTTTTTCGTTGGAAAATTTTCGTGGTAAAAATCCAATTTTTTTGTAGTGAAAGGTGCCCAAAAAACACAATGGACGACCGTGATTCGTGATCACGAGACCTTATAAAGCATTTACCTTAGTTTTCCTCGTAAATTTACAGCCTGGGAATGACTGCCGGTCAAGCTCAACATAATGATGAGAGGTTACATGATCCAGTGGTGCCTATTTTTTTATTGGAGTACCATGTCACATGCTGCGATACGTGCAAAGAAAACTCCGAAAGCGTGCATGGGGTCGTTCCCATGTGCTCGTTGTACTGTGTTTGTCATGATTACCAGTGACTGGAACCCGGAAAGATCCATTTCTCTAACTACTGCCAAAAATTCTGTTTACTTTGCATCATTGAAAAAGAGTGAAAGATAAAGGAGCTTGACCTAATGTTAGGAAGGATATGATTGAACCATGTTAGATTGGAGCCCACTCGTGAAGTGGTCACAGCTTCACAAAGCATCTCATTGAGAAGGAAACCCATCCCTATATATATACCTTCTTTTGGATTCATCTGTAGCATAAAGAGAACACTCCCGCCTCGCCACCAGGAGACCTCACGAGTTGCCCACATCTCCAATTGCGAAAACATTCTTATCGACAAAATCTCTAATTTCCGATACTATTCAGATTTCGGTTAGTTTCAGTTGCTTCGCTAATTCACATAATGAAGCCTAAACAGCACTCTCTTTCCGTAAGGGCCCCCCCTTAGGAACGAGTTAAATTAACATGTACCAAATCATTACAATCTTGACTAGGTTGAACTGTCAAAGTACAAGTTTCTTCATTTCGCATTTGTGAGTCCGGACTGCTGTTAACACATGAGGATTTTTCTTCATCATTTCGGCCGAGCAGCATTGGCCTTAACTAACCCAGGCGGGCGGGTCGATGTCACATTATTTGGAGTCAGGTACGAGCTCATCCTCTTACTCTTAGCAGACCAAATCAACAGATGCTACATTTACTAGGACACTCTATCGGAGAGAGAGAGAGTTTAATGCATTAGATATAGATGGGGCAAGCCAGATTTGCACAAGTCATAAGAATGTATGGTGAAAAAGAGAGTTTTGACAGCTAGTCAAAGAGTTTCCTAGAAGATGCCCATCAGATTGCAAAATTAGGCTTCGGACTGAGATGTGAACCAAAATCTTCAAGAAATACGGTTCCCACTCCTAGTATCCGAGGCATATCATTCATTTCATTTTCGAAGCAGTCCTTAGTATAAAATTACTCGGTATCCTAATTGTCTTTCGTCTTTCATGAGATGAACCAATGCAAACTTCAATTCCAACTGTTCTGTGATCATTCTCTTTCTCTTCGCTTTCTTTGTAGATGGGAGACACCGAAGTGGACCAAAATGACATGTCTAATTCAAGAACCACGGATCGTGCCGAAGAAAGTAGCTGGACTATGTATCTTGGGGATTTTCTGATTGACAATAAGAAGAAGAGTTCCCTAATTTCTTCGGAAAACAACAGCTCCTCTCTGGTCTCTGACGCTACTTCTTCTATCACGAGGGTGTTCGCCAATGGCACTCGGACGATCTCTTGCAAAAGAGTTAGTTTCAAGAAGAGGGAATCGCGGGATTCGATCATCCAGGACGCTTTAGAGGATACAGCTAGTTCTCTAAACTGCCCTAAGGTTAGGTTTGCATGTATACATATTCTGCTCAAGGAAGTGCATTTGTGTGAGGTTATTTGAATGGATTAAAACTAAAGTACATCGTCTCATCTAGTCCAATTTCTCAGACGAAACAATGATTTTCCAGATCATGCCCAGGTATGCAATAAACATCCAATATATATTCCTACGGAGGTAGGTACTAAAAATATGTGAAGGTTCATGACTTCTCATTCTGCAGAATCCTCCATGCATATCTACTGTACTGTCAGAATATTGTTTAAGCCTAAATTGCACAGAACATTTCGGCTAGCTCTTACAGGCTAAAGAAAGCACCTTAGATCGGGCACATTTGAGAAAGGATCTCGTTCTTATTGCAAGTGATGATGTTCGCGGGGCAATGAAGGAATCCAGTCCTCGCTTGGCGCCGCCATCAACCTATGGTGGTGAAGCTCAAGTACCCTAGGATCAGAAGTTAATGATGGGAATGAGAAAGTCATGAAAGTCTTCGAAAAAGATTCTCAGTTTCATCACTCTCATGTACTCTTGCCTATGTATAAACCGGCATGATATGTCCCGGTATAGATGTCGCGTCATTTTCTTCTTCTTATATTGTTTTCGCGGCACTTTTCATTGGAAGAGCAGAGCGAAAACGTGTGGACCTTGAGGAGTATGCGTCTGCATCGGTGCAGTGTAGATGCTTATCTAATGTCCGAGGTATATAAAGTTGTTTTGCATGCGTTTGGCAATCATCTCTCCGACGATTTACTATTCCGATAAAAGGATTGAATTTTTTATTCCATGATAGTAGATTTTCGAAAAAGTTGACAAATAATGTAAATTTCAGCATAGACACTAAAAGTGTCAAAAGTTGCATTTTCCCATATTCGAAATACTAATTTGGTTTTCCCCCAAAATTAACAGTTGAATCTTGAAACAAAGAACAGAAGCCTAACGAGCAGAAGCCCAACGAGCAGCTCAAATTCATTTCAACGAAGCTTGGATTTGGTGGACGTCATTGAGAAGGGGGCATTGGGTTTTCTCAGGGAGAGCAGTGCAAAGATTTTAGAGAGAAAAGAACGCGGCTAAAACCTGAAGCTTCGGATTTTTCTCTAGGTAGTTGCCTGAGAAAACCCAGTGACGCAGAGAGAAGCATAAATTTGGAACAACTCCAAAGAACTCGAAATTTTTATTCAATAATACTGTGTTCTTGATTACAAGACAAACATCTTATATATAGAGATAGGACTCCTAATATTAATGGAAACTAAATAATTAAAGAAACTGCCTAAATGATAATATAGGAAACTGTCTGACTAGTAATATAGGAAACTGCCTAAATAATAATATAGGAAACTGCTTGACTGGTAATATAGGAAACTGCCTAAATAATAATATAGGAAACTGCTTGAATGGTTGTTTTCCCCAAAATCAGAAAAACTATCGAGATTTCCGGTGATTACGACGATCACATTGTTCAAGATAATCACAGGCTAACTGTTCTACATCACCCAGCATCACCTTCAAGCGATTCTTGCGTAACATCAGAGTGCCCCGTCTCCTTTGCGGTGATCGAGAGCTTTGAGCTATCCAAACCTCGATCGAATATTGCTGTTGGACTTAGACTTCGATCTTCTGAGTCATTGCCCGTCGCTGCCTGTCACTACTCTTCAGTGCCCATTGTCGCTGCTGCGTTTGAGAAAGCACAGCGAATGCTTTGTTTCTCTTCGTTTTCCGGCCGTGAAGCTTGAAAAGCTTCAATCTCCTTGGTTCAAGCATCGTCATTAAAGTCGATCTTAATCGGAAGAAGCTGTAACAGCCCGAATTTCGATGTAATTTCGAGATTAATAAAACTGATATTAATTCGCATTTCATTTTAGTAAGTCTCGCCCAGAGCTGATCACTCTCGGGATACTAACCAATGGGGTATGGCTAACTAGAAAACGGTACGTGGACCGGGGACCCTATCGTGAAACGGACACCAATCACGAGAGACATTGAGGGAATATTTTGAACCGACGTGGGCCGATCATAGGAAAGGGTAATGGATTGGGTTTGGCCAAGGCCTACGATGTACAATAGGGACGCAGGAGATTCTGCATGACCGAAAGTGCACGTGGCCAACCAGTCCTGAAATTGAACCGAACGATCGTGACCTCTGGAACTAGTGATAATTTCTCATTCTCTCAATGATCGAGATTATTACGATACGGATAGCCCTAGGTCGATACGCGTAACCTCTAAACTGCCGCCCGTTAGTGAGAGATCCTGAAATTAAAAGTTTAACGAGTCTTGTTCACGGAATTGGGTCCGGATTTCGATGTCGATTTTCGAAGGTTTAAGAGACTATTTTTGGAAATCTGACGTCATATTACGCTGGCCACACACATTTGGAGTCAGTACAAGAAAAAAAATTGGAATTTCGGTTCGGAAGTAAAAAATTACGATTTTGCCCCTCGGGACGCCAGCGTTGCTTTTCGAGGCCAAATGAGGTTATTTTTCGAGGCCGACACCATTTTTGGGTGGCCACGCATACCAAGAACCGTTATGGACAAAAATTGGAATTTCGACAAAAATTAAAAAAATAATATTATTTTATTCTCGAAACTTTGCAGTCGATTTTTGAGGGCTTAAAAATTGAATTTCGCGAATCCGACGCCATATTATGTTGGCCACGCACATATGGAACACGTATGTGCGAAAATTGAAATTTCGCCCCGAGACCGGAAAAATGACGGTTTTTCCCCTGGACCGTTTTTTGTTCGAATTTTTTTGGGAAAATTTTAGGATAATTATGGGGGTTATCAGCTCAATTATTGGCCTTATTGACCCTTTTGCCCCTCACTTTTGGATAAGGTTAAATTAGAACCGTTAGATTAGGGGTATTTTCGTCAAAACCGCCGGATTTGCGACACGTGTCGCCCCTAGGCTGCCCTTTTTGACCAGATCTGACCTTTTTCTCTTTCCTCACCCCCCCTCACGGCCAGACCAGCCCCAGAACAGCAGTCCCTCTCCAAAATTTTCTCTCTCCCTCATTTTCTCTCTCGGCCGAGCTTCGCCGGAGTACACCGCCGGCCACCGGAGCGCCGCCGCCGGCAACCGTGCCCTACCGTGGACCACCTCAGTCCCCAGCCTCAGCCCCGCCTCTGTCCGACCTCTCTCTCTCTCTCCCTTTCCCTCTCTTTTTCTCTCTTTTTCTCTCCCGGAATAGGACCGCCGCCGCGTCGGAGCCTCGCCGCCGCCGCGCCGGAGTTCCGATCGCCGTTCCGTCGCCACCCAGCCGTCCAGCTCGTCTGTACGTCGCTGTTCATCGCCGACTGTACAGTGTCCGTACGGTCGGTACTGTAGCGTCGTACGATCACTGTCCGTACGGCCGCTGCGCCGGCCACCGTTTTTCGCCCGTCCGTACATGTCTGTACCGCCGTGAACAATACCGTCTGTACCGCTGTGAACAGTGCCGTCGCCGGGAATTCGCTGCCGGTTTCACTGTTCACCAGTGATCGGCCGCCGTTCCCCATCGTCGTGATCTTGAATTAAGTGAGTAAAATTCCTAAACCCAGATTAGGACTGATAGTGCGTTTTTCTGGACTAGTTTAGATATTATCGGTGTATTTTGGACTGATTTAGATAGTATCAGTGTATATTTCAGACTGGGTTGAAGGCTGGTTGGTAGAGATTATTATCGGGAAAATTTAGTGGATTAATGAGAATTATTTGGGGAGATTAATTGGATTAAATAACCAATTTAGGAGCCCGTTGGAAAATTATCGGGTATGTCCGGGTTGACTGGTTGTACGTAATTTGTGCTCAATTGTGATTGATTTCGTACTGCCATGTCGCATGTCGTATGGCTGAATTATGTGGGGTGCGATTGGCCTATGATTGGTTTGAAATTAATTGTTGATTTGTGAATTGCACGTTAGGTCATACGGTATGAATTGGGTCAATTGAGCACGTGTTGTGATATTTGGTGTTTGAATTATATTGGTACTTGTGGTGCATTGCATTGCATAACATGGACACGCATTGTGTATGCCAAGAGTGAGGCATGTGATGAAATTGTGCGAGAATGCGTGTCTGCCATGAGCATGTGATCACCTAAAATACCCTGAAGCGTTTTACGCTGGGTTCAGATAATAAGGAGTTGTGTGATCACCTAAGGACCTTCGGGTCGTAACATTCGGGTCGATACTGTCCTCATGCACTTTGAAGCAGGACGATGCCCGGTACATCTGGAAGACAATTATCCTCATGCACTTTGAAGCAGGCTCTGGTTCGTACGGAGATCAGTGTTGCGCCTTCACTTTGAAGCAGGCTAGAGACACTGGGCCAGATCGGTTGCTGCGCCTCATGCACTTTGAAGCAGGCTAGACGCATCGGGCCGTGAATATTATTGACTCGAGTCGTGACAAATAATAAATTGGGCAATTGCCAGTGTGCCAGTGTGGGCCAGTGGGCCGGGTAATGCACATGACATGTCGACGACATTTGCATGCATAAACATGCATGGACTGGTATGCGAGTATGTGAGACTCGGTGTATGAGCATGTGATTGGCGTACGTGTGATAAGGTGTGCCACGTATGTGCCGTGATTATTGTATATTGAACTGTCTAACCTGTAAGGTCAGAGAATCGTTTGATTATTATTGCATTACGGCTTTAAATAATTGTTTTTGGTCAGGAGATTGCATGCTAGCCTAGCCTAGGTTTAGGGGTTGAACTCACTGAGAATCGTCTCACGGTTGTGTAACCCAAACATTTCAAACCCCCGACCTTGACTATGCCAAAGGTACACACGCTTTTTGGGATCCCCACTCAATTCCAGCAATCGACAAGTGTATTTCCAGCAGGCAATGGGGAAGCTTATATAAGATACAAGTCGGTAGTTTTTGTGGACACGGGTGAGTACTTCTACCATACCCAAGAATATGTGGCTTGGTGTCTTCGGGATGCTGGTGGAAACATAGGTCGGCCCCTCCAGACCTTCGATGCCATGTTAGACCAGAATGGATTGATGGAACCTATATATGCGGACGGTAAAGTGATCAATCCTCAGGACATCTATGACGTAGATGGTGTTGATGAGCCCATGGATGGGGAGCCACAAGAGCCACAGGTGATAGCTGAAGACCAAGACCAATCAGCTGAGGAAGCAGATGAACTAGAGGATATGGATCTGGATTTTGACGAAGATCAGGGAGAAATGGTAGAGGTAGGATCTGACGAGGAAATAGAACCCGACGATGAATTAGCGCTTTACCTTGACCCAGAACTTGAACCGGATTCTGAAGACGAGAGGGCAGCAGCGGCAGATATGGACTCCGAAGGATCGGAATCCCAAGAAGGTTCTATAGAGGAGTCTTCGGAATCGTCCAACCCGAGCTGGGAGCCCTAAGATAGTCCTGGACCTGATAGGGAAGCTTATTCCTTTTTGTTAGTAACTTCCCTATAGATAGCCTAACCTTCCCCTAGCCACCTACCTTTTTGATTTAGTGGCTGCTGACTGCTGATGTGGTTTCTTTTTGAGTGTATAAATGAATATTGTAATCAAAGGCTTTTTATGGTAATGTAAAATGTATATTGTCTTGGATGGTTGTTTTATTGGTGGTCTCATGTATTTATCTGTACGGGTATATATATATATATATTTATATATATATATTTATATATACGTGGTTTCCGCTTGTGCTTGATCTCTGATTGGGCGTTGGGTCGGCGACGTATCCTGGGAGCGTTGTACCAAAATCGACCGATGGCAGGATGTTTCGCTTCGGAGGGTACGGGGCGTGACATCCCCGTTTGAATTGGTATCAGAGTAAGGTCAGCTCGGTCCAATCTGGTCGAAGCCTAGAGTGATAAGGAGCGATGAGACCATGGGTAGCCAGTAGGGTGACCTCGTGTGCTACATGCATCTCCTGATAGTTGTGTGTTGTTTGCGTGTTTATTGGTTTGACCCTTGCAGTGCAGATGCGGCAGGACCCGAGGTGAGTATACGAATCCCTTGGGTGATGTGTTGGATAATTGTTAGGCCGCATGCTGATTGTTTGAGTGTTGTTTGATACCTGCTTAGGATTTAGACTGGGATAGATTGGTTTAAGTCTTTAATTCCTTAGTGAAATTATAGTAGGTAGTGGAATAGCTGAGTGGTGAGGATGAATAGAAGAAAAGGGAAAGAACCCCAAGGTCCGTCGAATTCAGGAGGCCAAGAGGCCCAAGATCGCCGTTTAGAGGACATTATCCAAACCCCAAGTAAGAGAAGGGGAAAGGAACCCCAAGCTCAGACCAGCGAGGGAGCCCGTGAGGCTAGAGACCCAAGGTTTGACGATGTGATGAATACCCTAAGGGAGATAGAGCGTGTTATGAGATTACAGGCTCAGGAAAGGGCCGCAGCTTATGCTCAGGCAGCTGAGGCCGCCCCGATCGCTGGCAATGAAGGTAATCAAGCCCAGCAAGGGCAAGCCTAGCCAGTGATAGCCAAACATATGCCCCAATTGGTGGAGCAATTTCTGAAAATGAAGCCGCCGAAGTTTAATGGCAAAGGTGACCCCGAAGCTGCCCCAGATTGGATAGAGGAATTGGAAAAGGCATTTGAGGTATTTGTGTCACATCCCGATTTTTGGGCCTGGGAAGCCGCAGGTAAATTATAATATCCTCAATTTCAATCCCTGGGAATTGGCTATGAGTTAAGTTTGATGGTTTTCCAATCAGAACTAAATTGTTTTCTCTTGTTTTGGAAAACCTAGTTTTCGGATCATTTGTACCTTTCGTTTTGTTATTTTTGGGGAGACTTTTGTGATCCGAATTTCCAAATACTTTCTTCTGGAAAGTTATTCCAAAAATCTTGAAGTTTTACATGATTTAATTTCATAATTTTTGGAGTTGATATGAGTGGTACGATGGCCTGATTTTCGGACCGTGTGAAACTGCCCAGAATGGGTATTTCGGTGATGTTTACACCGTCTTTATTTTTTACAAGATTTTCTGGGCCGATTTTGGAAAATTTTTCTTCATGAAAGTTGTTGAGAACGTCCTTTTTTATAACATGTGTAAATTTGGGAATTTTCTGAGATGATTTGGATTCTGGACAGAGCTTAATTTTAGAAACAAGAATTCTGTTCCAGTGAACTATTTTCAGTCTGACTTTGAGCTACTAAAAATGGCATTTGCAAAGAGATTCAGATTTCGTACTCTTCACGAGAAATATTTGTTAAGGTCTTGTTTATGACATATTCAAATTTTAGAATTTTTGAAGTTGATTTACTATGATTTCACATCCGATTTCGTGAACAGTGCAAAACTGTCCGGTTTTGTCAGATTTCAAAGATTTAGCATTTTCTATACGAGAACATTGGAATTTGGACTTGGTGTCTTCTGGTGATTTAAAGTACACATTCTGAGCTTTCAAATGAGATATTTTATGCTTTGATCGGAGGTCGGACCAGGGGGAAAACGAAATAGAGAAGCAAGCTTAGAAATGAATGGCCAAGAATGAAGCTTGTTCAAGAAGCCTAATTAATGGCTTGTATTGATTGCTTGGCCTTCTTTTTCCACAAAAGCCATTATGAAGTCTTGGCCATCAAGTATTGACCAAGAAAGGGAGAGGAAGCCACGGCAAGGAGGGGAACAGAGAGAGAGACCCACGGCCAAGCTTGAGGAAAGAGAGAGAGAGAGAGATTCATTATGACCTTTTGACGTAGGCCATTAATGGGTGGATGACACGCTCGCTTACCTCATTGCCCCGATGACATGTGCGCTTACCTCATCCAAACTTTGGCCCCAAGTTTTGTCTCTCTATAAATAGAAAGAAGGCCATTTGGCCAAGGAGAAATATAGAGAGAGAGAGAAGCCGAGAAAGAGAGAGAGGGAGAGCCTCACGCGAAGCCCCCCCTTCCTCTCCCTCACGCCATTTCCACGCCCCGAGAGCTCCGGCCAACCTTCTTTCTTATTTCTTGCTTTGTAGTCATGATCGAGAAAGAGAGAAAAAGAAAGAAAGAAAGAGAGAAAAAGCTTACCGACTAGCCCGTGTCTCTCTTGTGGTTTGATCAAGTGAGAAAGCTACGTCCGAGGCCCGAATATTCGTGTTCAAGCCCGAAATTTTCCGAGCTCACCCGTCTCGACCCCCGTTCTCTAGTTTTGTTTGTCATTGTGTAAGTGAATTCCTTAGTATCGGGAAAGGATGTTGAGATGCGTTGTGACGTGGTTTGCTTGGACCGTGTTCGGTCTTGATTGGTTATCTCTTTGGCTTGTTTATGTTTTGTATTTGATGTTCATATCTCGAGATAGAAACCGGAATTTGGCTAGTGATGTTCACGTGTTATAGCCATGCTTAGAGTTCTCTAGTAATTGTCGGCATGAACTTTGCTATTGATTTGCAATCGACGCCGGTACGGTAAGGGCCGACTCATGTTAACGACGATCGATATATCATTGCTTGATATTAGTGTTTTCACTTGCTGAGTCTCCCCGACTCATCCCCCATTTTCCCCCCCTTCAGGTCCATAGGATGGTCGAACGGACGGCGGCGACAGGAGGAGTTCGAGCCATGTTGGAGTTCGGGGAAAGCTAGAAGCTGTGAATCCGAAGTAGTGGGCTTAGGACACCCGATCCATTTGTTATCTTGTGTAAATGGCTAAAATCGACTAAGTTAGCTTGTAAAATATGTTTGCGTGTCCTATAAACATAAGGTTTTCTCATGATGCTGTTTGTTTTAATCCCGCTGTTGTTTTTAATGTGATTGTCCCGAAATTATGTTTCCGCTTGTGTTTAAAGAAAGATAATAATGAACGGGACGTCACGTTAATGACCCTGAGGTCGGGGCGTCACAATTGGGGTGCACCGATACGGAGAAAGTGATGCTGGCGGCGTATCAGTTGCAGAGTAATGCGAATGATTGGTGGAAAGCCACCAGGGGTAGAGTATTCCCGGAGGGTACAGAATTGAATTGGGCAGTGTTTGTCGAAAGTTTTTATGGAAAGTACTTTTCGGAAGTCGCCCAAGAAAGGAAGAAAACGAGCCGGAGGACATGGACCTAGATTCTGATGAAGACCATGGGGAAGTAGCGGAGGTAGGGTCGGACGTAAAGATAGGACCCGAGGATGAGCTAGGACTATATCTTGACCCAGAGCTTGACCCGGATACTGAAGATGAAGAGGCAGCAGCAACGAATATGGATTCCGAAGAGTCAGAGCCTCAAGAGAGTTCAGCAGGGGAGTCCTCGGAATCATCGGATCCGGATTGGGAGCCCTAGCTTAGGTCTAAACTCTTATAGGGAAGTTAGTAACTTTTTTACTGCGATCTTCCCTGTAGTTGACCCCACCTTTCCCAGCCATAGTACCTTTTTGATCTAGTGGCTGCTAATAGTGTTGTTTTGGTGTAAATCTTCTGATCTGTACAAAGTACGTGGTAAAAGGTTTTTAGTTGGTTATGAAAATATATGTTTTATGTTGATGGTTGTTCTATCTTGGTCTCATGTGTTTTTATGTATGGGTGTATATATGTATTTATATGCGTGGTTTCCGCTTGTGCTTGATCTCTGATTGAGTGTTGGGACGGCGACGCTTCCTGGGACGTCGCAGCCAAACGACCGAAGGTGGGATGCTCGCGCTTCGTGGGGTACGGGGCGTGACATATTTCGAGTCGGGTCAGGTATTATGAAAACCCGATCCGACCCGACCCATTGACACTCCTAATAAAAGCTATGTAATAATTTTGACCGGAATTGTTCTCTGGAAGCACTCAAGTGATCATTTTATGATCTGAGAGTGTTAGTAAAAACGCGAATTTTAATAATAAACCTCTAAATGACCTTAATGTTGATAATATTGAAGAAAATGGTGGCAATTTTGGATACGAATTAGATTTGAGACTATAGTGAAAATTTGTGATTTTTGTAGACAAAAAATATTTTAGGCAAAATTAAAACTAGATCTAAAGTTGGGAGTTTTTTGGCCGAAAAGATTAAAAATTTGGTAAAATTAAGTTGTATCACAAAACATGCAAATAAATTTTTTTAAGGATAAGAAAATTGTCATGTAAGAAATTCAAATAAATGTCAATAAATAACTCAAATAAGAGTCGATAAACCAATTCTATTAAGTTACCAATTTTTATTTATCTTGGTTAGAAACCTCTGATATCTGCTAACTCTTATTGGAGTTTACCAACATAAATTACAATTACTCGCCACCTTTTCTCCATCAATTAGTACAAAAATTTGCTAACTCTAAACCATAAAAGGTTAGTAATTTAATAAAATTAATAACAATAAGTTACCAACAAGATACTTGGAAAAAATTTCATCGCAAATTACTATTAGAATAGTTTTTTTTACAATTATCAATACTTATTGAAATTTATTAGCACTCAAAAGATAAACTTTTGGGCATAGAATAATAAAACTCTACTACTTTCGTAATATTTTTTTAAAAAAATAGAAATTTGTGGGATTTACTGCATGATGCATCACTTGATTGAGGGAAAAATTATCCAAAAAGTCATAAACCTAGTTGCACGTTGGCCAATTCAATCATAAACTTTTCAATTTTGCTAATTGATCCTTAAACCTTTTCACATTTTACTAATTGAATAAATCCGAAAAATTTTAACTGAAAATTGCTAGTATGGACATAAGTAATGCCACATAGTAGAGTCAGCACTAACGTTGATAAAATTTTATAATTTCTTATTACTTTTCCTTTTCTTTCTTTTATTCTCTTTTTTTTTTACCAAATCCAACAAGGGTCACCAACTGACTCTCGTCGATCACAAGCGAGAGCCGACCTCTTGTCGGCAATCATTGGCCACTAAGCAAGGGCTCACAACCCTTGCCAATCACTAGGCAAGGGTCACCACCCCTCGCTCACAGCTGGGCGAGGGCTCGCCAGCTACCGGTGAGGGCTTGGCAACCCTTACCTGCAGCCGGGGAGGGCTCACAGGCCCTTGCCCAACAGCCCAAGAGGGTCATTAGGGCCTCGGTTGTTAACAATAAATAAATAAGATAAGAATATAAAAAATTCAAAAAAGTTCAAAAAAATATTAGTAAATATTGTTGATGTCAACGATTGTCGGCCAAAATTGGATGGATGGACTCAATTGACAAAACGTAAAAAAATTTAATATTCAATTGGCACAATTAAAGGTTTAGGTTTAAATTGGCAAAAATGCAATAAGTTTATGACTTTTTGAACAATTTTCCCTTTAATTGAAAATAAATATCATATTTTGTCCAATGAAAATGCAAATCAACCATTAAAGGAACTATTAGCAAAATATTTTTTTCCTTTTGGAGTAAAAAAAAAGTATGGGTGGCTTTAGAACGGAGTTTACCATTCTTTTTGGTGAATATCTGCAGAAATTTCTTCTGGTTGGACAAGGAAACCAGAAAAGATCGTGACAAATAATTTTCCTTAAAAATATAAATACGGTTTTAGCTAAAATAAAATAAAATAAAATGGTAAAAACAATTGCGCATCCGGGGAATCGAACCCCGGTCAGTACCGTGGGAGGGTACTATGATACCACTACACCAGATGCGCTTGTTGGTTTGAGTGGCAAACTTTTTTTTAATTGATGTATTAGAGATATGTCTACCTTAATTTTTCTCTACTTTAAGTACGAGTTTTTATTCTGGATTTGAAGGGGACGACTGCTTATATGGCGCTTTTGGCACTCCGTAATTTCCTTAAGAAAAAGAAGAATGAGTTCCTTCACCTAATATAAGACGCAATAACATTAATATCGAGTCTCGCTCCTCTCACAGGTTTGTGTGAAAACAATAATAAGATTGTCATTAGGCCCTTGCAGAGTCATCTGAGCCTCGTTGATGCCACCACCAATCGTAATTTATAGTAGAGGTAAGTGGTTCCAGATTTCATACCTGAACCTCAAATCTATCTATTGGAACAGTTTCCTCAATTTTTTGGAGCTTGGAACTTACTATGTCACAAGTTTCAAGGTTGGTTCCAAGATATGTGCATGTTCAACCTGTATTATTAATTGAACGATTATAATGAATCATCAATTTTAATGATCACCTCTTAATGCTGCAAAGTAACAAAGTAAAAGTCTTAGTAATAAAATGAAAACTCAAACTAGTAATTCCAAATTGTGTACTTATCATCGGATGCCATGAAATACTGCAGGATCGTTCAAAAACATAGATCTAGAAAAACACAAAAACTTATTTCGAATTCCAACTCTCTAAAACCTAGAATCTACTCGTCGAAACAAGTTTCCTAAATTTTGAAGCCTAAACCTATTCTGCATACCTTGAAACTGGACAAGTTCCCATCGGTTCAGTTCTTCAATTCCAAGTTCTATCTTCACCCCTAATTTAAAGGCGAAAACCGATTTATAAGGCATCCATGACTGTCGACGAGCTCATTGCACAGCCACTAAGGGGGCATTTGGCAAGTAGCCAAATAGTGAAAATTTATGTTTTTTTGTTCCCGAAATTAGTTTGGAAACAGAAATCCGTTTGTTAAAATTTTTATGCATGGACACAAATTTGCAAAAATTCTTTTACCAAAATCAATTTTGAAACATAATCAAGAAGTAAAAAAAAGTAGCTTGTTGATTCTGAAACAATTTTTCCATTTCTGATTTTTCTTAATTTTCTTCTTCATTTTTAGTTTGCTCTTCTTCTTCTTCCCGGTCTGCCGCTAGCCAGGGCTAGTGAGACCTCACCCAACCATGGCGAGAGTCGACCTCGCCCAAATCTAGCGAGGCTGATCTCGCCTTGGCCGGGCGAGGCTCGACCTCGCCAGATCACGGCGAGATCAAGCCTCACCCGGCCATGGCGAGGCCAATCTCGCCGTTGCGACAAGCGAGGCCGGCAATGAGGGTTGCAACGAGGGCCGCGGCGCCCTCGCCGGCCCTGGCTTATGGCCAGTTGCCGGCTCTGGCGACCGGCCATAGCCAAGGAAGGGAAGGAAAATAAAAAAGAGAAAGAAATATTAAAAAATTCAAAATATATTATTAAAAATTTATTAATAAAAAGAAATTTTGTGTAGTTACCAAACGTATTTCTATTCTTTTCTATTAAAACTAGAAATTTTGAGTAGTTACCAAATGTTTTCAAATGCTTAGAAAAAAAAGAATCATTAATGAGCAGAATCTGTTTCCGGGCACAGAATCATTACTATGCATACCCTAAGTACCCATAACACCCCTACCCTGGGAAAATTGTCAAAAAAGTCATAAACCTATTGTACAGCGACCAATTTAGTCCTAAACCTTCTAAGTTTGCCAATTCAGTCTTAAACCTTTTTAATTCTTGCCAATTCAGACCTTTTGGCCAATTTTGACTGGCCGGCGCTGACGTGACCGCCGGCCGGCGCCGGCCGTCCGGGCAACGCTGACGTGGCAATTTTTTTAATTATTTTTTTTTCAACTTTTTAATCTTTTTTTTTTTCTGATTTCTTCCTTTCGCCTGTCCGGCAACCGGCGGCCGGCCAAAGGGGAGGGCCGGCGAGGTCTACCTTACCGGCCTCGCCCAGCAGAGGCGAGGCCGACCTCGCCGTCGCCTGGTTCGCGACGGCGAGGTTGACCTAGGCCGATCGTTGGACCGGCCAGAGGAAGAAATTAAAAAAAAAGATAAAAAGATAAAAAAAAATTGAAAAAAATAATAAAAAAATTACCACGTCAGCGTTGGCCGGACGGCCGGCACCGGCCGACGGCCACGTCAGAGCCGGCCGGCCAAAATTGGCTGGAAAGATCAAATTGGCAAGAATTAAAAATATTTAGGGCTGAATTGACCGCCGAACAATAAATTTATGACTTTTTTAATAATTCTGCCCCCCTATCCCCAACCCAGGGCCTCTTAGTTGTATAGCCAAAAGAAGCGCCATCGCGCCATTTCAAGCGATTCGGTAGTCCAGATCTATTTTGATTACCGTCAAAACATTGGAGGACGAGTATGCCTTTCTTTCACTCGACTTTTCTAAAGAGCACATGATAAGATTCACAGGTGAAATCCACGTCTTGATCCATTATTACTAAAAATTAAGTGGAATCGGAGATTTTCTTTTCTATTTTCAGGGGTTTCGTATTATTCAACAATAACCACATGCTCATAAATGCAAAAGCGCTTCGGGGAGGATTATAATAAATTTTTTGCAAAATTTATCTCTTCTTTTGCGCTTTGCGCTCGACTCGATGCAGAACAAAGCAAATGAAAACGCGCCCGAAACGCGATTAGCCGAAAAAAAACAAAAAAAAAAAAGAGGGGGACCGTCATCCATCGTCAAACTGGAATGCCAGATCTCTCGCGCTTCTCCAAATCTTCTTCTTCTTCCTTCGTCCCTGAGATCTTGAGCCCGTAGCAGTGCTCGCAATCCCGATCGATCTCGAGGCGCGCGCATCGGAGCCATGATTTCGTCGCGGAACATCAAGTCCATCGACTTCTACAGGTCAGATTCGATCCAGCTCGCGATATCAGATTTCGGTTCGCGACTGCGCGTCTTTTTTTCCTCCTCCTCTTCGCGCGCGGGCGGCGGCGGCGGCGGCTCGATGCGCGAGTGCCGGACGGAAGTCCCGCCTGTGATTCTGCGCTCGGAACGGTTTTCGTGTCTAACGAAACCTATGAGCGTGTTTGATGATATCGCTCGCTGATTCGATACGCTTCTCATTTCCTGGAGACGAGCGGTCCGTGGAAAGTGTTTTCAGCGTACATTCTCCTTATGTCTTTTTTTTGTGTGTTTGAGTGTGTTGCGTGCAACGTTTGCTTCTTGAGTTGACCGCTGTGAAAGAACGAGCTGGAATTGATTGCTAGGAGAGGAGAGTTTAGGTAGTCACTCGTCGGTGCAGCTGAACCATGTAATTGTTAACGGGTGCGCTGTGCATGTGCATAGTGTTTTTAAGGATTTGGCTTTGCCTTTAGTTCTCAATTTGTATCTCAAGAAAAGCAGCGTGGTCGATGTTTTTGTGAAAGAGGGAACCGAAAAAAGTTGCGTACGGGAAGTGAATCCGACAACTCTGGTGTTTAGGGGAGGACGCGAAATTGGCACTGGCGGTGGTTGTGTTGCTGATGGGTCTTGTTGATGGATGGTCCATCAAATATCTGTCTTGCATAAGATGGATAGGTTTTGTCCGCGTCTGCATCTGCATGAATCTATGCTAGCTAATGTGAGAGAGAGGTTTTTATCTTCACTTCTGTGCCTTGATGGGAATGTGATGACGGATTTTTTCTGGAGGTACTGGATAAGATAGTTTTTTCAGGGGAAGGTTTAGCAGCTAAGGAGAAGATGAGAATATGAGATATCATTTTAAATTGTTTCTCAAATGAGTTTTTCTCATGTTTGTATTGATGAAGAGAATCGGACTCTCTGGAGGCATGTATTGACTTTGAGCTGAATTGATGAGGCGTGAATAAACAGTTGATGCTCGGTCAAAACACTGGGGAAATGGGCATGTGGATTCACATGATGTTTCTTGTGAGAGCATGAATGATGTCCTTAATCAATAATCTGACCTTTCTGCTTGTCCCTTTCTTTTTAAAGTCTTGGAGTGGGGTTTTGTTTGGTGATCTGAGACAAAAAGATATTCTTGATACAACAGTTTTGCTCATTTAAACACAGTGTTTTCTTGGTTAAGTATTCTGATTGTTCACTCTTGGTTACAGGAAAATTCCTCGAGATTTGACTGAGGCATCAATCTCGGGCGCGGGTCTATCCATTATAGCTGCTCTTGCCATGATGTTTTTATTTGGAATGGTATGCACATTGCATCTACTTTTGATGGACTTTGAGCTGGTTATGGCTTTAAGAGGGTTTTGGCAGTTGTCAGTTTCTGTTTGATTTTTTGTTCTTTTCTTTTCTTTTCTTCACCTTTTTCTACTTTGTGTTTCACATTGGCAATGGATCTGTATCCAGTTAATGTCTCTCCCTCTTAATAGGCAGTAGTAGTCAAGCTAATTACACGGCAACTGTCCCCAACTAGACATCATTCTGCAGGAACTGCGCAATTATTTTGTTTGTCAGGACCTCTGCCTTTTGGGTTGGGGAATTGAGGAGGGAGAAGATGCCCATACTTTTTCCTATGACTTGCCTTTGCCAATTCTTATGAACAATGAATCTTGCCTCTATTAAGTTTTTCTTTCTTGTATTACTTGGCACTATAAGCTGATCTCTCAGTCCTCTTTACTCTTGGGATGCTTATCCTGCAGGAATTGAGTAATTATTTGTCTGTCAGCACCTCTACATCCGTTATAGTTGATAAGAGCACTGACGGGGAATTTTTACGAATTGACTTTAATATCAGGTAGGTCGGATGGTGTTAATAAAATTTCTTCCGGTTTTTATGCACTTGCTGTTGCTGGTTTCTTGTGTTAGCACAGCAAATATGGACGCTAAGCTAGTGCATGAAACACTCGCATATCATGCATAACATTGGTGTTTGTCGTACTAAATATGTCCTACACTTTACTTTCGTTCTCAATTATGTTGAGTTAGCCAGACCACATACTGTCTTTTTGCCCTGTTGCGCCACATCTCTGCTACCGGCATATATGCATCCAAGACTGTCAGAATTTTATTGGCTTATGCCTACACATAATCAGCATGGTGTTGAAGGAACATAATTTCGATGGCCATTTTGCGAAGGTGCTTCTATAATTACAACGAGCGGTGTATCGGCAGGTTATTTAGTCAACCCTGGACCAATGTGTACACTTGTATGCAAACATGTCCCTGAAGGAATCGCAGAGTTATATACACTTGATGCAATAAGTATCCTTACAGGAAAATTATGAAAGAGACCTCTGGCATACATTGGCATGCAAGTCTTGATCCTTTTTTTTTTTTCCCTATTTGCAGCTTTCCTTCACTCTCCTGTGAGTTTGCATCGGTTGATGTGAGTGATGTGTTGGGAACAGTAAGTATCCTCCACTTACTATTGTTCTTTCACCAACCTGACCGTGTAATACATGTCATAATGAGATATGGATCATTAATAGCAATTAATTCTTGAGTAGTTTATTGAATCAGCTAGAAACGTAAAAGTTGTTGAACTTCATGTTTTAATTTAAAGGAGAATGTTGCAAAATTGGATTTATTGAACAAAGATAACATGATCTAATGACAAATGAGAAAGGCAGTAAATGCTAATCATTTAAATAGGAAATATGGGTTTTGACTTGAAAAATATTGGTATACACTGCTCTCTTCCATGTGCCTGACCATAGCATCCTCTTTTGCAGAACAGGTTGAATATAACCAAAACAGTGCGTAAATTTTCTATTGATCGAAATATGAAAATTACTGGCTCTGAGTTCCACTCTGGTTCAGTTTCACATGCCATTAAGCATGGAGATGAAGCTGATGAGGAATATGCCGAAGGTTCTGTTCCATTAACTTCTCATAATTTTGAGAGAGTTTCACACCAGTAAGTATTTGAAGCTTGAATACCAAGTTGGTCATATTCAGACCCTTTTAGACTTACTTTTGTGTTGATATACTCCTTATGTTTCTTTATGCCCCACTTTTTTACAGGTACCCAATTTTGGTCGTTAATTTTTATGCTCCTTGGTGTTACTGGAGCAATCGCCTGGTAAGTTTATTATCTGTAAATTTGCTAACTAATTTCTTGACAAAATTTAATTGCAGCTGTCTCTTGCATGGGTAACTGTTGCACATGTACAATCATGCAAGACATGGGTGGAGAGCATACATGAATATTGAAATTCCTTTTGTCAACCTCATTGATTTTGCGCCTATGGTTGATTCATCAAACTGTAGCATGTCTTAGAAAGAGAGCTCTTATATTTAGATCCAAAAGTGACAAGTGTTCTTATCTTCTACCTGTCGAATATATTTATAAATTTCTCCAGTTGGTCTAATTAATATTGCGTTTGATGCTCACCTCTGGGTTTTAACGATTGCTATCCGTGTTTGTGCGAATGACCAATCATAGAACTCGGCCAGTTTCATTGTTTAATACAAGATAACGAGTTTGTGAAGATCATAGTGAATGGTCTTGCGTGTTTGTGACTGTTATTGAAATCTGATGGAGCCTATCATTCTATTTCTCTTTCACAGAAACCATCGTGGGAGAGGGCTGCTAAGATAATAAGAGAGAGGTACATCGGCTACAGCTTGTGATTTTTTTTGCTTACAGTTACGATTTAACCAAATTTGTTTGAGAATATGCAAGTTCAATCTCTCAGTTGTTGACAATTGGTTCCAGATATGATCCAGAAATCGATGGACGTATTCTTTCAGGGAAGGTTGATTGCACCGAAGAAGGAGATTTGTGTCGCAGGTATACTGATGATATCAAGCTATTTAACGGCCATCTGTGTGGTGAATATTATGTTTGATAGTTGAATGTCAATCCCATTGTTTTTCCTTGCAATTTTAACACTGGAAACTGAGATAAATGGACTTGAAAATATTAAGCGTCCATTTGGTTTGTGAGAATGTTTTCAGTTTTAATGAAAATGAAAACAGTTCCAATTTTCATGAAAAGTTTTCTGGTATTGAAACTGGGAAAATGGAAATTATGAAGATCTGTCTGTTTGTGACATTTTAACCAGACTTTGAAATTTTAACAAATGTAATATTATAATCCCCACACAATTCTGTACCTTTACTGAAAAATTGGCTTTTCAAAAAATTGGTTAACTATTAAAAAATTGCTACACCTTCATATTTTTACCTTTAGATCTTTCAGTTTTTTTTTTTTAATGAAAACCTCACTTGTGGAGGAGCTTCATGAAAGTCAGCGCTTCGTAAAGCTTCACTGCTTCAATATATAAAAAAAAGGGGGGGAAAACCAGTAAAAAATAAAAGAGAAAACTTTGCATGGCAGAGCTTCGGACATCTGCTTGACCTTTGTGGTTCGTACTGAAGCATGAAACATCATGGTCTTCCTCTTCTCCCATTCTTGATTCAGATGGTTGAAGCTCCACCTACCTTCACTCAACTAGCAATCATCTATTGATTGAAGCCCAGCTGTGTATTTAGCCAAGACTGCACTGCACAAACAGGAATAAGAAAAAAGACGTGATTTCTAGCACATAATGTAACTGTGTTTTCAGAAGAAAAGAAAACTCTGAACAAGTTATTTTTAATTTTGAAGCCCTCAAGTGAAAAACACATTTTCAAATGAAAAAATTGCGTTTTTAGTGAAAAAAGTTTTGAAGGTTGTAATAAACAAATGCTCTCTCTCATTTGAAAATGAAAATTCAGAAAATTTTCTTGATGCAAGCAGCCCCTAATGCTTTTAAGGGTTCTACTTAGTATTCTTAGTGTCCCTTACCAAGCTTTGAAGTCCTTGGCTACTCGTCCCTTTTTGTCCGTCCCTAAATACCTGGCATGAGGGGAAATAACCATTTTCTGAACTAAAAGCAGTTTCTGTTGCTGTTTAATGTGTTTGAGCTATGTTTAGAAGACACCCACTAGATAAAAATGGGGAGAATTCCGTCCACACCCTTCTCACAAAAGTTTTAAAATTTTCATTATTTTCCATTTAAGTTTTCGTTCCCCCCATTCTCCACCATTTGCCAAACATAGCATTTCTGAGTTTTACAAATGAAAGTGCTGTGAGCCAATGAGACAGTTCTTCTATTGTTCCTGTGAAATAGGAAATATATAGTTTTTTGCACAAGTTTTTGAATCCTCCTAAGCATGAGCATTCAGGTCTAGCTTGCTGTGTGTTTGTGATATAGGTAAAGCTCCTCTCTTTGGAGTTGAGTCTGCAAAGTGATGCAAATATATTGATATTTGAGCTATAAGAAGAGCTCTTCTGTTGGGGGTTCACAGCTGTGTTTTTGGTTCTGCTAGGAACTCTAGTTTTTGTCAATATAAGCATTATCTTGCAAACCGTGGGGATATTTACTACATGTAGTTATTAAGTTGTCTGTTAGTATCTGGTGACAGTTTTTGAAATATGTAGAGAATAGTTCTTGTGCGATTATTGGCAGTTAGCTTTTCAGCTAGCAACATACGATCCTCATATCATTATTGTGGACTCCCTTTTTCCCCTTACTCTGTTATATGTTCTTTCTGTTTGTGGATCCCTTCAATTTCTTCCTTATGGTTAACAGTGTTCCTTATGTGTTCTCAGGAATCACATACAAGGGTATCCATCCATTCGCATTTTTCGTAAGGGAACCGATCTTAGGTAACACGGCTATTTTTTCATCTCCTATTCATCTTCCAAATAAGTTATTCAGTGACTACTGTTGTGTTATCATTTTGCTGTTAATATACATTTTCTGCATGCATGCAGATGTCTGTGATTAGATCTCTCCTATCATTTTTATCGCACTAAGTTCTATAGGTGTGCTTGTGCAGGACTGAATGAATGCTTGCATTCACTTCTTCTTGTCCCTTTATAGTCTCCTATATTGGACATTAACATGCAAGTTTGCTTTGATCACAGGGAGGACCATGGACACCATGAACACGAGTCCTATTATGGAGATCGAGACACAGAGAGCCTGGTTAAGGTTCGAGCATTCTTTTTGTAGGAACTTAAATTCTTATATCTAATAATAATCTCACGCATGTAGTTTGCCTTGAGAATAGTATGGGTATATTGAAGCATCATTATCTTATGTGGAACTTACATATCCTACAGATGATGGAACAGCTAATTGCGCCAATTCCAGTGGAGTCTGAGAAGCATGCTTCCTCTACTGATAATTCAACAGATAAAATAAAAAGACCAGCTCCTTCTTCGGGAGGCTGCAGAATTGAAGGATTTGTACGGGTAAAGAAGGTAAAGCTAATAGCGCACTTAGTAGAGTCGATGCATTGGAGTCATGTATGATGACTTGCTTCCTTGGGGTGTAGGCATCTGGATCTTTTATACCTCACTGATTTTAAATGTTTGGTCTGTTGGCCTGTCCTTAGGTGACACTTAGTTATATTCAACTTCAATCTTTTTCCTTACAGGTACCTGGCAGCCTTATCATCTCAGCTCGTTCAGGAGCCCATTCTTTTGATACTTCGGAAATGAACATGTCACATGTCATATCACATCTGTCATTTGGTAGGAAGATTTCCCCTAGAGTGATGAGCGATGCAAAGAGGTTGATACCTTATCTTGGTGGAAGCCATGACAGACTGAATGGCCGAGCATTTATTAATCAGCACGATATAGGTGCAAATGTTACTGTAAGTTCAGTATGTTATCTGCAACTCATACCATCACCCGTGTGATGTCAATCCTAGAGGTGCCTGGACATGGAGATCCTCCTTTTCTTTTTCTTATCCCTTTTTCCATTTGCAGATTGAACATTATCTTCAAATAGTCAAAACAGAGGTGATAACTAGAGGAACCCACAAATTAGTTGAGGAGTACGAGTATACTGCCCACAGCAGCTTGGTGCAGAGTGTGTACATACCTGTTGTGAAATTCCATTTCGAGCTCTCTCCCATGCAGGTTAAAACAACTATAAGAAATACTTTTGTGGGATTTCAGCTTCTAGTTTTCTCCGCTTTTCTCTCTGTGCATCTAGTTTACATCTTATTCCTCCATTTAGGTTTTAATCACGGAAAACTCGAAGTCCTTTTCGCATTTCATCACAAATGTTTGTGCAATTATTGGAGGCATTTTCACGGTGAGTACTTAACATCATGGTTTGTTTATGCTTGTAGTCTGTTGGTGTTAATATTCTTTATTTGTGTGATTCGCAGGTTGCTGGTATATTGGACTCGATTCTTCACAACACAGTTAGATTGATGAAAAAAGTGGAGTTAGGCAAAAATATTTGACTGAAGTGCATAATGTTGTTTAAGCAGATACTTGCAATTTTGCCATGCCAGATTAAGCTGCGAGTTTTTTTGGCCGAAAAAGGAAACGCTTGTTGCATGTACGAATGGTTATTACAGTTGCTAGTGTATTGTAGGAGAATCTGAAGAAAGACTAGTGTCGAACGAAGAGCACAGATTACTCATTTGCGTGACTTTTAAAAGAAAACACTTGAGATCATTTTAACTTGCGTGGAGTCCATTCGCTGTTCTAGAAGTGATTTTCGTATGGGAGGATTGCTACTGTTTAGCTTCCTCCCGCTTTTTGTATGTTAACTCGTTCAATACAAGTCCTGGAGTAATGTAGTATCGGTTTCGGATGTATCAGCAAGGGATCAATAGCTCCCCTTCGTTGTGAAATAAAGTGCAATCTTGATACATTCTCAGTTAGGTAGTTTAATCTAGGGTTGAGCATGGTCCGGATGCGCTGGATGGGCGGTTCTCACCTTGAAACTGGAAATTGCCCACTAAGAATCACTTCCGAAACATTAGAATTGGAAATTGCCCGTTTGTTGGATGGATTTACTTAGAAATTGGATTGGGCCAGTTCCTGGGTGGATTAATAGAACCAGTCTCCAATCGCTATAAAGTTGCATTCATCATCAATGCCACGATAAACTTAGATTTTATGTGGGTATTTCTTTGCAAGGGAACGTGTATATATCGGTTTGTAGCTAAAATTGGTGTAAATTGGTTTGTTCAGTCTTTGATTGATCCAGGAAAAACAATCTTACCTATTGATGGTTATAACTTAAAAATCTTAATGCCATGATGCCTTTCAATTGGTATATGCAGATCAAATTAATCGCAAATCTCATGCAAGCCTGAACAACGTATGCTTACAAAATGATTTTCTCTGTCTTTCAAATGAAGTCTAGATAAATCAAGAAATGAAACTCTACTCGCTTTCTAGACAGATGAATGGTGAGTCAATCGTTCAAATGACAAGTGCTTGTGTATTTCAATTGATGTTCAATGTTCTTCTGGTTTTATTAGTCCACTAAGGCGATCCCCGCGATTTTCGGTTCCTCTGCACATCCCTAGTTAACCCAGCCAAATTGTCTCTAGTTCTATGCCAAGAACGCTTCATCTTTTACTGGATAGCAATGAAATGTAGGAGATGCATTTGAAAGTACCGACCTTGCCAGAAGCCCCTGGAATTTATTTATGTTCACATCTACAATGTTCTCATACGGTGAAAACAACTCAACACACTTGTGATATGTAAAACCAATACAAATTCCTCAATAACAAATGTCAGATGCCGCTCCACCTTGCCCAGATGAAGTAGCCGAGCTTGAAGCGAAAAAAATCAGAGAAGAAACTGGGGTGAAAAAAAGAGAGCAAAAGAAGGTAATTCAGATAGCCGCTGCAAATTCAACGCAATATCGTAATTCCCGATCCTCCGCTTAGAATGCCAGAAGTAGAGATGAAGCCACAAATGCTCCGATGGAACCGGTGAAACTGACAAACACTGAGGTAGCGCCGTTCCCGGGTGGTGGTGTTTGGCTGACAGGAGCCGGAGTTGGGTTTATCTCCACCGTACCGGCTGGTGGAGAAGGAGACTCCTCGCCAGAAGGTGCCGGGGACGGTGAAACTGCGCCACTGGTCTTGTTGCTCCTGTCAGCCATCACAACGACCACCATCTTCTCATTCTTGTGGCAGTTGTCTTTGTTTCCGCTTATGAAGTGAAATGGTCCTGACTGGTTGAACTTGAACACGGTGTGGCCATCGACATATTTTGCGATAGGCGATGCATCATTGCAATTTTTGTAGTCGTCTTGGTTCACGTATAGCACTGAGTCTTGGCCGGGCGGGTAGACAAACACTGCGATAGGGATCAATGGAGAGAACCAACAAGTCAAGATGAATTGCCGATCATATATGCCGTTCTCGCACAATATACATTGCACAAAATACACTGCGATAAAGATTGCACTAGTACGATAAAATGCATTGACATACCTAGAGAGTCTCCAATTTGGAAACGGTTTTTTTCTGCCCACTCATTTAAAGCATTTGCACTGGAATCAGCAGGGACGGTCCAACCCTTGGCACCTCCAGCTGTGAACTCGTATGCTTCGCTCCATCGTGCCAACATCGTTGCCCAGAGCAAGAACCCCATCACTTGAAACACTCTCTTCATTTGGTGATCCAATCTCAACATAGGAATTGCCATCGAAGAACTAGAACAGACGAGCAATTCAGTGAGAGAAAAGTCCGAATTCTCTCTTCTGTTCGGGATCGGGATGTGATCTGAGTTCGACAAAGAGTGGGGTTTTTGTAGGCCAGCGGTTGGATGAACTTTACAAGCTGTGGAGGTGAAGCCTTTGTTGCTTTTCCATGTTCTGTGATTTTTCTTTGGATTTCTTAGCCACTGGTGCAAAGTATATGTGCATTACCATGTGAAAGGACTAAACAGATTGCTCTTTGAGCTTCTTTCTGGGGCTCTCAACTTTTTGGTAGACATTGTTCTGCATGCTTATTCTTTGCTTTAACATTGCATAGAATATTCAAACCTTGTGCAGTGGGTTTAGATCTATTACATCTGAGCTGCATACACAGCCTTTTTCAGAGGCCAAAACCAGAAGTCCCGTTGATCTCTGCATTCATCGTTGCAGTCGTCGTCGGTTATCGTATCAAGCTTTAGTCTTTCTTGCATTGGGCGAGAAATCATAACAAAGGCAAACTCTTGAAATTCTTGATTCATTTGGACTTATATTAGTAGGTTGATGGGAACGTACGTTCTATGATTGGACCCTTAATGAGCTTTTGAGGTCAAAATCTTTGTGAGTCCTGTTGTTTTCACATTCTACCTTGACTCTTCTGTTCGTCATTTTTGGAGCATGGAATGGGAGCCCAAGATTGTGGCGAACATTCTTTGATTATATTTCATTCTCTTTCTATTTGACCTGCTACTTGGGACAGAGAAGGTATAATTAAGTCAATTTAGAGATCTCATCTAGCGCACACTTTCTCTCATCCTTTTCCATTCTTTTAGATGATGTCCATGATAGCATAAGTTATTCCTTTACCAAATGTGTAGATATAGAAAGCTTAATCATGAAAATGGTAGGTTTTCTTTGATGGCCTGATGGCGCAGGACTAGCTCACAAGTAATTTGGAATCCCCTCGTCCACAGGTCTCAAACCCTCCGGTTGCTCATTGCTCAGCGGACTCGGGAAGCCTTTGTTTCTTTGTGGCGTAGGTTTAGTTATGTTATGTAGTAGGGAAAATTGTCAAAAAAGTCATAAACCTATTATACTTTTGCCAATTCAGTCCTAAATCTTTTCACTTATTACCAATTCAGTCATAAACCTTTTCACTTCTTGCCAATTCAATCCATTTAGCAGGCCGGTGCTGACGTGGCCGCCCGGCCAACGCTGACGTGGCAATTTTTAAATGTTTTTTTTCAAATTTTTTAATTTTTTTTTATTGCCTTTTCTCTCTAGCCTGTTCGGCGACGGGCTAGAGGCGCGGGCTGGCGAGCTATCGGCGTTAGCCAGGCGGCTACGTCAGCGTTGGCCGGCCAAATGGGTTGAATTGGTAAGAAGTAAAATGGTTTATAACTGAATTGACAAGAAGTGAAAATGTTTATAATTGAATTGGCAAAAGTGCAATAAATTTATGACTTTCTTGAATTGGCAACAAATTTCCCTATGGTGTAAGGTGATTCCAACTCTACTTCCACCGGTACTGTGGTGAGGCAGCAATGATGGGCTTTCTCAAAATGTGCACTTGTTACAACTTGAACCGAACATTATGTAGTTGGTAATTAGAAGGTTTGGTGCACTAAAAGAAACCATTAAAAATTCAAATTGATTTTTTTTTTAATTTCAAATGTTAAAATTAATAAAAGTTATCGAGGAAAATTGTTGAAAGACACTCAATCAACAACAACTTCAAAGTATCCCTATTAAAGATTACACAAAAGATACATCCAAAAGAATGTCTAATAAATTCAGTATTTGTGACGCCATATCTATTACCATGATTAGAATAATAAAGTAGCCTATGGCCCGGTACATCTTCGTTGGCCTATAACCTTGTTGCCATGATAGAACCGACAAATAAATCATGCTGCTGCGGAACTCACTAAACGACGAGAATCAGATCAAAACGTCTACAAGAAGTTAAGGTGTTATGTTTCCATCGCACATGGTTGACCTTTTAATTGAAGATTTGAATCAATCTTGGGGGTCTCATCATTGAAGATTGAAGCTGGCAAATGGTAGTTACATCGTATCAAAGACAAAAAGGTGTTCATCAAGGGGACATCTCTTTCCTCTTGGACTTCCGTTCTTGGACTTTGTTCTTGTGTTCTCTCTCTCTCTCTCGCTCGCTCGCTCGCACACGGTCTGACCCCCGTCTCTGGGAGTTCTTCTTCCCGACATTTGTACCGGGAAAAGTGTGCTCTGAAATACGTGGGGAGGGAGAAGAGGAACGCTCGAGTACGCACCCATTTCAAGAAAACAAGATCTAAGCTAATCGCGCTGTGGATGACCAACGAAATCTCGCCCTCTCTGTTCTTCTTTTTCCCTCGACATACAAAATCGGGAAAAGGGTAATAGATTACGACAGGAAAAGCGACTTCATTTCCAGACATGAATCGAATTCGATCTGGGCCAAATGGGGAGATACAGAAGTGAAGAACGGACTTGGGAGGTGTAAGAGAATACGAGGGAGGTGATGATGATGAACCGACCAAAAAACCCAAATAAAGAAAGAGTGGTGGGGGATCATTCAGTAATCAAAGGAGTTAAATTTAGACAAAGCGGGCGTGTTTTCAGTAACGCAATAACCGGCTCGTGTTCCCGTGTGTTGTGAGACGGTCATAACAAAAACCAACCCCCCGGCAAAAAAAAAATGAAGTAATTCCCAACCGCCGCCGCCGCTCGCCGCCGCTCGCCTCACACGCCCGTTGACAGGACATCACCGGACGCCACCGCATTGTCCTTTCGGCGGCTCCGACATCCACCTAAGAAACAGCCTCTACGCAACGGAACCATAACAAAGAAGAGAGAAAGAAACAAGAAAAAAGGAAGAAAGGGCGAATTTATTCGCTTCCGGTTGATCGCTCTTTCCCAGGATTTTCTTCGCTCTGCGTCGAAGGTGGTCGCCGGACTTGGTCTCGCCGCCGCATTGTGCGTTTCTGGCACTGTGATCCGCGTTTGGAGGAGGAGGACTCATCGTCTAGCTGCTCGTGCCGTTCGACATCGTGAAAAGATTGCATGGAGTTTCGTGTTCCGGCGATGTGGAGAGATCCTGGGGCCCCGGCCGATTCTTTCTACGAGGTCCGGGAGGAATGCACTGACGTTCCCAAGACGCGCTTCAGGATCAAGGTTCCGCATCGGTTGTTTTTCTTTTGTTTCTTGGATTGTCTAGACGTGATGCGTCTTTGATGCTGAAAATTTTTTCGCAATGTGCTTTTGCGTGGTGACAGATTTGCGTGGCTGTCTGATCGAGGGGTGCGAGCGAATGATGGTGTGATTTAGGAAGCGCTGGTGTGAATTAGAAAATGCCGAATCTTGAAAGCACCCAGCTTTGTTGTTTACCTTGTTGAGATTGGATGATGCAAGGATTGGAATAGAAGAAAAGTACTTGAAATGTAGTACTTTGAGTGCGCTTTATCACATTGTTCCTAAGGTTTTAAGAAAGTGGGTGCCCGTTAAATGGTTTCTCTTGCAAGATTTCGAACTTCTATTACTCGTATTTCTTTTTGTTAAATTCTATTTGTTGTTTGGTGTGTGTGTGAGTGAGAGAGAGAGAGAGAGAGAGCTTTCTAGGTGTTGCAAGCTTTTAGCAATCAGAAGTGTACACATCACCTTTCTTACTTTGAGTGGCTACCGTTCAAAGTCTTGCGAGTGAAAGACCATTTATATTTCTGATTGTTCAGTAAATTTTTTTGTACTTCAAAAATAGAGGTCCCTCTCAAAACAGTAGCAAACTGGAATGACACTGGTTCCATGAGAATAAGAGGTTTACAATCTATAAAGTTCCATATGCTCCTAAGCCCCAGAATAATTCTATGACCTGAAATGGTTGTTTTGTGCCTTTTCTACTGTTCATATCAAAGTGGCTAATGCTTTCTGCTTTTCTTGCTCATTTAGGCTGGGAAAACATTGAGTGCAAGAAAATGGCATGCTGCATTTTCTCCTGAAGGGTATCTGGATATAGGCAAGACTTTGAGCCGAATTCAACATGGGGTAAGCATAATCTCATGAGTCTGAGCTTGAGGAGATTGATTTGAGCTATTGCTTTTTCCAGAAGGAAGCAAGAATTTTCTTAAACTAACATTTTAAACCCTAGCCTCCTGATGGACCATTTTCTTGAACTTTTTGATCAAGCTGCTATATATGAGGAGAACATGTTCCAAATTAACTTTACATATGATGGTTACGTCATGCTATTCCATATTTTTTTCCCTTCCGAAACCATTCCTCCAGGCTGCTTTCTAGATGTGCATATTAGGATGTAAATTTTTCTTGCATGTCACCAACCATGAATGAGATCCACGATTGCAATAGATTGTAGAAAACGGAACTTCAAAGATTTTGGTGCATGGCCTGTGATATTTTCGTTTGTTCTTGTCTACTTCATCGGAAAATGCTTTGTCCTTGTACCTTGCTCAAAATATGGCAGGGACATCTATTCATATTTTATGTTATTTTGTGCCTTTGGTTTATCTTTCCTTACCTGCCTTCAAGATACTTTTGTTGATCTACTTTCCTACTTGACGTTTTGTTGCTTCTCTTAATAACATTAATTCTTGATGCTTTCTACTCCTCCTCTTCTTGTTATATACATTAGGGTATTCATCCATCAATTAGAGGAGAAGTATGGGAATTTCTACTTGGGTGTTTTGATCCAAAGAGCACATTCGACGAACGTGAACAGATACGGCAACGTCGAAGGTACCCTATTATAGCTGCTTAATGGAGCTATGAGTTTTCAACATCATAACTTAGTCTTCCATTGATCTCCCTGTTGACTTGGTGAGGGGAAAATTTCTTGTCACAGCACTGGTCTCGAAATTGAAAGTAGGTTCTTTCTTGCCTGAATGTGCCCTCATTTTTAATAGTCAGAAATGAAGCTCTTCAAATTGGAAGTGGACACTTTCTTACATGTTGTGGTTGTCAGCTTCTAATCCAGTTATGCTAACAGATTTTACTGGCATGGCGTGGATCTACATTTCACTGATTCCTCTGTTCACACTTCCTGGATGTGAATTAATATTCCACACTTCCCAACCATCAAGCTATTATAATTTCATTATCAATAATTTTTTCCCTTTATTTTTTTTTTTTTGAGGTCATTTTGATCATGAATAGAATGGGAACTCTCTTCTGTTGGTAAAGCAAGCTCTGCTAAGTACAATACCAACTGAACCACAATTCCTCCGAGTATTATATTTGTGTTATTTTTGTCAACTCAAAATGATATTAAATGTAGGGTCCCATTAGTTCCAAGATTGGTTCACATATCTAGGATTACCTTTTAGAAATCCTTGTCTTGACTCTTGAGACGCTTGTATTTCTCTGAATAAATATGTCTTGGTTATTATTCCCTTATGAGGAGTTATGGTTTATTGGGCTCAATGGTCTCTCTCTAAAAACTTGCTGCTTGTGCATTTCCAAGCAAAGAAAGTACGAGTCCTCTTATTATGGCATATTAAGCATTCTCATTGATAAGTACATTAATGACCAAGCCAATTATTATGCTGCTTTTCTTTGAACTTAGAACTATTTCTTAACCAGGTGAATGTTATATATCACTAATAAAGGAGAAATTGTTTGGGTAATTAAGACATTTCTTCTTGTTACCTATGTTGGGTGTTTCAGAACAGAGCATGAATCCTTGCACCACACTTATGGTTATTTAACTAACCTGATCTTTGCTTAATTCAACTGCATCATTTTCCGGATTTAGACATTAAATTGCCTTTTTCCCATGACATCGTCAACCGCATAACTTTATTCATCTTTTCAGGGTTCAATATGCAAGGTGGAAGGAAGAGTGCCACCAAATGTTCCCTCTTATTGGAAGTGGTAGGTTTGTGACCGCACCTATAATTACTGAGGATGGTAAGGCAATCCAAGATCCTATCGTACTCCTCCAAACAAACCCACATGGAGCAGTTTTGACTCCTCAAAATAATTCTCATTCCTCAACCGGCATAGCAACGAATGTTACTGCGCCTACTTCCATGGATACAGAATTTTCCTTTGTGGAAACAGTACAAGAACCCTCAATCCATGTACTTTTGGACAAAAAAGAAATCCAATGGAAGCTCACATTACATCAGATAGGTTAGTTGGAATCTAAATGCACCTTTTCTCCAATTATTTATTTTTGAATGGACCATGAAGATTGTTCTCAATTGGGAATATGCTCTTCTATTGTCCCCATCCCCCTTCCTGTGGTAATTCCTTAGTTTTGTTAATTCAAAAAGGGTGTATAGTGTCACTACTTACAAGTTAGTGGATATGCTTCTTGCAGATGAGGAATTTCTCACTTAAATCTACTCTTAAGTGCAATTATGTATGTTTCACCATGCTTTTCCTTGTTCTCTCTGATTGAGAGAAAGCCTGATCCTTAGACCCTCAGCATTAAACTTTGATAAAAGAGTGAGAACTTATGTTTTACGCACTAAATGTTCTATTCCATTTGCTCTCATTTACTAAATTAAACTTCTATAGTAAACTTTTAGAATATACTGTAACATATTTGTTCCCACTGTTTGATTCCCATATTCTATATGAAATTTCTGCTAGGTCTCGATGTTGTTCGCACAGACAGGCCGTTGGTGTTCTACGAAAAGCAAGAAAACTTGTCAAAGCTTTGGGATATTCTAGCAGTTTATGCCTGGATAGACAAAGATGTCGGCTACGGTCAAGGTGACTACTTTGTTGAACTTTCATTTATCTCGATAGGAAATGATGAGTGATTGTGGCTATTTATTAATATGGCTGCGTCCAGCAAGCTTTGTCCAGTTTCGCACTGAGCAATCAATTTGCCAGGGATATGTTCCTTATATTATGAAGCATGTTCTTCTCATCTTTAAATACCATGGTTGTTGTGCATTACGCTTGCATGTTCATTTGGACCAATTCCTTCTATACAATAAAATACCAGTACTATTAAAAGTTCTTATGTTCAATACAAGGAAATACCAGTATCTAACATCAGGATGAGCATATGCATGAGGAAATAGTTTTCCAAATATGATTTTCCATAAAGACTGAGCTTTGTCTGGCACCCCCTTATATTGACTGGTCTTATGTTATTTGCTTTCAGTCTCTATAGGGATAATGGCTCTGTGCCATAAGAATAATGTTGTTCCGAACAATAGTTTTGAAGTTCAATAATTTTCTTTTTATTCCTTGTTTTTCCCATATATCTGTAAATTAGTTAAAAATAATTTCAAAACAAATTTTAAAGAAAATGAATTTTCAGCCCTTCTAGTTTTAGACTGCGCAATGCTCTTGTAATAACATCATGACCATGTCTCACGATTTTGGGATCAGCCAACATTAGCGGTGCATGGAGAAGTCGCTGTGGAGATCATCATAATGCAGTTTGATCTCCTAGCTTTACCATGCCAACAAATCTCTATGTTAACTGGAAGATTAAGGACATACTGTGGTAGGTCACAAAGAGCATAAACAAATCATTAGTCTTGGCAATGCAATGCAACATACATCTTCCCTGAAGTTTCTGTAACTGTCATCCATCAATTTTCTGATTGATACATCATACTTGTACTTATACCTGCATTGGAGAACACTAACCTCTAGGAAATAGATAACACAAACTTAATGCTCTTAGGTACTCTTGGTTTATATATACAAAATTACAGAAATTTCAATTCTTTAACAGTAAAAAAGAGTATTTCTGTGAAAGCTGCTGCATTTCTCTCTCAACGTGAATATCAAGAAGTCTGGAGAGGATTCCTGACATGGGAAAATATGGAAATTTGAACATATTTGGTGTTAGCCCCTAGTTTCCTGACCTCCTACTGAATGGTGGATGATGTTAATTTCATTGTCTGCAATTAACTGAAGCTTGAGGATGATGGGTGACAATAACAGGAATGAGCGATCTTTGCTCCCCAATGATAATGCTTCTTGACGACGAAGCTGATGCATTTTGGTGCTTTGAACGGTTAATGCGCAGATTGGTATGTAATTTCATCTCTCTCTCTCTCTCTCTGTATATATATACTGAGCATCCACATTAATAGGTGCTTATGTCCTAGAGCAAATGCCTAGGGATCATACATTATGCAGTAATTCCTACATTTACATGTCTGGGAATGCATACCCATTTTCTGAAGGTCTGTGCCTGTGCATGCACATTTGCATCTGCTCTCTTTGACCATTTCATTGCATGCTGTGCACCCCCCCCCCCCCAAACCAAAAAAAGAGATGACATTGTTCCGATATTGGGACTTGCTATGAAGTTGAAATACAGCTGCTTTATGCTTTTCTTTAGATAAAATACTAATGCTTTTCTTTATAGGATTGTCACTCTCTTTATGATCCTAAGATTTTTATGTGTATTCTTCTTCGTGATCATTAAGCGAGGAAATTTCAGATGCACCGAGAGCTCTGTTGGGGTCGAGGCACAACTAAGTAACTTGGCTAATATTACTCAAGTTATAGATCCGAAACTTCATCAGCATATAGGTATTACCTCAATTAAATTCTCACTCACAATTACAATTTGTGTTGGGCGATATGGTGCGATGTGAAAGGTTGTAGCACAGTCACAAGAGCACTAGATGATGTGATTTTGGCCTATCATAGGGCCTACTTAAGACGAGACATGCGGTCTGCATACTGATTTTTGTCTCAGATGCTGGCTTTGACTGGATTTATCTACAAATTAGCAGCCAATTTGCTTTCCTAATCATGTTAACTTCCCAATTTTACCAATTCTATGAATGTCCTAAACATCCTGGTTAAGAAGAGCTATGTCTCTGCTTATTCATTAGAATCCCCATTCCAACACAGGTTTAAAAATAATGCAAATGCTTCTTGGGGCTCTACCTCTTGGTTTGCATACATAGAGAATGAGGGCATGTGCGGAGCTTCCACTTTGGACATTCCATAGACAGAATTCTGCATAGCCTTTCCTCAAAACCAAATATGCCATTTGATATAATAGATCATTTGGCTATTCGGAAAACCACCCTAACATTACTGTTGATTGCCAAAGAGGTGATTGTGACTCTGACTGACAGGTTTAAGTACTCCGTCGATTCTTAGGACCATCCTCTATAGTACTGTAATTCTTCATTCTTTCTTGTATCCATGATGCATCTTATGTTCTACTCTTGAAACTATGTTAGCTGAGATGGTGCAATGTGTTCTTGTATATTCTTTGGTACCTTAAATGTCACTATTGGAAGCTTAAGAAGCCTGTTTTCTTGATGGTGCGCAGAAACACTGGGTGGAGGAGACTATCTTTTTGCTTTCCGAATGATTATGGTTTTGTTCCGTCGAGAATTTTCATTTGGTGACTCTTTGTATCTTTGGGAGGTACCTTTTAATTTCACGTGCCTCTCTTTTATCTATATTGCCTACTGAATGCGCATTTGTTTATTCTTATTACTGAATTATTGACTATTCTGGACCACTTAGGCCAAGCCTTTTTGACTGAGATGCATCGAGTCTTGCTGACCAAGACATCATATGACTTATAAACCAATACTATTGACCAACAGATGCATTGAAAGTTCGCTTATGATATGACTTAACTGCTGCTTGCATTTAATGTTGAGGCAAAACATCACAATTTTCCTTGTTTTAGGCATTACTTTTACAGTTATTATTCAGATTCCATAGTTAGGGGAAACTACTCTGCATAGTGATACCTAATTTGACAGTGATTATTGTCTTATAAGCATGACTTTGCTTTCTGTCAACATCCTCATGCCACTAATGCAGTAAGAATCTATTAATATGTCCCCTCATAAATGAACTTTTACAAGCTTCTAATAATTTGGTAATTCATTTCCCTGTCCATCTGGGCAATGATGCCACTTTCTGTGGCTAACCACCATTAAGTAGCAAATTCTCATGTATGCTGGTCTGAGAATCAGATAAGAATGACCAACCATAGTGTTTTTGCTTAATGTCTGGTCTAACTGGCTCTGCTCTTCAATGTATGCTTCATACTTGTTTGGTTAGATGCCAGTAAGTCTGGCAAGAGGGTGGATTAATAGGCAGTTGTAATTGAGTGTAACATATTGTGATAACACATCTCAGATTCTCCCGGGGAAATTGGTGTAATGTTTTCTTTCTGAGTTTACCTTTAGATGCTGAGTGGTGTCAAAGTGCTAGCTTATGAATTCTGTTACACACTTAGCTGCTTCTGCTTGAATTGACTTGTAGCTAGCACGAAATCGGTACCTTGTGTGTCCTTTTTTTCCTCCCCACTCACTCTCTTTGGCTATCTTTACAAGTAGGAATGACCTGTGACATATCAAGTTCTCTTCCACCCCGTTTGTCCGACCATTTTTTGTTATAGGAATTCTTACATCATCCTTCATTCTTTTCATTTTATATTTCTTTAGCATTAATGTATAAAAGAATTAGTGACTTATATTACAGATGATGTGGGCCTTGGAATATGACCCAGACTTGTTCTCTATGTATGAAGAGCCCGATTTAGCTGGTGAAAAAGCTGATGGGTCTAAAGGAAAAGCCAAGTCAATTCGACAGTGTGGGAAGTTTGAGAGAGAAAATATGAGAAACGGAGCAAAGAACTCTGATGCCCCTCTGCCCATCTCTATTTTCCTTGTTGCCAGTGTCTTGAAGGATAAGAGCTCAAAGCTCTTGCAAGAAGCACGGGGCCTGGATGATGTCATTAAGGTTAGCTTAATAAAGTTAAGACCCTTATTGGAGTTTTGATTTTGCTTTTATTTATTTAGAAGTGTAGACAAGCATACCAATTCATTGTGGCAAACTGAAAATGTTTGACTAGATCACTATACAGTATACCTAGTTATCCTAAACTTAGCTTTAGGATTCGCTACAATATGATTAGATTTTTCTTTCTTTGACAAGATGATACTAGGACTTATACCTTTAGGGATATTTTTTCAAGTGAAAGAATTACTTCTCTGTGGATGATTGGTAAATTAGGACGAGAGTTTTCTCTTTCTTATATGATGCAATGCACATGACGTGTTAAAATATCTAACTTCACCTGTTGTCTATATAAATGATTATCCTTTCTAGATCTCTTACTTAATCCATTTTATCCCTCTCCAGATACTCAATGATATGACTGGAAATCTGGATGCAAAAAAGGCCTGCAGTGGGGCTATGAAACTTCACAAGAAGTATTTAAAAAAGGTACCTTCTTCTCATTCTTTCTATATGAAATTATCTGGTATCACCTACTCATTTTTTCGCTTATTAAATTGCTGGCTTTGATCTGACATGTAGTCGTCATAGCCTAGAAGTTAACTCGTTACATAAGAATCAGAGTATCTTCATGGTCAAATATTGTTCAGCACTTCATTTTTATATGATGTTTTTTCCCTTTCAATGAATGGTCCTGTTAAACAAAATGAGTCCGCTGCGGAACAATGCAGTAGAAATAATTGAGTTGCCTTATCTGCTTAGTTCGACGATATTCCAGCCAAAGATTATGCTTTGAACCCAAACTCTGCCCAAACAAATTTAATTTTGTCTCTGTAAATTTGACCAATATAATCCATTCCATTATCGTAAGCGGTTGTCCCGGGTCACTATGATATCAAGTTTTTCTTTTCCTCCCAAGAGAAGAATACAGCATGAGAGTTGTGACGAACTAGTTTAAAAGAGGTCAATTTGAAATGTCACTGTAGTTTAAAATCAAGTGCGACGAGAGGGTCTTTAGCAAGAAAAGAAGAAACAATGAGAGGGCGATCAACATATCAGCTGTTGAATAGCTTTCGATGGCACCTCTTGCAACTCTTATGTCATTATTTTTTCCTGCAGGCTAAGAAGACATAGCAAAAACTGAAGCATCCCTGAGATCTGATGCGGAAAAAGGAGGAACTGAGATTCGCCTCTTGCCATCTGGCTTTTGATTCCGGAGGAGCTGTACAAATATTATGTGTATCTTTCTGTATTCCTAAAGAGACAAACAAAAGACAACTACTTACTTGAACTGATAACTAATTTGTATGTCAGTTCCTCATAAAATCCGTATCTCCATTGGAGCAATCTCTAATAAAACAGTTCCCAAATATGTTTTCTCTTCTAAAAATGATCTAGGCCAAGAAGTTGTCAAATATGTTGAATTATTCAAGAAATATTTCCTCTCCATTTCTTGGTGCCTGCATGTGCAAATTGTGCATATGCATGTGCTGAAGCATGTTTTCTTGCTGATGGGCAACGTACTCGTTGGAGGAGGCTGGCTGTGGCTTCCACATTGGTGAGGACTCGGATTATTCATTACCTCTCTAATAACAGTTGGAATTTAACACTAATGCAATCATTTTTTCCCAATCTTTTATTCATTATCAATTTTTTTCCTCTCTCTTTAATTAATTTCAGAATTTTAAAACAACTCTTTTTCTCCTTTTAATACTTAAAATGTCAAATCGGTAACCATGTTACCGTAGTTGAGTGTGTTAATGACGAAATGCCTTGATTGTACAAATTACACGAATTAAAGGATTTGATTAACAAAAATTCGGAAACGGAAGACTTAATTGCACAGAGGACATAAATTTAGAGACCGAAAACAAAATTGTGCCATCAAAAAACTACACAATACAAATCAGTGCTACAGCGCATCAATGTTTCTATTAGTGGGAAAAAAAATTTTGTTCTAAATAATGCAAATAATAGCGCAAACGGAGCTTTTTTATCTAGGCCCATATTGAGGCTGTTTTCTCAATAAGTACTCAGATAAAGTTTTGAAATGGCCAATTTAGTCTGAAATAAGATCCTATACTCACAGACCGGTCAAATCTTTGCTAGCCGGTTTGTACATGCAACTCGTGTGATTATTCCGGCGGTGATTTCACTTTATGAGATGCACCTGGCATATGCAAGAATGTCTAGCATGAATGCTAGCTTCAATATAGGCTTCTTCAACTTGGGTAAAATCAAAACATTTCAGACAAACTAGCCCTTGATGCTACCATCGAAGTAAGCATGTGAATCACACCAGCTAACAAAGATTTGGCCATCAATGCGATCAGACTCTTATTTGATATTAAATTGGTCACTTTATGGCCTTATCCGCTCTGGGAAATCTCTTAAAAATATGGCCTCACTTCAAGCTTTTATTTGAAATTCTCTCTTATCTATTCTTTTATTTATATCAAGCAAATACCACAAAAAACCTTAAATATGCCCCCTAAGACACTAATATACAAAACTTCTTTTGTATCATCAAAAACTCCAAACTTGTACTAATATGACAAAATTACCCTCCATCAACCACAAAGACCCCTAAACTTTGCACATTGTGATAACAATACCCCAAACTTTATTTTGGTACCACCAATATCCAAAACTTGTGCCAATATTACAAAAATATGCTCTACCTACCACCAAAAGCCTTAAACTTTACCCATTGTGTCACCAATAGCCAAAAAAAAATTGTGTCACAATTACCCTTAAACTTGCACTAGTGACCAAGGGTGTTCTCATTGGAATCAATTGGAAATTATTTTAGTCCAAATAATAGTTTTTTTTTGAAGTAGACAAAGACATTTTTGTCACGCTGGTACAATTTTGAGATTTTTGGTAACAAAAATATTATTTGCGATATTGATATCACAGTATGCATAGTTTAGGAATTTTGGTGATACAAAAAAGGTTTAGGGTAATAGTGTCACAGTTGGCATAATTTAAGTTTTTTTGTAACACAAAAAAAAAATTCACGGAAATTTGTCAATGGACGCTCTTGGAGCACTTATTAAGTATCAACAAGGAAACATTATTGTTGCTGTACTAATGCTTATAATGAATAATGTAATCAGGCCGCGTTTGGTCGTCCGATAGGATAATTTTTTTTTTTACTATTCACGAGTCCGGATGAGTCGGTGAAGGAAAAAAAGCCAAGAAATTTTTTTGGTGAAAGCGCACAAGGTGTGGGGATGAAAATGACAGCGAGTGGAACGTAGGGTTTCTGGAAAAATAGACATTAGAAATCCTATCCAGGTCTATCCCACCTCCCCTCAGATTTTTTTATCCGGTCTATATCCGACTTTATCCTATCATGTACCATCACCAAACACAAGATAGGATAAAATATATCCTATGCTGATTTTTATCCGGTCAACCAAACGCAGCCTCAGTGTTTTAAAAATTCAAAATTTTGCTATGAAGTATGTTTAAGGAGTGACCGAAGATACTTTTCAACAAGTCTCGATCACAGCAGTCCGTTCAGTGGGATCCAGGCGGGACCATATGCGGAACACAGAATGAAGTTGATGGCTGTGATGAACCCGGTTCCCATTAGGTCAGTTACCACGTTAGGATTGGATGAGCAAGACAGCGATCCTATGGTGATCCTCGGTTCACCAGCATCTGCGGGCCGAGGCGTCTTGGTCCAATGCCAAGATCGATCTGCGCAGAGGAAAGAAAATGGGAGCACAAGATGCGACCGCCGATCGCGTCCGTCGTATTTGCCAAGCGCTTGCGCTTATGAGAATCGCTCCGGCACTTGGAGTGGTCGGGTGAATGATACTGGAAAACCAGCAACAGTTGCTGCAGTGATGACTGATGATGAGGCATGTGAAAGGATTTCGGGGGGCGAAGAGCACACGTTCAGTGACGAGGTTAAGAGGGAGATGTGCATGGCGCTTGCCGATAATCCCAAATTGCCATATATATGAATGCGGATGCAAAGTATCTCGAACTCTCTCTTTCATTCATTTTACTGCAGATTCTCCTTTGCTAACAGCAACATAATTGTGTTACGTCTAGTTCATGAAGACCATTCTAAGTAGATTGTATGTCTATGCACCTGAAAATCTTCGGCCCGCTCTCAGTTTATCGATGAAAATGAAAACACATTGCTGAACTCATGGCGTGTGACTAAGCCTTCGAATAGTTGACATCATCATGCGTTTGATCTTTGAACTTGTTACACCCTAACTCTCTTCATTTGAGAACCAAACCAATATGTACTACAAGCAACGTCATATGGGTACATGAATCTACAAAACCAATCAAAAGACTAGGACACATCCTCCTCTCACTTCAGACCGTAAACAAAAACAAACATACGAGAGACCGTGAGATCAGCTTCACCTTTTTTTGCTTTTAACAGTTAATATCAAACACCATATTTATCACGAGGTCGATCGATATTTGGAGGAACAGCATATGCACAAGAATAGGCAAACAAGCGTCAATGGAAGAGCTCTGTCATCAGCAAGAAAGTCACAATCCCGATGACTACAACTGGCAGAGAATTAGCACTGAATTGGTGACCCGCACTTCGAAGTGGTATACTGGAAGGAAGCGAACACTCCTCCCCGTTGAAGAACACCTTTGAGGGGAACCCGTCGCCCCGCAGTATGTTAATGCCCGGAGTAGTTTTCTTGGTGAAAGATATGACCGACTGCTGCTTTCCAGGCACTCTCGGATCGACTAATGGGTTGGTTCCGTTGGTTTCACCTACCAGGAAATTCATTCCAGGTGTGCCTTGGAAGAAGATGGTGTCGTTAGCTTGCGGAAGCTTGGTTCCGTTGAAAGAATACACCTTTTCGTAGCCGGGGAAGGCTTTCTTCATCTGTATTGCCGCGAACCAGTCTTCGAAAGGGAAGTCGTCCCAATTGAAGAGCGTAATACGAGCTGTCCATCCTTGCTTGTAGTCAGAGTTAATGTGCCAATTGATGCTGACCCCGCAATTGTCCGGACACGGCATTGGGTTGGGGACTGGATAGTGTTTGATCTTAGCCCAGGCTTTCGCTTTCGCTGTTCTGTTCTCAAATGGCACGAGAATAGCCTCCGGAGGAAGAAGCATTGCATGTGCTTTCGGGTTGCACCTGTCGGTGTTCTCGCAGCCACAAGCACAAGTATTGCAAGGGATGATTGACTCATTGTAATATGCCGAAAATGAAACGCAGCATCTGGACTCTTTAGCCTTTGGCCTCGTGATGTTACAACTCACTTGCCAGCTCGCAATTGCCGAAGATGTAGCTTGAAGCCCGCTCGGGTCAGGAAATTCAGTTGGGTCCACTCTAATAGGTGCGCCGCACTTGTACTCCGGATTTATCACGCCATCAATTTTCCACCTCTGTGGCGGAGTTAGAGCGGTACGGTTCATGTCTGGAGGGATCTTATAGACCTGCAATTGGAAGATGGACCTCGATTTGCTCTCGTCCATCAAAGCTGGAAGAAGAGTGCCGTTCCTACAACAGTATGGTAGTTTCCCGACTTTCGTGTCATTGGCTCTATCAGCAGGCAGGTCGGCGATGACGGGCTTCTTTGCGCAGTTCATGACCTGAGAGAAATCGAAGTCCTTGTAATATTGCCCCGCAACACCATAGATACACTCTGACGGGTCCTTTTTGTGGGTGTAGGCTCCTCTCATGGAGTAGATGAACTCTCCTCTCATCCATTCCCATGTCAAGTTCCAATGGTCAAGACGGCCTAATGGATGGTTGTTGTCCATCGTCACCTGGGCAAGATAGTTGCCCTCATAGGCTTGCAGTACGTCGTATGTGAAGGTGAGATCACCGTACTGGCGAGGCAAGAACTTGGTCTTCGTCTGCTTGGACTTGTGTTTCTTGTCCTTGACACAGCACATAAGCATTGTGTTTGTACCTGAGGGGAAAGAATTCAGAAAATTAAGGTCAAAACCCTATGAACAAACCGATAACACATGATTCCCTTAATCTAAAGTACTCACCACGGCGACGAGCAGCGGGACACTTGTACCCATCATTCTCGAGCCGGATCTTCTTCGGCATTGGGACACCCGGTGGTTTCACGCCGAATTGGGTCCCTGTCAATTCAATCCTGGCCTGAATCTGATTGATATCCCCTGCTGTTTCAATAGAAGTCTTCAGATCGGCCTGCGGGTAACCAGCCAATGTAGTCCCGTTGTTCCCGACTTTCGCAGGCAAATCTTCTCCATCGATCGATACGGCTCCGCTCGCGCCCACCAGGATCTCGTTGTGCTGGAACCCTATGAACACCTTCCATGCCTTGAGCTCCTCCAAGCCCGCATTCAACACCGTCATCTGCGACTTGAAGGCCCACGACTGCGCCGACGCGTTCTTCACGTGCGGGTACTCCTTGATCCTCTCGATGAAGTTGTACATGATGAATATCCCATCGCAGTCCTCCTGTTCCGGGGGAGGCGCGGCCGGCGTGGACTCGTCCTCATAATCTTGGCCGTGACAAACATGGTTGATGCAAGAACAGAGCAAGATCAAGACCGAGACAAGTAGGAATACTTGCCTAGGCATCTTCATGCCTGCCCTTGCTTTCGGTTATGTGCCCGACGGCTATAAACCTCGACACTGAAGGGTGGTTTGGTTAAAAGGAAGGGGGGATATGCTACCCGGCTAGAGCCGCGCATGAACGCGGCAAGGGAGAGAGAGAAAGAGAGGGCGTGGGGAGGAAAGGCCCTTTTTTTGAGAAGGGCGTTGAAACGGGGTTGTAGAAAAGAGAGGAGAGAATGTGAGGACAGAGTCAGCAGAGTATTCTCTTCCTCTAGTTTTAGCGAGGGAATCGGGAAGAAAGAGAGAGAGAGAGAGAATATGAAGAGTGTTGTTTTTAAAAGTTCGTTGGTCGTTAACTAGGTGTCCTCAGGAAGGCGGGCAACAAGAACGCTGTTGTCTGCTTCTCCCTAGGTCTTTTCTGGTCTTTCGGGCGTCGCCTAACATGTCAAATCAGGAAATTTTGAAAATTATCACAACCGCTTTGGTGGAAGAAATACTTCTCTTCCGTATACACGCTTGTACCCAAGAATGAATACGTAGAGCTAAATAACAGCTGCACCATGTGAGCTTGATATTCTGTTTCTTACGTATCAACAGCGATGATCTGAACTTGTATCAATAGATAGAAAACTACAAGATTGTCCTAAATCGTTGATTGTGTTTTGGAAATATAAACATTCCAATCTGAAATGTATGACTTTTGTGAAATGTGCTTTCTATAATTCCCAAAGTACTGTGGATCCACGTTTTCTATGGTCTCCGAGGCGCTTTGATTTTTTCGTGTTCTTTTATGTTTGGTTATACCCGGGTAGGGATTTTTCTGAGTTGTGCCTAGTACCATTTCCAGCTTGGTACACTCACCTGAAGTGTGATATACATGATTCTCTCATATTTGGAGTTGGTAAATCAATGTTTCTCCTAGACGTGCCCAACGATTAGATTGCACAAGAATGACCTAAAACTACGTAGACATGAACATTCATATCCCGTACATACGTGTTATTCTGAGTTTTTCATGTTTCTGGTGTTTGTAGCATGGCGTAGTCCTCTAATTCACAAGTACCCAAGCAGTTCCAACTGCCTGAGCATCTCTCATTGAGAAAAGATCTGGGACAAGCTTAAGTCGATACTCAAATAAACTATAACATTGCAGACTAACATTGTAATGTCTAGAATACTATCTAGAAGAAAGGGCTCAGGAAAAGAAGAATTGAGAAACTTTGGGCACGCACAAGAGGAAAACTATTGTGGGAGAGCAATGATCTTTGAATCTACTTCGGTCTTCAAAGAGGTGGAAATGCATCCATTTAGATGGATGAGAACAAAAGTATAACAAACTAGGCATCCCATGCCTGATTGTGAAAGATTCTCAATCCATGGATTCAAACCAAAATCTACCTATCTGAGAATTTATGAGACCTGACTAACAAGGAAGACACAACTGGACATGAAAAATACAAATTACACATTTGTTCAGCTAATCTCATTCACTTTTCTGCCAAAAAGAAGAAGGTTAATCTTGTTTGCCCCCTGTACTGGAAAGAGTGTTAGTTGACAGTGATCTCTTCCATGCTACTGATTTCCTCCACAAACTGGGCTTTAGGCTCCAGATCAATGAACTGGTTGGACTTGCTTGCTAAATGTGAGATGCTAACCCTGCCCTCACGCTTAATGTAATCTGCAACAGCTTTCATTTCTTCTAATGATATGTCTATATATTTCCCTCTATCGTCCATGACACCAGAAAGGCGGCCTAAGTATAAACAACAAAACTCGATCAATTGCCAGATCTAGCCAAAAAGGCAAAAACAAACAAAAATTAACGGCCACATAATTAAATACACCAGTCATTAGTATTAAATAATTGAAGAGACCAAAAAACTAAGCACGTGATATGAGTTTCACGTTTCAGAAACACAACTATCAAGACATGTTTCAATAGTGCATCTTTGCTATAGACAAGATCAATGAGGAGGGTAAAGGAAGTCACTACGCACCCATGCTCTCCAGGGATGCTATCCTATTAATACATTCCTGCAGCAAACCAAAAAGAAGATAATTGCGAATGATCAAAACAGTTGAACCCCTAAAAGAGACTGTAAAAAGACATTTTCACTGTACGGAAGGTTTGAACACCAACTCTAGCAACTAAACCACAAAGATATATTTTCTTGATGACCAGAAGAAGCATTCTATTCTAATTTCTTGCAACATTCACAGTGATAACAGGGAAAGCATGGGCAGTCAAACCTGAGTCCTTAGCTTAAACTCTGCAGCAAGATCTTCTAGGGGAATACATTTGTGCTTCTGAAAGATAATTCGATCACAAAAATAAACACAGAAGCAAGAAATAATGTTATGTAGCGGAGGCCAAGAGATGTAGATACCAACTGGAAAAAAAAGTCAAAAGTACCTTTATGTATTCGACAAAATCAGATAGCAACCCCTGACTTCCATCTTGGACATCATTCTCTGTAGTACCTTCAGCATCAACTGAGAACTCCCCTTTCCACTTTTCAAAATCTAATGCAGCAGCTTCCTCCTCCCTGGCCTTCCTAGCGTTGGCCTCTTCCTCCTGTATAAATCATAAATTTCTAACAGGTTATCTACTCCACATATATCTAGCGAGTCATGCCAAGAAATAAGACAAAATGGCAAGGTGACCAACTCACCAGCATTCGTTCCTTTGCCTCACGCTCCTCATCCTTTCTCCTCCGCATTTCTGCATAGCGATCTTGTTTTGTTTTCCTTGAATCGCGTGCAACCTCATCAGCCTTCAGAAAAAGCTCAGCATGGTCAGAAAGCAGTCATGCTCATATATCATAGGGAAGAAAGAGTATGATATCAAAAGAATACACCCAATTGAATTATAGGTTTGACACATTACCCTGCTAATATATTGTGCAAAAATCCTGTCTTCAAGTAATTAGACAAATCTTTCTCAACTCTAAAATTATCCTAATCCCCAAAAAAAGAATTGCAGTGGAATATATCCTTGAAGCACAGAAACTAAACGACCCACTCCAGCTCCTCGAAGGGTGGGAAAGATGACTATTTAGAACTTCCTGTATAAAACATCACCTCAAGGAGGTACCAGAGAGACTTTTCTTTCTTTATAAGACAGAAAGAAATCAAACATGCTCATATCATCAAGAGCTCCAGAAGATACTTCCAAAAAGTGCAGCATGAAAAAAAAAAAAAGACCATTTAGATGGAAAATCTGCTTCAACCTGTCTTTGGGCTTCCCGCTCTTGCCGCCTCTTTTCTTTCTTCTTTGATGCTTTAGCCTCATAATAGTCACCAGCCATAGCATCTTCATCACTTCCATCAACATCGTCTGCATACGATAAACACCCAGTTAAGTTTTAGCAAAAGAAGTCCAAAAGAAAAACCAAAGATGTATAGACTAAGGTTCTGATTGTTATAGTTTATTAAAAGTAAAACTAGTCTGGCTTTCCAAAAATTCTGACTTCAAATAAGTAGCTTTCACACAATACATCCGATCCATCCCAAGATCATTATCATTGAAGAAACATAATTGCTCCATCTTACCACTTAAGCTTCTACCAGAAATTGCCACCCATAAATAATTGGAAAATTATGCTAAAGATAAGCATCAAGAAATGAAGAAAGGAGGCAGATGGAAGAAGCATAAACAAACCTTCTACAGTTGCTTCTGGCACCGCAGATGAAGTGCTAGCCCCAGTAGGTGGTCTCCGACGCATCCGACGGGTCCCAGATGCACGCACCACAGTTTCTCTCTGTCGGACCTGATTCACAAGAGGAGCACCCGAATTCCCAGAGTCAAAATGACTGGACAGAAAATATACTCGGATGGACATGGCCCTAGCAACAAACGATTTTATCCATCTCAAACGAACTCCCGCATGCGGACAAGAATTGGAAACAAACCTGATCTTGTTCTTCATGCATATCCGTTGATGGAGAATCCTGCCGCCGCTTCCAAATATACAGCGGAACGAGCGCCATAACAAGAAGCATCGAGAGTATGGCCACAAAGAGTTCCTCCATCTTCAAGCCCTAGAAGCATACAAATCGAACGCACAACGAGAACGAGACTCAGGAGACATAATCAGACGAAAGCACACAAGACCGGAACTTTGCACTTATCATCTGATCACAAAGTCCCCCAAAAAGTCCATTCATTTATCAGATAACAAAACACAATCTGCTCTAACACTGCATTTTCGGGGGCACCATCGCCAATTCACAGCAGAAAAACACATCAACCAGCACTAAGAACAAACCAATTTCCAACCGTCAAATCCGATTCGAACAAAAATCCCCCACTTCCTCGAACGAATTAACGACAGTAACCAACCAGTGATCAATCAAACATGTCATTAGCACCGTCCCACCGCGCGCGCGCGCTCAACGATGCAAAAACAAGCCCCGAGCTCAAAATTGAATTCGCAAATTCATGCATGTTCGGACGGATTTACCTGAACGAGCGGCTACCTCCTCCGACGATGGATCCGCAAGCCGCTTTCGCCGACCAGGCGAGCACTTCTAGGGTTCTACAGGATTCCGATTCGATGTTCAAAACGAAGATATCGATTGATCGTGCTTCGTGAAATCGGAGAGGAACGCCTCAAGTTCAGCCGATCGGCGAAGGTGATCGTGGCGCTAAAATTCTGGACTGGTTTGATTGAATAGACAAATTCGTACGTCGAGATGATCGTCGTCGTTCCTTTTTCCACCGCGGGCGATGCGTTGCAGCAAAACGACGAAGCGCCTTTTCTAACCTTACTGGAGCAAAACGCTTGTCGTTCGGATTCGGCTTTACAGAATACTGGATTTCGGATGTATTAAATTTCACAAAATTTAGAAAAAGGGAAAAATTCGAGGTGGTTTTCCATTTTGTGGTATATATGTAATTTAAAGGGTTATGTGAGATGTTCAACGGTGAAGGAAAAGTTTGGTATTCAAATTCGAAAAATTAGAGAAGGGCCAGAAAGTGAAAAAGAATACCACACCTGATGGCAAATACTCACCAAAGAGCTTTTTTTAATCAACCTTATATTTATTGAACACTCCTTCCCTACTCGCGCTAACATGTTTGTAGGGCTAGCAATCCATATTAATGTGTCACAAACATGTTTATAATTAATATCAATTCGTCTTGATCTAAAGTATCTTGATTTCGATTCGACATGTCAAGTCATGATTTAGATCAATTTGTGTCCACATATAAGTTAGTGTTGTCCTATCATGCCATTTTCAGGTTTTTTCTATGATGTCGTAGCAAACGTGTTGTGTCTAGCATTGTTAATTCTAATTGTTTGTATCTTTTATCGATAATCGTAGTAATAACTGCATTCAAAAAATCATTTTAAGACATTAAAGTTCTTTGTTGTTGTAAATAATACGTTATACATTCTATGGTGGTTAGAAAAGAAGTAATAAATTTGACTTAGAGGGACGCGTTTGACTTGTGTGAGGTGATTAAAAACTATAATCTTTAGGGATAATGACACACAGTCCCTAACATTGACCTAATATACAATAACCTAACGTATAATATGATCCTTCAACTTTTAATTTATTCGATGTAGTCCATAAACTTTAACCTAATATTCATTGTGTTCAATAAACTTTTAATTTGTTCAATGTGGTATTTGAACTTTCAGTACATGTTCAATATAGTCCCAAAACTATACTAGAGACTTCATTAAATATTGTCATATAGGCCAAAAACTATATTGAATATGTACAAAAAGTCATATAATTATATCCTACAACTCCAGGTTACGTCGTGACCTTCATGATGGCCAGATCTGTGCAATGTCGACATTCCAGATTTAAATGCATGACCCGATGGCCAGATCTGTGCAATGTCGACATTCCAGATTTAAATGCATGACCCCCATTGCCACACGGCCTCCAGATCCGAAGGCAACGATGGCCTTCTATAGCTGCCAAGTTTTGACATTGTGACCGAGATCTCGGCAACCGTGGAGGAGCCGCTAAGATCGAACCGTTTTAAGGCCGGCCGACGATGGCGGACCAGATCTGGTGCAGTGTCAAGGCCACCACTCGACTAGATTTGGAGGCTTGCCCTCTAGTGCTGGTGTTCAAGGTTTTTCAGGCGTCTAGTCCGAGGTCGATGGCCAGTGGAACAGGAAATTTTCATTTTTATTTTTTAATTTCATTTCAGGTCAATAAAAACGTAAAAAATTGAAGCCACTAAATATTCGCTCCGGCTCCCTCTCTTCCAGACACGGCAAGAGCTAAAATAGCTCCTGCTAGTCTGCTACTGTTGGAGATAAATAGCACAAAAACGTATTTTTGACAACAAATAGCACAAAATTCAACAGTGACTTCAGACACTAATTAGATCTAAAATTCAATCACGTCCGGAAAAGAAAAAAAAAAGGAGAAAAATCCAAGATGTGGGGATAGATATTTTTGGTGAATTCTCCAAGATTATCTGGAAAGCATCTCAGAGACGGCATGAACTATAGCGAAGCTCATCGACACAAGCAAATCGACTCTGAAACTCAACTCTACTCATCCAAATTCAAGGAGGCAAAAGGGTTCTTGATGGAAGCAAAAGTAGCAGAAAACGCAAAGAGAGAGAGAGAAAGAGAAAGAGACCTGAAACATCCAACCTTATTTAACAAACAACCCCAAACTAGTCCACCATCGATCACAAGCCATAAGCCCAATCCCCCTCATTCATCTCACCAAAAGCACCTCTTTTTTTTTTTTTTTTTCAGACTCCACTTAAGACAGAGATCTCGATAAAGCCAATTTCAGGCGTCCACGATCTCCGCAGAGTCGGCGGCGGCGAGGATGAGCTCCGGGTGGATGCTCCCGGCGTAGGATCCGTCCAGCGCGTTCGGCAATCCCAGGGACTTCAATGCGAGGTGAGCCGCCTTTTGGCCCGATATCATCATCGCTCCGAAGGTTGGCCCCTGACACAAGTTATAAACCATTCGTCCCGCATTAGTGCCCACAATCGAGAAAAGAGAGCTATTTCGCAACAAATGTTGGCATAATCCAATGTTCAGAGTGCAAAACACTAGCAGATATTCACTATGAGCGAAGCATTGACATGGAGAGCATGCGGTGTTAGCAACGGAAGGGGGGAATTGAGAGCGCTCACCATTCTGGGAGCACCGTCGATCTCGGCCACCTCCATCCCGGTCACGATCATCCCGGGCACGACCTCCCTGGTGAGCCCCACGATGGCGTCCTCGGCGGTGTTCATGTCGAGGGCCTTCATCCCCGGCACGGTGTCGATCATCCCGATGCTCTTCAGCCTCTTCACCCCGGTGGCCCCGAACGGCCCGTCGTGGCCGCACGAGCTCACCACCACCTTGGCCTCCATGATGTTGGGGTCCATGCACGACTGGGTGTCGTGGTTCATCGACACGAGGGCCCAGTTGGTGACCACGCCGCCGACCCGGTTGTTCTTGACGATCAGGTCCTCGGCGGCCACGGCGTTGAAGAGCTTCACGTTGGGCCTGGCCAGGAGCTTGCTCATGATGGTCGACGTGAAGAGCGCGGCGTGCTTGATCACCACGTAGTTGTCCTGCTCGTCGTACTCGATCTCGAGCTCGTCCAGGAAGCGGTGCGCGGGTTTCCGCACCACCTGCAAACGTCACACCAGTTCAAAATCATCTCTGCAGCGAAATGACTCAGCAAATCCGACGGTCATACTCGCTCGGTTCAGTCGGGACTCGGTCCTCCGTTGACTGAGCGAAACATTTTCAGATGTATCCAGATCAAAGCAAGAACAAAACAAAAAACGACCAAGAACTCGGAAAATATATCATTTGGCTTCTCGACATCACTCTCTCCTTCTGGAATCAAACATGCACGTACGTCTCCGAAATCCAAACCCCCTTACCATGGCGGAGAAGAGCTGGCCGCCGAGCCAAGCACCGCCGCCGGGGCTGACGGACTGCTCGATGATGGCGACCTGGACGTCGGGGTTCTTGCTGAGCTCGTAGGCGCAGGAGAGCCCCGCCGAGCCGGCGCCGACGACGACGACGTCGGTGTCGGCGTAGGTGATCATGTCCATCATGTAGCGGCGGGTCATCTCGCGGGAGACGATGGACTCCTTGATGGGGTCGAAGCGGAAGGCTTTCAGGTCGTAGGGGGGCGGCGGCGGGGAGGAGGCGGCGGACATGGAGACGCCGGAGTGGGGGGCGGACGACGACCTGGGGGCCGGGAGGCGGAGGGACTGGGCGGCGGCGGCGGGGGCGAGAGGGGCGCCATGGAAGGAAGGGGAGGAGAGCTTGGGCTTGGAGGAGAGGGAGGAGGCGATGGCGGCGGCCATTGGGGAGAGCTCGCGAGCGGCGGCTGCGGTGGTGGGAGGGAGGGGCGGCGCGGGCGGACGTCGAGGGTTTTCTTTTCGCAGGCGGGGGAGAGGATGAGAGCGAAGGGGAAGGCGAGGGTGGGGGAGAATATAAGGAAGAGGGGCGGCGAGGAAAATATCGGAGACGGAGGGGACCGGGGGGGACACGTGGAGCGACGAGGAGGATAGGAATTGAAGGGTCCAGAATGGGGCAAGGTGGTGTCCATCCCTGCACCAAGTGGCGCCGCCGGGTCATGAGCAGTGCATGCGAGGAAGACGATTCGCTCCCTTTTTCGTCCGTTTTTTTGCCTTTTTCCGCTTCTTTTTTTTTCTCCTTTTTCAAACCGTCACTTGTTATTTATATTTTCATTTTTTTTTTTTGGATTTTTGTCACGAAATGTCCGGCTCGTTCGCTGATTCTAACGTAGGAATTGGGCCACGGGTGGGCCCACGCGGGATGCCTTTCGGGGTGGCCTTTTGAGCAAAAGGACGGGGATCTCGTTTGGCGTTTTCTGGATCTTGCCGGGGCCCACTGAAACGGACAGTGGTAACTGGGAAGACGATGATAATAATATCTTCTTCCTCTCGTCTCCTTTCCTTCCCTCTGCAATCGCGTGCAGATATTTGTCGCGCGTTTTGTCCGGACGCGCTCGCGGCCACTTTCCGACGGATCTTTGGCGGAGAGGATGTGGTTCTTTGTTTTTCCCTCATCATCGTCCGGATGGAAACCGAGCAAAGCGCAGAGAAAATTGGAGAATCAAGCACTAGAGGAAGTAAATCGAATGCTTCTAATTACAGAGTTAGTACCTAAGTGTCACGCATACTGCTCCTAAGACAGTGAATGCACACGGGGCGTACAGGGGAATCGCTAGAGCTACAGTTGTATTCGGGGTGTGAAGCCGAAGCCGACCAACCATCCAGTGATCAATTGTGCCTTTTTATTGGCCTTTATATGCATCTGTCGTGCAAATTTACTTTATAAGCCCGAGATGTGACGAATGGGTGGGTTGGGTTTGGGAGGGTCTTTAATTGGTTCGATCCAAATAGACTCATTTAACTCGTATTGACGCTTTTATTTTGTAAACAATTTAGAGGACTTATACTCAACTCAACTCAGATCCAGCCTAAATCCATCCATAAAATGGCATTTTTAAAAATAAATAAACGAAAAGAAAAAGTAAATATGCAAAAATAACTCGATAATCTGACAAAAAAAATTGATGGGAACGTCGATTGCTCGTGTCATTGCCCATTGTGCTGTTGCCTCCCGTTGTCATCGCTGTCTGCTCCGCCAATCGTTGACGTCACTTATCCTCCTAACTTGTTTCTTCGATCTGCGTCTTCTATTTTTGTTATCGGTCTTCTTGTGCAGTGATTTTCCTCGATTGGAAGCTTCTCTGTCCGGTCTCCCAAAGGCGGTGTCTTGTCGCTGCTCTTTTGATTCTGTTTCAATGTGGTTTTTTTTTTCCAGGCAATTGGAGGTGTTTCCAAATATGTGCGCATTGATCTCAATTTTACAATGTAGAGTCATTGCCTTGCTGGCCTCAGTCTAGATTTTGCAAGAGTATAAATCTGAATTTGATCGCGCACACATCGGTTTGTAGGTTTGGAAATTTGTATTATATTTATATTATGTACATAAGCAGGAAAGTTATAATGGAAAAGATTATACAAAATGTAAAAATCTACAAGATTAGCACAGATTATGTAAGATTCACTCTATCAACGAAATTGACTCTATAACGGAATTGACACAAATTGTGGAAGGTTGCTCTATCGTTGGAGATTTGCTCTATCACACCCCTTCAAGCGAAATGGTCGCGGAGTCACTGTGAGCTTGCGCATTTCGGCCACGTGCACCTATGTAGGAATGAAGCGAATTCCAATTGCTTCTTGCTGATTAAATCACGAACAAAATGATTAGTCAATTTTCACGTGCTTGGTTCGTGCATGAAAAAAGAGATTTGCGGCCAGATAAATTGTCCCTATATTATCACAAAAAGCAAGTGGTGACCGATGAAAAGTATATCGAAAAAACAAAAAGCAAGTGGTGACCGATGAAAAGTATATCGAAAAACTCGGAGGAGTTGTAAAAGAGTGATTCATATCCTGTGCTAGCCACTCCATTGTATACCATGATTTGCTCTATCATGGGAGATTTGTTGTGTCAGACTTGACTCGATGCTTGGAGGTTGATTGGACGTCTTCTAGCTCGATTTGCTAGGATTTGTCCGCTTCATCTGGATTCGTGTGAAAAGGGCGATTGGCTCTGTTCTTTCGCGCGATTTGGATGAATACAAGGTTGCTGAGGTTTCTTGGATCTCGATTGTACAGTGTAGAATCATTTTCGTTGAAAGATTTTGTAGGTTAGCAACAAAAAAGACTATCTCCTTCAGCTTTCTTGGTCTTGAACGAAACTTGAACAAAGGAAATGATGATAGACGCCCCAATCAGCAAAGCAATGACCCAATTTCCCGAGATCCTTGAGAAAGATGCCCATTCAACAAAGCAACGGCGGGCGCCGGAGGCGGAGGGGCGATTGGCCATCGTGGGCGGCATCGTTGACGGCAAAGGGCAGTGTCGGTAGCGGTTCCCTCTCTTGTTCGACAGCACAAATCCCCATTTCTTTTCTTTTCTTGATATTTCTTCAACAAATAATTTTTATAATCTTACAAAGGTTGTAAATGGATTTGTCTTTAGACTCACTAAGACCCATATCTAGTTAAGCTTTGATGTTGTGAACCCACTTAACCGGTTTGAAATTTTCAAATAACCCATATTTGACCCATCTCATTGAATATGAGTTAAAAATACCCATTTTGGCCAGCTCTAGTATGCCCGTATAATCCTCCTGACTTCTGTTAGCAGGGAAAATTGTCTAAAAAGCAATAAATCTATTGCACTTTTGTCAATTCAGTCCTAAACATTTTAAAATTATCAAATGAGTCCTAAATCTTTTCATTTCTTGCCAATTGAGTTCATCCGACCTATTTTGGTACGAAATTGCCAACGTTGACCTTTTTAATAATATTTCGAATTTTTATAGTTTTTTTTTCCTTTTTCATTGCTTTTTTTTTATATAGAGGTCAGTAAGAGTGGCCAGTCAACCCTCACCAATTTTGGGCAAGGGCGTTGCAGCCCTTGTCGGCTTTGGGCAAGGGCCACGACGCCATCGTCGGCCAAAGCGAGGGTGCGCGAGCCCTCGCCCAAATCCTATGAGGGCCGCGACACCCTCGCCATATATGGCAGCCTTTACTGGCCCTACGCTGCGGCTCTTGCCGGCCAAAGCAAGGATGTGCAAGCCATCGCCTAGATTCAGCGAGGGTCAGCCAGCCCTCTCTGGCCTTAATTCCAAAACAAAAAAAAACAATGAAAAGGAAAAAAATAAAAAAAACCATAAAAATTTAGAAATTATCAAAAATATTATTTAAAAATATTTATGTCAGTGCCAGTCGTACCAAGTATGGACTCAATTAGCAAAAAAGTACAAAATTTTATAATTTAATTAATAAAATTAAAAAATTTAAGACTGAATTGATAAAAGTATAATAAATTTATAATTTTTTTGGATGATTTTTTCCTTGTTTAAACTATCAGATCGATTAGGTTATACACCATCTCTGATCCCATGATGGCCTGTTGTCACTTCACCAGAATCTCACGTGACAACGCTCAAGCGATAACTTCTGGCAAGGGGGGGAAGGGGTACGGAGCATCCTCGAACTTGAGTTGGTTGACAACGTAAATGAAAGTTCTTCAAATATCAATTATTGGTTGGTTTTTTGCCCCCAGACATTGCACGAAACCATTAGTCGTTGCACCGCTTCAATCCAGGCAAGTGCGGCGACAACGAGTTAGTATCATCGCTGACGCGAAGTTTCCCATTGCATTTCGTCGTTATAATTGTTGCTGCGATTATTAATTATGATTGATAGGCCACACTGGCCGAGGCATATTCCCGAAATCTTCCTTCCGCTCAAAGATATGGAGCTATCCCATCAATTTAGCACAGTCCTACCGCCCCGTTGATCTAAACGACGAGATGATCCACCATTGGTCATGCGTGTGCCGACCTCTTTGCCTCTGCCTACGGTGTAAGTATCAGGGACAGTGGATCCCATGACAACTATGGATCGTCGTTCTAAGCACATCATGCCCTTCGCACCTTCGCAGCAGCATATCCCGGAAATGGGATCAAATCATTCTACTTCTACCATCGTCACTATTGGCAAGGAAAATGGGAAATTGGGTCAGATCCAAAGACCGATTCGTATAATTAACCATACGAGCATCTGCCCCGAGTCAAAGGCGCAAACCAACATGCAACAGCTAGGCCAGGTAGAACCGATTCCAATGATGAACAGATGGCACATACCAAACCATTATAAGGATTCTATGAACACAAGCTGGATTGAACCCAGGACATTCACCTCAAGGCGTCAAACTCATCATGACACCCTTTTTTCGAGCTCACGGTGGCAGGAGAAAAATAAGAAACGAGAAGAGAGAGACGGACTCCGTATCTTAACACCCAAACTCTTATTACGAGTACATAAACAGTAACAAAGTGCCATATGTTCCATAGACAACACACATCACAATTCAGGAAATTGACAAAAAACCCAGAAGCAGAACAGAAGTGCCTTCAAAATAACATAGTAAGCACAGTTCAAAGTCTAGATATGACGCCCTAACACAGGCCACGCACTATGCAAAGATACTGCAATCAAAAACCATGAATCTTGATATGCTCCTTCTTCACGATTCCAGCCTGACATCAAAAACATAAAAGGAACAGAGTGTCAACTGCGACCGATTATCATGGTTATGCATAGAACAATGTGGTAAATAGGTCTCCTAAACATTCTATGGACATGCCAATTGAAAAGGGTCAACACCTGGACAAGGAAGGTAGAAACATTCTTCCGCTGATCACCTTGAAGTTGAATGACCTATGATTATGAAAACATATAGGAAGTCAGTCGATTTGAACCGATTACAAGCAAAGAGCAAAGCGATTTGTGCTGATGACAAACCTGCCCTAATTCTGGATCCTGGACAACAGTCCCATTGCAGCAGAACTCTTTCTTGAGGTCCTTAAGTATCTTGTTATAGCTAAATTCTTTCTTTAGTCCCTGCACAGTCGTCAGACTTTTCCTACCATTCCGTTGCTGTATACGAATATGCACATACTCTTTTGAACCAGCACCGGAGTCCTCAGCATTAGCATCAGCAAAAGGATCTGAAACACCCAACGAAGGAGAGAACACAAAACAAGCTCAGTAACCTTCAAAAGAAGCTACAATATTAAGTAACAAAAATCGAATGAAAGAAAAATTGACATACCAAAGGTAGTGGGAATCTGGACGTCGAGATCAGACATGAAACTTGGCTGTTGATATTGAAACTTTCTAGCAACCAGAGAGCTTCAGACCTGAACATGAAGTGAGCAAATCACCACTCCAGCCAAAAAACAAAAAAACATCCCCAAAAGGGCGACGACAAATACAACAAAATCACAACAGAATATTATTTCATACTTCCAAAGGAAATGCCCACACCACAACACGCGCGCTCATGCACCCACACCTGTGAAGCCCCCCTAAACAAAACCTCTCGCGCTCTTGCCCTTGAAGGAGAACACAAACATGAGATGCAAAAAGATGGTTCCCATCTATTATTCAGGCAACCAACAAGGTGCACTAGATTATCATATAAGGATCTAGAAGCCATCTCGACGAGGACACCAACTCGGAATTCATTCCAGAAAACTTTTACCAGATACACAAACTAGAGGCACTACCATCTTACAGACAATCACCGTCCTCCTCCCAACCTAAGTCAAGCTCGCAGCCCGAATCCCCCCGGGGGTGAGAAAAACACGGAATTTCGAAAAGCATCGCATCCCAGATTTCACAGTCGAGCACAAATCTTGTCCAGATCGATCACACAATCAACCCGAACAAAACACAACACAATCCTCAGATCCGACACCTTCCGCATCCTGCGAAACCCTGGGAACAACCGCAAATCTTCCGGAACACCGCTTTTGTCAGAAACAGAAACCGGAGTTCACAGTTACAGGCGTTCCGATCACAGATCAAGGGGATCTCCCAACATACAATTCGCTAGGCCAAAAGAAGGCGCACAATCAGCCACACGCGGAGCCCTCGCCTCCAGTCTCAAAAAAAGCTACGTCGGCAGCAGAAACCCTCGCTTTCCCACAGAAAACAGATTCTCGATCCCTAACGCACGACGAAGCAAACAACCAGATCACGCCGCGGGAGGACTCACCAGATCCGAAGTTCGAGGGGACAAAGGGCCGCCGGATCTGGAAGAGGCCTGAGCAGCTCCGACGAGGACCTCCCTTTCTCTCTCTCTACAGAGCCTTCTCGCGGGGGCGTCTTCGGAGAGAGAGAGAGAGAGAAAGCGGAGATGCAGACGAACGAGGAGGGCCAGAGAGAGATATAACAACAAAAGTCGCGTGTGGGCACGGGCTTGGGGTCAGGTTCGCGGGTCGGTGCGGCAACCAGCCTTTTTTCTTCTTCTTCTTTTTTCGTTTTTCGACAGCCCGAGAATACCGGTTGGATGGCTTACTCGCCGCTCCCCTGCCGTCGATGCACCGCGACGCCGCTTGTCCGTACACGTGGTCGGCGGAGGGGAGCGCGTGGGCTTGCAGACGCCGGCGGGTCGTTTCTCCCTTCTGTCGTTGGCGCGGGGGGGGGGGGGGGGGGGGGGGGGGGACCCCCGACGGAGCAGGAAGCCTCGAGAAAAACGTTGCGCTTTCGGTTTTCCGGGATTATGTGGGCCGGAGGAGATGGGCCCTAACGGCGACGTTTTGGGCTCCTCTTGGGCGGCAGAAATGGGCCCGTAGCCCTTACTTGGAAAAGTGAGAGAGGGCCCACGTGGATCTCAACTTGTTAGGCCCAACCCAAGTTAACCTCGAAATGCCACTCTTGGATGGTTCCCGTTTCCACGTGAAGACCAACGAGCAATAAAGCTAGATTCTGAAATTCTCACGGTAGCATGCCTACTGCAAGGGAAAGGGGCACGATGCACAGCCACGATGCACGGGCACGATGCAACACTTGGCCATGAACCAATGACCCTCGGCACGATACATTTGGCCATGACCATCGGCCACGTCCCATGCACATCGGCCACGTCCCATGCACTCAGCATGATGCACAAGGCCAACGCAAGGCACAAGGCACGACACAAGGCATGGGGACTCGATGCTTGGGGCAGCACAGGCCGAGGTGGCACGGCATAGTGATTGGATGCACATGGGCACGATGCTCGGCAACACAGGCATGATGCAAGGCAGCACAGGCACCACGGGGGGATTGGATGCACCCAGGCACAACACACGGCATAGGGACTCGATGCACATGGGCACAATGACAAGTTCATTTTGTTGAAACTATTGGTGGAGGTAAGAAATTCCACCCACATTGTGCAATACCCAGCATTACGTTGCACCATGACATTACTCTATCGGGGTGAGGAGTGAATCTTTTACTCATAGTCTCTTTCCCATCCTATTGACTGAACAACGTTGCACCGGAACTCTACTTTTCGTCAATGCAAAAGGCAATGCAGTTGAAGCACCCGCGTCATTTTGGAATATGCTTCCAGATGATACAGAACTAAGTGCTCTTACACCACTTTGCTATAAAGTTTTTAAAACATACTGTTGCACCAAGCCACTTACAGCTAACAAAACTAACAAGGTACTAGTTCGACCATGATGTGAACCATAATGCAGTAAACCATTCAAACGTCTTGCGATTTGTATCCATCAGCTCCGCGAGTGCGAGCAATACATTACCCGAGGAAGGTAAGCATTTCGTCATAACCTCGCTATTTTTTTTGGTTTTTTTCTTTTCAGTTTGTTCTAACGTGATTAAAGGAAAATCACAGGGGTTTCATCGTGCTGCCGAGGCACGAGGGAGGCGAGGAGTCCCTCCAGCAATGCTGCCAGCAACTGAGGCAGATAGACCAGCACCAATGCCAGTGCGAGGGGCTGAGGCAAATTGTGCAGCAGCAGCGGGAACGGGGTGAGCTTCAGGGACAGCAGCTGAGGGAGGTGGTCCAGAAGGCCCAGAACCTTGCCAACAGGTGCGGCCTCAGTCATCAGCAAAGCGACATCAGCTCCTCCAGCGGCGGTGGCGGTGGCGGCTACTAGAGCCGGAGGGCGGCAGTCTGAGTTCCATGTTGTCTTCAAATAAAAAAAAACGGTTCCCACTAGGTAGGGTGAAAAGAGGGTAAACGAAAAAAAATGAGTGCTCTATGTTTATTAAGTGATCATGAAAGAGTAATTTAGGTCGAGAAGGTACTTTGTATGGTTTTGATTATCTCTAATGTAATCTATCTGTCGCTATCTATCTATCTAAGAGTAAATAAAGCCAGAGTCTATCCCCACAACTCCTCAAATTTGACCCCTGATAGCCTGGAGACTGAGGACAGCAATGATTGAAATTTCACAACTGACCTTTAACCACCTAGGAGCAAAAAATTAGGAATAAACTCGAGCTGAGCTGAGCTAAGCTAAGCTTTAAGTCAAGTATGCGAATGCCCCAAGTCTTGAGAAAGAAAGACGATCAGATTAAATGAAGTGGTCGCCGAATCATTTTCCAAAGGCTACAATAATTAGGTTAATATCAAGCCTAACCAGCATAACACAGATGAGATTATTGTGATTTATAGAGCTCCAATCTTAAATCCACACTGCAATCTAATTTAAGGAAACTTATTTGTCCATAAGAGTAGTAAAATCAAGACAAAGCTCATACATGGAGTTTAAGGTCTAATCCAAGATTCAAGCTCGGAATAGACTCTACCTGATAAGTGAATTACTCACTTCTGTCGAAAAGATGCATCAGGCAATGTGGCAGAAGGCTCTGATTGCTAGAGAGAGAGTGACTTGAGAAAGAGCATAATGTGAAAAGATATTGCGTTATTTTTCATATCTCGTACTCAATTCTAAAGAAAAATAATGATGATATCTAAATACTCTTATACTATGAGAAGCATCGTATATAATATTTATTTTTTTCCACGACAACGCATTCTAGTAGCACAAGAAAGTGGGTACTATTGAATGCGAGATCAAAGTAATCTTAACTGACATAAAAACGTGGACGGAATAAGGCGTGACAGCGAAATTTATTATGGTTATATACTTTATAAAACCAAGAGATCCATCATCAGATCGTGGCTAACATTTCAAATGGCTCATCCAAATGCTGCCAAGGCCAGAGAACCTTATGGCAATTGGCAATGCCACGATGGACAAACTACACTAAATATAGAAACAGCACACTCAGAACCTCCATACGAAACTGAAATCATTCACCAGAATGTCATTAACACTTTCTTACTATATGATGTATAAAAACCTACCCAAGCAGAGAATTTCGAAAGGTCTTAAAACTTATTCAAAGCCATCCTACAATGGTCATCAACACCAATCCGGTGCTATTCTACGAAGCACCAGAACACCGCTTAAAACCCCCCGCGAAGGCGTAGCACCAGGTGGAGCGTAGACTCCTTCTGAATGTTGTAGTCAGCAAGGGTCCTCCCATCGTCCAGCTGCTTGCCGGCGAAGATCAGTCTCTGTTGGTCCGGCGGGATCCCCTCCTTGTCTTGGATCTTTGCCTTGACATTATCAATTGTGTCCGAGCTCTCGACCTCCAAGGTGATGGTTTTTCCCGTCAGGGTCTTCACAAAAATCTGCATCCCACCGCGGAGACGTAGGACAAGGTGGAGGGTCGATTCCTTTTGGATGTTGTAGTCCGCCAGTGTCCTGCCATCTTCAAGTTGTTTACCGGCAAAGATCAGCCTTTGCTGGTCCGGTGGAATACCCTCTTTGTCCTGAATTTTAGCCTTCACGTTGTCTATAGTGTCGGAGCTTTCGACCTCAAGAGTGATTGTCTTCCCAGTAAGAGTCTTCACGAAAATCTGCATCCCACCCCTCAAACGAAGCACCAAGTGGAGAGTAGACTCTTTCTGGATGTTATAGTCTGCAAGGGTCCTGCCATCCTCAAGCTGCTTGCCAGCGAAGATAAGTCTCTGCTGGTCCGGGGGAATACCCTCCTTGTCTTGGATTTTCGCCTTAACATTGTCAATGGTGTCGGAGCTTTCCACTTCCAGTGTTATGGTCTTCCCAGTAAGTGTCTTCACGAAAATCTGCATCCCACCCCGCAAGCGGAGCACCAAGTGGAGTGTGGACTCTTTCTGGATGTTATAGTCCGCAAGCGTCCTGCCATCTTCAAGCTGCTTTCCTGCAAAAATGAGCCTCTGCTGGTCTGGGGGAATACCCTCCTTGTCTTGGATCTTGGCCTTGACATTGTCAATGGTGTCAGAGCTCTCAACTTCTAGGGTAATTGTCTTCCCAGTGAGGGTCTTCACAAAGATTTGCATGCCTCCCCTGAGGCGGAGCACCAAGTGGAGGGTGGACTCCTTCTGAATGTTATAATCGGCCAAGGTTCGGCCGTCCTCGAGCTGCTTGCCAGCAAAGATAAGCCTCTGCTGGTCCGGAGGGATCCCTTCCTTGTCCTGGATTTTTGCTTTCACATTATCGATTGTGTCGGAGCTTTCCACCTCGAGGGTGATTGTCTTGCCAGTAAGGGTTTTCACAAAGATTTGCATCTGAAATCATAATTAATCAGTTAGAACATATTGACTGACATGTTCACAATATCATAAACTCTATGCACCACCGTCTGTGGCCACCCAAACAAAGAAAACTCCAGGCACTACAGCACCTCCACTCAATTATATCCGGTAGAATTAGCACAAGAGCAATCAATCGGGAAAAACAAGACGTCTTTCGGAATTCGAAAATCAAGAGCCAAAAAAATCAATTGTCAGAATCCAGAAACACGCAGACCCTTTTTGTTTTCACCAACAGAACCCCCCACAAACATAGCCTGAGTTGGATTAACAAGCCACGAGCATACCCTCGCAGGCAGTGAAAGCCCAGATTCAATTCGTGTTAACAAGCCACAAGGGCAATCTCATAGGCATAACCCAATTTGGATGAACGAGGCTACAAGAATAACCTCAAAAGTAGAAAAAAGCACCATAATTCAATGCTAAAGCATCCGAGATGCACAAAACGACCGGAATCAAAGGCCTGATCAGCAGACGGACCTCTGGCCCATGCTTCCATGACTCTTGAACACCACATAATAGATGATCGATCACACAGTTCCATGATGCGAAGAAATCGATTACAATCAAAGGGAAAGAGATCCAATCAACCACCCGCACAAGCAGAACCAATTCACGCGTTGTTTAGCCTCGAGAGATCTCGAAAACAAGACGTACGAACAAAGAGGAAATCTTGCCATTACCTTGAACAGAAGAGCGAAGAAGAACTTCGAGAGGTCGAACGGAGATTGCGCACTAGGGTTTCCTTTTGCAACAGAGAGATAATTTTCAAAGCGTGAGACCGTGGGTATTTTATAGGCTAGTTGCCGGGCAAAAGAAGAAACCACGATCGACGCTACGGCACGCGTTTTTGGTTGCGTGGCCCCCACGACGCGACAATCGGAGGCATCTCGTGACGTGCAAAACGCGCGACCGTTTGGGCCACGCAATGAAAATCCCTATAAAAAGGAACACTTCCTCTCGGTGTTTTTTGTTTAATGAGTTTGACCCAAAAAAGAAAATTTTATTTAGGGCGCGTATATTTCCCAAAGATGAATATTTAAAAAGATACTATTTTAAAATTAATCTTTTGTATATACTATAAAAAGTAAAAAATATTTTTATCGATCTCGGTAATATTTAGATTAAAAGTATTATCTATGACGAAAATATTTTTTATTGATTAATTATTTTAAACGGTAGAAACGGTCATTTTTTAGAGAGTATTTTTTTAATTTGTTCATTATTTGCAAAATAAATAAAACCTTAATCAAACTTTTGCTTTTTCCTCTTTACTGAGATTATTGAGTGGGTGTTTCGTCGTGGTTTTCGAGTTTTCCTCGACACTTAAATTTCAAAATCAGACTTTTACTCGACATAATGCATTTCGAAGTTCTAAAACATAGGAGCCTTCAAGCCTCTGCGAAGTGTTTGTAGCGTTCAAGCCTATGCTACGCACTTTCGTAATTAATCTCTCCTCTGGAGATGTGAAAAATCCATTATAAAATAGTGAAAACGATTCTCATTCTTAAATTCTTACAAAAGCTATCAATCAACAGAAAGCTGGTACATTCAAGTTACACGACACTGAAAACATGCATATTTACGATATCATCCCTTTCATTGGCTATCAATTTATTTTAGGAGGGGTCAAATTATGGAAGATACTCAGAAAGAGATCAAATGTACTTTTTCGTTTATATATACCGAATGATTAGGAAGGTAGTAAAGGCGAGACCAATTGTAATTTTCTGATGATATATTAGATATAATTCTCGTGTCGGAGTGTTAAATGGATTAATGATATCATTTATGTCGCATTAGTTTTTGGACAAATAACATATATTTTTTGCAAGAAACTACTTTTTTTGTGCCACTAAGTTTCAAACTTTTCCAATTGAGAAGCTATTTACTGGTTTTTTATTCGATACTTGATATGTTTCTTAATTTTAAATTTATTAAAATTACCTAAATGTACATATCATTGCATATGGTAAAATTTGTGCATTTTGAAAGGGGAAAAAAGTAAGAAGGTACAAAAGAATTATCACAAAAAAAAAACCGTCAGACTTGGATTGGGCTTGATCTGGGCTTGGTTGTGCATACGGATCGATATCTGAACGGCCCAGGACACAGGCCCATTAAGAGCCCAAGCCCAGTAGCCCGCTAGTTTCTCCCCTTTCTTCTTCTTCTTCTTCGTCGTCGCCATCTCAGTTTCAGTCCTCGGCCATCAGAAAAAGTTTCAGATCGCCACGAGGAGCGAGGGTTGAGGCGCCTTGCAGTTGCAGCTGAAGTTGAAGCTCGGTGTGTCGCTCGCTCTCTGGCCCTCTCGCTATGTCGCGTGCTCCAGGTCCTCGATCGGGCGACGCGATCTTCGCCAGCGTCGAGCGCGTGGTGAGCGGGATCTTTCGTGTTTCCTCTCATCTCAGTCCTCCGATTTCGCTTCTGCATTTCTTTCGTCAGTTTGACGCACGAACTTCCCGGCGATGGCGTGCGATCTCGCTCCTTCGCCGAGCGCTCATCTCGGATATGCTACCGAGGGGAGATTTTTGTTTTCCTGTTGGTTTCAATCTGCCTGCAGTCGGCTTCGAAATTTGCGCGCTGTTTAGTTAGGACTTGCGATTCTTTACTCCGGAAATTGGAGAAATCTCAGTAGAGATTTTGTGTTGCTGCAGCGTCGTGTGGTGTAAGACGAGATTATGATGCTTTTTGGCTTGTCTTGTTGTAGAATGCGGAACTGTTTACGCTGACGTACGGGGCAATCGTGCGCCAGTTGCTCACAGATCTGGAGGAGGTGGAGGAAGTCAACAAGCAGCTCGATCAAATGTAATTTCCGTCCTTCTACCGAATTGACTCTTGTTTTGCCCCTCAGAGAAGTTGTTCTATGGTGTTGGGTAATTATTCTAATGATTTGGTTAACAAGTGCCCGGGGGAACTTGTTAAGAATGGAAACTCTACAATTTTCATTATATTGGTTGCCCTCGTGTTAACGTATAAAGGTGTCTTGAAAATTGAACCATTCCGAATAAAGTTTGCTTAACTAGTATTCTGGGGGAATTATTTAACAAGACCCATTTTCTAATTATGTTCAACATGTACTTGTTTTGGAGTTACTGATGATTCTCTTACGAAAGTTTTTATGATTCCCTTTATGCTGACAAGTAGCAGCAGTAGTAGCAGCAGCAACGACATCAGTGACTGTGGTAGTAGTAGTAATGGTAGTAGTTGAAATGGGATCTTTCATTGGATTTATGGTAATAAACATGATATCAGTTCTGAACAATTGAAAGCCTGTTATGGGTGGAGCTAAAATTTGTTCCGATTGGCTTCAGTATTGAGTCCAACCACACATGATTCATTAATGTGAGGATCAATGTGAGACAGTGAGAGTACTCCTGGTGGTTATCTGGGACAAAAAGGATATGCATGTCTTGGGATTTTTTTTTTTTGTCTTGCTAACTTCTTGGAGTATGCTTCTTACTTCACAGAATGTGCTCCTGTTGATCATGTTTGAATGCACCAATCATCGACTAGAGCTTGTTATGTATGTGCTTCATGAACAAGTGAGGGATAAATTGTCAACTTGACTTATACACGACAGCTCTTATTGCATGGATTCTAACTGATCTCTCTGTTAAGTCAATAATTTCATCTATTCTCTATGCATTCTTCTTTTTTGTTGGCCATGGAGAGGTGGGGTTACGTCACCCTTATGCACTCTCATGCAATCGGAAGAACCATACTCCCACATGCTTATATCTAATCACAAATGAGAGTAAACTTCGTTTACTTTTAATTACCTTGCAGGGGTTATAACATTGGAATACGACTCATTGACGAATTTCTAGCTAAATCAAATGTCAGCAGATGTGTTGACTTTAAGGAGACAGCAGAAATGATTGCAAAGGTACATACTCATTACCTTATTTTCATCTAGGACGCTGTGGCTTCAATAATCACTCACTGTTGGACATCCGTTCTTTAGTTTCATTTTTCCTTATGTGCTTGTCCTATATTCCACTAGATTTCCATGACCGTGACATTATTGGTGTTTTTACTCTCCATAATTTTCCAAATCCACTAGACTTTTCTTTACTTCTTTTTTTTTTTTTTGGGCATAGGTGGGTTTTAAAATGTTCCTCGGAGTTACTGCCTCTGTGACCAATTGGGATGCCGATGGTACCTGTTGCAGTATAGTTTTGGAGGATAATCCCTTGGTTGACTTTGTCGAACTCCCAGATACATGTCAAGGTCTATATTATTGCAACATCTTGAGTGGGGTCATAAGAGGAGCTTTGGAGATGGTAAGCACTAAGCCATTATCTTACTTAACTATGGCTCATCTCTTTTTTGTTATATTAGGGTTTGACCTTATTTACGTTTACTTGTTGCTGCTTTAGTTTTGTCTTTGCAATTCAAATCATCATTTGCAATCGAGACGTTTTCTAGTAACTTCAATGATGACTTATTTGAAAGGTTTATGTTATCATCTCTCATTTAGACATCCATTAGGGCACAGGATAATGCTAGCTTTATCATTTTAATTGTGTCACCAGTACTGCTTTGCTGTTCAGAAGTAGCTAGCCACTTGCTGCTTTAAGACTTTTGCTTTTTTTTTTTTTCTGGATATCAGGCATGATTGACAGGGTGGTTGATGAATTGCATAGCGCCAATGTCACCCAACACAATTGATCCAATGTAACATATGCCAATAAATGATGTAGCGCAAGGTCTCGCTAGGATTCTTATCCAGGAAAACTGTCATAATAGGACCGTCAATAGCTTTCGACAGAGGTACTCCTAGGCTCCTATACCTGCCATTACAGTGCCTAGAATATATCTTGAAGAATTATAGCTGATTGGAACCGAAACTCCGCAAATCATTGACAAAGGTACAGATTCTCAGTCAATCTTGATCAAGACTTGATCGACTGTACCCTCAAGCTTTCTGGATCAAGACTTGATTGCCCCTCTGCGCTCAACCTGTTGAAGCCATCTGGCTAAAAGTCTTAAAGTGTTCAAAGTGGATGAATGGATGAATGTGCGTGTGTGTATCTATACACACACACAAACACATATAGGTTCACCAATCTAATCTTTCTTATGGGCACACGACTAAGAGCTGTAAGGAAGTTTTTGATAGGTTGACCGCATGCAAAACTCCAGCCATATTGCCACAATTTGTTATGTTGCTCTTGGCACTAGTTCTGAGAAAATCAAGTCATTTGCAGATCTCTCTATGTGTTCAGGCCTTTCCTGATTTCTGTCTTTGATTTGGATCAAAATTCTTCTACTGAAGCCTCTTCCAGTCTTACAAAGGCCACTAGATAACCTCCAGCTACTGAATAGTGGCAATCAGTGTAGTCCCCCATGCCAAATCTCTGCGGCATGCATCACACAATTAAGCGGGGCCAATGCATGATCAGTCCAGAGTAATGAAATTCACTTATGAACAATATAAAATAAAGCACTGAGTAAGGCCTAAAATTCAATGTATGTTGATTGATTTATCATAACATTGATGATCAATTATTTTGAGGTTCCTAATTTCGAGTTAACCAAGCAGCTAGAGAGATCATAACTGGATTTATATAAAATAGGAATAATTAAACTATAAAACGAATCCTGGATGGTATCCTTGAGCTTTCCGTTTTGCTATATGAAACTGCAACTACAAGTGTGTGATCTTTTGTCAGTTTTACAGTCCGGTATCTATTTTTCTTTTTTTTTTGCTACAAAATAGTACCTTAACTTTTCAAATGTGAGTCAATGTGAGACCTTTGTTAGAATTGAGGAAGGAAATGCCAATGTGGACACTACCGCCATCAAGTAGCCATTAACTGTCCATACTGGCATCCAATGTAGCCTCTTAAAATGATGCCATGTCGACGAAGACATATTGGAAAGCTAAAATCATCCAAGTCAACTCTCTCTCTCTCTCTCTCTCTCTCTCTCCTTATAATGTAACAGCTAAATGGAGATGGCGCTATTTTTTCTAAGTAAGCGATCCACGTCATCAATAGTGTGTAGTTTTTGCCAAATAAACCAGCCACATCATCATAATCATATAACATGGCAATTTATTAGATGGATCTCACATTGATCCAAATTTGGAACGGTGAAGTATTTGATTGAAGAAAAAAGGTTTAGGTACTAGATTGTAAAAAAGGGCAAAAGTTTAGGTATTTGTGGAGTCGTTTACCCTTTTCTATTCGGTCGCCTGAAAGGACGCTATGAAAACGAACCTGTGACGTTTTCTCTTACGTTAAAATTAATGGTTGAAGATCTTTGGAATTTAAGGCCTCACAAAATCTCCATAAACCTTCTTTCAGTCTGAAGTTTCTGGAGATTTGTATTTTGGCAAGTCCCTTTACCTTCCAGTATATGCGCTGTTGCTTCATCAGGCTTTTGCACATAGTGCAAAATTCCCAGAAGTCGGGGCCATGTCTCAGTCCTAGTGTGGCTAATTATTCTCTCGGACTGGCTACTGATAATCGCTTTGATAAGACGATGCATCACTCAGCGGTCCAACATGAAAGAGGCTCAGGGGAGCCCTTGTCTTCCATTAACTGGAATTTGTTGGTGATAAAATTTTTCTTTTCTTGAAAACTTAGGGTACTTTGGTTCTTTAAATTATTGTTGTTGTGTTATTATTGAGACTTTCTCCCTTTACACTTGGATGCTGGAATGAGGATGGATAGCATGTGCTATTTTTGTTTGGATGGCTGTTATCACATTGTGGCCGTTAGATCGAGATATCAAACCTGCTGTCTCTGAGTTTGACTCTAGGGTGTTTTATATAAAGTCTCTCACATTAGAGAGAGTGTGTACGTCCTGGCTCCTGGATATTATTTTGGCAGAATATAGATTTTTCTCTTAGAGACTTGATTAAAAGTAGCATTTTAAGAGTTAGGCATCGAACTTGAAGTGCCGACCTTATGTGTACTTTTTTCTGTTAAGTAAAGATGGTGATGTTGCTTTATGCCACACTTCTTCTCTGTTCCCTCTTTTTTTATGGAGCTGAACATGCTACCTTTTATATTAAGGTTTCAATGAAGACGGAAGTAACATGGATTCGCGATATGCTTCGAGGGGATGATGCGTTTGAGTTACAAGTGAAACTCCTGAAGCAAGTCCCTGAAGAGTACCCATACAAAGACGACGAATGACATGGATCATACTGCTCTGCCTGACCCTCATCCAATTGCTCTGTTTATAGATAGTAGGATGTATTCTTGGGAGTTTGCATGTTTTTGTTTCCTTCATCACTTTCTTTTCTGTTGTGGTGGACTTTGCTATGTTGTACTTCGAGGGGAGGACTTACATCAAGTCTCTGGGAGATGGTGGTGGACTACGTCGAGTGGTGAAAGCAAATAAATAGGTTTCTCGTGTTATTCAGGATCGAAGTAATACAATTTAACGATGAAGGAGCAACCTGGAATTGTTCCCTATAGTTTCGATTGATTATCAAGCTTCAGCCCCTCTCCACTAGTGGCGATCGAAGGGAGAATGTTAACCAGGCATTATCACGACATGAACCACACCAATAGGCTTGCGAAATGACGAAGAGAGGTGCAACAGGTCAGGCTGTTACAAATTCATCATTTCCCCGATTGGCAATAACAGCTCGAGCCTAGAACTTAGAAGCATTAGTTTTACATGAGAAGAGCTCCACGTCCAAACCATGAGGGATCGGGAGCAGAAAAGTATTAAAGCCCCGACTCCTTACACATTGAATGGTGAAAGTGAGAACTTTGCAAGAAACGATGGAATCGCTAGGCTTCAGATTTTTCCAGTAGCTCGCGTTGTTGCCTGCGTATCAATCTCCGGCAACATTATATTATCTAAATCGGCACTGGACACAAATAAACCAGTGGGACTACCAACAAGAACCGCCCACGCTAAGGAGATGGAATTAGATCCCTTGTTCTAATTCATAGACCAAAATGCGAAAACCTTGGGGGTCCTTTTAGGTTTACCGTTGTGCGACATCTGGCTCATTCGCAGAGCTTCACCATGTGGGTCTCATCAAAAACGACGTGAGGTGCGCAACACTAACTTGAAACGATTGGACATCGCGACATGAGGACCGATGAGAGCCGTTGAATTGGCCCAAACAAGGGAGCTTTGAGTCCCTTGACTTTGAACCAATCGGTGGCGCGATCGCGAGGTGCACTTCTTCTGGTTGCCGACATCATTACGGATCTATTTGTCATGTGAAGGGGGTCAATCAGTGATGCCCTTTTAGAATGGAAATGGAATCGGCCGTAGTAGGCCGAAAGGAAAATCAGACTTTTGTTTGAGCAACTTTGATGGAATTTGATTTGGCGGGTTCATCTTTAAGCTGTCGAATCTTACCGTGCCAAACCCTATAAAGGCAAACCTACCTCATTCAATTTGCGATTAACGTCAAGTTCCCCTTCCACGTCCATGTTTTCCATCAAGGTGGAGGACACAATCCTTACCCCGTATCGAATCAATTATTGGCTTTCAAATCACGGCACTCTTTGTTTCGTTTGGATTCCTAATTTTTCTTTTTTACGGATGGAAAGGATGGGGGAGGGATGTGCAACTAGCTAATAAGGATCTAACATTTGTTGCAGAATATTTAGATTTAGTTATAACTATTCAGCCTACTCATAAGTATACGAGCCCATCACAACGGACCTACCGGCGTGCCAAAAGTCGGAAAGTCTCTCCATATGAAGTAGCAAATTTCTAAGGTATAACCGGTCAAATGTTTGTTCACGACGTGACTCAAATCTGTAATCTCACTGGATACAACATGACCCCATGAACCACTAGGCAATACTCTTGATGATTGGGTTCCTGATTTTATCGGATATTTTATTTTACCCCATCAATGTTCAGATTGGTGTGTGACAAATTCACATAAAAAAGCTACGTTATACATCCTTGAACTTGGATTTTCTTACGCTAATTAAAACCCTAATGTTTTCCATTTACATATGTTGAGCACGTCCCTTTCAGAGGAGAGCAACAAAGACACCATCAATCATGAAGACACAATTGTACATCGTGGAATTGACCATAAAGACAATCTTACGCTTGGTGGTTCGATTCCTCGAAACGATGGTTAGCTCCTGGAAGACAATTCAGCATCTTTTGACATCCTTATTCTGTCATAGGAGATCAGTTTATCAATACCCATAGGCAGACTCCTAAGCTAACTTCAACACACCCTATTATTTCCGGTGCCTCCACGGACACTCTATCTGCACACGTCTGAACGTGCCCCTTAGAGTCTAGATCCATCTTGATTGAATGTGAGAATGAATGACATCATTTAGTGAACGATCTCTTCATCGTCGTAGCCATTAAGGTTGGTCGTTGCTTAAATCATCATGGCTTGTCGATCACAAGCTCACTAGCCAGGACGAAAAATGAGATTGCAGTGACCTACTGATGACTGGTTTTCACTTTGGTTTTGCAAGAGACGGGGATCACTGAGTATTCAAGTGGACTGCGTGACCCAATCCCACGGCCCTGTCCCTTTCGCTTTATGTCATCATCATGTGAAGTCCTTTCTCAAGGACGACATGCAATCCCACAGGGTCGACCAACGCACAGTTGATAATCAGTACCGATAGTGAACAAATGATCTCTGCCGACCTTCAAGTTTTCCCTTGGATGAGTACACTCGCGAGAGATTTTACTCACTCGACTTTTATCTTTCACGTTTGAAGCATTGGCTAACATTCAAGAAAGAAGATGACTTTCGGAGGTCGAATGCATCGATATCAGTATGAAATGATCTAGAGCTGAATTTGTGATTCTGGGTTAGCGTCGTTTGTGATGGGATCAAGCTTTTCGTGCCTTGGGCTCCTCTTGAATGCCTTGGTGGTCCTCAAGCAATGGCGTGAATGTGTAGAGACAAGTATTCTCAATTTGAATGAAGTTGAGATAAACCTAAAGCTTCATACGCCATAACATTCAACAAAACAAAGGGTTCGAGAAACAGCCGACATTATCGTCCTACCATCATCAACAAGATTCTATAAGAATGGATTAACAAAGTTAGGGTTTGAAATCAAAGCAGATCGAAAGGGAAGCATCCAACTCAGTTTCCATGTAACCCCCCGAGCTAGATATTTAGAGGCTTCAACACCCCGGCTTTCACCGAATGGAAGCGCATGTATCAAGGTCCAAACAGATTAAACCTAAATTGCCTTCACTTTTGCCTTGTCAGGGTGTATGTTGAGTTGGAAACCTACTAACTGGTGCGGTTCTTCCTAACCATCACGCTACACTGTTGATGGAATCGCTTTCTTTTAGTAAGAGACTTACCAACATTGTCAGCTGAGTTAGCACACGACTCGGCCTTGGCATCAAATTGATTCATCACAAGCACCAGATCCAAATTGCATAAAGTTCTATCTTTGGAGAGAACTATAATAGTTATATTCTCATTTACGCGGGCATAACAAGAGCCATGTTACTTTTCAAGGTCCTTCCGGATAGATTCTTCCTTCTTGTATTTCACTTAAGGTATGTTCATTCGAAGGAAAATTCTTTCCGAGAAATTGTTTTCGGACTTTCTTGGATGACAAAAAACTAATCAATGTATGGATAAAGTTTTCCATAGACTAAAAACAATAAATATCGATTGGAGAAAAACTAGAGGTGTGCATGGTCCGGATTGACGATTCCCATCCTGAAATCGAGAATCACCCACTAAGGACCGATTTCGAAAATTAGGAATCGAAAACCGCCCTTTGATGTCATGGACCCACCCAGGAATCAAATTGGACCAGCCGGTTCAGTTCTCGGGTGGGTCCATGAAACCGGTCCCACCAAGCTTCTCTAGATAAATCAAAAAATGTGTCAATCTAAATCCCATGGCTCATGGAAGAAAGCATCTTGGTGGGTTGTGTTCACTACATGGTGATGCATAGCAAGAATGAAAGACATGTACAGTGTGAGAGGGAGAGAAAGAATCAGAGATGAAGAAAAGGGAAAATTTTGCTTGCTTTGCTCGTTCTAGTTCTTCCAACCCATGTGGGCGATTCTTCACATTCCCTTGTCCCATGTTTATGTTGTATCTGTGAGATGAAAAAGAAGCTCATTATATTGATCTTTTCTTGCCCTCTGCAACTTTTCAAGCTTCTGCACGACCTGCTGCAAATCTCAAGAGGCTCTTATTTAATCTAACAAATTAAATGAGCCTAAGACTCACATGAATAATGATGCAACGCAAGCAACTTCTTCGAAACCTAGTAAATTAGTATTCTTAGAGGCATTCTATCAAGCACGTTATATGTCAGTGAACTGAATTTTTAAAATATATATATATATATATATATTTATATACCGGTCTAGTCCAGTTCAGATGGGCGGGTGGATGATTTCACATCTAAAACTGAGAGCTAAACCGGCATTCACCGCTTCATGTAAATTGGAATCAGGAACCAGACCGGTCCCCATGGGAACCACCGGTTCTAGGCGGTTCCCGATTCCCTTACACACCCTTAGAAAAAATCATTTCCCTTCTTGCAAGGAGGAAATCACTTTATCACTTTCTCCTAACCACCAAAAAAATAAAAATCCAATCATTTTTCTTCAAAATGATTTCCATTGAAAATATTTTCCTTTATCAAAAAGTTTTAAATGAAACAAACGCACCCTTAATCTAAAACTTACTATAGCACAACCATCTTCTTCTTCTTCTTCTTCTTCTTTTAGCCCGAAACACCTAAAACTTTCACGATATGCGAATATTGATACGTGGAGTTGCATTTTTTCTTTTCACTATTTTATAAAATGCGAAATAGTATTTTCAATTTTGTCAGGAAAAGTAAGAAAGTACGTTTTGTTTTTATATAAATGTAAATATGGATGCTAGCCTTTTCCACCTTGGCTTTCAAAAGTTTCAATCAATCAAAAGAAGGATAATACACCCCCAATGTTTGGAAAATAAACAGTTTCATGAATTGGTTGACGGCCGATATGCCAATTCAAAATGTAATGCTAGCCCTCAAACCGAATTCGCGAGTCACGTCCACTATTGTTTCTTTCTATTGCTTGTCGAGAAAGAATGTGTCAATTATTTTTTTTTACTTTGCAAAATTATTCTTTTTTATTGCTCAAGAAAAAAAAATACATTTGTGGTGTACTTAGAGCTGCTTTTATTCCTTTTATTTTCACTTTTGGTGATTTTTACTTATTGTTATACATCTTGAATCTTCAACAAACTTAGACATATAGCCATTTAAAGTCATTTGTAATTACATAACATTGTTTTTTAATATATATATATATATATATATATATATATATATACACACGCACTATCTTGATGCAAAAGCTTAATAAGTAATCTTTAATTTTAAAAACCAATCCAAACATGACCGGTCATTATTAGAGGATTACTCGTCAGTCAGCGAAAAAAAATAGATATTTGCATTTTCCAGAAATTAAAAAAGGCTATGACGAAATTTACGAAACTACTATGTCTTGCCGGCCCAAACCAATTGTTTCTTTTTTTTTTCAAAGAAAGAGGGAAAAAGAGAGAAAAAATTGAATAGTAATTTCTCTATGAAACAATAAGTTGATCAAAATTTATTTTTACTCGACGTTAGAAAATTACCCACACGAAAAGCTGGTGTGGAACAAGATGCGTCAATGTTATTCATCGAGGGGAGTTAGATAAGATGATTGAGGGTCTTTCATGGACTGAAAACAACAAACTTAGATAAGGGGTATTTTTCTAACGTCGAGGGGAAAAATGTATAAACTAAGGATCATTTGTATGAGGGGAAATTGTTTTTCGACTTTTCGGTTTTTGGATGATGGAAAACTAATCGATCTACGGAAAAAGTATTTTGTGGATTGAAAACAACAAACTTAAATAAGGGGAAAACGACTTCTTCTTCTGCCAAGAAGGAAGTCACTTTCCCTAAACCATCAAATAAATGAAAATTACTATTTGTCTTGAAAATGACTTTTATGGAAAATATATTCATTTACCATAAAATTTGAAAAATTGAAACTTTTGGGATTGAACTAGCATCCGTTCAATAGATTTAGGATTAGTCAAATAGTTTCCCCAACTAATAAATTACCAAAATACTCATGGATTATATAGAGGAAAGAATGATCTTTAGATAAATCTATGGCTATCCGACATAACCGCAATTTGGTCAAACATTTGAATTCCTTATTTCTAAGATTGCGGATCTAGGACAATCAAATGACCAACCGAAACTTCCTTGGGCAGTCCATATTACCAAGCAAGATCTAGGGTAAATAGATTCAATCTCCTGAATGTAAAATTTTGTGGGAACACAAGGGTTTAATATTAATGTTTTAACATTCTCCTATAGATTGGACTTTGACTTAAGACTAAAGCATGTAAATATATATGGAGAGGCAAATAAAGAATATTAAAAGATTTACATTTGGGATCTCTAGCAGTGAATGTCATGGAAATGGCATAAATAATTGAACTCAGATAAGCAAGGATTTTATTGACATCAAGCTCCATATACACAGTGTACAAGAATATCTCAACCTTCTCAAATCTCCTATGATTGAGGGATTAAGAGAGATTGAATCTTATCTATCACCAACTCAAAACTACAAATTCGAATTACAAGTATAACAAGGGTGTACATCAGTCTTGGTCCAACCTAGGAACTAGATTGGGTTGAACTAAACTAGCCAGTTATGGTTGGTTTCGAGGAGATTGGTTTTCCTAGTTCCAAATAAGGTACCAAACCAACTGGACCAGACCGTCTGGACTGGATCGACAGACTGGCAAAGATTTATTTAATTTATTTATTTATCCTTAGACAAACCCTAATCAGTAAATTATTTTTTTCTTCTAATGCTGTAAAACTCCCACTTGTAGGGAATTGAAGAAACCAAAAAAAGAAGACAAAGAAATCACCAATTCCAGGGCCAACCCTGGAATCGAACTGGATCAGTCGATTTGATTCGAATGGACCAATTCCTGGTTCCACAAATTGGGAATCGACCCTACATGGTTCGATTCCAGGTTCTAATGTGGGAACTGATCCACCCTAAAACCTATTACCCTAAAGTATCACATATTAATTTTACCTCAGGATCACAATAGCCATGCTATGACATTAAATACAGGATGGCTTCAACACTAAAACTAGGTTAAAGTCGGATAAGCTTTTTTTTTCTGAAAAGCCCATGCAATTACCTCTCAACCAAGAGCATTTGGTATGCGGATTTGACGAGAAATTAGCTTGTAAACAATATTAGATGGTTTTGGTTTTGCCCAAAGAGGTTTTGGAGGGATTGGATTAGGAGAGAGATCCCATATCAGTGGATGTACTCTAACTTAGATAGGCTGTGTGACCTTTGATCTAGATGGAGTCCTGTCCATGCTCATATTTTCCCTCAAACTTCGTTGTTTTAACATCTTTGGCAATTTTTTTCTGAACTTTCATTTAACAATCTCTACAGTCAATACTGCATTATTTCGTTGTTCACTATTTGATTTTGTTTTATTCGTGGGTCTGATGTTATTTACTCATTGTGATGTGATAATTCCTCAAAGAAATTCTAATGGTTAAAAAGGAGGCCAGCTCTCCGGTGGAGTAAAGAGTATATGTTGAATCAGTTTTGAGTATAAACTGGTCTATGCAATCAATACTCACCTTACTCATTTAGATCATCATTGATCAGATGGTCTATTTGGCTCTCAAGAGCAACACAATGTGTACACTAGCTCTATTTTTTCATGTAGAAACATGGAGCTAAGTAAAGTAAGATGAGGAGTTCCATCTCTTCGTTCTTCAAGAGTTGCCTTCAATAAAAAATTAGTTATTTTCAGAACTCTCTATTGGAACGTGGGTAACTAATAATTGATCGGAATACATGGAGAGCATAGACTCAGATGAAGTATAGTCTACGTAAGCTTAAGACACTACACAGGTCACTCAAATAAAACGAAACGTGGTGTGAAGACTTCAATAATTAATTTACAGAAATGATGGAGAAAAAGATAGTTATGGGACACCCTCTTCAAGACTTTACCTTTTTGCAATAAAATCCCAATATCTTCTCAAAGTCCACGACCTCCACCTTCCTCCACCACCATATATAATCACCTGTTGCTATCTTTAAACGCGTGTTCTCTGCTTCAGCCATAGATTCTTAATCCACAACTCTCATTCCAAACCCTATTTATATGATTAGCTTTTGTAAATGAAAGAGAATGGCCACCTTAAAGCCTTATGTATACATGTCTGAATATCTCTCCCTCTCCCTCTCCCTCTCCCTCTTCCCTTCAAGTCCCAAAACCCTAGTCTTCTCTGAATCATCTAGAGATGCTAACTCACTAGTCACAGAGCTTCCTCTCACAAAATGGTTGCGAAGCGAAATGCACCCTTTTCTTTTATCTCCTTCACATTCTGGTTAGTGGCTTAAGTTCACAGGAAAGTGAGAGCTACTCTTTGGGCTTCTTTAATCGCGAATGGTGCACTTCAGTACTTGGAGAGCAATAAGGGCACACAACAGAATTTAGTGAAGAACAGCCCTTCTTTGCCTTAATGACATAGGTAATCAAACAGTTTGTATTACTCTCACAAGAACATCTCTCTCTCTCTCTCTCTCGCTCTCTCTCTCTCTCTCTCTCTCTCTGTCTCTCTCTCTCTCTCTCTCTCTCTCTCTCTCTCTCTCTCTCTCTAGTTTTAAGTTGTTAATATGCGGATCTCAATTAATAAATAGTCTTGGACAATAGATACTTCTACATGTGTCATATGACGATATCTGCATAAATCAATTTAGTTGATTTACCCGCTTGTGCTTCTTTAGTTATATGCTCATCATTAGTAAATCCATGTGAAAAAAATGTTTTCTATATGCAACGAGAAAAATCCTAAATTCTCTTCAGGTTTTCTTACTGATTTCTCATGGCCCAGTTCTTTTGTAGTTGCATGGCACATTTGAGACAATGCAGTGGATAATGATTCTAGAAAACTGAGGAGTTTCTTTTCTAATTAATTAGCTTTTTTCTTTTTTTTTTCCTTTGACAAGCAAGAAAATAAGATCAATACATACCTATACGAATAAAAATACAGTTATATTCTTTACTTGCATTCTTGTTTGTTCTGCTAGCCTTTTAGTGATCGTTATCTGCTTTGAGATATTCTAAATGCAATTTGAAAAAAAAAAAGAGAAGGGAAAGAACTAAATATGACATGAATATGCACATATTGATGAATGAACAATGACTATGCTCCCAGTGCAGAACTCAACACAGTTAATGCATCGTTAGTTTTTTTATCTTCTGAAAAAGCAATGTATATCTATTTGTTGCCTAAAGAAACCTATTATGTTTCATCAATTTTGTTTGCCTCTCATTTGTTTCCATACTTCAGTATATATTGAAAAAATCACGCCTCTAAAATATGGTGGCGAATTATATGATCTAGTTACTTGTAATCCCCAAAAGAACTACCTGTCTCAAACAGTGCCTATGCTCTCCAAACATTCATGGAAAGTCTAGGATCTCCTTTAACGGAGGGTGCAAACTTTAGCGCTAATCATTGATAATCTCAGTTCCACTAATCACATAATTAGATTCTGATTGATGCCGTACACATCAGATGAAAGTCACTGAAATACTATGCCTGCAGAAATCTATTCTTTAGAAAACACATACTAATTGATGTGAAACTTTCTATTTTTTTTCAGTTTACAGGTGATCTTTTGGAAAATTAGATGTGTGCGAAACTGGAACGTCTTAGCATCCCAAGGAGAATTTGTAAAACCATGGTAGAATATATCCATTGTCATATTAATGGCAATGTGTATTAGAGCAACTACTCTAAAATTAATAATCGCATAATTCAATATTATCACCTATTCAACACCGCTTGTGAAGTCTCTCTACGACCCATGTTTCTGATATAACCCATCTAACTTATCAACCTCCTTAGAAGTGAATTCACTCTCTACGAACCCCCTTGGATACTGCTTAATTATGAAATTTTAAGATTAGTGAAAGTAGCCTTATATGATACTATAATCCGTGGCAGGAAGACTTTAGGCTAGAGAAGTAAATCTCTTTGTGGAGTCTCTTTCCTTGTGTTTGGCTGCCTTTCTGTGATAAACTGTGCAGAAATATGAGAGAAATTCAACAAATTGGTGAAACTCAAACACAAAAAGGAAACAGTTTTTTTCCATCAAATTAAATCTTCACTGAATGGAGTTTGAACTTTTGTTTTTCCTTGCAACAGCAAATGAAATAACTGTTAAAAAGCACATCTATGTTTCTTTCAGCGCGTAGTATAGACTTAAAATCGCGGGTAAAAAGCACACGGATCGAGCCCTCAGAAATGGAACTTTTGTTTTCCTGGGTTTTGACTGGGTAGTAGTTTTTCATGTTACAGCTAGATGAGTTATCAATAAAGAATTTCCATGCTTGCGTTGATATCGGTTGGTATGATAAGCCTCGGGAACTAAAGAAAATTATGAACCAAGGAAAATCATATTTCTCTAAGACATGAGAGAGAGAGAGAGAGAGAGAGAGAGAGAGAGAGAGAGAGAGAGAGAGAGAGAGAGAGAGAAGAATGTATTTTTGTGTGGAACTTTATGTATTGATGATAAGATAAGAGCAAGTTTTGGAAGAATCCAGCTCTAAAGACTGATGACATATATCAATCATGGGTTTGGTGCGTGAAATTAGGAAACAGGGAGACTGCATTTATGAAGTTACAAGTGGAATGCTCCAACTAAGAAGCAAAACAAGGCTAATTAGAAGGACGATCTGGGTCGTTGATTATGTACTGAAGCTCCAGGAAAAAGAAGAAACCGTCATCATGGATTTTGAACCACCATTTCAGGAGAACTATAAGACCCTTTTGCAGAACAAATCTGACAAATTAGAAGATGAAAATGGTGATCGACAACCACCACCACAAGCCATGCTTATTGAGCACTGTGAGTTACCTCTCATTGACCTGAGCCATCTACAAACTCAAGGGTCATCAGTTGTGAGAGCAAAGTGCAGGCGGAACATTGTGGAAGCTGCACGAAAATGGGGTTTCTTTCAAATAGTGAATCATGGGTTCTCCACAGAGATATTGGAGAGCATGAAGCATGAGCAGACAAAGCTCTTCAGATTGCCATTTCAGAAGAAAGCTGAGCTCAGTTTCTTGAATTTGTCGTCGTCGTCATCGCCAACCAAGAGTTACCGTTGGGGAAACCCGCGGGCCACTTGCTTGAAGCAGCTTCCTTGGTCTGAAGCCTTCCATATACCTTTTGCAAACATCTCAAGAACGAAAGGGAACGACAATTTCAGGTATGGAATATCTGTTTTAGACACACAATGAGTTAATCTTCCTTTTCTTCATAGAGCGACTTTCTATGGCTATTGTTAAAATAATTAAATATTAAACCACGCTTTCATCTAATAGTTTAAACGTTTAGAATAGTTGTGGTCCCACAAAATTATAGCTATATACAAAAGTCGGGGTATTTAAATATAAAATTACACATAAAGTCCTGTGTGGACTGATAATGCCTTCTTTGAAATTTAAAATTAGATGAGATGAATCGACGGCTAAATAGAAAAGGAGATGTATTTAAAAAGCAACAATGAAATATCTTATTATTCCGTTTAAACATAATTATTATTTCGTCAATATATTTAGTTATTTATATTGAATAGCAGAGTCGCGTCTTGTGGTCCATTTCACGTTTAAGAAAGTCCCAACAACGTAGGAATGGAAATATTTATCAACAAGAATACATAGATAAAAAAAATTAATATAATTAACCCTTACAGTAAGTTGTAGTGGCCAAACAGAAAAGGTTGACCTAGCTACTCGTGGAATTATCTATTTGCACCACCATGAATTTAATTAAAGATATCCATGCGGATGATTAGTTTCAATATTTCAAAATCTAAATCGAATTTTGTATATCGATCTCATTAGAAATGCAGAGAGCTAATTTCAAAGAGGAGACGTTAAATGCCAAGTGTGAAAATAGAACGGGGAGCCATCACTTGAAAAATATGTGGACGATATAGGTGTTTCGTCATGATTGTAATGACTGAGAAATAGTTTGAGTCGAGTTGATTTCCTTTTGAATTATGATATCATGTCTAAAGGATAATGACACAAATGATTCATACACTTTGGCCCAATATGCAATATGATACTTGAACTTTTAATTTATTTAATATGACCCTGAACTTTAGTTCAATGTGTAATGTAGTTCTTAAACTTTTAATTTGTTCAATGTAGTTTCTGGATTTTTTGTGCTTATTCAACTTAGTCCCTGAATAATATGAAAATGTTCAATATTATTCTTTCATCAATTTTAGTTTAGAGATAATATCGAATATTTTCATAAAGTTCAGAAACTAAATTGAACATGTACAAAAAATTCAGGGTTTACATTGCACATTTGACTACAGTTCGGAGATCACACTGAACAAATTAAAAGTTCAGGACTATATTATACGTTGAATCAAAGTTGATAAATTATTTGTATCATTTTTTCATGTCCAACAATGTTGACGAATAATGGGGGTGAGGAGCACACCCGACTTGATAAATTAAGATGTTAAAGTACGTGAAGACTGAAGTATTGGGGTCAATCAAGTCCATTTCAGAATTTCTAAAGCTGCCCTCTCTCTTTTTTGTGCCCAAACATCTTTTTGTGATGTGCACGTGCACGTCTTTTCCTTTTCCTTGTCAGGAAATCTAAAAGCATTGTGCGGGGCACTTTCCCAATTTACATGCCATGTACGGGTGGATTGGGTGGTCCTCAAAAAGGCCGAACCATAATATTTTTAGGCCGACAGACCCCAACCGTTCAGTAAATGTTGGTTTGGATGGTTGCGATCTTTTGCTTTTCGATCCAACGGTGTAAAGGTCTCGGACGCACAATATTTTTTTTTTAAAGACAAGAGACCCATCCTTGTCCGAACATACAAATGTGGAACCACCATGCAAATACCACCTGAAAGTTTTTGTACTTTTCTTGCCCTCCGCTTCTTTTGTTCTCTTTCAAAACTCATCACTGCATCACATGAATATCACGCCACGGACGGTGTTCTTCACGTGGGTCTATCGCTAGAAAGTCTCTTGCCAATTATTTCTAACACCATATGTGTCAAAGACTAAAAGGGGAAGGAACAAATCAGACAGAGCAGATCTTAGCATAATCACCATTTGCCAGAGAAAGGGAAACTGTTTGATTAACTTCAGTTTACTGTCATCTTTTATTATGATCATAATCACACGAAGAGCACGTGCATCAGTCCGCACACTCCTAGTTGGGAAAAAAAGACCATTTCGTGATGCGTTTATATCATTCAATATGTGATGTGAAGTGATCATAATTTATGCGGAACACGTACTTTGGTCCATGCACATGGCGATATTAGTCTTATTAACTAGGAGAAAGTGAATCATGCCTGTAGTAATTATGTAAGTTTTTTGTTTTTTTAGTAATTATGTAAGTTGACAAGAGCCATGTTATCATGTCACTATGCTTTGTGGCATTAGTATTATAAGAACACTTTAGCATCAAATTAGACTCATCAACAAACATACAGGTCGATCGTATCCCACAATTCAAACCAAAATGAAACTAAAAGTTTAGCAATGTTTAGTTTTAACAGGCTAATTAGTAGAGCACCAATGGGGCGACACTTATCCTTTTTGCCCTTGCTAAACCAGACCACTTGCACTTTTGAAACTTAACCGTTGTCAATTACAACCACATGGCCACACAGAGGAGGACAAGCAAAAGCAGCAACAATAGACACATGAGTGGCAACAGTAAGGTCGCTAATAGTTTAGTCAGGGTTACAGGAAACATCAGGAGGACTATCTTCCCTGATTTCAAGTTGGTATGGAGGGGCCAAGCATCACCCTTAGCCCATGAGATTCAAGATTAGATCTACGCTATCAACATTTGCATATACAAATGGAAAATCGAATCTCTTCGGCTTCACAGATTGTTATAACGGCGAAAAAAGGAACATTTGCACAAAGTCCGTTTCATTAAATCAGTCAATTATATATCAAGATGTAAAGGAAACAGATGTAAGTACTTGGTCCTGGCAAACAAAGCTATATTTTTTTGTGCTATGACCGATAGGTCCTGTTTATTACATCACCGTTTGATGCTCGCTAAAAGATGTACGATGCTTTCTCTCCTTCAGAGTCGCCATGGAGACCTACGGGATGACTGTTGCTAATCTTGCAGCATTGATCGCTGAAATTCTAGCCGAGGGTTTGGGCGTCAAAGGCACCAATTACTTTGAAGCGAATTGCACGTCGAGTACTTGCTTCCTTCGGATGAACAGATACCCTCCATGCCCTCTCGCTTCCCAAGTCTTTGGATTGATGCCTCACACGGACACTGATTTCCTCACGGTCTTGTGTCAAGATAAGGTTGGAGGGTTGCAGCTGATGGAAGGCGAGAGATGGGTTAGTGTTAACCCTAACCCAAATGCTCTCCTCGTCAACATTGGCGACTTATTTGAGGCAAGTATAGGTCATTCCAAGTGCATACGCATATGCTTCCCCTTTAGAATGGACTGTTCTGTATAATCATCTTTTGAGAAGCTCATATTTCACACACACACATTATATGGATGAACGCGAGGTTTCTGTAGCTAGGAACAATCTCTAGGCACAACGGTACTTCTGACTCTACCCCGGACGTTGTGCGATTATCCATCCCTTTAATCTGTCCCAATTTGTGTGCTTAGGCTGGTTTTGTAGCATTTTTGATGAGAAGTAGTCATCACTTTTTCGTAATTATATACAGTGAAAGTGTGACATTAGGTTAAGACTCTATAATGAAATATGTAGAGGATCTCCATCCGTATTTGGCGAGCTTGGTCACCCACCCTCCCATCCCAATCACTAGGTCTTTTCTCAGTGGTGAAATGGGCTAAACTTTGGTAGTTCGTAAAAGACTCCCGTGAAAATGGCTCTCAGAATCTCAAAGCTACTCTGTTTTCTCGAGTTTATAACAAGAATTGCAAAATTCTCAAGTGACTAGGCCTAACCTTTCAACGATACCCTATATTCAAGATCATGCCCGGGGTTTACAAAAATGGAAGTCTCTCGTAACAATGGCATTGAGAGTTAAACTATTTGGCTTTCATTGATCAGCAAATGAAGTTTTCCTGTAAGTGCAGGCTTGGAGCAACGGCATTTACAAGAGCGTGAAGCACCGAGTGATGGCCAGCCAAGAAGTGGAAAGGTTCTCAATGGCGTTTTTCTATTGCCCCTCCATCCACACTTTGATCGAAAGCCCCCTCAAGCCAGCCCTGTATAGAAGCTTTAGCTTCGAAGAATACACAGCGCAAGTTCACAGGGATGTTCAGGCCACAGGTGACAAAGTCGGCCTCTCTCGGTTCCTAATTCAGTGAAAGTATACTACACCACTCTAAATGTATATTATTATATACATAGATAAATGTGTGCATATGGGTGGTAATTTTGTGGTAATTTTGCTTGCGAGTTCAGGCTCACATGCCCTCTCTCCCTATGTCAAATAGAACTTTGTCTGTTGCTGTGTGTATTTACATGAGTTGGGGTCAGGGAAGTTGGTGGTTCTCGTTCTTTTTTGATCGAATCTTGTACCTCTCTTCCAGTTTACATGGAGAGACGACGCATGCCATCTTTTCTTCGCTTTGTTCTCTTTGGAGTTGGTAAGGTATGAGGGATTGGACTGCACTCCAATTGGTACCTTTTCATTGTGCTGTGAACTGTCTTTGTCCTCTTCTCTCATGGATGATGGCGCCGGATAGAGCACAAACGCGACTCTCTCTCTCTCTCTCTCTCTCTCTCTCGCATGTCTTCCGGATGTGAGAAGGACTAATATAGTTCGAGCACATTTATACAGGTTTGATCCTCACGTCTTCGTGTTTAAACCGCCACACATTTTAGAGATTACCTAGACTTTGGCCGTGTTTACTTTGCAAAATAAATTATTATGACTAATCAATACTTTAAATGTATAATGGTACTTGTAAATAAATTCTTCGATAACAGTGAATTCGATATCCGATGAGAGAATCCCAAAAACTTTGCGAGCATTTTCGTTCTATAGCTCAATCTGTAAATACTCACTTGCAGTCTGTCACGTCATTCAACCAATTTGGTACACCATTTGAGTAAATCCTTACTACATGTGCTTATACATGAGGGGATAAGTTGAGTTGATAACTTACCAACAATCCCCAGTCACCATAGAAGAAAACGAGAAAGAGAGAAAACAATGATCTATATCACGCCAAAGATGCATGGAGTATTTTTTCACAGAAACAAAAAGAAAAGGAGAAGTCTGTATCCCTTGGTACTATCCCTTCATAATCCCATGAACTTGATTTTGCATGCATGGCAGGACCTGAAGTGGATGAAGAAAAGACTGCAATAATAGCGTGAGAGGAAGAAGAGTCCCCTCCAAGTTTTAGATAGATTTTGCCCAGTATCTTGCAGACAAAACCCTATCTCCATCCAACCACCTCTGTCGTCGTACACACTTTATCTCTTTCAGGGTCCCAGGACAACATATGCCTCATAACTAGAGAAAATTCCAAAAAGGGCCCGAAGTGAAGTCGTTTTTTCAAATAAAGACCTGAAGTTGACATTATCTCAAATAAGGACATGAAGTTAACATTATCTCAAAATATGGTCTGAAGTGGCCAAATTGTCTCAAATAAGGACCTTTGGCCTGCCGGTGACTGTTCCATAGTCGGAGAAGGGGCATTTTAGTCAAAAAATTATAAGTATATATATATATATATATATATATTTTTACTTTCCTTTTCTTTTCCTTTTTCTTTTTTCTTCTTCCCTCCTAGTCGTCGCTACGCTGGCCAACGACCTCTGTCGGCCTTCGGCAAGGGCCGCCCTCGCCGGTGTCGGGCAAGGGCAACCCTCGCCCTGGCTTGGCCTCGCCAGCCTAGGCGAGGGCGAGGGTTGCCCTCGCTGGCGTCGGGCGAGGGCAACCCTCGCCCGACGCCGGTGAGGGCGACACTTGCTTGCCCATGCAAGGGTGGCCTCTGCCTAAGGCCAGCAATCTCTGCTAGCCCCGGCGATGGCTGACGGAGGGAAGAGAGGAAAAAAAATAGAAAAGGAAAAAAAACAGAAAAAGGAAAAAAAAGAAAAAAATCATAAAAGTAAAAGACAAAAATACCCTTTGGCCAGTGAGGTTAGGTTCTTATTTGAGATAATATTCAGTTAAGACCTTCATCTGAGAAAATTAGGGCACTTGGGCCCTTATTTGAGACAATGTCCATTTCAGGCCCTTATTTGAGAAAATGACTCCACTTTGGGCCCCATTTTGGAATTTTCCCTCACAACTATATATGCCCTAAAAGCCAAAATGTCTCTTGAATAACATATAATATGAACGTTGTACAGGGGCGGATTCAATCACAGTCTTACAAATTAAACGTGGAGTTGAAAAGCGAATGTTCTCCGGAGGTCTTACACGGAACAGGCTGTTTCGATCACTACAAAAAAACTTGTTTTTTGCGACGGAAATTTCGGAAAAATCCGTCGCAAATCGAATTTGCGACGGAAAAAATTCCGTCGCTACTAGCGCGTCGCAAATTTTTGCGACGGAAAATTCGAAAATTCGTCGCAAATTTGCGACGGAAAAAAATTCGTCGCAAATTTGCGACGGACCATATCCGTCGCAAAATTCGTCGCAAATAATCCGTCGCAAATTTGCGACGAACTAAATCCGTCGCAAATTCCGTCGCAAATTTGCGACGAACAAAATCCGTCGCAAAATTCATCGCAAATTCCGTCGCAAATTCCATCGCAAATTTGCGACGAACTCAATCCGTCGCAAATTTCGTCGCAAATTCGTCGCAAAATCCGTCGCAAATTTGAGACGAACGAAATCCGTCGCAAAAATCGTCGCAAAATTCGTCGCAAAATTTGCGACGGACCAGATCCATCGCAAAATCCGTCGCAAATATTTCCGTCGCAAATTTGCGACGAACGTAATCCGTCGCAAAATTCGTCGCAAAAATCGTCGCAAATTCCGTCGCAAATTTCGTCGCAAATTTGCGACGAAAGCAATTCGTCGCAAAATTCGTCTCAAAATCCGTCGCAAATTTGCGACAAACTCAATCCGTCGCAAAATTCATCGCAAAATCCGTCGCAAATTCGTCGCAAAATTCGCCGCAAATTTGAAATAGAACTCAAACCGTCGCAAAATTCGTCGCAAAAATCCGTCGCAAATTCGTCGAAAATTTCATCGCAAACTTGGCTTAAAATATTCGTCGTTATTTTTACATCATTTCGGCCATAAATTATTGTCCATATCAATCAAACGAGACAATGACATATAATAGAAACAGAAAAACGAAAAAACCATAAATTCTGACAAACCAGCCACAATGACATATAATTGAAACAAATAACAGAAGGAAAGTTATAGAGTCTGACATAATGCTATTTGATATCCAATCTTACAATACATTCAAAATATGAACTAAGAGACAGGATAACCATAGAAGACGAAAAAAAACCATACAGAAGAAGACGCGGCTTTGATACGATGGCAGGACACCAAAAGTAGTCACATTTGTCGAAACCTGAGGAAATGTCGATACAAAAATCAGTCAAGAATATAAAAACAGCGTTTAAGCATGGATGTGGAACTAGGTATAAAATAACAAAAATACGTTTCAAGACGAACATAAATGTTCTTACATATGAATATGAGTGAAATAATGAAAAACCAAGATTATGAAGCAAGCTTACCCACAATTGCTACTAGGGAGACCGGAGAAAATCATCATCATCATCATAATCAGCATCAGCACCAGCATCAGCATTCTCGGCATCAATGTGCCCATGACCCATTGGATTGACTGGAGGTACAGGAGGCCCGTCATTGCGCTGGAGGTTAAGGTGTTGCATAACCATTCTCATTTGATCTTCCAAGCTATCTATTCGTTCATCCTTCTTAACAAGTAAATTATTCAGACGATGAACTTCTTGGGTCAAAACCTCCTCTGTGCGTGTCTTCCTTCGACCAGTCCCAGCAGATGATGAACTTCCAGGACTATTCGGCATGAACATCCTTGACAACGATCCCAGCCCAAATATTTTCCCTTTTTTCGCCCCACCCGCTGCCTCCATCCACAATGCCATATTATCAACTAGTGGGCGGGGCTCAGGACAATCATCACTACCACTAGCACTGCTCAGTAAAAGATCATCATATTTTTCCTACATTAACAATGTAGATGAAAATAAAATCACTATATATATATAGTGATATATATATATATATATACCATAAATATTGAAAGCATTAACGGTTTTCATTATAGTTAATATATAAGCCAAAGTATAACCTTACATACCTTAACAGCTTTTGCTCGATCGCCTGTCCATGTCTTATCTTTCTTTTGAAATGTGCGTTCAAATGTAGCTGCAAATGTCGGTTCCATCCCCAATTCATGTGCCTACAAAATGTAAACTTGAGTAATTGAATCGAATTAAATTAACTTACAACTCATTTAACAGACTTACCAGTCGCTTGCGATGCTCGGCAATGTTGATAGAGCCACCGGCATATGTGGCTGACCCTTCACTAGAACTAGAAGAGCGATTCTTCTTATTCTGCTCACAGAGTTGCCGACTCTGTTCAGATGCCCAAAATGTGTTCATCGCCACCCAATTGTCAGCCGTAAAGAAAGACGGCTTCGCTTGCTTGCTCTTCGCTCTATTCATGACATTTCCCATAAAATCACTTATTTTCTTATCGAAAATTCTTCTCACTTCATTATTTTCCGCTTCCTCCCACTTGAACTTCCGCTGCAATGAATAAAAACACAAATTGAAAATTATTATGATGATCACATATCCATAACCATGCACCAGACACATATAGACAGATTTTGCAAAGTTCATGTCGGGGAAAATATCTGGTCATTTACGTATCGAAAACTACAGAGTTGTTCTGGTCCCTTTACATCATTCTTGACCATCAATATACTATACCAAACTTAATTAATGAGAAAATAAAATATGTAAAACTTACCTTGAACTCATTCCACCACATTTCTTTCACTTCTTGTGGAACACTTCTGTAATTCATATACTCTCCCATCCAAAAGTTTCTTACTATTTTGTTCAATTCCCTCACAACAGTCGTAGCGTCCGTGAATCTGCATTCATACGAATATTGTGCAACATGGATAATTCAGTTGACATCAATATCTAAAGCCCTAAATATGACATATACTAAAATAAAAATGAAGCACTTACGAATCTCCAAATTGGCATATGAAGAATCGGTTATCTTCTTGACCTCTGTTTCCGTAAATATTCGATTGTTCCGCCGAATAATGGGGTGGAACGGAAGGAGAGGGAGCTAAAGGAGATTGAACTGGAGAACGTTCAGTTCGCATGTGGTCAAGTCCCGTAACATATTGTTGAGGGTGGGAGGAAGGGCCAACGTGCCCATATTGTGACGGACCAGCATGTGGTTGAGGGTTAGATGCCGGGACAGGAGAAGAGGAAAGGGACGGGGACGAAGACGAGGAAGAGCCTTGTCTTCTAGGCATGTGACCTCCACGTTTAAACTGACAAGTAGGAAGGTTATGCGAATATGTAAAGAACTATTGACACGTATTACGAACACATAATGATGTACATGACGAAGCTTACCATTTTGATAGAAAGACTGAGAAAATGTTTCCTTCAAATGAGCCAATGGCGAGTGTTTATGATGTGCAATTTCCTACAAACAAATATACTATGAATCTCATTCATTTTGATATGAAACATCAATGTATGAGTACGATATGGGTGGCCACAGGTATCAAACATCACTATATGAATCGCATGCATTTTGGTTAAATTTTTTTTACCACGTACAAAAATTTAAATTTCACTGAAAGTGGGTGGCCACAAATATTCTAAGTAATTCTGTAAAGTTTTGTAAGAAATAAATTATTATTATTGTTAAATTTTTTTTGGGACATTATAAAAAAATTCACTAAAAGTTGGTGGCAACCGATATGCTAAGACATTCTGTAAAGTTCTGAAATTTTTAAATTTTACGAATTTTAAAGTTATTATTTTTAATATAAAATTTTTTCCGTGGAAAAAATATTTCCATACTAAAATTGGGTGGCCACAGTTAGTCTAAGCTATTAGGTAAAGTTTCCCAAATTGTAATCCTTCTTTATTTTAATAATTTTTAGGGCACGTAAAAAAATTAAATATAACTAAAAGTGGGTGGCCACAGGTATTATAAGCCATTACGTGAAGTTTTGAAAATTTTTAAATTATAAATTGTTTTGCCATCTAAAGAAATTTAAATTTCACTGCAAGTAGATGGCCACATGTTTTCTAGGCAATTATGTGCATTTTTTAAATTTTAAATTTTTGTAATTTTTCTTCACCAAAAAAAAATTTCCCTCACAATGGGTGACCACATTTATGCTAAGCCATTTTACCAATTCATGGAAATTTTAAATTTTTAAATAATTTTTTTCGCGTAACGTTAAAAAATCTTAATTTCACTGAAATTAGGTGAGCACTATTAATTTTTGCAATTTTGATCCATATTATGAAATTTTAGTTTGTTAAAAATTTTAACAAACTTTTACAGTCAAATTTCATTTTTTTTGTCAACATATACAATTTTTTAAATTTTCCATAATTTTTCATGATTTTTTATAGAATTATTTAATTTTCAAGCATTTTCTGTGAAAACGCTTAATCAATCATCCTATCGTCATTTAACGCTTAAACATCCACATAATAAACAAATTAACCAGTCGACCATCGATCAAAGCCACATACAATCCTAAAATGCACCCGTAATTTAGCCAATGAAAAATAATCTTAAATATAATCCCTAAACAAGTCCGACTAATTACCTAATTATGCTAACTAGGGGTTAGAGTTGGCTTACTTGGTTCAAGGACAACAAAAACGGGCGGAATGGAGAGTGGCGGTTCCGGCATGGGCGTGGGCGACGGCGAGGGCGGCGGCGGCGATGGTCCGGCAACGGCGTCTGCGGCGGCTGGCTGGCGGCGATGGTCCGGCGGCGATGGTCACGAGGGCGGCGGCGGCGACGGCGACGGGGGCGGGGCGGCGGCGACGGCGACGGCGACGGGGGCGGGGCGGCGGCGACGGCGACCGGTGCGGGGCGGCGGCGACGGCGACGGGGGCGGGGCGGCGGCGAGGGCGGGGGCCGGGGGCGGGGGGCGGGGCGGGGGCGATGGCGACGGCGGGGGGCGGGGCGACGGGCGGGGCGGGGGCGAGGGCGGGGCCGAGGGCGACGGGCGGGGCGGGGGCGAGGGCGCGACCGGCGGTGGGCGGGGGGGGGCGAGGGCGACCGGCGACGGGCGGGGGCGAGGGCGACCGGCGACGGGCGGGGGCGACGCGGGGGCGAGGGCAGGCGACGCGGGGGCGAGGGCAGGCGACGGGCGGGGGCCTCGGGGGCACGACCGGCGACGGGCGGGGGGGCCTGCCGGGCTGGGCGGCGACGGGCGGCGGAGCTGCGACGGCGGCGGCGACGGGGGACGGCTGGGCGACGACGGACGACGGCTGGGCGGCGACGGCGACGGCTGCGACGGCGACGGACGAGCTTACCTTTGCGTACTTGCAGATCTGAGTCGGGGAAGGGGGAGAAGAGGAAGAACAGGTACAAATCTCGCAAATTTGCGACGGACGTGTTGTTCCGTCGCAAATTTGCGACGGAAAAGCCACGTCCATCGCAAATATATCACCGACCAAAATTTGCGACGGACCGCGAATGTCCGTCGCAAATTATATGTGCAAAAATTTTGCGCGGGAAATGAAAAAGCCGTCGCAATTTTCGAGCCGGAAATTCTTCCCGCTCGAAATTTGCGACGGACATTCGAGGTCCGTCGCAAATTTTTGTCGATGCAAATTTGCGACGGACCAACCCTGCCGTCGCAAATTTGAGACGGACATTCCAAGTCCGTCGCAAAATTTGCGACAGACATTCGGGTCCGTCGCAAATTTTTGCGACGGATATGGTGTCCGTCGCAAATTTTGCGACGGACACTATGTCAGTTAAATTTTAGCATCTCAAATTTTGCAATGGAAATTACAATATCGGAAATGTTACGGCACGTTAAAAATATTTGACTTTTCGGCATTTAGGGACAAAATTTCGGACGATAAATAAAAATAGAAAGAATAATCGACAAGAACAATAATAAAAAAGCGCAATAACAATAATAACAAGAACAATAATGATAACAACCAAATTTTAATCTTCGTCTTCGTCTTCGTCTTCGTGTTCGTCCTCGTCTTCGTCCTCGTCCTCGTCCTCGTCCTCGTCCTCGTCTTCGTCATCTGTCTGAATATCAGATTCAGAACATCCGTGCACATTTAATTCGCAAATTTCAGTTGGATCCACATCTATCATTGCTCCACACGGATCTCGTAAAGTTGGTATGTTATATTCCTCAATTTCAACCGTGTTACACACTTCCTCTTGTTGGTAGGCTCTATCCTTCCAGTGTTCCTCGATTTTCCTCCGTGCTTTGATTTTACATACAGCCCACCAATCAACTTTGTCACGTTTCAAACTAGGATATGATGCATAACATACTTGAATTGCTTGTTGTGCCAAGACAAATGGTTCATACTTCATATACCTTTTCTTGTGATTTATTTCAACCAAATTGAACTTCGTATGCACCTTCATTCCTTTGACGGGGTCGAACCACGTGCACTTAAATAACACAACCCGCATCATTAATGGTCCAGGGTACTCTATCTCTATGATTTCATCCAACAAGCCATAAAAATCATCTTTCCAACTGTCACCATTGGATGACCGAACAGACACACCACTATTCATTGTGGATTTTCCTATACCATATTCCTGAGTATGAAAATTATATCCATTTATGAAATATGCTGGCCAACTTCGAACTTTTAACTGTGGACCCCATGACAGATAATATAGCAATCCTTGCCCTCCAAATTCATCATAATGACTGTGAACCTAAAGTTACACATGCGAAGTCAATAATATATATTTTACTAAATGATGTATATAATTTGAATAACTTGATTTTGATCCATAGGCAACTTACATATGTCTTGAACCAAGATGCAAATTGTTCATCGCACAAACGGTCAAACTCATTTGGTTGTAGTCCAAACATTTCAGTTTGGAAAATCCTAATATTAAAAATCACATCATTATTAGCAAATATTTCACACGCAAAACATATAATGGTGAATTTACACTTACTTGAAGTATGGCTCGACTTCTGGGCAGTTCAGTAAAATATAAGTATGGGCTGCATGAAATTCTTTGCCTGATAAGTAACGAAACTGACATGCGCCGCTTGGTCGACCCAGATAATTAAAAATAGAGAATGCCGCGCAATTGGGATCAATGGGGCCCTCATCATTTCTGCCTGCTCTCCGGCTCTTGCACTGAACGTGCGGCTCAAAATAGTATGATGCAAATGTTGTCACTTCTTCCACAATATATGCATTACAAATTGAAGCTTCAACACGTGCCTTATTCTTCACTTTTTTCTTCAAATGATATAAGAATCTAGTTGAAATAGAAAGAAGCTTATCGGAACATATTATATGATAAACTAATTTGAGCTGTATTATAAAAAAAAACATTACCTCTCAAATGGATACATCCATCGAAATTGGACAGGACCTGCAACTTTGGCCTCATAAGGCAAGTGAACTAAGAGATGCTCCATCGAATCAAAAAACGCTGGAGGAAATATCCTTTCTAAGTTGCAAAGAATAACTGGAATATCTCTCTCTAGTTTTTCTATGTGCGATGCTTTTAACACTGTCGAGCAAATATCATGGAGGAAATTGCTTAATTCTGCAATGGCGCCCCATACAAAGTTCGGTAGAACTTCCTTCAAAGCTATTGGAATTAGCCTTTCCATCAGGATGTGACAATCATGACTCTTCAAACCTGTCAACTTGCATTCATTCAAATCAACACATCTCCCGAGGTTCGAAGCATATCCATCAGGAAACCGCACAGATTTCAACCATTGACAAACAACTCGCCTCTACTCCCTATCCAATGTATAAACTGCTTTCGATTTTGGTCCTCTGCTGCTTGCATCCACAGCTAGTATTGGCCGATCGCAAATATCTCTCATATCTTTTCTTGCGTTTAAGTTGTCTTTTGTTTTTCCGGCGACATCCATCACAGTATTTATGACATTGTCGAAAACATTCTTCTCTATGTGCATGACGTCAAGATTATGATGAATAAGATGGGCCTTCCAATATGGTAGATCCCAAAATATATTGCGTTTTGTCCACTTATGCGTACTTCCGTACGCAAAAGTCGTACCGTGCGGGTTCTCAACAACAGTTAGAAAGTCCTTCACACGCTCTCAAATTTGATCGCCGGTCAACCTCAGTGGTGGACGCGTTCTTTCAGTCCTATTCTTGGTGAATTCTTTCTTATTCCTTCTGAAAGGATGACTTGGCGGTAAAAATTATCTGTGACAGTCAAAATAGCAAGACTTCTTTCCATGTTTTAATCTAAATGACTTTGACCTCTCCAAACATATCGGACATCCTAAGATCCCAGCTGTACTCCATCCAGATAACATTCCGTAAGCTGGAAAGTCATTGATCGTCCAAAGAAGGGCGGCCTTCATTACAAATGTTTGATCGGTTGAAACGTCATACGTAGGGACACCGTCAACCCATAGCCGTTGTAACTCCTCAATCAATGGTTGCATATAAACATCTATCAACTTTTTCGGATTTTGCGGCCCTGTCACGATCAATGTCAAAAACATATAAGGTGTCTTCATGCACATACCAGGTGGAAGATTGTACGGCGTTAAGATAACTGGCCAGCATGAATAACTTTTTCCTGTTTTCTCAAATGGAGCAAATCCATCGGCACATAGACCTAACCTGATGTTCCGAGGCTCCATTGCAAACTCAAGGTATGTTCTATCAAAATGTTGCCATGCCTCCGCATCTGAAGGATGACACATTAGACCCTCTTCTGTTTCATGATTTGCATGCCAAGTCATGTGTTCAGCAGTGGCTTTAGACGCATAAAGCCTTTGTAATCTGGGGATTAAGGGCAGATAAAACATTTGCTTGCATGGTCTACGCTTCTGATTACGACCCGGCCTCCTGTTAATCTTGTACCTAGGTTGGCTACAGAATTTGCATGATTCTGCATTTTCATCATCTCTCCAATATATCATACAACCCCTACTACATACATCAATTCTTACAACCGGAAGACCTAAGTTATCCACTAGCTTTTTCATATCATAAAAATCACTTGGCATGTTGTTATCACGAGGCAATGATTCCCGCATTACTTCAACAAAAGAGTTGAAACAATCCGCAGACACATTATGCTCTGCCTTGATATTTAATAGCCGGGCTGTTACCGATAACTTAGTGTGGTCCTCACAACCTGCCCATAGAGGTTCATCTGCTGCTTTCAACACATCCCAGAACTGATTAGATTGAAAAGTTTCATTATACACATTCTCCTCAAAACCCGTTACTCCTATATCTTCCAATTGTGAAGCATGACTAGTACCCACTTGTTCACGTGTAGGAGTAAAATTAGTACTTGCATGATTTGATTCTGTGACAAAATTATAACTAGCTGCATCAATCACCATCCTCTCGTATGGATTCAATTGCTCATAATAGCCACATTCTTCCCTAACTGAAAATTGGTCACTTCTTCCATATCCTTCATCAGATATAAATGGTTCACCATGGGAAGTCCAATTATAATAGTTCGGAGTAAACCCAAATCTAGTAAGGTGTTCTCTAACTCGATCACACACAAGAAATTTACCATTACCGCACTTTTTGCACGACACCTTAACTTATTTCCATCCATAAACTCATATTTACTACTAGCAAAGTCTAAAAATAGTTCCAACCCTGTACGAAACTCATCTGTCAATCCTTGACGTCCAGGTAAGTTCTTATTATACATCCAAGCCCTTTCTCTTTGCATTGTGTCTGTATTAAAATTAAAAATTCTTGTAAAATATTAAAAATATCATATCTATTGTTCTTAATTAAAACTATAAAATTTTGGAAATTATAATTTTTGTTATTCACGCAACAATTAATATGTAATTGCAAAAATAGAAAAAATTACAATGAAAAGAAGACTTACCTAAATATTTGACTGAAATATTGGTAGGACAAAGTTTCTCAATTTGATGAGAACTGCAAAGTCCACTTGGATTGTGAGACCTTCAATTAGGCACAAACCCAAAAAAGAATAATCACATAAGAATCAATATTTTTTAATAATTTTTAATGTACGATGGAAACGGAATTCATCCCTCGCAAATTTGCAATGAATAAATGAAAATTCCGTCGTAAATTTGCGACGTAAACTAGTATCCGTCGCAAATTTGCGACGGAGTACTATTTCCGTCGCAAAATTTGCGGCGAGCACTTGCGACGGAAGCTAGTATCCGTCGCAAATTTGCGACGGATACTCGTTTTTCCGTCGCAAATTTGCGACGGAAATTGTTATCCGTCGCAAATTTGCGACGGAAAAACGAGCATCCGTCGCAAATTTGCGACGGAAAAACTAGTCCGTCGCAAATTTGCGACGGATACTAGCTTCCGTCGCAAATTTGCGACGGAACATAGTGTAATCAACTTGAAATAGCAACTTGAAATAGCAAATCGAGCGTAGCAGTTGGGTAATAATTCTTCAGGGAAAGCGGCCTTTTGTTTTTCCGAAAGGCGTTTCTTGTTTTTGAAAGGTGGAGGCCCAAGAGGCGTAATGAGTCAGTCCTTCTGTGGTGGAACCGTGAATGGACATCTGAGGTTGAAATAGTCGGCACTTGCTCGTCATCCAGCATGCTTCCAACTGCTCGGCAAGCCCCTGCGGTTGACAGATTGTGCACACGGACAAGGTTCGTTTTCTTTTGTAGCACTCGGAGATTTGAATTCATTATTGTGCTTGCCATTGAGCTTCAGATAAGGTTTCTCAGGAGTGGGGTCTGGATACGAGGCATGTGTAGACCAATAGCGTCCTTGCGTTGAACTCTTTCTCCCTCTGGACATCATCATCGAACGCACGGATCAGTCAGCTTTATTATGGCCTTTGGGGACAACACTCATGTGAATGTATACAGACAGACGTAGGACTTTCTGACTTGCAAACAAAAGAGAGATCTGGAGGATGAGGTTGATGAAGAAGATCTGGAGGGAAAAACGAATCCATCACGGAATTTGGCCATGTTTTTCTTAGAGTGGAAGTTCTGGACTAGGTCATTTGGTATGTGAAACATCGATTCAAAGGGTAAATCACGACCGAGAATCCGATTAGGAAGTTGCACAGAACCTTTACACTCTGATATACTCGTTTTGTTTTGGGGCTTGTAGATTTCATCTGCAAATAAGAGGGAAAATAAGGAAAAAAAAGTTATAAACCTATTCTTTGGATGCTAATTGAGTCATAAACCTTTTAATTTGACTAATTGAGTCCTAATTCCTTTGACGATTTGCCAATGTAGTCTCTCCGGCCAATTTTGATAAGTTATCGCCGACATAGATATCGGCCTTTCTACGTGGTATAGTCAGCGTTAATGTGAACAATTTTTTTGCATTTTTTTTCCTTCTTTCTCCATCGGTTGCTAGGCCTTAGCAATGATCGGCAACCGGCCACAAGCGAGGGCCGGCGAGGGTCAACCTTGCCAGCTTCAAGCGAGGCTGGCAAGGTTGAGCGTTGCTGGCCAAGTTGACTGACGGAGGAAGAAGGGAAAAAAAAAGAAAGAAAAAAGAGAAAGATTTTTAAAATTTATAAAAGATTCCAAAAATTCAAAATATTGCTCATGTCAATGTCGATGGTGCCACGACTAATGTCCATATTAATGATTGCCGACCAACATTCACCAAAAGAATTATATTGACAAATCATGAAAAAGTTTAGGTCTAAACTGAAAGGCCATATGTGCAATATTTTTAGGACTTTTTTTGGTAATTATCCCACAAATAAAAATAATATAGGAGTGAAAAACTAAATTTTCATTTTACAAGGAAAACTAAAATTTCCCTTGCTAATTAAGCACGAGTCAAATGTTTTTTTTTCTCATGAAGGGGGTGATTCAAGCTTCGCCCATCTGATTTCCTGGGATTCATCAACTCCTGCTAACCCATGGCCCAAATTAAGTCAGGCTGCGTTTGATCGTCTGTATTTCTGGTCAGGATAGGATTTGATAGGATAGGATAGGAAATCTAGGGATTTGCCATATCCTATCCACTGTTTGGTGAAGTATTGATTTAAAGTCGGATATTCTCATATCTTATCATATCCTGCGTTTGGTAGAAACTGTATATCAATATAAAGGACATATATACCCCTACGTGATGCTCATGAAATATTTCGATCTTATTACTATAAAAATAACATTCTTATACACAAATAAACTTGAAAATATGACATTTTATTATATTTTCAAATTTTTTTGCAAAAAAAAATAAAATGAAAATAGAAACAAATGAGACAAGAAAATTGTCATCATCGTCTTTCTTTGAACGCTTTTTCGCAAACAAATCATTCTTCAACTTCTTCTTAGGCGGAGGCTTCACCGCACCCGCACCCTTCTTATTATTAACAGCCAGGCCACCCATTGATCTGCAAAAGCATCAAATACTAGGGTTTACACATAACAATGTCAGAAGAACATCTTAAATGGGATAACAAAGATGGAACTCGAATGTGAAATAAAAAAAGCCATCTTTCGACATCAACTGAAGCCTCGAAGAGCTGAGAGACAAGCTCCAAGTTACCAAATCTCAACTCTACCGAACCACAGAGCATCGCAAGCACAAAACAAACAATCGAAACAGCGAGATGGTGGGTTCCTTCATCGTTCGCAATCGCATTGTTTTTCGAAACAGACAAATCGAATAGAACTGAATCAGTAATTGCAAGGACGAAGGGCCACCGATTCCTTGCTCCACCGCAAACTAGACACCATTAGATGAACACGACGAATGCCATTGACGATGGTGCAAAACTGGAGAGGATAGTAACAATACCTGAGCTGAACAGAGCAGAGCAGTTGGCGCGCTTAAAAGAAGAAGAAGAAGCGACGAAGAGGTTTGGAGCTTATCTGATGTCGGCGGCGAGGTGCGGAAAAGCGCTTCTTCCCGGCAAGCTTCAACAGTATTTCCGCGAACAACCACCTGATCTCCTCCTCCTGCGGGTCCTTCCAATTCAGCATCTCGACGAGCCGCATGGGTGAAGAGTGCGTGAATGAAGGGTAGGGTTTCTAAAAATTTACTCTTATGTAACGGATAGGAGAAATCCTATTCGACCTTATCCTACCCCCTCCCGTCGGATTTTTTTATCCGGGTTATATCCCTTTATATCCGACATTATACTATCCGGGACACTTACCAAACACGGGATAGGATAAAACATATCCTATCCCGAGTTTTATACGGACGACCAAACGCAGCCTCACGGTTTTCACCTGGGAAGTTGGACCACAAAGGAATTGGTAACATTTTGCAGACAGAGTGGGTTTGAACTCGCAACGTCGAGTCCCATGCTCGAGCCCGTCCCTTATCTCGAACTCTGTAGGGTTAATTTAATTTTTTTTTTTCCAAGTTTTATTTTTTATTTTTTATTTTTTTTTGGTCAGATTCCAAGTTTATATTGGTCCTCAGGCTGTTGATGAATCTTCTCGGTCGAGCGCGGCCCATTTTCTCCCGAATCGGGCCGGAATCGGCCCCGCCCGGCCCACCAGGGAGGTCGTCCCGGGCTCTTCAGGCCCACGAGCCGAGATGGAAACCATAGAAGCGAAGCGAAGCGATCCACTTGAAACGACGTCGTTCCAACCTCGCCATTCCATTGCACTGGACAAGCAAAGGCAAAGCAGGGCGGAAATGCGTACACCGTAAAACCTCTCAAAAAACCCTCTGCTCGGTCTGGAATTGTCGAAGCAGAAGACGAAGGAGAGGAGCTGGCGACGGCAGCTCAGATGTCCTCCTCCTCTTCCTCCTTCAAATTGAGCGCGCTGTTCCGATCGGCCGTCAAGTCCGCCAACAAGGTCGCCGCCTCCGCCAAGGACGCGTCTCTCAAGAACGTCCTCTCTTCCGTCGACTCCTCCGCCTCGTCTCCGTCCACGTCCTCCACCATCACCGACACCCTCCGGAGGCTCTCCGACATCCCCGCCGCGCGGCATTCGCGCCCCGACAGGTCCTCCCCGAAGCTGGCGCGGAGCAAGTCCGTCTCCAGTCCGGAGGCGAACGCGGCCGAACCGTTCGGTACGTTTGGTTGTTCTGGCCGCTGGGGAGTGCGCGGCGTCGTGGAGTTGGAGCGAAGTTTTGCGGTTGGGTTTGTCTCGGGATGATCTGAGGGTGGTTGTTTGTGTCTGGAGGCTGGGATATTAGCAAACATTATACGAATAGGAGAATAAGCTACCGAGCGAAATCTGAATCGTTTGTTACAAAGGCTGGATTTTCGTGATTTAACTGAAAAGTCCAGCTCTTTTATAATGATGCTAATTAAAGCCACCGATTCAATGTTGTGTTGCTAGATGCTGGCAGGTTTTGTGGTTTCTGTGTCTGATTAGCGTGCTTTATTTACTCTTGATTTTTCGCCAGTGACAGAGGATAGCTGAACCTATAGTGCCTTTTATTTGCTCTTTTTTTTTTTGTGGTTTTAGTTCACCTTTTGGTTTGATTGTTATGTGTTGGTGTTCCTCAGATGCTTTGCTGGGGAAGCAGCTGTCAAATGAGATGTCAAATGAGATATCACACGTCCTGCGCAGTACGTGTTCGTTGATTTCACTGTGATTAATTAGTATATTGGATCTAGTTCGGCTTGCATTTGTAGTTTCTATCTGTAGTAGATAAATAAAAATTCAGAATTTCGAGATTGGTTGTGGTGCTGAGAAGACGTTCAAGGAGTTTTTCTGCCTGTGGTGAATTCTGAATGAAGCATAAATGAATTGTGTCGCCCATGTATGCTTATTGATTAGGCTTTCAGAATTGTTACTTATCCAATACTTAGTAATTCATTTGAACTGATGCTTCATTTTTATACTGATGATACCTGCTTTTGCCTTTTTATTTAAGAAAAGCACTAACTTTTACTGCATATCGCTATCCGGACCGTACCGGGATATCGTATAAAAAGTTCTCTTTTATCTTTTTTGATAAAGCTGGTTACAGCCTCTGTTATTATTGAAAACGATCTAGCTAGGTAAATTTATGTGGCTCATATGTTTGCATTATCTTTCTTAGGTGATTCTTCCATTGGTTCACCTAATTCAGAAGATCGTAACCTGAAGTCTCTAGAGTTAGTATTGAGTAAACCATTGTTTGCGGATATGTCTCAGACAAAAGCATTATTGCATAAGGAAACTTTACGTGAAAGAAAGCAAAGATGGATCTTCAAAAATACTCTAGTCCGGCGATATGACCGTTTGGTCAAGATGTGTGCACAGGTGCTAGGTACCGAAGCTACGTTGCAGGTATTTGGTAAATTGGGACATGAAACGGGAGTAAAAGAATACAATGCATTGATAGCTATTTGCATAGAGAAGGCTAGGGGAAGTGATGATGAGGAGGTTGCCTTGCAAGAGATTCACAAGGCTTTTACGCTATTCGAATCAATGAGGGAGCAAGGGTTCCGGATAGGGGAGGATACTTATGGTCCATTTCTGATGTACTTGATTGACATGGAGATGGAAGACGAGTTCCATTTCTTTGGCAGACTCATCAAAGATGATAATCCGAGCTCTATATCAAGGTTTGGTTATTATGAGATGCTGCTTTATTGTAGAACGAATCAAGAAGAAAAGATTCAAGAACTCTTTAACCATGTAGCATGTCATGATGGAGAAGACAAATATGACTTAGCAGGTACGGCTTTTGGATCTTTTGCTAAAATATTTGCTAGATTTCTGGATTAGGCTTGTTGTGTTGGGTTGTGTCATCAGTAGCAAGATAGTAAGCTTTTTATTGCTCAATAACGAATGGCTTGGTCAATGTCATGTTCCTTTTGCAACCAAACCTCAAAGTTTTGTAATGTGGCAAGAATGATATAGAACTGTAAATTCTTGTGGCATAATACGTCATGAAAGAGAAATTAAGAGGTGCTAACTTAGTAACAGCGATTTTCTCTTTTTCTTTCCATTAGATTTATTAAATTTGCATTCGCTGTACGTGGGATGACGAGTAATCTGGTTCATTCAAGGATGATGCCTCATAAATTAGTGCGGAGTTACTTTAGAAGTAATGTTCTTATTTTATCTCGATCGTAAGTTATTCGTCAATTATTATTACTCAAACCCGATCAAAAAGATCTTCTAAACAAATTTGCTAACCCTGCTTTGAGGCATATATGTGAGGCCATTAGAATATATTACTTGTGAAAGGAGTCTCGCCTAACACAAAATCACACCTTTCTGCAGAAGGAAAATTGGAAATATTTCGCAGTGGTCTAAAGACAGCAAAGAAAGATATGTCTAATGTTGCTTCTGCACTTGCTATATTGCCTCACTAACATAATATTGAGGTTCCATCTCATATTTGCCTTTAATACTGAACATCTATTTTGTAGATGCTGTCTTTCCAACATTTATTTATAATACTGCTGCTTGCTAATTTTATTGCTTCGAATATCGATAGGTTCAGGTTGTACCTGCTCTTCTCCTTTGATTTGGTGATCTTGATTCGTCACCGGTCTTTTTATTATTTCTTGTTACAGGAAACTACTTGTTAGCTTTATGTGGAAGTGATCGAAAGGAGCTCTTGCATTTTTTACAAATCATAGACATCCGGAATATATCATCCTTGGATTGTCTAACAAGCATCTTTACCTCTTTGGGAAAGTTAAAGCTGGATTTCCTTGCAGAACAATTCCTTCTGGCACTTAAAGATCATCGTAAGTTTGTGCTCTTGTACTTTGTGTATATTAAGCCTTTAGATACAAATTTACCTTATTAGGCATAGGTTTTTTTCAAATTTTTTTAGGTACCTAATTAGGTGTGGTTAATGGAGCTTATTATATATTGCTGGATTAATAAACTATTTCAGTTCTGCCCACTTTTACAAATATACCTTCCTAACATCTTTAGACAAGCAGTTTCAGAGACTGTGGTGTCAAATAGAAACGATAAAAGTTAATCCAATGGTTTTAAGTCGGTCACTATTTCATGTCATTCAAAGGTCTGGTTGGAATTGGATTCCATCAGTAGATGATCCTCCAATATTTTATCACAGTTTGATGTTGCATACTTTTTGTTCAGAGCAACTCTTGGGTTCTGCAGAATGGTGAACGACTAATATTTTCTTAAACAATATATTTCTTTGCAAGTGAGGACTATTTCTAATATTGATGGTTTGAACAATATGCTGCAGATGATAGAGCGAAGCATGTGACAAAGTTCATTTTTGATTATGTTGCTTATATGCCAAATTTAGCGGTGAGGATTCTCATGAATGCTGCTGGTAATTCCTTGGGTCCATTATTCTTAGAAGCACCTCTGTCTCCTAGCTATCTTTTTGCTTGCACAGACTTCATTTGGTATTCCAAGTGTACCGGCACTGTTTTATTTGTTTAATTTAATAATTAATTTTTTGGGTTCCACTCTCTCTCTCTCTCTCTCCCCCTTGTGTGCTTGGTCTCCCGCCCAACAGCTGGACAACTCATTTTCATAGGGAATACGAGGACCAGAAAAAAAATCTTTGAATTTTTTTAAATGGAACACACATGGATGTGTCCACTTTTGGTACATTTCAGTTTTCAATACGCCGTGAAGATCTGTATGACTTACTGGTATATGCTTTTTAATATGAATGTGACTGCTCCAGATATTAGACGAAAGATAATTGTCGTAAAGACAGTGAACTTTGCCATAGTAGTTCAATGTTGTAATCACTAAGATTGAGAGCTCCGAATTTATGGGTTCGCAAGTTAAGATTTTTAGGTTTTGGGCTGCTTGACTTTGCCAGTATGTATAAATTCTTAATATCCATTCCTTTTGATGGCATGTCATTTATGGTCACGCTTTGGTTGAGTTGAGTATAAATATTTGCATAATAGTTATTATTGCCAAATAACTGATTATGGGTTTTAGGTCCGTACCACATCTTTATGCTAAAACCTATGAGATTTTACATGCATGTGCTTGAGCAAGCATGCCTATGAGTGCATGCCTTTTCTGAGTTATTGGGAAATGTTTGATTCAATTTTATCTGCACGTGCATTTCCAAAATATTTCATCTTTGAGTAACTTTGTTTTAGTTTTTTGTTCAAATATGAGTCTTTCTTGATGTTAGTAACCATTGCGAACTTTGAGCTGGACTATGGGGGCAAATCTTTAATTGTCCACAGAAAGTCTGGCTGGGATATTCAGTTGTTTCTGCCAGCACCTTTTCCCCCATTTTTCTCGGTCAATACGTGCGTGGTGAGTTCCAAATAATCTTCATCTCGACCACAGGTCTCCTTTGTAATATTGGGTGTACAGTGCACACCAGGAAGATATTCTCTTTATGATCTCCTGTTTTACTGGCCACATGAAGTTTAATCAGGACCCTGTGTGAATTGTTATGCTGGTACAGCCAATAAATGATTTAGGAGCAAAATTGAAAACATTATTAAATTTCTGGTTAAATATGTTATTGATGCAAATGCAAGAGGTTTATAAACAAATACGAATAGATTACTTTTGTATATCGGCTTCAAAATCTAGTGATCAGAGGAACTTATCTTTTTCCCTCAATCTTATTCTAACCACTTTGATAATATCGTTTTCTGGCATATAGGGTTGATGTACATGAATTTGTCTTTTGCAGTTTAAAAATTAGTTTAGTTTAGTTAGTGCACTTAGCTTAAAGCCCTTCCTGGTGAGTTACTTGTGCATATGATGACAGTGTTTATTTGATTCTTATAATATACTTTTCAACTAATTATTTTATACTTCCTTTTAAGGTCGAGGATGTCATTTCTAAGTTCCACAGTCTTCATGAGAAGCTGAAGGTGAAACCGTCTTCCACTTCATATGGAAGTCTCATTAATTATTGGTGCGCTTCACTCAAGGTACAATTGATTGTTACATATAATTGGACTTGAAGGACATTGAAATAGACAAATAAACGGTGCCTTAATTGTAATACATATAATTTCATGATGATATTTTTATCAACCGCTAATCAGTTTGTCAGCTCATGTTATTTGGCTGCAGGTGCACACGGCTCTGGATATAGTGGAAGAAATGTGTGATGCTGGTTTCTCCTTGTCCATAGAGGTAGTACATTCTATTTTACGAGCTAGCGAGGAGAGCCATGACTTCAATTTGGTATGTTTGATTTATTATGTCTCTTCTGCATGTCATGTTTTGTAGTGTTCTTTGTGCATTAATTTATTGAATTTTGACATGTGGCATTTATAATCAATGACTGTTAATATAGGCCTACTTATCTTAAGTCAATCCCCCCCTCCCCCCCTTCTTTACACCATTTCCTTTCCCATTGGATTATGATTTGGGGGAAAACTTTAGGGCCAACCCGTTGTCTGTAATGATAAACCTTTCTGGATAAAATGAGGCCCACTTTTTGTATCTTGATGAAGCCAATTCCCCAACCTCACAAGTTTTTTTATGTTTTATGTGTTTGTCATTCTGTGGGCTGGTTTCTGTTGTAACAGCGGTTGGTTAGCCTAATTTTGTCTTCTTAATTATCGATGACAGTAAATTTCATGGGGTCTTTTTCTTTTTCCATTATACTTTTCCAGTGGCACTAAGCTCTTGTACTTTCTGATTGATGAATTCTCCTCTGTAATACGTTTATCTTGAAATCCTTTTTGTATGCGCTGCCTCTCTAATAGTTCTGTCTACTTGAAAAGTCTTTAAATGAGGTGAATTAAATCTCAATATAATGCATGTTTTTTCTTTAGGAATTATTTCTGCTGGATTTTATCTGTGTTTCTGATTTCTGCCCTTTTTTTTTATCTTGTTCAACCTTAAGGTCCACCAAATCTACTCAATGATGCATCGCCACAATCTCAGTCCAAATACTGATACCTTCAAAAGTATGATAAATTTGTCTGTGAGATTGAGAGATGTAAGTTCCTCCTGTTTACTTCACTGCCACATCTACTTGATGAATGTCGTTTACTGTTGTATCTTCTGTCAGTTCACGTTGGAATTGCTTTGTGCAGTTTGATTTTGCTTATAACATGCTTGAGGATGCACAGAAAATGAATTTGGCACCTACAGCTAGTATGTATAACGCTATAATGGGAGGATACTATCGTGAGGTGAGTTCCTTGTAATCTTGAGCAGCTTTCTTGATTCTTCACGAGAATTTCAAAATTTTCTAATCATATCCATATGCCACGTCTTGAAGCAAGTGAGAGCAAGAGTTAGCAAAGCTTGACAGAGGGTAAATATGTCACACAAGTACAAGTTTAGAATTTTTTGTCACAAAAAAAAATTTAGGGTAAATGTGTCACAGTGGGCATAGTTTGGGGTTTTTAGTGCCTTTTTTCCCAAATTAATATATGGAAACCCATTAAGATTAGGAAAAAGAGAGGCCCATGTTAACATTTCATCTCTTCAACAAGTTTAGCAATGAGCATAATGGGCCCTATTGTTCTGATGGAGAGAAGAACCTATGACAAGGCCATTAAACAAAAAAGAATGGAGAAAGTTAAGATATTAAAGGTAGGCTATTGCAAGAGACACCCAAATAATTGACATTTCCCTTGCAAAATTCGTTATTTTTGCATAATATCGACCTTTTTTTTATATAGGTGCTCGCTGGTAATTTTTCGATCCTTTCCAGGCCATAACCTAAAGTGTGAGGCTAGGCAAGTCAGACGCTTAGATTTGTATCATCTGATACTGGCAGGCAAGTCTAGGTAACATAGCTGATAGCTATTAGAGTTCATTGTTAGACAATGCCCTGTGGTTTTTGCACCTATAACCAGTGAAGTAGCCCTACCAATATGAGAAATGGCTTACAGATTTAGAAGAATATGGCATTAAAAGTTGATTAATGTAATAACTGTTGAGTATGGTTTGTGCAGCCTTCCCTTGTCGATGACGGCTTTGTTTCTTTTCTCGCTGTCTAATTTATGTTTAAAAATTTACTAGTTGCTCCTAGTTAATTTGTTAAGGGTATGATTTTTGGTTTTAGGTACTGTCAAATTCATACATATGTTTTATAAGCTCTCTCTTTCTCTCTCTCTCTCTCTCTCTCTCTCTCTCTCTCTCTCAAACACAGACACACTCACAGGGACAGTGCATTTGTAAGAAATTTCTGTTCTTCCTTGTTGGAGCCATATGGCATACACCTTGAGGTATTTGAAAAAATAAAGCTAAAATACATATATTTGCAGAAAGATCCTCATCGTGCATTGATGGTTCTAAAGCAAATGGAAAAGGCAAATGTGAGACCAGACTGTCAGACTTATAGCTATCTGATATGTAATTGCAATACCGAAGAGGATATAAAAAAGGTATTAATGTACTTTCTCTGTGCTCAGCTCCTACTTGATAGTTTTTCTTCTACTAAGTGTAAGTTTGTTCCTGGAAACTGTTGTGCATTTTTCATTGGTGAAAGCCATGCTTGTTACTGCGTTTTAGTAAGCCTCATGTATATCTAATAATCATGTCTTCCTGGTTTCAAATTAACCTGTTGTGAAATCTTTCATTGGTGAAAGCCATGCTTGTTCTTAACTCCTCATGAACTTTAAATGTGTGGAAGGTCTTTTGCTGGCGAGGAACTTGCTACTGTTCTAATAGGTGGCGTTATGCATAATTTTCTTAGTTTTTCTTGTAAAAGTTTGTGGATAAGATCTTAGTTATGACTTCAAGCCTTTCAGTACATAAGGTGAAAGCACATGGTACTGCATGCACACGCATGTTTGTGCTGCATATGTACCAGAATAAATGAAACAGTGGATAAGAAAAGCAACGGTAGGGTTAAGTGTAGTAGACAATATTCTGAACGTTCTCAACTTCAACCTTTTTTTCCTTTATATGTCTGCTGGGCAACCGATTTAATAAGGCCCTTTTAATGTGAGGTCAAAATGGTTTTCAATCACAGTCTAGAATGAAGTATCTCATTGTTACGTTAAGGAAAGACTAACCATGCTTCTCATAAAACGAGTGATGAAGAGAATGTTCAGAACGATTAACTCTCATTCAAATTTGAACTCAAAAGAAGAGAACGTTATATGACAAAACTCATATACATATATGTGGATGTGTGCTTTATAGTATGTATGTCTATATGCACTAACCAATGCACACTTTGGTTATTTTATGTATGGAGTTTTCTATGAAACTGATGGCACAAAATAAATTTTGCCTCTTGGCATTCTTTGGGACAAGATCATGTTGCTTGGATGACACGCTAACTAGGAAGAGTTTTAGGTTTCAGGCACAATGAGGTGACTTTGTATCCGTACCTCTGGTGCGTAGTCAACAGTTTTTTCACAATTCGTACTTTGTTTTTCTATGATACATGGTAAAAAGCAGGCACTGGCGATAAATTTATTTGTGCATTAAAGTTTTGACAATGTACAGTAGATGCCACTTAAGCTACATAATTTAGTAAGCAATGCTTGGGACAAATGCAATTGTGTGCTTTGTTGATAACATCCGTCTTGATGTTTCCCTATAACTCATTTTCAACCGTGGACGAGTTGGTGCTTTGGAGCTTATGCGTCGGTTATCTTGTACTGGATCTTCTTCTTTTTTCCATTAATCTTGTCATGAGCACACAATAAATAGCCACTCATGTCTGCCTATTGCGTACTGGGAATCAGTTGGTGTATTATTGTCATTCTCATATGTTACGCCCCTGATGACTTCCTAGTTGGCTATAACTTAACTGGGCATTTTGACTGCCTTTTATATATATTGAAGGCATTCGGAGGGTCTTGTACAACATCAGAAAAAATGTAATTCTTGGCCTAAAATCGTGTGAAATGGGACACATTTTACCATAATTCAGGGTCTTTTATTGAATTTGCTGGTTTTTTTTTCAGTAATACATGGGTTGGAAGTGCTGGAATATATTATTTTCTCCAATACATGGACCAATTGATATATATTGGATAAAGAGAAGGGAACTGAATAGTGGAAGCACCTTTTTCCCTCAAGTCAATTAGAAAGCTCTGTTCTGTGTGGCATCATTATGTTACATGTTAATAGATGCTTTTCCTCGGTGGCTGTATGTTTATGCTTCTAACATCAAAATTTTCTCATCTGCTTGCAGTACTATATGGAATTCAAGCGCAGTGGGTTACCAGTAACGAAGTATACTTGCATGGCCCTTATTAGTGCATATGCAGCTTGTGGGCAGTTTGAGAAGGCAAAAAAGGTAATTTTGTGCGGAGTAAATTCTTCTGCAGGACTCCTGCTACTCCTAGACTCGGTAGTCCTATGCATACCTTAACTGGAAAACACTGAAAGAGAAATTGTTATGATATACAAGCGTTCTGTATCTTTAGATGTTTCAATTTAACACTTAATGCAAATAAGGTAATAAGTGCTAATTTTGCTATCGATGTAAGTTAAAAATGTTGGGAATAATTGATGGTTATTTAATAAATGGATTGTGCCCAGTCTGCTGATCTCCTGTATGTCTCACCAGCTAACTAAAGATAGGAGTGTATCTATTCTCGGCATATTGTTCAACCTTCTTTTCATGGGGTATACATTTCAGTGATATCTTGTCTGTGGGTTGGTGGTGTCTTCATCCTTTTTATCTTGTTTGTAGCATCTGTTTACACCTTAGAAGATGCTAAGCTAATCTTTGTGGGAACTCTTACTTAGAGGAAAACTAAATAAAAAACTAATTTGTTAATCCTCTCTCCCTTCTTTCTTTTAGCATTTTAAGTTTTGCAGTAATTTCCAATTTAAATTTTGATCAGTACTTGTTTCCTTTTTGCGACTGTCGGCGAAAGTTGCATAGTTCCTTATATTAAGTTCATATGTAAGATTTATGTTATCATGACAGGTACTTGAAGAGGAGGGAGTACTCGTGAATGGTTCAAATGAAATGAAGAGCACACTTGTCTCATCTCTTGCGTCAAATGGGAAAATCTGTGATGCTCTTGAAATGTATGAGGAATTCAAGCGGGATGGCTGCGATTCGGAGCCTAAAACTGTTATCAGTCTGATCGTAAGTCTCACATGGCAGCTCTAGGTAGTTGTACTATGGAAAGGTGATGACATTGTTTCATGATCTCGCAGGAGTACCTTCAATCAGATGGACAGCTGAGTAGATTGCTTAAGCTGCTTGAGGAGTTAACTGATCGGCACTTCTGGCTTGATGGATGTTATAGAATTCTCCTGTATTGTGTTCGATTCAATCATTTAAGGTGCTATATGTTATCCTTTGGGTCTCGGATGTGACATTGATGCATTCATTTGCTTATACCGTTTTCTTTATCTGATTCAGTGCTGCCATTGATTTGCTGAAGCAACTCAAAGATCGTATCAGCAATGATGAAATGGCCATGGAAGCAGTTTTTGATGAGGTTCAAACCTGTTCTATTTTATTATGCTGACAACTCTTAGTAGTTTCAGTCAGGAAGTTGGCTTCTCAGATTGGAAATGCAAAAGATAACCAAGAATCGTAGTTCATATATGTTAGAAGCTCAGGGTCAATTATGCTTAGGGTACTTTTTGAGCGTCATTCTTTTGGATTCAACTGGATAAGTGGTTCTGTTCTTCCTTTACCTCCATTTCCCAACCTCCCCTTCTCTCTATAGAGTCATTTTGAGTTATTTACAGAATGTCCTTCTTTGTCATCAGTAGCAATTGCCTGTTAGCTTGCAAAGCATGCAAAATTTGACCGATGCATGCAAGGATGCTGCAATATATCAATCACTGCCTCTCTATCTTCTTCCTGCGCTCGTGCAGGTGTTCTTCAGCATCTTGGAAGAGACAACCCGTCTGCAGATGGGCTTGGACTTGCTTCAAGTAATCAAGAATGATCTTGGCCTTGCCCCTTCACGAAAGGTTCTCGATGCTCTTCTCAGTGCTTGTCTCAGAACGAAAGACCTGGATAAGTCTCTCTTGATTTGGAAAGAATATCAAGCAGCTGACCTCCCTTACAATATTCTGAGTTTCTTGAGGTGATACTCTTAATTACTCTCTCAAGCTCCCATTAATCCGTCTCATTCAAGTGAATCAGATTTAAGTTGTTTAATCCTTGGCTATCATACGAGTCACCGACTGTATTTGGCAAGATTTTCAAGCTTGATGTGGACATCTGTACTTTATGAACATTGGTAGGATGTATCAAGCCCTTCTGGCTTCCGGAGACCTCAAGTCTGCAAGGATTGTGCTGAGCAAAATGCCCAGGAACGATCCCCATGTGCGCCTCATCATCCAAGAATCCCAAAGGGTATATGCTGAGATGGCATCTGAGAAAAAGACGGAGGAAAACCGAAAGACAAAGGTGACAAAGCATAAAAAGTCGAAGGTGAAAAGGTAAGTACTAGGACTAACCGCATTCCTTTTCCAAGTACTTTGTAATTCCTAGGTCAATAGCCTCTTGTACATGTATGCCTTGATCTTGATGTGATTTTAGGGTAGCATCATCCTAGGACGCTCTCGTGACAATAGTCACGGGATTCCCTCGTTCGTTCGTCTGTCCTTATGGTTACTAATATATCGAAAAGTTGGGGATAGCAGTACGAGAGATCTCTGAACTTCTTTCCATCTGTGCAAATGTCACCTTTGAATTTTATTTTTTTTCATGAATTGCGTCCTCGGATTTTGATGATTAATTTCGTTTTGGTCCTTTCGTAAAATAGGAAGGCGATTGCGAAATTTACTAACTAATGGTGTGAAGTGAAAGTGAAGATAATTATCATTACATCTAAGTATTTACCTAACTTGTCATATCTCAGCTTTCACCTTTGCAGCTCTGTACTTTCTAATAATTCTGAGAATTTACTAAGTTACGGAGTATTTGCCAATAGATACTTGTAAATGCGATTATCGTACGAAATGAAATCGTGATATTTCGTTGCAAAAGTTACTTGTCAGCGGTTGAAGGCGAAGGACTAATAGTTTCAATGTCTACGCCAGTTTCCAGACATTTAAGAACATAATGCCTTTGTGAATCTACGCTCTGATTTACCAAATGGAACAGTAAAAAAAGAACATATTTGAGTAACAAAAATGGAAATGATGGATCATATATATTACGAATAATGTCACCGGTGGTCTTTCTATTCCGGGCTAAAGTTCATTATGATACCTATACTTTCAAAAATAATCCACCGATAATCCTTTAATTAAATTTGATCGTACGAGTGACTGTTGAGTTGACTATCTCGAAGTGTCGGGTTGGCTCATCGGAAAACACCGTGTATCGCGATTTGATTTGCGCATGCGGGGATGATCTGGCTAATGTGACGTCTCTATGTAAAATCTCTTGAAAGGAACGGGAGAAAGATAATCTATTCAAACATATGAATTGTCCGAAATCCGCTATGTTATGATACGCGCCTATTGACAAACACGAACCTAAAATTCGCAATCTTTTTGAACATGAATTGTACGAGGGTGGTTTCAGCTCCTGTCGAAAACTTCGTATCCTCGTCGTTCGGGTTTCGACCGGGCACTGGTCAGAAGGAATTGGCGACGAGGATGGCTTGCCGGCACCGGGCCCTCGCCTGCTCCACCCTCTCCGCCAGCGTCTCCTCCTTCACCGCCGCCCTCACCATGGCCAGGTCCATCTCCATCAGCCGCAGCACCCTGAACAGCTCCGTCACCAGCCTCTCCTCCACCTCCCCTCCCTCCCGCAGCGCCTCCGCCTCCTCCCTCGCCCTCCCCGCCACCATCTCCCCGGCCTTCGCCAGCAGGTCCGCCGACCCGAACTCCCGCCCCATCAGCCCCTCCAGCTTCTCCAGGAAGTCCGCGATCGCGTGGCCCTTGGGCCTCGACGTGTCGATCACCTTCGTCCGCCTCCACCCGACCTCCATGTTCGGCGGCTCCGGCCGGGACAGGGAAGGGCGGGGCCGGCGGTCGCGGACGATCTCGGAGCGGCGCCGCCGCTCGATGGGGAACTTGTCGGGGGCGATGGTGGCGTCGGAGGTCGGGGAAGGGGAGGGGAAGTCCGGCGGGGCGGAGTCATCGGAGGTGCATTTAAGGGTGAGGAGACGGCGGCTGCGGTGAGGGCGATGCAGTGGTTGGGGCGGCGAGAGAAGGGGAGTGGAGTTGCAGAGGGAGCGGAGGTGAGCGGCCATGGGAGAAGAGCTTGGGAAGCTTTCGAGGGAGAAGGAGAAGGAGAAGGATAAGCTTTTCGGGATATTTCCATTCAGTTAAATATTTAGTTGTTTTCAGCAATAATTTGTCATAAAACAAATTACTGATCACGTAGATTTTGTCCCCACTTGATGTCATAAATATTTTAATACTAATCGAAATTACTTTTTCGTGGGTTAATACCATGAATCCTAAACTGGTATATCTGTGACATGTTTATCCTAATTAATTTTTTGATCGTAAAAAATTTAAAATCAATACTCTTGTGATAAATTTATCCCAAATTAATTTTTAACTACCAAAAATCTCAAATCGGTATGTTTGTAATAAATTTACTATATGTTAAATTGAATTAATATCATGGAAAATCACCTGTGATAAACGGAGGGGTAAAATCCCAAATTAGTATACTTGTCAATTATTTCGTGTCATTCAACTCAGCAATTTGATGGTAAAATTTAACACAAATTAACGGAGGATAAATTTATCACAGTTGTACTAGTTTTTGATTTTTTTGATAAAAAAAATTAATTTGAAATAAATTTATCACAAATATACTAATTTGTAGTTTTTTGTAATATTAACTATTTACTAAAGGGAGAATGGTACTTACTTTTCCATATAAAAATGCAAGTTACTATATATTATGAATTAAGCTATTCAAATTATTTGTCAGCTTTTTCTATTGTTCAAAAGTAATTTTTCTTTTATCAGTGATTAATAGTTTTACAAAGTAATTAGTTACCTCCCAAGGTCCAAAGCAATATTTTTTTTTTTGGATGGCCCAAAGTAAATTTAGTAGGTGAGTTTTAATTGAGATTAGTGACTTGTTAATGTAGAAAAGTGGATCGAAATATATCATAAGAAATACCTCGTTCAAATTGAATGCTAACTTTCTCATTTTTGTTTTCCTTTTTAAGGTTCCATTTGTTTTACGAAAAGTTAATAATTTGAAAAAAAAATCCTAATTCTAATCATGTTACAAAAAAAAATCTCATTATCTACAAAAATGTTTAGTCACGAGTTTTAGGTGACACTAGAGATAAAATTACGAGAATATTATTCAAACTGTTAATTTTTACGAAACAAATGAACCTTAAATTTCTGCTAATATGATTATGCTGTTTGTCGGCATCGTATTCATGACGGCGAAGCTCGTAATTATAGTCCCGTTGCCAAGTCAGATGTCAACAAAAGCTAATTTTCTAAAATGTACACTCTTTTGATTCATAGGGAGTACAACAAAATTGGGAAAAAAAAATTAGCAAAATTTTTTTAAAAAAAAATTGGACAAAAAACATGAAAGTTTAAAGACCAAAATATAAGAATTAAGAGCACATCATGGTCTAATTTGTAGGAGCTCTTCTTTCTTTGCAGACACCAAAGTTTCCCTCGTCCGCTCGCTGTTCGGGCGTTCACCGCGGCGCGCATTGCACCGCGTCCCGCCGGCTTGCGCCCCCGCGGACTCGGGCTCGAGGGGGAAGGGAATCGCCGGCGGATCGGACGATGGCGAAGACCGCGCTCGGGTGCGAACCGGTGGTCGGTACTCTGACCTCGTCGAAGAAGAAGGAGTACAGGGTCACCAACAGGCTCCAGGAGGGGAAGCGCCCCCTCTACGCCGTCGTCTTCAACTTCATAGACTCCCGCTACTTCAATGTCTTCGCCACCGTCGGCGGCAACCGGGTACTCCCCAAGCTCTCAGCTTTATGCGTTTTTGTCTCTTCCCGAGCACCCACAGCAGCTTAACTAAAACAGGGTTTTTGGTGGCATTTTTAATTTTGACCTGGTCAATAGAATTTGGGTAGGACAATCGTTTAAAGACAATTACTTTGGAGCAAAAAAAGTGGTTTACTTGTTCTGTTGTTTGTTCTTCCCAGGTTACTGTCTATCAGTGCCTCGAAGGGGGTGTAATAGCTGTGTTGCAGTCATACATTGATGAAGATGTAAGGCCAAACAACTTGTAGTGATATTGCTCTGGCGGTTTACCCTTTGTGGATAAATTTTACATTCCGTATGAATAATCTATCTAATGGAGCCTTGGGACTTCCATGTGCTATGTAGATCAGAAGGACGAGTCGTTTTACACGGTCAGCTGGGCCTGCAGTATCGATAGAGCCCCGTTTGTGGTGGCTGGAGGAATCAATGGTATCATCCGTGTGATTGACGCTGGCAATGAGAAGATACACAGGGTACTTTTATTTCCTTATTTACGAACCACATAAACCTGTGCAATCTCAACATGAACATGAATAAAGTCATTCTCTTGAAGATCCATGCATGATTTTGTAGCCCTTCTGGAGCTTAGAAATTCGTCAGACGACCGTACTTGTTGCCAATAATTCACGAAAGATAGTTGTTTTATGGAGGAATGGAGATACTTATTTGCTCTTCATTTATCTTTCCTATGTCATTCCTGTGCAGAGTTTTGTAGGCCATGGGGATTCGATAAATGAAATCAGGACTCAACCATTGAAACCATCCCTCATCGTGTCTGCTAGCAAAGTAATGTCACAGATCTCTGTATTTTGCACGTCTGGAATTCTTTTTCTTCTAGTCTAATTGGTTAGTGTTCTACGGAAAAAAAATCTTTTCTTGCAAGATTAAGTCTTGACCTGCCAAGGCTCCCATGTAACCTGTACATTATGCTGGTTATTGCTTATGCCCTTGATCTGAATTGTCCAGGATGAATCCGTTCGGCTCTGGAATGTTCATACAGGAATTTGTATCCTGATATTTGCTGGAGCCGGGGGTCATCGCAATGAAGTTTTGAGTGTGGTAAGTCTCGACTGCATAGATTCTTATGTTCTATTCTTCTGCAGGCCCCAAGAGTCAAAAGAGAATTGAAGAAATCTATTTACTTATTCTTTTGCTATGTTGTTGCGGCATTATGTTGGCTTTTGTAGGACTTCCATCCTTCCGACATGTACCGTATTGCAAGTTGTGGTATGGACAACACGGTTAAAATCTGGTCAATGAAAGGTAAAGTTTGTGCTGGCTATGTACAGTTTGCTCCTAGTTGGCGATGCTTAAAACACAGGACCTCTATACGTTGCACATGAAAATCTTTAGACGAACGATGCATTTTTTAGGGTTGGTTGCTTTTGATTTAAGGAGAAAAATGTTCCTACTGTTGTGTACTGATGGATCTAACATTAAATGAGTTGTTGTACCGCATAGAGATAGCAGCTCTTAAGCTTAAAGGAAGTTATATTTGCCGGCTAGTGTTGTGCATTCTTCCAGTTTCATAAGAAGTTGTAGAGATTGCGGCTCATACTGGTACACTTCTTAAGTAGTTTATTTGTCCTATTTCATAGGAATTTTTGAGCTCGTGAAAATGTTTAATCGCAATCTAGTGCACTCTGCCTGGACCTTTAAGCCCACTTGATCATTTTATCGACCTTGCTGCAGAGTTCTGGACATATGTGGAGAAGTCATCTACATGGACCGATCTTCCTTCGAAGTTTCCCACAAAATACGTGCAGTTTCCAGTGAGGAGTTTTTCTAGTTAATTTTGTTTGCTGCATGACAACGTGTTGTTTAATCTGACATGTTTGTAATAATATTTCAGGTGTTCATAGCTCCAATTCATTCAAACTATGTTGACTGCAACAGGTGGCTTGGTGATTTTGTTCTGTCAAAGGTAAAGTCCTTGATTAAGCTAACCAATATGAACCTTTGATCAGAGTCTCAAGGATCTTCCTTTCTCAGCCTTTGGAATGTCTTCACTGGGCATCACTATCAATTAAAATGTACCCTTATCATTTGTGTTGCATTTTCTGTTGCGAAAACAATGAAATGAGATAAGAGAGCTCGGAAGCATGCTCTTCTTTTTCTCGATAATCTTTCACTTTGCGAGTGTGGACTTCATGGTCACATATGGTTAAAGCTTTTGAGCCTGGTTCTCTATATTAGAGTCATTTTCATGTTTTTCTCTTCACCCTCTCTCTTTGAACTCTATTTGATTTGATTTTCTTTGATCAATTTTTACATTATCGTGCAAATTCTAATCTATTGGACAGTGTGCTTATATTTTCCCCCTTGTGCCTCTAGAGTGTTGACAACGAGATTGTGCTTTGGGAACCTAAAATGAAGGAACAATCTCCAGGGGAGGTTAGATCGTGCATCCTGAAATGGTTTTCCTTCTAAATCAATAGAAAACTTGATCATTGAATTATTTCTCTATATGGTGGGCTCAGGGGTCAGTGGATATCCTTCAGAAATATCCAGTTCCAGAGTGTGACATTTGGTTCATCAAATTTTCCTGCGACTTTCATTATAACTCAATTGCTATAGGTACCTTAAAGCCCATCATCCTTCAGCTTCGGCATATTTGAGTTCCATTTGCAATCTTACAGCTCCTTTAATTTGCTTTTATCACTTTGCGGTCAATAGTCTTTAGCATAAGTATATACAACTGATCTAGTCATGCTTCACTTACTTTCTTGGATTCAACAAGTGTATTTAACTTTCAAGATTTTAGTCGACAAGGGGAATCACTTTTGTCTTGATCACATACCAGGAAATAGGGAAGGGAAGATCTTCGTATGGGAGCTGCAGAGTAGCCCTCCTGTTCTAATCGCAAAGTATGGATGGCTTTGCTTTGTTTTCGTTTATCCTTGTTTTAGGAATTCGTGATTGGCACTTGTATCTTTATCCCCACTGCTCAATCATGTGTCAGGCTGTCTCATGCTCAATCAAAATCCCCAATCAGACAGACTGCCATGTCATTTGATGGCAGGTAACTTAGATCTATCATTACGAGGAAATGCCAGAAATCTCTCATGGTTTTGACTTCTCAGAGTTTTTTTGTTCTTTCACAGCACAATCCTGAGCTGCTGCGAGGATGGTACTATATGGCGCTGGGACGCTATTGCAGCATCACCATCCTAATCCTTCTATGGGACCGAGAGCGGAAAACTTGTTTTGTAATTTGTGAATCCCTCTTGTGTGGGCATGTCCTCTATTATGCATCCGCTAACCAGGAGCTCCTTCAAACTCTTAGTATGATGGAGACTCAAATAGCATCACCGCACGGATGCGAGTGGACAACTGCTTCTTGGTAATGAGGAGAGTAGGTAGGTGATTTGGTTGTGCATCAGTCTGAACGATTTATAAAGTTACTTTTTGGTGTCAAATGAACTCTGAATCATTTCAGTTCGCAAACTGGGATTTTTACCCTAGAAACATGCAGTTTAATCTACCATCACTTCCCTGAGTGGGGCCTCCGCCCAATGCACTTTTGTTGAGACGAGGATGAACAAAGCCACAGGTCAGGTACAACCGTATCAGGCCAATTACAAAGAACAATCATCTAATCTTCACCAGATGTAATTTCTCCCTCGTTGGTAGGCTCTTTGCAAATATAGCCAGCCCGATTGTAAGCGACAAACTCTGCCCAAATTTGCTATTACACGATCAAATACCTAATATAGGCAATGTATAATTATTCAGTAAGCAATCGGGATATAGGGATGCCAGAGACGCCGGCCCAGAAAAACTTCTCTCTTTTGAATGCCGTTAAGTGCCAGAAATATAGCTGTGCACGCTGAAGCAAAAGGATCTCACAGATTTTGAGAAAATCCCACTTGATCTCATTCTCCAGAAGGACGGAACATGGTGTATAAGGAGAAACATAAGGACAAAACTGATATTACAAGTCGTTCCTTTATGTCTCGGGACACGGTCCTTGTCATGACAAAATTCTGTATACGGATCAGACATCTTACTTTGCCCGATTGCATTTCCACGCATAAACTAGACATGTACGGGGCAACATATTTGTATACTGTACACAAAAAGAATGGGCATATACTATACACTTGAGATCCTCTTCCGTCAAAATTGCAAAGCAAGGGAGTGAAAGTGTCGATTAAATATTCGTCCTCAACTGCTTCAAAAATCTCTGGATATGTTCAAGATTCTGAGTGAGTTGTTCAACATCGGCGATATGTTGGGTAGAAGCACCTGAATTACCCAAAGCAGTCAGGAGAGCAGTGCACTTAGCTTGCGACTCTAAAACTGTCTCCTCAAGTGAAGCCACTGTTGAGGGAACCGTAGGAGGATCGTTAGTCATATAAGATGGAGAAGCAAGACTGATGCTGGCAGCACTGCTACCCCGGCTGAGTATGCCTGGAGTAAGGATCCTTTCAAGACCCTGACTTCCTGCAAATTATTAGTTCTGAAATCAACACAAGCACGTCCAAAAAATGGTGCAAGCAAACCATGTGCCCATGTAACATTGCATGATACAGCCTGGTTCAGCCCTATAGATTCATGCCTCAATTAGATATTGCCCAATTTCAAACTATAAGATAAGCTATGCGAGTTCTCTGAGAATACCAGCATTTAGAAGCAGGACTCAAGAGGATGATAAAGATGCCACACTAATGTGTACACAAACATGACGTGCATATTTCTATCACAATGCAATACGCTAGTTTCCGCCTAGAATTTTTAACTACTAGGATTTCAGAAATCGATCTAGCGCGTTTTGTCAAAGCGGCATCCTAGATGCTACTCTCGAAGATTCTGGATAGTCTGATCCACACGTTCATTTTTTGATAACTAATGGTTCAGAGCCCCGACCCCTCCATTTATCCTCTATTTTACAACTTGGTACAGGTAGGACTTATGTAGTACAATGAAATAGAGTCCAAGATAAATTGCAGATTTCCAAACATAATGACCCCTTCTTGCCTCTTGCCATGTCCCATCTTATAAAACCCCCTAAAAACATCCCTTTTCTTAAGAGAGAGAGACAGAGAAGCGTTGCATAATAACCAAAATAAAAAGATGATAGTATGACTCCTGAGAAGGAAAATCTGAAGGGAAAATGACACAAACAGTCCCTGAACTTTGACTCAATATGCAATTTAGTTCCTGAACTTTTAATTTGTTCAATGTAATCTCTAAACTTTAACCCAATGTTCAATGTAGTCTATGAACTTTCAATTTGTTTAATATGATTCCCGAACTTTTGGTACATGTTCAATATAGTTTCTGAACTTTATAAAAATGTTCAATGTAATCCTTCCATTAATTCAAGTTCATATTGTACATTTTCATGTAGTTCAGAGATTAAATTGAACATGTACCAAAAGTTCAGGGACCACATTAAACATTAGGCTAAAGTTCATGGACTACATTGAATAAATTAAAAGTTCATGGACCAAATTGCACATTAAGCCAAAGTTCAAGGACTGTTTGTGTCATTATCCCAAATCTGAATAATATATGCTCCAGAGGACCTCAATTAATATTACCAAGGTTGCTTAGCTGGTCTATGGCAGCCTGACCAACAGAATCTTCCAGCTTCAGCACACGCAGGACTCCAGCAGTAATTCGTCCCATCGAATCAATTTCAGATTTGCACAGAAAGGCGAGATGTTTAAGCTCATCCCGGGAGACAACTGCTTCAATCTGGAAAAAAGGGCTTCTCAGCAGAAAAGTATGGAAAACAGAAAGAGATGTGGTTCAGTATATTTACCGGTTTCTTGACTGAAAACTTCAAATTTTCAACCATCCACTTGGCCATTTCACTATCTACATCATCCTCAGAGATTACCATGCGAACTTCAAGATTTATCCCCTCGTTCATTTGAAAATTTTCTTTAATCCCATTTGAATGCACACCAGCTACAAGGATTTCCCCCTGGTATTGGGGCTTCAGGGTCTGCAGGCCTTCAATATCTATCTGCAAGGGCAATCAGAGTCGTTGGCAACATAACAAACTTCATGCAGATTTTCCAAAAGCTGTCCACCAGTTTCGATAATCGTAACTGAAATAAAGAATATAACAACAGATAGAAAATGTCAATCCACCTACCGGCCCATTTATAGCCCATTTAAACACTAAATCATTTTCTGTGATTTTGAGCCAAAGTGATTTCCCAGCTCTCAAATACTTATCAAACTTAGATGTTCTGATGATAATTTGTGCCATTCGAACATCTTTAATCTAAAACAGACTTCCCCTTTAATGCATTAGGACCAGTCCACTGTGAATTTACTCATGTTCGTAATAAAAGGTATGAGGAACATACCGTCTTCCTATGGACTAGGATGGATCCAAATTTAAGGAAATTTCAAGAATGATAAAAAGTACAAGCACATAAGAAGCTGACCTGATCTAAGTCTTCCCATATAAAACTGATAGTTAAAGGAAACAGATGGCTACAGCTTCAGATAAAGCAAGATGACCTCACACGTAACAGACAAATGTAAGCATCAAGTGACAAGACACGGAGACTAGACCAAGTTCGTTTTTAACACTAAATTTGATAGCTACATTATGCAATATACATGTAAAAAGGCATAATTCCAAGCACTGCACCTAGAAAGTTTAGATAAGATTTCTCAGGTGTATCATGACCCAACAGACAAGTTTTGGTATTTTCTCAAAAGTACTTGCCCAGCCAATGTTGGCAGGAAAGGCTTGAATCAAACAGGATTGCAAGAAAATATTAAAGTAAATAATGGTTATTAATTTTCCTTCAGCTAGCAACTAAAAGCTCATTGATAAACTAAAACTGTTGGTACAAGTTGAAAAATCCATATTTTTACTTACAATGACCGACTCCAAGGGCAACTTCCACGCTGGATTAGATCTTTGTTTGCAACTAATTCCGTTCTTTGATTCGCTTTTAGCTTCTATTCGCAAACACTTAAAAGACGTGTGCCAAGACCTCTCTTCTCGTCCGACATCTGTGAGATCGTTATACTGCCAACTTTCGGCCATCTCTTGAGGACCTTCTAAAGCAAAAAGCCAGTCTTTCAACTCTACAGATATGTCAAAATTATCTGGCTTTGCTGAGTGCAGAAAACCATTGTCTTTTCCATCTCCTGAAATTCCAACACGGCAGATAGACTAGATATAAGTCAAGTGCCGTAATTATGAGTAAAAAACATATGATATGGTAAAAGGATAACCAATTGCAAAATCTTTTCATACTCTTTTCTAGATCATCTGCATTAAGTGGCGATGCCTTAAATAGTTTGGCTAGAGGCCCGGAGGACAAATTATCCAACCCTTTCAACAGTCCTTCTCCAGGACCACCATCTGGACCAAGTATTCCAAATCGATGCAGCAGGGACTCGGCATAGTTCATTCCACCACCAAGGCGAACACCAGAAATGAGAGCTGACACATTTAAACTACGACACTCTATGTCATCCTCATCGAATGGAATCACTTGCACAGTACTTATGTCGAGAAATGGAACTGGGTACGGTTGATAGTTGCTTTTGTTATTTATCCACAAGACAGCTCTTAGTTTAGGGGTTTCACCCCCCATAACCAGATTACCATTGTCCTCAATACTCAACACCATGCCATTCTCATCACCCAAATTTCTTGGAGTATCTACACAATCGACCTGAATGCTCTCCCACCGTAAAGTGGATGAAACAGCAATGGCACCTCCAAGGGTTATATGAGAAACTTTGATGAAAATATTATCTCCAATGAATTGAACCAGTGGCATGTCCTCCATCACCAAGGAAGAAGACTCCAGAAATCTAAGCTGCAGATCCTTTACAGCTAAACTCACAGCAGTGTCACTGGGAACCCTGTCCACTAGCCTTTTACTAACAGCTTCAGTTCTCAATTTCCTTGCTCTGCTGTTTCTTCCAACTAGAGCAATCTTTTCACTGATTCTTCCAATATAGGTGTAGAGATCCAGCACAAAGAACAACTGCTCAACAGAAGTGTTGGATAGATACTGTTGGCATGCAACTCCCACTCTAACAATCCCACCTGGAGGAGGGACATCTGTCAAGGGTTTCCCATCAGAAGTAGCCATTGCTGCTTCAAAGCGAGCATCTTTAACCTCAACACATGGCCACGAATCCGATGTATTGTTACGAGAATGCGGTGCTTCGATGACAGCAGCACATGCTTCTAGAGACAAACACACCAGTGATGCTTCAGTGATCCATTTCTTCTGGCTAGCATCAACGGGTTGGTCATCCCATAAACAAAAGCAAGCAGGATCCTTTTCCAGGTTCAGTAGCTGCGTTTTCAGACAAGGTGATTCTGAAAATGATAAGTTTTCAATACGAAGCTTTGCTCCAGTCAAAGATTTCTGGACAATGTCTTTCCCATTCTCAGAAGTTAAATAGTTCCCAAACTCCAACGGAACTGTAAGTTCTAACTCCTTGAGCGTAAATGAAAGGGAGTTTATGGAAGAATCAGGTAAAACAGCTCCTGGACTCACAATAATTCCATCTGCCAAAAAGGAACATATCCTTAAACAGGAATCTTCCTGTAGAAAGATCTGCCAAAGAATGGTTCAAGTCATACTTTAGAAATACTAAGGTCTATCTGCACCTGCGGTAAGTAAACTATCGAAGGCAAAGTATAGACGATTGATGAATACCATGAGAGGCTGACAGTTGATAACTGTCTCAGTTGCAAAGGAGGGTGGGGCAGGGGATGGATTGACCTGGAGAGAATACAAGCATATCAAAGGAACACCTACACTTCTCTGCCATTCATGTTCTCCCAAAGGATAAATTGGAGGACAAAAATTTTTAGCTGCAAGAAAAAAAAGCCAGCTTAAAATGACAACTAACAACCTGATGTCCATGATAATCTGGCAAGTACATGATAAAATTAACTGGTACCAAAGTCAGGAATGTCCTCAATATCTTTTGCAACAGTCAGCATTGATGGTTGAACCAAAGTGCATGGAGGGCGTGAAAAGGTGTCCCTGCAATATATTTCCTAATATAAGGCACCGTTTTGATCATCCAAAAGTACGTTAAATCGACTTAGGGACACAAGACATCATTCAAGCACTCAGTCATTTTTTGGAATAGAATTGAAGGAAACAAATTGTTTTGCAAGAGTAAAATTAAAGGTGGAGAAATTTTCCCTAGTTTGGGAAGTGAGGGAAAATGGACAAAGTAATTGTGCCTTATTTTCTCTCCATCCCTCAATTTACCTCTGCCGTTCCACTCTCCCAAACAAGGCCTTAAGTTCCATACCACAAATTTATCCTTCTCCATACTTGAAAGAAATATTAACAGCATCTATTCTTAAACTAAGACCGGAAGTATTAAAGGAATTTTGAAGACATCAGTAAGAAAATTTCGAACACGTTATTTTTTCAATTCAAGGAAAAATGAGTTTGATGATTGTCATTGTGTATTTCCTGTTTCCAAAACCATATGAAGAAAGTCAACACTGTAAGTCTGACTGAAGGGTACATTTACTTTCAGAATATGTTATGGCAAATGCCAAATGGTGTCAAAACCGCCGACACAAGGAATTGAAGCTCCACCTTTATCTAGCATGTCAACTGTGAAAGTTGAATAGCATTTCACAACAGAAACATTCCTCCAAGAAGCTATTTGCAACAAAAATTATTCAACAAAATACAGGAGCTAACCTTAAGAAAAGACCACCAACCATCAATCTTGTCAAGTTATTGGCACTTTCTCCATCTGAGACACTAGCCTGCAGGGTCCAACGTAAAATATATAATTGCAAGACGACAGACCAGCTTTAAGACAAGCAATCCAATATAAGATCTATGAAGAATGGACAGAAACGGGCTGTTATACTTATCTATACAGGAAAAGGAAAAAAATTCTACATTTAGTCATGCACTTAAGAAATAACTAGAAAATCTCACAGAACAAATAAAAATAGAAGTGCCCGCATCCTAAAAACACGCACCCCGAAATGTTGAAGTGAAACTTTCAAGAACCTGTTGAACAATTTGCCAAACACAGACATGCTTCAACGAAAATGTGAAATAATTAGTTCATGGGAAAGGTCTAGAACTTATTTTGTCAAATGTTTAATGTGTGACTTCCTTTTGTCGCCAATTATAGAACATTACTTGTTGCTCCCCCTTTTAACAAAAGATTGGTCTGGTCCTGAAGTTTTTCAGCTAGATGAGAGCCATAACATCTAACAACATCCATCTCCAAAATGCTATAACTTTACACTACACTTGACTTCAAAAGGCTGAATTTTGCAGAAAATTCAGCCCATTTTGACAAAATACAGAAGCCTTCATTGATCGAGCAATTCCAATCACACTTAAGCTTTAAACAGTAAATACTTAATTAGACACACCAACAGCACCAGTTCCCTAGAATTGTCAATCCAATGTTATTTAATAAACTCCTCAAATTGCCGATTCAAGATATTTTCTCTGCAAATGTACAAGACAACTTAGACAAAAGAACATGAAAAATAGAAGGAAAGCAATTAAAGTTGCAACGAGGTTCTCATACTTGTTCAATATCAACAATTGGAGACCACAATGCCTAGAGTTCAATTGTTGTGTCATTTCTCACAATAAGAGTACTTTGCTAGATTGAATTTCAGCTTGCGTTATGCAATGAAGAAATGGCATCTCTAAATATAAAATCTAATGTGAAAGAAAAACAAGAAAATAATTGTAGTGCCAAAAGACATACTCGAGAAAAATGGAGTGATTGCATCAAAAGTTCCAGCTGAAACCCTGCAAGTAGATATGAATGTAAGAATTATCCTAAGTTGAAGGAGAACGCCTAAAGCTGAAACGCCATTAAACTTGAGTCAACATTTCTGAGAAAACTTAGATAGGAAAAGAATTAAAGGGTTGTAGCAGAACGAACCAGCATCTTTAATGCATAAAAAAATGTGGTCCACTATAATTGATACGAGAGAGTGACCAGCTGCTTCTACAGATCGCTGTCAAGATAATATATGAAAGAAGAGATGGAGATTTTCAGCAGAGAGTAGCAACAGTCTCAAGCTTGCTCAAAATGATAGTGGTGAAATCTAAAACCTGTTGAGCCTTTAAATCCACATCTCCTCTATTGAGGCAGATGTACAGTCCAGTCAAGAAACGGAGAAGAGCACGAAGTCCTGCTCATATGATGCTAGATATCAACTCCAGCTATTTATAAGACAAGCATCACCAGGGAATAAGATCCAAGAAAAGAAAACCCTAGATACCTGGTTCACTTAGTGCAGGACAAACAGCTTCTGTAATATGTAACTGAACCTCAAGACCAAGAGGTGTATTTAGTTCTGTCCTCTTCACTGTGATCTATCATAAAGTCATAGAAAATGCATCAACATTTTAATTGTCGCACAAATTACCTTGTTAAACTCACAGAGTTAATATACGATATAAGGGAAAAATATTCATCAATTTCTAGCAAAGACAAAGTCAAAGTCGTATTACATAAGCCTCTCCTGATATTCCTTCAATAAAACGCTCCCCACCAAAGAAAACTCGCTTTGCCCCATCATCATCTCTTAGATCTGCTCCTTCTTGTGCACGTGCCAGATTGGCCTCCGAAAACATATCGGGATGAGGAAGAAGATCGATAGATAAAGATTCCCATTCAAGTTTCTGCTCAATGATCACCAAGCATCATTAACCATCAGAGTAGAATGCACTACCGCATCTTTGATCTTTGGGGGGGGAAATTGAAAGTGCTTACTTGAAACAGATAACATCCTAAGCTTTCAAAATTATTGAAAAAAGTGTATATGAATGCACACAAGAGCATTTGAGCTCATACAAACACAAGTACTTGTAAATATGGGCACTTCAGATTCAGAACATTCAATAGCTACATCTAACCATATGCCTATAAATACAGCAAACAAGTTCAGATGATAATCTCATACATAACACCCTTCGACAAAATTACAGAACAAGCTGTGCACTGCATTTGCATCTGGAGATGATTTAAGTAAGTAAATTACCTTGAATACATATATGTATTTACTGTTACTGAAGAATTCACGTGCTTCCTTGAGATTAACAACCTGCAATAGTATTGTCAGAATCGGCATGAAAAATGTAAAGCCAATTATAAATTATTTATACAAGCAGACCACCTGCCAGTTTTCGTTCGTGGTGTACAGAAGAAGATTGCGTATAGTTATAGATGCCAAAGGTGATGCCCTGTGTATACAACGAGTAATTAGCATTGACAAGCGGCAAAAACACATGCCAGTCCAGAATGAAGATAAACAAAGATTGGAAATGGTTGGGATTAGCACTAGTCAGAGATAACATGAAGCAAATCCATTTAGAGTTTATAGACCATAAATCAGAAGATTTTATCCCAAATAGCCAAACAAATATCTCCAGGGAACTCTGAGAAGTGGTAAGCAGCAGGTTATTCTATTTCCAACATTTGAGATAGAAGTAACAACAAAAGAAAAATACCTGAACATACCGAGATAATGAAAAAATAAAGTGGAGAGCACAAATTGGGAAGAAAAGATAGTCAAGCGTCACCAGTGAACTTCGATAGTTGAGTAAAATCTACATATGCAGATCTCAACACCAAAAAAAAATTTCTTTATACAAACTGCATCTGACACATTGCATATTCTTGTCCACATTTACATTGCCACTCCCACTCTCCTACAACCTATCACCATTATAAACTGAGAGCTCAGCATCATTTGATTGGGCTGGAAACAGGAAGTCCTTTCGCCTATTACATGAACTATAAGGTCACACCATCAACAGATGAACACCATCATTTTGGAAATAGGCTGTCTACATGTTTCATTTCACAGTCAATCCACATGTCATGAAGTAACATGGAATGATTATGTCAAGACACCATAATATGGCATGTCATCAAAAGCATATAATGAGCTGCCATGCGATGCCTTCAGCATGATGAGAATAGAAAATATATTATTAGTTCAATTGAATTTTGTCTAGGATTAATAGTTGTATCAAGAATAATCTTTCAGTAAACACCTAGAAAGAAGTACGTGAGTGGATATATATTAAGCACACAGTCCTTTATTTTAATATTTTGAACAAAACTTTCCTAAGACGTGAGACATTTAAGAAAAAAAAAGTTGAAGGTACCACTTATTTAAATTGATAATTTACCTGCCGTGTAGTCAATAATCTACTTTTCTTGAAAAATATTATTGCCTTCTCAAGTGATAAGTTTGGAAGTCCAAAATTTACTTGTAAGACACCAAATTATCGCATGATTGACCAACATGATTTTGACATGTAAAAGGTTACTAGAGAACACTTCTTGGTAAATCCATGTTAAGATGCACCTTTTTACTTTCAAGTTCAAAAATCAACATGTGTATTGGATAGAAATCAGATTGTACAGAAAAATATATATTTTCAACACGGATATGATTACTGCGGATCTAAACATGTCCTGTCAAGATCAAGTTGTGTTCTCAACGCATGTGTCTTGGATAAAAGTTAAATTTAGTACAGAAAAATATATATTTTCAACACAATTATGATTACTGTGGATCTAAACTTGCTAATTTTGTGTAGAGATCAAGTTGTGTTCTCATGTAATGCACAATAATATTCCGCGTTGTGCTGGGCCAAGGATTGCCTAATATAGGCAAATCAATAATTATTAAATAACTACACAAAAATGAAGGGAGATGCATAAAAACAAGTGCTTAAAGGTCGGAGTGCCTGATGAAGTGATCTTGTGAGAGTAGGTTTTCGAACCAACTCTGGGTAAACCATCCCATTTTAATGATATAGATTGTATTCCAGAAACAAGTAATTTCCGGTCATGGATAAGTTCTGCACTATACCTCCCAAGGAAAAACAATAACTCACCATGCAGCTCCTCCTTGACTCTTGCCACCTCCGCGAGTTTCAAGAAGAAGATTGACAGTGGTAACCTCCAAAGTCATTCCATCTGCAATCTAGAAATTTAGAAGCACAAAGTAAATACATTTTGGAGCAGTATTTCTACATTCAGCAACATTCATAAGCAACTTAAGCGCTCAAGTAGCATGGATCTATAGAGACCTTCGGCTGAATGTGATGAAGGTGGATCTAGAGAGATGGAAAATCAAGTATCTCAGAAAGTTGACTTAGTGCTACAAAGAGAATACCAGGCAGGAGAGGGAAATAAGGGCATGGAAACATAAAGGACAAAAGGAATTCATTCTATACAAGGGAATGAGATGCACAGCCATAAATCAGGGCACATTCACGGAGAAGAAAATAAAGACACAGAAAAGCCCAGCCCACATCACACCCCCCCCTACAAAAAAAAAAAAAACACTATGAGCTCACATTCTAGACTTGTCGTTTGTCATGAAATGAAAAGCTTTTGGACGCAGACGCCTCGCCTGATTTTTAGATCGCAAAAAAACTAAAGTAAGATACTGTTTTAGAATCCTGCGCTAATCATGCACATAATAACCACATGCAGTCAGGAAGTGAGAAGTTGGAGTAGACCAATAAGTTATGTCCATTTACTCCAAACAAAGAAGTACTTGAATGCTAGGAGAACTTTTGTAATCAAAGCGAGCCTGACCTTATCAGCAAATCCGTAACCACTACTCCATCCAGAGCCAGCAGATGATGGTGTACTGCAGAAGAATTGAAATCAAACATTGAAGTCATCCGGAAAACCAAGATCGACAAGGAGGAGGATGCAATATCTCATGCATAATGTCATCCACATTACCTACATGAAGTCCTAGATGCTTCAGCATCCGGATTCTCCTCCAGAACCAGATCAAGCCTGTCGATTTGCACCACAATTGGCTCCACCTGGACGTTGCTTACAGATGGAAGCTGTAGGAAAACAGATCAAACAACTCGAGTTAACTGTAAACGAGACTCGAAAACTTCCTAATCCAGGGGTATTAAATATAAAACTAGTTGTTAAAGGATTGCCAGGGCACTCAGTGAGCAGCAATCTATTAGACTTCCATTGTAGTAAACATAGCAATTCCCATTTCATATGTCATGCTTCTTCAAACATCTCTAGTGATCGAACAACAGATAGACAAGCAATTCCAAGTAAAAAATTAAAAAAAAAAAAAAAACAGGTCCAAAGAAGAGAAAACTTACGATTATCGTCAACTTGCCAACCTTGGCCGTCGTCACATTCAATGCCGGCGGCAGTCCAACACTCGAATGCAGAGCGTCTCCATTGATATCTAAAAATGCCGAAGGAGATCGTCAATCCACCAGCTCATCACGCAGCATTCCAACAAGCCATACCAAAGCGATTGGCACTCACACACTCAACAAAACCAGCAAAATCAAGACATAAAAACACCGAATTGATCCGATACAGCACAATTGCCAAGCGGCGAACAGCCATTTCCATCGATCGCGGCATCAAAACGAATTGGAGCAGAACTCCGCAAAGCGACAGGAGGAGAAAGTATGGGGGAGATTACCTAGATTGGAGAGCTGAACGGTGCGACCTTGCAGCCGGAACTGATCTCTGGAGAAGGACTTGAGCCAGTACTTGAGAGTGTACTCCAAGGCCCGAGCCAGTATCGACTCCATCTCTCCGAGCTCCGCCGCGATCGCCGCCGGCGAGGAACCTCCGCGCGCTCCGGGGAACTTCCGGATCAGCGATCGGGCATCCAACCGGAGACCTAATCGGGTTCGGGCCGAGGGGGGGGGGGAGGATCCGGAGGCGAGAATGCTTCCCCCGAAACGTCTGTGAGATTCTCTCTCTACCTTTCTCTCTCTTCTGATCTCTCAGCCAGCTGCCTGGCTGGCTGGCGGGTTAGAATCTCGGAACGGTGGCAGAAAGGGAGGGGGGAGGGGAGGGAAAAACGTGCGGGGTGGGCGGCACGTGAGGGGGGAGTGGGGGGGAGAGAATGGGTTCGGACCGCTTTAACAGTCTGAAGAGGAAGCAGTGCGTTGGATCGCGGGGGATTTTGTCAGGGGGCAGGATTTGTCGGTTTTGTCTGCTCTCCTTTTGGTTAAAAAAGAAGGAGAAGAAGAAGAAGGAAAAAGCGAAAATTGATGCGCAGGGAAGATAAGATCTAGGCGGGACGGTGGGTCGTAACATGGCTAACCCTGGAAAGAACCATCAGCCTCGAGGCTAATTTCAATTCTGCTTTCGCCTCGATTCTCATTCTGTTCCCAAATTTATCAACCCGTCAGAAAACCGATACCGATTTCTTCAAAATTATCGTGATCAGGAAGCCGTTGTTATTATATATGAAGTGATGGGTGTTGATAAAAGACACAGATCTTGATAAAGAATCTCAAATTGACCTTATTAATGATAATTTGGAAAAACTGGCGGTGATTTTTTAATGCGTTAACAAATTTAGGACTACAATGAAGTTGAGAATTTTTTTTTCAAACAATAAAAAAATGAGGTCGAGATGGAATTAGGATTAAACCTAAAATTAATGATTTTGGGGGATGAGGATTAGCATCGTATCTGAGGAACTTACGTTATAATTGTCTTAGATGATAAAAACATAATTTACTCTTTAACCACCTAGCTAGCTTTATCGAATTTACATTTCGAATCAACATCCCGGTGATACCATGATACCACATAAGCACAAAGTATATATTTTCTAGGGCAGCTGTTTCTTAGTCAGCATTGCGGTTTATACTAGAAATGTGAACATTTTGCTTCAGCCGTAAGGCGTCGACTGCACTTTTTTCGATAACTGGGCTGCTGCAAATGTGGATTTATTTTAGCAGTAGGTGACGAGGAGTTGTCGGTCATAATTAGCGTACAATGATGCCCCCCTCCCCTTTACCGATTCGAATTAACTGTTGGGATCTATTTGTACGGCCCTCCAACGTTAGCCTTTTTATTTATTAAAGCGAGCCTCTTTAATTTGGACCGTACAAGTGCGCGACTTTAAAAGAGCGTTGGTTTTACTGCAAATCAAAATATTTTTCATAAAAATTATTTTAAAGAAAAATATTTAATTTTCATTTGTGTGGTAGTTTAAGAAAATTGATTTACTTCTTATTAGAAAGGAAAGTCGTTTTACCTCAATCTAAGCTATTCATTATCGGTCCATTGAAGATTTTTTTTATAAATTAATTAGTTTTCCGTCATCGAAAAACTGAAAGTCGAAAAACAATTTCTCAAAAGCAGTTTTCTTTCGAATAGATAAACCCTCAGTTGATTATACATGAAGAGGAAGTAATCTTATTTTGAAAGAATTTTGGTTTTTATTTAAGTGTATGGATGTGATGGGCGGTTATTAAGTACGTGTAAGTTGAGTGGTTACTTGAGATGATGAAGAGAAAATAATGAATAGTCAGTATTCGTATAATTCGATGTAAATGGCGACACGTTGATGAAGTGAGATAAAGAGAGGACTTGGCTTAATACATAGAAAATACTTTGCCTAGGTTTGTCCACGAGGTGTTTAACGAAGAGGAAAAGGAGACATTAGAGTTTCTAATATTGGTATTCTTCTTACTCATGTCACGAGATTTGCACGACATTTCATCAAACCCGAGAATTATTTAAGGTAAACTTTTTTCATCATCAAAATATAACAAAAGAACGAGCTACTACCAACATATTGAGATTTGGTTATTTAATTTGCTGTCATAATATCATCATCATGAATAGTGAAATTCATATACCCATGTAACGTGAGGGTTCGCTCTCACTCGAGAATAGGGAAATCTTAAGCGTCGCCATGTCATCTGCTTTGTCTGGCCTTACAACACACCGAGAAAGTGACTAGGTCTTGTGATGACTTGTTTTCATTTTTAGTCTATCGCCGCAAGTCACTGACCTTAGGCCACCACGCAAATAGCAAAGCTTGATATTTAGGTTTATATCGGGTAACTTTTGTCGGAAGTAATCTTAATCTTTACACTAGCTACGTTTTGTAAGTAAGCTTGATGTGTACACTAGCTCTGCATTGGAACTTGAGGATTGGAATTCAGGAAGTCAATTCGACCATGCAATTTGCAAAGCCGATTTCAACGGCTTGCAAGGAGAGAACTGTTTGCTCAAGGAACACAAACCTCATTTTTTCTTTGGGAGTAAAGCTCTCAACCATTCATGATTCTAACATTGAATACATCCCAATTATGAAATATTTGATTACTGTGATTAATTCAGTCATAAACCTTTCATTTGTACCAATTCAGTTTTACACCTTTCAGTGGTTTGCCAATTTAATCATAAATATTTTAATTTATCAATTTAGTCATAAACCCCTTTAATTTATCAATTCAGTTCTAAACCTATTATTTGGATAATTTGCCGGAAATACTATATTAACAAATTATCAAAAGGTTCTTTACCAAAAAAAAATAAATTATCAAAAGGTTTAGAGCTAAATTGGCACGATTGAAAATTTTATGACTCTAAATGGGCAGATCGTTAAAAAGTTTAAGACTAAATTGGCAGAATTGAAATGTTTAGGACTGAATTGGCCGCCGTATGATAGGTTTAAGACTTTTTGGACGATTTTTCCCCCAATTCTCGTTCCACTTCGAAACTTCTTCACCCTACAGCATCTCTGCTTGAGAATTGTTATACCTACTTAAAATTAACAATAGGATCATAAAAACTTTCATTAATTTCATTGGATTGATGTATAGGCGGGATTTGACATTTGCATTTTTTGAAGGATGAGAATTTAAAGATTAAATCGGGTAATCGGTATTTTCGTTCTCGAGGACTACATAGATTCGGACCAATCGCTCACTACCAATTTAGCTAGCAAGTAACTATTCAATTGGCTCTAGGTAGTTGCTCAAGTGGCAAGTATGTTCATTTTCTTTGCTCAAAGTCTGGATTTAAATAACGACACATGCATATTCTCTCGGCCAATCCGTTGAGTATAGACGCGTGGCCTTCAACAATAACTCCGAATATGCGGGATGGGCCCCTGCCGTATCATATAAACATTAGGAATTAACAGAATGCGCAAAGAACTCCGGACATTTCATTCATATAAAAAAAAATAACGGGTAAATTCTAACTATTCCATTAAATCGATGGTGTTTGATTTAGTAAGCCCTCGTGTCGTGAAAAGGAAAAAAAAGATAAAGAAATGTCTGAAAATCCATCGGGAAAAAACATAAAATTGAAAAAAGGATATTACATTCCGCCGCTTTCCGCCGCTTCCAGGCGGCAAGAAATTCCAAAAAAAAAAAAACAAAAGACGAAAAAAAAGAAAAAACAACAAGACGAGAAAGCGCCCTGCCTCTTGCTGGAAATCAAGGCTCGAGCGTAATCTACGCAAATGGACGGCGATCAGATGGGCCCCACCGTGTCCATGAGGCTCTGAGCCCAGCTCATCAAGCCCGTGTGCAATTGTGCACGGTACGCAGACGGCAGAGGCCAGATCCTATTGCAAGTGTACTCTACTCGGTAAGTATTAATTATATTTCGGGATTTTAATATTGGTATAATCCCGTTTGCGGAAAAAATAAAAATTCAATGGTGCGATTTCGTACCATTTTTTGATTTTTTGGGGTACAAGGTTCGGGTGATGTACGAGCCGGCTTCCGCTCGCCTTGATTGATAAAGCGAACTGCGAGACTTAACACGTGACGTGGGCATAAAATCAGTTAATCCTAGTGATTCGAGGTCGTTTCGAACTCCACCCTCGAATCTAAATCGCATGCTAGCGGCGATCGATTACCGGTCCGGTCCGGTTCTAAGGTGGAATTGGGAATTGGACAGGGAGGACCGGTTCCGAAAATTGAGAACCCGGGACCAGATCGGACCGGTGTTCCGGGATCCAGGCCATTGGAACTGGTCACTTAGAGTTTAGTTCACATTTTACTAATTTTTGTCAATGAATTTCGCTTAGGGTTTAATTCACATTTTACTAATTTTTTTTCAAAGAAATGAAAAAATATATATGCGTAGTCGGTCCGGTCCAGTCGGTCCGGTTCCTCCTTGGAACTGGGAACCGGACTGTTCGGACACCAGTTTCACTTTTAGGAATCGAAAACCGGACCGACACTCTCGGGAACCGGACCCAACCGACCGGTTCGGTCAAGTCCGGCCCGAGCGATTTGCGGTTTGAACTGTCCATTTTACATACCCCTATCGCATGCCATCCATCCGTCCCTCGAGCCCTCCTTCCCGATCTCGAGTCGACACGACGCGGGCACGCGCGCGTTCCTTTGCATCTACGGTGCAGGCAGGCGGTGTACTGGAGAGCGCGAGGCATCGTTTTCGAATGTCGGCCCGGTCGACACGGGGTTAAGTCGTTAGCCTTTTTCTTCCTGCCTTTCATCATGATGGATGGCATACAGCTAAAAAGATTTCGTCTACGAAATTGCGAAAGTTGATGGGCGACGGAACTAATTAGGGATAAAGGGCAACCCCTCCTCTTCTTTTTTTTTTTTTAATCATATGTTTGGTGAGAGGAAAGGCGTGGGTTCACCGAACTTTGATAATGGGCCTGATCTTTTTGACTATCGTGTTAAAGAGTAGTGGCCAGATAATGATGATTCGACGTAGATAGTTGTCGATGTAATCGAGTTATCTATGGAAATTTCGGGAATATATATTTTTTACTCATTATACGTGCTCTAAAAATATTCTCGAATGTTTAACCCTCTCGAGATATAGTGTAGACCGTAGAAGAGATGGTTTTTTTTTAACGGAAGTCGCGATTCGAATTTCACAATAGGCACGTGAACATGAATGAAGGCTTCGAGCCTTCGATTCCGCGGGGTTGATTCGATTCGAAATTGGATGCGAATTACGGCATATGGTCGGTTCCCGATGCCATGCCGCTCTGCCAATTTTAAGTAATTTACATGATGCTTATTACGGCGACGTGCAGAATAGGTGAAAGACATTTTGCTGGCGACGAAAGCTTTTCATATGCAAATACCCGTGATTCGGAGCAGCAGCTTGTAAATGAAAATAAGAAAGCACATATACCACAATACTAAAGTTATTTATGAAACAGCACTATCGATGCCCAATTTCATTTTAATCGTACTTTCAGTAATTATGGGGATAGGAAAAAAAATGGTTTATTGAAATTAATCTACAAGGTGTGTGCGAATTGTAAGTAGATATTAAAGAAGAGGGTCATATTTAATGGGAATAAATCGAATAATTTACTTAGAAATCTGGATGAAAAATGGATTACATTCAACCTACTACGGAGATAGTCAAGGCCACCGGACACCGTCCCACGTTCGTGCTCTTGCGATCCTTTTAACTTCCAATGAATGGCGATGGCAGATAAATCGGCCATTTTTCTTCTTGCTACCTCCAAGAAGAATCGGCTCATTTTGTTTCCGGAGGGGCCGGTTTTGGTGAACCTCCCTCGTAATAGATCTGATCATGGGCTGGGCAGACCGAGCTATAGGGACTCGAGGGACTCTTTTCAGGCAGGATCAGGGAAGGGCGTTTGCCGAGAGAGTCCGATTCGGAGGTTCATACATAAAAATTCATATCCTAGAATATAGCGACTCTATATTCATGCTTTGCGATACACGACCTGAACTCGCTCACAAATGCAATGGACAAAACCAATCATAATGTAAAAGGTACACAAAACCCGTGAATTTTAAAGACGATAATGGCGTGGACTCACGGTTTTCCTGAAGTATGATATGATTAAACTATCGACGGTCCCATTGGATTTGGCCTGCATATGGCTTAATGACCCAATATTTTTTGTGCGTGAGGGCTATACCGGGGGCAAAAGAAGGGCGAGAAACGTTGGGCAAAGGCAGGCAATACTCGTGCGGTTGCGTCTCACCGATTGCACATTTTGCGGGCAATCGTCGAGGCAACGCTCCCATAGATTTTCCTCCGCGCGCTCGTTTCCTTTTGCGGACATTCTCGCAGCAGGGCCAATCATTAGCGGGTCCTTTTGGGCCAAATTCAAGTCTCATTGAAAGCAAAGATCAAATCTTTTGAAGTTTCTCGAATTGCTTCTCGTATTGAATTTCCTAGACATGATAAGCTCCGCACGATTTGTCGCAATTGGTTAGCTAGGGGGCGCGTAATAACTCCTCACGGTAATCGATCCTACGAGATCAGGTCGGCACTTAAGAAGACCGCCGTATAAGCGGGTCAAGCTCGGGACATGATTAGCGAGAATATTTCATAAGCCCGACCCTACACGGAAAAAAGGACGGCCGCGATTTATGCGGGAGTCCAAACACGATTTGCAACGTCGGATTCTTCCGTGGGATACAAGTTGGGCAATGCTTTGAGATGTGCAAATCCTGGTCACACGCTTGACTGGCAAGAAAGGACTTTTTTTTTTTGCTTGGAGGAAAAGTTGGACATGCCTTCTTCCTTCCGATCGGATTCCTTTTGGTCGTAGTAAAACGGTCAAATCGTTGCAGATAGAGAAGAGCATCGCAATCCCAGCATTCCCGTGATCAAAGCCTAGGATTTGTGACCCCATATATATCTCATGTTAATAGTAATTATCGCACAAACAAATCCATCGAGGAGTCATTCATAACACATGTCATTCGCTAATACTAATGATGAAAGAAAATTACGTGGTTAAATATAATCATGCAAGGATTAGAGTCGAGAGTGGTAAAACATGTTACTCATATTTTTATTGGCAATTCGTATTTGTCTCGCGTTGATGTGGGAACAACATACGTTTGATCGACATCGGGGTGGAATTATTTCTTTTTCCTGAAAAATGAAACGTGTCGGAGTCCCGTTAAGTTCGGATTAATTTTATTTCCGTTCTAATCTTAAGATTTAATACCAGCGAATTCACACGAGCCGAGCGAATTGTTTCGAAAGGGGGGCACGCATTCGGGGCCCCACGCCGATCCCAAAAACTGCGGGCCAGCAAAAAACGCCGATCGACACAAAAATTCAATGCGACCCGGCCGTACAGCTACGAGACGCGGGAGGCAAGTTGTCGTTTTTGGTTTGACGAGGAGGAGGAGGACGAGGTGGAGGTGGAGGTGGAGGAGCCCATTCCACCACCCACCACCAACATAAGTCGAAACGCCAAAAAAAAAAATCCTCTTTAATAATAATAATAATAATAGCAGCAACAACATATAATAATAAGATAATACAAAGAGTCAATACGGCAAAAAATCCTAAATTAGTATACATATAATAAGTTTACCCCAAATTAATTTTTTGACCATAAAAAATTCCAAACCAGTATACCTACGATAAATTTATGCAAAACTAATTTTTTGACCATCAAAAACCCTAAACTGGTATATTTGTGATAAATTTACCGTCCGTTGGTTTTCATTAACTTAAATTAATACCGCAAAAAATCATCAACTAGTACATTTATGATAAACGGAGAGTAAAACATAAAATTGGTACATCCGTCAATTACCGCGTGTCATTTAATAAAGTAATTTGACGGTAAAATTTAACGGAAATAAACTGAGGGTAAATTTATCACAGGTTTACCAGTTTGGGGTATTTCGTGATAAAAAAATTAGTTTCGGGTGAAATTATTATATGTATATCATTTTGGGATTTTTTGCGGTACTAACCTTACTACGAATACAAATAAATTAAATTGCCCCGATTTTCGTCAAATTTTCGAGAAATGTTTTATTCATTTACACGGCAAAGGAAAGAATTGAGGACTTAAGAAACGGGGACGGTGCGATGCGTAAACCAAAGTCTCGCCTTTTATTTTTCTTTATTTATGACGTCACTCCTCTACATTATCCCCTCTCTCTCTCTCTCTCTCTCTCTCTCTCTCTCCTGTGCTGTTTCTCTCTCCTCTCTCTCCTCCGTGTTTCGGTCTCCCTGTTTTCGTGATGAATCCTATATTCTCTCGCTTCCCGATTTCGATGCCCTTTATCTGATTTTGATCGAGACTACTATTCATTTCCGCCAACCCCCCCCCCCCCCCCCGACCGAAGAACTTCGGCTTTCGCGTATTTTTCCGTATGATTTTTTGATTAATTTGATTGAATTCTCTTGTACAATATCATCTTCTTCACCGTTCCCAAATTCGATTGATCGCGCGGGGAAAGAGAAAGAGGGAGAGGGGAATGAAAGGAAAGCTGGAGGGACTTCCCGAATTCCGCGAAAAGCTTTGATTTTTCGTGTCCTGGGCTTATATATCAAGGGCCGGGGAACGCGACAGGAATCCCGAAGCGTTTTTCTTGGGTTTTGTTTCCGATCTATCGTTTCGATTCTCTTGATTCGAGCTGGTTTGGTTTTGGTTTTTGGTTTTTGGTTTTTTTGTTTTTGTTTTTGTTTTCGTTTCTTTTTTTTTTTTAGCATTCTTTTGAATTCGTATGTTGTCGAGGATATGAGGAGGGATGGAGACGTTTGTCGCCTGAAATTTGAATCCCTTTGGGCTGTTTCTTGAAAAATTTAGGGCTTCTTTTTTCTTTCTTGTGTGGGGGGTGAAGAAGAAGAAACAGCCTGGGGTTATGATTATAGCAGAATTCGGAGAATCGGTGGTGGTTTTTGTGCACTGGTTGTTGTTGACTTTGATCGCTCGGGCTTTTCGGATGAGGAATAATGATGGCCAGAAGACCCGCGGCGACAATTCGCCGCGATCGGGCCGGGTCAATGGCTTCATCCCTAGCTCGTTTCGTGCCATTTCGAGTTACTTGAGGATCGTCTCCTCCGGAGCTTCGACCGTGGCGCGGTCCGCAGCATCGGTGGCGTCGTCGATCATGGATAGGGACGACGATTCTGGCCATGATATGGTATAAAGTTGCTGAATTTATATTAGCCTGCATGTTTTAATTCAAAGTTTTAGCTTGTCTGTGCTACGGCTTTTTTAACTTTATCCGACTTTTGTTTTCATTGAGGAGCAATTACTAATAAGGATAGGCAAAATCAGTATGCGGAGGTTGAAAGAGATGTCCTTTGGAAATGCTGCCCTCTCGAGCTCGGTGGCTACCTTGTAGTAGGTGTAGGGTTATTGTATTGTGGATGTAGTACATTTGAAGGGGTGGCAAAATTTTTGGGAGGGAGCTGTCTGGGATGGTGTGACCATGTGAGAAAAGTGGGGAGCCAGTAGCTGACTTAAGTCAAATTCGAGAACTTGCAGAAGGGATAAGCTGATCGTTTTTGGTTGTCTCAGATGAGCATGCAGCATCTTCGTTCTTTATTATTCAAAAAATAGGGTAAATGAAGCTTTAGTATCCTTGTAGACACATATAGTTGAACTAGGATGGAGAATATATTTCTTTCGATATGGTCATTTTTATTGGGAAAGTGGCCGCCACCTGTCATTACTTTGACTTTTGCGGTTGTAGATTCCTTACATGCTGCATTTAAACATAAGAATTCAGATTGCAGACTACCAGGAGGCAATGGCAATAATTGGCTGTGTTATTTATTTCTAGTCATTCATGAAGGGAAGTGTTTGATTTGGGCCACAGAGGATCCGTATGACCTGTGAGATGAGTTGGCCAGGGATTTTTATTTGTTATTGTGATGTCATTTCTGCTTCTGCCGAACAATTAGCATGGATGTAGATGACGTTTGGATTGTATAGCGTGCTTGTTGGCTGCCTGTTGTTTTTTTAATTCCACTATTCTTGAAGAGAATTCCTTTGTATTTTTCTGGAAAATCCTGTAACTGAAGGTTGTTTAGTTGCACCAGGGCTACATGTGTATTGGCAAAGAGCTTAAATAGATCATGATATTGGTGATAGTAATAGGGAGCACATTAGGGTCAATCACCTTCTTAACTAAAGGATTACTATGTTCTGTGTCCAAATTTTTGGTTATTTCGCCAATGAAAGGACTAGGTGTATTGTTTCTGTCACTGGCTAGAGCAGATCGCCTCTTTACTTGCTTGGTGGCCGGGAGAGGTTGGAAATTCTGAGTCCTGATTTTTAAAACACGAAAACCGTAAAGCAAGATAAGATTTTTTTTGAGGTGAAAGTTTTAGAAGATGGCTGTAAGTGGTGACACCTCATCTTAATTTTTGTCACTACATTTTTCCCGATCGAAGGGCTAGTTCTAAGCTCCTTTGGACCAAACTCTAAGTGACAAGTTAGACCAGGAGGACTTCTTGCTCATAGAATCTACATGGGATTAAATGCTGATTTCCGATTCTAGTAATCCGTGCCACTTTATTTACTGAGATGGAGTTATCATGTTTGATTTTTTGTTAGGTGAAATTCAATGGAAGTATTTGGAAACTATAGATAATACCATTTTTTAAGGGAATTAACAGTTCCAGTAACTTTGCTGGTTTCCACCTTGTATTTCTCATCATGTATAGCTGCTGGTGGACAGATGTGTCATGTCCTCAGGAGAAATGACCACTACTACTTGATCTGCAGTGAATCTTGTAAAGTTATGCTTCTACTGTGCCTTTCTGCATTGCGAAGAAAAGACTAAGTTTGATCATCAATTTGGGCCATAAGAAGTTTTGACACTGGCTCTGTTTTACCTGCGATGCTGACCTCATTTTCCTATTTTGGAAGCACGCCCTATTAATCTCATTTCACTTTTTCTTGGTGACTTCTAGTTTGGGTCATTGCCTCTTTTGTGGCTAGCCCTGGAAGCTTCTGTATTGTAAGTCAAGAATGTAGTTATGAGGGTCAAATGTCTCATTTTTTTTTTTTGAGTGTAATAAAGGTGCTCTGGGCTGGATTTGACAAGTTAGAGGGTAAAGGTGATGTTAATAGGAGAGTTCTTCTGCTCGGATACCGATCTGGCTTCCAAGTTTGGGATGTCGAAGAAGCTGATGACGTGCGCGACCTAGTATCTAGACATGATGGTCCTGTCTCATTCATGCAAGTGTTACCAAATCCAATTTCATCAACTAAATTGGAGGACAAGTTTTATGAGAGCCGACCTCTGCTGGTAGTCTGTGGTGACAGTTCTGGCGGCACTAATTTCCAGGATGGGTTCACCACTCACCATAATGGAAACATACCTAACAACAATGATAATACTTTTGTACCTACTACTGTTCAGTTTTATTCCTTGAGGTCTCAATCATATGTACACGTTCTGAAGTTCAGATCAGCTGTTTATTCTGTGAGGTGCAGCTCTCGGGTTGTTGCTATTTCTCAAGCAGCTCAGGTACACTTTTAGAATTAAAAATATGATCATTGTAGCCTCTTACATTACCGATCCCTCATAGAAAACTCAATTAATTGCAGATACACTGTTTTCACACCGCATCTCTAGAAAGGGCATATAATATTCTTACAAATCCTGTCGTCTCGGGCTCTCCTGGTTTTAGTGGTGTAGGCTATGGGCCTGTGGCTGTGGGTCCTAGGTGGTTGGCTTATAGTGGAAGTCCAGTTACAATTTCAAACAGTGGACGTGTAACTCCACAGCCTCTCCAATCTTCCACGAGCTTTTCTGGTTCGGTTTCAAATGGTAGCCTGGCGGCGCACTATGCCAAAGAATCAAGCAAGCATCTTGCAGCTGGGATTGTGACTCTTGGAGACATGGGTTATAAGAAGCTATCCAGATATTACTCTGAGCTTCTACCTGATAGCAGCTCTCCACAGTCCGGGAATTGTGGCCGAAAAGGCGCTGGAGTGGTCAATGGTCATCCTCAAGATGCCAATTATGTTGGGATGGTATGTACGGTTTTTCTTGTACGTTAAATATCCAGACTAGCTTCTCTGTTTTTGTTGAACAGTTTAATTGTCCAATGGATGGTTCCTGGCGCGATGATTATTTCGTTTCTCCTCTTGTTTCTCATTATGGTTTTCCAGGTCATCGTCAGGGATATTGTAAGTAAATCTGTGGTTGCTCAATTTAAGGCGCACAAGAGCCATGTTTCTGCATTATGCTTTGATCCTAGTGGGACCATTCTAGTTACTGCTTCAGTCACGGGTCACAACATAAATGTCTTCAAAATAACGCCAGTGAATGCTGGAACCTCCACTTCTTCTGATGTGGGATCATCTTGTGTACACCTCTACCGGTTGCAACGTGGTTTAACCAATGCTGTGAGTAATGTTATCTCTTTCTGTTGAATTTCAGCTATTAGTGAGTATGATTTACTAGCTTAACCTACCACTTTTAGATGTTATCAAGTGTGAGTCACTAGCTTAACCAAAACGGTAGAGGGAAATAGGGAGTTTTTATAAACCAATATTAATTTGATGATCTCTTTATCAGGTTATCCAGGATATAAGTTTTAGTGATGACAGCTGTTGGATAATGATTAGTTCCTCAAGGGGAACAAGCCACCTGTTTGCTATAGATCCGTCTGGAGGATCAGTTAGTTTTCAATCAGGTGAATCAACTTTTGCTGCTCAGAATGGTGGATTGGTTGTTGCAACTAAGTCAGCAGTTCGCTGGCCACCTACTGCAGACTTACAAATGCCTAGTCAACAGAATATTTGTGGGGCAGGTAATCCAGTTACACTCTCTGCTATAAGCAGAATAAGAAATGGAAACAATGGATGGAGAGGCACTGTAAGTGGCGCAGCCGCAGTTGCAACTGGCAGGTTTCATTCCCTGCCAGGGGCTATTGCTTCATGCTTTTACGTTTGCAAAAGGAGCGACTCTTATGCAGATCAAAATTCCTCAAAGGCTAAATACCATCTACTGGTATTCTCCCCTTCCGGTTGTATGATACAATATGCATTGCAAATATCAACTGGACTAGATTCCATGTCAGCACTGGCTGAGGTGGGGAATGCATATGAATCAGCAGTAGATTGTGATGGAAGAATGGTGGTTGAGGCAATTCAGAAATGGAATATATGTCAGAAACATGCCAGGAGAGAACGGGAAGACAACTTCGACATATATGGTGAGAATGGAAGTGCAGATAGCAAGAAGATATATCCAGAAGGAATCATCAAGGGAAGTTGCAATTCTGTTGTTGGAATAGATGCAGCCGCAAAGATAAGGATTAGTTCTGAGGAAAAGCATCATTTTTATATTTCAGAAGCTGAACTTCAGATGCACCAAGCTCAGATACCAGTGTGGGCTAAACCCGGGGTACTGTGCATCCTTCTGGATTTTGATGATTGGCTGTTGCTGAATTTTTTTGCAACTTTTTCTCTATCGTTTGCTTTGAGGTTGTAACTTGTGGTTGGTCTCTTAAATATCTTGCCAGATCATCTTCCAGTCAATGATGGCAGAAGACTTCAAATCAGACGAAGAAAATGCTTCAGAAGGGGAGATCGAGATTGAAAAGATCTCAACCCACTTAATTGAAGCAAGGTCAAAGGATTTGGTTCCAGTTTTTGACTATCTTCAAATGTCCAAGAATCAACATGCCAGGTTTCCATCGACTTTCTTTCTCTTTTCCAAACTTTGTAATCTCAACCTTTCTATATGTTTTTCTTTGTGTGCATTACTTGCTAGCGTTACTATCAGTTATCTGTTTCAGAATGGATGTATCATAAAGCTTCCTGAGGCATGTGCATTTCTCGTCTTTTTAGAGTTTATAATCTGGTTGGTGCTTTGTCTAATTATCATGAGGGGTAGCCTTTTTGACAGTTTGATTTTCTTACTCAGAATGGTTGACTCAAGCAGCAACAGTAATGAACGAGTACAGCATCAGATGTCTGCACTGTCAGAGAAAGGCAAGCTTTGTTGCAGGAGCAGCCTTAACGGCAGAAACTTTGCAGTGGCACAACAGGATAGTTTTGAAGAGACTGCTCTATCTGGTCTCGAGATGCCCAAAGGAAGTAAGGATTCTGTAAATAGTGTAAGTAATGTTAGCATGAATCCCGAGACCTGGCCTGAGACTGTAAATAAAAGGGAGAGCATGAAATTGGAGGATCCTCTTGAAAATGTATATAGTAACAAAGAAGGCTTGAGGATGGAGAATAATTTTGAAGATGAAGGCGATGAGCTTGATTAGAGGTAAAACATCACTCCTATGCTTAGGTTATCGAAGGTTGTTTACAATGATTTAACGATGGTGGTTAGAGATTTTTGACGGATATTATTATCTTAACCGCGTAGCTTCATTGACTTTAGGACATAACACTCTTGTGAACTAATTTATGAGTCTACTTGGTTCAGGCTAGTGTTCATCAGCTTAGTCTTTTAGTGAAAGATTAATATCAATCTTAGGATACTTGCACTCGTGCCAAGAAAAGCAGTTGATTTGGGTCGTCACTTAAATGAGATACTATTTGTTTCTTCTATACTATCCTGGATTAGGAAAAAGCAGGGTCTATCAATTGGCGCCGTTATAGCAAAACTTGATTCTTGGAATCAATTCTCTTGTGGCTGCTGTGGCTGCTGCTTCTCAGATAATTCCAGAATTTTATGTATTCACTTTTCTTCATATGCAGGTGTGAAACTATTCTTTTATTCCTCTGGGTGACTTGTTCGCTGTTAATATTCGTGGGTTGTGGAAGACAGAGGCAAATGACTGAAGGAAATTGTACATGGTATGTATGTGGGTTCCTAATTCTAAGTAGACTTTGTACATAACTGACAGTATATAATCAGTTGTAACATATATAGACGACCACTTCTTTTAGTTGCTTTTGCTTGATGCATCAAATTCTTGTAGTCGCGTTGTGTTGGTTTCTTTGGAGTTTTTTACGTGGTCGCGCTTTTTTCACTCCCTCTTTCGTTAATAACTCTCTTTCACACTGTTATGTGGGTCCCGCGTCTTTTGTATCCGAAGGTTCAAATTCGGTGCGCCTCATTTTATTTGATTTCTTCCTTTTCTTTTCCTGTGGGTACTACCTTTCTTCTTTTCTTTGTACGTTGCGGATGCCCCTTTTTGGCGATTCTCAAGGTAATAGTAATGGCAATGGTAAACAATTTAGGCCAAGGAAAAAGAAGACAATCCCGTTGTATCAAATTAGACTTGTCAAATGGGTGGATCGAATCGAATTTGGATCGAGTCATAAATGGTTCGACTGAAATTGATTCATTAATCCGTTTATGATCCATTTATGCGCAATGCAATTTTCTTGACCCATACCCGATCCGATCAATACTCAATTCATACCTGATCAGATCAATATTATTAAAACACTTTCATATTTAATTAAATATAAGAAAATTCATACCTGAAATGAGAGTGCGGAGTGAGTGAGTGCAAAATTGATTGAGGACGAGAGAGATGCGTTGAGTTTAAATCAACAGTAAACTCATTTATGATCCATTTACGATCCATTTAACATTAATATGAGATTTTTACCCATTTATGATCAATTTACTAAATATAACTAACCTAATTATGATCCATTTATTAATATATGGGTTAAGAAATGGGTTTATGACTCATTTTGACAGGTCTATATCAAACTAACTAAAGCATCACCACGATCAATCAACGCTACCATCGCCATCTTTCAACATTCTTTCCACAAGCTCTCTTTCCAGCTCTGGCCGTCGCTACCACTCTCCTCCATCTACTCTACTCCCACCTTTCTGAGCCCGCACCGAGCCCCCTCTTCCCCGAACGTCGCCAAACACCGTGAGTGGTTGGCTTGTCATGTTGGGGATGAAGGTGGACTCCCAGCCAGGGTATGGAGGGGCTTCCGCAATTGGGGTGTGGCTTCGGGGGCTGCCCTCAATGGGATGGGGACCCTCGTCCCTCTCTTATATTCGGGGCTCTGTCACCGCTCTCCACAAGAGACCTCATCATCACCAATGAAGCAATTATAGTAAGCGATTCCCATTCAGACTCGGACTATTTCATTGTTGTTGTTGTTGTTGGTTTTTTTCAATTCACGGGTCATGTTGGGGGGCAGATAGAAATGGAGGTGAAAACAGGGGGGTGATTTGCGTCTGCCTCGGTACACCTAGGTCACCTAGCCAGTCGTCTCTTGAGCTGTACCTAAACTAAAACTAGGTGCAATGGATGGTAGGATATTCAAAGTCTCGTGTATTGTTCTCGGTGTATTTATTCAGTTTGTTTATCATTGTTGCTGGCCAACGAGGAAAAGGATTGCGAATGCACGCAGAGAGGACACAGAGAAGTAAGGAGTAAGACCCACAAGAAAAGAAACCCAATGGAAGGAGGGGCAACGAATTTGAACCTTCGGATGCCAAAATCGCAATACCCACATAGGGTAAAATGGTCAAAACACTGTGAAATGGAGTGTATTAATGAACAAGGGAGCGCAAAAAACAACGATTGGGAGTAAATGATGAAATTACAGTTGTGCGAGACTGCATTCATCATGTTGTGTTGGTGACCCCTGGGATGCGGGGCTTGATTTCTTGACAAAAAGGAAGCCACGGAATGAGTAAGAGAAAAAGGGCACGTTTAGGGTGCCTGGTGGCAAACATCGAAACTGGGTGGACGGGTAAACTTGCTCTGTGACGGTAAATCGACGCGTGTTAGATCACTTCCTGATGGTAAGGTTACAACACTTGACATTAGTTTGTCGACAGAAAGAAAGCACGTTTACCTAATTTGATAGGTGTTTACCACCTGCAGCCCCGTGTCCCAGGGAACGGGACTCGAGGATGTTTCAGCTTTTTCCAGGAAACAGATGGAGGATTCAAGTTCATTTCAGCTTTTATTCTTACAAGTATTGTTCCAAAGACAATATCTGAAAGACAACTGCCGAAGGGACACACATGCATAGAAAAGCGAATGACAGCATGAGACGATAAGATGATCTGGTTCACGGTCCTATTGAAGAACATTCGGAACCTTGTGCGATTGCAATCTGTAAGAAAAGCATAGGTTACAAGCAACACTAATCTCTATGATGAAACGAAAACTTTCAGACGATATCACACCCGCTTGTGCATTCTTTTCATAGGCCTAGAGCTCGTTGAAGAGCATTACAAAGCGAAATGTCGATGTTTACTATTACAAAAATGTCTCCAATCTCTCTGAATGAATGAACTGGCAACAGCTGCATCATCCTCTTCAGGCCTTTAAAGAAAATGGTATTTCAGAATTTAAAAAAAAAAAAAAAACATCACAATAGTGGGAGAGACACCATATCAAGGTAGTAGTGGATTAGAAGCAGAAACAGAAAAAGCTAAGGTAAGGAAACTCTTTTTACCTCCCTAAATCCTCTTGTTGATGGAGTAGCAATGAACACCTGGAACCTCTCCTGAAGGCTGATCTTAATGTCATCGCTTGGCCATTTGATGTTGTTCCACCACTCCAAATCTCCCCTTATTTCTCTGATTGAAAACCCATTTTGGAATGCGAAAGGAAGCCTATCCAGCTTGGGACAGTTGCTTACCTCAATCCTCTCTAAAGACGGCCAATCTGACATTCCAGGAGATATCATCCTCAAACTTTTCAGATCCCTCATCTCCAGAACTCTTAGTTTTGGAAGTTCTCCACCCGACAGTTTTCCCAAGATGACACTCTTCATTCTCTCGCAGTCTTCAATCTTGATCTTGTTGAGATTACGGAGCCGGCGCAGAAAAGCGTATGAGATTAGTTTTTTCAGCTTCGGGCAGTCAACCACCTCTATGGTTTTTAATTTGTCAAGGCACCCTTTCGGTATCATTCCATCGACAATTTTCACCAATTTCTCTAAACGACTCAATGTCAAGTTTTCTAAGTTCGGCAAAACATTGTGCTGGATCTTCTCCCCGCTCAAGATCACCTTAATCCAAGAACAACCTGTTATGCTGAGTGATTTCAAGTTCTGCAGACCACGCAGACTCATCTTGCTCACTGTTTCAGTCAGTTCACTTATACCACCGCACTTTATGAGGTCCAGGGCACTCACATTGTCCAATAATACCTCGAGGCCTCTCTCCAGGACCATGAGGTCAACACCTCTAAGGATGGCCCTCTTCTCATCCTGCTGAATGGGACAATAACTTGATTCACATATCCTCGGACTAATCCATATCCTGAATCTTTTCAGTCTTCCCAGCCAATTACGACATGGGACAAGACATTGGGCAGTTTCTAGCCTTATTTGGAGGTTGGAAAGATTCTCCAGCAGAACCAACTCATCTAACGTCGCTCTTTCTCCTCCTAAATTTTGTTCCATGTCCCAGGTATAAGCACTGAATGACATGTCCAACTCCTCGAGATTAGATAAAACCGAGAAAGTTCTGGCTTTGATAAATTCTAAGTGACGGGTGCCAGCTAAGTGTAACACTCTTAAACATCCAAGTCTGTCCATTTCCATAGGCAGCTGTCCCAATAGGGTGCCAGAGAGATCTAGCACTTCGAGTTTGCAAAGAGCGCCAAGAGGAGGCAGATTTTCTAAATACCGACAGTCTCTTAAAATAAGAGTGTGCAGTTCACTTAGCTGAAAAAGGGAAAGGGGCAATGAACATATTAAAGTGCAGCTCAAATTTAGGTACCTCAGTGCCCTCATTTTGTGTATAAATCCATACGGAATCTTCTTTAAAGGATTTCCTTGGAGGAACAAAACTGTGAGCTTGGAGCAACCCAGGACCCGAGGAGGCAGCTCATGAATATTGCTATTCATTTGCGATATTCGTCTCCTAGCATGTTGCAACTTCTCGGGCAATTCATAGATCGACATTCTGGACTGAGGGAAGAACCCACTTTCCTTCTCAACTGAGGATATGTAAACAGCAATGTCCCTCCAAACATTGTGCATCTTCACGGTTCCAATCCCATCTCCCTGCTCTAACATGCAAGAATCCTTCAGATTTTCAATCATAGCGATCCCATTGTTGAAGGATTCCTCGATTGTTTGATGTTTGTCTATTAGTCCATCCGCTATCCAACATTGTATCAGCTCGCTCTCTTTAATAGAGAAATTTCCTGGATACAAAGAGCAAAATAGGAAGCAGGATTGATGTATCTTACTTGGCAAAAAGTCATAACTCAGCTTCATTGACAAATAGACTTCTTTCTCAATACTGCTCCCCCCACTAGGAACCGCTAGCTTCAACCGGCGGAGCGTATCCTTCCACAGCTCGATCATTCTCTTGTTCCTCATAGACTTCCCCACTGTCTTAATGGCCAAAGGCAATCCACAACATCTTTTGCAGATTTCTTGTGCAATAGGCTCGATGTCACTTACCTTGGCAGCATCACCGGCACTTTGCATGAACAAATCCCAAGCTGCTTCTTCCCTCAGTACTTCTACCTTGATTGCTTCATCAGTCATCATGTCCCTGCACACATCGAAGGATCTAGTGGTCAGAACGATCTTACACTTGGCTTGATCATCACCGTGTGGGACTCCCACGTCCTTCAAGTCAATTTTCTCCCAGACGTCGTCCAAAATAAGGAGGGACTTCCTTTGCAGCATCAGTCTTTGGTAGATCCTGTTAGCCCTTCGTTGCATACTCTCTCCAGGCTCAAACTCTAGGTTCAGCCTCTCAGCAATTAGAGACTGAATCGTAACCAAGTCTGAGTCCTTGGAAACTGTTACCCAGATGACTATATCGAAGGATTCAGTCAAGGAACATTCATAGATGTTGTTCAGGTTTGCCAGTAGCGTTGTCTTCCCAACGCCTCCCATTCCCCAAACCGCGATCCTGTTGACATGGTCATCATTTATGAATTCCATGAGCCTCTTCAGAGTCTCCAGGGCTGCTTCTTGACCTGCCAGAGATTCTGCTGCCATTCTCTGAACAACTTTACTTGGAGACTTCCTATTGGCTAACATCACTTGGAAATTGCATGAGCTGATCAATTCTTTAACCCTTTTCAGTCTGTTCACTGCACGTCTGCTTTGGCGGTATCGGAAGGAGATGTTCCGGCCAGGATCAGCAGAGGAATTAACAGGGCCATCATTGAGCATTGAGTCCATGTCACGCTCAAGCTCCTCAACATCCCGGAGCCACTTTTTAACTCGTAAAGTAGGAGACTTCCCTTCTCTTTGAGCAAATTCAATGTCTTCTCTGATGCTGTTCTTATGCTCAGTGAGCTTCTTCATTTCATCCTGGAGCATCTTGACATTTCTGTGTAACTTCAGTAAGGCATTGATTCTCGAAATGGCAAAGGTGGTAAATGATCTAGTGATTTCAGCAGTAGCCGCAGCTATGATCTCCATGGCTACGGAGGGGCAGGTAATACAGTGGAAAAAGGTTTTTATACAGTTTGAGGGTTGGTGCTAGTCCAAAATGAATCAGCGGATGGAAAGAGGACGGGAGATGGAACAAGAAAAGAGATTTACAAAAGCTTGTCATCATCCTACAAAGAAATTGAATGGAAGCAACCATGGACATCCATACTTTGTTTTATTGTACCTTACCTTGCAAATAACTTTGGAGGATCTGTCGAAAGAATAATGTGACATTAAGTTTCATAACTTAGGATTTCCGATTACTTCAACACACTATTCAACCAAAAATAGGCACGTTTCATCATTGAAACCAGTTCAACAGAATAGCACAAAAGTGATGATACCGATGAAGGTCAACGTAAATGATCTATATCGTGGTTCCAAACTTCCACTTGTCTGGAATTCAACGACAAGGCATTTTTTTTTATACGAACATTTTCTGGCATATACTCCCTCAATCAAACGAAGAGGTTCTAAACTATTTCTACACAACATAGCTGCGACCAAAGTGAACTGCAATTCCCATGGAAATATCTGACGTATTAGCTCCTCGATAGATTCACAATTATACAATACCAGTATATTCTCATGGACCATGAAGTCTTAGATTTGATTAAATGGCGTCAGAACCCGTGGAGATCAAGGACAAGGAAGACTACGCCCAGCCTAGAGGTCAAGTCAGCAAATTGGGAAACCAAAATTTCCCACTAATTTTTTCTAAGGCTCGTGGATCTACCTCACGCAACTTGAGGTATCTGCCATTTGCTTGGAGCATAAGCTAACATCTGAGTGCTAGATAAATTTATTAGCAGAATCAAAGACGGGGGATAAACTTAAGTGCTAAACAAATTTGTCGCTATCGTCATTGTGGGAAACTTCCCATTGTCCTGGCATGCAAACTACAAGCTGGCCTATGACCGCTTTGTTCCGAACAGAAGTAGATCTCCTAGACTTAGTTTTATCAGATTCTATTTAAAGTCCCAAAGTGCTAACGGCAAGAGTCCAAGAACCCCACCTTGGAAACTCACCGTAATACCTTCTTCTACTCCAAATGATTACACAGATCCATGCCAAATTTCGTCGAACTTTCGCCTTTCAAGCTTGCTCCACTCATGGAGAATCTCCATTCAAATAGAAAATCGCCAACTTCGCAGTCCGCTTATTACCTAGCTCTATTTCTGTGCAATGCAAGTGACTTAAGCAGCCACTGCGGTTGCGCATTGCTCCAAATTAACTTTCTTTACAGTATTTATGCTGGAAAATTTCCAAGTCACGTCATTTCTACAGGGTTCTTATTTGTTTAACTTAGAGGGAGGCAAAAGCTAAACATCAATTGAAACATAACAAAATCTTTTCCTTTACTTCCTTATAAGAGGGAAAATACATGCATGAAATGTTACTGGTAAAGGCCAAGGACAGTCTCATCCAAATCTTCAACCTTTTATCATTTGTCATGGCAACTTACGTGCATAGACCTGTACAGCCGAAATTCTGGATTATCAGGAAAATAATTGTAATGCCCACGCATAGTGGCAGAGCGAAGCTTTGGCTGAGGATAGGCTTCCCTTGGTTTGTGGCCATTATAGACCGATACGTCGAAATCTCCAATAAATCCATCATGAGCTGTCAAATTTGCAGAGATTGGCAATAAATCCGCTGGTATGAATGCATATTGAAGGCTGAAGAGATAAAAAGAGAAGTTTCTTCATAAAGCAGACGATGAAATTTTACTAGCATAGGTTGGTAACTAAATCCAACCAAGACTTCACTGAGATGCGTTTTGTCGCCAAAAAATCTTGTCGGAAACATATTTATGAATAAGAGGCCTAAAGGACAGCTGTGTAACAAAGATGTAGGGATGAATCCACTAGAAAATGAAACTTGGAAGATAGCTACCTTATAAAATTTGGCAAAATTTACAAGTGAAATCATCATAAGTCATGATAGCTGTAATCGTACACATGATACTCGTCCAACAAAAAGCAGTCAGTAGACTTCCAGAAAAGCTAAATCAGCCAATAAACATGACAAGCTGAATCAAATATTGAGGATCAAATGAAAGCCAACCCAAATGATCCGACGTTGCCAACTTAAGCAACCGGTGGGCGGAGAACATGATCTTGTGAGGTATCCACAGCCGCTGGAGGCATGAATTGCCACATGGCAACACCAGGGTAACCAATGAAAGGTACCAACTTGTTTCCGGGGGCTTGGCCTTGGGTGGCAAATGCCGCAGGAATTGCAGGAGGCGGAGGCAAGAAGCTTGGTTGTGTGCTCATGGCCTTCAATTGGTGTTCCAACTTCTCTTTCTCTGCTTTTAATCTTTGCTTCTCATCACGAAGCTCATTTTTCTCAGCCTAAAAATGCAAAGGCAACTGTAAGACACCAAATAATTTTAATCAACCATTTCTAATTATGGTCCTTGCCCAACAAACTTCATGGTATTGAGGTAGAAAAGCCTTCAAATATCAATAGAACTAAAAAACTCAAATTAAACAAAGGCAGGAAAACAAGCCTTAATTAAATTCTTCAAATGTTTATGTAACGCTAACATCAAAGACTCACTTTCAATTCTTTGATTTTCTCTTGAAGACTACCGTTTGAGTCCTTCAATTTCTGAGCTTCACCACGCAACTGGGTCACCATTCGAACCACATCTATCAATATTGTGGCCTTGTCTGTCTTAGGAGGCTTTCCAGGCTCAAGGATAGATGCCAATTCCAAAAACCTACCAGTCATACCATTGCGCCACATTAAAAGCATGGAACGGTTCTGTTTCCTTTCAGCAAAAAGCTTATGCAAGAGGGCAAGGGTATGCAAGTGATTGTGACGACAAATATGTGTGTGCATATGCATGCAAGAGTGTACACAGGGGGAAGAGAGATTTACTTGTCATTTAGTCTATCTCTACGTAACTTCTCCCTACACGCCTTGGAACTTGAAGCACTGCATGATTCAGTTCTAACCCTGCAGAAACATCTCCAAATTAGAAAAACACGAATCCTGCATAAACTGATCACCTGCAATAACCTCCTAGATCAAGTCAAAATACGTATATGTACCAAACTGACAAAAAACCGAGGTTCAAATTTCAAATGAGGATTGGACAATCATCACTTCCTAAGCCCAATTTCAGCCAGACTTTAAGTCTTCAATAACCAACAACAGAAACAAAATTTAGATAGGCAATCATGACAGAGAGAACTGATTATCGGTCAATATCAACTAAAATATACAGCGTTCTGCTCACATGCCCTACATTAGCATTGATCATGCTCACAGGTTATTACTGAAACCATAACAAGGAATCCTTGCGAAGCAGCACAATTGGAGTTTAGTCTCTTACATCGTGACCATCTCCACTACTGGAAGGTTCAACACAAATATATCAAATGACTCGGAAAAAGTGGAAACATAAAAAATTTAACTCCAATTGTCACTTTGCAATTTAACATAGAGACAAATACCTCTTTTTTGAGCCATTTTCCTTCACTCCATCTGACTCCCCGAAGGAACCATCGATTTCCGTGCTACAGAACAAGTACAAGTGCAAGACATCAAAAAGATAAACAAAACCAATAGAAGATGGTGAATTCTCGATCATATAAAACAACCTCACGTGCAACACCCACAAAAAATCAGAGTAAACTTCATATACAAGACGACTCACCTCAATACAACAGAAATACATAGACCCACAGAACCAAGCCTTCATGGTCTATACCGTGTTTATTAATTCTTCACATTAGCAAGCCCAAAAAGAAAGTAATCATCTACAAATCTTCACCCAATTAGAGCCTAAGCATCCTAAGAATTTGGAATTCTGTCATTTTAGAATCTCAGGAATTTCACAGATTCAAGGACTTTGTGCAGTTTCAGAAAGCAATCAAATGCTGCTTCATATTAGTAAACCCTCAAAGAGTTGCAAATGAAAGTCTACTTCCACCAACCAGTAATGTATTTGCAAGGGTTAACTCCTGATAGAGCAAGCTCCTTTTACATAATGCCGAAAAACCCAAGTCTAAAGAAGGCTACGGAAATCCAACCCCACAACAATTAAATTTTTCTAATACAAACGATAGGGGCTGGGCTAATAATCATATAATAATCATATCAAAATGATGTTCTTCAGATATTTGACAGATATAACGGAAGTCAAGCTCATCTTCTCAAACGAAACAAGAACCTTAAATCTTTTCGTTCCTTCACACTCTCAAAATAAAGCTAAAGTCATGGCCTACGGAGATTTCCCACCCATTCTTGTTTACGCAGCAAAGACAACCATGATGGCTCCGCCACCAAACCCTTGCGCAGCTGGCGAAAATAGCTCAATGGCAGAGCATAACCTTGTCCAGGCAACAGTTGAAGGGTTCAAGTCCCACCTTCTGCTCCTCAGACTTTGTCTGGAGCTCGGCGGCGGAGTGCCTAAACCCTTTAGAGACGGGGGCATCAGACATATGCAAAAAAAAATTTGAGCTTTCCGTTTTCCCCAACATTGGCGTCCTAAATTTTTTGCTGAGCAGTGATTTCCCAACTGAATTGAGAATGGTTTACCATCCTTATAAGACGTCTCGGTGTTTTGCGAATTACTTTTTCTCTACTGTGCAGCAATTCTCCTAAATTTCTCTAAAGCGCTCACCGTACCCCCAACACAGCACACCACCTTATCAAATCACAAAACGCCGAAATTCCATCCAAATACAATTACGGCATTCAGCCACGAATTCCTCAAAATCATCGAAGCTAGCATTCCGTCTAGATTGAAATCACCGCCCCGTTCAAAGCCCCAACTTGCGAAATCCATCCAAAGCCCTAATTTACGAAACAAAAAAGGATCGCGCAAGGCACCTGAAAATGGAGGAGGATCCGTTCGGAGGCTGATCGGGCCACGAGAATCCCGACCCGGAGACCTGGAAAGGGCCGTCCTCCGCCGCCGCGTCGATGTCGTCGATCAGGCCGCAGTCGTAGATCCAATTCGCGTGCTCCGGCAACACCATCCCGAGTCGGACGACGACCGGATGCCCTTCCGGCACGCCAAAGCAGAGAAATTTGCACGAAGGCTTTGCACGGAGACGAGGAGAAAAGAGATTGGTGGGGGGGAGGGGAACGAGGCTGGTGGTGGTGGTGGTGGTGGTGGTCGTACCGTCAAAGCCAGTCGTGGAAGTAAACGGGTTTCGGAGAATATGGGCTTTTTTCCGGGGCCCCACTCCGATGAAATACGGGTCGGACTCTCGGGTCGTTTCATTTTTTCCATTGGAAAAAATATATAGAGAGAAAAGCATAACAATAAAAACTAGAGGTGATCGGTTCTCGATCCGATCAGTCCAGTTCTCCTTTGGAATCGGGAACTGGACCGTCTAGACACTAGTTCCACTTTTGGAAACCGAAAACCGAACCGATACTGCTGGGGATCAGACCAAATTGATCAGTCCGTTTTGCACACCCATGATAAAAATGATATTATATCGTTTCTAACACCCAAAAAGATTCTCATAATTGAGACTATGAGAATTTATCAACAATTTCACTCTATATATAATCATCTTGTTAATTTATTTTGCTTTTATAAAAAATTGTCGGAATCAACATGACAATATAATAATTCACCGCTTACCAAACAACTGTCGCTTACAGAACGAAAGAGTAAAAAGATCTTATCATGTCCGGAGATATAAAAAAGAAATGCGTGATCTCGATATCATTTGCCGGGTATATAATATTGGGTATATTCGACATTTTTATTTAGCAGTTTGTGTACTTATGATGATTCTGTCCATTATGCCCCCCAAAAAAAAAAAAATTTCTGAGAATCTCTAAATTTAAAAAATCTTGTTTTTTTCCCTAAGGATTGATGCATTCCATCCTGCGGTGGGAGTTGGGACACCATGTGCATTTGCGTATTTAATTAATTACCGAGCGGAGCATAAAGGAGATAGCTAGCAATAAGGACCGCCCATTGCGCGAGAAAATGAGAAAAAAAAAGGGGAATATAATCAGCAATTAGCAGTAGATTAGTGGAAAATTTTGCAATGGATAAATTGTAAACAACTTGTTATAATTAAAATATGCCCTTACATGACATATGTATAAATTTTAACGAAAACTTATGGCATAACCACGAAATATGATCGTATTTTTTTTGGATTATCATTAAAAGGATAATGAGTTCTTATCTTTAGCTTTAAAGAAGTTTTTTTATAGTGCGTTCGGTTCCGCATTTGCAGAGCCTTGCCCGAAATCCTCTGGGATAAATTTGAGGTGTTCGGTTCGGTATTCTGGAGGCCTTGAAGCTTAAGTTATCATTTCCAAAGTATCTTAGCCAGTTAGCCTAATGCAAGTCCCATCCAACATTGGCATTCAGCATTTCGGAAATGCTACTTTCGGGGTTAATGAATTTTTTTCTCCAATTTTGCCAATGCTAATATTTTCACACTCCAGACTAGCCTTCGTTAAAGCACTACTCTATTCTGTCTCTCTCAATAGTCTCAGATCTGTCATCGTGTGATCGCTTGGTTGAAACTCGCCAAGGTTGAGGGTTGCTGGGTCAAGGGTTGCGTAGTCGAGGCTTGCAGAGGTTGGCGCTAGCCCGGTCGAGTCTTGCCAATGTTGACGCTCGCCTTTGGTCTTGAAATCTGGCTCGCCTAAAGTCCCACAAGGCTTGCTGAGGGTCGCCCGAGCCTCTATCTCCAGATCTAGCTCGCCTAAGGCCACGCGACCTACGCATCGCCTCACCTGGGGTCGCACAACCTCGGCAACAGGCCATCCCCGGAGCTCTCAGCCTTCCCCATCGTGCACCCGAGCTTATCCATTCGTCTGTTGTTGTCGTCTTTCATCTCAACTATTAATCACCAACGCATTATGTGTGCAACTTGACTATATTTCAGATGGCAACTCATTAGTCATTTATCATGTCTCAGATCATATCATATCATATAAGATCCAAATGTGGCAAACCTCACAACTGTAGTCCACATAATCTCAGATCATATCATATCCGATCCAAATGTGGCAAACCTCGCAACTGTACTCCACAATATGCTTCTTAAATTTGGAAAGGCTAACAACTTGCTGAAATATCTGCAATCTTATGGCAAACAAGCAAGTCATCATAATAGTTCCTTAAGAGAGAAAACAAACAACTTCCCACAAATTTCAAAAATTCCATTGGGTAACCAGATTAGAAGTTGAGAATTACATTATAAATGGGGGAAAAACCAAAATCGATAGTCTTACACGTCTGTTAGCAATCACGTGTGGTTATATAGCGGATACCTTCTCTTTTTACTGCTGAAATTGGGGAAAAAAAACATTGTATATGAGCTTGTGTGACTCTGGATTACAGCAAGCTACTCGAACACCGATATATCTCCAGCCCAACTGCATCCTGCGATAAAATTCGACATGATAGGATGGAAAGCCACATCCACACATGGTGATGTGTACGCCTTTGTTTTCCGGAGAAGCTTGGATGACCCATACTTGTAAAAGTATATGGAACCTTCTGAGGAGCCCGTTGCAAGCATTTCACCGTCTAAGCTAAAGTTGCACTTGATGGGGAACCCAGAGACTCCATGACCCTCGTACCTTTTATACTTGTCGAGCCGGAAAGGGGAGTTTGAAGAGAAAAGGGCAATATAATTTCCATTAGACTGGGCAACAAAACAAGGCTCAGTTGGATGATGCCTAATACAGGTGCAGGTATAGGCCTCTCCATAAACCTGTGAGAGAGACACAGGGATTTACCGTACTAGATAAGTAGATATGCATAAAGAAATTAGTAGAATTATTGTCAATAAGATCCACCATTTAAACCAATAATATTATCGGTTAAGGTAACATGTACCTAATACTTGAAGCATGATATGACCAGAACATTTCCTCGGGTAAAAAGCCTTTGCAGTTTTTTAGGCCATCTTCTAATGTTGGCGTGATAAATCTTCCTTCCTAATTAGAACACAGGTTACAAATCAACACTTCTCTAGTTTATTGTGAAAATCCCTTAAATCAATTTCACATACAAATCTGTCTGGTTCATTTTCATCAAAGACCGGTAGATGGACTCAGGATTGACCTGACGGTATACTTTACCTGCTTCTTTAATCAATATATCTATGCTTATTAAAGGGGGCAAAAACTTAGGGCTTCAACACACGAGTAAGCATGTATTAGGTCCTCCAGGAGCAAGTGCTGTAGGTACTTCGAGACCAGGAGCCAAGTGGGACCCGCATAACAATGGGTTGGCAATTATGTCGGTCCTGGATTAAGTTAAGCAGTTAACTCCAGCAGACCTAAAATATTGTCTATGAGTCGTGACTCCAAGAACTCAAGTTGAGGAAAGAGACTTCTGGGGACATAAAGTACAGAAGCTCTAGATATATTTCTATATGACTAGTGGAGAGACAACGAGAAACTGATTCTAGAACAAACTTATTGATTTATATGGCAATAAGCTGCATGACGATTATGATGCAGAGTCCCCTCAAACAGAAATCCAATAGTTATAATGAGGCCACGTCTATCACTATGGTCCAGGAAATTATATTGAATTAGACAATGCTCAGGATACTAAGACTCATTCACTAAAATGTTTTACTAAGTATGTGACTCTCTGTAGTGTCTATTTAAGTTAGTGGGCCCATTTCAGCATCTAACAGGAATCTGACACATCACTTAATAACCAAACATAGTAGAAGAATCTTAGCATGTACAGTATCGTTCTATTGAATATTATCATTTGCCCAAAAAAATAGAACTACATCATTTGGTATGGGAAAAAAAATTAATAGTCTGGTTTTCTAATCTGCAAAGTTCATCATTTAAAGTAAAAGTGACAACAGATCTGGCTTGTGATATGTAAATGGTCAAATCCCCATGCCAAAAGACGAGTTTCAGGTTTGATTCTTGACAACAATCTTCAGCAAGCTTTGCTCTGTCTTGCAGTCGCTTAGATTAAAAACTATTAAAACTCACTAAGTGTGCAGATCGCTTCAAAAACTCAAACTCATGAGAGCTTTACAAGCAACTTGCATATCAAAATAAGGCTTGCTCCCTAAAAGAAACTCAAACAACTATAGCAAATCAGTCATAATTAGTGAATGCTGACCTGATTGGAAAGAGGAACCTGTCGAGAAACATCCCAAACTATTATTGCATTTTCGCTGATATTGCTAAAGGAGACATCACTGGAAGAGATGAATTGCTTGCCATCTGGAGAAAACTCCAAATCAAGGATCGGACCAAGTTGACGTATATACTGATGTGTTGCTCTACCACTTCTGACATCCCATAACCTGAGCTGGCCTTTTGCTCCTCCTGAAAGGAAAAGGTTGAAGTTGTCTGGGTGGAATTTCACAACATTGACGACTTGGTCCTCCTTGAATAACTGAGTCTCTATCCCCTTTTCTATATCAACCAACCTTGATGTGCCGTCATATCCACAAGAAAGTACATGCCAACCAAGCTTTGACCACTTCACATCCTTCACTGCGGCATTGTGGTGGCTCAGAATGCGTGCTTTCTTGTGATCTTTACTCCACACATTCCATATGAAGACCTTATGATCCATCCCAGCCGATGCAAGAAGATGAGCTGTAAACTAACTTTAGTAAACAGATTAATTGGAGATCATGAGAACAAAGCACTTACCATCATAAAAATGGAGGCATAAAAGAACAGGAAGGAACAAATCATTTTGTGCATGCACATGATGTGAGAGGCCTAATCAATATGTAGATATTCCGCATTTAGTTTTTACATATTGAGACCATCTAAGAATGCAAGTTACTGCAAACTTGAACTCATGCATTGACCTTAAAATGAACTAACGCAAATTTGATCATGCAATAGCCATGACAGACAATTATAGTAGGGCAAAGCAAGTCTCTGGAAAAAAGTTCTTTATTGTGTGCCAACATGCACCACATGGATCTTGCATTGGCAAATTCCCGCTAATTTGGCCTATGGGCACAGATATTTAGACACGATCAACTGTCCCAGATATGAAACCACGTCTGATCATAGGAAATGTCAACAAAAAACAAGGATAAGGTTATCATCAGAGAACCAAATTTCCTCCATTCCATTTTGTTCTTCACTCTATTCGCATGCTCATTCTGAGTTTCGATTTGAGGTCCACCAACTGATCCTTGGAATCACTAACACATCAGCTCAATGAAATAGTAGATAAAATAGGATAAACGACTTTCCTATTTTTTTGACTCACATCCAAGCTGTGGCCGAAGGAGTCACAATTGAAGATGCTTCTGGGATTGAGTTCAGGTAACGTGTGCCCACAAGTCAGCTCGTGAAGCATGATTTATTGATAAATGCATACCAAAGTAAGCTCAAAATATCACAGTGCTAGACCAACCATCTTTTAGAGAAATAACAAAGATTGAATTCCACTATTTAATGATTGAAGCAACAAATAAAAAGACGAGTAGCAACCACAATAGAAGCACGTGAGGCAGATCTTACCATGACTTTCTGACCATTGGATCGTGTTGACAGCCTTTGTATGGCCCTTTAGAGCTACAGATAGCCTTTCTTGTATTTGACCAAGACCCCCACGACTGTTTGTTTGATGCCTTGAGAGTGATAGAACATCAGATGGTAGGTCTGAATCCAACAAACTTCCCATACATGAAACTAACAGCAGAAAGCATAAAGTCAGGATCTCATGTTTCCATGAGTGAGAATGTGAGATAGATACGATTCACACAAGCTAGAGATGCAATATCGGAAAGTGATATTCATGTATGCAGATATGATGCGAATTACTGCCAAAGAAACAACAATACGTCAAGAATTGCTTTACATTCATCTTAATTCTCATTCAAGGGGAGTAAATTTCAAAAATACACACATAAAATGCACACTGAGGTCGAAAAATTGCCTTAGACAATTTAGTCCGTAGCTTAGCTTCGTAAAATTAGCGATCTATCAAATGAACGGTATGTGAAGTTCGCCAAGCATGTGCAGTGCGAAAGCATTTAAAGATGTCCTTTATTTCTCGGATATATGTAGCTCGTATGCCTTTCTTACCCAAAGTCCTCTACAAACATCTCCAAGAAGTCCGTAGCATGCTCTCTCTCCAAATCTAGAATTAACCATATCTCTTTACTAATCCCAATAGATAAATAGGTCTTTGACAACTATAAAACCAAACTGACTCTCAGCAAAAAGAGTCTCTTCCTTCTAACCTATGCTCAATTACTCTTTGCCACAGCTTCATGGCATGACAAGTGAGCTTAAGCCTTCTACAAAGCTGTCATCTTCAAATGGGAAGTTTTGATAGCTTGACAATGCAGGGCAGTCCCTGCTACCGAACCTGGGTTTTGCTCATTAAATAACCTGACATGGGAATTATCCAATCACTCAACAATCCAGCCATCATTCCCTGTGTTTAAACAACTAAAACGAATAGCAATAACTCGAAAGAAAGATGTCGTCCCCAAGCATTCTCAACCAGACACAGAGACTATTGCGAAGACATAACCGAAGAACAGGGGAAAATGAAAGGCTCGAGACAAAGCTATGGCGTTTACCAGCGGCAGAAGTTGAAGCTGAAGGGTCAGTGTTTTCTGGGTCAAGAACCATAGTTTGTGGTGAACCCAAACCCAGGAGGGCTCGCTCCCTTTTGGACACGTATCTGCCATGGACAAGAGCTCCAGTCGGAGAAGGATACGAGGGATTGGATTTGGGGATGGAGACTGTATGATTTTCAGGTCTGGGTCGCTTCGGAGGAGGAGGGTGGAAAGGAGGTGCGGGTGCGGGTTTGGGTTTGGGTTCTTCGTCAGAGGAATCTGAGTAAGCGTTGCGCAGCAGATCCATCGCCGGAGTTTTGTGCCGTCACTTGGTTCGTGTCACGTATTAATCCTTGTCCTTGAGCTTGACGAAGTAATTTGATCCCTGGCGATGGAAAAAATACTGATTATCCTTTTGTAATTAATCATATTCGAGCAACATCAAATTTGATATCCGTGTTCAATCAATTCATATGATAAGCTATTACTATGATAAATAATAGTTTTCAATGTATTTGATAATAACTTCCTAGTCTTAATTACATCAAGAATGTTTTCATTAAATAGTAATAGCTAATTATCAACTGTTTCCTTTAATTATTAAATAAGAGGTATGAAAATTGTCTAGGGTATAATCTCTACTTCTTTCCAATTTATCAAATGACCTGGAAAGAGTGGAAACATAACAAAATTCAACTCCATTGTCACTTTGCGATTTAACATAGCAACAAATACCTCTTTTTTGAGCCATTTTCCTTCACTCCATCTGGCTCCCTGAAGGGAACCATCAATTTCGGCGGTACAGAATAAGTACCAAGTGCGAGAAATAAAAAAGGTAAGCAAAACCAATAGAAGATGGAGAATTCTCAATCACATAACACAAGCTGCCGTGCTACACCCACAAAAAACATCAGAGTAAACTTCATTTTTTACCAGATGACTCACTTCAATACTCCAGACATACGTACGGCCACAGCACAAGCCTTCATGGTCTGTACTGTATATATCAATCCTTCACAATAGCAAGCCCAAAAGGAAAATAATCATCTACAAATGTTCACCCAATTAGAGCCTAAGCATCCTAAGAAATTGGAATCCCGTCATTTTAGAATCAGTGGAATCTCAGGAGTTCCACAGATTCAGACATTGTGCAGTTTCCAGAAAGCAACCAAATGCTGCTTCATATTGGTAGACCCTAAAAGAGTTGCAAATGAAAGTCTACTTCCACCAACCCGCAATGCATTTGCAAGTAGGGGTAATCGGTTCCAGGGGTGGGTAGGGTGCAGACCTAAAATCTGGAACCTACCTTGTTATAACCGGTTCTCAATTTTTGGAACTTGGAACCTACCCTATTTTTCCTAAACCCTGTTTTTCCGGTCCGGTTTCAGGGTCTACCCAATAACCTGTTTTTTTTTTTTCCTTTTTTTGGTTTCAGAAATTTGAAGCAAAATAAACAATCCACAAGCACTATCCAGCAATTGGCATGCTCCCACCAAACGCAGCATGTTTTCTCTTTTCTCTCAAATGCAGCACAATCAGACCGACCAAACAGCCATGGATACCCTAGAGCTTACCCCCACCAAACGAACACACAACTTGAACGATGGCCTAAAAAGTCAAGAGAATACAGTCGCCCACCATCCCGAACACAACCCCCCCACAAGCAAACAACAATCACCACAAAAACGCAGCACCAAAACACATCGAACAAGAACTCGAAAATCGCAAGAATTGTACTACTAACAAGGAGCATTCCTTCTTTCCTCTCAAATGCAACACAATCAAACTGAAAAATTTTACAACGAGAATTATCAAAAAAAATTTTGAACCCCTAGTCCCTTTTCCCCCATCCGTCCGAAAAATTTTACAACAAAAACCTCGTCACCTAACAAAAAAGTACCAAAAAAAATTCAATTGCGGACTCACCTTTCTCTCAATAGTTGCGACGAAGTCAGCCACAACAAGGCGAGAGGAGACGAGAGGGGTTGCGTTCTTGCGAGCCGCGGCGACGAGAGGCAACGAGCTGGGTTGCGGGGACTGAGACAGCGATCAGCCGCGACGATGAGTTGGGTTGCAGTGACAAGCAGCCGCGGTGATGAGCGGCGAGCAGCCGCGGGCGAAGAGCGGCGAGCAGCCGCGGGCGACGAGCCGAGCCGCGGCAACGAGCTCTTGCAAGCAGACTGAGAAAGCTGAGAAATGAGAGTCTGACGTTAGGGTTTTTACTTTTTAACGGTAACTTAAAACCGGTTCTAAAAATCGGTCCCGGTGGATTTTCACAAAGATCCGGGAATCGGACCGGTTTCAACCGATTCCAAAAATATAGAACCGATTTCCAGACCTGTATTTCGGATGGGCCAGTCCGGTTCCCGAATAAATCCGATCCGGTTGCACACCCCAATTTGCAACGGTTAACTCCTGATAGAGCAAGCTCCTTTCGCATAATGCTGAAAAGCCCAAGTCTAAAGAAGGCCAATGAAATCCAACTCCACAACAATTAAATCTTGCCAATACAAACGATGGGGACTGGGCTGATAATCAGCTAAAGTCATGGCCTAAGAAGATTTCCCGCTTATTCTTGTTTACGCAGCAACCCCGATGGCCGCGCCACCGGACACTTGCGCGGCTAGCGAAAATAGGTCAATGGCAGAGCTCCAGGCCACAGTTAAAGGGTTCAAGTCCCACCTTCTGCCCCCTCTGTCTTTGTCTGAAGCCAAGGAGTGGAGTGCATAATCCCCTTTGGAGACGGGGCAACGCATACAAGCAAACAATTTTGTACTTTCCCCCTAGGTTAGTGGCCAAAATTTTTGCTGAGCAGTGATTTCCCTATTGAATCGAGGATTGTTTACCATCCTTATAATCTGTCTTAAAGCGTTTTGCGAATTACTTTTCTCCACTTTGCACTTGCAGCAATTCTCCTAATTTTTCCCTAAGCGCTCCCTGTAACCCCACACAGGCCCTCCAACTTATCAACCACAAACGCCGAAATTCTAACCGAATACAAAAACGGGCATACGGCTACGAATTCCTCAAAATGATCGGAATTAGCATTCCATCACCTGGACCGCAGACATCATCTGGAGTGAAATCACCAGTCCGTTTAAAGCCCTAATTTGCGAAACAAAAAAGGATGATCACAAAGTACCTGACTATGGAAGCTCCGTTCAGACGCTGATCGGCCACGAAAATCCGTAGCCAGGTCCGGCCACAGCAATATCGTCGATCCGGACGGTCGCCGGAGAATTCCCTTCCATGAGGCCAAGCAGAAAAACTAGCACAGAGTTGCACAGAGAGAGAAAGAGATGAGCTTTTTTTATTTTTTTGGGCCCATTCCGAATGGAATGCGGATCGGACTGTTGTCTCACTTTTTCAATAAAAATATATAATGGAGAAATAAAACAAAAAAAGCAAAATTATGTCGTTTCTAATTACCTCAAATATTCTCGTCGTTCAGTTAATGAAGCTATGGCCTTGCACGAAAATATCAAAAGTTGCGGCGTATATCGAAAGAAAAAATCAGAATGAGAAGGTATCTCACCTGCAATCTGGAAGCCGCCGGAGAAAGGAGCTCTTAAGCTTAATGCGGACGCAGCCTTCGTTGCTAGCTCTACACCGGGTGCAATGGCTGGTGTATGCCGAGACTCTTCAGGAAAGCTCGTGGGAGGATTTGCTTATCTGATTCGGGCTCAATCGCCTCTTCAAGCAGAAGCCCTGGCACTGCTTCAAGGCGTGCGCTTCATGAAAGAAGTAACCGTGGAAGTGGAGTGTGACGACTCTACTTTAGTTCAGTCAATCATGTGTGAAGACTAGACCTGTCAAAATGGGTCATAAACCCATTTCTTAACCCATTTATTAGTAAATGGGTCATAAATGGGTTAGTTATATTTAGTAAATGGGTCATAAATGGGTACAAGTCTTATATTAGTGTTAAATGGGTCATAAATGGGTCGCAAATGGGTCATAAATGAGTTTACAACTGACTTAAACTCAACGCATTTCTCTCACCCTCACTCAATCTTGCACTCACTCATTATGCACTCTCATTTCAGCTTGGGTATGAATTTTCCTATATTTAATTAAATATGGAAGTATTTTAGCAATATGGGTCTAATCGGGTATGGGTTGGGTATGGGTCGGGTCGAGTATGGGTCAACAAAATTGCATTGCGCATAAATGGGTCATAAACGGGTTAATGGGTCAATTTGGGTCAGACCATTTATGACCCGACCCAAACCCAACCCGACCCACCCATTTGACAGCTCTAGTGAAGACCAACCTCCTTGGGACGTGGAAGTACTCATGGAAGAATGTCGGACCTCGCCTTCTTGCATGCCTTTTTTAATGTTTATCCCACTGCTCTAGGACTCAAAATACTGGAGCGGATTGGGTTGCTAAAGCTCAACTTCGCGGGACTCTTCCTCAGTGCTGGGTTTTCAATTCCCCTCAAATCCCTTTTAGATATTTTGTATGTCGAAACCCATTTCGGTTGTACTTTCACCTTATCTACTTAAATGAAATGGAATGATGCATTTTCGATCAAAAACAAAATATTCTCGTTGTCGGGGCCAATGAGAATTTATCGACAATTACACAATTGACCAATTGAACGGGCAATATATCCACATATAAATATAAACATCCGCATTACCTTCTTTAATTGTTTTGCTCTATAAAAAATTATCAAAATCGATGTGACAATATAGTTACTCATCGCTTACAAAACTAATGATCTTATCGTTTCTAGATAAAAATAAAAAATGTATCTATTTGATGATAGCGAGATAGCCTTTCTAATTTTTTTACTTGAGTTATCATAATAAATCTTGTAAATCATATGCCAGGCACATAAGATATTTGCAATATTTAACATTTTTTTCTAGCAAGCGATTTGTGTACTTATGACAAATTCTACGTCCAATATGTCAAACAAAATTTCTGAGAATCTTTGAATTAGAATAATCTCTTCTTCTTCTTTTTAAAAGCAGGTAAGAGGGATCCAAAGATAGATGTGTTCCACCATTTTTTGGGATCTACCATAAAAGAAATCCTATATATAAGGTAGAAAATCAAGATAATGCACATGTATATTTCGTATATTTAGCACAAGCATCGAATTCATTAATATTAATCTTTGTAGACACTTTATGTAGACAAATCACCCATGATAGTGCACACATCAAAGAAAAACAAAACAAAATGAACCATTTCAGGATTAGCACAATTGCTTAGAATGTCGGGGGTTTCCGGTTTAGGAACTGGGATCGTCCATTTGAATTCCACCAAACTACATATGAATGGCTCCGAGCCGATGCCTCTCGCACATGGAACTTAACCGGTTCGCGAGTCTTGCACGTTGTTCAGTGGCCTCTGAATAGCCAAGACTCCATGTCCGTGCCTTAAAAGAAAACGGTACGTACTCTTAATTTGATCAGACTCTTTCTCGTCCTATGGCCATACGTATTGTGTTAGAAGAGTGGGGCCTGCCTTTCTGTATCAGCATAGACCATTCACTTGGTCCCTCCGGTGATCCATGATTGAATGGCATGCAACATGGAGGGAGAAACAATTCATATTCCGAAGATGGACAGAGGCCTCTGAAATTGGGAAAGAAGGTGGGATTTGTGGGAATCTCCCCTTTTTTGCTTCTGAAAGGAAAAGCATCCGATCACGAGGATCATCATCCATTTTGAGTAGATTTTGTGGTCCTCTTCAATTTTACGCACAGATGCTCGGCCATTCAAGGCCTTAGAAGGGTCATTGCCTGTGGAAGGTGGAATTACAATGCATGTTTCGTAGTTTCGTCTACCTCGATTTGTCTATCAGTCATCATGTCCCCACGCACATCGATCTAATGGTCGGAACAATCTTGCATTTGGCTTGATCCTCGCCCTGCGGGGAACCCGCGTACTTCAAGTCGATTTTCTCCCGGACGTCAGGCGGGACTTCCTCCTCACAATCAATCTTGGTCAGATCCTGCTAGCCTGCGTAGCATACTCTCCCCGTGCTCAAACTCTAGGACTTCCGATTACTCCATCGGCACAAGTCAACCACGTCGCATCATTGAAACCAGTTTAACAGAATTGCAAAGTAGTGATGATACCCTCATTGATTATTCCTGCGAAGGTCGACGAAATGATCCATGTCATGGTTCCAAACTTCCAATCGTCTAGAATCCACCACCAAGGCATTTCCTTTCCTTTTACCTTTTACCGCTTCCGGCAAATCCTCCCTTGATTAAACAAAGATGCCCCAAAATATTTCTACACAACGAACCTACGACTAAAGCGATACTACGATTCCAGTGAAAATTTTCGACGTACCAGCTCCTCTACAGCTACCTGACTATTCAATTCCAGTATGTTCTTATGGACCATAAAGTCCTAGAATGATCAAATGGTGTCCAAACCCATGGAGAGCAACGACAAGTTAGACTATGCCCAGCCTAGAGGTCGACGGCAATTTGTGGAACCGTAGTTTTACTCTTAATTTTTTCTGAGGCTTGTGAATCGAGCTAACACGTTGTGCTACTGCCATTTACTTGGGAGCATAAGCTAATAGTTAAGTGCAAAGCAAATTTATCAGCATAATTGAGGACGAGGGGACAAACAACTACCAAATTTTTGTCTCTATCGTCGTTGTGGACTTTCCATTGTCCTCGCATGCAAACTTCAAGCTTGCCTATGACCTGTTTGTTCCAACATAACTAAATCTCCTAGACTTATCAATACCAAATAATACAATCTCCGATGATGAACGGTGCAGAGAGACACAGCAACTCAAGCAGGTGACCATAACGATTTTTTGAAGAGGCCTCAAAACTTTGAACCAGTTATTGCAGACTGTCCTGTTTTGGGGAATGCTGACGGGAGTAATGCTGGCCCTGATGGTAGGAATGGCCTATTTGACCACGAAAATGGGTGTAATATTAAAGATGTGTTTCAAGAGGTGCAGAAGTTTTTTCGAATCAGAGACCCTCAATCCAGAGCCAAATAAAGACAATAGGTTACACAGTTACACTGATTCCCTAGCTTTCCACCCTAGCTTCCCAACCATGAAATCTTGACCAATGCAGCCCTAGAAGCCTTTGCAGTCTTAATTTATAAGGTTGTTGCCGAAGTTCTAGTTTTTAGACTTAAAACTCGGCTGCCATACTTGGTTTCCTCGGAACAAAGTGCTTTTGTTGAAGGAACACAAATTCTGGACTACATTTTGTTAGTCCATGAAGTGGTGAACCGATTGAGGGTATGGAAAAGAAAAGGATGTCTGGGTATGAATAAAGCTTATGACAAGGTCGGATGAGATTTGTTAACAAGAAAATGGGCTCTGTTGGATGTTTAGGTGAAATGGATAGCACAGTGTGCGAAAACTGCAACTTTTAGCGTCGAGATGAACAAAAGTGCCTCTTCAATACTTCCAACCCTCAAGAGGAATTCGACAGGGCAATCCACTTTCGCCAATTGTTGAGGCAAATGTGTCGTCTGTACTGATGCACGATGCAATAGAGGCTTGACGCATAAAAGGCATCAAGCTAGATAGAATTCACCCAACCCTATCACATCTCGTTTATACAGACGGTTCCTTTTTCTTCCTCGATGGATTGTTACAGAGAGCCAATAGTTGGCAGATGTGTTAAATCAGTATTGTTTTGCTTCTGGACAAACAATTTGAGGCCACAGACAGTCTCTTCCAAATCTCCAACATACATTATTTGGTGTTTACATAAAGGAGGAATTTCTTTTTTCACATTCATTACAGAATCAAAACTGGAGAGAGTTTACTGTACACATTGATACTCTGTCCCAGGTGGTTTCGTGCCTTTTATATGGGAAAGTCTATTATACGAGGACTGAAGAGAGAGAGAAGCTAATTTTTGGCCAATTTGAGACTCAGAAAATCAGAGACTATTTCGGGAACGATGCTTCAAATCCAACATTTGCCTATGCTTACTTGCTTAGAGGCAAAGCGAAGCCTTGGCTGAAGATGAGCTTTCCTTAACTTGCGGCCATTATAGACAGTGTGTCGACATCTCCAATATTTCAACAAGAACCGTCAAATTTGCATTAGATTTGCTATAAACTGTTATTGATGAATAACGAAGGCCAAAAAGGGAATCGAAATTAAAAGAGACAAGTTTCTTCACAAATTCAAAGCAGACAACGAAATTTCACCAAAATAGATTGGTAGTTAAATCCATCCAAGACTTCACTGAGACGCGTCTTGTTGCAGAAAAATCTAATCGCAAACATACCCGTGAATCATGATAAAGAGGCCTAAAGGGCAGCCGCAAGACGAAAACATAGAAGAATCCACCAGGAAATAAAACTTGGAAGACAGCTACATTATAAAATTGGCGAAATTTACAAGTGAAACCATCATAAGTCATGATAGTTCTGATTGGAGACATGCTACTCGTCCAACAAAAAGCAGTCAGTACACTTCCAGCAAAAGCTAAAACAGCCACTAAACATGACAAACTGATACAAATATTGAGGATCAAATGAAAGCCAACCCATATGATCCGACGTTGCCAACTTAAGCAACTGGTGGGCGGAGAACATGATCTTGTGAGGTATCAACAGTCGCTGGAGGCATGAATTGCCACATGGCAACACCAGGGTAACCAAGGAAAGGTACCAACTTGTTTCCAGGGGCTTGGCCTTGGGTCGCAAAAGCCGCAGGAATTGCAGGAGGTGGAGGCAAGAAGCTTGGTTGTGCGTTCATGGCCTTCAACTGGTGTTCCAACTTCTCCTTCTCTGCTTTCAATCTTTGCTTCTCGTCACGAAGCTCATTTTTCTCAGTCTACAAATGTGAAAGCAAATGTAAGGCACCGAATAGTTCAATCAACCATTTCGAATAATGATCAACGCCCAAAAGGTTTCATGGAATTGAGGGGAAAAGCCTATATATTTTGATAGAATTAAAACACTCAAACTGAACAAAGGGAGGGATCATGTCTAAATTCAATTCTCCAAATGTTTATAGAACATAGCAGACTCACTTTCAACTCCTTGATTTTCTCTTGGAGACTATTGCTTGAGTCCTTCAATTTCTGAGCTTCACCACGTAACTGGGTCACCATTCGAACAGCATCTATCAATATGGCAGCCTTGTCAGTCTTAGGAGGCCTTCCAGGATCAAGGAGAGACGCCAATTCCAAAAACCTACCAGTTATAACATTGAACTATGTTAAAAGCATGAGACAGTTTTGTTTTTCTTTCAGCAAAAAGCTGAAGTGAGAGGGCAACTGTATGCAAGTGATTATGACGAGGACAATCTGTGTGCATATGCATGCAAGAGTGTACACGGGGCGGAAGAGAGATTTACTTGTCATTTAGTCTATCTCTGCGCAACTTCTCCCTACATGCCTTGGAACCAGAAGCACTGCATGATTCCGTTCTAACCCTGCAGCAACAGCTCCAAATTAAATAAACAAGAATCCTGCATAAACCGATCCCTGCAATAGCCTCCTCAAGCAAATCAAAATACGTTATATGTGCACAACTGACAAAAAATCCAAGTTCAAATTTCAAGCAAGGATATGACAATCTTCATTTCCTAAGCCCAAATTCAGCCAGACTTAAGTCTGCAATTACCACAATAGAAAGAATATCCAGTCAGGCAATCATGAATTAAAATATACACCATTCTGCTAACATGTACTCAACATGAGCGTTGATCATGAGCACAGGCTATTACTGAAACCATAACCACAAATCCTTGCAATGCAGCCATAATTTGAGTTGGTCTCTTACATGGTGACCATATCCACTTCCAGAAGGTTAAACACAATTATATCAAATAACTTGGAAAAACTGGAAACAGAGAAAATTTAACTCCAATCCTCGCTTTGCAATTTAACATAGAAACAGATACCTCTTTTTTGAGCCATTTTCCTTCACTCCATCTGACTCCCCAAAGGAACCATCAATTTCCGTGCTACACAAAAAATACAAGTGTAAGAAATCCAACAGGCGAACAAAGCAAATAGAAGACGGTGAATTCTTAACCATATAAAATCAGCTCACGTGCTACACTCACTTCAATACTACAGAAATACATACACCCACAGCACAAGCCTTCGTGGTCCATCCAATTCAAAATAATTCTTTACATTAGCAAGCCCAACCAGAACGTAATCATCTATAAATCTTGATCCAATCAGTGCCTAAGCATCCTAAGAATTTGGAATCCCATCATTTCTAATTAGCGGAATCTCGGGAATTTAACAGATTCACAGATATTGTGCAGTTTCAGAAACCAACCAAATGGAAAGAGTCAAAGAGTTGAAATGGAAGTCTACTTCATCCAACCAAAAATGTCTTTGCAAGGGTTAACTCCTGACAGAGCAAGCTCCTTCGGATAATGCTGAGAAACCCAAGTCTAAGGAAGGCACCAGAAATCCAACCCCAAAACAATTAAATTTTGATGATACAAACGATAAGGACTGGGCGATTAATCATATTAAAAATAATGTTCTTCAGATACTTTAAGGATATAGCGCAAGTCAAGCTCATCTTCTCGAACCAAACAGGAACCTAATATTCAATGTTCATTCCTCCACACACTCAAAATGTGAGCTCATCCAAATACAGCAAAAGCCATGGCCTAAGGAGATTTCCCACTTATTCTCGTTTAGGCAGCAAAGACAGCCTCAACGGCTTGCACCAGCAAACACATGCGCAACCGGCGAAAATAACGCAATGGCAGAGCATAACCTTGCCCGGGCTACAATTACAGGTTCCCTCAAGTGGCTCCCTCAGCTCCTCGCTTCTTCGCCCGAAGCTAAGGAGTGGAGTGCATAAGCCCCCTTTTGAGCTAGGGGCAACAGATACAAGCACAAAATTTGAACTTTACGGTTTTCCCCAAAATTAGGGGCCAAGATTTTGCTGAGCAGTGATTTTCCTATTGGATTGACAAATAACACAGGTCCTTCAACTTGTCATCCACAGAGACCGAAGCTAAAATCCGAATCCAATACAGCATACACCTACGAATTCCTCAAAACCACAGAAACTAGCATTCCTTCACATGACGACCGGAGACGTCATCCTCGATTGAAACCACCGTTCCATCCCGTTTAAAGCCCTAATTCGCGAGACAAACAAACAAAGAACGAACGGACGGACGGATCGGAGTAAGACCTGAAAATGGAAGATCCGTCGAGAGGCTGAACGGGCCACGGGTATCCGGAGCCGGAGACCTGGAAATGCCCGTCGGCCACGGCGATGTCGTCGATCAGGCCGCAGTCGTAGATCCAACTCGTGTGCTCCGGAGACACCATCTCGGACGGCCGCCGGAGAGCCAACCCGATCCCCGGGCCGTTGCCGCACGCACGCACGCACGGCGAACCGGGAGAATTCGCGGGGCGGCGCTTCGGATTGCGGGGGGGAAAGGAGGTGGCGGCGGTGGTGGTCGGATGTTCGGAGCCCCGGTCGTGGAGGAAACCGTGTTGGCAGAGAATTGGAATTGGGGGGGCCTTTCTTCCCGGAGCCAACTTGGGGATGAAACGAGGTCGGACTCGCACGAGGTGTAAAACAAGTGGCAATTAATATCCTAAGTTTAGTCCGGTGAACAGTATCGCTCCCGAATTTTTTCGTTTATGCTAACGTAGGTCCTGAACTTTGATCCGGTACGTAATATCGCCCCTGAATTCTTTATTTGTTCGATGTCGTCTATAAAATATTTGGAAGTTTAGGGTCTGTGTCGAACCAATTAAGAGCTCAGGGACGACATTACATAGAAGCCATTCGTGTCGTTTTCTCTAAAAGTAACAAATAACGCGAAAAAAAAAATAAAGTCGTGTCCTTTTTAATATCTACAAATATTCTCGTAATTGGGGCAAATGAGAATTTACCAAACTGGTTATGTACGGTGCCCGATCGCCTTTCGAAATCATTTTTGCTTATGAGAAATTACTAGAATCAAGCATCCATTAATCCGTGGCCGAAAAGGCTAAAAGACTTACCCTTTTTTTGCTAGGACAAAGTTTTGTTCATCTGGAAATTGCATACCTAAATTCATCGTTTTAGTTACCCTAACAAAATTTTCTAAACCTCATGTCGGGAACAAAATGCCGAGTATATTCCACAGTTTTATCTAATGGTGTGGGAGTGATAGGCGCACTTATGACATAAATTAAGCCCATTATGCTGAATAACATTTTATTAGAATCGTTAAATTAAAGTTTTCTTTTTCTAGCACTCGCTAAGCATACTTAATGACGAAATATTTTGATTTCGCTATATGGTTAATATAGCGGTCCAATAGCGTCCGTCTCGGACCGGTTCATTCAAGACTTTACTCATCGAGTATCCAATCAGACTTGAACTCGAAATTACCAATAGAAGAGCAAGTTCTCTTATCATTTAAGTCAGCGCGTACGTAAATAATTGCAATGTGATATTGCCAAGTGGAGTATAGAAAGATAATGCGAGGTGCGACCGGAAGCCGACATGTCGATGTCGGCTTCGATATTTCCGATTGGCTGTCGCGAGCGATTATTCAAAAACGGTAGTGGTGGGACATCAATGGCCCTGGACCGGTGAATGCCTTACCTACAAGATGATGCGGCTCCTCGCACCCTTAACTCTCTCTCTCTCTCTCTCTTCTCGAAAAGTGACGATGCCAAAAGGAAAGCCCAAGGGCATATAAAATTTGATAAAATTTTGGATTCCAAATGAAATTTGTCGAATGTTTGACTGTTTTCCCCTCCCAGTGGAGCATCTCCGAATGTCCGCGCTCTTTTTAGGTTAACTTTTCTTTATCAAACGCGCACTCTTCGCGGCGTACAAAATTAAACAAAACGTCTCGCATAAAATAAGAATCGAAGATAGTGCGTGTTAAAGCTTCAGGGATCGCTTGTTTACGGGGTCAATGTACTCTTCACACGCATGAGATCATGAAAATCGATTCTTGGAAGAGACTTTTGCGGACAATTTTCAGACCACCCATGCGCATGGAGAGAGGAACAACTTGGCTTTGGCAACGCTGGCGATCATTTTTGTTTTGCAACCCTGTCTTATCTTACGTATAATAGGAAATGCGGTGGGACAAATAACCCAAAGTTTTCGTTCCGGTAATAAGTGGAGGCCTCTGAAATCGGCGAAGAAGGTGGGATTTTGTGAGATTATGGAGGAATCTCCCCCTTTTTGTTTCTGAAAGCAGGGCATCTATCAATTCGGACGATCTCCATTTTGGAGATTAGATTTGGTGGTCCTCTTCAGTTTCGCGCACAAACTCCGGGTCATCGAACGGGCTCGGATGGGGACACCACTACCAACATGGTTGGCCCTTCGAAGCCTCGGAAGGGTCATTGCCCGTGGAAGATGGTAACCATGCCGCATCGGCTCGCTAAGTTTCAACAACCGGGACATGACTGCCGAAATCGTATGGCGATCGCTAACGATCGGGACAAACTTCAAAAGGGTCCGGTAAACATTAGGAATTCCCACTAAGAAATGTGAATACCGGGGCTTTCTTGCGGAATCAATATGAGTATGGCAAGTCGCGATTAGCATTCATTGATGCTCGGTTTATTTTATATTAATAGGGATCGGCGTGGCAATAAGTCCTTTTAAGGTCTAATTCCTCGGAAGATGCTCGTGCGCATTACCTTCATATCATACAAGATGGAATTGCTCGTGCACATTAACTTCTTCCAGATTTCTTTCATTGAAAAAATTGAAGATTTTCCATCGAAATAAAGCATCATACCTACAGATTTAATTGCACATTAAGCGATATTCCCCTCTTCTTCTTCTTTCTTCTTCTTTTTTCCCCAACTTGCATTTCCCTATCATATCTAGATACAAATTTTTTACGAGTTCTATCCGAGATAGTCCAAAAATTACAATAAGTTTTTTTGGAAAAGGACAAGTAACTGCCACAGAAGAAAAAGACGACATGTGACCCCAAACCAAGTCCAAGACATGACAACTCCTAGTCAGACACCCCTATCTCTCCTCTGCCGAAGTCATGTGATCTCCACTCAACTTTGCCATAGAATAACTAAACATGTTGCAGAAAACTCCTTCCTTCCTTTTTTTTTTCAAAAGAAGGAACCAATGACTTCACGGAATCGCTATTGCGTTTCCATCCGGGTCTTATTTTCTCGATCGCATCGGGTGAAAGGGAAACGACCCAATTACAAATCGGGCCCGGAAAGTCAAAAAGAGACCACTGGCTTTATGGAGCCACTTTTTCTCCAACTAACCAAAAAAAACCCACACCCCTTACAAGGTGCCACGTGCAAAATGGCCTAATTCAGGAGAAACATGATCAGTAAAACACGTGATTACTATAGGTACGACGATAATTTCTCACGATATACACTGGCATAACGGTTGGAGCACATGAAAGCTCCGAACTATCACATGCGATCGTGGAATGCGCAAATCACATGAAGTACACAACTATCCAATTAGATGCAGCATTGCTTGTCCTGAGTGTCCGAATGCGTCAAGTTCTCACAAACTGCCAAATATCGGATGGTAGGTAACTACGAGCAGCCGTAAGCAAGCACTCAACGCACGATCTTTACAAGTGAAACTATACTGGCTCATTTGGCCAGTTCAGAAGAGACCATGTGAAACTATCATCAGCCACCCCCACATCTTATCAAATTGCACAAATCTATCCGAAAATAGTGAATACACTCCGGTTTTGAACAAGTAAACAGATACATGGACCAGAACAAGAATGATAATGGTACCTGGGATGAACTCATAGTGGTCAGCAGAGATTAGCGATTTACTTTCAAATGCGTCAGTTTGTGGAATTTCGAGCGGAATTAAAAGCCCTTCATCCACTTGAGGAGTAGCCAGTTTATACAGTGTCAAATCTCAATCCCAATGCCACGTATTTATCAGTAGTCAGGACAAACAAGATGGGTACGATTTACTTTTGACGATACACCCCAGTGAATGCTTCTCTATACAGAATACAACCAGCCTATGTTAGCATTGATATCACTTGCGCAAGCTTGAGTTAAAAGGCATAAATATATCAACTTTTGACAAAAAAGAACAGCTCCTTTCGGCAAAACAATCACCCATAGCTCAACCGAGAATCCAAGGACCGTATGTTTGTCTGTCGTCGAGGAACTCCAATCTCACAAGCATTTACGCGTGCTGCGAAACGAAGAGAGCAGAGCGACTCTCCGGCCGATGAGGGATCAGGAGAGAGATTCACAAACATTAGTGTCTTTGAATCTCCACCTAGACAAGGCTGTTAACCAAGACTTCGAAGATTAGTGCCTTTTCAAAATCAACCATAATATGAGGAAAAGTGAAAAAAGTATTGCTCATCGAAAATTCACCAATAGCAGACACACGATCCGACACAGCTTATGATCCGCTGGCCATGTCCAAGACAACTGCCAACTTAAGCGCGTATACAATCCCTCCAACTAACACTACAATCGCCACAAAGCTCACATACTCCCCTGATTTTTACAAATTTACTGTCACTGCACACTATCTCCTAAACTCAATCTTTCTAATGACAAAGATAACTAGTTTTTAACTACCAGTTTTCTGCTGAAACCATTTACTCATTAAAAAAAACACGAGATGTCTTTATGTAATTCGGATGAGTTGAGTCAAATTTTAATTATGTGCAAAATGAAAAAAATCACATACTTCTTTGCCTTGAGTAGACATAAGAAAGCTAACCAACAACTTTCAGTTACCTGAAGAAGATAAGTAAGCTTGGAGTTTCTGAATGGTACATGCTCCTCCTTCTTGGCCAAAGCAAATATGGCATCACTTAAGGATGATAAACTCTTGTTAATAGCCTAAATTCCACAAGAAACGGAAAAAAATAGCTCAGATGAGATATTCTAAGGACAAGAAACTACAATCAGGTCAAAAGAGAAATATACTTGAGTTTCCTTCAAACGATCACCGGTTGAACCACTTTTAGACAAGCGCTCACTTCCCGCTAGATCTATGAGATTCAAGACGCCTTGCACTTGTTGTTCAGTGCTCTATCAGATCACAGGACAAGTTCAAGGTTACAATAGTAATTGAAAAAAAAAATTGTATTTTTGTTATGTTCCAAGACACCACACACATATGTACACACACAGAACAGGGAGGAAGGGAGGAGGATATACCTCATTTACACCGGAAATACGCAAGGTAAAAACAAAATGACTTCTCGATGAATGCTCGTTCATTTGGGTCTTGCCAACAGACCTGAAGAGAAAGGTTATACCATAGATGATTACTCATATACCGCACATCACTAAATTATCGTTCTTTTTAGAATAAAAAAAAAAGAGGTAAGTCAATATGCTGCATGCTTTGGCTTCGCCTATTCTTTAGCTATCAATATCATACCTAAATCTTTATCTAAAATATAGACAATTGCATTCCCTTGAAAAAACATGATGAAAAGATTCAATTCAACAGGGTAGACATTCTCTTCTTCCCTTTTTGCAATTCTTCTGCAGCCTCCTCCCTTGTTTCTCTCTTTTTCTTTTACCGTTTGAAAGAAGTAAAATATAGTATTCTCACCTGCTATGAGCAGCATGATTTAAAAGGTAGGAAACCTCTCTGCTGCTACGAACATCCACAACCGTCAAATCAGAAACATGAGTATTTCCATTGGCATCGTGTTTGATTGCATATTGCTTTGCGTTGACATTTTCTGTCCGTGTAGAATCAATACTTGACCGATTGGATGGTAACAGATCACGAATTGATTCATTATATATCTCCAACATCGACACCTGGAAAGGTTTGAACCAGCAGACTCACGAAAAACATACGAGAAAATAAGCAAACAGCCTCAAAAACACTGAATAGAAAAGTTTCATGCCTGCAATTCATATTTCCAGCCTTGAGATTGAAGAGATTGTTTTGTTTGGAATATTTGCTCTAAAGAGCGCGGTATCAGTCCTTTTTCATCCACGTGTCCTGGCGTACCCATCATAGTGTAGGTTTTGCCTGAACCTGTTTGACCATAAGCAAAAATGCAAACCTGGAGACAAAACAAGAAAAGCTCAATCCTGGAGAAACTAACGTCATGTAAAAAAGGCATGTTTGCCTTGCTTCTGCAGATGGCATTTTGATATTTATGGAAGCTCCGGCCAAACGAGTACAAGAAAGCAGATTCAGCAATGAAATTCGTATCACATGTAATAGTGACAAACTTGACTAGTTTGAAAATCAACTATTTTACCTCTGGAAAAATCATGTCCTTCTCTACATGGCAGTAGATCAACATGTTAAAGATAATTCAGCGAAACAGTATCTAATGACTTGTGAGACAATTTACCTTGTAACCGTCAAGAGCACTTTGTACAAGTTGTGAAATTTCAACAAAAACATCCTCTTGTGAAGAGTCGGGCATAAAAACTTTGTCAAATGTGAAAGGATATTTTTGTCCTGTTCACAGCAGAAAGATACATGAGTTTCTACATCATGCAACATGGCCAATTGCAAAAGAAAAAGAAGAAGAAAAGAACAAAACACAGCGCTTGATCGAGACTTCACCATTTTGAACAAGATCAATCCCCCGACCGAGAGCCTCCATGGATGTGGGATAGGATATCACCTTTGCTTCTGAACTGCTCTCGTCCGGCAAAAGAGGGCGCACTCTGCAAAATACGCGGATATTTCCTTTCAACTCCTGCAGCATACACAAAAATAAGTTACGAATATGATCAAATGGTAAATCATATAAACAGTGTTGTCTTGCCGGTGATGATAAATACCAGGATAGTATTGTGCAACTTTTTACGTAATTTCTCTCCCTCAATGAGCTTAAATTCTGCATCGGCTAGACGGATTTGTAATTCAGATAAGAGTTTTCTCTGTTCGTCAGATTCTGCTCTCGTTTCCAGGGTGGATAAATCAGATGCCTGAAAAAGGGTATTTGGGATTATAAAAATGGACAGAACCATTAATATGACAAATTTTGATTATCTATTGAGAAAACACCTATGAGGGTGCACACTCCTATTTTTAGCAAACCATAAGTTACCTCCAATCTCCTCTCAGCAACTATCAGCTTGTCCTGCAAAGTCCTTATTTGCTCACTCTGACACAAACACTTTGCCTACAACAAAATACCTCAACTATTAGTCAAACAATCATTTGGTCACAAATAGAATCACTATATTTGTATACAAACTGAGCACGTTAGAGAGAACCTCCAATTCATTTGATTTTAGCGTCAGGTGATCCAACTCAGAGCAAGATTTTCCAGTAAATTCTTTGTACTTAACAACTTCAACTGTTAGAGCCTCCACTTCCACGCGATATCTATCGCGTTCATCTCTAACTTGCTGCAGGTCCCCTCTCAAACATACTACCTCATTTGAAAAAACCTCTTTCTGATTCATAGCCTCCTCTTGAGAAGCCTGACAATATAGCCAAGTAGACTTTAGCCTATTAAACCCAAAAAAGGAAGTTAGCCTGAGCAAATTAGCATTAAACCTAGTTTTAGATCGACATGTTTGCTACCTTAAATAAAACAGTAACAAAAGATGGTCTAAACCTACTATGATATATGCAAGAGCTTATGCATAATGTTTCTGTTTTAAACATCCATCCAGATGGTGATTACAATGAAAATTGATCGGTGCAAAGAAAACATCGAAAAAGTTATGATTGTTACTTCAAATCCCAATGAAGCCACCAATCTCCCTGTATATGTTAGACTCGGAACATAATCACCAAAACTCTTAGTAGCCAAAAATTACTTTACAGCATAGTGGCCATCAATTCGAGGAAGATAAACAATGAGTTGATCTGCTGTGCGCTGTTTAAAACAAGAGCAGTTTACAGGATGCAAACGATATCAGATTCATAGTAAAGTAAATCCTCACTTTCACTGAAGCATATTGCTCCTTCAGCGAGTTATGATGACCTCTTAAGGCGCAGAGTTCCTCAAAAAATGTTGCTTTATCATTCTCACTTTTCTTTAGACTCTCGCTGGCAGTACTAAGATCTGACTGAAGTTTACTGTTGTACTGCTGTAAGCTCGCATTGTAATCTTGTAACCGTTTGTACATGTCATTAATTGACGAAATCTGCAATATGCAACAAGCTTCATCAGCATACTTCCCAGAGGAAAAGCCATACATATAACTGGAAAACTAAAAATTTTGACCCAATGAAATCCGCAACATACTCTCTGATTAGCACTTGACAGCTCATGTTGAGCTTTGGCAAGATCTTCAGAAAGAGAAGCCTGCGACCTCTCACTGTTGAGTCTGCCCTCCCTTTCCTTAGCAAGAGAATCTACTGCAGCCTGATTATTATGATCAAACCATTTTTAGACTTCCCGAAAGCTGACCATTTGAATATGACTCGAATATAAACCAGTTACCAGCTTCTCTGCTTGTTCTTTTGCGAGTTTCTCCTGAGCCGAAGCAAGATTCTTCCTTAGCTCAACAATTATAGAACTCAGCTCTTCCTCCTTATTTTTTGATGAAACCTCTGTTACAAAATGCATCGACATAACAAATTGAACGCTTTGATCAAACAGGAGAGAATACTATAACCTTCACAATTTCCCAGGAAGCCCTTACCTAATTCATCAAGCCTTTGCTGAGTATAATTCAAGGCATTTCTTAACCTCTCCTGTTCTTGTAGATAGCTATCCTCAAGCTCTTGAAACCATTTGACGCAAAGCCTCAGCCTTTTTATATAATCCAGCATATTCTCGCATCTCTCCTGACAAACCAAACAAGCACTATTCAAGGACAAAACAATGAACGAAGACGTTTGCATAATGAAATTAGTCTTATCTGCTGACCACTAATCTAACTGATCCCCTCTGCTCTATCACCACATCCCATTGAAAACTAAAAACCGGCGTCATAAGAAAATACGCGAGGGAAAATTTCAATTCCGATAAAAACTGAAAGTTCATGGCTGCCCCGGATCAGAAGCAAAAACAATTGATGAATTAGAACTGCAGTAGATGTCTCGAAACACTAAAGCTGCTAAAAAAACAGCACGATTCACGCTTCTTCATCTTTAACACTCGAAACTAGCCGAATGAAAAATGGCCGTGTGAAACATGAGAGATGTCTGGACGGTAGAAAAGAAGAGTAAGAGGCTTTATACGCGCAGAATTAACCGAATGCAGCACAGAGAACTCTCGAAATTCGACACATCGAATGGCGCAAACAAACCATGAATGCCGGAACGCAAAACACGGACCTTGTAATTGAACTTGTTCTTCGATTTCGGCTTCTCATTCACCAGGGCGTCGACGTCCTCCCTGGTGAACTCTATCCCGCTGCACTCGGAGCCGGCATTGCTCGCCGGAGCGCTGTTAGGGCAGAGATCTTGGCCGCCGCTAACCACCGAGAACGCCTCCCGGCTCCTCAGCCTGGCCGCCGCCGCCGCCGTCGTCGTGCCAACCATCCTCGGCCCCACCACCACCGACCACCGATCGATCTCCCCGCTCCTTCCCGGTCACTCCGAGCTCCTCGAGCTCATCGGCCTCGCACTTCTTCTGAACCATGCACGTCACCACAGAAACAAGTCCGCATCACTCCTCACGCGGACGCAACCACGAGACAGACAACAAGAGTCACCGAGCAAAAGCGCCAAGCGCGGCCAAAAAACCTAGAGCTCGTCGGACCTTATTTCACGTCGCACCGCACCGCAACCGGCTCGCGCTTCCATCTCCACTTCATGCGCGCGCGGATGCTCGGAGGGGGGAGCCGCGACTGCAAATCGGCGGAGTGCGCGCACGGAGCGAAGAAGGATTGCCGGAGATCAGAGAGGGAGCGACGCGGCGGCGGAGGCGGTGCTGCTGCTGCTGCTGCTGCTGCTGCTCTGGTTCTGGAGCGGGGGTGGGGGTGGTCTGCTGCCCCGGTCCTTCCTCGACGCCATTTTCAAGAGCCTCGAGAGAAAAATTTTTTTTTACTCTTCTCTTCTCCCTCACAGACGAGACGCGCGGAAAGAGAGAGAGAGAGAGAGAGGGGGAGGGTGGCCCTCGGCGTGGGGCCCGGTCGTTGATTGAGTCCCAAGGGATTTGAACGGATCGGGGCCGTTGCTTCGAGATGCGGTAAACACGATCGGTGGGATATCAGCCCTCGACCGAGACGGCCAGCGGGGGGCGCTCCCGCAAAATGGCGACCGACCCGGGGTTGAAACGGTCATTCCCGATGGACGGATACCGTTTAAAAATCGGCCCCCCATCTTTTCTTTTTCTTTTTTTAACGTTGCGTGTATCTGAAAATTTTAAAAAAAAAGGGGGGGGGGAAGAAATAAAAAATATACAATATTGGACTGGAGAACGTTAACTGCAGTTAGGGTTCGGGGTAAAAAAGAAGGAGACGGGGGTGGAGTTTGAAATTTTTTAAATCGGGGGATCTGGCGGTACTATGGTAGCGAGTCGTTGGGCCGCTGAATTTACCCAAATGCCCTTGCTCCTTCCGGGCGCCCGTCCCTCCCTCGGGAGGTCCTTTTCCGACAATTCGGCTTTCGTATCTCTTGTTTGGTAGCACTCGGTCCGAGCACTTGAAACTTACCTTGCCTTCAAATTTTAAAACAGAAAATAGGTTTTCTTTAAGGAATTAACAATTGTCCGGCCAAATAAATTAAAAAAAAAGAAGAATTAACATTTGCGAAGAATATGTCGACTTGAAGGTTTGTAATGTTCCACGTTCAATCAAAGGCAAATTGTTTTTGCTTGCTAAAATAAAATTGCAAACGTTTATTAAATTCGAAGACAGTAAAAATGAGAGGTACGATCGGATATTAAATAAACACGAGAAAAGGGAATAAAACATCCTTGGCAAGGACTTTTGCGGCATTGTTGATGAGTTATTTTAAACGGGTGTCATGAAATCATTTATTAAGCATAATTAACGACGGAATTACACGCGGCACGCGAAATTTAAGTCCTTTGAAAAGTTCTCTCTTCCTTTCTGTTGCTTTAAAGGGCCCTTCTTTTATTATGACTTGCAAAATAGTGAAAGGATCCCAGTTGGGTTTACGCTTGTGCCGCGTAAAAAAATTGAAATCTACGGTAAGACGAGTTTGTTTGGTAAGATTTCAACATCCGTGTCCATTTTACAGTTACAGTTACGTGTTGTATACGTATACATAGACATGCAAAAATCCATGTTAACAGGGGGTTAGTCCCTCTGGGGGCAACATATAAGATTCTCGTTGGGATGAACGAGTCTAGACATTTCTATAGACGTCAGTGGCGAAGGGCTCGAGACGGAAGCAAAAAGCAAACGGACGTTAATTAGCGAGATACAGGATTCTCGTTACGCTCCTATCAACGCTCGGCAGAGAATGTCTCCGTATAAATGGAGAAATAGGCACCATGGTATCCGTTCGAACCACGCGGCCATACATCGAAGACGCGTGCTCATGAAAGTCACGGAGCACCGAAAATTACAAAGGGCGGTTCTCGTCGATTCCTAACGCCAGACTTCACAGGAAAAGAAGACGCTGCGTATGGAAATAGAATGGTTAGAGCTAGATTGGAAAGCTGGCGAGAGCACGTGCCAAATCGTGGGCACGCCTAATTTACCGACATCTGTTGCCCCCTACAACAGAGAGGAGCCAGAAAGTATGTCCTCGTACAATTTGGGTAGTCACCAATCAAGTTTCTTTTGCTCCACACAAAAGGGGAAGCTTCCCCATCGCCAGACATTGCCATTAGAATCGGATTCGAATAAATAAATTGATTAATTAGTTAAGCTTCTGTTGCTTCAAAAGGGAGTTAAGAATTTTCCACTTTATAACCCCCCCACCCCCGCTCTGTAATGTAAAGCATAAGCGCCAAAACATTTTTAATTAGATAAGCAAAAAGGGGAAATGGTGCGAGTTTGTTGCCTTTTCTATTCATCAATTGGTGCTCGGCTGCATTCTTGGGACGTCCATTTCTCATCCCGCTTTTCGCCTCAGCCTTCCCCTCTTTAATCGGCCGCACGACCAAATTGATGGCCTCTACGATCCCGGGTAATTCAATCGAGCCGACGAGACTATCTTCCGGACTTTACTTCAAGAAAATGCGAGATTTCAGGGGCAGCGCGTGATAAAATTACAAGAAAGCGATCCTTTTAGCGTCAGGATATTGTCCGGATCAAATGGTATACGGCGTAACACGGCATGCCAAAATTACTCCGATATGTCATTGTTTCGTCGCACGAGACAACAACAGTAAGAAAGAAAGAAAGAAAAGAGGCTATGTTCCATTCCTCGACATGGCGTGAAACGATCCCATTTACCTAAACGGAGCAAAGACCAAACATCTTTTTCCAAATCAGAAACCCTTGGCTTCGCGCGTACGGCTGTTGAATCGATGTAAAAGAGGATCAGGTTTTGTTTACTTTTGTAGGTGTAACCTTCACAACATTGACGGACCACCATCAGCTATGAATCTATGATGCATTAGAGTTTAAATCGCAAGGCACTCTGTCGTTGCTCGGTTCCGTCGATCGCGACATATGCAAGGAGAGCGTAGACTCCAGTAGAGAGGGCCATGCCTATTACGTGACCTCCACCAAGGAATTGGTGGTGGTGGTGGTGGTGGTAAATCTGATGACGACGACGACGACTATTGGAAATCGGCAACACATCGGGGCTGCCTTTGTCAACTTCTTCTAGCCAGCTGTGGAAGGAATCGTGCAAAATCAGTGTCGGCAGCTCTCTCGGATTCGGGGCAAAGACGCGAGAACTAAGCCAAGCGATCAATTTCCTAGGGCTCCATAACCTCTCGCCACGATACGACGAGTAGTGCCAAGACGCAACGGCTAGGATCCGGATAGAGATTTTCAGGCGCACCCGAAGGTCACGCGGTCAATTCATAACCCGAATGTTTGCGTCGTCGCAAAGCTGTTATCCTTTAAAAAAACAAAAAACAATCTAAATCATACAAATTTTTTTTTTCTTTATCGAAGAATGACATCCTTATGCGGAGGTGACGCGAGACACGCGACTGGCTATTTCGCGCTCGATGCGTAGGCAATCTTGTCACTTCTCGGAATGCTTTGACGCTTCTAAATGAATTTTTCATTTTTTTTTGGGGGGGGTCAAAACCCAAATGAATGGAAAAGGTCTCTTCTCTTTCGCGTAGGCAAGCCAGCGAAAGGCAGGCTTTTTGCGCGAAGCGGGAGGGTACGTGTCTCTGCGGTCAGCAGCAGAAGGCAAAGGCGGTGTCGTCTCTTATCGGGAGCGATTTTGTCGCGTTCATCCTGTGCGCATCCGGAGTGATGCGCGTATGGCAGATTTTAGGAGAGGCAGGATCCCGATAATCAAAAGGCCGGACGAGGGAGGATAACGAGCGTTGTTGACCTCCGATTTTCTAGAAACCAACTTCGCGTCACGGGAGGGAATTTGGTGCAGCTGCCGGATCCCTTTCCGCGGACTCCGCAAGTAAAAAACAAGCGCAGTTGAAGTCCCTCGTAGCCTTTCCTTTTTTGAAGTTCTCCTTTTTTCAATCTTTCTTTTTTCCCCTTTTTTTTTTTCGCGGCGGAAATGGAGCATCTTCGGTGCGTCTTTGCGCGACAGCAAGCTAATTTTACCCGTCCGATTTGTCGAGGCTCGAGAGGAGGATCGTGCGCGTGGGCTATCGCCGCGCCTCGATGGGCTCGCCCGAATCCGGTTCGCGATATGCTCGAACCGAAAATACGTTCGGACCCGAGGGCGAGCGATTCCTTCTCTCGGGCCCGACCCGATCGGAATTTGGTCAATTTTCAACCCGATATTTAGCCCCGCTCTTTGATCGACGAACGAGAACGCGACCGCCCGAAGACACGGGGCACGAGCTCGGACGAAAAATTCGATCCTTATCCCCGTTTTCTTTTGTTTCGTGGGGAAGACGACGTAGATTCGAACGCCGCGAATCCGATGTCGAATGATGGTGGGTCGGGGTGGCGTACCCACCCAAGATTCAACAAGCAAAGAGAGGAGATTGTAAATCGTCGGGATCGCTCACGTGCGGAATATATGTTGACCGCAAAGGCGCGAAGCGAACTCCACATGGCAGCCACGGAGAGAATCCAATGTTAAATAACAATAACATGACAGTTGCCTTTCTTTAGGAGGGGGATTGGAGAGGTTAGATGCGGCCCATGTGAATTGGATCCAAAATGAAAAGAGAGATTCCAAATAAAAATCTGGAAAAGAATTGGAGTGGAGATGCGGGGTATCGATCCCCGTACCTCTCGCATGCTAAGCGAGCGCTCTACCATCTGAGCTACATCCCCTTTCTTCTTCTTTGACCGCCCGTCCAACACCAAGTAGGATAGTCCCCCCGATCTTCTTGCTGTATCTTGAACCCCCACTCGACCGAAATCGGTTAACTCTTTTTGATAAAACGAGGAAAAGGTTTGAATCGAGTCGAAACGGTCGTGTCTACGGATGCTCTTTAGACACGCGAGTGTCGGGTGAAGTTTTTGGCGCGAGTAGAAAGCTGAATACGGACGACCAAGACCGGATCAACCGCGTGTGAGCTCTCGACAGCCGTATTCTTCTTCATTCCGCGCGTATTAATGTCAAACTCCCCGGGAATCAATAAAACGAAAAATCAAACCAATAAATCCGAATTTCCATCGAGCCGACGAAGTTTTCATCGGGACTATTAACTTCGGGTTAAACTGGTGTACATATTCCGATCACATAGACTTTGATTCCTTAAGTGGAAATTACACTTGTCACCATCGGGTGAAGTTTTTGGTGCGAGTAGAAAGCTGAATACGAACGACCAAGACCGGATCAACCGCGTGTGAGCTCTCGACAGCCGTATTCTTCTTCATTCCGCGCGTATTAATGTCAAACTCCCCGGGAATCAATAAAACGAAAAATCAAACCAATAAATCCGAATTTCCATCGAGCCGACGAAGTTTTCATCGGGACTATTAACTTCGGGTTAAACTGGTGTACATATTCCGATCACATAGACTTTGATTCCTTAAGTGAAAATTACACTTGTCATCATGTATTCGATCAAAGGACGCGATTGTGCTTGCTGTGTTTCCTTTTCCCCCATCATTGGCCTTGCAATTTCTTGAAAGAAATGCGACTGTTTGTTCGTTCCAATTCGAGCCCTCGAGCGGCTCCTCCGAGTTCATGGGCGGGTGTGGTTCCTGAAGTCGGGCTTTTAGACTTACTCCTAAAGCTGATGCGGCCCGAGATCCTTTGGTCAACTTGGACCGTCAACATCGTTCCATTAACAAGAAATCAAAGCTTGTTGACCTAGATATGTACCCGATTAGCGATTACCTGGTCTCTCTAGAAGTCGAAAGCTGGCTGCAACAGTACTCAGAACATCATCAGGATCAGAGCATACGCTTGTGTTCGGAGAGAGAAGATCTCGACGCTTCGAGATTCGACCGATCTTCGTCACCTCTGGTAAGGACCTTTACAGGTAGGGCAAAAGTAGGCCGTGGGATGTTGAGAATGGCTCCTCCATCCGCAATCGTATCGTCGCCGAGAAGCTCCCTCGACTCTTCGTCGTTCCTCGCTGGAAGTTGAATTGGGCGCTGCATGATCCTCTTTGTCTTCTACAATTTGTCCGGAGTAGCGTCGCTCGCTCATTCCACATTTCCAATGGGTCAATTTCCTTTGAGCCACCATGGTCAGCCCGTTGTTAGATTTCGGACTACATTACCACACGTTACATTTGTTCCAACATCCGGGGGGGGTCATCGAGGTGGAGGCCACCAATTGAGCAGCAAGAGGGCATATGGGATCCTACAGTTGAAACCTTGAGAAAAGTACAACAAGTGTCTATATATTTTGATTTTCGTATGCTTACGTCAAATAAATGGTTCGTCCAAAATCACTTACCCAACCATATCGTGGTCGGGCTCACGGGGGTTAGAATATGTAGATGATAAACGCGACATTAGATGGATGAGTATGGACACGCTTTTGGATTACAATCAAGCCAAATTCGTACTTCTTCACTTCCGCAAACACGGTGTGCCCAATTCTCGGTTGTAATTGGGGTGGACTGCTCATATATATGTAAAATGCTGATGAGACCCATCGCTCGGGCTGCTTTCGCAGCCATGCCCCCTTTCTCTACCCAGAAACCTGTCCACATCGACATTGTCGGAAAAGCATTGATCATCGAATTCATTTGCGCACGGAAGTAGTATCCATGGCTTCCATGTGCACGCACATAGCTTTCCAGCACTGTCCTTTTCCTCTTTCTCTCTCTCCCTACGCCACTTTCACTGAAAGGTGAAGCAGAAGCACGGCACAGCATGAGAAGGGCAATCGGTCATTACAACTTTCCATTGGCAAAAAGCTAATAAGATTTGCCCTTCTTTCTAAATCCTCCTTTTCAACACCCTTTTCCTCAGATTTTCAAAGCATCGCGAACTTTCTTTCTGGAAGGGGGGTCCGAAGCTTAATGACGAGCTCTTCTTTTCCCAACCACTTCTTGGGTTTAGGATTATATTACGCATCATGGATCGACACCTTTCCGAATCCCACTAATTGCCCGGTGCTGATTACGGGACAATGAGATCTTCTGGTTCATTATCCCCTTTTGGGACAGATGGTGAATTGGCCGGTGTTCAATGTCTCCCCACTTTTTCCGTAGAGCATTACGGTGAATTCGCGACCACGACGTTTTCGAGTATTCGAGTCTAGCTAGACATCTTATCATAGGCCGAATATGCCTAGTCCCTTTTCCTGAATGACGAGGAAAGGCGAAATTGCAAAATATTACTGGCTTATACTTTAGCACTTGAATAATGTCGAGAGAAAACAAGACAAATTGGATATCATTTTGTGCCTTTCTCGAACTTGTTGAAGCTAATAATGCGAAAGGCCCATTCATATGCTAGAAAGTCCCCCCATAGTTAGAATCTTTAGGCATTGTTGAGTAGAATCGCAAGAGGGCTTTATCAAGGCGTATGGTTTGAGGCAATATAACTATTTTTTACCAATCTAAAGAGGAAAAGAAAAGGTAGAATCATCAAAGGGCCTCTTTCTCTATCCCTCTCGATCAGCATGGTATGCCTTCGTTCTCCAACTCCACTGTAAAATGCATGATAGTTTGTGAAAGGCAGGAAGATATTATATACTCGAGAGCCATCGATGAAAGTAAAGTTATCAGGTGAAATGGATTTTAGTCCAGCTGCATGCCCTGTATGTGGGACAAGGTCGCAGTCACTTTGACCGGGGGATTAGACACGTTTGTCTGGCCCATGGTCTTTTGTTTTTCCGCCAACCCTTCAAGGAAAAGAAAAAAGGAGCTGTCATCCACCATCCTTCTCAACTTGTGATTCTCTGCTCCCTCTGTATAAAGTTTGAATGTCCCGGACAGTGAAGAATAAATGAGTACTAAAGTTAACGAGACAAGCATAAATGATTACCCTATGAATCTGACTCCCAGATCGTGTACAGCACATCTACGAATTTATGTAGCGCATTTAAAAAATTGCCCGACATTTTATATCCCAATTATCTTGTTACGAATATAGATATGTCCGTATGAACTTTTACTCTTTACAATTAAGTTAAGCCTCACGACGGACAAAGTTTGAATTTTTCTTTAACTCTAAACACCTAAAAAGTTCCACAAAATACAATTACAGGACATACATTGAAAATAATCTCTAGACCAAACATATACATTAAAGTAGCGAGACTCCCTAGGCCATTGGATGTTGCAAAAGAGTGACATCAAAAAGTCTAGGATAGAAGTTAAGGGCTTGAATGATAACTATTATGTTTCTGTCAAGAACTAATTTTCTGTTCCTGAAAATAGGTTTGGAAAAGAAACCTGTTTGGTAATGCAATTCTATTTTTCTATTTCTGGAACAATTTTTTGTTTCAGAATTGGTTCTGGACAAAAAATCAGAACAAAAAAAAAAGTAGGTTTTTTATTTCAGGACGAGAAATGAAAACCATTTCTAAAAGAACCCATCTTATCTTGTCAAAACACATCTCTTCATAAATTTGGCCATAGTCAGATTGATTCAAATCGGTTCGGTCCGGTTTATTCTCGGCGGGAAAATTAAAAAATTAAAAAATCATAAAAAAATTAGAAAATTCAGAAAAATTTAAAAATTCATAAAAAAATTTAGAAAATCCGGAAAATTTCTAAAAATCTCAAAAAAAAATGGAAAATCCAAAAAATTGAAAAATTCCGGAAAAATTCATAAAAATTTTCAGAAAATAGAAAAAAATTCAGATTTCGGGAAAATAGAAAATTTGGTGAATTTTTTCAAAAAAAATCGAAAAATAAAATACTTCAAAACTTCACAGGATGACTTAGAATGCATGTGGCCACCCACTTTGAGTTAAATTTAAAATTTTTGAGATGTTCAAATGGTATTTTGGAAGACTCCTTAATTTAGGGATTTAAAAGGGATTTTAACCCCTTAAAAATCCGAAAAGGGGTTTTAAAAAAATGAATTTTTGTTCTGGGAAATAAAATTTTATGTTATTATCAAATAGGTGATTCTGACTGCAAAATGACAAATGTAATTCTGCTCATGAACTTAAACAAAGGGTTCTATAATGTTAAGAAAGAAAAAAGGACACCAGTGCAGGCTGCAGCGGTGGAAAAATTTGACTGCACTTTGTATCTAAGAGGTGCCCTGTGAAGTTTCTTGTTTTTTGTTTTGTTAAATGGGAAAAGAAGAAAAATCATAAACGGGCGACAAGATACAGTGACGAAGGTTCGTAGATAACAAGGCAGGGAGAGATTTTTTGTGTGTCGTGTCTTGTGGTGGCCTTCCTCAGTAAACCATCATTAATGGGCAACACTAAAGACAGCCTCTCTCTCTCTCTCTCTCTCTCTCTCTCTCTGTTATAAGCTCCCCTCTGTCATCTTCTTCTCCCCTACAGGCTACACAGATTTCCTTACTCCTCCCACCTTTCTTTATCCTCTTCTTTTCTTCGGGTTCGAAATTGGAAAACACTCCCATTTTGGTCCTCAAGTCCATGTGTCCTGTCGCCCGGTCCGCAGTAAAGCTCCAAAAGAAACGCTTCAGCAGGAGATGGCTCACCAAAGTGGAATCTCCAAGCACTTGTTGGGTACCCGAGAGGATTCCGAGAACCCTCTCCTGGGATGATGAAGCTCGTGGGTGAAGCTCTAGCTTCCTTTCTTGAGCGGTAGGTGCCAAAAATAGATAGTCAGAGCAACCCATGAAGTGAAAAGGGAAAGGCCTATACTCTCTGAAGGAAGACGAAGCTTTTGCGGCCTTGAGATAGAGCACGAGCAAGAGAAGAAGAAAACGAAGAAGCCCGCAAAGAGGAGAGCGAGAGAGAGAGAGAGATGCCAACGGTTTGGTTTGCACTCAAGAAGTCACTACACTGCAAACCAGAGCCATCCGACGTCCACGACCCAAAGACAAGAAAGCAGCTGACCACGATCTTGACCAAAAAGACTGGCCGGTCAGGTTGCTCGAGGTCCATCGCCAACCTCAAGGACGTCATCCATGGAAGCAAGAGGCACATGGCCGAGAAGCCGCCGAGCTGCAGCCCGAGATCCATCGGGAGCAGCGAGTTCTTGAACCCCCTAACCCACGAAGTCATCCTCAGCAACACCAAATGCGAGCTCAAGATCACCGGCTTCGGCAACGGGTTCCAAGATTCCGGCGCCGGCGGGGGCGCAGGGGGCGACGCCGGTGGCGGGTCGACCTTTGTGGGGACTCTGACGCCGGGGACGCCTATGCATTACTTCAATCCTTCGTTTAGGACAGCCTCAGCAAACGGAACAACTCCGAGGAAGGGAGGTTCTGTCTTAGGCGAGCGAGAAGGGTCTGGAGGCCTCAGTGGCAGAGGAGGCGGCGGCGTCGGAGGCGTCCGTACCAGCAGTAGAGTGTTGCTGGATGCTGACGCTAATGGGATGTCCACCATAACTTGCCACAAGTGCGGAGAGCAGTTCACCAAATGGGATGCTGCTGAGGCACATCATCTCTCCAAGCATGCTGGTACGAGAAATAGTTCACTTTTTTTCGAAAGAAAAACCATTGCTTGAGGATTTTCTGATTCAGAGAAAAAGCAAATACGGGAGGCAACTTCTTTGTACTTTCAGGGAAAAAAAGGACACCTTTACATGTGAAAATGACGGAATCTGCTTCATTTTCCTTCGAACCTTTTCGCGAATCAACTTTAACGTGGCTGACTTTGTAGTTGTTGCTCTGCTCTTGCAAAAAGTTTTTAAGTTTCTCGTGCAATTCTACCCTTTTGAGGACGATTACCAATTCGTTCATTGATGGAAAAAAAAAAGGTCCTGCTGATTCTTTATCGTTTGCTTCATCAATGTCTGAGCTGGTGGATTAAAAAGTTAGTTGGCTCTACTAAGTGGTCAACTTTCCCAGCATCTGTTGAACTATAGCTGCTACGATTTATCGGAATTTGAAAGCCTCGCTGTCTGTGTTCTTTCTCACATTGATCAATAGCATGAAGAAGCTTGAACAGCAATCACATACATCTCACCACATTGTTTTATTGCTCAACAGTGACTGAACTACTGGAAGGGGACTCATCCAGGAAGATCGTGGAGATCATATGCCGAACCGGGTGGCTGAAATCGGAGAACCAAGGCGGCAACCGGATCGAGCGGGTCCTCAAGGTCCACAACATGCAGAAGACCCTGGCTCGGTTCGAGGAGTACCGCGAGACGGTCAAGATCAAGGCCGGCAAGCTCCCGAAGAAGCACCCGCGGTGCCTTGCCGACGGGAACGAGCTGCTCCGCTTCTACGGCACTACCGTGGCGTGCCCGCTGGGGCTCGACGGCTCGTCGAGCCTGTGCACGTCCGACCGGTGCCACGTGTGCAGGGTCGTGCGGCACGGCTTCTCGGTGAAGAAGGAATCGAAGGGAGGGATCGGGGTGTTCACGACATCTACGAGTGGAAGAGCATTCGAGAGCATCGACACGGTCGAGAACGACCCGACTGTGAGGAAGGCCTTGATAGTGTGCAGGGTGATTGCAGGGAGGGTTCACAGGCCATTGGAGAACATCCAAGAAATGGCCGGTCAGACTGGGTTCGATTCGTTAGCCGGTAAAGTGGGTCTGTATTCACACATCGAGGAGCTCTACTTGCTCAATCCTAGAGCCCTGCTTCCTTGTTTCGTGGTGATTTGCAAGCCCTGAAGAGGAGGATGTGAAGAAAAAGAAGATGAAAAATCATGAGTAATTTGGATCAGCGATTTCTTGAGTTGCATTCTTCTGTTTGTTCTGGGGCTTTTGATGGAGCTTGTGAAGTTTCTGGCATGTTATTCTTTTTGGCTTCAAAATCCTCCTCTCGAATATATTTTTTCTCGAATTCTTCTGCAATCTGGCCTTTCTTTGAATCTTTTTCGTTCTCGGTATAACCATGGAATGGCCAGTTGTAAGTCTGTGCCTATGTCCTTGAAAAAGATTTGAATATTACAGCATATTATGTTCGATGTCTTTTTGAAATTCAGATGCGGACAAGATGGCGAAAATTCAGAATCTGACGGTTATCAGAGATGGGAGTTGATGGTAGATGACAGGTGACAAATGAAATATTAGCTCTGAAAGGGGCCTTTCAGAGAGGAATGGCCTGGCCTCACGTTCTTCTGAATTGAATTGAAGGGTCTGAAACTCATTTAATATTTGCTCCAAAAAAAAAAACACAACAAAACGAAAAGTTCGAATGACTAATGGGCGTGACCTCAAACTTGAAGCTTAAAGAGTTTATCCTAGAATAAAAAGAAGTTCAGATTTTCTTTCGGTTGTCTGAATGTAGCACCATTGATGAACATGGGTGGCGCTCGTGACACATGGAGAAATCGAGAGTTCTTGACACGATCGATATGAAATTGATTCAGGACCCTATGAATCCGCCGATCAACTTGTCGGCGCTTTGGAAAATTGATGAATTTCACGGTTTATTAATGTTAGCGACCAGCTTGAATTTCATGCACGAACGAGCAAAGACGGATTAAACAAGGGGGCCTTGTTTCTTGTGGCCGAATTAAAAAATTAGGAAAGAAAAACCACTGTTTATTCTTTTCTGATTTAACATGGAATAGTAGTGCAAAGGAGGAGATGAGGGGCCCCATTTGGAAGTAAGACTTCCGTTAACACTTTCTTTTTTTTGGGGGGTACTTATGAAAACCTTGCATGATGCACGTGCCAAGTTGAGTAAATATTTGGTACTCTAGGGGCCAAAATGTAACAAAAATAGAGGAAGAGGGAAATTTTGGTAAATACGGTATTAGCCAAAAGGATTATTGGTTCGGGGCCGGAGGACAAAATTCAGGAAGGGGTTTTGCATGTCGTACAGTTCTCTTGTCTCTTTCTGTTTCATCCTACTGGCACCCACGTGTATTGATTAGTCATTATGCGATGTGATGACGTTTGCCTAAATACGCCGCTCGACTTCGTAATTCCTCGTCAAAGGATTTATTATGGTCGTAGTCGTCTTTTTTATCATCATTATTGATTTGGTGATACCTTTTGTGTTTGAACCCGTTGAGAAACCCATTCAAATAAATTTCCTAATTTTAGTAGTTTCGAGTTGGATTTCCGGTTCGAGTATGGTTTCTATTTTGGGTCTAAATCTTTTTCTATATAAAAACTGAGTTTTATGCATGGAGAGTATTTAAGAGGCAGCTTTCCGTGAATTGCACTTTGGAACAATAGACATTTATGGATTCCTTTCTTATTTTGTGAGAATTCGTGAGGGTTTAAATACCGTGGAAATGTTGAGTGTAGTTGCGGGTTGGGAAATAGTCGGAGTAATTGAGTGACTTGAATGTGATTGCAAACTCCGCTGTATTACTTGATTTATAGTAAAATCCTGTAGCACTCTTCTCATATAGTAGGTCTACTAACAAAATCATGTAAATCCAAAGTCTCATTTATTACCTTGTTCTCTTTATTTTATTTATGAGTTGCTTGTTTCTCACAATAATTGATATCGGAGCTTGACTTTGCTAAATTGAAGCGAATCGATAACAAATATGAAGGAAAAGTTCAAATGAACATATTTGAAATGAAGGATTTCACTTTCTAGAAAATGTAAATTGAGGATTATCCATACAAGAAGAATTTGAGCGTCAGAGAAGAAGCCAAATTTGATGAAGCTAGTTGCTTGAGAGTTGCTAAATAGGAAAGTATTAGGTGTTATTCGGCTGATATTGGCTTGTAATATCGCGTTTAACTTCATGAAAGAAAATATCACTATGGATTGTAATGAATAAGCTTTTGAATATGTACTAGAAGCCCTCTTCAATCAATAAGGCTTACTTGATGAGATGCCTATTTCGCTTAAAGATGGGTGGATATGCGTCGGTTGTTGATCATATCAATGAATTTTATGTAATTGCTGGTCAATTGAGTTCGATTGAGATTGATTTTGATGATGATGTACATGCTTTGCTTCTATTATCTTGATTGTTTAATAGATGGAATACTACCTTACTTCTGTGAATAGTTCCTTTAGGTCAACAAGTTTGACGTGTGATGAGGTTCGCAATTGAATTTCGAGTGAGCACATATGTAGAAAAGAATATGGTGAACCCGTGCCTACTACTTTAATAGTAAAGCTAGAGGAAGAACTAATACTTGTGTTAGCAAGAGTAATGCGAATGCAAACAGACGCAATCAATCTAGGACCTGTCGTGTTGTCTTTTGCAATCAATATAGAATAACGAGAATGGTAAGAGAAATAGAGTTGAGTCTACTATTGATATTGTTACAATTGCTAGTGGTATCTTGGGTGATGATGATTATGTTTTGTCTGTCACCGAGAATTTGTTGCTTGGCATATGAGTTATGAATTTTGGTTGTTCGTTTCACGCTACACAAAACAGAAACTATTCTACTACTCATCAATGAATGGACAGTGGTATGCAGACTGCACTCTATCCTCTTCCCAACGAGCCCATTTATCCTTTGATTTGGAAGATGGGCGATAATGTCGAGTGCAATGTTGTGGGTGTTGATGATGTCAGGATCACACTGCATGATAGTATCGTGAGTACATTGACTAGAGTGATGCATGTTCTAGAATTGAAGAAGAATTTAATTTCCTTCAATACCTTGGATTTAGCCGTGTGTCAGGAAGGTGTAGCTATGAAGTTTGTTCAAGTTGCCTCGATGATATGAGATGAATCGAGTACAGTGGCTTGAATGAGTTTCAAGGTGAGAAATTGACGATTTTAGCCACGAAAATGTCGGATGCATATGTTTGAAAGTCTAAATTGTGACATATGCGCTTGGGGCATATTGGTGAGAGGATTCTAAAGTTCTAGGTGAAAGGAACCTAACATGTATGGTTATGCACCTGAGGAATTAAATGCATGTGGATGCCATGACTTGAGCAAATAACGAATAGTGTAGTACAATACGTCTGTTAGAGAAACCATAATGATTCTGAAGTTAATTCACGGGTTATCACAATTCCTACAAGAAAGAGTCTCAGAATTATGCTAACAATTATGGATATATACGTAAGGAGGACACGGGGGTTTGTGCTGAGGCACAAGGTTAATGATGTTGTTAGGATCGGACATGTAACAACTTTGATAAAAAAAGAAGTATGGTAAGCACGTGCGAAGTGACAAAGCATGAAATTCTACTTAGAACTATTAAGAAGCGAGTCTTATGCATGAAGAGTATCCAATTTGTGATTTCTTTTGTGAGATTGAGCAATTATTTCGAGAGGTATTATGAAGAGAGTGGAGGGCTTATAACATCGAGAGTGTTTGTATTGATTCATAGTGAAATCCTATGCTGCTTTCCATTACTAACCGAATCACGTAAGTTTAGTGTCCAAATTTATTTCCTCATCCTTCTTATTTTATTATTTGATTGCTTATTTTTCACAACAATCATAAAAATATTTAATACAAAAAATCCTGTAAATTGATTTTTTTACTGATAAATTAGTACCAATGCTAGAGTTCACACTGATTTACTTTACTGCAACATCTAATAAATTTAGATGATATCTTGGATCTCGAGATATCACGATGCACCGTATAACAGATTGAATCGTTTCAGCAGCTTTTGTTATTCGGTTCTCATCAACAGATTTCTTCCAAGGCACTCTTTAAATAGTCGATATTTTCGATTCGTTGACTTTTCGCAAGCAATCTGAGAAGAGAATATTTGCATCTGGGGTTTTGCTGTTCCCGCGAGAAAGTCACCTTTTCTGCAGAAAGAATTTAGAAAATTCTCAAGATTCCAACATAATTTGAGGAATCTAAAGAAGAACAGAGAAGACCGCAGCGACGAATCTTGTTTCAGAGCTTGTGATACGAAAAGTCAACGGGATCAACGCAGATTCGACTTATGATTAATGCCGCTCACGCACGTTCGCTGTTCGTATTACTGTTCGATACTGTTTATACATGTTTGAACTCTGAAAACAGCTATGATAGCGAACGGGAACTTTGAAAACAATATCGGCGATGCCAAACGGCGTTGCACCGCCTTATCATGAGAGTCGTGTTAACAAGTATTTCGACATATTTCTACAGAGGACACAATTTGTGCATCTCGCGAAGGCAATTGGTGCATGCACTGTATGGAAGAATGTAAAATTTCCTCAATCGGATGTTTGACCAGCGTGCCTTGGACACCCGTTAACATGACCGATATTAAAATGGGTCTTTTCGAATTGTTCACCAAGAGCACTCGGCGAGAACCCGAAGATTTTTAAAACAATTCTCAGCGCACGTCATGGAACGTGAAATATCGATAATATATTCTCTTTTTAGGACGTCAATAATTGAAATGCAAGCTTAAAAGCACAATCGTTACTTCTTATTAAGTGTCTTTGGGATACCCTTCAACAAAATTCCATTAAAGTCAAGCATTTTGAAAACTATAATCCGATTGCTAATTGCTTTAAGAAATTTTAAACGGGTGTTTTTTTTAATTAAAAAAAAGAGATCCGCTTCTTTTGAACATCCAACAAGGTCTTTGCCGCTGGCATCTCACTTTTTCTTGGACCCAAGAACATGGATGCAAGAATTTTCATAGAGCATTGTCAACTTCTATTTGATTAGATCAAGCTGGTGTGGTTCCAATGTATCAAATTGTTCTGGTGAAGCGTGTAATTAGCGTCATCAAAATCGAAACTTTTGGTACTTAACAGGTACTTTCGGGCATTCGTTGACAAGTCTCGATTTATTCATGGACGGAATATCATATATTTCCCTACCAAAGATCGGGCAAATACTCGTACCTTTCCGCGGTGACATCGGTCCGGCATTGAAAGCCATGCGGGACCTAACATCATAACTGGCTCAATGAATGTGTCACTAACCAATTTATATTACACTTGTATGAAAGCGTGGATGAATTGAATGAGGTGCTCAGAATCTCCGGTACTCAAAGACCCTAAAGAAGTTGAGGGGCGTACAGCTTTTGGGTAGATGAACCGAACGCAACATACATTTAATGGAGGCGATAGCATCTACGGAGCAAGAACATCAAACCGGGGAGAGAGATTGATTTTGACAATTCATCAGGACATTCAACCTAAAAGAAAATGAAGAAAACAGATGAGGAAAACCTTCGAGTAATGAGTGTATTGGGGCCGCTTTTTCTGATCTTCTCTGAACAAGAGATATGATTAATAATATCTGGTTTAAGATCTGAAATGCAGCACCCAATTGCGATCCGTGCCTTTAATGGCGAGAGGCGAAAGTCACGTTGGCCTTTTTCTCTTCCAATTGCTTCTTACTGAGCTTGGATTTCTTGAAAGATTCGAGTGAATGTGGAGAACCATTTTCTGAGTGTACTGCACAGACATGTATTGGTTCAGAAATCTCTGTTTTTGGTCTTGTTCGAGTTCTGAATTACCCTCCTCTTGGGATTTGTCCGAATTTAACAAATGAGCTAACTTTAGCAGCATCTGCCGAGAACTATGGTCAAACCTATGCATTCATTAATGCAGGTCCCGATTTCGAAATACATCTCACAATTCAAATGTTAATGGCTCAAGCTCGCTGAGTCCCACAAATTTTTGAACTTTTCAGCATCATTAATGGCTGTAACTGCTATTCATGTGTCCTGACAACAGCAAAACATTACTTTAATGAGGTTCGACATTCGACAAACACAGTCGAATGGTCCTGCCAGGGTTGATAGAGTAGTATTTGGTGTCAACTGTGTTGCATTACGTATAGAGCAAGACAGCTCTCACCCAACTTCAGAATACTTTTCATTTCAGCCGCAAATGATTAGTTTTTAGTTTTGTAGCCCATTGGATTCACAAATTGGCGAACAGAAGACCAAGTTTTAAGTTGCTAATGGAGGAAGAAAGCCAAAGTCTATGCAGGCAGTCACAGTTTCGCGTATGACGTCCTCTGCTCCGTGCTTATAGTTGAACCCCAAGTCCCGCAATTTCTTTGAAGAAATCTCAGCTGGGACTGACTCATTCTCCTGATCCACCAACCTGACATTCAGCCAAAAAGGTTTACGTGTGAAAATTTTTCATACAGAATGCAATCTTCATTCGTAAATTATCCCGGAAAATTACCTTGTTATATTCGAGCGTGGATAATTTTTCGCAAGGTTTTGGATCAACTTAGACATGGGGCAACTTTCAGCACAGCATAGGTATTTGCCCTCTGCTTTGGCATGCTCCATCAAGAAAATGTGGGCATTGCATACATCTTCAATATGGACTACACCGACTGATCCCATTCTGGATTTCACAGCAGATAATATCTGGAACATCTCGACTTCGCCTGCGTAATACAATCGCCGTAAGTTCACACTTGTTAATGTCTCAGCGAGCAAAGTCGAGATGTTAACAAACTCCAAAATCTCATAATCTACTTGAGATAAAACTAGCAAGAGGCTACCTGTGATTGGGGACGAGAGAACTCGTATACTGGAGGGAACAGAGGAGGTAAGGAATGGGCCTCCAATTGTGGTGGTAACCACTGATACAATGTCAAGCCCATTCTCTCTTGCAAATTGGAAAGCTGCTTCCTCTGTTAGAAGCTTTGATAGCACGTAAACCTGCCACAACATCATCATCATCTAATTGCTAATTTTTCACTTGAACCCAAAAATAAAATGAAAATCACTAGTATGCTTTTGAATGTTGAAGGTAAATGAAAAGTGCAACTACCCATCCACTGTTTTTAGACTTCCACACATGATCAATTGGAGTCTGGCAAGATTCATCAACAACGTCTCTCCAATTCCCTGCTCTGTCCTTGGCAGTGATTGTACTGATGGAAGATGTGAACACCACCCTCCTCACTGATTGTGATTTCAGGCATGATTTCAGGAGGTTTAGGGTGCCCTGGACTGCCGGATCGATGATGTTCGACTGGACATACGCATCTTGAGAAAAAGATTTAAGGAAGTAAGCAGTTCTCATGGGATTCAATAATTTCTTGGGCTATAGTCACCATAAAAAGGTGCCAGAGAGTTGTACAAAGATAAAGGGATCTACCGGTACTCTCTTGAACGTCGAATTGTAATGAGGCAGCAACGTGAAAGACCCCATCGCAGCCCTCAACCGCCTCATTGTAGCTCCCGTCATCCTGCAAACTAGCTCGGAATAACTTCAAGCGCTCGCCACCATTCCACATCGACAGCAGATGCAAGGATTTAGCTGCGGGATGAGGAAAACCGGAGACTTTTCTAAGTGATCAGGGCGAATTTTTGAAGTTAGTGAAAGTAAGAATTAAGTCTCCAATGTAGCTCAATCCGCAACATGACATTCTTCAGTGTCAGTGAAAGCACCTTTCAAGCCGATCAAATAAACATAGCCAACGCTAATTCTTGCTGCTCATCATTTATTTTCTTCCCTTGGATGTAACAAGATGGGACAATTTGATCAGTTCTAAGATCTTAGCGCCAAAATCCGGGGTGGAATTCTACTCTTGATGGGCCTTTTGGGCCTATTAGGTGGCCGATGAGCCAAGTTCAAGCCCGTTAAGACCAATATATATACATTTCGCTTTCTCTCCGCGGCCAGGGGTCATCATCATCAAATAAACTTTACACATTCTAGTAATGAAATTGAATTCGGACTTCTCAATCTCAGCTCAACTTAACTCAAATCATCAAAAATATCAAAGTACACCCGAAACACGATTGGAGGAAGTTGAGCATCAAAGGAAAAACAAATAGGGGGGAGGGGGTTATGGGGGGGAATAAGAAAAAAAATCAAGACACTCAAAAGCGTTCGAACTCACTCGACTCAGATTTATGAATGAGAAGGGGAAACATGAAAGAAAGGGATGGAGATGCACACCAGGATCGCGCACCGCAGCGTGGACCTTGTAACCACGTCGGAGAAGAGACTTCACCAACCAAGAGCCGACATAACCGGTCGCCCCGGTGACACAGTATGCAAGTTCAGTTGCAGTTTTGCCATCGTCTTCCATGGCTGTTCTCTCTTATTCTTCTCCTTCTTCTCCTTCTTCCTCCTCTCTGCAAAACCATACGAATTGAGAAGGGCAGCTCTTTGACATTATGGCCCTTGGCCCCTCTTGATATGCAGCTAGAGAACTGGGGCAGGATTGAAAAATCTGGTTTTCTCAGCACTAATGATAGACAGCTACGTCTCCTACTTAGAACAGAAAATGTACTATTATAATGCCCAAATAAGTAAAAATGTTACAGTACGGTTGTCACTGTCACCTGGGAATGTATTAATATCATATGCATGCCATGTCAGTGCTTTACATCTATACCTTACCTTGGACAGGTGGTAGATTTTCAGTTGAACAGGGAGTCCGATACCTTTGTCTTGCCAGCATATGCTGACATAAAAAATTTCAATTAGCTTTCGAATAAAATATTCCAACTTGAGTTGTAGTCGGTCGATTTTTGTCTGTGTTGACCAACCCGGTGTCATATTCTATTGCTTTTGTGCTTCTGCCACAAACATGTCCTCACTTTTAGACACCGAGTTATCTCGACAAACGTTGAAAAATAAGTCCATTTTCCTTATATCCCATGGAGGGTCATTTCATCCTACACTCACTGCAACACAGTCGAGCAACCTAACAGTTAGAACCACCAAATACTAACGTAAACAGAACATACAAGAACGTGTCGGGATCTCAAAGCTATGAGCGGATACTCTCACGGGTCACCAGGCTTCTGGAACCAAGTGAAAGCTTGATCCAATTGCATACATTATAAGCAGAACTAAATACTCACGAAGTTGTTCCATCCGACATCTCCAAACGTAGATTGTCATTCCATTTAATGGGAAAAGAACAGGACAGCTGATAAGCAAGAAGGAAGGGATTTGTTCCAAACAATGTTTGTCAAATAGGATAGACCAAATGGGACCCGAATTGAAAATCTGTCTTTGGTGTTTTCTGATTAACCTTCGTTCCTGAGATACAGACAGCAACTAAGCTCGTACTTTTTCATGGAGCAAATATTTCAAAGTTTTGGTACAGAAAACAAAAGCGAGGCATAATCCAAGACTTCACGAGATGAATACCTAACAGAGAGCTTACAATATAACTGCAAGTTGCAGACCTCAAAACAGATCCACGTGATGTAAACATAAGCTGTCCACATACATGTAAATTCCTGCGTCTTCCCTGGTTGCTCAACTCATTCTCTCCATAAGGGGGCCGCAAAAAAAAAAGAAGCCACAACCATATCACATAGGAAAAGCACGACGTGCGCGCAGGAGAAAAGCAATGGCATCATTGCAAATCCGATGAAAAAGGACATGAAAAGACTAGAGCTTGTCAAAAAAATTTGCATCTTATCACCGACATTCATCTTCCAATGTGAAACAAACTGCATTTCTTTCCGACCAAATATAAGTAAACTCGTTTGTCCTATCCTACCATCTGAACGAGGATGTGCAAAGAAAGAATACAATTTAAACTCCGTGAAAAGGGTCAAATGAAATTGCAAGAGAGGAATGATGTACATAAAGAGATCCAGAAACTCCAGTCTAATGGAGTCACGGAACCATTTCTATGAGGCTGCTGCAACTTCAGTTTTCTCCTTGCTCTCCTTCAATTTATTCCAGTTCTCTGTACTGTCAATGATCTCCCCAGTTTTTATGAGGAAGCGGACTTTTTTTCCATCATCGAGCACTTTGTGTCCCACCCGACTTGCCACCTCTTGATCTTTCGAGTAGAGCATCACATTTGAGCTGTGAATAGGCGCTTCGATCTGGATAAGAAAATATGACAAGTATTCAGTTCTCACAACAAAAAACCAAGATGAAATTTATTAGAAATAAACACTCCCACTACATGTAATTGATGTCATTCTAAGTATAAAACTGCTCAATCAAAGTCACTGGATGGCTATATGGTAAATGGAAGATACTGATATTTAGCTCTAAAAGATACTATCCATAGACAAGAACTAATCAACCAGTATCTTCAAGGAACTAGCTCCAATCTCAATGATTAAGTGAGAACAACCTTGATAATTTGCCCGGGTTCACCTTCTTCCCTGCTCTTCACATGCTTTGTCTTCAAGTTTATCTCTTTGACAACAACGGTGCTGTTGTGTTTGAAGATCTTAGATATTTGCCCGATCTTCCCCTTATCACGTCCAGCTATCACCTTCACTGTATCGCCCAGCTTGACATGCATTTTATGCAAAACAGGAAGGCTGTTTGGCTTACATTCTTTTCTCTCCCAACGTTTGAGCTGCCAATGGGAAAACAAAAAACCAGTTGAGAAGTAGTACATAACAAAAGCAGTTCCCTTTTGTAAGCGTAATTCAATTCCAGTGCTCTAAAATGAAATAAACCCTGAAAAGCCAGACCACATAGAGAGAGAGAGAGTACGCGCTATAGAGAAATCACTCAGAAAAGAAAACATAAGCAATGCTAACCTTCGCAACAATGAGGCATGGCTTCTCCACTGAATTGACCTGTATGGAGGAAGGGGTCCAATGAACTGAAATGAGTTCTGTGTCTAGACATGTTTGAATGAACTAGTAGATATGCACCGAATCAAGATGGTTCACTTTACATATCTGCCCAGCTACTTTCAACAGGTTTGAATGAACTAGTAGATATACCAATTATCAAATTTCCAATAGCTTTTATACCATGCAGATCAATAACAGAAGAAGCTTAACCAACCAAAAGGCAGTGCCTATATATCAAAACCCACATAGGGCAGCTAATTGCAAAGCCGAGACACTTGCGAAAGCACATCCGTTCAATTTGCGCAACTGCAGAACGAGATTCCCCGTATTTCTAGCGTCGCTGCGTAGACAACAACGAATCGTCGGACACCGCCGCAACCGATACCTTTTCTCGGCGGATGTGTTCTGCGCACGGAAAGGAGCTTCTTTTATCTCATCTCCAACAACTCCGGAGAAACTACCGTCCCATGATTACTAGCAACAAGTCCTAATCCAGTCTTATCACATCGCCCCGCAGCACAATCCACGAGAACACAAATCCTTTGAATGCCTCAGATTCACTAGCCAAAGAACAAATCCACAGTAATCGAGATTCGAACGAACTGGCATGCGAAATGGCCGATAAAAAAAAACCGCCCGTCTTATACCATGAAAACAGATAACGCGAACGGGCGAATGTCAGGCTCATTCCGCTAAAAAAATTGGGAAATATCGATTGCGCATTCGCCCGAAATCCAGGTTGCTGCGCTCAAAATCCACCACAAAAACACCTAATCGAGGTGTGTTTGGGCACATTAGGACTTGACTTGGGTCCTGAGCTACCAAGCGAGTGCAGTTCTTTGGAGAAGGAGAACGTACGGAGGCCGGGTGGAGGAAGGAGGGGGGAAGGCGCCGGCCGAGGAACGAGCTGGAGGAGGAGAGGGAGAGCGAAGTCAGTGAGCTCTGGAGCGCAGCCATGGCCGCCGTGCTTTCTCTTCCCCCCGGTGCTGCTCTGGTGATTTTGGTCTCAAACTCTGTGAAGCGAAGCCAAGGCGAAGGCGAAGGCGACGGCGATGATGATGATGATGATGATGCTGATATGGATAATATGGAGAGCGTGTGTCCCATCCATTTCTATAAAACGACGACGCATTTGCTGCTTTTTGGGTTTTTCGAGCAACGACGTGCCGTTTTCTGAGGAAACGGGCGTGACCGATGGAAAAACTGAAAACACGGCCCATTTGAATTCATTTAATACTTACTCCCAGTAAATATTTTCTATTACTAATTTATTTAGCAATAAATTTAATAATAATAATGAAGCCAAAAAAGCACTACGTCCCCGTCCATGGCTTACTTACCCTTTTGATTTCTAAGGAAAATCCTTCTTAGTACTTATCAGACGGATTTCGAAAAAAGAAAACCGTGTTAACAAGTGTCCCCGAGTACTCAGGGAAAACGAAAGTTGAAATTTGTCTTTCGAAACTAAGCATGCCCCCGAATGCGTACAAATAGTTCTCTCTTGCAGATTCCCGGATTAAATTTGTACCGACCCATTGATTCATACGTAATTTGCTCCTTATTCCCTCTTAAATAAGGCTTGCGAGGAGAGGAACAATCTCCAGATTTCTGGCACCTCCTACCGTCAAATTTGATTTCTTGTGAACCTTCAACGGAGCGCGCAGATGATCTGATCCCGCTTCAATAACCGCAAGTATCTTAGGAGGGTTGCGCAGAAAAGTTGCCGCACAAATAAACACACGAACAGAAAGATTGCCAGAACATACATAGCGAGGGGAATAGAATGGACCGCCTTGCATCGGGAAAGGATTCACGTTCAACTCTCGGGCAGAGACAACGCGTGAATGAAAGAGGCAGATTTAACAACTGGAGATAAAAGACATTTACATTCAGTCCCTCTTTGCACGACCAATGTACAGAATCAGATGGCTGCAGTCACTCAGTCGAGAGATCGAGGGTCGAAAATGAAGTGAGCAGAATATGTTACATGACATTAGCTGCGAGACCTATAAGAAGCGAAATGCTGGCACTGGGGAAGATCTGCCCTGCCTCCTATCTTCTTTCCCACTGTATAGATGTCACAAAAGCAAAAGCAAAAGCAAAACCGAAACTGAAAGCAAGATGAAAACACAGGAAAAAAAAAAGACAAAAAATGAACAAATGGCAGAACTGTTCATTTAGACGTCAAACGTGTCGGCTGTACTGTCCACAGACTCCTCTCTCCGGTGGTTGCTGGTTGGAGTCCTACTTTCTTGTTGGTCGATATCGATTGCAGCTTCATCGGTGGCAGCGGAGAGAGACTTCCTGTGATGCTTCCTACTGTGCCTTAACTTCAGGATCCGAGACAAAACCTGTACAATGTCTCTCATAGAAGGTCGTCTTCTTGGCACGCGATTGATGCATTTGTATGCCAGAGCTGCCACATCATTGAGCTCTTGCAGATCAAATTTCCCTTCCAAGCCCGAGTCCACAATTTCCTCCCACCCGACTTTTCCTTCAGAATTCATGGCCGCCTATGCATCACCATGAAGTTAAACAAGAAAAGGATTAAGGCATATACTGAACCAAGCTTGATGAAAATACAGAATGTTTGAAACATGAGGAAGAAAAATACAAGGAGAGACAATTATCATTACCCCATAGCTTCTTTTTACAGGAAATGTAGGCAATATGAAAAACCACTACGTCTTTTCTTCCTTTAATATTGGCTTGAGTGATGGAGAGGTGAAGGCGTTGTGGTTTGTGAATAAATAAATAAAAAAACAAATACGTTTTGTTTGCCTAAGCACTTCAGCAGTAAATTGATAACAGAACTTTTATACTAGTTAAATGTCATTCTCCCTGTTCTGAAACTAGAGTGTCTGTGAGAGAGAGAGAGAGAGACAGAGAGAGAGAGAGAACTCACGAGCTCAACGTATTCCATGAGACCCTGCTGGGGATTTCTGCCAGCTATTAGCTCAAATAACAGAACTCCAAAACTATAAACATCACTTTTCTTCGTAAAAGCCTTTGTGGAAATGTACTCGGGATCAAGGTACCCAAAAGTTCCTCGTATATTAGCAGCATTTTTGTCTACCATCTCCTCTCTTGAAAGTCCAAAGTCAGCGACCTGATCGAAGCAGAATAAGTCAATATTAAATTTTATTGAGTGCTTGAGAAGTTATGCATATGTACTTGGATATGGTCTCAGCAAGCAGCAAATTCAGAATCATTCAAGAAATGAAACAAACAAATGAAAAGATGAATCCCATAATGCATCTAACACCGGCAATATTTATCCAGCCCTGGTCTACTCTCGGTTAGAACATATACATTAGAATCTTAAATGAGATATACCCTCGCTCTCATGGTCTGGTCCAAGAGAATATTGGAGGACTTGATATCCCTGTGGATTACAGGAGGAACTGCCTGAAATGAATCATAACAATGGCCACATATTTAGTACAGTATGCAAAAAAGCACGTTAAAGCACCACATTCAACCATAAGCGAAATAGATTTAAAAGGAAAAAAAGAAAAACAAAATCGGCGACAGGCAAAATCTTACCCCATCATGAAGATACTCCAAACCCCTTGCCACATCTAGGGCAATATAGACCCTCAAGTCCCAGCTCAACGATTCCTTGATATCACCTGGAAAGAATATGTGCTACTTACAACATCATACAGCATGGTAAAATCACGCACTAATTTTTCCTTCTACCTAACAAAGGGTAACTTAAGTAGGAAAATCAAGCAGTATTCTTTAGAATGCTCTTTCTTACAGAAACATCTTTTAGGGACAGAATTGACTCCACAAAAAGGGGATTTTCTATACTCATGTCAAGTGAGATAGTTGATGGTCAAAAGATCATCATACTTCGTTATTCATTCGGCCAGCACTCGAATCATATCAATAAATCGTTCCAAGAAATGCCTTCCAATGCCAAACCATTCATAATCATCTGAAATAATAGGATATAGCAGTTTACAGGATTATTCACAGTTAGACCATTTTGTGAAACAGGCATATAGAAGGGAACAACTGTCTGTTACATTCTCCCCAGAGCCTTCTCACCACTGAACCTATGGCAATGAATCGATTACTGCTGGACTGCCCAACTTTTTATAAACACCTAGAAAAACGCTCCTTCATAAATGATAATGCAAAAAAAAAAAATCAGACATACTTGGGAAATTTTATAGCTTATGAACATGCTTGTCATGTACTGAAGTCCAGCTTCCTAACATGCATTTCATTCATTTGAATAATGTTCTCTAAATATGTAATCTCCTTTAACAGGAAGTAGAGTTTAAGCTTACCATACAGGTGAGAGGCCAAGCTGCCTTTACTCATATAGACATATACAAGCATATGCTGGCCCTTTTCTGCGCAATAACCAACCAAATTCACAAGATTCCTATGATGCAACCTTCCCAATAACTTAACCTGCAAAAGAGATGCCCATATAGGCGCATGTCAAGATGTACAACATTACTTAGAACAAGAGGTAAATCAAAAGGAAAGGTTGAAGACTTATGTGGACATCCATATTGCTGATTCCAGTAGAACAAGCATCGGCAAAAGCTAAAACTTATATAATATGTGCCAAGGTATATCTACAAATTTGGTTTATTCAAACAAATCGTACCTTCACTGAATCTTGCCAACAATGTGATGTCTTAAGTCGACAAATCTCATCAAATTCGTGCTCCAAACATCGAGTGAAGCTTAAAGAGTGTAGACAATATATAGACAATTCAAATCTTATTGTTGCGGGATTTTAAAGAGGGTCCCCTATTTAGGACGGAAAGAAATATTAACCATCCCTAAAGAATAAAACAATAAAGGAGGGAATGTGCGACACGACAGCCAAAGCCCGTAACTACACCAAAGTGTCTCCCTCACTTATCTTTTGTCCAGAACTGTCTACCTCATGACAGCAGGTGCTTCCTTTATGAACCCATTCTACAGAACATGTAATTAAGTCGCAAGCAATTTATTACATCTCAAGATGCAAGTTATAACATGTCCACCAGAGAACAAGAGCGTAACATATCTGCTAGCGTGTGTGCCATACAGGTCAAAGCAGTTTCAGTCGCGAAGTGCCAAGTTAACAAGGCATTAACATGTATAACCTCTACCTCTGTCTGGAATTCTCTCTCCCCTTGCTTGGAATCAGTGGCAAGCACTTTGACAGCAACTGTCTCTCCGGTTGACATTTGAGCTTTGTAAACAGGACCAAAGGCTCCTTGCCCAATGAGTGTCGTGAAATTGCAGGTTGCTTTCTGCAGGTCTCTGTAGTAGCATCAGAAAGCAACATCAGCCACGAAAAGGGCATAAAGCGCAATCAAATACTGTATACAGAAAGGTCATTTTCCATGATATGAACTGCAGTTCAGCGTGAAGATTTACCGAGATGTAACATTGTGTATTTCCTATGTGAAGCGGGAGTATCAATCATTTTTACTAGCCCCAACAAAGGAGAGCCGCAAGAGAAGACATGCAGGTAAACCCACAAGTCCAGAAGAAGAATTCGACAACCAGATGATAATATCGGGCACATAACGTGTAAACAAGTAAAAGCGGCAGGACAACCATGCGACCAGAGTTATATATAAAAAAGATTTCAGTGGACCTCTATAAATCTCAAAACATTACATTCTTAATATCTCCACCATGTGGAGGAGCAAGAGTTGAATGGAGTAGAAAGATAATCGCGCTTCAGCTTATATCTGCTAAAGACCTAACTTGCAGAATCTACTATCTTGTTATTGTGAAATTGAAGTAGCAGACTGACATAAAATTTCTTAAGTGCGCACATGCACCAAAAACTATTTGAGTAATTTCAACCAAAATGCTAAAACAGACATACTTGTAAGAATACTCGGGTATTCCAGAGAAAGACACCATGCTACTCTTCTTAAATCCGTCAAGCCACATGGACATGCCATTGCGTCCAGATTTCACGGGTGATTCTGGACCAATTGTTGAGTCTGACAGTATAGTACAAGCATCAGCCCCATTTGCTCGAATCGGGATAGTCGCAGCCCTCCTGGAACTGCTGTTCCCTATCTGAGACCGCTTCCTCTGGTATCTAATGCAAAAGAGCGCCAAAATGGCCAAAACCACTCCGATCACAACCCCTACCGAAAGCCCGATGATCAGCCCGGATGATTTAGCATTCATCTCCTTGCCCTCTGGTGCGTCCACGTATCCTATTCAGGTCTCCAATCCATTTGGCTGCAAAGCGGCGTTCAAGCTGTTAGCAAAACCAGGTCAAACCGTTGCGTTCACAGTCTCTCCTGCTGAGTCGCGGGTTTGACAATTCAGAGGTCAAACCGCCGAAATACACTTTGATTTTTCCAGCCACCAAAGAGCCACCAGACAAAAAGTCAACAGGCAATTCGACCGCAAAAATGAACGAGGCATCATCTAGAACTCGGAGAGAAAAAGTCTCTCTCTGCTCGGAAGAGAACAAAACTAATGACAAACACTTATCATGAAAGGACATATTTAGGAATCTTAACGTTTTTGTCCTCCTGCTCTCGTAAACGCCGCGGAAGCTACATCACAGATTCGTCTTCCGAAGAAACAGAACAAGCTCACTCACACAAGATCCGCTATTAAAGTTCAAAGCTTTTCGATCTGCTTAGCCTGAACATAGCAAAAAAACCAAAAAAGGGGAGTCCCCACAATTTGTTTTACTTCAATTTTTGCAAAGAATGCTAGCGCCGGAGACAGAAAACTCCGCACCCGGAAAAGAAGAACGAAGACAGAGGGGACCAACCGCAGGGCGACGAATCCTCGGATTGGCCGACGAAGAAGACGAGAATGCTCAAGGAACTAGAGTTGCGAAAACACACGGAAAACCCTCAGGGACTCTCCCAGATCGAAGACGCCGCATTTAAGCGAGCCAGGAAAAACCAAGAAGAAAAGCGAAGCAAAAACACTTGCGCGCGCGCGCACGCACTCGAGAAACCCAAAGCGTAATGGCGACCACTAGATGTAACTGAAAGTAAACTCCGAAATTTACCTGCCGGCACAAGTATAGCCGAAACGGTCACATGCCTCGCTTCTCTCCTCCTCCTTCCCCCCCGGGGGAAAGACGTTGCGGCGAGAGCGACGGATCGCCGAGAGCGATGGCTAGCTTGGGAAGGAGACGAGAGATTCTCGAAGGGGGGGGGGGGCGTGGGGGGTTCTTCGACCCGAGTCAGAGGAAGGAATCGGCCGCGAGGGGAGGCGTGAGCAACACTGCAGAGTGCGGGCGCGCGCGGCTGCGGGCGTGCTGTGACGGTGAAGACGACGACGACCTGCGCCGGGCCGCACAAGAGAGCCACGCCATTTGCAGGAGAGAAAAATCAAAGTTAAAGCAAGCTCTCTCTCTCTCTCTCTCTCTCTCTCTCTCGTGGACGGTGGCTGGACTATATTATCTAAAAATAGAAATCCGTGTAAAATCAGAGATACGTATAGGGTAAAAGGATCATTTACATGAATAATGTCATCGAGACATTGAAAAAATGTCATTGCGAAAAATCTTGAATATATCGTAGTCTTCGTCTTTTTGCGTTTAAACTGCCTTAAATAAAAGGGTTAATACCACGAAAAACCCTAAACTGGTACACTTGTGACAGATTTACCCCAAACTATTTTTTTGACCATAAAAAACCCCAAACTGGTACATTTGTGACAATTTTACCCCGAACTATTTTTTTGACCACCAAAAATCCCAAACTGGTACACCTGTGACAATTTTACCCTGAACTATTTTTTTGACCACCAAAAACCCCAAACTGGTACACTTGTGACAATTTTACCCCGAACTAAATTTTTTAATATTATTTTTTTATTTTTCGAATTTTTTAAGTTTTTCTTTTCTTTTCTTTTTCCTTTCCTTTCCTTTTTTTTTCCTTCATCTTCATTGGACCAACAATGGATTGTTATATTGTAATTGATACCATAATAACGTGACACGTAACATAAATGTTACATTTTGACCCAAAAAAAACATAAACGCTAAATGAAAGACTTTCTTTTATATGCATGAATTTTCATGCCAACCACTTTTTTCTACATTTAAATGTCTCGCGAAAAAGGCATTATATTGTTGTCGTGTCTTTCTTATTTTTGGGTGCAAGTGGATAGGCAAACTGATGGGGTCCAACGTAGGCTTGTTACCTAAGCTTGGAGTACAGCTAATCAACAATTTCTATACTTCCTGCTTGCCAATTTAATTTAACAGATTAATTTACAAAATTAGTATATTTTATATATAAGATGAGAGATATTATATGTGCATGGCGATTCATAAATCAATATGATCACTTGAAATATATAATAAATGAAACGCGAGACATTTAAATGTAGAAAAAAGTGGTTGGCATGAAAATTCATGCATATAAAAGAAAGTCTTTCATTTAGCATTTATGTTTTTTTTTGGGGTCAAAATGTAGCATTTATGTTACGTGTCACGTTTTTGTGGTATCAATTACAATATAACAATCCATTGTTGGTCCAATGAAGATGAAGGAAAAAAAAAGGAAAGGAAAAAGAGAAGAAAAGAAAAACTAAAAAAATTCGAAAAAAAAATAATATTAAAAAATTAGTTCGGGGTAAAATTGTCACAGGTGTACCAGTTTGGGGTTTTTGGTGGTCAAAAAAATAGTTTGGGGTAAAATTGTCACAGATGTACCAGTTTGGGGTTTTTTATGATCAAAAAAATAGTTTGGGGTAAATCTGTCACAAGTGTACCAGTTTAGGGTTTTTCGTGGTATTAACCCTAAATAAAACTTATCCGCACCTCAAATAAACTCCTTAGCACGGTACTTGTTGCGAAGGTTATTCAAATGGTCGTGTCGGTGTATGTCGCTAGGGCACTCGTCGAGCGCGCTGTATATGAAACGGTCCGTGCAAATTACTTTCGCGTCGAAACCCGTCCTTTTTTTTTCATGCGATGTGTGACCGGAATTTCGAAAAATTAGATATTTACGGTCCTTAATCCGGTTCGACTCGACCCGGCTCGTTCGGCGTTTCGTTTGGCTCCCGTCGCCGTTGGAACCTTGCCGTGCGGTGCGACACGCGCCGGAGAGGAAAAAAGTTTCCTCCGTTCCCCGAATTGCCCTCCATCTTTTGCAGGTTTGACGACCGTGTCCTCAGTTGATTTGTTGGCACTTTTGGGGATCCGTGCCTTGGGACTTTTTGAATTTCCTTGCGCCTTTTTTCATTTTTTTTTTCATTTTATTTAATTTTTCCGAGCCTGGTGGCCCCCTTTCTTTTATATTTGCTGTTGGTGTGCAACCGGAATACTAAAAATCGAATTGGTGCGCGGTCGTAGCTCAGAAAATATTTTAATTGCGATTTTTAAAAAGAATAAATGAAAATGATGTAATCAACGTATTACAATAATAAATTGGTCTCTCGAGAAATCACCGCGATAAAGCCCGATGCGAATAGAAGCTTATAACTAATAATAAAAATCGTCATCATCTAAGAATGCTCGGCATTTGATAAATTAACTCTCTCTGTATCATAGGATATGAGTCGAAAGTGACATTGCCCCAATTTCGTGAGCTCGTGGGAAGGCGAGACTTTTCGAGAAATAGGTGAATAGATCTTAGATTGGATTTCCTTTTTGGGTGTAGTGTAAAGGTTGAGCTAAACCCAAGATTGAAAACAAGGCAAGCCCATTGACTCTAACGTCACATATGATCAGCCTCTCTTGGGGAAATTAAATGAAGCTAAGGTGTTTGTTTCTCTTTCCAGTAAATCTAGTAAATGTAGTGCATAGGGATGGAATTTTCAATTTCATATGGTGATCGATTGGCTAAAAAGACGTTAATTGCTTCGAATTCATCGGCCGCCGCGGAAGCCCAATCGGGTTGGCGGCATAATGACACCGGGGTCCTGAAAATAAAAAGAAGTTCCGAAAAAAGGGAAAAAAATAGCTATCGCCACCCTCGCGTTACATCGATCGAACCACGGAAAAATCCCGACCCCTTGACTTTCCGATCTTTTCCAAAACCCAACATTAGTCAGAACGACCAAACTTCTTCATCATGGTGACAAAGCAATGTCCAAAAGAGGCTCTTAGAATTCGTTCATGGCTACGGCCGCGAGAAAGCAACACGTTCCACTCCATCGCCAGTTGAAGAAGCAGGCAGTGTGCGTGGGATTCTTACGCACATGGTCGGTTCAATCGAAGCATTAAGAACGCTCGTGAAATATCGTTTCGGGTAATTTGAGGAACAGATGCACGACAGCTGGGGGGCACAGGTGATTTTGGTGAATTCGCGGCCGTCGATGTTGGAAGTTTGGATAGGTAAGAAAAGCAAAGAAAAATCGATGGTGGGTAGTAAGCAACTGTCAACCAAACCCACACCTAATCCCAAATTAAGTTAATAAAATGAAGAGATTGTTGAGTAAACCAACTGGGAGATTTAAGGTGAGGCCCCAGCGACACCCCCTCAAAACATATGACGCCACCATGAAAACGACTTGGGGAAATTTCGAGCTTCGATGCGATTAGGGTTTCGGACTCTTCTTAAGAGAAACCGACAGCTTACGCGACGGTAATCCCTCTTTCACAACGGGCTTGATGGGTATCGATAGCGTGCACTTGTCGGCATTGATCTCGCGCAGGGGAGTAGACATACACTCGCGAGATACTTCAAGATTCGAAACCTCCTTGTCTAACGTGATTTGACCAGGGGTATCTTGCATTATCTATGGTTAGTAATTATATAACGAAAGATACCGAGAGAGAGAGAGAGGAGTGCACTTCCCCCATATGCTACTGCGAGATTGACAAAGCTTAATGCAGCTCAAGATGCGGACGAAGGAATGGTGATCGAAGAAGCTGTTTCGGGTAAGGGTGTCAATGGGTCGGATCGGCTTTAACATCCCTAGTTTCGGTACCTCCGAAGCATGCCAGGGGGTGGACAAGATGAGATTTGAGTGGATGGACAGCAAAGAAGGAATACGGTGGCAAGGTTATGATCACGAAGTCATCCTTTCAAAGACTTAACTGGCGTAGAATAAAACCTCTCAAAAGAAGCATAATCATCCGGGACGAAATAATTCTACGCCGCTTATGATTTTCTAATGTTCGGTATTAAATTGGACGAGCGGCAATAATTCTTCCTCTTTTAATTTTGCCGCGTCCTCTGCAGAGCGCTAGAGCCAAGTCCCGCATTTATTATATTAGCGTCCTCACCCTCTAATTTATTTATCGGTAGGGCCGCATGCCTATTAACGTGCATGTAAGGTTGTATGCGCGTAATTCCAATCACTCGCGTTCTTATACGCGAGCGATCACTTTAATTGCCTGTACAGAGTATCTGGAATTCGCATGGAAGGAAGCCAAAAAAAGCTGAAAAGGCGGGGAGGGCGGCTATGGTAATTTCAAGTAGGAGCAGATTATTTTGACCGATACACCAAAAGAAAGCCGAAAAATAGGGCATATAATGGTCACAATAAACGAGGATAAAAATTAAAGGAGGATAGAAATAAAGTGGAGATTGCCCCCCACTTGGGGTTTCGTCGCTCACTTTTCTTCGTTAAAGCCTCCCCCACACGAGGTAAAAAGCACGAGCTTTGGCCTTCTTAATTATTTTCTCAAACGGTCTAGCGAATGCCTTTTCCTTCGGAAAGCATCGCCCGAATTCGTCCTCGAAAACCACACACCGCCCAATGACCCCATCCGCCGCTTGTGGACAACCATTTACACTAAAAACTTCTAAAGATACAAGATCATTGGTTGATGCATTTGGTTATTTTTGATCTTAGGGCTCGCCTTACCGCGTCAGATCACAATTTATCGTAATAATATGCACGGGCTTTCAAGGGTTCATGGTATTATAAAGTACGGTCGCTCCAGTCCCCGGCTTTCGAAAATGGTGTCTCCGCTTCCTTAGGGCTTCATGTTCGCGCGCATCAGATCGCCCCCACCACCGCGGCCGCCACGCAGACACCCGTGGATCGCGAGGTGAATGTGAATTGGAGCCGAAGACCAAGAAATGGGCCTCGCGGGGGGCTAAATTGCGGAGACGTGTGCAGATGAGGGGAGCGTGCTGCAATTGGGAAAAGTCAAAAGTCGAGGTGGATGAGTGAGCTGCAATTGGGAAAAGTCAAAAGTCGAGGTGGATGAGGATGGTCGTTGCATTGTCCCGGCGGGAGAGGTGTGGCGTGTGAAACTGCCGACCAGGACCGCCGTCCAGACATTCATTCTCCGGTGGAGCCAACCCCACATTAAGAAGCGGTCCCGTTCCTCCCCCTTCAAACATCCTGTATTATATATTTAGTCGTGCCTTCCCAAGACGGCATTTTGGACCACCGTTCATTGCGTTTAACGCCTCAAGTGCGACGTTCCTTTCATTTTCTTTAGGTTTTCTTCCTTTTTCGGTTCGTTTTCTCGATGCGATCCGTAATAGAAGGCAAGAGTGGAGCACCATTAAGGGCAGCCGAAGAACCGAATCGTATCTCTCAGAGTACCTTCCTCGATCGATTGACCGGGTATGACGGGAGCCAAGGTTCACTGCATGTACGCTCGGCGGGTACGAGGGATCTTGGCCCAATCCGACATGTCAATTAATGTGATCACCGGATCAAATGAAAAGAGCGCATCGAAATGAATTCGTAAAGGTCCACCCCCGCAAGTCGAGTACACTTTGCCAGTAGATGATTGAGATTGGGTCACGCTCGGGAGCTAGCTTGTGGGTGAAGACATTAATAACTTTCTTTAGGAGTTTGGATCATCATGGGTGTGGGTAATGGTGTCCCTTGAAGCAAGACTGGCTGGCTCGCTTTGATTCGGCACCTCCCGGGGGTCCAACAAGGAGCATGTGACGATGCACATGTGGTCTCATGTGCTCTTTCTGATCACATTCCATGGTTTGGTGAATTGATTAAATGCCTCTGTTGGATACCCGCCCCCTTCGTGCCCTGCCCTCTTTTACCAGCATACGACCGATATATATATATATATATATATATATATATATATATAGGAATAATGGCACGTTAGTCTCTAAACCTTGGCATAATGCGTAATGTAATTTATGAATTTTTAATTTGTTGAATATGGTCCCTGAACTTTAGCTCGATGTGCAACGTGATCTTTGAACTTTTAATTTATTCAATGTAGTCTTTGAACTTTTTGTAGATGTTCGATTTAGTCCTTAAATTATATAGAAATATTTAATGTTGTTCTTCCATTAATTTAAGTTTAGGGACAACGTTCAACATTTCACATACTTTAAGGGACTAAATTGAATATGTCCAAAAGTCCATGGACCACATTGAACAAACTAAAGTTCACGGATCATATTGCACATCGAGTTAAAGTTCAAAGGCTATATTGAATAAATTAAAAGTTAAGGGATCACATTGCACATCGAGTCAAAGTTCAATGACCATTTGTATTATTTTCTTATATATATATATATATATATATATATATATATATATATATAATGTATATCGAGTAATCTACTTGAATTGCTTATCAGTTTTTCGTGAACATGAGCAGCAACATATCCTTATGAGTTATGATCGATCTTGTACCACTTAACTGGACTGAAACCCGATGCACCGTCGGCTTGAAAATGCGGGATTTTCTTCTCTTCTTTTCTTTCTTGCTCTTCAATTTTTTGTAACAGAAGAAAAGGTCCATCTAGTTTGAAAAGCAACTCGGAACGGAATGAATCTGGAGAAACATCGTGTGATTTTGACTATGTTTAGATGGGCCATGCCTGGGAGAGGCTTGACGAAGAGCTCCGCTTAGGTCCTTTTCATGGGCCACAGTGAACTACAATGGGCTCAAAAGGCTTGACCCAAAGCTCTACCAAGCTCGTTTGCATATTGTGCACAAACGCCATAGCAAGCTCTAGCCATGCAGCTCCACATCATAACACGTAAGAGCCCACTATAATAAGAAATGGCTGGTCGGCTTCATGTAAGGAAACGGGTTCGTCATATACTTATAAAGAGGTTAGTTTGTTTCGCTGAAAATAAATGATCTGAAAAATGTGTTCTTCAAAATGATCGATTATATTACTATAAAAAATGAATGATCGAAAAATAATTTAACAATTTTTTATTATTTGATTATTTCGAGTAAGATGAACGATCATTTTTAGAAAAAAAAAAGCTTTTCAAATCATTCATTTTCAGCCAAACAAATGGGAGGGTCATGATCAATTGTTGATCCAATAACACCTTCATAGGTTTGTGATAAAGAGCACATCAAATTTTAATGTAGGAAAAAAAAACAAATAAAAGATTAGAGCGCACATGGTAGATCTTTGATTTTTCCGCCTCGAGACTTCATATATATGTGGGTTGATGTGTTAACAAATTCCAGTCAGCAACACTCATTTGTGGGAAAATTATCCAAAAAGTCTCAAACCTATTGTACTTTTTGCCAATTCATTTTTAAACCTTTCAATTTTGCTAATTGAATTTTAAGCATTTTCACGTTTTGTCAATTGAGTTCATCCCGTTAAGTTTGGCTAAAAATCGCCGACATGGATGTTAGCTGTTCGACATGGCATAGTTGGCACTGACGTAAATAATTTTTTATAATTTTTTAATATTTTATGTTTATTTTTTTCTTCTCATTTTTTTCTTTTATTTTTTCTTTTTTTTCCCTTTAATGTTCTTTTCTTCTATTATTTTCTCTTTTTCCCTTTTTCCCTCCGCTAGCCACCATTGAGCCTTGTCGATGGCTGGCGATCTTCGCTAGCCTCAAATAAAGGCATCCCTCGCCAAATCGAGAGGCGAGGGTGTTGCCCTTGCCCACCTAGGAGAGAGCTACCCTTACCGCTCCAGGCAAGGGCGGGCTGCACTCACTAGCCCGGGTGTCTCTTGCTTAAGGCCAATGAGGGCACCCTTGCCCGAGGCTGCCTACCTCTGTCAGCCATCGATGAGGCCCGCCGATGGCTGGTGGAGAGAAAAAGGAAACGACAAAGAAGAAAAGAAGAGAAAAGGAAAAGAAGGAAATAAATGAATTTAAAAAATATTAAAATATCATTAAAAATTATCAACGTCAGCGATTTTCTAGTCAAATTGTCAACACGCGAAAAATTTATGATTCAATTGATAAAATTGAAAGATTTGAGTTTGAATTGATAAAAATATAATTTTTTTGGTCAAATGAAAAAGTACAGTAAATTTAAGATTTTTTTTGAATAAATTTCCCTTCGTTTGTCGATAATAAATTCGAGTCAACAACATTAAATGGACCTCCCATCGCGTTCAAATGTTTTCATGGTCAAAGGGAAGGTGTCAAAATAAAGGAGGTCAAAAGTTTGACTCTGCCGGCCCACCAGACCGACCGACTTACATAATCTGCCAGAGCGAAGCCACCAGGACTGGTCGGGCCCCAGTACAGTGACGTGGCGAGGGCTTATAATAATCGCACGTTGGGGAGCCGCAATGCGAAAGGAAATGACGACCCCGGGGAAGTGACCGAGAACACAATGTCGTCGGTCGTTTTCCCGCGTATTTCCCGCGGGGGGAGAGGGAAAAAGGAAGAAAAGGGGAAAAGTGGACTGGTGGCGGGCGGAAAACTGTTGCTCCGAGCGATTTGAAAATTAATCACGAAAATTTGCGCTTTCACACGTGTGTTTGCGTGCCTTTGCGTCACGGACCGGAGTGACGCGGGGATTCTTCCGTACTCACGTACCCTTGTGAGTGGAGCTTAATGGTGTCGGGGTGAAGAGTGGGTGATGTAGAACGGATGATACAACTGGCTTGAAATAGTGACGTCGGGGTGTTTGTGCCAAGAGTTTTAGGATCGAACGATTATATTCTAGGAGCTTTGAAGGTGGGGTTGATCTATCGTGCATAAACTGGTCGGGTGTTATTACTGCTCTCCTAATGAGGTCTTGGCAGACCAAAACCAAGTTGATGTGCCGAAGTGTTCTGTGTATCTTTGCTTGATGAACTAAATGCCTGAGCTAAACTGGGTGCGGTTCAATTCAATATCGGAATGCTATTCCTCGTACTGTTCATAGGAACAATTGTAGAAGGATAGCTGGCCTGGTGTTCTCAGTTTACCAGGCGCCACACGAGCTGTTTCACGGCCATAATCTATTGGCCCATGACATTTGTGAGTACCATCTAACACTCTAGTTAGATCTCTCACTATTTGGTTGACCACGCAATTGCTTGATATAAGTACACATTGAAACTAGTGGTCCGAAGTCCAAAATAGTCGATAAAATTATTCAATCAATCCTAAACCTATAGTACATATATCAATTCGGTCTTAAAATTTTCAATTTTACCATTTTATCATAAATTTTTACTTGAAATTCCAAAGTAGTTCTGTCGGTTAATTTTCGTCGAAAATCGTTGACATGATGATCTAATTATCGCCGGTCATCTTATGTGGCATACAGCCACGTCATTGATTTTTTGTCAAAATTAATTGTAATGACTATACTGGAATTTCGAAAAATTATCTAAAAAGTCATAAACTTATTATACGACGGCTAATTCAGTCTTAAATCTTTCTGTTATACCAATTTTAATTCTAAATCTTTTCATGATTTGTCAATATAGTTATTTTGATCAATTTTAGTTGGAAATCGTTGACGTGCACGCCATGCTTTTTATGTGGCACGACTGGTTCTAGCATGAATAATTTTTGCAATTTGAAAAAATTCACAATTTATTTATTTTTTTTCTTTCGATCGGTAATAGTGAGGGCTATCCTCGCCGGATTTGGTGAGGTTTGAACCCTTGCTAGCCACAAGGAAAAAGAATGGTTAAAAAATAAAAAATTTTGTTAAAAAATTATCCACGTTAGCGCTGACTGTGCCACTTTGAACTGTCATTATCTACGTTAATGATTTTCAGCCAAAATTTGTCAGAAGAGACTACATTGGCAAATCGTGAAAAAGATTTAAGATTAAATTGACATAATTGGAAGATTTATGATTGAATTGGTTGCCCCACACTCCGTTTATGACTTTTTTTGTAATTTTCCTTGGAATTTCGAGTAAAGGTTTGTAACTAAATTGTCAAAATTGAAAATTTTATGACAAAAATTGACATTCATATAATAGGTTTTTGACTTATTGAGTAATTTAGCTTAAAAAAATAGTCTCTACACATTTTTGCTTGCTCGCTCAAAACCCAAACGGAGCTTGTGCTTCAATGCGTACTCACCGGTGGACTTTCATTATCAAAGAGGCAAAGCAATTCGAATGATGTTGTCTTCCGAAGTGAATGAGATCGGAATGTGAACAACATCTATTCATTCACACATTCTCTTGAATTCCAATTGCCTGTATGCTCAAAACAACCTACACACGAGTGTAGAGCGAAACTTTCACAGCATGTTCATTAATCCGACACAGATGAGAGTAAAGATGAGGAGTTGCTTCCCAGATATTGTCTTGTACTGCATTTAAGGAAGAGTGTATGTAAACTATTCCGAGGTGCGCACGCGGTGAGAAAGACTGTTAAAGGGAAGCTCTTTTTGGTCTTCCTTTGCCAGCCGCTGTCACGTCCCTGTTTAGTCACTTTCATCGACATGGTACAGGATATTCTCTTCCGAAATGAATGAGATCGGAATGTGAACATCTCTATTGGTTCACACATTCTCTCGAATTCCAATTGCATGCTCCGCGCGCTCAAAACAACCACCTACGCCCGAACGTAGAACGCAACTTTCACAGCACCCTCATCAATCCGGCACAGACGAGAGTAAAGATGAGGAGTTGCTTCCCGGATGTTCTCTCCCGACGCGTTTTAAGAAAAAAGTGCGTGGAAGCTATTCTGGGGCGCTTGCAATGTAAGAAAGACTATTTTGAAGCGGAGCTCTTTTATCTCTTCTTCCGAAGAAACGCTATCACGTCGATGCAGCACAATTTGCTTTGCTTTTACTTTGGAAATAGTGGATTGGGTTGGTTGGCAATCGATGGATTTTTGGTGGGAGGGGGGGGGGGGTCCGTTGGGTGTGCGTTCTGTGATGTGAATCAATGGATTCTTCAACTTTATGCGATGAATTAGATTAGCTGTGTTGAACCGGTCTTTCTTTACACGCCTAAGCAACTCTACTTTAACACCACTTTGGGATGAGGAGCGTGGCCCTTTGGGCGCGAGGAGATAACTACTTACTCATCGCGTGCCACGCGAGGTCAAAGGAGTCAAAGGGACCGAGAGATTCCCGATTGCCACGTGGCATCGCATTTCGCGGCTCTCTATATATCTGACCCGGGTCAAATCTGACCTCCCATGCTCACGCTCGTGTCGCGTGACCATCCGCGCCTCCGGTTTTGGCGAGCGGCCCCCTTCTTCTCTTTCCCTGTCCCGCACTAGGGGTGAGCATGGTCCGAGTTGGGCCGGTCCACCCCCTAACCCTAGGACCAACCCGCACAGTGTTGGTCCTTAATTTTGGGACCGAGGACCGCCCGTCGATTCCATGGACCCGCCCGGGAACCGGACCGCCGGTCCGGTCCGGTTCCCGGGCGAGTCCATGGAACCGGTCCCACCAAATTTTCCTAGACAAATAAAAAAAAATATGTGGACCAACATCGGATCAACAGAACAAAAAAAAAAGAACATAACTTTCCATACAATTCCTATACTATAATTGGTTCTATTAACCACATCATCCATAAATCAAGTGGGTACCCATCAAATAAGTGTCCAGAGATAAGAGAGCAGAGAGTTATGAGTGTCTAGTTACGTTTTTCTTTTTTTTTAAAATTTTTTTTGGGTCAGATTTTTTAATTAAAATTTAAAAAAATAAATATATTATTATTATATTACCGGTCCGGTCTGGGTGGGCGGGTGGGCGGTTCCACACCGAGAACCGGGAACCGGACCGATACCCACCGGTTCCAAAAAATTGGAACCGGGAATCGGACAGGTCCCCTTGGGAACCACCGGTTCCGGTCCGGTCCCGGGCGGTCCTGGGCGGTCCTGGGTTTTTTGCACACCCCTATCCCGCACCAATCTTTCCTTCCTCGTCTTGATCAAGACCCGCAAATGCGAAAGGGTTCCGTTTATTTCATAAAAAAATAAATTATTTAAAAGATGTCTTTCAAATAATGATTATCTGTATCGCTTGAAATAATTAGCCAGTGAATAATATTTTTATTATCGATAACGATTTTCGTCTATAATAATTTTGTGAACGATGGAAATATTTTTTTCGTTCATTCATTTTTTGTAAGTGATTCGAGCGATCATTCTTTGGAAAATATTTTTCAAATTATTCATTTTTTGCCAAGCAAACGGAGCCCTTACATGCTTTGAGTATACGTTTTTTTCATTTATTTCAGGATGGGAGGGCCAAGCAAAGTTTAGCGTGTCCATTCATTTTATTCAAGAGTACGCGTATATACCGGCTCTTAAAACCCATTCAAACCCATTATTAGTGACATATCGAGATAGGAAGTTCCATGGCTTTTGAGTAGCAAATGCCTTTGACATTCAACGAGATGTTGGAGTCTCATATGGGAGACGGCAATTCCATGATCTCAATAGCCGCGGGCACAACCTTTTCGATGAATGGATGGAAAAACCTTTCAAATAAGCAGATTTCAGTTAAAGATCGTCAACGGCGGCCAAAAGTTTGACCGAAAATAATAAATTATATGAGATGATCGATTTGAACGATCAACTTGGAATTCCTCGGGGTTGATTTCTTGTAGCGTTTCTCTTTCTAGAACTCTAGAATTCGAAAATCCAAGTCGAGCATTCAGAAAGATTGACGTAGTTTCTCGATCTATACGTACGGATACACTAGAGACTAATTACGAAGAGGATCATCTACCCGGACCTCTCCTTTTGAGTCATGTCATGCTAATATGACAAATTTTCCGAATTCCATTCCTTTTTGTTACCACGAGGGGGGATCCGATCATCCATGCCTCGTACTTTTTCCTACAACAGCGAACGAATCGAAACCCCAATACGATTCGACTTCCTGCAGGAAACAGCCAGCGAGCGAAGAACGCCGGAAAAATCATCCGTTACTCCTGACCGGCAATTCCGAAACACATCAATGACGTTGCTCGACATTTCATCCTCACAAAACTCGTTGCTCCGGTCTTCATAACGAGTCAAAAGGTGGATCATATGCTGGTCGAAGTCAAAAACCAAAAGCCATAGTTGTTAATCCTAACCGACACTCTTGAATTTTTAATAAAAGGAAGTGGATAATGCCTAGCACGCTATATCTCGAGAGGACATATTATAAGTTCGACAATAATGGGAAAGCTCCCTTATGGATTATAACATAAATTCTTTTTTAAAGATGCCTATTGTCTATGGTGCCATTCTTTTCATCACATGGTCTTTTGACAAAACAAAATTGAATTTTCAATTACAAATCCAAGTTTGCAACCTTAGAAAGAAAGAGAGAGAGAGAGAGAGAGAGAGAGAGAGAGTTAAAGAGGAAAATCAAAGCGCGTGGTTCGCATGCAAGAAAGTGCGGGGAATGTTCGGCGTTCGCACCTCCCTCGCTGGCCGGTTGTTTCCGCCGTTAAGACACGGTCTCCGTCGCTCCGACCAGCGTCGCCGTTACCGTTCCTCCATCCGTACAGGAGGAAAAAGGCAAAAAGCATCCGTTGTCTTTCTCTCTGCCTCTCTCTTCTATATAAACGACCGAATGCGAGCTTCGTCTTCTTCCGATGCTTCATCGTCGAAGAACAAAATCCCAGGTCGCATCACGTGAAAAACACAGGTACGAGGAACAATTCTAGTCAGATTTGGCCACGCAGGGGGGTCGGATTTGCGGCCGTTTTGACTTCACGGGTGTCGTGTGGGCTGAGGTAATCAATCCCTGTTCGTTTTTCGCTCTGCTTTTTTCCTGAGAGTTCGTCCACATGTTGTGAAGTTCGTGTTGTGTTTGATGTTCGGTCCTACGGGAAAAGGAAAAACTGAGGAGAGATAGCCACGCCTCGCTGTCGAACTCTGTCGTGTTCTGTTTTGGTCGGAGGTTGTCGGATTTGGAGTTGGGTCGGTTAAGTGATGGGGTTGATGAACGCCGAGGCCGTTGTCCTGGTACGCCTCTGCTCCTCTTCTAAGAATGCCGCACAGGTGTTTGAGGATATTTGGATGGGTTTTCTCTTCATTTGAATCGGTTAGATTTCGGTTCTTCTTCTTTTCGAGCCACTAACATGTTGGTTTTCTTCTGTCGTGTCGAGACACTACCGAAGCGTAATGTACGGCGAAGTTTCTTAGAGTTTACGATTTCGCAAGTTTTTTTCCTTGAACCGAGTTCGAATTGAGAGAATGAGTCACCGGGGTGCTTTTGTTTCGTGAATTTTTCTTGCGGGTTTGAAACTTCTTTTTTTAAGCGAGAAGAAGTGAAGCTTCTTCTTTGTTTTCGGTTGTATGAAGTATGGGGAGTGCCATAAGAATGGATGGGATCTAGATTTTTTTAGTTTCCCTGTACAAAATCAGTGATCTTCGCAATGAACAAAGAGAAGAGCAGTACGCGTGGAGTTATGAGAGCTTATAGAGCCAAGGATGTCTTTTTCCGAGAGCTCGTAAGCCACCTGGCGAGCTCTCTACGTGGGTTTTGTCCGAGAGCGAGTTGAGATGCAAGAATTGAGTAGCTTATAGCTCGAGTTCTAAATTTTTTTAAGTTGCCTAGGCTTTTGAAACTAGCGGGAACTCAGTAGGCTTGGTTTAGTGAAATAGCCCCGCAAAAAGAGACCCGAACAGAACCTGAAACTATAACCTCAAACGTAATATTTTTAGATTCTTATAGCAAGGGATATTTCAGTTTTGATTTCTTAAGACAGTAGCATTTCTTCTGTTTAAAAATCAAAATAAACTGATACCGATACTCTCTGCGTGGGTGGTGTGTCTGATACTCATACTACCATGATCTTTGGGTGGCTATCTGCGTGTGCATGTTGATACATGAGATTCAATGGGGGCAAATCCTAGCTGTTGTATTCTTTTTGGCTTTTTTAAGTCTACCTTTTCTCGTGTGTGTTTCATGAAGCTTGGATCTTCTGTTCTCGATCCTCTCTATTTTGCAACTCAAGAACATAATCCTTTATCCGTGGTGCCTCTGTACATCTTGATGACCTTGAGACTTAACTAGCTTCTACATATAATTGCAGGGGGCTATAGTTGTTCATCCTGAGCCACCGTTGAAACTCTACTAGCTATTGGAAAGCCCTGGGGGTACATATCCTGTTGTGATCTATTATGAGCTAATTGAGAGTTTTCTAACCAGAAAGCTTATGATACTGCTAAAGCATGGAATCACACCCACAATACAGATACAGTGAGACAGGTGCTGGCTTATCTTTCACATCTTCTCATCCAACTGTTCCATCTCTTCCCAACAGGTTATTTGGGCATTCGAAGTTTGAAATTAGGGAATCTCCTATCTCACCTTTTCCGACACGCTTCGACAGTGAGACGCTCACCGCGTTAAGTGATAGTCAGGAGCAGTACAGTTCTACGGACAATTATTCAGGAGTTAGCTCTTCTTATAACTCTTCAATCGAGACCACCAGCTGTTTCCAAAGGTCAAGCCCGTCGCAAGACGGGTGCAGAGACAGCTTGCTTTCATGTTCTGGCAGGCCCACCTCACTGCAAAATGAGCATCATTCACAGAACACAGCTTATACTTTTCAGGAGCTAGAGGACGTCTTAATGGATGATGGACAAGGAGAGCTTGCCACGGATACTTCTCTTGGGGAACACGTATGGGACCAAAATCCCCATGGCTCACAATTTAGTCGCCCCAAGGATTCTGTTGCTTTCATTCGGAGCCAATCAGGTAAAAGCACTAATGTGGAGAAACATAAAGAAGCCGTTCAGGAATCATCAGTTCAAGATGTTCCTCCAGGTGATTTGAAGCAGCTGCTGATCGCCTGCGCCAAATCTCTTTCTGATAACAACATGGATGAATTTGAGAAGTTGACTGAAAAGGCCAGGCGTGCTGTATCCATCAGTGGAGAACCCATACAGCGTCTTGGTGCCTACATGATAGAAGGACTTGTGGCCAGGAAAGAGGCATCGGGTTCTAACATCTACCATGCCCTTCGATGCAGAGAGCCTGAAGGCAAAGACTTGCTTTCCTACATGCAAATTGTGTATGAGATCTGCCCATACTTGAAGTTTGGGTACATGGCGGCGAATGGGGCCATTGCCGAAGCATGCAAAAACGAGGATCGGATACACATCATAGACTTCCAAATTTGTCAGGGCACCCAGTGGATGACTCTCCTTCAAGCGCTCGCCGCGAGACCTAGCGGGCCCCCTTACGTGCGAATTACAGGGATTGATGACCCGGTCTCCAAGTACGCTCGTGGGGCCGGATTGGAAGCAGTTGCAGGAAGGTTGGCGGCAATCTCTGAAAAATTTAAGATCCCGGTGGAGTTCAATTGTTTGCCGGTGTTTGCCCCAGATGTTACTCGTGACATGCTCGATGTCAGGCCTGGGGAAGCCCTTGCAGTGAACTTCCCACTCCAGCTACACCACATGCCAGACGAGAGTGTTGACATCACCAATCCAAGGGATGGGCTACTAAGGATGGTGAAATCGCTTTCTCCGAAAGTGATCACATTGATTGAGCAGGAGGCAAACGCAAACACGGCGACATTCCTGACAAGGTTTGTGGAGACCCTGGACTACTACTTGGCAATGTTTGAGTCCATCGACGTGACCCTACCCAGAGACAGGAAGGAGAGGATAAATGTAGAGCAGCACTGTTTGGCAAGGGACATTGTGAACATCATCGCGTGCGAGGGGAAGGACAGGGTGGAGCGGCATGAGCTGTTCGGTAAGTGGAAGTCTAGATTGATGATGGCAGGATTTAGGCAATACCCTTTAAGTAGTTACGTTAATTCAGTCATAAGGAACCTGCTGAGGTACTACTCTGAGAATTATACATTGGTAGAGAAGGATGGTGGCATGCTTCTGGGCTGGAAAGAGAGGTTCCTGATTTCTGCTTCTGCATGGTACTGAGAATGGGCCAGAGTTTTAAATATTCATGGAGAAAAAACCAGAAAACTGAACATCTTTCGGTAGTAATAGGAGTTATTGGATGTACATAGTATGGTGTTGCAGATCGTCTTCACCATGTGATCCAATAGCTTGCCCTGGTATATTCATGTTCTGACATCCAAATGGCTATTGTATCTTTCTGTTTGTTCATTCCTTATTTTAGCTACCTGTTGTTCTTGTGATCTTTCGGATCTACTTTTCGTTACAGTATACATCGTTGTATAAATAAGTTTCATTAATTCTATAATTAGGTCTTATTGCGAGGACCTGCAATTCTAAATTATGGGCAAAGTGATGAAGTTCTATTATCAAAGCAACTCATGTGTCCTGCCGGATTATTACTTCAATGAGTTATTCTTCTTTTTCCCCCCTAATTTACAATCTCAACCAGAATGAGCTGATCAAACTTGTGGAAGTATATCAGCACATGTTCGACCAAGCAGCGGAAAGTGTAGAGAACGAATTCTTGTTTTGTAAATCGTAAGTTTCGGGTTCAGGACGTCCGGATTGATCAGGAATCGTAGCCAAGGTTCTGAACATTCCGAATAGTTGCAGTGGATGAAGAAGACTTTCAGCTTCTGAACTTTTGATATATTCAGACTCGAAAATTATATGTTTTGGGATTTTGGCATAAACCAAAAAAATGGTATAACTTGTAGTAGTATGACAAGTTGATTACGCTGAAGAATTTTCCAAGCCAAAATATGGAAAGCTTTCACTTTCCCTTTGGAATGATGTGTAGCCCATTGCAGTTCGTCTTTCCAAAGCTACTTGAACCTCCGTCGACTTTCCATAATTTAAAAATTCCCAAATGTGTGAAAATCATTGAAATTTCTTCTATCCTCAGTCCTTGTACAGACATATATTTCCAAAGAATTCTACATAATTATTGAAAAATAATTTGGCAACACTATACCCATGCGACTCTAGAGCGCCAACGCACGTCGAGTGATCAAGGGTTATTTTTTCCTGTAAAAAAGTCCAGCTGCTTAATTTAGCAAATTACTATCAAGCTGACATATGAGAAATTTACATTGTGTTAATTAGAATCATTAGTGAAAAAAAATTCTTAGATTTTTAATTGAAGTGTATTGAGTCTAATTTTAATACAGACAATAATAATAATAATGTATATGTAATACAAAATAGATAAATCTACCTACTTTTCGGTGGGTGGTTTTCAATTGGATTCTTGAATCGATTTTCCTGTCGACCAAGTCTCTTTACTTGAATTGGATCCTTTATCCGATGCTTTGAGTATTATTAGGATAGAACTTGATTGGGTACTCTTCAGCAGAGATTAACCAACCTTTTTCCACAGTTTTGCGTTAATAGATTATAAAATCCTAAAATATTTATAAGTTCAAAGTGTACTAGATATTAACATCATATTCTTTTGAGTTATTAAGGGTGCGAATGGTAACCATTCTGCTCCAGAAATCAAATTCTTGCTAGAAATTGATTTCTGGAATTCATGCCAGAAATTGATTTCTAGAGGAGAAATCTGTTTGGTAAAACATGACCAATTCTGCTCCAGAAATTAATTTCTGGAACAGAAATCTATTTTTATTTTTTTATTTTTTTGGGCACCTCAAAAAAAATAAATTTCACTCAAAGTGGGTGCCCAAAGGTATTCTAAGCTATTTTGTGAAGTTTTGAAATTTTTGATTTTTTGATTTTTTTGGGCACCTCAAAAAAATTAAATTTCACTCAAAGTTGGTGCCTAAAAGTATTCTAAACCATTTTGTCAAGTTTTGAAATTTTTTATTTTTTTGGATATCTCAAAAAAATTAAATTTCATTCAAAGTGGGTGCCCAAAGGTATTTTAAGCCATTTTGTGAAGTTTTGAAATTTTTGATTTTTTTGATTTTTTTGGGCACCTCAAAAAAATTAAATTTCACTCAAAGTGGGTGGTCAAAGGTATTCTAAGTCATTTTGTGAAGTTTTGAAATTTTTTTGATTTTTTGATTTTTTTGAGCACCTCAAAAAAATTAAATTTCACTCAAAGTGGGTGCCCAAAGGTATTCTAAATCATTTTGTGAAGTTTTGAAATTTTTAATTTTTTTTATTTTTTGAGAACCTCAAAAAAAAATTAAATTTCACTCAAAGTGGGTACCCAAAGTATTCTAAATCATTTTGTGAAGTTTTGAAATTTTTGATTTTTTTTTATATTTTTGGGCACCTAAAAAAATTCAATTTCACTCAAAGTAGGTACCCAAAGGTATTCTAAGCCATTCTGTGAAATTTTGAAATTTTTGATTTTTTTATATTTTTTAAAAAAAATTCACCAAATTTCCTATTTTCTCAAAATCTTGACTTTTTTTATTTTCTGGAAATTTTTATGAATTTTTCTAGAATTTTTCAATTTTTATGCATTTTCTGAAAAAAAAATTAGTGAGAAAAAGAGAGAAAATATGGAGAATGCATTCTGGAAGAGAGAAGCTATAAAAAGTAGCTTCTTTTTTTCTTGCCCAAAACTCATTCTGGAATCAAAAATGCATTCTGGAATCAAGAATGCATTCTGGAATCAAGTATTTTTAACAAACGCATTTTTATTCCAGAATGTAAAAATTGCTCCAGAATGTATTCCGGAAATTTTTTAACAAACGCATTTCTATTCCGGAATCCATTCTGGAACAGAATTTCTATTCCAGAATGGATTCCATGCGCACCCTAAGTTTCTTTCATTTTGGAAGAATATCCCACCTAATCTTTTCTTTTGGTCGGAGAATAGATATCCCCTCTTTTAATAGTTGCAATTGAATTCTCCATATATCACCAATTGTTTGAATATTATCACTTCGATTTGTTTCTTTAAGTAAAATAGGGAAAGCAAACTCATCTCGTGACTTTTTTAAATGATAAAAATATGAAACCTGCTAAGCGAGTCTCCCATTTTCCAAGCTCAAAATTTGTGGCAAGGTTTGGACCGTCCACTTTGTAAACAAACGACACGGTTACGCTAGAGATTGATGGTACCGTTATTGATAGGAGAGCAACGGTATTGTGTACACCGCATATTTTCCCAAGGGTGGAAAATCACAAATCCCCACTAATATTAGAAAAAAAATTAGCCAAGGGAAATAAAAAAGAAACTTATTAACAACATCGGCGTTAGATATTTTTTTTTTTTGGTCCGTTTTACTCTAATGCTTAATTCACTCTCAGACTTTTGTCATGCACCTCTCCCTTCCTAAGTAGGAAGGATGGCTGCTGGACCAAATCCTAGTTATTTGCGTTAGATATTTTTCACGGATGGAGATCTTCAGTAGAACAAACGCGCCCTGCATATGGAGACAAGCTCGCTCCTTGGAGTAAATCATAGCATGTTTGATCGCAGATTTCGTGATCAATTTAATCCCATATAATTGCACGGCACAGTCGGTCCTTCGATCGTGTACGCAAAGAAGAGGTTGAAGTTTCTTGGCATTTCAATCTCTACTGCACGACATGGAACAGTCTAAACTGCCATTCGCGGCTTTGTTTGCGTCGCTCACCAAAAGAAAACAAGAACTGTAGCCATATCATCTTCTTCTTCCTCTTCGTACGTTCACTTGCTTTGGTTAGTATCTCAAGAGGGGGAAACCAACAAGAAACGAACATCTCTCCAGATTTCTGCAGGTCCCCCAAAGTCCTCCTACTAAAAAATTCAGCAGCAGTCGCCGCTTGGCATATTCTCATCCAAGCAAATGGGAAAATTACATCCAAGACTTTGCCCGCCACTCGCACTCGGTGGTAGCGTCCTTAGTTCTGATCCATAAATAAACTAGTGGTAATGTTTGCCACTGGTGGTGTTGCAGAAATGACATCGATCCATGCACGCAAAGAACGTGCGACATATATGACAACTGCAAGTTCTGAAATAATGCATCAATTATCACCTCCAAGTTTTATTCCAAGACAGGGACCACATAACATGATAGATACCCCTTAGACCCCTTCTCGAACATGAGAGGGGCCATCAAACCGACCGACAAGTAAGGAAAGAAACTAGTGGACGATCCAAGTTCATGTGTTTCAGATCGTCCTTGCCACTGTGCACATCTTTTTTGCGACTGCACGCGAGAGGTGGACTTATATCCTGAAGTTCTGGATAGCCTTCTGAGGGGCGACAACTGTGCTGTGCATACTTGGAAATGCCATTGGTTTCTTCAGTCCCATGGTCCAGGAAATACTTAGATCATGCCTATGTATATACTATCGCCATAAGGGAGTTTGTCATACCAATTATACATTCTCAAAAGCAGTTCTAAAACTGAGCTCTCAAGGAAGTGACTATGTATTTAGTCTAGTGGCACGCTTTGGATGATAAGATTAGTACTTAGGATGACAATAAATATCCTCTCTTATAATAAACACACAACAACCAGCACAACCTACTTATGACTTCCTTAATTTATTAATTGAAAATACCATAAAAATCCTAAATTATACACAATGCGATACAAATATCCCAAACCTTATTTGGTGTCATCAAACACCCCAAATTTTTACTAGTGTGACAAAAATACCTTCCGGCTGTTAAACTTCGACATGGGGACTTACATGGAAAATGGCAAGCAAATGGAGCTGACCTAGATATGGAAAATTTCCCAGCAAGCCTAAACTTTACCTAGCGCAACATCAATGCCCCCAAACTTTGCCTTAGCGTCCAACATAAGCAGTGCGCAGCTCAGCAGCGTCCAAATAAACTTTAATGCAAATGTATATTGCCAGTCAGACAGCAGAAGATATGACCAAGTAAGGTCCAGTTTGCTGATTTGACTATGGCCAATTCATATATGTATATTGCCAGTCACAATACTGAAGGAAAACAGAAGAACCATACCAGTAATATGCTTCAAATGAGGCTAAAAACCTCTCTTCAGTTAGAACTTGGATGATTACAACTGAAAAAATACTAACTTAACGTCACCGTACAAGTTGTTATAAGGTTCTAGAAAAAGATTAAAAAAGAGGAATTTACAACTAACTTGGATGATTGCACAGAAAAATACCAACTGGACATCAGTAACCAAGTTAGTTTTTTAGAATAACAAACGAAAGCAGAGCGAGCCTCTTCTTGCAAAACGGGTGATGGAGAGGTACAATAAGCCAAAAGCAGAGCGAGCCTCTTCTTGCAGAGCGAGCCTTTTTTGATACATGTTGATGTGTGTTGTTGTTAAGTTTATTGATAAGCCGAAGGTAAATTGTGCCTTGACAGTAGGTTGGAATTGGTCACATGCATATAGTTGAGGTACAATAATAGTATTACTATTGATTTGTCAATGATGCTGTGGTGCGAGTGATGTTCGCATGCTGGGTTTGACGACGAGACGTCCTCCTAACTCAGGATTAGTGATTTTACTTATTGAGTCGAAGTCTTTTAGACTTGTAGATATGAACATCTCACCTCTTCTTCGTCATGGTGTACCGATTTTGGAATTGCAGCCTTGCTAGAGGAGATAGGAATCCCCTTGCTTACGTTTTTGGATTGGAGAATAATGTAAACAAGAAGTGCCTGTAGAAAAAAGGGACTTGTAAATGTACTGATGCAATATGAAAGTAGTGTGTTATGTATGATGTTTTCCTGGCTGCTTGTTTATTGTGTTATATGGGTGTTTGTTGTTGTACACGTTTTCGCATGCTCATAAGAAAAGATATAAAAAAAAAGAACTAGGTCGGCGACACGTCTGGGACGTCGCACCAATAACCCCCGAAGTGAGGACGTTACAGTAAGAGTCAACACATACAAGCCCCAAGCAAGCCCAGAAAATATTTCCAAGACCCTTCCTTGCATGATCTCAGCATATCCTCGAGAGTGTTGACAATTTTAAAGAGTCCTATGTCAATATAATCGAGTCATTCCACCAGAAATTTGGCCAATCGAAGCTGATAACGTCTCTTGGGATCATTCTTTGGATTATAACAAGACACAACCCCTGGTCGATATTGCAATAGGAGGATATTATGGAATTGATTTAGGAGTACACCATTCAAATCCTGAGTATACTTCATCATCACACCTATGCTCTCATAAGACCCATGAGAAGGACCATTATCTCAAGATCCTTACGACCATGATGGTTTATAGCTAGCACTCAGCCTTGGTCTTAACAAAGATGCTCTATCATATCATCTAAGCAATTGGCCTTGCCAGTCATGGTAGAAGAACGAGCTGACATGTTTCATCAATTTCTCATCAGTCTCTCCCAAAAAAACAAAAGTTATCATAAATTTTGTCCTCAGTCAATTTTTAAAGATGCGATTGCAGATTTGGAAGTAGAAAAAGTCATGAGAGTCTCTACAAGACAAAAAGATGAAGATAGATTGGGCCACTAGATAAAGACCTTGAATGGACTCGCTGTCCTTAATGGGTAATAGTTCCACGTGATGTTGGCCATATTTAAAGACGTGAATAATTGGCCCCTTTGTCTTTTGTACTATTAAGAATGATGAGTCATAGGCCATTTTCAGTCGAAAGTTTGTACTATTGGCTAGGTTCTCGTAACTAACAATTATTGTATTTTCTGTTTTCTTTTCGACATGCATTTATAAGGTAGTGCTTGTAATAAGTTTGGAGGTAGAATTGGGCCTTCAGTTAAAAAAATCTTGTCGTTTGTGTACCATGAATCCTTAAACTTTCCCTTTTGTCAGAAAAATTTTCCAAAAAGTTATAAACCTATTGAACTTTGCCAATTCAATATTAAAGTTTTCAATTTTATTAATTGAGTATTAAACCTTTTCACGTTTTACTAATTAAGTTTATCTGATCAATTTTAGCTGAAAATCGCTAACGTGAATGCTAACTGTCCTACGTTGAATAGCCGGCGCTCACGTGGACAATTTTAATAGTATTTTTTTTTGAATTATCTTATCTTATCTTATCTTTCTTTCTTTTCCCTTTTTTTGCATTCACATTAGCGATTTTCCGCTAAAATTGGCTAGATGGGCTCAATGTAAAACTTCAAAAGGTTTAGGACTCAATTAGTATAATTGAAACTCGCTGGACTTGATAGAAAAAAAAGAAAAAGAAAAAAATTAATTTTTTTAAAATTATAAAAAATTATTCATGTTAGCATTGATCGTCCTATATGGCATAATTGGCGTCCATGTCAGCGATTTTTAGCTAAAATTGGTCAAATAAACTCAATTTGTAAAACATGAAAATTTTAATGACTTAATTGGTAAAATTGAAAGGTTTAATATTGAATTGACCAAAGTATAATAGGTTTTTGACTTTTTGAAAGAGTTTCCCCCCTTCTTCCTTTCTACGTGGTATGATTCTTTGAAAGAGGCCTACATGTTCTGGTTAGTCCTGATATTATGCTTTGCACTAAAACTCTACTACTATAGAGTATTTCTATAGTTTGATTCAAAACTTAAAGAGAAATCTGATGGCTAAGAGGCAATCCCTATTTAGAGGCTAGGAGAGTTGTATTGTGGGATAGCATACTTGCCATAAATTTTGTCTTCGATTTCCCTTATTCGTACTATAGGGACAGTCAACAAAAGTTATTACGAATTTTTGCTTATTGTCACAAACACATATTTGATGCTAACACATAGGTTGCAACTGGAAATTGACGACATATGTGGTATTAGTAGTGCTATGTAAATACTTTGTAGCATGGTTAGACATATAACGAGATAATTATTAGGATGGTTTAATTTACTATATAGAGTAAATCTTGAGTATGTATAAATTTGTATAGAAAATATTGATGGGTTTTTAACCATTAAAAGTGAGACAAACTAGTAATGTTTAAGGTTAGACAAGAGTGTTTTTTTTTTGATAATCGAGGTGTCCGCGCGACCGGCAAGTGATGACTCAGCTATAAACCGGCGGTGATGCACGACTAGTCCTCGAGTGACGCTAGCGCAGGACCCACCACCACGGCGTCACACTTAAGAATCCCTAACGACTACGCTGGGGTTTGAACTTTGATCCCTTTGTGGGGGGACCAGAGCGCAAGCTAACGCAACCGCTGCGGGCGGTGGTAAGGTTAGACAAGAGTTAATACCACGAAAAATCCCAAACTGGTACGCCTGTGACAAATTTATCCCAAACTAATTTTTTGAACATTAAAAACTCTAATTTGGTATATTTGTGATAAATTTACCATATGTTAGTTTCTGTTAAATTGAATTTATACTACGAAGAACCACAAATTGGTACGCATGTGATAAATGGAGGATAAAACCTCAAACTAGTGCATCTATTAACTAATAGTGTCATCCAACTTAGCAATTTGACGATAAAAGTTAACGGAAACTAATAAAGGGTAAATTTATCATAGATGTACCAATTTAGGATTTTTTGTGGTATTAACTCTTATTTAAAAACCAATATGTTGCTTTTTTTTTGGTCAATTTTCTATGTTGGCTTTGGTTCAAAGGTAGAACTAGAAACTACCAAAAGTATAATCTTTAGAAAGTTAACGTGGCAATCGGATGATCAAAGAGACGATTGGACATGATGAGCGCCGAGTGGGGTGCGTGAATTTATAAATTTCGTGGAACTGAGTTCCTATTAAAATAAAATAACAACATAAAAGAACTTTCTTTGTTAATTATATAGTAACACGCACGCTGCCAACCTAACAGAAGAAGTAAAATTATTTAACAAAAAAAGAAGGTATTAAAATTTCGGCGGTGCTATTTGCATCCCATTTTGACTAAGACACTCATTTTTTTCAATTAAGTGACTGGAATACCCAATCTTTTGTCTTTTTTTAATCAAGCTAACAAAAAAAAAACGGTCTAATACCCTAAAAAACTTCAAACTTTAACTTTTGTTCCAATTTTACCTTTTGTCTCATAAAAAATTTTCAACTTTAGGTCCATTCTCAATTCTATCATAAACTTTTTTTTGTCCCATAAAAAGCTCTCAACTTTAGGATATGTTCCAATTTTACCCTAAACTATTTTTTGTTCTATGAAAAATCCCCAACTTTAGGTCTTGTCCCAATTTTGCCATCTAGTCCCAATTTTACCCTAAAATTTTTATAGTCTCATAAAAAATCATAAACTTTTACTTGAGTCACAAATCTACTACCATTACCCTTCGTCCAAAATTTCTTATTGACAACCGATAGATGAAAAACTCTCAAGCACGAGCTGTTCGAGCGCTCTCCGACTGTGAGAGATGGAATAGTCCCAAGCACGAGAGATCGACGAGCGCAAAATCACTAAGGGTGATTTTGATGGATGGTTAATGGAGAGTAGATTTGAGACTTAAGTAAAAGTTGATGATATTTTATGAGACAAAAAAATTAGAGTAAAATTGAAATTGGACCTAAAGTTGAGATTTTCATATGAGATAAAAAACATTTAAGGCAAAATTGGTACTCGACCTAAAGTTGAGGATTTTTTATGAGATGAAAAAATTTAGGATAGAAATTGGGACTAGACCTAAAGTTGAGGATTTTTTATAGGACCAAAAAAGTTTAGAGTAAAATTGGGACATGACCTAAAGTTGAAGGTTATTTATGAAACAAAAGGTAAAATTGGGACAAAAACTAAAATTTGAGGTTTTTTTGGGTATTAGGCCCAAAGAAAATTGACTTTAATTCATCATCTCTTTTATCGGTTTCACAATATAAATACCCTGTTACACCCACAAGACTTCATCTTATCATGCATCATGCTTAGCCTAGATAAGGTTGTTAATTTTAATAAATGATCTCATATTTTTAATTACAAAAGTTATGTAGAATATTAGAAATTTCTGTTTATGACGGCTATGAACACACATTTAGTTGCCTAGTATTTGTCAAATAGTTTGAGCGAAACTATGTTTCAAATTTGAAATCTAAAATTTTAATCTATCTAGTTGATCTTGATCAAAAATGGAAAAAAACTTATCATAATGTTGAAAAGGTTAATTTGTTAGAAATATGATTAAACGTTAAACATATTTATATTTAGATCATATTGAAATGAAAGATAAGCAAAAAAAAGAAAATAAAGTAACTTCTTGATGTTCTACTTCTACCATGAAGAAAATATGAATATCGGTTATAAATTCAATCTTATAGCAAGTGGATCAAATTTTTGAAATATGCTTAAAACTTTTATCTAAAATAATTTGATGTGAGTTAAAAATGTGAAAAATGTATAACTAGATTTTCAACCCCATCTTGTAATTTGGATTAAAATGAGAAAAGCTCAAAATAAGTACAAATAAGCTGTGTTTAACTTTAAAACCTACAATTCCAACCAAAAAAAAAAACTTAAAAACCTACAAACTATTCTAGAAAAACACCCACAAGGTCAAAATTGGTTAGATAATTAGATTCAAGTTCAATTTTCAACTTTGAAATATAAACTTGCTCTTATTATTTGAATTGAAAATGGGCGATCAATTGTGTATTTATAAGATTTCATAAATAAAATTTCTAATCTTTAATACAGCTTTTGCTATTAAAAATATGAGACCATAAATTAAAAGTAACAACCTTCTTTAGGCAAAGTGATAACATGATGCAAAATAAGATGATATCTTGTTGGATGTAACAGGAGATTGATATTATGAAACTGATGAAAGAGATTATATATATATTTATATATATTAAGTTAGTTTTGTTGGTTAGCTCGATAATAAAAAAAATGATAATACCACAAAAAACTCCAAACTTATACACTAGTGACAAATTTATTCTAGATTGATTTTTTGACCACAAAAAACTCTATACTGGAACATTTGTGACAAATTTACCCTCTATTAGTTTTCGTTAAATTAGATTAATACCATAAAAAATCATAAATTGGTACGTCTGTGACAAATAGAGGGTAAAACCCAAAACTGGTACATCTGTCAACTGTCTTGTGTCATTTAACAAACCAATTTGACACTAAAATTTAACGAAAATTAACGAAGGGTAAATTTGTCATAGGTGTACCAATTTGAAGTTTTTGATGGTAAAAAAATTAGTTTGGGGTTTTTCGTGGTATTAACCCTAAAAAAAACAATACATTGAAGAATGAGAATAAGGGTATATCGATCAGTTAACTAAAGAATGAGTGTTTTAACCAAAACGGGATGAAAATGCCGCCAGCCTCAGAGCCCATATTTGTCGCCTGTCACTACCCAATCCAGCCATTCGACCCCCTTTTTATGTTACAAGTCATCTTCCTCTCCAAATTTAATATTTATTATATGTTCATGTGACAAGTAGACGTATATTGGGAGTGGTTTTCTCCTTTAATATTTGTTCTTAGGATTTGAAATTTTGAAATACATTAATTAAAGCAAGCAACCACTATAATAGTATGAAATTAAATCACATATCACGTAAACAGTTAATACTAGGCTAACAAAAAAGAAGTTGATGGAAAAAATTATCCCAACAACAATGGTTGGGTTGAGCAATGACGAGGTATGTAATGCATGTTGAACAAAATGAACTCACGGAAACCACCTTCTTCTTCGGTGCACCAAGACACCCTTTAACCACGATCTGAGAGCTCCTTATATACAGGAGGACCTCCTACGTAAAAGTTCCATCTGCAATTAAACAAGGGTTAACACCACGAAAAACCTTAAACTGGTACATCTGTGATAATTTTACCCCGAACTATTTTTTTGATTACAAGAAACCTCAAACTGATACACCTGTGACAAATTTACTCCGAACTATTTTTTTAACTACCAAAAATTCCAAACTGGTATACTTGTGATAATTTTACCCTGAACTATTTTTTTAACCGCCAAAAACCTTATATTGGTACACCTGTGATAATTTTACCCATGAACTAATTTTTTGACCACTAAAAACTTCAAACTGGTACATTTGTGATAAATTTATCCTCTGTTAGTATCCGTTAAATTATATTGATATCACAAAAAAATCACAAATTGGTAAACTTGTGACAAACAAAGGGGTAAAACCCAAAACCGGTACACATGTCAATTATCATGTGTCATTAAACTTCGTAATTTGACAGTAAAATTTAACGGAAACTAACGGAGGATAAATTTGTCGCAGGTGTATCAGTTTGGAATTTTTGGTGGCCAAAAAATTAGTTCGGAGGTAAAATTATTACATGTATATCAGTATATGATTTTTGATAGTAAAAAAAATAGTTCGAAATAAAATTATTATAAATGTACTAATTTAAGATTTTTTGTGATAAAAAATAATTTAAAATAAATTTATCATAAATATATTAATTTAAGATTTTTTATAATATTAACCCATTAAACAAATCCATGTGCGGCAGATTTTCCTCGTGTAAAGAGGTATCGATCAGCATTCGGCCGGCCGCCGGCCTATCCCATCATACGAGTGGTCGAATCATGACTAAGGATATCGTCATCTGCCCTTTTGTCCCGTATAATGAATGGCCATCGTTACATCCGCGTTCCTTTGTTCAGCTGAACGAAGCTGTCTCTTTTCGTCAGGACCATTACAGTTTCTTTCAATACTCAAGCTAACACATGATGGAGTGGCGTCATGGCTATTGACAGGCGATCATTGCATTTCCACCTACCAATCTTGAACGGTGGTTGAGCATACATAATTCCAGACAAGTCCGTTTCGTCCACGATTTCAAATTCAAGATATATTTTAATATATTTTATGTTCAAGGCTTACGACAAATAAAAAGTATATGAGGAAGAAGATTCTTTAATAAATTAAGGGATAAACCTATTAGAAGTTTTAGAATTTATCACAAAAGTATAATTTAGTCCTAAAACTTTTAAAAAATACAATTAAGTCTTAAACTTGTAATTAAAGTGCAATCAAGTCCTAAAATTTTAAAAAGTCCAATCAAGTCCTAAAACTTATTAAGTTGGTTCGATCAATTCATTCCATTGATTGCACTTTTTGAAAATTTTAGGACTCGGTTGCACTTTCGTGATAAGTTTTAGGACTTTATTGCACTTTTTGAAAGTTTTAAGACTCGATTGCATTTTTGTGATAAGTTTTAGGACTTTTTTGCACTTTTTGAAAGTTTTAGGGTTAAATTACACTTTTGTGACAAGTTTAAGGACTTTCAGTGCACTTATCCCATAAATTAACTATTGCCTTTTATTTCCTTACAAAAGGTGTAACCGATGAGGAGTTACCGATAAAAGTGAATGAGGCCTCTTTGTCTCCTTCTCCCTAAGATTGTGTGAGTTGTGAGGCTGCGTTTGGTAAACCAGATATAATTTTGAATATGAAAATTTTTATTCTATCTAGTATTTGGTAGAACATGAAGTCCGGATTTGTCCATACATAATCCAGATATAGCCCGGATTAAAAATCCCACCTAGGAGGTGGGACATACCTAGATAGGATAATAATTTAAAAAATAAATAAAGAAAAGAAAAGAAGAATATGAGAAAAAATAGAGGGTAAACATTGCGTATGATATTACAAACATTGCATATGATGACGTAATTCTAGGTGTTTATATCCACCTTATATCCAGACATTTACCAAATATTGCATGTGATATTACAAAACCGGTCATTATCTTATCCGACCCTTTTCGTATCCAATAAAAAATCCGGACGAACAACACACAATCTCTGAGTGTTTCACCTTTAAATTTATTCCAACAAATTGACTACCAAAAAGAAATACATGGGGAAGAACGTGCTTAGCTAAATACACGTGTTTGCCTTTGCAGTTCCTCAACCTTTCTGACGTAGGGATCCTTTAGCCTTTAAATACCCATCAATAAGGTTTGGACACTCCCAGAAAAGCCTCTACCCTCCAGTGTTCTTCAGCAATATTCGGTCCGACACCTGAATCTAGGAAATAGCAATAAAAATATGTCTCTTCAGATTTCAGCACTCCCATCATCCCCTCCCAGTCAAGAAAGAAGTCCGGTCGCTGAACGGCGGTCAGCGATTTTTCATTCAAGCATATGGACAGATTACTTTCTAAAATATGCTTCTGACTCCAACTTGACGGTAGCATTTAAGTTACTCTTTTTCTTGGATTACTTTCTTATAACTTTTCAGTTGTTATGTCGTTTGAAAGCTGAGAGCACAAAGAATATCTTGGAACATTGAGGATCGTCCCACAGCATTTGATAAGTAAACAGAAAGAAGTTCTGTACATGTGTAGGGCCTCACACGATTCAAAATTCCTATGCGAACCTTGTGGCATGCACATGACTTAACGAATGGAGAAAGAACTTCTCTACCACCAATAAACCTAGTCTTAATGGTATAATCTTTAGGTAATTTCGGTTCACATTTATCGTGGTCGATCGGGTAATCGGCAACCTAATATGTTTCTTGTATTCTTACTCAATTTATGTCAACTTCCTCTAATTTTTTGTTGGACTTTCAATTTTATATTGATCGTAGAGTTCCCATGGCATAGTAGAGGAACAAATTGAGAGATTGAAAGGAGAAGTTAGGAAGATGTTGACAAGTGCTACGGATAAGCCTTCGCAGCAGTTGAACTTGATTGATCAAATCCAACGCTTGGGATTGGCCTACCATTTTGAACTTGAGATAGATGAGCAGCTGGAACAAATCCATAGAAGCTATTTCAAGTTTCACTGCGGCGATAATGATGACAACCTACACACCATCGCTCTTCTCTTTCGATTATTACGACAACAAGGTTTCGATGTTTCATCTGGTATGTAATGTTCCAATTTTATTGATCCATGAGTTGGCGAAATTATATTGCAGACATTAGCTTGATAATCCATTGATTGATTAGAGTGAACAAATAATATCACGTGCATATTTAGTTTACTCTGATGTTGATTTCTTTATTCGTTAACCTGTTTTTGTACATAATTCTCTTATCCCGAGTTCTTCAAATTTTCTTGCTTTGAAAGGTGAATAGTCCTTTCTCCTAATTTCTCGGTTTTTTTTTCCTAATTCCTTGGTTTAGTATGTCATTTTCCAGCGTTTACAATTGATCTAGATATTGAACATGATGCTTTTCAAAACATCTATGACGGTTGCTTTCCCACATTCTGTTTGGCCATATAGAAATCTTTAACAGGTTCAGGGACACCGAAGGGAATTTTAGCAAATCGATCATCGCCGACATGCAAGGACTACTAAGTCTATTTGAAGCTTGCCATTTGAGTTATCACGGTGAAGATATTTTGGACGATGCACTCGCTTTTACCATAACTCACCTTGCATCAATTGATAAAAGACAAGCAAGCCCTAATCTTGAAAAACAAGTGAGTCATGCACTACGTCAGCCAATCCATAAGGGTCTGCCAAGGCTTGAGGCGCGGTGTTACATTCAATTCTACCAAGAAGAACCTTCGCATAATGAAGTCCTACTCTCCTTGGCTAAGCTCGATTTCAACTCACTGCAAGAGCAACACCGAAAGGAACTCGGCAACCTTACTAGGTTAACTTCATGATAGCATGTCTGAAGTAGCTAGATGTTCTAAAAACACCAAATTGCCGTAGATTTATTAGTGTAATTGGAATCTATCCTAAATCATTTTGTACTTGACGAGGAGTGTTGATCCCTTTGGATCATCGTCCTAAAGTACTTTCTATAGTTCCATCATTGATGTGTTTGCCTTGAACGGGATTTGTTGGTAAATTGTAGGTGGTGGAAGGATTTAGATGTAGAGAGGGAGTTCCCATTTGCTAGAGATAGGCTTGTGGAGATGTATATCTGGATGTTAGGAGTTTCTTTCGAGCCAGATTATGAGATCGCTAGAGGAATATTTACCAAAATGATGAACATTTTTACCATTCTCGACGACATCTATGATGTCTATGGCACATTGGAAGAACTAGAACTCTTCACGGAAGCAATTGAAAGGTACATTTGGCTCTTGGAGGCTTTTCTCAGTTTTCCGACTAAACTTACTTATTGTAATTTGATCAACTGTTGATTAAGATCAACTTTTATATTTTCTAAACTTGAACTCAGGTGGGATGTCGATGCCAAAGAAGGATTGCCAAAGTGCATGCAGGTGCTTTACAAGACAATTCTTGATTTGTATGATGAAATTGGCTACGAACCGACCAGAAAAGGAAGATCATACTGCCTCTTCTATGGAAAAGAAGCGGTAGGCCATTCAACGATACATCAATCAAATACGATTTTTAATCTACCCACTTAAAACAGAATATCGAGCTTTTCGATAAGGATGAGAGACTGTCATACATCTAAATCCACCAAATACATTAAAGCTCGATTATTGATGTACCTTTACGCTTGATAATGAATTCTCAGATGAAAATCCAAGTGAGAGCGTACATGGCCGAAGCCAAATGGTTCCACCAAGGCCACGTACCGACGATGGAGGAGTACATGCCCGTTGCATTAACATCCATTGGTTGTCAATTGACATTTGTGATAGCGTTTCTGGGAATGGGAGATGTTGTAACAAAAGATGCACTTGACTGGTTATTATTCAGCGACCCCAAGATAGTGAGGGCTACACAAGTAATCACCCGGCTCATGAATGACATTGCTGGACACAAGGTATACAAAAGCTATACTAGTGAACATAATTTTATCAAGATTTTGTCTCATAGGTTTTATCAATAGGAAAAAAGTTTCAACGATATATATATATATATATATATATATATATATATATATATTTATATTTTTTATAGTTTGAGCAAGAGAGAGGTCATGGGGCATCTTCGGTGGAGTGTTTCATGAAACAATACGGAGTTACGGAGGAAAAGGCAAAGGAGGAACTCGGCAAGCAAGTGGCCAATGCGTGGAAGGACATTAACGAAGAGCTGCGCCGTCCGAACGTCGTTCCTAGGGTACTCCTCATGCGAATTATCAATTTTGCCCGATCCATTAATGCGGCATATGGAGACGGCACAGATTACTTCGTGAATGCTGGAACTAATTTCAAAGAGTATGTGACTTGTCTGCTCATCAATCCATTGCCAGTGTGATGGCTTGGAAGAACAAGATGAAGTACCAAGCCACCATCGATTGCGTTAGACATTTCCGAATCTGCTTTGCGTCCAATTTGAATTGTGTGTTAACACTCGATCCTTGCTCTTCTCTGGCCTGAGAGCCCCCTTCTTCTTCTGGTGGATTTGGAATAAAATAAAACAAGAGGAGTCTGTAAAAAGTGTGACGTTGGAATATATTAATGTTCTATAGTATGAGTGGTTCATTTTCTTGATCAATATCAAAGATTTTTCATTCGACATATGCTTATGACGGTCTTAGTACACTGTGACCAGCATAAATTACAATACCTAATGCTTTTTTCTCACTATGCTATTTGGCACAACAACCAATTGTGTTAATTCTAATTTGTCTGCCCCTTGTAATTTCATGGTTGTCTCTGTGAACCTTCTGTAATTTCTCGTCTCAGTCAATATCTTATACTCTTGTCTTTTTCGTATTGGCTGTCCGAGCCAAAATTCCATCTGCCATTTCCGATTGTATCGAATTTGGCACATGTGACATCACATGCTCACTTTCCGTCGATTAGTGAGTGCAAGATAGTCAGTTCCGTTTATAACCAAGACCGAAAAATTCCACAAGAGGGTTCTTCCTATCGCCAAAGAAATGTCTTCAAGAGTAAAACTTCAGTAAGAGAAATCGAGGTCATTCTGATTGTATGTTTGGTTTTCTTCCGACTCATTTTCATTTTCCGTGTAGCAAGAGCCAACAATCCTTGATTGAATGTGACTCAACTAAGCTCACTTCTACTTCAATCTGCAAGCTATTGACATTCACTTTTTTTTATTTAAATTGTTAGATATGTAGGCATCTTGACTTAATTAGCTCAAGGACCACGGTGCACGATTCTTTCACTCGCGAAATGTGCGGCACTTAGGTCTAGGATCACTTTGTTTGTCCTAAGTAAACCTTGCTCTCACACTCACTCTTACACTCAAGGAAGGGGATTTTCAGAGAGAGAAAGTAGAGAGAGAAGCTCTAGAGAATTCTTGTATTCCTCAAATGAAGTAAATGATACAAATGAGGGGGAGGGGTCCCCTATTTATACAAAAGCCTCTCTAATAACAACTATTGATCTACTACACAATCTAACGGCAGAGGATGTCAATCCTTGTCTAATCTATTAGACTGTAGAGATCCACTTGATCTAACAGTGGATGATATTGATCCTTGTCACATTAATTTGATTGGGGGGGGGGGGGGGGGGGGGGGGGGGAGTGACTCTATCCAATAGTTGAGGATATCAATCCTTGTGAAGTAGATTCGATGGTAGAGATTGAGTCCCCTTGCAATCTAACGGCTTTGACGAGCCTCTTCGGATCAATGATGTGGAGTTCCTTTGGATTGATGACATGGTGCTCTTTGGTCCGTGACATTCTCCCCCACTAAATCCGGTGACGTACTCGTTGCCTTGTCGGGAAACCATTGGATTTGATCGGGGAATTTCCATAGAGACTCCGCCGATTCCCAACTTGCTTCACTTTCAGGTAGCCCTTTCCACTTCACCATATATTCATGAAGACAGGGATAATATTTTTGATGAACAAACCTTTTGACAATGATGAATTTGACCTCCCGATCTTGTGTGACTCGAATTTTGATCGGTGCTCAATGTGACCTCTTGTGCTTGGGATGCTCCGTGTCTTTGTGACACGGCTTGAGCATACTTGCATTGAACACATGATGGAACTTAAGCTGCGGGGGAAACTCAAGCTTGTGAGCAACCATCCCGACTCATTTAAGAATTCTGAAAGGACCTTCATAGTGCCGAAGGAGACCTTTGTGAAGTTGGCCCCTTGTATTGTAGCAAGTGTAGCTTCACGAGGACAAGGTCTCCCACTTGATATTCAGCCGGCCTCCTCTTCTTATCGACAAATTTCTTCATTCGTTTGGTTGCCTTGTGAAGACATGATTGGGCAAGGTCGGTCTGCTCTTGCCATGCCTTGGCAAACTTGAAAATGGAAGGACTACTACCTTTATACCCCGTGGCTATGCCATTTGGGCTGAGTGGTTGATGGTCCATTACCATCTCGAATGGACTCTAGCCGGTCGACTCGTTCTTGAGTAAGTTGAACAAGAATTGTGCCAAATCAAGTAGTTTATGCCAATCCTTTTGGCTTGCACTCACGAAATGCCGCAAATAGAGCTTAATGAGGGCATTGGTCTAGTCCATTTGTCCGTCGGTTTGAGGATGCATGCTTGTGGAGAAGTTCAAATCCGACCCAAGTAGTATGACCAACTCCGTCCAAAACTTGCCAATGAATCGGCCATCTCAACCACTAACAATATTCCTCATTGAGTCATAGGAACATTTTTGTTAAGCCCACATATAAGTGCATTGGAGCTAATGGACTCAAGTGCATTAGAGCTAATGAGCATTTTTGGTGTCCCCATGTGACTCCCCATGTGCCTCCCCATGTGACGAAATTAACTTTTTGTTGCCTTGGGTTATTGAAAGGCCACAAAACATACTTTCCATCCCCTTAGGTTATCCAAAGACACCAACATAGAGGAATCTTGTCGCCTTAGGGTCGTTTGTCGCCTTTAGTTTTGGACCAATGTAAATATTGCAGCATAATTAGATATATTAAAAGATAATTATTAGGTACGGTTTAATTAACTATATAGATATATAAGTAAACCTGGAATATCTATTAATTCGTATAAAAATATTAATAGGTATTTAACCATAAAAAGTGAGACAAACTGGTCCTTAAAAACAACTTAATCAATTGCAGATACCATTACATATGTTGCTTTTTTTTTTCCCAATTTTCTGTGTTGGCTTTGGTTCAAACCTCAGAAACAACCTCAAGAATAATAATCTTTAGAAAAGCGACATCGCAATCTTTAAAAATATTAGATGGTGAATCTCCTGTCTAGGACAGCAGAAGATTCTTCGTTCTTCCAATATTTTGGTGCGTTAACTTCTAGTTCATGGGACTGGATAACCACGAGCGTTTCTCTTTTTTTTTTTCCTTCTTTTGGAAATGTGTGGACCTCCTCAAGAAGGGCCCCTTGTACCCAGTCCCCCCAGTTCCTTCTAAACTTGAGCTTGCTTTTGAAGGTTGACAAACTTATCCTGGTTTGAAATGCACACCGATAACTGCGACGGCGATCGGGCATGTGTGACATCCTCGCCAATTACGATACAGTACGTAATCACAGGTCTACAAATTCTGTTTTTGCATAATACGAAAGAACCGCAGAAGAATTCCTAGATACAGAACTAGTAACTGCCTGACGAATGTGGCTTTTTGACACCTAGAAAGCAACCATGCAAAAGATATCCTATTTGGCCCAGGTGGTTTCCCCTGCGCCGACGGTAAAAGGTTGGAAAGAAAAAAGTTCAAATGAAACGAGAAAAGCTAGACACAATCTTCTCTCAGATTGAGCATCCTCTTTACATCGCGACAAGTAACACTTGTATCACCACAACTTTCGGCCTTCCAAACCTCCTGCAAAACAGTAGGAGAAAAAAAAGGCAAAAGAACATTATTGGTGTCATAACTTGTGTACGGAGATCACTTTGGTGCCATAACTTTTTTTCGGATCACTTTGGTGCTAAAATCGGAGAAAATAGATCACTTTAGTGACTCCGGTCAAAATTCCGGCAAAAAAAAGAGCCACATCAGATTTTCGGTGAGCCATGTCAACATCGAAAATTAATAACACTACAAAAAAACATGGATTTTGCCACGAAAATTTGCGACAAGGAATTTTTCATCGCTAATTTGCGACGAATCCGTCGCAAATTTGCGACGAACTATAAGGTTCGTCGGAAATTTGATTAAAAAGGAGCGCCCCAAAGCCCCGCCCTCACCCGCAATTTCTCTCTCTCTCTCTTGCTCACTGTTCTCCCTCTCTCTCTCCCTCTTTTCTCGATTATATCAGATCTACTTCCGCTTCGTCGCTTCTCCTTCTTCCCCTCTCTCCCACGCCCCCAAACCTCTCGCGCTCTCTAGGGTTTTCGGTACCCCCTTCCCCCACCCGCGCTTCCTCCCCCGGCGAATCCTCGCCCATGGCCTCCGGAGCCCTAGAGGCCGCGGAGCCCGAAGGGGCGGCGGCTCCTTCCCCCGTCGAGGGCAAGGAGGAGCTACCCGAGAAATTAGAGGCGGCGGAGGCGGAGCAAGAGGACCGAGAGAGATCGCCGCTCCGGAGGAGGAGGCCGAGGCTTCTGACGAGGAGGCTCCGCTCCGCTGGTCGCCCCCCCGCCGGCTGCTTCGCCTCCGAGAGGCCATTCCCGTGATGTCCATATCCTGAGCTGCGGCTTCTTGCTCATCTTCTCGGCCTACGGTGATGCTCAGAATCTCGAGAGCACCGTGAACACCGTGAGTTTTCCGAGCCTATTTCGTTGGAATTTTGGGTGAATCCAGAGAAGGAATCGACGGTCGTGAGAAGAAAACCCAGAGGCGGATTTTGGCACTTCTGGGTCTGAGGTTGCTTGTAGGAATTTTTTTTTTTGGTTCGTTGGACGTTGCGTTTTGGTTTGACAGTTTCTTGTTTTTTGTTGCAGGCGGATAATTTGGGCACGGTCTCGCTTGGGATACTGCACCTGTCCTTCACATTCTTCTCTGGTGGTTCGTTCACTGGGTCCCAAAAATGCTATTCTTCTTGGGACTACTGGGTACTGACTATTCCTAGCAGCGAATTTGAAACCATCCCGGTATGCCCTTCTGGGTCTGTAGGTTGTCTATACTACTCAGTCTGATTGCTTACAAATTTTTCCGGTCCCGGTGTCTCAACAAGTCCGCGAATTCATTAAATACATTGGTTAGGCCTCTTATTCCCCCACAATGGGGTATATGAGGTTGCTCGCGGTAAACATAAGAGCCTCCGGGCATCTTAATGAGATGTTGTCGCAGGTAGATCACTATGCTTTAAACTTGAGAAATCTAGTTAGTTAGCTCATCATAGGCATAGCTCGTCATCTAACTTAGTTCAAATGCACAAATACCTTGGCTCTGTAGATTAAAGGGGTACTTGGTTGTGCTATTAATGTTTTTGGCCATCATAATGCCCCTTTCTCGACAAAACGAAATAGAAAGTGCCTGATAGAGACGGTGAAACATCCTTAGTTTTCAAATTAGACAGTTCGGTTTTGGGCTGAAAAAGAAATTGACAGTTTACGTTTCTGTTCATTTACTCATAAACTTCGTGGTGGACTGCACATTCTTCATCTTTTAGCTGTTCCTGATGCGGGTACACAATGGTTCCAGCTTGTTTATATCTTGGGTTTGCTGCGTTAATAATATGGGTTGGGCAGGTGGATTTGCTTCCTCTTGATTTGTTTGTAAACTAAGTCTATCTTTGTTTCAGGTCCGCTGCTCTTATCTTGCTATCAGTTTTTTCCCTTACCTAATTTTTTTCTATCAGGGGACATATCTCACCTCTACTGCACGTACTCATGCAAAAGATTGCAGCTTACATGTAGGAACAATTATTGGTGCCTTCAATGGAGAATTTTGGGGAATGTTTGCCAGTCATCAGGTCAAATTTGCTAATTGATTTTTTTAAGATAGGCTTTTAATCTTAAACATCCAGCATGTTGTCCTGATCTTTTTGACATGTCTTTGCAGGTTGTTGGGAATCTAGTATCGCCAGCGGTTTTGAGAGAGGAAACGGTATTTGGCATCATCCCCTTACTCATTCCTTCTTTTTTCTATCCTTCTGTTAACTTTCTAATGTCGTTAGCTGTTTTTAGAGAGGAATCTGTATGGGGCATCCCCTTACTCAATTCTTTGTTTTTCGATTCTTTCACTTGTTCATTAACATACGTAATCATACCACATGAATTTTTTCTCATTTTGTCCATTTATAAAAGGAAACCAATACTGCCTTTCAGTGAGATCTTTTCTTACGTATGGAAAGATGATTATAACAAGCGTTTCTGCATTTGTTCTTATCTTCCCTTGATTCTAAGAGTGTCATTATCCTTCATTGTGGATTTTGTTTCCCTTAAATGTAGGATGGGAGTGCAAGTGGAACGAAATTACTGTTCATTGTGTTTGTTTGCAGTATGACCTTCGGCACCATACTTATGTGTTTCTTGAGAAAAAGAGAGAGTAGAGAAGAAAGAGCTTCCCCAGAATACCCTGCTAGTTTCCATTCTTCTCTGGTGTCTCTATCAAAGTCTGTGATTACTCCTTTATTTGATGTACGAATGCTTCTGATAATCCCGCTGATTGCATATTCAGGGCTGCAGCAAGCATTTGTTTGGTAAGTACTGCATTACTTAGTTGTTAAGATGCCACTTGTAATATTGAGGAAAATAGTAGTGTGGCTTGCTTGTTGTGGAAAAGGATTGTTCAAATGAACTTGTGGTTTAGGCTTTAATGTTTCCTCATTATATAGATTTGACATTGACTATTATTTGGCAGGAACATGGGACAGACGCGATGATTCCAGATAAATAAGAAAACTCTAGAAGCCAACCCCCTAGGGCTTTTCTCTAGAGGCCGCGGAGCCCGAAGGGGCGGCGGCTCCTCTCCCCGTCGACGGCAAGGAGGAGGAGCTCCCCGAGAAATTAGAGGTGGAGGAGGCGAAGCAAGAGGACCGAGAGACCGCCGCTCAGGAGGAGGAGGAGGCCGAAGATGACGACGGGGACGACGCCCCGAAAGAGAAGGAGAGCAAGGAGAATCCGAAAGGAGGGAGCTCCGTGGAGAAACAGGGCGTGCCCAAGAGGAGGAGGAAATCGAGCGTGGCGAAGAAAGATCCGGTGACGCCCGAAATGGAGCGGCCCACCAGAGAAAGGAAGAATGTACCTTTCAGTTTGGTTCTTTATTTATGTCATTCTTGTGGAAAATGTAGAATGTATTTCATTTTCATATTATTATAATATTTTGATGTTATTAAGTGCTTAATCAATGTTAAATATAAGTTCCAAAAATTAAGTTTGCTTTTAATTAGGTTTAAAATCGAAAAATAAAATAAATGATTTTATTGTATGATCACAAATTATAAAAATTCGTTGCAAAATTTCGTCGAAAAAGTTCGTGGCTAATTTCCGAAGAAGTTTCCGACTAATTTGCGATGGAATTTTGCGACGAATTTTTCGACGAAATTTGCGGTGAATTTTCCGACTAATTTTGCGACGAATTTTACGACGAAATTTGCGACGAATTTTGCTACGAAATTTGCGACGAATTTAGCGACGAATTTTGCGACGGATAGCGTTCGTCGCAAATTTACGACGGATAGCGTTCGTCGCAAATTTACGACGAAATATTTGCGACGAATTTTGCGACGGATTGTATTCGTAGCTAATTTGCAACTAATTTTGCGATGAATTTTGCGACGAATTTATTTTTATCGCAATTTTGCGACAAACTTTTAAATTTTCCGTCGCAAAATTTTGCGGCGACCTATTAGCGACGGAATTTTTTCCGTCGCAAAATTCGTCGCAAATTCGATTTGAGACGGATTTTTCCAAATTTTTCGTCGCAAATTTCGTCGCTAATCCGGTGTTTTTTTGTAGTGTAAAAAAAGAGCCACATCAGATTTCTGGCGGTTATGTCAGCATTGGCACTAAAGTGATCATTTTTCAAAAAAGTTGGCACTAAAATGATTCGAAAAAAAGTTATGGCACCAAAGTGATCTCCGTACACAAGATATGGCACCAATAGTGTCCTTTTGCTGAGAAAAAAGAATAGGATCATCCTCGGCAAGCGCCTCATAGATTCAGTCGCACAATGTATGCTGATATGTTCGTCACGATCTCACGGAAACGCGTCCCTAGAGAAATAAAGTGACACCAGAAAAGGATTCTCTTTGTAAGTGCATAGTAACATGCACGCTGCCAGCCTGACAAGCCCAAACGGTAAATTCGATAAGTTGTTGCTGATGACCACGCCGCACCGACCGAATAGAAACGCACACTTAACAGAACATTAAACTAAAGAAGTAAAACAATTTAACAACATAAAAGGCATTAGAAGTCCACATCTGTCCTCCGCCACTACCCAATCCTGCCATTACAAACCCCTTTTTATATTCCAAATTCAACTTCCTTAATACTCAGCACATGTAGATGTAAGAAGTAGAGTATTAGAGTTTAGTTAATTAGCTACATGTAGATATAACTTTTTTTTTGGTAAGGACATGTAGATATAACTTCCTCTCCAAATTTTCCTTTAAAGTTTGAAATACATTAGTTAAAGCAAGCAGCCACACCTTGTCCATCAGACGTCGAAACTAGATGATGTTATGTAGATTCACCGTACGCACATGACTACGAAATAGAAAAGACATGGGGGAAGAACGTGCTTGGATAAAATGAATGTGTTTGCCTTTGCCGTTCCTCAACCTTTCTGACATAGGGATGGTCTAGCCTATAAATACCCATCCATAAGGTATGGACACTACCAGAAAAGCCCATACCCTCCCTCCAGTGTTCTTTAGCTATATTCGGTCCAACAGCTGAATCTAGGAAGTAGCAATAAAGAAATGTCTCTTCAGATTTCAGCAGTCCCATCTTCTTCTCCTGCTCAAGAAACAAGCCCGGTCGCTGAACGGCGGTCGGCAATTTTTCATTTAAGCATATGGACGGATTACTCTCTCAAATGTGCTTCTGACTCCAACTTGACGGTAGCATTTATGTTACTCTTTTTCTTGGATTACTTTCTGATAACTTTTGAGTTGTTATGTCCTCTGAAAACTAAGAGCATAAAGAATATCTTGGATTATTGAGGATCGTCCCACAGCATTTGATAAGAAAAAAGAAACGAAGTTCCAGTTTATTGGAAACTCCATGCACGTGTTGGCCCTTACATGATTCAAGATTTCTAAGCGAACCTTGTGGCATGCACATATGACTTAACAAATGTAGAAAGAACTTCCCTATTGTTAATGAACCTAGTCTCAGTGGTATAATCTTTAAATAATTTCAATTCATATTTATCGTGATTGATCAGGTCATAGATGTTAGTATTCGGCGCACAATTACAAGGAAATAGAGAGTAAAAGCGATAAAAGAAAATTGAGATACAAGGTTTTTGTCCTGTTTCACCCTCAAACTAAGGCTACATTTAATAGAAGATTCTACTGTAATTAGTACTTCGCACCTTTCTATTACATTCCTTAGTTACAAGAGAAATAGAATATATATAAGTAACAATATGTACTCATGAGCCCAAATCCAAACTATTAACAAAATACAGGCTCAAAATATAAAAGTCATCTAGCTTCGCTGGGGCACGACCCCCTATGACCCCTGCCCGCTCACTTGGGAGTGGGAGCCCGTGACTTCCTATCAGAGGGAAGTACGAATCACACCCCAACAATAGGCAACCTAATATGTTTCTTGCATTCTTACTCAATTTATGTCAACTTCGTCTAATTTTTTGTTGGACTTTCAATTTTATATTGATAGTTGAGTTCCCATGGCATAGTAGAGGAGCAAATTGAGAGATTGAAAGGGAAAGTGTGGAAGATGTTGACAGGTGCTATGGATAAGCCTTCGCAGAAGTTACAAAATCACATGATGTGGCAATTTATTTAATAGAGGTCTTATTGTTGCGGAAGCCAAACGATCGAATAACAAAATCGACGGAATAAAGTAAAAAAATCGGACACCAGATTTACGTGGTTCGGTCGTAGTAACCTACATCCACGGGAAGAGTAGCACGGAATTCCACTATAGATCAAGCGATACAAAAGAGATTACAATTACACTCGAGTCACTCAAACACTCTTAGTATTTCCCAAGCCCTAATTACACCTAATGACTCACGTAGTATTTAGCGTCACAATTCCTCACGAAATAATTTATTAATCTCGAGAAGGAATTATACACAAATCTTACTACAAGATTTTGCTTGAACACTAATTCTTCTTGGATGTAATTCACGAACAAGAAACCCGCGAAGGTAACCCACACCAAGCACTCGCTTAGAAATGGCGCTTCAAGAATCTTCGCGTATTCATCAACAATAGCCACCAAGACTTTGGCACTTCAAGTCTACGTGAAGAAGCATCCCCTAACTTGTGTTATGTGCATATTTATATTAGTCAATATATGCTGCCTTTTGCCAAGTCCCACTAAAAGTTGGACTTCTGTTATTTCCTTTATTGACACATGCTGAGTTAGAGAAGGAAACCAAGTCCACTTTCCTATTTTGTTGACCAACGTTTATACGGAAATTGATTTCCGTAATCTACTGGAACTTTTGTTGGACTCAACAAATCAGCAACTTGAAATCCAAATATCCACTTTCCTTTTTTGAAGTTTATTTTTCACTTCCAACTTGGCTTTGCACTCCAAAATTGAACAGGAAATATAGATTTCCATGGTGGACATCTACAGGTATTCAACTTCCAGATTTTCCTTTAATTTATCTTGGGTTGGGTTTTGTTCATGGAATCAAACTCGAGACATATTATAACAATCTCCACCTTGGTTCGACGTTTGAGCCAAGTCACAATCGCTTTGATAGAATCCGAATTTCGCTACTACTCTCCCATAGCCCCAATGAGCTCAACCGCCACAGACGTCTTCCAAGTCCAAGCCTTACTTGAACTTTGTCATAACCGTGGACCTAATCAAAACACCAACTCCACATGAACCTTTAACCACACTACAAGGATTTTCCGACACAACCTCCTCCACTGCAGATAAAGCAAAACCATCGTTGCATCCATATCTGTTCAGAGATTGAATACGCACTTTGTCAATATCAGCAGTTACAGCAACCGTCGGTTCTATAGGCTCCACCTTGCTACAAGTACCATCTGTGTCGATTACTTCGCTGGTACCTGCTACCTTAGGAGTTTCTGGTTGCAACTCCACCACAAGCTGAACATTGTTCAGATCCGTATGAACACTGCTACTAACACTCCTAGCCAGAAGTACTGGAGACTCGTCAAATGTAACTTCTCTGCTGATAATAGCTGAATTTAATTTCGGTCACCACAACTTATAGCTCCACTCACTTTGTGCATAACCTAGGAATATGCATTTTCTTGCCCTTCCATCGAGTTTATCATTACTAACTCGAACATAACATAGACAACTAAATATTCTAAGAATAGAATAATTAGCAATGTTACCTGACCACACTTCTTCGGGAGTTCGACGTCCAATCGCAGTCGATGGTGATCTATTCTTCAGGTAGTTTGCCGTACCAAGTGCATCTGCTAGGAATATCCTAGCCATACCAGTACTAGAGAGCATTTTATGGGCCGTCTCTAGTAATATTCTACTCATCAACTTTGCAACATGTTGTGGTTCATTGGCACTAGTGCGGTGTTTCACTATGCCTTCCTTCATGTAGAATTCATTTAACAATTTCGAGCAAAACTCCATATTATTGTTAGCCCGCACCTGCTTGATCGATTTACCGTTCTCCTTTTCAATCAAAGATTTGTTACGGCTAGTGCTATCACTGAGAGAGAGTGAATAGGTGATTTTATAAAATTGCATGATGTAAACGTGTGGAATAAATATAGTTGAGGTCAACAACTTGTATGATTAATATCAGATGAATGTATATGATAAACTTGTATAAAAGTTGTCATCAGATGATTGCGTCTGATGACCAAGATGATGTTCTGACGAACTTATTTGACAGATATATATGCAGTATAATGTTAACAATAATAAATGAAAGTTTAGGGATAGAGAACACTGCACATAGATCTTTATAGTGGTTCGACTTTATCAAGCCTACGTCCACTCTCCATACTGGCAGCTTGTTGATTGTGTTTCACTATTGAATCATCAAAAGATTACAAAAGCAGTGCTTCTCAAATGATAGACTACACTATCACGTACACTCTTCACTCAAGTAATTTTCTTTTCTAAGGTCACAACGTAAAATACAGTAATTACAAGTGTGTAAGATCGAAACTTTATTCAAACTTTGGAATTCTTGATTCTGGTTATTCTTCTTGTACGACGTCTGCACTCATTTTATACTCTTCCATTTCTAATTTATCCATTGGATAATCTTGAGAGGATTGATCTCCAAATCAAATCGTTGGAAAAAACTTCCCAAAAGAAAATACATAGCTATTAGAAGAAGAACCATTATTTTCAGGTGATTTGATCGCCCATACAATCAAATGAATGTTTCCATAATTGTAGTTCTTCATGTTAAGGAACGATCATGTGAATGCCAATTAGGATATCTTGAGATATCAATTTGATTATCCTGCATAAACTTATCAAAAATAACACTTATTGAATCTAACGAGTAATTTTGAGTCTAATGACAAAGTTCTTTCATCGACTAAGTTTGATGACTCAGCATTTACCTGCATCAAATAACTTAAGCATAATTCTTGTTAGTAACAGATTGTTTTGTTATTCTTCAAAACTAATTAGGGATTTTTCTCAACAGCTTTGAACTGCCTGATCCTGATAACAGCATCAAACTTGTGCTTTAGCACAAACACCCAAGTCTTCCCCGAGTAGCCATCAACAACTGTTAGCATAAATTTGGCACTTTTCCTCTAAGGAAATCACAACAACCTGTGAACATCCAAGTGAATTAATTCTGCAATATCTGTGATTTCTTTGATAACTGTACTGAACTGCATTTTCCATCGTTGATTTAAATCACAGCACCTGCATACATTCAGTTCGTTAACCACATAACCACATAGCAAATTTATTTCACTTAGAACCTTCAGGCTTCTATCGCTAATGTGCCTCAAATGCCTATGTCACAATTCAGACTCTCGAACTGATGCATCCGACGTCTCCGTAGCGAATTCCGTCACTGTCTCACCTTGAAGCTCATATAGGCCATTATGCTTGATTCCTTTCATTATCACCAAGACACCTCGAACAATTTTCAGAAGTCCACATTCTGAAAAATACCAACACCCAGCTAAATCCAGGGTACTCAAAGAAATCAAATTTTTCTTCAACTCTGGAACATGTCTCACTCCAGTCAATGTCCACACAATACCATCATGCATTCTGATTTTGACATCACCAATACCAATAACATCGCATTCAGAATTGTTCCCCGACTGCACTTTACTATTATTCGTGCACTGATAAGTAGTAAACCAGTTCTTGTTTGGTGTCTCGTGAAAACAACAACCAGAATCCATAATCCATCCGCCAAACGACGAATAATCAGTGACAGACAAGACATAATCAGCATTATCCAAATTACTATCAGTTATAACTGCAACATCATCCGCAAGATCAACTCTGATTCCTTTGCCCTTGTCGTTTTTCAGCTTAAAGCAATCCCTTCTAATATACCCCCTCTTGCCACAACTCTAATAGACATTACCACCAGTCCTAGACTGACTTCATCTATTCGAGTTCATACTACTCCTGCTAATACGTGTATCGGTTCTTCCTCTATTTTCACCTACTAAAGCAGTATATACATGTTCGCCATATTCTCTTCTACGGATGTCTTCACTTAAAATTAAATCTCAAACACCATGAAACATCAAACATGTTGACCTAGAGGAATTACTAATAGCAGTAACAGTAATATTCCAATTATCAGGGAATGAGGACAATAGAATCAAAGCACGTATCTCATCTTCAAAGTCAATATCAATTGAACTCAATTGACTAATGATCACATTGAATTCATTAATATGATCAGCAACTGACGCACCTTTGGTCATCTTCAAATAAAATAGACGTCACATCAAGTAGACTTTGTTGATCGTAGAGGGCTTCTCATACATATCTGACAAGGCTTTCATCAAACCTGCAGTGGTCACGATGTTAAACGTGACATTACGTGCCAACATCAGTCGAATAATACCCAAAGCTCATCTATCCAGCAATTCCCAATCAGCTTGCTTCATCGTCTCTGGCTTCTCCCTAGACAAGGGCAAGTGCAGTTTTATCTGATATAGATTATCCTCAATTTGCATCTTCCAGAAACCAAAATCTTTCTCATTAAATCTGTCGATTCTCACTTTTCCTTCTTTTGTCGCCATCGATTCTCTTCAACTCAGCCAAGCCTAGCTCAATACCAATTGTTGCGGAAGCCAATTGATCGAATAATAAAATTGACAAAATAAAGAAAATAAATCGGACACCATATTTACCTGGTTCGGTCGTAGTGATCTATATCCACGGAAAGAGCAGCACGGAATTTCATTATAGATCAAGCGATACAAAGGAGATTACAACTACACTCGAATCACTCAAACACTCTTAGTGTTGTTTAAGCCCCAATTACACCCAATAACTCACGCAGTGTTTAGCCTCACAATTACTCACGAAATAATTTCTCAATCTCGAGAAGGAATTATACACAAATCATACTACAAGATTTTCGCTTGAACACTAATTCTTCTTGGATGCAATTCACGAACAAGAAATCCATGAAGGTAACCCATGCCAAGCACCCGATTAGAAATGGCGCTTCAAGAATCTTCGCGTATTCATCAACAACAGCCAGCAAGACTTTGGCGCTTCAAGTCTATGTGAAGAAGCATCCCGACATGTATTATGTGCATATACATATTAGTCAATATATGCTGCCCTTTGCCAAGTCCCACTAAAAGTTGGACTTCTGTTATTTCCTTTATTGACACATGCTGAGTGAGAGAAGGAAACCAAGTCCACTTTCCTATTTTGTTGACCAACGTTTATACGGAAATTGATTTTCGTAATCTACTGGAACTTTTGTTGGACTCAACAAATCAGCAACTTGATTCCTTTTTTGAAGTCTATTTTTCACAATTAGAATTCCAACCTGGCTTTGCACTCCAAAATTGAATAGGAAATATAGATTTCCACGGTGGACATCTATAAATATTCAACTTCCAGATTTTCCTTCAATTTATCTTGGGTTGGGTTTTGTTCGCGGAATCAAACTCGAGACATATTATATCACTTATATTGACCGTTATTTGAGAATTCGAGGCATTTGATTGAAAAAAAAATGTATCTCCTTGATTATAAAATGGGTAAAACGTCAAGTATTTGCGGCATCATTACCCTAAAGTTTTATTTTTAAGTCACTAACGCAAAACATGTTTACTGCACAAAATTCACGGCCACAAATTGAGAGAAACGGAGAGGCTCGGTGTCGTTCAAGAGAAAATAAAAGGCAAAAGGACATTATTAGTGCCATAACTTGTGTACGGAGATCACTTTGGTGCCAAAACTTTTTTTTGGATCACTTTGGTGTCAAAATTGGAGAAAATAGATCACTTTAGTGACTTTGGCCAAAATCCTGGCAAAAAAAAGAGCCACGTCAGATTTCCGTCGAGCCACGTCAGATTTTCGATGAGCCATGTCTGTATCGGAAATTAATAAAAAAAGAGTCACATCAGATTTCTGGCGGCCATGTCAGCATTAGCACTAAAGTGATCGTTTTTCAAAAAAGTTGGCACCAAAGTGATCCGAAAAATGGTGGCTAGCACGTGTCACCTCAGGGTTTACTCCCCGGCTGTCGGCCGTGCGGGGGTTCCCTGGGTTATCAAAAAAAAAAAGTGATCCGAAAAAAGTTGTGACATCAAAGTGATCTCTATACACAAGTTATAACATCAATAGTGTCCTTTCGCCGAAAACAAAAGGAAGAAAGGGGATGGCAGCTTTTTCGTAGAGAAAAAGCCAAAAGAAACGCAGAAAAAGGGCACTTCCCCTCCCCGCCTCTCTTGTGGCTGCCTCTGCATACATCTCTCACCCGAAGAACGAAACGCGGTCTGCACATAGTTAATTAGGCGACCGACGACTTTGCGTGTAATGGGAGTGGTTTTTTCCTTTAATTTTTGTTCTTAGGATTTGAAATTTCGTAATACATTAAATAAAAGCAAGCAACCACCATAATAGCATAAACAGTTAATACAAATACTAGGCCTAACAAAAAAAAAAGAAGTCACTGGAAAAAATTACCCCAACAACAATAGTTGGGTTGGGCAATGACGTGGTATGTAATGCATGTCGAACCAACTAATAACTAGAGCCAAGTCAAAGTCCGAGTTAAGTATGATTTATTACCCAAATATGACTCAATAAGAACAAGAAACAACAATTAGCTAATTCAATTTTTGGAAAGGTTTTATAAATATTGAGTTAATTTAGGAGGCCTCTAGTATTGCTTTGTTTTATCTTTTTATGGCCGTGCCATTGTCCTTCTTAATGCGAAATGATCCTGCACTCAAAATTGTTTTAAGCTATTTTCCAAACCAGCGATGGCCTCATTCTTTAGTTCTTAGGATGACGATAAATATCCTCTCTTATAATATACACACAATAACCAGCACAATCTACCTATGACTTCCTTAATTTATTAATTGAAAATACCATAAAAAACCCTAAATTATACACAATGCAATACTAATATCTGAAACCTTTTTTGGTGTCATCAAACACCCCAAATTTTTATTAGTGTGACAAAAATACCTTCCGGCAGTTAAACTTCCGACATGGGGACTTACATGGAAAATGGCAAGCAAATGGAGCTGACCTAGATCTGGAAAATTTCCCCGCAAGCCTAAACTTTACCTAGCATAAAATCAATGCCCCAAAACTTTGCCTAGTGTCCAACATAAGCAGTGCGCAGCTTAGCAGCGTCAAATAATCTTTAATGCAAATGTATATTGCCAGTCAGACAGCAGAAGATATGACCAAGTAAGGTCCAGTTTGCTGATTTGACTTTGGCCTATTCATTTATGTATATTGCCAGTCACAATGCTGAAGGAAAATAGATGAACCATCACCAGTAATATGCTTCAAATGAGGCTAAAAACCTCTCTTCAGTTAGAACTTGGATGATTACAACTGAAAAAGTACTAACTTGACGTCACCGGGAACAGGCCACGTGATCGAACGTCGGTCGGCGGGTTATCATCCGAGCGTATGGGGGGATTACTTCCTTAAATATGCTTCTTCCTCCAACTCAGTGGTTAGTAATATTCTTCTGTTATCTTCTTCTTTTGTTTTCTCGCAATTGCATTTTGTAGACATCGCTTATATGATTCGAATTGATGTCATATATATACATTTTCCCTTCTCCGCACAGAAAGATAAAGTTGAAAAACATAAAAAGATAAAAAAAGGTCGAAAAACAACAATAACAATTGTAACTTCACCGATCCCGGTGTGTCGTCTGCCGCAAGAAACATCTCATTATGGCATTAGCACCCTCCTCTCATATGGTCGTGGTTCTCATGGGTCCAATTTCACATGTCATGTGAATGAGCGTATAACATCCAAATACCTGAATAGGGTACACACAGACGGGGCCATCAAAATTAAGTTCATTTTGTAAAGTACTCGTATTTCATGCTTGCTTTTATTTGAAATAGCGTACGATATATTTGCAGAAGTTCAAATTCCTTGGAGGAGTGGAGGGACAAATTGAGAAACTGAAAGGAGAGGTGAGGAAGATGCTGGCTGATGTCGTGGATAAGCCTTCACAGATGCTTTACTTGATTGATCAAATCCAGCGCTTGGGAGTTGACTACCATTTCAAACAGGAAATAGATGAGCAATTAGAACAAATCCACAAAAGTTACTCTCGACTTGTTCATGAAGATTTGAAGGTAGATGACCTTCACATGGTGGCTCTTATCTTTCGATTGCTGCGACAACATGGTTACAATGTTTCATCAGGTACGTCTTAAGTGTAGTAAACCAATCCGATAAGATACCTATTAAAATCCTTCTATTCCTCGGTCAAATTTCAGAAGAAACATGTACAAGAAAATCTAGAAAGGAGTATCACCTTCCTAATTTCTAATCAATTGCATCTTTTTTCCCATGTTGGTTGGGGGCACAGAGGTCTTTAACAAATTCAAAGATAGTGAAGGGAACTTTCGAGAATCGCTAATCACCGATGCGTGCGGATTGCTGAGCTTATATGAAGCTTGCCATTTAAGGTGTCGTGATGATTCTATCTTGGACAAAGCGCTTCCCTTTGCTATAACTCACCTCGAATCAATCGATGAAAGCAAATTGAGCACAAGTCTTGCGAAACAAGTGAGTCATGCCCTAAAGCAACCGCTTCGCAAGGGGTTGCCGAGGCTCGAGGCAAGGCGTTATATTCCACTTTACCAAGAAGAGCCTTCACATGACGAAGTCTTGCTCGCCTTGGCTAAACTAGATTTCAACTTATTACAAGAGCAACACCAGACGGAACTTGGCAAGAGTACTAGGTTCATTATCTTCATGTGATAGCATAATCTAAAATTAGCTTCTAGATTATGTTTTAACAACGCCCCAACTATCGATTTTTCCTGTTGTGTTTTTCAAAGGTTAACTCGTCTAGCTTCAAATTACCCTTTCTAAATAGTGCTTTTGAAAGTCCTTTGCAAGTGAAAAGGAGGAGTTTAAACTGTGCGAATAAGTCATCGGGCTAAAGTATTTTCGTAATGCTCACGTTTGTTTAATCATAGGTGGTGGAAGGATATAGATGTTCCGAGGAAGTTTCCATTTGCTAGAGACAGGCTCGTGGAGTTGTTCTTCTGGACCTTGGGAACATATTTTGAGCCGGAGTTCGCTGTGGCCAGAGAAATACTAACCAAAGTGATGTCCTTGACTTCCATTCTCGACGATATGTATGACGTATATGGCACATTGGAAGAACTAGCACTCCTCACCAAAGCCATCGAGAAGTACGTAATCCACATTCTCTATCTCAAACTTCTGAATTTGATCAATTTGGTATGGAGTCAAGTGTGTCATTTTCCAGGACTTGAATTTCAGGTGGGATGTTGATGCCATGGGTGGATTACCGGAGTATATACAACCTTATTACAAGGCGCTTCTCCATCTCTATGAATATATTGGGAATCAATTGGCCATAGAAGGAAGATCGTACCGTCTCGTCTATGCAAAAGAAGTCGTAAGCATCATCAGTACACTTTACATGCATCGAATACAATCTGTAGTTAGAAACCCAACACTCTTGTTTATGTTTCATTGTCAGATGAAGAAGCTAGCGAGAGCATACTTTCAGGAAGCCAAATGGTTCCATACCAACTACATACCAACACTGGAGGAGTACATGCCCCTTACACTAATAACGTGTGGCTATGGAATGGTAGCGACTACATCACTTGTGGGAATGGACGATGTGGTCACAGAACATGTTTTTAAATGGTCGGTCGGTGGCTGCAAGATTGTGAAGGCTGCAGAAACCATATGTAGGCTCATGGATGACGTTTCCTCTCACCAGGTATAATATAAATATAATTATCCTCCGATAATCTAATAAAAATTAGATCAACCACCACTTAATCTAATAACACCAACGTCATTTGACATACAGTTTGAGCAGGAGAGGGGGCACGTAGTATCTGCAGTGGAGTTGCTCATGAAATACCATGGCATCTCGGAGCAGGAAGCTGGGGAGGAACTGCAGAAATGCAGAAAGGAGTCATTGATGCGTGGAAGGACATTAATGAAGAGTTTCTTCGTCCAACTGCGGGCCCAATGCCGATTCTCACACGAATGCTCAATCTCTCGCGAGTGATGGATGTGTTATATAGCGAGGGAGATAATTACACCCATTCTGGAACCAAGCTCAAAGATCATGTGACATCGCTCTTCGTCAATCCCTTGCCAATGTGAAGTTTGGCCCAAACATCGTCACACCAATTTGGGTCATTGCAAATCAATAGTGTATTGATTATGCCTTTGAAATCCTATTTTTCCCCGGATGTACGAGGGAAAATATTATTATCCATATATACTTTCGTATTGATGTGCGTGATAAGACTCATAAATAAACGATGCATATGGTTCTGGTGTTGCTAAGTTTGCAAGTCTGGGATGCCGATGCTTCCAACACACTTACTTTGATACATTCCGTTTGATTCACTCAATGTAATCTCAAAACTCTTTTACATGATGATTTTTAAAATCGGTAACTCAAAAGAAAACTACAAGTTCATAGTCTTGTGATCACGGCTTGTAGCTTTGGATACAATGATATTAATAGTCTTTCCTCGAGTGTACGTAGGTTAGCAAGCTCAAAGCTTTCACCCTCCACAAGTGATAGCAGCATGTAGCCTCATATGACTCTTTTCAATCAACCCACCAAGTGGAGCGCTCTTTTCACAATCCTTCTGCAAGTGTACGTGGATTAGCACCTCGGAGTATTAACCTCCACTAATGATCGTGGCTCGTAGCCTCAGAAGGCTGTCTATCTTCAGTCAAGACCAATTCTATATGGTAAGGCTGTCCTTCTTCGGTCAAGACCATTTCTATATGGTAAGGTTGTGCATCTTCAGTTAAGACCATTTCTACATAGTAAGGCCGTCTTTCTTCCGTCAAGACCATTTCTACAGGGTAAGGCTGTCCTTCAATCAAGACCATTTTTACATTATAAGGTTGTCTTTCTTTAGTCAAGACCATTTCTACATGGTAAAGTCGTCCTTCAAGGTCATTTCTACATGGTAAAGTTGTCCTTCTTTGGTCAAGACCATTTATACATGGTAAGGCTGTCTTTCTTCCGACAAGACCATATCTACATGGTAAGGTTGTCCTTTTGCCGGTCTGGTAAATTGTTACTTAAAATTGTAAGTTGGCCAAATTAGTGCAAAAAAGAGATAATATTAATTTTTTAATTAAAAAAAGAAATTTAGGCCGATTAGACCCGGCCCGTCAGCCCTAGCCTCATTCCTTTTCCTTTTATTTTCTCTTGGGCCCAGCCCTTTGCTTATTTCTCTTCCTTTTCGGGGCTTGTCCTTTTCCCTTCTCTTTTTATTTATTTTCCACCAGCCCACTATCAGCCCACTTTCCCTTCTTTTATGTCCAGCCCAGCCCCTATTCTTTCTGTCCCTCCCCCTCTCCATCTCTCGCTCTCGCGCTCTCACTCTCACGCTCGGCCAGACGAAGGACAACAACGTGAGGACAAAAACAGAGAAGACAGGCGGGAGGGATGACGGCTAAAAAGGACACGCAACTGGCAAGGGACGGAGAGTGCTCGCTCAAAGGACAGAAAGGACGAGCGCGGCTGTTCTGGACAAAAGGGAGGCTCGCCGAGAGAGACGAGGGCGGGTCTCTTCTTGGAACCGAAAAAGAGAGACGGAGAGAGTCGGAGAGTGAATCTGAAAGGGGAGAGCTTTGCTCGTTCGCTGGTGGTCCACCCGGGTCGCCGTCGGTCCCGTCGAGCCCCCAGCCGCCGTGCTTCGTCCCGGTCAGTCACGAACCAGGTGGGTCTTCATCGTATCTTGCTCTGTTTCAGGTTCCCCTCCCCTGCCTCTCGGACGCACACCGAGCCTATTCGGTGATCGGCCAGCTCCCTCAATGGATGCTCGCACTTGTTCGATACTCGAGGAAGCCTTTTTAAACGTTTCACATCGAAAAAATGGCCACGAACCTCATCAAAATCGGACCTGTAGCTCTATTTCGTACACGCCTACCACATGTTTGATAAAATGTCCCAGCCAAACGACATTGGCTTTAAAACGCCGAATTTGATTGTGTTTCTTTTGACGTTTCATTACAAACTAAGACGAACTCGTGGTGAAATGTGGCCGTTTAGGTCTTTGCACTTCATGATTGAGTTAAAAATCGCATTGAATCTCGGTTTTGAGCTCCGGTTTGAACTAGCCCTCCACCTGTTTGACAAAATGCCTGAGTGAAGGCCGAAGCCAATGTCTCCCAAATCAGTCCATAGAATCTTCAATTTATGCTTTGTTCGTTTTGAGATTGATGTTTGGTGACTAACTCTGTGATTTCTTTTGATTTCGTGGCATGAAAATTTGTTTTCCCGAGCCATCCGTGGATGAACGCCCTTTCATCGGAGATCCATTCCCCTGGCTGGAGTTGCCCGTGGTTAAAGGCCGCTCAGGTCAGTCTTCTTCTCACTCATTGGATGTGCAGGTGTGTGTTTTATATGCTAGAATTGATAGAGTTTTAGTATACATCATTGCGGAGTTTTGGCGATCCCTTGCCGGAGTTGGTCCGGCGATATAGAATCCGTCGGCCAACTAGCGGCCGGCGGTGATTCGGCGGCGGCCGACCGACTGGGAGTAAGGCTGGTGGTGGTCGTCGCCGTTGGCGGCACGCGCCGACGGTCGGAGGCGAAGAGTCGTTCTCGTTGCGTCTCGGCTGAGGGCGTGAGGCAGGAGACAACGTGAGGAAGGTGATGAACAGTAGAGGGAGAGAGAAAAAGAAATATTAAAAAAAGAGATAATAAAAAAGAAAAAAGAAATTAAAAAAATCGGAAAAGAAATAGAAATGTTCGGGGACAATCTAGTCGGGTCGGGTCGGAGAATCGGTATCGGACCGGGTCCCGACCCGGTCCGAAGTCCTTTTTTAATTAAAAATATTAAATATATTTTAAAAATACTAAAAATTTAAAAAATTCAGAAAAATTAGGAAAGGTTTAGAAATTAGTTTTTGGGATAATTTCATTAGATCTTAGTGTTAATTTTATTCTAGACTTAGTCTAAAAAATAGAAAAAATGTGAAAATCTTTGAAAATTGATCCCAAAAATTGAACAAGCCATTAGGGTTTTACCATAAGGCTTTTGATTACCTTTTCTTTTCTAGAAATGATGTTAAGTTGATGGTTGTTTATTTTTATTATGGTTATTTGATTGCGCACTTTAATATATAGTTGTTATTTTCCATTTTAGCATGGATATGATGAACTTTAGGATTTTTGATAGGCTGCCCTAACGCGTTAATTAGCAAATGGTCAAATTTAGGTATCGAAAGGGCACTGGTTAGATGACTAGTGTAATCAAGTCCTCGACCCTTAAAATCTCTAGTTGTGTACATATCGAGATGATACTCCCATGTCTTGATTATGATTTCTAGCTAACCCTTGATTATGGCTAATGGCGAATCCAATTGAATTCAAATATTAGAAAAATCACGTCGTACGAGGTTTGAGGCTAGGGAGCGCCTCCGTCCTTGGATAGATGAGCCTTTTGATTTGTCATTCGAACGAATCAACTGATATTCATGTCTATTGATAAATACCTCTAGACTTACATCTTTACATACATTCTCCCACCTGATTGGGATGAATAGGTCGCGACATTCATTCAAGACCATTCCGATATGGTTGGTAAGTCCGTCTTTGTTCGGTCAAGACCATTTATATATAGTAAAGCCTCCTCAAATGAGAATGATTCCGCAAGTGTAGATGTTAACTCCCTCACCATAGGGTAAGAGTGCGAATGGTAACCATTCTGCTCCAGAAATCAAATTCTTGCCAGAAATTGATTTCTGGAATTCTTGCCAGAAATCGATTTTTGGAGGAGAAATCTGTTTGGTAAAACATGATCAATTCTGCTCCAGAAATTGATTTCTGGAACAGAAATCTATTTTTATTTTTTTATTTTTTTGGGTACATCAAAAAAATAAATTTCACTCAAACTGGGTGCCCAAAGGTATTCTAAGCCATTTTGTGAAGTTTTGAAATTTTTAATTTTTTTTTATTTTTTTGGGCACCTCAAAAAAATTAAATTTCACTCAAAGTTGGTAGGCAAAGGTATTTTAAGCCATTTTATGAAGTTTTGAAATTTTTGATTTTTTTTTATTTTTTTGAGCACCTCAAAAAAATTAAATTTCACTCAAAGTGGGTGCCCAAAGGTATTTTAAGCCATTTTATGAAGTTTTGAAATTTTTTATTTATTTATTATTTATTTTTATTTTTTTGAGCACCTCAAAAAAATTAAATTTCACTCAAAGTGGGTGGCCAAAGGTATTTTAAGCCATTTTATGAAGTTTTGAAATTTTTGATTTTTTTGATTTTTTTGATTTTTTTGAGCAACTCAAAAAAATTAAATTTCACTCAAAGTGTGTGTCCAAAGGTATTTTAAGCCATTTTGTGAAGTTTTGAAATTTTTGATTTTTATTTTTTATTTTTTTGGGCATCTCAAAAAAATTAAATTTCACTCAAAGTAGGTACCCAAAGGTATTCTAAGCCATTCTATGAAATTTTGAAATTTTTGATTTTTTTGTATTTTTTAAAAAAAATTCACCAAATTTCCTATTTTCTCGAAATCTTGACTTTTTTTATTTTCTGAAAATGTTTATGAATTTTTGTGGAATTTTTCAATTTTTATGCATTTTCTAAAAAAAAATTAGTGAGAAAAAGAGAGAAAATAGGGAGAATGCATTCTGGAAGAGAGAAGCTATAAAAAGTAGCTTCTCTTTTTCTTGCCCAAAACTCATTCTGGAATCAAAAATGCATTCTGGAATCAAATATTTTTAACAAACGCATTTTTATTCCAGAATGTGAAAATTGCTGTAGAATGTATTTCGGAAATTTTTTAATAAACGCATTTCTATTCCGGAATCCATTCTGGAACAGAATTTCTATTCCAGAATGGATTCCATGCGCGCCCGGGTAAGTATCCCTTAACTTCACACGGGGGACTTCGCACGCACTAAAAAAGGGGATAACGGAAAGAAGAGAGGGAATTCGTTCGGGGAAGAAAAGAGTGAGAAGGGGTGGTGCTAGGGAGAGTACGAGGAGAGGACGAGAGGCGAGCGTGAGAGACAGAGGAAAAAACGAGGGCTCAGTCGGGAGAGAGTGAAAGAGGAAAAACCACGAGGAAAAAAAAAAAGATGAGAGACCGATAATGAAAGATGACCGGGAGTCATCGTCCTTGAGCTGGGATGGAGACTGAAAAGAGGGAGGTGTGGTAGTCGCAAAAGAAAAACACAAGACACAAAAAACTGGAGTGAAAGAAGAGAGCCAGAGTGAGACAGGGAGAACAAGAGGCGAGCTACAAAGAGAGAGAGAGAGAGAGAGAGAGAGAGAGAGAGAGAGAGGTGAGGGATTTTTTAAATAAAGGAAGTTGACTTCTGGTCCATCCCGGCGTTCCTCGTCCGACGTCCTCTAGAGGCCTCTTTTAGCCTTCTCCAAACGGTGGTGGCCAATTCGTCACCTCGTGTGAGTCAGTCCTGTCCGACTCTACTCCTTCGAGCGCCCGTGTGCCCCATTGTCATCTTGTGGAACTCCCTCTTCCGATTTTCCGTACAACCCCGGTCAGTCGCCCTTCTCGAATCAGGTTAAGCTGGAAGCCCCCCCCGGTTTCGACCAAGCCGGACTGGGGCTCGCCGTTCCCCGGTTCCTGTGTACGCCATATGCTGTTTTTTTAAAGTGCTATTTGTTGATAGTTGTGGTTTACGGTGTGAGTTCGGGTAGAATGGTTCAGCGCTCCCTCCTTAGTCTATGAACCCCACCTGCTTGATGAAATGCTCGACCGAGTTTCTGCATGTTTGTCTCTGTGTTTTTCATCTGTGCTGGCTGCGGTGTAGGTGGTGGAAGGATTTAGATATAGAGAGGGAGTTCCCATTTGCTAGAGATATGCTTGGGGAGCTGTATGTCTGGATGTTAGGAGTTTCTTTCGAGCCGGAGTATGAGATCGCTAGAGGAATATTAACCAAAATGATGATCTTCATTTCCATTCTCGACGGCATCTACGATGTCTATGGCACATTGGAAGAACTAGAACTCTTCATGGAAGCAATTGAAAGGTACAGTTGGCTCTTGGTGGCTTTTCTCAGTTTCCGACTAAACTTCCTCATTGTAAATTGATCAACTGTTGATTATGATCAAGTTTTATATTTTCTAAACGTGAACTCAGGTGGGATGTCGATGCCAAAGAAGGATTGCCAAAGTGCATGCAGGTGTTTTACAAGACACTTCTTGATTTGTATGATGAAATTGGCTATGAACTGACCAGAAAAGGCAGATCCTACTGCCTCTTCTATGCAAAAGACGCGGTAAGCCATTTGACGATACATCAATCAAATACGATTTTTAATCTATCCACTTAAAACAGAATATCTAGCTTTTCGATAAGGATGAGAGACTGTCATACATCTAAATCCACCAAATACATTAAAGCTCGAATATTGATGAACCTTTACATTTGATAATGAATTCTCAGATGAAAATCCAAGTGAGAGCGTACATGGCCGAAGCCAAATGGTTCCACCAAGGCCACGTACCGACGATGGAGGAGTACATGCCCGTTGCATTAACATCCATTGGTTGTCAATTGACATTTGTGACAGCGTTTCTGGGAATGGGAGATGTCGTAACGAAAGATGCATTTGACTGGTTATTATTCAGCGACCCCAAGTTAGTGAAGGCTTCGCAAGTAATCAGCCGGCTCATGAACGACATTGCTGGACACAAGGTATACAAAAGCTATACCAGCGAACAACGTCATTTTATCTAGATTTTGTCTCATAGGTTCTATCAATAGGAGAAAAAATAGTTTCAACGATATATATATGTCTTTTTAATGGCTTGAGCAAGAGAGAGGTCATGTTGCATCTTCGGTGGAGTGTTTCATGAAACAATACGGAGTTATGGAGGAAAAGGCAAAGGAGGAACTCGGCAAACAAGTGGCCAATGCGTGGAAGGACATTAACGAAGAGCTGCGCCGTCCGACCGTCATTCCCGGGGTACTCCTCATGCGAATTATCAATCTTGCCCGATCCATGAATGCGGTATATGGAGACGGCACAGATCAATACGTGAATGCTGAAACTATTTTCAAAGCGTATGTGACTTGTCTGCTCGTCAATCCATTGCCAATGTGATGGATTGGAAGAACAAGATGAAGTACCAAGCCGTCATGGATTGCGTTAGACACTTCCGAATCTGCTTTGCGTCCAATTTGAATTGTGTTTTTAACGCTCGATCCTTGCTCTTCTCTGGCTTGAGAGCCCCCTTCTTCTTCCAGTGGATTTCGAATAAAATAAAACAAGAGGAGTCTGTAAAAAGTGTGACATTGGAATATATTAATGTTCTATACTATGAGTGGTTCATTTTCTTGATCAATATCAAAGATTTTTCATTCGACATATGCTTATGACGGTCTTAGTACACTGTGACCAGCATAAATTACAGTACCTAATGCTTTTTCTCACTATGCTATCTGGCACAACAAACAATTGGGTTGATTCTAATTTGTCTGCCCCTTGTAATTTCATGGTTGTCTCCGTCAACCTTTTGTAATTTCTCTTGTTTCAGTCAACATCTTATACTCTTGTCCTTTTCGTATTGGATGTCCGAGCCAAAATTCCATCTCCCATTTCTGATCGTATCGAATTCGGCACATGTGACATCACATGCTCACTTTCCGTCGATTAGTGAGTGCAAAATAGTCAGTTCCGTTTATAAGGTGTTAACCAAGACCGAAAAATTCCACAAAAGGGTTCTTCCTATCGCCAATGAAATGTCTTCAAAGTAAAACTTCAGTACGAGAAATCGAGGTCAATCTGATTGTACGTTTGGTTTTCTTCAGACTCATTTTCAGTTTCCAGGTAGCAAGAGCAAAATCCTTGATTGAATGTGAATAAAATAAGCTCACTTATACTTCGATCTGCAAGCTATTGACATTCACTTTTTTCTTTAAATTGTTAGATATGTAGGCATCTTGACTTAATTAGCTCAAGGGCCACGGTGCACGATTCTTTTGCTTGCGAACTGTGCAGCACTTAGGTCTAGGATCACTTTGTTTGTCGTAAGTAAGCCTTACTCTCACTCCCATTCTCACACTCAAGGAAGGGAATTTTCAGAGAGAGAAAGTATAGAGAACCTCTAGAGAATTCTTGTATTGCTCAAATGAAGTGAATGATACAAATGAGGGGGAGAGGTTCCCTATTTATGCGAAAACCTCTCTAGTTACAATTATTGGTCCTCTACATAATCTAACGACAGAGGATGTCAATTATTGTCTAATTTATCTGACGGTAAATATCCACTTAATCTAACAGTGGATGATAGTGATCCTCGTCACATTAATTCAATGGGGGAGCTTTATCCAATGGTTGAGAATATCAATCCTTGTCAACTAGATCTGACGGTAGAGATTGAGTCCCCTTGCAATCTTACAGCTTTGATGAGCCTCTTTGGATCAATGATGTAGAGTTCCTATGGGTTGATGACGTGGCGCTCTTTGATCCATGACATTCTCCCCCACTAAATCCGCAACGTACTCATTGCCTTGTTGGGGAATTGTTGGATTTGATTGGGGAATTTCCATAGAGACTCTGCCGATTCCCAGCTTGCTTCACTTTTAGGTAGCCCTTTCCACTTCTCCATATATTCAATAAAGATAGGGATAATTTTTTCGATGACCATACCTTTTGACGATGATGAATTCTATCTCCCGATCTTGTGTGACTCGAATTTCGATCGGTGCTCGATGTGACCTTGCGCGCTTGGTATCCTCTGTGTCTTTGTGATACGGCTTGAGCATACTGGCATGGAACATAGGATGAAACTTAAGCTTCGGGGGAAACTCAAGCTTGTAAGCAACCATCCCGACTCATTTAAGAATTCATAAAGGTCCTCTGGTCTCCTCTTGTTATCAACAAATTTCTTCATTTGTTTGGTTGCCTTGTGAAGACATGATCGGGCAAGGTCAGTCTCCTCTTGTCATTCCTTGGCAAACTTGAAAATGGAAGGATTACTACCATTATACCCCGTGGCTATGGCATTTGAGGTGAGTGATTGATGGCCCATTAACATCTCGAATGGACTCCGGCCGGTTGACTCGTTCTTGTGTAAGTTGAACGAGAATTGTGCCACATCAAGTAGTTTATGCCAATCCTTTTGGCTTGCACTCACGAAATGCCACAAATAGAGCTCGATGAGGGCATTGGTCTGCTCTGTTTGTTTGTTGGTTTGAGGATGCATGCTTGTGGAGAAGTTCAAATCCGACCCAAGTAGTTTGAACAACTCCGTCCAAAACTTGCCAATGAGTGGTCCATCTCGATCACTAACAATATTCCTCATCGAGTCATAGGAACACTTTTGTTAAGCATTTTTATGAGATATCAATCATTGTTAAAAATTAGGGAACATTTCAGGTACTAAAAAACTATATTCTCTGTATTTCCGAAAGTACAAAGAATATATCATTTTCACCAGCATAAGAATACAATCCACTCCAGTTGACAAGAAGTAAAAACCTCTACAAGGAACCAACATGCAAGTATCTATCTACAGATCTTACCCTCTTAAATCGCTCACTTGGATTCATCGGCCAATGCGTGAACTTACCCTAGTTCCCGGGACGCAACAAACAGCCAAGTTTGTGGTCTATCGTGATCTTGAGCGATGCAGGTTCAATCAACTGTGAGGTTATCTTTTGATTCCACTTTGATCACTCAACTGGTGATTCCTCTTTACCTGTCGACGTTCTGTTCCAATAACAAGTTGTTATCAAAACTCATTTTACGAAAATAATTTAGTTGTTCATTGTAGAGAGACTGAAGCGAAATAAAAAAATAATAATTGAATGAACAAATTTATACTATTTTTAATTTATGTTTTAGGATCTTGCCATTACTAATATCTCGGTTATTTGATATAGGACGCACATTATTTTTTGTTTTGTCCACTCATATTAGATAGTAATGATTATCATATTATAGAAGTTCACTTAAATTCTAGTATCTGTTGCATGACTTGTCGACTTATTTATCTAGCATGATATGCATGATGCAGCAAAATCTACTTTCTATAAAAAAAAAAAAACTCCCATTACGGAGCGGTCTGGCCTAAGAAAAACATTTGTGCCAATTCATGGATGGTCAAAGCTGTCTTCAGAGCACCTCTTCGGGGACGGCTCGCATTAAAGCCGCCGTCCTTGTGTTGGTGCGGGGCTTGTTACCATAGCAATGAGTAAAGTGGGGAAGAGATTTCTCAAGGTGGTTTAGCGACGGAAGAGACGATCCCTAATTCATATCTTCTCACACGAACGTAATATCCGTCCCTAAATGTCGGCCAAGGGCTCCAAAAAACTGTCTCAAATTCTCTGTCGACCACCGGAAAGTGCCAACCCCAACATTAACTGGAGACGGTTTTCTAGACTTTCAGGGACCGCGTGGGCAGTCGCCTGTTTTCTTGAGTGATGAAAGTGTTGCATCGACACCCTTTTCGCTATCACGGCCCCATGCAGTGCTGCCACTTGATTAAGAATGGAGATGTCTATCATCACGTGCTGTGGTTTCTGATTTGGTTTCGAAATAAAACGTGAAGTTGATGGTGGATGTGGAATAAAACGCGAAGTTGATGGTGGACGTGGAATAAAACGTGAAGATTTTTGTGAAAACATGTGCAGCACTTCGAATCCACATCGACGCCTGACGTATCAGGTCTGACCATGGCAGAGAGCGTAGGTGCTTCATTTCATGTGGACGTGGATTGGCCTCGTTGTTCTTGGTCCGGCCATTCACAAGCTCCTCCCTCTTTCGATTTCACCGTGTTTTCTTAGCTCATCGCATTAGGACCATCCCACGTCTCAAAGCACTCAAGAAATCTGCCTCTAAACTATTAGCTTTTGGTCTTCCAAATGATTTTCACATTGCTTTTAGACAGTAACTACCAGTTAAGAGTGCCAAACTCTGGAAAGCTCATTTGAATGTGTTGAGAACTACAGTTACAGGGACTCTATAGGCCCAGAGACCATGATAGCCATGGAAGAAGCTGGGTCCATATCCAAACGTGCGATTCTCCTGTTACACTAATAATGAAATCTACATGACCAAGTCCCTGTAGGAAGCTTTCATTGGGCCCTCCCGACTCAGTAGCATCGCTCTCTCTAAATAAATGACACTTGAGGAAGAGAACTTAAATATGTGGCTGAGGGGAAACGATGTCTGTACACCGGCCCTTGTAGTTGTGCCTGGTGTTACTTCTGCTTGACATCCTCATTTTTCAGGTAAAAGAAACCCTTCTTTACTTTCCAACAGCTACTACTTCATTCACGTTATTTCGAATATATTATTGCAGGGTCATTCAAAGAGAGATTTCCGAAAGTACAAAGAATATATCATTTTCACCAACATAAGAATACAATCCACTCCAGTTGACAAGAAGTAAAAACCTCTACAAGGAACCAACATGCAAGTATCTATCTACAGATCTTACCCTCTTAAATCGCTCACTTGGATTCATCGGCCAATTTGTGAACTTACGCTAGTTCCCGGGACGCAACAAACAACCAAGTTCGTGGTCTATCGTGATCTTGAGCGATGCAGGTTCAATCAACTGTGAGGTTATCATTTGATTCCACTTTGATCACTCAACTGGTGATTCCTCTTTACTTGTCGACGTTCTGTTCCAATAACAAGTTGTTATCAAAACTCATTTTACGAAAATAATTTAGTTGTTCATTGTAGAGAGACTGAAGCGAAATAAAAAATAATAATTGAATGAACAAATTTATACTATTTTTAATTTATGTTTTAGGATCTTGCCATTACTAATATCTCGGTTATTTGATATAGGACGCGCATTATTTTTTGTTTTGTCCACTCATATTAGATATTAATGATTCTCATATTATAGAAGTTCACTTAAATTCTAGTATCTGTTGCATGACTTGTCGACTTATTTATCTAGCATGATATGCATGATGCAGCAAAATCTACTTTCTATAAAAAAAAAAAAAACTCCCATTACGGAGCGGTCTGGCCCAAGAAAAACATTTATGCCAATTCATGGTTGGTCAAAGCTGTCTTCAGAGCACCTTTTCGGGGACGGCTCTCATTAAAGCCGCCGTCCTTGTGTTGGTGCGGGGCTTGTTACCATAGCAATGAGTAAAGTGGGGAAGAGATTTCTCAAGGTGGTTTAGCGACGGAAGAGACGATCCCTAATTCATATCTTCTCACACGAACGTAATATCCGTCCCCAAATGTCGGCCAAGGGCTCCAAAAAACTGTCTCAAATTCTCTGTCGACCACCGGAAAGTGCCAACCCCAACATTAACTGGAGACGGTTTTCTAGACTTTGAGGGATATCAATATCATTGTTAAACCACCCGCCTGGGTGGCGCTGCTGGAGCGCGCACTCTTCCTCTCGCAAAAGGTTGAGTGTTCGAATCTCGGGCGTCGCAGGGTGACTTAACCGGTGGCACGTGTGTGGTGGCTAGCACGTGTCGCCCCCAGGGTTTACTCCCCGGCTGTCGGCCGTGCGGGGGTTCCCTGGGTTATAAAAAAAAAATATATTATTGTTAAAAATTTGTTCAATCACATATTTTAAACTAACGTGTACTTGTTGATTAACATTTGAATCATATTTTCAATATTGCACATGCAACACCTAATACACGAGAAGGTTTGGGAATTTTGGATATTGTTGTTTTTATCCACATTTTGAATCTTAATTTGAAAGCTTGGCTTAATAACGTGTGCAAAATTCGCTTTTGTTTTAATTATTCATTATGGATTGAATTTTGGAACAAATTAAATATCATGCAAGGTGTTAAAAGTCAAAGTTGGAAATCAAATAACGGATGAGCGCGATCGGACACCAAAATCCTTCACCCATTGGCCTCTAATCCATCAATTTCTTCAAACAAGCAACGCAGACGAACCACGACACCATTCCAATAACGCATAGACTGTCCACATAAACAATACCTGATGGAACGAGGTGAAGAGAGAACTTCCACCCGAACACATGGAACAAGTATATCAAACAAACAGCCATGAGAAAGTATATCACGCGGAAAGTTAAAAGTCTTTCCCCATGTCCCAAAAGATTTACCAAAAGCCTGAACTACACTCGACTCTCTTACACCCTTATCAGGCATATTCTTTACTTCAGCTACTAAACGAATTTTTTAGCACAAGATCTGCTGGAAATGATTTAATTGGTGTGCCATCGGCTAATGTATAAGGGACCCCCAAATGGATTTCAGGAGGATAAGAGAGAACATCAAGCTTGGTGAAACTTCGAGAAGAAAAGCCGTTAATGTGGCAGCAGTATTTCAGTGCTCCTATATCAAGCCATCCGCAACGACGAGGGTGGCCAGTAGTCGTCCCGAACTAAAGCCCAGCAGATCTAACCGTATCACCCCCATTCCCCCACAGTTCTGTTGGGAAAGGACCTGAACCGGCCCTTGAAGTGTAGGCTTTAACCTGTAAAAGAAAGTTTAAAGTAATTAAATTGAGCAAGAAGGTTTTTCAGATATTGTTGTTTTTTATGTTCCCGGAGTACTCGGGCAAATGTTGTAGTTATAAAAAGTCTACCGAATTTCTTATAAATGTCGATATCTTTTTACATAGTCCTAGGTGCAGCAGAAAGTCAAACGGGCTCAGAGTATGAATGAAAACTAGATCAGTTAATCAAATATGAGAAAAGATGTTCACGACCACACGTGACGTTAGCATAGTACACGGCATCGTGAAGAGGAGTGAAACTTATCTCGACCCGATTTCATAAGAACCAAATCAATTACAGCCGCTGACACATGCGGGTCACCAGGCGTACAAAATCGTACATGGCCGATGGACCTGGTTTGCATGTCCTGACCCGATAGAGAGGGAGGTAAGCCTTGCATGGACTCGGTTTCATTGATCCAGATACATCTCGATTGGTGGTGATCTTGTGCGACCCACACACGGCGGTCCATACGATCGACGAGCGCTATGGTTCAAGTTTTGCGTGGATGCGAATCTAGACAAGTATTTGTCAAAAGGCGAGGCGCTCGGAGGGCACAGATGGCGTCGTCGGATTGGTCAGAGAAGTGGCTTGCCACAGAGGATTGGGGATTGGTTGGTGCAATTCCCACTGCGAGGATTGGTTGCCACAGGCTCTCGGTTTCATTGATCGGATTGGTTGGGCCAGTTGTGAGACAATTATTATATGAGGCCAATCAGGTGAACGTCAGCTCATCCGACTCCACCTCTTTTTTTCACTTTGCACGGCCACTGAAGCTTGTTCGTGATCCCACTCATCACAAACCTTTTCCCTTACCTCGCGAGCATCAACTCGAAAGACCCACTTCCTCATTTAAGTGTGAGTGTGATTTCATTCTTGTTAGATCCATGAATTTGATTAAAGTGTTTCACGAGATGAATAATTTTCCTCATAGTTGATTTTTCCATAAATTACGACGGAGTAGGCTACGGTGAAACGGATAGGAATGAGCAGTTTCAAAGTCGGTCCAAGTTTCACTTGTGATCCGAAATCTACTCGTCAGATCCGATTTCCAAAATTTTGGAACCTAAAACCTACATTGCATATTTTGGAAACTTATCTTATCACATGTTTCAAAGTTGGCTATAGAATCTATCCAGGTTCCACATGTATTTTATTGAACGATTGCAATAAATCATCACTTCCAATGACCACCATTTATTGCTACAATTTGCTAACTACAAGTCATATTTAGAAACGCGAAGAATACGAAACATTAACAAAGTAAAAATCTCAATTATAGATATTGCCAGAAATAGAAGTTCATACTAAAGGTTCTAAATTACACTCATCATAGAACAAGAAAAACACCAAAATTTGTTCTCGAAACTTATTCGTCGGAATTGATTCTCCAATTTTTAAAAACTAAAATCTATCTGCACACCTTGAAATCTAGAATGGGACTAGTCTAGAAAACCGTCTCCAGTTAATGTTGGGGTTGGCACTTTCCAGTGGTCAACAAAGAGAATTTGAGACAGTTTTTTGGAGCCCTTGGCCGACATTTAGGGACGGATATTACGTTCGTGTGAGAAGATATGAATTAGGGATCGTCTCTTCCATCACTAAAGCTCCATGAGAAATCTCTTCCCCACTTTACTCATTACTATGGTAACAAGCCCCGCACCAACACAAGGACGTCGGCTTTAATGCGAGCCGTCCCTGAAGAGGTGCTCTGAAGACAGCTTTGACCATCCATGAAGTGGCATAAATGTTTTTCTTAGGCCAGATTGCTCCGTAATGGGAGTTTTTTTTGTATAGAAAGTAGATTTTGCTGCATCATGCACATCATGCTAGATAAATAAGTCGACAAATCATGCAACAGATACTAGAATTTAAGTGAACTTCTATAATATGAGAATCATTAATATCTAATATGAGTGGACAAAACGAAAAATAATACGCATCCTATATGAAATAACCGAGATATCAGTAATAGCAGGATCCTAAAACATAAATTAAAAATAGTATAAATTTGTTCATTCAATTATTATTATTTTTATTTAGCTTCTTCAGTCTCTCCACAATGAACAACTAAATTATTTTCGTAAAATGAGTTTTGATAACAACTTGTTATTGGAATAGAACGTTGACAAGTACAGAGGAATCACCAGTTGAGTGATCAAAGTGGAATCAAATGATAATCTCACAATTGATTGAACCTGCACTGCTCAAGATCACGATAGACCGCAAACTTGGCTGTTTGTTGCGTCTCGGGAACTAGGGTAAGTTCACGCATTGGCCGATGAATCCAAGTTAGCGATTTAAGAGGGTAAGATCTGTAGATAGAAACTTGCATGTTGGTTCCTTGTAGAGGTTTTTACTTCTTGTCAACTGGAGTGGATTGTATTCTTATGTTGGTGAAAATGATATATTCTTTGTACTTTCGGAAATCTCTCTTTGAATGACCCTGCAATAATAGATTCAAAATAACGTGAATGAAGTAGTAGCTGTTGGAAAGTAAAGAAGGGTTTCTTTTACCTGAAAAATGAGGATGTCAAGCAGAAGTAACACCAGGCACAACTACAAGGGCCGGTGTACAGACATCGTTTTCCCTCAGCCACATATTTAAGTCCTCTTCCTCAAGTGTCATTTATTTAGAGAGAGCGATGCTACTGAGTCGGGAGGGCCCAATGAAAGCTTCCTACAGGGACTTGGTCATGTAGATTTCATTATTAGTGTAACAGGAGAATCGCACGTTTGGATATGGACCCAGCTTCTTCCATGGCTATCATGGTCTCTGGGCCTATAGAGTCCCTGTAACTGTAGCTCTCAACATATTCAAATGAGCTTTCCAGAGTTTGGCACTCTTAACTGGTAGTTACTGTCTAAAAGCAATGTGAAAATCATTTGGAAGACCAAAAGCTAATAGTTTAGAGGCAGATTTCTTGAGTGCTTTGAGACGTGGGATGGTCCAAATGCGATGAGCTAAGAAAACACGGTGAAATCGAAAGAGGGAGGAGCTTGTGAATGATTGGACCAAGAACAATGAGGCCAATCCACGTCCACATGAAATGAAGTACCTACACTCTCTGCCATGATCAGACCTGATACGTCAGGCGTCGATGTGGATTCGAAGTGCTGCACATGTTTTCACAAAAATCTTCACGTTTTATTCCACGTCCACGTACCATCAACTTCACGTTTTATTTCGAAACCAAATTAGAAACCACACCACATGATGATAGACATCTCCATTCTTAATCGAGTAGCAGCACTGCATAGGGCCGTGATAGCGAAAAGGGTGTCGATGCAACACTTTCATCACTCAGCTATCAGTTGACTGTTCTATCTACATATGGGAAAATATGGGTCGGTGCAGTCAGCTAAGGCTGCACATGGTAACTTGCGAAATAGTGTTTGATTCTGTTCTTTTGTTCTCAGAATCAGTTTGGGAAAAGAAATCCGTTTATTTAATTTTTTGATTCTGGGCACAAATTCTTGCAAATTTGTGCCTAGAATCAGTTTTAGAGCAGAATCAAGAATAAAAAAAAGTAGCTTCTTGATTCTGGGAACAAAAATGAGAATCGATTTTTTTTTCTTCTTCTTTTTCTTGGTTTTTAATATAGCTTTTAATGTCCGGCGCGAGGGCCACCCTCGTCGTATCTGGCGAGATTAAAATATTTTAATTAAAAAATATTATTAATAAAAAAATTTAACCGGCCATGGCCAGCGACCAGGCCATGGCGAAAAAAATAAAAAAATATTTTCAATAATAATATTTTTTATTAAAATATTTTATATTTTAATAAAAAATATATTTATAAAAAAATATTTTACCGGCCATGGCCAGCGACTAGGCCATGGTAAAAAAAATAAAAAAAAATTTTCAATAAAATATTTTTTATTAAAATATTATTCATAAAAAAATATTTATAAAAAAATATTTTACCAGCCATGGCCAGTGACCAGGCCATGGCGAAAAAATAAGAAAAAAAATTTTCAATAAAAAATTTATTTCTAAGAAAATTTTTCACTAGCAATGGCCAAAAAAAATAAAAAATTTATTTTTAATAAAAGTATTATTAATTAAAAAATATTTTATCTGCCATGGCCAAGAAGGACGAGAAGAAAAAAGGAAAAGAAAGAAATATTAAAATATTATTAATAAAAAGAAATTTTATGCCGTTACCAAACGCATTTATGTTCTTTTACTATTTCAAAAATAGAAATTTTGGGCCGTTACCAAACGCCTTCAAATGCTTAGAATCAATTTCCGGGCACATAATAAAAAAGAATCATTTCTGATCAGAATCTATTTTCGGACACAGAATGGTTGTCATGCACAGCCTAAGCTTGTTCCAAATAGGTGTAACCTTCCTGTCCGAAACAAGTGAGGACAAAGCTATGATGGGAAAATGAAAGGTGGAGAAGCAAAACACAAAAACGCATGATAGCTTGGATAGTCTGCACCATTCGTAGGTGAAAGAGCCTCTCCAAAATTCTATACAGTACACATGTTAAATGCCGTCGATCAGTCGGCCCGACAAAACCCGATGATAATGCATTTACTGAGCAGTTTCTTGCCTATAAATACCCATTCATAAGGTCTTTGGCACTCACAGAAAAGCCTCGTGCTCTTCATCTATATTGATCAAACATCTGAATCTCATTAGAGATAGCAGAAAAAGATAAATGTCTCTTCAGATTTCAGCAATTCCATCTTCTCCTGCAGCCCAAGAAACAAGCCATGTCGTTGAACGCCGGTCAGCAAATTTTCACCCAAGCATATGGGGGGATTACTTCCTCAAATATGCCTCTCGCTCCTACTCAATGGTAGGAATTTAATACATTGCTTCTGACTCAACTATATATATATATATATTATGTGAATAGTAATGGCATAGCACGTGAAAATATGTGTATATATCTGATGTAACACACACTATCGATGTCACAAAAAAGTAATTAATTTCAGCCTTAACATGGGTTAATTTAGATGTCCAATTTCGGAATCCAATGGTTTTTGAGCAGTCCGGTTTCCGGTTCTAGGGTAGGAACCGGACCAGACCGGACCGATAAATATATATATTTTTAATTTTTTCATATATATAATATTCAATATATATAATATTTAATATTGGTCCCATTGGAACTGATTGTTCAATTTTTTCATATATTATATATAATTTTCCAAGTTTTTCGACGGCCTTATGGGATCAAATCAAAACTACAAAACAACGGAAAATCAGTTCCCGGTTCACAAATAATATTTAATATTGGTCCCATCGAAACCGGACCGGACCGGACCATCGGTCCGGTATGGTCCTGTCCGGTCCACAGTCCCAAGACTAACCGATCCGGTCCCCAGTCCTAGAAACTGGGGACCGGTCCTCCCGATCTAATTCCCGGTTCTTGGACCGGACCGGACCGAGAACTGCTCACCCCTACTATTGGGACGGTGACGATAGTAGAGTAGCGGATGTCAACGACGCTGGAGGCTGCAAGACATCTGAGCTCGTGGGAGGGTTGCATCCCCAATTACGCTGCTCCCCCCACTCAATGGTAGAACTCTTTTTTTTTTTTGGTCATAAATGGTAAGACTTAAGTTGCTCCGCTTTTCTTGGCGTAATTTTATCTTTCAAATGTTGCCACAAACATCCATTACTTAAATAAGCCAAAAGCAACATTATAGGAATAGGTCTTGGGCCAATGAGCTTCTCATTGACCTAGTATCAGAGAGAAATTGACATGTTTTTCTCTATTATGCGTAGGAATATGGCCATGATCAGCAGGCGGAACAAGAAATCCAGAAGCTGAAGGGCGAGGTGAAGAGGATGCTACACGTTGATGCAGACAAGCAGTCCCTGAACACTACAAAAAAACTGTAATTTAGCTACAACATATTTGCGACGACAACAGTATCGTCGCTAATTAGCGACAACAAAAGGCAAATAGTCGCTAAGTGGCGACGAAATTAGCGACCAAGTTAATTTCGTCGCCAATTACCGAAAATAGCGACGGCAACAGATAATTAGTCGCTAATTCGTCGCTAAATAGCCACGAGATAAAGATGTCGTCGCCAATTTGTGACGATCACGCTTTTCTGTCGCTAAATAGCGACTACATTTAGCGACGGCATTTTTATCATAGCTAAGTAGCTACGAAAATACTTGGTAGTCGCAAAATCACAGTTTAGCGACGCATCGTAATTACTTCGTCTCTAATGTGATCTAATGTTACATTTTACGTTTCTTGATCTCTGGACAGTTTAGCGACTAAGTTGTCGCAATCTCGTCTCAAAATAGCGACGATATTAGTACCGTCACTAAATAGCTACTATATTTACCTACGACTTGTGTTTAGTCGCTGAATAGCGACTATCTTTAGCGACGATTTAATTTATTAGTCGCTATTTAGCGACGAAGTAAATATATTTCGTCGCTAAATATAGCTTATATCAGCAACAAAACAGACGATTCATTCATTTCGCAGCACTCGATCTCTTCTTCCTCTCTGTCTGAACGAGAGCCCGACGCCTACTTGGAGTAAGTACAAGTTACCTGGAGGTGGAGATGCGTATGCTTTAGCGAAGAAATCGGAAAAGCTAAAGGGAGTGAGAAATTCGCGATTGAAGAAACCGCAAAAAGTACACCATTGTCCCAACTTGTTTAATTTCAAGGTAAGTTATTTCTTCTTTCAATTTGAGTGATATTTCTGTCTATTACGCGTTGTTGTGTTGCCGTTATACGTTGTTGTTTACACGAGATTGATTTCAAGCGTAATATGGGGTTAAACGACTCGGCTACATGTGACACCCCCCATATGTTTGTTAAAATACCGTAATGAATCTTGACATTTGTTGAGTCGGGTTTTCATCGTAGGCATCATGGAAGGAGATAGGTCTTGGATGTATAATAAGAACTTACCTAGGCGTGGAGGATTAACCGATGAGTTTCGTGCTGGGTTGGAAAAATTCATGGCGTTTGCTAGTTCACAAGTTGAATACATGAACGGAAGTAAGTTAAGGTGTCCGTGCAAAAAATGCAAAAACAGTAAATTCCAAGAATATGATATCGTTCAAGAGCATCTTTATAGAAACGGTTTCACTCCGAATTACTACAATTGGACTTGCCATGGTGAACCATTTATGTCTCCCGAGGAATATCGCAATACTCACCAATTGCCTTGTGTACGGGAAGAATGTAGTAGTGCTAGACATGAATTAAATCCATATCAGAGAATGGTGCTTGATGCAGCTGCTCATAATTTTGGATGGGAAACGAACCAAACAAGCACCCATGAGCATGGAAGCTCCAGTCATACATCACAGTTTGACAATTCTGGTGACACAACATTTGAAGAAAGTGTGTGCCATAAATTTCGTGACGTGTTGAGTTCAGCGGATGAACCTTTATGGGGAGGTTGTGACAACCACTCAACGCTATCAGTCACGGCAAGAATGCTAAGTATTAAAGCCGAGCATAACGTGTCAGAGAACTGCTTCAATTCTTTTGTGGAAATAATGCGTGAAGCATTACCCCGTGATAACAACATGCCGAGTTCCTTTTACGATATGAAGAAGTTAGTGCATGACCTCGGTCTTCCGGTTGAGCGGATTGACGTCTGCATCGCAGGGTGTATGTTGTATTGGAAAGAATATCAATCTGCTGAATCTTGCAAGTTTTGCGGTGAGCCTAGATACAAGGTTCAAAGGAGGCATGGTGGTAACCATACACGTAGACCAGTGAAGCAATTGTTTCATCTGCCGTTAATTCCTAGATTGCAAAGGTTGTTTGCGTCTCGAGCTACTGCTGAACACATGAGTTGGCACGCAAACCATGAAACTGAAGAGGATATGATGTGTCATCCTTCCGATGCATATGCCTGGAAACATTTCGATAGAACATACCCAGATTTCGCTATGGAGCGACGCAACATCAGGCTAGGTCTATGTAGTGATGGGTTTGCCCCCTTTGGTAAAACCGGAAAAAACTATTCATGCTGGCCAGTCATATTAACGCCGTACAATCTCCCTCCTGGCATGTGCATGAAGACACCTTATATGTTTCTGACATTGATCGTGCCCGGTCCGCATAACCCGAAGAAGATGATAGACGTTTACATGCAACCATTGATTGAAGAGTTGCAACAACTATGGAATGTTGGTGTTCCAACCTATGATGTTTGCACCGATAAAACATTTCTATTGAGGGCTGCGCTTCTTTGGACGATAAATGACTTCCCAGCTTATGGAATGTTGTCTGGGTGGAGCACAGCCGGCCTGTTAGGATGTCCGATTTGTATGGAGAAATCAAAGTCGTTCCGATTAAAACATGGTAAGAAGGCGTGTTACTTTGATTGCCACAGACAATTCTTACCGATGAATCATCCATTTAGAAGGAATAAGAAAGAGTTCGTCAAAAAAAGGATTGAAAGGACACCTCCACCAATGAGGTTGACCGGTTATGAACTTTGGGAACGAGTCCAAACCTTCCCGACCGTTGTTGAAGCCCCGCAATGCATACCTCATTCGTATGGTTCTACGCATAAATGGACAAAGCGCAGTATATTTTGGCATTTACCATATTGGAAGACCCACTTTGTTCATCATAACCTTGACGTCATGCACATAGAGAAGAATGTTTTTGAGAATGTCATCAACACGGTGATGGACGTCCCTGGCAAAACAAAGGACAACCTAAATGCAAGAAAAGACTTGCGAGACATTTGTGATCGGCCGACTCTAGACGTGGAGCCAAGCAGTATTGGTCCAAAGCCAAAAGCAGTGTACACATTGACCAAGGAGCAGCGACGTGCAGTCTTAACATGGTTGAAATCTGTCCGATTTCCTGATGGGTATGCTTCAAACATCGGGAGATGTGTTGATTTGAATGCATGTAAGTTGTCAGGTATGAAAAGTCATGACTGTCACGTCTTTATGGAGCGACTACTTCCAATAGCGTTGAAGAAATTTCTGCCAAACTTCGTGTGGGGCGCTCTTACTGAATTGACGACTTTCTTTCATGATATTTGCTCGACAATGTTACGTACATCACACATGGAGAAGCTGGAGAAAGATATTCCAATCATCATGTGTAACTTGGAGCGGATATTCCCCCCATCGTTCTTTGATTCAATGGAGCATCTACTAGTTCATTTGTCATACGAAGCAAAACTTGCAGGTCCCGTCCAATTTCGATGGATGTACCCATTTGAGAGGTAACAATGTTTTTCATTTTGTATAGATATGAAACTACCTATCAAATTTGTTGAACTAAAATGTCGTTTTCCATATAGGTTTTTGTATCATTTGAAGAAAAAAATTAAGAATAAGGCATGTGTGGAGGCTTCAATTTGTAATGCATACATTGTTGACGAAGTGACTACATTTGCATCATACTACTTTGAGTCGCACGTGCAATGCAAGAGGCGGAGACCAGGACGAAACGACGAGGGACCGCTTGATTCGGATTGTAACTCATTCTCCATTTTCAATTATCTTGGTCGACCAAGCGGCGTATGTAAGTTACGTTATATAACGGGGGAAGAAATGCATGCAGCCCACACATACATTTTATTGAATTGTCCAGAAGTGGAGCCATACTTTCAGTAAGCATTTCATATTAGACCTCACAATGTGAATGTATATACACATTTATTGTGTCTAACCATTCGCTAATAAATTATTCTATCTTGGCTCAAATCGAACAGAATGTTTCGGGCATCCATGTCAGGAGTATCGCCTGATGAGCTTGATCGTTTGTGCAATGACCATTTTGCAGCATGGTTTAAAAATTATGTAAGATCGACGTGAAGTGTTAACTTGTACTTTTCATCAAATTTTGATATTACTGCATACTCTATGTATACGTACATATATGAATAACTTATTCATATGTGTCATTAGGTTCACAATAATCATGGCATGATCGAGAATGAAGGGTTGTTATATCATCTGTCATTGGGTCCAAAAGCAATAGCAAGAACTTGGCCAGCATATTTTGTCAACGGTTATAATTTTCACACGCAAGAATATGGCAAGGGAAATGCCACGATGAATAGTGGCCTCTGTGTTCGATCTGGGAGCAGTTTGATGGAGGCCTTTTACGGCTTGTTGGATGCTATCATACAGGTAGAGTACACTGGTCCACCATTGGCCGTTACGTTATTTAAATGCACGTGGTTCGACCCTATCAAAGGAATGAGGGTGCATCCGAAGTTTAATTTGGTTGAAGTTAATCACAAGACAAAATATATGAAATACGAACCATTTGTACTAGCACAACAAGCAATTCAAGTCTATTACGCATCATATCCGAGCTTGAAACAGGACAAAGTTGAGTGGTTGGCAGCATGTCAAATCAAAGCGCGAAAAAAGATCGAACAACACTGGAAAGATACAGCATATCAGCAAGAGGTCGTTCTGTACACAGCTGAACCTTATGAATATAATATTCCATCTTTACAAGACCCACATGGAGCATTGATCGATGTTGATGCAAGTGAAGTTCGTCAATCGAACTTGCATCATAGTGTTGAAGAAGATGAATTTATCACTGATGATGACGAGGACACTGATGAGGAAAACGAGGACACCGAAGACGAAGACGAGTTTTATGATCATAGTGAAGATGCAGAAGACGACGATGATCATGACAACGACGAAGATGACAATGACAACGACTTTGGGTTTTGAAACTTTTACTATTCTTCTTTATGACATGTATAACGTATTTTATGGTTTATTATGTTATAATTAATATTCAGTATATACGGTATATATGATAATATTATTTATGAATCAGGTGTATTTATATATAAATATATAATAATGTAATTAGGTGTATTCTGTAAAAATTAGCGACAATTTTGTCGCTAAAAAAGTCACTAATTAGTGACGGCGACGCACAATGTCGTCGCCAAAAAAGGCCGAGAGCTATAAAATTTGCAATGGGGTACATCTTTAGCGACAAAGCATAAACAATAGTCACTAATTAGCGACGGTCATACCCTTGTCGTCGCCAAAAGTGGCCGAGAGCTTTATATTTGGTATTCGGTCCGACATTAGCGACGGACCCTGTTCTTGTCGCTAATTAGTGACGGAGACGTGCTCGGTCGTCGCCAAAAGTTACCGAGAGCTATACAATTTGCATTCGGGGACATCATTAGCGACGGATCACATATCTTCGTCGCTACTTGGTGACGGGGAGCTCATCTCGTCGCTAAAAGTGAAATTTTAGCGACGGAGACGTGCTCGGTCGTCGCCAAAAGTTACCGAGAGCTACACAATTTGCATTCGGGGACATCATTAGCGACGGATCACATATCTTCGTCGCTACTTGGTGACGGGGAGCTCATATCGTCGCTAAAAGTGAAATTTTATCGACGGAGACGTGCTCGGTCGTCGCCAAAAGTTACCGAGAGCTATACAATTTGCATTCAGGGACATCATTAGCGACGGATCACATATCTTCGTCGCTACTTGGTGACGGGGAAATAAATGTCGTCGCTAAAAGTGAAATTGTAGCGACGATGTTGTCGCTGATTGGTCGCCAAATGTGGCCGAGTTATGGATTTGATTCAGGCGTTTTAGCGACTACTTGGTCGCTATACCGTCGCTAATTAGCGACGGAGGTTTTTAATTGTAGCCAATTAGCGACGATTCGTGGCTATGCCGTCGCTGAATCACGATAACCTAAGCAAGAAATCGATTTTGCCCATTCTGTCTCTCTCTGTCTCTCTCTATCTCTCCTCTACTCTCGCTCTCCCTGTGACCTCCGACGCCGCTCGATCGCCCGCCGCCGCTCGTCTGGCCTCTCGCCGCCGCTCGTCCGCCCGCTCCCCGCCGCTCGTCCGCCCGCTCCCCGCCGCTCGTCCACCCGCTCGGCTGCCCGCTCCCCGCCGCTCGTCCACCCGCTCGGCCGCCCGCTCCCCGCCGCTCGTCCACCCGCTCGGCTGCCCGCTCTCCCTCTAGCTCAGGTATTCATTAACATAAGATGTGTTGCTAGTTGATGAAATATGCCACTATGGTTGTTGGTCTGTTAGTATAATTGTTTGATTAGTTGGAATCTTGGACATTTTGATGCCTTTTTCTCCTTTAAGTGTCAACACTATTGCATTTTTATGTGCACTTGAAATCCTGAGATGGGTCCTCAAGGGCAGCTCATGCAGTTTTTTATCCAAAAATGAGACAAATAGAGAGATACAGGGACATGATAAAAGTGAATAATTAGTTCGTCCTTGAAGGAATCACGAAGGTGGATTACTGCATTGATGGTAAAATATCTTAATTTCAAATGTAGTATGCATAACGTCAATTAGGAATGGCAGTTCAATTTGTATGTACTCTGACAGGTGCTTGATGACGACTTGCTAATCTTATGTTTTTGCTTTTTTTTTCTTTGATTAAATTTTGAAACGTCTTTTTACTATCAAATTTTAGAACATTTGAGTGGAGTGAACAGGGACATTGGGGTTGCTATGGACAATGCATGATTTACGACTGTCTCTTATTACACTTGTTATAATCACAAATAAATGACAACCTGAGATTTATTGAAGACTGCAGTTCCCTTTTTATTTGGCAATTTCCCCTTTGCTACTATTCCTCATGCATTCTGGTTTGGTGTTTTTGTGGCTAGTTGGTTTATCGTGACATGTTTTCATGTAGACTTCTAGTTGGTCATCAATGTCCTATGCCTTTTGATTTAGCACTAAATGAGCAGATATTCCATGATAGTTTGATTCAAGAAAGTAAAAGCAATGTCCACCTCACAGGTTGATCTAACTCTTAATATGGCAAACATAAGTTTGCATCTTTTAGGCATTTATCTAATGTGGTTGGCAAAACCAAGCTTGTCACTCTTTTCCTCCAGTGTGGGTTTGCTTTGAAAACTCTGCTCGAAATTGTTCTTGAGGAAGATACAGTATGTCAAAGAATAAATGGGCATAGTATAAACAAGAGAGGTCGGTATACATGTTTATGCACGTGCTCTCGCTTCAGTAGCAACTGTTCATCCACTTCAACTGTTGGACTTTGCCCCTTTGACCTGACCGTATCAGCTTGTTTCCTTAACCCCAGACTTTCATAGTGTAGTTTGATGGTTGTTCGATTTGTAAACTATATATACAAAAATATTATTAGTATTTTTTAACTTCTTTTGTTCCGTACAAGCAAATTAAAAGTAAATTTTTTTTTGTGAGTTGCATCGATTGAGGATCTGGGACTTTGTCTTTGCGTCTCCAGTGCTTGCCCAACGCTGGTTTTACCATCCTCTGTCTTACTTTGTCGATGACTGCAACTTACATTGCCTTGCTGATACTGAACCAATCAAGACATGGGCTTACCTTTGGTTGTTAAGACAGTGATTGAAGCAAGCTGGTTGTTACCTTTTGTAATGTTGTTTTCCTTATGCAGGAAGAAGAACAATATTTACACACTGCAAGAAAAATGGTAAGTTTTTAATTGGGTTATAAATCATTTCTAGTTGGTAAATAAATTGTTCTAACTAGTTTGTTTTTCCAATGTGCACCAGCGTCCAAATCAGAAAAATAACAACAAGGGTAAGGGTAAGGCTGCTGATCAACCGACGGTCTATACACGTGGACGGGCCAGAGGAGGGCGTTCAATGGCACTCGTGATCAGGCCGGTCGACGAGGCTAGTCCCCCTCGACGGACCTTCGTGCCCACGCCCACTTGGGTCGAAACGCCCCCCACAGAACCGCAGCCTCAACAGTTGGAAGACGAAGGAACGGAGGAGACTCAATCTGAGGGCGAGCCTTTGATCACGGCACGATCATCGGTAGGCCAAACGTCGACACCGCCAAGCGCCGAAGATGCAGATGATAATTGGGTCATCGATGATGAAGGGAGGAGGCGGATAGAACCGTTACGAGACTCGTAAGTACAATATGATGAAAGTGCATAATTTTTTGTTATTAACTGTATAGGCTAGATTTTCTTTGGAATTTGAGATGTTTTATGTATTTTTTATGTTTAACAAATGCAGCTTCTACAGAGCGACGGTAGTCCTGCGGGACTGGTATCGTATGATCAACAATTTTTGGCGTGGGCCATATACATGCATTACGCAAGCGCCGGAGGAACATAGGAGAGTATGGTGGCAAGAGTTTGAGGTAAGTGTAAGATCGGTTTGTTAGTGACATTTCTAAAATGTATTGGTAAATTGAGTTAGCGTTTTTTTTTTTGCAGCGCAAGTACTATTGGGACAGATCTATGGATAGCGAGGTTAGAAGAATTTTAAACAAGAAGGCCGGCGATCACATGCGAAATGTGATGAACAAGGCGAAAACCACTCAGAGGCAGCCGGCTTGGATGGACGATCAGTCATGGGGGGAAATCCATAGAAAGTGGGCTAGTGAGGAGCATAAGCGCGCCAGCGAGAGGAATAAAATTAATCGAACTTCCAGTTCCAGAGAATCTGGGATTGGGACGTATGCCGGCGGCTCCATCACAGTTGCGGAGCACAAAAGGAAGATGGTAAGTATTGTCAGATTGTCAATTTATTCCGTTAATAGATTGTATGACTAGTTGGAAGTCCGTTTTGTATGTTAGGCGAAGGTGTTGGGAACGCCGCCCAGCTTCTCACAAACATATGAGCGGACCTTCATGAGAAAGGACAAATCATTCGTCAGTGGCACGGCGAAGGCCGTTAAGGTATGTTTGAACTTGATGATTTTATAGCAGATTAGTTGATTGTGATGCATGCCTAGTAACTTTTAAAGTGTGTACGTAGGAAAAATTTGATGAAATGCTTGCATCTACGGCGGGTGTCGGGGGTAGTGGCAGCGGTGAGGGTACAGAAGGGACGTCGCCCTCGATTGAAATGTCGCAGGCCGAGCAGGAGAAGTTGTGGTGGCAGGCATCTGCAGCAGTGAAGAAAGGGAAGGTGTACGGGTTGGGGTCGTTAGCCCGGGACAGCATGAAGTCGGTAGGCACATCTTCTGCTGGAACGAGTTCAAGGCGCAGCGCAAGAGAGAGTGAGCTGGAAAAAAAAGTGGAAAACCTCGAGAATCTACTTGCAGAGAAAGACGAAAAAATGAAGAAGATGGAGGAGAGACTAGATGCCATAGATGCCAGAGATGAGGCAATGCGCATCATGCAACAACAATTGAGTATGCTAATGAGACAACAGCATGGTCAGCATTCGCAGCAAGACGATGAGGATGAAGCAGCCGAGCAGACTGGACTTCCACCGGCACCCCCACCCGATGAAGACCATGAAGAGTAGATACATTTGCTGAACATTTTTTATATGTGCGAATGATAATTGTTTAGATACATTTGCTGAACCTTTTTGATATGGGTACTTTTCTTAGATATTTACTTTTTGCTTCTATATTTCGTTTTGCGTTGAATGTTATGACTTATCAGGTAGAACTGAACAAAAAACAAAAAATACATATTAATCGTTCAAACAGCTTTAGCGACGCTACGATCTACTATCGTCGCTATTCTGGACGATTTAGCGACGAACATTATCCTTTGTCGCTAAATGGCGACGAATCGGCGACTACCTTGTCGCTAAAGTGGCCGAGTGATACCATTTTGCATTCGGGACAACGTTAGCGACGGACAATCTAATCGTCGCTGTTTAGCGACGAACATTAGCCTTTGTCGCTAAATGGCGACGAATCGGCGACTACCTTGTCGCTAAAGTGGCCGAGTGATACAATTTTGCATTCGGGACAACGTTAGCGACGGACAATCTAATCGTCGCTAATTAGTAACGGAAGAACACATTGTCGTCGCCAAAAGTGGCCGAGACTTATTAAATTTACAATCGGGGACACTTTTAGCGACGGAAGAAAACATACCCATCGCCAAAAGTGGCCATGATCTATCTATATAAATGCGGGACATCGTTAGTGACGGTAGATGACAGTGTCGTCGCTAAAAGTGGACACTTTTAGCGACGGCAGAAAACATACTCGTCGCCAAAAGTGACACTTTTGGCGACGGGTATGTTTTCTTCCGTCGCTAAAAGTGGCCCTGATATATCTATATAAATGCGGACATCGTTAGTGACGGTAGATGACAGTGTCGTCGCTAAAAGTGGCCGAGAGCTATAATATGCATTCGGGACGTCATTAGCGACGGGGGATAGAGTTATCGCTAATTGGTGACGGCAGTAGACATTGTTGTCGCTAAATATGCGAGACTGAGTTCCATGCATTCTGGACATTTTTGCGACTACAAGAAAAATATCGTCGCAAAAATTTGCGACGATCATACTCTTGTAGTCGCTAAAATATTAGCGACGCCAGGTGTAGTTCGTCGCTAAATGGCGACTAATGGGGTGTCTAGTCGCTAAGTTGCGATATCTGAGTTTTGCGACAGATGTGTTAGCGACGAGACAGTTTGTCGCTAATTAGCGACGAATTGCCATATGTTTCGTCGCTAATTTTAGCGACATGGTTTTTCGCAATGAAATTTGGTTCGTCGCAAAAGTCGTCGCTAAAAAATTATAGCGACGAAAATTTGCGTTTTTTCGTCGCTAATTGTCGTCGCTAAAATGCAGTTTTTTTGTAGTCGAAACTGGACATGATCGATCAAATACAACGATTAGGCATCGCATACCACTTCGCGAGCGAGATTGATCACATGTTGAAACGACTTAATGAGACATGTTTTGTGCGCAACGATGGAGATCAGGATATCGACGACCTCTACACGGCCGCTCTCCTCTTCCGATTGTTGCGACAACAAGGCTACCGAATTTCGTGCGGTGAGTTGCCCTTCCTTGTTTTTAGTTACTCAGCCACAAAATTTGATGATTGATATACTTTGATCTTTTCCCATTGTCTAAAACCGATCCTCTTTGCCTTTCTCTACCGTGGATTGAGGTCATTCGACAATCAATCACCTGAAGTTATAGACGACCCACCCAAGTTATTGCACAACAGGACCCCCAAAGCCACAATCCGATAAAAAATTGAACCCTCGTTCATATGTTGGTTGTTATTGTTACTATCTACTCTTCCAGTAAACCAAACGTTACCGGTGTTTAAGACCACTCGTGAAGAATCTTTCTGACTAATAGGGATGTGTACAATAGAAATCCTTATTTCACTGTGATCTATAAGCAGACATCTTCAACAAGTTCAAGGACACCAGTGGAGAGTTCAGTGAGAAACATGCAAGTGACGTACGGGGATTACTAAGTTTGTATGAAGCTAGCCATCTGAGTGTGCATGGAGAAGATGTTCTTGATCAAGCGCTTTCTTTCAGTTTAACCCATCTTGAATCCATTAAGGAGCAACTAAGCCCTCCTCTCACAACACACGTCCATCATGCGTTAGAGCAAACAATTCGTCGAGGGGTGCTGAGGCTCGAGGCCAGACGATACATCTCCATGTACGAAGCAGAACCTTCACATAACGAAGTCCTGCTATCACTAGCCAAGTTAGATTTCAACCATTTGCAAAGGCAACACCAGAAGGAGTTAGTTGATCTTGCAAGGTTGATCAATTATGCAATCGCATGGTTAAATTGTTTTAGTGTTTATACTCTATGGAAGGTTCATATGAATATTGCCATTTTACGTGTAGGTGGTGGATGGGTTTAGACTTCAAGAGGAAGTTACCATTTGCAAGAGACAGGCTCGTGGAAGGATACTTTTGGATTTTAGGAGTTCATTTTGAGCCCGAATTAGTGCTTGTTAGAAGAATGATGACCAAAGTGATCGCAGTGACTTCAGTTCTTGATGACATATAGGATATCTACGGCACCTATGAAGAGCTAGAGCTCTTTACTCAAGCAATTCAAAGGTTTGATTCGCATATCTGCAGCACATGTAGCTTATTATTATTAAAAATACATCCACGTTATCTTTGGCCGTTCCACATAAAACAAGCGGCATTCATGTCAGCAATTTAAGAAAAAATTGAAAAAGGTTTAGGACTAAATTGATTCAATTGAAAAGTCTACAACTAAATTGGCACAAATACAATATGTTTAGGTATTTTTTTGTACTTTGCCCTGAAATACTAGATGTGGCAAAATGTCTCTGAATCAATAACTTTGTGTATAAAAGATAAAGGAGTTGATTGATCCCTTTTCATAGTTATCATAAGGGTAATATAGTGATTCCCAAATTCTCATGCGATCTGAAGTTTAAAAATATCACGTAATGTATACCCTATCTTATAATATCTTATTATTTCAGGTGGGACATTGATTGCATAAATGAACTTCCAGAGTACATGCAAGTGTTTTACAAAGCACTGATCGATATCTACGTCGAAATTGAAGATGTACTGGCTTGCACAGGAAGATCGTACTGCCTCTACTATGCGATAGAAGCAGTAAGATCATACCGCCACTACTATATTCTACAATCATTGTGTAGTTATTCTCGATTGATGCACATATAATCTGTTGCATTTTCAGATGAAAAGGCAAGCGAGATCCTATTTTGCTGAAGCAAAATGGCTGCACCAACAACACAAACCCACAATGGATGAGTACATGTCCATTGCATTAGTATCAAGTGGTTACCCATTGTTAGCCATCACGTCCTTTGCGGGAATGCCAGATATTGTCACAAAAGACGATTTAGATTGGTTGTTCAATGACCCAAAGATCCTCAAGGCTTCAACAATCATTTGCAGGCTCATGGATGATTTGGCCACTCATAAGGTACCTTTTGTTCTTGCACGTGTTCAAGTTAACGGCCCAACCCAACTACTATGAAACATTTATTGTCTTGTTTAAATGTCTTGTTATGTATATCTTTGCAGTTTGAGCAATCAAGAGAACATGCGGACTCAGCCGTACAATGTTACATGAAGCAATACGGTGTCACGGAACGAGAAGCAGAAAACGACCTTTGCAAGCAAGTTGATGACGCGTGGAAGGACATGAACGAGGAGTGTCTTCGCCCAACCGCCGTCGCGATGCCGCTTCTCATGGGAATTCTCAACCTCACGCGAGTAATTGATGTGTTGTACAAGGACGGAGGAGATCATTATACCAATCCTCATATTACACTGAAAGATTACATACATTCGGTGGTCATAGACCCAGTGCAATAGTTTTGATATGCAGTTAGGGAACTATAAGTTCATCAGCTGGATATTAGAAAACTGGACCCACTGTTCTATAGATGATGCATCTATACACGTGTACACTGTTAATGAGCGGCAAGAAGATGTGGGATACATATGTTAGTTGGCGTAAAATTAAAGCTTTTAGCGAGAATGGTATGTGGTTGGATTTATTCTCATATATTTTTCATTTAAGAATGAATTGAAGCGTATAATTTATCCATCCAAAAAGAATTAACCAAGCTTTCAAAGAGCTATTTTCATTTTGAATTTCAACGGATGTGATTTAGAATGGGAAAATTGGGGGTAAAAATACCAGAAGTGTCATAACTTTCGTTCAATACTCACTTGAGTGCCATAAAAAAAACTTTCCTCACTTAAGTGCCACATCAGAGTAAAATCAATCATTTGAATACCACTTCCAGCAAATCATCCTACGAGGATTTTTTATTTTTTAAAATAATTTTTGATATTTTTATTATTTATTATTTTCCTTTTTTTCTTTGTTTTTTTCTTCCGTGCACTAGCCACAAAGGCCTCGCCCTGAGCCGGCTGGGCTGCAAAGGCCCTAAGGGAGGCAATCATCAGCTGCAGGCAAGGGCCTTCGCGGCAAGGCCGCTTCGCCCGTGGCGAGCGAAGCCATAGGCCTTCGCACCCTCGACAAATCTGGGTGAGGCAGGCGGCGGATTTTCTAGAAGGCAAATTGTCAATAGCACTTAAGCGATTGATTTTTTAAATTTGTGACATTTAAGTGATTGATTTATCAAATTTGTGACACTTAAGTTGTGGCGTCCCAGGCACGCCACATACTGAGGTGTTCTTTAGTCTTTTCGCTTATAGCACAAGTGGAAGACAATGCATAATCAAATTAAACATTTCTCGTTCAGCGGATACATCCACAATAAAAATACCACATCTTCATTTCCAACTTTTTATTTGTATACAAAGGTGATTTGGATGACATCATCTTCAAACACAATAGCAAAATTACATCTGGGAGGTCAAAATGGGGTCTTACTACCCTAATGCAGTTACATCCACAACTCCACCCCGCTACTTGCCGTCACCACCTTCGTCACTACTGTCGTTATCAGGATAAGGGGCCGGTGGCATGTCCAAAGATTTGTAAAAATGAATATCAACGGGAGTGAGCTAACGCTCAACAAGAGATAAGACTAGTTTATAAACTAACCGATCTTACTAACTCTTGATTTCTAGGACACACCTACATGATATGCAGTTTAGGTAAACAAGTATAATTAATAACACATTTGAAAACCATAAATATCTAGTAATTTTAACAGGATCATTTAGGACGGTATCTAATCCATCATGCAAACCTATTGCAATATACTTGACTCACTCTTTCTATCAATGATTCTGGAGTGTAAAGACAAAAAATCAATGTTAACAGGCAATCATATGAAGCATACGAAGACACATAGTTATCTTTTCACTTGGGCTTTAAATCTCAACTCCAAGACACATGCTCGGTGAGCTCGCCGGTCATGTAAGGAGGAATATCTCCCATCTAGCAGGGTCCGGTGCGCTCTCCTGCCTGCAGCGGTGTATGCCGGTATTCTCATCAGCCCGCGCAGGCTTCGTGATCCACTGACCATGGCATCCCCAAGACACATGCCCGATGTACTCGCCAAACAAGCAAGTAGGAACACTTCCCGACTAGCAGGGTCTGGTGCGCGCTCCGACCTGCTACAACATACGTCGATATTCTCATTGGCCCGCATAGGCTTTGTAGTCCACTGATCACTGCATCCCAAACATGCTCTCAGGGCATCTAGGGCATAACTCCTCCTAGGCATCCTATTCCACTGACCACGGCATCCCGCATTCCCTACGACTCCTTAGGGCATCCACGGTTCATCGACCATAGGCATCAATTCATCTCTTGATTACACATTCACACACGCAAACAATCTTTTCATTTGTCACACATATAGCTCGCAATTAATTTACATCTCCCCAACGTGCTCATCGGATTCCAAATTTGCTTTTGAATATTAACCCGATCATTTGACCTCCAATCAAAGTCCAACATATCTCATTTGAAAGCTTAGAATGTGTACATTAAATCACCAAAAGACATCAAGTCAAAATTCCCAAGGTTTAATGTGAGAATTGGTGCATCTTTGAAATTGGGTAAATCTGGGCAGTTTTGCATAGTAACGGATATTCCTTTAAAATAAATAGTAAATGAACTCCGAAAATTATAAAATTTGAATATGTTATGAAAGACACCTGGATAAACATTTTTCATGAAGAAAAAAAATTTCAAATATTTTTTTAAGTATCTCATTCACTTACTCAAATACAGACTAAAAATTTCTCATTGGAACAGAACCGTTGTTCCACAAAATCAGTTCTTTACCATACTCAAAACATCTCCAAAAATTCTAAATTTTTTACATGTTTTAGAGGAAAAAGTCCTCAAGAACTTTTGTGAAGAAAGTTTTTCCAAAATCGGCCTAAAAAAGTTTGTAGAAAATCGAGAAAGTGTAAACATCACAGAAATACCCATTCTGAGCAGTTTGACATAGTCTGAAAATCAGGCTTTCATACTACTCATATCAAGTAAAAAATTCTGAAATTAAAATATGTTAAACTTCAAGATATTTGGAACAACTTTGAAGTGGGAAATTTTTGGAAATTCATCCATAAAACTCTCCACAAAAATAAGAAAACGAAGAGGTACAGAGAACTCGAATCTGGGTTTTCCAGAGCAAGAGCAAGAACTGAGTCCAAATGGAAAAACCACCAAATTTGATCCAACAAAACTCATACCTAGCAACTTGACTAGACATGAAACACCCATTTGGAACTCAAGAACACACATGAACTTCATTTCCAGGTCTAGTCATACCCATTCATGCACAATAAACATCAAGAACCACACATGCAAGCCACCAAATTGCATCTACAACTTAGTTCTAGCAAAATGAAAGGTGTAGGAAGATTAGAAGCCTTAGAAATGAGTCTTATCTCCTTGCCTTGGTTCCTATGTAGTACATGGGTTTCCTTGGGATCTGGGCGAGAGTCTTCTTGCAGCAAAACTGAGAATCCAAGCTTGTTGATGGTTGGAACTCCACGAGCAAGAAGAAAGGAACAAGATGATACGTGTGAGTGAGTGAAATGGTGAAGAAAATGAGCGGGTGTGGGTCTGGCCGAGAGGAAAGAAGAGAAAAAAAAAATTGAGTGTCTTGCGTGGGTGAGAGAAAAATGAACCAGAGAGGGAGAGAGAGATCTGCCTAGAGTTTAAGGGGGAGAGAGAGAATTGAGTGTCTTGCACGCCTCTTGACTAAGGGTGCGAAAAGAAACCGGAAACCACCCGAACCACCCGGAACCGGACTGGATCGGCTCGGAACCGGCAGTTTCCATGAGGACCAGTCCGGTTCTCGGTTTTAATTTACTAAAACCGGTGAATATCAGTCCGATTCCCGGTTCTAGGCATGGAACCGCCCACCCGGACTGGACCGGTAACATATATGTATATATACATATATATAATTTTTAGAAAAATTTCAACCAAAAAAAAAAGAAAACATTTTTAGAAAAATGAAAACCATAAAATCCATAATTTAAAGCTTGACTCTCAACTCCCATTAACTCACGGCCGCTCCTTTAGCCATTTATCGCCTCCCTCTCTCACTCTTGGTCACTTCCATTTACGTCAAACTTAGTGGGATCGGTTTCATGGACCCACCTGGGAACCAGACTGGACCGGCGGTGCGATTTCCAGGTGGATCTATGGAACCAACGAGCAGTTTCCGATTCTAATTTCTCGAAACCAGTCCTTAATAGGCGGTTTCCGGTTCCATATCGAGAACCGTCCGTCCGGATCACATTCACCCCTACTCTTGACAAGTGTCCTTGACCCGTGACACTTGTCCCTTGCAAATTGACACTCTTCATTCATGCATGAGGGGCAATAATGGAAGAAAGATAGAGAATGAGGGGTAGAAATGGAACAAATGATGGTGATGGCCGGTATACGTGGGGCTTCTAAGGGGCACAATTTGTGTCTTAAATTATCCAATTCAAGTACCCATAATGTCCACATAGACATACCTTACTGGCCATTATCCCTAATCATCATACATAATCACTAAATATTCACATATCTCACACTTATATGGCCAAAATAGGGCTCCTTAATCATCCTGTGAATTTTCCAAAATTCTTGGATCAAATATATGCCAAGCTCAAATCGTCGAAATTCCTTGAATGTCTCAATAATTGCATAATTGATCATTGCCCATCACTAATTTCAATTCATGAATCACCATTAATGAATCACGCAAAATTTTGTGATGTCACATAAGTAAGCAAAAAAAATTAGGGTTAATACCACGAAAATCTCCAAACTGATACACCTGTGATAAATTTACTCTTCATTTAACTTTCTCAAAATTTTACCGTCAAATTGCTAAGTTAAATGATATGTGGTAATTAACAGATGTATCATTTGGAGTTTTACCCTTCATTTGTCATAGACGTAAATTTATTGCAGATATACCAGTTTGAGGTTTTTAGAGATCAAAAATTTAGTTTAGGATAAATTTGTCACAAATGTACCGATTTTGGATTTTTCGTGGTATTAACCCAAAAAATTACAAAAATTGTTCATGTCAGCACCAACTGTGCCTCGTAAGATGACCGGTATCCACGTTAGATTTTCCGGTGGGGGAAATCGCCGATGGCACTAGGTGATCAAATTTTTAAATTTGTGACACTTAAGTGAGCGAAAAAAAAAAAAGTTATGGCACTCCAGTGAGTGCCGTAGAAAAGTTATGACATTTATGTTGTTCTTATCTCGAAAAATTGTCAAAAAAGTTCTAAACCTATTGCGCTTTTGCCAATTCAGTCATAAATCTTTTAATTCTGTCAATTGAGTCCTAAACCTTTTCACGTTTTGCCAATTGAGGCTATCCAGCCAATTTTAACTGAAAATTGCCGATGGACGTTGGCCGTCCTACATGGAATCATTGACGCCAACATGGAAATTTTTAATAATATATTTAATATATTTTCAATAAATTTCTTTTTTTTTTCTTTTTTTTTCTTTTCTTTCTCTTTCTTTTTTTTCCTCTTCTTCATTTGGTCGATCGCTGCCGTTGGCCACTGGCGAGGGCGATCCTCGTTTGCTCCTATCAAGGCTCGACCTCGCTCGCCCCTAGCAAGGCTCGACCTCGCTCGCCCCTAGCAAGGCTCAACCTTGCCAGCATTAGGCGAGGGTGAGCCTCGCCAATGGCTGACAAGGGCAAGCTTCCCAAAGGCCGGCGAGGTCGACCTTGCCAACTCTCGCCTTTAGTCAGTTGCCAAGCAGAGATCGCTGGAGGAAGAAGGGAAGAAAAAAAAGAGAAAGAAAAGAAAAAGAAAAAATTGAAAAAGTATTATAATTTTATTAAAAATTATCTACGTTAACGCTAGTGTTGCCACATAGGATAGCCAGCATTCACGTCGGTAATTTATGGTCAAAATTCATCGGATGGACTCAACTGGTAAAAAGTGAAAATGTTTATGACTTAATTGACACAATTAAAATGTTTAGGACTGAATTGACACAAGTACAATAGATTTAGAACTTTTTAGATAATTTTCCCGATTTAGAATGGAATGGTGATAAAACAAATTAATTTGATCGGTATGGAGTATGGAAAGATGAGAATGAGATCTACCATGAACACAGAATTAGATCTTTTGTATAGAAAATATCAATGTCAAAACTCCATTAGTATCTTTTATTTCTAAGTTTTTTTTTATATACAAGTATCGTATATGTCAGGGAGATGAAAAAACTGTCCTAACGTTAGAAAGCTCAATAAAACAAATTTAGAGTGCGTTTGTTTGAAGGAAAATGTTTTCTAGGAATTACTTTTTCGGACTTTCATCCGTTTGGTTCGCAGAAAATGACTATTCAACCAAAAACACTTTCTGGTCAATGAAAATATTCATGCATAAATTTTGGAAAGTGAATTCCGATATGTAAGAAGGTGAAAACACTTTCCGAAATTACTATATTGAATTTTTTTATTATTATTTATATCTTTTCTTTCTTTTTCTTTTTTATTTTCCTTCTTCCTCCTCCATCGGTCACCGGCCTCAACGACAGCCGATGACTACCCACAGGCGCGAGCTGGCCTCGCCGTATCGAGGTTGAGCCCCCTAGCTTCGTCAAGGCCAGCAAGCTAAGCTCGAGCTCGGCGGAGGCCAGCGAGGTCGAGCTCGATCGAGGCCAGTGTGCCCTAGCTTAGTGGAGGCTGACGAGCTCATCAACCTGAGTTCCGTTAAGGCCGGTGAGGTCGCAGCTCGCTAGATCCAGTGAGGTTGGCGAGCTCGAGCTCTCCTATGGCCATTGCCGAGCAAGCCTCGAGCTCATCTATGATCGTCGCCGACTGGTTGCGGCGGAGGAAGAGGAAAAAAAAAGGAAAGAAAAGAAAAAAGAAAAAAGAAAATAATTAAAATTGGATTTTTAAAAAATAAATAAAAATATAAAATATAAAATTCGATTTTTTTTCAAGATAAAGTCATGAGATTAAAATTATTTTCTAAATAATTTCCAAACCCTAGAAAACGTTTTCAATCACGTATTACCAAACAAAGAAAAACTAACCGTTTTTCTGGAAAATGATTTTCTAGAAAATATTTTTCAAAAATATTACGTTTTTCATGAAATAAACACACCCAAAATTGATTTATTCTTGTGATGTTATTGTCCCCTATAAGTACTTTTATAAGCGCATGTCATTGTAAAGTCCATTGTCTCTTTCTTTATATATTGACGTTATTCTGCATGTTTCAAACTCGTAAACACTTTGCCTTTCATGTTGTGGTTCCCCATTATAGGAAGAAGAGTAGTAAAAGTGCTAAAAGTTATATATGGCATATAGTTTGGTACCAAATTTTTTTTTTTACCATTTAAGTATCAAATTGGAGAAAAAACTATCACTTAAGTGTCAAATTGAAAAAAAAACGATCACTTGAAATTGATTATGTAGCATTTATAATTAAAAATGTTAATATGACTTGACAATTTTTTTTGATAAATCTAGTCCACATGGATATCCAAAACAACGTCATACAATCTGACTAGCACTAAAGTGATCACTTTAAACAAAATTTGACGCTTAAATAATCATTATTTACAACTTTTAGACAACGTCGTTTATGGGTTATATGCTGGCTAGACACACGGACGAGCCACGTAGGACTAAGAAATTAATAAAATATTGCCACGTTACATTTCCAGTGACCCAGATTGGAGTTGGCACTTAGTGATCGTTTTTTTTAAAAGTAGCACTTAAGTGATTCAAAAAAAAACTTTTGGCCCTTATAAAAAAAAAAACTTTTGGCACTAAAGTGAACGCCATACATAACTATTGACGCTTCTACTAACCTTTACCCCAGATATGAATACAAAGTAGACATTTTCTCACTTTTAGAACCATCTTAAGCTATGATAATGGGAGTATGTTTCATCAAGCTGACCGACCTTCCATTTTGAAAAACCTCGGATAAATTACAAAGCATTTCATTAGATATTTTAAAATTAACTTAATAAACAAGTACTTCATCGGAGACCATAAAAATTTAATATACTTTTCAATCATGTCACTCGATCACGCGATACACTAACCTTCAATTCTTTGTAATTGATGCCCTTTCACGAGAATTCAATCAAATTTCTAATGAAGTGCTAATACAGCTGCTTCGCTGGAATTTGGTTCCTGCGACGAAATATCTTTTACCGAAAATCATTCTTCAATTTTTAATGAGAGGAGATCGGGTTTTGTGTCTATCCTGGACAAGAGATATCCTGGCAAGTTACGGAATCAAGTAGCGGGAATTCAAACGGTACAAACTTAAACTATGTCGAAAGTTAATCGATGACAAGCCCGGAGCGTACAATGGGTACAAGTGTAAGCAGACTTCACCTGAATTTGATCGGCAACAAGACCTAACTACACTGAAATATTACACTGGAATCTAATCGACAACAAAATACAGAGATATAGATACATGCCGGACGACGTGAATCTCAAGGCTACAAGTATGGAATTGAAAGTACTGAGTAGGAAAATTTAAAGATAAATTAAAGATAACATTTTGTTTGAAATCTCGTTGGTGCTCGGGTAGACTGGCAGCAACGCAGTGGTTGGCAGGTCTGGAGCGTCGGGACGCTGGAGGTAGCGATTGGTGGTGCGCGAGGTATGGCAGAAACTGCTGGAAGAACCTGCATGAAGCTCAACCAGAATTAGCGGAGGTAATTGGACGAATAACAGAGTTGCCGGGATGCTGGGAAATCTGGAACTATTGGTTTCTTGCCGGTCTCGCTGGAACCGTGAAGGTGATTGTCGAGAAGCGAGACAGCGACGACAGGGAGGGGCGCGGTGGACATCGCAGCATGATCGGGCAGCACCACGTTGGCCACTCTGCAGCAGGGCTCTAGCGCGGTGACTGACGGGCGGGGCAACGGCAGGAGGAAGGAGGACTTCGTTCCCCTCGAGTCTCACGTGTATTTTCAATGTTGTGTTTTTTTTTGTTGTGTTTGTCAACCTCCTTTTAATTGTGAACAAAGTGTCTATATAGGCCTAAGATTAAGGTTTTCTTTCACGAACAAGAAATATGTTGGAGAAACATCTCAAGAAAATTTTGATGATCCCAAAGCGACCCTTAGTATAATGTTTTACATTGATGATTGCAGATGTCCATGATAATGTATACAGAACTAAAGTGATTAGATCATGAATCTGTTCAGTCCGTAAAAACAACATCAATGGATCTCTAAAGATCAGCTACAAGACAATGTTTGCTCTAAGCTGAGGAGATCAGGAAGTTCATGCTGTTATAGCAACGGATCATTTAATATGATCGTTGCTTCATTATTATACCTGTACAATACGCACGCCAATTTCAACCCCATGGAAAAGATTATGGGTTTGGTCGGATTTTATGCTCTGGCGGGCTTATTTCGGATCATTCAATTAAGCCTAGTGTCTCCTTATTTAAGCCTATCGGCTCTAGTCTTATTAGAATGTTGTTTATGTGGGCCTAATTAAAACGTTCATAATATGCAACTGCAAATCGATAATATTTTTGTTTAAGGTTGGGGTCGATCCCTAATTTATAATGCGGCAAATGACCGAATGGTAAATCTGTCAAAATGGGTCATAGATCCATTTCTTAACTCATATTTGATGGGCTGAGCTGTTATATAAGTTAGTTATATACAGTAAATAAGTCATAATTTAGAAAGGTAAACCTTAAAGTAATATGGGTGTTAAATAGGTTCACAACCTATTTAGACCCAACTCATTTTTATGACTCTCTTTTCACTCTCTCTCGCCCTCACAAAATCTTGCGCTTGCTCACTTCATGCTCTCATCTCAGTTTGAGTATGAGCTTTCTTAGATTGGATTAAATATGGAAGTGTTTTATCAATATGAATAGGATATGGATCATTAGATTTGTATTCAACAGAAACAGGTTAATTTGCGCAGGACTATATTTTATCCGACCCAAGCCCGCCCAATCCACCTATCTAACGGGGCTACTAAATTGATTGTCAAAATTTAAGTGTCAATATCTAATCAAGCCGCGTCAAAGTTAAAGTTAATTGACATGTTAAATAGTCTCGAAACCATCCAGCCATTCTCCAATATTATCAATAAATATTATCTTAAAAATTATCTCACGAATTTTCTATGTATTTATAATAATATGAATAAATAGTTTTAAATTCTCATTAATTAATTTTTTCAATGTATTCCATATTTGACTACATTTACTTTAGAGTCAAACAATACTAAACATGTGTGGATTATCTCGTTTATTTGTACATGTACTAAATATAAGTAGCATGACTGACTAATTATAACTACTAATTGTACGAGTGATAGCAAATCCATAATCATATGTAATTTTCAATTTGTTGAATAAACTATGCTAAACTTGTATAATCACATAATAATAATTCTTCTAGCGAAATCACACATGCTAAACTTTTTAGTCATATGAGCTTAGGAGCTGTGATTGTGAAAATATCTATAAGTTGTATGGATACCGGTAGTTAGAAATAGCATAGCGACGTTTGAGCAAAAGTGGGCCATTTAGGCTCGTCGTTTCAAGTAAAGCCTAAAGAGCTCTGGTTCTTTCAATGTGTTATAGACATTGATAGATTTCCTCGATGTAGAAGTACACTGCTTTCACTTTTATCAACATTTTTCTACCCACGAACAATTTTTTCACGAAAATGTACTCCTGACATTGAGTAGTAGCCTTCAACAAGCCCATCTCTTGGGAAGAAGCCGACTTCCTTTTTTCTTAGTCTTATTAGCTTCTTCCACTGCATCTCCCCATTTCAGTGAAACTAATCCTCCCCAGAATTCCAATGAATAGCCATGAAGATTGACTTTGCAACATGAAACGTTGTCTACATATGCCCAAAAATAGTGGGTTTTCGTTTGCACTGGTACCAAATCCATAGATTAGGCCAGAAAGAAAGAAAATGTCTCTTCAGATTGATGTAATCGCTCCTCCTCCTGCTAAAAACACAACCAAAGTTGAATGACGGTCGGCAAACTTTCATTCGAGCATATATGGGGGCGATTACTTTCTCAAATATGCGTCTGACTCCAACTCAATGGTAGCATTTAAGTAATTCTTTTTCTTGTATTACTTTCTGAAATTTTTCAGTTGTTATGTTTTCCTAAAATGATAGCGTAAGAATTAACTTTCTTGGATTATTGGTGGGATTGTCAAATGGGTGGGGTCGTATCTGGTTTGGATCGGGTCGAATATGGTCTAACCCATTTAATCCGTTTTGATCTATTTTCCATGCAATGTAATTTTTAATGACCTATACCCAATTCGACCCCTCCCATATTATCAAAACACATTAATATTTTAGGAAATACATACTCACTCATTTAACCCACTTTAAGTTTTTCACGTATATATGTTGCTGGAATAAAAACGTCACATCAAATTTAAAAAGTAAAATAAATAATAAAAAAATGTAAAGAGCCTATAAAATATGTTTTTGGATAATGCGATCAATCATGCACCCAATAAAAAATATGTTCTGTTTTGGATAAATCCAACGTAAAAATTGTAATTTCACGTAAAAATCAATAAAGAGAACCAAAGTAAAAAATGGAAAGTTACAACGACATTTCTTTTTTTTTCCTTAATCGAATAAACAGAAAATATTGTCAGTACACCTCCCTCTCTCTCTCTTCTCTCTCTTCTCTGTATTCCTCTTTCTTTGTCTCCTTCCATGAAAATCTCCATCTTCAATCTTCTTGAGCTCCTCTCTCTCTCTCTCTCTCTCTCTCTCCTTGTTCAAGGCAACAGTAATTGCTCTCTCGGCGACCTCATTCCATTTCCAGATCCTGAAGCTCATCTCGTCCTCAATTGAGTCGCGTCACTCTGGTCACCCCCCATCTTGAATCTCGAGTGCGTGAGGATGCTCGACAAGTGCTTGGGAACTTGTCACGGCTACCATATGGATTAATATCACGAAAAATTCTAAATTAATGTACCTACGACAAATTTACGAAAACCGATTTTTTAATCACAAAAATCCCAAACTGTTATACCATTGACAAAATCGCCTCAAAATAATGTTTTGACCACCAAAAATCTCAAACCGGTACACCTGTGAAAAATTCACTCTCCGATAATTTTCGTTAAATTGGATTAATGTTACAAAAAATTCCAAATATGTACATCTGTGACAAACAAAGGGTAAAATCCTAAATCGATATATCCGTTAAACTGAGTAAATTGATAGTAAAATTTAACAAATACTAAGAGAAGATAAATTTATTATAAATATATAGATTTAAAGTTTTTTGTGATATTAATTTAACAAAATAAAGACGATATTTTGTTAACGTGAGACACGTATGTGTGGAAAGACTAACATGGGGGTCTACACAGAGATCTGACCGAACTACGTTGATGTGATGCTTCTCTAAAAGAAGTGGCACGACCAAGTGTCGCGACCGACCTCCCGAACCTTTTTGAATAACATGAAAAAAAAGCAAGGAGGCTCGCCTGGTACGTCCTAAGTCTAGGTTTAGGACTTAACTCGGGCTCTCCCAAGCCCATACCATATCGCGACTTAAGGTTTAAATATTTAACATGCAAATAGTTTATACCAAGGAGTCGCCACTAATCGATTTGGGGTAGGACGATTAGAAACCCAAATAGGGTGGTGGGAGAATCACGCTATTCCTGCGAACCAAAAATTAACTGGATTCAGGGACTTGGTTACACTAGTCAGATAACTAATGCCCTTTCGGTACCATTTTACCCTGTTCATTTTTTGAAAACATTTGTCAAGCAGTTTGGATTGATTTTAGGACCTTTCTCCTAACATGTAGGGTGTTCAAATGAGTGCATAATCAGAAACGATTAGCAGTCATGCAGCCTATAGTTCTAACTCTAACTAAGCCAGATGACATTCAAAACACGGCAGTTCATGCAATTGTATTAAAAAACATGCATAATAACAACGCGACAGCAATAATAAAACATGCAACATACTACCACGCGATTTCAGACTTGTCTAATTTAATTAAAATAACAACATGCATAATTATAAAGGATTAGAACACTTAGATAAGTCACAAAAAAAATTGATTTTTTTTTTTGGAATTTTTTTGATTTTTTTTTTCAAAAAAAACGAAAATATTATTATTTTTTGAAAATATTATTTTTTTAATTAAAAAATGGAAAATAAAAAGGAAAAGAAAAACCTTTTTTTAATTAATTTTTTTTGATTTTTTTTTAAAATTTTTTTTGAATTTTTTTTTAAATATTTTTAAAAATAAAATAAAATAAAATAAAAATAAAAATAAAAAACGGTCGGGTCGGGTCGGATCCGGGTCGGTCGGAACCGACCCGGGTCAATGGATCCGACCCGGATCGTTGACTCGGGTCGGATCAACCGAACCGGGTCGGTCGGACCTACCCGGTCAACAGATCCGACCTGGTCGTTGACTGGGGGTCGGATCAGCCGAACCGGGTCGGTTCGACCGACCCGGGTCAACGGATCCGACCCGGTCTTTGACCGAGTCAGGTCGGCTGAACCGGTTCAGACCTAACCAAAGGGAGCAGTCGCCGGCGAAGCCGAAAATCGGCCTCTCGCCGGCGAACCCAGACCGGCGCCGACCAAAATCAGGCCTCTGGGACCACTACCAAACCTCGTCGCCTACCTGGGTTATCGTCCGGCCACCGTTCACCGACCGGCAGTCGAATTAAAACCGGCATCCACTGAGGCATTTTGTCGAACATCTGGCACGCGCGGGGAAAAACAGAGGATTTCGACCTCTTCCGGCGACTGGGTCGGCTCCGACGGCCTCGGTTCGTTCCCTACTGAGATTAGGGACCAGGACCGGCGACGGCATGGGCCGGGAATCGCGCGACACGGCCGGCGCGAGTCCCGGCCCTACCGAGCACAAAAACAGGGGAAAACAGGGGCGGTTTGGGCCGGGGGACGACTCACCGGTCTACGGCGCGCCCGGGATGCTTCCGGCTGGTCCGCGGGCGACGGCGACGCTGCTGATGCTCCGGCGAACTCCCGGTCTGCTTCCTCGCTCTCTGCGTTCTCTCTCTCTCTCTGTTCTCCCTCTTGTTTTCTCTCTCTTTCCCTGCTCTGTTTCTCTCTCAAAATTGCCGCCCGGGGGTACTTCCGGGAGTCGCCGGTCGGCTTGCTGGCGACGACGAGGCCGACTGGGACCTGCCAGGCACTCCGAGACTCCTCTCTCTTCTCTGTTTTTCTCTCCTTCTCTCCCTATCTCCCTCGGTCTCTCTCTCTCTCTGAATTTTTTGGAAAATGGCCGACCGACCGGAAGGATGCTCCGGGAGTTGCCGGTCGGCCTACTGGAGGCGACGAGACCGGCTGGGACCTGCAAGACACTCCCCGGCCCCTCTTTCTTCTCTGTTTTCCTCTTATTCTTCCTCGGCTTTTTTTTGTTTCAAACCGAACCCAAAACCCCTCCTCCTCTTCTCTCTGGTCTCTCTGGCCCGTATAGACGACAACGATGACGCCACCCTCTGCTCCCCTTCAATGCTCTGCACCGGCCTACCGTTCCTACTGAAGACTTTCGTGGCCAATTTGCGCGGTGGAGCGGATAATCCGCATGTCCCAAGCGCGGTCGGGACAGAGGAGAACAGAGGCGCAGGGGGAGGCTGAACCGGGGCAGGTGGAAGAGAAAGGAGGCTGGGCCGGGCCGGGCTCAGCTCGCGCGGGAAGAGGAAAAGAAAAGAGAAGGTGGGCTGGGCCATGCGAGGAAGAAAAGGAAAAAAGAAGGGCCGGGTTGGCCCGGCACCGACCCGGCCCGATTCGATTTTTTTTCTTCTTTTTTTTTTTAAATTAATTAATTAATTAATATATTTATTTATTTTTTTTGAAATTTTATTTTTATTTATTATTTATTACTATTATTTTTTTTACAAAACTCTAATAGGCCCTATTAATGCAAAATGCGTCTAATTCCTATATGTAATGCATTTAAATTGAAATATTTTTTCTTATGAATTAAAGAAAATTAATTCCTAAATTTTGTGCAATTAATTTTGGGCAAATTAAAAATAGGTGTCAGCACCAAGGACAAGTCTTTATTCATCTTAAATCACTTTCAAGAGGGCAGATATGAAACCAGAAGACATACATAGCCAACTAATCTTTTTCAATAATTATATTTATGATTGGTGTGAAAACGTGGGACAGGTGAATCGGATAAGATAGAAGGAAGAAAATAAATCGGACTTTAAATTTATAAAGTTCAATCTAAATGTCTGCACCTACATTCACGGAAGAGCAACACATAAATCCATTACAGAAATAAATGACACAACGGAAATTATAATCACTCAAGCATTCGAACGCTCTCTTGGTGCTTCCCAGCCTCTAATTACTTTCAATAACTTACTCAATGTTTAGCTCATCGCATTTTCCAGTGAAATCTCGCTTAAGGAATTTCAATAATTCTAGTCACAAGAATTTAACTAATTGAATCACTATAGTGTGTAATCACAATAAGCATATCACTATAAAATCTCTAGAGAAGAACTCTCTACACATTTTCTTTAATCTCTTTTGTGTAGTTTTAGAGCTCTCTCTTACTGCCTTCACACTTCATCTTCATGTTTTATAGAGGAAAAATTTTTCAAAAATTTCTAAGCCTATTATATTTTTCACAATTCAATCATAAATATTTTCACTTCTTTCCAATTGAGTCAATTTAATTAATTTTAATAAAAAAATATTGACGTGGACGACGGCCGGTTTACGTGGACGACGGCTGGCTTACATGGACAAATTATAATATTTTTTGATTTTTGATTTTTCCTTTTGTTCTTTTTCTTTTCTTTGTTTTTTTTTACCTCCCCTTCTTCCTCCTCTAGCTAGCCACAGGGCGTCGGCAATCGGCCAGACTTACCTGATTAAGTCAACTGACAAGAATCGAAAATATTTAATATTCAATTGATAAAATTAAAAAATTTAAAATTAAATTGATAAAAATATAATAAATTTATAAATTTTGAGGTAATTTTTCGATTTGACAGAGGAAGCCCAATGCCCATTGATGAGTCATCATTGCACTTCATCTTCCCTTTCTCTTTCTTCACGATGGCCCTCTCTTTTTCTTTTTCCCATGCACTGAATGCCCATCATTGCACTGTTCTGTTATGAAGCTTCATAACAGAAGTCCACCACCAATTATGACTCAGCCGAATAAAATAAAAGAACGGCTCCTGTTTGCATAAAATGATGATGCGCACTTTTGACCATATTTATTCCACGCGCTTAAATTTGAGAAATATTTTCAATAAAATTGCGTAATAACATGAAACTATGTATGGAGACAAGTTCACTCCGAGAAAATCTCTACATCCTTGATCGTAAATGTAATGATCAATCTTGTTGGGAATGCATAGCAAAAATTCATTATCTTCACTCAGGGAAATCGTCAAGAGGGAGTTCAAATCCGAGTCCATCAATATATTCAATTGGACATGCCTACACTCAAAGCTTAAAAGTTAATGAGTTTTGGGCCAATTAGAATATATTAACTACTCAATATCACGTCAATTCTTCAATGTGAGACTTTTCTAAGCGTATCTCAATCATCTTCCCCTCACTTGTGAGCTCAATATTAGGTTTGGTCCCTCTTAATTTAAGTATCATTCCACATCAACTTGAATTTCTAGATTTGGTCCCCCTTAATTTAGGTATTCTTTTGCATCAACTTGAATTTCTAAATCATTACAACACACCCGCAACTATACACAACAAACATCATCAACTGCTAATTTGGGATTGCATCATCCATGGTCTCTATCTCACGTCATTAGATCAACTGTCCATGGTTACTTCTCGCTAGACTCACGTCACCAGACTAACTGTCCATGGTTTTTTCTCATCAAACTAATCATGACGGCAATTTTCATTTGAAACAATCGTCAATCATGAAATTTCTTTCTCGAGATATTTATCAAATACCGGAACAAATTAGAGCGAAGCACCAATCAACCATGGACCCCAATATCATTTGTTGTATGAGCGCATATTAGAAACTTGATACCTTCATTTGAGAAGATTGCCAAAAGGGAGCCTAAATCCGAGCTAACTATATCCGGTTAAATCCACCTTCACTCAAAAACTTAAACTAATAAATTATATGTCAATTATGATATATTAGCTACTTCATACCACATCAATTCTCCTATGTGAAACTTCTCTAACACAACTCACACATATATTTCTGAAAAAACTAATCCCCATATAATTACATAATACACATGAATTATACGGTCTGCTCTTTGATCATGTACCTTGAAGAAGAGGTTGAAGTGCTTCGCATTTCCATCTCTATTGTAACATGGAACAGTCAATAAATTGACATAGGGATAATTGTCAGAAAAGTCTTAAGCCTATTGTACTTTGGGCAATTCAGTCATAAACCTTTCAATTTTACCAATTAAGCCTTAAACATTTTCACGTTTTGTCAATTGAGTCCATATGGCCAATTTTAGCAGCAAATCATTGACGTAGACGCCAGCTGTCTTACGTTGCAACTACCGGTGCTAACGTGTACAATTTTTATAATTTATATTTTTTTCTTCTTTTTTCATTTTTTTCTTCCAAGCCCGTGGCCCTCACAGAAATCTGGGGACCCTCGCTCATGGCTAGCAAGGGCTTCGTGGCCCTCACCTTGTGGCCAACGATGGCCGACGAGGGTCACCGATGCTCACCTATGGTTGGCGAGGATCGGTTAGCGCTTGCCCATGACTTTGGTAGAAAAAAAAGAAAAAAAAAAGAAAGAACAAATAAAAATTATAAAAAATTATTCACATCAACATAGGCCATCCTACATGACGTTATCGACATCCACGTTAACGATTTCCAGTTAAAATTGATCTGATGGACTCAATTGACAAAGCGTGAAAATGTTTATGACTCAATTGATAAAATTGAATGATTTAGGACTGTATTGGCCAAAGTGCAATAGGTTTAGGATTTTTTGGACAAATTTCCCAATTGACATACATGGCTTTATTTTGTTACTCTGAAAAAGAAAACCAGAATTATAGCCATTTCATCTTCTTTTTTCTCTTCGTTTATTTCACTTGCATTGGTTAGTATAATAGTGGGGAACGCAAAAGAAAAGAATGTCTCTCCAGATTTCTCCAGTCCCCCAAAGTCCTACTGAAAACCAACAGGCAAATTTTCATCCAAGCATAGGAGAAGATTACATCCAAAAATATGCCCGCGACTCATGCTCAATGGTAGGATCATTGGTAAACCGACCTATAAATAAACTAATGGTAATGTCCTGGCCTCATTCTTTAGTTCATACAAATAAACTATAAATCTCTAAACTGGATAGTGTGTGCCATTGTTATGCGGAAATGCCATCAATCCATCCACGCAACAACTGCGTGAAACTATTGTAAGTACAAGTTTTGAAATAATTTCGAAAGCACCATCATCATCTTCACGTTTCATTCCGAGTCAGGACAAACACAACATGAGAAACACATTTTCATGCGTGAATGGGGCCAGTGCAGTGACCTAGGAAACTATCAGTAAGTCATCCCTCAATTAATTCACTTGAGGTATTGTCTGCTTTGACCCATCTCATATCGAATCTCATGATTTTGCCTTTTGGCATACATGCACGCCCTTTTCTAGAATGTCACCCATGCTAATAGTGCTCTAGTCTAAGCATGCTTAATTTTGAATTTCGAAAGTAAAGTTTGGTTTTATATGTTGACACCTATTTTTAATTTGCCCAAAATTAATCGCACAAAATTTAGGAATTAATTTTCTTTAATTCCTAAAACAAAAAATATTTCAATTTAAATGCATTGCATATAGAAATTAGGCACATTTGTATTAATAGGGTCTATTAGAGTAAAAATTAAATTTTAAAAAAAAATTTCAAGTCGGGCCTGGTCGGGCTGGGCCGACCCGGCCCTTTTCTTTTCTTTTTCTTTTTTTCTCCTCTTCCCCGCACGGGCCTAGGCCCAGCTTCCCTTTTCCTTTTCTTCTCTCCGCGTGGCCCAGCCCGCTTCTTTATTTTCTTTCTTTTTCTTCCCCCGTGGCTGGGCCTGGCCCGGCCCAGCCCCTTCCTTTCTTCTTCCCCCTCGCCGGTCGCTCTCTTGCCCCTGTTATCCCTTGTTCGCGACGTCACGCCGACGCACGGCGGCGCTGATCCTCGCCGTCGCTATCTGGCCAGAAGAAGGCTGAGAGAGCACGCCGACGGGACTGGCATTAATTTCCAGTCCCGTCCTCCCTGTTTTCCCGGCCTCCCTCTCCTCCCTGTTCGCCTCTGCTGCCTCGCTAAACTGGACCCCCCTGCTCTGCTCTACTCTGCACTGGCCTGCCATGGCCACGAAAGTCGTGGAATGGCGTAGGCCGGTGCAGGCCGTCGTCATTGCCGACGCAACGGAGCCGAGGAACGCCGCCTATAAAAGGCTAGAGAGAGAGAGAGAAGGCCGGTCGGTTGATTTTGAAGAGAGAACAGAGAGAGAGATACTGAGCCGAGGTTCCGCCGAAGCAAAAGAAGAGCCAGCAGCGTCGCCGTCGCCCCCTGTCCAGCCGGAAGCCCTTCCGTACGTGCCGTCGACCGGTGAGCTTCCTCGGGGTCCCGTCCGCCTTTGTTTTCCCCTGTTTTTATGCTTGGTTTGGCCGGGACCTGCGCCGGCCATTTCGCGCAAGTCCTGGCCCATACCGCCGTCCCCCGCCGTCCGTGTGTCATCGTCGAAGGAAGGTTCGGTCGCCTGAGTCCACCAGTTCACCGGAGGAGGTCGGAATCTCCCGTTTTTCCACGCGCCCGCCAGGCGTTCGACGAAATGCCTCAACCAAGCTGGTTTTTGTTCCGTCGCCGTTTGGCGAACGGAGGTCCTACGGTGGCTCAGGTGAGTGGCGCAGCCCAGGGGCGGTCCTAGTTGGGCGATTTGGGGGCGGCGCTGGCCTGGGTCGGCCGGCGGTCAGCCAATTTTGGCTCCGTCGGCGTTTTCCCCCCTGCGGGTCCGTGAGTTCGGGTCAACGACCCGGATCAGCTGACCCGACCCGGGTCAACGACCTCGGTCGGATCCATTGACCTAGGTCGGTCCGGCCGATCTAGTTCGGCTGACCCGACCCGGTCAACAACCCGGGTCGGATTCATTGACCCGGGTCGGTTTCGACCCGGTCCGGCTCCGCCTTTTTTTTTTTTAATTAAATTTTTTTTAAAAAAATTTAAAATTTTTTATTTTCTTTTATTTTCTTTTTTTCCTTCCTTTTTTTATTAAATTTTTTTATACATTTATTTTATTTATTTTTTAAAAAAATTTCAAAAAAAAAGAATTTTTTTTTGGGTAATATATTTGTTGTTTTATTTTATTGTGATTTTATGCATGTTTTTATCTTGTTTAAATTAGACAAGCCCTATAGGGTTACGCGGTAGTATTTTGCATATTAGTTTTTATTACCGTTGTATTATTATACATGTTTTTAGTACAATCGCATGAGCTGTTGTATTTTTGAATGTCATCTGACTTAGTTAGGATTAGAACCTAAAGCTACATATCTATCATGACTGCTAATCGTTTATGATTATGCACTCGCTTGATCACCTCACATGTTAGGAGAAAGGTCCTAAAATCAATCCAAATTGCCTAATAAATGTTTTCAGAAATGAACAAGGTAAAATGGTACCGAAAGGGCATTAGTTATCCAACTAGTGTAACCAAGTCCCCGAATTCAGTTAATCTCTAGTTCGCAAAAATAGGGTGATTCTCCCATCACTTTATTTGGGTTTCTAATCGGCCCACCCTAAATCGATTAGTGGCAACTCCTTGATGTAAACCACTTGCATGTTAAAAACTTAAACCCTAAGTCGCGATATGGTATGAGCTTGGGAGAGCCCGAGTTAAGTCATGAACCTAGACTTAGCACGTGCCAGGCGAGCCCCCCTTCTTTTTGCATGTCGTTCGAAAAGCTCGGGAGTTCGGTCGCGACATTATATTAAAAGGCGCTTCAGTGAGTTAATTACAATTTTGACAAATATATCCCAAGTATACTCTCCCCCTGTTCACTATGCAATTCAGTTCATTCCGAATCTCTTCGCCATTCTAGAAGCTTGTTTCTTGTCCAAACCCTCTGGCCCTAGCGACTATTCTCCGCCCTAGTCGGACCGGATCATTACAATCGGAGGTTAGTAGCAATTCTAGCCATGAATTAGTTGACCGATGATTAAGAAGAGAAATTAGAGGATGATCAAGTTCATTTGTTTCTTATTGTCCGTCCCAACGCTCCTTCCCAGGGATGACAATTGTGCTATTAATACTTGGTTTCTTAAGTCTCTTGGTAAGAGGAAATAGTTCACATTCATGAGCATGTATTAACTTTGGTCGTCAGGAGTTCGACTTATCAATGGTAAATTCTGAAAATTTTCCTTTGATGCAATACTAATACTGAGCCCCCCAAGGTCAAAAGAAATTAAAAAGGACAGGAAAAGAATACTATTCCATAACTTTTGCACGACACTCACTTTAGTGTCAAAATTTTTTTACAAATCACTTCATTGTCGTATCGGAGGAAAAACAATCACTTCAGCGCATCGGTGACAAATCCGGCAAAAAGTCTTACGCGGCTCAATTAATAATATGCTAATTTCTACGTGTCCTTTTTTTTTTTTATAAAAGAAGAAAGTTCAACATGGACAACGACTGGTCTCTCTCTCTAGCAAAAAATCGCCCCGAGTTTCTTCATTTTTCATCGTCTTCTCATCATATTTATTCGTTTCTTGAATCACAGGGAACATCAACGGCGCCACACTCGTCGGAGCATCCTCAATTATCCACCACCTTTGATCAATGCAGGAGCTTCTTCGAGCTACGCCAAAGCATCGAGCTTAGGCACGAGACCATCCTCTTCGGTGAACACAATCACCGCCAGTGCCGGTGCTCTCAGTTGCGGAAAAGGCTCTCGCTACCGATATAGACTCGTCATCATCACCAAGATCAGCCACCCTTAGTTGCTACATGAATAACAAGTGCAGAAGTCTTGATTATTGTCGCGACCGAACTCCCGAGCCCTTTTTGGACGACATGCAAAAAGCAGGGGGGCTCGCCTGGTACGTCCTAAGTCTAGGTTTAGGACTTAACTCGGGCTCTCCCAAGCCCATACCATATCGCGACTTAAGGTTTAAATATTTAACATGCAAATGGTTTATACCAAGGAGTCGCTACTAATCGATTTGGGGTGGGTCGATTAGAAACCCAAATAAGGTGACGGGAGAATCACCCTATTCCTACGAACCAGAGATTAACCGAATTCGGGGACTTGGTTACATTAGTTGGATAACTAATGCCCTTTCGGTACCATTCTACCCTGTTCATTTTTTGAAAACATTTGTCAAGCAGTTTGGATTGATTTTAGGACCTTTCTCCTAACATGTGAGGTGTTCAAACGAGTGCATAATCAGAAATGATTAGCAGTCATGCAACCTATGGTTCTAACGCTAACTAAGCCAGATGACATTCAAAACGCAGCAGTTCATGCAATTGTATTAAAACATGCATAATAACAATGCAACGGTAATGAAAATAAAACATGCAAAATATCACTGCGCGACCTCAGGCTTATTGAATTTAAATGAAACAACAACATGCATAATTATAAAAGATTAAAACACTCAGATAAGTCATACAAAAAAAATTGTTTTTTTTTTTTCGGAATTTTTTTAATTTTGATTTTTTTTAAAAAAATATTATTATTTTTTGAAAATATTATTTTTTATTTTTAATTAAAAAACGGAAAAGAAAAAGGAAAATAAAAACCTTTTTTTTAATTTTTTTTGATTTTTTGATTTTTTTTAAAAATTTTTTTTTGAATTTTTTTAATATTTTTTAAATAAAATAAAAATAAAAATAAAAAAACCGGTCAGGTCGGGTCGGATCTGGGTCGGTCGGAACCGACCCGGGTCAACGGATCCGACCCGGATCGTTGACCCGGGTCGGATCTGCTGATTCGGGTCGAATCCGACCCGATTCGCAGATCCGCGGAGAGAGTCACCGGCGGAGCCAAAATTGGCCGTCCGCCGACTGACCCAGGCCGTCGCCGCCCCCTAGAACGGCCCCTGGGGCGGCCACCAGCGTCACCGACCGCTTGGCTCGCCGTCCGGCCGTCGGTTCGCCGGCCGGCGAGCCAAATCAAAGTCGGCTTCTCTGGGGAATTTTATCAAACAGCTGGCGGGCGTGGCCAAAAATGGCCGAATCTGACCTGTTCCGGCGACTCGGTCGACTCCGACCACCACACTTACCTTTGGTGAAGACGTATGCACAGTGGAGGACGACGGTATGGGCCGGGAATCGCGCGATTCGGCCGGCGTGAGTCCCGGCCGAACTGTGTCCACGAACAGGGGAAAACAGAGGAGGCTCTCGGCCGGGGGGCTCACCGGTTGTCAGCGCTTCTGGATGGTCTCCGGCGGGTCTAAGGGCGTCGACGACCTCTCCTGGTTCGCCTTTGGCTCTGGCGTGCCCTCGGTTCGCCCTCTCTCTCTGTTCTCAACTCTCTCTCACTCTCTGTCTCTCTCTTTCTCTGTGAATTGGCCGACCGGGGGTACCTCCGGGAGTCGCCGGTCGGTTTGCTGGCGACGACGAGGCCGACTGGGACCTGTAAGGCACTCCGAGACTCCTCTCTCTTCTCTGTTTTTCTCTCTTTCTCTCCCTATCTCCCTCGGTCTCTCTCTCTCTCTTTGCTCTGTTTCTCTCTCAAAAACGCCGACCGGCCCTCTCTCTCTATTTCTCTGGTTTATAGCCGACGACGACGAGCCTGGGCCCGGCCGCGTCGGCGTGACGATGGCCTGCACCGGCCTAGGCTCTGCGAACCACTGCCATAGGCCGGTGCAGTGGGGGGGCGTCACTGCTCTGAAGAAGGACAGAAGAACAGGGGGAGGAGAGGGAGGAAGAGATAAGGGGAAGCCCCGGGAAATGGGGGAAGATGCCAGTCCCGTCGTCGTGCTCGTTCGGCCTTCCTCTGGCCGGATGATGACGATGACGAGGGGCGGCGCCGCCGTGCGTCGGCGTGACGACGCGACGCAGAGGCGGACAGGGGCGTGGACAGCGACGGTCGCGCGTGGGGGAGAAGGAGAAGAAAGGGCTGGGCCGGGCCAGGCCCAACCCGTGCGAGAAAAGAAAAGAAAGGAAAAAAGGAAGCGGGCTGGGCCCGCGGGGAGGGGGAAAAAGAAAAGAAGAGGGCTTGGGCCCGCGGAAGGGAAAAAGGGAAAAGGGCCGGGTCGGCCCTGCCCCGACCCGGCCCGACTCGATTTTTTTTTAAATAAATTAATTTTAAAAAAAAATATTATCATATTTTTATTTTTTTTATTTTTATTTTTTTTAAAGATTAACACTTTAATAGACCATATTAACACAAACACGCCTAATTTCTATATGCAATGCATGGAAATATATATTTTTTTGTCTTAGGAATTAAATGAATTTAACTCCTAAATTTTGTGCGATTTATTTTGGGCAAATATATAAAAATAGGTGTCAACAATTATACTAAAAATCTCATCTTTGGTTTCTTTTTCGCTTGCCACTGACGCACACATGCGCATTCCCATTCTCGTGGAAGCTAAGCTTGGCCCTGCCAGATTAATTAATCAAACGAGACGAAAAGAAATGGCAAAGAAAAACGGAGGTGTTAGTGATATTTGCATATTTACCTGATTTTGCATATCTCTTAAGATTATGCATATATCTCATTTAATAGCTCATGTCCTTGAATAATTATATTTGATATTGTGTTTATATTATTACCTTAGATAGCCATCTCATAAAGTCTATAAATAAACTCTTCTTGTAATCTTTTCCATATATTAAAATATACAAAATTACTCCTTTTCTCATATCTGTCCAATTTCTCAACCGGAGAAAGAACAGCGGGAAACGGAGATTGGATTTGCAGACAGAGAGGTAAAACCAAAAACCGAAAATAAAAGGGCTTATTCTCTACTCTCTCTAATCCGCTATACAAAAAAGATTGCTAAAAGCGAAAAGGGGAAGCTCAACTACCGCCATAACAACACATAACAACTGAATCTTCCATGAGCAACTAGATAGCCCCAGTATACGTAGAAGTGTAAGAATAGCTCCACAAAACACATAGTTGCATTCGCATCGTCATCTTCTCTTCTAATTTTAACAAGTGGAGAAGAAAAAGAAGGGAATCTCAAACAAAAAGCCATTGATTCTGGAATGTAGCTCATCCCCAATCACCATTGTAAGATCCAGCTCTTAATTTTGCCTCAAGTTGCCTCCATTTGAATTAGGGTTTGAAGAAGAGGGGAAATGGCTTGATTTGTCCAAACTAGGGTTTAAATTTAAGGCAAACAAGTTTAGCGTTGTCGTTTACGGTATTTATGCTAGCTCAAAGCACCGGTGTCCACATTGGATTTCCAGCGTCCCAAATCGAAGGTGATACTTAAGTGTTCGTTTTTTTTTTTTACCAAAATAGCACGTCAAAAAGTTTTGATACTGAAGTGAGCGTCGTACGGAAATTATAGTGTCAGGTAAGAAACTGTCACCATGTAAATGGATTTTTAGAACCACATCAAATCAATGCTGACAATCACTCTCTTGAGAATAACCTCATAACGAGACTAGTTAGATACGGATTCTATCATGACAAAGTGATGATATATTTAGTCTAGTGGCACGCCTTGGGTCATAAGATCATTTCTTATACCCACAACAACTAGCATAACCTACCCATGACTTCCTTACATTCGTCAATGATGCATATAACAATTGCACTTACACTTTGAGGGGAAAGGTGTCGGTAGTCGCTTACAGCATCGCTAATTAACTTTTTAGTTGACAGCATTATATAAAATAAGTGTCTTCCATATAACAAGCGAAAGAGACTGAGCAGAGCCTCTTCTTGCAAAATGAACAGTGGAGAAGCAATCACAAACATGCATTGGCTCCGACAGTACGCACCGCAGTTGGTAAAGTTCTCAGGGAGCTGTGCTATTTCCGTGGCCGCATTCGTGAGCTATTTAATTCCTCACTTAATTTCCGGGTCTTGTTGAGATACCATGTTATTCACGAGCGTCGTGAATAACATGGTATCTCAACCTGTAAACCAGTCCTCGAAATTAAGTGAGATACAGTGAGACTCGTCAGAAATATCGAAAGAAAGTGTCTTGAGTTTGAGAAATAAACGTTTGCCTTTTCTGTTCCTTATCTTCCCAACCTTTGGGACAAAGGATTCTATAGCCTATAAATACCCATCGATAAGTTTTCGACACTCACAGGAGAAACCCCAACCCTCTGGTGTTCTTCATCTTTTGCTCAGACACCTGAATCTAAGAAATCTCTCTTCAGATTTCAGCAATCCCATCTTTACCTTCTGCTCAGGAAACAAGCCACGTGCCCGAACGCCGGACGGCAAATTATCATCCAAGCATATGGGGGGATTACTTCCTTAAATATGCTTCTCCCTACAACTCAATGTTCAGTAATTCTGCTTTTATCTTCTACTTTTGTTTTCTTGCAATTGCAATTGGTAGACCTACTTCCATATCATACCACATCGCTTATATGATATAAATTGCTCTCATATATATACATGTTCCCCTCTCCGCACAAAAAGATAAAGTTGAAAATCATAAAAAAGGCGAAAGAAGGTTGAAAAACACTAGTAATACTTCTAACTTCAGTCCAAGGAACACGCTTAAAGCTTCACCGACCACAGTATGTCCTCTGCTACAAGAAACATCTCATTATGTCATTAACTCCCTCCTCTCATATGGTCATTGTTCTCATGGGTTCGATTTCACATGTAATGTGAATGAGCGTACAACATCAAAATACCTAAATAGGGTACACAGATGGGGCCATCAAAATTGGGTTAATTTTGTAAAGTATGTGAGATTTTGTAGGACCACTGTCAACTATTTTAAAAGCTTAAGCTGTTAGATAAAGTCGTGGTTATATTTAATTACTCTAACATTTCTCCTCACTCTAACATTCCCCCTCACGTTTAGTCTGGCCTTTTTACCTAGCACTAAGCGTGTACATATATTTAATTGGAGCCTAGAAAAATTTGAACTCAAAACCTCCAACTCTAATACCATGTGAAATTTGGTAGGACCACAGTCAACTGTTCTAAAAGTTTAAGTTGTTAGATAAAGTCGTGGTTATATTTAATTACTCTAACAGAGTACACGTATTTCATGTTTGCTTTTATTTGAAACAGCGTGAAATATATTTGCAGAAGTTCAAATTCCCTGGAAGAGTGGAGGGACAAATAGAGGAACTGAAAGGAGAGGTAAGGACGATGACGGCAGGTGTCGTGGATAAGCCTTGACAGATGGTTAACTTGACTGATCAAATCCAACGCTTGGGAATTCACTACCATTTTAAACGTGAAATAGATGAGCAATTAGAACAAATTTACAAAAGTTACTCTCAACTTGATCATGAAGATTTTAAGGTAGATGACCTTCACATGGTGGCTCTTATCTTTCTATTGCTTCGACTACAAGGTTACAATGTTTCATCGGGTGCGGCTTAAATGTAGTGAACCATTCCGATAAGATACCTATTAAAATCCTTGTCGCGACCGAACTCCCGAGCCCTCTTTGGACGACATGCAAAAAGCAGGGGGGCTCGCCTGGTATATCCTAAGTCTAGGTTTAGGACTTAACTCGGGCTCTCCCAAGCCCATACCATATCGCGACTTAAGGTTTAAATATTTAACATGCAAATGATTTATACCAAGGAGTCGCCACTAATCGATTTGAGGTGGGTCGATTAGAAACCCAAATAAGGTGATGGGAGAATCACCCTATTCCTACGAACCAGAGATTAACTGAATTCGGGGACTTGGTTACATTAGTCGGATAACTAATGCCCTTTCGGTACCATTCTACCCTGTTCATTTTTTGAAAACATTTGTCAAGCAGTTTGGATTGATTTTAGGACCTTTCTCCTAACATGTGAGGTGATCAAGCGAGTGCATAATCAGAAAATGATTAGCAGTCATGCAACCTATTGTTCTAGCCCTAACTAAGCCAGATGACATTCAAAACGCAGCAGTTCATGCAATTGTATCAAAAACATGCATACTAACAATGCAACGATGATAAAATAAAACAATCAAAATACTACCGCGCGATTTTCAGGCTTATTGAATTGAAACAACACATGCATAATTATAAAGGATTAAAACACTCAGATAAGTCATACATGAAAAGAGAAAAAAAAATTTTTTTTTTTTTTTTTTTCGGATTTTTTTTTTAAAAAAAAACGAAAATATTATTTTTTTTTGAAATATTATTTTTAAAAAAAAGGAAAATAAAAAGGAAAATAAAAACCTTTTTTTTATTTTTTTTTGATATATTTTTTTAAAAATTTTTTTTTTTTGAATTTTTTAATATTTTTAAAAATAAAATAAAAGAAAATATAAATAAAAACCGGTCGGGTCGGATCGGGTCCGAAACGACCCGGTCAACGGATCCGACCCGGGAGTTGACCCGGGTCGGATCAGATGATCCGAATCGGGTCGGATCCGACCCGGGTCAACGGATCCGACCCGGGAGTTGACCCGGGTCGGATCGGATGATCCGGGTCGGATCAGAACCGACCCGAGTCAACAGATCCGACCCGGGAGTTGACCCGGGTCGGATCGGTTGATTCGGGTCGGGTCTGACCCGAATTCCACAGACCCGAGAGGAGATCCGCCGGCGAGGCCAAAATTGGCCGTCCGCCGGCCGACCCAGGCCGGCACCGCCCCCGAATCGTCCCCCTAGGACCGCCTTCAAGCTATACCACTTACCTGAGCCGCCGTAGGACCGCCGTTCACCGGCCGGCGACGAAACAAAAACGGGCTTGATTGAGGCATTTCGTCGAACATGTGGGGGGCGCGACAAAAACCGGGGAATTTTGACCTCCTCCGGCGATCCGGTCAATCCCAGCGGCTTGGGTTCACCTCCGACGGCGGCTATGGATAGGGATCGACGACGGTATGGGCCGGGAATCGCGCGACACGGCCGGCGCGAGTCCCGGCCACACCGGACACCGAAACAGGGGAAAACAGAGGCGGAGACTCGGCCGGGAGAGCTCACCGGTCGACGGCGCGTTCGGGTGGCTTCAGCTACTCTGTGGGCGACGGCGACGCTACTGGTTCCCTTTCCTTCTCCGGCGAGGCCTCGGTTCGATCCTCCCTCTCTCTCTCTTTGTCTCTCTTTCTATCTCTCTGTTCTCAGCTCTCTCTCACTCTGTCTCTCTCTCTGTATTCTCTCTCCGTCTGTTTCTTTCTCAAAAATGGCCGGAGGGGTGCTCCGGGCGTCGCCGGTCAGCTACTGGAGACGGCGAGACCGGCTGGGACTCCAGGCCCCTCTCTCTTCTCTATTTCTCTCCCGGTTCTCTCTCCGTTTCTTTGTTTCTCTCCCCAAATGGCCGACCGGGGGCCTCTCTCTCTCTTCCGGCTTATAGATGGCGACGACGACGACCCCCCTGTTCCCTTGCGTCTGCAATGACGCCGGCCTGCACCGGCCTACTCTGGTCCGCGACTTCGCGGTCATTTAGGCCGGTGCAGAGCAGAGTCAGGGGAACAGGGAGCCGAGAGGGAGGAGGGGATAAGGCAGCCGGGAAAACGGGGGAAGAAGGGACTGGCAATTAATGCCAGTCCCTTTGGCGTGCTCGGCCGAGCTTCCCTGGCCTGCTGACGACGATGACGAGGGGCGGCGCCGCCGTGCGTCGGCGTGACGACGCGGACAGAGGCGAACAGAGCAGGGAAAGGGACTGCTCGTGGGGAGAAGGAAGAAGAAGGGAGCTGGGCCGGGCCAGGCCCAGCTCGCGCGGAAAAAGAGGAAAAAAGGGAGAAGCGGGCTGGGCCGTGCGAAAGGGGAAGAAAAAAGAAAAAGAAGGAGAGGGCCTTGGGCCCGCGAAATGGAAAAAGAAAAGAAAAAGGGCCTGGGCCCGCGGAAGGGAAAAAGGAAAAGGGCCGGGTCGACCTTGCCCCGACCCGGCCCGACTCGATTTTTTCTTTCTTTTTTTTTTCTTCTTTTTTTTTATGTAATTTATTCATTTTACATTTATATTATTATTATTTTTTATTTTTTTATTTTTTTGGAATTTTTTAAATTAACACTTTAATAAACTATATTAACACAAACACGCCTAATTTCTATATGCAATGCATGGAAATATATATTTTTTTGTTTTAGGAATTAATAGAAATTAACTCCTAAATTTTGTGTATTTAATTTTGGGGCAGATTAAAAATAGGTGTCAACAGCTGCCCCTCTTTGAAGGTGAGCTCGCAGAGATTGAGCTCGCAGAGGTTACGTTCAAAGACAAAATGACACCTAAATTTGGCCCATGCATGTTTAATGAATGCTATTTTTGGCGAGACTGGAGTCCCATTTTTATGATGCGATATAGGACCATGCATGCTAAAGCAAATAAAAGCTTACCTGGGGCTACTTACCTTGCCGAAGGGTAGAGTAATTCCAGATAGTTGATATTGTGTGTCGAGGACCCGAACCTTTCTTCGGTCGCCTTGACGAGAAAAATGGTTTGTCTAGGACCCGAACCTTTCTTCGGTCGCCTTGACGGAGGATTTTGTTTGTCTAAGTACCTGGGTGTTCTCGCCCAAGGGTTTGACAGTTTGCCTGCTGGGCTTCTGGCAGCAGGTCTTGGAAACTCAAACGATGAGCACCTCATCGATGAGCACCTTAGGGTCCTCGCCCAAGAATTTGATTGCCTGCTAGGTTTCTGGCAGCAGGTCTTGAAAACTCAAACGATGAGCACCTCATCGATGAGCACCTCAGGGTCCTCGCCCAAGGATTTGGTTGCCTGCTAGGTTTCTGGCAGCAGGTCTTGGAAACTCAAACGATGAGCACCTCATCGATGAGCACCTCAGGGTCCTCGCCCAAGGATTTGGTTGCCTGCTAGATTTCTGGCAGCAGGTCTTGAAAACTCAAACGATGAGCACCTCATCGATGAGCACCTCAGGGTCCTCGCCCAAGGATTTGGTTGCCTGCTAGGTTTCTGGCAGCAGGTCTTGGAAACTCAAACGATGAGCACCTCATCGATGAGCACCTCAGGGTCCTCGCCCAAGGATTTGGTTGCCTGCTAGATTTCTGGCAGCAGGGCTTGGAAACTCAAACGATGAGCACCTCATCGATGAGCACCTCAGGGTCCTCGCCCGAGGATTTGATTGCCTGCTAGGTTTCTGGCAGCAGGTCTTGGAAACTCAAACGATGAGCACCTCATCGATGAGCACCTCAGGGTCCTCGCCCAAGGATTTGATTGCCTGCTAGGTTTCTAGCAGCAGGTCTTGGAAACTCAAACGATGAGCACCTCATCGATGAGCACCTCAGGGTCCTCGCCCAAGGATTTGGTTGCCTGCTAGATTTCTGGCAGCAGGTCTTGGAAACTCAAACGATGAGCACCTCATCGATGAGCACCTCAGGGTCCTCGCCCAAGGATTTGGTTGCCTGCTAGGTTTCTGGCAGCAGGTCTTGGAAACTCAAACGATGAGCACCTCATCGATGAGCACCTCAGGGTCCTCGCCCAAGGATTTGGTTGCCTGCTAGGTTTCTGGCAGCAGGTCTTGGAAACTCAAACGATGAGCACCTCATCGATGAGCACCTCAGGGTCCTCGCCCAAGGATTTGGTTGCCTGCTAGGTTTCTGGCAGCAGGTCTTGGAAACTCAAACGATGAGCACCTCATCGATGAGCACCTCAGGGTCCTCGCCCAAGGATTTGGTTGCCTGCTAGATTTCTGGCAGCAGGGCTTGGAAACTCAAACGATGAGCACCTCATCGATGAGCACCTCAGGGTCCTCGCCCGAGGATTTGATTGCCTGCTAGGTTTCTGGCAGCAGGTCTTGGAAACTCAAACGATGAGCACCTCATCGATGAGCACCTCAGGGTCCTCGCCCAAGGATTTGATGTGAACAGAGGGAGTCAGTTCCGTGCTCAAAAGGGTGAACAGAGGGGTCAGTCCAATGTTCAAAGGGTACCATAACAATTATAGGTACATGGATTTTTTCGGAACCAGGCATGGGTAGAATATACTTACCTGGATGCGTTCCTGCCTCTTAAGGGCATGTCTCCTGTCAGACAAGTTTTTCTTTGTACAAACACATTCATTGGAGAAATAAACAACTGAGGTTATTCTCGAGTGTTGTACGAAATATCTTGACCAGCTAGTCAAGATGCATTTCATTTTCAAAGGAATACCCGGTTTACTTTCTGGGTAGTTTGAAAAGAAATCTGATGATTTTGGGACTGGGTAAGGGTAGACTGTACTTACCTGGGCACATTCCCGAAGGTTTGATGTATCATCTGGTAAATAACCAACCTTTTTCGGGGCATCTCCCTTGGGATGATAATGAGGGCTTCTCCAGTGCCCGAATTTTGTATTTCATCAATGGGGATTAAAACTCTGAGCTGTCAAAGATGATTAGCACATACATGCATGCATTCATCAAAGATAGACAAGTTGGGCTATTCCAAAGTGTGCATTTGCAAGTTCATGCATGATGATTTTGCCATGTTTGCATCACCAAAAGTCCACCGTGGGTCAATCAAGACAACTTTTTCGCAAGGTGAACTTTCTCGAGATGATGAACGAGAGACTTTCAGTCAGAAAGGACTTTCACTTGCTCTCACTGAAAAGGGTTGTTTGTCCCGTCCATTAATGCGGGAACATCGAAAACACTCAGTCTGACCGCTATCACATCAACAAGGGTCTGAGTTTTCTCGCAAGCGGTACGACACTGTCAATCTGAGAGGTCTTCTTCAGGGTCGTAATGTAGGCTTGGTCAATGGCTTAACAAAGGTGACTGTTCAAGTCAAGGCCATGAAAGAAAATACTATGCAATTATCTCCGGGTTTACAAGTCAAGAACCCTGCAAAAGAGATAGAAAATAGTCTTGCTCGCACTTCCTCGAGCGTTGTTTATAAACATTTGAAATCCCGTGTTAATTCAAATGCCCCAGTCAGAAGAGACTTCATGAGGGATGTAACATGGGCTTGGTTTACGGGTTGAGGAACGAAATGATCGTTAGGCTCAAAAATGTGTGTGAGGGTAAGAATTGGTGATCATCTAGCATTGTCACCAGTCTTCTTATCCGCCGTCAGGATCCTTCTGGAAGACTTCTTGGGTAATCCTGTGTTTTAGCATCTTTGACAACTTTTTCTTGAGGAGCTTTTGCGTCAAGCATTTTCCTGGATACCATTCTATCTCTGTCCTAAATGCTTTCTCAAGAATAGGTTCGTCTTCCTTTATCATGTGGCAGATCTTTGCCAAGACAGAGTTCTTAAGCATGAATTTATATCAAGGAAGAACTCAAGTTTGAAACTTTTGGGGTTGTCTATTCTTCACCACTTAATGTCTTTGAGATATTCGAGAGCGCTTTCATCACGCCCATAGATCTCCATTCATGGGCATTGGCCTTGCTTTTACCAGGCACACTGCTTTTTCATGCCCCTATTTTTCAGCATTTTTTTTTTTTGCTGTTCTCTTGGTGTTGTCAGGACTAGCCTAAACAAAGTTGAACAGAATAATGTTTTTAGGCTCTGGGAGTCTTCATCTTCATTCGGTACTTGAGACCGTGATGCTCAAACTGTGGTGACTTTTGCCTTGCCCCAGTGTGGGGGATGATCACCAATTGGGTTCGTACGAAATGAAATTAGCGGTTCAATTGGGCTAGCAAGGGATATAAGTGTATGGGATAGAAGAAGAATTGCTCTTCGTCATCCTAGGGCACTTAAATTATCATGAGAGTTCATCTGCAATAAAAACACTCAAAGATTAATGCAAGTGAGAGCAAGAAAATTTCTATTCATCTTTTTCACCTTGTGTGAGCTGTTGCAGCTGATGATCATAGAAAATTTTAGATATTACAGACTCCTCATCCTTCTTGTCTTGCATCACTGTTATCAATAAGATATTGGCATTTTGGACAAGCATTAGTTTGCTGCTTCTCTCTTGACAAAGCCCTCCTAACCTCGACTGTCCAGCCGTCGATGGTGTGCTTGTTTTGAAAGACTCTATTGAGGATCACCGACTCAGTGACAACGACGAGATCGAAAGCCACAGGGGTGGTGATCAGAAGGAAATGATGTTTTTCTTGTTTCCTCTGAGTTTGAATCCATCCTATGAGGCTGGTTTACCTCAAGTTGCCCCAATGTGGGGTGGTTCTTGACAGGGGTAATTTGAAAGGAACCTCCGAGTGTGTGGGCTCAAAAATGGTTAAGCAAAGGATTAATGGTAGTGTATGGGGCAGAGAAATGAACTGCCTCTCATCATTTTGGCTACCGTACCTTATGCGAGAAATCCCTTTACCTCGTAGAAATGAAACTCTTTCACTCATCTTGCAAGAGTTTGGTACTTGAGAATGTGTATGGATTAAGGATTGCCTCTCGTCATCCTGACACACCTCGTTCAATACATTGGAGCAGTTCAACACCTTTTGTCGAATTGTCACAATTTTCACGGGGGGTTGGTGAATTAAACAGGTAAAATTACCATGCAAAATTCTTTTCGAAGGACATGCAATGCACTTGAAGAAAGGTTAAGCATTCATTTGCTTTAACATGTTTCCTCTTTCTTTGCTTCTTTGTATTTTTAGGAGAAAAGTTTTTACAGACAGAGATACTTACCTATGCTGCTATGGTGAGGTAAATCTGCAAGGCAATAGGAAAGACCGTGTTAATGAACGGCTCTAAAAAACAGGAATTGGGAACGATACAACGTTACCCTTCGTGATTCCTTTCATTTGAGATTAGATTGACAACATCTTGAGTTCTCTCAAATGTTGATAATCTCCTTCTGACAAAAACATGAGCTTATGTTAGAAGTGAGATGATTGAGGGTAAATTGAGAACGATACAGATTACCCTTCTTCCATTTTGTCTTCAAAGCTAGCAGAGTCTTTTCTCATCTTTACTTTGTTGAGCCTTCTCCGTCTCAGTCTGCTCCCCCCTACACTTGATCTCGAAGCTCGAATGAGATCCTCTATGATTAGGGGTGCCTTCAATTGGAAAATCCTATTGTCGGCGTATGCTGTGCCAATGCGATTCTGGCATGCTGAGGCATTTCTCGAAAATCCTCTGATTCCGGTCATGCACAGGGTGTGTGCAATTGCTTGCATGGGGGTCTTCGCAGCAAAGCTAATCTCTACTTTAAAGGTCTTTGACCGATGTGAGCATGACTGACGTCGAGACCTCCATGATTGGTGGGACTAGGATTGACTCTATCTTGTCATATGCGAAGTCCTTTCCAGCTGCTTGCTCAGAATCTTTACTCAAATTTGTCCTAAATAAAAGGAAAGAATGTATCATTTCTATTCTAAAGTGGATGAACTTTAGGAACGAAATACACCCTTTTTGATGGACTGGAGGATTGCATGCCCCATAGTCTACTCTTCCAATTAAGCACTTCTTCGTCATGCTTCATTTGAGAGGTCCCAGCATTGGTGCTCCATCCGGCTTGCTAGCTCGTCAGGGTCTAGCATGTTCCCCATTTCATTATCTGCAAAAGAAAATGGATGGAATGTCATTGTTGACACCTAAATTTTGGTGATCCCGCTAGGTAAATATTGCATAGAAAAATTAGGAATTAAATTTTAACCCCTAAACAAAAATATTAAAATTGCATAGAATATAGTTTAAGCTCATGTAGGTTAGTTGCATTCCACATCGAACCGGTGGTGGCAAGTGAACTGAAAATCCATCGCGCAAACCGAGCTCGAGCACTGGACGAAACTCGGCTCACTCGGAAGGCAAGGGCCGAAAATCACACGCAAAAGGGCTTGATTGTCTTAATTTGAGCTTAAATTAGCCCATCAAGTTAATTGAATAAAAAGCCCGAATTAATTCAGTCAATTTGGAATTAAATGAAAATTAAAGCCTAAGCCCAAGCCTAAGCCCATTAGGACTAGAAGACCCGGCTATTTGACCTAGATTTATACTATAAATATATAATTATGTCTTTCAAGGGGGGGGTTCTCATAATTTTCAAATCAGATTTTTAGAGAGAAAGATTGTTCTCGGTTCTTTCTGCTGAAGGCTCAACTAGCGAGAGTCAAAGAACAAAAGGTCTCCACGTTTGGCACTCACAGAAAAGCCGAAAGAAAAAGAAATCGTGAAGAGAGGGAGAAGGAGAGAGAGTGCTATTTGTGGCGGTTGAAGACAAGAAGAAAGCTGCAAGAGAAAAGATACACGAGCGGGAGGAAACCAGCAACAAAGGAAGAATTTTTGTCTTTTCTTCGCAGATTTCAGCACCATATTTTGATTTTTGTGGCCCACCGCTGAAGCAAATTGTTCCTGCCATCAACCTTTCACTGCTTTGGTGACACCGAGAACACCATCGATCAAGCGAAGCTCCGGCTATGCCAATTCAGTCTTGACGTCGCCGTTTGCCGCACTCGGGTTTTCTTTCGCAGTTTTTTTGGTGACCTTCAAGCAACGCCCAGCAAGCTCACATTGCATTTAAACAACTTGCTTTTCTATTCCTCAATCTGTGACAAGTTCTAGTTAAGCCCCGACGTGCTTAACGCTCCTAGCTGCAAGCCACTGTCCACACCGAAGCAACGTCGCCATCCCACGTCGAGCCGCCGCTACCGCCGTCCTCGTAGCCGCGCCCATCGCTGCCAGTCCATCCGCCGTCGGTCCCGATTCGCAATTCCGATCCGCGTGATTCAAATTTGGAAAGTAATCCGCAAATCAGGTAAAAATCTCTATCCGGTATATTTTCAAAATATTTAAATTCTTATTTTGAATATTTTGAATATTTCATGATTATTGCGTGATTGATTAGATACCTTAAGATAATATTTGCGATATCCGCAATATTTGAAAATACCCAAAATTAGGAATTTTACCTAATTTAGCAACGTATCTGGACGACTATCCGACCTTATCCCTAAGGTACGATACGCGGCGATACGGAAAATCGTTATCTTGTCCATAATCACTTGGATACGATAATAGATTTTATTCGCTTTCCAAATTCGAACAATCAACTTTCCGTCGATATCTATAACCCTATAGATATGATTGTCAGTTTGATTTCTTTGCCTTATCCGAATTTGAATAAATCTTGCGGATTGCGTGTTTTGTTTGAATGTGGTTGCTATCTTTGTTTAATTGTTTTCCTTTTAAGTAAAGAAAATCCAAAAATTTGTTAGTTAGATTTAAATTAGAAATTTTGCATGTTTAGGGAACCCTAAATATATCTAGAAGATAGGATAATTATTTAATTTAAATTGGGACTTGAGATGATTTATTTCCTAGTTTAAATTAGGTGTTATTTTATTCCTAATAGATTATTTAGGTCATTTTAAGATTTCGAATTTTAATAAAAAATACCAAAAAAAAACAAAAAAAGAAGTTGTTAGATTGCATGTTATTTTAGGCATTTTTTTTATTCCGAATTTCAACAAAAAATACAAAAAGGGTATCATGTGCATGTCATATAGATTAATTACATCATGCTTGCATTATCATTGCTATGTCATTGCTACTTGCCACGTCGCATGTCATCTTATCACGTCATTCATAACTTGCCGCGTCATTCCTAACTTGCCATGTCATCATATATGACATGTCATTGCTTGCATATCATTTAGTGATTATATGTTAGGATCATGAAATTGCGAGTCACGTTAAAATAGGCATGCTTTGTACGTCATCGCATTATAGTAATCGTATTACATGCACTGCATATAGGTTAGTTCTCATTTAAATAAAAGAAAACCCTAAAAAATATTGAGTGAACTGCTTGTTAATTAGAAATCATATTAGGATTGTTGATGTGATTTTCTAGCTAACAACGTAGATGCTTACGTTGCTTCGAGGTAAGTAATTCTCCCAATCTTGCAATTTATTTAATGTTTTGATTATTGGGTGTTACTTTGGTGGTTTGCGCACCCGCATGAACACCTCACATGTTAGTGATTAGACTATAAAATGGATCCAAACTGCATGCAAAACATTTTTTTGAAAAGAAAAGGTACCGAAAGGGCGTTAGACTAGATCTAACGTAATCAAATCCCCGTACTTAGAATCTCTGGTTCGTAGGAATAAAACATATCTCCCTATGTTTTATTTAGGTTTCTAATCGACCTATCATAAATAGATTAGTGGCGACTCCAAGCATGAAAACTTCTGCATGTTAAAAACTTAAATCCTAAGTTGCGAATTGGTAGGGCTTGGGAGGGCCCGAGTTAGGCTTAGTCCTAATAATCCATTAGCCTGAAAGAAAATTTAGGTCGCGACAGTCATTTTCAAAATTTGTTTAGGAATAAGACGTACCTTTTTTCTTTCCAAAAGGGGTAATCTTTTCTTGATCTGTCCCTGACTTTTGTGCGAAATGATGTTTCGCTCATCATGGTGTCAAGGAATGCTCAGCACTCTCTCTGACTTTCTGGAATTGATATCTCACACTAGAAGTGATGAGATTTGCCCCACGTTTCATTTTGAAGGTTGGCTGATCTTCACTCGGATTACCCCTATCAGATGAGTTGGTCCGGTAGCCTCACCAGGGTCCGATATGCTCTTCAGTTTGTATCATTTCCAAATGTTCCTTTTGTAATAACAAATCAAAAAGGAGTATGCTCTGAAACATGAAGTGAACGAGTTAGAAAAACAAACAGGGTTATGGGCATGCATGTTTTTCCACCACCGTTCTTTTGTTCTTTTGAAAAATGATAAAACATTTGTTTTATTTTCAAAAGCTAAAAAACAAGAAAGCATGAGGAAGCCCGGGCCTCAGAACACTTTCCTTTACATGGCTGGATATCATCAACGGGCCGGTTTGGTGTACCACCTCATGCCCTCAAAACATTATTTACACTACACGAATTTACAACCTCAAAAGAGGGAAAGTTCGAAAAGACATTTCTTCCAACAGAAATGACGATAAAAAACAAAGTACAAGGATAGCCCCTTTCGCAGGGATTCATGTAGAAAAGATGAGGAGAGTTCTACTCAAGTGGGTTTGCACCCATTCCCTGCACCGGTTTGGAGTGAGAAAGTCTCAGTGTCCAGCAGGTTTTGAATTCGGTGCTTGAGAGTATAGCACCCATCAGTTGAATGCCCCACCTCGCCCATGTGATAATCACACTTTTTGGACGGATTGTAATTTGAAAAGCTCTCAGGATTAGGTCGCTTTGGTTCAGTGAAAAGCAGTCTCTTCCTCCGGAGTATTGCCAGCATCTGAGACGGAGATCCTGGGAGGGGAGTGAACTGTCTCCGGCTATTTCGCTTTTGTGATGGAGAGATACTGGGTTCGCATTGTTCATGTTGTATGAACTTTGGGCATAGGGTGCTCAATTCCTTAGGATCAGGGGACTTGTGGACATCATCAGTTATGATATCTTTACCCTTTTGGTTGACACTGGAGGGCTCCATTTGAATCATCACCGCTGGTCTTGGATAGTGAAGTGGAGTCACGGTGAGTTGGTCTAAGCGGACTGACAGGTGTTCCACTTGTTTTGAGAGCTGTTGAAGAAAGGCGAAGACTTGCTTCATTTCGGTCTCCATTTTATTGAGACGGGCATTTTCTTCGGCCATTTTTTTTACTACCTGCAAAAACGCGGATATAAATGAGTATAATGCCTGATAAAAAATCATTTTATGACCTAGTCATAATATTATTACATATTTTCTTTATTTGCAAAGAAAAAATAAGCAAAAAGGGTTTTTATTAATATCAACATTACAGGCGGCGTCCCCGGGGTTCGAACCCCGGTCGCCTCGGACCGTGTCGCTTACATCCCGGATACCACTGGGCCGAAGGCCGCGGTGGTGTCACAAAGGGGCGAGAAAATTAATTTAAAGCTTAAAAAGCGGCCCGAGTTATATTAACATTAGTACAACCCATAAATACCTTTACAGAAGAAAACAAAAACCCCTAAACATAAATACTAGGGAAAATATAAAAAGGGGCTTTTAACAAAAAGAGCGCCCATCCCGGATGCTCATTTTATAAACGATGGGAAAGCTACAGGCTTCTCGGAGCTGCTTATTTTCACGGACAAGTTCCGCAATAAGCATATCCCTCGTCTTGTCGGTCCCACCATGCCAGAAATTTTCTTAGGAACAGGGACAAATTGGGCATCAGTTTTTCCCATCGTGTATAGAATGCAATCAACGGGTGGCCTATTAATAACAAATCAATTGAATTAGTAGGCTGCATAATAAAATGAGAAGGGATAGAATATATACCTTTTCTTGAGCCATGGCAATCACAACGACATGCACATGAGTAGTGAGGCTCGATTTCTATCTAGACTGGCTCAACAAAATGAAATTAAAAGGGTACCTGACCGTCGCAGTCTCGCGTTGGTGTCAAGTCCTTTTAACCTCGGCCAAGTCGAAAGGAATATCTTATAGTCACGCGAATAGCGGCTAAAGATATTTCTTTACGATTTTTTAGAAATGAATTTCGGGGAGAAGAAAGGCAACCTCTACATCGCGGACTCGCGTTCGAGGTCGTATCTTTCTTAACACCATCCTAAAATGCCCTATTGCGGCCCAGGTCCGGCAGCGTGGTTGTGTGTGCAATAGTGTAGTGCTAAATCATTAAAGCATGCACAAAAATTTATAAACAACCAATTTGAACCTGCAAGAACAAATAACACCTTAATGTCAGGCTCATACCTGGAATCCTTGCTGCCAAACAAAAATTATTTTGAACAGGGTAAAAATTTGGCTTAAGTCCACTTTTAAAACGCAAGTCCCCAGCGGAGTCGCCAGTCTGTCGCGACCGAACTCCCGAGCCCTCTTTGGACGACATGCAAAAAGCAGGGGGGCTCGCCTGGTATATCCTAAGTCTAGGTTTAGGACTTAACTCGGGCTCTCCCAAGCCCATACCATATCGCGACTTAAGGTTTAAATATTTAACATGCAAATGATTTATACCAAGGAGTCGCCACTAATCGATTTGAGGTGGGTCGATTAGAAACCCAAATAAGGTGATGGGAGAATCACCCTATTCCTACGAACCAGAGATTAACTGAATTCGGGGACTTGGTTACATTAGTCGGATAACTAATGCCCTTTCGGTACCATTCTACCCTGTTCATTTTTTGAAAACATTTGTCAAGCAGTTTGGATTGATTTTAGGACCTTTCTCCTAACATGTGAGGTGATCAAGCGAGTGCATAATCAGAAAATGATTAGCAGTCATGCAACCTATTGTTCTAGCCCTAACTAAGCCAGATGACATTCAAAACGCAGCAGTTCATGCAATTGTATCAAAAACATGCATACTAACAATGCAACGATGATAAAATAAAACAATCAAAATACTACCGCGCGATTTTCAGGCTTATTGAATTGAAACAACACATGCATAATTATAAAGGATTAAAACACTCAGATAAGTCATACATGAAAAGAGAAAAAAGAAATTTTTTTTTTTTTTTCGGATTTTTTTTTTAAAAAAAAACGAAAATATTATTTTTTTTTGAAATATTATTTTTAAAAAAAAGGAAAATAAAAAGGAAAATAAAAACCTTTTTTTTATTTTTTTTTGATATATTTTTTTAAAAATTTTTTTTTTTTGAATTTTTTAATATTTTTAAAAATAAAATAAAAGAAAATATAAATAAAAACCGGTCGGGTCGGATCGGGTCCGAAACGACCCGGTCAACGGATCCGACCCGGGAGTTGACCCGGGTCGGATCAGATGATCCGAATCGGGTCGGATCCGACCCGGGTCAACGGATCCGACCCGGGAGTTGACCCGGGTCGGATCGGATGATCCGGGTCGGATCAGAACCGACCCGAGTCAACAGATCCGACCCGGGAGTTGACCCGGGTCGGATCGGTTGATTCGGGTCGGGTCTGACCCGAATTCCACAGACCCGCGGGGAGATCCGCCGGCGAGGCCAAAATTGGCCGTCCGCCGGCCGACCCAGGCCGGCACCGCCCCCGAATCGTCCCCCTAGGACCGCCTTCAAGCTATACCACTTACCTGAGCCGCCGTAGGACCGCCGTTCACCGGCCGGCGACGAAACAAAAACGGGCTTGATTGAGGCATTTCGTCGAACATGTGGGGGGCGCGACAAAAACCGGGGAATTTTGACCTCCTCCGGCGATCCGGTCAATCCCAGCGGCTTGGGTTCACCTCCGACGGCGGCTATGGATAGGGATCGACGACGGTATGGGCCGGGAATCGCGCGACACGGCCGGCGCGAGTCCCGGCCACACCGGACACCGAAACAGGGGAAAACAGAGGCGGAGACTCGGCCGGGAGAGCTCACCGGTCGACGGCGCGTTCGGGTGGCTTCAGCTACTCTGTGGGCGACGGCGACGCTACTGGTTCCCTTTCCTTCTCCGGCGAGGCCTCGGTTCGATCCTCCCTCTCTCTCTCTTTGTCTCTCTTTCTATCTCTCTGTTCTCAGCTCTCTCTCACTCTGTCTCTCTCTCTGTATTCTCTCTCCGTCTGTTTCTTTCTCAAAAATGGCCGGAGGGGTGCTCCGGGCGTCGCCGGTCAGCTACTGGAGACGGCGAGACCGGCTGGGACTCCAGGCCCCTCTCTCTTCTCTATTTCTCTCCCGGTTCTCTCTCCGTTTCTTTGTTTCTCTCCCCAAATGGCCGACCGGGGGCCTCTCTCTCTCTTCCGGCTTATAGATGGCGACGACGACGACCCCCCTGTTCCCTTGCGTCTGCAATGACGCCGGCCTGCACCGGCCTACTCTGGTCCGCGACTTCGCGGTCATTTAGGCCGGTGCAGAGCAGAGTCAGGGGAACAGGGAGCCGAGAGGGAGGAGGGGATAAGGCAGCCGGGAAAACGGGGGAAGAAGGGACTGGCAATTAATGCCAGTCCCTTTGGCGTGCTCGGCCGAGCTTCCCTGGCCTGCTGACGACGATGACGAGGGGCGGCGCCGCCGTGCGTCGGCGTGACGACGCGGACAGAGGCGAACAGAGCAGGGAAAGGGACTGCTCGTGGGGAGAAGGAAGAAGAAGGGAGCTGGGCCGGGCCAGGCCCAGCTCGCGCGGAAAAAGAGGAAAAAAGGGAGAAGCGGGCTGGGCCGTGCGAAAGGGGAAGAAAAAAGAAAAAGAAGGAGAGGGCCTTGGGCCCGCGAAATGGAAAAAGAAAAGAAAAAGGGCCTGGGCCCGCGGAAGGGAAAAAGGAAAAGGGCCGGGTCGACCTTGCCCCGACCCGGCCCGACTCGATTTTTTCTTTCTTTTTTTTTTCTTCTTTTTTTTTATGTAATTTATTCATTTTACATTTATATTATTATTATTTTTTATTTTTTTATTTTTTTGGAATTTTTTAAATTAACACTTTAATAAACTATATTAACACAAACACGCCTAATTTCTATATGCAATGCATGGAAATATATATTTTTTTGTTTTAGGAATTAATAGAAATTAACTCCTAAATTTTGTGTATTTAATTTTGGGGCAGATTAAAAATAGGTGTTAACAATCCTTCTATTGCTAGGTCGAATTTAAGGAGAAACGTGTACAAGAAAATCTATAACATTAACTGGGCATGTCACTTTCCTAATTTCTTATCGATTGCATCTTTTTTCCCATGTTGGTTGGTTGCACAGAGGTCTTTAACCAATTCAAGGATAGTGAAGGGAACTTCCGGAAATTGCTCATCATCCACGCGCGCCGATTACTAAGCCTATATGAAGCTTGCCATTTAAGGAGTCATGGTGATTCTACCTTGGATGAAGGACTTCCTATTGCTATAACTTACCTTGAATCAATGGATGAGAGCAAAGTGAGCACTAGTCTTACGAAACAAGTGAAACATGCCCTAAAGCAGCCACTTTGCAAGGGATTGCTGAGGCTCGAGGCGAGGCGTTATGTTCCACTCTACCAAGAAGAGCCTTCACATGACAAAGTCTTGCTCACCTTGGCTAAACTAGATTTCAACTTACTACAAGAGCAACACCAGAAGGAACTTGGGCAGATTACTAGGTTCATTAACTTCATGTGATAGCATAATCTAAAATTAGCTTCTCGATGATGTTTTAACAATGCCCAAACTATTGATTATGTTCTAACAATTCCCGAACTATCTATTTTTCTTGTTGTGTTTTCCAAAGGTTAACTCGTCTAGTTTCAATTTACCCTTCTAAATAGTGCTTTTTCAAAGTCCTTTACAAGTGAAAAAAAGGAGTTTAAAATATGCGAAGTCATCGGGCTAAAGTACTTTCAGCAATGCTCATGTTCGCTTAATCATAGGTGGTGGAAGGATATAGATGTTCCAAGGAAGTTCCCATTCGCTAGAGACAGGATTGTGTAGTTGTTCTTCTGGACCACAGGAGTATATTTCGAGCCGGAGTTCGCCATGGGCAGAGATATACTAACTAAAGTGATCTCTTTGACTTCCATTCTTGATGATATCTACGACGTCTATGGCACATTTGAAGAACTTACGCTCCTCACCGAAGCAATCCAGAAGTACGTAATCCGTATTCTCTTTCTCAAACTTCTGAATTTGATCAATTTTGTATAGAGTCGAGTGTGTCATTTTCTAGGACTTTGAATTCAAGTGGGATGTTGATGCCATGGATGGTTTGCCAAAGTATATGCAAGCTTATTACAAGGAGATTTTCCGTCTCTATGAATATATATTGGCCACAAAAGGAAGGTTGTATCGCCTCGTCTATGCAAAAGAAGCCGTAAGCATCATCGATACACTTTAAATGCATCGAACACAACCTTTAGTTGGAAACCCGACATTCTTGTTTATGTTTAATGTCTCAGATGAAGAACAAGAGCATACTTTCAGGAAGCCAAATAATTCCATACCAACTACACACCAACACTGGACGAGTACATGCCCCTTCAACTTTTAACGACTGGCTATGGAATGTTAGTGACCACATCACTTGTGGGAATGGGCGATGTGGTCACAAAACATGCTTTGGAATGGTCGATCGGTGACTGCAAGATCGTGAAGGCTGCCCAAAACCGTCTCTAGGCTCATGGATGACGTTTCCTCTCACGAGGTATAACATAAACATAATGGCAAAAGGACACTATAAGTGCCATAACTTGTGTGCGGCGCTCACTTTGGTGCCATAACTTTTTTTCGGATCACTTTGGTGCCAAGTTGGAGGAAAAACGATCACTGAAGTGTCATAACTTTTTTTTGGATCACTTTAGTGCTAAAATTTTTGAAAAACGATCACTTAAGTGCTAAAATTTTTTAAAAACAATCATTTAAGTGCTAAAATTTTTAAAAAACGATCACTTAAGTGCCAATCTCTGGCGAGACTCCGGCGAGCCACGTCAGCTTCAGAAATTAATAAAAAACATGCCACGTCAGATTTCCGGCGAAAAATTGTGTACGGCACCGGAATTGGCACTTAAGTGATCGTTTTTCAAAAATTTTAGCACTAAAGTGATCCAAAAAAAAGTTATGGCACTAAAGTGAGCGCCGTACACAAGTTATAGCACTTGTAGTGTACTTTTGCCTAAACATAATTATCCTCCAGCAATCTATTAAAATTAAATCGACTACCAATTAATCTAATAACACCTATGTTGTTTGACATACAATTTGAGCAGGAGAGGGGGCACATGGTATCTACGGTGGAGTTGCTCGTGAAAGAGCACGGCCTCTCAGAGCAGGAAGCTCTGGGGGAACCCCAGAAAGGAATCATCGATAAGTGGAAGGACTTCAATGAGGAGTTTCTTCGTCCAACCGTGGTCCCAATGCCGATTCTCATGCGAATACTCAATCTTGCACGGGTGATGGATGTGTTATACAGCGATGGAGATAATTACACTCATTCTGGAACCAAGCTCAAAGATTATGTGACATCGCTCTTCGTGAATCCCTTGCCGATGTGATGTTTGGACCAAACGTCGTCACACCAATTTGGTTATTGTCATTCAGTAGTCTATTGATTATGTCTTTAAACTCCTATTTTCCCAAATGTAATATCATTACCTGCATGTACTTTCAAATTGATGTGTGTGATAAGACTCATAAATAAACGGTGCATATGGGTATGGTGTTGCTATGTTTGCAAGTCTAGTGTATCATGCAATTGTAATATTTCAATGATTCCTAACACTTAGGAAAATTGTCCAAAAAATCCTAAATCTATTGTTCAGTGGCCAATTAAGTTGTAAACCTTTCAACTGTGTCAATTTAGTACTAAACATTTTAACGATTTGTCAATTTAGTCATATACATTTCAATTAAACAAATTTTGTCCTAAACCTTTAGACGATTTGCCAATTTAGTCCTAAACAATTTGACAATTTCCAATTTAGTCTTCCTAACTAATTTTGGTTAGATATCAACGTGGCGATCTTGTCAGCACCAATCGTCCTACACAGAATTAGGGTTTGAAGAAAACAAGGAATTTAGCCCCAATTCGAAAATTTGAGGTAAATAACACACATGAACGACGTCGTTTAGGGCAATTCATGCTGACTTACTTTACCGGCGAGCCATGTCGATCGTAAAAACATTAAACTATTTACATGTTAGATTTCTCGGTAAGCCAAATCGGCAATGGCACTAAAGTGGTTGTTTGTCTTTTTACAAGAGTGGCATTCAAGTTATCGCTCAAAAGTTCTGGTATTGAAGTGAGCACCGTACGAAAGTAATGACACTTTAATTATCCTTTTTCCCATGGATATCCTATCATAAATTTGGTGCACTTAGAATAGGATTTTAAATCTTTGAAAGTCCTCCAATGTGTCCCGCTACTCCGACCTTCACCCCACCAATGCGTGGCACTCCCCCATAGTGCCTCGAGGCTGCCGTCTATCCGTTACCCTCGTGATCGATTTCCTCGTGGTCGTCGTTGTCTACGCAACCCTCATGCAAGGATCGCAACCCCCTGTCCACGTCACAGAAACGGAGAGAGAGCTCGACGAGATTGATGTAAAACTTGTTGAGGAAAACTCCTACTGATTTTGAAGTTGACAAAACCTTTCATAATGTTTGAAAATCTGATACTTATTCTGAACCTTCTCATTTCAGGTATATAAGTTTCTGGAAGCTTAGAAGGAAGGTTTTCAGATTTTTTACAAGTTAGAAGAATTATCTAAGTTCTGAGATATTTTTCAGACGCAGAAATATTTCAAACTTTATAAGTTCTTGAAGACCCACAAAAACTAAAGTTCTGAGATTCAGACTCAAAAACAAGTTTTTTAGAAGCAGATGCGTAAGCTGAAATTTTTTAGAAGCTGAAATTTTTCAGAAGCAGACGCAGAAGCTGAAATTTTCAGAAGCAGACGAAGACGCAGTATTTCTTCAGAAGCAAAACTCAGAACGAAGAATAACAGCTAGTGATCTGGCATGGATTTCACAGAAGGAAAGTTTTGATTAGTTCAATCTTAATCAAATTGATTGACAATCAAATACCAAGACAAGAATACTTTACAACGGACAAAACTCTACTTATGGAAACCAAGATTCTGATTGTATGGGCGACCAGAATCAGCGGGATTCAGAATTTGTCATCTAACAGCTACTCAATCCTTATTATCCAAATCTGTCCTGGGTGAAGATTGGAAGATGATCCTCTGCAAGCTGTCCAACGGCTAGTGTGGATGTAGAGGAGTATTTAAGGAGATCGCGAGCAGCAAAAGAAGATAGATTCAAGAATCAACAAGTCCAAAAGCCTGAGCTTACTCCATTCTGTTCTCTTGTCATTCTGCACTTAAGATCAAGATCTTGAGGATTACTTTGTAAAGAGTGATTGTGTGAGATAGAGAGTCCTATCACACACAATAGTTCTGAGACTCAGAATCTGTAAATTCCTTTTGATTACATAGTGAAATCCAGCCGGTAGGCTTTAAGCGTGGGAGAGTGGACGTAGGCTTGCTATAAGCCGAACCACTATAAACTTGTGTGCAGATTCTCTTTTCCTTATATCTTATTTTACTTTCTGCATTTCCCATTTGATCTAACTTGAATCTGAATTTTATTCAGACTCTTTTATTATTCGTTTTATTTCCGCACAAATATCAAAGATTTGTTTAGGATCACCTATTCACCCCCCTCTAGGTGACCCGTGCTAGCCACTTCAATTGGTATCAGAGCAGGTTGCTCATTTATTGAAGTGTTTTACTTCTGAGCTAACGATCTATATGGCTAGCTATGGTGCTCTAGGGCTCATTGAAGGACAGAGCAACAACAGACCACCATATTTCGATGGCAAGGAATATAGTATCTGGAAGAACAAGATGAAGGCATTCATTAAGTCAAATGATCATATGCAATGGGATGTCATCATCAAAGGAGTCAATCCAAAATCTTCAGATTCAAAAGAAAAGGCAGATGCAAGCAAAGCAGCAGATACTCCATTATCTCAAACTGAGATATCCAAAAGAGAAACTTCAGATTCAAAAGCAATTTATTCTCTCTACTGTGCTTTATCTCCTGTTGAATATAAGAAAATTGCTGCTTGTGAATCTGCTAAGGAAATCTGGGATACTCTCTATGTTACTTATGAAGAAACAGATCGAGCCAAGGAAACTCAAATCAATATTTTGCTTGGTCAATATGAATCCTTCAAAATGAAACCTGGAGAATTAATTGCTGATTATTATGACAGGTTTACTGACATAGTAAACGGTTTTGCCTATCAAGAACAACCAGTCCCAGATGCATTAAAAGTCAACAAACTTCTGAGAGGACTGACAAATCAGTGGGACAACATCAAAACATCTCTTCGTGAGACTCAAAGGATCAAGCCTCTATCAGTGAATGAGTTGATTGGAACTCTTCAATCATATGAGACTGAGAAGCGAAATGAGGAGATTGAAACCAGAGGTAATAAGTCAATTGCATTAAAAACTAACATTGATTCTGATGCAGATTCTGAAGATGAAGATGTTGATGATGAAGAATTAGCCCTCAAAGGGAAGAAGCCTTTTGAAAATAAGAAGCCTTTCGATGAGACAGAGAGATCAAAGGATATAATATGCTTTCACTGTAGGAAACGTGAACATATAAAGCCTACCTGTCTACTTCTAAAAAAGAAGACCAAATTTGAGAAAGCAAAGAAGGCCTTAAAGGCAGAAACTTGGAGTGACACAGAGTGCGAAGACAGTGATGAAGATATCTCAAATTTCTGTCTAATGGCAAAGTCAGATTCAGACTCAGATTCTGATTCTGATCCCAAAATGGAAATCGAGGTAAAATCTTTTGAAATGTCTATTGAAGTATCAAATTATATTGATGAATTATGTTTTGAATTTAAAACTGCTCTTAAAAGAATCTCTTCTCTGAAAGAGGAAATTTCATCACTAAGGCAACAGGATCTTTCTCAAAAAGAAAGAATCGATTTCCTTCAAAAAGAATTTCATCAAATCAAGGAAAATCGAGATTTTCTTTCCAAAGAAAATACTGTTTTGAAAAAGGAAATTTCAGAAATTACTTCCAAGTTTTCAAAAGGCTCAGATACCTTGAAGCATATCCTTTCCATTCAAATTCCTTACTATAACAAATCTGGTCTGGGATTTGTAAAGGAAAGTGACAGCTTGATTGATTTTCCAAAAGTCAAGGAGAGATTAAGACAAAGACCTCCTCGACAAGTTTATAAAAACCATTTCAAAAAGAATTTTGTAAAACCTGTTGGTCGAAGTGCTCTCAAATGCTCAAATTGTGGAGATCCACAACATTTTGAGAATGAATGTCCTAAGGTCTGGAGACCTGTTCGAAGAGAATTTGTTAAGACAGCCTATACTAATACTCAAGGACCCAAGCAAATTTGGGTACCAAAGAAAACTTGAGACGTTGTGATTCTTGCAGGTTACCACAAAAAGAAAAAGAAAGTGGTATCTAGACAGTGGATGCTCCAGACATAAGACAGGAGATCCAAGCATATTCGCTGATCTTCAAAATCTGAAGGGTGGAAAAGTTTCCTTTGGACGAAATACCAAAGGACAAATCATTGGCAAATGAACAGTTGAAATTGGAGGACTCACAATCAATGATGTTTCATTGGTAAAAGGACGCAACTACAATTTGATAAGTATAAGCCAACTATGTGATACAGGTTTCAGAATCAACTTCCAAGAAGACACATGTTTAGGAACAAGCAAAGACTCTTCTCAAACATTCACAGGAAGAAGACATGGCAATATTTATCTTCTGGATGTTAATCCAAACTCCAATCATTGCTTAATCTCAATCAAAGAGGATGAAGATCTTTGGCATAGAAGGTTGGGGCATATCAGTATGAAACAAATCTCAAAGATCTCAAACAAGAAACTGGTTCGAGGTTTGCCAGATTTGAAATACAGGAAAACAGAATTATGCAATGCCTGCACTCTAGGAAAACAAGTAAGAAGTTCTTTCAAATCTATACATCATGTTTCCACTGATCGTGCTCTGCAGCTTCTTCATATGGATCTGTTTGGACCAACCAGAACGCAAAGTATTGATGGTAAGAAATACTGTTTAGTTATTATTGATGATTTCACAAGATTTACTTGGGTGTTCTTTCTTGCTCATAAAAATGAGGCATTTTCATACTTTTCAAAATTTACAAAAAGAGTTCAAAATGAAAAGGGCTATTCCATTTCCTGCATTAAAACAGATCATGGGGGAGAATTTGAAAATCAAAGTTTTTCAGATTTTTGTGAGGAAAATGGCTTTCAACATAATTTTTCTACTCCATATACACCAGAACAAAATGGTGTTGTGGAAAGGAAAAATCGTTCCTTGCAAGAAATGGCAAGAACATTGTTGATTGAAAGCAAGATTCCTTATCATTTCTGGGCAGATGCAGTATTTACAGCATGTTATATCATCAACAGAGCCTTTCTCAGACCCACTCTTAAGAAAACCCCCTATGAGCTTTTCAAAGGTAGAAAGCCCAACATTTCATACTTTCGTGTGTTTGGTTGTAAATGCTTTATTCTTAAGAATCCAAATGATCGTCCTGGAAAGTTTGATGAGAAAGCAGATGAAGGATTCTTCCTTGGATACTCCACTACAAGCAAAGCTTACAGAGTTTTCAACAAGAATTCTCAGACTGTGGAAGAAACAATGAATGTGAAGTTTGAAGAAAATATTCAGACTCACAAGTATGAATCTGAACCTCCCCACATTCAAGTGTCTTCAGAAGGTCATCTAGAATCTCAAAAGATCGAAGATTCTGTGGAAGAAGAAATAAAAGACAATATACAGACTCAACCAGAAAATTTAGAGTCAGCAAATATTCAGAAGGAAAGATTTGACAAGAACTGGAAACACAAGTCCAGTCATCCGAAAAACCTCATCATTGGAGAAATAGAAGATGGTATCAAGACCAGATCCAAACAAAAGGAGAACATCAGCAACTTGGCATTGATATCTGAAATAGAACCAAAAGATATTGAAGAAGCTTTATTAGATGAAAGCTGGATAGAAGCTATGCAAGAGGAACTTCAGCAGTTCAGAATCAATGAAGTATGGGAGCTTGTGCCAAGACCTAAAAACCATCCAATAATTGGAACAAAATGGGTGTTCAGAAACAAACTGGATGACAAAGGGAAGGTCACAAGAAACAAGGCAAGACTGGTTGCAAAAGGCTATTCTCAAGAAGAAGGCATTGATTATGATGAAACATATGCACTAGTTGCAAGGTTAGAAGCCATTCGGCTATTATTAGCTTATGCTTGTTTTCATAACTTTAAACTGTTTCAGATGGACGTGAAAAGTGCCTTCCTGAATGGCTACATTAAAGAAGAAGTATATGTGGATCAACCACCTGGTTTTGAAGAACCAAGAAAGACTGATTATGTTTACAGACTCAAAAAGGCCCTTTACGGTCTGAAACAGGCACCCAGAGCTTGGTACGAAAGGCTAAGTAATTTCCTTCTGCAAAATGATTTCACAAAGGGTAAGGTAGATACAACTCTATTTGTTAAGAAAAAGGGTAAGGATTTTCTACTTGTTTAAATCTATGTTGATGATATTATCTTTGGATCTTCTAACGAATTACTTTGCAAGGAATTCTCTAAGAATATGCAGAACGAGTTCGAGATAAGCATGATGGGAGAACTAACATTCTTTCTTGGCTTACAAGTGAAACAAATGAAAGATGGTACCTTCATTTGCCAAGAAAAGTATGCCAAGGATATAGTCAAAAAGTTTGGACTGCAAAATTGCAAGAAGACAGACACTCCAATGTCTCAATCATCCAAGCTAGACAAAGATGTAAATGGTAAAAAGGTTGATCAGAAGGTATATAGAAGCATGATAGGCTCTCTATTATATCTTACTGCATCTAGACCTGACATACTCTTTAGCGTCTGTATGTGTGCGAGATTTCAGTCAGATCCAAAGGAATCGCATCTTTCTGCAGTAAAGAGGATAATCAAATATATTGGAACTTATCCAATGCTAGGTCTTTGATATTCCAAAGATTCAGATTTTACTCTTACTGGTTATTCAGATGCTGACTTAGCTGGATGTAAAGTGGACAGGAAAAGCACTATAGGTACATGCCAACTGCTTGGAAATATGCTAGTATCCTGGTATTCAAAGAAGCAGAATACAGTCGCACTTTCAACAGCAGAAGCAGAATACGTAGCCTTGGGAAGCTGCTGTGCACAGATTCTGTGGATGAAGCAGCAGTTGCGAGATTTTGCTGTTGAAGACTCAAATGTTGCAATCAAATGTGACAATACCAGTGCCATTAATCTCACTAAGAATCCCATTCTTCATTCTCGAGCCAAGCATATTGAGATCAAACATCATTTCATTAGAGATTATGTTCAAAATGGTGATGTGAATGTTCAATTTATTGATTCTAAGAATCAATTAGCTGATATATTCACAAAACCCCTTAATAAATCTTTGTTTGAATATATTAGAAACAAACTGTGCATTACTTATCCTTTTTGTTGAAGCTTTTTACAGACAGGAATTTTTCAGACTCAAGTGATCTTGGTCTGAACATTTTTCAGACTCTCAAGAACGGTACGTACATAGTTTAAAGTTTGGCGGGAATATTTTTGGCGGGATATTTTCACATTTGTTATATTTGGAAGTAAATCAGGTACGTATCCTAATTTATTTGGGTAATTGCATTTAGAATATTATCTTGATTTTATACTGATCTTTTATGCTTCAGAAAATCTATTTCCTTCCTATTTTACTTTGGCCTATTTTTTACCTTCTAAAAATAACATTTTATTCGTAAAACCCGTCCTTCACCTTTATAAACATTTTCGTCTCTTATCAAAACCCTCATCAGTACGTTTTTCTGCTCAAACATTTCCGAGACTCAGAGACCCTCCTCGTCTTCCTTCCTCCGAAAGATCAAAACTTTTTGTCCCAGAAGGAATCAAAATGCCTTTCAAGAGAAGATCGTCACGTATTTTGAATCAAGAGTCTAAATCTCCTGCACCACCAGAGTTTATGGAAATCTCAGACACAGAGTCGAAACATCTTGAAGAACCTACTCATGCGACACCAACTCCTCGATCGTCATCTCCCAAATGAACGGGTAAAATAGATTTTCGTTTCAAGAACATCAAACTTGTGTGGCAAAATTATCAAAGGTTGAAGAGAGGTAATGCTTCTTCTGCGGCTCTTCTAAGATGCCTCAAAGACAATGATCTTCGGTCTGAAACTCATCTTGTTCAAAAGTATTCTGAGTTTACTGCTGGGTCTGATCACACTCCTGCCAGCACAACCCCAAATATGCCTCTTTCCAGAAAAGGGAAAGAAAAAGTCGGAGAAACATCCACTCCGTCTGCAAAGAAATCTGTAAGCCCTAAATCTTCATCAAAGTTTGTTATTCCTGAAGATGATGGTCGGCTTTTTGAGCTCTTTGAAATGAAGGTGGGCATAGCATCTGGTATGCCAGGAACAGGTAGATTGTTTAGAAGTTCTGAGCATAATACCTGTTATAAGCTTTTACTCGCTCGAGGAGTTATGAATCACAGAACCGTGGACTTCGCCTGTCTAGAGAAGGCTGATATTCTTGTCAAACATCTATTCGAGAAACAAGGCATTTATGAGTTTTGTCTTCAATCTGCAACTGTTTATTCTGAGTTAACAGCCTATTTCTATTCCAATCTTTCAATTTTGTCGCCAAACTGGCTCCAGTTCACTGTTGGTGACAAGAAATTTGATATAAAGGCTGATTTGCTGGCAAGAATAATTGGAGCAAAATACTCCAAATTCATTCCATTGGAGGTAAACTATGAAGAGGCTTCCAAGGTAGCTTCTGAAAAACCCAACTTTGCTCTGGAATCAAAGAGGCATATCACTTATTTTGACTTATCCAGAAGATCCATCATTCTGCACAAAATCATCATAAACTGTTTGAAGCCGAAAGCAGCCTCCAAAACTGACCTGTCCAAGTCTGAACTTAAACTCATCTGGGCTCTATTGAAAGGTCAATCTTTTTCCCTTCCCCATATCATCATATTCCATATGTACAGGACACTACAAAAGGACAAAGGACAGCTACCATATGATGCATTGATCTCAAGAATTTTTATGTTCCTGAAAATATCAATTCCTGATGAATTGCAACAGAACAGTGTTCCCTGTATGTTTGTTGGAGAAAAAATGCTCTCCAAGATGAAACAATTTGATGATGTAAGGGAAAAGATCAAGGGAAAAAAAGCTCTTCATTCTGAGGCTACTTCTGCTGGAAAGTCAAATATTAGAAAAACAGAGCAGAGAAGAGGGGCAGAACCAGGAAGCAAGAAGAAAGAATCTCCAATCCCATTGAAGGTATATAGCAAGAAAAGAAAAATCCTTCTGCATGACGAAAGTGATGAAGCAGAAGAAGAACACCTTCATACAGGCCATGCTGATGTTCCAGAACATGCTTCTGAACCAGTTCCAAATGTTTCAGAACCAACTTTTACAATCATGTCTCTGAAGAACAAGCACCTGTTCAGAGGGAGATTCCACCAGAAGCAACCAAGGAGTTCGAACAGCCTGAGCGAGATAATGTCCAAGAACAGTCTTCCAACAGTCAGAACATCCTCTCACTTCTGCTTAAAATCAATGACAAACAGACTGCACTGGAACTAGAAGTAAAGAATCTGCAGAAAATTGTTGAGGAAAACAACCACACTCAACGACTTCAAGCAGCTGTAGACAAAGCAGAACTGCAGGAGGCCATTGCTCAATGCTCATCCAACATGGAGAAAGCAGTGGGTCAATGTAGTTCAAGGATTGAGGAGGCTGTCTCTATCTTGGAAAACTTTCAACTGATCCGAACTCCTTCCAAAAAATAGCCTATTTAAAATTTCTTCTCCAAAGTTTCATTTTTGGTCTGTAATGTCATTAACATTATTTATTTAGACTGGTTATCTTCTTAATATCAATGATTTACTTTCTCTATCTTTATCTTTTTGCTGATGACAAAAAGGGGGAGAAAATATGCAGATTTAATGCAGGCTATAATCAAAGGAAGCAAAGGAGCACACAGATTTCAACAGAGTTTGATTTTTCAATTTGTGATTAATGCGCTAAATATGATTGCTTACTTCCAATTTATTTCAAACTGACCTAATCTGTAGGAAAGTTTTGTCACCATAAAAAAGGGGGAGATTGTTGAGGAAAACTCCTACTGATTTTGAAGTTGACAAAACCTTCCATAATGTTTGAAAATCTGATACTTATTCTGAACCTTCTCATTTCATGTATATAAGTTTCTGGAAGCTTAGAAGGAAGGTTTTCAGATTTTTTACAAGTTAGAAGAATTATCTAAGTTCTGAGATATTTTTCAGACGCAGAAATATTTCAAACTTTATAAGTTCTTGAAGACCCACAAAAACTAAAGTTCTGAGATTCAGTCTCAAAAACAAGTTTTTTAGAAGCAGATGCGTAAGCTGAAATTTTTTAGAAGCTGAAATTTTTCAGAAGCAGACGCAGAAGCTGAAATTTTCAAAAGTAGACGAAGACGCAGTATTTCTTCAGAAGCAAAACTCAGAACGAAGAATAACAGCTAGTGATCTGGCATGGATTTCACAGAAGGAAAGTTTTGATTAGTTCAATCTTAATCAAATTGATTGACAATCAAATACCAAGACAAGAATACTTTACAACGGACAAAACTCTACTTATGGAAACCAAGATTCTGATTGTATGGTCGACCAGAATCAGCGGGATTTAGAATTTGTCATCTAACTGCTACTCAATCCTTATTATCCAAATCTGTCCTGGGTGAAGATTGGAAGATGATCCTCTGCAAGCTGTCCAACGGCTAGTGTGGATGTAGAGGAGTATTTAAGGAGATCGCGAGCAGCAAAAGAAGATAGATTCAAGAATCAACAAGTCCAAAAGCCTGAGCTTATTCCATTCTGTTCTCTTGTCATTCTGCACTTAAGATCAAGATCTTGAGTATTACTTTGTAAAGAGTGATTGTGTGAGATAGAGAGTCCTATCATACACAATAGTTCTGAGACTCAGAATCTATAAATTCCTCTTGATTACATAGTGAAATCCAGCCGATAGGCTGTAAGCGTGGGAGAGTGGACGTAGGCTTGCTATAAGCCGAACCACTATAAACTTATGTGCAGATTCTCTTTTCCTTATCTCTTATTTTACTTTCTGCATTTCCCATTTGATCTAACTTGAATCTGAATTTTATTCAGACTCTTTTATTATTCGTTTTATTTCCGCACAAATATCAAAGATTTGTTTAGGATCACCTATTCACCCCCCTCTAGGTGACCCGTGCTAGCCACTTCAAAACTGAGAATTATCAAAGGCCACCTGGACTTAGTAATTGACTGGATTCCAGGAATGAAAGACATTAAATTGTGGGCCTGCCAACCTTCCTTCGTAGCTCATATCCTGATGATCTTCCATACCTTTGATGCCCTTGAGTCAGAATTGCTTAGTGCCCTTGAGTTAATTTTACTCCGAGTTTATGCAAATGGCCCACTCTCGTTGCTTCTAAACAAACTAGCGAGGAAGAGAGCCCCCTGAAATCTATTGAGTGCAATGTGTGGAGAGAACATACAGTATCTTCGACAGCACATCTCAAGGGAAACGAACTTGCTTTTATACTTTAATTTCGGCACCATAGCTGTCTTGACAAGAGAAGAGCTTATGGTTTTGCAACAAGACTGGCCAACAGCAAACATCCATTCGATAATTAGGCCCGACCTCGTAAGTGGGGGGAGGGGGGGGGGATTCAGCAGTTCTTTTCCTGGGAGTACGCTGAAGAAACAGACAAAAGGAATATGCTTGTAGGTTGGTGTCCACGGGAGGCAATTCTCAACCACTTGTCAATTAGAGGATTCTTAATGGTGATAGAGGCCATGCAGCATCATTGGAAGGTGTTCATGACGAGGACAGTGGAAGGAGGCGATTTGGACGAAGATGGAGATGTCAATTGGGAAGCTACGGTTAATTGGCCGTTGACAACGATTACAGCTTGTTCTTCTTGATTTCTTAAGATTTTTTTTATTTTTTTTTATCTAATTCGGTTTTATCCCATTCCCTTACTCAGATTTCTTTTCTAGCATTTTATCTAGATATATACGGATTAGAATAATGACGCAAACGATCCTTGAACTTTAACTCAATGTACAATGTGGTCTATGAACTTTTAATTTGTTAAATATGATCCCTGATTTTTCGGTAAATGTTCAAACTAGTCCCTAGATAATATGAAAATATCCTATATTATCCTTTTATTAATTTAAGTAAAGGAAGAACGTTGAACATTTTTATATAGTTTAGGGATTAGTTTGAACATATACCAAAATTTCAAGTACCACATTGAATAAATTAGGGATAATGACACAAATTGTCCCTAAAATTTGACCCAATGTGCAATGTGATTCTTGAACTTTTAATTTATTCAATGTGGTCTCTAAACTTTAGCCTAATGTGCAATGTAGTCCCTAAACTTTTAATTTGTTTAATATGATCCCTAAAATTTTGGTATATGTTTAAGCTAGTCCCTAAACTATATGAAAATATTTTTTTAGGAAACGATCGAAGCTCCTCTTTTGTAAAATCAAAACATTGATACCGATCACAATCTTATATGTCAGGATTTGGGAATGACCTATAACACAACAAATCTAATGTGAAATTCAAAAGGCATTGTTAAACAAGAGATAAGTAAGAACAATCGTAGATGGTGGATTTATATTAGATCTGTCAAACGAGTAAGTCGAGTCAGAGCGGGTTATAAATGGTCTAACTCAAATTGACCAATTAACTTATTTATGACCTATTTATGCATAATACAAATTTCTCGACCCGTTCCTACTCGACCATATTATTAAAACACTTTCATATTTAACCAAATCTAGGAAAAATTGTTTCTTATGAATTTTTTAAAAAATTATATTACTAAAACAATTACTTGCATTGCAAATCTAGTGGATAATTTTCATAATTTCTTTTTTAAAAAATTTTACATTTTTTCTTTTTTCTTTCTTTATTTTTCTTTTTTTTCTTCTATTTCCAGCGACTCTCGCCAGCCACTAGGCAAGAGCTCAAGGCCCTCACCGCCCGCTAGCAAGGGTCCCAACCCTCGCTCAGACTTGGCGAGGGCCGCGAACCCCTTGCCGGCAGCTAGTGAGGGTCATGGCCCTTGCCCCAACATATATGAAAGAGAAGATTTACCAAATATCTCTAAGCTTAACTAGAAGAGGGAAAGAGAAAATCTACCAAATATCTCTAACTAATTATAAAAGATATACTAAGTATTATGCTAACTAAAAACAAAAAAAAAATAAAAAGTAAATCCTAACTAATAATAAGAGATACACCAAATATTAAAAAAAAAGTTAATACCACCAAAAACTCTAAACCGGTACATGTGTGACAATTTTACCCTAAACTTTTTTTTACCACCAAAAACTCCAAACTGGTACACCTTTGATAATTTTACCCCGAACTTTTTTTTTTACTATAAAAAACCCCAAAACTAGTACACTTGTGATAATTTTACTCCAAACTGATAAACTCGTGATAAATTTACTCTAAACTATTTTTTTTATCACAAAAAACCTCAAATTGATACATCTGTGACAATTTTACTCCGAACTAATAATTTTTTAATATTATTTTTTTGAATTTTTTTATATTTTTCTTTTCTTTTTTTTCTTCATCTTCAACCTCTGGCTTGTCGCCGGACCGACTACCGGCCAGAGGCGGAAGCCGGCAAGGTTGGCCCCGCTGGTCGCTAGCGAGGCTCGACCTCGCCGGCGTCGAGCGAGGGCTGTCCTCGCCTGAGTCGGGCGAAGGCTGTCCTCGCTTGACTCAGGCGAGGGTTGCCCTCGCCCGCCCAAGCGAGGGTTGGCCTCACCCGACGCCTGCAAGGGCTGGCCTTGCCCGATGCCGGCGAGGGCAACCCTCACTCGACGTAGGCGAGGGTTGCCCTCGCCAGATCCGACAAGGGCAGCCTTTGCCCGATTTAGGTGAGGGTCGCCCTTGCTCGACGTCGGCGAGGGCGGCCCTTGCTAACAGCCGGCAGGGCCGACCTTACCGGCTTCCACCTCTGGCCGATCGCCGGTCCGGCGACCGACCAAAGGTTAAAGATGAAGAAAAAAAAGAAAAGAAAAAACAAAAAAATTAATAAAAATTGGAAAAAATAAAAAATAATATTAAAATTTTAGTTCAGGGTAAAATTGTCACATATGTACCAGTTTGGGGTTTTTTGTGGTATGTTCAGGGTAAAATTGTCACAAGTATACCAGTTTGGGGTTTTTTTTGGTATGTTCGAAGTAAAATTATCTCATGTGTACTAGTTTGAGGTTTTTTGTGGTTAAAAAAAGTTCAGGATAAAATTGTCATATGTATACCAGTTTGGAATTTTTTGTGATATTAACCCTAAAAAAAAAAGTAAAATGTAAACCTTTAGCAAATCTTCAATAATAGCCCTAAGCACTGCAAGGACGACACTTATGACGGGAGCTGTCCCTAAAGAGTCGGTCTAAAGACGGCTTTCACCAACCATAAAAAGGCACGTGTGTTTTGTTTTCTTAGGCCGATTGCTCCGTAATTGGAGGCTTTCAGTTTCCTAAATAAATAAACTAAGCTAATCTTGTAAAATTACATAGTAATAATTCTTCTCCGGAAATTGGGTATGCCGGACCTTTCAGTCATATTATAGCATACGTGAGCTTATGAGTTATGATTGCGAAAGTATTTATAAGTTGTATAAATACCAATATTTCAAAATAGAAAAAAAAAGAATAAAGATAAAGGGAACAAACAAACAAATGAAAATTGAGAAAGAAAGAAAATTTTCAAATTAGGGTCCGAAGTGGGGCGATTTTCTCAAAAGAGAGTTTGAAGTTAACACTATCTCAAATAAGGGCCTCAATTGACCGATTTATTCTCAAATAAGGCCGGTGAATTCACTAAAAAATCCTCAACTTTAGGCCAAGTTCCAAATTTGCCTCAATTTTTTTTTCTTAGAAAAAACCCAAAACTTTAAGTTTAGTCTCAAATCTGCCCCGAATTTTGTTGTGTAAAAAAATTAGCAAATTTCAATTTATTTCAAAAAATATACCCCTATGATCCAGTCCCAACTTGACGTGGCGCTTTCATGTTAATAATAAATCAACATCAGCAAAGTAATGGGGCGATATGTACATACCAATGTCGCATTTCCACTTCAATAATAAATCCAACCCAATAAAAATTGTTGAAATTCTCCAAAATAATACCATTATCGGATATAAAAGTTAGGGACGATAATAAATCCACCCCAAAAAACTTTATTTAATTTTAAAAAAACCCTAATTTTTAGATTCAGTCCAAATTTGCTCTGAACTTTTCTTTATTTAAAATAAAGCCCTATTACTTTGTTGATGTGGATTTGTTATCGACGTTGAAGTGCCACATCAAATTGTGATTGGATCACGAGGTATATTTTTTAAAATAAATTGAATTTTGGTGTTTTTTTACACGAAACAAAATTTGGGGTAAATTTGGGACTGGTCATAAAATTTGGGGTTTTTTCTGAGACAAAAAAAAGTTCGGGACAGATTTGAGATTAAACCTAAAGTTTGGGGTTTTTTTTCCGAAATAAAAAAAATTCGGAACAGATTTGGGACTTGTCTTAAAGTTAGGAGGTTTTTTAGGGAACTAAGCCCTTGCCTAGCTCCACCAACTAGCCAAATCTTGTCCACGTCTAGGGGCATTCTCGTCGCAGTTCATTATTTTTTTTCTTTTTTTTCTTTATCCCCGTCTCTTTGTTTAATGTTTTTGTTGAAAGTGGCCTCGAAAGGGTTGCCGAGTGCATGAACGATGGCTCTCAACAGAGACTGGAAATGGGCATTCAGCCGAGACCCATCGAACTAGTCATGGCCACGGGCCGGTTTCGGCCCGGGCCCAGCCCGGTCAAACCCAGGCCTGGCCTGTTAACCGGGCCCGTGGTTTGGAACCGGCCTGTGGCCTACAGGCCCAGTTCCGGTTTTAGCAATTTTGGAATCGGCCCGGAACCGACGGTTCTGGGTCCGGTTCCAAAAAAAAATTATAAAAAAAAAATCTACAACAGGGCCTGCACGTCTGCATGCCTTGCTGCGGCCTGTTGCCAGGGCAGCCTTTGCAGGCTGCCTTGGAAACGGGCAAAAATTAAAAAAAAAAAAAAAGATAACCAGAACTTCCATAATCGTCATCCACTTCGCTAGGCTCTAAGCACTGTCGGAGTGGTGTCGTTGCAGAGAGAAGGTAATGGCGATGGAAGTTGCGGTCTCCACCAATTTCGGCGGATGCCCCCGGCGTTATTCCGTTGTCAACCACCGCCAACGACCCGCGAGTACGACCAAGGGTTTCGGACAAAAGTCCATCGTTCCGGCGACGAGGATAAGGAGGTCTTGTCGTGTTCTCGCTGCCAATAATCCCAAAAGGTTCAAGCTTAGGGGACTCGTACACCTCCCAGGTTACCCTCTCTCCTTTGCTCTGAACTATATCTGCTACCGGACTTTGCAATTGCGCATAGTTTCTGAAGACTCTAGAGCTTATCAGTTCCAACGCCATCTTCATTGCTGCCATAAACCTTCAGCCCCCGCGACCTCCACCTTGTCGCGACACCAACAGCTGCGGTCTCCTCCAGGTCCGGAAGTCCCTCCCTCCCTCCCTCTCTCTCCAAACCACAACGAAGCATCGAAACTCAGGAGCACGCGAGCGCAAGAGAATCGAAATCGGGCCATCATCGGAGAATCCACGGCAGCTCTGCTGGCAATGTGACGATCCGGCGAGCAGGAAAGAGAGCGCGCGAGGGAGGAGCAGAAGAAGAAGAAGAAGAAGAAGATCCGACATGCCGTCCCACCGCTGGATTCGATGCACCCGTACAATCGGCTCCCGAGCAGCGGACACTCCAGGTCCGGAACCAGCAGGAACCGGAACCAGCTCGAAACCGGAACCGGAACCGGCCGGTTCTGGTTCGTACATGGCCACGAACCGGAACCGCCGGTTCCTGAACCGTGGCCGTGACTACATCGAACTGCTGCATAGATGTCTATACACCACATAACGGGATTCCAGACTGACTGCTACGACGAAACAGACATTTCTCTTAAAACTTAGAGGGGTAAGAATTCGATCATAGAAATGTAGGTTGCAGCACAGCCTCCCTTCATTTTTTAGCAGTGATGATGACAATGACCAGCGACTCCGAGGCTCCACCAGCAACACCCACTGCAGCACCAAGAAACGCCATTTTTTTTCCATTCCAAGACCTAAACTCTAGTTTCGTCCCAGATAGCATCAAGGAAAAAGAAGGAGATTGAAGAAGAGTCACCGGGGATGGAAGCAAGAATTGTTGGGTGATGTATCATGAAACCCAAGCACTTCATGGCCTGGACAGCACTGCACAACATTTCAAAAGACATAGAAAAGGGCGAAACGACACTATAAGTGCCATAAGTTGTGTACGTCGCTCACTTTAGTGCCAAAAATTTTCGCTGGCTCACTTAACTGTCAAATCGGAGGAAAAATGATCACTAAAGTACCAAAAGTTTTTTTTGAATTACTTTAGTGCTAAAATTTTTGAAAAACGATTACTTAAGTGCCAATATCTGGCCAGCCACGTCAGCTTCATAAATTAATAAAAAAAATGCCACGTCGGATTTCCGGCAAAAAATTGTGTACGGCATCAGAATTGACACTTAAGTGATCGTTTTTCAAAAATTTTAGCACTTAAGTTATCGTTTTTCAAAAATTTTAGTATTAAAGTTATCCAAAAAAAATTTATGATGCCAAAGTGAGCGCCGTACACAACTTATGACACTTGTAGCGTTCTTTTGCCCAAAGAAAAATTAGAAACACGACATGTTAGGAGAAAAAATAAGAACCCTTATGATCCATAATCATTCTCTCTCAAACATTGTGAAAACGAATACTCCATTACCATTACAAAAACTTTAGTACTTCACTCTTCTTTTTTAAACAACATTTCATTTCTAAGAGAAATAATAGCAATTAAAAGCTTAAACCAGCCGAATATTCGCGGTGCAGTACGGGACTCTCCACTTCATTAATCAAACGGGGTCGTGAATTCATGAAAAAATTAACAAAAAGGACGAGTTGGGATAGACTAAAAAAAAACCCCATTTCTTCATCTTCTTCATGTACATCACTGTTGGGAAAAAGAACAATATTTGCGGAAAAAGGCCCGGATAATTTTCCCACTACTATTTCTGTGAATTAAATAGGATAAAATATTTGATGAAAGCGGTAAAGACGAATAGTAAATAACACCAGACTTTTAATGTGGAAACCCTTCAAGGTGAAGGGAAAAACCACGGTACCGTAGTCCACTTCAAACTTCTACTATGATAAATAATGGGATACAACTTCACCCTAAGGTGGATTTCTCACTGTCTTCAATTTGTGGATTTGAACCTCTCACAAATTGGATAACTCTCTCGAAGATAACTCTCTTGGAAGAAGAAGATTGTTTCTTTCGCTATACTCTCTGATCTTTTTGCTTTTTGTATATATCTCTCTCCATTGAGGAAGACTCCTATTTATAGGAGCAAATGCAATTCTAATTGGAATTGTACGATATGAAAATCATGGTGATTTGTTTCTGGAACACTCATGATTTTCTGGATGTGGAAGATCATGTTGATTTATTTCCCGATTTCTCTTGATTTTCTTTCCCCCTCCCTTTGGCCTCTCCAATTGGGAGTGACCTACTCAACAATCACCGACAAGAAGCGAGATTAGCTTACGAGAATGATCGGCGAGGACTTACGTTGCAGTGTGGTCGGAAACTGACTGTTCTTGGAGACGTAAAAGAGTGGAGTAGGCAAGTGACTTACTGGCTCCGACGTCCAGAGATACGAGGATTTGGGTGATTTCTTCGAGCTTAGGGGAGAAATTAGACATCCTTACCACGAAGAACGATCAAAAGATTGCAGATTTCGAAAGATACAGAGCTTCGGTCTTGACGATGAAACTGTTGGAGTTGGCGAATATTTCGGGGTCTCTTGCTTTTCATACCGGGCACGCCCACATAAGTTTAGGGAAATCAAAGTATGATCCGATAATATGTGACCCTGTGCACAGAACCTGCACACAAAATGTAGGGGTTTGTTGGTAGCGCCCCTGAAACGGGGGTCCTACTGACCGGACAGCAGGCAGGGGTTCCGCTCGCTAACCAAATAGCCCGCCAGTGAGCTGGCAGGGGCTCAGGAGCAGCGCCCCCGAAATGAAATCAGTTTTTTGGCTTATGTTTTAAGGTGACCTGTTTGTTGTGAGATTAAATGGATTCGGATAGGCTTGGGCCTTGAGCTCATTTAAGTCATATATATTGTACTTGTAACGAGTGGTTGTAGTTATAAAACCTAAATATCATAGTGGAATCTCTTTGCAAGACATAGCCCTATTCTAAAGTCAACCTGGGTAAACTCGTGTGTCAAATTTTTCATTATCTGTGTGATTATTCTTATTTGGTTTGGATATAACCCCATGAGAAACAAAGAAAGAAGAAAAAGATATATATATATATATATATATATATATATTGGGACGAGAATGCCCCTGGACGTGGACAAGATTTGGTTAGGTGGTAAGACAAGGCCTTTATTCAAGACTAAATTGGCCACTTTATCCCCTTATTTGAGATATTGTTCACTTTAGGTCCTATTTTGACAAAACGGCCCCATTTCGGACCCTTATTTGAAATTTTACTGAGAAAGGAAAAAAAAAAAGGGAAGAGAAACTTGTTTAGAGAAAGGGGACACGAGTGGAGGGCGAGTTCTTGAAAGGATGACACAGTCCCTCCTAAGAACACTCCTTTCATATAAAAGTACAGATTTCTATAAATTATGTCAAAGTTCGGTATGTCAATCAAACCCATTTCTTGATTCAATATAAGCTAAAAGAGTAGAATAGGGTCCTAAATAAGGAGAGAGATTTAAAAAGTAGGCCCGATTGCACCTATTCCTAATCCTAAATGAAATGAAACAACATAGGGATCCATATGTTAGTCGGCCTAAACCAGAGGCAGGTATAAATGCTATAACAAAACTTCGTAAGAAATCTGTCTTAGGAAATCTAAGGGAGGGTGCTTTTAACTGATGTGTATAATTTACAGTTGTTACCAAAAAGGTGTCACTTTGTAGTCGGTAGGAGCGCGAAGTAACTTTGACAAAGACATAAGAATTTGTCCAATGTAGAAAAAAGTGACGGCGGTGAACTCTACACTGGTGAAATCTTAACGCCCGGGATTGGTAGGTCTAAAAAAAAAGGTCCAAGTGCGAGGAGGTTACGAACATGGTGTCTATAAATAAATACCCGTCAAGTACTGATGTTTTGCAACGCAGAGAAAGCCTCTCCTGGCTCTTCCATTTGTGCATTGGTCTGACATCCACAAACGAAACGTAAGAACAGAGGGAATATGTCGCAGGTTTCAGCAATTCCATCTCCTTCTCCGAACAAAGGAGCAGGCCCCGTGATCCAACGTAAGTCGGCGGGTTATCATCCGAGCGTATGGGGGGATTACTTCCTTAAAAACGCTTCTCCCTCCAACTCAGTGGTTAGCAATTCTGTCATCTTCTTCTTTTGTTTTCTCGCAATTGCATTCTGAAGACGTCGCTTATATGATTCCAATTGGTCTCGTATCTATACATGTCGACAGTTGAAAATCATAAAAAGATGAAAGAAGGTTTAAAAACAACAATAACACTTTTAACTTCACCGACCATAGTATGTCCTCTGCTACAAGAAACATCTCATTATGGCATTAACCCCCTCCTCTCATACGGTCGTGGTTCTCATGGGTCCTCTTTCACATGTCATGTGAAAGCTAAATAGGTACACAGACGGGGCCATCAAAATTGAGTTAATTTTGTAAAGTTTAGTATTTCATGCTTGCTTTTATCTGAAATAGCGTGTAATATATTTGCAGAAGTTCAAATTCCTTGGAAGAGTGGAGGGACAAATCGAGGAACTGAAAGGAGAGGTGAGGAAGATGCTGGCTGGCGTCGTGGATAAGCCTTCACGGATGCTTCACTGGATTGATCAGATCCAACGATTGGGAATTGATTACCATTTTGAACGTGAAATAGATGAGCAATTAGAACAAATCCACAAAAGTTACTCTCAACTTGTTCATGAAGATTTTAAGGTAGATGACCTTCACATGGTGGCTCTTATCTTTCGATTGCTGCGACAACAAGGTTACAATGTTTCATCGGGTACGTCTTAAGTGTAGTGAACCAATCCTACAAGATACCTATTAAAATCCTTCTATTGCTCAGTCAAATTTCCGGAGAAACGTGTACAAGAAAATCTATAACATTAACCGGGCGTATCACCTTCCTAATTTCTAATCGATTGCATCTTTTTTTCCCATGTTGGTTGGTTGCACAGAGGTCTTTAACAAATTCAAGGATAGTGAAGGGAACTTCCGGGAATCGCTCATCACCGATGTGCGCGGATTGCTGAGCTTATATGAAGCTTGCCATTTAAGGTGTCATGGCGATTCTATCTTGGACGAAGCACTTCCTTTTGCTATAACTCACCTTGAATCAATCGATGAAAGCAAAGTGAGCACTAGTCTTGCGAAACAGGTGAAGCATGCCCTAAAGCAGCCACTTCGCAAGGGATTGCCAAGGGTCGAGGCGAGGCAATATATTCTACTCTACCAAGAAGAGCCTTCACATGACGAAGTCTTGCTCGCCTTGGCTAAACTAGATTTCAATTTACTGCAAGAGCAACACCAGAAGGAACTCGCCAAGATTACTAGGTCCATTAACTTCATGTGATAGCATAATCTAAAATTAGCTTCTCGATGATGTTTTTACAAGGCCCAAACTATTGAGTAAAGATTAACTCATCTAGTTTCAAATTATACTTCTAAAGAGTGCTCTTGAAAGTCCTTTACCGGTGAAAAAAAAGGAGTTTAAAATATGCGAAGTCATCAAGCTAAAGTACTTTAAGTAACACTCATGTTCACTTAATCTTAGGTGGTGGAAGGATATAGATGTTCCGAGGAAGTTCCCATTCGCTAGAGATAGGATTGTGGAGTTGTTCTTCTGGATCACAGGAATATATTTCGAACCGGAGTTCGCCATGGGCAGAGAAATACTAACCAAAGTGATCTCCCTGACTTCCATTCTTGACGATATCTACGACGTCTATGGCACATTGGAAGAACTTATGCTCCTCACCGAAGCAATCCAAAAGTACGTAATCCGCATTCTCTTTCTCAAACTTTTGAATTTGATCAATTTTGTATAGTGTGTCATTTTCCAAGACTCGAATTCAGGTGGGATGTTGACGCCATGGATGGATTACCAGAGTACATGCAAGCTTATTACAAGGAGTTTCTCTGTCTCTATGAATATATTGGGAATCAATTGGCCACAAAAGGAAGGTCGTACCGCCTCGTCTATGCAAAAGAAGTCGTAAGCATCATCGGTACACTTTACATGCATCGAATACAACCTTCAGTTAGAAACCCGACATTCTTGTTTATGTTTAATTTCTCAGATGAAGAAGCTAGTGAGAGCGTACTATCAGGAAGCCAAATGGTTCCATACCAACTACATACCAACACTGGAGGAGTACATGCCCCTTCAACTAATAACGACGGGCTATGGAATGTTAGCTACTACATCACTTGTAGGAATGAGTGATGTGGTCACAAAGCATGCTTTGGAATGGTCGATCGGTGACTGCAAGATCGTGAAGGCTGCACAAACCATCTGCAGGCTCATGGATGACATTGTCTCTCACCAGGTACAACAAAAACATAATCATCCTCCAACAATCTAATAAAAATTAGATCGACCACCACTTAATCTAATAACACCAATGTCGTTTGACATACAGTTTGAGCAGGAGAGGGGGCATGGAGTATCTGCGGTGGAGTTGCTCATGAAATACCATGGCGTCTCGGAGCAGGAAGCTGGGCAGGAACTCCAAAAAGGAGTGATTGATGCGTGGAAGGACACCAACGAAGAGTTTCTTCGTCCAATTGCAGTCCCAGTGCCGATTCTCACGCGAATGCTCAATTTCTCACGGGTGATGGATGTGTTATACAGTGATGGAGATAATTACACCCATTCTGAAACCAAGCTCAAAGATTATGTGACATTGCTCTTTGTTAATCCCTTGCCGATGTGATGTTTGGACCAAACGTCGTCACACCAATTTGATCATTGTAAATCAGTAGTCTATTGATTATGCCTTTGAACTCCTATTTTTCCTGGATGTACGAGGGAAAATATCATTACCTACCAGTACTTTCAGATCGATGTGCGTGATAAGACTCATAAATAAATTAATATGGGTATGGTGTTGCTATGTTTGCAACTCTAGTGTACCATGTAATTGTAATATTTCAATTATTCCTAATGCTTGGAAAAATTGTCCAAAAAGTCATAAATCTATTGTGCAACGGCTAATTCATTTCTAAACCTTTCAATTATGTTAATTTAGAACTAATCCTTTCGACAATTCGCCAATTTAATCATAAACATTTCAATTATTCTAATTTAGTTCTAAGCCTTTAAACGGCTTGTCAATTTAGTTATAAATATTTTGACAATTTTCCAATTTAGTTCTTCTAACTAATTTTGGCCGGATATTGCCGACGTGGCGGTCCGATCAGCGCCAATTGTCCTAAGTGCAATTAAGGTTTGAAGAAAAGAAGGAATTTAGCCCCAATTCGTAAATTTGAGGTAAATAACACACATGGACGACGTCATTTAGGACAATTCATGTTGACTTACATTACCAGTGAGCAACGTCAATTGGAAAAACATTAAACTATTGACACGTCGGATTTCTAAACAAGCCAAATCAGCGATGGCACTAAAGTGGGTGTTTTTTGGGATATGTTCACCAGAAGTCTTAAAACTTATCGCGAAAGTGCAATTGAATCCTAAAACTGACAAAAAGTGCAATCGAGTCTTAAAACTTGTCAAATTGGTTCAATCGAGTCATAAAGTTAACACCGTCAATTTGTCTAACGAAAAATGCTGACTTGGCATTTTAAAATGAATTTCTCTTACCTATGTGGCATTTTTTTTTATTATTATTCTATTCAAATCTTATATAAATTGAGTTAAAAAACTGAAAAATCTAAAAATTTCTTAAAAAAAAACTAGGGCCAAGGTGAGAGTTGTGGCTGCTGTCCATCGCTGGAGAGGGGCCAGCTGAGGTTGCCAGCCTCGGGTGAGGGTGGCCAGCCCTCGTCAGCCCCGGGCAAGGCCTTGCCAACCCTAGGCGAGGGCCGGGGACCTCATGAGGCCCGACGTGGGCACCTAGATCTGGGCGATGCCAGTGCTCGCCCAGGCCTAGCGAGGGTCTCTGGCCCTCGCTGACCTCAATCAAAGGCCAGGTGTCCCTCAAATCTAGGTGCCCTCAACCCAGATCTAGGCGAGCCTCGTCGCCCCAGACGAGGGTCGGCAAGGCCTCGCCAGGGGCCGGCGATGGTCCCTGGCCCTAGGCAAGGGCCAGCGTCACCCAGATCTGGGTGCCCTCGCTCAGGCCTAGCGAGGGTGGCCAGCCCTCGCCCAGGGCTGGCAGGGCCCGGCGACCTCAGCCGGCTCCTCCGACGACCTCCGCCGGCCTCCCTCCGGCGAAGCCGCTTCTCTCTTCTGCTTTTTCCAATTTTGTTTTTTTTTATTTTTAGCCTTTTTAGTTTTTTAATTTAATTTAAATAAGAGTTGAATAAAAATATATAAAAATGCCACGTATGAGAGAGAAATTCATTTTAAAATGCCACATTAGCAATTTCCGTTACACAAATTGACGATGTTAATTTTAGGACTTGATTGAACTAATTCAACAAGTTTTAGGATTCCATTGCACTTTTTGCAAGTTTTAGGACTCAACTGCACTTTCGCAATAAATTTTAGGACTTCTAGTGAGCATATCCCTTGTTTTTTTTTACAAAAGTGGCATTCAAGTGATCACTTGAAAGTTTTGGTGCTGAAGTGAGTATTGTAAGAAAAGGGAAAATTACCAAAAAAGTTTTAAACATATTACAATTGTGCCAATTCAGTCCTAAACCTTCTACATTTGTGTTAATTCAGTCCATCCGGCTACTTTTGTTGGCCGGCGCTGACATCGACGCCAGCCGGCAGTAGCCATCTAGCCAACGCTGACTGGGCTATTTTTTTTAATATATTTTTTTTATTTTTTTCAATTTTTTTTTACCTTTTTTCTCTCTTTTTTTTTCCCATCTTGTTCCCTGGCCGATCCTACGACCGACAACGAGCCAGAGGCTGAGGCCGATGAGTGGCATGGCTGGCCCTCGACCTCGCCCGGCGACGGCGAGGTCGAGCTAGATTTAGGCAACCTCACCGTCACTGGACGAGGTCGAGCTCGCCCCGCCGTGGCGAGGCTCACCCTTGCCGTCAGTGGGCAAAGTCTCACTAGATCTGGGCGGCCTCGCCGTCGGTGGGTGAGGTTGAGCCTCACCATAGCGGGGCGAGCTCAACCCTGCCCAGCAACAGCGAGGCCGTCCAAATCTGGCGAGACCTTGTCGTCGTTGGGCAAAGTCGAGCTCACCCGACCATGGCAAGGCTCGACCTCGCCCACTCGCCAACCTCAGCCTCGGGCCAGTCACCAGTCGCTAGACCGGCCAATGAAGAAGATGGGGAAAAAAAAAAGAGAGAAAAAAGTAAAAAATATTTAAAAAAATTACCACGTCAACATTGGCCGATGCCGACCAACGTCCATGTCAATATCGACCGGCCAAAAGTGGCCAGATAGACTGAATTGACAAAAATATAAAAGGTTTAGGACCGAATTTGCACAAAAAAAAGTTTTTTACTGAATTGGCATAATTACAATAAGTTTAAGACTATTTTGGTAATTTTCCTTGTAAGAAAATAATTGCATTTATTGTCTTTTTTCCGTGACTATCCTATCATATGTTTGGTGCACCTAGAATAGAATTTTAAATCTTTGAAAATCCTCTATTATGTCCAGCTGCTCCGGCCATCACCCCACCCATGTGTGGCACTTCCCCATAGTGCCTTGAGGCTGCCATCTATCCGTCACCCTGGTGATCGATTTCCTCGTGGTCATAATTGTCTACGCAACCCTCATGCAAGGGTCGCAACCCCCTGTCCACGTCATAGAGACGGAGAGACATAGCTCGATGGGATTGATGTAAAACTGAGAACTAACAAAGGCCATTTGGATATAGTAACTGACTGAATTCCAGGAATGAAGGACATTGATGCCCTTTGAGTCAGGATTGCTTAGTGCCCTATCATCAATTTTTCTTCACGTTTATGCAAATGGCCCACTCTCGTTACTTCTAAACAAACTAGCGAGGAAGAGAGCCCCCTGAAATCTATTGAGTGCTATGTGTGGAGAGAACATACACTATCTTTGATAGCACAACTCAAAGAAACGAACTTGCTTCTATACTTTAATTTCGGCACCATGGCTGTCTCGACAAGAGAAGAGCTTATGGCTTTGCAACAAGACTGACCAACAGCAAACATCCACACTCGTCGATAAGTAGGCCCGACCTCGTCAGTGGGGGATTGAGCAGTTCTTTTCCTGGGAATACGTTGAAGAAACAGAAGGAAGGAATATGCTTGTAGGTTGGTGACCACAGGAAGCAATTCTCAACCACTTATCAATCAGAGGATTCTTAATGGTGTTAGAGGCCAAGCAGCATCACCGGAAGGTGTTCATGACGAGGACAGTGGAAGGTGGCGATTTGGATAAAGATGCAGCTATCAATTGGGAAGCTACGGTTAATCGGCCGTTGACAACTATTACAGCTTGCTCTTCTTGTATTTTTAAGATAATTTTTTTAAAATTTTCTATCCAATTCAGTTTTTTCCCATTCCCTTGCTCGGGTTTCTTTTCCGGCATTTTATCTAGATATATCTGGGTTAGGATAATGACAGAAACGATCTTTGAACTTTAGTCCAATTTGCAATGAAGTCCTTGAATTTTTAATTTGTTCAATGTGGTCCCTAAACTTTCGGTAAATGTTTTTTTTTATCTAATTCGGTTTTATCCCATTCCCTTGCTCGAGTTTCTTTTCCGGCATTTTATCCACACATATCTAGGTTGGGATAGTGACACAAACAATCCATAAACTTTAGCCCAATGTGTAATGTGGTCTATAAACTTTTAATTTGTTCAATGTGATCCATAAACATTTGGTAAATGTTCAAACTAGTCCCTAGACAATATGGAAATATCAAATGTTATCCTTTTATTAATTTAAGTTATGGAACAATATTGAACAATTTCATATAGTCTAGGGACTAGTTTGAACATGTACAAAAAATTCAAAGATCACATTGAACAAATTAGGGATAATGAATAGTCCTTGAAAATTGACCTAATGTATAATGTGATCATTAAACTTTTAATTTTTTTAATATGGTCCCTCAACCTTTTATATATGTTTAAGTTAGTCCATGAACTTTTAATTTATCAATGGACAATTTATATTTTGTTTAAAATTTTCTAATTGTTTTCCTTTTTCTTTCTTATTTCCTTTCTCTTTTTTCTTTTCTCCTTATTTCACCGGTTGCCATCTTCAACAATGGCCGGCTAAGGTTGCCAGCCGCAGGCGAGGCTAACCCTCCCCCAGCTGAGGACCCTCACCATCTAAGCGAGCCTACCCCTCGTTGGCGGAGGGAAATAAAGATAAAAATAAGAAAAGAAAGAATAAAAGGAAAAAATATTCAGAAATATTTTTTAAAAAATTACAAAAATCGTCCATGCCAACGCCGGTCATGCCATGTAGGACGACTGGTGCTGACTAGATCATCATGTCACCGATTTCTGGCCAAAATTAGCCAGAATGACTAAATTGGCAAATCATCAAAAGATCGAAGACTAAATTAGCCAATCGTCAAAGGGTTTATGACTAAATTGACAAAATTGAAAGGTTTTTAAAACTGAATTAGCCATCGTATAATAGATTTATGACTTTTAAGACAATTTTTACGCTAATGCTTTGATGTCTAGGTTATGTAAGGCTCCATTTATTTCCTTCATGAAGAATACATAAATAATTGAACATATTCCATGGTTACACTTGATTCTTCATTTCTTTGTTGTACGTATTCTCATTTGTCAATAATAAGTTTGAGTTAAATCCCAAAAAAGGAGGAAAGAAAAACGGGCAATTCTTAAGGTTGCCGGAGCTTTTATCGTACGGTAAGATCAAAAGTGTCGCTTCATCTGTTGGCCATGGTGAATCACATTATCTCATAGAACTTTATTGATTCATGTACAAAAATATAGATTTTTCTCGTGCCTGTAAATATCAATATGCTCGAAAGTGTCAAAAAACTATTTGTGAAGAAAGTGACGCGTGTGACTTTTTAATTGCAAATTACTAATTTTTGTAACAATTTACTTGCTTTTATTTGCATAACGTACCAAGGCTTCAAATAAGCTAATTTTTACTTGAAATTGCTAATCTAAATCAAAATGGTTTACCAACTTTGGTCAAATTGAATTATCAACTGGTTTAGAGTATCGTCATTTGAGTTACTTACCAATGTTCAGTTTTTTTTACCAACTTGTCTATTGAGTTACTTACCAACAACTTTTTGTTTCTTAATTGGCCAACTTTTTCTTTGTTATGGTTTCGAAAATAAGATAACACTAACTGCTTTTTTCTCATAGAACTCCACTTTCCTTTTCTATCCAGTTTTTCCCATTCATAGAAACACAGCTTGGTTGTTTTTCTCATCTTTTTTTTCCAGAGAACTACTATCATTCTTTAGCAATTTCAAAATTAGGGGAAGCCACCAAACTTTCTCTTATCAGGGAACTCGCGAAGCCCTCTTTGTTTTGTCAAATGAAGGCATGCATACCGTTCCCACTCGTGTATGTAAGGATTTGTGAATGAATTGTAACACTTTAAATCTCACATCAAATTGAAAAGGCGTTGCAAAGCGATTGATAAATAAGACTGACCCCTAAATGGTTGATTTGCACCGGGCTAGTGCTGACAACCTCGCACTCAGCCTTGTTGCCCATAAACACCGCACCACCCTTCATTAATAAACTGATTATCTGAAAGGAGTCCCTATGTGATCTCACGGGGGATGCGCATCCGAAATCCACGATCCACTTGTCTGCAATCAAACCGATAGACATACACAAGATGTAGTCCGACTCTTCCCCGCTGGCTTGTACGACATTCGCGTCGCATTTTCGATCTCTCCGCTTCTTTGGCTCTGGGCAGTTCCTTGCAATGTAGCACTCCTATTAACAGTTGTAATTTCTAAAAGGCCTTCTCCCTACTGTAGATTTCGATCTAGACTTTTTGTCTGCTGCTAAAACTTCTCTCGGAGTTCCTACCTCTTACCATCAAGCTCTCTTCACTTTTTTTCTGATCATCTCCCTACAACTTCCTCTTTCGTTTTTTCTGTGAGATTTGGTTCATGAGCGAATCACAAAAGAGCTCATAAGAACTGGGTAAAGAACAAAGTATAACCTACCATTGATCATATACCTTTCACATACGCATTTTTCGTGTCGTTGATGACTTTGTTATATTCAATCAGTTGATCATGACTCCATGTTCCCTCAACCATCTTGAAAAAAAGTTTAGGGATTACATTAAATAAATTAAAAGTTCAGGAACCACATTGAACATTAGGCTAAAATTCAGGGACTGTTTGTGTCATTTTTCCTAAATATATCACTATATGTATCCCCTCTTTCTTGCGAGGCCCAATATTATTTATTATTTTTTGCACTGTGGTGACTCGTCGCCATTACGGTCCAATCATGGCTTGAGTAAGTTCACGAAGGCTTTAAGCCTCATTTTAGAAGCTCTTCAAGTAAATCGCAGCCCTCAAAAAACAAGACATTTTTCCCGAAGTCAGGCAACATTTGATCCTATCAAATTTTCATTGAGTTATCCGAGACAGGATTGTCGTCGCGTCATTGTCTGCATGAATTTTTGGTCAAACAACCTCTCCATATACATTCAAACTCAGCAAACACTGTACAAATGCATGCCAAAAATAGACAAATATAATATATTCTTTCTTACATAAGAAAGGGAGGACACAACGGTCGTATATACAAAGCAAAATCTATTCTTTTGGGCTCCACTTCCACCACCCAAACTTAGAAACCGACTCTAGTGATTCGCTCTGTACACCAAGAACGCTTCAGAACATGAATGGAGCCGGAGAGAAAGCTGGAATGACCGCCTGGAAGGAAGCCCTCCTGCAACATCAAACCCAGTCATTCATTCATTCATTAATTGATTCATTAAGTTAATCTGCGTGTTCATCTTCTTGAAATTAGGAACAGAACGAGTCTAGAATTGATTCCGAAAGGGCAATGCTATAGTTCAAAAAAGAGAAAAACTTTGGGGACAGTCCACCAAGTGGGATGAGCACTCCCGAACCCACGCGTTCATCTTCTACTGATCGTGTATTAAACTGTGATGAGCATCTTAATCCTTGAATGTTGATTTAAGTTCAAAAAAATAATCATATCCCTGACCCCATCTCTAAGATTTTCCGAATGACCAAGAAGTTAGTTCGCATGTCAGCATCCACCCACCATCGAATACGTCGCCAACCACCGTAACCAAAGCTTCACCTGCTAATCCCTGTTCCTGTGATGTCGACAGCGTTGCTTACGCTATACTTTATCTATTTCATTTTCATCTGATGCACGAACGGTTGTGTTCTGCAATTTGCTCCCAGAACAAAAGGAACAGAAACGCAACACATCCGTTCATCCAAATCGGTTGCTAGAAACCAGGGAAGGCGCTAAATCAATCAAATCTGTAGAATTGCTTATGCATATATGATAAGAGGGAGGAGAGACGGAGCCATCACCTGTGATCGTACTCGTCACCGTTGAAGACCCGGTCGTGGACCCTCTCGTACGTCCCCCCGCTCCTCTTCCGCGAGGCGGCTGGCCGCTCCGCCTCCGGAGCCGGATCCGCCGCCGCCTTCTTCCTCCTCTCCCCCGCCCCTCCTCCGCCTCCACCTCCTCCGACTCTCTCCACCGTCACCACCACCACGTCCTCCGATATCGCGCACAGCGACGGCTTCCACTCCTCCGCCGCAGCCGCAGCCGCCCCCCTCCTCCTCTTCCTCCTCCGCCCCGTCCACCTCCGCCTCTCCCCCTGCTCGCCTTCCGGGAGGGCCGCCTCCGCCGGCGGCCCCGCCGCCCGGATCCGCTCCCCCTCCTTGCGGGGCGACCCGCAGCACGGGACGAGCTCGAACAGGAACCTCATTCCGCGGGGCGGAGACGATCTGGAACCGATGACTTCGTGCGCGGGAGCGAAGCCCGTGGACGAACACTTGGCAGAGACGACGAGCCGGTTGCTCTCTGGGTTCTCGTTTTATATATGGAGTCCATGGCGACAAGAGAGAGAGAGCCTTTCTCCTTTTCTTTGTCTTATCCGGAGAAGGAAATTACGAGGAAGTCCTCCTCGTTCTGGTTTTATCGGAAATGGGATTTGAAAAATTACTGGTGGCCTGGTGGGGCCCGCCGGCCTTTTTTGTGGGGCAGCTCGTCTAGAGCCCTAGTTTGCCTCCACGTGGATTATCCGGCTTACTATGCGGAGCCGAAATGGCAAAATAGAATTCTCGTCCCACTCTCTCTCTTTTTTTTCCTTCTTTTTTTTTATTTTTTTTATAGTGTTCGTGGAGTTGATATGCCGACAACTGCAAGGATCAACCGAATCGGATATTGTTTAGAAGATTCCGAAATCTAAATGGGATGAAGTTCTTTTGATCGCGTGAAAAGTGGCCGTGGCATTTGAAAAGTTGGTTCGGTATCCACGGATTGTGACGAGGTGTCGGCAACAAGTGAAATGTAATGGTCAGATGACTTGTTCTTGCATAAGCAGATTTTCGATTGATTTTAATGCTTTCGTTACACTTTAGATTGCTATAATCGCTGCTGTGGCCCCATTTGGTTCAGCATTTGAAATAAGCATTAGGGCTCTAAAGTTCCTTAGCCAAATGCAAATAGCGTTTGACAATTTTTTTGAAACACTTTGAGAAAATGCAATTCCATTTCCAAATGACTCTAAAGGCCTTTAGCCCAAGATGAGTCCAGAGGCATTTGATAAGTTGAACTTTCGGAATGTAAGATAACTGTTTATCATAGCATTATTCATCTTCTCCAAGCAGCGGATCCGGCGGCCGGTGACCACCACCTAAGGGGTAGCGCAACTTTGGCGATCGCCGCCTGGGAGTCGCACAACCCCAGCGACCGCCGCCTACGATCGCCAAACCTCAAGCATTGCTTGGGTTACGCAAACTAGGCAACACTTGGCCTAGGTCGCGCGACCCAGGCGACACCTGAGATCCGGTGACACTTGAGGTTGTACGACCTCAGGCCGCCTCGCCTGAGGTTAGGCGAGGCTAGCCAGCGACCAGATCTGGCCATTGGCAGTTGGCCAGCAACCCGATCTAGACGGCGGCCTGTGGTTAAGCTCCACCTCAAACGTATTTTTTTTAAAAAAAAATAGCAAAAGTCCTTTACAAAAAATAGGTTTTACCAAACGGAATTTAGGCCAAAGTTGCTTTCAAATGTGATTTTAAAATACACTAACCAAATACTATTTGCATTTCGAAAAACCTATGTAACCTAGAGGTATTTGCATTTTGCCAAGGGCATTCTCCCAAGGCCGAACCAAACGGACCCTATATCGTGTGGTTCTGCGGTACTTTCTTTTTGTACGGATTGGTCAAGTACCTGTGCTCTTGCAAAATTTACGATCATGCCAATAATAGTTTTTTGTGAATCGAGCAAATGTGTAATGAATCGGAAGTTGACTATAACAATGCATGTACACAGAGATCTGAAAACAAAGCATATGAACAGCAAAATTCCTAGATGGACAGTTGAGGGATTCGCAGGAACTCAAGTCCAATATTTGCACAGAGAGAGAGAGAGAGAGAGAGAGAGAGAGAGAGATTCCACATCTTTTCACGTTTGCTATGAAGAATACAGCCAAAAAGAAAATCTGTGAAGGAAAAGAATAGGGTACACTCGCCCAATTTCCCAACTTGACGATTTTGGCACCCCGTTGACCTAGAAAACAAAAGGAAAAGTACCATGGCAAAAAATTATCAAAAAAATCTTAAATCCATTTCATTGATTCAATTTAGCTCCAAACATTTTAATTATGTCAATTGAATCTTAAATCTTTTCGTGTTTTGTCAATTAAATCCATTCATCTATCCAATTTTAGCGGAAAATCGCTGACGTAGACAATTTTTTTATTTTCTTTCTTTCTTACTTTCTTTTTTCTACCAAGTCTAGCGAGGGTCGGCCAACGAGCACAAAGCCCTCGCTTGTTGCAAGGGAGGGTCGAGGCCCTCACCCACATCTAGCGAGGGCTGTGAAGCACTTGCTCGACAGCGAGCGAGGGTCGCGTCTGGGCAAGGGTTAGTCGGCCCTTGCCTGTGACTAGCAGGGGTTGGCCAACCCTTGCCTATGACTGATGAGGGTTGGCCAGCAACCCTCGTCGAGCTTGGAAAAAAAAGGAAAAGGAAGAAAAAAATTCTAAAAAAATTCAGAATTCTTTTTTAAAAAATTTATAAAAATTGTTCATGTCGGCATTAACCATGTGCCACATAGGGTGACCAGCGTCAATTTTAGCGATTTATGGCTAAAGTTGCTCATATTGGCTTAATTGATAAATTCTTAAAAGATTTAGAACTCAATTGGTACATTTAATTTTTTAGGGCTGATTTGACATAATGAATGCATGGCTAGGCGTCATCCCTCATGCAATCGGAGTAAAAAAAAAAAAAAACCAACCGAGAGAGCTTTCCTCTATTACCAACTTGGCAGCCCCATCATCAGCTCGTATAACCCTACGCCTTTGGACTTTACGTGGAGAACGTGGTGATTTACGCCAATCGTATGGGAAGGGCACGATGACTACCGCATATTATAAGGTAAAGTTGTCATTTTTACCCCCCATAAATTCGTTGAAAGTTACAAAAGAAATTGGTTTTTTTTATTCATGGGTCATTTTTCTATTACATAGTGGTATTTATTCTCATGTGGATGGGGGCATATAAAATGGGCGTTGCTAGTCACAGCCTCCTTGAGCCACGTTTATTGCTTGAAAGCCATGTTTGTTGCTGGGTGACTCGTTTGGCCAATTAACTGTCCATTTGAAGTCATCAAATTTGGTTGGCTCTTTCTCTGTTGAGCCAAGCCAGCAGTCCAATCCAAATGACTACAAGACAACAATCGAACATGAGGTGCTCAACAATAGTTGCTTGCTCATTGGACAGTACAGAAATAGTAGCTTAGCATTACTCCCTCACAGGAGGAGGACAAACCCTAAAAATTGTTCAAGATCAGGTGTGGGTTTTGGATTCCTGCTCTTTGACTATGTTGCTGCTTGCTATGTGTACTTGGTTTTCACACGTGAAAGACATGTTGGGACACTGTTCACAGGGTCGTGACTCATGAGCTTATCGTTTTTTTCTTCAGTGTTCTTCCCAAGGAAAAAGTAAATACCCTTTCCGGTGACGCGTAGATGAACTAGACTAGTGTAGTCGGATAATTAACGGAGGAAAGAACTGCTGAAAAGTGAGAAAGATGTAATTTAAGATGTAGGGTTTATCTTGAGATGCAAGTACGAGTATTACAGTAAAGATCGTGCTGTGAAAACATTTTTAGAGATGAAAATGGTTTAAGGTGTGGAAGCAAAGCCATCGAAGATAATTTTCGCCCTTTCAATAAGTGCAATAGGTGAGATGCTTCGAGATTGGACAGACCTTCCAATCAGCGCACACTGCATCATTTAGGTGGAGCAGAAACAAGAAATGCAAGAACAACAGAGATTAAATGAGAAAATGAACTTATTGATATAATGATCAAAACGGCATTCCCGAGCAATTTGGAACTAGAGAAAACATGTTTGAAATTTCTTTATGCAACAATCATAACACTATACAATGGAGAAAATATAATTCTCAATCTCTTTCACAATACTTGAATCGGTATTTGGTTTTTCTTTTTTTCTAATAATTTCAAGGATACAGGTCTAGAAACCCCACTATTTCCATGCATCACCCTATAAGCTCCAAAAACTAATTAAGTCCGGACTTTTGGTCTGTGCATATGATCATGGCATAGAGTAGTTTATACGCAGTTATTAGGATTTGAACATGCAACCTATAATTTCTAACTTAGAAATCACCCAATTGATCTTTTAATTTAATTGAGTTTAGAGTTAAATTTATCTGGTCGAGTTTTGACAAATTCGGGCAGCCTCCACAGACCTCTAGAGAGATATTTTGACCTTTCACACAGTGAAAGTATACAAAAATGGTCTTTGTGTCACAAGCTGAGTCCTTTTGCACATGAGAAAAAATAATCATTTTCCTTACTTCTTTCTCAACAACCCCAAAACGGGTAAGAATTTGTTCTTATGTTAGATTAAACCGTACAAATTTAGAAAATGGTTTGACGTCAGTATAAGACATACTGCGGCGAGGCTATTTTGACGTCAGTGGGATTTTTAGATTAATTTGAAAAATTAATTTAATGTGATAATATTTAAAATTTGATCCTTCTGACCTCGCTTATCTTTTGTCTGCACTCATTTGCCAAACTCATTCATTTTTTTAATAATTCAGGAGCACAGGCATGGAGACCCAACTACCTGAATATCCGTCGACTCTACAACACATCCTTCAAGCTCATAAACTGGCTGAGTGCAAGCCTTTGATCTATGCAGTGGCCCCGACCAAGAGCTGTTTGCACAGATTAGCATAATGTGAACAAGCGGCCTCTAGTTTTTTATCTGGGAATCCCTCAAATACTCCAATCAGCTATGCCCGATCAGGGTTTATCTGTAACTTTTTAGTTAGTTCACATACTCTTTTTCAAAGTATATCTTCTTCTTTGGCTACAAGTCCGAGGGTTTAGCCAAAGAGGGACCCGACATGTCTACATAGATATTATCGAGTCCACGTGTACCGCGGCATTTTCCAGAATCCAGAGCGCATGCCGTCCCATCTTTTTCCTCTAGAAATTTACCTTCGTTCCTCATCATCCATCCAACTTCAAGAAGAGGAACAGCACTCTCACAATCTGTGATGATGACCCACCTTCGCGATTAAGGGCGCGATGAGTCGTGCCACAAGAATAGATGCTGAAAACGCACGTTCATAGCTGCTGAGAAACGAAGACGCCATTGAAGTTCATCTTCTTCTGCTACCTGCAACAGAGTAATTGGTCGCGGTTGAGAAGGAACCCTAAAATATCCCCATGTTATGTTACTATCGATCTTAATGAAAGCTTCCTTTCCTTTCTTTTCTTTTCTTTTCTTTTTTCTGCTTGTTCTCGTTGCTTCCATGAGAGGGCAAATGCCCATTGGTGTGTTACTTGCGCTGCATATTCCAAAACTGATATTCTTTGTGTTGGCCAAGTTCAAGCCACACACATAGCACGAGTCAAGTGAAAGTAACATAGCAATTGATAGTACTTGTGCCAGATCATCATTCCTGCATCGCCCTCCACATACATTGCACAAACAGCGACATCTCCGAAGAAAGCTCTTGTCCCATCAGTCGATTTGGCCTCTTCCTCCTCGTTCCATTTGCCCTATTGGCCGTGATCGTGAAGAGGGAAGGTAAAGAGGTTGAGTCTGTAAGAGAAAATTCTACTGATCACTCGTAAGTGTCGCATGACAACATAGTACAAAGACACCCAATCGACTATGTATACGTTCTTGTTCTACTACGTAAATCATTTTCGATCCTTGGTGATTTCAAGGTTTACCTCACCAAATAAAGATATTTTCACCTTTGAAAGCTCCAACGCCGTGTTTTAAGTCCCAATAACCGAACTTGCTCCCAAACCCCAAGGTTTCCCCCCTTTGTTTTTCCTTCCTGGAAGAGGAAGGAATACTTTCTTATTTTAACATTCCGAAGTCCGAATGAAACCTTTTAAGGACGCTCCTTGAAACTTATTAATGGAAGAAAAAATAATGATTACGTGATACTCCAAATAAATCCTAGCATTTCTTTGGAACCGCACAAGTTAGAACATCATATGCCAAACTTTTCTTTATTTGCTCCTCTCCCGCAGAAAAAAACTTTGTTGCAACAACTACTGCAAGAAAAAGAACTGAACTCTGCAATGAGGACAAATGTCCATCCAATGAAACTCTTTCGGATACATGTAATCGAAAACCTTCCAGTGATTCTTGGGCTCATATGAAAGAAAAGATCATGAGACTCGAGCAAATGAGAACTTTAGCAGACAATAGACTCGTCGATTTCGAATACGTTTGCCTCCATCTCATACAAGGCTGATCTCCAACAATCAGAATACCTCATACAAGGCTGATCTCCAACAATCAGAATACGCAATCCGATAAAAAATGACTCGGGCTATAGCTGCCAGAGATACTACACCCTCAAGGGCCAATCAGCTGTTGGCGTGGCAGATGTACCAGCCATTGGAAGAAAAAAATTCATTGATGACTGTCCAAAGAAAACCCTATGTTGGGAGGCGAGGTAGGTGGTGGCCTGGGCCTTGCGTACTCAGCAAATATGACCCAACCATCTAGATACTGCATAACACCAAACAATTCGGTAAGAAAACAGAGAGAGTGGGCTCGTTTATGGGCCTTCAGTGTTCTGCTATGACGAGAACAGCAGTTCGGTTACCAAACATCTTGTCAGTGATTCAAATGATGAAACAAATAATCTTGGCAAATCGCCAGGAGCATTTCTCATATCAGATGAGATGTTTCTGAAAACACTAGTGATTGTAGATGTAAATGGCACTACAAGGCATAACGTGGACTGAATTACTCTCCAGGAAACAGATTTCAAATGTGCATATGTTCCAAAAGCCAATGATCATGAGAATGCATATATCCACAAGAAAGGAAAGAAAGAACAACTCCTAATGCCACAATTCGCTGATGCATGCATGCATGTGCAAGCTAGAGAGAGAGAGAGGTTTCCCTAATTAGTAGTTCAACAGAACTGGGTTGGTGCTGTAGAGGGCTGGAAAAGTTATCAGACGTAATGACATTTAGTCTGACGAGCAACCTGATGGCAATTGGCTCAAGTTCAGTTTAGATAACCCAATTATGCCTACAAGTGATTTTGAGGAATGGAGGAGCCTTGCTTCTGTTAACTCACCCTAACATCAACACATTGAGTAGAATTTTCTTCCTTCATCGTTTCAATAAGTAGGTTGGAATGTATGTGGAGGGTAAGGTCTATGCATTTTGATTTGCTTGGGGATCATGAATTTTATTGCACGTAAAAGAGATAGCTTTTCCCAGAGAGATCATGAATTTTATTGCATGCAAACATGAGAGAGAGTTTTCCCCAGATGAACTCTCCACATGCATTCAGCATAGAGTTCTTCAGTTACCATTGCATTTAAAATATAGAACCACCAACTTTATTGAACTTTTCTTTCTTAATGGTGCCAGCACCTACTTCGAGAATTATTCAACAGCAACAACTGATATGGGTCCTTTTGCCCATTCACAAAGAGATCGTATCCTTTCATTCCATGCTAAAATGTAGTTTCTTAAATCTTTGTGGAGAGACTTGTGGTTTAAATGGTTACTGAGACTCTAACCTTTTCCACATAGAGCCAAAATCTCAAGACGTCATAATCACTAAAGAGAATTCTGAGAATGTTGTTGACAGACTTAGAGAGATATACATTTCTATGATATCTGGGGAACATTTCAGGACACCTCAATCTTAAGCCTAATTAAGTTTCAAAATTGTTCATTTCAACTAGTGAAATGTTCACAGATATACATTTCCAAAACCAAAGTAAAATCTCTTCTGTTCATAACCAAAAGACAAACAGAGTTTTGGTCTATGCAATACCTTAAAAACATATACCCTGTATCAATCATGCCAACGTAACAGTTATTTGCAAAACACTGTTATTACTTCCAGAGGAGCAAAAGCAGAGAGACAAATGCAAAACTCACCTTTCCATTCATACCCTCGACACCTTTTGCAGCATCTTCCAATGTAGCATATCTGACAAAGCCAAAACCCTTTGAATATCCTGAAATTCGGTCAGACACCACCCTAGCTGTATGGAACCAAAATGTCACAAATTAAGTGCTTCAAGCATTGCCAGGGTAATTAATAAGTAATCATTCAGGGGTAGAGCAAACCATGAACGACTTCACCAAACTGAGAAAAGGCTTCCCGTAGTTTCTCCGTAGTAGTACGTTTACTCAGCCCTGAGTTTATTGTCAATCTCCAAATCAGATAATCCAAAGCACAATTAATTAAATGTCAGTGCCAGGCCCAAGTACATAGCCAATGAAAATTATTCAAGATTGCATTTAAAGATGACTTAATTAAACAACAGATATGCTCAAGCAAATGATGGTGTACTCCAATTATTATTGGCAGCCAGAGTTTCGACGCAGAAGCAAAGATGAAGCAAAGAACAAGAACATGGAATAACCTACCGGTTTTCAACATACAAGCCACAATCATCCACCACCGTCTCCTCCAGAGTGAACAAAGTGTGTAACGATGACTGCAGTCCAAATATTTTCACTCGACCGAAAGCTTTCAAGTTACAACTTAGAATTCAGTCTGCCCCTCTTAGGAAGAGATGTACAAAAAGTCAAAATATACTTGAGAATAGCTCTTTGATTTGCAAGCATATGTAACTCAGCCAGTGTTTCTTCTGAAATGGATATACATTCGCATTTCCTGGTTATAAGTAATCCATCTGATTAATATGCCTTTACTAGAAGACCTATTACAAACCTCAGGCAAAATGCTTATCAAGCATATGCTTGTCAAACCCCTCGAGTAACAAAGGCCTAATAAACCATTGCAGCTGAATCATGTGCATGACATCCACATCATTCTCAAAATCAATTGATCTGAAACTTTCTTGTCGCCCAAGCATCACCAAATAGCTCCAAGTTCCCAACTTTCTGAAAACCCAATCACGCAAAATGCTCCAAACTCTTTAACATTTCTAGACCCATCTCACTGAGCAAGAAGAAAACAAATTGCCACTGAGACAAAGTACTTCCGGGCATCGCATCAAGAGAAAAGACGCGACATGATAATTAGCAATAAAAGAGAGCAAAGAGTCGAGACAGAGACAAGGCTAGCGAGGGATACATATAATCGTCATAAAAAGTAGTCACCTGAGACAAATAGGTTGGTGTTGGGCTCAGGCTCCACTCGGGACTCAGCCGCCGCCGCCGCAGTCGGCGGAGGAAAGAACGAAGAGGTTGTGAACAGCCTCCTCAAGCCGCCAGGCGCCGCCAGGCGCCGCGCCATGGATGGGTCGTGGATTCAGCTTTCACGGCGACGGGAACAGAGAGAGAGAGAGAGAGAGAGAGAGAGAGAGAGCATTTTGGGGTTTTCGAGGAAAAGATGAGGGCATATTCGTCAGGTTTATTTATATGAACGTTACAATAATTTTTACGCTTCAAATACATTATCCCATTCGACCAAAAAAAATACATTATCCTTAATTTTTGACCAAAAATCAAAAAAAATATATATGATCCTTAAATTCTTATTTAACCTTATATCCATACATTCTGATTTTTTGTCACTAATCTCATGTGACCACATCCCACATCACTCAAATACATAAGCACAACTAATTGAAAGTTCTTTTTTATTTAGAAATCGATAATTATCAGGAATTGCCTGCTTGTATTTTGTGAGTGAAACTATAATAAAATCTTTATTTCACATGTAAAATTATTTGACATGAAAAGTGTACAAAGTACACTCTCATCGTTTACGATATTCACATATCTATCATGTTGCCTTGGGTTAGTGATGGTTTACCTCAATTATGTTAGTTTGTCTCCTTTTTCCAAAAAAATTTTTAAAAGTATCCTCAGGTAAAGTCATCAAATAGCGGAGACGGGTCAGGTTTGAATGGGGTTGAATAGCATTCGACCTAAATTGATTTATTTATATGCAACGCAAATTTAGTGACACATACCCGAACCGGCCCGACCCATTTACTAAAGTAGAATTGATTGTCATATACAAATTTTCCACATAAACAAATGGTAGTACAACGTGGAATAACCAAAAAAAATAAAAAAACTAGAAAGATGGTCCAAGCAATTTCAAATTATGCTTATTTGGTCCAACCCAGAAAAGAAAAGGCGCTCATTAATATTTTCTTCCAAAATTTCGAAAACCTAAATGTTCGAAATATATCATATTTTCAGCATTAAATGAGATATAAATACAACACATTATGAGAAAGCGAAAAGGCGAAAAAAGGAATGATAAGTGAAAGTCAAAAACATAACTCTAGGAGAAACGAGAAGAGTATCTTGGACAAGACAAGGTCGACAAAGGTTGGTGAGATGTTCTATAACAATGTTGAGGGCACGTCCCCATCTAAAATCGGAGTTTTCTTTCGTGAGTTTTCTTCACATTTCTAAAATAATCCTTGGCCATTATCGAGTGAGAAATGCGTGCAAGCACAGCCTACATGAATGAGCAAATCGTGTTAATTTTCAATCTAATCTCAATTCAATTTAATATATTCTAATACATTATACTAAAATCAGGCTTTTGCAACTTGCAAGCAATTGATGTGAGCAGATTTTTATTATGTGAATTTTCCATTTTTAGTTGACTTTTTTATGTAAAGATGAAGGTTGCTTTAGTTTTTTTATTTCTGGGTTCATTTTCCCTCTTTGGAGTTTCAACATCATATCATGAGGTGAGGAGAAAGCGCTACAAACAAAAATTTACAAACACCTATATTTTTACAAAAGTATAGGGGCAAAGATTAACTTTGTTGTTTACACTTGATAATATTATACTTTGTGATGGAGATATATCTCCAATTATACTTCACAATAATATAGATTGTCAAATTACTTCTTTTTGTTCCAATACAAGATGGAATGGAATACGGTATTTTTTGTTTTTGTTAACTAAAAGAATGACGGGTATTTAAAGGATGGCGAGAAAGCAACCGTGTCAATGAAATATAAAAACTCGTAGATGATAAATATAATTTATATATAGAGAAATAGGACATATACAATATTTGATAAGAATAACATGAATTTATTTACTAGATAATTCAATTTTATGACATATAAACTAATATTTATTGTTTACACGCGATATTTTTGTTTTTTCTTTTAATTTTTTAAATCATAATCGTTGTTTCAATTAAATCCTCAAACTTTTAGATTAGCACATAAGAAATTATTGATAAAAGGCAAATTCCTTGCACGTCACACCTGAGAACAAATCCCATCCCACAATTCATCCTCCAGCTTTTCCTGCACTCTAAGCATCTCCACCTTTATTTGGGGGGGGGAGAAATTCTTCTTTTTGATCAATTTTTCATTTTTCAAGGAAAGGGGGGGCCTAGAAGATGATGTGTGTCCACACTGCCATGCACATCTGCATAATCCATAGCAAGATAATAAGCACACGTCATGTGTGCACACATATCTGAACAAATTCCTCTTGTTAGATGATGATGATGATGAAGCTGCTCTTACCTACTTTGGACTTTGCCCCATTGCCTTGGGTCTAAGGTCTCTCTCTTCCCTTGTGGACTTTGCATTTCTTTAGTTCTCCTCTTCTGCAGTTTCTAGAACAAACGCTCTTCATATAACAAGTGTATTCAAGCAAGAAACTCTTTTTGCTTGTCCTATGAGCCAATCTCCCGCTTTTCACTTCCCTCTCCAACGTTTCCTCTTTCACCTACAGTCACCTGTAGACATCACCGTTCAACGTGTACTCAAACGGACGAGAGAGAGACAGAGAGAGAGAGAGAGAGAGAGGTTATTGAATCTTAAGTCACCTTTCATCAGCCACTTCAGCTTCATTAGTTTTCTTCTTCAGCCTAATTCTTCACCTTCAAAACAAAGACAGCAAACAAAGCATTCCTTGCTTTTCCCCTTCTCATAAGGGATCCCCAGGAATTGCCATAAGAAGCCCAGGAGTTCTTTAGAGATAAACCACTCAGTCACACCATGAGAGTCGCCTTAATGCAGATTCTTTTGATGTTCTACTTCTTCTCAAACTCAGAGTCTATCGGCAGAGATGATTTTCCAGATGGGTTCGTCTTCGGAACCGCTTCTTCGGCTTATCAGGTTGCTTTCCGGACACCCCTAATTCCGTTTCTGATAGAACTTGCAGTATATGGCGAAGAACCAATTATCGTCGAGGATGTATTAATTGTCTGTTATGGCAGTTTGAAGGGGCTGTCAATGAAGGAAACAAAGGAGCAAGTATATGGGATACCTTCACGAGGCAACCAGGTATTAGTTTTTTACTTGTGAAGCAATCTAATGATTACTGAAACGAAGTCTGGACAGAAAGGCAACTTTTGCTTCTTTATTGACGTTGTTACCAGGTAAGATACTAGATTTCAGCAATGCGGACACTGCTGTCGATCAGTACCACCGGTTCAAGGTATATCTCCAAGAGTAGTAAGTTTACCTTGTGTTGCATTTACTCTATGCCCAACTTGCATCAGACAAACAGTTAACATCAACCACCACCTGGCCTCCTGTCTCTCAAGTTTGTCGATCATTTCAGGGTACTAAGAATGAACAAATGGTAATACGCTTGCAGATGCCAATGGATGCCAAAAACATCTGTGACCAATTACAGGGGAGGATTTCACTTTGTTGACACCTAAATTTTGCTAAACCATTTAGGGTTTTATTGCATAAAATTAGGGTTTAATTTTTAACCCCTAAATCAAAAAAATTTTTCATTAAAACTGCATGGCACATAGTTATTAGGTGCATTTGCATTAACAAGGCCTATTAGAGCATATTTTCCATTTTCATTTTTCAAAAATCAAAAAAAAATTTCAATTAGTTTTTTTTAAAAAAAAAAAAAAAAATTGGGGGGTGCCAGCGTTGAAATTCAACGCTGGCCCACCGCCTGAAGGACCACTCTCCCCCCTTTGCGTGAAAAAGGAGAGGAAGCAGTCGAAGCAGCAGGCCAGCGAACGGTGAAGAAAAAGAGAGAGAGCAGCGAGAAAAGAGGGAGAGATCAGAAGGGCGAGAGGCAGCAGGGAGAGATCAGCAGAGCGAGAAGACAGAGAAGGGAGGGAGACGAACGGAGAGAAAACGGAGAGAGCCGAGCAAGAGAGGCCGAGAGAGAGAGACCGGCGTTCCGGCCGGTCGGCGTCGAGGCGGCAGGCGCGGCGAAGGCGAGGCGGCAGGCGCGGCGAAGGCGAGGTGGCGGCTGCGCGCTGGTCGCGGCGGCCGGCGTTCAGGCGAGCCCCCGGGCCGGTGTGGAGGCCGCGAACCAGGCCGCACCAGGCGCGGCGCAGACGAGGCGACAGGCGCGGCGACGGCGAGGCGGCATCGGGGCGACGGCGGACGGCCGCACCAGGCGCGGCGCAGACGAGGCGACAGGCGCGGCGACGGCGAGGCGGCATCGGGGCGACGGCGGACGGCCGCACCAGGCGAGGCGACAGGCGCGGCGACGGCGAGCCCGCGGCAACCCAGGCGTTGGAGCAGCGCGTGCGGCCGCGGCAGGTGGGGCGTCGGCCGCGGAGGCCGGAGCTCGCGGAGGCCGGAGCCGTCAGGCGGCGGCTGCGCGCTGGTCGTGGCGGCCGGCGTCCAGGTGAGCCCCCCAGGCGCGGTGTGGAGGCCGCGGAGGCCGGAGCAGCAGGCGCGCCCCGGGCGCGGCGTGGAGGCGCGAGTCGGGTCGCGACCCGGGTCGGGCGCGCGGGCGATCCGGGTAGGGCAACGCTCATCCGGGTCGGGCCGCGGGTCTGACCGGGTAGGGTTTTTTTAGTGCGTGGGCTTTTAGTGTTTTAATTAGGTCTTGGGCTTTTCGCGGTTGGGCCGAAGCTTTGGGCTTTGGGCTTTTGCTTTTTTTTTAAAAAAAATGTGGGCTGGGCCTTTTTTTTTATCGTGAAGAAAAACCGGGCTCAACAAATGAGCCCGGTCCTTCTGCAACCCGGGCCGGCGTGCCCGGGTCAATCCGGTCGGGTCCTGGGCCCGGGCCTTCGCGTCCGGGCCAATCCGGATTCGGGTCGGATGTGGAAATCCGACCCGGACCCGGTTCTCTTTTTTGCTTTATTTTATTTTTTTATTGTATTATTTTAATATTTTAAAAAATTAATTTTTAAAAATAAAAAAAAATTTAAAAAAGAAAAAACCCGAATTTCATTTTATTTTATTTTATTTTATTTTTTCGAAAAAAAAATCGAAAAAAAATTCCGAAAAAAAAAAGAATTTCAAAAAAAAATTTAAATTTTTTTATTTTTTTAAAAAAAAAAAATCAAAAAAATCAAAAAAAAATTTCAAAAATCAGAAAATTCATTTGAATTTTGAAATTGGCTTTTCTTGCCCTTTTCGCATGTTTAGTGCTAGATTTAATTGCACGTCACTTGGTTCACACACTTTGAATTGTGCATTTAAATTAGCCTCGTATATAGTTGATTATGCATGTCTAGGTTTAGATGTTAATTATTGCTTTCCTTAGCTTAGTCAGGAATGAAATTTTAAGACTCCCAATTAGCGAGAACATGTTAGGTGGTGAATTGAACAAGATTAGGTACCGAAAGGGCACTAATTAGTCGATTAGTGTAATCAAGTCCCCGTACCCGTTGAATCTCTGGTTCGTAGAAGTGAAGCTTTTCTCCCGTGCTTCACTTAGGTGTCTAATCGACCTACCAAAAACCGATTAGTGGCGACTCCTAAATGAAATTGATTTGCATGTTAACAACTCTAAAATTAAGTCGCGAATTGGTATGGGCTTGGGAGAGCTCGAGCTAGGTTCAACTTAGCAATCCATTAGCCAAACCCCTTTAGGCGGCGGGGCCGGTTCGGGGAGGTCGCGACAGCTTGGCGACTCCGCTGGGGAAATTTTTAGAGGACTTAGGCCGTTTATCTTGTTCAATTATGTCCTTAATGTGAATGTTCTTGCAGTTGGATGAATGATTGTTAACCCCTCATTTTGCAGGTTCGGGGTTTTGGAATGAATGTTTATTTTGCGTTTTTGAAGTGGTGATTATATATGAACTGTTGTGTATGTATTTATTGCGTTAGCACTACACCGTGACACACACAACCCGCCGTCGGTCCTGGGCTGCACTAGGAATGTTTAGGATGGTATTGGGTTGGATACGACTTCGACCGCGAGGCCGCGTAGTAGAGGTTGCCCAACTCAATCCCGAAAGCTTCTTTCTTGGTGTCGAGAATGTTTACCTTTGCTCGCGAGGCCGCGTCGCATCGAGGTATCATTCCTGACTGAGCCGGAGTCGCGAGGACTTGACTTAGTACGCGAGGCCGCGACTAGTCATCCCACCCTCGTAGCTCCAATTTGTTAAGCCGTTTAGAATAGAAATCGAGCCACACGTTACATTCGCATGTTTATGTGATTGAAAGTTCGTCATCCACTGTAAGTATGGTTTCTTTTTTTTACTTGTTCACTTTTGGTTGAAACTTTCATTTTTGAAATTCGTGGAAATCAATCGAATGCCCTGGGTGATCTAAGCTTATAATTGAAAATTTCAGGCAATCATTCTTGACAGTGAACCTTGAGCGTAAATCTCAAAATACCTTTGATTTAGCCCTACCAAAACAAATGGTTTTGCCTAAACTTTCAGTTGTAGGCTTAAAATCGCGTTTTTTGTGCAGAAATTCTTTCAAGTCAAGATTGCATCTTGGGGCATAAAATTGAAATCACATTCTCAATAAAATTCTTTTTTGTTCACATTTCGGAATCAAAATTCAAATCACTTTTTGTGTATTAATTTTGTAAATAGGAATCACCTCATTTTTGCAAAAATGAAATCGCAAATTAGTCTTTCAAATTTGATATGCCGCATTTTGCGATGAAACTTTTGGGGTATAAAGGGCGCTCGATTGATAGCCGCGATTTAATCTTTTAATGATGTCTCCACTTACGATGAAATCTTGGTGAAATACTAAATGCCCACAAATAGGAACCATGGGGGCATGTATTGTTGCCTCGCTTTCGTCATAAGAGGCGGCATCAGTGAAAGATCACTTTTTCATTCACGTACTAACGTTGTCTTCCTTTCACAGGTTATATGTAACAGTCATCCCTTGGAATTCTCTTGCTTAATCATGCAAGGAACCGGAGTTTAGAGTTAGACCGTGAATTGCTTGTTTACACTCATCTATTCAAAAGTTTCTCGAACTTCATCCCTCTATTATCATTTAGAACTGCATTTTCCATTTCGGGTTTTAATGTGAACCCCAATCGATGTTTTTGAAAATCATGCGACTCACGTCTTTGAGTAGTGAGATTCCAATTTGTAGCATTGTCCTTTGAAAGTTCTTGGAATATTTCAAACTTAACCCATTGAGTTAGGTTTTTATGCTTTACCTCTAAAAAATTTTGAAAACAAGTTTCAAAAAGACTCGCATAAAATTGCATCTCTTCACCTGACTAATTTCGCAGGTTGATTTGCAAAACGACACTGGAGATGGTAAATCTGTAATCGTTCCAATTAGAACTTCTTGTACAACAATTGACTTGTTCATTCATTTTTGTCAAAATAGGTAAAGGGGCGAAGGGTGAAGCCGCTTGGGAACGAGTTGAAAATGTGCCACCGAGTCCCTCAAAATAGGGAGTCTCCACTTGTGTACTCACTTGTACGAAAGATGATTTACGAGGCATACGCAAATCGAAACAAAATAACGATGTCAGATGATCACCCACTTGACAAAAAGGACGATTCAAGAATAGCTGACTCTCAAATAAGAGTAAGAGGGGCACCGTTGTATCCACGGAGGATGAAGATGAGGATCGCACGACAGACCCATTGGAGCACCATGAGATGTGTAATCAAGAGATAAACTGGGGGCATGGAATGTCAAAGCCGTCCAATTCAATGAAAAGGGGTGTATTTTGTTTTCAAAGTTCATTCACTTTAATATAGAAATGATACTTCCTTTTCTTTTTGCCTAGGGTGGATTTGAATGAAAGACTTGACAAGAGCATGGCGAAGCAACGTACATTAAAATTATTGGGCTAAACACGAAGTGCATGTGATCAAGAAGCCAACGTCCCTACAAATGACGCACAGGAAAACATTTGATTCAACGTGGAGCGTGATGAACTCCCCCTCATCCCCGCCAAGGAAGCATTAGAGATAAAATTATCAACTTCGTCATGAAAGGGTGTATACCGTTCCTAAATTCAGTCCAATTGAGAATGAGAATAACATGTTTTATCTTATTTCTGCAGATGACGAATGAGGCAAGTCACCCAAGGGGTAACCATTGCCTATGAAGTATAATAAAGCGGAGTTGACCGGTTCAACACAAAATAAAGAATGTGTTTGACCATAGCAATAATGCTTCCAGCTAGAAAGACATGACGAAGCCAAACCGTCCATCCCATTGTGACAAATGAAAGGTTGCGTCATGATGGGGCAAAATAGTGCATCTAAAGAACTTCTGTCCATCAAACTAGGGACATGTGAAAAATAGTCGGGGGCACGAATAGTCAAGATGATCAAAAGTGGAAGACCCGAGCAAAGGACAATGAAAATTAAACAAGTGTCTGTAAGAAGGCATGAAAGAGTATTGAACGTACTGAAGTCTCCGGAAGAGAAAGCATCTGGCTGGGGCAAGTGTCATTGAGCTGGGGCAAATAGCTTTAGTATAATCAAGCATGTGAGTAAGTTCCTTCTCCTCCAACAAGTGGATGGATGCAAAAGAGACATATGCCAGACAGATAAATGTAGGGTAGGTCATGTTGTGGACGGTGCCTCCAAACACTTAAGAGGGAATATCAAGCAACTTTGAGGAAGGAGTTGCAAAGGAAAAGCTCAAGCGACGAGATTGCACGAAGAGGACAACTTAATCCAGAACTGAGCTATCCCCAAAACAAAAGGGTGTATATCGTTCATGAATTATTCCAACTAAGAATGGAAATGACTCGTCCCATCTCTCATTTTGCAGACAAAACGATGCGTTTGATCAAGGCGACAACACCTTCTTCCAAGAAAGCACGATCAAGACGAATCATCCATTTTGCTGCAATGAAAAGGGAAAGCACCCATGGGACAATGCCCTCAAACGTTGAAGTAAGAAGTGCCAAAAAGTCAAAGGCAGACGAAACTCAAATGAAGGGATTTGTCAAACACCCAAGAAGGCAAATTCAAATGAAGGGTAAATCGTATCGTTTCCAATTGTTCATTTTAATACAATTTTTGACATGATCCTTTTTTCCTTTAATAGGAAGCATCAAAGACTTGAAGAACAAATGCAAACGATGGGTAATGTTGTATCGTTCCCAATTTTTTATCTTTAAAGGGTCTTTAACTAACACATTCGTTTTTGTTCTTTATAGGTTTATCAAGTCGCCATGACACAGGTAAGTACCCTTCTCCCAAAATTCAAATGGAAATCAAATGGATAATTTTCATCACAAAGAAAAAGTCTTTGATGGTTTTGAAAAAAAAAAAAAACAAGCACTAAAGTGGAGACTGAAAAAGCAAGCTCTTCACAAAAATTTTGAATATCATCCTTATTAAAAAATTGTCTTTGTGCTTGGTGAATCATTCATTTTGAATCAAAATTCCCTGTGGAGATTAATCTATCCGTGATGATCTCGACAAAATGAAAGGGAGATGTTAATCATGCCAAGTGAGAGGTACTTAGGATGAGGAAAGGCAAGCCATTTCCAAACACGTCCTGTAAATACTTTGAGAATTGAGTGGAAGAGAAAATTAGTGTTGTTTAAGAGCAAGAGATTCATTCGCAAGTAGTACATGGATCGAAATGAAAGGAGGCATTTCCTTCTTCTATCCTATACACTACAGGTGATCATAGTTAGCCCATTTGAGCCATTAAATGTGAAGAGTTTGCAAAATACCCCTATCAAGAACCACCCTACAACGGGGCAAAGTTGGAGATTTTGGTTGACATGCTTTGAAGGAAAAGATGAAAAAGACTTCTTTGCCCTTACTTGCATTAATCTTCTTGTGGTAACTTCAGATGAGTCCTTATGGAAGCTTGAAACATCCCAAAATAAAGAAGAGCATTTCTTTCTCTATCCAAACACTCATACCCTTTGTTCAGCCAAGTTGAGCCTGAATATTCATTTCTAAAGCCCAAATGGTGATTATCTCCCTACACTGGGGCAAAGCACGTGATTTATCAAGACAATTGGTACTCATGAGACAGTGTGAAAAACATCTCGAAAGTTTTAAAAGCTCAAAAAAAATGAAAAGAGCAAAAGTCAAATGAAAACTAGGGGGCATGAAAAAGCAGTGTGCCTGGTAAAAGCAAGGCCAATGCCCAGAGCAAAAGTTGCATCAAGAGAAAAATTCTCATGAAAAAAAAGGAATGTCAAAAGCAAAGTGCTTGCAAAAAAAAATCATTGCAAAAGCAAAAGTCATTAGAGAAAAGAGCAAAGCTCTTTCATTGAAATGACTAGTCAATGGACTTTCGAGACAAGTTGGATTTCAGAAGTCGAGTGCCTTCAAAAGATTGGATGATATGGCAATGATGCTATGATAATCACCAACTTCTAAACCCCTTTTGAAAATTTCTGAGCCTTTCAAGCCTTTACCCAAACCAACGTTATAACCTTCTCCAAAGTCTCTTCGGATTGGGATGGTTTAAGCAAAAATTTGGATTCCCGAACAAGCTATCGCTTGAAGAAGTGGGGGCAAAGTTGTCTTATCTCATCTTAAGGTTTCTTGACTTGTAAACCTGATGGAGATGCTGATTGAAAATTATTTCATTCCTTAGCCGATAATGCTTATTTGTTGTTGAAACCATGACCAAATCCACATTGCAGTCATTTAAAAGACCTCTTGGATCGGTCAATGCGTACTTATTGCGAATGATTTTCGAAACCTTCGACACTGGTAGTGAGGAATATAGAGAGAACATGTTTACTTCCCACATCAATGGATGGGATCGAACAGCCTTTTTGAGAGTATGTGAGAAGTCCTTTCAGACTAAGGAATTCTTGTTTGGCATGCTTAATGGGCTCTCTTCATAAGTTAACATCAGTTTGATAAAAGACTTTCTCCTAATGGAATTTGATGATTAATGATGTCTTTCAAGCCTAGAGACAATTGTGCAATATTGAAGGATGTTCAATGCTTTCCGAACAATTGAATTGATCCTAAATTACCCATGCAATCAATGCTTTTTCATTGATGATACCATTTTGATATGGCCTATTGTGATGATATCTTGCCTGGTACGCACTCGCTACTAGAGCACTTGCCATAACACGTACCTGTTATTACTAATCCTGTAAGACAGGTGACGTTTCCTCAAACACCAACCTTCATGCTGATCTTGGAAAATGCTAAGATGCATCCAAGCATTCATGAATTCCCAAGACTCTGCTGGCAAGGACACAATAGGCGATCTATCAAATCCTCGAACAAGGACCCCTAAGTGTCTGAGTCTTTTCAAGCCTCGCTGACAGAGGGCTTTTAAGCAATCCAATCTGACTTACAGGTATGTACACCTCGCCACCGATTTCAAAAGGTTCCGGGTCAATCCTTAAACCCCGATTTCAAAAGGTTCCGGGTCAATCCTTAAACCCCGATTTCAAAGGTTCCGGGTCAATCCATTAAACCCCGATTTCAAAGGTTCCGGGTCAATCCTTAAACCCCGATTTCAAAAGGTTCCGGGTCAATCCTTAAACCCCGATTTCAAAAGGTTCCGGGTCAATCCTTAAACCCCGATTTCAAAAGGTTCCGGGTCAATCCTTAAACCCCGATTTCAAAAGGTTTGTGGTCCAACCTTAAACCACGTATTTCAAAAGGTTTGTGGTCCAACCTTAAACCACGCATTTCAAAAAGGTTTGTGGTCCAACCTTAAACCACGTTTCTCAAAAGGTTTGTGGTCCAACCTTAAACCACGCATCAAAGGTTTGTGGTCCAACCTTAAACCACGTTTCTCAAAAGGTTTGTGGTCCAACCTTAAACCACGCATTTCAAAAAGGTTTGTGGTCCAACCTTAAACCACGTTTCTCAAAAGGTTTGTGGTCCAACCTTAAACCACGCATTTCAAAAGGTTTGTGGTCCAACCTTAAACCACGTTTCTCAAAAGGTTTGTGGTCCAACCTTAAACCACGCATTTCAAAAAGGTTTGTGGTCCAACCTTAAACCACGTTTCTCAAAAGGTTTGTGGTCCAACCTTAAACCACGCATTTCAAAAGGTTTGTGGTCCAACCTTAAACCACGTTTCTCAAAAGGTTTGTGGTCCAACCTTAAACCACGCATTTCAAAAAGGTTTGTGGTCCAACCTTAAACCACGTTTCTCAAAAGGTTTGTGGTCCAACCTTAAACCACGCATCAAAAGGTTTGTGGTCCAACCTTAAACCACGCATCAAAGGTTTGTGGTCTCTCCTCCCTTTTTGCATTGCATCTCCCCGTGCCCTCTGTGAACAAAATTTAAGTGTCTCTTATCTTTGAAAGGAACCTCTTCGAGCTCCCCTTCAAAGAGGGGCAGCTGTTGACACCTAAATTTTGCTAAACCATTTAGGGTTTTATTGCATAAAATTAGGGTTTAATTTTTAACCCCTAAATCAAAAAAATTTTTCATTAAAACTGCATGGCACATAGTTATTAGGTGCATTTGCATTAACAAGGCCTATTAGAGCATATTTTCCATTTTCATTTTTCAAAAATCAAAAAAAAATTTCAATTAGTTTTTTTTAAAAAAAAAAAAAAAAATTGGGGGGTGCCAGCGTTGAAATTCAACGCTGGCCCACCGCCTGAAGGACCACTCTCCCCCCTTTGCGTGAAAAAGGAGAGGAAGCAGTCGAAGCAGCAGGCCAGCGAACGGTGAAGAAAAAGAGAGAGAGCAGCGAGAAAAGAGGGAGAGATCAGAAGGGCGAGAGGCAGCAGGGAGAGATCAGCAGAGCGAGAAGACAGAGAAGGGAGGGAGACGAACGGAGAGAAAACGGAGAGAGCCGAGCAAGAGAGGCCGAGAGAGAGAGACCGGCGTTCCGGCCGGTCGGCGTCGAGGCGGCAGGCGCGGCGAAGGCGAGGCGGCAGGCGCGGCGAAGGCGAGGTGGCGGCTGCGCGCTGGTCGCGGCGGCCGGCGTTCAGGCGAGCCCCCGGGCCGGTGTGGAGGCCGCGAACCAGGCCGCACCAGGCGCGGCGCAGACGAGGCGACAGGCGCGGCGACGGCGAGGCGGCATCGGGGCGACGGCGGACGGCCGCACCAGGCGCGGCGCAGACGAGGCGACAGGCGCGGCGACGGCGAGGCGGCATCGGGGCGACGGCGGACGGCCGCACCAGGCGAGGCGACAGGCGCGGCGACGGCGAGCCCGCGGCAACCCAGGCGTTGGAGCAGCGCGTGCGGCCGCGGCAGGTGGGGCGTCGGCCGCGGAGGCCGGAGCTCGCGGAGGCCGGAGCCGTCAGGCGGCGGCTGCGCGCTGGTCGTGGCGGCCGGCGTCCAGGTGAGCCCCCCAGGCGCGGTGTGGAGGCCGCGGAGGCCGGAGCAGCAGGCGCGCCCCGGGCGCGGCGTGGAGGCGCGAGTCGGGTCGCGACCCGGGTCGGGCGCGCGGGCGATCCGGGTAGGGCAACGCTCATCCGGGTCGGGCCGCGGGTCTGACCGGGTAGGGTTTTTTTAGTGCGTGGGCTTTTAGTGTTTTAATTAGGTCTTGGGCTTTTCGCGGTTGGGCCGAAGCTTTGGGCTTTGGGCTTTTGCTTTTTTTTTAAAAAAAATGTGGGCTGGGCCTTTTTTTTTATCGTGAAGAAAAACCGGGCTCAACAAATGAGCCCGGTCCTTCTGCAACCCGGGCCGGCGTGCCCGGGTCAATCCGGTCGGGTCCTGGGCCCGGGCCTTCGCGTCCGGGCCAATCCGGATTCGGGTCGGATGTGGAAATCCGACCCGGACCCGGTTCTCTTTTTTGCTTTATTTTATTTTTTTATTGTATTATTTTAATATTTTAAAAAATTAATTTTTAAAAATAAAAAAAAATTTAAAAAAGAAAAAACCCGAATTTCATTTTATTTTATTTTATTTTATTTTTTCGAAAAAAAAATCGAAAAAAAATTCCGAAAAAAAAAAGAATTTCAAAAAAAAATTTAAATTTTTTTTATTTTTTTTAAAAAAAAAAATCAAAATCAAAAAAATCAAAAAAAAAATTCAAAAATCAGAAAATTCATTTGAATTTTGAAATTGGCTTTTCTTGCCCTTTTCGCATGTTTAGTGCTAGATTTAATTGCACGTCACTTGGTTCACACACTTTGAATTGTGCATTTAAATTAGCCTCGTATATAGTTGATTATGCATGTCTAGGTTTAGATGTTAATTATTGCTTTCCTTAGCTTAGTCAGGAATGAAATTTTAAGACTCCCAATTAGCGAGAACATGTTAGGTGGTGAATTGAACAAGATTAGGTACCGAAAGGGCACTAATTAGTCGATTAGTGTAATCAAGTCCCCGTACCCGTTGAATCTCTGGTTCGTAGAAGTGAAGCTTTTCTCCCGTGCTTCACTTAGGTGTCTAATCGACCTACCAAAAACCGATTAGTGGCGACTCCTAAATGAAATTGATTTGCATGTTAACAACTTAAAATTAAGTCGCGAATTGGTATGAGCTTGGGAGAGCTCGAGCTAGGTTCAACTTAGCAATCCATTAGCCAAACCCCCTTTAGGCGGCGGGGCCGGTTCGGGGAGGTCGCGACACACTTCAGCAAAATATAGTCTTAGCTTGCCCTTTCTTGGAAATAGTACTGATGTGAATAAGAAGAATGAGAATGACAGACGACAGCGACATATCACCTAGTTTATTAATTCGTAGTCTGAAGCATACTTAAAATAAGGAATATTTTATACATGTGAAAAATGAAAGGCCTTAACTTACTCAATCAGAAATTTTTGCATATCCTTTATAAATGTAACTAATCAAAGGCTAATTGAAAAATATTGCAGGATGACATAGGCTTGATGAAGGATCTGGGAATGGATGCTTACAGATTTTCAATATCTTGGCCAAGAATTTTACCAAGTAAGAACTCCATCACCCCCACTTTTTTCATTGTTAACCGTCTTCTTGGTCTATCCTTTTCACCAAAGCCCTAATTTTCCAGAATTCTTGAAAAACAGATGGAACAGGGGAACCAAATAAAGAAGGCTTGAATTACTACAACAGACTTATCAATGCTTTATTGGAAAAAGGTCCTATTTTTGGTTTTGCTTAACATCTGATTACGCCAAGAATAGGATGATATTAAGGCCAGCTTGTGGTTTTCAATCAGGAATCGAGCCTTATGTAACGCTATATCATTGGGATCTTCCACAGATGCTCGAAGATGAGTACGAAGGATGGCTAAGTGAAAGAATAGTGTGAGTTTTTATTGATCCCAAAATGCATTCGCTATCAGGAAAATGGTAAATGATCCATACTCACAGAAAATCCCCGGATCACTTGCAGCAAAGATTTCGAGAACTATGCTTCCGCCTGCTTCCAGGCTTTTGGAGACCGAGTGAAATACTGGATTACATTCAATGAACCTCATGGCTTCTCAATACAAGGCTATGACTCTGGACTTCAAGCGCCCGGGAGGTGCTCTATTCTCGGCCGTGTATTCTGTAAAAGGGGCAAATCATCTGTTGAACCCTACATTGTGGCTCACAACATCCTCCTGTCTCATGCTGCTGCTTACCAAAACTATAAGCTGAATTTCAGGGTACTACTCCCAGCTTCTGCCAATCACAAATTTATCCAGGAAACAAAACCCTTTCAAAAATTTCACTTGCCTTTGGGCAGGAAAAGCAAGGAGGTCAGATAGGAATATCACTAGACGCCAAATGGTACGAACCGATATCAGACAGTGACGAGGACCAGGATGCTGCAAATAGAGCGATGGAATTCGGCATTGGCTGGTAAGTTGCTAATAGATAACTTTTTTCATGATGTACCAATCAGTGGTCAGTGATAAAGATGTCTGAGCAGCTTGAGTTTACCCAGGTTCCTTGATCCACTTTTCTTTGGGGAATACCCTCTTTCAATGAAGAATCTAGTAGGGGAAAGACTGCCTGAAATCTCATTGGAGATGTCCAAGTTCCTGATGGGTTCCTTGGATTTTGTTGGACTGAATCATTACACAACGCTATACGCCCGAAATGACAGGACCCGTATTCGGAAGCTAATACTTCAGGATGCTTCCTCTGATAATGCTGTTATAACAACGGGTATGCAGTCGAAGAAAAGTTCGACCTATTTTCTTGTTACACCCAAAGATATATTGGAACTGCTACTCATATTTAATATCTTTCTGTGGTTTTGTTAATTGTAGCTTTTCGAGCGGGAGTTGCTATAGGAGAAAGAGTATGTTCCTGCTGTTCTTTATTTTGCAATATGTAGTTAAAACAGGTTCGAGTCAAAACAGATGGTTTATATATTATCTCTTCCAGGCAGCTTCCCGGTGGCTACATGTGGTGCCGTGGGGCATCAGCAAGTTAGCTAGACATGTAAGAGATAAGTATGGAAACCCGCCAGTCGTCATAACAGAAAACGGTGAGTGATTAAATTACAAAGCGCTTAAGATTGCCCTTATAGACGCAATTATTCACAAAAATTTCAGAACAACTGAATGAACGACGCTCGAAATCACCTCTACATATCAATAGGACATTCTTTATTGTGAATATGAATCAACTATGCAGGTATGGATGATCTTAATAGACCTTACATCGGTTTGAACAAGGCTTTACAGGACGACAAGAGGATAGAGTATCACAGAGACTATCTGTCAAACCTATCTGCTGCTATAAGGTAACACCGGAATCCATGTTTTGTCTACATATTGCCGATATATGGAAGCTTGAGAATTGAGGCCGTGCTTATGGAGAATGACTTAATTACAGGCAAGATAACTGCAACGTGCGCGGCTATTTTGTCTGGTCTTTGCTTGACAACTGGGAGTGGAACTCGGGATACACAGTTCGGTTTGGACTCTACTATATTGATTATAAAAATAACCTCACAAGAATTCCCAAATCATCAGTTGAGTGGTTCAAAAGTTTACTCAGGTCACAAGGTGATCTAAGCAACCAGATTTAAATCTTGTCCTTCCAAATTTAATCAAGCAGATGCTGTATTTTGCCTTGGGAATTTGAAAAACCAATGAGCAAGGGAAAAAAGACAGAAAAACATATGTAAATGAAATTGAATACCACAGCAATTTTTTCTTACTCCAACTTACTTTTTAAGATGAATATCTCATTCTCATTTACTTTGGACATACTGGGCCAAGGCAATGGCAACTAATATGAGCAGATCAGATTGTAACAGGGACCAAGTTATTCGGACTTTGCTATAACAATGCAGCAGTCTCTAACATTTCCGCATGCTCCTTCTCAACCAGATCAACAATGCTCATATTGTTACTGATATAGCACCAGTAGCTCTGATTGCGACCGAGTTTGAGCTCAGTTGAAGGAGGTCAGAGTCGGACTAATTACAACAATGTTGCATAAGTTTGCTGGGCCTTAACGTGTTCACAGAATAATGTCAATTGCCAGAAATTTTAAGCATGAAGGAGAAAAAAAATACAAGCACAAGAAAACTTAATGAGCAACTTATGGCCAAAGAATGTGAGACATTAAGTGATCAAGAAAGTTGATTGTGGAAGTTCAAAGAGACGTCACTCGAAAACGCATTATCCGTTAATTGGCAAAGTGGTCAACGTGACTAACAACTGAGAGGCCCTGTGGATGCACGAAAACCATCTCATCCCTGGGCATCGATCGAAAAGGTGAAAAGTGGAACCAAAGCTTTTTAAGCAGGCCAAAAGAGATAGGGTGGTGCAAATTCTGAGGTGCAATATGCAGTTTTTTTTAAGAGTCTGGCTACCATGATTCGTAAACTTCACTTCTGTTTCAACGATGTAATTTTGCTCGTAATGGAAATTTGATCCACCGAAGCTTACTTACGTCAAGATAAGCATGTTTTGCGCTATTTATCGTTCATCTGCATTTAATCAATAACTAATCGCCTCAACTTGTAAATGACTATTTCGACCGAGAATTGCATTTACATGCATGTAAACGATCATACTTCTTCTTCAATACCAGAAAAAGAGCTACAGGAAGAAAATTAATTAAGCAGAAACATATGTTTTAGTCCTGTCAAAGGTTGATTAGAACTATATGCCCTTAACAATAGCAACAATACTGGGTAACACAGCGTCGAAAACGATGGAGTAAGCCCTCTCAGTCGGGTGCACCAAGTCCCAAAATACGTACTTTGATGCATCCGGACAAACGTAGGAATTCATATTGCATGAGAATGACACTTTGACGATGCCTGTCCCACAGCATCCGCTATTCACGTCTTCGAAACCTACCCAACAAAAAGAAACATCAAATGCACATAATTAACCAGCTTTAAGAAACAGATTTTTCATGAATTAAACACGAGAGGACATAATTTTAGAGAATTAATCTGAAAACTCACCAAAACTGGTCGGGGCTTTGATCATTTGCATCAGAGGATTGTATATGTCAATGTAATTTATGACTACACCGAGAGATTGCGTGCTCTTTTCCATCTTGCCTAGTTCCTTTTGAAGCATCTTGTTGTAATTCCAAGCGACCGAGGAGAATTCCTCAATGCAGCCAGGATCTTCAAAAGGGTCGCCTGAATTAAGGTTGATGACCACAGGTAAGCAACCCATTGGCGGCAGTCCGGCAACCGCAATTCTTCGAGCCCCTTGATTCAACAAAGTCTACATTGACAGTATCATCCGCTCATGAGTCTAATCAGGCTGAAGTTACGCTACTTCAAAACAATAAAATTACGAATTAAGTGAACAGAATTATCGACTTCGAGGCAGGTAAAGTACCTCCTTAGAGGCACTCTCTATGTTTTTTGGATCTAGATCGCTGTATTAGGTAAGTTCTCCTCAAGGTAGAACAAAGCTCTTACAAATCTCTCATGAAAGGGGGAAATGGAATTCAAAAAACAATAAATAGACGTATAGATCACATCTCTTAACACACATCACAGCTTCAATATAGACAGTCATTGTTAACTATCAACAATAAGTAACTATCCAAGCAAGATTGTCTCTAAGAATGTTCTGACATAGAGCGAAAAGTGAGCATCGAAACCATTAGTATCGTATCTGCAATATGTATAGGGCCAAAAGATTTTGAGTAATCAACCTGAGTGAAATTTTTTACATGATTCAATATGAACTGCTGATACATTTGGGGAGTGAAGCTTTGCCGTCTGAAAGGAAGACCATAGTAATTGTTGATGAAGTCGTTGGTTCCGCAACTAATCACAAACAAGGCCTCATTGATGATGTTTCTGGTTCGGTCCGTTCCGATTGCCATCTCAAGCCTTTTCCTGTACGCTTTGAAGTACTGCAATTGCTTCTTCATTGATATCACATTCTACACATTCATAAACAGAGGAGGACCAAAAAGAAACAATAATTACGACTAGTGGAGACTAAGGTTCAGTGTTCTTTGTAGCCAAGCGCGATTACTAGTAAGTACTGACGGAAGTGGAAGAATTGCCTACGGGTATTTCAGCAGTAAAAGGGTCATATCCGGAGCCTGCGGAGGCGAAACAAACTCCGGTTATTAGATCTTCCATGCTGAGCGCCGGGTCTAAGTACGGTGGCACAAGTTCTTTAACCCCAAAGTATGAAGCTGTAACGCAGTATATGCTCACAAGCAACCCACAAATTAAGCGACCATACTTCGATTTTACTTAGTCGTTCAGAATAAGAGAAAAACTTCACCTGTAAGATCAGGAATCAACCTCCCATTGCTGAACCTTCCTGTTGGAGTGTGGTTCACGAAGTCTTGCCCATAAGGTGGGACATTGCCCTTGGAGAGAGTGTTTATGTAGTCATTATTTCCCGTGTCGACCGTCGAGTCTCCAAACACAATGACAGCCGAGACCGAGCTGCCGTTTGAGGGCCTTTGCAGCGTCAGGATCCGAGCACAAACCCCACCATTGAAGACCGGTACTAGTGTGACATAGAAAATAATAATGTGGTTAAGATGAAGAGCAAGACCATGCTCTTTACTCAAAGCCATCTAGCTAGACCCGTCTGTTTGTCTCACAAGTCAAATGAGATTCTGGAATGAAGAACTGTATTGGACCCTTCAGTGGAGTACCTCACACTGTCATGTTCACCAAGGCTGTCGGCACTCTAGAGGGTGAAGCAACTGAAGAAAGTTTTGTTAATGGCAATCTCAGATTGGCTTCCACTTTTGATGTGGTGGTAGGTCAAGCATCAACTACTCAGCTCTGCGTGGACGATCATTAAATTACTGCCTTTCACTTAAATTATAAGGACAAGTCTCCAGCTACCTTGAGGCCGGAACTGCGAGCAAAACTAAACACCAAGGGCTAGTCGAGACGTAAATCATGATCATCATGCTCATTGTTATCTAAACTCGTTCTACTAGATTCATCCTAACGCATCAAGAAACAGCGGGGTCCTTCCTATAGGATTCCTAGTAATGTAAACTGTGATTATGTCGTTCAACCAAATCAATCAAGAAATGATCATCTACACTTAATGTCGAAAAAGATGCGTGCTTCTTACTAGTGCCCAACTGAGAATACTCTCTTATTACCTAAGTTACATCCAAGATTAGAGATTTGGCGATGAAGTCCGTGGATCAGCATGCGAGGGAGCAGGTGCTTGACAGGGAAAGACGGTTGTTCATCCTGGCGTCTAGTTGGCTAATACGATGTCCAGAAGTCAACATACCATATCTCGTGTAGATTTCAGATATCGAAAGTGTCCTTTTAAGATTGTCTTTAGATCATTCTGGAATTTGCATGCCCTCAAATTGATGTGCCGACAGTCATTGCATGTGTATCCGTTGAAATGTAATCTTAGGGCGCGTTTGGTAACATTTCTATTTCTGGGAATAATTTCTTTTCAGAAATAGTTTTTTCTATTTCTATTTCCTAGAAGAGTTTCTGAGCAAAATAATGCGTTTGGTAACTGCACAAAATTTCTATTCCTGGAATAGAAAAAGAACATAAATGTGTTTGGTAACTGTACAAAATTTCTATTCTCAATTTTTTGCATTCAAATCTATATCTTTTATTTAACTATAAGTACAAGTTATAAGTGAAAAAAACCAATAAGCATGATTTATTGGTTTGTCTAATCCTTTTTAGGGGTTTAAAACCCCTTTTAATCCCTAAACTAAGGAATCTTAAAAAATACCACTTGAACACCTCAAAAATTTAAATTTCACTCAAAGTGGATGACCACAAGTATTCTAAACCATTATGTGAATTTTTTATATATTTTTTGGGCTAAAATTTATTAAAATTTGTTACTTTCCCTAAATCAGTTTCTTTTTATTTTTCTGAAAATTTTTAATGAAATTTTTTTAATTTTTTCAATTTCGGAATTTTGCAAATATTTAAAGGTTTGCTAAGTTTTTCTGATTTTTATGGATTTTCTGAGAATTTTTCTGATTTATATGAATTTTGGGAATTTTTTAATTTTCTAATTTTTTATGGAATTTTTCTGAAATTTTTCTAATTTTTATGAATTTTAGGAATTTTTTAAATTATTCTAAGCCATTATGTGAATTTTTTTATTTTTTATTTTTTTTGGGGAAAAGTTTATCAAAACTTTTTACTTTCCCGAAATCTGTCTCTTTTTATTTTCCAGAAAGCTTTTTATGAATCTTTTTTAATTTTCTCAATTTCGGAATTTTGCAAATTTTTATGGGTTTTCTGATTTTTTTTCTGATTTTTATGGATTTTCTCAGAGTTTTTCTGATTTTTTGGAATTTTTGGAATTTTTTATAATTTAATTAATTTTTTAAAATTTTTTTATTATTTCCGCCGAGAATGGACCGGACCGGTGCTTTGAGACGGTTTGTAGACGATGGAGGATGGAGGAGGAGCTGAGGTCGCGGCTTGAGGACCTGATCTTTCTATTTCTATTTCTATTTCTGGGAACAAAGAAGTAGATTTTTTCTATTTCTCATTTCTGCTCTAAATCTATTTCTTGGCCACTTTTCTATTTCATTTTATAGAAAAATAAAATGCGTTACCAAACGGATTTTTATTCTTTTTTTGTTGCAGGGAACAGAAAAACAGAAAAATAGAGAAACAGAAATGTTGCCAAACGTTTAACGACCAACCGGACTAGTAAAGCTTTCGACCCAAAAAAAAAACAAACACTTAGTTCCACGCTTTATTCAAATGCTCCACATTAATCAAATAATTTAATTCCTCATATATCTTATGATCTTGATGTGTACTTATATTCAAGAGGACGGATAGGCAAAACATAATCTTGTGAGTACATACGAATAACGAATTAATATAAAATCAGATATTTTAGAACCATCCATCTTAAATGTGTTAATAACTAATTATATAGTGTTCATTGAAAAGTCTTTCGATAAGATCCATGAATCGGCACGACATGGTATAGCTCACGCCGTGGTCAAGAGCAAGAGAAGACAAAGCTTCAAAACGGCACGCGAGATCGGGCGACGAATGTACGGGCTTACAGGAGACGAAATCAAGATCACGACTGATCCCGGTGCATTTAGAATGCTCATTGCGAAAAGGGTTTCGGCCCATTCGCGAAAAAGGCTTTCCGGTGCTGAAATATCGATCGAGTGATGGACGACACGACCGAGCTCTGCCCTTGCAAGAATCGCGAGATCTCGAACCTGATTCTTACCGGAGTTTCATCGGATCGATGAGAGTTAAAAACAAGAAGAGCAGTTGAAAAAGGAAATGATGTCCACCGACCTTTTACAATGCGGCGCTATAAGCCCCCGGTCGAACCGCACCCGGTGAATTCCCTCGTCGCTTCCCCCTGTCGCAGCGCCGCCCCCTCGTCGGCTCCGGGCGATTCTTCGTCGCCGCCGCCGCCGCCGCCGCCGTCGCCGTCATCTCTTTAGCTCTCGCCTCTTGGAACCCAATTCGTCCTGCTATCTCCTTCGTCCTTTTTCTTGTTCCTCCCGACCGTGCGCTTCGCCTGTAACGAAGCCGAACCGGAAAGGAGCCCCAAGTTCGATCCTTTCCGTCGTTTCGCTGTCGTGGGCGATGAAAAGAGGATACCCAGAACCGTCTCCGTCCACGTCGGTCGGCCCGCCTCAGTCCAGATTGAAGTACAACCCTGAAGGTGGTTCTTTTGCTGCCCCGGCTTTGATTCTTTTTATGTTTTACGTCGCGGAATTGGGAATTTGATGCTTCTGGATGGCAAGATCCAGTTCTTCAATCGACACCCATTTGGTTTTGAGCCCTTTACTGTGGCCTTTCTTGTTTGGGGATCGATGATGGAGCTGGAATGACTGGTTCATACTGTTGCTTGCCCCTTTTGATACCGAGAATCTGTTAAGTTTTTGGCTTTTTGGTATATGAAAGATGAACCTGTGGCAATAGTTTCTGTTGCTGAATCTTGCCTCTTCAATTTCCCCTGGCATTGCTCTGCTGACATATAGATTGCTTTGAGCTGTAACTGTAGGTGATGCCCAGTTTTTAGAAGATGAAAGCACCAAGATTTTCGCCCGGAAAGTTGCCGACCATTACAGTGCGAGGACGAACCAGACCCTTGAAGAGAGGGAAGCTAGTCCCATTATTCACTTGAAGAAACTTAATAATTGGGTACGCGCTCCGGTTTTCTATGTACATTAGCTCTTGAAGATGGCAGATGACTGTAGACCTCTCTAATGTCTTAACTCTTATGTTATGCAGATTAAAAGTGTCTTAATTCAGCTATATGCCCGACGTGGGGACGCAGTTCTTGACCTTGCGTGTGGCAAGGTGATTATTAGCTCTCTTATGTCTATGTTCATTTTCAGAAATTAGTTTATTTCCTTTTTAGTTGCTTGGATATCTTTCGAAAGTGTTTTTGTCCTAATCACTAGGGTGGTGATCTCATTAAATGGGACAAAGCAAAAGTTGGGTATTACGTTGGGATAGACATAGCTGAAGGCTCGGTAAGGATCAATCTCTCTGAGCTGTTGTATTTTACTCTCTCCTGTTTATAATTTACTTGTTCAATCTTTTTGTACATAGCTGATATGATTATAGCAAGAGAATTTACTTCATGTAAAACGTCTAATGTTCAGATCGAAGATTGCCGTACCCGTTATAATGGTGATGCAGACCACCATCAGCGACGTAAGAAGTTCACATTTCCGGCACGCCTCATATGTGGAGATTGTTTTGAGGTAATTGTGACCATAGCTGTCAGAGGAAGGTCATAGTTAATTGGTTCTTCACTACAAACAATAAGAAGCTGGGAAGTTTTCACGAAGCTCCTTTCCTCCTTTGGTTGTCCAACCTTGGAAGTACTGTAATTTCGAGAAAGGGATGTGGTTTCCCATCATGTTTAAAGGGGTTAATGCGTCCGACATGATGTTTCACCCTTGATTAAGTCTTTTGGCCCATCACATTATTAAATCCGACTCAGCATCACATCTCACTTGGCTTTTAACTTTTGAGTCTCTTTAAGATTTAGACTTTCCATATATCATCAATCCTCAACCTTACTGAGATTTCGCCAAAAAACTGAACTAAGTCGGTAAATCTTGATGGAATTATGAATAGAATCAAATGGTGATGAATTGTCATTGAACTATGCAATTCTTGCAAAAATCTTGGACGACTGATGGGAGCTCTCTCTTTCGCTGGCTATAATAGGTTCGATTGGACAAAGTTTTGGCTGCTGATGCACCTTTTGACATCTGCAGTTGCCAGGTAAGTATGTCTAATTTAAGGTCATATTTTTCTCACAAACTCACATGTAATGTCATGATTGGTGTTTGAGTGTTCCTCGTGGCCTGTGAAACTTGGGACTCATGCCATTTGCTGGGGATTACAACAGATCCTCAAGTGAAATTTGCTTATAATATATATGTTTATGCCTTTCTCATAAAATCCAAGACTGCTTTTCTTCGTCACAGTTGCCCCGACGACAATAAAATCCTCATCTATTAACTTTACAGTGCATGGGCCTCAGCTGGTGTGCGTTTGCCTTTATGTGACTTCGCCAATTATTGAACTTTCAATAACTTAAATATTGCAGTTTGCTATGCATTACTCCTGGTCAACTGAAGCACGGGCTCGTCGAGCTTTAGCCAACGTGTCAGCTTTACTTCGTCCCGGAGGCACCTTCATTGGAACAATGCCAGATGCGAACGTGATAATAAAAAAGCTTAGAGAAGGTATTGTTTATTCTAATTGGTCTGTCACAAATACATGCTGACAAAGCCTATTCTGTCCCAGTAATAATAAGGAATGATGCAGTCATGTTCAACCCTTGACTTTTGCTAAATTCACTCTAATTTCCAGCGGAAGGGCTTGCTTTTGGTAACAGTGTCTACTGGATATGCTTTGATGAAGAATTCTCTGAGAAGGTGAATGCTCCACCGCTTTTGGCATCCTTACAATTGTGATATTAAGTCATGAAAAAGTTCACATGTGCTTTTGTGTACAGAAATTTAAATCATCAGACCCCTTTGGGATCAAATACAAGTTTCACTTAGAGGTACTAGTTTCTACTCCTTTTCTGCCTATTGTTTGAGCTGTGTACATTGAGTTGGCCACTCCAAGAAGCCATTGCAGTTGCCCAATTATCCTTCTTTCCTCCCTCTTTTCCTTTTTTTGATTAATCAATCCAGTATGTATGTTGTATTCCACTTAAGAAACTGTACATGTCTTGCAATGATAGCTGATTTTGTAAGTATATATGCTTTCAGGATGCTGTCGATTGCCCTGAATGGATTGTTCCCTTCCATGTCTTCAAAGCTTTGGCAGAAGAGGTAATTGTTTCCAGCAGTCCTCTTACTATTTCTGGAGTTCTCTCGTAGAAGTTTGAGCAAGACACTGCAGCTTGACATTAAGCCTAAGTTCTTTTTTGCATATTCGGCAGTATGAGTTGGACCTAGTTTTTGTGAAGAACTCACACGAATTTGTACACGAGTATTTGAAGAGGCCAGAATATGTGGAATTGATGCGGAGGCTTGGAGCCTTGGGGGATGGTAATCAAGACCAAAGTAAGTTTCCTTTTTTGTCCGATGAAAATGCCCGTTTGGGGTGACTGCAGTTTGGCTGTGGCTGTACTTTTTTGCTTTCATTTTAGCTTGTAGCTTTTATTAATTTGGATTAAGTTCTATTTCATAATTAACTATCTCGTATCTTTGAATATTTTGTTAGTGAAGGTCATTTAATATTTTCATTCCCTTTAAAATTAAGATACTTTTAAACTAAAAGCCATGAGCAGTAAGTCGGAAGCTCTTTTCGTTTTTCGACTTCTTGCATACATACTAGGAACCCTCCAAAAGAAGAAGCACATTTTTGTGCCACATATTCTCTCTCTGCTGTAAATAACATGCGCATTTTATCAGAAACGACTCTGCTTGTGCCGATCAGTTTTTGCATGATCTAGTTTCTCTTGTTTTTATTATGGATAACTGCAATTTCTGGTTTGGACCATGTGGCTACCCCCAATTAGCTGTGGAACTATCTAATATCTTTCCATTCCTACTCAGGCACATTATCACCAGATGAGTGGGAAGTAGCCTATCTATACTTGTCGTTTGTGTTGAGGAAGGTGAAAACATCATTCCTTTTTCTTTCCCCCTTCTTCTGTTATTGTCATTTTTTTGGCTTAAGTTGAAGAATGTGTGTTGCCGTTGTCTTTGCAGAGAGGCCAACCAGGGAGATCACAAGTGCATGGCGGAAGAGACAAAGGGAAGATGCATCTAGAAAAAGAAGATATCCTGTACATTAATAACGACTTGTAGACTGACCATGCCTTTGTAGTCCACAAGGCCCGATGCAATAACCCAGTAAAGCAGAGCATGAAGCAGCAAATTTTTCACCATATTCAAAAAGGCTGTACTTCATCCTGTTTGCTCTAATATTGCAAGCTTCAAAAGGTTGCTTCAAATTTTGCAGCTCCTTGAGAATAGATTACCGTAGCAAAACCAGGATCTTGTATTGTGGTGGTATTTAAGAAACAAAGTCTTGATGGGAATACAATGGACTCGCTCAATTGCTTTGTTCTTTGTAAAAACCATCTACTATGATACTACACTGACTTTTGCAAGGCGGAGCACTCCGCAGTCTTTCTTCGCGCCTATGTTTTAGTAGATGACGAACTGCAGGATACCCCAACACGGTATAGATTGTTGCTACCGCAAGGGAAAGAACATGAGAAAACCCCACGATACTGAAATTATAGTTTCTCAAGTTAGCGAACCAACTTTCCCAAGGATAGTATGCTCCTCAAGTTGGCAAGAAAATACCATGCACGACATAAGATGGAATGAAGAGGAGATAGACCCTCCACATGTAGTTCTGAGAACCTATTACTGAACCCGACTAACTTATACAGGCCTGCAGTCAATAAAAGTATACCTTCGTATACTCGGTCCAGGAACCATGAGTGCAATGCAAACTGTACATTCTTATTTAGTGTGTTCAACATAGATCGTCGATCTTTCATCATTGTCCCATAAGACAAAACATATTTCCCTGACTATATATAGCGCAAACTAGAGCTTTTGTAACTTCGACAAATTCATGAGTTTAGCAGCGCTTTATAAGGACTACGATAATAGCCATCAGAGCCAACCCCATGACAGACGCTCCAAGAGCTTTCTCATTGAAGTGTCCAGCACTTCCCTCATTGTTCGTAGACGTCTTCTCCGCAGATGGGGGACTGAAGATGTTAGCAAGGAAGCTGGATATGTTGCTAACCATCTCCTCCACCGTAAGCTTGATGTTCTGCAAGATGGTCATGAACCCATTTTCGTTGCCACCTGCAGAAATCTCTTCAACCTTCCTTGGAGATTTCCAATCATCAGAAAGATCGTCGTCAGCAGATTCCTCCACTTTTGGCTCCATAAATGGGAACTGATGAACTGCTTACAGCAACAGGAAAATATTTCAAGACAATAATTTAAACGTGAGAGATTCATTCCCACATGAGAGGCAGGGGATATGTAAAAGACGGATCATAGTGCAAAAGAGAGGTTGGGGATATCCTTACTGGAGTTTTGTGATTGGAGGAAGTCCTTGAGAGCCTCATTTTGCATAAACGCATCCCAGACTTTAGGATCGCTAGCAATTGAAGCAACAACACTCTGGGAGGCAAAAGGAAAGAAAAGGAACTCAAGTGATTGCTAGTGAAATGACATCACACCAATGCTGGTTTTGTTATCAGATAGCTACATTCCATATTAATTATACAAACGATCTTACGCTTTGTTCTTGGGGAGGGTAAGTACCTGAGCAGCAGGACTTTGACTCAGCAGTGTAAAAGCCTGGACAGCATGTTTGGGTACTGGATTAGTTACCAGAGCCTCGACGGTAACTGAAGATTGGGTCTGGAAAGAATTTGAGAGCTCTGCTGGAAGTTGATCTTCACACCCAGTGGTGTTTGTGGTTGACAAATATACCCTGGATTACCAAAAGCATAAGATCCAAGGGGAAAATGAACATGGCACACAAAGACCATTCCCTCGAAATAGTCCAACAGGAGGGGGAGAGAGAAAGAAGAAGCACAAGATTTTAGAGAAAAGCGCAAATAAAGTAAAGCGTCCCCCATCAGAAGCCACTCTTTTCCTTCCCCAGACAAATGAAGCTTGTCTTCACCCCAGAAACCTCCATCAATGTGTCGACGACCCAAATATCATAATCAATGTGTCGACAACCCAAATATCATAATCAAGTCTAAAAAGGCACAATCAATAAAACTACAGATGCAAATGTATACAACTATCTTTTTACAGGTAGAAAACTAATGTCGTACCAATCGATTGAGGAAAGTATATCCATCAAAACGAATTGAAAACTTTTTAAATTTTCCTGAAAAGCGGAGTATCGTTTTACTCATCATCCATGAATCTCTCTCTCCTAAAGAACCTCAACCACTTGAAAGAAATGGAAGTTGCAAATTTAGGGCAAGAGTCGCCCAGAATATCAAATATGCACCCGCTCCAAAACGGAGTGATAAACTCACTATACGATGAGTAGGTGGAACAGCTAAAACAAACCGTGCATTTCACGGTTTTCAAGAATGACATACGATGGACTGAAAATTCACAAACGATAATATATTACGTGAATAGTTTTTCATCTAACGTCTACGGAAAATGCTAAATAGAAAAAATAAAGACAAATGTTGTGAGGAATACAGAACAATATACCCATAAAAATTCATTTGCCATTTAACTGAATCTGACTCTCCACAAAGAAAATGACGATTTACAAAAGATAATCGAACAAGGAGTTCAAGCTCTACAGATAACATCAGGAGTCAACTAGCCAATAGACTTGCAGAATTAGCGGCAATGTATACGTTGCAGCATGGTGATGAACAATAAGCAGCAGAGAGTTACGAATCAAGTCTGCACTTCATTCCCTCAACCAACTTGGTGATCACTCAAATATATGAAGAGACAATCTTTGACATTCAGAAGTAACAGTTTAAAACAAGTGAAGACAGAAGTAAATACATATCATCCCAGATCGCTGCATGATACGGTAACTACATAGTTCTCTTTTGCCTTTCTCCCCTAATAAGCAACTAAAAGTTTTCTTATGCTGATCAAATATCACCACTACGATTTTCTTCGCAGAAATCCGGACACAGAATGCCCATTCTCACAAAGCCATTCACAGCTATCGGCTTCCATCGTCGAACCCAATCTCCGGAGTAATTACTACCCACCATTTTTGTAAATAAAGATCAAAACTTCCACACAAACTAAGCTATTAGAACCGTATGCCATCCTTCACAGCAAACTAATCAGACAGAACGAGTACATTAAAACACCACAAACGATGAAGAAAACCCAAATCCCAATCCACGGACACATGAACGATGGAAGTACACACTAGCAAGCAACAACAGTCAAGACGTGCCAAACAAAATGCTGAAGTTTCGAATTCAAATCCAAACGTACTTGTCAATAGCATCCTTCAATTCAGCAGTCGCCGCCTTGGCCTCTTCATAGCTCGGCGCGCCTCCGAACACGACCCTGGCCATCGGCTGGCCCACCGGCTCCTCCTCGAACCCGGCGAAATCCCAATCGTCCGCCTCCCACGCCAGCATCTGCGGCGCCGTCGCCCCCTGGGGAGCATCGCCGCCCTTCGCCGAAGCGATGGCGGGCACCTTGACGCCGGAGCGGGCGGCGCTCCGGACGGACTGCTGCGCCGCGGGGGGCGCGGGGGCCCCGCGGAGCACCCCGCCGATCCCGGCGACCATCGACGCGGCGGACCTCATCGCTGCGCCGCCTCCCATGGCGTTGACCGGCCGGAGCTTCGTCGGCCACACACGGCGTCGGAGAGAGAGATATGGCGGTGGCGATGGCTGTGGCCTTAGCGTTTCGGCTTCTATTGCTTAGCTCCGAAGCTAAAAATGAAATCTGAGAGACCGGATTTATATTGGAAAACCAGATATTTATTTTTAAATATAAAATATAATTTTGTGTGTTTTATATCGGATGCTGTTATATTGATTAATTAATTTTTGGATATCGTCGAAAATTAGGAAACTTCCCGGAAAAAAAAAAAAGGATTTGCAAATATTTCACGACTAAGTAATATACTGTTTAGCAACCGTTTGCCTTATTTTTGCACAATAATCAAATCTAATCTAATCTAATTTTTTACATTCCCCCTTCCTCAAGCATAACTTTCTTTGATAAAGGCAATGTTTGGATAAAAAGATTTCTTGGAACCATGAGTTTCAAATTTTGTTTTGTTTTCTCAATAATCTCTATCTATACTTTCATTTGAGATGTTAGATCGAAAATGGTTGAAGTAGTCGAACGGGAGGATTGGTGTGATTTGTTATCTTAGAGGATTCTTTTTCGTATTAAGAAACTTTTAATTGCCTAATTGGATAGAAGGAGATTTTCTTTTGAGTTTAATACCATAGAAAATCCGAAACTGGTACATCCGTGCCAGATTAATTTTCGCGTCACAAAAAATCTCAAATCGGTACGTATGTGCCATACGCCTGTGACAAATTTAAAAATTAGTTTCTGACAAAACGTGGCGCGTGTGTATCAATTTGAGATTTTTTATAATACGAAAATTAGTTTTTGGTAAGTATGGCATGAATGTACCGATTTGAGATGTTTTACCATACAGAAATTTAGTTTTTTTTGTAAATGTGCTGTGAGTGTACTAGTTTATGATTTTTTGTGATATTAACCATTTTTTTTATCCCTTTGATCGCTTATTTTGAATCGGTGATTATTCCCGCTCTTCCATAGATGAGTTCTATAAAACGAAAGAAGACCGAACATGATTCGGGGTGTCGAAATTTAAATGACACGGTTGTCGCTTAGTCACTAGAAGATAATTGAGAGGTGTCTCGTATCAAAATACTTAATGTGAGTCAGGCACCATATTTCCTTCGGCATGCCATGTCCTTTTTTGATTGATTTTTTTTGTTTCTTTTTGATGCATTTCTTCATTTGTATGCTATTTAATAATTTACTAAGAAAATACTAAGTCGGGTTTGTTCTGGATATACGTAAGCAATAAGAGCTGATCAAATTTTTAATTCGGCCACCTCTCTCGATTCTGGTAAGTGTATTACGATGATTAGTTTGACCCTTAATTACCGAAGGTGTTTGCAACATGATCGAGCTGCAACTTACCAGCTGAACCCGTCGTCTACGGGAGAAATATTGGGTAGAGCTTTGATGTCAGCGCGGCAGAATCTGAGTCCCGTTCATCGAACAACGTGGTTCACATGAGTCGGGAGGAAGACAGAGAGCGGAGCGTGAAGGAAGAGTGACGAGAGAGATCGTCGAAGTGGAGAGAGAGAGAGTCCCGCTTGAACCTCTTCAATTTGGCTAGCTCACAAGGGTGAGAATGGACTCGGATTTTGCCGTGCCGGCATCCGAGCTCTACCCAATTTCTCCCTCCATAGACGGGAGGAACCAATCATGTATATCAAGGCCCAGATATTCATCTTTTTTTAAAAAATGTACTTTCAGGATGCTGTCGATTGCCCTGAATGGATTGTTCCCTACCATGCCTCCAAAGCTTTGGGTGTCACACCCTAAACTCAACAAGAATAAGGGCATAACACGGCCATCCTTTAATAAAAGGATGCAGCCTAAACATAACCAAAATTCACATGATATCAAAATATATGCAACCACATATATACATGATATAAGGTTTATTTGGTTGCAATATCAGAGTTAACTACAATCCACCAAAAAGCTAAGTACATTAAGCTCCACATCCATGTGTAACTCGTACCAAAAAGTCTCAACTATCAAAATGCCCTCCCCGACACCGGAACTCTCACGCCTACTAGCGCCTCGGTGAAGAACCTGAAAAACAAGTAAAATGAGAGGAATGAGCTACCACGGCTCAGTGAGTAATACATTTCTTCTAAGTAGATCGAGCACCCACTATGCACACAGTTATAAGACCAAACAAAAGCTCAATTAACCCAATTTCAACATATCACAAAATCCATGTTCAAAATAAATTATATGCTACTTTAAACGTCATATTTTCACAATAAGAAAGCTCATTCAAATTAATAATATCAAAGAATAAACCAATAGTCAAATCCATTGGCCAATCTCGTCGAAAGCACACGTCAATGGTCTATTCCATTGGCCAATCTCATGCTCAGAAATCTAAGTATAATCACGGATAACGCCCCGTGAAAGGCGACCAAGATTCCCCCCTTGGCAAGGTCTCCACCTACTATAAGCCGGTGGCTCGGCCCACAAGGATATCCTAAACTAGTATGCGCATACCCACAACCCCTCATTTGGGTTCACAGAGACACTGAGCACCAAAATTCACAGCAATATCATCCACCAATCTACAAAACCCATTCCGGAAATCATTTCATAAACCATTTCATAAACCGATATAAAACTCTTCATAAGCCACCTTCGAATGCAAGAACTCCTCATGAGTCTTTCTCAAAAGGTTTCGCAAACCTATTTGCATTCAGTAAATTAAAACTGAAATCAAAAGATAATCTTTCATTTTAAATACACAAGATGGCAGTAAATGCTCGATCCAGTTTTATGCAATCAAAATGTCATTTCTTATATGGTAACATATCTAATACATATCATTTTCTAAACATGAGTTTACAAATTCAAAGAAGAAATAGTACCACTCACCTTGAAAAGCTGAAAACTAACCTATAGCGGTTTCTCGAGCCGACGCACTCGAATACCTAACAATAAGCCGAAAAGCGGTATCAAAACCGAGTAAAATGATACTTCAATTACGATTCGACTCAACTAGGCTTAGACGCTAATATAACGACTAAAAGACGCTCCCAAAACACTCGTCCAAAGCGATTATCCAATTTCGTCCACGACGCGAAATTTGAGCGCGAAATTTGATTGCGCCATAACTTTTTCCACCAAACTCCGTTCTAAGTGAACTTGTAGTCCAGAGAAAGCTTATTCCGAGCACTACAAGAACCCCAACTTGGCAGCCCCAAAATCAAGCCGAAAAGAGACGAAAATCGACCTAAAAACCACTGTTCGCGCACTGTTTACTGCGCGCACTCAACTTCAAAAATCCATATCCGGCAAACCGTAAGTCCAAATCAGGTTCCGTAAAATCCCACGGCTCCGCAACACCGTAAACTACCAATTTTATAAAAATACGCAGCTCAACAACCCAAAAATCAGACTTCGCCGCTCACATTTCCCAAAATTCCGAATTTAAACCCTAAATCGGAAAACTTCTCCGATCACACGAACGAGGGGCGCGAGTACTTACCGAGCGTTGCGATACGAAGTCGAATTGGCTAGGCGAGGTCCGCGCGGCGCAAAATCCTCCCTTTCTTCTTTTTCTTCTTCTCTTCCTCTCCTTTCTCTTCTTTTCCTCTCTCTTCTTCTGTTTCTGTTTCGTGCCCTTGGCTTCTTAAAAGAGTCGAATACCACTGTTCCTTCTTTTGACTTGTTGACTATTCCTTCTTCTTCTTTTTTTTTTTTTTTCGGAACCCATATTTTACATTCTCCCCTCCTTAAAAATTTCGTCCTCGAAATTTAGACGTGCCTCAATCATCAAACAAGTGAGGGTATTTGCGTCTTGCCTCCTCCTCAAGCTCCCAAGTGGCCTCCCTCTCGATGTGGTTTTGCCATTGAATCTTTACGTAAGGAATAGTGCGTTGTCGTAGCACTTGATCTTTTCTATCAACAATGCGTACTGGTTGCTCGTCATATGATAAGTTTTCCTTTTAACCTTAAAGGTGTAAAGTCAAGCACATGTTCAAGATTTAGCACATATCTTCGCAATAAAGACACATGGAATACATCATGCACGCCCGATAACGCTGGTGGTAAAGCCAGTTTATAAGCAACTTCGCCAATCTTCTCTAATATTAAGAATGGTCCCACATATCTTGGACTTAACTTACCACGAGTGCCAAATCTCATATCGCCTTTCATTGGAGAAACTTTGAGGAATGCATGATCTCCCACATTGAACTCTACCTTGCGTCTTTTGAGGTCAGCATGGCTTTTCTGACGGCTTTGTGCTGTTCTCAAATGCTCTCGAATCACCCTGACTTTCTCTTCTGACTGTTGAATAAACTCTAGGCCAGTTAATCTTTTCTCACCAACATCATCCCAACATACTGGAGTTCTGCATTTTCGACCATATAGAGCTTCAAAAGGAGCCATCTTGATGCTAGAATGATAACTGTTATTATAAAAAAAAACTCCACCAAATGAAGGTGTTCGTCCCACGAACCGCCAAAGTCAATAACACAGGATCTTAGCATGTCCTCTAATGTCTGAATCGTTCTCTCAGACTGTCCATCTGTATGCGGATGAAAAGCCGTGCTGAAGTTGAGTTTAGTACCCAATGCTCCTTGCACACTCTTCCAAAAGTTAGACACAAACTTGGGATCCCTGTCAGAAACAATGCTCACTGGAACCCCATGAAGCTTCACTATCTCATTAACATACCGCTTCGCCATATCCTCAAGTGAAAGACCAAATCGATATGACAAAAAGTGAGCAGATTTAGTTAATCGATCGACAATCACCCATATAGCGTTTTCACCACTAGATGTCCTCGGTAGACCAACGATGAAGCCCATGGTAATATGCTCCCACTTCCACTTAGGTATCTCAAGTGGGTGTAGCTGTCCACCTGGTTTCTGATGCTCAATCTTTACTTGCTGGCAAATCAGGCACTGGTCAACAAACTTCACGATATCTTTCTTCATATTGATCCACCAAAAATTCTCTCTCATATCCCTATACATTTTAGTGCTTCCCGAATGGATAGAAAATCTCGTACTATGAGCTTCTTGCAATATCTCCTTTTTCAATTCCGAATCATCAGGAACGCATAGCCGACCATGAAACCTCAATGACCCATCCGCATGGATACTGAAGTCCTCTTGTCTCCCCGCTTCTACTCCTTCTCTAATCTTTCCCAACTGAGGATCCCCATTCTGCTTAGCCTTAATTCTGTCAATCAACATTGGTTGTATTTAAAGATTAGCTAATCGAGCACCAAGCTTATGTACCAATACCTCCAAGTCCAACTTCCTCATATCCTCAAGAATAGGCTTCTGAGAAGTGAGCAACGCTGCCATGTTTCCATAAAATTTACGACTTAGGGCATCGGCTACTACATTTGCCTTACCTGGATGGTAATTGATAGACAGGTCGTAATCCTTCAAGAGTTCTAGCCATCTCCTCTGTCTCATGTTCAATTCTTTCTGAGTAAAAATGTACTTCAAACTCTTATGATCAGTAAAGACTTCACATTTCTCACCAAACAAGTAGTGCCGCCATATCTTCAAGGTAAACACAACCGCTGCTAATTCCAAATCATGAGTGGGATAATTTCTCTCATGTACTTTCAACTGTCTAGAGGCATAGGCCACAACTTTTCCATTTTGCATAAAAACACAACCTAAACTTTCCTTAGATGCATCACAGTAGATTGTGAAGCCACCAGTACCTGAATGTAAGGTCAATATAGGAGCCGACACTAACCGTCTCTTCAACTCTTGGAAACTATGCTCACACTGATTGGACCAAACAAATTTAACTCCCTTCTGAGTTAGGCGAGTAAGTGGACCGGCAAGTTTAGAAAATCCCTCCACAAACCGCCTATAGTATCCAGCTAGACCAAGAAAACTTCTCACTTAAGTGACATTGGTAGGGCGACTCCATTGGACAACTGCTTCAACTTTCTTTGGGTCGACTGAAATGCCATCCTTCGAGATTATATGGCCTAAGAATTCTATATGATCAAGCCAAAAATCGCACTTACTGAATTTAGCAAACAATTTCTTCTCACGCAAAGTTTAGAAGACAAACCTTAAGTGTTGTTTATGTTCCTCCAAACTCTTTGAATACACCAAAATATCATCAATGAACACCACGATAAACTTATCAAGATACTGCCTAAATACCATATTCATCAAATCCATGAAAGCAGCAGGTGCATTTGTTAATCCAAAAGGCATGACAAGAAATTCATAATGGCCATACCTCGTCCTGAAAGCAGTTTTTGGTACATCATCTGCCTTTATCTTCAACTGATGATACCCAGAACGAAGGTCAATCTTAGAAAATACCTGAACTCCTTGAAGTTGATCAAACAAATCGTCAATCCGGGGCAAAGGGTATTTATTTTTTATCGTCGCCTTGTTAAGTTCTCGATAATCGATGCAAAGTCGCATACTACCATCCTTCTTTTTCACAAAAAGAACCGGAGCTCCCCAAGGCGAAATGCTGGGTCTAATAAAACCCTTATCCAACAACTCCTGCAGCTGTGCTTTCAATTCCTTCAATTCAAACGGTGCCATCCAATATGGCGCCTTAGAAATAGGCGTAGTACCAGGCATCAAATCAATACAGAAATCAATCTCTCTATCAGGAGGCAAGCCAGGCAATTCTTCAGGAAACATATCTGGAAATTCTCTGACAATAGGAATATTTTCAAGCTTTACAACATCTTTACTTGTGTCTTTTACACAAGCCACATAACCACAATAACCCTTCCTCAAAAGCTTCCTCGCTTGTAAAGCTGATATCAATCTTGGAAAAGTGTCTTTACAACTTCCCGAAAAAGAGAATTCGGGTTGATTTGGAAGTCGAAAGACAACATTCTTAGAATAGCAATCAACAGTTACATGATATGTGGATAACCAATCCATTCTCAAAATAACATCGAAATCTCGTATATCTAACTCCACCAAATCTACAGATAATGCTACATCATTAATCCAGAGCAAACATCTCTTGAACACACGGATAACAATCAGGAAATTTTCAGTAGGAGTATCAACATGCATCTCATACTCAAGAGGCTTAGGCAACACATCAAGTTTCCTTGCGAAGTCAATGACAATAAAGGAATGCGTAGAACCCGGATCAAACAGCGCATACGCATATTGAGAGGCAATATGAATATTACCTACAACAACTGCGTTGGATGCCACCGCATCCTCCTTTGTTATCACAAAAACTTTTCCAGTCGTCTTTTGCCTTTCTTGATTTCCTTGGGGCCTACCAGCTGAAGATGTAGTTTTCCTCGTAGAACAAGAAGATGCTAGGTGCCCAGGCTGCCCACAAACAAAATACACTCTACTATCCCCAGGGGTATCCTTCTGTGTAGGACAATCACGCGCCATATGTCCTATTTTCCCACAAAGGAAGCAAGCTCCTGTCTTGCGGTAACAAAAACAGCTATGACGCTTACCACAAGTAGCATAAGGACCTGGATTACTTTGAATCTTGGGCCTTCCTGGCTGAATGAAATCCCTCCGCTTTTTGCTACCACTGGTCCGACTATATGTTTATGCCTTTCTCATAAAATCCAAGACTGCTTTTCTTTGTCACAGTTGCCCCGATGACAATAAAATCCTCATCTATTAACTTTACAGTGCATGGGCCTCAGCTGGTGTGCGTTTGCCTTTATGTGACTTCGCCAATTATTGAACTTTCAATAACTTAAATATTGCAGTTTGCTATGCATTACTCCTGGTCAACTGAAGCACGGGCTCGTCGAGCTTTAGCCAACGTGTCAGCTTTACTTCGTCCAGGAGGCACCTTCATTGGAACAATGCCAGATGCGAACGTGATAATAAAAAAGCTTAGAGAAGGTATTGTTTATTCTAATTGGTCTGTCACAAATACATGCTGACAAAGCCTAGTCTGTCCCAGTAATAATAAGGAATGATGCAGTCATGTTCAACCCTTGACTTTTGCTAAATTCACTCTAATTTCCAGCGGAAGGGCTTGCTTTTGGTAACAGTGTCTACTGGATATGCTTTGATGAAGAATTCTCTGAGAAGGCTCCACCGCTTTTGGCATCCTTACAATTGTGATATTAAGTCATGAAAAAGTTCACATGTGCTTTTGTGTACAGAAATTTAAATCATCAGACCCCTTTGGGATCAAATACAAGTTTCACTTAGAGGTACTAGTTTCTACTCCTTTTCTGCCTATTGTTTGAGCTGTGTACATTGAGTTGGCCACTCCAAGAAGCCATTGCAGTTGCCCAATTATCCTTCTTTCCTCCCTCTTTTCCTTTTTTTGATTAATCAATCCAGTATGTATGTTGTATTCCACTTAAGAAACTGTACATGTCTTGCAATGATAGCTGATTTTGTAAGTATATATGCTTTCAGGATGCTGTCGATTGCCCTGAATGGATTGTTCCCTTCCATGTCTTCAAAGCTTTGGCAGAAGAGGTAATTGTTTCCAGCAGTCCACTTACTATTTCTGGAGTTCTCTCGTAGAAGTTTGAGCAAGACACTGCAGCTTGACATTAAGCCTAAGTTCTTTTTTGCATATTCGGCAGTATGAGTTGGACCTAGTTTTTGTGAAGAACTCACACCAATTTGTACACGAGTATTTGAAGAGGCCAGAATATGTGGAATTGATGCGGAGGCTTGGAGCCTTGGGGGATGGTAATCAAGACCAAAGTAAGTTTCCTTTTTTGTTCGATGTAAATGCCCGTTTGGGGTGACTGCAGTTTGGCTGTGGCTGTACTTTTTTGCTTTCATTTTAGCTTGTAGCTTTTATTAATTTGGATTAAGTTCTATTTCATAATTAACTATCTCGTATCTTTGAATATTTTGTTAGTGAAGGTCATTTAATATTTTCATTCCCTTTAAAATTAAGATACTTTTAAACTAAAAGCCATGAGCAGTAAGTCGGAAGCTCTTTTCGTTTTTTGACTTCTTGCATACATACTAGGAACCCTCCAAAAGAAGAAGCACACTTTTGTGCCACATATTCTCTCTGTGCTGTAAATAACATGCGCCTTTTATCAGAAACGACTCTGCTTGTGCCGATCAGTTTTTGCATGATCTAGTTTCTCTTGTTTTTATTATGGATAACTGCAATTTCTCGTTTGGACCATGTGGCTACCCCCAATTAGCTGTGGAACTATCTAATATCTTTCCATTCCTACTCAGGCACATTATCACCAGATGAGTGGGAAGTAGCCTATCTATACTTGTCGTTTGTGTTGAGGAAGGTGAAAACATCATTCCTTTTTCTTTCCCCCTTCTTCTGTTATTGTCATTTTTTTGGCTTAAGTTGAAGAATGTGTGTTGCCGTTGTCTTTGCAGAGAGGCCAACCAGGGAGATCACAAGTACATGGCGGAAGAGACTAAGGGAAGATGCATCTTGAAAAAGAAGATATCCTGTACATTAATAACGACTTGTAGACTGACCATGCCTTTGTAGTCCACAAGGCCCGATGCAATAACCCAGTAAAGCAGAGCATGAAGCAGCAAATTTTTCACCATATTCAAAAAGGCTGTACTTCATCCTGTTTGCTCTGTTGTTTACCTAGCATATCATACGTAATATGTTGATCACATACAATACGACATACGTACTTCAATAGTAGAAAACAAGAGAAACCAACTAACCTGAGCGTACAACACAAGCAAGTTTGATCCGAGCCCAACGAAGAGACATTGTGTCCTTAAGACAAATTTGCCCCCCTCTTTCGGTACCCAAGGTCGATGGACAATCGTCTCCCAGGATAGAACGGATCCTTCCCTCAAAGCCGGCACTTGCTCGGAGGAAAACGGCGAACGGAACGTCGCGGAATTGATCGCACAAAGAAGGAGAGATTATTTCGAAAATGCACGGCTAGCCTTTTGCTTGAAAAAACGAATGAGTTTTAAAATAGCAAATCCGAAGAGTCACGAGTCAACCAGTTGGACGGATTGACCATTCAAGCGAACCGACGCAATGAAGGAACCGGTTCGGTACCCCCGAACCGTTGCAAATAAAAAAAAATAAATGAGTTGGATAATTTCTTCCCGTTCCAGAACCGAGCCGGCCGGACGGCGGCGGCGGCGCGCGGGGAATGGACCGAGCTTGACGTAAGTCCTCTCTCTTCCACAAAAGTGGGGTACCCCTTGGGGCCCAACCCTTCATGGAAGACACAAGCTAATATATCCAACTTCAAGCTCCCATCTTTCCTATGTGGGACTCTCTCCTTCATCTTTAATATCATTCAAACAATTTGATGGATTTTGGCTCCAAAATTTGCAATTTGGAGTTCCCTCCAATTTGCTCAAAATCCCAACAATCCCCCACATGAATGATATATATTCGTAATCATGACTCTTCGTAAATGCAAGTAATGCAATGTGCGATCATCCATGAGAGAACGTTGCATCGTAGTGAGTAGTCTGAAACTTTGAACCCATCCTAGTGAACATCTATCGGACTTACTCGGTCAATCAGTAGACGCGATTGTCTTTGAACCGTCAACCTTTGGTGTAAGCCTAGACAACAGAAGTCACACAACGATCTCTCGAACGAAGTTCGTTCTCACTGTTGTGTTCGTTTTGGCCATGAACACCGCCTGGTCTCATGAGTGTTCTAGAGAATTCGGCCTTTTCAATTCTCATAGAAGCGGCCCACACTTCACACTCACATAGGTGATTTCTGAGTATCAGTACATACTCTAGAATCATTAAAAGCTTAAGCTTAACCTTCACATATTAGTACTATCTCAAACAGGAATGGGTAGAGATTGATAGTACTTTACTCCAGTCTTCATAACTTAGTTGTCCCTTTGAACCTAGTTCTTGGGATCTCCAGTCAGCTAAGTAGGGTTACCGCTACGAAGACTTATTGATCGGCCTTAGACCCATTCCTCTTGAAGTTTTCATAACCATCTCTCTAGTTAAGCCTTTTGTTAGCGGATTCGCAATATTATCTTTTGACTTTACATAGTCAATAGTGATAATTCCACTAGAGAGTAGTTGTCTCACGGTGTCATGTCTTCGACGAATATGTCGAGACTTGCCGTTATACATGACATTCCTTGCTCTTCCAATAGCAGCTTGGCTATCGCAATGAATACACACAGCTGGCACCGGTTTAGGCCAGTTTGGAATGTCTTCTAAGAAATTTCGAAGCCATTCTGCCTCTTCTCCAGCCTTGTCCAAAGCAATGAATTCAGCCTCCATCGTGGACCTTGCTATACAGGTTTGTTTGGACGACTTCCAAGACACCGCTCCCCCACCAAGGGTAAACACAAATCCACTAGTGGATTTTGTATCGTTTGTTCCGGTAATCCAATTTGCATCACAATATCCTTCAAGTACCGCCGGATATTCTATGTAATGCAAACTATAATTCTGGGTATGCTTCAAATAGCCCAAAACACGCCTCATAGCTTTCCAGTGATCTTCATTTGGGCTTGCAGTATATCGACTTAGCTTACTTACAGCACAAGCTATGTCCGGTCTAGTACAGTTCATGACATACATTAAACTGCCTAGTATACTTGCATACTCATTTTGTTCTTTGATTGTACCAGAATTCTTTGTAAGATGTAAATTCACATCTATCGGGGTCCTTACAGGTGCAACATCTAGATTCTTACATTTATCTAGAATTTTCTCAATATAATGAGCTTGTGACAGTGCTAGTCCCTCAGATGTTTTATGGATTTTAATTCCTAAAATAACATCTGCGACCCCCAAATCTTTCATATCAAAATTGCTTGTAAGCATTCGCTTCGTTGCCTTAACAACTTCACAGTCACTTCCCATTATAAGCATGCCGTCGACATATAGACAAAGAATGACAAAACCATTATGAGTGTTCTTAACGTATACACATTTATCACACTCATTGATTCTATATTCATTCGACAACATCACTTGGTCAAACTTAGCATGCCATTGCTTGGGTGCTTGTTTTAGACCATACAACGACTTGATAAGCCGACACACTTTCCTTTCTTGTCCAGGAGCAACACACCCTTCAGGTTGCTCCAAATAAATTTCCTCTTCCAAGTCCCCATTCAAGAAGGCCGTTTTCACATCCATTTGATGGATCTCCAGCTTATACACCGCAGCTATTGCAATCAACATCCTTATTGATGTAATTCTCGTGACCGGTGAATAAGTGTCAAAATAATCAAGACCTTCTCGTTGCTTGTAGCCTTTAACCACAAGTCTAGCTTTATACTTATCAATAGTGCCATCCGCCTTCATTTTCTTTTTGAAGATCCACTTACTTTGTAGTGGTTTATTTCCAGGCGGAAGGTCAACCAATTCCCACGTATGATTCGATAGAATTGATTCAATTTCGCTATTGATAGCTTCTTTCCAGAACGGAGCTTCTGGGGATGTCACAGCCTCTTTGACAGTCTGAGGCTCGTTCTCTAACAGATAAGTTAGAAAATCTGGACCAAAGGATGTGGAGGTCCTTTGTCTCTTACTCCGTCTAGGTTCATCCTCAATAGGATCATTTGTTGAAGCAACATCTCGAGGTCTCTTATTATTTTCATGTGAATCATATACTTTGTTATACGGAAAAATATTCTCAAAGAACGAGGCGTCCCTTGATTCAATAATCGTATTAACATGTATATCTGAGACCTCAGATTTATATACAAGAAACCGATATGCACTACTATTTTGGGCATATCCAATAAAGACACAATCAATGGTCTTTGGTCCTATTTTAACCTTCTTTGGTTTAGGAATCATGACCTTAGCCAAACACCCCCACACTTTGAGATAATTCAAATTAGGCATTCTACCTTTCCATTTCTCATAGGGTGTTTGTTGTGTCTTCTTGTGGGGAACTCGATTCAAGATAAAATTCGCCGTCAAAACAGCTTCCCCCCACAAATTCTCAGGTAAACCGGAACTATTCAACAATGCATTCATCATTTCCTTTAGTGTCCGATTTTTCCTTTCAGCTACTCCATTAGCTTGAGGCGCATAGGGAGGTGTCAGTTGGTGTATAATACCAAATTCGGAACATACTTCCTCAAAAGGAAATTCGTATTCACCTCCTCTATCAGATCTTATCATTTTGATCTTCTTGTTTAATTGCGTTTCCACTTCAGACTTATAAGTCTTAAACGCATTAATTGCCTCATCTTTGCTTTTGAGCAAATAAACATAACAAAATCTAGAGCAATCATCTATAAAAGTTATAATATATTTATTACCTCCTCTAGATGGTGTTGATTTCATGTCGCAAATATCGGTGTTAATTAATTCTAAAGTCTCCGTTACTCTATCATTCACAGAATCAAACGGAGGTCTAGAAAATTTGGATTCAACACACACTTGGCATTTTTCTCTTGGACAATCGAATTTTGGTAACAAGCCCATATCAATTAATTTCTTAATTGACTTATAATTCACGTGTCCTAATCTAGCATGCCAAATAGTAGGAAGCTCAACCACATAAGCGAAATCAACTTTATTAGTAGAAACATTAGGAGGTACAACAGTCATTACATTCATCTTGAACAGACCATCACTAAGATACCCCTTGCCCACATACATATCACTCTTGGAGAGTATAAACTTATCAGACACAAAAACCATCTTAAACCCATGCTTGCTAAGGAGAGAACCCGACACTAAATTCTTGCGCACATCCGGCACATACAATACATCATTTAGTGTCACTTGCTTTCCAGAGGTCATCTTCAAAACAACTCTTCCAATTCCTTCAACCTTGGAGGTCGATGAGTTACCCATGTAGAGTATCTCTTCACGTGCCATCGGCGTATAAGTTGTGAACATGGATTTGTTGGCACAAATGTGTCGAGTTGCTCCAGTGTCAATGAACCATTCTTTGGAGTTTCCCACCAGATTACATTGGGAAATCACAGCAGCAAGGTTGATGTCTTCGACACCACTAGAAATATGTTCCACCACATTAGCATTGGTCCTTTGCTTCTTCTTGGCTCTACACTCTTTGGATCGATGTCCAGGCTTTCCACAATTGAAGCACTTGCCAAGAAACTTTTTCGGACCTTGGTTGGAACCCTCTCCATAGCTCTTCCTCTTCTTGTTGGGTTTCTTTGATTCCTCAACAATGTTAGCTCTTGATGTCTCAAAGGTTTTGCCACCTTTCTTCTCGGAGATTCTATTATCTTCCTCTATCCTCAATCGAACAATCAAGTCTTCAAGTGACAGCTCCTTTCTCTTGTGTTTAAGATAATTCTTGAAGTCTTTCCACGAAGGTGGTAGCTTCTCAATGAAGGCAGCAACTTGGAAGGACTCACTTAGAGTCATTCCTTCAGCATGAATGTCATGCAGGATCACTTGAAGCTCTTGGACTTGACTCAAAAGAGTTTTAGAGTCCACCATCTTGAAGTCAAGAAACTTGCCAACAATGAATTTCTTCAGTCCGGCATCTTCAGTCTTGTACTTCTTGTCCAGACTATCCCACAATTCCTTAGCCGTTTTCAGAGGGCTATACACATTATAAAGGGCATTGTCCAGACCATTGAGAATGTAGTTTCGACAAAGGAAGTCTGAATGCTTCCAAGCATCCACGGCAGCAAGCCTCTCTTTGTCAGTATCTCCTTCATCCAACTTAGGAGCATCCTCATTGAGAAATCGAGCCAAGTTCAAAGTTGTGAGGTAGAACAACATCTTTTGTTGCCACCTTTTGAAATCAACACCGGTGAACTTCTCAGGCTTTTCTCCATGAGCTCCATGAGTTGGGATCGACAAAGTAGGCACAGTAGGTATCGAAGCCGAAGCCATTTCTGAGCGTCAAACACAAAAAGATTAACTTGAATATACGAACACCAATTTGTTTAATTAACACGAACAAAAAAGCTTTTCACCAAAATCCGAACACTTGATGATCTAAAAGTTCAAACTGAGAAAGTGTAAAAATCAAGTTTTGTGGTAGGCGGCTAATTTGAGTCTGAAACTTAAAAAAAAATGCTCAAAATGTTTAAGACCACAAATTCACGCTGCCGAATGGAAAACAATTGCAAGTACGCTGACCGATGATTAAAAGATCGAAAAACTAATTAAAATATTCATACAGTGAAAGCAGTGAAAGCACCCAATGCACCGAACTCTGAATACTGAAGTCAGTGGTTGTGCGACCGAATGAAAATAGAAACTTAAAAAGATTATAAACTTCAGATGTTGAAGACCGCACACGTCAGTAACACCGAATGTAGAAAAATCAACTATTTCCGAAAACAAACTTCACCGAACTCAATAACACAGAATGTATAATATGCAGAACCCACGATTATCACCATAACCGAATGCAAAGTTCACAGAAATATTAGCACCAATTCGGACAGAGAATAAGATTCGATTATAAGCAAGTACGTATGAACACAGAATGCGAAGCAACAGTACACGCACATGAACAAACATATAAATTTGTCTTAAGAATGTTGTTTACCTAGCATATCATACGTAATATGTTGATCACATACAATACGACATACGTACTTCAATAGTAGAAAACAAGAGAAACCAACTAACCTGAGCGTACAACACAAGCAAGTTTGATCCGAGCCCAACGAAGAGACGTTGTGTCCTTAAGACAAATTTGCCCCCCTCTTTCGGTACCCAAGGTCGATGGACAATCGTCTCCCAGGATAGAACGGATCCTTCCCTCAAAGCCGGCACTTGCTCGGAGGAAAACGGCGAACGGAACGTCGCGGAATTGATCGCACAAAGAAGGAGAGATTATTTCGAAAATGCACGGCTAGCCTTTTGCTTGAAAACGAATGAGTTTTAAAATAGCAAATCCGAAGAGTCACGAGTCAACCAGTTGGACGGATTGACCATTCAAGCGAACCGACGCAATGAAGGAACCGGTGAGTTGGATAATTTCGGCCGGCTCGGTGGCGGCGCGCGCGCGCGGGGAATGGACCGAGCTTGACGTAAGTCCTCTCTCTTCCACAAAAGTGGGGTACCCCTTGGGGCCCAACCCTTCATGGAAGACACAAGCTAATATATCCAACTTCAAGCTCCCATCTTTCCTATGTGGGACTCTCTCCTTCATCTTTAATATCATTCAAACAATTTGATGGATTTTGGCTCCAAAATTTGCAATTTGGAGTTCCCTCCAATTTGCTCAAAATCCCAACATGCTCTAATATTGCAAGCTTCAAAAGGTTGCTTCAAATTTTGCAGCTCCTTGAGAATAGATTACCGTAGCAAAACCAGGATCTTGTATTGTGGTGGTATTTAAGAAACAAAGTCTTGATGGGAATACAATGGACTCGCTCAATTGCTTTGTTCTTTGTAAAAACCATCTACTATGATACTACACTGACTTTTGCAAGGCTGAGCACTCCGCAGTCTTTCTTCGCGCCTATGTTTTAGTAGATGACGAACTGCAGGATACCCCAACACGGTATAGATTGTTGCTACCACAAGGGAAAGAACATGAGAAAACCCCACGATACTGAAATTATAGTTTCTCAAGTTAGCGAACCAACTTTCCCAAGGATAGTATGCTCCTCAAGTTGGCAAGAAAATACCATGCACGACATATGATAAAATGAAGAGGAGATAGACCCTCCACATGTAGTTCTGAGAACCTATTACTGAACCCGACTAACTTATACAGGCCTGCAGTCAATAAAAGTATACCTTCGTATACTCGGTCCAGGAACCATGAGTGCAATGCAAACTGTACATTCTTATTTAGTGTGTTCAACATAGATCGTCGATCTTTCATCATTGTCCCATAATACAAAACATATTTCCCTGACTATATATAGCGCAAACTAGAGCTTTTGTAACTTCGACAAATTCATGAGTTTAGCAGCGCTTTATAAGGACTACGATAATAGCCATCAGAGCCAACCACATGACAGACGCTCCAAGAGCTTTCTCATTGAAGTGTCCAGCATTCCCCTCGTTGTTAGTAGACGTCTTCTCTGCAGATGGGGGACTGAAATTGTTAGCAAGGAAGCTGGATATGTTGCTAACCATCTCCTCCACCGTAAGCTTGATGTTCTGCAAGATGGTCATGAACCCATTTTCGTGGCCACCTTCAGAAATCTCTTCAACCTTCCTTGGAGATTTCCGCTCATCAGAAAGATTGTCGTCAGCAGATTCCTCCACTTTTGGCTCCATAAATGGGAACTGATGAACTGCTTACAGCAACAGAAAATATTTCAAGGCAATAATTTAAACATGTGAGAGATTCATTCCCACATGAGAGGCAGGGGATATGTAAAAGACGGATCATAGTGCAAAAGAGAGGTTGGGGATATCCTTACTGGAGTTTTGTGATTGGAGGAAGTCCTTGAGAGCCTCATTTTGCATAAACGCATCCCAGACTTTAGGATCGCTAGCAATTGAAGCAACAACACTCTGGGAGGCAAAAGGAAAGAAAAGGAACTCAAGTGATTGCTAGTGAAATGACATCACACCAATGCTGGTTTTGTTATCAGATAGCTACATTCCATATTAATTATACAAACGATCTTACGCTTTTGTTCTTGGGGAGGGTAAGTACCTGAGCAGCAGGACTTTGACTCAGCAGTGTAAAAGCCTGGACAGCATGTTTGGGTACTGGATTAGTTACCAGAGCCTCAACGGTAACTGAAGATTGGGTATGGAAAGAATTTGAGAGCGCTGCTGGAAGTTGATCTTCACACCTAGTGGTGTTTGTGGTTGACAAATATACCCTGGATTACCAAAAGCATAAGATCCAAGGGGAAAATGAACATGGCACACAAAGACCATTCCCTCGAAATAGTCCAACAGGAGCGGGAGAGAGAAAGAAGAAGCACAAGATTTTAGAGAAAAGCGCAAATAAAGTAAAGCGTCCCCCATCAGAAGCCACTCTTTTCCTTCCCCAGACAAATAAAGCTTGTCTTCACCCCAGAAACCTCCATCAATGTGTCGACGACCCAAATATCATAATCAATGTGTCGACAACCCAAATATCATAATCAAGTCTAAAAAGGCACAATCAATAAAACTACAGATGCAAATGTATACAACTATCTTTTTACAGGTAGAAAACTAATGTCGTACCAATCGATTGAGGAAAGTATATCCATCAAAACGAAGTGAAAACTTTTTTAAATTTTCCTGAAAAGCGGAGTATCGTTTTACTCATCATCCATGAATCTCTCTCTCCTAAAGAACCTCAACCACTTGAAAGAAATGGAAGTTGCAAATTTAGGGCAAGAGTCGCCCAGAATATCAAATATGCACCCGCTCCAAAACGGAATAAAAAACTCACTATACGATGAGTAGGTGGAACAGCTAAAACAAACCGTGCATTTCACGGTTTTCAAGAATGACTTATGATGGACTGACAATTCACAAACGATAATATATTCCATGAGTAGTTTTTCATCTAACGTCTACGGACAATGCTAAATAGAAAAAATAAAGACAAATGTTGTGAGGAATACAGAACAATATACCCATAAAAATTCATTTGCCCTTTAACTGAATCTGACTCTCCACAAAGAAAATGACGATTTGCAAATGATAATCGAACTAGGGGTTCAAGCACTTCAGATACCATTAGGAGTAAGCTAGCCAATAGACTTGCAGAATCGGCGGCAATGTATGCGGAGCAGCATGACAATGAACAATAAGCAGCAGAGAGATACAAATCAAGTCTGCACTTCATTACCTCTACCAACTTGGTAACACACAAATAAATGAAGAGACAATCTTTGACAATCAGAAGGAAATACAGATCATCCTAGATCGCTAGACAATATGGTAACTACATAGTTCTCTTCTGTTTTTTCTCCCCTAATAAGCAACAAAGTTTTCTTACGCCGATCAAATATCAGCACTAAGATTTTCTTCACCGAAATCCGGACACAGAATGTCCGTTCTCACAAAGCTATTCACAGCTATCAACTTCTATCGTCGAACCCAATCTCTGGATTAATTACTAAGCACGATTTTTTTTTTCTGAAGAAAGATCAAAACTTCCACACAAACTAACACTCATAGTGAGCTATTTGAACTGTATGTTATCGTTCACAGCAATTGATCAGACAGAACAAGTACAATGAAACAGCACAAACGATGCAGAAACCCAAATCCCAATCCGCGGACACTTAAACGATGGGAGTACACACTAGCAACTTAGCATAGTAACAACAGTCAAGAGATACCAAACAAAATGCTGAAATTTCAAACGAAAACCCAAACGTACATGTCAATAGCATCCGTCAATTCAGCAGTCGCTGCCGTGGCCTCTTCATAGCTCGGCGCGCCTCCGAACACAACCCTGGCCATCGGCTGACCCACCGGTTCCCCGTCGAACCCGGCGAAATCCCGATCGTCCGCCTCCCGCGCCAGCATCCGTGCCGTCGCCCGGGGGACGTCGCCGGCGCCCCTCGCCGACACGATGGCGGGCACCCCGCAGGCGGAGCGGGAGGCGCTCGGTACGGACTGCGGCGGCGCGGGGGGCGCGGGGGACCCGCGCAGCACGCCGACGATCCCGGCGATCTTCGACGCGGCGGACCTCATCGCGGCGCCGCCTACCATTGGGAGTGGGGGGAGCGTGAGAAGAGAAGCGATGGAGATTCTGAAGGGGACTTAGTTTTGGGTCGACAGAGAGAGAGAGAGAGAACGGGGGACTATTTATGGCGGGGACGGAAGAAGACCAAAAATATTTGGTCCTGCACACCCTCTCTCTCACGCTACCCCTTCCTTCTTCCTGAAGCATGACTTTCGTCGATAAAGGCAATGTTCGGATAAAAAGAGTCCTTGCGAATCATGAGCTTCAAATTTTCTTTATGTTCTTTTCCATGATCTTTTTTTTTTTTTTTGGCTAAATTTCAATGATCTTTATATATAGTATACTTTCTTTTTGAGAGGTTCGTGTCGCCGAAAATAAGAAGGACGAGATCTTTTGGAAAAGTGGGTCTTGGGGTGTCCGGAGTACAGAGCCTGCCAGTGGGCTTAATTCGCTTTAGCAGCAGGTCCGTAGGAAACCCACCGAGGTGACTTTTTCACCTTCTCACTCCGGACACGAATTGCTACTGTACAGACTCGCTCGACGGTAACCAAGCTATGCTCGACTTGCAGTCTACCTTTCTCACCTAAGATCTCCTTAAGCTCCTTTTCAATCTTTGTCTTTTCGAGAGAGAGAGGGGGAATGTAAAGAGTTTCCACGGGGATCTCTCACCCCAAGCAGGTTCTCCTACGATAGAGCCCATTTGAGCATTTTAAGGACCTGCTCAGGTCCGAAAATGGATCGAAGTGAGTCGAACGGAAAAAGACCAATGTAATTGGTTATCTCCCGTCCAGTGATCGAATCCAAGATTCATTCTGTGCGTAAGATCAAGGGTCTCGTGATCTTAGTTTATATATTGGAGTTGTTTCGACGGGACAAAGGTCTCCAATATGAAATTTTGATACCATTCAACCGTGATTCACATGTCATTTTTTTCGCAAAAAGCACACTCATTGAGTTGACACGTGTTGCTGTGGGCCCGCTATGTCAGCAAGCCCGCCGACGAAGTTCTTATGCAAGCTACGGCAAGGGACATGCACGCCTTCTTCGCCGGCCTGCCTTGGCTCTGCATGACATGGTGCCTGGGGGAGACGACGATCGGTGGTTGAAGATGTTGAAATAGTTTGTATTATAAAAGATATGACTCTTGTTTAAGAGAAAATGTGACTCTTAATTGTGAAAAGAGGTAACTTTTCGTCCTAAAAAGAGGTTATTAATGATTGTGAAAGGAAGTTATTTTTCAAGTGAAGAGTAGTGATAATTAGGGATAAGGTACATATTCCGAAGAGGTGTGTTGATTGGTTGTTTGCGAATAAAGACCAAATCGCACATTATTTAATATAGGGTTAATACCACAAAAACTCTAAAATGGTACACCCGTAATAATTTTACCCCAAATTAATTTTTTGACAACCAAAAATCCAAAATTGATACACTTGTGATAAATTTACCCTCAGTTTGTTTCCGTTATATTTTACTGTCAAATTGCTTTGTTAAATGATATGCGGCAGTTGATTGATGTACCAGTTTCATGTTTTACCCTCCGTTTGTCATGAGTAGATCAGTTTGTAATTTTTTATGATATTAATCCAATTAAACGAAAACTAATAGAGGGTAAAATTGTCACAAATGTACCAGTTTATGGTTTTTAGTGGTCAAAATATAAGTTTGGATAAAATTGTCACAGATGTATCAATTTGAGATTTTTGTAGTAAAAAAATTAGTTTGTAGTAAAATTATCATAAGTGTACTAGTTTGGAGTTTTTCGTGATATTAACTCTTTAATATAACCACAACTGTTCATAACTACAACTTATCCGGAACTCTCTCTTCTTTTCTTTTCATACACACAACTTTAACAACACATTTAAGGTAAAATTCTAAACAAGAAATTGAGTTATTGTTGAACTCGTTTCTCTATTGTTTTGGTGTATATCCTCGAGGTATATTTACACTAAACTCGGCAGCAACAACAGTGGGGACAAATAATACCTTAAAGGACAATGATTATCATCACGCATCAAAGCATCAAGGATCTATTACTATTTTTCTATTTTCATCAGCAATCAAATTTCCTCAACATTCTTAAGATATTATTGTAATGGAGATGGAGACATCGGCTGCATCAAGTGCTCGCAATCTTGATAGATTGCGAATCCATCCTTATGATGGAACTAATTTCATCCATTGGAAGGACAATGTGATCATTTTTTTATCCGAATTATGTGTCTTCTACATTTGGATCCCAACTTGCCCACCATCCCTAATCCAAAAGATGATGATTCTAATGAAATCAAAGCACCAAAGATCTATTACTATTTTTCTATCTTCATCGGTAATCAAATTTCCCCAACAGAAGAAGGAGGAGGGAGGGGAGTAGAAGCTGGAGCTTACGGACGAGGTGAAAGCCGATGTGGTGGCGGAAAGCGAGGACTCCAGCGCTGCCGGGGGGGAGTAGTCCCGGCCCAACAGAGGGAGCGACTGCAGCACGAGCCCGCTGGATCTAATCCTGGACGAGGTCGCCATTGTTGCACTCGAGAGAGGAAGCTTGAGGCTAGAGAGAGACGCACTTCATATGTGCAGAGTCTGTGAAAAAGTTTCATCTTTTAAAGAGTTTTTTATGCTAATAAACAGGTCTTGGAGCAATTTGCTGCCATGGGCGACGAAGATCGAGATAATCTTGGGCCGAATACTCTTGATACGGACAGAGAGGATGGGGACGCTTTTCGTGAGTCTCAAATCCCCCTCGCTCTACCGGAGACGATGTTGGAAGTAGATGTCGTTGTTCCTCTCAGCGGGCGAGTCGGCACACTAGCTTCACGCTCTTCCGCTTGAATGTCTTGGTGGTCGTTCACGATTAAGATCAAAAGAACCCAAACCGAAAGAGTCGGTGGGCGAGGCCATACGGAAATTTCATCAAACAGACGACGTGCTTCTTTTGGTTTTGTGCCTTCCACCATTTGAAGTGGGCGAGCTTTAGTTTCGCGTAGTGTGCGTTGCGTGTTGATTGGTGGTCGGCATTAGACATGTCAAAATGGGTCATAAACCCATTTCTTAACCCATTTATTAGTAAATGGATCATAAATGAGTTAGTTATAATTAGTAAATGGGTCATAAATGGGTAGAAGTCTTATATTAGTGTTAAATGGGTCATAAATGGGTCGCAAATGGGTCATAAATGAGTTTACAACTGATTTAAACTCAACGCATTTCTCTCACCCTCACTCAATCTTGCACTCACTCATTCTGCACTCTCATTTCAGCTTGGGTATGAATTTTCTTATATTTAATTAAATATGAAAGTATTTTAGCAATATGGGTCTAATCGAGTATGGGTTGGGTATGGGTCGGGTCGGGTATGGGTCAATAAATTGCATTGCACATAAATGGGTCATAAACGGGTTAATGGGTCAATTTGGGTCGGACCATTTATTAGACCTGTCAAATGGGTCCAGAACCCATTTATGAACCCACGTTTGTTTAAATGAGTCGCTAATGGGTCATTCTTTTTTTTCTAGAACAGCCTTAATGGGTTTCAAATAAAAGAAGGCCAAAATATATGGGTCTTAAATGGGTATATTCTGAACCCATTTACGACCCATTTAATAAGCCGTTAAGGAAAAGCCTGGCTCATGGTCTCCCTCTCTCTTCTCGATCTTCTCTCCATCTTCTTCGCCGATTGCTTTCTCGCTCGTCTTCCCTTGCTCGAGTCCAAGCCGAGCGGAGTCGCATCGGTCCCTTCGAAGCAACGCCAGCAGGTCCGCTACCGCCGGCGACGGCGCTGGCGACTAGGGTTTTGGGACCCAGGAACCCGCGAATCCGGCGATACGCTTGGCTGCATTCCGCGCGTAACTCCGGGGGATCGGAGGGTTCGAGAGAGTTCACCTCGACTTTGGGGGGATTTCAGGTGAGTCGTTCCTTCGAATCGAACTCGGATCTGCGATGCGGGGGCCCTGTTTTGTGTGTTCTCTCTGTTCTAAGGGTCTGGTTCGAGCGTGAATGGGGGGCACTTTGAAGTGGGAATCCGGATAGCGAGTGTTCGGATCAAGTGGGCCCTGTTTTGTGTGTTCTCCCTGTTTTGTGCTGTTTGTTTCAGTTATGAATATGCTGGGTTTATTGTTGCTTCCAAATTGTTATCAAGTGGGGCTCCGTAGAAAATGTAACTGGCAGTAGGTGATTGACCTCCTCTGTTGTCAGTTTACTCTCTCATAAGTTGTGCTTATCATAATTGGTCAAGCTTCTACCTGCCAGTGCCAGATTTATTATATAATGATGGCCTCAGAAATTTAGGAGCTTTTGGTAGTTAAGAGCATGAATAGAGCTTTTAAGCCAGCTCAATACTGGACCAGGTTTGCCGTTGAGGGCTTTACATGTTGCGTGTAGTTATGACTGGTGGTGCTATAACTGCTCGTGGTGATGTTGCTTATGGAGGCAGCTTAGATGCCATCTTGAGAGATAAAGATTACCCTTTGGGTCGTTCTCTGTTCACTCTTGGCCTTTCCATCATGGATTGGCATGGGGATCTTGCTGTTGGTGGCAATATACAATCTCAGTTGCCCATCGGACGATTTACAAATCTGATTGCTCGCGCAAATTTGAATAACAGAGGGGCAGGACAGGTCAGCATTTGGGTAAATAGCTCCGAACAGCTTCAAATTGCTCTGCTTGGCCTCATTCCACTATTCAAGAAGTTGCTGGATTGTCCTCAACAATGGCAGCTTGGACAATGATGAAAAATAGTGTTTCATGGATTTTCCCTCTTCTTTAATGGTGTTTCAGTTAGAGTCATGCTCTTGAAATGACCTTCATGTTGAGGAACCCTGATGTTCTTTCTTTTCTTCCCCCTGAAAATATATTTCTGCTTCACCTTTTGATACACCTTTCTCTCTTTGCCTGAAATCAAGCTTCTCTACAGCTCTTTCTGTTATTTGGATGACATGGTATGAGATGATTAGAATCTCCTTACTGCGATTAAAAAGGCTGGAGAGTTTTGAAAGCTCTTGGTGTTTCTCTGGTTGTTTAGATGTTTGATTCCTGGCATCATAGATTCGTCGAAGCATGAGCAAGCCAAAGATAATATCGATAGCATTAGATTCTGTTGCTTGTGGAATGATGTATTGTAGCAGAGTAGGTTATCTCTTGTTCATTTTCGTTTCACATGCAAATGGGGCTACTGCTGAAGCATTTCGATCAATGTTCGTAGTAGCTCTCTCGTTCTTAATTGAAAGGTTCATTGTGAAAAGTTTTTTAACATGAAGTATGGTTTGAAGTTGGTGGTACGATGAGATTTGCTATGTTGTGCTGTACGAGAAGATGTTTAGCAACTGTTCTAGGACTACTGCATTTGTTGAAAGCTTGGTAAGGAATGTTAGCTACTGAATCACGCACCAAAACCTAAAACCTGATTTTATGAATTTATTATTATAATTATTGATTTTATTATTTTATATTTGTGCACTTCTTTATGGGCAATTAAAATTAAAAAATATTGTATCAAATAATGTATTATTAAATGGGTGTTATCCGACTAAAAAAAACAACAGATGTTAATTTTTTAAGATCTCATTTATATTTAATTCAAAACTAAAACTCAAATCCATTTCAAGATTTGTGAAAAAAAAAGAAAGAAAGAAAAAGAAAAAGTTAAAAATTAAATTTTAAAATTATAACAATTGTCCACAAATTAGCAATATAATTTTTTTTAAATCATAAAAAATTATATTAAGTTAAATATGGAAGTGTTTTAGCAATACGGGTTGGGTCGGGTATGGGTCGGGTATGGGTCGGGTCGGGTATGGGTCAAGAAAATTATATTGCGTATAAATGGGTCATAAACGGGTTGATGGGTCAGTTTGGGTCGGACCATTTATGACCCGACCCAAACCCGACCCAACCCACCCGTTTGACACCACTACCATTTATGACCCGACCTAAATCCGACCCGACCCACCCATTTGACAGGTCTAGTCGGCATGTCGGCTTTGCCAGTCTGCTCGGCTACTCCTAACTGTTCTTTGCACCGCTGGATCCTTCATTAATTCATCTTCAACGGTGGCGTCGTTTTAGGGCTGATTTGCCATGTCATCTGATCATTTCTTCACTTTCGACAGAACTCTCTTTGGAAAAAATGACAAGATTTATCATAAAAAAATATGACGTGGGAATCACTCACCTGAATATATTTTAAAAGTTACCTCACTTAAGAGATTGACTAAAAAGTTACAGGGGAAAATTTTAATTAAGGACCCAAAGTAGAGTCAAATTCTCAAAAAAGGATCCAAAGTGAACATAGAGTCAAATAAGGGCCTAAAGTGCTCAATCGGTTTCAAATAAGGATCCAAAGTGCTCAAAAAGTCTTAAATAAGGACCTGGGTTCCTGGCCGGCCAAAATACTTGCCGGCCGACGAGAAAGTTACTGTTCCGGCACCGGAACAGTAACTTTTTAATTTTTTTTTATTATTTTCTTTCTATTTTTTTCTTTTTTTTTCTTCTCTTCCTCCGCCGGCCATAGCCGAGACTGGCGAAGGTTGCTGGCCTCAGGCGAGGGCGGCCTCGCCAGTTGCCGGCAAGGTCAAGCCTCGCTAGATCTAGCGAGTGCTCGACCTCGCCGGCGTCGGGCGAGGAAGACCTCGCTAGTGTTGTCGGCAAGGTTGAGCCTTGCCAGATCTGGCGAGGGCTCAGCCACGCTGGTCGCTGGCGAGGTTCGACCTCGCTGGCGTTAGGCGAGGCCGGCGAGGTCGAGCCTCACCTGCAACCGGCGAGACCGGCCTTGCCCGACGCCGGCCCCGGCTATGGCCGGCGAAAGAAGAGAAGAAAAAAAAAGAAAAGAAAAAAACATAAAAGGAAAAGCAGAAAGAAAAAAATTAAAAAGTTAATATTCCGTTGCCGAAACAGTAACTTTCTCACCAGCAGGTATTTTGGCCAGCCGGGGACCCAGGTCCTTATTTAAGACTTTTTGGGCACTTCGGGTCCTTATTTGAAATTGATTGGACACTTCATGCCCTTATTTGACACAATATTCACTTTGGACTATTTCTTGAGAATTTGACCTCACTTGGGGTTCTTAATTGAAATTTTCCCAAGTTACAGCGGCACCAAAGTCAATGCAATACAAACAACATCCCATTTCCAAAGAATAGATTCATATGAAATAAAATTTGACAAATAATTCGTAGTAAAAACATATAATATAACTTCACAGAAATAAAAAATTCATGTCCGTGCAACATACGGCATAGTACTAGAAACCGAAGCAGCCTTTGTAAGTTCATAATCGGACCAAACTCTCGATTGAAATTCAGAATCCCTTTGTATAATTCTCAATGATATTTTTTTTCAATGCTATTGCCAAGTTCCAACTTAAGACCGTGACAATTAGAAGCTGACACGAGAACGTGACACTTCGCAAGCCTGCAAGCACCAAAAGGACAAACCAACGGAGCTTTTCCGTCTGCGTCTCTGTTTCTTGGGAAGTGGAGAGAATTCAGGCCAAAACCCAGAAAAATAAGTCCACGGGAAAAAAAACTGTGTTCGGGACTTCGGGAGTTAATAATAATCATTTTGTTCCGAATATCAATTTTTAGAATCTATTTTTATTTTCTGAATAAGTTTATAAGTCAAAATACGCGTTTAATGACGACACAAGATTTATGTTCCCGAAATAGAAATTCGTTTGATAATGATACAAAATTTCTTTCTCTCGAGCGGCCGACAGCGGACGGTGTCAAGAGACTGTCGACGGATGGGCAACCGGCTAATAAGAAAGACGAACGATGAGAAGAATTTTAAATTTTCATTTTTATTTTAAAAATAAAAAAGTAAAAAATTTTTACTTCTCATTTTTATTCCAAACTTCTTTATGAAATTAAAAATGAAATTGCGTTACTAAACGGATTTTTATTCCAAATTTATTATAAAGAACAAAAAAATAGAAAAAAATATATATATAATGATTATCACACGACCGTTCGATTCCAAGAAGAAAAACCAAAACATGAAAAATTCATTGTTCTGCCCGTGAACGTGTACAGACAACATCCGTAAAAGCGTTTGATTCGGCAACTGTAAGTACAGTGTTTCTAAGGAACACACTCTCAGGAATGATAAATACCACAAAAAAAATTAACCTGACATTCTTTTTTAATTTGCCGAGTCTCAGGCGCCGATTTTAGACTTTAAAAAATAAAGAGTTAATACCACGAAAAATTTCAAACCAGTACATCCGTGATAAATTTACCTCATGCTAATTTTTTTGATCACAAAAAACCTTAAACCGGTACTAGGTATTAAGCCTTCAAAAAAGAAAGAACTTTCTCCTTTTTCCTCCATTTTCTTTGCCACCAAATTCAAAACCCCACAATATCATACTATCTAATCTTTACAAAAGGGAATTATGGGAATTCTCCATTCTTATAGGGCGCCCCCCCCCCCCCCCCCAACACCCTACAAGAACGCTTGATTTTCATAGGAACGCACAATCAGCATGATTACCGCTTCGTAATTCGGGATCAATTGAAAATCATTGACTATTTTGTTAATACTAAATTCGATTGGGGAAAAAGAAAAATGCCCATCATTCTCGACGACGCTAATGGTCAAAGGATAAGCCGAAAGCGGGTCGATCAAGCTGGCCCGCCTTTTGTCTTTCCCAATGTCTCGTCCCTTGCCCGCGATATTCGAATCCGAGTACATCCAATGTGGGGATTGCCGCGGGACCAAATCAAAGTCCAAAACAGTCTGGGGCTCCTTTTAAAATCACCAATCTTCGGTTCTCGACTCGAATCGCCCAAGCAGCGATAAACATTCACGTGCCCGGATCCACGCCCCCGGTCACATCCCTTGAAGAGATCGAGCTCGAATCGAATCGGAGCCCGCGAATAAGTTACTCATCTCCGAGGAAAACCCGCCTTTTCTTCTGTGTGCTCTTTTGACTTTGTCTAGAGGGCAGTTCGTCTTTCACGCCATTTGCCCTGAGGAGCGTGGATCCAAGGAAATTTTCGGCCTCCGCTATAGTCCAACCTAGACCTAGCCAAAATGGCAAAACCAAAACTCAAAGGCCCACCGCCGTGCTTGTGCCATAGGATAAAGGAGAGTACCCATGATGGTGCCAAGCCATGATCATTAAAGATGAAAACAACAACGAAGGCAAGCGCACGAAAGGGAGAGTACGAACCCCCCACCACCGCTCCCCAATGCCCTCGTGGGCCAATCTCTCTCCGACAAAGGAGCGAGGGAGGGAGGGGGGCCCACTCGAGCCTCGTTTTTGGCCCACATTTCCCGCGTTCACATAAAGCGCCATAGTGAACATGAAGATGCTGGCTAGTCAATGTCCGAAGAACATCACAATAAAAAATGAAATGAAATTCAATCATAGTAAAGGGGGTCTGCTCGGCAGCACGAAATTAGGGCTTGCCCCGTCAAGTGAGGCCCTCCTTTTCCTCATTTCCACGTTGAAATCACCCCCCCCCTCCCCAGTCCCCCCGTCCCACCTGGAGAACGAAGGGAGAAGCTGAAAATAATTAGGAATTGAAATGGTGCAAAACGCAAGAGAGATGAGGCTGTGGGGGAGATGCTTTGCTTTGGTTCTTGCTAATCTCTTCCTTCACAAACGGGATTTTAAGGCAAGGGACATTGAACCCACTACAGAACGAAGCAAAGCCAAGCCAAAAAAAAAAAAAAACAAAAAATTAGAACGAAAGGCTCTCGAAGTCTCTTCAACTCTAAATTTGGATTCCAAATTCACATCTTTAATTACAACCCCCTATACCCAAAGCTACCGGCGCCTAAGATATAATGACATTTACTCACATATTATATAATATTTAAGGTTATAGTTGCTATGATAAGGGAAGTTCTTCATTATTAGACAAGGAGAAGGAGGAGACAAAAGTTGGAACAAGCTTTGGGCATTCTCTATCTCCGAGCCCCGAACCCTTTCTCCTTCCTCACATGACTCATCAGCACACCTGCACAAAAGTTTAAAAAAAAAACCGTCCAATAAGACCCTCGTGGACCATGACCCGAGCAGGTCGAACGATTCCGCAACGCACGTCCACACCCTTCGCGAGCCTCATTCATGGAGAAAAATTTAAAACCGAAAAGGAAACCTTCGTGTTGATGTGCTGTAGGTACACTGAAACTGCTGAAAATGTGGTGCCACCAAAAGCAGTGGCTTCCTCAAGGGTAGTGGCTCGAAATGGTTTCGTCTTGGAAAGACATGGGAGACGGATCGTGGCCCACAAATGGGACCCAAAAAGAAACAGAGCACAGAACAGAGCAGAACATGATATACTCAAGGCATGCGAGAAAAGTTTAAAAAAAAAAAAAAAGAAAGAAATTCAAGAACTGAGGAGGGGGGTCGTGATCTTTTACCTTGCTGGGGCTTACAATCGGGCGGATCTTCGAAGAGCGAGAGGGAGAGCTGCTTGTGAGCGACCCCAATGTCGAAGAGAATGAGGCCGGAGCCGGGATCGTCGACGATGATGTCCTTCACGGGGAGCCACAGGAAGAGCTCCTCCTGGGACAGCCCCACCACCCCGATGAGGCTGCCGTAGGTGAGGTTGGCCTTGACGACGCTGTCGAAGAAGACCCGGTTCTCGAACTTGGCCAGGCAGGGCCCGTCGAGGAACACCTCCAGGCGGCCGTCGCCGGAGAGGGTGTAGGACCTGATCTCACGGGGGAGGAGGCCGGCCGGCAGGCCCCGGGAGCGGAGGAGGTCGTGGATGGAGGAGGGCTGAGACGCGGCCGGCGGGGAGAGGGAGGAGAGGACGAGGCATGCGGAGAGGGAGAGGAGTGTGAATTGGGGGCGGTTCAAGAAACGCATGGCCATGAGAGAGATCGGAGAGGTGGGAGGGAGGGGAGGGGGTTTAAGGGTGCAAACTGCAGAGTGATATTTGGACAAAGGCTGTGTAAGAGAGGGAAGAAGAGGAGGAGGAAGGAGGAAGAGAAAAGCTGGTCTGGGGGTGAAGTGACGGTTTTGCCCCTGGTTGGTGGTTTTGGGTTTGGAGGTGGACCAAGATTATGGGGGGTTTGATTAGGGTTTCAATGATAATGTGTTTTGGATCGCGTAAATGACCCTTCGATTAGATGGGGATTGGGATGTTTTGCTTGTTGGGTGGTGGTATTATGGATTCTTTTGTTTTGTGGTTCGTGTCATGATTCGAGGTATTGGCCTGGAGTCCCCATCGCGGGGGTTGCATTGCCCATCGCAAATGTCCCTTGAGCAATCATGGAGTGCTAGCAACATGAGCCACGCTCCAATAGGAGAACAGGACCCAAAAGAAAAAGAGAGAAAGAAAAGAAAGCAGAGAAAGAGACCATGGCAAATCTTGTAATGCTAGCGGGTTCGCCGATGTACGAAGAATAGTTCGGTCTTCGGTAGTGTTTAAAATTATATGAGCCCTCGACAAGCATGGCACATCCATTCCCTTGTTTTCTCATGAATAAAAATCGAGTTTATCGGGTGAACTTAATTCGCGATGGACAGGAAAATCCTCCGTACCTTGTTAAGGTGGGAGAGTTGGCGATTAATTACGCCGATCTTCATCTATCGTTTCGTTACCCACGGGGAGGAAGTTGCGGGACCGCACCGACGTGGGGAATGTAGTAAACAATTGCTTCGCAACCGGGTCGGCCATGCCGATGGAGCCGGGAAAGAAAGAGAGAAACATTATAATGGGACCAAAACACGAAAGATTTGCGGTTAAAAATATTCCAGAGGGGGGGTCCCTCCTCCTTGATATAATGTCCTAAGCTCCGGGACATTAATGGGCTTTGATTAGGAAGAGGACGAAGGCAGGGCTGCTGCTCGTCCGTCGCTTTTCGGTTCCCCACAAAGCAAAGTCGTAGTACCCCCCTTCCCCTCCCCCGCCCCTTCGCCTCTCTTTTCCCAAAAAATGATTTCCGACGGAGGTGGGCACGCCCGCGCTCATGGCGGTCAAGACCCGCCTTCGTTCAAGGGCACGTCATGGTCAGACCAGTAGCGATGCTGCCCGCACGAGAATGGCCCCGCCGCCCCCCGCCGCGGCCCGGTCTGAATCGGGTCGTGCATTTGAACGGCTGGAATTTGCGGGGGGGTCCGAAGGGACACGGAGCAAAACCAGGGAGACCGTCGTAACTGTAGGTCGAGGGGGCAAATAAGGGATTTCGCAGGGTCCGTCGTTTTGGTCTTTTGGAGTTAGCGGACTTTGCGAGGAGTTGTTTTCGGTGGGCTTCCGGGCGGAGAGGGACGTTCGGCACGGGAGGGGAGAAGCGACAGGCAGGAATCGTGTCCGTCGGCGACTTCGACGGTGATTCTTTGGAGAAGCGGGGAGCGGGAAAGGTCGGTGACGGACCAGCAGCTGGGGGGGAGGAAACCGCGGTGGTTTCTTCGGTCATGGGGAGGGGAAAAAAATCGAAAAAAATAAATGAATCCCCAAACGGACTAGTAAAACCTTAGGTTGCATGGCCAGTCCGGTCTCCCGGCGCAACTTTGATTTTTAATGCCGTCTCGTGCGAAGTTTGCATGATGTGAAGATTCGAGTGGCGATTTTCTAATGTGGGATTTGACGGGTCAAGAATCGATAGGCGAGTAATGAAAAAGTGGAGGCGGGTTGATTCTCTTTTCTCTTTTTTCTTTTTATGGATAATTGATTGAATCGGAGATCCGGTAAGATTAGAATGGAAATGAGATGTGGGTCGACGTTGAATGGTCGATTCATGAGAAGTAACTAATTTTCAATCCGGAAGACGACACAAAAGGCCGCATGTTTGGAGTCTTCTTTTTGCTGGCCAATGTATATTATAGATTCGAGAGTGGTTTTATAGTTTTGTTTTTCCTCGACTTCCATGACAAAAGAACTTGAAAGGTTAATCGACTCATAAATCACATTTAACCCGCTCGCTTTAGTAATCAGATCTAAAATGGAGAAAAAAGATCTGGAGCAAGAGCAATTATATATCACTTACGATCGAAAGATAGAAAAAAAAAATTAAAACTCAAAAGCTACGCCAGCAAAGATCACAACAGCAATCGACTCGACAATGAAATGAGCATGAGCAACTTTGTGTCCTATTTATCGTTTAAAGTCGAACTTAATAGATCGTTTGAAAATCGTAATCAAACGTGTGATGCACATAAAGAAATCAATCGTATTATAAGAAACGGCGAAATTCTTTCGTCGGATATTTTTTTATTAACGTGGCCAAAAGAAAAAAAAAACAAATCTCATCGCATTTTCCTGCCGAATAATCGTCATTGAGATGATTAAATTACAGAAAAAAGATAAAAACAGGATGCTGAGATTAAAAGCGGGAGGCGAGGAAATTAGCCCGAGAAACACCAAAAAAAAAAAAAATCCTTGGACAGTACGGACGATAAAAAAAAAAAGGACACGGAATAGATTTTATTCTCGTGTTTGCCACTCGAAAAGGTTCACGGGCACCTGTGCACGGAGGGCGACGTTGACGTTGACCCGCGCTTCCAAAGACAGCCCCCGCGCGTTCACCGTTAGATTCGGTGGGGCCGACCGAGGATCCCCGGCCCCGCCCCCTCATCCGACGGCGCGCGAGAGGTGCGCTCGCGCGTACCCGGAGCAGGCAAGCTTTTCTTATTTACCAAATTGACGGCTTTAGCATGCTTGGCCAGAGCTTTACCTTGCCACCGGATTTTCCGGTGATCCGCCAAAAGGAGATCGAAGCATGACGCTTGCCGGAAAGCGATGGCCCGGGCTGGGCTCTGGAGCAGGTTGCCGGTCTCCTCCGGCCCGCGGCGTGGGCCCATTAAGGAGCCACGCGCGACAAATGTGCTCGACCCCGGCCCCCCCCTTCGTCACGACGGATGTGCACTGTTTTAGCGATGATGAAACCTTTTGAAGAGTCGATCCTCTACAGCGGTGCGAGATATTTTCCTTTTTCTGGAAATTGATTTTGAATTCTCATTTAATCCGACTCAGGGGCGAGCATAGCTCCCGGATAGAACCGTGAACCGGGCCGAACTGGCCACGGGAACCCACCCGGTTCCCGGTTCCGTGCTTTTTTTGGGACTTGCACCATGCGGTTCGGTTCCCGGGTTCCGAATCAGATCGAGAACTGAGAACTGGATTGGGAATCAAGGTAATATTGAAATAGAGCATAACACATATGGTATCGCATGTGGCTTGAGCGAACGAAAAGAAAATTCCTTCTTCCGAGAGCGATTCCTTGGCTTTCATCGTGGTTTGTGACTCCTCCGAGAGCATGACACTTAGGTTTTATGCCGCGTGTTCTCTTTTTATGGACCATTATCATTGATAAATGGGGATTTTTGTTGTTGCGTTCACTTTCTTTTTGCTCGACTAAAAATGAAACAAAAGTAAAGGAAGAAAAAAGAAGAAAAAATAGGCCAATTCCCAAGTAGACCCTGGAACCAGCTAACAAGTTAGGGTTCCTAGGTAAATCATGGAACCGATTGACATGGTAGCTTCTAGGTTTCAGCTTATACATGATAGGTTCTAAAGTCCAAAAGATGCGGAATCGATTCCAACAAGATAAATTCCAAGTGAAATTTGGACCGATCGTAAAATCGCTTACCCCTTACGAGAATTTAAAGCATTGGCATTCTCGAGGAATTAATTTACGATCATTAAATATATGCGAGAGAATCCATACTAATTGAGATAGATATTACGATTGCATGACAATCATGATTTGCAAAGGTAATACGTATGGTTGAGAAATGTTGGAAGTCTTTGTCTGTCTACACGAGCGATACGAAGATCGACATGGATGGTTCGAACCTATTTATTCGTAACATTCACGTAATGTTTCCTCGTTCAGCAATTGCACAAAAGCAGCTGTCTCGGCCTCCTCCACAAATTTCAGATGTCAAGAGCAACAAACACATGTAAAAAAAAAAACATGTTTATCGTCTCATGCCCGCTAAATTTGATACATGACCAAGACGCGATGAAATTGACGTGCATGTTTAAAATATTTCGCTTTTGGTAATAACATATTTGGATGCCGCGAATTCGGATTATATACGACGAGAGATCGTTTCCATCCACTCCGCAAAGTTAATCTCCTAATTACTCCTCTAATTTCAAGAGAGTCCACAAGTGATCAGACCCTTTTGGCGCACAACAATTTCACCGCAGCCGATTGATATTGAGTTGGCCAAATGCGAACACAAAGCAAACGCACATGAACGCATGGCCGAGACGGAGTCCTCTCTCTGGCCTTGCATCTTCCCCTTCAATTTCCCGCACTGACTTTTTTGAATCATCAAAACGCTTCCAAAATCGTTCCCACGATAGTCATGAGGCGATCCACCGTCACAGAGCACGGTTCAAGAAAGGCAAAGACTGGTGGTGACCCAGTAGTCCCCCCATCAGCAATGGCTAAAAGCTGTTTCGCCATGGTCGCTCTTCCGCTTTTTCTTTCAGAAGCTTCTTCCGAGAGGTACCCAGTATGGCGTTTTCCCCAGCGGATCTGTTTTTTTTTGCGTTTTTATAGATAAATCGGTTAAAGTTTGCGTTTTTTTTGGTTGCCCCTGTTTCACACCGTTTGTGGGTGAAAATGACCTCAAAAAAGTTCAAGACTTTAGCTGAGATTTTCCAGGAATGTTGATGATATATGATGCTGAATTGGAAGTAGCTATGGGGGTTATCTGCACCAATTTTGCAATTTTTTCTGCTATTGCTTTGTGCATCTTTTCGCTCATTTTCTGTGCGAGAGTAATATAGGCCCCTGTTTCTCCATGGGTGCTGTCAAACTCTTTCCTATGCATGTCCTCAGTAATATTTGCTGGTCAATAAATCTCAAACTTGCTTAATGAGAGGGAGAGAAAGACAGGGAGGGCACAAGTTTATCTCTCTCTAGTTTTGGGTCATGTCTTTCCACATCAGATCATATTCTTTGGCCTTCCTTCCTTTTTTGTTCCCGTTCTTTTTTTTTTTCCCTTTCCTCTTCTGTTGATGAATGGTGCCTCCTTTGTTAGGCATTTCCTTGATTGTTTTCTTCACATGTCAAATTCCTTGTGCACAAACTCTTAGCCGAAACACGAACACAGTGTCTATAGATGTTTCCGAGATTGCAAGACAAATGCATGCCCGTATGGTTAGTTCCATAAAAGATCTGACACTGGGTCCAATTTGAGATATAACCTAGGAATTCTCATCTATCTTTTCTTTTCTCTTGCTTTTTCTTCTAGGGCTTTCAGCTTTCTCCCTCACTCCAACTGAGCCCAGTTCCGATTTCTCTACTAGATGGGATGTCTTTATTTGAGGTGCAGGTGCCGCCATGGGCTGGATTTACGCTACTCGTGCTGTAATCCACCTGCATTCCGTTGGTATAGAAACCAGGAGCCCTTTCTCATCAATCTCGTGAAGCTGGATCCTCTTACTCTTTTGCACCCAAAGCAAAGAAGCCTGCTCACTTAGTGTTGTTGGTACGTGCTGCATTCTCGAATTTGCAATGTTATAGTTAATCGCATCTTCAATGTTTGAATTGCATTGGCTACGTGTGGGATTCGAAATGTGATATGCTTTCATGCGATTCTGTTTTATCTGTTATGTCATATTCGCTTCATGGATTCCATCTAGACTAGAACTGCTGATTCTCAATTGTTGTAATGGTGTTCATAATGTAGAAACACAAGGCACCGGTGTGGTGAAAATATGTTGCAGGGGCAGTAGAGTCGATGTTTGTGTGCTTTTTTAATAAGACGATTTGCTAGGTGTTCCGTCCCTGTGAAAATAAAACAAGATTGTATTGCTTGACAGAGTTGGTGCACATATAGCATGTACATATCTTATGATTGGCCAAACGTGGATGTTAAATACATGCCAGAAGTCAAGTTACCTCGAAATTAATTGGGTCTTTGATAGCTGGAGGTTTGGTTTACTCCTGATAATAGCTGAGGATATTCAATAGAGCTAACAAGCATAGATGGATAATAAGGCCACACATCATCACGTCACAATTGGACATCATAATCACATGAGCACTGTCACCAATTATAAGTGACACAAAGCCGGATGTATTTATAAGTACTTAAAACAAGTTGGTACCGAACATAAGAGAACTGCCATATAAAACATATGCCTTCCTCAGTAGGACGATGTGACAGGGAGAACTTAGGGAGAGCATAGACATAACTACTGAACCAGAGAGTAGGACCCTTCATAACCAACATATTCGCTTGGGGGGCTTGAAAAAATCACCTCAGCTCGAGCCGATGCCCTCTGATACCTTAGCAGCTCACAAAATATTTGGTGGAATCGCCCATTTTGCCTCCAGAGTCCCATTGCTCCTCTATAATACTCCTCTGCGTCTTCATAGAAGATGGAAATTTCCTCCAAGTCTCTTGCATTTTTCAGCAGAAAACGGGCAGCCTTCATCTCATTCCATCTTCCAGTGAACCCATTAACTGTAATTTTCTTGAGACTGTTTTCCAGACAAGGGAATGGCAGACATTCAGATTGAAAGTAGTGCTCTGGATCATAGTCTGGAATGTCTGGACCACCATTTCTGAAGAAATCACCCTAAAGAAAACAGTTAAATCACATGTTAGATGCTCCTGATAGATGAGCAGAAAACATCACAATATTCCCTTATAAGATTCTTTCTTCCGGTACCATGTTATATGCCCTAACATTTCTGTGCAATGTTAGAGTAAGCTGTTTCAGATTCGGACAGCTCCTTAGAAGGCAGGCCACTCTGGGAAGATCATGCTTTACTAAGCACAGCACTAAAGTTACTTGCACCACCTCTTGAAGTTGGAACCTTGCTTGATCTGTCAGATTTTCATCTGCAGGCAGAGCCTGATCACCACAGACTGATATATGAGTATGAGTGAATTTGGCTCAAAATTTGCAAGTAAGTGGAATAGAGAAAAGCTACCTGAATGCACCACGATGTTAATGTCAGATTCCGGCAGTGGCGTAATCCACTCAGCAATGAAGCAAGACCTACTCGTTCTTCACTGACAAGCAAATGTCTGATGTCTATCGTGACATCAACCAGATGTGTCGCTTTCCTAATAGAAGTCAATTTGATATAGACTCCATGTAACGCCAGTAGTACTAGGCGCGGAGTGGATATGTTAATCTCAAAGGTGGGGATCTCAATGGGCTTGCAGTTGGTCACATTAAGTCTTTTAATCATCCAGTCTTCATCACATACAAAAAATTGTTTGGGGATGACACAATTTTCCAGGCTCAGATCTTCTAGAACGGGAAATTTTGATGCCAGAACTCTAACTGAAGAATCAAGGATGACAACTTGCTTTAGAAATATCCTTCGAAGAGAAGGAAAAACTTTTAAAGCAGATGCTCTTATCTTGCAGCAGTTCATGTTCAAACTACTTAGTATCTTTGATACCAAACAGTTATGAGGCAATTCATATAATAAATTAAGGTCGACACCTATGTGAACAGGTCCCCTCTCATCGAAGTAATCCAACAGACCTGGATTAAAGAAGCTCAACTCCATATCTTTGATGTTGGATGCCCAAGCATATCTAACCCAGATGTCAATTCTTTTGGTCGATCCATCGTAGACATCATAAAGGACAGTCAATTGGAATCTGTCCAGGGTGCAACCTGAGTGTAGTAGGAGAGTTCGGTCTACAACATCTGCAAACATCCTCCTTGCTACCTTAATCAAATGCTTTTGGCAACAAGTAGCAGAAGAAGTCCAAATGCCCTCACAGATGGTGCAGTAGAAATTGCTTCTCAGCAACTTAGCAATGATCTCTATTTCGTTAATATTTAGTCGAGAAATCTTTGTCCAAAGGTACTTCCATCTTTTGGATAGGGCGCTTATTTTAATGCAGTCTTTCAAGGGGAGGAATGAAAGGATATAGACTAGAATTGCGTCTGGCAGTTGGCTTATGTAGTCGGTGGCTCGATATGTATGTGCTCTTGTTCTTTGTCTGCTGATACTTCTGTCCATAATTTGTTGCTGTTGCTGCAAAACACACCAAACAAAACTACTCTTGGATGTCAGATCTGGAAGACGCTTGCCAAGACTGTCATATGATGATGGTTGGAGTACTTAATTAAATCTTTTCAAGTTTATAGATTTCTTGAAGGCTGTGAAGAGCTTTTCTTCCTTTTTTTTCTCTCTCCTTTTTTCCCAAATTAAGAAGGAACATATCAGCTACCAATAGAGCATATGTTTGTTGGCTTGGTCTCTTTCAGATTTCTGCAAATGTTAAAGGTTATTTATTTGGAATAGAGTTTTAATGAATCGTATGACTCACATTTGATTACAATTTTCATGAGCCAGGACTGTAATAATAATCAACAAATATATGTGTATCCACCTCTATTATTTGATATCTAAATAGAGTTTGTTTCTGGATCGGCCACTGGACTAGACCCTAGTTCTGTGTTCCAATGTATGAGGTTGCAGTAGGAGATCTACGGGTTTGCAGAATGGCAGCCATCTTAATCAAATCGCCGATGGAATAATAAGAGATGTTTTAAAATATTTAATGGGTTCGCTTGATATACTAAACATGTTAAGTTGGGCATGCAAAGAAGAAAGAACTATAGATACTTCAAAAAAAAAAAAAACAAAAGAACGAACCCAATTAATTAACATTTCTTTGGTTTGGGGTGAAAAAGTTTAACTTGAATTTTCTGTTGAGTTCAGGTTTGCCAACCAAAACCAATGAGAATGTCTTTTCTTGCACGTTTTTTCTGTTTGCAAGAAATTTTTAGGAATTGTTATTGTATAGAAAGTGTACTTTGACATTGTCAACGTCTAGTCTTATGCAATTATTTTAGTTTTAAGCTAAAAGTGTTCTATTCCTTATAAGAATGGAAACTATTGTGGCAGGCATAGCCGTCCACCGGACGATATCCTTAACTGGAGTCCTATCAAATAATTCTGTGGCTTCGTCAAGCTGACTGCATTTCACATACCCAGAAATTATGCTCGTCCAACAGATAACAATCTTAGTTGGCATCTCATCAAATATTTTGTAAGCTATGTCCAAATAGCCACATTTCGATTACATTTGAACCTGGAGACTGTTTTTAGGTGGGTCTCAAAGAATGCAGAGGTCTTGTTTCAAAGGATTATAAAGCCCAAATCATGTCTTCATTCTGTGCATGCCAAATCATGAAATTAATTATGCTTGTTTATGTTTTAGGTGGATAATTTACTTTGGTTTGAAAAATACTACTAACGAAGAACCAAACTAAGTCAAATTGAACCATTGCATAGCCCTACTTCTGAAAATTGGCTGCTTTGTGGGGATGAAGTAAATTGGTGCAAAGATACTTGTTGAACAATCACATAACTTCATAGCTAGATTTCTCAACTGGGTGAGTTGCATGAGCAGAAAATGATTCCAAACATGACCACTAGATAGACTTGATCTTTTAAGGAGGATTCATGCATATAATCGTGAATTTGAGGATCAGATCTACCTGGGATTTCTTGGATGAACGAGCTAGAGGTCTGAAACTTGGATCCTGCAAAGGAGTCTTGGGAATACTATGAGGAACTAGACCTGGTTTAGGGAAAAAAATTTCTTTTTTTCCTTGAGATGAAAATGACATTTTTCTCCAAATATGAAAATCGAATTGAAGAGAACTTTAAATATAGCTTTGAGTTTCATTTCAAACCTTGAGATTCTTGCACCCCTCAATTGATCTGCGATTCATCTCTTAGAGTGATAGCCATAGATCTCTCTGAAACTTGTACTGTTTGGAAGGAAATGAGAGGATTGAGAAATAAAAAAGGCAACAAAGCCGGGATAATAGTCCGTTTGGCTTTTGCATGGCCACAGATGGCCATGCATGTCGCGTTGTTGTGACACATTTGCACGGCATACACGCTTCATGTGAAACGGCTTGGTCCACTGTCATTAATAGTCTACCCTCTTTAAACCCGGAGCATATTAAATGTCTATGAACAGCAAACACGCTTGTTGGGCTGCTTTGAATGGGTTATGCCGACCTCTGACTTCAAGGTCTCCAGTGGTGATGAGTAGTTATGATCCAAATCAAATATTCTGCAGTGGGTATGGAACTCCTACCGTAATGCCTAAGGTGTAGTCAACATTGGTTGTCCCTCCCTACTTTTTTGACTTGGCAAAAAATGTAATATTCTCTTTTTTGTTGTGGTAAGTAGGCATCTATGGGTCGGTTTTGCACAACGGAGTAAATTACTGCTTTTGTCCAATTGAAGGCAGGCTGTCCATGAGTAGAGGAGGAGATTCGTGAAGCACTTCCTTATGTTTGTTGGAATTGAACGAAGACCTCACTTTTTCGGGGAAAAACAATGGAAGGGGTAAGTTTTCTGAATTTGATTAGTGATTTAAGTTATGCATATCCTATTTCTTGCATCTAGGTGATTACCACATTGAGATGCGTGAAATATGCGATAGGTGGACAGTACTACATTTTCTCGAGAGATGGGGATGGGAATTCTTGCTCATAATTGATGAATGTGGAATGCCTCCATGCAAGAGAAGTCCTTTATTCAATTAGTGAGTTGTGATATGTAGTCAATATGATCCCATTATAAAAAGCATGAACGAAACGATATAGTTAAGATGCCTGTTGATTTTTTGGCTTCAACTGACTTGACTGAACTGGGATTTTTCCCTGCATAGTATCTGAAGAATTAAGATTTAATAAAAGAAACAAATGTAATTGACAGATGTCTACAAGTATTTGTTAGGGATGGCAAAGCATATTTACTCATTTTTTGGGGACTTACATGTACGCATCAACCTGAATGCAATCTATTCATCATAACTCTGGGAGATGGATCCATATTCCTTACTATTAAAATGGACCGCTTGACACTATTTGAAGGCTTAGTCTGTAATTTACATTTTGCAATCACACAGCTCTCTGGCTCCAATGGGCAATTTTGCAAGAACGTCTGAATAATGAACTCTTTCATTTTCATTCCTGAATAGTATAAGTAAGCATTAATGATGTTATCTCGAATCCAACCAATCGTAAGAAGGTGATTGTTATTACTCTTTGACCAATCGGCTGACTTGGTACAAATATTAAGCGATGTTAGGAAACCTTAGAGGTAGCATATAAATGCCAAAATAGGTCAAAACTGAGTAGGTTTTTGACTCAACTCATGAGCATCCAACCTTGGTGGGCCAATCGTATGATCCTTTCTTAGTGATTGACCGAACATCATTTGTAAATAATACGAAAGACTATCTTTAGACGTGTTGAGTACCATTTGTAGCTCTAATGAAAAGATGACCATTTGTTTTGATTTGCATTAGCATCGCTAAGAAGCTGCTAATTAATATAGATGATCTTACTTTTATGGGATGTGAAGCAGTGCAATATCATGTGTATTGCATGCTTTCTGCAGAAGAAGCAGCGTACCATCTATCATACTGTTTCTTGCTTGCCTTTGCTTGGTGTCTCAAGTGATCAAGATCAGATCCTTAAAACATACAGGGGAAAGGATGCTGAAATCAAGATAAGATATTTTGACGAATGTGTGAAGATAAGTTTTCCGTGGATGAATTTTGCCATGTTGTGAATTGAAAGCATATTAAAGAACAAAAATGATCTATGATGCTCACGAATGGTAATAAATTTCCATCATTTGTGGTTTGAGGATACATTGAGCGTTGTGATGGAGGCTTAGGGAAACAACATAGTTAATGCTGGATTGAAGATTTCTTTCCTCTGTACATGACGCTTAATGCAGCATACTTACCTTATTTGAACTAGAAGTCCATCTTTTAATGACCGTAGCTTGTTTGTCTTTTCTCCATGCTTCATAAGATTTTTCAACCAGTTCCATGTTATAAATCACCTCTGTTGCCCTCCTGACTGGCTGGAGGAATGCCTAATCAATTAGTTTGTTACTCTACTTTGCACCTTTGGTCCATTTTCTGAAGCAAGACCCTCTGTGAGTAATGAATGACTCTTGTCATCTGAGAAACTTCCAGGCTGTAAAATTTGCATATGTCAGTGTGCTCGCTCTCCTTTATTCACTTAATGGATGCTGATTCACGATGCCTCATGCTAGTCCTGACATAAATATTCTTGGAATAAGCTGGCAAAGGAAAATCTTGCTTATTTGGGTAATGAGTTCGAGGCTGGGTTGAAATGAGAAACACTCCAATTGGCATTTGGCTTCGATTATTCAACTATACAACACTATAATTTGAATGGGCAGATGGAGATATACAAATTTTCAGGGAAGATGCAGTGATGTGCATGTTCAAAAAAATTGAAAGGATAAGTGCTTGCATATTGCTCTGTCACTAGGATTTGCATTGCAAACATTGCCTTGGAGAAAATTTTCTCCACTAGCTCCTTTAATCGCTGTTGATGTATTTGTGAAGTTGTGGGTAGCTACACCAACATATCAGCTGTTGTTGAAACTGCTTCTGGAGAAAGTTTTCTCCGCTGGCATTGTTTCTAAGAACTGTCCCTATCAATCTCAATATTGCTCCAATTATCTATAGAAAGCATCTATTAGACGACCTTGAGAGATTTTCCTGTTCTTTAGTTCAGTAGATTGAAATGACTCCAGATGTTTTGATCTGAGCTCTTAATCTATGGCTAATGATCTCTGCTGTTGGCTGCAGGGAGTCAGCGACCGCTATAAACTGCGGCAAGCCTAGGACCTGCTACGTGTAATATCACTGGAATACTCCGTGGAATTGATTTTCTTTCCCAATAATAGTTTCTCCAATTCATCTTCTACCATATCTTCTGGATCATTTTAACACCTGCTGCATAGTGACCTTCCCAAGTCATCGCCACCATTTTGGAGTATCTTGTCTGTTAGAATTCATGTGATTAATCAGAAGCCACGAGACATGGACTCTTTGCCTCCTTTGTATATCACTGAGTTTGTTAGGTCTGTAGTAAGATCGGCTGCTGTCGTGCATACTGTGGCCTCTGGCAAGTGTTGTTGATATCTCAGAGCTAATAAAAAGAAGTCACGTATGCCTTCTCCTATCATAATACATCCCCTTGGTCATGGCATTTTTGGTTTATGTACTTACCAGGGTCTGAAGTATTAGGCTTGCAGATAGTATCATATCACCTGTTCCCGTTATGAACCGTTGTTTTGATGTCAAACAGGTCATGATGTGACGAAATGGCGACCGTGGAAAAAGTTTCCTTGTGTCTTTTTTTCTTACCCGTTGCAAAATCATCTAGTGTACTTTGTCTCTTATTCCAAAGATATTTTTACCTATAAAAACATAATGATTCGTGACATTGCTGGTGAAATGTCTGGTTTCTATGTCGCAATGATGTCAACTTGCACATTGCAGTCGGCCTACTAGTGCATTAAAAACCATGAGTTGTAGTCTGTGATCATGGCTTATCTTTTGGAGTCCGATCGAATCCCGATCAGACGTAGCGTGAATGCCTTAAATCTCATTCCCATTAGACAATCAACAAGTGACCTAACGCTCATACTTGCGAGCTGAAGTGCGAGTCATCCGGCAGAAGCCTGTACATAGTGGTCAGGTCTGATGCCAAAAGTACAACATTTGGAATGCCTTAACAAAATCTTGGGCTTAACTGAGGTTGGACAGCAGATGTTCCAAATGATCTGCCTTGCACTGGGCATGGCCCCAGATTTGATTGCATGTTTGGCAAACTTATGTTGACAAATACCTGCATAAGGGATGGGGCTGAGAGGGCCAGGTTGCATGAGGGCCTAAAAGCGCTTGCCCATGACCAAAGTGCACTAAATTTTCTTTATAAAATGGAACGGGCTCGAGTGCCCGGCGCCCAAGAAGGAGATAGCTTGCCCAGATTTAAATATTTGTACTTCGGTGGGTGATTCTCACCCGCCAAATTAAGAATAATAATAAGATTCCCGAAACTAAACGATGCACCAACCATCTATACAAAATAAGTTGATTAGCCATCACTTTCGAAGCCATACTTCAACATCATGAGAAAAGAAGCAATAGAAACACTTTCACTAGCAGTTCACTTCCTAAGTGTAATGTTGCCCCATATGTCACCATCAAGTAAAAGGAATCCGTGGCCTCGCCGTGTTCGTTGCACCAGCCCAAAACGTCAACGCAAAGTGCAGGCCCATAAGATGAGCGTGGAATCTTAAATGCTGAAAATCGGGAGTGGGTATCTGGTCGTTGTTTGCCGACATATTCTACTGCACGCCCTTTTCTTCTTCTGGATTCTTCTCTATCTTAGGAATCGGCATATTTTCGGTTTCTGCCTTGCGGGCTCGGGGACGTAACCTCTTGCGTGACGCGGGCGGCTTGCGTTTAATTAATCGAAAACTTGGTATTTCAGCAATGTCAGTTGTTTGGAAGACATCGACACATGCTCCCTCAACGGCTACGATAAATTCTAAAGAAACCAAGAACCGTTGACAAATTATATGCCGCACTCGGCTCCCTTCCATTCAGCGTTGCATCACTCGCAGCATCATCATCAGGTGGCTTTCAGCATAGGAGCAGCAGCAGCAGCCTCTCCTCATGATAATATTAACTTGGAGAGGACGGAGGGAGGGAGGAGGAGAAGAAGATTTAAAAAAACCAAGAACATTATCGTCCGTTCCGTATGCAATTTGGAGGGAATATAAAAGAATGTCCGGGGGGCAACATCTTCGATCTGATAAACCGATGTTTAATGATATTATCAAGTGGCCTTGTGGTCCAGTGCACATTGGGAGACAATTTCGAGTGTTGCATCATCAGCTGAACAGTGGTTCGGGTGGCTCTTTCCTTCCTCCCATTCTTTAATCAGTCTTAGTTTAATTAACTCCCCACACAGGGCAAATCCATATCAATCTGTTCATCCGGTCAAGAACCCACTAATTCCCTTCTTTTCACCTTAAAATAACAGTTCATGTTTCAATTATGTGATCGATGACCAGAACTTGCCAACAGTGCCCTGGTGTTAGGTTTACACTGGACACGAGAAAGATATGAGTGCTCCAAATAATTGATGCAAGCTGCTAATATTCAACTCTCTTCCTGTCTGAGTAGGGCACGCAGTGTTCTATCGAGGAGATGACAAGATAATTAGACTAAAAAAGAAGACATCGACCGTTGCAACACAGACATCAATCCAATATCGCAACTGCATCACCAGCGGGGGAACAAGAACATGTTCATTAGTTTATGCACGAGTGTTGGGCGTCATCCATATTTTGATTGTCTCATTGACCTTATCTCTCTATTCCAAGGATGTTTTTTGGACCTTGTATTATAATGAAATCCCATGAACCCCGGCTCTATGTCCACAGCAACAGTCGACGCCCAATTTTGACGTCCCAGCTTCTCCGTATTATCATCGCCCCGTTGCGGACGATATGTGCACATCGAATCAGTGGGACGTAAAACACGGGCGCTGCACCGTCGAAGAAGCGCGCCCGCCAAGTTGGTTCGGGCTCGACACGGATCGACTGAGGGAGCACGATAAGGAACCCGAGCCGGCTTAGGGAGGGGTCGAGATTTACTCGAGTGCTCTAAGATGTCTCGATACCGAACTACATAATAAATAAACAAATAAATAAATAAAAAAGGGGGGCAAATGTGGATGACGAGTTCCTGGGCCCCAGGTGGGTTGAATGGGCCTTGCGGGTGTGAGGAGGGCCCGGCAAGGAGACAGAGCAGATATGCTCACGTGTCGTTGGGCGCAGGTCAAAGTCAACATTTTCGAGGGGGGCCACACGTGTTGCCGTCCGGTGTCGTATTGTGTGTGTGTGTGGGGGGGGGATGCCCACGTGCGAGGCGACGGCCTGCGCGTGCCCCGACGGCCGGCCCCGTGATGTGCCGTCGCATTCGGCTCAGACCGAGACACTCACACGTGAATCATGGGCCAACAGCCGGTCCGTTGTTTGGGTGGCCTCATCTTCTTCTGTTTCTTTTTGTTCAATCACGACACTAACAATAATTATAACAATATGGCATTGAATAGCGACTAATAAAAAAAAATCGAAAAATTTATATCCCACGAGTGCCATGTCTCATGGATAGCACCGTCCATAATGGCGAGCATGGCTTCTAAGATTACCCTCAATGGGTAACGTGCCGATCTGACCATGAACTTTAGATATGTCCAAATCAGCTTGACTATCTTGTCAATCTCTAAGTTAGAAGACCGAGTCGAACGGACGGTCAAAATGATTCTGAAAGCAACGAGTTTAAGGCACATATGTATTTTCGATGACGGAAGTTTCGATTTCCTACTCTACGTGAGTACGATTTGTCTTGTGATTAAGGCCATCAAGGGAAGCTGCACTTAGGGTCATTATCGAAATCTATTATGCACGAGGTCCAAATTCGATCCCTCGCACCCCCAAAATCCATCCTAGTTATCATCCTGTACATGTCGATCCATCAGCTTTTTCCGGTTCATCATCAGTCACGTTGTTGTATTGCCAGCCATCACCTTCATTGTAGGGTTTATTTGTCTCCAAAAGCAGGCACGTTTCCCTTTCACCATCGCCATCAGCTAGCTGGGGTTTCAGTAGCTCTCAATCGTCATCGCTTCGCGCAGTATACAATGAAGGTCCTCATCATCCTTTTCTTCGCCATCTCTCAGGCTCTTGTACCCGAGCGAGCAGCATCAGATTACGGCATCTGATAATAGTAGTAATTACGTAGGCAAGATTTGTAGATTGCCTTTCTGTAAGAGATGGTACATGTGCCTAATCTTATCCATTTCGTCCCTCGATTTTTGCTTCCCCTTTGCCTTTGCGTGTGAGAATGATCTTTAGAGAGATAGATGCAGGGAACACTCCCCGAGATGTGGCTCGAGAATAACTAGGTACGTTTGGCCAATTCCTTTAGAATAAATGGACAGACATTATTCGTCGCGATATCGAGAAAATAAATATAAATTTCTCGCGATAACGTGTGTGTTTCTTTTCGTTTCGTGCACTCAGAAGATCAGAAGAACGACTGAATCCCCTGATTTCGCCATTACCACCATGGTTTACGTGTAGGCCTCGACCTAAATCAGAGAAAATCCCATGTAATATAACATATCACTAATCTAAATCGATACCGATCGCGTGTGGCATACACATGATAAGCTTAATGTCTAAATGATTTGTGGAATATATGATGTATACGTGGCATCTCTATAATATCTCGAAGATATCTTTAACACACCTCGGAAATAATAACTCGAGTTTGGAAATAATATCAAACTAATTTGCAAAACTTTTACTAATAATCATATTTAATCGTTTCCTCCTATACAATAATTTCTACGTGGGAAAATAAAAACCAATCCAAGGAAGGCAGTGGCGCACAAATTACCAAATTCTAACAGGTGGATGTGCATCTCTATGCCCAGCTTCTTAGAGGGACTATGGCTGCTGAGGCCAATGAAGCTTGAGACAATAACAAGTTTGTGATACCCTTAGATGTTACGGGCCATGCGTGCTAACACTAGGTTTGGGGGCTTTATTTCTCCGCCAAATCATCGAAACATGTTATGCCTCCATGTATGTTTTCAAACCGCAACAAGTTGTGTTGCAAGCTACTATGTATGCAAACCTCCATGTATGCAAGCTACTATGCATGCTAATTTTGAAAATCGTTTTTGCAAAATTTTAGGGGGAACATGAAGAAGACTTTGGGTAGACAGTGCCACGAGCACATTTCAAAGTTAGTGCTGTCGACATTAACTTTATTTTCTGCTAAAAGCTGTCAACATTAACTTTTCCTATCATCCTTATGTAAACATCGTTTGAAAAGCAAGCACTATATGATTCGATAGAACGTGCGAATATGTGTTAACTAACATATCTAAAAGCTAGCAACATTGTGTTGTTCTTTCGAGTAATCGATGCTAAAAGACTGCTACACTACTTGAAAGTGAGCGCAGTTTAGACTTGTTAAAACAATGAAGGGCCTCTTGTGATGAAAATTGCATGATAAGGATTCGTGCGTGATTGGGTTGGGACCAATGCAACAAGCTTGATATAGCTCGTTGTGAGACCGTTTGGTGAAAAACCTATATTGGCACTTGGGGAATAGTGAGTTAGCATAGAGAACTTGTAAAAACAAATGCATGATTGTGAACGGGTGCATTGAGTTGGTGGGAATGTATTTGAGTGAGCATTCGAGTGTGCACAACGTGGGATGTGCACTCGATGCACTCAAAATCTCCTAACTCTGATATCAAGTTATGAAATATGATCAATCATGTATTATTTAATATTTAATGAAAAAAACAAGAAGTACAAATACATATAGATGTGACCCCCACAAGATTTTGTGTGACTCACACAATCGCATGAGATATTATGCAAACTATAAAAGACAATAAAATATCAAATAACATCTTTAATTTTCAATAATATCTCCAACAATACCCCTGACATTGAGGAGAATCGCATCTGAAACGTCATGTCTTGTGTCGTTCTCTTTCTCAATTACTACTAATATCCCTTTCTTAAGTTGGTCCTCAATATTGTTAGCCGCATCCAATGGGTGTTCTAGCGATATGATCCTACGATAATATGTGCATCTCCATTGATTCGACCTTTCCCCGTTTCTCTCATCAATGTGGTGATACCCACATCCCGTGTTGACATAGTTACGTCCATGTTCCGTTTGTTTTCGCGTAAGGCTCAAACATCAAAGAGTGCTAGACTTTTAACAAAAAAGATTAGTGAGCTACTTCTCCTTTCTACAGATGTTTCAAATGGCTGTTCATGCAGCAATTTTTCTGCAATTTGTAAGTGTAGAAACCACCATGCATGCTGATGTTATTGCTTTGTGCTCCCCACAATTGAATTGGTAAATCGCGACCTTTACGCGGATGTTCGTGACGTTATTGGCTTCTTGTTGTTGGGTCCCAAGGTGATTATTAGAGAGGTCTTTCCATCCAACACGTCAAGTTCAAATGAGACTTTTAAATGCCACGTGGCTGCATTCCAGGATATGGTCCACCCTTTTGTGTGGAAAAAAAAAATCTCCTTCCAACTCCAAAACTTTTGTATTCGAATTTTAGATAAAAGAAATGATTAAGTGACCGTTTTAATTTACTGTGAAATTAACTGTCTATTCTAAATCATAAAAAAATTAATTATAAATTTTTGTGGGATCTACTCCTTAAAGAGTTCGTGACTTACAGAATGTTATTTACTCTCTAGTGACCTAAAGATTGTTATGTTAGCAAACTGAGATGCACACGGTGACGTGAGGATCCGTTTGGGATGACAACCAATGTATCAAATCACGAAGGCACGCCTAGCTTAGCTTACATAGTGTATCTCCCCTTTTATCTCGTGACAAGATTTGAGGACGTGTGCTCCATCTGGTCCCTAATGGTCTAAGTGGTTCCTGCACTTTATATTTTCTTTTCCCATTTGGACTTCACAAATCTCCAAACCCATTGTAGAACTGGCTTTTCAGCTGTCTTGTAGCTTTGAAGATCGCCATCGATAAAGCCATCGTGCATGGGGGAAACCACCCCCAAAAAAAAAGGGGTTCTGTCGAGCGACTGATCTTTTCCTTGTGATTGTAATGGATAAGGCGTGAGACGAAGGGCGTTGAAAATGAATTGCCCTTCAAAAAGAAAGAAAGCTCAAGGTAAACATCAGTTGACAAGATGAAAAGTGAGAGTCATTAGGTAAAAAAAAAAATTTAGCTCCCTTTTGGAGAAAAGAATTTGAGAAGAGATTGACAATAACATGAGGGGGCAGATAATTGCACACGATTCGACCAAAAAAAAAAAAAGATAATTGCAAACGATGCTTTAATGCCCACGATCTTCTTGGGCGGTGAAAACCTATCAAAGCTTCAAGATAGGCAGTTGGGCTAATGGATTTAGATCCACACCCGTCATAATTGCAGGAGGATGAGACACTTGCTCGATTTTTTTGGATTAATACGAAATAAAATTCAAAATTGATACACATGTGATAAATTTACCATAAATTAATTTTTTTGATCAAATTGACCCTCCGTTAGTTTCCGTTAAATTTTACCGTTAAATTGCTAAGTTAGATGACACGTGACAATTGACGGGTGTGCTAATTTAGGGTTTTACCTCTTTGTTTGTTATAGATTTATCATTTTATTATTTTTCGTGATATTAATTCAATTTAACGGACGGTAAATTTGTCACAAATGTATCAATTTAGGATTTTTTGTGGTAAAAAAATTAGTTTGGAGTAAATTTATCATAAATATATCAATTTAGAGTTTTTAGTGATTAAAAAATTAGTTTGAGGTTTTTTGTGGTAAATATCGATTACGTAATTTACCCCTAATGAGTCATATATTGTGCTCTGCGGTTATCTAGAGAACCTTGTGTAATCTCAAGAACAAAGGCACTTTGTTTTAGTACCATGGTGGCTAGTCGACTTCGGTTCGATATTTGGGGATATACACTTTGTGGAAACCAAACATGTCCCAAGTGTTATAGAGTTTTCTAAATGCGAAATCTGCTTATAACTCTATGGTTTTCGGATGGGTTCGGGACCCGATTTAACTCGAACATATCACATTCCTAAAGAGATTATTTGATGATCGTCATATGTCACATCTTAACATGACTAGATGATGTTTCCCTTTATTTTTTTGTAATCTCTTACGATTCATGCCCAAAGGTAGTTTGGTTTTTGAGAAAATGCAGGACCCAAATTCACAAGGGACACTGTATTGGTGTTATGAAAAGTTATACAACATTGCCTTTACCGAAAAAAAAAAAAATTCACAAGGGACACTCTCATTCTTCCTACACTCGCTAGAATTCACCATTCTCGTTTCTTATTTTTTTTTTCTTTGTTTGGGGGGCGAAGTCAAAAATCGGCGTGCTTCCACTGTGAGAGATGAGACCAAATGACAGAATGATTTAACCCATTTCGGCTGAGTTCATGTACTATAATCAGGTAAATGAACAAACGGATCGGGCAATTTGACTTCAAGAGGTGCAGATTCATTGTTCTTTTCTGTTTATTTTCCCTTCAACTTCGACGGGATGCCGAAAAGGATGATGCAATAGTCCACATGATGTCGGCCGGAATGCAATCAACAATGGGTGAGTTTGAAAATAATGGAGCATCTCATCCCATCTTTCGTGGGAGACTGGACCAATCATTGGCGAGGCAAAAGATAAAGATGTCCATTCGAGAGAGATCTCGATCGATCGCCCTCTACAAAACATCTTGTATTCAAGCGTACTTCGCCGTACGCGATGAATTAGCAAATAGACATGGGCACATACCTTTTTTTTTTTTGGGGGGGGGGGGGTGGTGTTGAAAAAATGGCATGTCCTTGAATTAAAATACGATCAACGTGCAAATCACGGTGGAGAAGGACAAATGTGGAGTTTAATTGGACCAACAACAAGAGCACAAAAGAATCGCTTCAGTGTATACCCGCTTCATGATCTCTCTCCCCCTTTAATGACCAGGCAAAACTCTTTATCAGACGTGAGAATAATAAAGCAGAAGAGAGAATTGCGAAATTTCTATATATTTCGATATATTTTGAACAAGAGTACACGAGCTCATTTACCGGCTTTATTATATAACTATTTTAGAATAATATTTCAATCAAGATATACACAATTGTGTAATATATGTGCAATATACGTGTAATCTTGATATATATACATCAATATACGTACAATCTTTTGCCAAAATAAGATGATTATCACATTAATCTATTCAATGCACATGAGCGAGCAAAAAAGTCATCCCACTTTTTTTTTCCCCAAAAGAATGATAAAAAACAATGGGAGCTCTCAAAAGAGTGGTTGGCTTCCATTTGCCGTTTTAGTATAGAGCCCATGATACTTCAATGGGCAGGAATCCTGGCTGGAATTAAGAATCAAATTCCCAATAGAATGTGATGATTGTAATTGCAAGAACGTGCAGTCAACAACACTCAGCTATAGTAGCAAAACAAATGAGAATGAAAATTAGGAAGAAGCTAGACAGAGAGCGAGAGAGACAGAATGAAAGCTTCCTTAGAGAGGAACTGTTTTTGTACATGGCTAATTAAGGAGGGTCTCTACTTAAATATTATTAAACAACAGGCCAAAAGAAAAGAACCCAATAAAAAGGAAGGAGGTGGGGAAAGGTAAAGCATGAAAAAGTGAGACATGGGTTAACCTAAGGATCAAAAATGAAAGAAAAGGTACTTGACTTTGTCCCTCCCTAAAGATAATCAGAAGAAACACGTTCTTGATGAACTCCCATTTCAACTACCATCAGAATTAAATCACGAATCTCCTTTTGACTCCTCCAACCATTAGATAGTTTCTGTCTCTCTCTAGTTACTCCATTGCTTGTGTCCCCGAACCCATTTGGGGCATTTGGGGTTGAAATACTTGAACACGACCCTCGAGTTCAGTATCTCCAAGAGTGGTGCAAATTTGACACACCTAGGGGTCTTGTACTGGTTAATTGAGGCTCCATAGGCCGATTGACTTGTTCGACACCTGGCCTTGACGGTAGACACTATTGAGCGATTCCTCGACCACGAGGCAACAGTCCTCAAAGACAGAAGGAGTGTGACATCCCTGGATTAACTCATTCGAGATATTGTCCGCTTTAACCTGTTCTATACCGAGCCTCACGGTTTTGTCCATTGGCATTCAGACAAGCACTTTCCCAGGAGGTTACCCATTTTGGTAGTGCCCTAGCTTGGGCTCACTTTAACTTTGGAGTTTCAAAACAAAATTTGCCATTACGTCAAAAAGGCGCCTCTATGAGTTAATTCCAGTTTTTACATATATATCTTATAATCGCTCTCTTCCTGTTCGGTGCATAGTTTAGTTCATTCTTGCCTCCTTCGCCATCCTAGAAGCCTGTCAGGAGCCTTGTTCCTTGTCCAGGCCCTCTGGCCCTAACGACTACTCCCTGCCCTCGTCGGATCGGATCGTTATAAGCCCACTAGCTTCCGCATGATTCATCCCAAACCATACACCTACTGAAGGGTTTTCCGCTCTGATACCATATTATGACATCCCTAGATTAACTCATTCGAGGTATTGTCTGCTTTCGCCCGTCCCATATCAAGTCTTACGGTTTTGTCCATTGACGTACAGGCAAGCACTTTCTCAGGAGGTCACCCATCCTAGTAGTACTCTAGCATGATCTCGCTTAACTTTGGAGTTCCAAAGCTTGTTGTTACGTCAAAAGGCATCTCTGTGAGTAAATTTCAGTTTTTACATATATATCTTAGGATTGCTCTCCTCCTGTTCGGTGCACAGTTCGGTTCATTTCTACCTCCTTCGCTATCCTAAAAGCCTGCTAGGAGCCGCTCTTTGTTTAGACCCTCTAGCTCCGGCGATCACTTCCCATCCTTGTCGGACCGGGTCGTTACAAGGACGGATTAGGCTCGAGCCATTGAGGCTGAGCTCCCAGAATAGGACATAGTGGCTAGGGATGGTCGAGGTGTCTACTTAGCTGGTGTACTCAGCCACGGTCGCATCAAACGGTTCAATGCGTTCTTCACCGTGTTCTGTAGCTCGACCTCGTTGGTCTTGTCGGAGTCTATGCTCAGGACGACGTTCTTGCGGCGTATGAAGGTGAACTGAGGGGCCATTATAGATAAGAGCTCATCATGAGTAGGTTTAACAAATAAAGCTCCAGTTAGCAGCACACCAATGTTTCTTGAAATATTAGCAAGTGGACATGGGCACACATCTTTCTTTTTTAATTTGGGGTGTTGAAAAAATGGCATGCCCTTGAATTGAAATACGATCAACGTGCAAATCATGGTGGAGAAGGACAAATGTGGAGTTCAACTGGACCAACAACAAGAGCATAAAAGACCATGTCTCTTCAGTGTATACCACTTCATGATCTCTCTCTTTAAAGACCACATGAAGGCAAAACTCTTTATTAGACTTGAGAATAATAAAGCGGAGGAGAGAATTGTGAAATTCTATTTATTTTAATGTATTTTGAACAAGAATACACGAGCCCATTTACAGGCTTTATTATATAACTATTTCTTGAAAAATATTATCTCAATCAAGATATATACAATTGTGCAATATACGTATAATATAAGTGCAATCTTGATAGATATGCACATCCGCGCAATCTTCGTGATGAAGATCATGCTGAAAAGAAATTTCAATTTTCTTTGAAAATTTTGTTATATCCCAAAGTCTGTTAATGGTCAAGGCAGGGGCTAGTGAAAATTAGACTGTGTCATAAATGCCAGACTCGAGTTTGCTATAACATTCATGATACCTATTGGCATGAACTGATTGAACAAGCCGATTGTACAAGATTTCATTCTATATATTAATCCCCTGGAGAACAGACATACTATTGTTGAACAGTAGCAGATGATGCCCTCATTTCCTTTCTTCACACAGGATACTTTTGCCAAAAAAGAAATGATTATCACATTAATCTATTCAATGCACATGAGCAAGCAAAAAAGCCATCCCACTCTTTTTTTCCCCAAAAGAATGATAAAAAAAACAATGGGAGTTCTCAAAAAGAGTGGTTGGCTTCCATTTGCCGTTTTAGCAAAGAGCCCATGATACTTCAATGGGCAGGAATCCAGGCTGGAATTAAGAATCAAATTCCCAATAAAATGTGATGATTGTAATTGCAAGAACGTGCAGTCAAACACTCAGCTACAGTAGCAAAACAAATGAGAATGAAAATTAGGAAGAGGCTAGAGAGGGAGAGAGAGACAGAATGAGAGCGTCCTTAGAGAGGAACTGTTTTTGTACATGGCTAATTAAGGAGAGGGTCTCTACTTAAAATATTATTAAACAAGAGGCAAATAGAGAAAAGAACCCGATCAAAAGAAAGGAAGGAGGAGGGGAAAGATAAAGCATGGAAAAGTGAGACATGGGTTAAACCTAAGGATAAAGAAAAGAAAGAAAAGGCGCTTGACTTTGTCCCTAAAGATAATCAGAAGAAACAGTTCTTGATCAACGCCCCCATTTCAACTGCCATCAGAATTAAATCACAAATCTCCTTTGACTCCTCCAATCATCAGAGAGTCTCTGTGTCCCACTCTAGTTACTCCATTGCTTGTGTCCAGGAATCCATTTGGGGCATTTGGGGCTGAAGTACTTGGACACGACCCTCGAGTTCAGTATCTCCAAGAGCGGCGCAAACTTGACACACCTAGGGGTCTTGTACTGGTTAATCGAGGCTCCATAGCTAATGGCACAGTCCATCAACTTGTCGAACGTCCCGGGCTCCACGATCTTGATCTCGAGCGGTCCGATCGACTTGTCCGATGCCCGGCCCTGGCGGTAGACGCTGTTGAGCGATTCCTCGACCGTGAGGCAGCAGTCCTCGAAGACAGAAGGAGGGATCGGGTTCGAGCCATTGAAGCTGAGCTCCCAGAATAGGACATAGTGGCCAGGGATGGTCGAGGTGTCTGCGTAGCTGGTGTACTCGGCCACGGTCGCGTCGAACGGGACCAGATGGTTCAACGCGTTCTTCACTGCGTTCTGCAGCTCCACCTCGTCAGTCTTGTCGGAGTCTATGCTCAGGACGACGTTCTTGCGGCATATGAAGGTGAACTGAGGGGCCTTGTTCTTGAACCCTGCGACCCGGAGCACGTCCCCGACCCTGTAGCGATAAAGTCCTGCGACATTATAGATAAGAGCTCGTCATATGAGTAGGTATAACAAATAAAAGCTCCAGTTAGCAGCACACCAATGTTTCTTGAGCTATCGTGAATAAAATTCAGCCTTGCAGATTGGAGTCAGGACTTGACCAATTTGGGTTTGAAGTCACTCTGGTTAAGTTTAATACATTCGCTATCGGTAAATGAAAAGTTCTTATTTAGTGCTCTGCCAATTGAACCATGAAAAGATGGTCATTTACCAGCATAGGTGGTGACAACAAGCTCATACTCTTGGCCAAGCTTGACATCAGCAAGATCGACCAAATCCCGCTGCTCCTTCTCATTGAGGGATTTGGGCATCGAGATCGAGTTGTTGGTGGCCCCGCAGTTTCGGTGCACCGGCAAGAACTCGAAGTAGGCCATGGTGGGGATCAATGTGTAGGACACCTCGCTCGGCTTGCAAAGAGGGTTAAGGTTGACCCCGAAGTAACACTCGGAAGAGGCATACATGGTACACACGAGAGGGAGCCCATTGCTGTAGTAATCGAGAGTGGGAATGTACTGTGACATAGTGCCGGTCACAATTACATCCACATACTTGGTGTTCGGCCACAGCCGCGTTATGATCCCGCGCCACGAGTCCTTGCCACACTCGGCCTCGATGAAGTCCGCGAGTTTCGGGTCCGGCTTGAGGATCCTCATCACCGACTCGCGGACGGCCGGGTCGGTGATTTCCGGGTTGATGGACCCGGTCCGGATGTCGTGGCAGAGCGGGGCCCAGTGGTTCTCGAGGAACCGGATCGCCCGGATGAACCCGGAAGCGAACACGGCCCCGACCCGGAGGACCTCCCGGTGCTGGGAGAGTCCACAGAGCAATTGGGAGTACATGCTTTGGTAGGAGTCAGGGCAGAGAATGGTCTCATTGGGGCTAGTGTAGTTGGTGTAGGGGTCGTAGGGCCGTTCTTTGAAGTGAGAGCTTTTGTAGTAGCTGGTGAGGACGGGTCGGGCGACGAGCCCACCGGTCGTCTTGGCCTCTGACTTTATGAACAAAAAGTACATGCCTTTGCCCTTGTCCAGATTAGGCACATATTGGCTCATCACGGGCATCAGCAAGCTATAGAGCAGTGACCTCCTGTTCAGCTCCTCTTCAATGGTGGGCATCAGCTTCCGCTCCCCTCCGGACGTCCCTGAGCTGCACCAAAAATCAAGAACCCACCCAATTTAGCCAAGGCCCGGCCAAAAATCAAGAACCACCCGTTTGCGGGACCCGGGTAAAAAAAAAAGGAATCAAGAACCACTGGGGAAGAGACCGGCGTGCCGGGTTACCTGGTGAGGAACTCCGAAATGGGGTGAGAGCAGAGGATGGGAGACCTGTCGCCATTGGCGATGCGAGCGACGTCCGGCTGGAGGTCCTCGTAGGTGATGACGGGCATGGTCTTCTTGAAGGAGTCGCGGTCGGTCTGGCCGTCGAGGCCGTGGCGGCGGAGGTACTCGACGTGGGCATTGCGGGAGAGGATCTCGGCGAGGACCCGCCTCTGGACCTCGTCGGCGTTGGCCGTGACGTCCTCGATGAACTGGAGGGCCTTCTTGTTCTTGTCGTGGAGGTTGTAGTCGGCCGGCTTCGGCGCCTGCTTCGGTGCTTGAGGCATGGCTCGCGAGGCACAAACGCAAGGAAAGGAAAGGAAAAAGGAGGGGAAAGAAAAGACAGATTTTGGTGGAGAATACGTGCGTGTTAGAGAGAGAGAGAGAGAGAGAGAGAGCGCGAGAGCAGATGGAGAGTTGCTGAGGCAAATGGCTTTCGTGTGTGGGGGAACAAAGAAGAGAGAAAGGATGAATATATACAGAAGGTGGCCATGCTTCGCGCTGGCCCCCGGGGGGCATTGGGGAGTGAAGCCCCGGCGAGAGCCAGGGCCATTCTTGTCAAATCCCATATGCCCCAATTCTCGTTTTTTTTTTCCTCTCCCTTCTCTTTCGGGTTAATACCCGAAACTGGGATACGCCCGCGATAAATTTACTCCAAACTGATATATCCGTGATAAATTTACACTCCTTTAGTTTCTGTTAAATTTTATCGTCAAGTTACTGAGTTAAATCATACGTGACAGTTGAAGGGTGTACCGATTTTGGATTTTACCCTTTATTTGTGTCAATTTGTGATTTTTTGTGGTATTAATCCAATTTAATAAAAACTAACGGATGGTATTATCACAAATATACCAGTTTGGAAATATTGATTTGAGGTAAATTTATCGTAAATGAATTAATTTAGAGTTTTTCGTGGTACAAACCCATTTGGTGTTTTTTCCCCGTTTTATCTTTTTCCGTTACTCCTTTTGCCGTGCATTCTTCTGAGGTCAAAAGTAAGAAATAGAGGGGTTCATGGTCATGTAGGCATGGAAAACAATGGCATGCAATACATGCAATTTGGAGAGTCCACAGCGATTTGACTTACTATCATTTGTGATCTGACCCAACTTGGGGGCCGGGGAGAGGGGGGGGGGGGAGGGGGGGGGCACACCATCTATTTCACCCCTCATGATGAGTTTTGGCTTGTGAGGAGGGGGTGGAAAAAAACAGTTGCGTCCACCAATTTTTAATTGGGGGATGTAATAGGGTAAACTTTACTCTCGAAAGATATTCATTCTTTAAACAAATTCGATTTATATATATACTAAATGATCTCGCGAGCCAATTTCCGTAAAAATCTCAAGGGTTAGTAACCCTTACTCTTACAGTAATTTTACCCATGCGATAACAGTCGACGTGTTCCCTACCGAGCATACTTAACAAGTGCGCTTTGGCTCTACCCCGATATCACGAGCGCACTTACGAAGCGGTCGCCATCCGAGGATGACTTTCCCGGAGAAAATATGCACTGCGCGTGTCTTTTTTCCATCTTTCTGGACGATAACTTGTCTGGCCACTTGTGAGAAGAAAACCTCAGCCTCGGTTTCGATCTCCGTGCACTTGGCACACGTTAATAAAGAAAAAAGGGCGCGGGAAAAAGAAAGGGAAAAACCCGGTTTCGCAGCTCTCTTGAGAAAGCGATCAAAAAGGCGCTCGCCGTACAAGGATAACCGGGAACCCAACCCGCGACCGGCTGCACCCGGTAACAGGTCGGTCCGGCGGGCGGGATCGACCGGCAGGGCGGCAGTAGATGCGCGGCAGGCGCGCCGGTGACATGCGCGCTTGTACCGCGGGTGTCCCGCGGAATACCGGCGAGGCCCGCCGTCTCGCCCTGCATTTCCCGTTGTGACGGGAACACCGGCGCCTGTCCGAAAGGGCGGGGCTCGGTTGGGAAGAGCGCCTCCTCGTCTCGCATCGTCTCGCCTCCCGAGAAATCGAGCCGACATCTCGCGAGCGAGACATCGCCCGCGCGGTCGCGTTCCGGTACGGTAAATTAACGTTAGGGGGTCGGGGTCGGGGGGGCCGTTCCTTGTTGGAGCATCCAGGGGTGGGGCCCCGGGACAGCTGGCTTTGCCTAATCGCTGGGCCGACACGTGTGCGAGCGGGAGTGTTCGCTGCCTTCACTTCACGTACCTTTGGAGATCGTAATCCATGTACATGCGCGCGCGCGCGCTTCACGAAATCCACGAGGTTCGGAGCGTTCACATTTTAACAAACCTGGGAGGTTTCACACGAGGAGGAGCTAGAGGTTGGCGGAACGACGCCTCTGTCGCGAGGAGTTTCCTCGTTCCGAGTAGTTCGAAACCTGTTTGATTGGATCCGTGCACGTCATTAGGGGCGGCCCGACGCTGAATTAACGCGGCGCGGGCCGGTTGGGGTGCGCTGTGCATCGCGCGGGAGCTGTGGTAACCGAGATACGATCTCTCTTTTTCTGACTTGCGGATGTGCGTAGCAATCGAGTGCTTCGGCTTACTTTTTTCTTATTTTGCGACGCCCGACTTGCTTTGATCTAGAAAGATAAAGGCCATTTAAGCATTTCCCGCCGTGAGTAAATGAAGTGTAGGGCTCGAACAATGTCGTCTTAAATAACCTTTTTGTTTACCAATATGTTTCAATTGGGTTAGTACCCTTGAGCGAAGTAGTCGCAAAGGTACCCATTATCCATATATATATGTGCGTGTGTGTATGTGTGTGTGCACATTGAAATGTGAATGTGTTAGTGCATTAAAAAAGTCTAATCCAAAAATTTTAATTTATGAGTGAAAGAAGACCGCGTGAATATAAAGAGCATACAAGACCCCTCATCAAGCGATGTGAGATTTGAAATTGAGGGAGGCCACACGGAGATAAAAGAGTATTCAGAACCAGCTATAAAGCGAAGTCGACAATATTTCAACGTAACAATCCACCTAATATGAAGTCAGTGTTGGCTTAGAAGTAACATGTTTGATTTCTCTTTAGCAGAATGTGAACATGGGATGGCCCCGAAAGAGTCAAATTGGAGAAATAGTTAACCTAACCAGATGGCCAATAATGTGCAATTATTGATGGCCCTGGAATGAAAATCGGACTGATAATTACAATTCTGACTTTGATTTCCATTACGTTCAAAGCGCATGTATCTAGGGATGGATCTTCCCTTTGGCGTGTGGAGGCAAGCCAGAAGACTTTCTAATGTCTTGTGACAAGCCTGGCGACATCTTTTTCCATGTGTGCATGGCGTGGGAATTGACTTTCTAGGGTTTCCAATCTTTCTTTCTCATCCCACTTCACTTTCATCCGCAAAACCGGGAGAAGAAGAAGAAGAAGAGATTAGCTTATTCCCTATTTGACAATTAGACTTGCTTTTGAGACCTACCGATCTATTAATTAGGAAATTCACTTTCGTGACAGCACTTCCATTTGGATAAGCAAATGAAACATTGAGGCGTTTACCATATTTAGTGCGATTGGCAATGGAAGCCGCTTTCGCGTACGCCTATGACTATCTCAAGATGGCCGAAGCACGATTCATCATCATCCACGAGCTGATGATGTTAGCTAAGAATCACATCTTACTTTATCTGCATGATTCACTCACTCCGGAAATTACAAAAAGGCGCGAAAAAGTGTAATCCGCACGCAAAGAATGTATCGGTGATGGGGTTAAGATGAGACCCCGACACGAAGATTCGCATCTTGATACATGCTGCCCCATGTAAACTTTTGTGATAAGACGCGTTGATTCGATTTCGATTCTAACTACCTTAATTATCGGAAATAGTGCGTTTTTCCCCTTATTTCTTACTAGAGAACTTCAGTAACGACAGCAGATTGCTTCGATAATAGTAGATTCTTTTCATCCTCATGAATATTGTGTAAATGCACCCAACCGTAGTATGTTGATACTAAATAAAATCTTACCTCATACTATTAATCTCTAGATACGATTTTACCAAATGATCAATAATTCCCCGCAAAAGTGAAAATCAGCAACAACCAAAAAAAAAAAATTTTGCCGATCAATACAAAATGTTTTTTTCGACCAAAAAGCCAATAGTGATTATCTTCTCTTGTCATCAATCTAATCACCCAAAGTGCCAAAAAACAAAAAACACTAGGCACTAGGCAGGCCAGCTGGAGCTACGTCACCGCCACGTCAGCGCGCGACAGTCCCCCCGAGGACGCCTCCATGTCCCGCCACGTGTTCGCACCCCGCACATGTCGCCCGCTTGTCCGCCCTTCCGCCCCGGACGGAGGGCCCCACAGGGCACAGGTGGTGGTGGGGACGGGGGTCACGTGCCGCGCACGAGGCACCGATTTGACCTGTCAACGAGCCGACCGGTGGTATGAATGGTCAAGAAGCGCTCCCCACCCCCCCCCCCAGCAACAGTTGACTGGCACCAGTAAAAAAACGAAAGAATAAATTATTATTATTATTATATTATTATTTTTGAAAATAGGGGAGGAAGGGGTGGGCCCCGCTTTCCCTCTTTTTCCTCCCCTTCCTTCTCCTCCTTTTGCTTTGGTGAGGGCGGGTGCACCGAGGCCGCAGGTAGGCCCGCACCCAAGTGGGAGCGCTTTGTGCTTGGGGTGGCGTGAGAGTGAGAGAGGGTCTAGGGGAATGTTAATTATAATTTAATGAGACACCCCAAAATAGATGCCAAAATAATAATAATAACAACAATGATAATGATAATAATAATAATAATAATAATAATTTGGCACGATATTTTTTACTTCGGTGTGAGCTGACTTGCAAAAATTGATGAATTTGGTACAATGCATAATGCGGGCAACAAAAGCAAATAAAAGAGAAAATTCAGATTTAATAGGGCATGACAATAATAATTGTTAGTTTCGCTCAACATTAAGTAAACCGGAACCTACTTTAATAGATTTTTCTTGAGCGTGGCGCACCAGTTGGAAGTTATTCGGTTGATGCGATTGAACTTTGAAGGCCATTGTCGTAATTCATCCACGTAGCGTAGTAAAAGAAAGCACCTTATAACGGCGGTTTCTCTTGAGGAATGACGTTAAAGTTGCATTTCCGGTTTACTTCACGAGAACAAAAGCGTTTGGCTCTTGATAAATTGGATCTGAAAGTCTTTTACAGAAACTAGATTCTTTTGGGATTATCTCTGAAAATGTTTCGATGAAAACACACTCACACGAACATTCGAGAATCATATCTCTTGTGATAAGCAATTGCATTATGGAAAATAAATGATCAAGGAGTCTTATTGAGCGCCCGAAGACATTCTTCTTTCTTTCCAGCGAAGAAATTTTACTTCGTGCGGACCTTGAATGGAAAGAGAGGGTGTGGTGTGGTGTGGTGTGGTGTGGTGTGTGTTTGTGGGAGACAGACACAGTAATGCAAATCTTTGACCGCTGACTTCTGGGTCGCAGATATCCTATTCTATCCCATTCCATTTAACATCTCGAGGGAAATGGTGTGTGAGCGTACGTACAGGGGGGGCAAATAAACATATCCAAAGCATCGTCCCATTAGGTTAAAAAAAATAATAATACACGCAAAAGAACCCTCGAATCGCTGCTATACTTTCCTTTGTCCCCCATTACTCCAGCTTCTCTTGTCCCTTTCCTCGTCCCCCCGCTTTCTCTTGCTCTTTCTCTCCCTTCTTTAACGAATATGTTTATGTAACGTTTCGTGAAGGATTATGGTGTGGGGGGTGTGAACTGTGAACCAATGAGCACAACAAGCGTGCGTGCATGGCTTTTCGAGCCCTAGAACGAGACTCCATGATTAACGTCAGTGACAAGGTTTCGGATGGAGCCCGTGAAGTATTCCGAGGTCCTCAGTGTTGGCCCTGCTTCTAATGCAGGACGGCGGGGTGGTGGACACCTTCTTTTGAGCACCTGGACAACGTTAATTTTTTGTGTTTCCCTAGGAGGGGAAGCGATTGGTCCGTAATGGGGGATTGCAGAAGGGAGAGCCGCTCGTCAAAGTTACAGATGGTTGGTGGTGCTGTTATTTTAAACTGGCGCGACTGAAGAGGGTTCGCTTACTTCATGGGATGATGATGAGCTTTTTGACCTTGCGACATCAATATCTGTGCACGACCCCAATGTAAGCAAATACTAGTTGCCTAGAATTAAACTAAGCTCAAAATGATAGGCGAAGAAGATAAGAACCACGTGAGATGAGTCTCGACAAATAATACATGCCTGTCCGAGCGCATTGAAGTTGGGGATACAACGATGATCGTTACGTCGGATAGCTTAACAAATACAAAAGTAAACTTCACTCAAGCGAAAGAAACTAATAACAACCCCGGGGTATTAGGTTGTAGTCTTTTAAGGTTATGCTGAGGATCAATATTTGAAATCAAGAGTAAGGGAATACTTTCATAAGAACAATCATATTGAGAGGGGACGAAGAGGGTAATTTTTATGATTGTCAAAATAAGTGGCTTTTTTTTATTACAATAGTGAAAGACCCTAAAATACGAGAAAACGATAAATTTCTATGCTCCAACATTGTTTGTTAATTTGAATGTACAGTCGTTTATGTCGAAAGACTAACACCGATAGTGCTTATAAAATCATTTAAGCATCGTCATGAGGACTTCATATGGTTTTACTCTTCTTTTTCAACTTTATATGGTTTTACTTGAAGAAGGCAAGAAGACCAATAATGGAACAGCTCTGGCTACCCTTTTTAGCGGCATGATTTTCTCCTTTACCATGCACATTCGTTTTCATTTACGTTCAGTTGTCAAGAATGTGCAAACACTGTTTGAATCAAGCTCATAGCCAGCCGTTAAAAAAGGGACAAAAAAATTTGAAAATCAGATTCAGCTAAGACCAGATAATAAGACTGGAAAATGGAGGTACCCTTTTGTCCCCGCGATATATCAACAGTCGTGCCTGTCAGGATAAATGTCCTCCGCATCAGATTTCCGAAAAAGAGCATTGAAATGACATTAATTAGGGGGACAATTACTCCAGAAGAACTGTGCACTTCAACAGCATTGTCCGGTGGTGGCCTAAGACCATTCGACAGAAACACCAGTATTCAATTCTTGAAGATCTACAGAATCTGAGCCAGACGCCGATTCTTTCATCTCCTTTTTAGCCAGAGACTGACGCGGAAATGATGGCACAGTGACTCCTGTGAGTCGTGAGCTTTCCTTCCATTTTAATAATTACCTTTATATCTTGGTTATTATTAAACTCTTCCATGCAGATATGAATCTACGTAAAGAAAATTAATGCACGAGGAAAGGTCAGCAATATGGATCGATATGTGTGTTAACAAAGGCATTGGTTCTCCTTCACGTTGCTCAGGATTCTGTAAAATCATGATACCACAACGTGGGAGATTGATCTTTAAGAAGTAGATCCTGGCTTTGCCAACTTGCCCCGGAGAATTTTCTTCTGCCTCCCTCTTTTTTTAACGTTTACAATAGTTTATGGACGATAATTAATTTAACCATAGTTAAAAGAAGCAAGATTTTGTTTTTCTTTTTTAACACATTAGTTTCTTTAAGAACAGTGAACACCCATGATGTGGTCCCGAATAACATGTGGACTTCGGGTTTTAGGAGAGGAGAGAGATGGTGTGTGTATGTGTGTGCATGAAATATGATGACCTTTATCGAATTCATAAAAGGAAGAATCTTCACGAGATCGTTAAGCCAGGATCTTGCTTAATGTGACATAGGGTTATTATTACCATTGACTAAACGACATGACCGAAACCCTATTGGCAAGCCAGGATCTTGCTTAATGTGACATTAGGGTTATTATTACCATTGACTAAACGACATGACCGAAACCCTATTGGCCAAATTAGGAGATCTGATGTGAACACACATTTGTTCAAAGTAAAGTACAACTTAGCACAAAACACATGCTAACTCCTTTTCATTCCGAAGTTTTATGAATAATCGTTCTATCAGCTATCGTCGGCGGAAACTTATGATTCCGTATGAAATTATCGGGATGTTATCATGCGCGTGATTGAGATACCGATTCACTGCACGAATATGCGACCAGATCATCGTTGATATGCGTAGAAACAGTTTTCTGCATTGACACTGGACATGATAATTAAAGGTCGTTCCTTCCTTAATAATGGCATTGAAATTAATGCGCTAATGAGCTGAAATGACACTTCAAAAGGGCTTTTGAATCTTGTGTTATGTCGAGTAGTCGTCGCTCCCCTGGGGTACAATATCATGGTTTTTCCTGCCTTTTTCCTTAAGCAGCAGATACTTTACTGCCCACAGGAAGAGAAAAGATGGCTGGCTTTTCATGTCTTTCCATGCAAATAACAGTAATAATGGGTGCATGCAACTGTGCAGCAACATATCTATCGGCCTTTATGATCAGTAAAAGTAGCCTTATACCCTCCTTAATTATTATTGCTGGAATCTTTATCCTCCTCTAGTGAGAAAAAAAAAGTAACGAGTCGAAAAGTATCACCTGTATGAAACGCGTCGAACTAATGGGGTATCTCAAAGGCACATAATGTTTCGTCCATACATTTATTTGAAAAATTGTTCGATCATGTCCCTGCATTTAAAAATAGGGAAAAGTTTAAAAAAAAGTACATAGATCATTTTTGCCCAATGACCACTTATGTACCTCTACATCAAATACATAGATAAGTTTTATCTTTAGAGACTATTTTGCTCGCACAAATCAATTGCCCCTATATCTCTATCAACAAAAACAACATTTTCTTTTAGAAAAAATGCTTATCCCCAAACAAAAAATCCACATGCACTCTAAACTAAATAAAAATCAAATCACCCAAATACTAAACAAGATGTTAAAATGGGTCCGTAAGGAGTGGTGATTTGGTCTTTTGAATATGGAGTTTTGTTTAGAGGTATGTAAGTGGTATTTCCAATAATAGAGATATGTAATCGGGTATTGGGTCTCAGGCGTGTTTTTGGTATTTTCTCTTTAAAATAGGCATGCATTTGTAAGAATATGTTGGTAATATTATTTCTCATAGATTAAAATTACCACAACGTGAAAAATACTTTAACTTATAGACTGGACTAATTCGCCAGCGCATTAGTTGTGAAAAAGTTTGTGCGCGCAATATATTTCCTTCTGTGGCCTTTAGGTGCACGCTATTTTCCGAGAGAATCTCATGTAGGCAATTATTTTTGCATGTGGCCATGTCTCTACTATACATAAAACAATCTCACTAAGACATTTCTAAACTTGAAACTTTAAATCAAAACTCCATGATACTCCATGCCGTTTGTCAGTACAAGTTTTACACAAACCAAAGAAACTTCTGGCATATGTTTTGTTTTTATTTGCGGTTTTGACGTGCTGAAAACAGTTTTTTTCTTGGACTATAAAACAGTGTACAAGTTTTACACAAACAAAAATCTTTGCTTTCATCAAGAGGATCTTCCATTATCTAGGCATAGAAAACCCACATTCTTTTGTGATTTTGTTAATGAAAATTAAGATCGAAAGATCAGGAGCACTCCGGCGCATTATTACGGCCTCATCCCCACGATAACGTCTCCTCTGACCAATGCTCTAGCACGACAGTAAAGATCGACCATCCGATATCCGATGCAGCTTTTGTTCCTCCACAGGGTGTCCAAAAGAAAAGGTAAGAAAAATTCTGCAGTATTTGCTTTTTCTGCAAATGTATCCACCCTTTCCATGGCAGCAGTATAACGGTGCAGCACTGTGGGTTATCCAACACTTGACAACGCACACTGTGTGCATGAAATGGAGGGCAATGCATTATGCGTTTGCAGCAAAAAGCAAAAGCATACTGTGGTCGTCTCTTCGTAAAAGATAATCGTTCAGGGTTCTTTTATCAGTAGCATATATGTAAGGACACGTACCAGAAGACGGTACAGACCGAGTACTTGGTTCTTTCCTTTGTTTTTTTCTTTGTTCTTTTCTTTTGGGGGGTGGGGGTTCTTGGAGACCTTTGAACAGTATGTGCCATTTCTGTTCATAACTCTCTGACCAGTTGTAGTGGCCATCCTGTCGGCAAAGAAAGGAGAACGTATGGCAAAGTTCTTGTCGATATGAATAAGACTTATCACTGTTAAAGTGGACAGTATTATTGAAGACAGAACCCTAAAGAAGAGGGGCGCGTAAACAAGAAGAAATTTCACATTAGTTGGCAAGAATATGGAAGGTGCAAGATTTGTCCCTAGATGATAAAATCTCTTAAGTTCGCTAGGAACGCGTGAATGATGTGTGCTTATAAATTGGCCACGCTATTCCATTATTGTGCAACATTTTCTTAACAAAATGGGTAGAATCCTCGAGAATTTCTGTGAAGCTTAATTAGCTCAACTACGAGAATCCTAGAATAGCTGAAAGCCAAAAGTCAGATGAGTTATGACTGCTTCTTTGATCTTAGGTACTTTGACAAAATCCTAAAATCATCCAATTCATTTTATCCCGTGAGGGTAGTATATAGTGGCAGAAAACGTGCGGTCAAATTAGGTTAGGACGCATATTTGATTTCCCACAATACTAATTGCAAAGAAAATCTTATGTTCCGGCCGCTTTTCTTGGTCGATAAGGTTAAGGATATGTATCAAATGCCTCGAGCTTACCTCTTTGTGTCATAAAAAATATATTATTTTAGTGAAAGTTAGGTTTTATTCCCTTATGATTCGTAAAATATATCGATGAGAATACTCTCACTAGATAAAGCCAAAATTCATAAGACAAATCACTACCCGGCCAAATGCTAGAGCACACATGCCAAATGCTCGGAATTACTAATATTTGTTGAGACCCATTCTATTAGATAAAGTCAATCATATCTCATAGGATGGTAATGCTAGGGATGCAAAAGACAATGGTAAGAAAAAATTCTCGACAAACTATAGTTGGAGCTGGATATGACTGATTTATCAAGCTAAACACTTTATATTATATTCTATCCTAAGCTAACATCATAAATAATTGGATGCCCCTATTGGGACGTTTTCAACGAGCACCGCGCGCCACTAAGAGGTACATGTCTCCCCCACGATTTTCCGATTAGTTCCATCATCAATCTATCCTAAGCTAACATCATAAATAATTGGATGCCCCTATTGGGACGTTTTCAACGAGCACCGCGCGCCACTAAGAGGTACATGTCTCCCCCACGATTTTCCGATTAGTTCCATCATCAATCTACAATATGTAAGAACTTGTCCCCCAAAACATCCCTCAAAAATATGTGGCAGATGTGGATGTTTCCGTTAACTTTGGCCTTTTGGAGGTGGCTTTCTCTCCTTTTCCTCCATCCTCTCAACTTTCATGGATAGCGATCTCACCCGCGTCCGACGCTTCCTCGGCCATTATAGTTCTCCTTTTCTTCTTCTTCGTCTCGTGTCTTGTGATGGAGCTTGCTGTTCTTGGGTCTCTGTCCTACTGGTTTAACTAGCACTCTCTCTCTCTCTCTCTCTCTCTCTCTCTTGCGTGACCTAGGGACTCTGTTCATGCTCTGGACAATATTTATGAAAGTCAATTCTGTACATCTTGTGGAAGAAGCTAGAGAAGTTACATGTATCTATCTATGTGCCGGCAACTAACGATTCGAGTTTCCTCATTATTGTGTCGTATTCCAAGATCGCAATCCAAACCCAACAAAAATTATTCGGCTTTATCTTTTACAGTGCGTTGGAAAAGTAGATAATGTTTCCTTCAACAGTGTGGTCACTAGTGTAGAAACAACAAGATTTAAGAACCCTTAGGTTGTTGCATGTGATCTGATCGGGACCCCAAAGTCAATCCATACAAAATTACGCGTGCTGGCATGACGTCGTTTTCGTGCCGCATCAGATCATGACAAATTGATGAAGAGCTATATAAGTTGATATCGTGTGCATTCATGGTGGATGTGACCAGGGTGTGTAAAACCTGTTGACAAAATCCCATATGTTTCCTAAAGGCTTCAAGCATCTTTCTTCTATACTTATCTACCTGCTATAGGCGAAGACTCGTAAATGGATATTTTATTTTGGTGGACAAAAGTCCACCTCCAAATAATTACTTTGGATTGTTTGCTTATCCAAAAATATATTAGAAACCATATTGTCTAACCAAAACTAAGTTCGAGATCATTTATGTACAGATAATATGTGATGTATTTATGTGTCAATGTATATTGTAGCTTTATTTTCGCCCTAGTTAATGGAATTTTACGTGGAGTTAATGGCTACTTGAAAAGAAAACAAGAATATATAAATGAGAACTTTATATATTTCCCCATCATTAGATGAGTTCTTGTAATATGACCTAACAAATCATTCATAGTATAAGAAAGTCTTTAGCATGCCCCATGAGAAAACTAAAAATTGTTGTTTTTCTGAAGCCACATATAATCATTAATTTCCTAAATGCTCAGAATTATGAAATACCATAGCACAAGAACACCGTAATTGGAAACGATAGCGGGGAAATTTCCAAGAAAGTTTTAAATCTATTGAAATGCCAATTCAATATGAAACTTTTTAATTGTGCTAATCGAGTTCTAAATCAATTCACGTTTTGCCAATTGAGTCTATCCAGCCAATTTTACCCGGAAATCACTAATGTGGGCGCCGGCCGCATCATGTAGAACAGTCGACATTGATGTAGATAATTTTTTTTATTTTTTTATTTGTTTCTTCTTCTTCTTTTTTCTTTCTTTCTTTTCCTTTTTTTTTCTTCCAAGCCCTGCAAGGGTTGCCGGTCACAAGCGAGGGCAGCAAACCCTCATTCGCCACTGGGCGAGGGTCGCGAAGGTTTTGGAATTTTTTGGTAATTTCCCCAAACGATAGCTCGCATTGACAAGCTAAAATTATATTTGTCTTACTAACCATGACTTTTATCACAATCAGAATCCAAATTGAGATTGCCAAAAAGAAAAAAAGAAAAAAGAGAAGCTGGACTCAGCTTCCTTCTTCTAGATGTTGTCTTCAACTAGTGACAACAATCAAACATGTTGCCAAATGTGTCTGTACCGAGCAACATCATTACGAACAAAACTAACCCTAGGTTAATAATCATCTGTTTCAGGTTTATAGCGAGCTACAACATGATTTATGTACGACTTCGCATTAAACAATATAGGAGTGCCAAATGCCTACATATGGAGTGCCGCCGATTGCCTACATGGCCCATTTTGGATTCCTTATAAGGAAATGCTTCCTAAAATGGGAGAAGCAAACAGTTCTAAACTGTATCATTCCATGCCTAAACAATGGTTCTTGATGACTGTAGGGAAAAAAGAGGGGAAAACATAGAATTTACTGACGAGCCCAAATGGATGGCCCTTTCGTGTTGGCCATAAATCACGTGGCAGTACCAATAAAAATGAGCTTGTCGGGTCACTTTTCAAGGCCAGGATTGAGAGATGTGCTCTGTGTTGAGGAACAGAAATTGAATATGGTCGAGCATGTAGATGAAGATAAACATGTATATGCAATTATGTATCACAAGTACGTTGAATTGGAGATGACAAGATTTGATGCAAGGAAAAGGAAAAGATGACAAGATGGATAGAAACGGAAGAGGAACAGACATAATATTCAGAATACGAGCCCAATACCCACAAACGGTGGGTTTCCACGGGCATAAATTCAGATTCCCTTAAGTTGGTTTGTGTGTTGTCCCTTTGAACTTCTATTTAATAATGAATGTTCATTCATATTAATCGAGAAGAAACCAAATTTTCTGCATCGAGTGGGGTTGATCTAGGGCGTGGAGTTCATGACCAATCCTCATTGACTTGATTTGCATAGGTTAGCACTTTAAGACCCATCTTTTCATGTCCCCTTCGGCCTGTGTAAGTGGGTCACTAACTCACCAACACCCGCTTGACCACAAGAAGTAGCCAACATAACAAGTGTCTATATATCTCTCTTTTAGCTGATGATTGAAGTCATATGGAGAGACGAACAAGGGGCATACTTAGAGAGAGAGAGAGAGAGAGAGAGAGAGAGAGAGAGAGAGAGAGAGCTCAACTTTTTTATGTTTCTCTTTCTTTGCTTTTGATAGCTTTCCATGTGTTCTTGAAAAGAAATTGTATGTGAGCATAAGAGATAAGAGGTTTAGATTCAGTGAGTTTTTGGAAAGGGATGTTTGAGACCAGCCAAGGTGGGGAACAGATTTATGTCAAAGTTGAAAAGAGAAAGAAAATTTACAATAGGCACATAGGTATTATAACAGTGTTTCTTGCTTTAAATAGAGTAGGGATAATACTGTTATCCAATGAAAATAGCTTTAAGAGGGGCATTGTGGACCCATGCTTGTTGCTGATAATTGCTAGCTTGTCTAGATAGTGCTATTGCAAGATGGAAATGTAATCACTTTTTTATTAATCTATGTTTAATTTTCCTTCGGAATAATTCGATTTCTTTGACTGGCCTTGTTCTTGCTGGTAAAGTGGTGCTGAAAGATAGGGGGGGTCATTGATTCAGTGAAGAGACTTGGTCCCAATGACAAAATGCAACTAAATGCAACTAAATGCAACATGGCTTTCTTTTTTCTTAAGGTGGTGTATCATGTCTCCTAATACAATTTGAAATCGACCTCCATGAAGAAGGGAAAGGGAAATTCATGATTATGTCTCGCTTTGAATTCTTCTCTTTTATGGCCCCCCTCTCCTTGCCTTGCCTTCATTCTCATGAAAGGTAAGTGGGATTAACTCAGTTCATGCTCCCTTTGGTTATTTTTCCCCCCCTTTTGCCCCACCTCAAGGCTCCTCAGTGAGTCCTACATGTGTCTTGTTATGGTAGGTACGAGTTAGGAGGAGTACCTGCCTTTAGAAGATATGTTATTTCCATTATTTGAACCTTTAGGATGCTCTCTTTCTTCTTTTTCCATGTCTCCTATATGTTTACAAGGAAAAAGAAAGTGACACTACCTCGAATTTACGAGATGCGAGGGGGAAGACGATAAAGTTTCGCAGAAACATAGGGCTAGGCCTATTTATGTCACATAGATGGCAATGGCATGTGCATGCTATTGTCTAGTTTCATCTGATTAGATAGGCTTGCGGAAGTGAACCTTTCCACAGTCCATATTACTTGAAGTCCTCTTTGTTTTCAGCTCGCGTAGACCATTCTCATGATGTCCATTATGGAATCAAGAGTCTCCACATTATTCCATCACTTCGCTTGGCCTTTCCAGTTATTCAATTCCTTTACCTCCAGTTCTTGTGATGTGGGTTTAAAGAAAATTGCCAAGCATGACTTTTTCTTCATGGGGCTCTTGCATGAAAATTTGGGTCAGAGAACAGGATCACTAGCTCTGTCTGTGTGTGAAACACCCATTTAACAAGCAAGGCGAGGGATATTAAAGCCCAATGACCAGAATCAGAGACCTTCATCTTGGGCCAGGCCCTGCACCAGATGAGATTTTCCTATCTTTGCCTTCCACAAACTTGAAAATTCTTGAACAGCAGCAGTCCAACACCAAGTCCAATTACTCCGGTTCGAATATCCAGAAAATCACTTAACATAAAACTGGTACACCTACACGGGGAAAAACCTCAATTTGATTCTGCCATTTGATCTCCACTTTCGGTGGATGTACTTATTCTAAGAGAGTGATAAAATGGACTTACAGTCTATCATATGAAAAAGGTGACCCTTGACATAGATAGTTCATCTCCACTATTGATCCCCAACGTATTATGGGTGCAACTTGACCATATTCAGATGGCAACTCATTAGTCATTTTGCCTCCCGTCTCGTATCATATCATGTCAGATCCAAATGGGGCAAACCTCACAACTGTAGTCCACATAATCTCAGATCATATCATATCAGATCCATACGAGGTAAACATCACAACTGTACCCCACATTATGCTTCTTAAATTTGGAAAGGCCACAAAAACAAGCAAGTCATCATAATAGTTCCTTCAGAGAGAAAACAAACAACTTCCCACAAATTTCAAGAATTCCAAGGAGCAACCGGATTAGAAGTTGAGAATTACATGATAAATGAGGGAAAAACCACAACTGATAGTCTCGCACGTCTGTTAGCAATCACAAGTGGTTAGTATAGCAGTACTCCGCATTTTACTGCTGAAAATGGTAAAAAAAACATTGTCCATGAGCTTGTGTGAGTCTCGATTACAGCAAGCTACTCGAACACCGATATATCTCCAGCCCAACTGCATACTGCGACAAAATTCAGCATATTAGGGTGGAAAGCCACATCCACAAATGGTGATGTGTACACCTTAGTTTTCCGGAGTAGCTCAGATGACCAATACTTGTAAAAGTATATGGAACCTTCTGAGGAGCCCGTTGCAAGCATTTCCCCGTCTAAGCTGAAGTTGCACTTAATGGGAAACCCAGAGACTGCATGACCCTCGTACCTTTTATATTTGTCAAGCCGGAAAGGGAGGTTTGAAGAGAAAAGGGCAATATAATTCCCATTTGACTGGGCAACGAAACAAGGCTCAGTTGGATGATGCCTAATACAGGTGCAGGTATAGGCCTCTCCATAAATCCGTGAGAGAGACACAAGGATTGACCGTATTAGATAAGTAGATATGTATAAAGAAATTTGTAGAACTATTGTAAATAAGATCCGCCATTTAAACCAATAATATTATCGGTTAAGGTAACATGTAGCTAATACTTCAAGCATGAGATTACCAGAATATTTTTTTAGGTAAAAAGCAATTGCAGTTTTTAGGCCATCTTCTAGTGTTGGCATGATAAACCTTTCTTCCTAATTAGAACATAGGTTATAAATCAACACTCTAGTTGATTGCGAAAATCCCTCAAATCAATTCCACATACAAATCTGTCCAGTCCTTTTTCATCAAAGACCGGCAGATGGACTCAGGATTGACCAGACCGTAAACTTTGTAAGAGTTTTCACTTTTTCCTTCCTATTATTTCCCTCTTCTTTGCTTGGTTGTAATTACTTTCCTTAGACCTATACTCCACCTGCTTCTTTTATGCATACATCTATGCTTATAAAAGGGGGAAAAAGCTTAGGGCTTCAACACATGAGCAAGCAAGTATTAGGTCCTGGAGCAAATGTTGTAGGTACTTTAGGACCAGGAGCCAAGTGGGACCAGTATAAGAAATGGTTGGTGATTATGTTGTACACCTGTCAAAATGGGTCATAAACTCATTTGTTAACCCATATTTGATGGGGTGAGATGTTTTATGGGATAGTTATATTCAGTAATGGGTCATAAATGGATTTAGAATAGTAAAGCCTTATATGGGTGTTAAATAGGTTTATAATTTACTTAGACCCAACCCACCTCTACGACTTTCTCTTCACTTGATCTCGTGTTTGCTTACTTCGCACTCTTTAGGGTTGAGCAAAAGGAACTACCCAGACTGGTCTAGCTGGTTCTGGGCAATTCTCGGGGGGCACCGGTCCGTTTTCTGATTCCATAAAATTGGAACCGGTGAATTTCGGTTCAGTTCCCAATTCCAAGTGTGGAACCGCCCACCTGGAACATTCGGTGTTTCGGGCCTTTTTTTAATTTTTTTAATTTGTTAAAAAACTGTAAAGAAAAACCCAAATCTATCTCCCATTTCACAAAGGAAGGCCCTTCAAAGCTAGAATGACTATGTTTACTTATACAAGTGAATAAGATGACAAGAACAAATTAAAACACAACAATAGTTGCTCATTCCAACCAAATTTTGCCATAGATTGGAAAAATCTCTGTGAAATCTATAATGTTACACGTATCTCACTGATTATAGAAATGACTTGATTATTAAGAACATCTTCAATTCATCTTGAACATTAATGACAAATCAAAAAAAAAAAAAACTAAATATGCCACCGGTTCCATTGGCCCACCCGACAACCAGACTGGACCGATTCCTAGATTTTGAGTGGGAACCGGACCACCCAAGAACCAAATATCGCTCTCACTTTAGTTTGGATATGAATTTTCTTAAATTGAGTTAAATATAGAAGTGTTTTAGCACTATGGGTTGGGTCGGGAATGGATAACTAGATTTGTATTGCATGAAAATGGGTCAAAACGAGTTAAATTGGTCAAAAAGGGTCCAACTATTTTTGACCCAACTCACCCGTTTGATAGGTCCATTATGTTGGTCGTGGAAAATGCAAAACATCTATTTCGGTAGACCTAAAATATTGTCTATGTGACTCCAAGAACTTGAGTTAAGGAAAGAGACTTCTGGGGACATAAAGTACAAAAGCTCTAGATAAATTTCTCTACAACTAGCAGAGAGACCATGAGAAACTGAGCTCTTTAACAAACTTATTGACTTGTGGCAAAGGACTGCATGATGATTATGATGCAGAGTCCCCTTAGCCAGTCTAATTTAATGGATATAATGAGGCCACATCTATCAGAAATAATGTTGCATTGGGCAATGATCGGGATACTAAGAATCATTTACCAAATGGGTGTACTAAGTAATATAGACACTCTGTAGTGGCCATTTAAGTTAGTGGGCCCATTTAAGCATCCAACATGAATTTGACACATCACTTAGTAAGCAAACATATTAGCAGAATCTAAGCATGTTTAGTATCATTCTATTGAAATACTATCATTAGCCCAAAATAATAGAACTATATTATTTTGGTATGGAAAAAAATTCATAGTCTGGTTTTCTAATCTGCAATATTCATCATTTAAAGTATAAGTGACAACAAATCTGGCTTGTCACGTACATAAATGATCGTATCCCTGTGCCAAAAGACAAGTTTCAGGTTTGATTCTTGACAACAATCTTCAGCATGCTCTGCTCTGGCTTGCAGTTGATTAAATTAAACACTATCAATACTCGCTTAATGCGCATAGCTATTCATAAGCCCAAACTTATGAGAACTTTACAAGCAACTTGCATATAAAAATAAGACTTGCTCTCTAAAAGAAACTGAAACAACTATAGCAAATCAGTCATAATTAGTGAATGCTGACCTGATTGGAAAGAGGAACCTGCCGAGAAACATCCCAGACTATTATTGCATTTTCGCTGATATTGCTAAAGGAGACATCACTGGAAGAGATGAATTGCTTGCCATCTAGGGAAAACTCCAAATCAAGGATCGGACCAAGTTGACGTATATACTGATGTGTTGCTCTGCCAGTTCTGACATCCCATAACCTGAGCTGGCCTTTTGCTCCTCCCGAAAGGAAAAGGTTGAAGTTGTCTGGGTGGAATTTCACAACATTGATGACTTGGTCCTCCTTGAATACCTGAGTCTCTGTCCCCTTTTCAATATCAACCAACCTTGACGTGCGGTCATATCCACAAGAAAGTACATGCCAACCAAGCTTTGACCACTTCACATCCTTCACTGCGGCATTGTGGTGGCTCAGAGTGCGTGCTGTCTTGTGATTTTTACTCCACGCATTCCATATGAAGACCTTATGATCCATGCCAGCCGATGCAAGAAGATGAGCTGTAAACTCATTCTAGTAAACAGATTAATTGGGAGATCATAAGTACAAAGCAATTACCATCATAAAAATGGAGGCAAAACAAAACAGGAATGAATGAATTATTTTGTGCATACAAATGATGTGAGAGGGCCCATCAATATGTGGGTGTTTCGCATTTGGTTTTTACATATTGAGACCACCTAAGAATGCAAGTTACTGCAAACTCAAACTCATGCATCGACCTTAAAATGAACTAAAAAATATTTGATCATGCAAAAGTCATGAGAGACTTTTATAGTAGGGCAAAGCAGGTCTCTTGAAAGAAAGTTATTTATTGTGTGCCAACAAGCACCGCATGGACCTTGCATTTGCAAATTCCCTCTAATTTGGTCTATGCGCACGGAAATTTAAACACGAATCAATTGTCCCAGATATGAAACCACAGTTAATCATAAGGAATGTCAAGAAAAAACAAGGATAAGGTTATTATCAGAGAACCAAATTTCCACAATTCAATTCTATTCTTCACTCTATTCACATGCTCATTCTAAGTTTCTATTGCAGGTCCAACACCTGATCCTTGAAGTTGCTAACACAACAGCTCAAGAAAATAGTGGATAAAATGGGATAAGCAAATCAGAAGTTTCCTATTTTTTGATTCATGTCCAAGCTGTGGCTGAAGGTGTCACAATTGAAGATGCTTCTGGGATTGAGTTCAGATAATGTGTGCCCAAAAGTCAGCTCGTAAAGCATGACGATTCATTGATAAGTGCATCCTGAAGTAAGCTCAAAATATCACAGTGTCAGACCAACCATATTCTTGAGAAATAACAAAGATTGAATCCTACTATGTAATGATTGAAGCAACAAAGCAAAGGACAGGTAGAAACCACAATAGAAGCACGCGAGGCAGAAACACTGCCATAATCAGATCTTACCATGACTTTCTGACCATTGGATTGTGTTGACAGCCTTTGTATGACCCTTTAGAGCTACGGATAGCCTTTCTTGTATTTGACCAAGACGCCCACGACCTTTCGTTTGATGCCTCAACAATGATAGTGAAGTGGCTAGCAAGGGTCACCTAGAGGGGGATGAATAGGTGATCCTAAACAGTTTTATAAAATTTGTGCGGAAATAAAACAAATCACAGAAGAGTCTAAGTAAAATTCAGATTCAAGACAGATTATATAAGAAGTGTACTGATGTGTAGAATGTAAAGAAAGAGATAGGGAATAGAGAATATGCACACAAGTTTATAGTGGTTCGGCTTATAGCAAGCCTACGTCCACTCTCCCACGCTTACAGCCTACTGGCTGGATTCCACTAAGTAATCAAGAGGAAATTACAGATTCTGAGTGATATCACTCTCGTGTATGATAGGACTTTCTATCTCACACAATCACTCTTACAAAGTAACCCTCAAGATCTGAATATTTTGGCTCAGAAAGACAAGAGAAAATTACTGGAGTAAGCTCAGACTCTGGACTTGTTGATTCTTGATTCTGTTGTTTCCTTCGACTGCTCGTTGATCTCCTTAAATACTCCTCTTCATCCAAACTAGCCGTTGGACAGCATTCAGAGAATCATCTTCCAATCTTCATCTTGAACAGATTTGTATAATAAGGATTGAGTAGCCGTTGGATGACAGATTCTGAATCCCGCTGATTCTGGTCGCCTATACAATCAGAATCTTGGTTTCCAAAAGTAGAGCTTTGTCCGTAGTAATGCATTCTTGTCGTAATATTTGATTGTCAATCAATTTGATTAAGATTGAAACAATCAAAACTTTCTTTCTGTGAAATCCATACCAGATCACTAGCTGTTATGTTGAGTTTTGTGTTCTGCGTCTGAATAATTTTGGCGTCTGCTTCTGCTTCTAAAAAATTTCAGCGTCTGCGTTTGCTTTTGAAAAATTTCAACGTCTGTGTCTGAATAACTTCTGCGTCTGCGTCTGAATAATTTCAGCGTCTGCGTCTGAATAATTGCAGCGTCTGCGACTGAATAACTTCTGCGTCTGCGTCTGAATAATTTCAGCGTCTGCATCTGAACTTTAGATTATGTGGGACTAAAGGAACTTATTTTTCCAGTTTGTAAAGTCTGAAAAGCTTCCTTCTGAATTTTCAGAACATATGTATATACATACCTGGAATAAAATAGTTCAGAATAAGTATCAGATTCACAATTACTAAGGAAGGTTTTGTTAACATCAAAATTAATAGGAGTTTTCCTCAACAGATAGAACATCAGACGGTAGGTCTGAATCCAATAAGCTTCCCATACATGAAACTAATGGCAGAAAAGCATAATGTCAGGATCTCATGTTTCCATCAGAGAAATAGATATGATTCACACAAGCTAGAGATGCAACATCAGGTTGCACATCGGGTTAAACAATTAGAGTTTGGTCACTTAATCCATCCACTTTGCATTAATTACTACTTCATTAATCTTAATGATTAGTGTGACCTGGCCCAATAGGGAAATCCCAATGAATTGGGCTCAGAAAGTGATATTCTTGTATGCAGATATGATGTGGAATTACTGCCAAAGAAAGAACAATACATCAAGAATTGCTTTACATTCATCTCAATTCTCCATGTTGCCATTCAAGGTGAGTAAATTCCAAAAATCCACACATAAAATGCACATTAAGGTTCAAAAATTGTCTCAGGCAATTTAGTCCATCGCTTAACTTTGTAAAATTAGCGATCTATCAAAATGAACAGTATGTGAAGTTTGCCAAGCATGTTCTGTGCGAAAGCATTTAAAGATTTCCTCTATTTCTTGGATATGTGTAGCTTGTATGCCTTTTTTATCCACAGTCCTCTACAAACATCTCCAAGAAATCCGTAGCACGCTCTCTCCGAATCTAGAATTTGCCGCATCTCCTAACTTAATCCTGATAAATAAATAGGACTTTGACAGCTATGAAACCAAATTGACTCTCAGCAAAATGAGTCTCTTCCTTTTAAGTTTTAACTTATGCTCAATTACTCTTTGCCATAGTTTCATGGCATGACACGTGAGCCTAAGCCTTCTACCAAAAAACTCATCTTTCAAATGGGAATTTTCGATAGCTCGACAATGCAGGGCAGTCTCTGCCACCGAACCCTGGTTTTGCTCACTAAATCACCTGACATGGGAATTATCCAATCACCCAACAATACGGCCATTATTCCCTGTGTTTAAACAACTAAAACGACTGGCAATAACTCGAAAGAAAGACGTCATCCCCAAGCATTCTCAACAGACACAGAGACTATCACGAAAACATAACCCAAAGAACAGGGGAAAATGAAAGGCTCGAGATAGAGTTGTGACGTTTACCAGCGGCAGAAGTTGAAGCTGAAGGGTCGGCGCTTTCTGGGTCAAGGACCATAGTGGGCGGCGAGCCCAGACCCAGGAGGGCTCGCTCCCTTTTGGATACATATCTGCCATGGACAGGAGCTCCGGTCGGAGGAGGATGTGAGCGACTGGGTTCGGGGATGGAGGTCGTGTGGCTTTCGGGTTCTGGGTCGCTTCGGAGGAGGAGGGTGGAAGGATGGTGCGGGTGCGGGTGCGGGTGCGGGTTCGGGTTCTTCGTCGGAGGAATTGGAGTAAGCGCTGCGCAGCAGATCCATCGTCGGAGTTTTGCGCCGTCGCTTGAGCCCGCATTATTTCTTGACCTCGACCTTGACCAAGGAGCTTGATCCCTGCGACGGAAACAAAATAAAAAACTGATTTGTTTTATTAAATTCTAGATTCGTGTTCTTCGCTGCATTTTAGGATAATTCTCGAGCTAAGATTTTTCCATTGGCCCGAAATATTTTCTTTAAATTGTAATTACCGATTATTGATCGTGATCAATAAATTCTCTCGTAAATCTTATCCCCTTCTCTCCGCAGCCACAACATGGAAGCGCGTGTGCATCCAAAGAAGATAACAATGGGTTAGATTTCAAAGCCCTCAACATTTAAATCGATATGTAAAAAGAAAATCGAGTAGAACGAAACTTGGTGGTCGAGTCACGTCATTAGAAAACTCTGCTCTCTCCCACTTCTCTTGATTTGAATTAGACACCTCTCTTTACATTAATTAGAAAAGGACGTCAATCATCTTATTGAATTTAATAAAATGCTTTTAGAACAATACATCAATTGTCAATTTGCCTTACTCATCAATTTTTGCATGTAATTTGATATAGAAGTCAATAAATTTAAACTCGCCAATTAAGAATTTTTTTTTTCCCTTCATCAAGGTATAATGTTTCCATCACTTGTTAAAATAAGAGTAATGAAAATGGTCTAAGCATAAGCACATCTATAACTTGTAATTTATAATCTTCCATATACGTACATGTATAAGTGAGTGGGCTTTGCGCATTAAAGATGCCTAATTAATTAAGATTTTTGTAATTTTATAGTAGATATGTTTTGGTCATTTCAGCTGTAAAAAAGGTTTCGTTCATTGATGATGATGAGTTGATATGTCAACTGAAGACTGCATTAAACGAAACCATTTTAGTGCTTCGCTATTCAATGAGAGGAATGTTGAACTTGCCGGTTTGGAAAACGAAGGGCCCATATGATTTTGGATCTCCATGGAAAGTGTTTCTATACTTTCATTTTATATATACGGGTACTCCACTTTCCATTAAATTCAAAAAAAATATTTATCTAATAGATGTTCTGTTGCTTAACGATTTTAGAAAACCGTGCGATTTTCCCTATCTAAATCAAGTAGCCTAAAGTAGATTTGGCCCGGCATGTTCTATTCAAGATAAATTGATCTCGTATTTCAAAAAAAAAATACCAAAAATGTCATAAACCTATTGCAATTGTGTAATTCAATCCTAAATCTTTTTTTTTTCCAATTGAGTTTTAAACTTTTTGCATTTGTGTCAATTCAGTTTATCTGACTAATTTTGGCCGACTGGCATTAACGCAGCACGGTCTACACTGACGTGGGCAAATTTTAATGATATTTTTATGTATATTTTCTCTCTTTTTTTATCTTTCCTTCTTCTTGACGACCTTGCCTAGCCATTGGTAAGTCTCGCTCTTGCCTAGTGATGGTGAGGTCAACCTCGTTGTGAGGTCAAGCCTAGCCAAGGGCAAGCGAGGTCAACCTCCCCCTCACCCAGCAATGATGAGGCTTGCCTCGCCAAGGGTCGGTAGGGTCGATCTCACCAGTGGCCAGCAAGGTCGGTCTCGTCGGCCCTTGCCTCTAGCCGGTCGCTTAGGTCCAGCAACCAACCAGTTGGAGAAGGAAGGAAAAAAAAGCATAAGAAAGAAAAGAAATAATTAAAAAAACTCGAAAAATATATAAAAATATTATTGAAAATTATCCACATTAGCGCTGGTCATGTCACAACAGTATAGGCCATGCCACGTCAGAGCCGATTGTGCCCCGTTAGTGCCGACCGGCCAAAATTGGTCAGATGGACTAAATTGACACAAATGCAAAAGATTTAAGACTCAACTGGTACAAAAAAAGGGTTTATGGCTGAATTGACACAATGGTAATAGGTTCAAGACTTTTTTGATAATTTTTCCCTATATTTCATGTACCGTATCGTCAAGCAAATTGCACCTGAATAACGAGAGCTTCTTTTGGGCCCAACAACAAGATCTGCTTAGAGCTGCCCATCTTGACATCATTTCAAGCCCAAGCCCAGAAAATGATATGTTCGACTTCCTCTTATTCCACCATCTTCCTAAAGTTATCCTTCAATCTTTCTTAGGGTCGCCCTTTGTTTTTTCTTGAGAGAGCATTTGTTAGATCGAAATTGCATCGTGTGGCAATTCTAAACACCCAATTTTTGATTTTGTTGCCTGGCTACTGATGGGTGATCATTCTCTCCTAGCTCTAATTCTTTGATCCCGGACTTGAATCATATGATTCAACTGCGTCGTCTATCAAAGTCAGGTATGTTTTCAGCGCAAATCTTCAAAAAAGTTTACATCTGAAGTTTTCGTCTCCTCTCAAAACCTCAAGAAACGAAAATCAATAATGAACCCAAATGTCAAGAATGAATTCTAATTCCTAAAAGCAAAGAGCCACCGAGGTAAGATTCAAAAGATACTCTCTTCTTCTTTTTATCTAATCTCCCAATTGATTAGAGACTTTTCAACAATTGATTAGGAGCTGATCTCATTAGCTTGAGCTTGTAACAGGTTGCTCATCTTTTTTTGTGCCATAAAAAAAATCTAACCTGTCGAAAGAAAAGAACTAGATCAAAGTAGCCTTTCAGTCAGGTTAACTATTACCACAATTTCTCCTTTATCATATACAACAAATATTAAAGAAAGAGTGCTCAATTTCATTTTTTTTTCCTTGTATTGGGTCCAAATCATCAAGTTATGCAAAATTTTTCCTCTACTTCCCCCGGCTCAACCAAGACTCGATCACGAAACGGAAGCAAGATCATATCTTTGGTCTAGGGTTCATGCCACAATTAAGCTAGAAATCACCAGATCAATCGAGGAGAAAACATCTCGCACGATGGCGCGATAAAGCAAAGCCAATTTCAGTTAAAGATAGATGAATCCTATTAGACAAAGTAGCTTAATTTTCTTTCTGTTGGACAGAAGAGGAACAGTGGCTGACAATCACCAGATACACAAAATCTTATCGCCTTCACTTTTTTTTTTTTTTGGTCAGACTATCGCCTTCACTTTGTAAGGTAAAGCTTTACTAAACTCAGCTAAAGGTATATCTCTCGTTTAGAAATAGGTAGAGTGAATCATGATAAATGTGGAAACAGAGCCATATGTATCCAAGTAGGCCCCTTCCTTTCTCTTTCCGTTGTTCTTGCTACAATGATGAAACCCTAAACTATCTCTCCTAGGCACGATACCGTAGGGTCACCGTCCCCAAATTCTTCTTCAACCTTCAAATAATATAAGCCCTGGACCAGTTGCGTGTGTACGCACATACTCAATGATGATGCTGGTTTTAGGTCACGTCTTCTTGTGTATGAATCATCACGTACCCTCGACGTATGGATTACAGATGTACACGATCTCTTTCCATTGTTGACCGGCTTGGCACGCTCCTTGCACATGCAAGCTCCGAAGCCCATAACTCTTGACGTTTGAGGAGAAAGAGAGAGAGAAAGGAACCCCTTCTATGTAGCCAAATTGTACACCTTTTTTTTTTGAGAACATTATCACAGCAATCTGGAGTGTGCGTGGGCGCATAGTGGAAGTTTGCGTCACCTTCCAATTCCTGATGCAGAAAGAGAGGAAGAGACGAAACCCCAACAAGTGCACGCAGCAAATTCAACCCTACTGATTTGTATAGGTTCCTAGGAATCGTACTGGCTGCTTGGCGTTGCCAGAGAGAACAAAATAGAGGAGGTCCACGTTAAAAAAAGGAAGAAAGAAGCAGCCAGCAACCCTATAGAATCGGAACGGCGACAAGAACATGCGTTAGAGTCTTTCCCGAGCCCAGAATTTCCATCTAGAAACGGGGCTTTCTTCTCGTTTTTTGTACAAAACAACAAGCCGGCAGATGGGGACAACCGATGGAACAGCTCTCCAAATTTTCAACGGCGACCTAGGTCTTCGACAGGCGTGTAGCATTTAGTAATGAAGGGGGTGATGAGCGTGGGGGCCAAACGATGACCGAAGGGAATGTTGCATCAAACGAGGGTCAAAATCCATGTCAACCCACTAAGGTGGGATGACTAATTCGGTGACACAGCATACAAACGCACTAGTCAACTTGTTTATTCACCCTTATCATCCGTTGGAAGAAGGGTTTCTTTCTCTGTCAGAGATTAAATATTAAATTATTTCTTAGAAAGGGGGGAGGATTCAGACAGAAGTCAATGAAAGCACTGACGGATCCTGGTTCCCTACTTGATATGGATTGTCTCGGTTAAATATCTGATTTGTTAAAGTCGGGAAAGAGTCGTAATGCGTCCGTTTTCCATACTCATGAAAGTCAAGGGGTTGTAATCATTAGAGTATATGAAACGTTGAAATTTTAGGTGAATTCAATATCGAATTCACACGGTATTGAGGCGAGGAAGTTTGATCATGCACGTGTTCGATTCTCCGTGCTAATGACCTCCCTCTCTACTCATCATTTGATTTTTTGTGTTTTAATCTTTGAGTGATTTAGATAGATGCGAAGGTGAGGATCTTTCCATTAAATCACCATGCCCTCATCATAGCTTATATTCGATATTTTGTTTTGGTCGCCGAGATAAATCAAAAAGAAATTGATCGCGCATGCTGTGACGCGAATAGTGCATCGCTTAATAGTAATCGGCTCTATTTTCTTGCGTTAGGGTTACCCACCTAGCTATATCCCCACGAATACAAGATTTACATACTAGGGTTTCACGTTCTTGACGAGAATGTCTTATCACCATAATGTGTCCTCTTTTGTGCCATTCTCAATTGACCCCGCATACAAGGCCTCAAAACTTCTTTCATATACTCCGTTGTCTGTCCCTCTTGCAGCCCACTTTTTGGAAAGCAAAGCAACAATTGGTTTCATTTGTATATATATATTTTTTGAAAATATTATTTCTTGGCAGATCTATAATAAGGATTAGCGCTTAGTCCAGCTGAACAAAGTGGAAGTCTTAGCTGGGTTTCATTGCTAGCCTATATGGACTATATATAATCTACCAGAAAGTGGGGCGGTAGGGCAAATTATAATAGCAATTTTTGTTTTTTTGATGAACGAGCGGCGATATTCTACTCATCATCAAGTACAGCGTTGATCTTCTAGCAAAAAAAAGTACAGCGTTGATCTAGATATTTATACTTTATTGTACTAGCTAGATACAGTAAGAAAAAGTGTGCTGTATGTCCTTAGTTCTTAACAAAACATTCTTAGTCAAAATAATGGTCAATCAATCTTTACAAATCTCGCTTTCTGAAAATGAAAGTCTTACCCAACATCGAATTCCCGAGGCTTCAAGGCTTGTCGATGAATCTTTTGTCAGCATAAACAAAGATGGGTGATTAGAATGACCAAAGCACTTAATTTGTCGAAAATCCAAGCGACAAAATGGGGGAGTCGAATGAGTACTCCCAAGATCCAATTGGTTAAAATCTCAATTTGGACTCGAGTGAAGGCTGGCTTTAAGCCACTGAAAGTGCTCGTGTTGCTGGCTCGTGCCCCCTGCTCAAAGTCAATCTCCAAAATCATGTGAGTCGACTTACTCTCGAATTAACGGTGGGGATGTTTTGACTTTTGGGGGAGGGGAAGAAAACATCACCCCATGGCAGTTCAATCTTTCAAATCAATCCTCAGGTGGGTCAACGAGGTTTCGTTCGCCTGGCAAGAAAACAAAAAATAAAATAAAATTGGGGGTAGTCTCTCTAAGACTAACCTAATACAATTGAAACACCCCTCCGCTAAATCCTGTCGTGTTGTGAATGTTTGTCTAGCCACTGACTTCGTTTTGCTACAGCTGCATGCATTCCTAAAAGCTTAGCACTGTTAGGGTCTCGTGTTATTGAGTTCAAGAACTTGGGCTTTAAAGCTTGATAATACAAACCCTAACAAGTCCCATTCGTCGACTACCATCTCGAGGATTTTTGTATCTCGTGCAAAACTCGTTTATAATGCGTGCGAGAATATATTTGCACGCAAGAATACAGACGTGAAACCACTTTATAATAATTGAGATAGTTGGTCGAGATGTATATGTTAAATTCATCGCGCTTTGGACCGATCGGTTGATAAAAAACGTGTGCACTCTACACGGTGTTTGTATCGTATACATGTGAATCAATTTGGGTTGACCCCGATCTATTTTTTTTTCAATAAAAAGCATATAATATACACGTTACTTTCCAATTCGAAATGACCAAGAACACGTGGCTTTAAAAATGGGCTGCTCTCTATCCCATGACCTCATTCCCTTTCAGGGGGTCAGCTTGTCCTTCATTCTGCCAAAAGAATAAAAAATCTCTCTATCTCTCTCTAACACACACGCACATTCACACGTGTTGTGCAGAGGAAAAGACTGGGTTTATTCTATTTCAGCTTGCTTACAACATGCTAACATTATCATGACATCAACTTCTTCAGTCTTTTCTTGGGGCTCTCATCGCCATCTCATTTTACAAATGAGACCTGTAGTTGCACAGTGGAAAGTCAGTTGTGAATAGAAGAACAGGTCTGTAAATGAGAAGCATATGATACATAAAATGATCTTCAAGGTCAAGTTTGAAAGTTCAATGTCGCTTAAATTATTATAATGATGAGATGATTTCGATTACATTTCGATACGATTTAACCTATATCAAGACGTCAAAGATCATTGAAGCTCAGGGCATTGGCTTCTTCATTAATATGTTGTAAAAATGCCAAATAAAGGAGAGGGTCCAAGATGGGAAGAAGTCATCAATCTACAATCGACGATATATTTAATCGAGTGAAAAATTTGGATAGTCTGTATAATAAAAAAACAAAACAATTCACGATGCATCGATGATTACTTTGGACATTAGACGCAACCTCATCAAATCACCGATCTATCGGCCAATGACTGCACATGCATTTATATATGCATGCTACCTAGATGATCCACATTCGAATTAGTGCACTTTGTACTTGTATTTTTGTTGCAATTCCAGGTCCATTCGTGACATTCTTGGATATTTATTAATGGTCTTCGAAATTTCAATAATAGGGGTTGCAAAGAAGAAGAAAAGAGTAATCAGTAGTTCCAGTGCTCTTTGAGGTGGGAATGTCAACACGCAAACAATCTCAGGCGATAATCATGCACGAATTATTTCTCACGGGCAATAAATGGGGCGAGGGAATTAAGATGTCTCGGTGCTCTCGTCAATCTAATCTATACTACATGTGAACCCTTATCATTGATGGATGAGTCCCACCAAATGTTGCACCCTTCGTCCATGATTTCATGATGAGAACACAAGAACTGAGACATGGGAGAGAAGGTGTAGAAAAATCTGAAGGAGGGATAGCCTTGTTGAATACTTTAAAGCTAGATTTTCATTCTTGGTCGTAAGCTAAGTGGGTTGCGATTATGTTTTTCGATACCAAGAGCAGAAATCGTTGTACCTCGTTGGTTTTGAGTTCTGGTTTTACACTCTCTAGATTGAGATCCTTCGAATAATTTAAAGATAAATTGATCCCAAATCCCCTTTTTGCTTCTTTTAGGCTTCCTTTGTTTCGCGAAAGTTAAATGATTTGAAAATATTTTTTTAAAAATGATGACTTGTATTACTTGAAATAATTAGTCAATCAAAAATATTTTCATTATCAACGATAATTAGTCTTTAGTTAACTGAATTTCTTGGTATCTATTATTTTTAGGAAAATATTTGCAAAACATTCACTTTCTAGTAAAACAAGCACACTCTTAATTTCTCTCTCTCTCTCCTCCTCCCTCTCTTAAACAGCAGCCGCTACCACCTCAAATTCAAGGCACCTAGCCCCAAGTGATTCAGGATCCGAGGTAGCTTGTGGCTAGGTACAACATCTTGACTTAATTTACTTGACGTATAGTCCGCTTTTGTCCTCTTAATACCAAGTCTCCCCCTTTTCCTATGGTTGAGTTAATTGAAGTTTTATGCATACAATGCAGGAATGCTCTCCCCCGTATTCGGCCTATAGTTCAGTTCATTCTTACCATTTTCGCTACTCTAGCATAAGCCTGTTAGGAGCAGCAACCTATTCGGGCCACCTGACCACGACATCACTCTTCATCCTTGTTGGACTGGGGTTATTATAGGTCCACCGACTTCAAATCACACATTTGTCAGAGGGCATCCGGCTTTGATGCCAAACTATGACATTGTGATTTAACTTACTTGGGGTATTGTGTACCCATATTATACTGAGCTCGATGATTTTATCCTTTGGCGCACATGTGAGAGCACTTTAGGGACGGATGACCTCTTAGGAAAATGATTACATGCATGACAAAGGAAAAAAAATCATGAGATTTAGTGTGGCAGGAGCCAAAAACGAACGATACCTTAAGTGAGTTAAGTTAGTATGACGAAAGTGAGATGCTAGGGCAAGATGAGCACGGCACTGACTAGTGTAGAAGGGGGCGACATAGAGAGAGAGAGAGAGAGAGAGAGAGAGAGAGAGAGAGAGAGAGAGAGAGAGAGAGAGAGAGAGAGAGAGAGAGAAGGTTAAGGTTTTGATTTTAGGTAAGTTTATTGGAAGTTAATGGCATTTTGATTAATTTCGGATAACTGTTGCCTAATTGTAAAGAAACCATATCTATATTTTCTTTGCTAAAAATTACATTCAAAGAGAAGGGATGATTTGGATGCCGATCCTCTTTTGAGAACTTGATTAACAAAATCTAGCTCTCGAGGATGTGGCGACTCACGCGCAATTAATCTTGAACTCTAAATGAATAATTAACACGTGGATAGTGACGTGTCATGAAACTTGATTAACCGATCGCGTCAGCAGGCACGCACAAATGGTCGTTAGTACAATGTGCTTGTCGGCTTCGATCCGATTGTTTGAACGTGCGTTCAGAGAGCTTCTTGACATATTTGTCAAACAAGTCGCGCTAACAAGATGGGAGAGCGTGCGAGTCTCGATCAATCTAACAAGATTTTAAGGGTGGATGTGAAGTCGGGCTCACTGAACCCGGGACAAACAAGTGTGCCTCGTGTGGGGGGAGGGGTAGGCCAAAATGATGAGGATTTGAAGAATGCAAGATGGAATTGGAAATGGATGGATGGACGGACATTACGTTACATTATTATTGTTATTATAATATTAAGTAGAAGGAAAGGGCGGAAAACTAGGTAATAATCAAATCCATCAACTCCCCCAAGCTAAGGTCGTTTTCTGGGTTCTGACTCTGAGGAGAGAGAGAGAGCGAGAGAAAGGGAAAGAGAGGGTGGGCTCCACATGTCTTCCCACGCGTGCACGCCGCGTGGACCCCACTCCTTTGACTCCTGTCAAAGCCCTCCCTCTTCCCCTCTCTCTCTCTCTCTCTCTCTCTCTAAGCATGACGCCACCCCAAAGCCTGATTTGTCCGTCTGCCGCCTTCTCTCTATCATTAAAGTCAAAACCTAATCGCCTTCCATCATCCCTTTCTTTGTTTTTTTTTGCCCTTCATTTCTTCTTTTTCATCCGAATTGTTATGTATCAAAAGTGAAAGAAAATATATATTAAAGCAAGAGAGAGCCAAAAAAACACAAGGACGATGGCTTCATGCTTCCTTTTTTTTTTTTTTTGGGGGGGGTCAAAATCGTGGGATTTTGTAAAATTATTGTCAATTATTCTAAACACTTCAGTTGTTAGATGAATGCGTGATTTAACATTTGATTACTCCGACACTCTCCCACATGCTTAGTCCGGTCTTTTTGCCTCGTATTAAGCGTGTAAATATTTCATTGGAGAGGCAAATAGGAGACTGAAAAGATTTGAACTCAAAACCTACTACTCTAATATCATATGAGTAATCATTGGAGAGGTAAATATGAATTATGTCCAAAAAAAAAATATCATATGAGAATTTGTTGGACTACTACCAACTCTATTAGAAGCTTAAGCCATTAAATGAAGAGGTCATTTAATATTTAATTACTCTAATAAAAATCTAATGTTGCAAGCTAGTATTAAAACACATCAGTTAATTAGATTATCTGTCACGTCTATTGATTCAAGTGATTTATTATGCTTTGTAGAGAATTTCTCTACAGCCTTTCAATACACTCTTACCATTGTCTTGGCTCGTCCCCGTCGACACCATTTCGAGAGTCCTATTCTTGTTTCTCCTACCCATAATAGAAGTTGCAAGGATGAAATCATTCTAACATTTTCGGGACTTTGCAGCATAGGAAAATGCGCGATTTTTCTCGAAATCTTATATGATTGGCAATGCTTTAGATTAGAAATGCTATAGACCGTTTTTCACGAAAAAAATGAGAAGGTGATCTCTCAATGGCGTGTTTTCATCAACAAAACTTCTTACGTGTACGATGGAGTAGTGCAAAAAGGGTTTGGAAATTAACCCTAGTGGAAAAAAGTGTGTTTTCCAACGATGTCTCATTTTTCTTGACTTATGCCAAATGTCAACGGGGACTTATCCTCGAGGAAGGGTTTGATTAACTTAAGCCATACGCAACCGGTCAAGTTTAACATAATTAATGGAAATGAATCTATCAGACACCAAAACCATCGTTCTTTTGTTTAATCACCCTCGCGCCATTGATGCGCCTTTTGACCCTCGAGAAGCTGATTCATCCCCCCAGTCAACCTCGCCTATCAAATGCCATTTCTCACTCGATGATGATGAGGAGGAGGTCAGTTTGTCCGTTGCCTTAGTCAATCTTGCATGAACCACGATAAGGAATTCCTTTGAAATTTAATCGCGTCAACTAGGCAGTCCAAAGCAGGCCGGAAAAAAAATAAGATTATTTTACCATCAATTGTTATTATTTTTTTGTTCTAACTTGAGTTTTGAGATCCAATTTTAATATGTTAAGCAGCGTAATCCTTTTCCATCTAGTTGAGAGGGCTGGATCTCTTCGGTATGGATGAAGAAAGATTAGGGTGCATAAGCTGCCTATGCATGAAGAAGGTTGAGGGTGTCAATTTATTCTTTCTCGATCTAATTGGGTCTTAAAAAAAACGAGTAATCTCTGCAATTTCTAAGTTGCAAAACTTGTCGCTAGAGAAGGTCTAGGTGGGAGGTTTGATGAATCGTACATACAAGCACAGAAGATTATTGACCTTTCGATTACGAATTTTATGAGTCCCACATCATTCAAATGTGTAGATTCGATTGCCTAAGAGTATCGAGTCACATTTGTTGCACTTTATTTGAACTTACCCTTATAGGCAATTAGCAATCGCCTATCAATTATCCTCATCTCTTTATTCCATGACGGTCTTATCTCGATAACTTATGTGTGAAAGGGAGTAGACCATCATTGGTAAAATGATTTTTATTGGATCTTATCACCAGGTTTTCTTTCCTTCCTAACTAAAACTTCAAACTTTCTAATACAATTCTACTTCCATCTATCAATCAAGTGCTTTGATGATCATACGAAGGTGACGCATGGAGCTACTTATCACCCATCCTTCTGAATGAAAGCAAAATTGGTTTGCATTTAGCCAATGTCCAATCTCTAATCTGGCTTAAGATTTGAGCTTTCTGGAGACAACTAGCATGTTAATCTGTGCAATTTAAGAAATTAAGAAGCAAATGTTCAGAGAAGCCTTGCTATCTCTCCTACTTTTGTACCTGTGAGTGGCGCAAATGTCCTTCCTTATGCAGCTGTTAATGATTTTCCCCCTTGCAGAACGGCGCAAAGAAAGAATTAATTTTAGAAGGAAACAGAAGAATCCAAAAACCCATCATTAGCAAAAGAAAAATAGAATAACCAGAAAAACAAATTTCAAAGGGAGAAAGAAAAAGGATATAGAGGGAAAGAGAATAACACACAGCATCAAACAAAAGAGAAATTCAATTTCAAATTGACCTTTGCCTCAATGTCTAATCAGACCCTGAAATGTCAACCGCGTTTTTTTCTTTCCTTTGAGCTCTCCCCGCCATCACCACTGATGCTGATGCTCCACACACACGCGCACACGCACACGCACACGCACACAGTCTCTTCCTGAATTATATATAAATACTGAAATGATGCAAATCGCTTTTTATCATTTTATGCGACCAAAACATTCCACTGGAAGACAAGGCCAAGCCACAGAGAGAAGGTCAAGATTCATTTTGGTGAGGAAGTAACCACAAAGATAGCAACAAAAGAAAAGCAGCAGGAGGCTTTTTAATTCTGTTGCCATCGAAGCTATATTGGACATGGCAGATGATCAATTCCATGCAAGTGGGAACTGGTGGGACGCATCGAGGAATCGGTACGAGAGTGGGACGTCATCGTCCTCATCGTCGGGGCTGAGCTCTCTGGGGAGCTTCGGTGGGTGGCTCACAGACATGGGCGGTGACATGAAAGCTGCAAGGTCTTCAATGGAGTCTGCAGGCGGTTCTTCAGTGGTTTTTCATGATACCCAGAAGCTGCAACCCCACAACTCTGCTGTTTTGGGTGACACTAGTGGATCTTTGGTTGACCCCAATTTGCATATGATGAATTTGGGCCTCTCTTCTCAAGCCATGGATTGGAACAACCAAAACTTATTGTAAGTCTCTAAAGTTCCCAACTTTTCCCTTCCTTTTGAGAAAGTTAAAAAAATTTCCCTTAATCTTGATGTGATCTTATCGTGCTCTCAATCTATAAAGTTCTCAGGAAACATTTCTTCCGTGTATTAGCAGTCAAATTTTATCATAGCTCAAGCCTGTGAATTAACATGAATTTCAGCAACTTTTAGCACATGGTTTTGTCTTAAGATAAAAGTTTCTCTCACTTACAAGTGTGCCCCTTTTTGGAATTTATCTAGAAGAGGAGATCATAAGGGCACTGAGAGCAGCTTTCGGTCGATGCTTCAGGAGAACTTGAACATGAACGCAAGCTTCCAGAGCACAAACACTGGTGATCACAGTAGTACAGTGACATGCCAAGGTTTTCATCACCAGATTGCTGATTCATCACCCTCCTCCTTGTACGGTAGTCCTTCGACTTTCTTGCAAGGAATATTGACTGGATCATCAGAAAACAGTCAACAGCAACAGCAAAATGTGAATTATCCTGGTTATAACCCATCAGGCTACAATGCTCAGAGCTCTAGTGAGCTCTTGCCTTCTAATTGGTCCAACAAAATGCCTCAGTTCTTGAGAATCTCACCGCCTAAGCACCACCCCCCGCCGCTGCCTCACCACCAGAGTCAGTTGCACTTCTCCAACAACGCGCCGTTCTGGACTGCGTCTGCCACAGCGATGAACGATGTCCGGTCCACGACAACCACCACCTACTTCCCCCCATCCCAAGCCCCATTCGCCCCGCCGGGCTTCGATGAGAAACCAAAGGTAATCAAGACATCTTCAATCGAGAGCATACAAAAACAAAAAAAGAAAGAGAGAGAGACATCATTGCTTAGGCGTGTCAAATTGCTATGCACGGTCATGATTAGGGTTTTGAGTATCTGTTGCGGGATTATCTGATTTTTGTATCATTGATTGTGTGGCGTAGAATTTAACGGATGCTGCCAATCCGGGCGCCGTGATGAAGAAAAGCGGCGGTGAGCCTGCGGGGAAAAGGCCGCGAAACGAGACCCCCTCGCCATTGCCAGCTTTTAAGGTACAAAATTTCGAGCAAGTAGATTTGACAAATCTTTTGGAAGATAAGAAAGAGACATCTTTAGCTTTTTCTTTATTCTTTTCTCTTTGCCTCTAAGCTTTATAGCTTGCATAGACAATGAAAAAGAGATGGTTGTGAACTAAATATAGGTGAGGAAAGAGAAGATGGGGGACAGAATCACTGCGCTCCAACAATTGGTTTCGCCTTTCGGAAAGGTAAATGAGTTCATTTCCACGAGATCTCTCTTTTGCCTTCACATATGAGTACCCAAAGATATGATATCATCCTCTATTTTGAAACATTATGGAAGAGACCATTGAAGATTACAATGGAGATCTTGTTGTCAAGTTTTCCTTTTCTTTTGTCATCAGACTGATACGGCCTCAGTGCTCACTGAAGCCATTGAGTACATCAAGTTCCTCCACGACCAGATCAGTGTAAGTCCCAACATACATTATTTAGAAGTCGAGGCTATTTCAGATTGATGTAACTTATCTCAGCTTTTATTACCATCTGAGACTGTACTTATGGGGAATTCAATTGATGCCTCTTCTGAGGAAAACATGTTTTGCCTTGTTGTTATAAATCTCAGGTTCTAACTACCCCATACATGAAAAATGGAGGTGCCATGCCACATCAGCAGGTATGTTCCTTTTTAACCCTTCTCTTAAGATCTATTTATTGTTGCAACTATATATCTTAGATGTTATTAATTAGACAGTCTCTATGGTCTATGATTAGAGAGTTTAGGGTCTATGATTTTTCTTGGAATACGAATGCCTAAGTCTTAATCTATGTGGAATTTCTCTGCTAGAAATAACATTATTTACAAACCACATGGGCTTAGTCGTAACCATGCTTTGGTATGCCAAAGTACACTCCGGATGATACATGGCATGCAACCTAAAAAGGAAATGAAAATGAAGGAGCACGGTTCACGGTCGACTTTACTCGTATATATAGTTATAGATATTGAAACTCATATAGTTGCCACGAAAAGGGGTTTGCTTATAGAGACATTGAGTGAATTTTCACCATATTTGACTACGTCTGATAATTACATTGTTTAATAATCCGATTTGAGAATGTATTAAAACTCGATCGATGCAGACTCCTGATAAATCTGAAGACCCAGAGGGGCCTAGACCAGATCTTAGAAGCCGAGGTCTTTGTCTCGTGCCGGTCTCAAGCACCTACCCAGTCACACACGACACAACCGTCGATTTCTGGACTCCTACATTTGGGGGAACATTCAGATAATTCAAATCGACAGATCCTCCCCCGAAAGAAAAACAACGTCTTGACACTCACTCGACGAGAGGGGCTAATCGGTTTCCACACCTCAGCTGAGGATGGATGTCGTTGATGGTGGCGATGCAAAAGAGGAGAATCAGAAGACCCCGGATGTGGCCCCTGATTGTGCAATTTTATATAGTTTGAAGTGTAAAGAAATAACCCAGAACATAAATGGAGGAGAGGAAGGGATGAAAAGGAATGGCAATCCAAAGGAGAGGCCATTGTTGGGCCAGCCATGGGCATAAGAAACAAAAGAAGAAAAGCAACATTTGTACTAATAATTGAGGAATTATTGTGATTTTGGGGTTGGTTTAGTAGGGGGATGAGAACAGGTGCTAATTTGTAGGGCAGGGAGGGGTTACCTTTATAGGAACATTTTGTTGTCATTAGCCAAGTTTAGTACAAGAAAAAGGGAGAGAGAGCCAGGAAAGGAGCTTCTTTTAATTATTCCTGTTGTTTCCCTGCATTGTGAATAGAGCTGGCATTACCTCTTATTTTATCACAGAGAGAGAAGAAGAGAGAGGAGAAAAGACATGGAAGGAATAATTGAAGTCTCGGAATACAAAAGAAGATGAGTGATCGTGGTGGAGATGTCGTTTGATCAGGAAAAACCTCACTTTTCATTTGTTTACGTCTTTGGAATATGATAGTGGAGGTCAGACCCTACCCCACACCCTCTTCCTTCCCGATTTTAGCACTCGATTATCCTTCCTCAACTCTCTTTTTTTAACGAGAGAGAGCCCCCCTACCTCCCCTCTTTATGCCTTTGATCCAATGGTCACATTGATGGGTAAAGAGAAATCAAAATACAATACCAATTCCAAGAGGAGAAGTATGATATATAGAACGGCTCTAGGAATACAATAAATCTTCTCGAGTTGGTTTAGTGATTGAAGATCGAGAGGATACGCGGGTTCCAGACGTATTCTCGTTCCGTCGCGTATAGCATGCGTTTTAGGTTGTTTTCTTTGGTTCTGTATTGCCGCTCTTTTAATTCACGTGGCTGCTCGCTTCTTATTCGGGTTGTGAGATTGGTGTGATAACTGATGTGATCGGGTTTTTTGCTCATGTAAAATGGGTTTTCCTCCATAAAAGCGGAAGAAAAATGATGCGCTCGGTTCTCAAGAAAATTTTCTATTCGCTTTGCGGTTAAGATTACGGCGTAAATACAATGACCGATATCAAGTTTAAAGATACAAAGTAGGCTAAGAAGAGTTAAGTGTATTTGTTTTTTTTATTTTTTTTTGGAGTTGAAGACGTTGGTATACGGGCTTCTAAGAGCTCCCATCTAATACTCTCATCAGGTCACGATAGTTTTCTCGTCCTAATAAAATCGAGTAATCATCGTGTCGTGACATAAGAATCCCGAAAATCGCACCTATATGTAAAGTAGCTAGCCTCGGCATACCGAAGATAAATTTTGCTTTATACTGCAACATGCAGTCCACGATATCCACGCGAACTAAAATCCCACTTGTATTTGAAAATCGACCAGAAGGCATAACCTGCGAGTAGATACCCAAATTAATCCACTCTTCATTTCTCTAAAATATCATTACACCAGCTATTGATTTCGCTGTCGCCGTAGGTTGGTTGTCGATTCTCCTTTTCTTTTTTCTGCCCACTTCGGCCATCATTATTTTCACAATCATCAGGAACCATTACCTGACAAGAATACAACCTATCATACCATAGTCATCTTCATCATCATCATCATCACCATCATCACCATCATCATTGCGACCTTAACATTAATGAAAGAGGTGGGGAATATAAACTTTACAGGAAAGAATGGTGGCGTGGAGGCGAGGGCGGGGGCAATGGAGGCAGGCGGCAGCGACGGCAACCGTGCCATGGACGATTGCCCTTTTCGCAAACTCAGAACTCGGAATTCCTTGCCTTGAATTCTTCTTCTTCTTTTTTAATAATTGAACACGACTTTCACAAAGTTAGTCCACATTCACTACTATGGACTCGTGTCTTAATAGACTTAGAACAATTCCTCACCTCTTGATTGTTGTTTTTGTGGTGAGTCAGAAAGCAACAATTAGAAGCATATCGACTCGCTACCGAACGTGATAGCCCAGTAATAAAGAGGTCGTGCTGTTTTCCACAAGATTACAAATTCAAGCCATGTCGTAAGCAAAGCTCTGACCAGCATGTACCATTGGCATTTGCTACCTTGCGTGGATATACCTCCACACATCGGTAAGGCTGCGATTACCTGCTTACGGCTCAAATCGAACATTCCGTAGCCGGTGTAAGATCTATAAGTAAACAAGTAAAAGCCCAGAGGAGGATCTAACTACGCTTGTTGCCCCTCCCCACTAATTTTTTTAACCAATCATGAAAACGAACGAGAGAGATGTATATCAAGGAGTGGATCTGGTTTGATTCCTCTTGTGATCCATTGTAGCTAAATTTGCACGCCATGTAAGTATAAAGCAATATTTTAAGACCTGTAAAATAACCGAGAGGACTGACTGAACATAATCGACTTTATGCGGATTCCACACCTCTGAATATATTGTACACCAAGATAAAGAGAGGGGCGACGAATATGAAACCCAAAAGCTATGAAAGAAACAAGAAGAAAAGGAAGAATCCTAAAAGCTGGTGAAGGTCTTTCTTTTCTTTCTTTTAGGGAGAAATCCTAGTCGATTTGTATATTTATGGGTGGGGGGAGGAGGAGGGGGGGGGGGGGATTGATCGAGCACTTGTTCTCGTCCCTTCCGTACGGCTCCAATCCGTGGGAAAAGCGGTACATGCTGCGTAAATGATGCAACCCCAGACGGGGCCCCCGGAAGAAAATCAAAGATTGAAGAGAATCAGAACCCTCTCGCTCATCGTCTTCTCGGTGACCTCACCCCTGTGGAATTTCCCCTGCGTTATCGAAGCAACAGGGGACCTTTTGACCGGAGCTCGGTCCATCAAAGAATATTAACTGAAAGTAACGGCATCTGCTTTCTCGGCGAGAATTGAGGAGTATTGTGATTCTTTCTTCCACACAGGTACGTTCTACCTAACATCGTTCTCTGATAGGCGGGCCGCCACCCCCGCCGCCTTGCGACTTCTGTCCAGTGAGCTGATTGGAGATCAAGAAGCCATTTTGAAGCGCTGGGCTTGGGCTCGGGCTTGGGCTCGCATCGCATGTGGTTCCCTAAGTCAGCGAGGTGAGATATTTGGTGAGCTTAGTACCTATCTACATGAGAGAGACTTTCCTCGACAATTAGGAAAGAAGGAAAAAAAGATCAAGGGCGCGTGCCGTACTGAATTATATGCACGGGCTGTTCATTTCCAGTGATGCTTTTCGGAGCAATTAATCTCGGTAAGTGTAATAAGTATACCATTTGACTGGCACAATTGTTATCAAAGTTCAATATTTGATTCCTCGAATGGAAACAGATGCCCAACAACTTGAAAGAACAACACCGTGACTCCCCGGCGTACTTTAACTTTGAAGACCGCAATTCGACAGATCAAGCGACTAAAACTTTAATATCAAGAAAGACAAACACTGTACTTCGCGATATAAGTACGAAGAATATACTTCACAAAACAGGATTACTGACTGGAATGAGTTTTAAGGTAGGATCTGAAATTGTTTGTAAAAAGAATCGAGAAATAGGACAGGCACAATAATATCGGCAAATCATACGCGTCACTTCAGGCAGCTCCCTTGAGCTTCTTTGTGATGGCAGCGATGTACTTCCCTTGATGAAAAGCTTGCTCCAGCTCGAGCTCAGAGGGTTGTCTCGAGCCATCACCGGCATAAGTCCCCGCACCATATGGGCTACCACCTTTTACTTTCTCCATCTCAAACATGCCGGCCCCAAAGGTATATCCTATGGGGACAAAAATCATCCCATGGTGGACCAACTGCGTGATAGCGGTCAACCTGCAACACGATTTCAAGTTTTCAGAACACATCGTTCTCCCACCTCAAAGTCATTTCTTTCACTAGAAAAGATGCCGGCTGCTTACGCTGTAGTCTCCTGCCCACCGCCTTGAGATCCAGTGCTATAGAATATTCCAGCAGGCTTGCCTGCAAGCTTTTGTGTCCTCCACAAACCTCCAGTTGCATCAAGGAAGGCTTTGAATTGAGCAGCCATCATGCCAAATCTTGTTGGGAAACCAAAAACAAATCCATCAGCCTCAGCAAGATCGTTCGGTGCAATGACTGGTACATCACTCTTGGGAGGTGCACTCATCTTCAAAAGCACCTCCTCTGGCAGTGTCTCATCCACCTATTCCCCACCCCCAATGCAATATATCAGCAAATTGCCTCATTTCACACAGAAATGTAAGTGGTCTATCATTAAGCGAGTAAATTAGCAACAAGAATCTTTCCAACCAATGACAGCTCATGATACCAGAAGTTTAAGCACATTGTTAATTCTTGATGTATCATGAAGCACTTGAGCGAAGTTTATATCATGTTTTGTAACTCCAAAACTTTTATATCATGTTTTGTAACTCCAAAACTTACTTATTCTGTCAAACACCATATCGATGCATATGCGGAATGGAAAAAACAATGGCACTTCATCCAGTCTCTAAACTCATCATGACAAAGCACGGTAACATGGTTGAAGCACGCGCATACAAAACCGTCAATGAAAAGCTCTAGAATGCGAAACCTAGAATAAGCCATGATTCAGGTGATGATACAAGTTTTTGTGCTAAATATAAATTTTCAGGCAGGAGCCTACCTGAAGATAATGGGTAAATTCACAAGAAAGTTAAGAATCAAGCGGTATAAAATAAGAGACATGACGAAATAGAAAGTAAAACGAAAATACCTGCCATAATTTTGCATCGACTCCTTCGACAGAGGCAGCTCCCTTTTTTATCTCTTCAGCCAGCCTCTCCACATGTCCATACATGGAATAGTACCTATAAAATCATCAGACCATTTCACACACGAGAACCACACACCACCCAGTAAAAATCAATTTAAAAGCCAAAGAAAAAGATCCAAATGTCCTGTCTCCCCATTTTCTGGACATAAAATTCCGGTACATGACACCTTGTGGCGGCTTCAGAAAGACATCAGCTTAGTAACACATGAGAATCATGCTCTCTCTTCTCTCTGTTTCAATATGGCTAAAGTTCACCGTGTGATCGCCAAGTTAGCATTTTAAAGTGACAAGAGCTTACACAAGAGGGACAGTAGCAGAAATACTCGGTGTACTTAGTTTGTCTGTTGGCTTCTGGCTAAATGCTCAACATGTGAATGTTTCACCCCGAATCAATGGAATGAGACCAACAAATACAAAGTTCAGTCAATAGGACTTCGACTGCATTGAACTTGGATATGAAAATTCATCTCAGAAATAGGGGGTCAAGTAAAAATATATAAACTAGATTTAACACAGAATTTACCCAGAGAAAATTATAACACATACACAGAACTGGCTGAAAAGCATCACTACGGACACCTAGGCCCTTCAATCATATGGAATGGGATGGTGTTTACTCAGATAGCCCTCCCCAAGTTAGGCAATGCAGGTTCCAACTCATACAGAAGTTATGGATCCAACAACTGTTAAACAAGGTAAACGTGGCTCATAGAAAGACTAACATCTTATACCCGAAACTATCCTGATATATCAGCCACTTATACAAGTACCATAGCCTCTATACAAAAGACAGTTCAACTCATGGTTGAGTGCCCCTGAACTCCATGCACTCTGCCAGTTCATGGGCATCACAATTGGTTGCGTTTGCAACCAAAACAAAATCACTTCTTCCATCAAAGATAAACGAAGGATGCAGTCAACAGCAAGAAAACATTAATATACATTCACCATATGTGTTTTCAGTAGACCAATCTGAACAATTTGACCGATGAGATTTAGAAAGTATCTCTACCAATTAAATGCGCATCCCAGTGAATGCCAAAATGATCAATGATCACCAATGTGGCTGAGCCTCATATCTGAAAAAGATAATTTACCCCTGGACTGTTAAGCACAAGGTAGTTAATTGTTGACTCGCTGTAGGTTTATAAGAGACACAAGGCAAACAGGCTTTAATTTCGAATATCTTATTTTGATCAATCAAAAGTCATCTCTAAATGTGGGAGTATGAACAACTCGACCGTATGCCTATTTACATCATTACCGAGCTTTCTTGTAGATCAAGCCTCTAATTTCAGTAAAACTGACAACAACATATACCCCCCCAACTTCCACCTGAATTCGCATATCAGAATTAGACAGAAGATCTGTATTAACTAAAAATGGAAGACGTGCGCTAACAAAACACGAGCTAGGAATGCGATCACGCGATCCAAAACCGGAATAATCTGACCCGGTTACTTTCAGCAAAGATCATCTATCTAGTAGAAGCGCATCATAGCACTTAAAGTTGAGCGACATCAGAACCCTAACGTCAAATGCAGTTCATAAATCGGCGAACTCATCACTTCCATCTGCATTAACCGGTCAAATATCGCGAAATTCACAGCAAATCAAACCAAAGAGCAACGAAACACGGTCTACGTTCATCACGCGACGAACAGAGCAAGATCATCACGAACGGAAACGCGACCGCCGCGTATCACATCAAAACAGACGATATCCAGCAGCAAATCAGCAGTCCAGCCAAACAGATCTCCGCGCAATCGCGCGCCCCCCACCATCGAACCAAGCGCCGCCTCATCGCTCGAGCAATCCAACGGCCAAACACTCCATCGACCGGTATCCAATTCCGCGCGGGACCGCCCGCCGGAACAGCACTTGCTCCAAACCAGGACCCCGCCAAACCGAGAAACGGCTCGCGCGGCCGAATCGAGCCGGGACGGCACCGGTCGGGAGGAACAACCGAACGGCGAAGCGATGGCGCAGAAACCGAAAAAAAAAAGAAGAAGAAGCGCGCGCGCACAAGCGAAGCCGTCGCCGGACCGAATCCGTCCGAGCGAATCCAATGCCGGACACGAGCGAATGCGACTCGGAGGGAGGCGATCGAAGCCGGCGAAACGGAAGGGCGATCGAAACCGGAGAACGAGCGAGCGAAGGAGGAGGCGAGTGATCGATCGGAATCGATGGGGAGAGGGGGGGCGAAGGGAGATGGGTGGGAACGTACACGATGTAGACTTTGGTGGCCATGGAAATGAGCCCTCGGAGAAGTCGCTCCCCCCCCACCCTTCGCCTCGCCTCGCTTCTCCTCTCTGTCGCTGCGGCCTTCCGTGACACCGTGCGCGCGCGCCTTGCGTGTGGGGGTTGATGGGGGAAAACGTTGACAAACGGGAAGTGGGAAGCGAGGACGAGCCTCTCCCTTTATATATAGCCCGAGGTGGTGCGGGGGAGAATGGATGAATTTGGTAAGCTAATCGCGATGAGGTCGGAGCGGCGTCGTTTTGGGGGGCGGGGGGACTGGGCCACTGGGTGCTTAATGATGGTGTGTTGTTGTCACGCTCATCATCATCATCATCATCATCATGGTCGTTGCAAGCTCCTTAATTTCTCTGGAACTTAGATGTCCACCTTTTCTTTTCTTTTTCTCTTTTTTATTTTCATTTCATATTTTCTTGCAACTAGAGATTGAATCGCAAGTTCTTCTTCTCTTTCTTTTTTGTGGGTCGAAATTGGATTGCAAGTTCAAAGGAGTAGAAAGAGGCCGCCGGAAGAGAATTTTTCAAAATTGTGCTCGTACGACGAACCGGGCATGATGTTGTTTTGATGTCTCCTAGCTCGTTCCTAAACGGTTTTGCCCATTTGATCACACTCCTAAACACCGGAGATCTTCTCTGCCTTTAACCCCCTATGCTTTCCGTACGCGGCATTAGGTGGACCGAGGAGAAAAATCGCGACAGGCAAGTTAGAACGCGACCGGAAGTCCGGCTGGTTCTACGGTATATTTTGAATTCGAACAGAAGCCGATTGACGTGCAAGAAAAAAAAAGGATAAATTTAGGGCTGTGTTTGTTTCGCGTCGAATTTTATGATAAGGGAAAATGTATTTCGTACAAAATCATTTTAAGAAAAAAATGGTTAATTCTCATTTGTTTTGACTGTATTGCGCAATAAGCGTGTCCGAAAACGTTTTTAGGCATTTGAATCTCATTTGAAATGATGGATATTGAAGTACGTAAGAGGCGAGCGTTTGTCATATGAGACTTGATGTGCTCGGGAAATGATTTCATCCCTTAAGAAATGGGAATTCGCTTTCCTAATTTTGGATGTAGATGTTTTCTTCGATCGTAAACGTGTTTCCGCCAGCTTACTATTTTCGGCGAACTGAACACGTGAAAGTTAAACGAAAAAACTAACTCGCGACGAGCTCTTTACCCTAAATTTACAACCTGTTGCACAGCTGAGCGCTTCGAGCCAATAAGGATCATGCACAGAGCCGAGTGCTCAACGTCTTGACTAAATAAAGTTTACCTTTCGTAGTCCGATACCTTTCGCCGATTAACATATTCAGTTTGAGCCAACTTTTACTCCAAATCAAAGGTTAGTCAATACAAATCATACGTCCAAATATCGACAACGGTGGTATGAACACGTGGACAGGGCGCTGGCGTTTCATGGGTAGGTAGGGGGCGAATCAACGGCGTGCGAGGGCCGTGGATCCACGCGGAATCCTCGTGCTCTCATCACCACCGTCCGATTCTTTCGAGCGAGTTGCGCCAAAAAAAAAGGGGGGGCGTCGTCAATCAGGGGCCCTTATCGATTTTCGGTGACGCATCGCAGACGGCATGCTGATCGAACGGCCCGAATTTCTTGAAATCGTTTGCGAATTTGTTGTTTTTTTTTTTTTGCGCGTGTTTTTTCCGAGGTCGGAGTCTTTTAGGATTTGGTGTCCCGAGGGTCAACAAACGTGGTCAGCAATTTTGGATCGGCTTTCGATTCACTGAGAAAGTTTAGTCGTGTAGATGGTGCTTTCTATAGACTATGACGGCCTCGTTTCGGCATCTAAAGTGGGGCAACAAATTTGAAGACGAAAGGATGTCGAGCGGCTAACCCGATTCGTCGTCGTAGGGTACGGCGAGAAGTTGTTGCGTGACGCACGAGTCGTGCGAATCGAGTATCATCTGGATAATCGCTAATTATGCCGGTCTTATTGTGAGCTCCGAATGATCGATGGTCCGTATGGATTTAATCGGGAAATCACCATAAATGTTCTGAACTTATTGTACTTGTATCAATTTAGTTATGTAGCTTTCGATTTGATCAATTTAGGATTAAACACTTTGACAACTTGCCAATAGATCCCTTCCGGCCAATTTTGGTCGGAAACCGCTGACGTGGACGCCAATCATCCTTCGCGGCACAACTAACGCTGACGTGGACAATTTTTATTAATTTTTTGTAATTTTTTTATTTTTTTTCTTTGCCTTTTATTCTTTGTGGCCGGCAAGGTGGCCCTCGCCTATGACCAACAAGGGTTGCGAAGGCCTTGGGCGAGGCCTTCTCAACTGGCGAGGGTCGCCGGTGACCCTCTCTCCGATCAAAATTAGCCTGAAGGACTCAATTGGCAAATTGACAAAAGATTTAAGACTAAATTGATGAAATTAAAATGTTTAAGACTGAATTGGCATAAGTGTAATAGATTAATGCCTTTTTTTGGTAATTTCTCACATTTAGTCTATATGGTCTAAAGACCATACGGTATTTTTTTTCAAGTATTGTCTTCATGAATGTATGACGCTTTTTTTTTTTATATATCATCAGTCGTAATTACTACTTGGCATTTTTGCGGCTAACCGATTTAAAACTTAAATGGTTATCGTAATGGTAAAGTATGATTTAACTAAATTTCTTAGAGCCCCTAACATTACTGTACATGAAATTCCACGATGGCTGCTCGTGGATTATCCGTCGACACTATTTTTTTTGTCAGTTGTCAGCTTGTCACGCAAGATCAATCAATGATTTTGTCCGTTGCCAACTAACATATTTTCATTGTCTTAGGTATTGAATATGAGTGACATATTATCCGTAGTTGCCATGCGCTATACCTTTTGCTTAGGCTTAAAACTTTGACAATTTGTGAGAAGGCCATGCATAGAGGTGAGCAACTGGGCTGGTTTAATCTAGGAATCGACCTTATTGGCCAGTCCTTTAGGGGATTGAACTAGTTTCCGGTTCTAAAAACTAGGAATTGGCCTTGACCAGTTTGGTTTTGGAAAATTATATTCTAAATTGGTTGGTTCTACCCAAAAACCTAAAACCTACAAGGCCAGTTTCAAGATAGAATCTAGAACCAATCGGTTTATCCCAAACCCTAATAAGTTCTTTTACTTTAAAAAAAAAACAGAAAATATCCTCAAGTAAAAAGAGTTGTATTTATGTTTGACATATGCACATTACATATAAAATGAAACGAAACGAAAAAAAAAAAAGCTCGACTAGTTTTCAATTCCAAAAACTTTCAAGTTCAAAACTTGCCCACTCTGGAATCGAGCACCCTTAACCATGCGATGCTGAGATGGCATTTCAAGTTTATCAAATTATACTCCGTATGGACTAAGTTTTCTTGTTCGCTTGTAATGCTGGTATTGTCAATCCCGCGTTCCAGTTTCTGTCCAAATTCAAACCGATCCTACAAAGAGTTGAAAAAAAAAGGGTGTCTTAAATTTGACCTAAACTTCTAAAGTATTTGGCTAAATCAATGTACCATTCTCCATAATAAAATAACTTTCTTCTGGGTCCAGTAGATCCAACAGTCCACGTCTCCTTCTGATGGTACAAACTAGAAAATTGGTGCAATAGGACAAGGAAGGTCCCATATTTTAAGCTTTCCTCAATCATGATTTGACACAACTCTTGCAATTATTCCCAATTTTCCTTCTGCACTTAACACCAAGCCATCAATAATAAAGCCCATTCAAGATCTAAAGATGGATCTCAGATCTGACGTTTACTCAAAGTCCTCAATAATCCCATCAACCTTGATTCTTGGAAGATCATGCCTTTTCCTATGTCCATAATCACTTACTTAGAGGGGATGAAAAGCAAACTTAAGAGGTTTGCTTTTCTTTTTCTCATCAAGTCATTCGTAATCAGGAGAGAGAATCATCATCATCCCACATCAAGATTTTCTTGAACAAGACCCAAACAAATGCATGAGAAGTTGAAAGAAGCTTTTGCTTCACTGAGTCCAGCATCCTATCATTCCAATTCATCATTTCCAATCGCTTTTGTTTTGCTTGCTTGAAAAGATTAGTATTTTCCTGACCAGATCTTCGCTCGCCCCAACTTCACTTCTAATTGATTCCACAAGCATCATGAAAAAACAGGAAGAGGCATAAGTTTTTGTACTGTAGCCAAATCTTCTTGGAGAGAACTCACAATCATAGCTCCACAGTACCTTCTTGTCATCCTCCTTGGCGACATAATCAAATCTTATTGATTTTAGGAAGAGGACATTTGATCATTGTGGCCCGCAAAAAATTTGAGAGTCATTCATCACCATTGATCAATGCAAATTCTCTAGGACAAACTGTTTACAGATGGTATGGTTTCTAATTAAGTTCAAATGCTAATTGATCTCTCAGCAACTTAGTTGCTCAAAAAGGCTAATTTCGTCAGAGTCCTAACAATGAACAATTGCAGAATTCACTGGTTAGTATTCTTCTATCTTGCTTCCACCAGTGTGATGGTGATTTCATTGACCGAGTTTATCTCGTGCTTGCTTGACGAAGAGTCTCCTTGGAAAGGGTTTTTCTCTATCAGGAAGCCCGGCTGTTTGGGTGGAGGCAGAGCACTTTCGCTTCCCAGCATCACGACTGCGGATGCCATGCTCGGTCTGTCCTCAGGATGATGTTGTAAGCAAAGGAAACTCAGGTGGATGCATCGCAGCACTTCTGATAGGATGCACGATCCGTCTAAGCACGGATCAATGAGATCTAGAGGCCTCCCTTCTGAATATAATCTCCAGGCCTGAACCATTGCAATTACATCATCAAATTCAAGAGATTATTGTCACGCTTATTGCTGATCCTAGCAAAACTCCGTCGATCACAATTTGAAATGGATGAGACCACCGTGGAATGCACACACAGAAGTACGGATCAAACACCATTTGAAATTCGTGCTTGAATTGAAACTTACGTGTCCAATGAGATTCTGGTTTGAATGAAATAGACCCCGGTTTCTCTTTCCACTGATGATTTCCAAGATTAGTATTCCGAAACTAAAGACATCGGACTTCACCGAAAATAGCCCGTCAATGGCGTATTCTGGTGCCATGTAGCCACTGCAAAGCATCATTTCAATCAGGCACTTATGCCTCAATTCAAACTGGTCAAAAGTAATTGGGGCGGATGCTTACTAAGTTCCAACCACTCTGTTTGTATTCCCTTCACTCTGATCTCCACCGAAAGTCCTGGCCAAGCCAAAGTCGGAGATTTTTGGGTTCATTTCGTTATCAAGCAGGACATTGCTTGCTTTTAGATCTCTGTGTATTATCCTTAATCTTGAATCTTGATGAAGATAGAGAAGGCCCCGAGCGATCCCGCAGATAATGTTGAATCTATTTTGCCAGTCTAGTAGTTTACCTCTTGTGCCATCTGCGAGTTTGCTTACAGGTCAATTGAATACATAGATCATAATTTATTTTGACTAGACTTGAAAGCTATAGAATGGTTCAAAAAAAAAAGAAAAGAAATGGTCAGACCAAAAATGAAGGCGTCCAAGCTTCCGTTTGGCATGTATTCGTAGATCAGCAATTTCTCCTCTCCTTCAATGCAACAACCCAGAAGTTTGACAAGATTGCGGTGCTGAAGTTTCGCGATCAGTATCACTTCGTTCTTGAATTCCTTTGTTCCTTGTCGAGAGAAGGTCGAAAGCCTCTTCACTGCGATTTGCTGTCCATCTGATAGCGTACCCTGAATATTGAGTGACATCTTTTTATGGCAATCTGAACTCTAGGGAAATCTCTACTCTCCTTCTACAGTCCTGGAATTAGTACATTAAATAATGTACCTTATATACGGGTCCAAACCCTCCTTCTCCGAGCTTATTGTTTAATGAAAAATTGTCAGTTGCATCCGAAATTGTGGCCAGGTCAAATGATGATAACTCTAAGTCCTTGGAGCTTTCATCTTTGGGTTCCTTTTCTCCTTCGTCTATTTTTGCCTCTGCGGTGATTGAAAGTGAGGGTTGGCGGGTAATCACAATATTGAAATATACTCTGAGCAAGACCTCAAATTATATTTTGCGGGACAAAAATAGTAGGTGAATTCAACAGCATGCATATTTATCTATCTGGAATGCCACGTCTAGTGTGAATTTTATTTCGCAGCATTTCTAAATCCATTAGCTTTCTAATTCAATATCATGCTGGAGATTAGATTAAGATATAGGTTAGAATTTGAGCTGTCCATCTAAATTCATAAGCTTTCTACTACCTAGCATCACCTAGCGTAACTGCAACATGATAGCTGAGGCAATTCGAAAAGAGCTGAAATCCCACCAAGTAAATTATTCGTGGAAAGATTGAGATTCGTTGTTGTAACTACTGCACATATCATAGTTGGATAAGAGTTAATTTACTTATAGAGTTTGGTGGAGTGCCAAATTTGCAAGGATGTCTGGTCTAAGCCAATTATGCCATCAACCAAATCTCTTTTATTTAGGATAAACTAGAAAGAGCCATTAAAAAGTGCAGGGGCATCAAATTTACCTTTGGGTTTCTTCCTCCATCCGCGGTTAATATAGCAGGTTAAGAGCAACACTGAAGCTGGAACTATCACAGCTAGGACTATGACCACGATTTTCAACCATTGTCTGCTTTTCAAGTCTGCAAATTGTCAATAAAATGAAATCAACAAGTTAGATTTCAGAAGTATTGTTCTACGTCAACAGGTTCACAGAAAATAGCAAAAACCCGGAAAGTAAGCAAATTACCTAGTGCTGATCGGGGCATTCGGATGTAGAGATCCTGCCCGCCGTCTGCAAAGTTCCTAATATCCACAAGATCACCAAACCACATGACGCAGCCGCTGCCAGCCCCGGTGATATCTGAATTCGTGTAGGCCATACAAGAACAGTTGCGCAAGCACTTAGCCCTGCATTCTTTCAGATCCAAAGTCCTGTTCACCCAAGAGAATGTGGTGTCCGGCAATTTCAATCGACCATATTTGACAAACGCATCTCTGTCTCCACACTCAAGGGGCTGATTCCTCGTACATCCCCCAGACCAGTCCATTGACTTCCATTTCTCAGGTGACTTGGGGCTGAACCCTGGTAAACACTGACAAACGGGCAGATTAGTCACGTCGCAGTTGCTGTATGCACCGCAAAGTTCATAACTGTCGCAGTAGTCTTTCGGAACCGTCGTGTAGAGCTTCCACGCCTGAGTGGCTTCGCTCCAAGTATACCGCTCCCACGCATAATTTGATTGATTAAGAATAGTCCTGGAGAGGACAGATTTGTTCTTAAGGTGAAAAATGAAGTAAACTTCATCCTCATTGTTAACAAAGTTGAATGAGAAAAGGGGATTGGCCCTCTGCTCTGGCGCGCCGCTGTACCTCAGGCCATTCCACGGGCCACTCCGGAAATATTCCTGATTTCCCTTCCAGGCAACTGCTTCAGGGTAATTGTGGAGCTCCAATCCCCACGAGAAATCGCCTGGAGAAGGGTCATCCGCACTCTTCCATGCTGTTAACCGGCGATCGAGACCCCTTCTTAAGTCCCATCCGATCTTCATTTCGGCTATGACCGTGTCTGTGGGATAGTCAAAGCTCTGCCACAAGTAAGTTGTGCCTGAATCCCCATCATTCCCATCTCTCAGGACAAGGTTTCCACTATCAAGAAGCTGCACCACTGGATCTTGTGCAGTCCCAGTTGAGTTTGCAGACCAAACAACGGTGCTGTTGCTGCTGAGGATGACAAGCTTTCCTAAGTCATCGATCATCAGAACCCCGGACGAGTCATCGATCGGATTGAGCCTATTGGCAACCCAGACAACGGTTCTTGCTGGGATGTTCTTGTACCAGATTCCCAAGAAACGTTTCTGGGAATTCCCTGGGCTGAAGAAGCCCAGTTCAAAGGTCCCATCTTGGGAAGATAAGATGTTTCCATTAACATCACAGAGTGACTCAGATGGAGCGATTGTGTCCGCTGCAGTGCAGAAACCTGGGAGGTGACGAAGGGTAATAATGCTGAAAAATAGGAAGAGATAAAGAGCATCCATTGATCAATTCTCTTGTCTGGATTGAGGTATTTATTTATGAGATTATGCACCCACGCTGAAGACCTAATAAGACCAGCCAATTGCACACGAAAATGACCCAATACCTAATCCAAGAGAAAGGTCTTGCCACGAGCCATATAATAATAAGCCAAAGCAAACTTTTTTCAGAGAGAATAGAACCAAAATTGACTTGTAGTAGAACGTGGATGACAATGGGAACTTGGATTGACACTAAGTGGATGTCTGGATCTGTGGGAATGGAAAACCCATTCATGTTAAAAAAAAACATCGAAAGTCGATTCATTGGTAAGGATTGGCATAAAAGCATTTCACATTGAGACCTGGAAAACTTTTGCGGTGTGCATTAACTAATCTCAACCACTTTTTAATTGCAACCGTATGATTGATCCTGGTGCCTGCTGGGGAGGGAAAGTTCAAATCGAAAGTGGGACTGCAAGTGGGACCACCTCAGAAGTTGCATCAGATTTGGGTTTTGCTGGCATCACGTAATGCGACGAAAAAGAAAGTGCATCTTCAGATTCTTCATGGGCCTTCCTCGGTTTGCATCTTTTGCCCACAACACGAGCACCTTGAATTTTGTACCAGCAGAGTCCACAAGACCAACTATTCAGTCATGAAATCAACTGTCTGGTCCTTTGTTCCCAAAGTTGACTCGGTGTCAACCCTTGATGCCTTTGTGTCCAAATGAGAAATGAGTCAAGAAGATTGCGAACGAAGAGATCAATAAGTGACTGTTTTGCTTAGCAATATGCAGGACATGCATGCGCAGCGCACATATTTTCGCTCCACGAGCTTGAAATTACGGCGAAACTCGCGCCATATATACACACCGTCTTGTTCGTGTGTGATGAGCAAGAAACTGCCGGTAAGTTTTCATTTGACAAGAATTTCCTACCCTTTTTGCATGCAATTCCCTTTAGTTACCTATTCAGGTCTCCGGGATCAATCTAGAAGTCTTTGACAATAAGGTATGAACATTGACAGGGCGATTGCATGCGAGACGGTGTCAGCTGTCAAAAGGCAATTATAATGGTCGGCACTTTCCGTATCATCCTATTGCAATGAATTGATACCCAATTTCGTGGAAGCGGTCAAGATCAAAGCCAGGTACACACCACGAGGCCAAAGTTGCATTCTGTATGTGTCCGTGTGGACCAGAGGGGTCCAAACACCAGATCCCAGGATAGGAACCCATGGAACCCTGTTTCAATGAGGAACCCACGTTTATGGGCAGAGAGTATCCACACCCAGATGGCAGATGGAAAGTTCATTAAAAATTGAATAGCCAGGCAATAATTACTTAGGATACGTGTGTTTCGAATGGGTGGTTGTGGGAAAGTTACTCTTTTAGTCTTTTAAAACGTTTGCGCCTATTTCCTTACAAAGACGACGATAGATCTTGGAAGTTTTCATTTATTTTTATTTTAACGTATTGATATTCACATACTTAGGTCCTCAATTGGAGAAATTTTTTTCCTTCTATCTCTCCAAGGAACTTTCCGTATTTAATGTCTTAAAGTTCGGACGAAATAGTTTAAGGACTTGCTTAGTTCTAAACTCTCGTTTATGAGCATAGTACCAACAGCAAGATGGTAGATGAAGTTCATTAAAAATTGAGCAGCCAGGCAATAATTTCTCAGGATACGTGTTTCGATTGGCTGGTTGTTGGAGAAGTACTTTATAGTTTTTTAACATGCTTGCAGCCTGGTTCCTTGCAAAGATAACGACAGACGTCAGAAGCTTCTCCTTGTCCTTTTTGACGTCAACGAAGACTCTCCCTCTCTCTCTCTCTCCCCTTTTGGCTTCATTATTGGTGGTTTCCTTCTCGTTTTGCCAGAGCAATAACGCCACCTTTAGAAGACCAAAACCGAGTGTGGTTTCGCGGAAGGACTTGGGTCGTCCTCCATTTCCATTTGGTTTCTTCTGCTTCAACTCCCTAGTAATTACCTCCGTCGGCCGCAACCGAGCATGTTTTGTAGAGGACCTGGAATCTTTGGATCCTCATGATGAGCCCGATAAAGTCTAGGAATGCAATCATGGACTCTTGAAACCCCTTGGATGAGAATAGGCGAGTGATTGCTTTTGACTTTGGAGTAGACTTTGGATCAAAATGTTTCGGAATAATTGTCAAATTCCAAATCTCAAAGCAAAAGGATTTTAAGAATCCAATGCTTTTAAAATAGTTGGTTTTTTATTTTTTATTTTGGCTAAGCAAATGAATTATCTTTTTTAATTGGTGAAAAAGGGCGCGGAGAGACGTCCAACATAGCTATTCCTCTGGGCTTTATCATAAGCCTTATCATAAGTTCTCACATCTTTTGTGCAAGTTTTAGTTTATGAGCCATTCATCCATTCGTAGGTGCATGAGCCTGTTATTGCAGCTCTATAAGTGTGCCAGAAGTTGGGAACCCTCTCAACATGAGGCGGCAAACCTAAGTCACAAGCTGCTCAAAGGTTCGTTCACAGCATGACTCGACCATATGAGTTGTGATCTTATAGAAGATAATGATTGCATTTGTGTTAATTTAATTTTAAACCTTTTAATTTATCAATTTAGTCATAAACTTTTTGACAATTTGCCAATATAGTCTATCTGGCAAATTTTGGCTAGAAATTATTGACATATAATCCTGCTGTCCTACGTGGCACGATCGACGCTGACATAGATAGCTTTTATAATTTTTAAATAATTTTTTTAAATATTTTTCTTTTTCTTTTCCTTTTTTCTGCTTTTTTGCTTTTCTTTTTATTTTTAACTGAGGCCTACGAGGGTTGCCGGTGGACCTTTACTGACATTCTATATTTGCAGCCAAGGCTGTGGACTAGCAAAGGGAATTAAGAGAAAATAAAAAAAAGGAAAAAAATAAAATGGGAAAAAAGGAAAATTCAGAAAAATTATTAAAACATTGAAAATATTGTCTATATTAGTGTTGATCGTGCCACGTAGGATGGCCTGCATACACATCCTTTCCGGCCAAAATTGGTTGAAATGACTAAATTGACCAAATTAAAAGGTTTATGACTGAATTGACACAAGTATAATAGGTTATGAATTTTTTTTTAAAATTTCTTCGAAAATAATGTAACCCATCTACCATTGAATAACTACGTTCGATATTTGCTTTGCTAATGAATTATCAATTTCATGTTTCTCGTTTTATTTTTTCAAATCCATGTAATTAGTAGCTTTTAAAAGAACATACTAAGGCTTCGTTTGTTTCATGGAAAATATAACATGTTTTCCAGAAAGTCATTTTTCAAGAAAATGACAATATTTAATGGACTAGAAAATATTCTTCCGTCATTTGGTCAAGAACCCGACATAGGCACTAGGGACTTAAGCCTAGATTCCTAACTCCCGAGCGCAAGCATGGGCACAAGTCTTGGGTCCAATGAAATTGAGCCCGTGAACTTGGTGCCCGTGCCTAGCTCTCTAGCGCCCCCCTGGTCTGGGTCCATCGAGGCTGAGCCTTGAAACCCGATGTTGGGGCTTGGGTCAATCAAGGCTGGGTCGGGACTTTGAGGCTCGGCCTCGATGTTACTAGGCCAGCATTCCTGCCACAAGCATCGATGTCCCAAGCTTGACCTTGATGGTCTTGGGTGTGACGGCCAAGGTCTCGAGCATGACCTGAATGGACTTGGGTTGAGGCACCGAGGTCTTGGGCTCGGCCTTAATGGACCTGGGATTAGGTGGACCTAGGAATGAGAGTTGGGATTCCTGTGCCTATGTGTAGAGTTTTTGGTCCATCGAAGCCGGGTCCGGGATATCAGTGCCTGTGGTTGGGATGCGAGGCCCAGTAACATTGAGGCTGGGCCTCAGACCTTGGTGCTCGGGACCTAGGTTAATCGAGGCTGGGTCTAAGACTCCGATACCGGTGTCCGAGGCTTGACCTCAATGTTACTGGGCCCAGTGTCCTAGGCACGGGTACTAGTGTCCCGAACCCAACCTCAATGGTCTTGGGCAGGGCGGCTGGGGTCATGGGCACGACTTATATGGACCTGGGCCGAGGTACCTAGCTCCCGAGCTCGTCTTCGTTGGACCAAGTCTAGGGTGTTGGGGACCTAGCCTTGCCTATAGTCTTGACCCTACTACCAAGGGCCCGAGAATGAGCATTTTGTGTTCTCGCGCAAAAATGTTGAATTTCCAGTTCAAGCGCAGATATCTAGCTTTATTTGGAAAATGATTTCTGATTTTTTAAGAGGAAATTATTTTATAAGAAAACTTTTTCCGTTGATTAGGAAATACTCATTTTTCTAAGGGATCCAAATGCCGAAAAAATGAGAAAATTAATTTTCGCAAAATAAATTGATCCTAAGTACTCTTTGCATAGGACTTGAATCCTCGTCTTCACAATTTTAATTTTCAAAACAGTACCCGTATTTTTTAAATTGTCCCGTGTTACTCATTCCGTTACCTGTTCTTTTGCCGGTCGATTCTCCTAACATGGACTATTAAATTACCAACATGAATAGCGGAGTACACGTTTCACGTTTTGATTTGCTCAAAAATATTTTGTGGCGCCTTTGTACAAAGATCAAAGCTATAAAAATTATTTGAGAGAGAGAGAGAGAGAGACTGAGAATCCACAATTGATGCAAGGGTGCAAGCTCTGCAGGTTTAATTGTAAAAGCCCACCCAGGGCAGCCATCTTCAGCCCTTTGGGTCTTAGCCTCAAATAATGGAAAAAAGAAAAGAAGAAGAAGAAGAGAGATAGAGATCATCCTCATCATCATCTAAAGGCCTCGAGTTCTTTGTTCAAGAGCATCCTCCAAGAACGACTCCGCGTCCTCCATGAGCTCAGGGCTCAGCCTGAACATCAGAACGCAAAACTCCATCTGGTTCAGCGCCCCGTCCCCGTCGAAGTCGCCCTCCCTCATCATGGACCGCAGGTCGTCGTCCCCCAGGCCGTGCAGCCCCAGGAGAGCAGAGTTCCTCTTGAGAGAGTCGAACGTGATGACCCCCTTGTCCCCGTCCATCAAGAGGCGGAACCCTTTGCACAGCTCGCCGATCAGGCCGTCCCCGCCGAGCTTCTCGGCCATGGCCGGCAAGAAGTCGTGGAAGCTCGGGGCCGAGGCCGGGCCGCGCGACCCCATCGGGCGAAGATCCAAGAACCGCGAAGGAAGCGGGGAGGGCCTGAGAGATCGTCGTAGGCGGTGGGGGAGGAGAGGTGAGTTGGGCACGCCAGAGGGTGGGAGGGAGGGATATATGAACTGGGTTGTGGGAGTGGGGGATTTCGAAGAAAGAGAGGCCATGGGAAGACAAAAGCGAAGGAGGACGAGGAAGGTCCAGGCAGAAAGGAAGAAGCTGACATCAAATCCAAGTCAATCGTGGCGAGACCGTCTGCAAGCAAAGCAACTTGGAAGAGGTTTCTGGGAAGGGGAAGACAAACCCATGATGATGATTGAAGGGTATAATTGTATTGTATAGTCAGCATCGGAAGGCGCTTCTGAAGCATTGTTGATGGTATCTCAACTCTTGAATTGTACAATGAGTCGTTTTCCTTTCCTAATTTTTCAACACACGTTTTTTTTTTTCCATGCTAAACCGTCCTTTCAACATTGAATAGGAATTAATTTTGATTGTTCGATCGATAAATATCGGTCGCTTGATCGCCCTTATCTGAGAAGGGGGCGATTGGGCTCACAACGATAGAGAGTCGCAAATCGTCAGGGAAATTTATCGCTCCGAATATTGCTTACTAGGAAGTGTGTTCATATGTGTGTCGCGGTGAAAAACCAATAGAGATTAATACAGTATTTGCAGATAATAAAAGTTAACCGGGGTGATCAAGATTAGTATTCATGCGTGGATCGCGGCGAAGAAATTGTAATTTTTCCGATACGTTGGGCGACCTGATTGGGAATTTGTCCTATTTTGGTGGGATTCGTTTGTCCTGGCTTCGGTACACTCATGGGTTGGATAAAAATTTCACCGGTTAATGCGGCGGCCCAGTGTTGGATGGATGTGGACTTGACTTGGGGGAGCGATCGACCATTATGAGCAATTTTTACGGTTAATACAACGAAAAATCTCAAATTGATATATTTATCACAAATTTATCAAAAATTTCAAATTGATACACTTGTGATAATTTTAGGAAAAAGTGCCAAAAAAGTCCTAAACCTTTTGCATTAGTGCCAATTTAGTCCTAAACCTTTTTTTGGTGTCAATTCAGTCCTAAACCTTTTTTGGTGCCAATTTAGTCCTAAACCTTTTAAATTGGTGCCAATTCAGTCCTAAACCTTTTGTTTTTGTGCCAATTTAGTCTTTCCGGTCAATTTTGACCGGAATTTGCTGACGTGGATGCCTGCCGGCCGGCGGCCGGTCACCGGCGCTGACGTGGACAACTTAAATAATATTTTAATAAATTTTGAATTTTTCTGTTTTTTTCCTTTTTTTCTTTTTTTTTCCACTTTTTTTCTTTGTTTTTTTTTTCTTTCTCTTCCTCTGGCCGGTCGCCGGTCCGGCGACCGGCCAGAGGCCAGTGGCCGGCGAGGGCGAGCCTCGCCCTGGTCGGGCGAGGCTCGACCTCGCCAGATCCGGCGAGGTCGGGCCTCGCCCGACCATGGCGAGGCTCGCCCTCGCCGCGGCCTCAGGGCGAGGGTTCGAGCCTCGCCGGATCCGGCGAGGTCGGGCCTCGCTGGATCTGGCGAGGTCGAGCCTCGCCCGACCAGGGCGAGGTCGAGATCCAGCGAGGCTCGAACCCTCGCCTGAGGCCGCGGCGAGGGCGAGGGCGAGCCTCGCCATGGTCGGGCGAGGCCCGACCAGGGCGAGGCCCGACCAGGGCGAGGCTCGCCCTCGCCGGGCGAGGCTCGCCCTCGCCGGGCGAGGCCGCCCTCGCCGGCCACTGGCCTCTGGCCGGTCGCCGGACCGGCGACCGGCCAGAGGAAGAGAAAGAAAAAAAAAACAAAGAAAAAAAGTGGAAAAAAAAAAGAAAAAAAGGAAAAAAATAGAAAAATTCAAAATTTATTAAAATATTATTTAAGTTGTCCACGTCAGCGCCACGTCAGCGCCGGTGACCGGCCGCCGGCCGGCAGGCGTCCACGTCAGCAAATTCCGGTCAAAATTGACCGGAAGGACTAAATTGGCACAAAAACAAAAGGTTTAGGACTGAATTGGCACCAAAACAAGGTTTAGGACTAAATTGGCACCAATGCAAAAGGTTTAGGACTGAATTGGCACCAAAAAAAGGTTTAGGACTAAATTGGCACTAATGCAAAAGGTTTATGACTTTTTTGGCACTTTTCCCGATAATTTTACATTCCGTTAGTTTCAATTAAATTTTATTGTCAAATTTCTGAGTTGGATGATACGTAACAGTTGATGGGTATACCAGCTTGACAGATATACCAGTTTGTGATTTTTTGTAGTATTAATCCAATTTAACGGAGGGTAAATTTATCATAAATGTATCAGTTTAGGGTTTTTGGTGATCAAAAAAATTAATTTTGGATAAATTTGTCACATGCATATCAATTTGGAGTTTTTGATTGTCAAAAAATTTATTTGAGATAAATTTATCACAAATACACTAATTTGGAATTTTTTGTGGTATTAACCTAAATTTTTATTTGCATTTGACAACATAGGCTATGATGATGACTTAAATGTTATGTTATATATGAACTTAATCATCCTAGCGTAACTATAAGGTCTTACTAGTAACTACGTTTCATCGTCTATAGCTATTAAACTTACCATGTCTCCACATATGCTTGTTCTCTATGTACTAAATGTGCACGTAAATGTTTTTGATGCGTCGGCAACATCTTCATTTAGTGGAGGGGATCGAACCAAAACTTGAACCTGTGTGATGGTCAAAACGAGAGTCGCTCAAGCCATGAATGGATGCTACCGATACCATTGTTGATATTTCCATACGTTAAGGTATCGTTCGTGACTGACACATATTCTCTCCGGATGTTCTCGACATATGATTTTCTATAGACTTATTACACGACGATGAGCTAATCCCGTCATTGGCTCCTAATAAGTCCGGGCAGCCTTCCGGCGGACAGCATCAGCAAGGCTTCCGGCAGAAGCAGCGGTGCTGGAAGCCTCTGCACGGTGCCGTCTTCGAAGCCCTCGCCCTTGCAGACCAACTCACACATGCGGTCGCTCGTGCTCGATCCGCGGAATTTGTGGCTGTGTGACTCGGACATCCTTCCTTCAACTTGCCACACAACCTGCCCTACACGTACGTCCTTGTTAAGTCCAGCATATATATGCAAGAAAGATTCTTCAAGTTAAACCCGGTCAACTGGCAACAGCAGCCCAAGAATTCAAGGTTGGTGCGCGAGTCGAAATTTTCTTGATAAAAATAACGTTTGTAGATATAATTTTGGGAAAAAGCCACCAAAAACCCTAAACTTTCCCCTTTGTGACATATTTACCCTCAACTTTTTTTTGTGACACCAAAAACCCCAAACTTTCTTATTTGTGACACATTTACCCCAATATACATTGTCCATGGGCATTTTCGTCTTTTCCGCTTTTTTTTTTTTAATTTTTTTTTCAGATCGGGGAGGGGGACCTCGCCGGCGTCCGGTGGCCCTCGCCGGCGGCCGCCCGACGCCGGCGAGGGTCGCCCGACACCGGCGAGGGTCGCCCGACGCCGGCGAGGGTCGCCGGACGCCGGCGAGGTCGCCCTCGCCTGGGCGAGCCTCGCCGGCGTCGGGCGAGGTCGCCCTCGCCTGGGCGAGCCTCGCCGGCGTCGGGCGAGGCTCGCCCTCGCCTGGGCGAGCCTCGCCGGCGTCGGGCGAGGCTCGCCCTCGCCTGGGCGAGCCTCGCCGGCGTCGGGCGAGGCTCGCCCTCGCCAGATCCAGGCGAGGGCGACCTCGCCGGCGTTGGGCGAGGTCGCCCTCGCCTGGGCGAGCGAGGGCGAGCCTCGCCCTCGCTCGCCCAAGCGAGGGCGAGCCTCGCCCGATGCCGGCGAGGCTCGCCCGATGCCGGCGAGGCTCGCCCTCGCCAGATCCAGGCGAGGGCGAGCCTCGCCCAGGCGAGGGCGACCTCGCCCGACGCCGGCGAGGCTCGCCCTCGCCAGATCCAGGCGAGGGCGAGCCTCGCCGGCGTCGGGCGGCCGCCGGCGAGGGCCGCCGGACGCCGGACGCCGGCGAGGCCCCCCTCCCCGATCTGAAAAAAATAAAAAAAAAAGAAAAAGCAGAAAAGACGAAAATGCCCATGAACAATGTACATTGGGGTAAATGTGTCACAAATAAGAAAGTTTGGGGTTTTTTGTGTCACAAAAAAAAGTTGGGGGTAAATGTGTCACAAAGGGGAAAGTTGGGGGTTTTTGGTGACTTTTTCCCTATAATTTTTGTTGTGCTTAAAGGAAAAAAAGAAGTTTTACTCATGCTCGCATATCGAGTAATAAGATTATTAAAATTTCTCGATAAGATGCCGGAGCAAAGAAATTTGTTGTCGGTCGGTTCCTTGATTATAAGATGGTGGATTTTAAGACTGTCATCAGTCAAGTGCAAGAAATTCAAGTGATCTTACATGAAATTCAGGCTGAAGGAATGATCTTGAGTGCAACCTTCCAAGTGGCTACTATTATTGAAAAGCTACCTTTTGGGTGGAAGGATTTCAAGAACTATCTCAAGCACAAGCGAAAGGAAATGAACCTGGAAGAGCTGATTGTCAGACTTCGAATCGAAGAAGACAATAGAGGATTTGAACGCAAAGGGTTCAATCCTACTACAACTAAGGCGAATGTTGTGGAGCTTAGGCAAGGCCACAAGAACAAGAAGATTGTCAAGCCAAAGTTGGGACCAAAAGGAGGAGTTTCCAAGAACAAGTTTCAAGGAAAATGCTTCAACTGTGGCAAGATGGGGCATAGATCTGTGGATTGCAGACTTCCAAAGAAGAAGAATTATGAGACAAATATGGTGAATGGCATCGCTCAAGACGTGTCAAACATAAACCTCTCTGCAATGATCTCTAAAGTAAACTTAGTTGGGTCCAATCCAAAGGAATGGTGGATTGCACATATGCTCTAATAAGGACCTGTTCACAAATCTTGAACCAATTAATGGGGAAAAGATTTTTTTGGAAAACTTTGCTTCTTCTGTTGGCGAAAGCCAAGGGAAGGTGTTTCTGAAGATGACCTCAGGAAAGGAGCTGACTCTAAATAATGTCCTCTATGTGCCAGAAATCCGAAAGAACCTGATTTCTGGGTCTTTGTTGAACAAGCATGGATTTCGTATGGTGTTTGAGTCAGATAAAGTTATTTTGTCTAAATCTGGAATGTATGTGGGGAAGGGATACGTAACTGATGGGCTTTTTAAGCTCAATGTAATGACAATTATCAATAAAGATAATAAGTCTTCCGTTTATTTACTTGAGTCTTCCAATTTATGGCATGGTAGACTAGGACACGTTAATTATGATACATTGCGTAGATTAATTAACTTGGAACATATACCTTCATTTCAAATTGATTCAAAACATAAATGTGAAATTTGTGTCGAGGTAAAATTAACGAGATCATTATTTCAAACAATTGAAAGAAACACCGAAACCCTTGAATTAATTCAAAGTGATGTTTGCGATTTGAAATTCGTACAAACGAGAGGTGGTAATAAATATTTTATTACCTTTATCGATGATAACACTAAATATTGCTATGTGTATTTGCTTAAAAGCAAAGATGAAGCCTTAGAAAAATTTATTCTCTATAAGAATGAAATTGAAAATCAACTTAACAAGAGAATTAAAAGGTTGAGAAGTGATAGAGGTGGCGAGTACGAAGTACCAATTGGTGAATTCTGTGCGCAACACGGAATTATACATGAAATGACTGCGCCTTACTCTCCTCAATCAAACGGTGTTACTGAACGTAAAAATCGCACATTGAAAGAAATGATGAACGCGATATTACTCAATTCAGGTTTGCCTCAAAATATGTGGAGAGAAGCTATATTATCAAGCAATTACCTTTTAAATAAGGTACCTCGAAAGAAAGAGGATAAAACCCCTTATGAGTTATGGAAAGGTAGGAGACCATCCTACAAATACTTACGAGTATGGGGGTGTCTTGCAAAAGTAGTGGTTCCAACACCAAAAAAGACAAAGATAGGTCCTAAAACGGTGGACTGTATCTTTATAGGCTATGCACATAACAGTAATGCATACGATTTCTTGTGCATGAATCTAAAATTTCAGATATACACAAGAATACGATCATGGAATCTAGGAATGCATCATTCTTTGAAAATGTATTTCCTTGTAAATCCAATGATGGATCAAGTTCATCTAAACGAAAGAATGAAACTATGAATGTAGAAAGTCATGATTCGACTCATGAAATTCATGACTTAGATCATGAACTAGAACCGAGACGTAGCAAAAGAGCAAGAGTGGAAAAATCTTTTGGAAATGATTTTCTAACTTATTTGTTAGAAAAGGAACCATTAAATTATACAGAAGCTGTGAATTCTTCTGAGGGACCTCTATGGAAAGAAGCAATAAAAAGTGAAGTTGATTCTATTTTGCAGAATCATACTTGGGAGCTAGTGAATCTTCCTCCTGATTGTAAGCCTTTAAAGTCCAAATGGATTTTTAAAAAGAAAATGAAAGCAGATGGCTCTGTTGATAAGTACAAAGCCAAACTTGTGATCAAAGGATACAAACAACGAGAAGGCTTAGATTACTTCGATACTTATTCTCCTGTGATGAGAATAACTTCCATTAGGATGATACTTGCAATTGCAGCACTGCGAAATCTCAAAGTACATCAAATGGATGTAAAAATAGCTTTCCTAAATGGTGATTTGGATGAAGAAATCTACATGGAACAACCTGAGGGTTTTATAGTTCCAGGACAAGAAAGAAAAGTCTGTAAATTGGTGAAGTCATTGTATGGTCTAAAACAAGCACCAAAGTAGTGACATGAAAAGTTTGATAATGAGATGATTACCAATGGTTTTAAGATCAATGAATGTGATAAATGTGTCTACATTAAAGAGACAACAAATGGCTATGTCATTTTGTGTCTTTACGTAGATGACATACTAATTGTTGGTAGTGATGATAAAATGATCAAATCTACCAAGTATATGTTGAATTCAAGATTTGACATGAAATGTAACAGCCCGGACCTACCGCCTCACGTGATATTGTCCGCTTTGGGCCAAGCCCTCACGGTTTTAAAACGCGTCACTGGGGGAAGAGGTATCCACAGCTTATAAAGCCTGCTTCATTCCCCTCTCCAACCGATGTGGGATCTCACAATCCACCCCCCGTAGAGGGACCAACGTCCTCGCTGGCACACCAACCCGGCACCGGCTCTGATACCATTTGTAACAGCCCGGACCTACCGCCTCACGTGATATTGTCCGCTTTGGGCCAAGCCCTCACGGTTTTAAAACGCGTCACTGGGGGAAGAGGTATCCACAGCTTATAAAGCCTGCTTCGTTCCCCTCTCCAACCGATGTGGGATCTCACAATCCACCCCCCGTAGAGGGACCAGCGTCCTCGCTGGCACACCGACCCGGCACCGGCTCTGATACCATTTGTAACAGCCCGGACCTACCGCCTCACGTGATATTGTCCGCTTTGGGCCAAGCCCTCACGGTTTTAAAACGCGTCACTGGGGGAAGAGGTATCCACAGCTTATAAAGCCTGCTTCGTTCCCCTCTCCAACCGATGTGGGATCTCACATGAAAGATATGGGACCTACTGATATGATTTTAGGAATTAAAATCACAAGAACGTCAGAAGGTCTTATTTTAAATCAGTCACACTATGTGGACAAGATTCTTGAAAAATTCAACATGAATGATTCTGGTATTACTAGAACACCATTAGACAATAGTCTTCATCTATCCAAGAATAGGGGAGAGGGTATTTCTCAAGTAGAGTACTCTAGAGTAGTTGGAAGTCTAATGTACTTAATGAGTTGTACTAGACCAGATATTGCCTATACGGTTAGTAAATTGAGTAGATATACGAGAAATTCGAGTGCTGACCATTGGAAAGCAATAATGAGAGTATTCAGGTACTTACGATATACTCGGAATTATGGCCTGCATTATACCAGATACCCAGCTGTTCTGGAAGGATATAGTGATGCAAATTGGATATCTGATATAAAAGACTCAAAATCTACTAGTGGATATGTATTCACACTAGCAGGAGTAGCTGTATTCTGAAAATCCTGTAAACAAACTGTTATAGCCAGATCCATAATGAAATCTGAATTTATAGCTTTAGATAAATGTGGTGAAGAGGCTGAATGGCTACGCCATTTCTTAGAGGATATTCCAAAATGGCAAAAACCTGTGCCACCAATAAGTATACATTGTGATAGTCAATCTGCAATTGGAAGAGCACAGAGTAATATGTATAATGGTAAGTCTAGACATATACGTCGTAGACATAATACCATTAGACAACTACTCTCAACAGGAATTATCTCAATTGACTACGTAAAGTCAAGGGATAATATTGCGAATTCGCTAACCAATGGGTTAAACAGAGAGTTAGTTGAGAAATCGACAAGAGGAATGGGACTGAAGCCCATGAAAGAATAAGTTGGTATAAAGGAAACCCAACCTAGTTGACTGGAAATCCTATAACTTAGTGATGTCACTGTGGGGGTTATCCCTAAAACCATTCCTATATAAAATATCAGTGATACTGTAAAAGGAAAGGATAGCAATTTTGCTTTAATGATTCTTAAGTGGAGTAAATAAATTACTCAAAATTAAGTAATCACCTATGTGGGAGAGAAGTGGGGCTACTTTAAAGGAGAATTATTTAAGGGTTAAATTGTTTAGAAACTCTTGCAGAACCAGGTTGATGTTCATGGCCAAAACGAACATAACTATGAGAATTGAACAAACGTTTAGATGATTCATGTGTGAAGTGTATGGTTCATTTACATAAGAAAGTTAGACAGTTCAAGGACATCATGTCTACTGGACAACTAGTAAAGTAAATATACTTTCACAAGGAAAGGTTTAAAGGGTAACACCTACCCATCCCATGCAGGTTTCAATTGTTGAACACTATCACAGAGTCAAAACTAAAACAATTTTCATTCATGTAGGGGATTGTTGGAAATATGAGATAAATTGATGGGTGAATGAATGAGAAATTGATGCTCAAAGAACACCCTTGAGTTGGAAGTGGGAAGTGAAAAGCACTAGTCCCACATTGAAAAAGAAAGAAGGCTATGTAGTGCTTTATATACGGTTACACTTATTTGAAGTGATAACTATCATAGCACAAATACTATGCCTCGCGCGCAGGCGCAGGTGGTGCAAATCCAACGCCTGAGAGCTAAAACTTGGGCTCGAGCGCACGTCCCGTGTACACGATTGCAGGACCGAAAAGTGGGCCTCGCGACGAGCCCAATTTTGCTAGCCTTCTGATTTAATTTTTTTTTTCAACTCAAATTGATACAGATTTGTAACGTATGATTAATGGTGCGTTAAATTGTATTGTTACGGAGTTAATTTTATAACGGCAAGCTGTGATTTGGTAACGGTAGAATTAATTGGCCATTATTCCAGACGCGAATTGATTTTGTAACGGCAGATTTAATCGGCCGTTATTATTCCCGAACAGCTCTCCCCTCTGTTCTATTTTTATCGAAATCGTTCTTCCTCTGTTTAATGTTCTCTGCATTTGTATTGTTTTCGATAGTGTTCATTTATGCAATTTGTTCAAGTTCGCCGGAGGCTTTGAAGTTCTGATTACTTCTTAGTCGTCTACCATTGCATCCTGGGAGACAGACATTCACGGAATCTCAGACGCGTGCTGAAGGGAACGAATCTGTTTTAAGGAAACTGTGTCAAACACAGGTCTCGGTATTCATTTGTATCGATTTCAACTTTGTTATTGTAATTTCGTTTTCTTTGCGATTTTGAATTGTTTGTAATATTTATGCTAATGCCGATTTGACTTGTTCAACAAATAACTCGGTAAGTAATGTCGTTATGCTTGTGGTTTCCGTCGAAAATAGAGAATTTTTGCCGAACTCCTTTAGATAATGCAGCAAACCGAACTGTTAAACAGAAGTTTTGGCCTTCAAGAACACTGCTCCTTAATCACTGTGCAATGACATGAGCTCAATCTGGTGGTTCTTGCATCTCTAGCGCTATGCCTCAACAAAAAAGTAAAGAAAATCGAGAGTACAATTTGGAGTAAGTAAAATATCCTTAACTGATTACATTTTGGTCGGACGGGTCATATTCACTACTTTGTTCTTCTCTTTGTAATTTGAATGCATTTATACGACACGTTTACCACCTTTCTTTGCCGCGTTTTATTATTTTTTGTTATATAAAATATAGAAAATTTACCACAAAAGTCCCAAATTTATTGTACGGATACCTAGTACAGTCCTAAATATATCAATTTGGCTAATTTAGTCTTAAAATCTTTTGATAATGTACAAATATAGTCATTTCGATTAATTTTCACTGGAAATAACTAATGTAGAAGTCAGTTGTTTTACGTGGCACGGCTGGCGCTGACGTGAATTTTTTTTACCATTTTAAAATAATTTTTCTGAATTTTAAATAATTTTTATTTACTTTTTTCTCTTTTCTTGTTTTTCTTTTTCCTTTTTTCTTATTTCCCTCTGCCAGTCCGCCACTTGGCGGTAGCCAGTGTACGTTGTTAGCCACAGGCGAGGGTCGTGATGCCTCAATGTGGCTGGCAACAACAGTTAAAAAATAAGAAAGAAAGAAAGGAAAAGAAAAGAAAAGGAAAAAAAAAGAAATGAAAGAGAATGATTCAGAAAAATATATTTATAAATTGTAAAAATTATCTATGTCAGCATCAGTCATGTCACCTAAGATGGCCGGCGCCCATGTTAGTGATTTCCGACTAAAATTGATCAGAACAATTATATTGACAAATTGTCAAAAGGTTTTAGACTTAAATTTACCAAATTAAAAAGGTTTAGAACTGAACCGGTGTTCATACAATGATTTATGACTTTTTTTGGTAATTATCCCCATAAAATATTACTGCTCCTCTATCTTAGGAGTCATTTTAAGAGGAGACAGACATGCGTGAACAATTCCTTGAAATTTCGAGGACAAGTAACAATGGTCACAAGCATTGTTGTACATTCTCAAAAGGTCTGGAGGTGTTCTTACCCTTTTGAGTCTCGAGAGGGTTTTAAGTGGTTCGGAAGTATTGCGGATGCATCCCAACTCTTGAATTATAGTTGCGCTCCTAAGTAAAACTAAAAACAACGAAATCATCCCAGCCTTTAAGTACTTAATTAAGGATCTTACTAGTAATCTACCTTTTATTTCCTATAGCTATTCGTCTCACCATATATTAATTCGGCTGCTTGTTATCTAAAAACTAAATCTGGAAATTAAGGTCCTAAATTGCATTGGCATCATCTTCGTTCTTTGAAAGGGATCCAAACAAAAACTCCAACAAGTCATCGATACTACCGATACCATTGTCTAACATTTCAATATATGGAGATATCGTTTGCGATAGCACATTTTCTATCTGGATAGGTTCGACATATGATTTTACATTGACTTATTATGTGATAATTAACTACTGCAGTCATCGATTCCTAATTAACCCGGGCTGCCCCACCAGGTAGTGGTCGCTTTCTAAGTGGTGGTGGTTTCTCTCCATATGGTGGTTGCGCTCCATATGGTGGTTCATCTCCAGGTGGCGGTGGTTCCTCTCCGGGTGGTGATGGTTCCTCTCCACAAGGCTTGGTAAAAAAGCAGCGGCGCCGGAAGCCTTTGCACTTGCCACCTTCGAAGCCCTCGTCGTGGCAGGGAAGGCCACAGTTGTGGCTGCTCATGCATATTCCTTTGAATTTTTGGCTCTCTGACTCGCACATCCGTCCTTCACCTTCCCCCACAACCTCCTCTGCACAAAAATCCTTACGAGACCCCACACATACATGCAAGGTATTCAAGTTAGACCCGACGCAGGGCGGGACGGGACCACCACTGGCTCCCTAGGTCCAACGCCGTCAACTGCCAGGCTTGAATGGACTTGTATTGAGCTCATAAGAGAAGGCTTGACAGCTCAATCTTACTGTGTCGGGCTAAAAAAAACCCTCACTCATGCCCGCTTTTAAATTAAAATTGTTTTATTTAACTTTCTTTTGTAGAACCGACATGGCATTGGCGGACTGATTTACTCTCATCTCTTTTTTATTTTAATCGTCATTTGATGTCCCGATTTAGCTTTCGCACACTAGATTAGGTTCGCATCTTTAGTCCAATTGAAGGTAGTTTTAGGAGATTTGCAAGAAGACAACCATATGCATTTTAAGATAATAAATATACAAAAAGTAGTCTCGCATTATGATTGTGACTTTTAGCGACCTGTTTAATACTTCTTTCTCTCGGTCTATTATTGAATTTGTATGTATATTCCAATTTCATAAAAAGAAAAAAACATAAAAATACTCATGAAGACTTTTGTTAGATAATCTGTCTATTAGAAAACACGTGACACAAGCGCTAATTTTGATAAGACTTTTAGTAGGTAATTTGTCTGTAGGAAAACATATGACACAAGTGCCATTTTTGAATAGGTGTCAAAGACTTGACACTCGCGAATAATGTCACTTCTTCACCCACGATAATTGACTTTGTGTATAGTTTGACAAAAGAATTCTCATAAGCAGATACCCTCGACAGCACAACATGTCCCAAATAAATTCACACGTTGATGGGATTGAATAGGGATGTGGGCATTGTTTCTTGACTAGGGATTACTTAGGAAAAGCCAGAAACACGCAAGATGAAAATCAGGAGAGTGATGATGGTGAGTGGCCAGGGTCTTACGAGGAGGAAGGACGAGGAGCAACAACAGCAGGAACAGCCCCATGCATCTTCTCTCCATTTTGCTTCTCCTTCCTGAATCCACACCGACCGCTGTCTTAATTATGATAACAAGCTCTGGTTGGAATTGATTAGTAATGAGGTTTGGTTTGCCATCTTTATAAAGGAGTGAGAGAGTGAGACGATCGGCGGTTTAGCAGAAAGTTAATTGCCATAGTAAACGTCGGGTTTAGTCAACTTCCCAAATGCCAGGTGGAGCTGCGCGCTTCTCCATTTGTGCTGTAAACCCTTTCTTGAGGCCGAATCTCATCCGAATCCGATCCCCTGTAGGCTGAATGGATCTCCGCCATTAATGCTATGGATGGGCCTTGCATAAGTTGACCATTGTGATTGTAACTGCTATTCCCATAAAATAAATTGCAAATGGTGTGGTCATATTTTTTGGTATATGTTGAAATTAAAGCATTTTGTCGAACTTTTTAAGTAATGCAGCTTAACTTCATGAGGGGGGTAAAAAAAGTCCACCAACTAGTAAACAAATGTTCAGGCAACCGCATAATGATAGGAGCTCAATCTCGTTCTTATTATTGTAATTATGAGTTAATGGCTCAACAAGTCTCTCCAGATCATTTTCTGTAGCAGTTTTCTTTTCCTTTAACATACATGAATTATTGTAATTATGAGTTAATAGCTTAACATGTCTCTTCATATCAATTTTTGTGGGAATTTTCTTTGTCTTTAATAGACATATATGAAAGAACATGTGTTTTCATATCATCTCATTTCAATCTCTATAATTTGAAATCAACTATTCTCCGTCATAGACAGAAGCATTAGGAAAAGAATCTCTTCTCTTTAATTTTCTCATTAATTAATCTCTAAGTGTTCCAGTTCAAGAAAAAGTTTGATTGAGTTTTATTTGCATAGGAGAAAATTATCCAAAAAGTCTTAAATCTATTATATTTTTGCCAATTCAGTCCTAATTTTTTTTCATAAAAAGAAAAAAAAAACATAAAAATACTCATGAAGACATTTGTTAGATAATCTGTCTATGAGAAAACACGTGACACAAGCGCAAATTTTGATAAGACTTTTATTAGGTAATTTGTCTATAGGAAAACATATGACACAAGCGCCATTTTTGAGCAGGTGTCAAAGACGTTACACTAGCGAATAATGTCACTTCTTCATCCATGATGATTGACTCTGTGTATAGTTTGACAAAAGAATTTTCATAAACAAAGGTACCCTCGATCGGACAACATGTCCCAAATAAATTCACACGTTGATGGGATTGAATAGGGACGTGGGCATTTTTCTTTTACTAGGGATTACTTAGGAAAAGCAAGAAACACACAAGATGAAAATCAGGAGAGTGGGGTCTTACGAGGAACAAGGACGAGGAGCAACAACAGCAGGAACAACCCCATGCATCTTCTCTCCATTTTGCTTCTCCTTCCTGAATCAAAACCGACCGATGTCTTTATGATAACAAGCTCTGGTTGAAATTGATTAGCAACGATGTCCGATTGCCATCTTTATATAGGAGTGAGAGTGAGATGGGGGTTTAGCGGAAGTTAATTACCAGAGTAAACGTCGGGTTTAGTCAACTTCCCAAGTACAGTGACAAACATCTCTTCTCATGCCAGGTGGAGCTGCGTGCTTTCTCCATTTGTACTGTAAACCCTTTCTTGAGGCACAATCTCATCCGCATCTGATCCTCTGGAAGCTGCATGGATCTCCGCCATTAATGCGATGGGCCTCCCATCAGTTGACCATTGTGCTTGTAACTGCTCAACCCGAGCCATTCCCATATAATAAATTGCAAATAATTCGGTCAAATTTTTCGGAACATCCATTTGTATATGTCAAAATTAAAGAATTTTGTGGAACTCTTTATGTCACACCCGAATCCAATAAGAATAGTGGATGACATAACCTCCTTCAACTCGAAGGACATAATTTCAAACATAACCAATATTAGAGTTTTTATAATCCATAAAAAAGAATATGTACATAATTATCAACTAAATCTTAGAAACTCATCTAAATTATATATAGCTCGTTCATACCCAAAAATTCCTCTATCAAAATGAGCATCATACCATCATCTTTCAATATCAAAAATTAAATCCTGACCCAATCTCATAGATCGGAATACATTTCATAAACCAAATAGATGAGCGATCAATTCGCAAAGCAATACATATATATCCTTTCATAATACCTTGTTGATACCTAAATTTTGGCTAAATCATTTACAAATTTATTGCATAGAAAATTTGGGACCGACCCTAGCCCCTCAACAAAAATATTAATTTGCATATAAATTTTAGGAATATTTTGCGTATAGATAAATTCATTGCATTTTAATTGGACTGTGGCGATGAATAGACCTAAATCAGTTGCATGGACTGTGCTAGCACTAAATGTAAATTCGGCCAACACATGGGAAGGCCGTGGCCGAAATTTGCAATAAAAAGGAATACAGTTCTAAGCTTTAATTAATCGGGTTTAGCCCATTAAAATTAAAAGCTTTGAATTTAATTAGAATAGGCCCTCGAAAGGGTAAAGCCTGTCACTACCTAAGCCCGCAGAATAGAGAAATTCCGCTAGCCCGTGGGGGGATATGATGGCCGAAATTCACAAGGGAAAAAGGGCCTAATTGGCCAAATTTGATCTTAATTTAGCCCACTGAAAGTCCAATTAAGAAATGGCCTTAAGTTATTAGAGTCTGTTATCATAAGCCCTAAATTAAGCCCACGAGGGGGCTAAATTCGGCCAAGCTTGTAAGACAGGGGCTGGCCGAAATTCCTAGAGATGAAGAGGCCTTGATTGGCTCAATTAATTGCAATTTACCCATTAAGGTTTGACTAGAGAATGGTCTTGGAGCTTTGAAGCCAGTTACATAAGAAAGGCCGAAACTCAAGCCCGCTAATCAACCTTAGACCTAGGTTAATGGTATAAATATAGCGTTATGTCTTAGAATTTCAGGTCGGCAATGCATTATTCAGAGTGCATAGAGAGAGAGAGAGAGAGAGAGAGAGAGAGAGAGAGAGAGAGAGAGAGAGAGAGAGAGAGAGAGAGAGAGAGAGAGAGAGAGAGAGAGAGAGAGAGAGAGAGAGAGAGAGAGAGAGAGAGAGAGAGAGGGTTTTGGGCCGAGTCTCATCCAACTGAGACTCCTTCGGCGCCGATGTTGCTTTGCCGTGCCGACCACCCTATGGCGAATGTTGCTCCTGCTAATTGAAGCGTCTGTTGCCCTTGTCGCTTGTTGCTCCGACGATGATTAGTGGCAACTTGTTGACCCTTGCCAATGCTCGTCGTTCCTCGCCATTGCTATTGCACCTAATCCATAACGGCTCAAGCTGCCTCTTATTCTATATAGAGGTGAGTAAGATGGATCACTCAAATCGGGACCAGGACCAGACCAACTGGTTTGGTCCGGTTCTCGGGAATATCGGTCCGGTTCCTAGTTCCTAAAAGTGGAACTAGTGTCTGGGCTGTTCGGTTCCCAGTTCTAGGGTGAGAATTGAACCGATAAATATATATTTATGATTTTTTCATATATATTTATTTATTTTTTAAAATTTTTGAAAAAGATAGAAAGCTTAATTTAATTTCCTCAATTCTCTCTTACATTTACTAATAAGTGATTGGTCCCATTGGAACCGGACTGAACTGGATCGAACTGGACCGATGGTCGGGTCCGATCCACGGTCCCAAAACTAGCCGGTTCGGTCCCCAGTCCTAGAAACTAGGACCGGTCCTCTCGGTTTGGTTCCCGATTCTTGGGTTGGACTGGGCCGGACCGAGAACCACTCACCCCTAGTTCTATATAGCCTTGACAAGTCCCTTCATCGCCAATGGCCTTCATAGCTGCTAAGCCTATTGGCTAAGGCGAGCCCAATCATCGAGTCTCGTTGACCATGGGTGAGGCCCAACCTCACCAAATCCGACGAGATCGTGCCTCACCCAGCCCAGTTTGAGGTTGCCCTCGCAGCCATCTAATGTGGGCTTGAGCCTCGCCAGCCATGGGTGAGGCCTAATCTTGCTAGATCTAGCGAGGTCGTGCCTAGCCTAGCCTAGCATGAGGCCGTCCTTGTGGCCATTCGACGAGGGCTTGAGCCTCGCCTATGGCTAGCGGGGCGAGCCGGCCCTTGCCTTCAGCCGATCGTCGGACAGGCGATTAGCTGGAGGAAGAAGAAAGGGAAAAGAAAGAAAAGAAAAGAATAAAATAGTAAAAAATATGAAAATGTATTAAAATATTATTAAAAGTTGTTCATGTTATCACTGGGCCACATAGGCCGGTCTACGTCATGTTGGTAATATTTGGCCAAAATTGATCGAATGGACTGAATTGTCACAAATACAAAAAGATTTATAACTGAATTGACACAAAAAATAGGACTAAATTGACACAATTGCAATAGATTTATGACTATTTTGGTAATTTTTCCTAAATAATGACATTTATTTATTTCAAATTTTAATAAAAATAACAAAAATTTCATATGTATGTCACGTAGTTTGCATGCTAGGTTTTATCTAATTAAAATTGAATGTCATATATGTTAGTTTTCATTTGAAGATAAAAGAAAACCCCAACAAAATAATAATTGATTGTTTTGGTGTGTTTATTTCCATTGCTTTCTTGTAATTTCTTGCTTTGTTTTTCTTGAGTGTTACATTAGTGATTGTGCACGTGCATGAACACCTCACATGTTAATGGCTAGGTTAAAATCGATTCAATTTGCTTGCAAAACATTTCTTTTTTTTATTATAAAAAAAGGTATCAAAATGGTATTAGAGTAATCTAGCGTAATTAAGTCTCGAATTCATAATCTTTGGTTCGTAGGAGGAAAGTAACTCTCAATAGTTTAATTGAGTTTCCAATCGATTCACCAAAAATTAATTAGTGGCAGCTCCGAAATGAAAATCAACTTGAACCTTAAGTTGTAAATTAGTATGAGCTTGGGAGAGCCCGACCAAGGTGTAAGTTTTATAATCCATTAGCAAACCCGTGCACCTTGAGAGAGGGTCGCGACATATATTTCCTAGGTAGTAAATGCTTGATCTAGACTTTTATACAACAAAAAAGCCATTTCGTAACTCATACTACAATTACTCCATATCACTTTTGTAATATGAGTTTACAAGTTCAAAGAAGAGATAACACTACTCACTTGTGAACGCCTAACACCAAACAATAATGGTTACTTGAATAGACAAACTCGTAATCCTATTAAGTGAGCGAAAAACAACTTTAAAATCGAGTAAAACGCTACCTCAACTACAAATTGGCTAAATGAAGCTCGCTAACAAAACTCTCAATTGAAGCAGATATTCTAAGCTATCCGTAATTTGAAGCTTGAGTGCGAAACTATAGATTTCGCCTCGACTAAACCATCATTCCAAATCGATTTTCGTCAAACCAATGACTCTTCAACGCCTTAATCTACCATTTCCATATAATTCCATAGATTATTAACTCCAAAGTCGGATCTCGCAATTCAAATTTCACATAACTTCGAATATATGGCCAGATTATATGAACTAAGGACTCGAATCCTTACCAGATGTTGTAAAATGTAGTTAATCCAACTTGTCGAGTGTTGGAATCAAATTATTCTCTATTTTTTCCTCTCTCCTCTCCACGTTTTCATCTCTCTTTTTTTGGACTTTTTGACTAGTCAACACCGCAATATTACAATTTAAATAATGCAGCTTACCTTCATAAGGGGGTAAAAATAGTCCTCCGACTAGTAAACAAAAGTTCAGGCAACTGCCTAATGACATGAGCTCAATCACGTTCTTACATATGTAGCAAAAGTGGAAAAAAAAAAAAACCCCAAGCGTTAAACTTTAACCTTTTCTTTCCCCGCTCTTTTCGTAAATTTTCATTAACGGATCATGTTGTGGCCGGACATGTCATTTTTATCTTTGTCCTTCTCTTCCTAATTTAAATGGATTTCGTCGTGAATTCATTCATCTTTCTTGTCATGTTTAAAGATCTATGTTATATAAAGAGATGATGAGATTTTCAACTAGTTTGGATTGGCAATCAATGGGAAGTAGGAATTAGTCTAAGTCAATAGCGTGTTCAATTTTGGAGACTCACAAGAATACAAATGGATGTCATAGTCGGCAGTCTTATTGGTGCTCTGACTTGGAACTAGTGGCCTTTTCTGACGGCTTTTTAACAGTTCACCGAAAAAGCCTTTGGCTTAAGATCAGCCTTGAGATCGCAGGGGTCTTCACTCTTCAGCGATCTCTCTTCTCCTTTGTTGTTTTCTTAGTCTCACTCAGCAGATTGGCTGCTTTGGAGAATCTCGACTGCTTCAAGCATTATGAAAGCCTTTGTGGCACCTTCCATGTGTCTTGTTCTCTTCTCTTGTAATGCTTTTGTTGCCACTGCACTAGATACCATAACAACAAATCAGTCAGTTCGAGATGGCGAGAGCCTACTTTCTGCTGGTGGGACATTTGAGCTCGGGTTCTTCAGTGCGGGCGATCCCCAAAAGCGATATCTGGGAATATGGTACAAGAAAATAACCACAATGACAATAGTGTGGGTTGCAAATAGAGTCGCACCCCTTGCAGATGCATCAAGTACTTTGAGGGTTACCAGCCGCGGAAGTCTCGTCCTTCTGGATGGGATGGGAAGTGAAATCTGGTCGTCCAACTTGCCGATACCAGCACGTAATCCAGTTGCGCAGCTCTTGGATACAGGAAATCTTGTTGTGAGAGACGCAGATGGCAGTGATTCCAATAATTTCCTGTGGCAGAGTTTTGACTATCCTACAGATACATTTCTAGCTGGTATGAAGATAGGATGGAATAGAACATCAGGCTTCAATCGTTATTTAACGTCATGGAAGAGCATTGATGATCCTTCTCCAGGCAACTTCACGTATCAAATTGATCCGAATGGCTACCCACAACTCCTATTGAAGCAGGGTTCTGACATCAAGTTCAGGTCAGGACCATGGAATGGTCTTCGATGGAGTGGCACACCTAATTTAAATCCAAACCCATATTACAGGTATGAATTTGTGTTAAATGAGGAAGAGATGTACTACCGCTACGAGCTCCTCAACAGTTCGGTCATTTCCAGGAAGATATTGATGCCCAGTGGCATCGTACAACGATTCACTTGGATTGACCGAACGCAGGGTTGGACGCTTTACCTCACCGCACCAATTGACCAATGTGACAACTATGCATCATGTGGTGCCTATGGTAGCTGTAGGGTTGATACTTCCCCAGTGTGTAGGTGCTTGAAAGGCTTTGTGCCCCAATTATCTCAAGAATGGGATATTTTGGATTGGTCAAATGGGTGCGTGAGGAGAAATCCTTTGGATTGTGACAAGGACATATTTGTGAAGTATTCTTGGTTAAAATTGCCGGATACTCAGTCTTCCTGGTTTAACACGAGCATGAATCTTCAAGAATGTGAAGTCGTTTGCAAGAAAAATTGTTCCTGTACAGCTTATTCAAACTTAGACATCAGAGATGGAGGAAGTGGTTGCTTGCTGTGGTTCGTCGAGCTGATTGACATTAGAGAGTACAACAACTACGGGCAGGACCTCTACATCCGGATGGCTGAATCAGAATCAGGTATTAATTCATTATAGACTGGAATTAGCTAGATACTGAAGAGGAAAATGGACATACATCTTTGAAGGAGAGCTTAGAGAAGTTAAATATCAGTGATACCTAGTTCTTACTCCTGATCCTGTATGCTTCTTCTCTTAGGTTTACTACCGTCACACCAAAAGAAGCATAAGCTGGTCATCGGCTTGGCAATTTCTTTCGGGTCTGTTTTCCTCTGCCTGGTTCTTACCATCTGCATTCTACAATACAAGAAGAAAATGGAGCTTGCCGAAGGTAAACCATACTTTATGATACGGTACTGTCAGATTTTGTATTCTGGTGCTCATCATACCCAGTTTTTACATTAGCCATTTCGTCACTTACAAGTAGGTATTTTACCAGACCTCCCAATACCTATTCTATAATTGAGCACAAGAATTTCTTGTCTCGTGTTCATTACATTAATCACCCTTTGGTAGAAGCGAAGTTTTTTTCAGTAAGACTATTATTAGAGGGGATTCTGCATTCACGCCACATTCAGCATTCATCCTCACCCAGCCCAACAGTTATAAGGCTTTCTATTAATTTTATCTAACTATTCCACATCACCAATGAGAGGTCACATAAAAGATTCCATGATGAACTGAGAAAATCAGTTAGTCTCAACCAATCGTTCAAGGCACTTGTGTGTCAGTATCAGATGTACGAAACAATGTCAAACTACTAGATATCAATCGCAATCATGTTTTCCTAATATGATCGCGATTCGATGCTTTCATTATTAGCAAATTAGCATGCTTTTGTAGCATCATGATTGAAGGAAATCTGAAGTAATGCAGAAGCCACACAGACATTTGCTGTCCTAGCAAATCAACTTCCATATAATTTGTGCTACAGGTAAAAAGGGGAGTTTGGAATCAGGAGATAACTATGAAAGCCAGAAGGAAGATCTTGAGTTGCCGCTATTTGACTTGTCTACAGTAGCTATTGCTACGAATAACTTTTCAACCGACAATAAGCTTGGAGAAGGTGGTTTTGGACCTGTCTACAAGGTACTAAAATCGCGCATGCTATTCTCGTGAAGGACATTGTTGCTGTTAGAGGATTGTAAAGTACTATCTCTGTTGCATTGGCATAATTTTTTTAATAAAAGTAAACCTGAATATGTTGATGGGAGGCTGAATAGTGTGATCCCAAAATGTTGAGTTACTGTGACTGGAATTCTAGTGAGAAAAAGAGTAGGCAAGCAATTATTTTTCACTAAACAAGTTGACCATATGCAGGGTGTGTTGGAGGGTGGTCAAGAAATTGCGGTGAAGAAGCTGTCAAGGAACTCAAGACAAGGGCTGCATGAGTTTAAAAATGAAGTTATATATGTTTCCAAGCTGCAGCACCGGAACCTAGTGAAGCTTCTAGGATGTTGCATTCAGGAAGAAAATATTTTAATCTATGAATTCATGCCCAACAGAAGCTTGGACTCATTTCTCTTTGGTTTGCTTACTTTCTCAATTCCTTAGAAGCATGCTAGAATTTTGTGAAAGCTCCAAAATACTGTCACTAGAGGAGCAAATTAGCAAATTACTAAATTGATGCCTTAATCCTTGTAAGTTACAAACCGTGCAGAGTTTACTAATGTGAAATGAATTTTTGACAGATCCAACGCAGAGAGAGCAACTGGACTGGTCAGCTCGTTTCAACATCATCATTGGAATTGCTAGGGGGCTTCTTTACCTTCATCAAGATTCCAGACTCAGAATTATTCACAGAGATGTAAAAGCTAGCAATATATTGTTAGATTATGAGATGAACCCTAAGATCTCTGATTTTGGCTTGGCTAAAAGCTTCGCAGGGAATGAGACAAAGGCAAATACTAACAGAGTGGTTGGAACATAGTAAGAACTTTTAATGCAGAAAGTGATGACCTTATTGCTCAATTTTCTTTTAAACTAATGGCTTCAATACATCAATTTCTGTAGTGGTTACATGTCTCCAGAATACGCTCTTGATGGAGTTTTCTCAACAAAATCTGATGTCTTTAGCTATGGTGTAGTGGTGCTTGAGATCGTAAGCGGGTTGAGAAACAGAGGGTTTCAACATCCAGACCATTATCATAATCTTCTTGGACATGTGAGTTCACAATACTGTTCTCCTTCTAAACGCAAGAATTGCACCTAACGGTTGATCTCAATGTGGTCAGGCTTGGATACTATTCACAGAAGGCAGGTCCATGCGATTGCTTGATAAGTTGGTTGAGAACTCGTGCAGTACTTTTGAAGCATTACGGTCTATTCATATTGGCCTATTGTGCGTGCAGCGATGCCCGGATGATAGGCCGAGTATGTCCGCGGTGGTTATGATGCTGGGAAGCGACATTGAATTGCCTCTTCCAAAAGAGCCAGGGTTTTTCAATGAAAGGAATCTACTCCAAGAAAACACGTCGCATAGTCAGCCAAACGAAATCACCATGACAATGTTATCTGCTCGATAAGAGAGTCATGGCCATGACTTGTATTTTTTTCTCTTTCTGTGAACCTTACACTCCATGTGGAAAATCAAAGTAAAAGTTCTTTAATGTCCTCCACTAGCTATACTTCCGAAAATACCGTATGTCCCATTTGGCTGCAGGTTGAATGTACATGCAATGTCTTGAGTCCGCAGATTCCGACATCCTCTTTTACAAATTTGCAAGCTGTATCAAGAACCATGAGGCAATACACCAAAAAATCTGCTAACAAGATAAGGGGAAACGGAAAGCCTAAGGGCAGATCATCATCGAAAGGCCAAGAGTTCCCGTTCAAGGGCATCTTCCCCAAAAACTCTGCATCGTTGGCCCAAAAAGAAAAATCTCGACAACTCTATATTTTTATATAAGGGTTAATACCGCGAAAAACCCCAAACTGGTACGTCTGTAATAATTTTACCCCAAATTAATTTTTTGATTATTAAAAATCCTAAACGGGTACATATATGACAAATTTACCCTAGATTTATTTCTGTTAAATTTTACTATCAAATTGCTCTGTTAAATGACACACGCCAATTGACGGATGTATCAATTCTATGTTTTAAGTTTATGATTTTTTGTGGTATTAATTCAATTTAATAGAAACTAATGGAGGGTAAATTTGTCACAAATGTACCAGTTCCGGATTTTTTGGTTAAAAATTAGTTTTTGGTAAATTTATCACAGATGTATCAGTTTGAGATTTTTTATGATCAAAAAATTAGTTTGAGGTAAAATTATCACAAAAATATCAGTTTGAGGTTTTTCGTGATATTATAATAACTCAGCGCTTAATCTCCACGTTAGAGCACAAACTTCCATATGATTGAGTTCCCTTTCACCATCGAAATGACTTTCCTTCAAGAAGGATGGCATGGACTTGGCACATGAACCTGGTCTATGCCAATTTCATATCAAAATTTGGGCGACGATGATTTTTACACTATATAGGTCCTCTTCCATCATTGTATAAACTTTTCCAGATGAGTAGGTCTTTTCAATGAGAGGGAGCTGCTTCAAGAACACACTTCTTCTCGCACGTTATCACCTTCTCCAGAGCAAAATCACAATGGCCACTGTTGTCTGCTCGCTCCTGATATAATTCGGAAAAAATGTTGGGACGGCGAAAGAATTGCATTACTTTTTGACCACACGTTCTCCTTCTAATCCTCAAAAGCGCCAACTTTACGTAGAATTCTGTACTTCAAAATGGTGTTTCAGAGATCAGACACCCCTCAAGATGGGTGTTTTTGCCTTTTTTTCATGGAGAAATGCCCACGAGCTTAGAGAAAGTATTTGACTTTTTGGTTTTGGTCGAAAGGGAGCGTATTAAACTGACCACTTGAAAAAGTTGCCTATCTTTCAGGGACATCCATTGACCGGGAAAAGTGTTAAAAAAAATCTTAAATCTTTTGTATTTGTGCCAATTTAGTCATAAATCATTTTTTAATGTCAATTCAGTCATAAATCTTTTACATTTGTACCAATTCAATCCCAAACCTTTTTTTGGTGCCAATTTAATCCTAAACTTTTTGCATTTGTGCCAATTGAGTCTTAAACCTTTTTTTGGTGCCAATTCAGTTCTAAACCATTTGCATTAGTGCCAATTCAGTCTTTTGACACGTGAATAGCTATTAGTCGAAAGGACTGAATTGGCACCAATGTAAAATGTTTATGACTGAATTGGTACTATAAAAAGGTTTAGGACTAAATTAGTATCAATGCAAAAGGTTTAAGATTGAATTGGCACAAATGTAAAAAGTTTATAACTGAATTGACACAAAGATTTCGGACTCAATTGACATCAATGTAAAAGATTTTGGACTTTTTTGACACTTTTCTCCTTGTTGACCCACGAGAGAATAGAGTACAGCCTGCAAATTGTACCAGTGCACGTAAAGCCGGGGATGAAATGAAGGATGCTTAATATTTACACACTCTCTCTATCTATGCTTAATATTTACACACTCTCTCTATCTCTGAATGAAGGGAAGGATGCCTAATATTTACACTCTCTCTATCTCTCTCTTATTCATTGATCTCAACTCGATGGTTGTGCTGTGGTGGTGATTGGCTGCTGTAGTTCGTTGGTAATGGTCAACGGTGATGAAGATGGCCGTTGGTCGAAGAATGCGAGATTGAACGATGGTACATAAGGTGGTTAGTTCTCTCTCTTCCGCCCCCCGTCCTCTCTTTTTTACTCTAATAAACTTACAAATTGTCTCTTTTAATGTCACACCCCGAAACTTACCAGAATGGGGAATGACACAACTGTCCTTCCACCGAAGGACGTAGCCTTAAGCCACAATCAAAGAATAAACTTCCAAATATCCCCATTGATATTACTCGCTTTATCAGCTATTAACCAAGGAACCTGAAAAAATTTGGAAAAGAGAAGGGGGAGTAACCATAGTTCAGTAAGTTATGCGTATCCCTTCAATTATATCGAGCATCTACTATGATGTATATAACAATACTAGAAACTCAGACTTCAATCTAAATAAAATTAAATACGAGCTGTTTCATTTCTACAAAATTTTGTACAAGTTAGAAATACTCATTTAATCACCATCACAAGACAAACATTAATGGTTCATTTCATTGATCAATCTCAAATCACACATCAATGGTCTATTCTATTGATGAATCTTATATCACATCACACGTCGATGGTTCATTCTATCAACCAATCTATTACTCAATATCAAACCATAATCACGACACAACGCCTTATAATAAGGCGATCAAAATTCTCCCTTTGACAAGGTCTCCACCTATAAAGCCAGTGGCTCGGCTCAGAAGGATATCCTGCCCCTCAATGAGCTTATAGCGATATTAAGCATGAAACAATCTTCTCTAATAATCCACAATACATTTTACAAACCAATCATATAAATTTTCGCAACTTAGTTCATCCAATAAAAATACCTTTTCGTAAGGCATTTATCATATCATTTCATAACCAAATTCGTAAATCGATAAGTATAACCTTTTTCGACGTTTCTCAAATCATCTCATAACTCATTCTATAAACCAGTTCGCGAAACGATACATATGTGTCATTTCAAAATACTTTTCATTACACCATTCTCAAATATTAAAATGGTAGTAATTGCTCGATTCAAACTTTTATGCAACAAGCATGCTTTAATAACATGTACTATACTTAAATCCTTATCACTTTTAAGAGATGAGTTTATAAATTCATAGAAGAGATAGCACTACTCACCTAAGAACGCTTACGATAAAAAAATAAAGATTACTCGAACCGTGGAACTCGGTATCCGAACGTTATAATATGAAGTCAAATCAGCTTGGTGGGGTCCCGCGGCGCAAAATCCTCCTCTTTTCTCTTTCCTCTTATTTCTTCTTTCCTTTCTCTTTCTCTCTCTTTTCTTTTCTATTTTTCCCGAGCTCTCGGTCTCCCTGTCTCGTTCTTTTTCCTCTTTAAAAACTAGGTTCACTTTTCCCTCTCTTTGTTGACTTTTCAACCCCTTTTTCTTTTTTTTTTTGGATCAAAAAGTCCAAATATTACACTTAATGGAAAATATTGATGGCTATTTTTAATTACCAATATTAAATGTTGCCCCAACAACCTTCATTTTAAGGTCAGCGGTCAACTAAGGGATGCTATTCTTAAAAACAAGAAAAAGAAGAGAGTAAATGCTAGTGTTTATATAGTTTGGGAGTTAAAAAACTACGGAGTTTGAAGGCTTTTAAGATATTCATCCTATCTATAATTAGTAAAATTCATGCATGATTAGTAACTTTTCTATAATCTGAAGCAATTTCAAGGATATCAGTCAATAGCAATCCTTACACAGGTTTAGTAAGTTTTTCGGTGATCGAACAAGTGATACCAGCTATTGCTGGTAATACGAGCCACAGATTCATCCATTTCTAATTAAACAGAAGCACATAATTACCATGTTACTGATTTATCCTTATTTATCTTATCACCAGGGTAAAATGGCAGTGATATTGTTAAGTGGGTCGACTACGGAAAAGTCCGGTCATGCCATTCTATGAACCAAAGAGCTATTCATCTTTGGTCGCGCGGCTTGAAGCTTGGAATCTTTTTTGATACAAAAGACATATAACTAGTCCAAGTTGATGAAAATACGATAAGCTAACCTCTTACGTGGAAGATTCCAAGTGTTTTCCATTTTTGCATAATTTTGCTCTAATTAAAGATGGACTTGCGGCAAGAAATTTGGTAGATATCTCTGAATGATTTGCAAGCGTTGACCTTGAAATTCAATGGATACAACCCTTTTAGTGACAATACTAATTGTGACTTGCCTGAGTGGTTGTTCAATCAGCCATTGTGATAATCTTGGCGAGCTTCAAACACAATGAGAACCATACAGTCTTTTTCCATGATTTTTCTTTTTTATGCCTCTTCACTTTACGTTGCTCAAGTTTCCGAGGCACTAGATACCATCACTGTGAATCAGTCCATCCAAGATGGTGGGAGCCTAGTTTCGGCAGGTGGGACGTTTGAACTAGGATTCTTCAGCACTGGTGTCCCATCAAGGCGATATCTGGGGATATGGTACAAAAAGGTAACCGCTATGACAGTAGTATGGGTTGCAAATAGAGTCACACCGCTTGTGGATTCATCAGGTACTTTGAAGGTTACTGGCTTGGGATGTCTTGTCCTTCTGAACGCCAATGGAAGTGAAATTTGGTCATCCAACTCGTCCACAAATGCACGAAATCCAGTTGCACAGCTCTTGGATACAGGAAATCTTGTCGTGAAAGATGTAGATGGAACCGGTTCAAGTATTTTATTGTGGCAGAGTTTCAATTACCCAACAGACACGCTTCTAGCGGGCATGAAGTTGGGAAGGAATCGAACAACAGGCTTTGAACGCTATTTAACGTCATGGAAGAGCATTGATGATCCTTCTCCAGGTAACTTTACATATAAAATCGACCCAAGTGGCTTCCCACAAAGCCTCCTGAGGCAAGGTTCTGTTGTCAAGTTCCGGTCGGGACCATGGAATGGTGTTCGATACAGCGGATTGCCTAATCTAGATCCTAACCCATATTACAGTTACGAATTTGTGTTGGATGATGATGAGATTTACTACCACTTCGAGCTCCTTGACAGTTCGTTCATTTCCAGGCTGGTATTGAGTTCAAATGGCATTGTACAGCGCTTCACTTGGATTGATCGAACACAGGGTTGGACGCTTTACCTTACTGTACCAATAGACAACTGTGACACCTATGCATTATGTGGTGCCTATGGTAGCTGTAAGATTGATGAGTCCCCAGTATGCAGGTGCTTGAAAGGATTCACACCCAAGTACTCTCAAGAATGGGGCATCTTGGATTGGTCAAATGGGTGCATCCGGACAACTCCTCTGGATTGTGGAAAGGACATATTTGTGAAGTACTCTGGGGTGAAATTGCCAGATACAAGTAATTCTTGGTTTAATAAGAGTATGAATCTTCAAGATTGCGAAGAAGTTTGCGAGCAAAATTGTTCCTGTATGGCGTATTCGAGCTTGGACATCAGAGGAGGAGGGAGCGGTTGCTTGCTGTGGTTTGGAGAGTTAATTGACATTAGAGAGCTAAACCAAAACGGGCAAGACCTCTACATCAGGATGGCAGCCTCAGAATCAGGTATTCATAGAGTATAAACAAGAATTGGCTAAAACCTGAAGAAAAAAATGGTCCCATGACTTTGACGAATCACTTAAAGAAGTGTTGTACCGGTAATTCCTGGTTCTAACTCTTGATCTGTATGCCCTGCTGCTTGTCTTAGATCTACTACAGTCAAAGCGAAAGAAGCAAACGCTGTTCATTGGCTTGGCAATTTCGTTCGGGGTTGTTATACTATGTATGGTTCTAACTTTCTGTATTCTACAGAAAAAGAGGAAGAAAATGAAGCATCATAAAGGTAAACCATATTATACTGTGTGTTGCCACCGATCTCACTTGCAGTTTGTTCGATGCACTCCTAGTGTATGCTAGACTAGTTGATGAATAGGACTTCCTAATCTGCTGGCTCTTTGATACGATGATATTGGAGTGAAAACTTTCTAAATATGGTTTTTTTTTCCCATTTTGTGGACTCAATTTCTCACTGATCTTACTCATTATGCTTACTAGGTAAATCACCAACAATTGATTAAAAACTTAAAATTTGGTTTCGAATTGGCAATTGGTAACTAGACATATCAGATTAAGCAATAGCATAGGCCAAGCGTAGCTTATGTAGGAAGAAAATGATTCCATGATTCTCAAGGATAAAAATCTTCAGAACAATAGGGAAATTTAAAGCGGACCCCCGCATAATGAGTTCTGCGCACTCCATTTAGCTTTTGAACTAGCCTTTCTGTTACATGCAGGTATGGATTTTGCAAGAAATCCAAGTATCTTTTCTATTACTGCACTCATTTTGTTTCAATAGTAAGTCTTATTTCTGTCATAGCACCGTTTTATATCCCTGCATGTTCTTTGACCACATCTTTGATTTTGCTGCAGGTAAAGATGACAGTTTTGAATCAGGAGACAACTCTAAATGCCAAAAGGAAGATCTTGAGTTACCAGTGTTTGACTTGGGTACAGTAGCTATTGCTACTAATAACTTCTCAGAAGAAAATAAGTTGGGGGAGGGCGGTTTTGGACCTGTCTACAAGGTGATAAAATAATGCATACTATCCTCGAGAAGTTCACTATTCTATTTGATGAAATTACCTTGTTTTTCTTCAACATGGTAAAATACTTGCATTAGAAGATACTTGTCCTGTAGACCTTATTTTTGTTCTTGAAAGGATAGACTATGATGGCATTTTAGTTTTTACTTTCACAACGTTTATCAGCAATTTAAATCAGCTTGTTCGTGATTTCAAGAATCTTTTCTTGATTTTACTCATATATTGGTTGATATTATCACAGGCTTTTAAACTATCATCTCTTCTTGAAAATTCATACACATGATTTCAAGATGAAAATGGGAGGCTGAATAACTCAGTTTCGAAAAGGCTAAAATTTCCGTGAGCATTCAAGCCACCAAAAAGATAGCGAGCAAAATAATTATTAAGTTGATGTATGGCAACTATTGCAGGGGGTGTTGGAGGATGGCCAAGAAATTGCAGTGAAGAAACTTTCGAGGGACTCACGGCAAGGGCTACTCGAATTCAAGAATGAAATCTTGTATATTTCGAAGCTTCAGCACCGAAACCTTGTGAAGCTTCTGGGATGCTGCATTCGGGAAGAAGTTTTGTTGATCTATGAGTTCATGCCCAACAACAGCTTGGATTCCTGTCTCTTTGGTTCGTCTTACTTCCACAATTCCATAAGCATGCTAGAGCTTGTAAGCTTTATAACACTATTGATGATAGCACTGGCTTCTGAGTCATTTGTCGAGCTATCTAATGATCGGATCTAGCACCTGTATGCTGTTTATTTGTGCAATGGAGAGGAAACAGAGCAAGAGTAGTGCCAATAGTTTGATGAAATACCGACTTAATGCCTTCTCTTTTTGAATAGGAACATACTTTACTAACGTGAATGAAAATTTGGCAGATCAAAACCAGAGAAAGCAACTTGACTGGTCAACTCGCTTTGGCATCATTAATGGAATTGCTAGGGGGCTTCTTTACCTTCATCAAGATTCCAGACTCAGGATCATCCACAGAGATTTAAAAGCTGGCAATATATTACTAGATAATGAGATGAACCCTAAGATCTCTGATTTTGGCACGGCTAAATGCTTCGTAGGGAATGAGACAGAGGCAAACACTATCAGAGTGGTTGGAACTTAGTAAGGACTTCTATCTAAAGTTGTGACCTCTGTGCTGAAGTTGCTTTTCAACTGATTTTTCTTAACGCATCAATTTCTTCAGCGGCTACATGTCTCCAGAGTACGCCATTGATGGAGTTTTCTCAATGAAATCGGATGTCTTTAGCTATGGTGTTTTGGTGCTTGAGACTGTTAGCGGGAAGAGAAACAGAGGGTTTTGTCATCCGGACCACCGTCATAATCTTGTGGGACATGTAAGTTCTGATATTAATCACCTTTTAACATCAAGAACTGCCCCTAATCGTTTGGAGTCTTTGGTTCAGGCTTGGAGACTCTTCACAGAAGACAGGTCCCTTGAACTGCTCGATGAGTTGGTTGAGTCGTATAATACAGTTGAAGTATTAAGGTCTATACATGTTGCTCTATTGTGCGTGCAGCAATGTCCTGAGGAGAGGCCGAGCATGTCTGTGGTGATTCTGATGCTGGGAAGTGACAATGAATTGCCTCTTCCAAAGGAGCCAGGTTTTTTCAATGAAAGGAAGGTGGTTCAAGAACATGCTTCTAGCCATTTGTTACATTCTCCAAATGAAATCACCATGACATTGTTGTCTCCTCGATAAAAGACAGCTTCAGTTGTCATGTAACTTGCAAAAATAGTTGGGCAGAGTGTTGGGACTGTGAAAGATATGCATCCTGTTTCTCCACATGCTCCTTTTTTAAGGTGCAGAAGATATTAAGATCAGAATTTGTACTTCATGGTACTTCCCATTTTTATTCTTGCTTCAAGGATAGCTCTATACCAGAAACTCTGAATGGGTGTTTCTAATCAGGGATGAAGCATCCTACTTGCTTCATACTATTCTCCAAGATGGCAAATGATGTTTTTGTGGCAAAACATTACAGCTGGTCACTTCTGAGTCTTCAAATGAGAGGTCATTACCTTCAATAACAGGTTCAGCTACCGCATGGTTGAAAAGATATTCCTCAAAATACTCTGAATGCATAACATGTGTATAGTAAATGACTTAAGGCAATCATGTTTCCACACTTGTCTGGCATCAAAGGATCTATCGGGAAAAGAAAAAGCATTGGACAGTGTAACTCATAAAAATATAAAATGTACCGTCAGTCACTCCTACTACTAGCCCGGTGAACTGAGCATTTCACATTTCAGGTCTCCGTCACTAATGAAGGTGAGACTTCACCCGAGTACGTGCATCACAGGTAATAGCCTAATGGGGCTGTCCATTAACGACTCGAGAGGATTGTCCGACCAGTTCATAGTTATTCCAGCGTTTTACTCTTCTTTGGTCACTTGCCATGGGAGGTTGGTCGGGTGGTTCTTTTGCTGTCGACCTTAGTATTCCATCCACACGAAGCTCTCTATCAAGTGCAGCTCTGCAGATGACCGTAATCGAGTCCGAGTCAAACGCCGCCAACTCTGAAGTTCCCAAGGGTACAAAGTTTCCTGCACGATCCCAAAATTGTCTCTTGTCAAAAGTCTTACTCCAAGAAATTTGGTAGATATCCCTGTCTGAGGAGACTTGACATTTTTTTTTTGGTCTGGCACGAGAGTTGATATTGAAGATGCAGTTGTTAAGCTTTTTTTATTTAGAAGAAATGAATCTTTTACTCTTCCCTCGTCTCTCTTATGCTATTGTTCACACCACACGCAAGTACCCTGTACTTTTAAGAACGAGGCATAGAAGAAACATGGATAAAGAGGAATCACTTTGTCATTGTGCATCCATTGGCCTCCTGCTATCTTTTGAAACCTTAGCTGTGATTACTGAATCATCTCGAAAACCTAAAAAAACTGTCTGACTCATGATTATGCTGGTGACTCCAATCTGCTTGATTGTAGAAAGACTTGGAGGATTTTGATGTTTTGGAGACCCAACTTTCTCGGGAATTGAAAGCAAAATTCCTCCTCGTGAAAGGACTGGAAAACTCACGGATGAAACAAATTGGAGCGCAGCATAAGAATGAGCACAGGTAAATCACCTGCAAATCTACTAGTAATTTCAAAAGTAAAGAACTCCAATACGTCAATTTAGCCCCAACACGTTGAGTTAGGGTTTACGATTGGACCTAAATTAGCCCCAATACGTCAATTTGGAACAAGTAAAGAGCTCAACATGGTCGACATGCATTTGATGACATCACATCCCGGTGAGCCACGTCGGACAATATTGTATTAAATTAACGCCATGCTGGATTTCCTGGTAAAGGAAATCGCTCACGTCACTCAATTCGGCATGTTTTAAAAGTCGCAGCAATTTATGATCGAGCGATGATGAGTAAGACCTCTACATCAGGATGGCTGCCTCAGAATCAGATAGGTACATTACAAACAAGAATTTGCTAAATCATTAAGAAAGGCCTCGTATCATTATAGAATCAATTAAAAGAAGTGTGATACCGGTAATACCAAGTTCTAATTCTTGATCTGTATGTTCTTGCTGCTTCTCTTAAACCCTACTACACTCAAACCCGAAGAATTATAAGCTGTTCATGGGCTTGGAAGTTTGCTTCGGGGCTGTTTTCAGATGTCTGGTTCTAGCTATCTGTATAATACAGAACAAGAAGAAGAAAACGAACCATCTTCAAGGTATATCTTTCATTTTGATCTGTTACTGCACTGTTATTATGTTCTGCTGCCACAGATATTGTGAATGGCCAATGTGTTCGCACCTATAATTTGTTTCAATGCACTGCTGTTGACATTGGACTGGTACTTAGATCGGCCTTCTTCATCTTGTGACTATATATCATTGGATATCATGATATTGCAGTACTCGGAATATAATGTGCGTCTTTTCACCTTGTGCGCGTATTGACTCCACTTTCTCACTTATTTTTCTCCTCATTATGCTAAATCAGGCGAATCAGCTACAGTTCACGATCCTTATTTTCTTTAATAAAAAATGGAATTATTTTAATAAAAATATATATAACATGATTTTTTTTCGACTGTTTAGTCCAAAGTAGAAAATCGGCCAAATGACGTGGCTTCCGGACCCCAAAACAACGAGGCATAGAAGAAAAATTGATCAACAGGCTCTCGCTCACTTCCTCATTATGCATCCATTGGCCTGCTATTTTTTGAAACCTTGGCTGTGATTACCTAGTGACAGATAACCTAATGAAGAAGAAGAAGAACGGCGATCTCGTCTGGAACAAAATCAAACGGATTGTCATCTGGAGCATCTAACTTCACTAAAATAGCATCATCAATGAAGGAACAGACTAAGTTCCAAAAAAAAAAAGGAAACGTAGAAATCACCCATGATTGTGTTAAGTGAATCATCTCGAAAACCTTTCAAAACTGTCTGACTCGTGATTGTGTTAAGTGACTCCGATCTACTTGATTGCAGAAAGACGTGGAGGAATTGGATGTTTCGGAGTTCCGATTTTCTTGGGAATTTATAGGAAAATCCCTCCTCATGGTAAGCACTTAAATCACAGCGACTTCTTTGATCAAATTGCTATCAAGCTCTTTGTACTCGGAGGATTTATTCGTGCAGTGGTTACAGGTCCTCCGAGTATGCAATTGACGGAGTTTCGTCAGCAAAGTCGGATGTGTTCAGCTACGGTGTTTTGATGCTGGAGATAGTTAGTGGGACAAGAAACAGAGGGTTCTCTCACCCAGATCACCACCAGAAACTTCTTGGACATGTAAGTTTGAAGTTCTGTTTTTTTGGTTCTCCGAATATCAAGAGCTACCCTTTAATAGATTGGTTTTGATTGCATTGAAAAAACACGGAAAAAATAAAGAAACGAAGAAATCCACATCAGTCCACATTGCTTCTATCCTCTAATTTATCCCTCCCCCCTCATTGCTGTAATAATGGGCCCGGCCCGGCCCAGCCCATTTCTCTAAAAGCCCAAGCCCAACATTTCATTTCCTCTTCTTGAAGAGGGAATTCGACGGAGAAAACAAGAAGAAGAGGCGCGTTCGCGGAGAGGGAAAAGAAAAGAGGGAAAGAGAGAATTTTCGCGCGTTCACGATGTGGACAGTGGACACCCCGACAAATCGAATCAACTCCAAATTATAAAGATGGGCAAGTATTTAAGCTTATTATTAGTTTAATCGGATGAATTTTCGGAGTTAGGTCGTAAATTTGAAGTTTTGTCAATTTTAAACCGCAAGGTCCGACTGAGAAGTTATCGAGCCGTGGATATATATGAAAATGAAAGTTTAGGTTGTTGTGGAGCCGTAAGGTTTGACGAGAATCGATTCTGAAGCACGTTTTGATCGGAACGAATTTTTAAAGTTTCGCGTTCTAGTTATGCGTAAAGGAGAAAGATGAACGTTCGCTTTAGATGAGTTTCTTCGTTAGCTCGTCGGAGCCTTTTTATCAACTATTAAGCGTAGTTAGTCAATTCTTTTGTTAGAATGGTGTGTCACTCGGATTTTGATATCATTTTAGCTATTTAAGTGATGTTGTTAAACAACATCATATTAGAGGGAAGATATAAAAAAAAGTAAGGCGAGATCTCTCGAATCGAACAAAGTTACTTTATAGATTTTGACTTTGATAAAGTTTGACTACACACTATTACACTGCGATGTTATCCTCTATTAAATTATCAGTACAAGAAAATCGTTGCATTTGCAACATATATAGTCATCACAATATTATATTTCTCACTCACACTTCCTTCGTCATTGAAATTCGAAACTAATGCCGTCCGCTACATTCCGACCGTCGACGGAGATGCCGAAGAGGCCACTTTGAGCGAAACCGGTGCGGCACAAGCCATTTTCTCCTTTCCATTGGCCTGGTGACCTTTGGTCATACCATCTTATTGAAGAGGTGATTTCCACCCTAATAAAGTCACCATAAAAAATAAGATATACAAGGAAAAGTTGCCGATTTATTTTATTTTTTTCTCAGTAGATAAGGCAATTATCACGTGTCTTGAGACATACAAAAGTAAATGTAATATAAAGAAAGTGTACCTGTAGCCATTTCTGCACATTGCTTTTGTAGCCACTAGCCGGTGCCAAATATAATGGCATCAACTTGACTTGTTATACCATTTAAAATGGATGCCCATTACAAGTATTAGACTTGCGTTGAGGCTAATTTTGCTAAAAAAATCTTTCAAAATGATTGAAAGAACAAGTCAAAATCTACAACTAATCCATAGTGATCTATATGATATCATGTTTGTAAAAAGTAGAGGTGAAAAGAAGTACTTCATCACTTTTGCGAATGATTGTACTCAATTTTGTTCTATTTATTTGTTAACCAGCAAAGATGAAGCTATGAGCGTGTTTACCAAGTATAAAAATGAGATCAAGAACCAACTTAATAGACGAATCAAAGTGCTTAGATCTGACAGAGGAGGAGAATAGAATTCTTCAAATTTAAAGGAGTTGTGTGCTAATTTGGTGATAATTTTATAAACAACTGTACCTTATATTCCGCAGCAAAATAGAGTTGTTGAACGGAAAAATAGAACTTTAAAAGAGATGGCTAACAATATGCTCTTAAATTCGAGTTTACCTTTAAGGGAGAGGTAGTTTTAACTCCAAACTATATTTTAAATAAAGTGCCCCACAATAAGATGGATAAGACTCCATTTAAGTTATGGAATGGAAAGTTGTCATCCTACATTTTTAAAAGTACGTACATTCTCACTTCCCATTTCGCTTATAAGGAAAACTTAGGTTTATTGAGTTTTTTTTATTAGAGTCAATAATTTTTTTTTTGCAAATGCTTAAATTAGATAACACTTTCGTTCTATGTATATATGCTAGAACACTGCATACCCAGATTTTTTTTTAAGACGAGTGTATAAATGATATTCTCACCATGGTTTGAACAATATAGACATGGCTTCACACGATCCTTATAAGGAATGTAAATCTGTTTTCTTTTTTAGAGAGAGAGAGGGAGAGAGAGAGAGAGAGAGAGAGAGAGAGAGAGAGAGAGAGAGAGAGAGAGAGAGAGAGAGAGAGAGAGTGTGTGTGTGTGTGTGTTTCAAGAGGCTGTCAAATCGTTTTTGCTATAGTCACAGATCAAATTTTATTTCCAATTATGGGGGCAAGCAAGCCCTTATCAAAATATGGCCATGTAAAACAGTTATTTTGCCTCCAGGTCAATGTAATCGGTCAGACTTATTGCATCCTAAAAAGCTATTTTGTTACAATCCAATTCAATGCATGGCCATATGTTTCATCACCTTGATTTGCAATTTGTGTTGGACTTTTTCTTCTAAGATAACTTTCTTGTTTTGATAATAGAAAGTAGGCAAGCCAAGTATATAGGGAATACAACTTTCACAATGAATTACTTAAATAGTATTGTTTTAGACAATCCTTGCATAGAGAAAAATTAATCATAAATTGTAAGCGACTCAAACCGCTAAAGTTCCAGAACATTAGAGAGAGAAGATACATAAGAGGAAGGGGAAATCTCTCGGATCACGAATCTAGGAGCAAAAGCGCTATGTAGATTTTGAATTTCATAAATCGTGACTTCAAATTATTACACTGCGACGCTATCCTCTATTATTTATCTTTTTTTTTTGATAACCAAATCCTCTATTATTTATCAGTACAAGAAAATCGTGGTAACTGGAGCTGCAACTTTGGCGCAAAATCGGGAGCGGCTGGCGTGGAATATACTCAACTGGGTGTGTAATGATCCGGTCTGATGAGGATAAGGAGTGATCGGCGAGGCCAGAGAGGAACGGGACAAAAAGCGGCTTTTAACATGTTTCTTGAACGGCGAAGGGGGCAGGACTGAACTGAAATATGCACCGAACAGGAGAAAAGCGTTTATGATATATATACATATATATATATATATGAAAACTATAGTTAATTCAAGGAGACGCTTTTTGATGTAATGGCAAACTTAGCTTTGAAACTCCAAAATTAAACGTGCTCAGGTGGGAGCATTAATAGGATGAGTGACCTCCTGAAAAAGTGCACACTTAAACGTCAAAGGACAAAACAGTGAAGCTCGGTATGAGACAGGTCAAAACGGACAATACCTCAGTGAGTTAATCCGGAGATGTCACAAAATGGTATCAAAGTGAGACCCCTCTAGTAGGTGTGTGGTTCAGGAATGAACCGTGCAAAAGTTTATGGGCTTGTTACAACACGATCCGATGAGGGTGGAGAGTGGTCGTCGGGGCGAGAGGGCTTGGACAATGAGCAATTCCTGATAGGCTTATAAAACGGCGAGGGGAGCAGGAATGAATCGAATTGTGCACTGAACAAAGGGAGAGCAATCTAAAATATATATGTGAAAACTGTAATTAATTCAAAAAGACGCATTTTGACATAATGGTAAGCTTAACTCCAAAGTTAAGCCTGCTCAGGTGGGAACACTAACCGGATGGGTGACCCCTTGCCCACCTATACGCCAAAAGATAAAATCGTGAGGCTCGGTATGGAACAGGCCAAAACAAACAATACTGCATAATCAAGAATCGCCCAAAAAAGTTGTCAGAACGATAAGTTAGGTATGAAGTTTTGCCAACTCAAAGCCCACTTTAAAGGGATGAATAAGCGAAAACACGCTCTAACAACATGGTTACTTCTATTTTTGAGAAGCTTTGTCTTTTCCATGATATTTCGCTTGAAAAATTATGCAGAATCAAATCAAGAATCACCCACAAAAGTAGCTCTCATATCAAGTTGAGATTTGTGAATGAAGAGAAAAATTATATTATGTTTATTGCTAAACAAAGAGTACAATAGCCTATTTTTAGGCTTTACAGAATAACTATCTAGGGTAATAAGATATTACAATATTAGATACAATCAATTAGGATTAATCAAGAATATCTCCCGATATCTATCAATGATCTCTAACAATTATGATGGCCATTTTAGATGTAACTTCTATACGTTCATCAGCAATCTGACCACATGGTTTGTGACATTGCTTAATTACTTAATGAATCCGTTCCTCGCTCAACTATTCCAAAAAATTCTAACAGGGCATCTCGAGATGTAGGTAAGAGGCTGAAAGCTTAATTCCAAAATGCCAAATTTAGTGCAAGCGAAATTAGGGTGAAAATCTATGTTTTCATTAGATCGCGAAGTTGAACTTCTTCCGGTTGTGTTGGCGGATGGTTAAGAAATTGCAGTGAAGAAGCTTTCAAGGAACTCGAGGCAGGGCCTGCATGAATTCAAGAATGAATTTCTTTCTATTTCCATGCTTCAGCATTGCAACCTTGTGAAGGTTCTAAGATGCAGCATTCAAGAAGAAACTCAGTTAATCCATGAATTCTTGCCCAACAGAAGCTTGGCCTCATTTCTCTTTGGGTTGCTTTCTTCCTCGGTTCATTGGAAGCATGCCGGAAGTTTTGTATAAGCTCAAAGATACACTCTCTTAATGATTTTACCGATTACTGGAGGCTTTTGACGAGAGGTCTGATGATTAGAGCTAGCATGTCAACCTCGTGTATACCAGTGTAAAAGGAAACTTACTAGGGCAGCATCAGTTAGCAAAATGACAAACTCGATACCTTATTTATTTCTCCCCATACGTTGCTAGATATGCAGACTTTACTAATGCAACTGACTTTTTGACAGATGCAGCGCAGAGGAAGCTGCTAGAGTAGTGAAGCCGCTTTCACATCATCAATGGAATTGCTAGGGGACTTCTATACCTTCATTAAGATTCTAAACTCAGAATTATTCATAGATATGTAAAGCTAGTGATATATTCCTTGATAATTAGATGAACCCTAAGATATCTAATTTTGGCTTGGCTAAGAGCTTGGGAAAATTTTAATTAAGGACCCCAAGTAGCGTCAAATTCTCAAAAGAGGACCCAAAGTGAACATAGTGTCAAATAAGGGCCTAAAGTGCCCAATCAATCTCAAATAAAGACCCAAAGTGCCCAAAAAGTCTCAAATAAGGGCCTGGGTCACCGGCCGGCCAAAATGCCCACCGGCCGGCGAGAATGTTACTATTCTGGCACCGGATCAGTAAAATTTTTTATTTTTTTATTCCTTTCTGTTTTTCTTTTTTTTTTCTTTTCCTCTTCCTTTTCCTTTTTTTTTTCTTCTCTTCCTCCGCTGGCCATAGTCGGGGCCGACAGAGGTCGCCGGCCTCAGGCGAGGGCTCGACCTTGTCGGCATCAGGCGAGGCCGGCCTTGCCGTTGCAGGCGAGACCGGCTTCGCCCGACGTTGGCGAGGCCGAGCCCTCGCCAGATCTAGCGAGGCTCGACCTTGTCGGCGTCAGGCGAGGCTGGCCTTGCCGTTGCAGGCGAGATCGGCCTTGCCCGACGCCGGCGAGGTCGAGCCTCGCCAGCGGCTGGCGGGGCCAAGCCCTTGCCAGATCTGGCGAGGCTCGACCTCGCCGGCAACAGGCGAGGCCGACCTCGCCCAGCCCAGGCAAGGACGACCTCGCCCAGCCCAGGCGAAGTCGGTCCTCGCCCGACGCCGGCGAGGGCGGCCTCGCCTGAGGTCGACGACCTCCGCCAGCCCCGGCTATGGCCAGCGGAGGAAGAGAAGAAAAAAAAAAGAAAAGGAAAAGGAAAAGAAAAAAAACAGAAAAGAAAAAATAGAAAGGAAAAAATAAAAAAAATAAAAATTTTACTGTTTTGGTGCCAGAATAGTAACATTCTCGCCGGCCGGCGGGCATTTTAGCCAGCCAGCGACCCAGGCCCTTATTTGAGACTTTTTGGGCACTTCGGGTCCTTATTTGAGACTGATTGGGCACTTCAGACCCTTATTTGACACTATGTTCACTTTTTGATGCACCTAAGGGACCCGTTATGCGACTAGACGAACCTGCGGGCTTGAAGTCAACGATGTCGGATTAAGCTCAAATTTGGTGGGCTGAAGCGAAACGGCGTGCTGATCAATACTCACCGCCTTTGGCTGTGATTAACGATGGATTTTCGCGATTCGAGATTGTTTAGATGGATTTTCCTATTTTTTTAGTATTTTTTTTATGGGTTAATTTAATAATGGCAGTTTCGTAATTTTACGTTTTGATGATTACGTTTCCTAATAGGGTTAGGTTTGGGTCTTTATAAGCTTGTTTTAGGGTTTCTTTTGAGCAGACTTGAATATTGTTGATTTGATATCATATTTGGAGGACGAATTTGTTCTTCTTTCGAACTTTCTTGTTCAGTCAAATTTTTTATCGCGTTTCGGCATCAATTGGTATCAGAGCACAGGTTGCTTGAATCAATGGCTGAACAGAATCGCGGTCGTGGACGGCGGGCTCGTGGTGGCCGGGGGCGTGGAGGCGTTCCTGAAGCAGACGACCAACCGCGTCTAAGAGATCTGCGAGACGTAGAAATTGAAGAACAGAGAAGACGAATCCAGGATTTGGAGCGACAACTTGCGGAGGCGAGGTTGGACGTTCAATCCGAAGAAGGAGCGGAATCTGAGGATTCATCCGATGATGAAGAAGAAGACGTAAACCCTTTTGGGGTTCTGAACCAGGGGCGGAATCGAGGAGTACGACCTGGAAATCAGCGTTCTTTTCAAAATTTCGGAATGAAGATCGAGATTCCCGAGTTTAATGGTAAGGCTCATCCTGATGAGTTTATTGATTGGTTGCATACGGTAGAACGAATTTTTGATCTTAAAGATCTAACTGAGGGGCAAAAAGTGAAGTTAGTGGCTATTAGGCTGCGAAAACATGCTTCAATTTGGTGGGAACACGTGAAAAAGCAACGCGCTAGAGAGGGGAAGTCGAAGGTGGATCGCTGGGAGAAGATGAAAAATTTATTGCAAAAAATTTTTTTGCCTACCCATTATAGGCAAGAGGCGTTTATTGAGTATCATAACGTCAAGCAAGGTGATAAAACAGTTGAAGAATTTACTGAAGAATTTGATCGTTTGCGGATGCGTTGTGATGTGGCGGAGGAAGACGAGCAGACGATTGCACGATATTTGGCAGGGCTGCGATATGAGATTTCTGATGTTGTCCAATTACAGCAGTATTGGACGTATGAGGATGTGTGCAGACTAGCCCTAAAGGTGGAGGGGCAGTTTAAAAGAAAGAGCAGTAATTCTAAGTGGTTAGATAAAGAATCCCAAGGAAAAGCGGGAACATCAGCAGTAAATTCAACATCAATTACAGTTAAAGATGTGAGTTCTAAACCTGCATCCAACGAGGGGCAGAGTAGTGCTAAAACTAGCAGGGGAGGAACTACAGCCAAGCGGTGTTTCAAGCGTCAGGGATTCGGGCATTTTGCTGCTGATTGTCCAAACCGACAAATTGTGACGCTTGTTGATAATCCAGTTTTTGATGAAGGTCCAGTTTATGATGAATCTGAAGGCGAAGAAGAGGATGCGGATGTGGAACAGGAAGGGATTATTTATGCTGATTCTGGTGAGTCTTTAGTCGTTAGAAGAATATTAAATGTTGCTGTAGCGGATGATGAATCATGGCTTAGACATAATATTTTTCATACTAAGTGCACTAGTAGAGGAAAAGTATGCAGCGTGATAATAGATGGTGGGAGTTGCGAGAATGTGGTGTCCACGACTATGGTGGAAAAGTTGGGGTTGAAAACAGAAGATCATCCTCAACCATACAAGCTGTCGTGGTTTAGAAAAGGGAACGAGGTGAAGGTGCGCAAAAGGTGTCTTGTGCAATTTTCGATTGGAAAAAATTATATCGATGAGGTGTGGTGTGATGTAGTCCCAATGGATGCTTGCCATATTTTATTAGGGAGGCCGTGGCAGTTTGACAGAAAGACACAGCATGATGGTTTCAGAAATACTTATAACTTCAAGAAGGATGGTCGAACCATTACCCTAGGTCCTTCAGATTTGAGAAAGGAAGTGAAGAATAATCTGTTGTCCAAGCCAGAATTTCTAGAAGAGACAGTGAACGCGCCTGAGCTTTTTGCCATTGTGGTGATGGAGCGGAATTCTAACAGTCCCGAAATTCCTAACCAAGTTTTGCCCTTGCTTGAGGAGTTTGCTGATGTCGTACCGGAAGAGTTACCACCTGGATTGCCGGGTGAGTACAATGTTTCTAGAACTTTTAATGTAGCAGATTTGTCACTTTACTACACTGAAGAAGAAGAAGACCCTGAAGAAATTGATGACAATGAAGACGAAGCAGATTCGAGGACGAATCTTTCTCTAGCAGGGGAGGATGATGCACCTAAGGGACCCGTTATGCGACTAGACGAACCTGCGGGCTTGAAGTCAACGATGTCGGATTAAGCTCAAATTTGGTGGGCTGAAGCGAAACGGCGTGCTGATCAATACTCACCGCCTTCGGCCGTGATTAACGATGGATTTTCGCGATTCGAGATTGTTTAGATGGATTTTCCTATTTTTTTAGTATTTTTTTATGGGTTAATTTAATAATGGCAGTTTCGTAATTTTACGTTTTGATGATTACGTTTCCTAATAGGGTTAGGTTTGGGTCTTTATAAGCTTGTTTTAGGGTTTCTTTTGAGCAGACTTGAATATTGTTGATTTGATATCATATTTGGAGGACGAATTTGTTCTTCTTTCGAACTTTCTTGTTCAGTCAAATTTTCTATCGCGTTTCGGCATCACTTTTGGTCCTCTTTTGAGAATTTGACCCCACTTGGGGTCCTTAATTGAAAATTTCCCTAAGAGCTTTCCAGGAAATGAGACAGAGGCAAGCACTAACAGAGTAATTGGAGCATAGCAAGAAATATGCAAAAAAGTTATGACCTTTGTGCTCAAATCGCTTGATTGGCGATGGTTTCTCAATGCTTTGGTTTCTGCAGTGGTTACATGTTCTGGAGTATGCCATTGACGGAATTTTCTCAATAAAATTCGATGTCTTCAGCTCTAGTGTTCTGGTACTCAATATCGTTAGCGGGGAAAGAAACAGAGGTTTCAGCATCCCGGCCACCCTCATAGTCTTCTTGGACATGTAAGTTCTAAGACTTTTCGCCTTCCAACATCAAGAATAGCCTCTTATTGTTTGGCGTCAATTTGGTCTGGCTTGGAGACTATTTACGGAGGGCAGGTTCATGAAATTGCTTGATAATTTGGTCAAGAATTCAATTTTAGAATATTTAAATATTAAAACACACTTTTATATAATAATAGAGCCAAGTTTTCAATGAGAGACAGCTGCTTCAAGAAAACACTTCTTCTAGCCAGGTATCACCTTCTCCGGACAAAATCACCATGACAACTATTGTGTGCTCGATGGACGACAGCTTGCGTGATCTAGCTTTTGAGATAATTGAGAAAAAATATAAGAGTTTTTCTAATATGGGCTATATTAATTTATGTTGTAATTTATTATTTCACGAATTTGGTCTAATAAGGTAAGATATAAATATTCTTAATTAATCTAACATGGACCTGACTTGTGCGGGTTGAGTTGAGCTCTGCCCATGAGAAAAGAGCCTGACTGAAAACTCTATGAATAGACTTGAAGTTTTTTTTTTAACTCTAATGAACAAAACAACCTCACATGAAGAGCAATTATAGAATTGGCTCACGAGGAGAGGGCAATAGAGAGAGCACTTGAACTTTAGATAATTGCTATTCTGTATTAATAACAATGGATTCCAAATCAAGTGTACAAATTTCTTTAATTCATTAGTCTGTTTCTAGATACTAGCTATGGTGATCTTAGGATACCGTTTACTTGAGACAGAAAAAGAAGTGCATTACTTTTCGACCACACGTTTTCCTTCTAATACTCAAAAATATCGACTTTACGTAGAACTGTGTACTTCAACATGGTGTTTCAGAGATTAGACACTCCTCAAGATGGGTGTTTTTGACTTTTTTTCATGGAGAAACGCCAATGAGCTTAGAGAAAGTATTTGACTTTTTGGTTTTGGTCCAAAGAGAGTATTTAATCGACCACTTGAAAAAGTTGCCTATCTTTCAGGGAAAACCATACGATGGACAATGGCCACCGAGGGATATCCATTCACCCATGAGAGATAGAATAGAGCTTGCAAATTGTACCAGTGCATGTAAAGCCGGGGATGAAGGGAAGGATGCTTAGTATATACAACACACTCTCTCTCTCTCTCTCTCTCTCTCTCTCGTTGATCTCAACTCGATGGGTGTGCTGTGGTGGCGATCGGCTGTTTTAGTTTGTTGATAGGGGTCAACGGTGATGAAGTTGAACGATGGTACAAGAAAGTGCATGGTTACTGGTTAGTTCTCTCTTCCTCCACCCATTCTCTCTTTTTTCCTCTAATAAATTAGAAATTGTCTTCTCTTAGCTTAAAATATCGATTGCTATTTTTAATTACCAATATTAAATGTTGCCCCCAACAACCGTCATTTTAGCATGTCATTAACGTCAGTCGTTAACTAAGGGATGCTACATTTGAAAAAAACAAAAAGAAGAGAGCAAATTCTAGTGTTTATATAGTTTTGAAGTTCAAAAAATCACGAAGTTTGAGGGTTTTTAAGATATTCAGCCCATCTATAGTTAGTGAAATTCATGCATGATTAGTAACTTTTATATAATCTGAAGCAATTTCGAGTATATCAGTCAATAGCAATCCTTACACAGGCGGAGCAAGTTTTTCGGTGATCTAACAAGTGATGCCAGCTATAGCTAGCAATACGAGCCATAGATTCATCCATTTCTAATCAGACGGCAGCACAGAATTACCATATTACCGATTTATACCTGGTCATCCTATCACTAGAAAAAAAATGGCAATAATACTGTCAAGTGGGTCGACTACGAAACCGTTGTCCCAATTCTATGAACCAAATGAGCCGTTCATCTTTGGTCAAGCGGCTTAGAGCTTGGAATCTTTCTTGATACAAAAGACTCGTAACTAATCCAAGTTGATTAAAGAACAATAAGCTAACCCCTTACGTTTTCAATTTTTGCATACTTTTGCCCTTATTAAAGAAAGACTTGCCGCGGGAAATTTGGTAGATATTTCCGAATGACTTGCAAGCGTTGACCTTGAAATTCAATGGATACAACCCTTTTAGTCACAGTACTAATTGTGACTTGCCTAAGTGGTAGTTCAATCAACCATTGTGATCATCTTGTCCAGCTTCAAACACAATGAGAACCATAGTGTCTTTTTCCATGATTTTTGTTTTTTATGCATCTTCACCTTACGTTGCTCAAGTTTCCAAGGCACTAGATACCATCACTGTGAATCAGTCCATCCAAGATGGTGAGAGCCTAGTTTCGGCTGGTGGGACATTTGAACTAGGATTCTTCAGCACCGGCGTCCTGTCAAGGCGATATCTTGGGATATCGTACAAAAAGGTAACCACAATGACAGTAGTATGGGTTGCAAATAGAGACACACCGCTTGTGGATTCATCGGGCACTTTGAAGTTTACTGGCTTGGGAAGTCTTGTCCTTCTGAACGCAAATGGAAGTGAAATTTTGTCATCCAACTCGTCCACAAATGCACGAAATCCGGTCGCACAGCTCTTGGATTCAGGGAATCTTATTGTGAAAGATGTAGGTGGAACTGGTTCTAGTATTTTATTGTGGCAGAGTTTCGATTATCCAACAGACACGCTTCTAGCGGGCATGAAGATGGGAATGAATCGAACAACGGGCTTCAAACGATATTTAACGTCATGGAAGAGCATTGATGATCCTTCTCCAGGTAACTTTACACATGAAATTGACCCAAATGGCTTCCCACAAAGCCTAGTGAAGCAAGGTTCTGTTGTCAAGTTCCGGTTGGGACCATGGAATGGTGTTCGATATAGTGGAATGCCTAATCAAGATCCTAACCCATATTACAATTACGAATTTGTGTTGGATGACAATGAGATTTACTACCACTTCGAGCTCGTTGACAGTTCGTTCATTTCCAGGTTGGTATTAAGTTCAAATGGCATCGTACAACGTGTCACTTGGATTGATCGAACGCAGGGTTGGACACCTTACCTTACTATACCAAGGGACAACTGTGACACCTATGCATTATGTGGTGCCTATGGTAGCTGTAAGATTGATGCGTCCCCAGTATGCAGGTGCTTGATAGGATTCACACCCATGTACTCTCAAGAATGGGATATCTTGGATTGGTCAAATGGGTGTGTCCGGACAACCACTCTGGATTGCGGAAAGGACAAATTTGTGAAGTATTCTGGGGTGAAATTGCCAGATACGAGTAATTCTTGGTTTAATAAGGGTATGAGTCTTCAAGAATGCAAAGAAGTTTGCAAGAAAAATTGTTCCTGCATGGCTTATTCAAACTTGGACATCAGAGGACGAGGGAGCGGTTGCTTGCTGTGGTTTGGAGAGTTAATTGACATTAGAGAGCTAAACCGAAACGGGCAAGACCTCTACATCAGGATGGCAGCCCCAGAATCAGGTATTCATAGAGTATAGACAAGAATTTGCTAACACCCGAAGAGAAAAATGGTCCCACAAATGTGACGAACCACTTAAAGAAGTGTTGTACCCGTAATACCTGGTTCTAACTCTTGATCTGTATGCTGTGCTGCTTGTCTTAGATCTACTACAGTCAAAGCAAAAGAAGCAAAAGCTGTTCATGGGCTTGGCAGTTTCTTTCGGGGTTTTTTCCCTATTTCTGGTTCTAACTTTCTGTATTCTACAGAACAAGAGGAAGAAAATGAAGCATCTTAAAGGTAAACCATATTATACTGTGTGCTGCCACCGATCTCACTGGCAGTTTTGTTCCATGCACTCCTAGTGTATGCTAGACTAGTTGATGCATAGGACTTCCCAATCTGCTGGCTCTTTGATACGATGATATTGAACTAGCCTTTTTCTTACATGCAAACACGGATTTTACAAGATAGCCTAGTATCTTTTCTATTACTGCACTCTTTTTGTTTTTACAATAAGTCTTATTTCTGTCATAGCACCGTTTTAGATCCCTGCATGTTCTTTGACCACATCTTTGTTCTTGCTGCAGGTAAAGATGACAGTTTTGAATCAGTAGACAGCTCTGAATGCCAAAAGGAAGATCTTGAGTTACCAGTGTTTGACTTGGGTACAGTAGCTATTGCTACCAACAACTTCTCAAAAGAAAATAAGTTGGGGGAGGGCGGTTTTGGACCTGTCTACAAGGTGATAAAATAATGCATACTATCCTTGAGAAGTACACTGTTCTATTTAATGAAATGCTCCTGTTTTTCTTCAGCATGGTAAAATACTTGCACTAGAAGATACTGTCCTGTAGACCTTATTTTAGTTCTTGAAAGCTTGAAAGGATAAGAAGGTGATGGCCGTTTTAGTTATTATTTTCACATTGTGTATTGGCAATTTAAAGCAACTTGTTTGTATTTTCATGAATCTTTTCTTGATTTTACTCAAATATTAATTAATATTATTCGAACACATGATTTGAAGATGAAGATGGGAGGCTGAATAACTCAATTTCCAAAAGGTTAAAATTACTGTGAGCATTCAAGCCACCAAAAAGATAGCAAGCAAAATAACTAGAAAGTTGATGTATGACAACTATTTGCAGGGGGTGTTGGAGGATGGCCAAGAAATCGCTGTGAAGAAACTTTCAAGGGACTCAAGGCAAGGGCTACACGAGTTCAAAAATGAAGTCCTATATATTGCAAAGCTTCAGCACCGAAACCTTGTAAAGCTTCTGGGATGCTGCATTCGGGAAGAAGTTTTGTTGATTTACGAGTTCATGCCCAACAACAGCTTAGATTCCTGTCTCTTTGGTTTGTCTTACTTCCACAATTCCATAAAGCATACTAGAGCTTGTAAGCTTTATAATACTATTGATGTAGCACTGGTTTCTGAGTCATTTGTCGAGAGGTCTAACGATTGGATCTAGCACCTGTATGTTGTTTACTTGGGAAATGGAGAGGAAACAGAACAGTAATAGTACCATTAGTTTAATTAAACACAGACTTAATGCCTTAGTTCTCCATTTGAACAGGAACATGCTTTACTAACGTGAAAAAAAATTTGGCAGATCAAAACCAGAGAAAGCTACTTGACTGGTCAACCCGCTTTGGCGTCATTAATGGAATTGCTAGGGGGCTTCTTTACCTTCATCAAGATTCGAGACTCAGGATCATCCACAGAGATTTAAAAGCTAGCAATATATTGTTAGATAATGAGATGAACCCTAAGATCTCTGATTTTGGCACGGCTAAATGCTTTGTAGGGGATGAGACAGAGGCAAACACTATCAGAGTGGTTGGAACTTAGTAAGGACTTTTATCTAAAGTTAAGACCTATGTACTGAATTTTCGTTTGAACTGATATTTCTTAACCCGTCAATTTTTTCAGCGGCTATATGTCTCCAGAGTATGCCATTGATGGAGTTTTCTCAATGAAATCGGATGTCTTTAGCTATGGTGTTTTGGTGCTTGAGACTGTTAGCGGGAAGAGAAATAGAGGGTTTCATCATCCTGACCACTGTCATAATCTCGTGGGACATGTAAGTTTTGATATTTTTCACCTTTTAACATCAAGAACCGCCATTCAACCAAAAAAAAAAAAATCAAGAGCTACCCCTAATGGTTTGGAGTCTTTGGTTCAGGCTTGGAGACTCTTTACAGAAGACAGATCCATGGAACTGCTTGATGAGTTGGTTGAGTCGTATAATGCTGCTGCAGTCTTAAGGTCTATACATGTTGCTCTATTGTGCGTGCAGCAATTTCCTGAGGATAGGCCGAGCATGTCTGCGGTGATTCTGATGCTGGGAAGTGACAATGAATTGCCTCTTCCAAAGGAGCCAGGTTTTTTCAATGAAAGGAAGCTGGTTCAAGAACACACTTGTAGCCATCTATTAAATTCTCCAAATGAAATCACCATGACATTGTTGTCTCCTCGATAAAAGACAGCTGCGGTTGTCACATAACTTACAAATTGTTGAGCAAAGTGTTGGGACTGTGAAAGATATGCATCCTTTTGTCCACATGCTGCTTTTTAAGGTGCAGAAGATATTAAGAAAAGAATTTGTAGTTCATGTTACCACGCATTTTTATTCTTGCTTCAAGGATAGCAGTATCCCAGAAATTCTGAATTGGTGTTTCTAATCAGGGATGAAGTATCCTACTGGCTTCATACTATTCTCCAAGATGGCAAATGATGTTTTTGTGGCAAAACATTACAGCAGGCCACTTCCGAGTCTTCAAATGAGAGGTCATCAACTTTAATAACAGGTCTAGCTACTGCACGGTTGAAAAGATATTCCTCAAAAGACTCTGAATGCATAACATGTGTATAGTAAATGACTTATGGTAATCATGTTTCCACACTTGTCCGGCATCGAAGGATCTCTCTGGAAAAGAAAAATCTTTGGACAGTGTAACTCATGAAAATATAAAATGTACCGCCAGTCACTCCTACAACTCGCATGGTGAACTGAGCATGTCACAGTTCAAGTCTCCGTCACCAATGAAGATGAGACTTCACCCGAGTACGTGCATCTCAGGTAATAGCCTAATGGGGTTGTCCATTAGCGACTCGAGACGATTGTCCGACCAGTTCATAGTTATTCCAGCGTTTTACTCTTCTTTGGTCACTTGCCATGGGAGGTTGGTCGGGTGGTTCCTTTGCTGCCGACCTTAGTATTCCATCCCCGCGAAGCTCTCTGTCAAGTGCAGGTCTGCAGATGACCGTAATCGAGTCTGAGTCAAGCGCCGCCAACTCTGAAGTTCCCAAGGGTACGAAGTTTCCTGCACGATCCCAAGATTGTCTCGTCAAAAGTCTTACGGCAAGAAATTTGGTAGATATCCCTGTCTCAGGAGACTTGACATTTTTTTTTTTGGTCTGGCACGAGAGTTGACATTGAAGATGCAGTTGTTAAGCTTTTTTCATTTAGAAGAAATGAATCTTTTACTCTACCCTCATCTCTTTTATGCTATTGTTCACACCACACGCAAGTACCCTGTACTTTTAAAAACGAGGCATAGAAGAAAAATGGATAAAGAGGAATCACTTTATCATTGTGCATCCATTGGCCTCCTGCTATCTTTTGAAACCTTAGCTGTTTTTTTTTTTTTTGGATAACCCAGGGAACCCCCGCACGGCCGACAGCCGGAGAGTAAACCCTGAGGGCGACACGTTGAAACTTTAGCTGTGATTACTGAATCATCTCGAAAAACTAAAAAAACTGTCTGACTCATGATTATGCTGGTGACTCCAATCTGCTTGATTGCAGAAAGACTTGGAGGATTTTGATGTTTCGGAGACCCGGCTTTCTCGGGAATTGAAAGCAAAATTCCTCCTCGTGAATGGGGAGGACTAGAAAACTCACGGATGAAACAAATTGGAGCGCGACAGAAGAGCGAGCACAGGTAAATCACCTGCAAATCTACTAGTAATTTCAAAAGTAAAGAGCTCCAATACGTCAATTTAGCCCCAACACATTGAGTTAGGGTTTATGATTGGACCTAAATTAGCCCCAATACGTCAATTTGGAACAAGAAAAGAGCGCCACACGGTTGACATGCGTTTGATGACATCACGTCCCGGTGAGCCATGTCGGACAATATTGTATTAAATTAATGCCACGCTGGATTTCCTGGTAAAGGAAATCACCCACGTCACTCAATTCGGCATGTTTTGAAAGTCATAGCAGTTTATGATCGAGCAATGACGAGTAAGACCTCTACATCAGGATGGCTGCCTCAGAATCAGATAGGTACATTACAAACAAGAATTTGCTAAATCATTAAGAAAGGCCCCGTATCATTAGAGAATCAATTAAAAGAAGTGTGATACCGGTGATACCATGTTCTAATTCTTGATCTGTATGTTCTTGCTGCTTCTCTTAAACCTTACTACACTCAAACCCAAAGAACTACAAGCTGTTCATGGGCTTGGCAGTTTGTTCCGGGGCTGTTTTCATATGTCTGGTTCTAGCTCTGTATAATACAGAACAAGAAGAAGAAAACGAGCCATCTTGAAGGTATATCTTTCATTTTCTTCTGTTACTACACTGTTATTATGTTCTGCTGCCACAGATACTGTGAATGGCCAATGTGTTCTCACCTATAATTTGTTTCAATGCACTGCTGTTGACATTGGACTGGTACTTAGATCGGCCTTCTTCATCTTCTGACAATATATCATTGGATAGCATGATATTGCAGAACTCGGAATATAATGTGCGTCTTTTCACCTTGTGCGCATATTGACTCCACTTTCTCACTTTGAACCTTGTTGGACAGCCCTATGTCCTTTCAGGTTCAAGTTTTGGTCGGTGCTTTAGGTTGTATTTGGTGTCGTGAAAAGTTAATATACTCTTACCTTTACCAAAAAAAAAAAAAAAAGACTCCACTTTCTCACTTATTTTTCTCCTCATTATGCTAACTAAATCAGGAGAATCAGCTACAGTTGCTTGACTTTTCTGTTACTTGCAATGGAAATCTTGGGAGATCTCCAAATAACTGTTTCTATTGTTGCCCTCATTTTGTCTCTCACCAAAGCCGTATTTTCTAATAGAATCGATGTATACCCCTGTGTACTTTTTTAACATTTTCAGTCGGCCATTATCGGGTTTTTGGTTGATTTTAATTACTGTTCCATATAAACAATGGCGCTTCCATCTAAAGTTTTATCATAAAGAGAAGAAGTTGGTTGATCTCAATCAAATCCATTGAATGCACTTGTCCGTTTCATAAATGAAGCTGACGATTAGGTACTCTGGATGTCACTTTTGTTCAACATCTCATCATACTTCCCCCGATGCTTTTCATTATTCGCATGCTCTGGCAATATCAGGGACTTACTGATCGAATTTTATAGAGAAGTTTCTCCGGTTCTTGCAATTCACTTGAATGTAATCTAGACGCAGGTCTAGGGACAGTTTTGAATCAGGAGACATCTCTGAGTGCCAAAATGAAGATATTGAGTTACCTTCACTTGACTTGACTACAGTAGCTATCGCTACCAATAACTTCTCAACAGATAAACTTGGAGAAGGTGGCGTTGCACCTCTCCACCAGGTAATAAATAGCGTATGCTATCCTCAAGAAACAGATTGTGCTTTTCTTCGGTGAAATGCATTATGCTATTCTATCCTCAAGACACTTGTCCGACAAACCTTATCTCAGTTCTTGGAAGGAGACGATATGGTGGCCATTTTAATTATAAATTCTATATGTTCATCAGCAACGTAACCAGCCGGTTTGTTATTTTTCATGAACCTTTTGCTTTTTATCTTGTACAGATTGAGGTTACCGTAAGTTTATATTTTCGGCTATTCTTTAAAACTCAAAACATGTGATGGGAAGATGTAAATGGGAGGCTGATAACTTGATTACGGTAAGCAAAATTCTAGCAATAAAATACTGTAGGAAGCAAGATATTTTTTAGTGAACCTACAACGTGACCGTTGGCAAGGTGTTTTAAGGAATGGCAAAGAAATTGCAGTGAAGAATGAAATTGCGCGGGTCTTCTGTACCTTCATCAAGATAAATAACCCTAAGATCTCTGATTTGGCATTGCTAAGTGCTTCGCAGGGGTGAGACAGAGGCTAACACTATCAGAGTGGGTAGAACTTAGTAAAGACTTTAACTAAGGAAACTATGACCTATGCTCAAGTTTCTTTTAAGTTGATGTTTCTACATCCATCGCTTTCTTCAGGGGCTACATGTCTTCGGAGTCCGCTGGCAAAGGAGTTTTCTTAGCAATATCCTATGTCTTTAGTGTCACGCCCCGAGCTCCCGTCGAGCCCGCGACATCACGCCTCCGGTCGATCAGTTGCGACGTCCCAGGTTGTCGCCGACCTCATCTAAACATCAGAGATTTAATTGCGCACACGGAAACCATAAAACACCCGGACAAAAGTTTAACTGGGGAAACATTGGGAGAATATATACATTTCCATTACTCGATCAAACTTGTACCACTATATTTACAAAATACAAACCTTAGTTTACCAGTGCACACATTACTAACCCTTCAAGAGTAAGAACAAAAATCGATGACCTGCCATCCAACTCGTAACAACCTTTAACACCCCTTGCTTGGCGTCCACTCAGAATTTAACTCCACATCATCCCGTCTTCCATTTGAAACTTAGCTATCTCATACTCTGTATGCACTGAAACTCCAAAACGTACTGGGGGTGGTGGCGGTGGAGGATTCATGACTCAGGTCTGGGTTCTGAAATTGTTTGGTTTACACAACCATGAGAATATATCTCAGCAAGTACACCCCTAAACCCAACCTAGGCTATCACGTACCTCCAAATAATTACGCAATCACACACATTCACGTACACCAATATCACAAAACAGGCACATCAATTAAAACTGTCAGGCTCAATAATGCACACATTCGCACTCAGTCACGATCACGTCGTATGCAACACGCGTATGTGCCAATTCTCATCCCACTCTTCCTTCCATTCTCATTTTCCGCTTTCTCAATCCTCGCCAGTGGCCCGCGTTGAAGTACACGCCTCAGGCACTCTCCTATCATTCATCACATCACTTCCGGCCCGCGTACTCGTTCATGCCTGAGGCCCCGATCGTGACCTGAGCATCACACGTCCCAAGCTCGATCCCAACTCAGCCCGCACCAAATGCGACAGGCCTACATGATTGAAACCCAACTCAGCCTACGCCAAATGCGACAGGCCTACGTGATTGGAACCCAACTCAGCCCACGCCAAATGCGACAGGCCTACGTGATTGGAACCCGAGCTTATGATGCCTCGGTCCAATCCCGGTTTCACCCGAACTGATCGTGCCTCGGACCAATTCTCATACATGCTTTTTCAAGCCTCAGCCTGTGCCAAATGCAATAGACCTACGTAATCGCTGCCCGAATTTACGATACTCGGCCCGATCCCATTCTCGTTCTATCACACCTTCACATACTTTCCCACAATCATTTGTCACACCACACTTCTCCTTACTCATGCACATGCTCGATATGCATTCACCACACGCGACTAGCCCATCACACACGATCCGTGCACACATCGAATCACACGCAGACAGAGCTCACTCAACAATTCACATGAGCAATATCAACAATTAATTTAATCAACTCACGTGTGCACTCGACAAGTATAATCAATCACTCAATTGCACAGCAACACTCTCAATTAAATCACCACAATTTATAAATAAATCAAACACGCCTCAAATACGGTAATTGCCATTTTTCTCCAACCAGATGGCGTCGGATTAATTCCGATCCTTCATGGGACTTTCTCGCCATTAAATACCGGTTCTAAAAATCTAACTTGCTTCCCGAACCGAGCATCACAGCCTCGTGAACAGTAAATCACAGCTCGTGAACAGTGATTCTTAGCTTGAAATTCCCTCAAATCGTCCTCCAAAAATTCCAAATTAATTCCTTAAGGCCCGCCATACATTCACGGTCTAAAGCCCCAACATTTTGCACCCGCACGAGTCCAATTTCACCCAAAATCAAATTATTCGGCGATACCCAAAATCCTAAATCAGGATTAGAGTATGACTTACCGCATTCTAGACTAAAACGGCTAGAACGGAAAGCGGCGGCGCTCTACGGTAAAGGCGAACAACTCACGGTGGCTTCCGGCTTGCACGGCGGCGGTCCAGCGGCGGCGTGGTCTTGCACGGCCAGAAATGGGTCACGGGGAGAGAGAGAAAGAGAGGGGAAAGAGAGAGAGACGGTGAGGTTGGAGGGCGGCACGACGACGGCAAGGTGGCGGTCCGGCAGTGTGGCAAGCGGCGGCGAGCGGCGGTGGAGAGAAACGGCCAAGGAAAGCCCACGGTGGAAAGAAGAGAAAAAAAAACCAAATGGGGGAGGGGGGCTGATCGTGAGAAAAGGAAGGAGAGAATGGGGAAGGAAGACCAAAATTTGACTTAAATAATGCCAATGACCCAAAGGAAAAATGACCATAATACCCTTGTCTCAAAATTTTAATCCGACGGTCCAGATTCGATCTTATCTTGATCCGACAGCAGAAATCGATTCTTGCACAAAATATCCAAGGGCATACTTGTAATTTTCCAAAAATCCAAGGGTAAAATTGTTCAATCAAAATTTTGGGGCAAAATTACCAAAATGCCCTTTACCCTTAAAACTTGTCCTTTAATAACCTTTAGGGGTATTTTGGTCACTTTCTTCGTTTCTTGATCAAATCGAGTTTTTCCGAACAATTTAAGCGCACCAAAAATTCACACGTGTCACGTGCAACATCGTCCTAACATTCCGGTGTGACTTCCTAATTTTCCGATGTCCAATTTGCGCAAAAATTCAATAATTAAATTCTATTAAACGCAACTCGAGCGTTTCTCGAGCTAACGGGCGGCTTACTGGAGAAATTCGCAGAATCGACTCATGACTGATACTGAATCGAGTCACGTGCAAGTCCGTTCGGTACGTGATGGTCTCGGTTGTCATAAAAATCGCGAAGATCAATCACTTGATCCGAGGGGTACGATCGTTCGGTATAATTTCAGAATCATTCGTCAGGTCGTTTCGTGGTCCAACGGAATCACCCGCAATTCACTACTAGGACAGTGGCGAACTGACCTCTAACTATCTTTGGATCGACCACCAGTGGCTCAAAATATCACTTACGCGATTTAATGGTCGAAATCCATTCACGATCGAATTTCCTTTAGTCGCGCGAATTTAATTCCCCTATTAGCTTTTCCCTAATGGTTAGCATTCTCAGGGATGATCAGTTTCGGGCGAGAATTTACTGCGAGCACATTTCATAAAACTCAATTATTTCATAATTTCCAATTGACGGAAATTTCGGAATGTCACATTTAGCTAGGGCAGTTTGGTGCTCGAGACGGTCAGCAGTAAGAGAACATAGGGTTTCATCATCCGGACCGACGTCATAATCTTCTAGAAAACGTAAGTTCAAAAAAATTTCACCTTCCAAAATCAAGAATTTCCTCCAGTGGTTTGGAGTCAATGTGGTCAGGCTTGGAGACTCTTTACAGGAGGTAGGTCCATGGAACCGTTTGATGAGTTGGTCGAGAACTCATACTATATTTCTGAAGACTGACGTCTATACATGTGCCCCTATAGTGTGTGCAAAAAACGCCCCGAGGATAGGCCGAGCACGTCTGCGGTGGTTCTGATGCTGGGAAGCGACATCGAACTGCCTCTTCCAAAAGAGCCAGGTTTCTTCAATGGAAGGCACCAGTTTCAAGAACGCAATTCTTTTGACTATCTATTACATTCTCCAAATGAAGTCACCATGACATTGTTGTCTTTTCGGTGAAATGTGCTTGGTAGCAATCTAACCTACAAAAGTAACAGGACAAAGTGTTGGGATTGTGAAAAAAAATGTACCACTTTGGACAGCATGGTCCCTATTATTGTGCAAACCACACTAATATAAGATCAGAATTTGTTACTCATAATACTTTCTCATTTTTACTGACGCACCAAGATTATTCTGTAGCAGATTGCTCAGCGATCAAAAACTCATACTGGATGTTTTAATCAAGAATCATTCCTCTTGCTTGATAGTTGGAACCTTTTCTGCTTGCTTTTTTGCCCACAAAACCATTGGCTATAATCTCCAGGTTGGACGACGACGACGTGCTTCCACCAACACTTCTGAAAGCTACCCAAGAACGGTCACCAACATAAAAAAAAGAAAAAAAGAAAAAGAAAACAGAAGTAGGCAAACGTATTAATCTAAAGTATGTTTGGACCCAACAAAGATATCGCGGAACTTGAGTCTTGGTTTGAATAGTTAGTTGCGTAAGTTAGGACACAACTAGATCTCATTCCAGTCCTTCATTATTCTTCTCCTAGGTCTATATACATCTTGTTACTGGACAATTCAGATTGATTGGTAGATGTGACATGGGTTTTGTACTTTCATTTTTCTTCATAAAATGTTGCGGAGTAAATTTCCCGTTGCCGTCTCGGAAAAGCAATCCTTCTAGACCTGTACCCACCCATGATCGAAACTATAAGCAATGGAACAGTAGAGATTTCTTCTTAAAGATGTGCGAGTGGAGGTATGAGAACTCGCATTCAAACGTACCAACTATCAATGACTCAATTCATAAATTATTGATGCTCCGTCAGCTGTCCATCTTTGATTTAAACATTCAGTTTTCTTATATGAGCGAACACCCAGAATTGACTGTCCACTAATTATTTATGAATATAGGGGGAGTTGGCATCGGGTTGGTGGAAATCGGACATGGTCAAGAGCAATAATATTCACAATGGATGAGGATTTGGCATTTAAAAAAAGAACAATTTCTAGGAGAATTTTCAAGATCTTTCACATTAATAAGATACCTTGTAAGATCAGATATACATCCGACCAAAAATAAAAAGATCAGATATATACTTCCGTTTGGGAAGTAGATGGCAAGGCCATATAAAGCGAGTAGGGACAGTTTCGTCATTTTCTGCTGATGTTCCTTCATCAGGGTCAACTCATGAGAAGGAACAAAAGCCAATGGAAAATGAGAACACTGCATCAATACCAAACTCATAATTGTTGGAAGAATGAACACTCGCCGAGTTGGCCAGATTTATTCAAATAAAATGGCTGAGTGCTCCGACCAATAGAATTTTTAGGAGTCCAAACGTGCCCACCACTTCCAGAAGGAGGAAAATGTTGAAGAAGTATGGAAAAATGAACCACCTTTTGGATTCAGAGTTCAGATGGAAGGTCATGGCTTTTGTTAGCGTTCTTTCTTTCGGATTCTTCTAGTCATGATATGAACTTCCAATGTCATCGAAGAGATTGATGAGAAGATTGAGGACGTTCATGGTAGGCTCTACCAAATTCATCCTTTTGTCCACTTTGTGCTGCGTTTTTTTTGTATCTGCTGCTCTCGACACTATTGCAGAAAACCAATCAATCCGAGATGGCAATACAATAGTCTCAAGTGGCGGGAGGTTTGAGCTAGGATTCTTCAGCCCTGGGAATTCCAAACTACGCTATATCGGAATATGGTACAAGAAAATATCTGATGGCACGGTAGTATGGGTTGCCAATAGAGACTTGCCCCTGAATGATTCTTCTGGAGTCCTTAAGATTGTTGATCCAGCGGTTCTTGCCATTTTAAGCGGAGATAACCGCACTGTTTGGTCTTCAAACTCATCTCTAGCTGCGACAGGTGCAGTTGTGGCTCAGCTACTAGATTCAGGGAACTTTGTCCTGAGACCTGAAAATGACACCGATCCAAGTACGTACCTGTGGCAGAGTTTTGATTACCCGGGTAATACTTTTCTTCCAGGTATGAAGTACGGAATAGACTTAGGGACAGGCCGTAACCACATCTTGACATCCTGGAAGAGTCCGAATGATCCCTCTACGGGTGATTACACAAATGGGCTCGACCCTAGTGGAGTGCCCGAGTTCTACCTGAGGAAGGATTCTGTCATTAATTTCCGTTCTGGACCGTGGAACGGCCTCCGCTTCAGCGGAATGCCAAATCTTAAACCGAACCCAATTTACACCTTCGAGTTTGTATTCACCAACAAGGAGGTCTATTACACCTATAATCTCACGGATAGCTCGGTTGTCTCAATGATGGTTTTAAACATTTATGGTGTCCTCCAACGTTTCACATGGATCGACCACACTCAAGGGTGGAACCTGTATTTGACAGCTCAGATGGATAATTGTGATAGGTATGCATTGTGTGGTGCTTATGGAAGTTGTGACATAAATAATTCCCCTGCCTGTGGATGCTTGAAAGGGTTTGTGCCAAAATATCCTCAGTATTGGGCAATCTCAGACTGGTCGGGTGGGTGCGTGAGGAAGACACAGCTGGATTGCCGGCAAGGAGAAGGGTTTTTGAAATACTCCGGTGTGAAATTGCCGGACACAGAGCATTCATGGTATAACAAGAGTATGAATCTTCAAGAGTGCAAGAAGGTTTGCTTGGATAACTGCTCTTGCACTGCATATTCGAATATGGACATTAGTGGTGGTGGTACTGGTTGCATACTTTGGTTCGATGACCTGATTGATATCAGAGATTATGCTGACAATGGGCAAGATATTTACATAAGGCTGGCTGCCTCTGAATTAGGTGAGAATTCGATTACCATACTAGAAAACTTGAGCCTCTAGTGCTTATGATACTTATCCTTTGTGAATGCATGTATTAACATTGTAAATCATCTAGCTGCTTGTCCATTTCCGATATGATGTCTGATGCTGATTGATCTGGACTTATGGTTACTATGCAGCAGCATATAGTAGCTCAGAAGGGAGAAGACGAGTCAAGGTCATAGTTATCCCGGTATTATGTTCAGGATTACTTCTCATTGGCCTATGCCTGATCTTGAATATCTTAAAGAAGAGGAGGAAGAAGAGGAAAAGCAGAGAAGGTAAGAATTTTTGAAGATTCCTCTAAGTTTTGGCTCCTGTAAATGTGTTTTGAATGATTTTTCACTTAAACTTTCGCCATACAAGCGCCACTTGGACCCAAATAGACGGAATTAGTTCTTCAGCCGTAGTATGAGAGTATCTCTGCACTATCTGCGTGAATAACAAACTATTTATATATTTTTTATTCTTGGATTTTGGAAAAAAGAAAAAAAAGAAATAGTTCAACCGATATTCATTTGGCTGAAGAAAGACTTGAGGCGGAAGTATCTTTCCATCGTATCAACTGAGTTCTTGTTATTTAAGGAATGCAAGAATAACAACCATTCTGCATTCTTATTCTCATGTCCCAATACCTGTTATTAGGAAGTGGGAGATTGCTATAGTCATTGATGTTTCTCCTCCGCAGGAATTGGCATGCAGAAGCCGGAGCAAGATGGAGCTAATGAAAATGAGAACACAGATTTGGAACTACCGTTGTATGATTTTGATACAATAATTACTGCCACAAGCCATTTCGCAATGGAGAATAAGCTGGGACAGGGAGGCTTTGGACCAGTCTACAAGGTATTAAAATGTTTAATACGAAAAGACTACCTAGCATATGTTGATGCTTTTTAACTGGTTAAGAAAACTGAATTACTAAGTTAGATCAACCGGCAAACTTTTGCCAAAATATTGCAGGGTCTATTGGAAGATGGAAAAGAAATAGCAGTGAAGAGGCTTTCAAAAAGTTCTCGACAAGGACTCAATGAGTTCAAGAATGAAGTACTATGTATATCCAAACTTCAGCACCGGAATCTGGTAAAGCTTTTAGGGTGTTGCATTCAAGAAGAAGAAAGGATGCTCATTTATGAGTACATGTCAAACAAAAGCTTGGACTCCTTCATATTTGGTAGGCTCCTTAAAACCCTTAGAAACTCAAACTAAATGAGGCCTATGTACGCTCAGGCAGCCTAGTTAGTAATAAACCTCTGACATGTCTGTCACTAAGTTTACCTTCTAGATTTCAGTCTAGAAGGTGGCGTCATACTTGATGTGCACAATTTCCAGTGGCAGCACAACTGACTGACTTGCATGAGAAAACATATGCAGATCAAAAGCGAAGAACATTACTGGATTGGCAGAAGCGCTTTCAGATTATAAATGGCATTGCCCGGGGGTTATTATATCTTCACCAAGATTCCAGATTGAGGATCATCCATAGAGATTTGAAAGCTAGCAATATCCTACTAGATCACGGGATGAACCCAAAGATCTCAGATTTTGGCATGGCTAGAAGTTTTGGAGGGGATGAAAGTGGAGGAAATACTAACCGAGTTGTCGGGACATAGTAAGAACTTGTGCCCGTAAATTTCTTTTCTTTCGACTTGGAACTTACAAAAAATTGTGAAGTAACTCGAAATGCATGGTGCAGTGGTTACATGTCTCCAGAGTATGCAATTGATGGCCTATTCTCAGTAAAATCCGATGTATTCAGCTTTGGTGTGTTGGTGCTAGAGATTGTAAGTGGGAGGAGAAACAGGAAATTTAGCCATCCTGATCACAAGCTTAACCTACTTGGTCATGTACGCATTCATTATCTGAACAACGCTCTGTTGTCCAAATTCTGTAATTTTTGCAGCGTTCAATTATATTGTTTTATTTTTTTCCCCCACCAGGCATGGAGACTGTCCAAGAAGAAGAAATCTTGTGAACTGATTGATCCATCAATTGCAGACTTGTGCAACGAATCCGAAGTGCTAAGATCAATCCATGTGGCTCTATTATGCGTGCAACAAAGTCCTGACGACAGGCCTAATATGTCAACAGTACTTCTGCTGTTGAGCAGCAACATAGCATTGCCTCCACCTAAAGAGCCCGGCTTCTTCAATGAAAGAGATCTGTCTGACATGGAATATTCATCAAACAGGCAGGACCTTTCTTCAAACAATGCAATTACAGTTACTTTAATAGAGGGACGATAAAATTCAAAGGCTCCATTCATCAAAATGCTTAGTTGTTTTGACCACAGGTATACTTCCAGTGATTAAATAGTTGACATTCACAGATTTGAAGAGATTTATTCGTAGTTTCAAAGTAAATAAGCATTTCATTAGAGAGAGAACAAGTACATAACTAGCCCCTTTGAACAGTTGTAATCCTTGTGTTTCCCCCGTTCCTTTGGAACAGGAAATAGTGCTCCTGCTATAAGTTGGTACTCTCTATCAAGGCTGACTAATTGAGGTTCTTGCAAGTGTGGGCATCTCAAGTCAAAATGCCTATATATGTGAGGTTAGATCATTGCTTGCAATACTACTGAGCTCTCCATTGCAACATTACGAAGACACATAGGGGCTAAATGGCCAAAATTGACATTTCAGAGCTCAAAAAAGCTTGAAAGTGCCACATGACAATAGAAAGCTCCAGGTTCATTATTTTTATAATGATCATAATCAACCATAACTCAATTGAGCTCATATCAGACATCCTGTTTCTTGATAAAGACAAATTCCGCCTTAATTCAATTACGCAATGACTATATGGTCTTTTATTAACCAGGTAGTGTATGTTTGATTCTGAGTTGGAGTTGTGTTGAGGTTGCTCTCCTGCTGCTAGATGTGCTGTGGTGGAGCCTGTTCGATGCCTCCTACAATGGAAAGAAGTTGGGAAGCCAAGAAGAAGGGAGTTAGACATGTTTTCCAACTCACAAAATTCGTTCCGTCGAATCTCTCACCGATTGAGGGAGTGGAGATTACATTTGGAGTAATTGGAGCTGGGAGAACGAAGGAAACACAGGTTGCTTGAGCAAAAACTGGGGGAATAGAGGAGGTAGGAGGGGCTGATACAAAAGACATTAATTTTCTTTATGAAAAGGGCTTTAGCCAAAGGAGCTCTGATACCAAGTTAGATAGTGGATCAGATCAAAAAGATAACAGGAAGAGAAATGGATGCAGAGATGAGAAAAATGAAAGAGTACTTTTTAGTATTGATCATTTCTCACCTTACACTATTTTAAAAAGTGAGTCTCTTTATATATACACTTCAAGAAATATTCATCTTGTGCTGAAGACAAGGAAAAGATCGAGATCAAATCTCGTTAGGAAAAGATCATATATTTGACTTGCTCAACAGCTCCATTCATCAAAATTCTTAGTTGCTTCGATCACAGCTATAATTACAACGATCCTGCACTTAAACATTTGAGATTCACTGATTGGAAGAGATTTATTCGCAGTTTCAATGTAAGTAACATTTCATTAGAGAGGAGCACATAACAGGCCCCTTAAACAGTTGTAATACTTTTGTTCCCCTCCTGTTCCTTTGGCACCGAAATAATGTTCCTGCTATAAGCGAGTACCATCTATCGAGGCTGATTTATTGAGGTTCTTGCAAGTTGGGGCATCTCAAGTCAAAATGCCTGTATATGTTGGGTTAGAACATTTCTCACAATACCATAAGCTCTCCATTGCAACATTACGAGGACACGTGAGGCTTAAATGGCCAAAATTGAGATTTCAGGATGCAAAGAAGTTTGAAAGAGCCACGTGACAATAGAAAGGTCCAGCTCTATTGTTTTATAACGAACAGAATCAACCATAACTCAACTGAGCTCATATCGAGCTTCCTATTTCTTGATGAAGACAAATTCCATCATTACTCAATTACGCAATAAAGCTCAAACGTTGTTTCTTTTGCACTTACAAATCACTAGTGCAGCTTTTCAGCGAAGAATTTCATGAAACAAGATAAACCTTGTGTCTGAAAGCTATCAAGCTTCCATTACAGAGACCGTGACATCATTTAGCGAATTGAGATCAGGTCTGTAAAGAGGCGGTTCCAGAATTTTCTTAGTCCTTATATGAGAAAGCTGGCTGCTTTGGAGAAGGTAGAATTAAAAGCTCATTCGTGAGCATCGTCAATACTACTGACATGGTTGGCCTATCAGCTGCAATCTCTTGAACACAGAGAAGTAATGTGTCTCATGAGCGTGCCATCCGATTCACGATGTTCTAACACCGAATCCACCAAGCAGAGAGCTCTGTCTTCTTACCACGGTTGCCAAGCCTGAAAAGCAAGAGACGGGGATGTGTTGATGTTGTCAAGACAATGCTAAGAGCTACCTTGTGATGAAACAAAAAAGGCATCTGATCCTAATTGAATAGCCAAACTAGAGGAGCAAAAACGGATAAAAATTAAAGTACAAAGATGCTTCTTTCTTTTTGTACAAGCGCAAAGCATCTTACATATCCAAGAAGATTCATTGAGTCAGTCTGATAAAAGCCAGTATTCTTTTTGCCGCTTATTATCTCCAGAAGCAGCACTCCGAAGCTGAACACATCCGACTTTATGGAGATGACTCCCTCCATGGCATACTCCGGAGACATATAGCCACTAGATATCAATCAATGGGGTCAGGGTCTGTAATTACCGCAAGAGACTCCATAGAGCAGCCCAAAAGCATCTTTCTTTGCAGAAAATGTATAGTCGATGGAAGGTCTTATAAATGCTTAGCTAGGTAAATATTGCACTTACTATGTTCCCACAATTTGATTTGTGTTTGCCTCGGACTCATTTTCACCAACCATCTTTGCTAGGCCGAAATCAGATATCTTGGGGTTCATATCGCTATCCAACAGAATGTTGCTAGCCTTGAGGTCTCTGTGAACAATGCGCAATCTGTGAGTGTTGATGAAGATAAATAAGCCCTTGAGTGATTCCTTCAATAATGTGTGCACGCTTTTCCCAATTCAGGAGATGTCGTTTTGCTTGATCTGTTCCAATTGTATATTACTAAGACATTATTTTGAATGAATTTACATAGAAATTTAAATTGAGTCATGACGCATATTCCTGAGGGGTGGGGGCGGGGAGGAGGAACAGCCCACCGAAGAAGGAATCTAAGCTTTTGTTGGGCATGTATTCGCTGATTAGAATCTTTTCTTCTCGCTCTAAGCAGCAGCCCAGGAGTCTAACAAGGTTCTTGTGTTGTAGCTTGGCTATAAGCATTGTTTCATTTCTCAACTCTAACATCCCTAGAGCAGACTTCTTGGAGAGCCTCTTCACCACTACGTGTTTTCCATTCAGCAATTTACCCTGGAGAGAATTCACTTGCATGGCCTTTAGTAATGCGAACTTGCCATTTTGAAATGGAATTTGCAAGACAATAACAGTTGCTACCTTGTAAACTGGTCCAAAACCTCCTTCTCCTAGCTTGTTCGAATTCGAGAAGTTTTGTGTCGCAGCAGTTGCACTTGAAAAGCTAAACAAAGGCAACCGAGGATCCTTCGTATTCTTTTTATTTCCAATTCGTTTTTCAAAAGTTTCATTTGTCCTTGCAGCAATGCTCATGTCTACATCAAACAGTAAAATGTCCCGAGTTGGTCCCATTTTACCTGTTCATCAAAGCCAAATTATGCTTTTTATACCTTAAGAGACCTCAAAACAATAAAAAGAAGAAAAAGTATCGGAAGCCTCGCCCTTCCGTTTCTTTTTCCATTGGCAACCCATGTAGGCGGCTAGGAAGATAGCAACAAGAGGAACAGCAGAAGCTAGGGCTATCTTTAGTGTTTTGTTAATCCCTGAAGACATGCATTTGAAGAAAGTATCAAATCTTCTGCAGAAAAGTAACATAATATATTAACAGGATTAGAGTAATGCCTCTACCTCGGGAGTTTTGAAGCTCATATGCGGCAAGTTTGATGTATATTGTATTACTGTTAGGATCATCTTCAGAAAGTTGCCTCAGATTTAAGAGGTCTTCGTGCCATAGCAAACACCTGCCAGTGCCACTGCCACTGCCACTATAAGCATATGCAGTGCACGAACAATCACCAGAGCAGGCTGATTTACATGCTTTAGTGGAAATTCTGTCAGACGTACTGTAATACAGCGGAAATGTCACATGGTCCATCTTAAGGAATCCGTCCTTATCACCATTTCCATATCCCATTTGCTCACACCGTAACAGTGTTCTCCTCATGCACCCTGCAGATGTATCGTTCTGTTGCCACTTCTCCTGATCCGAGGGCCTATATCCATCCAAGCAGTAACAAAAAGGAAAAGTAATGTCGTGGCATTTGCTGAATGAACCACAGAACTTGTAGACATCACATGCATCCCGTGGTTGACTCCAAAACAAAGTCCATTGCTTCAAACTCTCTAGCAAGCTGAGTTGTTTAATCTGTCCAGTCAGGTCCATAACTAATCTTACGCTTGCATTAGCAACCGAACTATGAAGCGAATATGTGAAATAGACCTCATTGGGATTGCTAATGAAGCTGTAATTGAAAATGTAGTTTAATCTCATCTCATGAACAAAAGAAAACGTTTGTGAATCTCTATCCCAAGGCCCACTAGTCCAATATTTCTCACTACCTTTTAGAATAACAAACTCATCTGGGCTTTCAGAATCTATTCTCAGGGAGAAATCCCCCGGGCTAGGGTCCACGGCGTTCTTCCACGACGTCAGCGCCCATACCTTTCCAGTCTTTCTGCTGTATCCAAGCTTCATTCCAGGCAGAAAAGTATCCGAAGGATAATCAAAACTCTGCCACAGTATTGCTTCCGAGCTCTCCTCCCTCAACACAAAATTTCCCGAATCTAACAGCGTTGCGCTGACGCTTCCACTGATGGAATTATTGCTCACGTGGTAGGTTGCTCTGCCACCCTGGATCACAAGATTGGCTCCGTCCATGGCAATAGCAGGAGAGGAGGTCGTGAGAGGCTGATCTCTGTTACCCACCCAGACAATGGTGGTTCTTTCCTCGGTCTTCTTGTACCATATTCCGAGGTACGTGTAAGGAGAATTCCCTCGGGAGAAGAAACCCAACTCAAATATTCCACCAGAAGATACTAAAGTGTCTGAACTGGTGAGACGCTGTCCCGTTGAAATTGTGCTCGTTGCAGCAGCAAGAACGACAGAAAATCGAATGCAATGGCACGACAACATCCACAAGGACAGGAGGGTCAGTTTCATCGTAGTCGGCATTATTCATGTTACATGGTGAATCTTTCGGGTATTGCCAAAGAAACTAAGAGCGCTTCTCTTCTACCGACAATTCCATGGAAAGTGATGACTGATGGGACGGGACGTGCAAAGACTTGCAAGTCCCAAAACTTGGCACCCGATGTCCGGCGAAAATTATTCAGCCTTCGAGTGAGTGAGACTTCCAAAGACTTACATGTCCCAAGTCTTGGCACCCGATGACTTTTCTTCTCATGACAAATCATCACTACACTTTGGTCCTGAGTAAGACCTTAAACTACTTCGTCTTGACGTAAAACACCGGGTTTTACCTGAGGTGAGAGAAGAAAAAATATTTCCCAATTTGAGAGAGGAAATACGAGTATCAGCACGATAAAATAAGAAACACATCCATAAAGCCCGTTGTCCCTGCAATGCAAATGGACAAGCCGCGGAGGCCCATGTCAAAATGGATAATAATTTATATCTAAAAAAAATCATGAATAATGAAAAAAAAATTGTTCGTTAATTTTTATAAACAATACAAATGATCTATCTTTAAAAAAATATTTTACAAATCATTCATTTTTTGCGAAATAAATACACATTTTTCTACCTTCGTCGATATTCTTACTTGGATGCTGAATCTCAAACCGAACCCAGACGATACCTTCCGGTTCGTATTTACTGAGGAGGAGGTTTAATTGCACAATGATGGTTTTGAACTCGAATGGTGTCCTCCAACGTTTCACGTGGACCGACCGCACTGGAGGGCGGAACCTGAATATGACAGCGCAGACGGATAATTGTGATGGGCATTCGCTGTGCGGTGCTCATCGAAGTTGGGACATTAATAATTCCCCCTGCCTGTGGATGCTTGAAAGGATTTGTGCCGAAATATCCTCAGTATTGGGCAATATCGGACTGGTCGGGTGGGTGCGTGAGGAAGACGCCGCTGGATTGCCGGCAAGGAGAAGGGTTTTTGAAATACTTGGGCGCGAAGCTGCCAGACACACAGCATTCATGGTATAACAAAGATGATGAATCTTGAAGAGTGCGAGAAGGTCTGCGTGAGAAACTGCTCTTGCAATGCGTATTCGAACATGGACATCAGCACTGGATGCATACCTTGGTCTAGTGATCTGATAGATATAAGAGATTATGCTGAAAATGGGCAAGATATTTACATAAGGCTGGCTGCCTCTATATTGGGTAAGGATTCGATAACCATACTAGAAGACTCGAACCTCTAGTGCTTATGATAATCATCCTCTGTAAATGCATGTGTTAACATTGTAAATCATTTAGTTGCTAATCCATTTGCAAGTATGATGTCTGATGCTGATTGATCTGGACTTATGTTCACTATGCAGCGGCATATAGAAGTTCAAAAGGGAGAAGACGAGTTTAGATGATAGTTTTACCGGTATTATGTTCAGGATTACTCCTCATTGGCCTATGCCCGATCTCGAATATCTAAAAGAAAAAGAGGAAGAAGAGGAAAAGCAGAGAAGGTTAAAAAATTTTAAGATTCCAATAAGTTTTTGCCACAACCCAAAATCATCAAGAATGGGGATGACACGACCGTCTTTCTAATCGAAAGACGCAGCCTCAAACACAATCAAAGAACCAACTTCAAAAAATCCCCACAATAGTACTCTCGCTCTAATGACCACTAACCAGGAAACCTAAAAAGATTGGGAAAGAGAGGGTGAGCAATCACAGTTCAGTGAGTAATATGTATCTTTTAAGTAGATCGAGTAATCACTATGCATTTGTACATAAAACAATACCAGAAACTCATAATCCATGAGTTGTTTTATTTCAACAAACTTTTATACAACTCAAAAATACTCTTTTAATCCATAATCTCAATCAAATATCAATGGTCAAGTCCATTAATCAATCCCATTCATAACAACGTCAATGATATATTCCATTGATCAATCTCATTCATAACAACGTCAATGATATATTCCATTAATCAATCTCATTCATAACAATGTCAATAATCAATTCCATTGACCAATTTATTGCTTACTATTAAACAATGGTCACGACAGAACAACTGGTGATAAGGCAATCAATATTCCCCATTCTCAAGATCTCTACCTACAAAACTAGTGGAATAGCCCAGAATAATATCCTAAAACAAGTATGCATACCCCCACGAACCCTTAACTGGGTTTATAGTCATATTAAGCATCAAATAATCGTCCTCCAATACTAGAAATAAAATCTAGAATCTATATTACAAAATGGTTTCATAAATCAAAATGTATAATCTTTTTGCAATATATCATATCCTCTGAAAATATTTTTCATAAAGCATTTCTCATAATGTTTCAGAACTCATTTCACGAATCAAATTCACAAATTGATATGTATAACATTTGGTAACGTCTTGCGTAAAACATTTCTCAAATCATCTTAGAATTCATTCCATAAACCGATTCGTAACTTAATACATATATATGCCTTCGCAATATCTTTCTTAAAACATTCTCAAATCGTTCTCAAATATTAAAATGTAGTAATTGCTTAATTCAAACTTTTATGCAACAAATATGCTTTAATAACTCATAGGATACTCAAGTCATTATCATTTTCAAGACATGAGTTTACAAATCAATAAAAGAGATAGCACCACTCATCAGGGATCGCCTACGACTAAACAACAAGGATCACTCAACCTGTTGAACTCGTTGTCTTATCAAATAAGTGAGAAACAACGTTAAAATCGAATAAAACGCTACATCAACTACGACTCCGGTTAAACTAAATTTAATCGCTAACAAAATGACTCCTACACACTAAGAAATCCCACACCCAAAATGATTATTCAAACTTAAATGTAGCACAAAACTAACACGCAAAAACTTAAAATTCTCACTCCAGCCAAACTGTTGCTCTAAAGTGACTCTCATCAAAACCACAGCTCCACAAAGCTATAATTCACCATTTCCATGAAATCCCAAAGCTCACGGTTCGATTTTCACAAAACTTCGAATATACAACCTAACTTCGAAAACTACCTAGATTGACAAATGAGTAGTGCAACCACTTACCGGACCTTGCAATACATAATTAATCCGGCTTGACAAAACTTCCATAGCGTATATGGAACCTCTCTTTTCCCTCTCTCTTTTTCTTCTTCTTACTTTTTCCCCTTTTCTTTCCTTGCCCTTTCATCGCGCGAGCTCTCAGTCTCCTTTTTGCTAAGCGCGCCTTATTTTCTCGCTTATTGACTTTTCAACCTTTTTTTTTCTTTTTGCTTTTTCCCCTTTTTGACTTTTTAAATCCATATTTTTACAGTTTTGGCCTCTGAGAATGCGTTTTAATGATTTTTCACTTAAACTGTCACCACTTGAGCGCCGCTTGGAACGAAATAGAGGGAATTAGTTTTCTTCTGCAGTAGTTTGAGAGTATCTCTGCGCTATCTGCATGAACAACAGACTACTCATACATTTTTCATGCATGGATTTTGGAAAGAAAAAGAAAACTTTTAACCTAGACTCTTTTGGCTCAAGAAAGACTTGAACCGGAAGTACCTTTCCGTAGTATCAACTGAATTCTTGTTATTTAAGGAAACCATTCCGCATTCTTATCCTTATGTCCCAATAAGCTGGGACAGTGAGGCTTTGGACCATTCTAAAAGGTATGAACATGATTTATACCAAAAGACTTCATAGGATTTATGGATGCTTTTTATCGCTCAAGAAAGTTACTAAGGTAGATCAAACTGCAAAATTTTGCCAAAATATTGCAAGGTACATTGGAATATGGGAAAGAAATGTTAGCGTGAGCCGTCTTCTAGAGCCAAAATAGGAAAGCCAAAATAGGAAAGTTCTTGTTTTATACTCTTTCTATGTATATTTCCTATTTCTATGTATATCCCCTGTTTTGTAGGTCAATTAGGGTTGATTCTTTTCTTTGTGTATATATATATATATATATATATATATATATATATATATGTACTTATAGCCTTGTAAACATAAGTTGGAATATAGAAATTACAAAAAAAAATTAGAATTCTTTATTTTTCTACATGGTATCAGAGCCACCGATCAAGGGACTCTATACTCGATCCGATCAATCAGACTCCATTGCCACAACCTTCGTCGCTGCTACAACCAGATTTCTTGAAGAACACCGCAACCATGCTGCATCACCCTATGGCAGACACAAACCCAACTGGCAATGTTCTTCCCTTTGCAGCACAAGAGGGAGCTTCGAATATCGATGCTCTTATTGAGCATTTGACCCAAGTCCTATCCCTACATGTTCCACAATCTCATGTTGAGACTCCGGCTCCCTCGATTACTGTCAAGTTAGATAGAAGCAACTATGGTCTTTGGTCCCAAGTTGTCGAGATGTACATCTTTGGCAAAGACAAGTTGGGATATATTACCAGGGTTCTTCCCCAACCCTCTCCGAATGATCCCAGCTTCCGGAAGTGGAAGACTGACGATTCAACTGTGAAGGGCTGGCTTATCAATTCCATGGATCCTGCACTGATTGGCAACTTCATCTGATACCCCACCGCAAAAGCGGTTTGGGATGCAGTGGCTACAATATTCTTTGATGGCGCCGACGTCTTCCTAGGTGTATGATTTAAAGTGACGACTGACCCGATTGAAGCAAGCAGGCGGACCCATTAAAAAATATTATAATGACCTGCAAGGACTTTGGCGAGAAATTGATTTTTGCCGGCATAATCTTATGACTTACGTTCATGATATTGACATATACAACACTTTAGTTCAAGAAGATCGTGTTTATTTGTTCTTGGATGGCCTAGATGATCGCCTCGACAAGGTTAGGGCTGATGTATTGCAGATGCAACCATTTCCTACGGTTGAACAAGCCTACGCACGAGTAAGAAGAGATGTGCGCCAGGCCGTTATGATGGCACACCCATATACTCCCACTACTGTTGATATGGTGTTGCATGGCAGCAAAACAGGCTCAAAATTTCCAAAATTTGGCTCTGGACATGCTACTTTACAAATGGCTCCTGGTTCTACTCTGCCTGGGGGAGGGCGCTCTAGCTTTGGTCCGAGAGCTAAGTCCTAACCGCTAGTAGTAGGGGGTTGCACTCACCGTAGGAATTCTCGACATACAAAGGAGACATGTTTCAAGTTGCATGGCTATCCTGAGTGGTGGAAAGAATTGCAGGAAAAAAAAGAAGGCTGACAATCCGACAGGTAGAGGACAAGCTTCCTTGGCCATAGGTGATTCGTCGTTATCTTGGTGCTGCAGGTAGACTCCACCGTTGCACCTGATTCCGATCTTACAGGTAACAATGGGTTTGTGTTTGTCAATACTTCTCAAGCGGGAGGTAAAGATGGGTGGATTGTTGATTCAGGTGCTACTGATCACATGACACCCCATCCTGATGATCTTTTGCGCCACACCACTCCAAGGAGACAACATATATATAATGCCAATGGTTGGGTACAAAGAAAACTCATGTAACCATGGACGTTACATTTGTTGAATTTGAACTCTCCTTTCCTGCCACCAATTGTACCTTTCAAGGGGAGATCCATGGTGAAAGGGTAAATTGGTAGGAAGGTGGCTTGATGGTAGGGATTAGCGATGCATCTAACTCACGGCAGCAACTTCTTAATGAAGATAACCATCAAACTATTTTGTTACAAGAGGCACAAGAACAACCTCAAGAGCAGTCCTCTCTTCCTCAAAATATCCCCTCTTTAGTACCCGACCATTCTCCTGAGGTAAGCTCTCCTATCACACATAATTCTCTTGTTGATATTGATGAGGCTGTTGGTTATAAATTGCCCAACAGACACAATCGAGCAAGACTCCTAATAGGTACTCACCAGATGTGGAGGAATGAAAGTCAAAGTACCTGATTACCAATTATGTTTCGACAAGGAGATTGTCGGAACACTTGAAGGCATTTGTGGCCAATGTCTCTGCAATTCAAGTTCCTAGTGGAGTACAAGAAGTCTTGAGGGATCCCAAGTGGATTCAAGCTATGAAAGAGGAGATGGAAGCCTTATAAAAAAATAAGACCTAGAGATTAGTAGAGTTGCCGAAGGGGAAGAAGGCAATGGAGTGCAAGTGGGTCTTCACTGTCAAGTATAAAGCAGATGGGTTAGTTGAGAGGTACAAGGCACGACTGGTAGCAAAGGATATACCTAGACCTATGGTGTCAACCACCAAGCAACATTCTCTCTAATTGCAAAGTTGAATACCGTACGGGTTTTGATGTCACTTGCTGCGACCTAGACTGGCCTTTGCACCAATTTGATGCGAAGAACGCGTTTCTTCACGGAGATCTAGAGGAAGAAATCTACATGGAAGTCCCACCTAAGTATGCGTGTGCTGATCAGTCAAATGTGGTGTGCAAACTTCAGCAATCATTATATGGGTTAAAGCAATCACCCCGCCCATAGTTTGGTCGGTTTAGCTCAGCGATGAAGAGGTATGGATACATTTAAAGTAATTCTGATTATACGTTATTCTTAAAGTGTAGACAGGACAAAGTGACAACAATGATCATATATGTGGATGATATGATCATCACAGGGGATAATCTTGAAGAAATTGCAGACCTTCAAGGGCGGTTAGCCAATGACTTTGAGATGACAAATTTGGGAGGCCTGAAATATTTTTTGGGAATTGAAGTAGCCAGGTCGAAGGAAGGTATTTTTTTGTTTCAGCGAAAGTATGTATTAGATTTATTAGCTAAGGTTGGAATGTTGGAGTGTAAGCCTGCCGACACTCCTATAGTTCAAAATCATAAATTCTGAGAGTTTCCTAATCAGGTGCCTATCAATAATGATAGATACCAAAGGTTAGTAGAGAGACTAATTTATTTATCACACACTCATCCTGATATTGCATATGTTGTAGGGGTGTAAGCCAATTTATGCATGCTCTGAGTGAAGAATATATAAATGCTATGGTTCGAATTCTGCGCTACTTGAAGTCAGCTCCAAGAAAAGGGTTGTTCTTTGCAAAGAACGGTCACCTTGAGGTAGAAGGATTTACAGATGCAGATTGGTCAAGTAGTATCTTTGATAGGAGGTCTACGTCAGGCTATTTCACATTTGTGGGAGGAAACTTGGTAACATGAAGAAGCAAGAAGCAGAAAGTTGTAGCCTTGTCAAGTACTAATGCAGAATTCCAAGGGGTATCTAAAGGTCTATGCAAGCTATTATGACTAAAAATGCTGATGACTGAACTTGGTTTCCCACCTGAATCTGAGATGAGACTATTTTGTGATGATAAAGTTGTGATTGAAATTTCTCACAATTCAGTTCAACATGACCGTACTAAGCATGTTGAGGTGGATAGGCATTTTGTCAAGCAGAACTTGGATGCTAAGGTGATAAAGTTTCCATTTGTCAGACCTGAAGATTAGTTGGCGAATGTTCTTACGAAGGCCTTGTCGAATCGAGCTTTTCACAGCTCACTTGTCAAGCTAGGTATCAAAGACATCTTCTCACCCGCTTGAGGGGGAGTGTTAGTGTGAGCTGTCTTCTAGAGCCAAAATAAGAAAGCCAAAATAGGAAAGTTTTTATTGTTTTGTACTCTTTCTATGTGTATTTCCTATTTTTATGTATATCCCCTATTTTGTAGGTTAATTAGGGTTGATTCTTTTCTTTGTATGTATATGTACTTATAGCCTTGTAAACGTAAGCTGAAATATAGAAATTACAGAAAAAATTTTAGAATTCTTTATTTTTTCTACAAGAAATAGCAGTGAAGAGGCTTTCAAAAAGTTCTCGACAGGGACTCAAATAATTTCAGGGATGATGTACTATGTATATCCAAACTTCAGCACCGGAATCTGGTAATGCTTTTAGGGTGCTGCATTCAAGAAGAAGAAAGGATGCTGGTTTATGAGTACATGCCAAACAAAAGCTTGGATTTCTTCATATTAGGTAGGCTCCTTAAAATTCGGCCTTCCTGGCCACAAGCATAACCTACTTGGCCATGTACATATTTGTAACCCAACTAACACTCAGTTATACAAATTCCTATCACTTTCGCAGCATACATTTATATTGTTTTGGTTTTTTCCCCCTTCAGACATGGAGATTGTCCTAGGAGATGATATTTTGTGAACTGATTGATTAATTAATTGCAGACTCGTGCAACAAACCAGAAGTGCTACGATCAATCCATGTCACTCTATTATGTGTGCAACAAAGTCCCGACGACAGGCCTAATATGTCAACAGTAGTTCTGCTGTTGAGTAGCGACATAGCATTGCCTCTGCCTAAAGAGCCTGGCTTCTTCAACTAAAGAGATCTGACTGGCATTGAATACTCATCAAACGAGCAGTCATTTCTTCAAACAATGCAATGACAGTTGCTTTACTAGAGTGTCGATAAATTCAAAGGCTCCATTCATCAAATTCTTAGTTTTTTTTCTATCACAGCTTTAATTACAATGATCCTGCACTTAAACAGTTTAGATCTACAGATTGGGAGAGATTTATTCGCAGTTTCATTATAAATAACATTTCATTAGAGAGAAGGAGCACATAACAGGCCCCTTAAACAGATGTAGCGCTTGTGTTCCCCTCCTGTTCCTTTGGTACCGGAAATAGTGTTCCTGCTACAAGTGAGTTCTGTCTATCAAGGCTGATTTATTGAGGTTCTTGCAAGTTGGGCCATCTCAAATCAAAATGCCTGTACGTAACAATTAGCCCAAGCCTAGCTCAGATACCCGTTAAATTTTGGCCATAAAAAGCTCCAACGCATGAAATTTTAACAAAAAAAAAAAGAAAGAAGAAGAAAAGAAAGGTACGGAGCAACCGAGAAGAAAGGAAAGGCATGAGGAAGGTGACTGAACCCTATTATTCTTCTAATCCGAATAATATTCAGACTAGAGCACAATTTTACAATTTTAAAATTATGTAAAATTTGAATTGCGATGCCTGATTTTTGAATTGTTATGCTAAGAAATTCTATGAAAATGGTAGATAAGGACGTTGTGGAGCCGTGAGGTTTGTTGAGAGTTGATTTGAAGTAACGGATTGATCGGAACGAAATTCTAGAGTTTTGTACTCAAACTTGACATTGCAAATAGGTTTGAATATCCGCTTTGGACAAGAGTTTTGTTAACGCATAGCAATCGTTATGTAAGGAAGTAAGTTTGGTTTAGCCAATTTGTAGTTAATGTAGCGTTTTACTCTGCATTTGATATAGTTTTTCAATTAATTGATAAGAATTTGAATGCATCAACTTAAGTAACTATCTTATGATGGTTTTTGGCTTACCCAAGTGAGTAGTGATATATTTTCTCCGAGCTTGTGATCTCATGTTTCAAAAGTGACATATTATGAGTTACGAAATAGCTTTTTTATTACATAAAAATTTACTACTCTTCGATTATTTGAGAATGGTTTGAGAAACGTTTTATGGAATGTGCCACACCTCGAAACCTACAAGGATAAGGGTATGGCACGGCCATCCTTCCACCCGAATGACGCAACCTCAAACCATACCCAAAAATCCAACTCCCGAAAGTCCCCGTTAATATTGCTCTCACTCTATTGGCCATTAATCGAGGAACCTAAAAAGATTGGAAAAGAGGGGGATTAACAACCATTTCCCAATAAGTAGTGTGTATATCTTTTAAGCAAATCAAACATCCATCATGCAATTTACAAAACAATATCAAAACTCAATTATCTCAATTCCAGTATATAATACACATATAATATAAGAATGAGTTATATCATTATAACATAACTGTATACATATTAGAAAACATTCCTTAAATTAATAATATCATAACAAACATCAATGGTTCAGTCTATTGATTAATCTCATCAATTCACAAGTTAATGATCCATTTCACTGATTAATCACTTGCTTAATATCAAACCATGGTCATGACACAACGCCTTGTGACAAAGCGACCAAGATTCCCCTTGACAAGATCTCTATCTATTATCAGCTGGTGGATCGACCCAAAAGCATATCCTAACACCAATTTGCATATTGGGAAACCCGTATCCGGTTTACATCGATATTTACCATCAAACAATTATCCTCTAACAATCCACAATTTCAAATCCAAAAACCATTTCATAAATATAATATGTTTTTGAAATCATTTCATAAACCATATTCAATAATAAGTATGTAACCTTTTGCAACACATTTCTTAAAAGGATTCTCAAATCCTTCACAAATACTAAGACGTAGTAAATACCTAATCCGGATTTTTATGCAACAAACACGCTTTTTCATAACCCCTAATATATTGAATTTCTATCATTTTCAAGTCATGATTTTACAAATTCATAGAAGAGATGACATCATTCACCTGAAAATGCCCAAACCAATCAACGTGTAGCTAAACGAGCCAACGATCTCGTAATCCTAACAATTAAACGAGAATCGACGTTAAAACCAAGTAAAATACTATAATAACTATAAATCGGCTAAACTACGCTTAAACACTAACAAAACAATTCCTATGCGCCAAAAAAATCTCTCCAAAGCTATTATTCAAACCTAAACATAACGAGGAACTCACATGTGAAACCCTAAAATTCTCACTCCGACCAAACCGTCACTCTAAAATGACTCCTGACAAACCCATGGCTCCACAATGCCATAATCCATCATTTCCATGAATCCTAAAGCTCAACAACTAAAAACTAAGACTACGTAGCGCGAATTTCACAAAACTTCGAAATTGTGCCATAATTCCAAAAACTACTTCGATTGGGTGTGTGACGGGCACGAGCACTTACCGGACATTACGATGCTGTCGTGACCTACCCGCTCCGATCGGGGGGAAGAACAATATAGGTATAGGTCTAGAGGTATTTTGTCAATGGATGTGAGCATCGATTGGTTCATTCAAAGGACAAACCAAAAGGCTCATCTATCCAAAGACGAAGGCACATCCAAGCCTCATACCTCGTACAATGTTAGTTTTTAATCTACGCATTTAATTGGAGTTGCCACTAATTATAGTCAAGCGTTGGCTAGAAATCATAATCAAGACGCGAGAACATCATCTTGCTAGGTACATAACCAGAGATTCTAAGGATCGGGGACTTGATTACACTAGTAATCTAAATAGTGCCCTTTCGGTACATAAACTTGGCCATTTGCTAACTAGCAAGTCAGGGCAGTCTATCAAAGGTCCTAATATTCATCCTATCCATGCTAAAATGAAAAATAACAATCATATATTAAAAATACGCAATCAAATAATCATAATAGAAATAAACAACCAGCAATTTTGTATCGTCTCTAAAAAAAAGAAGGAAATCCAAAGCAGTAAAGCCCTAATGGCTTGTTCAAATTTTTGGGGGCGCAATTTTCGAAGGTTTTCACATTTTTTTCTATTTTATACTAAGTCTAGAATAAAATTAACACTAAGATCTAATGAAATTAACCCAAAAACTAATTTCTAAACCTTTCCTAATTTTTCTGAATGTTTCTGAATTACTATTATCATTTTTAATATTTTTTTAAAAATTAATATATATATTTTTATTCAGGAGAAAAAAGGACTTCGGACCGGGTCAGGGGACTCGGTCCGATTCAGCAATCCGACCCGCCTCCGGATTATATCCGAATTTTATATCCTTGTAATTTCTTTTTCCTTTTCTTTTATCCCTCTTTTTTGCTATTTCTTTCTCTTTATTTCTTTCCTTTTTTGGTCTTCTTTGCCCCCACCCCCACGTCTTCTTCACGTACGTCCTCTCCCGAGAGTCTCCGTCCTCACGCCTTCCCCAAAACTTTGACAATTTCTCAGGCACCGGAGCTCAGGTCACCGCCGAAACACTCCCTGTCAGTCGGCCGCTCCGAATCACCACCGGCCGCTAGTTGGCCGATGGTTTCTATCCGGCGAGGGATAGTCAAAACTCTGCAATGATGTATACCAAAACTCTATCAATTCTAGCATATAAAACACACACTTGCACGTCAAGTGAGTGAGAAGTAGGCTGACCGGAGCGGCCTCTAACTGCGGCCAACTCCGGCGAGGGGAATGGATCTCCGATGAAAGAGCGTTCACCCATGGATGGCTCAGGAAAACGATTTTCATGCTACGAAACTGAAAGAAATCACGGAGTTAGTCACCAAACATCAATCTCAAAACGAATAAAGCATAAATCGAAGATTCTATGGACTGATTTTGATGACATTGGCTTCGGCCTTCAATCAGGCATTTTGTCAAACAGGTGGCAGGCGAGTTCAAACAAGGGCTTAAACTTGAGATTCAGCGCGATTTTTGACTCAAACGTGATATGTAAAGATCTAAACGGCCATATTTCACCACAAATATGTCTCATTTTACAATGATACACTAAAAATCATCACAACCAGAGTCGACGTTCTAAGCCTATGTCCTTTCATTGAGACATTTTATCGAGCAGGTGCTGTGCAACTAGAGCAGGGGCTTCAGATTCGAGTTTTATGAAATTTTCGACTTAGACGTGATACATTATGCTCTAAAGAAACATCGTTAGTCACAAAATAGCATTGGCTTCGAACAGATTTGTCGGTGGAGCTCGGCACCCTAAACTCGGCCAAAACAGGGGACTTCCGAGCGGTTTACCCGGTTTCGAAGCTTGCGGGAACAATGAACAATGGCTGGCAGGTAAGGGCTTTCGACAAGAACAACGACGACTCAGATGAAGCTCCGACGACCGAACAAAAATTTCTTCTTTTCTCGGGTCGGTTCTCTCTCTTTGTTCTTTCCCCGCCTCTCTGTTTTTGTCTTCGCGAGCTCTCTCTTCTCCGCCGCGAGCTCGCTCAGTCGCGACGTCTCTCTTTTTCCATCTCTCTCTCCGTCAGGAGCTCTCCATTTTTTGCTCCCCCTCGGCCAACTCTCCCTCTTTTTCCTCTAGACCACCACCTCCCCTCGTCCTCGGCTCAAGGACGACTGTCCTTCGTGAGCCAGCTTTCTCTCTCCCTTCTGTCGCCAGCTCTGTCCTTGCCATTCGTTATCCAATTTCTTGTCTCTGTCTTCCCTTTGTCTTGCTCGTTTCTTGTCGCTTCTGTGTTGTCCTCTCTGCTCTGTCTCCGTCCAGCTAGGCGCAAGAAGAGGAAAGGACGAGGAGGCCTGAGTGGCCGGGCCGAGTGGCTTGAGGGAGAGAGGGGAGTGAGTGGGCTGGAGGGGAAATTATAAGAAAAGAGGACTTGGGGCCCAATCGCACATAATAGGTAGGAAACAGAGAGGACCGGTCTGTCGGACTATCGGGCCGGGTCAAACCGGCCCAATCTTTCTTCTTCTTTTTCTTTTCATTTTTTAGTATATATATTTTCTAATAATTCTCTCTTATTATCTCTTTTGCACTAATTTGGCATATTTATATTTTAGACACTGATTTATCAGATTGGCAAAAATCAGATATCAACAGATACGTAGTTGATCCGACGTGGCGAGGCATCCGTAACGTGTATACAAAATCTCTCTTTCTAGTTCTTTTTTTTTTCTCTCTTTTCTTTCTTTTCATTTTCCCTTTCCACCCTTGTTCTGCGTGAGCACTCACTCAGCCTCTTCTTTTCCTTTTATTTGAGCTGAAGGTACACCGTTCTCTCTTTGACTTTTCAACTACTTTTGCCTGTTTTTTGGTCAAAAATCCAAATATTATAAAAGGTTGTAAAAGTTTATACATATGTATGTATGTATTACGTTGCAAATTGATTTATGAAATCAATTCAACAACGATTTGAGGAACATTTCATGAAAACGTTACACAAAAGGTTTACATATCTTGATTTGTGAATTTGGTTTATGAAAAATTCTGAAACGGTTTGAGAAATGTTTTGTGAAATACAATATGATTGATAAACGAAGTTGAGAAAGATCATGCAATTTGTTTTGTGAAATCAATTGGTGATATTAGTTATAGATTTAATTCTTCTAGTATTATAGGTTGTGAGTTTAGTGCATAATACCGTGTGAACCCAATTGAGGGTTTATGGGTATGCGAAAACAAGTGTTGGGATATCTTTGTAAATGGAGCCACTAGCAATATAAGTGAAGACTTAGTCAAGAGGGAATCTTAATCGCCTTGTCACGAGGTGTTATGTGTGTTACACCCCGAATCCTACCGAAAATGGGAGAGTGACACAATCGTCCTTCCATTCGAAGGACACAATATCAAATACAACCAAAGAACTAACTCCCAAAAATCTTCGTCGATATCATTCTCGCTCTATTAACCACTAACGAAGGGACCTAAAAAGATTTAGGAAAAAAAGGGCTGAGCAACCACAGCTCAGTGAGTAATACATATCTCTTCTAAATAGATAGACCAATCAAATATATAAGTATAGAACAATACCAGAAACTCATAATCTAACTTTTTAATATACATATCAAATCATATACGAATTGTTTCATTTCAACAAGTTTTATACAATTCAGAAAATACTCATTTAAATCATCATCACAATTCAAAAATCAATGGTCAAGTACATTGATTAATCTCTATCAAATTCCACGTCAATAGTTCATTCCATTGACTAATTTATTGTTCGATCTCAAACCATGATCACGACATAACACTTGATGATAAGGCAACCAAGATTTCCCTTGGCAGGATCTCTACTTATTATAAGCCGGTGGCTCAACCCACAAGAATATCCTAAAATCAATATGCATACCCACAAGCCTCTCAATAAGCTCACAGTGACACTAAGCATCCACAACAACATCATTGATAATCCTTAGAACCAAATCCATAATTGATATCACAAATCAATTTACAAAATAAAGTATACAATCTTTCACAACTCAACTCATCTACAATAATACATTTTACAATTCATTTCATAAACACTTCTTAAACATTTCAAATAACATTTGAGGTAGTAAATGCTCGATCTGAAGTTATGCATCAAATATGCCATTAACATCACTTTTCCTCTTTAGTCAAATCACACTTTGCACATAATGTCTCATACTTTTCATTTTCAAATATGAATTTACAAACTCAAAAAAAAGATAGCGACACTCATCTAGAATGCCCAAAAACCAAATAACGTGCTCACTTGAAGTGATTACTCAAGTCTAAACACAACACGAAACTCACATGTGAAACCCTAAAATCCTCACTTTGACCAAACCGTTGCTCTAAACTGATTCCCATTAAACCCATGGCTCCACAACACCATAATCCACCGTTACAAACCTTTGAATATGATATAACTTTGAAAGCTATTCTCATTGGATGAACAAAGGGCGCAAGCACTTACCGAGCGCTACGCTACGTAGTTGATCCAACTCGATGAAGCATCCGCAATGTGTGCACAAAATCCCTCTTCTTTCTTTACCGGTCTTTCTTCTTCTTTTTCTTTTCTTTCTTCTTTTCCTCTATTTTCTTCTTTCTTGGTCATGCGTTTTTCTCTCCCGGTAGCTTTTCTTTTCCCCTTTATAAACTGAGCATCCCACCTTTTCTTTTCTTCTTTTCTTGTTTTTCCTTTTTTGACTTAGTCAAATCTCATAATTTACAATGCGCAACCATGATTAGATGTTTGAGCATGAGTTTTGTCAATAGAATAAACTATTAACATATGAATTGAGATTTTACATTAGTTAATGAAATTGAACATTAACGTGTGATTTGATAAAGATTAATCAATGGGCTTGACCATTGATGTTTGAATAGTTATGATGGTTTTAACAAGTATTTCTAAGCTGTATAAAGATTTGTTGAAATTAAACAACTTATATTTGATTTGATATATTTATGTTATATCTTGGGTATGGATTATGAGTTTATGGTATAACTTGGTCAATATGAATAGTGAATGCTCGATCTATTTAGAAGAGAAGCACTACTCCCTGAGCTATGGTTGCTCATCTTCCTTTCCTTCCAAATCTTTTCATGCTCCTTAGTCAACGGCCAGTAGAGAGGGCGATAACAACTGGGGCTTTTGAAAGTTAGATTTTTTTTTTATGGATTGAGGTTGCGTCATTTGGGTGAAAAGATTGATAGCCGTGTCACTACCCCTATTCCCTTAGGATTTGGGGTGTGACACTGTCGGGTTAGAACACTGCTTGCAATACTACTAAACTCTCCATTGCAACATTACGAGGACATTTAAGTGTTTAAATGGCCAAAATGGAGATTTCAAGACGCAAAAAAGCTTGTAAGAGCCACATGACAATAAAGCTCCAGCTCTATTGTTTTATAACGATCATAATCAACCATAACTCCACTGAGCTCATATTGAGCTTCCTATTTCTTGATGAAGACAAATTCGATCATAACTCAATTATGCAATATAGCTCAAACATTGTTTCTTTTGCACTTACAAATCACTAGTGCAGATTTTCAGCGAAGAGTCACAAGAAACAAGTTGAACCTCGTGTCTGAAAGCTATCGAGCTTCCATTACAGAGACCGTAACATCATTTAGTGAATCGAGATCAGGTCTGTAACGAGGCGTTTCTGGGATTTTCTTAGTCCGTATATAAGAGAAAGCTGGCTGCTTTGCAGAAGGTAGATTTAAAAGCTCATTCGTGAGCATCGTCAATACTTCTGACATGGTTGGCCTATCAGCTGCAATCTCTTGAACGCACAAAAGAGCCACATTAATATGTCTCATCACTGTGCCATCCGATTGGCGATGTCCCAACACCAAATCCACCAAGCAGAAAGCTCTGTCTTCTTGCCACAGTTGCCAAGCCTGAAAAGCAAGAGCCGGGGATGTGTTATGTTGTCAATACAATGCTAAGCAAGAACTACCTTGTGGAATAACCAAAGTAGAGGAGCAAAAAAAGGATAAAGATTAAAGCACAAAGATGCTTCTCTCTTTTTGTACGAGCGCAAAGCTTCTTACATATCCAAGAAGATTCATTGAATCAGTCTGATAAAAGCCAGTATTCTTTTTGCCACTTATTATCTCCAGAAGCAGCACTCTGAAGCTAAACACATCTGAGTTTATTGAGACGACTCCCTCCAAGGCATACTCCGGAGACATATAGCCACTAGATATCAATCAATGGGGTCAGGTTCTTTGATTACCACAAGAGATTCTACAGAGCAAGCCAAAACTATGCAGAACATGCATAGTCAACGACAGGTCTATAAATGCTTAGTTAGGTAAGTATTGCACTTACTATGCCCCTACAATTCGATTTGTGTTTGCCTCAGACTCATTTCCACCGAAAATCTTTGCTAGGCCAAAATCAGATATCTTGGGGTTCATATCACTATCCAACAGAATGTTGCTAGCCTTGAGGTCTCTGTGGACAATGTGCAATCTGGAGTGTTGATCAAGATAAATAAGCCCTTGAGCGATTCCTTCAACAATGTGTGCACGTGTTTCCCAATTTAGGAGATGTCGTTTGGCTTGATCTGTTCCAATTTGATATTATTAAGATGTAATTTTGAATGAAACGACATAAAAGGTAAATTAAGTCATGATGCATAATCCTGAGAGGAGCAAAACAGCTCACCGAAGAGGAAGGAATCTAAGCTTTTGTTGGGCATGTATTCGTAGATTAGAATCTTTTCATCTCGCTCTAAGCAGCAGCCCAGGAGTCTAACAAGGTTCTTGTGTTGCAGCTTGGCTATGAGCATTGTTTCATTTCTCAACTCTAACATTCCTTGAGCAGACTTCTTGGAGAGCCTCTTCACTGCTACATGCTTCCCGTTCAGCAATTTACCCCGAAGAGAATTCACTTGTATAGACTTTAGTAATGAGAACTTGCAATTTTGAAATGGAATTTGCGAGACAATAAAAGTTACTACCTTGTAAACTGGTCCAAAACCTCCTTCTCCAAGCTTGTTTGAATTTGAGAAGTTTTCTGTCGCAGCTGTTACACTTGAAAAGCTAAACAGAGGCAACCAAGCATCCTCCGATTTCTTTTCATTTCCAATTCCGTTTTGCGAAGTTCCATCAGTACTAGTAGCAATGCTCATGTCCACATTGAACAGTAAAATGTCCCGAGTCGGTCCCATTTTACCTGTTCATAAAAGCCACATAATGCCTTTTATACCTTGAGAGGCCACAACACAATAAAAAGGGAAAAAAGGACCAGAGGACTTGCCCTTCTGTTTCTTTTTCCATCGGCAACAGATGTAGGTGCTTAGGACTAGAGCAACAAGAGGAACAACAGAAGCTAGGGCTATCTTTAGTGCTTTGTTAATCCCTGAAAACTTGCATTTGAAGGAAGTAGTAAGTCTTCTGCAGAAAAGTAACATACTATATCAACAAAATTTGAATAATGCTTCTACCTCAGGAGTTTTGGAGCTCATAAGCGGCAAGTTTGATGTATATTGTTTTACTGTCAGGATCATCTTAAGATAGCTGCCTTAGATTTAAGAGTTCTCCGTGCCAAAGCAAACACCTGCCACTGCCACTGCCACTGCCATTATAAGCATATGCAGTGCAAGAACAATCACCTGAGCAGGCTGATTTACATGCTTCAGTGGATATTCCAAGGTATTGTAATAGAGTGGAAATGTCACATGGTCAATCTTGAGGAATCCATCCTTGTCACCATTTCCATATCCCATTTCTTCACACTGCAATAGCATTCTCCTCGCACACCCTGTAGTTTTATCATATTGTGGCGACTTCTCCGCATCCATGCAGTCACAAGAAGAAGGAACAGTTCTGTTGTTGCATCTGCTGAATGAACCGCAAAACATGAAGACATCACATTCGTCCCTTGGTTGATGCCAAAACGGACCCCAATGCTTTGACGTCTCTAGCCAGGTAGTTTGTCTAACCTGTCCAGACAGGTGCATAACTAATCTTGTACTTGTATTAGCAACCGAACTATTAAGCAAATATTTTAAATAACTCTCATTCCGATTGCTAATAAAGCTGAAATTGAAAATGTTGTTGAATGTCATCTCAGGAACAAGAGAGAATTTATGTGAATCTCTATCCCAAAGCCCACTGGTCCAGTCTTTCTCACTACCTTTCAGGATAACAAACTCATCCGGGCTTTGGGAATCTATTCTCAGGGAGAAATCTCCTGGGCTAGGGTCCGCGGCGTTCTTCCACGACGTGAACGCCCATACCTTTCCATCAGTTCTACTGTATCCAAGATTCATTCCAGGCAGAAAAGTATCAGAAGGATAATCAAAACTCTGCCACAGAATTGCTTCCGAGCTCTCCTCCCTCGATACAAGATTTCCCGAATCCAACAGGGTCACGCTGACGCTCCCACTGATGGAATTATCGCTCACCTGGTAGGTTATTCTGCCATCCAGGATCACAAGATTGGCTCGGTCTATTGCAAGAGCAGAAGCGGAGGTGGTGAGAGGCTGATCTCTGTTGCCCACCCAGACACAGGTTCTTTCCTGACGCAGCGTTCCGCGAATAATTTAAGCAAAACCTTGCTTAGAGAGAAAAATCTCGAAATTCAATATTGATGATAATAATGTTGTGTCTTCAAAACAAACCATAAACACCCTTTTATAGGGGTTAAACCTAATTACAATAGGAAACCTAATCATATAGGAAAGTTACCTAATCTGAATTGGAAACCTAATCAAATAGGAAAGTTACCTAATCTGAATTGGAAACCTAATCAAATAGGAAAGTTACCTAATCTAAATTGGAAAGCATAAAACATCAAAATTAGGAAACTGCCTTTTTAAATTAACTCATAAAAAAATATCCGATGTCGTCGACCGAGTCCACCGGGTCTAGTCACATCACTATTTCGCCCTCCGTTTGGACTTCTGCCTATCCAATTGGTCCAAAAATGCACCACTAATAAATTCCGCATCATTCTCCTCCACTTGAAAAGAACTCGTCCTCGAGTTAAAATCAGGATCTGGATATAACGGCTCAGTGGACTCATGAAACGGTGACAAATCAGCAACATTAAAAGTGTTGGATATGCCCATGCTATGTGGAAGGTCTATAACATAAGCATTATCGTTGATCTTCTTGCTGACAGCGTAAGGTCCATACTTCTTTGGCTGTAATTTACTGTAAGATCCAGCTGGAAATCGCTCTTTACGAAGAAAAACCATGACTTGATCACCTACCGCAAACACCTGCTTCCGCCTGTGCTTATCTGCTGCAGCTTTATACTTCTGATTAGCTTCTTCTAGCTTCTTTTTGACTTCATGATGTACTTCCACAATCTGTTTAGCCATATGATCCGCTGCTACACTTTTATTCGTTTGCTTAGGCAACTGTACCAAATCTAGAGTATGCTGAGGCGCCTTTGTATAAACAACAGAAAAAGGCGACCTGCCAATAGAACTATGAACTGCATTATTATAAGCAAACTCTGCTTGTGATAAAGCAACATCCCATTGTTTCGGTTTATCTCCACAAATACTTCGAATCAAGTTTCCCAGAGTTCTATTAACCACCTCTGTTTGTCCATCAGTCTGCGGGTGAGCAGTACTACTGAAATTCAAAGATGAATCAAACAACTTCCACAAAGTCCGCCAAAAATGCCCCAGAAATTTACTATCCCTATCTGAGGTAATAGATTTGGGCACACCATGCAAACGAATCACTTCCTTAAAAAATAATCTGGCCACACTTACTGCATCAAAAGTTTTCCTACAAGGAATGAAGTGCGCCATCTTGGAAAATCTGTCAACCACAACAAAAACAGAATCCACGCCTCTTTGTGTTCGTGGTAAACCAAGCACAAAATCCATGGACAGATCTTCCCATATATTATTAGGAACAGGTAATGGCATATATAAACCTGTATTATTAGATTTCCCTTTAGCAGTCTGGCAAACATAGCACTTTTGTACGTACCTACTGATATCTCTACGCAACTGGGGCCAGTAAAATCGTTCTCGGACTGCAGCAATAGTTTTATCACGACCCAGATGTGCAGCTAATCCACCATCATGTAAATCGCGAATTACCTTCTCTCGTAATGATGTCCGAGGAAGGCAAAGCTGATTGCCCCGCATCAGATAACCATCCTGCACATAAAATTCTTGTACAGGTTGACCAGCAGCACATGACTCCCAAATTTTTCCAAAGTCATCATCATCTGCATAACAGTCTTTCAACTGCTCAAACCCCAAGATGTCTTGGCTTAATGTAATCAACAAGCCAGCTCTCCTACTCAATGCATCTGCTACGACATTATGCACACCTGACTTGTGTTGTAACCTGAAAGGAAATTTTTGCAAAAATTGACACCATCGCGCATGCATATCCTTGCTAATCCTCTTCTGACTATTCAGATACTTCAAAGCTTCATGATCAGAATAAAGGATGAATTCTTTCCCAATCAGATAATGCTCCCAAGTCTTTAAAGCCCTTACGACAGAATAGAATTCTTTATCATAAGTGCTCCACTTCTGCCTTGCGTCACTGAGCTTCTCACTAAAATAGCAAATTGGTCTGCGCTCTTGAGATAAAACAGCTCCTATACCTACTCCACTAGCATCACAGTCCACTTCAAACAGTTTATCAAAATCAGGTAAAGCAAGAACAGGTGCAGTACATAACTTCTCCTTCAAAATAGCAAAACTATTCTCAGCTTCCTCTCCCCATAGAAACTTGCCTTTCTTCAGACATTCAGTAATTGGGGCTGCGATAGTACTAAAATTCTTAATAAATCGCCGATAAAAAGTAGCCAACCCATGAAAACTCCTAACGTCAGAAACTATTTTAGGAGTCGGCCATTCTCTGATTGCTCTTACCTTCGCCTCATCTACCTCTATTCCTTCAGCAGTAATAATAAATCCCAAGAATAACAGTTTATTAGTTAAAAAACTGCACTTCTTAAGATTAATATACAGCTTATTAATCTGTAAGGCTGTCAACACCTCCCTTAAGTGCAATAGATGATCCTCTTTGGTCTTACTATAAATTAGGATATCATCAAAATAAACTACAACAAATTTGCCAATAAAAGATTTCAGAACCTGATTCATAAGCCTCATGAAAGTACTTGGAGCATTGGAAAGTCCGAAAGGCATCACCAACCATTCGTACAACCCCTCCTTTGTTTTGAAAGCTGTCTTCCACTCATCTCCAGGGCGAATCCGAATATGATGGTACCCATTCTTCAAATTCAGCTTCGAGAACCACTTAGCACCGTGCAACCTATCCAACATGTCATCCAATCTCGGAATTGGAAACTTGTAACCCACGGTTATCTTATTAATGGCCCTACTATCTACACACATTCGCCAACTCCCATCTTTCTTAGGAGTCAACAAGGCCGGAACAGCGCATGGGCTCATGCTATTCTGAATGTGCCCCTTTCGCAACAACTCCTCCACCTTCTCTTTTAGAATCTCGCTCTCTTTAGGACTCATCCTGTAGTGCGGTAAATTCGGCAGACTAGCACCAGGAATTAAGTCTATATGGTGTTGAATATCGCGCATAGGCGGCAACCCATCCGGAATCTCTTCAGGCATCAATTCGCTAAATTCCTTCAATAAAGGCTTGACCGTTTCAGGCTGCTCCTTCACTTGTAATTCAGCCTCAGTCTCAATTGTTTGTTTCACGACCAACACGTGAATCTGTTGGGTCTCCTTAACCTCAGCTTCAAATTTCCTCGTAAGGGTAAGGAAATTATTCTCAGAAGATTGTTTTCCTTTGCTCTTTAGTGGCAGCAACGTATACTTCACTCCATTCTTCACGAGGTTATACTGATTGTTTCTTCCCGAATGTTGAGCATCTACATCAAATTGCCACGGCCTCCCAAATAACACATGACATACATCCATGTCCACTACATCACAATATAACTCATCATGATATTTTCCAATGGAGAATGGAATTTTGCATCGTTCAGTCACCTGAATGCTTTCTGCTCCAGATTTAATCCATCCTAACGTATAGGGATTAGGATGCTTCTCCACGGGTATCCCCAGCTTCTTCACTGCCTCATTCCCAATGATATTCTCCATACTTCCACTATCAATAACCACAGCAAAGATCTTTCCTAAAATGGTGCACCTGGTTCGGAATAACTGATGGCGTTGCGAATCATCTTCTTGTTTTGGGGCTAACATCATCCGACGCACCACACAGTTTACTTGCTCCTCTTCTTCATCTTCAAAATCATCGTCCTCACCATCTGGCGCACAGCAATATCCATCTTCCTCCTCTTCTCTCGCTGCTACATTTACGGACTTTCTCTGAGGGCATTCATTAGAACGGTGCCCAGGTTGATTACACCTGTAACACTTTATCGTGGCTGGTTTAGTATAAGGATTAGGGTTCACAGTTTTCTGTGCTTGTGTTCCCTTTTCTCTTGGCTCATTCATAGGGCGCTTTTCTACCGCCTTATCTTCCTGATTTCGCCCTGCGTTAAAGCGATTATTGAAACTGTTCTTCTCTATCGAACTGCTCGAACTGCTACCTCGATAATTTTCGTATCCTCTTCTTCCTTTATCTTGCTGCATCAATTCTGCCTTCATCGCCATATTCTTGGCTTCAGTTAAATTTCGCAGAAACTGAACTCCAATTTTATCTCGAATGAAGGGTTTCAAGCCATCGAGATATCTGGCCACTTGCTGTCCCTCCGTCTCTGATAAATTATTCCGCTCTGCCAATCTCATAAATTCGGCCGTATACTCGTGCACAGTCCGATTGCCCTGCTGGCAATGTTGATACTGTTGGAACATAATCTGTTCATAATCGGGTGGAATGAATTCTTGCTTCAATAGTCTTCTCATTCTAGTCCAAGTTCGAACTCTCTCTTTCCCTTCTCGTTCTCTCTTATTCTGCAATCTCTCCCACCATGCAGACGCACCCCCCTTTAATCTACAGGCTACTAATCGCACCCTTTTCTCACCAGGGGTCTCCATATAGTCGAAAAATCTATCTATATCAGCAAGCCAATCCAGAAAGTCTTCTATGCCCAGACTTCCATTAAAATAAGGAATATCGACTTTCAATTTAAAGTCGTTACCTTCACGATCGTCGTAACGTCGTCTTCCATCTCTTCGATCATATCCTCTTTGAAATCCTCCATGACGACGTCTGCCGCCATAATCAGCACGTTCCTCATCAAAAATTTCAGTTTCTTCTTCTTCCGAACTCTCTGAAAACAGAGGGTTATTCTGCCTGCGGACAAGAACAGGCCTATCAACAGGATCACCGCGAGCAAGATCTGGACCCGGCCTTCTGTCGTTCCGCCGATTCCGGTTCACATCAACGCCGAGACCTTCGAATCGTTCTGTTAACTCGTCAAATCGTTCTTCGAAACGACGAAGACTTTGATCGAATCGTTGATCCAAGCGTTCCATTAAACGCTGCTCCAAACGTTGCAGCGTGTCGTCCCCAAGGGTTGGGGCTCTAGTCTCCTGAGCATCGTCACGAAGACCACCGCCAGTCGCCATAGGCTCTGATACCACCTGACGCAGCGTTCCGCGAATAATTTAAGCAAAACCTTGCTTAGAGAGAAAAATCTCGAAATTCAATATTGATGATAATAATGTTGTGTCTTCAAAACAAACCATAAACACCCTTTTATAGGGGTTAAACCTAATTACAATAGGAAACCTAATCATATAGGAAAGTTACCTAATCTGAATTGGAAACCTAATCAAATAGGAAAGTTACCTAATCTGAATTGGAAACCTAATCAAATAGGAAAGTTACCTAATCTAAATTGGAAAGCATAAAACATCAAAATTAGGAAACTGCCTTTTTAAATTAACTCATAAAAAATATCCGATGTCGTCGACCGAGTCCACCGGGTCTAGTCACATCACTATTTCGCCCTCCGTTTGGACTTCTGCCTATCCAATTGGTCCAAAAATGCACCACTAATAAATTCCGCATCATTTCCTCAATCTTCTTGTACCATATTCCGAGGTATGTGTAAGAAGAATTTCCCGGGGAAAAGAGACCCAACTCAAATACCCCACCAGAAGATACTAGAGTGTCTGAGCTTGTGAGAATCTGTCCCGCTGATATCGTGCTCGTTGCAGCAGCAAGAACAACAGAGAATCGAATTCAATGGCACGAGAACATCAACAAGTACAGGACGGTCAGTTTCGGAGTTAGCATATTCGTGTTGCATGGTGAATCCATTGAACTACTTGCAGTTCAGGCTGATAACGTTTCGGGTATTGCCAAAGAAACTAAGAGGATTTTTTTTTCTACTGACAATTCCATGGAAAGAGATGACTGAATGGAGGGAGACGTGCAAAGACTTGCGAGTCAAATTTTGGCACCCGATGTTGACTTTTCTTCTGGTGACAAATCATTGGATGCCCTACACATCCGACGAATATTAATTAGCCTTTGCGAGAGACGTCCAAAGACTTGCAAGTCCCAAGTCTTGGCACCGGATGACTTTTCTTTCTGATGACAAATCGGCACTACACAAAATTATGTCCTAGGAATATCATTGGGACTGTCAAAATGATTTTAGAAAATAGTTTCCTAAAATGATCGCTTATATCCTTATAATAATTAATCAAATGAAAGATATTATATTATGAATAATAATTTATGTCTAAAACTTCATTTTACAGCTCAGATAAATAATTGTGATGGGTATTCACTGTGTAGTGCTTATGGAAGTTGCGACGTTAATAACTCCCTTGCCTGTGGATGCTTGAAGGATTTGTGCCAAAATATCCTCAGTATTGGACAATGTTACACTGGTCAGGTGGGTGCGTGAGGAAGACGCCGCTGAATTGCCTGCAAGGAGAAGGGTTTTTGAAATACTCGGGCACGAAGTTGCCGGACACACAGCATTCATGGTAAAACAAAGACAATGAATCTTGAAGAATGCGAGAGATCTGATTGAAAAACTGCTCTTGCACTGCGTATTTGAACATGGACATTAGTGGTGGCAGCACCGGATGCATACTTTGGTTCAGTGACCTGATAGATATCAGAGATTATGCTGATAATGGGCAATATATTTACATGAGGCTGGCTGCCTCTGAATTAGGTAAGGATTCCTTTGTCTTACTAGAAGACTCGAGTCTCTGGTGCTTATGATAATTATCCTTTGTAAATGCATGTATTAACGTTGTAAATCATTTAGCTGCTAATCTATTTCTGAGTTTCATGTCTGATGCTGATTGATCTGGATTTGTGGTCACTATGCAGCAGCATATAGAAGCTCAAAAGGGAAAAGACGAGCTTAGATCATAGTTATCCCGGTATTATATTGAGGATTACTCCTCATTGGCCTATGCCTGATCTTGAATATCTTAAAGAAAAAGAGGAAGAAGAGGAAAAGCAGAGAAGGCTAGAATTTTTTAAGATTCCAGTAAGTTTTGGCTCGTGTGAATGTGTTTTAATGATTTTTCACTTAAACTGTCGCCACATGAGCGTTGCTTGGCACCAAATAGAAGGAATTAGTTTTCTTCTGCAGTAGTTTGAGAGTATCTCTGCGCTATCTGCATGAATAACAGACTACTTATACATCTTTCGTTCATGAATTTTGGAAAGAAAAAGAAAACTTTCAACCTAGACTTTTTTGGCTCAAGAAAGACTTGAACCGGAAGTATCTTTCCATAGAATCAACTGAATTCTTGTTATTTAAGGAAAACATTCTGCATTCTTATTCTCATGTCCCAATAAGCCGGGACAGTGAGGCTTTGGACCAGTCTAAAAGGTATTAACATGATTTATACCAAAAGACTACCTAGCATGTATGGATGCTTTTTATCGCTTAAGAAAATTACTAAGGTAGATCAAACTGCAAAATTTTGCCAAAATATTGCAGGGTATATTGGAATATGGAAAAGAAATAGCAGGGAAGAGGCTTTCAAAAAGTTCTCAACATGGACTCGAAAATTTCAAGAATAAAGTACTATGTATATCCAAACTTCAGCACCAGAATCTGGTAATGCTTTTAGGGTGCTGCATTCAAGACGAAGAAGGGATGCTGATTTATGAGTACATGCCAAACAAAAGCTTGGATTACTTTATATTTGGCAGGCTCCTTAAAACCTTTAGAAACTCAATGAGGCCTATGTAAGCTCAGACAGGCTTATTAGTGATAAACCTCTGACATGTCCATCACCAAATTTAGCTCCTAGATTTCTGTGTAGAAGGCTAGCGTCATACTAGAAGTGCACAATTTCCACTGGCGGCACAACTGACTGACTTGCATGAGAAAACATGTGCTGATCAAAAGCGAAGGACATCATTGGAATGGCAGAAGCGAGTTCAGATTATAAATGCAATTGCCCAGGGGTTTTTATATCTTCACCAAGATTCCAGATTGAGGATCATCCATAGAGATCTGAAAGCTAGCAACATCCTTCTAGATCACGAGATGAACACAAACATCTCAGATTTTGGCATGGCTAAAGGTTTTGGAGCGGATGAAAGTGAAGGAAATACTAACCGAGTTGTTGGGACATAGTAAGAACTTGTGCTCATAAAAAAAATATCTTTTGACTTACAATGTACAAAAATTGTGAATCAACTCAAATGCATAAAGCAGTGGTTACATGTCTCCAGCGTATGCAATTGATGGCCTGTTCTCTATAAAATCCAATCGATTCAGCTTCGGTGTATTGGTGCTAGAGATTGTAAGGGGGAGGCGAAACAGAAAATTCAGCCATCCTGATCACAAGCATAACCTACTTGGCCATGTACATATTCATAACCCGACCAACCCTCTGTTATACAAATTCCTGTCATTTTCGCAGCGTACATTTAAATTGTTTTGGTTTTTTCCCCCTCCAGACATGGAGACTGGCCTAGGAGATGAAATTTTGTGAACTGATTGATTAATCAATTGGAGACTCGTGCAACAAAGTGCTAAGATCAATCCATGTCACTCTATTATGTGTGCAACAAAGTCCCGACGACAGGCCTAATATGTCAACAGTAGTTCTGCTGTTGAGTAAAGCCATAGCATTGCCTCCACCTAAAGAGCCTGGCTTCTTCAATAAAAGAGATCTGTCTGACATGGCATACTCATCAAACAAGCAGGACCTTCCTCCAAACAATGCGATGACGGTTACTAGAAAATTCGAAGGCTCCATTCGTCAAAATGCTTAGTTGTTTTGATCACAGCTATACTTCCAGTGGTCTTGCAATTAAATAGTTGACATTCACAGACTGGAAGAGATTTATTCGCAGTTTCAATGTAAATAAGCATTTCATTTGAGAGGGAACGAGCACATAACAAACCCCTTTGAACAGTTGTAATTGTGTTTCCCCTGTTCCTTTGGAACAGAAGTAGTGTTCCTGCTATAAGTTAGCACTGTCTATCAAGGCTGATTAATTGAGGTCCTTGCAAGTTGTGGCATCTCAAGTCAAAATGCCTATATATGTGAGGTTAGATCATTGCTTGCAATACTAATCAGGTCTCCATTGCGACATTCGAAGACACATGGGGGCTAAATGGCCGTGTTGAGATTTCAGAACACAAAAAAGCGTGAAGTGCCGCATGACAATAGAAAGCTCCAGCTCTATTATTTTTATAATGATCATAATCAACTGTAACTCAATTGAGCTCATATCAAATTCCTGTTTCTTTTCGATAAAAAAAAAACTTCCTGTTTCTTGATGAAGACAAATTCCACCTTAATTCAATTATGCAATAAAGCTCAAATCTTTTTTCTTTTGCACATGCAAATCACAAGTGCAGCCCTTCAGCGAAGAATCACATGAAACAAGATGGCTCTCATGTCTGAAAAGCTATCGAGCTTCCATTAAAGAGACCGTAACATCATTTACTGAATTGAGATCAGATCTGTAAAGAGGCGCTTCTGGGATTTTCTTAGTCCTTATATGTGAGAAAGCTGGCTGCTTTGGAGAAGGTACAATTAAAAGCTCATTCGTAAGCATCTTCAATACTTCTGACATAGTTGGCCTATCAGCTGCAATCTCTTGAACACACAGAAGAGCCACATTAATATGTCTCATCAGCATACTATACGATTCGCTATGTTCTAACACCGAATCCACCAAGCAGAGAGCTCTGTCTTCTTGCCACAGTTGCCAAGTCTGAAAATCAAGAGACGGGGATGTGTTAATGTTGTCAAAACAATGCTAAGTAAGAGCTACATTGTGATGAAACAAAAAAGGCAGCTGATCCGAATCCAATAGCCAAACTAGAGGAGCAAAAAAGGACAAAGATTAAAGTGTAAAGATGCTTCTTTCTTTTTGTACAAGTGCAAAGCTTCTTACATATCCAAGAAGATTCATTGAATCAGTCTGATAAAAGCCAGTATTCTTTTTGCCGCTTATTATCTCCAGAAGCAGCACTCCGAAGCTAAACACATCCGACTTTATGGAGACCACTCCCTCCAAGGCATACTCCGGAGACATATAGCCACTACATATCAATCAATTGGCGTCAGGTTCTTTAATTACCACAAGAGATTCCATAGAGCACCCCAAGAGCAACTTGCTTTGCAAAACATGTATAGTCAATGACAGGTCTATAAATGCTTAGTTAGGTAAATATTGCACTTACTATGTCCCTACAATTCGATTTGTGTTTGCCTCGGACTCATTTCCGCTGAACATCTTTGCTAGGCCGAAATCAGATATCTTGGGGTTCAAATCACTATCCAATAGAATGTTGCTAGCCTTGAGGTCTCTGTGGACAACGCGCAATCTGGAGTGTTGATGAAGATAAATAAGCCCTTGAGCGATTCCTTCAATAATGTGTGCACGCTTTTCCCAATTTAGGAGAAGTCGTTTTGCTTGATCTGTTCCAATTGTATATTACTAAGACATTATTCTGAATGAATTAACATAGAAAGTTAAATTGATAAACGCATATTCCTGAGGGAAGCAAAACAGCCCACCAAAGAGGAAGGAATCTAAGCTTTTGTTGGGCATGTATTCGTAGATTAGAATCTTTTCATCTCGCTCCAAGCAGCAGCCCAGGAGTTTAACAAGGTTCTTGTGTTGTAGCTTGGCTATAAGCATTGTTTCATTTCTCAACTCTAACATCCCTTGAGCAGACTTCTTGGAGAGCCTCTTCACTGCTACATGTTTCCCGTTCAGTAATTTACCCTGGAGAGAATTCACTTGAATAGGCTTTAGTAATGTGAACTTGCTGTTTCGAAATGGAATTTGCAAGAGGATAAAGCTCGCTACCATGTAAACTGGTCCAAAACCTCCCTCTCCAAGCTTGTTTGAATTTGAGAAGTTTTGTGTCGCAGAAGTTACACTTGAAAAGCTAAACAAAGGCAACCAAGCATCCTTTGCATTCTTTTCATTTCCAATTCCTTTTTGAGAAGCTTCATCTGTACGAGCAGCAATGCTCATGTCCACATCAAACAGTAAAATGTCCTGAGCCGGTCCCATTTTACCTGTTCATCAAAGCCACATACTGCATTTTGCACCTTGAGAGACCCCAAAAAAATAAAAAGGGAAAAAAGGATCAGAGAACTTGCCCTTCTGTTCCTTTTTCCATCGGCAACAGATGTAGGTGGTTAGGATGAGGGCAACGAAAGGAACAACAGAAGCTAGGGCTATCTTTAGTGTTTTGTTAATCCCTGAAAACATGCATTTGGAGAAAGTGGAAGTCTTCAGCAGAAAAGTAAAATAATTATCAACAGGATTGAATAATGCTTCTACCTTGGGAGTTTTGCAGCTTTTTATTTTGGAGCTCGTAAGCGGCAACTTTGATGTATATTGTTCTACTGTCAGAATAATCTTCAGAGAGCTGCTTTAGATTTAAGAGGTCTCCGTGCCACAGCAAGCACCTGCCAGCGCCAGTGCCACTGCCATCATAAGCATATGCAGTGCAAGAACAAACACCTGAGCAGGCTGATATACATGCTTCAGTGGATATTCTGTCCGAGGTATTGTAATACAGTGGAAATCTCACATTGTCCACCTTGACGAACCCGTCCGTATCACCATTTCCATATCCCATTTGCTCACACTGCAACGGTGTTCTCCTCACACACCCTGCAGATGTATCATCCTGTTGCCACTTCTCTGGATCTGAGGGCCTAAATCCATCCAAGCAATCACAATAATTATCAGTGCTGGATCTGCATCTGCTGAATGAGCCACAGAGCCTGTAGACATCACAATTGTCCCGTGGTTGACTCCAAAACAGATTCCATTGCTCCGACGTCTCTAACCAGCTGAGTTGTGTAATCTGTCCGGACAGGTCCATAACTAATCTTGTGCTTGTATTAGCATCCGAACTATAAAGCGAATATGTGAAATAGACCTCATTGGGATTGCTAATGAAGCTGAAATTGATAAAGTAGTTTAATCTCATCTCAGGAACAAGAGAAAACGTTTGTGCATCTCTATCCCAAGGCCCACTAGTCCAATATTTCTCACTACCTTTCCGGATAACAAACTCATCCGGGCTTTGGGAATCTATTCTCAGGGAGAAATCCCCAGGGCTAGGGTCTGTGGCGTTCTTCCAAGACGTGAGTGCCCAAACCTTTCCAGTGTTTCTGTTGTATCCAAGCTTCATTCCAGGTAGAAAAGTATGAGAAGGATCATCAAAACTCTGCCACAGAATTGCTTCCGAGCTCTCCTCCCTCAATACAAAATTTCCCGAATCCAATAGCGTTGCGCTGATGCTCCCACTGACGGAATTATTGCTCACCCGGTAGGTTATTCTGCCATCCAGGATCACAAGATTGGTTTGGTCTATGGCAAGAGCAGGAGCGGAGGTGGTGAGTGGCTGATCTCGGTTACCCACCCAGACAACGGTTCTTTCCTCAATCTTCTTGTACCATATTCCTAGGTATGTGTAAGAGGAATTTCCCGGGGAAAAGAAACCCAACTCAAATACCCCACCAGAAGATACTAGAGTGTCTGACTTGGTGAGACTCTGTACCGCTGAAATCGTGCTTGTTGCAGCAGCAAGAACAACAGAGAATTGAATGCAATGACACGAGAACATCCACAAGGACAGGAGGATCAGCTTCATAGTCGGGTATTGCCAAAGATGCACAGAGGATTTTTCTTCTGGTGACGATTCCATGGAAAGAGATGAATGACGGGTCCAAGAATTCGTTAGTCCTAAGTCATGGCACACGTGCCAAGTCAACGTCCCTGCAAATATTATTTGGCCTTCGAGTGAGAGACGTCCAAAGTCTTGCATGTTCGAGACGTCCAAAGACTTGCATGTTCCGGTCTTGGCAGCCGATAGACTTTTCTTCTAGTGACAATGACAAACCAACGGATACACTACAAAAAATTACGTATTTAACCTTAATTATTTATATTTATACAAATTTAGAGAAAGTTTTTCAAATGGTGTGGATGTGCCGGAGTGGTTATCGGGCATGACTAGAAATCATGTGGGCTCTGCCCGCGCAGGTTCGAATCCTGCCGTTCACGTTTTTTCTTTCTTTCCAGCTTTTTTTTCCCTTGTTCTTTGTTTTCTTCTACTTCTTGGAACCCGCATTAGACACTTTTCACTCTCCTTTTCTAGGATAACATTCTTCGTCTTTAATGCACCCTTCTAAACTTGGATTCACGATTTGACATTAATAAGTTGGTGAATCAAACGAAATGACAAGGATTGCTCGGCAAATCTCTCAAGGACGTCCACGGCCTATGCAGATGCTAGTGGGATCTTGTTACCACCTATGACCAAATAGCAACTCTCTCGATCCTATTTCCATGCGGAGCTTCAAAATTTTCAGACACATCGAGGCCTTTTCTAGGGACACGAAGTTGAAGCTTCGAGCAGATTAATCAGCAGGGGACACAATAACCATCAAGAGCAATGTTCCACTGGAGAAGATAGGACACCGTACGAGATATCCATGGAGCGCGCAGCATCTGATGCGTAGACCCCGGATCTTCCCACAATACATACAGGTGATAAGAGATCGAAGATGCTTAAGTTTGCGAGAGGCCATGCCATAATTGCCCTGCTTTATCCAAGTTATGATATGTAAGGCAAACACCCGCATATGCAAGATATTTAAGTATTTCGTTGGACAAGAGATCCAATAGCCATGACAATACATGCCATTGTAGGGGCGTAGACAAACTTTGATTAAACGCAACTAGTAGATATAAAACAAGACAAATTTGTAGTGATGCCCATCCAAAGCACCGGTAAGTACAATTTTCAACATAAACATCTTGGCTTCCGATATACCTCATGCCCGATACATCGGTGGGTATAACCTTTGACAGCCCCTTTAACAAAGCAGGGGAGTGAATAACAAGGTGCTGAATTCATTGGCAAAGCCATCCAAAAGCAACCTTAGTTTACTGGACTTCCTTCCAGATCTTGGCTGGCCAAGACCAAGAAACCTCGATATACTTTGTTCGCATGTTATCCGCAACAAAGCTTACCTTCCTTTGGGGGGACTCACAATTCAATGTGTAAGTATGTGGGTGTTATATACATTTATAATATTTACCCTTGAAAGAAGTGACATGCAGTGAGAACTTTCAGCTTCTCAGTCTAAATTTCAATCTTTGAATTTCATTGTTCTCGCAAATGCTACACTCTGAGGAAGAGTAAACATCGCACACAACATCCATTTACCCGGCGCAACAAGGCGAACCCTACGCATTTCTACTTGAACTGCCACCTCAGATAAGGCAATTCTTATCCTCTGCATTCACATTAAGAAACCAAAAAGAAAAAGAATCATCAAAAAAGAGAACAACGGATGGACAAAATAGCAAGCAACGAGAAAAGACGTGTGCAGCTTGCCCTATTGCAAGGCAACTGAAAGGGAGATATCTGAGAGGCACCCACCTCATGAAAGTCAAACTCAGGATCTCGAGCTTTTGAGAATCCATACACATGGATCACAGGCAGGGCGTGCATCATTCCCTTGGGTTTATCTCCATATGTTCCCCTAAATGCATCTGTTGGAGATAAGAATTAATAAAAATTACACTCATACTACAGAAACATGCGTGCATCGTATGGAAACCTTTCCCCATTACTTTAATAACAGTAATAACATACCTAAAAATTCAGCAGCATCATTTGGCAAATTCAGAACAACCTGTGTGATGGACAAAGCTCTCTCACTTGCAAACAAGGACTTGATGAACCTTCTTCCATCCATATTGAAAACCTATGAGGCATCAAAGTCAATGATGCAGAGTCATAATTTTACCTTGAGAACACATCGGTTAATCTGGCAGTGAACGAAAATGTGTATTATGCAAGTATCAGTGTTCGCCAAGTCGTGGCTTCTATGAGCAGAGTGATGATATGAGTTGACAATTACGGACATGGTCGACACTATGTAATATAACTTTCCTTGTGAATGTCAGTATGATAAACCTCGTTATCTAAGTGTAATACTGACACTACAAAAGTAAATCATTAATAACACACTAGGCCTGATAATGAAAACAGGATATGTGAAACCACATCCTAAAATAACTCGGAACTAAGAAAGACATCTCTTATCACGTGAAATATATTTTCATGTTAGCTTCACATATAATCACATCATCGAGTACAACATGCACACCGATCCTCACGATTGTCAACAGCATAAGATGTCAAAGATCCAGAAAGAACGATCCTGATGCAATCTGACACCTCTATATTCATGCAATCTTAAACCCAAGTTTCTGAGAGAATTCATGTTGATGCTCGACATGTCAAGTAATCCGATACCTCTATTGAAACTCATAAAACAAAGTTAGATCTCAAAAGATACCAGAGTAAACTGACTAACTAGATTATTAAAACTAGTTTCCTATTTGAGTTTAGGCCTACAGACGTTTTCTGCTTTAGTTTGTTTGGTAAAATCTGATTTTGGACTTTTACACAGCTCTAGTATATTCATTGGCTTAAATATTACCCGAATTTTCCTGTCAAGTTTGTTGAGTACAATGTTCCTTTCCAGATATTCAACTGCATGAGGGTTCAAGTCATTGGCATAGACTCGTTTGACTATCTTTGCTGCAGAAATGGCTATTGGTCCAACACCACAAAACACGTCACCTGTCATTTACAAAATAATAATTCATTAAGCACTTCCACCGAGAATAGGGAGATAGTAAGCAGATCTGTAGTCACAAATGTGAAGATCTCCACAGCAGGGCAACACAGAAAGTAAAATGAAGAAACGAATTTTATTGGACTAAAGAGTATGAAGGGAAAGTATTAGAAATAAAATGCTCCAGAAATACCGGGACAGTTCACAAAACAATACAAAGGACCCAAACTCTGGCTTCAATTATTGTCTAATCAAACTATAGTTGAGATGTGAGATACTTCTTTAGTTGACAAGGCACAGTAAAACCTAGAAGATGTATTGCCCTAATCCATAGAGAAAGTGCAACTTGCAATCCACTAGTGACAAGGTGCTGCACCAGTACATTTTCCTTGCTGCAGGCAACTTCCAACCTTCTCAAACTGTTACTTTCAGGCAAGATAAATTGTGGTGGCTAACAAACATCATGTCAGGATAGACTTTTACTTTTTGCTTGATCTAAATCTTGAGGCGGACGCACTTTGTTTTTGTTAATCCTAAACACCTGAAACTTTCACAATATACAAATATTGACAAGCAGGTTCACATATATTTTTTTCATAATTTTTTTCAAATATATGATATATTCTAAATTTTGAGGGAAAACAAAAAAAGTACTTTTTACTTAAACTTAGTTCTTAACAAACAAGTCACCTAACATTTCAGTCATTTATATGCCAACGAGTCAGAATCATAATGGTGGGACGAAGGAACTCAGCCAGAAAATAAAGAAATGGCATCACATAATTACATCAAGGAAATCATGGTACGCTGTTCTTACTGCTTGATAAGTCTTCCACCCACTTATTGATAATAACTGCTTCAGATTTTCTATTACATCTTCCTGTATATTAATTTTCAGCATTAAAAGTACAAGTGACAAATAAATATGTGGGTTGGTAACCAGATAACACACACCAAAATCATGGTTACGTCTGAACTATGATTACAGAGTAGACTCAAGTGTAACATTACAAAGATTGATAACCGCAAATGCAACTGAAAAAAGAACATACAGACAACATCATTGCGAGTGAAGCCACTCAAAAGTCTCTGCCTTTCAGTCGCTAGCCTCGAATTCCAGTAACTGCATGAGATAGGAAAAGATAATGTCCTAGAGTGCCAGAATGAAACTGAAAAATTCTGAATCTTCCACTCCAGATATCATTCATGCCAAATACAGAAAAATTGTAGTTGAACGGCTAGTAATTTATCTACATTGACTGTGACAAAAGTACTGGTCACATTGCTGGGACACAAGATGGAGCTTCTCAATATTTTCATGAACTTTTAATTGGTAAAGGTTATTGAAACCTCGCTGAGAAGTACCTGTTATTGAATTTATCAAACATTCAACTTCTGAAACTTGATCTAAACAAACAACTTAGAAGGATATGAGAACATACACAGTTGCAAGATCAACACTAAATCTCAACCCATTTTCAACAACAGTAGTCACTAGGGAATGGTTTCCAGCCAAAACCTCAAGCTGCATCGTCCTATAATCATCACGAATCATGTCCATCTTATTGACAACTGTTTGAATCTTTGGCTTGTTTTTATCCAAAACTACCTGAAAGATCACATAATACCGTTATGGTATATCATAAAAATTAACCCATAGTAACCTTAAAATCCAAGACTGAGCAGTAAACACCTTTGCTATGAGCTTCTTGTATGGTGCATGTTCTTCTCTCAAATTCAAATGCGCAATATGTCCTACAGTTTCAAAAGCCGAAGGAACAATCATCCCCTTAGGTAGCAAGGCCTCCAAAATCTGCATATATGAACATAGAATGAGAGGAAAACCAATTCGAAGTACTTGTACAGTAAGTCCTCCAAGTTTTTAATAATAATGAGCTGCTAGCATGTATTACCAAATCACACAATCGAAATAAAAGCCTATTCTCACATAAGAAAACAAAAGCATCCAACTGATGGCTAGGACAAAGCCGTGCTATATAGCCTTACTGCTTGCAAAAACAGGAACTTGCAACGGTGTTGGTATAATCACCTCATTCATCGACCAGTAATCATAGAACAGAGTCAGCGTGCACGACACAAGCTCAATTGAGCTGGCGCCATCTCTTTCGCCTTCTTTCAACACGGCCTGGCACAACAATGCGATGATGTTATCATTATGAATGGAGAAAAACATACGAGAAACCAAATAACTTCAACTGACTTCAAGTCTCTTAAGCACCAAAAAGAACCCACCTTGACAGCTTCCGGCATATCCTCCAAGCATTTTTTGGCATAGCTGTCATCCAGAAGCAACAATCTCGTCGAACCCCTCCACCTTCTCCCCTTAAAATCATCCCCTAACAAACCCCTCAAATCCTCTCCTTCCCTTTCTTCATCTTCAATCACCTCCACCACAGCAAATTTATTCCTCTTGGCACCACCTTCTCCGTTCTCATTAGCCTCCCTTTTCTTCCTCTTCTTCGGCCGCGAAATCTTCGCCAAGTTCCTAAAGTTCACGAAACCTTGTGAATTGAACGTCTGCGCAAGCCTCTCCCTGTACAGAACACCACTCAATCTCTCCCCATCACCATCGGCTTTCCCATAAATTCTCCTTTCTAAACCCTCTCCATCACCGGATTCTCGGGGTCCGTTCCGGCTTCCCATGAGCTCGGCGACATCGTCTTCGACTTCGTCGCCTGGAACCCGGGCGACGTTGCAGACGCGGGGCCAGTTGAGGAGGTGCCCGCGGAGGCGGCTCTCGAGGTCGAAGCAGTCCTTGGACGGCACTCGCAGGGCGGAAATCCTGAAAGCCCGGGCGAAGCTCCCTTCGTCGAGCGAATCTTCGCATCCTTCCTCCTGATCGAAGTCTTTGAAGGATTGCGAGGGTACGGTGCCCTTCCGGAGCGAAGGTCCGTAGGGGAGAGGTGACCCGGCGGCGTGGAGTTGAGGGATGTCTGCGGCGGCGGCGACGGCGCGTGAGGTGATAGCGAAGAGGACTGAGCTGGGCTTAGAGTGAGGAGAGAGGAGGCATTTGGACTGTAGAATGGGAAAGGACAGTCGGTGATAAGGTTTAAGCAAGAACTTTGCGACCATTGTCGCCGTCGCCGTCGCCGTCGCTGCCGCCGCCGCCGTTGTCGTCGTCGGAAGGAGAGTAGACGGGGTTTGGAAATGGACATTTTATTATAGCTTAGGCAAGCAACCCGATGGAGTGGGCAAAGCAAAAGAGAGAAACGAAAGTGCTACTGCCAGAGCCTTTTGCTGGTGTTGAGTCTGTTGACTGTTGCCCGGAGTCAACGGGTTGAAATATGGGCGAACCGGGCATTGGTTGGACGCGCAGGACCCGGTTCACCCCCGAGCACTTGTGCCCGTGTAATCAAGACACGAAGGAAAAATGAGTTAAACAGTTCCCGAATTTTAATCTAATACATAATGTAATTCGTGAATTTTTAATCTATTTAATATTATTTATGAACTTAATATGATTCTTGAACTTTTAATTTGTTCGACATCGTCCCCATTTCAAAGAAACTTCCTTTTAGTCTCGAAGACTTGCTTCTCAAAATCGAACACTTATGGCAAGTAAAAAGCATGCTTAACCATATCACCTTACTGAACTAACATAAGGCATCATTCTAGAAGAGGATGGAGAGGGTTTAAAAAATCATGAGTTTAGAACGCAACACGATTTTATTTCTAGGACTAGGTTGCCCTATCAATACACTACCTTATATAGGCATAAAGTTATGTGGGATTCCCCGCATGGGATTCCCATCTAGATAATACAAGCATCCTTTAAAGTAAGTGTATTGACTCTCTAGTACAAACACTTTCACACATATAATTCACACCATATATATTGCACACATTTATCACATGCCTACTTTATTGCGGAATCCTTCTTTTGTACCGTCAGTAAAGCTATTTGAGTTATCTCCATCATTAACGCTATCAATTTCCCACTAGGACAAGAGTTGGTTGGCAACTGGGTCATCATGGATGTCTAATGTAGAGGTAGAAGGAGTATCTAATTTAATCCATGAATTATATGAAATTATTCAATGTAGTCATTTTATTAGTTCAAATTCTAAGAGTACATTGAACATACACATATAGTTATCAAAAGTCCAAAAACTTCATTGAACAAGTAAAAAGTTTAAGGATCACGTTGAATATTAAGTTAAAGTTTAAGAATTATATCAAACAAATTAAAGGTTCAATGATCATATTGCTTATTAGGTTAAAGTTTAACTATTTATGTTGTTGTCCCGAACATGAATGAGATCATATCACCAAATTCATCACCACATCAGTAGGTGGTGAAAGTCTAAACTTATACCCTACGGCGCTCCAAAAGGGCGAAAAGTATGAATTTAAATTGATAAAATTAAAAAATTTAAAATGAAATTGATATTTGTACAGGTTTAAAATCGATCGGGTAATTCTGGCGGATGAGGAGGGGGTGAAAGTCCGAAGCTAATTTCCTTTTCGTATTTTAGGAGCGAAGCACGAGTTGCCGCGTGTGGCGTTACGTGGCACAGCTCGATCTCCTGTTCTGTCGCTATTTGCGCACTCAAAAACCTGCGCGACAACGTCAGCAAGCAATTGCTCTAGCCACGAACTCCTCGTAGGATTCAATGTAGCCGACAATGGTGGGTTTCCAGTTCCACGATGACGACGACCTTTCGGTGTTGATCAAGCTGCGCGACATCTGATAGCATCTTCTCCAGTCCGCTCACTCCAAGCATCCTCCGGGCTCCCCAGGTAAAAGCATCTCTCGCCGCCCGGCCTCGCTCGATCATCCGCCTGTCTCTCGCGCTCAGCTCGCACGATGTTGCACCACTTGCGTCTGTGTCGTAGAATCCGAACTTTTCCTCCATGCCGCCCCCGTGCATGTCATTTCGGATGAATTCCATATCGGGATGCTGTTGTTTGCTTCTCGTTCGCCTTGTCGTGATCTCTTTCGTGTTGTTTCGAACTTGGGATTTGATTGTTCGTTGCTAGCTACCTGCCAGTTGGAAGTTTGTCATGGGCGGCGACCCTTCAGAGGATATCTTGAAGGACTTCTACATACCGGATTACGTCCTAGCACGCGGATTGGAAGAGGTCGGGGATGTTTCCCATGTGCCGGCTTGTCCGGTCGTAGTGTTCGTAAACTCTAACAGTGGTGGTCGGCGAGGTGGAGATCTTATTGTTACCTATAGGACTCTCCTTAACAAAAATCAGGTAATCTCCGTACCTTCTCCATGGCTAAATTCGTTAGCGTCCCCATTCCGCCTCATCGCTGCAAGAACAGATAGAGCACAAGGAATTTGATGTTGTGCTCATCGAATCGTATACTAGATTCATAGTATTGCACGAGTTACGTGATGTTAGTTTGGAAGATGAATAAATCAGAATCATGAAAAACAGCTCTAAAGACAGTCGCGGAAAGATAATTTGAAAAAGGCTCTGCATTACTTGATTTTACTCAGTTAGCAATAAGCTGTGTTGGGACATATCCATTCAAAAATCAATGGTACAAGAAATCTAATAGGAGACAGATAATAATAGCTTAGATTACTATTTACAGTAGAAAGTCAATTCCAACACCATCTACTCTCTTGTTTAATTGAATTTTACTTTTTTCCCTGTGGTCATGTGGGATGTCTATGGTTTATCAGGTTTTTGATTTGGGAGAGACAGCTCCTGGAGAGGTGCTACAACAGCTTTATGAAAATCTAGAAATTCTGAAACAGGATGGTGATCCTTTGGCCAGTGAAATCCAGAAAACACTGAAGCTAATTGTTAGTCACTTGTTCAGTTTTGAACACAATGCAGAAAGATGTTTTATGTTCCTTGTGCAGAAGCATCATGTACCTTCTCTTTCCGCATGTACGCCCGTAGATGATAGTTGTTCTCTTTCTGCATGAATGTCTAGGTTGCAGGTGGGGACGGCACCGTTAACTGGCTTCTTGGGGTAGTTTCTGATCTCAAATTAACGCAACCACCTCCAGTTGCTACTGTGCCTCTTGGAACCGGAAATAACCTTCCATTTTCGTTTGGCTGGGTAGGACTTCATATTTGGTACCATTGGAGCAAGTAAATGGACTTCCTAGTCTTGAAATGTCTTTCCTTTCAAGTCTCTGAAGCAGCTGCCTGCTTTCATCCATCTGGATGTGGTGCTTAACTTTCTTTTAAGATCTGTTTGGAAAGCTAAAGAAATGGGAGGGGATGAAAATTGGGGTGATAAATGGTAGAGATTTTGTTTTTGTGAGAGGGGGAGGGGAGAATTTAAAATTTTCTCCTCGAATTTCTAACCCACCGTTTCTCTAGCTTCCCAAACATAGTATTAGAGTGTAGGGATGGGCATGCTTGTAGGTCTTTGTTTGCTTTTACTTGTGACCTCATCCTGAAATTGCAATATCTGGACACAACCTTAAAAATTGTCATTTTTCATTCGCTCTAACATGGGTTGCACATAATGCCTACCTATTGGGATAGAAAGTTCCCCACTGAATTTTTTTTTTTGGCACCCTGAAAGAACTGTGATTTCTAGCATTCTTGTAGGAATTGTGACTCTGATAATTTATGACATTTAATTTTCTAATTTCAGGGAAAGAAAAATCCTGGGGCAGATAGGCGATCTGTGATGTCATTCCTAAGTCAAGTGAAGACTGCAAAAGAGATGAAAATAGATGGGTAAATGTTTTGAGTTTATATATATTCTATTTGACTTACTAGGACAATAGCAGTGGATGTATATGGGCAAGCTCATCAAACAAGACTATCGGTATCATTTTTTCCTAGAGTGGCCAAAATATCGTTTCATCAATTCTTGTGTCCTGCTGTTTTAGCTTCATAGTGACTTTGGACTCCCTTGCTTCTTACTTCTCGAGCTGTGTTTAATATTTTGATGCTGTATGCTTTGTCATCCTGTAAAGTTTTGATTAAACAATATTGTCACAACTTAAAGCAAAAAGTGGGAGCCGCATTGCATTGAACTTTTGAGTTGTGTTAGTGGAGAGCCTATAAACAGAATCATGGGCCTGAGAAATGAAGTGCACAGAACTGTTTTCTTTCCTTTTGAACTTTCCCGAAGGACTGATTTGCTCGGTCAGAACATAAAATTATATTTAGAGGTTGCCACTCGGCACATCCTCTGAACTGCATTATGTTAATAATGAATTTCACTAAATTTCAGTTGGCATTTGGTCTTGCAAATGAGGGCTCTTAAGGAAGGTTCATGTGATCCAACCGAACCAAGTGGACAAACCAATTCATTGAATGCATTCCAACAGGTCCTTCAGCCAGATACCTTATATATGGCAGTTTCTATCTATACTATAAGCTTTTCCATGACCTAATTGATGATGCAGACTGTGAATAATATTAGAAATTTCCTCCTGTTAAATTTATAGTAGCATATAGGGGCTGAATTTGCTTTTGTAAAGAAAAATTCTGTATAATGTACCATCCTGGACTGTGAATTATGCAACTTGACGGTCTTGTTGATTGCATCAACAAGCATTTCTTGCTAGACTTAACTTTCTGCAAAGTAGATAAAGACATAGGTGTATAGACATATTTTGGCCGCCAAAATTCCGCTGATGTGTAATTTTTACACAAGGTGCTCAGTTATAGTCTCAAAGTAACAGAGTTAACCCGAGATTTTTGATAGCTTGATCTGATGAGTTTGCTAGCCAAAAGAGTGTGAACTGAATGAGTTGCTTAATGCTGGACAGCTTCTGCCTTTATGAAATCGATAGGTCAACCGGCTAGGTTATTACTATCTTTTGGATTTAGACATTTAACACCTGTAGTCAAATGGCACTATCTTATAACTGACTCTCTGCTTGCCTAATTTATTTATCCTGCTCTTTTGGATTCGTATGGAGAATTCGCTGCTATTTACTTGCTAATATTCAACTGATGATTATCAGGATGGGTTTCACACATTTCGTGGAAGATTTTGGAACTACTTTAGCACGGGTAAGAAACAGAATTAGATCAATAAGTTATAGTTCTTCAATAACTAAAATTAAAATGCTAGCATTCATCTGAGGCCTTGAGTGAGATTGACTGCTTATTTGATGAAATTAGTAAAAGATGAATGTAGCTACTCATCTCTATAGCAATTAATTGTTCTTGTCAGGAATGGATGCGCAAGTATCATATGCATTTCACTCAGACCGGAAGTTACACCCGGAGAAGTTTAAGAACCAGTTAGTTAATCAAGTACTCTTCTCACTTATTACTAAATCATTCAAAAATTGCAAACTGACACTGTTTGTCTTGCATGCTAAATCTTCTGGTATGTTGCACTTTTTTTCTTTTTGAAGGACCTATTTTGTCTTATATTGTTGAGTTCATATTGATTTTTTTCTGAATTCAAGATTTGATTATCTCAAGGCAGTTGGAAGTGATTGTACTATTATCATCAGACTCAAACACAATCCTCAAGACAAATATTTGTCGAAAGCAGCTGAAAAAAGATACTCTATGTCTTGCTTGTTTCTCAGTGAAGCCTTCTTCTTGTTCTAGCAATCCGTTTATTCAAGATACACCTGTAGAAAATGCACGTATGGTATATAGCATGAAACCACATGGTTTGCTCCACGTTACTGCTCTATTAGCCATTTTCAAAGCTAGCTTTCAGGTTTCGATTCACTACCTTTTACACTATACGGTGTAATGAATCCAATTTTGTTTCAGTCTCACACTAGATGTAGTTTTCAGTCCCAGTTGTTATGTTTTATTTGGCTGTAGGGTTCCTTCTCCGGCATAATTTTCCAAAATTGTTACTGTCGCCCGAAAACTGATCACATAAGATTGAGGTAACGATAAAGGCAATGCTTTTTATTTGTCAAGCTCAAGGACTAGAAACCGTTTAGTTTGTAAAGCAAATCTAGAGTTTAAGCAACTCCTATTATCCAATTTCACTTAATTTGCCACATTAATGGTCGAATATCACCTACCAGTTGCCGCCGTTACTGATTGAAATTACATAGAAGAACTCCCTGCATTTGGATTTTATTGTCTACCAATACATTTGAAGTATACATTAGTCCAACCACTGATTCAGATACCATATCTAGTTTTAGGTTTCGTTTGTTTCACGGAAAATGAATGATTTGGAAAACATTTTCCTAGAAACAATTGCTTGTATCATTTCCAAAAATGAATAGATGAACAATATTTTTATCGTCAACGAAAATATTTAGACATAAATTGTTGTCGATAATGAAAACATTTTCCATTAATTAATTATTTCAAGCGATACAAGCGATCATTTTTAGGAAAAAAGTTTTTCAAATCATTCATTTTCGAGGAAACAAACAAAGCCTTAGTTGGTATCATTGAGAAGTTATGATTTATTTGCACCTATACTCACTTTTGATGGTGTCTCCAAATATGAAGGTCCCCTATGCATCAACAAGGAGTTGATCTTTAGCAGACAAGGAACTGAAGCTAGAATTTTTCAATTTGAAAGCATTTGAAACAAGTTTTAGGTTATTTTTCCTTCTTCATCCGAATGAGCAAATGGTGAGACATTACTGCTAACCGTTTATGTTTTTGGCTTGTCAGAGCAATTATTTAAAGCTTGGATGTACTCAAGGATGGTTTTGCACATCTTGTTTTCATCCTTCTTCATGGTGAGTCTTTTGATTAGTTTCTGTAGTGATGCTTTATAGTTTCATATCCCGTATTGGCTTCCATTTCCCATTTGCTATCGTCTTTTGAGCAATTAACGATTGAAGTTCAAGATAAACACCTGCAAGAGGGCATTATGAAAACCTTTTTGTTGGTACTCCCTTTCAGTGGTTCGAGATTGTTTTGAATGATTGAAAGCGGCTAGATTGTTTGTAGTTCGAGATTGTTCTGTCATTAGTGGTCAATATCTAAGGCATGTGTCTCTGTTGAAAATGCGGCTGTTTTCTCTGGAACTTGGCCTTACATTGGCTTACTGAACTATAACTCTAGCTAGGCCTTACTTTTGCTTAATAAACCATAATTCTAGCTAAGTGAAATCATGTGATTGTATCATTGCATCCTCCTTTTTTTGGAAAAACCATGGCTACTATTTATTTACTAATAAACTTCTACTCTGTTCGTTGAATATGATCATGGTCATACTTTAACGGCCAGCATTTCTGTGAATTTGTATCGTATGACTTTTAGACCCTAGTTATCTACTTATCTAATTGCTCTCCTTCCCTTTGTTAGTTACTTGCCACTCGTTATAATAAATTTTATACAGGAACATAGCATGGCTGGCAAATGTCAGAATAATGAGAAGACTAGGTCAATGGGAGGATCTTTATGTACCTCGCAGGTTATTCCATTCTACCTACCTGTGGCATGGAAATTTGCACATGCCCATAATGCACTTCACGTGCACTTTTATGAGCTTGTACTCATAATTCAGTTAAGTGATTCTAGACTTTTAGTGCGTCATTCTATACTTACATATTAGTTTATGACCATGTAAATTGCAGTATCCGTTCCATTGTGTGCCTCAACTTGCCCAGCTTTTCTGGTGGACTCGATCCTTGGAGAAAGCCAGACCCTAAGAAATCACACGAGGTTGGTTTTCAGTTTGCTGCTATCCTTATTACTTTGCAGATGATTTGCAGAAAATTCATTTGCAATGCATTCTATGCTCTGGGTTCCTAATTCTTATAGAAAGACTTTTTTTTTACCTGAACTTGTAGAGAGACTTGACACCTCCATATGTTGATGATGGCCTAATTGAGATCGTTGGTTTTAGAGATGCCTGGCATGGACTAATATTACTTCTCCCAGAAGGACATGGGACTCGCCTTGCACAGGTAGAAATTTCATATATATGTTCAGATTACACAAACTAATTTGACATTGATTGGCTGCCTGGGGAAACTATTACCTGCTGGACTAGGTGAAACCTGTGTCTGTGTGGATGTGCCTCATTTTTTCGCTCCAAAATTCTTGTTCCTCCCTGTAGACAAGTGGAGTTCGTTTCGAGTTCAAAAAAGGAGCAGCAGATCACACCTACATGAGAATTGACGGGGAACCCTGGAGACAACCATTGCCAGTTGACGATGGAAGTGTCACTGTGGAGATTTCCCATGCGGGTCAAGTGAAAATGCTTGCCCCTCGATTTTGCCGGTCTAAAAATCTACATGAACCTTCTTCACCCATCAGTTAGCAGAATGCAGGAGGCAATATGATTGAGGAAATGCTCATGAAAGTGGGAAAAGAAGAGAAGGTATAATGCCGTCAGAGTCTACATTATCGCTGGTAAGTTATTTGATGTGCTTGAGCCTCTTGAATAACTTAGAAAATCAATGCATTGGAGCCTGTTCTGTCTAGCTGAATCCTGTCCAATGGAGGAAGTTTTACGGCAGAACCTGCCACTGGATTAGATCCTACACCTGACCATTGAACTCTTGGCAAAGGCAATGCAGGGGCATGAACTGTAATGCAATGCTGAATCACGGGATTCCGAACAGACTTGATATTCTTGCAAGTATGGTAAAGAAAAGTCAGTGCACTGAAAGTTTTGCCATCTTTTCTCATTTGATTGTTTAATAGGAGTTCTGTTCTTAAAAGTCTAGCGCTAGAAAGTACCGTAACAACAATGCTGATCAAACCGAGACATTCTTCGCTGGCTTGTCTTCTTCGCTGTCTTTATGTTGCAAAGATCAGAAGGCGCGAGAATCACTGTGACAAATCAATCATTCATTTCGGTCTCATGCCACCATGCAATGATTCCCACTAGACTACTTTGGCAAAGCAGATCAATTTTTCCCCTGTTATTCAGCCTGATGTGTTTCATCTAGCTTTAGTCATGGTAGAGCCTGATGAGTGCGCAAACCAAAGATTTCTGTAGGCTTCAATCCAAGATCCTTTTCTATTCCATCCGGATCAATCACTGTGACATCAAAAATCTCAACTGGATTTCATGCGGATATTATGGGAGTTTCATTTTTTGACAGTCGGAAAGATGCCTACCTAATGATGGAAAGTTCGAGGCAATAGGAACATGTTTTAAACATGAAGCACATACCATTGTTATTATGTGCTTACATAGTCCGATAAACAGTTTTGAAAGGGTCAGATTTTAGAAGCGAATGTTGATAAATTATTCAATGGAGTGCTTGGAACATGAGTTCATGATCTTTATACATTTGATTGTTTATATACAAATGATCCCTTTAACCTATGTTTTAACTTAGTTAAAAAAACAACTGATGAGCATTTAGTGCTTAATTTAATTGCAACGCAATTAATTGATTTAAAAGTGTTTTGTCTCTACTTTCAGAAGTGACCGTTGACGACGCCTACTACGAATCAAGCATTGAGCAAGTAGTCGAATGTTCAAATAAGCAGGCTCGAGACAACAAGGAAGTCCGGCCACTCTTATCAATTATTACTTTCTTAGAATTAATTATGAAATTCAGAAAAATTTTACTTCCTATCCTATACTTTCACTTTTTTGAATCCACAAAATTTCTAATCAAGTCTGCTCGACACCAAATTCGACCAATTCCAGTCAGCGTGATCGTCTTGCAATTCCAATGCACATTGTGAAAAAAATTTGGTCAAGGTGGATGAGACATGGACACCACCATAGAAAAATTTAGGCATTATGAAATTGGAACATAACGTGGATAAAGTTTAGCAACAAGGACATCTACGTCAAAGAAGTTTTATGTGTGCCGCACTCGAAGGCTACATCAGTTGAATTTTCGACTTGATCTATGTGAGAGTGGCTCGATTAGAAAATTTGTGATCGCAAAAGAACTCGATTAAATATATTAGAGTTACAAGGACTTCATTAGAAAAGTCATGAAAGTATAGTACCCAAAAAAAAAAGTTGAAGAATGAAGAGGTGCTACAATGACAAAGTTAGCTTGCACTCGACAATCTACCATAAATTATATTCATGAAAAAAGAAAATATAACAACAAAATAAATTAATTCAGAAGTGATTTTGGTACAAAGATCATATTTTCCTCCTATCACTCTAATCGGATTCACAAATCGCCAACAAAAGGGACTGTTGGCAGCACGATTCGAACCTGGATGTGGTACGCGAAGAGTTCAAACCTTACCGGTTGAACCGAGTGTTGAACCGAGCCAAGCCACATCGGCATGTTCACCTGCAACCAAGATTTTTCTCTCATCAGGAAGGCAAAGCCCCTTTTTCTTTTTTGCCCTTTTTCTGGGGCCCGATTTAATTTCTATCGACGCGTCAACCAGGGACGGTTAAGCAAGTTCCAGTCCTAGGCTGGCAGCTGATTTTGGGCCCAAACCAGAAGGAAAAAGGGCAAAACCACGGCTCTGTCCTTCATTGCTGCCTGGTGATTAGTGCCTCTGGTTTTCTTAATTGGAAAAAACAGGACCAGCCAACCCCTTGTGAAACACTCCAAACTCTGTCTCTGTCTCTGTCCCTGCCATATATAAACGAGCACCCATTTCAGATCCTTACTTCGCAAAGCTCCATAGCAAGATCCGCTCCAACCCCCACAAAAACAGGAACCCCTTTTCCTCCTTTATTCGCCCCTCTTTCAAAGGGAATCGAAGCGAAGATGAATGCAGCTGGCAAAGCGTGGATCGTGGCGGCCAGCATCGCCGCCGTGGAGGCACTGAAGGACCAGGGCTTCGCGAGGTGGAACTACCCCATCAGGTCGGTCGTCCAGCACGTGAAGAGCAACCTCAGGTCCTATTCTCAGGCCAAGAAGCTCTCTGCCCCTTCTTCTTCCGCCATGGCCAAGGGCTTGAGGCGCCTGGAGGAGTCCCACGGCAAGGTCATGCGTCTCAATTCCTGGGGCCCCGAGTGTACCAGGTTTTAGGAAATAGGGAGGGACTCTAATAATTGCAAGAGACAGAGAGACAGAGATTTGCATTCTTGAATTGCTTAAATGTTGGCAATGGCAATCTGGGTTTGTGGATTATTCGGTGAAGCGTATTGGAAAAGTTGGGAATCTTGAATTAGAGAAGCTTGATTATCAATTTCTTGCCTCTGATTCTATGGCTATAACGTTTGCTCACAATGAGGTTGTAATTCCAGAGAGAGATATAAACTATCGGATGTTGTGACCTAATTCTGGTGTTGCTGACATCAATTGTTTACCTTTTATCAGATAAAGTAAATCTCTCTCCATTTAGTTGGAATTAGAGTACATCAGATATTGTAAATGTTAACCTTACTTGCACAAGAAAGATACACAGATCAACTCGTTTTCGACATTATAGTTGATTCGTCAATTAAATCATATATAAAGGAATGGCCATCAATTATTATTGGTGTGATTCTATCTTTTATTGTTAATAAAAATATATTGTCTATGGTCTTTCTTGTTGAAATAAAATTTTATTCATTTGTCATGACCAAACATAAGCGGAACATTAAAAACTTTTCGAGCAAAGCAAATGCCAAAAGAGCTGCAAAACAAAACAAAACTTAGAAAACAAAAGAGTACGGCATATAGAAACCACATCTATTTAGCGGCCGATTACCGGAACCGTCATTGATAAGCACACACCAAGATCTTCTCCTGCCGAAATTACGGCTTGCAGTGCGCACCGAGGTTCGACGTCCTCAACACCATTGCCATTCAAAGACAACAACAACAACATGTTGAACAACCACAAATCGAACGCCTTTAAAAAGCTCCCGAATCTAAATTTAGATTGAGAGAGAAAAGTTCTCAAATTTATATCTATACCTAAATCGAGAGAGAATAACTTCCGCTATGTCCGAGAAGTCATAGAATCATGTGTCGAACATCTTGCTGGCTAGATTGGTGATGGCGTTCTCACAAATTTTCAACTGCAAGCATATTTATTCACCACCATGAGAGAAGAAATGCAATGATAACGAGTGAAAGAAGATGCCAAACGATGCGAAAAAAGACTCCCGAATTAGATCGGGAGAGAGAAAACAGGAAATCAAAACCTAGAAAAGAAAAGCATAGCAAAGCAAGCTCTCGGGTTCAATTGAGTAGGGGTGTGCATGGTCCGGGTGGGCGGTTCTCACCCCGAAACCGTGGACCGCCCGTTACAGGACTGATTCCAAAAATTAGAACCGAGAACCGCCTGTCGGTTCCATGGACCCACCCGAGAATCGGACCGCCTGTCCAATCCGGTTCTTGGGCGGGTCCATGGAACCGGTCTCAACAAGTTTTTCTAGACAAATATAAAAAAAAGCAGTGGACCAACATCGGATCAATAGAACAAAAGGAAAAGAACATAACTTTTCATACAATTCCTACACTATGATCGATTATATTAACCACATCATCCATAAATCAAGTGAGTACCCATTAATGATTGGGAAAAATGACCAAGGTATCCCAACTACACAAGAGCTTCAAACATGATAACAAATTTTCTTCTTTTTTTAAATTTTTTTGGTTAGATTTTTTTAATTAAAAATTTTAAAAAAATTAAATATATATTATTATTATATTATCGGTCCGATCCGGGTGGGCGGGTGGGCGGTTCCGCACGGGGAACCGAGAACCGGCCCAAACAGTACCAATTCCCTTGGGAACCACCAGTTTCGGTCCGGTTCCGGACGGTCCGGGCGAGTCCCGGTTCTTTTGCACACCCCTACAATTGAGGGAGGCTTTTTTTGGGTGAGAGAGTTGCCGACAAAGAGATTCCAAGCTGTTGTACTAGACCTACAACCTATAGAATTTGGCTCATTCAATTCAAACCCAAAATATCTCATCCCTCCAATTAATTTTAAATATGCAACCAATTATCTATTAAAAAGGTAACTTGATTACATTTGAGGAAATTTTTTGAAATAGGATAGTAAATTTCACAATTGATTAGCTAATATTATGACAACCAAAGGTTATTACTTACAAAATGGCTTCCATTTATTCATTAACTTGAAATGAACATTACAAAAATTCAAAAAATTATTAAAATATAATTTAAAAAGTCCACGTCAGTGCCAGCTAGCCAAAACTGACCGGATGTACTAAACTGCCTAGATGCAAAAAATTTATAACTAAATTGATCAAAAAAAGTTTATGACTAAATTGGTATGATATGACTTTTTTAGTAATTTCTATGTTTATTAGAAGCCGGGTTAGTCACTGGGACAAATCAACGATTCATGTCTATGTCTCATGGCACCATGCAATGGTTCTTGATGCGTGTTTCATCTGGTTCTAGTCATGGTAGAGCATGATGAGTGCCTAAACCAAAGATTCCTCTAGGCTCCTATTCTAGATCTTCTTCTATTTCATCCAGATCAATCATGGTGACATCGAAAACCTCAACCGGTTTTCATGCGGACATTATGGGAATTTCAATCTTTGATGGTCGGAACGAAATCGAATCATATTTGCCAATGCCTATCTAATAATGGAAAGTTTGAGACAATCTTTTTATCTGCAATGAACATGCTTTAAACACGAGGCATATTTCTTTGTTATTATATGCTTACACAGTCCAATCAACAGTTTTGAAAGGGTCAAATTCTAGAAGCGAATGTCAATAAATTATTCAAGGAAGTGCTTGGAACGTGAGTTCATGATCTTTGTACATTTGATTGTTCATATACAAATGATGTTTCTAACCTATTTCTTAGTATAGTTAGAGACAACTTGTGAGCATTTACTATGTGACTTAATTGCAACGCAATTGATTGCTTTAAAAATGCTTTGTCTCTACTTTCTGTAGTGACCATCGACCCCGCCTAATACGAATTAAACATTGAGCGAGTAGCCTCCTCCTCAGCCCTTCCAAGCCCAAAGGTTCAAATAAGCAGGCTCGAGACAACAAGAAAGTCCGGCCAACGTTATGAATTATAACTTTTCTATAATTAATTATAAAATTCAGAAAAATACTGCTTCCTATCCTATACTCACTTTTTTGAACTCACAAATTTTCTAATCAAGTATATTCGATACCAAATACGACCAATTCCAGCCAGCGTGGTCGTCTTGCAATGCCAATGCATAATATGAACAAAATTTGGTCAAGGTGGATGCAACATGGACACCGCCATAGAAAAATTTAGGCAATATGTAATTGGAACACAATGTGCATAAAATTTAGTAACGTGGACCTCTACATCGGAGAAGTTTTATGTGCTCCGCACTCGAAGGCTACATCAATTGAATCTTGGCATGATCTGATGTCAGAAAGGCTCGGTTAGAAAATTCATGATAACAAAACAACTTGATTAAATATATTAAACTTACATGGACTTCGTTAGAAAAAACATGAAAGTATAGTACTAGAAAAAAAAAAGTTGAAGAATGGAGAGGTGCTACAGTAACAAAGTTAGCTTGCACCCAACTATCTACCTAAATACTATATCATGAAAAGAGGAAATATAACAACAAAATAAATAAATTCAGAAGTGATTTTGGTATAATCACTCTAATTGATAAGTTACAATCACAAAAATCATTCACACATACATACAAATATATATATATATATATATATATATATATATATATTGTGATATGAAAAAGTTTAGGAGGAAAGGAGATTATCATATTGCCCAACAATTGGAACTATTGACAGTAGGATTCAAATCTGGACATGTTATGCGTAGAATTCGAACCATAGCAGCTGAGCCGAGGCAAGCCACTTTGGCTTGATATTTATATTTATTTTCACCTTCAATCAACATTTTCCTCTCATCAGGAAAACAAAGCCCTTTTGTTTTTGCCCTTATTTGTGGGGCACGATATAATTTCTATCGACGCGTCAACCAGGGACAGCTAATTAGGCTATGCAGCTGATTTGGGCCCAAACCAGAAGCAAGAAAAGGCAAAACCACGGCCGTTTCCTTCATGACTGCCTGTGCCTGGTGATTGGTGCCTCCGGTTTTCTTTTATGGGAAAAAAGGACTAGGCACCTACTTGTGAAACGCTGCAGACCCTCCTCCGTCTCTCTATCTCTCTGCTATATATAAACGAGCACCCATTTCAGATCCTCAACAAAGCTCCACAGCAAGATCCGCTCCAACTCCCGCAAAAACAGGAACCCCTTTTCCTTCTTTATCCGTCCCTTTTTCAAAGGGAATCGAAGCGAAGATGAGTGCAGCTGGCAAAGCGTGGATCGTGGCGGCCAGCATAGCGGCCGTGGAGGCACTGAAAGACCAGGGCTTCGCGAGGTGGAACTATCCCATCAGGTCGGTCATCCAGCACGTGAAGAGCAACCTCAGGTCCTATTCCCAGGCCAAGAAGCTCTCTGCCCCTTCTTCGGCGGCCATGGCCAAGGGCTTGAAGCGCCTGGAGGAGTCCCACGGCAAGGTCATGCGTCTCAACTGCTGGGGCCCCGAGTGTACCAGGTTTTAGGAAATAGGGAGGGACTCTAATAATTGCAGTAGAGAGAGAGAGAGAGAGAGAGAGAGAGATTTGCATTATTGAATTGCTTAAATGTTGGCAATGGCAATCTGGGTTTGTGGATTATCCGGTGAAGCGTATTGGAAAAGTTGGGAATCTTGAATTAGAGAAGCCTGGTTATCAATGTCTTGCTTCTGATTCTACGTCTATAGCTTTTGCTGCTAATGAGATTGTAGTTCAGAAAGATATAAATTATTAGAAGCTGTGAACAAATTCTGGTGTTGCTGACATCAATGAAAATTTGTCTTACCTAGATTCATTTTATTAGATAAAATATCTCTTTTTCGTTGGAATCGGAGTACATCACATATTGTAAATGTTATCCTTACTTGCATAAGAAAAATACACAGATCAATTCATTTTTGATATTGTGATTGATTCATCGATTAAATCATCCATGAAGGAATAGCCATCAATTATTACTGTTGTGATTCTATCTTTTATTGTTAGGAAAAATATATTGTCTAGCAGGGTGTTGTGTTTTTTTTAGCCGAAAGAAAATTTCATTCATTTGTCATGATCAAACATGAGAAAAACATAGAAGTTTTCGAGCAAAGTGAATTCCAAAAGAGCTATAAAACAAAAATCAGAAGACAAAAGAGTACAACCTACAAAGACTAGATCTATTACAGGCAAAAAACAATTGGTGGCCGATCACTGGAACCGTCACTGATTGGCACACACACTGAGATCTTCCCCTCCAAAAATTACAGCTTGTAGTGCGTGCCTAGATTTGGCGTTTTCAACACCATCACCATATAAAGACAACAATAAACCATCACATATCAAACGTCTTTAAGAAGCTCTCAGATCTAAGCTCTCAAATTTATATATACACCTACATCGAGAGAGGAGAACTTCCACTATGTCTAAGAAGTCATTAAACCACGTCTCTGGCATCCTGTTGGCTGGATTGGTGACGACATTCTTACAAAATTTATAGCTGCAAGCATATTTATTTACCATGACAAGCGAAGAAATGCAACAATAACGAGCAAAAGAAGACACAATACAAGGCAAAAAAAGGACTCTCGAATTAGATCGGGAGGGAGAAAATAGGAAATCAAGGCCTAGAAAAGAAAAGCAGAGCAAAGCAAGCTCTCAGCTTCAATTGAGGAGGGGGTTTTTTGGGAGAGAGAAGGTTGCCAACAAAGAGATTCCAGGGTGTGATGTTGGACCTGGAACCTATAGAATTTGGCCCATTCAATTTAAGACCCAAAAGATCTCATCCCTATGATTAATTTTAAACATGCGATCAATTATCTATTAAAGCGGTAACTTTATGACATTTGAAAAAATTTACTGAAATAGGATAGTAAATTTTACAATTGATTAGAGAATATTACAACAACCAAAGGTTATTACTTATGAAATGGCCTCCATTTATTCATGAACTTGAAAGGAACATTATGACCATTTAAATAAATTTACTAAAAATATGGAAAAAAAAGTCACCATAAATTTAAGTTACTTACTAGTTCTCAAGATAAGTTATGATGATCGGGAGCTTTTAGTTTACTAGACCTTGAGGTAATTTACTATCTCTAAAGGTAGATCATTAACCATCATTTACACAGACTTACAGGTAGTTTATGACTATCAAGGCCAATTAATAATTATAAGTTCATGTCTCTCATGACAATTTAATGAGCGTTGTTATGTCATTAGTTAATTATTAAGTAATACTATTCTCCTATTTCGAACTCTAGAACTATATTACTGTGAGAAAAATGAAAGTACTAACTATAGGTGTAGCCGAAATTACAACTGACTTCAGGCAAATTAAGGTTATTGGAGGTATAATTACTAACAACAGGAATTATAAGTTACGATCTATGAAGGAAAATTACGATATTGTAAGATAATTACTAAGCAATTTTATTTTAATGGTGGTAATATTTCCATTTAAGGTAATAAATTACTTCTCGCACTAATGTTTTAGGTAGCAAATTACTATAATGCAATAACATCTCTTGAGATAAGGTAATTTACCTTGTAGGTTGTAATTCGAAGAACCAAATGTTATTGCATCGCAAATACAAAATGATGCTCGTAAGTTACCTTTAAATTCGTAAATATCAATATGCTGAAATTATCTTACAGGTTATAAATTACCTTTTGAATTCACAAAATTATTTATAATGACGTAAATTTTAAGCGAAACCAGTCATTTTCGCACATGGCATGGGGTCTCATATTTTTCACACGAGACCCTAGAAGCACTCGTTAAACAAGAAGGGTTAGAAAATAGCAAACAAAAATAGATCATGTTTGCTATAATTGCTATTTTAAGGGGAAAGTAACAATAATTTGAGACTAACAAGCAAATAAATTATTTGCGTTTATTTTGAAAAAAGTGAATGATTTGAAAAATATTTTTCTGAGCGATCGTTTTAAATAATTAGTTGACGAAAAATTTTCACTATCGACAATTATCGATAATAATTTTATGTCTATATATCTTCACGAAGGATGAGATAAGTTTTTGAAAAATATTTTGACAAAAAGATCACGTGGGGTTGTAAACTTTACACAATTGTGCTGGTGTTGGCTAAACTACTGTCTCTCACTCTCTCAAGCGTGTGGATCCAGGAAGCAGCCAAAACAAGGCAAAGCCTGTGGTTTTTGGAGTTGCCAAACCTAAAACCATGGGCATTATCTCTCTCTCAAGCGTGTGGATCCAGGAAGCAGCCAAAACAAGGCAAAGCCTGTGGTTTTTGGTGTTGCCAAACCTAAAACCATGGGCATGTCTCCCAAGTGCCCCCCGGAAACACCTGCCTCTTGTTTTGAGTTGAGCCCGCCCTTCCTTTCTTCTTCTCAGATTCCACTCTCTCTCTCACCATCCCCCACCACCCCGGCAACCCCTCCTCACTATATTAACCAACACCCTCCAATTCATCCCCCCACACCATTGGAGCTCAACCCCAAAGGACACCCACTACTACACCCAAATCTCCTCACCTTATCTTCATTCAGTTATCACCGCCGAAAAGGCCCAGAGAGAATGAGTTCGACAAGCAGAGCTTGGGTCGTTGCAGCCAGCATCGGAGCTGTGGAAGCACTCAAGGACCAAGGCTTCTGCAGATGGAACCATGTTCTCAGATCGCTCCACCAGCATGCCAAGACCAATCTCAGATCTTATCCTCAGGCCAGGAAGCTCTCTTCTTCTGCTTCATCCGCGGTTAACAAGACAATCGGTGAAGAGAAGCTGCGGCAATCTGAGGAGTCCTTCAGAAAAGTCTTGTACTTGAGTTCTTGGGGACCTTGTTGAGTCACTTCCTTCATCTTCATTGAGGAGTTGTAATTAGACTACAAAAAACATGGGGGTGTATTTCTTCGTTTACATTCCTGCCTAGCATTATCAGATCGTCGGGCCAAGAAGCTCTCTTCCCCCATCTTCTTCGGCCGTGGCCAAAGGGCTTGAAGCGCCTGGAGGGGTCCCACAACAAGATCATCCATCTCAATTGCTGAGGCCCCGAGTCTCCAAGGTTTTAGGACATAGGGACTCTGATATTTGCAGTAGAGAGAGAGATTTGCATTCTTGAAGTGCTAAGATGTTGGCAATGGCAATGGCAATCTGGGTTTGTGGATTATTGGACGAAGCGTATTGGAAAAGTTGGGAATCTTGAATTAGGGAAGCCTGATTATCAATTTCTTGCTTCTGATTTTACGGCTATAGCTTTTGGCGAAAATGAGACTGTAGTTCAGAAAAATATAAATTATCATGATAACCATTCTATATATGTTCGGAACTAGTTTTGTGTTCCTGAAAACAGGTTTGGAACAGAAACCCGTTTGGTAACGCAATTTAATTTTTTTTATTTTTGGAATAAATTTTTATTTCAGAACTGGTTCAAGATAAAAAAATTAGAATAATTTAATTTTTTTTTATTTCTGGAATAACTTTTTATTTCAGAACTAGTTCAAGATAAAAAATTAGAACAAAAAAAAAGTAAGTTTTCTGTTTCTAAACGAGAAATGAAAACTATTTCTAAAACACAATGTCTTCTCTCTTCAAAACACATTTCTTCCTAAATTTGTCTTCGTCCTGACTTGGTCAGACCAGTCCAAACCGATTTGATCTGATTCATTACTGACGGGAAAAAAAATTTAAAAATTAGAAAAATCATAAAAAAATCAGAAAAATCAAAAAATTCATAAAAATTTAAAAATTCCAGAAAAATTCATAAAAATTTCTAGAAAATAAAAAAAAGTCAAATTTCAAGAAAATAGAAAATTTGGTGAATTTTTTCAAAAAAAATTCAAAAATTCCTAGCTTAGAATACCTGTGGTGACCCACTTTGAGTAAAATTTAAATTTTTTGAGGTGCCCAAATGATGTTTTTGAAGACTCCTTAGTTTAGGGATTTAAAGGGATTTAAAAGGGGTTTTAACCCCTAAAAAACCCTAAGAGGGGTTTAACCCCCAAAAAGGGTCATTACCCCTAAAAAACAACACAATCCTTTGAATTGAATAAACCTTTAGAGCTTTACTAGGGTTTGGGTGTTTTGATTGATTTTCATTTTAGAGACCATTTCTAAAAAATGAATTTTTGCTCTGGGAAATAAAAATTTGTGTTGTTATCAAATGGATTTCTATTCTAGGAAATAGAAATTTTATGCTGTTATCAAACGGGTTTCTATTCCAAAAAAAAAATTTTGGTCGTTATCAAACGGGTTTCTTTCCTCAAAAACTTGTCCTATGAACAAAAATAGAAAAATCTATTTCTTTTCAAGGAATTGTTTTTTGAACAGAATGGTTATCATTCACGCCTTTTAAAGCTGAGAACAAATTTTGGTGTTGCTGACATCAATGAGAATTTGTCTTACCTAGATTCATTTTATCAGATAAAATATCTCTTTTTCTTTGGAATCAGAATACATCACATATTGTAAATGTTATCCTTACTTGCATAAGAAAAATACACAGAACAATTCATTTTCGATATTGTGGTTGATTCATTGATTAAATCATCCATGAAGGAATAACCATCAATTATTATTATTGTGATTCTATCCATGAAGGAATAGCCAAAATATCTCATCCCTATGATTAATTTTAAAAATGCGACTAATTATCTATCAAAGCGGTAACTTGACGACATTTATGGAAATTTACTGAAATAGGATAGTAAATTTTACAATTGATTAGCGAATATTATGACAACCAAAGGTTACTACTTACGAAATGGCCTCCAATTATTCATGAACTTGAAAGGAACATTATGACCATTTAAATAAATTTACTAAAAACACGGAAAAAAAAGTTACCATAAATTTAAGTTTCTTACTAGTTCTCAAGATAAGTTATGATGATCGGGAGCTTTTAGTTTACTAGAACTTGAGGTAATTTACTATCTCTAAAGGTAGATCATTAATCATCATTTACCCGGACTTACAGGTAGTTTATGACTATCGAGGCCATTTAATAATTTTAAGTTCATGTCTCTCATGACAATTTAAGGAGCGTGTCATTAGTTAATTGTTAAGTAATAGTATTTTCCTATTTCGAACTCTAGAACTATATTACTATGAGAAAAATGAAAGTACTAACTATAGCTGCAACCAAAATTACAACGACTTCAGGCAAATTACAGTTATTGGAGGTATAATTACTAACAATAGAAATTATAAGTTAGGATCTATGAAGGAAAATAACGATATGGCAAGATAATTACTAAGCAATTTTATTTTAACGGTAATAATATTTCCATTTAAGGTAGTCAATTGCTTCTTGCACCAATGTTTTAGGTAGCAAATTACTATAATGCAATAACAACTCTTGAGATAAGGTAATTTACCTTGTTGGTGGTAATTCGAAGAAATAATCTACTTTGTAACTAGTAAATTGAGTGAGCGTTAATTCTTAATAATAGTAATTGAACTTATACTTAGTAAATGACAATAAAATCTAACCGTAGTAACATATCTTATTGCATCGCAAATATAAAATGATGTTCATAACTTAGCTTGAAATTCGTAAAAATTGCCTTTTGAATATATGTTTTAAATATCAATACGCAAAAATTATCTGATAGGTTATAAATTACCTTTTGAATTTACAAAATTATTTATAGTGACGTAAATTATAAGCGAAACCAATCATTTTCGCACACAGGATGGGATCTTGTATTTTTCACACGAGACCCTAGAAGCGCTCATTAACCAAGAAGGATTAGAAAATAGCAAACGAAAATAGATCATGTGTTTGCTATAAGTGCTATTTTTAGGGGAACATAACATTAATTTCAAACTAACAAGCAAATACATTATCTCTATTTATTTCAAGAAAATTGAATAATTTAAAAAATATTTTCCTAAAAACGATCTCTATCGTTTAAAATAATTAGTCAATGAAAAATGTTTTCACTATCGACAACTATTGATGATAATTTTATGTCTAAATATTTTCATAAATGATAAAAATATTTTTCGTGCATTTAATTTTATAAGTGTTGCATGAGATCAGTTTTAAAAAAATATTTTCACAAAAAGATCACGTGCGGTTGTAAACTTTACACAATTGTGCTGGTGTTGACTAAACTACTCTCGCTCTCGCGAGCGTGTGGATCCAGGAAGCAGCCAAACAAGGCAAAGCATGTGGTTTTTGGAGTTGCCAAACCTAAAACCATGGGCATTATCTCCCACGAACCCCCGGAAACACCTGCCTCTTGTTTTGAGTTGAGCCCGCCCTTCCTTTCTTCTCCTCAGATTCCACTCTCTCTCTCACCATCCCCCACCACCCCGGCAACCCCTCCTCACTATATTAACCAACACCCTCCAATTCATCCCCCCACACCATTGGAGCTCAACCCCAAAGGACACCCACTACTACACCCAAATCTCCACACCTTATCTTCATTCAGTCATCACCACCGAAAAGGACCAGAGAGAATGAGTTCGACAAGCAGAGCTTGGGTCGTTGCAGCCAGCATCGGAGCTGTGGAAGCACTCAAGGACCAAGGTTTCTGCAGATGGAACCATGTTCTCAGATCGCTCCACCAGCATGCCAAGACCAATCTCAGATCTTATTCTCAGGCCAGGAAGCTCTCTTCTCCCGCTTCCTCCGCGGTTAACAAGACGATCGGTGAAGAGAAGCTGCGGCAATCTGAGGAGTCCTTCAGAAAAGTCTTGTACTTGAGTTCTTGGGGACCTTGTTGAGTCACTTACTTCATCTTCATTGGGGCGTTGTAATTAGACTGAAAAAAATAAAAACATGGGGATGTATTTCTTCGTTTACATTCCTGCCTAGCATTATCAGATTGTCGGGCCAAGAAGCTCTCTGCTCCCATCTTCTTCGGCCGCGGCCAAAGGGCACGAAGCGCCTGGAGGAGTCCCACAACAAGATCATCCATCTCAATTGCTGAGGCCCAGAGTCTCCAAGGTTTTAGGACATAGGGACTCTGATATCTGCAGTAGAGAGAGACTGCAGTAGAGAGAGAGAGAGATTTGCATTCTTGAAGTGCTAAAATGTTGGCAATGGCAATCTGGGTTTGTGGATTATTGGATGAAGCGTAATGGAAAAGTTGGGAATCTTGAATTAGGGAAGCATGATTATCCATTTCTTGCTTATGATTTTACGGCTATAGCTTTTGCAGATAACGAGACTGTAGTTTAGAAAGATATAAATTATCATGATATGCATGATAATCATTCTATTTCAGTTTGGAACTGAACTAGTTTTATGTTTTTGAAATCAAGTTTGGAACAGAAACCCATTTGGTAACGTAATTCCATTTTTTTTATTTCTGAAATAACTTTTTGTTCCAGAATTGGTTTAGGATAAAATATCAAAACAAAAAAAAAAGTAAGTTTTGTTTCTAAACGAGAAATGAAAACTATTTCCAAAACACAATGTCTTCTCTCTTCAAAACACGTCTCTTCCTAAATTTGACCCCGCCCTGACCTAGTCAGACTGTTCCGAATTGATTCGATCTGATTCATTACCAATGGGAAAATAAAAAAAATTCTAAAAAAATTAGAAAAATCATATAAAAATTAGAAAAAAATAAATAAAAAATAAAAAAATTCAGAAAATTCATAAAAAAAATTTATAAAATCTGGAAAATTCCTAAAAATCTCAAAAAAAAATTTCAAAAAATCCGTAAAAATTGAAAAATTCCAGAAAAATTCATAAAAATTTTCAAAAAATAAAAAAGTCAGATTTTCGAAAAATAGAAAATTTGGTGAATTTTTTCAACAAAAATTCAAAACTTCCTAGCTTAGAATATCTATGGTCACCCACTTTGAGTGAAATTTAAATTTTTTTAAGTTCCCAAATGATTTTTTTTTGAAAACTCTTTAATTTAGGGATTTAAAAGGGGTTTTAACCCCTAAAAAACCCTAAAAGGGGTTTAACCCCCAAAATGGGTCTTTACCCCTAAAAAACAACACAATCCTTTGAATTGAATAAACCTTTAGGGTTTTACTAGGGCTTTGGTGTTTTGATTGATTTTAATTTTAGAGACCATTTCTAAAAAATGAATTTTTGTTCTGGGAAATAGAAATTTGTGTTGTTATCAAATGGGTATCTATTCTAGGAAATAAAAATTTTATGCTGTTATCAAACGGGTTTATGTTCCAAAAATAGAAATTTTTTATCGTTATCAAACGGGTTTCTTTCCTCAAAAACTCGTCCTAGGAACAAAAATGGAAAAATCTATTTCTTTTCAAGGAATTGTTTCTTGAACATAATGATTATCATTCACGTCCTTCGAAGCTGGGAACAAATTCTGGTGTTGCTGACATCAATGAGAATTTGTCTTACCTAGATTCATTTTATTAGATAAAATATCTCTTTTTCTTTGGAATCAGAATACATCACATATTGTAAATGTTATCCTTACTTGCGTAAGAAAAATACACAGATCAATTCATTTTCGATATTGTGATTGATTCATCGATTAAATCATCCATGTAGGAATAACCATCAATTATTATTATTGTGAATCTATCCATGAAGGAATAGACAAAATATCTCATCCCTATGATTAATTTAAAAAATGCAACCAATTATCTATCAAAGTGGTAACGTGATGACATTTGAGGAAATTTACTGAAATAGGATAGTAAATTTTACAATTGATTAGCGAATATTATGACAACCAAAGGTTACTACTTCGAAATGGCCTCCATTTATTCATGAACTTGAAAAGGAACATTACGACCATTTAAATAAATTTACTAAAAACACGGAAGAAAAGGTTACCATAAATTTAAGTTTCTTACTAGTTCTCAAGATAAGTTATGATGATCAGGAGCTTTTAGTTTACTAGAACTTGAGGTAATTTACTATCTCTAAAGGTAGATCATTAACCATCATTTACCCGGACTTACAGGTAGTTTATGACTATCGAGGCCAATTAATAATTTTAAGTTCATGTCTCTCATGACAATTTAAGGAGCGTGTCATTAGTTAATTGTTAAGTAATAGTATTTTCCTATTTCGAACTCTAGAACTATATTACTATGAGAAAAATGAAGGTACTAACTATAGGTGCAGCCGAAATTACGACGACTTCAGGCAAATTACAGTTATTGGAGGTATAATTACTAACAATAGAGATTATAAGTTAGGATCTATGAAGGAAAATAACTATACGGCAAGATAATTACTAAGCAATTTTATTTTAACAGTAATAATATTTCCATTTAAGGTAGTCAATTGCTTCTTGCACCAAAGTTTTAGGTAGCAAATTACTATAATTCAATAACAACTCTTGAGATAAGGTAATTTACCTTGTTGGTGGTAATTTGAAGAAATAATCTACTTTGTAACTAGTAAATTGAGTGAGCGTTAAGTCTTAATAATAGTAATTGTACTTATACTTAGTAAATGATAATAAAATCTAACCGTAGTAACATATCTTATTGCATCGCAAATACAAAATGATGTTCGTAAGTTACCTTGAAATTCGTAAAAATTACCTTTTGAATATATGTTTTAAATATCAATATGCAGAAATTATCTTACAGGTTATAAATTACCTTTTGAATTTACAAAATTATTTATAGTGACGTAAATTATAAGCGAAACCAATCATTTTCGCACACGGGATGGGATGTCATATTTTTCACACAAGACCTTAGAAGCGCTCGTTAACCAAGAAGGATTAGAGAATAGCAAACGAAAATAGATCATGTGTTTGCTATAAGTGCTTTTTTTAGGGGAACGTAACAATAATTTCAGACTAACAAGCAAATAAATTATCTCTATTTATTTTGAGAAAATTGAATAATTTAAAAAATATTTTCCTAAAAACGATTTCTATCGTTTAAAATAATTAGTCAATGAAAAATATTTTCACTATCGACAACTATTGATGATAATTTTTTTTGGTAAGGAATTGATGATAATTTTATGTCTAAATATTCTCGTAAACGATGAAAATATTTTTCGTGCATTTAATTTTATAAGTGTCACATGAGATCAGTTTTAAAAAATTATTTTCACAAAAAGATCACGTGCGGTTGTAAACTTTACCCAATTGTGCTGGTGTTGACTAAACTACTCTCGCTCTCGCGAGCGTGTGGATCCAGGAAGCAGCCAAAACAAGGCAAAGCCTGTGGTTTTTGGAGTTGCCAAACCTAAAACCGTGGGCATTATCTCTCAAGTACCCCCGGAAACACCTGCCTCTTGTTTTGAGTTGAGCCCGCCCTTCCTTTCTTCTCCTCAGATGCCACCCTGTCTCACCATCCCCCACCACCCCAGCAACCCCTCCTCACTATATTAACCAACACCCTCCAATTCATCCCCCAACACCATTGGAACTCAACCCCAAAGGACACCCACTACTACACCCAAATCTCCACACCTTATCTTCATTCAGTCATCACCGCCGAAAAGGCCCAGAGAGAATGAGTTCGACAAGCAGAGCTTGGGTCGTTGCAGCCAGCATCGGAGCTGTGGAAGCACTCAAGGACCAAGGCTTCTGCAGATGGAACCATGTTCTCAGATCGCTCCACCAGCATGCCAAGACCAATCTCAGATCTTATTCTCAGGCCAGGAAGCTCTCTTCTCCCGCTTCCTCCGCGGTTAACAAGACGATCGGCGAAGAGAAGCTGCGGCAATCTGAGGAGTCCTTCAGAAAAGTCTTGTACTTGAGTTCTTGGGGACCCTGTTGAGTCACTTCCTTCATCTTCATTGAGGAGTTGTAATCAGACTAAAAAATAGACACGGGGATGTATTTCTTCGTTTACATTCCTGCCTAGCAATATCAGATTGTCAGGTTAAGAAGCTCTCTGCCCCCATCTTCTTCGGCCGTGGCCAAAGGGCTTGAAGCGCCTGGATGAGTCCCTCAATTAACGATCATCCATCTGCAGTAGAGAGAGAGAGAGAGAGAGAGAGAGAGAGAGAGAGAGAGATTTGCATTCTTGAAGTGCTAAAATGCTGGCAATGGCAATCTGGGTTTGTGAATCATTCGGTGAAGCGTATTGGAAAATTTGGGAATCTTGAATTAGAGAAACCTGAATGTCAATTTCTTGCCCCTGATTCTGCGGCTATAACGTTTGCTGATAATGTGGATGAAATTCAAGCAGAGAGATATAGATTGTTAGATGTTGGGAACAAATTCCGGTGTTGCTATCCTCGTTAAAGATATGTTTACCTAGAGAGATATAAATTGTTAGATGTTCTAGCTTACTAGAACTTGAAGTAATTTACCATCTCTAAAGCTAGATTGCTGACCATCATTAACCTGGACTACAAGTAGTTCATGATAATTGAGGCCAATTACTAATTATAAGTTCGTCTCTCATGACAATTTGAGGTGTGTTACTATATTGTCAATTAATTATCAAGCGATAGCATTCTCATATTTCGAACTGTAGGTGCAGTTGAAATTACGACAACTTCAGGCAAAATAAAGTTATTGGAGGTATAATTACTAAGAACAAGAATTATAAGTTGTGATCTATGGAGGAAGATAATTACGATATTGTAAGATAATTACTAAGCAATTCCACTCTCAAGTTACGAAAAATGAAAAGAAGTTATTATTAATTATGGAAATTTACTAATCATAATGAACTACCAGTTACGACTATTTGAGAAAAACTGTAATATTACCGGAGATTTACTAGTGACAGTATCCCCAAATTACGAAGGGTAAAGTATTGTTCCTATATATATACACCATAAGTGTCCAAGGATCTGGGGATCTATAAAGAGAAGAGAAATAGATGAAGAAGAAAGCGTCTAAGAATGCTAAAAATTTGATTTATTCCTAAAAGACGCCAGTAAGAATGTTGAAGAAAGTCGTCCAGGGTATTGGAAATATAAGCTGGACTGGAAATAGAAAAAGCTCTATAGAAATGAAAAATGGAATGCAAGATGGAATGTATGTATTCGACGCAAAAAGAAATTAAATAAATTAAATTAAATAAAATAGCGCGCATTTAATATTAAAAAGAACCCGAACAGAATATAAAGAACGATAAGAATAATTGCTAGTAATTCTAAACCAACCATGTAGGTGGTATTGCTATACTAGAATAAAAGGGCAAAACGGTAAGAAGAAGTAAGGATATATAACATATGCAGAAAAATGCTGAAAATTAAAGTGCAGAATTAAAGTACAGACCATCTACAGGCGGTTCGACCTGCCGTTTGTGGGGTATGTATAAGTAAATGCAGTAAAGAAATAAGGAATGACTGATGTATATAAATGATACTGAAAGATTACAGCAACAGTATTGAAAGATTACAATAATAGTATGATATTGAAGTACAAGTGCAGATAGTGGAAAATTCTTTTGTTCTTAGACTATTATGAAGTCTGGAACGATAGGATTTTCACACTTGTGCAAGAAAGAAAGGGGCTTAAAAGATCTTGAGGATGATAGACAAGATCTCCTAAGAGATGAGAAACTTACTGGATATGGAAGGATTTAGAAAAGCCTGAGATCTGTCAAAGACGAATGATCTCTTTATTTCTTTGAGAAAGGTTGGAGAGATCTCAGAGGATTCGGAAGGTTTGAGAGAGAAAGGGTTCAGATAGGTATGTGACCGAATGCCCTCCTCAGTGAATGAGGTCCTCCTTTTATAGGCAGGCTCAGGTTCCTGTAGAAATTGTTCACGGGCAGTACTGTGTAAATAGTAGTAAGTGCACAGTGTTACAGTGAACAGTGATCAGACATAATCATAAAATGTTGAGAAAAAGAAGAAAATTTGGCAGACTTTCTGTCCTAGAAATGATGAAAGGTCTTTAGTGCAATGAGAAAGGCACATGGACTCTTTCGGCGCAATAATGCTATGGCTTGGACAAGTCTTCAATTTCTTCGTCTTCTTCTTCATTGTCTGCTACATCTCCCCATGGAATTTTCGGGAGGATGCCGTAGCAATCATCTTCATTGGAATTCCCACTATGATGAGAGTGGGAGCTTTGCGTTTCTTCAATTTCAGAAAGGGTTTGCTTCAGCATTCCTACCAATTGTTGGTGTGATTGTGCCGAAGCTAACTTAGAAAGAACAAATCCTCTATCATGAAGAAAAGGGGTACTTTTTCCCACGAGAGGAGGGGGACAAGCAGGGGTTGTTTGTCTAGCAAGTAGAAAGCGATCAATTGCTTCAATGGAAACTCTATCAAAAAATTTGAAGCCGTCCCACCATTTGACTTTGAATCGTCGAATCAAAACGGGGATGCTAGTATTGGCTTCTTTTCTATAATCGAAATTCCAACCGAATACCCAGGATACTCCGAAGAAATTAAAAAAGAGTAAAAGCCTTGGGTATTTTTGCTCATGAGGAGCGAGTTTATTGAATCTTTCAGAAAAGTGTGGATAGCTGGAATGGATCTTTGGATGAAGAATTTCTTTAATAGCTCCAAAATGTTCCCACCATTGGAAGAACCAGTAAGGGATTTCTGTTATATTGAAATTATGAAAATAGAAAAGCCATGTATGGGTATGGTTTGGATTTTGTCTCCAGAAAGTATTCCACCAGGCTTGCTTATAATCGAAGTAGGAATATGATGTCCTGTAAGGGAGAGAATCTGACATTTTGACATTGAATTTTCTCATGGACCAGGGATTTGGCTTCCATTCTCTTGGGTGTATGACCTTGAGAAGGATTGCCTTTGAGTAATTCACATGTCCTTTGTCCGAGAAATGTGTAATGGTGACAGATTCTGTTTCTGTTAAAATTCTTTCATAAAATTCAATATTTTTATGAATATCATGTGGGGTATAAAGAAAGTTTTCTGAAAGCATGTTTTTAGCAAAAACAATAGGGTTTTCATCATAAAATCCTTCTTCAATGTTGCATATATTCAAGAAATTTGTCTTCGAGAAAAATTTTGATTTTGGAGGAGTTGTCCCAGATGACTGAATAACCACCTCGCTAGAAATCCTTTTTCCTATTTGTTTTTGGGTAGTAATAGGAGAAGGGTCAGGACTTACCATCGCCAGGGATGATTGTGACTGACTATTGAAGGCCTTTTGTAGAAATTGTAGAGCTTCTTCAGGAGAAATATTGGATATATCAAAAGAGGGTCCTAGAGTTAGTTCTAGGTTTGGCTTGGCTTGTTCAGAAATGGTAGAAATATTTGGAGACGACTGGGTGGTCGCCTGTAACCATGTCTTTATGTTGGTGAGGCCAGTGGATCTTTTTTCTGGGGATGGTTCGGCAATTTCTTTGCCTTTGTCTCTCCTGGTTGGTTTGTTGGGAGGTTTTGGAGGCATTTTCCCTGTAAAAATTATCGTGTGAGAAAATCAGGAAGAGAATTTGAAGATCCATTTATGAATTCAATATTAAAATCAAAAACAGATAAAATGGCTTGCCATCTAGCGAAAATTTGTTTAGAGGCAATATTTTGAACATCCTTTTGTAAAACATCTTTTGCAGATTTACAATCAATTCTTAATAGAAACTTTTGATTCAAAAGGTCTCCTTGAAATTTAGAAATGGAAAGTACAATAGCAAGAATCTCCTTTTTAATGGTAGAGTAGTTCTTTTGACAATCATTCCAATGCTTGGAGACAAACTGAACAATTTGTTCTTTGTTGTCTTTAGATTGTTTAAGAATTCCTCCATAACCAATATCAGAAGCATCAGTTTCCACAATTTTAAAGGCGTGAGGATCAGCGAGATGTAAGCAAGGAATTTCCTTGACAGTTCGCTTGATTTGTCTCACAATATCTGTATGAACCTGAGTCCATGATGGAGGATCTTTTTTGAGCCTCTGATGGAGTGGTTTACAGATTATATTGATGCGAGGAAAGAAATCAATAATGTAATTCAAACTTCCAAGAAATCTTTGCAACTGATTTTTGTCTTTGATTTCGTCAGGAAATTTTTCAGAAAATATTATTGATCTTTCAATGGGTATGATAGTCCCATGATGGATGTAATGCCCTAGAAAACGAATTTTTGTCTTAAAAAGTGATATTTTTTTTTTTGGGTGAAGTTAAAAAGTGATATTTTAGTAGGTGAAACTACTAAACCATTTTCTTTGACAATATGGATAAAATGATTGATGTGTTTGAAGTGTTTATCTATGGAAGGAGAAAATATTAAAACATCATCGATATAGACAATGATATAATCGGAACAATGATTAAAAATATCATTCATGATCCTTTGAAATTCGGAAGGAGCATTTTTTAATCCAAAAGGCATGACATTCCATTCATATTGACCAAAAGGAACAGTAAAAGCTGTTTTGTACCGATCCTTTTCGCTAATCTGGATTTGCCAAAAACCTGATTTCATATCAAATTTTGAAAAGAGTTTTGCATTATAAAGTCTATTTAATAGATCTTTTTTATTATGAATAGGGTACCGTATCCATTTTAAAGCTGTATTTAAAGGTTTATAATTTATGACTAATCTTGGAACTCCTCTTTCTAGTTCAGCATTCTTGTTGACATAGAAAGCAGAGCAACTCCAAGGGGATTGACTTTTCCTGATAAGCTTCTTTTCAAGAAGTTCTTGTATTTCCTTTTGACAGAAATTTAGAACTTCATGGTTCATTTGAGAAGGTCTAGCTTTGGTAGGAATGTTTTTCTCAGAAAATTCTGGTTCGTAAGGTAAATCAACTATGTGACTTCTACGAGACCAAAAGGCATTAGGAATATTAGAACATATGGAATTTTTTATTTGGTTTTCAAGAGTAGAAATCCTTTTTTGAAGACTTTTCTCAGATAGATTTTTATCAATCCTCTTGTATTCAAGGTCTTCTTTCAAAAATTGGAGATGAGTTTCTTTATTTTGTATTATACAATTAATTTCAGAAATAGAGTGTTCTTGAAGTGTATTTAAATTTCTGGTTTGGGGTTTTGAAATGAAGTCAAAGCAAATCTTTTTGCCTAAAGTTTCAGTTTCAATTCCTTTGTTAGTAACTTTAAAAGGCTTGAGTAAATTTATAAAAGGTGATCCTAGAATAACATTTTGTTTGATATTTTTAACAAGAAGAAAAGGAGTTTTGAAAGAAATTTGGTCTTTCACAATTTCAGCTTCAGGAATTTTGTAGTTAATAATCAATCTGTCACCGGATGCTGATTTGAGAGATTGGGAAGTTTTTTCAAAATATTTGGTAGGTATGAGACCTTCTTTTATGCAATTAAGGTCTGCACCAGTATCAAAGAGGGCTGTTGTTTCTAAAATGATTTCATTTTGGATTCTGATAGAAATGTTGATTATCCACTTCCTGGTAGTTATTTCAGAAAGTAGTAAAAGAAAATTTATCTCAGAAGAAGAAGGGAGTTGGGGAACCTTATTTTGTTCAGGATTTTCTTCTTCTTGTTTTTCTTTTAAAATTTTTAATTTAATATCCAAAATGTCCTTTTGCAAAACACTACTCCTCATTTTCCTGATCCCACTCCTTCCGAAATGGAAGACCCCGAAATCAATGTTTTAGAAATTGCTTTTGAACCAGATAGAGTTAATTTAAATAAAGAGTTCAATTCCTCTGAAAATAAACATATTAGAGATTGGTTCTTTACTAATTTTCGAAACCAAGCTCTTGAAATCAAAAAAGAATATTATGATTATATGTATCAACATGAAATCGAAATATTCTTCTTTGATTGGTTTGAAAATATATTTCTAAAAGAAAAACAGATCCTTGTTCTAGACCAATTTTATAAATGGGAATTAGATGATGGTCAGATCATTGAATCTAATCATCCTCCTCTCAGAAAAATCAAATTTGAACATCGAAAGAGTGAAATAGTAGCCTCTCCTTTTAAAACTGCCTCTGAAATAGAAGGCATAGGTATCAAAAAAATTGTTGAACAAAATAATTTTTCTAATCAACATCTTTACACCATAGGAAAACAACTGGATCGAATTGAAAATCAAACTCAAAATAGTTCTTCATTCTCTTCTATAACAATCCCAAAAAGGGATTTAAAACCCCCACTTTTTAAGAATTTTGAAATTCCAAAAAATCCCAGTCTTGATTTTGCTAAAGCCTTAGAGGAAAGAAAAAGACTCCTCAAAGGAAAAGCAGTTTTGATTCCTAAAAATCCTATAATTTTAGATACCCCTTTAATTCAAAATCTGAGTGTCAAAGACACCCCTGATCGTAGTGAACCTTCCAATCAGATCAATACTTTAGATAAATCCGACACTGAGTCAATTCCAGAAATTAATCGTATCACTTGGAAGGATCCTCAAAAACTTTATTATTCTCGTGCCACTCCTCCTGATATTCTCTCAGAAGAAACTTTTTCTAAAGTCCAAAACAAATATTCTTCTGATGCTATTTATGAAATGGAACATAGATGGTGTTTCTGAGCAAAACCTAGTCAATATATTGACTCAAATGGTTATGCTTGCAAACACTTATAAAACCATTCCAGATACTTCTGATCATTCGGTTGCTTATCTTTTAATAGCCGGTTTTACTGGTCAGCTCAAAGGATGGTGGGATAACTACCTGAATGATGAGCAAAGATCTCAAATTTTAAATGCTCACAAACTCGACCCTTTTGGTCAAATTATTCTTGGAGAAGATGATCAACCTATCCAAGATGCTGTCAATACTTTGATTTTCTCCATTTCCCAACATTTTCTAGGAGATTCTTCCCATATTCTCGATAAAAACCAAGATCTTCTGTCCAATATGAAATGTAGATCTTTAGGAGAATTCCGAGAATATAAAGAAATATTTTTACAAAGAGTCTTCCAAAGGACAGATTGCAATCAGTCTTTTTGGAAAGAAAAATTTCTAGCTGGTTTACCAAAACTCATAGGAGAACAAGTTCGCAGTAAGATAAGAGAAGAATATGGAAATCAAATTCTGTATGATCATCTTTCTTATGGTGAATTAACCTCTTATATGTATAAAATTGGAACACAAATGTGTACTAATATCCGCCTCCAAAAACAAATCAAGAAAGAACAAAAACTTTCTAAAAAGGGTTTAGGAGATTTTTGTGCACAATATGACCCTTCTTTTGCATCTTTTGAAAAATCTAAATGTTCAGGAAAATGTTCTTCTAAAAAGAAAGAACATAAAAAATTTTATAAAAAACCCTATAAAAAGAAATTTGACAAAAAGATTTCTAAGAAAAAGGAAGATGACAATTCTGATAAAACCAAAAAACCCAAAAGAAATTTTAAAAATGTCACTTGCTATAATTGTGGCAAAAAAGGCCACACTTCTCATTTCTGTAAAATCAGTAAAAAGGTCAATGAGCTTGATTTAGATGAAGAAACTATCGACCAACTCAACCAATTAATGACTGAGGTTGACAATAGTTCTTCTGATGAATCTGATTTTGAAAAAGGATTACAAATTTATGATCTAGAAACTCCTTCATCTTCAACCTCAGACAATGAGGACAATGAAGAAGAAGACGATTTTGAAATAAATGTTTTGACAAAAGAAGAAGAAATTCTTTTGCAAACTTTTGACCAGATTTCTGATCCCGAAACAAAATTAAAATATTTGAATAATTTTCAAAATCCAAGAACGACTGTCCAGTCTGATAATCCTTATAATATTTCTACTATCCTCAATAGAACCAAAAAATCAATTTCCAAACCCATTTCTATGAATGACCTTACTTTTGAAATTAATAAACAAAAACAAGAAATACAAGAGCTCAAAGCTACTCAGCTTTCTTTGCAAAAGGACATTTTGGATATTAAATTAAAAATTTTAAAAGAAAAACAAGAAGAAGAAAATCCTGAACAAAATAAGGTTCCCCAACTCCCTTCTTCTTCTGAGATAAATTTTCTTTTACTACTTTCTGAAATAACTACCAGGAAGTGGATAATCAACATTTCTATCAGAATCCAAAATGAAATCATTTTAGAAACAACAGCCCTCTTTGATACTGGTGCAGACCTTAATTGCATAAAAGAAGGTCTCATACCTATCAAATATTTTGAAAAAACTTCCCAATCTCTCAAATCAGCATCCGGTGACAGATTGATTATTAACTACAAAATTCCTGAAGCTGAAATTGTGAAAGACCAAATTTCTTTCAAAACTCCTTTTCTTCTTGTTAAAAATATCAAACAAAATGTTATTCTAGGATCACCTTTTATAAATTTACTCAAGCCTTTTAAAGTTACTAACAAAGGAATTGAAACTGAAACTTTAGGCAAAAAGATTTGCTTTGACTTCATTTCAAAACCCCAAACCAGAAATTTAAATACACTTCAAGAACACTCTATTTCTGAAATTAATTGTATAATACAAAATAAAGAAACTCATCTCCAATTTTTGAAAGAAGACCTTGAATACAAGAGGATTGATAAAAATCTATCTGAGAAAAGTCTTCAAAAAAGGATTTCTACTCTTGAAAACCAAATAAAAAATTCCATATGTTCTAATATTCCTAATGCCTTTTGGTCTCGTAGAAGTCACATAGTTGATTTACCTTACGAACCAGAATTTTCTGAGAAAAACATTCCTACCAAAGCTAGACCTTCTCAAATGAACCATGAAGTTCTAAATTTCTGTCAAAAGGAAATACAAGAACTTCTTGAAAAGAAGCTTATCAGGAAAAGTCAATCCCCTTGGAGTTGCTCTGCTTTCTATGTCAACAAGAATGCTGAACTAGAAAGAGGAGTTCCAAGATTAGTCATAAATTATAAACCTTTAAATACAGCTTTAAAATGGATACGGTACCCTATTCATAATAAAAAAGATCTATTAAATAGACTTTATAATGCAAAACTCTTTTCAAAATTTGATATGAAATCAGGTTTTTGGCAAATCCAGATTAGCGAAAAGGATCGGTACAAAACAGCTTTTACTGTTCCTTTTGGTCAATATGAATGGAATGTCATGCCTTTTGGATTAAAAAATGCTCCTTCCGAATTTCAAAGGATCATGAATGATATTTTTAATCATTGTTCCGATTATATCATTGTCTATATCGATGATGTTTTAATATTTTCTCCTTCCATAGATAAACACTTCAAACACATCAATCATTTTATCCATATTGTCAAAGAAAATGGTTTAGTAGTTTCACCTACTAAAATATCACTTTTTAACTTCACCCAAAAAAAAAAATATCACTTTTTAAGACAAAAATTCGTTTTCTAGGGCATTACATCCATCATGGGACTATCATACCCATTGAAAGATCAATAATATTTTCTGAAAAATTTCCTGACGAAATCAAAGACAAAAATCAGTTGCAAAGATTTCTTGGAAGTTTGAATTACATTATTGATTTCTTTCCTCGCATCAATATAATCTGTAAACCACTCCATCAGAGGCTCAAAAAAGATCCTCCATCATGGACTCAGGTTCATACAGATATTGTGAGACAAATCAAGCGAACTGTCAAGGAAATTCCTTGCTTACATCTCGCTGATCCTCACGCCTTTAAAATTGTGGAAACTGATGCTTCTGATATTGGTTATGGAGGAATTCTTAAACAATCTAAAGACAACAAAGAACAAATTGTTCAGTTTGTCTCCAAGCATTGGAATGATTGTCAAAAGAACTACTCTACCATTAAAAAGGAGATTCTTGCTATTGTACTTTCCATTTCTAAATTTCAAGGAGACCTTTTGAATCAAAAGTTTCTATTAAGAATTGATTGTAAATCTGCAAAAGATGTTTTACAAAAGGATGTTCAAAATATTGCCTCTAAACAAATTTTCGCTAGATGGCAAGCCATTTTATCTGTTTTTGATTTTAATATTGAATTCATAAATGGATCTTCAAATTCTCTTCCTGATTTTCTCACACGATAATTTTTACAGGGAAAATGCCTCCAAAACCTCCCAACAAACCAACCAGGAGAGACAAAGGCAAAGAAATTGCCGAACCATCCCCAGAAAAAAGATCCACTGGCCTCACCAACATAAAGACATGGTTACAGGCGACCACCCAGTCGTCTCCAAATATTTCTACCATTTCTGAACAAGCCAAGCCAAACCTAGAACTAACTCTAGGACCCTCTTTTGATATATCCAATATTTCTCCTGAAGAAGCTCTACAATTTCTACAAAAGGCCTTCAATAGTCAGTCACAATCATCCCTGGCGATGGTAAGTCCTGACCCTTCTCCTATTACTACCCAAAAACAAATAGGAAAAAGGATTTCTAGCGAGGTGGTTATTCAGTCATCTGGGACAACTCCTCCAAAATCAAAATTTTTCTCGAAGACAAATTTCTTGAATATATGCAACATTGAAGAAGGATTTTATGATGAAAACCCTATTGTTTTTGCTAAAAACATGCTTTCAGAAAACTTTCTTTATACCCCACATGATATTCATAAAAATATTGAATTTTATGAAAGAATTTTAACAGAAACAGAATCTGTCACCATTACACATTTCTCGGACAAAGGACATGTGAATTACTCAAAGGCAATCCTTCTCAAGGTCATACACCCAAGAGAATGGAAGCCAAATCCCTGGTCCATGAGAAAATTCAATGTCAAAATGTCAGATTCTCTCCCTTACAGGACATCATATTCCTACTTCGATTATAAGCAAGCCTGGTGGAATACTTTCTGGAGACAAAATCCAAACCATACCCATACATGGCTTTTCTATTTTCATAATTTCAATATAACAGAAATCCCTTACTGGTTCTTCCAATGGTGGGAACATTTTGGAGCTATTAAAGAAATTCTTCATCCAAAGATCCATTCCAGCTATCCACACTTTTCTGAAAGATTCAATAAACTCGCTCCTCATGAGCAAAAATACCCAAGGCTTTTACTCTTTTTTAATTTCTTCGGAGTATCCTGGGTATTCGGTTGGAATTTCGATTATAGAAAAGAAGCCAATACTAGCATCCCCGTTTTGATTCGACGATTCAAAGTCAAATGGTGGGACGGCTTCAAATTTTTTGATAGAGTTTCCATTGAAGCAATTGATCGCTTTCTACTTGCTAGACAAACAACCCCTGCTTGTCCCCCTCCTCTCGTGGGAAAAAGTACCCCTTTTCTTCATGATAGAGGATTTGTTCTTTCTAAGTTAGCTTCGGCACAATCACACCAACAATTGGTAGGAATGCTGAAGCAAACCCTTTCTGAAATTGAAGAAACGCAAAGCTCCCACTCTCATCATAGTGGGAATTCCAATGAAGATGATTGCTACGGCATCCTCCCGAAAATTCCATGGGGAGATGTAGCAGACAATGAAGAAGAAGACGAAGAAATTGAAGACTTGTCCAAGCCATAGCATTATTGCGCCGAAAGAGTCCATGTGCCTTTCTCATTGCACTAAAGACCTTTCATCATTTCTAGGACAGAAAGTCTGCCAAATTTTCTTCTTTTTCTCAACATTTTATGATTATGTCTGATCACTGTTCACTGTAACACTGTGCACTTACTACTATTTACACAGTACTGCCCGTGAACAATTTCTACAGGAACCTGAGCCTGCCTATAAAAGGAGGACCTCATTCACTGAGGAGGGCATTCGGTCACATACCTATCTGAACCCTTTCTCTCTCAAACCTTCCGAATCCTCTGAGATCTCTCCAACCTTTCTCAAAGAAATAAAGAGATCATTCGTCTTTGACAGATCTCAGGCTTTTCTAAATCCTTCCATATCCAGTAAGTTTCTCATCTCTTAGGAGATCTTGTCTATCATCCTCAAGATCTTTTAAGCCCCTTTCTTTCTTGCACAAGTGTGAAAATCCTATCGTTCCAGACTTCATAATAGTCTAAGAACAAAAGAATTTTCCACTATCTGCACTTGTACTTCAATATCATACTATTATTGTAATCTTTCAATACTGTTGCTGTAATCTTTCAGTATCATTTATATACATCAGTCATTCCTTATTTCTTTACTGCATTTACTTATACATACCCCACAAACGGCAGGTCGAACCGCCTGTAGATGGTCTGTACTTTAATTCTGCACTTTAATTTTCAGCATTTTTCTGCATATGTTATATATCCTTACTTCTTCTTACCGTTTTGCCCTTTTATTCTAGTATAGCAATACCACCTACATGGTTGGTTTAGAATTACTAGCAATTATTCTTATCGTTCTTTATATTCTGTTCGGGTTCTTTTTAATATTAAATGCGCGCTATTTTATTTAATTTAATTTATTTAATTTCTTTTTGCGTCGAATACATACATTCCATCTTGCATTCCATTTTTCATTTCTATAGAGCTTTTTCTATTTCCAGTCCAGCTTATATTTCCAATACCCTGGACGACTTTCTTCAACATTCTTACTGGCGTCTTTTAGGAATAAATCAAATTTTTAGCATTCTTAGACGCTTTCTTCTTCATCTATTTCTCTTCTCTTTATAGATCCCCAGATCCTTGGACACTTATGGTATCATATATATATATATATATAATGTTACTAACAACAAGTGCAATCAGGTTGCAAGAAGTTTAGCCAATTTTCCATAACTTTAGGTCAATTAACATGGACTTCTCTACTTGCACCTGGCATATATCTTAGGTAATTATGATAATACTACCCTGATATCATTTTCGTACTAGTAATATCTAGAGGGATTAATTCATCTTGAAAGTAGTAATTTTGCATTTTATTAGTGTAACATCCATGAATTAAATCACTCGAAATATTGTCTGCTTTAACCTGTCCCATACCAAACCTCACGTTTTTGTCTTTTGGCGCACACGCAAGTTTTGCTTCGGAACCCCAAGGTTAAGTAATCTCAAGCTAGAAATTATAATGGTAAAAGGCCTAAGAGATGGCTCCCACGTGATTTTCCTCAGCGTATAGCACTTAGCCCTTGACCAACACATATCAATGGTACAAGACTCTAGAGGTGGCTCCAACGAGATTCGATCATTGTATAGCACTTAGCCCTTGACCAATAGATAACACTGATACAAGGCCCTAGAGATGACTCTCACAAGATTCACCTCAGTGTGTAGCACTTATCCCTTGACTAACACATAATAGTGGTACAAGGCCCCAGAAGTGGCTCCCGTGAGACACGCATTGATGGGAGTCTCGTGGCATTCACCTCTATGTCCTTGAAGTTTCTCATATACTTTATATGTATGCATAGTGATTATCCGATTCACTTTGAAAAGATATATTACTCAATGAGCTGTGGTTGCTCACCTCATTCATTCCAAATCTTTTCAAGTTCCTCAATTAACAGTTGATAGTTTGAGAGCACTATTGATGAGGGTTTTTGGGAGTATGATTTTTTGGGTATGGTTGAGGGGTATATGTTCGAGATGACATTAGTTAGATATAGTTAAGTTGGAAGTGTAAACATTCTTTTGACGAATTATAGAAACTCTGATGTTATAACTAACCCAAGTTGTTGGTTGCGTTTAAAGCTGTATCCTTTCATGGTTTCGGGGTGTGACAATTAAAGAATTATGTACATCTTAGAAAAATTTTGATCATACTATGATGATTTCATTTCCATGTATCACATTGTGTGATTGTAACTTAGTTATAGCAATTCTTAGACAATAAATTAAGGTTTCATTTGTTTCGTGGAAAATGAATGTTTTTAAAAATTACTTTTTCAAACAATAATCACTTAAAATAATTAGTTACTAACAACAATTTATGTCTAAATATTTTCGTAGACAATGAAAATATTTTTTGTCCAGTCATTTTTAAGCAATATAAGCAATCATTTTTTATAAAATATTTTCCATTCATTTTTGTTGGCGATATAAGCATATATATTTTGAAGTGAAAACCAATTTGTAGTAATTTCCTATATTTTCATTTAAGGTTGTAAATTAGTCCTCGCACTTGGTAGTATTTTAGGTAGCACATTACTTTTGGCTGTAATCCTCAAATAGAGTAATTAACCTCTAAAGCAGGAACATCTCTTAAGTTAAGGTAATTTACCTTGAAGGTTGTAATTCGAAGCTGTAATCTACTTTGTAACTAGTCAATTGAGTAAAGGTTTTACTCTCCCGATTTAGATTTAGATTTAAATCTGGGAGTTCCTTACAGATATTTGATATGTATTCTTCAACATATTGATATTGGTGTCTCTGCACGGCAATGATACGCGCACCGCAAGCTGTTGCAAATGAAGTGGCGGATCTCGGCGTGTGCTCATTACTAATCTGGTGACTGGCCACCGAATATTTACAGTAGCAGATCTGTTATTAAGAGATGAAAGTGTGCTTTTAGCTGTAAACTGTGCTTTGTGCTTTGTTATTTGCGTTCTAGTATTTGCTTTATTCCGCAGTTTTTTGGGATTTGTTGGGCTTGTATGCCTTTCTATGTACCTCTCAGATATTATTCTGATGAATAGAATCTTTCTTTCGACCAAAAAAAAAAATTGAGTGAACACTAATTCTTAATAATAGTAATTATAATTAGTAAATGCTAACAAAATCTAACCGTAGTAACATATCTTATTGCATCATAAATACAAAATGATGTTCGTAGGTTATATTTCCCATTTGTAAAATAAGTTTCAGTGTCGTATATTACATCTAAATTCGCCAATATTCATAAATGCAAAAATAATCTTACAAGCGATAAATTACCTTTCAAGTTCACAAATTTGTCTACAACGACATACGTTATAAGTGAAACCAACCATTTTCGCACTGGGGAATGATTGGGATGGGGTCCCATATTTTCATCCGAGACCCAAGAAGCGCTTGTTCACCCGGAAAGGATCATAAAATAGCAAACAAAAACAATTCGCGCCTGCTATAATAGCTATTTTTTTAGGGGGGAAGTTGGAATAAATTGAGAGTTTGAGACTAACGAGCCAAATGAATTCTTAAAAAAATGGTAAGTGGTGGTAAACTTTACTCAATTGGGTTAGTGTTGACTAAATAACTATTTCTAAAAAATATTCGGTGATTAGCCTGTGGTTTTTGGTGCTGCCAAACCTAAAACCATGGGCATCATCTCCCAAGTCCCTGGTAACATCTGCCTCTTGTTTTGAGTTAAGCCCCACCTCACTATATTAACCAACACCCTCCGCTCCATTCCCCAACACCATTGGAATTCAGCCCTAAAGAACCCCCACTACTACACCCAAATCTCCAGACCACATCTTCATTCAGTCATCACCACCGAAAAGGAGCAGAGAGAATGAGTTCGACAAGCAGAGCTTGGATCGTTGCAGCCAGCATCGGAGCTGTGGAAACACTCAAGGACCAAGGCTTCTGCAGATGGAATCATTTTCTCAGATCACTACACCAGCATGCCAAGACCAATCTTAGATCTTATCCTCAGGCCAGGAAGCTCTCTTCTCCTGCTTCCTCCACGGTTAACAGGACGATCGGTGAAGAGAAGATGCGGCAATCTGAGGAGTCCTTCAGAAAAGTCTTGTACTTGAGTTCTTGGGGACCCTGTTGAGTCATTTCCTTCATCTTGATTGAGGGGTTGTAATTAGACCAAAACTACAGATATGGAAATATCTCTTCTTTAATGTTCCTGCCTAGCAGTATCAGATCTACAATGGATGCTCACTGAAGGCACTCCAATTTAACCAACCACTTTGATCAACAAGCGCTAGATCTCTTAACTAAGTTGACTTATTGCCGGTGTTCTGTTTCACAATCATAATCAATGGGTAATAATTTAACTGATGATGAGTTGCTCTCTCATATTTGAGCACCCTGCAAGTCCAGCTTGCACAATTCATTGAATAGTACAGGACATAGAATAGGATATCAAGAAAAAGTAAAGGCAATCTTTATCTCACATTATCCCACGGTCAACTTGCCTCGATTATCTGTTCCATACCGTATACTAGCAGACTTTTCAAATCCTGATGACAGAACACTCAGAGAAACAGTGCAATCACACGATGTATTGAGTTCCAAACACTGAAGAATCGCAAGATCCTTCAAAGGGTTCGATAATGAAAGTCAGCTATTCTCTATCTCCTAAAAGAATCAATGAGAAAAGAAAGTTCAACCAGCAGCTGAAAACAACGGTGCATTAAAAGCAAAAAACATGGTGCTCAACCACCACACACCCTGTACAAAATGGTCAGAACTCAAGGCCCTGATGCTGCGACAAAGAATATAAGATTTTGTCTCACTTTCACATATCATCTGGCAGTAGGATATTCTGTGATCCAAAGATCTGGTGAGCACTGTTCTGAACAAAGACCGCGATCCCACATTTGCTGCTTTTGAAACCTTCCCACAATGGGAAATTAACAGTTCCCGAAACCGTCTTCTTTGCCGAAATATCCTTGATGGTACACAGTTTCTCGAGCTTCCTTACGACGAAATCGTTGCATAACACCCGCCCTTTATTCTCTCCCTTCAAGCAGTCGGTCAGCAATCCATTCTCATATAGAGCCACCATCACATTAGCTTGGCCTTCCACCTTCATCCTCAACGCTCCGGACAGTGACACTTGTAAAGAATCCGGTGCCAGCCTCTGGCAATTTGCCTGTGTATGTGCATATGCATCTTGACTTAATTGGGATTTGCTAATCCAGTTTTTAATGTAAAAGAAACGTAATGATATCATTCCAGGACCCTGAAATTCTCAGACTAAGTAAACCTTACTCTCGTTTCTTGATTTGATGAGAAATGACGGCTGAATTGAATTAAGCTCTCTCAGTATTAGCAGAAGGCAAGAGCTATGATTTACCAGGACCTACCTTTCAAGATCCATGGAGAACTTCCTTCACACTACTAAGTACATTTATTAAAACTTCAAACTTTTACATGGATTTCACTCTTCACTGAAACATCAATTAGGAGAAATTGGTTATCAGATGTTATCATAATCATAGAATATATCCCGGTGTGTCATGCGCACCACAACTTCCAGCAATGGAAATTAAAAAATTGATTATTACGTTTAGTACATCAAACGTGTGTAAGTGAATATGAATGAGAATATCAACCGACAGGTTGCATATGACTTTGCTTCCTGTTTGGGAAAAGGACAAGGAATCGAATACGGTTCTGTAGCAGGTGGAGTGGATCTCTCCCACCAACCTATCTTATTTCTGTTGAACCGTCTTTTTTTATCTTATTTTATTTTAGATATCGTTTCCCTTCTCTTCCTCTGCTTTTCAATGTCGTTGCCTTCAGATCTGTTCCATATTTTTCGGTCCCTCTCAGATCTATGTGGTGGACTTCGTTGAGGGCTGAGCAAAGATTAATCTATAAGTTTCACTAGATTTGGCAGACAATCCTCCACATCATCTAATGGAAAACATTAATCAAAAGGCAATCAAAACCAAACCAATTTACCAAAGTTCAAACATCATTAGCACCATAACTGAGCATGGCTAAGAATCCCCGGATCAAACCACGTCCAAGTGAGCAAACCAATTTAGAACAGATCCGAAATACTCACTCTTGTAACAAAGAATTGCCAAGTCTCATTGTATGACACCAGAGACTTCTCAGGGTTTCTGCAATTTCTTTCTACCATTATAGTCTTCAATACCACGCACATCCTAATCATTTTATTGATGGTGGATGCGATAAACCTACTCCTACAACATTAAATTTACCACCCGGAATTCTCAACCTCTGTGCTGTGAAAAGCTACAGCAACATCAACTTAGCCTTATTCCACATATGTTCGAACAATAACAGGTCCTTGATTTAACCATGACCTTATCCGACTTTTAACATCGAAATGTCTCCAGGTGACTGTTATTCTGATCAATGAACATCATGATTAGGAACATACTTGCAGATTCGGAAACCAAGGTCTATATACATCTAATGGTCTCTCGACTATCAATCCATGTATAGAAACGCTCCAAACCAATGAATATCCGAGGTATCGTTTCAACAATCTAGAAAAAGCCGTTCTTGCTGAAGCAAAAAAGATTAGGCAATCTGCCAGCACCGCCTAAATACTTCATTTAGTACACCACAACCCACTAATTAACACTAATAGTACTAGTTCTGGCTGGTTTCTAAAGTTTCCGTGAATTCGAGATTGATTGAAACTATGTCTCTTATATATTCAATGCCAATCGCACAGTACTTATATAAATATATCACAGTGAATATCAAGCATATTTCTGGAAAAAACACAAACCTGGAGCGTCGGCGAAGGGAATCTGGGGGCGGACCCGATGGCGGAGAGCAAGGCGTCCTGGTCGGTGCCGACGCACTGGGACCGACCCTGGACCACCACCTGCGGCGTGAACATGGTGTCCAGCCTCAGCGCCTCCACGTAGGCCTTCTGCCTCACCGTGGACAGGCTCGACCCGAAGGGGTCCTTCCACCCCATGTAGTCCCAGTAGTCCACGTGGTGCGCCAACACCACCACCACCGGAGCCTCCACCTCGAAGTCCCCCCTCCCCAGCCTCGACAGCAGCAGCTCCGCCTCCGGCGAGGTGGCGCACCCCTGCGACGAGAACAGCTCCACCAGCACAGCCCCTGCCTGATCCTCTACCACTGCAGCCGCCCCCACAGGGGCGGCGGCGGAAGAGTGGACGTGGGGCTTGCCGAAGCAAGCGAAGATGCCATGCGGCATTGCGGGCGTGTCTCCCTCCGCCGGAAAAGGGGAGGATCGGTTGGTTAGGTTGTGGCGGTTACGGGGGTGTTTGAAGGTTGAGAGAGAGAGAGAGAGAGAGAGAGGTGGCGAGGGAGATGCAGAGAAAATGTGAAGAAGACGATCTTTGAAGTTAGAATACGTGAGTTTGGAAGTGTTCACATCAAGAGAGGTGAGTACGCACCTAATTTTCAGTGGAATTTTTAAAGATATAAAATAAGATCAAACTGGAAATGGAAGGAAATAAAGAAAGTGTGTACGCACAACCAGATCATTTTTAAAAGAATATTATTTAAATTATTTAATTTTCATGAAATAAAATCTAAAATTGTAAGTTAATCTCCTTTACGTTTTATGTACATACGAAGGAAAATGAATTGGTTTTGTCATTTTGACAAAGATGGTGGGGGACAAATATAGGAAAAATCAAATTAACGGTAAATCTTAGTATGCAAAATGCGTTTATAAAAATCGATACGAGAAAAATTGCGTTATTTTTTTGTGGGTTATCTTTCGTGGGCCATTCATTTAAATATATATATACTCTCTTACGTTTTTATTTTATTTTAATAATATGCTCTTGTGAAAAAGAAATCAGAATGTGGGTACTGCAGTCTGCAGCCTTTTTTTAAAAGTGAGGACAGGTGTGGAGGGTAGGGTGGTGTGGTAGGAAGTCGGTGATGGTTCTGCTGTCACCACCGCCGGCACTTTACCTAATGCAGAAACCAAGGTGGATTAATCACACTATTCGAACGCGGTGGCTGCTGCTTCGGATCTATCAAGGCTGTCTCCTGTAATTGGGCTGCGCATGACAATCATTCTGTGCTCGGGAACAGATTCTGATCAGAAATGATTCTTTTTTATTCTGTGTCCGGGAATTAATTCTGAATATTTGAAGGTGTTTGATAACGGTCCAAAATTCTGTGCCCGGAAACAGAAATGCGTTTGGTAACGGCATAAAATTTCTTTTTCTTAATAATATTTTAATAATATTTTAAATATTTTAAATATTTTAATAATATTTTAAATATTTTAATATTTCTTTCTTTTCTTTTTTTCTTCTTCTCTTTCTTGGCCATGGCTGGTAAAATATTTTTTAATTAATAATACTTTTATTAAAAATAATTTTTTTATTTTTTTGGCCATGGCCGGTAAAAAATTTTCTTATAAATAATTTTTTTATTAATAATTTTTTAAAAAAATTTTACTATAAAAATTTTCTTTTTTTTTGCCATGGCCTGGTCGCTGGTCATGGCCGGTCAAATATTTTTTTTATAAATATTTTTGTATTAATAATATTTTAATAAAAAAATATTTTATTGAAATTATTTTTTTATTTTTTTTCCATGGCCTGGTCACTGGCCATGGCTGGTAAAATATTTTTTATAAATAATTTTTTTATTAATAATATTTTTAATGAAAATATTTTATTTATTTTTTTTTGCCATGGCTTGGCTGCTGGCCATAGCCGGTAAAATTTTTTTATAAATATTTTATTATTATTAATATTTTAACAAAAAATATTTTTATTGAAATTATATTTTTATTTTTTTTTTGCCATGGCCTGGTCACTGGCCATGGCCGGTAAAATTTTTTTATAAAAATTTTATTATTAATAATATTCTAATAAATATTTTTTTTTGCCATGGCCTGGTCGCTGGCCATGGCTGGTAAAATATTTTTTTATAAATAATTTTTTCATTAATAATATTTTTTATTAAAATATTTTAAAAAAATATTTTTATTGAAAATATTTTTTTATTTTTTTTGTCATGGCCTGGTCGCTGGCCATGGCCGGTAAAATTTTTTTATTAATAATCTTTTTTTAAAATTTTTTTTTCCATGGCCGGTAAAATTTTTTTATTAATAATATTTTTTTATTAAAATATTTTAATCTCGTTAGATACGGCGAGGGTGGCCCTCGCGCCGGACATTAGAGGCTATATTAAAAATCAAGAAAAAGAAGAAGAAAAAAAATTGATTCTCATTTTTGTTCCCAGAATCAAGAAGCTACTTTTTTTTTATTCTTGATTCTACTCCAAAACTGATTCTGGGCACAAATTTGCAAGAATTTGTGCCCAGAATCAAAAAATTAAACAAACGGATTTCTGTTCCCAAACTGATTCTGGGAACAAAAAAACATAATCAAACACTATTTGGCAAGTTATCATGGGCAGCCTTGGGCAATATGCATTTGAAATGCCGTGGGGATCACTTCCACTTCCGTTACAGCTGTCGTGATTGTACACGGAATCCCAAATGGACAAATCTTAAAAGCACAGAATTCATTGCCTCCATCCCATCCACACCCCCACCGCTACAATATTTCGACATTGCAAGTAACTCTCTCCTCCTGTTTTTAGAGAGGGAGAGATGTTTCATCAATACCCCTAAATGTATATTGAATGTACAAATTGCGAAAGGTTAGGTAGACATTAAATTCACTTGACTTTAGACAAGGACCTCTTCAAAAGGTATCAAGGTGACATTTTTACATGAGATGTATATAGGTAAAAAACGCAGGTTTCGTCTCTTTTCTCTCCTACATTTCTCTCTCTCTATTCCTCCATTCATCCACTATGTCAATGCCAGTTGAGAGGGTTCAACCAAAACTCGACGACAAGGAGAGAGGGAGAGATGAGGCACAACGAATATGAGCTAGGCACTAATCGTGTTGTTTTCTTTTTTTCTTAAATATAAAATTGTGATTGGACTTGACAGAATTAATTATTACTTTGGAAAATATCTTAAACCTCATAAAGTTCTTATGCTGAGCCCTCGTCAATGAATCTATAAAGTCCTTCAAATCGTATTTGATTAAAATTAGTTATCGTAGACGTCCATTCATTTCTCAATCCCCGATTTGATTGCATTAGCCTCATTGTCAACACGCAGAAGACGGAACACTCCTCCAGCGAAAGATTCGAAAACCTAAATTCGGAGCGAGATACAAAAAGATTTGCAGCACTTATCTTAAGAGAGACAGGATATAAGAACCTCATGTAAAATTCATAGATTTCAATTCTAATAATAAACTGACAAAAGTTATAATACATATCAAGTTGCCCTCGAGGGGGCGTGGACATGACAACGGTGGATCTAATGCCAAAGGGATCCTGGCATTGCAAGAGTCCACCAGCTCTCTCTCAGGCGACCAACCCGAACTCTGGAATGGCTTTATCTGCACATGTTGACAAACTGATCGATTCAAAGGCTCACAACCCCTGCAGCAGATGCATCAGTTTACCACCACACACCAAGGGATTCTCCACCACACACCCCTTTCTTTATTCCCCATCTGATCAAATCCCAATAGTATTATTCCCTCTCCCTCTTCAGCCACAATTCTTCAACATCATCCACATCTCCTCACATCTACTTGTATTCTAGCTTCTCTGGCACTCCTTCTTCCTCCCTTATAATATTAATCACTCTCCTCAGTTATTCATCTCTCAATTCTAAATCGTCCCCGAAGTGAGTGTATCTTTTCCTGAATACTTTTCTGGCGTTATTAGGTTTTCAGATATGCTAGAAGGGAAGGCTGTCATCGGCGAGACCGACATGCTCCAGGCGATGCAGCAGGAAGCTCTCAATTTGGCATCCAAGGCGCTCGACTCCTTCGATGTCACTGAACCCACGGACATCGCGCGCTTCATCAAAAAGGTATCATCGAAAATCTTTAACTCTTATATACAAACCCTTAGCTTGTTAGGTGATTGTTTTGGGGTTTTCTTCTTGTGTGCTACACAGGAATTTGACAGGACATATGGAGGAGGATGGCAATGCATAGTGGGGACAGATTTTGGTTCATTCGTGACTCACTGCTCTGGCTGCTTCATTTACTTCTGCGTTGGAAGCCTCGCAATCTTACTCTTCAGGGGTTCATCCGGACCAGAGGCTGAGCCTAACCAGTTCACGACGGCCTTAGAGACTAGCGTTGTCACAGCTTGATGATGTGTTCGATCATTTTTTAGTTTTCATAATTTTGATGTCCAATCTTTATATATCCTCCCTTACTTGGGCATATGGTGAAGATCAATTAGAGATCTATGTAAGTAGTTAACAAATGAAAGCACAGCATAACATTATTATTGTTACTTATTTTAAGCGTTTCATCAAAAGTCAAAATCATCTTGGTTCGGCTTCGGAGATGTCAACAAAGCCGTGTACAGCCGGAGTCTATCCTCCCCTAGCGAAGAGCACCGCGACAGTGGCCTCCTCGGCCGTATGAACGATAGCGACGTCAGCGTCAGACGGTGCTTGTACCTTCTCCACGCGAGCTGGATTGCCACAGCGGCCCATGTCCTCCACCCGGGCGAGTAGTAACGCGCGCTCCGCTTCACTCTCTCGTTCACGAACGTGTACCGGAAGTGCTGCGTCACGTACTTCACATCCTCGGCCTCGAGCCCAAACGCCTCGGTGGTCTCGAGGGTGATTAGTGTTGAGGAAGAGGGCGGTAAGCGCTCGATGAAAGGCCGCCGGAGGCACCACGAGAGGAGCTCGTCGCCACTGAAGTTGCCCGGGCCAAGCATGCAGCAACTTTTGACGCCGTCGCGGAGGACTTGGCTGCTTTGGAGGTGGCCTCTCACTACGAAGAGCATCCGTTGGACTGGGTCTCCTTCTCTTGTTATCTGCACCATGCATGACAATCAAAGAAAGGGAGTTAGGGTTTGCATGTGCAATCATTCTGTCACCAGGACTTCAATCAAACAGTCGGTAGAGATTTAAAAAGTTCTCTATGATGGTGGGCAAAAAGTAGTTCTTCGCAATAACTTACTTTCAAGACACTTGACAATGTAAATGAGATTTATTTATTACAATGAAGCACTTGAAATAGTGCAGATTTTTCTAGAAATTCCATGAGAAGTCTTATGCGGGCGAGCGTTTTTTTTTCTTTCTTATCAAAAGAAAAAAACCGTGTCCCTTACCAAAAAAAAAAACTGTGTCGAATTAAAAAGTCAATGTAGACAATGATAATGCAGGTAAGGATGAAAACTACATTGAAAGAAAGAACTTCATCAATTAGGCACTCACAGTCTCTCCCTTCGTGAATATTAGCGATTTCACACGATCGCAAATGTTCTCAAGGACTAAATCATCCATGTGTTGGAAAAGTGGCACCTGAAAATTAAGTATACAACATGAAATATATGTCAAGAGATGCTACATGAAAAGCGAAAATGAACTAGTTAATCTTACATTTGATGCATTAAGTGGTGGGAAAAGAAACTTCGGTTAGAATCGAAATTCTCATGACCCGTTTCCCTACATCTACATAAGGGCTCATGACTTAGAGCTTTGTGGAGTTGGGTCTGTTTGTATCTTTGCTCCAATCTTTAAACAATTAATTTAGGCCCAATAAGTACCAACCTTTAATAATTTTGTGGGCTTTCTTCCTTGTGCTTCAAGCCGGTCCGATTCACATGCGAGTACGTGGAGTCGAAGGATCTCCTACTCGTGTCGACACGGTTTGCCGGGAGTAATGCTAGATACATTAAGATTGATCGATTTTAATTACAAGTGCCGGAAATCTCGGACTCCATTAGTATTCATGTGGGCTAGCTTGAAGCACAATGAAGCAGCCCATAAACTGAGAAAAAGGTAGATACTCATTGGGCTTAAATTAATTGTTTCAAGATTGGAGTGCAAGATCTTCATTTTAGGTTTTTCGGCCAGAATAGGAGTAAAGATTGGGTTAGGCCAGATGTGACACACGTTAAGCTTTGCATGGAAACAGTATATCACTCGAGAATTCTAATGGACTCTTCATCTAATTCAAGAGAGCTTTTCCATCCTTAGTCTTTTTTTTTTTATATTCGTTGTAATCTTGTACTGTAAGAACTATTTAATGGGCTATTCACGTTGATTTTGGTTGTAGCTTTATGTTGTTCGTGAGTTGATCAATCAGTTTTGAGGGTTTGAAAAGAAGTACGGGGTCATCTTTTTCTGTGGCCCCTATATCAAGCCCTAGCCTATTCTTGAAATGGGAACCGAATGCCACCAAATTGGTGAGTTGATGTGATGTGAGTAAAACTTTATTATAGCTTCACGTGGTAGTCTTGAAAACGCCAAAGGGTGGATCCACAAGGGGCAAATATGGTGGGTCTAGCTTGGGAAGATTCTTATGTATTGCATGAAATATGGAGTACGACAGCATGAAAAAAAAAAAGAATTGATGTTACCTGTCTGACCAAGTCCAGACAAAGGTGGTACTTGATGTCCCTCCGGAGGCCCTCTGGCAAGTTCCGGATCATCTCGCACTCGTTTACGCCACGCATGGCTGCCCAGTGCTGCCGCTCGTAGTTGCGCACTCTCTGCCGGAACCCTTGAGGGAGGTGCCTCTTCCTCATCCACCACTCTATGTTCCTCATCTTCAGTTGCATCGCCTGCTTCTTCGACGTCGTTGCATGTAGAAACACCTTCCGTATAGCACCAAAAACATGCGGCCACAGTCATGGAAGAAGAGGCATAATTCGAATTTGTGAAAAAGAAAGATGTGGATCAGACGACTTGGTGTGTACATACACACAATTCCATCTCTTCTAAGTCATGAGATTTGATCTTATATCTATGTTCTTCAGAATTCGACCTACTCAACAAAAACCAATGTTAATTTCTAACAAATGCCATGTCATGGTTGTAGAATTGCTTGGATTTGGAGTTTATGAAGTCTATGAGGCTTTTAAGTAATCGATTCATATATTACCGACAATTATTTCTCGTGAAAAGTCATCTCATCGATCCCTCATCGGCTTTATGATTTCAATTCACAATTGCAATGGACTAATGCAATTGCAAAATGAATAGTCATATAGCAATTCACATGAGGAATAGTGAGAAGTGCTCAGTGCTGGGCAATTCAACCAATCAATCTCACAATTTTCCTCAGCAATAAAGGGAAAGCCGGACGCGGGATCCCAGAGTACGGTGAGCTTTGAAGCATGATTGGGAAACCGTGATCATTAGATTAGTGATTCGTTGGGTGCCTAATGATCTAGGGTGGGTCCATAAATTGTTGACAGAGATTGATTGCTTGCATCACCATTATTGGCCTTCACGCTCGATTTGATCCAAGGACTGCATAGCCCAAGTTAAAAAGCTCAAAGATGATTCCATTTGATGTGCTTATTCACAGTATTATTGACCAAATGGTGGGCCCAACAAGCAATTGAAAATATTGAGATTGATTGCCTAAATTGCCTAGCACCTACATTAGGATAAGACTTGATGAATTGGATGCTGCCATTGATCCATTCATATACTTTAGAGGATTGATAATTGAAGATGGCATTCCACAATAAGCCGCTAGCATAAGATTTAATGGTATGGGTGGACAAACGCTTTTGAAATTAAATTTTACTTTCATCGTATCAGAAATCGATTGTCCGATATGACATGTAACTTTTTTCCGGATGCATATCAATATTGTCCGAGATGATTCTAATTGATGTTATAGAGTGCCATTTGGTCTCTTTTGAACAAGTTGATGTCACGGGGAAAGTTAATTAGCATGTGTAAATGTAGAGTTACCTTGATGTTTCCAATCAACATGGTGACCAAGAGAAGGCCACTGGTCAGGACAATTATGTTGAAGACAACTTCTAGCCATTCTGTTGTGCTTTCCAAGTTCCCGAAAGTGCTGCACATCAAACAAAAATCAACGCAAGTTTAAGGCATAAAGGCCATGTGATGCGGCACAGCAGTTAAGAATTTCATGCAATAGGCACACTTATGTTAATCACGAATATTTTACTTGCTTGTGTCCATGGTATTATTGTATTGTTCTATACATTTCAGTGGAGATCACTGATTTCTGACTCCCTTCACTGCTAGGAAAATAGATTCGTAAGACTTGATAACGTGGTAAATGTAATCGACACTACTTTACTGATCACGCGAGATTAGCATGCCAGGCATAAAAAATTTGTGAACCATCACATGACTTTCATTATTGTGGTGACCCTTTATTTGTTCATCAACAACAATCAAAGAGAGAGTAGTTATGTTTACCTCAAAGTCATTAAGCCCCAAAAGATGGGGAACAAGATCTTCTCCAAGCGACTGTCATTGGTGACAAGTTGGACGGTCCACTTATAAGCGCCATAGTCATAGTTATCGGAGGAGACCAAGCACATGGAACGGGCCTGCCGGTTCTCACCCCAAGCGAGTCTGGCTCGGTCTCGGACCATGGTGGTGGTTCCATAGTAGATCGGCTCTTTGCATGCCAGCACCCTCGGGAAGCACCCATCCATTGATCTACATTGCTCCCTCAGGCATTTTGCTGCTCTTTGGATCCCTAGTAAGTACCAGCATGCTCCCGCTGCCTAATCAAGTCATGACATGAATTTCCCAGTTACCAACTGATGAATGACTACTTCCGTGATCCGTTTGCAAGTCTCCATTAGTTAATAGCAGGATGATGAGGGGCTTAAATGTTTCTTATCACCTAGTAAATACAATTGCCGACACTTTCACATCATTTGCTAAGCAACACTAGACCTTAATGCAGCATCCCTAGCACAGCTCATCTCAGGCAGCGAGAAATTTGCAATACTCATTGGAAATTGACAACCTTTATGACAAAATAAAAACGAAGAAGACAAAATCAATCAGATATATCGAAAAAGATGTCTTTTAGTGGGGCCGGCTATTGCATTCAATACACGAATGTCCTCTCTCCTTAGGATAGAAGGTTCAAGCGTTATCTTATCTCTCTTTAAATTCACCCCACCAACAAAGAAGACTATTTAGCCCTTGCATGGATCACTGTTGTGACAAGTTCCTTTAGTTTTCACCCCCACCTTGTTGAAAATTTGAACTTGCGAATTACTTATATTATCTTTTTCTTGATTTTTTGTCGTTTGTGCAAATGTTAAAGCAAGCTCTTTCTTCTTTTTTGTCAATTGGAGTCCCGCAGGTTCAAAGATAACATCTGGGTGTTCATGATTGGAAAGAGGGGCCTAAACTTTTTTGAAAAAGAAGAATTTGAGATCCTTGTTTTCCCTTGGGCAAAAGGAAGAAAAAGAAGATCTCTGTGTTCCAGCTTCGCAGGCACGTATAGAGACTCCACATTTTATCCCAACATTCCTTCCTTTTTCTTTTTGGCCATCCTTACATTCCGTCCTTAAAGTGATAAAACAAGATGGGACATTTTAGGTGCCAAAAGGGTTAGAGCTTTCATGGGGAAGAAAGGATATGCTTCTAATTAATCAATAAATGATTAAGGAGCTAGAGAGACATAGAAAAAAGTAAACTTACATGGGATGCAACAAAATAGGCGATCATGTTGAGAGCAATCCCCCACCAAACAGTGCCGAAGATGTAGCCGGACAAGTTTTGCATGCGGCGTAGGAGGCATACGAAGTGGTAGATCTTGGGGAGGTATTGGAAGAGGAACATTATCAACAACACCGTCATCACTCTCGTTGTTTCCCCTCTCTCCAGCTGAGACGGAATTGCCACCCACAGCACCACCTGCGATCACATTTTTTTCCTAGCTTGCATATCAGCATGTTTAAATGTATCATATCACAAGGTGTAAAACCAGGTTGATGGAGGTTCCCTATGAGAATTCGTTCATATGAAAGATTCACCGCATCGATTTGCTTGTCTGACTTTTGATTCCGTTATTGTTTATTAGTGAAGAGGTAGTCTCTAATATATGATAGTCTTACGTTGCAAGTTAAATCTAGGTCAATCTCTTATCATTCCTATTATATAAGTTGATGCATTGCGCAGGCGAAAGTAATTCAGTTAACAAGAAGAATTCACTTGGGGCAGTCACATACTCCGACCAACACAATTCTTCTAGGAAACGAAATAGAAATTATGATGAATCTAATGAACACTAACAGAAAAATGATTTCTCACAACCATTTATTTTGGTCGAGCCCCATTTGGCTGCCAAAAGGTGGTCGCTAGCACCGGTCACGATAACTATTAGCGACCAATTTGCATTTTGTCACCAAAAGTAGGTCTTTGGTTGCTAGGAGGTCCACCTCTGGCTTTGAGAAGAAAGGAGATCCACCTCTAGTAACCATTTGGTCCCTAGAAGAGAGTTGTAGCGACTAGACGTGGACCTCCAGCTAGATGTCCAACTTGAAGACGCTCAATACTCATGGAAAGTTTGTGAAGGCTAATCACTCAATAGAGAGAAAAGAACGTGCATTTACATAAAAATGCGGGAAACCTACCACTTGAAGCTTGTCTGGATGTCAGCCCTAAGTGGTCGCACATTCTCAGCAAATAAAATATCACTCTATACCTGTTGGACATTGGACAGTTTAGGGCAATACTTCAGTTATACAATTCCTGACCTCCTCAGGACATCTGGCTATGATTTATCAAATGCCAGTGGCCAACCAAAACTATGTTGGTCGTCACTTCAAAGCTTCTGGTGCCCTAAACCAAGTCGTTCTATGACCCACAAACCACATTTTTGTGATTCGTCTTACACTCAAGACACATTCCAATTTATAAAGAAGTTTGAACTACATGTGCGGCAACATATACATTATACAAGTATACTATCTTGTCAAATTTTTTCTATTAGAAGTGTATATTATCATAATTTAGTTTTCTTAATTTTAGTTGAATATCGGGATAGGGTAGAAACAAGTTGTTCGACTAGCCTGGGACTCCCTTAAGCTCCTATAGCATAGATTGCTGAAGGCCAGATTAGGATCCTCTCTATTTTGGGGGTATTGCCTCCTTGAGTTTACCCTCTTTCTAAATAGATGATTTACTTTATCCTCTTTAAATGGATGACATGTTAGCAAAATCTTCCAAGGGTCAAAAAAAGAATACCTAATCAAATTGATTTCATCTTTCGAAACCCTACCCGAGTCTAAATATCACTCTTCTCTATCAACCAATTCCTCCATCATTAGTCTCCAAGCTCTATTACCATCAATCACTGAGCTTGTTTTGGCTCCGCCTCTCCCTATTAGAATATTTAAATATTAAATGATGCATTTATCAAATAGTTTAACTTTTTAGATTGAACTTTCTAACATGATATCAAAGCTCATAATTGAACCTTGGGTTGACCCAGCCAATTCGCCTCATGGTGTGCACCCATTTGCTCATCTCATCTCTTCTACAAATGATACGCTCTTGGCCTCAATTGGTCAGGTCGTGCCTCTGTTGCCATCATTTTGGCCGAGGAATAAAGCGTGGAACTATATCATAGGAGAGACAAATAGGGGCCTAGAAAGATTTATACTCACGAACTCCTCCTTTGATACCATGTGATATTTTGTGTGACCACTGACAACTATTCTAAAAACTTATTTGTTAGACTAAAGGCATGATTTAACATTTAAATATTCTCTTTATATATATTATACATTGTATATACGTGTTGTTTGTTAGTCTCCAGATAACTATTAATTTTACCATAAGACTCTCGGGCCTAAAATTTTTTTCTAATTTACAAGATCCATAAATTGGCAAGTGAAGAGCATACTCACAAATTCAGCTTACATATTCAACTGACAGTGTAACTCTAAGCTTCTAATGACATTAGTCTTCAAGGAAGAAGGAAAGTGTTTAGAAGGCCAAGAGTGGAAGAGAGATTTTTCCAGAACACTCGTCTTAGTTCCAACTTCTTACTAAAGTTACCCTTCTATAGGTGAAGCCAAGGGAAATACTTGTAATAGTACAAGCACACCAGTACGTACAATAATACAAACACACTAAGACCACTAGAAGCCATCTCATCTAATGAAGAGTCATTACTTTTGGCTAAAGTGTTGTCCCTGTGTTTGGCCAAAAATTTTTATCATCATCCTTGTGTTTGGCCAAAATCATTATCCTTAAGTTTGAAAGTATTTTACTATTGTCCTTGCATCTGAAAATATCTTGCAAGATGCACATGGTTCTTTTTTTCTAGTGATCCTATCGTGCTTGCATTATTGCACTAGTGGGCCTGTAAGTACAACCTTGGGCTCCACCTATACAAGAGTAACTTTCGTGAGAAGTTGGAAATTAAGATGAGTGTGCTGAAGATTTTCCTTCCATGGGCTTCTAAACACTTTCCGTCTTCCTCAAGTTACAATGTTAGCTAATATGGCTTAGCTGTCACACAAATCAATACTCCGTCAATGACGAAGCAGATAGAAATCAGTTTATTGTCAAAGTGAGGACACAAGCTAGGGAAGCACCAACAAGAGATTCAAACATGAGCTAGACGAAAGAAAGAGGATGAGATGGTACCAGTGCTGGCAACAGTGGTGAGGCGGAGTGGTGCTAAAGACATGCAATGGTTGGAGATCGGTTGAGTGGTTAAAGAAATTGGGAGTTTCGAAGTTATAGTGCTTCTTTTTTAATTGAGAATTGGGGTTTCCAATGTTGTTAGTGATAATCAGATTGATTATGAATATTATTGCACCTACGGTAGGTTATGAATAATCTGTTAGGGTAAATTGATCTTCAATTACCCTCTGAACGAATGGGAGGATCAACCTAGTGATGAAAGTGAATTTTTCTCTCTTTTGCAAAGACAATATAGATTATGATCACTCTCTTTCTCTTTATAGATCAGAGTAGGTATTCTATTGTTTTGTTGACAATATATTATAAAAACCTATTTTAATATCGCTTCCTATGGAATTACTATGGCATGTCTTATGGTAAGTGTTCCAAAAGAAAAGATTTGTGAGAAGGGACATTTTCCACACCTATATTGTTGGCAGCCTACTTTCTGGTAAGGGGAAGGACAATTAGAATCAAGGTTTTATATTTAGTCAGATCCGAATAATTATGGTACTTGACACCTTTATTTACCTTAACTTACTTTAAACGAGCAACAAGGTACATCTCTCACCTAATTCAGCTCCAAAAAGTTTGTGCATCAAAAGTGCATGAAAAGTCTCCATATATTATGATAAGGATGACCGACGAAAAGTTACTAGATAGAGAGAGGGGGATCAATGAAAGATAGAGCAGCACAACAGACAAATTAATCATGTTTGTTTGAGTTTGTTTACACCGGGAATTGCATAATGTAGTAGGCGTAGTCCATAACAAACATGAACGTGCATATTCTGAAAACCATGCTTGAAATCACAATCAACTATTTTGAATTCAAACACATGCAGTTCAGAAAGTAAAACCAAACTTCCACATAGACCATGTATACTAACAAAATCCCCTACTTCATATACAAGATCTTCTCAAAGAACATGACATATATATACATACATATATATATATATATATATATATGTTAAAGGTAATTAATACCCGATGAAAATTATTTTACGCTCTCGCCCCGGGTCATTAAAAAATAAAAATTATATATCTGAAAAAATTGACTTGAAAATATTGATGAACGGCGATTCACTTTCAACAGACCAAATTATAGTGTATTTATTGAAAATTGAGGAAAAGAATCTGAGTCGACGTAATCAGAAATTTTCTATCGCGAGCCATTCGTCCAAGCAAATCTTCGCAGAGATCTTCTTGCATCAGAAACACTCCCTTTCAGTGTCGGAAAGAGACACCATTCGATTCTTTCGCTCGACCTATCACCTCCACAAGTGCCATATGTAACCATGAATCCGTTCTGGGAGCGAATGGAAAAGACACAGGTGACTCACATGCATCTGTTTGTCATCTGTTTCACGGGTACCATGTAACGATCAAGGAGCGCATAAGGACAAGTAGAGGACATGCATTAGTCACCTTCCTTGAACTGAACCAACCTTGCTAGCGTACAAAACCAACCTCCCTCAGCTAAGAACGAATCATTTCGATTCCGTAACTCCTTTTCTTAATCGTTTGTAAGGTAGTGATGACGACACCGACGATCTTGCGCACCGTACACTTTGCAATAATCTATACGTACTTACCCTCTCTCCTACCACGATGAGCGTCTAAGGGAGCGTGATTCATCATCAAATTACTCAAAGAAAGGTTGCTGATGATGTCCACTGAAAGTTTGATTTTCGCGTTTTGTGTGTAATTGAATTTGGGAGGGACTGTAGTAAAAGAAATTGTACGTAGATTACCAAACTTCACACAGACAACGGAAGATATTCTGAAAAGCTTCTATGTCAGGAGTGTAATTTACCTGAGGAAGAGGGAGGATGACAAAGAGGTCGAAGAACAAACCCTTCCGGGCCTTCAAGTACCGGAGAGCCACCGCTAGCGTGCTCGTGTCGTGGAGCTTGCCTCCGCCTCCTCCGCCTGCCGAACTAACAGCGGCGGCGTGGGAGGAGAAGCGCCGGTTGGCCATCTTGAGCTGGAGCCACATGTTCCACATGTGGAGCGCGTCCGTCATGCACCGGAGCACCGTGACGGTGACGGCAAACCACCCATCGACGAAGAGGCACATGCACGTGTCGCTTATGGAGAGCGCATAGAAGAAGAGGGGGTCGACGAAGAGGCCAGTCGCGCACACCAGGAGGAAGACCCTGCTCCATTCTTGGACCCACTTGGACCTTGGGTCCAAGACTTGCCCTAGCGACCACCCGCTCTCCCTCCTCCGGCCACGGCCCCCGCAGGCGCCGTACAGGATGCTGCGGTCACGCCCTGATGATCTCTCTCCTTGCTCATCACCCTCCTCCTCCTCCTCCTCTTCTACGCCTTCGAGTTCGGCCTCTTCATCATCATCATCTTCATCTTCGACTGTGTCGTCGTTCGTGAAGTTGTGGATATGTGATGCATGTGGCGTTTCTTGCTCGGTTGACATGGCGACAGAGAGAGAGAGAGAGAGAGAGAGAGAGAGAGAGAGAGAGAGAGGGAGGAAGGGAGAGAATGAGTGAGTGTGTCTTGTTAGGTTGGTGAATTAAATAGAAATTGGAATGGAAGCGGGGGGCTGAATTCATTCAAGGAGAACATATATGTAGAGAGATTATAAGGAAAAAGCGAGGGGAACCTGTAACATGATCAAGAAAGCATCAATAAAACTTAAGGCTGTTTGTGTAACATTTTTTTGTACACACACGGAATATGATCTCCTATTCTATAAATAATTGAAAAGATCGAAAAATAACACTAGAAATTAAGAGTAAATTTTTTTAACTAATTATATATAATCATCGCATGGCCTAACAAAAGAGCCTTAAATCTTTTGAATGGTATTGATGTTTATATTAGAAAAGGTTGTCTTTTTTTTTTGGGTAAGGAGAAAAGGTTGTCTTTTTGGGAATGCAAAGAAGATAAATGCTGAGAGTATTAAATTATTTATAAGTTTGAGATATAATAAGTGATATAACGGATTAATATTGATGTTGCATGTGATCCACCTAATTAAAATATTCACAAAACATTTGCGAGTAAAAACGACGCGACCTTTGTGGAATTACAAGGTTGCCATTTGCCTACACGTAACTGTCTGGTTTTGCATTTGAAAGCTTCGAAGTCAGGTGAATGGGGTTTTGCATGGTACGACAGGTGTTAAATTCACTTTGCTTTTGGAGAGAGAGAGAGAGAGAAGAAAAGGAGGATCAACGTGATCTTCCTTTTCCACCATTTGGACGGGAATAGGGAGAGGAAGTTTACAGAGGCTTCTGATTGTAACTGGTTCACTTCCTTCTGTCAACAAAAGTTCCGTTTCATATGGTAGTTTGATTGATCCTCTAATGTTTTTGACTCTCCTGTGATGCAATCATAAGAATACATGGTCGTAATCTCTCCAGATGGGCAATGAATTCACTTATGCCAACACTAAAAAGCAAAAAAGAAAAAGGTAAGTGAGGAATGTCCTCTGCAACTGGGAGTGTCTCCAACACTTGTTCCAGCTACATAGGACATATGGCATTGATAACAGCAGCTTCTTCGAGACAATGTCTACTAGAAAATCCAATAGATGATGTGCTGAAGGAAGTGAAAATTTCGTTAGCTTTGAGTTAAAAAAAGCTTGTCACTGCCCAAAGGCTAGTAATACTTGCATATTGTACTCAATACACAAAACCTTCTATAACTATACTTCACTTGTCCTTGTTTGAGAATCGTCAAAGATCATATAGGTAAATCACACTAACGACACAACAAATATGTCTTTATTATAAGATCCGACATGACTTTCAATGCATTATCGAATAACATAAGTTACGATTGATTAATGAATATATAGCGTGATTGATTAATGAATATATAGCATGACATGTAATAATTATCTATAGATAATATCGAAGCCATCGGAGAGAATAAAAAGGACGTTCACTTTAGCAATCCTCATGTGAATAGGTTCTCCCTTCTTTCTGTATCCTGGAAAAGTGTGCAATTGCTGACACACGGTTTAACAAAACCGCCTAGGGTTTATGGTGATGAAATGATGATGAGCAAACTTTACGTTCCGAAGGACACTTGAGTGAAGAAATTGATTACTTTGAAGAATTGGAAAGGTGCAAATTTGGGCACTCCCGTCTTGTCCATCACCTACAAAACTAGGATCCTGCATCCTCTCATCAGGACTCTTTGGAAGGTACATATCATGCATTTGCCTGTAGCAAGATAGTCATGAATGCAATTGATTAGCTATGTGGCCATTGAGTTTCAGAATATGTCATCATCACGTACACATAAAACTCTATCTGTGTTTTGACCCAAAAAAAGAAAAAAAACTCTTATCAATGAAGTCGGTCGAACCATGGGAGTCACGAGTTAGTAAATTGCTCTCTGATGATATAAAGATCAATGCTCTCCATATCTTTTAAACTTTAACTATCTTTATATAAGAGATAAAAGATAATCACTGTGGAGTTGTATTCCCCAAGTTTTTTTTTTATCCGATCTATATGCAATTTAACTTTATATACATCTCAACATTATCAAAACTGCTAACAAGTATTAGATAGACAAAACCTGTCTAGACTTCCATATGTGCGGTCAAACGCAACCTAAACTTATTTTGCTAAAGTAGACCAATATGATATTAAGAATAACACAGTTAATTCTAGAATATGCAACAAATCATATAAATTTCAAATACACCTCATATTGTGATTGATTCTGTCTCCCACATTTTTCACCAAAAAAAGGGTAATGTGCACGGTAACTTTCCCCGTTTCATCATCTTCATTGACTTAGCCTGTTACTACAACATAAAAAGCAGAAGAAAGACCAATTCTGCAGCATGGCTCATCTATAAACGTCATCTTTCATTGCTATATCACGTGAAACTCAAAAACTTAAAAAACAGATCAAAAGAGATCGGCCACAGACAAAAAGTTGGCGGACATGGACCATGATTGGAGGGGGGAATAAGTACCAAAGCAAAGCTTGTGCTTCGAATCTTAGCAAAGTACAGCACCACATGCATGGAGTAGTAGCAACAGCATTTGGTGAAGAAATTACAGATTTCCAATCACGGGACCCGCCTCTCATCGTCATGATGTTTGGCTCCATGCAAGGGACATCAGCTCCCTTTTTTGAAAAAATTTTGCTCATTGTGGTATCCAGTGAATTCATTTGGGTGAAGCCAAAGCTAATAACCGCACACTAATCACCTGTTCCTGATATTTTGCGTTGCAAGGCGACACTCATGTTGACTGAATTCTCTTGTAAGAGATATTTTAGATTAAAATATCTCTGACATCTCTCATGGCGATAAGAGATTATTCAAAAGGTTGATGATCAGAGAGACAACTTTCAAAGAGAAGTGTCATGCTGAGGCCCCATAATTAATCTATAACATGCTCAATCATTATGAAGCTGCATAGGTGTTTTGCTTAGCACATACGAAAGGTAGGTCTATGACTAACTGTTTATGATGATTTTAAATAGTTATCAACTAAACTCGTTTTTATCGTGCCAGTTTAACAACATATCAAGAAGCAGGGGAAGCTCATACCGATACTAATTCCGCAAAAATCGCATGTTCCTATGCATCTGTTGTATTCTATGCGGTCCCGATAATTACAACACTTATAGAATGATTCTACTTAATATTTTGTTGTTACGATGTACAAGCGTCGAATTAAGTCCGTTTAGCCTTTATGCTTTTTCTGCAAAAGATGCATGTATAGGAAAGAACAGCGCTAGCTTTTGTTTGTTAGGAGTTACTTTAATTTCCTATTTTTTCACTCTTTTTTTTCTCTTTAGCATCTTAAATTTGACATTACTTAATAATATACAGATAAAAAAAAAACCTTTCGACACATGACATAAGAATACTGACATATAAAGTCATTTCCGTTCTTAACTTTTATTATAGTTTTAAACATTCCCTTTTGTAAAAATTTTGAAGGAAAAACAAAAGGTGATTTGTAAACTAAGCACCCAATCCAAAATTTCCGAATCACTTAATGAATAAAATTAAAAACTAGTTTCTCTCTGGAGGAAACATGTAGGTGTGTTTATATGGAGAGTGAACCAAAAAGAACTTAATAGTCCTAAATAGGTTTGAGCATGGTTCCAAGGTAGACTAGGAAGCTGAGAATTGGACTGGTTTTCAAGAGGCTAGGCTCCAAATTCCAAAAATCGGGGAAATTGGAACAAGTTTTTGTGTTTTTTTGGTTCTATGTTTTCACACAATCTTGCAGCATTTCATAATGTCCAATGATGAATGTGTAATCCAAAACCACTAGCTTTTTTCGTGTATCTAAATATGAGTTGTGATCAGTGAATTATAAAAAATGATTGTCATTAGAGGTGATAATTCACTGCAATCATTCAATTAAAAATACAAGTTGAACCTCGGTAGATCTTGGAACCCATGACAGGGTAGGTTCCAGGTTCCTAGGTATGTAGGGTAAATTGCAGGTTCCAAAAATTAGAAAACCTGTTCTGACGGGTAGATTTCAAGTTCTAAGTAAAATCTGGATGGAACTTTGAACCAATCACCCCTAGTCCTAGACCACTTATCTAAAACTCGTGGGTACAAAAAGTTCTCATATGCCATGCTTCCCTCCATTCCATCTTCTATCCAGTTTTTCTATCAATGAGTTAAAACAATGAATAACACCATTCAGTTTTAGTTAAATTTATGTCAATATCTGCAGCCCATCAATCAGCAACGTGATTGGAATTGAGGATGGAGGAAACCACGATCCAATTAGTTATCACGGTTGATGTAACCGATGCCTTAGTGAAGCACAACATGGAAAACCCATCCTCCTTGCCTGGTAATGGCATCGTTTTTTAATGTGTGGGGGTATGTGTGGAAACGAGATTTAAGATTTTGGCCGTCAGTCAATTGAGATTTTAAAAGGTTTTATTTGGGTCAATTGAGGGCTAAAGCTTTTAAAAAAAGCCTCAAGCAGATCTTGATATCGCCATTAGTGGAATTTATGTGTTGAAAACCCAATGTGGCTCTCATGCAAAATATATAATCATTTGCCACGTGTCATTCCCGACATCTAAATATCACCGATGGCGAGTTTCGGAACTTGATTGTCACTTTTTTCTTTAAAATCATGAGTATTCAATTGATTGAATAAAAATCTTTAAGTTCTCACGGTCAAAAGTCCTGTTCCCACACTCATGAACTAGAGAGAGAGAGAGAGAAAGAAGGTAAGGGAAAGGGACGTGGGAAGAGGGCATGATTCGCAAATAAGTTCGAAAAACACAGGTTCCATGTAGCTTCCTTCCTTTTTGTTGGTTTGTTCATCAATGATGAATCAATTATATCAAATGACACCAACCCTCTTCTCAATTCTCATCAATCTTCTCTCTTCCAACCCCTCTCGACTGTGACCTGTGGAGTCTCTTTTGCCACTTGAAACAACATCTTGCCACATACGCAAACATATCCACACACACACACACACACACACACACAACATCGATCTCGATCTTGGGCTGATCGCATTAATCTTCACTTGTCGTTTATATCGGTTGTGCAATTAATGCTCCACGCATGACTGCATGCTGTTCATTGGGGGGGATGTGATCAGAGAAAGAACATGCGACCAAAGGAAGAGAGTATACATAAAGACATGGGGTGCTTACACCCACATTGGCATTTTGTGGCATTTGCTTTCAGAACAAAATCCTAATTTGATTGAGCTACGTCGACACCAAAACGTTGCCCTGATTTCGTTTTAACGATCGTGGCTCGTGAAGTAAAAGGAGAGATAGGTGTTAAATTAGATCCATCTGGCAAGTCATCTGCTTGATGATGAAAATACTCGCTACGAACTTTCACTCACCCGCAACATAAACCTTCAAAGAGAATGTAAGAATCTGAAATTATTGGTGGGGGGATGGTGAAAAGATGCTGAACGTTCTAGTCTGTAGGGAGAGGGAAAAAGGAATTGACGGGGTAGCTTCATGTGATCGATTCTTTGCAGTTTTGAAACCCGACATGAATAAAGTGGGGGCTTGTCCCAACGAAGCACGAAGGGGAAAAAACACCGAAAAGCAACAGATGTTAATCTCATCTTTAAGAAATCAAGAGGCTAATCCAAACCGTGAATGAAAACATTCCCGGTTTGGCCTACGAAGGTACAAAGATCCAACGCTGTTTAATTTCAGAAGGCTTGTCTTTTCGTGGCTGAATTGCTCTGTTCAGACGTTCGAGACAGCGTAGAGAACGCAAATCTCTCTCCTCCTCCTTGAGAGACTTTCTTTGTACGTTTTTTTTCTCTTTATCCTATGACTGTGGTCCACCGTCGAGAAGGGGGCCTTGACAACTCCTTATGGACCCTCCGGACTCCTTCGGCCTTATTCGTAAGGGCTCGTGACTGTGTCCCCCAGACCAAGTGCCAGAAAGGCAGAAAGCCCCCCCACGTGAAGAAGATACATGGTACAAGAATGCGTAAAAGCAATGGGTCCATGATGAAAAAAACTTACCCAGGGTGACGACAGGTTCAACCGGAGAAGGGGGATCGTAATTGACCTTGTATAATTGAATTTCTGGTGTAGGACCAGGATGGTGTGGGAGACATGTATGTGGTCTACACGATTTCTGAAGACCCGTTTCCATAGCTAGTTGATGTTGAAGAGTTGTGCACTCGATCTATAGACGTGGTTTCCTTAACTAGTTAGCTTGAGCTTGAGTCGATGGACGACTGCTGCAAAAGCTGAAGAAATGGCGTTTCAGGCCACAATCATCTTTCCCATAGGTCCCAATACATCATTTTTCTGTGTAGTTCGCCGTTATGCAAATGCTGGGATACGTATTATCATTCTCGACTAGAGTCGCAACCAAATGCAATGTCACACATGAACCAACAAAACAATGAGTGAACCATTTTCCTTCTGCATCATCGTGTCCTCTGAATCTACTTCCTTCACATCCACAAATTAACAATGCGAAATGTCAGCTGTCGAGGGTTAAGAGCCACCAAGGGAAGATGATGGCGTTTCGCTGCTTCAACATTATCGAGGTTCTTTTCTGAATGAAAACTATATCGCATGTCACATCTACTAAGCTGGCAGTCATAACGAGAGTTGTCAGCATCACCAAATTGCGATGAACTTGACATAATTTCCTAAACGGTGAAACCTGATTCCGTGCGTCATACATGGGTCTCGTCGATATGAATTCAGTATTCTTCGTTTCTCAAAGTGGTGACTGGTCTGATTGCCCACATCCAGTGGAGAGAAGGATCAACAATAACCGGCTAGATCAATCTTGATTTGTCATCTTTGATCATCTAGGGGCTCGTAACTCATTCATCTGCTGCGTGTTGGACAAAGATCAATGATTTTATCACAAGATGCTATTCTAGAGTTGATATCTGTGAGCATTGACACTCGAAACAAATGATACATGGGACAAATGATGTCACTGCTGTCTGACTATGGTCAAGTGATTTGTGCAAAGCCAGTAATCCAACGGTGATTATTCTGATGTGCTGTTTCCCCAGTAAGCGCGACTACGGCGAAATGAACATCAAAGATACCATGTACAATTGTCAGAAAAGGATTATGCATGCAGGACCACAGACGAAAGCTAGCTTGGAGTTTTCATTGTTGAACATAGCCACTGCAACTTTGGCTGCATCTACATTGGTAATTTCCTGGAAAAGCCGAATTATTCCCTCAAACCTTTGGTATCGTCAAGCATTATCTTCAAATCTCTAGCTAAGAGAGCTGTCAACTTTTCCGTAAGTAGCAAGACAACGTGTCCTACTAGGAATCTTATTTCTTCAAGATCACAAAACCTTTCTTTTGGATTCATTTTCTGCTCAACCAAAAAGCAAAAGGAAATCTTTCTTCAAATCTTTGAAGAAATAGATTTGCCAAAAAGTGGCATGTACTCCAAAGTTGTTTTGGCACTACATGTGGTAATGCTTGCAGGACCGGTTTCCAATTACACAGTCATGTGGAAGTTGCCAGGAGAAAACCAAAAATGGGACGAAGGAAACACACATGGAGATTCACATTCCACTAGAAAGCTCTTTCTCTAGTCCTAAACCCCTAGGTGATTAAAGAAAAGATGACAGGGCAATTTCCAAACAGGAGGGAAAATGGCGGATCTAGGAGTCTAGCTAGATAGTCTTACTCAAAGCAATTTCCTGTTATCACCATCGGTAGCCTCAGGTACTAAGTGATGCATGTTAAACATGCTGTGAACTTCAACTCAAGAATTAATAATACCACTTCATAACCACTTGCACAAGGAATCTGGACATGCTCCCACAAAGAAAAGAATTATTATAGTTGGTCGCATTTCGGGACACCATAAACTGGACTCACTGAGTCACTTGAACCTGGAAAAGCAATGAAGGACATGCCCCCACAAAGAAATGAATTATTATAGTTGGTCGCACTTCAGGACACCATAAACTGGACTCACTGAGTCACTTGAACTTGGAAAAGCAATGAAGGACATGCCCCCACAAAGAAATGAATTATTATAGTTGGTCGCATTTCGGGACACCATAAACTGGACTCACTGAGTCACTTGAACTTGGAAAAGCAATGAAAGACTATTTCAGAAAAAAGCAAAGTGGAAGAAGAAACTCGTAGCTCATTTTCATGTGAACATTGGGCCTGATCTACTGCTTAAGTCCATCAGGTACCGGGCTTTTACAAATCCAGACACAATCAGAATGAGGAACCAAGTGCATCACTTGTTACATAGTGACAAGTAAATCAAACTTCATACACACTTTTTCTATGTGTATGCGTGTGAATTTGCATGTCAATGTTCATGTCACATGTGTCTTAGAAGCTGGGGGCTGAATTGGTCCTACCAAGACAAGCTTCACTTATGACCTATAACATGTATAATCACTCAGCCTCCTAAATTATGGGGGTGTTTCAAATACTAAATCATTAGTTCACCATGATATGGTGGTGCAAAAGAACCAACTTTTCTGAGGAAAAAACAATATATTCAGGATTAGCCCCAGAGGCTGGTGACACAGGACAATGGTGGTAGAAGAGTTTTAACTGGTTGGCCCACGAAGAGGACAAAATAACCAAAAGTTAATGCCCAGTCAAAAAACAGAGAAGGGGCCAAATTACCAAAAATGCATTCAGGTACCATCATCTCATTGAAAGTAGATACTTCTGAGAAACGTTCTCGATAGCTTTTCCTTCAATTCCACTGACATTTCCAAGCTGCAGAATTTGAGAAACCACATGCCAAATGACATAAAGCATAGAGAAAAAAATCAGGGAAAGCATATCTGAAAGATGAGCAACTGCAAGTATTATGGAACATATCATATGCATTGTAATCTCTTCAAGCTTTGCATGTTTACTGTCTCAATGAAAGTGTGGCACTGGAAAAGATACATTTGCAAATAACAAGATGATATTCGGGCCACCATTTCAAAGCTGTAAAAGCAAAGCAACAGACAGAAAAGACACGGGATGATGCGCAATGCACCTCCTTATTATATGGTAATATGATCAAATTGAAAGATGGACACTAACAGAAGAATTTATCTACAAGGATGCAGACTTAATCATCAGGAGATAATTTTCAAAAACTAACACGAAAGGAACGAAATTGTCGACATGACATACCTTCAAACCAACTAATACTCTGCGATCATCCTTTTGTGACACGTTCCGTGTTATCCCTTTCTGAAACCTGCTCTCGTTGCCATTAGTCTGACCCTCAGGTAACCTCCTCAAATTTTCTTTTTCTTTGGACACAGATTTATTGAGCCTTGAAACCTCTAGCATTTCCTTAGGCTTTTCATTGGCGAAAGAGTTTGGTGCATTAACTCGAAGAGGCAGTGAAGCCTTTGAACAACAATTTGGACGCTGTACCTATAATACCTCCAAGTCATTTAATTGCACTAAAAACAACAAGTGTACAATACGAAATAAGAACACTGAAAGATAGGTCAATATTTGAACTACACATAAGCTAAGTCTAGCCACCATTTGAGATGGGTAATCTTGATGCTGGAGAGAAGATTGAGGAAAAACAGTAAACTGAAAAGGCCAAGTATCTGCAGAGATTTGAAATATGCAACAATGTCCAGCTCACCAGACTATTTCAAATTTATCTGCAAAAGAATCATACTCCTTGTGGAAAAAGAACATCAGAGAATATTACATAGCGATTTTTGTAAAGTTACTCACCTTAGATTTTGCAACTTCTGGGCAGCCTGGTTTTGCAAGGTGGCTTTTACCCCTCCTATATGTATTAGATATAGTACTTGAGACACCAGAGACCACTCTCTCCTTTTTATTCACAAGTGCTTGAGATGTACTCGCTGGGTGTCTGCTATTTGAAGTAATCTCCCTGCCCTCAATTGGACTTGATGTCAAGTGATTAGCACCAGACAAGGGGTGTGAAGATGAACCCACACAGGACTTTCCAGAAGATTTATGACCACTTCTATGAACCGTATCGCTATTAATCTCCACCCTTGATGCTTGTCTTGTAACACAACTCTTCCTGAGGCCCATCCTAATAATTGAAGAAAGCCCATTTGAATTACCAAAAGCTTGCCCAGAAACATGAAGAACCTTTTTTTCTTGTTGCTGAAGGCTCTCAAATGAAATGCCACTTTTCTGCTTTGTTTGACTTGTGCTGTTTGATGTAGAGCCAAGGAGCGTGGGTTTCGAAGAAAGCCTGCTGACATTTCTGGCAGAATTCATTTCTGTTATTGAATTCTTCTTCAAGCCAGAGGGTCCTCTCAAGTTAACCAACCTCAAATTTGGTTTGCTTTGCAGATGGGAACACTGTTTGGAACATGAAGATGTTGCACTTGGAACTTTTACCGGATGACTCTGATGAACTGAAGGATCAGACTTATGTTGCTCCCATTTCTTACCCCTGTAGTCTTTACCTCTAGATTTGGACACTGAGGACGGAAGCTTCGGTGAAAAGGGTCCGTGAAGGTAAAAGTCTGAGCTCCCATTTTCCTCAGAAATATGAGAGAAAGTAGACTTTAATTGGCGAGAGGAATATTGGTGGAACCTGAACAGACTATTTGAGTAAACCAAATTTGAACAACAAAATATATTTCCTATCGTGGAACTTTGACAGAATGAAACAATAGGCAAACAGATGATCTTACGGGTGACTTTCACTGAACCATTCATCAGCCCTGCAATAGCAAAAGAAGTTTTACTAGCGAGATCCTGTATCTTGTATGTAACAGAAGCACTCTAATCTTTAACATCAGGACTGATGTCGCACTAATCACCTTTCTTGGTCATTATTGCTAACTTCTATCGTGAGATCCACCCACATGGGTGCCTCAATTTCTTCCTGCAGAAACGTAAAAAGAGGCCCGCAAGTTACAAACCAATGAGACCAATCATCTCAAATAGCAGAATGCACGCAGGCTAACGAGTATCCCACCCCCTTTATCACCACATTGCCAGCCAGGTGGACAAAATAAGGAGAGACATACACAGAAATTCCTAATTCGACTCGGATTACTCAAGCTCCGATGGTTTTTCTCGTGACATGGCACGACATATTCCCGTTTTACTTCTTTCTTTCGGCTACCAGACATCTCTTCTGTTCCAAGCCATACAGATGATGGCACAAATGCCATGCACAGCTGGGAGTAAAAACTTTCGGAATCGTTCATCATCATTCGACCGCGATACCAATTCCACAAAGTCATCATTCAAACGAGGCAGCCATAACAACAAAGCATCCGAAACCTGTCGTCCCCAAACCAACCACAAACTCGCATCACCAAAACGAGCCAACACAAGTCACGCAGATATCTCGGCGCCGCCCAAAACAATGCGCACATCACGACACTCGCGCACAACGATCACTAACCACCAAAAAATGCGGGCCATTCGCGCTGCCGCAACTGCGGAACCAACTGCGGCCCGAGCCCGGCACAATCCGAATCGCGCTCTACCGCGAGCACCCATAACCAAGCAACGACCGGCCATCACCGCCGCGACACAAAACGAGCGACGAAGAACCACAGGAACGCTGATCTAACGTTGCCCGAACCGACGAGACCTGAAGAGAGAGAGAGAGGATGTAGCGAGGGGCGCATTACCAGGAAGGACCAGCTATGGCCGACGTCGCCGCGGATCATCGCTTCGCAACGGACCTTTCGAGAAGCGCGAGAAGGAAGCATCTGGTCGTTCACGGAACGAGGGGGTTTGGATTCACCGTTGGCCTTCTTCCCCTTCCCTCTTTTAAGGTTGAGAGCTCTGTTTACTACTGCTGCTACTAGGCGTCGCAGCGGCGACGACGTCGGATGAAGCTGCGCAACGTTAACCTTTGCTACATGTGATTTTCCCGTTTCGTTTTCGAAACTTTTTCACGGTACGGATTGCGACTTTTTGCTTCCCCTTTTTTAACCCTGTTTTTCCTCCTGAGATTGGCTCCGTTTGGTCAAGTTTTCTGAAAAAGCAACTTTTTTTTATTTTCTCGTAGAAATCCAAGACATGATACAAATTCTAAAAAAATTGTGAAAAGGATATCAACGAATACACCATGTTGCCGTTATGATAATCCAAGAAAATGTAAAAATGTGTCCACCGCAAGATTTAGATTGAGCAAGAAGCAAACAATAAAAAAAATTATCCAGATATGCTGAGGAGACGAGGAGACGATTGGATCGCTATAAATCAACCCCAGAAAAACAGAGCATATTGCATTTGGCCCCAAGTGTTTAGTTGTTGTAATTTTCTCAATGAGGCCCGTAATTACCAAAAATCAGTTGCGATGTCTACCTCGGCATTGACTCCGACCAAATATTTGCTTGGAGCTCCAATCACATGACTAATTACGAAAGACAAATTCGTCATATGAGTATGTACATATAAAAAAGTGGAATAATAATTCGGAAGTATATTACATGTGGAAGCATGTGACTCGGATTTCCACAAGTATTTGAACGGAGTCAATGTCCAATGTACATCGATATACGATTTTTAAATATAAATATATAGATAGTGAACGGCCTTCTTCCCTCCATTTTATACTATCGACTAGTTATTTTCTCACATATTTAGATGACGTACAGTCAGGATACGTGAGACAATTTAGCCAGAGTAAATGCTAAGGGGCACATTGCCAAAAAATTTCAAAAAGTCAGGGTCGAATTGCAAAAATTACATGTCAGAGGGCAACTTGCCACAATCCCAAAAACTTTGGGGGGGGGGGGAGCAAAATGTAATTCCCCCAGCAAAATATGACAAGAAGGTACTAAAAGAAGCATGAATGGGGCTGATAGAAAACTTGTTTTCATAAGATTAGGTGGAGCTTCATTTTCTCAGTAATGTCAAACCTTCTCTCCCATGAAAATTCAAGAAATGAAAAGACCTTATGGCAGAGGACAACAGCTAGGTCGGATCATTACACTACTGTCAACTCAGATTGAAGAAACTCTTATGTAGGATGAGGTCAAAAGAAAACAGGACAAGAATTTAATGGAAAGCTGTATGAACATTTGCTAATTCATGTGAGGGAATACACGAGTACGGATAACAGATTGCAGAATATACAACTACAAAGGGGGTAAAAGGAAAAGCTTTAAAAAGTCTCTCAGGTCTCTATAAACTTGTATCTAGCTATACACATTCAACTTCACTACCAAGCGACAAAATTGGCAGATTTGATATAAACACATCTCTCTCTGTCTCTCTTCACCAAGCTGACACTACTAAATCTAAACTAGGTGTCCCCCGCTGCTGAAATTGGGAGAGCCACTCAGCCTCTCTCCAAATTCTCGAATTTCAGCTTGGCCTTACGCCGACCACCAGAGAATCACTTCAAGCAAAATTACATGGATCCTAGCATCCCCGTCTCATCTTCCCCACCATTTTCGACGACCTTTGTCAGCATCAAAGTGCCCAAGTTTCCGCAGCCTCGCTTTAGTCTCTCGTAACCTTACCTTGTATTCTTTCTTCCAAGACTCAAACCGAACTTTCAGTTTTCTAAGTTCTTGATCAGGACTTGTATTGGAAGTCAACTCCGACCTGACCTCAACGAGTGATCTGGCATCATCGTCAAATGTCTGTTTCCGGATCTCAAACTCCTTCATAAGATCACTGACGGCATTCAGGGTTCCATTAGTGTCCCTCCCTGCTCTGCCATCTGTAGTGGCATTCGAAAATTTCACAGGCACGGTTCCACCAGGAGTTCGAGAGCCCATGGACGTGGTATCCTCGGAATCATAATCCCGAGGTGATAAGGCAACATCGGGTCTTCTGGGTTGACCTCCATTATCATCCGTCATAAGACTCTTCCTGGCAGCTGCTAGACTCATCTGCACCATATCATGCAACCCTCTTTAAGAAATGTGAGCATTCAAATCAAGATTGAGATATTCACTCTAAGCAGGAGTTTACTCTCAGATGATTGACCCTGTACATAAAATTAAGTAAGATCACCCGAAAACTTGCATACTCACTTGCAATGATGCCATCTGTTTTTGCCATGTTTCCTCCATTGATTTCATCCTTGCCTCATAGTCAGACCATTTAGTCTCAAATTGCTGTAGTTCCTCCCTCAGTGCAACATTTTCCTCTTCCTTCTGCTTCAGTGTTGCTTCTGCCTTTAGAGCCCGTCTCTGAAGCTCTGCCAACACCACTGGCATGACCTCAATCTGCTTCTGAGGCTTCTCCTCCCGTTTTTGTGGCTTCTCCTGCCAAGAAGAAGAACCTTTAAGTTCATCGTAGATGCAATTAAAATTCAGAACTTTCACCTGCAAGGAATCTCCAAATTCATACGCAGAAAGTCGGCTAACGTGGTTTTCTTTCCATGAAAGATAATTCTCACAGTACCTTCACTCCAGAAAATCTCCTGCCCGACTTATAAGACGACTTCGTATTCTCCAGACTTGACCTTTTCATCTTGAGCAAATCATTGAACTTTCTCCGAACCAACCACCCACGGATTACTGTAAGACAATTTAGTGTCAGAGGACAAATCTGGCCTAGTGTTTAATCGTCAAAAGCATAGACTTACCAGACTGTAAACCTATAATTGCCCTCTGTTCCTCATCGGTCCCTAACATGGAAGCACCATCTATACAGCTATCCCGCAAGGTGCCATATTCTCTTCGAGTAACTTCACCACGAACAACTGCACAAAACATACTCCATGAGAGAGAGAGAGAGAGAGAGAGAGAGAGAGAGAATCGACTCAAGCAAGTTAAATGCAAGCTGTCGCCTGTAATGCTGTAGACGAACCCAATGCAACCAACAGAATATTGACCTGAAATTTGAAAATCACAGAAACAAACAAGCATACATGATTGCAAAGTAGTCACTCCATTCTTAAGTTCATAGAACTGATGACGAGCTAGGTAACGACGGAAACATTTTTGAACCCCAACTATGCCTTGCAGAATTTGTTTCCTCCTGCCCTCCAATGCAGCGATCTGTGAGTCACAAGAACTTAACATCAGAAAAGTCAAGAAGAGAATATCGACATGAAAAAAAGAACACTATCATTGCTAAACTGGAACTCAACAAGTTAGACTCAAAAATGGGAAAAGAAAAAGAAACATTCCCCTTTGAGCAGCTTTTATTTTTACAATAGAATAAAACAAACAACTTTGAAGTACCTCAATCATGATAATGCCATACTGCGTGGAATCGTGCCACTCCTAAATTATTTTTTTGGTGACTATTTAACATACACATAACAGGTGGAAAAAAAACAACAATCAGTTAAGTTGACAGTCTCCATTTTCAGGGAAAGACGAAATGCGGACTTAAGAAAAGGATCACTCCCCTTTAGCCCATTTCTTTAGGCTAAGTAGAACTGCACCAGACTAAAAACACAAATCCCACCCAAAATGTCCACATAACTACAATGCTAAACTGCCATTGCTTCTTTGTGCAGTCAATAAGCAGCAGCAACCAACGATGATAGAGATAGAAGATCTCTTTTCGAATTCATTTATCTCTTATACCATTTAATGGAAATCTTATAGAAGCATCATCTCTCGAGATTAGATGCAGTGGACTAGCATAATAAAAAACATTCCAGGCTTACTTCAGAACTAACCTGCCCTGTTCGCAGATACAGTTTTGTGTAACCAACTTGGTACATTTCCGGACGGACATTAAATTGTTGCAAGACAGCAACAGATACACTCAAGGGATCCCTCGATACACTAGCATCCAAAAGCAGAAACCCGTACCTAAAACAAAAGCCACAGAGACCAGGAAAATTACACAAGGTACTATGAATAAAAAGGAAACAAAGAGTGAGAAATCAACAGCTGAGCTGTTGCAAGACAAGGTCCTTTTCATAAAGAAAAAGAAAGAAAGAAATGAGAAAGGTCACCTTTCTGCAAACTCTTGATGAGTCATTCGAGTGGGATATCCAGATCTGGAAATCCTGACAACTTCAAGGACTCCACAACACCTGAGCTGTTGCAAGACAAGATCCTTTTCACAAAGACCAGGAAGCTGCTTACTATTTGGCTTTATGCAACGGATAAAGTGAGGCTTTGTCCTTTCCAACTGATGCATTAGTTTGAAAACCTGACCCTATAAGGGGAAAAAAACTCTGATTAGAATCAATCCATCGAAGAGCCCGTTAAAAGCCTCAAGATTAGGCAGTTATTAGTGTTGATTATACTAACACACCTGAAATTCACATCTATGTAAATCTAAGAGAGAAGACAAGGCCATGACATGAAAATTACAACCTTGCCTCAGATAGCATAGACCCAGATAATTTAGCAAACTAAATAGAAATACAGAGAACAAGAAAGACTTCCCTTCACTTCAAAGTAATAGAAATAGCCAACTCCTATTTTACGCACACGCACACACATATATCACTAGATTATATCACTAGATTATAGCTTCCTATGATATTTATATCACTACATCAGGATACATGTGTCTGCACAACAGTTTGCTTACCTTGAATTTTGTACCAACACTTTGCTTCTGAGACTCCATTGCACCGTGATTTAATGGACTTACTGATTTTGTCGAATGCTCAAGTACTCTCGAGGCAAATAAGTGAGGCAATTGACAACTGCAAGATGAGAGGAGCTCGACAGAATCAGAAGGAAGAGGATCCCTGTTCTTCTCCAAAAAGCCACTTGTATCATATTGAACCTGACAAAATGTCCTCCATCAATGAAAGTGATGTGGTAATTCAAGGATCCTGCTTAGACACATGTATAGAGTGCAACTAACAAGCCCATAAGGGAAGATTACTTTTCTGGAGGATTAATTCTAGTTGCTTATTATGGTCAAATCAGCAATAAGAAACAAAAGTAAGGGATGCCAAAAAACGGCAAAAAAGAGAAAAAAAAACTGTATTTAAGACCAGTAACTATCTCAATTAAACATCTTTAAAACCTATGGAACCATAAAAAATGCAATAACAGGTGATGATGCAGAAAATCACCAAAAAAAAAAAACAGGTTTAAGAAAAGCAGCTCATGCATTATGAACTTAGACTGGTCCTCCCTGGCCTGACTGACAACTAAGCAGAAACAAACTTTCCAAGCTCAAGATTTTAGCACAAAAAACCAAAGAAAAAGGCAATTCTAAGTGCTTGTTAAGTTTGAACTGTTTAGGTAGCATTTGCTTATACTAGCACGAATCCAAAACGGGGAAAAGCAGAAATCATCCAGAAATTTTAAGGTGGCTTCCAATTCATATCCCAATTAGTAAGACTGAGAGCAAGACATTTGCTATAGGAGAGAAAGGGAGAATGAAAGACAAACCTCTCCAGCATAGTGACGAATGCCAAAAGCCCCACCTCTTTCTCCTTTAAAGCAAGGATTAGAAGTCAAATGCTGCTTAAGCTTATTGGCAAATGTCAAATCAGTGGCTTTGGGAAAGTTTGATTCCTCATCCAACAAAGAGAGCACCCCCAAAGGTTTCTGCAAAAGTTGGCATGCATTAAGGATTGACTGCTTCAACTCTATCAAAAACTTTATCTCAGTACATAGACACCCAGAGTGATCAGTCATGGCATTAAAGTTGATCTGTGAAAAATAAGATGAACAAAATATTGCTATTTATCGAAAAGTGACAATATCGATGAACATGAAGAATCAATCTTGTAGAAGCGATAAAGAGAATATGTCTCCTTTGATCTAACTATCAAGCCAATAATCTGCTGCTCCAACATTATTATCAATTATACAAATCTCGAAGAAAGAAGTTAAAAACAAAGAAAAGGTTAAACTCGGGGTACCTTTTCAATTAGGGTCAAGCAATCATCATTGTCTTCAAAATCTACTTTAGTCCAGTCAATACCATCCAGCTCATACTCCTGGACACACAGAAAGCAATAAGTTTCCAGAATTTATCAAAACCAAAAAAAAAAAGAAAGTAGCAAATGGAAAGGTTTCGCCACGATCTAGAATAAGCACTTTTCCAGTTAGGAAATAAGCAAATAAACCTAGGGACTTAGGTTCAGGGAACAGAAGAAAATAAATAAGGCCAGTCAAGACAAAACAAACTTATGGATTTCAGCAAAAAGTCCAGAGTTTTAATTTGCATAATCTAAGAGGAGAGGCCACATAATGCAAATGTTTCATCTCTATCATGGTTCATCCATCTCAATTCTGTTACTTCAAAACAAAGCAATAACGACAAAAATGAATCAAACATGAATATCCTTCTATTCCTTGTTGAAGCTACAATGACGATGGTATATGGACTCCTGGAGAAGATCACATGCTCAATGCATCTAAAGCAACCACTTAGAAAAGTTTGGCAATGCACAATCCCCACCGTATAAATACTAGACAAAACAAAAGACACGGTCCATGTGAGATGCTCACTTCCTGCTGCAGTTTTAACAGATGCCTATTGAAATGTTGCTGCAACCTCTCATTTGCATAATTTATGCAGAATTGCTCAAAGCTGTTCTTCTGCAAAGCATAGATTGTCTGGAATTAGACGCAAAATTATGGTGCACTCCAAAAATTAGCTGACATCAGCATAGAATATAAAACATACTCGAAATGACTCGAACCCATAAATATCGAGGATATTTATGGACCTTCCTGCACATGGTTCGCCTGCTTCAAGTGACTTGTTTATTTGTTCTACAAGCCAGTCAAACAAGCTTGAATACAGGAACTTTGCCAATGCATCTCTTGTGTCAGTTGCCTGAAATCCAAATTTAAGGTCATAATTCCAAAAGCAATAGCCAAAATATTTGTTCAAGAAGCTAAATAAGATGAAACTGCAGAAATAAAGTTGAACCTAAAAACAAGCTCAGCAACAGACCTGCTGCAAAGTCAACTTTTTAGAGATACTATCTTTGCCAGCTTTAATTTTACGAACAGATAACGCTGATGCGAGATCTTCGGCACTACAACCCAGCAAGCCAGCAGTAGTGGTGACAGCTATTAAGAAGAAACACGTAGAATCAGTGACACTGTTTCCACATTTAATGTTAATATATTCAGCTTCTAAAGGATACACAACGACTGTAAAGGAAGCAATCTTAATTAATTAAGCAACGGAGGTAAATGCAACATAGTGGGAAAAGGTTGAAGTTCACTTTCAGTGATAAATCTAACAGAAGCAAAGAAACAAAGGTGAAAGGCAGGTATTCCAGACTGGTTCACTGTCCACATATCTTTAGGGTATTTAACTAGTGGGCATGACATTCTGCATCTTTTCATTGTAAAAAAAATAACAATCCTAATTTCTCTATGGCTGATTTTAGCAGTTGCAGGCAAATGTTTAAGACAGCTTCATTAGTCCCCTACTATTATTCTCATTCTGCATATTATCTCACCTTGGGAAACATGTACATCAGTTCTCTTGTTACTGATTGTTGCTATGTCTTTACTTCTTGTGACAACAGGCAACATAATTGGCTGATGGAATTTAATGATGCTGGAAATGGAAAGAGGACGAAAGTTGAAGGAGTCGCAACAAAAGATTAAAGAACTTCAGAACCTACTGAAGATCAATAAACCTCCAAAGACAAACCCCTCCTTCTCTCTCTCTCCAGCCGCCCAAAATGCAAGGTCTGTTAAATAGGGAATTGAGGCAGGCATCTGTGCGGAGATCATAATGGTCTTAAGAAGTCACCCTTCTTCATAATCTATGTCTTACCCAAGTAGGGCATTCTATAAGTTCTAAGAAAATACCACACTTAATCCAAGGAGGTAAAATCTTTTCAATATACTTGTGGTCCTCTCCACAGGCACAGCAAGCCTCCTAGACACGTTACTACTCTCAACCATTCATCTCCAAAACTTTTCAAACTTAGTTTTGATGCATAGTTCAACTGCTTAGCTGAGCACCCTATCCGCAAATGATATCTGTCTCCATTAACTTCCTTCCACTATGCCCCTAATGTAATCTACAGAAATAGAAGTAAAGCAAATAACTAGATGCAAGGCCCTAAAGCATGCCCACAGCAATTGGAATAATAAAAAATGGTGAAAAAAGAAATGGCTTTATTTCCGTTCATTCACACCTTCGTGAGAAGAAACGAGGAATTAATAGTACGTGTGGAACAATGAACGACCAGCATATCTATCTCTGATATCTTTAGTATAAACTCATCATATTTCAGCCATCCAAAAGTAAGCACGTAAAAGTTACCTTCGTCAACTACAACCTCCACATGATTTTCATGGCTAGTAACCCGAAACAATATGTTTCCTAGCCATAGTACTGCAGCAAGTATTGCAAAAGCATGCTCCTGATCTTGTCTAGGTATCCGAACCATCTCTAGAGCTTCCTGGACATACAGGAAAAAGAAGAAATATGCAACCATCAATGGGACCTCAATGAGGCATAAGTAAACTTGAAAGAGGGGGAGTCACCCCATAACAAGTGACTAGCAAAAGAAGCATTACCAGAAGCATCTGAAACTTTTTAGCATCGTCAACGCCATCAATTGTCAAGCAGCCGCTTTGCTTCAGATAATTGTACTCAGAGGCCACTTTTAAATTCAACTTCTCTGCATTTAATAGACAAACCAACACAAAGTATGTAAGTTAAAACATGAAATAATAAATAACTGCACCGATGTTCTAGGCAATGTAGCAACAAAACAGATGTCCAAAGTTAATAAAATTGGTTTAACTTTGGTGGATTAAATCCATCACAGCAATGAAGGCAAATTCATCTTAACCTAGGAGGAGTAGATTGCACCTTTAAGAGATGGAGAAGCGCCGGCACAAAGTTCATAAAATATATGGTAAGACCTTTCTCCATTTGCCACCTGAACCACCCTGGACTGCGCGATATGAAGCTTTTACTTCAGAAGCCGCATATAACCATGGAATTAAAAGTTGAAAAATTGCAGAAAAGTACCTTTTCTAGCAAAACTGTTCCGTAATGAACGATCAAGAATTGCCAATGGACATGTACATGACATTGCAACAGGACAATAAGTCAGTTCCAACAGTTTAATCAGCTAACTAGAAGTTCATCGACTGGCTTCAATCAATTTAAAATGCTTACAGGTCTGGATTTTAGCACCGCAAATCTTCCCTGGTTTGCTAAATTGAATCTCAATAAACTTCCCCTGAAAGAACCCACTAATCAAATTGACAACTTTCTCAAAAATCACAATCTTGAAGTGCATAAGAAAATATAAAGCTCTAGGGAAATATCATGTCACGATGATGGTAAAAGACCAATTGCCCAGAATATATGCATTTGTATAATCAAGAGAAGAGAAGAGAGGCATACAAATCTGCTAGAGTTCCCATTCCTAGATGTTTTTGCATTTCCAAATGCTTCAAGTATAACATTGGTATGAAGGACCTCATCTTCTATCCCGACACCACAACCACCTCCACGAGAAGCCAAATATTGCATTGCAATCTTTGCCGTTTCTGTCTTCCCAGCTCCACTTTCCCCACTGCAAGGTAAAATTTTTTACTACAGTCAACTAGTCATCTCAAGTCGATTTCATCTAAGCATTAAGAGCGCAAAACACGAGCAAACCCTTTAAGGGGCACCCCACAAAAAACAGTAAACAAATTTTAAAAAAAAGAAAAACAAGAAGATATCAAACGCACCTTATGATGATAGATTGATTTACTTCATCTGCAAAATAGAAATCCACCGTAAATAATAACTTTTACCCCACAAAAGATTGAGATTAATAAGAACAAAACACAACAACAAAACTGACATAACCTCTCATCATTTCATTATAAGCAGTGTCAGCCACAGCATACACATGAGGACTCTCGTCAGTCTTCCGTTTGTAAGCGGTCATTAAACTGTTCCCATAGAGTTGTACCTCTTTAAAAGGATTGATTGCAATCAAGACAGGCCCTGCTTTACTCTATACAATGAAAAAAAAATGAATGAATAGAAGCTGAAGAAGAATCCTCGATCTGCATCAACGCTCGAAAATATGTACTCACATAGACTATATCACGAGAAAATCTGTTCTGGAGATTGTGAAGAACCGATGGCTCATTCAAATAACTAAGCTGGATCAGATCATCAACCCCCTCAAGGATATCAGGGTTTGCTGGCAGAAGTTCTCCTGTAGACACTTTAACAACCTATGCAGATTACAGAAGGTCAGTGCATTTACAAAAATTGACTCAGGTGCCAAAATATTTGTCTTATAAACTTAAGGCATGACAGAGCTTGAGAACTCACATTTCCATTTGGGAGTGAAATAACAGCCTCTTCCCCGAAAGTTGAAAGTATCGTTCCCAAATCCCACTGCCCATTGACCAGTCGGCACCACACTCGAAGTTTCTGAGACATCATGCAACCAGATCAAAATTTATTACAGAAACACGAAAAATGCACATGCCCATAATAGGCATAAACAGCAGATCTATACATATAGCATCCGTTTCTGATACTAGAGCCTACGGTGAGAATAGATCACTGTAGTGTAGATAGACGATAGGGTTTTTCTATGACAAGCGAGTTAATTAGTCATGGAACACATGTACATTACAGCATAACCTCTACTTTACCTGGTCCTTCCATTCCACGACTATCACCGACAAAACTTACATCTGCTGACAAGTTACCATTTAAACGCTCTTATTTATCCTGTTCTGCTACAGAGCAAACAATTTTAGGCACCAGGGCATGCATTGACATGGAAAACTTAAAACTCAACCCAGTCATACCCAGTGTGACACCAAACCAACTCAAAAGCAGGAAATATTAATTAGACCATAAAAATTACCTTTTTGATGAAATAATCGATGTTATCGCCCCACTCTGACTCACACACTTTCGGAGACACACTTGACTGAGAGGTAATATCGCCATGAGAATGGCTGAATTCATAATTTTTCTCCTCTTGTCTTGCAACTGCTGTGTACGGTGAATCCCAGTTTCGATCTTTCTTAATCTTCTTGCTGCCAAAACTGCCTCTATTGGGCGCAAAATCTTTCTCTTTTCTCTTTGCATCTTCCTTTCCAGTATTTGCCTGGCTCAATGTGCCCTCCTGCGAAGCATCAGTGCCGACAGTGAAGTTCACCGGCAAAGACCGCCTAGCCGATGGCAACCGGGCCCTCGAAGAGGGCCGGGCAGGCAATGCCGGCGGCAAATCCTTGGGCTTCTCGGGCTCGTCACGGCGGCGGAGCGAATCGAGCATCTCCTCCAGCGAGCTCCGCGCCACCGAAGCCGGCGACGCCGACAGCATCATCTCGAAAGCACGAGCTCGGGCACACCCCGGAAAACACCTCCGGCTGCAGTTCTCCTCAAGCCGTCTTCCCTAACTTCCCAACAACAACAACAACGACACCCCCTTCATGCAACATTAAGCAGATTTCTCCAACAAGATCACAACCCACGACTCGTCCTTCGAGTTTCGCGAAAAAGAAAATCACGACACGACCCGACACACAGACACACACTCCTAAGCTCGCCGAGGAAAGCCCTGAATTCAAGCCCCACCGAAGCCCGCCTCAGTTTGATCCGTGAGCGCCTAAAACTCAGAGAATTAAGAAACTGAGATGTCAAAGGAGCTAAGGAGGCCGAGCATTCGCCAAAACGAGGAGGAGCTCCGCCAAGAAAATTCCCTTCCTTCCCTTTACGTAACTGAAGAGCGCGAGTTACGTGATCAAGTCTGCAGAGGGGATGGAGGAGGAGGAGGACGACGAGGAGGAGGCTAAGGTTGTTGCGCAGCACGACGAATTTTAATAGCCAAAACAATTTCAAACGGGAAAAAAAAAACCCCGAAAAAAACTACAACGAAAAGGAAAAAAAAAAAAACCGTCGCTTTGGCACCTTCTAGAGATATTTCGCTTCGGCGCGAGCACGAAATGCAGAGGCGGAGAGCTTACTCCGACGACGACGACGACGATGGGGAGGAGGCGGCGAGGTTGGGGTTCGTTGTGGTTGCTTGAAGCTACGATTTTCTGCCCTCCCTTTTCCCTTTCCTTCCGTCGAAGGGAATCTCAAATGCTTCGGGGGCGGGTGGCGCTCCGCATTCGTTTCGTGCGGAGCGGGGGGTTCCTCTGTCAGTCGCGCGGGATCCGACGACGACGAAGAAGAAGAAGAAGAGGAGGAGGCGGGGGAGGTCGGAGTAGAGAAGGAGAGAAGAAGGAGATCGAAGGAGGGGGGGATTGAGAGATTGTTGGAGGGTGGTGTGGCATGTGGATGTGGCCCAAACGTATGAAAAGCGAAGATGGTGGTGCGCTTAAAGAGGAATTAAAAAAATCAATTAAAAAGAGACGCGAAATGAAACGATAGATGAGGAAAGGAAAGGAATGGAAACAGAGCTGAGTTCTGACACTTGGGTCCTCCATCTGCTCCAAAAAAAAACATTTTATTTGGTGGGTAATTTTGAAATTGTGGGAGTATACTCTCGTTTTTTTTTTAATTTCTCGAGATCATTATTATTATTATTATGACAAGAAAACAAAATTTGCTAGGCTCAATTGCATTACTGCCCTCCAAGATTGTTATTTCCTTTTATTTTTTTTTCCAAATTATATTCTCGTGACTTATGTTCGAATCAGTGCTACAATTACTTGATAATCGGTACATTTTGTATGCAGAGAAAAGGCCACACGAGCTTGTTATCGTGACAACGGACGTAGTTCCATTGAATTAACGAAAAAATATTTCTATTATCAATAGAAATGTTCGGACCACCGACACCTTTCCTTAATTTCCTCGAAATTGGGATTTGGATGATTATCTTAAACTGTAAGACGCTGATGAGGATGACGCAGGCTTTTGGCATGTAACGGTATGGAGAGTTTGATTTGCCTTTAAATCGAAATCGAACTGTTCCTTCTCGAATTCTTCATCAAAACCAACAAAAGATATTAACAAAATAATTTAATTTTTTCCTAATTTAAAGAATCGAAAATAACTAAGCCAAGTTTTAGATTATATTATACGAAAATAATGGGATGAAATTCGAAAACTCGAAACACAAGAGACAATTTTTCTTGTTACAGCTATTTTTTCAATGGCCATCTAGAATATATCATTTAGCTATATTAATCCTCTAAACGATGGTTAATATCGCGAAAAATCTCAATCTGGTACACGTGTGATAAATTTACTTCAAATTAATTTTTTAATTGTAAGAAAAGTCACAAACGGGTATACTTATGAAAAATTTATCCTCCATTAAATTGAGTTTATACCACAAAAAATCACAAATTAATAAACATAAATTCATCAACTGTCACGTATCATTCAACTCAGCAATTTGACGGTAAAATTTAAAGAAAACTAACAGAAGGTAAATTTACTACAGGTGTGCCGGTCTGGAGCTTTTCGAGGTACAGAAAAAAATATCTTAAAGTAAATTTATCATGAATATATCGATTTAGAATGTTTCGTGGTATTAATCCCTTAAACAATTGGGATATCATTAGTCTAATTTCCCAACCATGGAAATCCCGCGAGCGTCGTGCGATTTGAAGGAATGGCACATCCGTAAATAGCGTTCCACCCAAGGGCGTTTCCGTAACGGAATTCAAAAAACAAGTTGGTGGCCCAAGCGATCAGGTGGGACGTGCCGCAGAGAATAATCGCATGTTTCCTATCATTTAATATTAATCCTCCCTCGTTTGACCAAATAACGGACTCGACACGGCCCCACGATTTTCTTTCTTTTTCAAAATTTAATTTCGGACAGTCGTCCTAAAACCAGAATTTTTTACATATTTTTCTTTCCTTTTCTGCAAGAGAGAGCGTTACGTGCTGCGATCTTTCAAGTCAATACGTTTTTTCTGCCTTCCAACCTGCCAATATTGGAGGGAAATTTGAAAAATTTTGAAGTTAGATATGCCTGTCTTTGACCCCACTTAAAATAATGTATTGTGTCCGGAGAGATTTTCATTTTTGCTTTTTTTTTTTTGCTCAATCTAGATTTTATGACGGATGTACTTTGAATTTTTCCAAATCCAAAGCACCTGAAACTTTCACATCAAATGGAGATTCGCTATGAATTCTTCATAAAAGCTTGGATAATGCGATGTTTAACGGGAAAGTAAAAGATGGTAAGTTTTGCTTTTTTACTTAATCCTACACAAACAAAAATTTCGTATTTTGTCTGAATTTCATTGAGTTGTCATGGTCTATGAGAAAGAAATCTCAATTTTTTAGTACATGTGATGTTTTCAATGTATAAGAAGATATAACTACCAATTGCTTTATTAATATAAGGTTTTACAGTAAAACATGACCCGGAAATCTTTATATGTCATTTCACTTATTATTGCATTGTAAAGTACAATTTTACTTTCCATTATTTTGTAACCATAATAATGTACATTATAAGACAAGACATAAAATTACATGTACCGATATAAAGAACTGAATCACGTGTATCAACAGATACGTATCTAAACGTAAATTCGTTAGTAAAAGAGAATTGATATATTTGCTCGCAAATTATGATACCATTAATTTGTTCAATAACTATCCATTACTCAGACCTCAAATCGAATCGAATCGAATCTCACAATACGAATCGAGAATCAGAGATTCTCATGACTGCAATAGAGATTCGATCGTGTATGATCGTACTTTCTTGAAGATCTAACCGATATATCCACGCATATATAAGCGAGCATGTTCCTAACTGCATTAAAAGTATGATCTCGACGTAAGACAGACACATAACATCGGCCCTTAAAAGGAGAAATCTTCTTTTTCTATATTTTGACCGAGGACGTACCAATCAAGATCGCAACGGTAACGTGGCCCGCGCTAATGGTGGAGAAAAGGGCAACGGGAGAAGCATAAGAGTCAACAAGATAGTTGTGGGCAACAAGCAAAGATCAGGGACCCCAGCTCCCCCTCCTCCTCCTCCTCCTAATCCATCAAACCTAATCCTTTCTTGGTTCTTCTTTTTCCCCTCCCCTTTTTTTTTCGAAACTTTAGTCTTTTGTATTTTTCTATCCGCAAGCTTCAAAAAGGGTGGCGACACTGCGGCCCCAATTTGCTCCCTTTGGTTGCAAAAGGGTCTCCCTCAATCATCGCCGTTAAGGGGTCACCCCTCTCTATTCTCCAAATAATCTTATAATGGTCGTTAATAATGATGGGTAGTACTTGTTTTGGCCCATCATATGTTGCCTCTCACAATTACGTATAGGCAAAAATACACAAATCATTCATGAATTTCGGTCCAATATGCAGTGTAGTCTTTAAAGTTTAGTTCAACGTGCAATTAAATCAAAATTCGGAAATCATTTATGTCATTTTCCCTTACATATAAGATGCATATATATATGTGTATGTGTATATATATTAGTGAATTCTAGAAAAAGTCGAAGTAAAAACATATGTCCGCAAGAATTAGATTTTCAAAAAGAGTAATTATTACGTGTCTTTTAGAAAAGTCTTATGATCACTTCATGTGATTGCACATTTCTTTACCAACATTATATTAACCCAACAGCTAACATAGTCTTTGGGATTAGAGGGTCATGATGATCTCCTTCGAGACTTTTCTTTTGCATGACCCTAGCCTAGTCTATCTAGAGAATCGGAACTTTCGTCACCTAGGCAGTAAAAAGGGAAGACGATACCGCATTTTCGATAGCCGAACAATTCTCAAAATGTAATATCTTGATACAGCATAATCAGGCGTCAAAGAACTTGGGATCACTCGATATCTTTGGGGCTCCATTCGTGAGAACTTGTAATGGCATCAAAGTACTACATTACAGGTTGAGAATTGTGATGTCTCAAATGATCGGTAGATTCACCGGTCGCTCTATCCGATCCACTCAAAGAGCGCCTCAACAAGGGTCTCTCCGACGTCTTACGCAACTGGTAGCCATAAAAGGGACTACTGGTCAAGATGACTTTTTTGTTTTTGTGTTTTTGTTGGGAAAGATGTTAAGTGAATGATCATTCAGAGATCTATCAATCTTAATCACATGTAGAATTTACAGGGATATGTAAGAGTTGATGGGTACAGTCAGTTGAGGCACGCATGGGGTGATGGTACCGCAAGAGAGGCTAAGCTTTTTTGATCTTTTATCGTATGTGCACAGATACTTTTCAATAATTGAGCATCATTTGGTGGCGGAGAATGTGCAGAGCTAGTGAAAAAGTGGTTTAAAAGATGAATCTACAGACTGCACAGGACACTTTTGTGTGGTCACCAAGACCCTGCGAAAAAAAAAATCAGTTCAAGAAAAAGAGAGATTTCTGTCTTAAAATCAAGCCTTTTTTGATTTCTCTACTCTAGCTTTAGGTTTAATTTCGATTCTGATCTGAACTTTATTTTTTGTCTGAAAAAATCTCTAACCTTTACTCGAGTCTCAAATATATCCATGCGTTCGAAAATTACTATTGATTTTTTCAAGATTATCAATATCAAGAAGCTGCTGTTGTTCCATGCGAAAGTGAGAGTGTTGATAAAGACGCAAATTCTAATAATGAACATCTAACTGATTCTGATATTGATAATTTTGAAGAAACTACTACGCGGGGATAGAATTTGGGACTAGAGTGAAAATTGGGAATCTTTTTTTTAGACAAAAAAATGTTTAAGGAAAAATTGGCATTGGACCTAAAGTTAGAAGATTTTTAGGTAATTAGGCCAGCCCGAAAGCAAGTGAAACCTGTCCAATGACATATACAAACGAAGGAAATGCTTCTCTAGGACCTTTTGTAAAATCCACTATCAATGGTTGGTTGTAATTGACTCTGCAGTGCAATTTTGGGTATAGACACGTATTCTCTCATGGTGAACATATATAGTTCAATTGGTGAGAGGATTTGCAAAAGAAAAATGTCATGTCAAATGACATTCGTATTTTTAGCCTAGTGTAATTGCTAGCGTTGTGGAGCACCGTGTAAATCATGTTCAACATTGTCGGCCTATTAGAACCATGTGGATTATTAGCCTTGACCCATCAAATGTCGGGTCAAATTGAAAATAGTCCAACCCAAATTGACTATTTAATCCATTTTGATCCATTTCGATATAATACCAATATAACAACTCGAATTTGATATGATCCATACTGCTAAAATACTTCAATATATAACTCAATCTAGAAAAATTCATGCCCAAACTAAGGTGAGAGCACGGAGAGAGCGAACGCGAAATCAAGTAAGAACGAGAAAGAGTGAAGAAAAAGTCATAGAAATGGATTGAGTCTAATAAGTTGTAGACCCATTTAACACCCATATTATTTTAAACTTTACCTTTCTACATGCATTTACTGAATCTAATTAATGCATATAATAACTCGGTCCATCAAATATAAGTTAATAAATTGGTCTATGACCCTTTTTGACATGTCTATATTATCCTTATAAATTTTTCTTTAGGTCAAAATTTGGTAGAAGTAGGTAAGTGCTCAACCGACGAGGATTTTAACCTTTGGACTTATGTCTTTAGGACTTTGAACCAGTATTTTGAGCTAACCCTCATAGAGCCCAGTAAACTAAAGGAGGAGAGCATGGAGCTGTGGAAGTAATCAATTAAATAAGATTAATGCCGAATATTGTGTCATTTGTAGTGCGATGTAGAAAAATACAATAAGATCTCCATCACACAATAAAATCAAGTCATTTGGAAGCTAGTTTTCCACCAGCTTCTGCTACTATGTCGTTTTTTTTTTCATGGTATATCCTTCAAATCTCAAGTTAAAATTTAACAGCACCTCAATAAACTTCTTTCTTTTTCTTGGAGATCGATTGCTATCAAGTCTAATCATCGCTATTAAGACTGGAATCAATGAGCTTTGTCTCCCAAAAGCAAGATCAAGTTGGGTGGTTCTACTTCATCAAAATGATCATGACCCATTGAACCCATCGATCCCTTTTTATCCTTTGGATCCACACACCTTTTGGAAAAACATGAGCACATAGAATATAGCTGGTTCTGGCTGGTGAGTGATCATTAGAACGTCCTGGCAGAACGATACAAGAGGGTCCAAACACCGGCTCCAGCTCCGTGAATTGGAAAAAGAAGAAATTGGGAGAATAGTTCTTTCGGAGACAACCATGATTCGATCCAATGACTCGAGAGTTCCTCTCTCGTGTCTGGCCTGCCCTGACAAATGCAACGAGGCAAATTTTTGGGAACCGACGAGGATGCTTCATTCCCAAGTCATATGCACATGAACAGATCCGACAAAGGAGATCGAGCCCAAGCCAAGCATGTCCGAAGGGTCGTGTACTGAATTATTGGTTTTCTGGATTCTTGCATGGCACATCATCGAGTGTCGCTTTCACTTCCGAGGGCCCTGTCTCGAAGCTGACGAAGCATGCACCCAAAACAACGTGGCTAGAAACCACCAACTTCTATCTTGGGAAAGATTACAAAGTGATGGTCGAAGTTCACACCCCCCCTTCTGGCATCCGATACGGGATAAACGATATAAGATCGTTTGCCGGTTGATGTTTCGCCGAAATTCCTCTCGCAATGAAACATATTTCGCCGAAAGTAGTTCTTCGATTATTAAAGAAGACAAGTTTCGTGGCGACCCCGAGCATGAAATGTCACGGGTTGACGAGAAAATAGATAACTTTTACTTCAAACGAAACCGTTCAAACACAAGCAGTGCCGGTATTTAATCGAAATACAAATTTTGGATAATGAAACCACTCCTACGGAACCAATTGTAAACAAGCCGTGTTGGAATTAAATCGATGACAAAGCTTGAAAACAAAAAAATGGTATGCCGGAATTTAATCAACAATACAAGACCCGAGATAGAGATCCACGCTCGAACTTAATCAGCGATGCGGATGTGGAAGCTACATCTAAGAAACACACCGAAATTTAAAGGTACAATACCGGATAGTAAATATAATTGAAAAATAGTTGATTTCTTTATTTTGTGCAAGGGTTTCTCCGGTAGAAGAATTACGGTAATTATAGTGGTTGTGTTGTAACCTTTCCCTGGGTGGTTCTCACGTGGCTATAGCCATGTTCCTTCATCTACCAAAGTCTAGTGCTCGTATTCTCATGATATCATGATCTTATCTCCAAACGGTTGGCCCTTTTAAAAACACGTGGTAGTTGCTCCATGATTTCAATCTCTTTATTTTCCGGTGACTTCAAATTTATAATTGCATTTTGATGCCCTTTACGCGTTCAATTTTCTTGTGACGCCTTGATAGATTATCAATCATATTAATTGATGCTTTTGTCGACCATCGTTAACAAATCATCGTATATCGACAACTGATCGGTAGAGATCACCTACGTGTGCAAATATCGATATTTATCCTTGTGGCTATTGACAAGGGGGTCACGTGTTTGATAACATTCGATTTTTCAATCATGTGTCTATTCTTATCGATAATCTGTTTGCTTTTTGGTGCAATCAGCTGCAAATCCCAACTTGGAGATTGGCGCTGTGTATATGCATTGCATTTTTTGTGGGACGGGGACACAGCATGCGACACAGCATGTGTCGCCATCGCGTGGTGATGGTGCGTCTTATCACCTGCAGTACGTTTTCCTTTAACTTAAACAAGGTGCATTCATGCAGTTGTTTCTCATTTAAGGGAGAATTTCCATATTAGGATCTAGAACTCGACAATAGTGAACCATAAACACAAGCATTCAAGGTGTTTCCTTAATGTACATCATCACACCGTCAGGATATCAGTAATCATTAAACAGCATGCACATAAAATCCAATTTGAACTCGGTGATACGGCGGATTCTTAATCTATGTGGAACGTCTAGTGTTCACTTGCAAATTATCAAGTCGCCAGGTACACTAAGGTTGTAGGCTAATATCTAGAATGACTTTTGACCCAAACAAAGACACGTAGCAATTACTCAAGATTGTTTTGTCTGGCTCGAGGAAAATGAAGGAATAAAAAGGCAAAAGGAAATTAGAACGACACAAATTCACAAACGCGAACTTCGGGTCATGGACGGCCCGGACCAAAAAGGAAATAGGCCGAATGTATGAGGCCCGTTTTCGGCCCATGGCGACGCGGGTTCGGGCCTGAAGAGCTTTGACGTCGTAATCGGGCCGATGCCAGCCCGAAATGTCTCGACGTCGTTTTACCAGCGCTTCGATCATCCGCCATGTGTCTCTCTCTCTGTCGAGCGTAACAGCTATTGGGAGTTGCGGAGACGTCAAAATATCTCCCGCGCCTCCGCTCTCTCTCTCTCCCTCCCGCATTTCGGGACCACACCATTTCGCGAATCGAAGGAGGAGGAGCAGCGGCAGAAGAAGAAGAAGAAGAAGAAGAAGGATGAACGGTCTGAGCGGCAGCTGCTGCTTGAGCTCCTGCAGAATCTCGAGCCACAGGCCTGGCGGCCGAAGCAGCTCTCACGGTAAGGCTCGTGCATCGTTCCGATGCGCAGTGCGTAGGCTCTTCGTCGTGCTGCTATTCGCAGTCGATTTCGCCGAATCTGTTGGAGCTTTCCGTGTTTTTCCCGGGGTCGATTGGCGATATCCGATGCTGCCGGCGAAAGCGGATTATGATTTTCGTTGTGTTTCGGAATATCGATCGTCTTCTTCGAGCTTGTTATTGTCTGAAAGGATTGAAGTTTTCCTCGAATTTCATTCTCTGTGGAAGGGAATCATCGTGGCGGTCCGGTCAAAATGGTTAGGAGATCTTCAGGACCTACGAAGCATCATCGAGACATCGTTCCTTCTTCTGGAGCTAGTGGTCTCACCAAATTTGAGAAGAAGACGCTGCTCAGTTCTGTCGCAGGTATTGCTTTTTTGATTGACTTCTTTGGTCTGTATGTGCTTTCCCTCAAGTTATTGCTTCCGATGAAGGAGGAACCGGATATTGTTCCTCTTACGCGGTGCGTATGCGGCTGCGTAGTGCTTGTTTTAGTTGACCTCCTAGTTGATTTCACGAGTGAAGTCGTGCTACTCGCTCTTTCTCGTATTTGAATCCCGCTTTTGTCTGCCGCTCATTTGCTTGCTTGCATTTGATTCTTGTGCTTTGGCTGTGTTGGCATGCTTTCAGTGGCGAATTTGATTGCGGTAGATGTGGCAAAGGCATTGAGCACCGAGAATGTAATGGTAAGGACCTCTTGCGAATCTTATACCGAGTATGTTGCCATTAGATATATGTACAAATGCCTACAACTTCAATTGTAGCATGAGTTTATCGCCCTGAGTAAGGATTTTATTTGACTGTGCTGGTTAAGTTTGAATCGTGTGCTTGAGTAACACTTTCAGCTGTTATCTCAAGTAAATACGTCCAGTTATGGTTCTTGCATATAACCTCAGGAGCTAGAATTATTTTCCTTCGGGTCAGGAAGTGGCTGCTCCGTTTTTTACCATAGCTGATGGAAATCTTGGAGATTGGTTTGGAGGCTTCCTATACACAGCTGGACAGCAGGCCAATGAAGCTGTTCAAGATCAGCTTTCTGCGCTCAGTTTTACTAGGTAATCGACCCTCTTTTTTTTTCCTTAAATTCAGATATTAGAGTGTATCACTGCTGTTGATTCACTTTGATTACTTTTACAGTTTGGCGGTTATATTTGGGGCCGGGCTTGTGACCAGCCTCTCACCATGTACATTGAGTGTATTACCACTGACTCTTGGTTACATAGGTAAGCCTGCTTTCGCTCCGCGTGGCAACTGGCAAACTTTCTGCGTCTGTGATTATGCTGTTTGTATATTTTCTTTCTTCATCTTAACTTTATTTTCTTCCTTTTTCCCTACTGGTGTTGGGATCATGAAGGAGCATTTGGTTCTGGAAAAAACAGGGCAGAGGTACGACTTTCTATTTGAATTCTCTAATCACTTCTAATCTGAATTACGTTTTCTGTCTTTTTGTTTTGAGGGTCTATAGATGTTTGTGAAACATAAATAAACTCTCTTTTTTCCGTATGCAGACAATATTATGCACCACTTGATTTTTTAGTTTTTGAGACAGATTGTGAACTGTACTAGTGAGATCTCTCAATTGATTTTATGCTAAGCTCTTGTCTATTGACGTGTCAGATTATCGGGGATTCAATTGCATTTGCGTTAGGACTAGCCACTACGCTGGCACTTCTAGGAGTTGGAGCCTCATTTGCTGGAAAGGCATATGGCCAGATAGGGCAAGGATTACCCGTGGCTGCTTCTGCTCTGGCTGTTATTATGGGTCTAAATCTCCTTGAGGTGGAAATAGCTCCTTGCATTCTTTTTAACGCTAACTGTTTAATAGTTGTCATTTCATTCTTGTCAGCTCTACTAGCACCTTTTTGGTCTTTGGTGTGTTAATTCGTAGAGTATCTCCCGCACCGACAATTTAGTATGAAACATTTGAGATAGGACTTCTTGAAGCATACTTAGATTATGTAGACCAATCCCGTCAAAGCATAATCCAGATTCGGGAGTTTGTCCCGAATATTGCTATGATTTGCGCGTTTACATATTGCCAAATCTCATCTTGGCACTGTGGTTTTAACTGACGAGCTTACTTTGATTATAAATTTGCAGATAATCGAGTTTCAGCTTCCGTCATTCTTCGACAACTTTGATCCCCGTGCTGCTGCTGCCAATTTCCCATCAAGTAAGTGGCCTTTCCTTAAAGAATCTGCCTCCTGACTTTTTATGATTAGGTCTCCAAGTGCTTTCAGTTGATTTGAAGAATATGAATTACAGGTGTGCAAGCATATTTAGCAGGCCTTACATTTGCATTAGCAGCTTCTCCTTGCAGTACACCTGTCCTCGCCACTCTGTTGGGATATGTTGCTGCATCTAGGGTCTTTCTCTCTCTCTCTCTCTCTCTCTCTCTCTCTCTCCCTCTCTCTCTCTCTCTCTCTACACATACACACTAATACACATAGCATAAAGATGTTCACGTCATGTCCTTGGCCGAAGTATGACTTCTAATTATGACAGTGATTTAACTATTTACTCCTGAGTTGGCAAAATATTCTCGTCATTGTAGGCGGAATTATAGATAAATAACGTAAGGATTAGTTTTCATGAATGGTGTTCTCTTCCGTCAATCGACGATGTTAGCATTTCTGAGTGATTTCTGAACTTGTAATTGCTGCTGTTTTAAATCTGCACATCATTCCTGCAGGATCCGGTAATTGGGGGAAGCTTACTTCTAACATATACAACCGGTTATGTAACTCCTTTACTTCTTGCTGCTTCTTTTGCCGGAGCATTGCAGGTAAATGTTTCCATGCTCTTGGCCAATTTGTGGATAGAAACCTTATTCTGATTACCACCGACTAAGAAAATGGTTCAGGGATGTTCATTCTTTTCTCCCCCAGTATATGAATGATTTCATTTGTACAATTGTTTAATCGATCTCTGACTGACGTTATTGTACTAGAGCCTGCTTTCATTCCGCAAGTTCTCGGCATGGATCAATCCCGTGAGGTACCTCTCAAAGTTACTGTTGGGAGTGTCATGTTCCATTTCGTAAATTGCAAAATCCATTCACTGACACAAATTTCCCATTTGTGTCTTTTGCAGTGGTGCACTTCTCTTGGGAGGGGGCATTTACACGATTCTAGATAGGCTTTTCCCACCAACAATGGCAATGTAGATGGTAAATAATGGTCATGAACAGGTAAGAAGGATGTGATGAAAAAATGAGTGCCATATTCACCGCTTTTGTATCTTTTTTTTTTTTTGTGCTTTGTACTTGTAAAATTGATTTCCTTCTCTGCCCCATTAATTGTTCTCAGGATAGACAATTGAGGAACATCTCTTCACAATGATTCGCGCTCACTGTGACGCTCAGGGTTTCGCAAATTATGTATACGACGATGATCGATATGGAATATATGGAAAAAGTGAGGACAAAAGAGGCAGAATATGTACCTGCCCTCTTCGATCTTTCCATCTTTTGTTTTGTTTTTCTGGTTGAGTATTGCCCTTAAGAAGTGAGTGGCGTCAATATCCTTGGTTTCCGGCAATAACGCGTGCGCCATTAGGTCAACTTTTAGAAGTGGGTACCGTCAGCATCTAAACAATAAATTGTTTTTTACAACTTTCTGAAACGTTTAGGCACTGTCCAACTCCATTTGATATGCGCTTTGAGTTTTTGTCAAAACTGGCATATGCAACAAAATCCGCTTTCCGATTGTTGGAATTCTTCTTAATCGGAAAATGGTGACGTCACAACATTTTCGTGTGCTATGTAAAGCCAAGTGATTGCTCCTTCCCTGACAACGCGCTCGATTCTGGACTTTTAGGTTACCTAAAGAATTATAATATCAGAGGTGCGTCCCGATCAAAATGGACGTCTCACGAAGTTTTCCTTGCAGAACAAGTTAACGTGTCGCAATTTTATGTCGGGAATTTAAGGTTCTGACTTATCCCGGTTCCAAAGCAGGAGCCTATACGCTAGAGGTGTGTTTGACAATTATACTGTTTTTGGTGATAATTTTTGTTCAGAAATGACTTTTTTTCCGTGTTCAAGAATAATTTCTAAGCATTTAAGAATAAAAAAAATAAAAATGATTTTGGTAACCGCACAAAATTTATTTTTATTAATAATATTTTAAATATTTTAATATTTTTTTTTTTTCTTCTTCCCCTTCCTTGGCTATGGCCAGGTTGACGATGCCAGCGATCGGCCACAGGCCAAGGCCCATGAGGGCTGGACCCTCGCCGCCTGGGCAAGGACCGCGACACACTCACTGGCGACTGGCCACAGGTCAGGAAGAAAAAAGAAGAAAATCAAGAAGAAGAAGAAGAAGAAAAAATTTCTTTTCCATTTCTGATTATTGCTTCTTGATTCTGTTTCAAAACTGATTCTGGAAACAAATTTTTGCAAATTTATGCTCGGGATCAAAAAATTTACCAAACAAATTTTCTGTATCAAAACTGATTCTAAAAACAAAAAGATAGAAATAGTTACTATTTGGTCAGTTACCAAACGCGCCCTGGCTGATCATCAGGATAATGTCGACCAAAGAAAACTGAAGCACGGATTCTATTAAAACTGAATAGCCAAGTCCCAAGTCGATTGTTGTGCTAAATGACAATATGAGGAAGCGCAAAACTGGGCCTTCCGAGAGGTGGGATCTGTTTCGTCTCTCTGTTGCTAGTCTCCTTGCTGCTGTCAAGAAAGCAGTCATTCTTGAAATGGACTGCATGTTTGCCTCTTCTTTTCGTTACGATTCTCCTTTACCTAATGTAATGTCCTCTTGTACGGCTCTTTAGATGATCAATGATGACATTACAGTTCTAGCAAAACAAAGAAAAAAAAAAAAAGCATTGCAAGCATTTCCCCAAATGTGTCCTGAAGTTCCTCCGTCAGATCCTAGCATTCGTGCTTTGGTGGGTCTCCAAGATCCTTTCGAACAATTAAAGGCATTGCAAAATAGCACGCCAAATGAACACATGAAAAACTGACAACCAATCCAGATGCCCCGCGCTGTCAATCTTTGGCCCATACAAACCCAAGAAAACATTGGTAACTCTAGAATGGAGAATTAGAAGACTGCACCACGGCCATTCGACAATATAAACTCCTGGAAAATTGCAATGGAGGCCTCTCACAAGGAACTTAAATTTAACAGCTTGAGACTAACAGGAATTTTTCCAAAATGAAGCTTACTGATGCTCAAAATTCCATAAACTACTTAGAATATTGTCCCAGCTTCAGAAACTTAAGAATCAAAATCCAACAAGACTGTAGAATGGATTCCCAAGGAAGAGGCATTGGCGGCCAAATGAACTAGTAGGAAAATTACCAGCACAGGACTCATTGGCTGGACCAAGAAACCATCACATACTCCAAGTAAATGTGTGCAGTGTGAATTTATATTATTTGAATCACGGAACTAAGTTCTCCCATCCTCTGTATAAGAGTTGAATCAAATATGAACAAAATTCAAAATAGCAGGTAAAAGGAAGTTCCCAATTGCAGCAAAATTCACTTTTATTGCCCTTAAGGCCTACTCATACTATAACTCTACCATCTTATATGAATGGAAAACCTGACCTGCCTCTACAAAATAGTGTACAATCCCAAGCGGAGGAAAAAGCTACTGTAAACTCTTAGTTTTTTAATTCTCATAAATTTAGTAGTAATGACAATGTTTGATCTCCTCAATGTTTAGAGAACATCCCTTGAGTTAGTGAGGAGAAATCATAATCCTTCCCAGATTCTGATGGAGAAGAGGATGATTGAGGTTCACTCACTCCAGCACTTGCCAAACCATTAGATGAGGTAGCTTGCCCCATCGTCTGCAAGCTGCTCAAAGCAAATGCCCGAATCAATTACCATCGAACAGACATAAAAAGCTTTAGTATTTGGCTGCAATTCAAGCCTGTTTTGGTGAGTCTGTCTGAATGCATGTTCTGCCAATTCTATCAGTGACCCCACATGAAAACCATACTGCAAAAGCCACTAACATTCATTGGGTATTGCTTTAATGTTAGTGGATGAAATTTGAGTTTCACCTCTCATTTTTTGCAATTGATATTGGTACGTCTCAAAAGGGCAATTGCTTAATGCTTGGATATTCTAAAGATGTTAACCAATGCAATTTTAAGACTTGACTTGGATCTTCTCAACATGTCTGATGTAATTTGAATGACTTCATGGTAAACCTTTTTTGGATAAGTTACTTGATGGTACAGAACTTTTGTACTAAATACTGGTACACGTTATCATAAAATTTCTTTACTCGGCATCCTCTTTGATATGTTTCAGAAAAACCAGCTTCTACTCAGCGCAGAGAGACGTTCATTATGTAAAGGCACTTCAAGATGTAGCAAGATATTTAAGCCGATGACAGGTCCAAGATGTATATAGACATATATTTGTTGCTAGAGCATACCTAGCTGTTGGATATAGCACGGAGTTTCCCACTGGATGCGACAGTCCAACGTTGCTTCCCTAAATTATCAATGGGATTATAATTAAGCACAGAAGTTGACAAAGAGAAGACATGGCATAAAGCTAATTATATTTACCTGCATTAGCTTCAGCAGCTCATCTTGGCCTAATGGCATCATTCCTGGAATTTGGTAGCCACTGTGTGACCAATTTGGGACAGATATGCTGGTAGCTTGCAGACCAGGTTGTTGCGCACTGCCACTGGATTTCTGATCTCCACCAAGAGATTTAGCTGCAGCGGCCATGAGAAGGGTTTGCTGCTGTGCCAGCATTGCCACTTGCTGTTGATGCATTGCGAACGGCGATACCATGTTGGACTGCACAAAGAACAAGCACACGACCACATAATCATATAAGCCAATCCATATACCAAGCAACTATTGATGATGGACGACATGGTAATTTGGAAGAGTGTCAAGCTAGTCCTTTGAACAATAATATTTCATTTGATTCATCATTACTTGAGACAAAAAATGGAGCACTGCCAAATCAATCAGTCGCCATTAGTCAAAGTCAAAACTCAGCTGTGGCGCAATTCAAAGATCTACGAAAACCAATGCTTCAGCAGAAATAGAAGATACCTTTTCGAAAAGGCTCATGATATCATTTTTTACATCATTCTGAGGCTTTTGTGGTACTGAACCCTCTGGAACTGAGTCTTTAAATAGATCTTCCACACCTGATGTTGGGTTAGTGCTATTGTCAACCGCCTTCGTTGGACTAGATTTTTCTTTTTCAGCTGTTGAGGCTACTTCAGCAGCTGCACAAGAGTGCAAAACGACTGTGAATTAGAAGCAAACAACAGTATCCATTGCCTAGATGCCAGGATCATGCTGACAAGAATCAGAAAGAACCAATCACACAATCCAATCATCCCACCCTATAAACACAGATAAGGACATTCAACATACACTGAAAACCGGCCCAATCATCAACAACAGCAGCCTCTGAACCATTCTCACTGGGACCATCGATGGATAGCATGTCGAAAAGGTCAGTGGAAAAATCGACCTTAGGGGGAGAAACAGATGGAGCAGCATCAGCGTCCTGCACTTTTGCTCCAAAAGCTGGTTCTGTTGTCGGAGCAATGGGGTGGAGCTTTGAAACAGGAGTCACCTGATTATATACAAGATACGTCATTGGTTGAGTTTCTCTTTTGTATTAAAAGTTACCCTAAGTTATCCAAATGCCGAAGATCTGCAAATGCTTCACAAGCTAGGGGCGCAATCATTGAAACAGAACCCTACCCTCATATTATTTCAAACCTATCAAATAACATATTGCTTCAAAAAGTTTCGTTGTAATAGAGCACCAGCTACGAAATGCCAATAAAGAACATGCCAAGTGGATTTAAACCAATATCAGCAGTCCTTTGTCAAGATATGCATGATACTTGAGGAACAATTAAAGAAGGTACCTTCTCAGATCCTTTAGGAGGAAGAGGAATACTAATCTTCACACTAGGAAGACTCTCCTTGTCTTTGGAAGCTCGAGGTTTCTCCTTTTCCTCAAATAAATTTTCTGAACTGCCCACGTGTGAATGTCCACTTATTTCCCCAGCTCCATGGATATAGGATGAAGGCTTCTCTTCCTGCAGTCGGGAAGGTGATTTTTGCTTTCCCTCCCTCGGAACCCATCTCTTTTCTTCATATCTTCAATAATATAAAGAATTGCCATTTTGAGCATATAAATGCATGACACTGGAAATAACCATGCAATTAATGTTCAATAGATCATAGTCCAGGCTTCATACTTTGCACGGATGAAATTTTCAATTCCCACTCTGTCATAATTTGGAGGTAGCTCTGCTTCCCAGTAGCCATTTGACTTCTCGTTACCCATGGCTGCACAACAGAAAAAGCCAGAGATTCTCTCACTCGCAAGAGCGAACGAATTAATCCATTAAAGATGGAAAATAAAAGACAAATGAAAAGCATACTTTGTATAAATGCAACCTGCTCTGGCAGCCACGTGTCCAGGGTTGCAGATCGCACCTGCAGCAGGACATATAAAATATGAGATACAGAGAAGGTGGTCTAAAGACACAAAATGCTTTACCGATGTCCTATAACAATAGTTCTTAGGTTTTCAATCAAAAATGGAGAATATTCAATTGTCTCCTAATCAAGATCTTGAATGACCAGGTACTATAAAATCTACAAATTGCTTCATATGGAGCTTATGAGTAAACACCAATGAAAAAGAGCATATTGCATGTGTTCGCCTAGGGTGAAGTCCAATAGAAGTCCTCACAGCTGAGGATCACTTTTTCACTTCTGATTAGTAAATTCCCTGATTTTTATATTCTGCTGACGTTCGAATCTTGCAAGTAGTTTTTTTTTTTTTTTGCAACACTAAAGGTGTTGTAAAAATGATTCTTTCAAAACCGAGTTACAGTATTTCATCTTCTTGCCCGTTCCACCTGTACAGAAAATTAAAAAGTGCTTTTGCTAACCATCTCTCTTTTCTAAGGAATAATTTTCAAATGTTTCCTCACCTTTTTCTTCCCATAATTCATTTCCAGGACAAATTAGGCATTTCATCAGTGCTTCTTTTCCATCGCAATATATTTCCTTTCTCACCTTTCATTGTTACATTCTATTCTCTCCCAGATTCCATTATGTTATTTTATAAACTGCGAAACATGATCTAAGTGCAGTTACACGATTAGACTAAACACGAAAGACTATTGGACAAATAGAACCTTCTTAAACTATCGATACTCTTAAATTAGGAGCACAGGTGAAAAAAATCAAATTAGTGACCTTTGATATGTGTACCCCCAGACTTCGATGGATTCCAGAACACTGCATGCAGACAAAGATTCCTAAATTCACACTAGCCCATCTCGGACCTCTGCACATCAATAAGCAGCAGTTTATTCAGATAAAGACGGCTTTCGCAACATGGATGCATCAGCCCCCGTTTAACAGTAAATTGTCCTAAACTTTGGATGTCATAATTCAAATCCGTGTCCGAAATGCCAATGTACATCTTTTAGAGTTATCCAGGACATACTTAGCTTTACAGTCGGCACATTCCTTATTCTCTGGCAATTTCAATAGCCCTTCCAGGATCTGCATATGTTTAAGTCACGGTAAAGATCAGATAAAAGAAGAAAAAGACAAGGTTAAAGCATTATCAAGACAATTTGACAATTTGCTTGGCTACACATGCATATTTTATGTGTGCTGCCAATAAGATGCCAGAAAATCAACCCCTAATTATCAAGTTGTTCTTTTTGATGGCGTACAGAATCAAACAACGAATAGCATCTCGAACAAAGGTTAGAAATGGAATCTAAGGGAAAAGTTACATCAGAAGCCTGTACAAAGGAAAATATTATTGCATGGACTAGAACGATCATAACCATTAGATCGTGTGAGACCCACGTAAATCCTTTCAATTCTTTTTTCTTGGTAATGTACTCGATGCATGGTGGACCAGGTCTAGTCAGGTGCTTTTAGAAACAGAATCTAAGACATAAAAAGCGTTTATTGCAATCAATGGCACCGCTTTTATCCATCAATAGTGCTAAAAAAGAAGTCAAATCAGCACCTCAGATAACTTAATAATCATAGGATGAGCTACTTCCAGGGATTCATCTGAGAGTTAGAGGCAACAAAACTAGGTAAAACCATTTAGTTGAAGAGTTCTCTTTAGGAGATAAAAGGCCCGCCAAGAAATATAGAAACTTGGACATACGCAAACATTGCAGTCAAGATAAATAAGAGAAAAACACCTGCATGTAGCAAATCGCAGAATTAGCGAGAAACTCCGGATCTCATGCCTACCGAATAAGGAACATGAATCTCAAAGGAGAACCGTGAAAAGGAGGAGCTCCTCTTACAAGATGAAGACCTTTGATCTACCATTTCTTCCTAAAGGGTAAGCAAATCTTCTCGAGATGACTAATTTTACCGCACCATTCGCATCACCCGATACTCTCCGCAGATATAAACTTCACCCAGGCTTCGTTCACTATCATAATCGCTACAGGATCATTTCGGATCCAACTATAAATCAATTACGCCGACAGAATCATCGGTGCGGGCACAATTCTCAAAACCCCTGAGAAATGCCGAATGCGCACAGACACAACCCAGAGCACACGAAACCAAACCAGCTCAATCCTTAACCGGAAACCATTCATATCTACACCTCCCAACGTCGTACCAAAACGCGCGAAGCTTAAGATCGAATCGGAGATCGAAGAAGGGGGAATCAAGGCGGATCGAGCAGGGGAATGGTGGAGGAGGGGAGAAGGAACCTTTCTGTGCTGGGCATTGAGCTCCTTGGAGACGTTGGCCTTCTCGTTCATTGGCGATCCACCGGAACGAGATCGAAGTAAGGAAAAGGGAAGCAGGATCGGATTGACGATGCTCTCTCTCTCTCTCTCTCTCCCCCTCTCTCTTCTCTCTCTCCCTCCTCTCGTTCGAGATGGAAATGGAGCCTTTGGCGTAACGGCGAGTCTTCGAGTTGGCGATTACTTCATCCGTGCGCGTTTTCTTCGCCAAAACTCCGCATTCGCCAAAACTTGGAGTGCAAAATGGGTTGGACGGACGAGTCCCATCAAACCTCTTTTCATTTTTATTAACCGTTCGCCCCCCCTCGGTGTGAACATGGCCAACACAGACGCATTCTCGTTTTTATGGCCCAAAAAATAAACTGAACCGTAATTATGAATTCGATTTCTCAGTTTGGTTGCTTCCGGCATTGGAAAATTGATGTAGCATGAAACAGTTATATTCTAATTGACCCATAACCCATATCTTATTAGGTGTTTATCGTTGGCACCGTTAATGGAGTGGGCCGTGTGATTTCAAATTGTGCCGGGATTTAACCCGAGTGCTTGAACAATTCTACTATATGTACTATGATCCTTTTTGGCTGTTGCTTTCTACAGTTCGAGGCCCCTCATATTCACAGTGATACCATCTCTTTGGGTGCTCAAACGTAATATATTTTCATTAGTTCTGTCTTCCTCCGGGGGATCCTTGAGCACCGTTTTCTTCATGTGCTGGTGCTCTACAAGCTCAGGAGTTGCGGGTATTACACAAGATGCTAATGAAGATTACATTCGATCTATAGCTCAGAGATGGAGACTTATATGCAGGTATGCTACACTGGAGCATGATCCGGCTCATCTTTGGAGGAGGCGAAAGATAACAGTTACTTTGTCGAGTTCGACTCTACTTCTCTCCACCACAAGCCATCCTTGCTCGCGGTCGGGATCTCAAATTTGATATGTTCAAAAGTATACCTGCATCAGAAGCTCCTCAGTCACAAAATGACGACACGCATCATCTCAGAACATGTGAGAGAAGTTGGATTGCACATCACTGAGAAAGCTGAGCGGACACAATATAGTTTTGTACATGACCCGTGCAAATAACCTAAAACCATAATGAAAACAGGCAAATCAATTAAACATGCCATTCTTAGATACTCATAGTTCATACATGCAAATGGGCAAATTCATGCTTCTTTGCAGAAGCTGTATGCCTACATGGTCTATACGGAGTTACCCTTCACAAGAGCCAAACTCGCAGAATTTTTTTTTTTACACGAGAGAGAGAGAGACTAACATGATGGAAAATTGGCGCCAGAGGCCTCAATCGGCGTCCTTCACTTCCGCTTCAACATCTACAACTGCTGTAGGAGTATTCTTTCCTGCGAAAACCAAAGCAGTCTTGTCTTGCTGAGCTAAATGATTAGTTCAGATTGCAAATATCTAAAACTACACAGCCATCTCTCTCTGTTGATCAAAATAGATGACGATCGATCAATACATGAACAGGGATTTGGGATATAAACATCAAAGCACTGAAACAGATGGCATCAACAATGAACCTTTCTTGGGTCTAGGATAGAACTCATTGGCTGCTTCTCCTTTTGATGTAAATTGGTTGGAAAATGTCACTGATTCCCGGACAAACTTGTTGTCCACCACTGAAAATCAATAACAGAAGAGATGATTATGCCTTTCATCATCTGTCAGCACAGACATTTTAGAGAAATACAATTTTAAATTGGCAAAGCAGTTCAAAAGTTCTGGAGGCAAAGAAAACCCGGAACTGGCTACCTCGACATGTAAAACCCAAATGATAGAACCATACTCCAAAATTCGGAAGCAATAGCAAGTTGAGAGGTAAAATAGAAGAGCAAGTTGCAATCTTGACAACTGCACTAAAGAAGAAAAGCTTTCAGGCCTATATATCATGTCTTACCCGAGAAAGGTTGACTGCAAAAGGGACATAGTTGTAGTTCATCATTCAAAGTAGATCTGCAAGGAATTATACAATCACCTAAATTAAAAACTCTTATCAAGATAATCTTTCTTGCTTACAACCAATTAAAGCCTTCGGATATCTCTTACTTGAAAATCTGAAAATCGTTCCCACAGTTTGGACACTGCAATGCAACAATGTCAAAGGAGATCCATTTCAGAAGCCAGATGGAAAGAGAAAGTGACAGTTTAAATGGTTTGAAGTTTTAGAGAGAGGCTTCAGTGAAAGAAAAGTTTCAAAGCATACCAAGTCAGCTGGGGAGAAATATCTTTTAAAGAATTCTCAAAATCTAAACATTAAGACAATCAGTTAGACCTTACTATCTTTTAAAGAATTCGGCTCAACAAGTCAGCTGGGGAGAAATATATTTGATGAGCTACTTCTCATAATCCAATTTCCAAAGCAAGTTCCCGAAGATACTCTTGCAATGTAAGTAATGCAACATGACTGATGAAGAGGAAACTCAATCATATAGATCACCGCTATCTACAGTATAAAAACAAGAAATCATCCTTGCAGACAACGAAAAGCCATATCAATCAACTTCCTTCTAAGACTTTGGATCGAAGTGATATGACTCTGTTTGCTGTGCAGGCGTGAATTCTGGAGCTGTCATATACATGTTCCAGTTGCTCTGGACGCAGAAAGTTCTCGTACCAACATACTCAGAAAACTACGATTGAACCACCGGATAGAAAATGAGAAAGAAGGGAAAATACATCCACAAAGTAAAATTGCAGGTAGCTGCCCATGTATGAGGAGATATTGGTGCATAATGCCACTAGATATCCCGTAGAGTAATACCAAGAAAAGTAAAAGAGCAACAGGAGGTAAAAAACCAGATAATGTCACAAAACGAAATGTAGATGGTGAAAGAGTCCTCACACTGCTTTGTACTATATCTCGTCCTGCCCACCACAGAAATGCCCCCAAACCGACAATTGGTATCAGCACGACAAGAAGCTGGATCCAAAAGGCATCAACTAATTACTCCCAACTTTAAGAACAAAAGAAATAGTCCTGAAGATACTAGACATATAACAGCAGAAAGAAATATGGAGTTTTATCCTAAACTCATGACCAAGCAAAGTGTACAGCTAGTAAGGATCGAATTCACCAAAATAGCCATGCAAAGGCGCAAAATTCGTATCTAATCGGGTGATCTCAATTAGAAAACTTGCAACCGTTTCATTACTTATTAGGATCCCCTGCAACACATGGCTACTATGTTAACATCTTGCTCAATGCTTTCCGCGAGCTGAAGCATGCTATATTAGTAATTGCCATTGAAAAGTTTCATCTTCAAACACCAACAAACTAAAAATATCGGTTCAAATTATACAACTACTTCAAAAAGGAATCAACTACGTGTTCCAATTTAGCAGGCAATATCCTGAAAAATTAACTGGAAAATGGATTTTAAACTCCCTGCATCTACGGCTGAGACTTAAATCAAAAAGCCTTCATACACTCGATCCCTTCACAAACTGTTGGTGCATATGTGTGTGTCGAGAGAAAGAGAGAGCAATACCCAGATAGAAACAATTGCATCCAAGACCCAACCAAGTTGTCCCGTCATGGAGAGATAAGTCAAGCCAATGGCCAAAACAAGATTACCCACAACCCTCCCGGTGGCTCCGTCGTCTCTCCCTCCGCCGCCCCCGCCGCCATTAAAGCCGAAACCTCGGTTAAACCTCACGACAACCACCCTCGTGCTCCTGTTCAATTTCTCCCCCTCCTTCACCAAGATCCCATTTTGAACTCTTCCCACTTCGAAAAAAGACAACTTTTCTCCGGTAGGCTTCAATTTGAAGCTGTTTCGATGCAGTGAAGCAAGAGTGTGTCTTGAGATCGAGTGAAGATTGCTGGGTCTTGGACAAGAATTTAGGAGGCCGCTCAAAGCTGACGAAGAAGTAACGGAGAGGGGCAAACTTGTAGACATGGCACCAAATTATTAAAGTTTTCAGGCGGAATTTTTTGCTGAGTACGGATAGACTTCACGATCTGAAAGTAATGTAATGGATTGGGTTTTGTCCACTGGAGGGGAGGACTCCAAGTGCAGAGATCATGACCACAACAGACAAATTTCCTCAGATTTTTCCTCCACTTTCCAGAGCACCACTGTTTTGTCTTTTTGCTTTCTCTTCTGCTCTCGCTTTCGCTGCTCTCAATCTTTTTCCTCATTAATCCAGTCAAAATCTACACCTCAAACTGTCAATTGCATAAAACCATATGCCGATACAAGAATTACAAAACAAGATATGCGAATACCGTATATGCTGCCCTATAAGTTGTGCAATATAAGGATGTATCTGTACGTATGTTGTCTAGATATATATATATATATATATATATATATATATAAAAGTATAGTGTTATACATCTAACACCTCGACTTTCTCAATTACATACTAACTTAAATGATTAGTTTTTTTGGCATTGAACAAAACCGACACTACAAATCAATTTTAAAAAATAAAACAAAGACAAACATTTATTTGAGTTGTTTCTTCACATTCTTATGATTCTTGCACCGAAGCAAGTTTTGGAACATTATTAATATAAAATTTCTTGATGGTTACTCTCACCGGCTATTTTGGATTTTTATCTAACTATTTTATTTTTTGAATGAAACTAAAAACTAATCATACTTTTATGCTGTTTTACTTGATATGTGGAAAGAGAAACCTATTAATCTTGGTCTTGGCTCTTGAGTTCTCAATTGGGAAAGTTATGTAGCTAAATTATTCTTATCGATTACCAACCACTAAAACAAGTTATTAAAAGTTTCTTTGATTGGACAAAATTAAAATTCATGTACAGACTAGTCATTCAACAAAAGAATGAAAGAGGCCCATAACCCAGGAGGCGGGTCCCTTGGAACTTTTTAGGGGCACATAGGCCCAGCCCAATATTCTCATTTTCAAAGGCACACCAAAAGTGAATTTAGGCTTGGTTGGGAGGGTCCTCCCTCCATCAATCCCTTCGTCTATTGGCAACACGCCGTAAATGTAGGAGAAAATGACACAAATAATCCATGAATTTTAGTCCGATGCGCAATGTGATCCATAAAGTTTTAATTTGTTAATATGGTTCCTGAACTTTAACCCAATATATAATATGATCCATGAACTTTTAATTTGTTTAACGTAGTCGATGAACTTTTGATATATATTCAATTTAGTCTATGGACTATATGATAATGTTCATTGTTGTCCTTGATCTTAAATTAACGGAAGGACTATACTGAACATTTTCGTATAATTCATGAACTACAATAAACATGTACAAAAAGTCCGGAGATCACATTAAATAAATTAAAAGTTAATAGACCATATTGAATAAATTAAAAATTTATGGACTACATGACACATTGGGTCAAAGTTCAAGGACCATTTGTGTCATTATCCTTAAATGTAAACACACTAATATGACAATTTGTCAGCCCTAATAACTAGTTGCCAGCCTGTTTCCCCTCGACGACACATTCCTTTTAATATAAACCTTTTATGTATATGTGTATCAGACACTTCTTAACCTCCAGTCAGAAGTTGACACGTCTAATCATTTTTCTTTATTTGTTAATTTATATTTGTCTGTATTCGTATGCCGTGTTTAGGAAACACAATCAGAGGATAAGAATTGTTCAAATTAGGTTGGATTCGCTCATTATTGCGAAATTATGCATGAACTCATTTTGGAAAACTCCTTTTTTGCACTTATGTTTAAATGCGTGAATTTTCGCATCTAAAATCACAGCACTCGAGTGACCATCTAGGGTACGAATTGTTAGCACCGATAGACCAAGCGCTTTGCTCAAGAAAGGCAAAAGGTATGCTTGTTCTTACAGTGTTTTCAATTCATATTTTTCATTAGATAACATAGAATATCCATGTTGTTTCATGATATGGCATTGATTTTCCTCTTGTGTGCTTGTATTTTCAGTTGAGTAGTTAAATGAAGATAAGCTTAATGTTTGTTCACATTGATTCCTAGATCTGCGGTGAGTTCTGTCTAGATCTAACAAAATCCTATATGATGAAGGATGATATTGTTCCTTTCTTGCCTAGATTGAGTCAAAAATCCCTTTTTTTTTTGGGTCGAAAGTAAAAAACCCTTTTACATAGCTTATTTTTTGGACATGTGTTGATTTGAATGGTTTGGCGCAAGGGGTTTTCGATTCTCTCTCTTGATTAGAATAATCTTTTACAAAAACCCTTCAAAGATATATTTATCAAATTATCTATGATCAAATAACTCATAAACCCCTGGAAGATCGACTCTTAGTTATATTCATATGTTTGTAGCCCTTAAAAAAATTTATGCTTTATCTGCCATTTTGATCCTTGAATCTGTCGAGGTTTTCTGTTCACTCCTCCGATATCGATGCAAGCTGTTGATATTAACATATAAGTCATATTGTGATGTAGGAAATTCAATAGTTGGAGGAGTAAGTCAGACCGTGCACTGGATGGATTGCATGCCATTTGATTAATTCCATCACAAGGAAAATCATGTCTAGAATGTTTTACCCTCCTATTTGATGATTTTCACATATATTGGATGATTGTGAGGTTATTTCTTAGTGACTTGAAGCATCCCTACCCTTTAGGCAGAAGAGAAGTAAAGTAGAGGTTCTCATTTGCTAATAACGTTGAGAATCCTTTGAGTTTTTAATGAAGCCTTGTTGTTCACTTGCAGGATAGATCGACTTTGCTATTATCTATTACTTGATATTTGTTAGCATTAATTGTGCAATGCAACAGGATCCTGGAAGTGGCAAATTAATACTCTCCATGAGTATGAAATGCTGAAGACAGCATTGAATACTTCTCGTAATCATTGAGACATTATGTATGTTTTGAATGATAGATATTTTACAATGTCGTGCTATGTTAAGAGTTTCTCTAGGGTTTATGATCATGGAATTCATGCAACTTTCGAAAGCATTACATATTGAGTATAAACGCCAAAAAATTATAGTAAAATGAGCAACTGTTCGCTAGCTAGTCATGCATGCTTACATTACCTATCCACATTTCATTAATAAGGGCGTGTTGTTTCGCCGATAATCAACGATTTTGAAGTATTTTTTTCTAAAATGATCATTTCAATCGCTTAGGAAAGTGAATGCTCAAAAAAATATTTTCTTTATCCTCGAAAATATTTAGACATGAATTGTTCTACAGGATTTTCCATTGATTAATTTTTGTAAGCGATACCAACAATTAATTTTTGGAAAATTTTTATAAATTTTCTTTGAGCAATAAGAGTTAATGTTGTGTTTCATGCTAGGCTTGTATATATATATATATATATATATACACGCGCGCACGCGTGCACACGAGGTAATCTAGGACATGCCAAAACTTGTCATGTATAATCTCAGTTCATTTATGCGTGTCTCTAGTTCCATCAATAGCACTTGTCATGACTATAACCCCAGTTTATTATGCATGTTTAAGTGTGGGTCTATATGTACCACATGCATACCAGAACATGACATATATGTTTGCTTTCTTCTTTTCCACATAAAAAAAAAAAATCTTTCGGAAGGTTTGTTGCTTCATTGTGAACTTGTGCATTTATTTGCAGGTGAAGAGATGGCCCGGAGAAGAAATACTGTTCCAACTACACTAGATCCCGAGGAGATGTTTAGTGAACCAGAGATAGAACAGATGAAGGGGCATAAAATAGAAAGTGACTATGTTGAGGTCGAATGCGGATGCACCCACAAAAGATTGGGTGATACCTCAGGATATCTGAGGGTTTACAAAAATGGCCTGTTTCAAATCAACTGTAATTGCAGCTTAGATTGCAAGAAAGGCAAGTGTACTTCTCTCTCTCTCATATGATAGATTTGCTCTTTGTCTCTGAATTATGGTATTCGAAATATCCATTTTTCTCTTCTTTTGACTTTAGTTATCCTCTCATTTTATCAGAGTCGTCGTCATTTTCTTCCCACGATGCATACTCAGCAAAACCCTAATATATTTTTTGATGTTTGCGATTACCTTGCTGATCCATTACAATGAATTTTGCTGATGACCAGAAAATTTGACACCAAATGAGTTTGAGAGGCATTCTGAGAGAAGTGGGAATTGGAAAAGCCACATTTGGGTGACAATAGGTGAGAACAAGGTCCCTCTTGACGAGACCCCTCTGATCAAGTACTATCAGTTGGTTTCCAACGAAGCCAACCACCCGACTAAGTTGAAATTCCACCGCGATGAGTTTGTTCGCTGCTCCAAGTGCAAGAGGGAGCGGCGGTTCCACCTCCGCAGCAAGGAGGAATGCCGAGCTCATCACGATGCCATTGCTAATAAGAGGTGGAAGTGTGGTGATCCTCCCCACGACAAGTGAGTATATGCAATCTCTATACTGTAGGCTAGAGCCTAGAGCTAAAGAGATGGGCGACGAAAAGCATCTCCTCATGCTTGAACTCTGTTGTTTCAGGATAACCTGCAAGGACGCAGAAGAGCGTGCCGCTAGCAAACGGCCCAGAGGATGCCGACGCTCTCCGATATGCCAGGGTTGCACTAAATGCGTGTGCTTTGGCTGCCTGAAATGCCGTTTCTTCGACTGCGGTTGCCGCACATGCGTCGACTACATCGACAATGTTGAGCCCTGACGAGGAATGCCGGCGTCTCTATCGTCCTTTGGATACATTCGCTTTCTCAGAATAAATTAAGAAAACTTTGAGACTGTGGTCTGGTTTCATTTTCATCTCTAGTTTTCAATACTTTCGCTGGAATGATTAGGGCGAAGCATCCATTTGACTTGATGGCGAATACTATTCGCACATTTGATATTTCTGAATATGGGTGACTTTTTACAATCTGTTTAAATTTGGATCGGGTCTTTCTTGATTCCGATTTTTCAGATTCTCCTTTTATTTGTTTATGACGAGCTTCTCTTCTTTAAATACCCTCGAATTTCTATCCGCAACAAGTCTTTCTTCCATGCGTAAAACATTTACGTACTGCAAACTTGCATTGTCTCATTAGTGGACAAAACATATATTGCTTTGGTCTCTGACAATGTTTGAAATTATAGATAAAGCACATGAATCTCTAATTTGGATGTGGATTCTATCTCTCCATCTGTGTTCCTATATAACAGGTTTTTCATTATTGTAACTTAATGAGGTTACCCATGAAGTTTATGGCTGAATGCATCGCAAGTTGAGATCTATTGGGACGACCAATAGAGTTGTAGACAAGGCAGAGATAGAATTTCCTCTTTTTAGGGCCAGGTGTTCCTTACGCTACTCGAAGGATGAGTGAAATTTACTAAATGATAGGAGGTGTTCGTCTTAGAAGAAAAGGCACATTTAGGATGATTCTACTACGTTCCGTTTAAGAAGATGGAAATTTTTTCAATGCTGGTACATTTGTAAAAGAGTCGATAAGCAGCGAAATAGTGTTGATAAAAAAAAGTACTGGTCATGTGATTTTCAAAAAATCCTTTGATAACTTACCAACACTTTATGAAAATATCAACTATCTTTTAGGCATGAAGTTAGAGAATCTTGCCTATATTGCGAAATTTCATATGCTCGGAGTCGTATACAGTAAAGAATTGATAGAGCCAACCATGCGATTATGATCATATCTAAACGCAAGTTACAATTAAAAGTTTATGTGAGCCCTTGCTTACTCGGCTTCAAATGCTCAATCTAGCCAGCTAGGCGTGGTCAATGGTCTTCTTCTAGTTTTGTATCTTTCTTAAACCGAAAGTGAGTATTCTGTCAATTTGAGACTGGTCTATGGCGAATGAAAAATGGAGATTCAGTCGATTTTAGAGAAGTGAAACTAGGTTTGACAATATCTTTTTCGCCTTTCCTGCAAAGCCCTGTAGGCTAAAGAAATATATAATACTTCAAGGAGCCCGCTAAACTTTAATTGAACAGCACACAAGATCTGTCCACTTGCTGAGCTCTGTAAAGACACAATTATATATACCAAGATCTCTCTTCTGCTGAATCATTCGCAGCAAATTGCTTATTTTGTATTCTTCAGAACGAAAGGCCAAGAATAATCAGCTTGCGTAGGTTGCTACTTTTGATGCTGTTTGTTATAGGTTCAATGGCAGGATACGTTTTTCAGTTGACCCAAAGGGGGTCTTTCCCTTAGGGGTGAGCGCGGTTCCAGGGTAGAACCGGACTCGGTGTAATAGCCTGAATTTCGATGTAATTCCGGGATCAATGAAATTGACAATATTTCGCATTTCATTTTAGTAAGTCTCGCCCAGAGCTGATCACTCTAGGGATACTAACCAAAAGGGTATGGCTAACTAGGACAACAGTACGTGGACCAGGGATCCGATCGCGAGCCGGACACCGATCTCGAGAAATGACGAGGGAATATTTTGGGCCAATGTGGGCCGATCTTAGGAAAAGTGACGGATTTGGTCTGGCCAAGGCCAATGATGTACAATCGGATTGAGGGTGACTCCACAAGTCCGAGAGTGCACGTGGCCAACCAGTCCCGAACTTGAACCGAACGATCGCGACCTCTGGAACTAGTGATAATTCCTCTCATTCTCTGAGTGATCGGGACCGTCATGACTCGGATAACCCTAGGTCGATACGCGTAAACCCTAAACAGTTGCCCGTTAGTGAGAGACCTTAAAATTTGAAATCTAGCGAGTTTTGATCACGAAATTGGACCCGGACTTCGGTGTCGATCTTCAAGGGCTTAAAGGATTATTTTCGCGATTCTGACGTCGTATTATGCGGGCCACACACATTTGGGGTAAGTACGGTCGAAAAATGGAATTTCGACTCGGAAGTCAAAAATTACGATTTTGCCCATGTGGGCGCCGATGTTGGATTTTGAGGCCGTTTGAGGTTAGGCCGAGGACATTTTGGGGTGGCCACGCACATTTAGAGTTGTTTCGATCAAAAATTAAAATTTTGGCTCGGAAGTGAAAAATAATATTTTTTTAATCCCCAGAACATCCCTCCTCTCCCGATTTCCTCTTCCTCCGCCGGTTTGTCTCGCCGTCCGTACGCCGGCCACCGTCCGCCGTCCGTACGGCCGCCGCGCCAGCCACCGCTGCCTCGCCGGCCACCGTTCCTCGCTCGTTCGTACGGTGTCCATACAGGTTCGTACGTGCGTGTCCGTACAGTCGCTGCGTCCGTATGTCACCGGCCGCCGTTCGTACCGCCGTGAACGGTCGCCGTCGCCACCTCCGAAACGCCGCCGCTGATTTCGCTGTTCACCGGCGATCGGCCGCTCGTTTCCCGTCGCCGTGGTCTAGAAATTAAGTGAATATATTTCCTAAACTCGGATTAGGACTGACAGTGCATTTTATGGACTGACTTAGGTATTATCGGTGTATACTTAGGATAGGATTGAGGACCGGTGGGTGGAAATAAATCCAAGGAATTTAGTGGGATTATTGAAAATAATTATTGGACTGGTACGGATTAGTTGGGGATTATGTGATTGGATCACCGGGTATGCCCGGGCTGAATAATTGGTTGATCTCTGCACCCAATTATTGGGAAATTGAATAATACCATGTCGCGTGACTGTGTGGCCGACTCGAGCGGAGTGTGATTGGCCATATGATGGCTTGAATGGATTATTGAATTACACATTGTGAAATTGGGCTACACGGTATTAACTGGCCAAGTGAGTAATTGTTATGGCGTGAATTTGACTGGATATTTGAGTTGTGTTTGATGCTCATGTTGCATTATATTGCATTTCATGGCACGCATTGTGAATGCCGAGAATGAGGCGTGTGATGAAATTGTGCGAGAATGCGTGTCTGCCATGAGCATGTGATCATCAAATTATGCCCTGATGCGTTTTATGCAGGGTTCAGATAATAATTGATTGTGTGTATGTGTGATCACAATTTCGCCCTGATGCGTGTTACGCGGGGTGTGCCGTCCTGAGGCGTTTTACGCGGGACGATGTCCAGTACGTCCGGAAGACGACCAACTTGATGCGTTTTACGCGGGCTCTGGTTTGTGAGGAGAGCAGTGTTGCGCTTGATGCGTTTTGACGCTAGCTAGAAGACACTGGGCCAGTTGATGCGTTTTAACGCGGGCCACGGAGTGTTGTGATTAAATAACGAGACCTGATGCGTTTTACGCGGATCGTAATAAATGATAAATTGAGCAAGTGCCAGGGTGCCAGTGTGGGCTAGTGAGCCGAGGCATGAGTGTGGCGTGACGATAACACTGCATGCATAATAATGCATGGGCCGATGTGCGAGTGTGCGGGACTCGGTGATTGGCACGCGTTATTATCACTATTGAGTATGAACATGCGTTTGACGTACGTGTGAACCGAGTGCTCTCGCATGTGGTTTGATTTTATTATTATTGAGAATAACCTGGAAGATCCGCCAGGTAAGTGATCTGGGCCCGAGAGCCTAGGTCAGAAGTTGTTTATGAGTTGAGATTACAGTATTTGTTGTGCGTTGTCGGTCAGGAGATTGCATGTTAGCCTAGCCTAGATTTAGGGGGTTATACTCGCTGAGATTCGTCTCACGGTTATAATAACCCAACTTTTCAGACCCCCAGCCGTAGGATGCCGAGGACACCACCTCTTTTTGGGATACCGCATCATATTCAGCGGTCATCAAGTGTACATCTCTGTGGAGACGGAGCAGCTTATGTAAGATACTACTCAGTTTTATTTGTGAACGTGGGAGAGTCATACTACCATACCCAAGAGTATGTGGCTTGGTGCTACAGAGGAGCCGACGGAGTAATTGGACCCCCGCTTAGAACCTTTGACGTTCCGATAGATGTGAATGATGTTATGATTCCGCAAATGGCAAGTGGTGAGATTTCAGATCCTCCAACCCCGCCTGACTGGAGTAGCCAAGGTGAGACCGTGGACGGACCTGCTACCATGGTCGAAGAAGCTGAGGAGCCTGAAGTGCTATTCGCTGATCTAGAACCCTTGGATCTTCAGGACGAGGTTGAGCCGGAGGCCATGGAGGTGGACCAAGAGCAGGAGGGAGAAGTTGCGGAGCTTGGATCCAACGTAGAAATAGGAGCTGAGGAGTCCGAGTCCCATGAGAGCTCTTCAGAGGAATCATCAGGAGCCGACCCAGACTGGGCTCCCTAGGTTAGCCTTGGACAGAACAGAGCGGGTTGCACCTTTTTGACTGAAGCCCGTCTTAGCCAGCCTAGTTCCCCTAGCCACTTGCCCCTTTTTGATCTCGTGGTTGCTGACCGCTTTCTGCTTTGTGTCTTTTTTGATGTTTAAAGAATATTTTGTAAAAAGGTTTTCCTATAGCAATACAAGTATATATATTTTCTGAAGTGTTCGATTGTTGTTTGGTTATCTTGGTCTCCTATATTATTGTCAGGGTTTGTTTAAATATTGCTTTCGTGTGTGCTTGATCTCTGTGTAGGCGTTGAGTTGGCGATGCTTCCTGAGACGTCGCACCATAATCGACCGTTGGCGGGATGTTGCGCTTCGTAGGGTTCGAGGCGTGACACCTGGTGGATTCGATTCGGTTCCAGGTTCCATGGACAGAGGGTCCGGTTCCCGGTTCTCCATTTTTAGGAACCGGGAACTGGAACTTGGAATCGAAACCGGAACCGGATCGGAACCGGGAATCGGAAGAAACTCTAATTCAGTAATTCCCAAATGCTCCCTCCATAGTTTTAGCCCTAAAAAGTCCTATCTCGCCCAACACCCACTCAGTCGCCCTCTCTTGCGCTCGCATCTCCCTCTCCTCCTTGCCGCTCCGCCCTTGAAATTCGTGACTTCACCCTCCGGCCCCGTCGCCACAGCCACCGTAGCCTTCGCCGGCCGCAACTCCCGTCGGGACCACGGGCCCCGAGCGGGGCATTTTCCTCCGCCGGTCCGTGCGACCAAGCCCTGGGTTTGAGCCGATCGTCTTCTCGCCGATTGTCTTCTCGTCGGAAAAAGGGAGGCGGAGGAGGAGTGTGATATTCGCAATCGGTATGCTTTGGTAGTCCGTGCCCTGGGTTTGAGCGATATGCTTCGTTTTTTATGATCTTGTTTCCTTGTAAGCAGCAGCGATGGGGTGAGGACGTCGCTTTTGCTATTTCGGAGTCGACATTGCTGGTTTTTTCGTGGGTTTTTATTTGAAAACTCCCGAAACCTCTTGCGGGTCGGTTTTGTTTTTTTTTTTTTTTTGGGTTGTCTTGCTATTGTAGTTTCGGCTCGGGCTCGATGGGATCTGTGTTGTACTTGTCGTCGAGAGGGCGAAGTACAACTGAGAGCCGTTTCCAAGTGTTCTAGTGAATGGTGGATTCTGTAGGCTAAGTGAGTTTGCTTGGGGGCCACATGTGCTGTTTGGACTTGTTCTTGTTGGCAGATACTAGGTCTCTAGTCCCTCAAAAATATCTTGCGTAACTTTTGAAGGGAGATCACTCCATTTAGTATTTTTCATCCCCCTTCAATCCTTCCAATACTTGTTTTGTGAAGACTGTGGTTTGTCTTAGAAATTACATGCTATTTTCTTGGAAAACTTTCTAATGCTTACCAACTGCAGCACACTTGCAAGTGCTCAATGATATCATATTGGAACTATAAGATTTATTACTTGTTTTGGTTGTAGTAGGGAGAAATTGCATCTAAAAGCAACCAATAGAGCATTTTAGATAGAGTAAAACACAGTTTCTGGTGACAATTGTGTGCAATGAGATGTTGGAGTTGTATTATGATGTGGAAATGTAGTAATTCAACTCAAAGTTAGTTGATTTCTATAGTTAATTGGTATGATGCTTTGATTTAGGTTCTTTCATTCGGATATGATAATATCTTACTGCATAAAGACCACTAGTAAAAGTTCAAGTGCTCTTGGCTAATATGTTCTGATGTTGTTTGCTTGGCAGGAAAAGAGCAACTCCAATGGGTACCATGCATTTGCTTCTCGGGGAACAACAATTATGTCTGATGACTGAAACTTAGCTCTTTTAGTACGAATGTCTTCGTTTCAAATGTTTAAATTGATAAAAGTAGGATTTAGAGGAGTTGGTGATGTCCTCTTGCACGGCAGCAGCATCCATTTCATTTTGTGATGTCCTCTAACAAGTCTAGTGACTGAAACTTGGTGACAAGTCTAGTGACTTTTGTTATGTTTCCTCTTTTTTATCTAATGAAATTCCTTGCCAAATAGCAGCCAATTCTGTTTCCTTTGTTGATAATTTTGTTTGTTTTGTATTCTCTCTTATTTGGTATTATTGCATTCATTTTCGTTTTGTTTAACTAAAAATGAAATAAAAAAAAAAGAACCTGTTGGACCCTGGAACCTACCCTGGAACCTGTGACAGGGTAGGTTCCAGGTTCCTCATTTTAAGGAACCTGTACCCGAGGGTAGGTTCCAGGTTCCGAGTGAAACCTACTCGGAACCTGGAACTGCTCACCCCTACTTCCCCTGTTCAACACTCCCTGGACTCGCTGCTTTCGAAGGGTGCTTTCATGTCCATCCGAATGTCGTAGCCCATACTCAACGAATTCAAAAGGGAAATCATGTTATGTCAATTGCAACTCGCCCACTTGCAGCTCCGAAAGCAGACGTAAGATAGGTCATAATCCTTACTCTTTGCTATACTTTGAGCGATTTCGTTTCAAGCTGAGCAAAATCCGTTTGGTTTTCTTGGAAGATGAGTTTATTCGTCTCATTTTCTCGAAAATGATCAAGATTTGTAAATTTATCAGCTCAGATAGATATTAATGTATATCTGTTCGGAAAGTAGGACTCACCTGACTGACTAAGCTTTCCTAAATATAAAACCAGATACACATATCTAGTTTACCCAAGAGAAAAAGTACCATAGTCATACTCGACTGAGAATTATGACCCCAACTTGAAATCTCGGTTCCCTCAAGCGACTACACTAGAGCAAAGTTTTTTGTAAGTGAGTTTTATTAACCAACACATAGGAAAAGATCCTGAGCTTATTAAAAAAAATGATTGATATCGATAGTTTTTGCATTAGATCACAAACCGAACTGCAAAGGAATCGGATCAGGATGAGGTTGTGTTCCACTTCCATGGCGAAAGCAACCAGAATTTCAGCCTTGTTTCAGATCTCACCCTCCAAATCAGCGCTCGGTTCGTTGGCCACCAACCGATGGGCCGGATCCGCAACGGCACATGGATTCAAGCACTGGGAATCCTCTTCAACTCCCGTTCCTTCTCTCTAGAAGCCACAAAGGCCGCTACCTGGGATGCCAAAATTGACCATTTTAGTTTTATGTATGGCGGAAGCGAAATAGCAATAACCGAAGGTCCACTCTCCTCATGGCACTCCCCAGGAAGGGACATAAAGGTTGAGAGGATATCAAACAAGTAGTAGTAACTTCGAGAGATACAGCAGAGATTATGGTGCATGTAATTCCTATCACAAAAGAAGATGATAGGATTCATAAGTACATGTTGTTTAGCCTTTTTAGACTTTTATTAGATTGAAGGTTTCTGCATTTCTCAAGTCAACAGTCATTGATAATTTTTTAGTCTTGAGTAATGCTCATTAAAGAATGTGTCATGTTCTATTTGAGTTTGTATGTTTAGTTAACATAATTGTTAGTGTTATGGATAATTAATTTGATTTTATTGGGATTATAATCATTTTTGTGTTGGTCGACTATTGCTGTCCTGCTTCCAATTTGTCCTGTGTACGAAAGATGGCATATACAAAAGATCATGGTCCTCGTTTTCGCTTTTGTTGAAGATGTGTTTATGATTCATGTGTACATCTCTCCCTAATGGTTAGATATCATTATAAGTTCTCTTTCCTGTAACAAGTTAGATCGATACAAAACTGAATGACAAATTCAATCACGTAAGTATTCACAGGAAAATACACACCAATTCTGATGCAGATAGGATCGAATATGCTTTGATTCACCTCTTTCGACGTGCTATAATATTATCCTTACTCTTTTCTAAATCGGAGATGGAACTGTGAGAGGTCTAACTCTATATAGTATCAGTACTCAACAAATAGTTCTCAAGGCCCTTGATCCATGCAAGTGCAGATGCTGTTGTTTCTGAGGGCAAGACTGTTTCTTCTGTCTCACATTCATATGCCACCATGACATCCACCAGTGTCTGCTTCTCTGAAATTGTTGTAAGTTGATTTGAAACTTTATAAAAGGTGAAGCCAAGATCAAGGTGACCCCCTTCTATTACTTGTAACCCAATTCGATGCAAAGACTCGTCGAGTTCCACGATCTTCTCCTTCTGGTACTTCATTTTCGGCACATCTAACATTTATTTTGGAAAAATGTTAATAGCCAGTATAACCCTCGCTATACAATAAAAGAAATGAATTTACATACTTCTTGAAACAGGTCTCTACAGGATACATTAAGCATGATGCCGCTTCAAGTCTCCATTATGCAAAAGCTTGCATTGCTTCAGCTGCTAAATGCTTGATGTTATAAATTAGACTAGTCTAACATTTAGCAAATCTTACGTAAAGCCTAGATTGTGCCCAACAAAAGGATAGGACAACCCACATGAGATCCCTAACGTGATTGACTTCAACCCAGAATGCCCATTCTTGAGTTTTCCCATTTAGAAGTGGAAAAAAAGAGATGTGACTCACCAGGGCCAAAAGTTAAAAGAAGGATTGAACCAAGGCCGCCATCTCCTTCAATGATCTCTGCACTCTGCACTAAATTTGGCGTAACCTGTGGAAGGATAGAGAGCAGATCCTTGGACAAACACTTCCACAATGAGTCAATCCCGACACGGACCGTCGCTTGAGCCTGGGCTTCCTTCATTGTTGGCACTTGGCTTCCAGAATTTGGAGATGATTGCGGTGTGGTGATAATCTTGAAGTGACCGTTACGTTGGTAACAAGACAGAGGTACTCTTACAGTTATGAATAGAAGCAAAGAGACTGAGAAATGGACAAGATAGAGCATCTTTCATCGCAGTTGCTGAGAGATGGCTTCATGTGGAAATTAGATACCTCTTCTTTTTCTACTTGTTGCCTGATAAAGACAGTATTGGTGGTTGGCCGCTCGTTCATATTGTGATGCTGTCATTTGTATTATCTTAATCTTTCTGAAACTATTTGGCCATCCTTTTCAATCGCAATTTCCTATGGCTTATATGGTGCATAATATTTTGGCACTAAGTTATGACAAGTCATACAGTTCATCGTAAGGAAAATTACCAAAAAAGCCATAAACCCATTGCATGCCAATTTTTAGTCATAAATCTTTCAATTTGACCAATTTAACTATAAACCTTCTAACAATTTACCAATGTAGTCCTTCTAGCCAATTTGGGCAGAAATCACTGACATGAACGATGGCCGTCCTACGTAACACGGCAAACGTTGACGTAAACAATTTTGAATACTATTTTAATATTTTTTTGAATATTTTACTTTCTTCTCTTTTCATTCTTTTCTTCTTCTTTTTTTTCCTTTTGTTTTTCTTCTTTCTTTATTCCTTTTTCCCTTCGCCAACCACCACCGGGTTTCATCAATGGCCTATGGAGGTTGCCGGTATCAAGTGAGGGCCACCCTCTCTAGCCTCAAGTGAGGGACACCCAGGCTTGAGCTAGCGAAGGCTATCCTCGCTAGCCTTGGGCGAGGGTCGCTTCACTTGAGGTTGGCAGTCAACGAGGTTCGGCGGTGACTGATGGGGGAAAAAGGGAAAAAGAGAAATGAAAAATAAAATAAAAAAAACAAAAGAAGAGAAAAGGGAAAATAAGGAAATAAGGAAAAGAGAAGAAAAGAAACAAAGGAAAAAAATTAATAAAAATATTTGAAGAAATATTAAAAATTGTCCACATTAGCACTTTTTGTTCAATATAGGATGGCTAGCGTCCACGTTAGTAATTTACGGCCAAAATTGGCCAGATGGACTCAATTAGTAAAACATGAAAATATTCAGGATTCAATTGGCAAAATCGAAAAAGTTTATGAATGAATTGACAAAAACGCAATAAGTTTAAGACTTTTTAGATAATTTTTCCCATCAAGATGCATTTACTACCCTTTTGATTATTTGAAATGGTATAGAAAGCATTTTGGAAATGATTTTTGAGTTGATTATTGTGAAATGGTTTGAGAAATTCTTTATGAAAGGGATTGCAAAAAGGTTATATGTTTTGATTTGTAAATCTGATTTATGAAATGTATTTTATTGTGAAAGGAAATATAGGTTTGTAAAAATGTATCCAACTTATGAGATTGATTCTGGACTGGATATTTGATATTGGAGGATGATGGTTTAATGCTTAATATCAATGTACCGGATAGGGGTTTTTGCGTATGCATATTGGTTTCAAGATATCCTTTTGAGTTGAGTCACTAGCTAATAAGAGGTGTAGACATTGTCAAGGAGAGAAATCTTGGTCGACTTGTCACCAGGCGTTGTGTCATGACTATGGTTGAATATTAAGCCTGAGATGGATCAATGAGATAGACTATTTATATGTGATTTGATTAGATGGATCAAAGGAATAGACCATTGATGTGTAGTATGAGATTGATCAACAGAATAGAGAATTTATATGTGAATTGACGTGATTAATTAATGGACTAGACCGTTGATATTTGCTTTGATATTACTGATAAAATGAGTTTTTGTGATATGTATAAAGCTTTGTTGAAAAGTTAAAACTCGCTTTTGATCTTGTACATATGTGAGACTGTGGATTTATATTGAAGGAGTTTCGATTTGATTTTGTATATGCATAATGGGTGTTTGATCTGCTTAAAAAAGATATGCATTACTCAACTGTGGTTGCTTGCCTCATTCATTCCGATCTTTTTAGTTTTGTTTTAGCTAGTGACAACCAAAACGATAGCGCTATTGGCAGAGAGTTTTGGGTAGTTGGATAAAGTTTGCTTAGTTGAATTTTCTATTTTGGATACGAACTAATCACATAATATCCCTAGTAATTTGGATCTCTTTTATGCAATTCAAGAGTAGTAATTGTTCTATATATATTGATATTAGGTTTGTAATTGAGGTTGGGACTTTCGGGTGGAAGGCCGGCCGTGCCATTTCCCAATTTTTTATAGGATTTGAGATGTGACATCAACAAACTTGGATTTGTGCCCCTCTACTTGTGACATCCCCGATTTCGGGCCTAGGAAGCCGAGGGCTGGTGATAAGTAGATTAGTGGGTAAGTCGAGTTGAGGGTTGGTATTGGAATGGACAGCATGATCGGAACGAGTGTACTGAGGGTTGGTCGTGGTTCGATCGAAAGATTGTCCATGAGTTGGCCTAGGGATCGACAGTGGAATGACCTTGGCTACGCAAATGATTAGAGTAATATGACCATGGGGTGACCCGTCGACCATAAGGGCCGTTAGTGGAATGGTCCGGGATAACTGTGGATCAGTCTGGTGTAGGCATGTGTCGGTCGCGGGTGATACCGCACGGCCATGCATTAGTCCCGGGTGACCACGAGTTAATTCCGGGGTACCGGATTTTCACGAGGCTACATGACAACCGAGGGTCGACCATGGATCGTTGATACTCGAACGTGGTCCGGTCACGAATCGGCCACGGATCGTTGTGCCAAGTCGGGAAGGCCATGGACGAGACGTGTACCAGACCATGTGCCTAATGGCTTAGTCGCGGCCCAGGTAAAACTGCTGGTCACAACGGCCAAGGCCATGTGCCCAGTCATAACCAGCCATTGTGCCCGTCAGCCGGGCCACGGACCGGCTATGTGCCCGTTCGTGTGCCGGCCATTGTGCCCGACCCTCGTGCCACAAGTTGTGCCCGTAAGATCCGGTCCCGATCTTGTCCCGTGTCCAAGAAATGTGGCCATGAGTTGTGCGTCGTGCCATTCCCGGGCCGATGTACGTATTGGGCCGCGAACCGACCTCTCGCCCGTATGACCTGGCACGGTGCCCATACGGCCGGCCAAGCACTAGGCACGTCGCTCGTGCGACCCGGCGAGCCGTTCGGCGCGTCGCTCGTGCAGTCCGGCACGTCGTCAAGCACGTCGCTCGTGCGGCTCGGCGCGTTGCCCGTGCGGCCCGGCGCGTTGCCCGTGCGGCCCGGCCACTGGCCCTGTCAGGCTGGCGAATTTGCCCAGTGGCCCGGCCGTGTGCCTAGGCCACCCGAGAAGGCCAAAATGGATTATTTTGGCTTGGATTGTTATAGGGCCAAGTTTGGACATTTGTGAAGACCTTTTTACACTAAGTTCCATTTTAAAAGGGTATTATTGGAATTATTTTGTGAGAAAACCCTTGGGAAAAACCCTCGGGAAAAGTTTGGGAATTATTATGATGCAGGGCTCGTTTTGGACGTTTTGTGCGTATTTTCACGAGATCCGTTTGGTCCGAACAAATTGTGATCGAATTCAGCCAATTAAAGAAAGCCCTAGAAAGTCTGACTAGGTCAAACCTTATCCACAACATCATTACCTTCATTTATTCCTTGGTCTTCTTTTTCAACTTACCATTATGACCATTTATGAAGCTATTATGAGTCTTGCTCTTCAATAATTGATCAAGGGAGAGGGAGAGGAGACTCACGGCCAACAAGGGGGAGGAGAGAGACCACGGCCAGCTTGGAGAGGAGAGAGAAAGGGAGACTTTTGGCCATTTCCATCATTTTTTCTTGACTTTGGAATTAGGTCATTAATGAAGGGATGAAGCGCGCGCTTACCTCATCGTTTCAATGACACGTGCGTATACCTCATACCCCCCTATGACATATGCGCACGCATCATCCAAAACTCTAGCTTTTCTTCCTCTATAAATAGAACCCTTTTGAGAGTTTTGGCTCACTTTTTCCACTTACATGGATTGACCAAGAGAGAGAGAGAGAGAGAGAGTGCCGAGATTTAGAGAGAGAGACGAAGCCGAGAGCCAAGAGAGAGAAAGAAAAGCCATTACCGAGAATTGTTCGAGACCGAGACCGTCGCCTTTTCGCCCGTTCTTTACTCTTTAGTTCTTGTTTTATCAAGAGTAAGTGGGATTTTACTACCGGGAAATGACGTTGAAATATGTTGTATCATGAGCTTTCCCCGTTCTCGGTTCTTGGTGTTCCGATGTTGTGTTTTCTATAACAAGTTTGCCTTGTTTCGTGTTTTTGCATATTATCTAATACAAATTAGAAACCGAGGCGCGACACATGAGGTAAACCGTGACCTAGCCATGCTTGGAATCCTTGTTTTATGCTTTCTATGCTCGTTGTTTGATCAGCCACGGAGGCCGGTACGGTAAGAATGTTTCGTCTAATGACGATCGATATGTCCTCGCCTGTTAGTAAAATTTTACTTACTGAGTCTCCTCGACTCACTCCCCGTTGTTTCCTCTTTTTCAGGTCCGTAGGAATGGCGTCACCCCCGGCCCTGTTTGGCAATCCGATCGAGATGAGAGCCGAACTCCTGACGGTGATCGATGCCCGAGAGAACCGTGCCTACCGCAGGATTACAACCTACGTGATGGTTGACGAAGGTCGGGTAGACCTTGTCCCGCACCCGTACGTGGCCTGGTACCGCCTAGCCGACCGGGACTAGGTCGGCCCCCTTCGTGGATTTAACGGTCCTTTCACGGGTATGGGCGGTTCGTCTCCGGGTCCGACCATGGGCGGGGCGTGAGGACGGCCGTACGGACGAGGGCGGGGAGGAGCAAGCGAGGACGAGCAGATACTAGCCGTAGAGGAGCTAAGGACCCAAGCCAAAACTTTGTTGTGCATATGGCTTGTTTGTTTTTGCGGAAGTGCCTTTGAAATAGGCATATGAAAAATATCGTTATGACTTGTTGCCCGAGGTAGGGCATGTAAATAAGCACGAATCCATCATGTAAATACAGCGTGCACTGTTTGCCTTTATTGCTTGGTTTTTGTCTCGTTGAATTGCTTCCGCATGCTTTTCATATTTAAAATCAACAGGACGTTCTAATAATGATTTATGCTTCACAGGCTCATTCCGATCATGGTCAGTCACAAGTATCGATCGTGAGTGGTTCGGGACGTGACACTACTTATCAACCAACGAACATATAAAACAACCCTTAGAGAATATATAGGCCTAAAACCATTTAAAAAAAATAAACCCAAACTTTTGGTCTAACCCCAATTTTATCTTAAACTTTTTTCGTCTCATAAAAAACCTCCAACTTTAGATCATGTCTCAATTCTTCCCTAAACTTTCTTTTCTCCTATAAAAAATCTCAAATTTTAGGTCCAGTCTCAATCTACCTTAAGCCTTTTTTTATCTCACAAAAAACTACCAACTTTTATTGGCAAAAGAACACTACAAGTCCCATAACTTGTGTACGACGCTCACTTTAGTGCCATAAATTTTTTTTTTATCACTTTAGTGCTAAAATTTTTGAAAAACGATCACTTAAGTGCCAACTTCGGTGCCGTATACAATTTTTCGCCGGAAATCTGACGTGGCATTTTTTTTATTAATTTCTAAAGCTGACGTGGCTCGCCGGAGTCTCGCCGGAGATTGGCACTTAAGTGATTATTTTTCAAAAATTTTAGCACTTAAGTGATCGTTTTTCAAAAATTTTAGCACTGAAGTGATCCAAAAAAAAGTTATGACACTTAAGTGATCGTTTTTCCTCCGACTTGACACCAAAGTGATCCGAAAAAAAGTTATGGCACCAAAGTGAGCGTCGTACACAAGTTATGGCACTTATAGTGTCCTTTTGCTAACTTTTATTTGAGTCTCAAATTTAACCTCGTTAACTCTCCATTCAAAATTTCTCTTGACAACCGAGAAATGAAAAAACTCCCGAGCGTGAGCTGTTCGAGTGTTCTGAGCGCGAGCTCTCCGACCGCAAGAGATGGAAGACTCCCAAGCACGAGAGAATGAATACTAAATGCAAAATTGAAGATCCCTGAGCGAGATGGAAGGAAAACTCTCATAAGAGTAAGAGCAATTGAAGTAGGCCAACCATAATTGCTCTAGTTTATACCCAAATTTCATATCCAAGAAGACGTCGTTTGGGCTGATGTGGAAGTTCATCTCCAAAATGTCTTCTTGGATATGAAATTCGGGGAAAAACTAGAGCAATGACATTACTAAGGGCGATTTTGGACGGAGTTTTAACAAAGGTAAATATGAGACTTAAGTAAAAGTTGGTGATTTTTCATGAGATAAAAAAAATTTAGGGTAGAATTGGGACTGTACATAAAGTTGATGGTTTTTTATAAGACAAAAAAAAATTCAAGCAAAATTAGGATTGGACCAAAAGTTGAAGATTTTCTATAAGACGAAAAAAAGTTTATGGTAGAATTGAAACTAGACATAATGTTGAGAGTTTTTTAGAGTATTAAGCCATAATATATATATATATATATATATATATATATATATATATATATAAAATCCAAAAGCCAAAAGAAACCCAAACTTGGGTAGTTAATGAAGTTCACGTGCTAATAGACATATGAACCCGCTGATAAAGGGATTGGTGAAGAGGCTAGCAAGGGTCACCTAGAGGGGGGTGAATAGGTGATCCTAAACAGTTTTTAAATTTTTATGCGGAAATAAAACAAATCACAGAAGAGTCTGAATAAAATTCAGATTCAAGACAGATTATATAAGAAGTGTTCAGATGTGCAGAATGTAAAATAAGAGATAAGGAATAGAGAATCTGCACACAAGTTTATAGTGGCTCGGCTTATAGCAAGCCTATGTCCACTCTCCCACGCTTACAGCCTACTGGCTGGATTTCACTAAGTAATCAAGAGGAATTTACAGATTCTGAGTGATATCACTCTCGTGTATGATAGGACTCTCTATCTCACACAATCACTCTTACAAAGTAACCCTCAAGTTCTAAACTTTTTGGCTCAGAAAGACAAGAGGAATGATTGGAATAAGCTCAGACTTTGGACTTGTTGATTCTTGATTCTGTTGTATCCTTCAACTGCTCGTTGATCTCCTTAAATACTCCTCTTCATCCAAACTAGCCGTTGGACAGCATTCAGAGGATCATCTTCCAATCTTCATCTTGGACAGATTTGTATAATAAGGATTGAGTAGCCGTTGGATGACAGATTCTGAATCCCGCTGATTCTGATCGCCCATACAATCAGAATCTTGGTTTTCATAAGTAGAGCTTTGTCCGTAGTAGTGCATTCTTGTCGTAATATTTGATTGTCAATCAATTAGATTAAGATTGAAACAATCGAAACTTTCCTTCTATGAAATTCATACCAGATCACTAGCTGTTATGTTGAGTTTTGTGTTTTGCGTCAGAATAATTTTAGCGTCTGCGTCTGCTTCTGCTTCTGAAAAATTTCATCGTCTGCGTCTGCTTCTGAAAAATTTCAGCGTCTGCATCTGAACTTTCTCGTTCTGTGTCTGAATAACTTCTGCGTCTGCTACTGAAAAATTTCATCTCCTGCGTCTGCTTCTGAAAAATTTCAGCGTCTGAATCTGAACTTTAGATTATGTGGGACTTCAAAGAACTTATTTTTCCAGTTTGTAAAGTCTGAAAAGCTTCCTTCTGAGTTTCCAGAACATATATATATATATATATATCTTTATATTCTCGGAATTCTTCTAAAGATCTACATTTCATATTGGACAGAAGATCTTGGTTCTTATCGAGAATATGAGAAGAGTCACCGAGAAAATGTTGGGAGATAGAAAATATCAAAGTATTGACAGCATCTTGAATAGGTTGTTCATCTTCATCAAGAATAATTTGACCAAAGGGGTCGAGTTTGTGAGCATTTAAAATTTGATATCTTTGCTCGTCATTCAGGTAGTTATCCCACCATCCTTTGAGCTGACCAGTGAATCCGGCTATTAAAAGATATGCAACAGAATGATCAGAAGTATCATGAATGGTTTTGTAAGTGTTTGCAAGCATGACCATTTGGGTCAGAATATTTATGAGGTTTTGCTCAGAAACACCATCTATATTCCACTCATAGATAGCATCAGAAGAATATTTGTTTTGGGCTTTAGAAAAGGTTTCTACTGTGAGAATATCAGGAGGAGTGGCACGAGAATAATATAATTTCTGAGGATCCTTCCAGGTGATACGATTTATCTCAGGAAGAGATTCAGTATCGGATTTATCTAAAAGGTTAATTTGGTTGGAAGGTTCAACACGATCTGGAGTGTCTTTAACACTCAGATTTTGTATTAAAGGAGTATCCAGAATTATGGGATTTTTAGGAATCAAAACTGATTTTCCCTTGAGGAGTTTTTTCCTTTCCTCTAAGGCTTTAGCAAATTCAAGACTAGGATTTTTTGGAATTTCAAAATTTTTAAAAAGTGGGGGTTTTAAATCCCTTTTTGAAATTGTTATAGAAGAGGATGAAGAATTATTTTGAGTTAGATTTTCAATCCGATCCAGTTGTTTTCCTATAGTGTAGAGATGTTGATTAGAAAAATTATTTTGTTCAACAATCTTTTTGATGCCTATGCCATCTATTTCAGAGGCAGTTTTGAAAGGAGAGGCAACCATTTCAGTTCCTCGATGTTCAAATTTGATTTTTCTGAGAGGAGGATGATTGGATTCGATGATATGTCCATCGTCCAATTTCCATTTATAAAATTGATCTAAAACAAAAATCTGTTTTTCTTTTAGAAATATATTTTCAAACCAATCAAAGAAGAATATTTCGATTTCATGTTGATACATGTAATCATAATATTCCTTTTTGATTTCAAGAGCTTGATTTCGAAAATTAGTAAAAAACCATTCTCTAAAAAGTTTATTTTCTAATGAATTAAATTCTTTATTTAAAGCAATTCTATCGGGTTCAAAAATTATTTCCAAAACATTGATTTCAGGATCTTCCATTTCGGAAGGAGTAGGATCAGAGAAATCAGGAGTAGTTTGATAAACTGGTCTGGAAATTCCTGACCTGTTATCTATACCACTGATGTTTGGAATAGGAGGAGCACTTGCAGATGTTTCTCCAGGATTATTCGAAGGAATATTTGGAATAATATCAACAGACCTTCGAGAAGAAGTAGGATGCCAGGAAGGGAGTGATCTGATGTCACAAGATCTTCTGGGAATATCAAAAGATTTTCTAGAAAATTGAATTGTCACTCTACCTTCAGGATGTTGAATGATATTAGTGGGATCAGAATTTTGAACAATTGGTTGGGGAATACGATTTTCTAATTCCCATTGATCAGGAAGAGTAATTTGATTCCAAGGAATTGTCCTGGGGATGGTGATATTTGCTTTAGAAATGTCAGTTTGTATTAGAAGGGTTTCTCTATTGGAATTTAATTTAAAAGCTTTGCTGCCAAAAGCAGAATTCATTACCTTGTAATAAACTCTGTAGATTAGGGCTATGGGAATAGATCCTTCAGCTATAGAATAATTATGAGTTTTTATTTGAAGAGTGAGAGATTTTAAAATGTTTTTGTCTTTGAGAGAAACAGTAAGACCAGGGTGACTATCAAAGTGAATTGGTCAACTGCAAAGACTAGTTTCTACGGCTCCAAGAATGGATTCATCGTATTTTAAAAGTCTCGCATCTCTCAAAACAAGAAGTAATGAAGTATCTAAACCTTCTTTGGTTAGGGGTTTTGCACCTACCTGTACCAAACCTATATGCATGTAATTCCATTTTTGAGAATGTTTCTTTATGGAATCCTTATTTAAGAGTTGTATTGAAGCAAAAGAATCAGAAAGAGGAATATCTCTCTCTTCAGTAACAATGACATAGTCATTATTTCCAAAGAGTTTAAATTTAGAGTGTTCATAAATTTTATCCAACTTGACCTTTGGAATGAACCAGATATTCCATAAATTTTATGAACACTCTAAATTTAAACTCTCAGAAATTATATTATTTTCGTGCCACTCCTCCTGATATTCTCACAGAAGAAACCTTTTCTAAAGCCCAAAACAAATATTCTTCTGATGTTATCTATGAGTGGAATATAGATGGTGTTTCTGAGCAAAACCTCATAAATATTCTGACCCAAATGGTCATGCTTGCAAACACTTACAAAACCATTCCTGATACTTCTGATCATTCTGTTGCATATCTTTTAATAGCCGGATTCACTGGTCAGCTCAAAGGATGGTGGGATAACTACCTGAATGACGAGCAAAGATCTCAAATTTTAAATGCTCACAAACTCGACCCCTTGGGTCAAATTATTCTTGATGAAGATGAACAACCTATTCAAGATGCTGTCAATACTTTGATATTTTCTATCTCCCAACATTTTCTCGGTAACTCTTCTCATATTCTCGATAAGAACCAAGATCTTCTGTCCAATATGAAATGTAGATCTTTAGGAGAATTCCGAGAATATAAAGAAGTATTTTTACAAAGAGTTTTCCAAAGAACTGATTGCAATCAATCTTTCTGGAAAGAAAAATTTCTTGCTGGTTTACCAAAACTCATAGGAGAACAAGTTCGCAGTAAGATAAGAGAAGAATATGGAAATCAAATTCCATATGATCATCTTTCTTATGGTGAATTAACCTCTTATGTGTATAAAATTGGAACACAAATGTGCACTAATATACGCCTCCAAAAACAAATCAAGAAAGAACAAAAACTTTCTAAAAAAGGTTTAGGAGATTTTTGTGCACAATATGACCCTTCTTTTGCATCCTTTGAAAAATCTAAATGTTCAGGAAAATGTTCTTCCAAAAAGAAAGAACATAAAAAATTTTATAAGAAACCTTACAAAAAGAAATTTGATAAAAAATCTTTTAAAAAGGAAGAAAACAATAGTTCTGAAAAGGATAAAAAATCCAAAAAACCGAAGAAAAATTTCAAAAACGTCACTTGCTATAACTGTGGCAAAAAAGGTCACACGTCCCGATTTTGCAAAATCAGCAAAAAGGTCAATGAATTAAATTTAGATGAAGACACTATTAATCAGCTCAATCAATTAATGGTTGAAACTGATAAAAGTTCTTCTGAGGAATATGATTTTGAAGAAGGATTACATATTTATGATTTAGAAACTTCTTCTAATACAGAAACCGAAGAAGAAGATTTTGAAATAAATGTTTTGACAAAAGAAGAAGAAGTTCTTCTACAAACTTTTGATCAAATTTCTGATCCTGAAACAAAGTTAAAATATTTGAATAATTTTCAAAAACAAAAACCCTCTGTCCAAACTGATAATCCTTATAATATTTCTAATATCCTCAGCAAAACAAAAAGGTCTGTTTCTAAACCCATTTCTATAAATGATCTTTCTCAAGAAATCAACAAACAAAAGCAAGAAATTCGAGAGCTCAAAACAGCCCAAATTTCTATGCAAAAGGACATTTTGGAACTCAAATTAAAAGGTTTAAATGAAAAACAAAAGGAAGAAGACTTTGAAGACGTTCCTCAACATCCTTCTTCTTCCGACACAAATTTTCTTTTAATGCTTTCTGAAATAACTACTAGAAAATGGATTATAAATATTTCCATAAAAGTCCAAAATGAATTTGTTTTGGAAACCACAGCCCTTTTTGATACTGGTGCAGATCTTAATTGCATAAAAGAAGGTCTTATCCCTACCAAATATTTTGAGAAAACCTACCAATCCCTTAAATCAGCTTCTGGAGACAAGTTGAAAATAAACTTCAAAATTCCTGAAGCAGAAGTTGTGAAAGACCAAATCTCTTTCAAAACTCCTTTTCTTCTTGTTAAAAATACTAAAAAAAATGTTATTTTGGGATCACCTTTCATCAATCTTCTTCAACCTTTTAAAGTTTCTGAACGAGGAATTGAAACCGAAACCTTAGGCAAAAGAATTTGCTTTGATTTCATTTCGAAACCTCAGACCAGAAATTTAAATACCCTTCAAGAACATTCTATTTCCGAGATTAATTGTATCATTCAAAATAAAGAATCTCATTTACAATTTTTGAAAGACGATCTTGAATACAAAAGAATTGACAAAACCCTTTCTGAAGAAAGCCTTCAGAAGAGGATTTTTGATCTTGAAAATCAAATCAAGAATTCTATTTGCTCCAATATTCCAAATGCATTTTGGTCTCGTAAAAGTCACATAGTTGACTTACCCTATAAGCCAGATTTTTCTGAGAAAAATATTCCTACTAAAGCCAGACCTTCTCAAATGAGTCATGAAGTTCTAAATTTCTGTCAAAAGGAAATACAAGAACTCCTTGAGAAAAAGCTTATTAGGAAAAGCCAATCACCTTGGAGTTGCTCTGCTTTCTATGTCAACAAAAATGCTGAACTAGAAAGAGGAGTCCCAAGATTGGTTATTAACTACAAACCTTTGAATATGGCTTTAAAATGGATAAGATATCCAATTCCGAATAAAAAAGATTTGTTAAATAGACTTTATGATGCAAAAATCTTTTCAAAATTTGATATGAAATCCGGTTTTTGGCAAATCCACATCAGCGAAAAGGATCGGTACAAAACAGCCTTTACTGTTCCTTTTGGCCAATATGAATGGAACGTCATGCCTTTTGGATTAAAAAATGCTCCTTCTGAATTTCAAAGGATCATGAATGACATTTTTAATCATTGTTCTGATTATATTATTGTTTACATTGATGATGTTTTAATATTTTCTACCTCCATAGAAAAACATTTCAAACATATCCATCATTTCATAAATGTTGTAAAGAAAAATGGCTTGGTAGTTTCACCTACCAAAATTTCCCTTTTTAAAACCAAAATACGGTTTCTAGGACATTATATTCACCAAGGAACCATCATTCCAATTGAAAGGTCGATAATATTTTCTGAAAAATTTCCTGATGAAATCAGAGACAAAAATCAATTGCAAAGATTTCTTGGAAGCTTGAATTACATTATTGATTTCTTTCCCCGCATCAATATAGTCTGTAAACCACTCCACCAGAGGCTCAAAAAGGATCCTCCACCGTGGACTCAGGTTCATACAGATATAGTGAGACAAATCAAGCGAACTGTCAAGGAAATTCCTTGCCTACATCTCGCTGATCCTCATGCTTTTAAAATTGTTGAAACTGATGCTTCTGATATTGGTTATGGAGGAATATTAAAGCAATCGAAAGACAACAAAGAACAAGTTGTTCAATTTGTCTCCAAACATTGGAACGATTGTCAGAAGAATTACTCCACAATCAAAAAAGAAATTCTTGCTATTGTACTTTCTATTTCTAAGTTTCAAGGTGATCTTTTGAATCAAAAATTTCTATTAAGAATTGATTGTAAATCTGCAAAAGATGTTTTACAAAAAGATGTTCAAAACATTGCTTCTAAATAGATTTTTGCTAGATGGCAAGCCATCTTATCTGTTTTTGATTTTGATATAGAGTTCATTAATGGATCCTCAAATTCTCTCCCAGACTTTCTTACTCGAGAATTTTTACAGGGAAAATGCCTCCAAAGCCTCCCAACAAACCCACCAGAAGAGACAAAGGCAAAGAAATTGCAGAACCCTCTTCTGAGAAAAAATCACCCGGATTAACGAATATCAAAACCTGGCTCCAAGCCACACAACCATCTTTGAATATAACCACCATTTCTAACCAGGCTAAACAAGAGCCTATTTCTCTTTCTAAACAGCCTACCCCTGAACCCTCACAATTTGATATTACACAACTTTCTAGAGAAGAGGCGTTACGACTCCTCCAGCAAGCTTTTAATAGTCAGCCACAGCCTTCCCAGGCAATGGTAAGTTCTGATCCCTCTCCCATAGCAATGGCTAAGGGAAAAACAATTTCTAGCGAGGTGGTAATTCAATCAACCCAAGATACCCCTCCAAAATCAAAGTTTTCTCATAAAACCATATTTCAAAATGTTTGCAACACTGAAAATGGTTTCTATAATGCAGATCCTTATGTTTTTGCTAGAAACATGTTTTCTGAAAATTTTCTTTATACACCCCATGATATTTACAAAACAAGAGAATTTTATGAAAGAATCTTAGAGGAAACCGAATCGGTTACCTTCAAACATTTTTCCAGCCAAGGGCACATAAATTATTCCAAAGCCATAATTCACAGGGTCATCCACCCTTCCCAATGGAAACCAAATCCTCCGGGGTTAACCAAGTTCAATATCAAAACGAATGAAGCCCTTCCATATAAAACATCCTTTTCATATTTTAATTACCAACAGGCTTGGTGGAATACCTTTTGGATAAAGAATGCCAACAATTCCCATACTTGGCTTTTCTATTTTGAAAACTTCAATATCCAAAATCTCCCATATTGGTTTATTCGTTGGTGGGATCATTTGGGACCCATCGATGAAATCATCCATCCAAAGCTCATACCCAGTTACGATCTCTTTCTAGAAAAATTCTCTCCACTTCCATACGAGAAAAGTCTCCCCAAACTAATGCTCTTTTTCTATTACTTCGGCCTATCATGGGTCACCGGATGGTATTTTGAATACAGAAAATCCAATGATAGCAATATTCCTATCCTCATCAGACGATTCAAAGTCAAATGGTGGGATGGTTTCAAATTTTTCCATAAGGCCACCAGAACAGCAGTGGCAGACTGGTTGATTGCTAGGGGTAATAAACCTATCACCAATGAAGAAGTTACCCCCTTTTTACATGATAAAGGATTTGTACTTTCTAGACTGGCTTCTGCCCAATCCCTTCAACAATTAACAGGAATGTTGAAGCAAGCTCTTTCTGATCTGGAAGAAGCAAGTTCTCAGCAATCTCATCACAGTGGAAATTCCAATGAGGATGACTGCTATGGCATCCCTGGAATAAGTCCCATCCCTCGCAATTGGGCAAGTGTGAAAGATGATGAGGAAGAAGAAGAAGAGCCAGCAGAAGACCTTTCCAAATTTTCATAAAGGAAAAAAGCAAAGATTCCTGACGACAACATCATGACTGAGCCGAAAGGAGTCCGCGTGCTTTCCCATTTTTCAAGACTTTTAATAACTTGAATTACTATTCACTGTAACACTGTGCACTTACTACTGTTTGCTACAGTATTACCCGTGAACAATTTCTACAGGAACCTTGCCTGCTTATAAAAGAGAACCCTCATTCTCTAACGAGGACATCTGAAAACATTCGGAAAAATTCTTCAGAACCTCTCACTTTCTCAACCCTTCTGAAAGTCTTCCAAGTCCCTTTCCACCCTTTCAATATTTTCTAAACCATCAGACAAGTTAGACCAGTTCTTTCTATATCCTTTCTAGTCCAAGTAAGCTCCTGGTCCTAGCTAAAGTCTTGGTCTTTCTAGAGTTCTTTTATAGAGTAGAAAAACTTGTCGTTCTAGACTACAATAGTCTTAAGAACGAAAGAATTTCTATCAAAGAAATTTTCATTATCCTGCACTTGTATTTCAATATCTCACTTCAATATCTACTTTGTAATCTTTCAATTTTGTTGCTGTAATCTTTCGGAATCATTTATATATATCAGTCATTTCTTATTTCTTTATTGCATTTACTTATACATACCTCACAAACGGCTGGTCGAACCGCCTGTGGATGGTTTGTACTTTAATTCTGCACCTTAATTTACAGCAATTTTCTGCATTTGTTATATATCCTTACTTCTTCTTACCGTTTTACCCTTTTATTCTCGAATAGCAATACCACCTACATGGTTGGTTTAGAATTACTAGCAATTATCCTTATTATCCTTTATATTCTGTTCGGATTCTTCTTAATGTTAAATGCGCGCTATTTTATTTAATCTAATTTATTTAATCTGTTTCTGTGTTGAATATATATATTCTATCTTGTTATTCATCCTTGCATTTCATAGAGCCTTTTCTACTCCTATTGATTTAAATAATATTTCTATTTGTATAGACTCTTTTATAAACGATTATTATTGGAGACTCCGTGGAATAAATCAAATTTTAAATATACTCAGAAGCTATCTTCTACATCTATTTCTCTTCTCTTTATAGATCCCCAGATCCTTGGATATATATATATATATATATATATATATATTCCTGAAATAAAATGATTCAGAATAAGTATCAGATTTACAATTACTAAAGAAGGTTTTGTTAACATCAAAATTAGTAGGAATTTTCCTCAACAATTGGGAGTAGAATGCTAGTATCACAGGTTCGGAGTTCAACTCCAGTCATTTGCAAAGGGCAAAGCAAAAGTTAAAGAGTAAGGAAAGTTAGAAATATGACAAAAAAAAAAAAAAGAAGTCCACACCGAGTAGAATTAGGAAATGAATTCCAAGTGGATTTTCTTTCTTTCTTTTTTATTTGCTTGGCCGATAACTCTTGCCAATAATTTGATATCAAGACAAACAAGAAAACCCTTCTCCAACTTGGGATATTTGGACGTTCATAAATAATAATTAATCTCGGGTCAGATTTCGTTCACGGATTTAAACCGGAGACAACATTCTAACATGCCGCATCCATCCATCCGTCACTTCGTTTCACTGCTATGTTTTGCATAATGGCGTTGTTAAGATTCAGGATCAGCTGCGTAGTCACCATTTTGCTGATGCTTGTCCAATATGAAACCATGCAAGACTTCTTCCATCGTTTGGGACCCGGCGGAAACAGCATTGAAGCAGTTTGCAGCTCTCCGAGGAGCCGCTGCAACGGACTTGGAACAACCTGCCCCGTTCGAATGTTCGGCCTACCCAAATGAGGAAGCAAAAGCTTTCTATATCAGTCGCCGTGCACCCATGTGCAATACCCAATGAACGCACCTGATATGTTTGTCCTCATCGACGGGGTGTTCAGTCGTCCGGTACTCTTTGCGCACCTTATATTTATTGAGTGTGGTAGCCCCTCCTAGCTCTTCATTCGAAAGATAGAAACACTGAATATTGATGAATCGAAAATTGAAAATTCTGTTTATCGGTCTATCTTCGTTCATTAGGTTAAGAAGTTAACGATACTGTACCAGACTGATAATGATAAACAAACACATTCACTCTCCGATTAAGTAATAATTATGTTGTTAAGCCTTTTCGCACTATTATTAGATTAATGGTTTCTATATTTCCCGAGTCAACAGTTGTTGATAAATTTCTAAGTCTTGGGCAATGCTCGTGAAAGAATTTGTCATGTTCTTTTTTAGTTTGTATGTTTAGTTAAGTTATATACGCTCTAGTGTTATGGATAATTAATTCGATTTAATTGGGATGATACTCATTTTTGTGTTGGTCGACTATTGTTGTCTTGTTTCCTCTTGTCCTGTGTACCAAAGATGGCAGATACCTATGATCATGGTCCTCGTTTTCTCTTTTGTTGAAGATGTGTTTATGATTCATGTGTTCGTCTCTGCCTAATGTTTAGATATCATTATGAATTCTCTTTCACGAAACAAATCATTATTGCAAAACTAAATCACAATTTCAATCACGCAAGTATTCACGGGAAAATACACAAGTATTTATTCTGATGCAGATAGGATCAAATATGCTTTGATTCACCTCTTTTGACGTGCTATAATATTTATCCTTGCTCTTTTCTAAACCGGAGATGAACCGTGATAGGTCTAACTCTACTTAGTATCAGTACTCAACAAAAAGTTCTCAAGGCCCTTGATGCATGCAAGTGCTCCGGCTGTGGTTTTTGAAGGCAGGACTGCTTGTTCCGTCTCACATTCATATACCACATCCACCAGTGTCTGCTTCTCTGAAATTGATGTAAGTTGAAATGTAGTTTTGTAAAAGGTGAAGCCAAGATCAAGGTGACCCCCTTCTATCACTTGTAACCCAATTCGATGCAACGACTCATTGAGTTCCACAATCTTCTCCTTCTGGTACTTCATATTTGGCACATCTGAAGTTTATTTGGAAAAATGTTAATGGACTGTAACTAACCCTCATTATAGATCTTGAAAAATGAAAGCGCATGCTTTGTGAAATAGGTCTCTACAGGATACATTTAGCACAATGCCTATACAAGTCTCCGCTATGACAAAAGCTTCACTTTTCTCAATGCTTTCCTATTTTGAATCAAGAAATAATGTCATCGCCAAGAGTACAGAGATGCACTGCTTCAGCTGCTAAGCCCTTGGTGTGATAGATTGAACTAGTCATCAACATCTGGCAAATCTTACATAAAGCCTAGATGGAGTCCAACAAAAGACTAGGACAACCCACATGAGATCCCTAACCCTAACGTGATTGACTTCAATCCGGCATGCCCATTCTTGAGTTTTCCCCTTTATAAGTGTAAGAAAAGAACTGTGACTCACCAGGGCCAAAATTGAAAAGAATGACCGAACCAAGGCCACCATCTCCGTCAATGATCTCTCCATTCTGCACTAGGTTTGGCAAGACCTGTGGAACTATAGAGTATAGATCCTTGGACAAACACTTCCACAGTGAATCAATCCCGACATCGGCAGTCACTTGAGTCTTGGCTTCTTTCATCGTTAGCACTTAGCTTCCAGAATTTTACGGAGATTGCGATATGGTGATAATCTTGAAGTGACTGTTACTTTTGGTAACAATACAGAGGTATTGTTCTTCTTCTTTTGTTTTGCTAAAGAGGCATTGTTCTTCATATAAAGAGCAGTAAAGAGTACTGAGAAAGGGACAAAAAAAGAGCATCTTTCATCGTAAGTGCAGAGAGATGGTTTCGTGTGGAAATTAGATACCTCTTATCTCTCTTCTTGTCGCCTGGTAAAAGACTGAAGTAGTGGTTGGTAGTGTGTGCATACTGTAATGCTGTCGCTTTTATAACCTTAATTTTTCTGCAAAGATCTGGCCATCTTTCAACCTCAGTTTCCTATCGCTTTTTTTTGTGCGTAATGTTGTCGCACTAATCTGCGCCACGTCTTATTGGTCATTGTGCATTCTTGGCTGGAATTATTAACCCAGATGCGTACTGACCAGATGCAGCGGCCCGTTCGAATTGTTTTTGTTAAAACGTAAAACTATATTGTAATTTTTATGAATGTTTTTGTCACGCCCCGAAACCCCCGTCGAGCTCGCGACATCCCTCTCAGGTCAAACGGTTGCGACGTCCCTGGTTATCGCCGACCTCAACTAAGCATCAGAGATTTAATCGTGCAAACGGAAACCATAAACACCCTGACAAATTAAACTGGGGAGAATTAGGAGAATATACATTTCCATTTCTTGTTCAACTTGTTCCACCATATATACAATAAAAAAAACCTCAGTGCACACTTTACTGAAACTATCAAAATCAAAAAGGAGTCGATGACCTGACGTTCAACCTCAAAAATGGTTCTCATACAAGGCAAGCTTTCCCACTTCTACAAACACGGTCGTCGTGTGTCTTATCCAGGTCATCCCGTCAACTAGTGGCGGTGGTGGAGGGTTCATCGCTCAGGTTGAGATTCTGAAAATTGGTGATTGAAAAAACCGTGAGAACACTTCTCAGTAAATTCACCCCTAAACCCAACCTAGGCTATCACGTACCTCCAGACAATCACACAGACACATGTGCATTCGTACACATCAAGACATCACATCTCAGGCACATCAAATAATATTGCCAGGCTCAATCATGCGTACAACAGCATTCAAACTCAATCATGTCAGATGTAAACACGCGCATGTACCACTCTCATCCCACTGTTCCTTCCATCCTCATTCCTCTTTCACATTTCTCGCCAGTGACCCGCGTTGAAGTACATGCCTCAGGCACACTACGACCATTCATTTTCCACAACACTCGCCAGTAACCCGCGTTGAAGTACACGCCTCAGGCACACTACGATCATTTACCACATCCGGCTCGTGTACCCGTTCACGCCTCAGGCCCCAATCGCGACCTGAGCATCACACACCTCAGGCCTGATCCCAACTCAGCCCGCGCCAAATGCGACAGGCCTACATGATTGGAACCCGAACTTATGATGCCTCGGTCCAATCCCGGTCTTACCCGAGCTGATCGTGCCTCGGACCGATTCTCATTCTTGCTTTTTCAAGCCTCAGCATGTGCCAAATGCAACAGACCTACGTGATCGCGGCCCGAGTTTATGATACTTGGCCCGATCTCAAACTCGCACTTTCGCACTTTCGCACTTTTCGACCATCACTTGCCACACTACAATTTCCTTCTCACTCATGCCCACGCTCCACACGCATTTATCACACGCAACTGGCCCTTCACACGTGGCCCGCACACGCATTATTTTACACGTAGCTCATGCACATTCAGCATAGGACATGGCAATACCAATAATTAATTTAATCTAATTCACGTGTGCACCCAACAAGCATATACAATCACCCAATTGCACAACAACATACTCAATTTAATCACCACAATTTATTTATAATTTAAATATACATCAAACATGTAAATTCTCATTTTTCTCCCACCAAACGGCGTCGGATTAATTCCAATCCTTCACGGAACTTTCTCGCCATAAAATACCGGTTCTAAAAATTCAACTTGCATCCCGAACAAATCATCACAGCCCCGTGAACAGTAAATCACAGCTCGTGAATAGTAATTCGCAACCCACTATTATTCTGAATTTTCCAATAAAAATTTTCTAGTTTCAATTCTAAGGCACGCCACCTAATCCCACTTCTAAATCATGCCATTCCAAACCTAATCTATTCCTGATTTCTCCCAAAATCGCCTGTCGATACCCGAAATCCTAAATTGGGTTTAGAGCGCGACTTACCCGCGTTCTAGACTATCGCGGCTAGAACGGAAAGAGGCAGCACTCTATGGTGATGGCGTACGGCTCACGGCGGCGTCCGGCTTGAGCGGCGGCGGTCCGGCGGCGGCATGGGTCTTGCACGGCTGTGGGTGGTTCACGGTGGGAGAGAGAAAGGGAGAGAAAGAGAGAGACGGCGGCTGGTGGTGGTGACTTGTGGCTGGTACGGCGGCTTGAGGGCGGTCCGGACGTGCGGCGGTGCCGGCGGTGGAGGAAGAACGGCCAAGGAAAGCCCACGGTGGAGGAAAGAAGAAAAAAAACCAAATGGGGGGGTGGTCTCGACAAAAGGGGGAAAGGGGAAAGACCGAATGGGAGGGGGGGGAGAGAGGAGAGAGAGAGGGACTTATCTTGACTCAAATAGTGCTTCTTGGACCAAAGGTGGAAATGACCAAATTACCCTTTCCTCACAATTTTAATCCAACGGTCCCGATTCGATCTTATCTTGATCCGACGGCCGAGATCGATTCTTGCACAAAAATATCCAAGGGCATACTTGTAATTTCCTAAAAAGCCAAGGGTAAAATTGTCCAATCAAAATTTTAGGGCAAAAATTACCAAAATGTCCTTTATCCTTAAAGCTTGCCCTTTAATAAATCCTAGGGGTATTTTGGTCACTCTCTCTGTTTCTTGCCCAAATCGAATTTTTCCGAAGGATTTAAGCGCACCAAAAAAATTGACACGTGTCACGTACAACGTCGTCCTAACGTTCCGGCGTGACTTCCTAATTTTCCGGTGTCCAATTTGGGAAAAAATTCCATAATTAAATTCTATTAAACGCAACTCGAGCGTTTCTCGAGCTAACGGGCGGCTTGCTGGGGAAATTCGCAGAATCGACTCATGACTGATACTGAATCGAGTCACGTGCAAGTCCGTTCGGTGTGTGACAACCTCAGTTGTCATTAAAATCGCGAAGATCAATCACTTGATCCGAGGGGTACGATCGTTTGGTATAATTTCGGAATCATTCGTCAAGTCGTTTCGTGGTCCAATGGAATCACCCGCGATCCACTACTAGGACAGTGGCGAACTGAGCCCTAACTATCTTTGGATCGGCCAACAGTGGCTCAAAATATTACTTTCGCGATTTAACGGTCGAAATCCATTCATGGTTGAATTTTCTTTAGTCGCGTGAATTTAATTCCCCTATTAGCCTTTCCCTAATAGTTAGCATTCCCAGGAATGATCAGTTCCGGGCGAGAATTTACTGCAAGCACATTTCATAAAACTCAGTTATTTCATAATTTCCAATTGGCGAAAATTTCGGAATGTCACAGTTTTTGTACATCTTTATCTCTCTTTTCAACTTCTATTTATAAGAAGTTAAGGATATAAACAAATCAACAATAAATCAAAAAGAAATCAAGGAGTGATTGCAAGAGATTCACTGAATATCAGGAGCAATTGCTGAATATTAAGAATGGTTGTTAGAGATATGCTGAATATCAGATTCCAGATTTGATATCCTTAGACATCCCCCGCAAGCTGATGTGAGAGATCTCATAGTAAGCTTGTACTACATTAGACGAAATCGAGTGATAGATAGGGCTTAGGTGAAGATGTCCGCAAGTTGATCTATGGAGGAGATGTATTGAACTTGGAATTGCTTCTGAACCACCCGTTCCCGAACAAAATGATAGTTAATCTCAACATGCTTCGTTCGGGCATGAAAAACGAGATTACCAGTGAGGTAAATAGCCGAAATATTGTCACACCATAAGACAGGAGGACTCGACAAGGAGACATGGAGGTCCCGTGTCAAAGGATATCAAATCTGGAATCTGATATTCAGCAGATCTCTAACAACCATTCCCGATATTCAGCAATCGCTCCTGATATTCAACGAATTTCTTGTAATCACTCCTTGATTTCTTTCTGATTTATTGTTGATTTGTTTATATCCTTAACTTCTTATAAATTGAAGTTGAAAAGAGATAAAGATGTACAAAAACATTCATAAAAATTACAATATAGTTTTACGTTTTAACATGGTATCAGAGCAGATAAAGGCGCTGAGGGTGACCCAGTTAAAATTATATCATCTACATATAGCAAGAGAAAGACATTGTATGCTGCCGAGTGAAGCATACATAAAGAGGAGTCAGCGCGAGATACTTGAAACCCAAGAGAGAGAAGGAAAGAACTTAGTCGTTGGTACCATGTACGCGGTGCCTATTTTAGTCCATAAAGTGAACGTTGAAGACAGCATACATGGTGAGGATGAGTAGACTCGACGAAGCCTGGAGGCTGCTGCATATAAATTTCCTCTTCAAGATGACTATGGAGAAAAGCATTCTTCATGTCCAATTGTCGAAGCTGCCACCCTTGATTGAAGGCAAGAGAAATAACGGTGCAAACCGTTACATGTTTTACCACGGGACTAAAAGTTTCATGAAAATCTACCCCTTCTTGTTGATTGAAGCCTTTGGCGACTAACCGAGCCTTGTATCTTTCAAGGGATCCGTCAGCCTTCAGTTTGACTCAAAATACCCACTTACAACCAATGGGTTTGCACTGTTTCGGTGGAGATACAAGAGTCCAAGTCTGATTATGCATCAAGGCAGTGTATTCTTCATTCATAGCTGCTCGTCATGCTTGATCTTTATTTGCTTGAGTGAAGGAAGTCGATGTCGATATTGAGGAAGCTTCGGTTTGCAGGGCATAAGTGTGATCAGCCCAAAGTTGACGCCGTGCCAAAGTTCCATCCTGCAGCCTTGTCACCATAGGATGAGATGAGGTAGTTGGCGGTGAAGGAGAGTTGGAGGTGCTGTCACTATCATTTCGAACATCAGCAATGGGTGGATTTGGGAGCAAAGATGACTCCGATTATGAAAAAGGTGTTGGAGAATTTTGCCGAACCTGTACGGGAGAAAGAAAATTAGTTCGGGCAGTAGAAATGCGCTCCATTGACTGAGGTTGTTGCACGTTTTTGTTCAAAAATGGAGGGAGCATAAGACATTCTGGAGCCGCAACAGTGGTTTGACAAGCATTCATTGGACCAGAAGTAGTACAGGGAAATAATTGCTCATAAAAAATTGCATCGTTGGTGATGTAGATGCGACGATCTCTTAGAGAATAGCAACGGTAGCCCTTGTAGCACGACGAATATCCTAGAAAAATGTATAAATGAGATATGGATTGGAGCTTATTCTTTGCATAAGATCGAAGATTGAGGTAAACCGCACACCCGAAAAATCTTGAGATGCTGAATAGAGGGAACAGCTTTATGAAGTGTCTCCCATGGTGTTCGGTTTTGTAGAACTGGTGTCGGCAGCCGATTGATAATATGTACTGCAATCTCAAATGCAAAATCCCAGAAGCGAGGCGACACAAACGCATGGTTAAGCATTGAAAGGCCCATTTCAACAATATGGCGATGCTTTCTCTCAGCTGTGCCATTTTGATGATGTTGATGAGGACATGAGGTCCTTTGACGAATGCCACGATCCTATAATAAATGCTGAAAAGCGGCCGAGAGAAATTCGCATACACAATCACACTGAATGGCTTTGACTGTGGTGGAAAATTGATTTTCCACAAAATTAAGGAACACAGAGAAAATGGAGAGGAATTGATCACAAGATTGCAACATGTATAGCCATGTAAATTTGGAATAGTCATCAACAAAACAAATATAATACCGATTATTAGATGTAGAGGTTACAGGAGCTGGACCCCATACATCAAAGTGAATTAACTGCAACGGAAAGGTAGACCTATGATGGGTGGGTGCATGAAATTGACTATAACTCTTACTAGACATACATGCAGGACACGGTAAAAGTGTCACCGGTGATTTATTAAGAACTTGACAAACAACTGAGAAGGCGGCATGACCAAGTCGGTTGTGCCACAGACGAACAAAATTGGTTGCAGAGGCTTGGAACACGGACGGAGATGACAATTGCACAGAAGACGCTGGAGTGGAATAAAGATCGTGATCAGTTTCCCCTTGAAGTAGAGTTCTCCTCGTGTGAAGACACTTCACAGAAAAGGAGTTTGATGAGAATAGGAAATCACAGTTGTTTTCTTGACAAAACTGACGTACAGATAGCAAATTCTTTTTGATTGTGGGAACAGCGAGAACATTAGACATACGAAAATGAGGAGAAACATAGCTACCTATGTGAGTAATAGGTAGATGGGACCCCGTTATCTATGGTGACTTGTTGGGATCCAAAATAAGGCTGAACATTAGACAAACCAGAGGGATTATTTGTCATATGGTGGGTAGCACCAGAATCAGGATACCAAGACTCATTGGAGAAGATGGAAGGTGGAGGAGGAATTTCAGCCAAGTTGAGTTGAGGAGAAAATTCGGATGGTGGATGCTAAAGATATCTGTCATGGCACATTGGCACCGTGACCGTGTTTGTTACAAATCTGACACCAAAGATTGCTTCGTCTCTGACTCTGGTTATTGCCAAAAGATGGATTGAAATTGGTGTTGAGATTCCGATTGTGATATTGTTGGCCAGGCCCTTGATAATTTCTGTCTCTTCCTTCTTGATTCCGATTTTGGAAAGAATGCCCGTTATCTCGACAATAGATTTGATGTCCTTTGACAGTTTTATTGCCTCGAGAATGACTTTACATGAAACTAACGTCAAGGAAATTTCTTTGTTGTGTCAAATGAACGACATCAGTACGTCATCTTCATCATTTTCTTTCATCATCTTCAATAAGTCACGCAAAGAGGCATCCGTGTTTTATAACGTGTACTGTCTCTTTTCTATTTTTTAGCCAGCCTCGTGAAACAGGTGAAGCATTTTCAGTTCTTAATTCTTGCAAAGCACTTTAGGTTGAACAACTACTTTGTTGGATCGTATGAAACAACTGCTTCTTTAGAAAGCTCTGACGTGAACCGTATATGAAGTACCCTCTGATGGTTCTGTTGCCAGAACTCGAAGTTCTACAATTTCTTTTTCTTTTTCTTTTTTATATGGGTCGAACTTAAAGAAGAATATGGCATTGTCCATGCGTTTCTGTTTGTCCCCTAGTTTTTTCAGATGAAGAAATGTCACATGCTTGTGTAGTCCCACCATAAAGTGCTTAAGAGAGTCAACCAATCGTCGCAGATCTCCATGGAGCTAAAATGAAAAACATACAGAAACATGTCTATGGATGCAAAAAATGTGAATTAGGTTGAGCATGGTAACCATTCTGTGCTCAGAATCAGATTCTGATAAAAAATGATTCTTTTTTATTCTGTGCCCGGGAACTGATTCTGAGCATTTAAAAGTGTTTGGTAATGGCCCAAAATTTCTATTCCTGAAATAGTAAAAGAACAGAAATGTATTTGGTAATGGCATAAAATTTCTTTTTATTAATAATATTTTAATAATATATTTATATATTTTAATATTTCTTTTTTTTCTTTTTTTCTTTTCCTCCTTGGCCATGGCCAGTAAATTTTTTTTAATTAATAATAATTTTATTAAAAATAATTTTTTATTGTTTTTGGCCATGGCTGGTAAATTTTTTTTATTAATAATATATATTTTTTTTGCCATGGCCGGTAAAATATTTTTTATTAAAATTTTAATAAAGAATATTTTACTGAAAATATTTTTTTATTTTGTTTGCCATGGCCTGGTCGCCAGTTATAACTAATAAAATATTTTTTTATAAATATTTTTTTATTAATAATATTTTTATTAAAATTTTTAATATTTATTATTGAAAATATTTTTTTATTATTTTTTGCCATGGCCTGGTCATCGGCCATAACCGGTAAAATATTTTTTTTATTAAAATTTTTTATTAATAATATGTTTATTGAAAATATTTTTTTTCCTTTTTTTTGCCATGGCCTGGTCGCCGGCCACAACTTGTAAAATATTTTTTTATAATATTTTTTTATTAATAATATTTTTATTAAAATATTTTAATATTTATTATTGAAAATATTTTTTTACTTTTTTTTTGCCATGGCCTGGTCGTCGGCCATAACCGGTAAAAAAAATTTTTATTAATAAAATTTTTTATTAAAATATTTTTATTGAAAATATTTTTCCCTTTTTTTTGCCATGGCCTGATCGCTAGCCATGGTCGATAAATTTTTTTTATTAATAATATTTTTTTTCATGGCCTAGTCGCTGGCCATGGCTAGGAAAATAATTTTTTTTCATGTCCGGTAAAATATTTTTTTATTAATAATATTTTTTTATTAAAATATTTTAATCTTGCCAGATACGGCGAGGGTGGCTCTCGCGCCGAACATTAGAAGCTACATTAAAAATCAAGAAAAGGAAGAAGAAAAAAAAATTAATTCTCATTTTTGTTCCCAGAATCAAGAAGCTACTTTTTTTTAATTCTCGATTCTTTTCCAAAACTGATTCTGAGATCAATTTTTGGCAAAATTGTATCCGGGCACAAAAATTTTAACAAACGGATTTCTGTTCCCAAACTGATTTTAGGAAAAAAAATAGAATCAAATACTATTTGGCAAGTTGCCAAATAAATCCTTAGAGTTATGTAAATACGTGCCACACAGATGGGACTTCAGCTTTGTATATTCCCTTGGCTAGCTGGCTTCTGAGACTTTCTTTTCATTCTCAAAGATGGTCAAAATCAGCGGCTATACGTTTCTCGCTGTACTAGCAATTTTGGTGGGACTTTCAGTTCAACAGGTTTGGTTCGACGGCTACATCTTACTGCAACCGACCAGGGACCCGCTGCTTTCCACACACATTTAAATGCCCAGAGAGCCCATATTAACCATTTCTTTTTTTTTTTTTGGTCAGAGATATGAACCATTTCAAATGATTAGAAAAGGTTACCATATGTCATTGGGAAAAATTGTCCAAAAAATTCTAAATTTATTACACTTTTTCTAATTCAATTCTAAACCTTTCAAGTTTATCAATTGAGTTCTAAACATTTTCATTTTTTGCCAATTAAGTTCATCCAGCTAATTTTGGTTGCCCGGAGCTAACGTGGACGCCAGTTGGCGCTAGCCGTCTAGCTAACGTTGACGTGGCAATTTATAATATTTTTTTGAAAATTTTTATATATTTTTTTTTCCTTTTCTTTTTTTTTTTTCTGCCCTTCTTCACTCTGGCCAATTGCTAGACCGGCCAAAAACAAGGGCTGGCAAGGTCAACCTCGCTGGCCTCTCGCTAGGCGTGGTCAAATTTCACCCAACCTTGTCGTCCCGACCCAAGTGATGCCGACGGCGAGATCGGTCTCGCCAGATCTGGGTGAGGTTGAGCCTCGCCCAGCCAAGGCGATGCCAACCTCGCCGTTGAGCCTTGCCTAGCCAAGGCGAGGTCGACCTCGCCGTTGCCTGGGTCAGGACGGTGAGGTCGGGTGAGGTTCAACCTCGCCTAGCTAGGGGCCGGTGAGGCTCGCCCTCACCAATGGTTGGCGAGGGTGAGCTTCGCCAGAGGTCAACGATGTCGACCTTGTCGGCCAGAGGGAAGAAGGCAAAAAAAAAGGAAAAAATATTAAAAATTGTCACGTCAGCGTTGATCGAACAGCGTCCACGTCAGCTCCGGGCAACCAAAATTGGCCGAATGGACTCAATTGGTAAGAAGTGAAAAGGTTTCAATTAACAAATTTGAAAGGTTTAGGACTGACTTGATAAAAGTGCAATAGGTTTAGGACTTTTTGAACAATTTTCCCAAATGTCGATTGCAATTGGCCCACTTGTGATTCCCAATGCAGAAGTAAGATAACCTCTGTTGATCCCTATATTGCAACTAATTCAGAGCAAGCGATTATGCTTCCTACGTCGAATGCTTACCGAGACTTGGGATCAAAATTCAGAACGCAAGCCGAACTGCATCGGACTTGGTTCTTCATGCTACGATCCTTGTTTCATTGGCGTAGATGGGATTGTCTTCTACTTCCCCGGCAAGACCAACCAAACTTTCAGTTTAGTTTCGGACCCTGCCCTCCAAATCAATGCGCGCTTCATTGGCCATAGACCAGCCGGTCGAGCCCGAGACACCACATGGATTCAGGCACTCGGAATCGTCTCCAACTCCCAGTCCTTCACCTTGGAAGCAACAAGAGCCGAGACTTGGGATGATCAGATTGATCATCTGATTTTCGCTCACTAACGGAAATGAAATAGGAATACCACAAAACCCTCTGTCCACATGGTACTCTGAGGCCGAAGACACAAAGGTTGAGACAGTATCGAGCAGGAACAGTGTAACAGTGACCTTAGAAGACATGGCTGAGATTTTGGTGAACGTGGTTCCTATTACAAAAGAAGATGATAGGATTAACAATATATGTTGCCTTCTGATGATTGCTTTGCTCACTTGGAAGTGCAGTTCAGGTTCTTTCGTCTGTTGCCGAAGGTGGACAGTGTGCTCGGATGGACTTATCAGCCCGATTGTGTGAAGCCAGCAAAGCCCAGTGTGGCTCTGCCTGTGGTGGGAGGTGAAGATAAGTATAGGACTACTTCACTTATCTCTGCAGACTGCAAGCTTTGCCTTTACGCTCCAGGAAGTGATAATGAGGACCGACAGAGCTCATTGGCATATTGGATTGCACCAGAGGTGTCTCCACCGGTTCTGGTGATGGCATGAGTTTATAAAAATGAATGTCTTCGTCAGAAATATCATCACTCGTTATCATTACAAAACATGTCAGATGGTCCTGCGTCGCCCCTAATAATCCAATTAAGGGAAAGAATAAAAGGCCTAGTACCGTAATGCCGTATCTCTTATTCACATCGTTTTGCCTTATGTCTTGGAAAGATCCTAAAACTAATCTCCAACTTAGCTTCTTGCCATTCCAAGGGGAAACAAAACATCATAATTTGTCCTCCAGTTTGAAACGTAAGTTCATACGAGAAATCTAGCTTAAAAGTTGCTAGAACTGTAGAGCTATGATCTACCACTAATGCATAGAGTTCAAAAAGAGACCGACAGCGAACAGAATATACCAAAAACTAGTGAAAAGGACGTGAGGAACTGTGTACCGTATGAGAACATACGACTTTGCATTAAAAGAGGGTGCACGTAATTATATGGCCCATCATCACCAGTCTCCTTGAACTAACAAAATGGGTCTAAAGTTGTAGTTGTTTGGAGAAGAGGACCCGGGAAGAGTTTCCAGATTTATCCCTCAAGCATCGTAAAGAAATCAAAAGACAACAAGAATACTTGTACAAGAAAACATCTAGAAGAGGAATCATTTCAGACTGTCTTTATTCCTCATACTTGTTCTGTAAATGAAAGTGTATAAATCCAACCAAATCATTACCTTTTCTTATCGCTAACAAGAACATGGGCATCCAATACCCAGACAAATTGAGAATCACAAGAACAATAGAATCTTGAAGTTGCACTTATAAAACGTTCCATAATTTGATCAGCACCTAGCTCTAGTCTACACAAACTCCACGAGGTAATCAGCTAAAGAACAGGAGAAAAATGACGAGGAAGAAGAAACGAAAATGAAAACCTCCATCCTTTGATTCAGGAGGTTTCTTCTCATCTTCCACGAGGATTTACCAGCTGAGAGAACACAGCACTTGTGGCAGCATCCTCAGCATCATCATCAGTTCCGCCATCTATCATGCTCGTGCTGTTATCGAAGGGCTCCAGTGGTGTCAGCTGAATGCCCGGAATATGGTTTGTGCTGTTATCTTCCGGATCCATCAGAGCCGAGGATGTTTCCTCGAGCTGGAGGGCATATTCGAGATTCCACAGCACATCCCCCATTGACGGCCTATCAACTCCATGCTCAGCCAGGCATTTCTCAGCAGTCTCTCCAAACTTCTTGAGAGATGCCGGGTTAACCTTCCCCACAAGATTCGAGTCCATAATTTGATCCAACATACCCTTCTTTTGCCAGCTCATCGCCCACTCTGCAATATTCACTTGCTCCCTTGGAAGTACTGGGTTCAAAGCAGGTCTAGTGCAGAGAACTTCCATTAAAACAACTCCAAAGGAATACACATCAGATTTCTCAGTTAGCTGCTGCCTTCTGAAGTACTCGGGGTCCAGGTAACCAAAACTGCCCTTAACTGCAGTGCTGACATGAGTCTGATCCAGTGCGGGCCCCGTCTTCGAGAGGCCAAAGTCAGCAACTTTAGCAACGAAGTTCTCATCCAATAGAATGTTTGTTGTCTTGACATCTCTGTGAATAATGCTTTGAGCTGCACCTGTGTGGAGATAATGCAGTCCCCTTGCAGCCCCAATGCAGATCTCTAGGCGCTGCTTCCATGGAAGAGGAGGTAGATCCGTTCCATACAGATGGCTCCTGAGTGGCCCATTTGCCATATATTCATACACGAGAATCATTTCTGAGCGCTCATCGCAATAGCCAATAAGAGAAACAAGATGGCGGTGGCGGAGCTTAGATAACATTTCAATCTCAGTTCGAAATTCAGCAAGGCCTTGCTCGGATCCTGGGTTACCTCTCTTGACAGCCACTCTAGTTCCATCCTCTAGCGTTCCCTTATACACCCTGCCAAAGCCGCCAACGCCGAGAAGCAGGCTCTCGTCAAACTTGTTGGTCGCATCTAGGATCTCTTGGAATGTGAAAATTTTTCCTAGGTTGGAGGAAGCCAAAGATATGCAGCTAGCAGTTCCACTTTTTTGAGAGGTTGTAGACATCTTGGTCATGGTCTGGGAATTTCCATATAAAGGCAGTGGTAACATTGGATGTGGCTGGTGAGCTGTTTTTGACCTCCGAGCTGCCAAGCAACAGTAACAGAAAACAACAAATGCCACGGCAACCAGAGCTCCAACAATACAGCCAACGATAATTGCTATCCTGCTCTTCTTTGAAGACGACTCAGGAAGAAGGCTCCGGACAGAAGAGAGCCCATCTAAGCTTTTTGCTTCATTGCTGATTTTCATGATCTCCAGCCCATTCATTATGGCATCAGTGACATCGGACAAAGTGTCTGGACCTACGCTAACAGTAAAAGTACTCGATCCGTTGGAAGAGTTAGCGATAAAATCCATGTAGTATGGCACGGCCAAGTCACCAGTTATGGTTGAGAGATCGAGGCTTCCCCGAGCGATGTCGGAGTTTATGTAGAGGTTGAACACGAGATAATTGAGGGCCTTGCTGACTATATCACAGAAATGCACCCGCACGAAATACTTGTAGTCAGGATCGACACGGAAGACCCAAGTTATGTTGAAGTTCACATTAGCAACATCGGCATTTGCCATGGTTTCAGCCGTCGCGTATACCAAATTAGGCGCTATCTCTTTCGTGACTGTGACAGGATACTTAATTGACGAAGGGTTGATAGAGACATTTGCGGCAGAGCTGTTGACATGGAGATATTTGACATCATTCTCCCAAGTTCTTCCAAGGGTATCATTTTGAGCAGTGAGCAGTGGACCCCCCATATTCAAACGGTACACAGTTTCAAGGGCAAGTTCAGAGAGGCCGCTGAAAGGGGCAGATGGATTTACAGCAAGAGCTTCATCAGGCAGCACTTTATCTGGGATTGAGACGACTTCAATCGCATTTACAAAAGAGACCGAGCTGTTTGAGGGGATGAAAGTGAGACTCAACATAGCTGAAGTCACGTTGATTGCGTACTCTTTCCACATGTAGGAACCATTATAGCTCTTGAAAGTGAAGTTGTTGAGGAGTACAAAATCATCGGTGACTACGGTTATAGGGGAAGCTGTCAAGTCATGGCCGGAATTCGGAAGAGGGTAAAAGTAGAGGCGGAACCAATGGCGCCCCTGTTGCTCAATATTGAATTTGTAAGAGGCTATGCCGGAGAAAACACGAGCATACTGGTAGATGGGAGACAGAACACTAGTGTTGGAGCTAGCAACAACGGCATTCCCCGTTCTTAACACGAGGGAAGACTGCACGGAATCGGGGACAAAAGTTCGACCCTGGACTGTAATGTTTTGCGGAGAACCGCAAGATATCAAGTAATTATCGGCGGGCACAAATGCCGCCCGACATCTCAGACATGAAATCTCAAACAGAACAGCTACAAGAAGCAGGGTGACCGACTTCTCTAGCTTCATCTCCACCGTGTCTATTACTAGTAACCCGAATCCCGCAACTTTCAGGAAAACAATGACCGTCCCAACTACTCCCTCGCTCAAATCACAAATCAGCGATCACTAAAGAGGCTGAGCTCCAGTTCAACAAGATCTGGAAACCCCCCCAACTCACAAAGCAGAATGATCAAGCTCTTGAGAGGTCCAAAAATCTTGAAAAATCCGAATCCTCACTTACCCAGTTGCTCAAGTGACCAAGAAGCAGCTGGAGAAATGCAACCCTCTAAGCATTGTTTCGAAGATGAGCACAGGCACGCGTGAAACAACAGAAAAGATCAGAGCTGTTCTCAGGGCTCTCACCTTCTGGCAGGAGCAAGAATGCTCCGCGAGTCGAGTCGAGTCGAGTCCGAGCTCGGCCGGTGCGGAAGAAGAAGGGGTCCGAGTCAGAGCGAGAGAGGGGCCAAACCCACAAGCGTTTCACTCCACATTACATGACAGGAACGCCATACAGCCGCGAGAAGAGAAGAGAAGAGAACAGGGCAGCCATTAAAGCCCCGAAGCTTTTCCACAGCAAGCGGCTACAACCTTTTCCAGGCTGTTGATTAGGCTGTCATCTACTCCCGGGGAGTGAGAGAACGAAAATGGGGACCCCACGACCATTCTGAAAGGAGACAGGAGCGCTATAATAAAAAAGATTATAAACTCTCTCAATCATATGACCTCGCATCACATCCATGAATCCCAGCTGTTTTACGTGAAGATCTTTTGCTTTTTTTCTTTGGACGATATGTGAAGACGACATAAATATGATGTCTGAATTTTGACTTAATATATAATATGATTTATAAATTTTGATTTATGAATTTTTTATACATATTCAATTTTATTTTTTTGTCATCTTTCCACTAATTTAAGTCTAGGGATAATATCGAAGATTTTCTTGTTGTCTGGAGACCAACCTAAGCATGACCAAAAGTTTAAGGACCGTATTTAATAAATTAAAAGTTTAAAAATCAGGTTAGATAAACTGTAAGTTGGGGCATCGCGTTACATGTTGGGTCAAATTTTAAAAATTATTTGCGTCACTGTTCCTTGATTACGATACGGATGTGATGCTCCGGTATCTCCGTAAAAAGGCTTGGCAAATTTCATATTAGAAAGCGGAAGATGACATCTCTGTGCGTGTTTGGATCTTTGCTAATGCGGGACGGAGACAGCTAAACGAGAAAGAGATTATTATTCCACTGTGTTCGTCGCTGGTGGGAAGACTTGCGGTGCTGGGACCAGCGACCCGAGCGGGGCCCGATCATACGCGGCTTAGAGAAGTGGGAGGGGACACGTTTAACGGCATCGCGACGGCGTGCCGGGGGGAGGCGAGGCGCGGGCGGCTCCACGGTTCGCGGCGGTACTTGAGGGCCGAGGTGTCGGGTTCCTTCGCGTCGGTCGTGAGCGCCGGGTCTTGCGTTTGCTCCGTCGCATCTTTAACCTCTGCTTTGCTCGGTGATAAAAAGGAAACTTCTTCGGATTCTACTCTTGGAGCGCTGGAAATCTGTTTCGCGGTGCGCTTTTGCGTAGCGGACGGTGACGAGATGAGCCGTGTGTGATTTAACACAAAAAAAAAAAGAGAGAGAGTGATTGTAATTTCGAGTATATGTGATGACCCTACGCGGGGGAGCGGATATAATATCGTATTGTTTTGGTGAAATAAAAATGATTAATATCACGAAACACTTTAAATATGGATACATATAGTATATTTATTCCAAATTAATTTTTTGACCATCAAAAACCCTAAATCGATACGCATGTGACAAATTTATCACAAACTAATTTTTTGACCCCGTAAACCGGTACATCTGTAACAAATTTATCCTCCGTTAAGTTTGATTAATACCATGAAAAACCACAAACCGGTACACCTGTGATAAATGGGGGATAAAATCTCAAACTTGTATACACATCAATTGTCACGTGTTTATACAATTTAGAACTTTGACATTAAAATTTAACGGAAACTAACGGAGGGTAGAATTGTCGCAGGTGTACGAGTTTGGATTTTTCATGGTATTGACCCAAATAAAAATTACATTCGAATAGCAATTACAATTCTTCGTTTGCCATTTCATTTATTACTGCGTAACGAATCAAGAATTGAGCGTACTATAAAAGAATTGAATGGATTGAATCAATAGATACGTATTAGAGATCTTAGATTAGTTAGAGAATAGATAGATTCGCTTGCGATTAAGGAAATTATCGATTCAACCTAATAGTTGCGACCTCAAATCAAGCATATCATATGGCACGAATCGAGTACCGTGCGCCACCGCCCATTAGACGGTAGAGAGAGATAGTTGCTTCGATTTGTCCGAGATGAGGGATGGGAAAAGCGAGCGAGCAAGCGGCACGCAGCTTTGGTGGGAACCCTCGTCGGCGTCGGTGATGGATGGTGGAGCAGCAAACACCATGGTCGACGGTGGCGGTGGATGTGCGGCACCGGCACGAGCGGCGTGGTTTGGCTTTGTCAATTGTATGAATTAAACCGATCCACCCGTGTAAAGTTGTTCGGAAAGCAACTCAAAACTCGCGAACAACAATCAGCAGCATCGAAACAACTTCCACAGTGTTCACCAAGACAACATGCATTTGCTGTTCCTTTCACTTGCAGCAATAAATTCAGGGACCCATATAAAGGGGCTACAATTCTAGTTTAGCCGAGGTGCATCGAGTCCAGTCGCAGAGGGCGACGAGATGAGTCGAGCAGCGGAAGAGCTCGAAACTCACAAGTTCTATTTATTTCACAAAAAATGAACGATATGAAAGGTATTTTCCTAAGAATAATTGCTTATATCACTCGATATAACTAATCAGCGATAAATATTTTCGTTATCGACAATAATTTGCTCATAAATATTTTTATGGACGGCGAAAATATTTTTTATTCATTCATTTTTGTAAGCAAAACAAGCGATCATATTAAGGAAGATATTTTTCGAGTCATTGATTTTTCGCAAAAAAAAAGCTCTCAAAATAAAATTGAAAAAGAGAAAATAAGTTTGGATTGGGAACACGTAACAGAAGCTCAACATACCTTTCATTCGGGAGACCGCTAAGAGGACGAGTCCAAGCCCGTCTACATACTCAATTGGACCCACCTCTATTCAAAAGCCTAAAAGAATGAATTATGAGCCAGGCGATATATATTAAGGTTAATATCACGAAAAACTTCAAATTAATACACCTGTAACATATTTACCCCAAACTAATATTTTGACAACGAAAACCCCAAAACCGGTACATCCGTAACAATTTTATCCTATGTTAGTTTTAGTTAAATTTTATAGTTAAATTTCTGAATTAGATGACACGTGGCATTTTACGGGCGTACCAATTTGGGGTTTTAGACAAGTGTACCATTTTGTGATTTTTCGTTATATTAATCCAATTTAACCGAGGGTAAATTTGTTATAAATGTGACAGTTTAGGATTTTTAGTGGTCGAAAAATTAGTTTAGGATAAATCTATCACGGGTGTACCGGTTTGGAGTTTTTTATGATCAAAAAATTAATTTGGGGCAAATTTATTATAAGCGTGCCAGTTCGGAATTTTTCGCGGTATTAACCTTATAAATTAATCGCTTCACATCGTATTAATTTTTTCGATGCGAGACTTATCTTAACACGACTCACGTTACCATTCAATAAGGACGGCGGTGCGAACATGCGGGGAAGTTGGAAGGGGGGGGGGGCCAAAGTGACGGAATCTTTGGAAACGGAGGACCGTTAGGAAAGGTGTGGAGCTGTCGAAATCGAGTCGTAATGAACACGGCCGCATTGCTGCACATGGCCGCTCCCCACTTGTACCCAAAAAGTCTTCAATCACCTTCCTTATTTTATTTCCCACGTCCCTTTTCTTCCCTCCTTTCTTTCCTTCTTTCCCCGCTTCGTTCTCTTTTCTCCGCTAAAAGTCAAATCACGCAAATTCCGGGACGGCACGTAAAACGTAACGGTTGGGGTACGCAGGAGGAGGTTAGGTTGGGCCTCGCGTCGGTCAATGCCGACTTGCACCCCCCCCTTCAATCACGTCGATCTGATGGGAGTCCCTCCTGTTTGGCGGCGTTGGATAGTGCCCCCCCGCCAAGCGGGAAGATTCGCGTTCCGCGCCTTTGGCGTCCTCGTCTTTGTGCTGGTGATACTCCAGGGCTGGATTCTAGGGCGGTACCGTCGATTTCGAGCATCGGCTGGACAAGTTATGAGCCTCGCGAATTCGCTTGAGCCCCAGAGAAGAGCAGACCGATGTCCACGCGATGGAGGATCGAGCCTGTGGATATCCCCGTTCACGCCCGATTGACATTAGGGATGTGCAAAACGGATCGTTCGAATCGAGTATTGGCCGGTCCGGTTCCCTCAGTTCCTAAAAATGGAACCGGTGTCTGGGTGATCCAGTTCCCGGACTGACTACATATACTTTTTTTAATATATTTTTTCATTTCTTCAAAAAAATTAGTAAAATGTGAATAAAATATTAAGTGAAGTACCTCAATCCCCTAGACTTCTCGAGTCTCATCCAATCGGCACTCGTCAAAGTTAGTCCACCATCCGCAAGGGGTAATACTTAACGTCACCCATTAGAAATAATGTGATATTCTAGACTTATCGGTGTACAACTAAACAAGGGGTGGTACTTAACACTAGGGGTGTAAATGGTTCGGTTCGGTTCGGTTTTTCAAAAAAACCGAATCGAACCGAACCATTAAGGGTGCCCCCTTGAACCGAACCAAATTTGAACTGAACCGAATTGGAACGGAATCGAAAAATCGATTTGGTTCGGTTTGGTTCGGATCAGTTTTCGGGTTTCAAGTTCATTAAGCATAAAAGAGAGAGGAGAGAGGAGAGAGAAGGGGAGAGAGAGAGGGCAAAATAGCCCTAAACAGAAGTGTTTATTTTAGTTCGGCTCGATCCGATCCGAACCGAACCGAACCGAACCCAAAGACAAATTGGTTTATTTTGATGATTCGAACTGAAACCGAAACCGAACTGAAATGCACAAAATTTTCGGTTCGGTTCGGTTCGTATCTCGGTTCGATTTTTCGGTTCAGTTCTGACACCCCTACTTAACACCGGTAAAATTGTTTCTGATGGGTCTCTTCTTTTTTCTTTCACTTCCACCATAGACGTTAGTAATACATGTGTAGTTGGCATGTTTTGATCAGTCTACATCGATTCGTCGTCGCATTAGCTCGAATTGCACGTTTGTTTTTGTGATTATGTGTAGTAAGTACGAGGAACACAATTCCAATTTCAGAACATTTGACATCAAGTAGTGGGAAAAAAGAAGAAGTGACCAGCTCCATTGGACCGGAACTGGATGGTTCGTAGTCTTAGGACCAACCGGTCCGAACCATGGTACTGAGAACTGGTCACCCCTAATTAGGATGATCCATCCCCGCGAAGATGCCTTCACTTCTGGCAAAGACTACTCACATTAGACCACCCGATTCAGGATGATGCTTCTCATCCGCAATCATCAGCTAGGGGAGAGCCAGACCGTGATGGTTACACATCCCATTGAAATCGATCACGTTAGAGAATGTAATTTTTTTTTTTTGATAACCCAGGGAACCCCCGCACGGCCGACAGCCGGGGAGTAAACCCTGGGGGCGACACGTGCTAGCCACCACACACGTGCCACCGGTTAAGTCACCCTGCAGCGCCCGGGATTCGAACACTCAACCTTTTGCGAGAGGAAGAGTGCGCGCTCCAGCAGCGCCACCTAGGCGGGTGGTAGAAAATGCAATTATGATTTTTGAAAAATCTTTAAAAAGGGGTTTTTTTTTGTTTCATCCTATCATCTCATTATATGCATATGTATATATATAAAAGACAACCAAAAAACAAAATGTTTGATGGTGATATGCACAAAAAAAAAATATAAGCAAGTGATTGTGTTAAAAATTGTCTTTGTAAATTTTGTTTATAGATTCTACTTGACAATTTATTTATTAATTTGCTTGAAAACATTGGAAAAGAATTAGGTTTTTTGAAAGTTTTCTTTTCGAGAAAACTAATTTCTATGGAAGTAACAACTAACATTAAAAAGGAAGACACAGTGCCCACAATAAATAATATTATAACATGTGAAATTCTTAATTTTGGCAATTAGATCGTGTATAAAAATAGAAAAAATAAAAAAGGAAGAAAGTTAATAAATTTAGGGCAATGGCTTTAAACTGCAATTGCATGATTGAGGCCAATTTTATCTCGTTGATTAAAATTCAGGTAGATTTTAGGATAATTATGAATAATACTACATTAAAAGTAAAACTCAGGTATATCCTCAGCATTAACAAATGTAGAGGTATGTATGTGATCCTCGGTGTGCGTAGAGGTATAATGTAAGGTAAGAGACTAGAGATGTCCCTCAAACCGTGGCGGTTACAAGTATGATACGAATACTTTCGTTATTATATTGTGCAACATGTGACTTGTTGAGTAATGCCACATTAACAAACTCGAAACGTTAACTAATATAGCAAATTCTTATTGAAAATCGAATTATGCTCACTTATTATATGGATATTTCATTTCCTTCAAAATGCTAGACGTATAAATATGCCTTAACCATTCTAACTATGATTTCTTTTCTCGAAACTTGCTCTTTAAGCCGCGCCAATGAGACAATTATCGGTGCGCCGAGGTATATGTGAGCCCAATGCATTTCAGATCTTACTAATACAAAAACTTCATATGCAATTACAACTATGCATTGAAATTACATGCATAAGATTTTCTCACTTTCTCAAATAAACACCGAAAATGAGGTTGTTCTAGAAATTTTTTTTTAAAAAGGGTCAATATCATGAAAATCCAAAACCGGCACGTTTGTGATAAATTTAACCCAAACTAATTTTTTGATGACAAAAAATCTCAAATTAATACACCTGTGATAAATTTACCCTCCGTTAGTTTCTGTTAAATTTTACCATTAAATTACTAAATTAGATGCATGTGGCAGTTGACGAGTATACCTTTTACCCTTTATTTGTTACATGTGTACCGGTAGTTGTTGGAAATTCAATGACTATGATATAAAGATAATAATTCAATTTAATGAAAATTAAATAAGGGTAAATTTGTCACAATTGTACCAGTTTGGAATTTTTTATTGTCAAAAAATTAGTTTGGTCATAAGAAGTGTACCGGTTTATGATTTTTGTGCGGCCAAAAATTTAGTTCAAAGTAAATTTGTCATGTATCAGTTTGAAGTTTTTCATTGTGTTTAACTCTAAAATAAAAACCGCAACAAAGGCTTTTGGTTTTCCAACTCGTACTTGGATTCGTAGCATCAGGCGTTCCTAGCCCAGCTGCGATCTGGTTCATGTTCTGGTTCATGTGTTGTTTCCTGATACAGTTTCTAATCCAACACTAAATATATATATACACACACACGCACTGCCTGTGATCCCATCGTCATGAAGAATCAATAAGACAGATCAGAGAAATCCCTGCTTCCATACCACCATGGCGGGCGACTGGTCGGATCTCCCCTCGCATCTGCTCGAACTCATTGCATTTAGATTACCCATCGATGACCTGATCGATTTCCGCGAAACATGTCCGTACTGGCGCGGTGTCGCCGTCCAACTCCTAGGAAGTTTCCAGCCGAGGATTGGCATTTCGTGGCTGATGATCACAGACCAGACGCGTCCCGACTTATGCGGCTTCTTCATGCCGCGGCGGCAGAGCTTCTACGAGTTCCCCTCGCCGGAAGTGCGGGCCGAGAGGTGCTTGTCCTCGCGGGGTTGGATTCTGACGATCGGATCAAGAGACGGGGAAGTCGAGATGTTCAATCCTATATCTCGCGAGCGCCACCCTGCTAAACTCTCGGGCTTTAAGGACTGGGGCGACCAAAAAGGCCCCATCACCAGCACTCGCATCGGTAAATTCGCGCTCTCGGCGTGCTCCTTTTCGCCCGTGAAGTCCGAGATCATGGTTCTCTGCGATGCCAACCGGCGGCTTGGGATATGGAACTACCGAGACCAAGCGTGGACTGTGGTAAGCCCCTACAGGATACACATGGACCTAATTTACCACAAAGGCATCAGCTTCCTAGCCATGGACGCGGGGGGAATGATTAGGGCGTTCGACGTGAGACAAGACGGACTGAATCCCAATACAGATGGCCGTGTCGTGGCTCGGAGGCCGCCCGGATTGGTCGACCTCGAGCACTTCAAGAAGCATTATCTCGTTGAGTGCCGAGGATCGTTGTTGGTGGTCTCCCAGGAATGGCAACAAGGGTTCCGGTTCGTGACCTCCCGTTTTCGAGCCTTCTCGCTCGACTCGGAAGCGAACACTTGGACCAAGGTCGACAGCTTGGGCAATGCATTTCTGTTTCTGGGTCTCAACTCGTCTTTCTCCATGGAGGTTAGCAATCAACATCGCGGTATCGAGCCTGACTGTATATACTTCATGGACGATCGTATGTGCAAGCATGCCTGAGGCAAAGACATGGGCATGTATCACATGGCCGACAGCCGGATCGACCTGCTCTTCTCTGGTGGCGTGCCGCATTATCCCAATTCCACCACACCTTTGTGGATAGAACCCGGCGCCGAGTGACGACCACCACCGGCTTCCTCACCTCCAGCGGAAGATTGGGATGGATTAGAAATATGGTGTTTCCTCGTTTGATTTGGAGCGACTCGTAGAGGATTTTATTTCACTTTTAATCCGAGAATTATGCACTTTGTGCTAGTACATAGACCATGGAGTTGTTATGAAGTATAATAATAGGCATCCATGACATTCACCGAGTAAGGTCATTTAGATCATACAGTGATCTCTCCACCTTTGCCCGAAATTCAAAACCGTTTCTTTTATACTTTTTGTTTAAAATCGTCCTTTCACCTTTTGAAGTGTTTTACCGTGAGTCCTTCCGTTATACTCTTTGCTAACGTTGAACGTAGGATTGCTAACACGGACCATTGGAGTGTACGTGTGTCATCTTGTAAGACGCTCAATTTTTAGGTCCTGCCACATTGGTGCCAAATCGTCAACCCAAAGAGTCCTAAATCACTCGCTTCCAAACCTTCTCATTGCAGGCCACTGCCATTGGCCCCGTAGCCTTGGAACACCGAGCCGAGTTAACCATATAGCTTGCTGTCGTCCCTCTCGAATCTGGTGGCCATGGACACGAGCTAGAGTGGCCAGCAGCCGTGGATGCCGCGAGCTCGCTCGACCTGAGTGAGATTGCGACCATGGACGCAGCAAGCTTGAGCGACCATGGACGCATGGATGCTACGAGCATAAAGGGATAATTTTGAATTTCAGGTAAAAATAGAGGGACCATTGGTGTCGTTTTATCTATATTATGATGTAGAAACTACTAATAAATTGATGACCGGATAACGAAAGGACGAGCTTGCACGGTTTGAGTTACTCTCATTTGATTACTTATAGAGAAAACATGTCATTTCATCCACATATGACTGTTCTAGACGAAAAAGCGGACGATCATTTTATTTTGTTTTGGTTTGTCATTTTTTTCTGGGTGGGATGATCATCTCGATGGATGGTGTTTGGTTTTGTTGACTATTACATCACGTTAGATATGAATCATTTGAGTTTGTGTATTACAATCCATGAATTAATGATATAATATGTTTATCTGAACTGATGATGTTAGAGTCAAGAGATGTCCCTGAATAACAACCAAAAAAGGATAGTTTTTGGGCGCTAATGTAAGAATTTCCTAATGTGGGCTTTATTAATTGAAATTAACTGAATTAGTTTGGTCTAATAAAGGTAAGATATATGGGTTCTTAATAAGTCTAATATGGGGCTGGCTGGTGTGGGCCGAGTACGGCCCGGCCCGTAATGAGAGGGCCCGTGGTCGAAGACTCTATAAATAGCGCTCAAGTCCCTCCCCTAACTAGATGATGCACATTTTGACTCACATACGGATTTAGAGAGAACTTTCTTCTCGTGAGTGGCAATCTCATTAGGCCAGTGTTCTAACCAAGGGATAGGGGAGAAGAACTTGAGTTCGTGTTCGTGAAACCGTCGCTAATTCCGCGTCAAGTTCGATGGATTCCAAACCAGGTACGCGAATCAACAATTTCTCCATCATCGTGTTTCGATTTCTGATTATGGTGATCTTGGGTGTGCCATTTTCGTGGCCTTACATTTGGTATCAGAGCCTGCCATAGATTAGAACCGAAACATGCAGATTAGAACCGTTTTTCGTTTTGACCGAGAGGTTTTTGCCCAGTTTCGAAATTTTTTATCCGATAAAAGTTAAATTTTATTGCATATTTGGAATCTACTCGTCGAGACGAGAAAAACGGTGGGCGGCACGTCGCCGGAGGAGGCCGGACGCGCCGTCACGCGCCTGCACGCGCCCTAGGCGCGGCGGCGCGTGACGGCCACGCGCGGCCGTGCCCAACCGGCGCGTTTGTTCGCGGCAACCGCACGCTGACGTCATGCTGACGTCAGCGAGGGGCGCGGATCCGGCTGACCCGGATCCCGACCCGACCCGATTTTTTGACCCGACCCGGTTTTTGACCCGACCCGGTTTTTGACCCGACCCGGATTTTCGACCCGACCCGACCGATGACCCGACCGGTCAACCGGTCGGACCGGTCCGTTGACCGTTGACCGGTTGGACCGGTCAACCGGTCGGACCGGCTGGTCAGACCGGTTTGACCGGCTAAACACGCGCGCACGCGCAGCGCCTTCCGGCGGCGCGTGCGGGCGCGTCCGACGTCCGTTTTGGACGATCTTGGTATCGACGCGCTCGTATTGAGAAGCTCTACATTGTGGTGTATTTATTTTACATGTTTGAAGCTTTTACAGATGTGAAAATACGTATAGAACCCTATGTACGCGTATTTGTAGGGTAATTTTGCGTATTTTCGTGTATTTCTCTATGGTTTCGGAAATACATATAGTAGCTCACATGTATATCACCACATAAGGACTGTGTAGAGTGTAATTCATTGTCTATCAATGAATGGAACAGTATAATTAGCATGACATGTAATTTGAGAGACATACGCCCCTGTCTTTACGTCTAGCATTACATGTATATCGTAAATGTGATACATAAAGTTTATATCCCTGGTATGAGAGATTTTCAAGGATTCAGTTGAGTTGTGACCGCCAAAGTGGCACACTTGACTGGGTTTGAGAGATATCAGTCTCATATTGTGGTGGGATGTCTCCTGGTCTATTACGTGATTATACTCCCAAAGGAGGTGATCTTGTATTAGTTCATGGAGGGATACATGTATAGCATGTGCTTGAGAAATGACTGATCTTAGTGGTTCATACACCCAAAGGTGGTGATTTCGTGAAAGATTAGAATATGTTCTCATGGCCGCTGTCATGTGGAGAATGTACAACTGCATGTCATATTTTCTGCCCAAAGGTGATTATGTGATGATGTATGTAATTCTCTATATAAGTATTCACATGATGCTGATTGTATTGTTTGTTTGTTTTCCAGTCACCTTTTCTGTAAACGGCAATTCCATTTCAATTGAGGTCCTTACTGGGTTGAACTTTAAGAAATGGAAAGAGGATTTTCTGTTTGGAATGGAGCTGGCGGATGTTCACATTGCTCTTACAAAGGATAAGCCGGCAGATATCACGGCCACCAGTACTGAAGCTGAGAAAACGGACTATGCTGCCTGGGAAAAGAGCAATCGGATTTGTTTATTGACAATGAAGAAATCCATTCAAGAACACTTGAAAAGTGGTCTGCCAGCTGACTGTACTGCTAAGGAAATGATGGCAGCCTTAGAGGCCAGAAACCGTATTTCATCTAATGCTGAGGTTGGTACACTTCTTCAAAGGCTCTTCAATATGAAGTATGATGGTACTGCTGGGGTTAGAGATTATGTCCTTAGGATGGTAGACCTAAAGACAAAGCTTCAAACTCTTAATGTTTCCATTCCTGATGCTTGTATTGTGCATCAAGCCCTAAACACCCTTCCACCTGATTTTGGGATTATAAAGACAAATTATAATTCCCAAGATGAGACTTGGTCAGTTAATGACTTGATAGCAAGGGTGGTGGCAGAGGAAGAGAAACTTAAGAAGGAAAAAGGGCATCTGGCCTTATATGTTTCTAGTTCCCACAAAAGAAAGGATAAGAAGTTCAAAAATCGTACTCATAAAGGTACTCATGACACTACCGGTCAATCTGACAATATGGGTCCAAAGAAAACATCCTTCAAAAGGGATGGTGGCCACTGCTTCTTTTGTAAGAAGAAAGGTCACATAAAGAAGGACTGTGGAAAGTTCAAAGCTTGGTTGTCCAAACGTGAGCCTACAGGTAATGATTCTTTGGCACTTGTTTGTGAATCCAACCTATCAGAAGCACCATCCAGTTCTTGGTGGCTCGATAGCGGTGCAACTAATCATGTTGCGTTTACCATACAGGGATTCATAAACCGGAGGAAGCCAAATCAGGATGAATCAAGACTCACTGTGGGAAACAACGAGAAAGCTGATGTTGTGTTTGTGGGAGATGTAATCTTGATTCTAGACTCTGGTTTTAGATTAATGTTGAAAGACACTTTCTATGTACCTTCATTTAGACGGAACTTAGTTTCCGTATCGTGTTTGGACATGTATGGCTACTCTTTTGAAATCAAGAACAATGTTATTTCTTTGTCTCTTAATTCAAATAAGGTTGGGTGCTGTTATATGTCCAACGGATTGTACAGATTGTGTTTGTCTTCCAATGACATATACGTCGCTTATACGGCTGAAAAGGTTGTTTCTAAGAGACCATTACCTAAGGAACAGTCTTATACATTGTGGCATAAACGGCTTGGCCATATCTCTAAGGATAGAGTAGAAAGGCTGATAAAGACTAACATCCTGCCTGCTCTTAAAGATGACTTAGAGACATGTGTAGACTGTTGTAGAGGTAAAATGACCAAGATAAGGAAGAAAACTGCAGTCCGAAGTTCTGACCTGTTGGAGGTCATTCACACTGATATAAGTGGACCCTATACGGCAACCTTGTGTAGAAATTTTTATTTCATCACATTTATTGATGACTATTCTCGATATGGCTATCTGTACTTGATTAAAGAAAAGTCCGAGTCTCTTGATAAGTTCAAGATTTTTCGGACTGAAGTCGAGAAACAGTTGGGAAAGGTCATAAAGGTTGTTAGATCTGACCGAGGTGGAGAGTATTATGGCAAGCATGGCGATGCCGGACAGCTTAAGGGGCCATTTGCCAAGTACTTAGAGGATTCTGGGATAGTGGCTCAGTTTACTATGCCTGGGAGTCCTGAGCAAAATGGTGTGGCCGAAAGGCGCAATCGCACCCTTATGGAAATGGTGAGGAGTATGATTAGTAGGACAAATTTACCTGGTTTTCTGTGGGGTGAAGCTTTGAAAACAGCTTTGTACATTCTAAATCGTGTACCTACTAAAGCTGTTCCATTGACTCCTTTTGAGTTATGGACTGGACGTAAGCCTAGCTTAAACCATCTTAAAGTTTGGGGATGTCCTGCAGAAGTGAAGTTGTATAATCCAACATTAAGTAAGTTGGACTCCAGAACCACTCGGTGTTACTTTGTATCTTACCCGGATCATTCGAAGGGATATCGGTTCTATAATCCCAATGGAGGTACAAGAATTGTGGAATCACAGACAGCTAAGTTTTTGGAGTTTGATGTGGCCGAAGAAAGTAGATGCTCACAGACTATTGAGGATAATAATACGGTGGGTAATATTGTATCTCTATCTCCTCCCATACAGATAATTGTGGATACTCCCACATCACAGACTGAACCTGTTGAGGCTCAGGATCCTGTTGTCGAGACAGCTCCTAATGAAGTTTCTCAAGGCTCTCAGGTGCAGGATGAGGCTGTAGTTGCTCCAGTAAGGAGATCCATTAGGGAGAGACGATCAGCTATACCACCGGACTATTTAGTCTATATAGGAGAGCAAGACTACGATATCGGTTCTGTGGCTGATCCAATGACTTATGCGGAAGCTGTTTCTTGTCCTCAGTCAGAACTGTGGTTGGATGCAATGAGAGATGAAATGCAGTCTATGAAGCATAATGGAGTTTGGGAACTTGTTGAATTACCTGAAGGTCATAGACCTATTGGCTGCAAATGGGTGTATAAGACTAAAAGGGACTCCAAAGGAAAGATTGAGAAGTTTAAAGCCAGATTGGTAGCTAAGGGTTTCACTCAGAGAGAAGGAGTAGACTATGAAGCAACTTTTTCTCCGGTCTCTTCTAAAGATTCTTTCAGAGTGATCATGGCATTAGTGGCTCATTTCGATATGGAGTTACACCAGATGGATGTTAAAACTGCCTTTCTCAATGGAGACCTTAATGAAGAAGTCTATATGATGCAACCCGAAGGCTTTGCAGCAAATGATTCAGGTACGCTTGTATGTAGACTGAAAAAGTCTATTTATGGTCTCAAACAAGCTTCTAGACAATGGTACTTGAAGTTTCATAGTGTTGTCGCTTCATTTGGTTTTGTTGAGAACAAAGTAGATCAGTGTATATACTGCAAGGTCAGTGGGAGGAAATTCATTTTCCTTATACTCTATGTGGATGATATCCTGCTTGCGAGCAGTGACCTTGGTTTACTGCATGAGACAAAGTGGATGTTGTCAAAGAACTTTGATATGAAGGACCTTGGTGAGGCGTCTTTTGTCCTTGGCATTGAGATTCATAGGAATCGTTCTCGCCGACTATTGGGTTTATCTCAGAGGGCATATGTTGATCGTATTTTAGAAAGATTCAACATGCAGCAATGTAAGCCAGGAATTGCTCCTGTTAGTAAAGGTGATAAGTTGAGTCTGTCACAGTGTCCTCATTCAGATTTTGAGAAAGCCCAAATGAAGAATGTACCTTATGCTAGTGCACTTGGGAGTATTATGTATGCTCAAGTATGTACTAGACCAGATATTGCTTTTGCAACAGGACTTCTAGGCAGATATCAGTCAAATCCAGGATACGATCATTGGGTTGCTGCCAAGAAGGTTTTGAGGTACTTAAAGAGGACAAAAGACTATATGCTGATTTACAAATATGTTCAGGACCTACAGCTAGTTGGGTATTCGGATTCAGACTTTGCTGGCTGTCAGGATGAAAAGAAGTCGACAACAGGTTATATCTTCAAGTTAGCAGGAGGTGCAGTATCATGGAAAAGTGAGAAACAGAAATCAATGACATCCTCTACCATGCAAGCGGAGTTTGTAGCATGCTTTTCGGCCGCTACTCAGGCAATTTGGCTCCGAAACCTTATTAAGGAATTGACCGTATTTGATTTTGTGGATAGGCCCATACAGTTGTATTGTGACAATAACTCTGCAGTGTTGTTTGTTAACAACAACAGAGGTCTCAAGGGGTCTAAGCATATGGAGGTCAAATACCTGACTATAAAGGAAAAAGTTCAGGATGGTGACATTGCAGTAGAGCACATTTCAACAGATGATATGATTGCAGATCCGCTAACTAAAGGCCTTCGCCCTTGTGTATTTGATCGACATGTCATTAATATGGGCTTAGGAGTATCATGGGATACTGTCAATTAGTGGGAGCTGTTTAGTTTTATGTTGCTCTTATGAAGTTTGTATATGATTTTGTTACATTTTTGTAATATTTGAATATGTATCAACTCTTTTGCATTCAATAAAGTATTTGTGAATGTAGATTTATCAAGTTGAGTACATATATTTGATGAAAATCTCGAGGCATTGTGTAAACCTTGAGTGCAGGCTATGGGGCATTCTTGGTATTAGCCTTAACAATATGTCTTGTTACACATAAAGTACAGTTAACTATCAAGCTAAGACATATGCAGGTTCGTTGGAACCATAAAGGATATTATCTGGTGACACACTAGGTTTTGTGACACTTAAGGAGAGAGAATTTGGACTAACAAAATGGATAACACATGAAGTATCACTCATTATGAGGTATTGTCCATTTGACACACTACCATATTGAATCCATATCAGTAAAGTTGAAAGCACTCGTGACCATGGAAGGCTCTGCGTGAGTACATGCAGTTACCGCCATGATTCGGTGTTCGAGACTTTATGGGATCGGATTGACTATTAAGAATAATCTCTAGACCAATATAAGGGTGCGCACACAGTTGTGTTTCAATTAATATCGCCCAAGTGGGAGAATGTAAGAATTTCCTAATGTGGGCTTTATTAATTGAAATTAACTGAATTAGTTTGGTCTAATAAAGGTAAGATATATGGGTTCTTAATAAGTCTAATATGGGGCTGGCTGGTGTGGGCCGAGTACGGCCCGGCCCGTAATGAGAGGGCCCGTGGTCGAAGACTCTATAAATAGCGCTCAAGTCCCTCCCCTAACTAGATGATGCACATTTTGACTCACATACGGATTTAGAGAGAACTTTCTTCTCGTGAGTGGCAATCTCATTAGGCCAGTGTTCTAACCAAGGGATAGGGGAGAAGAACTTGAGTTCGTGTTCGTGAAACCGTCGCTAATTCCGCGTCAAGTTCGATGGATTCCAAACCAGGTACGCGAATCAACAATTTCTCCATCATCGTGTTTCGATTTCTGATTATGGTGATCTTGGGTGTGCCATTTTCGTGGCCTTACAGCTAATTCCTCAAAAAAGCACCAACTTTACCTTGACTGATAATTTTGATCCGAACTTTTTTTTATCTTGATAAAAATTAGGGAAAATTCCAAATAAGAATATAAAATACCCTTATTTTCTTAAATAATGACATAAAGTGGCCAAAGCGTCTCAAACAATGACCTTTGGTCGAACAACTAATATGTGACTATTTTGGCCATCGAAACAAAAAAAAAATTCAAAGTACGTATTTTAAACTTTTTTTTTACTTTCTTTCCTTTGCCATTTCTTTTCTTTTATCTTTTTATTTTTCCCTCTTCCCTTCCTTGCCATCGTTGCGCCTCTGCCGAACTCAGGCAAGGTCGGCCCTTGCCTACACTGGCAAGGGTTGTACCGGCAAGGCCAGGCAAGGATCGCCTCACCTAGGCTAGGCGGGGGAGTGACCCTCGCCCAACGCTGGTGAGGGCGACCCTCGCCTCAGTCCAATGATCTCCGCTAGCCATCGACAGGGCCCGACGGAGGGAAAAGGGGAAAAGAAAAAATAAAAGAATAGAAAAGAAAAAGGAAAGGAAAAAAATAGGAAAAGATAAAAAAAGAAATAAAAAGAGGAAAAAAATTCAAAAAAGTAAACGACGAAAATGCTCTTTGGTTGGCCATTCTTTGACGATGATATAGCTACTTTAGCCCCATATTTGAAATAAAATTCATTTCATTCCCTTATTTGAGAAAAAGATGGTACTTTTTGCTTTTATTTAAAATAAGATTCACTTCAAGCTTTTATTTAGAAATTTCCCTAAAAATTATTAACTTTTACTGGAGTTTCAAATCTGGCCCTCGTTAACCAAAGGTTGAGATCTTGTAGATTGTTAGAAGTACTTTGGCAAAGCACATGATTAGCACTATACTTCCCAACAAAATCCATTTATTAATATCAATTTCCAGAGCATGATATATTAAATGAGATCAATGGATATTAGTAGACTTCAATATTTCAAGCAGAGGGCTTAGGTTTGTTTCAAGAAAAAAAAATTTGGTTGTGAGCTTGGTGAATCTCATCCATGAGTAGTGGTTCACAACTTCATATTACATTGAAATGGTGAAGCTTGGCCGGGGAGATTCAACATGAAGATCTTTTTGACTCGTCAATGAGCAACTTCATCATTATTCTTCAAACTATGACTCAGAAAAGAAAGTAAATATACAGTACTTTAAATTCAGCTTGCAAGCGATGCGAATATAGGTGGAAGAGTTATATTGGACAATTAACGATTTCAAGTAAACGAAGTATATTGGACAATTAACGATTTCAAGTAAACGAAGTCAAATTTGAGATTCAAGTAAAAAGTAAAAAATTCGGTCAGAATCGTTCCTCGTGACGTTCTTTATATTGAATTGGGCCAGTTTTTGGGTTTGGTGCATTATGCTATGCTGCGGTACAAAATACACGTGAACAACGCTGTCACTTTCTCACCCGATGCCATTACGGGCATCCGGCGGCTTCGCTTTCTCCAAAAGCAAAGGAAAGGAAACCTGGGGCCAATGTCCGACGACTCTTCACAATGAGAGCCGAATTCTTCACGGATTTTCTGCACGAAGTTCTCATTTCGTATGTGAAATCCACAGTCGTCGTCATGTGACTGGAGATTCAAGAACAGGGTCATTTTCCATTCTCGATTTCCTGCCAAAATATTGGATCTTTTTGTTTGTTTGTTTGTTTGTTTGTTTTCGTTCTGTTCTTTATCTCCATGGAGGACGAAAAATATGCGGAGGAGTTGGATGTGGCCGTGAAAGCAGTTCACATGGCGTGCTCCCTGTGCCGGAGAGTGCAACGCGGGTTAATTTCAAGGACCAAGGACGAGGTCAAGTCTAAGGATGACGATTCACCGGTTACTGTCGCGGGTATCTCTCTGTTTATCCTCGCCGTCCTTGAATTTAAAGCTTTTCATTTGTGGGGTTTTCTAGGTTGTTCGGCTTTTGCCCATTTGGTCGGGCTTTCAAATGGGATGTTGCGACCGGAAGCGCATCGATGAGTGTTTCGCAAATTTGTTGGATTCCGTAATTGCAGACTCTGCTCAATCCTGCATTTTAAGATTCTCAACTGTTGGGCTGCTTTCGCTTGCTGATGACGTCGTATAGTTGGAGGTTACTGATTTGATTTTGTATAGCCACCAGTCGTTTTAATATTCTAACGTAGACCAGTCATACACATGTGTGTTGATGGCAATCATACAACATAAATATATTAGGCTGTGATTTTTAAAATAAGAATTGTTCTTGTTATTGCGGAGTTTTTTATGGGATATTTCTATGTACCTATAAAAACTGAGTTCGAGGGAGAAGAGAGCAGCCCTTTTCACCCGAAAGTGTTTAAGATCGTGTTCTTCCATTTATCATATTATTATCGTTCCTCGAAGACACAAACTTATCCCGTAAGGTATAGAAATTGAATCTGACTTCTTCTGCCGAAATGATCCTTACTTGGCATTCCACTAGTTAATGTTGAATTATCATGCTGAAATAGTCTATACTGCCTGTGTTTAATCCCCACAAGTTTTTATGCGGTCAAATCATGCGCTGGTGCCTCGAGATTTCAGCTAGTATCTCAAGCAGTGGTAAAAGGCATGAGCTGCAGAGGTTTTCTTTGTCTTGGATTGTCATCGACTCCATTATTTTATTGTTCGCGTATGTTAATTGCTTATGATAGTTGTTCTTGGTTGCCTCTTTATTCTTGATTACCTAAATTTTGATGAAGTTGTTAGTGCATAGATTGGGGTGTTCAAGCCACTGTAAGCTGGTTACTATCAGAGGTCTTTGGAAGTCAGAGGGTATCAATTGTTGCCGAGGAAGATGTTCAAGCTCTTTCCAAAAGCGATTCAGCAGGATTGCTAGCAGCTGTTGTTGATGCAGTCAATGAATGCTTAGATGAAGCGCCTAATTTTGGTCTTCAAAAACCCGATAAACACCTCACTACCCAAGAAGTTCTCGAGGCCATCAAGAGATGCAACTCGACTGGGGGTCCAGAGGGAAGGCATTGGGTGCTTGACCCTGTGGACGGAACTCTGGGGTTTGTGCGAGGAAATCAGTATGCTGTAGCTTTAGCTTTGATTGAGGATGGGGAAGTCATCATTGGAGTGCTAGGATGTCCAAATTACCCAATGAAGAGAGAGTGGCTGAATTATCATCACCATTACTATCAAAGCACCTCCCCAGCTACCAATGATTCGTGGGAGAAAGGATGCGTGATGTATGCAAAGAGGGGCAGTGGTAAAGCATGGATGCAGCCACTACTGCGTGGAAATGTGAATTTTGAATCACAGTATGAGGCCAGATTGATTCAGGTTTCTTCTGTTGATGATCCTGCTCTGGCTACATTCTGCGAGCCGGTTGAGAAGGCCAATTCAAACCAATTGTTTGCAGCAGGGCTTGCTCACAGTGTTGGACTCAGGTTCGTTTCATTTGACCTCTCTCAGTTAGTTGTCACTTTAGGACTAGTGATTGACATGATGGTTGTGTCAATCTTAGTTGATGGGCAATTAGCCAACATAGGATAAAGCTGCTGATGCTTTATTTATTTCTAAATGAAGCATGGAACTGATAAATTTTAAAGACAGTATGTAACCCAAATTCTAACTATATCATGTAATAGTCAATCTTATCTAGATTTCCCCTATCTGTGATGGCAGAGAGCAGCCACTGCGTGTCTACAGCATGGTCAAATATGCAGCAATAGCCCGAGGAGATGCTGAGGTATTTATGAAATTTGCAAGATGTGGATACAAAGAAAAAATATGGGATCATGCAGCTGGTGTCGTTATTGTGCAAGAGGCGGGTGGTGTGGTGACTGATGCAGGAGGAAAACCCTTGGATTTCTCCAGGGGAATCTATTTAGAAGGTCTTGACCGGGGAATCATTGTTTGCTGTGGCTCTACACTTCACGAAAAAATTGTTGGTGCTGTTTATGCTAGTTGGGATTCCTCAAATCTGTAGGACCTTGTAGGACGTGTGATCATAATGACAACCACTGAACTTTAAGACCGATGGCAAGGTAATTTTGCTAAAACAACAATTTCTTTTCCGCTGCGGAGGTTGGCTTGAATATGTTATGCTATGTTGTACGTTTAGCTAGTGTCACATTTGTTCTGTGTGCTAGTACTGAAGGTTGCTGCATGTCTAGTAAATATTTTTTCACGGTTTGGTTGTTTGCACTTGGTTAAATATATTAGCCTGGAACTGTCTTATTAGCGATCTCAGTAGGCTGTTGATTTTTCTCTTTGTAAAGGTGCAGTCGTTAGAGTTAGTTGGCACACAGAAATATACTCTTTTGAGATGCTTCAGAAACAAACCCATTAGAAGCAATGTCCATTTTCCTATTGAAATCAATAAGCTGTCTTTTCTTTCATTTATCCGAGGATCCATTAACCTCGGTTAAGCTTTTTTCTTTTTGGGCTGAACACCTAAGGTAAACTTTGGGAAAATGATAAGGCTCCTAGTTTTAGGTTGAGGTTCTCTTTTTTGGTCCTGAGGTTGAAACGTCCAGGTGAAGGTTGGAGTTTCTTATGAATATGAGCTGAAGATCATTGTGAATTTTCTACAATCAATGATTATATTTATCATCTTGCCATCTCCTATTTGTAGGTTCATTTTGAGGCCTTACTCATCCATTTTTTATGATCTTTCTCCAAATTCCTCTTCTCATCTTCTGGACACTTTGAACCAAATGTTATGTGCTCTATGTAACATGCTTATATTTGGCTGGTTCTGTTTTCAATTCTACTTGAATGGATCAGTAGATATAAGTATCTTAGATTGTTTGGTGGTTCTCATACATGAATCATTTTGAGTTATTTCAGGAAAATAATCTGCTCGGAAGGCATGCTGTATTGTTACTGCTCACCTGCATTGCTCAGATTTTAACGTGCTCTAAAGAAAAGTGGGAATGAAGCTAGTTCAGTGTTTTGAGGATATGGGCTTTCACAAAGCTATACTGATGGTATATAAGAAAAGAATGTTGATTGGGGCCATTGGGCATCTAATTTTTGTATATGTTGCTCAATATCGTCATAAATGATATTTAAGATGGATTTCGCCCTAGCTTTGTGCATAACAGTCGCAAAATATACCTGAAGTCAGTGTTTTTGCTTTCAGTTGAAAAGGTGCATGCAATAGATTTTATGGGATTCATGTTAACCGGGGCCCTGGGACACTAGTTAAGTTTATTTTATTTGGGATAGTTTGATTTTTGAGGCACTGATTGTGCATAACATGAGAGAAATAAGAGCATTGGAAATTATAAAGTTTTCTTACTTGGATGTTAAACAAATGCCCTCGAAGCACTTGTTAACATAATCCTTATATGCTTGATGGCTCATGTTGTGAATTCTTCATTGCGTACCAATCTAATGATGATGCTATATCGCTGGATAGTCAAGTTGTTCCATAGAACACGATTTAAACGTTCGTTTTCTTCACTAGACAACAATGTACACTTTTCTGAGCTGGTAAGGATTTGATGGCATGCATTAGCTCGTGTAAGTCCTTGGAAAACTTTTGTTTAGCTGAGCTTGTGATCTCAAAGGTATAGATTCATATCAAACAGAATATTATTCATTGTATTGGGTGATCAGCAATTGATTCTTTAGTTAGAACTGCTCTTTTCTAAATTTGCAGAGGCAAAGACAGTAGGAGACTTTTTGGTTAATGAAAATGCAGACTCTCATTTTGCCTTGCAATTTGACATCATGCTCGTGAGGCCAATCAAAATATGCTGTGCGGCGAATTACAGGCTCACATGGTTTTCTTTCTCGAAGATCTGAGATAACACGAGTGGTTGTTATTGTAATTGAGGCGCATGACACGACCATGCACGTAAGAGTAGAACTCCAATGGCAATTATCAACTTCATAGAATGTGCAATGTACGGGGAATTGCAATATTCAGATACAGTAGGCATCCTTCATCAACATGCTGTAACTTTTGGAGAGTAGAGCTGGAAAATTATCATTTGGACGGAGCAAGTTTATGTATTTTAGTGAACATTTAACGTCTAGACATAACTGATGGCTACACCAGTTAAAAACCTCTTAACTGGATTTATTTATAAGCAAACTAATGTTACACTTAAAGATGAGCCATATCTGAAGTATTTAATACAGCACTTCCATGCGCAGAATTCACACAGATATTACCATTTCATCTAGCCATATGCCATAATTTGCTGTTCACAGTTCCTGTGAATCACCAACATTCTAATCATCAGGAGAATCATTATTTTACATGTCCTCATTGGCCACGCTCTGGGTGACACAGCAGGAAGTAAATCACTGCACGAAAAGTGTTGCATCACGAGCCTGGGGATCCCCTTTTATATGATCTCTCACTTCTTCAAGTGTATCTCTCCGCTCCCCGATATCATGTCCTCCCTTCATTCTCTCTGCCATTGAAATAGGGACATGGGGAACCCTGCCACTCTCTTTAACAATCAGCTCGGCGATTTCTTGAACCTCCGGAGAAAGGGAACATCTTAGGCTCAGCTTCTCCTTGAACAATTTCTCTGCTGCTTCATCATTTGGAGGGTCCACTTGGAAACATTCCTGGCAACCCATTCGGATGCTCAACTTCAAAGATCTAGACACCAGAATCAGTTTGCATCCACTAGCGTGAGTCGGGATCCCAACGTCAATTGTCAAAAATGGTTTAATCAAGTTGTCCAAAATGAGTAGCGTCTTTTTTCCTTGTCAACTCCACATGCAATTTTGCTGCCCTTCTCTTAATATCTCCTCTTCGTCTTTAAGGTCAAATCCTATTGCTTTCCCAATCTCCTTCTGCAATGTTCGGATGCTGAGACTGTCTGATGCAGTGACCCAGAACACATGATCAAAGGAACTGCCTCTGCTCAAGAGCCTGTCGTGAACATGCATCAAAATGGCCGTTTTGCCGACTCCCTCTTCCTCATGAACTTCGATCTCCAACACTCCCATCATTGTTTATAGAAGCGCATAATTTTTCTGTAGTCCTTTCAGTTAAATCTTCCACCAGTTGAGTGGTTAGCGATGCCCCCTCGCTAGTTGGTTGCGTTTTGACTGCAAGTCCCTCCAAAAATTTCCCCTGCTTAAGAAGATCTGCTTCTTGAATGTTCTCGAGAGAGTTTGACATCCACACCTGAAATGAGTCCTTCCTCTCTCCGGCCCTTCGCTTTAGGATGTGGACGTCGCTTCTCTTCCTCTCTATATTTCTCAACCAGTTCTCCATCTCTCTTCCGCTTACGTCCACAACAGCACTCATCATGTCGCAGAATTGAGATAACGTCCTCCTCCAAGCTACTCAAATGCTTAACCTTTTTGTCCAGAATGTCCATCTTTTGATTCAAATGGTTCTGATAGTTCAAGGCCTCAGAGCAAGGTCCGATGATGGCGCACACATTCTTGAGAAGCTCCACCTTCTGAAGTAACTCCTCCAGGAGGGCCCCCAGCGTAGCAAGGTCCAAACCCATTTGGACCAACTAGTAACTGTAGGATCAGATTAGCCTTTCAATTCTCATTCAAACACAGACAGGTATGAGATAAGGTACCAATGAAGTAGCTTAAATAAGATTGCCTGAAGAAACCTGGCAATATGGCTGTCTATAGAAAGCTGCTCATTAGAGGGAACATGTAGCTCAGCATAAGATTTCTTCTGAGTTCTGACACATTTCAGCAATTGGGAAATGCATTGCCACTAGTCCTTTTCTTTTAGCCAGAAATGCAGCTTCGCAATGTTATATTCCCTAGAAAAAGGCTAAGCAAAATCTTTCTAAGAGATGACGGTCTCAAGGAAGTAGTCAGTGTAACCTCCAACATACCCTATATCATATCACCCAATGGAAGATTTTACTTTCTCCTATCATAGAATAGAACAAGCATATTGTACCACCACCACCGAAATAAAAAGACTACTCACACTTTGGAGAATAACCGAAGTAACAAACCCTAGTCAAGATTGATTGTCAAACGCTAAACAAAACGAGAAAAACCTACAGAGAACCTTGAGCTGAGACAACAAACAAAGATGCGAAATCCCCAGTAAGCTGTGAAATCAGGCGTTGACAAACCCGAAAATGAAAACGAGGGGCGTGTGACTAGCCACAGTGGGCTGTTAATCTGGGGAAAGTTGCATGAACAGATTGGAAAAACAAACAAAAGAAGATAATTGCAAAAATCATCCTCGACCTTACGCCCTTTATTAAATACCATTCTCACATTTTAAATCCTTCATTTTGCATCTCCTTAGTCTTGTTTAAAAAATGGTAATGAAAAACTGAAGATGAGAGAGAGAGAGAGAGAGAGAGAGAGAGAGAGAGAGAGATGGAAAGTTAATTTCCCCTATGACAGACATGTTGGTGAATCAAAAGAAATAACAGACTCTGTGTGAGGTTTTGAACTATTAAATGGCACCGGTCAACGGAGAATTCTTTATTCTCTCTTTCATCGTCATCTTAAAACATGATAATAATATTATCAATTGGGCTTGGTCATGAGTATGTTTAAATCATAAGCAGCAAGTATATAATAGTATGTGCTTGTCCGCTCAGGAGATTAACCATTACTAATTCAATTCTTTGTCGTTCTGGGGACCGTGTCAACACTAACTTCGTAAATAACATCAACCCCCACGTTCTTACGCCAGAATTCCTTTGCCAAATCTTGGTAAGTATCAATGGAGCTGCCCAAAAAAAAACATGCGTCATTCCATTTAGTATGTGGATTCCAGATTCAAGATCCGACTGTGACTTCCAGCATTCTGATCCTTTAAGTATTTCTTTTAGTGACTAATCAATGTAATTTAGCATGGCTCTTACATTCTGTACCAATAAATAAGGTTATACAACACGTTACAATTCCATTTGGGTTACTTTTGTAGAGAGTATACGAGCCGAAGGGCAGATTCTTTTGGACAATGCCAATCTCAGCTCATTCCTCTTATGTTTGGAGGAAAATCCTGAAGCTTAGAGATATTACTCGACATTATACAAAGCATGTTATTGGAGATGGCAAGTGTTCCTTTCTATGGCATGATGAGTGGCATCCCCTTGGTCTTCTGGTCACTATGCACGATTCTGCTTTGCGTTTTCAGTGGAAAGTGTCTGATGTCACACATGATTCATGTTGGTGTTGACCAGCTAGGTCTGAAGCTTTGATGGAAACCCGAGAAGGTCTTTGTGAGTCCATTCAACCCAATTCTTTGTTCCTAATAGAACTATTTGGACTCTTGCTACCTCGGGGAGTTTTAGTGTGGGCAGGGCTTGGAGTGCACTCCATGCTCAACAGCTTGGCCACTAAAGATAGGCTTTTCAAGTGGAATATGCAAGTCAATCCGTTCTGCGGTCTGTGTAATTCGGCCAACAAGGACAGGAACCATCTGTGCTTTGCTGTCATGTTTCTTTTAAGGTGTGTGGAAGTCTATCTTGCTTGCCTCAGTTGCCGTTTAAGCTGTCACGGTCTGCGTGTACCTACTGTTTATGGCTTACTAGGAACAAATGTTTGCATAACTCTTCTTTTGCTGTTAATACTGATACTCTTGTACTCATGATTTAGTGGTCTGTTACGGAAAGATTAGCACATTGAGCTAGGAAGAAAATTTGTATAGAAAAATAACCCTTGGTTCTAACTGGGGCATTACAAAGTTGCAGAGGTGCTCTCTTATTCTTGATGATTTGTACACATTCTTCGACTTTGTTGTGAACGAAGTCCAGACATCGAAAATTATCACCACTAAACTGCCGATGTTATATCCTAGGCTATATAACCCATAAGAAAGTAAGTTCATCCTGAATTCCTGACCTTATATACATCAGACCAGCAGGACGGATTCATTTTAGTCGTCATTTGAAGAGTTTGAGAACTCAAACTACGGTCCCGCCCGATAACTTACAGGTCCACAACCATCTAAAGCTTTACTTCCTCTGTTGCTCGGAGATGAAACTATGCCCAGTCTTTTTTACCAGAAAAGGAACAGAAAAAAAAACTGAATTACCCATCTAAAGGAGAACTTAAACCATGCGAGCTTAGGTCTTCGAAGGTATGACAGACTCGAGTTCGTTGAAGACAATGAAGTTGCCCGAGACCAATTCAGAAGGGCACTGCAAAAATGTATTTGATGAACTTTGTAAGGAGAAGAAGAAAAGTACAAGTGGCATTGGATGCCAAGCAATACATGGGAATGAATCTAATCTATAGAAAATTCCCATGCGAATATAAAAATCGTTTCCTGAGATGAGATCCGGACTCTTGGAAATTAGTGGACCGGTTCGTCTGGTGGGAGTGGGCTGAGTCGGTCCTTCTCTGATGCTGTCTTGTCCTCGTGCACGTGTTCTAAACAATAAAATCGGAATCATCTCCATCAAAAACCAGAACACTACTAGTGAACGAACGAAATAGGCGAAACTGAATTGCAGAGCTCGAAGGATAGAGGCGAAAGTGCATATAAAACCGAAAGCTCAACCCAAGTCACAAGAGGAGGTCTAGACGGGGATAATTACCAAAAAATCCTAAAATCTATTTCACTTGTTTCGATTCAGTTTAAAACATTTCAATTTGGTCATAAACATTTTGACAATTTGCTAATGTAGTCCGCCTGATCAATTACGGCCGCAAATTGCTGATGTGAATGCCGGCTAACCGACGCCGACGTGGACAATTTTTTCCAAAATTTTAAAGTTTCCATTTATTATTATTTTATTTTTCCTTTTATTTTTTCTTTTCTTCTCTGTTCCTTCTTTTCTTTTCTTTTTCCTTTCACCGTGGCCTTGCCTAGGCCATCGTGGCCGCAGGCGGTGGCTTCACTACCCTTACCATAGTTTGCTGGCCGCATCTAAGAAAGCTGAAGGAAAAGGAGGAAAAAAGAAAAAAAAGGAAAAGAAAAATCAATAATTCAAAAAAATTGAAAAAACTTGTTCACGCCAGCACCGGCAGACGTGCCACGTTGGATGGCCGGCGTCCACGTCGGCGATTTCCGGGAAAAACTGATCATATGGACTGAATTGAGAAAATGTTGAAAGGTTTCAAACTCAATCGGAATAAGCACAATAAGCCTTAGGATTTTTGTTTATCAATAATTTTCCCGTCTATACGGCTTCACCTTCAGCGAAACCTGGATCGAGCTTGTTGGAAATGACAGGTGGTGAAATAGGGACGGGACTCTAGATGATTACCCAGATTAGCATCACAAGCTCGTCGAACGGAGATGACATATACACACAGGGACCATCGTCGCCGTCGCCGTTGTGGTCGTCGACGTGATATCCCCATCTTTGCTTAGCTGGGTCGCTTTCTGTGATTTCCGCGTTTACTTTTCCATACTTCCTCTTTGGAAAGCCTTGGGGTCCCCAGCCACATTCATTACTTTCCAGGATTTACCCCCTTTGCCGACGAAAATGCTCACGGAGCATGCTGTAACCCAGTCGTGTCGTGTTAAGTCGGCGACACGATTTATGAAGACGAGTTGTGCATTGCCCACATCGTTCCCTTTTCTGCATGCGATTCGTGCATAAGAAAAGCTATACTAGCATTAAATTTGCCAAGTTAAAAAGTTTATAATTGAATTGGACGCGTACGGTAGGTACATGATTTTTAGGACAATTTTCCTAATTAATAGTTCCCTCACTATTGGATTGGATTGCACCCGGTTACTGAAATTACCGTTCCTAATTGAACAGCCTTTGGTAACGAGTGCCCACCCAAATCAAGGCTTAAGTGAAGAGGTAGGAAGCAGACGACTGGGAAATCTTGTTTTAGCAAAAAGGAGTGTCGGGCGGGTCCCTAAGATTGGTGCCAAAATTTGAGGGAGTGATAATGAGAGAGAGAGGGACTCGAAGCTTCATGGCTCAATATCAAGGGGACATGCCGGTCAAGAACGCGACCTTTTGTGAAAAGGTTGTTGCTTCGCCAAAATCACGAATACAAAAAAGCCTAATTCGGGCCACGTCGAAAGACTTGCCCGCGCAAATGCTTCACGACCCTTCTCGTCTATCCGTCCCTGTGTTTCCTACATTTTCCTACAATCGAACTCTCGATAGGTTGAAAGCTACAAGCGGCTCCCAACGCTTTTGCTTTCAGCGCTCGCAAACACATCATGATTCGCCGTGATTAGCGGCTCCTCTGGAATACCAATCGATGTTACATGATGTCGATATGGGTATGTATGTGAAACAAAGATTCGAGTTTGATGTAGGACTAACCGACCCGCGAGTTTAACCAAAATTCATGCCATTTTGCAGGAGAAACCGCGTCAAAGGAGGGGCTTTTTCTTACCAACCGGCATCATTCAAATACGGAAATCGTTAAGTCGTGTACTCGCCCGGTCAGCAGCAGCAGGAGGAGACCCGGTTGCGGTTTCCCCCTCGTATTTATGTACTGCCCTCTCTCTAATCTCACCGCATAAAACTCCTCTCATTCTCTCTCTTTCTGTGAAATCCGGGCACTGTAGAGAACTAGCCACTGGCTCCTCGATTTTTGTTTTGACAGCAGTCGGTTTGTTTTGGTAACACCAAGCGGGACGCAGATAAAGCGCGTTCCTGTACCAAAAAGTCTCGCACCCATTACACGATATCACCGTCGTCAGTCACCCACCTGCCTTTTTCTAGCACCTCTGTCTCTCACTTTCAGTCCTCTCTCCTCCTTCGCCTCCTCCTTCCAGGTTTGAATCACCGAGCTCTGATCCTAAAGACCAGGGACCTTCCCGTACTTGATTTTTCTCTGAGTATTGGGATCCCCCCCCACCAAACAGATCCCCTGCAATTTCTGGGTCTGCTTTGATTTCACTCTGAGAGCGAACAGGTTTTAAGGTTGGGGATACACTCCTGCTCCTGCTCCTGCTACTTCACTCCTAAAACGACAAAGCACCACAGTTCAGAAAGGGAGCATCTCGCTCCATCACTTTGCATTCTCTTCTCTCTTCGCAGCCTCGATCCGCTGTTCCAACACAGCGACCCCCACATTTCTTTTTGCCCTTCGTAATTCAAATTTGAAGGGGAGCGCTTCGATTTCTTCCCGACCTCGAATCCCATAAAGGAGCAATTTTTAATCTTCTATCGACATAAAGTTGCCATTTTTGAGACTGGGTTCGAACATGGGTAAGCGATCGTCGTTGTCGGCGAGCAAAGACTGGGCTCAGATCTATGCCGTGTACGGCGTCGACCAGTGGCAGACCCTGCTCTTCCTCTTGTTCCACGCCGTCCTCTTCTCCCTCCTCTCCCTCCTCTTCCTCCTCTACTTCGACCCGATTTGCGACTACCTGGAGGCCTCCCTCTCCTCGCCCGGCGGGGCCCGTTACGCCGCCGGGTTCGCCGGGGCGGTGACGGCGATATCCGCCGTCTGCCTCTTCTTCGCGGCCGGGAACTTCCTCTACTCGGCGGTGCCGCTGCACCAGGAGATGGCGCAGCGGATGGTCAACGCCGTGAGCGACTGGTCGGCGGTGAGGAACGCGCTGGACCTCGGGTGCGGGCGGGGGCTGCTCCTGAACGCGGTGGCGACCCAGCTGAAGAAGACGGGCAGTTCAGGCCGGGTCGTCGGGCTGGCGCCGGGCAAGGGCGCCGCGCTTGCCACTCTCCGGACGGCGAAGATGGAAGGTAGAATTAAAAGCTATTTATTACATCCGAGAATTACGAAAAGCACGAGATATAACTCGTCGATTTCTTATCCAATTTGTCCCACAATTCTTCCCCTGTCGTTCCGCACGATGGGTTTTTCCCGTGTTCATTACCGATCCAACATATGGTCGCTAACAACATCCTTGGATGACAGGTGTGCAAGAGTACGTCACGTGCCGGGAGGGCGACGTGCGGAGCCTGCCGTTCCCGGACAACTACTTCGACGTGGTGACGTCGGCCGTGTTCGTGCACACGGTGGGGAAGGAGCACGGCCACCGCACGGTGGAGGCGGCGGCGGAGCGGATGCGGGTGGTGGGCGAGCTCGTCCGGGTCCTGAAGCCCGGCGGGGTCGGGGTCGTGTGGGACCTGCTGCACGTGCCGGAGTACGTGCGGAAGCTGCAAGAGCTGAGGATGGAGGACATCCGGGTGTCGGAGCGGGTGACCGCCTTCATGGTCGGCAGCCACGTCGCGTCGTTCCGGAAGCCCAGCCAGGCCGTGGCGGGGCCGGGCGAGGTCCGGCTGGACTGGAGATGCTGACCCGGAATACGGGAGAGCTAGGAATCCAATCCCCAAATACTTCAGAACAGTAGGAATGTCGAGTTAAACCCAAAAAAGAAATTACAAAAAAAAAATGGAAAATAGAAGAACCAGCAAAAGATAAGAATAATGAAGCTGGGGAAATATTATATATTGGTTTAGACACCAAGCAAATAGTCCTTTCTTCCTTTTTTACTTTCTTTGTTTTTCGGTTGAGTTGAGGTCTGGGGAGACAAAGCCAAACCAGATGAATAGTAGGGAACTGCAGAAGGAGATCAGGCAGGGGCACATGTTTCTTCTGTAGTAGACATTTGTTAATGCCTACATAACATTAATGTCACTGTTCTTGGTTCTTCTTGTCCTCCGTATCAATGTTAGATAATAGCCCGCTTGTGAATGAAGAGGGAGTCGATGCCGTTTTGCGATAGAACACGAGATGTAGGGAAGGCATGGTGGAGATCGTTGAATCAAGACCTTGATTTGATCTGAATTTGATGGATGGTGCCACCACCAACTTCAGAGAAAGCTTGCGATGGTTCTTTTGCAAAGGACATGTTGTGTTGGAATGTCACTTCTGTGGTGGTGGTGGGTGCGAAGTTGTGCATCGTGATGAAGGGCGGGGGAGGGGTGGTCCTGCTTTTATCAAGTCGCCATCCTGAAATCTTTATTCATCTGCAAATTTGGATTCTTTGATGGCGAAGCATTCAAATTTTGAGAGGCGACGAGTTGGAATCTTAATTTTGGCTGTACAAAGAAAGAATAGATTAATACATTCGACTTGCTTTTTGAGGGTGAAAGCGAATCATGGGGGGACCTTATTTCAAGCGAATAGATGAAAATCAAGCGGTAATTTATGCTTGGCTATATTGTCTTTTTTCACAATCAAGATTGCCCCCAAACAAAAGATACGCGAACAGTTGTTGATCGCGCAAGAATCCGAGATTAATAATCCCATAAAAATATAATTTTTCTTGGGTCTTATAATAAATAATTAATTTGATTTGATGTATCGAAGGAGATAGTGAATTGAAAACTTTCCTTATATGAATGTTTCGTGACGTTCACGTATTTGTTAACAAAATCCATTCATATATAGATCAATTGATATTTTGAATCAATATTAGCGTAATATGAGGTTTACCTTTTCGAACAAGGTTAAACTTAAAATGAAATGGGTATCAAGGGAGAAAAAAGTCCAAAATCCCCTGGCCAAAGCAAGCAACCTCCAGAATTTCCATTTTGCTTTTCTCATAAAGTCGAATTTAGGGCATGTGCTGGGATCGGTTAAGGTTACTCCTTTTTCCCCCTCCGAGACTTAAGGCGAACAGCATCATAATGATGGAACATCATGATATTTCAAAGGGCTAATTCAAGTTAATGATATCGCTCTCTAGCCTAACTAAAAGCAAAAGTGATTGGACAATTCACAAGCCCCATACTCCCCAGTTTGCATGCCCTTTTTGCATAATTTAAGGTCACTCAAAGATGAAATACGACCATGCTCGCCATATCACGATCCAAATCATGTAGTATTAATCACGTTTTTTTTTTGGGTCGGAAACATTAATCATATTAAAGCATCAGCTACTCACATCAGTGCGGTCCATCCATGTTGGTAGGATCTGGACCCGGCTACATCGAGTCAAGGTGAGAGGTTCATGATTCGGAACGACCAATTAGGGTTGAAATAATTACGATGAGCCGGTGATCTACGAACCCTAAGCTAGAGATCTAGTACTACCGAAATTCATGGGTCAGGTCTAATCAAAGTCGTGTCAAATCAGATTTAAAAACACATCTATGGATAGCATTGAAATCACCATTTGGGTCGAGTCGGAGGACCCGAAATGTTCCTTCTTGCAGTAATGTGGTTGGACATATCACTCTGCGGAGTCCATTAATGTAGCTTACGTTATTGGTATCAAATGTCTAAGTTTTATTGCTTAGAGTTATACACGGAATCTTTTTTAGACCTTTAGAGTGTGGCGCGGAAAATATTGTATATCTTAGCACTACTAACAAGCTAATTTTGTTTTCAATCCATATCATTCGACGATGAATTATTAATGATACACGGTGTAGCGTTATATCGTTGTAGTGTGGTGCATGACCTGAATTTATGAGGGTATAGCTAGGAGTTGTTGCTTAATTAAGGGAGAAATTATCCAAATGGTCCTAGACCTATTGTGCGGACGCAAACTCAGTCCTAAACTTTTCAATTTGGTTAATTGAGTCCTAAACCTTTGAGCAAAATTCTAATGAAATCTTTTTGGCTAACTTTCACTAGAAATCACTAATGTCACGATGTGTCATGTAAGACAGACTAAAGAAGTTGCGGGAAATCGCAAATTTTGAGAAATAAATTCCCTGTTTTGGCAAAAAGATATAAAAAATAAATTCCCTGAGAGTTGCCTGATTATTCTCAATGGACGGAAGATTGTTGTGGTGTCTTCCATTGTTATTGGCATTTCTTATTTATTTAAGATAAAAATAAATCCCTTCTCAGCTCCATAATTCTCAACGCATGAATACCATATTAATGGAGCAAACCGGGTTAAACACCGAGTAAAAACCTAAATGTGATTAACATTTACAAGTTAAAAAATAATAGCGTGTTTGTGGTGCATCCCAAGTCTCAATGCTCGCTCATCGGGAGTGAATTGCTTTATTACCTATCATCAATGATTACTTATGTCGTAATATTTTTCAAATCATTCAATTTCTACAAAACAAACATACGAACCACGTTGTGCTGCATAAGCAACAATATGCTAGGGATTCGATCGATAATACATGACCTGAAATTACCCAGGCATTCGTGATAGATGCGGATTGCTGACCGACATAAAAAAAAATTTATCTTCTATTCCAAAATATATACTTAATAAATATGGTCAAGTCAGTATCAACAAGGGTCCCATGGTCTAGTGGTCAGGACATTGGACTCTGAATCCAGTAACCCGAGTTCAAATCTCGGTGGGACCTTTTGTTTTCGTTTCTTTTTCGGAAATCACTCATGGCAAAGCTTTCGCCAGATCAATTACGTGCTCAAACGAATGGCGACGTTCAGCTTTAGCTCCTTTATTTAATACGAAGGTGGTAGGAAATTTGGTTTTGCTTCGATGCGAATGGAAACCATTCTGCTCCAGAAAACATGACTAATTTTGCTCCAGAAATTGATTTTTGGAACAGAAATCTGTTTTAATTTGTTGATTTTTTTTGCATCTAAAAAAATTTAAATTTTACTTAAAGTGGGTGGCCACAGGTATTATAAGTCATTCTGTAAAGTTTTGAAATTTTTTATTTTTTTAATTTTTTTTGGACACCTAAAAAAATTTAAATTTCATTTAAAGTGGGTGGCCACATGTATTCTAAGCCATTTTGTGAATTTTTGAATTTTTTTATTTTTTTGAGCACCTCAAAAAATTTAAATTTTACTCAAAGTGGGTGGTTACAGGTATTCTAAGCCATTTTGTAAAGTTTTGAAATTTTTTTATTATTTTTTTATTTTTTAAGCCATTCTATGAAGTTTTGAAATTTTTGATTTTTTTGGGCACCTTAAAAAATTTAAATTTCACTCAAAGTGGGTGGCCACATGTGTTTTAAACTATTCTGTGAAGTTTTGAAATTTTTGATTTTTTATTATTTTTAAAAACAAATTCACCAAATTTCATATTTTCCTGAAATCTGACTTTTTTTTATTTTCTGGAAATTTTTATGAATTTTTCTAGAATTTTTCAATTTTTATGCATTTTCTAAAAAAAATTATGAAAAAATAGGGAGAATGCATTCCGGAATCAAGAAGCTAAAAAAAGTAGCTTCTCTTTTTCTTGCCAAAAACTCATTCCAGAATCAAAACTGCATTTTGAAATCAAGAATGCATTCTGGAATCAAGTATTTTTAACAAACGCATTTTTATTCCAGAATACGAAAATCGCTCCAGAATGTATTCCGGAAATCTTTTAACAAACGCCATTCTGTTCCGGAATGCATTCCAGAACAGAATTTTTATCCCGGAATGCATTCCATGCGCACCCTAAAAGACCAGCGTCTATGGAGTTCGGAAGATGCAAGGAAGATCAAATTTGAAGGGATTTTAACATTATCAACACAGTAGTAAAAGCAATCTTGGATTGGGGACTCTATCCTCGTAGTTGTCCAAATAGCGCATGGTCGTTTGCATTGTTTTTAATCATATTTTTGGGGTATAAATTATTAACTCTTACGTGCAGCAATGCAAATTTATAGTGCCTGTCGAAGTTCCATTCTGCACAAGTTTGGACAACTGAAAAGTGGGATTATCAACTTATCATTCATATCAGGACTTGCACAGTGTCGATGCGTGGAAAAACCAGAAGTAGAGTTTTCTTTTTGCCTCGTTCACACTTTACTCAAAGAGTGTTGTACAACAAAGAGGACGGCAAAATTCCCGCTGTACACAGAACCAGGAAGTACAAGGTGGCTGAGACCTAGAACGCCTGAATAACTACCTCACGCGATAAATTCAGCTACGCTTTTCGTTCCCTGAACAACCGACGAAAGAAAAAGGATTTACAAAATCTTGAATCCTGTAAAATTTCTAATACTTACTCACCCTCTTTATCTCGTTTAACTCTGTTTGAATGAAAAAAATCCTACAGGTATCGGAAGTGGCACGACTGAGTTGAGGAGCCGACTAACGGAGGAGCAGGTGAGGAAATCATGCTGGGATACAGAATGAGGAGCTGAGGGCCGGAGGCAAGACACAGACCAGGTGAGGACCCGCGGGATTGCAACTGATATTTGCTTTGTCGATGTTTGGCAGCCCTAGTTGCGGGGGACGAACATAACCAGCCACCAGCGGCACGCATAATATGGAGATGATTATTCTGGAACCTGCCATGAAAACAGATTGGCGGCGCATGATAAGTTACTCTACCTAAAAATTACTCAAGAGATAACTAACAGCAAAAGGCGGGACTTCAAAACCTTGATTTGGAGATAGAGAGACATGCCCTCTCTTCCTGCCGGCAATCATCCAATTCACAGAATTTGCACTGACTTCATATAAGACCTCATCCTGTCATACGAAAGTAAATTGGATAATGATAGAACAATTTTGAAACTATTTAAAGTAGCTGTTCAGTGCAACAACACTTACTACACTGAAACCTGATTTTAGACCCAGGTTCTTTGCATGCTATGAGCTACTCAATATGTGATACACGACCCCCTGATGTCTAGACTCGTGAATGGGTATCCTTTAGCTTTTAAGCAAATATGTAATTAAATAAAGAGGAACAACATAAATCTACAGCCTACTCCTCAAGTTTGTAGATTTAAAATAACTAATCCTCATATTTTGTCAAAACAGAACAAAAGAAATAACTAATACTCTTAATGATTTTTTTTAAGGTTTATAAAGTTTAGTAAACTTGATGGAGAGGTTGACTAGCATTAAAGCAATAAATTCTCCTTTTGTATTCCTTCCAAGCTTTCAAAAAACCAGTACACCATGCACTAAACAAGGACTTCCGGAGGTTGGTGAGAGCCAGCCGAGAATGGAACCAGATAGTGGAATATAAATTTGAAACTTGTGCACCATCAACTAATATAATCCATAATATATCTAATTGGCTAGCTATTTCATTGTCTTGCTAACCAACTTGTAGTCATTCTTGACATCCTACAGACACATCATTCACAGAAGAACAGGTGATGAGAAACGGAAACCAATTTAACTAAAGCAAGATCAAATGAGAGAAGAATAGGTGCAGCATATGCTCTTTTTACTTGTAACTGCGACTTTAATAAGAGAGTCCAAAAACCTTTTTTTTTAAATCCTCCAAGTATCTTAGTTTTCTTTGTGAAGATCATCTGTATTGCTGACTTACATTGTGGTGTTGCAAGGTATCAATTTCCTCAAAATCCTTCAACCTTTCGATTCTCCATCTAATTGCAACAAGTTGTCCAACTCTAAGCCCGCTAGAAGGAAGAGGCAGAAAACCGACAGCCAAACATGGATCAAGCACAGGCCGCTGCAAAGAAAGAGCACTCCTAAAGATCAAATCCCGACCATCACATCCAAGTCTGTTGGAGTCTTCTGCAACAGGCGGGTGTGCACCAATAGTGCGATCACCAGAAATTCCATATTTGATATTAAGTATACTCTCTCGCCGTGCCTCCATATGATCTGTAAACCGAAAGAACCATGGAACACAGCATGTCAAATCATAAAATGATTTCCCTTTGAACAACAATGAAACTCCCCAAATCAAAACTTAGCTTCAAGTTACACTAAATCATACGATAGAAGAGAGGGTGCATTATCCTCGTAATTTTACAATCGCCTATGTGAGAACTTCAAGCATCTATCTTAAATTTCATATCATCATTTATTTGACCAGGACAAAGGGTCTAATCATAATAGATATTAAAACTTAAGGCTCTTCAAAAGGAAAAATGAAAGAGAAGCTGAATCTTATACCTCCAGCTATTTTCTCCATACATATGCTGAAGAGGATCCCTGCACGAGTGTTTGGAGAGATGATGAGAGGAAAAAATTCTAAAGTAGGTCTTCCATCATCTTCTCTAATATGTACACATCCATCATCATCTTCTCCAATATGTACAAATCCATCTTGAAGATCCAGCCAAGCATCATAGATAGTCAATGTGGCATTTACTTGCGATTGGAGTATAACCTGGATGTTGCACAGCAAGTAATTAGAAAAGTAGTCAAAAGAATCTCCTATTTTATACTGTAGGGTGACTAATCTATATGATTTTTTTATATTTAAGTTTGTGGAGCAACTCCTGTATACTAATCATCCTTTTACAAGGATTCAGGACGAGTTTCAAACAAAACCTATTTCATGTGTTAGTCTGGCAATCACTTATCGTGTATCTGCCTGCTAACCCCCTCCCACATTCCTCTTCCCCCTTCCCACTCGCACGGTTGTGTGTGTGTGTCATAGAGAGAGAAGGAGAGAGAGACTAATCTTCACATGATCGCAATTAATGTAGCCTAACTGGTGAATCAAAGAAGTTCCAAATTTAGGATGCCCGGTTATAAACGGATCTCAACTTCAAATTTGATTGACCCATAACCAAAAAGTGTTCTGCCAAGCTAATTGACCAATTCTTCATTCAGAAGTTCAGGTAGCTATTAAGATAGTCGGCCAATCTATAGCATGATTCTGTCAATGCAGTGCGAAAACTAGCCATCCCTCAATCTTCAATGAAAAAGAGCCCTTATCCTTGAGCCCAACCCAAAAGTATATCTCTTGAGAGAGCTATATAAGTTGTAAGGCATGCTGCATAGTCCTAACAATCAATCAATGCTGCCAAAAGTTTGAAGAATAAAATACCTGAAGGAGCAAGATACCATCATTGCCTTTATCTGCAACGCGTGTGCTGACATGGAAAGGATTGGTGAAGTGCACAGCTATGGTCCTGCGGCACAATTTAGAAAAAGATTACTAGGGTAAGGGTAAGTGGCACAGGATCCAGGATGTAAGGGACATGATGAATGAAACTATGAGAATGTGATGGAGAATAATACCTGTCAAATATCTGGTTGCGAGACACTCCAAATTCAAGTTTCAAAGCTATTGTCCTCATCCCATCTACAATGCTTTGCTTCTGGGGGTTGACTGTCCTCAATCACAATGCAAGAAATGCAAAATCAATTATGCAACACTCTGCTTCCGGATAAAACAAACAGGTAACGCATATATAGAGACATTTGCATGGATACTGAACTATGCAAAGATTAACAATTAGGAACCTGAAGATGATCCTCTAGCGAGCTCACTACTGATGGCTCGAATTGGAATCCACAGAATAGAATTCATGCTGCTCGCCCATTCTGGGAACTCTATTCGACCATTTTGGAGTATCAACTGCTCCAAATTCTTATGATAACTGTTTGAAGAATCCTTTTCCCAAGCACCATCCTCTTGCCTTATATTAGCAGTATTCTGCAGCTCATGGTTAAAGCTCTCCATCTCAATGGCATATGAATCCTCGATCTTCAGACCTGGACCAGTGTCAATATGAAGGACAGCACCTTTCAAAGAGTAGTCGATGGGCTGTACTATTATTCCAACCCATTGCGGCTCATTTATTAGCAAAGCAGATGAAACAGATGCGGTAAGATCAACCAGAGGCCTTGGATCGGAAACCTAACAAAAAGAGACACTATATCAGCAATTTATGATTCTAGAAACAAATCAATTATACCATCCTTAGGTCATGTCCTCCTGTGAATATTTAGCAGAACATGCACAAGAAAAAAAGCAGAAGTATGTGACCAAGTCCCAATTTTGTCCTGACACAATAGCCATGCATATTTTTGGGAATTCTATTCAGTACAGAATCATTACCTTCAAAATTGGTCTTGTTGGTTTCTCATAGATCATAAAATCGTCACTGTCAGCAGGGCCACCCTTGGAAAAACCATGAGATCTAAATCTCAACTTCCCAATCTGTCCAGTGAGAACTCCCAAGACATAGGAACCTGGCTTTTGTGGGGGTAAATTTAGGGTGATAGTGTTCCTACCAGGATTCAGAATGATTGCGCCAGAGCTTTTCAATGCCTGATAAACAAATAAAAGATTGGGGTCAATAGCATCCTTTGTGAGCCTAATATATCTCCCTCTGAGGACAATTAACGATGAAAATCATCTACTTAATGAAACACACCTTAGCTCCTTCATCAGCATTATTGGTAGCCATCAGGGTGAGGTTAAGCGAATCAAGGGTTATATCATCCGGAAAGTCACTCCAAACGGTCACGGATAGAGTGCCCGGATCACCATCACATAATTCCAGTGGAGCGCCAGGATTTCCAGAAAATGTAATCAGTGATGAAACATCTAGAGGAACAGGATTCTTCATTTCACTGTGAGCCAAACGAACCACTTCAGACTGAAAGGCCTGACGTTCTTTGGTCAAGAATAAACCTTTTTCCAATGAAAGCAATCTCACACAAGAAGATAGGTAGCCCGCTTGGTCATCTAGTATCTTCTGACACTCGGCCAGGTCGGGCAGAACTTCAGCCAATAAATCATGCCATCCTTCACCAGCATAAAGAGCGCAAACCTTCTCATAAGACTTTGCAGCTAGGTCAAAATTTCCATTCCTAAAGCAGACAGCAGCTATTTCACCATCAAGGACAACTCCATGCCTTTTCCACCAGGAACGATGGTAATTGTCAGCAGCACCTTGGGTTAGCTCCAGATATTTCTCCTATCATGATCAACTTTTAAGAATGAGAAACTAAAAAGAGTTCCTTTCCTCTTTTAAAACCCCTTAAGATGGGTCCGGAAAAGGAAGAGCTTCCCATTAGAAATTACCAACATACCTCATAAGTTTTGCAAAACTAAGGTTTATAAACAGAAAAACATAATACTAGAAAACGCTCGTAATGAAAACAGCAAGCAAGTGAAGGAAAGATAAAATGACATAAAGCTACTAATAAACGCTAAGGCAAGATCGTGCTTAGCAATGCAAGAATTTAAGTACATGCTGGTGGTTATACCTCGAAATCCTCCAAAGATGAGAAAGATTTCCAAAGATCTGGACTCGATATGGTATTGCGAAGAGCATGTTCTGCTGCAACATAAATCTCCGCAAGCCTCATAGGCCTGTCGATTGAGCTCTCAAATCCTGGTGATGAGTTTGTTCGTGACATAATGGCTGCGTGAACTTTATTTGATGGGGAAGTTTTTAAAGATACATCTGAACCCAACCTGTTGACAAATTGGAATGATGAGAAAGCCACGCAAAACAAAACAAAACAGTGCCACAAAGTTGGTAAATAACCACAAATTCATTACCCGTCAACAAAACCCGGGCGACCATCAAAAATTTCAGAAATGTTTCCAGCAGATAGAGAAGCTCTTCGACGGTTAGCCTCACGCAGCAATACTGAAGGTTCAAGGGGCAACTGCTTCCTGTGAATACCAAAGTGCTTGACTCTAGGACTAGCTTGTAGAATGATCTGTAAGAAATCAATCATGACCATCAATTTCATACATTGAAGTGGACTCAGAATGCCATTTGGAGCAACTGAGAAGATGCAGAGTCCAAAATGAGCACTATGAAAAGTCATAGAAGGCTTGTCAAGCAGTATATCTAAATGGTTCTCCTACTTTATAATTTGCATGTTCTACCACAAAGACATTCCTTTAAAACAGAAAAGAAATCCCTAATACTCAACGGCAAGTTGAAGAGAGAATTTTCTTAGATGTATTATTCTTTCTGGAAACAATATTTTGATATTATCCTGGACATGAAGCCTCATGCAATAATTAATATGGAGGAATAAAGCATGCTATAACACAACACATTCAGATTACCCGATCAACCCAGTGACACACATTCAAAGCTCTTGTATGCCTTAAAAGAGCCTGTTGATTTCGAACAAAAATAAATAATCTAAAGCAAACAAAGTTCCACAAAATCTGCCTCCTGATGCTCATTCAGTTGATTTTGAGCGCACACTGCAATTTATAATGCATCGCGAATCTACCACATGTTTCCTAGTTATTAAAATATATCTTGACTAGGTGTGAAAAATTGCAATCCACTATCATCTTACACTGAGTAAACAATCGGGTATGTTGCTATGTACGAGTGGTTAAAATTGTATATTGCTCTCAAAACAAAATCATTAGACAAATAATCACCTTAAAGCGCCATATTCTCATCCACAACATTACCAGTTTAGCTAAAACAAATTGAAATACGTGTCTAATGTATGGTTTACTAGCTCATAAACCAGGTCATGGCTTGCCTTTTCTTTAATGAGCACCTCAGATGAAGCATCTGGTGGAATAGATGGCCAAATTGCAGGTTTGGGCCAAGGTAGCATACTGAGCGAGGCACTGCATAAAATAGGGATGACATCAAATTTACAACAGCTAAATGGACAATTATGCTCCAGATGAGGGCAGTAATGCAGCTGATATATATGATAATACTTATCCTGGGAATTCAAGCTCCTACCTGTTGACAGGACTTCTTTCCATATTCGTCCCATATCCAATCAAATATGCCAGCCTCATAAACTGCCATCAATCATGCTATTCAGTATAGAATCTCATTGGCAATACTTAACTTGAGTGAGAGAAAAGAAGGATGCAATGGTTATAACATATGTCCCAGAAGAGCTGTGAAAGAATTGAAAGGCTTCTCTATACAAAGATCTCATTATCCAGCATATTAAGCATAAGTCTCTGGTTTCGGCCAAAAAAGGAGTGAGTAATCTCTGAAATACCCAATTTTCCCAACTCTTCTTTTCTTCTTTGCAGCAAAACAAATCAATTGCTTTAGTCAAACATTCACGGTCCTCAAAATTCTTGCCAAGTACTATAAACTATTAGCTGGTGTCAATGATGGCAAGATCTAATGCTAACACCTATACACTAAATGATTTCCAACTTGTTAAAAGTATCAATCGGCATTTGTTACATTTATAAAAAAGAACACATATAAAAGTCTCACCTTAATCCTACATAGAGAATATAGATCACCCTGAAGACGGTAGAACTCCTTTTCTACCTCGGAAGAGACAAGTCCATTTTTGTAATGAGAGGAAGTTGCTCTAATTAAAGCCAAGCATGCAGTCACTACCCACACTTCACGCATACAAAATGGTAGTATACTCTGCAAAGAGTTCCCATAGACCAGGAGGTAAGGAAGAGAGAAATACAGAGCAAATACTCTACAATTCAAAATGTAAGTCAATTGAAAAATAGATGAATCTATGTACTTCATATACTGCCAGGGCCTTTGAGAAGCTTATTATAAATGAATAACCCCTCGATGCAACTTCATATGGCCGACCAAGTTTGAATAAAAGCTGCAGTGACAGATATGTCAGTTAGAAACAGCAAAACCAAATAAATAAATCCTTTAAAGAAGCAGCAAACATCTTATGAACAAAAAAAAAAAAACTTTCAGCAAACAAGAAGTCCATTCTACTTCAGCATCAGAAGAAGAGGAATCAAATTAGTAAAGAATTGCACACCTTTGATTGACAGGAAAAGAGATATTGTCTAAACTCAAATTCCCTGAATGAGTCATCTTGAACAATCTGCGTGAGCAGCTTATTTCCGGGATTGAGGAGTGCCGCTTGATCATCACCCTTATCTAATCCTCCAAATTCCCTCTGTTTTGCAGTCATGTTGGCTGCATTTACATTAATAGCTATAAGACTGATCATAGTGCAGAGGTGAGCAAGGATCTTTAAAAGGACCACCATACGTAGGCTCCCTCTGTTTTTGCAGACATGACAAGAATCTATGCTGACTATTTTTACAAGTAATGCCATCGCAATGGATATCCATCCTCACAATGGCTGATGTCCATGCACCAAAAGATAACACATTGCCTTTTATATAACTAAATGAAGATCATATATTTGGTGCCAACGCCATGTAGATACTAAACCAAAAATCTGATATTCAAGGCAGTTTTTCGACTTGTATTCTATCCTGTCCTTCTCATCGCATAAATTATGATAGAGAGCCAAATTTTTGGTAATGTGTCGCAAGTTATACAGGTAGACAAAAAAAAAACAAGAAATAGACGAGTCAGGTCTCCATAGCAATCCATCGGAATAATAAGATGCCTCCATTATATGAAAATCCAGTCAACAAAGACATGTTTCTCATCAGTGACATAGAAAGTATCAACAAGGCATTCGTGGAATACGCACCTGTTTCCAAGTAGCAGAGTTCTAGTTCATCATACTCACGTAATGCATCTTCATGAAGTTGAGCCATTTCAAATATAAAAGCCAAGCTCTCCTGTTAACCATTACAAAAAATTAAGAAGAAAAAGGAAACTGCAAGAATAGGTTGCAGAGAAAGTTTGAATTGATTTGGAAGAACAGGCACTAGAAGACATGAAATTTCTGAGTGATGTGCCTAGTAATTGCATTAAGTACTAAGCGCCTCATAATTGAATTGAGATGAATGGATAAGACTAATAAACGTAAGACTTTTGATAGAATGATCGTGCAAATGCAAAAAATTGATACATGCAAGATAAAAGGTATGCAGGCAACAGGTAGAATCAAAACAAGGCAACTCACTTAAGCTAAAGTTACACTTCATTTGATAACAATGGTCCACAACTTTGAGAAGGGAAAAACCTTCAATATGAAAAAATTACAGAAGTTCCAAATCGGCATGAATCGTTGTTCACTGAGCTTCCGTATCTCATCCTCGTAAAAATGAACACGCTTATCCAGGGTATTCCTGATGGACTCTACAATTTTTGATTCCAAATCTTCCCAGAAATTTGCTTCAGGACCGTGTATGTCATATTTGCAGCACCTGAGGCGAGGACATGTTCAAATCTCATAACATGGTAAAGGCTGACAGTGACTTTGGAACCTAGTAAAAAAGAAGAGAAGAATAACAGACGAACTTGCAACTAGTCACGAGAAAAATTACTCCTTGGACTTAGAGAGAGAGAGAGAGAGAGAGAGAGTCAATCTTAGCCTCAAGAAATGATAAGTGCTCAAGTGACAATGACATAGTCACACACCAGGGACACATCCATGCCACATTCATTCATAATTGCAATAGAGATTGGTGATTAAGTAAAAGAACTTCCAGGTGACATATGTATACTTATCGACCTTCTAAAATGAGTTTCAAGAGCTAGAAATAGAAAAAAAGCTCTAATAAGAAGCATAAGTAAACAGAGGGATACTGCTTAATCACGTTCTTTCTTGCTGCTCTGGTTTTGTTAAGTAGAAACTGAGAGGTATTACAGGAAATAATTAATACCTTTCTCTCTTCTTGGAGCTGAAATCAACTTCGAGCCTGGCATATACCTTTTTGGCCAATTTAGTGGCCTGATCATTAGTTGGATGAGCTCTGGACACAAACACAATAAACCATTCTCTCTCATCATTCTGTACAATTAGTTTCAGCCGTGGTTTCAGGATGGTTTTGAACTCGTCAAGATCCTGCAAAAGGGTAATTTGGCATCAAGGCATGTTCCACCAGCAAACTTAAGAACATGAAGAAAGCCGGCACTAAATCCTGAATGGCCACTGTTATGCTTTCCGAATCCTGTCTGAAGCATTTTCAGATACACACACACACACACACACACACACACAACCTATGTATGCGGGAAGTCAACAGACGAAATTGCTGGAAAGTGTTGAATTACAAGAAAAGCCTCCATAAATAGCACAAGTACAGAAGCTTGGACTGCAAATTCAATGCAAAAAGTAACTCAAGCTCTGCATTCAAAGTTCCTATGAGGTGGCCTTTCATGCTGTCAACCAAACAGCAACTTCGTTCATCAGGCTATATACTCAATCACATCTACATATACATGCAGTAATGCCACTGATCATGTAAATTCCAATAAATCTGAAAGTAACAATCACCGTGATGAAGCAGGCCCTGCAAACATTATTTACTTCGTTCAAAATAACCCATTATCAATTAAATGATGTGCACCTTCTTGTAGCTTCAAACCGGGATTTGGACAATTACATAGTTCGTCATCATGATATGTCAAGAAAGCTCGTAAAGCTTAAAAGGCAAAGATAAATGGTTCGATAGGATGAGGCAAGGGATGAAGAACCACCTCACAGGTCACAAGAATCACGGTAGCATATGGCTCCCGAAACCAAAACAAAGATTGTTCCTGCGGAAAGCGGCTGCGAAGTCTTGCATCAGTCGTCAGGATGAATTCAGCAGGCAAGTTCTCGACAGACACAGGATTACGGGTCTTGTTATTCAAAGTAGCTCTTTTAAAAGGCAGTCTCTCCTCAAATGCATTCTTGATAGTTGGCCACAAGTCACTCACATCTTCAACTGAAAGTTAGTTCAGAGTAATTTAGATCAGAAGAGACATAAAAGAAAGGTCACCCCTAATGAGTAAAAAAGTTAATGCAGAGACAGTAGGAGAACGGATGAGAATACTCATGACATTTAAAATTAAAACATAAAAGTGGATGAAGGTAAATTGATGACGCTGGGAAAACTAGCCGACATATTGATGAAGCCCACATAAGATTAAATGAGAAAACTTATCATGCATAGAAGCTCAAACCTATACTCAGAAGCAGAATCGTAAAAAATTTAATCAAAGAACTGCATGAACAGTCTCAACTCAAGCCTGGATCAACCAAGCAAAGATACATTCCTCCCTAAATTCTGCAACTTTCTAAAAATGAAAAAGACGAAGCTTGATTATGCTCATGTTTCTCCCTCCGGAAAAAAAAAATAAAGAACGAGGGAATTGGAGATAACACGACAATATTACTTGTTTCGTATATGATCCGGTTCTTACAGAACGTCCATTTAAAGATGACACGAATCTTCTACCCGCTAAAAAGTCCAGCAAAAGAAGTTTCGCTGCCACGACCGCGAGAAATTGAATGACTTCACAATTCAATTAACAAGAGAACAAATTGCAGAGTGGCAACACTTCCCGGACATTCACCGCATAGTATATCACCTGCCAGTTCGGTTCTCAAGTACAATGCGCCATCGAAACAATGACGCCCAGCGCAGAGCTATCAAATCAAACAATTCCAAATAGAATGAAGCAAAAGTAAGCCATTTGGGCAGGGTACACCACACACGGAGTGCGAACGAAGACAATTCAATCTCGCGCGATCTTAAGCAAACGGTTTTTACGGATCGCGACCGAGCGCCTCCATTTCACAAAGCACCGATTCAAATCCAACAGTAGACAGCGCCCCCGGAAATCGAACAACAGCCCTTCGCGAGCGCATCTGAGCTCACAATCGAACTCGAAGCAGGGAGAGAAAAAGACAGAAAAGAAAGAAGGAGAAGAAGATCACGCGCCGCGACGACACGAATCGCTGCCGAGAGCGAGCGAGCGAGCGAGGGGGACGCTCACCGGCAATCACGAGGTGATCGCAGGAGCTCTTGATCGTCTGGAACTGAGCCAGGTAGTTCGCCATGCTCGATCTACGAGGACCATGGGCCGATCGCTACGGGCACGGGCGTTCGCATGGATGCGCGCGCGGGGGCGACGGACGGAGCGAGAGCGGTGGAGGAGGAGTGGCTCGGTGGGAATCCCGTGAGATTTGCTCTGCTTTGCTCGAGTGTGTGCATCTCCTCCTGCATCGTCTCCGAACTTCGGTTGCTGCTGGGATCCGACCTCGGCGTGGATCCAGTGCTTCGCGACGCACGCAGGGTTCGGCGATCCGGGCCCTTCCTTCCGGGTCATACGTGGCGGCAGATGGTTGGGTGGGGCCCGCCGGCGGTGTTTGGTTTTGAGGGCATCTCTATCCTGGGCCAGGATTTGGTGCGCGATCGCGTGGATAATTACGAGACTGACCCCCATCAGCACAAAATCCTGGTTTTTTTTTTCTTTTCTTACTTTCCGAAATTTGAAAACAACAAATTATATTTTCCGTTGCAAACTCGGTGATCTTCGGAACTAGAAACCTATCCTAAAATATTTATTGTACCTAAAAAATATATAAAAATTCCGAATCTAACATGTCGAGTGAACATGTCATCGACTCAATAATTTTTTTTTCAAGCTCAGCTCGAATTTTAAACGTGGTTGTATAAAATAGAAGGGGACGAAAAGGAAAATATTGGCAAAATTCGCAATCCCCAAGTTCGTCCGGACCTAAGAATATTCAAATTCGCGTGCACTTTAGAATTGCCAAAACAATGGACTTAAATGCCACAAACGACATTGCCTTGCTTGCGCTGATTTCTCCTAAAGAAAGACCAATTCCGAAAGCAGCCATCCGATCCGGACCAAAACATTGGAAAAGAAAGTAACAAAGAGATCAAAATTGATGCAATTTACATGGAACTCCGTCCGTCGATCCACCTCCTCGGGAGCAGAACATGTGAAAACGACGAAACGAGAGAAACGCCCTAGTATGAGCAACTCTAAGCCGTCGACATGGCGGAGAGCCTGCTCGGCGTCGGCCTGAAACTCCACCTCCGGAGGCTGAACCGGCGAGCCGGCGGCGTCAAGGCCCTCCGCAGAATCTCCTTGTTCGCCTGGTTCCTCGTCACCGCCCTCTCGTCGGGCACGACGTACCCGTGGCGGCCGCACTGGACCGACCCTGGATTCCTCGAGCACGTGCAGGCAGGCCGGCGCCGCGGGGACGCCGCCGGCGAGGAGCACCTGCGGCTGCAGCTGCCCCGATTATCCCCGGCGAACGAGACGGATCTCTGCTGGAGGCGCGGCCTCTGGGACGGCTTCTCGAGCAGGACTTGCATGGTTTTTTTTTTTCCGAACAGCTTTTTGGGGAGGACGATGGGTTGCGTTCTCTAAAGCGAAAAGAGGCGTGCTTGTGCTTGCGCTTGCGGAGGGATGGAGATTTATCTTGTTCACGAAAGTCAGCAAGCGTAAATTGGCAGCTGAAAATTGACCAGTTCAAGACTTGGGGAGGACTGCTTGGAGTTGGACCACCCGTGAGATTTGACTAAGGCAATAGGAATAGCTAAGTCAAAACCCCACAATTCGAGCTCGAGTGGGATTCTGCTTTGTGTATTGTAAGTGCCTTCTCAGCAACATTCGTGGAAACTCAGAGCCAGCTTTGGACCATCTAGAACTTAGAAGAGCCCTCCTCTTGGACAGTAATCTGGTCAGAGGAACCCAACCAATAGTAGGAAATGGTTTTGTTAGACAGGACAGCAAATGGTTTCAATAAGAACATGGACTAGAATATGAAGATGGTGTCTTACCCAACTTCAGGAAATGGGTTTGTTAGCACCCAAGTTCAGAATGGGCCATGCATGTATCTCTTGTTTTCTGCGGATCTCCCCATCTCATCTCTTTGCGCACCACACCCTCCGACGCTCAAGTCAGTATGAAACGTGTTGTTTCTACACTATTTACATTTACTTAGATGGCCTAGCGTTCCTTAATACCTCGGAGAGGGGTGGGATCAGGGAGCGACCCCCCCTCCGATGATGGGCTTAATTGATTTCACGTCTCCTCATGTATCCTCCTTATTTGCTGGAAATTCGGAGATGCGACTGTACAGGTCCGGGTCGCAGGGTCGGGGTCCCGCTATCGCCCTCCGTTGGGCTTGCCGGTCCTTCGTTTTGCAGGACCGGTTGGAACCATTGGGCTTTCCGGCTGGCTCCGCTCTTTTTCGGGCCCAGTATTGGACTCCTCCAGTAGGCCCATCACAAATTAGTACCAGAGCAGTGCCATCAGGTTTGAACCGAAGAAATTGCCCACTGTAGACTTTGGGACCTTCCATGAGTGTTCTGAAGTGCTCAATTGAACTCCAGCTTTCTAAAGCACTTGGGATTCTTTTTTTTGGCTAGAAAAAGCACTTGGGATTCTAGTGAGCCCAAAGTTGTAAAATGGGAAATGGAACTTGATCAACTCAGTGCTGATCTCTGGTTGAATCTGTGCCCATGTTAACTCTTCTATTCTCAAGGTAGAAATCACGTCTCAGATTGGTTGAACATCCATCATCCCTTTGTGTCCCATTTTTCTTTTTCGGAAACAAAGGACAGAACTAGTATGAATACATTTATCGGGGAAGCGAATTGCTCTATGTAATTCAAAGCCCGCTAACGTATGTTTTGGGGGTGAGCGACGGTCCACGTTCAACTTGAGAATCAACGAAAATCGTCTTGATCAACAAAAGATCATAGTCTACATCTCTCTTCCCTGTATACATCCGAATGATCATATGGTGACTTCATTTAACGCACCAGAAGAGATTGAAACTAACTACAAGACATAACCTTTTCGGGAAAATTGTCAAATCAGTCCTAAACCAATTGTACGACAGCCAATTCAGTCCTAAGCCTCTTAATTTTATCAATTCAGTCCTAAACCTTTTAAATTCTTGCCAATTGAATCCTTCCGGCCAATTTTGGCCAGCCGGCACTAACGTAGCCCCGGCCGTCCGATCAACGCTTAACGTGGCAATTTTTAATTTTTTTTTTCAATTTTTTAATCTTTTTTTTTCTTTTTCTTCTTTTTTTTCTAGTTTCTCTCCTCTGGCCGGTCCGGCGACTGGCCGGCTGCCGAACCGACCAGAGGGGAGGCCCGGCGAGGCCTCTGGTGAAGCTTGCCCCGCCGGCCACTAGCGAGGGCGAGGCTGGTCGGCACCTGGCTGGGCGAGGCGAGGTGGAGCCTCGCCGTCGCAACCCAGGCGACAGCGAGGTGAGGTGAGGTCAAGCCTCGCCGTCTCTTGGGTCGCGACGGCGAGGTGAGGCCGACCTCGCCTCGCCCAGCCAGGGGCCGACGGGGTGAGCTTCGCCAGAGGGGAGAAACCAGAAAAAAAAAAAGAGGAAAAAGAAAAAAAAAGATTAAAAAATTGAAAAAAAAATAATTAAAAATTGCTACGCCAGCATTGATCGGACGGCCGGTGCCAGCCGTTGGCCACGTTAGCGCCGACCAGCCAAAATTGGCCAGAATGATTCAATTGGCAAGAATTTAAAAAGTTTAGGACTGAATTGATCACCGTACAGTAGATTTATGACTGATTTGACAATTTTCCCTAACCTTTTCACTTCCATTTGTATCAGATGATGATGGCCTATAAGTACTACGCATGAAAAGTCAAGTTGGTCAATAAGGAAGGACTACCTAGTCCACAATCTATGAGATGAAAATCCATTGCTCATTTATGTGATGGTAGAGTCATGCAGCTGACGCTCTTCACTTGCAAACTCTTCATCGCAATAGCGGAAGCATTTGTTACAAGATCTGACCAATTCCTTGAGAAATATTAACAATCTGACCGATCGTTCAGTCAATTTCATTTAGGAAGACTAGAGCAATCGAAGGAAAGGAATCCAATGATCATACACATTGGTAAATAACACTAGAGTATGAGTTTAGAAACAGCTGACAGTGTGTCAATTCGAAGTTATCAGACTAGCTTCTCATCCACAAAATTAATCTATCTCTTCTGCCTATAATTAATGTGGAAAATTGACATTAATTCATAGACAAATTTGCATTCACTTCTCATCACCACCCCCTTTGGTGGCACTAGCCGTTAATGATAATCGCTGCCCGCTTGGCGATCGCCAAGTGTCTACTTCATAAATTGATGTTTGATATACACTCTGGCTAAGAGATCGTCCCCTCAATCCTAAAATTCTAGGTTTACCATTGTTAGGCGACATGTTGAACGTTAACCAAGTATAAAGGAGATAGGCATGAAAATTGATTAATCTCTTCTGACCCTTCAAAGAATCAAACGCAAATCCAGCAGTGTACTTAGCCTCTCCGAGCGCCCATCTGAACCTGTAAAACTCTTTCGATGACCAACTTCCATCGTCCACGACATGAAGCTTGGATGGTTAAATATCGCAGAATCAGATGGGAATGATAACCTTCATCTTGATCTCCATCATAAGAACCAGCTCATGGAAGCAGTAATATGGCTTCCCGTAATTAAGTGAGATTTGTGGTGACACCGACATTACTACAAAAAATTATGCTATCGTTACCTCTATGAACTTTTCCTTTTCATTTCTGGCTATATAGATAGCAAGGTTCGGATTTCTGTTGTTGTCTTTCCAGTCTTTATATTGAAAATCGTATGCATTTTTAGCGGGATCTTCACTAGTAGAGTTGACCATTTCCTTGTGCGAAAACGCGTCTCGTTGCGAGCGGTAGCAGACTAGCGGTGGACATTGGATGAGTTTTTGATACTCTGTCTTTTCGTGTCACTCTCATGACCTGAGCTAAGACACGAATGGTAAAGCCAAACTTCATCAAGAGTAATTTTAGATTATACGACGAGATCGTGACAACATCGCGGTTAACGAACATCAAAATAGAATAATAACTCAGACCTTAGGAGAAAATCGATATACATTCGATATGTACAGTAAGGTTATCATAATACGCAGTGGGGAGAGAGAGAGAGATTGGTTACGGGACAGGATACAATTTGTTTTTACACATGCAGCGGTAGGAAATAGGGCAAGACTCGGTGAGCCGTGCCCGTGCACAAGTAAAGCCGACTGATACCAATTTACAAGGAGAGCATGAACCACATGCGTGTGAGCAATCCGGCAATCTTGACCCGGCAATTCGGACTGTGTGCACCATCCCCTTCCCGTAGCTCGTTGTCTCCTCACTTTCTATCAATGGATTCTCTTCGTGATCAACAGCTTGTTTGTCTCCGAGAATATCTACCAAAAACCCCTAATTCTATTATTGTTCTCTTCAAGACTGTAATTTCAGATATGAAATTGCGATAAATTATATGTGATGGTCATAGATGATTAGTAGTTAGTTACCCTTAAACAAACATAGCAATCTCTTCTACCGTTAGTCGTTACTCTCAAACGGAAACTTGCATGTTTCACTTGGCGCTTGACGCTTCGCATCAACCTTAGCTCATGCAAGATGTTAGTTAAACGCGTTTGCCGCAACTATCTTAATTTGTTAGCCATGTGCATCAACATAATATATGATATCAAGCACATTTTTTGACCTTTTTGATATCTATGAATTTTAGTACTAACCTACCTTGAAGACAATAAGCATGACTGGAGACCAAAACATTAAACCCAGGCCATGCAAGAGACTATTAATTAACCCAAAAGCTTAGAGTATCGAGAAAGCAGGTCCATGTACATACTATAGAAAGTTTCAAGTAAAAGGAAAAGGAGAACATATGTTATCAAGCTACGATGATAAACATGCCGGGGACGCATACACGGTGGAGCGCGGTCGGTTTCCCTGGCGGACGAGTTGACCCATAGAAGAAGCGCTAAGAAAGCTGCAACGGCGCATGCAGAGAGATTCATGACTGATGGTGCTGTGCGTCTGTGCTAAGGGAGAAGATCAGCCGTGCATGCCGGCGTGTATATATACATAGTAGAGAGAGAGAGAGAGAGAGAGAGAGAGAGAGAGAGAGAGAGAGAGGTGGTGGTGGTGGCGTGAGGAGGATGGAGGTATTGAAGGGTATCACAGGCCGCATAGGGCTGCGAGGGAGGGTCACAAGAAAAGGGTTGAGGCCAAATAATTCCAAGTGCTGCTCACATGCTTCCTTATACCGCAGTGAATTGCATTGCCCCTGTCGCTAATGAAATCTGCATCGTTATATTCCTGGGAATTAGTGTGATCTCCGAACCGAACCAGTGGGAGAAGAGTACACGAAGATGGCGACACGGGCAAAGCGTCTGAACTCTGAACCGAGAATAAATATGAAGGAACTCTGTACCCAGAATAGTTATGAATGAGATGCATACATAACCAGGAGCTACCCTCATGTCAATCTCCCTTGAGCCCAGTTCACTCCTTTTGGGCCAATTCGTCAAAGCCCTACTGATGGGAAGGGTTTTTTCAATGCTCAGTCAAACACCTGGGAACGGGCCCTTATGGAACTAAAGGCTTCTGGGTTTGTGTAGTTCAATTGCGCCCAAAACTTAATGCTTGGCGTCCATAACAGGAAAATTGTCCAAAAATTCTTAAATCCATTACAATTTGACCAATGCAATCATTAATTTTTCTAATTTTGACAATTGAATTCTAAGCATTTTCACGTTTTGGCAACTGAGTTCATTCGTTCAATTTTAGCCAGAAATCGCTAACGTGAATACTAGTAGTGCCACGTGGGACGGCCTACAATCGGTGAGGGCTCCATGGCCCTCCCCAAGTGGCCGATGAGGGTTAGCTAGCCCTCTCCTATGACCAACAAGGGTTAGCTAGCGACTCTCGCCAGGCTTGGAAGAAAAAGAAAAAAGAAAAAAAATAAATAAAAAAGAAGAAAAAATATTTTAAAAAATAATAAATTTAGAAAAATCTTAAATTTTTTTTTTAAATTATTCATATCAGTGTTGGGCATGTCATGTAGGATGGGCATTGTCCATGTTAATAATTTCCTGCTAAGATTGGCAAGATCAATTCAACTGGCAAAAGGTAAAAAGATTTAAGATTCGATTGACAATGAAAAGTTTGAAACTGAATTGATCAAAATATAATAAATATAAGATTTTTTGGACAATTTTCCCTCCACGATGACAAAAGAATTTCAATTCACAGACGGACCTCATGTTGAAGGTAGCGGCGCCCTCACTTTTAACTTTTGTTCTATTATTTTGGCTTGGAAATTAAGTTTTACCCCCATAAAATAACGGAAAATTGATGCAATCATATCGATAGTCTCATTTCAATTTTGGGCCTCATAAATTTATAAAGATTCATGAACAATTCTAAAGTCATGACCATGTCGTTGCTGTAAGCAAACAAAACCTGCCCGACATCAAATTTACATCGTTCTTTTTTTTCAAGTGTGAGAAAGCTAACTAATGATGCGAGAAAAGCTTGTGTAGTTCTATTTCTTTCTCTATGGCCAGTTCACCAAATTTTCTCAAGGCCCACGATGGAACCGCGAGCAAAGTCACGCCACGCCGCGCGTGCTGAAGTGGCGTTGTGTCATTGGACCTTGAGGAAGTGGCTTGCTGTGCGCAGGCTGTATGAAAGTGCCAACTAGGATGTCCCGATTCAGATCAGCATGTTCGGTCGGGCAAAAGCGTCGATAAGGTGTACCTCAGCCCAATTCAAGACGTACAGGTGATAAGAGTTGGGTTCGAGCCTCGTGAATTAATCACGGCGGGTATTGATCTCAGATCAGTCCAAACTCACCCGATCCGCCACCGCATATACCAGATTAGTCATGTCCGACAAGCTCCGGGGGGAGGCTCAATGTAATTGCACCCTTTTATTTTCGGATCGGGCCGAGTCGATGAAGAGAACTTGTTGAAGATTACCCGAACAACGGAGAAGGATGGACCTCTCTAGTCCAATGAACCGTCATAACCACAATCGTAAGCTTCGTTTCAATTTTTCTAATTATTTATGGGAAAATAAATCAAAAAGTTCATCATTGATGTCACATCCTGCCCGTGCTCCTCAACTTCTTAATCAATCAATAAAGAGTTAATATCACGAAAAACCTCAAACTGGTACAATTATGATAAATTTACTATAAATTAATTATTTTATCATAAAAAACCCTGAATTGATACATTTATGACAAATTTACCTTCTGTTAAATTAAATTAATATCACGAAAAATCTCAAACTGGTATATCTATCAACCGCCACATGTTATCCAACTTAGAAATTTGACTAAGGGTAAAATTATCATAGATATATCAATTTGGAGTTTTTAATGATAAAAAAATTAGTTTGAATTAAATTTGTCATATGTGTATCGATTTGAGATTTTTCGTAGTATTAATTCATTAATAAAATACGAAATAAGGGGGAATTATTAATTTAGCACATGATTAGGGGATTTTCCTTTTTTTTTCCTGACGGCCTCCCGAGGTGGATGTGGACCGTGGATCTACCTGCTGGAGCAGCGGTGTTCTTCCTTCCCCACCGACAGCAAGTCAGCATCAATCATCGATGGCAGTTACTTTCTGGTGATGATTCATGTTCATACACAAACCTCAGTCACTCCTCATCCACACATAATATAACAATAAGAAATGGGCAGTAGAAAAAACAGACTTTAGCTGTACAACACACGCTGCTGCCTGAGCTTCACGTTCAAGATCCATTGGGTTGCTTTGCTGTTGCGCCAACTGTACTGAATTCCCTCTTCTCTTTCATTTTTTTTGGTGGGTAGCAGGATCTGTCATGGTAAAGTGACTTAACGCCAATTCTTGACATTTCATACAAATAAAGAATTTGCAGATGTAATGTAGCACTCTCTCCTCGCAGCCAAAAGGAGACAGCAAGCGAGATTTGGGAGAAGACTTGCGTTTTAAGTGATGGGGGTGCTGACTTCTCTAGCGACTTAATTAATTTGTTTAGGATCGTCTTTTTTGGTGAATATGGAAGGTCTTGCAGCCACTTCTTTGTGATTTATTACCTATTTACTGGTGCGGTTGAAATGGCCACATTCGCTTGATATGGTAGCCTGTCCTTTTCTTATGGTGGTTGGTTTAGACATGTTCTTTTACAAACAAGGGCAAAGAGATGGAGTGGCATCTGATGCTTCTTCAACACTTTGCAGTTTATTGAGAATATATACCTAGAAGAGAGAGGATCAGAGGGGGGAGTGTTCGAGAGAAGTCAAAGAGGAGGAGGAGGAGGAGAAGGAGAAGAGGGTCAGACCAGATCCAGTTGTTGGGAGCGAATATGGCTTCGAAGCTGATCTTGATCACAGTCTTCATCTTTGATGTCATTGCCTTTGGACTTGCTATTGCAGCTGAGCAGAGAAGAAGCACTGTAAGTTTGTGTTTGGTCTCTAAGAACTCTCTTCCATGCTCATAAGTAGCCAATTCTGTGGCAATGGCTATTGTCCAAGTCGTTCAGCAATTTCATGAATTTGTTTATGGATTGCATCTTCTTTGCCTTATTGATAATAGAACGATTATATTCACCAGCTTAGTTGAGAAACGATAGCATCCTTTCTCCTCCAAAGGGCCACAGCAATAATAGCAAAACACCAATCGTCAGCTTCTCATAATTAGGATTCACACCTACAGTCAAAGAGCATGGCAAACCATAGAATTTCCAGATCTACTGATGCCAACATTATATCTCGTTTACCACCGCCCGCAGCGGCTGCGTTGGCTTGTGCTCTGGTCCCCCCACGAAGGGATCAGAGTTCAAACCCCAGCGTAGTCGTTAGGGATTCTTAAGTGTGACGCCGTGGTGGTGGGTCCTGCGCTAGCGTCACTCGAGGACTAGTCGTGCATCACCGCCGGTTTATAGCTGAGTCATCGCTTGCCGGTCACGCGGACACCTCAACTATCAAAAAAAAAAACATTATATCTCGCAGAATTCCATCATTGAAATTCCGATTCAAAGAGAAAAAAGGGCCTAGCTTAAGATGCTATAGAACCAGATCTCGCTTGTTGAAATCATGTGCCCAGATGAAATCCTTTGATAAGTATACATACATTGTGGCGAGGTCCGCCCCCCCAAGGCTCTAGAGATCAGATACTGGCTTAATGCTGTAGTTCGGATCTGTGGTTACAAATTATGATGTTGTGCAATTGCGACGGGGGATTCAATTGAATGTAAATCAAGCCAATGTTCTAGATCCTTATTTTCCTGTATTCTGCAGGGAGGAAAGTGAATGCAAAACAAGCAGCAATTTGACTTTTGCACAATGAATACTTCCACATATGAATAGATATCTTTGTATTCTATATTCAAAAGTTGACCTTTTCTCGCCCAAACAATAGCATTACCTGATTTCCTGGGCAAGCGATGCAGCACCTCTAAAGAAATTAATTTTAAAAATATCAACTTCCTCGACATTTTCCAAATCTTCCATGTGTTTCATTTCTGCTGGATGTCAACTCTCGGAAGCATATATCGGTGGTTCCTAACTAAAATGGACTCGTCTCTTTTCAGGCCAAGATTGTCCAGGACAGTGAAGTCCAGTACAACTACTGTGTGTATGACTCGGACATCTCTACCGGCTTTGGCGTCGGAGCATTTTTGTTCCTAATGGCTAGCCAAGTCATCATAATGGCAGCGAGCCGCTGCTTCTGCTGCGGGAAGCCCTTGAGTCCCGGAGGCTCGCGCGCTTGGGCAGTCATTCTTTTCATTACCTGCTGGTATGCTTCAAGTACTTTTCCCATACGTAATTAAAATTATGCATTGGGAATTTGCCATTCGGTTAATCATTTGATCATTCCGGCTTTTGAAATGATCCATCAGGGTGTTCTTCTTCATCGCGGAGGTGTGCTTGTTTGCGGGATCGGTGAGGAACGCTTACCACACCAAGTACAGGACCATCTTCAGCGAGAACCCTCCCTCGTGCGAAACCGTGAGGAAGGGGGTGTTCGGCGCCGGGGCTGCCTTCATCTTCTTCACGGCCATCGTTTCGGAGTTCTACTACACTTGCTACTCCAGGGCCATGGAAAGCTTCCAACCATATGGCAGAGAAACAGGTGTGGGCTTGGGCGCCTTCAAATGAGAGCTTTCCTTGGCTTTGGGTTGATCATATTCATGACAATGGATATTCCATAGGGATTGTGTAAGTTTTGAGGTGGATCTCATCCAGTAATAGGTTTAAGGTAGTCGATCATACCCCCGTATTATCTGAACAAACTCATATCATGATAGTGCATTTGTTCTTTTGGGTGGGGTTTGTCATTTATGCATTAATAAGGCAATGATATTGTTTTTTTTTTTATAAGGTAAGGAAGGCAATGATATTGTTTTTTTTTTTGGTAAGGAAGGCAATGATATTGTTTTTTTTTTGGTAAGAGGGAAGGCAATGATATTGTTTGTGTCCATAGATATGCAAAACACCGTCGATTAGGCCGATTAATCTTCTCGATCATTCCGAGTTTCAGCGACAAGTCCCCATATTCGGACTTGGAATCATTTGCACCCGCTTTGCAGTCGCGGCTGATATAATGAATCTTCAACCATAGCCACGCTTGGGAATAGGCTAATCTACTTTCAAGATTACTCATTTATATTAGTATAATGTTAATAGGGGTTAGACTTTAAGGTTTAGGGCCTGTTTAGTGACCAGGCAAACAATGTCTGATTCTATTTTTTTGTTCCCGGAAATAAAAAAAGAACAGAAATCCGTTTTTAAAATTTTTTATTCCCGGGCATAAATTTATTCCCAGAATTAGTTTTGGAACAAAATTAAGAGTAAATAAAAAATATTGATTCTTGATTCTGGAAGCAAGAATCAAAAATGAAAAAGAAATTCTTTTTTCTTCTTCTTCTTTCCTATCCTGTGGCTTAGCCCTCGCCGGCCATGGGCCAAGGAACGAGAAGAAAAAAAATAAAAAAAATAAAAATATTCAAAATATTATTTATGAAAAGAAATTTTGTACAATTACCAAATGCATTTCTGTTCTTTTTCGATTATAGGAATAGAAATTTTGAGTAGCTACCAAAAGCTTTCAAATGCTTAGAAATTATTTTCGGAAATGGAATAAAAAAAATTATTTCTGAGCAGAAATTATTTTCGAAAATAAAATGGTTACCTAATGCACCCTTAGTTAACAAAAAACAATGGGACATAAGAGAGAGCCTTGATCACAACAGTGGCTCTACGGACTATGGAGCACTGGGAAATGAGTTGGGCCACAGGATACTGTTTTGATGTTCTGGGTCGGAAGCAAATTCCATTGGGCACAATTCAGAAAAAATCTAGATCATGACAAGAACTGGAGATGTATCACTAGATATTTGCTCATCGTGTGGACCTTATGCAAGTATCTTTAATGCATCCGAATTGCTGTACATTTGCTCAACGTCTGAATGTATTTCTAGGTATGTACTCAGTGCATCAAATGACTAAATTCCAGTAGTTGAAGTCTAGTGGAATGTCAATCCAATCACCAAACTTTGATTCCCATCGGCCAAGGCATTTAGGTCTTGTCGTTTTACAACCAATGCACTCCGATGGTAATTCGACCGATTTTTCCTGGCGAACTACTAGCACGACAAACACGTGGCCGGACTTTCAGATGCAACATCATCACCATGCGGGCTCCTCGTCGGCATTCCGGTGGAAATTTGGTTGAATTCCAATCGAAGTGAAAGCGGTACACGGTGAATCCGGGGCACTCGAGGCCTCAATTAGAGCGAAGGTACCATATCAGATGAACCGATGAAAAGGGGTCGGTCTTCACGTCAAATCTACCGGATGAAAGACATGATCTTTGTGTTTTTGAGATAATGAATTGTTTTGTACGGAACATGACATGATAAAATTTATGGTCGTGGCTTTTCTCTGGGACTCGGAATCGTGGCCGAACGGGGCGTGCATCTGATTAGACTTTTGCCTTTTGTCGATGATGAACGAAATCACAAAGCGTGGAGACATGGACTGCTTAGAGAAGCAACGGGAGACCTCTTTCTCTGTCTCGAGGGAATCAAAAGTACGGATGGAAAATTGTTTGGTTGCCGGATTTAGTCCAACTGGGCATCCTTTCGAGGCTTCTTGCTTACCCACGCTTGGTAATATATTCCCTGTGCGGGCAGACACTGCCTTCATCGTCGACTGGGACTCTCCTTTTAGACACTCTTGAAAAAACGATTCCGAGTTGAACAGTTGATGATGCTCTTTGAAGTTTGATGCGTCATTCGTGGGAAAAGTGCCAAAAATATCCTTAGTCCTAATCTTTTCAATTTGACCAGTTCGATCCTAAAAATTTTCTCATTTGTATCAATTTAGTCCATCCGGCTAATTTTAAGCCGGAAATTGTTAATGTGGACACTGACCGTCCTACGTGATATAACCGGCGCTGACGTAAACATTAAAATTGGCAGGATGAACTAAATTGGTACTACTGTAAAAATATTTATGACTAAATTAATTCAATCAAAAGGTTTATGACTAAATGGATACAAATATAATAAATTTAAGACTTTTTTTTAGATTTTCCCCGTCTTTCGTCTTGAGTTTTCATTCTCTCCTTTTTACGCAATATCCTTTTTATCTAGGAGACGAGCGTTTGAGGTATCATTACTTGCGAGACCTTCGCGGAGGATCGGATTGGAACGTGCATGCAATGCTTCATGCATTGGACAGGACCAAAAAGGGCAAGACATTGAAACGACGCGCGGAATCGAACCCCCTCGTTCCCAATATAAAATTTCATTTTACGCGAGCGCGGCCTCCCGAGATCGAGACACGTGTGGGTGCCCATCGTCACATCGAGCAGTTACCTACTTTCGAGCAAACGAGTGCGTTGATTTAGAAGATGTGTGGAAGAACCCCGTTCGCTAGGGTTCCGATCCGTTCCTTCCTTATTGCAGTCACCTACCTTGTACCGAATTCCTAATTCACGTGGAGCTGACAAAGTGGGTGCTGCTGCTGCCGCTGCCGCTGCTGCTGGTTCCACACAGTCGCTTCCCAAGACCACAACTTTCATGGATCTGTCATTTCGTGCGATTTAATGCAGCGCCCATCGACGGGCGACGGAAGAGGAATTATGATTACATAAGCGGGAGCCATCGGTTCGTACGTAAGCGCTTTTGATGCGTTTTAAGTTTTTCGGGCTGAACCCCGCAGCGTGTCCTCCTGCGAGACTGGCGAAGTTAATGGTCTTTCTTCGGATCTCCACCAAATTCCATTCACTGCTGGCCCATGTCATTTGTCCGGTGCCATCGGTGCCCGCTGCCTTCCGTTTTCCTCGGGAAGCATTGCTCGACGTCCGTGGGGACGTAGCTTTACAGACTGTGAATTTTCGAGGAAGCATTCAAGTCCCCCAAATGTGCATAGCTATGGGTAATTAAGATAGTTTTGAAGGTCATTGTACATACGATAGAAGAAGGATAATGGGAGCAATGACGAGACGGGATCGTTTCCTAAACGAGCCGCCTCTGTTTTGAAGTTCTCGTAACTCGAACTAAATCCTCCAATCTTCATCTCCGGCCGATGATAACCCCAATCAGGCCACACCCACATGAAGCGAGTCAACCTGTTTCACTCTAATCGATTTGAGTATATGTGCCCGTACAAACCGAATCGAGGGGAACACGTCCTGGAAACGTCACGTTCGTGTGTCACAGCACAAACATGGACTGTTGTGATTTCGATGGAGCAATGATTCTCCACAAATGTCAAAAGGGCCAAACTCCGGAGCATGTCGTGGCTCGGTTTTTGCTTGGACCTTTTGCTATCATCAATGTGCACACTTTGTTTACTAGAAACAGTACAGTGCACATGTGACTGTGAGCTTGTAAACGTGGTGGAAAAATGTCACACCTTTTGACTACTTACATATATTTGGATTGGTAAAGATCGTGGTTGTCAATTTTCTTTCATTTTCTTTGTTCTTTTTTGTTACTTCGATCCATGTTCTCTCAACACGCTCGGTACAAAATAAGATTTGAGCTAGGGCATTATCTTCTGGAGATATGATTTCCAAACTGCCCGACCGCATCATCATCTTTCAGATAGTGTTGTCGATACGCCTTGCCCCGCTTCCTCTTTACGTTTCAATGACTTTATCTTCGGATACCCCCGACATGAAACGAATCGGGCGAACCCGAGCGGATCATCAAAGATCATTGAAAAGAAAATCAGTCCAAATTGCAATTTTGAATGCTGTGTGGCCATGAAGAAAGTGGCCATTTTCTTTATTTTTCTCAAAGCATGCAAAACCCAGTCGGGATATTCGATTGCTGGCTCTTTTTCCTGATAATCTTGTTGTTGTGCGTGGTAGAGGCATAGGGCCTCGGCACTCTCAGTACTGCAATTTTTCACGATTATGTTCGTGAGTGGAAGTCATCATCGTATCTTCCGCGTCACGAGAATCAGATCCTATGTACAAATTCACTCGTTCTTGTTACATAAGGTGACTGATGTCATTCTTTGGTCAATTCGTTCCTTCTTTTGGTGCTTAATGCTCTTCTGGCTCTTCCGTGGCCCTTTGAAATTGGAACAGCAAGTTCCCCCGTTCTCTAAAAGGCACCGGTACATTAAATGATCGCTGCACCCACCAACCTTGGTTTCCAGGGCACACTGCGTTGAAAATCCCCCTTCCGATCTTTACCCTGATCATATTAAGATTGAGTTTTTCCGCCTATTCCGGCACGGAGTATGCATGCGGTAAATGTGGCGATTTCGAAAGGACCGGTCGCCGCTTCCTTTTTTCCGGGCATTCGAGAAGTTGGCTAACTCGACCAATATAATGAGGACCCTAATAATTAGTTAATAATGATTGGCAAGCAATAATCAGACGATTTGTCAAAGCTTTGACGACGAGGCGAGATGCAAAAGGGGGCATGTTAGATCACTGTTCATCTTGAGTTTTAACCTTTGCCCTCGGCAGATTAAGCCCTAGGACAGGCTGTTTGGGAATCAAGCCACGCGGTGTGTCTGCATTCGATTGTTGGGAAACTTAATTATTTGATCTGTGCTGGTTTTTCTACTGCAACATAATAAGCTTAATCACAAGCGCAAAATAATGGGGTTCTTTGAACCGAACCCTTATGATGGACGATGCATGAGCAGAGAAAGGCATCTCTGGCTTTTAAGAATTCAATTACTTGTTTTGTCTTTTTAATTATTATTATTTTTAATTAAAACTTCGCGGGGCGCCTTCAATTCTCGGATTTATATATAAGATATATAGCCGGTGCAAGATCTCTTCACACTTGCAGATTACGAACTGAAACTCTCATCTTCTCTAATGGAATGTGTACATGGCGGCGCCTGAATGGTAAAGGTTTTCTTTACGTCGCCATTGTTCCAAACGAGGAAAAAAAAAAAAAACCCTTCTTTCGTACCCTTTTTCTCCACTTGTTCTAGCAAGCTAACGGCGTCATTGGAATATCTACTCGCGACTGACGACCGAACGAGTCTCAGGAAAATCTAATCTTCGAAGCCAAAACAGCTCGGGTTCGGATTTCACAACAAATCTTGCTTCAAAAATCTTGCTTCAAAAGGTATTAACGTGGTGTCATGACTTAAACAAGATATTGTTGAAGTACGATGCACGGTGTCCCTCAAAAACGTAACTCTGAATTTTTGATTAATAAAGCAAGTGGTCCGATCCTGTGGCCCCTCCCGGAATTTTGCTTTAAGAGGAAATCCTCGCAGGATGGTATCAAAAGAGAATGCTAGAATTCAAACCCTCTCTGCACTTCAACATTAATCACTTCACTTAAAAAAATTCAAATCGTTAATTAGGAAACGGACCGACAACGTATATCGATGGTATGCATTGTTAAATGTATATAGGTTAACTTGAGTTAGCACCAGAGACGCTTTTAACCTCGGGGGCCTTGTTGACTCCTGAACTCGCCAAAATCGAGACTTCCACCAGCTACGATTTCCCGTTTAGAAGAAGTCAACGGGCATAACGGGGTTGACGTGCCGACTCTTTTTATAAACGTGTCAACGCGGCAATTGCGAGCCAACGAGGTCTAAGGCCGTCGCGGGCGTTGGACCGACCAAAGCCACCGCCGTCAAAAACCTGTCGCTGACCTTTTTGGCCTCTCACGGTTGCCAACGTTCCCGGGGGGTCGGTGAGCGACCCCCGTGCTTGAAGTAGTTCCGAGCATTTAACTAATGTCGTCCGATCCGTAGAAAGGCGTAGATTCGACCCGTGATTATTACGAGTCTAATGTCTCCTAATTCCGATACAACGAGTCGAGTCACGACACTTTCGAATGTCGGATCTTCATCGAAGCCGCAAATGGACAAATGGGTGTTCTTCTTCCTTCCTTAGCTTCGTCGATCGACGTGTAGACAGAGAAAAAGAACTAATCACTGGCGCGAAATAACTGCATCGAGTCTAGGCAATGGAGTCACAAGCTCATCATTCCTCCCCTCCATAATCTTTCGTATGCTAAGCTGTGCTGGCCACTTAATTCTAATTTAAAGCGAATTTAGATAAACCTTAGCACGCACGACATTAATCATGGTGATGGAAAAAGGTACAAACGGCGAATGTTTGTCTTTGGAGCAACCACGTTTGGGATGCAGTGTCAGGAGGTGTTTGGGCTCCGACACCCACCGTCCGCCACCGCCACCGCCACCTCCTCCTCCTTCCCATCTTCTTCCCCCTTCCCTTTGACAGACTTCTTGCAACTTAATCATGCATTGCTCTAATTATTGTTCACCAACTGCGCTCGACGTTCTCATTCAATCATGCTGTAGGACTGCTATGCAGGTCAGGTTTTAGAATTAGCTGGAGTGAAATGGTCTAAGATCATCTTCGATTTGTTCGTTTTCTTTCCCCTATTTTGGACCATGCCGGCAATTTAATGCCATGGATCGAAGTAGGCATGCGTATGCTTTCCGAATCATGCGATGAAGTGCATGTGTTTCCGGGAAAAAACCGTTTGGAATATCATGATCTTCTTCGGCCACACTTGTGATTGATGGGTTACCAACGACGATATCGTCCATTTTTAATTCTAATGAAATTTGCATGTGATTAGCGGGGTTAATAAACATGGACATCACACGGCAGTGCTGGCGGGGTGTCATGAGCCAATCACATTATCAAAATGATTTGCATGCCATCCTACTCGGTGCCAAATGAAACTTTTTGTTTTTTCTTTTTTTGCCAATTTACTCCTAAATCTTTTACATTTATGTCAATTTTGTCCATCTGGCCAATTGTGACCGGAAATAGTTGATATAGATATCGGCCATCCTATTTGGCGTGGCCAGGGCCGACGTGAATAAATTTCAATAATTTTTCCGAATTTTGTACTTATTTTTTTTTTGCCTATTTATTCTCTTTTATTTCTTTTCCTTCTTTCTTTCGCCGATTGCTCCTTGCCAGAAGCTCGAATCATCATCCTCAAACCATCCGGCTCCATCCAGGCAACACGTTTATTCCGCTCCCTTAACGGAAGCTCGAATCATCGCTCACTACTCATCGGGTGCTCGCCATTGCGCTAGAATCATCCAGTTCGATACGTACTAAAGATGTGATAGTTCTGAATGGGGCGCATGCGAAGGTGAAAAGAAAACCTGTGGAAAGCAAGGGTGGGGCGGGGGGGGGGGCATGTCCAGCTACAAAAACTCGAGTTCCAAAAGCCACTCCCAAAGGCTTTTGTGACCCATCTCTCTCTCTCTCTCTCTCTTTCCCCTTCCTTTTTATCGCTTCATTATCACTTGTTTCCTTTGGCCAAAAGTAGCCCCATCCCTAAACCCTGCCTAGCGCTGCCGTGCTAGGGCTCCTGTCTGCAGGCTGGAGGAGTACCCCTGCTTGACCCCTAATTTGGGGGCCAGAGTCGTCCTTAAGATGTCATCTCACGACCCATCAACTTCAAAAGGCCGATTGCTCGTATCAAAGTTGATCGATCTCCTGTTTATCGTGGATCTGGGTCTCTTTAAGGGCACGTTTGTTCATGAACGGGGGAGATCTTGTGTTTCAAATCTTGGCTGTTCTCTAGCACGGGGCATGCGCGCGTGAGATTAGGACCTAAAGGATATGAAGGACTAGCTCGCCCCGTAAGATCCTTGGGACGGCTCGGTCGGACCGACTAATCTCACTAGATGTGGTAACTCGGCCGTCTCATGGACAATAGCAGTGAAAAGATAAAAACGATTCGGCGTATGCGTATCGCCACGTTCTGCTGCTCCGACAAAATTGGAATGCTCTCCGTTCTTAAAACTCTAGTTATGTCATAAGAATCCATTTCGCTCGCTGGAGCATATCTTTGACCAGCCTGTTGCAAAAAGAAATTGCTGTTGAGATATTGAAATTTGGCCCGTACGTAATAGATGTGATATTTCTTGAAGGTTATAAACCGGATAGTTTATATATTTCAATTTGTTCCACGTAGTGAATATTTCCATCCAAATTGTTAGACCTATAAAAATATGTTCTTTGGTTTTTTTTTTGTCGAATGTCTATAATTGAGACGGGCGATTTCATGACTCGCGTGGCACATTATATGAAATAAGTTTGGTTACTGTCCATACAAGCTAACCGTAAACTTCAACGGAGTCACATTGACACGTTTCTTTAAGAAGCGTGCCGATATTTTTTTAATGCCGAAGAAAATAGACGATGATCGCAAATAAGAAATTATCAATTTTGCTTTCGAAAGTGATTACTTAACAAGTACCCCTATAATATTCGCTTTAAAGCCAGGTTAATCGATGTGCGTAGATCATCAATGACAAAAGGATCCACATGATCTTTTACAAGATGCTTTGTAACTTTAACGTGCAGTAAAAACTAAGCTGCTGCTTGCTAGGAAACTATACGATCCTCCAACTATCACTAACGAGGGCCGTGCAAAAAGAGAGAATGTCCGCAAATCGGAACCGTGTCAAGAACACTCTCTTCCATGTCTCGAAGCACCTTTTTGGCGAGCGCCTTGATGCAAAATTTTTCACGTACCAACAAAGAGCGATTGTTATACCGCGTTACACGTGACAACATTTCCGGACTACAAACAAACGCGGCCCCGCCATGCCCCCTGTCGAGCTCGAACATGAAAGCCTTCTCATCAGAGAGAACTCCGCGTATGCACTCGAAGAGGTCATTCACGTTTGGCCCCCGAGGAAAGTATGCACAGCCAACGTTACTGATTTTGGTGGAGCTTTTTTGGGGACCGTCCCATGAGATTTTCGAATAAGGCCGAAACCGTCTTGGTGGTTTGGCGTTTAGCGTTCGTACCGAAGATAAAACAACGTTGTCCTGCGGTTCTACCTTGGGAGAATCAATCACGCGGTTAGCTCCCAAAAGAAAAAGGAAAATTGAAAAAAGAGAGGGGAGAAGAAATTGCGAAGGTAAAGGAAAAGGTGTGACGTGCTAAAAATTTGAAATTTTTCTCTTTTGATTACTTGAAGGATTAACATGAAATTTGACTAGATGCTCAATGTGGTCCCTGAATTTCAGTCAGGTGTGCAATGTAATTCCTGAACTTTTGATACATGTTCAGACTTGTTCCTGAATTACACGAAAATGTTCATTGTTGTCCCAGAACTTAAATTAATAGAATGATATTATTGAACATTTTCATATAATTCAATGATTAATTTGAATATGTACCAGAAGTTCAATGATCATTTTGAACAAGTTAAAAGCTCGGGGATCGCATTACACATCGGGTTAAAGTTCGGGGATCATGTTAAATAAATTAAAATTTCAAGGATCGCATTACATATCGAGCCAAAATTCAAGATTCATTTGTGTCGTTTTTCCATTATTTAATTGATGCCGCGAGGAAACTCTATGGCTAAATCATGACAGCATACAAGATAAATGCCATAAACATATTACAATCGTTAAAAGAGCGAATGTCTTATATCATCGCATGGGAGGATTCAGCATGGTCCAAAAACCCTCCCCGCTCTCCTAGGAATATTCCAAAGCCAACGTGCCAAACCGACGCCAACCAAAACCCCACACACACACACACACACACACACGCCAAGGAGAATACGGACGGGGACGCTCGTAATTTGCCTTCCTTTCTTGCCCCCCCCCCAGTTCCCTCCTAATCAGAAGTCAAAAACTCCATTTTCACTGGCTCAGCCACGATGCTCCCCCCCTCGTCGAATGTTACTGTCCTGTCTCCCCTCCTTTTCCCGTCTTTGGATACGGCACCTCCCCGCAAAAAAGAAAGAGGAGGAGAGGAAAAAGGAAAAAGGGAGGGTAAAGAAAACGGATCCATAACTTCCCCCGCCTGACAAAATCAAGAATATCAAGAAATCAAGAATCGACCAATCGCGCCGGTACATACGCACCCTTTCGCTCGCTCGCTCAGCATCTCTCTTCTCGATCCCACACCTTCTTCGTCACTCTGATCTTTCGATACGCCCCCCGATCCAAAATCTTTCTCACGGTCCCTCCCTCCCGAGTTTCCCATTTGGGTTTTGCATGCAGAGAGAGCGCGCGCGCGCGCGAGAGAGAGAGAAACAGAGAGGCGAAGAGGAGGAGGAATAAAAAAGGAAAGGCAAATCACCGAACACCCCGACTGCATCAACTACATATTCAGCACAGCCCCCACCCCCACACACATACAGAGGGCATAGGGCTTCGTTCCTCTCCACTCCCCTCCCCCCCTCTCTCTCTCTCTCTCTCTCTACCGTCATCGGATCTGATTTCTGCGAACCCGAATACCCACATCGTGTTTTGTCTGATCTCTCTCTCTCTGTCTCTCTTTCTTGAAAATTCGCCGACGACTGAGGACAGAGGAGCGGGGGAAGAGAAGCGGGCGGTGGGTGGTGGTGGTGGTCGTGGCGGGGGAGGAATAGGAACTTTTGGATTCGATCCCATGAAGTGAAGGGGGGCATTTTCATTTCTTTTGGCCCAGATGAAATGAAAATGCCCGGTTCATATCCGCGCGAACGATGACCAGAGCGATTGACCTCGGCGGCGACGACGACGACGACGAGGAAGAGCGCTTCTACGAGCCCCTCGACCGCCTCATCTCGTCCTCCTCTTGCTCCTGCTCCAACTCCGAGGACGAGGCCGACGATCCGAACCCGGATCCGAATTCCGCCTCCGATCGCCCCTTACCCGTGCCCCGGTTCCCGGCCGGCGTCTTCCGGTACGATGTCTGGACCTCGCAGCCGTCCTCGGTGTCGGAGCGGCGGTCCCGGCTTCTCCACGAGATGGGTCTCCCCGCCGACCCGTCCCTCTCGCGGGCGAAACCCGGGAAGGATTCGGGTCACGCCGACTTTGGGAGGTCAGTATCGGCGGATCACGTGAGGGGTCAGCAGAACGGTCCGAGCGCCGGTATCGTGCGGTCGAGATCAGATGGGTCTGTGGATCACGATGCCTCCTCGAGTGACCAGTGTAATTCGAATTCCTTGCAGCCCATTCGTTATTCTACTTCTATTCTTTCAATTGATAGCAATGGTTCTCTTGTAAATAGTAATAATTTTGTGGATGGTGTCGATGTTGAATCGCGGGGTGCTGGGATTGGATCCGCAGGTGCCAGTCCCCTTAGATTGGACAATCCGCCAATCACGCAGTGTTGCGAAAAATTCCACGAGATTGAGAGTGATTCCACGGGTGTAAAGGTTGACTCGAATGATCGTCACTTTGCGGCTGAGGGTAATGGTGTGGGTGATTGTGATATGCGGCATAATGGGACTGATGATATGGCGAATGAGACCGTTTGTACGATCAAAAACCTTGACAATGGGAAAGAGTTTGTGGTGAATGAGGTTAGGGAAGATGGTTCTTGGAACAAGCTCAAGGAAGTCGGGACTGGTAGGCAATTGACATATGAGGAGTTTGAGATCAGTGTCGGGCATTCCCCAATCGTGCAAGAGTTGATGAGGAGGCAAAATGTGGAAGAGGGTAATAAGGATCATATGGAGGTAAACGGGATCGGGGGCGGTGCCGGGGGGTCAAAGTTGAAGAAGAAGGGTGGGTGGTTTAGGAGTATAAGGAGCGTGGCGAGCACAATGACTGGTGTTAATAAAGAGAGGCGAAGCAGTGACGAGAGGGATACTTCTTCCGAAAAAGGCGGTCGAAGGTCAAGTTCGGCGACAGATGACAGCCAGGATGTATCATTTCATGGACCTGAGCGGGTAAAAGTGAGGCAGTATGGGAAGTCTTATAAAGAGCTTACAGGGCTTTATAAATGCCAAGAAATACAGGCGCATAATGGGTTTATATGGAGTATCAAATTTAGTTTGGATGGGAGATATCTTGCAAGCGCAGGTGACGATCGTGTAATTCATGTGTGGAAGGTGGTGGAGTCTGAGAGGAAGGGGGAATTATTGACGGAAAAACCGGAAGACGGGGGCTTTCACATGTTGTCGGGGGCTAATGCATCACCAGAACTGAGCACCTTGTCGCCGAAGATGGATAATTATCTCGATAAGAAGAGAAGGGGGAGGTCATCTATAAGCCGGAAGTCATTGAGCTTGGACCATGTTTTTGTTCCAGAAGTTGTGTTCGCACTTTCAGAGAAACCCGAATGTTCTTTTGAGGGACATCTTGATGATGTTCTTGACCTCTCATGGTCCAAGTCCCAGGTTAGTTACCATCCTCTGATTCTCCAAATCTTTTCCTTAGCTTTTTGATTGGTTATTGGCAGTTCATGTACATGTTCCGTTTCTAATTGTGTATGGTCTGATTGGGGATTTCATGAAACTCATTCCATAATGACTAAGCTCCCCCTGGCTTAGCTATCTTGCCTTGCTTTTGGGAGTTACATTTTTCTTGATCTGATATGGAGAAAGTATGCTGGCTGTTTAGGATATACTTTCCAGAGCATATCATGGCGACCGTGTCATCACCACTTACAAAACCAGCATATGCATATCGCCATGTGCGAGTTCCCCTTTTCTCTGCATGACGTGTGTTGAAACATATTCAGTGTTACTAGGCATTAGTTAGTGGTCGAGTCTTAAATAAGTTAATTAGGGTTTTGGGTGTTTCTTGTGCTCTATATAATTAGAGCCATCTTGTATACTCTTTTATTAAGTCATTAAATAAAGATGAAGCCTTTAGTTTCTCTCCACTCTTCTCTTGTTCTTTTCTCTTTTGAGAAAGTGAGACTGGACACAAGTTGTTTGGGAAGTAAATTTCAGGATATCTTATGCTTATCGAGTTATAGCCAAGTGAGGCTTTTGTGTTATGTTTATTTGTTGGATCAAAACTAGTGAAGTATGCTAAAATGTAGTGTGACATAGCTCATTCAACCGATTACTATGTAGATTATGCTAAAATGCGTGTTCATTTTTTTAAGGAAAATTTTTAATTACTCCTTTTAGACTTGTCATTAGAAAAAGATCATTTTGATGCGTTACGAACATGTCCGCGATGCAGTTTTATGTCTGTCAGTTTCAAGTTGAATGGAAATTAAGTTGTTTAGAGTGTGAAAAGTTGGTCACTTCTGCCCTAACAGTTAGTTATTTCAGAGTTAGGAGTTTGGCTCTGCTGTGAAAAGTTTCGCTTGATTGCTTGATTTTCGATTCACTTCATTTCATTTGTATTTATATATCTTGTTTCTTGATTAAGTGAATTTTATTCTCGACGAACTCAAAAACTTCAGCTGTAATTTTTTTTATGGACCTAATGTGGTGTTGGAACAGTGCCCTTCTGAGCATCTGCTTTTGTTCAATGCAACTTGCCTTGGAGTCTGTGTTAGTGATCCGCAGTTGGTAGCTTCACATGTATGATGGATTTCTTGGCATGACTAGTTTTTGTATCTCATTTAAGCAGAGGACTCTTCATTCCTTTTCCGCTTAAGGTCCTTGTGGTATGTGTTACAGCAGTTTCACGGTAGATAGATCACAGGCCTAGACTTGATGAGTTTGGCCCAATTTTTTTTTTTTTTCATCTTTAGTATCGGCCTCCATTGAATTTGAGCCTTTGGGTCAGTACCAGGTTTTGAAAGTAAAAAATATGCTATTGCCTGATTTAAGGCGTTAGATGGGAAAACAGACATGCGAATAGAGCCAGGCTGACCAGTAAAAACCACCTCATCTTTGTGCATTATATATGCTCCCTGCCAGAAGAGCTGTCATAAGATACACAAATTTTGGTGTCAAAGGTTCGCTTTATTTGAAATTGTTTAAGGATAGTGTAGCTGACTTCCATCTTGGAGCTGCAGTTTTTTCATGAGAGGATGTCATATGTCGAGTTGACTATTGGCGTGTTATCGTTCAATGTTTTGAAGGCTCCATATTGATGTCCTCATGAAACAAGTCTTAAATTTTGTTGCCTTTTTTATGTTGATTGGAGTTAAATATTTCTGTTCAGTTGAAGCTATTTGCATAAGTTATGCCGACCGTAACGGGGTTGTGCTTTTTTGAGAAGGTTAAGGAGGAGTGAGGATTGCAAATACAAGTAGTCTTTAAAGGAGGTCTCTTTGCATTGATTATGTACTGTGCAGTAGCAGACTCTTTGTTTTCAATATTTGCAACATTTGCATCATTTATTTACCTTAATCACAACCTTACATGCTAAACTGAACCTTTTTAACAGCACTTGCTCTCATCTTCAATGGACAAGACAGTTCGATTGTGGCATTTGGCTAGCAAGTCTTGTTTGAAAGTATTTTCCCACAGTGATTATGGTGAGTTTTTTTATCTGCATATCTACTTCCGGTCAATATATATACTTGTCCCTCTTTGGTGGTAAACTGATGGCATCAGCTATGAACACTTTTTCTTTGAGGGAAAAATAACTTGACAGGAAAAATGAAATGAAAAAGAAAATGATGGCGAATCACTTTCTTTTCTAATCGAGGGAAGTGATTAAAAAAAAAGGTGATCAGGAAAATAAAAGGGATTTGCTAAATCTGCAAATGGACTTCCTTTTTTTCTTTTTCGCACTCAATCATCTTGGCATGCTATCCGAACTCATCAGATTTTACTTTTCTTGGTTATGCTGTGATGCAGTTACCTGTATCCAGTTCAATCCCGCCGATGATAGATATTTCATTAGTGGATCTCTAGATGGCAAAGTGCGCATATGGAGTGTTCCTGATAGGCAACTTGTTGATTGGAGCGATTTCCATGAGATGGTCACTGCAGCTTGTTACACACCAGATGGTCAGGTATGGACTGTTATACTGAAATGCGGTTTTTCATGTATGGTGTTTGCTATTGAGCCAATTGCTTAAGAGTTTCCCCTCCCCTTTTGTTATTTCCTCTCTTGACAGGGAGCTTTAGTTGGTACACACAAAGGGAGCTGCCGTTTGTACAACACATCTGGTATGACTTGATAATTAGACTATTTCCTGGTTTGTTTTGTTTGTTTCTGCTTCGGAGTCAATTGCCACTTGTCAAGTTTCACTGTTCTTATCAGCTTTAGTTTACTTTTTGCCAGAGAACAAGTTGCAACAGAAGAGTCAAATCAATTTGCAGAATAAGAAGAAGAAATCTCATCATAAGAAGATCACTGGCTTTCAGGTAATGAAATGGTCCATGATGCATTTGATAGATATGATAATTGTACACATTAAGGAAATCCTGTTCGTCTGTGGATATTCAAGGCCTCTCCTATCTGATCTCCGTGGGCACAAAGGATCTATCTATGATTTCATGTGGTATTATCTAATGACAACTTTGCTTGACAGTTTGTATCTGGAAGTTCATCTGAAGTGCTCATCACATCTGCCGATTCTCGAATACGGGTTGTTGATGGTGTTGATCTGGTACACAAATTTAAAGGTCAGGGAAAAACACTGGAAGTGAGATTGTTTTTTTCCCTAAGATCTCAAAAATAAATTGCCGTAAAATCCGCTTGGTGGTCCGATTCATTAACTTGGTATTTTAAATATTCAGCTGTCAATTTTTGTTGGACATACACCATATGTGCACTGGGGCATGGTGCTAGCATATTATTGAACTTCGTAATTATAGGAGGTGCTCCAAAAATGTTTATCACACTCACGTATGCAAGTCGGTCGTTTTATTTGGCGTCGCATTGAACATTGGTTCTTTTCACGACAGGTTTCCGCAACACAAACAGCCAAATCTCTGCCTCCCTCAGTGCCAATGGAAAATATGTGGTCTCTGCCAGTGAGGATTCTCATGTATACGTGTGGAAGCACGAAGCTGACTCTCGACCCAGCAGGGGAAAGGCTGTTACCGTAACACGTTCCTATGAACATTTCCATTGTCAAGATGTTTCGGTGGCTGTACCTTGGCCCGGTCTGGATGATACATGGGGAGCTCTTGATGGTTACTCTGCTGAGCAAAACGAACTTGATACCGAGGAGGCCTCCACGGCCAATCATCCTCCGACACCTGTTGAGGAGACTAATGGTCCTGTAGGCTCGAGATCGGCATCGGGTTGCAGCAACAGTCCACTTCATGGTAGTATTTCTTGGGCGACCAATAACTACTTTGACAAAATTGTGGCCACTTTGACGGACGAAAAACTTACATTAGCTGCAAGAAGCAGGAGTCCTCATGTTAGCGTGGATATCTACAACGGGATTGGCGGGAACATGTCGGCATGGGGCCTGGTGATTGTAACTGCTGGGCTTCGAGGCGAGATCAGAACTTTTCAAAATTTTGGATTGCCCGTCCGAATTTAGGGGTCTATGAGAAACCAAGAAGGTCCTCAACTTTTTAAGCTCGAAAATGTTGAGCTCCATACGCCCCCGACTTCATATTGTCCTCGTTGCTAGAAAGTGTACAGAATATACTTGGGTGAGATATGTAATATTAGTGAGTTCAGTTTTTCATTTTATTTCATTATGCTTGTGCTCGTCGGACGTGTCCAGATTGGGATCACCCTGACTGAGCATCAAGAGAAGCAAAATAGATTTGTAAACCAGAAAAAAAGTAAGTACAGTGAGTTAGACCTGATGATCTCTCAGTAAGCGGGAAATTGTAGAGTTAATGAGAATGGAAAATCCTGTTCAGTTGGTTAAAAATGAGGGTTTTTTTGTTGGAAATCTTTTGTATGATACTCAGTTGATTGCTGCAATTATGCAGAGAGTTAGAGGTGGAAGCTCCTATTCATGGTTCAAAAATGAGTCCTGGTAAAATCCCTATGCCACCATGAGTCCCAAGTAGATTGAAAGCTAGCTGCTGTTTTTGCTGATCCTCCTGGAAAGATTTTATCTTTATCAAATGCAACGATGCAGCCATTGATACTAGATTTGGTCGTGCTTAAATTTTATGATCGTGCGTTGCAGAATTAATCTTGCCACTACTAAAACAAAAATCCAGTACACCTAGGAGCAAAGAAGTGGGTGGTGATATTTCTACACAATCTCAATTTAGGAGGAAAATTGGAGTACTCCGACCTCAACAAGTTTGCTAAGCGATAATTCAGTTCACGTCACTTGTCAGGGCCTAGTAGGTTGCAAATAGGACAAGACTTTGGAGGCCACAGATCAAACTAGAAGAAATTTAGCACCCAAGAGCAAAATTCCGAGCATTTGTTTTTCCAGCATTCTCGTCGCAGTGAGATTACATTATCGGATAAGATACATCATTCGATAACCTTAACATCCGCAAGTTAGCCGGACCATATTTACATGAAATCTCAGGGTTTAGTACATCATATACAACCTGTCCTAGTGATGACACTTTAGATTGTCCATGTATTGACCTAAAGTTCATAAGCAGGAAACCGGGCCTCGGATGGTTCAGTCATGTCCATGAAAAGGCAGGCCATCCCTCCTATGCCTTCGAACAAAGAATATGGGCGATCGCCTCCGTGCATCTTTCCTTCTGATATAAGCCTAAGTGCCCTATCTTGCAGGAAGCAAGCAAAAGCTTTAGCCCTGTACAAGTATTCTGCATTGCCTGTGAGTCGGCACAACGAAAGAAACACATAGGCATTCCCACTGATGCCATGACAGATGCCAACACGCTTAAGAAGACCATGATTCCAAACAACCTCCCCCGCATCTACCGCTGCTTGCAGGAACTCCTTACTGCCGAAAACCTGTAAAAGTGCCATCCGGAAGATTAAATTAAAGCTAATTCATGACCAGGATGAGACATGCCAGGAAAAATTCTTTTGTATAAAACAAGCAAATATATATAACCGCAGCAGCGACTTCTGACTGTATATAGTAGTAGTTGCTGTTGCCAATATCCCCTCTCTAGACTTTTGTCCTTCGAGTTATAGTACGTTAAAATGAGCATTTCATACACTTAGATTCGCGTTTTTCAGACATTATAGCGCTTTCTCAAGCAACAATAAATCAATTCAACCGAATGAGGAAGCATAATTGAAAGCTGAACCTCAGCTGCCTTTACAAGGGTTAGTGCAACCCCAGGAGCACCATGGCACCAATGGACTAGACGATCCGTCTCGCTGCCTTCGCTTGAAGGATAATTGCCACTTGGGAATCGTTTTTTGATCATATAGCGGAGTGTACCCTTGACATCCTCCACTTCATCCGGTTTTAGTGGCATGTCCATCAACACATGCATGATGCCTGCCAATCCATGCGCTGCACCCCAATACTTCTTTCCATGCCATTCATACATCAGCGGACATTTTCCTCCTTTTGCCAATCGTCTTCCATACTTAATCACATCATCTACCACCGCTCTCTGCAGACACATAAACTCCGTTATTATCGATTGATTCCTATTGATGAGCATACGTCAAACTGTTAAAAGAGAGGTTGGGAACCGAGAACAAAAATTGCAAGAGACTACTATTTGTACCATGCAAGCTGCTGATATCGTCTCTTTACCGATGTGTTTATTCAGGAAAGAGCCAGCCCAGAGGAACCCTGCTCTCCCATATAACAGCTCATTTGGCAAGTCTCGTGGCAGTTGGATCTGTTCATATGTTCCTGATAGTGTGTCAAGACAAATACAGAAATACATGGACATTGGAAAGGAGTATCACAGAAAGAGACCACAAACCCCCTTGAATCTTGTCAAGTAGTGATCAAGCAACTTTTCATCACCAGAATGCTTAGCCACAACTGCACCAAGAGCACAAACACCAGCCTGCCCACATATAAATGTCACGCGTCTGCAATGTCACGTTTGCAAATCATGAGGGCATTACATTACAATTAAGTGGCTCCTAATCTATAACTCCTAGTCATTGTACTCTCATTTTATTAGGGAAGCAGAGAGAGAGAGAGAGAGACTCAGAAGCCTACACAGAACCATAGCCCAGACAAATTATCATGAGCAGCTTCATAGAAAGGGAGAAATACAAGTCTCAATTCCAGCAGTGGTTGCCTAACCATGACTAGAATCATAAGAAGAGAAGTCCCAAATGATGTCTCAGTCTCTCAGCAGCTATTGCAGCTACAGGCGAGTCCGAAAGCCTACAACATATGATTTCAAGCAGCTTAACCAAAAACCAACTTATTCTAACGTCTCTAGGGAGCTAATTCAAGCGTAAGCCACTGCCACAAGAAAGCTTAAGCAACAGTAGAGCACAAAAATGGGCCAGGTAACGCCCCCCCAGTTAAAAATATTAAACATGAGAGAGAGAGGGGAGTACCCAGAATCACGAGAGGCAGCATCACATGCCCTGATTATCTCGGAGCACAGCTTGAGATCAACCTCGTTCTTGGTGACCCGGAAAGCTTTAAAGACCAGGTAAGCCGTCCCTAGAGCACCGGTATACATAGTATAATCCTGCAATCTTTTGCTGCCACTCACTGCCCACGTCTCCCTCACCACCTGAAAAAACATAAAAAAAAAAACTCCAGTTGCCCTTCTCGTACGCAATTGAGAAACTCGCAAAAGATGATGACTTGATGGATTGTAAGCTACTTCAGTGGCATTAACGCATGAGCATGACGACCCTCCAACATACAAGGCACAAAACTTCAGGGACAAAAAACACGAAATAGGAATGGATGAAGTCAGAGAGTCGAAAGGGGGAAATGGGCTCTGGGGAACTGAAGCAAACGCAATTTGAAGCTAATTTCTTCGAAGAAAACAGTATCGAAGATGGGGAAGTACAGTGTCCTTGAGGTCGACGGCTGATCTCTTCAGCTTTTCAGAGAGAGTGGCGTGGGGAAGATGGAGGAGCTTCGACAGCGAGTCCTTGGCTCTGTCGGCGCCGGCATCGTCCCCGGAAGCTTCCGGCACGAAGTCCGGCATGGCGTTTGGGAAGTAACGATCCGCCATGCTCGAGCTGGAAAGCTCTCGCGAGCAAGCGAGGGAGAGAGAGAGAGCGAGAGAGAGAGAGAGAGAAGCTTTGAGAAATATGCAGGTTCGCAAGTTTGATCCCAACGTGGGCCTGGGCCCAATGGGCTTCAAGTGAAGCCCAGCTTCTACACGGTAAGTTTGGATCTGCGATGCCTACATTCATTTTGCGCTCCTTTGCAACGATTTCGCCGCATCGTTTCTTCCTTTATGATGAGAAAGCTCGTCCACAATACTAATATAGGAACCTCCGGCCCATGAAATACCCAACTAACTCAGGAACGAGGCGATGTGCAAGCCTCCAACAGTTGGCTCGCGCTGCGACACGCGCCCCTCCCGCGATTTTACTAAGTCGACCCGATAAGGTTGACATGCCAAATTTTTCATGTATTAAAAGAGTAGACGCATTAGAGATTGTCGGGTCGTTCTTCGGACATCGAAACATGTCTCCCTTCACCAGTCAGCCCAAGTCTCTGTTGGTGGGCCGTTAGAGAGGAAAGAGCAAATGTTGGGGGGCATTGGGGCGCTCTTTCAAATCGATCGTTCCTATGATTCTAGCGCGAATTCTTAGGTGCAAGACTATGATTTGTGCAGTGCTTTAGGTCCAAGTCTACACGCACGCGAAACGAGCCGAAAAAGCAAAAAGGCCGGCTCCTCATCTGCAACTTGGAGGCCCCCCATCGTATGATGATCGTTTCTTTTTGCCTTTCCAGCTCATCTCCTGTAACTTTGATGAAATGGAAGATGACATTGGGAGTCAAACCATGTGTGCACTTCGCACCTTTCTTGATACCCTTTGAAGTCGTAGGTTATGATTATTGCTCTCTAGCCAGCCAGCCAGCCCGGTCTTTTCACTTTGTACAAATTTGAAGTCCAGGCCTCCTGATCTTATCCGTACAGTTGCCAACGTATGTAGTAGATCCATGAAATTTGGCATGAAATTTGAAATAGGAGATGGAAGTCGATGGTTCATACTGAGCTTGTGTTATAATAGTACGACAAGATGACCTGGAGCAACAACTTCGAGCCCGATTTTCCATGGTCTAGAGCTATTGCGCGCGCCCCCGGCACACACTTTGAAGATTCGGTTTTTAATTAGCATGCTTTGCACAAAGGGCATGGTTTACACAGCTTAACTCTATAAAAATCTATTTCCAACCCTAGGTCAAATCTATGGCGAATCCAAGAAAATCGATCATGCCAGTTCACATGGCACCTCATCATATCCGAAGCTCGAAAAATCGAGATCCGCATCCGGCGAGCGGACATTAAGGCATGGCAAGTGTTGATGATCGGGGCTGCGCCTCTTTTTGGGGTGAGAGCCTGAAATTTCGTGATGATTCGGGAAAGCGATTTAACAACAATTCTAATATGGTGAAAGGACAGGATACGAGTCATACGACCGTCCATTACAGGAAAGATGCGAAAGCAGATTTCGCCACGGACGATGGAATGATGGTGACGGTCCGCAACGACGGCCGCACGTCGCACGTGCAGTAATAGACAAAAATTGCCTCCGGAAAAATAAAGAGAGGAAAAGGAAAAAAAACAATCCCCCTTTTCTCCAACTTTTCTTCATTATCGTCTTGTTATTATTTTTTATTTGTATTTATTAATTTTTGTCGCTGTCGTGTGGGTTGTCTTTGGAACCACGTGACGAGAGACCAGCGAAGAACCTGCCGGGATTCACGCGCACTGCAGTGCCGAACAGGAGAGAGAGATAAGCGACCCCTCGTCTCTCCCCCCCCCCCGGCGTCGTTTTGCGAGAGCTTCAACGTCGTTTCGGCGTGCACTTATCTGTCACAGGCCACGTGAAAAGTACGGAAGCGACAGCTATCAGCGCGCGAGCATCGGACAGCGACGCGCCCCCGTCGTGTCGCTGTCGGTCCTTTGGAATCTCGCGGCGGGGGGGGAGGGTCGGTCGCCTTTGGCTCCCTGCGAATGACTCCTTTTTCTGACGACTCCGGCACTCTGCATATTTCCTTGTCCGCTTCGCATTCATTGTCTTCGTTTGATAGTCTTCATGCGGGCGGGCTCGCATGGAACGCGAGAAGAGTGATCCTTTTGCCGTCTAGAACCGATGCATGTAATGCCCCCGAGTGGATCGCAGCCCGATGACCGACCCACATTCTTTGATCGGAATACAACACGACAGATGGGATGACGTCACTGCTGAGGTTCGTGACTTGAATAGACAAATATAAACGATATCTTGAAAGGAGAGATATGGTGAGCTCGAGATTCGATTCAATCCGTTCGGGGACCTAACGGGGGAAAAAAAAAATGTGTACAGATCTCGGAAAGCATGGCGTTCTCACATGGGCTAGCTTAAGAAATACGGGTTTCTATTGAAGTTGATTACCGGTTCCGATCTGGTTTCGGCCCTAATTGCGAACGGCTAGTAATCGGACCGTCTTTTTAAAGTCCGGGTCGAATTTCGACCCCAAAAAAAAAAAGTGTGGGTCGGATGAAATAGCTTCGTACACACAGATAGAAAAAGGGGAAAGAAAGAACGATCTAATTATTGTAATTAAAGCAGGTGGGTCTAGATGAACCACCAAAGCATTAGGAGTTGACTTTAGGCATCCAAAAGGGTGAAAAAAGAGACGAGAGAGTCAATTACAACGCAAGGAAAAACTACTATTCAGATGCAGAGAGAGAGAGAGAGAGACCAAAGATATGGAAAATTTGAAGAGCAATGTGATTGTCCAACCACCTATCGGAATATAATGTTTATTTTCTGTCTGCTCTTGTTGGTGTTTCGGACCATATTAAATGAACATGCTTTCCACTTCCGATAGCAAAAAAACAAAGAACGTCCCTATTACAAATTGGACTTTTGGGGATTGGACGGGTGGTTGAGAAGAGAACGTTGATCTTGCCTAGAATACTCAAATCTTTTGCTCTTATTGTGCTCGATATTGTAAGCTGAACTCGTGTTGACTCTTGTATGAGCACCAAATTGCCGTTCACTTCACTTTAATTGGATGGATCGGAGAAAGAAATAGAGCACGCAGGGTCCGGTTACTTCTTGACTGCTTTTCCGATTCAAGGTGCTATCGTTTCAAAGCACTTTCCTATGTGATGATATACGGTAGAAACTTTTTGTAGTTCGGAATGCATAAATGAGGAAAATCTCGATACTTTTGGAGGTTGACCGATGTCGAACCCGAGACTCGTCGGAGACCCAGTTCGCGTAATGCAGCATGGGGTCGATCATTAGGGATGCCGAGTCCAGACTCGAGGTTTCGAATTTGACTAATTGGGTCCTTGGTCCGGCAGGTGGGGGGGAGGGGGGGGATTCGCGTCCGGCAATTGGTTGGGGAGCCTTTGTGTTCTTGGGTCCGGCGGCTGGAGTTCCAAGTATTAAAACTCGACAAACAATTGGTTCTTCCGGCGAAACAAAAGGTATTAGAACTTTTTTCCACTTAGGGAATACAACATTAAATAGTATTCCCAGGGGTCCGCACCATTCGCTTTGCTATATTATAGTATATACCTTGGAAATAAGAACGACTTTTTCAACCAAGTATAACCTAGTAGGATTCGAATAAATGCACTGTCGAGAGGGCTAATGAAGAAATAATCCTAAATTGACCATCCTAAGGAGAAAATCGAATCGAACGACCGAATGATACGCACTAATCTCGTGATTCGATGCTGATTAAAAGGCATATTCCCCGGGCTAAATCACAATATTTTTGTCCTTGTCTTGATGTCCATTAGGCACGACAGAACATGTACAGAGATGTTCGTGAACAGTGCTGGCATATGAAGTCCACTAGCGATATGCTATCCCTATCAGATCATTATTCTAATTTTCTGTCCGATACCTTATCACGTAGAGAGAGACACCCCACCCACCATGCTATGCTAGCTCATTTCAATTTTTGCATTCTTTTCAATGATTAATATTATAGACAACTTATTGGCTCGGAAGTTGCTCAAATCGCATCTTCGATCCGTATGTGTATAGATACATATATTTTGAAAAAATTGCCAAAAAATTCCTAAATATGTTGTATTTGTGCCGTTCAAGTCATAAACCTTTTAATTTGGTCAATTAAATCCTAAATATTTTGACAATTTATCAATGTAATCCATCTGGCCAATTTTAGCTGGAAATCGCTGACGTGGACAATATTTTATATTTTTATTGAATTATTTATTTATTTTTTTCTTTATTGCGTCCAGCAAGGGCGAGGACTTGCAAGCCCTTATCGGTTGCTAGCAAGGGTTGCGCCCCTCACCTAGGCCCTCACTGGCTACGGGTGAAAGCCATGACCCTTAGCAGATCTAGGTGAGGGCCACCTCGCCCAAGCCCTCGCTGGCCGTGGGCAAGGGAGACCCTTGCCTATGGGCAGCGAGGGCAACCCTCGCCATATTAGGCGAGAGCAATCCTCGCCTAGCCCAACCTAGCCCAACCCTTTCCGACCATTGCCTAAGACCGGCGATCTGCGAAAGGGAAAGAGAAAAACAAGAAAAGGAAAAAGAAAAAAGAAAAAAATTCACAAGTTTTTTTCAAAAATTGTTCATGTTAGTGTTGATCATGCCTCATGGAACGGTTGGCACTGACCGGACCGTCACTGTAACGACCCGGTCCGACGAGGGCGGGGAGTGGTCGCCGGGGCCAGAGGGCCTGGACAAGGAGCGGCTCCTGGCAGGCTTCTAGGATGGCAAGGGGGGCATGTCTCTGTCCCACATCGCTTAGGGGGGAGTCTTGGGGTTGTTTATAAGGCTTGGCCCCTAACCCTTGTGTAACGCGTTTCACATGGGGCTTGCTTCCGCTGCGCATGATGAGAACAAAGCCTTGAGGGGAAGGGCCAGAGAGCGCCCCAAAGAGGACAATATTGGGCTTGGGAGAGGAAGGCTCAGAGAGCGCCTCTGCCCAAGACAACGCGTTTTAAAGCCGTGAGGACTTAGTGTCCAAAGCGGACAATATTACACAAGGAGTGGCGCAGCGGAAGCGTGGTGGGGCCGAGGTCCTTACAGTCACATTAGCATTTTCTTGTTAAAATTGGCCCAAAAGAACTGTATTGGCAAATCATCAAAAGCTTTACGACAAAATTGGTACATTTAAAAGGTTTATAATTGAATTGGCACAAATGTAATAGATTTAGAACTTTTTTTTTTGTAACTTTCCCTAATTTTTTTCTATTGTCTTATGATTGATTTAAAGTACTTATAACTGTAAACTCATAAAAAAAATCATTTGGGAAAATTAGTTGTTGAACTAAGTTTGTTTTTGCTAAAATAGTTGTTGAGCTAATCGGGAATAAAAAAATATGTACTAACTAAGCTAGTGAGCTATTCTTTTAACAGTTAAATTTCTGCACGCGTTACGATTTATAGAAACTAGATTTTAAGAATTTCGAGGGAGAAAAAAAAGGAAACTACTGGGATCAACCTGCACAACATAATCTATACTCCATTGCATCCATAATTCACAATCTAGAATTCACTTTTGAAGATTTATTGTGCCTTTAACGACGTAACAAAAATATCAACCCAAAATAGTTTAGACTAATCAAACCACCCAAATTTTAAATCGACGGTCCTATCTTTCGTATATACTTACGTATGTACGCATATAATGGAGTTTGGCCATTAATTAGGTATAATTGATGAATTTATTAATAATATTCACTAATGAAATCTAGAATGTAGCTTTTCCTTGGGGGTCCTTGTCGATGAAACTTCAAAAGATGGGCGGCTTGCACACGACAAAGATTCCATAGGATGCTTTGGATATCCATTTCCTGTCCGTGGGATGACGACAAACGATAATATCATATGGCAATCTTGACGGTCCGAATTGGTTGGATTTTGGGTGGTCCCAATAATGGAGACGTAAAATACAGAAAAGAAAAGAAAAGAAAAGAACAGATGATATATCGACCAAAGCGGAAACTACGACAAATCTCCAAAGTAGATACTGTCTGCCCGGAAAGATTGCCGAGAGGAAACGAAGTCCGAACGCTTCAACCTTCACTCAAAAGTTTAAGTCAATGGGTTATTGGCTAATTAAAATTTACACACCACGCCATATCACGCCACACTAATTTTTCAATATTGGACTTTTCTAATACCACTCACGCGTGCACCTCAACGGTCGAAAGATATTTGCAATGCGTGTTTTTGTTCATCGTCACATCACGGCCCTTTCTCCTCTCGCTTTCTTTGCTCACCAAGCACGACAAACACGCCAAAGCTGAGAAACAGCGATTTGCGCCGGTTCTGTGCGGTGCGTGTGGTCCTTGCCAGCTGCACTCGCGGGGAAAATCAGTGCCAAACATCGCCTTAAAGACCATTTATCACTGTACCGTCGAACGATGCCACCGTCATCGCCGTGGCATGCATGCGCGGGACATTGCGCAGAGCGAAACATATCTTTGTGTCCTCTACTGCTTTTCGTGCGAGCAATCCATCCATTTTTGTCTTGGTAAGCGTCTCGCTTATCGAAGTCGGTAAACTTCTAGTCACGTATACAGAAAGCAAAGGATTGCGCTTTTTCATCATATGTTTCTGCGAGTGTGTCGTCGTACATTTTGTATCCACGCCTACGGCCGAATTTCCGTTTTCCTTTTCCGCTCCTTTTTCGGCCCTATTATGACTGAATATTTTATTCATTAAGCTCTAATTCGACAGAGAAATTGTGGGTCTTCAAAACCTGCTCCCGATTATTGAAGCAGGAAAGAGCTTTTCGATTCTCACTGAAGCGCATGTTTCACGCCCCCAGCGAATCATCCAAATCGAAGCTTCTGTTGCGCGAAAGCTGGATGAGTTGACTACAATTGCTATTCATTTCCCATGTGATTATGCCAGGCTTCATGGCCTTTGACGATGTTTGGTGGCATATGTCAGACACGGAACATGAGACGACAATGCACGAAGAAGCAAACAGAATACCCAAATTTAATACATTAATTTAGCGTCTCCAAATCATGAATGACAGCTAATTCGTAGTACAGTGCCGAAGTATGATCTCGCATCACTCGGCTACCGGGGTTGATTATGCTTTACATGCGCGTGATCTCGATTCGTTTATTAGTTTAAACTTTTGGATTTCGCTTTCGATACGTAAGGAAAAAAAGAAAAAAAAGCTTTGCTCGCCTAAAAAAAATGTGGCACGGCCTACAACTGGCTTTCTATACCGAAGAGCACGAGAGGAGGAGGAAGATGAGCAATGTGAGCTGAAATGAGCGGGTGTTTCCTTTAAGAAGCAAAATGATGCGGTGGAAGGGCAACACCTCTCATGAGGATTATTACATGGCGAGATCATTGAGGCGTATTTTTCGCCCGAGATTTCTGCGCATCACTACCGATCGTGACTTCCGAATAGAGAGCTGTAGTGTGTGGTGGGGGGGGCATGGGCTAGTCCATTGTCCGTACAGATATTTGTCCCCGCCGAAATTATGATCAGTAGCACTCGTCGGAGTCGTCCGTGCCCTCTTGTCCTGGATTGCGGGGGTGCCGCTTAGAACAGGCCCGGTGGATCGGTCCCAACCTCCACATGGTGGACCCCGTTGACCTGCATCATGTCCTCCTCCTCCTCCTTCTTCTCCGTCTCCTGTCTTCTTCTATGCATGCGATGGAGGCCAGTTAGAAAACAGTAACAAAGAACAGAAAGTCGCGCGACAGCAATGTCCTCCGTTTTGTTTGGGAGGCCACTAATCATGCTTGGTCGTAATTACCGCAGCATTGCTTGTTGGAGTGTTGCTCTGTCCGTTTGAGTGAGCGCTCAAGGATTTCGTCGCGAAAAGCTCCGTCCTCGGCTCCCATGAATTAACTGAACCCGAACTGTGATGATGAGCGAGTCTTCCACGATCCCAGCATCTATGCTTATCGACTATAACTATGTTTTGTCGTCGATATCGGCAAGATCCGACATAGTGTACATAGGGCCAATCACGTCGATTGAAATTAGTGGTAATAGTTTCACGTATTGATCCAACTTTTGCTACGGATGTTTCTTGATGCAGTGGACCGGATTTCGCGAGAGTATTTCAAACGCTGCGGGTCAAAAGCATTTGGTAGTATCAAAACTTACTGTTGAAAATATGTCTTGAGTTTGAATCCGAAGCGAAAATCTAAATATTCCGAATTGGATATTTTGTGGACATCCGAAATCGAGCAAAGCAAATCACGTGATTTCCCTATACAAATTGGAGTCCAACGTAATGATGAATTTGACCGTGAAAGAATAATTAAAAAGGAAATTGTGGATTTGTTGTTTGGCTCATAGAAAAGAAAAGAAGTAAATTCTGTTTTGAAATGAATGATAGATATTATCCTTGGGAGTCGGGCAAAGAAAAGAAAACAGAAAAAGGAAAGTTGGGCTGAGCATGTCACGTGGGTTTTCCTATTCTGTGTTGAAGTTGGCTTCCCCTATTCTGTGTTGAAGTTGGCTTCCACGGGTTTATATATTATATGTTTTCTCCTTTGGTCAAGATAGTCGCAAGATTGGTACAGACCTTTGGGGTATTCTTGAAGCGTCACATTCGTGAGTGCTTGTTGTTCCGCGAATGTTGATAGAGAGGGAGAAATATTGAAGCGCCGTTTCATCGAGTACTTGTGGATTATATCCGTGAGTTTGTTCGTGGAATTACACCAATAATTCAAGTGTTAGTAGCGATTAAATCTTTTGATAAGATTTATGTACAATTCCTTCGTGAGATTGAGATATTATTTCGTGAGAAATCATGAGGTTAAATACTGCGTAAGTTATTGGGTGTAATTGGGGCTTGGGAAACACCAAGAGTGTTTGAGTGATTCGAGTGTGGTTGTAATCTCCGTTATATCGCTTGATCTAGAGTGAAATTTTATGCTGCTCTCTCCGTGGACGTAGGTCACTACGATCGAACTACGTAAATCTGGTGTACGATTTATTTTCTTATTCTGTCAATTTTATTATTCGATCAATTGGCTTCCGCAACACTTGCTGACTTACGAAAGCTGTCAAATTCATTTTTGGGCCAACACATGAAAGCTGTCAATCGAAGGGTAATAAGAGGGTGTAGTGGGTGGGAGGCATCTACTTCCCCACTGCCACCATTAATGTTGCTATGTCAAAGAGAAGCTTTCAAAGATTGAACCAACCTAACCTGAGCCCAGACACGACTCTCTCTCTCTCTCTCTCCCTCCTAGGGTAATGTTTCCTTATTTTGGCTGTTCAAGTTACAAAGGAAATGAACGATGTTTCCCTTCCCTTTCAACCAGACTATCTGAGTCGACTAATGGAGTATCTGATCACCAAAAACAGCAGAGGAAAGTTAAGAATGTTATGTACATAAATCAGCAACTCAGGAAAATGATGATTCATGTGGGTTCATCTGTTTCATTAACCGTTACCATATGTGTTATCATGGGTTATTTAGTATTCAATATATGCTATAGTGTATTTAAGGAAACTAACTAGGTTGTTTTGCATTAAAAAAATTCAATATATACATACTTATTTCTCTTGATCAAGTATATAAGCCCCGTTTGGTTAGTTTTTTAATAAGTAAAAAGGTGGGGAGAAACAACTATTGCTAGTAAAATGAGCTTTGAGCCGTAGAGCTACTCCACGTCACTACTAACCGAAAGTCTGAAGTTGGCGAGCCTGTCACCGCAGCCCCACCAAGATTTTAACAACCAGAAAATCTCTCCACACAAGATATGATATAGCTAGACAACACGGCACAAGCCATTCATAGTTTCTCTCACGACGTCAATCGAGCTCGTGATTTCATGGAAGATGGGTGATCCCTAGCCAACTTTTTGATTAGGGTTAAACACATTTTGGCTTTCTCCACCAAATGAAATAGTTCATTTTTACCTATAAAAGATTATGAAAGCTGTGAAGACTGTAGGCGCATAGGACAGAAAATGACACGTACTCGCTCATCAAAAACCTTTCACCAACTTGGGCTACTTTCCCAACATATCAGCCGTCCCTTTTCTCCTAATTGCTCCATCACTTGCTTTCTTAAGCAAAATCAGTGACATCTCACGGCTGTAGTTATCCTCTACAGATGTTAAGAATACGTGGTCCTCTTACTTCTTTGTCGTCCATCATCTTCAATCAACATTCATGAGCTTCCTGATGCAAATGACAGGCCCACCAAACAACTATTGCTAGTAAAATGAGCTTTGAGCCATAGAGCTACTCCACATCACCACTAACCGAAAGTCTGAAGTTGGCAAGCTTGTCACCGCAGCCTCACCAAGATTTTAACAACCAGAAAATCTCTCCGTACAAGATATAATATAGCTAGATAACACGGCACAAACCATTCGTAGGTTCTCTCACAACGGCACAAGTCATTCATAGGTTCTCTCACGACGTCAATCGAGCTCGTGATTTCGTGGAAGATGGATAATCCCTAGCCAACTTTTTGATTAGGGTTAAACACATTTTGACTTTCTCCACCAAATGAGATAGTTCATTTTTACCTATAAAAGATTATGAAAGCTGTGAAGACTGTAGGCGCATAGGACAGAAAATGACCCGTACTCGCTCATCAAAAACCTTTCACCAACTTGGGCTACTTTCCCAACATATCAGCCATCCCTTTTCTCCTAATTGCTCTATCACTTGCTTTCTTAAGCAAAATCAGTGACATCTCACGGCTGTAGTTATCCTCTACAGATGCTAAGAATACGTGGTCCTCTTACTTCTTTGTCGTCCATCATCTTCAATCAACATTCATGAGCTTCTTGATGCTAATGACAGGCCCGCCAAACAACTATTGCTAGTAAAATGAGCTTTGAGCCATAGAGCTACTCCACATCACCACTAACCGAAAGTCTGAAGTTGGCAAGCTTGTCACCGCAGCCTCACCAAGATTTTAACAATCAGAAAATCTCTCCGTACAAGATATAATATAGCTAGATAACACGGCACAAACCATTCGTAGGTTCTCTCACAACGGCACAAGTCATTTATAGGTTCTCTCACGACGTCAATCGAGCTCGTGATTTCGTGGAAGATGGATAATCCCTAGCCAACTTTTTGATTAGCGTTAAACACATTTTGGCTTTCTCCACCAAATGAGATAGTTCATTTTTACCTATAAAAGATTATGAAAGCTGTGAAGATTGTAGGCGCATAGGACAGAAAATGACCCATACTCATCAAAAAACTTTCACCAACTTGGGCTACTTTCCCAACATATCAGCCATCCCTTTTCTCCTAATTGCTCCATCACTTGCTTTCTTAAGCAAAATCAGTGACATCTCACGGCTGTAGTTATCCTCTACAGATGTTAAGAATACGTGGTCCTCTTACTTCTTTGTCATCCGTCATCTTCAATCAACATTCATGAGCTTCTTGATGCTAATGACAGGCCCACCAAACAACTATTGCTAGTAAAATGAGCTTTGAGCCATAGAGCTACTCCACATCACCACTAACCGAAAGTCTGAAGTTGGCAAGCTTGTCACCGCAGCCTCACCAAGATTTTAACAACCAGAAAATCTCTCCGTACAAGATATAATATAGCTAGATAACACGGCACAAACCATTCGTAGGTTCTCTCACAACGGCACAAGTCATTTATAGGTTCTCTCACGACGTCAATCGAGCTCGTGATTTCGTGGAAGATGGATAATCCCTAGCCAACTTTTTGATTAGCGTTAAACACATTTTGACTTTCTCCACCAAATGAGATAGTTCATTTTTACCTATAAAAGATTATGAAAGCTGTGAAGATTGTAGGCGCATAGGACAGAAAATGACCCATACTCATCAAAAAACTTTCACCAACTTGGGCTACTTTCCCAACATATCAGCCATCCCTTTTCTCCTAATTGCTCCATCACTTGCTTTCTTAAGCAAAATCAGTGACATCTCACGGCTGTAGTTATCCTCTACAGATGTTAAGAATACGTGGTCCTCTTACTTCTTTGTCATCCGTCATCTTCAATCAACATTCATGAGCTTCTTGATGCTAATGACAGGCCCACCATACGTCCATTAATCTATATTTCATCGAATCTGAACGATGCCCGTCTCTCCTCTGTTTAATAAAAGGTTCTTTTCTCGTGGCTCAGTTCCTTTAAGGAAACATAAGAGAAAGGGACATGTACGGCTGGTGTGGGACTCATGACTTTGTTCGCTCTACAAGCCCACTCCTCCTCTCCAAAAAGTTGAAGGTTCTTTCCCGGCAAAACGAAGGGGGAAAACAATGTATTCACGACGTCATATCTCATGGTTACTGCCGCAAGTGACAGAAAGATAGGGTAAGATGCTCTTCTCATCTCATATCATTCAGCGAGGGGTCGAGCCTTCAAGATGATGGAAAAGATTGAGAGCCATGGGAGTTGTCAGCAGATGATACGTGCACGCAAGGCCTTTTCCCATGGATCTTGAATCAGAAGTCAGGAGCTCAAGCCCTAACGCTCAGCTCTTCTGAATAATGTGCGCATGCTTCCCGTGTTGGCTTGAATATACAAATGAACTTGCACGTACATCGTGTTGTGCAGTAATGTAGCCTTTTATATTACAGTCAACTGAGGGAGGGACGTGATGCAATTATGCAGGGGGCAGATTTTTTTGCCGGTTGAAGAATGGATCTTTTTCTAGGCGTAATTAATCAATCAATGAGATGAAACAGCTGGGTCTGATGTCTATTATAGAGAGATTGGAGCAACGTGCGGTCAAATAATGATTGTTCAGGGAAAGATTGATGTCTCTAGCTCGGCACAAAAGCGATGTTCACACATGATCCCCGGCGAAGATTTGCCAACGTACTGTTTTTTGTTCTAGAGAGACGAGGTAAATGTGGTGGTTGAATCTGACTTGCTATGGGTCTCAATCCAATTTTAGGTATCATCAAATCAGGTCCGTGCTGCGAAATGCGAATGACGTCGCACGAGATTTACACTGTCGCATAGGATAAAGTTTGTCAATCCTACGGTCGGAATTAGACAATTAATAAGTTATGGGGACATGAATTCCTTGATCCACAAGGGTCAAAGATGCCGACTCTTCATTATTATGTCGTTTTACGGCACGTTGGATTTGAAATCGGAGTGGCCAATTTGAAGTGGACGCTTCCCGGAAGAAGCAAGGTTAATTAACGCATCGTTTATGTCATTGACACGCTTTGTAACTCCCACGCGCTTGTCTTTTTTGCCAAACCAGCTATACTAGGAAACTGTTTAATCGACTAGAGACGGTCGCAGTTTTTATTTAACTTTTATTCTTTCCTGTTACGGTGGTCGGAACGCAATGAAGTTATGATTAATCAATTAAACAGGTTAAAAGAGCTGACGCATTCACAACTCCCGTTTTCTCCTTTTTTCTTCTTCTTCTTTTCTTTTTCTTTAATTGAAGCTTTATGCGTCCGCGTTCCAATTATTACTTTTAAAGGAAAACGACACGAACAGTCCTGAACTTTGATTTAATATGTAATTTGATCCAAGAACTTTTAATTTGTTTAATATAGTCCCTGAATTTTAACCTAATGTTAAATGTGATGCCTGAACTTTCAATTTATTCGATGTGATCCCTGAGCTTTTAGTACATATTTAATTTAATCAATGTACTTTATAAAAATATTCAATGTAGTCATTCCATTAATTCAAGTTCATGGACTATATTGTGCATTTTCATATAGTTCAGGGACTAAATTGAATATGTACCAAAAGTTCAAGGACCACATTGATCAAATTGAAAGTCCAGGGACCACATTGAACATTAGGCTAAAATTCATGGACTACATTGAACAAATTAAAAGTTTAGAGACCAAATTGTATATTAAACCAAAGTTCATGAACTGTTTGTGTCATTATCCCTACTTTTAATGACAAGCTACAAATCTGCCTTCTATTTGTGGTCGTCGGTATATGCCTCGAGTCAATTTTTTAAATGAAAACGCTAGCTGTACAAATTATTATTGGAATTAATGAGATCGCTCTTCTGTTCGATATAACAATGGCATTCCATAGGAGACTCGTTCAAACCCATCAATTATGTGCAAGCTACTATGAGTGAGGACCATAAAAAGTAGACAGAAGGTTCAGACCAGGCATGGCCCCAACGATTTCCAATCAGTAGGGTCACCAAGACCTTGGCATTGTTGGTCACAGCACAGGCAAGGGTCACGACACCTTTACCCATACCAGGCGAGGCCCTAGCGACCCTACTGGCCAAAAATTCAAGAAGATAAAGGAAAAAAGATAAGGAAATGAAAAGAAAAGAAAAATCTCAAAACGACGTCATTTTGAGTGGAATCGGACACGTCAAATCGCCAGTCGACCCTCATCGGTTGTTCCTGCCGGTCGTACCACGTAGGACGACCGACGTCCATGTCTGCAATTTCTGATTTAAATTGGCTGGGTGGGTTATATTGGACAATTGTCAAAAGTTTTGAAACCATTTTGGTCAATTTAGAATGTTTATGATTGAATTAACGGCCCCAAAATAGATTTGGGACTTTTGGGACAATTTTCCCGCGGCTTTGGCAAATGCGGCTAACTTAAATTCGAAAAGTTCGATCAACCCGAAGCACGTGTTCTACATAAGAACAAATCTCGTTTGAAATTCACATCCTGGTCAATAATATGCTTTAGGACAACTGGATTGCTCCACTTGAAGACAAGAATTGTAGCACACAGTAATACCATTTTGACCAACGAAAAGATTGCTAAGATGGTAGGTAAATTATTCATAACATATAGGAAAGATGGTAATATGGCCCCACGCGTTTGGTGCCGTACGTCGCAGCCCTTCCCAACACCGTGTCTCTCTCCTCTCCCTCGCCTCCTCCTCGTAACGTCGTTCCTCTATAAATCTTCACCTCCTCCTTACATTACCTCTCACCTCCACCGCCGTCGCCACCTCCGCCGCCGCCGCCGCCGCCACCAACGCCGCCACCACAACCACCTCCCAGCAAAGATCGTATTTGCATGGCAGCTGGGTTGTTCAGCCACAGAGTCAGCGACCTCTGCCTCGGCAAGCCCGCTCTGAGGTCGCTCTCCGTCGCCGCCACGGTCGGCGATGCCCTGTTCGCCCTGAGGAGCTCCGAGGACAGCTTCCTCAGCGTCTGGAGCTGCGACCACCGCTCCAACACGGCGGTGGCGCCGCATGAGGAAGGGGAGGGAGGAGGAGAGTGCCGCTGCGTGGGGAAGCTGTGCATGGTGGACGTCATTTGCTATCTCTCCAGGGAAGAAGGCCTCTCGTCTCCTTCGGAGGCATTGAAAGCGCCTGTCTCTGCGCTTCTGCCGAAGATCCCTGGTCAAGTCGTGCATGTCGAGCCTTCTTCAAGGTGAGCCACGAGAAATGGGTGACGTTTCTTTATGTCGGGGGTTTTAAGGACTCAGTTTTTCTTGATTGGCTTCGAGTTTCGCTTGCGTTCTGCTGTTCTACTGCATGATATTGCCTCATCTTGTGCTGCAGATTCAAATTGTTAGTATCCTTCTCAGAAATGAGGATTATATACCCTCCCCTTACAATTTGGAGTTATTAAATCTCTTCTTTCTAAAATTTCAGATTGGTGGAAGCAATAGATCTCATTCTGCAAGGAGCTCAAAACCTAGTGGTACCAATTCAAACTAGGTCCGCAAGAAGGAAACAGCACCAAAAACTGTCTTCCTCAACAAGTCCTGTCACAGTTCACAAAGGGCAAGAATTCTGCTGGCTAACCCAAGAAGATGTGATCAGGTTCCTCCTCAACTCCATCGGCATATTCTCTCCGATCCCCGCGCTAACCATCGACACTCTCCGCCTTATAAGCACCGAAGTCCTTGCGGTTGATTACCATTCCCCTGCTTCGGCAGCGCTCGAGGCCATCTCTCGCTCGCACATCGAGCAAACCTCGGTAGCCGTAGTGGACGGGGAAGGGATCTTGATCGGCGAGATCTCGCCTTCTACGCTCGCTTGCTGCGACGAGACCGTTGCAGCTGCCGTGGCGACGCTCTCCTGCGGCGACCTCATGGCCTACATCGACTGCGGCGGCCCGCCGGAAGATCTCGTCCGGGTGGTGGAAGAGAGATTAAAGGAGAGGAATTGCAAAGGAATGTTGGAAGAATTCGCGATATCCTCAGCGCCAAGTAATTCGTCGTCTATGTCGTCGTCATCGGACGAGGAGAGCGTTTCGTCTCCGAACGCTAAATTGGCAAGATCAGGGAAGTATAGCAGGTCTCACAGCTACTCAGCTAGGATGGTGAGGAGGTCAGAGGCAATAGTTTGTCACCCCAAGAGTTCATTGATGGCCGTGATGATTCAAGCCATTGCACACCGTGTGAATTATGTGTGGGTCATTGAGGATGATTGTAGCTTGGTGGGAATTGTCACATTCTCTAGCATGTTGGAAGTGTTCAGGGAACATTTAGAGAATTTGCAGTAGTGCCTTTCTCTGTTTTCGTTTATTTTTTTTCCTTTTTAATTTTGGGTTGTTCTGGTTGTCATTTTCCGGGTCAGAATGCTGAACTTGTGAGATAGGAGGATGGGAAGAGAAAAAACTGCAAAAAAAACTAAGCAGGTGGTGTTCATATTGTGCTTTGAGCGTTCTGTGCTTTGCTTTGTTTAATCAAGATCATGAGGAGGCTCTCTGGCTCAATGATTTGATTACGTTACTTTCCCTTTTCTGAAGAAAACCTATTAAGCTTTTGGTCATGTGATATTGGCTTTTGGGGTACCTTTCTTGTGTAGAGTGACGCCTCTGATTTTCTTGACGTTTTGGCTTGCTTCATGGATGACGACTCTGTTTGAGACTCAGTCATGTGCATGTGCTCGTCCGGTGTTGTCTGGGTTCATATATTAAAGCGGGAGGGGCAGTTTTGTTTTGGACGCCTAAAAGGAATCAAGAATCTCCTACATGTGTGTCTTTTCTGGACTATTGCTGTAACATCCACTCAAACCAGAACGAGGATTCTGCCTTCTATCTAATCTTATTCTCATTCTCCACATTTAGCCCCTTTCGCAATAGCCTTTTGCGGAGACAACGCGACGTCCGAGATTCTTCAATACCAAAACGGTCCGTAATACTTGCGGTAATCCTCGAGCCACCGGCATGCACCCGGTTATATCCCAGAACAGAAAAAAGAACACGAAAATGCTTACCACTTTTGAATAAATAGCAATTTTTTTTCTTCCCTTGTGGCTTTCTGATGAAGGGGATATCCGGATCTGTTCAGAGAGACCCATTCATATGCTTTGGCCTGTAATGCATTTTAAGCACACTTAAAAGAGACTTACATAAGCCAAATCAACAATTTGGATCTTTAAGTACTGAGATTTCCAATTTCGAAAGAGTTGCTTAGCTCAGTCATGCTTGGATCGATAATATGAAAACCCCCATAGGGCGGGGAAAAAGTATAATCAACAGAAATTTAGTGGAAGATTGAACATTTCCCAGTGGACACGCCAGGCCCCAATCAAAGGCGTCAGACGAGGCGAGTGGCAAACCACTTGATCAATTTTGGAAAGGCTCAATCCACCAGTTATTTATTCGCCGGGGTACATTCCAGGTAGCCTCCAGGTAATAGAAGAGCTAGTCTAATCTCATTAACACGATGCACGAGTAATACGTGTTTAGGAAACTGAGCTGTTGGCTAGACTGGTCAAAAGGTTGAATGGCATTGAGGTGGAGGAAGCCTTGGCTGGAAGGGACCAAAACGTAAAGAATTGCTCGGACAAGTCCTGGTTTTTTGCTGGGATAGCTTACTTGTGGGCTGTGAGCCTAACGGTGGAGGCTTCAATCAAGATGTGCATAGGCAGCGATACATACCGCATTGGCACGACACGACGCGACTGGGAATTTTTATATGACAGATTGAAAAGACGCCAAGCCAATTAAAAAGGGTTGATCATGGACTTCACCTCCAGTGTTTATCCTGGGATACGGTTTGATTCATCTGCAAGGAATAGCAGGGTTTTCCAGCTCAAGAAGATGGTTTTATGACCCTCAAACTGAATTCTTTAAATCCTCGAATGCTCATTTCTTATGCTTTTCGGTTACGAGGAGGGTTGGTCAAGCTCAAAGTAAGGAATGACAAGTTACTAGTCGTTGACAATTTGCCAGGTTCTTCATTTTCTGACATACATACATACATACATGGTGCGGATTCACCAACGCCTTTCTTTATTAAAGGATGTATTGTTGGTCTTTAATAAAAGCAGTAAATCCCTTTCCGGGGATCACCCTCTATCTGTCCTTCATCTAACATGGCCATTATAATTAAACTTGAGGAAAAGTTTATGCTTGCAGATGTACAGGTAATTCGAAAACCGCAGGAAGCGGGTGTACCTTTGACCGGACAGGCGAGATCGAGCAGCAATGGGAGATGATGATGATGTCTTTCGCTGCGGCAGTTTCCGATATCCAAAAGACGATGGCGTAAAAGCAACTGAAAGACTGGGAATGCGAAAATAGCGCGAATCATGGAGAAGAAAGGATAAAACCCATTCAAATCAAACTAGGCACAACATGGGGATGCTTGGAATAATAATCTGTCAAACGCCAACTGAAATGTGGCTGGGTTACGAGGAATTGAAGGCCCGGTCACAGTAATCACGATAGGTCAGCGAGGCCCCGAATTTGCAAAATTTGAAACTTACCATTTAAGCTCCAATTTATTTTGCGAAAACCGAACATGATCGGAAGATATTTCCAAAGTAAACCAAATATAAGCCTGTCGAGCGGGTGGGTTGGGCATATTAGAATCAGGGAAGATAGATGGTTAGAAAGGGGCGAATTAGGAGGACCAAAAAACCAACATGAACCCAACATGATAGCAAATTTGATCGCCTCAACGGAACATCTCTAGATTGAGCAACTTTTACACAACTTATTCGATGAAGAAGTTATGAATGAAATCCTAGCCACTCCACTACCATCTACCCCGAAAGAAGACTCGCTAGTGTGGTCATCAAATCGGTTCGGTTGTTATTCTATCAAAAGCAGATACAGTGAGCTACGAAAGATTGAGACCACACATGGCTCTGGATAGCCCTCTTCTTCCTACCAAATACCCAACAATCTCTGGAGCAAAATTTGGAGGCTAAAAATACTTCCAAAAGTCAGATTTTTCATATGGAGCGTCTGCCCTACAAGGGTAAACTTGTTGAAGAGAAAAGTATTATCTGAACCTTTTTGGCCATTGTGTTGAAAAAAGCCCGAGACAATTGAGCATCTATTCCTCCTCTGCAACAAGACAAAGCAGGTTTGGTCAAATCCCTATTTCAACATTCACTTTTTTCACCAACAAGTCACTAGATTTGAAGAGTGATTGCTAAACTACAATGATGCGATTTAGAAGAATATACTGTTTGAGATCATCGCAGTCACCCTCTGGAAAATCTTGCTAGTACATAACACCCTTGTATTCCATCATGAGCAGACAGACCCAATTAGCATAATTGACTCGGCTCTAGACATGCATTGTAATTACGTGAAGTGGAATAGAAGCAACTTATAGCATGAAACAGTATCGCTGAACTTAAAACTGAGATGGAGACCACCAGACCCTAGTTTGCTGAAGATAAACATCAATGGATCTCACCTCAAAAGGACCATGGAAGGGGCAGTTGCATGCGTATGCCGCGATTCAGCAGGAAGATTGATGGAAGGCCTCGCGTGACCAGTCCAAGCATCTTCCGCCCTTCAAGCCGAAGCCCTTGCCTGTCTCATGCTCTCCAACACTTTGCTAATCGGCCTCATCTAAAACTAACGCTGGAATCTGACTGTTCAACGTTGATAAGCTGTTGACAGATTCTTCCCTCTATCTTTGGGATGTTGAGCTAATTATCACCGATTGTATTGGTCTCTTGGCTTTTTTTGAGAGCTTAGAATTGGTCCTCTACACCTGTGGCTCAAATAGATTAGCAGATTGAGTTGTAAAGGCATCAAAGTGTAAGACCCTCCCTTGAAACTGGGTTTGTAACCCCCCTTCCCCTCTTTGGGAAATCCTATGTTTTGATACCCCTTACTTCTGTAGGTGGGCTCGGATTTAATGAAATGTTATCTCTATTTTGACCAAAAAAAAAAAGCAGGTGGGTTGGGTCTGGTCAGATAGAAAATGGTTTGACCCAAATTGATTCAACGCATATTGACCCATTTTCGCACATTTAAGTACCACATCAGAATAAAATTGATCATTTGAGTGCTACTCATAGCAAATCGTCCTATGTGGATTTTTTGTATTTTTTAAATTTTTTAAATTTATTCTTTTCTTTGTTTGTTTTTTTTTTGTGCGCTGGTTGTAAAGGCCTCACCTTCGGCTGGCAAGACTGAGGCTGTCACCCACTGCGTACTGCGAAGGCCCTCACTAGATACGGCAAATTTTTCGGCGAGGCAAATTGTTGATGACATTTAAGTGATTGATTTTCAAATTTGTAAAACTTAAGTGAACAAAAAAAATTACAAGAATTTTCCACGTCGTCGCCAGCTTTGTACTTGCTGTTTCATTTTTCAATTATTATTTTTAATTAAGACAAGAAATGGTGCCATGTTAAACAATCGGTGTCCACGTCAGATTTTCCAGGAAGGCAAATTGCTAATGGTACTTAAGTGATTTTTCAAATTTGTGGCGATTAAGTAAACAAAAAAAAAGTTAAAGCCCTCAAGTGAACATCATACGAAAGTTACGACACTCCTGGGAATATGTGATGATGGATTAAAATAGAAGTATCAACTATTAAGCCATTTCAGGCTGCAGACCTACGTAATGGTGCATGTTTAAAACACTACATATGAACACCGGTGATTAACTAATGACTTTGTGAGTAGTTGAAGGATAAGATAGTGATATCGTTCTTCGTTCAAATACACCAAAAGCATCGGTATGGAGGAGCGACGAGCATGATAGAGCTCCAGGAAGAAATCAAGACAAGAAAATGTTCAAATTACATACGGTGCAGGTAGCTGGCGTAAAATTATAGGTCTCCAATATCAAGTTCCCAGGACAAAAGAATGATTTCACTCTGAGCACGGACCCCTCTATAAAGGCAGTTAAGCAGTTCACTTTCATCTCATAAAGAAAGTAGTTACAAACTGTATAAAGTGGAAGGAGCAGATCATCAGCCTGGGATCTTGTCCTTCAAGTACGTCAAAACAGCTTTAGTTCCTTTATCGAGAATTGCCCTTCGAATACTGCACAAGTGAAGACTAGATCAGGATAAATTGTATTTGTGGACGCACATCTCTTTCTATTAATTTGACAGTGGAAATGTTGAAAAAAACCGAAAAGTTTTCTAATGTGAAAGCATAGAGTAGAATCAAGTATACAACATTTATTCTATCTTCAGCTATTTGCATTTATAAAAAAGAAACATACATAAAGAATGGAGTGACATTGCAGCTTATATGCATGACATTCCATTTCATAGGCAGGGCTGGAGTTTGGAGAGATGTTTTTGTGCCACCCAGTCACCCAGGCCCATAGCCCACTCCTGTTTCAATTCTTACCAGTACAAGTATTTTTCGTTTACACAGTACTGTGAACTAAAATCAGTCTTAATCCCTTTAGAAAGGTAGTTTCTGGAGTTTAATCATTGACTCCGATCCCAATGTATGCATAGAAAATGAGAGTCATCTCAGGCCAGCATTCTTGAAGATGTAAAACCAAAAGGACATTCTCAACAGTCCCAACTTAAGTACCTGACTAAAGAAAATGAAAAAGTACAGCATACCTTCTCAATGGATTTCCCTCTAGTCTTAAGGCCTGCAGGCTGTCCTCGAGTGATCCCTGATCAAGGAACTTTCTACTGAGAATACCATCCATTATAGCCTACTCTACTACAAACACAGAGAGATATACTAATGTATTTAGACTGGGAGTGGGTCATGGCAACGCATATCAGACAAACAAGCACAACTCTGACAAGGTCAAAAAGAGTGCTGACAGTTCCTGAAGCTTATAAAAATAAGTACGGTTTCAAATTGACATACGAATGCAACTACAAGTAACAAAGTACAACCACATACAAGTCAGATTTTATTAACTTCTGGGTCCATAGCCAGATGTGACAGAGATACATGCCAACCACGACAGACAATAAAATACCAAATTACTTGCTACACAGAGCTTAGTCTTTGGAGAACAAATCTTACTAGCTGAGGAGGAAGCGATGGTATATTGTTGTTGGAGAGGTCGAGCTCAGTAAGAGTTGTGAGAGTCCCAATCTCCTGTGTGTCAGTACAAAACAGAAACGTACAATGTTGTGAATCAAATGGAAAAGGAATGCACATAGAAAATGTTCTAATACCGTGATAAGACTAACAGCATCATAAACAGGAACATGTGCATATTGATATACTGTCTAGTAAGCATAGTGTTTTTACCATTCCTTCAAAAGTGAGTTGATACCGGATGAGTTATCGGGACAAACAAGCCCTCGCCCCCCCACCACCACCCAAAAACACCACATGCACGTGTGGGCAGAGAGAGAGAGAGAGAGAGAGAGAGAGAGAGAGAGAGATCGCTACCTCCGGAATACTTTGAAGGGAATTTTGACTCAAGTCAAGGATTTTCAAATGTGTCAAACTCAATATATCTAATGGGAATTCTTGAAGCTGCATCTGTCTGCGTAGTCAAGATAGAATTTTGCAAATGCATCAGGACAGCTACTAATAAATATAAAAAATGCACAAAATACAAATGAATATACATAGAACTCACTAACCATTATGTCCATTTAGTTACCTTATATATAGTTCCTGCAATTGTCGCAAGCACAAAAATGCTGGACTTCTTGGCAATGAAGCAGCATTACCGCTTAAATCCAAAATCTGGAGCATGCTTACAGCTTGAAATCCATCAGGTGGAATCTGTAGTCACGCATGGTAGGGTAGTCAAATAAGAATGATTCAAACGCATGGAAGAGGCAAAAGAAGAAAATGGAATCAACAGTCCTGATTCACAAAATAATTAACACTTAAGGACAATAGTTACAGTTCTTAGAGAAAATGAGTGGAATACAAGCAACCACATGGCAACCACCGAGCAAAATAACTGAATGTAGAAAATAACAATGATGTTTCCATCAGTAAGAGCTCCCTATAACTTAACCTTTCTGTTATAAGGTTGGAAAAAATTTCCAAAATACCTCATGTCCAAGTCCATAACTCTTTTGGTCTAAGTGCATACTCGAGAGGACGTTTTACATTGTTATTTTGTACATGACTACCTATATTTCAAAGGTTACACCAGAAAGCATTGGACTTCTTCTATATAAGCCCCTGAGAAATTTAAATGGTCGGTCAGAAGCGAAGACATCAAATCATCAATATCATAATCAAATAATCAATGACAACGCATTGATTAGTGCAAAGCAACATGGAAATGACTTGGCCTAAGAGAGTTAAATTTTATGCACCAAAGGAAGAAATAGCCAGAAAACAAAGCTTTTCGTCATGTACTTGATTCTCATCATATTCACCGAAGTAGAAAGCAATTGGGTTTACCTGACTGAGGCAATTATAATCCAGCTTCAAGCAAGAAAGATTTGTAAGTGGCTTTAAAATTTCACCAGGCCACTCTTTGATTTTATTCCTGGATAATATCAAAGTCTGCGCATTCAGACAAATAGAGACCGGCGTTTAGGCAGAAAAAAATTGAACATTAGGAGTAGCATATATATCCAAGCTGAAAATTTACCTGCCACATTCACATTTACTATGTTATAAAAGTTCCGCATGTCAAAGCAACAGATCCATGGACCTTATTGCAATCAAAACTGTATTGCTATCGGAAATGCATAAAAATATTACCTATGAACAAAAAAACCCAGCTACAATAGGCTGTATAGCTTAATTAAGGAACTGCGGTTGTTCGCTGAGAGCTTAATTAAATTTAAGGGGAAAACCATATAACTTTGGCACGTACTTATTGACTTAGAAAAAGGACATAGGACAATCATACAGCTGGCGCGACATTTATATGTACCCTGTTGCAATGGCAGCCATGTCTCCAGATCACATATTTCCATTAAGTTAACCATCCTATAATTTGATTACACCTAGGCCCTAATTGCGAAGTCCATTTTATACAAAACCAGGACAGTATTCATATTTCCCAGAGGGGCAGAAATATTTTGCGAACCTTTAGATAAACTAAAGTGAGCGTTAAAAATTCAAAAGGATGAAATGAGGAGGATGCTAGGCCTGTGGAACCTGGACAGGTAACAAAAAATGCTAATTGTTCTCCGTAGTTCTCTACTGTGAGATAGAGGAAAATTTCAAGAAGGGGAGAAGAAAAGTGAATTACCTTCAAGGAAGCACACAAAGAAATCTGAGAGGGGAGCTCTTGGATAGAATTCTTAGAAAGACTGACTTTGACTAGATCACCTGCTTCCCAAACTTCTGATGGCACCGCACTTAAACCCATTCCATCTAAAGAGAGTTCCTGAAAGTCATAAAAGGTAATTCAATTCCATTAATGGCTGAGGTGGCTAATGTCTACACATGTGTCTAAAACAAGTGCTGAAACTGAGTGTGCATTCATGTGCATGCCTTCTTAGGAACCTCCTCCAAATTAGTAACATCTCATTACAATACAAGTTCACAAAATTAAGTGACCCAACAACCAAAGCATTGTGGTTGCTGGCCACAAAAAAAAAATTATAATAAAATAAAAAAACATTGTGGTTATCCCCTTCTATCCATATTCTCCTTAACAAGATACATTTATTTCAACATTAGAAGAGAGACTAAGCCATGGCCTTTTGACCCACTGGACCAGCTTTAAATCACTAGAAAATGGCATGACTCCAAAAAGGGATGTATCAGCTTTTTCTCTTTTATTACCCATTCTCGTTCGCATCCATCAGCCAAAATGTTCAATTATCGGGCTCGATAAGTTTTCTACACATGAAATGAAGCATTCACCAATAACATTATTTTACAATGACAAGTTTATTTGTCCTATCGCATAAGCAATGTACCTTTGAACTGATAGATAGTCGAGCAGCCATTGAGATGACATTTTCTTTTGTTGTAGGAGCTTCAGAATCTATACAAAAAGATGACATAACAGCAATTGAAGAGACAAAATAATTGGCCAAAGAAAAAAAGTAAGAGTGCAAAATTTCGCAAATAATGAAGTCATGAACTCCTATGGATAGCGGAAGCACTAAAGACCTAGAAAGCGATGAGATAATAAAATAGTGCAAGCATAATATTCAGATTCATTTACCTTCGCTTTCAGAAAGCCTACTTCGAAGGTACCTCAATAAGGCAGGTGTAGGTCCATTAACCAACGAGCTGGAAATGGAAAATGTTGTATGAGTGAATTCATGAAGCATCAAATCTGCAGCACATTAACTTACAAACCTTCTGAGAGTTCGTAGTGGATTTCCAGTAAGCAAAAGTTTCCGCAGAGTAGTCATCTTTCCTACATGATTAAGAAAAGAGTTCATTTCCTAAATGTGGGATATGACAGAGACAAATGTACTCCATGGTGTTCATCTTTAATATGCATAATAAAACACAGACACACTGCAGAGTCAACTTGACATTAAGAATCTCAACCCACTCTTTTATATGACAGTTTCCTTCATTAATCCACATATACCAAGCTTTTTATCTCACATGACAAGATGATTACCTTCTTCCTGACATTAGTCTATCACTTTGATGCTAGAGAAGCAAAGAATTCGTTAGTGTCTCAAATGTGGTACTGTTTCCATTATTCTTTAAATATATGCTTACTGCCAGAGTAAACAGCTTGATTTTTTTTTTTTTTCTGGTCAGGAAACAGCTTGATTTTATTTTCAGTAAATCCTAGGGTGCCACAAATTGTTGGATGTTATCCCTGGGGCTATATTGCCCTAATTACAAAAGGGATACAAATTTACCTTTGTCATCTTGTTTAAGACTAAATTCCCCAGGTCATGTTACAAAAACTAATAAAACAAAACAAAAACCCAAGTGCAAGTATCGTGTAGGTCACCTTTTAACATACATTCAAAAGTCGTCCAAAAAAAAATACAATCAGAAGAAATGGTCGTGCCATCAAATGTCAAGCCAAATGCTGGGACAAGACTATATTTTATTCCCCACTTACTCAGCACAACATCTAAAGCTGATTTAACTGGTTAACTGAACTGAACAGGAAATAAAAAGTTGGATTGTCAACCATCTTCAGATCAGAACCGTTATATCATTAGATGAGCTTACCAATTTCTGGGGGCAGTCCAGTTAACGAATTATTGGATATATCCAGGACTGAAAGGTGCAGCTTGCATGCCTCCACAGGAAAATCTTTCAACTAAATAAGTAGGGACAAATTATCAACCTATCCAACATCTATTAATCTCAAAAGGTAAGATGCCTAAAACCCAGGCTTCGTAGAATCAAAGAAAGGAAAAAAGAAAGAAAAGCCTGACAGAAAATGCACATGGCCAAATGCTAGGGTCAACAAGTAGGTTATAAGGAAAAACAAAATGAACTTTACACACCTGATTTCCACGCAGATCTAAGGTGCCTAATTTAGAAAGTTCCCCCATTTCTGATGGCAATGAATGCAGAGAGTTATTCCTGTAAGATGAAGTCAAGCATTCAAGTTCAACATTAAAACTTACAAATCTAAAATCAGAACTACCTTAGCACAGGAAAAAGACATCACCCCATATATAACTCTGCCAGGGAAGAGCAGCCCCCGATTGACTGTGGTATTGAAGAAATTCCTGGAGAAACACACCATGATATATCAATGAACGGAATGAAGTGTGATGCCGGAAAGTGAGATTCAGAAAGACTTCTGGGGCTTGATTTACTCACGGTTTTGATGAAGGTCCAAGCGGATGAGACAGGAAAGGCTTCCCAGGTTCTCCGGTATAGCATTGAGCAAATTTCTCGCTGCAACACACAAGAGAGAAGTCAATTATCAAGGTGTAAAAGAAGACTAGAAGAGAATATACTTGCCTGCATTGAGCTCTGTGAGCATGGTCCATGATGCAAACATATGGCCAGAGAGAATTGTCAACTTGTTTCCCTGGCAAAATTAGCAGGAGAGATTTGAAGACTAACATAGAGCTAAAAGGTAAACCAGTCAAGTAACTAAAGGAACAAGTACACGTACCTCCACTTCTACTTTGGTTAGTTTGGAACAGTTTGCAAGATCTTCAGGTAAGCTGATGATGGTGTTATTTGATGCCTGGAGAAGCCGTACAGAATACAAGTCCAAAAGTTATATTATAGGGAAAGGAGAATGCTTAAATATAGAAGGCAAAAACTCATTTCAGCTGTGAAATCATTATCACAAAAAAATTCAGAATGAATATTATCAGCTCTTGGGCAGAGATAAGTCACGAGATTTGTTCTAACGATCAGCTGCATAAACATCAGTACAGGTAAAGCTTACACCGTGAGAATTTTCTATTATTAAACATCTCAAGGACTAATCTTTATTCAGACTAAAAAAGACAAGCGGCAGTTCTCTTGCTGATCTACTGATAAATGATGCAAAGGTCATAGATTAGTAAAATTCATCTATGCTCAGTTCAGCTGACCTACAGCGTGAGCTGCCATTATTTAACTTGAAAAGTACATAACTCAATCGGTTAATACGGTGAGTCGACGTAAATCAATCAAGATGGTCAAAAGTTACCTTAAATTCTGAAAGGTCCAAACATCTACCAAGAGAGATAGGTATTTCCTTCAACTGATTGATTGAGCAATCAAACCTGTAGGTTAACAGGAAAACAAAAAATCTTCAGTACAACCTGCTTGTGACCAAACAAACCATATGCAGACACCTTCTGATTTACAAGACAAGGAACCATCATTGCTAGCACATGGAATCAGTGTTGAATGCTAATGTTCTGTGTATACCCTAGCCCTATAATCATTGATATCACATATGCTTGTCTTATCAGTGACTACGTGATGGTTTTGTTGGATGGTAATATTCTGTAAGCACTTTCCGTGCAGAGGAGAGGTCAAAGATTTCGATCAAATTAAAATAGAACGACCGCACCAGTATACAGCAGAAGTCTCTTGTTGCATATTACCATTAAACAGAATTGACAGGATGCACTCAATACAAGCCATATCTCTCTAAAGTGCAGAAATAAGCTACTTGTTCAAAATAATGGTCTTTAAAGGAATTTTGCTTTGAAAGCTATTAGGAAAGCAGAAAGAGGTAATAAAAAGCTATTGATCCAAACAGGCGATTCTTCCATGAGCAGTTCGAAATTGGAAGACTATCCGGGATGATAGCTCTTCCACAATGAAAGTAAACGTGATCTGAGGAGGAGTAGCAAGATTGTCAAAAGATAAAGAAAATGTGGCAACCTACTTGACAAGAGAAGTTGCGGATCCAATCTCATCAGGTAAACCGGTAATTGAGTTGTGGGAGACATCTAATGACTTCAGCATCGGAAGCCTGAGAAAGACAACACTCACAAGAATAAAATGAGCACTTAAAATAGGAAAATCAATTGAGATTGGAAGAGAATTGGAAAACTTACTCTCCTATAGCAGCTGGAAGCTGGGTGAGTTTATTATGGCTTACATTCAGCACAGTCAGCAGCGATAGGTTTCTCAAATCTTCTTTTAGAATTTCAATGTTATTATGAGCCAGAATAAGCTTTTGTAGCTCCACGGCCTACAGAAATACACTATCGAGATCCAATAAAAGCGAAACATGATATTACATATGAAGCAAAGTCTAAAAGAAAAAAGAAAATTGGAAGGGGAACAATTACTACCTCCCACCACTTTTCACCATCACCAACTGCATCCAAACTTCGGTAAACTTCATCGGGCACGTCTCTAGGAGCAGACAATATCAACCAATGAGCTCTTAAGTGTAAATCCATCGTGTAGCATCAAGATTAATTCAAAGCGACGGGAAAAATAAAGCTGAAAGTGTAAAGCTGTCTATGGTCCATCTGCTCTGTTCCCCCATTTTGACAAAGTACATAATTGATTCATTTCATGATTCTACATAGGAGGTAATGATGCAGTAGTCTGAAGTTAAGTTCAAAATGACAGAGAAACAAATAGCGTTTAGCATGCACAACATAGCAAGCTGTAAGGGAAGAATCGCCAGCAAGAAAAAACTGAGCAGAGCTGAACTAGGAATCGAACCCATAATTTCAACCGGTTTATCCCACTAACTTGCTACCGAACACGAAGCTTGAGACAATGTCCACCAGTTCCATCGTGTCCCCAGAGAAAGCACAGCCAAACATTTCAAACCATCAGAACATTAAGAGAGGAGATAGTGGTTTAACACTCTCGGTCGGGGCTTCCAAGGAGAGTCCGCGGCTATTCCGCGTCTAATCCAACTTGCAAATATTACATCCATCAATGGCAAGAAATTCACGGAAAAAGACAATTCCAGGTCTTCCAGCATCATTTTGAAAATTAGAAGCACAACTGCGTACTTCTCCCTTGCAACCGCTAATGCTCGGAGGAATAATTCTCTGCGAAGAAATGCTAATCAATTGTCGACCTTAGCTTATCCTAATCAGTTGTCGACCTTCGTCGCCACTCGCAGGTCATGTGAGCCGGAACGTGAGAAAGCAACTAGCTCCAGATGCATCGGCGATACTAACGCCGACTCGGAACTTTAATCAAATCGCATTCATGGACACGGCAAAGCAGAAACTCGCGCTGTCAAGCGAAAACCACAGAGAGCCGGCCACGATGCCCGGATCGATGAAAACGGTCTCGCAATCGATCGATTGCCGAGCGGTCCGGCGAGAACGATCGATGGACGAAGATTTAGCGATGGGGGGGGGGGGGGGGAAGGGAAACTCACTCGAGCGAGCGATTGGATAGGTTGAGAGCACCGGAAGATCTCGCAGCTTTGAGCATCCGATCCATGGCGGATCTGCTGAGGGAAACGCAATGCGATGCGATGCGTGGTGAGGTGTTGCATCTATCGGCCGATGCAGAAGCGAAAGCTTGAAAGTGGGAATGTGACTTCCCAACTGTAATTGCACATCTTTCTCCTTTGGGTTAATACACGTACAGTTAACAATAATTTTGCCTTCAACTGATTTTTTAACCACCAATTTGATATATTTATAATAAATTTATCTTTAATTTATTTTTATTAAATTACTTTATTAAATAACACACGATAATTAACTAATGTACCAGTTTTATGTTTTACCCTTCGTTTATCACAAATATACTAATTTGTGATTTTTTGTGATATTAATCTAATTTAACGAAAATTAACAGAGAGTAAATTTATCACAAGTATACCGGTTTGGAGTTTTTAGTGGTAAAAAAATTAATTTTGGATAAAATTGTTATAAATGTACTAATTTAGTGTTTTTCGTGATATTAACCCTTCTTTTTTTTTCCGTATTTTCTGCTTTTTTTTTGTTGAGTTCTAAGGATACATTGGAAGGATTGAGTTTAACGATCAGCGCACGCTGTGCAATTACTTTTCCTAATTTATAATCATTATGAATTAAGTCTTGACATGAATAATAGCATGATTATAGAAGTCTAAATGAGCGAGACAAGTCCATTTTGGGCTTAAACATATTAGATTAGCGACCGAGCATTTTTATGGATCAACTTAATTATGGTGTAGTATAGTAAATTTGAAGATTCGATTACTTAATGCGAGAAGTGACGCACACTTTGTACGTGGAGTTGAACGTGGTTGAGAAAGGGGTCGTGGTAATAGGGGGATGATTCAGTGAAGGCATGGCTGCAGTGGCGAAGCATGGAACGTGTCAATTAAGAAAGTGGGAAGCGTTAGGTACGAGTAGGGAAAAAAAAATTAGTGAGCAATTACAAATACTATTTCTTCTTTTTTTCTCTACCCAAAACAGTCGAGTAATGCTGGATATACTAAAAATTAGTTTACAAAATCAGTATTTCAAATGAAACGTTAACCCGTGACCAGTCTTTTAAACATCACTCGGAGTCTGTTCGGTTCAGCTATAGCTGTGTTGTGTTGCGTCAAAGCACATGCATTTCACAATATATCTTTTAAACGCGTTGTTTTCCGCACCTTCAAATAATTCGAGCGTTTGTTAAATATTGTTGTAAGATTATCGTTGGATGAAATTAATTTTGTCTTTAGCTATAGCTGTAGAAAGTAATTGTAAAATTCAAGGCGAGTACCAAAAATTCGAAAGTTTATGCTATGTAGTATATATATAGATGGATAAAGCATATTCGATATGTTTAATAAGTAACGAAATTGAATTCGAAGACGATCTTGTTCATACGCTATGGGCTGGGCCTAGACAGAGAGGTAGAAGCACGGCCCGTAATTCGTAAAAGTGCACGGAACGGCCGACTTAACTTAGGTCCGTCTAAGCCGGCCCATATGAACTTGGCGAGAGATGGCTATCATCAGAGCCGAGCCGAGCCGAGCCGAGCCGCCTTCAATGCGGGTGTGTTGTGTCGGCCTCCTCCTCCCCACCTCCACCGCTTGCTCTAAACCCTAATCTTCACTGCGTCGGTCTCCACACCTCACGGTCCATCTTTCCGATCATCTTTCCACCAGCTCGACGATGGCGAAGCAGAAGGAGAGGAAGGTCAACGCGTCGGGGAAGCCGAAGCACTCCCTGGACGTGAACCGGAAGGATGGCAAGAGCGAGGCCCGCACCGCCGCCACCGTCCGGCGCCTCAAGATGTACAACTCGAGGCCCAAGCGCAACAGCAAGGGCAAGATCGTGAGCCACGAGCTCCAGTCCAAGGAGCTCCCGAACACGCGCATTCAGCCCGACCGTCGCTGGTTCGGTGCGTCGGCCTCGCCCCTCTTTCTTGTCTTCTTCCCCCTGGCAGTTTCCTTTTCATGTTTGCCTAGCGAATTTGCGTATTCGTACGTCGAGAAAATCGACGGCTCAAGTTCATTTCAGTCTGACGTAATCTTGCATTCTACTGCTGAAGAGTTAATTTGTGTGAGACGCCGATCGTCTTGTTTGTTCATGCGGTGTTCAACTGATTATGACTGCTGCTCCCTCGTAGGAGAGTATGAAAATTATGATTTGGTTGGTTGTTTGGAATACTTGCTCAATATGTACCCGGAAAGCTCGTAACACAGATGGTGGGATGATTTCTTATCGTGGTAGCGGTATTTGTTGGTGATGATGCAATATTCACTTTTTCATGATATGTTGAGCATTACAGAAAACTGAGTGATGGGTCTTGATCTGATATTTGATGATGATTAATCGAGCAATAGTTCAGATATTTCAATCTGCCGGTTGAGATGATATGCGGCTGCTCTTGTTTTGCATATATAGGGAACACGAGAGTTGTCAATCAAAAAGAACTTGAATTTTTCCGAGAGGAGCTGCAAAGTCGGATGTCAAGTAACTATAATGTTATTTTGAAGGAAAGGAAGCTGCCCCTGTCACTCCTCAATGATCCTAAGAAAGTAAGAGACTTTTCAATAACTGATTTCTGTTAGTAGAAAGACTTGCATTTTCAAGTTGTAGCATACAAAAAGCCCCCTTACCCTCACCGGGTGGAGGGGCTTGAGGAGAAGATATATAGCTACTTTGCAGATTCTGCAGCCTAGATCTATATTGATTTATTTTCCTTATTTGCTAACAAGCTACCAACTACAAGTAGTATGTTAGTGTTCACTGCGTATTGTGCGAATTAGATTTACTATTTTGTAATTGCATATTTTTCCCTACTATGGGCTTAATTTGTTTGTGGCCTCCTCATTACTTAATTGGTTTCTGCATTCTCTCAAATGCATGTGAAGCAATCAAGAGTTCATCTACTTGATAGAGAACCTTTTGAGGATGCATTTGGTCCTAAGAAGAAGAGGAAGCGGCCGAATCTCTTGGCATCAGATTATGAGTCATTAGTTAAGAGAGCCGGAGGATCTCAGGGTGAATGTCCTTTCTTTATGAACTTTCCCTTCTCTTGATTATTATTATTTTTTTTTTTTTGGCTGGGGGGGGTGGTTGGACGATGCTTTTTTATCATTATATGGGTATTTTGAGTGTGCAATAGGCCAGTCTCTTCTAACTCAAAAATTTAATGAGGAAATTTATTTACTAGGGAAGTGGCCTGTAATGTTTCTAGGGGAAGGGTTCTTTGTTTTTGGACAATATGAGTCCTTCAATCTGCAAATGGCAATTCATTGATACGAAATCTGCAATTGGTAGCAGTGCGTTTCATCCTCATTGCCTCTCACTGTGCAGATGCTTTTGAGCAGAAGCATGGATCATCTATGGAAGGGAATGAAGAAGATGGACTCAGAGACTTGGTGCGCCATACAATGTTTGAGAAGGGTCAAAGTAAGCGCATATGGGGTGAACTCTACAAAGTCATAGATTCATCAGATGTAGTTGTTCAGGTACTTTGCTCTCTTTAGTTCACTGGATTGGTATTGGTCTACTAATAGAGGAATAAAGCCTTCCAATATTAAGTGGAAGCATTTATCCTATACTCGATCCTTAGTGGTCTGTCTTGCTCATGTTGTTTTGTACTCTGGAGTTTGAGAATTTTTGACATGAAATAATTTGGTTGCCCCATGCTTTCTCATTTGTGTTGAAAGCCTATATTCCCTCATGGTCTGGCTCTCTTTCTTTCTTCGCTTCTTCTGGCCTGTATCTCACTATGAGTGCTGAATTTTTTCATTCAAGGTTTTGGATGCTAGGGATCCACAAGGTACGAGATGTCGTCATTTGGAGAGGCACTTAAAAGAGCATTGCAAACATAAGCATATGGTTCTTCTCCTAAATAAGGTTCGTTTTGGGATTATTTGATACTCTGGAAGCCATCTTCTCCCAAATTTATCGCATCTCATGGAAATTGATTCTGCAATGCAGTGTGATCTTATTCCTGCTTGGGCCACAAAGGGATGGCTTAGGGTATTATCCAAGGAATATCCTACACTTGCGTTCCATGCAAGTATTAATAAGTCATTTGGCAAGGTATTTGGCAAAAGCTCTTTTTTTCCTGGAGAAAAATGGGATTGATATTAAGTAATAGCTTCATCGACTAGCCTTTTGCTTTTTCTCTTCTTTTTTGATCTTTTCAAACTGTTATACCCTCTTGTTTTTAAGTTGTTGTAATGGTTCACTTAGTCAAAGTTATTTTCTGTTATTTCTCTTGTGGACCTTAGTGTGGTTAGTAATGTATTACTGTAAACCTTTGTTTTCATGCTGAAGTTAATGAGAATGGTTGCCATCCAGGGTTCGCTTCTCTCAGTATTGAGACAATTTGCTCGCCTGAAGAGTGACAAGCAGGCAATATCCGTGGGATTTGTTGGCTATCCAAATGTGGGAAAATCGTCAGTGATCAACACATTGAGGACAAAGAATGTAAGTTCGTCGTTCTGTTGCTAGTTATCACCCATTACTACTGTCCTTCGGTGAATAGCAAAGAGTATGTCGACTGGAAGAGGATTCTCGATTAAGTTCATTTTGCCAGTGTGCGGAAAAATGCTTGCCATATTCCACTCCACTTTGTCCATTCTAATTTAGGCTGTTGTTTGTAGTGCTCACAAGAAGTAACTTCTTGATTTACAAGCTACTTTGTCACTTATTTGTCTGTCTCTTCCGTCTATAGGTTTGCAAGGTTGCTCCAATTCCGGGGGAGACAAAAGTTTGGCAATATATAACACTCACAAAACGGATTTTCTTGATTGATTGCCCTGGAGTTGTATACCAGAACAGCGATACTGAAACAGACATTGTATTGAAAGGCGTGGTATGTTATCTTGTTTTATGTCAAATAAAAAGACATTCCTGACGAGATTATTTATTATTCAAGAGCTTGCATTTGATTTCTGGGATTTTTCTTTAATGGGTACTATTTGGTGTTTTCCTTTCATCTTGGAATAGACCATCCTGCTTCGATATGTTACCTTTTAGACAAGTAGGACCAAACTTTTTCAGTGCGCTCTTGCATTTGATTGTTGAAGGTAAAGGCTTTATTCTTCAATGCACCACCCAAAACACATTTTAAGCTTGAAGGTCAAGATTTTGGTTGCATTTTACAGATTGTCTTATTGTTATTCCAGCACTTCATATAGAGACTAGATTAAAGTGTGCTCCCGTTGTCAGACATTAATTCAGCTTTGTACATGTGGACATTTTGAGAACAGGTCCAAGTCAAATAGTGATGATTTTTCGTTTGTGATTTGATATTTGTTTATCCATTTGAGTGAAAGTTATCTTGTTCTTACAGGTGAGAGTCACCAATTTGGAGGATGCTTCTGAACACATTGGAGAAGTCCTGCAACGTGTGAAAAGGGAACACTTGCAAAGAGCATATAAGATAAAACACTGGTATAACTAATTTGTGCCTCTAGTTAAGGGCTTTTTATTGCGATGTTTGCAATCATTTACCTGTAATCTTTCTTGATAGTGGCCTATCAACAGTGTTCCCCGATGATTTAGTTCAGGATCTTGCTCAATTTCAGCATCTCCAAAAACAAGTTTCTTGCTCAATGTTGTTCTTTAAGTTAAGAATAGGTTTTTTACTGGTCTTTTAGAGCCTGATTATGTTAAGGCAGGATTTCAGCATCTCAAAGACTGAATTGAGTCACCATTTAAAAGAGAAAATTAGACATGCATGAGGGATCCATTATATTCTTCATTTTATTCGGCATTTTTTTTCCACTTAGCATAGTCCCTCAGAATCACATGATTCTGCTCGACACTATATTTATGCAACTTAGTGTAAGATTTAAGAAACAAAGTCTATGGTATTTAGGTTTCATGTTTTCTTTGGGATGCTATTCTCCAAATGATGTCTTTGCTTTTTCGATGCAGTTGTCGTTGCAATAAACTATACTGTCTTGGTTTTTTCAGGGTAGATGACAATGATTTTTTAGTTCAGTTATGCAAATCAACTGGCAAACTGTTGAAGGTATATTTCTTCCTTCATAGAGAGGAGTCTCATCATTTAGATATAATCTGTTTTGCATAGATAAGTGTGATATGTAAGAAAGAAGCTACTTTTCGATCCTTGCGTAGCTTTTCTAGTTTTAGATGTTCAGAGATAGTTTTGCATGCATGAGACCATCATTGAAGCCTACCTCAGTGATCATTAATTCGTGGTTCATTTAGGGTGGTGAACCAGACCTGACGACTGCAGCAAAGATGGTCCTGCATGACTGGCAAAGAGGTAAAATACCCTTCTTCGTTCCGCCGCCTCAACAAGAGAAGGAATTGTCAGAAGAACCTGCCAGTTATGGTGTAGAACGAGAGGCAGCGGTGGACAGCGACAAGGCATCTGCAGCATTCAGAGCAATCACTAATGTGATCACATCTCAGCAGCAGAAAAGCGTGCCTGTTCAAAGAGACCTATTCACCGAGGACGAGTTGAAGGGTGAATCTGCTGATCACGGGTCTACTGAGGATGCAGTGACCGAGGGGATCCCAGCCTCAGAGTCAGAGGACGATGATGTGCGGCCTTCCAGAGAGGAAGACGTGGAGTAACCGTGAGTCTCCAATTTTGAGAGAGCCTTTTCATATGCTAGAAATGTTTTAGAATTATGGCAAGTGTAGTTGAGCTACTTGTCCGTTCATGCGAAGAAAGCATAAGAGGAATAGTTATTGTATAACGAGGTCTGTAAGTGGTCTTTCTGGCTAGTTCGAGTTTTGAAGATGGTTTATCTGTCATGGAAATAATTCAATTTTGGTAAAAAGATAATCTCATCAAGCGGTATCATCAATTTTGCTTTCAATATCAAGTTCAGCATTGCGGCGAAAGAAAGAAACGCAAGACGAGACGTATGGTCGTGTTTGTTTTCAACGTGACGCACCATTAACCATCTTTCCCTACATGCATAAATGCAGCGCGCTTTAGATGTTTGCCGTTCGTACGCTTTCCCTTCGGGTTATTCAATATTGGGCTCCATATTAGATCATTTGGTGTCAACTAGCAATCAAATCTTTTCGTGCATTCAAGTTAGTGAGTTGCGCTGGTGTGTTTGATCTGTGTTTAATACATGCTGAATATTGTCATATGCTAGTCTCACTACAAAGTAAAACAAAAATTCGAAATCATTTCTTACGCAAATGATTGGTTACATCCATCAGTCAATTCAACGGCCACATACTCAAATTAAGCCTCGTCGGCAACCTCAAAATCAAATGCGCTTCCGTGTGCATTGAATTTGAGATGCCCCGGTCGAGAGGGCTGTCATGATCGCGGATTGGGTCGAACCAACTTCTCCTCTAAAAGGGTAGCGGAATTCAATTGAGAGGAGCTATATAGGTTGGATAAATTTAGGTAATCTGTCACTACATTGAACAAATAGGAGTCGCTTTCTGCCTTTGGGCCTAGCTACTAGCAAGCATGTGCATTGTTTTGTTCAAATCTTCTCATATTTACTGCTCATTTATGAAACCTCATAAGAGGATTTGGGATTAGGACACCATGTAGTTGGGAATGGGCTTAATGCAACCATCACTGGAATGGCTCTTAGCCAGGATCATGGGTTGGATTAGGAAGAGAACATGATTGAGGAGGGGACCAGCATAAGCACATGCGCTGAGATGATGATCACACACACACACACACACACACACATATATATATATATATATATATATATATATATATATATATGGCTTGCACTGAATTATTGATCTGTGGGGTTGCATGCTGCATGAGACTTGTTTTGACCCAACAATCAAACTCTCATGATTCCTCTGCATATTTTGCTGCCAAAGATCTCATTATAACCAACTTGGCTTGTCATTAGTCTATTGATTCGATTCCACATTGTAGCCAAAATCTCATGTTTGATGCTCCTTTATGCTGATCCATTTGCAAATGATCAACACTTTCATCTTTTCAGCTTTTTTATAAAGCTCCTTTTGGAAAGCTAGACTAGATAGGGAGAGGGGACATCCCATTATCTGATGTCTAGTCGATTTATTGCATCTTCTGGGCCTGGTTTAGTCGCTCTCTTACTTTAAGATCGGACAACCTCAAGCAAGCTTGAGCAATGTGCATAGCTTCCGTTCATTCCGAGGCCAATTGTTCGCACATTATCTTGCTAGAATATTAAATAATAAATCACGCTTTCATCTAATAATTTAAGTTTTTAAAACAGTTGATAGTGGTCCCATATAATCTCATATAGTATCAAAGATAGAAATCCTGAATTCAAATCTTTCCACGTCCAGTCTTACAAAATTTCACTCACTCGTCACCCAATAATAGTTTGGGATCCATGTTTGACGATTTGTGTGCGAGCCTTGTTTTCATAGATGTTATTCGTTTTTGTGAATGGGATTTTCATATTTATGCCCTTTTTTAGCACACTGACTTTGGAGATTGGGCTAGGAGGAGTAGCTGTCAGCCTGTCATCTAATTGACAACCTCATACGCCAAATGAAGAGGATGTTCACACGTGAATTGACAGATTCATTGCCAGTTAATTTATATGGAATTTGGCTTTTCCTGCATCACCCTCTTGCTCTTCTTATAGCGTGAATGGTCATATCTTCCTTGCAGCATTTTCCAAATCGCAGTTTATTATACTCGAGGACTTCTTCTTGGTGGTCAAAGAGTGTGTACCTAATCTTTCCTCGAGGGCATCAAGAGTTTCAACGTTCTACTTAGCCGCGTGATCTAAGCCTCAAATTGCACAATCTGACGTCGCAGCAATGGCAAAAGCTGATTTCAACCCCGATCGATTGTCACGGGAATCATACGAGTTCGGTTTTGGCACGAGCAAATCTTCTGTTTTTGGATAATGTCAAGAACAGTATTCCTGCATGGGACGCAGAATCTTCCGGAGAGCCTGCTTCAAAAGGCAAAATTGCAGACTAGATTCATCAAGATCTCCCTCTTCTAGGATTGGTCCACTTGAACACGATTCGTTCCATAAAAAGACGATAAGAAACCACGTCCACCAATTCTAGGAAAAAAGAGCTTTGTTCCCAATGACAGGAGCTCTATCAGACAAAAGAAACATATAGACCTCATCTTTGAATCGTGCATGGTTCAATCATTTGTGGTAACAATGCATGGCGGCTTTCTTGGAAATACTAACTTTTAAAAAGGGGAAAATTACCCAAAAAAAATCCGTAAATCTATTGCAATTGTGTTAATTTGATTCTAAGCTGTTCAATTTGGTCAATTTAATCATAAAAATTTTAACAATTTAACAATTCAGTCAATCTGATCAATTTTGACCGAAAATTATCGACATGCATTCTTTCTATGTGGTGCTGCCAGCGCTGACATAAACAATTTTTATAATTATTTTCTCTTCTTTTTCTTTTTATTTCTACTTTTTCATTGTGGCCGGCAAGGTGGCCAACAACTCCGGAGGTTGACCTTACAAGCAGCTAGGCAAGGCCTAACCTCACCAAATCCGATGAGGTCATGGGGGCGGCCCTCATGGGTTTCGACGACCTCGCTAGCGACTAGGCAAGGCTCACCCTTGCAAGATCTGGCAAGGATTGAGCCTTGCCAGCCATGGGCGAGGGCTCTTTCGATCGAGGAAAAAAAAAACGAGGCTTTTAGAAATTAGTTCATCTAATCAATCAAGTCGGGGAATCGAAAGAGAGCAGACAGAGGAGATGGAGATGATAGTGCAAGGACAATGTAGACAAAGGCCCGAGGAGGGGCTTTGAATCCTCCTCCTCCTACAGGCCACGAGGGCCGTCTTCACAACCTTTGGCAAGTGCTCGAGCCTCGCCAGGGGTTGGGCAAGGCACGATCTCGTTGGATCTAGCGAGGTCAGGCCTCACCCATGGCAGCAAGGCTTGACAATCGCCAGATCTGGCAAGACTGGACTCTCACTTAGGGGCGGCAGGTCATGCCTCGCAAAACAGAAAAAAAAAAATAAAGAAAATTAAAAAAATCATATAATTATAAAAATTATTCACGTCAGCGCTAGCGGCACCACGTAGGACGTCTGACGTCCACGTCGAAAATTTCCTACCAAAATTAGCCGGATAGAATAAATTGATAAATTTTTAAAAAGTTTAGAATTAAATTGATCAAATTGAAAAGTTTATAACTAAATTGGCATAATTACAATAAGTTTAGGGTTTTTTTTGTAATTTCTTTTAATAAGAATGTTATAGGAAACGAGAGAATAGAGAGTATCGACAACAAGTCCTCTGTGGGATTGAGTGGACCAACAATCGGTTCGCGGAACGAGAAAGATTCAGGGCTCTGATGGTCGAGTTTGAAGACGATCCATTACGGTAATCCTTTCTCGATGGTGGCGCAATCAGATGCATGAGACCGAGGGGACTCGTCAAAATTGACAAAACTGCGACAAATAATAGAAAAAATTGGAGTCCCGGTTACTTGATTACCATATTGGAGCCTTTTGAAAGAATCGATAAACGCAACATTTTAAAGACGATCTCACCGAATCAAGGGTTGTTTCCAACTAACACGGGTCGTCTGTGCCTATTCACTGGTGTGACGGGCTGCTAGACTGCATTCCTTATTTTTATGTGTCGATACCCGTACGCTCTACTCCCCCTCTCGGAGGATATAGTTTTTCTTCCCTCATTTTCAGCAAATATTTATGTGTTTTACATCTCGGAGTTCAAATGAAGTCAGTTTAAGGACAAGCTAAGGTCCATTGATGGTCAATTTTGAAGACGACCCACTACAGTAGTCCCTTCTGGACGGTGGCGGAGGAATCGTCAAAATTGACAAAACTGCAAGAAAGAACAAGAAAAATTGGAGTCCCAATTACTTGATTACCACGTGGGAGCTTTTGAATGGATCGGTGGACGCATAGGATTCGATGCCCCGGTAAAATTCGAAGGAAAATGCGTTAGACAGGCTCTGACTCTCGTGTGGGCATCCGACGTGACAAATTCGATCGCGCACTAACCACAACGACTCGAATTCGACGGTCAATACGCATTCACATAGGTCTATAGTGATTTCTGCGATAAGCCGGTCTTCGGTCGTGGTGCGTGCGCTTTAGACCGAAGAAGTAAAACGATAGAAGTGTGTCGTCCTCGTTTGACCAGCCTCGCACGCATTGCACTCCCATTGGACACGGTCAAAGACTAATTTGATCGCGACATTGATGACAACGCGGAGAGTTGGACGAGAGATTCCATGCATCGTCTGTGTCGCCGTATTAGACTCCGCAACAGTTGATTGGGTTAAACGTGTGTTATGTCTTTTTTTTTTTCTTGAAAAAAATCATCAAAAATCTCGAATTATATCTAATACGACATATTTATCTTAATTTTTTTTACAACGTAAAAAACCCTAAACTATAATCACCGTGACACATTTACCTAAACTTTTTCTTGTGATATCAAAAACTCAAAATTTATAATTAACGTAACACATTTACCCTCTATCGATGTTATAATTCTTTAGCTAAATGATGTCGTTTTTGTTTCATTTAAGCCATGTAGTTATCACTGTCAATGTAATTTGCCTTCCACTGTCCACGAAGGCAAATTTTAATGGAACTTATTGACGTAATATTGACATAGGATAAATATACAACACAGGTATAAGTTTGAGATTTTTTGTGTCACAAAAAAATTTAAATTAAATATATTTTAATGGGTATAGTTTGGGGTTTTAGGAGGCTTTTGCCCCTTCTTTTGATTTGTTTTCATAAAGATGCTTTATAATAAAGCTGAAAAGATGAAAGCGCTTGCCAATGGATTAGCGCAAAGGAGCACCAAACATGAGATTTTGGCTACAATGTCGAAACAAATCAATAGATCAATGGATCGATAGACGCATTAGATCAGATGCCCCCAAAATTCACAAATAAATGCATCGGCGGGCGCTAGCTCTCTCGCCGTTATCCAACATGGCAAATCCGATCGCGCACCGAATGCGGCAACTCGAATTCGGTAGTCCATGCGCCCTCTCATAGGTCTACAGAAATTTCCACAATTGGTTGCGCAACTGCTGGTCTTCTGTGGCGACGTCTGCTTATTAGACCAAATGACACGATCAAGACAAATTGATCCCGAGATTAATTGACGATATCGCAGTGCGCACGAGAGATTCCAATACCAAGTTGCCTGTGTTGCCGTAGGGGACTCGCAACGTTGATTGAGCTAACGTGTTTATGTCTTCTTTTATCATGAGGAGACAGTATGAAACAAAAGGTGCATCCATATGTCTTTTCTAGAAGATCCTGGATTAGTGGCGGGACCAAGCGTTGAAAATGACAATCGCATTAATCGCTATACTTTCAAGCGAAGATGATATAAACGATTTATGAACTTTAACTAGATATACAATATAATCCTTAAATTTTTAATTTATTTAATATAATTTATAAATTTTTGGTATATATTTAATGTAGTTCTTAAATTTCGATGTTGTAAAATTAAAAGTTTATGGATTATATTATACATCTAGCCAAAGTTCATTGATCATTTGTGTCATTATCCCTTCGGTCAATAAAAAAAGGTTTGATTCCACGGAAATTTAATTATTTCGAGAAATCTTGGTACATCAAGTTCATTCAGAAAATTGCTCAAATCAATCATAAACCCGTTATATGAATGTTGAAAGAAGTAAGTCTTCTTTGCTTTCGTTTGCAAACCTAGGACTGATTCCGGAAACTCTCTCTCTCGTTTTTTTTCCCAATTACGGACTAATTACCAAATTAGGCTTGAGGTTAAATTAAATTTTAATCTTGTTTCTGCATTGCATGTGGCGGTGGTGGTCTGGTGCACACACAAGCGCATGCGTCATGCAAGCTGAGTGGCATTTTTTTTTTTACTTTGAATTTTGTTCATTTTTCTTCTTCTGTTTATTTTCTCGGAGTTCCTGAAGATGGAACAAATTTTTTTTGGATGGAACTGATCAAAGTCAATAAAATATTACGCTTTTATACCAACCCAACATCTTTTCTTCATTAGATTTATGTTCACAAGAAGTTTTGCTGGTAGATTAATGTGCTAAGCACATGGTCTGTCCCGCATGTTAATTTTTTTTTTTATGTCCAGACTTAGTCGAATAAATAAATTTGCAACATCACATCACATGAGAAAGAGTCAACCTACACCACACTAGGAAAATTAATTATTAAGTTCAAGCGGTACTATGGTCTAGACATTAAATACTAAATAAATCTGAGTGATACCTCAAAACATGTGACCGTTGAATTATTCCGACGTCATGGTCCCGAAAGACTCCAAGTAAGTAGGTCAAAAGTACCGGTGTTAATTATCTGAGATTTACATTTAATATTATGCACCAAATTCTTGATATACTAGCCTTCATTTAATTTGAGAAAAATGAATGATTTTGAAAATATTTTCCAAAAACCGAACGCTTATATTACTTTGAATAATCAGTTACTTTGTCGACAGTAATTCATGTCTAAGTATTTTCGTGAATAATGAATATATTTTTCGTTCGTTCATTTTTATAAGCGACACAATCGATCGTGATTAGAAAAAGTATGTTGCAAGTCATTGGTTTTCCATCGATCAAGCGGGATTTAAATAATGACAAAGTTTGAAAGAAATAGAAAAGTTCGTGCTAAAGCAAAAAATTGTGGCCAAGCCCGATGGCAATTGCCAAAGCGTCAGGAAGGGGTGGGCCCAACATTCCGCAGGTGTCGCAAAAGGCAAAACAGCAAAGGCAGAATTGACGGGAGGGGTGTTGAATTCTTGGTAATTACTGATTAGTAAACTCTAATCGCAAGACACTGCGCGTGCTAAGATCGCGATTTCATGGTAATGAATCATTACTAATGATGCATCTTTGTTCTTATTAAGATCCATATAAATTCGGGTTTCATTTTTATTTTGAATTAATACCACGGAAAACCTCAAATTGTTACACTTGTGACAAATTTACTCTAAATAAATTTTTTTACCACAAAAAATTCTAAATTTGTACACTAGTGACAAATATACCCTATGTTAAATTGAGTTAATATCACGAAAAATCATAAACTAGATAAATTTGTACCCCCATCAATCATTATGTGTCATCGGTTAGAGTAAATTTGTCATAGGTATACCCATTCTGAATTTTTTATGGTTAAAAAATTAATTTGATATAAACTCGCCACAAGTTTTGAGTTTTTTGTGATGTTAACTTTTTTATTTTTACAATAAAGCAAACTTTAACTAATTTGCACGTGTATTTTTTTTTTACTTTAATTAAGTCATTCGTATGAAAAAGAAAAGGGTTAATATCACGAAAAATCCAAAACTGGTACACCTGTGATAATTTTATCCCGAACTAATTTTTTGACTACCAAAAATTCCAAACTGGTACATCTGTGACAAATTTACACAAAATTATTTTTTTGACCACAAAAACCCCACACTGATACACTTGCAACAATTTTACTCTAAACTAATTTTTTGACTACCAAAAGCCCCAAATCGGTATACCTGTGATAATTTTACCAAAAACTAATTTTTTGACCACTAAAACCCAAAACTGGTATATTTGTGACAAATTTACCATCCGTTATTGACCACTAAAACCCCAAATCGGTATATTTGTGACAAATTTACCATCCGTTAGTATTCGTTAAATTGGATTAATATCACGAAAAATCATAAATTGGTAAACTTGTAACAAACAGATGAGTAAAACCTCAAACTGGTACACCCGTCAACTACCATGTGCCATCAAATTTAGTAATTTGCTAGTAAAATTTAACGAAAACTAATGGAGCGTAAATTTATCACAATTGTACAAATTTGAAGTTTTTGGTAGTCAAAAAATTAGTTCGATGGTCAAAAAAATAGTTCGGGGTAAAATTGTCATGAATGTACCAATTTGGGATTTTTTGTGGTCAAAAAAATAATTTGGGATAAATTTATCATAGATGTATCAGTTTGGGGTATTTCGTGATATTAATCCAAAAGAAAATAAGGTTTGCTTGCAGTTCGAAAGAGTAACAAGACTTTGTATCGAAAAAATGGTAACAAGTTTTTCATTCATTTTGTAAATGCTCGAACCTCGAGGTGCTTTATCACATGGTCATCACCCCACGAGAAAATCTGTTCAAACAGCTCTAATCTCGTGATATACTTAAAAGTGGTTCTGATATTTATGTAATTTTACTAATGCTATGTAGATAAGATGAATTTATCTAACGATTTCTTTTTCTCGAAAGAACATTGTCCTTTTCAATTTCGTTAGAATTCTATATTTAAAACAATTTCAAATAAGGATTTGCAATATTATCGATTTCTCTAAAAGAGGGTTCAATATAGACCTTATTTCTAATAGAGACATGAAGTAGCTATCTTAGTCTCAAACAATACCTCAAGCTTACAGGTAAGCCAAATCTTCATTAGCCAGTTAACTTTCGCGAGATGCACGTTCTCACTTGTTAGTGAAAATTTGACTGACGAATAAGCTTGGAGTCTTATTTTCCCTATTAGAGAAAGTGATGATACTTTAGATCATTATTTGAAATTTTCTCTTTATTAACATGCTATGCCCTTAAAAACTCTTTAGGGGGTAAACATTGCTCTTTCAATTTTACTCAAACATCTCTTTTCGATGAATTGGGTTTTGCGATACTTCCTTCTTCTCATGGCTCTTCAATTTACAAACAGAGAATATTCTCATAAATGTATGACAAATTTCTATTGATATTAATAATTTTCTGAAAATGTTTTGTAAAATAGTGTTAAATTGACTAATCAAATATTCGAATATGATATGCTTATTCATACACTCGTTAAATTTTGTATATATCATGCTATAAGTTTGAGACAATTACACGTCGAGTCTTAAAACCTTCAATTCGTGGATACAAATCCTAAAATTTGTAATTTTTGGTCCAATTCAATCTTTTCGTCAATACAAGAAAAAACCCATATAGTGTATTGAAGCGAAAGTTTCACGACGTAAATAAAATAAAAGTTTTAACATCCAAATCCACGAGGCTAATAAATTTTTTAGAGTTTTCCTTGTCATTATCCCTTAGTCTCTTAAATCATCGTTTTTACAACTCATTTTTGTTTTCTTTCGATTGTTAAGAGCTACTGTACCTCTTAAACTTTTCGTCGATGGATCGAAAAGCAAAAAAATCACAACTTTCCGGGTCGAGATCCTTAAAGCGGCTGAGATTGTTGAATTTCAATCCTGACAGTGAAAAATTGTGAGGGCACGGTATCAAGGGATCCGTAGGATAACACAAACTTTTGGTATTCCTTCCTGGGAACTATCCCGTGACTTTCTTGAATTGAATTTTCTTTTCATTTCTTCGAGAAAACGAGAGAGAGAGATGGAGATGGAAGGGAGGAGAGACTTCTAGTCCTGCATAGACAGATCATCTGGTGGAGGCAGTACACGTTCATTTGCAGAATCTCCAATATAAAATGCAAACCCAGCACTGTTCGGGGACTGGACTGGACGTCAGAACCTCCCTCGCCAACATTTTCATGGTAGGCCACCTCAAAACACGTGACCGTTGAATTATTCGGACGTGATGATCCCGAAAGACTCCGAGTAAGTAGGTCAAAAGCACAGGTGTTATCTGAGATTTACATTTAATATATTATATACCAAATTTTTTATATACTGGTCTAGCTTTCGTTTGTTCACGAAAAATGAATGATTTGCAAAATATTTCTGTAAAAATAAATATATGTATAGCTTTTAATAATCTGTCAATAAAAAAATATTTTTATTATCGATAGCAATTCATGTCTAAGTATTTTTGTTCATTTATTTTTTGCAATGGACACAACCGATCATTTTTAGAAAAAGTGCTTTGCAAGTTAATTCATTTTCCGCATATCAAGCGGACTCTAAATAATGACAAAGCTTGAAAGAAATAGAAAAGTTCGTGCTAAAGCCAAAAATTGTGGCCAAGCCAAATGGCAATTGCCAAAGGGTCAAGAAGGGGTGGGCCCGACATTCCTCAGGTGTCGCAAAAGGCAAAACAGCAAAGGGAGAACTGACGGGAGGGGAGTTGAATTCTTGGTAATTACTGATTAGTAAACTCTAATCGCAAAACACAGCGCGTGCTAAGATCGCGATTTCATGGTAATGAATCATTACTAATGATGCATCTTTGTTCTTATTAAGATCCATATAAATTCGAGTTTCGTTTTTATTTTGGGTTAATATCACGGAAAATCTCAAATTGATGCACTTGTCACAAATTTATCCCAAATGAATTTTTTTACCACAAAAAATTCTAAATTGGTACAGTTGTGACAAATATATCCTCTATTATATTGAGTTAATATCACGAAAAATCACAAACTGACTAAATTTATACCCCCATCAACTATTACGTGTTATCGGTTAGGGTAAATTTGTCACAAGTATACCGGTTTTGAATTTTTTATGGTTAAAAAATTAGTTTGATATAAATTTATCACAAATTTTGAGTTTTTTGTGATGTTAACTCTTTTACTTTTACAATAAAGCAAACTTTAAATAATTTGTACATGTACTTTTTTTTACTTTAATTAAGTCATTCGTACGAAAAAGAAAATGAGGTTTGCTTGCAATTAGAAAGAGTAACGACACTTTGTATCGAAAAAAGGATATCAAGTTTTTCATTCATTTTGTAAATGCTCGAACCTCGAGGTGCTTCATCACATGGTCATCGCACACAAGAAAATCTCTTAAAACAGCTTTAATCTCGTGATATACTTAAAAGTGGTTCTGATATTTATGTAATTTTACTAATGCTATGTGCTGCATCTAGATAAGATGAATTTATCTAACAATTTCTTTTTATCAAAAGAACATTGTCCTTTTCAATTCCGTTAGAATTTTATATTTAGAAAAATTTCAAATAAGGATTTGCGATATTATCATTTTCTCTAAAAGAGGGTTCAAAATAGACTTTATTTCTGGTAAAGACATGAAGTGGTCAACTTAGTCTCAAAAAATACCTCAAGCTTATTGGTAAGCCAAATCTTCATTAGCCAGCTAACTTTCGCGAGATACACGTGTAGTCGGTTATGTTCGTATACTAGAAACTGAAATTAAATGTCAAGAAAACAAACCTGAAAACAACATTACAAATAAATAAGCAGAATGTTGATCCGAACCCAACGAAATAACGTCGTGTCCTTAAAACGAATTTGACCCCTCAATCAGTACCCGAGGATATTGGACAATCGTCTCCCAGGATAGAACGGATCTCGTTCCTCCGAAGCGGTACGTATTCGGAGGACTCCTACGAAAGCAATTTTTGCAGAACAATCGCACAAAATGACAATGATGAAGTGAATATACGTAAGTGCGTCGGGAAAATGTCTTGCGGGAATGCCAATGTCACGAAGTGTCACTATCCCGAACTAACTGTTCGGTCATATTGAAGTGGCGAAAATAATGAAGAGTTACAAGGGTTCGTAAACAATAGCGAAGGTTCACTTGAACCGGTTCGGTTCGTGAACAGTCGCGAAGGACTTCGGTTTTCCGTTCGGGCAAACCGAACCTAACGAATAGACATGTTTATTTATCAAAAATAAATAAATAAATAAATAAATTCTAAACGTGTCTGTTTGGAAAAAATAAAAAAAAACCGATAGAAAGTGGACCCGGAACCGAGCCGGCCGGATAGCGGCGGCGCGCGTGGGGGGTGGACCGATCTAGCTTGACGTAGGTCCTCTCTCTTTTACAAAAGTGGGGTACCCCTTGAGGCCCAAACCCATTTGTGAGGCTCAACTATTTGAACTCATCTCCCATCTCTCTTCTACCCTATATGGGACACTTTCACCCACACACTTTTCATTCAATTTTATGGGATTTTGATGCCAAAATCCCAACAACACGTTCTCACTAGCTGGCGAAAATTCGGCCGGCCAACAAGCTCAAAGTTTTATTTTTCCTATAAGAGAAATTGATGATACTTCATATCCTTATTTGAAATTTTCTCTTTACTAACATGCTACGGCCTTAAAAACTCTTTAGGTGGTAAACATTGCTCTTTCTGAAAATGTTACGTAAAATAGTGTTGAATTGACTAATTAAATATTCGCAATATGATATGCTTATTCATATACTCATTAAATTTTGTATATATTATGCTATAAGTACGAGACAATTACACAGCAAGTCTTAAAAACCTTCAATTTGTGTATATAAATCCTAAAATTTGTAATTTTTGGTCCAGTTCAATCTTTTCGTCAATACAAGAAAAAACCCATATAGTGTATTGAAACAAAAGTTTCATGACGTAAATAAAATAAAAGTTTTAACCTTCAAATGCACGAGGTTGACAAATTTTTTAGAGTTTTCCTTGTCATTATCCCTTAATCTCTTAAATCATCATTTTTACAACTCGTTTTGTTTTCTTTCGATCGTTAAGAGCTACCGTACCTCTTAAACTTCTCATCGTTGGATCGAAAAGCAAAAAAAATCACAACTTTCCGGGCCGAGATCCTTTAAGCGGCCGAGATTGTTGAATTTCAATCCGACGGTGAAAAACTGTAAGGGCACGGTATCAAGGGATCCACAGGATAACACAAACTTTTGGGATTTCTTTCTGGGAACTATCCTGTGACTTTCTTGAATAGAATTTTCTTTTCATTTCTTGGAGAAAACGAGAGGGAGAGAGATGGCAGAGAGGAGAGACTTCTAGGCTGCATAGCAGATCATCCGGTGGAGGCAGTACGTGTTCATCTGCAGAATCTCCAATATAAAAAGCCAACCCAGTACTGTTGGGGGGCTGGACTGGACGTCAGAACCTCCCTCTCCCACCTTTTCACGGTAGGCCACCCCCGAAGATTCACTCAAGAGACCTCTCTCACCCCTTGTCGTTTTCTTCTTTCTCCTCCTCCTCCTCCTCCTCACGTTCATTTCACAGCGACAGCGAGCTCCAGTATTTCCCAAAGAGCGGAAAAAAAAACAAAAAGGGTACCCTCCATGCAATGTGCCAACTGTAATCTTAGCATTTGGCGAAACAACGAAACGCGCTTTCTCGTTCTTCTTCTGCTTCTTCTCTGCATCTCCGACGATTCGCTAACAGACTCACCTCGAGCGTTTTCATCCCATTTTTCTGAAATCTCGGAGGTGTTCTGGGTTCGAAAACGCTAGATGTTTTTTATTCGTCCGTGACATTCCGCAGCCACCGGTTCACCAAATTGGAATGTGCTCTTGAACGGGAAAGTTCCCACCTTTAAGTTGAGAGAGAGAGAGAGAGTGAGAGAAGAGAGAGAAGGTTTAAGTGCAGCAAGTTTCTGTCTTGTTTTTTTTTTTGGTAAGGGGGCGTGCTTGTTTTTCCTTCCTGATTCGGAGATTTCCCTCTACTTTGGAGAGCGATAAGCCTGAATGACTGGAAGATCTCTTAAGAAGCTGCGAGTGCAAGTAGCATTAGACATCAGAGGAGCGTCTGGGTCAACCTGCGGTCACTAGCAAAGAAAGTGAGCTCATTTTAGCTTTTGAAGTTGCCTTCTCAGTGACTGGCAAAGTTTTGATTTTCTGGAAGAAGAGCTCCATCTCGGAACAATGCGGTACTAAATTTCTCTTCTTTTTCTGTTTCGTGACCTTGAAGGGTTCTGCTTATTCTGTGGGTCATCACGAGCCTCAAGATTCATCTTAAAGAACCTTTCTTGGAGATCGCAGGTTCTATTGGGACAATTCGCTTGAGAAATAACAGTTTAGTGTGGCTGTGCCTGGTGAGACAAATCCTGCGACTGAACTCCATGTTGTGGATGCTTTTTGATGTGCATCAAAAGCAAAGTTTTGGCTGTACCTATTTGGAGAATATGCTGGAATTGATGGTTAACACTTAACAGGTATCTGGGCTTAAATCTGTGCACCACGATTGGCAATCTTCAGTATGTCAGATAATACACAAGAAGTTCGATCTCTTGGCCTGACACCAACATGGTCCGTTGCTACCGTATTGACAATTTTCGTCGTGGTTTCGTTGGCCGTGGAGCGCGCGATTCACCGGTTAAGTACAGTAAGTATCATTCAGAAATCATCTCGAGACTCTCCAAGAGATACGTAGAGTTTCCCAAACATATGCTCCTCTGCGCTGTTTTGAGGCCATGATGTTAGATGATAGATCTGCATTCATGCATGAATCACAAATGTCGATCATCATTTATCAGTCATAAAGCTTACATTTTCTCTTGTTTACCTGCTAATTTGTGATAATAATTTAATTTTATGGGATAAATATTTGCTTCTAATTCATTTAATGAACACTTCCATTCTGTTGTCAATCTAGTAAGCCATTTCTAATTCGTGAATGGGCAGCCTGATCATAATCTATGTCTAGAAAGTTCCTCACGACGATGTAAAAATTAGTTAGTTTTTCATTCAGGTATCTGTGGCAAAAAAGAAAAATCATTTGGGTACCATTTTGCCAAATTTCCCATCATATATTAAATTGCAATTTTTTTTCAAAAGTATGACTTTAAACGATTTGTAGCCCTGTATATTTGGCATGTTTCTTTTGATTTTGATCAATATTCCATTGGTAAAGAGTTATGATTAAGGCCCCTTAGTGATATATGACTGCGAGGTTCTACTTTAGCCCTGGGATTGCCATGGGCCCTTAAAATATTATGATCAACATTCCTCTACGTTAGCCCTGTCTGAATATGTGAATAAAATGTATATAACCTCACTCTTTTAAGAGATCACTTGGGATGGATGTGCAACTTTTCTTTCTTTCTTTTTTGGGGCTAATCTAGAGGAAACCCATATTCAGACAGATGTCTGCAGGTTGGTAAAACTTCCTGGGGTGTGAGTTTCCCTGTTCTTGCTGCGAGTTTCTAGTTAATAAAGGTTTCTTAGTGATTTGACTGCAAACATAGTTTAGATATTTATTAGACTGAAGCTAGATTGAACTATGGCTCGTGTCAAAATCATGGAAGCTTGTCCATTAGCAAGTAAAAAATATGCAAGTATCATTTGCATTTTGAATTTGACTTTGGTCTCACGGTCATGTTATTTTTACCTACAATGCAAGTTTCTGTATTTTTCCTTTTTCTTCTGGGATAGATTGTACAACGCAAGTTTATTAAACACAAAGGCTACATTGGGATATTCATTATCAGGAAGACCGTTTCAACTGACAAGTCTATCTTCTGATGTTTCCATTTCATTCTTAAAATTAATTTATTAGCCCAAAGTAGCTGATGAAATTTTTTCTGTATGCTGTTACAGTGGTTGCGTAAAACTAATCGGAAACCGTTGCTTGAAGCTGTTGAGAAAATGAAAGAAGGTATTCATCCCACATTCTTACTTGGTCTTGATATTAAATTCAGCAAAAAAAGATCTTGATAATAAGCTTCTTTCTGCATTACTGATGGTTGATTACTGTGATCTCCGATCTTCGCTTCTCAAATTTCGTGACAGAGCTGATGCTGCTTGGATTTATCTCTCTCCTTCTGACGGCCACCTCAAGCATGATAGCTAATATTTGCATCCCGTCGAAGTTTTATGATCGTGCTTTTGCTCCATGCACCAGGTCTCAGATTGATGAAGATAAAGAGAACAATGGTTCCAAGGAACGTAAGATGTTAGCGGAACATTTCCTGAATCACTCATTCAGGAGAATGTTGAATACCTTGAGTCAGAATTCCTGCAAAGAGGCATGTGGTTTATCAAGAATTTCTAGTTTAAATCTCATCAGTCATTGCTTTTAAACATGTGATAATCTCACATAACCTAAGGAAACTTCAACTTTTCCAATTGAATTATTTTGGCAATGGAAGTAACTGATCTCTTGCTTTGGTTTGACCTGTTTTTTTAGGGTCGTGAGCCATTTGTGTCATATGAAGGTCTGGAGCAGTTGCACCGCTTCATATTTGTCATGGCAGTAACACATATATCTTACAGCTGCTTGACAATGTTGCTAGCAATAGTGAAGGTGAGAAACCGTTCAGAACAGCAGCGAATTCACTACTAATTCTCTGTTACACAGGAAAGCCATGTTCTTCAGGCTAGACTGCTGCTGTAAAGAGATTTTAGACCGAAGCACCACCTACCAGTGGATACACTCAATGAACTTTGACCCACACTTGGTATAAGATAACAGGATTTTGTAAACTCTGATCATGTTGGAGGAAAAATCAGCCATAAACGCTCAGCTCTTTTAAGATTGATCCGAAAAAAATATAAAGCTTGGATGCTAAAGAGATCTAGTATCGACACTTCATATTTCTTATACTACATGTTGCTCCATCCACCTTTAGGCCGGAGCATTGTTATTAATTAAAAATGCGGAATATGAGGCATGAACATGGAAGTTTTTCTTTTGGCCATATGGGAGAATGTATTTTGAAGTAGCTGTTATGCTTTTTCCATACGTTGACTTGGGCAGATTCACAGTTGGAGGATATGGGAAGATGAAGCTCGTGTGGATCGGCATGACGTGTTAACTGGTTAGTTCTGAACTGATTATTACACTGTACAATCAATTTTCTCATCTTTGTCGGCTTATCTCTCACAAGCATCTAGCTTCTTCTTTATTCTCAGTGACGGTGAGCTGCAAATTTTTTCGTGTTTGAAACTAGTTTTGATGACGAGAAGGGACTTATAGAGAGAAGGCTTTAGGCTTTAAAGAAACCTCGAATTAGCATTGGAGAATGTGCACTTGGCATTGTGCTATAATATTTGTGATGAACAAGTCGAACATTGGTATTCTGATGATGGAGAATAGCATGTTTATAAGCTTTGAAATCACATAGAGAAGAAAGAAAGAATACACTTAAGCCTATAAAGGTCTCATCCTGGATCTCATGTAGTTGTAATGCTACCGTAGTCAGTCATGTCGTTACTTAGCTGATGAAAGATTTTGATTCAACGCATTTCATAGAGCTCTAATGTCTACAATTTTCTTTTAAGTTAGCTGTTTTGATCATTATTACTTTATGAGATCCATGCAAATTGACCACCTCTTCTCCTAGCAGAAATCACAAGAGAGTCGATATTGCGGAGACAATCTACTTTTGTCAAGATTCATACAGCAAATCCTTTGGTCAAGAACAGCTTTTTGATCTGGGTGGTATGTATACTACTTCATGTTCTTGCATCATCTTCCTTCTCCTCCTCATCATCTTGCAAAAAATTTCAAAGTAAGGGGGAAACAACCTATATAGGGGATCATTCACGAGAAATAAAATTCGGTCAGATCGAATAAGAAAAGATATGAAGCGCCAAGAACAGCATTGAGCTGGAACTTGTTGCATTTGGTGTACTGATTTTGTGAAACATACTCATTGCGCCGATTTAATCTCTCTCTCTCTCTCTCTCTCTGTCCCTCATGCGCACACGCATGCACACATGTTGTTGTAGACTTGTTTTTTGTGCCAGTTTAATCTTGAGACAGCTTATGGAAGTTGGAATTCTTTCACTTACTTCTTCTGTATTCATTTGAATTTGCAGACTTGTTTTTTCCGTCAGTTTGGGCACTCAGTGGTTCGTGATGACTACTTAACTTTACGTAAAGGCTTCATCGTGGTATGGAACTCTGAAATATTATCCTGAATAAAATTTCAGATTTTTTTAATTAAATCAATACTTTGACTGGCTTAGAATTACTTTTCTCTGTACAATGTGAAGGGAAGATTTTACCTTACGATGAAAAGATGTATATGCTGTACAGCAGGAATTAGTTTAGGTAATAGGAGAAATATGAGAAGTGGAAAAGTATATGTATGATCCATTTAAGTCATAGCATTTTGATATTTCCTTGAGAGCCTCTGGCTTTCTTTCAGTTCAAGCTGATTTCCCTGTTTACCTGTTGGTAGCATAAAGGGTTGGTCGTACCGTCTTCATGAAGCTTATTCTAACACTATTTTTGTTGCAAACAACTTTCTAAATCATCTGCTTAGCTGTGTTGTAGGATGATTTCAATAACAAGGGCTGTTTACAAGAGTGGAACTTCATGTAGAAGGGGAAGTTGTAAATGACTCTTTGTCACCATACCAAATTATGTTCTGACAGTTGTTAACTTCACAAAGAGTTTGTACATACATTGCAATTGGTAATAGCTAATTGGAAAAAGAAAAGGAAAAAACAGTGATACTTGGCTGAAGGAGTACCTTAGTTTAGAGATTGTAAGATCATTTCCTATAAGATCGCGACAAAATGAGCATACTAGCTTCTTTAAAGAAACAATAATTTTCATACTGTTTGTCTTGCCCCTTTTTATTCCTTAAAATTTTTTCTGCTTTCATTATCTTTCTCCATTTTCTAATATAGTGTTTCTATGGTTATGATAATCCCCAGATCAAGTTATTGTCTAAGTAGAGTAATATAATGCTGTAGAATTCTTGATGTGTTAGAAAAAGTTGATGTCGCTTTTAGATTTTTACTCCTCATTCTATCTTAATTTTTGGCAGAATCACAACCTCACACCAAAGTACGATTTCCACAGCTATATGATTCGCTCTATGGAAGAAGAATTCCAACGGATAGTTGGTGTGAGGTGAGATGTTCTCTGGGATATTCCTGTTAATTCCATTGCCAATTTTTACTGAAGTTGCAATCTTCTTAGTGAAATCAGCTTTCTTCATTAATATCGACTAAGGAAGTGCCTGGAGATAACTCTGGCAATACCAAATTTGACAATACCAAATTTCTAATTCATCGTCTATTTATCTAATCCAATCCTTCCTCAGTAATATAGTTCCTCTTCTCCTGAATAGGTACCCAACATGTTTAGGATGATCAAAAAGTACCATTGCAAACATTTTATGAATGATTAGAGCTTATATATCATACTTTCTAAGTGGAAAGACTTTATGTCCTTGTTTGCAGACGGAAAATTATAGACTTTAGAACTGAATTTCTGGGGAGTACCTGTTTGCAAGATTGCCTGGTCCTTGGAACTATTATATTTCGACATGTAATACCATTAATTTTATAGGAACTTGGGAAACTAACATCTCTTATATCTCTTGCAGTGGTCCTCTATGGGGATTTGTAGTTGCTTTCATGCTGTTTAACATTAAAGGTAATCCATGTTTTCTGAATGAAGGAAGAGCTTCAGTTACTTTTGGGATCTCAGTTTGAAAATGGTTGCTCATCAATGCATAGACTTGTTTTGCCTGATGGATTCACTCACAGTTGCATCTTACAACTCCGCAGGGTCCAATCTCTATTTTTGGATAGCCATTATTCCTATTACGGTAAGTTTTCTAGGTTACCTGCTTCATCTTTGATCAATTAGATGGACATAAATTTAGGTCGAAATTGGTTAGTTCATTTACTAATAGTATGTACTGGATTGATTATAGGTTCATCCATTGAACTTTTTAGTTGATAAGTAGATTCATGGATTGTAGCTAGTGCTGTCCGTTATAATCAGTTGAACTTGTGAGAAAACCCTTTGTCTCCATTCTCTAACTTCAAGTGATTGCCATGTGGTGCATTTTTTTGCGTAGCTTGTTCTTCTGGTGGGCACAAAACTACAGCATGTCATCGCAACCTTATCATTGGAAAATGCTGGAATTTCTAAATTCTTCTCAGGAGCTAAACTGAGGCCTCGTGATGACCTTTTCTGGTTTAAGAAGCCTGAGCTACTTTTATCCTTGATCCATTTCGTTCTTTTTCAGGTTAGAATCATTTCTAGGATATGTGAGAGCAGCTTTCATTTATTTATTTATTTATTTTCAGAAAAGCTTTAAATTCTCAATATGATTAATTGAAGCTGATGTGCCTCCATTTTCTGCTTGCATGACTGTTTTGCAGAATGCATTCGAACTAGCTTCATTCTTCTGGTTTTGGGTAATTTCTCTTCCACTGTTCTTTAAAATATTGCGGCGAAGTTCGCTCATTCATTTTGAAATTCTCACCACTTTTTCACATCAGTTCAGAGTTCAATTGGACTTCATTTCGACCAAGTTATAAATAAACAATTACTATTACATTCATGTGAGCTAGGTCTCACTATGATCTGTGTTTCCTGAATTTCTTTATTCAATTTTACAGTGGCAATTTGGATATGACTCGTGCTTCATTAAAAACCATTTGCTTGTCTACTTACGATTGATTCTGGGGTAAGGATGGATTCCCCGAAATCAAACACATTCGATTCATTAAAGAGGAGATATTGTTCAGTTGTTGCATGACTGTTGCATTATTACAGGTTTGCTGGGCAATTTCTCTGCAGCTATAGCACATTGCCTCTGTATGCTCTGGTTACTCAGGTATAGTGCTGTTCTCCTGAGCTCTGGAGTACAAAATGTAATAAGTTACTGAGGCATAGCAGAATCGCTTTTCAGTGTAAACCCAACTTATGGAGGGAAGTGCAAAATTCATTCTTTTAGCTAAAATATCAAGTAATCATCCAGTGACAATGTTGACAGTTCACCCTCCAAATAACTGAAATGGCAATTTAAGTTTTCAAGAATGTTTTCGACCACATCTTGTGTTAGCATTTAAAATTGACAAAACTAGATGGTTGCCCTTTCTCTTATCTATTCACATGTTAAGCTGTTCAAAGCCTTTTGTTGCCACATCCTATGTTAAAATGTTGACTTAGCGACAAAGTCTTGCCGAAAGAACAGTTAATCATCTAGAGATATGTATGACTAGTGAAAAATAGTTTTGCCCTTTACCGATATTGATTCTTCCTTACAGATGGGAACAAACTACAAGGCAGCCCTGATTCCGCAGAGAATACGAGAAACAATCCACGGGTGGAAGAAGTCTGCTAGGAGGAAGAGAAGGCTTGGCATATTGGCAGATGATTCGACAATACATACAGACACAAGCACAGTTATGTCACTGGAGGAAGACGATGATCGTCAGTTGTTTGATGAGCCCACAAATCCAGCTGATGCATGCATCGAAATTGAGTTACAAGCAGCTCCTACAATCATCATAAGTCCTCCAGTTGCCAATGAGACTTCGAGTAGAGTTGGCACACCTCTCCTTCGCCCTTCTGCGTCTGTGTCTTCATCATCCACCGCGAACTTCAATAGAGGTGCTTTTTCAAGATGCACATCCATGCCAGCTAGAAGAGAATGACAACTTAGGTTTTCATGGCTATGATGGGGGTGGGCAGTAAAGAGCTTGACTAGTTTTGTTTGTAATGTCTCGTTTGAGGATGCCATGTCAGAGTTCAATCTTAACAGCATATGTTGCGAAATGTAGGTTGTAAAATTTCCACGAGGGATAGGTTAGAAAGTTAAAATGTAATAGAATTGGTGTAACTAGTAGATACTGACACGGATATAATACAGGCCTTACAGTTTCGAACAGCTTTGTTAAAAAGTTCCCGAAGTTGTCTTTCCATGTCTATATGTGAATAAAATAAAATAAATTTTGTATGCATAACGAGTCTTCAAAATACTAAGTAGTTCACGGAACAAGAACCTGCCTTCTTTCGGTTGTGGTGCAACCTGATCAAAATGGCTGTGGTCCTTTAGAATTTCTGAAAATAGTAGTTCTTCTGAGCTCATTTGTTTAGAGAGATGATGTTATGCTCATATGTTAACAAGCTGGCGTAGCCTGCTGAGTAGTTGGCTTCTCAGTTCCAACAAACTCGGTGATAGTTGAATGTTTCAGAGAATCTCCTGAAACCCATCTTCCACTTGGGTCTGGTACAATATCATATTGACTTACTGGCTCTCGATTTTATGACGAGTCTGTTTGTTTCAATTGACATGGCTTCTTAAAGATGTTCTCCTCTTGTCATAAGGAAGGATAGAACATTTTCTGAGAGCAGCAATGACCACATCAAAGAACTACTGGCAAATTTTTGCGAGTGTTTGCCATCTTTCGCAGCGTGTGCTTTCAAGCATACACAAAAGATCGGGAAAAAATAACCCTTGGCTCATCTTATTATCTCTAGCTCTTTTATGGCAAGCAAATTGGCCTTGAATTCAGTTTGGTGGAACTTGATGAAACCAAAACATTCTTATGACCATCCGATGAAGGGTCTTATTTTGGAGAGGCACATTAGTAGCTACATGGACGGATCTTCCATTGCACGCTATTAATTAATGGTGCGAATAAGCTCCGTCTGATCACGAAGGTCTTCATCATCAATCTCAACACCTTGGGCAGCCACAGGCCCACTAGCACTATCAAAGAGTCCATTGAAACCATCTGTTTTGTGTTCATAACGTCCAATACTCGAGAGAGCTCCCTCCATAGCAGCATCGCCTTCTGATCCTTCAGTGTGGCCCATCCGATGATGTGCTTCTTCTGCTTCTGCTTCTGCATTTTGATGGGAAGTGAATCGCAAAATGGTGGCAATGGACCTCCCATCACTGGTAGCGGCATTCCGAGAGGGAAACCATAATGGACACCACCACTTGAGCCTGACCCAGAGCCAGAGCCATAGCCACCTCCCCAACCGTGACCATTACCTCCACCATTGCCAGATCCCTTTCCACCTCCTGCTCCATAACTCGGAACCTGTCCATGTACACCTGGAACATGGCCACCACCTTCACCGACCCGGGAGCCAGACCCAGATTCTCCAACATTTCTTCCTCCCGAGCCAGACCCGACACCTGCTCCAGGAACTGGTGGTCCTTGTCCTTGCACACCTCCACCTATAGGTACAAGACCGGGCCACACCACTTCCCACCTTGGCGGGTAACCTGATCCACCGCTACTGCCTATTGAACCATACCCAATTCCTACGCCAGAACCTGAGCCAAAGCCACTACCACTCTGAGACCCATACTCAAACCCATTAACACCAGTCCCACTACCACTTCCATATCCATAACTAGCTTTCATGGCAGGAATATCACTTCCCCTTCTGGCATCGCTGCTACTATGGTCGCCAGAGACATCTTGGCAGGTAACCTGATCCACCACTACCGCCTCTTGAACCATACCCAATTCCTACGCCAGAACCTGAGCCAAAGCCACTACCACTTTGAGACCCATACTCAAACCAATTACCACCAGTCCCACTACCACTTCCATATCCATAACTAGCTTTCATGGCAGGAATATCACTTCCCCTTCCAGCATCGCTGCTCCTATGGTCGCCGGAGACATCCTCAGAATCCATTCCAAAACCATGTGAGCTAGCTGCAACTAGTCCATCCGAGCTGCCAAAGATTCCACTTCCACTAGCACTTTCAACCTCACCTGCCTCGAAATCACTGCTAGAGTCGCCAAAACCAGTTCCATCTCCACCAAAGCCACCACCCATGTGAAAGCCACTACCAGAGGCAGACATTGAATTGGCACCAGCTCCCCAAAATCATGTTCTTCCATTTTCATTTTGGGGGGAGGATCTTGATGGTTCTGACCAGCTTTGGCATCCCGGATGACTCTGTGAGCAGAGCTGAAACCTATGCAAGAAAGAAGGAGAAGACTCATCAAAGCAAATTTTATTGATCCCATTTTTGTCAGAACTTTTTTGCCTTGCATGCTAAAATGAAAGGCTTGTATATTTATAGATGAACTTGTATCTAACAGCGAATGAAGGAGAAATTTCTCGCCTTGCAGATCTTTAGTGCCCGAGTTAATGAAATATAGTTGCTGTTGCATGCCCCCGGAAATTGGGGTCATCAAGAGTGCATGATCATAGAGGAGAAATTTCTATTGGGTAGTCGTAACCCAACCAAGAAATTTTCGTGGAGTCAAGTGCAAATCAACATCTCAGACTGCTTGCTGCTACTCTCCTGTTAGATTGCAATTGAAAGCACGTCATGCATCATGCACCAAGAGTGTGGGACGCGGAATGTCAGTAACGAGCCAATTGATCTAAATTTTTAAGTGAACGTTACAGATTTGCGAGCTAAATTTTTAAGTGAACGTTACAGATTTGCAAGCCTCAGTTCACTCCTTTTACAGGAGCAATTAATCATGTGAAAACTGGGAAGAGAATTTAGTTTCGTATGGTGCTGCAACAAGTATCGCGGTTACATCTACTCAGAATCTGATCGAACAGTTTTTTAATGGCTCTACACGCGTCCTTGGGGGGAAAAAGCTGGCTATCGTAATCAGACTGACGACCATCACCTTACAAACGTGATGCTCTAACCTCTGAGCTAAGCGGGCTAAAAAATAGTAGAAATTGTATATGTACATTCATAGGAATTTAGTAAACCCTTGGGATCTTTTCTATTGATATGAGCGTAGAGAGTTGAATGAACTGGTGCATGTCAGCCAAATCTTACGTTCAGTACATAGCTAATCCTGAAATTAAAAGATCTCTCGATTGATAACACTATATCCTGAATATCAGTCACTACATTTTATGGTCAGAGTCACAACCTACCTACTGCCCAAAAAGGGCGAAGAGGAAAGAGAAAAAGGAACATCACCTCGATCAGATGTAAGTACCAAAAAGCTTGCCAATGTTTTAACAGGAAACAACATCAAGAAAATGTACCCTTTTATTTTTGCTTTTATTTTTTTTTTTGGGGGGGGGGGGGGGAGGGAGGGGATGCAATATCATGTTTATCACTTAAACTTCCTCGCCGCTGCCTGAGCTAGAATCTGTAGAGTTTAGACTTTCAGCCAACATCCGATCCCTGTTCTGCATTTGCCTCTCCGCAACAACCATATACAGACCTAAGTGAAAGAAACAAAGAAAGGATCAAAATAAGAAGAGGAAAGTAAAGAGCACATAACTGAAAGATATAATCTCTCATGGATTCTCTCAAACACACACACAAACACAATATTAGTTGTTTTTAGAGTGCATTACAAGGACAATTTCTTCGGAGAATCGGGAAAACAATGTTAATAAAAACATACTTATTGCACTTCCAAATGCGCATAACCAGAGTATCCTCATGGACCATTTATCCCCAATTACTCCTCTGCCTCCCATATCTTGCTGCAGGATGTCAATTGAAGGGCTTAAAAAGCAGCACCTGAAGACAGTCAACTATGGTAGCAAAAAAGGAAAAGAAGACAACTTATTATTTGAAACAATTGCTTAACAAATAGTGGCATGACTGCTCGAATAGCAGCTCATATCATATTAACATATAATTTTGATGACTAATTAAATTATTAATTCCTTGCTAGTCACACCGTTCACTCAAAATTCTCTCCGTAGGCCAAAGGACAGCACATCGTCTTCCTTGTAGTAGACTATCCATGGCCAACAAAGGAACCGAATTTGGCTGTGGGTTCTTGAAGGAAGAATTAACACCTACAGAAAAGTAATGGGCATGGAAGAATCCCAAAGTGCAGAAAAAGTACCAGATGTTGCAGGAAAGTAAAGATAAAGATAAGAGTGTTTGAATTATTGGGAGAGAGCTTTTACATCCTAATCTTCTCCTCTTTATAGTTTACTTCAAACGGGAAGTGGTTACATCATATTAGGACATCTAGAAGATAAGGACACGAACTATTAACCACCAAGGATTCTAAAGCGGTTCAGCACAATTTTAAGAACACGTGTAAAGCTGCCTTTTCAATGACTATGCCCTATCAACACCATCCAAAGTTGATTACAAATTGCTCTCATCGACTGAAGCCCTTAGATGAACAGACTGGTCTGATAGCACAAGTGCAACTTTATCTACGATGTCCATTGCCTTTTTGACCCGAGTGATAACCTCCTCGACACCAATAGCTACCAGTCAATGGCAATGACCGCTTTGCCAACACCTAATTTTGAATTTCATTTTATTTTACACAGTTTGCCAGGCTCACGTTACATATAGATTTTTGTGGGTGTCGGCACATACATTGCCAATATGCTTCATTCATCAAAAGAGCATTTGTGAAGCAAACTATCAATGGAGTCCCATTTAAGCAATCTGCATAGGATTCTCATGTATATGAGTCTCTGCATCATTTGCCAAAGTCGTTTCTGCATCGCAGTCGGCTGTCAATTGCCTCATTTTCCAACAGAACCAGCGGGCAACTTAACGAATCTGGTTCTTGAGATATGAATTGTTACCATAATTGTCCCGATTTTTTAGCACGGAAATTATCTCAGACCTTATTGCACAGATGCAAAGAACTATGTAAAAGAAGAACTCCCACAATACAATTCTACATTTCGTGACAGAATGATTTGCAATTGTTCTCTTGGGACCAAAACTGTCAACATGAGATATTGACAGATGACAATTATCGGAACACAAAGCAGACTAAGTGAACGATCAATTTATAGATCTACCTAAACCTAACACAGATCTGCATAAATAACCCATAACAACAAAAAAGAAAACGGTCAAATCACAATGCTGAGAATACAAGTACGATGTCTCATACAATATGATTATAATTTCCAAATCCTAGAGTTCTCTCATCACACAACCATCTCTTTCCTCAACTAGTAATAATGGTGAACTGTGGTATGCTCATACATAAACTCTGCACTGGGATGGGGAGTAAAGGCATCAAGCAAGTTGCTCTTATTACAGACCAACTCCACAAATTTGTGCTGATAAGAAAGGAAAAGCTTTGGGGTTCCGAAAATGTTTACTTTCTTAGGATCCATTTGTTTCACAAAAAATGAATGATTTGGAAAACATTTTCCCAAAAATAATCACTTGTATTGCTAGAATTACTTAGTCGATGGAAATTTCTTTTATTATCGACAACAATTCATTTCTAATTATTTTCTTGGACGATGAAAATATTTTTCGTTCATTCTTTTCATGAGCGGTGCAAGTGATCATTTTAAAAAAATGTTTTCTATATCATTCATTTTCTGCAAAACAAACGCAATGTGAAGGGGGAAAAAAGAGGAGCACAGAGATACTACTTAACATGGAAATGATTTAACAGAAAACTGTTATTTAATTAAGATATTGAGACAAATTGAGTGTGGATTAGTAGGCTTGGAAAAAAAGGGGCCTGGAAGCTACTCAGGCTTCCCAATAGTTTCGACGTCCCAACTTCTGGCAAGATTAATTTTCAACATGTGTTCACTGAACTGCTTAGGCAAATATAATTTCAACATACATCCACTAAATTTATCTTTGCTAAATGGAGATCGTGAAGAAAAGTAAATTCTCACTGCAACGTGCACATTGGCACAAAAGGAAGCGTATGTATATTCCTAGGCATAACAACATAGATGTGGTGCATATTTATATACACCAGAAAATATGTAACACTACCCGGCTAAGCAAACATGAATAACAAAGAAACTTAATCACTGGAAGCGATAGATTGCAACAGTCCATCTTCATTCACCTAACATGAGTGTAAGTGATAATTAGCTGTATGATGGATGGAACTTCCACCCCAATAATGCTTCTTATGAACCACACACCAAAAGAAAAGTGGGGAAGAAAGACAAGACACAGATTATGAAATCAAAGGGCATAATGATACTGCCCACAAGACCAAAGATTGTCAAAATTTGCAAGAGGAGAGTCAACCTGTCATGCTTCTTCCACGTAAAGAAAAGGACAATTGCGAAAACTAAGGAACCTGATGGGAACAAAAGCGTACAAATAGGAGTGGAGAAACTTCAGATAAACCAGTTGAAGACTCTTGATGAGGGCGATGGCAAGCTTAAAGTACGAAGGTTAAGCAGGCCAAAATAGAGGCTCCGCATGCAGTGGTATCTATCTCGCGGAATACTAGTATTTTCCTATCACATTAGCAAATAAACAAAACAACAACCCATGTTCCCAGCGATCTAGCCAAAGAAAATTCAACAAAGCCATGGAATTCCTCATTGCGAATCACGGAATGCAGGTTCAACGAAATCGTGGCGCTTTCACTTCGCCCCAACTAATCCCGCCGATAACCGGGCACATCTTTCGTGGGTATATTACGGGCAAAGCCATCGCACTGGAGGGCAAGACAAAGAACCCAAAATCCTGGGATTCTCATTGCAAGTCACGGAATTTCCCATAGCAAATCAGGGGATGCAGGCTCAGCGAAATCTTGGCGGTTTCGCTTCGCCCCAACTAATCCTGCCGCTCAACTAAACAAATCTTTCGTGGGTATATTAAGGGCAACGCCATCGCAATGGAGGGCAAGACAAAGAACCCAACTTTCTGGGATTCTGTAATCATCAGTCGACCACCGAATTTCAAGAAAGAGGGGAGCCCAAAGGGAAGAGAGCCGACTCGAAACAGCTGATCGACCGCGCTCTTCGCAAGCGGGAAAACGGACGAAGAAACCGTTTGAGAAGCGGAGTTCATGAAGTTGAGCGGATCGAAAGAGAGTGAGAAGCTCGAAAGTACCTGGCGAGGAACGGAAAAAGGGAGCAAGAGTTGAAAGGCTCTGGTGGTTCTGTACAGAGCTCGGAACCGAAGCTTCAAGACTGCAGAGTAATGGGATCGGTGAACGGCGACGGAGAGAGAAATCGTCAGTTTTCAGGGGAAATTTCAATTGCGCCCTTCCCTTTTGCCTTTTTCTAAACTGCGAATCAAATTGGACGCTGCGTTTTGGTCGAGGGATTGTTTTCGCAACATAATTTCGGGGGAGGAAAAAGGGAAATCGCGAATCCCGAATTTAGATTTCTTTTTTGTCGTAAGGAAATTGTATTCGTTACTTAAATCTTTAATTTAGGTTAAGGTATTTATACTATTTTGGATGGGTGGTGCCTAATTCGAGGGAGAGTCTTTTTCGACTTGATTAGTATTTGAAGCCAACGGAATTCTTGTAGTAAGATTTTGTATGTTTGTTTATAATATCGCACAAAATTGTAAGACTTAATATTATGAGGTTTTTCGGTGTAATTGAAAGGTGAAAAACATCAAACGATATTTGACTTACTCTTGTATATTTATAATATGTAATTAAAAAGGCAAATAAGAACTCGAAAATTTGAATTTTTTTTGTCAAAAGAAAGATTTAAATTTAGGACGTATGGTTCCATTATTTATTATTTTTAAATTTTAAATTATTAAATAAAAACGTGATTTAATTTTTAATTACTCTAGTACTTTTCACGGCGCTTAAACAAAGACATTTATTTTGTTGTTTTGATTTATTACTGCATTCCGCGCACTTTGTTACCAGTGATGTAGATATAAGTTACCGATCGCTTTGAGAATCCTCCGGAGTTTAAAGTTTCTCCTCCGTCCATAAAAGTTACTGGTTTCTTTAACCTTTCCCGGAGAGGCGGTGCTCGCGGCGGTGCTGAAGGGTGGTGAAGGCCCTAACCTCCTCCGCCTCATCGGCCGCCACCATCTCCGCCGGTATCTGGTACGCCATCTCCCCCGCCGTAGTCAGCATCTTCCGTCGCCTATCTGAATCCGTCCATTTTCGCTTCTGCGCGAGCTTCGCGGATTCGCTGATTTCTGCTTGGCCTTTGACTCCATCTGTTGATTCCCGGGGCTCGGTTTTGCTTGGACCTTGATTCGATTGCTTCTTCGGTTGGAATCGGCCGCGCGACAGTAATGGCGTCCGACGCCGACGTTTCTGTCTGAGTGTTCGTTATCTCGTCGCTGTCCTGCGACGCGACGCGATGGTCTTCTGCAATACATCATTGTAGGCTTTTTTTTTTGGCAACGGTTCATAATAAAAGATAATCTGTGCTTGCTTTTTTTTTGTTCAAGCTTGTTGTTCGTGGATGCCAGATTTAAATTTACATCCATAGCACTTGCCATCATACAATTTGAACTAGTGGCTTATATTCTGGAAAGGCTCTTCCTCAATGTCTACATGGTAACTTTTGCATCCGCTTAGTGAACCTCAACTGCCTGTTTTCACTTGCCACGTGTGAGCAAATTTAATAGAAAACTTTCAGTCGTTATATTTCAACTAGTCTACCATTCTTTATTCGTTTCTGTATTTGACTAGAGAACTTAAAGAGGCATTGCTTCTTGAAAGTTGCCATGTTACAAGAAGTTTTTGGCACTCCCACGGTGCCAAATCGAGTTGTCTCTTCATAATTTATGATGCACAAATTGTTCTTTTAAATAGATACATGTTAACCGTTGTTTGCAATATACTTTGATTTTTCAGGATACTGTTGGCTTGTGGCTTTTCAGAAGAAGGTTTTTGTTGCCCCTTATCGTTTTTAAAATCATTTCCCCTCTATTTTCCCTCCTCCTGCTAGACTTTGGCGAGAGAAGGAAAGAAGGAGGGTGTGGAGAGGGAAGCAATATGGATTACAGCTTAGCGGCGCTGAAATTGCTGAGTTTCCAGTTGAAGGAGGCCATCGAAGCCACATCATCCAGCTCCTCCTCCTCCTCGTCTTCTTCTCCCTATGCCTTCACTCTCGGTGGCCTCCTCTTTCAGCGAGCCTGGTTACAGGTACGCCTGCGTATCTCTCCTTCTCTCCTCAATGTTCCCATTTGCTCCAATTATGCACAGATGTTAAATTTAAACACCAACTCCAACACAGGGCGTTCTGGTCTTGGTGCATGACGAAGAGCGGTTGCTGATTGATGACAGCACTGGAGTTGTTGAGCTCTCTCTCCCTGGCGAGTTTCGCCTCCGCCCTTGGAAAGCAGGTCAGGCAATTGATCACCTGTCTCTTCGCCTTTGCTGCCTTTTAGCAATCTTCTTATGTTAACTGCTAAACTATGCTCGACTCCTGTGTTTTTCTATGTTTTTCTTTGCAAAATTATACATACCAGGAAGCTCGGTTTTGATTGTGATTTTTTATTTTTTGACTTTGGTTTTATCCCTCAATGCGGGCGTAATGTGCAGGAATGTATGTAATGGTTGTTGGAGCATATTGTATGCGTGCAGGAGAGCTCCCTATGATTAAGGTATGTTAATAAAAGTTCTAAAAAAACCATGATCTGAAGTCTTGGATTTTTAATACGTGATTAATAATTTAATATGTAATGGTAAGTTTTCAAATGTGTCAGTCATTTTATGTGTGAACTCCATTATCTCGCTAGTAAATCATATAATTGTATTGGTAAATTACAAATAAATCACGAACTTTATAGAGTTGTCAGATATGATAGACCAATATTTGGGAAGAAAGACATTCCTCTATCATCTGTGTTCGTCTGTTAACAGTCCTTTTGTTGGGGATTTTCTGAGAACTTGGAGTTACATTGCTTCTTGGGGGAAGAAATTGATCTATACATGCTCTGATTGAATCATCAGGTTCACAAGATGGTTGATCTCTCGGCATTTCCGGATCGAGAGGCCATGTGGTATCTTGAAGTTCTTGAGGCCTACAGATTGTTCTACAAACCATTGATTGAGGAGTAAAACTGGATTGCCTTTTAATATTGCTTTGAAATTCCCTTGCTCCTTTGAGTCCCAAAAATATGTGCAATGCATCTCAAGTTTATTGCCTATCCCTGGACAATGCAATTGCCTTGTACTTTGCCTTAAGAAATGAATTCAAGATTCATTCGATTGCCCACAGCTGCATCTATTTATCACTGTAACTTGTAAGTGGTTCTTCACCAACACAATGAAATTAGAATACTTATGCTAAAATTCTCTCGTTGAATTCTTCTTCTTTCCGGTTTTATTTATGTGGCCTTCAATAGAGCATTATAAGGTCCTATGATGAATTCAACTAGGAAGCTTGGGAATGTGAGGAGGTTCCTAGTTCTTGCTTGTCACGCCTCAGGGAGATTGTTTTCAGTGGCTTTTGTTGCTCATGCGATGAGATGAAGCTGGTGGCGTACTTGTTGGAGAACTGTAAAGTCTTGCAGAGAACGGCGGTGAACTTCCACTATCTTGTGGAGCAAACAACAAAGTGGAAAGAAGAAATACTGAAGGTACATAAAACATTTTGCTGATTTGTTGAGTGGAATATTCTGGAGGCAAAGAACAATTCAGGAGTTCGAATGTTTTGTTTTCAACCCTCTGCAACAATGTAATTGTATACGAGAAAACAAGGAGGTGCTTGCGCAGTTTGTTATGGAGCTGATTATGACAATGTGGTAAAAATTTATGCCTCTTTTGATTCGTTCTATTCTTATTTTTCTGATTTGTGTCGTTTCGAGTGAGCATTTTCACAAGATTATTTATGTAAACATCCTATCCTTCAACAATGGTTCCATCGTCTTTTCTAACTATTTATCATTTGGTCTTGAGCATAGCTTGTCGTCATCTTGGTTGATATGGGTATTTGCCGCATGTAGCTCGTACCACCTTTAACCTAAGGATGTTACTCGTATACATCATTGCAAATCACCTGCACTGCAAGATTATTATCTCCGTGAATTTATTTGGAACAATCATCCATCGCGTTATCAGTTTGTGCTGGATTTTACTTGTTTGTTAAATCTGGGAGTCTTGTTGGTAATTTGATGATGCATGCGTGTGTTGAATCATGAGATAAGAAGTTCCTTGATAATTTGCTTTCGTTATATAAATCTTGCCTTCGAGCTAAATTCTGATTAAACGCAAGTTGCAGAGGATGTTCACAAAGGGACAGTAGTCCAATCTGGTGATTTTTCATGTTGCTTCGGTGCTTGTTGCGTGTGTTTCCACAAAATAAAGATTGCAGAAAGAGACGTCCAAATACTTGCACTCTTAAAAGCAGAGTTTTGAGGAAAATGGGTGGAGAAGCCTCAGGCTGAGTGATTTCAGCATTTCAGGGAAGTGGAATGAACGTTGGTTCCATTAGATTGCAAAGTTGTGGCAAATATGAAGTTCCCACTTGTTCAAGAGAACCATGCCACAAAGCGTTCTTTAATTGGGATGAAGTTTGCAGATTCCCCGCATATGACCCCGTCTTTGCTTCAAGAGGCAGTGCACATAATTTTGACAATTAGATCACTCTGGTACGTCATTAAAACACACGGGATCCACGTGCTCACTAAACCTGACTATCTCCACTCTGTGAATAGACTAAATGATATGTTTCGTACGTTGTTTCCGCCATGAACGTTGGCAGGCTAACCTCTTTTGATCTTATGAAGTATGCCTAACATCACAGCAAGTAAAACAAACTTCCTTAGCTATTCCGGTAAGTACGGTTAACTTCGTGAATGAATGTGGTAGGAACCTCATGAGTATGGCATACATAGAAACTGAATACAAAGTTTCTTGACCCCAACCAGTAGCCAACAACACTCACGAAACAAAGACAGCAGACCACTTGCAGTTAGATTAAACCAAGAAGTCCGGAAAGAAAGTGCCCTTGTAGTTAATGTATATTGCAAGCACTCTGAAAAATCAATTTCGGCTAGTGTTTTCAGGGTCCATCTAGAAACAGCAAGCCTCTATACACTCAGAACAAGCTTTCAACTAAACCATGGGGAACCCCACAGGCAAGCTTTTCTCCAGATATGATGCCAAATCATCTCATGTCTACTAGGTTTGATTCGAATTATACCTGTACTCCACGGCCTCCAAGTTGGATTTATCATGATTAATTCCAACCATACAGCTTCATACGGATTGAAAATCAACATTTTTGAAGTACTAAAAATACTACCGGTTTATGTATGGCAAATAATACTTCCAGAAGCCATGAGGTGATTCTTCTGGCTTATTCAATGTAAATAGCTGATATACGTAAATGATACTTCTCAAGTCAGAGATATATGTAAATAGCTTGCTCAAAGAATCGCAAGTAGATCAGAAACCAGAACTGCTCGCTCACATACTTCACGTTTCTTATGTTCTCCAACCTTCACATAGACACAGGTAACCACGTACAGACGTATCTACACATTTCAACTTATAGTGCATTTAGGCACCCTATCGGAATAATCACAGCAGCTCACAACAGTTGACAAAGCTGGCTTCCTTCTAGAAAACTTAAAAGCACGATTCAACTTTTTGTTCACCCAATCGAAATAACAGGCTGCAAGTCATCAATCATATTTCTAGTGTTTTTCTCCTTGGTCATACATTTAGTAGACGTTAAGGTTCTAAAATATCTGAAAACAGCTAGGAAGAAATAAGTTGATTTGAGGAAAAAGAAGCCGACATAATAAGCATAAATTAAAAGAGACAATCCTTAAATGCCATGATACCTCTCACAATAATGTAATATGGCCAGAAAAGACGAACCTGACTACAGAAAATGACCAAAAGTCGATGAAACCACGAAGATCACCATTAGCATACCTTCGGTCTAATACAGGTTTTCGATCTACATTACAAAATTCCCTATTGTTGTACGTCAGAACATAGCAGTACCATAACTTCGTTTTGATAGAGAATAATGGATGATATTAAAAAAAAAATATTCAAGTACATCATAAATGTACAGGGAAAGAAGGAAGGAAAGAAAAGCAACAAACAAAGAATAACATCACAAGACTATGAGAAGTTAGAGCAAGATATCCAAAGGCGAATAAAAGAATACAAGATAAAAGCAACCCAAGATTCTAAATCTTCTTGAAAACGCACAGAGGAGCCATAATTCTTGCAAGTTCTATTACAACAAAATCAAATCATATCAAACATTATACTTAAAATTACCACATACTCATGATGCAAGATGTCTCGGCAAGAATGAAACATCAACAATACAATACCTAATGGGGGGATCGGCGACCTGATTGATTGGACCAAGAGCTCATAAATTGCTGTAAATCACGTTACTCTAATGCCTAGACCTCACTAACATGTAAAGAAACGAACCCATTAAACATCGAATAGGAAGTAACAAATGTAAATTAGCACTAGGAGGTGCAGGGTACGTAGAAGGAAAAGGCAGACAGATTGTGAAGGTACAAAGAATAAAGAGTGGCCTGTTAAACGACGGATTTGTTATTACGCAGATGAAAAGTCCCATCAAAATCAAGATGCATCTCACAGACTACCTTCTAGGGCAAGATTGATAAAGCAGAAACAAGACAAGATCAATCACCCAAGTCATATCCGTAATCAGAGCATCTTCGACATATTCTATATTGTGACCATAGGAAAAAGACCGAACCCCAACTGGACATAAAGATCACAAATTTCCACATAATCACATTCCAAACCCTCTATTAAGGGAATCCTCAACAAGAGAAGCAGATACAGAACTGCTGTGAAATCAATAACTGATCTTCCCACTTGTTCGTAAAGATCAAGGAGCAAGCAACCTCAAAACTTGTTCTATTTCGAATGGTATGCAAACACCAGGTAAATCAAGAGCAGCACATACTTATCTATCGCATCCACATGATCCAAACTTAAACAAGAAAAGCATCCAAAAACCATCGAATGGAGAGCACAAGGGCATCCCATGAACATGTCGTATATCAATCAATCAGTTAATACCATTATTCCCGCAGAATCACGACACCATAACTATACAGCTCAACCTCAACTAACCCAAACCAATCGTTAAATAACTAATAAAATCCACCCCGCCCAAAACCCGACCTTTCAAAACCAACTGACGTTACAATCACAAGCAGCTCCGAAGATCGACCTGAAATTCAAGCGACGGCGATGGGCTGTTGCTGGGAGGGCTCCGGATTCCTCTTGCTCGCGGTGCCGGCGAAGTCCTCGGCGTTGTAGATGACGGTGATGTAGAGGGAGCAGCTGGGGCAGCGAGCGATGTCCTCGCCGAGGCGGAGGTCGTCCTTGGTGATCTGGAAGAGGTCGCCGCAGGGGCAAGGGTAGGTGTACGACCGGAGCTCCTCGTTCCACTCCATGTCCTCTATCTCCACGTCGTCGTACGACATGGTTCTCTCGATCCTCCTCCTTCTGCTTCGGGGGCTAGGGTTTCTCTGGCCGCCGCCGCCGCCGCCGGCTTTTTTCCCTTCGGGAATCGGCGACGATGGAGACGGCGCGCGGAGGGAATAAAGTCGGTGTACGGGAGATGCGAGGTTGATGGGCGGCTCTTGAGAAGAAGAAGAAGGGGCAAAAGGTCTGTTCGGCTGCCTTTAGAAACGCTTTTGGGGAAAGTTTTTGGGGAAATGCAAAGGACTTTGAGTTGAACGAGTTTTTTAAAATGCAATTGCGTTTGATAAATTATAACTTAAAAGTTCCTTACAAAGCAACTTTAGGTAAAATAGCGTTTGAAAAAATTATACTTGCAAAGCTCTTTTTTTAATTTTTATTAAAAAAAAGTTAAAACCCTTCGCCGGAGCCGGCGAAGGGCAGGCGGCCGCCGGCGAACAAGATCCGGCGCCGGGTGACCGTCGTCTGAGGTGGAGCAAGCTCGGGCAGCCCCGGCGACCGCCGGCGAGGGCCGCCTGGGCTCGAGCGAGCCCCCACAAGGGTCGCGAAACCCAGGCGAGGGCCGCCGGCGACCGCCGGCGGCCCTCGCCTGGGTTTCGCGACCCTCGTCGGGGCTCGCTCGAGCCCAGGCGGCCCTCGCCGGCGGTCGCCGGGGCTGCCCGAGCTCGCTCGGCCTCAGACGACGACCACCCGGCGCCGGATCTAGTCAGATCTGGGTTGCCGACGGCCCTCGAAGGTCGTTGAGGTCGCGCGACCTCAGGCGCCCTCGCCTGGGTCGCCGGATTTGGGTCGCGCAGCCCCTCGCGGCGGTTGTGTGGCCCCTCGCGGCGGTCGTGCGAGCCCAGGCGACGGTCGCTGGGTTGCGCGACCGCATCGGCCCCCCTCTGGCGGTCGCCGCCGGCCACAGCCATGCCGTCCAAGGTGCAAGCGAAGAAGACGATGAACAGTAGCAGATGAGGCTAAATCCGGAAAATCAAAAATTAGACGAGGGTAGTTTTGGAAGAAAATTTTTGTCACTTACCGGCACTGTAGCATGCCGAAAATGCTGAAATGCCCAAGGCACCTCCTAGGGTGCCTTGGGCTTTTGGCCTTTCGAAGGCCAACTTTGGCTTAATGAGTCTTCAAAAAATAATTACCAAACACCAAAATTTAGCCAAAGGGACTTTGGATGCCCAAAGTCCCTTGGCAAAGTGGTTCCTCCCTCTTCGTCCATTCATTCAATTTCTTTTTTCCCTTTTGTTTTGAAAAAAATACTAAATACATATTTCATTTTTTTAAGAATAACCTCTTACCTATGCTTATAGGAAAATCCCTAATAAGAAAATAAAGTAAAGTAATTTTCATTTCGAATAAAGATACGAAGTAATCAAGTCGGTTTCAAATAAATGTCTAAACTAACCGGCTGGTCAATACTTGATTTTCCAGCGATCGGATTAAGGCATCTTTTTTCCATAACAAAATTTGGATAAAGATTAAAAAGAATAAAGAAAAACTAAAAAGGCCAAAAACCGAAAAGAAGAGAAATTCGAACGAGGGCAAAAATGAAACCCATATTCTAAGGAGAAAAGCATGGATCTTTGGTCTATGCAAACCAATCTCAGCAATGTGAACCAACTAAAAACCCGTATGTTAGAGAGAGCAAAAGCTTGTAACTTTCTCTCATTTTCTCAGCACCTAAGCACATATGCTTCCCCATTGATAGCTAAAACCGTGAAAATCAAGAAAACGAACAAGTTCTTGCCCATCGTGATCTGGAACTTGGGTTTCCCAACGAACAAATTGCGAAACTCGGGAGCTTGGACCTATTTTGGGGCATGAAGAAAGAGATTTGGAGCTAAAGCAATGGTAAAAGCTAGCAAATGTCGTGCCCTGTGTAAGGATCGTTCCTCGTATTCAGAGACCCAAAGATCCATACTTGTCCTTTCGTCTTTTGGTTTTCTTGGCCAAAAAGAAGAAAAAGAACGAATGTGGTAGCCCCTCTCCTTCTTCACAATTTCTTCCAAGAGATTTGTGGAGAATCGGGGAAAACCAATGTAGGGTCTTCGAGATCTGTATGTTCAAGAAGCGCAAAGCCTTCTACTGCGCCTCATCGTGGTCTTCGCGGATCTCGACCTCCGCCATGGCGTCGACCTCGAAGAGAGCAGAGAGGCCCGGCATCGACCTCCACCACCGTCGATTTGCGGTGTGGCCTCAATCGACCCCAGGCGGGGTCGACGGCGCTCCCCCGGCCAAGTTGGAACCGCGGTGGGGCACCCCGACCATCTAAGAAAATGAGGGAAAGTTGCAAGCTTTTGCTCTCTTAAAATCCCCGTTTTAGTTGGTTTACATTACTGAGATTGGCTTTGCATTCTTCACATTCAAAGACCAAATGTTCATGCTTCTCTTCTTAGAATTTGGGTTTCATTTGGCCCTAGTTTGATTTTTTTGTTTTGGCTTTTTAAGTTTTTCTCTTTTCATTTTAATCTTTATCTAAATTTGTTTTGGACAAAAATGCCCTGTTTCGGCTGCCAAAAAAATCTAGTGCTCCTTAGTCAGCAAGCTCGAGGAGTTATTCAACACTAACTTGGCCATTTCGGACCATTTTTTGTAACAATGTTCATTTTAAATCATTTTTTTTGAGAAAATGACTCCATTTCAGACTTTTATTTGGAATTTTTTAAATATATATTTTTACAAATAGCTTCACACTCCTCATTGAAACCCCACCCAATTTTCCTCCTTCCAAACTGGTTTGTGATTCGATTTTTAATTGGTTTTAGATTAATTAGGGTGGATGTCAAAATTCATAATTTAAGTCCCGTTTGTTTCGCGGAAAATGAATAATATGAAAAATAATTTCATAAAAATGGTTGTTAGTGTGAGGATGGAAATTTCCATTTTCCATAACCAAAATGGAAATTTCGGGATGTGTTTATACTTTTATGGATCTATCACGTGTCTCTCTAGCCTCATGTTTATATGCAAATAATGAGGTTTATGTTATGGATATATATATATAATAATTTCTTTGGATAATTTGGTATGAGAGATAGCTGCCAGCATCGGCCTGTCATTCGTGTGAATGCATCGAAGCGCTACTCAAGTGAATTCTCGAGAGAGAAAGTGTTTAGAGAGAGAAACTCTCGACAATACTTGTATTGCTAGATGACCACCGTACATCTACAATTCGATCGAAGAAAGTCTATGGAATACGTGTATAGTTTCTAATGATATTCTAGCGCATTCTCATACGGCTTTCAAGAATATTCTAGTGCATTCGAGAAGCGTGAGGCCCTTAGAAGCTTGAAGGGTTAATTGTAACTCTTGGCCACTTTGTCGATCCATTGGGACGCTTTGCACAATTGCCAAGCCCTCCTCATTCCTCTTGGGCACCAAATGGAGTCTCCATCTATGCAAACCGACACGCTTTATTACAAGAGAAAAAACCAAGTTTTGGACAAACTCGCAAATTTACCTTGTTTCTTCCATCAACTCGCCCTTCCTTTTATAGTATCCGGGCACATGAAAATTCCCACGTTAAAAAAGGTGTTCGCTTTGTTTCTTCCATCAATTCGCCCCGACCGGAAATTCCAAACGAAAGCCACCTAACATTCACATCATCGCACGCACATGCGAAAGCACCTTTTTCCATAAGCTAAAAAAAATCTATTCGACTTCGGTCTTAGAAATCCACTATCAAAATGGATCGCCTTAACGAGCCCAAAACATAACAATCGAGAAAGAGAGATCGATCGGTCGAATGCGCGCACAACCTTGCATGTAAAAAAAATCCCAAATAACCCACTCGAATTCGACTTGGGAAATTCGAAAAATCAAACCGGCATGATGCTCAACAAACGGTAACAATAAAGTTGTGCACGACAACTTGCCAAACAGTATTTGATTCTGTTCTTTTGTTTCCAGAATAAGTTTGGGAACAGAAATGCCTTTGTTTAATTTTTTGATTATGGGCACAATTTTGTCAAAAATTGTTCCTAGAATCAGTTTTCAAGAATAAAAAAAAAGTAGTTTCTTAATTCTGGGAACAATTTTGAAAATCAATTTTTCTTTCGTCTTCCTTTTCTTGGTTTTTAATGTAGCTTCTAATGTCCGGCCCGAGGACCACCCTCGCCGGATCTGACGAGAATAAAATATTTCAATAAAAAATATTATTAATAAAAAATATTTTATCGGCCACGGCTGGCGACCAGGCCATGGCCAAAAAAAATAAAAATATATATTTTTAATAAAAAATATTTTACCTGCCATGGTCAGTGACCAGACCATGGCAAAAAAAGAAAAAAAATACATTTTTAATAAAAATATGGAAAAATTCCAATTAGGGACCCCAAGTGGGGTCCTTTTCTCAAAAGAGGACCCAAAGTGAATATGGTGTCAAATAAGGGCATGAAGTGCCCAATTAGTCTCAAATAGGGGCCCGAAGTACTCAATTTGTCTCAGGTAAGGGCCCGGGTTCGCCGGCCGGTTAAATCTCGCCGGCTGGCGAGCACAGTTACTGTTCCGGCAACCGGAACAGTACATTTCGTCCCTGTTTTTTTTTTCTTTTTTTTTTCTCTTCCCTCCGCCGGCCATAACCGGGGCCGGCGGAGGCTGCCGTCGCCCTCGCCCGCCCAGTCGAGGGCCGCCCACGCTGGCGTGGGGCGGGCGAGGGCAACCCTCGCCGGCGGAGGGCGAGGGCTCGAGCTCGCCGGACATCTGGGCGAGCTCGAGCTCATGCCGGCCCTTGCCATGGCTGTGCGGGCCGGCGAGGGCGGAGCTCGCCCAGATGGCCAGCGAGCTCGAGCTCTCGCCGGTCTCAGCGAGCTCGAGCTCGCCGGCCATGGCGAGCTCCGCCCAGATTTGGGCGAGCTCGAGCTCATGCCGGCCCTCGCCATGGCTGTGCGGGCCGGCGAGGGCGGAGCTCGCCCAAATGGCCGGCGAGCTCGAGCTCTCGCCGGTCTCAGCGAGCTCGAGCTCTCGCCGGTCTCAGCGAGCTCGAGCTCGCTGGCCATGGCACCCTCCCCCTCCCCTTCCCGCTCCAAGTTCTCCCCACGGAAGCCCCCGCCGGAGTCCCCGGGCTTCGCTACCAGCCTCGCCCCGCCCGATGCGACCCTCGACAACCCGGATCTCGGGCTCTTCCTCCTCAAGCTCGCGCGCAATACCATCGCCTCCGGCGACGGCCCCGCCAAGGCCCTCGACTACGCGATCCGGGCGAGGCCGGCCTCCTCGAGCTCGCCCAAATCTAGGCGGAGCTCGCCAAGATCTGGGCGGAGCTCACCATGGCCGTCGAGCTCGAGCTCGCCCAGATGGCCGGCGAGCTCGAGCTCTCGCCGGTCTCAGCTCTGGCCCGGTCACCAGTCGCCGGACCGGCGAGCTGGGGAAGAAGAAAAGAAAAAACAAATTGGACAAAACCTATTCCGGTGCCGGAAATGTCCGGGTCCTTATTTGATACTAGTTTGGCACTTTGGGTCCTTAATTGATACCTTGTTCACTTGAGGTCCTCTTTTGAAAAAAGGCATCCACTTTGGGTCCTTATTTGATAATTTCCCTAAAAATATTTTAATAAAAAATATTATTAATAAAAAAAATATTTTACCTGCCATGGTCGGTGACCAGGCCATGGCAAAAAAAGAAAAAATATATATTTTTAATAAAAAATATTATTAATAAAAAAATATTTTACCGGCCATGGCCAGCAACCAGGCCATGGCCAAAAAAAATAAAAATTTATATTTTTAATAAAAATATTATTAATAAAAAAATATTTTACAGGCCATGGCAAAAAAAAGAAAAATGTATATTTTTAATAAAAAATATTATTAATAAAAAAAATATTTTACCGGCCATGGCCCAAAAAAATAAAAATATATATTTTTAATAAAAATATTATTAATAAAAAATATTTTACTGGCCATGGCCGGCAACCAGGCCATGGCCAAAAAAATAAAAATATATATTTTTAATAAAAATATTATTAATAAAAAAAATATTTTACCGGCCATGGCCAGCGACTAGGCCATGGCCAAAAAAATAAAAATGTATATTTTAAATAAAAATATTATTAATAAAAAAAATATTTTACATGCCATGGCCGGCAATTAGGCCATGGCAAAAAAAAAGAAAAATGTATATTTTTTAATAAAAATATTTTACCAGCTATGGCCGGTGACCAGGCCATGGCAAAAAAAATAAAAATATATATTTTAAATAAAAATATTATAATAAAAAATATTATTAATAAAAAAAATATTTTACAGGCCATGGTAGGCGACTAGGCCATGGCCCAAAAAAAATAAAATGTATATTTTTAATAAAAATATTTTAATAAAAAAATATTTTACCGGCCATGGTCGGTGACTAGGCCATGGCTCAAAAAAATAAAAATGTATATTTTTAATAAAAATATTTTAATAAAAAATATTATTAATAAAAAATTATTTTACCAACCATGGCCGGCAACTAGGCCATGGAAAAAAAAATAAAAATATTTTAATAAAAAATATTATCAATAAAAAAATATTTTACCGGTCATGGCCTGCTACTAGGCCATGGCCAAAAAAATAAAAAAATACTTTTAATAAAAATATTATTAATAAAAAAAATATTTTACCGGTCATGACCGGTAAAATATTTTTTTGGCTGGCGAGCAGGCCATGGCCAAGAAGGAGAAAAAGAAAAAAAGAAAGAAATATTAAAATATTTAAAAATATTATTAATAAAAAGAAATTTTGTGGTGTTACCAAACACATTTCTGTTCTTTTTCTATTCCAGGGATGGAATTTTAGACCGTTAACAATCGCCTTAAAATGCTCAGAATCAATTCCGGGTACAGAATAAAAAAGAATCATTTCTGAGCACAATTTGTTTCAGAGCACAGAATCGTTGTCATGCGCAGTCTCTGAATACTAGGGGTGAGCAACTTGGATCGCTCAAACCGGGACCAGACCGGACCGGACCGGACCGATAAGTTTGGTCCGGTTCTCGAGACTATTGGTCCGGTTCCCGGTTCCTAAAAGCGGAATCGATTTCCGGGCGGTCCGGTTCCCGATTTCAAGGGGGAACCGGATCGGACCGGACCGACCGGACCGGACCGACTATTTAATATATATTTTTATTTTTTTTCTTTAAAAAATTAATAAAATGTGAACTAAACTCTAAGTGAACTTCATTATCATAAATTCATTGATAAAAAATAGTAAAATGTAAATTAAACCCTAAGTGAACTTCATTGACATAAATTTATTGGAAAAAATTAGTAAAATGTGAACAAAACCTTAAGTGTTTGACAAAAAAAAACCCTAAACTCTAAGTAATCGGTTTCATTGGATCGGACCGGACCGCCGGTCCGGTCCGGTTCTTGATCCTAGAACCAACTGGTTCAGTCCGCGGTTCCGAAAATTGGGAATCAGTTCTCTCGGTCTGGTTCCCGGTTCCACCTTAGAACCGGACTGGATCGGGAACCGCTCACCCCTACTGAATACTACTGCGGTGGCAGAGACGTAAATATACAGGGGCGGGAGGCGAATATTCCCTTTCCGGATGCGGCAAATCCAAAACGGATCACGCTGGCACCTTTAGCAGGATTTGGCATGCGCGGGCAAGCGACGTCGTTTCGCCTTTAGCAGGTGAATATTCGCACTCGCGATGCCGAGAGAAATTCCTAAAACCGACGGCACCAAATTGCGAGCTTTTAAAAAAAAATAAAAATTCGCGAGCTGTATTATAATCGCCCTAAAATTCAAATCCCCCCAATTCGAAAAGTCCGAGCCCTAACCCTAACTTCCACCGATCGCAATCCTCTCTCTCCCAAGTCACCAACTTTTGATGGCAACTTCACCCCAATCGACCACCGCCGCCGCCGCAACCGCCGCCGCCGCCGCCGCCGCCGCCGCCGCCACCACGAAGACCACCGTGACGACCCTCTCCTCCCTCTCCTCCGCCGCCGCGATCGACGCCTCCCTCGCCAAGCGCCACAAGGCCTCCCCTTTGAGCCAGGTCGAGTCCGACTCCACGATCTCCACCGACGACAGCTCCAACTCGGCCGCGATCGCCGACAGGAAGAGCGGCGTCCGGGTGGTGCGGATCTCCGTAACCGACAGCGACGCCACCGACTCCTCCAGCGACGAGGAGGTCGAGGAGCGGTCGAAGAAGTCGTCGCAGCACCAGCCCGGCCGCAGGGTGAAGCGCTACGTCAACGAGATCAGGATCGAGCCGCCGCCGCCGGAGTTCCAGCCAACTGCGGCGGCGGCGGCGAGGAGCACGGCGGAGACGGCCGGGTCGAGGAAGTACCGGGGCGTGAGGAGGAGGCCGTGGGGGAGGTGGGTGGCGGAGATAAGGGACGGGAGGCTGAGGCAGTGGCTGGGGACGTACGACACCGCGGAGGAGGCCGCCATGGTCTACGACAGGGCTGCGCTCCGTCTCCGCGGGCCCGACGCCCCGACTAACTTCTCCAAGCAGGAATGCGGGCTCTCGCAGCATGCTGTTCTGCCTTTTAAGAAGAACAAGCTGTACAGATGTTGTGCTTGATTTGATTGGATCCTTTCTTTCCCTTTTCGGATTTGTAATTATGCTGACCGGGGATTAGGTAGATCGATTTGGTTATGCGCTTCTACATGTTTCATGTACATGGTGTCTCCCGTGTGTTGATATACACACGGATTGTTGTATATGGATGGTGTCGTGAGTTCTCCTTTATTCTGTGCATCCTTTTATCTTGGTCTCATGTGCTCTTTGCGAATTTCTGTCGGAATCTCTTGCTCTCTCTCCATGGTCTGATTGATTATGATGTTTCTGATGCTCTCTTTTACACAATTTGCTTTGTTAATCAAGCTTCTGCCAGACATGCTTAGGTGAATATGATTTGAGATTTGGGATAGTGGTTGTGGAGAAACTTGTTTTCTTGTTCTTCTTGTTCCCTTGTAGACTCGTTTGTCTTTGTTAAGGTATTACATGAACTTGATGAGCGACAATTTGAAATAGCTGAATTGACTAGGATTTGCTGTGAACGTACGTGCAGATGACCGCGTATGGTAATTTGCTTTTTGGCTATGTTGAGTTTGCACGTGGCACCTATGCCGCAGAATTTGAAAAGTTTTGTTAATTTAGAGGTTTTACTTTAGGAAAGGTGTTTACCGCATTTCTTAAAGGGCTCGAGCTGTATGTGAGCTGCATTCCTCTGCTCGCTTAGGAAATGCCTGGAGATGGTGGGATTCTTTCATTGGTTCTATAAGTCAATAAATGGTTTGTGTTTCTGAGTCTATGAGGTGTGTCAGCACATTGATGGTACACTGTCAGGTTGTTTGTTACGATGGCAACACAAATTGGGAGTTCGCAGTTTCTGATTGGTCAGGAAAGCATTATTTTCCTCTTATAGTAGAAGTTAAGGAATTTATTAATCCAATGGAAAGAGCTTGTTCTTGCATATTCTTGCAGGTTTTCCGTGAACCATAGTTTTTGCTTGTGGTGCCTGAAGAAGATTTTCCCTGCCTGGAGCACACATTGCCGGGGTGGTCGATGCACTTAAAATGGGGTAAACGTCTTCTTTGCGATGGTTGATCAATGTGACATATTTTTTAATATTCACAGTGATTTGCAAATAGGAAGAACAAGTTTTCTACATTTTAGGTCATTGTCCCACTCTGGTACATGGTACATGAGGGTGTAGAACACCTTGCGTGGTAGAAAATCCACATCCGTCTGAGGTGATGAACTTGGGACCAGATTTGCAATCCTGGTGCTACCTGCAAGCAACTTAGGATTAGTTGCTTATGACATTTAGAACGGATTGTCAATTTGAGTTTGTATTTTGTTTGGCGGAGACTTGGCTCCTGTAAGCCCCTCATCTTACCCCCTGAAATGATCTCTATCGTTTCTTTAGTTTTATGCAGACATGTTTGAACTTGGCATTTAGGTTCTTGTTTTGCTTTGCGGAGGCCGAGGCTGTCATGCTGCAACATGATACATGGAAAGGTGATGCAAACCGGGCCTAATGCCTGTGAGGATATATGACTTTGTCAACTGCACTTCTCTTGTGTTAGGGTTGATAGGGACGTTAAGTAGGAAGGTGGATTAGAGAAGATGAAATTAACAACTCTCTCTCTCTCTCCCTCTCTCTCCTTCCTAGGGGAATGTTACAAAGGGGATGAATAGCCATTAGATATGGAAGGAAATGCAAATGCTGCCATTTTCTGTCAGGATTGCCCTTACTTTCTTTGTAAGAGTGAATAATATGAAAGATAATCAAGTCTATTCGCAGAATTAATTTCACGGCTCATCATTTTCGCTCAACGCGCATCCAAACACGGTAATTTGACTTTCCTTATCTTTCTTTTCTCTTCGTTTCCCGATCACCAAGCAAAGTTTAAGAAACTTTCAACTGAGACAATCTGTTCCTGGAGTCAACTCTTGTTTCTTTATTCGCTCTCTTTGTACTCGACTCTTGATCACCATCCAAACACGAGGGTACTATCTGGAATAAGTTTGTACTTTAAATTCTTTTCAGAAAAAAAAAATTAAAAGGATCGAGTATGCTTTTAGAATTTTCTAATCGACCGGAGTCAATTAACCCTCCGAACGATTGAGATCTATATGACAAATTGAGTCACGTCAGCGAGTAGCAGATATCGATCTTTGAAATGCATACCAAAGAGGGAGAACGTGCCTCCTGTCGTCCATTCTCTCCCCATGTGGTGTCGTCCATTCTCTCCCCTTGTGGTTGCGTGCGTATCTACAATACCCTCGCGAGTCAAGACCGCATCAATCCTGTTCAAGGTTGATCGGACCTGGTGCGTCTAAATCCCAAGTGCACACGAGTTATGATGACTGATCTCTCTTTTCTTTCGTTTGCAACTTGTAATACCCCTCCAGCAAGTGGAGCTTGCGGCGCATTGAACTCTCTCCACTCGTTCTCCGTCACCCTAGAGCGAAACTTCGAATTCCTAGACATGGTTGTCCCATTACTTTCTGCACGCCAAACCAGGACATCTTTCTTTGCCATGCCGAAGGTCTGATGCTGGTCCAGGGTAGTATCCTTCTCATCTCTCAGATGCAGTCACGCGCAAATCGTCTGAATAAGAAAAAGAGCCACCGGCATCTATTGTGCACCAGGCTGGCCGGCCATAATGCTGATTATTATATCATATATTAAGAACATAGTTTTTCTTTTCTTGCAAACTTATTTTACTTAGCGGCCACAGAAGAAGACCCCAAAGTAGACTTTTTCAGATTAAATAAGAATAAAACAGTTGGAGAGAGCAAATAACAACGAAGCAAGACCCTGCAATTACACAAACTTTGTACATCCAAGAGCTAACCTCTCATGTCCAAAAATTTGAGGTGATGATGGTGCATGAAGCGTGAACATCAGAAACGACTTTCAAATGAATAGTCTCATCGCTATTTCCATAATTTAACATCGGCGTAGTATGGCCATGATGCATCACATGGCGATATTTGGATCCAATCTTCTCTGAATGGCAGCTGCAGCCTACAATGCCAGTGATCAACATATCCAAAGTTAGGCACTAATCATAACCAGTCACTGACTGAAAAATATGTACATTCACCTCAAAGTTCCCAAGCTTATATTGATAAGCCATCTCTTCCCTCAACAGAGCCTGTTCTTTCATTGCTTGTGCCTGGTATTCGGATTCAAATCACACAATTGATAAGGTTGAAAGTCGCAAATGATAAAGAGTCACAGAGACATAATCAAACTAACTGGAGCTAGATACGAAGCTACGAACTCACCATTCCACCCTGCATTGACCGCTTCAAAGTTTCAACCTCTTGCTCTTTCTGCCTTTCACGTACTAGCATCATTTCTTGCCTGAAAAGGAGAGGGAAAAGGACAGAAAGGAGATTGATTGAAGTGAGAAATGTTACATCTAGGTGGAAGACCAAAATGGTGTCACAGAGACTTTTTGGTGTTCGAATATGGCCTACTTCAAATACCCACCAACATTATTCAACAAACCATTCACATATTAGTAATTAAACCTATAATTACTCTAGCAAAAAGCACCGATATGCCACAAGCCACATAGCAAGTTGCATGTGCTCTTGCTGTTTGAGAGCATAGGTGCTACTGTGACACAACCATCTTATCAACTCCAACGACAAGGATGATCGTCAACTTCAAGTCGCTACTAGGACATGTAGCAAAGCAGATTTCATGACAATTAAAGCTCTCGGTAATCTTTTTTCCCACTTCCAAGCCAATTGATCACATGAAGTTCCCACGTATTCCACTAGATCTCAGGATTCGTCCTTTCTGTTTTTTTTTTTTTGGAAGATAACATAAATAAATGCACGGATAATCCCATCAATCACAGAAAACGTTGAGGCCATAATTAATAAACGATATCTCCATCTTTCCTAAAGAGCAGCAACGGATATATTCATACAATCTAGCTTGCAGAGGAAGGACATACCGACGCTGTTCTTCATCATTGAAAACTGTGCGCTCTTTGGAAACAACCTTCTTGAGACCCTTTTTCATCTCCTTTTCCATTTGGTGTCGGTGATAAGCATCAAGGTCATAATACCTGCAATCAAACACAAGTGGATTATGACTTAAACTCATCGAGAAAAGTATAGACACTGTATAATCAGAAAAGAACCTCCATGATAATAAGTCAAAACATCAGGAATAATATGGTTAGGTTAAACAAATCTGGAATTATAATGAAAGCAAAATGTATTATAACACAAGAAAAACCAAAGAAATCTTACTTTTTAGAAGGGAAGGTAGCTGTGTTATGGTCTTCCATAAACCTGCAAAACAAGTCCATGTATCTTAGATAATGGCAACATAGTTGGGAGAAAAAAATGTTTGCACAATAGAAGACTCATGTCATCAATAAATAAAGTATCTACGCACTCTTTAAACATCTGTTTCTCTTCCCAGTTAGCCAGGCTTTCCAGGTTCACCTGCAATGCAATGCTCAAGCAATTAAAATGTGCATAAAAGATGTCACTGCACTTTAATGATAAATTAATACTTAATTTCAGAACCAAAATAATACGCGATTGAGAAAACTTAATGTCCCAAAAAGCTGCCCGTGTTAGATGACTTGGTTGCTGCGAACATTACAGATAGAAGGAAAAGTTCTAGGGAAGCCAACAGCAAACACATCATAACCTTCATTTTTTGTTACTTTTTTATTTTTGGAAAGGGGGTTGAGGGTTTATTTACCTCAATTAATGGGAAAATGTAGCCAGTAAAATAAGTCTCTGTCCTCAAGTTCAATAGTTTTGTTCCATGTAAGGAGTTCCTCACTCCAAGAAGCAACAAAAGTCACATCAAGAGCTTCGGCACTACGTAAAGCTTAAATACAATAAAGCTCACTAAGGAAAAGAATGATTTGGGATTGGTGTATCAGTCGGGTTTTTTCGTTGGGAAAAGAGAGAGAAGGAGGGGGGGGGGAAGGGGGTTCAAGATGTTGTACCCACCTAAAAAAGCACGACCAGTGTCTTATTCAGGAGATACATATGTCATGGGCAGTCTACAGACACGTGCATCTATCTTGGTATAATCATAAAATATGGAAGCGAAATGAACCAGAAGGAAGTACCTGTTTTACTTCTGCTAACCAAGCAGTGAACTCAGGACGTTTATTCCTGCAGCAATTTAATGTCCATGCATTAGAACAAGATCAATAAACATAGAAGTTAAGCAAAATACAGAACCAGGAACATACAAGATAAAGGTGACAAAATTGATAAACCATGTAAATTCATGGTCCTAGAAAGCAATTTCTGACAATTGGCCCTTCCAGTTTAAACATGTAAAAAGTTGTAAATAATTGTGAAAGCGAAGTTTATAGTGAGTTGTGAAATAATCACAAGTTGCGACTTTCATGGGAATCAGAGGGTTCCACCAGAACTTCTTACATTGTGGTAGGGGTGCCTCACCGAAGCGAATAATTTCCCGTCCAATCTCAGCAAAGGTATATAATGAAAAGATAAAATTTTCATTACATTTAACCAGACCTAAACTTCCAGTTATCAATGGCATTCTAATCCTAAACAGGTTTTAAAAGATATCCATTCCAATATTGTCTCATTCCGTGTGCTTTTGTTGCTAGGAGTCTGAAAAAATCCTCCAATGCATCTCCAGCAGAATTTGCAATCCAACAGAAATTGTCAACTGCAAATTCTGCTGTCTGCAACATATATTTATCAAGTCCACCGAATCATAACACCTGATAAGAACGAACAGTGAAGAGCACACTGCAAAGCGCTGGGTAAGGGCATCTGGGTTGCATAACATGATTTATAGAAGGAAAAAAAGTGGAAAGAGTGAGTATCCTTCCGACTTGTGTTGTGATCCCTAAGTCGAACTAAAGCAACCAAATTATTATATCAAGCCCTATCATCGTTCCATATAAAGATGAAATATGCAATGACATTCTAAACTTGATCTTATATAAAGCAGGCCTAGAAGCATTACTTTGTCATCCTGCCATTTGCTACAAAGAGAAACTAACCGAATCATACCGTTGATGGCAGAAACAAGTCTCTCTATCTCCAACAATTCTTTCAGTTTTTCAAGCAACAGGACACAAAACTCATTGCAAGATCAAAGCATAATGGCGAACAAACAGCGAGGGTGGGAAACAATAACAGCCTACAGTCCAGGGCTCTGATTCGGCCATCTCAAAAACAGATTACAATAGTTTAATTTGTGTTCATCTTCTTCTTGACCACTCGTGCCGGCATGATTCACCCAGTACCAACACCAAATAATTGCGAGCACCAGACAAAAAAAAAAGAGACTTTTTTATGAGGTTCTTTCATTCACACGGTAACCATTCATCATCTATCAGATACAATATGATAAAGTTCACACTCGATCGGCAAAAGCATAGCAGATATGCTGCACAAGAGAACAACTTTTCCCCCCTCTAGCATCAACAAAGAGGCATGAAATAGCACGAGAAATGAAAGATGAAATCATTACCACATATCAGTTTCTCTGATGATCCCGTATTTCCCCCAGGAGTTGGTCACTGCACCGGTTTTACCCTTCTCTGCTCTCTCCTTCTCTTTACTCTTCTTCCTCTCTTTCTTCTGCTTCTTCTTCTTCCTTCTTCTCTCTTCCCCGTCTTCTTCATCGTCTCTCTTTCTCCTCCTCCTCTTCTCCTTGTCTCTCTTCCTCCTCTTCCTCTCCCTCTCCCTCTCCTCCTCCCTCCTCCTCCTCTCCCTCCTCTTCCTCCTCCTCCTCTCCTCTTCGCTCTCGCTCACCGAATCCGAACCCTCCGATTCCGCATCCTCCTCCGAGCTCGAATCGCCCGAACCCGACTCGCTACTGTGCCGTCGCCGCCGCGACCTCCTCCTCTTCTTCGTCTTGTCGCTCTTCCATCGCTTCCTCTCCTCAATATCCTCGGAATCGGAGCTCCCCCTGGTTTTCTCGCTCCTCCTGCCAGATTTGCCTTCTCCGCTCCCCAAGTCGGAGCTCCCTCGCGATTTCTTGCTCGTCTCGGAGCTTTCGCGCATCCTCCTGTCCGTATCGGGAGCTTCGCAGGATTTTCCCTTGGATTTTCGTTCTTCTTCCGATTTTTCTCGCATTTTCTCCGGCTCCTGCCGATTTTCCGGGAAACGAAGAGGGAAAGGAAAGAAAATCGGGGCGCTCTTCCAATCGGAGGGTTTATTTTAAAAAAAAAGCCCATACAATTACTGGGCCATATAAGTTACTTGTTGTTTCTTTCTAAACTCCCAAAATTAACCCATACATTTTCCCCTAATTACATCACGTGCCACTGGTTAGGTTTATTATAGTTTTGTTGATAGTCAATCTTAATCAAGGTTAGTGATAACCACAATTTGCTAATCATCAGCTTCTTCGATGCTAAACTGAAGTTTAGTTGGAGATCAATTGTACAGAGGACAAGAAGGTAAGAACTTCAAAAGAACTGTCAATAGTATTTTACTTTGCATAAACGTTTTCCCTTGGCATTGGACTCAAGGGTACAAGGGGGAAATTGGTACGGCAATTTTGTAAATTTCCATGTTTTTTTTTTATTAATTTTTTTGCCAGGATTTATTTTATTTGTTCAAGTAGTAAATATTGGCTTACACAATGCACAATTCACTAATTCAGCTATCCAGCTCAAAATTAAAAAAGAAAAGAAGAAAAAAAGAAATCAGCAGTATTTGCATCAAACCATGTCATGGCAATGAGTAGGTATTGAGGAAGAAAAGTGATTTCTTTGAAGTCCATTGAATCTATTCAGGGAACAAGAAACTACACAATACTCATATCATTCACCTACGACGAGGAGGAAAACTAGGACAATAGGAAAGTGATTGACACAACAGTGGTTTTTCCCCATTATTCTTCCATGAATCCTGGGTCCTGCATTCTCTTCTTTGATGGCTCCTGCATTCGGCAATATGTTCTCTTCCTTCCATGCATCGAAACCCTAGCCATGGTTTGCCTTTTGTCTCGGCATTTCGGGGCGCATGTTTACAGTGTCGTGTCACAGACTACTGCATCGGATACATATAAAGTGAAAGCAAATACCGACCGTCGCTTCTCTTCCACACTTCCATCCAAGAATAGTGAAGGAATGCTTTCCTGCGTTGTAGCTCACCAATTATAACTCCTAAAGTCGGTGAATGCAAAGTAACCGCGAGTGTTGTGAGGTCAGTGACGAAGCGGTGGCAAAGGAAATGGCAGCAATGCTCTATACGGGAGGAGACGCGGCACCAACGTCCCTGGCAAAAGCAAAAATGAAAGTGCTATCGCAGAACATTAAAAACTATACTAGAGAGAACGAGAAAGCGCAGACATTTTCCAGGAATAGGCACTCTTCTTCTCAGCTCACAATGGGACACCGAAATGTCGAACATCAACAAGCAGATTGAAAGATATACTGACCGGTTTTCTGAATCCTGAACATAACCATTTTGTTTATTATATCCAACCTTTTTTCCGTTTAAAGGTTCTTCTCTTGCATAATATCCTCATTGGAGCCATCAGCACTGACCATCTCCCACAGATCGATTGTCTTTTGATCGAAGCTCGGTACAGTGTTCAATGAACTTAGGAACGATTCTACTTCATTGGCTCTGTTCACTTTAACCCAATTCAGTATGATTGAGACCACCCGGGTTTTTGGTTGCCATGCTTTGCTTTGGGACTGCAAAGCCAGGGCTTCTTTCATGCACTCAAATGCCTTCTCCATGTTATCCTTGTCTACGTAACCTGCCGCAACAATGGACCAACTGTTTGGTATGGCGGTTTTCCCTTGCTTGACAATGCCGCGTAGCATTTGCTCGGCCTTTTCAGGCCATCCCTTCTGACAGTATCCAATAAGGAGAGTATTTGGCACACGGAAATCGTAGAATTCACAAGATGCTTCCCATTCGCAAAGCAATTTCTCAGCCTCTTCGATCTCCCCAAGCTTCACTAAGGAACCTAGCACTGTAATGTAATCTTTGTTCGACTGCCTCTTGCGATTGGCTTTTCTAAGGGCCCACAACCTCTTCACTTCCTTGCAGTTCCCAAGACTTGCGTAGAGTGAAATTAAATGGTTATATCCAGGTGAGTCTCTTTGCACATTCTCTTCACATTTTCTCAGATAAATCAGAGCTTTTTCTTTGATGCCAGCTTTTATGAAATGATTAGCCACAACTGCATAAGTGGACCAGTCCACGGACACATGCTGTAGGTGCTCCATTTCTTTCAGAAGATCCTCCATATTGTCCAGATCAGATCTTGCACCGTAAGAATTCAAGCAAATTCTGTAGCTGAAGTTATCGGGAGAAATATTGGCTTCCTTCATTTCTGAAAGCACGTCGGGAACCTTTTCGAGCTGGCCAATGTTTGTGTAGAGGCACATTTCACAATTGTACGCCAGAGCAGTCGAAGCATAACCCATCTCCTTCATTTTTTGCAGAAGGGAAAGAGATTTATCAGCAGCGCAATCCCTGACAAAACAATTCAGAAGAGCACCATATGTTTTCTCGACTCTGTCTTGATCCCTTAAGCTATTAAAATAATTTTCTGCAACATCCACCCCTTGCACTTTACCAATTAGATCTAGCTTCAGAGCATGGTCCGCTGGCGTTAAGAACCCTTCTGTCTTGCTGCTCATCCACTCAGAAACCTGTGTGGGGAGAAAGAAAAATCATGTACAGAAGAAATTTTTTATGGCCGAACCAAAACTCAGCATCTAAGACTCATAAAAGCTGCAATATTCCAAAAACTTCTACATATGCAAGGAGAATGTATGAATCTTGAGTTTGCTTCACTTTGTGGGTCTACTCATAGGGAGAGCAAAGTCCACCGTGGATGACGTTAAGTAGACAATATTTTTACAAAAAAAGAAACAGAGAGGACATGAAAATAATTCTCTGTAAATCACAGTCGTGTCCTCGGAAAACGATGCTAATTCGGATAGCTGATTAGTGCTCAATCTATTCTAGGAAGCAACAGCAAACGTGATTACTAGCTTCATCTGCTCATTTGTCCTAGAGTCCAAACGTTGGTCTTACTAGAAAGTGAGAGGCAGTTCATAAGCTCTAGCCTCTTGTCTGAATTCTGTTATCCTTGGACATAAGACAAGTTCGATGTACTCTTGAAACATGGCATTCCCGTCCAATCAAGCCAATCACCACACGGCAGACATTACAATTTACGGATTTCCTTTTTCCCTTTCAAAGTGACAACATTTCGCAAGTAAGATGGGCTTCGGCGAACACGGAACGATCGTCGCTCCGCCAGCATCTAAACATTTCTCGACAATCATGGAAATATCAAAACAGGTGCCCACTAGAAAGCAGAGCATGAGAATGAAATCTTTAGTACTCCATTACATAAATCTTAAAAGAATTATAAAACAAAAAAAGTATGTGCATTTCCCTGTCAAAATTTACATGTTACAGAAAGTTTTAAGCTTTTCGAACAAAAGAATCAAGCCCAGACAGTCCCTTGATCAGCAAGTATCAACCATTACTTTCCTGCACCTTCTCGCGAGCAAGAGCTACCCATCGCTTTATCAATGGAAAATGACACAAGGGAAAGAACCAAACAAGAAGAGAGAGAGAGAGAGAGAGAGAGAGAGAGAGAAGTCACCTGAAGGGCATGGGTATATCGTCTCCGAGATCGGAGGTCGCGAATGATGATCTTGAGGTCAAGGCCCTTGACTTTGTTGCCCTCCTCGACCCACTTATCAAGAACCGGCGCGACGCTCTGGTTCGGGTCGCCGATGGGGCTGATTCTTGAGAAGAGGTCCTTCTTGGCGAACCTTCCGTAGGCGGAGTAGGATCTCATCAAGAACGTGTCGATCCTCGAGGGGTTCCGACGACTTTTCAGGACATCGAAGAATGATCTTAAGGCCATCACTGCGAGAGCTGGGGGACTGGTAGCGGGAGGTGCTTCGCCGCGGTGGGAAGGGTTTAAGATTTGACCAGAAGAGGTTCGACAAGAAGGGACAAAAATTATGCTTTTGACCTTGTACTGTGGGCAGTTCTTCATTTCCATCCATATTTACTTCCGCTTTCTTCATTTTAGTCCTTGATCCAGGTACTTTGCTTCCGAATTCGTCCCCCAGATTCCACATTCTCATTTTGGCAGGTCTTATTTGTAAATTTTGTAGAGTCCAAATCGGAAACAAATGAAAGCATGGGGACCAAAATGAAAACATCCAAAAGAACAAGGTGTATTTCCCTCCACTAAAATTTAGTCCGTGGCATGCCGGGTGAACTAAGAGAGGATCGATCCGGCACAACATGGGCGAAACATTGTCATTTTTCGGACCAATTTTGTCGGTAATAATGACACAAATAGTTCCTAAACTTTGGTCAAATATGCAATTTGATCTCTGAATTTTTAATTTGTTCAATGTAGTCCATAAACTTTAACCTAATGTTTAATTTGGTCCATGAACTTTTAATCTGTTTAATGTGATTCTTGGATTTTTAGTACGTGTTCAATTTAGTCCCTAAACTATATGAAAATGTTCAATATAGTCCCTTAACTTGAATTAATTGAAGGACTATATTGAACATTTTCAAATAGTTCAGGGACTAAATTGAATATGTACTAAAAATTTATGGACTAAATTGAACAAACAAAAAGTTTGTGGATCAAATTGAACATTAGGATAAAGTTCAGGAACTACACTAAACAAATTAAAAGTTCATGGATCAAATTGTATAATAGATCAAAGTTCGGGGACTCTTTGTGTTATTTTCCCTATCGGATTCAAGTCTCAAATTTTCAAGTCATGCACGGATCCGCATTTTAATGTTACATGGAGAAAATGGCTTTACTTGGTCCGAGGAATGATGCATGCAATTTCCAAACCGAAACGAAGCACGGCAATTGAATAATACAGAGTGGACTGACTTAAGTCCTCGGTCTACCTCCATCCTTCTGTCCTATCCTCGTGCATTGAAACTCTTGCATCTGCTTCGTTTGACTCATATGATGTCACCACAGAATGGGGGTGTTTTCTCCTCCATAGCTCAAAGCTTCTCTCTCTAGAAATTTTCTTGCAGTGCAGCAACTTGTTTAGCCCACTTTGACTTGGCTCAAGGTACTCTTGTTCGTACTCTCCAGTTTTTCTGGAGTGTCCAATTTCGTTGCATGTTTAGTAGTAAACTTGTCTGCAGAGATGATGATCCTTGAGGTGCCTTTGCCCTTAAAATTTAGCAGAAACGATGAGTTTGTGTGTGTGTGGAATATGTGTTTGCGTCAGGAATATGCGCTTGTGTGTGGGGGCACGTATTATTTTGTATATATGATCTTCAGGGCTTTGTTTAGCAATATCATATAGGCCAAAGCGATTGTGGGTGTGGGGTCGAAGGAAAATGGAAGAGGTTGACTTACAAGCTGTTCTTTCCCTGTCTTAGGTATGGAACCGTCGATGATACTTGGCATTTTTGAGCTCATAAAGAATTACACTGGTCTTGACCAGAAGATGCAAACGCTTCTCTGCGAATGGGACAAGTTAACTGGTAAGGAAGATGATGTAGTTACACAAGTGAAAAACGAAGAATCTAAGCTCGGAAGGAAGAGGAAGAGAGAAGTTGATGACTGGCTACGAGACGTGAAAAGGACAAAAGCCAAAGTATCATGCTTAGAGCGAGAAGTCGCAGATAGAAGATGGTATTCACACGTGAACTTAGTAAATAGAGTGAAGGAGTTGATCAAACAGGTGGATGAACTTCAAAAGCAAGGTGAATTCACTTGTGGACTCACATTAATTGCGGAGGAGAACATTGGATATGAGCTTCCGACAGTGGAATTATCAGGGGACGCTTTTCAGAAGAATCTGAACAAGGTATTATCTCGCCTGAGAGATGACAAAGTGTTGAAGATCGGCATTTGTGGAATGGGCGGTGTTGGGAAAACGGCCCTTGTCACCCACATCCACAATCATCTACTAAAGGAAAGCACCAATGGGAAGGTCCTTTGGGTTACGGTTTCCCAAGAGTGCAGTGTTCATATGTTGCAGGATAAGATAGCCAAATGTCTAGACCATACCCTGTCGAATGTTGATGACCATATTCAACGGGCAGCAGAATTGTCACACCTTCTGAAGAGAGAGAGACATGTCCTTATTCTGGATGACGTATGGTGCTCGTATAGTCTAGAAGAGGTGGGAATTCAGCTTGGCTTCAATGGATGCAAGTTAATTCTGACAAGTCGATCCTTAAACTTGTGTAAGCAAATGGCATGCAGTGACGTGATCAAATTGGAGCCTCTTCCTGAGGATGAAGCCTGGAACTTGTTCATGAGGAATCTCGGACACCCAATTGTCTTCTCTCCGGGAGTGGAAAGTGTCGCACGATCTGTCATGGAGGAATGCAGGGGATTGCCTCTGGGGATCGTGGTGGTTTCAGGAAGCATGAGAGGAACGACAGACATCCAGGAGTGGAGAAATGCGCTAAATGAGTTGAGAGAAGCAAGATTTAATGAAGACTGTATGGAGGAGAAGGTATTTAGAGTTCTAAAGTTCAGTTATACACGTCTGAGTGATCTGATGCTGCAGCGGTGTTTCCTACACCTTGCACTATACCCTGAGGATCACCGAATATCGAGAGAGAACTTGATACGAGATTTTTTCATGGTTGGATTGCTAAGCGACTCCAAAAGTTGGGAAGCGGAGTACGATAGGGCCTACACCATCATCAGTAAGTTAGTCAACGTGTGCCTGCTAGAAAGAATTAAAATATCGAATGCTTATTATAAATGCGACTATTTGAAGATTCATGATTTAGTTAGGGACATGGCTATAAGTATGGTGCGCTCCCGATCAATGATAAAATCTGGGTTGGGTTTGCGAGAACTGCTGAGTGAGGAAGAATGGACAGAGGACTTAGAGAGAGTATCTTTAATGCATAATTTCATAAAGGAGGTACCGGCAGGGGTATCACCAAGTTGTCCTCGGCTGTTGGCACTCCTCATGAATAATAATTACTTCTTGAAAAAGATCCATCATTCGTTCTTTAGCCGCATGCCAACTCTAAAGGTTCTGAACCTGTCTTATACGGGGATTGAGATGTTGCCTGAGTCGATCTCTGACTTGCATAACCTCAGCGCACTATTGCTGCATAAATGCGAGAAACTAAGGTACGCGCCTTCATTGGTGAAACTGAGGGCGTTAAGAACATTGGATCTATCTTGGAGCGGTATTACGAAAGCTCCTGCGGGACTAGAGGGGCTGGTGAATCTCAGAACCCTGGATGCTGGATATTCGAAACTAAAAGAAATACCTGATGGAATTCTGCCCAAACTCTCTCATCTGAAACAGCTTGACCTTAAGAGTGCGGACAGGAGCTTGACAGTGAAGAATGCGAGGGAATTAATCAGTCTGAAAAGGTTGGAGAAAGTGAGGTGCAGGCTTAAGGATATCAGAGAATATAATGCATATGTGGAATATCTAAAGCTACGGGATGGGGATGGCAGTCCCAAGCAGTGGGAACTAATACTACCAATTATATACAAAGAGGAGAATGCCTCCAGGGTCTTTGGTCCTCCTATCTGCAGTAAAACTGTGAGGCTGGGCGCATGTTGTGTCAAGGAAGGAGGAGGTGAAGAGCTTCCTCTGTTCCCGAAAGGCATCGAGTGTTTAAGCATCAAAGATCCTCTGGATGGCATGAGAAACTTGATGGACATTCCGAGCATCAGAGACTTTAAGTTGAGGGTATGTGGGCTAAAGAGAATCCGCGGGATGGAGCATCTGGTGCTATTGTCCTCGAGTTCTCCTTCAGATTATTACGCTCCACTGCGAAGCCTCGAGTATCTGAAATTGGATGCGTTAGATGACCTGCGTGCTCTGGTCGAGACAGTTGCTGCTGCTTCAAGGCCTTTACCAGGGTGGATCTCTGAAGGTAACGCCTTTTGGGGTCTCAAAACAGTCTACATCTACAAGTGCTGCAAAATGAAGAACCTCCTGACCCACACACTGTTGCCCCTCCTTTCAAACCTAGAAAATCTTCACATTCAAGAATGTGAAGTGATGGAGGAGGTCATAGAAGTGACGGAAGCAGATGATCTTACTTCCACTTTAAGCCTCCCTAAGTTAAGGACCTTATGTTTAAGGGATCTTCAGGCACTGAAAAGCATATGTAGGAGGACGATAATGTGTAAGTCTCTCCAAAATGTAACACTGAAACAATGCAAGAAGCTAGAAAGGATAGCGCTTCATGTGCGCCTCCCTCATCAAGGTGAACTACCTGGTGGCAAGGTTAATTCTCTTCAGGCAATTCATGTTGGGAAAGATGAGAAGGAATGGTGGGAGTCGGTGAGGTGGGACAGTCCCCTGGACAAGTCCTTCCTTCGGCCTTATGTGCGATACAGATGACATTTGTGAATTGGAAGCATGCTACTGCAGTAACTTGGCTCTGGTGGACGTGATGTTGTGTGTCGTGTGCTCTCCGTTGCTGCAAGCTATTGGTTCCTCTGCTTGCTGTTCTCAACTCAGAAAGGGTGGTGCTGCTCAGATGTGAATTTATATATATAGACACATGATTGTTTCCCTGTAGGTTCTCCAGTTTTGTATCTAATGTAAGATGTATGTGTCACGGGCCGATCAATCTCGCGTTCCCTAACCCGTGCGGCCTTAGGAATTTCTTCCCAAGTCAGCCTTCCCCACACTCAACTCACAAGAACCCTTTTAGAGAGAGAAACTCTAGAGAGAGAAGCTCTGGATTTCTATTGCTTCTTGAAAGAATGAGGTGATCCAATGAGGGGGAGGAGACCCCTTCTTATACAAGTACCGGACTGACAGTATCCGTAGATCTCTCCCCGATCTTACGGTGGAGATCGTATCTCCCCAACTACCCAACTACCTCATTAATTACAGAGGTTTACAATTACAGTATCGCCCACCCCCAGGAGTATTCTAGAACACATCAAGAAACCCTAATACTTAGAACATTCGGGACTCGCTTTCTCGTTCAAGGTTCGGTCACGGTCCATCGTCCAGGAAACCTCATGAACGATCCATTTCTTTGGGCCGTGACATTCTCCCCCACTTATTCGGGCGACGCCCTCGTCGCGTCTTTGGCGTGGAAAGTATCGATATGCTTTTTGAACTGCCAAAGAGCTTCTTCAGGCTCCCAACTTGCTTCACTCTCCGGAAGACCCTTCCATCGGATTAAGTATTCTCGCTTCGGCGCACGATATTTCTTCCGTATGACTCGATCCGCCATGATGAAGTCGACATCTCGATCATAGGAGGTTTTTGCTCCAAGCGGCGCTCGTTGCGACTCCCCTCGATCCGGGTCCTCCTCGTCTACACGGAAAGGTTTAAGCATACTCACATGGAATACCGGATGTACCTTGAGTTTTGGTGGCAGTTCCAGTTTGTATGCGACTTTTCCGACTCGATGCAACACTCGAAATGGCCCCTCGTAACGACGTATAAGCCCTTTATGCACGTCCTTGTATCGAAGAACTAGGTGTAGCTTGGCCAACACCAAGTCCCCGGCTTGGAACTCCACGTGCCGTCGCTTCTTATCGGCCCACTTCTTCATGCGCTTCGAGGCCTTGTGTAGACACGTTTGTGTCAAGTCCGCTTGCTCATGCCACTCCTTGGCAAACTTGAAAGCGGATGGGCTACTCCCCTTGTAACCCGTTGCAACCGTACTCGGGGTGAGTGGTTGTTGTCCCGTTACGATTTCAAAGGGACTTTGGTTCGTGGACTCGCTCTTCTGAAGATTGTAGGAGAATTGGGCAACGTCGATCAACTTCGCCCAATTCACTTGCGTCGTACTTACGTAGTGTCGGAGGTACAACTCCAAGAGTGCATTGACCCGCTCCGTTTGTCCATCGGTTTGGGGATGCAAACTCGTGGAGAAATTAAGATCCGACCCTAATAATTTAAAGAGCTCGGTCCAGAATCTACCCGTGAATCGAGGGTCGCGGTCGCTCACGATCATTTGCGGCACTCCCCAATATTTGACGACATGCTTCAGGAATAGCTTGGCCGCCTCCTCGGCCGGACAATCTTTTGATGCGGGCACGAACGTCGCATACTTGGAAAACCGATCTACCACAACCATGAGAGTCCGACACCCATCGGATTTTGGCAGGTTGACAATGAAGTCCATGGAGACACTCTCCCATGGACGCTCTGAGATGGGAAGTGGCTCCAAAAGCCCCGCCGACGACCGTTGCTCGAGCTTGTCTTGTTGGCATACAAGACATGTCCGTACATATGCCTCCACGTCGTCGCGTAGGTGAGGCCAATAGTAACGATCCTCCAAGAGTGCCATAGTGCGGTGGATCCCCGGATGACCCGCCCACTTTGAATCGTGACACTCCCGTAGGATTTCCTTCCGTAGCTTCCCATATAGTGGCACGTACAATCGCCGTCCCTTGGTGTAAAGCAAGTTGTCTTCACACCAAAATTGTCGGGTTTTGCCCTCCCGTGCATGGTCGATGAGTGCCTTGGCCGTTGGATCATGTTGGAGTCCCTCCTTGATCCGTTCATCCCATGGATTCTTAGGACGACTTACAAGTGACGATGCTAGCTCACTCCTTCGGCTAAGCGCATCGGCCACAGAATTTGCCTTCCCCGGCTTGTACTCGAGCACATAATCGAACTCTGCCAGGAAATCTTGCCAACGAGCTTGCTTCGGGCTCAACTTCTTCTGGATTTGGAAGTAACTCGTGGCCACATTATCCGTCCTCACGACGAATCGGGATCCCAAGAGGTAATGCCTCCATGTACGAAGACAATGGACCACCGCGGTCATTTCCTTCTCTTGGACCGTATACCGTCGTTCGGTATCATTCAGCTTTCTCGACTCAAATGCTACCGGGTGACCATCCTGCATGAGAACACCACCAATAGCGAAATCGGAAGCATCGGTCTCTACCTCGTAGGGTTTGGCGTGATCGGGTAGCACGAGCACCGACTCTTCGGTCATAGTTTGCTTCAACCGATCAAACGCCCTTTGGCATCGAGTCGTGTTGTAGACGGATGCGGAAAAACAAAAGACAGAACACGGGGATTTACGTGGTTCGATCACGAAGTGATCTACGTCCACGGGTGAGGCAAGACAGATTCCACTATAATCAAAAGAGAGTACAAATTTCAGAAGTCGAAATAACGACAAAACCTCACGGCTCACCAAAACTCTCTGAAAGCAAAACTCTCTGTTTTTAACAATGAGAAAACCTAGCCACAGTACAAATAGGGCTCCCGAAATTTTTCTCGGGGGCGTAGCCCCCGAACCCCCCGCGCATTGGTTCGCTTCCTCCAGCTTGGGCGGTCCGCTATGGAAATTTGTTCGCTTGCTGCGGGTTGGGCCTATCGGCCCAACCCTTCGCGTCGCGAACTAAATCTCAATTTTCTTTCCACTTTCGGGTCGCACAAAAATATGTCGGGTCGGGTCATAAACCGGACCGAGTACATAAATTCAAGACATATTTAACAGGTCATCCACTCCCACGGCTTCTCCTTCTTCAACATATCCGTGAGTGACACGGTGATGCTCGAATATCCTCGGACGAACCGTCGATAGTAGTTGGTGAGGCCAAGGAATGACCTTAGATCCGTCACCTTGGTCGGCGGCTTCCAATCCACAATGGCCTTGATCTTGGCCGAGTCCATCCGTACACGTCCACCCCCGACGATGTGTCCCAGGAATGGAACTTCCCGCTGTGCGAAGGCACATTTCTCCCGCTTGACATATAGATTGTTCTCCCGCAGAACTTGGAAGACTCTCTTCAAATGCTCGATGTGTTCCTTGAGCGTCCGGCTATACACCACAATGTCATCAAGATAAACCACGACGAATTGATCTAAGAATGGGTGGAGTACCTTGTTCATGAGCGTGCAAAATGTGGCCGGAGCATTTGTCAAGCCGAATGGCATGACGAGGAACTCATATGATCCATACCGCGTCACACAAGCAGTCTTCGGTTCATCCCCTTTTGCAATCCGCACTTGATAATATCCCGATCGAAGATCAAGCTTGGTGAACCATTGTGCTTCTCCAAGTTGATCGAACAAGTTGGCAATAAGAGGGATTGGGTACTTGTTCTTGATCGTCAGCTTGTTCAACGCCCGATAGTCGATGCACATCCGGAGTGATCCATCATGCTTCTTCTGAAATAGGACCGGGGCGCCAAACGGAGGCTTCGATGGTCGGATATACCCCGCATCGAGCAACTCCTTGAGTTGTCTTCTTAGTTCTTCTAATTCGGGAGGCGCCATGCGGTATGGAGCCATGGCGGGTGGTCGAGCATCAGACATGAGCTCGATCTTATGATCCACCTCCCTTTGAGGCGGAAGCTTCTTCGGGAGTTTGGGGGGCATCACATCCTTGAAGGAATTGAGGACTCGGGTTACCTCCGTTGGGACATCACTCCCTTCACCCTTTGGATCCTCGACTTTCAAGGTTGCTAGAAAAGTAGCCTCCCCTTTCCTCGCTCCCTTAGTAACTTGCATTGCCGATATTATTTTCTGGTCGCCCAACTCTCGTTTGATCGGGATCACACATTGACAACGTGTGTCCAAGATACAAATACAATCGGCGAATGGGATGATAAGAGCATCTATCCTATCAAGGAATCCTAAACCAATGACAAAGTCATAGTCGTCAAGTGGAATTACCTCGATCATTTCCTTGCTCTTCCATTGCCCGAGTTGGAACTCCACATCCTTAGCCAACCCATTGGTAGGGACTTCCTTGGAGTTCACCGTCTTGAGCCAACCGGCTCCTTTCTCAACCCGAAGATTGAGTTTCTTTGCAGCCTCTTCCGAGATAAACAGATCGGATGCTCCCGTGTCGATGAGCGCACTCATCTTGGTTCTCCCGATCGTCACGTCCGCGAACATCAATCCCTTGGGCTTGTTCGCCCTTTTGGACTTTATGGAACTTAGGATTCGCAACGTACCGAGTCGTGCCTCCTCTCGTTCCTCCTCGTGCCTCCTCTCGTTCCTCCTCGTGTGCCTTGACCATCGCGGCTAGTTTGCCTCGAGTTGGACAATCACGAGCCATGTGCGCACCGTCGCACAAAAAGCACTTGAAGGTACGTCCCTTCTTGTGTTCTCCTCCGCTCGACTCCGCCTTCGCCCTTGGATGGGCCGTTGATGGTTTGCTTCCACTTGGACGGTGGAATTTGTTACGATCTCCCCCACCAACGCCCTTGTCCCTTGGTCGGGTATCCGGCTTGCTTACGGAAGTAGGTTTATACTCCACCATGGCTTCAGCTACGGACATGGCCGTCGAAAGATCTCTTGCATTGCACCGCTTTAGCTCTTGCTTCACCCATGGTTTTAGACCACCCATGAATTGGAAGTAGGCCTCCGTGTCATTCATGGACGGAATTTGGAGTAGCAACTCCGAGAACTTCCGAACATACTCGCGAGCTCCCCCCTTTTGTTCAAGGCGCCGGAGTTCATCTCGAGCTTCTTCTTCCGCATAAGCGGGATAGTATTGTCGTCAAAATTTCTCGACGAACAATTCCCATGTAGTGATCGGTGTACCACTCCGATCATCACTCCTACGACGCCACCATAATAGTGCATTATCAGTTAAGTACATGGCTGCGGTACTTACCCGGATCGCACCATCGGTGATTCCCATCGCTAGGAAGTATTGCTCCATGTACCATAGGAAGTTGTCCACGTCTTTGGGCGTCCGCGAGCCTTTAAACTCCTTTGGCTTCGGGGTATCCACTCGTGGAGCGGTTTGCACGGCGACTACCCCGTTCACACGTGCTCCTTCCATTTCGGCGACCTTCGCCTTTAGTTCGGCCATCTCTACGCGCATGGCCTCCACCAAGGCCTCCAAGGCATCGTCCTGTTGCTCAAGTTCTTTGATGGCATCAGTCAAGTTGCCCAGCATCGCCTTCCGGAGTTCTCCCACGCCAGAACTTAGCTCTTGCACTTCGGCCTCAAGCTCTCCTGTTCCGGACTCGCCTCCTTCGATGCGTACAGCAAGATCCTCGACTCTTCCTTGGACATCTCCCACGACGATCTCCATTTTCGCCAAACGGGTCTCCAAGTCACCAGCCATATCCCTTGAATTTGAGCTATCACGGTCTTCCCGTGCCTCGGCACCTTGCCTCTCGGTGGCCTTCCCACGATCATCGCTCACGCCCTTCTCGGTTTGTGACGATACATCGGATCGTGGCTTCGCAGCGCCCTTGGCCATCTTAGCTCTGATACCACTTGTCACGGGCCGATCGATCTCGCGTTCCCTAACCCGTGCGGCCTTAGGAATTTCTTCCCAAGTCAGCCTTCCCCACACTCAACTCACAAGAACCCTTTTAGAGAGAGAAACTCTAGAGAGAGAAGCTCTGGATTTCTATTGCTTCTTGAAAGAATGAGGTGATCCAATGAGGGGGAGGAGACCCCTTATTATACAAGTACCGGACTGACAATATCCGTAGATCTCTCCCCGATCTTACGGTGGAGATCGTATCTCCCCAACTACCCAACTACCTCATTAATTACAGAGGTTTACAATTACAGTATCGCCCGCCCCCAGGAGTATTCTAGAACACATCAAGAAACCCTAGTACTTAGAACATTCGGGACTCGCTTTCTCGTTCAAGGTTCGGTCACGGTCCATCGTCCAGGAAACCTCATGAACGATCCATTTCTTTGGGCCGTGACATATGGCTCATGGTAGAGGAGGATGATCTGTTCACCTTCGACTCATCGTCTGTCTTTTGAGCTCTACTTCCTGATCCATCACAGCTAGAATCATCTACAGCTTACCCATTTCGTGCTTGTCTACACTTTCCTTCGCCAAGTGGCGAGCACATTTGTTCAACTGTTTCACTGCATTCGTTGTGCGAACTCATATCACATTAGGATATCCATCACAGCTAAGCTTTGGAGGTCACTGAGGATTATCGGCTTAAGTTTCTACTCGATACGCAAATTCGCTGAACAAACCTTATCGTATCCTTAAGTTGCAGAAATGTTTTTATACAAAGAAAGTACAGAAAAACAACTAAAAGAATGAAAAGAGTAAGACTAGCAGCTGGAGAGATCCAAGTGATGCCATGGAAAGTTGGTCACGGGTTATGATGTCGCTGTTAGGGACGTCGACTGGTGAAGCAGCTCTTCATGGTACCTTCTCGTACAGAAACCTCCAAAGAAACCAGCAATTCTGTTTGTCCGGTGTAGTCATTTTAGTCATGACTGAATGGTGGAGGAAAGCTTCTGCGGAGGATAAAGAACAAAAATTTAAACGCCCGCCAAGTTTGACCGATCTTTCAACGAAAGTGAATCAGAAGCCATAGCGTCTGATGAGGCTAACTCTTTAACCACATGATGGCGTAGCGACTATTAATACCCACAAAACCAACGTTTCCCTTCTCCATAAAAAGATGGCTTTTTGTTATCAAGAGTCCCTGAAACGTGCGCGTAACGATTACAAACGGAGAATAAAAGCAATGGCTTAACGAGACACAAGTCAAAGCAATACATAGATTATTGGACAGTTCTACCGTTGAACAGGACAAAAATCGAAACGCCGTAGAATATGGAAAGAGCTTGCAATTGTCAAGACCCATTGTTAACGAAATTTTGACGAACAACTTGTTAAATCGGCAACACTTTCAGAAAAAATACCCACGATTATTGGATCGTTTTAAAATATTAACTATTTCAATAATGAATCAGTGTTAATTTTTTTTTGTTTTCGTCAGAGTATCAGTGTTAAGTTTGGTACCTCACCAAAGTTACTAATTCATGTAGAAAATTATTTACGCGTTTTACTGCATTTTTCCCGATTATTAATTCTTATTTGTGTGATTTAGCTCAACGTTCAAGTTACTAATTCTTATTCGTGAGGAATGTGGGACGTGATGTTCTGTCCTCTGCTGAAGTAGAGAACGGGTTGCAAGGTCAGTTGCTAAGGTGTGCGCGGTTCTGCCACTTGGGATCGTGGTGAATTCGGGAAGCATGCGAGGAAAGGAGGACATTCGCGCATGGAGAAATGCAGTGACAGAGTTAAGAAATGCACCGAAAGGAAAACCATATATATCATGACATATGGACATTGGATTGATGTTCATAATCGACCTACGTATCGAGAAATGACGTACACTTAGGGACCGGTTCTGTTTCGGGGATTGATTACGATTGATGCTAATATTGGGGCTTAACCATAGACTACAGCTGATGTAGTTTCGAGGCCTTGTCACTTGGCGAAGCGTGACTGAAATGTTTTACAATGAGTACACCCGTCAAATGGGTGGGTTGGGTTAGTTTTGGGTCGGGTCGAATATGGGTCAACCCATATTCGACGCCCATATTAGACCCATTTAATCCGTTTTGACTCATTTTCATACAATGCAAATATAGGGACCCATACCCTACCCGACCCATATTACTAGAACACATTAATATTTTGAGAAAACTCATACCCATCCATTTAATTCACTTTAACTTCTTCACATGTATATGCTATTAGAATAAAAACTCCACGTCAAATTAAAAAAACAAATTAAATAACTATACGTACACAACTGAGCAGCCTTGCACAGCCAGTAAGCACATAAGAAAAATTGCTTCAAATTGAAAATCCAAGCCAGTACAACAATTCTGAGTATCCCTTGTGTTGTAATGCACTGGATAGGATGAAACATAGTATGTAGACAAGAAGATACACCAAATAAGCATAGCATCTAATCACACATTAAGTCATAGGCAGATGGGTCAATCAATTGAGCTTCCCCTAAATCTGGCTTAAGTCGCGCAACATGTGTATAGCTCATACCATGTCAACGAAAAACCCACAAGATGCAGTACTCAAGATGTAGTCATGAATCACCCTTTATTCTATCACAATCAACCCTCTCGACTATTTTAGGACACTATCATAGAACTTATGGTGGCTGGGCGATGAGCAGACACAAACACAAAAACCCCCAAGAAAAACCATGAAAATCCGAACGAATACATTACCTTCGTGAGCATGCCGAAACCCTAGCGCTTGAAGTAAGTTCTTCCTCCCTATGGTAAAGAGGAGGGAAACGGAGATGAAGCGAAGCGTGACGAGTGGCGAAGGGCGGCGAGCGACGAGCGGCGAAGCGCGGCGAGCGACAAGTGGCCAAGGCGACGAACGACGAGCGGCAAAGCGCGGTGAGTGGCGGCGAAGCGCGGCAAGTGGCCAAGGCGGCAAGTGACGAGCGGCAAAGCAAGCGCGGCAAGCGGCCAACAAAAAGCGTGGGTTGGGAGTGAAGCGTCATTCGTGGATGAGTGCCTGAGCAGGTAACATGGATCGTGAGTTTAGAAAATATGAATTAAAATATGGGTTAGCTAGTGACCCATATTTTAACCCATTTTTTGGGAATTATATATTCTCTAATGCATTTAAGCCCATTTTTTAGAAAAGTAAGTTACCCAAATAGATATAAGCTTTCTAAAATTGAGTTATAAAATGGATACATGACCCATTTTGCCAGCCCTAACCATGAGCGATGGGTTGGATATATTTAATCATTTACGATATTGAAATGACTAGTGATAAGTGGTATTGCATGCTAGCCTAAGCGTGATTTCGACAGATTGGTTTTGGCTCGCTCTATGTGTTCACAACGAGTGTGATAGGGGTGGCTTAGGATCTATTTTGCTATTCGAATAAAGCTTATTGGATGGAATTTAAAGAAATTCTAGTTTGGCATACATACTATGTATAAGAGCTCGTACTTTTAAAATGTGAATAACAATCGCAAACAACATAGGGTAAATTATTATAACAGGTGTTAATCTCATGAAAATTAAATAAACATTGGTTACTCACTAAATAAGAGCAACTAAAAAGTAAAGCTAAAGTTAAACGGTAACTTAATCTTGAAGATTTGGTAAATCACTCAATTCAATACTGCTCATTTACTGTAAGACTTGTTAACTTTAATACAGTAGTAACTTTAACAAAAAAATATAGGTAAGTTCTTATAACAATTGGTAATTTTGAAACAAGCAATTAAAGGTTGGTTGATAGACTCAAATAGGAGTTAATATTTTTTTTTTATCAAATCTCAGCAACTTTAACATGCTAATAAACTACCAAGTAAATATTTCTAAATTATAGAAACAGTGAGTAAATAAAACAATCAAATAACTATCAGCATTTCCACAAAACTGTTGGTAAAACAGATTATAACAATTACCCACACTATTAGAGAATTATCTACACGGAACAATATTTCGTGTTTTCACGCACGAAACATTAGATATCTACAGAGATTATGTTTGCTTAGAGGTAGTTTGGTTACTTTGCTTTTGTTTTCATTTATAAAGTGAAAATGACAAAAATGATCTTTAAACTTTGATCCAATGTGCAATGTCGTCCTTAGACTTTTAATTTATTTAATGTAATTTATGAACTATTGGTAAATGTTCAATTTAGTCCCTAAATCATATGAAAATGTTCAATGTTTTTTTTATAAGGAAAAAAATGTTCAATGTTATCCTTTTGTTAATTCAAGTAACAGAATCTACTGATGTGATTTTCAATTTGTTAAGTTTGAACGGTGGATAAGTTGAAAAAAAAAGTTACGTGTGTATTATTTAATTAAGATATTCATTTCAAATCAGGATATAATAATTCACGTCTTTACTTAACGATGGACATGTTAATGTCCTAAGTTTTTTTTCTTTTTCTAAAATAGATGGATAAAAAAGATGAGTCTGTTGACTCGTCATTTTTAAAAATCTAGCTAACTCAACGTATAATAATTCGCGTCATCAAATAGCATATGATTTGTCATCTGAGCAAACAGAAGGACAACATTGAGCATTTGCTAATAGTTTAGGGACTATATTGAACAAGTTAAAAGTTCAATGATGACATCGCACATTGGATAAAAATTCATATATCATCCATGTCATTTTTTCAAACGACAAATTAGGGGTTTCTAATTAATTCAAACATTTCTTAATTGGAAGTAATGTTTTGTTGCTCCCAATAATGTGTTTATTTAACATCATTTTCATTAAAGAGAATTTTTTGTGTCTAACTTCTACTTTATACTTTTGGGTTAATATCATGAAAAACCCAAAACTGGTACATTTGTAATAAATTTATCTACAAACTAATCTTTTTACCATAAAAAATCTTAAACCGGTACACTTGTGACTAATTTACCCTCTATTATATTGGATTAATACCATGAACAACTACAAATTAATAAACCTGTGACATACGGAGGGGTAAAATCCCAAACTAATATACCCTTCAACTGTTACGTGTCATTAAATTCAGTAATTTAATGGTAAAATTTAACGGAAACTAATGGAGGATAAATTTATTACAGGTGCATCATTTTAGTGTTTTTCGTGATCAAAAAATTAATTCAATATAAATTTACTATAAATATATTAATTTAGGATTTTTTGTGATATTAATCCTATACTTTTTTAGGTCCCATTGTCTTCCCTTCAGTCCTCCCTAGTGTTTTTATTCCTTCCTGGTGAGTAATTTAAATCAGGGATAACTTTCGACCAAAAAAAAAGATCGGGACAACTGTACCAGTTGACTTAAAGTCAATGCTCAAGTCCTGTAAGTCCATGAAGAAGTTTCCGCTTCTCTGCAAACCCACACCAGTTGCTCTCTCTCTCTCTGTCGAATTTGAGCTGCAGTGTCACCGTCGGTCTTCTCTCTTTGCATCTTGTTCGTCGGAAGTTCTTCCGCAAGTATCGGTGCGGTTGGCTCCAGGTACACTCGTCGTTCCTCTCTTTACGTATCTAAAGCCCAGTTTTCTTTTGCACGCAATAATTGTGTGAATCAATGAGCGAAGGTCGGGCGCGTTTGCCTTCCAGTAGTGTTATAGAACTTTTAGACTGAGTCGATCCATCCTTACACTCTTGATCTACTGGAGTAGTCAGAGTTTTTTGATGTACGAGGTTAATGTTGAAATGCACGTGCGAGTTGTGTTAGAGATCGAAGAATTGATGTGATGTGAAGTAATTAATATATTTTAATTGGCTCTAATACCATTTGTTGCAAGCGCGTAGTGGAACTCCGATATCTAATATCTAGAGAGATGACCAAGAGGCTAGAAAAAGAAAGGGACAAAAGAATAGGAAAATAAAAAAAGGGTTAATATCACGAAAAACTCCAAACTGATACACATATGATAATTTTACTCTAAACTAATTTTTGACCACAAAAAACTTCAAACTTATACACTTATGACAAATTTATCCTGAATTAATTTTTTGCCCACTAAAAATTCCAAACTGGTACACATGCGATAAATTTATCCCGAACTAATTTTTTTATTACAAAAAAATACCAGGTTGATACACCTGTGATAAATTTACCCTCCGTTAAATTGGATTAAAACCACGAAAATAAGTCACAGATCACAATATTATATTCTGAACAAGAGGACACAAAGTGCAACAAAGTCTCCTCGAGTAAGAAACAGGTAGAGAAGGTTCCATTAAATTACTATCTATTTTGCTAATAGTTGTGGATGATCTGTCATTAAGAAGAAACGCAGAGCACAGCAATTTCCTAGGACTTGTGCTATTGGAACAAAGCACTGAGAGCTGGCCGGGTTTGAATAGGAGTTTCATCTCTTTGCCTAGTGATCATCTTCTCCGATGCACGCATTCTACATCTCCAGTGTCTTCTTTCTCGACTCAAGAGTAATCTGTAATTTCATCTTTTAGTCGATGGAAGGTTCATCTTCCGGTCTCTCCACTTCTTGTCCGTGGATGTACGATGTGTTCTTGAGCTTTAGAGGCGAAGACACCAGGAGAAACTTCACCGACCACCTTTATCACGCCCTTAAAGATGCCGGAGTCAACACTTTCAGAGACAGTGATGCGCTTACCCGAGGAAAAGTAATTTCATCTGAACTTGGAAAAGCCATTCAAGGGTCAAGGATATCAGTGATTGTTTTCTCGAGGAACTATGCTCATTCAAGATGGTGTCTCGAGGAGCTCGTGAAAATAATGGAGTGCAAGCAGGAGCTGGGGCAGTTGGTTATTCCCGTGTTCTATGACATCGATCCTTCAGATGTGCGAAAACAGACAGGCAATTTTGCGGAGGCATTTGCTAATCTCGAAGAGCGATTCAAGGAAGAGAAGGACAAAGTTGCTCAGTGGAAGGCTGCTCTCACACAAGTGGGAAATTTATCAGGCTGGGATCTCAGAAATGTTGCAGATGGGTAATTCTATTTGACCTTAATTTGTAAATTGGGGTTCAAGAATATTATATCCTAATTTATCCATCATCTAAGAATTCGACTACAGTTTATTAGAATTGATTCTTATATGACATCAAGAAAGTACAATCCAATACATTTTTGTAATCATCAATTAATGTGAATTTGACAAAACTTTCAAAGGCATAATGTTGAACTTGGGACTATGGCAGTCCTTGATTTGGCATAATTAGCTTTGATATCTTCAGACCAAGATCAAAGAAAGCACGGTACATGAAATCTAGATTTTCCTAATTCCTTAGAAACTCACTTTAGGCATTTTTATGCTTTTGTTGTCAAAAGTAATGGCTGGAGAGATTTTGATAAATTTCTCAATGATCTATCACATTCCTATGCAGTTTGTGCGTCAATCCTATAATAAGTTTTAACATTACAGGCATGAAGGGAAGTTTATCAGGAAAATCGTTGACGATGTGCTGAAACGGTTAGTCCTTTACACTGATGCTGATGGGAAGATGGATAGCCTTCGTCGAAAGCTGGAGAGACTGACTAGCAGGGAATCCGACGTCCTCACGGAAGTTGAATATGCAGAATCAAGGCTCGGAAATAAAAGGAAGAGAGAAGTCGAGAACTGGCTGGGAAATGTCCAGAGAGTAAAGGACGGCATCTCGGAAATAGAACCACCAGTTGCAGACGGGGGAGTTTGTCCACAGGTAAGCTTGGTGAATCAAATAAACCGATTGACCACGGAGGTGGAGGAACTCATAGAGCAAGGTGAATTTTCTGGAGGGCTCACGCACGTTGAAGAAGATACCGGGGCATATGAGTTGTTGACTGTGGAATTAGTTGGTGAGGCTTTCCCACGAAATCAAGATAGAGTGCTGTCTCGTTTGAGGGAAGATGACGTGTTGACCATCGGCATTTGTGGTATGGGTGGAGTTGGAAAAACAACCCTCGTCACCCATGTCCATAACCATCTCCTAAAGGCAAGCACTAGGAGGAAAGTATGCTGGGTAACAGTGTCCCAAGAATGCGATGTTCCCACATTGCAACGAAGGATATCGGAATGTTTTAACCATGCCCTGAGAGAGGAGGAAGATAAAATCAAACGGGCTGCCGAATTGTCACACTTGCTGAAGAAAGAAAGCACTGTCATTATTTTAGATGATCTATGGCACGCTTATGATCTGCAGGAGGTTGGAATTCCACTTGGTGTGAATGGATGTAAGTTAATCCTAACAACTCGGTCCTTGGACATATGTCGGCAGATGGAGTGCGATGAACTGATCAAGTTAAAGTCCCTTCCTGAAAATGAAGCCTGGCAACTGTTTGTAAAAAATCTCACACGAGGAGTTGTTTTCGCTCCTGAAGTAGAAAGTGTTGCGAAGTCTGTTGCAAAGGAATGTGCAGGATTGCCTCTTGGTATAGTGGTGGTTTCTAGAAGTATGCGAGGGAAGGAGGAGGACATTCACGAGTGGAGAAGTGCCTTGAAAGAGTTAAAAGAAGCAAGGTTTGAAGGTAAAGGCATGGATGATAAGGTATTCAGAGTATTAAAGTTCAGCTTTGATCGCCTGCACGATCCGGTTGTGCAACAGTGTTTCCTGCATCTGGCACTGTACCCTGAGGATTTTGAAATCCCGACCGCAGACTTGCTGCGAAATCTTGTTTATCTTGATTTCTTTAGTGACTTGAAAAGTCGACAAGCACAGTACGATAGGGGTCACACCGTTGTGAATAAATTAGTCAACGTCTGCTTGCTGGAAAAATTACGGGTTTCCTATTATGAGGGTTTGAAGATGCACGATTTAGTTAGGGACATGGCGATCAATATGATGGGCTCTCAATGCATGGTGAAAGCCGGGCTAGGATTGTGCACAATTCCAGCGCAGGAAGAATGGTTTAAGGACTTGGAGAAAGTATCCTTGATTAAAAATTCAATAGCAGCAATACCAGCAGTGAGATGGCGCAGCTGGGATCTGCCTCAACTTTTGGAGCTTTATATGAGTTCTAATGGCTTGGAAAGGATAGAGGGTTCATTCTTTAATTGCATGCCCGCTCTTCAAGTTCTGGACCTGTCCATGACGTATATTGAGATGTTGCCCACTTCAATCTCTAACCTGGTGAACCTCACGCATTTGTTACTGCGTCATTGTAAATGCTTATGGTGCGTGCCTTCATTAGCAAATATGAGGGCATTAAGAACGTTGGATTTCTATGGCAGTGGAATTGAAGAAGTCCCTGAAGGGCTGCACGAATTGGTGAATTTAAGATGCCTGGATTTTGGTGAGTCAAGACTAAAGAAATTGCCTCCTGGAATTCTGCCCAAGCTCTGTAACATGCAAACCCTAAATCTTAAGGGTTGGTGCGACAGCTTGACAGTACAGGCACAGGAAATAATGAGTTTGAGCAAGTTGGAGAAGCTGAGTTGCAAGTTTGGCGATGTCCAAAGCTATGACTTGTATGTGAAACATTTACAGGCTGGCAGTCCCAAGGAGTGGGAAATTGAGTTAATTGAAGGTACTGGGGATTGTAATATCGGGTATGCGGACGTTCTCATTTCCAGTAGAACAGTGAGGCTACGTGGGTGTCGTTTCGGAGGAGATGGACCTAAATCCCCCCCTCTGCTCCCAAATGATGTCCAGCACTTGGAGGTCCGAGGTGCAGTTGATGAGCTTAGGAGCCTGACGGACATTCCAAGCATAACAAACTCAAAGCTGACGATGTGCGCACTGAGCGGGATACACGGCATGAAGTATGTGGTGTCACAATCCTCATCTTCTCCTCTTCCAAGCCTAGAGTTTCTCAAACTTGTAGGCATGATGGATCTATGCATGCTAGCTGCGGAAGAACCCTGTGCTGTTGCGCCTGCAGTCCCAGGAGTGCTATATGAAGGTGACAAGTTTTGGGGTCTCAAGGTACTCACTATCTTTGAATGCCAAAAAATGAAGAGGCTCCTGACGCATGTGTTGCTACCCCTCCTTGCAAACCTGGAGACGCTTTCTATCAGTTATTGTGATCAAATGGAGGAGGTCATAGCAATGACGGAAGTAGATATGGAGCGTCAGGAAGAGGGGGACACCAGAGGGAGCTATGCGAGGAGTGAGGCCAATCATGTTCGTCTCGCTTCCGCTCTATCCCTCCCTAAGTTGAAAACCTTAAAGTTAGGGAGTCTTCCTGCACTAAATATCATCTGTAGGGCAACGATAAGTTGTCATTCTCTCCAAAGAATATCCCTATTTGGATGTCCGAAGCTAGAATGCATATCCCTCCGTGTGCAACTCCCTCGAGATGGGGAACCTCCTCCTGATTGTCTACAAGAAATTGAGATTCGAAGAGGTGAGGAGGGATCGTGGGAACCGGTGGTGTGGAACCATCCCCTTTCCGAGTCCTTTGTTGACCCGTATGCTGGATACCGCAGGTGGTGACAGAATTGTGTTTTTCTTCGTTGATGTGGGTACATTATGCACGCACTTCACCGCAACTGTTGGATTGTTAAATTGTGCGGGTCATGTAGGACACGCGTGATCCAAGGGATGTGATAATGTCCAACTTGTGTATGACGCACACCATATACGCTAGTCTATATATATCTTGTCCGTATTTGTATATGTTAATCAAAGTGATTCCTCACTTTAATCTTTCTCAAAAAAATTCACGTATAACGTTTTTTTTGGCCAAAAAAATGGGTCATTAACCTAATGGACTAGGTTACCGTGCCATAATTTATGTGCTCGCTTAAGCTATTAAATCTCTTCTACTCAATTTGAGAAAATTGTGCAAAAAATCTTAGACCTATTGCAATTTGGTTAATTTAGTCCTAAATCTTTTAATTTTGCCAATTGAGTTTTAAACATTTTTACGTTTTGGTAATTGAGTCCATCCGATCAATTTTGACTGGAAATCACTGACGTGGGCGCTAGTTGTCTTTCACCCAAGCCCAAACTACCAATAGAATACAACGGAACCGTCGTGCCTTCCTATCAATTGAGAGTATGAACCACACCCCAATGCTAAGACCGTGATGTCGTGCCAAGAAGCAAATGAGTAAAATGAAACTGAAATCCTAAATTAGTATTCAATTGTCAATTCCCATCTTAGTACCTCGAATGTTTCGCTAATCCTGACCATAAACTGAGCTGCCTTTCTCACGTCATTTTGGATTGTAAATTCTAGGTTGCTGTCTCTAAAGCAGGTTGGAATGGACGATATCAAAGCAGAAAGAATGGACAAAAAACTTTGAGAAAATTCGGCTCCGCACTATAACATCTTGAAGTTTCTTATCAACCTCATGTCCTCCTCTCAATTTTGTAGGCCTCGTGGTACAATGTCGTGACATGCATGAAATTGAGAGGTAACATGGCTCGAAGGCATCAGCTCGTCGCCAATGTCTCCCAAATTCTCAACTTTCTCTGAAATTCGAGTTTCTGGGATTTCCTGTCGTAAGTGGTCCGTCGATCTGACTGGTTCTATTAGGACTTGGGTTCCACAAGAATGTTGCGCACTCAAAAAGGATCTCATACGTGATCAATAGTTGTTAAGCTCGTGCAAGAGCTTCTGTTTTGGTGAGAGAGGTTTCGGAGAAAATAAATAAGAACGGCAATTTAAAACTGGACTAAAGCCATCCCCATGAAAAGACTTGTCTTCCATAATGCTTCGTCTCCTTGTCCATTGATATGATCATTAGGACAACCGCATTTTACCACCCCTATTGACAATAGTTGCTCTCTATGCAGCTAATTCCAAGTTCCAACCCACGTTACCTCTCAATATCATCCGCCAAACATAGAATGAAAATAAAATAAAATAACTCAAAATCACAATAGAAGCAAGCAATGAGAGGTTGCTATTACTTCATAAAGAAGAAACCTCTCTTGACCATGCTACAGAACGATGCATTTTAAGCACTTAATCTTTTGCAATTTCTCTGACTAAAGATTCAAAAAAACTTCATAATTTTACATTCCATTGCGGCGTTTTGATTTATTGTACCCTCCTCAACGAAAAAAATGTCAAATATTAAGATTCTTGACGATTGACATATAAAATGGTTGAAAACTTGAAGAAGGCAAAGTCATGAAGTTATCTGCCATTAGAAAAGATTCAGAAATCATGAGTTGTTAAGGGCGCGCATGGAATCCATTCTAGAATAGAAATTCTGTTCCAGAATGGATTCCGGAATAGAAATGCGTTTGTTAAAAAATTTCCGGAATGCATTCTGGAGCAATTTTCACATTCTGGAATAAAAATGCGTTTGTTAAAAATACTTGATTCCAGAATGCATTCTTGATTTCAGAATGCATTTTTTATTCCAGAATGAGTTTTGGGCAAGAAAAAGAGAAGCTACTTTTTATAGCTTCTCTCTTCCAGAATGCATTCTCCCTATTTTCTCTCTTTTTCTCACTAATTTTTTTTTCAAAAAATGCACAAAAATTGAAAAATTCCAGAAAAATTCATAAAAATTTCCAAAAAATAAAAAAAAGTCAAGATTTTGAGAAAATAGGAAATTTGGTGAATTTTTTTTTAAAAAATATAAAAAAATCAAAAATTTCAAAATTTCACAGAATGGCTTAGAATACCTTTGGGTACCTACTTTGAGTGAAATTTAATTTTTTTGAGGTGCTCAAAAAAATAAAAAAAAATCAAAAATTTCAAAACTTCACAAAATGATTTAGAATACCTTTGGGCACCCACTTTGAGTGAAATTTAATTTTTTTTAGGTGCTCAAAAAATAAAAAAAATCAAAAATTTCAAAACTTCACAAAATGATTTAGAATACCTTTGGGCACCCACTTTGAGTGAAATTTAATTTTTTTGAGGTGCTCAAAAAAATAAAAAAATAAAAAAAATTTCAAAACTTCACAAAATGGCTTAGAATACCTTTGATCACCCACTTTGAGTGAAATTTAATTTTTTTGAGGTGCCCAAAAAAATAAAAAAAAATCAAAAATTTCAAAACTTCACAAAATGGCTTAGAATACCTTTGGGCACCCACTTTGAGTGGAATTTAATTTTTTTGAGATATCCAAAAAAATAAAAAATTTCAAAACTTGACAAAATGGCTTAGAATACCTTTAGGCACCAACTTTGAGTGAAATTTAATTTTTTTGAGGTGCTCAAAAAAATCAAAAAATCAAAAATTTCAAAACTTCACAAAATAGCTTAGAATACCTTTGGGCACCCACTTTGAGTGAAATTTATTTTTTTTGAGGTGCCCAAAAAAATAAAAAAATAAAAATAGATTTCTGTTCCAGAAATCAATTTCTGGAGCAGAATTGGTCATGTTTTACAGGGTGCGAATGGTAACCATTCTGCTCCAGAAATCAAATTCTTGCCAGAAATTGATTTCTGGAATTCATGCCAGAAATTGATTTCTAGAGGAGAAATCTGTTTGGTAAAACATGACCAATTCTGCTCCAGAAATTGATTTCTGGAATAGAAATCTGTTTTGATTTGTTGATTTTTTTTGCACCTAAAAAAATTTAAATTTTACTCAAAGTGGGTGGCCACAGGTATTATAAGTCATTTTGTAAAATTTTGAAATTTTTGATTTTTTTAATTTTTTTGGGCACCTAAAAAAATTTAAATTTCACTCAAAGTGGGTGGCCACAGGTATTCTAAATCATTTTGTGAAGTTTTAAATTTTTTTATTTTTTAATTTTTTTGGGCACCTAAAAAAATTTAAATTTCACTCAAAGTGGGTGGCCACAGGTATTCTAAACCATTTTGTGAAGTTTTAAATTTTTTTATTTTTTAATTTTTTTGGGCACCTAAAAAAATTTAAATTTTACTCAAAGTGGGTGGCTACAAGTATTTTAAGTCATTCTGTGAAGTTTTGAAATTTTTTATTTTATTTATTTTTTTTGGGCACCTCAAAAAATTTAAATTTCACTCAAAATGGGTGGTCACAGGTATTTTAAGCCATTTTATCAAGTTTTGAAAACTTTTATTATTTTATTATTTTTATTTTTTTTGGCATCTCAAAAAATTTAAATTTCACTCAAAGTAGGTGGCCATAGGTATTTTAAGCCATTTTGTAAAGTTTTGAAATTTTTTATTTTTTTGGCATCTCAAAAAATTTAAATTTCACTCAAAGTGGGTGGCCACATGTGTTTTAAGCTATTCTATGAAGTTTTGAAATTTTTTATTTTTTTTAAAAAAAATTCATCAAATTTCATATTTTCCTGAAATCTGACTTTCTTTTTATTTTCTGGAAATTTTTATGAATTTTTCTAGAATTTTTCAATATTTATGCATTTTCTGAAAAAAAAAATTGTGAAAAAATAGGGAGAATGCATTCCGAAATCAAGAAGCTACAAAAAGTGGCTTCTCTTTTTCTTGCCAAAAACTCATTCTGGAATCAAGAATACATTCTAGAATCAAGTATTTTTAACAAACGCATTTTTATTCTAGAATGCAAAAATCACTCCAGAATGCATTCCGGAAATTTTTTAACAAATGCCGTTCTGTTTTGGTCAAAAATTTCAAATCAATACCCAAAGTGAAGTCATTTTCTCAAAAAAGAGTTCAAAGTGAATATAGTGTCAAATAAGGGCCAGAAGTGTCCAATCAGTCTCAAATAGGGTCCGAAGTGCTCAATTAGTCTTAAGTTAGAGCATGGGTTCGCCGGCCGGTCAAATGCTCACCGGCCGGCAAGCACATCACTGTTTCGGCGATCGGAATAAGGGCAGTTTCATCTTTTACTTTTTAAAATTTTTTTGTTTCTTTTTTCCTTTTTTTATTTTTTTCTTTTCCTTTCCTTTTCTTCTTTTTTTTCCTCTTTTCCCTTCGTCGGCAATAGCCGGGGCTGGCGGAGGCTGCCCTCGACGGTGTCGGGCGAGGGCTACTCTTGCCTAGGCTGGGCAGGTGGGCGAGGGTCGTCCTCGCCCGACCTTGGGTTGCCCTCGCTAGCGTCGGGCGAAGGCCACCCTTGCCTGGGCTGGGCGGGCGAAGACGACCCTTGCCAGATCCGGCGAGAGCAACCCTCGCCCTTGCCGAATCTGGTGAGGGTCGACCCTCAGCCACCCATCCCAGGCGAGGGCGGCCTCTGCCGGCCCTCACCCGACGTAGGCGAGGGCGGCCTCCGCCGGCCCCGGCCATGACCGGCGAAGGGAAAAGAGGAAAAAAAGAAGAAAATGTAAAGAAAAAGAAAAAAACAAAAAAAGGAAAAAAGAAACAAAAAAAATTTAAAAACTAAAAGACGAAACTGTCCTTGTTCCGATCGCCGGAATAGTGACATGCTTACCGGCCGGTGAGCATTTGACCGGCCGACGAACCTAGGCCCTTACTTAAAACTAATTGGGCACTTTGGGCCCCTATTTGAGACTGATTGGGCACTTTAAGCCTTTATTTGATATTATGTCCACTTTGGATCCTTTTTGAGAAAATGACCCTACTTTGAGTATTGATTTGAAATTTTCCTTTTCTTTATTTCCACAGAAGCTTTTGCCTGCTTCTCCACAGCGTACAGGCCCTTCCTTCTCTGGAATCAGCAAGCCCGAGTCGAGGTACACTTGTTAAATCTATGTAAAGAAGGTCATCATCCGAATTTGTTCATTACTTGACGCAATATGTCCAGTCGTGATGATTCCATGAGCTAAAGAAGATGGTAGTTTTTGCAGTGTTTGATGCAATCAGGCCTTCCTGAGTTTGGCTCCCCTATATCTGACATATTGAAAAAGAAAAAGTTCCTACTGCCGATCATCCAGTCATAGAGAATCTTGAAAATATAGACCTACTGAATAGCAATATTTGTCTACACGAGACTAATGCATGTTTGAATGGTGATCCTTCATGTGCCTCAGCCCAGAAACACCAGTAGAAATCCGAAACATAAACCTGCAGTCTGTGTGGAAGGTTTAACTGTATGGATATGATCTGTTTTCCGTTGGTATCTTTTCCATAGTTTCGAATTGGGTCAGAATCCAAACTGAATCCAACGCCGCTATCGAATGGCGTTTATAGTCCCAACTTTTATGATGCTCAAAGGAAAGAAATCCCGATTCTACGAATCTGGTTTGAGTTTAAGACTTCTATTCACTGTGTCTGATTCAGCTAAGTGGTTTTAACTGATATTTTTCACTCTCAAAAGGCTTCCGAGTGCTTAGTTAATTAGACCCGTCCAAAATGATCTCCCTAGTGTCAAACAGCACATTAAATTTGATTGTGACTCGATTCATCTGTTGTTCTAACTGATGTCTTCCCGATAAGGTGCACTATTAGTGACGTAGACTATGGCTTGTTTTATGTTCTCTTGGCGGTTAAAATAATATCTCACTGCATATCTAGAACAGATAAAATGGAGGTTTAGCATGTACATCAGCTTCAAGTTAACTCTTCAGGAGAACGGGAATTTTATCCCAATCAATATCAGTTATTTTTTGGCTGAGTAAAAGGTTTAGAGTTGATTGCAACAATAGAATGGCATTAAAATCAAACATAGATAGAATTTCTCTTCCACGTCGGACTGCTAAACTTGTCCTTTTCAGGTAATAAGATGCAATACTACATCAATGCACTAGCAGAATTTGGTCGTAATTTTCAAATCGTCTGGGGTTGCATCAACAATTATGGTGATACCGGTGGGAAGATGCACATCCTAAAAAGCGAGCTCGAGAGTCTTATTAGTAGAGAAGGAGACATAATTGTGGAAGTAGAACACGCGGAGTCAACTCTTGGAAGAAAAAGAAAGAGAGAAGTTGAGAATTGGCTGAGCAATGTACGAATAAAAAAGGACGAAATCTCAAGCTTAGAACAAGAAGTTGCAAATGCGAAACTTCTCTCAAGAATCACTTCATTGATCAATTTGGTACATCGTATGAATCAATTGATCGAAGAGGTGAGGGAACTTAGAAAGCAAGGTGAATTTGGTGGCAGACACACAAAATTATACCAGGGCATATGAACTGCTGACAAAGGAATTAGTCGGCGATACTTTTAGACATAATCTGCAAAAGATATTCTTACTTGATGAATGATGACGTGTGGAGAATTGGAGTTTTTGGTATGGGAGGTGTTGGGAAGGCCACTCTGATAACACATATCTACAATAAGCTTTTGAAGGCGCATAACACTGACTAGAAGGTCAGTTTGGTGGTTGTATCCCAAAAATGTAGCCCTGACGAGCTGCAATACGAGACTGCAAATTGTCTGAATCTTGATCTGTCAAATGTGGATGATAGGGCTAATCGAGCTGGAAGATCATCAAACTTCATGAGGGGAAAAAAATTTGTCCTCATCTTGGATGATATATGGAAAACGTATGATCTAAAAGAGCTGGGACTTCTGTGGACGAGAACGGGTGTAAACTGGTCGTGGCAGCCAGGAAGCTGGATGTGTGTAACCAGATGGAATGCCAAGTTTCTGTCAAAGTAGAGACTCTCCTCGAGAATGAAGCTTGGCACTTGTTCATGAAGAATCTGTCGCGCACAAAAGCCTTCCCACCTGAAGTAGAAAATATAGCAAGGTCTGTTGCACAGGAATGCGGAGGTTTGCCTCTTGGGATTGTTGTGGTTTCTGGAAGCATGAGAGGGACGGAGGACATCCATGAGTGGAGAAATGTATTAGAAGCATTGAAAGAAGCAAACTTCACGGAAGAATGCATGGAAGAGAAGGTATTTGGTGTTTTGAGAATTAGCTACACTCAACTGAATGATGCGATGGCGCAACGGGGTTTCCTGCATATGGCATTCTATCCTGAGGATTACATGATTGAAAGAAGTGAGCTCATTCGATATTCCATGGATATCTGATTGATATGCAGCAGAAGTCGAGAAGTGGAGTACGATAGGGGACATACGTTGGTGAATAAATTACTTTAACGTCTGCTTGTTGGAAAGTGTTAAACCCACGAACATCTCTGGACAAAAAACAGAGGAATTGAAGATGCGTGACTTGCTCAGGGACATGGCAATCAACATGTTGAGATCTAGATGTATGGTGAAAGCAGGGTTGCATTTGAGAGAGATACCTGAAGAGGCAAAATGGACACAGAATCTTGAGGTAGTTTCCTTAATGGGAAATCTCATTGAGGGAATCCCGGAAGGGATAGCGCCCAAGTGTCCTAGACTCAAGTTCCTTTGCTTGAGCAATAACACTTCCTTGAAGGCATTATCCAATGCGTTTTTTGAAAACATGCCTGCTCTCCAAGTTCTCTATCTATCTAAGACAAATATCAAGTTTCTGCCATGTTCAACATCCAACTTGAAGAAACTCATTGCATTGTTGCTCCGGGGGTGCAGGGAATTAGAATTAGTCCCGTCTGTGGCAAAGATGGAGGAGTTAAGAACTTTAGATCTGTGTGAAAATGGAATCCGGGATGCACCTGAAGGGTCAGAGAGATTGGTAAATCTAAGGAGTTTTGATTTGAATGGTTCAGAACTAGGGAAACTGCCTCTTGGAGTTCTGCCGAAACTTGCTCATCTGCAATACCTCAACCTTGGCAGTAAATTATATGCGGAAGGAAGGGAGATAATGAGTATGAGAAACTTGGAAGCTTTAAAATGCAATTTCGCTGATGAAAATGAATTTAATCTGTACACGGCATATCTGAATGATGGAAAAGGTCCAAAGAAGTGGGACTTGAGACCGGGATGTGTTGATTATGATTAGGCTCCAATAGGAAGCATGGACGGTTATAACAAAATCGTGAGATTAAGTTGCATCGCTCAAGGATGGCAATGGGAAGAGCGGCTTCTGCTCCCAAGAGAAGTTGAATTGCTGATAATTGAGAGGTTTGTGGAGGATGACCTGAGAAGCCTAATGAACATCCCATCATTTCACCAGGTAACCAACATGAAGACCTGCATGATTGGGAAAGTTAAATCCACGGAGTGTGTGGTTCCGCTGCCCATGGATTTCGCCTCACACAGATACACCGCTCTTCGAAGCCTTGAGTTTCTAAGACTACATTCACTTGAGGACCTCCACGTCCTACTGGAGGTAGAAGAGAACTTTGCTGCTGCGAGTGCATTCCCGCGGGCGCTACCCAAAGGTAATACCTTCTGGGGTCTGAAAAAGCTCGAAATCAGTAAATGCTGCAAAATGAAGAAACTGCTGACGCACATGCTGCTGCCCCTCCTCGCAAACTTGGAGATGCTTTCTATCCAATGCTGCAGCGAAGTTGAGGAGCTCATAGGGTGACAGGAGACGAAACAACTTCTGGTTTAACTGTCCCATAGTTAAGGACTTTAGTGATCAGGGATTTACACGTGCTGGAAAGCACATGCAGCACCACAATAGTCTGTGATTCTCTTGGGTATATAACACCCAAACTTGTGTTGCAAAATGGAAAGGATTCCGCTTGGTGTCTGCCTCCCTCGAGATGGGGAACCACCATCTTTCTTATCATTCTTCTGCTGGCTCTCATAATCTCCGATGGACAGAGACCAAGTACAATGACATGGGATGGTGGAAACAGGTGGAGTGGGGGACCATATCAGGGAGAAGTTCCTCCTTAAGCCTTATGTCCAGTATTGGGCTTGCTAATCAGACTTTGGTCGCTCGGTCATATAGTTTCTCCGCCACCTACAGAGGCCACGTGCCAGAGTTAGGTTTGCTAGTCTCTGCTATTCATAATTGCTCAATTTTCCAGCATATTTGCAGATGGTTGGCGGGGTTCCATGCCAGAAAGTACTACGTCAAACATTAATACCCCGTGATATGTGTTCCCATTGCGTCGCTTGTTCAATGAGATATATCATTGTCAGGGTGTGTGTGAAAATCACAAATAATCGAACAAGTTTCATTGAACGAGTGACATTATAAGGTAAGTCGATTGTTGCTTTGCAGCTGTGACCTTGAAAGCGTGAGTTGGAGGGGAAAATATTTATCCAAATAATCGAGCATGTCCAGTGAGATATATGTTCCCGTGTGTCGATTTCTGGCCTTTACCGAATCTCTTCCATCGACAACGGCTACCTGTCTTAGTTGCCGATTTGCAATAGTGGTCTCCTGTCACGTTGACAATGTACCATGAACTCTCACCGGTCCATTACAACTCAGATTATTTTTTAGTGTGAACATGGTACAAAATTACGTTGCAGATATTGATAAATAACTATTAAAGAGAGAGAAAGACCTCTGTCTCTGTGTGTGTGTGTGTGAAGATAGAGGGATTGATAGATTGGAAGAACTCACGAACCGAATAAAAGAATGAAAAGATTATTGAGAGGATTTTAAAGGACAATAGAAAGAGAAAACGGTCCACGGCCCTCGCCGCCGCGTGCGAAGTCGACCAACACATGGCGGCGAGGGCTGCGACAAGTACAGGTGCGCTTGGCTCAAGATGCACCGGCGATTTCCTTTTTAGATTTCTAAATTCCAATTTCATTTGCATGTTTTAGTTTGTCATCAAATTATAGATGAAAGAACCGACCACACCCAGTCTGTTTGCATTTTAGTCTGGAGATATGATGCGGGCTTTGCCAATTATAAGTACAACAATCGTCTAATTTATGGGAAATTTCCCACGAATCCGAAGGATATTTCCCCAAAAAAAATCCAAAAGACAGGATGCAGTTGCTCTTTGCCAGTATTCTCCCTTTCGTTGCGTCAAACTTGGCGGGCGACTAGTTTTGTTTTCGGTGATGGCATTCGCGCTTCGTCGGGTCAAACTTTGTGGGCGGTCGGTTTTGAATTTCCGCCCTTTCGACGAAAGTGAGTGAATCAAAAGCGCGCGACGGTGCTACTCTTTCACCACGCGACGTGGCAAGGTAAAATACCTCCAAACGAAAGGTTTCCCACCCTATGAAAACAGGGGATCACACACGAAGAATAAAAGCAATGGCGTAACGAATCGCGAGTTAGACTGATATAAAGAGAGCGTGTTTTACGAAAACTTGAATAATTTCAAAAAAAACACTTATCTAAAAAATGATCGTTTATGTTATTTTCACCAATATTATTTGATTTTTTGGAATTACCGCTGTCCAATATTTTACCAACAGATATTTATTAAATTTACTAAGATGTTAGATTTATTAACTTTCGTAGGAAATCATCGATTTTTTTTTTTGAGTCACTACCGACTTTATTTGATTGTTTTGATATTACCAACTATTCTATTAATTTACCGACATTTATTTGCATAATTTTACCAACTTGTACGAGTTACTAACTGCTTCTTGGAAATTACCAATTGTTATTTGAGTCCCTCGTCAAAGCTTATAAGATTGATTTGAAAAATATCGAGTGAACTACAAGTATATTTGCTTTTGGGATAATGACGCAAATGATACCCAAATTTTGGCTCAATGTGCAACGTGGTCTATGAACTTTAACCCAATGTACAATGTAATCCTTGAACTTTTGATTTATTTGATGTGATCCCTGAACTATTGATAAATATTCAAATTAGTCATAGACTATATGAAAATATCAAATGTTATCGTTTCATTAATTTAAGTTTAGGGACAACATTGAACATTTTCATATAGTTCGGGGATTAGTTTGAATATGTACCAAAAGTTTAAAGATCATATTGAACAAATTAAAAGTTCATTGACTATATTGCACATTGGGCTAAAGTTCATGGACCGCATTGAATAAGTTGAAAGTTCAGGGACCACACTGCATATTTGATCAAAATTCAAAGATCATTTGCGTCATTTTCCCTTTACTTTTTAAAGTTAGCAACATGTTAAAGCCCATAACGTTGTTATGGAATTACCAACTATTTTCAAAAGTATCTACAATTCTAATAATTTGCCAACTCTTAAATGAAACTACCAATTGATATTTCAGTTAGTTACTAATGTCAAATTGATTGTTTTAAAACTACCACGTGTTCTAATAATCTCCGACATTTATGGCAACTTACCAACTGGAAAAGAGTTTAATAACTGCTATCCGAAATTGTCAACTCTTAGTGAGTTAATTATCCATGTTTATTTGATTGTTTCAAAAGTGCCAACTATTTCAATAATTTACCAATGTTAAGTTAGAGATTACCTACAAGTTAAAGTAACTTCTCTTACACGAAATCACTAACTTTTTTCGAAATTACGAATTACATTCCAATCTTTTACGGACATTTATTTGCAGAGCTTAAGTTATCATCTCTTACATAAACTTACCAACTCTTATTTGAGTTATTTATCAACTTTGATTCGATTATTTCAAAAATACCAAGTGTTCAATAATTTATCCACATTATTAGGGGAGCTTTCCGACGTGTTAAAGTTACAATCTTAATAAACATTCATATGTAAACTCAAATAAAAATCGGTAATTGGTTATAAGAGCGTGTACTTTTCAAATGTTGATAACAATCGCAAACAAGGAGTCGATAAATTATCATAACAGGTGGTGATCTCGAGAAATTTAAATAAACATTGGTTACTCGTTTACATAAGAGCAAGTAAAGCTAAAGTTAATGGTACCTTAATCCCTGAAGATTTGGTAAATCACTCAAATCAATATTGTTAATACAATAGTAACTTTAACAAATAAATGCTGGTAAGTTTTTAGAACAATTGATAATTTTGAAAAAATCAAATAAAAGTTGGTAATAGACTCGAATGAGAGTTAATATTATTTTTTTTTTATAAAAGCTTAGTAACTTTAGCATGCCGATAGCCTGATAAACTACTTGAGTAAATATTCGTAATTTATAAAAACTGTTAGTAAATAAAACAATCAAATAACTATTGGTACTTCCACAAAACTATTGGTTACTTACTCACACATTACAGGCTAAATACTCGTTGGTACATCCGTTAAACTGTAGGTAACGTCCTAGAATGTCATAGACTAAATAAGTTGTTTATCAATTTCTAGTTACCAACCGATTATAAGAATTACCAACGCTATTAGAGAATTATCTGCCCGAAATAGGGGTTCGTGTTTTTATGCATGAAACACTAGATATCTACAGAGATTATATTTGCTTAGAGGTAGTTTGGTTACTTTGTTTTTTTTTATTTATAAAGGGAAAATGACACAAATGGTCTCTAGATTATGATCTAAGGTGCAATATCGTCCTTGGACATTTAATTTGTTTAACGTGGTCCCTGAACTATTAGTAAATATTCAATCTAATCCCTACATCAATAATGTCCTTTCGTTAATTCAAGTAACGGAATATGCTAATGTGTTCCAATTTATTAATTTTGAACGGTGGATAAGTAAAAAACAAAAAACTACACATTTATTATTCAAGTAAGATATCCATATCAAATCATGATATAATAATTCACGTCGTTACATAACGATGGATATATTAATGTCCTAATTTTTGTTTTCTTTTTCTAAAGTAGATGGATAAAAAAGATGGATATATTAACTCATCATTTTGAAAAATCTAACTCAACATAAAATGATCCACCTAGTTACATAATGATGGACACGTTAATGCCCTAAGTTTTATTTTCTTTTTCTAAAGTAGATGGATAAAAAAGATGGACATATTGACTCATCATTTTAAAAAAAATCTAACTCGACATACAATAATCCACGTCATTAAATAACGTATGATTTGTCATCTGAGCAAACGGAAGAACAATATTGAACATTTATCAATAATTTAGAGGTTACATTGAACAATTTAAAAGTCTAGGATTAATATTGCACATTAGATCAAAATTTTGATATTATCCGTGTCATTTTTTTCAAGTGAAAAATTAGGGGTTTCTAATTAATTTAAACTTTTCTTAATTGAAAGTAATGTTTCTGTGCGCCTAATTTTGTGTTTAGAGAAACATCATTTTCATTAAAGAGAATTTGTCGCGTCTGTTACTGCTACTTTATACTTTTTTAGGCCCCACTGTCTCTCCTTCGGTCCTTCCTGGTGTTTTCCTGGTGAGTTATTTAAATCAGGGATAACTTTCGACCACAAGAAAAAAATCGGGGACAACTGTACTAGTTGACTTAAAGTCAATGCTCTGTGTAACAAAGTCCAGCGAGGCCACAAAGAAGTCTTCGCTTCTCTGCAAACCTAAACCAGTTGCTCTCTCTGTTGAATTTGGGTAGCAGTATCACCGTCCGGTCTGCTCTCTTTGCATCTTGTTCGTCGGAAGTTCTTCCACAAGTATCGGTGCGGTTGGCTCCGGGTACACTCGTCGTTCCTTTCTTTACATATCTAAAGCCTAGTTTTCTTTTCCACGCATGAATTGTGAGTCAATGAGCGAAGGTTGGGTGCGTTTGCCTTCTAGTGGTGTTATAAACTTTTAGACAGAGTCGATCCATCCTTATACTCTTTGATCTACCGGAGTCGTCCAAGTTTTTTGATGTACGACATTATTATTGAGATCCACGTGTGAATTAGAGAAATCTCGCGTCGAAGAATTGATATTGCGTGGAGAAATTAATATATCTTAGTTGGCTCTACTACCATTTATTGAGAGAAGTCCAATACCGATGATCGGGGGAGATCGGCGATAGAAGTCCGATCTTGCCGAGACGAAGGAATCGGACATCTACTATAGTTTGGTGAACAGAAAAATTGGAAAATGAAAAAAAAAAAAGAAAAAAGAGAGAAATTTTTGTTATACGAACTGTAGTTTGGTGAACAAAAGACATGTTCAGGTTGTTTGCGGCCGATATGATCTTAATAGCAAAATTTCGTTCAAAAGCAATCTGATCGAGAATATCTCTTTTAAAGGTTAAGGGTAAATTTGTCCTTTCAGGCTGCAGGCATGGACAAGCTGAACATAGTTAAGGAAACGGTAGAAATGGTGGGCGCAAGCATTGGTCTTGCTCGAATGGTCGGTTCTTACACTGGTGCTGGTGGGAAGATGGATAGCCTTCGTCGAAAGATGGAGAGACTATTGTAAACAAGAGGACACAAAGTGCAACAAAGTCTCCTCGAGTAAGAAACAGGTAGAGAAGGTTCCATTTAATTACTATCTATTTTGCTAATAGTTGTGGATGATCCGTCATTAAGAAGAAACGCAAAGCACAGAAATTTCCTAGGACTTGTGCTATTAAAACAAAGCACTGAGAGCCGGCCGGGTTTGAATAGGAGTTTCATCTCTTTGCCTAGTGATCATCTTCTCTGATGCACGCATTCTACATCTCCAGTGTCTTCTTTCTCGACTAAAGAGCAATCTGTAATTTCATCTTTTAGTCGATGGAAGGTTCATCTTCTGGCCTCTCCACTTCTCGTTCATGGATGTACGACGTGTTCTTAAGCTTTAGAGGCGAAGACACCAGGAGAAACTTCACCGACCACCTTTATCTCGCCCTTAAAGAGGCCGGAGTCAACACTTTCAGAGACAATGATGCGCTTCCCCGAGGAGAAGTAATTTCATCTGAACTTGAAAAAGCCATACAAGGGTCAAGGATATCAGTGATTGTTTTCTCGAGGAACTATGCTCATTCAAGATGGTGTCTCGAGGAGCTCGTGAAAATAATGGAGTGCAGGCAGGAGCTGGGGCAGTTGGTTATTCCCGTGTTCTATGACATTGATCCTTCGGATGTGCGGAAACAGACAGACAGTTTTGCAGAGGCATTTGCTAATCACGAACAGCGATTCAAGGGAGAGAAGGAGAAAGTTGCTCAGTGGAAGGCAGCTCTCACACAAGTGGGAAATTTATCGGGCTGGGATCTCAAAAATGTTGCAGATGGGTAATTCTATTTGACCTTTGTAAATTGGGGTTCAAGAATATTATATCCTAGTCTATCAATCATCTAAGAATTCGACTACACTTTAAGATTAGAATCGATTCTTATGTGACATCAAGAAAGTACAATCCAATACTTTTTTGTAATCATCAATTAATGTGAATTTGACAAAACTTTCAAAGGCATAATGTTGAACTTGGGACTATGGCAGTCCTTGATTTGGCATAATTAGCTTTGATATCTTCAGACCAAGATCAAAGAAAGCACGGTACAGGAAATCTAGATTTTCCTAATTCCTTAGAAACTCACTTTAGGCATTTTTATGCTTTTGTTGTCAAAAGTAATGGCTGGAGAGATTTTCATAAATTTCTCAATGATCTATTACATTCCTATGCAGTTTGTGCGTCAATCCTATAATAAGTTTTAACATTACAGGTATGAAGGGAAGTTTATCAGGAAAATCATTGACGATGTGCTGAAAGGGTCAGTCCTTTACACTGATGCTGGTGGGAAGATGGATAGCCTTCGTCGAAAGCTGGAGAGACTAAATAGCAGGGAATCTGACGTCTTTACGGAAGTTAAATATGCAGAATCAAGGCTCGGAGAAACAAGGAAGAGACAAGTCGAGAACTGGCAGAGAAACGTCCAGAGCGTAAAGGACGCGATCTCGGCAATAGAACCACAAGTTGCAGATGGGGGAGTTTGTACATGGGTAAGATTGGTGAATCAAATAAATCGATTGACTAAGCAGGTGGAGGAACTCACAGAGGAAGGTGAATTTTCTAGAGGGCTTACACACGTTGATGAAGATACCAGGGCATATGAGTTGTTGACTGTGGAGTTAGTTGGTGAGGCTTTCGGACAAAATCAAAAGAGAGTGCTGTCTCATTTGATGGAAGATGACGTGTTGACCGTCGGCATTTGGGGTATGGGTGGAGTTGGAAAAACAACCCTCGTCACCCATGTCCATAACCATCTCCTAAAGGAAAGCACTTGGAGGAAAGTATGCTGGGTAACAGTGTCCCAAGAGTGCGATGTTCCCACATTGCAACAAAGGATATCGAAATGTTTTGACCATGACCTGAGAGAGAAGGAAGATAAAATCAAACGGGCTGCGGAATTGTCACACTTGCTGAAGAGAGAAAGCACTGTCATTATTTTAGATGATCTATGGCACGCTTATGATCTGCAGGAGGTTGGAATTCCACTTGGTGTGCATGGATGTAAGTTAATTCTAACAACTCGGTCCATGGAAATATGTCAGCGGATGGACTGCAAGGAACTGATCGAGGTAAAGTCACTTCCTGAAAATGAAGCCTGGCAACTCTTTGTAAATATTCTGGGACGAGGAGTTGTTTTCGCTCCTGAAATAGAAAATGTCGCGAAGTCTGTTGCAAAGGAATGTGCAGGATTGCCTCTTGGTATAGTGGTGGTTTCTGGAAGTATGCGAGGGAAGGAGAAGGACATTCACGAGTGGAGAAGTGCCCTGAAAGTGTTGGAAGAAGCAAGGTTTGACTGTGAAGGCATGGAAGAAAAGGTTTTCAAAGTATTAAAGTTCAGTTTTGATCGCTTGCAGGATCCGGTTGTACAACAGTGTTTCCTACATTTGGCACTATACCCTGAGGATTTTGAAATCTGGACTGCAGGCTTGCTGCGAAATCTTGTTTATCTCGATTTCTTTAGTGACTTGAAAAGTCGAGAAGCACAGTACGATAGGGGTCACACCATTATGAATAAATTAGTCAACGTCTGCCTGCTAGAAAAATCAGGGCCTCCCTCTAATGAACGTTTGAAGATGCACGATTTAGTCAGGGACATGGCGATCAAAATGATGGGCTCTCGATGCATGGTGAAATCCGGGCTAGGTTTGCGGACAATTCCAGCGCAGGAAGAATGGGTCAAGGACTTGGAGAAAGTATCCTTGATTGACAATTCAATAAAAGCAATACCAGCAGCGGGATTGCGCAGCTGGGATCTGCCTCAACTTGAGGAACTTTATATGTCTTCTAATATCTTCTTGGAAAGGATAGATGGTTCATTCTTTAATTGGATGCCCGCTCTTCAAGTTCTAGACCTTTCCTTCACAGCGATTCGTAGGTTGCCCTCTTCAATCTCTAACCTGGTGAAGCTCAAGCGCTTGTTACTGCGTGGTTGTACAAACTTACGGCACGTGCCTTCATTGGCCAAACTGAGGGCATTAACAACGTTGGATCTCTATGGGAGTGGGATTGGAAAAGTCCCTGCAGGACTGCAAAAATTGGTGAATTTAAGATGCCTGGATTTTGGCATGTCAATACTTAAGAAATTGCCTCCTGGAATTCTGCCCAAGCTCTCTAACATGCAAACCCTAAATCTTGAGGGTCTGTTCGACAGCTTGACAGTACAGGCTCAGGAAATAATGAGTTTGAGCAAGTTGGAGGAGCTGAGTTGCAAGTTTGGCGATGTCCAAAGCTATGACTTGTATGCGAAACATTTACAGGCTGGCGGTCCCAAGGAGTGGAAAATTGAGTTAATTGAAGGTAACAGGGATGATAATATCCTCTATGGTGCTTCCATTTACAGTAGAACGGTGGGGCTATTTGGGTGTCATGTTGGAGGAGATGGACCTAAAACCCCCCGTCTGCTCCCAAAAGATGTTCAGCTCTTGGTGATCACAGATGCAGTTGATGAGCCTAAGAGCTTGACGGACATTCCAAGCATAACAAACTCAAAGCTGACGAAGTGCATACTGATGAGAATACCCGGCATGAAGTATGTGGTGTCACAATCCTCATCTTCTCCTCTTCCAAGCCTAGAGTCTCTCGAACTTTCATCCATGATGGATCTACGTGTGCTAGCTGAGGAAGAACTCGGTGCTGTTCCGCCTGCAGTCCCAGGAGTGCTATATGAAGGTTGGGGTCTCAAGGAACTCACTATCCGTAGGTGTAATAAAATGAAGAGGCTCCTGACGCATGTGTTGCTACCCCTCCTTGCAAACCTGGAGGTGCTTTCTATCGATTGTTGTGATCAAATGGAGGAGGTCATGGCAATGACGGAAGTAGACATGGAGTGTCAGGAAGAGGGGGACACCAGAGGGATCTATACGAGGAGTGAGGCCAATCATGCTCATCTCGCTTCCGCTCTATCCCTCCCTAAGTTGAAGACTTTACATTTAGGGCATCTTCCTGCACTAAAAAGCATATGTGGGGAGGCGATAAGCTGTCATTCCCTCCAAAGAATATACCTACGGGAATGTCCGAAGCTAGGATGCGTGTCACTCCTTGTGCGACTCCCTCGAGATGGGGAACCTCCTTCTGATTGTCTACAAGAAATTGCGATTCGAAGAGGTGAGGAGGAATGGTGGAAATCGGTGGTGTGGAACGATTCCCTTTCCAAGTCCTTTCTTGACCCGTATGTTAAATACTGTGGGTAGTGACAGAATTGTGTTTTTCTTCGGTGATGTGGGTAACATTATGCACGCACTTTCACCGCAACTGTTAGATTGTTAAATTGTGCGGGTCATGTAGGACACGCATGATCCAAGGGATGTGATAATGTCCAACTTATGTACGGCGCATACCATACGCTAGTCTATATATATCTTGTCCGTATTTGTATATATTAATCAAAGTGATTCCTCACTTTGATCTCTCTCAAAAAATTTACGAATAACGTTTTGTTTTTTTGGCCATAAAAATGGGTCACTCACCTAATGGACTAGGTTATGTACCAATTACTTTACTGTGCCATAATTTATGTGCTCGCTTAAGCTATTAAATACCTTCTACTCAATTTGAGAAAATTGTGCAAAAAGTTTGAGACATACTGCAATTTTTTCAATTCAGTTTTAAATTTTTTAATTTTGCCAATTGAGTCTATCTAATTAATTTTAATCGGAAATCGCTGAAGTAAACACTAGACATCTTATGCCCAAGCCCAAACTACCAATAGGATAGAGCGGGATCCTCGTGCCTTTCTGTCAATTGGGAGTATGAACTAGGGGTGTAAACGGTTCGGTTTGGTTCAGTTTTCTTGAAAAATCGAACCGAACCGAACCGTTAAGGGTTCCTCCTTGAACCGAACCAAATAGGAATCGAACCGAATTGAAACCGAACCGATAAGCCGATTTGGTTCGGTTTGGTTTGGTTTGGTTCGGTTTGATTTTCGGTTTCTTCTTCTTTTTTATTCCCCAATAGGAATATGGCCTCCCCAAATCGCTTTAAAATGGCTCAAGCACAGAGAGCATCTTTCTCTCTCCCCCGGCAACACTCCTCTCCCCCCAACCACCTCGAAACCTAACACCATCACCATCTCTCTCTCTCTCTCTCTCTCTCTCTCTCTCTCTCTCTCTCTACACCATTTCAAGAAAACCCCAAGAAGCAAGAAGCAAGGGGCGAGAACCAGACCCACCAGCGGTGGATCGCCATCGACTCCGGAAGACGCGTCACTGAAGCTCCCCGGCGCGAATCCCGGCTACCCACGTCCTTGCTTCCCCCCCTCCCCCGGAGATCCCTTCCCATGGCGGGCACCGGCGGCAGCAGCCCCGCGGCCGCCTCCTCCTCCTCCTCCGGCGCCGGCGCCGCCAGGTCGAGCTCCAAGAAAGACAGCCAGCCCCTCCTGCTCGGCCGCTACGAGGTGGGCAAGCTCCTGGGCCACGGGACCTTCGCCAAGGTGTACTACGCCCGCAACGTCGAGTCCGGGGAGGGTGTCGCCATCAAGGTCATCGACAAGGAGAAGATCCTGAAGGGCGGGCTCATCGCCCACATCAAGCGCGAGAGAGGAAGAGTGTTTATTTCAGTTCGGTTCGATCCGAACCGAACTGAAATAAACCGAACCGGAAAAAAAAAATGGTTAATTTTGATGATCCGAACCGAAACCGAAATCGAACCGAAATACACGAAATTTTCGGTTCGGTTCGGTTCGGTTCGTATCTCGGTTCGGTTTTCCGGTTCGGTTCTGACACCCCTAGTATGAACTACACCCCAATGCTAAGACCGTAACGTCGTGCGAAGAAGCAAATCCTGAATTACTATTCGATTGTCAATTCCCATCCTAGTACCCCGAATGTTTTGCTAATCCTGACCATAAACTGAGCTGCCTTTCTCATGTCATTTCAGATTGTAAATTCTAGGTTGCAGTCTCTAAAGCAGGTTGGAATGGACGACATCAAAGCAAAAAAAATGGACAGAAAACTTTGAGAAACTTCGGCTCCGCACTAAAACATCTTTAAGTTTCTTATCAACCTCATCTCCTCCTCTCAATTCCGTAGGCCACGTGGTACAATGCCGTGACATGCATGAAATTGAGAGGTAACACGGTTCGAAGGCCTCAGCTTGTCGCAAATGTCTCCCAAATTCTCAGCTTTCTCTGAAATTCGAGTTTTCGGGGTTTCCTAACGTCAACGGCCTGTCAATCTAACTGGTTCTATCAAGACTCAGGTTCCACAAGAATGTTGCGCGCTCAAAAAAGATCTGATACCTTAGCAATGGTTGTTAAGCTGGTGCAAGAGCTTCTGTTCAGGTGAGCGAGATTTCGGAAACAATGAAGAAGAATGGCGGTTATCGCTGGACTCAAGCCATCCCCATGCCGAGACTTGTCTTCCATAATGTTTCATCCCCTTGTCCCTTGAGAAGTTCATTAGGACAACCGCATTTTACCGCCCCTATCGACAGTAGTTACTCCCTCTGCGGCTAATTCCGAGTTCCAACCCACGTTACCTCTCAATATCATCCGGCAAACATAGAATGAAAATAAAATAAAATAACTCAAAATCACAGTAGAAGCAAGCAATGAGAGGTTGTTGTTACTTCATACAGAAGAAACCTCTCTTGACCATGCTACAGAAAGACGCATCTTAAGCACTCAATTTTTTTCAATTTCTCTGACTAAAGATTCAAATAATTGCATAATTTTACATCCCATTGCGGCGTTCTGGTTTGTTGTACCTCCTCAATGAAAAAAAATGTCAAATATTAAGATTCTTGGCGACTGATAAGTCAAATGGTTGAAAACTTGAAGAAGGCAAAGTTAGCCCCCAAAATGGAGTCATCTGCCATTAGAAAAGATGCAGAAATGAAGAGTTATTAAGAAAAGATGAGTCATGCATCCCGTTCAGGCATTAAACCAATTGAAGAAGACCTGAGACCTATGGTCCAAAGAATAAAAACCCGCCCAAGAAGCGAGGTCCCTCCATGTTTTAAAATATTTTCTGTAAGAAATTATAATCTAACATCCGAGGTGATTATCATAAAACCAGTCTGCTAGAACTCTCAAAAGGCCCACAGGCACAGGAATAATCTCGTGTAGACACATCAGAACTTCCTCCAGTAGATCCAGAACTACTATGGTGCGAACAGGAAGACCATCCTCATAGTACGTATGTCCTAAACTCCTAAAAGAAAAAAACAAGAGATATATTCACTAAAAATCCTAAAATTCGTCACGAAAGTACAATTAAATCTTAAAACTTGCAAAAAGTACAATCAAGTCCTCAAACTTGTCAAATTGATCCAATTGAATCCTAAAGTTAACACCGTCAAATTTGCTAACGGAAAATGCCGACGTGGTGTTGACATAGCTTATTTTAATATCTTCTCTTTCGGCTTATTTTAATTTTTAAATTTTATTTAAATTAAATTTAAAAAATAAACTAAATAATAATAATAATAATAGTAATAAAAAGAAGGAGAAGACCCACGGCGGCTGTGGCCAAGCCCTCGCCGTCACCGGTGGCTGCCGCCACAGCCGCCGGGAAGGGCCGGCGGAGGTCGCCTGGGCCTTCCCGAAGCCCGGTGACCCTCGCCGGCCCCGGCGAGGCCCTCGCCTTTAAAAGTGACAACATTTACGGATTTCCTTTTTCCCTTTCAAAGTGACAACATTTCGCAAGTAAGATGGGCTTGGGCGAACACGGAGCGATCGTCGCTCCGCCAGCATCTAAACATTTCTCGACAATCGTGGAAATATCAAAACAGGTGCCCGCTAGAAAGCAGAGCAAGAGAATGAACTCTTTACTACTCCATTACATAAATCTTAAAAGAATTATAAAACAAAAACAGTATGTGCATTTCCCTGTCAAAATTTACATGTTACAGAAAGTTTTAAGCTTTTCGAACAAAAGAATCAAGCCCAGACAGTCCCTTGATCAGCAAGTATCAACCATTACTTTCCTGCACCTTCTCGCGCGCAAGAGCTACCCATCGCTTTATCAATGGAAAATGACACAAGGGAAAGAACCAAACAAGAAGAGAGAGAGAGAGAGAGAGAGAAGTCACCTGAAGGGCATGGGCATATCGTCTCCGAGATCGGAGGTCGCGAATGATGCTTTTGAGGTCAAGGCCCTTGACTTTGTTGCCCTCCTCGACCCACTTATCAAGAACCGGCGCGACGCTCTGGTTCGGGTCGCCGATGGGGATGATTCTTGAGAAGAGGTCCTTCTTGACGAACCTTCCGTAGGCGGAGAACGATCTCATCAAGAACGCGTTGATTCTCGAGGGGTTCCGACCACTTTTCAGGACATTGAAGAAGGATCTTAAGGCCATTGCTGCGAGAGCTGGGGACTGGTAGGGGCTTCACGAGACCGGAGCTTCGCTGTGGTGGGAAGGGTTTAAGCTTTGACCAGAAGAGGTTCGACGAGAAGGGACAAACTTATGATTTTGACCTTGTACTGCGGGCAGTTCTGCATTTCGATCCATATCTACTTCCGCATTTTTCATTTTAGTCCTTGATCCCAGCATTTGGCTTCCAAATTAGTCCCCCGGATATACCAGATTCTCATTCTGGCAGGTTTTATTTGCAGATTTTGTAGAGACGAAATCGTAAGCAAATGCAAGCAACAAGGTGTATTTTTCCATCCTAAAATTTAATTCATCGCTTGCCGGGTGAATTAAGAGAGGATCAATCCGGTATGACATAGGCGAAACGGTCATTTTTCGGACCAATTTTATCGGAGTCAAGTCTCAAATTTTCGAGTCATGCACGGATCCGCATTTTAATGTTACATGGAGAAAATGGCTTTATTACTTGGTCCAAGGAATGATGACCGAAACGAAGCACAGCAATTGAACAATACAGAGTGGACTGACTTAGGTCCTCCTCGGTCTTCCTCCATCCTTCCTTCCTATTTTCGTGCATTGAAGAATCTTGCATCTGCTTCGTTTGACTCATATGATGTCACCACAGAACGGGGGTGTTTTCTCCGCCATAGCTCAAAGCTTCTCTCTCTAGAAATTTTCTTGCAGTGCAGCAACTTCTTTAGCCTACTTTAACAACTGCTCAAGGTACTCTTGTTCGTACTCTCCAGTTTTTCTGAAGTGTCCAATTTCGTTGCATGTTTGCTAACTTGTCTGCAGAGATGATGATCCTTGAGGTGCCTTTTGAAGGGATATATCGAGAACCGAAACAGAACGATCACGCAGAAAAAAGAGAAAATAGACGATGCACGAATTTACCCAGGTTCACCCTCGAATAGGGCTACGTCCTGTAAAGAGATTTCATTATATTTTCGGTTTACAGCCACTCAACTCGTTACAATGATCAGAAAAACGAGCAAAATATATATATGCCCTAAACGGGCTCAAAACCTAAACCTATATGAAATCTCTTAATTTCGCACCATACGGGCCAGCCCAAACCCGTTGAGGTTTCGGGGGCGCTGCCCCCGAGCCCCCGCCCGCTCACCGGCGAGCGGGACAGCCGTCCGCTGACCGTCGGGGGGCGCTGCCCCCGAACCCCCGCCCGCTGACCGGGCAGCGGGGCACCCGTGTCGGGGGCGCTGCCCCCGAACCCCTGCATTCCGCACGCATGGGTCACATGTCGTCGGACAACACTTCAGTTTCCCTAAGCTCACGTGGGCGTACCCGATGTGAGAAACAAGGGTCCCCGAAGTATTCGCCAACTCCAACATTCTCCCACTTGTTGGATACTTCGCGCAGACGAGGGCCTTTCCAATATCATTCTTCTTCAATCCAATCGAAGTAGTGCACCATTCAAACTTCGCACCAGTGACGGCTTTAGTAAGGAAGTCAAAACTATTTTCCACCGTGTCGACCTTTACAAGCCGAACCTCTTTCTTCTCTACCTTTTCTCGGATGAAATGATATTGTATATCAATGTGCTTTGTGCGTGAGTGAAATGCTGGATTCTTAGCTAAATAAATAGCCCCTTGATTATCACATCTCACCTCTATGGCACCCTGCTCAAAACCTAGCTCCAAGCACAATCGCCGTAACCATACGGCCTCTTTTCCAGCATGAGTAAGAGCCATATATTCAGCCTCCGTAGAAGAAAGCGCTACCACGCTTTGCCTCCTGCTCATCCAACTCAACGCAGCACCAAACAATGTGAAAACATATCCGCTAGTGGACCGTCTACTATCAATATCTCCACCCCAATCAGCATCTACATGGCCTACGATATCAAGCATGTTTTCGTTTCCTGTACCTTCAAAACATAAAGAAAAATTCGAAGTTCCACGAAGATACCTGAAAACTCTTTTGATCGCATTCCAGTGTTCTTTACCTGGGTTAGACATGTATCGACTCAAGACTCCCACTGCTTGGGCTATATCCGGACGCGTGCACACCATAGCATACATCAAGCTACCCACTGCACTCGCGTATGGAACTCGGGACATCTCTTCGGCTTCTTCATCCGTTTTTGGACATTGTTCCGCAGATAACTTGGTCCCTAAAGGTATAGGGGTACCAACAGGCTTGCAGTCTATCATATTGAATTTCTTCAATATTTCTTTTATGTATTTCTCCTGCCCTAGCCACAGCTTCCGTTTCTCACGGTCCCTCCTAATCTGCATGCCCAAAATAAAATTTGCAGGCCCCAAGTCTTTCATTTCGAACTTTTTGACCAACAAACTCTTCACGGAATTCACCATCTTCACATTATTCCCGATCAACAACATGTCATCGACATATAGCGTGAGAATGACAAACTGATCGCCCGTTCTCTTCACATAAACGCAATGGTCAGAATTTGAACGCACAAAATTAAGCTGGAGCATGTACGTGTCAAATTTCTGGTACCACATCCTCGGTGACTGCTTCAGCCCATATAAGGACTTTTTCAATTTGCACACCAAATTCTCTTTTCCTCTTACTTCAAAGCCTTCTGGCTGCCTCATATATATCTCCTCCTCCAAGTCCCTATGAAGGAATGCCGTCTTTACATCCATCTGTTCTACCTCAAGATCATATGCAGCTGCTATAGACAGAACAAACCGTATCGAGGTCAACTTCGCCACGGGAGAGAAAATCTCGTCATAATCAACTCCCTCAATCTGAGAGTACCCCTTGGCTACAAGCCTAGCCTTGTACTTCTCTACAGTCCCATCCGGTTTCAGCTTTCGCTTGAACACCCATTTACACCCAATTGCCTTTCTATCCTTAGGCAATTTGCACAAGCTCCATGTTTCATTTTTATCAAGCGACTGCATCTCATCTATCATTGCGAGCTCCCACTGATTCGCGTCATCCATGGATCTCGCCTCTTTTACAGAACTAGGATCATCTCCGATAATGCTTAAGGCATGATACGTACTCAATGCACTAAGTGAGTATCGAAGTGGTGCCTTTCTTTCCCGCGTCGATCTCTTGAGAGCCGGCATGCTATCTGTATCCGAGTCTTCATCTGAATCTGCATTCTCGACTTCATTAACCGAGTCCTCTTGGTCCGATTCAAAATCAGACTCTACTCGCGTGTCTTGTGGAACCATCTCCACATTTTCAGTTTTAGGACTTTCTTCAAGCACCACCACTTTCTTGGGCTCATCACCTTTCTGTGTGCCAACCTGGGGTTGTGATTCACGAAAGACAACATCTCTGCTGTATACAATGGTCTTTGATTCTGGATTCCACAGCTTATAGCCCTTGACCCCTTCCTTGTATCCGACAAATATGTTCTTCTCAGACTTGTTGTCAAGTTTACCCCGCTTCTCCTTGGGTACATGAACATATGCGTCACACCCGAACACCCGAACATGTGACAGATTCGGCTTCTTCCCAAACACTGCCTCATATGGTGTACAATCCTTCACTGATGAGGTCGGTGATCGGTTCTTCAAATAACTGGCTGTGGCTACAGCTTCTGCCCAAAATTCTGTCCCCAAACCTGCCCAACTCAGCATGCATCTTGCCTTTTCTATGAGTGACCGATTTAATCTTTCGGCTACCCCATTCTGTTGAGGCGTATATGGAGTAGTCTTCTGTCTTGCAATACCATTATCCACGCAAAATTGCTCGAACTTATCCGAACAGAATTCACCTCCGTTATCTGTACGAAGGACCTTGATTTTCCTGCCCAATTGGTTTTCAACCAAAACCTTAAATTCTCGAAATTTCTCGAATACATCTGATTTACTTTTAATAAAATAAATCCAACTATATCTCGAAAAATCATCTATGAACGATACATAGTACCTGGATCCTCCAATGGATGGAGTCGGAGTAGGTCCAAAGACATCGCTGTGAATCAGCTCGAGAACCTCAGTTGCTCTTGTACCAGTGTGTTGGAAGCTAACTCAGTTCTGTTTTCCATGGAGACAATGTTCACAGAACCCGAAACCCATAGAGCATTTTGGAATTCCTTCTACCATCTGACTTGAAGCTAAGGTAGATAGTCCCTTTTCATCGATATGCCCTAACCTCTGATGCCACAACATGGACGTATCATGTCCATCTTCCTTGGCCTCTTCAGAAACGAACCCGCTACCAACAGTCACTGTTTCCCCGAGCAGCTTGTATAATGTCCCGTAACGAACTCCTCGTGCAATCACAATAGAGCCTCGAGTCATCTTGCACGAATCCTTATCACAGCTAAAAATAACCCCCGAATCAGCCATTGTACCGACTGATAACAAATTTCTACTCATCAAGGGTATGTGCATCACGTCTGGAATAGTCTTCACCGTGCCATTACTCATCCTCAGCTTCACCCTGCCACGCCCGACAATTTGAACTGCAGTGTCATCTCCGAGCATGACATCCCCACCATTATATTGCTCATATTCACAAAACCAGTGTCTATGAGGCGTCATGTGGTATGAAGCACCGGTATCGATCAACCATATATCCTTGTCTGACTGCGCCATACACGCAGCAGCCAAATACATATCTCCTGCATCGACCTCCTTTTTACCCGAGGATGATTCAGCTTCTTTCTTAAAAGCTGGCTTGTTTTTACAGTCCCTCTTCACATGGCCCCACTCTTGACATTTCCAGCACTGTACCCTCCTCTCCCTGCTCTTCGATCGCCCACGAGATTTGGATTTGGATCCTCTCGGATTCAGAGTCTTCTCTGCTGGCCTTCCCCTAGCCGCCAATGCCTCTTTACCGGAATTTCCCGATCCCTTTCTTCGTGTCTCCTCCGATAACAAAGCAGAACACACACTTTCGTACGATAATTCCTTATCCCCACCACCGATCACCACAATCAAATTATCCCATGAATCCGGCAGTGAACAGAGTAGTGTTATTGCCTTATCATCATCTTGAAACTTAACACCGATTGATACGAGTTGACTAATCAATGTGTTAAAGTTATACAGATGTGTAGAAAACGAGTCGCCCTCATGCATCCGAAGATTATACAGCTTTTTCCTCAAGAACAGCTTATTAACCAACGACTTACTTTGATACAGCGACTCTAATTTCTGCCACAAATCTTTGGCTGTAGGTTCGCTCATCACATTCGTTAGGATTGAGTCCGCGAGACAAAGCCGAATCAACCCCTTTGCTCTCCGATCAATCCGATTCCAGTCTTCAATCTCCTTCGGATCTGCCGGTTTGGAAGTTGAATCCCCATCCTTCACCGCTTCCTTGCCTATCACGACACCAGGTTGCGCAGCAATAGGCCTTTCCGTTTCGATTGCCGACCAGAGATCTCGATCACAAAGAAGATCCTCCATCTTCATCTTCCACAGATCAAATCGCGTCCCATCGAATTTTTCTATCTCAATTCGTGATCCTCCTGACATCTCGAATAAACCCTAATTCCTCGAACAACTCCGGCTCTGATACCAATTGAAGGGATATATCGAGAACCGAAACAGAACGATCACGCAGAAAAAAGAGAAAATAGACGATGCACGAATTTACCCAGGTTCACCCTCGAATAGGGCTACGTCCTGCAAAGAGATTTCACTATATTTTCGGTTTACAGCCACTCAACTCGTTACAATGATCAGAAAAACGAGCAAAATATATATATGCCCTAAACGGGCCCAAAACCTAAACCTATATGAAATCTCTTAATTTCGCACCATACGGGCCAGCCCAAACCCGTTGAGGTTTCGGGGGCGCTGCCCCCGAGCCCCCGCCCGCTCACCGGCGAGCGGGACAGCCGTCCGCTGACCGTCGGGGGGCGCTGCCCCCGAACCACCGCCCGCTGACCGGGCAGCGGGGCACCCGTGTCGGGGGCGCTGCCCCCGAACCCCTGCATTCCGCACGCATGGGTCACATGTCGTCGGACAACACTTCAGTTTCCCTAAGCTCACGTGGGCGTACCCGATGTGAGAAACAAGGTCCCCGAAGTATTCGCCAACTCCAACACCTTTGCCCTTAAAATTTAGCAGAAACGATGAGTTTGTGTGTGTGTGGAATATATGTTTGCGTCAGGAATATGCGCTTGTGTGTGGGGGCACGTATTATTTTGTATATTTGATCTTCAGGGCTTTGTTTAGCAATATCATATAGGCCAAAGCGATTGTGGGTGTGGGGTGGAAGGAAAATGGAAGAGGTTGACTTACAAGCTGTTCTTTCCCTGTCTTAGGTATGGAACCGTCGATGATACTTGGCATTTTTGAGCTCATAAAGAATTACACTGGTCTTGACCAGAAGATGCAAACGCTTCTCTGCGAACGGGACAAGTTAACTGGTAAGGAAGATGATGTAGTTTCACAAGTGAAAAACGAAGAATCTAAGCTCGGAAGGAAGAGGAAGAGAGAAGTTGATGACTGGCTACGAGACGTGAAAAGGACAAAAGCCAAAGTATCATGCTTAGAGCGCGAAGTCGCAGATAGAAGATGGTATTCACACGTGAACTTAGTAAATAGAGTGAAGGAGTTGATCAAACAGGTGGATGAACTACAAAAGCAAGGTGAATTCAGTTGTGGACTCACATTAATTGCGGAGGAGAACATTGGATATGAGCTTCCGACAGTGGAATTATCAGGGGACGCTTTTCAGAAGAATCTGAATAAGGTATTATCTCGCCTGAGAGATGACAAAGTGTTGAAGATCGGCATTTGTGGAATGGGCGGTGTTGGGAAAACGGCCCTTGTCACCCACATCCACAATCATCTACTAAAGGAAAGCACCAATGGGAAGGTCCTTTGGGTTACGGTTTCCCAAGAGTGCAGTGTTCATATGTTGCAGGATAAGATAGCCAAATGTCTGGACCATACCCTGTCGAACGTCGATGACCATATTCAACGGGCAGCAGAATTGTCACACCTTCTGAAGAGAGAGAGACATGTCCTTATTCTGGATGACGTATGGTGCTCGTATAGTCTAGAAGAGGTGGGAATTCAGCTTGGCTTCAATGGATGCAAGTTAATTCTGACAAGTCGATCCTTAAACTTGTGTAAGCAAATGGCATGCGGTGACATGATCAAATTGGAGCCTCTTCCTGAGGATGAAGCCTGGAACTTGTTCATGAGGAATCTCGGACACCCAATTGTCTTCTCTCCGGGAGTGGAAAGTGTTGCACGATCTGTCATGGAGGAATGCGGGGGATTGCCTCTGGGGATCGTGGTGGTTTCAGGAAGCATGAGAGGAACGACAGACATCCAGGAGTGGAGAAATGCGCTAAATGAGTTGAGAGAAGCGAGATTTAGGGAAAAAGCCACCAAAAACCCCAAACTTTCCCCCCCGTGACACATTTACACACTTTTTTGTGACACAAAAACCCCAAACTTTCTTATTTGTGACACATTTACCCCAATGTATATTGTTCATGGGCATTTTCGTCTTTTCCGCTTTTTCTTTTTTTTATTTTTATTTTTTTTCAGATCGGGGAGGGGAGCCTGGCCGGCGTCCGGCGGCCCTCGCCGGCGGCCGCCCGACGCCGGCGAGGCTCGCCCTCGCCGGCGTCGGGCGAGGTCGCCCTCGCCTGGGCGAGCCTCGCCGGCGTCGGGCGAGGCTCGCCGGCGTCGGGCGAGGTCGCCCTCGCCTGGGCGAGCCTCGCCGGCGTCGGGCGAGGTCGCCCTCGCCTGGGCGAGCGAGGGCGAGCCTCGCCCGACGCCGGCGAGGCTCGCCCTCGCCTGGATCTGGCGAGGGCGACCTCGCCGGCGTCGGGCGAGGTCGCCCTCGCCTGGGCGAGCCTCGCCGGCGTCGGGCGAGGTCGCCCTCGCCTGGGCGAGCCTCGCCGGCGTCGGGCGAGGCTCGCCCTCGCTCGCCCAGGCGAGGGCGAGCCTCGCCCGACGCCGGCGAGGCTCGCCCAGGCGAGGGCGACCTCGCCCGACACCGGCGAGGTCGCCCTCGCCAGATCCAGGCGAGGGCGAGCCTCGCCGGCGTCGGGCGAGGCTCGCCCAGGCGAGGGCGACCTCGCCCGACGCCGGTGAGGCTCGCCCTCGCCAGATCCAGGCGAGGGTGAGCCTCGCCGGCGTCGGGCGAGGCTCGCCCTCGCTCGCCCAGGCGAGGGCGACCTCGCCCGACGCCGGCGAGGGCCGCCAGACGCCGGCCAGGCTCCCCTCCCCAATCTGAAAAAAAATAAAAAAAAAAATAAAAAGTGGAAAAGACAAAAATGCCCATGAACAATATACATTGGGGTAAATGTGTCACAAATAAGAAAGTTTGGGGTTTTTGGTGTCACAAAAAAAAGTTGGGGGTAAATGTGTCACAAAGGGGAAAGTTTGGGGTTTTTGGTAGCTTTTTCCCCGAGATTTAATGAAGACTGTATGGAGGAGAAGCTATTTAGAGTTTTAAAGTTCAGTTATACACGTCTGAGTGATCTGATGCTGCAGCGGTGTTTCCTACATCTTGCACTATACCCTGAGGATCACCGAATATCGAGAGAGAACTTGATACGAGATTTTTTCATGGTCGGATTGCTAAGCGACTCCAAAAGTTGGGAAGCGGAGTACGATAGGGCCTACACCATCATCAGTAAGTTAGTCAACGTGTGCCTGCTAGAAAGAATTAAAATATCGAATGCTTATTATAAATGCGACTATTTGAAGATTCATGATTTAGTTAGGGACATGGCTATAAGTATGGTGCGCTCCCAATCAATGAAAAAATCTGGGTTGGGTTTGCGAGAACTGCCGAGTGAGGAAGAATGGACAGAGGGCTTAGAGAGAGTATCTTTAATGCATAATTTCATAAAGGAGGTACCGGCAGGGGTATCACCAAGTTGTCCTCGGCTGTTGGCACTCCTCATGAATAATAATTACTTCTTGAAAAAGATCCATCATTCGTTCTTTAGCCGCATGCCAACTCTAAAGGTTCTGAACCTGTGTTATACGGGGATTGAGATGTTGCCTGAGTCGATCTCTGATTTGCATAACCTCAGCGCACTATTGCTGCATAAATGCGAGAAACTAAGGTACGCGCCTTCATTGGTGAAACTGAGGGCGTTAACAACATTGGACCTATCTTGGAGTGGTATTACAAAAGCTCCTGAGGGACTAGAGGGACTGGTGAATCTCAGAACCCTGGATGCTGGATATTCGAAACTAAAAGAAATACCTGATGGAATTCTGCCCAAACTCTCTCATCTGAAACAGCTTGACCTTAAGAGTGCGGACAGGAGCTTGACAGTGAAGAATGCGAGGGAATTAATCAGTCGGAAAAGGTTGGAGAAAGTGAGGTGCAGGTTTAAGGATATCAGAGAATATAATGCATATGTGGAATATCTAAAGCTACGGGATGGGGATGGCGGTCCCAAGCAGTGGGAACTAATACTGCCAATTATATACAAAGAGGAGAATGCCTCCAGGGTCTTTGGTCCTCCTATCTGCAGTAAAACTGTGAGGCTGGGCGCATGTTGTGTCAAGGAAGGAGGAGGTGAAGAGCTTCCTCTGTTCCCGAAAGGCATCGAGTGTTTAAGCATCAAAGATCCTCTGGATGGCATGAGAAGGTTGATGGACATTCCGAGCATCAGAGACTTTAAGTTGAGGGTATGTGGGCTAAAGAGAATCCGCGGGATGGAGCATCTGGTGCTATTGTCCTCGAGTTCTCCTTCAGATTATTACGTTCCACTGCGAAGCCTCGAGTATCTGAAATTGGATGCGTTAGATGACCTGCGTGCTCTGGTCGAGACAGTTGCTGCTGCTTCAAGGCCTTTACCAGGGTGGATCTCTGAAGGTAACGCCTTTTGGGGTCTCAAAACAGTCTACATCTACAAGTGCTGCAAAATGAAGAACCTCCTGACCCACACACCGTTGCCCCTCCTTTCAAACCTAGAAAATCTTCACATTCAAGAATGTGAAGTGATGGAGGAGGTCATAGAAGTGATGGAAGCAGATGATCTTACTTCCACTTTAAGCCTCCCTAAGTTAAGGACCTTATGTTTAAGGGATCTTCAGGCACTGAAAAGCATATGTAGGAGGACGATAATGTGTAAGTCTCTCCAAAATGTAACACTGAAACAATGCAAGAAGCTAGAAAGGATAGCGCTTCATGTGCGCCTCCCTCATCACGGTGAACTACCTGGTGGCAAGGTTAATTCTCTTCAGGCAATTCATGTTGGGAAAGATGAGAAGGAATGGTGGGAGTCGGTGAGGTGGGACAGTCCCCTGGACAAGTCCTTCCTTCGGCCTCATGTGCGATAAATATGACATTTGTGAATTGGAAGCATGCTACCGCAGTAACTTGGCTCCGGTGGACGTGATGCTGTGTGTCGTGTGTTCTCCGTTGCTGCAAGCTATTGGTTCCTCTGCTTGCTATTCTCAACTCAGAAAGGGTGGTGCTGCTCAGATGTGAATTTATATATATATAGAGACATGATTGTTTCCCTGTAGGTTCTCCAGTTTTGCATCTAATGTAAGATGTATGGTTCTTGGTAGAGGAGGATGATCTGTTCACCTTTGACTCATCGTCTGTCTTTTGAGCTCTACTTCCTGATCCATCACAGCTAGAATCATCTACAGCTTACCCATTTTGTGCTTGTCAACACTTTCCTTCACCAAGTGGCGAGCACATTTGTTCAACTGTTTCACTGCATTCGTTGTGCGAACTCATATCACATTAGGATATCCATCACAGCTAAGCTTTGGAGGTCACTGAGGATTATCGGCTTAAGTTTCTACTCGATACGCAAATTCGCTGAACAAACCTTATCGTATCCTTAAGTTGCAGAAATGTTTTTATACAAAGAAAGTACGGAAAAACAACTAAAAGAATGAAAAGAGTAAGACTAGCAGCTGGAGAGATCCAAGTGATGCCATGGAAAGTTGGTCACGGGTTATGATGTCGCTGTTAGGGACGTTGACTGCTGAAGCAGCTCTTCATGGTACCTTCTCGTACAGAAACCTCCAAAGAAACCAGCAATTCTGTTTGTCCGGTGTAGTCATTTTAGTCATGACTGAATGGTGGAGGAAAGCTTCTGCGGAGGATAAAGAACAAAAATTTAAACGCCCGCCAAGTTTGACCGATCTTTCAACGAAAGTGAATCAGAAGCCATAGCGTGTGATGAGGGTAATAACTCTTTCACCGCATGATGGCGTAGCGACTATTAATACCCCCAAAACCAATGTTTCCCTTCTCCATAAAAAGACGACTTTTGTTATCAAAAGAGTCCCTGAAACATGCGAGTAACGATCACAAATGGAGAATAAAAGCAATGGCTTAACGAGACACAAGTCAAAGCAATACAAAGATTATTGGACAGTTCTACCGTTGAGCAGGACAAAAATCGAAACACCGTAGAATATGGAAAGAGCTTGCAATTGTCAAGACCCATTGTTAACGAAATTTTGACGAACAACTTGTTAAATGGGCAACACTTTTATAAAAAAATACCGACGATTATTGGATCGTTTTAAAATATTAACTATTTCAACAATGAATCAGTGTTAATTTTTTTTTTGTTTTGGCCAGAGTATAAGTGTTAAGTTTGGTAGCTCACCAAAGTTACTAATTCATGTAGAAAATTATTTGCGCGTTTTACTGCATTTTTCCCGATTATTAATTCTTATTTGTGTGATTTAGCTCAACGTTCAAGTTACTAATTCTTATTCGTGAGGAATGTGGGACGTGATGTTCTGTCCTCTGCTAAATTAGAGAACGGGTTGCAAGGTCAGTTGCTAAGGAGTGCGCGGTTCTGCCTCTTGGGGATTGTGTTGACTTTGGGAAGCATGCGAGGAAAAGAGGACATTCACGAATGGAGAAATGCATTGACAGAGTTAAGAAATGCACCGAAAGGAAAGCCATACATCATGACATATGGACATTGGATTGATGTTCATATTCGACCTACGTATCGAGATATGACATATGCTTGCGGACCGGTTCTGTTTCGAGACTTGATCACGATCGATGCAATTTTTGGAGCTTTAACTACAGGTTACGGTTGATGTAGTTTCTGGGCCTTGTCACTTGGCGAAGTGTGATCATAATCTTCTACCGTGAGCGATGTGTTGGATATGTCTAATCATTTACGATATTAAAATGACTTGTGATGAGTGGTATTGCAACTAATCTAAGTGTGATTTCGATACGCTGCATAACTATTGCATAACTGTTATAACACTGCATTATTTATTTCTTGATCCCATAGAAGCGAGTGATTGTCACTCACTGAGCAGTGGTTTTGCTCGCCCTGCGCGTGTTTACAACGAGGGCGTAACGGAGTGGCTTACGATTTGTTTTGCTATATGAATAAAGCTTATTGGACCGAGTTTAAAGAAATTCTAGTTTGGTATACATACTATGTATAAGAGCTTGTACTTTTAAAATGTTGATAGCAATCGCAAACAACATATGGTAAATTATTATCACAGGTGTTAATCTCCAGACAATTAAATAAACATTGGTTACTCACTAAAATAAGAGGAAGTAAAGCTAAAGTTAAGCGGTAACTTAATCCTTGAAGATTTGGTAAATCACTCAATTCAATACTGCTAATTTACTGTAAGACTTGGTAACTATAATACAGTAGTAACTTTAACAAAAAAATATAGGTAAGTTCTTATAACAATTGGTAATTTTGAAACAATCAATTAAAGATTGGTAGATAGACTCAAATAAGAGTTAATATTTTTGTTATATCAAATCTCAGTAACTTTAACATGCTAATAAACTACCCTATTAAATATTGGTAAATTATAGAAACAGTGAGTAAATAAAACAATCAAATAACTTTTGGCACTTCCACAAAACTGCTGGTAAAACAGAATATAAAAATTACCAATGCTATTAGAGAATTATCTGCACGGAACGATATTTCGTGTTTTCAAGTACGAAACATTAGATATCAACAGAGATTATGTTTCCTTGGAGGTAGTTTTGTTACTTTGTTTTTGTTTTCATTTATAAAAGAAAAATGATACAAATGATCTCTAAACTTTGATTCAATATACAATGTTGTCCTTGGACTTTTAATTTGTTCAATGTGATTTCTGAACTATTGATAAATGTTCAATCTAATCCTTAAATCATATGAAAATGTTCAATGTTGTCCTTTCGTTAATTCAAGTAACGGAATATGCTAATGTGATTTTCAATTTGTTAAGTTTGAACGGTGGATAAGTTAAAAAAAAAAGTTACGCGTGTATTATTTAAGTAAGATATTCATTTCAAATGAGGATATAATAATCCATGTTATTACATAACGATGGACATGATAATGCCCTAAGTTTTATTTTCTTTTTCTAAAGTAGATGGATAAAAAGATGAAAATGTTGACTCATCTTTTTTAAAAATCCAACTCGGCATAAAATAATCCACGTCATTACATAACGATGGACATGTTAATGCCCCAAGTTTTGTTTTTCTTTTTCTAAAGTAGATGAATAAAAAAGATGGATATGTTGAATCATCATTTTGAAAAATCTAACTCGGGTATATAATAATCTACGTTATCAAATAACATATGATTAATCATCTGAGCAAACGGAAGAACGACATTGAACATTTGCTAATAATTTAGGTATTATATTGAACAAGTTAAGAATCTAGGGACGATATTACGTATTGGATCAAAATGTAGGTACCATCTGTATCATTTTTTCAAATGACAAAGGGCTTTCTAATTAATTCAAACATTCTTTAATTGAAAGTAATGTTTTTTTGCTAGAATTGAAAGTACTGTTTAGTTGCGCCCAATAATGTGTTTATTTAACATCATTTTCATTAAAGAGAATTTGTCGTGTCTGAGTGCTACTTTATACTTTGGTAGGTCCCATTGTCTCTCCTCGAGTGCTTCCTTTCCTAGTGTTTTTATTTCTTCCTGGTGAGCAATTTAAATCAGGGATAACTTTCGACCACAAAAAAAAAAGATCGGGACAACTGTACTAGTTGACCTAAAGTCAATCTCTGTTCAATCAAGTCCTGTAAGTCCATAAGTTTCCGCTTCTCTGCAAGCCCACGCCACTTGCTCTCTCTCTCTCTCTCTCTCTCTCTCGAATTTGAGCAGCAGTATCACCGTCGGTCTTCTCTCTTTGCATCTTGTTCGTCGGAAGTTCTTCCACAAGTGTCGGTGCGGCTGGCTCCAGGTACACTCGTCGTGCCTCTCTTTACATATCTAAAGCCCAGTTTTCTTTTGCACGCATGAATTGTGTGAATCAATGAGCGAAGGTCGGGTGCGTTTGCCTTCTAGTAGTGTTATAAACTTTTAGACAGAGTCTGTCCATCCTTGCACTCTTGATCTACCGGAGTCGTCCGAGTTTTTTGATGTATGAGGTTAACATTGAGATGCACATGCGAGCTGCGTTATAGATTGAAGAATTGATGTGGTGTAAATCAATTAATATATTCTAATTGGCTCTAACACCATTTATTACAAGCGCGTAGTGGAACTCTGATGTCTATTATCTGGAGAGGTGACCACGAGGCTAGAAAAAAGAAAGGGACTAAAGAATAGGAAAATAAAAAAGACCACAAAAAACTCCAAACTGGTACAATTGTAATAATTTTACTCTAAACTAATTTTTGACTACAAAAAACCTCAAACTGGTACATTTGTGACAAATTTACCCCGAATTAATTTTTTGCCCATAAAAAATCCCAAACTGGTATACCTGTGATAAATTTACCCCGAACTAGTTTTTTTATCACAAAAAATCACCAAATTGATACATTTGTGATAAATTTATCCACCGTTAAATTAGATTAAAATCACGAAAACAGGTAACGGATCACAATATTATATTCTAAACAGAGGACACAAAGTGCAACAAAGTCTCCTCGAGTAAGAAACAGGAAGAGAAAGTTCCATTAAATTACTATCTATTTTGCTAATTGTTGTGGATGATCCGTCATTAAGAAGAAACGCAAAGCACAGCAATTTCCTAGGACTTGTGCTATTAAAACAAAGCACTGAGAGCCGGCCGGGTTTGAATAGGAGTTTCATCTCTTGCCTAGTGACCATCTCCTCCAATGCACGCATTTTACATCTCCAGTGTCTTCTTTCTCGACTAAAGAGTAATCTGTAATTTCATCTTTTAGTCGATGGAAGGTTCATCTTCCGGTCTCTCCACTTCTTGTCCGTGGATGTACGATGTGTTCTTGAGCTTTAGAGGCGAAGATACCAGGAGAAACTTCACCGACCACCTTTATCGCGCCCTTAAAGATGCTAGAGTCAACACTTTTAGAGACAATGATGCGCTTCCCCGAGGAGAAGTAATTTCATCTGAACTTGGAAAAGCCATACAAGGGTCAAGGATATCAGTGATTGTTTTCTCGAGGAACTATGCTCATTCAAGATGGTGTCTCGAGGAGCTCGTGAAAATAATGGAGTGCAGGCAGGAGCTGGGGCAGTTGGTTATTCCCGTGTTCTATGACATCGATCCTTCGGATGTGCGGAAACAGACAGGCAGTTTTGCCGAGGCATTTGCTAATCACGAAGAGCGATTCAAGGGAGAGAAGGACAAAGTTGCTCAGTGGAAGGCAGCTCTCACACAAGTGGGAAATTTATCGGGCTGGGATCTCAGAAATGCTGCAGATAGGTAATTCTATTTAACCTTTGTCAATTGGGGTTCAAGAATATTATATCCTGGTCTATCGATCATCTAAGAATTCGACTACAGTTTAAGATTAGAATCGATTCTTATATGACATCAAGAAAGTACAATCCAATACATTTTTGTAATCATCAATTAATGTGAATTTGACAAAACTTTCAAAGGCATAATGTTGAACTTGGGACTATGGCAGTCCTTGATTTGGCATAATTAGCTTTGATATCTTCAGACCAAGATCAAAGAAAGCACGGTACATGAAATCTAGATTTTCCTAATTCCTTAGAAACTCACTTTAGGCATTTTTATGCTTTTGTTGTCAAAAGTAATGGCTGGAGAGATTTTGATAAATTTCTCAATGATCTATTACATTCCTATGCAGTTTGTGCGTCAATCCTATAATAAGTTTTAACATTTCAGGCACGAAGGGGAGTTTATCAGGAAAATCGTTGACGATGTGCTGGAACGGTTAGGCCTTTACACTGATGCTGATGGGAAGATGGATAGCCTTCGTCGAAAGCTGGAGAGACTGACTAGCAGGGAATCCGACGTCCTCAAGGAAGTTGGATATGCAGAATCAAGGCTCGGAAATAAAAGGAAGAGAGAAGTCGAGAACTGGCTGAGAAATGTCCAGAGAGTAAAGGACGGCATCTCGGAAATAGAACCACAAGTTGCAGTCGGGGGAGTTCGTCCACAGGTAAGCTTGGCGAATCAAATAAACCAATTGACCACCGAGGTGGAGGTACTCATGGAGCAAGGTGAATTTTCTAGAGGGCTCACGCACGTTGAGGAAGATACCGGGGCATATGAGTTGTTGACTGTGGAATTAGTTGGTGAGGCTTTCCCACAAAATCAAGATAGAGTGCTGTCTCGTTTGAGGGAAGATGACGTGTTGACCGTCGGCATTTATGGTATGGGTGGAGTTGGAAAAACAACCCTCGTCACCCATGTCCATAACCATCTCCTAAAGGCAAGCACTTGGAGGAAAGTATGCTGGGTAACAGTGTCCCAAGAATGCGATGTTCCCACATTGCAACGAAGGATATCGAAATGTTTTAACCATGAACTGAAAGAGGAAGATAGAATCAAACGGGCTGCCGAATTGTCACACTTACTGAAGAGAGAAAGCACCGTCATTATTTTAGATGATCTATGGCACGCTTATGATCTGCAGGAGGTTGGAATTCCACTTGGTGGGAATGGATGCAAGTTAATCCTAACAACTCGGTCCTTGGACATATGTCGGCAGATGGAGTGCGATGAACCGATCGAGTTAAAGTCCCTTCCTGAAAATGAAGCCTGGCAACTGTTTGTAAAAAATCTCAGACGAGGAGTTGTTTTCGCTCCTGAAGTAGAAAGTGTTGCGAAGTCTGTTGCAAAGGAATGTGCAGGATTGCCTCTTGGTATAGTGGTGGTTTCTGGAAGTATGCGAGGGAAGGAGGAGGACATTCACGAGTGGAGAAGTGCCCTGAAAGAGTTAGAAGAAGCAAGGTTTGAGGGTAAAGGCATGGAAGATAAGGTATTCAGAGTATTAAAGTTCAGTTTTGATCGCCTGCACGATCCGATTGTGCAACGGTGTTTCCTGCATCTGGCACTGTACCCTGAGGATTTTAAAATCGCAACCGTAAACTTGCTGCGAGATCTCGTTAATCTCGATTTCTTTAGTGACTTGAAAAGTCCAGAAGCACAATACGATAGGGGTCATACCATCATGAATAAATTAGTCAACGTCTGCTTGCTGGAAAAATCAGGGTCTCCCTATTCTGAATTTTTGAAGATGCACGATTTAGTCAGGGACATGGCGATCAAAACAATGGGCTCACGATGCATGGTGAAAGCCGGGCTAGGTATGTGCACAATTCCAGCGCAGGAAGAATGGGCCGAGGACTTGGAGAAAGTATCCTTGATTGGAAATTCAATTCGAGAAGTGAGCTGGCAAAGCTGGGCTCTGCCTCGACTTTTGGAGCTTTATGTGAGTGAAAATCGGTTGTTGGCATGGATAGATGGTTCATTCTTTGGTTGCATGCCCGCTCTTCAAGTTCTGGACCTGTCCATGACGGATATTGAGACGTTGCCCAGTTCAATCTCTAACCTGGTGAACCTCACGCATTTGTTACTGAATTTTTGTGAATCCTTACGGTGCGTGCCTTCATTGGCAAAACTGAGGGCATTGAGAACGCTGGATTTCTATGGGAGTGCGATTGAACAAGTCCCTAAAGGACTGCGGAAATTGGTGAATTTAAGATGCCTGGATTTTGGCGAGTCAGGACTAGAGAAATTGCCTCCTGGAATTCTGCCCAAGCTCTCTAACATGCAAACCCTAAATCTTAAGGGTTGGTGCGACAGCTTGACAGTACAGGCTCGGGAAATAATGAGTTTGAGCAAGTTGGAGAAGCTGAGTTGCAAATTTGGCGATGTCCAAAGCTATGACTTGTATGTGAAACATTTACAGGCTGGCGGTCCCAAGGAGTGGGATATTGAGTTAATTGAAGGTACATGTGAATATAATAACTGGGATGAGGATATTCCCATTTACAGTAGAACAGTGAGGCTGCGTGGGCGTGGTGTCGGAGGAGATGGACCTAAATCCCGCCCTCTGGTCCCAAAAGATGTTCAGCTCTTGGTGATCACAGGTGCAGTTGATAATAAGAGCTTGATGGACATTCCAAGCATAACAAACTCAAAGCTGACCATGTGCATACTGAGGGGGATACATGGCATGAAGTCTGTGGTGTCACAATCCTCATCTTCTCCTCTTCCAAGCCTAGAGTCTCTCCAACTTATATCCATGATGGATCTACGTGCGCTAGCTGAGGAAGAACCCTGTGCTGTTGCGACTGCAGTCCCAGGAGTGCTATGTGAAGGTGACAAGTTTTGGGGACTCAAGGAACTCCGTATCTTTAAATGTGATAAAATGAAGAGGCTCCTGACGCATGTGTTGCTACCGCTCCTTGCAAACCTGGAGGAGCTTTCTATCTGTGGGTGTGATCAAATGGAGGAGGTCATAGCAATGACGGAAGTAGATATGGAGTGTAAGGAAGAGGGGGACACCAGAGGGAGCTATACGAGGAGTGAGGCCAATCATGCTCATCTCGCTTCCGCTCTATCCCTCCCTAAGTTGAAGACTTTACATTTATGGCATCTTCCTGCACTAAAAAGCATATGTGGGGCGGCGATAAGCTGTCATTCTCTCCAAAGAATATCCCTACGGAAATGTCCGAAGCTAGAATGCATATCCCTCCTTGTGCGACTCCCTCGAGATGGGGAACCTCCTTCTGATTGTCTACAAGAAATTGAGATTCGAAGAGGTGAGGAGGAATGGTGGAAATCGGTGGTGTGGAACGATTCCCTTGACAAGTCCTTTCTTGACCCGTATGTTAAATACCGTGGGTGGTGACAGAATTGTGTTTTTCTTCGGTGATGTGGGTAACATTATGCACGCACTTCACCGCAACTGTTAGATTGTTAAATTGTGCGGGTCATGTAGGACACGCATGATCCAAGGGATGTGATAATGTCCAACTTATGTACGGCGCATACCATACGCTAGTCTATATATATCTTGTCCGTATTTGTATATATTAATCAAAGTGATTCCTCACTTTGATCTCTCTCAAAAAATTCACGAATAACGTTTTGTTTTTTTGGCCATAAAAATGGGTCACTAACCTAATGGACTAGGTTATGTACCAATTACTTCTTTTTTTTTGGGGTCGAAATGTATCAATTACTTTACCGTGCCATAATTTATGTGCTCGCTTAAGCCATTAAATCTCTTCTGCTCAAGTTGAGAAAATTGTGCAAAAAGTCTTAGACCTATTGCAATTTTGTTAATTCAATGCTAAATATTTTAATTTTGCCAATTGAGTTTTAAACCTTTTTACATTTTGGCAATTGAGTCCATCCTGTTAATTTTGACTGAAAATCGCTGATATGGACGCTAGCCATTCTACATCCAAGCTCAAACTACCAATAGAATAGAACGGGACTCTTATGCCTTTTTGTTGATTGAGAGTGTGAACCACACCCCAACGTTAAGATCGTGATGCCGTGCCAAGAAGCAAATGAGTAAAATGAAACTGAAATCCTGAATTACTATTCAATTGTCAATTCCCATTCGAGTACCTCGAATGTTTCGCTAATCCTAACTATAAATTGAGCTGCCTTTCTCATGTCATTTCGGATTGTAAATTCAAGGTTGCAGTCTCTAAAGCAGGTTGGAATGGACGATATCAAAGCAAAAAAAATGGACAGAAACTTTGAGAAACTTTGGCTCCGCACTAAAACATCTTGAAGTTTCTTATCAACCTCATCTCCTCCTCTCAATTCCGTAGGCCTTGTGGTACGATGCCGTGACATGCATGAAATTGAGAGGTAACACGGTTCGAAGGCCTCAGCTTGTCGCAAATGTCTCCCAAATTCTCAGCTTTCTCCGAAATTCGAGTTTTCGGGGTTTCCTAACGTCAATGGCCTGTCGATCTAACTGGTTCTATCAAGACTCAGGTTCCACAAGAATGTTGCGCGCTCAAAAAAGATCTCATACCTGAGCAATGGTTGTTAAGCTTGTGCAAGAGCTTCTGTTCCGGTGAGCGAGATTTCGGAGAAAATGAAGAAGAACGGCGGTTATCGCTGGACTCAAGCCATCCCCATGCAGAGAAAATGAAGAAGAACGGCGGTTATCGGAGAAAATTTCTTTTTTTTACGCGGCTAATTTTAATTTTCAAATTTTATTTAAATTAAATTAAAAAAAATAAACTAAATAACAATAATAAATAATAAAAAGAAAGGGAAGACCCGCGGCGGCTGCGGCCAAGCCTCGCCGCCGCCACAGCCGCTGGGAAGCGCCGGCGGAGGTCGCCTGGGCCTTCCCGAAGCCCAGCGACCCTCGCCGGCCCCCGGCGAGGCCCCAGCGAGGGCCTGCAAGCCCCGATCTGGGGGAGGGCACGACCCTCGGCCCAGATCTGAGCGAGGGCCGGCGAGGCCTCGCCTGGGGTGGGCGACGCTGGACCCCTCCGTCTAAGGTGCCTGGATGTCTGTCCATGAAAACTAAAGCAACCGGCTCTGGATTTGCGCAGTGAGACTCTGCAGGTAGAAGAGATTAGGAAGGAAAGGATTCAGAGAGGTCATGCGCTCTGATGAGTCGCGGGTCAATTCAAGAAAAGGAAAAGGAAGGGAGAGGCCACATCAAGTGTAGGTGATACATGCGAAGAGCCAGAGGATCATTTGACTCTGTCTTGCAAGGCCGGCAAGTCAAACCACATTCTAGAAGCAAAGGGATTGACCGACTTTTTTTTTTTACCAAAAAAAAAAAGAAAGTCGGTCAATCCCTTTGCTCGACTTTCTTTTCTTTTTTTTTTTCCTTCATTTCTCCCTTTCCTCGAACTTGAACCTATGGGCATGATGAGGTTTCCTGATCTATAGATGTTTTGGGGAATGTTTTGGGGGTCAAAACAAAAACAAAAGAAAATTCCATTTTCTTAATTTCCACAGAAGCTTTTGCCTGCTTCTCCACAGCGTGCAGGCCCTTCCTTCTCTGGAATCAGCAAGCCCGAGTCGCGGTACACTAGTTAAATCTATGTGCAGAAGTTCGTCATCCGAATTTGTTCATTACTTGACGTAATATGTCCAGTCGTGATGATTCCTTGAGCTAAAGAAGAGGTTAGTTTTTACAGTGTTTGATGCAATCAGGCCTGCCTGAGTTTGGCTCCCCTATATCTGACATATTGAAAAAGAAAAAATTCATTCTGCCGATCATCCCGTCATTGAGGATCTTGAAAATATAGACCTACTGAATAGCAATATTTGTCTACACGAGACTAATGCATGTTTGGATGGTGATCCTTCATGTGCCTCAGCCCAGAAACATCAGTAGAATCCGAAACATAAACCTGCAGTCTGTGTGGAAGGTTTAACTGTATGGATATGATCTGTTTTCCGTTGGTATCTTTTCCATAGTTTCAAATTGGGTCAGTAACCAACCTGAATCCAACACCGCTATCAAATGGCGTTTATAGTCCCAACCTTTTATGATGCTCAAAGGAAAGAAATCCCGATTCTACGAATCTGGTTTGAGTTTAAGACTTATGTTCACTGTGTCTGATTCAGCTAAGTGGTTTTAACTGATATTTTTCACTCTCAAAAGGCTTCTGAGTGCTTAGTTAATTAGACTCGTCCAAAATGATCTCCTTAGTGTCAAACAGCACATTAAATTTGATTGTGACTCGATTCATCTGTTATTCTAACTGATGTCTTCCCGATAAAGGTGCACTATTAGTGACGTAGACTATGGCTTGTTTTATGTTCTCTTGGCGGTTAAAATAATATCTCATTGCATATCTAGAACAGGTAAAATGGAGGTTTAGCATGTATATCAGCTTCAAATTAACTCTTCAAGAGAATGGGAATTTTATCCCAATAAATATCAGTTGCTTTTTGGCTTAGTAAAAGGATTAGTGTTGATTGCAACAACAGAATGGCATTAAAATCAAACATAGATAGAATTTCTCTTCCACGTCGAACTGCTAAACTTGTCCTTTTCAGGTAATAAGATGCAATTCTACATCAATGCGCTAGCAGAATTTGGTCGTAATTTTCAAATCGCATGGGGTTGCATCAACAATTATGGTCATACCGGTGGGAAGATGCACATCCTAAAAAGCGAGCTCGAGTCTTATTAGTAGAGAAGGAGACATAATTGTGGAAGTAGAACACTCGGAGTCAACTCTTGGAAGAAAAAGAAAGAGAGAAGTTGAGAATTGGCTGAGCAATGTACGAATAAAAAAGGACGAAATCTCAAGCTTAGAACAAGAAGTTGCAAATGCGAGACTTCTCTCGACAATCACTTCATTGATCAATTTGGTACATCGTATGAATCAATTGATCGAAGAGGTGAAGGAACTTAGAAAGCAAGGTGAATTTGGCGGCAGACTCACACAAAATTATACCAGGGGATATGAACTGCTAACGAAGGAATTAGTCGGCGATACTTTTAGACATAATCTGCAAAAGATATTATCTTACTTGATGAATGATGACGTGTGGAGAATTGGAGTTTATGGTATGGGAGGTGTTGGGAAGACCACTCTGATAACACATATCTACAACAAGCTTTTGAAGGCGCATAACACTGATTAGGTCAGTTTGGTGGTTGTATCCCAAAGATGTAGCCCTGACGAGCTGCAAAACGAGATTGCAAAATGTCTGAATCTTGATCTGTCAAATGTGGATGATAGGACTACTCGAGCTGGAAGATCATCAAATTTCCTGAGGGGAAAAAAATTTGTCCTCATCTTGGATGATATATGGAATACGTATGATCTAAAAGAGCTGGGACTTCCCGTAGACGAGAACGGCTGTAAACTGATCGTGACAACCAGGAAGCTGGATGTGTGTAACCAGATGGAATGCCAAGTTTCTGTCAAAGTAGAGACTCTCCTCGAGAATGAAGCTTGGCACTTGTTCATGAGGAATCTGGGGTGCACAAAAGCCTTCCCACCTGAAGTAGAAAATATAGCAAGGTCTGTCGCACAGGAATGCGGAGGTTTGCCTCTTGGGATTGTTGTGGTTTCTGGAAGCATGAGAGGGACGGAGGACATCCATGAGTGGAGAAATGCATTAGAAGCATTGAAAGAAGCAAACTTCACGGAAGAATGCAGGAAGAGAAGGTATTTGGTGTTTTGAGAATTAGCTACACTCGACTGAATGATGCGATGGCCCAACGGGGTTTCCTGCATATGGCATTATATCCTGAGGATTACATGATTGAAAGAAGTGAGCTCATTCGATATTTCATGGATATCCGATTGATATGCAGCAGAAGTCGGGAAGTGGATTACGATAGGGGACATACGTTGGTGAATAAATTACTTTAACGTCTGCTTGTTGGAAAGTGTTAAACCCACGAACATCTCTGGACAAGAAACAGAGGAATTGAAGATGCATGACTTGCTAAGGGACATGGCAATCAACATGATGAGATCAAGATATATGGTGAAAGCAGGGTTGCATTTGAGAGAGATACCTGAAGAGGCAAAATGGACAGAGAATCTTGAGGGCGTTTCCTTAATGGGAAATCTCATTGAGGGAATCCCGGAAGGGATAGCGCCCAAGTGTCCTAGACTGAAGTTCCTTTGCTTGAGCAATAACACTTCCTTGAAGGCATTACCCAATGCATTTTTCGAAAACATGCCTGCTCTCCAAGTTCTCGATCTATCTCGGACAAATATCAAGTTTCTGCCATGTTCAACATCCAACTTGAAGAACCTCATTGCATTGTTGCTCCGGGGGTGCAGGGAATTAGAATTAGTCCCGTCTGTGGAAAAGATGGAGGAGTTAAGAACTTTAGATCTGTGTGAAAGTGGAATCCGGGATGCACCTGAAGGGTTAGAGAGATTGGTAAATCTAAGAAGCTTAGATTTGAATGGTTCAGAACTAAGGAAACTGCCTCTTGGAGTACTGCCGAAACTTGCTCATCTGCAATACCTCAACCTCGGCAGTAAATTATATGCAGAAGGAAGGGAGATACTTAGTATGAGAAACTTGGAAGCTTCAAAATGCAATTTCGCTGATGAAAATGAATTTAATCTGTACACGGCACATCTGAATGATGGAAAAGGTCCAAAGGAGTGGGACTTGAGACTGGGATGTGTTGATTATGATGAGGCTCCAATAGGAAGCATGGACGGTTATAACAAAATCGTGAGATTAAGTTGCATCGCTCAAGGATGGCAATGGGAAGAGCGGCTTCTGCTCCCAAGAGAAGTTGAATTGCTGATAATTGAAAGGTTTGTGGAGGATGACCTGAGAAGCCTAATGAACATCCCATCATTTCACCAGGTAACCAACATGAAGACCTGCATGATTGGGAAAGTTAAATCCACGGAGTGTGTGGTTCCGCTGCCCATGGATTTCGCCTCACACAGATACACCGCGCTTCGAAGCCTTGAGTTTCTAAGACTACATTCACTTGAGGACCTCCACGTCCTACTGGAGGTAGAAGAGAACTTTGCTGCTGCGAGTGCATTCCCGCGGGCGCTACCCAAAGGTAATACCTTCTGGGGTCTGAAAAAGCTCGAAATCAGTAAATGCTGCAAAATGAAGAAACTGCTGACGCACATGCTGCTGCCCCTCCTCGCAAACTTGGAGATGCTTTCTATCCAATGCTGCAGCGAAGTTGAGGAGCTCATAGGGTGACAGGAGACGAAACAACTTCTGGTTTAACTGTACCATAGTTAAGGACTTTAGTGATCAGGGATTTACACGTGCTGGAAAGCACATGCAGCAGCACAATAGTCTGTGATTCTCTTGGGTATATAACACCCAAACTTGTGTTGCAAAATGGAAAGGATTCCGCTTGGTGTCTGCCTCCCTCGAGATGGGGAACCACCATCTTTCTTATCATTCTTCTGCTGGCTCTCATAATCTCCGATGGACAGAGACCAAGTACAATGACATGGGATGGTGGAAACAGGTGGAGTGGGGGACCATATCAGGGAGAAGTTCCTCCTTAAGCCTTATGTCCAGTATTGGGCTTGCTAATGAGACTTTGGTCGCTCGGTCATATAGTTTCTCCGCCACCTACAGAGGCCACGTGCCAGAGTTAGGTTTGCTAGTCTCTCCTATTCATAATTGCTCAATTTTATGCTTTTCTTTTTATACACTTAGTTCCAGCATATTTGCAGATGGTTGGCGGGGTTCCATGCCAGAAAGTACTACGTCAAACATTAATACCCCGTGGGCCCGTGATATGTGTTCCCATTGCGTCGCTTGTTCAATGAGATTTATCATTTTCAGGGTGTGTGTGAAAATCACAAATAATCGTACAAGTTTCATTGAAGGAGTGACATTATAATGTAAGTCGATTGTTGCTTTGCAGCTGTGACCTTGAAAGCGTGAGTTGGAGGGGAAAATATTTATCCAAATAATCGAGCATGTCCAGTGAGATGTGTGTTCTCGTGTGTCGATTTCTGGCCTTTACCAAATCTCTTCCATCGACAACGGCTACCTGTCTTAGTTGCTGATTTGCAATAGTGGTCTCCTGTCACGTTGACAATGCACCATGAACTCTCACCGGTCCATTACAACTCAGATTATTTTTTAGTGTGAACATGGTACAAAATTACGTTGCAGATATTGATAAATAACTATTAAAGAGAGAGAAAGACCTCTGTCTCTGTGTGTGTGTGTGTGTGAAGATAAGAGGGATTGATAGATTGGAAGAACTCACGAACCGAATAAAAGAATGAAAAGATTATTGAGAGGATTTTAAAGGACAATAGAAAGAGAAAACGGTCCACGGCCCTCGCCGCCTCGTGCGAGGTCGACCGACACATGGCGGCGAGGGCTGCGACAAGTACAGGTGCGCTTGGCTCAAGATGCACCGGCGATTTCCTTTTTAGATTTCTAAATTCCAATTTCATTTGCATGTTTTAGTTTGTCATCAAATTATAGATGAAAGAACCGACCACACCCAGTCCGTTTGCATTTTAGTCTAGAGATATGATGCGGGCTTTGCCAATAATAAGAAGTACAACAATCGTCTAATTTATGGGAAATTCCCCACGAATCCGAAGGATATTTCCCCAAAAAAAATCCAAAGACAGGATGCAGTTGCTCTTTGCCAGTATTCTCCCTTTCGTTGCGTCAAACTTGGCGGGCGACTAGTTTTGTTTTCGGTGATGGCATTATCGCTTCGTCGGGTCAAACTTTGTGGGCGGTCGGTTTTGAATTTCCGCCCTTTCGACGAAAGTGAGTGAATCAAAAGCGCGCGACGGTGCTACTCTTTCACCACGCGACGTGGCAAGGTAAAGTACCTCCAAACGAAAGGTTTCCCATCCTATGAAAACAGGGGATCCCAACCAAAGGCCAAGAATATGTCCGCGGTGATCACATACGAAGAATAAAAGCAATGGCGTAACGAATCACGAGTTAAACTGATATAAAGAGAGGGTGTTTTACGAAAACTTGAATAATTTCAAAAAAACACTTATCTAAAAAATGACCGTTTATGTTATTTTCACCAATATTATTTGATTTTTTGGAATTACCGCTGTCCAATACTTTACCAACAGATATTTATTAAATTTACTAAGATGTTAGATTTATTGACTTTCGTGGGAAATCATCATTTTTTTTTTGAGTCACTACCGACTTTATTTGATTGTTTTGATATTACCAACTATTCTATTAATTTACCAACATTTATTTGCATAATTTACATACTTGTACGAGTTACTAACTGTTCTTGAAAATTACCAATTGTTATTTGAGTCCCTCGTCAAAGCTTATAAGATTGTTTTGAAAAATATCAACTGAACTACAAGTATATTTGCTTTTGGGATAATGACGCAAATAGTACCCAAACTTTGGCTCAATGTGCAATGTGGTCCATGAACATTAACCCAATGTGTAATGTAATCCTTGAACTTTTAATTTGTTCAATGTGGTCTCTGAACTTTTGATAAATATTCAAATTAGTCCCTAGACTATATGAAAATATCAAATGTTATCTTTTCATTAATTTAAGTTCAGGGACAATATTGAATATTTTCATATAATCCAAGGATTAGTTTGAACATGTACCAAAAGTTAATGAACCATATTGAACAAATTAAAACTTCAGGGACTATATTGCACATTGGGCTAAAGTTCATGGATCACATTGAACAAGTTGAAAGTTTAGGGACCACGCTACACATTGGGTCAAAGTTCAAAGATCATTTGTGTCATTTTCCCTTTGCTTTTTAAAGTTACCGGCATGTTAAAGCCCATAACGTTGTTACGGAACTACCAACTATTTTCAAAATTATCTACAACTCTAATAATTTACCAACTCTTAAATGAAACTACCAATTGATATTTCAGTTAGTTACTAATGTCAAATTGACTGTTTTAAAACTACCACGTGTTCTAATAATTTCCAACATTTATGGCAACTTACTAACTGGAAAAGAGTTTAATAACTACTATCCGAAATTGTCAACTCTTAGTGAGTTAATTATCGATGTTTATTTGATTGTTTCAAAAGTGCCAACTATTTCAATAATTTACCAATGTTAATTTAGAGGCAACCTACAAGTTAAAGTCACTTCTCTTAAACGAAATCACTAACTTTTTTCAAAATTACGAATTACATTCCAATCTTTTACGGACATTTATTTGCGGAGCTTAAGTTATCATCTCTACGTAAAATTACCAACTCTTATTTGAGTCCTTTATCAACTTTGATTCAATTATTTCGAAAATACCAATTGTTTCAATAATTCATCCACATTATTAGGGGAGCTTTCCAGCGTGTTAAAGTTACAATCTTAATAAACATTCATATGTGAACTCAAATAAAAATTAGTAATTGGTTATAAGAGCTTGTACTTTTCAAATGTTGATAACAGTCGCAAACAAGAAGTCGATAAATTATTATAAGAGGTGGTAATCTCGAGACATTTAAATAAACATTGGTTACTCGCTAACATAAGAGCAAGTAAAGCTAAAGTTAAATGGTACCTTAATCCCTCAAGATTTGGTAAATCACTCAAATCGATATTGTTAATACAATAGTAACTTTAACAAATAAATGTTGGTAAGTTTTTAGAACAATTGATAATTTTGAAAAAATCAAATAAAAGTTGGTAAATAGACTCGAATAAGAGTTGATATTATTTTTTTTTATAAAAGCTTAGTAACTTTAACATGCCGATAGCCTGATAAACTACTCGAGTAAATATTCGTAATTTGTAAAAACTGTTAGTAAATAAAACAATCAAATAACTATTGGTACTTCCACAAAACTATTGGTTACTTACTCACACATTACAGGCTAAATAATTGTTGGTACATTAGTTAAACTGTAGGTAACGTACTAGTATGTCATATAGACTAAATAAGCTGTTTATCAATTTCTAGTTACCAACTGATTATAAGAATTACCAACGCTATTAGAGAATTATTTGCCCGGAATAGGGGTTTGTGTTTTCACGCACGAAACACTAGATGTCTACAGAGATTATATTTGCTTAGAGGTAGTTTGGTTACTTTATTTTCGTTTTTATTTATAAAGGAAAAATGACATAAATTGTCTCTAAACTATGATCCAATGTGCAATATCGTTATTGGACATTTAATTTGTTCAATGTGGTCCATGAACTATTGGTAAATATTCAATCTAGTCACTCGATCAATAATGTGCTTTCGTTAATTCAAGTAATGGAATATGCTGATGTGTTCCAATTTATTAATTTTGAACGGCGGATAAGTAAAAAAAAAAAAAACTACACGTATATTATTCAAGTAAGATATCCATATCAAATCATGATATAATAATCCACGTCATTACATATCCATGGATATATTAATGTCGTAATTTTTTTTTCTTTTTCTAAAGTAGATGGATAAAAACGATGGATATGTAACTTACCAAAAAAAAAAAAAGATGGATATGTCAACTCGTCATTTTGAAAAATCTAACTCGACGTAAAATGATCCACCTCATTACATAACGATGGACACGTTAATGCCCTAAGTTTTATTTTCTTTTTCTAAAGTAGATGGATAGAAAAGATGGACATGTTGACTCATCATTTTAAAAAAATCTAACTCGACATATAATAATTCACGTCATTAAATAACGTATAATTTGTCATCTGAGCAAAAGGAAGAATAATATTGAACATTTATCAATAATTTAGAGGTTACATTGAACAATTTAAAAGTCTAGAGATAATATTGCACATTAAATCAAAAATCAGGCATTATCCGTGTCATTTTTTTCAAACGACAAACTAAGGATTTCTAATTAATTTAAACTTTTCTTAATTGAAAGTAATGTTTCTGTGCGCCTAATTTTGTGTTTAGTTAACATCATTTTCATTAAAGAGAATTTGTCGTGTCTCTGCTGCTACTTTATACTTTTTTATGCCCCACTCTCTCCTTCGTTCCTTCCTGGTGTTTTCCTGGTGAGTTATTTAAATCAGGGATAACTTTCGACCACAAGAAACAAATCTGGGACAGCTGTACTAGTTGACTTAAAGTCAATGCTCTGTGTAATAAAGTCCTGTAAGGCCACAAAGAAGTCTTCGCTTCTCTGCAAACCTAAACCAGTTGCTCCCTCTGTTGAATTTGGGTAGCAGTATCACCGTCCGGTCGATCTTCTCTCTTTCCATCTTGTTCGTCGGAAGTTCTTCCGCAAGTATCGGTGCGGTTGGCTCCAGGTACACTCGTCGTTTCTTTCTTTACATATCTAAAGCCCAGTTTTCTTTTCCACGCATGAATTGTGAATCATTGAGCGAAGGTTGGGTGCGTTTGCCTTCCAGTGGTGTTATAAACTTTTAGACAGAGTCGATCCATCCTTATACTCTTTGATCTACCAGAGTCGTCCGAGTTTTTTGCTGTATGACATTATTGTTGAGATCGACATGTGAATTATCTTAGAAAAATCTCACGTCGAAGAATTGATGGGGCGTAGAGAAATTAATATATCTTAGTTGGTTCTACTACCATTTATTGAGAGAAGTCCAATATCGATGATCGGGGGAGATCGGCAATAGAAGTCCGATCCTACCGAGACGATGGTATCGGACATCTACTATAGTTCGGCGAACACAAAAATTGGAAAATGCAAAAAAAAAAAAAAAGAGAGAGAGAAATTTTTGGTATGCGAACTGCAGTTTGGTGAACAAAAAGACATGTTTGGGTTGTTTGCGGTAGATATGATCTTAATAGCAAGATTTCGTTCCAAACTTCCAAAGCATTCTGATCGAGAATATCTCTTTTAAAGGTTAAGGGTAAATTTGTCCTTTCAGGCTGCAGGCATGGACAATCTGAACGCAGTTATTGATCTTGTTGGAAGGTGCCTTCCTTACGTCAATGCTGGCGGGCAGATGAACAGCCTTCGTCGAAAGCTGGAGAGACTAAATAGCAGGGAATCTGACGTCGTTACGGAAGTTGAATATGCAGAATCAAAGCTCGGACAAAAAAGGAAGAGAGAAGTCGAGCGCTGGCAGAGAAACGTCCAGAGCGTGAAGGACGCAATCTCGGCAATAGAACCACAAGTTGCAAACGGGGGAGTTTGTACACGGACAAGATTGGTGAATCAAATAAACCAATTGACCGCGCAGGTGGAGGAACTCATAGAGCAAGGTGAATTTCCTAGAGGGCTTACACACGTTGAAGACAGGGCATATGAGTTGTCGACTGTGGAGTTAGTTGGTGAGGCTTTCACACAAAGTCAAGATAGAGTGCTGTCTCGTTTGAGGGAAGATGACGTGTTGACCGTTGGCATTTATGGTATGGGTGGAGTTGGAAAAACAACCCTCGTCACCCATGTCCATAACCATCTCCTAAAGGCAAGCACTTGGAGGAAAGTATGCTGGGTAACAGTGTCCCAAGAATGCGATGTTCCCACATTGCAACGAAGGATATCGGAATGTTTTAACCATGCCCTGAGAGAGGAGGAAGATAAAATCAAACGGGCTGCCGAATTGTCACACCTGCTGAAGAGAGATAGCACTGTCATTATTTTAGATGATCTATGGCATGCTTATGATCTGCAGGAGGTTGGAATTCCACTTGGTGGGAATGGATGTAAGTTAATCCTAACAACTCGGTCCTTGGACATATGTCGGCAGATGGAGTGCGATGAACTGATCGAGTTCAAGTCCCTTCCTGAAAATGAAGCCTGGCAACTGTTTGTAAAAAATCTTGGACGAGGAGTCGTTTTCGCTCCTGAAGTAGAAAGCGTTGCGAAGTCTGTTGCAAAGGAATGTGCAGGATTGCCTCTTGGTATAGTGGTGGTTTCTGGAAGTATGCGAGGGAAGGAGGAGGACATTCACGAGTGGAGAAGTGCCCTGAATGAGTTAAAAGAAGCAAGGTTTGAAGGTAAAGGCATGGAAGATAAGGTATTCAGAGTATTAAAGTTCAGTTTTGATCGCCTGAATGATCCGGTTGTGCAACGGTGTTTCCTGCATCTGGCGCTGTACGCTGAGGATTCTGTCATCCCGATCGCAGACTTGCTGCGAGAACTTGATTATCTCGATTTCTTTAGTGACTTGAAAACTCGAGAAGCACGGTACGATAGGGGTCACACCATTGTGAATAAATTAGTCAACGTCTGCTTGCTGGAAAAATCAGGGTCTCCCTCTGACGAAAGTTTGAAGATGCACGATTTAGTCAGGGACATGGCGATCAAAACAATGGGCTCTCGATGCATGGTGAAAGCCGGGCTAGGTTTGTGCACATTTCCAGTGCAGGAAGAATGGTTTAAGGACTTGGAGAAAGTATCCTTGATTAGAAATTCAATAGAAGCAATACCAGCAGTGAGACAGCGAAGCTGGGATCTGCCTCAACTTTTGGAGCTTTATATGAGTTCTAATGTCTTGGAAAGGATAGATGGTTCATTCTTTGGTTGCATGCCCGCTCTTCAAGTTCTGGACCTGTCCATGACGAAAATTGAGATGTTGCCCAGTTCAATCTCTAACCTGGTGAACCTCACGCATTTGTTACTGGGTGATTGTGTATTCTTACAGTGCGTGCCTTCATTGGCAACTATGAGGGCATTAAGAACGTTGGATTTCCATCACAGTGCAATTGAAGAAGTCCCTGAAGGGCTGCACGAATTGGTGAATTTAAGTTGCCTGGATTTTGGCAAGTCAAGACTAAAGAAATTGCCTCCTGGAATTCTGCCCAAGCTCTCTAACATGCAAACCCTAAATCTTAAGGGTTGGTGCGACAGCTTGACAGTACAGGCTCAGGAAATAATGAGTTTGAGCAAGTTGGAGAAGCTGAGTTGCAAGTTTGGCGATGTCCAAAGCTATGACTTGTATGTGAAACATTTACAGGCTGGCGGTCCCAAGGAGTGGGAAATTGAGTTAATTGAAGGTACTTCAGATAGTTATTATTGCTCTATGGATGTTCCCATTAATACAGTGAGGCTGCATGGGTGTCATGTCGGAGGAGATGGACCTAAATCCCCCGCTCTGGTCCCAAAAGATGTTCAGCTCTTGTCCATCATGGATGCAGTTGATGAGCCTGAGAGCTTGACGGACATTCCAATCATAACAAACTCAAAGCTGAAGATGTGCACACTGAGCGGGATACACGGCATGAAGTATGCGGTGACACAACCCTCATCTTCTCCTCTTCCAAGCCTAGAGTCTCTCGAACTTTTAGACATGACAGATCTACGTGCGCTAGCTGAGGAAGAACCCTGTGCTGTTGCGACTGCAGTCCCAGGAGTGCTATATGAAGGTTGGGGTCTCAAGAAACTCGATATCAATAATTGTCATAAAATGAAGAGGCTCCTGACGCATGTGTTGCTACCCCTCCTTGCAAACCTGGAGAAGCTTTCTATCAGTTATTGTGATCAAATGGAGGAGGTCATGGCAATGACGGAAGTAGACATGGAGTGTAAGGAAGAGGGGGACACCAGAGGGATCTATACGAGGAGTGAGGCCAATCATGCTCGTCTCGCTTCCGCTCTATCCCTCCCTAAGTTGAAGACTTTACATTTAAGGCATCTTCCTGCGCTAAAAAGCATATGTGGGGCGGCGATAAGCTGTCATTCTCTCCAAAGAATATCCCTACGGAAATGTCCGAAGCTAGGATGCGTGTCACTCCTTGTGCAACTCCCTCGAGATGGGGAACCACCTTCTGATTGTCTACAAGCGATCGAGATTCTAAGAGTTGAGGAGGAATGGTGGAAATCGGTGGCGTGGAACGATTCCCTTTCCAAGTCCCTTCTTGACCCGTATGTTAAATACTGTGTGTGGTGACAGAATTGTGTTTTTCTTCGGTGATGTGGGTAACATTATGCACGCACTTCACCGCAACTGTTAGATTGTTAAATTGTGCGGGTGATGTAGGACACGCATGATCCAAGGGATGTGATAATGTCCAACTTATGTACGGCGCATACCATACGCTAGTCTATATATATCTTGTCCGTATTTGTATATATTAATCAAAGTGATTCCTCACTTTGATCTCTCTCAAAAAATTTACGAATAACGTTTTGTTTTTTTGGCCATAAAAATGGGTCACTAACCTAATGGACTAGGTTATGTACCAATTACTTCTTTTTTTTGGGGTCAAAATGTATCAATTACTTTACCGTGCCATAATTTATGTGCTCGCTTAAGCTATTAAATCTCTTCTGCTCAAGTTGAGAAAATTGTGCAAAAAGTCTTAGACCTATTGCAATTTTGTTAATTCAATGCTAAATATTTTAATTTTACCAATTGAGTTTTAAATTTTTTTACATTTTGGCAACTGAGTCCATCCTGTTAATTTTGACTGAAAATCGCTGATATGGACGCTAGCCATTCTACACCCAAGCTCAAACTACCAATAGAATAGAACGGGATACTTGTGCTTTCTTGTTGATTGGGAGTGTGAACCACACCCCAACGCTAAGATCGCGATGCCGTGCCAAGAAGCAAATGAGTAAAATGAAACTGAAATCCTGAATTACTATTCAATTGTCAATTCCCATCCTAGTACCTCGAATGTTTCGCTAATCCTAACTATAAATTGAGCTGCCTTTCTCATGTCATTTCGGATTGTAAATTCTAGGTTGCAATCTCTAAAGCAGGTTGGAATGGACGATATCAAAGCAAAAAAAATGGACAGAAAACTTCGAGAAACTTCGGCTCCGCACTAAAACATCTTTAAGTTTCTTATCAACCTCATCTCCTCCTCTCAATTCCGAAGGCCTCGTGGTACAATGCCGTGACATGCATGAACTTGAGAGGTAACACGGTTCGAAGGCCTCAGCTTGTCGCAAATGTCTCCCAAATTCTCAGCTTTCTCCGAAATTCGAGTTTTCGGGGTTTCCTAATGTTAAATTTATGTCTCGAGTTTAAGCCTGCGTAACAAATTCACTTTCATATTTGGCTGATTTCGGAAGAGGGGGTTCACGGAGACGCGGATAGAGAAGGCCACTAAAAGACAAAACATGGGCACACTTTATTTTATTATATTTATTACGGTGGGCCTAGGTCAATTTGTTGAATGCTTATCAGTGAAGGACTTTCCTTCTTGGACGTGCAAAAGAAACGTGTGGGGCCACGGAAGTCAGATAAAAGAGGAAGCAGCTTTAGGGTTTTTTGCCACATATAAAAAGAAAAGAAATTGAGGGTTTCTTTCTTTTAGCGAAGACCAAAGCCGCACAAAGCAAGACATACAGAGACGCTCGTATTCAAGCCGCGCGAAGGAGGCAGAACGTACAGAGACGTTCTTGAGCGTGCGTGTGTTTTGCTTTGGGCTTCAACGCATGGTGATTTGTGCAGTGAGTTTATTTGTCCAATTAAATTGTTTATTCGTAAACACTTTGGGTTTGGGCTTAAATCTAGGTGTGGGAAATACTCGAGCGTTTGAGCGATTTGTAACTCTGATTCTCCGATTATAGTGGATTATTTGTTGCTGGCTCTCCCCGTGGATGTAGGTACCGATATTCGGATCGAACCACGTAAATCTCTAGTGTCCTTTATCATTCCCGTTTATTTCTCTGGTATTTTCGCATTGACTTAATTTGCAAGATTCTGTCGTTTCCGCGTTATTATTTACAACAATTGGTATCAGAGCTTGAGGGTTGGATTTTCTGGATTGTGATTTGGGGCTTTTGTTTGTCTGATTATTATCTGGAAATTCTGCTATTGCAATTATGTCTGGAGCGAAAGTTGAGATTGAGAAGTTTAACGGGAGGAACAACTTTGGGTTATGGAGCGTCAAGATGCGTGCGCTATTGACAACCCAAGGTTTGGCTAAGGCATTAGACGGCGAAGATGAGTTGCCCATTATAATGAAAGCGGCTGATAAAGCAGACCTAATGGAGAGAGCAAAGAGTATAATCCTGCTGAATTTATCGGATGAAGTGTTAATAGAGGTGGTTGAGGAGAAGAATGCCGCAGCATTGTGGGCAAAATTACAAGCACTCTATGTAACGAAGGGTCTGAACAATCGCTTGTACATGTTGAAGAGGATGTTTCAATTTCGATATACTGAAAGTACGTCGATCAGATCCCACCTAGATGAATTTAATAAACTCATGATGGATTTGAAGAACGTCGGTAAGATACTTGATGATGAGGAACATGGCATGATGTTATTGGCTTCTTTACCTGAATTATGGGAGCACTTTACTGATTCACTACTCCAAGGGCGTACTACGATTACCTCGGAAGAGGTAAAGTCAGCATTGTTCTCTAAAGAGTGGCAGAGGAAGTTGCGAGATGACAGTCTAGCACAGGATGTAGCGCGAGGACTAGTGATTCGAGGTAGAGAACAGCATCGAGGGTCCAGTAGCAGCAGGGGTAAAAGCAGGTCAAAGTCACGCAATAGAAAGTCTAAGGGACGCGTGAAGTGCTTTGAGTGTCACGAGGAGGGGCACATCAGGAGAGATTGTCCGAAGCGAAGAAATAGAGGTGACAAGCAGAATGCCACAAGCAATGTGGCAAATGTTGCTGAGGAGAGCACTAGTGATGCAGAGGCCGTCTTGTGTGTGACTACTGGTTCGTTAGGAGACGAATGGGTGCTAGATTCGGGGTGTTCTTATCATATGACGCCTCATAGGAACTGGTTTACTACTTACCAGACTGCAGATGGTGGTAGAGTTTTGATGGGGAATAATGCAACCTGCAATGTTGTGGGGATAGGGACAGTTCGGATTCAGATGCACGATGGGGTGGTACGCACACTGACAGACGTAAGGCATGTATCAGAGCTCAAGAAGAACCTTATTTCTTTAGGGACACTCGATGATATCGGGTGTAAGTACACCGCTGAAGGTGGAGTGCTGAAGGTCTCTCGAGGTGCCATGACAGTGATGAAGGGGAAGAAAGTGAGTTCTCTCTATCATCTATTGGGAGATACAGTAACCGGAGCTGCTGCAGTTTCATCAGGTGAGTCAGATTTTGACATGACTCAGTTATGGCATATGCGTTTAGGGCACATGAGTGAGGCAGGTATGACGATGCTGAGTGATAGGGGCTTGTTGAAGGGTCAGAAAATAGGGAAGCTGGATTTATGTGAGCACTGCATCTTTGGGAAGCAGCGTCGGATTAAGTTTACAACAGCTATTCATTCGACCAAGCGACCGGTTGAGTACATTCATTCAGACGTCTGGGGCCCGTCTCCAATTCCTTCTAAAGGAGGTGCCCCATATATGTTGACATTTGTCGACGACTACTCTAGAAAGGTATGGGTTTACTTTCTGAAGCACAAATCTGATGTGTTTGATCGGTTTAAGAAATTTAAGGCATTGATTGAGAAGCAGTCAGATAAACAGATCAAGTGCCTGAGAACCGATAATGGCATGGAGTTCTGTGGTAGAGATTTTACCGAGTTCTACAAGAAAGAAGGGATTATGAGACACCGCACAGTACCCGAGACACCACAGCAGAATGGCGTTGCAGAACGGAAGAACAGAACTTTACTAGAGCGAGCTCGGAGCATGCTTTCGCATGCAGGTTTAGGTAAGGAATTTTGGGCCGAAGCAGTGAATATGGCATGTTATTTAATTAATCGATCTCCATCATCTGCTATAGAGTGGAAGACTCCTGAGGAAGTATGGTCGGGGAAACCTATTGATTACTCCGGATTACGAGTATTCGGATGTCCTGCGTATGCTCATGCGAGTGATGGTAAGATTGAGCCGAGGGCGAAGAAGTGCATATTTCTGGGTTATGCACATGGGGTGAAAGGCTACCGGCTGTGGTGCACTGATCCCAGATCACCCGGTTTTCTAATCAGCAGAGACGTGATCTTCGACGAGACTGCAATGCTTCAAAGGAGGGGTCTTAAGACACAACCAACAGAGCATACAGATCGTGGTGTCAGCAATGAGGTGGAGATTCAAGTGGAGACTCCGGAGACCTCGAAAGTAACAGAAATTGAGATTGCAGATGAGGCCGCAGTTCCTGAAGTCGGTGATAATGAACAATCAGCAGAGCCGCAGCACACTATAGCCGCGGGTAGACAGAAAAGACAAATTAAACCACCAGTACGTTATGGTTATACGGATATTGCTTATGCATTGACTGTAGGTGACGAGGTGGAGACAGATGAGCCTTCGTCTTACTCTGAGGCGATGGCTAGTTCTGAGTCGTCGCAGTGGCTAGGGGCTATGAGTGAAGAGATGGAATCACTTCATCGGAATCAGACATGGGAGTTGGTCAAAGTACCTAAGAGCCAGAAGATTGTCGGTAGAAAGTGGGTCTTTAAACGGAAGGAGGGCATTCCTGGTGTCGAGGCAGCGAGATATAAGGTGAGACTTGTGGCGAAGGGGTATACACAGCGGGAGGGCATTAACTACAACGAGGTGTTCTCTCCTATGGTAAGACATACTTCTATTCGTGTTTTACTTGCCTTAGTTGCTGCACAGGATCTCGAGCTGGAGCAGCTAGATGTGAAAACAGCGTTTCTTCACGGTGAGTTGGAGGAGCGGATTTACATGAGGCAGCCAGAGGGATTTGCTATTCCGGGTAAGGAAGATCATGTTTGTTTATTGAAGAAATCTTTATATGGGCCGAAACAATCTCCTAGGCAGTGGTATAAGCGTTTCGATTCTTTCATGGCTAGACAGAACTATTCTAAAAGTCATATGGATAGCTGTGTTTATCATAGGAGATTGGATGATGGGTCTTTGATATATCTATTATTATATGTCGATGATATGTTGATAGCAGCCAAGAGCATGTCTGATATTATTGTGCTGAAGAGGCAATTGAGTGCTGAATTTGAGATGAAAGATTTGGGTGCTGTAAAGAAAATATTGGGTATGGAGATTTTGCGTGACAAAACTGCAGGAATTTTATGTCTTTCTCAGAAGAAATATATTGAGAAGATTGTTGCACGATTTAATATACAGTCAGCGAAATCTATAAGTACACCTTTGGCGATGCACTTTAAACTTTCAGATAAGTTATCACCGCAGACTGAGGAGGAGGAGGAGCATATGTCTCGTGTTCCTTATTCTAGTGCAGTGGGTAGTATTATGTATGCTATGATATGCACTAGGCCTGATATTTCACAAGCAGTGATCGTTGTTAGCCGTTACATGAAGCGACCTGGTAAAGCTCATTGGGAAGCTGTGAAGTGGATCCTCAGATATTTAAAGGGGACAACAGACGTTGGAATTGTATACCGAAGGAACAATAATGGCAGTGAGACCACTGGTTATGTGGATTCGGATCACGCAGGTGACTTGGATGAACGCAGGTCTTTAGCAGGGTACGTATTTACGCTAGCAGGTGGTGCAGTTAGTTGGAAGGCATCCTTACAGGATCACGTTGCCTTGTCTTCGACTGAGGCAGAGTACATGGCACTGACTTTTATAGCGAAAGAGGCGATATGGCTAAAAGGTTTACTCTCGGACTTTGGGTTAGATCAGAATAGTGTTGATATACACTGTGATAATCAAGGTGCGATATATCTGGCATATAATCCGGTTTATCATGAGCGAACGAAGCATATCGACATCAGGTACCACTTCATCCGATATGTCTTAGCGAAGGGTATGGTTGTTGTTAACAAGATTGCGACAGCAGAGAATCCAGCGGACATGATGACTAAGCCTGTTCCTTTGGCGAAGCTCAAGCTCTGCTTGAGCACAATTGGCGTCTGTGGAGAGTGAGCGCCCATCGGGGCGTTGGGAGAGCAGCATGGAAGATGAGCACTATAACTTGGCTACAAACATCGAGCCAAGGTGGAGAATTGTTAAATTTATGTCTCGAGTTTAAGCCTGCGTAACAAATTCACTTTCATATTTGGTTGATTTCGGAAGAGGGGGTTCACGGAGACGCGGATAGAGAAGGCCACTAAAAGACAAAACATGGGCACACTTTATTTTATTATATTTATTACGGTGGGCCCAGGTCAATTTGTTGAATGCTTATCAGTGAAGGACTTTCCTTCTTGGACGTGCAAAAGAAACGTGTGGGGCCACGGAAGTCAGATAAAAGAGGAAGCAGCTTTAGGGTTTTTTGCCACATATAAAAAGAAAAGAAATTGAGGGTTTCTTTCTTTTAGCGAAGACCAAAGCCGCACAAAGCAAGACATACAGAGACGCTCGTATTCAAGCCGCGCGAAGGAGGCAGAACGTACAGAGACGTTCTTGAGCGTGCGTGTGTTTTGCTTTGGGCTTCAACGCATGGTGATTTGTGCAGTGAGTTTATTTGTCCAATTAAATTGTTTATTCGTAAACACTTTGGGTTTGGGCTTAAATCTAGGTGCGGGAAATACTCGAGCGTTTGAGCGATTTGTAACTCTGATTCTCCAATTATAGTGGATTATTTGTTGCTGGCTCTCCCCGTGGATGTAGGTACCGATATTCGGACCGAACCACGTAAATCTCTAGTGTCCTTTATCATTCCCGTTTATTTTTCTGGTATTTTCGCATTGACTTAATTTTCAAGATTCTGTCGTTTCCGCGTTATATTTCCAACACCTAACGTCAACGGCCTGTCGATCTGACTGGTTCTATCAAGACTCAAGTTCCACAAGAATGTTGCGCGCTCAAAAAAGATCTCATACCTGAGCAATGGTTGTTAAGCTTGTGCAAGAGCTTCTGTTCCGGTGAGCGAGATTTCGGAGAAAATGAAGAAGAATGGCGGTTATCGCTGGACTCGAGCCATCCCCATGCAGAGACTTGTCTTCCATAATGCTTCGTCTCCTTGTCCCTTGAGAAGTTCATTAGGACAACCGCATTTTACCGCCCCTATCGACAGTAGTTGCTCTCTCTGCAGCTAATTACAAGTTCCAACCCACGTTACCTCTCAATATCATCCGGCAAACATAGAATGAAAATAAAATAAAATAACTCAAAATCACAATAGAAGCAAGCAATGAGAGGTTGCTGTTACTTCATAAAGAAGAAACCTCTCTTCACCATGCTACAGAACGATGCATTTTAAGCACTTCATCTTTTGCAATTTCTCTGACTAAAGATTCAAAATAACAGCATAATTTTACATCCCATTGCGGTGATTTGATTTATTGTGCCCTCCTCAACGAAAAAAATGTCAAATATTAAGATTCTTGACGATTGACATATAAAATGGTTGAAAACTTGATGAAGGCAAAGTCATGAATTTATCTGCCATTAGAAAAGATTCAGAAATGCTGAGTTGTTAAGAAAAGCTGAGTCACGCATCCCATTCAGGCATTAAACCAACTGAAGGCCTGAGACCTAAGATCCAGAGAATAAAAACCCGCCCAAGAAGCGAGGTCCCTACATGTTTTAAAATATTTTCTGTAAGAAATTATATATAATCTATAACATCAGAGGTTATTATCACAAAACCAGGTCTGCTAGAACTCTCAAAATGCCCACAAGCACAAGAATAATCTCGTGTAGACACATCAGAACTTTCTCCAGTAGATCCAGAACTGTGGTGCGAACAGGAAGACCATCCTCAGAGCATGTATGTGCTAGACTCCTAAAAGAAAAAAAGAAAAAAAAGAATATGTTCACTAAAAGTCTTAAAATTTGTTACGAAAGTGCAATCAAGTCCTAAAACTTATCAAATTTGTTCGATTGAATCATAAAGTTAACACCTTCAAACTTGCTAACGAAAAACGATTAGCGTTGACGTGGCTTATTTTAATATTTTCTTTTTTTTAGGTGGCTAATTTTAATTTTCAAATTTTATTTAAATTAAATTTAAAAAATAAACTAAATAATAATAAATAAATAATAAAAAGAAGGAGAAGACCCACGGCGGCTGTGGCCAAGCCCTCGCCATCGCCGATGGTCGCCGCCACAGCCACCGGGAAGGGCCAGCGGAAGTCGCCACAGCCACCTAAATCATATGCTCCGATGAGTCGCGGGTCAATTCAAGAAAGAAAAAGGAAGGGAGAGGACGGGAAGAATTGAACAAAAAATCCGGAGTTAGCCACTTCAAGTGTAGGTGATATATATAGAGAGCGAAAGGATCATTGACTCTGTCTTGCAAGGCGGGCAAGTCAAACCACATTCTAGAAGCAAAGGGATTGACCGACTTTCGTCATTTCTCTCTTTCCTGGAAACTTGACCCTTTGGACATGATGAGGTTTCCTGATCTATAGATGTTTTTGGGGGTCAAAACAAAAACAAATTTTCTTTAGGGAAAATTTCAAATCGATACCCAAATTGAAGTCAGTTTCTCAAAAAAAAGTCCAAAGTGGATATAGTATCAAATAAGGATCAGAAGTGCTCAATCAGTTTCAAATATGGGCTTGAAATGCCCAATTAATCTTAAGTAAAGGTCTGGGTTTGCCGGCCAGTCAAATGCTCACCGGCTGGCAAGCACATCACTGTTTCGGCGATCGTAACAAAAGCAGTTTCATCTTTTACTTTTTAAATTTTTTTTGTTTTTTTTGTTTTTTTGTTTTTTTCTTTTCATTTCCTTTTCTTCTTTTTTTTTTCCTCTTTTCCCTTCGTCAGCCATAGCCGGGGCTGGCAGAGGTTGCCCTCGCCAGCATCGAGCGAGGGCTGCCCTTGCCTTGGCTGGGCGGGCGAGCAAGGGTCATCCTCGCCCGACCCTTGGTTGCCCTCGCTAATGTCGGGCGAGGGTCGCCCTCGCATGGGCTGGGCGAGCGAGGGCGATCCTTACCTAATCCGGGGAGAGCAACCATCACCCTTGTCGAATCTGGTGAGGGTCGACACTCGGCCGCCTAGCCTAGGCGAGGGTGGCCCTCGCCCGACGCCGGCGAGGGCGGCCTCCGCCGGCCCCGGCTATGGCCGACAAAGGAAAAGAGGAAAAAAAAAGAAAAAAACAAAAAAAGGAAAAAAGAAACAAAAAAACTTAAAAACTAAAAGACGAAACTGCCCTTGTTCTGATCGTCAGAATAGTGACATGCTTGCCGGCCGGTGAGCATTTGACCGACTGGCGAACCTAAGCCCTTACTTGAAACTAATTAGGCACTTCGGGCCCCTGTTTGAGACTGATTGGACACTTTAAATCCTTATTTGATACTATGTCCAGTTTGGATCCTTTTTGAGAAAATGACCCTACTTACTTTGAGTACTGATTTGAAATTTTTCCTTTTCTTTATTTCCACAGAAGCTTTGCCTGCTTCTCCACAGCGTACAGGTCCTTCCTTCTCTGGAATCAGCAAGCCCGAGTCGATGTACACTTGTTAAATCTATGTGCAGAAGTTCATCGTCCGAATTTGTTCATTACTTGACGTAATATGTCCAGTCGTGATGATTCCTTGAGCTAAAGAAGGGGTTAGTTTTTACAGTGTTTGATGCAATCAGGCCTTCCTGAGTTTGGCTCCCCTATATCTGACATATTGAAAAAGAAAAAGTTCATTCTGCCGATCATCCAGTCATAGAGAATCTTGAATATATAGACCTACTGAATAGCAATATTTGTCTACACGAGACTAATGCATGTTTGAATGGTGATCCTTCATGTGCCTCAGCCCAGAAACATCAGTAGAAATCCGAAACATAAACCTGCAGTCTGCGCGGAAGGTTTAGCTGTATGGATATGATCTGTTTTCCGTTGGTATCTTTTCCATAGTTTCGAATTGGGTCAGAATCCAAACTGAATCCAATGCCGCTATCGAATGGCGTTTATAGTCCTAACCTTTTATGATGCTCAAAGGAAAGAAATCCCGATTCTACGAATCTGGTTTGAGTTTAAGACTTCTGTTCACTGTGCCTGATTCAGCTAAGTGGTTTTAACTGATAGTTTTCACTCTCAAAAGGCTTCTGAGTGCTTAGTTAATTAGACCCGTCCAAAATGATCTCCCTAGTGTCAAACAGCACATGAAATTTGATTGTGACTCGATTCATCTGTTGTTCTAACTGATGTCTTCCCGATAAGGTGCACTATTAGTGACGTAGACTATGGCTTGTTTTATGTTCTCTTGGCGGTTAAAATAATATCTCACTGCATATCTAGAACAGACAAAATGGAGGTTTAGCATGTACATCAGCTTCAAGTTAACTCTTCAGGAGAACGGGAATTTTATCCCAATCAATATCAGTTGTTTTTTGGCTTAGTAAAAGGTTTAGTGTTGATTGCAACAATAGAATGGCATTAAAATCAAACATAGATAGAATTTCTCTTCCACGTCGGACTGCTAAACTTGTCCTTTTCAGGTAATAAGATGCATTACTACATCAATGCACTAGCAGAATTTGGTCGTAATTTTCAAATCATCTGGGTTTGCATCAACAATTATGGTGATACTGGTGGGAAGATGCACATCCTAAAAAGCGAGCTCGAGAGTCTTATTAGTAGAGAAGGAGACATAATTGTGGAAGTAGAACACGCGGAGTCAACTCTCGGAAGAAAAAGAAAGAGAGAAGTTGAGAATTGGCTGAGCAATGTACGAATAAAAAAGGACGAAATCTCAAGCTTAGAACAAGAAGTTGCAAATGCGAAACTTCTCTCAAGAATCACTTCATTGATCAATTTGGTACATCGTATGAATCAATTGATTGAAGAGGTGAGGGAACTTAGAAAGCAAGGTGAATTTGGTGGCAGACACACAAAATTATACCAGGGCATATGAACTGCTGACAAAGGAATTAGTCGGCGATACTTTTAGACATAATCTGCAAAAGATATTCTTACTTGATGAATGATGACGTGTGGAGAATTGGAGTTTTTGGTATGGGAGGTGTTGGGAAGGCCACTCTGATAACACATATCTACAATAAGCTTTTGAAGGCGCATAACACTGACTAGAAGGTCAGTTTGGTGGTTGTATCCCAAAAATGTAGCCCCGACGAGCTGCAATACGAGACTGCAAAATGTCTGAATCTTGATCTGTCAAATGTGGATGATAGGGCTAATCGAGAAGGAAGATCATCAAACTTCATGAGGGGAAAAAAATTTGTCCTCATCTTGGATGATATATGGAAAACGTATGATCTAAAAGAGCTGGGACTTCTGTGGACGAGAACGGGTGTAAACTGGTCGTGACAGCAAGGAAGCTGGATGTGTGTAACCAGATGGAATGCCAAGTTTCTGTCAAAGTAGAGACTCTCCTCGAGAATGAAGCTTGGCACTTGTTCATGAAGAATCTGTCGCGCACAAAAGCCTTCCCACCTGAAGTAGAAAATATAGCAAGGTCTGTTGCACAGGAATGCGGAGGTTTGCCTCTTGGGATTGTTGTGGTTTCTGGAAGCATGAGAGGGACGGAGGACATCCATGAGTGGAGAAATGTATTAGAAGCATTGAAAGAAGCAAACTTCACGGAAGAATGCATGGAAGAGAAGGTATTTGGTGTTTTGAGAATTAGCTACACTCAACTGAATGATGCGATGGCGCAACGGGGTTTCCTGCATATGGCATTCTATCCTGAGGATTACATGATTGAAAGAAGTGAGCTCATTCGATATTCCATGGATATCTGATTGATATGCAGCAGAAGTCGAGAAGTGGAGTACGATAGGGGACATACGTTGGTGAATAAATTACTTTAACGTCTGCTTGTTGGAAAGTGTTAAGCCCACGAACATCTCTGGACAAGAAACAGAGGAATTGAAGATGCGTGACTTGCTCAGGGACATGGCAATCAACATGTTGAGATCTAGATGTATGGTGAAAGCAGGGTTGCATTTGAGAGAGATACCTGAAGAGGCAAAATGGACAGAGAATATTGAGGTAGTTTCCTTAATGGGAAATCTCATTGAGGGAATCCCGGAAGGGATAGCGCCCAAGTGTCCTAGACTCAAGTTCCTTTGCTTGAGCAATAACACTTCCTTGAAGGCATTATCCAATGCGTTTTTTGAAAACATGCCTGCTCTCCAAGTTCTCTATCTATCTAAGACAAATATCAAGTTTCTGCCATGTTCAACATCCAACTTGAAGAAACTCATTGCATTGTTGCTCCGGGGGTGCAGGGAATTAGAATTAGTCCCGTCTGTGGCAAAGATGGAGGAGTTAAGAACTTTAGATCTGTGTGAAAATGGAATCCGGGATGCACCTGAAGGGTCAGAGAGATTGGTAAATCTAAGGAGTTTTGATTTGAATGGTTCAGAACTAGGGAAACTGCCTCTCGGAGTTCTGCCGAAACTTGCTCATCTGCAATACCTCAACCTTGGCAGTAAATTATATGCGGAAGGAAGGGAGATAATGAGTATAAGAAACTTGGAAGCTTTAAAATGCAATTTCGCTGATGAAAATGAATTTAATCTGTACACGGCATATCTGAATGATGGAAAAGGTCCAAAGAAGTGGGACTTGAGACCGGGATGTGTTGATTATGATTAGGCTCCAATAGGAAGCATGGACGGTTATAACAAAATCGTGAGATTAAGTTGCATCGCTCAAGGATGGCAATGGGAAGAGCGGCTTCTGCTCCCAAGAGAAGTTGAATTGCTGATAATTGAGAGGTTTGTGGAGGATGACCTGAGAAGCCTAATGAACATCCCATCATTTCACCAGGTAACCAACATGAAGACCTGCATGATTGGGAAAGTTAAATCCACGGAGTGTGTGGTTACGCTGCCCATGGATTTCGCCTCACACAGATACACCGCTCTTCGAAGCCTTGAGTTTCTAAGACTACATTCACTTGAGGACCTCCACGTCCTACTGGAGGTAGAAGAGAACTTTGCTGCTGCGAGTGCATTCCCGCGGGCGCTACCCAAAGGTAATACCTTCTGGGGTCTGAAAAAGCTCGAAATCAGTAAATGCTGCAAAATGAAGAAACTGCTGACGCACATGCTGCTGCCCCTCCTTGCAAACTTGGAGATGCTTTCTATCCAATGCTGCAGCGAAGTTGAGGAGCTCATAGGGTGACAGGAGACGAAACAACTTCTGGTTTAACTGTCCCATAGTTAAGGACTTTAGTGATCAGGGATTTACACGTGCTGGAAAGCACATGCAGCAGCACAATAGTCTGTGATTCTCTTGGGTATATAACACCCAAACTTGTGTTGCAAAATGGAAAGGATTCCGCTTGGTGTCTGCCTCCCTCGAGATGGGGAACCACCATCTTTCTTATCATTCTTCTGCTGGCTCTCATAATCTCCGATGGACAGAGACCAAGTACAATGACATGGGATGGTGGAAACAGGTGGAGTGGGGGACCATATCAGGGAGAAGTTCCTCCTTAAGCCTTATGTCCAGTATTGGGCTTGCTAATGAGACTTCGGTCGCTCGGTCATATAGTTTCTCCGCCACCTACAGAGGCCACGTGCCAGAGTTAGGTTTGCTAGTCTCTGCTATTCATAATTGCTCAATTTTCCAGCATATTTGCAGATGGTTGGCGGGGTTCCATGCCAGAAAGTACTACGTCAAACATTAATACCCGGTGATATGTGTTCCCATTGCGTCGCTTGTTCAATGAGATATATCATTTTCAGGGTGTGTGTGAAAATCACAAATAATCGAACAAGTTTCATTGAAGGAGTGACATTATAAGGTAAGTCGATTGTTGCTTTGCAGCTGTGACCTTGAAAGCGTGAGTTGGAGGGGAAAATATTTATCCAAATAATCGAGCATGTCCAGTGAGATATATGTTCTCGTGTGTCGATTTCTGGCCTTTACCGAATCTCTTCCATCGACAACGGCTACTTGTCTTAGTTGCCGATTTGCAATAGTGGTCTCCTTGTTAGAAAGAGTCAAAGTTGTTTTTTTTATGTTTTTCAATTAATAGCTAGTCGTGTGTTTCTGTTACTTAGTGGGTCCTAGTTTTCAGGATTTAGTTGGCAGCATGTTGCTGCACACGTTTACCATTTTGAATCAAAGTAGTTGCTATTTTTGTTGGGATCTCTTCTGTTGATGTACAGCCTATAAAACGGCTAAGTTGTTAATTTCAATAGAATGGACGAATGCAGTAAGCATCTTCAACGAGTGTGTCTCTCCTTTCTGGGTTTCTTTTGGGTGCTTGCAAAGCACAGCCATCTTCTGCATTTTATTGTATCAGTGGTATCAGAGCTAGGTTAGCAAAAAAAAAAAAGTGAGGATTGAGAGTTGAGAGTTAAACACGTGAGGAAAGAGAGACTTGCCGCAAAGTTTTTTTTTCTTGACACTTTGTTTGCAGCAGCAATCATGGCCACAGATTCCAATTTTGTCCAACCGGCAATCCCTCGCTTTGATGGTCATTATGACCATTGGAGCATGTTGATGGAAAATTTTCTAAGGTCCAAATAATTTTGGGAAGTTGTTTCTTCTGGAATTCCTGAACCGAAAGAAGGAGCCACGTTGACAGCAGCACAGCGGACGGCTCTAGAAGCAGTTAGGTTGAAAGATCTTAAAGCCAAGAACTATCTCTTTCAGGCCATTGACAGATCTGTCTTGGAGACAATCCTTTGCAAGGATACTTCCAAGCAAATATGGGATTCTATGAAAAAGAAGTATCAAGGCTCTGCAAGAGCAAAGAGGCAACAACTGCAAGCTCTTCGTACAGAGTTCGAAACGCTATGAATGAAATCAGGGGAGTCGGTCACAGATTATTTCTCAAGAACGATGGCAATAGTTAATAAGATGCGAATCCACGGTGACAAGACGGAGGATGTCACCATTGTTGAAAAAATTCTTCGATCCTTGACACCAAAATTCAATTTTGTTGTCTGCGCCATAGAAGAAGCTAAGGATATTGAAGAACTTTCAATTGATGAACTGCAATGTTCTTTATTGGTTCATGAACAGAAGCTCCAACACCAAGATACGGAAGAACAAGCCTTGAAGACCTCTACTAATTTCCGTCATTCTTCAGCAACAAGAATGAATAATGGTAGAGGGAGAGGAAGAGGATTCCACCAACGCAACAGCACCATCAATCCAAGAATTGTAGGCTCTTCTTCTAATGATGCACAAAGTAGAGGTCGAGGTTGGTATTCGGGTGGTTTCAAGCCAAAACCAACAGATAAATCTAAAGTTGAATGCTTTAGATGCCACAAATATGGACACTACAAGTTCGAATGTCGAACCAATCTTAGTCGACATGTGGAAGCAACAAATTTTGCTGCAGCAAATGAAGAAGAAGGAGAGAAGCTCCTAATGGCATGTCAAGAGAAAGAAATGTCTTCATCAAATTTACGGTATCTTGACACTGGTTGTAGTAATCATATGTGTGGCAACAAGGAGGCATTTTCTTCTACCGATGAAACCCACCGCACAAAAGTGAAGCTTGGAGATGATTCTGCCATTTCAGTCATGGGAAAAGGTACTGTTCAAATTTCTTCAAGAGGGAAAATGCAGACCATTAATGATGTTTTCTATATTCCTGAATTGAAAACAAACCTCATGAGTGCTGGCCAATTACTTGAGAAGGGGTATGAAATTGTATTTAGAGGTGGAATTTGCAAGATTTATGATCAGCAGCAGAACTTGCTTGTTCAAGTTGATATGACATCAAATAGAATGTTTCCTCTTTACCTTCATGATTCTGATCATGCTTGTTACGTGGCAAAATTGAAAGAGGAAGCATGGATATGGCATTTTAGATATGGACATCTTAATTTTGGTGGTTTGCGGACACTATACCAAAAGCAAATGGTGGAGGGACTCCCTGCTCTCAAAATCCCACCAAAAGTTTGCGAGGATTGTGTTGTCAATAAACAACATCGAGCTCAGTTTTCGCAAGGTAAGGCGTGGAGGGCAAAAAAGCAGCTTGAGCTGGTTCATTCAGATCTTTGCTGTCCAATTTCACCGGTTTCTAATGGAGGTAAACGATATCTGATCACATTCATTGATGATTTTAGTCGAAAGGTGTGGGTGTATTTCTTGCATGAAAAATCTGAAGCTTTTGAATCATTTAAGAATTTCAAGAGTCTTGTCGAAAAAGAAAGTGGCAATTCAATTAAAGTTCTTCGAACTGATCATGGAGGAGAGTACAAGTCTCTTGAGTTTGATGATTTTTGTACGAAGCATGGAATTCGTAGGTAACTTACTGCAGCTTATACACCACAACAAAATGGTGTATGTGAGAGGAAGAATCGAACCATCCTCAACATGGTGCGAAGTCCATTGCGAAGTAGTGGAATTCCGAAGAAGTTTTGGCCAGAGGCTGTAAATTGGAGTGTCCATCTCTTGAACAGAAGTCCCACACTTGCTGTTCTGAATATGACTCCTGAAGAAGCTTGGAATGGACGAAGGCCGACGGTTGATTACTTCAAAATTTTCGGGTGTATAACATATGCCCGCATTCCAGATCAAAAAAGGAAAAAGCTTGACGATAAAGGAGTAAAATGCATCTTTCTTGGTGTAAGTGATCAAACAAAAGCTTACAAACTCGATGATACTGTGACCAAGAAGATTATAATCAGCCGTGATGTATTATTTGACGAAGAAAATTTCTGGCTTTGGAATGATCAAGCTGAAGGGGCTGCACCAATTGTAGCTAATTTTGAAGAGATTAGCGAGGAAGACCAACAACACAATTTGGTCTCAGCTCGCAACAGTTCTGACCCTATTGAAACGGAGGAGCAGCAGCCCAATTCAGATATTGCTGCAACACATGATGAACGCCCCCAACGTCACCGACAAAGGCCAGCATGGATGAGAGATTATGAGGTGTTAGGTGTTGATCAAGGTGAAGATCCGTTAACTCACTTTGCTTTGTTTGCAGATAGTGATCCAACTACTTTTGATGAAGCAGTAAAACATCAAAAGTGAAGAGATGCAATGGATGCTGAAATTAAAGCAATTGAGAAAAAAAATACTTGGGACTTAACAAATCTTCGCAAAGGCCACAAGACTATTGGTGTCAAGTGGGTCTTCAAGACAAAGCTGAACAAGGATGGTGGCATTGACAAATACAAGGCGCGTTTGGTGGCAAAAGGCTATAGGCAAGAATTCGGAGTGGATTACAAAGAGGTGTTCGCGCCAGTTGCGAGACTTGACACAATTCGATTGGTGATTGTGCTAGCAGCTCAGAGATCGTGGTCTATCCATCGGTTAGATGTCAAGTCTGCCTTTTTACATGGTGATCTCCAAGAACAAGTATTCATTGACCAACCTCCTGGATATGTGAAGCCTGGTTGTGAGAATAAAGTATACAAATTAAAGAAGGCTTTATATGGATAAAAGCAAGCTCCTCGAGCTTGGTACAGTAGGATTGAAGCTTATTTTTTGAAGGAAAGCTTTACGAAGTGTCCTTATGAACATACTTTGTTTATTAAGGTTGATCATGGTGGGAAACTACTTCTTGTATGCTTGTGTGTAGATGATCTCATCTACACAGGGAATGATGGTGCCACGATGGAGACATTTAAGCAATCCATGATGCATGAATTTGAGATGACAGATCTTGGGTTAATGCACTATTTCTTAGGCATTGAAGTTAATCAATTTGCAGCTGGTACATTTGTTTGCCAAAAGAAATATGTGCAGGAGATTTTAGAGAAGTTTCAGTTAATTCAGTTGCCACACCGATAGAGGTTGGATTAAAGCTCGCCAAGGATCCTGGTGGAAGGAAAGTGAATAGCACTATGTACAAGCAAATTGTGAGAAGTCTCATGTACTTAACAGCAACAAGGCCCGACATCATGTATGGTGTTAGTCTCATCAGTAGATACATGGAGAGTCCCACCGAAAAACACCTTCAGGCTACAAAGCGTATTTTACGCTATTTGAAAGGGACATCATCTCTTGGGTTATTTTACAAGCAAATCTGATCTTTCTCCTTTCTTGTAAAATAACCCAAGAGATGATGTCCCTTTCAAATAGCGTAAAATACGATTTGTAGCCTGAAGGTATTTTTCGGTGGGACTCTCCATGTATCTACTGATGAGACTAACACCATACATGATGTCGGGCCTTGTTGCTGTTAAGTACATGAGACTTCCCACAATTTGCGTGTACATAGTGCTATTCACTTTCCTTCCACCAGGATCCTTGGCGAGCTTTAATCCAACCTCTATCGGTGTGGCAACTGAATTGCACTATGTACAAGCAAATTGTGGGAAGTCTCATGTACTTAACAGCAACAAGGCCTGACATCATGTATGGTGTTAGTCTCATCAATAGATACATGGAGAGTCCCACCGAAAAACACCTTCAGGCTACAAAGCGTATTGTTAGTCTCATCAGTAGATACATGGAGAGTCCCACTGAAAAACACCTTCAGGCTACAAAGCGTATTTTACGCTATTTGAAAGGGACATCATCTCTTGGGTTATTTTACAAGAAAGGAGAAAGATTAGATTTGCTTGGTTTTACTGATAGTGATTACGCTGGTGATATGGATGACCGAAAAAGCACTTCTGGTTATGTGTTTATGCTTAGTTCAGGAGCTGTCTCATGGTGTTCAAAGAAGCAACCAATTGTTACTCTTTCGACCACTGAGGCTAAGTTTGTGGCTGCCACCTCGAGTGCTTGTCAAGCTATTTGGTTAAGGAAGATTCTTGGAGAATTTCGGTTTAAACTAGAAGAAGCAACGACAATTTTCTTTGACAACAATTCAGCCATCAAATTGTCAAAGAATCCAGTTCTACATGGGAGAAGCAAGCATATAGATGTGAAGTATCATTTCTTGAGGGATCTTATAAAAGATGGTGTGATTGATCTTGTTTTCTGCAGAAGTGAAGATCAAGTTGCTGATTTGTTCACAAAACCTCTTAAAATGGCCACATTTCAGAAGTTAAGGAAGCTCCTTAGAGTTTGTTCGATGGATGCCTCAGATTAAAGGAGAGTTTATTTCTACACATTTAAACTGATCACTTGTATCAGTTTAAGGGGGGGCATGTTAGAAAGAGTCAAAGTTGTTTTTTTTTATGTTTTTCAATTAATAGCTAGTCGTGTGTTTCTGTTACTTAGTGGGTCCTAGTTTTCAGGATTTAGTTGGCAGCATGTTGCTGCACACGTTTACCATTTTGAATCAAAGTAGTTGCTATTGTTGGGATCTCTTCTGTTGATGTACAGCCTATAAAATGGCTAAGTTGTTAATTTCAATAGAATGGACGAATGCGGTAAGCATCTTCAACCAGTGTATCTCTCCTTTCTGGGTTTGTTTTAGGTGCTTGCAAAGCATAGCCATCTTCTGCATTTTACTGTATCACTCCTGTCACGTTGACAATGTACCATGAACTCTCACCGGTCCATTACAACTCAAATTATTTTTTAGCGTGAACATGGTACAAAATTACGTTGCAGATATTGATAAATAGCTATTAAAGAGAGAGAAAGATCTCTGTCTGTCTGTCTGTCTGTGTGTGTGAAGATAGAGGGATTGATAGATTGGAAGAACTCACGAACTGAATAAAAGAATGAAGAGATTATTGAGAGGATTTTAAAGGACAATAGAAAGAGAAAACGGTCCACGGCCCTCGCCGCCGCGTGCGAGGTCGACCAACACATGTCGGCGAGGGCCGCAACAAGTACCGGTGCGCTTGGCTCAAGCTGCGCTGGCAATTTCCTTTTTAGATTTCTAAATTCCAATTTCATTTGCATGTTTTAGTTTGTCATCAAATTATAGATGAAAGAACCGACCACACCCAGCCTGTATGCATTTTAGTCTGGAGATATGATGCGGGCTTTGCCAAGTAAAACAATCGTCTAATTTATGGGAAATTTTCCAAGAATCCGAAGGATATTTCCCCCCAAAAAAATCCAAAAAGAGGATGCAGTTGCTCTTTTTCCAGTATTCTCCCTTTCATTGCGTCAAACTCGGTGGGCGACTAGTTTTGTTTTCGGTGATGGCATTCTCGCTTCGTCGGGTCAAACTTTGTGGGCGGTCGGTTTTGAATTTCCGCCCTTTCGACGAAAGTGAGTGAATCAAAAGCGCGTGATGATGCCACTGTTTCACCACGTGACGTGGCAAGGTAAATACCTCCAAACGAAAGGTTTCCCACCCTATGAGAAAGGGGATCCCAACCAAAGACCAAGAATATGTCCGCGGTGATCACATACGAAGAATAAAAGCAACGGCATAACGAATCACGAGTTAGATTGATGATCACATACGAAGAATAAAAGCAACGGCATAACGAATCACGAGTTAGATTGATATAAAGAGAGTGTGTTTTACGAAAACTGAATAATTTTAAAAACACTTATCTAAAAAATGATCATTTGTGTCATTTTCATAAATATTATTTGATTTTTAGGAATTACCGCTGTCCAATACTTTACCAACATATATTTATTAAATTTACTAAGATGTTAGATTTACTAACTTTCGTAAGAAATCATCATTTTTTTATTTGAGTCACTACTAACTTTATTTGATTGTTTTGATATTACCAACTATTCTATTAATTTACCAACATTTATTTGCATAATTTACCGACATGTACAAGTTACTAACTGTTCTTGGAAATTACCAATTGCTATTTGAGTCCCTCGTCAAAGCTTATAAGATTGTTTTGAAAAATATCGACTGAACTATAAGTATATCTGCTTTTGGGATAATAACGCAAATAGTACCCAAACTTTGGCTCAATGTGCAATGTGGTCCATGAACTTTTGCCCAATATGCAATGTAATCCTTGAACTTATTATTTGTTCAATATGATCCCTGAACTTTTGATAAATATTCAAACTAGTCCCTAGACTATATGAAAATATCCAATGCTGTCCTTTCATTAATTTAAGTTTAGAGACAACATTGAACATTTTCATATATTCCAGGGCTTAGCTTGAACATGTATCAAAAGTTTAGAGACCATATTGAACAAATTAAAAGTTTAGGGACTATATTGTATATTGTGCTAAAGTTCATGGAACACATTGAACAAGTTGAAAGTTCATGGACCACACTGCACATTTGATCAAAATTCAAAGATCATTTGTGTCATTTTCCCTTTACTTTTTAAAGTTAGCAACATGTTAAAGCCCATAACATTGTTACAGAATTACCAACTATTTTCAAAATTATCTACAATTCTAATAATTTGCCAACTCTTAAATGAAACTACCAATTGATATTTCAATTAGTTACTAATGTCAAATTGATTGTTTTAAAACTACCACGTGTTCTAATAATTTCCAACATTTATGGCAACTTACCAACTGGAAAAGAGTTTAATAACTGCTATCCGAAATTGTCAACTCTTAGTGAGTTAATTATCCATGTTTATTTGATTGTTTCAAAAGTGCCAACTATTTCAATAATTTACCAATGTTAATTTAGAGGTTACCTACAAGTTAAAGTCACTTCTCTTACACGAAATCACTAACTTTTTTCGAAATTACAAATTACATTCCAATCTTTTACGGACATTTATTTGCGGAGCTTAAGTTATCATCTCTTACGTAAAATTACCAACTCTTATTTGAGTTATTTATCAACTTTGATTCGATTATTTCAAAAATACCAAGTGTTCAATAATTTATCCACATTATTAGGGGAGCTTTCCAACGTGTTAAAGTTACAATCTTAATAAACATTCATATGTGAACTCAAATAAAAATCGGTAATTGGTTATAAGAGCGTGTACTTTTCAAATGTTGATAACAATCGCAAACAAGGAGTCGATAAATTATCATAACAGGTGGTAATCTCGAGAAATTTAAATAAACATTGGTTACTCGCTAACATAAGAGCAAGTAAAGCTAAAGTTAAATGGTACCTTAATCCCTGAAGATTTGGTAAATCACTCGAATCAATATTGTTAATACAATAGTAACTTTAACAAATAAATGTTGGTAAGTTTTTAGAACAATTGATAATTTTGAAAAAATCAAGTAAAAGTTGGTAAATAGACTCGAATAGGAGTTAATATTTTTTTTTATAAAAGCTAGTAACTTTAACGTGCCGATAGCCTGATAAACTACTCGAGTAAATATTCGTAATTTATAAAAACTGTTAGTAAATAAAACAATCAAATAACTATTGGTACTTCCGCAAAACTATTGGTTACTTACTCACATGTAATCGTTGGTACATCCGTTAAACTGTAGGTAACGTCCTAGTATGTCATAGACTAAATAGGTTGTTTATCAATTTCTAGTTACCAACCGATTATAAGAATTACCGACGCTATTAGAGAATTATTTGCCCGGAATAGATGTTCGTGTTTTCACGCACGAAACACTAGATATCTACAGAGATTATATTTGCTTAGAGGTAGTTTGGTTACTTTGTTTTTGTTTTTATTTATAAAGGGAAAATGTCACAAATGGTCTCTAAACTATGATTCAATGTGCAATATCGTCCTTGGACATTTAATTTATTCAATGTGGTCCATAAACTATTGATAAATATTCAATCTAATCCCTAGATCAATAATGTCCTTTCGTTAATTCAAGTAATGGAATATGCTGATGTGTTCCAATTTATTTGTCACACCCCGAACCCCACGAGCGCGTGACACCCTGCTATGGTCGTTGAGATGCGACGTCCCAGGACTCGTCGCCGATCCTTCATTTTATCTTTTAATTACGCATGCGGAAACGAACACAACAATCCCCGGACAATAACAAATAGGGATAGTCAGTAAAACAAATCACAACAGTCAAACAACACTATTTTAATTTCCACTTGATTAACCCCTGGGAATATTCTTACAAGCCCGCTTCGGGCGCTACCACAAAAAGATCAGCAAAAGTAACAAACTAGGGGTTAAACTACTCCACCAACAGGTCGATCCCAAAAAGCCAGCTTCCAAACACCCCGAACCAAACTGGGTGTATCAACACGCTAAGGACCTGAAAAAGGGTTAACAACAACAATGAGACGAAAGTCTCAATAAGTTAACGGCCTAAGCCCCGCTTAGGAGGCCAACTCGCACGGGGGTCCCTAATCAGGCAACACAACATCAACAGCACATTATTAAACAACCACAGGCATCCTTACCTCGCCTTGATACACACGATGAAATGCATATGTCACAAACTCGAAGCATTTAACGAGATTTTCTATGCATTAATGCAACACAGTCGCGCGTGTCTCGATTATAGGGCAAAACCCGCTTGGGCACGTCCCATACCATGCCTAGCAATTTCTACCCCATAATCAAGCACTATGCATCACACGTATTCCAATTATTACGCCCCCTCGGGGCCACTACACATCAAGCGATCTGCAGCAAGATGGCAGTCTACCGGTATAACCGGGCTCCGTCCCGCCCCATCGGGCACGGCTACGTCAAACGATCTACAGTAAGACGGCATTCCAATACGGTAACATCAAACGATCTACAGTAAGATGGTATCCCGTAAGGAGCATCGAGTCCGGCCTCGGGCCGCGACAAGGCATCCAGGGTATCGGCACTCCAGATAATCCCCAGGCATCCGATAAATCGGGCAACGTCAAGCGATACACAGCGAGACGGCTTTAACGTGCGACCACACGAGCACACAAGCATTCCGGCCAATTATTATCTTCTCAATTAGCCCATACGTACATGAATCGTGCTCTCATTGATGGCATACAATAATACAAAGTGGCCACACATGTAAACAGTCAATCAAATTTCGCAAGCTTCGATAACGATACAAGTATTAACCACAAAACATCACTATCAATTCTTGGCATAACAATAAAATAATTTAATGCCAATAATCTCGTAAACTTTCTTGAAAACTTCCGATCAAAACAATTTGTCATGAAAACAATTTAATACGACAATTCACGACATAATCGTCACTATACAAGCTGGAAATCATAATTTGAGAATCAAGATTTTCCGAAATAATAATAATTAAATTCGGAAATTAATTAATTAATAATATCCAAAAATAATTTATTTTTCCAAAATTCAAAAATATTTTCTCGAATCGAAATCATTCAAATCATCTTCTAAATACGCCAATTTATACGGCGAAAACTAATATTGACATCACAATTGGCGCTAGAAAATTTTTCCAAAAATAATAATATTTAATTTTCGGAAATTAATTATTTAATAATAAAATAATAATATTTAATTCGGAATTAATTTATTAACTAATAAAATAATATTTAAAATTCCGAAATTAAATGATTTAATAATAATAACCAATAACAATAAACTAATCAATAACTTAAACCTTAAACACAATTAACTAAACACTAACCCGCAATTAACATTAATTAAACTACCCTAAGCAAGTTTAACACCCTAAGCACGGGATTAGGGGTTAACTTACTCGGCTAACGCCGGCGACGGCGCGAGGACGACGGTGGCGGCGAGGGCGGTCCGCGGTGTCCTCGGATTTGCTCCGGCGAGCGGTGATCGGACGCAGCGAGGGGAGATAGCTGCTGTGGTGGCTGGTCGGGGCTGCTTCGGTGGCTGGGACCGCGGCGGCGACGGTCGGAGGTGGACGGCGGAGCCGGTCCCGGCAGCGAGCGGACAGGGCAGGGCAAGCTCGGTTCGGCGAGCGTGCCCGCGGTAAACGGCGGCGACGTCCGGGAAGGCGGGGGCGAGCGAAGCTCGTCGGCTGGACGAATGGGCGAGCCGATCAGATGCGCGGCTGCTCGCGTTTGGCCGGAACGGGCCAGCGACGGGGGCGAGTGGGCAGCGACGACGCGCGGCCAAGAAAGGGTTGGGGTGGCGTGACGGCAGCTGGGGCAAGGCGCGGCAGCGCTGGTTCCGGCGAGGGGCAGAGGAGCAGCGGCGTGACAGACGCAGGAGCAAGGAGCCAGAAGCAGACGCGGAAGAGAGGAAGAAGGAAGAGAAAAGAAAAGGAAAAGAAAAGAAGAAGAAAAAGAAAAAGGAGATAAGGATGAGAGAGAGGAGTAGGTGGGTGTGTCAGGCACGCAGGGGGGGAAGCCGGCGGTAAAGGGGGAAGGAGAAAGAGAGAGAGAGGAAAAGTCAAATCGCAATAATCGCGATCCAACGGCCACGATTTAAATCCGAAAACGATCCGACGGTCCCCGAAAAATCCTAATTAATAATTTTAGGATTTGGCCAAAATTGTGTTAATAAAAACACACTGCGAGGGTGGTCCACCAGTCCAAATTCGTACCCTGTCAAAAATTCACTTTTCACATATCCCGGGTAATATTGCGGTTGGCCACAATAATACCGACACCGTCCAATTAAATTCTTTCCGGAATTCCGAGAAATTCGACACCAAAATTTGGGCTCTAATTAACGGCCAAATTCGATCGAATGCGATTCTAGCGAAATCTCAATTTTAAAAACAATAACCGGGAGTGATCAGTTCTCGGGCGAGATTTTACTATAAGCACACTGACGAATTACACGTTTTATAAATCCCAAAAATAGGTCGAAATTCGGAATGTCACATTATTAATTTTGAACGGTGGATAAGTAAAAAAAAAAAAAACTACACATGTATTATTCAAGTAAGATATCCATATCATGATATAATAATCCACGTCATTACATAACGATGGATATATTAATTTTCTAATTTTTGTTTTCTTTTTCTAAAGTAGATGGATTAAAAAGATGGATATGTTAACTCATCATTTTGAAAAATCTAACTCAACATAAAATGATCCACATCGTTACATAACGATGGACATATTGATGCCCTAAGTTTTATTTTCTTTTTCTAAAGTAGATAGATAAAAAAGATGGACATGTTGACTCATCATTTTAAAAAAATCTAACTCGACATATAATAATCCACGTCATTAAATAACATATGATTTGTCATCTGAGCAAACGGAAGAACAACATTGGATATTTGTCAATAGTTTAGAAGTTACATTGAATAATTTAAAAGTCTTGAAAAAATATTACACATTAAATTAAAATTCAGGTATCTTTTTCAAACGACAAATTAGGGGTTTCTAATTAATTTAAACTTTTCTTAATTGAAAGTAATGTTTCTGCGCGCCTAATTTTGTGTTTAGTTAACATCATTTTCATTAAAGAGAATTTGTCGTGTCTCTGAGTGCTACTTTATACTTTTTTAGGCTCCACTGTCTCTCCTTCGGTCCTTCCTGGTGTTTTCCTGGGGAGTTATGTAAATCAGGGATAACTTTCGACCACAAGAAACAAATCTGGGACAGCTGAACTAGTTGACTTAAACTCGATGCTCTGCGTAATAAAGTCCTGTAAGGCCACAAAGAAGTCTTCGCTTCTCTACAAACCTAAACCAGTTGCTCCCTCTGTTGAATTTGGGTAGCAGTATCACCGTCCGGTCGATCTTCTCTCTTTCCATCTTGTTCGTCGGAAGTTCTTCCGCAAGTATCGGTGCAGTTGGCTCCAGGTACACTCGTCGTTTCTTTCTTTACATATCTAAAGCCCAGTTTTCTTTTGCACGCATGAATTGTGAATCATTGAGCGAAGGTTGGGTGCGTTTGCCTTCTAGTGGTGTTATAAACTTTAAGACAGAGTCGATCCATCCTTATACTCTTTGATCTACGAGAGTCGTCCGATTTTTTTGCTGTATGACATTATTGTTGAGATCGACATGTGAATTATCTTAGAAAAATCTCACGTCGAACTGTAGTTTGGTGAACAAAAGACATGTTCGGGTTGTTTGCGGCATATATGATCTTAAAAGAAAGATTTCGTTCCAAAGCAATCTGATCGAGAATATCTCTTTTAAAGGTTAAGGGTAAATTTGTCCTTTCAGGCTGCAGGCATGGACAATCTGAACGCAGTTATTGATCTTGCCGAAAGGTTCCGTTCTTACACTAATGCTGGTGAGCAGATGGGTAGCCTTCGTCGAAAGCTGGAGAGACTAAAGAGCAGGGAATCTGACGTCGTTACGGAAGTTAAATATGCAGAATCAAGGCTCGGAAATAAAAGGAAGAGAGAAGTCGAGAACTGGCTGAGAAATGTCCAGAGCGTAAAGGACGCATTCTCGGCAATAGAACCACAAGTTGCAGACGGGGGAGTTCGTGCACGGGTAAGATTGGTGAATCAAATAGAACGATTGACCACGCAGGTGGAGGAACTCACAGAGCAAGGTGAATTTCCTAGAGGGCTTACACACGTTGAAGAAGATACCAGGGCATATGAGTTGTTGACTGTGGAGTTAGTTGGCGAGGCTTTCGGACGAAATCAAAATAGAGTGCTGTCTCGTTTGATGGAAGATGACGTGTTGACCGTCGGCATTTGCGGTATGGGTGGAGTTGGAAAAACAACCCTCGTCACCCATGTCCATAATTATCTCCTAAAGGCAAGCCCTTTGAGGAAAGTATGCTGGGTAACAGTGTCCCAAGAATGCGATGTTCCCACATTGCAACAAAGGATATCGAAATGTTTTAAACATGACCTGATAGAGGAGGAAGATAAAATCAAACGGGCTGCTGAATTGTCACACTTGCTGAAGAGAGAAAGCACCGTCATTATTTTAGATGATCTATGGCACGCTTATGATCTGCAGGAGGTTGGAATTCCACTTGGTGGGAATGGATGCAAGTTAATTCTAACAACTCGGTCCTTGGACATATGTCGGCAAATGGAATGCAATGAATTGATCGAGTTAAAGCCGCTTCCTGAAAATGAAGCCTGGCAACTATTTGTAAAAAATCTTGGACAAGGAGTCGTTTTCGCTCCTCAAGTAGAAAGTGTTGCGAAGTCTGTTGCAAAGGAATGTGCAGGATTGCCTCTGGGTATAGTGGTGGTTTCTGGAAGTATGCGAGGGAAGGAGGACATTCACGAGTGGAGAAGTGCCCTGAAAGAATTAAAAGAAGCAAGGTTTGATGGTAAAGGCATGGAAGATAAGGTATTCAGAGTATTAAAGTTCAGTTTTATTCGCCTGAATGATCCGGCTGTGCAACAGTGTTTCCTGCATCTGGCACTGTATCCTGAGGATTTTGTCATCCAGATCAAAGACTTGCTGCGAAATCTTGTTTATCTCGATTTCTTTAATGACTTGAAAAGTCGAGAAGCACAGTATGATAGGGGTCACACCATTGTGAATAAATTAGTCAACATCTGCTTGCTGGAAAAATCACGGGATTCCTATTATGAGAGTTTGAAGATGCACGATTTAGTCAGGGACATGGCAATCAATATGATGGGCTCTCAATGCATGGTGAAAGCCGGGCTAGGTTTGTGCACAATTCCATCGAAGGAAGAATGGTCTAAGGACTTAGAGAAAGTATCCTTGATTAAAAATTCATTAAAAGAAATACCAGCAGTGAGACGGCAAAGCTGGGATCTGCCTCGACTTTTGGAGCTTTACATGAGTTTTAATTTCTTGAAAAGGATAGATGGTTCATTCTTTTGTTGCATGCCCGCTCTTCGAGTTCTAGACCTGTCCCAGACGAACATTGAGATGTTGCCCAGTTCAATCTCTAACCTGGTGAACCTCACGCATTTGTTACTGAGTCATTGTAAAAACTTACGGTGCGTGCCTTCATTGGCAAAACTGAGGGCATTGAGAACGTTGGATTTCTCCGACAGTGCTATTGAAAAAGTCCCTGCAGGACTGCACAAATTGGTGAATTTAAGATGCCTGGATTTTGGCAATTCAAGTATAGAGAAATTGCCTCCTGGAATTCTGCCCAAGCTCTCTAACGTGCAAACCCTAAATCTTAGGAGTCGATGCAACAGCTTGACAGTACAGGCTCAGGAAATAATGAGTTTGAGCAAGTTGGAGAAGCTGAGTTGCAAGTTTGGCGATGTCCAGAGCTATGACTTGTATGTGAAACGTTTACAGGCTGGCGGTCCCAAGGAGTGGGAAATTGAGTTACTTGAAGGTACTAGGGATGATAATATCCACTATGTGGATGTTTCCACTTGCAGTAGAACAGTGAGGCTACTTGGGTGTCATGTTGGAGGAGATGGACCTAAATCCCCCCCTCTGCTCCCAAATGATGTCCAGCACTTGGAGATCACAGATGCAGTTGATGATGAGCTTAAGAGCCTGACGGACATTCCAATCATAAAAAACTCAAAGCTGAGGATGTGCACACTGACGAGGATACACGGCATGAAGTATGTGGTGTCACAATCCTCATCTTCTCTTCTTCCAAGCCTAGAGTATCTCCGACTTGCATTAATGATGGATCTACGTGTGCTAGCTGAGGAAGAACCCTGTGCTGTTGCGACTGCAGTCCCAGGAGTGCCATATGAAGGTGACAAGTTTTGGGGTCTCAAGGAACTTGCTATCTTTAGTTGTAATAAAATGAAGAGGCTCCTGACGCATGTGCTGCTACCCCTTCTTGCAAACCTGGAGAAGCTTTCTATTTGTCGGTGTGATCAAATGGAGGAGGTCATAGCCATGACGGAAGCAGATATGGAGTGGAAGGAAGAGGGGGACAACAGAGGTAGCTATACGAGGAGTGAGGCCAATCATGTTCATCTCGCTTCCGCTCTATCCCTCCCTAAGTTGAAGACTTTAGAGTTGGGGCATCTTCCTGCACTAAAAAGGATATGTGGGGCGGCGATAAGCTGTCATTCTCTCCAAAGTATAAGCCCATGGGGATGTCCGAAGCTAGAATGCATGTCCCTCCTTGTGCAACTCCCTCGAGATGGGGAACCTCCTTCTGATTGTCTACTAGGAATTTCGATTCAAAGACACGAGGAGGAATGGTGGAAATCGGTGGTGTGGAACGATTCCCTTTCCAAGTCCTTTCTTGACCCGTATGTTAAATACTACTAGTAGTGACAGAATTGAGTTTTTCTTCGGTGATGTGGGTAACATTATGGACGCGCTTCACCCCAACTGTTGGATTGTTAAATTGTGCGGGTCATGTAGGACACGCATGATCCAAGGGATGTGATAATGTCCAACTTGTGTATGACGCATACCATACGCTAGTCTATATTTATCTTGTCCGCACTTGTATATATTAATCAAAGTGATTCCTCACTTTGATCTTTCTCAAAAAATTCACGTATAACGTTTTTTTTTTTGCCAGAAAAATGGGCTACTAACCTAATGGACTAGGTTATGTACCAATTACTTTACCGTGCCATAATTTTTGTGCTCGCTTAAGCTATTATATTTCTTCTACTCAATTTGAGAAAATTGTGCAAAAAGTCTTAGATCTATTATAATTTTGTAAATTCAGTCCTAAATTTTTTAATTTTGCTAATTGAGTTTTAAACTTTTTTACGTTTTGGCAATTGAGTCCATCCGACCAATTTTGATCGGAAATTACTAACGTGGACGTTAGTCGTCCTATGCCCAAGCCCAAACTACCAATAGAATAGAATGGGATCTTTGTGCCTTCCTGTCGATTGAGAGTATAAACCACACTCCAATGCTAAAATCGTGACGTCGTGCCAAAAAGCAAATGAGTGAAATGAAACTGAAATCCTAAATTACTATTCAATAATCAATTTCCATCGTAGTACCTCGAATGTTTCGCTAATCCTGACTATAAACTGAGCCGCCCTTCTCATGTCATTTTGGATTGTAAATTCTAGGTTGCAATCTTTGAAGCAGGTTGGAATGGACGATATCAGAGCAAAAAAAATGGACAAAAAACTTTGAGAAAATTCGGCTCCGCACTATAACATCTTGAAGTTTCTTATCAACCTCATCTCCTCCTCTCAATTCCGTAGGCCTCGTGGTACAATGCCGCGACGTGCATGAAATTGAGAGGTAACACAGTTCGAAGGCATCAGCTTGTCGCCAATGTCTCCCAAATTCTCAACTTTCTCCGAAATTCAAGTTTCTAGGATTTCCTAACGTAAGTGGCCCGTCGATCTAACTGGTTCTATCAGGACTTGGGTCCCACAAGAATGTTGCGCACTCAGAAAGGATCTCATACGTGATCAATAGTTGTTAATAAGCTTGTGTAAGAGCTTCTGTTCTGGTGAGAGAGGTTTCGGAGAAAATAAATAAGAACGGCAATTTAAAACTGGACTAAAGCCATCCCCATGAAGAGACTTGTCTTCCATAATGCTTCGTCTCCTTTGTCCCTTGAGATGTTCATTAGGACAACCGCATTTTATCACCCGTCGACAATAGTTGCTCTCTATGCGGCTAATTCCAAGTTCCAACCCACGTTACCTCTCAATATCATCCGCCAAACATAGGATGAAAATAAAATAAAATAACTCAAAATCACAGTAGAATCAAGCAATGAGAGGTTGCTATTACTTCATAAGGAAGAAACCTCTCTTGATCATGCTACAGAAAGATCCATTTTAAGTACTCAATCTTTTGCAATTTCTCTAACTAAAGATTCAAAATAACTGCATAATTTTACATCCCATTGTGGCGTTTTGGTTTATTGTACCCTACTCAACGAAAAAAAAATATAAAATATTAAGATTCTTGACGACCAACAGGTCAAACGGTTGAAAACTTGAAGAAGGCAAAGTTAGCCCAGAAAGTGGAGTGATCTGCCATTAGAAAAGATGCAGAAATGATGAGTTATTAAGAAAAGCTGAGTCATGCATCGATCCCATTCAGGCATTAAACCAACTGAAGACATGAGACCTATGATTCAAAGAATAAAAACCCGCCCAAGAAGCGAGGTCCCTACATGTTTTAAAATATTTTTTGTAAGAAATTATAATCTAACATCCGAGGTGATTATCACAAAGCCAGTCTGTTAGAACTCTCAAAAGGCCCACAAACACTGGAATAATCTCGCGTAGACACATCAGAGCTTTCTCCAATAGATCCAAAACTACTGTGGTGCGAACAGGAAGACCATCCTCAGAGTATGTATGTACTGGACTCCTAAAAGAAAAAACAAAATATGTTCACTTGGAAATTTTAAAGCTTATCAAAAAAGTATAATTGAGTCTTAAAACTTACAAAAAGTACAATCAAATCCTAAAACTTATCAAATTGGTCCAATTGAATTATAAAGTTAACACCATCAAATTTACTAACGAAAAATGCTAATATGGCACTGACGTGATTTATTTTAATGTTTTCTCTTTCTTAGGTGGCTTATTTTAATTTTCGAATTTTATTTAAATTAAATTTAAAAAATAAACTAAATAATAATAAATAAATAATAAAAAGAAGGAGAAGACCCATGGCGGCTGTGGCCAAGCCCTCACCATCGCTGGTGGCTGCCGCCACAGCTGCCGGGAAGGGCCGGCGGTGGTTGCTTGGGCCTTCCCGAAGCTCGGCGACCCTCGCCGGCCTCGGGCAAGGCCCCAGCGAGGGCCTACAGGCCCGGATTCGGGGGAGGGCGCGACCCTCTATGAAGCATTGACACGCTAGGGAAGCGTCCGAGTTGGTGTCGGACACATGTCGCGTGTCCGGCGATCGGACACAAGGCCAACACGCTCGGACATGCAGTCAACACGTGTCCCGATACGTCGGAATTTTCTATTTTTTGATAAATGACATGTCACGTGTCATGTTGTGTGTCGGTGCTACTTAGGCGACCTTCGTCCCATATCTGAGCGATGGTCGCCGGCCCTCACCTGGGGTGGGCGACGCTGGACCCCTCCGTCTAAAGTGTCTGGATATCTGTCCATGAAAACTAAAGCAACCGGCTCTGGATTTGCACAGTGAGACTCTGCAGGTAGAAGAGATTAGGAAGGAAAGAATTTAGAGAGGTCATACGCTCTGATGAGTCGCGGGTCAATTCAAGAAAGAAAAAGGGTAGGTGATATATATATAAAGAGCCAAAGGATCATTGACTCTGTCTTGCAAGGCCGGCAAGTCAAACCACATCTAGAAGCAAAGGGATTGAAAGGGATTGACGGACTGTCTTCATTTCTCTCTTTCCTGGAACTTGACCCTTTGGACATGATGAGTTTTCCTGATCTATAGATATTTTGAGGGGTCAAAACAAAAACAAAAGAAAATTCCATTTTCTTTATTTCCACAGAAGCTTTTGCCTGCTTCTCCACAGCGTACAGGCCCTTCCTTCTCTGGAATCAGCAAGCCCGAGTCGAGGTACACTTGTTAAATCTATGTGCAGAAGGTCATCATCCGAATTTGTTCATTACTTGACGTAATATGTCCAGTCGTGATGATTCCTTGAGCTAAAGAAAATGGTAGTTTTTGCAGTGTTCGATGCAATCAGGCCTGCCTGAGTTTGGCTCCCCTATATCTGACATATTGAAAAAGAAAAAGTTCATTCTGCCGATCATCCAGTCGTAGAGAATCTTGAAAATATAGACCTACTGAATAGCAATATTTGTCTACACGAGACTAATGCATGTTTGAATGGTGATCCTTCATGCGCCTCAGCCCAGAAACATCAGTAGAAATCCGAAACATAAGCCTGCAGTCTGTGTGGAAGGTTTAGCTGTATGGATATGATCTGTTTTCCGTTGGTATCTTTTCCATAGTTTCGAATTGGGTCAGAATCCAAACTGAATCCAACGCCGCTATCGAATGGCGTTTATAGTCCTAACCTTTTATGATGCTCAAAGGAAAGAAATCCCGATTCTACGAATCTGGTTTGAGTTTAAGACTTGTGTTCACTGTGTCTGATTCAGCTAAGTGGTTTTAACTGATATTTTTCACTCTCAAAAGGCTTCTGAGTGCTTAGTTAATTAGACTCGTCCAAAATGATCTCCTTAGTGTCAAACAGCACATTAAATTTGATTGTGACTCGATTCATCTGTTGTTCTAACTGATGTCTTCCCGATAAGGTGCACTATTAGTGACGTAGACTATGGCTTGTTTTATGTTCTCTTGGCGGTTAAAATAATATCTCATTGCATATCTAGAACAGATAAAATGGAGGTTTAGCATGTATATCAGCTTCAAGTTAACTCTTCAAGAGAATGGGAATTTTATCCCAATCAATATCAGTTGCTTTTTGGCTTAGTAAAAGGTTTAGTGTTGATTGCAACAATAGAATGGCATTAAAATCAAACATAGATAGAATTTCTCTTCCACGTCGAACTGCTAAACTTGTCCTTTTCAGGTAATAAGATGCAATTCTACATCAATGCACTAGCAGAATTTGGTCGTAATTTTCAAATCGCATGGGGTTGCATCAACAATTATGGTGATACCGGTGGGAAGATGCACATCCTAAAAAGCGAGCTCGAGAGTTTTATTAGTAGAGAAGGAGACATAATTGTGGAAGTAGAACACGCGGAGTCAACTCTTGGAAGAAAAAGAAAGAGAGAAGTTGAGAATTGGCTGAGCAATGTACGAAGAAAAAAGGATGAAATCTCAAGCTTAGAACAAGAAGTTGCAAATGCGAGACTTCTCTCAAGAATCACTTCATTGATCAACTCTGTAAATCGTACGAATCAATTGATCGAAGAGGTGAAGGAACTTAGAAAGCAAGGTGAATTTGGCGGCAGACTCACACAAAATTATATCAGGGGATATGAACTGCTGACAAAGGAATTAGTCGGCGATACTTTTAGACAAAATCTGCAAAAGATATTATCTTACTTGATGAATGATGACGTGTGGAGAATTGGAGTTTTTGGTATGGGAGGTGTTGGGAAGACCACTCTGATAACACATATCTACAATAACCTTTTGAAGGCGCATAACACTAATCAGAAGGTCAGTTTGGTGGTTGTATCCCAAAAATGTAGCCCTGACGAGCTGCAATACAAGATTGCAAAATGTCTGAATCTTGATCTGTCAAATGTGGATGATAGGATTAATCGAGCTGGAAGATTATCAAACTTCCTGAGGGGAAAAAAATTTGTCCTCATCTTGGATGATATGTGGAATACGTATGATCTAAAAGAGCTGGGACTTCCGGTAGATGAGAACAGGTGTAAACTGATCCTGACAACCAGGAAGCCGGATGTGTGTAACCAGATGGAATGCCAAGTTTCTGTCAGAGTAGAGACTCTCCTCGAGAATGAAGCTTGGCACTTGTTCATGAAGAATCTGGGGCGCACAAAAGCCTTCCCACCTGAAGTAGAAAATATAGCAAGGTCTGTCACACAGGAATGCGGAGGTTTGCCTCTTGGGATTGTGGTGGTTTCTGGAAGCATGAGAGGGACGGAGGACATCCATGAGTGGAGAAATGCATTAGAAGCATTGAAAGAAGCAAACTTCACGGAAGAATGCATGGAAGAGAAGGTGTTTGGTGTTTTGAGAATTAGCTATACTCGACTGAATGATGCGATGGCGCAGCAGTGTTTCCTGCATATGGCATTATATCCTGAGGATTACATGATTGAAAGAAGTGAGCTCATTCGATACTTCATGGATATCCGATTGATATGCAGCAGAAGTCGGGAAGTGGAGTACGATAGGGGACATACGTTGGTGAATAAATTACTTAACGTCTGCTTGTTGGAAAGTGTTAAACGCACGAACATCTCTGGACAAGAAACAGAGGAATTGAAGATGCATGACTTGCTCAGGGACATGGCAATCAACATGATGAGATCTAGATATATGGTGAAAGCAGGGTTGCATTTGAGAGAGATACCTGAAGAGGAAAAATGGACACAGAATCTTGAGGTAGTTTCCTTAATGGGAAATCTCATTGAGGGAATCCCAGAAGGGATGGCGCCCAAGTGTCCTAGACTCAAGTTCCTTTGCTTGAGCAATAACACTTCCTTGAAGGCATTACCCAATGCGTTTTTCGAAAACATGCCTGCTCTCCAAGTTCTCGATCTATCTTGGACAAATATCAAGTTTCTGCCATGTTCAACATCCAACTTGAAGAACCTCGTTGCATTGTTGCTCCGGGGGTGCAGGGAATTAAAATTAGTCCTGTCTGTGGCAATGATGGAGGAGTTAAGAACTTTAGATCTGTGTGAAAGTGGAATCCGGGATGCACCTGAAGGGTTAGAGAGATTGGTAAATTTAAGAAGTTTTGATTTGCATGGTTCAGAACTAAGGAAACTGCCTCTTGGAGTTCTGCCGAAACTTGCTCATCTGCAATACCTCAACCTTGGCAGTAAATTATATGCAGAAGGAAGGGAGATAATGAGTATGAGGAACTTGGAAGATTTAAAATGCAATTTCGCTGATGAAAATGAATTTAATCTGTACACGGCATATCTGAATGATGGAAAAGGTCCAAAGAAGTGGGACTTGAGACTGGGATGTGTTGATTATGATGAGGCTCTAATAGGAAGCATGGAAGATTATAACAAAATCGTGAGATTAAGTTGCATCGCTCGAGGATGGCAATGGGAAGAGCGGCTTCTGCTCCCAAGAGAAGTTGAATTGCTGATAATTGAAAGGTTTGTGGAGGATGGCCTGAGAAGCCTAATGAACATCCCATCATTTCACCAGGTAACCAACATGAAGGCCTGCATGATTGGGAAAGTTAAATCCATGGAGTGTGTGGTTCCGCTGTCCATGGACTTCCTCTCACACAGATACACCCATCTTCGAAGCCTTGAGTTTCTAAGACTAGATTCACTTAAGGACCTCCGCGTCCTAGTGGAGGTAGAAGAGAACTTTGCCGCTGCGATTGCATTCCTGCAGGTGCTATCCAAAGGTAATACCTTCTGGGGTCTGAAAAAGCTCGAAATCAGTAAATGCTGCAAAATGAAGAAGCTTATGACACACACGCTGCTGCCCCTCCTCGCAAACTTGGAGGTGCTTTCTATCCAATGCTGCAATGAAGTCGAGGTGCTCATAAAAGTGACAGGAGACGAAACAACGTCTGCTTTAACTCTCCCAAAGTTAAGGACTTTAGTGTTAAGGGATTTACACGTGCTGGAAAGCATATGTAGCAGCACAATAATTTGTGGTTCTCTTGAGTACATAACACTCAAAGGGTGTTGCAAGCTGAAAAGGATACCGCTGCGTGTATGCCTCCCTCAGGAGGCGGAACCACCTTCTTCTTATCACTCTTCCGCTGGCTCTCATACTCTCCAACGGATAGAGATTAAGTACAATGACATGGGATGGTGGAAACAGGTGGAGTGGGACCATATCAGGGACAAGTCCCTCCTTAAGCCTTATGTCCAGTACTGGGCTTACTGATGAGACTTTGGTTGCTCAGCCATGTTGTTTCTCCACCACCTACCGAAGCCACATACTGGAGTCCGGTTTGCTAGGCTCTGCTATTCATATTTTATGCTTTCCTTTTCCACTTCTAGAGGACTCCAGGATGTTTGCAGTCAGTTGGCAGGGAGAAAGTATTACATCCAACATTTATGGCCCATGGTATATGTACACGTTGTGTCACTTGTTCAATAGATAGATCATTTTCAGGATGTATTCAAATCACAGTAAACAAGAATATTTGATGGAATGAGTGACATTACAGATTGTTGCTTTGCAGCTGTGACATTGAAAAGTGGGAGTTGGAGTCAGTCATGCTTTGTACAACTATGTGTTCTTTTGGCTATGGCATCACGTCGTCTAGAACTTCCTCTTTTTCCTTGTTCATTTGTATTGAATTCGAGCTCCATTAGCTCGGAATAGCTGCATTTCTTCATGCTTGGCTTTAAGTTGATGACTCTAAAGCAACAGCGGTACAAAAGCCAGATAAAGGAATATCTGTCAACTTTTTAGTTGATATTATCACACAATATTGGCGTTAGATCCTGAACATGTTCTGAATAAATATGTTTCATACTGATGAATCAAGATATCATCTGGGATCGAAGGAATCTGGTTAGATAAGTTCTACTCTGTTAAAAATCCTACTCAATCAATTTTCAAGTTGGACTAGAATTCCTAACGTGGTCACAATGTGAGACAATGATATCTTCGGATTTGTGAGAGTAGGTGTGAAAGGTTTTGGTCAAGAGCGTCTTCACCATCTGCAGAGAAGCTACAAAATGGAAGCTCTGCCATCGATCGTTGAGTGATTTACGACTTCATCGCTAGGACGGTTTACTGAACTTTCTTTTAGATGAAAAACGAAGCTCTCTTTGTCGGGACTCCTACGTGCGAATTGTGCCTTTGAAGCTGGTGTACTCGGTAGCGGGGGGTGTTTCGCAGGGTGAAGCGTGTAGACAGGTTTAGAGGTGCGGTTTGGGCCTTTGAAGCTGGTGTACTCGGTAGCATGTGGTGTTTCGGAGGGCGAAGCGTGTAGACAGGTTTAGAGGTTTACTTTTGACTGACGCAAACTGCTTCAGCATCAGCGTAATTTTGATAATTTTCTCAACTAAAACCGTCAAGTACCGCCGAAAAGCAAATGAGTAAGATGAAACTGAATCCTGAGTTATTGTTCATCTGTCGATTCCCACCCTGGTACCTCCTATGTTTCACTAATCCTGACTATAAATTGTGCGGCCTTTTTCATGTTTTGTACCATTGATGTTTGTCTACTTGTCCTTTGAGATGTTCATTAGGACAACCCCATTTTACCACACCTATCGACAACATTTGCTCTCTGTGCAGCTAATTACAAGTTCCAACCCACGTTACCATATCATCCGCCAAACATAGAATAAACTAAAATAATATCACTCAAAATCACAGTAGAAGCAAGCAATGAGATTGCTATTAATTTGTAAAGAAGAAACCTCTCTTGACCATGCTACAGAACGATGCATTTTAAGCACTCAAATCTTTCGCAATTTCTCTGGCTGAAGATTCAAAATAACTGCATTCGTTTACATCCCATTCCGGAGCTTCTGTTAATTCAACCCTCCTCATCAAAAGAAAATTTCAAATATTAATATTCTTGATGACTGACACGTCAAATGGCTGAAAACTTGAAGAATGCAAAGTTAGCCCCGAAAATGGAGTTATCTGCCATTAGAAAAGATGCAGAAATGATGATAATAAAGAAAAGCTGAGTCATGCATCCCATTCAGGCATTAAACCAACTTAAGTCCAGAGACCTATGATCCAAAGAATAACCCGCTCAAGCAGCAAGGTTCCTCTGTGTTTAAAATACAGAATATATAATCTAACATCCGAGGTGATTATCACAAAACCAGTCTGCTAGAACTCTCAAGAGGCCCACAAGCACGGGAATAATCTCGTGTAGACACATCAGAACTTCCTCCAGTAGATCCAGAACTACCGTGATGCGAACAGGAAGACCATCCTCAGAATATGTACTAAACTCCTAAAGACTGTTCTGCTGAATATGGAGATTATGGTTACCAGCTCAAGAATCGAGACTCTACCACTCTTTTAACAGGTAAGATTTCCTAACACTGAAGCTCAGACGTGCATTCGGCACCAAATTGCACACATAAAGGTAATGCACACATATGAGCAACGGAAGAGATGGATACCAAATTCACCTGATGATGTTATACAGCCGATATTGACATTAAGCAAGTATATAATACAGTCCCACTTCACTATACAGAAGTCGAACAAAGCAGCCATCAGACAAAGAAAAGGCAGATTTGACAAAAGTTATGCTTAACTTTATTGCTGCAGGAGCATCTCATGCTTACTACCTTCACAAGAATTTCTCAATGCTAGTGGTCAATGTGGACTTGGGAACGGCACCAATAACAGCATCTTTCTTCTCACCACTCTTAAATATCATGACAGTCGGTATGCTTCGGATGCCATATCGAGTGGCAATTGAAGGGCTCTCATCAGTGTTAACTTTGTAGCACTTCAATTTCCCTGCATACTGCTTTGCCAATTCATCAATGACAGGGTGGATCATTCGGCAGGGACCACACCATGGAGCCCAAAACTCAACCAGTACCGGAAATTCAGACTCCAAAACAAGTGATTGCCATGTCGCATCAGTCACAGCAGCCACTACATAAAAACAAGAAATGACTGTTAATGCTTGAATATATCTTTTTCTGCATCGCTTTTTTGGTTTTAGAGTGGTGACCATCTCAATTCCTCTAATCCATAACAAAATGCCGATCCAGAAAGGAAGATATGGCCTTAACCTTTCGAAATTTGCCTATAAAACCAGGATTTCTCGTTTTCTACAGCCAACTTGTGCATATACTTGGCACATTAACATTGTATAAGAGAACCCAAATAACGGTTGCATCAGTGTATGACAGATCCCAAGTTATGGTTGCAATTTTTTCCATTTTCAGAATGTGCCCGTGAAGAGCTTTCTAGTCAAGTTGTACCTATAATCCAGCACTATAGAGATTTGCAATGTGTTTATGCTGAGCTCAAGCTAAACCATTCGATGAGTTCTTGTTTAGTGAATGCTGGTTATGAATGAGTTTGTTGGCGAGGATTGCCCTAAGATTTTAAGCTGCGTTATCAGTAGACAAACTAATCTCAAAGCCAATGACTGCTTATAATAAAGCTTGTTACCATTAATCTAATGCAACATACGAATATTTTCAATGTGTCAAAGAGGAGAAGTGAAGCTCTTCTAGAACACCTTGAGCAACCAAACAACATGATAAGTCCACAACATGATAACATGACAAGTCCCAAAACTTTATTGAAATTGACATACAGTTCAAGAATTTTCATTTCCTTAAAACCCTCTCATAAGCTCATTAATGAAGTAGATTAGCGAGAGGACACAATTTTATGATGATATATATCTATATTGCGACGCTACAATTTCCATTCCTCTAACAAGAGAGGACTGTATCCAAGATAAACCAACTTTTCTTGTGCAATTTCTTTAGCATAACGTCACTCATTTGGTAGAAAGTGGAGAATTGGTGCCTTCTTATAAAGGGATAATGATACAAACAGTCCCTGAACTTTGACTCAATGTGCAATTTGGTCCCTGAACTTTTAATTTATTCAATGTAGTCCCTGAACTTTAAAATAATGTTCAATTTGATCCCTGAACTTTTGATTTGTTCAATGTGATCCCTGAACTTTTAATATGTGTTCAATTTAGTACCTGAACTATATAAAAATGTTCAATATAGTCCTTGCACTTGAATTAATGGAAGGACTGCATTGAACATTTTTAAATAGTTCAGGGACTAAATTGAACACATATTAAAAGTTCAGGGATCACATTGAACAAATCAAAAGTTCATGGACCAAATTGAACATTAAGTTAAAGTTTAAGGATTACATTAAACAAATTAAAAATTCAGGGACCAAATTACACATTAGGTCAAAATTCAGGGACTGTTTGTGTCATTTTCCCTCTTATAAACAAACAAGAACAATTAGGCTCGCCAGCCTCAAGTACACAGCTAAGGCATCCTTTTTCCGCTGTAAACATTACTAAAGGCAGGTCTAGCAAAGAGCTCCGCTACACATCAACAGAGAACTCGGCGACAACATTTACGCCAAATAAAATTATTTCCTGTAATCTTTCATAGCACAAGATAGTTCGCCCACGATTTCAGTAACTCAGTGCGACCCAATCGTCGGCCTTCGGCTCCGCATCATTGAACTAGGACGTCAGACGCTAACTCGCCAAGCAATAAAATCGAACTATATCTACGAATACACCGACGACGAATGAATCCGACAAAAAAAAAAGTTCAGGTAACTCCACAAACGAGAGAAAAATCAGAGAAATATTGATGTTAGCGTTAAAAAACTAAAAAAATGCGCGAGCTTCAGGAATCCAACCTTGAAGGGCAGTATCCTGAGCCTCGCAGACAACGGATGGAGCACGCCTCGAGCCCTGGCTCGGAGATCTCAGCGACCGAGCGATCGAAACCGGCCTGATCCTCAACCCTCTAGCCTGCGGGAACCGGGCCGACCGCCGGCGACCGGCGGAGGGGGCGAGGGAGGAGGCGGAGGCGACCGGATAGAAAGCGGCGGGAGGAGGCACGCCGGAGGAGCGGGGCACGGCGAGGGACTCGAGCACGGTGGCCATGGGGAGACGGAGGGGACTGGAAGGGCGTGAGCAGCGAAGCGAAGAGATGTCACTGCGAAGAACACGAAGAAGAAGAAGAAGAAGGGGAGAGGCTGGAGAGATTTTTTTTTTCTAGAGAGAGAGAGAGAGAGAGGGGCGGAGGTGTTTGGCTGGCGTTTGTTTGGAGGGTAGCGATGGAGTGGATGATGAGATCGGCAGTGGATGAGGGTCAATTTTGTCATTTCCGACAAGTCAATTTGGACGTTGGAAAAATTAGCGATTAACGGAAAATGAGCAGAAAATGTTTTACTACCAAACCTTAAATTTTAAGAAAATGTTTTGCTCTTTAAAAAATTGAAAATTATTTTACAAAATATGACTAGATATAGACGCTTGGACCATAAACTCTGTACTTTGGTACGGGAAACCAACGCTCGTTTTTAGGCCCTTAGCAGCATGGCCAAGTCCCTAGTACCTGGGCCTGAGACACTAGTCAGTGACATCGAGTTGGGGCCCGAATCTAACAAGGTTGAGCCACATGCCTAGGCACCCGCACCCGCACCCATCAAGGCCAGGCTTGAACCCTGATGCCTACGTCCAAGTCCTCTACGACCAACTTGGGTCCATTAAGGCTGTGGTTGGGACCTCGATAACCATGCCTAGGTCCCAATGCCCGCGTTCAAGTCCATCAAGGCCGAATCTAGGACCCTAATGCTTATGCCCGGGCTCCATGTCCATTGAGGCCAAGCTTGGGACCTCGGTGCTTGGAGGACCCCGACGGTGCCCAAGCCCAAGTCCAGAGTAGCCAGGCTTAGGATTCTAACATTCGTGTCTAGACTTGTTTGCCGAGGACCTAGGCTTGAGCACCAGGGACCCAAGCCCGACCTTAACGAATCCTGGCTGGGCCTCAATGGATTTGGGTACAAGCGCTAGAGACATTATCCTAAGCGTCAGGGTCTTGAGCCCAACCTCAATGGGCATAAGCATCGAGAACCAAGGTGCAGCCTCAACTGATTTGGCTTGAGCGCCAGCGATTGTGGCACAGCCTCGATGGATTTGAGGTCGAGTGCTGAGAACCGGGTCCTAGCCTTGATGAACTTGAGCAAGGGCACGAAGGTCCTAGGCCCGACTTCAATGGACCCAAGTCCGGGCGTAGGGGACCAAGTCCCAGACATCAGGTTAGTGGCCCAACCTCGATTGACCTAGGCTCAGGCACTGGGTCCCAATCGCAGGCATTGGGTCCAAGGCTCGGCCTCAGTGGACCCAAGCTCAAGCACTGGGGACCCAGGGCCACCCTCTGTGGACTTGGGCCGTGGCGCTAGGAAGGAAGCTGAGCACGAACACGAAGTTCTTGGGCTCGATTTCAACAAGCTCAAGATCAGTACTCATGCTCATGTCTCATGTCCAAGAGTTGAGAATATGTGCTTGAGACCCCGATGCCTGTGCCGGATTCTTTGGTTACTCATACACAAATCACTAGAATCCGAATAGTGTAAGTCTATTCAAGAAAATCAAATGAAATATTTTTTACCAAATGACGGAAAATATTTTTTAATTCATTTTCAGGTCTCAGCCAAATACCGAAAAATTTTGTCATTTTCTTGGAAAATGATTTCTCAAAAAATAGTTTCTAAAAATATTGGATTTTTCGCAAAACAAACGAAGCCCATAAAACTTACTATTTTCATGTTTCACCCATCCGTTCCCAACTATATCATTTTCTTACTCCGTTTGGCTCGAGTTTTCTCCCCTTTTGCACTAAATCTACCGTAGTCCAGGAAAAATGAAAAGATGGCAACGATTTCGTAAATTCTATGGTTCTATCGATTCAGTATTTCCACATGATTGAGATCTAGTTTTGAAATTTTAAAATCGTAAAATATTTTAAATCTTAATGATTTTCCTATATACTTTTAGGCGGTCCGGGGAAATTTCCTAAATTTTGACATGGATCAAATTTCTTATTTATTAGTGTCAAGAAGATAGATGTTTTTTTTTTCATTTCTATGCTGAAATTGTTGCTAGTAAAATCTTTCTCCTTTTCTCGAAAATAGCCTGACCAGTTTTTTTTATGTGAATTGAGGAATACAACAACTATAGCAAATAAATTTATTTTGTCGGGGAAAAAATGGTAAAAATGAAGTGTTGATCTTTCGGGCACTGTTTGGGAGTAAGAGGGTGACCAGAATTGAGAAGAGAATTGCCGAAAATTTTAACTTTTGTCCCTCCTCTACCTTGGCACAAAAGTTCAAGATTTTACCTAATTTTCTCACTCAAATTCTCTCACTCCCCAAATATAGCACTAAACACAAAATAACTAATACGAAGGTTCCGTTTGCTTAGCAAAAAATGAATGACTTGAAAAATATTATAATAAAATATACTGATGATCCTTCTTAGGAAGATATTTTATAAATTATTTATATTTCGCGAAACAAACACACTTTAAAGATACGTTTGTTTAACTGAAAACTTTATGACAAAGAAAAATATTTTTCATGAAAATCATTTTCAAAGAAATTAGCTTTTATTTGTTTGGTGATTTCAGGTAATTCATTTTCTTATTATTAGAAGGAGAAGTCGTTTTCTTCCGATTTAAGCTTATCGTTTTCAAATTTATGAAAAACGTTTTTCATATATCGATTAATTTTCCGTCATTAAAATATCAAAAAATCAAAAAAAATTCGAAAATAGTTTTCTTTCACTTAAACGGAAAAAATGTTGGGTGATTATGAACGGGAAAAAGATATGAGATTAGACAAAGTCAACGAGAATCGCAGCATAATCTCTGCGTGCTTCCCTCGTCTGTCATCATATTTTGTCCTCCCTTAACGAAGTCTTCCATCAAGCCAATCACTCCTCCTCCACCTCCTCCTCCTGCCAATTGGCGTTCCAACGCGTCGCTGTCTGAACCTTGGCACGACTCGTTACAGAAACACTCGACCCGTCGATGTTTACCGTATTTTTTTTAAAACCAAAGCTATTGGTTTCTCTCTCTCTCTCTCTCTCTGTTTGCTCCTAGTCCTTGTGGAGTGGGTGGTCGTGGTACCACGATATGTTCTCATTCTGTCAAACCCATTTCCCGGTCAAAGTTCGAAAAACTTCACACCAACTCTCTCTCTCTCTCTCCGTCCTCTCTCTCTCTCTCTCTCTCTAAAAACATGGAGAAGAAGCAAGGCTGCCTGGGCGGAAAAGAGAAGCAAGTCATTCGGAACGATCAAATTCATCAACGGGACAAGGTGGAGAGACCCGACAAGTCCCCGAAAGAAGAAGTGCTGCGGCTGGCTGCGACCGCGGTCAGCTTCAACATGAGGCTGAGGTCGTCGGACATGCCCGTCCACATGCAAGAGCACGCCCTTCGCTGCACCCGATCCTTCCTCGACTCGACTCCCGACCTCCGTCCCAACAACACCCACTTGGCTCGCGCTCTCAAGAAGGTGCGTCAAAAAAAAGACGTGATTTTTGAGCGAAAAGGAGGAGGCTTTCGTGCCCATGTTAAAAGACGCGATTTCGAGCGAAGAGAAGGAGACCTTGCGCCACTCCTTGATGATGGACTCCGACAGGAATTTCATCGTTTCGCGGGCTTGTCTAAAACATCTGTATCGTTTCTTCGATTAGTTCGTCGTCTTCTTTTTTGTTTTGAATTTCGCGATATTTGCAGGAGTTTGACTCGGTGTACGGGCCGGCGTGGCACTGCGTGGTGGGGAAGAGTTTCGGATCGTTCGTGACACACTCCCCAGGCGGCTTCCTCTACTTTTCTCTCGACTCGCTGTCCGTTCTTCTGTTCCAGACGGTGGTTCAACTGGTCACGGAACCGACCAGGTCGTAGACAAATTTTGACTCGCTTCTCCTTGTCGGTATCGATTCTTGAAAGTTTACGCCAATTGCCCAATAGAATTCGATTAGTGGAAAGCAGGAATTTTGTAATTTTCTCGTGATCCACAGGCTTTTTGATTGTTATGCTCGCCTGCGATACGCGATATCTGCTGTCAATATGAGAGGGGAATGCAATATGCATGTATATGAAACTCAATTCACGTTTTTGTTTTTTGGTTTACTTTTCGTATCTTTGCTTTAGAAATTAGCATTTTCCTTTCATGGATAACAATCCTCTGAAAAGGGAACAGCTCCTGAGAATAGGTACCTGCTCGAATGGCCGAATCATGCCATTGGTGAGTTTCCACGAAAGGGTGTCTCGGATCCTCGATAAGATACTCAAGTACGAAGCAAGCAGTAGTAGTTGGCAATGATATGATATGTTGTATGTAGATGTTATTGCTTTTGAGAATCGCGATGAACATTTTGCTGATTGGGGCTCGTCATATCAAAATCATTTTGGGGCACGAGGGCGGGACACAGAGATCTGCTTCTTGACTACTGACCTGCGGTTTTCTTGTTTTTCCCTTCAACACACGCAAGCCATTGACACCACCGGTTGATGAGTTCCGTTCGTCTCCTGCGAGCTTCCGCAGGCCCTAGGCGAAGTGCTTTTTAAAAGAAACGAAAATGGGTTGTCTCGTATGTTTCGGTTGGTCTTCCCGAGATGGATACTTTTCTTCAAATAGAGGCATTTGCTATTCCCACGCTCGTGTCTTCTGGCTAAAAGTCTTGGTCTTGACCCGTCTCAGGCTCTCAGCTTTGTAGACTTTTGCTCCGCTCCAAGGTCCACGCCATCCCCGTCTCTGTTTCTGCCCTGTCCATTAGCCAGACCAGACTATGTAAAGAAATCTACTGCCATAATCATAACCCCCGAAGTCTCACGTTGGAAGGGACAGGGCTTGTCATGTTATTCAGGTCATAAACTCGAGGGGTTACAGCTTAATACTCGTTTTGAGCACTTGGCTCGTATCCGAGCAGGACGCTCTGCCATTACACGGGAAATAATTTCTCGTGGTTTTTTTTGTGAAGAATTCTGAAGGCTAGCCCTCCAGGATCCATAGAATCAACAAGAAGGAAGCACAGGAATAAATTGGCTCCTGAAGCCATTGTCTTTCAGCTCAGAAACACAATGAAACCGACTTTTTTGGGTCCTGCTAGGTTGGGGTACGTGAAAATTTCGCTCACCATGGCACGATCAAGAGGGCGAGGGGTGGCCGATTTGGAATATCGATGATATTTTCCATTTTCATGAGCTAAAGATTTGACCTGGTTTCAGTTTACATTTCATTCTTGCCAAGATTCAGAGATCCCAGTGTGGAATTGGTTGATGTCCCCCCTTGCGTACCTCCTTGGGAAACAAAATGTGCCTGCTTTACATTTCTTTGGACTTCAGAGTATATATTTTCGGGTAGCCATAGATGTTCGAGCTAAGGGTCCAATTAGATGCTCAAGCCAACATAGCAGATTGTCTGCGAACGAAACTGTCGCTAATGACTTAGGTAAATAGGAGGCAACACAGCTTTAGCTTTTGATTGAAGTTTTCACCTAACAACGACATTGCGAAGATAAATGAAATAATCCAGAATCGCATCCAAATGCAGATGAGCCATATCTCCTATATTTGGAGTGAAATACCAGTGCGATCATGTAGGAAAATTGTCCAAAAAATCTTACACATGTTACACTTTTGCTAATTCGATCTTAAGCCTTTTAATTGTGCCAATTGAGTCCTAAATTTTTTCACTTTTAATGACATAGACATTCTACATGACATGGCCGACTTTGACGTGGAAATTTTTTTAATAATATTTTAATTTTTTTCTCTCTCGTTTATTTTACTTCACTTTTCCTCTCTTTTATTACTATGGCTGGCGAGGGTCGTGAGGCCCTCTCCGGCCAAAGGCGAGTGTTGTGCGGCCCTCGCCCAGCCTCCCCCAGATTTGGGCAGGTTAGCCTTGCCCGCACTGGAAAAGATAAGAGTTTATTGCGCTGAATTCCGTGCTTCAAGGAGCGAAATTATTCTCGAGAACAGTATTTGCACGCCACGACTCAAATATTTGTGCTTATTTTCATCTTTTCTAAGAGATTTTCCAACACTTGTCGTCGTCACCATGTTTGTCCTCCCCTAGAACGTTTTCTTCCCCCTTCCTCAACACGGCGGACAACTGGGACCCGAGCTACGGCCATGGACCTCCTGTTTTGTCCACCCCGAGAGAGGCGGGTTCGACCACGCTCCGTCCAAGGGACAATCTCCGGTGGATGAAAACACGGGGATTGGCAGGGGAAGGCACACAAGAGAAGAACAGGAAGAAGAAAAGGAAACAAGCCCTACATAAAGTCGGTTTCTTCTGCGAGTTACCCAATCTCTAGAGATCGGGTCGAAATCTGCAAACAGCGCCATTTGCGCGGATGATTTCGTGGGAGGTGAACTTTGTCGGGTCTTTCCTCCGTGTCAACAAATGTTTCGCGCTTCCTGCATTGATCCCTGGTTGAAAGTAGTTAAATTTGACGGAAATAGTCGAAAGCTCAATGCGCTTGAACATACAACGCTCGCGCGATCGCTCGCTCAGTCCATCGACTGGATTCTGAATGTTTGGATTTGAATTCTAAGTTAAAAAAAATCTACACGATCAAAATACGAGGTACCGGAAATTGAAAGTAGTCCACTAAAACTCATGAATCGTGTATGACAGAACACGACACTGACGTAACAAGAAACAGAGAGAAACAGAGTACTGCACCTACCATATGGACTTCGTTAAGAAACGGGAAAATCTTATTGAACGCGAGAAACGACCAAAAGCGACCGTGATTGATAAAATATATTTCGAATCTCATTTTCTCCTCTTGCGAGGTACAGCAACATTGGCATCGTCTTCATTGTCGTCGTCGTCGTCGTCGTCGTCGGCGTCGTCAAAATCCGATTTGTCGAAATCCCCCCAACGGCCAGCATCGTCGCTATCAAAACCCCCATCCTCCATGCCGGAATCGTCCTCCTCGTCGTCGTCCGAAACCTCCTTGCGCCGACGCATCTCGAGCTCGTCCTCGGCCGCGAGACGGTACTCCCTCCCCGAACCCCTCCGATCTTCACCGCCGACGAGCGACGACGATCGGCCGAGCGAATGAGGAGCCGACACCGCGACCCGCCGATTCAAATGGGCACAGGACGGGTTCTGGAATTGGCATTGGCCGAGGACGATGCCCCCGCCGCCGCCGCTTGGGGCAAGCAAGCTCTGGTCCTTGACCGTGGCGGTGTTTGATCGGCGGAGCAGCGAAGCGCGGATGAAGCGGAGCGAGGCATGGCGGTTGATGAGGAGAGATCGGGCCATTGGAGCCGCCATTTTCGGAGCCGTGGAGCGGAAGAGCGTCGATGGAAGGGGAGCGCAGCGATGGCGAGTGACCTCGATCAAAAGCGTGGAGGCGAGCGGCGTAGGCGGTTGATATATAGAAGGAGGGTTTAGGGTTTTAAGGGGGGAGCTGGTCTGGCGAGGAGGGCCGGGGAGTTCTAGAGACTTCGTTCCTCAGTTGCCACGTGTCTGTTCCGGGGACCGGGTTGACCTTTGACCACGGGCGAGCGAGTGAGAATGCGAGAACGTTTTTCTCTCGACTCGAGTCCATGGATTCAAACAAATCACAGCCGTTAACAACCCACACGATCTAAAGTTACAGTGGACCCGATCGAACTCTAGGACCAGTACTCTTCGACCCCACCCCGAATTCCTTTACCAGCAAACCACATGCCTATTGGCGAACAATATTAGTTTAGATAATCTAAAACCATGTAGCTTTTTTTTTTATTTAATAGACTGAGTGTTGCACTGTATTATAAGTCGTCCTCGATTTAAAAGCAGAAAGGTTTTTCAAGTATTTTTATAGCCTTGAGTAATATCAATCGCTCCATATCTTCATTTCCGATAATAAATGCTAAGGGAGTTTGTTTATATCTCTATGGTTTTGTCCTCGAGCCATGCTTGGAGCAAAGCAAAATTCTGAATGCATCGAGCCGACGTGAGGAGCACGCCTTAAAATCGCCAGGATAGTTGGCTGAGTCAAAGTGCACTAAACCTGCCCCCCACAGCCCTTGACCACCATGCCAAAAAACTAATTACATATGGGCACTCGGTGTTAAAGGAATGCGTCTCTTATAGTTATACCTAGAATTCCTCAAGGTTTTGCCATAAGGTCTTAAACTTTGTTGGGAAAATTATCAAGAAAGTCATAAACCTATTATATTTGTATCAATTCTGTCCTAAACTTTTTCCATTTTGCCAATTTAATCGTAAAATTTTTCACATTTTGCTAATCTAGTCAATCTATTCAATTTTGGCCTGGAATCATCAATGTGAACACCAACCGATCTTACATGGCAGAATCAATGTTGACATGAACAATTTTTTTGAATTTTTTTATTTAATTTTCTTTTCTTTTTTTCTTTGCTTCTCTATTCCTTCTCATCTTTTATTTTTTTTCACTGTTGAAGCTCGCCGGCCCCTCACCTGGCCTCCCCCAGATTTGGGCAAGGCCTTGCCACTTGTGGGGGAGGTCGCCTTCACCCATGGCCGGTGAGGCTGGCCTCGCCCACGGCCCTCGCCGACCACGGTAAAAGGAAAAAAAAAGAAAAGAAGGAAAAGAGAAGAAAAGAATAATATATATTAAAAATTTAGAATTTTAAATTTGAAAAAATTGTCCACATTAGTGCTTGGTGTGCCACATAGGACAACTGGTGTTCACTTTAGTAATTTCCAGTTAAAATTAATTAGATGGATTACGTTAGCAAATTATCAAAAGATTTAAGATTAAATTGGTCAAATCGAAAGGCCTGTGATTGAATTGGCACAAATACAAAAAGTTTTAGGATTTTTTTGATAATTACGTCCTCTTATAATTATACCTAGCATTCCTCAAGGTTGCGTTCAATCCATAATTAGCACTTACACATGCTCAACATTATTCACAAAAGTGATGTTCAAAAGCCTATTTGGATTTTCGCGTAGCGAAACGGTCTAGAAAATTAAGAAACATGTGAAGAAATGAAAAATAAGCCAGCCAGTTTTATTATTTAGTGTTAATACCACGAAAAATCTCAAACTGATACACATGTAATAATTTTACCCTCTGTTAGTTTTTGTTAAATTTTTCCATCAAATTTTTAAGTTGGATGACTCGTGGTAGTTTACGGGTATACCACTTTGGGGTTTTACAGATTTTTTATAGTATTAATCCAATTTGACAGATGATAAATTTGTCACAAATGTACCAGTTTAGAGTTTTTGATAGTCAAAAAATTAATTTAGAGTAAAATTATCATAAGTGTATCAGTTTGGGATTTTTGGTAGTTAAAAATTAGTTTAGGGTAAATTTGTCACAGGTATACTAATTTGGGTTTCATGGTATTAACCTTTTTATTTACTATAAATGAACAAATATCATTATCTATTATATGAAGCAAAGAAGACCTTATACTTTTAAGGGATCACAATTCCTTTTTTTTTCTTCCACATTGTATCTAGTTGTTTAAATACGCAAATTGGTAATTATATCTTAGCAGTCATATAGTTCAATTTTAATTTTAATCTTCTCTACCTTACCTTCATAATAAACACGTTGAAATCTCTCTCTCTCTCTCTCTCTCTCTCTCTCTCTCTCTCTCTCTCTCTCTCTCTCTCTCTCTCTCTCTCTCTCTCTCTCTCTCTCTCTCTCTCTCTCTCTCTCTATCTCTCTATATATATATTTCTCTTTACGAGCATGCATGAATAACTTCTTCATATCGTGTCAATAATTCCTTTGTATTGAATAGCAATTCAAATATTTCTTAATATGAACGATCTTGCGAAATCAGTTTTTTGTAAATACACGACGAGTGTGCACCTTCTCTGGTAGAAAATTAAATGAACGCAAACAGCACCTCAGTCGCTTGAAAATAATTTATCCCTTTAGTTTGTCAAGGGCGTTGCAAATCACTCTCTATATCTCAAATACTAACAAATATACTAAGGCTCCGTTTGTATCAAGAAAAAATATACGAATTAAAAAATATTTTCCTACAAATAATCGCTTGCGTAGCTTTAAATAATTACCTTATTAACCGATAACAACTTATATCTAAACATTTACATGGACCATGAATTTTTTTTTTTGTTCGTTCATTTCTTTAAGCAATATAAATAATCATTTTTAAGAAAATATGTGATAAATTATTTATTTTTTACTAAAAAAACGGAGCCTAAAATATATTTCAAATCTTGCGAAATTAGTCTCATCATCTCCAGCATTTTGGTTCAGAACCTCAGCGGCCAAATCTTCATGCTGCTTAATCATCGCCTAGACCTTCCTTTTTATCAGCCTATGAACAATTTGGACAAAGTCTCAAATGGATTCATAACAAACAAGGTGCTCCGTCAACCAAAGATACTGCTGCAACTTAGGCTAAGGAGGAACATGGCTGCAGGTTTGCAGTAAACAAAAAAAGATTCAAAAGAGATGAAGTTATCAGAAAACCTTCACTAGATTCCTACTCTTTTGCCCTGAAAGAAAACTGAGCTCAGAGATGAGAGGCGAATCAAGACACGGACGATAACTCTCATATGGTTATGGACTGGAGGAAGAAGGAACGGGAGAGTAGATGAATTTGCAGAACTCAGATCAGAACCATCCACATATACACAAGCTTCTTGATGAACGAAGATGCAACTATTCATACTACTGACCGCGAAGCGATCATGAAAGTTGTTCAAGGATGTCAGTAGTACCATGCAAGAATTCGTACTGGTTCTGCATCCCAACGGACTGGGATCATTTGCATAGCGCAGAAGGAAATGAAAACCCTTGTGCACACTCACATTAACCCGCCTTGATAGACCAGTCACCATTAGCTGCTCCTCCCAGACTATACATGTGATTTAAGAACTAAGTAGCCTTAACAGAATATGAGCTAACAAGAAGCCTAAAAAAACAATCAACAAAGGTGTTCTTCCAAGAGTCAGAAACATCTCTGCTTATGAACACAAATTGTCATAGATGAAACGACCAACCCAACTGTGGATGGGCGAGAGTGAAATCACTCCACTAAAGAAAATCGACTCAGAGCATCTGTCTCAAAGAAAGGTATAACCACCATAATCGGTTATACATTCATCATTCGAGAACAAAGAGAAAAGGCATGGGTTGTGTGAATGTATCAATTCAAAACTCCATCAAAATGCTGTCTTCTCACTTATTTTTGAAATCGGATCTCAGTAAAACCGTCCCAGTATGTAGTCTCTATCAGCTAAATGTATCTCAACTTGCTGTCAGTTCAAATCCCATCTCAGTTGAACTTAAACATTGAATCCCTCTGCACGGAGGCAAGTTAGATGAGCCTCAATCCATTTTTTGCAAGCATCTTCACCGTGCTCTACGATGCACGCATCTCTCAGCTTCTTCGTGTCAGGGCAAGCGCAACAGATCTTCTTTTTTGGCTTTGACTCGGGTGCAGTTGTTTTTACAGCAGAAACTTGGTTTTGCTGTGAACCTGGCAAAGCCAAGGCTGAGGAGCCATTTTCCAAAGGAAACCCTCCCATCCTCAGTACACTTGGAGACTATGCCTCCTGATAAGAAACACGGATGAAAAAAAAAAGAAGAAAAAATACAAACAATTAGAAAGATGAATGAAGCTTGAGAAGCATACATGGTAATGAAACTGCCAAATTATCAGCTACACAGGCACGACCAACACAGGTTTCTCCTCGTCTTCAAATCCAGTGCAAATAACAAACATAAACATAAATTACCGACATTTACAGATATTCAATTGACATTTATCGATAAATCAATTTTCACCTCCAGTATCCTTCAAAAAAAAAATCGAGGCCGATTAAGTCCCCTAAACTCAATTCACCACAGAACCTAAATTTGATACTGAACATTGAGCACGAGAACCAAAGCCAATCAACAAGCGCACCGCAGGAGAATGTACTGCCCCAATCCAGACAACTGAAACTTTCAGTTTGCATATTTAGAGGCCAGACAAGCATGTGAGAGGACATTTTTAGGGGTTATCAGGCTTCCCCCCCAACTTTTACAGGTAATTTTCTCTCAAACTCTTGGCTCTCGGTGACTTTCCGCTTTAGGGACCCCATGATGTTCGATTCATTAGGCACACGCAAAACATAAAACCATGCAAGAATTTCATCGATGAATTCTTTCCCCTGCCTCTTCAGTTTCCCACAGAAGACACAGAGCAGATACCAAAGAATCACCTCTAAGCAGCCAGCTATAAGCTATATAAAAAAAAATAAAAAGATTAACTAACCGGTAAAAGCTCGAACAGATGGCCCAAAAGAAAAGAAAGAAAAAAACTTGACATCCCCGTCCACACACGCGCCGTGATGGGTATTTGCGCTCCGAATGCGTTCAGCATGAAGAAGCCAAAGAGAAATTTGAACAAACACGTAGTGCGCATCTCGTACCCGAGGCGAGCCAAATCAAACGCGAGCAAAACAAAGGGCAAAGACCTTGGCGCGCGGAGGAAATCGCCGATGGGCACGGCAACCAAAGAACAGAGATGATCCGGGGAAAATTAAACAACGAATTGAGCAAGCGATCGTCTCGAACAGCAATCGGACTACCATTGAAGACAGGAGAGGGAGCAAGAACAGCGAATAGAGAGAGAAAGAGGAAAGAGGAAGGAATCTTACAGTTTTTGCTATGGCAGGAGGAGAACTTCCGACTGCGGCAGCGGAATGGCAGGACGCAGGATTCAAGAATGCGATTTTGGAGTTGCGAAATGGGCCACGTCTTTCTTGCTAACTTTTTGCAATCGGGCCATCTTTCTCGACCCGTGAAAATTTTTTAAACTAGATTTGACATTAGGTCTGGTGTTTCGACGGCGTATTTAAATGCATGTAGCTTGCAATTTGAATTCAATCACATCCTCCGTTCTCCAAAGGAAATCCCAAAACGTTTTTGATTTGGATGAAATTGGTTAGTAATTTGCGGCTTCTTTGCGGTCAACCACATTGGCCTATCAATTTCATTAATCATTCTTAACATATCTTGAGTTTTCACGAACCGATTGATCTAGTGTTCCCTTACCCATGCAGGCTTAAGAAACTCTTGCCCGCAAGGGTAAAGAAAGTCTCCCCGGGTTAGCCAAACTCTCAATGCTCACGTGGATTCTAGAGAGAAACTTGTAGAGAAAGTTGCTCTGGATTTTTATTAATTGCGAGATGATACAAATAAGGGTAGGGCAACCTTATTTACACGAGAATGCCTCTAATTAACAATGGTAGATTTCCTCATGATTGAACGATGGATACTACGTTTCCCTATCTACCAACTATCTGCATTAATCACAAGAATGCTCTTAAATATAGTGTACATTTTAAGGCTCGCTCAATTATCTTGGAACATCCCCGATCCGTCATGCCTTGAAAACCTCTGGACCGTGACACACTTAACTATCCCTAGAATGGTCTCAACCACATCAATGGCATGTTCAATCAAGTCTAACTTGAATATTGCTAAATTACTTATTAGAACTCTAAAAGTGACTCCAAAGAACTTTGAGTAGGAAACAGGGGTTGTTAGGAACCTGTAAGCACATGCTGCCATATACCGACATATCATCTGTTCAACGAGAACCTATATTAATGGCAAAGAAAAAGAAGAGGAATCAATTTTTATATTAGAGAAGTGATCGCTCAGGTACAAATCTCGCTTAATCACAAGTTCATAAATATATAATATGGAAAATATTCAAATGCATATCCGTTAGCCGTTATATCCTAGTGAATTATGTGATGAGCCGTGGCATGATAGCAGATCATATGATCAAAGCCAGTACTTAGTGTTGCGGTGTGTATAGAACATGCGTCCAAATTTTCACAGTCGACAGACAGGCTTCAACTGTGCATTTGTTCTTCACGTAGCTCCTCAATTCATGCATTGTATCAGCCAGAGTACTGAGTAGTATATGAATCTCAAGATTGGCGATGAAAAGCCATCTTGATATTCCAAATGGGGAGTCCTGTTCCCAGTGAGTTTAGAACTCTGCAATAAAATGGCGGTCATATTTTCCTCTTTCAGCAATTGCTTCATTTGGCTCTTTTATCATAGTAACCTCCGATAGATGCTTAAACACAGGAGAGAATCAGAGAAAAGGGTATTTATTCCACATATGACAAAAATTTACAGGCAAAAATTGGATTGCATTCAGCCAGCAAGAGCCGTAAAGCCCATATGATACGGCTGCAGTTTCTGAATTCTGAGCTAAATGAAGAACCATGGGGGTCCAGCAAAAAAGGCTAACTCCTGATCAGTTCCTTTCACTCCTCAAAGATCATAACAAAAAAGATGAAAATCGAAACTTCAGCATCTAAAATGACCCCAACGAAAACTATAATTTTCTTTTCACCCTTCATGTAATTAGCCCAATTGCAAAACCATCCTCCCTTTCCTGAAACCCAGAATTCACAACTTACGCCACGTCCTGCTCAAAATCTCAATTGGATCTCACCAGAGCATTGCATGATTTCACCAAGCACCATCTTTCTATTTCAATCTGCAGAAACCCAGAGTTCTCTCTTTCTATTGCATCACTGCAATACACTCCACGAGCTAATCGTACTTTTCTCTCCATGAATAGACGAGAAAGAAAATCCACGAAACTGCAAGAGCAATATCACCCAGAACTTGCTTGGGCCACTCACCCACAAGCTCCTCAAGCTTCCTCTCAAAGCAGAACCTCCACACCGCCATGCCCACATGCAACACCACACACCCTTTTGCAAAGAAGCTCTGGAACTCCCTGTCCTTCACAAACGCCACCATCAGCAACAAGGACCCGATGGCGACGAGAAGCAAGCCCGAGAACGAATCGGAGGTCCGAATCAGGAGCTGATCGTGAGGGGTAGAACCTTGGGATTTGATGGCAGATATCTCTGCGGAATAGAACATCATGAGAGCGCCAGTCGTGAGGGCCACCAGCGAATGCAGCACGCAAATCAGGAAGAACCCAGGTGAGGCCATCCGAGGAAGGAACCAAAACGTGGGTCTTGATCTTTCTGCTGAATCGAATTGATTCCTAGGCGAACAACCTCTAGACCCTAGAACTGTATCCTCGCGTTACATGGCTTGGTATAAATGCTGATTCTCTCTCACGTCAGCTGAAGCAGCTGCCAGAAAACCGTCTAAAGGTTCAATTTGTATATTTCGAGGGTCATAATCACGCACCAACCAAGAACCCTAGGCACGCTTCGAAACTCGACAAACCCATCCACATCAACTCCGATCCTACACCCAACCCGAGATTCGCAATCCCAATTCACGAAACCCCAAACAACCGCGAAATCAGCAAAATCCGGATCAACCACCATCCAAAGCTCTCCCTCAGAACCTGCCCTTGTTGGAGCAACGAAGGACGCGAAACAGAAAGGAGTCGAGCGGGCGAATATAAAGGGAGCAACTTTTTCGCTCTTTTTGTCTCGGGGTTGAAGCAGAAGAACGTGAAGAACGGGATGGGGGGGGGGGGGGGGCGTCGAGATGGGATTAGAAAAGGCGTGCAGATATGGATTCACATGACATATCGGGAAGAAGATTGTCCAAAAGCAATCTGATCCAAATCCAAATCCAAATCCGATGCAATTCGTACTAATTCGGGATTATTTTATTCAGGGGGAAACGGACGTGAGCGAATGGATGAACTGGAACTGGTGAAATGCCAAGGTCGGGTCGACAGGTTCCGTGCTTCGTTGGCATTGACCCTGCTTCCCCCCTGAGGAGCGAACTCCACCCGTGCCCGCCACTGTACAGAAAAAATTCAAAACTTAAGCCCCCTTCACCTTACCTTTCTCTCGGCTTCTCTGGTCTCGCTTCCTTGATCTGATGCGGGGAAGAACATGTTAGAAAGATTGAAGAAATTTCGTGAGATGGGCAAGAACTGTCCGAGTTCCAAAATCCGATCACTTCTAACATGTGATCAGCTCAGTAGGCATCAAGCCAGACGTGTGTTCTTCTTCCGATACCAAATTCTAAATGTATCAAGCTAAAGTTGAGAACCGAAAAGCCAGAGCAAAAGGTGGATAGCTGTCTCACACTATGGTCTTGTCCTGAATATGCTTAAACCCAGCACTGAAAAATCGATTTCGATTTGCGTGAGGCATAATTAGACCGTAAAATGAGGATGTTAAAGACTCCTGAGATATGTGCTATCATTTGATTCTGCAGGGGAATTTTAACGATTTCGCGCTTTTCAAGTAAAAAATTACAAAATTCTAGGTCCCCACCACAGTGCGCACACGGCCTAGCGACCATGAACTCGAGGGATGAGGAAGAGTTTCGGGATTGAATATGGAGACATACATTACAGATATGTGATTGCAAAGTGCACGTGCAATGATAAAGGGGAAATAGGTATGATCTCTCTTTCACTATCTTACCTTACTTGAAGGATGAATTCATCTGTTATATGATGCATCCCTAATTTACAATTGTTCTAAACCTCGTATCTTCCGGTAACCTGCGTGAAAAAAGGGCCGAAAGCAAGAGGAAAGGACAAAAAGGGGGTATATATTCAAAGTGCCTTTAGACTTTGCGAATCGATTTTGACCATAACACGTTCCTTTGTCTCGGTTTTGACCATCAAAGGTGATGGCCACGAAGACATCTTTGCCTATCATAATTCTCTCAATCTCGAGCTGTATCCATTTGTTCTGTACGCCGACCCGTTGACAAGCCTTAATGCATTGTTCTGGATCAAAAGGATGCCTCGGACATTCATAGGGGAATAGTTCGTGTAGTTTTCGAGCAACAATGTTTCGGCATCGCTGAATCATCACCAGATTGTCCAGCTAGATAAAAAAGAATGTAATGATATTAGGCGGCTCTTATTTCAAAAATGGAAAACGGCATAAACGATTCTTGAATTTTGACCAAATGTGCAATGTCGCCCGTAAACTCTTAATTCGTTTAATATGATCCCTGATCTACAAATAGTTCGGAGGCCTTATTGAATAAATTAAAATTCGAGGGACGACATTGCACATTGAACCAAAGTTGAGGGACCACATTGCACAAATTAAAAGTTTACGGACAACATTACAACTTCTAAACATTTTCATACATTGAATCTATAAATAGTTCGGGATCGCATTGAACAAATTAGAAATCTAGGAACAAAATTGCACGAATTAAAAGTTCGTGAACATGATATTACATGTTGTGCCAAAGTTCATGAGATCATATATGTTGTTATCCCTTTCAAAAATGCCCGATACGGGATACACCCTTAAAAAATATACTTCAGGCCTCGATTATGTCACGTAGCTTGTGCTGGCTCTTTTAGCCCATTGGGGCAATCTGTGAGCCCATTGTGCAGGCCCAATCAATCCCTCGTGCAACGGGGTGGATGCCTCCAGACCTTTACGTGGTTGGCCTGCGTGCTGCTAGCGTCAAAATTTCGACGTCGCTCGTGTCGGGCCGTAACCTTTTTTAACTTAGGAAATCTTATCTTTCAACTCCTAATTTCGAGCCCTTATATTTCGGGTCTGCTTCCCGGGATTTTAAGTCGTTTCTTCTCTAAATCGTGATATAAACAACATAGTAAGTATAAAAAGTGATGAAAATTAAAAAAATGATAACCTGCTTGTCGATATTTAAACACTTTGAAAGGACACAAATGCTTCGTGCTAAATAAAAGCCAAAGTGTGAGTACGGCAACATTCTTTTAAAAAAATCAAAATTGAAAAAAAAAATGCTCCAATATTCAATGATGGTAAATTTCAGAACCGGGAAAAAAAACTAAAAAAGTTGGTGCATTTGAGGAACTTTACAGTTTTTCTTGCTTTTCGCGGTGTATAAGTTTGCTGAAAACTATATACATTCAAAACGATAGTGGTTTCGCATTGTAATTAGTTAATAGGACACATAGGTCGTGTATTTTTTTTTTATATTTCTTTTACGCAAGTTTCCTTTATCGTTATTGATTTGGATAACTATTTAACAATATAAGTATGCAAATTAACGGTGAAAGAAAGTGTTGTGCATATAACATGCGACGCCCCGGAATGTCACGTCGACATGTATCTTTTCTTATTATAATTCATAATTATTATCAGTATATGGAAGTACGATAAAATACTCAAATCACCCCATACAAGAAATCCAACAGGTTTAATATACATAAGCTTATTTATATTAACACCACTAGTTGCTATCTTGATACGGTATTCAAACAAAAACAATACATTACAAGGATAGGTCGGGTCACTTAAAACTATCACGCCACTCCTCCACAAATATGTACAAAAGTCATACACTAAACTACGGATCGACAACACACCCATTGACAAGCCATCGCCGTCAAAACCAAAGGGAACATCGAACTCATAAGTGGTCCAACAAACTTCCCGTCGACTCATACGGTTGAAACATTTAGTAAATACTACCATCGATTAAGGTACGAGCACATCTTGGTACTCACGCTCAAAATACATGGGAGCTCTAATAAGCAATAACGGTGGGGGATCTATCTTACATGTCTGAAAAATAAGGGGTGTGCCGAAGCCCAGTAAATAAAATCTCTAAGTCTAAGGTATGAGACCATCTTACCATTCAATCTGGTACCAACAAACAACATTAGTTCAAAACAGTACAAGATAACTATAAGAGGTAATTGATTGAATAAATGCACTATCCTTTCCTATCATGACATGCCGATGAAAACCATTAATAATATTGCATAAGATTGTTCACTCAAATGCAAGCGGATGGCATACATATTGTGTTGCATAATTATCGCCAATTATTTTATTAATAAACATATGTGAATATATTCATCATTAGCATATCATCTCATCCCAGCTCCCGGAGTATTCTGACACACATGGCATCTCAACTCCGAGGCATTCTACATACTCCCGGGGCATCCCAACTCCGAGGCATCATCGCCACTAATATTTAGGTGGCGGAAATAATTTTCATAATACTTTCCATATTAAATCACATAGCAGTTGTGCACATGATGACATCGAAATCAACACTCATTTCAATAATTGACATTCAATACACAACATCTTTTCATGTAAATCACTTTCAAAATATATTTACCTGGCCCTTTTTATGATTACAAGAGCAGGCAATGATAATAACATGCTTACCTCCTTTCAATTCTCATGCGAGTAATTATAACATACTCAAAGATCAATAACGTGAATATTGACAACCTAAATAATTGACAATGTGTACATCAACAACTCAAATAATCAACAATGTGAACATCGATAACTCAAAGAATCGACCACATGATCGCAACACATAGCTAGTAAATCAGTAACTTAGTTGAATTACGAAAACATCACTTTCGGGTTTAGTTTTCGTCGTTTCCACATTTTTCATACCTAAAAAAATTGCCATCACATTTTAGAGAAACAATCAAATGTCCCCTAGGAAATCCTTCTAGCACATCCTATGCATGTGACAAGTTTAACGACCCTATTTAAGTGAATATAGAGATTTCACGTACCATCGTTGAAACTTACCTACACTTGACAACAAAAGTCAAACAAAAATTGACAACCATGACTAAGTCAAGAGTACTAAATAGATGAACTTAACTTAGCCTCTAGAGTTTTCACTTATCTTGAACAAAGATTTTATTTAACTCAAAACTTTAATCACCTTCAAAACAAAATAAACAAGAACAAATACTAAAAACTCTCGATCTTTAAGAAAACGACAAAACTACATTGACAAAAAGAAAATGAAGTCCATGAACTTTTATCTTGTAAATACTAGAAAGATGATATTGAAAGTTCAAACAAATCAAGTTGAATAAATTTTGGAGCTTGATTGAAATTTAAGGGAAAGCTTACTTGTTGTTTTGGAAGGAAAAAGATAAATTGCACCTGAAGATTACGTGATGAAGTTGCTCTTCCAAGGAGGAGAAGGGGAAATGAATTTTTCTTTCTCCTTTATTTATTTTAAAGAATAACTTCAACTCATGTTAATTAATTAGGGTTATAATTACAATATGAAGTAACTAGATTTAGAACACTATGGCATTCATGATGTCATGCATGATGTAATTTGATAGGCCAAGTTCAATGTCACCATTTAAGAACGTATGAGTTATTATATGAGTGACAATGACAAGATTTTGGAAGGAAAGATGAAAATATTTGATTGGAAAGAGAGAGATCATCATTGGCCAAGTAAAATACATGAATGAGGAAACATTATTCAAGTTATAATCATTTCAAGCATTAATAAGAGAGATAGAGAAGACCTCGACTTGGGTGTCTCGTGAGTTAAAAATAATATATATCAGTTAACTAAGGTTAAAAGCCATGATGACATTGGGGTTAAAAACATCTGGTGGAGAATAAGAGAGACGTGTACAAATTAAAAAGGTTAGAAGCGACGTAATCTAAGTAGCTAAATGAAAATAATGATTAGAGATAAAGCATAAGATCATCCCACCCCTATCTAAAATCTACCTTCCATTAAAATGCATACGTGTTAACATGTCAATTTTCTACGTCGGATTCATCTTACAGCCCTCCGCTATTGACACGAATACATTAATATTAAACGGAATGCTAACAGAAAATAGATATGGGTTAGGGATACCGATTTGGTTTTTCTTTTTAGAAAAAAAATATAGTTTGGGTTAAACGTGGATTGTTTGGGATGTTCATGCGTGGTGAAAATTAGGCACGGGTAAATACCTCGTAATAGTACTAATTCGAGAATTTTTGCGAGACGAAATTAGTCTGAGATACACATATCATGAAGAGTATCTAGTTAGGGATTTTTCAATGGTATTAACCCATCTCAATTTGGGCACTAATTTCTACTTCGTGGCCAGAACACCGGATGTCTCGGGCTCGGTAAATTTCGGTTTATCAAAAGAAATTAAATTATGCTCGATATACACATTGTGCAAGCGAATTTTTTCGACTACTTTTATCATTAATTGCTTTGTAAGCGGTCAGATGAATGTCTAAATCAAATCTCGCGCACCTCAATTGGTCTACCTACATCCACGATTCTAGAAGCGTTGCCCCCAACGTCGTCCCGATGCATTCAACATTTTACTCCCGAAGCGCGGGAATAGAAAAAATAGTGAACGTTGAACATGCACACGTCCCGTGCGAGAATCGTTGACCGCTCATACGGACGACGCAAAATCGTCTTCTGCTCGTCGAAAACATCATCATACGCGTCAATGACACGTGGATCCCACTTAATGTACTAATTAAGCCCCGATTAGAGAAGCTCCGTTTCCATAATCATCGTCGTTTAGCCAAAACGACACAACGTCGCCGAGAAGATGCTCTCCCTCGTCGCCGCCCTCCGCTGAATCCCTTCCACGAGCAAAGATTTTCCCCCCGGCGAAATTGCGTTCGCGCGAGCTCGGGAATCTCCACGAATCCCGGCGGGTTTCGCCGGAGAAGCCCGTACCGATCTCGACCTATCTCGGCGCGCGATCACCGCCACCTCGCCGCGTTGCTCCCGCCGCTTCGTTCTTCGAGCGGAGCGCCGCTTCCAACGCAGGCGCGGATCGCCAATTCCGATCCGTATCCGATTTCGCGCGACCGATCCGACCCGGATTCCGCGGTACGAGGCCGCCCACCGACCTTCGTCGCGTAGCTCGCACAGGTACGCGCGCGCCGCTGCTAATTCAGTTCCTATTCTAAGGTTTGTCCGTAGATTGGAAGAAAAAAACGGCGTTTCTATTTTAGGTAATTGATGAGGAGCGAGAAAGTGTATTCGTCTCCTCCGTTGGACGAAGTATATGCCGTAATCAGGAGGATTAGTGGTCGAGCGACAGTGCGCTCTCCAAATCGTTCGCCCCACGTGCTGGGCGAGCGAGCAATCATTTCGGGAGGGATTAGTTTAATCGCACAAAAGAAGAGAGAGAGCTGAATCTCACGAACTGGTTTCGGAGAACCCGGGCAGATGACGCTTGCATCTAATGTTTGTTTAATCCCAAGTTGCTCCATTGTTTAATCATTTCAAGTGTTCTGTCCTGATCACACCCCCCGCTTTCCACTTATAGGTAAGAACTTTCTTCTGGGAAAAACCTAATCCCGCGACAACTTTCCGAGAGGGGTCGAGAAGGGCACGGGGAAATGGGGGGGGTGTGGGGGATACTTTCGGGTTATTTTATTCCCCATGGCCCCCACGCCGTTCTTTTGTATATTGCTTTTCCTCTCGGCTTCCCTGTTCTCGAGAAAAACCCTAGCCTGAGGCCGTGGTTGCGCCACGTACGCCGGTGGGAAAAAAGCGGGAAGATAAAGGATGAAGGAAACGCAAGCAAACAACAATAAAAAAAAAGTAGGATCGGATAGATTTATCTGCGTGCGTGAAATGTGTATATTCTGTTTTTTTTTTTGTTCACGGACGGCCTAGTTTTTTCGTGGGGTGGTTTTTTTTTTTTTTTGGGTTTTTTGGCTGGGTGGAAGAAATGAGGGGAATTTATGAGGCTGTGGTGCCTCTGTAGGGGAGGAGTGCAATTAAAGTTTTTGGTGTGTGGTTCTCTTTCTCAGGTTAGCCTAGCAGGAACAGTGGGAGGAGATGATCATTCTTTGGTGTGCTCACAGCCGTACTGGTACACCCACTCTCTCTCCATATCTCTCTCTCTCTCTCTCCCTCCCTCCCTCCCTCTCCTTCAAACGCGCACACGCACCCACGGCCTGAAGGGATGGACACAAAGCTCCATGCGAGAATACCCTTTGTATCTGCTGGTGCATTGTTTGGCTAGAATATATATTCGAGGTACTTTTTCGCTTTTCTCCATGTGCTCGCTTTTGCTGTTACTTTATTTGGTTCCTGCTGAGAAACGTGATCTTCCCGTAGGTTTCGAGGCTTCTCTGCTGAATTTCCGTTTGTGGTATCGCTTGCCTAGTTCGTTTTGTGCAAACCCATTTCGTTTCTCGTAGTTAATCTAAAGCCCACCAGGTATTCTACTGCCACGAAGGAATCGGGCATTTGACCTTTTCGGTAGTTGGGTTCGATCTGTTGGTTTGCTTCGGAGTTTGTTTCGTGATGCCCATGGTGACGGTGGAAGTAGGTAGAAGTCGGCGAATACCTCCCTTTGTTGGATGTGTGTTTTGTGGGCTTCATGCAGCTTTGGGTGGATAACCATGGAAGGTTCATCTGATTCTGCTTGGCAGAAGTCTGATAATTCTCGGGGATTAAGTACATCTAATGTCTCGGACAGGAATCTGAGGTTCCTTCGTGGCGAGAGAATCGATTTTTCGGGTGATGCACAGCAGGATTTTGCTTTTAGAAAGGTAAGAGATCGAGTTCTTTCTGCTTCTGCCGATAGCCTTAGAAATCAAGCCGGATTATCTCGTGATTTCGAGGAGGAGCTAACGGTTAACCCTTTCTTCCGTGCCCTAGAGTGGGATGATGTTAGCTTGAGACAGTGGTTGGACAAACCAGATCGACAAGTGGATGAATTTGAATGTTTGCATATATTTAGGCAAATAGTGGAGATAGTGAATGTTGCCCATTCACAAGGAGTTGTCATCCAAAATGTGCGGCCTTCTTGCTTCGTTATGTCTTCTTTCAACCGGGTCTCCTTCATAGAATCCGCTTCTTGTTCAGATTCAGGATCCGATTCTTTGGAAGATGGGTCAAATAGCCGGACTGAGGCGAAGGACGAATCCTCTTCCTTTCCCCGTGACATGCATCAGCAGAGAAGAAGTGAGGATTCTCATTCCACGGAAACTCCCACTATTGCGCTATTGGGTAATAGTTGCATCCGGTCGAGCTCCATTTATGCGGCCAAAGTTTCATTAGTTGAAGAGATCAGGGACAATAAGATTAAAGATGGGAGCATCGCTGAACAAGCGAAAGAGAATGGCCCACCTTTTCCCATGAAACAGGTGTTGCTCATGGAAGCAGGTTGGTATACTAGCCCTGAGGAGGTTGCTGGGGACCCTAGTTGCTGTGCGTCAGATATATACCGGTTGGGCATCCTCCTTTTCGAGGTTTGTCTGTGAAATTCAAGTGGTGAATTTTGCTGGCTCTCTTTTTTTATATGATAACTTGGGAAGAAATGAATTATAAGATGTTGCAAATTGCTTCTGTATACTGATGAGGTTCCTCTCTTTTTGAGCAGTTATTTTGTCCATTCAGCTCCAGTGAAGAAAAATGCATAACGATGTCTAGTCTGAGACATCGGCTTCTTCCTCCTCAACTGCTGCTAAAATGGCCAAAAGAAGCTTCGTTTTGCTTATGGTTACTCCATCCAGAGCCCAGAAGTCGACCAATGATGAGGTGATTATTCCTTTCATCGTGCTATTTACCAGTTCAAAATGTATCTTGTGTATAATTACTTGTGTTAGCTTTGTAGAAATAGCGGTCTTTGTCGTAATATGTCTTTTTCATGGCTTTTCCTTAAATTTGCTGCTACTTTGTCTAAAATGTCGTGTCTCCTCTCTAACTAGTTGCAAGTGAATGGTGCATGTGTCTCTTTCATATCCTAGTGGAAGTACGAGACTTTAGCCTGGGATTTTGTTAATTTCTTCATAAGTTGCAGTTTGTTATGTATCCTCATTTTTTATTTCCCAATAGTCCTTGGAGGTCTCATTCTTTTCCATATAAGCATAAATGCACCAAAGTGTGTTTGATGCTTATATAGCAGTGATATACATGCGATGGACTGAAAGATTCCAATCATATATATAAAAACGTATGCGTTTCTAAGGTTTGGAATATCTATCAAAAACAAGTTTGGTACTCGATTGTCCTAGTTGGATCATCAGCATGTCCATGTCAACATCATGGACACACTTTCAGTCGAGAGTGCAATCACAGGATTGAAAAACACCCACAATGTGACAACCTAAGTGCTTGCAAGACTACCGTGAGGATTTGAAGAATGCAGAAGATCTATCCTAACTGTTTCCCACAAGCTGTCTTTGTGGATTGATGTTTGTGCATAATCTTCAGCCCACTATCTCTTCTTTACAAAGAGTGATTAGTTATGATGTAAGAGCCAAAAGGTTGATAAACACATCTAGCCATTCACACTCTATAAAGGATGGTGAAGAGTATAGTACATTAAATTTGTTGTCGTTTTAAACTTCATTAGGTATAGTTACCATCTCAAACCCTCTTGTACATGTTTGGGACTATATATTTTAGGCCCTCATCGTCTCCTGGATGGGGCTTCATTTGCCATTGTCATCTGTTGGTATTTAATAAATTCTTATCATATCTAAATTGCTGGTTCTAGAAGTGCTTCAGGTCACGTAGTGCAATTATGATTCAAGTCCATGCTTGGGACTGTATGTTCAAGGCCCTTAAACATTCATCTCCTGGATGGGGCTTCAATTGCCATTACCATCAGTTGGTATTGAATAAATTCTTATCATAATTTTCAAGTTTCTGGTCCTAGAAGTGCTAAGGTCACATAGTGCAATTATGATTGAAGTCCGCAACACATCTTTCTTCTCTGAGTGAGTCCTCAGTAACCAACGCTTATCATATTATCTGTGGCAACTTCATCATCAGATATTTGCTTTGGTAGGATTTGTTTAAATTTTGAGTATAAAAGTTTTTAAATGTTTCACATTGACTTAGTTAAATGACATGAATTAACTTTGATGCAGTTCTGTACAGTTTTGACATTTGATGTTACTTTTGTATTGGCAATCGTACTTCCTTTTATATTGTAATTGTACTCTAATTGTTACATGCAGTTGTCAACCTACGGTCACAATCCTATCCTTGATTCTTTTCTTTATTTAAAACCTTTTCTGTATTTTTTTATTTTCTTTTTTTAGGAGGCGGGGAGGGGGTTTGTCTGGTAGTTGTCGCTAATGCTAAAACAACTTCGTATTGTATTTTAGAATCCTCCTTAGTTGGGACACACCAAACTTAGTTTGCTTTCTGTGCATTGAGGATTTTAATATCTAAAAGGCTTGAATCCTATTAGAAAGTTTGTGTTGCATGCGAGGCTGCCATTGAATTCTAATATTGTTGTTAAATGATGTGTCGCAGCGAATTGTTGCAGAGTCAGTTTCTCAATGAGCCGAGAGATAACCTGGAGGAGCGTGAAGCAGCAATGGAGCTCAGAGAGAAAATAGAGGAACAGGAAATGTTGCTTGAGTTTCTCTGGCTGATGCAACAAAGAAAACAAGAAGTGGCTGATAAGTTGCAAGCTACTTTATCTCTTCTTCATGACGATATTGAAGAAGTAACAAAGCAACAGGTACATCTGAAGAATAGAGCAAACTCATGCCCAGAACTGGGTCAGGAAGATCAGACAGCTTCAAGTCTCCCCTCACACGATACTGTTGATAATGATGATAATACTAGCCTGGGATCTAGAAAGCGATGCAGACCGGGACTGCTGGTTCATAATGGGGAAGAATGCTGCTATGATCCTGATGATAATCAGAAATCAGATGCTCATGTTGATAAACGAGATAGTTTTCTTTTAAAGAGCTCTCGATTGATGAAGAACTTCAGCAAATTGGAGTCGGCATACTTCTTGACTAGATATCGACAACTCAAGCAGTCTACGAGGCCATCGATAAAGCCTTCACCTCTCAGCAGCGATGGTAAAGGTTCTGTTGTAATGACCGAAAGGAGTTCTATCAATACAGCAGCATCAAGAGAGCGATACAGTGCAAATAGAAAGAGTGGGTGGATAAGTCCTTTCCTCGAAGGACTGTGCAAGTATCTATCTTTCAGTAAGTTGAAAGTGAAGGCAGACTTGAAACAAGGGGATCTTCTCAACTCATCCAACTTAGTGTGCTCCCTTAGTTTTGATCGAGATGGGGACTATTTTGCCACAGCTGGTGTAAATAAAAAAATCAAGGTATTTGAGTGTGATGCTATCTTAATGGAAGATCGTGATATCCACTATCCAGTGGTTGAAATGGCCGGTAGGTCGAAATTCAGTAGTATATGCTGGAATACATATATTAAAAGCCAGATTGCTTCAAGTAACTTTGAAGGTGTAGTACAGGTACGTGGAGTCTGATTTATTATCATTCCTCTTCTCATTGACCTATGTTAAACTTAAGTGGTTATTATGTTTAGGTCTGGGATGTTACGAGAAGTCAGATCCTCATGGAAATGAGAGAGCATGAAAGGAGAGTTTGGTCCATTGACTTTTCATCTGCAGATCCAACATTGTTGGCTAGCGGGAGTGATGATGGCTCTGTCAAGCTTTGGAGTATCAATCAGGCAATTATACTTTTCCACTTGGTGGATGTCAGCTTTGAAACTAAACGTACTACAGTAATCTAGTTTACTGCGATATATATCTTGTTCAGGATGAGTAATAAGTTGTTCTCTCTTACATGGGTTGCATCTGCAGGGTGTAAGTATCGGTACCATCAAAACCAAGGCAAATGTATGTAGTGTGCAGTTTCCCTCAGATTCTGGCCATTCTCTTGCATTTGGTTCAGCAGATCATAAGATTTATTACTATGATCTCCGTAATTCAAGAGCTCCTCTGTGCACATTAGTTGGGCATAACAAGACCGTCAGTTATGTCAAATTTCTGGATTCAGTGAATATTGTATCTGCATCCACGGATAACACCTTGAAGCTTTGGGATTTGTCAGTGTGCACATCTCGAGTTATTGAGACTCCCGTTCAATCATTTACTGGTCACACAAATATGAAGGTACAGCTGGCAATATAATTCTGCTCAGTACTCCTGATATTAGATGAAGTCTCGTTTTCTTTTGTTCATTTAGTTCTGTTGCTTTCACTAAACTTGCTTATGGTCTTCCATCCCATTGTGGAGTTATTGGAACTTCTCCATTGAAAGCGAGTTAGTACTATATTGCCATTAAAATCTGGAGGCAGAAAATTCCCATTAAATTAAGTGTAGCTGGTTTTAATAGGAGAGCCATGTTGGAAATTCCTCAAGTGCCTCATGTGGCTATTCCTCCCGGTGTTTTCTCTTGGATATGATTAGCCATACAAGATTTGGGTTGGATTGTTATGTTCTATAGGTGGAATGATAAGTAAGTGCAGTAAGTAAACAACATATCAAATCAGCTGAGGACATGGTTAAGAGCCTTCGGTCCTTATTTAGATGACAAATGAGCTGACTAAAAGTAGACATGATCTTAAAAGAAGTTAGGGATATAAGAGAGAATAGAGGGAGGGAGAAAAAGGGGAGAGTGGGATTGGGGAGAGTTTGCTAGGCTTATTACCGGAGCAAGGTTAGCACCCGGTCATTTTTTAACCTCGTTCATCCCCACTGATTTTTCTACTCAAAGTTGGTGGCTCCTTGCCAAATCTGGCCATTTTCTCTGCTGTTATCAAGTGATATGTTTATTTGATGGCCATTTTCTCTGCTGTTATCAAATCTGGAAAGAACTGTGTAAAATTTCAAAACGATGATGCCCAAAAACTGTTCCAAAGAAGCATGGTGACTCGTGGCTATTGGATTGGAGGATGTAAAGGCAGCTATGAGGATGATTTTTTGTTTCACTTGGAGGTGGGAGTGTTGATCTCCTATCATACCTTAGATATGAGTTCAATAGAAATCATAAATCAAAATGCTATAGCAGTGCATGAGTCACCCAAGCTGTGATGTGAAGCTGCAAGAAGTGTTAGTTGCGGAGCCAGAAGTGCCTTTATATGGCATTAGGGTTTTTTGACGAGAGTGACTTTAGCCTAAAACTCGGAGGCACTATGGTGTTATTATCTGACTAATTGATTTGTCATCATGGCTTCAGGCTTAAATATTTTCTTGTTCAAATTTTCTTGGGTATTGTCCCATCTTTGATATCCCATCGATATGTTTTTCTTGCAGAACTTTGTTGGCATGTCAGTGTCTGATGGTTACATAGCAACAGGTTCAGAAACAAATGAGGTACTTCAGATGGCAAGATATCCCCCTTATTTATGTCTGCATGAATGAACACATACCTATGCTGCACTGATCCTGATATTCGAACATATCCCTTATCAATTTTGTGATGACTATTCACAATTTATAATCAGTATACTCGGAGTTCGAAGAGGGCATTATATTAATTATCTTGTAGTGTATGTGATGCAATCATGCAAGAAGATTACCTTGCGCTCTCTAGGAAAATCGGTTTCCAACTAGCTAAATTTTCTGATCTATACATTTCATAACCAATATGCAATTTTTGATGGACATTTTGCACCTCTATTAATGGTATGATTGCAGTGCGTGCCTTTTTGTTGGTGTAGCAGACAAGAAAGCACTCGTTTGCCTAAGAATTTTAAAGTCATTTTGATCTCTAGGCTTATGACTGTTTCCATGTCAACAGGTTTTCATCTACCACAAGGCTTTCCCTATGCCTTCATTATCATTCAAATTCAATGGGACCGATGTACTTTCCGGCCCTGAAATGGATGATGCGGCACAGTTCATTTCTTCAGTTTGTTGGCGAGGCCAGTCCTCAACCTTGGTTGCTGCAAATTCCACGGGAAATATAAAGATTTTGGAGATGGTCTAATTTTCCTGGACGATCCAAAATTTTCACAGATTTCACTTAAAATGAAAAGAAACGGGTTGGAGCACAAAATGTCACTAGCTTAAGAACACCGTAGCGGAAGGAATTTAGCAGCGAAGTGGGCAGGAGGATTCAGGGAGTCAGGGATTTGTTTGAAATAACAAATTTTGGCATTAGAGGAAAATAGCTGATGCAATCTCCGCAAGGGTGAGAATGATCTTGTATAAGGGTATTATGTAGATAATATTCCGAAAGGAAAAAAAGGTAAATATCAAGCATTCTTGCATGTTTCTTTCTATTGCTTGTTTCTGGCCAGAGAACACAGGACAAAAATTGAACTTGTTCCTCTCCCTGAAATTCCTAGCCAAGTTGGATTGATTATCTAATGATCTGATCTAATACAAGTGCAAGAGTTTCCGTGAGCACAGTGAGATTGTGCTCGTGGCTCGGCGAAATTTGGGTTTTCATCCGGCCGTGGGATTGTGCACAGCTAATTTACATGTTATACCAAACAAGGATTAGTACAGTTGCCCTTATGGTAAGTTATATTTATACACAGATTTAGATCAATAAAAGCAGTATGTAGTAATGACCATCTTGAGTCACTAGAGGAAGATCTGAGGCAGAGAGGTTGAGCACAAGCTTGAAGAGAGTAAAGAGAACCCAGGTGGTTCCTCGAATATGTAATCAAATCAGCTGTGGTGATCGTGTGAACTTTCTTCATCTCGGTGAAGATTTGGTTCGTTTTCCACTCAACGGGCAAATCTCATCCTGTGTTGAGGACTCAAGGTCCAAATGAAGAAGATGTCGATTGTCTATTTCATACGCTGCTTGAGAGACTCTCCAAAGGATTTCACTTTCTTCTGTCGATTTGCTCATGATGTATGGGAAACATGCAATGTCGATGTTATTAGCAGGAAGAGGTGAGGATCGAGAACGATCATTTGTGTCCGCGGATCTTGTCCGGCCCTTTTTCTTTTTTTCTTTTTTGTAAAGCTGTTTGAATAGGAAAACTGTCTGTGCTCTTGAAGAATTCGATGCTGTTTAATTTTTTTTTGCCATAAGACCTTATGCAAGGTCAAATGTTACGCACAACTAGAGCGAGAAATTCACGAAAAATAAAAAGGGGTAGAACGGAAATTCAAATGGCAGAAGGAGATCCAAAGAACTTGAAAAAAAAAGTCTAATCCCACCACCCGAAGCAGTAGGAAGAACACTAGAATTGCTAAAATTTGTATACGGTGCTCACTTTAGTATCAAAAATTTTTTCGAATCATTTAAGTGTCACTTTTTTAAAAAAACGATCACTTAAGTGCTAATTCCTATTTGGGTCGTTGCAAAATCTAATGTGGCCATATTTTATTAATTTCTCAATCCTACGGGGTACGTTAGCGCTAACGGGGACAATATTTAATAATATTTTAATTTTTTATTTTTAAAATATTTTTTTGATTTTTTTTCTTTTTTTCTTTTCTTTCTTCTTCTTCTACCTTTGGCCGGTGACCGGTCACAGGCCACTGGCCATGGCTCGTTGCCTGGCCTCGCTCGGATGAGGCCACTGTTGCCCGCTTTGGGCGGGCCTCGCCTGTGGCGGGCAATGGCGGCTTCATTCGGGCGAGCCCAGTAGGCCAGCCATGGTTCGGCCACCGACAAAGGTAGAAGAAGAAGAAAGAAAAGAAAAAAAGGAAAAAAAGAAAAAAAATCAAAAGAAATATTTAAAAAATCGAAATATACACATAAAAAATGCTATCCAAATTGATTTTTTTAAATCCAATTTAGAAAGCCACGTATTAATTTGGTTGGAATTTTTTGCCGTTGGCACTTAAGTGATTGTTTTTCCTCCGATTTAGCACTTAAATGAGCCAGTGAAAACTTTTGGCACTAAAATGAGCGCCGTATACAAGTTTTGGCACTTCTACTGTTTCCCCCAAAGCAAGAAAACCTCTATATAACACTTTTAAGTCGAGAGCACTCCCTGTTTTGTACTATGGTGAAGGTAGATCATAAATTCACTAGAAATAGATTCGAATCACAGAAGAGATGAAGAACTGTCTAAAGTCTAATCCCAATGCAGAACAAGGATCCCTAATGCTTCTACTTTTAAGTCAAGAACGCCATTTTGTGCCGTGGAAGCTGAAGCACTCTGCCAAACCACAGTTTTTGGGTCAATGATAGACCTGTCAAAATGGGTCATAAACCCATTACTTAACCCATATATTAGTAGATGGGTCATAAATGGGTTAGTTATATTTAGTAAATGGGTCATAAATGGGTAGAAGTTTAAGATTAGTGTTAAATGGGTCATAAATGAATTTACAACTGATTTAAACTCAACTCGTCTCTCTCACCCTTACTCAATCTTGCGGTCACTCACTTCGCACTCTCATCTCAATTCGAGTATGAATTTTCCTAGATTTAATTAAATATGGAAGTGTTTTAGCAATATGGGTCTGATCGGGTATGGGTTGGGTATGGGTCGGGTCGGGTCGGGTATGGGTCAAAAAAATTGCATTGTGCATAAATGGGTCATAAACGGGTTAATGGGTCAATTTGGGTCGGACCATTTATGACCCGACCCAAACCCGACCCGACCCACCCATTTGACAGGTCTAGTCAACGGCATCACGTCCGCAAACAAACATGTTGCGCTGAGTTGGGATCGCTGGGGATCACCGCAAACATATATAATAATCATTTTGATTTGTTTCCGATGGAAAAATAATAATTCATGTTATATGATAACATGAATTATTATAACATGATTTAAGTTGAATATCTTATGTGCATAATCTAAGCGTAACATCATTTTTTTGACCTCTATCATCAGATTTGGAGCAACGGATTTTGTTAATTTGAATTAATATAAAGATAATATCGAATATTTTCATATAATTTAGGGACTTGATTGAACATTTATTGCAAGTTCAATTATTACATTGAACGAATTAAAAGTTTGGAGACAGCATTCCACGTTATGCTAAAATTTAGGAACTATATTAAATAAATTAAAAATTTAAGAAAGAAATTACATATCGGATTAAATTTTTAGGACCGTTTGTGTGATCATCCCTTTTTCTAAAGCAACCGCTCGTTTACTAAATTCGACACAGTTTCTCAATCTCTATCAACGGATTGAGATGGGCTGGGCTTGTTTTCAGAAAAGGGCCATGAAGTGGGATTTGCTACAAAAGCCAATTTTCCAATTACATGTAACGTGTTCAAGTGAAGTTGAAAGCGCTTAACAAATTAGGAAATTTACTAAAAGAAGACCCACCAATTTCTCTTGTTGGGTTGGTTTGTTGGGCTACCTATATACTAAAAAGGGCTTGTTTATTTTTTTCTCCCTTTTTAATTAGTGGAAAAGGGATTTTTTGTTTGGGCTAAAACCCCCACATTTTAATTTTACATTTTAATATAGAAAAAAGTAGGGAAATTTTTGAGGTGACCTTGAAAACTAATCTCTGCTATATGTATAATGCAAACTTTCAACTTTGCTGTCCACTCTAAATTCGCCATCATACGCAACGTTAACACTAACCCAGTTAAGTAGTTAAGGAATAATATTGACTTTTATCACTTTGCGATTTTTCTTACCATTCAAAGATCTCGATTGAAATATGCAAAAACTGTTTGTCGGTTGAGAGAAAATAAGGGATAAAGAAAGAGGAAATAAATTATATCGAGAGAAAATCGAATAAAATTATGCACCGATCAGTTTGAAGTTGTCGACTAACTTATTATTATCAAGCGTCCTCAAACCAACCCCTGCAAAAAGAAGAAGAAGCTATTTTTAACTTGCATTGAGTAATCACCCACGTCGTTTGTTTTATTTGACGACTACACACCTCCTTTTGCTTCACGTGCACATAGAGCGTGCATTGCATCTAGTATCTATATATTTTAAGATTTCGGGGGTTTAATATACGAAATATCACTATTTTAAATGGTAGAAACAGAGAACAGCAAAAAAAAAGTATAATAATTTTTTTTTTGATTGTTGATGTATTTATTCTTTGGTTTTTTTCTTTAAAAGAAGAAACAGAATCCTGGAGTTACCATGAAAATGACATGCAGGTATATGTCTTTACTGGCATAGTATTCAATATGACTGCCCCCCTTTTAAGGTAATGCATTAAAAACCTTTGCCGGATTAGTATCTAGCATTTAGTTTAGGGTTGTTAAATGGTTTTCTCCTAAATTTTGTCTTCTAGTTTCCTTGATAAGGATTAGAAAACTAACATGCAAAACTTGAGGGGGCACTGATATATACAAGTCACCAAAGTAAATTAATTCGGTATTTTTTTAAAAAAAAGTAAAGTAAGTTGGTCAAAGAATAGGGCTATCATCGAGACAAATATGGGGCGACATTGTCATTGTGAACATGTAAATTTGGACTATATCTTCCATTCATCTAAAATGGAAAAAAATAAATAAAAATAAAGGTAAAGTGAATCCCTTCAAGGGAAGATTTTTGTTGTCCATATTAGTAGAAATTCACACAATGAATTCAAAGTATTTAAAGAGTCGACAGATCGCATATCATCAAGTCATCTTTGGTGGTAAGAAGAAGAAAATCATTTTTCTTTTTATTTTTTCCCTCTCTCTTTTCATTTTCTTTATTTTCCCCAATTAACGAACCGCGTAAAAATAGGAGCAGCAAAAAAGACAAAACCGCATTCCAGGGGGCAAAAGATAAACAACAGCCTTCGAGCTATTTTTTTTATTTGGCCGGCAGGTGATTAAACGGAAATTTAATCCCGCAATTTTTGCGACAAGCAAAAATCGAAAAAAAGAAGGAAAAAAAAAAGGAGTCCCACCTCTTTTTCCTGCTGTGGGAAGTTGCAGTGTTTTATTACCTTCATTTCCTCTAAAGTCGCAGCATTTCCACTCCCTATTTAAGGACATGGATGTCTTAACTCTGACCCTCACGTCTGTCTCTTGAAATCTGAGGAGAGAGAGAGAGAGACAGAGACAGAGACAGAGAACAGAGAGAAGAAAAGACGACGAGATCTGATCATATTTTCAGCTCAGGTACTTTGCCCAAACTGGGAATTTCCGTGGACCTTTCTTTTCTAAAGGGGTTGTCTTTCGATTCTCTTATCTGCTCCCTGGTAATCATTTTCTCCCCCTTTTTCTTCTGGGGGCAGCTAGATTCTCCACCAACTGCATCAAGATTCTGATTTTCCTTCTGGGTATTTATTGATTGCTCCCTTCTTGCAAAGATTCGCGATTTCAAGAGCGTGTGTTTTGTCTGCTTCCTTGTCTGGATTTCAATTTGCTTGGGCGGGGGCTTTCGGGCTGGGATTGTGTGTTGACGGTTCTTGATGCTTGAGGACGTGTTTTCTGCCTTTCGTTCCCTCTGTCGTGCGTGATCTTGATTGACTGAAATGCTGGATGAAGGCCCATGTAGGGCCAATTCCAATCCATGGCTAAGCTGCACGTGCGTCACTCTTTGTGCACGTTGTGAAACCTCCCAGCAGGTTGCATCCAGAAATTCGATGCAATGATCTGATCATTGCTCTCATAAAAACTGTTTTTTCCTCTTGTTGATCTGGGTTCATTTCTGTTCAGTACGAGGAGAAAAAGAAGAAATGGCTATTGAGATTGAGGGATTCGAGATGGCCCCGGCACCCACGGAGACTTTGTATGAGAAGGAAAATGGGCAATTCGATAAAGGCGCAAAGTTCGGCGAGACCGTGACATTCGGTTCGCATGAGGAGAAGCCCAGTTTGGGAGAAGGTAACAAGGTTTCGGAAGTGAATTTTCCGAAGGATGCTGTTGATGAATGGCCTGCGCCCAAGCGGATCCACACGTTCTATATCGTGAAGTATCGCTCTTATGAGGACCCATCAATAAAAGTCAAAATCGAGCAGGCCGATAAAGAGATTCAGCGGAGGAATCTAGCCAAGTTCCAGATCACTGAAACTTTGAGGGAGAAGAGGGTAATCAGAAAATTTGTGCATTTTGTTTTGATAAGTACACCTTTGTTTAGCTATGACTCCTTTTACCATGACTTTGGCGGTGAATATATGCGTTATGGCCATTAAAATTATGCTTGATTTGATATTAGTTTTTTAAGCATATAGAATATCTCACATGGAGATGGCATACTAATGACTGTGTTCCGCCCGATTGTTTTTTTCTCGATTTTTTTGAGAATATGAGAGGTCAATTGTATTTCTTACAATGGTGTAACTTTTCATTCTTCACTTAATAGTCTTTGTACAAGCAAAACTCTCACTGCTAATTTCGCTCTTAGCAGTAAGAGTATTGTCTATTCCCGAAATGTATACAGATTTCTGTTTTTCTGTATATTAAATTACTGTTGTTATGCAACATCAGTTTACCAAAATATGATTTCTTTACCTTGTTTCTCTGATTAAATTAGGCCGCCACTTAGTTTTTTCTTTCCATGCCACGTATCTTTCTTATGAGTTGATATTTCCATTGAATTTTCCGCAATTGTTTGATTCTGGAGAAAAGTGAAAGTACTGTGCTGAGGCACCATGATAGAAAATGAAATAGATGTTGTGGGACCACATTTGGTTGCAGATGTTTGATATTTGTTTCGACTATGCAGTCAGAGAGGGCAGACCTAATTGCTCAATTGAAAGCTCTCGGGGTGGAGAATAGGAACTTTAATATTATTGTGGACGAGAAGAGAAAGGATATGGAGCCCCTGCACGAGGCTCTGGGCAAGCTTCGCTATGCAAACACTGGTGGTCGAGGAAGTGGCTTATGCTCGTCCGAGGAAGAACTTAATCAGCTTGTAGGTTTCAATTTAAGTTCAGTTATCCCTGGACTCTCTATAATGCTGAAGTTGATAAGTATGTTGTTTTGCTCTTTTCTCTCTGCTTAGTGAGGTTGATTATTGCAGATCCAGAGCTTGAATTACCGGATCCAGCATGAGAGTATCCCGTTGACAGAGGAGAAGCAACTTCTGCGGGAGATTAAGCAGCTTGAGGGGACTCGGGAGAAAGTCATTGCAAATGCTGCAATGAAGGCAGAGGTTCAAAAGTCAGTTGGAGAGAAAGAAGCCATCCAAGACCGAGTCAAAGTAACTCATTCGAATTCAAAATTAATTATCCTATAGGTTCTTTTGAAGCTTTCCATTCATTATTAGATGCGGACATTGTGCAACCTTAAGTGATGCGTGCTTATAATCTGTGATGTCATGTGAATCCAGCTAATAGGTGCTGGTCTGGACGAGGTTAGGAAAGATCAGCAGGTGGTTAAGGCAAAAATTAAGGTTCTTAAGGAAGAGCTGGAGGCAATAGATGCGGAAATCAAGTCTTTGCAAGATGATCTGTCAAATGTTATCCAGAAGAAGGATAAAGCATATGAAACTATTCAGGAGCTGAGGAAAAAGCGTGATGAAGGGGTACGGTTTTTTTTTCTTTCATTCCTCTTTGCAGCATTGAGTTATTCTGCTTGCAGAATCATAAAAAGTAGTGCTATACTTATGTCTCTTCTGGGTGAAGTTACCAATCAATGAAAAATTTGAAAGCTGGCTATGCCGAAAATTCACTCATGGGAGGCTGGGACTCTAATAAGGTTTTGAAAGGCTTATTCTTTACTATGCTGAGCTTAGATCGCTGTAATTGCAATCTGCTGTTGATAGACAGTGTAGTGGCATTTGCACAAATGCAGCTCTCAAATCTGCCTCTAAATGTGTATCTACTGAATGCTTGTTCATCCAGGTTGCTCAGCCATTATCTTGGAATTTATTTCTAAGGAATGCTGCATTATCTCAGAATTCTTCTTTATCAGTGCTGCTTGTTTGTCATCTTCCTGCACAGCTTTTACGTTGCCGTGAAATACTTGTTGAGTGAGGAAGACTCCAATAAGTTTGTTAATTAAATACTCTCAAATTACTAGTTATTGTTTGCCTGTGTTGGTACGAGATGAAGATACCAATGTTAGTTAAACATGGTGTTTTGTCAGATAAAGTAATGCTACAATTGTCAGTGAATAGTACTGCAATTGTAATGGTGAGGTGCAGGTTGTGACTTTTTCTGCATAGTGAACTCAGGAGAGCTTGACATTACCATAGTTTACCTAATAACTTGACAATATGGTTGCTCTGCATATGCATCCTGCTTTTACCTAGAAGGTAGTAAAATGTATCCTTGGATTTGGCGGATCTATCAGCGAGCCAAAAATCAGGCCAGAAATCATTATATAATGATGTATTCTTATATAGTTAAGTGTACAATTTACATACATTTACTGTTCTTTTCCAGAATGCCTGTTTTTACCGTAATCGTACACTCTTGAACGAAGTCAAAGAGCTTGCAGCGAGGAGAGATGTCAACGCCATTGAAGAAATTTCTCATTCTGAGGTCTGTTATTTTGGCTTCTGTTGCTATTTGAAAGTCAAGATATTAGCACAGATCATTGCTGTTTCATGTAAGCATATCTTACTTCTTTGCTCTTATCATCTCGTTGTTCAGGTCGAGAACTTCTTTGCTCTCTGGAATGGCCCCAGAAGTTTCAGGGAGGATTATGAGAACAGAATCACGTCATCTCTGGATTTTAGACAGATGAGTAGAGATGGAAGAACAAAGTCCCCTGATGAGAAACGAGTGGGTGCGGTGGGAGATTCAGTATCCTTGGAAACAGAGACAGTCGTCAAGGCCAGTGCAAAAAAAGCTGCAAAGGAAGATCCTAAGTCGATGGCACAGCTCAATACTGCTTCAGCACAAAAGGTCCAGAAAGATACTGTTTCGAAAGTCCAGAAAGAGACTGTTACGAAAGTCCAGAAAGAGATTGTTACTAAATTAAAGGATATTGAAACGACACCAGAGCATCATGAACTAGCTGAAAAGGAGAATGCTGACTTACAGAAACCTGCGAAGGCCACTCCACCAGCAGTTGAGGTCGATCCTGTGAAGATGAAAGAGATGAAAAGAGAGGAGGAGATTGCAAAAGCTAAGCAGGCTATGGAGAGGAAGAAGAAGCTGGCAGAGAAAAATGCCGCCAAAGCGGCCATTAAAGCACAGAAGGAAGCTGAAAAGAAACTCAAGGAAACTATTTTATCCTTTTCTGATATGTTACTTCAGATGTTACTTAGAGGTTAGGATTGACTGGTGTTTTTTTGGGTATCTTCAGGAACGGGAAAAGAAGGCAAGGAAGAAAGCTGCCGTATCTGGTCCTGCTACCGATTCGGATGAAGCAGTACCTGACGAATCAGTTGAAGTTGAGAAGGCGGATTCAGGTGTCGAGGCTGTTTTTCCTGCGAAGGAGAAGTCCATCAAGGAGAATCCAGTCAGACACAGGACTCGTCCAAAAGGTGCGGAATCGCTCCCGAAGGCAATACTCAAGCGGAAGAAGTCAAGCAACTATTGGGTTTATGTTGCTCCCGTTGCTCTTGCAGTTGTCCTATTGCTAGTTTTAGGAGGATACTACTACTATACTTACTGAAGTAGCAATACCGCTAGCAAGTATAGTGATGGACATCCGGTTTCATAGATCTGTAGTAGCAACTTTGAGGTAATTTTGTTTGTCCCTTTGGGGGATGGACTAAAATATCATAATCGTCGAGCGACTCAGTCTCTTGAAATTTTGACTATAGTGAACTGTACCCATTCCTGCAGCATTGCTCACCGTTTTCAGGCAAGTTGTGGGTGTTGAAGATCATATTGCACGTGCCTTTTGTTGACATTTGCTAGTGATCTGGTTGTGAAAGTACTGGACTTTCTGTGAATTTCCTTGCGTTTTGTGGGTTGCAGTCTTGTTATTGAACGTGTCCTCCCAAAGGATGATGCAATTCTCAGCTTCTTTGCGTGCATGATTGTGATTCATGACTGTGCATGATTGTGATTCATGACTGTACCGCCTTCTGTGGTTTTGCAAGTGGCATTGTTCTTTGCTCATCCGTTTGAGGAGAGATGCTCGGGTTCCCCAGGTACAATGACATGCATTTAGATCTGGTGGGGGGCAACTATGAGTTCTACCGCATCCAAGGGTGCATGTGTAACTAAGTTTACTCCCTGTTTGGGGAGATGGGATGTTTTAGTGCGCCCGGCTCAGTGAGCCAAAGCTCACATACACTTGGAGCATGCGTTCATACTTGGAGCAATTAGTTTGGCAGGACAGTGTGAAATGTGCACTGCCTGAAGTTCCAACTTCTCCTTATGATAGACAAAAAACAAAGTAAGTTTTTAACCTCATGATGATTTCTACAAACACTAATGCGTTTGTTAGAATGAAGAATATTTCGTCGTCCAAAAAATATGTTAGGCATGTAAATTGTTATTGACAATGAAAATGTTTTTCATTGACTAATTATTTCAAGCGATACAAAATATCATTGTCAGGAAAATGTTTTCAAAATCATTCATTTTTCGAAACAAAAAGATAATGTCCGCTTTTTAAAGTTGTGATAACCATATGGTTTTACTAATTAAAGAGACCGATGACATATAAGTATGACAAAAGAAATGACAACCGCGTCAATTTAAATCTCTTACGCACGTGTAAGCATATCTATACTAGCGAGTTTCTCTTCTTTGTCAAATATTAGAGAAAAATGAATGCACGTTATGGTCTAAAAAATTTGCACTTCTGCTTCCTTAAATTACTCAAAATGTTTGGATTTTTGATCTTACAGGCCCAGCCCAAATCTTCCTTCTCCTTCAACGGCCTCCATCCAAATTTAAAATTGTCTTTGACGCTCTCCTCTTCCCTCTCCTCTCTTCTGTGCGAGGATCGATCTTCCACTTTCAAATTCCTGTCTCTCTCTCGCTCTCTCTCTCTGCATTTTGCTTCGTCCATGGCGGCCACCAACACCTTCCTCACCACGCCCACCAAGATTCCCTCCTCTCAGTCCGCTCACCCCAAGCGACCCCTCCACAACCCCAACCCCCTCGACCCGTCCTCCGCCGCCTCCTCCCGCTTCGAGGCCTACAACCGCCTGCAGGCGGCCGCCGTCGCGTTCGGCGAGAAGCTCCCCATCCCGGAGATAGTCGCCCTGGGCGGCCAGTCCGACGGCAAGAGCTCGCTCCTCGAGGCTCTGCTCGGGTTCCGGTTCAATGTCCGCGAGGTCGAGATGGGAACCCGCAGGCCCCTGATTATGCAGATGGTGCATGATCCCTCGGCGCTCGAGCCGCGTTGCCGATTCCAGGTCTAGTTTTTTCGGATGAATTGCTTGCGTGGTCTAGGCTTGTAATAGTGAAATGAATCTGGGCAATGTTTTCTGACTTTTCATTCAACTATCAGATATATAATTTGGACTGGTTTTGTTGGTAATGAATTCAGCGGTTACTGTCATTGTAAGTTGGTGTGGGATTGAGCAACTTTTGATATTATGTTCTTTCGTTTGCTGGACTATTGTCAAATTGGTGTTGTCTGTGGATGCAGTTCTGCCAATTGGGCTAATGCCTGGATGTTAAGTCCACAAACATGTTTGCTCACATAAAGTGAAGACGAATCTGGACATTTTTCTTGTACATGGTCATCTTTTGAGTTCAAGAATGCATATCCGTCTCAGATGCATAACTGCATATTTATGCACACTAAAAGGGTTGGAGTGGCTATTGCTTGATTTTACTGAACTTTTCTACATGTGTGGTGGCAGGAGGAGGATTCCGAAGAATACGGAAGCCCAGTTGTTTCATCATCTACTATCGCAGACATCATAAAATCTCGAACAGAAGCAATTTTGAAGAAGACCAAGACCGCGGTATCATCTAAGCCAGTCGTGATGAGAGCTGAATATGCCCATTGTCCAAATCTCACAATTATTGACACCCCTGGTTTTGTTCTTAAGGTTAGTTGATTGGGTCAGGCATAGGACAGCATAACCATGACAGAGATTGCATATAAAACAGCCATATCTAGGCTTTTACATGAAATTCCGTAACTTTGGTGCAGGCAAAGAAGGGAGAGCCGGATAACACCCCTGATGAGATTCTTCAAATGGTTAAGTCATTGGCTAGTCCTCCTCATAGAATTCTTGTGTTCCTTCAGCAGAGTAGTGTTGAATGGTGCTCATCATTGTGGTTGGATGCAATTCGTGAAATTGACCCATCTTTCAGAAGGACAGTGATTGTTGTCTCAAAATTTGATAATCGTCTCAAGGTATGTCACCATATTATTTTCCACCTCCAGCATTATTTGGACTGTTATAAGTAAGGCAAATGATCAACTAAGTATGAACTGAGAATTCATGAAAGTAGTATAAATTGAAATCATGAAAATTGCAGTTGCTTTGCCAAAGTTTTTTCTGCTCGTGCCTGTTACAAGTTAGAAACTTGTCGACCTCATGACTAGTCATTTTCTTCCTGCATGTGTACTAATAGTTGAGTGTTTTGAGGAGAGACTCATGAAATAGTTAAATTTCTAAGATACTTAGATTTGACATTTTAGCTAAAATGTATCAGGAGTTTAGTGACCGGTGGGAGGTGGACCGATATTTGAGTGCCAGTGGATATCTTGGCGAAAGCACGCGTCCATTTTTTGTTGCCCTGCCAAAGGATAGGACCACCGTTTCGAATGAGGAATTTCGTTGGCAGATATCCCAAGTGGATGAAGGGGTCTTGCGTCATTTACGTGAAGGCATCAAGGGAGGATTTGATGAAGAAAAGTTCAAGACCCACATTGGGTTTGGTTGTTTGAGAGAGTTTTTGGAATTTGAGCTTCAGAAGAGATACAAAGAAGCCACGCCTGCAACCCTAGCTTTGCTTGAGCAGCGTTGCAATGAAGTTACGAGTGATCTAGCCAGGATGGACTCAAAGATACAAGCAACTTCCGACGTCACTCATCTGAGGAGGTCTGCAATGATATATGCTGCTTCTATCAGCAATCATGTGGTGAGCATATATGAAACTCCCCACTCTCTCAAAACTTTTCTTTTGAAAGCATCTACTGACAAAGGCCTATGAAGAAGTTTCACTCCATTCTTTTGATATTAACAAGTTCCGATATATTGAAATTGTCAATTTTCTATTAACAAATGGCGGCTGATTTCTGTGCGTATTTTTCTTCTACTTCATTAGTTTACTGATCAAAACAATGATGATATTATTTTTAATTGTTGAAGGGAGCTTTGCTTGATGGAGCAGCAGATCCTGCACCAGAGCAATGGGGCAAAACAACCATTGAGGAGCAGTCACAGAGTGGTGTGGGAAGTTGGCCTGGTGTCACTGCAGATGTCAGACCTGCCAATGCTAATCTCCGGCTCTACGGAGGAGCTGCCTTTGAGAGGGTCGTGCATGAATTCAGATGTGCTGCCTATTCGATTGAATGCCCTCCATTGTCAAGGGAGAAGGTATGCATCATGATAGGTGTATATACTGTGCACTAATATCATTGAGCATCCTGCACACGAAATTTAATGTACAAACTCGATAGGGGTAAACTGTAAGGTATCTTAACTTGTTGCAGGTGGCGAATATATTGCTCGCCCATGCTGGCCGAGGCAGGGGCAGAGGACTGACAGAAGCAGCTGCAGAGATTGCTCGTGCTGCTGCTCGCTCATGGCTTGCTCCTATGCTGGAAACTGCTTGTGAACGGCTTGCCTTTGTTTTATTGAATCTGTTCGATATTGCTCTCGAGAGAAATCGCGGCCGTGACTCAGACTGTAAGAAGCTATTCTGTTGTCATTTGTAAGCTAGAATTATAATAAAACCGTTGGGAAACTAGAATTGACACAACTTGGCATGTTTATCAAAAAAAATATTAGCAAATTCGCAAATGACATGAATCCAAAATAAACAAAAATTTTAGCACATTCGACATAAACTGTAATGTTTTGCAATGACGCAAATTGACATGAATTTGTAACCTGAGCTTGACATCTGAACAGCAATTGACAGTCCTCCTGTGGTGTTTTTTTTTTCTAGGGCTAAGTAGATTTACTCTTAGAAAGATAGCAAATCTTATATTTACTTTGTTTTTCCCTCTTAGCTTGAAAATTTAAGAAAACAAGGGCTGGTCCTTTCGTTTTTCTAGTTTTTCCCTCTCACAACATAAATATAATTCTTCCTTTTCTTTTTTCCTCCCTTATTTAGATTTTGATGATCAGGCTTTGCTTAAGGTAGTTGTTGGTCATTTTTTGTTGTATTGCTTCTTGCACATGCCCTAGTCCTAAGTCGTTTCATCTTAAGTAAATGTGCACTCGCTGGAAAGTGAAGTTACTAAGTGCTATATGGAATTGGGAGATGTGATAACTCCTAGGGTAATAAATAAAAGTCCAACATCTTTCACGACCTCCATTTAGCATTTATATCTGAGTGAAGCTTGACTTCTAAGATTGCGTGGCCTTTATCTGATTCAGCAGGTAGTGGGAAAGATGGAAATATGGAGGGATATGTTGGCTTCCATGCTGCTTTAAGGCATGCTTACTATCGCTTCATAAAGGATATTTCTAAACAGTGCAAGGAATTAGTTCAACATCACCTCGATTCAGTTACAAGCTCATATTCAGACGTCTGTTATGAAAATGACTTCCAATGTGGCTTTGGCTCGAGTGGGACGTCATTTTCTAAACTAAACCAAAGTTCAGTTTCACTATTTCTTGAGTTGTCTGAAAAAGGGGCAGCACCCCATGATGAGACAATGAGAGATCAAGAGAACATACCTCTTGAAAAGAGCACATTAGAAATCACCCCAGGGAAAGGCGTGGATGGGAGAGAAGCTCTTCGAGAATGCCAAATGACCATTCCTGAAACTCCATCACCTGATCAACCATGTGATATGGCCATTAATGTGGTCAAGAAGGAAGTGGGAAACTATGTAGAGGCTGGGCCAAGAAAACGAAATTCAAGAATAACAGGCAATAGCCGACATATGGAGCACTTAAGAGTTCAAAATGGAGGAATTTTATTTGGCAACGGTGATGCAGGTTCAAGACCAGGCTCGGCTTACTCTGAAATCTGCTTGTCTGCTGCCCAGCATTTTGCACGGATACGTGAAGTCCTCGTTGAGCGAAGTGTGACATCAGCTCTGAACTCTGGATTTTTGACTCCTTGGTAAGCTTTTAAAGTCTGATGAAATAAGCTAGCATGAGTATTCTCTCTATCAGTACTAAATTCGACTAAAATCGGACCAATTTTGTGCTTTCTTTGACCTTGTCAGTGTTTTCAACACTACATATAATCTGTATTTCAAAATGGATGCGATTAGTATAATGATCAGTTTTTGGGCAGTGTTTTTTCCATGCATTTTGGTATCTTCAGTATCAGAAGCTCCCACGTAAAGAGCTGTATTTTGGCATCAAGCTACCTCCCTCTTTAGGTCTTTCAATTTATCTTAGTTATCTGTGTATCATGGTGTCCACCTACTTAAGGTCAACCTTCTTTTTGCACTAGCACCTCTTCAACTTTAAAATTACCCAAGTGACGTAGTCTATCTTAACTAATGTTTTACTTTCTAGGAGGTTCCTTTGTTTGCCAACCTTGTGAGTTTTTCCATCAAATGATGAACAATATGATTGCATGTCCCCTTTTCTGATTTCATTAATGATTTGAATTGACAACTGATTATCTGTTATGCTGTTTATTCTCATAGCCGGGAGAGGCTTGTGGTGTCACTGGGGTTGGATTTGTTCGCGGTGAATGATGAGAAATTCATGGACATGTTTGTGGCACCTGGTGCTATTGATGATCTGCAGAATGAAAGACAGTCTCTTCAGAAACGTCAGAAAATTCTGCAGTCTTGCTTGAATGAGTTCAAGACGGTGGCCCGGAAACTCTGATGACCTCCAACTGTTTTGTTTTCTGCTTTCCTTTTCTTGAGAGTGACTTCATATTGCGGTTAGGAATGGCTTCACCTCTGGTGAAACAAAGAAAGTTTTAGGCATTTAGTCAACTCCCCCCAGGATTTTCTTACCATTCTTGCACCATAGTGTGACTCATTCACCAGTCATTTGCGCTTCACAGGTTGGTATTGAGTTGTATAAAGAGAGGTATTCTATTTGACGTGCCACACTTTCCTGGGTTGAGGAACCAGATCACTTCGGAATGAGACGAGAATTGTGAGCACAGCGCACCTCTTGGCTTGTTTTTTAGTGAGGGAATATATTTTATGACATGACAAGTTGACGAGCTTTATTCACAATTCAAATGGTTACGGATGCTCTTTGGTTATTTTTGAAGTCAATAGGAGTCAATGATAGAAATAGCACATGCAAGGCCACAGTCAATCTGACTGGCTACCGCGTATAAAGCTATTATGATGCTCCAAAAATTAACAGTGACTTTTCATTGCATAGATATTTTGGTTGACAAAATACAAATCGGAGACCAAAATCAGTATGGTTTTGCCTCGTAAGCTTTAGATTAAAAGAACTAGTATATGAAAGTGTATGCAGCAATTAACTGTGATGTTATAATATTGAATTCGAAATGCAGGAACTTAGTATGGCAATGCGGTTAAGTTGTTTCCTTCTGCTGACATTTTTAACGCAAGTCAAGAAGCAGAAATTATATTCTATAGCCTGAGTTCAGAGTCTCGAGCCCCATGAACCCCATGATTTGAGCTGCAATGCAAGTTGTTACATTGTTTTCAAGTGAAAGCATGTGCTCGACGTTAGCTTTGAGCTGCTGCATTGTCAGTCGATGACCCCTGAGGACGGCGGATCTAACCATATTCCTGTCAAAAGCTCTCAGCTTAGGAAATAATAAATACCATTTTATTGATAATCTTTGGTGATGAAGCCGGCCAACAAAGATTAACAGTTATTCTGCATGATTATTTCTTAAAGAATGTGTAATCAGTATTGTATAATCATCTGGTTGGACTTTGATAAGCACAATGCTATGTACCACGCCGAGGGAACTTTTATGCAATGAATCTCTGCGTGGAATGAAGAAAATGAGTGGCGCTCTTTTTATCTCTTTTGGTTCTCTTTCCAGTCACTTGATAATTGAGATCGATAGGGTCGGAATCAGTTCCGAGATCAAGTTCTGATAGTAAGAGCTACAAAGTGACCATTAATTAGGCCAAATCTTCCTCCCTCCATTAAAAATGTATGAATTAGAAAATGGGTTGGACGTTTCTTCCTGAACTATGTTTATTTTGAGAAGTTTCACTCTTTATCGAGAAACAGCATATCGGCCGGCCGTGGTAATTGATCCTGCAGCATGTCTCGTCCTCAGATGAAATCTTATGGTATACACCAATGGCGAGAATAGCTATTAGTTAGCTTTTTATGTGACGATCTTGTTGAGAAAAAAAAAAGAAAAAAAAATCAATTCTACTCTAATTTGTTTCCTTTGCTCTTTTAGCCAATCCTGAAGGTTTTTCTTAGCTTAAGGCATGCCATTAGAGAAGTTCCATTCATCCCCATATCATCTGACATCCTTTTCAAGTGGTTGTAATAGAATGAAACTGGTAATGGTATCTAGAACGGAATACTACAGGCAAATCGGTCCCTCCCTCTCATTTTTTTCTTCTGCTCTGCCCGTGTCCCTTTTGATATATTGGATTAAGAGAGTTCGATGCTCTTGTTGCTTCTCTTATATTGTTTTACTGCTCATGAAGCAAATTTATATAAGCTTAACAAAAGATTGGTTGATTTTGGTTGACGAATTAAGGGTTCAATCGGCAGAGAATGTTAACGTCCAGTCGCATACTGACATGCAGTGGAGGCTCTGAGGTCAATGAATCAATGACACAGACAACAATTTTGATTCCTCTCCCAAGGACCCATCTCAGTTTTGCCTAGCTATTTCACCTTTCTGATCATCAAGTGCCTCTCTGCATTTTCTTGCAACCTACTTCAAAACGCCCCCCTCCCTCTCCTCCAAAAAAGTTTGCGTGCGCGTGTGAGGGGTGAGAGAAAGATGACAAAGCAAGGTTGAAATCAAATCGGTAGTCTCTGTATTCTTGTCCACAATTCAAAATCGTCCTTGTACCTATTTCTCTTCTCCAAAATCGTTCCTATACTTTTTAAAAATGTGTTGTGTTAGCTCTTCCATTATATTTTTCTATTGCTAGACGATTTTTACTAACGTAGATCAACGGATGGCTGAGTTAGATGTCGGAGTATATGCCTTCTATTATGACTTGCAAATTTTTTAATGTGGTGTCGTCACATTAGCCAACAGAAAAGTAAGAGAGAAGAGAGAGATTTGGAGCTTCAGGACATGGCGGCTAGAGCTTTCGGCACCATGATGGGAGGAGCTTCTTCAAACTCTTAGCCATGGTTGCTGGAGTTCCGTCGAGCTTGATAATGGTGGCTAGAGCTTCATTGAACTTGCGGCCACGGCTACTGGAGCTTTTTCGAGTTCTTGGCCATGGTAGCTTGAGCTTCGTCTCGCCTTCACGGCTGCTCAAGTTTTTGCATTGATGGGGATGTTAAATTATGTGGGTTTCTAATTGGATCTTGTGGGGCTGGAAGAAGAAGAAGATAATGATGATGGTTGCACATAGAGAAGAAGAAAAAAATCCAAAACAGTAAATTTCTAACGGCGTTAATTCGCGTCAGCAAATTTTATCGCCGAATTCATCGTATCGAGATAATCAGTGACACCTTTTAAAAAGTAGAGGGATCGTTTTGAAAAAAAAAATAGAGGGATAAATTTGAATTTTAGACTAAACTATAGGGACCTATAATGATATTTCACCGAAAGCAAGAGAATTGTTAAACTACATTCAAAATATGCACTTCTCACTTTTGAAAAAAGACGTTACATGAACTCATTGTACATTGGACTTTGTAAACAATGTTAACTGCACAATAAGAAACATATGTCGTCCATTTGGTGGGGTTACTTTCTGTTTTTTGCTGTTTCTTTAAGTACAGCTCTTCTACCTTCGTCTACTTGGTTCCTATTAAACCTCGTTTTCTCCAATACATCCTTTCACCACGCAATGATCTGTCTCTTTGTCTCTGTCATTGGCGAAGCACCTTAAGCCTCGTGAGAGACAAACATCGATCCATAGAATAAAGCTCCCATCCATAACCTCCTTAAACATCACGCGCTACTGCAAAAGCACTATGAGTTGCACCAACAATGGGGCGGCGCAAAGTTCCACCCGACCGCTCTCTCCGAAACCTGTCTTCAGGCCCGACCCAGAACCGTACCCGACAACCTATGTCCAAGCAGACACCACCACCTTTAAGCAAGTAGTGCAAATGCTCACCGGATCATCCGAAACAGCGAGACAAGCCTCGACCGCGATCCAAGATCCGGCGCTGCCTCCTTCAAGAAGTGTGAAGCCTCCTCCTACGACAAGTAGTCCTAGGAAGCAAGGTTTCAAGCTGTATGAGAGGAGGAACAGCCTCAGGAACTGCGTCATCATGAACACTATAGTTCCCGGTAACTCATCTCTGGACATTCCCGGGTTCTTATCGCCCAGATGTAAGGCGGAGATGTCGCCAAGCGCACTGGATTTTCCAAATAAGCTTGCGCTTAGCCCCGTCACACCTTTGAGGGAAGACCCCTTTAACAAGTCTTCTCCTCCTTCGGGAAATTTGCCCGAGGAGGAGAAGGCCTTAGCTGATAAAGGGTATTATTTGCACCCGTCGCCAAGAAAGTCTCCCCGAGATGCCGAACCAAAGCTTTTGCAGCTCTTCCCTACAACTTCATGTGCTACTTCTTTCACATAGAGATAAAGAGATGCGATATCCAGAGCCATTTTACGATTCTAGCCAAAGAACAGGAAAGGAATGATCATGGTCTCTCTCTCTCTCTCTCGCTTGATGGAAATAGTAACGTTGTATCGGAAAAAAATTTGGGGTATGGACGAGTGAGTTCTGAAGGACTCCTGAGGAACTGTAAAGGATGCATAAAGAGAAAAACCATGTGCTCCCTTAAATTATACCGTCTCAGCAGGTTTAAACAGGCTGTCTTCATCTGTTTTATTGGACAAGCAAATTTCACTGTCGATTGCTTCTTCATAAAATGATAGCTTCATCTCATATCATGAATTTCACGGTCCCAACGGAGGTTCCATCTCACCAGAGGCATAAAAGTATAATACATTACTACTCCAGCACGGCCAGGTGAAATTGATGATCCTCGATATCATTAGAGTAACATTGTGTGTGCCCCTCAAGTTCTGCATATCCGTGTGCATATCTCTGTACTTGACGGTTGTTTGAGAAGTTCAATCCCTATAGCCCGTGCGAGCTAACGCACTATTCAAGCTTTTTTTTTTTATCATTTGACCTATTGATAGGTGTTCCAGCACACCCATGAAACTCCCTTAAGGATGCTTATAAAAGAGGAACCATTGCGACATATTACAGGAAATCACCGAAAACGTCGTCAGACAGTCACAAACAGTCTTTTCTAAGTGGGTCATCAACAATGTCGTTGCTCTTCAAGAGGTTTGGCCCAGCCCTCTTCAAGAGCAACACGCGCTCGACCCGTGACTCAGTAATCGCCTTACGTTCGCAGACTGGTGCATTTAGGAACTGACGATAACTTGGAAAACCAAGGATAGTGATGACGAGTACTATCTACGTCACCACAACATCCATGTTGAGCATTGCAAATGCACTGCAAACCTTCCACTCAAGGAGGATCAGGCAAGTTGCCCAAAAATTGATATCATATCATGAGGTGAACGTCTGTCAGAATAAGGCGACTTCACTTGGGTACAATATTTCGAATGGAATGGGAGAATCAAAGGCATCTCATGTGCTTGCCCTCTCATTACTAAGTTACGAAGTGATACCACTAGGTCATTGTCAACCAAATACATTCTTTTGTCTGAGAGGATCTTCATCCTGCAGAAAACACATTATGCAATCTTTTGGTGCGACATTACTCTGACATTTATTCAATTTTTATTGGTGAAAGGTGTTGAGGAACATGCGGTGTTACTAGCCGAAATCTTTTGATAACAAATTGCTTAGACTAGCATGTGTGTCTATTTGCTCAATCAATTTAAGTTTGCCTTTGACGCTACTCTCTTTTCAGATAGACAGACAACTACTGCATGTCCATTTGGTTTTGGCTGTGCTCTGCTTTCCATGTATGAGAATAAGGTGTATCCGTTCCTCAAAACTAGGTCTATTGGCTGCGCGAGAGATGGACAGTAAAGAGGTTTTCCTTGTCCGGATACACTAACTGTTAATATGCAGTTAACTAGCTATAGTGATTGAAAAAGAATGCACAAACTACACATCTGATCCATAAACCGATATAAGAGCAGAATAACATCAAAATGGATAAGCCAATTATCCAAGTCAGATTCAGGATAAGCCAGACTCCATCAGCAGATCTCCATGAATAAATGCACTGTTTGAACCCAGGATTTTCTGGAAGAGGTCCATTTATAGGGTGGACAGAGACAATCACCCGAAGGCCTACACACATTGATCAAGATTGAAATGTTAGCACGCTGAATGGTGTCACTATAGTTCTGAGAAACGAGACACAAAACAAACAGCGAATATGGACTGGAGGATGGCAAAGAGGTGTAGTTGCATAGGATTGAGATTTAGGTGGTTTTCTGGTCATGTTCAATATGACTAGACATTTTGGACGAGAAATGCATAAGTGCGTGTGCCATGTTCCTGCTCATAAATTATGAGTTTTTTATGGTCACATGAACTAAAGTAATTTTCTTCTAGTGTATATTGAAAACATGAAGTAGGAGTAATTTGGTTTTATTCCAACTGAAAAAGAAAACTCATCAGCACTCTGAATAAATGGAGGACAATGCCATACTGTCATGGCCTAGCTAATAAAATAAAAAGATTTCAGTCAAAGGCCTTCAGCTAAAAAATAAAAGAAAAGAAAAACAAAAAGAAAACTTCTCTCAAAGATCTATAGTTGCATGTCCCCTATAATTTCATTGGTACTAGAAGTTTCTGCTTATTGACACCTTTATAAAATATTCCAGACAAGAATTTGAAGTTATCCATTTGCAACTCCAGAGAATAATATCAAGATTTATAAGACTGATTTTCAGACACCTTGAGCATTCAAAAGACTCAAAACGAAGCCTTACAACTCATAAGTACCATCCATAGCAAATGCATGCAAAAGGTTTGAATAAATGACGTTTTAACGGACATATACCTGCATTCTTTTGCAGCAATACCTTCTTGATAGATATCAGTCACAAGTAATACCTCTGATGGCTTATCAACCCTAGTAACTCGGATATCTCGATAACACTACGTGTCTTTTTTCTGTTCCTATACATGAAAGAGAGAAGCTATTGATATGATTCACAATACCAGAGTAGTTCAGAAGCTCTCATTCAACTCTGGCAAAGAAAATTAAACGAATGAAGAAGATTAAAGAAAAGAAAATAATAAACGATGCAAGATCTTTACCCCCCCTGAAGAGTTGAAATATCCATATAGATACTTCCTTAGATCTCCATGATTAGTATACTGGGAGTGGCTTAATTTGAAGACTAGACCGATTATTCCAGCCTTCCCACCATCAGCTAATGTTCCTTTGCTATACTGAAGAGGACCATGATTTGATAATAACCAGCCAAACCCATGTGATGAAGTTTGATAGCAGCATCAAACAGATAATGGTAACACTCAGCCTGAAAATATAGGGTATAAATATAGGGAAATAAAAAGTATTTTCCCAAAAAAAGCATAACAATGGGAATGCTGAAATAGGGAATTTTTACAAGGAAGCCACAAAACCTGTTTACAGTAAGCATCTGTTTCAGCACGTAATGTAAAGCGAATAGATGTGGATACATAGGGTAAATTAGTACTTTCTCTGGCCACAATTAGAAGTCTAGAACTGCTGCTAACATAGTGGCTGGATATTCCTTCAAAGTAGCATGGGGGATTTCTTTGGATGTCAAATCTAGCATCTCCTTTTTCCCCCTTCAAGCAAAAAGAAGAAACAATCTAGCAACAGTGTTACTGATTCAACCCTTAAGTGGGAAACGCAAACCTGTGTTTTAGCACTGATCCATTAGTCTCCCCAGGAATATATACTGTGGTTCTGAACAAGCACAGCTGTCGATCTTGGGTATGCTTCTACCTGAAAAATGACACCACTCAATCCAGCAACCGAATGTGTATATGGTTGATGATTTTTGGTAAGAATTTATCCATTCTTTGGAAGAAACTAAAGATTTTTCTTACCAGAAAGAAAACAATGACCTTTTTTCTCTGTTTTGTTCCCCTTGTCATGCAGGGGAAGGCAAAGAAGTAGGGTCAGCTGAAGAGGGAATATCGGGTCCAACCCTACACCCTTCAAGCATGAGTACAACATCAGCCACGGATGGTCTGTCGAGTGGATCAGGTGCTGTGCAGAGAAGTCCCACCTTGACTCCCAGTAAAAACTCTTCCCACTCTGATGACTCAGGGTCCAGCTCCAGCAGACCAGGCTCAATCAGCTCTGAAATTTGACCCTTCTGCAATTGCTTCTTTACCCACTTTACAATGTCCTCATCTTGAGTGAACATGGCCGGTTTCTTCCCAGTCAGTATTTCCAATAGGACAATCCCGAAGCTGTACACATCCGACTCCTTTGTCGATTGCCCGGATAGTGTCGCCTCAGGTGACACGTAACTGAGCGTGCCCACCGGAGTGGCCGAGGAGGAGGCTTCAGCTGTGGTGACCGAGACCAGACGGTCCAAACCAAACTCTGATAGATGGGATTCGAAATCTGCATCGAATAGCACGTTCTGAGGCTTCAAGTCACCGTGAACCATGGTCATTGAGTGCAAGAAAGCGAGTCCTCGAGCAACTCCAAGCGCGATGAGATGACGCATGGGCCAGTTGAGAACATGCCCATCCCGGTGAGATGCTTCTTGAAGGAGAGTGGCCAAGTTCCCATTAGGCATGTAATCGTAAATAAGGAGCCTTATGTCAGGCGGTCCAGCATAGTAGCCTCGCAGGACTGTCAGATTGCGGTGCTTGATCTTGCCTAGTGCTTCCGCTTCTTTACGAAATGTTCGCTCATTGATCGATCCATTGAGGAGGCGTCGTATCGCAAGGACCATCCCATCTTGAAATGAGGCTTTGAAGACAAGCCCGTATCTTCCCCGGCTTAGTACATTCTCCTCAGCAAATTGTCTAGTTGCTTCTAGCGTTTCTGAGTATGTTATCTTGTTCTTGAAAATGACAAGCTTTGCCTCTCCGTTTTCTCCGCTTCCACGGCCCCTTTCTGCTCCTGAGCTTGTACGAGGACTCCGCTTCTTTTCCCCAGCTGCTCCTCTAAGCTTCTTTCGCCACCTCAGGAGGCTGTACACATAACCACAGCAGCATAACGCCAAAACAATTGCTCCTGCTACAATTAAAGCAATGAAAAGAATCAGCCTTTTTCTTTTCTTGGCGGTCACATTTGGGCATTCTCGAGGCAAGGGTTTGCCGCATAATTTTCCATTCATTTTGAATACAGAAGGATCGTTGAATCGAGAACCCAGTGCCTGCGGAATCTCTCCCTCGAGATCATTGTGTGATACATTTAAGTACAACAGTCCAGGTATCGCTGAAAGATTTGCTGGAATTCTTCCACCCAAGTTGTTAGAAGAAAGATCCAGTGAGGTTAGGTTCAGTAGTTTTGACAAAGAATCGGGTATATGGCCTGAAAGGTGATTCGAATCCAATAACAGAGTAGTCAAAGAGAAGCACTGAGACAACTCCTCGGGAATTTCTCCTGTTAAATTATTCTGACCCAAGTCAAGCCTCTTCAAATGAGAGAGGCGAGAGAATCTGCTTGGAATTTGACCCGTCAATCTATTTGAACGAAGTTCAAGTACTTCAAGATTGGAACAGTTACCAAGCTCTGCTGGAATTGGACCTGAAATATTGTTTCCAGATATGGAGAGAACAGCTAATGACGGAAGGAATCCGTAAGTAGTTGGAATTGTGCCGTGAAACAAATTCGATGTGAGGTTCAGATATTGCAAAGAAATTAAACTGCTGAAACCTTCAGGAACATCCCCAGATAAAGTGTTCTCTTCCAAGGCAACAATTTGCAAACTTGGCAACCCGAAAATTTCAATTGGCAATTGCCCAGAGAGATTTTGTTTACTCAAGTCCAAAGTCGTTAATCTCATAAGACTCCCGATGCTCCCAGGGACATTTCCCGAAAATCCACAATTACTCAAGTTCAAAACTAGCAAACCCTTCAACTTCCCAATACCGGAAGGCACTTCACCAGAGAACTTGTTATTGCCTAAATTCAGAGTACTCAAATTCTTGAGTTGCATTAACTCTTCCGGCACAACTCCAGTCAGATTATTATTGCTAAGATCCAAATTCTCGAGCCACAAAAGGCTTCCAAGACCCTGCGGAATCGAACCGGCAAACTTGTTCTCTTTCAAGGAAATCACTTTCAAGCTACTCAACTGACTCAAAAACCCCGGAATCTGGCCCGAAAACTGGTTTCCCTCGAGATCAAGGACTTGCAACAAGCTGCATTTCGAAATTTCGTTCGGAATCACTCCCCTTAGAGAGTTATTAGCCAACCTAAGCTCCTCCAGCCTTGACAGATTTCCAATACCAGCAGGTAATATACCAGAAAAAAAATTCCCAGAGAGGTCAGTCACTTTCAATGACGTCGACGCATACGTCAACCAATATGGGAATACACCCCGTACATGATTCTCGTGAAGGTCCAAAACCTCCAGAGAAGTAATGCACTTCTCACTTGGCGGCTCGGATATTCCCGTGAAAGAATTAAACCCCAGACTAACAATCCTCAGGGAACTCGAATTAACCGGACCATTACAGAAAAAAGAAAAGGGAATTGAACCGGAGAGATTATTGCCCGTCAGCGAGAGAACTTGAAGCTTCGGGATCGTCCCTATAGTCCCCGGAAGCAAGCCCTGAAGCATGTTGTCTTCGACGCTCAAATGCACGAGCGAGGAACAATTTGCCATCGCCGAGGGAAGAGTTCCGAACAAGAAGTTGGAGTCTAGCCACAAGTACTCGAGCTCCTGCAATGCTCCCAAACCGAAAGGGACTCGACCCACGAACCGGTTGTACGAAAAGTTGACGACCCGGAGATGGGAGCTCGCCGAGAAGTTCGCCGGGACCTCGCCGGAGAACTCGTTGGACGACAAATCGAGGAACCGCAAGCTCGGCGGCATGTCGCCGGGGACTCCGCCGGAGAGGAGGTTGTGCGCGACGTCGAGGACCTGGAGGTTGGTGAGGTTGAGGATCGCCGCGGGGAGGTCGCCCGCGAGGGAGTTGTTCTGCAGGTAGACTGCGCGCAGGAGGGAGCACCGGGAGAGCGCCCTCGGGATGGAGCCGTTGAGGACGTTGGAGTGGAGGCTGAGCCGGCGCAGCTCATGCAGGTCGCCGAGCGAGCCCCCGAGCCGGCCCCCGAGCTGGAGCCTGCCGAGCCGGAGCTCGCGCACGCGGCCGGCGTAGCAGGCGACGCCGCGCCAGTCGCAGGGGGCGGAGGGCGTGGCGGGATCCCACCCGGCCGTCGCGCCGCGCGGGTCGCGGAGGCCCCGCTTGAAGGACAGCAGGGCCTCGACTTCCGCCCGGGTGTAGTTGGTCTGAGCGAGCGCCGCGGAGGAGAAGAAGAGCGAGAATGCGAGGACGAAGGAGAAGAGAGAAGGAGCCGTTGGTGCTGCCATTGGGAACCTTGCGTTTCAGAGAGAGAGAGAGAGAGAGAGAGAGAGCAATGCGGGTTGGTGTTGCAGTGAAAATGGGGTTTTCCTTAGGGTTTTTGTTGTGGTGGTGGTGGTGGTGGGGGAGTGTCAGTGCACTGGAGGAGCGTATGGTGGCAGGGATGGTGGCAGAGACGGAGAAGAAGGAGAGGCCATGGGGGAGCGCGCAGGTGTGCGAGACAGTGTTGTGTCCTGAGGGGGTAGCGTCAGTTCCTTTTTGTTTTGTATGAACGGTCGGTTTTTTTTTAATATCCGAACGACGGTACGTATGTTGTCGTTTCCGGGGCTGACCCTCGGTACCCTGTTTTTAGAGCTGTTCCTCTTATTTCGTGAACTTCACGTGGAAAGACAGTCCGTATTAAAATTTAAAAATTTACTAATTTTAATCGAATCGTTGAAATTGCTCGCTTTTTAAAGCTGTATGTGTACGGATTTGGTTTACCATGCAAAGAAATAATGACAAGCTGATCAGTAGTCCTCGCATTCTTGTCCGAAGTTCTCGATGATTCTTGTACTTTTTTTTCACTCTCGAATATAATCATTACACCTTTAGAACGCATCATCAATATGCAAATACCGTAACTTTAATGTTTAAAGACAGTGTTGTAAAGGTTTACAACTTTAAGAAATCAATGCAAATAAAACATTATTCTCAATTTAAAGAACTGCGATATTTGGCGGAGATTCGGGACATTTCGTCACGAGTACTTTAAAGTGGTTGGAAACATTTAATTATCCCGGTCTTTTAAAGTTTTCAGCATTTTTATAAAGAATGGCAACTTATTACCGTAACCAAATGCAAGTTGTCATCGTGCATGCACAAAACAAAAACGTTTTCCGGTTACAGGCTAATATGTTGATAAGTAGGGACGGATTTAGAATTTTGACTTAGTGGGGGCAAAATATGATGCTGTCTACAAAAAAGTAAAAAGAGTCGAGTATATATGCTTCAGTCTCTAAACTATTGTCCCGATACTAAAAAAGCCTACTAGAATCAATGTTTGGTCGTTTTGTTTATCTATCGTAACTACATATTCATGATGTTAGAATTTGCTTTTCAATCTTTGTATATTAATTTTGCGGGGGCAAATCAATAGAAAAAATGTTCGATTCCATTCTCTTGCGAGATTTAAGGGGCGGCAAAAGGCTGAAATAGTGGAGCACAGCTTGAAAAGCTTTCGACAGCTTCAACCGTTTTTCTAGACTTTGGGAAAGGCGAGTGGAGGCCAGAGGACCGCTAGATACAATGGAGATTCGTACCGGCCAATAATTGCAACATTTCAATGAGTGAGTCGTATTAAAAATCTAATAAGATGGTACCACATTCCTTTTAGAAATCAATCTTTGGCATTCCTAGCATCATTGTATAAATTGTACAGCCCGTCTTCACCTGTTTTATTAAACAAGCAGACTTCACAGCCAATTGCTTCTTCATGAAATGATGGTTTCATCTCATGTCATGTGGTAGTTTAGGAAGTTCAGTCCCTATAACCCGAGCGAGCTAACCCACGATGTGAATCTGTTTCAATCATTCTGACCTGTCGACATGTGTCCCAGGACGCTCGGAAAGGTTACTTAAGAAGGCAAAACTTCATTATCAATACGTTAAAAATTGGAACTCTAGTAGCATATCGCAAGATCGAGGTCTTAGATGCTCGTAAACCTCTTCCATGCTCGTAAGCATCGAAGAGGTTTGAACCGATCTCCTTTGAGAGCAACATGCGCTTGACCCTCCGCAATGGAAACAGGACAATCGACGCCTTATGCTTGCAGAATGGTGCATTTGGAAACTGACGATAACTTGAAAGAAAGCAAGTTGCTATTTGATCAAAAAGCATTTGGGGTCAAGCCAGTTACCCATTTACTTGAAATGACATTCCAAGTGCGATGAAACAAGCAGCTGTATCTCATACACTTGCCTCTCATTACAAAGATAAGAACCGATGTCACTCGGTCATTGTCAACCTAACTATAATCTATTGCCTGAGAGGATCTTCATCCTGCAGAAAGCACGAAAAAGTTGCAGTTAAGAGTTTTACCAATTCAAAAAATTTACCAATAACTAGCATGTATATCTCGCTTTTGCAGTTCCATGATGTTGACTGGAATGCTGTGGCATTACTGAAACATGGATGCGAGTTTTATTGGTGAAAGGTGTGAATGACATTAGTGCTACTGACCGAAAACTTATTATTCCAAATTGCTTGGGCTAGCATGTGCAGATATTTCCTTGATCAGTTTTAGTTTGCGGTGACACAAATGCTCCTTTTGGATTGAGAGATACCTACTTCATGTCCATTTGTTAGTGGCTATGCTCTGTTTTCCATGTATGAAAATAAGTAAGGACATGTGTATACATTCCTTGATATGCTAGGTCTACCGGCTACATAGGGTTTTCTTCGTCAGGATACACAATAAGGGTCAACATGCAGTTGACCTGCTATGATGATGGGAACAAAAAAACGCACCACACGTCTGATCCAAAACCAATTATGTGAGTGAAATAACATGAAAATCGATGAGCCATTTACCAATACGAGATTCAGGAAAACTACGCCAAATTCTGCCATCAGATCTCCATGAATGAATGGATTGTTTTGAACCCGTGATTTTCTGGAAGAGGTCCATTTCCAGGCCGGACAGAGACAATCACCTCAAGGCCTACACGCATTGATCAAGATTCAATGTCAGCATGCAGAAATGCACAGTAATGTTCTGAGTAAACAGACTTGAAACAAACGGATGCAAATATTGTCTGGAGGATGGAAAACAGGGGTAGTCACATAAGGTTGAGATTAAGATTTAAGCAATTTTCTGATCTTGTTTAATGTGACCAGACATGTACATGAGGAATGTATAAATGCATATGTTCGGATTCTCCGCGTATATTAACTGCAGTTTAATTGAAGACAAGCCAAAGTGCATCATAACTAACTCTTTGTTTCTCTGTTTTTTTTTTTGGAGCTGGGATTGAGGACAGAATAAAGCCAATGTAATTCAAAGAGCTATTTTTGCTCATAAGCTGAGAGTTTTTGATGGACACACGCACTAAATATATATTCTCTTTAGTATGCACTGAATAACATGGAGATAGAGTAATTCGGTTTCAACCGAAAAAACTCTTCAACACTCTGCATGATTAAGGATGAAGCCATTTCGTCATTACAAAGCTAATACAAATACTTCTCTTGAGAGCTAGGAAACACCGAGAGTGTTTCAGTGACTCAAGTGTGGTTGTAATCTCTGTCGTATCGCTTAAAAAGTGAAATCCTATACTACTCTCCCATGGGATAGGTCCCACCGACCGAACTACGTAAATCCAGTTAGAGGTCTACAGTTGGGCATCCCTATAACTCAATTGGGTATTTTGTTAAGTATCTGCACATGGAAACTTTTAAAAATACCAGTACCAGTTAAGTCAATATGATGGGTGAAATGTCCTTGGGAGTCTGTAGCCACTTTTCTACCACAAATTTAAACTTATAAGACCGACTTTTAGACACCTTAAGCATTCAAAAGATTCAAAAGGAAGCCGTGCACCACAGACAAGAGCAAATGCACAGAAAGAGTTGAATGGATGATGTCTCGATGGACATATACCTGCATTCTTTGCAGCAACAGCTTCTTGATGGACATCAGTCAGAAATAATATCTCTGATGGCTTATCAACTCCTAGTGACTCCGCTATCTCGACATAACTATTTGTTTCTTTTTTGTTCCTACACACAAAAGATATAAGCTATAAAACAAATCTCCAGTACCAGAGCAGTTCAAAAGCTCTGACTCAAAGTCTGGCAAAGAAAATTCAACCAAATAAGAACAAGATTAAAGAAAGGAAATCAGGAAATTAGGCAAGATCTTTACCCCACCGTTGTGTCAAAAAATCCATAAAGATACTTCCTCAGATCTCCATGATTTGTATTCCCAAATAAGAGTCTTTGTGCTAATCTGCTGCCACTAGAATATATGTATACCTGTTGCACAATAATTAGCTGGTGTTAACGCTGTAAATGACATCAGTACAGCTGACATGTATAACCATTTCCATTTTCATGCAATCGACGGAGAGGAAAGAAGAAAATCCCATTTAACTGAGCAACAAAAATCATCTGTTGCCGCACAAAAAAAAAAATTAAAGAAACATGTTGAGGGAAGAAAGCATCAGCTAATGTTTTCATCCAGGACGAGTACGGAATCAAAGGATAACACAGAGCGGCAAAAGAAAAGGATGAAAAATGTAAGAGGAACAGACAGCAAAAACAAAAGTTACCTTTATGCCCAGGGCATTCCATTTTTCAAGAGCCACTGGTACATCCTCAAATACTTCTCCCTTCAATTCCTGATTCTGAAACCCGGTTCGCCATATGTGACCCTGCATGATACAAAATAAGCCTGTCTTGCTCACCTATACTTCTCAACAACGTTACACCAAACACAATTTGATATCAGCCTATGCTTACTTGCAATTGTTTCAAGGCAGTGATCTTGCGATCAGCTTTTATCATTGCTTCGATGTTAGCAACCAAAGCCGCTATCACTTTCTCTTTCCCTACTTCATCTGGAGGAATGGGTAAGGCCCCAGGAACATCTTTTGCCAAATCATCTTCAACCTGTAAATAGATATACCCAAATCTAGAACATCAAGGAATCAATGTAGCATGTCTTCTAGCAACATTAGGATACATTGCTCCATAGTTGAAGGAAATTTGCATTAGTGTAACCTTTGAGTTGTCCTCTTTATAGCATATACTAGTTAGCTCCAACTAATCATGCACGATAAAAGGTCTCAACCATTACAAGTGTGGAAATTTGACAGTTCCATTACTAAAGCACAGCATAAACTTACCTGGATCCGTATCAATTTGATGTCATCTTGAGTTTCTAAAGTATCAAATGCCGCACACAAATGCCTCGCAACATTATCCCGTGCATATGGAAAGAGAACATCAGTCACGAATGTTATTGGAGTAGTGGTTCCTTCAATGTCCAGAAGAATGCAGCTCTGCAACCACACAAATTAGGCAAGAAAAAGAATTAACAGACCTGGAATACCGAACATCTAAAGTTTCTTTAAGTTTGCGAGTCAAAAGGGCACTTGCATCAAGATCAAGACAGTATATGCTGCACATCGTGATTCACAATCAGTGATATTTATCTATGGGAAAAGGGGAGTGAATTCAGAAATATACTGGAAGTGGCTTGATTTGAAGACTAGATCCGATTATTCCAGCTGTCCCGCCATCAGCTAACGTGCCTTTGCCATATTGAAGAGGGCCATGATTTGGAGACGACCAATCCAAACCCATTTGATTAAGTTTGATTGCAGCATCAAAGAGATAACTGTAACATTCAGCCTGAAAAAATAATGGCATGAATAAAAGAGAATTAAAACAGTCGACAAGGGAAGAGGAACAAGAGTAACGCTGAAATAGGGAATCATTTACAAGGAATCCACAAAAGCTGTCAACACAAAGCATCTGTTTCAGCACATGATCAGAACTTATCATTGGGAAAAGTGGAGATCTGGATACATTGAGGTAATGGGAATAGTTTCTCAAGGCATAACTAGAAGTTTAGAACTTCTGCAAGCCTTGTGACGAATATTCTTTCAACGTAAAATGCGGAATTCCTTTTGATGTCAAATTCACAACCTTCTTTTCATATAGAAACAAGTAAAGTTCTAGACAACACTCTGACCAATTCAAATCCTGACGTGGAAAACACAAACCTGTGTTTTAGCACTGATCCATGAGTCTCCCCATGAATATATACCGTGGTTCCAAACAAGTACAGCTGTCGATCTTGGGTACGCTTCTATCTGAAAAAAAGAGCCACTCAATCCAGCAATTTAATGTAAATATGATTAAGAAGTATGTACTACTAAGAACAATCATCCTCTATAGCCATCCGCTGTTTTGCAAGCATACTAGCACTCTACTAGACAGAGTCCTCGAAGATCTAGATAAGCCTTCAGCAAGCCATGATAACTCAAAGCAAAAAGTACTCATAAAGAACAAAGATAGGGCGGAAAATTTCAAAATATAGAACTAACAATTGAATGTTATATTGTCTGAATAACAGGACGATCTTCACACCATCTAACAAGCGTGCCCCCCCATTTTCTAGATCAACCATCCATTCGCAAGCTTATGACTGCTGGAATCTAGTTAGCAGAACACCTTTAGTTTCTCCTACATGGAACCAAAATGTTAAAATACATACCGCTTTTGCAAGAGATTCTGTGAGTTCATATTCACGAGCAGTATTCTCTATGATTGGGATCACAAGTTCATCATAATAACCATGCCCTTGGATTCCTTTAATCATCTCCATATGAGTAATCTACAAAAGCACAAGAAGGAAAGAAATTGAAAAGGGAAAAGTAAATTAGAGCAGCCCAAAAGTGATTATGATGTTTCAGATAGAGCAGGCCAATCACCATACATGTTGTGTTTAAGTGATTGGTGAGGTGATGACAGAAGCGCAGTGAGACTATGGCAATACCCTTTAAACTGTGAAACGGGATGAACTACACCCATGTGGGTTCCCATTTTCAATGGTGAGTAGTAAAAGGCTCTCACAACCAACTCAACTATTGACTCATGATAGTGATTTCTTCATGAGGTCCATAACCTATCCGGAGAACCTATTTCAACTAAATTTTTTGTGCATCTCAATCTAATCAATATCGACTTTCACGAAGCATCTCCCCTTGTGGGTTAAGTTCCTATTGGTCTCTATTTAATAAATTCCTCAAGCTACCAACTTAAATGTTTGTCCAAGAGAGTTTTTTTTTTGGTCGAATCCAAGAGGGTTTACCTTGAACTAAATTGTAGTTAATAACATGCAAAGGATTGCAAAAAATAAAAAATAAAAAAAACCTGGAAAACATACTCTAAATTCTTTTGCTAAGGGATTGATCATGGTTACAAGGCATGATTCCATTCCGTGACTGTGGATGACTGCTCCTGGATTGCGCAACTCGAATACCTTGAGGACAAAGGAGGAGGTACGGGTCAGTAACTTCAACAAATATAGATTTTTAAGAAAGTAAGTGTAAAGGGAGGAGGGGAAGTCATAGTCATTACGGGAACAATCAGAGTGATACTAGCATAATACTCCCAAGAATGCAGTAGCCAGGAAATGATTACTTTGGAAAAAGATAGCATCAAACTTGCAATAAGAATCTTACACACGTACTCAATCTTGCTTAGTAGAGCTGAAGCAACTCCCAAAACCAGACTGTTTTCAAATTTGATTTTCAATTAGACTACTTGTTCCTGATATTCTTTGGTAGGGATCAATACAAACCATATAGATTCCAAAAAGTACTAATTCCAATTGCAACCACATCAAGGGAAAGGTACTCAAGTCTGAGCAGCATTAATTTGGAGAAAGTGTGAGTGAACTCAAAAGAGTATTTGTCAGCTGAGTTAATATATAACTGTTAAAACATTGTATGCTCTTCTCCTTTCCCTCATTCCCGAGTAGTTTGAACATCCTATGCATTTCGAAGTCAATACCAAATCGAAGCTCCACATACAGCGATACAATAAGCCATCTTGGCAGCACAGTGCAAGAGAAAATTGACATGGAAAAACTATACAGAATCAAGATCACCAGCGATGGCAGAAAAACAGAAACCCAACTTCACATCCACCCTTATTATGGGATCAGAAATTACCTTCAAGAAAACATCGGCACTGTCCGTACACTTAGGTGCCTTATTTGGGTAAGGCTTCGGAGACGGTGAAGACAAGGTAGAACCGTCTGCAGAGAACACGTACATGTCCTCAGGTTCCATTCTCTCCTTCTGGACTCCTAAAACATAGCACAAAAGACAAATTCACAAGCTCAGCATAAGAGCCAAAACGCCTAGATGCAAATGCAGTAATAGTTAAACTTGCAAACATAATCTTGCAAACTCCACGAAGTTGAATAACTTGGCTATAGAAAAAAAAAAGAGAAAAATGAAATCAACTAACTTGATAAGCACGTATGTCAAAAGCAATTCCAGCATCGACTAGAAAACGGAAGTACTTAATGCACACCAGACCAGAGACGTCGACCAGAAAGCTAGCTACATGAATACAGAATAAGAATCGATCAGCACGAGAATCGACTCAATAACAGCCCCTCATGATTGAACAGTAGGGGCAAGGCAACATCATTTAGGCGCGAAAAGAATCGCCTCGTCGCTAGTTCAGAAAGCAACGGAAACGCCGTTCCATTGCAGAAAAGAATCGACGAACCGAAGACTGAAAAGCGAGTCTAGAACAACACACGATCGGATTAGATTCAGAGAAGGAATCGAAGCCGATGATCGAACACCGAGGAAGCACGGCGACGGTACCGGAAGGGGACAGGAGGATGAGCTGGTGAGGCCGCGGGACGGAGTCGTCGTGGACCCTCATGGCGATGCTGCCGCCCGTCCCGTACATCCACCCGAGGGTGTAGAAGTGGCGGCAGAGCTCCGACATCAGGCTCCTGGTGTCCTTCACCGCCTGGCTCTCCAGGTACGCCTGAGAAGCAGTCGCCACTCCCCCGCCGCCGTTCTCCGGCGTCGCCGTCGCGGCGGCCATCTGGTCCGTTATAGAGAGAGAGAGAGAAATGGAGATTCTGAGCTTAAAGCGCAGGGCTGCGTTGCATAGCAGCCTTTGTCTTGCCTTTGCGAAGGAGGAGAGAGAGAAAAAAAATGTTCTTTGGCTGTTGGCAAGTGTTTGATTGTTTGATTTTGTTCTTTTGTTATCGTAGTCAATTTGAGAATCGAAATGTATTAATTTTTGGGAAAAAGTCGTCAAAAACTCCGAACTTTACCCCTTGTGACATATTTACTCCGAATATTTTTTTGTGACACCAAAAACCCCAAACTTTGCTATTTGTGACACATTTACCCCAACATACTGTAGCCTAGGGTATTTTAGTCTTTTTCCCTTTTTCTATTTTTTTCTATTTTTTGCGAGGGCAGCCCCGCCGGAAAAAATAAAAAAATCAGAAAAAAAATAGAAAAAGGGAAAAAGACTAAAATACCCTAGGCTACAGTATGTTGGGGTAAATGTGTCACAAATAGCAAAGTTTGGGGTTTTTGGTGTCACAAAAAAAAGTTCGGGGTAAATGTGTCACAGGAGGTAAAATTTGGGGGTTTTTTGTGGTTTTTTCCCTTAATTTTTGATTCTGGACACAATTTTATCAAAAATTATTTCCAGAATCAGTTTTCAAAAAAAAAAAAAAAGTAGCTTTCTGATTCTATGAGCAATTTTGAGAATCAATTATTTTTGTCTTTCTTTTCTTGGTTTTTAATGTAGCTTCTAATATCCGATCTGAGGATCGCCCTCGCCGGATTTGACGAGAATAAAATATTTTTAATAAAAAATATTATTAAAATAAAAATATTTTATCAACCATGGCCGGCGACCAGGTCATGGCAAAAAAAATACTTTTAATAAAAATATTATTAATAAAAAAACATTTTACCGGTCATGGCCGACGAGCAGGCCATGGCCAAGAAGGAGGAAAAGAAAAAAAGAAAGAAATATTAAAATATTTAAAAATATTATTAATAAAAAGAAATTTTATAGCGTTACCAAACGCATTTCTATTCTTATTATATTCTAGGGATGGAATTTTGGGCCATTAACAAATGCCTTAAAATGTTCAGAATCAATTCCGGGCACAGAATAAAAAAGAATCATTTCTGAGCAGAATCTGTTTCCGGGCACAGAATCGTTGTCATGCGCAACCTTTGATTCTCCAAGTGAGCATGTATTATTAATTTGGATTTTTTTTTCTTATTAATTTTAATTTCGACTTTTTGGTGGATCGCACATTAAAATACGTGGTTCCTGAGGACTGGAGTGCAAAAACAGCACATTAATAAATGAAACGTCATGAAATGGAGGTGAGGTGTGGTGGTGAAACTATCACAAAAAATTCTAAACTATGTTATCTGTGATAAATTTACCTTTAACTTTTTTTTGCTACACGAAAATCTCAAACTATATCATGTGTGATACATTTACCCCACAATACTTTTCTCAAGACCAATTTCTTCCTTTTCCTTTTTCCTTTTTTTTCCTTTTTTCTCTTTTCCGTCCGCCGGCATTATTTGGAGTTTTTCATGTCGTAAACAAATTTTCAGGATAAATTTGTCACAAGTGACATAGTTTGGAGCTTTTGGCAGTGTTTTCCCGACATGGTGCTGCAGGCATGTTCTTGCCTTTTTTTTAATTTCTTTTTTCCGAGATAGATAATCAACCGAGTATAAAAAAACATGAAGGAGCTAAAATATCGAAAATTAAGGGGGAAATTATTTTAATTAGTTGTTATGAACGTCATGACACAATAATACGACTTGAATATAAAATCGAAAAAAAAAAGAAGTCAAAGGACCCCGTCTACTTTTTATAATGGGCTTGAGTTGGTTTAACCAGGGCCCAAACTGGTCCACAACTCCTCCCCCGTTGACTTTGACTTGGGCAGCATGGGTTTGGTCAAAGCGGGCCCGTCGGAAGATCCGACGTTCGTAGCTCGTCGTGACATCCTTGAACTCCTCGAGCCCAGCCTCGACGAACGGTTTTTCGAACAAGAGAGAAACTTCTTTGTTGCCGCTATTGGCGAGAAAAGAGAAGGAAAGGAGATCAACCTCTTCCTTTCAAAATTAAGTGTACCATGGGGATCGTGGCATGGATTATCGTATTGATACGAACGAGTCATCTTTTTTGCCGAGGTTTGCCCGCTAGGGCAAGAAGATGGCGAGCCGTGAATTCTATCTCCATAGAGCCCTGGCACAGCTATCAAGATTCGACATGTGTCGGCACAGTCTCAACTTATTGGTAAAAAAAATTCAAAAAAAAATTCAATGCATGACGCAGTGGTAAAGCACCCATTTTGTGGTGCAGGGGCACAGGTTTGATCCCTAGCACTTACACCCATTTTTTTTTTCATTTTGCAATTTCTCTCCCCTTTGCTCATAATTCTTATATATGTTCATCTTTTGCGTACTTTTAGTCCTCGTTTAATTTACAAAAAAAATTTGCACTTTTATTTATCTTTACCTCTCAATCTATCTTTCTATCATAAAAAATTTAATTTTTTATTATTTATTTTCAATCCATTTGTGTGTCTATTTATTCGCTTAAAGTTTCTTTTTCACCTTAAATTTATCTCAATTTATCCTTTGTATAATAAAACTCAAGTATAATTAATTGCTACACGTTTCTCATGCCTTACGTGTTATTTTATTTTTCCTTATCAATCCCTCCAAGTGTCCCTTTATAAGGCTTAAAGTTTCTTCTTCACTTTAATTTTATTTTTCGTTAATCCTTAAAAACATACTTATAATCAAATTTAAGAATAATCAAAATGTCGTACCTTAGACGTTACCACCGGATGTTATAGTGCTAACATTTTTTCAAACCACTCATTAATTGCAATTTTGAATGAGAAACGTAAAAATGACATCGCATTCGTTATCTTTTTTATATATATATTTTGAACGTTGCTTGCTATTTTTTTTAAAAAAAATCAAAACTATTGAAAATATCGAAATTACGATGGAATACGAAATGTCACACGTCTCCACACAGCCACTCTGGTGCGGTTTTCTAGTGGTTTTTCATTTGCGAGGTCCGGGTCGTTCTTCTTTTTTTGGTTAAACTGGGTCGTTCTTGTTTAACTCTGCGCGTTTTACGTAATGATAATACGGGATAAAGCATGCACATGCACAGTGTACGTGCATGGGAGGCGATGGATGGCTAAGCCACTGTTCGAGGAAATTCAAACTCCTCTGAATCCGTACGGCTCTCTTTTACGTACGCATCCAGGAAAACACCAAATGAAAAGAGGGAGAGAAACAGATCAGGCCTTGCCGACAAGTGATGAATGAACAGAAGGCCGATGCAGATGTTTCGAATGACTTTTGCATTCAGCCGACACGTGGCAAATTAGGTCTTTCTAGCGCGTGTTCAGCTCCCTCTCTTTCTTCGCGCAGTGTGTGAAAAAAGCAACGAATGACTTAGTTATATACCAAGAAAGAGGGTGAGTGGTGACTGCCCACGTCTTGCCTTTGATTTCGAAAAGAACAGTTCGTCACGCGATGCACGATAATCTGCATCGAAGAAGTACATCACGATGCTTTCGATCCCATAGGGCGAATCCGTTTGTGACCATAGAGGACGTGAACAGAGGAGTAAAAGGTCTGGAGGATATACAAGCCAGGCCTCCATGAAAGCTCTGAAAATTGTCCACCTCTCCACTTTATTCACCAATGGTCTTTTGTTGCAAACAAAAAAGTTACCTTGTCGGCCCCAATTCAATCGGTCAATCGTGGGTATTAATGAGATACAGGACTGCAATAGGTAGGATCCATCAATGGTTGGAATGGGAGGGTCCCCCTCACCACCCTCTTGCACTGTCATTGGAAAATTCCGCGCAAATTTCACGTTCTAAATCGGCAATATGACCCATGACTTGCCATGTGAAGACGGGGGACTATGCCAGCGGATTCATACTCGAGAAGATTATTTGCGCTGCTGTAAATTAGATAAAATTGGATCATGGTACAATTGGTTTAGGAAAGGATTTAGCAATTTATGAGCTGTCCATACTGGATTCAAGCCCGTTTGGATTAATAAGTTAAAACGACGTGTCGGTTGACCAGTGTCGAAATCTTGCCCTCTTTTCAAATCGCAACCGATCTGATTCTTTGTAGCTGAAGAGAAACTTGTACTGTGTTTAACGCTCCATTATTTCATATAAAATAAACTGTGACAATCAATATTACATCGATACTTGATCGCGTGTACACTGATCATAAGATTGATGGATGAACTCGTTATTGCGAGAATATATCCGTGCTTTTAAACCCCCACTTAAAGTACTTGGACCCAACCCTCAAAATAGTATTCAATGGCAACTTTTGATTTGGGGATCCATCTCTAAGAATTTACACATTCATAGCCTCTCAGATAGGACCTTATAATGTCCTAAGCTTGCCTCATTACTACAACCACAGTAACAATGTAATTGAATTAGCAAATCGCATGTATGACCTAGGTCGTATGTAAGGTCATTTAGCCCGACTCTCCAAGAAACTTATATCTGGGAAAATAACATGATTTCTAATGCATGACGAACTAAGAAGTAAGTAACTGGGGAAAGAAATTTTGATCTTCTGACGGAGAACAGGTGCAAATCGAAACCAGAAACCAAGACACGCACGATGATTATTCAAGATATTTGCAAGCACAGTAAACTCGTACTCAACATGATAGTAACCGCCGCCACAGATAAGCTTGGAGGAGTTATATTCCATGCAGATGAAGGTGCCGGTTCTGGGGCACTCTCCGGCGATATTCCCGGTGGAGATTGTGGCGTCGGCCATGATGGATGTGGAGATACCGGCGGCGTGGGAGACCAAGCTGGAGGTTGACCCCAAGGTGCCGGAGCTGACGAAGGTGGAGTAGCAGTCGGAGGCATGGCCGCGGGAGAAGGACAGGTTGGCGACCACGCAGGCGGCACGGTGTGAGCAGGTGAAGGCGCTGAACTTGGAGGTTTAGTGGCAGGGTATGGATAGGTTGGAGGCACCGCCGCGGGAGAAGGAGAGGTTGGCGACCATGAAGGCGGCGATGTTGGGGGTTTGGCAGCAGGAGGTGGTGAAGTGGGCGCAGCCGTAGGCGGCCGCGCTGGTGGCCAGGCCGTGGGTGGGGTCGACGGGGGCAAGGTGGGGGGCAGTGTGGGAGTTGCGGAAGGCGGCGATGTTGGGGGTTTGGCAGCAGGAGGTGGTGAAGTGGGGGCTGCCGCAGGCGGCCACGCTGGTGGCCGGTCCACGGGTGGTGTCGACGGGGGCAAGGTGGGGGGCAGTGTGGGAGTTGCAGTTGGCGGCCATGAAGGCGGCGATGTTGGGGGTTTGGCAGCAGGAGGTGGTGAAGTGGGAGCCGCCGCAGGCGGCCACGCTGGTGGCCAGGCCGCGGGTGGTTCGACGGGGGCAAGGTGGGGGGCAGTGTGGGAGTTGCGGTTGGCCATGATGGCGGCGTGGCGGGGGCTGGCCATCCGGGAGGCGGAGCAGGCCATGATGGCGGCATGGCCGGGGCTGGCCAACTGGGATGCGGTCTTATGGCCAACACGACAACAACCATGCAAAGAAATAATGACAAGGTGATCAGTAGTCCTCGCATTCTTGTCCGAAGTTCTTGACGATTCTTGTACCTTTTTTTCTCTCTCGAATATAATCATTATACCTTTAGAATGCATCATCAATATGTAAATACCGTAACTTTAATGTTTAAAGACAGTGATGTAAAGGTTTACAACTTTAAGCAATCAATGCAAATAAAACATTATCCTCAGTTTAAAGGACTACGACATTTGGCAAAGATTCGGCTCATTTCGTCATGAGTACTTTAAAGTGGTTCGAAACATTTAATTATCCCAGTCTTTTAAATTTTTTGGCATTTTTATAAAGAATGGCAACTTATTGTTGTAACCAAATGCAAGTTGTCATTTTAACATTGTTGTGCACGCACAAAACAAAAATGTTTGCTAGTTACAAGCTGATATGTCGATAAATAGGGACGGATTTAGAATTTTGTCTTAGTGGGGGCAAAATAAGATGCTATTTACAAAAAAGTAAAAAGAGTCGAGTGTATATGTCTTAGTATCTGAACTATTGTCCCGATGCTTAAAAAGCCTACTAAAATCAACGTTTGGTCGATTTGTTTATGTATCGTAACTACATATTCATGATGTTTGAATTTGCTTTTCAATCTTTGTATATTAATTTTGCGGGGGCAAATTAATAGAAAAAATGTTCGATTCCATTCTCTTGCTAGATTTAAGGGGCGGCAAAAGGCCGAACTAGTGGCGCACAGCTTGAAAAGCTTTCGAAAGCTTCAGCCATTTTTCTAGACTTTGGGAAAGGCGAGTGGAGGCCAGAGGACCGCTAGATACAATGGAGATTCGTCCCCGCCAATAATTGCAACATTTCAATGAGTGAGTCGTATTCAAAATCTAATAAGATGGTACCACATTCCTTTTAGAAATCAATCTTTGGCATTCCTAGCATCATTGTATAAATTGTACAGTCCGTCTTCACCTGTTTTATTAAACAAGCAGACTTCACAGTCAATTGCTTCTTCATGAAATGATGGTTTCATCTCATGTCATGAGGCAGTTTAGGAAGTTCAGTCCCTACAACCCAAGCGAGCTAACCCGCTATCTGAATCTGTTTCAATCATTCTGACCTGTCGATAGGTGTCCCAGGGCGCTCGGAAAGGTTACTTAAGAAGGCGAAACTTCATTATCAATACGTTGAAAATTGGAACTCTAGTAGCATATTGCAAGATCGAGGTCTTAGATGCTCGTAAACCTCTTCCATGCTCGTAAGCATCAAAGAGGTTTGAACCGATCTTTCAGAGCAACATGCGCTTGACCCTCCGCAATGGAAACAGGACAATGCACGCCTTATGCTTGCAGAATGGTGCATTTGGAAACTGATGATAACTTGAAAGAAAGCAAGTTGCTATTTGATCAAAAAGCATTTGCGGTCAAGCCAGCTACCCATTTACTTGAAATGACATTCCAAGTGCGATGAAACAAGCAGCTGTATCTCATACACTTGCCTCTCATTACAAAGATAAAAACCGATGTCACTCGGTCATTGTCAACCTAACTATAATCTATTGCCTGAGAGGATCTTCATCCTGCAGAAAGCACGGAAAAGTTGCAGTTAAAGAGTTTAACCAATTAAAAAATTTACCAATAACTAGCATGTATATCTCGCTTTTGCAGTTCCATGATGTTGACTGGAATGCTGTGGCATTGCTGAAACATGGATGCGAGTTTTATTGGTGAAAGGTGTGAATGACATTAGTGCTACTGACCGAAAACTTATTATTCCAAATTGCTTGGGCTAGCATGTGGAGATATTTCCTTGATCAGTTTTAGTTTGCGGTGACACAAATGCTCCTTTTGGATTGAGAGATACCTACTTCATGTCCATTTGTTAGTGGCTATGCTCTGTTTTCCATGTATGAAAATAAGTAAGGACATGTGTATACATTCCTTGATATGCTAGGCCTACCGGCTACATAGGGTTTTCTTCGTCAGGATACACAATAAGGGTCAACATGCAGTTGACCTGCTATGATGATGGGAACAAAAAAACGCACCACACGTCTGATCCATAACCAATTATGTGAGTGAAATAACATGAAAATCGATGAGCCATTTACCAATACGAGATTCAGGAAAACTGCGCCAAATTCTGCCATCAGATCTCCATGAATGAATGGATTGTTTTGAACCCGTGATTTTCTGGAAGAGGTCCATTTCCAGGCCGGACAGAGACAATCACCTCAAGGCCTACATGCATTGATCAAGATTCAATGTCAGCATGCAGAAATGCACAGTAATGTTCTGAGAAAACAGACTTGAAACAAATGGTTGCAAATATTGTCTGGAGGATGGAAAACAGAGGTAGTCACATAAGGTTGAGATTAAGATTTAAGAAATTTTCTGATCTTGTTTAATGTGACCAGACATGTACATGAGGAATGTATAAATGCATATGTTCGGATTCTCCCCGTATATTAACTGCAGTTTAATTGAAGACAAGCCAAAGTGCATCATAACTAACTCTTTGTTTCTCTGTTTTTTTTTTTGGAGCTGGGATTGAGGACAGAATAAAGCCAATGTAATTCAAAGAGCTATTTTTGCTCATAAGCTGAGAGTTTTTGATGGTCACACGCACTAAATATATATTCTCTTTAGTATGCACTGAATAACATGGAGATAGAGTAATTCGGTTTCAACCGAAAAAACTCATCAACACTCTGCATGATTAAGGATGAAGCCATTTCGTCATTACAAAGCTAATACAAAGACTTCTCTTGAGAGCCGGGAAACACCGAGAGTGTTTCAGTGACTTAAGTGTAGTTGTAATCTCTGTCGTATCGCTTAAAAAGTGAAATCCTATACTGCTCTCCCATGGGATAGGTCCCACCAACCGAACTACGTAAATCCAGTTAGAGGTCTATAGTTGGGCATCCCCTATAACTCAATTTGGTATTTTGTTAAGTATCTGCACATGGAAACTTTTAAAAATACCAGTACCAGTTAAGTCAATATGATGGGTGAAATGTCCTCGGGAGTCTGTAGCCACTTTTCTACCACAAATTTAAACTTATAAGACCGACTTTTAGACACCTTAAGCATTCAAAAGATTCAAAAGGAAGCCGTGCACCACAGACCAGAGCAAATGCACAGAAAGAGTTGAATAGATGATGTCTCAATGGACATATACCGGCATTCTTTGCAGCAACAGCTTCTTGATGGACATCAGTCAGAAATAATATCTCTGATGGCTTATCAACTCCTAGTGACTCCGCTATCTCGACATAACTATTTGTTTCTTTTTTGTTCCTACACATGAAAGATATAAGCTATAAAAGAAATCTCCAGTACCAGAGCAGTTCAAAAGCTCTGACTCAAAGTCTGGCAAAGAAAATTCAACCAAATAAGAACAAGATTAAAGAAAGGAAATCAGGAAATTAGGTAAGATCTTTACCCCACTGTTGTGTCAAAAAATCCATAAAGATACTTCCTCAGATCTCCATGATTTGTATTGCCAAATAAGAGTCTTTGTGCTAATCTGCTGCCACTAGAATATATGTATACCTGTTGCACAATAATTAGCAGTTGTTAACGCTGTAAATGACATCAGTACAGCTGACATGTATAACCATTTCCATTTTCATGCAATCGACGGAGAGGAAAGAAGAAAATCCCATTTAACTGAGCAACAAAAATCATCTGTTGCCGCACAAAAAAAAAAATTAAAGAAACATGTTGAGGGAAGAAAGCATCAGCTAATGTTTTCATCCAAGACGAGTACGGAATCAAAGGATAACACAGAGCGGCAAAAGAAAAGGATGAAAAATGTAAGAGGAACAGACAGCAAAACAAAAGTTACCTTTATGCCCAGGGCATTCCATTTTTCAAGAGCCACTGGTACATCCTCAAATACTTCTCCTTTCAATTCCTGATTCTGAAACCCAGTTCGCCATATGTGACCCTGCATGATACAAAATAAGCCTGTCTTGCTCACCTATACTTCTCAACAACATTACACCAAACACAATTTGATATCAGCCTACGCTTACTTGCAATTGTTTCAAGGCAGTGATCTTGCGATCAGCTTTTATCATTGCTTCGATGTTAGCAGCCAAAGCCGCTATCACTTTCTCTTTCCCTACTTCATCTGGAGGAACGGGTAAGGCCCCAGGAACATCTTTTGCCATATCATCTTCGACCTGTAAATAGATATACCCAAATCTAGAACATCAAGGAATCAATATAGCATGTCTTCTAGCAACATTAGGATACATTGCTCCATAGTTGAAGGAAATTTGCATTAGTGTAACCTTTGGGTTATCCTCTTTATAGCATATACTAGTTAGCTCCAACTAATCATGCATGATAAATGGTCTCAACCATTACAAGTGTGGAAATTTGACAGTTCCATTACTAAAGCACAGCATAAAGTTACCTGGATCCGTATCAATTTGATGTCATCTTGAGTTTCTAAAGTATCAAATGCCGCAGACAAATGCCTCGCAACATTATCCCGTGCATATGGAAAGAGAACATCAGTCACGAATGTTATTGGAGTAGTGGTTCCTTCAATGTCCAGAAGAATGCAGCTCTGCAACCAGACAAATTAGGCAAGAAAAAGAATTAACTGACCTGGAATACCGAACATCTAAAGTTTCTTTAAGTTTGCGAGTAAAAAGGGCACTTTCATCAAGATCAAGACAGTATATGCTGCACATCGTGATTCACAATCAGTGATATTTATCTATGGGAAAAGGGGAGTGAATTCAGAAATATACTGGAAGTGGCTTGATTTGAAGACTAGATCCGATTATTCCAGCTGTCCCGCCATCAGCTAACGTGCCTTTGCCATATTGAAGAGGGCCATGATTTGGAGACGACCAATCCAAACCCATTTGATTAAGTTTGATTGCAGCATCAAAGAGATAACTGTAACATTCGGCCTGAAAAAATAATGGCATGAATAAAAGAGAATTAAAACAGTCGACAAGGGAAGAGGAACAAGAGTAATGCTGAAATAGGGAATCCTTTACAAGGAATCCACAAAAGCTGTCAACACAAAGCATCTGTTTCAGCACATGATCAGAACTTATCATTGGGAAAAGTGGAGATCTGGATACATTGAGGTAATGGGAATAGTTTCTCCAGGCATAACTAGAAGTTTAGAACTTCTGCAAGCCTTGTGACGAATATTCTTTCAACGTAAAATGCGGAATTCCTTTTGATGTCAAATTCACCACCTTCTTTTTCATATAGAAACAAGTAAAGTTCTAGACAACACTCTGACCAATTCAAATCCTGACGTGGAAAGCACAAACCTGTGTTTTAGCACTGATCCATGAGTCTCCCCATGAATATATACCGTGGTTCCGAACAAGTACAGCTGTCGATCTTGGGTATGCTTCTATCTGAAAAAAAGCGTCACTCAATCCAGCAATTTAATGTAAATATGATTAAGAAGCATATACTACTACGAACAATCATCCTCTATAGCCATCCGCTGTTTTGCAAGCATTCTAGCACTCCACTAGACAGACTACTGGAAGATCTAGATAAGCCTCCAGCAAGAAATGATAACTCAAAGCAAAAAGTACTCATAAAGAACAAAGATGGGGCGGAAAATTTCAAAATATAGAATTAACAATTGAATGTTATATTGTCTGAATAACAGGACGATCTTCACACCATCTAACAAGCGTGCCCCCCCATTTTTATAGATCAACCATCCAGTCACAAGCTTATGACTGCTGGAATCTAGTTAGCAGAACACCTTTAGTTTCTCCCACATGGAACCAAAATGTAAAAATACATACCGCTTTTGCAAGAGATTCTGTGAGTTCATATACACGAGCAGTTTTCTCTATGATTGGGATCACAAGTTCATCATAATAACCATGCCCTTGGATTCCTTTAATCATCTCCATATGAGTAATCTACAAAAGCACAAGAAGGAAAGAAATTGAAAACGGAAAAGTAAATTAGAGCAGCCCAAAAGTGATTATGATGTTTCAGATAGAGCAGGCCAATCACCATACATGTTGTGTTTAAGTGATTGGTGAGGTGATGACAGAAGCACAGTGAGACTATGGCAATACCACTTAAACTGTGAAACGGGATGAACTACACCCATGTGAGTTCCCATTTTCAATGGTGAGTAGTAAAAGGCTCTCACAACCAACTCAACTATTGACTCATGATAGTGATTTCTTCATGAGGTCAGTGACCTATCCGGAGAACCTATTTCAACTAAATTTTTTGTGCATCTCAATCTAATCAATATTGACTTTCACGAAGCATCTCCCCTTGTGGGTTAAGTTCCTATGGGTCTCTATTTAATAAATTCCTCAAGCTACCAACTTAAATGTTTGTCCAAGAGGGTTTTTTTTTTTGGTCGAATCCAAGAGGGTTTACTTTGAACTAAATCGTAGTTAATAACATGCAAAGGATTGCAAAAAATAAAAAATAAAAAAAACCTGGAAAACTTACTCTAAATTCTTTTGCTAAGGGATTGATCATGGTTACAAGGCATGATTCCATTCCGTGACTGTGGATGACTGCTCCTGGATTGCGCAACTCGAATACCTTGAGGATAAAGGAGGAGGTACGGCTCAGTAACTTCAACAAATATAGATTTTTAAGAAAGTAAGTGTAAAGGGAGGGGGGGAAGTCATAGTCATTACGGGAATAATCAGAGTGATACTAGCATAATACTCCCAAGAATGCAGTAGCCAGGAAATGATTAATTTGGAAAAAGATAGCATCAAACTTGCAATAAGAATCTTCCACACGTATTCAATCTTGCTTAGTAGAGATGAAGCGACTCCCAAAACCAGACTGTTTCCAAATTTGATTTTCAATTAGACTACTTGTTCCTGATATTCTTTGGTAGGGATCAATACAAACCATATAGATTCCAAAAAGTACTAATTCGAATTGCAACCACATCAAGGGAAAGGTACTCAAGTCTGAGCAGCATTAATTTGGAGAAAGTGTGAGTGAACTCAAAAGAGTATTTGTCAGCTGAGTTAATATATAACTGTTAAAACATTGTATGCTCTTCTCCTTTCCCTCATTCCCGAGTAGTTTGAACATCCTGTGCATTTCAAAGTCAATACCAAATTGAAGCTCCACATACAGCGATACAATAAGCCATCTTAGCAGCACAGTGCAAGAGAAAATTGACATGGAAAAACTATACAGAATCAAGATCACCAGCGATGGCAGAAAAACAGAACCCAACTTCACATCCACCCTTATTATGGGATCAGAAATTACCTTCAAGAAAATATCAGCGCTGCCCGTACACTTAGGTGCCTTATTTGGGTAAGGCTTCGGAGACGGTGAAGACAAGGTAGAACCGTCTGCAGACAACACGTACATGTCCTCGGGTTCCATTCTCTCCTTCTGGACTCCTAAAACATAGCACAAAAGACGAATTCAAAAGCTCAGCATAAGAGCCAAGACGCCTAGATGCAATGCAGTAATAGTTAAACTTTCAAACATAATCTTGCAAACTCCACGAAGTTGAATAACTTGGCTATAGAAAAAAAAAACAAAGAGAGAAAAAAAAATCAACTAACTTGATAAGCACGTATGTCAAAAGCAATTCCAGCATCGAATAGGAAACGGAAGTACTTAATGCACACCAGACCAGAGACATCGAGCAGACAGCTAGCTACATCACTACAGAATAAGACTTGATCGACACGAGAATCGACTCAATCACAACCTCTCATGATTGAACAGTTGGGGCAACATCATTTAGGCGCGAAAAGAATCGCCTCGTCGCTAGTTCAGAAAACTACCAAAACGCCGTTCCATTGCGGAAAAGAATCTACGAACCGGAGACTGAAAAGCAAGCCTAGAACAACACACGATCGGATTAGATTCAGAGAAGGAATCGAAGCCGATGATCGAACACCGAGGAAGCACGGCGACGGTACCGGAAGGGGACATGAGGATGAGCTGGTGAGGCCGCGGGACGGAGTCGTCGTGGACCCTCATGGCGATGCTGCCGTCCGTCCCGTACATCCACCCGAGGGTGTAGAAGTGGCGGCAGAGCTCCGACATCAGGCTCCTGGTGTCCTTCACCGCCTGGCTCTCCAGGTATGCCTGAGAAGCAGTCGCCACTCCCCCGCCGCCGTTCTCCGGCGTCGCCGTCGCGGCGGCCATCTGGTCCGTTATAGAGAGAGAGAGAGAGAGAGAGAGAGAGAAATGGAGATTCTGAGCTTGAAGCGGAGGGCTGCGTTGCAGAGCAGCCTTTGTCTTGCCTTTGCGAAGGATAAGAGAGAGAAAAAAAATGGTACGGCTCTCTTTCACGTACGCATCCAGGAAAACACCAAATGAAATGAAATGTGGGAGAGAAACAGATCAAGCCTTGCCGACAAGTGATGAATGAACAGAAGGCCGATGCAGGTGTTTCGAATGACTTTTGCATGCAGCCGACACGTGGCAAATTATGTCTTTCCAGGGCGTGCTCAGCTCCCTCTCTTTCTTCGCGCAGAGTGTGAAAAATGGAAGGAATGGCTTAGTTATATACCAAGAGAGAGGGCGAGTGGTGACTGCCCACGTCTTGCGTTTGATTTCTAAAAGAACAATTCGTCACGGCATGCACGACAATCTGCATCGCAGAAGTACATCACGAAGCTTTCGACCCCATAGGGCGAATCCGTTTGTGACCATAGAGGACGTGAACAGAGGAGTAAAAGGTCTGGAGGATATGCGAGCCAGGCCTCCATGAAAGCTCTGAAAATTGTCCACCTCTCTACTTTATTCACCAGTGGTATTTTGTTGCAAACAAAAAAGTTACCTTGTCGGCCCCAATTCAATCGGTCAATCGTGGGTATTAATGAGATACAGGACTGCAATAGGCAGGATCCATCAATGGTTGGAGTGGGAGGGTCCCCCTCACCACCCTCTTGCACTGTCATCGGAAAATTCCACGCAAATTTCACGTTCTAAATCGGCAGTATGACCCATGACTTGCCATGTGAGACGGGGGACTATGCCAGCAGATTCATATTCGAGAAGATTATTTGCGCTGCTGTAAATTAGATAAAATTGGATCATGGTACAATTGGTTAAGGAAAGGTTGTAGCAATTTATGAGCTGTGCATACTGGATTCAAGCCCATTTGGATTAATAAGTTAAAAAGACGTGTCGGTTGACCGATGTCGAAATCTTGCCCTCTTTTCAAATCGCAACTGATTCGATTCTTTATAGCTGAAGAGAAACTTATACTATGTTTAACGCTCCATTATTAACTGTGACAATCAATATCACATCGATACTTGATCGCATGTGCACTAATCATAAAATTGATGGATGAACTCGATATTGCGAGAATATATCCGTGCTTTTAAACCCCCGCGTAGAGTACTTGGACCCAACCCTCAAAATAGTATTCAATAGCAACTTTTGATTTGGGGATCCATCACTAAGAATTTACACATTCGTAGCCTCTCATATAGGACCTTATAATGTCCTAAGCTTGCCTCATTACTACAACCACAGTAACAATGTAATTGAATTAGCAAATCGCATGTATGACCTAGGTCGTATGTAAGGTCATTTAGCCCGACTCTCCAAGAAACTTATATCTGGGAAAATAACATGATTTCTAATGCATGACGAACTAAGAAGCAAGTAACTGGGGAAAGAAATTTTGATCTTCTGACGGAGAACAGGTGCAAATCGAAACCAGAAATCAAGACACGCACGATGATTATTCAAGATATTTGCAAGTACAGTAAACTCGCACTCAACATGATAGTAACCGCCGCCACAGATAAGCTTGTAGGAGTTATAGTCCATGCAGATGAAGGTGCCGGTGCTGGGGCACTCGCTGGAGATATTCCTGGTGGAGATTGTGGCGTCGGCCATGATGGAGGTGGAGATACCGGCGGCGTGGGAGACCAAGCTGGAGGTTGACCCCAAGGTGCCGGAGCTGACGAAGGTGGAGTAGCGGTCGGAGGCACGGCTGCGGGAGAAGGAGAGGTTGGCGACCACGCAGGCGGCACGGTGTGAGCAGGTGAAGGCGCTGAACTTGGAGGTTTAGTGGCAGGGTATGGTGAGGTCGGAGGCACCGCCGCGGGAGAAGGAGAGGTTGGCGACCATGAAGGCGGTGATGTTGGGGGTTTGGCAGCAGGAGGTGGTGAAGTGGGCGCAGCCGTAGGCGGCCGCGCTGGTGGCCAGGCCGTGGGTGGGGTCGACGGGGGCAAGGTGGGGGGCAGTGTGGGAGTTGCGGAAGGCGGCGATGTTGGGGGTTTGGCAGCAGGAGGTGGTGAAGTGGGAGCCGCCGCAGGCGGCCACGCTGGTGGCCGGGCCACGGGTGGTGTCGATGGGGGCAAGGTGGGGGGCAGTGTGGGAGTTGCAGTTGGCGGCCATGAAGGCGGCGATGTTGGGGGTTTGGCAGCAGGAGGTGGTGAAGTGGGCGCCGCCACAGGCGGCCACGCTGGTGGCCAGGCCGCGGGTGGTGTCGACGGGGGCAAGGTGGGGGGCAGTGTGGGAGTTGCAGTTGGCGGAGCAGGCCATGATGGCGGCGTGGCCGGGGCTGGCCAGCTGGGAGACGGAGCAGGCCATGATGGCGGCGTGGCGGGGGCTGGCCATCTGGGAGGCGGAGCAGGCCATGATGGCGGCATGGCCGGGGCTGGCCAACTGGGAGGCGGTCTAATGGCCAACACGACAACAACCAACTTTTGGCCCTTCTCACAGTTACCTGGTTTGCCACTGATGAAAAAGAAAGGACCAGATTGGTAAAACCTAAACTCAGAAGCCCCATCTTCCCACTTATACACTGGGTTTTTGGTGTTGCACTTGTAGAAGTCATCCTCGACGACAAGCAAGACGGAGTCGTCTCCCTTCTTGTACTTAAAAGCTACACAAATCCCAAACAAAGAAAACAAAACAAAGTAATTTACTGATGAAAAAGGAAGCTGAAACTAGTACTACATCATCAGTCACATGGGGTGAACTAAGCTTAATATGGCACGATCGATCACACAAATTCTTCTTTACAGAGGCTAAGCTTAATAAGGCACGATCGATCACGCAAATTCTTCTTGACAAATTCTTCTCGCGAACGGCAAGTGCAGATAAGGATTTTCCTTTCATAACACTTGCAGAGAATTTGCTCGCGTCAGACATGTACTGACCATTGCTTATGAGACTCCTCTCCTCACAATTGCTTTGAAACTGACGTTAAGAATTGTTGAAGGAAAGGACTAATAAAAAAAGGGAAGAAAACAATGAAAACAACTTACAGATGGTGTCGTTGACCTGGAACCTGGTCCTCTCTGCCCAGTGGATGTAACTCTCAGAAGGGTCGACCACCCAACCATCTTTACCTCCGACATCGAACTTGTTACCTTGAGAACGAGCGAGACAACCGAAGAAAACAGCCAGGAAGAAGCAGAAACACGCACGGGCCGCCATTGGCGGGACTCGAGACATCGAGAGGGTATGTGAAAACCCTAAGAAAAACTGCGAATCCCCACGATACGCAAGATCAGTGAATATATACGGAAACAGAGATCAGAGGATAATGCTGAAGATCTTGCCAAAAGGGTAGGCCTCTTGGGAAACGTCGATATGTGGGAGATTTCTTGGAACAAAGAGGGAAACGATCAAGAAAATAATGGGGGGTGATGACGGAAACCGAAGGTGGTCGGCGTTCGGAATATAAAGGATTTTGCCAAAGAGGTTACCGTCGGCCAAATTAGGCAAAACTCCCGTCTGCAACATAAGGTAAGTGCAATAAATCAGCTGTCTGTCCTTCCTTTGTCATTCCTCAAGACGCTCCCCCCTTCCCCCTAATTCATAGTGGCTCAACGGAAAATTTATGTTTCTACTATTGCAAAGGGGGAGTAAATAACATACCAAATGGTTGCGGTTTAGGGGCTTTCATAGCCGAGTAAAGGTAGAGTACAGCAACAATTTTGCCAACCCATTTTCTTCATTTGCAAAACGCGCATCAGACGCTTGTCGGACCAAATTATAAGGATTTGAACGTACTAAATGGGAAGATCTTGAAATTCCATGTTGTGACATTTGAGTGATTGTATTAGCAAAGGAGAATATTTGTCCGGTTAACAACTTTATCGTATTTTCGTTGCTCGATACAATAAAGAGAGAGAAGTTCTTCTTACACGGATCTTTTTAAGAACAATCGAGATCTAGATTCTCGGTAAGATGTATTCACTCACCGTGATGTGCGAGTTCAAATCCTTCATCTTTCTTATTTTAAAGAAAGAACCTTTTTCAATGCGTCATAAGAAAGTAATGTTTCCAAATAAAAGGATTGTGGGCCGGTTTAAAATCAACATCAAACTCGCCTCAAGAAGCAATGAAGACCCATCGAAGGCAATTCCATCCAGAGTCGTCGTAATAAGATGGGGGAGACTATCGCGACACGATGAGATTAGTCGGTGCGCTGCGCTAAAAAAAGGCTCCAAAATATCCAAACTTTTGCTGCGAATTATTAAACATGAAAGAGGGATATCCATCATGATCTTGTTGTGCATGGGTGAACAGTGCATCGAATTCTATTCTTCCCCGACCAACCAGATCGTGCGATGATATGTCAAATGTTTCAAACGATTGATTGGGCAAGAGTCATTACCGACGGTTTCCGCACCAGTTCGTAACTGAAGAGTCAGCATTTACTCAAAGGCTGTTCCCACTTTGACTCTCACTAAATGATTCAAGAGCCTTTCAAATAAAAGACAGAATGCAGCTGGTAAAAAAGGGCGTGTCGGGCAGATCCTATTACCTTACGAGGTCAGCCCGTCCCTGTAAATGCGGTGACCAAAGGCAAAAAAATCGCATGCATTGATTATAATTAACATGCTAAATTCGGACAAGAACAGTGCTGAGAAAGAAACGAGCGTGCGGTGGTGGTGGTGGTGGTGGTGGTGGTGGCGGCCACGAGGATACGGATTGGTTTTTGTCCAGTAAATGATCTCGTCACATGATAAGGAAGTAACGTATGACCCGTTGGTGATTCGTGCAATGTTATTGATTGTGTTCCCATTTGTATTTTGTACCATTGCTAAAGTTTTACATAGTGCCGTGAAATCGAAATTGAAATCGAGATTCTTTTCATTCTTTTTAGTATAATTCGTGCCGGAAATAGTTAAGTTTAGGATCAATACTTCAAAAAGTCGCAAACTGAAGTCGCGCGGCACGTCTACCCAGATTAATTTTCATCTCACGAGATATTTCAAGTGGTACCCTAAATACATTTATCACAAATCATTATAGGTAACTCATCACACATTCATCCCAAACTAATTTTTATCTCGCAAAAAATCTCAAACCGATTACCCTGATCCAAATGTGGCCTTCATTAAAATGCATACATATCAATAAATGTGAATTTTCATTCTCCGTATTGGATCTATCATTCTCCATCTTGGAGTCATCTGCCAGGTATATCGGCACATATGCATTTTAATCGGATAACGAAAAGAATGCTAACTAAAGGTAAATTTAGATTAAAAGTACTTGGTTTAATATTTTTTGTAAAACGAAAATTAGTTTAGAATAAATATGTCGTAGGTGGGATAAATGTGTAATAAGGCACCTAGTTTGGATTTTTTTAATTATTTTTTGTTGGACAAAATTTAATTTGGGATAATTGGGTTATGGGAATATCAGTTTGAATTTTTTTGCGAGATGAAAATTAATTTTATGTCAATCACAAGAAACCAATTTAGAACTTTTATTAGTATTAGGGAAAAAGCCACCAAAAACCCCAAACTTTACCCATTGTGACACATTTACCCCGAACTTTTTTTTGTGACGCCAAAAACCCCAAACTTTCGTATTTGTGATACATTTACCCCAATGTACATTATCTATGGGCATTTTCGTCTTTTCCGCTTTTTCTTTTTCTTTTTACTTTTTTTTCAGATCCGGCGAGGGGCCTCGCCGGCGTCGGGCGAGCCTCGCCGGCGTCGGGCGAGCTCGCCCGCGCCTGGATCTGGCGAGGGCGAGCCTCGCCGGCGTCGGGCGAGCTCGCCCTCGCCTGGGCGAGCGAGGGCGAGGCTCGCCCGACGCCGGCGAGGCTCGCCCTCGCCTGGGCGAGCGAGGGCGAGCCTCGCCGGCGTCGGGCGGCCCTCGCCGGCGTCGGGCGAGCCTCGCCGGCGAGGGCCGCCGGACGCCGGCGAGGCCCCTCGCCGGATCTGAAAAAAAAAGTAAAAAGAAAAAGAAAAAGCGGAAAAGACGAAAATGCCCATAGATAATGTACATTGGGATAAATGTGTCACAAATACGAAAGTTTGGGGTATTTGACGTCACAAAAAAAAATTTGGGGTAAATGTATCATAATGGGTAAAGTTTAGGGTTTTTGGTGGCTTTTTTCCTTAGTATTAACTCGAGTTTATGATCGCTGCTGACCATAAATATGATCGATGGGACAGAGCAAAGCAAGCAAGTAGAGCAGATTGTCGGCAGCAATGCAACGCACCCCCAAAGAAAAGGAAAAGCAGAGATCGTGATTCGAACCGCGAGCCCAAAAGGAGAACATAAAACCAGACCAACCACCATGAAATGGGTTGGGCTAACTTGATGATGAAACGTCCTGATGTTTTGCCGGGCAAAAGTGTTAAAATATTCCTAAATCTTTTACATTTATGTCAATTGAGTCTCTAAATCTTTTGTTTATATCAATTCAGTCCTAAATCTTTTGCATTAATGTCAATTTACTCCTAAACTTTTTTTTGGAGTCAATTCAGTCATAAACCTTTTGTATTAATGCAAATTCAGTCCTAAACTTTTCTGTCTTTATGTCAATTCAATCCTTCCGACTAAATTTGGGCGGATTTTGCTGACGTGGATGCTGGCCGGTCAATCGCCGGTGCTGACGTAAACAACTTTTAATAATATTTAAATATTTTTTGAATTTTTATTTATTTTTCTCTTTTTTTTCCGCTCCCCTCCATCCTTCCTCCAGCTGGTCGCCGGACCGGCGACCGGCTAGAGGCTAGAGACCGGTGAGGCCCTCATAAGCCACTAGCGCGACCTCACCGGCCACTGGCGAGGCTCGCCCTCACTGGCGATGGCAATAGCGAAGGCGAGCCTCGCCCAGCTGCCGGCAAGATTGACCTCGCCGACCTCTGGCCTCTGGCCAATCGCCGGTTTGGCGACCGGCAGGAGGGAGGGAAAAAAAGAAAAGACTAAATAAATAAATAAATATTCAAAAATTATTAAAATATTATTAAAAGTTATCCACGTCAACACCGGTGTCCACGTCAGCAAAATTCTGCCAAATTTGGCTGGAAAGACTGAATTGGCACAAAAACAAAAAGGTTTAAGACTATATTGACATAAAAAAAGGTTTAAGACTAAATTGGCACCAATACAAAAGAATTTAGATTTTTTTGATACTTTTCCCTGTTTTTCCGTGTGAGCAAATATCAATTTCGTTTTACTAAACATCGTAACTCGACATTGACTGACCGGTGCTCATCTTCACAGCAACATGGAGTGCTCGAGAAACTGCAGGCAGCGCATCTCTCCCAGTTCGAAACACTGCTGTGTTTGGATCGGAGTGTTTGCGATTTAGGGATAACTACACGGGCTTAACTGTGAATGTAGTAGGTCTAACTATAGTCATGCTGTACTGTTACCTCTGTCAAACATCCTCAGCGTTAGAGCAACACTCCAGCTATTCGGAAACTGAACAACCCTTTGGAAAAGCAAGAGGAAACCTGCTTCTTCTGGACTCGGTAGGACACAGTTCTGTATCCATTCCACTTCTCTCCGTTGGAGTTGGAGTTACCATTGAGAGAGATAGTAGCCTAAAAATAGTCCAGGATTTTCAACAAGGTCGAAGTTTCTCGAATCCGAGCGATGAGTTTCGGTGGGGGAATGCAGCCTGTGAAAGAGATGATAGACCAGGAACCAGTTCATGTGTACTTGGTCTTTTACTAAGTAGGAGGCAAAGTTGAAACCGAATTCCTGAGATGAGCTCTTAGATCAAAAGTTCTCTCCTGTCTACTGATACAATTATCTCGAGTAACATTCTAGACAAACAGATGGTTAGCTTGACTTATGTTCAGGCTCAGAACCCAACATTTATAGCTCTCCTAGTAATGAACTGACGGTAAGCGTTCCTTTTTCGCAGGTCGTTTTCTGTAGCCAGAGCAATCCCACTCAAGAATTCTCTGGGCCAACTTTTATGACACAGATCATTCCGCAGATCCGGCGACGTTTCAACAGATGACTGAGCACTAATCATGAAATCGAAGAAAAAGAACCTTTATTTTCCACATTGAGTTGAGTCATCAGACAGAGGCATTATACAGATTCAACATAATATGCTACACACATTTGCTTGTGCATGCTTACAGGCTTGTAGCAACATAATGCAGAGAAGAGGCCCATCAAGAAGATGAAAAACAAAAAACAGAAGAAGCACAAGAACATATGGGTTTTTTCACATTATGAGAGTGTCAATCCTTCTTCTCTGCATCCTCTTTCTTCCCTTCCTTGGCTGCTGCAGCTTCTTTTACTTCCTTGACTTTGGCTTTGCCACTCTTGGACTTCATGAAGCAGAAGCAAGAGCAACAAGGGCACTGAAACAAGAACTTCATCGGCCTCTTGCTTTACCTTCACCTTCCTCTCTTTTGTCTAAACAAAACTGCACCCAGAACACAAATGACAGTGTGCTTGTGGTATACTAAAAGGCTCAGCCTTTTTGTTCTCTTTCTATCATCTTTCTCATCTAATAATGTTGCTAGGTCTGTTTTTTCCTCTCTCTCTCTCTCTCTCTCTCGATGGTGCCCATTGGATTCCACTTTCAATCTCTTTCAAGAAAGAAAGTTGCCTGCCTAATAATGCCAGCTTGGAAAGAGGAGAAGAGGGGTGGTGGGTCAATCCATGATCAAAACTTTGATGTTATCTTCCCTCTTTTCACGTGGTTTTCTTTTCCGATGAATTGACAACTTTCCCCAATCTTTACTATCATTTCCCACATTTACATTGAGAAATCTCCTTATGTGGTATTCATTCATCTATCTCGCTTCTAATTCTGAAGGAATCACATCATGTAGGCTTCTCTTTGTAGGTATGGGCTCAGGGAATTCTAAGGTTGGATAGGAGGGACCCCTTCTTTCATTCCCTTCGTCTCACGTGAAAGAATCCTCAGCTGGCAAGCAATAAGTGTCAAAGCATTACGAGCAATCTGTAGATGACGACACGGGCGATCCCGACTCCTAATTTTCCTCGAGAGGGGTTTTTGGTGCGATAAACTGTCATATGCGCACTTATATAATCTGCTGCTGAAGATATGGTCTTGCAAACGAAAGAGATTGTATGGTAACGATAATTGGGTGTGTGAATCAAAGACATGATGGTGAGATTGGTGAGATAACCATGGATTATTTGGCAGATTTAGTCCGCATATTTTCAAACAACCTCCGGCGCTAAAACGAGTCGAATGTACGTCTAGCCGCAGCCGAGGATGATTTGTCTTCTTTTCTACATGATTGTTTGACCTTCTGCGCATGAGCTCTACAGTAAAAGTTCGGTGAATCATGCGATCATCTTCTGGTCCTTGCCTACCCACTGCCACTATAGGAGTAATAAAAGCATGGAGTGGTTAGGAGAGATCAGGAGGGATTAGGAGAAAGGATTTAAAAAAAAAACATGATTATGCTTAGATGGAGGGAAAGAGACAAAGGGAAGGGATAATATCTCCACATATAGGAAAGCATGGAGTGGTTAGGAGAGATCAGGAGGGATTAGGAGAAAGGACTTAAAAAAACATGATTATGCTTAGATCGAGGGAAAGAGACCAAGGGAAGGGATAATCTCTCCACATATATGAAAGGATTTGTACATTACTTAACTAAAAAGACACTCACGTCATAATACAGTTTTTTCCATCCATTTTCCCTCCCTAGCATCCAATCATTATCATAATTCAGTCCCTTGAAGACCCTCTATTTCTTTTTTCTCTCGTAATTCCCTAAATCCCATCTTTTTCTTCCTAATCACTCCATCCAAATTGAGCGTAAACAATACAAGGAGACTTCCATTAATGTAGGATACAACGTTTTAAAACATGGAAGGAAGTATGAGTGCTAATTTCAAGTAAAAGCAATCTTACACTTCACAGTTTGCCTTCCACGAATGAGATATCTTTTTAGAGTCGTATACAAAATATATAAGGCACCCTAGGAGAACATTTGGGGTATTTGGTTCAGCTTTGGAAATGGGCTTTGAGCCTCGAAAACCCCTTCCCAAAATGCGAGGGGTGTTTATTTCAACATTTGGCCAATGCTAGCATTCCAAATACTAAAAGCCCATAGCTAGTCCGGACCAGCTTTGGGCTTTCAGCCTTTACCAAATTTTATTGTTCATGCGTCACTGTTCATCTTTTTCGGCAAAAGAGGGCGACCGGCGCCTGAATCGCGCCGTCAAGAGGCCGGCGAGGTCGCACGACCCAGGCGACGGCCACCGGAGGTCGCGCAACCTCCCAAGCGCCGCCGGCCTGGGTCGCGCGACCTTAGGCGGCCATCGCCTACGTCGTGCGACCCCTGCCGAGGGTCGCCTGGCCTCGGGCGACCGCCGGCAGCAGCAGATTTGGCTCGCCGAGGGTCGCTCGACCTCAGGCAACGGTCGCCGGCGCCAGATCTATCTCGCCAGCGACCGGCTCCGGCAATGGGTAGGTTAGTTTTTTTTTTTAATAAATAAAATAATTCTCAAAGTCTATTTATAAAAAAAATTCACCAAACGCTATATCTTAGCCAAAGTAGCTTTACAAAATATTTTTACCAAATACCATTTGCATTTCCCCAATGAGCTTTCACCCATAGGTATTTGCATTTCTCCAAATAGCATTTTCAAAATTGAACCGAACAGGCCATCTTCGTCTCGGTACACTATCCAGAACAGATTCTGTCGAGGTGGAGACCGGGAGGTGCAATTTGTGGTGGAGAAACTTACAAGGCTGGATGGATAAATGATAATGAAATCCCAAACGAATTCTCTTCTGCTGCTCGTTTTCCCATCGCTTGGTACTACTTCCATCGATTCGCCTTCCGATATAGTCATACTAGCGAGCTGATCTATCTTTGGGGAGAACAAAATATTTTCGCAACTTCATCATTTATAAAGCCTTGTAAGCTTTTCCCCACGCAAATTGCACCTTCGGCTCTCCTTCCTCGACAGAATTTGTTATGGAAAAGTGCCCCGAAGTAAAGATAGTCTCCAAGGGTGCTGTGTACATTCCATACTTCACGCTAGATCGATATCTTATTCACTGTATCCAATTCATATTTACACACACTATCCACGCCCCTATATTTCTCCCCAGGGATCAACACTTACAGTCGACCAGACGGTTTAACCAGTTCAGGTACTTTGCGGTAGTCATATACCCCAATACCTCGTTTTCTTCCCAGGCGACCCGCATCGACATACTGCACTAGCAAAGGACATGGGGCGTATTTACTATCTCCGAATCCCGCTTGGAGTACTCTCATTATTGACAAGCAGACATCCAACCCGATAAAATCCGCGAGCTCCAGAGGACCCATCGGATGGTTTGTCCCGAGCTTCATTCCAGCATCAATGTCCTCCTTTGTCGCGACCCCAGTGTAGAGAGTGTGAAATGCTTCGTTTATCATTGGCATCAGGATCCTGTTAACAATGAAGCCAGAGTAATCCTGCGAGCATATAACCGTCTTCCCGAATCTGCGAGTCGAAAAGTCATTATGCATCCGCATATACAAGAGGAACAAAAAACTACTTCCAGCAACGAGTTGATAGAGCTAGCAAAACAACCTTTGAGCAAGGGTCTTTGTGATGGCAAATGTCTCGTCCGATGTGTCTGCACCCCGAATAAGCTCGACCAATTTCATCAAAGGTGGAGGATTCATGAAGTGCATGCCGATGACCTGGATGAAACAGATGTTGCTTTCATCTAATCAGAATACGAACGATCTCGAATAATGTTTCGGCAGCAAACCCAGCAGCAGCAAGACGCTAATGAAGATCCGGTGCAGTCACAATCAAGCGCAAACGTGTGTTCTGTTTCTGTTCTGATACAATGGACCAAGAAAGCAAAGCCCAACAGGCAAGCACCCACCGTGGTCTACTTCTGGCATCGACCAACATCGATGGCATAATTTATGTATGAACATGATGGCGAAGCGATTCCCAGTTACACGGCATCAAAATTAAGTCAAATAATGCGAACAGCTTAGAGAGGGCGGGAAAAAAGGGGGAAAGAATTCGATGAGATGTGAAACCAACCTGATGGGGTCTCGTCGTGGCGGACGCCAAGCGAGTGATGGAGATTGAACTCGTGTTGGACGCCAGGACAGCGGAGGGTTTGACGATCTTGTCCAGATCACGGAACAGCTTCTTCTTGACATCCTCGGATTCCACGATAGCCTCTACGACAAAATCGCTCGACCGGAGCTCTTCCAAGCTCGAGGTGCAGTGGAGGGAGCGCAGAGCACCATCGCCGTCCGCCTGATCGCAGAAACAACAGATGGGTACGACATAACTCCAAGCACGTTTTCTTGATCGAATTACGCGACGGTACGGCTCAGGAAGGGCCGACCCAGATGCGGCTGGCGTCAGCACGGGGGCGCCACGAACGCAATTCAAAAGCGCGAGGGAGGATGAGAGACGAGATTGGGGAACCTGAGAGAGGGCGCGTTTGGAGACCAAGCGACGAATCGAAGCGGCGATGTAGTCGGCGGATCGAGCGAGGGCTTGAGGGTCCTGGTCCACGAGCCAGACCTGGAAGCCGTGGACGACGCCGAGCTGAGCGATCCCGGAGCCCATCTGGCCACCGCCCACCACGCCGATGGTCTTCATCGTCTCCGCCATTGTCACTGCTCCACCGCCGGCACCCTTTCCCCCTTATCTCCCCACGCGGCCACACACTCGCGCGCGCACACACAGCAAACACACGCTAATTGCCAAAACCCAAAATGCTGGGAGCGCAGAAGTCCGAATTCCTTTCTGGCCCAATCGAATCAAAAGTCCAAGCCCGTCAATATATCCAATTAAATCACCCTCACTCAAAAGTACAAATCAATAAATTATAAGTCAACTAAAATATAACACTATACCTATTCTCCGATACGAGACTTCTCTAACGTAACTTACTTGTGCATCTCAACACAGAAGAGATAAGAGTTCCCGATTTGCTCGATGGGCTTTTTGTCTAGACGGTCATGGATTTCTATCAATATTAATGGCCTCATTCCCTTAAAAAGCACAAAGGTCTTGTCCCGATTTTGGACCGAATTTTCTGTTGTCTCATAAAAAGAGTCATCAATTTTCACTCTATACCCAAACTCGGGCCACTAATTTTCCGTCCGATTTTACCGTTAAAAGCATGACATGTCATCCAAGTGTTATTTTCTCTTTCAACGTCACCTCGGTTGATATTTTCTTGTTTTCTTTTTCCCTTTGTTTTTCTTCCTTTCACTTCCGCCATTGACAACATGTGTGAATGACTCACTGTTTGTCCTCGTTTTCGCATGAACTTCCTTGGCCATAGCTAGGGGTGTCAATGGGTCGGGTCGGGTCGGGCTTTCTTGATACCCGACCCGACCCAAAACCTACGGGGTCATACTTGATCCGCCCAGACCCGCCCAAGACCCTATTCACCTTACACCCCAAGGCCCGGGTCGGGTCCGGTCGGGCCGGGCTTCGGGTTTTTTTTTTTTTTTGGGCCGTTTTTTTTTTTGCGCAGATAGTAACATCAAAAGGCAGAAGACAATTCTCATAAAGAAAAATTTCTACATAGAGTAATCACCATCACGGAGAGATATGGTTCATGATGCTTGGGTCGTATTATTACAAGTCTATCTTAATATCAGTACACATGCTAAACAATTGATACACTTCCAGCTCCCCGATTGAATAATGCAAGTTGTTCTTTGATGTTATCAAAAGACAAAAGCTCATGTGAAATATCCAGCTCAAGGAAGCGTTTTGCCTCTCAATAATCATCATCCACCACTCCCGTCTTCAAGAAAAACACCATTAGAACATAATAGCCTTGCTCAACAATACTGGAAAGTGGAAAGACAATCAAACATATTCCTTAATTTTCACAATCCATGTACCACTAGTAACATGAAGCTGCGGTATGAATTGAAGTGAGCCATATGCTATGTGAAGAAACATCAACCCCAATGAAAGCTATGAACAATTGATGCAGGGCCATTGTCTAAAATAATAATACGAATCTGCAGTAGATGGCTGAGAACATACATTAATAAGTTTTGTTGCTTTGTCTGCACCAATTACAAAAGCACTGCCTGGAAAAAGCTCCGCTTTCTTATAGAAAAATGGTTGATTAGATATTATCATTGTTTTCCTGAAATTCACAAGAAGTGTGATGGTTGATATCAATAAAAGTATAAAAGGAACATTGGCAGTCAAAAGCAGTTCTAACAAAAAAGGCCCTCAGAGAAAAACAAGGACACAAATATTGACTTCAAAGACTCATCCCATCCCTGTACAGATTATGCAGAAGCAGAGCACATACAGTTCACAAGTCATCATTCAATGGCCAACACCCTGATTAAACAATTTCAGCTTTTAGTATGGTAATATTTCTATATATTAACCTCTTCTTTTTAAAAACATGTTGTGCCTCAAAAACAACAGTGGAAGCTCTAGCCTTGCTTGCACGACTCTTTATATAATGTTTCATCCTGATAAGCGTAATGCAGGTAGGACATACAACAGCAGCCATTTACTCACCATGATAAAAGAAAATGTAAGAGGGTGCAGAAGGAGTTTAAAATAGCAGCAAACAACAAGTCCACTCCAACCAAAGCCACTGCCTCTACAGCAGTTTTGAAGTAAATCTCTAAAGAAGCTCAAAGAATAGCACATGATCTTCACTATAGATAGCAAATCTATATAAAATGTAATACAGTATGCATATCCATTAACAAATATATCTATATTCATTGCCATATATATCTATGTGCAAAAACATACATAAGTGGTTTCATAGTTGGAGTTCATTAAATTTCCAAATTGACAGCGTGGAACATCCAGGCAGGAAAATAAAGTTCATACAGCAGGACTGGTAACCAAGAACAAGAAACTCTCACCAACTCTTTCAAATTGCTTCACTCGATCTTTTATTTCTTGCACTGATAGTGGAGGTTTATCCGCATTTACTGCTGAAATTTCGAAACATGGCTATGTAGTAAAAATAGATCCCAAGTCATTTAGAGTCTCAAGTAAAAACTGACAAGTTACCTAAAATGGCAATCTCCAACTTCATCAATCATCTAGAGAAATTGATATCGAGTTTGGCTCCATGGTTGTAGTTAACAACTCTGCATTAAATTCACAATGAAAATAAGAATTAACATATCCATTGAAACATAGAAGGGTATTAATATTCTACAACCATATTTTTTCACCTGACTCAAAGATTTCGAGTTCTTCTAAGTCCTCTTCAATCGAACGTGAAAGTGGCGCGGATCGTAACCAATCTTGAGCACATATAAAAGCCTCCACCATGTTTGGGGTTAAAGAGCTACGAAACACATCAAGCACACGGCCTCATGTACTAAATGCAGCCTCTGATGCTACAGTTGAGACGAGCACGGCCAAAATATCTCGAGCAATGGAAAAAAGGATAGGATATCTTGAAGAATTTATTTTCCACCAACTTAAGATGTCAAACTCAACGCTATAACGTTCACATCCTTCCTCCAAATACTTGTCCAATTCAGATTTTTCTTCCAAATATTGTTGTCCGATTTCGCTAAGATACATTGCAGTCATAATATCAGCACCAACCACCGGAGACTTTGACACATTAATCATCCTTATGCTCTTTAGCCTCAAGTTGCTTTGGGGGCATACACCAGTGCGGTATTGCTCAAACAAAGACGTCAGAGATGCTATTACTTTATCTTGTAAAGTTTCCACCGGCTTGCTTTCATAAACACGATTAATCATCCACTTCACATATTCCCACTTATGCCGCGGGTCAAGTATGCAAGCAATGAATAAAGTAAGATTGATGTTGTTCACATTGCCAATATACTTATTGAATTTGATCTTCATTCTCTTAGTCATTTCCTGTAAAGTCGGGTCCTCATTTTCACAACATCTGTCAATCATGATATAAATCCCATACACATCCTTCGCCATATCAGTACTAGTGACGTAAGAAGAACCCGAAACTTTTAAAGTCGTATCAAAGAACAACTTCAGAAAAGGAAGAAAGTGACGGGCATACTCCCAATCATCACTAGTGGGCAATCCTTTCACCTTGGAAAGCTCCTCAACAAATTTTCCATCTTGAAATTCCAATGAGCTAAAAGCTGTTTGAAACTTCAAAGCTGCTTCCAATATTATATATGTCGAGTTCCAACGAGTCTCGACATCGAAACATACAAGACTCTTGGACTCAATTTTCTCTAGCTCAATACAACCTTTAAACCGTCTCAACCTCGCAGGAGAAGACCTCACATAACGCACGGCTGAACGTATTCTAACAATCGAATCATTTATGTCTTTCAACCCCTCTCTCACAATCAAACTCAATATGTGAGCACAACACCTCATGTGAAGCAACTCACCTCTCAATATCAGAGAATTCCGAGAGTTAAGTCTTTTCTTCAAATATTGAATTCCCAAGTCATTTGAGCTAGCATTATCTACGGTGATAGAAAAAATGCTTTGACTCCCCCAATCAATCAAGCATTTCTCAACCGCTTTTCCTATTATCTCGGCAGAATGACTCCGGGATTTGACAAAAATTTAATATTTTCTTATGCAGCTTCCAATCGGCATCAACAAAATGAGCAGTGAGATACATATAGCTCAAATTTTGACAAGTCCATGTGTCTGTTGTAAGACACACTCTTGGAGATGTCTCCAAGAAATATTTCTTCAACTTACTTCTTTCATCCGTGTATAAATCATAACATTTGCGCCTCAAAGTGTTGCGCGATGGGATTAAGAAATTTGGCTGAATTTTGTTTACAAATCGCCGAAATCCCTCATGCTCTACCAACTTGAAAGGCAATTCATCAAGAATAAACATGATCGCCAATTCTTTTCCACTATCGTCTTGGTCAAATTTCCAAGGACCCGAGTCACTTTTTTGCCTTTTCTCGACATTTGCATATGGGAATTCCTTACATCTAGCCAAATGATGATGCATCGAACTGGTCCCTTGACCACTAGCACAACCAATATAGGCCCCGCAGTATATACATTCAGCCTTTTCTTCATTAGGAATATGTTTAAAGTGTTCCCATATCGAAGATCTCGTCCTTCTATGTGTCACACTAGAAGCACTTGTCTCAGACATTTAGCAATCCTTTTATCTATGATACTTGAAACCTAGAAAGTAATACTATAATCAGAAATGTAGTCCTCAACATACTCTTGACAAATACATTCATACCACTTCCACAACAGAAATGTAGTCTGGCATACGGGGGGCAATGACAACAAAAGTTCTCACTTAATTACTAATCATATTGCACCACTCATACCACTTCCACAACAAAAATTGCATAAAGCTGGGCACTGTGTAGGTGAAGATATAACTCATAAATGAATGCAACCTAAATTTTGCAAATCATTGGCAGATGGCCAAATTGTTCCTCTCTATCAAAAAAATGCAATAAAATGACTTAAAGCAAGATGGATTGACGTATACCAGACATCCCAGCATTCAAGCAATTGGCAATTATATCAGCTGATCCTGATTTTGGGCCGAGAGTCCCCACTATCTTCGTCATTGCAGGAAAGAATGTCTGCCACATTCAAGACCACGTCAGATTAACATGAAAACTCTACTTATTCATTTCTATATACAGCTTGATAAAAACTCTCAGAATTGCAATAAGACTTCCACATAAACCAAGCTCACCACCATCAACTTTTCTCAAAGATTCCACTCAACCAGTCTAAATAATAGAAATATGCAAAGATGAGATTCGAATCGTTCGAGCCACTAATGTCCTCCAAACAAAAAAGTCACCCCATCAGCCTCAATACTAATTACTAGCATATAAGTGCACGAAATCTTCCCAAATAATCGATCCACCTCTAGATACACTACCATCGCTTCCACTCTGTTCTTGTCCCGACAGCAATCGATACTTTCAAACCCAAAACTGAATTATCAACAAAATTGCAGCAGACCAAATAACTAACCATAAATCAAAGTCCGAGAATCAATCTTGTAAAATCCAAACCGCCACCTTCTTTCCTGGCGCATGCAATTTCAGAACCGCCTCACGTCAAACCCAAATCTCCCCCACAAGTTAAAAACAGTAACAAAAAATGCTCAAGAAGCCAGGCCCACAACCCGCCATATGCGGTGAGCCAAAACACAGTCGAAGCTCCAGACGGGAAAGACAGCGCTCCCTCTCTCCAGAAAAACAAGCAACAAGCTGCTTTGTACAAGCAATTCGTTCCCTTCGCCAGAGCGCGAACGGAAGGGCGTGAGCTTGCGAGCGCAAGTGATCGCGCAGCAAAAGGGGGCAGATCTAGAGGCGAACCCTAACCGAGGCGTTGCAGAGCTAGAGAAAGAGAGAGAGACCGACCTCGAGCGACGGCGACGAGCGAAGGATGCAGAGACGATGATCAACGGAACGAGCAGACGAGGCAAGGCGAGGCGAGAGAGCAGACGACGATGGCGATAGCGATTGGCGACTGAGAGTCTAAGAGTGGGAGATAGGCCAGCCCACAGTGTTAATGGGTCGGCTTGACCCTACCCAATCCTAATGAAACCCCAAATTTTGGGGCCATATTCGAAGAAGATTAAGGCCCGACCCCAAAATACCCCAAATTTTAGGGCCGGACCTGGTCAGCGCGGGTCGGGCCGGGCCGGGCCGGCCCGAGTTTTATTGACACCCCTAGCCATAGCTTCACTGGCGCTCACCCATTGCTGTCCAGATGTCTAATGCTACGCCATGACCTCTGATTATCCTTCCCCGATAGTTGGCGGTCATCAGAACCCCTTCCGGCAAGCTCAGCCGAGACCCGCATTTTGGGTTCCAATTTTTTAAGCTTCAAGAAGTCGTTTTTATCGGCGTTGGCAATGCCACGTAGGCCGGCTGCAGTCCACGTCAGCAATGTCCAGCCAAAATTAGCCGGAAGGACTGAATTAGCATAAAGACAAAAGATTTATGACTCAATTGACAAAAAAAAAGTTTATAACTAAATTAGCACTAATACAAAAGGTTTAGAACTTTTCTGACAGTTTTCTCCCGTTTCAACCCACAATGAGGCCCCAATTCCCTAAGCAAGAATAGCTAAAAGGCCATCGATTCCACCAACACCAAGTTCCGCTACTACAACAACTGCAACCTCTCACAACCGCGTCACTTTTGTCAAAGCTGTCGTCGCTATTGGACCAAAGGCAACACTCTTCGCAATATCTTGGCGGTGGCAACACCCGGAAGGCCACCAAACGAGGTGAGTTGATCACAAGGCTAAGTTGATGGTGATCTCGCTATTCAAAAGTGGAATCAAGAAGAAGAATGGAAAAAAAGAAAAAAAAAGAAGAAAATAAATATATAATTCTAATTTTAAATATGAAAATGAGGTGGCATTGACACATCATACGTTTAACGGTTAATTGATGGAAAGCTAACGAGGCCAAATTTGGATACGAAGTAAAAGTTAATGATTTGGTATGAAATATAAAAAAGTTCGGGCCAGAATTAGAACTAAAACTAAAGTTGATGTTTTGTAAAGGAATTGGCCCCAAAATATATGGGTACGTAATTGGACCCATTGAGGAAAAACTAAGGCAATTTTGATGAACATTCAGAATATCCAATAGAGTTCATCCATAAAATATACTATTAATAATCGGAAAAATTACCAAAAAAGTCATAAAGCTTTTGCAATTGTGTCAATTCACTCCATCCGGCCACTTTTGGCCAGTCTGCGCTGACATGGCAATATTTAATATTTTTTAATTTTTTTAATTTTTTTCTCTTTCTTTTTTTTTCCCCTATCTTCTTCCTCGGTCGTCGGCCCGGCGAGTCCCACCTCGCTGGCCATGGGCGAGGCTGGCCCTCACCAACACTGGCGAGAGCGAGCCTCGCCGTCGCTGGGCAAGCTCGACCTTACCCGGCAACGGCGAGGCCGCCTAGATCTGGCGAGACCTCGCCGTCACCGAGCAAGCTCGACCTTGCCATGGCCAAGGCAAGGTCGAGCTCACCTGGCAACGGCGACGGCGAGGTGGAACTCGCTGGCCTCAGCCTCTCACCGGCCATCGGACTGGTGATCGGGGAAGAAAATAGGGAAAAAAAAAAAAGAAAGAGAAAAAATAATAAAAAATTCGAAAAATATTAAAATATTATTAAAATATTGCCACGTCAGTGCCGGCCGGCCAAAAGTGGCTGGATGGACTAAATTGGCACAATTGTAAAAGGTTTATGATTGAATTGATAAAAAAAAGGTTGCGGACTGAATTGGCACAATTGCAAAAGATTTAAGACTTTTTTGGTAATTTTCCCATCAATAATCTATTAGTGTACTAACATGACTTTTCTAGTATATATTTTGTAGTAGAAATAAGTTGAAAGCATTGTTTGCATCACAATTAAATATAGCTCATTGAAACTCTATTGCAATTTCTAAATAATATCTCATGCCTCTTTAAATTGAGACTCGATTTGTTTTACAGAAAATAACTTTCAGGAAAAAGTTTTCTTGATTTTACGGCGTTTGGTTCATAGAAAAAAACTAGTCAAGAAAAGCATTTTCGATCAATCGAAAAAACACCTCCAAAACTAGAAAAACGATTTTCCTTTTACCTTTCTTTCACCTAGTCCCAACATATTCTCCTCGGCGAACTCCTCCGCCTTCCTCTTCTCGCCCGTGCACTTATCATTTCTCACCCGCTCCGGAGTTCCTCCCCCGCCTCTCAACCCTCCAAACGTCCTCCCCCTCTTTGCCACCACCTGCGATGGTTGCGTCACCGCAGCCTGAGAACACAGCTTGCGGTTGCAAGTGCTCCGGCAACACTACACTCTCTCTCTCTCTCTCTCGCTGTCGCCTTCGCTCCCTGTAAAATCTAATTGCCTCACCAATCTCTTTTCTATGTTGCTCTTCGAAAAGCACAGTTCTTTCCCCTCCCTTGCTCTTCAATCCTCTCTCTTTTCCACTATCCTAGGGTCTACCTCCGTTTGCTCAAATATGTACCATCACCATTCATGTCAGTTCGGAAAAATAAAAGGAAAATAAAAAAAATTTAGGAAAAAAAATTATAAAAATTGTGGCCGGAATGATTAAATTGACAAATCGTTAAAAAGTTTTGGACTAAATTAGCAAATCAAACGTTTAAGATTAAATTGGCATAATTAGAAGGTTAAGGACTAACATGGCACAAGTACAATAAGTATATGACCTTTTTTTTTTTTTATTTTCCATCTTGTTACGCTATTCTCTTTATTATTTCTCTCGAGAAAATTCACGATGAGTTCCATATTTGGAGTGATATATCAAATAAAATCTTAAACCCGTGCGACACATCATTTTGCCGAAATCAGAACGTGCCGATGGATCACAGGACAAGTAGTTAGAAGCCAAATTAAACTCCATATGACGTCTCTCCATGGACTTGACGTACATCGCCAGCACTCCACATGCATTGGCATGCTGCGCCCCCCCGAATCGGATACGGTGTCTACTTCTTCCCTTAAATCTGCGGGCATATGTCCACACTGGAAGATGACAAAATGCGACAGAAGACAAAGGAAAAAAAGAACATCGTGGAGAATACAATGTCAGTCTCACGAATGAGACCCTGGGGGAAATGAACATTATCATTAGTTCATCCTTCACTTTCGACATGCGGGATTTTTTTAGTACAAGCAGTACCATCCATGCGTCGATCGAATTCTTCCAAGAGAATGAAGTGCGAGGACCACGGCTATGGATAGGGACTCGGTTGGTCGCGTCGAACAGCTGTATCTCTTTTTATCGTTTGATGATTCTGTTTCTAACTCGCTCTCCGGGAATCGCTCTCTCGCCATTCGGATGGCGTGTTACCGGGTGTTTCCGATCCTTGTTATTGCACATTTAGGAACTTTTCTCTTTTAACATTCGATGATTCTGTTGCTAACTTGCTCTCTGGGAACCGCTCTCTCACCATTCGGATGGCGGGTTGCTGTCTGTTTTCGCTCCTTGTTATTGCACATTCAGGAACTTTTCAGGAGAAACATAAGTCTCAAGATGTTCAGCAGACATCATTAACTTACCTAATCCAACGTCGAATGGTATTCCACATACCAATGATCAGCGAAGAATCCAGTTGTCCGCCCTGAGTTTGACACACGAGAGAGTCGCTCAAAGTTCTTCGGTTGACTGAACCTCTGTGGCCCTCACGGAATGGAACAAAGGAGGGGAAGGAGAAAAGCCCCTTTTACGGAGGAAATGAATGTGGAAAGCAGCTGTCGCTCGTCCAGTCAAATTTCAGGGGATTAAAAGGCACATCGATATGCAAAAGTGAAGATGCTTTTTATTGCTGTGAACGGCGTCGCGCCTCGGGTTTTTTCAACATCATAAGGACACGCGTCAAAGCGCACGCAGCAGCGGCACGTTAGAAATGGCAAAAGCCCGACTTTATGCCCATGTGAAAATTGGTGCTTTAATTATCCCCAATGCTAGAGAATCTCTGCAACACAAAGCCTCCATAAGCAAGTTCCCCTTGATCCTTCAGTGCCAAATTAATACGCGTTAACAAGTACTACCGTCCCTATATCACCTCGGACAGTACGAAATACAATGGAAGCCCAGCAACTTGTTTTTGAGTGTGTCATGCAGCAGTGTTCAGAAAAGAACTCGTAGCTCACATACATCTAGTATTGTTCATCGTGATCTCCATTGAGGGACTCGTACCTTGACACAAGCAACTGATATTATCGTCCTCTTATTAAGAGTGTGTTGCCAGAAGCAGACAAAAGAATCCTGGAGGAAAAGGGACTTTGGACCAAGATCCAACTCTCAACGTTTGAGAAGGATGTGCACTAACCCATGGAGAGCTAAAATGATAGGCCGTGAAAAAGCAGGGACGCGGAAAAAAATTTATGGGAATTCAAAGTGCTCTGCAGAGCCATACAAGAACTGGTCCTCAAAGGACATGATCAGAAAGGTATATTCGGAATTAAAGGTTTGCCCTTTTTGAGTCCCTAACTCTCTTACGCGGGGCTCTTTTTTTTCCTTTTCGAATTTAACTGATCCTATCGATCGGCTTAAGCGCGACTGATTCGTTATGACGCCGGGAGGTAATGGTTCGGGTCGTGTTATGCCGTGTGCTCGATACGATGTTCTTGTGCTTTGATGGTAACCGAACCCACTGAGCGTGAGGACTGAGGATTAGAGTGACCTAAATGTTTTCACAGAGAGCAAAGGTGGGAAAGAAATGGAGAGGCGGAACTGTCGCATCCATAATTGAGTAGCAATAAAAAAGAGAGAGCCCACACCGTACGAGAGAGCCCACGTGAATGGGATAATAATGGAGGACTGGAGTGAACCGCATGCCTACGTGAAAGAGGTGAAACTGTAATACGGCCTGTCTCCCTCTACATGTCCTTTAGCTTCACTCCGCGATTGATCTGTCCTTGTCAACTTGAACTCACGCTGAAAGACAAAAGAAAACCCTGAGCTCTCATACCAATCCAACTTAAGAAAGGACAATGACTTCATGAGATGGATCAAAACGAGGGAAAAAGAGAACCCAAAGATTAATCATCCTCTTTGACTGCACCAGCAAAAATAAACCCAAAGAGGTTAGCCAAATGTCATCATCCGTATTCATTGTTCGTCTGAGAATTACGGGCATTTTTTGCATGTTCAAAAACCAATCAATTTTGATTCTCACGTGGGGCATCAGGTCCGACCATCTGGTGGTTGAGAGCAACGGAATAGGGAGAATCAACCATTCAAATATCACAACCCTTTTGACATTTGCATAGGAAGGACAACTAATGATCCATTATTTCCAGCCAAAAAGATTTGATCACTTCTTAACATGCACACTTGATCCTTGTCATGCCTGTGCACAAATTACACAAGCTAACCTTATTCCAAAGTCACATGCAATCAATTTCAGCACTCAATTCACCTTTCCACCTACTGTACTGACCGGGAAGGAAATTGAGCTAGTGGTCCTAGCACCATTCTCTTTACCTTTCAATGTCTGCCTTTCATTCACTATATAACATGCACCTACGATTCACCCCATCGCATCACAACCCTCGTTGGAACACACTACAGCATCCACCATGATCAATTCCAAGCGTCTCGAAGGGAAGAAAACTTTGGAAGATGTAATCGAAGATGACATGGACGACGATGTAGATGAAGAAGACGGACAAGGAAACAATGAAGGTGAGCCCTTTTTACCCGATGATGAGAAGAGGAAGAAAGGTCCATATGGGAGAAAGGGGTCGAGCGGTTCTCGCGATGCATCCCCGCCCTGCTGCCAGGCCGAGAGGTGCGGGACCGACCTGACTGACGCGAAGCGCTACCATCGGCGCCATAAGGTGTGTGAAGTCCATGCAAAAGCGCCGGTGGTGATGGTGGCCGGACTGCGTCAGAGGTTCTGCCAACAATGCAGCAGGTCCGTCAAGGATAGCTCGACCTCAAAATAAGTACTCATGTGTCCTCGTATGTGCAATCTAAAGTCCAGTCTATTTACCTTCGCCATTTCAAATTTTCATGGGGAATGATGCAGGTTCCATGAGCTAATGGAGTTTGATGAATCAAAGAGGAGTTGCCGCAGGCGTCTCGCCGGACATAACGAGCGGCGCAGGAAGAGCTCTTGCGAGTACTATGGAGAAGGCTCGAGTCGTAGGATGTCGGGTCCCCAGTTGAAGGAAAATCAGTGCAGACCGGCTGATGCAAGAGGAAGAGGAACTGCCATCCCAGGGAATTCAACTTTCAAACACTTTCAGATAAGATGAGGCTTCAGTTCCCATTGTCTACATGCTCCCTCTCTTCTGTCACCCTAAGATTACTGTCACCATAACTATCTGTGCTGAAGGCAATGCCTAGGCTATTTAAATAAGGTGACCATTGTGAGGCACCACCGCAGATGTTGGACTGTTCTCTGGGTTAGGTACTGCTCCTGAATCGGCTACTTATTGTATCAGCGTTTTATAATCTGAGTTATCTCTTGGATAAATCATATAAGTGACATGTTTGGTAATTTACTCGGATCTTGATGCACGTCATCACATGAGAAAATGTGGAGACACAAATCGTTGACTGGATGGCAACATAGTTACCTCGACACAATCTGGTTATGCAATTTATTGTACATGAAGTGTAAAGCAGACTTCCATAATCACTCCGAAGAAACAAGCAAAAAAGATACATCACAGCCTTACCAACCACATCTTAAGAGAAAACACCTGAAAGAAAAAATGCAAACTAGTGAAATTTCACAACTATGCAGGATATGTCGTCTTTGCTATTCCTACTCAGCGCCTCCTCAGTTAAGTGCTTCGCTGCCGACCGAGCATCCTTTATGTTTCTTATAGAGTCAGCTGCTTCCTGGTTTGACATTACCTGGCATCATTTTAACAGGAATTTCAGACTCATCGTCGTACAGGCGAAAAGGCAAATTTAACAACAAGGCTTCACTTTCACCACCCATTTCGAAAAACTGCTCAATCTAAAATATCAGAGAAACTTATTTACAGACATAGGCAGGCCCTAACCGTCCATAGTCCATCACTCGCCAAGATGATGAACTCTGTATCATCATCAATCTCCTTGACTGTCACGTCAGGTTCAGAGCTGAGATGTTGCTTCAGGCTTTTGTCACCAAAGGCCCTTGCCACAGCTAACTGCCCATCGACACGAGGAACGTCTCCTGAAAATTGTCAACAAGACAAAGTCACAAAATCCTTATCAGCCTCGAACGGTTTGGGATGACCTGATCAGCCTCGAACTTGGGAGATCTGATGACCTGATCAGCCTCGAACGGTTTTAGCCTTATGTAGAAGGGTCGATACCTGGAAAGTTTGACACAAAACCACCTCTATTCTCGATTCTCTCTCTTTCCGTGCTGGGTTGGTGATCAACCGACAATTGTTCGGCAACGCCATTTTTGCAGATAACTGCCCTGGAATCCCCAACATTTGCTACTACTAGCTTGTGACAATTAATCAGAATTGCTGTAACTGCAGTCGACCCCCCTTTACCCAATTGAGCTGCTTTTCCTAGAATATCACTATCAGTTACGCAATATGCTTTCCTGATTGCTTTCTCTGGCTCCGTCCAGAAGTCAGGCTACCCGCAAGAAACCGGGGAAAAGAAAATGTCAGATATCTATCTCTTCATAACATACAGAAGTCTAAAATTTAAAAGCAAGGTATCGGAAAATCAAGAACCACCTAGGAATAAATGACAGTCAAGTTTTCAGTATATTTGTAATCCGTAATACTTAGTGGAATCTAGCCAAATTCAGATTAATATTCTACATCTTAGTCCACATTTTTCTTAGCGTAACACGAAACAGGTTCTCTATAATGATGGACCTTACAGTGGAAAAGCAGAGAATACGCCGACGAAGATACATCTTCGGTAAAGATAAAAGATGTTTTTAAGCCAAAATAGCATCCTAACCTCATTTATAATGTTGTCTAAGAGATGTGACCGGAGATAATCAGGCACTTCGCGACTCAAATGGCCGTCATATATCGCGAATAAACCGAGTTCATGATCGTCGACTTGCCTAAACTCTGCGACCGCATAATCCTCCATGTCACGGTGCGACTTCCCCTTCACGAGGTGGAAACCATGCGTGATGTGCTTCGAAATCTTGCTCTTCCCCTTTCCGGAGTCAGCCGTGGACGAGCCTAATCCAACCTTTTCCTGCCACGAGACAACAACATCAATCCTTCCATATCTAGCCAGCCCCATAGATTTCAAAATTGCTATAAGAGGAAGGTCGGGTCTCGAACGAAGATCGAACAATTGACGGAAGCACCGGACGGTGGCTCGTGATGGTTGGTTACTCAAGAACCAGACCCCAGACCATAAATTGGGCATGCGGCACAGACCATGATCGAGAAAATTTAGAAATGACAAGCGGATTCATGCTTTTTTCCAAGACCAAATTCTTCACGGCGAGCGCTTCCAACATAGCAGAAAAGCAGCGTACAGTTTCACAACAGCCCAACTCCCACATTCTTTAATCAAGGAAAACCATGGTTTGGTCCAGCTCGATCCCCTCTCGCTTCCGTTTAGCATTCCTCACGTCGATCGAAATCGACTTCAACCGTTCCTTTCAACGCACGCTAATCAAGACATTTGGAGCACAAGTCAAGCTCCTAGCAATCCATGTTTTCAACACTCGGCTCGTCCCATCCATAACGCGCGCACCTCACATTCTCGAAACGGCGGGCCCGAAGCTTCGAGAGGACACGACCGGATCGGATCGGATCGGATCGGATCCGCCTCGCGATCCGAAGTCCCCCCCCCCCCCCCCCCAACCTCCCCCAACACCCGGAGATCCTAAAAACCTTCGAAAAGGAGAGGGCCCATCCCACATTTTCCCAAAGCGATCGAAGCGCGATCGCGGACGCCTTTCCCGGGCTCCAGATGTTTCCGAGCGCCAAATCGGAGAAACAAAACGGAGCAAGGCGGGAAGCAAGCAAGCACTCGAAGAGAAGAGGGGAGGGGGGGGGGGGGGGAGGGGACGTACCTTCATCTTGTGGAGGATCTCTCTGCCGGCCATGGCTCCTGGAACGGGGGGAGGAGGGAGCGGCTCCGTATATACCTCGGTCGGTCGATTCTGGATGGGGATCGCGCCGACGCAGAGCAGAGCAGAGCAGAGAGAGGTGGCGATGGAGGAACGAGGAAGAGAGACGAGTGTGAACGTGAGGAGGAGACGCGTCGCGCTGACCCCGACTCGCCGTCGTTACAAGTCAGCCGCGTTTATTTGCGATTTCATTTTTTAAGGGGTTAATGATATCGTGAAAAATCCTATATCGGTAAATCTGCCCTGTCACCAAGACCTTCAAACCGGGTATATTTATACTAAATTTATCTCGAATTAATTTTTTAATCACCACGTATCCTTAAATTGATACATTTATCATAAATTTAATCTCCGTTAAATAAGATTAATATCACGAAAAATCACATATCAGTGAACTTATGACAAACGGAGGAGACCATCGTTCAACTTAATAATTTGACGGTAAAATTTAACGAAATTTAACTGAGAGTAAATTTATCGCAAGTATACATTAGTTTAGGGTTTTTCGTGGTATTGACCCACTTTTAACCTTGTTGCTATTTTCATGGCTACTAAATTGCTAAGTAAAAAATCAAGAGTTAAAATGGCACTAAATTCATTTGTTTAATTAGGAATGGGTTATAACTAAATAGTAAAATAATGTAGAGAAAGCCCAGCTTCAGAAATTCTTCATTCCGTCCAGCCTCATTTTCGATAGTGTCCGAGCCTTGCCGAGACGGTCGGTGAATCCGCGACGCGGGGCGGTAAATTTGTGCATGTGTTTTTTGCTACTTCCGCAGAAAAAGCACCCAAAAAGAAAAACATTTTCTTGCAATGAGGAGAGAGTCTAATTTTAGTAAGGAAAATTTTCAATTAAAGACTCAAAGTGGGTCTTTTTTTCTCAAAAAAGGACCTTAAGTGAATAATGTCTTAATTGAGAACTCAAAGTGCCCAAACCAGTCTCAAATAACGACCCCTGCTCGCCAAGCAGCCAAATGTTCGCCGGCCGATGAGCGTGAGACATTTCCAGTGCCGGAATAGAGGCAATTTTGTCTTTTTCTCTCTTTCCTCTCGTGGCCATCGCCGACGTCGAGCGATGGCCACCCTCGCCTGGGCGAGCAACGGCCACCCTCGCCTAGGTGAGCGAGGGTCGCCCTCACCCTTGCCAAATCCAACGAGGGCCGCCCTCGGCCTCGCCGGATTGGGCAAGGGTGAGGGTTGCCCTCGCCGGATCTGTCGAGGACAACACTCGACACTGGCAAGGCCGAGGGCGGCCCTCGCCATAGCCCTCACCAGCCCAAGCGAGGGTAGCTCTCGCCAGCCCAGATCCGGCGATGGCCGCCTTTGGCCTCGCTAGCCCAAGAGAGGGTTGCCCTCGCCGGTGTCGGGCAAGGCACCTCGCCTGGTCTAGCGAGGGTTGCGGCAAGGGCTGCCCTCGGCCTCATTGGCGTTGAGCAAGGGCGTTCCTTGCCAAATTCGGCGAGGGCCGCCCTTAGCCTCGCCGAATCGAGCGAAGGGGAGGGCGAGGGCGGCTCTCGCTCGCCCAGGCGAAGGCGGCCGTCGCTCGACACCAGTGAAGGCAACCCTTGCCTGAGGCTAGTGGACATCACCGGCGATAACCATAAGAGGGAAGAGAGAAAAAGAAAGAAAGGAAAAAGAAAAGAAAATGACAAAATTTCCTCTATTCTAGCGCCCGAAATGTCTCACGCTTGCCGGCCAGCGAGCTGAAGTCCTTATTTGAGATTGGTTTGGACACTTTGCATCCTTAATTGAGATATTGTCCACTTTAGGTCCTTTTTTGATAAAAAAGACCTACTTTAGGTTCTTAATTGAAATTTTCCCTTGTAGTAATTTACACAAACGGGACCTCTTGCTTTTATGGGACTACAATACATTTTTCCCTTTTCCAAAATGCTCTCAATTAGCCAATTTATAAATATTCAAGGATTGCACATACGCATAAATCAATAATTTCCTCCTTTTTCTTTCGTGTGCTTCGATTTCAGAAAAAGAAAAATTCAATATTTTGTACCTCGAAAACATCCTTACCGAAAAAAGTTGACATTTTTAGACATCTTTTTTTTTTCTCTTTGCACTTGAACGTGCACAATTTTCTCCGTAATCTGCCAATAATATGGTTTTTTTATTAATTAGCAATTTATACATTCCTCAGTAAGCGGACCATGCACTTTTTCTAGTTATACAATAAGCAAAGGGCCGTTCTATTTTCTTTTCTTTGACGTATGATCTCATTTGCTATGCATGTATCATATGTAAATTTAACATTTTTGAGAAGACTAATCAGATGGATAAATTCTACTAATTAGCACCGATGTTTTTACTTTCATTTCCCTTTCTTTATTTTTTATTCTAATTAATCAATCGTGCATGGTTTAAATCGCATTTTAGCAAACATAATCTAGATCACAAACATTTTTTGTGCATGCATACTACTCAGTAGAACAATCACAGTCATCAGTCTCATTCATGATCTACCTTTTTGTCAAGAACTCGGCAATGATCGATACTGTCAAGATTCACAGGTTCAACACAGGCTCTCCGCATCTGGTGGTGGTGGTCAACTGCTCATTGCATACTTCCAGATGGGCCTATTCTTGTCCATCTGGAAGCTGGATCCCCCAAGAATCGATGAATCTTTCAGCCCAGACAAGCTCATCGCTTCTTCATCCACCAACAATCGATGAGCCCAATTGCAGGATCAACAGAGTGCCCAACTTGGCCAGATTGTACTGTGCTATCTCTGTTCCATCTGATCAGATGGTATGATTAGAGCAATGAAGAAAGGGGGATTAGAAAATGAATTGGTTGGTGGGGGTGCGGGGGAGATAAAGCAAGAGAAGGCATAATCATCAGCGATGGGCCCCTTTTGAAAGGAACCTAATTGGGAGACAAGGAACTCGTTTTGGGGAGCTGCCCTCTAATCCTTTGTTTAGGATTGTTAATCAGCTTTTGATGGAATTTGCGTATATTATGCACTGTTTGGTGCGGCTAAAGTTGCCCACTAAAGAGCTCTATGTCTCCACAAAGCAAGTAAAAGCTCGTGGATCGCATCATTACATGTCCGAGTGAAAGGCGATCGCAACTTAAAACATTTTTTTTTTTTTTTTTGGTAAGGGTAAAAGACGCAACTTAAAACATTTTGCATGTTGGATTCGAAACTTTACAAACATATCTCCCAACGTTCTTTTGCCCCTGTGGCAGCAGGAAGTGCAAGATGTAGGTTTTGTGCAATGTGGTGTTGATCAGACAACTAAGAGCGGGGATGACAGGTAGTACTGACTACCATAAAGAGTTAGATATCGAGATCTTGACAAGAACTCGTATGCTCTGTCGGACCAACACATATTAGTCTTACAATGCTCGAATTGTCAAGGCACAGGTGTGATCTCGCCGATCAAACTTCATAAGCCATCACATCAAAGAAATTACTACCAGATCAAGAAGGGCACAAGATGCAACCCGACAGAGTCTCTTGATCTTTTAAGTAAATGAATCAACCCCAGCTCAGCGGGTTTTTCCCTCTCTTTATCATGAGATGCAAGTTCCTCTTTCGCTTTACTTTAAAGAAAGGAGTATATTTGGGAGACTGTTTCTTCAAGGGAACAAAGGCAAGAGACACCAAGATAAAAGTAGAGCATAGAATAAGAGAATGAAGATCCATCATCATTCAACTGGCCAAAAAGAAAGGTGATTAGAACATAATTTTAGTTGTTAAATGTGGGATCGAGGGCATATGATCCACTCACTCATAGGCTGAAATTAGCGGCCGCTGTCTTGCTTACCATCATTTGACACACACTTCCTTGTAAGATCCCACATAAGCAAGTAGTAGTTATTAAACCTGATTATGTCAAATTAGAGACAGAGCTGCCAAGCAAGAGCCTCATGATGTTGACCACCAAGACTCGTCCAGCAACATCTATGCATATGCCACGTGTCCCCTAAAACAGAAGCATCCACTTGTTCAGGAGCTGTTGTATATAAACACACGCTCATCGTATTCAGGCAAGCTCCTCTCGGCCAGCTCAACTCCGATGGAGATTCACCGGCATCGGAATGGCTCCAACGACAGGTTCTCATTTCCAAGCACCCCCGAATCCCAGGATCCCGACTTGGAGTTTGAGTTCGGGTGTGCAACCCCGGATTCGCCCTCTGGCGAATCCAACAAGAACTCGCCAGCTGATCATCTCTTCTTCAATGGCAGGCTCTTGCCGCATTCTTTCCCATGCAAAACCATGACCAATGCCATCGTCCCGCGTGCAGCGAGCAGAGCGAGCAGCGTGAGCAGCGTGAGCAGCAGGGACTCGATGTCGCTTATGTCGTCCAGGAGCAACAGCACGAATAGCAGCCGGAGCAGCAGCTGCAGCAGCACGAGGAGGAGCTCTTCTGACAATACCGAGAGAGCCAGAGCGCCAGTGTTGATGTACCAAACCAGAATTTCGTCCAACAACCCAAGCAATAAAGCGAGAGATCAGAGAAGAAGAACTAGTCAATCTGTGGCTGCTCAAGTGTACGGGACGTCTCGTAGGTGGCAGTTCATCGCGCCGGTGCCGCCTTTGAGTCGCGAGGGCTCTTGCTCTTCTTCTTCTTCTTCCTCGAGGAGGGGGATGAGGAAATTATGCGAAGGTGTTGTGAGAGAAGAAGTGAAAAGGATTAAGGAAAAGGAAAGGACTAAGACCGGTTTTGGAAAGAAATTGATACGTTCGTTCTTGTTGTCCTGCATGCAGTGCCATGCAATGGAAGTCGAAACCTCTAGGAGAGAAGATGTTTTCAGAGAGTTGTGACCAAGATCAACCTCCAAAATTGGTCCATGGTGTTTCTTTTCTTTTCTGCTTTTATTTGGGTTGGTTGTCTCGTCTCCTCTTGATTTGATATAAATTGGCTCTCTCAATTCACATTAATGTGATTATAACTGTTCCTTGAAATACCCAAAAAAAAAAAAAAGAAGTGCGGTCCTCTTACTTCGAAACTGGGTATAATCAATCTTCTGTACCCAGACTGCGTAAAAGGGAGCTGGTCTTTTCATATCTATGCATAATTCAGTTTGATAACTCTTTAAGGCACAAATAAATCGAAAGGCTTTGATACTCGTGTTATCGATTTTTCACAGGCTACATAACCTGTATTTAGTTGTGGAGCTTATTCGGAGGAAGATATTAAGGCCTTGCAAAATGGTTCAATGCCCAATCCGTTGTTGACCGACTGTTTGTGAATCCTACCTGTTCTTTGGCTTGGCAGAATCTATCTAGCAAGAGAGACTATGGTGGAAATGGAATGACATAGGATTACAGAATTTAACATGATTCGACCTATTATTACAGGACTTTTCTATTCTTTTAGCAACGAGAAAGTCTACCTTAAGGTCATATATTAAATTCGTTATCTATATAATCAATTCACTATCTAGATCGAGACGATCTGCATAAAACAGTGAAGGAATTTGTCGTTTCCTCCTGCCTGCAATCCTTTTCTTCGCACCGCAAGATGTCATGGAAACGTCACATCGGACCGGTCAAAAATCAACAAGTTCCTCTCTAACTGGTGTTGCATTGAAAATGGAGGTAGATAATGGGATACTGATACGAAAAAGACAGGAAGATTATACGGGACAACGGAAAAGGAGAAACGTCATCGGTTGGGGAAGGTCCTTCAACATGGCCCACGGGCAGAGCTTTTCTGATAGCACTCGCACAAACCATTTCCCGTTTCTCAATCGCTAGTACAAAGAACGTCGCTAATCTCTCAAACGGCCAAGGAGAAAAACATAAAGGAAGAAGGAAAAGGATCAAGCCAAAATACGTAGACAGCAGAAAGATGTCACAATCTGTCTCGTCTTAAGCTGGGTCAATCCCTCGATCAGTCCCATACATATGATGTGGATTACGAGTGTTCAAAGATGATATGCACCAGAACATCAGAACAACCAACACCATTTCAAACACATAAAACTAATCCGCCCGAAAAAAAAAACACATAAAACTAAAACTTGCTATTTGAAGCTCACATAGATGATGACAGACGTGAAACTTTTTGCACCAAGCCAAAGACAAAATAGAAGAAGAGCTAAGATGTTCAGACCAAAGATCAGATAGGATTAAAGGGCAAGAAATGAATGTTAAAGTCTCTAAGGTATTGGTGCTAAAAGCTGGAGACAGCAAAAACTAACCTTAAAAACAGAGAATTCATCACGAGGAAATTAACAAGAATAATTTTATGCCTAGATACATTGTCTCTCCGTCATCTCATCCTAAGGTAGACCCTTCAAAGCTACTCCATGAAGGTCTCCATATCAGAATACATCCCAGGTTCAGGCTGGTGATCCACAGGAGTAGACGAAGAGGACGCCATTCGTGCAGGCAACGTAAAGCTCCTTTTGAATTTGTTCTCCATCTTTCTTGCACTCTCCGCATGACTATCCAAGCTCAGGAACTCATTGGAATTTGTTGCGCCCGAATTTTGCATATTGGAGGCTTCTGGATTGGGGCTTTTCCCCTCCAGAAAAAGAGAGTGGTGGCTTTGGTCCGGCTTGCTTCCTAGACCCTCGGGGTTAAACAATAGCTTCGCATCATCGCTCCGCCCTGTGAGAGCATTAAAGAATGACAACCCATTTGGCCATTTGATGTCGTTGTCGTGTTCCCCCATCATATCTTCTATCCGAGGAGTTTCGGACGAGTGAGGGAGGAGGAACATGTGGGTTTCGTCTTTCGCTTGAGGAAAGCCGAGCCTAGCCGAGTTTTGGAAATGAGGATTAGAAAGCATGGAAGCAGGGGCAACTAGAGGCCTTTGGCCCCAGTTGAAGAGTGGAGGAGGACGGATCGGAATCGTCGACGGCTTCGAAGGAATGGCTGAAGAAGAGGAATTATTTCTGTTTGAAGCGAAAAGCTGGGAGAGATAAAATCCGGATTGGTAGCCAAGGGATTCAAAAGTGTGCCTCATTCGAAGCACAAAGTGGAGGTCCTCAGGTATCTGGCAAAAAGAAATTGTTCCCTCAATGACATTGAACAAACAAATTCACTGCTCATCCGGTTTTCTCATCCAAAGTAAATTATGTCTGCTTTAGCAAAAAAACTAAAAGATAAGATCCAGAGACTGAAAATCCCATTCCAAACAAGTATGTTTAACTTACAATCTTGCAGGAGCCCAGTTGCAGAAGGCCATGGCCAGCTTGTATTACAGCAATGGTCTGGTCAAAATGAGTAGAAGATGAGAGAAGCAAAATCATAGTCATTCAAGATGGGCATATAGATAAATCATATACATCATTGTATGTACAGTTAGACTAGCCAAAGCAATCTGAATGTTCTAACCTGAATGCCTGACTCAAACTGATCAGTCCATTCAGGAGGAAGCTGCAGCAGATAAAAATCGAAATGAAGTTACTACTAATCCTTTTCGAAGGGAAGTAGGACTTCTAATGTCGCCAACATACGATTATGATTGAAATGCGAGTTCACAAATTTGTCACAAGAAAAAACATCAGAGAAGCGCATTGTAGAACATACAGCATCGAAAGAACTTTGCCAGTAATTGGAGATGTTCGGCTCAGACTCGGTAGGTTCTTTGAAGACCCATTTGTGGCACTTATCTGAAGCAACCTTCCCCATCAACCTATTCCAAACAAGCCAAACAAATCAAGAACACCTCCGTAAGATTGCTCCTCCCATTTCCTCTGAAATTTTTAGCTCCCACCCTCCAGAAAAGAAGTCACAGAGAGAGAGAGAGAGAGAGAACCAATATTACCAAACACCTACCCAGTACCCACCCTTCTCCGTAATTATACAACTGAATGGACATTTTGCTGAAGGCCTTCCTCACAGGATCCTCTCCGTCCATCTCTTCCAAACACTCCCCTACTCTTCCTCGGCAAAATCCATCTTCCCACATCAACATCCTTCAACCACATAACACACAAATTTCCACAAGCCGATCAATCAATCACAGTACATGACCTGGCCTTTGTGTAAAATTCATAGGAACAAACACCCACACCAGTTAAGATTGTTAATCTCTCTGTAGACCCATCATAAAATGTCATCTAATTTCATGTTATACTTGAACAAACATTTAAGAATCATCAGTAGATTATTTTTTTCCCCCTGCTTTTACCCTGCCTCGGTTTTTCATACCACGGTAGAAATAGAGGGTTATGGTTTTTCGGAAAATCAGAAGAAACAAAACCCCTAACTTCTTACTTCTTTTTCTTTTGAACTTGCACCAAAAGAACTGAGAAGCATGAGATGCCTCTAATTTTGTTCTCAACATGCTCTGCCATCTCTGCAACTAGAGAGAGAAACAGCGGGGGAAGAGAGAAAGAGAGAGAGAGAAGACTCACAAGCTGCCGTTGTCATCACCAACCTTGCAACCATTTCCACCCCTCACTCTCCTACAATAAATGTAAGGACACCCATTTAAGGAAACAGCTCAGAAACCCAAGCAAGAACCCACCCACAAACCAAAAGACTTGCACAGAGAGAGAGAGAGAGATAGACATACGGACGAGGACGGATGGTCCAGAAGACAGAGTAAGTCCAGTCAGAGTTGAGGCAGACAGTCCTGAGGGCCTCATGAAGTGCCATCATCCCCACAGCTTCTTTACTCCTATCTGTTACTCCTCCTGAGCCCACCATTTTTTCCTCTCTCTCTCTCTCTCTCTCTCTCTCTCTGTCTCCCTCTCTCTCTCAAGAGACCCTTCCTCTTTTAGCCTTCCCCCCCCCTTTCCCCTCAGCTCCCTCACAGCCTGAGTCTGCACTTGTTGTTCTCTCTTCTTTTCTTGAATGTTGCTTCTCTTCCTTCTCCTCTCCTCTCCTTCTTCTTCGTTTCTTACTTGTACCTCTGCTGCCTCTCTGGTTTTAATTAACCAATAAACAAGACCCTGAGACTGAGAGAGAGATGCCTTGTGTTTGTTGTAAATTTTTATTCTATCCCTCCCCTCCTCCTTTTTAATTGCTTGGCAACTCTGCAAGGGGTTAGCAACCTCAGAAGGAGACTCCGCCCTTTCTTCATCTTCTAACGCACACTCTCTCCGTTTGTCCCTTCTCCCCACCCTTTGTCCCTTGCAATCCGCTTCTTGTAATATTCTGGGAAAGTGAAAGCATGCGATGGTTAAAAGGATTAAAAAAAAAAGCACGAAAACACAACTCGATGCTAACTGTAACTATTTAACCCAAGGAAAAACCGGTGGGGTCTCTCTCTCTCTCTCTCTCTCTCTCTCTCTCTCTCTAAAGTGACTAGGAAGCTGTAAAAGGGGCGAGAGAGAAGGGGGAGCCCAAAAGGCCAACCCCACACCTGCCCTCGTTCGGGAAATGTTGGGGGTCCCTTCCTTTCCCTTGGGTGTGTGCACAGGATTCGGTTGGGTTCGTCTCTAAAGTCTGACCTAATATCTGCACTGCCCTGTGGCTTTTCATTCCCAGCACTGTATCGTTGGATCAACGAAGAGGTCAAGCCACTATTCAGTATTCAACCACCCTCTCCTCTGTTTCCCCTACCTTCTAAAAGAGAAACTCCTCAGGATTTTCACTGTGATCACCGTCAGGCGTAGAAATCTTTCCCTGACATGTGTCATCAGCCCTATTTCTCCTATAAGCATAATCTCCGCCGGCGAAAAAGCACGAGCGTATTTCCGTGTCACGTTACATTAACACGTGAACTAGATAAATTAATCGGAAGTGAAGGACTTCGAAACTTTAAAGTTAGACTGAAATTACGTCGTCATACAAGTAATGTGGTTGATTGGTAACACCACGTTTTATATGCGATAATTATGTAAGAAAAACTCTCTCATCTTCAATTAGTGACGTGATAATGTGAAAGCGGTCATGACTAATAAGAAATTTTTTTGCCATAGTTCGTTTGATGGTGCATTCATATAATCTCCTAGCCTAACTTTTGCGAATAACAATAAATACAATTTTATGATCTAACTAAAGACAGATCACCGGTACAGTAATCGCCGATTCGTAAGAAATTCAAACTACTCTCTTTTTGAGCTTGCTAAAGAGTCATATGGAATAAAAAGTACACCCAAAACCTACCCATCTTAGGACGCAAAATTCTAGTCGCCACGGCGTTTCTTTTGTTGTTTGGACCATAAGAATAGTTTCCCTAACTCTTAGGACAAATGCCCTCACCTTTAGTTCTCGTCACTAGCTACTTGGTTGACTGTCAAGGTCAAGACTCTATGTGCGTGTAAGGAACATTCATCATAAGAATTACTGATCACTTTTATATATGTCTTTCATGTGGTTACAACTTTGAATCATGTCATTTGAATATATATTTAGAACGTACAAAGCCACTGGACATTCTTTGTCTAGTTTGCTTCATTTAAGCAAAGTGAATACACATTATATGAGATGTCCAAAACTGTACTCGACTCGAGAGATTGAAGTGTAAACTCTATCTTCAGTCGCTCAATTTAAAATGCAAGGGTTCGTCTAACCTAACTTGCAAACTCATCAAACAAGCGCAACCTCAGCTCAAACTCGCGATCTACAAGACAGATGAAAGTTAATGAATGGTTTCACACTCTGTTCTTTTGCTAGCGAACACAAAGATATGGAACCCATCAAGTTCTTGAACTCTATCTGATCAAAGTTGTTGCTCGACATGGTCCATACTCGGCCTATGATCCGACAAGAACCGAGCCAGTTCCGGAGGTACGGCCTTTCGAATAGCCCGCGACCGACTCGACTCGAGCCATCGACATCTTCAATAGGAAAAACTTGCAGCACACGCAACACCGTTTCAAGAGAGGGGAAAGCAACCTGTTCAACATTTTCGAAGGACCCCCCTTTACTTCTCTGCAATTTTCTTATCTTAGGGGTCATTATTATAAGCGAAACGCCACGCTGGGGTTTAAACGAGGGAAAAGGCACCGAGGCAGGAGGATAACTGAGAGGATGGGGCTGGCATACAGAATCTTTACCAGTCAAAAGCGAGGAGAGGGGATTCGGAAGGGGGGGGGGGTTAGATTTGTTGTGAATATCTTAAAGTCATTATGATATTGTAATTAAGATATTGTAATTGTGTCAGTCGCAAGGACAGAAACTTTGGGTTATCAATGTTGAATATTGTGTACGGTCCAACGCGAAAGCCAACGCCTCTTTTTTGGGGGCTCGCGATTCCTTTTGCTCGCGACAATTCGCGATTGTCAATCTTGCCCTTTCAACGTTTCGGCATCTTCCGTTGTCCCAAACTCTCGATGTCATGCTTCTTTTACGAGCCCTCGCCGAGAACACGCAATAAAAAATACGATACCTGCACCGATTAGCTAAAACTTACCATCGTTCAAAAATCTAAATCAATGTATTATTAATCAATTATGATATATTAATCATTTTACACCGCATAAATTCTTCGATATAAGACTTTTTTTAACACAAATCATGAATGACTCTCGGCAACTTAACAGGTCGTCCGTGATGGCTCGGAAACAGATGTACATGCATATTAAGGCTGCTCAAGATACCTATGTGTTCATTCATATGAGCAAATACAAAAAAAAATTTATGTTTTAAGTTACTTAATTAAGTACTCACTTTCATCATATTACCTCTATTCATTTGTATGGTGCTTCATTTTGACAATAACTTTTCCTATTGTATAGTTATAAATATAATAAGGTTTTTATTTGTTTCACGGAAAATATTTTTCAATAAGTTATTTTTCAGAAAAATGACAATATTTTCTAGTGTGTGGTTGAAACCTAAAAATGAACTGGAAAATATTTTCAGTTGTTCGATAAGAAAAATCAATTTTCCTAAATTGACATATATTATTCGAGCACTAGCAATTTGCCATAAACAGCCTGGGAACCGAGTACGGTTGTCAAGGTCCTGAGTTTGGCCTTGATGGACCCCAACCAGAGCGCCAGGGCATGGGGCACGGGCTCCGGGGTCCTAATCCCAGCCTTGATGGAACTAGGCATGGGTGCCGATGTCTCAAGCTTGGCCTTGATTGACCCGAGCAAGTGCCAGCATCCCGGACCCAGCCTTTATGGACCCGAGACCCTCGATGGACATGGACGCTGGTGTAGGGGACCCGAGCATTGGTACCGAGGTCATGGTCTTGGCCTTCATAGACTCGATTCTGGGCTCGAGATCTCGAGCTCGAGCGCTGTGGACCTAAGCCCGTCCTCAAAGGACCCGAACCCGGGTGTTACGGATCCAAGCACGAGCATCGAGGGAGTCGGACAATGGTACCGGAGTCCTAGGCCCGGCCAGAGGCATCGGTGTCCCGAGCCGAATCTCTGTGGACCCCGAGCTAGAGGAAATACGATGATCCCACAAAAATCAATTGAAGCAGGAACCCACTTCTGTCATTTCAGCCTCCTCAACTCGATGACGGTGTGCTCCTGTGGGCGAGGAAGGAGTGGCAATTTGAAAACGATTAATTAATTAATTAATTTAATTTAAAGGATACTGGTAGAATAGAATAGAATAGACCGGAGAACGGCAGTACCTTAATTTAAAAATAAAAAATAAAAATTTGGGGAGGTCTTTTTCGGTGGGGGCCTTAGTTTAGTGTGAAGCTGGAGGATTATGGGGTCACGTGCGCACGTGCCGTGGCAGCGAGTCGGTGCATCGTTCCACATTAAAAAAATAAATAAATAACCCGGGGAAGCGCACGAATTGCGGGGCTCTGTGTCCCCTACATTCGACATCCCCACCGCCCCCCCCCCCCACGCGGGACACGAGCCCTCTCCCCCACGCGCCGCGACGAGGGCGCCACCCCACCGGCGCCGGGGGGAAGCCCCACGTAGGTAGGGGGCGCGCGGGCCCCGCCGGCGCCGCGGTGGGGCCCCTTGACGAGCAAGACCCGCGCGAGCGCGTGGTGGGAACGGGAGCGCGTGGGGAGAGGGAGGTTGGTGGATGGGTGGGGGGGTGGGGGGGGGGGGCGAAGAGAAAAGCGAGGCCAATCTATCTGGAAAAAAAAAAAAAACCGATAATTTCGTGCGGGCTTTTATAACTCCGCATTGACCGCCCCAGGGACCGCTCCAACCCCACGACCGTATCTTTTGTGGGCCCCCACCTCCGTATCCCCCACCACCCCCTCCCCTTTTTTCATAAATTTTATTTTATAATTTCGTTATATCCCATTTTCATTTACATTTTGTAAGTCACCGCGTGTACCATGTGCCGTGCGTAAAAAGAAAAAATCTGCGACCCGCCCGCCAATTCTTATCAACACCTTACCCGACCTATCGAGCCCGAAAGCCTGAAAGACTGAAAGACGCGACCACATACACGGCCGACCTTTGCAATCGGACCCCCCCGAAAATCATTATACATAATGCTTTCTCACGGTGCCCGACGTGGATATTACAATCGGGGATTAGTCGCGGTTCTATGGTAGTTGTGTCCCATGCATTGCTGATCATCCACGCATCCAGTTCGTGCTTGGAATGGTGGATTCTGGAAGACGCAAGGAAATAAGATTAGGAGCAACTTGTCGTGATTATTTATATCCCCACCATCGGATGCCGACACCGGTCGCTTAATATTTTAAGAGCTGGCCCTCGTGCGTCTAGTAATTACTCAAAATCAAGTCAATAAGCACAAGGCAAACGTCACGCTAGAAAACGCCACTAATCAACCCCTGGAAGAAAGAGGCGATCGTCCCCCTGCCGGAGCAGCTATCGGTCCGAACCTGAACGGCGTGAGCAAACGGGGGCGGGCATCCTTAGCTTTCCATCGCGACAAAGAGGGCAGTTCCTGGACAAAACCGGATTCGGCCCATTTGGTCCGCTGCTGATTTGAATGAACTGTTCATGAGCAGAAACCTTCGAGATGTGATGGGCAACAACCATGCTACTACTAGATGTGAGCACACACATAATTCGTGCGTTCCAGCGCCACCAAGCGTAGGAATGGAGAATGGGTAACAAGTGAAATTAAGGGTCCAAGAAAACTGTTTCCGGAAAATTATTTTTCGACATTTTGATGTTCGGACGACGGAAAATCGACAGATATACGGAAAACTTTTGCCATGGACTAAGAACAACAAGTTTAGATTGGGGGCAAAAAGACTTTCTTTTTTGACAAGAAGAAAATCACTTTTTTCAAACTAACAGACAAATGAAAATTAATTATTTTCCTTGAAAATGACTCTAACGTAAACCATTTTTCTTTTGCCATCAAATTTTCACTGAGATGAATCCGCCCTAAGTGAAGATCCGCGCACAGTCATCGAAATTCACCTCCACAGGGAGTCTGAAATAGATTATTCGAAAATAAGAGAAAAATCCAATAGCAAGGGGGAATCTGGTGGGGGAGGAGGAGTGTTGAGAGCGTCCTTTTCGATTATCTATCATTGTGTGACATGATTACAAAGTTAATGAAAAAAAAGTACTTTGTCCGGATGCGCGCATTACATTAGGTCCAATATAAATTATTATCATTTGTTGCGCCCGTGGCCTTTTTCTCCAATCCAATGGACGGCGAGGTATATTGACGTGATCATTTGGCTTCCATCGTTCTCGCTTTTCTCCACACACCATCATCTTCGGGTCGCCTGAAGTGTCCGTTTTTCTTCTCTAGTAAAGTTGAACTGGCCCTTGTTTGTACACCATTGCCATTTGCCACGATCTTAATGACCACGTTTCGACACCCACGTTTCCAAGTTGTGCTCTCGCCTCTAATTCCCTGTTCGCGACGGGTTTCCTTCGCCCCGTTCGAGAAAGCCAAAATGGGGTTGTCGAAGTTTTCAATCTAGTTGACCGTGGGTGAATTATTTTTCCCAAAGAGCCCGGTTTCCATCACGTTGAGACCGACTGGCATGGACGCCTAGACATGCCGCAAGGGTCAACGTAACACAGGAGTCGCCACGGACAGGGACGTCAACAGATCCTTGCATGGAACGCGCGGGGGGTTCAGCAAATCCAAGGGCGTGTTGGTTAAGCCAATTCCAGTCCAATCATGCAAAAGCTTCAACCAGAAAAATTCTCGTCCAACTCGCTCCGAAATTCATGCATCCAGACTGATCTCGCCGTAACGCTAGCTAGCTCTAGAAATCTGTAATCTAGTATATATGTACGAACGCAAAAAAAAAAAAAATGGGAAAAAGAACCATGATGTGCGATGTCTTAATCATATGTAACGTGTCCAAGCGAGAAAACAACTGGCTTTGAGAGTGCCCGTATAATTCATAGTTTGACTGGAATTTGGATCACTCGTAGTTTCCTTGTGGTTGAGGAGGAGATAAGTTAATATAGTTTCTAAACACGTCGCTGTGAAGAAGAAATCCAAATTCTTATGACGCGCCATCAAGAAATTGATGTGCTCCTAATCTTTATATTGCCATCTGTGTGTTTTATGTGGCCGAAGGCCCGCCGTTCGCGCTCAGCACAGAGAGGACAAAACTGGACTACGAGCGGGTGGAGCGAACAGTGTTACGATCTCTTCAATCGATTCTTGAGATCAAAACTTTTGTCCTAACTTCCACTTTGAGCTACTGTTCTCCAATGCGGCGGAGTTCCGGGTCAAAGATGAAACCAACAAACTTGGGAGCTGACGGGCTCGAAACCTCAAAACCCTATTGTCACTTTACCGGTCTTGCTTTGAAGAAACGTAGGGACGTTGGTCCCAGGTCGTGTGTTGGATCTTCGTGCCTATGATTGTGCGGTGAAATGCGACACTATCGAAACCCCTGAAGAGTCAAAAGTTATAGAGATCAACCGATGGAGTACTTGTGCGACATGCGATGAGTGTTTACTGCCTTGAAATGCAATGGAACATGTGTTCAAAGTCATTACGAAGATGCCCGGTGACTATTTGTAGCGTTGGCAAGTTTTGTCAATGGTCGCGTTGAAATAGCGAGCACATGAGTTTCGTCAAATTTGACCTTTTAGATTTATTTTGGAACGTGTATTTGCTAGATTCATTGAATCTTGCACGGGTTTATATAGTATCTCATTTTGGTAGGTTTAATGACAATTGGTGCGGTGGAGTTTACATTGCGAGTCACATGAGTTGATTATTCCAATGCACATTATGCCGGTAATTCAAGATATTGTACGTGATGTGTATGAATTTATGGTTGTAAGACAATTGGTGCGGTGGATTTTACATTGCAAGTCACATGAATCAATTGTTCCGATGCACATTACGCTAGTAATTCAAGCGATCGTGCATGAATTTATGGTTGTATAAGGCGGCCGGTTATGAATAAGCCCTATATGTATAAGAGATAGACATCGCGATGGCAATATGCGGACTCGATGAAAAGATTATAGCAGATTCATGGGGTTGAGACGATAGACTTCTAATTCAATCTTTATTCCAAAGAATCTGAAAAAGAAAAATTATCAACCTTGTTTTATATTCAAAAGACGTTTTCTGGGTTTCAGAAAGAAGATTCTATTGGCCTTCTAAGAAAAGAGACGTATGTTAGGGCAATTTTGCATCTTGTTTATGGATAAATTTTGTCGACCGGGTTGGCATATCATTATCTCTACGAGGTAGCCTTAGTAGCCAAACCTCGAGCTCAAGCAAAGTCCCGCAAATCTAATGAATCGTGTAAGATAAGCGAGGTAGGACGTACGGCAAAACACGACATCGTTTTACACTTGATGACAAGGATCGAACCGGTTGTGTCATATAAATTCGCACAGACATGAGTTCCATTCTTCAACCAGAGAAGCCAACCCTATATAGGTGATCATTAAGGTTCGTTTCCTCGCGTCAAATTCCAAACCTAAACGAAGCGAAATGAGGCACAAGCGCATATCAATCCCTCACGAGCGAGAATCTCTTTACCGTCTGTTCACCTAGCACGCATGAAACTACATTGCAAACACTGTTCAAAAGAGTCGTTGGGTCGCAATGAATGCGAGTAGAGGAACCCACTCTTGAATGCTGTTCAGTCAAAATGGAAATGAAGCAAAAGAGATTGGACATGGAATCGAATTCTTAGGGATGGAAACTTTGTTCTCCCCCCGTGTTTATGCCCACATTAGTTACGCCTGGAAATGAATTATTATTGTTATTGAGATTTATGTTTGTAATTACTACAAAAGAAAAAAAAAAGCGCGGGGCATCGGCAATTGTGAATGAAAACGGTGAAAAGGAGTTTTGAATGGGTCGAGATGAAAGTGTTGCACAAAGATTTTATCCAGCTCGACATCATTGAATTGTTGTAAAGTGGGAAAAACAATGAACTAATGAAGTAATGATCTATTTGTTTTCAAAAAATGAATGATTTTTGAAAATATTTTCCTAAAAATAGTTGCTCTTATCACTTACTAAAATGAATTAATAAAAAAATACATTCTTCGTACACGAAAATGTTTAGACATATCTTGTTGTTGATAATAAAGACTTTTTTCGTCGACTAATTATTTCAAGCGATACAAACGATCATTTTCTATCCAAATTATTCATTTTCAGCGAAACAAATGGAGCCTAAGAGAATACGAGACAGTTGTCCAAAAGGGGAGAAATACATGGCTACTTGACAATTCCTAGAGTAAATCACTTCCTTTCCATCTATATTGATGTATGGTTATGACATATTTTTAAAAGTAGGCCTTGATTTTTTAATAACATGATCTAGAACAAACCTCTAGATTGATGTTGCCAATGGTTTACCATGTGAAACACCAGATGATTATAGCTCGCTCAACAAGGAAAAACAATGTGCAGTTTGCTGCTTATTAGGAACAACACCGTAGAGTTCTTCTTCTTCTTCTTCAGCTTAAAGCTTTGACTTAGCCTCATCGTTTTCTTTCTAGGGCTCCACAGCCCACTATCGACAAATTCAGATGGGCTTAAGCATTTTCGGGCTGATCATTAGTGCCTAAATTGGGCCTTACGTCTGTTTAGTCTCAGGCGATACTCCCCCTCCGAAGCTAATTTCCAAGCTACGAGTCAGTTTTCTCCGAGTGGATAAAGGGAAAAGTGTCAGAAAAGTCATAATCCCATTGTATTTGTGCAATTTAGTCTTAAACTTTTTAATTGTAATAATTTTGTCATAAACTTTTTGACGGGATGTCAATTTAGCCCTAAGCCTCTTGAATAGTGCAATTCAGTCCTTCGGGCTAAATTTGGCCGGACATTGCTAATGTGGACATTAGTTAGTCTACATGGCTCAGCGCTGACGTTGATAACTTTTAATAATGTTTTAAAATCTTTGAATTTTTCTTTTTTATCTTTTCTTTCTTTTTTCCTCTCAGCCCTTCTTCCTCTAGCCAGTCATCGGCCAGAGGTCAGGGAGGAAAAGAAAACAAAAGAAAAGAATAAATCAATCAATCAATAAAAAATATTGAAATATTATTAAAAGTTGTCCACGCTAGCGTCGATCGCCAGTCGACGTCCATGTTAGCAATATTCAATCAAAATTAACCGGAATGATTGAATTGACATTACGTAAAAAAGTTTAGGATTAAAGTGGCACCAAAAAAAGGTTTAGACTAAACTGACACAAATGTAATAGGTTTATAATTTTTCTGACACTTTTCCCAATGGAAGACAATAGAGCACATTCCTTCGATATACTTCGTTTTGGTTATATTTTAATCGCGTGAAATTCGCTCTTTAATATTGCATTGATAGGCTACCTGTACCGTCATTAACTCGAGCGGTTAGTTAAGTTTAAACATTTTAAGTTACCATTATAACCGGTAATGGGGATTTTGTCTGCGCAAAGAAAGGGAAACAAATAAAAGCGACGCGACCCGCGTACCACAGATTAATCGAGATGAGTAACACCTACCGCAAAGTTTATCTTGAACTACCAGAGATTTATCTTATAATATAGCGTTTTCTCCGGCCACACATTTTCCCGTCGACACAGATTACGCTCTTTGAATTTGCCTTTGCGGGAATCTCTACCGCGTCACGGGGTCGAATTTGGATTGGAGACGATGAGAAGTCCGACAAATGCCGACCTCAACTCGACGCGGTAAATCAATTCCGGCTCGCTAGATGATTAATGGGGAATACGAGCAAATTCCGTCTCCTGGCTTCGACGTTGATGGCTTAGCAAAGGCCCATGGGAATGGGGGACCGAAACGAGAGAGAGACCCGTTCCTGAGGAGGTAAAACGGAAGCGTTGCCGAACGTCAAATTGTCGAAACTTTGACCCTCCTCCTCCTTTCTCCTCTGCACTTCTATTAATATAATATATATTGTATTTTATAATCACAGCGTAATATTAAAATCCATATTGATAATTAAACAAAACAAAACAAAAGGAAGAGAAAAAAAAAAGAGGAAAAGGCGGAGCAAAACTAGGAGCCGGCGAGAGCGGTTTGGAGGGAGACAGCTCACCCGACCAAAGCTCAAAGCAAGCCGCCCAATCCGGAACGGGCCACCCACCAACCAAAGAAGATGCCCGACGCCTTCCGCCACCCCGCCTTCCACGTGGCGATCTCACGCCCGACGTCGTCCAGCGCGCGGCGACGAAGCGGCGTCAACATTAACATCCCCAAACCGTGTCATCTCTACAAGTTAATGTCAAATCGGTCGAACCTTAAGAATAATTATCGTTTTGAATTGTCGCATTCGAGTACTCATTTTAGATGGGTCTTTTTTTTTTTAACGAGTACTTTGAGGTGTTCGTTACGAAAAAAAAATAAAAGGCAGGTCGTTATCGAAATACCGTCTTTCTCGATTTGTGCTCGACCGGTACATTAGTAATAAAATTTATCTTTTGCGAGGCATAATCCGAAAGCGTCAGCAAGTTCTAATTAAGATAATCCGGACTACGTTATGCGAAGCCCATTCCAGCTAGGTGAGCGGTCGAATTCGGCGGCATATTCTGGGGCGAGGGAGATACGAACAGGCAAAAGCTCGCACGCATGGATGTAGAGAGAGAGAGAGAGAGAGAGAGAGAGAGAGAGAGAGAGAGAGAGAGAGGCAGTGTAGGGATTTGGGCGCAGTTGGTCTTCAAATTAATTTTTTTTTTATAAAAGTGACGAAAATATTCGATGTAGGTCTTGAAGTTGGAAGGGGTCTAAAGCATCGATTTTACTTTGAATGGTAATTATCGCCCAAATTTTTTTTTGTTTTTATAAAAAATCACCAGCTCTCGCTTTTAAATCCTAAACCCGGTCCGAACAATTTGATAATTTTACATCACGAGGGCAAGATTCGGGACTCGAGTAAAAACCGGTGATTTTTTACGAGGCCAAAAAAAATATTCGGGCCAAAATTGTCTTTCGAGGTGAAGTTGGTGTTTTTCTTTTTTGAATTAGGCCCTTTTTATATTTCACAAATTATATATTTGTCCCGATTTTCCGACCACGGCTTAGTTAGGGGGCGGGAGGAGATTTTTTTTTTTGTTTTTTTTTTTGGGTCGTGGGGTGGGGAAGGAGATTCGCGGTGTTGATTTCTGTCGGGCGCGCGGGTCCCGCCGCTCGCACCGCGCCGACCCGCCGGCATTCCTGTCCATCCGTCCGTCCTCATCATACATGACAGAGCGACCGCGTCACGCTCCACCACCCACCGCTCTTGAAGGAAGGCCGGAAGGGAGGCGCGGGGTTTTGGCTACCCCATCACGTGATGCGATCCCGCGTGTCGCCCCGCGAGTAGGTGGCTGTCGTTTTTCCGGCACGCGATCGATGGGAGATCGCGGAGGGGGAAAATTGCCCGTGTGGGGGCTCTGCCGGGGATGATGATGATGATGATGCTGATGATGGTGATGGTGGGCATGGCGAAGCGAAGCGGTGAAGCTAGGCGAGTGGACAGAGGAGGAAGACGCGGGTCCCCCGCCCCACAAAAAGCCAGCCGCCGCGGGGCCCACCGACCCGACGTTATCGTGGTAGCCTTCCTCGCAATTTCCCCCCGATTCTTCTTTCCTTTTCCTTTTCCTTTTCCTTCTTCTTCTACTTCTTCTTATTTCTTTTCCTTTTTTTTTTTTTGCGGCTTTAAATCCTTCAGACGGTAGAACGGGTCGCCGGCATCTCGTTCGATTCTTTTTATTCAAACCCGAACTAAATTTATTCAAATGCTTCGATTTGTTGCCTCTTTTTTTTCACCAAATTTTCATGTAACTATCCGACGTTGTCTTGAAAAATGGACTCAACATCTTAGTGAAGATAAATTGCTTACCTAAAGATTCCTAACTAATCGTACCATTGTCGGATCCAATCGATTGTCAAACACACACAACCAAAAGTAAACACGAGCGTGCTAAATGCAGTTAATTCCTCATCCAAAATCACACCTTGACCTTCTTTTTTCAAGATATCGTATAGCACGTACTGAAAGCCCATGTGTAATCGTATCGTTGCCCTTTAAGTCGATGATGTTTAGCTAAACTTCGAATAAGTAAAGAACATTCAAACCCTTCATAAAGCGTCGTTCTTGCAATATCTATAGATATGTACGTGCGCGCGGGCGCTCGCGCTCTAGACACCCGAATTCAAAAGAACAAATTTACAAACACAAGATGCTCGTTCACGCGAGGCGATGGTAACTATTACTATATTCGATTAAACAGTGTCCTTGATTCGGAATAATTAAATCAGTACACGTGGATAATAGCACTAATTAGGGGGACCATGAACCCTCCCATCGCCCTTTTTTGCCCTCTTTTTTGGCAGCGCCGGTCGCTCGCGCTCATAAAGCGACGATAATGGGGCGACAATTAATGAAAAAGAAAGAAGGAACAAATACAATACGAGACCGGCGAGCCGAGCCGCGAGAGAATGCCACGTGACTGCAAGCCAAAAGCCGACATGTACCTCGTCAACACGGAAATTACTGCGTGACCCCGCCTCCCCGCCTCCCCGCCCGCCTTTCCAACCAGAAAAGGAAGAGCCGTCTCGCCGTCGGTGCCGCCTAACTTAAATAAGAAAACGATATTAGCCCTCGAAAAAGAAACTCTGAAAGAAAAAGAGAAACGTCGGATGGAACGCGTCCCGCGCGGGCCCCGCCTCCGCCTACCGAGCACTCGGCCGTCGGATCAACCCAAAAAGAGCGTCGAGATTCGTACCCAAAAGGACAAAAAAAAAAGCGCAAATCATGAGTCTTCCTCTGATCATCTCGTTCCCGGTCAAAGGCAGCGAAGGACCGAAGCCCCCACGCTTCTCATCATGAATCCTCTGTACGCTCCCTCAGCCCCTTTAATTATTGCTCCGTTATAATAATAAAAAATTTGGACCAAAAAAAAAAGGTCGGGCGCGAGTGCGGTCGTCGCACGACTGCGGGACCGACACGTGGCGCGAGAGCGGAGGCTGCTCTATCTTGCGCCGCATGTTCCGTGCGCATACGTTAAAGCCCACCCACGACATCGCCCGTCAAATCTTTCATTAGCTACATTGCCGGCACAATGTCTCGATCGTCATCTCCCAAGATAACTTCAGCCATAATTAAATTAAATTAAATAAATAAAAATAAAACATATTGATTTCTGCGGTAAATGCAGGATCCTTAGTCCTTATTTCGACGAAAAATGAAAAATTATTGCGGAGATTAGATAAAGTGGGGGGAACAAGATCAGAGCAAAGCAATTTCACAAAGACTACTAGATCCTGACGTTTTTCGATACCCGAAACATGTATTACAGGGAAGAAAAAGAACGCATGAATAATACAACAATTGAGAAACGCTTGCAGATTTCCCAGTTGCTAAAAAACTGGAGTTAAAAATTTATCATCGCTATATACATATTATCTAAAGTCATGGTTGTCGTCATCGTCGTCGTCAGCCACCGAACCGAAATTAAATTGTCAGGCTAATTTCCCTGTCTCTCTCTCTCTACATGGATCCGCTTTCCGTCCTCAGCTTCGAACCGCAGAAAACGAGAATCGCACCGAAAAACTCGCAAGTCCGCCGCCGATCAAAGACACCCCCCTCCGGGAGGAGAAAAAAAAAATCAAGCCACCTCGGGCGGCGGAGGCTGGTTGAGGTCGAGATCGAGGAACGATCTGCTGCTGCGAGGGGTCACGTCGGACTCCACGACGGACGACGAATCGGACTCGCTCTTCACCGCACCGCTCCCGACCGCCGGGAAGAACTCGCTCGCCGCACGGCGGCCCGGCTTGCAGTCCCTGGCGACGTTGCCCCCGAACGGGCCCCCGCGGGCGAAGACGTCGAAGAAGAGCACCGGGCGCGCCACCGGGACGACGGGGAAGCACCCGGCCGGGGCCGCGTACGCGGCGGCGAACGGGAAGCCGCCGAGGCTGAGGTCCAGGGCTTGCGCCGGCGGCGGCGGCGGTGGGGGAGGGGAGGCGTTGTCGACGGTGCTGCTCTGGCTGGGGCTGTGGGCGGCGCCGGCGCCGGCGCCGGCGACGACGAGCTCGTCGGCGGTGGGGAAGTTGGTCTTCGCCTTGGCGCCGCGGAACTCACGCGCCGCCGTGTCGTAGGCGCGCGCGGCCTCCTCGGCGGTGTCGAAGGTGCCGAGCCAGACGCGGGTCTTCTTGCCCGGGTCGCGGATCTCGGCGGCGTAGCGGCCCCACGGCCGCTTCCGGACGCCGCGGAAGCGGATCTCCTTGAGGCCATGGGGCCTGGGGCTGACGGCGACGGCGACGGCGACGGTGACGGTGACGGGGTTGGGCCTCTCTCGGGGAGCCATGATGATGGTCGGAGGCTACGGACTCAGTCGAAAGGGCGAGTCTTGGGAGGGGCGAAAGGGAAGGAGGAAGTCGCTGGCGAGGTGAGCGTGTTCTGCGTTTTGAGGGAAAGAAGGGGAACCGAGGGCGTGTAATATATAGAAGGGGGAGGGGGTGCGCGCGGGGTATAGAAGTTGCGGCTGGCGGGCGTGAGAGCCACGTGCCTGTCGGGGCGCGTTATCGGGGGGCGGTGGTGCTTGGCGTCTCTTGCAAGAGGCCAACCCAACTCTGAGTGTGCGCTGTGCTTTTCTTATTTCTGTTCTCTTCTCTCCTCTCTCTCCCCGTGGGGCGCGCGCACACTAATCCAGTGAAATCTGTCGTCTTAACCCGGGCTAGTTATAGAGCCTTTTTTTTTTTTCCCAACTTACAGCGACGTCCGAACGTGGGAAGCGTGTCGTTAATCGGGCGACATCTTCGGTATGTGTTGAGGGCGATTTCTGTTTTTTGCGCCCCCTGAAAACAGGGAGGTAAACGCATTCGTGATCGAATTTCGTTCTCTTGCTTTCGATTGAATTTGATTATTGAGCCTTCGCCTTCTTTTCTGAGGGCAGTAATCGTCATTTGGAATCCATAACAATTTGGTCTTTATAATTTAATTGACATTCACGAAGAATTGCTTCTAAGATCGTCATTTTTTAATTATCGTGCATACAACACGTATCTATAGTCGATTATGCCAGGCGTCTAACTATTACAATAGGTCCAGATAAGTAAACAATCCATGCACGAGCTTTGGAATTGAATCATTCTATCGTTTGTATCACTAGCCTGCTGAGAGTAAATGTCGTGCCCATACTAATTTTGTGCGCTTTTCCTAGTTTTGATTGTCGAAAAAGACAGTCGCATGCGACAGTTCACATTAGAGCCGTCGCTAGATATATGGTTTCAAGTAACGGTTATGATTTTTGCACGTCAAACCTAGTCTACGGTTTTTAGGAAAGACAGTCGCACGTCAAGTTGCTCATCAAACAATCGTTTCGATCATACCCACTTTTGGATTAACACAACTTTCATGTTAACTACGTGGTGCGTTACATTTCAATTGCATTAAGCTTCAGCGATTAACATTAAAGTCGTTGATCGAATGCAATTATTATAGAAAAAAAAATAACAGGCCCTTGGCCAAAGACCCGTGACCCCCATTGACCACTTCTCCACCATTGCCGACCCTTTTCGGAGCCCTCGTCGCCTGGATCCAACTCTCTTTCTATCTCTCTCTTAAATTTAGCTTATTTGCAATTTGTATAAAAAAATCATATATGGACAAAAACGACATCGTTCCAACATTATGTTTCATGTTTTAGTTACGTCATCACTACGTAGGAGAAAGAAAATATTAGGAAACGTTACATCAGAATTTTTTATCAGCCAAGTTAGACGGAGTTTGATAAGTTTTAGGATTAGATCGTATTTTTTGCAAGTTTTAGGACTCGATTGTACTTTCGTGACAAGTTTTAAGACTTAGAATGCACATATCTCTAAAATGATCGCGCAAACCTCTCTTTATGTGCTCAAGGCTTTTTGATTTCCCTACAAGTGGATTCCAAATCACTTGCATGTCCCCATCCTTCTAGAACCGTGCGCCGGATAGGCTAAACTTGCGTAACCCTAAACAATGCACGCCTTGTGATTTTTTTGACTTAAACTATCGATTCAGGGCTACAAAACCTCACTTAAAAGCTTATGTTAATAAGCGGAGAAGATTATATGTACTTAAAAGAGCAAATAAATCTCGTAAATAAGTAGGTGCAGTACGCTTTTTGATGTTTATAATTCGCGGATATAAAAGGTGGCTCGCCGTAATTATGGACGGAGAAAGTGTTTTCGGCTGTGGCTCCGCGTGGAGCGGGCGGGGGTCGGGGCGGGGCCCGAGGTGGTTTCGCCGAGCGCCGTGCGCGAGCAGGTTCGGGGGGGAGGGAAGTGAGGGTCACGCGCGCTGCACGTGGAGGTGGCGGCAGCGCCTACCCACCGCATCTTCGGGCAGCGTGATATTCCGGAGGGCGGGGGTGAGGCACTCGGCGGGCTCGGTCAACGAGGGGCTTTGACCGCCCACCCACGCGCGCTCTCGTAATTATAAAAAAAAGAAAAGGCAACCCGCCGCCCCCTTGTACGAAAATCCCCGCCTCCCTTCCCTCCCCCACGAAAAGCAAACCGATTTTTTGAACGGGGCTTCGCACGAGCCCCCGCGGCTGTCACGTGGCACGCGCTCTCGCGGCGCCCGGGGGATTTTCCCCATTTCGCCCCTTTAATTTATTTGCTTTAGCTCTCGGAATAATGTTAATACCATTGCAGAGGAGCGCGACCTTTTGCTTTAGCATTTTTTTTTTTAACATTCTCTTTCTTCATCTTTATTGTAAGGATGTTTAAGTGCTCCGATTTTCCGACGAAAAGCGACGATTTGGCGTCCCCAAAAATAAATAACTTTTTTAAATTTACGCGATCCGTCCTGATTTTTTTACGTCCTCGTCCGTCGGATGAATCTTGACTCTAGGGAAAGGAAAGAGGGAGGCTAATCTCGACCGTTTAAAATTCCAGGTCTTCATTGGGTTTTAAATTACTCTAGGAGGTCTAGGAGGAGAGGAGAACTCCTACATTAGACTAGGATTCCATGTTTGAAAGGCGAGGCAAATTATTTGTATACCTATGATGCATAACATAAGACGAGCCACGGACGGTGTGGGGATTTCTTTACGTTGCTATTTTCACGAGTGTCGAGAATGCATTCAATATATTTTTCTAGGCATGCTTAATAAGAAGGTATTTCGATTTTACCAGCAATTTAAATTTAGAATTTTATCAGTAAATAACTCTAGCACACGGATAAAAATATAAATTAAAAAAATATCCGCAGCCCTTAAATTCTTTTTGCTTTCTTGGGCATCAAATGCAAAAATTACTCACGACTCGAATTTCTCATCTTGTCAAGTAAATTATACGAATAGCGACGTATCTCCCGCGATGAAGGAGACGGATATACCGTAAATAAGAATAATATTCCCCTTTTATACCAACCCGACGGCTTTTGTTTTCGCGATTCCCAACATCTGTCGGCACTGTCCGTCAGCTTTCCCGCCGCGTGAGGCGGATCAGCAGAGATGCCGCTCCTTTTTTTTCTTTTTTAAATTCCCAACCCCCCGGAAAAAGGGATAATTCCAAAACAAAATACCGCCTTTACCCCCGCCCCCCAACCCTATTATTTAAAAAAAAGGACGCCTTTTCAGAGCGTGGTCCCCCGGTCCTCCTGCGCTGCTTTTTTGAACCGGTCGCGAGGGCGGGATCCGACGGCTGCGCGCGGCCCTCGGGGCGACACGCGTCGAGATCCGGCGCCCCGCGGACACGTGTGTTGGGGGGTGGAGTTTAAGATATTGTTGGCGACGGCGTGGTCCCTTGTCCCGCGGCCTGCGCTGCGCTGCTTGTTCCTTCCCTCCGTCATTAAGAAAGCCCCCCAAACAGCGTGCTTGTCCAATACCGCCGATTTGGATTGAAATTTCCCACTTTTTAATATTTATTTAATTAAATTTGGCTGCGTACGGACTGCTGGGACGAATGGTTCTAGGTTCCGTTACAGGTTCCGGAGTCTATTAGGTCCTCTAATGACCATCATTAACAAAAAAATATATTAAACATTAATAAAGTAAAAGTCTCAATCATAAATATCGCCGGAAATGGAAGTTCATATTCGTGGTTTTAGATTACACACTTATCACTGGATACCTTGGAATGTCGCAGGATTGCGCGAAAATATAGAGCAAGAAAAACACAAAGACTTATTTCAAATACCAGTCACTTAATTGTCAGAACAACTTCGCTAGTTTTCAAAACCCGAAACCTATCCTAGAAACCGAAACCGGATAGGAAGGACCCTTACGTACTGCGACCTGTGTAAAATTCGAAATTATTTTCATGCCTAATATATTTTCTAATTTTTGTTTAATTAAGCTCATTATAATTGCTTAATTATGTGTGTCACCTCCATTCTAGCCGATTCATCTTGGCTTAATTAAATCGAGGGAGAGGCAACAGACGCAGTTGTAGCATGGAAAAGAGTCGAAAGAGGTTTTCTTCTTTGAAAGGTTCGGAGATTCAATTTCAGTTAAATTTTTTATGGGATAATGATACAAACAGTCTCCAAAATTTAGTCCAATGTGTAATTTGATATCTGAACTTTTAATTTATTCAATATAGTCCTTGAACTTTAAGCAAATATTCATTGTAGTCCCTGAAATTTTGGTAAATACTCAATTTATTCTCTGAACTATATGAAAATATTTAATGTAGTCGACTGTATTGAACATTTTCATATAGTTCAGAGACTAAATTAAAAATGTACCAAATGTTCAGGGATGATATTAAACAAATTAAAAGTTCAGGGACCACATTGAATAGTTGCATAAAGTTTAGGAATTGTATTCTACGAATTAAAAGTTCAGTTATTAAATTGCACATTATATCAAAGTTCAAAGATTATTTATGTCAACTTTTTCATTTTTTATTGGCGCCCCTACCAAAAAAAAAGGAAAAAGAAAAGGAAAACAAAGACCTTTTCTAACACGGCGACAGGGAACTTGCTGCTTTGGAATTATTGGGACGAACTGTAGTGCGCAGTGCGCACCATACTATCCGCCTACGATTCCTACGACGCGGTGGCGGCAGCTTCGTGTAGGGCGGGGCGCGTTGACGCATTGACTTTGACGGACGAGGCGAGACCCGGCGAAGTTATTTAACCTGACTCGTCGGCCGCCGCCATGCCGAGCTGGCGAAGTACGTAACGGGGCCGCCTTCCTCTTCCCACGGGATATACCAAAAAGGTTAAATCTCTGAAAGTCAAATCTCGACGGGACGAAATTATGGAGCGCAATCAAATTATCGGCTATCGGCAGAATTCGAAAAAAAGTCGAATTAATTTGGTTCGTCCCCTGAATGTGCCGTTGAAAAGCGATGGACTTTTTCCCCCTGTAACAATGATGCGGGCGCGTCCTATCACCGATCGGCACGAACATCGTGCGAAAAAATTCAGCAGCTTCCTTGTGCGAGATTGGTTTGTTCTGACAAAATGACCGTGTTCGTTCTATTTTGCGACGTGTTTTTTTTTTTTTGGGGGTCTTTTGCCTTGCTTCCGTATGCCAATGATATGATGAGAAGAGGGCGCGGATCGAAAGTCGCTCCATGAACAGAACTGCCTTTGAAATTGAATCGTTTGCTTGGACTTGAGAGATTAGAATGTGACGAGAACTTCTCAACCAAGCCATGCTACTCTACGCCTCATATATAGTCGCGCTCTGCCCGATTTTCAGAAAGCTCGTTCAAACCGGGAAATCATATGAAGCCCTGTCCCCATTTTCTTGCGACGAACCGGTTTCATCAAAATCGGGATATGAAGATCGAATGGTCGGACCGGGAGGGATCGAAGCGGGATGTTCGAACCGGTTGAGAATGGAAATAGGCTCCGCCTTATCTGGTTAAAGCTTGGGACTGCATGGTTGGGCTTCAGTCTCCGGGCATATTGATTTTGAAAATGCTTTGGGCCTGGGGTGGAGTTGGATCCGGGTCGGTGAAATAATAATGTATGGAAATGGGCGAATACCGGTTAGATGGATTGATTTGGTCGGACCATTTTCGACCCGACCCATCCATTCCACAGGCCTCTCTCATAAAGCCTGGGACTGCATGGCTGGGCTTGAGTCTCTGGGAATATGGATTCTGAAATGCTTTGGGCCTGGGCTTGACGCTGCACCGTATTCTCCAAAAAACCCGTCATCAACTTCTCATCTGATGTATCCCTCGTGTTAAGTTTCATCTTCATTCGTAGCCCACGGGGTCCGCGAATCTCTCGTGGAGTAAACCGAAGAAGCGAGTCTCGCACGCTCCTTTGAAATTTCAAAACCATGACAAAGCTCTGGAAAAAGAACGGAGACCAAGAAGAAGCTTCTATCACCAGAATCGTCAATCATGGCGGGTAGACTCTAATATTAAACATCCATTGACTCCGCACAATCTTGCAGCTCCAATACGCGTTGCTTTTTCGCCCTGCATATACATTCAAGCTCACCATAATCTCTCCATCGCCGCTCAGAACCATACGCAGTTCTGCTTTCTGAAAGTGATTTTTCATCGTATCTTGGAGGATTGGATCGGAGAAAAATGGGAGAGTGCAAGCCTCTGGGATTCTTGATAGGCTTGCCCTTTGCTTTCGTTGCCGTGATTCTGTCACTAGTGGGTGCAGTTGTTTGGGTCCTCGCGTAAGTTTTTCCCACCTCCATTTTCTGTTCACAATCCATCCCCTTCTGCTCATTAATGGCAACGACGTTCGTTTGGTAATCAAACAGGACTGTGCTGAGTTGCTTGTGCCCATGCTGCATATGCTGCTTCGGGGTGGCAAAGCTGGCCGTGAGCCTCCTCAAGCTTCCCATCAAGGTCCTCCGGTGGTTCATTGAGAAGATTCCATGCTGATATCTCCCTATTTGAATTTTCTCTGCTCCATTCTCTCTTGTTTTCCCCATTTTTTCTGTGTATTGATTCTGAGATCCTCCATGTGAGATTGCGCCGATTCTTTTTTGTTCATCATCATCAATCTTTCTCCTTCTTGCTTATTTCAGATTAGGAATAGGATCGTCGACCAAAAATGAGGTTTTCTTTTTACGTCTCTCTGGAGCATGGTACCAAAATGCGAGACTTACCTAATTAATTTTGCCGATCACGATACTTGGCCATTTAAAATTTTTCTTTAGACACTTCAATCGAGCTCAAATTGGCAGGTCCTTGATGAGCTTTTATGCTGTAGTTTTTCTTGTGAACGTACTTGAAGTTCGGTTGCTCATCGTATTCAAAGCCACCAAGCTAGTTCAAAGTCGGATTAAGAATCAATTGTGTACCAATTTTGGAACATAGAAAAATGACGATAAAGTGTATCTATTCCAAAAAAATTGTCAAAGATAAATCATCTAGGAAACGCTTGTATTCCTGTGGAAAAGTCATTCGAGTTAATGAAATGTAATATGGATTGTCAATAATTCAACGATCAAGATTGCCGATGATGACTTGAAAATGAGGAACCCAAAAATATAAGAATTGAAGAATATTGTCATGCCAATTCGCTTTCCTACTTATTGTAAACAGACCTCGTGAATTTCGATTCAAACCATCACAATCATAGACTTTGAAGACCATACGTACGCGCAGAGATAACGGGATACCCTATCTTCTAGGGCGCAAATGGCAACCGTCCCACACGAAGACCACCACTAGTAACACGCGAATCTTTTAAGACTAAGGGTGCATTCGTTTTGCCGAAAATGAGTGATTTAAAAAATATTTTTCAAAAAATAATCATTTGTATCGCCTACAAAAGTAAATGAATGGAAAATTTTTTCATGGCCCACGAAAATAGTTAGGTTTAGATTGTTACTGATGATAAAAACATTTTCCGTTGACTAATTTTTCTAAACGATATAAGCAATCATCTTTTGAAAAATATTTTCCAAATCACTCATTTTTAGTGAAACGAACACACCCTAAGGCTCTGTTTATTTTGCGGAAAACATTTTCTTATTTTTCGGCGTTTGGATCGCTTAGAAAAATAAGTCAACGGAAAAGGTTTTCCTATCAAAGCTTAAATTTAGAAAAATGATTTTCTCTTTAAAATATTAAAAATCATTTTTTTTTAAAGGTATTAGCACTTGGACCAAAGACTATGTAGTTAGGCATGGGAACCCCAAGGCTCATTCCTGGGCCTTTGGCAACTGGGCTGGGTCCCTGGTACCCTGGCTCAAGTTTATCTAGGCCGTGTGCGAGACCTCGATCGTCATGCCCGGGTTCATCAAGGCTAGATCTTGGGACACCGGTGCCTATGCGTGGGATGCCAAGCCATGTAATATTGAGGTTGAGCTCCAGTTCTCGGTGCCCAAGCCTAGGTCCATCGAGGCCAAACCCCGGATCATGGGGCCCATGCCTGGGACTCCCGTGCTTGTGGCCGGGTGTCCTATAGTGATTCCATGATTTTACTCCAGCCAAAATATTAGTACATTTAAAAAATTATAAAAAATGTCCACTCAGTGCCGATTGTCTTATGTGACACTGCCGGTGTCAATATTAGTGATTTATGAGGAAAATTGGCCGGAACTATTAATTGACAAATCGTCAAAATGTTTATAATTAAATTGACCAAATTGAAAGATTTAAGATTGAATTGGCACAATTGCAATAAATTAAATTTTTTTTTGGTAATTTTCCCTCTTAAGCTCGGTGGCTCTTGCACCATGATTTTGCTCGAGCCAGCCTGCTACCTTTCAATTCTGTTACACAGCACTATCAAGCGAGAAATGTTGCCTATAATAAGAATGGCTTATAAAGTTATAATGCAAATGATGTAGTACTGCAAAATGAGGAATCCAACAAAGGAATTATATTCAATACCCATCAACAGTTTGCTGCACCAGTTTTAGCATTTTTAGCATTATCTTTCAGATTTTAGGACATACAATGTAACCTCAATTTTAATTTTTAATTTTTGTTTCGTAATAATCATTGCATGAGTTATCTTGTAGTTATCTTATAGTAAACTAATCAAGAAAGAATTTGTGGGGGAGACTCGTGATTGATTCACATACATGCTCATTTTGTAATCTATAAGATTACCATGGGACGTTCCGATGTGCCAAATTTATTTTTATGACAACACGTGATATCTAAAAGATATAATTATGAGAGTGGCAAGAGCTATCCTATTTGCTGGAAATTTACTTAGAGAAGAGGCTTCTTCGGGGACAAGTGCCATTGTAGTTTGAATATGAAAAAGTCAATACTCGATTACAAAAGACAAGTCGCGGTACATTGGCCCAAATAGTTTTGTAAAGTTAGGAAGGAAAATCTCTTTCCATGTAGAAAATATCATTCTAAAGATCACGTACATCGAACATATCTTCCGCGCTGATTACATGAGTCAAACCCATCTCCATAATTTGAAAGGCCACTTCACATTCGCTATCTTTGCCCTTCAGGATCTCTCTCTATCTATATCGATACCTCTAATTTTTCATTCGAAGCTCTTGCAGATTCTGAATAAACCTATCGATGTAGCCGCTGATGAAGTTCGGGCTCACCAGAACCTCTCTCCACTTCGCATGGTTCTTCTTCACCAGCTGACCCACTTCGCTCTTCTCGTCCATCACGCTCTTGATGGCTCTGCACAAGCTCTCCTTCGATAACCACCCGCTCTCTTCTCTCTCCACTTCGACCCCCACTTTCAGTTCCTCGGCCAGCAGCCTCGTGTTCAGGATCTGTTCGCTCTGACTGGGGACCATCGCTATTTGGCAATCACACATCAGCGACTCCCACATCGACCCGTACCCGCAGTGGCTCACGAAGCACCCGACAGATGGGTGACTCAAGATCAGTGGCTGTTGGACCCAACCGCCGTGAACCACTCCTCTCCCTTGGACTCTCTCTTGGAAACCCTCGGGAAAAGCTTCTTCTACTGAGTTCGTCCCAATTGGTGGTCTGAGAGCTACCAGAAATGGCAAGCCTGTTGACTCGAACCCTAGCAGGAGTTCTTGGAACTGGTCCTTTTCGAGAACGTGCTGGCTCCCAAACGCGCAGAACACCACGGACCCTGGCTTGAACCGGCCGAGCCACTCGGCCCACTTCTCGTCCAGCTCCTTCCTCGCCGGCTCAGGCAAGGCCGGTCCAGTCAAGAAGACAGGCTTACCGTATTGACTGCTGATGTAGGCACACAGGTCCCCTTCTATTTCTTGGCACGTACGCATGGCGATCGCGTCGCACTCTCGCATGGCAGTCGTGATGCGCCCGTGGAACGTTATGTTGTCGCCGGAAGGCAGGGTTACGAATACGAGGGATCGGGCTTCGCTGCCACGCAGCACGACAGTCTTTGATGGGTACCCTTCGGGTGGCTTCGCCAGCTCTTCCTCCGTGAGGGGTTTCCCGAGGGTCACCTCCCGCGCCGGGATCATGGCGATTGCGGCCGCGGAAACAGCACTGTAGAAGACTGTCCTGATGCCGAGCGGTCTGGCCACTTGGGGGATCCAGTGGGCCATGTCGTAGAAGACGAAGTCGGGCCGCAAGGCCTGCAGCGAGACCTCTAACTGGGGGCGGGTGAGGTCCATGGCGGCGGCGAGCGAGGAACTATCGGAGAAGGGGATGTCGGAGGCGGTTTCAGTCCCCGGAGGGAGGGTGGCGACCGAGGGGACGGTGACCGGGTGGAAGGCGATGAGGTCGGGGTGTAGATTGAGGTTTTCCAAGAGAATTGAGGCTTTCCTGGGCAAGAAGAAGGAGATCTTGTGGCCCCTCTCGGCGAGCCCGTTGGAGAGGTGGAGGTACGGGGTCACGTGACCAACTGCGAACCATGGAAACATGGCTACGTGAAACTTCGAATTCGTCTCCTCCGACATTGCCATCAGTAATTCTTCTTGATTTTTTTTCCCTTTACGTGCATCAACGCATTGGTCGTTTTAGCTCTTAGATCCCTGGACTTCAAGATTCGTGTGCTGGATCGACCCTTTCGCGAAGAATGGGATTGACGTGGTCGGATGTAACGGACTGATGATGAGCAACTCCTGGTCTATATCTGACGAACGTGAAAGCCGGACGAGACAGGAATGCTTGACCCCGACTTTGAGATGCCTCGTGTTTTTCGCTTTACAAGGAGTGAAAAAAGCCACGAGAGAGATCATTCTGGAGGAGAATGGTGGAGAAAATATTAGGATTTATAAGTGAGTGGAATACTCCTCATAGGTCATGCAATAAATCATTCCACGGACGACGTGTGGACAGTCGGTCCCACAAGTCAGAATTTGAAAAAATCTGCGATTTTCCCTTCTCTCTCCACGTCTGTCTCCCTTAACCTCCATTACTCTCCCTCCTCACGCCTCCACACCTGCGCACTTTTGTTTCGACGAGGATACCATAGGTTAAGAAAAACATAAATCCGCTGTGTATTTACGCATGGGAAACTTTGTTTAATAAAAAGTACATTTATGCTCAATAAAAGTACAATTATAATTATGCAGCTTTCAAAAAATAAAAAAGAGAACCTATGAGAAACCAAATTGACTCCAACTTAAGCTGCGCCTTTTGGGGGCAATAAGAAGGTCACTCGGTGCCCATTTTGGGCTAGTTTGTTTGAGAGATGTAGAAATTGGGTGCCGTGGCTAATGGCGAACCATGGGAACATGACTACACGAAGCTTTCTTGAGTTTTTAGGGCTTTCCATGTTTGCTTTTGGCCTTGTATTGCGTTTTTTTTTTTTTGGTAAGGGCCTTGTATTGCGTTTTTTGTATCTGGATGATCCAATATTTATATGAATAGGACTAGGAGGGAGAGGTCTAACACCTGTCTGTAGGACAAAGTGACAAAGTAGTAAAAAAGTCTTAAATCTATTACATTTGTGCCAATTCAGTCTCAAATCTTTTAATTGTGTTAATTGAGTCCTAAACCATTTGACGATTTGCCAATGTACTCTATCTGGTCAATTTTAGTTGGAAATCACTGACATTGGACACCAGTCATCCTAAGTGGCACAATTGACACTGACGTGGATCATTTTTACTTTTTAAATATTTCTAAATTTTTTCCCTTTTCTTTTCTTTCCTTTCTTTTTTTTTTTTCACAATTGTGGGTTGGCGAGGACGCCGGTCGACCCTTGCCGGCTGACCCTTGCCAGCCACAGGCGAGATTTGGGCGAGGGCCTCCGAGGCCTTGCCCAGATCAAAGAGAGGGTTGTGGCCCTCGTCGGGCGAGGGCACAAAGTCCCTCACTTGTGGTCGGCGACGGTTGGATGACGACCTCGCCGGCCTAGAGTTGTAAAAAAAAAACAAAGAAAGAAAAGAAAAGAAAAGAGAAAAAAAAAATTAAAAAATTCGGAAAAATTATTAAAAAAAATTGTAAAACTTGTTCGCGTCAACGCTGGTCATGCCATGTAGGATGGCTGGCGTCCATGTCAGTGATTTTTAGCCAAAATTAGTCGGATGGATTACATTGGCAAATCGTCAAAAGGTTTAGGATTCAATTAGTACAATTGAAAGGTTTCTGACTGAATTGGCACAAGTGCAATAGGTTTAAGACTTTTTTGTATTTTTCCCCCTATCTCTACCCAAAGTATCATTGGGTAGACGGTTTATTTGTACACTTGTATTCAATAATTACAAAAATGACAAAAATGAGAAACCCAAAACTTACTAAACTACTGGTCTACAAAAATCAATTAATTAACTAATGTGTCAAACTATTATCGATTATTGAAAATGGTCAACTTAATTAAGATGTTTACTCGCATTCTGACAGGAAAATTACCAAAAAAATCATAAACTTATTGCATTTGTGTCAATTCAATCCTAAACCTTTTGACAATTTGCTAATATAGTCATTTCGATCAATTTTGATCAGTAAATGCTAACGTGGCGATCCAGTCGCGTGCAAATCTAACTATCAACAGATAAGGATGTGCTCCTACTCATAGAGTCTAGTATTTAATGTAGGAGCATGGTTTTGTTAGGTTCTCGTGTTTTCACGTGGAAATCTAATTGTCAATAGATAGGGATTTGCCTCCTAGAGTCTACTATTTAATGTAGGAGTAATTATCGACATTGATTTAACCTAAAAAGTGGTTGTGTGTCCCTGTCGGCCATAAAAGAACCTTTGATTTGGAGTTCAAGAAAAAACGACCACAAGAAGCACACCATGATTTTGCTCGAGCCAAAATTGCTACAATTTTAAATTAGGGTTAATATTGCGAAAAATCCAAAACTGATACGCTTGTGATAATTTTATAATAAATTAATTTTTTGATCATAAAAAATCTCAAACCTGTACACCTGTGACAAATTTGCCCTTAGTTTATTTCTGTTAAATTTTACTATCAAATTGCTTTGTTAAATAACATGCGGCAATTGATGGATGTATCAATTTTACGTTTTACCCTCCGTTTGTCACAAGCGTACCGGTTTATGATTTTTTGTGATATTAATTCAATTTAATGAAAACTAACGAAGAGCAAATTTTGTCACAAATATACCAGTTCGGAGTTTTTGATGGTTAGAAAATTAGTTTGAGGTAAATTTATCACAGGTATATCAGTTTTGGATTTTTCGTGGTAAAAAAATTAGTTTGGGTAAAATTATCACGAGTGTATTAGTTTGGAATTTTTCGTGATATTGATCCTTCAAATTACTTGGTATTTTGTGATTGAAGCCTTTGTAGATACATTGATTTTCCCTTTTTCATTTTCTTAAGCTCGGCTGCTCTTGCACCATAATTATGCTCGAGCCAGACTGCTACCTTGCAATCCTAGTACATAACACTTTCAAGAAAGAAATGTTACCTGTAGTAAGATTAGTTTATAAAGTTATGATGATTGGTTCCCAAAAAAAGTTATCATGCAGATGATGTAATACTACAAAATGAGGAATCCAACTAAGCAATTGCATCCAATACCCATAAACAGTTTGCTGCATTACTAAAATATCAATTTCATATACCAATTTTAGCATTTTTAGTATTATCTTTCAGATTTTACGACATACAATAAAACTTCAATCTTCATTTCTGTTTCGTAATAATCATTGCATAAGTTATCTTATAGTAAACTTATCAAGAAAGAATTTGTGGCGGAGTTTCTTACATGAGTTCGGACATTTCAGTCAACTTAAACATGTTTTTATGCTGTTATTTGACTTTTAAATAGGAGACTCGTGGTTGATTCACATAAATGCTCATTTTGTAATTTGTAAAATCTCTATAGGACATTCCAATGGGCCAAATCCATTTTTATGGTAACACCTGATATCTAAATAATATAATTATGAGAGTGGCAAGTGTTATTCTATTTACTCAACATTTACTGAAAAGAGGCTTCTTCGGGGACGAGTCACATTATATTTTAAATGTGGAAAAAGTCAATATTAAACTACAAAAGACAAGTCACGGTATATACTTTGAAAAGTTTTGTAAAGTTATCGGTTTGGTTCCTGCGTTCAATTTTTTTGAATCGGAGGTTACATGGGAGAACTGATCCAACTTGAGATCGATCACTCCTATAGAATTTCGTTCGGTTAGCCTTGAAGTTTCGCGTGCAAATCTAACTATCAACAGATAGGGATGTGCCCCTACTCCTAGCGTCTAGTATTTAATGTAGGAATACGGTTTCGTTAGGTTCTTGTGCTTTCACGTGGAAATCTAATTGTCAATAGAAAGAGATTTGCCTCCTAGAGTCTAGTATTTAATGTAGGAGTACTTATCGACATCGATATAACCTTGAAAAGTTGTTGTGTGTTCCTGTCAGCGACAAAAGAACCGCTGATTTGAAGTTCAAGAAATAACGACCACAAGAAGCACACCATGATTTTGCTCGAGCCAAAATTGCTACAATTTAAAATTACTTGGTATTTTGTGGCTGAAGCCTTAGTAGATACATTGATTTCCCGTTTTTCGTTTTCTTAGGCTCGGCTGCTCTTGCACTATGATTATGCTCGAGCCAGACTGCTACCTTGCAATCCTAGTACACAACCACTACAAAAAAAACGGATTTTTGCCACGAAAATTTGCAACGAAAAAATTTTCGTCGCAAATTTTTGACAAATTTTCCAACGAAAAGGTAAATTCGTTGGAAATTTCCAACGAAAAATTTTTGTCGCAAAATTCGTTGGAAATTTTTAGTTCCAACGAAATTTGAGACGAAAAATTTTTCGTCGAAAATTTCCAACGAATTTTGCGACGAATTTAAAAAAACCCGGTACTATTCGGCATTTTTTATATTCGTTGGAAAATTCGTTGGAAATTTCCAACGAATTTTCCAACGAATTTCAATTTCCAGGGGAATTTTTCCAGTGCGTAAAATTTTCGTTGGAAAATTCATTGGAAATTTCCAACAAACCCGGTACTATTCGGCATTTTTTATATTCGTTAGAAAATTCGTTGGAAATTTCCAACGAATTTTCCAACAAACCCGATGCTATTCGGCATTTTTTATATTCGTTGGAAAATTCGTTGGAAATTTCCAACGAATTTTCCAACGAATATAAATTTTCGGGGAATTTTTTCAGTGTGTACAATTTTCGTTGGAAAATTCGTTGGAAATTTCCAACGAATTTTTTTTTGTTGAAAATTTCCAACGAATTTTCCAACGAATTTCAAAAAACCCGGTACTTTTCGGCATTTTTTATATTCGTTGGAAAATTCGTTGGAAATTTTTTCAGTGTGTAAAATTTTCGTTGGAAAATTCGTTGGAAATTTCCAACAAATTTTGCAACAAATTTCGAAAAAACTCGGTACTATTCGGCATTTTTTATATTCGTTGGAAAATTCGTTGGAAATTTCCAACGAATTTTAATTTTCCGGGAAATTTTTTCAGTGTGTACAATTTTCGTTGGAAAATTCGTTGGAAATTTCCAACGAATTTTTTTCGTTGGAAATTTCCAACGAATTTTCCAACGAATTCCAAAAAAACCCGGTACTATTTGGCATATTTTATATTCGTTGGAAATTTCGTTGGAAATTTCCAACGAATTTGACTTTTCCGGGCAATTTTTTCAGTGTGTACAATTTTCGTTGGAAAATTCGTTGGAAATTTCTAACGAATTTTCCAATGAATTTCAATTTTCGGGGAATTTTTTCAGTGTGTAAAATTTTTGTTGCAAAATTCGTGGGAAATTTCCCACGAATTTTGCAACGAAAACCCTACTTCTTCCTTATTCATATTTTCGCGCTCAATTCCCGCAACATTTCCACATCCATTCTCTCTCTCTCTCTCTCTCTCTCTCTCTCTCTCTCTGCTTTGCAATCGCTTGCCTTCGTCTTCTCCCGCTCCGCCTCATCCCCCGCCGCTCGCCTTCATCTTCTCCCGCTCCGCCTCCTCCCCTGCCGCCCCCCCTCCTCCTCCGGCTCCGGCTCCAGCGCCATGGACACCAGATCGGCGCCCTCAACTCCTGCGCGCCCAGATCTGGGCGACATCGGCTCCCTCCCCCGCGGCCATCCAGGGCGACGTCGACTCCCTCGCCGCCGCGGCCATCCAGGGCTAGGCCCCCGCGGCGGTCGGCGCCCCCGACGCCACCACTCCTCCACTTTCCCAAAGCTTTTTCAACCTCCCTCTTTTGTCCCTCACGAGCATCCCCTGAACAGCAGCAGCAGCAGCACTACCGCCGAGCTCGCTCGCTCCTCCTTGCGAGTGTTTTCTCTCGAACCCACCCGCATTTGGCTCTTCTCTCTTAGGGTTCACGGGTTCTCCGAGATTCGTCGCCACTTGTTTGCTCTCGAGTTCAAGGACGGGCTCGGTTCGGTTGCGGGCTTTTTGCAGTCAAAAGAATGGAGGAGGGGAATATTTGGTTGATCCTGTGGCTGCTTTCCTGACCCCCCCACCCGGCTTCTCTTTTGGTCCTTTTCCCCCGCTTTTCTCTCTCTCCCTCTCCCGCGACGAGGCTGGGCCTCGCCCGCGACGAGGCTGGCCCTCGCCGGCGGCGAGGCCGATTTTCCGAAAAAAAAAAAATTCGTTGGAAAAAAATTTCCACGATTTTTCGACCAAAAAAAATATTTGTAATTTTTCTAACGAAAAATTTTTTGTTGGAAAAAAAATTTCCACGATTTTTCGACCCAAAAAAAAACATTTGTAATTTTTCCAACGAAAAATTTTTCATTGGAAAAAAATTTTCCACGATTTTTTGACCAAAAAAAAATTTTGTAATTTTTCCAACGAATTTAGCCACGAGTTTTCCAACGAATTTTCCAACGAAATAAAATTCGTCGCAAATTTCCAAAGAAAATTGAAATTTTTCGTTGAAAAAATTTCCAACGACCTATTACCAACGAATTTTTTTTTGTTGGAAAATTCGTTGGAAATTCGTTTTCCAACGAATTTCTCCAAATTTTTCGTTGAAAATTTCGTCGGAAAAAATCAGTTTTTTTGTAGTGAACACTTTCAAGAGAGAAATGTTACTTGTAATAAGATTAGTTTATAAAGTTATGATGATTGGTTCCAAAAAAAAGTCATCATGCAGATGATGTAATACTACAAAATGAGGAATCCAACTAAGCAATTGCATCCAATGCCCATAAACAGTTTGCTGCATTACTAAAATATCAATTTCGTATACCAATTTTAGCATTTTTAGTATTATCTTTCAGATTTTACGACATACAATAAAACTTCAATCTTCATTTCTGTTTCGTAATAATCATTGCATAAGTTATCTTATAGAAAACTAATCAAGAAAGAATTTGTGGTGGAGTTTCTTACATGAGTTCGGACATTTCAATCAACTTAAACATGTTTTTATGCTGTTATTTGACTTTTAAATAGGAGACTCGTGGTTGATTCACATAAATGCTCATTTTGTAATTTGTAAAATCTCTATAGGACATTCCAATGGGTCAAATCCATTTTTATGGTAACACATGATATCTAAATAATATAATTATGAGAGTGGCAAGTGTTATTCTATTTAGGGAAATTACCAAAAAAGTCTGATGCACCTAGGGGACTGGTGGACCCGTTATGCGACTGGACGAACCGGCGGGCTTGAAGTTAATGATGCCGGATTGAGCTCAAATTTGATCATCTGAAGCGAAACGGCGTGCTGATTAATACTCATAGTCTTTAGCTATGATTAACGATGAATTTTTCGCGATTCGGGATCGTTTAGATGGATTTTTCTTTTTTTTTTAGTATTTTTTATGGGTTAATTTAGCAAAGGGTAGTTTCGTAATTTTACGTTTTGATATTTACTAATCCTAGTAGAGCTAGGTTTGGGGATATATAAGCTTGTTTTAGGGTTTCCTTTAAGCAGACTTTGGATATTTTTGATTTGATAATCATATTTGGAGGATGAATTGTTCTTCTGTCGAACTTTCTTATTCAGTCAAATTTTCTATCGCGTTTCGGCATCAAAGTCCTAAACCTTTTGCAATTGTGCCAATTCAGTTCTAAACCTTTTACAAATAAGCCAATTCAGTCCATTTGGCCGGCTGACGTGGCGCCGTCTGGCGTCCACGTGGCAATATTTTAATTTTTTTTAATATTTTTGAATTTTTTTTCCTTTTTTTTATTTTCCTTCTCCCCCTTGGCCTGTTCGGCCAGGAGGGAGGCTCGCCGGCAAGGGCCCAGCTCCGGCGAGGCGAGCTGGGCCCTCGCTGCAGCTCCAGCTTCGGCAAGGCGGAGCTCGCCCAGCCATGGCGAGCTTCGCCTCGCTGGATCTGGGTGAGCTTGCCATGGCTGGGCGAGCTCGCCCAGCTCCGACGAGGCAGAGCTCGCCTTGGCTGGGCGAGCTCGCCCAGCTGCAGCGAGGGCCCAGCTCGCCTCGCCGGAGCTGGGCCCTCGCCGGCGAGCCTCCCCCCTGGCCGGACAGGCTAAGGGGGAGAAGGAAAAGAAAAAAAAAATAAAAAAGGAAAAAAAATTCGAAAATATTTTAAAAAATTAAAATATTGCCACGTGGATGCCGGCCGGCGCCACGTCAGCCAGCCGGTGACCACGTCAGCGTTGGCCGGCCAAATGAATTGAATTGGCTTATTTGTAAAAGGTTTAGGACTGAATTGACAAAAAAAAGTTTAGGATTGCATTGGCACAATTACAAAAGGTTTAAGACTTTTTTGGTAATTTTTCCTTCTATTTACTAAAAATTTACCGAAAAGAGGCTTCTTCGGGGACGAGTCACATTATATTTTGAATATGGAAATAGTCAATATTCAACTACAAAAGACAAGTCACGGTACATATTCCGAAAAGTTTTGTAAAGTTATCGGTTTGGTTCCTGCTTTCAATTTTTTTGAATCGGAGGTTACATGGGAGAACTGATCCAACTCGAGATCGATCACTCCTATAAAGTTTCGTTCGATTAGCCTTGAATTTTCGCGTGCAAATCTAACTATCAACAGATAGGGACCTTTTAATCCCCCTGGTGCATGGTATCAAAATACAAGATTCTTCTAATTAATTTAGCCATTCATGACATTTATCCATTTAACATTTTTCTTCCTCTACTTCAGCTGAGCACAAAGTCGGAGATCCTTAGAAGAGCTTCACGTTGTAGTTTTTCTTTTGAACGTACTTTATATTCGGTTTCTCATCATATTCAAAACCGCCGGTCCACTCCAAAGTCAGATTGGGAAACGGTTATGTGTTAATTGGTAGAATATATAGAATTGACAATTTGCCAAAGCCGAATCATCGAGGAAATTCTTGTATTCGTATGAAAAAGTCATTCGAGTTAATGGAGCCTAAGATGGATTATGAATAATTCATGGACTAAGATTCCCGTTGATGACTTGAAAATGAGGAACCCAATTTCAGAATTTGGGAATATTACTTTTATGCTTCGCTTCACTATTTAGTATTTAGTGAAGATATACCATCACAACGCTAGGTTTCGAAGACCGTGCGTACAAATAGGGATAAGCGATAGGACGAAAATAAAGCTACATTGCCACTCAAAAACCACCACTAGCGACCAGCGAATCGATCGAGACTAATAATCTGATGCTCTTTCCGTGCTGTCAAGTGTGAGATGGTTTTGCAGTCACCAAAAGGGATTGCAGATTCTGAAGGAAAGTACGCATGTACCTTTCTTGCAAGCCTTCCCCAGCTATAACATCCTTCAATTTAGCATGGTTGGTTTTAAGCCTCGACGCTACTTCACCGTCTTTGTCCATCACTAACTTGATGGCCTCACTCAAGCTCTCCTTGCTCAGGAAACTCTCTCTCTCCCCTTCTTTCTTCACTTCAACAGCAACCCCCAACTCATCCACCATCAACCTCGAAGTCATGAACTGGTCTGCAATCTGTGGGAACGTCAATATCCTGCAGTCACTGAACAAGGCCTCCCACATCGACGCATACCCACAATGAGTGACGAAGCACCCAACAGATGGGTGTTTCAGTATCAGCGACTGCGGCACCCAGTCCCCACTAACCAAGCCTCTCTCTTGGGTCCTCTCCCCAAACCCATGTGGAAATGCTTCTTCGATTCGATCGCATCCTTGTGGAGTGGCCAAAGCCACAAGGAATGGATGGCCACTTCGCTCAAAGCCTAGAAGTATCTCTTGCAACTTCTCTTTTGTCAGCTTGATCTCGCTCCCAAATGCACAGAACACCACTGAGCTCGGCCCGAACATGTTCAGCCAAGAAGCCCATTTCTCTTCTAGGTGTTCCACTTGTGGTTGAGGAATGACGGGTCCACTGTAGAGCACTCGCTTCCCGTACTGCTCCCCAAGGTAGTCACCATACTTGCCTTCCAATTCATGATATGTCCTCGTGGCAATGGCATCGCACTCCCTTAGGCTTGTAGTGATTCGGTCGTAGAACGACATTCCGCTTCCAAGATCTTCAGCGAGGAATAACGCTTGAAAGGCCTCTTCGGGGACGACCCGCAAAGACGGATAGCCTGGTGGTGGGTGCATTAGTTCTTCAATGGTGACTCCCTTTGAGATCCTCCTTGCCGGGGTAAGCCTTAATCCAAGCCCCGCCACACCGGTTGCAACGTAGTATATCGCCTTGATGTTCAACGGCCGGGTTATGGCGGGGATCCAAGGGGCAAAGTCGAAGAAAACGATGTCCGGCTTGAGGTCAATCAAAAGGGGCCGGATCTGATCTCGAGTCTGGTCGAACGCGGTGTAGAGTGAGCGGTGAAGTTGGACGGGGACATCAGAGGCGGTCTCTGCGCCGGCAGGGAGGCCATCCACTTGGGGGACGGTAATGGAGGAGAAGTGAACGAGGTCTTGGTGTTGGTTTAGTGGCCCCAACTTAAGCTGCGCCTTTTGGGGCAATAAGAAGGTCACTCGGTGCCCATTTTGGGCTAGTTTGTTTGAGAGATGTAGAAATTGGGTGCCGTGGCTAATGGCGAACCATGGGAACATGACTACATGAAGCTTTCTTGAGTTTTTGGGGCTTTCCATGTTTGCTTTTGGCCTTGTATTGCGTTTTTTGTATCTGGATGATCCAATATTTATATGAATAGGACTAGGAGGGAGAGGTCTAACACCTGTTTGTAGGACAAAGTAGCAAAAAAGTCTTAAATCTATTACATTTATGTCAATTCAGTCTCAAATCTTTCAATTGTGTCAATTGAGTCCTAAACCATTTGACGATTTGCCAATGTACTCTATCTGGTCAATTTTAGCTGGAAATCACTGACATTAGACACCAGCCATCCTACGTGGCACAAATGACACTGACGTGGATAATTTTTACGTTTTAAATATTTCTAAAACTTTTCCCTTTTCTTTTCTTTCCTTTCTTTTTTTTCACAATTGTGGGTTGGCGAGGACGCCGATCGACCCTTGCCGGCTGATCCTTGCCAGCCGCAGGCGAGATTTGGGCGAGGGCCTCCGAGGCCTTGCCCAGATCAAAGAGAGGGTTGTGGCCTGTCGGGCGAGGGCACAAAGTCCCTCACTTGTGGTCGGCGACGGTTGGACGACGACCACGCCGGCCTAGAGTTGTAAAAAAAAAAAACAAAGAAAGAAAAGAAAAAAATAATTAAAAAATTCAAAAAAATTATTAAAATTTGTAAAACTTGTTTGCGTTAACGCTGGTCATGCCATGTAGGATGGCTGGCATCCATGTCAGTGATTTTTAGCCAAAGTTAGTCGGATGGATTACATTGGCAAATCGTCAAAAGATTTACGATTCAATTAATATAATTGAAAGGTTTATGACTGAATTGGCACAAGTGCAATAGATTTAAGACTTTTTTGTATTTTTCCCCCTATCTCTACCCAAAGTATCATTAGGTAGATGGTTTATTTGTACACTTGTATTCAATAATTACAAAAATTACAAAAATGACAAAAATGAGAAACCCAAAACTTACTAAACTGCTGGTCTACAAAAATCAATTAATTAACTAATGTGTCAAACTATTATCGATTATTGAAAATGATCAACTTAATTAAGATGTTTACTCGCATTCTGACGGGAAAATTACTAAAAGAATCATAAACTTATTGCACTTGTGCCAATTCAATTCTAAACCTTTTGATAATTTGCTAATATAGTTCTTCTGATCAATTTTAATCGGAAAACGCTAACGTGGCGATCCAGTTGCGTGCAAATCTAACTATCAACAGGTAAGGATGTGCTCCTACTCATAGAGTCTAGTATTTAATGTAGGAGCATGGTTTTGTTAGGTTCTTGTGTTTTCGTGGAAATCTAATCGTCAATAGATAGGGACTTGCCTCCTAGAGTCTACTATTTAATGTAGGAGTAATTATCGACATCGACTTAACTTAAAAAGTGGTTGTGTGTCCCTGTCGGCCATAAAAGAACCTCTGATTTGAAGTTCAAGAAAAAACGACCACAAGAAGCACACCATGATTTTGCTCGAGCCAAAATTGCTACAATTTTAAATTAGAGTTAATACCACGAAAAATCTAAAACTGATACACTTATGACAATTTTATCATAAATTAATTTTTTGATTATCAAAAATTTCAAACCGATACACCTGTGACAAATTTACTCTTAGTTTATTTCCGTTAAATTTTACTATCAAATTGCTTTGTTAAATAACATGCGGCAATTAATAGATGTACCAATTTTATTTTTTACCCTCCGTTTGTCACAAGCGTACCGGTTTATGATTTTTTGTTGTATTAATTCAATTTAATGGAAACTAACGAAGGGTAAATTTATCACAAATATACCAGTTTGGAATTTTTTGTGGTTAAAAGATTAGTTTGGGGTAAATTTGTCACAGGTGTACCAGTTTTGGATTTTTCGTGGTAAAAAAATTTGTTTGGGGTAAAATTATCACAGGTGTACCAGTTTGGGGTTTTTCGTGGTATTAATCCTTCAAATTACTTGGCATTTTGTGATTGAAGCCTTTGTAGATACATTGATTTCCCCTTTTTCATTTTCTTAAGCTCGGCTGCTCTTGCACCATGATTATGCTCGAGCCAGACTGCTACTTTGCAATCCTACTACACAACACTTTCAAGAGAGAAATGTTGCCTGTAGTAAGATTAGTTTATAAAGTTATGATGATTGGTTCCAAAAAAAAGTTATCATGCAGATGATGTAATACTACAAAATGGGGAATCCAACTAAGCAATTGCATCCAATACCCACAAACAGTTTGCTGCATTACTAAAATATCAATTTCGTATACCAATTTTAGCATTTTTATTATTATCTTTCAGATTTGAGGACATACAATAAAACTTCAATCTTCATTTCTGTTTCGTAATAATCATTGCATAAGTTATCTTATAGAAAACTAATCAAGAAAGAATTTGTGGCGGAGTTTCTTACATGAGTTCGAAAAGTTTTGTAAAGTTAGGAAGCAAAATCTATTTCCATGAAGAAAAAGCCATTCCAAAGATCCTGTAAGTCAAACTTATCTTCGCCGCTAATTACATAAGTCAAGCCCATCTCCACGATCACTTCTCTTGATATCACTTCTTTGCCCTTCACCAAACTCGAAGTTGTGAAGCTGTTTAGGATCTCTCTATATCAATACCTCTAATTTTTAACTTGAATATCTTGCAGATTCTGAATAAACCTATCAATGTGGCCACTGATGATGTTCGGGCTCACCAGAACCTCTCTCCACTTCGCATGGTTCTTCTTCACCAACTGACCCACTTCACTCTTCTCAACCATAAGATCTTGTCAAAATCATCATCAATTTCTTTCGGAAAAGCCTAGAAGCATCTGCTCTAGCATTGGGCAGTTCATTTTGTGGTGTTCGAGTCTCTCAAGGAGTAGTTGGATTTTGTGGTGAAGAAGGAGTGAACGTGAGTCTTGGGCGGAAGAATCCAAAAACAATAATATCTCTGTAATTTGCAGAGATTTTTCCACTGTCGTTGGAAATAAGTGCTCCGTCTAGAGACGCACAGAAGAAACCAACCCTACAAGCTTCACGCATCAGCCTACAAAACTAAAGCCTAAGTAGTAAAAGGGTCATGGACCACTCATGTATTAATGGCTGTTTTAGGCCGAATATATTAATGGCGTTGGCTGAAATATGAATGCCTAAAATTTAGAATATACATAGAAATGACGCTATTTTCACCTTTTATATGACTAAATCAATACCATTTACATAAAAAGACAAAAATTGTCCTCGATAATTCAATTGCTATCTAAAGTGGTTGCCCCATTCCTTCTTTTTTCTATTTTTATTTAGCATCTAGTTGCCATAATTAAATATTTTACATCATATTTTTCAGTGAGCTAAGAATTTTTTTAGTTTATTCTTAGATATTCCTATAAGGTTTTGCGTGCTCCGTGTAAAAGTATGTCCGCCAATAGTAAGGAAAAAGGACATTATTTGATATAGTAAAAAACATAAAAGTCTCTTCTTCATCATTACTCATCATTGCTCGTGTAACAACTTATCTATTCTTTGTCCCTTTTATCTCAAAAGCTTTCCTTCTTGGTGCATTTTTTATTTTTTAATGTCAGTAGTCTAAACTATATATCAAGTCTCCTTATTTATTATATTAAAGAATTTATCATTTTTCCTTACTATTAGAGATATACTTTTACACCGAGTGTGTAAGACGTTACATGAATATCTAGGAGTACAGTAAAAACATTATGCACAATGAGACATCTTGATATTTTTCCCTAAATACTTCATGGATGATTAATTTTTGCCAATTCAAAACAATGAGATTTCACTAGCATTTCTTCAAAAAAATCCTTATTTTATGCAATGTTTTGATTTAATCAAATTTCATTTTTTAAAGTTTCATGTTGGTGGATGTAAACTGTGATTTTATTTTGGAAAATCTTCTAAGAGGGTTTTTTTTTGCTTCATCCAATCGTCCCGTTATATGTATATGTATACAAAGGAAAGCTGATAAGAATTGGTTTGATAGTGATATGTACAACAAAAGCGAAAATTTATAAACAAGTGATTATGTTAAAATTGGCTATGTTAAATTTTTACTAGATTCTACTTGACAATTTATCCATAAATTTGCTCAACAACATAGAAAAAAAACTAGGTCTCTTTGAAATTTCTCTTTTTGACAAAACTAATTTTGATGGAACGAAGTAAAATCTAACAACGAAAAAACATAGTGCCTTGTATATACATGGATACCTACAATATACAAAAACTAAACATTTGAAATTATAGAAAAAGAAAGTAAAGATTTTGGGGTCACCGCATTAAATTGCAAATTAATGATTGATGGCAATTTTATCTTTTTGGTAAAAATTGAGTGGATTTAGTTATATAGGGGTGGAAATAGCACCCTCTTGAATCAAACGCCAATTAATGAAGGGTAGTAGTGGATTTGGAAAGAACCCATTTTTAATCCATTTAATTAAAGAGTAATGCTGTGGACATCTTGCTCTCAACTAATTGTATTAATTTCTTCAATAACACGTAGGACCAAAACATACATACATAGTTTAACCCAAAAAAACATACATACATATTGGGATACCAAATATAAATCACCCTGCCTCTTTAATAATCTAAATTTCTTTAGAATAAATACTGGGACACTCAAAATATTAAAAAAGAAAGAAATAAAAGGGACTTCTTCATGTTAAAAATCTCTCGTGTATACAAAGTAATGGTCTTGATCTTTAACTTTCACTTCAATAATGAGATAGAGATCGTTATTCTTTAATTTTTGTGCCTATTGGGCTCTGCTTACGCACCGTGACTACTTCTGATTTTCTTAATTTATGTTAAGGGCACCTTGTGATTGTCCCACTTCCTATTTACTTTTTGTTTTTTATTTCATCTCCCGCTTTTGGTGTTAAGGTGGAAGAGAAAAACAAATCGATAATGGCAAAAGAAGACTTGTGTTCGACACGTAAAAAAAAAAACCAATGGCGACGAAGGTGGCAGTTACTGCAGTTCACCACTGATGTCGTAGCCGCTGGTCCAAATCCGCAATAGTAGTTATATTTAGAATTTGTATTTATTCCGTATTATACGTGTGATGTACGTCACGCGAAACACGTACCAATTAATATTATTAATAAAATGGCCAGCGGAAGTCAAAGTCTGAACAAGTTTTGTCAAAATACTTTTGCTTCTCATTAACAACGCTTGTGAGAATTACAAGTCCAGACAATACATCATAAAATCACAAAGAACAAACATCTGGGTAGGTCAAGGTTGCCTATCTCCGTGCTACAATTTACTCTAAAGATGGCTCGCACAAAAGTGGACTTTACAACGAGTCATAGATGTCGTCGCCTTCATATCAACCAAAATCCCGCATCAACCCATATAGTGGATATATATCTTGTACAAACTATATCCGCCCTCGGGACAAGCATATCAACGTACTGTCATTCATAGTATTTAGGGAAAAACCAGCAAGCATTAGTAGCAGGTTGTCCATTCCTACATGTCTGAAAAATAATGGGATGAGCCGAAGCCCAGTAAACGAAATCTCTAGTTTTAAGTTAGAAAAATCAGCTTACCACTTCACCTGTCATAAACACATATACATGCATAGCAAACGATAAGCATAGAACTTGAATGCAAGTTATACCTTTTCCGTCTTTATGTACCATAAAATCTGAATAATGCAACATATCATGATATTTTCACTTAGATGCAAGTATGATGTAAAACATTTATGCTCATGCGATTAGGTTCATTACTTCATCCTCCCGAATACTCCCGGGGCATCCCGACCAACGAGGCATCCCAACTCCGAGGCATCTCGGCTCCCGAGGCATCTCGAAACACTCCCCAAGGCATCCTGACACACGGGGCATCGTCACATACCACTAAATGGGCGACGGAATTAATATTATTCTCATGCAAGTCATGACAACCAAGTATTTGCATGCATAAATCCGCTTTGGCTTGTCCCATACCGAGCCATCACGGTTTTTGTACTTTAAAGCCATAAAATGCATCATTCGAGAAATTAAATATGAAACAATACATTTCAAACTCAAAAGCAAACTCAATTCATAAGCAATTTCGGGTTCATAAGCAAATTCGGTCATCAGAAGAAAATACGAGTAATCAGAAGCAAGTTCAGACTCGGAAGGAAGTTTAGAAGTGAATTCAAACTCAGAAGCAGGTTTAGACTCAGAAGCGGGTTCAAACTGAGAAGTGAATTCAGATTCAGAAACGGATTCAAACTCAGAAGCGGGTTCAAACTCAGAAGGGGATTCAAACTCAGAAGCGGGTTCAGACTTAAAGACACATTCAGATTCAGAAGTAAGTTCAGACTCACAAGGCTAAAGTCTGAAGGTAAAATTTGAACGATGAAGTCTAAGCAGTAAAGTTTGAGCAATAAACTTTGAAGTAAAGTCTGAGTGGTAAAGTATGAAGGTAAAGTCTGAGCGTAAGGTCTGAAGGTAAAGTCTGAACAGTTTAAAAAGTACACATAACCAGATTTTTGATAGAAAAGTCTAAGCAGTTTCAAAAATATACAGAATCATCATTCATACTCACATAATATATTCTACTTTCAGTAAAACGATTTTCTACCCTTTTTAAACATACATAAACCAATAAGAAGAATCCAACAATCACCTCAAAGATAATACTTACACGATCAGATTCAATCATTTCGCTTGCCGATTTTCACCATACTTTAAGGAAACAAATCACATCCATTTGAACATGCATAGAACTAGCAAAACAGTTTCAACCATCATCACAACCTCATTATTGCACATCAAAATAACCTTCCTCAATCAACCAAGTTAAAAGTGCCAAGTAGATTTACTTAGCTTAAACCTAGAGTTTTCACTTAACTTGTGCAGAATCTGAACACCCTGAAGGTTAAAACTCTTCCACAGATTTTTGGATCGGTGGTGGTGAGAGTAGAAAATGAAGGAGAGAGTATAGGTTTGGGTGAAATTGTCTTTGGTAATTACCCAGGCGAAGATGAAAACTGAGAAGTATATAAAGGGGTGGGTAAATTCATTGTATTCATATGTGACACATTTTCTCTTCATCATGGCCAGATGGAAGAAATCAGTAGCTTAATCATAGGAGTATTGGCCAAGGAAAATGATTACCCAAGGCTTAGGTGTCTAGCTCAAGGGGACAAATGGCATTTGGTCAACCTTTCCTTCAATAGTCACATGAAAGAAGAAGAGTCCAGAGGAGATATTTTGAGAGAATATCTCCCCCTTTCCTTAACGGCAAATTAGAATAAAAGACTAACACTACTTAACCAAAATTAATCAATAATAATACCCACTAAATTCCCAAAATAATGGTAAATTAATTAATATCGCACTACGATTATCGCATATAACAACGTTTAAGATTTTAATTGCGACGAGCTCGGGGCGATTATGTTTCTGAATCAGCGCTTCGCAATTTACGATCTAACAACGATTTTTACGCGTCCGCACAAATATTAATTTAAATAATACTTGGCTTTATAATCCAAATATCATCTTCGAACATAGAAAATTCCCAACGTTAATTACTTATTGTTATGAAATTTCCGGATGTCACAATACGTATATTAGTATAGTTTGATATTGAATAAAAATTTATTAGAGAATGATGGAAGGGGAGAAAAGAAATAAAAAAAAGAGAGGGAAAAATAATAAAAACTAAGCAAATAAAATGAAGTAGGCAAGAGTGTCGTGAGAGATTCTTAACATCTCCGTTTGTGCAATTTTTAGGTTTATTTGCACCGATATGCTATTGATACCAAATAATAGATATAATATGATGTGAAAATATTTGACTTTGTTACTGCTATTTACAAAATAGTGGACATAATCCACTCATCGATAAGGACATGCTTAGCGCATGAGGGAGAACAAACACGTTCATGGCACATGAGTGTCATTGCACATGTGCTAGCTTATTGACAAACACAGAAACTGACATATGGTAATCGACATTGGTATTCATCAATCTCACGTATCCAATTATCGAAATACGATGACGGATGGTCGGTAACCACTGATGTGAGCATCGGTAACGAATAATTTGAAATTTAAAACCAACAAGACAGTTGAAGTCAATGGCGCGCATTTTTGGACGGAGTAGTTATCCCTTAAAAGCAAGATTGTGGTACAACCATCGTTACGAGAAAAGAGGATCATGGAGCAACTCACATACGGCAACAACAATTGTTTAAGAACATGGGTGCGAGACTTGTGGAAATATAGAAACATGGAGGCGATCGACAAGATTTACTGAAGGGAATGTAATCGCCGAAAATCGTCAGAAGGCCGTTACTTCATAACCATTATAAATACCACCAATCATCCATCAGAAAGACCCCGCGCACAAATCAAACACAATGTTATTTTTCAATTATCTTTAGTTTTCCTGCACTGTACTTTAAATTTCCTTAGCCGTAGTTTTTTGATTCACGTCGTCGATTAAATTTCGGCATGTATCTTTATCCTGGGTGCTGCGTTTTCGATTAAATTCTAGCATAGTATCTTTAAGTTCTTAGGTTGTGCCGTCCATTAAATTCCAGCAGAATCTGGTTATGATCGGTTACTTAATCGAGTCTGCACTTTCTAGACCTCGTTGTCAATTAAATTTCATCACGGTTTTAGTCTATACGATTCAATTTGAATTTGAAAGTGTTGATTCCTTTCGCTTGTGATTGTGATATTTTCTATCCAGAGTTAACGCAAAACTTTGGTCTCCTTAATTAAAAGTCGAAAAATGACTTTTGGTAAAAAGCATTTCGTAACAGGGAAATTCCAATGAAACATCTTTTTATAAGTCCCTTTTTAGAAGAATAAAAAGTTCTTTTAATTCTTTTAAAATAGTACCTCAATTAAGGGTGTGCAAAGTGGATCGCCCGAACCGAGAACTGCCCAGACCGGACTGAACCGGCCGATTTGATCCAGTTTTCGAGAGTGTCGGTTTGATTCCCGATTCCTAAAAGTGGAACCGGTGTCTGGGCAGTTCGGTTTCCAATTCCAAAGGGAATCGGATCGACTACATATATATTTTTAATTTTTTTTGTTTCAATGATGGTATGTGCACCACTAAATATCATTCTCCGACGCGCCCCCTCCACTCCTATCCATCTTTCTCTTCGCAGCCCCAAAATGCTTCGCACCCGCCCTCTCATACTCCAAACTTCAACCCCGCAAATGAACCCTTCCACGATTCACCCCCATCCCGCCTCTGAAGATCGCAAAATTCTGATTCGGAGGAAGAAAAACAATGCCTCGAGTGCGACCCCAAACGTTTTGCATTTATGGGATTGCCTCGGCGTGACTGTTTCACCCGATATTTACGTTTCATTGATCAAAGAATGCACGGCAAATAGTGACTTTGCCGGAGCACTTGAGCTCCATAAACACATCAGGTTTAGTGGGTTGAGACCCAGTTTGCATATGCTTAACCGGGTCTTGGTTAGTGCTCGCAAATTGTTTGAGGGAATGCTCTAAAGGGACTTCAGTTCTTGGGCTATCTTGATTGTCGGTTATATGGAAGAGGGTGAGTATGCAGAAGCTATAAGGCTGTTTGTGAGGATTCTTTACCGTATCGATGTGAGTGAAGTTCTTCTGTGGAAATAGTGGCCGGTTCCATTGGGCCGGACTGGGAATTGATCACCCCTAATTTTGATCATGCACGTTTTTTTCCTCTGTTAGTAATCCTAACATGCGTGTTGTCTCCCTGATGCTTCGTGCTCTGCAGCCGGGCCAGCTCATGGTGCCCTCATCGTCATTATGGATTACATCTTTCGAATCATCATCCTCTGAGTTGTTGTTTATCATGGGAAAACGTATATACGCAGAAATATTTGATTTTTGCGCTTTTCTCATCTCCCTCTTTAAACCCTAGTATTCTCTTTTGGTCTAACCCCCCTTTGTTTTCTCTCTGTTCCTCGCTTCATCACTTTTCATGGCTCCCAATCCTCCTCAGTACTCTTCTATGGATTATATCGCCAATTTTGATGGCTTAAAGAGAGATGAACACTCCGATAATGACTGTTTTCATCTTTTGAACCTGATAAAAAAATACCTCGAGCGTCTCGACCTTGGTCCCTGTTTCCAAAGTCATCTTCAAATTCCAGCCACCCTTACACCATGTTTTCCTCAACGGCATGGGGAGCTGTTTCCTATTCAAAGGCTTTCTATCATGGATATCTGGACTACCAACCCCTCTCATTTTCGAGGTCTTCCTTCTTTCGAAGCAGATTTCCACAGATGGGAGTTGCGGATGAAAGATGATATTTGAATACTGCTCTACAACTTAGCAGTCTAATTTGTGACTTGGACCTGGGCTTTTTAGGTGCCGCCATCGATTAACTGCTTTTTTTTCCCTTGGGACCTCATGTCGGTAACTCTTTTAGATACCTACATTATAGCTGGTTTTCTCCCTAATGGCGTACCTATAAAGGATATCGGTCCTCCTGAATCTCTTAAGCCTACCAATGTTCCCGATAATGTCTTTGTTGACGGCAAGTTTTTCGATAGGTTTTACCGAACATCTAGTCCAATCGCTACTGCTTTTCTGGCTTTCCAAGTATATCTTTTCAATCCATGTCGCGACCCACCCCTCGAGGGCCGCCTCGGGGCGCGGGTTTAAAGGTAATTATTCATTGGAAATGCTATAAATAAATTATATTGGCTTAAAAAGGCGTTATTCTTTGGATTTTTTGCCCATTGGGTTCACTTTTAATGAACGTGGATTCTCTTTTGATCCATACCTCACGTGACATGAGATTAATTTTATGTTTTTAACAATTAGGAGTCGCCACTAGCTTTTGTTGGGGGTCCGCTAGAATACTCAATTGAAACACGGGAATTTCGTTTCGATTTTTACGAAACCAGAGATATCTAAGTTCAGGGACTAGATTACGTTAATGTTTTCACTAATGCCTTTTCGGTACCACTAAACTTAATTTGTTTGTTATCTAAGTCGTCATGCATTTTTTTTTTATCATTTTCATGTCAAAATCCTAATCCACTAAATGATCATGTATCTTGTTTTTGTGTTTTCCATTTATGATTATGAACTAATCCGATCTTAGTCTAGAAAAGAAATTAACAAACAATTGTATTGAAAAGCATTGCATAAAGTAAACACCCAATGTAATTAAAAGGCGAGTTCATCTAAATGCAAGAAAAGAAAATTCGCAACTTGTTGGGTATTTATTACTACACAAATGAAAAACCGAGACATGGTCGAGTGACACGAATTGGGTACAAAATGAGACCGGATTGGACATTAGTCTTTTGCCATCATCTTCAAAGCTTTTGGCCTCCTCCACCATGGTTCGTCTCATGGGTGTCGGTTTTACATTTGAACCATACATTTTCAACAAACAACGTGTAAGCATACAATCTAAATAAAGCAATTACAATGAATAATCAAAGCATTGAATTGGCTCGAGGTTGGCCTTTGCCTTTCATGCGTTTCGATCGCCCCCATTCCTAATGACCAAGATTGATTACCGGTTAATGATAATCGGCCACCATTTGCAATTCACAACACAGTGGTCGATATCACTTAACCCTTAAAGTTAGTTCTAAGTGTCCACCATGGGCTACCCGCCGAACCATGCACTGAGCCTAATCATTCATCTAGCAAACACATGCATGAGCGATGGATTAAACATGCACTTAGGCTAAATGACCTTATTTCCCAATCAATCATTCAAAGAGAAGTGAGCCTATTGAGGATTACTCATTCAATTTACAGTACAAATTCAAGTCTTGCACACATGTTCTCAAACGGTTGTTGTTGTTGTTGCTGTATGTGAACTACTCCATGATCCTCTTTTCTCGTAACGATGGTCATCCTACGATCTTGCTTTCAAGCGATAACTGCTCCCTCCAACATGTGCGCCCTTGACCACAATTGTCTTGCTGATTTTAAATTTCAAATTATTGGTCGACAATGCTCACATCAGTTGTTACCGACACTACAAAAAAAATTGTTTTTTGCGACGGAATTTGCGACGGAAATTTCGGAAAAATCCGTCGCAAATCGAATTTGCGACGGATTTTGCGACGGAAAAAATTCCGTCGCTACTGGCGCGTCGCAAATTTTTGCGACGGAAAATTCAAAAATCCGTCGCAAATTTGCGACGGAAAAAAATCCGTCGCAAAATCCGTCGCAAAATTCGTCGCAAAATTCGTCGCAAATTTGCGACGGACCAAATCCGTCGCAAAATTCGTCGCAAATAATCCGTCGCAAATTTGCGACGGAAAAAAATCCGTCGCAAAATCCGTCGCAAAATTCGTCGCAAAAATCGTCGCAAATTAGCCACGAACATTATCCGTCGCAAAGTTCGTCGCAAATAATTCGTCGCAAAATCCGTCGCAAAATCCGTCGCAAATTTGCGACGGATTTCTTTTTCCGTCGCAAAATTCGTCGCAAAATTTGCGACGGATTTGTTTTTCCGTCGCAAATTTGCGACGGATTTATTTTCCGTCGCAAATTTGCGACGGATTATTTTTTTTCCGTCGCAAATTTGCGACGGATTTATTTTTCCGTCGCAAATTTGCGTCCGACTTTTTTCCGGTGCAAATTTTGCGACGACGACAACGACGACGAATGGAGGAGGAGGCCGAACATGCCTCTTATCCGTTCAGTCGACATGGAGGAGGCCGCGACGTTGACGGGCATGGAGGAGGCCGCGACGGCGGGGGCGGCGGAGGAGGAGTCGGCGGCGGGGGAGGGGGAGGAGCCGGCGTGGCAAGAGTGGCCCTTCTTGGGGAGGCCGCAGGCCCGCAGCTGCCACAGTTGTAGCTGCCGCGCTTGGCGGTGGCGTCGTCGGAGGAGGAGGAGGAGAGGGTAGCGGGGGAGTCGGAGGGGGGGAGGTGGGGCTGGTGGAGGCGGCGGTGCATGGCGGAGGAGCGGCAAAGGAGGCCAGAGAGAGAGAGAAAGAGGGAGATAAGTTAGATAGAGAGAGAGAGAGGGAGAGCTGTGGTGGTGAGGAAATAAATAGACCGAGCAAAGGGGAGACGACGGCGCGAGGGGAATAGAGCGCGGGTTTTTGAAAATTTTCTACGCGGGTTTTTGAAAATTTGCGACGGATTTTTTTTTCCGTCGCAAATTTGCGACGGATTTTTATTTCCGTCGCAAAATCCGTCGCAAATTTGCGACGGATTTTTTTTTCCGTCGCAAATTTGCGACGGATTTCTTTTCCGTCGCAAATTTGCGTCGGATTTCTTTCCTTTTGAAATTTGCGATGGATTTTTTTCCGTCGCAAATTTGCGACGGAAAAAAAATCCGTCGCAAATTTGCGACGGAAAAAAACATCCGTCGCAAATTTGCGACGGATTTTGCGACGGAAATACAATCCGTCGCAAATTTGCGACGGACAAAAATCCGTCGCAAATTCCGTCGCAAATTTGCAACGGATGTTTTTTTCCGTCGCAAATTTGCGACGGATTTATTTTCCGTCGCAAATTTGCGACGGATTTTTTTTCCGTCGCAAATTTGCGTAAGATTTTTTTCCTTTTCAAATTTGCGACGGATTTTTTTTTCCGTCGCAAATTTTTGCGACGGATTTTATTTCCGTCGCAAATTTGCGACGGATTGTATTTCCGTCGCAAAATCCGTCGCAAATTTGCGACGGATGTTTTTTTCCGTCGCAAATTTGCGACGGATTTTTTTTCCGTCGCAAATTTGGGTCGGATTTTTTTCCGGTTCAAATTTGCGACGGATTTTTATTCCGTCGCAAATTTGCGACGGATATTTTTTTCCGTCGCAAATTTTTGCGACGGATATTTTTTTCCGTCGCAAATTTTTGCGACGGATTTTTTTTCCGTCGCAAATTTGCGACGGATTTTGTTTCCGTCGCAAATTTGCGACGGCTTTTTTTTTCCGTCGCAAAATTTTGCGACGGATTTTTATTCCGTCGCAAATTTGCGACGGATATTTTTTTCCGTCGCAAATTTTTGCGACGGATTTTTTTTTCCGTCGCAAATTTGCGACGGATTTTGTTTCCGTCGCAAATTTGCGACGGATTTATTTTCCGTCGCAAATTTGCGACGAATTTTTATTTCGTCGCAAATTCCGTCGCAAATTTGCGACGAAAAAAATCCCCGTCGCAAATTCCATGTTTTTTTGTAGTGCGACTATCCGTCATCGTATTTCGATAATTGGATACGTGGCATTGATGAATACCAATGTCGATTACCATATGTCAATTTATGTGTTTGTCGATAAGCCAGCGTATGGGCAATGACACTCATGTGCCATGCACGTGTTTGTTCTCACTCACACGCTAGGCATGTGCTTATCGATGATTGGATTATTTTTGTGTCAACATATTGATTTCCGTTTTCAGTTTCTTAAGCTCGGTTGCTCATGCACCATAATTTTGCTTGAGCCAGACTGCTACCTTGCAATTCTATTACACAACACTTTTAAGTGATAAATGTTACCTATAATAAGATTAGTTTATAAAGTTATCATGCAGATGATGTAATACTGCAAATAGAGGAATCCAGCAAAGGAATTATATCCGATACCCATCAACAGTTTGCTCCGTTACTAAAATTATCAATTTCTTATATTAATTTTAGCATTTTTAGTATTATCTTTCAGATTTTACGACATACAATATAACCTCAATCTTCATTTTCGTTTCGTAATAATCGTCGCATAAGTTGTCTTATAGTAAACTTACCAAGAAAGAATTTGTGGCGTAGTTTCTTAAATGAGTTCGTACATTTCAGTCAACTTAAACATATTTTTATGCGGTTATTTGACTTTTATATAGGAGACTTGTGATTGATTCACATACTTGCTCATGTGACAAATTATTTTTATGACAACACGTAATATCTAAATAGTATAAGGGATAAGTGCAGTGAAAGTTCTAAAATTTATCACAAAAAAGCAATTGAGTCCTAAAATTTTCAAAAGTGCAATTAAGTCCTAAAACTTATCGCAAAATTGCAATTGAGTTCTAAAACTTCAAAAGTGTAATCAAATCCTAAAACTTGTCAAATTAAGTACTTTCATTGATTGCATTTTTTAAAAATTTTAGGACTTAATTACATTTTCGTGATAAGTTTTAGGACTTAATTGTATTTTCATGACAAGTTTTAGGACTTGATTGCACTTTTTGAAATTTTTAGAATTCGATTGAACTTTCGTGATAAATTTTAGGACTTCTAATACATTTATCCCATAATAATAAATGATTGGGTGACAGTGCGCATTTTGAAAATTTTAAAACTCGATTGTATTTTCGTGATAAGTTTTAGGACTTGATTGCATTTTTTTTAAGTTTTAGGATTCGATTGCACTTTCGTGATAAGTTTTAGAATTTCTGCTGCACTTATCCCATAATAATAAATGATTGGGTAACAGTTTATTCTGGACCATAAATAAACAAATAACAAATTATTATAAATTGTTGTGGGGTCCATTCCTTTAAGAATTTGTGACTTACATCTTATTATTACTCTCAAAATGACACAAATACTGTTATGTTAGTAAAGCCTATATATTATAAGAGTTCTATTTGCTCAAAATTTACTTAAAATAGGCTTCTTCAAGGACAAGTCCCATTGTAGTTTGAATATGAAAAAGTCAATACTCAACTACAAAAGACTAGGGGTGTCAACGGGTCGGGTTGGGTGGGCTTTCATAATACCCAACCGGACCCGAAACACTACACATGTGTGCTTGACCCGGACTGACCCGACTTGAACGAAAACATAACCCCAACAATCTTGTCGGGTCGGGTTCGAGTTTCATAAGCAAAAACGCAGCATTCATTTGATCAATCCACGCCATTTGCCATAACTTTGTCATTCAGTACAAGTAAGTTCAAAAGAATACAATTTTCTTTTGCCCAAGATCGAACTCTCGGGGAACAGTGTTATACCATTGTCGCCTCTTAGGAACTCGCCGGAATTTGTGCCTCACCATTGATGGAAAGCCGAGCTGGACAAGAACAACACTAAAATTGCAGCAATGGCAACGATGGAAGACCATCGGCAAATTCTTGCTGCAAAACTCATCTTTTTGTAGTGGATTAGCAGTAGCGAAACAAAAGCGAATACAAAGGTGAGCACGATGGACGGCATTTTTTTTGTCAGAAAGATGGATGACGTTAGCGCTTTGAAGTTTGACGAGTCTCGCCTAAGGATCAACATCGAAACAAGGGTAATTCTTCCGAGTGCTGAGAGCCAGAACCTTCTTAACCAATGGATTCGACTCTTAACCTCATTTTCATTTTGCTTCCATGGATCTGAAGACGTCGCTTCATCCCGGCTCCCAAAACGCCATAAGTAGTTCATCCCAAATCGATTCCCCATCATCATCGTGAAGCCTCCGTCATGAGATTCAACATGACGGTCACCTTTGCGGTCGGCAATTCAAAGACACCTTTGGCCTACCGGAGGACCGTGCGAGCGAGAGGAGGAAAGGAGACCATTCTAATTGTGTTCTCACCGATGGAAGAAGAAGGCGCACTACGTTCGTCCTTCTACTGTACGGCGGTTGAGGGTAGGGTTTAATATTGTTATTATTTCTGTGTTTGGGCTCGGGTATAAAACGAGCCCAACAGATCCATAACAATAACACCCAATCTTTTTTAACTGTTACCCGAAAAGGCCGAAAATTTTCGGGTTGGGCCAGGTTGTTTTTTTTTACAGCCCTACAAAAGACAAGTCACGGTACATTGGCCCAAAAAGAATTGTAAATTTGGGAAGGAAAATCTCTTTCCACGGAGAAAATATCATTCTCAAGATCATGTAGATCAAACTAATCTTCCTCGCTGATTAAATGAGTCAAACCCATCTCCATGATATCACTTCTTTAGCAACAGCAATCTTAACTAAATATTTGAAAGGCCACTTCACATTCGCTATCTTTGCCCTTCCGGATCTCTCTATGTGAGTACCTCTAATTTTTCATTCGAAGCTCTTTCAGATTCTGAATAAACCTATCGATGTACCCGCTGATGAAGTTTGGGCTCACCAGAACCTCTCTCCACTTCGCATGGTTCTTCTTCACCAGCCGACCCACTTCGCTCTTCTCGTCCATCACGCTCTTGATGGCTCTGCACAAGCTCTCCTTCGAGAACCACCCGCTCTCTTCTCTCTCCACTTCGACCCCCACTTTCAGTTCCTCGGCCGGCAGCCTCGTGTTCAGGATCCGGTCGCCCAGATGGGGGACTATCACTATTTGGCAATCACACATCAGCGACTCCCACATCGACCCGAACCCGCAGTGGCTCACGAAGCACCCGACAGATGGGTGACTCAAGATCAGTGGCTGTTGGACCCAACCGCCGTCAACCACTCCTCTCCCTTGGACTCTCTCTTCGCCAAAATTACTACATTTAAAAAGTTATAAAAATTGTCCACTCAGTGCCGTCTTATGTGACACTGCTGGTGCCAATGTCAGTGATTTCCGAGGAAAATTGGCCTGAACTATTAATTGACAAATTGTCAAAATGTTTAGAATTAAATTGACAAAATTGAAAGATTTAAGATTGAATTGGCACAACTGCAATAGATTGAATTTTTTTTTGGTAATCTTCCCTCTTAAGCTCGGTTGCTCTTGCACCATGATTTTGCTCGAGCCAGCCTGCTACCTTTCAATTCTGTTACACAGCACTATCAAGCAAGAAATGTTACCTATAAAAGAATGGCTTATAAAGTTATCATGCAAATGATGTAGTGCTGCAAAATGAGGAATCCAACAAAGGAATTATATTCGATACCCATCAACAGTTTGCTGCACCAATTTTAGCATTTTTAGCATTATCTTTCAGATTTTAGGACATACAATGTAACCCCAATTTTCATTTTTGTTTCGTAATAATCGTTGCATGAGTTATCTTGTAATTATCTTATAGTAAACTAATCAAGAAAGAATTTGTGGGGGAGACTCGTGATTGATTCACATACATGCTCATTTTGTAATTTGTAGGATGTTCCAATGTGCCAAATTTATTTTTATGACAACACATGATATCTAAAAGATATAATTATGAGAGTGGCAGGGGCTATTCTATTTGCTGGAAATTTACTTAGAGAAGAGACTTCTTCGGGGACAAGTGCCATTGTAGTTTGAATATTGTCGCGACCTCCCCGAAACGGCCCCGCCGCCTAAGGGGGTGTGGCTAATGGATTGCTAAGTTAAACCTAGCTCGAGCTCTCCCAAGCCAATACCAATTCGCGACTTAAGTTTAAGTTGTTAACATGCAAACCGATTTCAACTAGGAGTCGCCACTAATCAATTTCTGGTAGGTCGATTAGACACCTAAGCGAAGCGCGGGAGAAATGCTTCACTTCTACGAACCAGAGATTCAATGGGTACGGGGACTTGATTACACTAATCGACTAATTAGTGCCCTTTCGGTACCTAATCTTGTTCAATTTACCACCTAACGTGTTCATCTTAATTGGGGGTCTCAAAAATTCATTCCTAACCAAGCTAGGAGAAGCAACAATCCCGACATTAACCTAACACGCATAATCAACCACATGCGAGGTTAAATTAAACGCACAATTCAAAGCGTGTGAACCAGGTGACATGCAATCAAATATGACATTAATCACACAATAGGGCAAGAAAACCTAATTCCGAGACCCAAATGAAAATTCTGATTTTTGATTTTTTTTTTGAATTTTTTTTAAAAAAAATTAATTTAGATTTTTTTAATTTTTTAAATTAATTTTTTTTAGATTTTTCGAAATTTTTTTTAAATATTTTCTGAATTTCTAAAATTTTTTTGGAATTTTTTTTAAAAAAATTTGAATTTTTTTTGGAATTTTTTTGAAATTTTTTCAATTTTTTTTCGAAAAAGAAAAAAAAGTAAATAATAATAAACTAAAATTCGAGATTTTTTTTTAAAAAAATATATATTAAAATAATAGAATATTAAAATAAAATAAAACGGAATCGGATCTCCACATCCGACCCGGATCGGGACTGACCCGGGCGCGCCGGCCCGGGTCCGCGGGCGAACCGGGCTCATTCGTTGAGCCCGGTCTAAAAATTTTTTTTAAAGCAACAAGGGCCCAAAACCTAAAAAGAAATAAAAAGAAAAGCCCGAAACTTAATAAACCTAATGGGCCTAAAACCGAGCCCAACACCAATGAAACCCTAGCCGACCGTGACCCACTCGCCCGACCCGGTCACTAGCCGCCAACCCGACTCGTCGGAACCCTACCCGGTCAGATCCGCGACCCGACCCGAATCGCCAGAAACCCTACCCGGATCGCCCGCACCCGACCCGGTTCGCGACCCGACTCGCGGCCGCCACCACACCCAGGGGGCTCGCCTGACCCGGTTCACGACCGCCTCCACGCGGTGGTCGGCGCTGTCGCCGGCTTCGCCGAACCCCGACCTCCGCGGCCGACGTTCCGGTCCGGCGGCCGAGCCCGTGCTCGGCCGTCGGACAACATGCCCCGACCTCCGCGGTCGGGGCTTTTGACCATGCGACCGAGCCCATGCTCGGCCGCCGCTCGGCTCATGTCCGCGTCGCCGTCACCACACACGTGAAGAAACAGGAACAAGCACGAGCCTCACGGGCCGGAACTCGCGCAAGCCGGACGGCCGCGAGCTCCGGCCAGTGAGCCCCCCCAAAACCAGAGCACAGAGGAAGAGAGAAAATAAACAGGGGAGGGGGTGCCGTTGCGGCGCTCCCTATCCGGCTCGGGGGGGCGGCGAACGACGGCGAACTCGACGGATCTGACTACATCCGGTCGCCTCGCACGCCCCCAAACCGGAATCCTCGGGAGGGTGCTCCGAATCGGACCGAGCGAAATCAAAAAGAAACCCCACGAAGTTCGGGGTCGGACCTACCGTGGGAGACGCCGGGGCTTCGCCGGTCTCAGATCCCTCCCTCTGTGCCTCTCCGAACCCCTCTCGAACTCTCTGTCTCTCCCTCTCTCTCGCTCTCTCCCTCGATCCTCTCTTTCCCCTCGGACTTAAGGGCGGCCAGGGGCGCGGAGCCGGCCGACAGGCGCGCATGGCCCCTGCCACAGCCAGCCTGCTGTGGCCGGCCTGCCCCCGACTCGAAGATCGCGCCGGCGTCCCCCGCGCCCCTCTGGCTTCTGCGCTCTGCGCTGTTCCCCCCCGTCTCCTGCCTTCTGTTCCTCCCCCCGTATATTTCAGAAACGTTGACTGGGGAGGGGGAGGTGAACAATCGCGGGCTGGGCCGAGGGAAAGAGGGCCGGTCCGCGCGGAAAAATAAAAAGGGAGGAGAACGAAGAGAAACAAAAATGGGCCGCGCAAAGGGAAAAAGGAATGGGCCGATGAACCCGATGCGGAAGTCTCTTCTTCTTCTTTTTTTTTTTTAATTTTGTGTCCTAATGAGCCCTATTAATGCAAATGCACCCAATAACTATATGACATGCAGTTTTAATGAAAATATTTTTGGTTTAGGGATTAAAAATTAAACCCTAAATTTTTATGTGATAAAACCCTAAATGATTTGGGCAAAATTTAGGTGTCAACAGCTGTCCCTCTTTGAAGGGGAGTTCGAAGAAGTTCCATTCAAAGACAATAGACACTTAAATTTTGTTCATGGAGGGCATAGAAGATGCATGAGAGATGATGAACGGGCCTGTGACTGAATGAAGAGGGAGCCATACTGTGTAAAAACGGGCTTTTGGGTACATGAAATCCTATTATGTAAAGAAAGGGACTCTGGGTTACGAAAGCTCGCCAGATCGATTGGGTGCCCCGGGCTGTGAAAGCTCGCCGAGCAAGGAAAGGGGAAGACTCTGGTCCTTGTGAAATCAGGGCTTCAAGAAAGATCCGGAATCTTTGGAAATCAGGATTTTGGAAAAAAGCCCAAAACTTTTTGAAATCGGAGTTTAAGGAAAGACTCGGAACCTTCTGAAATCGGGGTTTAAGGATAGACTCGGAACCTTTTGAAATCAGGGTTTAAGGATAGACCCGGAACCTTTTGAAATCGGGGTTTAAGGATAGACCCAGAACCTTTGAAGCGTGGTTTAAGGTTGGACCACAAACCTTTGATGCGTGGTTTAAGGTTGGACCACAAACCTTTGAAGCGTGGTTTAAGGTTGGACCACAAACCTTTGATGCGTGGTTTAAGGTTGGACCACAAACCTTTGAAGCGTGGTTTAAGGTTGGACCACAAACCTTTGATGCGTGGTTTAAGGTTGGACCACAAACCTTGGATGCGTGGTTTAAGGTTGGACCGCAAACCTTTGAAGCGTGGTTTAAGGTTGGACCACAAACTTTTGATGCGTGATTTAAGGTTGGACCACAAACCTTGGATGCGTGGTTTAAGGTTGGACCACAAACCTTTGAAGCGTGGTTTAAGGTTGGACCACAAACCTTTGATGCGTGGTTTAAGGTTGGACCACAAACCTTTTGGAAAGCGTGGTTTAAGGTTGGACCACAAACCTTTGAAGCGTGGTTTAAGGTTGGACCACAAACCTTTGATGCGTGGTTTAAGGTTGGACCACAAACCTTTTGGAAAGCGTGGCGAGGTGTACATACCTGTAGGTCAGATTGGATTGCTTAAAAGCCCTCTGTCAGCGAGGCTTGAAAAGACTCAGACACTTAGGGGTCCTTGTTCAAGGATTTGATAGATCGCCTATTGTGTCCTTGCCAGCAGGGTCTTGGAAATTCATGAATGCTTGGATGCATCTTAGTATTTCCGAGATCAGCATAAAGGTTGGTGTTTGAGGAAACGTCACCTGTCTTACAAGATTAGTAATAACAGGTACGTGTTATAACAAGTGCTCTAGTAATGGAGGTATATCAGGTGAGATCAATGTCATTTGATTACATGTCATGAGAGACAAAATCAAAAGGGTATCATTAATGAAAAAATATTGATTGTATGAGCAATTCATGATAGATTCAATTGTTTGGAAAGCACTGAACATCCTTCAATATCGCAAAATTGCCTTTAGGCTTGAAAGACACCATTAATCATCGAATTTCCTTAGGAGAAAGTCTTTTGTCAAAATGATCTTAACTCATGAAGAGAGTCCATTAAGCATGCCAAACAAGAATTCCTTAGTCTGAAAGGACTTCTCACATACTCTCAGAAAGGCTGTTTGATCCCATCCATTAATGTGGGAAGTAAGTCTGATCTCTCTGTATACCTCACACTATCAGTGTCGGAGGCTTCGAGAATCATTCGCAATAAACACACGTTGACCAATCCAAGAGGTCTTTTGTAAGGACTACAATGCGGGCTTGGTCATCGTTTCAACAACGGATAAGCATTGATGGCTAAGAAGAGAAATAATTATCAATCAGCATCTCCATCAGGTTTACAAGTCAAAAAACCTTAAGATGAGATAAGACAACTTTGTCCCAACTTCTTCAAGCGATAACTTGTTTGGGAATCCAAATTTCTGCTTAGACCATCCCAATCCGAAGAGACTTTGGAGAAGGTTATAACATTGATTTGGGTAAAGGCTCGAAAGGCTCAGAAATTTTCAAAAGGGGTTCAAAAGTTGGTGATCACCGTGGCATCATTACCATATCAGTCAATCCTTTTGAAGGCACTCGACTTTTGAAGTCCAACTTGTCTCGAAAGTCCATTGGCTATTCATTTCAATACAAGAGCTTCGCTCTTTTCTCTAATGACTTTTGCATTTGCAATGATTTTTTTCATGCAAGCATTTTGCTTTTGACACTTTTTCTTGCGCAAGAATTCTTCTCTTGATGCTACTTTTTTGCTCTTTTTTTTTCAATTTTTTCCAATGGGCATTGGCCTTGCTTTTACCAGGCACATTGCTTTTTCATGCCCCCTAGCTTTCAATTGACTTTTGCTTATTTGAATCCTTTGAGCTCCTAGGACTTTCGAGATTTTTTACTTGTTGTGACATAAGCACCAATCGCCATGGTAAATCATGTGCCTTTCCCCAAGGTGGGAAGACAATCACCACTCGGGCTTTAGAAATGAATATTCAGGCTCAACTTGGCTAAGCAAATGGTATGAGTGTTTGGGTAGAGAAATGAATGCTCTTCTTCATTTTAGGATGTTTCAAGCTTCCATAAGGACTCACCTGAAGTTACCACAAAAAGATTAATGCAAGTAAGGACAATGAAGTCTTTCTCATCTTTTCCTCCAAAGAATGTCGACCAAAATCCCCGAATTTGCCCCGTTGTTGGGTGGTTCTTGACAAGGGTATTTTGTACAAATCATCCATATGTAAAGGCTCAAATGGGCTTTACTATGGTCACCTGTAGTGTATAGGGTAGAGGAAAGAAATGCCTCTTTTCACTTTGATCTATGTACTACTCGCGAATGAATCTCTTGCCCTTAGACAACACATGTTTTCTTTTTCGCTCAACTCTCAAAGTGTTTATTGGACGTGTTTGGAAATAGTTTGCCTTTTCTCATTCTAAGTACTTCTTACTTGGCATGATTAACATCTCCCTTTCATTTTGTCGAGATCATCACGGATAGATTAATCTTCACAGGAAATTTTGATTCAAAATGAATGATCCGTCAAACACCAAAGCAATTTTTGGATAAAGACGATATTCGAAATTTTTGTGAAAAGTTTGCTTTCACAATTCTATTTTGTACTATTTCTCAAATACATCATGAACTCCCCCATTTGTTCATGAAGAAAATTTTCATTCGATTTTTATTTGAATTTTGGAAGAAGGGTACTTACCTGCAGCATGGCACTTGGCAACCCTGTAAAGAATTAGAAAGAAAGTGTTAGTGCATGAATCTTTATATATCAAAAGATTGGAAACGACACATCATTACCCTTCACTTGCATTTGTCCTTCGAGTCTTTGATGCTTCCTATCAAAGGAAAAAAGAATCATGGCAAAAATGGTATTAAAATGGACAATTGGAAACGATACCATTTGCTCTCATTTGAATTTTCCTTCCTGGGTATTTGACAACTCCCTTCATCCGCTTTCGTCAACCTTTGACTTTTTGGCACTTCTTATTTCAATGTTTGAGGGCATTGTCCCATGGGTGCTTTCCCTTTTCATTGCAGCAAAATGGATGATTCGTCTTCATCGTGCTTTCTTGGAAGAAGGTGTTGTCGCCTTGATCAGACACATCGTTTTGTCTGCAAAATGAGAGACGGGGCGAGTCATTTCCATTCTTAGTTGGAATAATTCAGGAATGATATACACCCTTTTGTTTTGGGGATAGCTCAGTTCTGGATTAAGTTGTCCTCTTCGTGCAATCTCGTCGCTTGAACATTTCCTTTGCAACTCCTTCATCAAAGTTGCTTGATATTCCCTCTTAAGTGTTTGGAGGCACCGTCCACAACATGACCTGCCCTACATTTATCTGTCTGGCATATGTCTCTTTTGCATCCATCCACTTGTTGGAGGAGAAGGGACTTACTCACTGGCTTGATTATATTAAAGCTATTTGCCCCAACTAGATGACACTTGCCCCAGCCAGATGCTTTCTCTTTCAGAGACTTCAATATGTTCAATACTCCTTCATGCCTTCTTACAGACACTTGTTTAATTTTCATTGTCCTTTGCTCGGGTCTTCCACTTTTGATCATCTTGACTATTCGTGCTCCCGACGATTTGTCACATGTCCCTAGCTTGATGGACAGAAGTTCTTCAAATGAACTATTTTGCCCCATCATAACGCAACCTTTCATTTGTCACAATGGGATGGACGGTTTGGCCTCGTCATGTCTTTCTAGCTGGAAGCATTATTGCTATGGTCAAACACATTCTTTATTTTGTGTTGAACCAGTCGACTCCATTTTATTATACTTCATAGGCAATGGTTACCCCTTTGGTGACTTGCCTCATTCGTCATCTGCGGAAATGAGATAAAACATGTTATTCTCATTCTCAATTGGACTGAATTTAGGGACGGTATACACCCTTTTGTGCTAAATTGGATGGTTTTGTCACGATATGTTGACGGGAGGCGCTGCCCCTTCAATGTGTATTGCCTGATCATGTTTTCTTGGAAGAAGTTGTTGTCGCCATGGCTAAATACATTATTTCATCTTTTACTCAGGGGCACCATTTGATGGCTAATTCTTGCTCGTGTACATCCGTGCCTTGAAGGATCATTTCGCAAACCACCAATAATCATCTCCACGCTGGATTAAATGCTGAGAAGCTATTTGAAGGCGCAAAAATTGCAGCTACTAATGCTTAGCAATTCCAAATGGATCATAGCTCATTTCTCTTCTTGTCTTTTGACAATATCGTTTGGATAGTCCGCATCCATATATGTGGACCCATCAAAGAGCTTCCCATGAATTATAGATGTCATTAACCCAAGAAGTAGCCTTGGTGCCGAGGAATTTTCGCACATTTCTTCTTTTGAGAAGGTTATCAAATTGATATGAGATTCTCCGAGATGAGAGATTTCTGTGGACTCTTGATGCCAAATGCAAAACTCAGGAATGTTTAGGTTCTGTCAATCTTGGCATTCATTAACTGGAGTCAATTAGAAAATTTTCCCCAAATTGGCATTCTCAGGCATCCATCCATTTCAGCCTTGGTCATGACATCGAAGGGCACATTTTGTTCTCGAAAGTCCATCTTCTTGTCACTTCAGGGCAACAATTTCTCACACGTAATTTGTCGCAGTAAACTCTATCAGATGTGATGAGTTGTATAACCCGAAATTACTTTCTTCAAAGCTTGTACGTGCAAAGTGGCCAAAGAGGATCCACAGCAACGTTGTAGGTACGACGAACAGTGTCTTTCGAAGGTAGATCTCCACTGGTCTCGTTAGATGAGTTTGTTGGTGATTAACTCATTTATCTTTACACATGTCATACATGCGCCTTGAGTGCTCGTATCTTCTTGCACAACCTCATGTGGGTGTCCCCCTAGCTTGTTAGTGCCTTTACTATCCGCATGCTTAACTCTCTCGACGATGAGTCATTGCACGCTTTCATGCTCAAGTTATCCATGCCTTCAGAGTTCTGCCTTCAGAGTTCTAACTCTAGCCCTGATCTCACAATTGGCCAACTTTCTTGCACCTCCCATCAACAATGTAGATGGAGTATCTTTCACATGGAGAGTAATTTGGTTTGGAGTTTTGAGAAATCTTGTCCTCCAGGCTAGTCGACCGAGGAAACTCAACATTGCTTCCTTCACAATCTTGGCTTTCTCAAAATTTCGAGGATGCCTCCATTTTTAGCCCAATGTTAATGACTAAGAAACTTGTCACCAAATTCTTGCCAGATAGCTTATATTATTCAAGTTGCAGACTGAGCAAACACGCAACGCTATCATGACATAATCAAAGACCACACATATGGGGGCAATTAATTCTCTTCTTCCGATAAACGTCTGCCAAATACAGCAAAAATCACGAGCGCTTGTACTTCCCGCGACACACTTCAATTGGCGATTATGGCACGTTGCGTTTGACTCGAGTTTCAAGTGCCTACACTTTTGCCTTTTAGAGGATGTGAATGTCAATCTTAGGCAAACCTTTAATTTTTCATGTTTGACAAAAATGGATGAAAAAATCAGTTGATGTACGAGGAGTCTATATTAGAACGATTACAGAGTTACCATATCATGATGTCCTTTTGCAAATCAACCTGCAAAATTGGTCAGGTGAAGAGATATAATTTTATGCAAGTCGCTCTTGAAACTTCATTTCAAAACATTTTGAAGGTAAAACATAAAAACCTAACTCGGGGGGTTAAGTTTGAAATATTCCAAGAGCTTTCAAAGAACAATGCTACGAATTAGAATCTCACTACTCAAAGACGTGAGTCGCATGATTTTCAAAAACATCGATTGGGTTCACATTAAAACCCAAAATGGAAAACGCAGCTCCAAATGATAATAGAGGGATGAAGTTCAAGAAACTTTTGAATAGATGAGTGTAAACAAGCAATTCACATTCTAACTCTAAACTCCGGTTCCTTGCATGATTAAGCTAGAGAATTCCAAGGGATGACTGTTACGCATAACCTGCGAAAGGAAGACAACGTTAGTATGTGAATGAGAAACTAAAATAATGATGATGATAATAATAATAATAATAATCATCCAATGAGGTCGCCTCTTATAATGAAATCAAGGCGACGATACATGCCCCTATGGTTCCTATTTGCGGGCATTTGGTATTTCACCAACATTTCATCGTAAGAGGAGACATCATTAAAAGATTAAATCGCGGCTATCAATCGAATGCCCTTTTTATTCTAAAAGTTTCAACGCAAAATGCAGCCCATCAAATTTGAAAGACTGATTTGTGATTTCATTTTTGCAAAAATGAGGTGATTTCTATTTAAAAAAAATTAATACACAAAAAGTGATTTGAATTTTGATTCCGAAATGTGAACAAAAAGGAATTTTATTGAAAATGGTGATTTCAATTTTACACCTCAAAATACAATCTTAACTTGGAAGAATTTCCGCACAAAATATGTGATTTTAAGCCTATAATTGAAAGTTTAGACAAAGCCATCTGTTTTGGTAGGGCCAAATCAAAGGTGCTTGAGATTTATGCTCAAGGTTCACTATCAAGAGTGATTGCCTGAAATTTCCAATTATAAGCTTAGATCACCTAGGGCATTCGATTGATTTCCACGAATTTCAAAAATGAAAGATTCAACCAAAAGTGAACAAGTAAATAGAGAAACCGTACTTACAGTGGATGGCAGTGGATGACAAACCTTTATCACACAACATGCAAATGTAATGTGCTGCTGGACTTCTACTCTAGATGGCTTAACAAATTGGAGTTATAAGGGTGGGATGACTAGTCGCGGCCTCGCGCACTAAGCCAAGTCCTCGTAACTCCGGCTCGGTCAAGAATAATACCTCGATGCAACGCAGCCTCGCGAGCAAAGGTAAGCATTTTTGACACCAAGAAAGAAACTTTCGGGATTGAGTTGGGCAACCTCTACTACGCGGCCTTGCGGTCGAAGTCGTATCCAACTCAATACCATCCTAAACATTCCTAGCGCAGTCCAGGTCCGGCAGCATGGTTGTGTGTGCAACAGTATAGTGCTAAAACATTTAAAGCATGCACAACAGTTTATAAGCAAACGATGCCTCAAGCATTCAAAAAATAAACACTTATTTCCCAAATCCCAAACCTGCAAAATAGGAGGTCAATGGCAAAAACATTCACATTAGAGGTGTATTTGAACAAGAAAAACGGCCTAAGTTCACTAAGAATTCCCCAGCGGAGTCGCCAAGCTGTCGCGACCTCCCCGAAACGGCCCCGCCGCCTAAGGGGGTGTGGCTAATGGATTGCTAAGTAAACCTAGCTCGAGCTCTCCCAAGCCCATACCAATTCGCGACTTAAGTTTAAGTTGTTAACATGCAAACCGATTTCAACTAGGAGTCGCCACTAATCAATTTCTGGTAGGTCGATTAGACACCTAAGCGAAGCGCGGGAGAAATGCTTCACTTCTACGAACCAGAGATTCAATGGGTACGGGGACTTGATTACACTAATCGACTAATTAGTGCCCTTTCGGTACCTAATCTTGTTCAATTTACCACCTAACGTGTTCATCTTAATTGGGGGTCTCAAAAATTCATTCCTAACCAAGCTAGAGGAAGCAACAATCCCGACATTAACCTAACACGCATAATCAACCACATGCGAGGTTAAATTAAACGCACAATTCAAAGCGTGTGAACCAGGTGACATACAATCAAATATGACATTAATCACATAATAGGGCAAGAAAACCTAATTCCGAGACCCAAATGAAAATTCTGATTTTTGATTTTTTTTTTGAATTTTTTTTTTAAAAAATTAATTTGATTTTTTTAATTTTTTAATTAATTTTTTTTTATATTTTTCGAAATTTTTTTTTAAAAATATTTTCGGAATTTCTGAAATTTTTTTGGAATTTTTAAAAAAAAATTGAATTTTTTTTTGGAATTTTTTTGGAATTTTTTTTGAAATTTTTTCAATTTTTTTTCGAAAAAGAAAAAAAATTAAATAATAATAAACTAAAATTCGAGCTTTTTTTTAAAAAATATATATTAAAATAATAGAATATTAAAATAAAATAAAACGGATCCGGGTCGAATCTCCACATCCGACCCGGATCGGGACTGACCCGGGCGCGCCGGCCCGGGTCCGCGGGCGAACCGGGCTCATTCGTTGAGCCCGGTCTAAAAATTTTTTTTAAAGCAACAAGGGCCCAAAACCTAAAAAGAAATAAAAAGAAAAGCCCGAAACTTAATAAACCTAATGGGCCTAAAACCGAGCCCAACACCAATGAAACCCTAACCGACCGTGACCCACTCGCCCGACCCGGTCACTAGCCGCCAACCCGACTCGTCGGAACCCTACCCGGTCAGATCCGCGACCCGACCCGACCCGAATCGCCAGAAACCCTACCCGGATCGCCCGCGCCTGACCTGGTTCGCGACCCGACTCGCGGCCGCCACCACGCCCAGAGGGCTCGCCTGACCCGGTTCACTACCGCCTCCACGCGGCGGTCGGCGCTGTCGCCGGCTTCGCCGAACCCCGACCTCCGCGGCCGACGTTCCGGTCCGGCGGTCGAGCCCGTGCTTGGCCGTCGGACAACATGCCCCGACCTCCGCGGTCGGGGCTTTTGACCATGCGACCGAGCCCATGCTCGGCCGCCGCTCGGCTCATGTCCGCGTCGCCGTCTCGACGAGGGGCTGCGGCGTCCTTCGCTCGGGTCGCCGCCGGTCGCGACCGGCGGCACGCCGGGACCGTCCGACATTCACGCACTAAAAGAAACACAGGACAGAGACAAATCCGAGAAGCTTGGTTCCGGCATAACGACAAACAGTTGGCGTGCGCTATGAAAACGGGGGATTTCCGGCACAAACGAGACTCGAAACGGACCTAGATCATCGACACCAGACACGTGAAGAAACAGGAACAAGCACGAGCCTCACGGGCCGAAACTCGCGCAAGCCGGACGGCCGCGAGCTCCGGCCAGTGAGCCCCCCCAAAACTAGAGCAGAGAGGAAGAGAGAAAAAAAACAAGGGGAAGGGGTGCCGTTGCGGCGCTCCCTATCCGGCTCGGGGGGGCGGCGAACGACGGCGAACTCGACGGATCTGACTACATCCGGTCGCCTCGCACGCCCCCAAACCGGAATCCTCGGGAGGGTGCTCCGAATCGGACCGAGTGAAATCAAAAAGAAACCCCACGAAGTTCGGGGTCGGACCTACCGTGGGAGACGCCAGGGCTTCGCCGGTCTCAGATCCCTCCCTCTGTGCCTCTCCGAACCCCTCTCGAACTGTCTGTCTCTCCCTCTCTCTCACTCTCTCCCTCGATCCTCTCTTTCCCCTCGGACTGAAGGGCGGCCAGGGGTGCGGAGCCGGCCGACAGGCGCTCATGGCCCCTGCCACCGCCAGCCTGCCGTGGCCGGCCTGCCCCCGACCCGAAGATCGCGCCGGCGTCCCCCGCGCCCCTCTGGCTTCTGCGCTGTTCCCCCCGTCTCCTGCCTTCTGTTCCTCCCCCCGTATATTTCAGAAACGTTGACTGGGGAGGGGGAGGTGAACAATTGCAGGCTGGGCCGAGGGAAAGAGGGCCGGCCCGCGTGGAAAAATAAAAAGGGAGGAGAACGAAGAGAAACAAAAATGGGCCGTGCAAAGGGAAAAAGGAATGGGCCGATGAACCCGATGCGGAAGTCTCTTCTTCTTCTTTTTTTTTTTAAATTTTGTGTCCTAATGAGCCCTATTAATGCAAATGCACTCAATAACTATATGCCATGCAGTTTTAATGAAAATATTTTTGGTTTAGGGATTAAAAATTAAACCCTAAATTTTTATGCGATAAAACCCTAAATGATTTGGGCAAAATTTAGGTGTCAACAAATATGAAAAAGTCAATACTCAACTACAAAAGACAAGTCGCGGTACATTATCCCAAATAGTTTTGTAAAGTTAGGAAGGAAAATCTCTTTCCATGTAGAAAATATCATTCTCAAGATCATGTGCATCGAACTTATCTTCTCCGCTGATTACATGAGTCAAACCCATCTCCATAATTTGAAAGGCCACTTCACATTCGCTATCTTTGCCCTTCAGGATCTCTCTCTATCTACATCGATACCTCTAATTTTTCATTCGAAGCTCTTGCAGATTCTGAATAAACCTATCGATGTAGCCGCTGATGAAGTTCGGGCTCACCAGAACCTCTCTCCACTTCGCATGGTTCTTCTTCACCAGCCGACCCACTTCGCTCTTCTCGTCCATCACGCTCTTGATGGCTCTGCACAAGCTCTCCTTCGAGAACCACCCGCTCTCTTCTCTCTCCACTTCGACGCCCACTTTCAGTTCCTCGGCCAGCAGCCTCGTGTTCAAGATCTGGTCGCCCAGATGGGGGACCATCACTATTTGGCAATCACACATCAGCGACTCCCACATCGACCCGAACCCGCAGTGGCTCACGAAGCACCCGACAGATGGGTGACTCAAGATCAGTGGCTGTTGGACCCAACCGCCGTGAACCACTCCTCTCCCTTGGACTCTCTCTTCGAAACCCTCGGGAAAAGCTTCTTCTACTGAGTTCGTCCCAATTGGTGGTCTGAGAGCTACCAGAAATGGCGAGCCTGTTGACTCAAACCCTAGCAGTAGTTCTTGGAACTGGTCCTTTTCGAGAATGTGCTGGCTCCCAAACGCGCAGAACACCACGGACCCTGGCTTGAACCGGCCGAGCCACTCGGCCCACCTCTCGTCCAGCTTCTTCCTCGCCGGCTCAGGCAAGACCGGGCCAGTCAAGAAGACAGGCTTACCGTATTGACTGCTGATGTAATCACACAAGTCCCCTTCTATTTCTTGGCACGTACGCATGGCGATCGCGTCGCACTCTCGCATGGCAGTCGTGGTGCGCCCGTGGAACGTTATGTTGTCGCCGAAAGGCAGGGTTACGAATACGAGGGATCGGGCTTCGCTGCCACGCAGCACGACAGTCTTTGATGGGTACCCTTCGGGTGGCTTCGCCAGCTCTTCCTCCGTCAAGGATTTCCCGAGGGTCACCTCCCGCGCCGGCACGAGGACGATGGCGATCGCGGCCGCGGAAACAACATTGTAGCAGACTGTCCTGATGCCGAGCGGTCTGGCCACTTGGGGGATCCAGTAGGCATTGTCGTAGAAGACGAAGTCGGGCCGCAGGGCCTGCAGCGAGACTTCTAACTGGGGGCGGGTGAGGTCCATGGCGGCAGCGAGCGAGGGATTATCAGAGAGGGGGATGTCGGAGGCGGTTTCAGTCCCCGGAGGGAGGGTGGCGACCGAGGGGACGGTGACCGGGTGGAAGGCAATGAGGTCGGGGTGTAGATTGAGGTTTTCCAAGAGAATTGAGGCTTTCCTGGGCAAGAAGAAGGAGATCTTGTGGCCCCTTTCTGCGAGCTCGTTGGAGAGGTGGAGGAACGGGGTCATGTGACCAACTGCGAACCATGGAAACATGGCTACGTGAAACTTCGAATTCGTCTCCTCCGACAATGCCATCAGTAATTCTTCTTGATTTTTTTTCCTTTTACGTGCATCAACGCATTGGTCGTTTTAGTTCTTAGTTCCTTTTGGACTACAAGATTCGTGTGCTGGATCGACCCTTTCGCGAAGCATGGGATTGTCGTGGTTGGATGTAACGGATTGATGATGAGCAACTGCCGGTCTATATCTGACGAACGTGAAAGCCGGACGAGACAGGAATGTTTGACCCTGACTTTGAGACGCCTCGTGTTTTTCGCTTTACCAGGAGTGAAAAAAGCCACGAGAGAGATCATTTGGAGGAGAATGGTGGAGAAAATATTAGGATTAGGTGAGTGGAATACTCCACGTAGGCCATGCAGTAAACCATTCCGCGGCCCACCGGTCAGAATTTCAAAAAATCTGCGATTTTCCCTTCTCTCTCCACATCTGTCTCCGTAACTCTGTTAACCTCCGTTATTCTCCCTCGTAGGTTTCAGAAAAACATAAATCCGTTGTGTGTTTACGCATGGGAAACTTTGTTTATACATACCAACATACTTCCTCTAACAACATGGACTTAACTTGAGTTATCGTCACCAGTTATGCACCGAATTTGGAATGTCGAAGGAGTAGTGTTGCGCAACGGTATGATTCTCTAACAAATGAACAATTGCTTTTAACCTTGTAGTTGTTGAAAGAAGCACTCTGTACTCGTGGTGCTACGTGTTAGCTGTTTTCTAACGCTCCCTTGAATAGGAATGTGTATATTCATGACCGCATGGTGCTGATGTTGCCGGATGGAAAGGTTTCGGTGAACGAAATAATTTTTCGTACGGCCTTATATGTGAAAATGAAAAATGTGATAATATTACGGCATGATTTTTGATACACGGCTATATTCTTTTTTACATGTTAACCGGCGTCGATCACCATTGATTTGGATAGTTGGTCAATTTTTCGAACTACAACGAATGATGACGAAAGATGGATCGTGTAAAAACATGGAGTGCACCGGATTATGTACCATACAAGTCGCTATATTATTTTGGTACCGTTAAATTGTTATTATTCTGCTATTTGGAAGAACAAACATAGTCTATTGCCGTTAATTTCCGAGGGATGTACTCGACTAATAGGAGGGCTAGAACGGATCAAAGTCGGATGCCTAAGATGGATCCACTTCGACACATTGGGCCTAAGAAAGACATAGATTTGTAGGTGCACTTGGGCCTACTAATGGGCTTGGATAGGTTTGGGCGGGCCTAACCGGACCCAAGGCCCATGATTGACTCTTTTTTTTTTTTGGGGGGGGGGGGGTGTCCTATAACTCATGCCTATCGTGCCACGGGATCCTTTCCCTTTTAATTTGTTCACTCGAACTTTTTGTTTTGTATGATTTGTGCAATCAAGCTTTATGAACATACTTAATCAAGCTAGGATGATATGGCAAGTTCGAACATTTAGACAAAAAAAAAAGGAATTGAATGGAGAAGTTTAAAAATCAGAAAGAATTAAGAGAAATTTAGGAAAAAACAAGAAAAAAAAATGAAAGGGAAAGAGAGAGAGGAGGGAGTTTTAGGCAGGGAAAAGACGGGGTGGCTGAGCGAGTTTTAGGCAGGGAAAAGAGGTGGTGGCGGCAGCCACCCCCGAAGGCGATCTGCACCACCACCATTGCCAAGCCCCAGCAAGCCCTAGCCAAGGTCACATAGCCCAAGCGAAGGTCTCCGACGGCCGAAGCTCGCGAGTCACTTGGATTTCGTAGCTTGAAGAGGCCATTGAGCAAATAGAAATGTAGTGAAAAATGAAAAATAATCCGTGCCCCCCCCTCCCCGTGTCTTTGCCATAACTTGTTCTAGGCAAAGATTTGGCTGCGCGAGCACTTGTTTGGGTCATGTGACCTAGGCGAGGGCTTGTCGGGATTTGAGCTAGGTCGGTGGTGCAGGTTGTTGCAAGTGGTGGCTCCACTTGTCCCCACCCTCTAATTCGCTGACATGAGCAATGTGTCGTGTAAGACAGCCATCGATGGTTAAGCCACCACATCGGCTATTATCGGCAAGAATTGGTCGTAAGGATAACACTGGGATTTCGCGCAAAGGTTTAGGGGTAAATTGGCAAAATCGAAAAGCTTAAAATTGAATCGACATTCTTACGATTAGATTTATGATCGACTGGACAATTTCGGCTTGGGATATAGAAATTCTACATGAAATTCCATGAATTATTACGGTATACATGTGATGGGAAATGGACCGAGCACGAAGCATCAAAGCAGTTGGGGGGGACGGGTATTGGGGCGAGTTGGTTGATGGAATCCGTGGGCTCCCCCAATCAGGCCATGATCCCCGCTATTCATCCACGAGTCTCCTGCACCCCTACAATTGAAATAGAATTGGATCTTCAGATTACCAATAAACTAAGCTGGCTTAGGAAGATGAAGACGAACTAATACTCGTAATCTATACAAACTCTACTCTCCTGCCGTAAAGGACAAAAACCAACGCCAACCCAACCCAACCCAACCCAACCCCACCCCCCCATCCCACTCCACATTTCCCCCCTCATTAAAAATTAGGTTGTGATCGGCGCAAACTTAGCTGTCACATGCTTGTACCTACGCACCCCATCTCCCGTGCCTTGGCGAACAAAGAGAGACCGTCACATGGGGCAGTGGGGGCTGGCGTCCCCTTGCCTTGCGCCAATCTGCAACACGACCCCATCCCAATTTTTCGCTCCACATTGAACATCCGACGCGACCCACCTTCCCAAACTCTTTCGCCGTCGCTATCCATCCTCAATTTGCCTTTCCATAGCCATGTCTTTCTCTGATTATTTTAACGTATGCGCATGTGTCTATAATCGTGTTTCCAGTACAGAGCACATGGCGTGACTTCCTTAATTGGTCAGCCCCATCTGTAAAGGTTTTTAATGCTCACGGGATTAGTGTTTTTAGCCATGAGACGTGGCAGATCTGAGGACTTGGCAGATGGATGAGGAGGCTCCTTCTTCGGAGGGTTGCTTGGTTGATGGGGAAGCGGTCGATTTATTGGAGGAGTGTTGGTTCTTCGGCAACCTGCTCCATAGGAGGAACAACAACAAGAGCGCCGTCATGTCCAGATGCTTCGCTGATCCTTGCCCTTCGGTCGGTGATCGCGCCCGCGAGACGTTAGCCGGGAACCTGCAGTCGGAAGACTCGAGTCCTCCTTCGCCGAGGAAGATGAAGTTGGAAGGCATTGCTGTAGGCGATTCCTTTCAGGCGCCGTCGGTCCTGTGCGAAGAAGCGGAACGAGTGCATGTCGATGATGGGACTCCTGAAGAAGTGCGGGTCTCAGCTGAGTTGCCACCGTCAAGCAAGAAGGCAGTCGAGAACTGGCAGTCGAACAGCTCGAGTTCTCCTTTGCAGAGGAAGATGAATTCAGGAGGCATTGGTCATGTTCGAGCCGATTCCTTTCGGACTCCATCGGTCTCGTGCGAAGAAGCGAGAGAAGAAGCGGAACAGGTGCAGATCGATGATGGGACTCCTGAAGATGTGCGGGTCTCAGCCGAGTTGCCACCTTCAAGCAAGAAAGGAGTTGAAGAGAGGAAATGTGGTCTGCAGGAAGGCGGGCTGGACAAGCACAAGCAGTCGCCGCGCCCTGTTCTTCTCAGGGCGCCGTCTCTACCGCCTTGTATAGGAAGAGAAAAGGGATTCGAAGGGAGAGAGAATTTTCCTAGGATGACCAAACCCAGTAGGCAAGCCTCTCTTAACTTATCCGAGTTCTTGCCGCCGCGGCACGCTCCCAAGGTACTAATCGAACATCATTGAGGACTAAAAGCTAGGATAGTTAGTTGCATAATCAGATAGAGCCCTTTGTGTCTTTCTTGCACCGGTAGATCAAGAGAATGCTTGGTTTGCAGGGAACGACGCAGAGTGCGAGCATGTCGAAATACGGATCGCCGAAATTTACAGATGCTGAAAAAAGTGCCATAGCTTTTAACAAGGAGATGAGGCGAAGGTACCTAACCAAGAGCAACTCAAGGAAGAGCCTGAGCGATCTCGAAGATGAAGAAGTGCAAGGTTTCAAGGAATTGGGTTTTTCATTTGACGAGAAGCACTTGAACCCGAATCTCGTCAACATACTTCCCGGTTTGCAAGGGAAGACCCAGGAGAATGAGGATGGCAACGGGGATGAAGGGCCTTATCTTTCTGAAGAGTGGCTCGCACAAAGCTATGCTCCTGCATTCCCAAAGTGGAATGCCAACGGTGGTTCGCCGGAAGATATGAAAGCTCAGATCAAGTATTGGGCCAGAGCTGTGGCGTCGAACATGCGTCAAGAATGCTGAAACTGGATACACAAATTAGCTGCTAATTCGATACTAATGTGATCGTGATGAAGATTCAGATCGATTATTTGTTTTCCCCCGTTAATATTACTAATTCCTAGGACCTTTTATTCTTTAAAAGGTTGTGATTCTTCATTGATTAGCTATTCCTAATGAAAACTTTACAGCGTATACATGAGGATTCACTCAAAGTCAATTACTTTTGGCTGCTCTATTCTGGATAACGGGAATGATTGATGTTTGTGTTCTGGTAAGAAGCTCTTCAACCCTGGTCAACTCTGTTCGCATCCTTCCTCTGGCAAATCCAGCGAACGAAATTCATTAGCAAAAACCGAATCGTCCATACTTCTGTAGATATTAGCACATATGCAGCTAGCATCATCAGGTTTTACCACCCACTTGCCTTCATCGACATGTAATCCCTCAGATATAACAATAGAAGTGTTTTCAAACATGACCGGTACTGCATACATACAATGGTTTGATAAAAGAAGCAAATTGGTTTAAGTTGGCCTCGCTATCAATTCAAATTGAGTTGCACTTGCACTAACTTATGGCCCATATATGATTGTTCCAAATTTGTAATGGTTGTATCTCTATTTCTGCAGTACACTGGCAAAAGCAAATAATATATGCTTGTCTGAGGTACTAGGACTCATGCATTGAAGATAAAATCGAAGTCTTATTGATCAATCCAGGCCAGACTTTCCTATTGCCCACCCATCAGAGTAATGAGGATAGGCGCAATCATTGCAAACATAGAATATACGAAATTCCCTAAAGTCAGACGTTGTAATCCCTCAGATATAACAATAGAGATCCAGCACCAGATCTGTGTACTTTTGTGGCTTCAACTCTTTCCCAAATCTCAAGATGTCATTGAGGATTTCCCCACTCTTTTCTTGGTTGCCGGTCACCTAAACTTTTGTGGCACGAGACCCACCTATCGGTGGCCGCGTTGATTTGCGCTCAGTTCCTTTCACGAGATGTCCTCGGTTCAAACTCGTCCATCGGTGATTTAAGTGGAGGGTCGTGGCGGTGAGATGTTGCGCTAGCCCCCCTCGAGGACTAGTCGGCATCACTGCTGGTTTGAGCCCTAACTCGCCGGCCGCGCGGACACCTTGGTTATCAAAAAAAAAAAACTTTTGTGGTACGATGTTGTCTATGGCATTTCAAGCTGTGACTTCATCAGGCACCCTTTTGCCAACATGAGCATGGCCTTAACCGATTGAAGCAGAACCTGTGCCTTTTGCTCCTTGTACATTCTCGGGATGTTCAACTCCTCTCATGATGTCAGATACACCGTGGCCCATTTTGCTAAGGAGGTTAAGATCCTTTTTAGGCTGAAAGTTATGCAAAGCGGTTGAATTTGTATCAAGATTGTGCAAAACCACCACCATAGTGACCGAGCATATGAGCATCGGTATTGGACCAAAAATCCATAGCAGCAGATTGATAGCAAAGTAGATTGCCCGTAAACCGACTGACCAGAAAATACTTGCTGTTATGACTGCCTTCTGAACATAGGCCACTGGAATATCACTGTTTGGCATGCTCATGAGGAAATTGGCGTGGACTGAACTCCTCACACATTGTAGAAAGGACCCGAAAGCCACTAGAAAGCAACTGAGGAGGCTTATGTACTTGACGGAAATCATGGAAGGACTCGTATCCCCATAAATGAAATCGGCCGTGAAAACACTATGTGAGGAGCTTCCAATCCATGCTCCAATAAGAGAGCTCAGAGCCAAGGAGGTTGATGCCAGGAAAGTTGCTGCTGATAATGTGGTGGAGATCACTGTCAAGGACATTCCTCTTTCCTTTGCCTCAATCTGCAAATTCAAACAAAAAAATTTCTGAGATAATCCAGTTCAAATACAGCTGGAGACACACAAATTTTCTCTCCAGAAATAGAGGCATTAGAAGTTTTTGCTTTTCTTGACCTGCAGCATTCGCTCAACCCACACTTTCCTGCAATGGTTTTCATATCCAATTACTGTAGTTTGAGGGAACTTTAGGCATCTGTACAACAGGAAAAGATGGTAACCAGACATGATAAATAGTCCAATAGGAACCAGTATAACATCTAGGCACTCCTTTCTCCAACTCATCTCTCTCTCTCTCTCTCTCTCTGTGAGAGTGTGTGGATGAAGGTGTCACTTACTAACGGTGTAGAAGAAGATGGGTTGATTAACACTGCAAAATAGAATAAATATGGTGGACAAACTCATGACGTCATGTCACTCACAAAATAAAAGCAAGTGTTTAGTGGATCTGGTCATGTATGACAACAATGACAGATACCTGTATGCATTTGTTTTATTAATCAAAAGAATAATCTTTTCAAAAGTTTGAATTTTGATTATGTCCTGATATTCATGGGTTCTACAGTTGGATGGTTGTTATTCCTTCGATTGCTATTAACTAATGAACCTTCGGGTATGGTGATGATGCAAGTTTGGTTACTTTTCTTAACAACACTTTCCTCATGCAAGAGAGATAAAATATAAGCAGAACCTTTCTGAAAACCCTGTACTGCAGTAGGCAATTGGCATAATTCATTGAAGAGTTTTGGTATTGCTTTTTGCTTGGCCCAGCTTTTCTTTGAATTGAAACTTACGATGGAAAACTGTTTACAGCAGCATCTACCAATATTAGAATCGGCATAAAGGCAGGAGCTCTTGTGCTAGTACTCTAAATCTAGATTAGAATCTGATCCTCTATTATTGCCGGTGGATTAGAACATGAAGTGTTTGATGTTTTACTGATGGAACCATAGATATCCTGTTATACAGGATAACCATCTTTAGGCACTGTTTTTGGTAAGCACACTTCTTTTGCAGGTTCAGTATCAAAATAAGCTTACTAGTTCCCAGCGAAGGCTGTCCCTTGTATTAGAATCAACAAAAGAAGAGATAAGAACCCATCCAGATGTTAGGGCCATTATTTTCCCAAAATATGAAGCTGTTAACAAAATAAGGTTGGAACCCATAGCTGGGAGAGTAGACAAGACAGGAAATCATTTACGTCAGACGTCTAAGCTATGAGTAAAGCGAGACTAGTACATGAAGCATTCATTAGAAAACTTAGTTAACTGACAAAATGGGTAATGATCTATAGTTCCTGAAAACATATTTGACGAAGATGTCTTCCCCTATAGCCATGTGACAGAAACTTGATCACAGTGATTCTTCATCTGCTTAAAAGTATCACATGATGTTGGATTGTTGCCGTCGTTTACAAGTAGTTCTGCCCTTAATGAGACTGTATCGTCCATAGCTTTTACAAAGAAATTCTGCTAGATCCAGAAATCTTGAATAGTTAGAATTTGGCAAGGAAAATTCATCTCTTGGAATTGAAATTTCTGCGTGGCTATCAATCATGGCGTCAAAACAAATAGTAGAGGACTGACAATTTCTTGCTCATAGACAGAACAAGTGCCTTGTTTTTAGCTTCATAATACATAAACGATCAGAAGACTGGAAGGTGCATATGGATACAGCAGATGAATTTGAAAATGGAAACTAGAATAAAACCACAAACTATTACAACTTGCTACCCAGAAAAACTAGAGGACAAAACGTGAACCATTTCAACATCTTGTAGACTCAAAAAACTTTTCCATCCCAAAAATGTCTCCGCCGGATGATTTAGGGGATCCTAGAGAACATTGCCATGCATCTAAAATTCCTTTGAGATTCAAACTTCTACAAAGCTCTAAGGCCCTTTTATTAGAGGAGACAAGCTGGCTGAAATTGATGTAGCGGTGTGGAGTTAGTATCGAGGAAGTGCAGCATCATGACCATGGTTATTGAGGAAACAAACATAGGTATTGGACCGAAGATCCACAACAACAAAGTGGTTGCAAAGTAGATTGCGCGAAGACCGAGGGACCAGAACATGCCTCCCATTATCACTTCCCTCTGCACGTACTTCACTGGAACATCGCTATTTGGCATGCTGATCAGGAAATTGGAATGGACCAGGCACCGTACGCATTGGACAAATGATGCAAAGGCAAGCAGAAAGCATATCAGAAGACTGATGTACTTGATGGAAATAATAGTAGGCCTCGTGTCGCCATATATGAAAGGACTAGTCAAGATGCTATTTGAAGAGCTTGCGAACCACGCACCAATCAGTGAGCTTAGAGCCAAGGAAATTGATGCCAGAGAAGTCGAAGCTGTTATGGTGCTCGAGATCACGGACAAAGGAATATCTCTGCTCTTTGCCTCAGTCTGCACATAAAAATTAAACTTATGAGCGTGAATCAGAATCAAGCACATGATTGATAGATCAAAGGAGGTATGAAGCTTGGTGGCATTTTGTACCTGCAACATTCTCTCTACCCAAGCTAGTCTATAGTGGTTCTCATAGCCAATCACAGTGGTCTGTGGACATCTTAGGCACCTGTAGAGAAGGAAGAGATGGTAGCCAAGCATAATAGATAACCCACAAGGAACCAAGATTAGGTCCAAGTGTTCCTTCCTCCAAACCATCTCTCTCTTCTAATTAGACTCCAAGGGAGGTGATCTCAATCAACCCAAGAATTGCTGGCTCAAATCTTGAATTGCCCACTTAAGGTAAAAGGTAACTCCACTGGTTCCTGTCAATTCATTGTGCCACCTACAATGAAACTTATGCATACCTACACACGTCATATGAGAGAACAATTTAACAGGTTAGTTTTTCTTATCTCATGTTTTAATACGGCAGCACTTAGGGGCTCCTAAAGTGACGTCCTTTGGGAGTGTGTGTGACCACCCTTTAAACATTTACTATTCTTAATCCGAAAACGACCATGATGAAGTAAAAGGCAAAATAAAATTCGCAGAAAACAACATTAATTATGTGGGAACATGATTATCCTGGCATCTCAGCAGTCCCGTGATACCTCGCACATAGATTCATCGCTTTCCATCACAAAGTTATTTGTATTGCTATGCATGGTCCGAATCAACGTAACAAAGCATGGGTTGACGGAAACTCAACTTTTCTCCAGATGATAAAGCAATTTCAGTTGTGCCGTTGTGTGCAAATCAAGAGAAAATTCATTTTCCATTGTCGATACTTGATAGCATAACAACAACCAGCACCAAACTGGTCTCTTTTTGTGAATTATTACTTTATTTTATTTTTGCTGTTTGTGAATCTGATTAGGCAAGGAAGTGGCAATCAGGCACATAAACTGAAAATAGTCTTCCGTGTTGCGACTAATAGTGGTTCATTCAGACTACAAAAATCAGAAAGTTCGTCTGGTCCTTTTTCCCTCCAAACAAGGGCACATCTGAGTTTTAGAAGTGAAGAATGAATTATGCTTGCCTTACTTTGGATGCTAAAGCAAATTTGACAATGACCCTGCATCAGGAGGGTTCTGGAAAAAAGAACTGGTGCTTTACCTAACACAGGATGACCTTTATTTTTTGTTTTTGGCCGAAAGGATGATCTTCATTAAAAATGGAACAAAAGTGATCATGGCATTGCCACTGATCCTGATAATTAATTCTTAAAAAGTGAAAACCGCTAACTAATGATTCTACGCTCCTCTTCAGCTTTAAAAAGACTGACAGTGGAACAGTATTTTAAGAAGATATGGTTCTGCTAAATAACGAAATCGATGCTTTGGCTAGACTCTGACTTTGCTGGAGCTGCATCTTCAGAAGTAGAGGATGCTGATGGAGGTCTCTGGTGTGAGAAAATAGCTTTGAATGGTCAAAGCTACCGACATTGAAGTGAATCGATGACTTTTTCAATTAACTGACGGTGCTTTCACGTGATTTAATCAACTGGACATGCTTAAATTTAAGACATTATCAATTCAGACTGCTTTGCTACATCTGATGCACAAGAAGGTTTCCTTTGCAACTCACCCCGTGTTTGAATAGCAAGGTGCAATATAATCGTACATTTCTGAATCTGTCGACGATTTTCCGTTACATTTGGTAGACCGAACTTGATCGACCGATGCCAAAATCATAATCTTTAACAAAACAAAATACACGGCTGCTTCATGGAAGCTTCAACCTTTTGTAGGGCAAGTGCAGATCCCCTATCATCTTTTCCAATTCAAACTCGTAGCATTCGTTTGAATACATTCCTCTTTCAGGCGTCCATGAGGCTTGATCTGCAGCATCTAGCATATTGACACTCGAGGAAATGTCCGGAAAATGAGTTTACCTGTAGTTTAGTCAACTTTCAAAGCACCATTGTCAACAGGCTTCCTTTTTCGCTTGCGTTTCTTCTGCTTTTGTTTGAACCTGATTTGATCTTTGACGCTTTTCTCCCACTTTTTCTTGTTTCTTATATACAACAACATTGCAGCGCGCGCATCCTCTATCTGAAACCATAAACAACAAAGATATTACCTCTGTTACGGGGAATGTGAAAAAGAATCATCAGAAATAATCACTGTGATTGGGATAAAGGAGGATTCGATAAATAAATGAAAGGGAAAATAAATTGCATTGAGATATTTCCAGGTAATGACTGAAGCAATATAGAAATGCTGCAACAATATGTGGTCATAGGAATGGTATATCAATGGAAAAAAGGAGAATACAGTCGGGACAAAGTCAATCTAATTACAGGGCAGTGTTCTCCATTTTGGATAGAAGCCCCAAGAAGCTCGGCTGCAAGATGACGAAGCGCCTTTCGGCGCCCTTCCCTGCATCATTGATTTGCACGTCACTAAGGAAAACCAAAATAGGTCAATTAAAATGCATAAGGGAGATAGCAAGCAAGAGTAAAATTCAGTACTTCTGAAGGGGTAGATATTCTGAGGTGTCTCTTATGTCCATCTTAGGATGAGTCAACAGTAATGCCTGTTATAAAGAAAACATAGTCCAGATCAGAATGACACGCTATTCAAACCCACCAGAATCAACAGTAATGCCTGGTATAAAGAAAACATAGTCCAGATCAGAATGACACGCCATTCATACCCACCAGAAACAATATCTTAAATACCTTAAGGTCATTGTGCAATGCATGGCCTACAAGAACCCTCCCTTTAATCAATTCAGCAACTTTCTTCTGAACAGTACAGAAATCCTTGGCTGCAAATAAAATAAAGGGTTAATACCGCAAAAAACCCTAAACTGGTATGTCTGTGACAGTTTTACCCCAAACTAATTTTTTGATTACCAAAAACCACAAACTGATACACTTATGACAAATTTACCCTCAGTTTATTTCCTTTAAATTTTATTGTCAAATTGCTTTGTTAAATGACACGCGGCAATTGACGGATGTACCAATTTTATGTTTTACCCTCCGTTTGTCACAGGTGTACCATTTTATGATTTTTTGTAGTATTAATTTAATTTAATGAAAACTAACGGAAGGTAAATTTATCACAAATGTACCCGTTCGGGGTTTTTGGTGATCAAAAAATTAGTCTGGGGTAAATTTGTCACAAGTGTACCCGTTTGGGGTAAAATTGTCACAGGTTTACCAGTTTGGAGTTTTTTGTGGTATTAACCCAAAAATAAAAGAATGGAGTTCTTTAGATTTTCCGTGATTGTTGAGTCCTTTAATTTCATTGAATAGGCATTGACCATGCAGCAGGATGAACAAAAATGATAGCATAAAAAAACAGCAAAAAAGTAATGACATCCAAAAGAAATCTCCTGCAAGGATACCCGGTAATGTTCAAATCATAATGCAGTTTACAAGATCACCCTCATTACTTGAATTTTTCAAAAGCACTTATAAAAAAATTGACTACTGGAGCTATTCTGCTAACTCTAACATTAGGTTCGAGCTTAACAGAAGACTTTATTCAATACCAGATGGAAAATTCAAATATTCCCCACAAAGACTCAAAACATTGGATAAGGGCATCATATGCACTATTTTAACCAGTTTTACTAACTGCACAATCAAGGATAGGAATAGGAAAAAGAACATGGAAAAAATGAAGAGAAGATGAGACAAACCTTTTCGCATATCACTGGGTCGAATTCCACTGACTTGTGTACGATAGTCAACAACACGATCAATTGGGCAAACAAATTCATCGTATACAACATTTCCCCATTTATTTACCTGTCATTAGCTCTAATAGCAAGTTATGAACAAGTTGAATAAGCATAATACTTTTTCTCATGTAAACAATTGGTTTTTTTCCCAAGACAGAGATATTGTGAAGCACATAAAATTAAGAGTAAAAGACCGCATGAAGCATGTTCAAGAAAATTTAGCGCTGTCAATCAACACTCCAACGAATTGTGGTAAATACTTCGGTGAATGGTATGTCGTACCTTTAATTAGGAACAGTCCAGGATATCGAGGAGTCAGGAATGCCTTAAACAAATTCTTATACTAATGCTTATTACTCGATGGAAGACACGGTTATCCCTCCTAACTCACAAAGGCCCAAATAAGAGTCATGCACATTCTCCAAGACCGCAAGTCTTGCTCATGCTCTCCATCTGTTGAACAAGTCAAAGTCATCTCCACCAGAATCGGTTCAACGAGAACTTCTGGCTCCTCTCCATATCTATAACTCTTTATCGATAACTCATTCAATTTTATTCAAACTTCAACTGAATTTTGTTATACAGATTCTCTACAAGTGGATATAAACCCATCATCTCGTTGTAAATCCTTAACGAGAGAAATCAATACAAAGCATTAATTTAAAATCTCTGTTTCCGTTCTCTGCTTTATCTATCTCTATTTTACTGTTTGTAGTTTTAAGTTCTCCTTTATTCCTCTGTACTTCGGATCTTTCTTTCTCTAAAGGTCCTAATTTTCTCACTCCATCCCTATTTCCACTCTCCAGAGACCAAGTGGAAAGCATGAAGGTGGGGGATCCAGGAACCATCTGGAAGTTGTAACAGCAAGGTGGACAAATAGCTAAAGTCCATGCAATGTATACATGCAAAAGTAGTGGATTTAGTTTGAACCAGATTCTTTCCCATTAGCACAATTCCATTGAAAGTAAAAACAACACATCAAAGTTACTACCAACTACCATCTCAACTTTGTCACCGGACTCTCACAAAATCTACAATAAACAGAAATATGATAAAGTTGCAAAGGCATTAGGATAGCCTTAGAATATCCAAAAATTCTAAGAGATGGAAAGTATCTGACACTCGTCACCAATATACAGTAATATTATAAGCACATGAGATATCACCTACGATCTCTTCAAGAAAAATGAGAACACAGTAAGTAAGAATGTTCGTATCCCACTAGTCACTAAAAAGAAAAAAGAACGTTCACATACCAGTGTAACTCGCCCAAGTGCACTCTTATTTCCTTGAGCGACACCAACCATTTCGCAATCCATGGCAATCGCATCCGTCATTCTGCATATGATTCACTTACGGAATTATGAATAGCACAACAAATGACCATTGAGGAATTGTGCCCTCCACAAGAAAGTAAACTACTAATGCCTAAAAGCTGCATTATTAGACATTAAAGGGGCCAAGGTTAATGTCTTCCACTGAACCCCAAACATGACTTTATTCCCCCAGAGTTGCTCATGATAAACACAAGAGCCATCCAGAGCAATACTTAATATTCAGCAAGTAGTTCAGATGGTTAAAGGCAAAAATGAACAGGAAACAAAAGAAACAAACCCGAAATCACTATTGGCGGGAGTCAAGGGATTAGGGCGAGGACCATCAGATTCGGCATCGGACCTTTCCTTGCGTTTCCCTGCACATGGAAAAAGCCCCTCAAAGCCGGATCATATAACAGTATGCAAATTCAGATGACCCTTCTTTCTCCAAAGCAACTAAGACAACAGTGAGTCAAAGCACATCAAACGCAGGAAGACAAGTTTAATGCGTGAGAGGCTCATGGCTCGAAAACAAGCACGCGTACACGTTACTATCTGGAAAACCCGTGAAAATACGACGCAACACCCAACAAGAGTATGGCAAAAGGGCCAAAAGGGTAGGACTTGGGAGTACCCAATATGGATTTGGAGAGCCCGGAGTCGGAAAGGTCGGAACTTTTTGGAGGTCGGGAGCCATGGGACTTGAGCTTCTGCGCAATCAAGAAGACGAGTGAGATGGCAAACAGGCATTCGCGCACGCTGAAACACATACGCAGTCACGCACGTACAGAGAGAGAGAGAGAGAGAGAGAGGTACTTGTTGCAGCTGAGCCCAGTTGGGATTGAGCTGCTGGGAGTTCTTGTGCTGCTTCATCGTTGGCTCGCACTCTTCGTCGCCGACTCCGAAACGTTGAATAGGTTGGTGACCGAGGAACGTCTTTGGTGCGCGCTTCTCGCGACAAGAGGCGCCCACGCGATGTCGTTTTTGCCTCTTCCCTTTTCCTTTTCCTTCTTCTTTTTTCCAGTGAAAGCCCGATCGTTCAGCCCGTGATCACGAGCGCACCCGGCCCAGATGGTCCGACGGGTCAATCCGATCTTTTCTGTATCAACCGGCGGTCTAACTACAAAGTTTTTTGCTAAAGAGCTAGCTAACCGAACCACCAACAATTCCTCATTTATATTACGGTAAGTGAGAGAATCAACATCGAAATCGAGAGTACCTGAAAAATTCGTGAAATTTGGCTAAGGAACCCGGGTTTTTCTTTTTTCTTTTCTATTGGATTGGAATAAAAACCTTTCCATTACTTCAAATAACATACGTCTTTTGAGCACACGAGATTTGATAAAGCTATAGAAGGATTAAGAACCCAATTAACGATCCAATCCTTGACTTGGTTAGGTTCTCTTGGGCGGTGGATTACTACTATCTCTTGTGAGTACCATTATAGGTTATTTCAAATTATTTGTGGTTTGTGCACTCTTGTTGCTTCATGAGAGTACCATAAGACTTCTTTGGGACAGTCCACAGCAGATGCCATTATATGCAATTGGGTTTCTGGGAAGCTAGGCAAGAAGGACAATTTGCATAAAATCTTGAGAAGGAGAGTATAAAAAGTATATCTTATGTAGTTAGAATAAGAATTTGTTAGGCAGGTCAGCAGATGGTAAATTCCTCATCTGCCATAACTGGCGTCACTTTCAATTTTCCCAGAAACTCACGCATTGTCTTGAGTCCATTCAATATCGCGTGGCTATAACCAATTTCTCCCAACAGAGCATTAAAGAAATATGCCACCAGGAACTAGAAAAGATCCCTTAACACCATAAAGCTCTATGCTCCTGCCTGAATTCTTCATTGAATACGAGAAGGTATTTCCAGTCAAATGCAACCGACCAATTCAAAGTAAGAGCGAATCACAAATGGTACCGAGTAAGATTAGATTGATAGCACGCGAGCAAAAAATGATCGGTTGGTTACCCGTGTCATCACGATCACGTGGTGTTTCCGTCGTATAAAATACAATGCGAAATTATTCAAACACAAACTAATTCGTCAAACAAACAAGAAGACATGCTATTAGACATGGAATAATGCCCCTGGATTTACATAAAATCATGTGCCTGTATTCTATCCGTTATATAAAATAGGGATAATGACACAAACAGTCCTTAAAGTTTGGTCCAATGTTCAATTTGATCTATGAACTTTTAATTTGTTCAATATAGTCCCTGAACTTTAATCTAATATTCAATATGGTCCCTGAACTTTTAATTTATTCAATATGATCCCTAGACTTTTGGTACATGTTCAATTTAGTCCCTGAACTATATTAAAATATTTAATATAGTCCCTGCACTTGAAATAATTGAAAGACTATATTGAACATTTTCATATAGTTCAGGAACTAAATTGAACATGTATCAAAAGTCCATTGACCATATTAAACAAATTAAAAGTTCAGGAACCACATTAAACATTAGGCTAAAATTCAGGGAATGTTTGTGTCATTTTCCCTATAAAATACAAAGCGAAATTATTCAAACACAAACTAATTGGTCAGACAAACAAGAAGATACGCTATCAGACATGGAATAATGGCCCTGGATTTAAATGAAATCATGTGCCTATATTCTATCCTCCGTGCAAGTCACGTCTCATGATCTCAAATACAGAAACTAGGCTATCATAATACAATTTTCAAGCTTGTCCGAATAATTAGAGCAATCACAACCCAAGAGAAAAAAGAAAGGAAGAGCCAGAGAAAAGGAAAGAATTATACATGTGAGAGTACAAGAAGTATAAAATAGAAAACTGAAAACCAAAGAGAGCTAAGAAACTAAAGCATCTTGACACACGAGACTACTGGAGAAAATTTGAGACTTGCCACATGTATTTTCGTAAAACCCGGGTTGCAGAATAAAGGACGCATTTCATTTCCCCAAATGTTCGACGGGTAAATCCTCAAGCAGAGCAGCAACCAACCTTTTTAACTGCTGAGACGTCATCCTTTGATCCAACATTAATAGTCTGTCCTTTAGGAAGAGCTGCAGGGTCATTCCCAGCCTCAAGAGCTTTCCGACTGACTACTCGATATATTTGGGTGAGCACTTCAGTGAACGCATTCTCAACATTCATAGACTCGAGCGCAGAGGTCTCCATAAAGAAGGTATTTTCCTTTTCCGCAAATGCCGTGGCATCTTCAGTAGAAACAGCACATAAATGTCGCAAATCAGCCTTATTCCCCACAAGCATTATAACGATGTTAGAGTCTGTGTGATCCCGCAGCTCCTTCAACCATCTCTCCACGTTCTCGAATGTGACATGACGAGTTACATCATAGACAAGCAATGCGCCAACAGCTCCTCGGTAATATGCACTAGTGATTGCTCGGTACCTGTGGCAAATTATGGACAAAACTACATTAGTCAATGCAGCCTCGTCATGAAATTTCAGTCCATAGCTTCAAAAGTCTTATCAGGGTGGAATTCTGAACAGGCACAGAAGCTCGGAATTCAGCCTATAACTTGGAAATGAAACATTGGGAAGTGGCTTGCACTGGATCTTCTGTTCAGATAAAGGCATACACCATTGCTCTGTTTCATTAGTTCCTATCAGTGCATAACCTTCTAATAGCACTATTGCTTCTCTACAAAATTTATTAATCATTAAAAATAACGAACTTGATTAAGTCAACCCTTGGACTTTTGGTACATGTTCAATTTTGTCCTTAAATTCTATGAAAATGTTCAATATGCATCATAATCTTCTTTCTTATCTTCGTAAAAGTTTCTTATTTATAAATGCAGCACCACGTCTGGTATCATGCTTTTCAGATAGTCAATGCATGACACGATGATGTGTTCATTGCAGAAAATAAGAAGTCAGATCCGGAAGGAACTTTTATTGCCTATGACTTTTCTAACGCAGGTATTATTTGCTGCATCCTGATTACTCTACGTGTTTCTTCTATTTGAAACTGTAGCGAACTATTAATTCAGATCTTCGCCCCCGGCAGCATTTGGTGAGTCTACAGACATTCATTCTACACCTCCAGGTCAACCTAGACAATCCAAAAATTGGCTGCCCCCCACCGTTTAAACCTCCAGCAATTCTGAAAAAACTTCCCCCACTTAAAATAGAAGATATGAAGAAATAGCTTGATTTCAAAACCATGCAACGTGTTGCACACCAAGAAGTGAATTAGCAATTCGGTCCACTAAAGAATTGAGGCATGCTTAGGGATGAAAGAACACATGGAACAACAAAATAACACGCTTATCGAGCAAAACCAAAGTAGCATGCAGGCACTCAAAATCAAATGAATCCACATGAAACGGGGAAACCATCTTATCTAACTTCAACTTCCATGGGTGAAAAACCACGAACCATTTGTCTTCGCATTCATTAACTTCTCTTTCATCAGGATGCCTCGCCTTTACAAAGCTAGAACCCAAATTTGATTCTCCAACAAACACATAGCCTCTACAGCACCAAATCGACTCTTGTCCCAAATTAATTGGGAACTGATCACCAAGAACAGCTCTTTGCGAAACCAACTCACAATGCAATGTCCGGTTTTTGTCCGGATCGAGGAGATAAAGTTAGTCTGGCGCGCGAAAAAGAATCAAGATAATACACATGACTCCACCGCAACCTTAAAAGAAAAGGACTGCCTAAGCTTCACTTCACTTACACGATAGATACACCCATCACACCTAAACGTCAGCATCAATCCAGATCTAAGATTCGCACTACAGCTCAAAGATCGCCATTTTCCAGATTCGAATTCGACCAATCACGCAACACGCAAAAAAATTAACAGATCCAACACGATAAAGAAGAAAGGGACAGAGACCGCTGCAACTCGCATCGGACGAAACTCCAAAAGAAAAGAGAGATGCGAGGGACGCGGATTTTTCACCTCTCCTGGCCGGCGGTGTCCCAAATCTGGGCCTTCACGACCTTGTCGTCGACGCGGATGCTGCGAGTGGCGAACTCGACGCCGATCGTGGACTTGGACTCCAGGCTGAACTCGTTGCGGGTGAATCTGGACAGGAGGTTGGACTTGCCGACGCCGGAGTCCCCGATCAGCACCACCTTGAACAGGTAATCGTAATCGTCGTCCGCTCTGTACCCGCCCGCCATCCAAGGATCTTCTCGGCTCCTCGACCGGCTGGAGCTCCTCGGTTTTGCTCACGCTCGCGGCAAAAGCTCGAGATTCCGGCCAGCTCCGAGCGAACCAGATATGGGGAACGAGAACGAAATGGAGAATGTCATCGATAACGCGGTGATGTGTGCAGATGTAAATGAATTCAGGTGTGTGCGCACGGTCCGACCCGCTGCTTCGTTCTTCGGGCGGGGCGGGGGCTTTGACCCAAACCCGTCCGGCCTTGTCGGCCCGTCAAATTCGAACGCGGACCGCATTTTCTCCCTTCATTCATTTGAAGGAACTCTCTTGGGAGCATATAAACATGTTTATTTCGTAAAGTGCTCAAGTGCATACTAAAGCTCTGTGAGCATTCAAAGAGTTTTGTACTATTGTTTTTTTTTTTGGGTCAAAAGAGTTTGTACCATGTTAGATAGGGGTGATATGAAAGGGAAAAAAGATGTTCGAATTATTTATACTAGAGAAAAGAAGAGATTGATATTTGGATTCTAGCGAGATTTAAAGGAGATGCTAGGCAAAAGATAAAGAAAAGGGGAAATGTTCTTTAGGATCGATTGAGGAGATTTGATCCGATGGTGGTGAGCACAAATTAGGCTTTCCTATGTCATCATCTTGAGCTTGTAAATAGCAAATCCAACTAGCATGAGAAGGGGCAGATCTGCATCCGCTACGAAAGGCAGGAGAAAAGAAAGGAAAGACTGCATTGCGATGTAAGTATCGTTTTATATACTTAGGAGTAGATATAAAACATGAGTATAAGTAACAGAGAAGAAAAAGTGTGCTTCTTAATACACAATCCCTCCGGATTTGTTCATATTTATTTGTTAGAATACAACGTATTTGGACGAAGGGAAGAGATGGAAAGAAACAATTACGAGGAATTATGCGAGATTAGGAATGATTGGTCTAGGCAATTTGATAGGGAAAATGACACAAATAATTCCCGAACTTTGATCCAATTTGCAATTTGATCCATTAACTTTTAATTTATTCAATGTAATTCCTGAATTTGAATTAATGGAAATGACTGCATTGAACATTTTCAAATAGTTTGGGGACTGAATTGAACATGTATAAAAAATTTAAAAATGACATTGAACAAAATAAAAGTTCAAAGACCACATTGAATATTTGGTGAAAATTCATAAACTACATTGAATAAATTAAAAGTTCAGAAACCAAATTGCACACTTAATCAAAGTTCAAGGACTATTTGTGTCATTTTCCTAATTTAATATACAACTTAGGTCCCCTCCAAATATGAAGAGACTCCGTGGAATTTGGAGGGACTTATATATTAACAGCTTGTTTGGGGTGCAGTTATTCTTGAGATTATCAGCTTGATGGTCCTTAGTAAAAAGTAGAAAATCTTGCCTGCCCGCAAGATTTTGAGCCTGTAATTTGTCTCCTTCGCATAGCGTATGCACGACATGAATTCACTTCTCACGCACGAGTGTTTTAGACAAGGCAGATCGTGAACTCCCAATTTCTTGGTGGATTTTTCTGCAGGAGTTGCAACTGCTGATCATGGCTAAAACGCATCACAGAAGTCGCCTGTGATATCTAAGGAACCTCCCTAAGAATGACAGAAAACTGACACACAATTAGAATCAAACAAGGAGAATGTTAGCACAGGAGGAGCAAAACCTGCGACACGCTTCCTGGTATGCATGTTGCAAATGCTTTTTCCCAAATAAGTGACAACTCTCCCCAAACTACCAATTCTATGCAGAATGTGAACATGAACCTTTTCGTGGGGCGGTCAGATTTGCTGACCGTGCATCCTCACCTTTCACAGCCACGGGCACATTAAATGCTGATGAAAACTCACCGGCCAGAGAACAACACCGTGAAAAGTCATGCCGGTTTCGGCTGAAAGCTTGACTGGAGCCTGACGGAATTTCGCAAGTGCGTTCGCAAGAACAAGTCCTCATTAGTTCTTTCTTCTAAACTATTGTAAACCTCTACGACGTATTCAAACTCTTGCCCATACATATGGGCAGCACATGTGGCCTTGTAAGTTAGCAGCTGAATATTACCTGCGGGGAAAAGGCAAATGTAAAAATGAAATTAACCTCGAATGCACCACAGAAAACTGACAAAACCTGACTTGGACTAAAATCAATTGAATACCAGCGATAACAACCACTGGCTAAATAATTAAACTCAAACGAAGTCAAATATTACACTTCTTGAGTTTTAATTAGTTGTCACTCTTATCTCATGGAGCTGCGCAATTCATCACCTTGGCCAGTATATCATGTGAACATCCTATTTTCAGAAAAATTTCCCTATTGATAAGCGGCTAATCATGCACCACAATAACTTTAATTTTTTAAGACAGGAGCGAGTAAAAAGTTCATCATGCCTACAAAACCTGGTTTTGAATCTCCTTTTGGTAAGTAGTTGAGAATATACAAACTTAAATGGCACATTCGACATTGATTTGCACAGTCAACAAAGCCAACTTAAGGTATTATACATAACATGACTTGACAAACCATGCAGACATCTCAGAGATAAATCAGATAAATTACCAGCTGCAATCTCTGTTTCAAGGTTGCTATAGCTGAAATGACGTGTCAACCACCATCTGCACCGGAACCTCCAAATCTTAACCAAGTCACCCCTCATGAAATGGTCAGGGATCCTATTAGAACGAACAGAATAGTTTTGCCTAAATCCACCTTCTTTACCATCCAGATGCACTGACATGCAATCCTCTTCATGCCTAGCAAGCTTGAGGAAACAGATTGCAAATTCCCTCCATATCTGGTGTTCAGCATACGTAGCATCCAGATCCAGAGAGATCATTTCCAGCATGGATCCAGGATGATAATCTCCTGCATGTTATGATGGGACATTAACAGAAGGAAAGTTATAAAGCTTATCGAGAAGTGCCATCTGCTTTGGACAGATTCCATCACAGCAACTTCCTACAAATGGGATAATGCACCCCTAACCATGTCAATAATAACTTCCGAAAGAAGAAAAACAAAAGCAGCTGGACAATACACTGTTAGGACCGCAACAGCAGAAACTCAATACCTTCCACCCGAGAAGATCACCAAGAAGGAGCTTACGTCCGAGCTTGTTAATATATCCAGTTTGGCCCACCTTCACTCAAAAGCTTAAGCCAATCAGTTATTAGCCAATTAGGATATATTAACTGCTCTACACCACATCAATTATCCAATATGGGATTTCTCTAACACAACTCACACATGCATCCTAACAGTCTCCCTCTCATGTGTGAGCTCCCCCTTAATTCAGGTATATTTATCTGCATCAAGATATGAAGTCATGCGATCGAAAACTCACACATGCATCCTAACAACCTCCCCCTCACGTGTGAGCTCACCCTTAATTCAGGTATATTTATCTGCATCAAGGATGCACGTGCGAATTTTGTTAGAGACATCCTACATCAGATAATTGACGTGGTGTAAAGCAGTTAATATATCATATTTGGCCCATAATTTATTGGCTTAAGCTTTTGAGTGAAGATGGGTCTTTTGAGTGAAGATGGGTCCAACTAGATATATTAACAGACTCGGACTTAAGCTCCTTCTTGGTGATCTCCGAGGGCGGAAGGTATCGAGTTTCTGCTATTGCGGTCCTAACTACATCTGTTTGGAAATAATCTCAAAGACAATTTTCCGCATATCAAAAAGAAAAATGTCAAGAGTCCCAAGACAAAATTCTTAGATAAAATTTAAGTTCCCATTGTCAGAAACTAATAACCATCCAAACCCCAATTTGGTCGCAAAGAAGATCTTAGCCCATTTGCCGACCTTCATGTGCACTAACACCTTTGCCCACCTTATGAGAGAGTTGTGCAGTATGGCAAAATTTTACCTCTTTCTTTACCTGCACTTGGTTAAATTTGTTGAAAAATTGGGGGGATGGGGATTAACGGCGAGACTTCATTGACATACCACTTTGATGCATAGTGACAAGCCTTGCCACTAAATGGCAGCACGTTGGATCCCTCTTTAAGATTTCTTCATAACATGATTAGAGCTCGACAACATTTTCATGAGCGAAACGCTCCAACAGAGCAGCTCGCACTCAAATCAAATTCAAATGTTAGTTTCCACAGAAACAGGCAGACATTGACAAATAAATGATGATACTCAGCAAGAAAACACTAAGGTACAAATCCAAACTAGAACATTAAGTCCTACGAATTCGGTAAAGCTGTATATGTTACTTCCAACTTTGTTTGCTTGTATCCAAACCTAAACTTGCGATAGAACAGTAGTACCTTAAAGGAAGGGCCGTATCTGCACGATGACAGACCTTTTCGAGCACATTCAATGCCTCATCTACTTGTCCGCAAATCAGCAGCAACTAGCAGAAAATTGGAAAAAATCAAATGAGATTCTTGCAATATAATGGAGAAGCAAATGGTATGATGCACACACACAATAACTATTTAACCAGCTAGGAGAGAAACCCAATATGTGATTTGTCTTCCGCATTTCTGCAGGATTAACCTCACTCAGTCTTAACCATTTCATAATACACAACAAAGTTCTAACTGCAGATAAAAAGGGAATGCCGCAATCAATTTGTTCAGGCAAGGCAGAGGCAATGTGCAAAGAAAGCAGACACTCAAGAACTCCATCTGTTTTAGATCAAAAAGTCAAAAGCACTTTGGAGCTGTAAGATAAAATGAGCATTGACATAAGCAATACACCAATGGACAGGATCAGGATGACCACTATAAGGGCAAGAAAGATTCTTTCAAAAGTATTGCTCGAGATTTTTTTGAAGTCTACATCAGACAAACTTTTGCTTCACCTGAATCAGAGGAAGTAGGGCATCTGATATTGCGGGCGATGAATCAAGAGCTAGATGCAAATACTTTACTGTGTCCTTGTAGACATTAAGCTTCTCCCGGTGCCACTGGATGAAGTCCTCAGAATTCTTGATGTTTTGTGGCAGTCTTATGGGCAACAGCCATGAATCCAGGCCAACTATTTAAAGACCATGAGAAACACTCTCAATAATCAATGAAGAATTCAAAAACTCCTAATTGACTGTAGCAAGTGAAAGCAATAGAGGACAAAGATGTCAACAATTGTATTAGAGTAATGCTACAAAGTGATATGACGGAATGTGAGTGGTATACAACAATAGAGTAAGATTGGTCTACAAAGTTGTTTACAAAGTGATATGACAGAATGTGCGCGGATATATAAGCAAATGGAACATATTCAACACCCGATAGAATCAGCCATCTCATTTTGGCACCAATTTCAAAAACTAGTCTTATTACACCTACTACTTATTCTGTGCTGAATAATAGGATGCTTAATCTCCAAAACTATTGCCGAAAAATTATATGACTAGCATGAAATCAAGTGTTTAAGCTGACCAAAACAGCAAAGCTAGTGTCGAAAAATTCTTCCACTCACCTAGATCAGATAAAAAAGAAGCACAATGTACATTTCCAACATCGGTAGACTGTGGGGCTTCATCTTCAGAAGAATTCATGTAAAATCGTTGTGATTGCTCCTCCTCCAAATTATCCTCGACCTTCACGGGGACTTTTGTAGGTCTTTCATGATTAGTATCCACTGATGTCCTTTTATCCTTCATGACAGAAGTGTCAGAATTGCGTTGTAAGGATGTACTGGGCTTGCAACTATAAACGGCAGGATATCCCTCTGAGTTCCTAACTGAAATGTCAAATCTTTCCTCCAACATCCCAGTTTGTTGACAAGCATTAGTTCGCTCCAAATCTATTATTTGCATGGGTCTTGGGATACTCGAATACCACCTTTGCTAAAATGTCAAACCCAATGTCAGATTTGAAGTCGAATCTCTGCCAAGTTCTTGTTCTTGCATGAGCCTGAGAATACACAAGGGTGGTAACGGTAAAGATAAAAATTTCAATCTTTTTTATCTAATGTAACCTTCAAGATGTGTTCATGACGCCTTGATTCACAAAGCTTTTTTTTATGCTAAGTAAAGGTGCATTAAAGAGGTACCACCTTCGAACTAAGTCCTTATCAATGCACAATACTAACAAGTCTTGCAAATCCAAAAGCATGTAATTGTCCTTCTTTGTCTTGTCACAACATATCATGATTCAGAAAATATTAACTAAGGCACGAGGCACATAAATCAAGGGATGATTATTCCTGGATGGAATTGAGTTTTAATGAAAGGATTATTTCCATATTTAAAGAGAAGCCAGTCGTCAAGGATAAGTAACACATCAGTTCAGGAGAGTGAAAAAATCATACGATTGAGCATTCTGATGTGCTTTCTCAATATTCCCTCGAGTAAGACAAAAGAGGATGAGCTCCAAATGAACTGCAAGCCTATCCTGCCCATGGAAACGACCGCATATTAACAAGAGTCCGCTGAATATAGCACAAATACAAACACTGGAGGAACTTATAACCATTTCGTTCCAAATTATATACATAAAATTAAGTAAAAAAGGTCAAAATAATGTTTCAGACATAAGAATTTCAATAGATACCTGGGATGGGCAATTCCTTTTCGATCCTATCCTTGCCATCCAAATCTCGTAAATGCACTTGATACGCTTGGCTTCTATATGCTGAAGGACCTCCATTAGCACCTGAAAAACATGGCATCACATTCTGCCAGTACACAAATTTTTGCGAGAGAAGCAACTCCAAATACCACAGTTTAACTGCTGTAAAAAAAAACCGGGGCTACCACTGAGTTTAGCCTAAACATGAACACATTTTTGTACTTTCAGAAGCTGATTGCAAATCAATGCTCAGAAATTCCTTCTCCAAATTACCATGCAGCCAAAGAGTGACTTCTTCTCTACGATTCCTGAACTGAAAGCAATCATGAAGCAGCGATTCTACCCTTTGCACACGGTCATTTTTTTCTCTTCTCGCCCATATGGCAGCACTCTTCTTTACTCTGAATTAATTTCTCCCAATTTCGATCGTAACAGTGACTAAATCACAGCCCTAGCAATCACCGCAAAAGAAAAATACAAATCCAACAACCTAAACAGTATAGAGAAATGAATTCGTGTCTCACCGAATACTTGAGCCGATTGTGCTCGGGACACCTATCCTTGCGCGTCCCCTTCAAGAGCACGCTCAGGACCCCGCTCGCCTTGGCCCAGCTGTGCCGCCTCGCGAGCCTGCGCAGGAGCTGATACAACCTGCGGCGGTTCTCCGTCTGACCGCAAGCTCCCCCCGCCGAGCCCGAGGACGTACGACGGCTTCGTCAAGGAAAGCATGATCCTCTTGAGCAGCCTAACGTCGCCCGCTGAGCCGGCGCCGCAGCCGTCGGCTTCCGCGTTCGCCGGCAACTTCCTCTTGCGGCTCTCCTCTTCCTCCTCAACAGCACCGCCGCCATCGGCTTCCGCTTCCGTCGCATCATCGAATTCCAAAACATGGCTGACACAGCGCTGCTGCGATTCCGCAAATTGAAACGGATCTTTTTTTGGCGCGATCTGATTTTATACGTTGGGGGGAACCCTGGAACGGTTTGGGGGCTTAAGGGCCCCCCTTTTTCTTCCCCGTATTTTTTCCGAAAAATGAATTTAATTTCTGGATCAAACCAGAATTTCCTAGATAATTCTTGAATGCTAAGATTTACATTACTTAGATATGGATTTTGTTCAAACACCCGTATGAAAGAAAGTTCATGATTTCCAATGTCACATCTCGTCCTCGTGTTTCTTTACCGAACGAGCTTAAAAAATGTTGCGAAACGCTCATTAATTAAAACCCTTTAGTTATTTTAACGCGTTGGCCACTTGCTATTAAAAATTAAGTTATTTTGGTCATCTAAATATTCAAGTTATTAAACACCTCGACCGGAGATCAAGCCTTGAGGCCCTCGAATCCAGTTTCTGACGAGGAACGAAAGATCCTGCTATCTGGTCCGAAATAAAGCCATTAAGGCCCACGTGGTTGTGCTTATGGGAAGAATCAAAATAGCACATGCCTCGAGATCGAGCAATCGAGCCATCGAGCCATCGAATCACATTCGGAGCAGAATTAAGGTTCATATCGTTCAACCGAAGATCGCCCCATTAAAGCCCCCGAACAATCTTTTTTTTTTATTCTAGAAGGAAAAGAATCATGGGGCTTACGAGTGATTGCGGCCCCTTTCTTCTATCAATGCAGATTTGGCATGAAATTTTTCGTTCCGGATTTCATCACGTTGATTTGCTTGTGCCTGGCATTACCGAGCCACCCTAACTTTTTGTCGCTCGGCCAGATCTCTTTAACCAACTAAAAAAAAATTAAGGAATTTATCGATTTATCGTACTGAATTATCCGAATGAATTCGTTACGAGGACTATGACTTCACAAGACGCAGTACGTGCAAAATTAACGATAAGCCATTTGTCGACAGAGGGTAAAAGGGAGGCAAAGTTGGGTGGGGAGGGGGGGACAGATTCAAGCTCCTGTCCTTTTCACAGCTCGTCCTCCCTAAGTCCTATCCCGCTCCGCCCGCTTGCATCCATACGCACCTCTGCACGTCCCGACCAGCAATGCGTATCCATCTACTGCGACCGAAGGGCACGTTGCATGTTCCCCAGTGCGCCGGACGTCAAGATCCCCCGCCTTCGACCTCAAAGGAGACGAAGAATGGAAGACCAGGAGAAAGTATTCAGTGACAATGGGAGCCTCGGAGGGTTAAAGAGGGGAGGGGGGTCCTACGGCACGTGGTGGCCAGATTCCAGCAGTGAATAAAACGAAAAAGAGGAGGGAGTCGCGACTTTTAAAGGGAGGGGATGCCGTTCTTCCCCAACAGCTGGAGCTAGCTGTGTCCCCCTCGTCCTCTCCCCATGTGACCTGCGACAAATACAGTAAGCTATTGTCTGACCCAATCCAACCCCATTCAGAGCGAGAGAGAGAGAGAGAGAGAGTTCTTGTAACCCTTCACGAGGAATGACATTCTTGACATGGTTCGACGTTCGGGTTCGATTCCCATCTCCCTAAACCCTCTCTGAATCTCTCCCCATTCGTCATCTCTACCGTCTCCGCTTGCTGGTCCTCTCTTTTCCGTTCATTGGTAGGGACATTCTTTGGTTGGGGTCAAGGTCCCCAGCATTGACAAGTTCACGTTCCAGATTTGCAAATTGCATGGCGCAACCACCATCCCATGTATCCCACCTCATCGCCCCAAACTGGCCTCCTTCCCCTCACCCCAGCGGTGGCGGCTGCCAACCTTCGTGGGTCGATGAGTTCCTCGAGTTCTCGTCCACGAGGCGTGGGGCCCACCGGAGGTCGGCGAGCGACTCGATCACCTTCCTCGAGGCGGGGGAGTACCGGAATACGGTCCGCCACAGCGGCTACGGGTTCGACCGCTTGGACGACGAGCAGCTCGTGTCCATGTTCTCGGAAGACCGGAGCATGACCGTCACCGTCGCGCTGCCACCCCCGGCCTCCTCCTCCGGTACGTCCACGCCGTCGGATCAGAACAGCAACAACGAGAAGATCAAGCCGGCCCCGGCAAATGCTGATCGGGTGACGCGGCAGCAATTGCCCAAAACCGAACCTGGAATGTTGGAGGTGGATAGTTCGTGCAAGGCCGAGTCGGATTCGGCCAAGGCCGCTCAAGCTTCCTCCAATGCCGATGCCGATGTCGACCCGAAACGGGTTAAGAGGTAAAGTGAAACCATGATAAACATCCATTGACGTATTGAATATATATGTTAATCCATGAGATGGAAAAATTAAATTGAAAGTCTCGCACCATGTGAAATGTTTGCAAATGTCAGGATTTTAGCAAATCGGCAATCTGCTCAGAGGTCGAGGGTGAGGAAACTGCAATACATTTCCGAGCTGGAACGGTGCGTAACCACATTGCAGGTACACCATCAATTCTTTTCTGCATCAACTATACTTATTTCATGACAACTTGAGAGAGTGAGAACTCATTGTGCACGCGGACATGGACGCGATGAGTTGCTGCATTTGTTCTTGAGTCACAATAAATGTTAAAGCACACGATATATGCAGGGCGAAGTATCGGCATTGTCGCCCAGAGTTGCATTCCTGGATCATCAACGTCTGATTCTGAACGTGGACAATAGCGCTCTCAAGCAACGGATCGCCGCCTTGGCTCAAGACAAGATTTTCAAAGACGGTACACAACTCCAACCTTCGACCTTCATTAACATTTCCAGATTCATACGCATCATGCATGAGCTCACACGGCAGAATAACATTACTGCATATCGATCCAACGGCATGCGCTTATCCTCGTCATATTCAATGTTTAAGCACTTTCGCTTTTGGCCAGAAACGTACATTAATACATTAATCAATCCCTTTACTGTTCGAAAAGTGAGAAATGTAGCTGGTTAAATGTGAGCTTTAGCATCTCCCTCTTTAGATGCCTTAGCGTATGGATCATTGTCTTTTCTTTTTCTGTTCTCCTTTGCTTTTTGTTATGAAACTTCAATCGTGCGAAGGTGGGCTTATAGCATCTTTATTCATCAGCTCATCAAGAAGCACTGAAGAAGGAAATAGAGAGATTGAGGCGGGTGTATCAGCAGCAAAATCTCAAGAAGATGGCCGACGTGACCCCCGCCACCAATCCATCTTCGCCACCACAGGATCCACCGGGGAGATCCGACAACAACGGATCAACAGATAAGGACCAAACCCTCGACCATGAAAGTTGAAAAGGGGAGGAGGAGGAGGGGTCTCCTCGAATTGGGCCATCACGATCACATGGCGCGTGTTCCTATCCACCCCCCTAAAAAAAAGGGGCAGCAAAATTGAAATGGCAGCGGAGAAAAAGCCCTTTTGTTTCAATCTTCGCCCCCTCCCTTCAGCAATCATTAAAATTGTCTTCTAGCCCTTTCGTTTTTTTCAGACTTTGGGTTCAATCTTCGACATCATTGGGTAAAGTTTGTAGCGAAAGAGCGACTATTGTAATGAAATTATTGCGATTGTCGATCCTAATACGTTCCAAATTACACATCCATCGTTGTTTTCCCTCACTTTATTGTGCGTTTTACTCCGGCAGATGAAGGATTCATTCGTCCAAAGCAACTAAGATAGAGTAGGCCCATAGGGTTCTTGGTGGGGCGAAGTTCTTATCTCTAAAATGCAAACTATTTTTGTCAATAATTAATACGATAAGGAAAAGGGAACGTCTCGAATAAATATGTATAGAGCGTTTCCATTAGTACAATTACTCTAATGTGAATCGGACTTCCCACGCAAAAGATAATGCGAATGTGACCACATTGATCAATAATCACGAATAGGGAAGAACAAACAGGAGAGCTAGCAAAATGACCACGAGGAATGTGAGAATTTGGATTTTTTTTAACGGGTGTTCACAACATATTAACGTTAGACTGATATTTGTTTTCAAAATTTTTTTTTTGTAAGGTAAGATGTATATTTGTTTTCAAAATTTTGAATTGCCAATAATTGAACAACATATATTCGTATACATCAAGCATATCATTACATTGTTGTTACTCCGACAATGGTCCTATTTGTATTGTAGTGGACTCTGCTTCATGGCATGAATCTTCGCCTTGGGAGATAATGTAGGGAAGATGATAGAAATGGTCCATAAACTTTGGTCCAATGTGCGATATCTTCTCTGAACTTTTAATTTGTGCAATGCGGTCCCTAAACTTTTAATATATCCAATGTGATCCCTAAACTCTAGTTCAATATTCAATGTAGTTCTTGAACTTTTAAACATTTTTATATAGTTTATGGACTCTATTGAAAAAATTACAAATAGTTCACAGATCACATTGAACAAATTAAAAATCCTAGAACGATGTCGAGTATTGTGCCAAAATTTAAGGACCACATTGCACAAATTAAAAGTTTATAAATGATATTATGCATCGGATCAAAGTTCATGAAGCTTTTGTTGTTTAATCCCAATAATGTATCAAAGCAAAAATGGGTGCAAAATTCATGCCCGATCGAGTCCACGACACACGTTCACTGTACGGGCTGGGAGTAGGCCCAGCTTGACTATGCGATAATGTAATGAAGCGTTTTGGTGCTGGATCAATTAGACCCGTTACGTTGAGCTCCATAGTCCAGCTTGGCCATTCTAATTTAAGGCCAACCCGAAAATAGATCCATCTGACCCATCATTTTCGACCCAATTGGAAGGGCAATTCAATAGAGAGCTGTACTTTCCTCTATCTAATCCCATTGGAAAAAAAAGTCTCTATCTGGACTTTCGATTAAATGTGACTTCTCTTACATCTAATAAAGCGACTATGGGTTGTCCTGTCTTTGGTTGGTTGGATACGGTATCTTATAGATGTGATGAGATATGATATACAAATGCCCATCTTGTTTGTTGATATTCCCTTGACATGACGTTGGAATAAATATATATAATGAAAGCGATCGTGGTAACCTAAGCACTCTTTTGGTTCAATATGGAACGGATTTCTTAGGGAATGGTATTCCGATTCGTATATATATTTCATGTTTGGATAGAACTTTAGGGTATGGATTTGGATTCCACATGGGAATTGGATTACTTCACTTTAGCATTGGGATTCCATGTTCGCATTCCCACGGCAACAAAGCTATATAAGACAAAAAAAAAAAAAAAGCCCAACTTCACCCCGGACGGTCGTCATCACCAATCTCCTTTGCTAGTATGCAAGTGCCACTAGTCATCACCAGCAGCCGCGACCATTTTGTCAAAACTTATCGTCAAAGAAATACCTTTGACCAAAGGTTTGACCTTTGATTTTTTGAGTGAATTAGGTTACGTGGCAACTCAAACAAGAAAAAGTGACTCGGTTGGTGCTGCCGCATGGATTACGGTAGGATGAAAGCCAATCTCCATCGAACCGTACCCCCACTAGGCCTGACGCGCCAACGCAGCTAGCGTATGGGGACCCTCCTATCCTAGCCCTAGGGCCCACAGCGCAAGATCGAGCGGTTGTTTCCGGGCTCCTTGCCGCGGAAACGAAAGTTTGGTAGAGCAAGTCAAAGCAAAAATTTGTAAAGTAGGTTTGCGAATCCGGCATTGTCGCCGCGTGCCGTCACGTCTCGTTCCTTTCAACGCAACTGCCGGGACGATTTACCGGTAGCATGGGGCCAGCCGCGCGCGGGTGTAGTCAGATCGTGGCCGCCCCCGCCCCACCCCGCCCCACCCGACGTCTTTTCTTTGACCCCACCCTTCGCGCATATCCTATACGCCTACGACCCACGGATGAACACGGCAACCCAAGTGGCTTGTCTTGTTGTTTTTTCCCGTGTGCTCGCTTTTCATGGACAATCTCGTGTGCCCACCCCATCGGCTAGAATTCTCCCACGTGTCGCGCCTCCATCGCACGCGCTCTGGCTTTTGGATGATTTGATGTGCACCGTTAAAACCCGCTTCGTGGATCGAAGTTCACGGCTGATTATGTGGAAACGCTGGCAGCTTCTGCGCTACGGGGTCTGAACGCGTGAGCGTGATGGTTCCTTGGTCGCTTTTTCGGTAATCGCGCTCACATCCTCGGACTCATGGCCGCGCTTATGCGTTACAAACTGTATGATAGTACGTGTGTGCGAATAGCACCTGCTCTCCAACTCCACACCGCCCGTTTTTCAATTTAGATTTGCAGGCGAGGGAGCGATTTGCAAATCATTTGGCAACGATATTATTGGCGCGATGTGCATCGGTGTCCTCGATTAATGATTCGCATTCTTCCGGTTGGAAAATCTCATCGACAGTAAGGGACCAATAAAGAATTACCGTCTTACGATTTTAGTTCGAGCAACAATCGAACCTACGCGCTTATCCCCCTTTGAGGTACAAGAGTCTGGAATACCTTGCCAATTGTGTCCATCCCTAAATAGTTTGAATAATATAAAATTGATTGTCGGATTTGAGCACGTTCATGGCTGGATTCTAGATTTGGAAGTCTTGATTTATGGTGGATGTCATAAGAATATCGAAAACAAAAGAAAAGTAACATGATTTATGATGGGCTATCTTTGATTAGAGCTGTTAAATTATATCTCAAGTTTGAGCCGTTTAAAGGAGCCTACCCGGTTGGATAAATGTCCAAGATTTGGGACAAAAGATGCACTAGTTTCTTTTTTTTTTGTCTTAGTTTGATTATTTGACCAAGAATTTGGACGTGGACAAAAAGAAAGCGCTACAAGACAAAAAGGGGCACGCTTATTCTAGAATATTTATATTTCTCGCGTGGGGGTAGAAGGGTCGAGCTCGTTTTCTTTCCTCTGCCCAGTCCACTGTAGCCGAAGGAGAGGAGGAAAAGAAAAAGGAAACCCGGGTCAAGGGTTTCATTTTGAGCCCTACGCCGTAGGTCGTCCTCTTTCTAGGTGTGCAGCCGCCATGGGTTCTTTCAAGCTTTGAAAGATGGCCGCACAGTGAAGGAAGGGTGTGGGTTCCCAAGTGTGCATTGGAGCTGGTTCCTTGAATCTGTGGAGAAGCAAAACAGTGAAGAAGGCGCCGCAAATGAATTTGTGCTGTGAGTATTAATTTCATTTGAATTGTTTATTTATAAATACTTAGAATTTGGATTTAATTTAGATACAGAAAATACTCAAGTGTTGTGAGCGATTATTATAAATTTTGATTCTCCGATTATAATGAATTATATGGTGCCGGCTCTCTCCGTAGATGTAGGTTCTAATATGTCAAACCAAATCACGTAAATCTTAGGCGTCTTTTATCGTTCCTTGTTATTTTCTCTAGCTATATTCGCGTTGACATAAATTGTAAGATCCCGGATTTAACTTCCGCGTTGGTTAAAATCGCAACAAGAGCCTCCGCCATTTAATGCTTTCATAAGGAAAAGAGGAGTTCTTGTTTGGTTTTTTGTCAAAAGTGTGAAGTTCTAACCTTGTCAGAAGGTTTTTGTCAAAAGTGTGAAGTTCTAACCTTCATGATCTTTGGCTAATTTAATGTTTGCGTTTATTTTGTTGTTGACATTTTGTTCTTTAGAAAGTAAGTCCGTGGGATGTTTTTCCTTCGTCATTAAATGTAGTATAGGTGCTGTGCTTTTATACATAAGGGTTCACGATGAGTGTTGTATACAAATAGAATTCGTTAGAAAGTATTCCAAAAACAATTTCTTCCTCCAACTTGTGTACTCGTTTCAAACTTCTAAAGTTATCATTATTCTTTTTGGTTCCAACACGAATTAATTACTCAAATCGTGCACTTAAAGAATGGATTAGACCGTGTCCAGCTTTGCCTTAAAGAGAATGAGTTGGATCGTGCGCACTAACTTGCCATAAAGAGAATGAATTGGACCATTTGGAGCAGCTCCTCCCAATCTATTGAATTGAAACCGTCATTTATTCAATGCTGCAGCTGCAGCAGCGGCAGCAGCAGCCCCAGCCCATTCAATTCTCTTTCAGGTCCCCCGTGATGAACTCAGTGGAGCAAGTCGGCAACCGATAAGTCGTGCTTTGACCGTTGGCTCTTTTTATTCAGCCACCGATTTCTCTATTGCTACTGGGGTCCCTTCGACTTGTTTTCAAGCTTCAGCTGCGGAGGAGAACGCGGAGGACCTGGTGCATAAAGCCGTGTTCGTTACTTTCTTCTATACTTCTAGTCACTGGCTTTTTTCAACATTGCTCGAAAACGAAATCGCGCAACTACGTACATTTTCGCGCGTCGATATCATGCATTTTTTTTTGAGGAATTCAAAGTGTTCCGGGCATATAAAAGTCGAACGTGTATGGCATTTCGCGTCCATGATATCACATGTTTTGAAGAATTTGAAATGATTCACGGCGAATAAGAGTAAAAGAAAGGTCCGACAAAAAAAAGAGAGTAAAAATAAGTCCCGAAATAACAATAAAAAATGAAAAGTTACCCTAAATAAATGGCAATCGCCATGTAAAGATATAATGACACAAACAGTTCCCGAATTTTAATAAAAAGACTGTATTGAACATTTTTTACATAATTTAAGAACTACATTGACATGTACTAAAAGTTTAGGGATTGAACAAATTAAAAATTCACGGGCCATACTGAACATTAAGTTAAAGTTCAGAGATCGCGTTGGATAAATTAAAATTTCGAAGATCACATTGCATATTTTGTCCGAGTCCAGGACTGTTCATACCATTTTTGCCGCGCATACTGGCTCCTTGATTGCATTAGATTGCTCCTACTGTTACCGGAAGCGAAGGCGGAATGAAATCCCAAACGCCACAATCATTCCCGCCTTGACGAGTCACAAAGATCATCCTAGAGAAACGAGATAATTCATCCTGAAGAAGTCAACAGAGGGCAATTATATCCTTCTGGACCAAACCGGAGACCTTTGCTTCTCCCACCTTTTTTCAAACGATAACGCGAAATCGTACGGTGGTCGAGGCCCCACCCACACCGCAGCTTGGCCCAGGAGATCGTGGAGCTGATCTCACCGTCTCACTCGGTCGTCCGACGATGGTGGGGCTCCCGAGGTCGGCCCCGTGGGGCCTCCCCCCCTTCGGATTTCCGGATGTGGATGCTCGTTCGCGATCCAAGATGACGCAGACCGGATAATACTGTGGACTGAATATTCGGAATTAAATTAATTTACACGTCTCTTCGAGAGACCGCGCGGTATTAAAATAAAATAAAATAAAGTCGCGCTCGAAATTTTTGTCCCGTCGGCACGAAGAAAAATAGGGATAATGATACAAATATGAACTTTCGCTCAATATGTAACGTGATTCTTGAAATTTTAATTTATTTAATACAGTATCTGAATTTTAGCCTAATATTTAATGTGGTTCTTAAACTTTTAATTTGTTCAATACGATCTCCGAATTTTTGTTATATGTTCAATGTAGTCCACGAACTGATATAATCATTTTATAAATTTAAGATTATGGACAACAAAGAATATTTTTCATAGAGTTCAGAATTAAAAATCTAAGGATCACATTGTACATCCGGTTAAAGTTCGTGGATTATATTGATTAAATTAAAAGTTCATTGACTACATCACACGTTAGGTCAATGTTCAAGGATTGTTTAGGTCATTTTTCCATAAAAATACTATTTTTGCCGCGCTTTTTTTCTTTTCGACAAAGTCAAAAATTGAGAACAAAGAATTGAAAATCCGACACCACGCGGCAGGCACTCCATCATACGGAAGCCGTCCTTCGCCGGCAAAGCTGATCGACTTAGCCAACCTTCCGTTGCGCTTGTCCACTGCGCTTGTCTTACAGTCTCTCCTCCTTCCTCTATCGCTTCTGTAATCTCTACGCTTTTCCATCGCTCTCCGTACCAAATGGCCGGTCGCCGCCCTCCCTCTCCTCCTCTCCTGCTCCTCCTCGTCCTCGTCCTCCTCTTCCTCGCCCCCGTCTCCGCCGTCCGCTCCCGCTCCATCACCACCCGGCCCTCCGATCCGGTCTCCGGCGTCCTCAGCCCGCCGCTCGGCCGCGCGTCCCCGTTCTCGGCCTCGTCCGACTCCTGCGACGAGACCTACGGCTTCCTGCCCTGCACGTCCACCTGGATCGGCAACCTGTTCCTGATCCTGGTGTACGGTTACCTGATGTACATGGCCGCGACGTTCCTCTCGGCCGGCAGCGAGCTGTTGCTGGAGATCATGGGGCCCGGGCTCATCGGCGGGCTCTTGCTGCCGATGCTCGGGGCGTTTCCCGACGCCATGCTCATTCTCGGTGAGTTTTGGTCGGTTTCGCATTTGCCGGACGGCCCGTGTTTCGGGCGCGGTTCCTGAGAAACTTTGAGAGAGTGAAGTGAAGTTGAGTAGCAGAGTAAGTTATAGCGGGCAGAAAATAGAGCGCTCGGTTACGTTTCCCTTCTGAAAATTTACCGTTTTGGTGTTTCACTGAATCTGAACTGTTGCTGTTGCTTTTTATATGATTAAGCTATTTTACCTGATGCAATTTGAGTGTTATCTGGAACCTGGATTTAGTAGGGTTATTTCTGCCGAAGATGCAGATGTAATTGTCTGTCTTACTACTGGAGTAGCATCTCGATGTCCTGTACCAGCCCTGACCCTAATGCACTTCCACTGCCGTAGTAAGATTATCTATATAATCTGAAGGACACCGCCAAGGTGGATTTGCTTTTCACTGGCTATAATGGGACTATAAGTTCTGTAAGTGTTTTGTTTTTCGGGTCAGGATCCCGGATCCAGATGGAAACGAGATGCCCATATTCGAGATATGGCGAGATTTATACTTCGAGGATTTCGCACTACAAAATGGATGACAATATCAAGTTAATTAGATTCAAGTGGCAGATGCTTGGTTGAGCAACGGAATATGGGAATGCATCTTCTTTTAACTGGTTACACATAATAATCTTGTCCTTTGGTCTCAGTTGCATAGCTTTATGTCATTACCTTCTGTAGTAAATCCTCTTGTGAGTATAAGACGGGTCAATTCTTTGCCTAAGTTGCATTTCTGTTGCTGAACAGTTTGGTTGATTGCTTTGTAACATTTTTAAACGCTCGGCACTGGTTGCTGGGAGTAGTTTTTGTCACCTTGTCTTTTTCTAAACAAGAACGTTATATTTCCTACTCCGCCACCCAGTTTGGAAATTTTCACCTTTTCTGTGTGTCCAAGGGTTCCTCCTGTCTCTGATGATTGATGATGCGTTTATTCATTTGATGATTGTAATGAATTTCTTGAGAAATGCTTTTCACTATTGTTTCCTGCAGTATCTGGACTGTCTGGAAGCACGGAAACTGCACAAAGTCAAGTCTCTGTTGGAATGGGTTTGCTTGCGGGTTCAACTGTCATGCTTCTAACTGTCATATGGGGTTCGTGTGTTCTTGTTGGCAAGTGTGACCTCACGGACGTGACTGATTCAGGCCTAGCTGCAGCGGATAATGAGGATACAAAAGGGTTTAGTTTGACAGGTTTGTCTTTTGCTAGCATTTCTCGATTATGCATGCCTATCAGAGGCTCTAAATGTAAGATCCTAATATTCTTCTTTAACGTGTATGTGAATGCCCTGTGTTTGCCTAATCAACCCCCCAGCAGCTTTTGCTGCTCACCTTTGAAAAAGTTGCTTTAGAGAGGTAAAAATTTGCTAACTTCCAGTCCCCTCCCTTGGGGATAGAGGTTTTATTTGGCTGGGAATATTGTTTGAGCTTCTATTGTGAGTGGTCATTGCCCAGTGGCAACGACAATCCCCCAAGCTGGGAACCTAATCTAATCAAAGTTTAGATTGAATCATGTAAAAGGCAGCCTTTATTGTGAATGAATGATAGGTTTGCAGTAATGGTAGTTATGGTTAAGGAAGGTACGCTCTTGTGTGGCTAAATAAGGCTTCAGTGTAGGAAACAGGTTACGTTGGCCAGGTGCCTAACTGGCTTTAAAAATTTTGAAGTGTGTTACTTTTTCAGTTAGTATAATGTGGTCTTACTTTACTGGCATGCTAAAAGGTTCCGTGCCATCCTTAAATCTGTTTGACCCTGGTCCACTGAGCTGAAGCACAGAAGTTGTGACTCTGATTTCTCGAGACTGCTCAATCCATCCCATATCTTAATTTGCATTGTTATCTCTACCGGTCTGTAATGACTCATCATCTCACAGTACATGATAAGTGCAACACTTTTAGGTTCTGGTGTTACTACCGATAAGTTAACAAGAAGTGCAGCAAGGATCATGATTATCTCAGTTATTCCATTCCTTGTTGTTCAACTTCTGCAACTTCTCAATTCAACATCGGGAAGGCATGTGGCAGTCTTGATAGCACTGATTCTGTCTGTGGTTCTACTGATCTCTTACTGCCTATATCAGGTAAGTCATTGTGAATTGCTGTTCTTAACCCGGACTCTGCGACTCTGCCTTTTGTCATGCATTTTGAGTATATGTAGCAACTGCGGAAGTACGGATGAGGTGTGCTTTTATGTTGCCATTATATAACTAAGGCTGTTTAGTGTGAAAACTTTAAGGCCGCGACCTCCATGTATGGTGGCTGGCACCAATCAATTGGCCTAACTGAGTGGAAGGTGACCGTTCCCTCATAAACTTCTGTCATAAGTTCCTAACAGCGAAATGGTGACGTTGTTCTTGTAGTCTTATCTTTTTTCTTCCTTTGCTTTGACGATGATGTACATACACATTTCTGCATGAGTCCATGTGCAAACAAGCTTAAGAAAAGTATTTGTGCCTAGGTTTTTTGATGTTCTATGGTGCGAGCTTATAAAGACGTTCGATATTCTGACTTTATAAAGTGGGCAGGTGTTCCAGCCTTGGATCCAAAGGAGAAGACTTATATTTGGAATCTTAAGACATGTATACAGGCGTGCCCCAGGAAGGCTTATGAACGATGATGGTGAAGTTGACACAGCTATTGTAAATAAGTTAGTACTGGTGCTAAGTTAAATTCTTTAGTTTTCCTATACTATTTAGGTAGCTCACACCCTTTTTTTTTGACAGGCTATTCGGAATCATTGATGAGAATAATGATGGCCAACTTAGTGTTAGCGAACTAAAGGCATTCTTAGTAGGATTCCGTTTTGAAGAGATAGATCTGAATCGGGATGATGCTGTAAAGAGAATCATGGCAGATTTTGATACCATTGACCGTGATGGTCGACTTTCAAAGGAGGAGTTCATAAAGGGTATCGAAAAATGGCTAAAGAAGGCGGTGTCTTCAGGAGCAGCTTTCAGCCCCAGAAATTGGGGCTCGATGAAGTTTAATGATGACGCTCACAGCGTAAGTGACACAAGCAAGTTCCCGTATTCTTTAGCAAGTCGCTATGTAGTTTATTTGGATATTTTGAAGATTCACAAACTCTTCTGCAATACCCTTGTGCAGCAAGCAAAGGAAGAGCACGTGCAATTGTTAGTGGGGGATCAAAGCGATGAGGTGGTTGAGGTTGTTGAAAATGTAAAAATGACCTCCTTAAAAGCAGTGGGATGGATTGTTCTTGGAACAGTCATAGCAGCAGCGTTTGCTGATCCCTTGGTAGATGCGGTCGACAATTTCTCAGACGCCACTAGTATCCCCACTTTCTTCATTTCGTTTATTGCACTGCCCTTGGCTACCAACTCCAGTGAAGCAGTGTCGGCAATAATCTTTGCTAGTCGTAAAAGGAAGAGGACATCATCACTGACATTCTCTGAGGTGCGCCTTTGACTTATTTCTATTTATCTTGATTTGATTATCAGAATCTAGTGCAACTATCTCGTAGATGTCATTGAACCTAAGATTTATTTTCAGTGTGGACATTGGAATGATAAATCTCGTCAGCAGTCATTCCATCATTTTTTTGTTGTTTTTATTTTTTAAGTTGTTTGTCTTATGTTCAACAAGAATGACGATATGCTCAGTGATTGGCATCTTATCTCTTTTGGTACATTGTGCAGTTATACGGGGCGGTGACCATGAACAATTTGCTCTGCTTAGCGGTCTTCTTGGCTCTTGTCTACATCAGAGGACTAACATGGGACTTCACATCAGAAGTGCTTGTAATTCTTATTGTTTGCGTTGTGATGGGATTATTTGCCAGCTTCCGCACCACCTTTCCTTTGTGGACATCGTCAGTAGCCTTCATACTTTATCCTTTCTCGCTGGCACTGGTCTACGTTCTCGACTATGTCGTTGGTTGGTCATAGATTTGTTCTCAGGGTACTCAAGGGATGCAACAGTTTTCTGTCATATTCCCTTTCTGGCTTTTCTAACATTGGACGTCTTTTGGAGTAAGATTGCATCCGGATTTATTCCTTAGTTATAGTAATCTGAGAAATGGTGTTTTGTAGTGAAAGGATTAAGAATTTTTCCATGTCGCTGAGATGTTGAATGAAACACTCTGTTTGCGGAATTACATTGGGATGCTTTGATCGTTCTTGTGGATTTATATGCTTGAGTGGAACTGTCTGTTCAATATTAGTCAGAGGATGGTACATTGCCATCCTCTTTGGGTTGTCAATTCCCTCCTCTGTTAGGGTTTATGCAGAGCTGATATGGATGAATATGGATGTTTAATATGGTGACCTCGCCATGCTGGGAATGAGAGGAGGATGATCACGATCGCCATGCAATCAACTGCGTGATTAATGATCCACCAATCAGACGAATTGGCAGAAAAAACCCAAGAAAACCAACGTCCATCAAATGTAGCGTCCTAACAAACGTATCTACAACCCAGTTTCCGTTCTCCTTTTCCGCGTCACTTTTCAGGTCAGAACGCTCATTTTAGCCTCGCATGTAACATGGAGCCATCTTGAAGTTCAGGGGAAATAAAGGCAGTTCTTTTCTGAGCTTGCCACTAATACATGAGATGCCTCACGACGACTTTATCTTGGCCACCCATCTCTACAACTTCAAGTCGAGATCAACGGTTCCATCTGCAACTCCATTGCCAAAATTAGTAATGCTTGCAGCTCCTTCATCAGAATGCATCTTTGTCGAAGGGAGGAAGCTGTAGTAGTTGTAATTCCCTTGCTGATTCGCCCACCTAGGTCCCTTTTGAAATTTTGAATCTTGCTGACGTCCCTTTTCACAAATGTAGGTAATCAAGTAGATTTAGAACCACGACAACAATGACGCGGAACATAAAACCTATTAAAAAAATTAATCTCACCTGACGGTGTGGCATCTCATTATCAGGAGGTTCACTGTCGGCAAAGGCTCCAGAAGCAAATGGCTGCTTGCTCTTGGTACTCGGCCATGCCGATGCCAAAGTAGGAAAGCCTAATGTGAGGAACTCATTTCTGAAAACTCCATTTTGTTTCTTACTTGGAATTGATTTCGCATCGGAAACTGAGGCTTGAAATGAAGAATACCTGCAACAATTTCAATTATATATAAAGGAAGCACGACACTTGCTGTTTTGGCGAGACACTGAAAATGTACCTAGAACTCCCGGTCCCTGGTTTGTAAATCAATTCAGCTCCATAGGCAGATGAAGCCAAGACATCTGACCTCGGGAGAGTACTGGCAGATGTAAGAAGCTTTGAGTGGACCGGAAATACAGGGAGCTTTTCTGAAGAGAATGGACTTGACCGCTTCAAGCCACTTATCTACATAACAGGTCAAGGAAAAATATAGCGAACTAAGTCCATTTTATGTAATGCATGGAATCAAGACGCGAATCCTTAATTGTTTCACGAATTCTAACACTCAGAGAAAAGTGTAACATATGTACGTGTAGATAAATGATCACTAAAGGAAAGACTCATGTGGATATCCTCCTCACTGATTGCTGAAGGAAAACTTGCTAGTCCTGAGAAAACATGAATTTTGTGTAGATGGATGCTCGCTAAAGGGAAGCCTAGGATTATCCAGGCATCGACATACCTTCTCTTCCTCCTGCTGGATAGGAGCATAATTGCCATGATAGATTTGGTTTGAAGGGGGCTCTGTCTGAGAATTTAGTATGAATGATGATGAAGTTGTTGACGCATTCACCTGCAGTATACCCACTACATTAAAGTTCTTATACAGTCTTTCAATACAGAAGGAGAAAAAAGACCAGAGGAAACTTAGTAAATTAGAAGTCACAAACTGAAATCCAGGAATAACAAGCCGTTGCATTACCATGGAAGAAGGTGGTGGATCATGCCGGGGTAAACTTGACAAAGGCCAAAGATAGTCAGATTCACTAGGCAGGGGTAATTTTGAGCATAAAGTGAATCGAGGGTCTATCTCATGACCATCCTCGGCAATATGCTCACAAGAATTCCACACTACACAATCATTCCAATTTGAATATGCTGTATCGTACTGACCAGGATTCTCAAGCCCACCATATTTAAAGGCCTTTGCCAATGGAGCAGTGCCTTTCGCCGGGACTGACATGTCAGGATCTGAATCTTGTGGAGGCGTTAATGTTGAAACTGCAGGAACAGATGCATAGTTCTTCTGTTGTTCTTCAATTCTGATCTTCTCCAACTGTGCCACTCCAAGTCCTCTCTGTGGCGCTTTCTTTTGCTTCTGCCTTTTGGAAGATCTTGTTCTGACACCACCATAACTACTGATGCTGCACTTTGGATTTCTCTCTTCTCGTCCCATTCTGATCTATCTAATTCCAAAATGAAAGGACCATCATAGTTTTCGTTAAAAATAAGAAAGCAGCTACTTTCTCATGGCAAAGGGTTCATCGAACGAGTATTGACACACTTCTTTCGAAACAAAGAAGGCCAAGAGTTCATTGATACCCCAGAAAAGATTATTACCATGAAAGTTGAGTTTAGAATCAAAATCTAGAGGAAGATGGAGAACCCAAATACCCAATAACAAAACAAAATAGTGGCTGGTCAATGAATCCGAGAAACCAGTAATTTTTATAGCCCTTGGAGGAAAATCACCCAAAAGCTTAGCCCATTTTTCAGCTAAGATTGACGAGGGGAGAGAGAGAGAGAGAGAGAGAGAGAGAGAGAGAGAGAGAGAGAGAGAGAATCTGAGTGGTTCCGGATATTTCTCACAACCAGTTGCTTGTCTGAGAGACGAGACAGATCAGGTCGAACCTATACAATTTAGGTGGAAGTATGAAAGACCTTTTCTTTTCTTTGCTTTCGAAATTCAATAGAAAAAACAAAAAACGTTCAACTTGCACTCTCATTTCTCGCCCATATTATAGCATCTCCTGTTTCTTGTTTGTTCCTTGCTCGATCACTCTCTCTCTCTCTCTCTCTCTCCAAATAATGGCTTCCAAAGTGGAGTTCTTAATGGAGCTAATAGCATTAGCAGTATTGCTTGGCAATGTCACCTTACTTTGTTTGTTACAAAAGAGAAACAGACTTTGTCCAGAATCAGCATGAGAGAGCTTTCGTGGGGCCTTTGAAGGTTTCCCACGAGTGCTTGTCATGATAGAGACAGAAGAGAACAAGCAGTTTTTCAAACGAACTATTCTCATCAGATGTATCATTCCATATACGTGCGCTTGCAACAAAAATTACGTCTTTTAAAGGTGAATGTTGCACCAAACCATGTATCTGAGAAGATGTGATTGGAATAACTTGGCTTCGATAAATGGTATCGGCGTGCAACAATAAAAACCCATGTGCCTGAGAAGAAAATGATTCTCTCTACTACTCTCGTCGATCCGTTCAAACTTTTTGGTAAAAATGGGAACTGTTGTATAGGTGAGCCAGTGACGCAAGGTAAGGATGAGAGACCGTGAGTTTAAATTCAAGCCTCGCAAAATCTAACCGTTACTGAAAAGTAAGTCGCGAAACTTTACGACAGTTAAAAGGAAGTCACTGGCGTAAGAAACTTATCAGATGCCATCGTTGAACGTGAGGCCCAGGATGATATTGACACTAGCCGCTATGGTCCTCACAGGCTATGGCACTATCTTTCTAGTGAGGAACTGCTTTCTTATGTCACACAACCAAGTACTAGGGTTTTTTGCGTTTCCCCGCTTTGTGTAGGAAGGTCCCCATCTTTAACTTCCTCAAGAGAAGACCCCAGTTTCGCCTTCTGCTTAAGGACACTCTCGTCTGTCATCCTTTAATTGCGGTGGAGCCCTTGTGACCACACCCTCTTTTGTCATGTAAACAATGCCAAGACGTTTCCAAGAGAATGGAGCACGATGACCCTATACAGGCATCTATTGAAAGATTACTTTGTTTATACGTATTTTCCGTTCTCATTTGGCATTTGATCGGCAATTGTTGATTGAATAATCCGTGCAGTGTTAAAATAATCTTACTCGTGTGAATTACAGCAGACAACGAGATCATAGTGTGAATAATATAATTCAGGACCCCTTTTTTCCTTCTCAGAGGATCTGATATCGAAATGTCACAAAGAAAGAGGATGAGGTTTTTCTTTCGTCAAATGGAATCTCACCTTAAACAACAGATTGAATACATGCATCTACTTTCCGCCGCCTAAACAATTAGAGAAGACAGGGATTTAGGGGTAGAAGTCCAATTCGATGATCGTGATTTTTCCTTCTCTCTGGTTTATTTGAATGAGAGGGACGTGCCACCTATAAGTTGGAGAGCCATTTCATGTAGCTGGAAAGTTGTAAACAAGGGGCAAGACAAAGTACTCTCTCCATTTCCATGAAACAGTGTTTAAATCTTAGATAGTTGAAATGGCAACACCGCCATAAATATGTGGATCCAATCTTAGGAATTCGAGGAGGACCACATCGGATTCTCCGTCTCCATTGATGCTGTTTCTGTGAATTCTAACCTCCAATATGATATGATGCGAGCCCTGCAGGGCACCAGAAGAACCGCCGTCCCCATCCGGAACAAAACAGAAGAACTGACTGCTCAGTTGATGTACGAGACGAAGAGCGTATTTAGTATTTTGTTTCCTCGTATGCCCAAAGTAGCATGTACGTGATAGATGATTTATATTGCAAACTCACTCTGGAATATATCGAGCACGATACCTGTTTAGTGGAACCGTGATTGATGTATTTCCCCAAGAAGTAGATTGAGAACTCGAGCGCTTAAAAGTGAGTTTCACAATGCCACTATTAGTATAGGAGCAACAGCCAGCCCCCCACGCTACCCGTGCCTGATCCAAAAGTTTCGGGCTAGCCACAACTCTCCTCATTAAAGTTGGATTCAATTACAGATGGCAAAAATGAAACACATAGCAGCATGAATTTAGGGAGAGAATAAGGATAGAAGAAGAGCAAGTTAAAACCGAAAAGATTCATCAGCACCATACTTGCCCCTGTTATTGTAGCGCTCGTATCTCACTTTCTCATAATCAACAGGCTTCGTCTCAACTGGTTTCTGCTCCGCCCCGAATGATCCATAAACCACTTCTCCGCTTTTGTCACGTTGGCGATGCCTAGTCCTTTCTTTGTGGCTCTTAACTTTGCTATATGGAGGAACCTCACCTGAACCATAGAATTCCGCATATTCCTGTCGTTTTGAACTTCGGTGTTTGCTCGATAAAGAAGGATCCTTGAAACTGCTTGATTTGAGTTTCATAGGCTTAGTTTCGGGGTGCTTCTCAATAGGAGTATGAACCTGCCTGGTTTCAGAAAGTGGAGCAGGAGTCCTCTGCCTCTGAACTAACTGGGGATCGGCTTCATCCTCAGGCATCCGGAGAGAATCCTTCAATGGCGTGAGAGCCTTCTTCGTGCCCCTGGGTCTGAGACGTGTGGGCACAAAGTAAAGGAATAGTCCTACCAGTGCTTCAAGTCCAAGCTTGGATAGATCAATCAAGAGCTGCCCAAATGATGGCCACCCTGGGTCTTCTTTGGGGGTATTCACAAAAGGAATTGGCTTTTCTTCCATTAGTTCCTTTTTGAGCACAAACTCAGTAGGTTGTGGCTGCATCTGCATCAGTACATTAATCAAAGATCAACCACATGTGGCAACAGGTCTTTTCAGAACAGGTTCCTAATGTGTTGTCACCCTTATTGAAAAAAGGAAAATTTTCTGAAGTTTTGTGGTAAAACTTCTCACCTCCCGTAACAGAGTAGAGAGATACTAAGTTGACATGTAACATTCAAGGCATCCTAATGAACATACACACGGTAATAACATTTACTCGTTTATACTCCAAGATGACCAACGGACCTGGAAGACCCTGTTAGGGAATGCACAAGAATACTTTGGACAAAGCGGTCAAAGATTGTGTGGCGTAAAGAGAGCTAAGAGAGAATAAATGAAGGCAAACTAGAGTTGCTTATATATCTGTAGCAGATGTGAACATATAAATCTTCTAAGCCAGAGCTGGGGAAGGATACCTTGTTAGAGAAGACAGAAGGTCCACATCCTTGGTGCAGTATGCAGGCAACATATCCAATCAAGACAGCTCCAACAACCATAAGGACATCTGCTAAAAGACCTTCTCATAAAAAGAAAACAAAAATTGAGAATTAAAAAGAAATCTTATATATCTGGAACATCAAGGAAATATTTGAATCATAAAGGAAGAAAACCTAACAAGCTTTTCTTTTGACTTTCTGAGCTGCGTTTATTCTGGATCTATTGTAGGAGTCAATTCCCTCTTATTCTGGATCTATTCCTTTTCCTCCTATTTCTAAAACTTGCAGAACAAATGATCTACTTCCAGACCTCTAGAAGAGATTAAGACGGAGAGAATTGTTTCGGTATCAGAAAAAGAAAATGACCACAGTTTCGGACCTGATGAAGATAGTGAATTATACTGATAGTCACAATCTTCTTGATTGAGAGAGATCTGTCGAAGAGCCGCATTTCCTCTATCAACAACTAAGAGAGAACAGGTAGGCCTGATGTATACAACATCAAAATCATTTGAAAACTTTGCATCCTCACTGGGCCCATCCCTGTACCCTGCAACATTTGATTTGCCACCTGCAATGGTGGTCACACCTGCAAATAATTTCAGAATTAAACTTCATGATAATCCACGGTAGTGATTTTCAAGACTGCTCATAGTTAACCTCCAGAATTTCGCACAAACAATTCCATAATAATATAAATTGAACAATGTTCCCCAACCTGAATCTCCAATTCTTCGGATGGCAAGATTTAAGGTGTCAGCAACATACACGTTCCCTTTATCATCCATAGTGACGCCTTTGGGATGATTGAAACGAGCATCACTAGGCTTTCCATCAACATGCCCAGTATAACCTTGAAAAGACCCAGCAACTAATCTTGCTCTGCTATCTGCAGCATAAAAACATCCTATGAGGAGCCCAATCCCACAATCCAGGAGCAACAATTTCAACGTTCACCAATCAAACAAGCGAGCAGCAGCTAAAAAGCCTACACCTTTCAAAGGTAGCGTTATACACTACATTTCTAAGCACATCAGACACTAATTATAGATAAACCACCCCAAGCGAATCCATCTTTCGCACTGAAAAATTTGTAGGACATGTGATTTACAAGTTCTATTTCGCTCGAGAGGAAAACTTTGGTAATATGGATCGGTAAAAGTAACTAGAGCATCCGAATTCAAAAAAGCAGCTAAGTATTTTTGTCCACCGCGCAGACCTGCCAAATGCAAGTAACACGAGTGAGGGCTTAAGAGCTAAGGAAGCATACACTGGGAGAGCGGAGGAGTAATCTTGACGATGTTGCTGTTAATTTCATCCACAGCATAGAGCTCGCCATCATCAGAGACACGGATTTTGTAAGGAACCATGCCAATCGCATTTCCTTCGACAACAGTCTCCACCAAGTACCCATTCTCAAACTGAAGAAGATTCCCATCTGAAGAACAACGGCCGAATCTTTAACAAACAAAATACGCAGTGAAGGCGAAACTACAAGATGTCTCTCGACCGTCAGACCTGTACCTGACTGAGGCGTTTTCGACGAAGCCCTCGTCCACTTAAGAAGAGAGGACATCTGCCTCACCAAGTGCCCTGACGAAAACAAGGATTAGCCCGGACATCATGAGCCAAGGAACACCATACCCATCACGCGAACAGATCAGATGAAGCATAAGCTCGAATCAGCATAGCATTCTCTAAGGCGAAAAGAAATTCGGTCGATAAGTTCCCAAGAACGCTGGGCGAGGGTTCCAACCAAGCACCGACGAGCTAAAACGCAAAAGAGCAAACGTACACTGTAGCCACAACTCGACAAGAATTCCAGAGAGAAATGAAGGGTCCTACCAGAAAGAGCAGCATCAGCTCGGTACTCGAGATTGCAAGTGACCAGGACAGCAGCGAGAAGCAGGAAGGAGGAGGAGGAGGAGGAGCTTCTCATGGCGCGGGAGCAAGTGGAAAAGATCGGGCAATCTGAACCCCGTGGGCTTATCTTGATCTTCAAGCGGGTGGCGTCGTTGTGCTCATCGAGGAAGAGCGAGAGAGAGATGATTAGATACAAGCAGCAGCAGCAACTGGAAGTGGCGAGTGAGTGAGTGACAGAGAGCGAGTTCGGCCTGCGCTTTTCCTCCTCTTCTCTGCACTTTCAGATTGGAACGGTAAAGGAGAGGGGTAAAGAAAGATAAAAAAAAAAAAAAAGCCTTTCTTGAAATTTCTCTCTCCTTTTTTTCACTTTTCTTGTACTTGGGCCGTTTTTCATTCCAACTTTCGATCTTGGCAAAGCAGAGAGAAGAGGGGGTGGGGGGGATTTTGGCCCGAAAAGACAGAGAAAGCAAAGCGAGATCTTCGAAGGAGGGACACAGAGACAGGGAGAGATTGATAAGATTATTGTGGAATTTGGACGTTCTTAAGAAAATCAAAGAGAGAATGATGGCGGATTCTGGGATTCTATTTTTCCATATACAGAAAAAAAAAAATAACTAACTGGAACACCTGCTGATGTACAAATGCTAGATTACGATTCCGTCCCACGGCAGATCTGTGCGGAGTGCTGCTCTGTGCATGGCGCGGCTTGAACATAAGAATGTGGAGATGCATGTGGATGGTGGACAGTTGGTCCCAATACTTAATATTTCCTTTCTGGGTCAAGATTTGAAAGAATGTTTAAGTTACCAAAGCCAAGATATGGACTGAGCTTGTGTGCAAATGAGCCAAGTTCGTGGCAACTCGTCTCTTCATGTCCTCATAGGGCTTTCGACCATCTCAATTAGACCGCCAATGCAATGATTGAAACATGCACGGTTTGCCTAACGACTGAGCTGGAAAACATAGTGAGCTTGCTTCATCAAAAAGTTTAACCATATGCATGGTGTAATTCAACATCACCTCCCTCGATTTGATTGGATGCTTAGGCCGCAAATAATAATCATTCTGTTTTAGAAATCAATTTCTGGCCACTTTTTTTGTTCCTGGATGAGTTTCTGAACAAAAAAAAAATGTTTGATAACGACACAAAAATCATGTTCTTAAAACAGAAATTTATTTGATAACGGTACAAAATTTCCCTCTCTCGGGTGGTCGGCGAGCGGATGGCCGCGGTGGACGATGGCAGCAAATAGTGGGCGGCGGACGGCGATGGGTGGCGGGTGGGCAACTAGCTAGTAGCGAGAGCGAACGACGAGAAGAATTTTAATTTCTCATTTCTATTTCGGAAATAAAAAAAAAGTAGAAAATTCTAACTTCTCATTTCTGTTCCGAACCTATTTTCGAAAACAAAATTCGTTCCGAAAATAGAATAATGAAATTGCGTTACTAAACAGATTTCTATTCCAAATCTGTTTCTGGAGCAGAAAAATATAAATAGAATGATTATCATTCGCAGCATTAAATACCAAATTATGATTCCTTTCGTTTACCTACCACTCCTATCCGACCAGTTTATCGCGAGATTCGTCCTGCTCGAGTTCTTATCATCTCGGCTCTTTCTCCTCGGCCTCATCTGGATTGAACAGTAAACTCGGCCAATCCTCGCATCACGTGTTTACTGGAAGAGGCCTCGCTACAATACCTTTCTTTCAACCATCTTAATCGACTGCTCTAGATATTAAAAGAATTAACGATGCATACGCAAACGCGATGATGTACGATGTACGTAACGTAATACTAAGATCAGGGTATCCCTAGCGCGGTCGGACGAGGGGGTTCTTCTCCTTTATCCACGTCGCTTTCCCTTTTGCCCAAAAACAGAAATTCCACGTCACCCTCACCCTCACCCTCACCCTCACCTTCACCCTCGCCGGGCAAGAGCATAAAAAGATGCGCCATCGTCGTTGACAATTTCTCTCTCTGGCGAGATCCAGTTCCGGCCAACTCTCTCTCTCTCTCTCTCTCTCTCTCTAGGATCGCCAATCCGCGAGGTAATCTCTCCGTCCCCCTTCTTCCCCCGGTTCGAATGCAGCGATTTGGGTTTATCCGCGCAGCTCTCGGCTCCCTGATCTCGCCCGAGCTCGCGATTTCGGAATTCGTAGATCCGTTGGAGAGAATAGAGAGCGAGGAAAAGTCGGTAGATTTCTCTCGATCTGCTCATGCACGCGCGGCGTCAAGGTTGCTCTTTTCTGCGAGCAATCGTGTACGGATGCGCGGGCGCATGTTGGGTCTGCGTCTGCTTCTCGTGTGGGGTTTTTTCTTGAATTTGCGTGCGCGTCGGATCCGATTTCCATCGGTTGTTGTTGCTGGTTTCTCCGGTTTGTGCTCGTTCCGGGCTTGGGACGAGGATGTCCGGGTTGTTAGGACCCGCATTGTAGTGCAATTGTCTGTGCTGTTATTGGGTATTGCTGCTCGTTGTCTCTGCTTTGATTAGGATTGGAATTTGCCGCGACATTTCAGTAGACTGAGCTGCTTATTTCCTCGTTGACATCGTATCTGAGAAAGTTGATTGTTCTGCTTCTTGCTCCTGAAATTGACTGTGGCCAATTAGACTGTTTTCTTTAGTTGGTGTTGGACTTCATGTGCTGAACAACATCTGAGGTCAAAAAACAGGCTGACGTATTTTTCTAGTGCGCTCGGGGTTTCTCCAACTATTGTAACTGACTCATTGCTGACTGACTTAGAAGATAGAGCATAGAGAAAGACGTGCTTTGAGATATTCTTCGGATTAGTTGAAATTTGATAAATCGGTAAATTCTTTGACAGCCCTATACTAATGAGGAGTTGCCTAAGTAAGCTTTTTTTGGAATCAACAGTCTTCTTAGTGATGTTTCGCTCCTCTTAAGGTTCCCATCAAACAGGCTGTTTGGTCACTGAGTCTGAGGATTTGTAGGTGTAGACACATGTCTTTATTTTGTTTTGAGGTTATAAATCTTGGTTGCCACATCTTGTTGATGTTATATAGCTTTGGACCGGACCCATGTTAGTGAGATAAGGCCTAGTTTGTTGTTGTTATTGTGAGTTGCATAGGGACACTTACCATTTGAGGCATAGGGTTGCTGCTGATAAAAAAGTTAATTCTTACAAGGGTACTATTTTTTCACTCATATTCCAGGTTTAACCTGAAGAGTCTCAGCTATGGGAGGTGGATTTAGGGTGCTTCACCTTGTCCGGCCATTTCTTTCTTTTTTGCCTGAGGTTCAGAGTGCTGACAGGAAAATTCCATTCAGGGAGAAGGTCATATACACTGTGATCTCCCTTTTCATCTTCTTGGTTTGCAGTCAGCTTCCTCTATATGGGATCCACTCTACAACAGGTGCAGATCCTTTCTACTGGATGCGTGTTATTCTCGCATCAAATCGTGGAACTGTCATGGAGCTTGGTATCACTCCGATCGTAACATCTGGATTGGTGATGCAACTTCTGGCTGGTTCTAAGATAATTGAAGTGGACAACAATGTTAGAGAGGACCGTGCCCTTCTGTAAGTTTCTAGGCATGAATGATGCTGCTCTCTTTTCTTTCCTGCTTTCTACCTTTGCAAATGCCAAAAGGACCTATTTCTAGCCTTTGGGATTTTATGATTGCTCTTTGGTTTCTGGAAAAATGGTTTGTAGCAGCGCATCATCACCTTTTTTTATTGAGTACAAAACTAAAGTGGAAGTGCTGATGTAGATTCAATATCTTTCTTTCCAAACACTTGCTGCTAGTCCGTTTGATAGTTTGATCATCTGCTGTGCTTGTTGCTCTTATGGGCCATATCTTTGGCAATAAAATGAATTAGAGCCAGTGCTTGGATATAAACTTCTTTCGTCCCCTTCTCAATTTAAAATTTCTAATGGGTGGCCCCTTCTTGCAGGAATGGAGCACAGAAGTTGCTGGGTATACTGATAGCCATCGGCGAGGCTGTCGCCTATGTTCTCTCGGGCATGTATGGCAGTGTTGGACAACTTGGTGTTGGAAATGCCATTCTCATCATCATCCAACTTTGCTTCGCTGGCATCATCGTGATATGTTTGGATGAACTTCTTCAGAAAGGATATGGTCTGGGCTCTGGAATTTCCCTTTTCATAGCAACCAATATCTGGTAAGCAGTATTTTCCTGTATATAAAGCGGCATTGATATCACTTACTTCAATCAATACTTTCTATGGCCAAAAAAGATCAATGCTTTTTGAGAGATTTTATTTATCGACTGTATTATGAGCCATGATGGCAGTGTATAATAAATACGAGACAAATACTTATAGGTTAAATTTTTTGGTCGCAGCGAAAGCATTATCTGGAAAGCATTCAGTCCCACGACCATTAACAGTGGGCGAGGAGCTGAGTTTGAAGGTGCTGTGATCGCTTTATTCCATCTCCTGATTACGCGGACAGATAAGGTCCGCGCTTTACGAGAGGCCTTTTATCGGCAGAACCTTCCAAATGTGACAAATCTGCTCGCGACAGTCTTGATTTTCCTCATTGTTATATACTTCCAAGGATTCCGTGTGGTTCTGCCAGTGAGGTCGAAGAATGCCCGTGGCCAGCAGGGTTCTTATCCCATCAAGCTTTTCTACACCTCAAACATGCCAATCATTTTGCAGTCTGCTCTTGTTTCCAACATTTACTTCATTTCACAGGTATACCATGATGCTCTTTTTTTATGTATGACCAATAAGTGAGCTTTTAGCATTTGACAAACTAATGACGTCATGCATGTGCATGCAGTTGCTTCACAGGAAGTACAGTGGAAACTTTATTGTTAACCTGCTGGGTAAATGGAAGGAATCAGAATATTCTGGTGGTCAGTATGTTCCAGTTGGTGGTCTAGCATATTATATAACTGCACCTTCAAGGTAATTTTTATTTGTCACATTGAATGGGGTGTCTTTTTCTTCGTCTTCTTGTGACAGAAATCACTCTTGATTGACGTGTTTGTATATTTTGCAGCTTGGCTGACATGGCAGCTCATCCTTTCCATGCACTCTTCTACCTTGTGTTCATGCTCACAGCATGTGCTCTTTTCTCAAAAACATGGATTGAAGTTTCTGGATCCTCTGCCAGAGATGTTGCTAAGCAACTCAAGGTATAATTACATGTTCTTCTTTCTGTCACTGTTCATCTGATATTCATTCCTCTTAGGTTCTCTGTTGTAGAATGATCATCGGCATGTAAAAAGAATAATTTGACTACTGACTGGCATACTGGGATTCACAAACATTTAAAGTTTGAAGTGCTCAGGGGGAAGAACAGTATTGGTGCCAAAAGTTGTGTATGGAGGCCACTTTGGTGCCAAAATTTTCATTTGGATCACTTAAGTGCCAAAAATTTATGCCGGCGATCACTTAAGTGCCAACGGCGAGAAATTCCGACCAAATTTAATACGTGTCTTTTATATTTAAATTTTTTTTCTGATTTTTTTCTTTCTTTTCTTTTTTCTTTTTTGTTTTCTTTCTTTTCTTTTTTCATTTCTGTCTTCTTTTTCTACCATGGCCGGTGGCCGGAGGCCAGCCACCGGCCTCGCCGGGCGTCGCCTTCCTCCGGGCGAGGCCGCCGTGGCCTTAGCGAGGGCCGGCCTCGCCGGGGCTCGCCCTGCCCAGGCGAGGGTCGAGGTCGCCTGGGCAGGGCGAGCCCCGGCGAGGCCGGCCCTCGCCGAGGCTACGGCTGCCTCGCTAGGCGTTGCCTTCCTCCGAGCAAGGACCGACGAGGCAGCCGTGGCCTCGGCTAAGGCCGGCCTCGCTAGATCTGGCGAGGCGAGCCCTCGCCGGGGCTCGCCCTGCCCAAGCGCCCTCGACCCTCGCCTGGATAGGGCGAGCCCTGGCGAGGCCGGCCCTTGCCAAGGCCACGGCGGCCTCGCCCGGAGGAAGGCGACGCCCGGCGAGGCCGGTGGCCGGACGCCAGCCATCTGAAATAAGAAGAAAGAAAAGAAAAAAGAAAGGAAAAAAAAAAGAAATGCCACATCAGCCTCCGGCGAGCCACATCAGCTTGAGAAATTAATAAAAAAATGCCACGTCGGATTTCCGGCGAAGTGGCACTTAAGTAATCGTTTTTCACAACTTTTAGCACTTAAGTATTCGATTGAAACTTTTGACTCTAAAGTGGACTCTGTACACAACTTTTGGCACCAATGCTGTTCTTCCCCCAAGTGTGCGCATGGTATTGTTGTTTTTCTTTCAAGAAGAGCTCAGCATCTTCAATGGTCATTTTAGTGTGCACTTGATTTTGTCGGATGGACATTTTAAATTCGTCGCTTACAATGCAGAAGAGGGCAAAGAGAGAAATTGCATTTAGAGTGGCTTGGGTGTTCTGATCATGTAAAAGAGAACCTCTCAAGTCTCATAGTTGCTAATGTTTAATATTCATCTGGCTCTTTCTTTTTTTTTTTTTTAAATAGCTGCAGTAATAGACGGATTGGATGAAGGATGTGACACTGTTTTGCTGCTTAACATTTTACTGTCTCTTACCTATTCTTGTTTTGCTGCTTTCTAGGAGCAACAAATGGTGATGCCTGGCCATCGGGAGTCCAACTTACAGAAAGAGCTGAGCCGTTACATTCCAACCGCTGCGGCATTTGGGGGCATGTGCATCGGTGCACTAACAGTGCTGGCAGACTTCATGGGGGCAATCGGTTCGGGGACTGGGATCCTCCTTGCCGTCACCATCATCTACCAATACTTTGAGACATTCGAGAAGGAAAGAGCTACTGAACTCGGTTTCTTTGGTTTCTAAATTCATCTTTAACATATTGGTGCTGACCTCCTGCAGTTTTGAAATTAAGTTGAGATATAGAATAGACCGAGTCAACACCAGTGGTTTTAGTTTAAAAGTAGAACAGTTTTTTGTTTACTAACTTTGTGTTTAACAGAGCGGAGGAATGCAAGATCTAAAGATTGTTTACTCGAACATTTCAGCAGCCTTCTGGTTTTACTTTTCCTCGCATGAGCTGACTTCCATACTGTTATCTGTCTCTTTCGCAAAGATTGAGTCTACTTGAGTGTTCGATTTAAAGACTTGGAAGGAGACTCTGCTCGATCTAGTATCTAAGGAGCCAACACTTTCGTGTTTTGACATTCTGTTGGTGGTTCATTATGGTATGGATTCTTCCTTATGTCGGTCAACGGCTAAGAAACGAACAACAGATGGCTGCCTGGTTTAGTGCAGGATTGCGGAAGTATCGAGTTTAGAGTTAAGATGGGAACTTCTTTGTCGCTGCCAATGCACGTTCAATGCTTGACATTCTAGTCCGCTGTCTAGTGACAGTTCTTGGTGAACCCGTGTTTGTGCTGGATATTAACAAAATAAGTGGGTCCAAAATTGACCATCGGCTAATTCAACAACTTTTTAAGTGGCGTGTTCATATGCATTGCATATGGTACGCTCTTGTTAGCGTTTTAGGGGCATGCTAATATGCAAATGCGCGTGCTACCGGAAGCATTTTTAAGTCTTAATAATGTTAGGGAAAGAATTGCCAAAAATTCATCAATGTTGTAATCGATTTTCTACTTTGAAGTTCGGGTCTTTAAAGTTCGTTCATTCACATCCAGAAAGAAGGTTTTGACGTACGGTAGGCCGAAAGTCAGAATTTTGTCCACTCTTCATTCAATGGAACCATGAAATCTGGAAATTTTTGCCATGTTGTGGCTGGCTTCTTAAATAACAGAAATAGGTTGGGAAAAGTATCAGAAAAGTATCAAAGCTATTGTATTAATGTCAATTTACTCCTAAACTAATTAATTGTGTCAATTTAGTCATTAATATTTGGGAAAAAGCCACCAAAAACCCCAAACTTTCCCCTCTGTGACACATTTACCCCCAACTTTTTTTTGTGACACCAAAAACCTCAAACTTTCTTATTTGTGACACATTTACCCCAATGTACATTGTCCATGGGCATTTTCGTCTTTTCCCCTTTTTCTTTTTTTTTTTTTTCAGATCGGGGAGGGGGGCCTCGCCGGCGTCGGGCGACCTCGCCGGCGTCGGGCGACCTCGCCGGCGTCGGGCGACCTCGCCGGCGTCGGGCGAGGTCGCCCTCGCCTGGGCGAGTGAGGGCGAGCCTCGCCCGACGCTGGCGAGGTCGCCCTCGCCAGATCCAGGCGAGGGCGAGCCTCGCCGGCGTCGGGCGACCCTCGCCGGCGTCGGGCGGTCGCCGGCGAGGCCCCCCTCACCATCTCTGAAAAAAAAATAAAAAGAAAAAGAAAAAGCGGAAAAGATGAAAATGCCCATGGACAATATACATTGGGGTAAATGTGTCACAAATAAAAAAGTTTGGGGTTTTTGGTGTCACAAAAAAAAGTTGAGGGTAAATGTGTCACAAAGGGGAAAGTTTTGGATTTTTGGTGGCTTTTTCCCTTAATATTTTCGTCTCGTGTCAATTCAGTCCTCCCGGATAATTTTGGCCGGATACTGCTGACGTGGGCGCCGGTCGACCTATGAGGCACCGCCGACATTAACGTTAAAGATTTTTCTAATAATATTTTATTTTTTCTAATTTTTTTCTTTTCTTTTTTCCTTTCTTCTTCCTTTTGTTAGTTAGGTTGGCCTTGCCTAGGGGAGGCCAGCCGTCGCCCACCACAGGCAAGGCCCCACCAAGTGAGGGCAAGCCCCCTGCGAGGGCTCCTAAATTGTCAATAATAATAAAAAAAATCAATAAAATATTATTAAAAATTATCCACATTAGCACCAGTGGAGCCATGTAGGCCGCCAGCGTTCACATTAGCAATATCTGATCAAAATTATCCGGGAGGATTGAATTGGCGTAAATCAAAATATTTATGACTAAATTGGCATAAATATCATAGGTTTCTGGCAATTTTCTTGGAGCAGGTTTCTTAAAGCTAGACAAGGTTATGAGTAAGAGAGGCCCTCTTGGCCTGGTAGGCCAGAAATTTTGTGGTTGTGTCCATAAGGTCTGGCAAGGCGCAACACGGCTGGGCTAGTTTGGTTTGGTTTCCAATTTCAAAGATGATACAATCCATCTTGTCTTGTGGGTAAAGATGTTCAGCTCAGGCGATTGCTGGATTTCAAGAGCATCCTCTGTGTTCTGAGGTGATTTCGGGGGCGAAAACAAATTTCGAATCGTGAGCGAGCTTATCTGCTGGGTGAACGAGTAAAAGACGGCGCTTTCTCATCTTAGGGGCTTTTTGAAGCGCGTGATCTTCATCCCAATTACCCGTTGAGAAAACCGAGAGACTGACCGTGGTATACATTTCTTACTATCAAACATTAGACAAGCTTTGAACAGAGAGCCCCACTTGGCTTCGGACCGTATATAATTCCCGAGGGGGTCGTCTCCACATGAAGCTTAGGATGCCAAACCATGTTGCGTTTCGATGGGACTCTAGTGGCACAGTGCAGGCACAGGGGGAAAGCAAAAACGCCGAGTGGGAAACACCCAAAATGCCTGCAAAATCTTGCCCCCGTCCCACCCCCGCCTAAAGTTCGTCTCATCACATCATAATCTTTGGCACTGTGAACGTGATGGAGTGCAATTTTCCCACCCTTTTCTTTCCCTTCATTACCCGTGCGAAAATCCTGCTGTAATTAGTAGTAGCGTGATTGCGAGGGCGAATGCAGAGCCATGCCTGCAAAAATCTCCCGAGGCTCACTTGTCCTTTATCTCGTGTGTCCAAGGCGCTTTTGAAAGTTAAGGGGGCCCTCTCTTCTTGCTCGGCATGTGACACAGAGGATGACTGTGGAAATCATTCCGGAATAGCAAAAGTTGGAGCTTCAGTCGAGGAATGTGAATTTGATATGACCCCATATGGAACTGCAAAGAATTTCGAGTGGAAGCCAGGCCCGCCCCGCCCATGAGTTCGGGGACACGAGCCGAGCGAAATGGAGATGTGGCTAAAGTCCCCCGTCCACCGTAGGAATTACCTTTCACGATCAAAGTCGGAATCTAATGATCATTAGAGCGAGCCCGGTATAAGCCGACATCTCCTGAAGTAAATGGAAACGAAAAGGAAGAGCGCTCCCGAGTTTCAGGACACGACGTATAAGGGTGCATCGAGAACACAAAAAAAAAAAGCATAATCTTACTTGATGCGATACGCTTCGTGTATTTCTTTTACCATCGGAAACCCGACTTCGAATCGGTACAAACGATGTAATTTATATCTCAAGACTCGATGGCATTTGTTTTTCTTTTAATTCCCCACGTTCCGAGCTCAACCATGAGGGCGGTGCAATTCATATATAATTTGTTCGCTTTGTTTCTATATTAATATTCTCTGCCCTAACCCTAGATCTCAAGCTAAGGCCTTCCTCGCATGATGAACAACATCATAATACTTCATGTGATTACGTACATAACCTGGATCTATCCTAGCTTAATGCGAAAGCCTCCTTTCATAAATCATGCCACCATCTAATCTACGAATTTCGGGATGCTTTTTTTCTTCTTCTTTTTCCCTTTTTTTTACGCGAAATGTCTTTTTTGCATAGTCCCTTGTTTTAATCGCAATCTCATTGCACGGTCTAGATCCAAGGGTTCTTTATCATCGGGTCTGGGGTAATGAAAAGATTGCAGGCATGGGCCTCTTTCATCATCATCGCCATCGCCATTCGCCACTACTTTTTTGGTACTTTATAAAATGGGGAAAAGTAGGAGAAAATCATTAAATTCTTTCGATCGGAAATAGCCATAATAATCTGCTTTTGGATAGAACGGATATATTTCTTTTGAAAAGAATTGGGAGGGGGGGATCGTATAGCCACCATCATATCACCCTCTTCTTTTTTTTTAAATTATTATTATTGTGCAAGAGACTTTTAATGCCGACATATTCTCGATCTCCCATCTATTCTGCCTTTATTTTCAACTTTGAACTCTTCGTTTTGCATTTAGCACGATGCTTTCTTCCACGATTATTAATACGTCTTAATCGATGACTTTTCTTTTCTTTTTGGGAAATGTTATCTGATCTTGAGAATTTATGCCGCCAACCAAGAGGAAGGAATTTCAATCGACGAAATCTTCAAAAGTCGAATGAATGATTCAAACATTTGGGAGATCTTTTGACTAAAGTATTTGGGTGGAGACGAAGCTTCTTTCGTGTTTGTCCATGCAATTAATCGTTTCTTTCTTGTTTCTCTACGGTATTATTTGTTTGGCAAGTCTTTTTCTAAGTCGTCGACGCATTGGTTGGAAGTTACATCGAGAGAGACCGTTTGTGTCCCAGTGCACTGGACTCGTGTAAACAAGGCTTGGCAATCAAATTCTAGAAGGCGGCCATCTTGTTTCCTCCATTGGAATTTTCGACGCTTGGAAAAAGAAACAGAATCGAAGTCGACGGATTCCATAACTCTGGCCTGTTTAGAGTTCGAGAACGGAGGTGGCCGAGAATCAAACTTTTGTATGTGATTATGTATCGATTAATTTCAGCTATTGGTTTATGAGAACAATTTTTTTATCGGCGGTTGAGATTTGTAGAAGCATGCGCACGGTAGATGATCCTTGTCCATGCCTTAGGAACGCATGATTCGGGGCTCTAGAAGTGCATAAGGCGCGAGTCCAACATTTAGGATTGGGTCGCGCTAAGTTCGGATGTTACGATCCGATTTTAGTATAGTCTCTCTGAGAAATATTTCTTTTTTAATTTTTTCGACGCATCTTTTCTACCACAAGCTTTCTTACTTTGAGAGGAAAAAAGAAAAAACAAATTCTTTGGGCGAGGGAAATGCTTCCTCTTTCTCTCTCTTGCTAGCTTGGATTCATGTGAGAAATTACGACACAAGAAAATTATAATGGTTACATCAGATAGGTTATTTGTACTTGCTAAAGCAAATACTAAATCGGCGTAATTGAAAGGTTTGTGATTAAATTAGTAGCTGTACAGTAGCTCCGTGACTTTTTAGACATTCTAGCATCCTTCGCAATCGCTATGCGCACGTGTCTGATTCGAGATGGATCTGAAGGATATGGAGAAGGAAAATGGGGACGTAAAATCGGAACGCGAGGGGGTACGTTTCTCGGCGAAAACAGGGAGAGAGACTTATTAGACAGATGTCCGGACATCGGGAATCCTGATTAATTAATGGCCACGTGGAAAATGATCGTCCGATTTGGAATATACAAATACGTAAATATACCGCGAACGTCGACGCCTGCCGTCCTTTCACTGGATTCCATTCACACGCGCGGGGCCAGGGGAAAATTCACGTGCTGCGACAGAAACCGCTGATACATGCCAGAGGAAAAAGGAGAGCGGAGGGGGCGAATGGCAAAAGGAAGGGACCCGTCAAATTCGACTTTCGCCCCCCTCGCCTTCAATTTTTTAACGAAATGGTACTCGGGAAATTTTCTCCTTCAGGAGCGCACAAGACAAAGTCGGGTCAATTCCGCGATTGGCTCTCTTTGTCGATTTTCTTCTTTTGCCTTTAGCTGTTGTTTGTTTCCATATTGATGCAGACGAGGTCGATGAGATGGAGACCGAAAGGAAAGGGAACACCCCACCCCCCCGGGCGGCATTTCTTCTTGCAAAGACCAAGGCCACAATTTAAATTTATCAGATTTTTTTAACTTTTTAAATGTATTGGCTTGACCGGATGCTCAGGAAAATTCCATCACCCCAGAATCAGATATCTATATCTAAGCTAAGCACGCCTTATCATGTTCCGTGGTTTGGAGGCATGATGCAGGCTGATGCGGTGCAATTAAGCATCCGTTCGCGTGTTCGTTGCGACCGTTTTCATAAACCCGCCGCGGAGCGATGTAACTCGTCCGTTCGGTACCGCGGGTCCTAAAAGCGCAACGCCTTCGAGGCCGGGCGAGCGAGAGGCGGCTTCGTCGGAGATTACGGTAAAGCATGGGATTATTTGTAACTTTTGCATGGAGAGCGCGCCGTGAAAACTGCGGCGCTCGTTTCGTCACGGCAGCCGTCTAAAGAAGAAAAAGGGAGAGAAAAAACCAAAATGAGTAACCCGCAATTAACCTTTAGTTGACGTTGGGACGTCGCCGCCGTCGACCACACAGGAGGGAGAGAGATGTGACGACTTGGTTTTGGCCAGAAACCAAAGCTAACGTTCCTCGGACGTGCCATGAGGCCGCGGAAAATTTCGCCATCGCAAAGGGCCGCACACCCCAACGTTCCTCGGATGTGCCTAGATATGGTTTGACCATTAGCTCATCTCCGGACAAAAAAAATTTGCATGATTAAGCGTGGCATTGTGTCCCGCCATGTTATCCTTAACGATTCGGATTGCATGCGCTTGTGTTCCCAATATTCTTCTCGGCGGTCGCAAGAAGCGGGGCTACCGGGGGTGGTGGGGGCGCCGAAACTTTGCCAAAATGCTCCTACCGAGTAGCGACAAGAATCGTTCCATTGAAAGTACGAACGACCCAACCGCCCACCCTCGATTTCCACAGCGACCGGCGGTTGAGCCCCTTTCTTTAAACAACGTTCGAACCACGCGTTCTGTGTCTTCCCGGAGGAGGAGGATGATGGTCTTGTTCGATAACTCGCTGGACCAAGGAGGACCACCAACTTGTGGTCTTTTTCTTTGTCCTGAACGAACGAGAATTGCGATTGGAGACGATGGTTGGCTTCTTGACTTATTATAATTGAACTTCTCCGTGCCGGGCGAGCCGGGTCGACTCGGGATGGACCGGAGGATCGCTCCAGCTACTCGCAAACGATGCGAGGTGCAACTTCTCTCGTGGCCCCCGCTTGTTTCGCTGAAAAAACGAGCGGTTTGAAAAATATGTTTCGTAAAATTATCGTTCGTATCGCTCGAAATAATTAGTCGATAAAAAGAAAAGCTTTTATTATCGATAATAATTTTGCACCGAATATTTTTATGAACGATGAAAATATTTCAAGTTCGATTCATTTTTGTAAGTTTTCCGCGAAACAGACGGAGCCTAGCGTCAAGGGGTTTTTTTTCCCGTACGAGATAGTCGGAATCCAAGTCGTCCATGAAGTTTTTATCAGTTTTGTATTCGCGTAATATCCCTTTCACTTATCGATTTTAAGTTTTTGAATTGAATTTTGAAGAACATTTTACGGTTTTATGACCATAATAATGGTGATTCTGGCATCCCTTCTAGATATTCCAGTTACCCTTCTAGATTGACGTTGATACTTTCAAACATCGAGTTCCGTCGAGCAAGGTTCAAAAGTCAATGTAGGGAAACGAACACGACAATTCAAAATAGGTGTACTCCAAATGAAAACTCAAACGTCCCATCTTGGCATTTTTCCACCAAGAAAATTTTGCCCAGCCATACTTAAAAAGTCAGTCAAAAAAACCTCAAACGTCGTCGGCATATTAACATAGCACGCCCTTTTTCCAAGAGTTCAAATATATTTAATGCGACTTCTGTTCACACCGCGGCGTTTAAGATTTGAATTTTATAAATATCTAAAACATTTTAACTGTGAATGTATTGACATGGAAAATTATCTACGCATTTATATATTTTTTTAAATTTTTATCGTAATTAATGGTTGGGCAAAAATCGCGAATGCCTTTTTTTTTTATCGCGAAAACAGACGGTCACGAGCTATTCGGTTTCGGAAAAACCAACTCAAAAATTACTTCCGCGCCACTGCTCGCCTCGAAGTTGATTCCGAGGGCTATACATATATATACGTGTTGCTCCCGACTGTCTCCTCGCAAAAAAAAAAAAAAAAAAAATGTTGCTTTAGCTTTAGAATAGCGAAACCGAAAGATTGCTTTCGAGTTTAGGATCGCGAATCCGCAAACAATCCGAGATGTCCCGTTTATAAAGTTTAAAGCGAAAAGCAACAAAAGGGAACATGTATTGTTCCTTAAGAAGAAAAGGAGGAGGAGAAAGAATGCAACTTATAAAAGCTAAATTTCGAATATGTTAGGGTAAGCATTCAATGATCGTCAGATCACACGAGACGGGCCCCGAGGCCTGCCAGATCTGCCTTCGCAGCTGCAGCCTAGATCGGGTAATAAAAGCCGAAGGGGGGAGCGTTCGATTCATGCAAGCACGTTGTCACGATGACGATCGATCCCCATGCCCGCCTGAACTACAAAGTGCAACAAAACAACGAGAGGGAAGTGCACCGGCCATCGGATTCGGACTTTTTCCCTTTTGTGATTGATTGCTCATTTTGTCTTCTTTAGCAAAATCAAGGGGGAACTCAATGCGGAAGGCCCTTCAAAATCGTATAAGTTTCAAGGTTCGATTGCACTCCGTCGTTCAAATTTAGAACTCTCGACGTACCCTTTTTATCTATTTATTTATGTTCCTTGAGTAGGCTTAGCTCGATGTCTATGACCTCCAGAGGGAATTGCAGTGGCTTCGAGAACGAGGAATCCGTGAATTTGATCCTTACCTTTCGATCAAGGCGAAAGACATGGACGGTCCTATGTATGCATGGAATGCGATTGGAAAAAAAAAAATCAGGACACTTACGTGGTAAGTCACAAAGCTTTGCCGTGCATTTGAGCCGTAAAACTTTTATTATGAGCATTCTTATAACTTGCGATTTCGATGCGCTTGAGCCCTTCGTTTAACTCGGTCAGCATAAGCGGATAAAAAATATCGCGAGGTGTCATTTATTATTAGCCACGCGGCATTTTCGATCTACAACTGATGGAGTAAAAGAAAGGATCAAAGTGTCAACTGTGACTATTTTTAGGACTCGAGTGCATAGAATAAAAGTTTTAGGACCCACGTGCATCATCGCGACAGGTTTTTAGACTCTTGTTCTATTATCCCAAAATACTCGATCACCGAAGAACGAGGCCACTTTGAAGGCGAGAACGTTCCTCGCATTCAAGATTGAGAAAAAATTATCATGTGAACTCACCGCATAAACTTCGGGTCCATAATTGTCTGGTGAAATTGTTCGATCAATTTTAAACCTATTATACGGATGCTAATTTAGTCATAAATTTTCAGTTTTGCCAATTTAATCTTAAATCTCTATGCAAAATTCCGATGTAATCTGTTCGGTCAATTTTTACCTCAAATCGCCAACGTGGGCCGAGTGCCACGTATGATGATCGGTGACGATTGGACCGCTACGTTAACAATTTCCAGCGAAAATCGGTTGAAAGGTCTATATTTGAATTTTGTGCAAAATTTTAGGATCATATCGGTAAAATTGAAAAGTTTAAAAATGAATTGACACCCTCACAATCCGTTTAGAATCAATTAGGTAATTTCTCCATGATTGTTAAATTTGTTCAGTTTACTTCCATGATTCCATCAAGTTTTTCCTCCTAGGCATGAGGATAAACTGTTTTGTTGGAGGTTTCATGTGGACACGGACGTCCTCTTGATATAAAATAACAAGAAGGTATCCCCTCCTCAAAGGGAAGACGAAGCTACGTAGAGGGATTAGGGAAGGCTAGGCAGGCACTAATATGTTAAAATGAAAAACGTAGTTTAGCAATCCGCCATGTTTATAGAAAGAATAGGCGCAAATAGCACCTGTTAGTTGGAACTACCCATGTTTTGGTGAGATTATCAGTGTAATTATGAGTTTAAAATTGAATTGATATTCATATAATCCGATTACGATCGATTGGGTAATTTCCATGTAATTTTTTAGTTTGCTCGGTTTGCTTCCATCGAGTTCAAAAATATGTGTTTAATATCGTAAGCTTGTGTCGTGCCGTATATTACGATGATAATATTTATTGCACCTACCCATCAACCGTTTCTTCTATTATCAAGCGAAGGTCATTTATCAGGTCAAATCCGATACTATTAGTTGCTATTTATTGCGTCCATTTATTATACCCCTCCATCGGAAAGCAAACCGAAAGCTATTTCAACTTCAAAATTTAACCCACGAAATTCCAATCACAATCCACGATTGTCATGAGATGAATGATGGCCACATATAATCGTGCAATAAACAAAGTTGTAATTTTAGAAGGACAACAAAATAATCGAATTATCTCATAAATTTCTCATAAATTCACATCAAACAAATCTCATCCGTTTTACAACGTTTTGAATTCATTCCCCAAAGTAATGCAAATCATGTGTTTCTCTTTTTTTTTTGGTTATTTTCTGCCCATTTTTGCTCACGAACTTCGTGTGCCTTTCTGTTAAATATCAGTAACATTCATTAGCAAGAGAACATCTCAAAAAGAAGTAAGAAAGAACTAAAGCATGCGTTGCTTCTATTGAGGATGTCGTTTTATGTATATATAAAACGAACGGAAGTTATCTAAATCGAAAATGTAATTACAAAATTGTTGTTCGAGTGTATCCTTTTGAGGAACATCAATTCTCAAACAAATGGTCAATCCCATTTGCGAATTTTACTTATTCATAAACGGAGCCACAAAAATAGTGCAAATTGATCATGTCATTTTCGACTCGGGAGTTGGGACATAATCATACACATTACACGTTCAATCAACAGTTCCCTAAGAACTTATAGTCAATATGCACACCTTCTCTCTAATCAATTAAAAAAACTAATTTGTCCGAAATAATTACACGACTCCAAGCGATGAGTTACAATTTAGGGAATTCTATGAAATTTGTTTTTTCCCTTAAATTTACGTCAATGCTCAATGCATATTTCATAAATTAAGGTCCAAACAACTAGTTAAATAATTAAATTGTCCAATAGGAAAAAAAGTCAAGTAATATCCAGGCATCGTCAGAATCTAACAGGTTGAAAAATTGTAATTTTGGAATTTCGTTTATTTCACAAGAAATGTATAATTTGAAAAACATTTTCCCAAAATGTATTTCGTTTGTATCGCTTACAAAAATGACGAATGAATGAAAAATATTTTAATCTTTCACGAAAACATACATACATAGATTATTTTCGATAATAAAAAGCCTTTTTATTAATTAATTATTTCAAACGATACATGGGATTATTTAAAAAATAATTTTCTAAAAATAATTTCTGATACCGTTTACGAAAATGAACGAACGAAAAATATTTTTATAATCCATGAAAATGTTTAAATATGAATTGTTTATCGTATTAAAGTATTTTTTCATTAAATAATTATTTCAGATAATATAAATAATTATTTTAAAGAAAATAATTTTTAAGTTATTTGTTTTTCGCGAGGTCGATGGAGCATTGAACGTAAAATAATCGTTGAAAAAAAAGTGGTTCGATCCCTCCGAGTTGCATCATCGAAATTTCCGTCGATTACAGATTGAAGGATCCCCTACCGACCGTCCGATCATCACCATCACCATCGCCCGCGCCCTCCCCCGCGCGCGGCACGCCCATCCTGGACCGTTCATTTCCCCCCTGGCGCCCTCTCCCCCAGTCCGTACCTGCGAGACACGTTGATGAAAGATCTGCCAAATAGACCACGCCAGATCCTTTTCCCCCACGCTCCCGAAATTACCCCCGCCGGCTACTCGTATTCACCGAAATCTCCATCCCGCAACGGCTACATGACTCGCCTCCGCCGTCGGGGGGCAACATCGTAATATCCCGGCGTCCCGGACAGCGACCCCACCTCGGGGCTTTTAATTCTCAAGGACTGCAGTGTCGGACAATTTCCTCAGTCTGTCCTTTACGGTCTTTTCACCCCCCCTTTCTCTTTCTCTTTCTCTCTCCAGCTCTTGTTCTTGGAGCCTTGTTTTTCTCCTTCCTCGAGCTTTGAATTGAGTTCTCTCTCTCTCTCTCTCTCTCTCTGTCTGGTTTTAAAGCTCTGGCCTTTTCTTGCTTCCGGAAAATGGCGTGGCGCATTTAATATTCTAGCCTCAGCTTTCGAGAAGCGAGTTTCCGTCGGGGCTGAAGAACGGTCAACTTGGTTGGTTGTATAATCAACAAAGATCAGCTGATGAAGGCCACCGTGGCTCATGAAGTAGAGAGGTTTTGAGCGCCGGTCAAAGAAGAGAGAGAGATCTTCACTTCTCCCCCCCATTCTTGCTTCAGATATAAGTCTCGTTGAAAGGTATGCTCACGCCTGGAGAGTAGCTACAGCCCTCCCCCGAGTATCTTCCCCTGTATTATTCTGGGGGGATTTTTGGTAGGAATTCTCAATTATTGGGGTTTTGTTCTTTAATGGTCATCGTCAGGAAATGGGAAGGTTCACGGTCTGGCACGCGCGTGTTGTTTTTTTTTATGAAAACGTGTGGGGTGGTTCATCATCTTTTGTTGTTGTTGTCGTTGTTTCGTTCACCATATTCATCTCCTCCTCCTCCTTTCTTGTTGTTCTTCTGTTTATATTCTCTCCTTTAAAAGAGATTGCCCAGTGCGGGTTTTTAGGGGGGTTTTAGCGATTTTTGAGCTCGCGTGAGGTAAAGTTCGTCGCTTTTCGCTTTTTCTTTTCCTGGGTTGCTTCTGGTTCTTGGTTTTTGTGGTGAACGAAGGAGCCTTTGACTGGTGCTTTGGTTTCGCTTACCCTTTACTATTTTTGGGCTGTGCCCGTTTTCCATTTTCTCTTTTTATAGTTTCATTTTTTTGGCGCTTCGCTAGCTATTTCGCTTTCTTCTCCATTTATTCCTCATGCTCTCTGGTGTCTTCTCTATATTTGACTTTGGGCTTTTGGCTACCTGCCCTCTTATCACCTGCTTTTGTTCTGTTTCGGGGTTCTTCTTGATTTTTTCGCTGGATGAGATTTCTGTTTTGTTTGTGAACTTGATGTTTTTGGGTTTGGTTGCGCAGGGCTTGAGGCTTCTATTGGTGGGTGTTGCGATGTTACATCATTCTAGTTATTGAAATTGACGTTGCAATGAAGTCGGGTTGAGGTACAAAGAGAGCCTCGAAATTTCTGCAGCTACTTGAGGTATGGTAACATGTCTTCATTGGAGGCTTGAACATTCTTATTCGGAACTAATTTCTTTTATGTACCTACCGAGCTTAGTAACGAATCTTTGAGTTTTCGAGTTAGTTGGGACTATTGCGTCTGCCCTAGCCTAGTGATCCACTTGCTGTCGTGGTCTGAAATTCTGTAATATGTTTTTTATTTGTTGTTCTGCGGAGCTTATAAGATTCTTTGTTTAAGCGCCGTTGTGATCTGGTTGGAAGCTTTCTATGATGAAGCTTGTAAGAATTTGGCTCTGCCGGTGTACATTATCTGAGAACAGGGGCTGCCTTTGGGACATGAATTTGGTCTTCATAAACGCAATCAATTGATGAAAACTCTTCGTTCTAGAAGAGGAAAAATCACTTTCCACGGTAGATGTTAGAATACTGTCTCTGTGTAGCTCCCTTCTATTCACATATTATCAAATGAAATTCCTCACGATTATTGATGCTCATTAGACCGTATTTGGCTAACGCTGGCTATTAAAAACAACTTTCCACTAGGTGGGGACGGATAAAAAACTTGTTTCATTGTAGTTTTGACTTCATTTGGTGATGAATAGTCATTTTGAAAGTTTTGGGAGAGTTGATGATGGCCCCCCTTTTTTTTCTCCCTTGCTGCGCGTTCTAAGAGAAAACGTGTTTAGGTAAAGGTATGGAGAGCTGTAACCGGAAATTTGGTTGAAAAGTTGCTCCCTGATATTTTACTTTGTGATTTTGTCACTTAGCATGACCTGACTAATCGTAGGCCTGGGTGATCATGGTTTTGCCTTTTCATACATGCGATGAGTGCTAATAGATTCTCAATTGAGACGGAGCAATGAGTCCTCTACTACGCAAAATTGCCCCCTTTTGAAATTCATTTAGGAGCCGCTCATGCGGTTTCATGACCCGTGGTACGTTGAATATTCCGTTAAGATGAATGAGATATCACTACGGTGGGTCCTGGTTATTTTAGTGCCAGATGGGCACTAGCTGAACTGAATGGTTGTAAAAAGTCAGGCTACACTGAGGTTTAAAAGCACTTCTGCCCATGTAATAGTGTCAACGGAAAGAAAATGGGCTTCTTTGTTTATTTTGACTGAGCAAGATATATATATATTTTTTTTCGTCGAAGACTGAGTAAGATTTAAATAGTGGGAAGCCGGTGCATTTGTGAGACATTCTAGTTTTATCACGAGAGCTCTAGAAATCAACACTTTATCACTATTTGTCCCATCAAGGTGCTCGTAAGCAACTGAGGTTTTTCTGGGACAATGATAGTTAACCTCCAGAAGATTTTCGTTGTTAATAATTGGTATGTAAGAAATATAGATTGTGCTGTTCATAATCCCTAGTTGAAAGTTTTGATCGCAAGTGCAAGTTTGGAGCAGCTGTCTACTGCGCTCAAGCTTTTCCTCCAACTACTGTATCCTTCCTTCTTTTCTTTTCCCTCTCCTAATCTACTTTTTTCTCTTTCAAGAGGGAGATTTGACACTATTAAAGGAAATCATATAGTGAAACAGAAAGAGATCTTGTCATCCATTAAATGGCCTCAATCTAAGTGTAAAGGCGTCTACTTTTCTCTTTCTTCAGCAAATTCATCATCACCTCTCTTTTGCTTTTTTGCTCTTATATGCTTAGAGAAACTGATGTATTCTGTTCACTTATTCACAATCACAATCATCATCCTTATCTTCTGTGCTTTTCTCTCTTTCAGATGGATTCCGTTAGGAGATCTTCAGTCACTCCGTCAAAGAGTAGGTTGGCACGTACATTTTCCAAAGTTCTTCATATTCGTGTTGCTACAGGGATTGCCCCGAATGATGAAATTAAGAAGCCTAAGCCTCAGAAGGTGGTGGTCAAGGATAGTCAGTTGAAGGGTGATCCCAACAGTGATTCTCTGTTTGATGATGAGGAAGATGAAATTCAAGAAAGAGAGGCTTTAGAGGCTCTTCTTGCTAAGATATTTGCCAGTGTTTCATCTGTCAAAGCGGCGTATGCCCAGTTACAGTTGGCTCAGTCCCCTTATGATGCTGAGGGGATTCAGTCCGCTGATCAAATGATTGTTTCCGAGTTGAAGAACTTGTCTGAGTTGAAGCAATGTTATGTGAAGAGACAGTTTGATATTTCGCCGGAAACCACAATGCTTCTGGCTGAAATCCAGGAGCAGAAGTCTCTCTTGAAAACATACGAAGTAATGCGCAAGAAGATGGAATTTCAGCAGAAAGTCAAGGACTCCGAAGTTGCATCTCTTAAACAGAAGCTGGAGTCGTTAAACAACCAAAACAGATTAACAGAGAAGAGGTTAAATCAGAGTGGCCCCTTGTCTGTTCTGGATAATCTTCACCTTTCTGGCATCAGTCCTAACCATTTCGTTACTGTACTTCGCCATACTGTAAAGTCCATTCGGAGCTTCGTAAGGTTGTTGATCGACGAGATGAAATCTGCGGACTGGGATGTCGATGCAGCGGCCAGTGCAATAGAACCTGGAGTTGTTTACTGGAGACCGGATCACAAGTGTTTCGCGTTCGAGTCCTTTGTTTGCCGGGAAATGTTTGATGGATTCCAAATCCCCTACTTTTCCCTTTCCAATGATTCCTTGCCCGAGAGGAGAAGATGGCAACAGGTGTTTTTTGAGAGGTTCGTGGAGTTGAAGTCCTCGAAGGCGAAGGATTACTTGGCCCAGAAACCGAGATCGACATTCGCGAAATTCTGTCGGGTCAAGTACTTGCGACTCATCCACCCCAGAATGGAAATGGCTTTCTTCGGCAACACGAGCCAGAGGAACCTCATGAGCGCGGGCGAATTCCCGGAGACCACATTCTTCGCGTTGTTCACGGAGATGGCGAAGCGGGTGTGGCTCCTTCACTGCCTGGCCTTCTCGTTCCAGCCGGAGGGCACCATCTTTCAGGTGAGCGAGGGGTCCAGGTTCTCTGAAGTGTATATGGAAACGATCGCGGAAGAAGAAGCGTTCAACACCACGGAATACGATCCAAGGGTAGCGTTCACGGTAGTCCCGGGTTTCAAGATTGGTAAAACGGTGGTACAGTGCCAGGTTTATCTATTGAACTCCAAGTCAAGGTGAAAATCTTGAATTATGGGTCCAGCTGGATCCACAAGCCTATGTATTATGATGCTCTCCATAATTGTCAGATTTTCGCGAACCCCCAAAAAAAGACAGAAGAAAAAACATGAGAGATCGAGCTGGAATCCATATATTCTTGATTTTTCTTTAGTACGTTTAGATTTTTAGGAGTACGAGAGAAAATCAAACGGGGCTTGGCTCTCTTGGGCTCTCTCTCTCTCTCTCTCTGGGTTGCTGCTGTACATCTTGTCGTGGGGACTCTCGAACTCTGGTCGCGGGGCATTTTGTCGCTTTTGCCTTTTGGCCCTTTTCTGGGAGAAAGGAAAAGCGAAGGGGGACCGTCGTCTTGGATGCGGGGCAGCAAGAATCTTTTTCCTTTGAACGATATAATATTAAAGGATTTGGATTTTTGACTGGACGTTCATGTTTCACGCTCATGTCCTGTACCCCCAAATTTTGTTAATATTTATATCAGTATCATCAGAGGGGATGGTCCTGTGGATGTGTTTTAAGGGGTACAAACCTTTGAGTTCCCCAGTTGTTTTTCCATGATGTTGCCTGTATAAATAGTATATATAAGCGGTTTGGACTGTTCCCTTATATGCTCATTGAAAACTATTTTTGTGTGCGCTCTTTTGCATTATGTGCTGGTGCTGCTTCTCCATGTAGAGGGTTCTTGGGCAAGTTGTCTCCAAGCCTTTCTTACCCACCTTTGGTCTTCCATGCCATTTGCATATGATCTCTCGTCATTTCCTTTCGGGACAGCTTAATCTTGTCAAATGCGGGCTCTGTCGGTGGGCTCTTAATTCAGTGTGTACTAAATTAGGTTTTCATGGGTGGTCAGATTGAGCATCATCATGTGTGGCAGAAACTGCGAGAAAAGGAGAGAGAGATGGGATCGACGTGTTTTAAGTATGGTGGCCGCGTACATGAACACATGGGAGAGTACACATTGAAGGTGACACCGACAGGAAGACATCATTGGGTGGTGTGTGGAAACCGACAATCTTTATCCGGTAATGTTGTAACGTAATGTCTGCTCATTCGTTGCCAATGGCATTAGGCCTCACGGGACTCGTTGATTCTCTTTCTTTCTTTTTTGGGGTCCGCCAGATTGGAAGGTTAGATAGATGTGGACTGTTTCGAATGGAAACCATCACGATCGCATGCTGGACTTTCATTTAATTAAATCAATAGGGCTAGTCCTCCTCTCGGCCATCTACAAGTCAAAGGGTCAAAACCCTCCTCCAGGAAAGTCTGACTGATGGATGGCTTCATCATGACTTGAAGGCTCGACTCTTTGTTGGGCTTTTGATGCCCAATAAAATAATATATTAAATCGTGTATTTATTTAATAATTTAAATTTTTAGAACAGTTGAAAGTAGTTCAATCAAATCTTTCAATGCCGAACCCTTCGTCCTAGCACCCAACATTGCCAACGATGTTTGGCTCCTCCTGGAGTAATGATCATCTCGCTTGGTAAAGAGATTGGAACATGAGTAGGATATGAATGAGGTGAACTTTTTCTTTATGGGTGAATCATTCTTCCCTTTATGCTTCGTTTGATCTGTGAGAAATAAATGATTTGAAAAAATATTATCTTAAAGTCGATCGATCGCATTGCTTACCAAATTAAAGAATGGAAAAATTTTTTATCGTTCACGAAAATATTTTGACATAAATTACTATCGATAATGAATATATAATATTTTTTTTGTTGACTAATTATTTGAAGCGATCACTTTTAAGAATTTTTTTTTCAGATCTTTCATTTTTCACGAAACAAACGGTCTTAATTTTGCTAGTTTTCCTAATTTTGTTTTTTACCAATACAAAATCACCACTTGCAACGGCTTGTTCGGACAATAATAATTATTAGCTGTACCGGTTCAACGATTACTTCGATGTTCCAATCTACCAATCACTACTTCATACCCGGTCCTTTCCGATTAAACACACTGTACAAATTTTTGCTTGACTTTTCTGCCTTGAAAGAAAATAAGAAAGTTTATCACACTTGAACAATTAATTTGATTAATATAGTAAATAAGATAAGGAAATCTACAATAAACAAATTTCAAAGCCTTTTTACATGCCAAATATGCTATGTTAACTCGACTACATTTATAAATTTAATATTCCACTATAATAAAAATCGTGAACTAAAGGATTTCATGTTGTCAAAAGAAAAAGTGCCGATAAAATAACAACAAAATTGCTAAGAAATCAACATACAACGGGTACTGAACTAATGGCGACTTCTAATTTTCACTGTAATTTATGTAGTTGTCACTTAAGTATTTGAAAAAAAAGTAAACAATGTTAAGTTGCCAAATTTATGGAAAAAAATCAATGAATTATTAAAGCAAAAATGGATAATCTATTTTTAAATGGTCAGCCAAAGTGAAGAGCATGTGGTGTTCTTTTTTTGGTCAAAAAGAGCATGTGATGTTGACATGCAATTTATAAAGTGGAATATTATGAGTGCCCCCAAAAACTTTGGCAAAAGCATATTGTAGTTTTTTTGACTAAGCATGCCCATTCATTTTTTTATTTTACATATAACCACTATAAACATACTAAAGGTAGTAGTGACAGGATAGTGGTTTTAGAATCCTTACTATAGAATTTCATAGATTAATATCTTCCGGTGCATTGCACGGTTTCTTTGCTCGTGTCTTATTATTTTTGTTACATGTTAACCGATTCCCATCAAACCGAAGCATCCTAGCTCATTTCTTGAGTAAGAACACTAACGCCGTGTTTGGTTCGGCTTTCTTAAGAGACTTTGAGCCTCCAAAGCTCCATTGAGTGAAAGTTGTTTGGAGAGTATTGAGTGAAAGCTAACAACGGCAAAGCTGAAAGCCCAAGGCAGGTTGAGCATTTTCAGATAGCCACTCTAAGGATTGATGAATTTTTTTCTTTCAACTTTGCCCTCGTTAATATTTTCAAATTCTAGTCTTGGCCTTATGGAGCAACTATTCATCTTACCCCTTTGGAAATTGCCGCTGCGGACCTGGTCGCTAGTGAAGCTTCGCCGAGGGTCACACGAGGCCAGCAAACCGTAGTTGGTGGTTGTCGAGGGTGGCTGATGGCCACTGAGCCTCGTCTACAGTCGCGGGTTTGTTAGGTGAGATCTAGAGGGTCGTGGATGAGGCGAGATTTGGCGAGTTCAGGGTGGGCAAGGCTTGCCAAGGGCCGCCGAGGTTGATGGTCGCCTTTGTCGAGCGTTGCCAAGGGTCGCCGAGGGTCGCTCGAGCCTCTGTCTCCACAGATCTCGCCTAAGGTCAGGTTGCGTGGCCATTGGACGAGTGAGATCTGGGTTTCGTGACCTTGGGCGAGGGCTGCCGAGGTCACGTGACCCTCGGCGTCACTTGACGTTGCATGACCCCCGACTTTACCTCGCCTGGGTCGCCCGAGGGCCAGTGCGATCTAGGTTCACCGGCTCCAATTTGCTTCCTTTCGTTGTTCATCCTTGTCCTTGTCCTTTTCATTTTCTTAATATTAAAGAAAACCAAACCATTTGCATTTGGCTTCCAGACGCACCAAAACACGGTTTATATATTGCATAGTTACACCATAATGAACCAACCTAGCTCACCCGCTAAGCGCGTCCATGTTGGGAAAAAATATCATTGGCATGGTGCAACTGGATTATCGCGTCGAATGTTGAGATTTCATACATTTTATATTGGCCTATTTTTCCATGCATTATTTGTTGGTTGGGTTCACTCCCAGATGGAGGAAGCCCAAGGCTTGAGCCCATATGTCTATTCGTATGGAGAAATATGATTTTTCACTATTATTATGTGGTGGCCGCAAAAAAAATATTTTCGAGAGACACAGTAACAAGAGAGAAAGAGAGCAGAAAATCTGGGTTTGAGGATATATCTGATGCTGACGTCGGAGGTCGATTCGTGGTTCGATTAAGCTGAAATTTTGTCAGCATATTCGTGCCGCATTCTTCTCAAATCTGAACATTTTGATTTTTAGTTGAAGCTTCCTACGTCAGGTTTTCGTGGGTTTCACCAAAAGTGCGTTTTTTGGTAAGATTTATCCTTTTATCTCTTGTGAAGTTCATGTCTATTGCTAATAATGATGTTCTTGATGTTTTTGCTGCGGTGTACCTCTAGTATTTACTAGAGAAGAACTTTGTTCACCCACTTTTGCTGATAGTGAAGATTTTTGTGTGGACTTCGGTCTCGTGATTTTTGATCTCCTCACACCTTGTGTTTACGTGCTTGATATTTATATTCCTCGATTCAGTTGTTTCCTATTAGATTTGCATAAGAAGGAAGATAATTTTATTTTGCCACGCTAATTCGATATTGTTCGGATTGTTATTGTTTTCCCAACATTATTGTTAATACGATGTGATTGCTATTCAGTATACTTTCTCGGCGTGGTACTCTAAAGAAAAGAAGACATCAATTTCACAAAATCTTAGGTACAGTGATTGATCTATCTACTCAGTCGATGGTACGAATAAAGTTATTAAATATACTTTACATGTGGTATCAAAGTAGACATATCTATTTGTGAAATTAGCGACGTACGCAAGTGTTAAAAAAAGGTCCATTCTAAAAGAAACAGAAATAACCTTCGAAGCCCACTTAAGATTATATCAATGCAGTCACTACTATATCAGACATCAGCGCATAAAATGCTATTAGGAACGTTCTTCATTATGTGGCAAATTTTCAGTAGATGGTGTTCCGAACCTAGCTTGTGGTCGCTTAAAATCACCTAGATAATTGCCAGAAACAAAGCCGATCTTTCGAATCGGTCTACCTAACCAATTGCTGCAGGAAATGATCGATTGCACGACACGATTTTATTTGGTACATAGCCCGTGAAAAGGTCGATTTTTCGATAGACTATGTATTTGCGCATCTGCACTGTATGCGCTTAGTTGCCAATACCTGGACTTGGATGAGACTCCTCCAGAACCCGCATGGATTTCAAGGAGATGCATTCGCGATTCTTGACGAAACTAGAAGGCGGCATGGAGGCTTTCACTGCAGGAACACGCGGCCGATCGATCGACTTGTCCGTGCCGACCAAAAGCTTTCTCGCTTCACCAGAAGACGACGCATGGCTGGTAATAAGCACCGCCATGATAAGGACGAAGGCAAATGCAACTTTCGCACTCGCAGCCATGTCGAGATTCCTGTTAAAGACAGAAAGGTTACCACGTTGTTTTAGTAATGTTAATGCGAATGTAACTTAATTCGTAGCAGGAAAGCCTTGGCATGAGCTATTTATATACACGGGCAAGCACTAAAATTGATGGGGAGACAGAGAGAGAGAGACGTGAGGGTCAAGTTAGGATGGTTTCAAGTATCGCCCCATGTTTGGGGAATCTGTGAGTTTCTGCAACTGTGCATGAGACGTGCTTTGCTAGGTCATTTGCAGAGTCCATTAAGTTAGGTACACGCAGAACAGATTTAAAAGGGCTTGATACTCCGTTTCGAGCACTTGCAAATTGCTTCAAATACTCTTTGGATCTCCATATATCTGGGAGAAGGAGAAGCAGTTCAACTTTTCTGCTAAAAAAATCACGTGATCGACTGAAGTTGCCAACAGTGACTGAATGGGAAATTCGCTGTTCAAAGTTGGAGTGATTGCAAGCAAATTCTCACTCGTACCGTCTTTGCACACTTATAGTCAAAGGCGGGCGGGTGTTCATCTGGGTGCTGATCCAGAAGCTACTGTTTGATGATGTTGGGGGCTTTCTAATTGGATTCCCACCCCCACAAGAAAAAGAAAGAAAGAAAAAAGAAAAGGACAGATGTAATTTCCGAACTAACAGTACTTCTGTGTAGAAAGACATTTCCGTCAGGAGTATTGTAACAGGTCGTATCCAATGTGTTGTTTTGACTGCTCAAAATATGCATCTTATGGTTTTGATCATAGAGATAATCACTATTAATTGATGCAGAGATGTTAAATTAGTTTGCAAATTGCACCAAATTACGCAGCACAATACCTAAAATTTGTTGACATGATCAGTAAGTTTTAAGAGGACAATCCGAGTATTTCCAGACCTCAACGAAACCCCCGTCTTCTTCCTTTATTTTCTTAGCGTTTCTGGCTTTGTCCTCTTAGCCTTTCGTTTCTTAGAAGAAACATCATCGGCATAAGTCCCCGCGAAGACATCCTGGTATTTTCCCAACGAACTGCTCATTCGCCCTGCCTCTTCCTTTGAGAGGTTTGCCCCAATATTCACTTCTCCGATGCTTTCTACGTCACCAAGGTTCACGATTGTGGTTTCATCCGCCATGGGTTGCTTTGATTCGTCATGCTGTATCAAACTATGCTTAATCCCAGTTGGATAATTCTGTTCACCACTATGCATTATATGTCCTCCTCATGCGCTACCGAGTCACAACAGTTTTCATTTGAAATATGCATGATACGCATGAGAAAGTATTCTTCCGCAAAATTTGGAGGGATCACGCGGAAGCCCAGCCTTTAGAGAGTTTCATCACATGGGGTACCCCTACATGCTTTCAAAACAAAATAATCTTAATGAACTCGAGCTTTTATTGATCAAAAAGATGGACCGCATTGTTGTCGAAGCTGCTCGGGTCTGCAGCCAAAACCGGAAACGATAAACATCGTCTAATGAAAGCAAAAACGGAACGAAGGTGCAAAACTCCCGAGCAGGTGGGTGTAACCCTCTGAGGGGTCTGAAGTTGGATACTTAAATTGCTCAACAGCAGCCTTTGCTAGGATGGCAAACACTGCATCCCCTCAATAGCACACTCCTCGTCTTCCATCATCCTTGACGGCCCTGGGAAAGATTTCCTTAAGTGGGGTATGACCAAACCAAGCTAACCTCTACCTTTGGAAGACCGTCCTCCCTCCCCTGAACGCAGTACCTCCACGATTTCCCAAACCTACTCTGCTGGAACTCCCACCGGCGTTCAATCGAATGCCGAAGTCCCTGTTCATTCTTTGCCCAATCCAGCACCTGGGCGGAAGCCACTATCCGCCGTTACCTTACCAACCATCACGGCGGGTTTGGAGACTTCTGGGACATGCGGTGTTGAGCCTTGTGGAATGTGTACTGCTGAAACCAGCTCAAAGGTGTGAAAACTATGTTCATCCTATTAGATTGGGAAGCCCCCCTCGCCATTATTAGCGACGAGCTTCCCGCCAACAACGAACCTCACTGTTTGGTGGAAGCGAGAGGGTATGGCACCAGCCCCATGTATCCATGAGCGACCAAGCAAGAAGTCGAAAACACTTGGTGTCGTAAATTATATCTCGAGTTTGAGTCTGTGCACGAAACTCGACCCGAATTAGTGAATATATATATGAACAATTTCCGCAGTGTGGCATTTATTAAAAGAAGTAATCCAAGTTGGTCATTATTTCTTTTTCACCAACACTGTGAAGAAATAAAAGAACCCACACGTGACCATGCCCATCCTTTGAATGGTGTTTAATTAGTTCGCAAATCGCAACAAATTACAAAGCAGAATATTCTTCTTTTCACATGATTAGTAAGTTTGCAAGAGGGCAAGTAGCCATATTCGTGAGTAATACTCCTCATTGCAGTTAATGACTTTTCATAAAAACTAATAAGTACCAATATATCAAGCAATTCTAATAAGTTATTCCATTTCATATTAATATAAAAGTAACACCTAGCATGACCAGTGGTTTTTTTTTCTTTGAGATAAATAAGTCTCCATGAGTACGATTAACTTTCAACTTATCAGTAATTAGTGACTTCTTGACGCTGGAGAAAGTGTAGAGAAGTAGGAGGCAACACAAGTGAGAACTTAGATAGTTAGGCCGCTCGCGACTCGTAGGTAATTAACTTAAAAGATAAGAGCAATACTCACCACCCGTAGAAATCCACCTAAGGGATAAGAGTAAAACAAGAAATCCTTCTTGTTCTTAAGCCAAATGCTCAATTAGTTTTTGAATCAAATAGGTCTTGTTTTGTTATTCAGCATAGCACGCTTATATAGAGCATGGAACAAGCCTCTAAGCTTGAGTAATTACTAAGACTCTTTGAAAAAACAAAAGACTCATAAGAAAGACAAACAACATTTACTAGAAAACAACCATTAATAAGTAAGAACTCTAGAAACTTGAACGACATTAACTAGATCTAGAAAATATATGAGAATTAAACGTAACCGATTGAAGATATCCATGATTTTACCATTTCCAAAGTGGATAAATTAATGGCCTTCATGTTTTGAAGAAACCAAACAGCTTTCGGTTCGTTATCTTTGATGAGTCGACTTGGAATCGACAATATTGACAAGAGTCGACTTAGAATCGATAATATCGGTAAGAGTCGACTTGGAATCGACAACTCGTCGACAACTTGACATCTTCAAGAATGCTCTGGCATCACTTCCCCAATATTCAATAAATTTACACGTATGAAGTATCAACAGTGCCAAGTAATTACTATAACTAATTAATTTTTAACCGGGATTCATCTAGAATAAGTATCAATTAGATGTCTATCAATGTTGGAAATTTCTTTACGTGTTAGTAAATTTCCATGACGACAAGTGAATTTTAACCTGTTGATAATTGATAACTCTTCCATGCGAAAAGTAGCTTTTCATATAAAACGGTAAGTTTTAACAATGCATGGAAGTACACTAAGGACTACATTGGCAAGGTTTAAAATTAAATTGGCAAATCGTCAGAATGTTTAAGATTAAATTGATAAATTGTCAAAAGATTTATGATTAAATTGACACAATTGAGATTTAGGATTGAATTGGCTTTCGTACAATAAGTTTAAAACTTACGGAACAATTTTTACTGAAAAAATCTTATGCGCGATTGAACAATTGGCATGGCGTTACTGGCCAATCGCATTAACCAATGGGATTTCATGCATTTCATATTGATTTCTTTTTCCATGTGTCATTGTCAACTTGATATGATTATTACTCAAAATATTTCTCAATGTGGTACTTATATATCATGATTTACTATCTACTCAATCCAAATAAAATTGTCAAATATATATTTACACGTGGCAAGACGAATGAACATCTCTTTATGTGAGATTAGCAACATATATAGGTGTTCAAAAAATTTCCAGGCTAAAAGGAACAAAATATAACTTTTCTAAATCGGGAGTACAAAATGAACCTTTTCTTTGGGTAATGGAGTAGAAAAATAAAACTCTCGAAATGACAGCTTGCGGTTTACCTACTTTCTCTTTAATAGATAAACTATCTACATCATTAAGAGTATGAAAATAGAACATATAATATAGTGCCCGGACTGTACATAAATAGCGACCAACATTGACTTTGAAGCCACTTAAGATTATCTCAACTCAATCACCACTATATCAGACATCGGCGCATGAAAAGTAAATAGGAATGTACTTAATTATATGGCAATGTTTCAATAGATGGTGTTCCCAACCTCGCTTATGGTATCTTAGAATCACCTTAATAATTGCCAGAAACAAAGCCAATCTTTCGAATCGGTTGACCTAACCAATTGCTATAGAAAATGATCTATTGCATGACACAAATTTATTCGGTACACAGCCTGTGAAAAGGTCGATCTTTCGAAGTACTATGTATTTGCGTGTCTGCATTGTATGTGCGCTTAGTGGCCGACTCCTGGACTTGGAACCATCTCCTCCAGAGCCCGCTTGGATTTCAAGGAAGTGCATTCACGATTCTTGATGAAACTAGAAGGCGGCGCAGAAGCTTTCACCACAAGAACATGCAGCCGATCGATTGACTTGTCCATGCCGACCAAAAGCTTTCTCGCTTCAGAGGAAGCCAATTCATGGCTGGTAAACAGCACCGCCATGATAAGGACAAAGGCGAATGCAACTTTCGAACTCACAGCCATGTCGAGATTCCTGTTAAAGACAGAAAGGTTACTACGTTGTTTTAGTAATGCTAATGCGAATGTAACTAGATTTGTAGCAGAAAAGCCTTGGCATAAGCTATTTATATACATGGTGGCAAGCACAAATTAGATGGAGAGAGAGAGACGTGAGGGTCAAGTTAGGAAGGTTTCAAGTATCGCACCATGTTTGGGGAATCTGAGTATCTGCAACAGTGCACGCGACGTGCTTTCCTGGGTCATTTGCACTACACATTAAGTTGGGTACACGCAAAATAGACTTAAGGCGGCTTGTTACTTGTTTCAGATACACTTTGGATTTCCACATATCTGGCAGAAGGTGAGAATCTGTTCAACTCTTTTGCTATAAAATCATGTGATTCGACTGTAGTAGGGCACAGTGACTGAAATTGCTCTGTTCAAAGTTAGTGAGGTTGCATGCAAAATCTCGCTCGTACTGTCGTTGCGCAATAGTCAAGATGGGTGGAGTGTTCATGTCTGTGCTGATCCAGAACCTGTTTGAAGATATAGGCTCTCTCATTCGATTCCCACCCACACGAGCAAGAAAGAAAGAAAGAAAAGGACGATAGAATTTCTGGGCAGATGGACATTAACTCAGGAGCATTGCCAAAGAACATGTCGTATCCAATGCATTGTTTTGACGACCCAGAATTAGCAAAATGTATGGTTTTGATCATATAGCATGATGCACGAACAATTTAATGCACTAAGAGATAATTACTGATAAATGATACGGTGATGTTTAATTAGTTCGCAAACTGCAAGAATTTAGAAAGCTCTATATCTATAGTTTTTTCCACATGATTAGTAAGTGTGCAAGAGGACAAGTAGCTTCTAATTATACGTGAGTAACTCCCCATTGCGGTTGACACTTTTCATAAAAACGAGTAAGGATCGATATATCAAGCATGTCTACTACATTATTCTGTCGTTATGATTAGCAATTGATTACACATTGAAAGTATCAATGTGCCTAAATAATTTTTCTCCGTGATTCACGTAGAATAAGTAATCAATTAGGTATCTGTCAATGCTAGTAGTTTCTCCACGTGTTAGTAAATTTCCATGAAGACAAGAGACTTTCACCCTTTGGATAATTTATAACTCCTCCATGTGATTTGTAGCTTTTCATATAAAGTAAGTTTTAACAATACATCGATCAGTACTTTTTGGTATTAGAAAAGCAAGTTTTTCCTCCTAGTAACAAATAATTTTTTAATCTGATTAGTGATTGTCCGTGCCTAAATTAAGTAAATGTACATCAATCTGTATTAAAATATTAGTTGCATACCCTTGGTGTCGATAAAATTCCATACCTATGAGGCAAGCACCTATACGTCAAAATTTATTCTATTGAGAGCAAAAATTTTCCGCGAATTAGTTTGGTTTGTTGAAAATGATCAAACAATGAAAAACCATTTATGGTAAAAAAAAATATGTATGCTTAAGTTAGTAAGATGATTTCCCCAACATAAAAATGGGAAGCAATTTTCTGAAAAAATAATTTCTTGGAAAGCATTTTCGTTTATCATGAACTTCCCCCGAAACAAACAAAACTAGGTAAAAACCTAACGATAAAAGAAAATGCTTTTTATGTGTTAGAAATATACTGTCCGAGTATCTCTCAAATCATAAACTCGTTATCTTGATTCTGAGTAATGGCTATCTATAATAACAATCAATTAGAATAGTGAGATTATGATTCTAAGATATATATATATATATATATATATATATATTTATAATCAGAATAACGAGATTATAATTTGATAAATACTCAACAACATATTTCTAACGTTATGGAAGTAATTTAAAAGAATTTGTTAATTTTGTTTGTGGTAAGAGTCTTTTGTATACTTGGAAGATTATTTGCTCTGTTCAAACCAGGAATCCATCTTTCTAAATTTAAGTGTGAGTGTTATCTTTAATCATAATCGTTTCACCGTTAACAAACCAAATATGTGAAAGTCCAGAAAACGAATTTGGAAAAGCTATGTCAGGGAAACAGATAGATACTAATTTTTTCACCATGATTAGTACCTTTCCATATATATTGAGGGAACTGTGCATATGGAAAAACTAGTAAGTTTTCTTATGCATTTAGTAACTTTCCATAAACGCGGTATTCTTCATGAAAGGTCACGTTGGTTTATTTGGTTTGTTCTGATCAAGTGGTGCAAACGCGGTACTCTTTGCCGTCTCAGAGTTTTCAATTTTGTGGTGTACTGGAATGTAGACTAGGGCTATTTTGCCAATTGCGAGAATATCTGGAACAAAACCTGCAAAACACCACAGGTTTCTCGTTCATAGGGACAAGGTGTGGCAATCAATATGCACTGTGCTTATTATTGCATTTCAAGAGAGCTTACACACAGCAAGTATTTGCTTCTAATAAGACCATTGATGACTTCGTTCAGTATGAAGCACCAATTTCCAGTCTCCATATAGTAAGGATCACACACTAAATAATTCAATGACCATATGACTATAAATTGTCGATCAACCTATTTAGAACGACACAAACGACACCATATTGTTCATTGATGACCGACTCCCGGACTTGGTACAGATTCCTTAAAGTGGTAGCGATTGACGGGACGAGCAACGTGACCTTGACCATTGGTAGGAACTTTTGGCAGGGCATCTGAAACCAAACTCTCCTCGAAATGAGGGACTTGATCTTCTCTCGCCTCCACGCCCGTCGGCAGTAGCTTTCTTGCTTCAAAACATGGCGAGTGGCTTATTATGACACCAAAGGCGACGACCATTATCAGCAGGCTAAAGTGGACGCGAGCCATGCGTATAAGTGGGGAGATCGATGCTTGGAACAAGATGTGAAGAGAATCTATGGAGATAGAAATAGGTCAGGTAGCGATGTGTGTTCTTGCACGGACGAACATCTCTTTATATACTAGAGGTCATGAAGCTCGAAAGACGGCGTAAACGTCGACTGATTTTCTTTTCCCCAGTAGGTCAATGTTGGAGACATGCGAGGATCCATCTTGAATCAGTTCAAGATTATTGTTGGAGATATGCGAGATTATTTGAGGATTCAATATTATAATTGATCGATTGTATCAATTCAGGATTAAATTTGATTTCAGGTAAAGGATATCAAATTGAATCAATACAATACACAATATTCTCTCAACTTCCTCCTTTTCACTTTGTGTCAGTCAACAAGCTAAGCTTGAATAAATTGAAAGAGTCGGCTCATTATGTGTATAAGCGGTGTGCCTGTGACTTTTGTTGGAAAGATAGAGGCGTTGCTTGAGCCGTCACAACGTTAAAACCTAGACAAACTTGTTCAAAAAATTCTAAACCTATTGCGTTTTTACAAATTCAATATCAAACCTTTTAATTTTGCTATTTAAACTTTTTCAAGCTTTGCTAATTGAGTAATTTTGATTGAAAATCGCTGACGTGAATGTTAGCCATTCTACATGGCATGGCCGGCACTGACATGGATAGTTTTAAATAATATATTAATATTTTTCGATTTTTTATATCTTTCTTTTTTTTCTTTTTTGGTTCAAAGGGCTGGCGGGGCTGCCGGCTACCCCTGCCGGCCCTTGGTGAGGGCCATGAAAGAAAAAAGAAAAATAAAAAATTCAAAAACTATTAAAAAAAATTAAAATTTATCAACATTAGTGCCGGCCGTGTCATAGAAGACGACCGACATCTACGACAACAATTTCTTGGTAAAATTAGCTAGATGGACTCAATTGGCAAAACTACCTTCTCTCTTCATCTGATATTTCAATTTGGTGCAAATACAACAACAGATTCTTGATGTCTGAATTTGCTTCGCAACCGTAAATTAGATGTCATCATGTTAAGGTCCATCGATTCTCAAATCGTGACGGACTGCTCTGCATAAATGTATACTATATGCATATGATAATGGTTGGGCACATTTAAAGATTGTAACATGAAGTGAGCCCACAAACCAGGTACTCAGAAGCTGATCCAAGTACACATTCTTGCACGTGAGATTTTTGCATTTCTAAGATGTACAAAACTTTATCTAGAAATATATATGATTGGTATATATGAATGGACTTCACTATGTAACAAAGAGGTACACTTACACATGGCCACATCATGTCCTTGAGTTATCTGTCATTTCCTTTTTCATCTTGACGTGCGTTTTCTGACAGTATGATTACTTGGTGGGAGTTGGCTTGAATTTAGGCAAGTTTACTTATCATGCAATATCATCACGGAACTTGAGTAAATCTCGTCGACTGTTTGAGGATCGCCATTTTACTGTGTAACGCCTACTTTTCAAGACTTTTAAGTCGCACTGTTTTCTTCTAAGTCAGCCATAAGTTGCGCGAAAAGCACTTTCGTATCAATCGAGAGTGTTGTTTTCCTTCTCTTTTTCCTTTCTTCAAAGACAAACTTGTCGAATCACTGTGAATCCACTGTATTGAAACGTGCATGGCGTGAAGTAGTTTGCCTTTCACCCAACTGGAGACGTGAAAGTCTGATGCGTCGTTCAGCTCCAAGACATTCACCGTTCAGGACGCGGATCATACCGTGTGTAAGCATGATTTTCTTTTCGAAAATTTGGCTGCAAGCAGGATTTACTCACTAGGGAAATGAGAGCAGGACAGTACTGTTACTCATGTGAGAGTAACGGTCGTGTGTACGCCACATATTTTCGGGATATGTTCACCAGAAGTCCTAAAACTTGTCATTAAAGTACAATTAAGTCCTAAAACTTGTCAAATTGATTCAAATGAGTCCTAAAGTTAACACCGTCAAATTTACTAACAGAAAATACTGACATAACTTATTTTAATATTTTCTCTTTCCTACGTGGCTAAAACGTCGTTTTGGCCAAAATTTGATTTTTAATACTACTTTTATTGAAATTAAAATTTAAAAAAGCTAATTTTTTTTTAAAAGGAGGAGGACAGGTGGGGAGGGAGGGCTTGCCCTCCCCGTCCCCACTGCCGTTGCCGCCTCGCCATCGCTGGAAGGGGCCGGTGAGGGTGGGGGGACAGCAGGCGAGGATCGCCAGGCCCTGACAGGCGAGGATCGCCAGGCCCTGACAGGCGAGGGGTCGCGGCCCTCCCCCAAATCGGGTGACGATCACCGACCCTCGCCTAGACTTGGCCAAGGGTTGCTAGTGGTAACCTTCACCCAGTTCTGGTGGGGGTCGGCTGCCACTGGCGACCCTCGGCTAGGTCTGGGCGAGGGCCGGCAACCCTCGCCTGATCTAGGGGAGGGCATGTAGGTCCTCGCTTGCCGTCCCCCCACCCTCGCCAGCCCCTCTCAATGATGGTGGGGCGGCGATGGCATCGGAGAGGGCAAGCCCTCCCTCCCCGACTGTCCTCCTCCTCCCTATTTTTTTATTTATTCATTTTTAATTTTAATTCATTTTTAATTTTAATTTAAATTAAATTAATATTAAAAAATGATTAAAAAAGCCACATTATTGCCACGTAGGTTATAAAAAAAATAAAAAAGCCACATCAGTATTTTTCGCTAGTCAAATTGAACGATGTTAACTTTAGGATTCGATTGAATCAATTTGACAAGTTTTAAGACTTGATTGCACATTTTGCAAGTTTTAAGACTCGATTGCATTTTGATGATAAGTCTTAGGACTTCTAGTGAACATATCCCCATATTTTCCCAAGGAAATTGGGTGACTGGTTTACCGAGTTCCTTGGGAAAATCATAAATCCCACTTGGTGGGTTTGCTAGCCCAACCGAGTGCGATTTCTCCTATTAGACAAAAAAAAAAGCCAAAATAGCAATAAGGGAATATAAAAGGAACTTATTACATCATCAGTGTTAGATATCTTTACAGTAAGTGCAAAAAAAATTTATCTAAACATCTTTATCTCAAGAGAAAATAAATGTACGATTACTATTAATAGCAGCATTGTTGCAAAACATTTTAAACCTGTAATTATTTGATCAACAACTTGTCTATTTCACTGAGAAAACAGGAAAAAAAAATTTAGCAACCCCAAAATTGAAAGAGCCAGTTAGTGAATCTAGTTTTTTTTACCCAAAAGTTAGCGTTCCAAATCGATGATTTAAGTGAATTCATCGAAATTAAAAACTTGACTGTGGGTTATTTTACCACTTAAGTAAAAGTTCATGCATTTTTTTTTTCATTTGAGAAGTGAGGATAGTTTTGTCCAGTATGTAATCCAGGCAATTTTTTTTTGGGTATTTGGCTGAGAGTATTCTAAGGGAAAACATTTTTAATGCCATTAAAAGGAACTACAGAAAAAATTCTAATCTCAATATTTCAGGATCTTGTCATTTCATAATAAAATAATAATACCCCATGAATTTGCTTTTCAATATCTCTAAAATTCTCTCTGACTTTCCAAAGCTCCGGCTGCCAAATCCTCATAAATGGGATTCTATGGTCATTGTAGCACCGTTATTTGCGGTAAATAACGGTGCCGCCGTATAAGCAGAACCCCACTCACTATGGGAAAGTGTGTATGTGGGTGTCTTGTGTGGAGGAACTATTATAGTAAACGAGCATGAGGTGCTCGTCTGCAATGGTCGAACGGAGGCATCGCTTAACAAATGTAGAGAGTACAACTTTATTTTCCGTCTACTGTCAGTCTCACGAATCATATGGTGAACTTAATTCAATTATGATCACCATGCCCTTCGCCGCTGGAGCTCGGACCAGAATCTGGAACTAAACTCGGTGAAGTTCAGCAGATTGATCACTTGGGGGGAGCCTCTCTTCCGTTCTTGTTTTCTCAAGCGCTTCTAGATGATGATGATGTGGCTGATGACCACCGTGGCCTGGTAGCGATGGAGCTGCGGATCTATTGGCCATCAGTGCATTTCGGGCTTCTGAAGAGAGCTTTGACGTTGAAAAAGCCAACAACAGAAGGAAGAAGACGAGACTTGCGCGCAAGTGAGCCATCTCGGGGTTTTGAGATAATTAGTTTTAAGTGAAGGAATTCTTGGAGATGGTTAATGTGTGTTGCTATGTCATCTCAAAGCAGATATATTTATGGACATATATATCTGTTTTCCAAGATGGAAGTTACGATAAAGTGGGCATGATTTCTCACCTTTAACTTCCCTTTTTCTTTTTCCGTGCGAGTGAACCTAATACATGAACTCAAATGAATCTAGACTCTCAAATTCAATTAGACTCACCGTAACACTCTGGGTTTACACCGTATAATATTATCCACTTTGAGCTTACTGATTCTCACGATTTTAAAACGCGTTACACGTATATAGAACCCCAAGTCTTATAGACCAATCCAGGACTTCCTCCTAGGTGATATGGGATAAGAAAGGCTCCCCCTCCCTTTGTTGCCCATGTCCGAGGATCGAGGCACGGATGCACTACCATGCCTCCTCCTCGCGCACCGCCACCTGGGCCATCACACTCTCCACCCCTTACGGGCACAGCGCCCTCGCTGTGGCCCCACACGCGGTTGGAAGTCGACTCTGATATCACCTATAACATCTTGGGTCTACACTGTGTAATGTTATCTGTCTTGGGCCCACTGACCTTCACTACTTTAAAATGCGTTTCACACAAGCTTCCGCTGTGCTGAAAACAAAGCCTCGAGAGGGATGGTGATGCGTTCGCACCTCAAGGAGGACGATATTAGGCTGAGCTGAGAGATGGCAATGCGGTTGTGCCTCTACCCTAGACAACGTGTTTTAAAGCCGTAAGGGTTAATAGGCCCAAAACGGACAATATTACACAATATAGACCCGAGGTGTTACACCCACATGTGACTCACCATTGCTTCAATTTATTACATACGCATATGCATGCACATACATATATAAATGTATACGTAACATTCGTTGGTCTTTAGATTCAGAGTGCCAATAAAGATATTGTGTTTATGGCAATTGGACCCTGATTAGGATTGTGTGATATATATTTATAAGAATGATTAATTATGGTCATGGTACAGATAAAAACATGATTGGAGAAAGACCACATGATACGTATCAATTACGTAATAACATAGATGTAATAATTTCTTGTAGAATAGAAGAAGATTTGGTCCACTAAATATGGTAGTTGGATTACTAAGTTGGATAACCCTCATATCAATTTCCACTTAAGTGATAATATTTTTTTATTGGGTGCGTTTATTTTATTGAAAACTTTGTGACAAAGGAAAATATTTTTAATAAAAATTATTCTCTGGGAAAATAGTTAGTTTTTATAGTTTTTATTTGTTTGGTGATTTATGGAAAGTGATTTTGTTCTTGCCAGAAGGAGAAATCGCTTTATGCAAATCTAAGCTTGTTGTTTTCAGTCCATAAAAATGTTTTCAGTAGATCGATTGGTTTTTCATCATCCAAACACAAAAAGTGAAAAAATAATTTTCCGAAAACGATTTCTTTCAAACAAACAGACCTTAAGACGATTAAGATTGTTATTATGCCGGTCATCCCTCCGTTTCCTTTTTTCTTTGTGAAAAAGACATTATCTTGGCAAAAAATATATTGCATGAAGGAACTAATTTGCTATGGAGTGTTTTTGTTTTTTTAAACCACGGGCATAATCGGGATATTTCTCGAATCGATGGGCATCATTATTTTTCAAACAAATATATTTCATCAAATACGCATTTCTTCACACTTTATTTCTTTTATTAGCTCGATATGTTTTTGCCAGAACACTGCATGATAAATGAAGCTTATGGGCACTTTCATGTTTTCCAATCTCCCTATGATCGAACCTGATTTCTGTCTTTACTATGAACTTCGAAAAATAGAACTTCAAGAACATTTGTTTGTGGTAATCTATTTTGGTCTAACTATTATAGATAACAGTCAGGGGTGATCGGTTCCAGAGTGGGTAGGGTCCAGACTTAGAACCTGGAACCTACCCTGTTATAACCGATTCTCAATTTTTGAAACCTGGAACCTATCCTGTTTTTCTGGTCCGATTTTAGGATCTACCCGATAACCTATTTTTTTTTTTTTCCTTTTTCTGGTTTCAGAAATTTGAAGCAAAATAAACAATCCACAAGCACTATCCAGCAATTGGCATGCTCCCACCATACGCAGCATGTTTTCTCTTTTCTCTCAAATGCAACACAATCAGACCGACCAAACCGCCATGGATACCCTAGAGCTTATCCCCACCAAAAAACACACAGCTTGAACGATGGCCAAAAAAGTCAAGAGAATACAGTCGCTCAACATCCCGAACACAACCCCCCCACAAGCAAACAACAATCACCACAAAAACACAGCACCAAAACACATCGAACAAGAACTCGAAAATCGCAAGAATTGTACTACTCACAAGGAGCATTTCCTTCTTTCCTCTCAAATGCAGCACAATCAAACCGAAAAATTTTACAACGAGAATTATCAAAAATTTGTTTGAACCCCTAGTCCTTTTTCCCCCTCCGTCGGAAAAATTTTACAACAAAAACCTCGTCACCTAACAAAAAAGTACCAAAAAAAAAATTCAATTGCGAACTCACCTTTCTCTCAATAGTTGCGTTGGAGTTGGCCACAACAAGGTGAGAGGCGACGAGAGAGGTTGAGCTCTTGCGAGCTGCGGCGACGAGAGGCAACGAGTTGGGTTGCGGGGACTGGGACAGCGATCAGCCGCGACGATGAGTTGGGTTGCAACAACAAGTAGCCGCGGCGACGAGCTCTTGCGAGCAGACTGAGAAGGGCAAGAAGGAAGGGGAATCGCTCGTAAACTGGAAGAGAGTTAAGACTTGAGACTGAGAAGTGAGAGGTTGAGAAATGAGAGTCTGATGTTAGGGTTTTTACCTTTTTTACAGTAACTTAAAACCGGTTCTAAAAGCCGGTTCGGGTGGGTTTTCACTTAGACCCGGGAACCGGACCAGTTTCAACCGGTTCCAAAAATATAGAACCGGTTCCTGGACTGGTTCAAACAAGAACCGGTTCCCGGACTTGTTTTCCGGGTGGGTCGGTCCGGTTTCCGGGTAAACTCGATCCGGTTGCACACCCCAAATAACAGTCATGTTTCCGTTTGTTAAATGGAAAATGAATAATTTACAAAAAAAATTCTAAAAACTAATCACTTGAAATAATTAATCGATAAATATTGTTTACATTAACCACAACAACTTACGTTTACAAAATTTCATTGATGATAAAAATATTTTTCACTCATTAATTTTGTAAACAATGCAAGCAATTATTATTAAGAAATTATTTTTTAAATCATTCATTTTCCGGCAAACAAATGCAGCCTACGAGAGTCTTCTCCAATTTTTTGCAATTCAAAGTTTTTGACCAACGTGTTACGAACCTATGTTAAGCATGGCATTTTTTCTTAATCGGTCCAGTCACGATAGCCTTTGCTAGCAAAAGTTTTAATTTATGTTGTTCACAGAAATTTAAAACCTACCGAATGCCACATCTTTATTTTCCAAAATGGTCGTGATCAACTCCGTTTGGCCACAACTTGATGTATATTAGTTCAACAATATGAGGGCATACACTATGCTTATTTCATCTCCAGAAAGCTTGAAGACACAGAGTATTTTGCTCGTAACACACTGATCGCTTGATATATAAGAATTGAAGCATCTATATTCCATTCTTAATTGCAAATTGAAGCATCTACATTCCAACCTGCATCGCAAATCTTGGATTACATATGGAAGCAAGAATGGTGCATGTATATTTCACTCCATGTATTCATTTATTTATTTATTGGAACGGCCTGACACATAAGTATCCATTAGTGACCCACACCTGGACTGGGATTCGATTCCGCGAGCGGATAGACCCTACCAACACGAGCATCATAACCTCGACGACCATCAGCAAAAACCTTTGGAAGGGCACTCGAAACGGGACTCTTCTCTGAAGAAGGGAGCTGTTCATTGTCCTGTACGCCCGTCAGTAGTAGCTTTCTCGCTTCAAAGCATGGAGAGTTGCAGATCACACCAAACATGACAGTTATCACCAGGAAAACAAAGACGGATCGAGCCATATGTGTGTGAAGAGATAGGCTTTTTTGGGACAAAATATGTGAGAGTGTGAAGACTCAAGCTAGGATTTTGTAAAGATGAGGTTGAGTCAGGCAGTGTGCTTCTTTCATATGGAGGCTGTTTATGTAGAGTCAAGGGAATGCAGATCAAAAGGTAGCGTGAACGTCAAGTCATGTCCATCACTCAAGAAGTCAACTATTTTGAATTTGTTGAACGGAAGTGCTTTTCATTCGGATTCGCCATTCGTGCAAGTGTGCAGTGTTCAGCACGAAATTGCCTCGTGGAAGTTGAGTCAGGTAAGAGATGTGATCCGGGAGCCGCCATTATCGTTTTTCTTCAAGTGAGTTCAATGGACTGCTCACCTCTTCGTTCAACAGTTCAATTGGGTGAACATCCACAGATAATTCTTTTTCTGGATTTGCTTTTCAATTCCCACTCTCACGGCCGGGTTTGGCGACGCGAGACAATAACTAAGTAGGATATCGGAGTGATTAAATGAAATGAGTTGATTAGATCCCATCTCATTTTCTATCTTTTTACCTCCTCTGGGTTTGGCGCTTGTCACTGAGTAGGATATCGAAGTGATTAAAGAAACAAGTGAACCAACTCCGTTGCCGTACTCTATTCCTTCACTTTTAAGGTTGGCGTAATTGGTTGGAATGTCATGAGATTTGCTTAAAGTTACTTATTCAAATCTCTCAATTTACAAATAAACTAATTTGAATCAGAGCCAAACCTGCATGCATGAATAAAAAACTCGAATTTAGCCGGTCCGCTAGACTTGCAAGATGTTTCATGCACCTCCAAGTAATTGATCTTATGATGGACACAATTCCAGCCTTTCGTTCAAGAAATAGAAATGCTCTATACCCTTGAGCGAGTCAAGGCTTGCGATCCATATTCACTTTGCGTACCAGCTTTCCTGGATAAAAGGTACGGAAACATTCATCAATTGGACCATTAAAGAAAGAAAAAAATCACTTGCCACTATATTATTGGAGATCGACCACATCAAATGAGTTACTCGGACGACAAGATCTCAAGAAATTATTGGATAAACTAAGTAAATTGCTTACGCACTAGAAAGAACTAAAAGATGATCAGAGCGTAGAATCCATGCTACCCATTGTTTTCCCATCATGATTTACTCGGATTGACTATATGAACAAGATCATGTCAATGTGAGGCAAATGATTATGATGTTGATATGAAGAACTGTTTGTCTTTGCGGATATTCAACGAGAACGAGAGAAGAAAAATGCTCCCAACTCTCGTGGATTCAATGCACCAGCCGTGGTGGTAGCAGAGCAATCTCTCCTTTTGTCTCGTGTCGTTTTCACGTACAAGATTCTTCCTCGTCCATTGTTCAATGCTTAACAGTACGATGAGAATTACAGCCCTTCGCGACTTCTAAATTGCGCAGTCCTCTCATGGATGCAACTTTTCTGAACTTTTAGAAAGAGGGTGGAACCCACTTCGACATAAAACACAAATTTTCATAATTTATCTGCGAAGCAATAGGTTTTGTATTTGATACGATATTATTCATGTATCACTGTGAATTTGTACACCGGATTAAGGTTCCGATAATCCTTTAAAGCTCTTCGATCTATCTAATGATAGCTTCCTTGGTAAAGCACGGTTAGATTGAGTATAGTTTTACAAATTTACCTGCTGAAGAAATGACTCAGGACGCAAATGATAACCATTCTGTTCCAAAAATAATTCCTGGAACAGAAATAGATTCTAGGACAAGTTTCTGAGGAAAGAAATCAGTTTGATAACGACAAAAAATTTCTATCTCTGAAACAAAACCCGTTTGATAACAGCATAAAATTTCTATTTCCAAGAATATAAACCCATTTAATAACAATACAAATTTCTATTTCTTAGAATAGAAATCCATTTTTTTACAAATAGTTTCTAAAATGAAAATCAATTAAAACACTCAAACCTTAGTAAAGCCCTAAAGGCTTATTTATTCAAAGGATTGTATTGTTTTTTAGGGTTTTTTAGTGGTAAAGACCCCTTTTGGGTGTTAAACCCCTTTTAGGGTTTTTTAGAGGTTGAAACTCCATTTAAATCCCTAAACTAAGGAGTCTTCAAAAATATCATTTGGACATCTCAAAAAATTTAAATTTCACTTAATGTGGATGGCAACAGTTATTTTAAGCCATTCTGTGAAATTTTTGATTTTTTTATTTTTTTGGAAAAAATTCACCAAATTTCCTATTTCCCCGAAATCTAACTTTTTTATTTTTTGGAAATTTTTATGAATTTTTCTATAATTTTTCAATTTTTATGGATTTTCTGAAATTTTTTTGAGATTTTTAGGAATTTTTTGGATTTTCTAATTTTTTATGAATTTTTTGAATTTCTTGATTTTTTTTTCTGATTTTTCTAATTTTTTTTAGCTTTTTTTTTAAATTTTCTTGCCGGGAATGAATCGGATCGAACCGGTTTGGACCGGGGCCAAATTTAGGAAGAGATGTGTTTTGAAGAGAGAAGACACGTTCTTTTAGAAATTATTTTCATTTCTTATCTAGAAACAGAAAACCTACTTCTTTTTTGTTCTGGTTTTTTGTCCAAAACTAGTTCTAGAACAAAAGGTTGTTCCAAAAATAGAAAAATAGAATTGCGTTACCAAACAGGTTTCTATTCTAAACTTGTTTCCAGGAATAAAAAACTAATTATGAACAGAAACAGAATAGTTATCATGCGCAATTTTAGATGATAACCAGGCTATTAACAAGGAAAAACTTGACTAAATATTAGAAATAAAGGTTCCGTACTATTGCTTAAAATGATGAAGGACAATAGGAAACGCTAGAAAGATTGCTCATATGAAAATAGACTTACATAATATCCCAATAAAAACTAGTAGTGTAGTGGGTAAGGTCGGGCCGGGTTTTCCATGCTACCTAATTGAACAATAAGAGAAGCATGTTCTTTCTGACTCGAGCTCCACCCAAATCACAAATGACCCAAACTCAAAACCCGGGTCGGGTTTCGAGTGTTAATAACCATCTGGTTTTCTATTCCTTGTCCTTTGAGGTTGAAGGTGGGATTAAGATAAAATGTACCCTTCGATCGTCGATAAATACACATTGCTGGTTGGGACTTGCAATGTCTAAAAAAATAGGGAGACGATAGGATATTATTGACAATACCTTCTCTGATTTATCATTTTTTTTCCAAGTTCAAACTCAATAAGTGATAAAATCTTTATATGATGTCGCATTGTCTAAATCCAATAAGAAATATAAGCTGACAGATGATAAAATCGCTAAGTTTTAATTGTGGTGGTCATTGTGAGCATATGGTAATGACAAAGATAACGTGCAGTGCTACAACATGGGCACTGAAACAAACACTCTCTCCGCTCTCGCTTCAACTATATATAATAGATAATAGATATATAAAGTCATTTTGAAAATTTTCACATTTTTTTCAGGAAAGTATTAGCTATCCCTTGAATATTCGTTAAACCTTATTAAATACGCTTTACTAGACAATTTTATTAAATCGCAATTCTTCAATTTTCAACATGTCTTAAAAATAGTTATTTTCTCCTTTAGTAAATTTAATTAGTGCACTATGGACATTTGTTAACAAGACTTTTTTAAAAGAAAAATAATCTTCTTCCTATTACAATTTTTTTGTGCGAAGGCCAAAAAAAAGTAATAAAATTTTTATTTCTTATGCATTATACAAACAAATCAAAGTGTTTGCTTTAAATGATGGCATTTTTTATTTTCACACATTAGACTTTGTTCAATAGCAAACACGTTAATATTACCAAAGGGTATTGCCTTTTTTTTTTAATCAAATTATAGTCTTGTTAACGACTGCTTCATGACATTTGTTAATCGTATTCGCGGCAATTTTTTTTACACAGTGTCCAAACAAAATTCATATCTAAGTAATGTGAATCTTAGCATTCAAAAAAAATTATTTAGGAAATTTTGGTATAACTCAGAAATTAAATTTTGGCGGGCACTTTAGCCCCCAAAGGCGTTTAGGGTTCCCGCGAGCATATAAAGTCAGATTGCGCCACAAAAAGATCCGTTGCAATTTGCGGAATCGCCAGCGGCGCTGTGTCAGCCATGTTTGAATTCGATGATGCGATGGAAGCGGAAGCCGATGGCGGCGCTGTTGAGGAGGACAAGGAGAGCCGCAAGAGGAAGCTGCCGGCGACCGCGGAAGCCGACGGCCGTGGCGCCGGCTCAGCGGGCGACGGTAGGCTGCTCAAGAGGATCATGCTTTCCTTGACGAAGCCGTCGTACGTCCTCGGGCTCGGCGGGGGGAGCTTGCGGTCGGAGAACCGCCGGAGGTTGTATCGGCTCCTGTGCAGGCTCGCGAGGCGGCACAGCTGGGCCGAGGCGGGCGGGGTTCTGAGCGTGCTCTTGAAGGGGACGCGCAAGGATAGGAGTCCCGAGCACAATCGGCTCAAGTATTCGGTGAGACACGAATTCATTTCTCTATACTGTTTAGGTTGTTGGATTTGTATTTTTCTTTTGCGGTGATTGTTAGGGCTGTGATTTAGTCACTGTTACGACCGGATTGGGAAAAATTAGTTCAGAGTAAAGAAGGGTTCTGCCACATGGCGAGAAGAGGAAAAAGTTACCGTGTGCAAAGGGTAGAATCGCTGCTTCATGATTGCTTTCGGTTCAGGAATCGTAGAGAAGAAGTCACTCTTTGGCTGCATGGTAATTTGGAGATGCAATATCTGAGTATCGATTTGCAATCAGCTTCTCAAAAGTACAAAATGTGTTAATGTTTAGGCTAAATTTAGTGGTATCCCCGGTTTTTTTACAGCAAGTTAAACCATGGTATTTGGAGTTGCTTCTCTCGCAAAAAATTGGGTACAGGCGGAATGTGATGCCATGTTTTTCAGGTGCTAATGGAGGTCCTTGAGCATATAGAAGCCAAGCATATCAAGCGCATTTACGATATTTGGATGGCAAGGATAGGATCAAAAAGGAATTGCCCATCACAGGTATCTATTGAAATTCTTGTGTCTGAAGACATTATTTTGACCTTCTTTACTTATTTTTATATGTATATAATTTGGAATGAAATGGTTATAAGTTCCTCGGGTGTTTGTATTTCTGCTGTAGTCAGCAAACTCTTATTAATATGTGGTCGTTTCCGTGGGCAGGATAGGCTTGCAGTTCATTTGGAGTTCATCCTCTTTTGTCTTACTCAAGGGAATATTGAGAAAGCACATCAGAATGCTCAATCGTATGATTTTTTCTCTCTCCTGAACTGATGTGTTACTCATCCTTGACGTCTGGCTTCTCTTTAAATATGGAAATAATCCTTTCATTAAAACTCAAATGCATTCAGGAATAATCATCCCTTGATTTATGCGCCTTGTTCCTTAGTTAATGTTTTCTGAATGATGATATGTTGTGACAAGACAAAGAAGGACAATTACATGCTTTTGGATTTGCAAGACTTGTTAGTATTGTGCATTGATAAAGACTTAGTTCGAAGGTGGTACCTCTTTAATGCACCTTTACTCAGCATAAGAAAAAGCTTTACTTGGCATAAAAAAAGGCTTTGCGAATCAAGGCGTAATGAACGCATATTGAAGGTTACATTATATAAAAAAGATTGAAATCTGTATCTTTATTGACACTACCCATGTGTTTGCTCAGGCTCACGCAAGAACAAGAACTTGGGAGAGATTCTACTTCATATCTGATATTAGGTTTGACATTTTATCAAAGGTGGTATTTGAGTATCCCAAGAGACATGCAAATGATAGATTTGGAGCAAACTAATGCTTGTCAACAAACTGGGATGTTGGAGGAAAGATTTGACATTTCAGTTAGGAACTCAGAGGGATATCCTGCCGTTTATAGTTGCAAGCCCAGCACATCCTTACAATGCAATTCTGACACTTCTGTCATGAACGATAAAAGGATATTGGTGGATACTAATCATGAAAGACCTACAAAAGTCCCTGTGGAGGTTGAGGCTAATTTGGAGCACGAGCAATCACAACATAGTATCCAATCACACCGATTTTACATGAATTCTTCTGAAGATGAAGCCTCACGGTCTACTGATGTTGGAAATGTACATTGTGCTTCTTTTTTATCTGATCTAGGTGAGTGGTGTCATTTTTCGACAATAGTTTTACTGTTTTGGTCAGCTTAAACACTTGATTTCATGCTAGGCATATAAGTTGCGGTGTAACAGAATGCTTCACTATTGTATATGGAGATTGTGCATTCTATTATTTAGCAAAGAATAAGTGGTATGTGTAATAACTGGTTTTTGAAATTGGTGCCGAAATGAGATGGCTGATTCTATTGGGTGTTGAATATGTTCCATTTGCTTATATATCCACTCGTATTCTGTCATATCACTTTGTAAACAACTTTGTAGACCAATCTTACTTGACTTTGTTTACCACTCACATTTTGTCATATCACTTTGTAGCGTTACTTTAATACAAATCGTTGAAATCTTTGTTTTCTATTGCTTTCACTTGCTACAGTCTATTAGGAGTTTTTGGATTCTTCATTGATTCCTGAGTGTTTCTCATGGTCTTTAAATAGTTGGCCTGGATTCGTGGCTGTTGCCAATAAAACTGCCACAAAGCATCAAGAATTCTGAGGACTTCATCCAGCAGTACCTGGAGATGCTTAATGGCGATTACAAGGATGCAGTAAAGTATTTGCGACTAGCTCTTGATTCATCACCTGCAAAATCAGATGCCCTACTTCCTCTGATTCAGGTTTAGCAAAAGTTTGTTTGATGTAGACTCTAGAAATATCTTGAGAAATTCTTTTGAAAGAATCTTTCTTACCCCTATAGTGGTCATCCTGATCCTATCCATTGGTGCATTGCCTTATGTCAATGCTCATTTTATATTAGGGCTACAAAGTGCTTTTAACTTGTTGATCTAAAACAGAAGGAGTTCTTGAGTGTCTGCTTTCTTTGCACATTGCCTCTGCCTTGTGTGAACAAATTGATTACGGCATACCCTTTTTATCTGCAGCTAGAACTTTGTTGTATATTATGAAATGTTTAAGACTAAGTGAGCTTAATCCTGCAGAAATGCAGAAGACAAATCACTTATTGGGTTTCTCTCCTAACTGGTTAATTAGTTTTTGCATGTATACACCATGTCATTTGCTTCTCCATCATATTGCAAGAATCTCATATGATTTTTTCAATTTTTTGTTAGTTGCTGCTGATTGGCGGACAAGTAAATGAGGCATTGAATGTGCTCGAAGAGGTCTGTCATGATGTAGATACTGCCCTTCCTTCAAGGTACTACTGTCCTATCACAAGTTTAGGTTTGGATACAAGCGAACAAAGTTGGAAGTAACATATACAAGTTTCTGTGGAAACTAACATTTGAATTTGATTAGAGTGCGAGCTGCTCTGTTGGAACGTTTCGCTCGTGAAAATGTTGTCGAGCTCTCATCATGCTATGAAGAAATCTTAAAGAGGGATCCAACGTGCTGCCATTCAGTGGCAAGGCTTGTCACTATGCATCAAAGTGGTATGTCTATGAAGCCTCGCTGTTAATCCCCATCCCCCCAATTTTTCAACAAATTTAACCGAACGTAGGTAAAGAAAGAGGAAAAATTTCGCCATACTGCACTTCTCTCTCATAAGGTGGGCAAAGGTTTTAGTGCACATGAAGGTCAGCAAATGGGCTAAGATCTTCTTTGCAACCAAATTGAAGTTTGGATGGTTATTAGTTTCTGACAATGGGAACTTAAATTTTATCTAAGGATTTTGTCTTGGGACTCGACATTTTTCTGTTTGTATGCGGAACTATGTGTATCGTGAGAATTCCAGACTGATGTATTGTCCAGCTGCTTTTGTTTTTCTTCTTTCAGAAGCTATTATTGACATGGTTAGGGGTGGATTATTCCATTCATAGGAAGTTGCTGTGATGGCATCCGTCCAAAGCAGATGGCGCTTCTTGATAAGCTTTATAACTTTCCTTATGTTAATGTCCCATCATAACATGCAGGAGATTATCATCCTGGATCCATGCTGGAAATGATCTCTCTGCATCTGGATGCTACGTATGCTGAACACCAGATATGGAGGGAATTTGCAATGTGTTTCCTCAAGCTTGCTGGGCATGAAGATGATTGCATGTCAGTGCATCTGGATGGTAAAGAAGGTGGATTTAGGCAAAACTATTCTGTTCGTTTTAATAGGATCCCTGACCATTTCCTGAGGAGTGACTTGAGCAAGAATTGGAGGTTCCGGTGCAGGTGGTGGTCGACGCGTCATTTCAGCTATAGCATCCTTGAAACAGAGATTGCAGCTGGTAATTCATCTGATTTATGTCTGAGATGTCTGCATGGTTTGTCATGTCATGTTATGTATAATACCTTAAGTTGGCTTTGTTGACTGTGCAAATCAATGCCGAATGTGCCATTTAATGGTGTATATTCTCAACCACTTACCAAAAATAGATTCAAAACCAGGTTTTGTAGGCATGATGAACTTTTTACTCACTCCTGTCTTAAAAAATTAAAGTTACTGCAGTGCATGATTAGCCGCTTATCAGTGGGGATAGTATTCTGAAAATAGGATGTTCACATGATAGACTGGCCAAGATGATGAATTGCGCAACTCCATGAGATAGAGTGACAACTAATTAAAACTCAAGAAGTGTAATATTCGACTTCCTTTGAGTTTAATTATTTAGGCAGTGGTTGTTTTCGCTGGTCTTCAATTGATTTTAGTCTGTGTCAGGTTTTATCAGTTTTCCGTGGTGCATTCTAGATTAATTTCATTTTTACGTTTGCCTTTGCCCTGCAGGTAATATTCAGCTCCTAACTTACAAGGCCGCATGTGCTGCCCATATGTATGGGCAAGAGTTTGAATACGTTGTAAAGGTTTACAATAGTTTAGAAGAGGGAAATAATGAGGACTTCTTGTTGTTCTTGCGAATGCACTTGCAAAATTCCGTCAGGCTCCGGTCAAGCTTTCAGCTAAAACAGGCGTGACTTTCACTGTGTTGTTTTCTAACTGGTGAGTTTCATCAGCATTTTATGTGCCCATGGCTGGGAAAGGTGAGGATGCACGGTCGGCAAATCTGATTTGCTCAAACGAAAAGGTTCATGTTCACATTTTGTATAGAATTGGTGGTTAGGGGAGAGAGTTGTCACTTGTTTGGGTAAAAGCATCTACAACGTGCATACCAGGAAACGTGTCACAGATTTTGCTCCTCCTGTGCTAACATTCTCCTTGTATGATTCTGAATTGTGTTTCAGTTTGTTTTTTTTCATTTTTAGGGAGTTTCCTTAGATACGACAGGCAAATTCTTTCATGCATTTTAGCCATGACCAGCAGTTGCAACTCCTGCATAAAAATTGAAAAAGAACGGTCCAAGGCTACTGCTTCCAAGGAATTGGGAGTTCACGATCTGCCGTGTCTGAAAAACACGCGGGCGTGTCATGCGTACGCTATGCGAAGGAGACAAATTATGGGCTCAAAATCTTGCGTGCCCGCAAGATTTTCTACTTTTTACAAAGGACCACCAAGCTGATAATCTCAAGAATAAGTACGCCCCAAAAAAACCGTCCCAGCCCAACTGGAGTGTTTTGAAGGATGTTTCTGTTGTTGATACCTGTTTGTAGCATATATCACGCTTGCCACGAGCAAATAAAGCTCGAGTTCACAAACGAGAGGAGTGCATAGCCTTTTTAATATCACTCTGAATGATATTAAGATGCTTCCGAGTGATATTTAATCTGATAAACCATGCAAGCGAACACCTCACTTGGTGATTACATTGTTGCGTACTCATCATCAATTTGTGAAACGCCTGCATTATCTGCGAGTGCGGTGCACTAATACTATGTTGAGAAAGGAGGGATTATGATGGAAGAGAGGGATTCTGAAAATTTACAATCTTATTTGGATAGAGGGAAAGCAATGGAAGAAGAGGACTAAAGGGGGATTGGTAGACTCAATTGCATGTGCGTTCTAAATCCCTCCATATCCAATTAACGCTGCGTTTGTTAGAGAAGATTAGCTTGGGGGAAATAAGAGATTTGAATAATTATAAGAGAAAGAGGAGAAATGAACTGAAGAGATAGAATTATACTATTGTTTGGATTCAAACGAGGGAAAAGAAAGGGAAGAACTGCATTATCACATAAATATCTTTTTATATACTTAAAATAAAAGAGGTAATAAAAGCAAATACGAGAAAGAATTTCAAGTTTATTTGTTAATTATTGGAAAACCAGTCACTTTTTCCTTCTTCAACTGAGATAATCTCAATGTTTTGCTGCGTCGAGTCTTCATAAGCCTTTGAATAACCAGTAAGGCACCTTCATCTGAACCAGCTGAGTGTCGTACTTCATCATCAGGTTAGGCCAGCAATAGATCTAGGTAGACTGCTCGCGCTTCTGCAACAGTGACCTTCTGGGAGCTTCCGAGGTAGGATTCATCAGTCTAGTGCATCTCATTTGATGTCGCTTTCATATATGCTTTTGATCTGGTAAACAAAAGACTCGAATGCGAAACACTGGTGATCCGGTCTCCAGTAAACAACTCCTGGTTCTATTGCGCTTGCCACCCGCACCGACATCCTAGTCAGCAGATTTCATCTTGACAATCAACGACCTTACGAAGCTCTGGATGGACTTCACAGTATGGCAAAGTATAGTGACGAAATGGTGAGGACTCGGGCCAGAGAGGTGAAGACTATCCAGAGCAGATAATGGGGCACTCTGATTTAACCTCTTCTCTGTCAATCTGTTCTTGTTGTTTAACTTGTCCAGCTTCTGTTTAAGAGAGGCAAACTCAGAGTCCTTGAGTTTCTGCAGCAATTCCATTTTCTTGCCCATGTTTTCGTATGTTTTCAAAAGAGACTTCTGCTCTTGGATTTCAGCCAGAAGCATTATGGTTTCCAGCGAATATCAAATTGTCTCTTCACATGAAATCGCTTCAACTCAGACAACTCCATCAACTCGAAGCAATCATTTGGTCAGCGGACTGAATCCCATCAGCATAAAAAAGAGGACTGAGCAAACTGTAACTGGTTGGTGAATATCAAATTTTGCGTAGTAGAGGACTCATTGCTCTGTCTCATTTGAGAACCTACCGGTACTATAACATGTATGAAAAGCAACTTATTCAGAACCACAATCGCAGAGGCCCACAATTGATCAGGTTATCGCTAAGTGACCAGACCCCAAAGCAAAATATCAGGGAGCAACTGATGGAAGGAAGGGCGGGCCATCAACCTTAAGCAGTTGTAATTAGAAGCATCTGGTGATGCAAGGTGAATACTGCTCCGCGGACTTTAATTGGATGAGTTAAGAGGTTTTGCATGAGGTATAAGAATTAATTGCAATATTTCCAGATTATGAAGTTATTAGACGATCTACAAGCTCGACACTGGAAAACTCATTGTTCTTACAAGCAAGCGAAATCATCCTTGTCCAATAATCAGCCTTCACGGCCTTTCCTTTCCTAAGACTATTCGAAACCTTTAGCAACAATTCATGACTCCCTTCCTGGCATAAAAGATCCACCAATTTATCAATACTTGCATCATGAGGGGTGTATCCTTTAAATACCATTTCATCCAACAAAAATGCTGCTTCCTTAAGCTGCACCTTCTCGCACAGACCACTGAAGAGTATCCGATAGGACACTACATCCGGAGTGCACCCACGTCTCGGCATGTCCTCGAATAGATCAGTTGCTTCTTCAAGTTTTCCCTCCTTGCATAATTCGCCCATGATCACATTATAGCTCGTCACATCAGGTTTGCACCCATTTTCCGTCATCGCATCCAGAAGTCTGTAAGCTTCATCGAAGTCCTCCTTCTTACAGGACCCACTGATGAGCACGTTATATGTCACGGTGTCCGGATTACACCCATTTTCTCGCATCTCCTCCAAAAGTCCAGAAACTTCAGCCGTCCTCCCAACCTCGAAAAGAGCATGAATCAAGGTCGAATATATCGCAGCATCCAACTCGATTCTCTCTCTCAGCATCTCCTCTTTAAGCTCAAATGCCACGTTCACATCACCAACCTTGCAAGACCCCTTCATCAATGATGCATACAGACGCGCATCAGGCCGAATCCCATGAACTCTAACCATATCATCTTTCAACTTAAAAGCCTCCTCTAACATAGAATTCGAGCACAACCCGTTAATCAACGTCAGGAAAGTCACCCCATCAGGCCGGATCCCCCTCGGGGGCATTTCGTCAAGCACCTCCCGCGCATCCTCCAACCTCCCACTCCCGCAGAGAGCTTTGATCAAGATGTTACAGGTGCACGCATCTGGGCTCACGTGATTCCTAAACTCGCCCAAAACCTCATCCATCCTGTCATATTCCCCGCACTTCAGGAGCGCGTGCAGCACGGAATTCAAAGACCTCACGCTCCTGCGGCACCGGAAACTGGGGATCGAGCGGTAAGTCCGCAACGCGCGGTCGAAGAGCCTCGCGCGCGCATAGAAGGAGATGACCCGGCAGAAGATGGGCTCGGGGACGGAGAACCGGGTCTCTCGGCTGAGCCGGGCGAGGACCTGCTCCATTTCGTCGAACATCTTGGCGGCTCCGAGCTTGGTGACGATGAGGTCGTAGGAGAGTAGCGAGTAGCGAAAGGGCTTGGCGTCGGGGCTCGGGTCGACGGATTCGAAGAGCCGGAGAGCGAGGGAAGGGTCCTTTTCGCCGCGCAGCAGGGAAGCGAGCCTGAAGGGAGACACCCGCTTCGCGCTCCGACCGAGCATCGCCATGTGAACTTGGGAGCGCGAGCTCGCGTTCGCTGGCTCGTCGTGAAAAGCTTCGGAGCCGGAAATGGGCCGGCGCGGTGGCGACTGACCGGCGAGCGACCGCCGGTCAGTGGTCGTTCCGCCGGAGAGGGAGAGGCGGCGGAGTTCGGCGGTCGTAAGGGGTCCCCGGACCGGCCGGTTCGTTTCGTTGGCATTCGGTGCAACTTTAATGAAGCGTGTATTATAATCTAATGGAATTTTTATGGATGAATTGTAAATCTTACTCCCTGTATTAAATATTCTGATTATTTTCTTAATCCGTGACCCTGAAGGTCTTGTTTCGAAAGTCGAGGTCTGACATAAAACTTTCTGTTTCGAGAATATTATTAAAATTTTAAGATTTGGTTTTATCTAGTCATAATAGCACGTTTACTTGAGTTAAAAAAATATTTTAATTTTTCTTTTAACAATGATAAATTGGATTGATGTTGTCCACTGCAAGATGAACTCAATGTAAGTCGCGCTCATCTACACTTAAAAAGCATGGCTCATGACCGGAAATATACTCGAAGGATCACACGGGACGAACACATCATTTTCACCTGGATATTTGTCGAATTTCGCGTCATCTCCCGAAATTCATAACTCGCTCTACCCTATACATTTATGCATTATTACAAGCCGTTCCTCCCGTAAAAATCGAATTACACATAAAGGCAGGCAGTATATTAATACCGATAAAATCATGTTATCCAAATCGATCCTTTGGTTTATCGGTTTAATTGAACGGCGAAATTGCGTTGGTAAGACTCGAAGAAGACAAGAGGTAAAAAGACTAGGGCGAACTCATCCCCATTTTGATCATAAAAGAGGGTCACGAGCTTACGGCCTTCATCGCGTCAAAATCGTAGCCTAGGTTTTTTTTTTCCTACTACAAATAACCTAAAACGACGCATCGGACCGGATGTGATGTTTGCCATTTTATCTTCTCCCTATAGAAAAAAAAAACAAACAGAACTTGCTGTTTTGATCACGAAAAATTTGGGAGGGGGGAAGTGAGATTTCGGGAGCGACCGTGCTGTGTGTCTTGTGTTTTTTTGGCAAATTAAAGTTGAACCAAACGGATTCGCGATCATTCGCGGGGTCCCACACCCACCTTAAATACGAAAAGACAGGATCTACGGACTAGATTGAAGCAAGCAGAGAAGAGAAGGGGGCGCCCACAAACTAAAACTGTAGGAAAAGAAAAATCTCTCTCTCTCTCTCATGCGATATCTCTGAGGCCATCATCATTTTCGTGGCGCTTTTTTAATTCAAAAAAAAAGGGCCAAGCGCCCCCCCTCCCTCCTTCACATTCCCCACTTACCCTCTTCACCCAAGAAAAAGCTTCCTTCCGTTCTCGCCTTGCAGCAGATCTCGCACTCCCCCCTTCTCCCTCTCTCTCTCTCCTTCTCTCTCTCTCTAGAGAAAGCAAGGAAGGAAGCTTAAGCGGAGGAAACAGGGAGCGCAGAGCAGTAATGGCGGGTTACAGGGCGGAGGACGACTACGACTACCTGTACAAGGTGGTGCTGATCGGGGACTCCGGGGTGGGCAAGTCCAACCTCCTCTCCCGCTTCACCAAGAACGAGTTCAACCTCGAGTCCAAGTCCACCATCGGCGTCGAGTTCGCTACTCGCACCCTCAGCGTCGACGGCAAGGTCGTCAAGGCTCAGATTTGGGACACCGCCGGTCAAGAAAGGTTGCTCCCTCTTTTGAATTCTTGTGGCCTCTCTCTGGCTCTGCTCCGTCCCGGATTTGGGTTTCTGTGGATTTTTCTTGCGAGTTCCGTGCCGAGGTTAGATGATATTGTTGGACATGTGCGTATTCACGAACCCCTTTTGAGGTCACTCTCTTGGGAAGGGGGGGATGTAGTTTTTAAGGCTTTCTTCTTCTTCTTCTTCTTCTTCTTCTTCTTCTTCTTCGGTTAGATGATATTGTTGGACATGTGCGTATTCACGAACCCCTTTTGAGGTCACTCTCTTGGGAAGGGGGGGATGTAGTTTTTAAGGCTTTCTTCTTCTTCTTCTTCTTCTTCTTTCTTTATTTATTTGCATTTTCGCAAAATCACGTGGAAGCCTTTCAGGGTCCTTTGGGTTGCATTCCGCGGGCTTTCTACATTCTTGCTAGTTCACTTCTGCTCTGCATATGCTTGAGGAGTGGCCGCACGCATTGCTCTTGCTTCTGTGTGACCCCGATTTATTATGAAGAATATGTTGGACAGTGTTACTGTGTATCTCATGTACTCTAAGCAATCAATAGCTGATTGCTCTATGACCGCGAAGTGTGGACGTATTCGTGAGGAATCATTCGGTTCGAAGGACAGACCGGCTAAAGCTAAATTAAGATGACTTGTCCTAAAATGGTTGGTCGGGACCGCGGATTTTAAATTCGCTTCTATGCCTCTTTAATATTTTAGGCAAAAGAATTCACTTACTCCTGAGCTTTTGCTGGCTGCCGATGATAATTTACTTTTCCTCGATAGTTCTTTCATTGTAGCGAGATGATTGGATATTGTAAACTCAAAACTCATTTTTCCTCTGCCCTGCTGATGATAATGTAAACTCGAACATCTGATGTACACTAGATGACCCTGTAGGAAGCATGTTGAGAAATGCAGTTAATAATAGCATTTTTGGTACTATTGCTGGCTTACATGAGCATCTGGAGCTTTTTCAGATAAGCAAGTATTATCCACTGGCCATGCTTCCACTAGTAGAAATCAAAGTTTTTCCATGGTTAATGTGTAAATGTACTTCATGAACTAAATATGTTGTTGTTATCCGCTACTATTGTACCCTAAAGTTACCAAACTAAGTCGCCTCAAGTGAGGTGATGATACAATGTTGTGTTTTTTTGGATGTTGGCACAGTCCTTTGATGTGGGGAGGTTCTTGGAGTTGCATGATACTCTATTTAAAGTTTATTTCTTAATGCGGCTGGCAAATTTTTTGCATTATCGCAGAGACCAGAAGAATGCATAGTTTTCTTCACTTCCTTAACTAGATCTCACCGCACGGATTTCATCAACAATCTTTCTGATAATGGGTACCTTGAGCTAAAGAAGGCAAAAGATGACGATGCTTTCTTGTGTAAAAGTTGTTGCTCCATTGGCATGGATCTTTAGATTAGACAATTTTTAGTCATCACTTACATGACATTTAACATCACACCATAAAATTGGGCAAAAGGTTTGCTTTGTTACAATTTTTTATGTGCTCCCCTTTATATGGAAGTTCTGTAGATGTTTTTATATGTGAGGAAATTTGACATTGCAGGTACCGTGCCATCACTAGTGCTTACTATCGTGGAGCTGTGGGTGCACTCCTTGTGTATGATGTCACTCGCCATGCAACGTTTGAAAATGTGGATAGATGGCTGAAAGAGTTAAGGAACCACACAGATCCAAGCATTGTGGTGATGCTTGTTGGGAACAAATCTGACCTTCGTCATCTTATAGCAGTGTCAACGGAAGATGGGAAAACCTATGCCGAGAGGGAATCGCTGTACTACATGGAAACCTCAGCATTAGAGGCAACAAATGTAGAAAATGCCTTTGCAGAAGTTCTAACCCAGATCTACCGTACCACTAGTAAGAAGACAGTGGAAGGAGATGATGGATCTGCTGCCGCATTCCCTTCTCAAGGAGAAAAGATAAATATCAAGGATGACGTCTCTGCCTTGAAGAAAGTTGGCTGTTGCTCAACTTAAGGTCGGAGATGATTGTTGCTTGCATAGGTTGATACTTTGATTTCAGTTGTATAACATCTTTCATTCCCAAAAGCTGAAGAAAAGTTAGCTAGAAGAAACGTATGAGACGCTAAAGTTGCGCAGCAAAAGCTTAGTACATCATGCCTTTGGTGTGACTGTAGGGTAGCTGCATAAGTTAGTTATTTCTCTGTTCTGATTCACGCAAAGCCATTATTTGGGGAGTTTCATCTTTCTGAGAACTAACAAGATTTGTTGCTTTATGTACTCTTTCATAGTGTTATTACAGTAATGATGGCTGTGTGTCTGCATCTCCAGGTTTCTGAAGAAACTTTTTGATTTCTTTCACCATATAGACAAACACAGCTCACTGCAACGATCTGCAGGCAGGAATGAGCTTATTTTCTTGTTTAGGCTTTGTATCGAACATACATCACAAAGATAGGACTGCTGATGCTAAAGGAGCTTTAGTTTCTTGTTGAGAAGGGACATCCATTTTTAGTAGCTTTTAATGTCGCAGCAGCTTCGTCTTCTCTTTCACGTGCATCAGAGTTAAGAGATTGGCTTGCCCTTCAGGAGCGCCCCAAAGAGTTCTGCTGGATCATAGTAATTTTCAACTTCTTCGGCCCTCATAGATTCATCAACCTGCGAACAATTTCATCTGTTACTGGAAATGAAATCAGGGTCTATATATAGTTTTTCAGTGTTTTCATTTTCAGAACACTAAACAGATGAACAGTGGATGCGCCTTCATAATTCCAACGCCATAGAACTCGACCATCTCTCCAGTGGTAGCGTGCTCTTTGAAAGGACCCTCAAAGTAATCCCAGTGCCTGAACTTGTAGGGCATCACTGGAGGTCCAGAGTAAACACTAACCACTTCCCGTGTAAATCCCCTTGGCAATGCTAGTCTGAACGCGTCATGGGACGATTCGAAACTCTCTTGATCTGCTTTGTAATATCGAAATTCTTCTGATAGTGAATTCTGCATAAGGGCATTGTAGCTACCTAGCCTGAGTGTCTCTTCTCCCGACAATCCCTCTCTGCCTGTTTTATTGCGAAAACCGAATAGTTGAAAAATGATATCAAATATGCTGTTGCAATAGAAGAGAGAAAAATAAAGTCACGGGTTTGACTTGATGGTCTTGAAGTCTTGCAGCCTAGTCTTGAGAGACAGCTCCATTTCCCATGACTTCACTGCATTTTGAACAGCTTCTTCTATTGATCCTTGTGGCCATTCCTGCAAATATTATTACGTACTGTTCACAATCACATACGAGAGAGAGAGAGGGGTCAGTTTTATTCTCAAACAAAACCTTGGTTCGTCCTTCCTCGAAGATCTTGTTAACCGCATAAAAAATGGGGGGTCCCCCATGTCTCCACTGGGTATTTTCCGTCTCTTCGTTCAAGATCGATCGATACTTATCGGCCGCAGCTTTTACATCCTCCACCTTACTTAGCTAAGCTCTCAGCCTCTTCACTAGCCATAGCTCTTGAAATCGGTGTCGTAATACGGGCTCGACTTTGAGTAGAAGACGGAGCGTGAGCAGTGCAGTGTTTTTTCTGCAATGCCTATTTGTAAGCACAATGCTGTGAGTAGCTAAGCATAGGAAGAAAAATCCAAGACGATGAGCGATGGCCGAGTCTGTCCAAATGCCGTTCATGCCAAAAGTTCTGCGAGTGATGATTTCAGAGGGGCTTGTCTTCTTCATGTCATAAGTCGCCGCACAGCAAATACGATGCATGCAAGGCAAGGCGAGGAGTGAGATAAGTGAAGTGGCGTTCCCATGTCCTGCTCTGCTTTGAGTTAAGAACAGAGTCGACGCCATCAACGCAAGCAAATGCCAAACTTCTCTACAAAGCATTTGTTTGAATAATATAGACTTGATTGTTGGATTTGAGCCCCTCGGTGTTACTCAAAGAAAGCCTCGATTCATGGTAGGCCTGAAGAAGAATGAAAATGCAAGCATATAATGAAGAAGAGGTACTGGAGCATGAAAACAGAAAGAAATCAGTAGACGAGATTTATGATGGCCTGCGTGAACTAAAGAATGAAGACCACTATGTGAAGACCTCATTAAATGCTAGCAGGCGCATCGAAAGGAAAAGATTATGGGCGCGTAGAAAAATTTCTTCTCCGTTATATGCTTCGTTGTTTTGGAGCAAATTGTCATAGGGTTCAACAGTTTTTTGAATAGTAAAACTTAGCCATAGATAAAAGCATTATAAGCCAGCCACAAAAACAGAGCGAGCTTCACAATTAGAAAGTTTGTAGCACGAGCATTTGCATTTCAATAAGACCATCGAGTCTTTATTTGTGCTTTTCTTCCAAATTGCCAAAGTTACCATTATTCTTTTGGTTCCAACAGCATTTTCACATTATACCATGTGGTCTGGATAATGCAGCAAGTAGCGGTGAGTTCTCATGTAAAAAGTATGAAATGAGGCCTACGTCGAGCTATTCTTTTCACCATAATTAAATTGTAAAATATACCAATTAAGAAGATAATTTTCAATTTAGAAATCAGGCAATGTGAATTGCTAATATATAAGGGTGCGCAAGGTAATGATTTTGTACCCGGGAATTAATTTTGCTCAGAAATGATTTTTTTTTTATTCCGTACCTGGGAACAATTTGTAAGCATTTAAAGACGTTTGGTAACTGCCCAAAATTTCTATTCATAGAATAGAAAAAAAAACATAAGTGCGTTTGGTAACTATACAAAATTTCATTTTATTAATAATATTTTGAAATTTTAATATTTCTTTGTTTTTTTTCCTTATTTTTTCTTTCCTTTCTTGGCCATGGCCAGTTGCTAGCGCCAGTGACTGGCCACAAGCTAGGGCTGGCGAGGGCGAGGCCTCGCCGTCGCTGCTGCAAGCCGCCTCATTGACCATTGGGGAGGGCCGCGACGCCCTCGTTGGCTCTAGCTAGCTGGTGGCTGGCGGTAGGCCGGGAAGAAGAAGAAGAACAAACAAAAAAAAAGAAGAAAACCAAGAAGAATTAGAAGTGGAAAAATTGTTCCAGAATCAATAAGCTATTTCTTTTTGTTTCTTGATTCTGTTCCAAAATAGATTCTAGGAATAATTTTTTGCAAAATTGTGCATGGGAACAAAAAATTTAACAAACGGATTTCTGTTCCCAAACTGATTCTGAGAACAAAAAAATAGAAATTTTTACTATTTGACAACTTGCCAAACGGGCCCCAAGTAGCTCTCCTCACTTCGTTGCTTTTATTTAACTTAACATTTAGTAAAACAAAACTAAAAAAAAGAAGAAGTTAAGGAAAAAACAATTTTTAACAGCTATTTTACACTAATGCTTGCATTTAAATTAGTCAGCAATACACGGCATAATAATAAATGTAAGGGAAATAACATAAATGGTCCTTAAACTTTGGCTCAATATGCAATGTGATCTTTGAAATTTAGCCTAATGTGCGATGTGGTTCTAAATTTTTAATTTGTTCAATATAATCTCTCAATTTGTGATACATGTTCAATTTATTTCCTGAACTATACAAAAATGTTCAATGTTGTCATTGATCTTGAATTAATGGAAAAATTATATTGAATATTTTTATATAGTTCAAGGACCATATTAAACATGCGCTAAAATTTCAGGAACTCTATTGAGCAAATTAAATATTCAAGAATCATATTAAATATTAAATTAAATTTCGATAATTACGTTAAATAAATTGAAAGTTAAGGGACCACGTTACATGATAAACAAAAATTTAAAGACCATAATGCAAATAAACCACTCCGTTCTTTCAAGTATTGAAGGGCTCGCCAGCCAAGTCGCCATCTTCCAAAGCCTTTGCTCTTCTAAGGGGAGACGGAGATGACCGGAGAAGAGGTGTCGGGTCCCCCCGGGCCGAAGGCCCTTCGTCTCCTGTACTTCGTCGGCGCCGGATGTGAGTCAACCCTCTACTCTCCCTTCCCATTACGACTGTTTCGACTTCGATTTCCGTGGTTGTAGAGATGTACATGAATGTCGTCCACTGACGATTGCTGCTCAATCGAATCCTCTGAATTTGATTACTGGTTTGTTCCAGTCATTTGCGTTGCTGCGATCAACAAGTGGCGTGAGCTGGAGCGGAAGTCCCTCGAACAGCAGCAACACGGGTTGAAGGATCAATCGCCCCATGATCCGGCTGCCAAAGCTGTGCCTAAAGCCATCGATTGACTGGTTCTTCAGGTTCTTTTCTGGGATTAAAAGTGCTTGCTTTGTCTTCCTAATGTAATTTTGCTTATTTGGTTTGGCTGTAATTTTCGTTCTTTTGGGTTCATGTCCTGGAGTTTGGACTCGGGTTTTTTTTTTTTTTGATTCAGCTGGAAGAACATGGTAGAATTGAGCTTGTCGAAGAGACTCTGATTTGCGGTGGCTGATGTGATAACTATTGTTGTTAGATATCATTACTTGAGAGTCGGAACCAAAATGTGAAAGCATTCAATGATACCCCCTTACTTCCATTTAGTGTTTATTGAGTATCGACAAGAAGATAGCTTAATATGCTGCACCTATGGTGCTTGTTTCGCAGTTGTTTCCACCCATTAGAGATCCTTGGACTCGGTGCTCGATTTGTTGATTGGTCTTCCTTTGGACTGGGAAACAACCAACAGGATCTGTGGCATTGGATATGCAAGTCTTTACCTTTTAATCTCATTACTGATCATCAATTCGGTGACACCGCATGCTCAATGTCAATGATCTAAGTCCTTTCATTTGCCAATTTACCCAGCCAGTTGATACTCAAAGGCAGGTTCCCATAATTAGTATACCTCCATCTTCAACTTTGTCTAATCTTATCACCTAGCACTAGCTTCTGAAGCTAGTTCCTCTAGTAAATTGTGACATAACAACGCCCATTGTTTTCTTTGATGACAAGCAACTTCACTTTGGGTTTGGTATTTTTTGTCCCATTAGAATCAAATACTCCCACTTGACGCATAAAACGCTGCTTTAAAGAATTATGAGCATGTGACTTGTCAGGGTGCTTCAGAAATTGCGAACCAATTAACAGAGTAAACTCTTGAAAGAGTAATTCGTAGTTACATATGATACATAGAGCATAAGCTGAGTCTGGAAATGCTGTTTATGAGGAAAAATTGAAAGAGAAGCTGTGTTTATTACAAACGGCGATTGCTCTGGTTTTCCTACAAATTTATGTACTGTTTACACAGAAATGTTATGCCTCTCTTCTCTTTATATGCTGTGACTTCTTAAGTCCATGAAAAATGTCTCTTCTATCAGAAAATTAATACTGTTTGTTAATCCTTTATCAATCTTTGCTCCCGTCTTCAAGGAGGCCGCTTTTGAGTGCGAAGGTTTTTCAGAAACCATAAAAGTTATTGATCTAATGATAGAGAAAAAAAGTATTGTGATTGTTCAGAGTACGAGATGTGACTATTTGCAGCGAGTCCATAGATCATCCCACTTTTTCAGTCTCATGGCTGATTGAACTGAACCTTGGTCTTCTCATCATCTTGCAAGTTGGGATGACCAGCACTAATAGTTAGCAACTTCGCATGCTGTTTTCTGTCAATGAATGAAAGCTGGAAGCAGACATGGCCACGGGCCAGTTTTGGCCCAGAACAGGCCCGGGTCAAACCTGGGACCGGCCTGTTGACTGGACCTGCGGTTCGGAACCGGAACCGGCACCGGCCCGTGGCCTACGGGCCCGGTTCCAGTTCAAAAAAAAAAAACTGCTGCAGCATCTGATCCCCCCAAACTTTTTTGCCTTTTTCCCTACAAGCTTCCCCCCTCCGCCATCTTCTCTCTCGTCTTCTCTCTCTCTCTGTCTTCGCGGTTTGAATTCGATCGGAGAGGAAAACCCTACCTTCCCCCCCTTTTCCCCCCTCCAATGATCCGCCCATGGCGAAGAAGAGGAAGTCCGTCGCGTCCCACCTCGACGAGGTGGACCGGAGACTCTACTCCTTCTGCAGTGCCGCCAACTCCCTCTCCCAGCTCTACACCTAGGCCATGAATCACTAGCGCCTCTCCTTCCAGGCCGGGGAGCGTTCGCACCCGCACCCACGCCCACCTCCTCCAGTCCTCCTCCTCCAAATCCCTCCTTCCCCCCTCTTCTCTGCGCCTCCTCTGGTCCTCCCCTTTTCTCCTCCGCTCGCCCCCCGTCTTCCCAGATCTGACCCCGCCGCCATCGTCCCCGCCCATGGCTACAGCCGCCGACGCCGACGCCAACGCCGACGCCCCCTCCTCCTCCCCTCGCTACCCTGTGCCTCCTCCCCTTTTCTTCTCCTCTCCCCTCGAACTGGAACCGGCCGGAATCGGAACTGGCCCGGAACCGCTGGTTCCGATTCATACATGGCCATGAACCGGAACCGCCAGTTCCTGAACTGTGGCCATGTCTAGCTGGAAGGTAGAGATTATCGTGTAACTACCGAGAGCTTTTAGCATGGTAAAATATCTAGTATAAGCTTAAGGCATGTGAACTAGTTTTGATCTTCTGCCAGTTTTGAACGTTTTGTCACAATTGCCCTGTTTGCTCTGTTTGCTCTTTGGCAATTCAGTATCTTGGTTGATGAACAATTTTTATGCGTTTTTTCGAGGAAAGTCTGCATAAACATGTTTGAGAGGAGATAAATAGCCATGTATAAATCCAGCATGCTGATCATGCCCTGCAAATGATCCCTTAGTCTAGCCCTCTTGCCTTTCTGTGGATGTGCCAGGAACAGACCAACCAATGAAAGGGGGTGCGCCGGCAACTCGAAGCCATGAGATCAGGAGCCAAACTCTAGAAGCCAGTGAACAATTTCCAAATGAATGGTTGTAATTATTTTTCCTTTCTATGGTCATACCGATCACGAGCCTTCTTTTTAACTTCACATGAGAGGTAACAGTGCCGCACTGATGACGGAGTATTGGTATGATAATTCTTGCTTGAAGTAGTGATAGATAAATTTAACATTTGATCTTTCGTCAATAACCCATATCTCTTCTGAACAAAATTGTTTTATCCGGTGACAGGGCCGGGTAAACGGCTTCAAGTCCTTTTGCAAAAAAACATTATATTAGCTTCTCCACAGTCGGTTGATAAGATTAAGTATGCTTTGTCCGCTGTGTTATGCAGCTCGTCAAGGGACAGTGCTTTGGTCCAAAAATCAGTATCTCCTAGTAAAAGGAAACAGATCGATGAAACACACTCTATCAATTTCCCATTGCACTGACCGGAAACTATAGAAATGTGATAACAAATTCTTTGACATTTTCAACGGACATTATGATAGTGTATCGAGCATTCTCGAACAAATTTCCCTTAACTTGTAATTGGGTTGGATAACAACTGAAGTATATGCCGTCTTCTTCTGAGTACACTGAGGCTTATATGCAGTGACTAACTTTAGTGACTATTTAAGTTAGGATTATTGATTGGCGGGTCATAAGTTATGAACTATCAACAACATTCGAAATTTAGGCAAATTGGAAATGTGGATGATGTCAATACACGTAATCTCCCAGTCAAAGCTGGAGGAAAACATGACCCTCGGTAGTTTTAAGAGAAAGATCCGAAAGAAATCATCATGGCGTTCTAAAATCACCAAAAATGACAGAATGGGTATTGAACAGCCCCTTCTAGCATATGAACAGCCTAACTTATTATCTGAAACGGTGGGCAAAACAAGAACGATGACCCAACCTCGTCATATGAAGCGCCAGATTCGCATGGAGGGCGCATGCGGCTCGGACTTTATGGCTGAGTAGACAACTGCGCTGCAATTTAATGAAACGTTGAACTTTGTGGGCTTTTCTCGCGGTTCTATGTATCAAGACCGCTGTGACTTCACCACCGCGCTTTGTCAGCGCTTTCTATCACTGAATCTCATGCAAAATCTCTCTCAACATGCTCCTCAGGATTGTTTATTTACTATTCAGCGGTGGGACTCCAGCGAAATGGCGCAAATCTTTTGTATTTTAATAGGCTTTTAGACTAGAAACAAACCCCGCAATCATCGTATCGTGTAGCCATCGTCCGTAGGTACGATTGAATCGAATTACGGAACCGGAATCTAGGCAAAGTATTTCGTAGTATTCATGAATTTTTCGTGAAAATTGGATCTTATGAGATTTCAAATGATCTGGTAACTATGGAAGAGGGGGTTGGTCGGAGCTTGAGGAGAAATGGAAAGCTCACTCCCTAAATATTAAACCGGATCACTTATCGTCGTAATTGAAATCCTTTAAGTAAACCAAGCCGATCACCGTCTTTAAATAATATTTCACAATGATTTTCACAAAAAAAAAAAGAATTGATATATCATCGTCTTTAAATCATGTATTGTGATTGGTTCCGCTAAATAGACCTTACACAATTTTTTTTTCTCAAAAGGAGACGTGTACAGTCTTCGATGAAAAGCTGCCAAGATAAAAGTATGAAATCATGTGAAGTTCATGTGTGCATGTTCAAGGAAGAGATGTAATTTAAGATTGAACCCATCATATTTGGGTTGCTATTACTGGTTTATTTGTTTTTGATTTAGAGATACCTCAGCTTATATCCTGAGGGCAAGCAAAGATGATTCAAGGGTCTAACTTCAGTTTCGCATGCTATTCAGAGATGTTATTGCTATAATGTTATTGTCGTTTTGCCAAATTCAGTCCTCGTTTTTGGCCTTTTCTCTACCTTTTGGAACTGCAGCCCAAGTGCATTGCATTGCACTTCAATAAATTCCCATTCCACACCCTCTCGTCACTATTCCTCCTATACCTCTCTCTTAATGGAGTCTCAGTCCGCTGCCGCCGCAGCTGCCGCCGCCGCCGCCGCCGCCCCTTACATGGGAGACCGCTTTGGGTGCTGCTTCCACAACTGGATAGCGCAGCAACACTGTGACCTCGACGAGCTCCTGGTGGCGGTCTCCACTGACTCCGGCGATGCCGAGAAGCTCAGGTCCCTCGCCAGGAAGAACATCCAGCACTTCCGGGACTACCTCGAGGTCCGGTCGCAGCTCGCCCAGCACGACGCGTCTTCCTTCTTCTGCCCCTCCTGGTGCACCTCCTTCGAGAACTCCTTCCTCTGGATCGTTGTTTGCAGTTGTGATTCCTCACTTCCTAAATGCAGATGTGCAATCGCGATTATCTGATTCGGTCCCGTCCGTTTTGGTCCCGTTTTTGCAACGAGGAATTGCTTGAGATGTCGAGTGATTTTGATCGAGAAAGGTGATTTTAAGCGATCACTGTCTCGCAGGCAGACTCTGGCTATCAGGCTTGTGTACTCGATCTCTGGATCGGACCTAGAGGCCTGGCTCACCAGCGGAGGGAGACGAGGCGATGATAATAGCAACAGCAGTGGCGACAATCTCAGCGCGATATCGGCATCGCAGCTGAAATCAATCAACGAACTGCACATGAAGACGGTGAGGATGGAGGAGAAGCTGTCGAGCCGGATGGCGAGCATGCAGGAGGAGATCGCGGACGACCCACTGGCGCTGATAGCGAGGCGGAGAGGCCGGGTCGGGGAGGAGAGCGAGTCGGTGGAGAGGGTGATGAAGGGGCATGCCCTGTCGCTGGCGTGGGTGCTGACGGAGGCGGACGAGCCGAGGCTGGCGACGCTGAGGGAGCTGGTGCAGGAGATCCTGACGCCGTTGCAGGCGGTGGAGTTCCTGGTGAACATGAAGAAGCTTCACCTCTCGATCCACGAGTGGGGGAAACGGAGGGACTCTGTTCTCGGAAAGGTCTGAGTCGAACATCCATTCGCCCTTTTCATCTTCTTGTGTTCTCAAGCTGCATGCATGGCACGAGCATGTGCGATTGTACATGATGTATATACAAACTACACAGTACGGATAGGGCTCTCCTTTCTGTATTATATGCAGTTAAGAAAGTTCAAGTTTACACGGTCGAGTGCACCTGCACAAATTTGTTGGGCTAGTCCGTGTCAGAGAAGATGTTCAGGATCGATTGTTTAAGGAACTTAGTGCATGTGATAAATTGAATCTGGATCACCAAATTTGATGGGACTTGCATATGATATGATCTACATGGTCCTTTCATTGTCGACGGTCCAAATTCAATTTAGTACATATACATTGCTTATGTGATATGTCGACATTATTTTTTGATATGTATATATAGACAACGTTAGTGGGCCTTGACTTTTCTAATTTAGTGGCGTAGAAATTATCAATATCCGTATCAAGAAAATATTAGATATGCCTGTTTTGCCACGTAAGCGGTAGAACACTCTATTCAGTGCTTGCCATGTATTTAGGTGAGCTCTATTGGTCTGTCTCATTGTCTTCTTCACCATTTCTTCCTTTTTTTTTTATCCTTTCATTTTTCTTGTTTTCTTTCTTTCCCTTTGGCCTGTGCCAGTACTCTACCATGGCCAGTCACAGGCAAGGGTCGCCTCGCTAGATCTGGTGAGGACTTGACCCTCACGGCCTGGGCGAGAGTCACTCTCGCCAAATCTGGTGGGGCCTACCCTCAAGGCCAGTGGTGAGGGCTTGACTCTCACGATTTGGGCGAGGGTGAGGATGAAAAATCAATGAGTGGACTGATGATGGAGGAGGAGCTGTCGGTGAAGAAGCGACCAAATAGCCACCAAATAGCCACTGGTGTTGAAGGCATCGGTGGAGTTGGTGGTGGGCCTGCAGTCGATGTGGAAGAAGAAGCATATAGGAGGGGGAGGAGGCAACAAGGAGAGAGAAGGAGAAGGAGGATAGAGACGAAGAGACAAAATCTGAAAAGCGAGCCTCACTCGAACAGACGATTAATCAGTAGAGTGTTGCACTATTTACGTGACGAAACCGGTCCACCTAATATTTTCCATGTGGTGGGATTTTCCCAAATTATTGGGCCATGTCTTTTGACACGTGTCTCTCCTCAAGTTAAAATAATTGGGTATTCCCTCCTGGACATTGAAAAAGTCTTGCGTGCTCAAGATGCATGTGAGCTCAGCCCAATGAAACCCATCGATCTAGCGGTGCGCTTGAATTGGGAATTCTCATTCACTTGGAGCATGCGATAATTGCTCTTGGACATCATTTTAGTACTTGAAACTCTATTTTAATTAGAATATTACCCGCTCGTTTCCGCAGTTGATACAAAATGTATATCGACCAAATGTCATCATAATTGTCGATTAAAGATAACAGTACATATACCGAAAAACTATGCATTTGTATTGATCATGCTGTTGTTTAGAGCTTAGGGGGACAAAACTTGTGTGTGGTTTATGCTCACGAGACAACTTTTATTTCCTATACCATTAAATACAAGTGGATTAGTGGACGGACTTATGTTTTGCGTAGCGAGGGCTCCTGCCTCACTTACTTCTTCGGACCAGCTTCGAATTGAGTTTTGGCCCCTTAGGCATACATAAGTCATACCTAGGGCAAATTGCCCTGTTCATGCATGATATTTCCAATGAGATTTATATTTCTCGCTCTCTCCCAAGTCCATGATTCTTAGGTCGACAATTTTGAGCAAATGTCATACTTTCTCTTAACATTACGAATGTACGAACCGGAAAGGATGTTGCACATCACGTAATCGTCTTTGAATGCTAAACAATCCGTAGCATTCTCTACAGTTGCCCAATTAAATATGCTAGGTATCCTTCCATATTGCACAAACATCCGTAGCATTCTCTATATTTCAGAATGGTTCGTAGACCTTTCAGGGTTTCACCCTTTCATAAAACTAGGGTTACTGCTCGTAACCATGCTGCTCTCTTCTCTTCTCCGTATAACCCGCTTCAAAAGCAAAAGCTCAGCCGCGGATCATGCAAGCGATCTCCTCTGAATCGAAACTTTAACAAGCAGACAAAATCAAGATCGGATCGACCCCATCAAATCCCGGCGCCACCTGTAACACACTCACCTCATATTTCGCCACGTACACCAGACTCGCATGCCAACTGTTAACCCTACACGGCGCTACAGAAGAGCCGCAACCCCCGCGCATGCATTGTATACCTTGCATCGCACAGGCAAAAGCTAAACCCTCCGCTTCCCTCTCTCTCTCTCTCTCTCTCTCTCTCTCTCTTCGTAGCTATATTCCAAAAGAGACGAGGATGAGCAGCTTCGACAGGTTCTACGGCGGCTGGCTGGAGCAGCTCCGCCACCTCTTGGACCAGCTGGCCGCCGCGCCCAGGCCCCCGACCACCGCCGACCACCACCACCAGCTCCACCACCTGGTGAGCAAGTTCATGAGCCACTACACGGAGTACTACCGGATGAAGGCCCTCGCGGTGGACTGCGACGTCCTCTCCGTCCTTGCCGCCCCGTGGATCACCGCCCTCGAGCGGTCGCTCCACTGGATCGGCGAGTGGCGGCCCACCACGGTATTCCACCTGGTCTACACCGAGTCGAGCATTCTGTTCATGTCCCACATCATCGACATCCTCCGTGGGTTCAAGACCGGTGACCTGGGGGATCTGTCTCCGAGCCAGTTCAGGCGAGTTCGCAAGCTTAATGAACAATTTTCTCTCTGCCCCTCTAAGGCTAGGATTTGAGTTTCTCCTAACTTAGGAAATCATGCGAACTTTTTGTCAAGATTATTATGGAAAATTTAGGTAGAATTACTTCCTTCGGACCTATTGAGTCATTTTAGGAATTACCAAATAAGACACAAAAACTGTAAGTGCATGTAATCCTTTTTTCATTAATATTCAAGATACCTACTATAGTGCAATTGATTGGGCGCACTGGGAGAATTTTAGCTTAGAAACAGGACAGGTCACCTGTTCGATGCCCTAGTGCGTGCAACACCTCTTACGTGTCTCATGGGCGCAGGCAACGGGTCTGACCAAAGAAGTATCTAATTTATGAAATTATTATACGAAGGAGCTCGGTTGGTGCATATTGTATTTTTCGCATTTCATGAGATTGACTCGATGATGACGACCCATTAGCATTTACAAATGTTCTGTGATTCTTGACAATATTCTTAGAAAGTTTCTAGGTTGCACACGTATACGTATATTTCTATTTCAATGAAATGCAATTGGATTGGATCTAAAATAGTGTAATTACATATATACTCCTTATAAGTTTGGCGATCTAATGGATATATATGCTCTAAAGTTTCTGCCAATATCTAGATTGTCAATTCCGTCAGTTTCTGTGTTGTGAAATCTGTCAATTGCTATCTAACGGAATGAAAAGTATTATGGCAGTCTTAATTGATTGAGATACTAGATTATTGTCTAACGGAAGGATTTTTATTTATGATATTTTGAACGGATCGACACATATATACGACATTCTTAACTTATTGATGTACTAGGTTGATTATCAGATGACTAATCGACACGTAGATTCTATATTCTTAACAGATATATATATATATATATATATACACACACACACACACACACAAGATCAATGACCGGACGATTGACATGTAAATCAATGTCTTGATAGGGGAGTGAGCGAGCTGCAATGCGACACGGTGAGGGAAGAGAACGCGATAACGGAGGAGCTGTCGGAGTGGCAGGAGGGCGTGAGTGACCTGATGGCGGTGAGCTCGAGCATGGAGGGGAAGATAGGGAAGCTGGGGGCGATCGTGAAAAAAGCGGACGACCTGAGGCTGAAGACGGTGAGGCAAGTGGTGGAGCTGCTGACGCCGCAGCAAGCCGTGGAGTTCTTAATTTCCGCGTCCGAGCTTCAGTTGGGGATCCGCAGCTGGGGCTTGAATCTCAGTAATGGTCCTCACTAACCTAAACAATAGAACCGTGGAGTTCATGGAGCTTGTCATAACATCGTTTTTGGATAGTCATCTCTTTTGCATGGTTGATGAATGTGGGGATGTTGCTTGCTGGTGCTTTGCTGTGGATTCAGCCAAGAAAACTCGACTGTCTGTTTGTCCTCCTTGTGAATATGACTTCGGGGGTGCCTCATTCATTCGAGTTTTAGCTTTCAATGGGAGTTGTTTTTTCCATTTTGTAACCTAATCTTGGTTAATCTGACAAAATTTTCTTTTATAGTATCCTCTTTTTTGTTTCCTTTTTCTCAAACCAGAATGCTTTCCGACTCGGCGTCATCTGGGCAAGGATGACTTAGCAAAAGAACAAACCAAATTGCTATGATCGAAGCAAAAGGCACGGCACGGCTTTGCCGAGGAAAAACGAAAAAGACAACCGAAAATAGGTAAACGAAAGGTAAAACGAACGGCGGCTTGTGCTTAGGGTTACGACTGAGGTTGAGGTGTTGGGATGGTAAGGGAGAAGCGACATGCATGGCGACACTTGTTGCTGAGTGTCCCACCTACGTGTTCCGCAACTGCACTCGGCAGAGCAAGAAATGTAATGCATGGCCACACTCACTTTTTTGCTGGTTTTCTTCTCCCCGCGGGTCTCGAGATGCTTAACCCCTCCACGTGTCCTCTAAAACCTAATCCTTTCCCTCCAGGTTTGCGCACGGTTCGAAACCCACCGTGGAATTGAACAGTATTTCGTGAGAAGAAAACTGAGCCGTTGTTGTCTTATCGTGAATCTCTGTTTTCTTTGACCCGGCCCGCGTAGTTCCTAGCTCGAGCCCATCACTTTCAAGAAGAGAATTCATCGTTATTTTCTTCAGCCGTGTTCTGAATCTCAACCCAAAAGTAGAAGTTCGTCTTTCATGAGACATCAACCTTTTTAGGCCCATCTTTATCTTCGCTTGTTTTTGCCTGGGTCCTCTTGTGCACCATTTTCTCTTCCCCTTTTCACTTTGCTTTTTCCCTTTTCCCCCTCTCAGATTCGGCTCTCCCATCTCTCTTTATTTTTGCAAGTTGATGATCTGTCTCTTATTAAGTTCTCATGGCGATAGTAGATTTTTAATGGCATACCAAATTGAATTGAAAAATGAAGGAGAGTAAAGGCATGCATATTGAAAAAGGAATGCACAGTGGGTTCGTTCAGAATTAGGAGAAGTAAAGAAACTGGAAACAGCTTAAGAAGATGAAGATGAAGATGAACAGGAATCAATCATTTGGCCTAGTCTAATCCTGTGCACAGTGCATGCCCAATGGATCCAAAGACATGCCCATGACATGAGAACCTCCTCGTTGACTCAAAACTCTTCAATGGGCACTCATAGATCCTCCATTCAAACTCGCTGGCCTAGTCTCAACTGTTCTTGTACCGCGTAAGGATAACTGTCAAGTTAAGAATAATAACAAGCAATCATTTTCTTATGCATCCTAGCATTATGCGAGAGGTGTCAAAAGAAGGAGAACATCTAAGGAAAGGCACTTCGGGGAGGGAGACTTGATTGCATGACCCCATTTGGTGTCGCTGGCCCCCTTTATTGGCTATCACGACCAGCATTAATTCGTCATTGACCTATCTGTTTCCAGCAACACTTCAATCGTCATTGATTCCGCTGGTGGTCACGCTTGGCTCGCCAATGGAGGCCGAGGGTTGCCAAGGGTCTAGGTTCGCTCATCTGGATAGACGATCGTCCGGATACATGCGGGTCTGGGTCACCGAGGTCATGTGACTCTCACCATCCCCTCTTTTATAATCTCTCCAACACACGCATTGCTTCTTATTTATGTTGGATTAGAGATAAGTTTAGTTTGTGTAGGTCTTCCTCTTCATCTTCCCAACGAAAATGGTTTTTTGGGATCGTGTTGGTTCCTCTGTTGCACCTTCTTTAACATGGGAATTTGACACGACCCTTAAAGCTTGCGATCGACTGTTTTTTATTGGGAAAAGTGCCCAAAGAGTCCTAAACCTTTTGCATTAGTGCCAATTTAGTCCTAAACCTTTTTTGGTGCCAATTCAGTCCTAAACCTTTTGCATTGGTGCCAATTTAGTCCTAAACCTTTTTTTGGTGCCAATTTAGTCCTAAACCTTTTAAATTGGTGCCAATTCAGTCCTAAACCTTTTGTTTTTGTGCCAATTTAGTCCTTCCGGTCAATTTTGACCGGAATTTGCTGACGTGGACGCCTGCCGGCCGGCGGCCGGTCACCGGCGCTGACGTGGCGTTGACGTGGACATATTAAATAATATTTTAATAAATTTTGAATTTTTCTGTTTTTTTTCCTTTTTTTCTTTTTTTTCACTTTTTTTTTTCTTTCTCTTCCTCTGGCTGGCGAGGTCGAGCTCGCCGGCCACTGGCGAGGGGAGGCTCGCCCTCGCCGCGGCCTCAGGCGAGGGTTTGAGCCTCGCCCGACCTCGCCCTGGTCGGGCGAGGCTCGAACCCTCGCCTGAGGCCGCGGCGAGGGCGAGCCTCGCCATGGTCGGGCGAGGCCCGACCTCGCCGGATCTGGCGAGGTCGAGCCTCGCCCGACCAGGGCGAGGCCGCCCTCGCCGGTGGCCGGCGAGGGCGAGCCTCCCCTCGCCAGTGGCCGGCGAGCTCGACCTCGCCGGCCAGAGGAGGAGAAAGAAAAAAAAAAGTGGAAAAAAAAGAAAAAAAGGAAAAAAAACAGAAAAATTCAAAATTTATTAAAATATTATTTAATATGTCCACGTCAACGCCACGTCAGCGCTGGTGACCGGCCGGCAGGCGTCCACGTCAGCAAATTCCGGTCAAAATTGACCGGAAGGACTAAATTGGCACAAAAACAAAAGGTTTAGGACTGAATTGGCACCAATTTAAAAGGTTTAGGACTAAATTGGCACCAATGCAAAAGGTTTAGGACTGAATTGGCACCAAAAAAAGGTTTAGGACTAAATTGGCACCAATGCAAAAGGTTTAGGACTTTTTTGGCACTTTTCCCGATTTTTATTTGTGATTTTACTTCATGAGAGTTATGCCAATGTTTGCACTGTTTCCCATTGATTTTTTTTTTTTTTTGGTTCAAAGTGTTTTCCATTGATTGAATAGGCATTAAAGTTAAACCAGATAAGCCTTATACTCAGAAGCAAAATGGGTTGAGACTTTACTCTCCCGGGTAAACTTCTCTGTTTGATTTCGGTATGAAAATGCCCAAATTTTCATTGGTTTTCCTTTTCATTTAATGAGTTTGACGAATTGGGTTTGAACGATTTGGTGAAACGTGTATGTGGTGGTGTGAGTTATATGAAGGCTAGTGAACTAGTGGCAAGGAAGAGTGATGCTAGTGCTAATGATTGAGTTCTTGATCTTGTCGGTTCAATGAGAACATTTTGCTTGTGGCAATAGAGGTTTCAATTTTGAGTGCCGGAATGTGACTGTGCAGAGGTGTTGCTTGTGGCAATAGAGGTTTCAATTTTGAGTGCCGGAATGTGATTGTGCAGAGGTGAGAGATCTTCGGAGCAGAAGTCGTTGTCGAGAGATTTCTTAATCTCAGAGTCACCTCCCCTAGCCTCTTCGATGGTTTGATCCTAGCCGGCGATTGATTTGCTTTAACAGGTTTGCTTCCACAATGGAGATGATGAACATTAGCCATGCCCTCTGTTGTCTTTTAAATACACAAAAAGTCACTTAAGCATATAGGGCATTTGCTCTGAGCAAATGTACCTTGAATCAAAGATTTTTGAAGAAATGACTTTGCATTTCCCCAATACTCTCCCAACCGTACCCATTATCATTTTCTATCATCTCTAAGTTCGTGATTGGGCAGGTCTCTATTCTCCTCAGTATCACCGTCCTGCAGGATTCAATTCCCGAAAATTAGCGGGGTTCCATCACGTAAACAAACGATACTTGAATGCTACAGCGTTTTGCGTTCTGACGAAGTGATGTCCGCAAGCATAGGAAAAGCTGCCATTACAAGGTTGCAGAGATACGACTTCCAAGTTTAACGTCCAAATTGCACAGGTAAAGGTTGCGTTTGCCATCTAAAGTGGATGGAACAGCAAAGTGTGAACCCTTACATGCCACCGTGTGTGCCATATCAATTGGAGGATAAACCATCGAGATCTAAACAGTCGACTGTCAAGGTCTTGAATTCTCAAGGAAGTCTCGACTCTTGAGCAAAGTGTAACGGGGAAAATCAGTCGTGTGGTGTGTTACTTTCCACTTCCCAAATTGAAAATTAGTAATCTAAATTTGGCCTAGACCACATGTAAGTTGTGCATATTATTGGCTTAATTATGCGAATGTCAGGGAGGATAATACCCACAAAGCCAAGATTGATATCCAAAGATGAATGAAATTACGGGACTCCACGTTTAAGTGATCCTTCTCTAAAAGCATCCATATATCACAAATCCCTCAGTGCAACTCTTCCTTTTTTCAGCCAATCCTACTACAGAAGGCCTTCAGATAACAAAAAAGAAACAAGCAAATTTATACTATGTTGTTCAGGCCATTCACTACTGACTATTCACAGTAACACCTAATTGCCTTTCAAGGTTGTGATAGTTGCTAACCTCTCAAAGCACCTGTGCACTGATATCTTGACAGGCGGTAGCATTATCTATTGTAGGTGTGTCAGCACCATTATCCTGCAAAAATCAAATCAAATCACTGGACTTTCAAGTATCCTAAAGAAATAAGACAGGGCAAGCCAAAAACAGAGATACAAAATATTTACCAGCGTATCAGCTGGTGGAACTGAAGATTGATTAAGAGCTTCCAGATCATTCGCAATGGATGGAAATTTATTAATATCCCAACCAAGAAGCTCGCATATAGCTCTTCCATAAGCCCTGTGAGCCCTCTTCTTCATCTTGACTATTGTTGTGGAATGCTGAAGTAGCCCAGTGCACCCCTTGAACCTCTTCCAAGGCTTCTTTCCAACACCAGCGCAAACCAAACAACCAAAATCGCCATCTCTATATTTACCATTGTAATAACTCCTCAGTTCAGCATTCTCTGTGAACAGCACAGTAAAGAACTTAACAATTTCACATTCACCGTCCTCATCCCCATGCAACACATCTTCGCTTTTATCGCCGTCATCTTCTTCCTCATCATCAGCCTCCTCATCACCGTCAGTATCTGAACCAGACATGCAATTGAAAAAAGCTTGGCAACTGTCAAGGACCTTTTGATGCCAAGTTTCGGGTTCTGCTTTTTCCTCAGCCGAAACCAAGTGAGACTTAAAAGGAGGCCACTCAGATGCTGCTATGCCAGCACGGTCTACAGGGCTTTCACAGGGCCATTTGATGCTGGACACTGGTGACGATACAGAATCCTGCACAACACAGTCATTTCATACTTAAGATCATGATGAAGAGCTTGACCGTAATATGAATTTACCAGAAGAATAGACTGGAGTATATCCGTTCAGATGATAAAAAAAAAAAAGAGAAATAGATATGAGCATCTTAATGACAAAATATTTGTTGGAGGTACTATCATCTGTTCATACATTGGCGTCCAGACAATTTATGGACATCAAAAATTTATCTGTACCGCCACCCTGTAGTGTTAAATTTAAGCAGATTAGAGAACTTCATCAAGCATCTCAAAGAAATTAGACAGGAAAAGCACCCGACTGAGCCAAAAACATACCTGCATATCACCTGACTGAACTAAAGAGTGACCAAGAGCTTCTGAAGTATTCTTAATTGGGGGCAAACAATCGATATCCCAATTGAGAACCTTGCAAATAGCCCTAGCATAGGCCTTGTGAGCCAGCTTTTTTATCTTCCATATAGTAGTGCAGTGCTGAAGAAGCCCATTACACCCCTTGAACCTCTTCCAAGGCTTCTTTCCAACACCAGCACAAACCAGACAACAGAAATCGCCATCACCATATTTACTCTCATAATATCTCTTTAATTCAGCATTCTCCATAAACAGCTTCATAAAGAACTTAATGACTTCACATTCCCCATCAACATCTCCATCCAAGAGATCATCTTCATCTTCATCATCATCATTTTCTTCTTCATCATCAGCCTCCTCATCACCATCACTTTCTGAACCAGATCTGCATCGGAAAAAAGCATGACAAGCCTGGAAAACCTTCTGATGCCACGTCTCGGATTCCTCTTTCACCTCAGTCAAAACTGAGTGACTTGATAGAGATTTAAAGGGACGCCATCCTGATTCTGCTGTGGCAGAACTGTCAACAAGGTTTCCACAGGGCCATTCAGCACTGGAGGTTGGCAATGGTACAGAATCCTGCACACGATGGTTATCATATATTTCAAGGATACGACGAAGAACTTGTTCTGATAGCAATTCACCCTAAAAAAGAGGAATTAGAAAATTACCTAACAGAAGTATAGTAGCCTTATCATATTTCGCTCAAAGCATTTATAGACAATATACAAGCGTCTTAAGGAGAAAAATAGCTAATTGTCGCATTATTAGTTTGCTCTTCCAGATCTTGAGTTGTAAATTCTTATAGTGACCTAAAGCAGAACTAAGCACGTATTTTCATCTCACCATTGTGGTTCTTGTTGTTGCTAAATGAAAAATGCAAGTCACATTTCGATTGTTATGTACATTTAATCAGTAATGCAGGTAAATGGATTTCAGTAGACAGCAATGTCATTGCCCCTAATAATATCTAAATTCTGAGTTTTGTCACAATCATCTTGAAGAAAACTGTAGCAATTTCTCTTCATCAGCTCTGGCATCTATGCTTTCCCTGTTTAGATTTTTTATGCCCAGGGAATCATCTTCTTTGGCAGCAGTCCGCCAATTTATGGAAATTCTTCAATACACATCAGACACTTAAAATGAGCAAGTCGTGCGAGAGGACTTCCATAACCAAAAACAAAACCTTCTCTCTTACCGGGCCATCTGCCTTCCCTTCTCCATTGATCCCTGGTATTGAAATTTCCTTGTCATAATTTTCAACAGACTTTGCAGCGGTATCTTCCTCACAAACTGTCTGCAATCCATAACAAAGGACACATTAGCAAATATAGCATCAGAGTAATATCGACAATAACCAGCCTCAAGGAACATCGAGTTCAATGACATTCTCAAAGTGAGTAATCGTTATGTGTAACCAATGACCTCACGAATCATCAACTCATTGACATTCTGAATTACATCATTGCTTGTTTTCCGCCCAAATTGACCATTTTTTGTCCCTCCCACAAGCTACATTGTCCGCATCTTCCTTATTAACACCAGCATTTTCCTTAATCTCATTCTCACCCTACATATATCGTAGATACTCTAACAACATAGCTCCCAAGCATCCAAAAACCAAAATAACACAAGAATTAGCCCAATACCTGCAATAAACTCGGACCGGGCAAAGATCGACTCAGCCGCTTGCCCTTCTCTACAATAAGAGGCAATCTCCCAACATCCCAACCCATGACTCTACAAATGACCAAGCCAAAAGCCCTATGAGCCCGCCTCTTCTTCGTCTTGGATATATTAATCGAATGCTGCAAAACCCCACAACAGTTCTTAAACTTCCTCCCACTCATCTTACCCCCTTGCGCGCCACACACAAAGCACCAAAAGTCCCCACTCTCGTGATTCCTCTCGTAATACTCCCTCAACTCCTCATCCTTCACAAACACGTCCAACAGAAACTTGTACTCCTCACTCTCCTGTAACCCGCCATTATCGCCCTCCGCACGATCATCCTCCATTTCATCTCCGTCTCCATCGTCCTCCCCCTCCTCGCCATCCGAATCGCCGGCTCTCGCAAACAATCCGCGGCATCTCTCCAGAGCCCTCTGCTGCGTCACCCGCCCGGCGATCTCGGCTTGCTCCTCGGCGGAGGCGGGCGGGGACGTTTGGCCGGAATCGGGCTCCTTCTGCTTCGTCGCGGGCCATGCGGGATAGGGCTGAGAGATGGGTTCCTCCGGGCACGGCCATTCGTTCTCCGGCTGCTTCGGTTCTTCGCCATCCTTGCGCTTCTTGCGCTGCCTCTTCTTCTTCTTCTTCTTCTGCTTCTCCTGGGCGGCGTCCGAGTTCGGTTTCTCGAAAGGCGCGGGGCTCGAAACGGGGATGGCCCGCGACCGAGGGCGGTCGGAGAGAGGAGGGTTCGGAGGAGGAGGAGGGCCCAGGTGCCACAGGGAGTGGAGGTAGACAACCTCGTCCCTCAGTCTCCGCTCGAAGGGATCGCCCATCGTCGGAGGAGGAGACGATGAAAGGCGTGATTTTTTTTCCGTTTCCTTCGACGTCGGCGAGAGAGGTTCTTCAAGGAATTCCGCCTCGTCTGGTCGGGACTCGTGCGCATCGCACCTGGGAAACGGGAAACTCCATGGCTTCGAACGACGGGAATCGAACGACGGAACGGAGATCGATGAAGTCAAGAAATTTAAAGCTTAAAATTTGCATTGGCAGTTTTGGGCGTGACATCCCTCCTTTGTATGTACAAGTTACCGTATGCCTAGCTAGTAGCTAGTAGCTACTATGAGCATATCTATAGTTTGAGCACTATAGATGTGCTTGCAATTTGCATGGGTGTGTGGAACTTTTGGCATTCTTCAAGATTAGTCTCCTTTGCTTAGTTGTCCTCTATGAGTCTAATTCCTTGGCATCGCGATCCCCCGCGACGGGTGTGTGAAACTTTATGCGCTCGTGAGGATTGCACGAGGAGAGGCTTGCTTCGGTAGGGATCGAGGAAGAAGAAAACGGAAGAAGCCCTAATCAGGATTCGATTTGGGGATTTCATGCATTTTTCACCCGATTGCAATTCTTGTACAAAATTGTCCCCATTTTAGTCGTTAGAGGTGAAGATTTGGCTGGCCGGCAAATTCAAACCCTTATTTGAGACTAGCTTAACTATTTCAGGCCTTTATTTGAGACATGATCCACTTTGGACATTTTTTTTTTAAAATGACCCCCATTTCGGGCTTTTATTTGAAATTTTCCCTCGCCGAGAAGATAGACTAATTTATAAACGTGACTATAAGTGTAACTAATTCCTTTGCTTCGTGATCCGAATGATTTTTTTCCAAAAAATTGACACGAATTTTAAAAGCGAGGATATCTGCTTATAAAATATTCGATTTGTTAGGTAATCTTTGAAGATATCGAATTTTAGTTATCAACGATATATAATGTGCAATTTTATTTTTTTTTTCTATATTAAAATGAGGTAATGGTGATTTTTTTACGGAAGGTGGACATCAAATTGAAAAATTGGCACCCCGATTACCTGTGCGGGCTCATCCCCGAGGAATGGTAGCGGATCCTCGGTTACCAAAAAAAGAATTGAAAAATTGGCTATATTTATAGTATAAGATAAATGTAGATAGCAACGATTGTTATACTCAATCCCAATTAATTGTACAGGAGCATGTCATCTAGCTCCCTAGCAATTCATTTTAGTGCTTACTCTTAGAATCCTGAAGATTCGGAAACAAATGGATAAATGTATGGGTGAGCTAAAAAAACTGCCCGGACTGGGAACTGTCTAGATTGGATTAGACCGAACCAATCCTGAAAGTGAGTCATCGTATTCCAATTGACGCCCCTCGCTCTTTGCTAGTGCTAAAAATGGCCGTTTTACTGCATACTTGACAATCGCGTGCCCACAAGGCAAATTTGTGCGAAATTTCCATTCGCACAAACGAGCTCGATCTATTTTAGTTCCACCGAAAAAGTCGAGTCTTGTAAAGGACGCCACTCGACAAGTGAGATTCTATTTCGGGGGTGGTGTGACTAGGGGGAGTGCAACTGGACCGGATTTACCCGGAAACCGGATCAACCCACCCGAAAAACAGGTTCGGGAACCAGTTCTAACAAGAACCGGTCCGGGTACCGGTTCCATTTTTCGGGAACTGGTTAGAACCGGTCTGGTTTCCGGTTCCAAGTAAAAACCAACCCAAATTTGTTTTAGAACCGGTTTTGAGATAATGTATAAAAAAGTAAAAAGCCTATATCACGTTACCATACTTCACCTGTTTTAGAACCGATTTTCGGTTTAATATTGGAATATGTTTCACAACTATGAGTGAAACAGCACGGCCCTTAAAGTCATCTAAATATTGTGTGATTCAAATGAGAAATATAGACATTTTTCTAATGAAAGCATATGCCTTATCACTAAGTCTCTTGATTTTTCTTTCAAGATATTTCATTCGGAAACAGAAGTGAGGAGTTATCTCATCATGGCACAAAATAAAGAGCTAAACATGTTGAATAAATTCTATGGAAATGTAACTCTTAAAGATTTATGCGATTGGACTATGCATTGTCACATAGTGCTTTTGGATTGTTGATTTTGATGGATTGTAATTTCAATTGCTCATTTTGGGGATTGTTACTTCTGGCGGATAGTGGTTTTTGTTATTCATCTTTTATTTTAAATTGTTTCATTGCTACCTATATTATTTTGCTAGAAAAAAATGAAACCTATAAAAGGAACAAAAAAAAATAGGTTCTCGGGTAGACCCTGAAATCGGATCGGAAAAACAGGGTTGGTTTCAAAACATGATCTAAGAAAAACAGGGTTGGTTTCAGGTTCCAAAAATTGAGAACCGATTATAACAGGGTTGGTTTCAGATTTTAGGTCCGGACCTAACCTACCCTGGAACCGATCACCCCTAGGTGTGACTTAGAGACATCGTTGAATACATCTCGACCTCATTTTACACTTTTGTTGCTTAACCTTGGAGGCGAAGGACAAAGAGAATGGATTGGGAAAAGGAAATGGAGTATCAAAGACCAGACCAAGAGAATAGAGATAGAGAAAGAAATTGGCTTGAGAGAGAGCCCAGGTTTCGAATTTAAGGCTTTGAAAGGACGGATGCGGAAGGAGGAAGGCTCGACTGAGGACATCATGGATTGAGAAGACCCTAAGGAGACGATTATTACACACAAGTATTGGGGAATGAAATTTGTGTATTTTTTTAAGATTTTAAGGTTTTACATCGAGATTACTTCAAGAACCTACTCATTGACTGAGATTTTAAGGTTTTACATTGAAAGGAGGAGGACTCAACTAAAGACATCACGGATCAAGAGGAACTTGAAGTGGCTAACTTAATTTCAAATAAGAGCCCGGCTCACCAGCCAACTAAATCTTCGCCGGTGCATAGCACACGCATCTCACCTTCCACTTTCCAAGCCATGGTCGGGGGCATTTTTCCTTTCTTTTTGTTTGTCTTTCTTATTTTCAATGTTCATCTTCATTTTCATCCTTCGTCTGTCCTTCCGCACCAATGCAGAGCCACTTCCGGTGCCCGAATCCTTTATCAATGAGAACACCATCAATGCCATCGAATCCTTTACAATGTCGCTTAATTGCACATGTTACTATGTCGTCCTCAATGGCCACTCGTACATGCGAACTCCCCAATCCCTCCCTTCGATTCCATCTTCCATCTTCACTGAGAAAAAACCATGCTGCACACATAGCACTGCTCGGATGCACAGGCTCGATGAGCCGTCGAGCCCCAACCGGCACACCACAGCGGTGCCGTAGAAGAGGACGGCCATTTTGATCACCGGTGATGAGTAGGTGGGGTCTATTGGAATCCGGTGATTCGTTTCCCGGAGGTATTTTGACGGACGTCACGGTCTGAGCTAATCCATTTCAATTTGTCTATCACTTAGGTAACAAATGAAAGAAATTCCGCTTTTTTTGGATTCCTTGCGGATCCCGTTATTGATTTCCTCTATTGCTGAACTTTCTACGGTGACCAGATTTACTTCCTCTATTGATGAACTTTCTTCGTTTGCATCACCTTTCCATTCCGCTCCTAGCGATGAGTTTGCATTGTTTTCCACTCCACCGGACGAAGTCTTCAAGAGAAAGTTCAACTTTGAAGCAAAAGCAATCCCTCAACCACCACCACCATCCATGGCTTCCTCTCTCTTCTTCTTCCTCCTCATCATTTTCCTCTCTCTCTCCTCTCCCTCCGCGGCGAACGTCCACCGGACCAAGCTCCTCTGGTCGTCCCTCATCTCCGAACCCGGGCTTCACGCCAACTCCACCCCCTCGCCCACTCGCTACTTCGAAGTCACCAGGCCCATCAAGCTCCCCGACACCAAGCCTTGCTCGTACCTGATCTTACAACACGACTTCGCGCACACGTATGGCAAGCCCCCGGTTCTCGCCAATTACACCCCTCCATCGAGTTGTTATTCACATAAATTCGCAAAGGTCGTGCTGGAATGGAGCGCCACTTGCAAAGGCAGGCAATTTGACCGGATTTTCGGGGTTTGGCTTGACGGGGTCGAGCTTCTCAGGAGCTGCACTGCCGAGCCGAGAGCTACGGGAATGTTTTGGAGTGTCAAGAAGGACATTACCAGGTACTATTCGTTGCTCATGAAGAACGGTACTCTTGCCGTTTCTCTTCGCAATGTTGTGGATGCCACCTATACAGGGGTTTACCATGTCAAGTTAAAGTTTCATTTTTACCCTGTTGATGACGAGCATTTGGCGGGGGATGTGGGAAATTCGAGGGATTCGGTACCTGGGTATGGTTCGAATGCGGATTTGATCTTGCCCATTTCGAGAAACCTGCCGCTGAACGATGGGTTGTGGTTTGAAATCGAGAATGCTACGGATACTGAGACGAAGGAGTTCAGAGTTCCCCTGAATGTTTACAGGGCAGTGCTGGAGGTTTATGTGTCTTTTCATGAGAATGATGAGTTTTGGTATGGGAATCTCCCCAATGAGTACATTGAGGCCAATAATCTTACCGGAGTAGCTGGGAATGGCCCTTTTAGGGAGGTTCTCGTGAGTCTCGACGGTGTGGTAGTCGGCGCGGTTTGGCCTTTCACGGTGGTATACACCGGAGGGATCAATCCTCTTTTGTGGAGACCCATCACTGCCATTGGGTCGTTTAATCTCCCTACATACGATATCGAGATCACGCCCTTTCTAGCGAAGATATTAGACGGAAAGCTCCATGAATTTGGCTTCAGTGTCACGAACGCTTTTAATGTGTGGTACATTGACGCCAATCTGCATCTTTGGCTGGATGATAAGAGCACCAAAACTGCAGGGAAGCTTCTGACCTACAATTGCATGCCTCTGGCTGTTTCTTCGGTGGTGGATTTTAAGGGCTTTGATGGGAAGTTTTCGACCGGGGTCAGCCGGTCCATATCGTCCCGGGGATGGGTGAAGTCATCTTATGGGAAAATCAAGACCACTTGGAAGCAAGAATTTAATTACAGTAACGTGATGGTCACGGGGAATCATGCGAATCTGCAAATTATCAACCAGCTGATCCATTTCAACGACCGCCTTCATGCTAAGAAGCGGTCCTCCACCCTTGCATCCATTCGAGTGCGCAGAGATTTCCCGTTCTATCTATACTCCAACAGTGTGGATCAGGGAAACGGCACTTCCTTATCCGTCGCGAACTTTTCGATGGCTTTTAATGAGAAAAGGCGCAAGGATTCCGGCTCTAAGCTCTCGAGGAGTTCGCTGAGCAATGTGCAGACCGGGCAGGGCAACATGACCGTGAAGAATAACTTGGTGGCCAGCGGGTTCGGCAGCACTCAGCAAGTGTACAAGTATCGCGGCAGCGAACTCTGCTACTACAGAAATGTGAGCAGTTCAAATTACACAATTCTTCACGACCACGTTGTCAAGAAATGTAAGAAAGCAGCAGAGCCTCGTTAACATCCCAAGCTTTCATTTTTTTTTTCCTTAATAGAGTCACTATATATATATGGAGTAGTTTCATTTCTTTGGCCCCGGCATTGCTGCATAGTATCCAGCTCGAAGCCGATTTCAAGTAGTCATGCTCTTCCCATGTCGTGAAACTTTTAACAACGGTCTCCATTGACGGAAGGTAAGTGTGCCGCACGTGCACAAGTTGAGAAATTTTTTATGCCAAACAAAAGTTTAACGTAAATGTGTCACGATCGGCATAGTTTGGATTTTTTCGGTGGCTTTTGCCTCTATTTTAATGTTCATTTTCAATGGATTTGTTTGGGTATTTAAGGAAGAAAAAGGAGCAATTAATTATCTAAAAAAAGTAGTACCCTCTTTCTTCTATTTAACTAATTCCTTTGAATAGTCATCTGAATTTTTCTTTCCAAAAATCGACATGAATTTTAAAAGCCGGGATATGCGCTTGTAAAATAGTAGATTTGCTTGGTAATCCTTTGGAGATATCGGGTTTTAGGCATCAATAATATATATGTGCTATTTTTTTTTTCTGTATTGAAATGAGGTAACGGTGTTCTCGTTGCACGGAAGGTAGACATCAAATCGAGAAATTGGCTTTATATATGTTATAAGATAAATATAGATAGTGTCGATTATTATATTCAATCCCAAATAATTGACTACAGGAGCATGTCATCTAGCGCCCTAGCAATTCATTTCAGCGTCTATTCTTAAAACTCTTAAGAATAAAGGAAACAAATAGATGCATGAGAAGTTTCCGGCGCGGAATGAAGGAGCATATTAGGTCGCGTGCTACTTTTCAGGCCATGGTCTGGAGCATTTTTTTCTTTCTTTCTTTCTTAATTCCTATCTATTAATAAGTTTCATTTCCTCTATTAATAAACTTTCTTCGATTTTCAAGCAGCCGAAAAGTCTTTTTCTCTCCCTCCCTCTTCACTTTGTCGGCTTATTCAACCTTCCGTCGTGGGGAGGGTTTGAGCTAGTCTCAATCTCCCCTCTCTCTTTTTTTTCTTGATTTTGTTTGCGGTTTCTCGTCTTTTTTTTTTTCCTTATTTTCTCTTCCCTCCATATCTAGGTTTGGGAGCTTTTATTTACTGGTCCAGTTTTAAATCCGAGAGTTTAAAATTTAATCAGTTCTAAATAAAGGAGCTATTCTCTCCGGATTTAAATTTAGGAGTTTAATAATGTTTTCGGAATTCAATATCTATGCCCTATCCATGTAGAGGGCTTATACCTCTAATGGTGATCGCATAAGCTCTGGCATCTCGCTAAATTATGAATATTTGCTATTCCAAAATTTAGATCTAATATTGTCTTCGCACGACAATAGTGTAGAGAAGCTAAATCTACGTGTGCATCATTATCTGGTAATGCCGTAGTTATTGGAAAAAAAATTTCGGTGTGTACTTATCACCAACGATCATACAAGATCCATTGGTCAATCAGCCAGTTAGTTTGCTTAACAGATCCATTCTTGTGGAAGAAGTGTGTGCTTAACTATGCTGGTATTCTGTTGATCCTTCTTATTTTTCATATGCTTCAATTTTCTTTGCGATGAAAATCTATGTAATTTTTTTTATCGGTGAACTCTACATACTTCTCATATATCATTTTGAGCGAGCAACGAATATAATTTTCTTACGACAAAAATCAAACCCTTCTTCGACTTCGGCCCTGTTTGGTTCAGCATTTGAATACTGCTTTGGGACTCTAAAGTCCCTTGAGCAAATGTAAAATTGTTTGGCAAGCTTTGAGGAGATGCAATTGCATCTCCAAGGGCCTTGGGCTGAATGGAGGAGCCTTAGAGAAGATGCATTTTCGAGATGCAACTTCACTGTTCATCGAGCGACTATTGTTCATCTTCTTCAAGCTTTGGGTCGAGCGGCCAGCAATTGCCACCCGAGGGGTAGCGCAACCCCAACGATCGTCACCTGGGGTTGCCAGTTGCTCGCCTGGGTGGCGAGACCCAAGCTAGTCTCGTGACCCAGGGCGTCGCCCAAGGTTTGGCGACCCCAGGCGGTGGTCACGCAACCTAGGTGACGCCACCTGAGGTCGCCGGATCTCAGGCTTCGCCTAGGTTGCGCGACCAGGTGGTGCTTGAGGTCGCGCGACCTCAGGCCGTCTCTCCTGAGGTTAGGTGGTGGTGGCCAGCAACCAGATCTGGCTGGCGGTGGTGATCGATGGGTGACCTCCACTGAGATTGCTTTTTTTTTTTCTCTTTTTTTTAAATATCAGCAAAAGTCTTTTACATAATATAATTTTTATCAAACAATATTTAGGTTAAAGTTGCTTTCAAATGTGATTTTAAAATGCACATTACCAAACACTATTTGTATTTCGAAAAACTATTTTGACTAAAAGGACTGCGCATTTTGCTAAAGGCATTCCTCAAAAGGCGAACCAAACGGCCCTTCATCACCTTCCTTTCCACCCCATTTGTTTGATTTTTGATTCCATTACTTGTACAAGTACAACGCATGCTCCAAGAAAACGTTCCATATGCAAAAGCAATCCTTCAACCACCATCCATGCCTTCCTCTCTCTTCTTCCACCTCCTCATTCTCCTCTCTCTCTTCTCTCTCTCCACCGCGAACGTCCACCGGGCCAAGCTCCTCCGATCGTCCCTCGTCTCCGAACCCGCACTTCACGCCAACTCCACCCGCTCGCCCACTCGCTACTTTGAAGTCACCAAGCCCATCAGGATCCCCGAGACCAAGCCTTGCTCGTACCACATTTTACAACACGACTTCGCATACACGTATGGCAAGCCCCCGGTTCTCGCCAATTACTCCCCTCCATCGACTTGTTATTCACAGACATTCGCAAAGATTGTGCTTGAGTGGAGCGCCACTTGCAAAGGCAGGCAATATGACCGAATTTTCGGGGTTTGGCTTGGTGGTGTTGAGCTTCTCAGGAGCTGCACTGCCGAGCCGAGAGCTACAGGGATTTTTTGGAGGGTCAAGAAGGACATTACCAGGTACTATTCGCTGCTCATGAAGAACGGTACTCTTGCCGTTTCTCTTGGCAATGTTGTGGATAGGACCTATACAGGGGTTTACCATGTCCAGATAAAGTTTCATTTTTACCCTGCCGATGACGAGCATTTGGTGGGGGATGTGGGAAATTCGAGGGATTCGGTACCTGGGTATGGTTCGAATGCGGATTTGATCTTGCCCATTTCGAGAAACCTGCCGCTGAATGATGGGTTGTGGTTTGAAATCGAGAATGCTACGGATACTGAGACGAAGGAGTTCAGTGTTCCCCTGAATGTTTACAGGGCAGTGCTGGAGGTTTATGTGTCTTTTCATGAGAATGATGAGGTTTGGTATGGAAATCTCCCCAATGAGTATATCGAGGCCAATAATCTTACCGGGGTAGCCGGGAATGGCCCTTTTAGGGAGGTCCTCGTGAGTCTCGACGGTGAGGTAGTTGGTGCGGTTTGGCCTTTCACGGTGGTATACACAGGAGGGATCAATCCTCTTTTGTGGAGACCCATCACTGGCATTGGGTCGTTTAATCTCCCTACATATGATATCGAGATCACGCCCTTTCTAGCGAAGATATTAGATGGAAAGCTCCACGAATTTGGCTTCAGTGTCACGAATGCTTTGAATGTGTGGTACATTGACGCGAATCTGCATCTTTGGCTGGATGATAAGAGCACAGCAACTGCAGGGAAGCTTCTGACCTACCAGTGTATGCCTCTAGTTGTTTCTTCGATGTTGGATTTTAAGGGCTTAGATGGTAAGTTTTCGACTGGGGTCAGCCGGTCCATATCGTCCAGTGGATGGGTGGAATCATCTTATGGGAAAATCGTGACCACTTGGAAGCAAGAATTTAATTACAGTAATGTGATGGTCAAGGGGAATGACGGGAATCTGCAAATTATTAATCAGCTGATCCATTTCAATGACAGTGTTGATGCTACGAGCCCGTCCTCCACCCTTGCATACATCCGAGTAGACAGAGATTTCCCCTTCTATCTATACTCCAACAATGTGGATCAAGGAAATGGCACTTCCTTATCTGTTGCGAACCTTACGTTTGCTTTTAATGAGAAAAGGCATAAGGATTCTGGCTTCAAGCTCTCAGGAGGTTCACTGAGCAATGTGCAGAAGGGGCAGGGTTACATGACTGTGAAGAATAACTTGGTAGTCAGTGGGTTGGGCAGTACTCAGCAAGTGTACAAGTATGATGGCAGCGAACTCTGCTACTTCAGAAATGTGAGTAGCTCAAATTACACAATTCTTCATGACGACATTGTCAAGAAATGTAAGAAAGGAGCATGAGTCTCGTTATGCATCCAGAATCGACAGATGGTGGCCTACTCGTACTCTTATCTGATTTAACCACGTGGGAATGGTTCAGACCTTCTTGTCATCTCATCTTTCAGCTTCTTTATGTGCCCGAAATAAAGACTATTGAAAATCAGTATCAATGTATCGTGACCTCCTTTGCTTTTAATTAGGCAATTGAAATTTAGATGTCAACAATATATCGTCAAGCACTTTTGTGAGTATTCTTTAAAGCTCTCGTCAACATCCCGAGCTTTTAGTTTCTTTTCCTTAATAGAGTCACTATATGGAGTAGTTTCGATTATGTGGCCCCGGCATCGCTCTATGGTATCCAGCTCAAAGCCGAATTTAAACATTGAAGTTGATCAATAGTCGTGCTCTTCCCATGGCCTGAAAATTTTAATTGAGTAAGCTTTTTACCGTCTTTATTGATGGAGCTTTAACGGAGGGTAAATATATCACATAAGTACAAATTTGAGATGTTTGTTGCCACAGAAAAAAAAAGTTTGGGATAATTATGTCATTGTTAGCGTAGTTTGGGGTTTTCGGTGGGTTTTGCCCCTATTTTAATGTTCGTTTTCAATAGATTTGTTTGGGTATTTAAGGAAGAAAAAGGAAGAATTAATTATCTAAAAATGTAGGAACCCTTTTTCTTTTATTTAACTAATATCTTCGCATACCCATCCCAATGATTTTTTTCCCAAAAATCAACATGAATTTTAAAAGGTAGGAATATGCGCTTGTAAAATAGGAGATTTGTTAGATAATCATTGGATATCCGATTTTAGTCATTAACAATATATATATATATATGTGCTATTTGTTTTTTATATGTATTAAATGAGGTAATGGTGTTTTTGTTGCACGGAAGGTGGCCATAAAATTGAAAAATTGGCTATATATTATAAGATAAATATAGATAGTGTCGATTATTATATTCAATATATTAAGATAAATATAAATAATGTCGATTATTATATTCAATACCATATAATTAACAACAGAAGCATGTCATCTAGCCCCCTAGTAATTCATTTTATTGTTTATTTTTTAAACTCGTAGAAAAAAAAAGGAAACAAATAAATAAATGGGAAGTTTCCGGCACGGCACGAAGGAGCGTGTATCTCACGTGCTACTTTTCAAGCCATGATCGGGAGCATTTTTCTTTTCTTCCTTTCTAATTGTCTTTCTTATTTTCTGTGTATTAATAAGCTTCATTTCCTCTCTTAACAATAAGCTTTCTTCGGCTTGCAAGCAACGGAAAAGTCTATTTCTCTCCCCCTCTCTCTCTCCTCTCTTCTCCTTCCCCGGCTTCCTCAAACCTTCAGTCATGGGGAGGGCTTGAGCTCGTCTCAATCTCCCCTCTCTATTTTGTTGATTTTGTTTGAATTTTCATGTTCTTTTCTCTTATTTTCTCTTCCCTCCCGATCTAGATTTGGGAACTTTTATTTACTGGTCTAGTTCCATATCTAAGAGTCTGAAATTTAGTCGGTTCTAAATACGAGAGCTATTCTCTCCCGATTTAAATTTAGGAGTTCAATAATTCTTTCGAAATTCGATACCCTATGCTTTATCCGTGCAGGGGGCCTATGCCTTCGGTTTCAATAGTGATCGCAGGAGTTTTGGCGTCTCGTTAAATTACGAATATTTGCTCTTCTAAAATTTAGATATGATATTATCTCTGTACGACGATGGTGTAGAGAAAGCCGAACCTAAACGCGCACCGCCAATTGGTAATGCTGTAATTATTAAAGAAAAATTTCCGATGTATGTTTATCACTGACGATCATGCGAGATGCACCGATTAGTTTGCTTAATGGATTTATTATTATAGAAGGAGTGTGTGCTTAATTATGCCGGCACTCTGTTAATTCTTCTTGTTTTCTGAATTTGGTTTTGTTTTGTAGTATTCTGGGCTTTGTCCGCTTTAATTTCCGTTCTTTGTATCAATCTTTGCAACGAAAACCTATGTACTTCTTCTAGGTATCATTTTGAACGAGCAATGAATACAATTTTCTTTCTATCAAAAAAAAAAAAAAACACAATCTTCTGCGACTTCATCACCTTCCCTTCCACTCCCAGTCATGGGTTTGACTTTTGATTCCGTTACTTGGACAACGCATTGTTTGCTACTCGACCAGACGAAGACCCCAAGAAAGAGTTCAATATTGAAGCAACAGCAATCCCTCAACTCCCAGTCATGGCTTCCTCTCTCTTCTTCCTCCTCCTCCTCCTCCTCCTCCTCTCTCTCTCCCCCCTCTCCACCGCGAACTTCCACCGGACCAAGCTCCTCCGATCGTCCCTCATGTCCGAACCCGAACTCCACACCAACTCCACCGACTCGCCCACTCTCTACTTCGAAGTCACCAAGCCCATCGAGCTCCCCGACACCGTACCTTGCTCATACCTGATCTTACAACACGACTTCGCATACACGTATGGCAAGCCCCCGGTTCTCGCCAATTACAACCCTCCATCGGGTTGTTATTCACAGAAATTCGCAAAGATTGTGCTTGAGTGGAGTGCCACTTGCAAAGGCAGGCAATATGACCGAATTTTCGGGGTTTGGCTTGGTGGTGTTGAGCTTCTCAGGAGCTGCACTGCCGAGCCGAGAGCTACAGGGATTTTTTGGAGTGTCAAGAAGGACATTACCAGGTACTATTCGCTGCTCATGAAGAACGGTACTCTTGCCGTTTATCTTGGCAATGTTGTGGATAGGACCTATACAGGGGTTTACCATGTCCAGATAAAGTTTCATTTTTACCCTGCCGATGACGAGCATTTGGTGGGGGATGTGGGAAATTCGAGGGATTCGGTACCTGGGTATGGTTCGAATGCGGATTTGATCTTGCCCATTTCGAGAAACTTGCCGTTGAATGATGGGTTGTGGTTTGAAATCGAGAATGCTACTGATATTGAGACGAAGGATTTTCGTGTTCCCCTGAATGCTTACAGGGCAGTGCTGGAGGTTTATGTGTCTTTTCATGAGGATGATGAGTTTTGGTATGGGAATCTCCCCAATGAGTATATCGAGGCTAATAATCTTACTGGGGCGGATGGGAATGGCCCTTTTAGGGAGGTTCTCGTGAGTCTCGACGGTGAGGTGGTCGGTGCGGTTTGGCCTTTCACGGTGGTATACACGGGAGGGATCAATCCTCTTTTGTGGAGACCCATCACTGGCATTGGGTCGTTTAATCTCCCTACATACGACATCGAGATTACGCCCTTTTTAGCGAAGGTATTAGATGGAAAGCTCCATGAATTTGGCTTCAGTGTCACGAATGCTTTGAATGTGTGGTACATTGACGCGAATCTGCATCTTTGGCTGGATGATAAGAGCACAGAAACTGCAGGGAAGCTTCTGACCTACCAGTGTATGCCTCTAGTTGTTTCTTCAGTGTTGGATTTTAAGGGCTTAGATGGTAAGTTTTTGTTTGGGGTCAGCCGGTCCGTATCGTCCAGTGGATGGGTGGAGTCATCTTATGGGAAAATCGTGACCACTTGGAAGCAAGAATTTAATTACAGTAATGTGATGGTCATGGGGAATGACGGGAATCTGCAAATTATTAATCAGCTGATCCATTTCAATGACAGTGTTGATGCTACGAGCCCGTCCTCCACCCTTGCATCCATCCGAGTAGACAGAGATTTCCCCTTCTATCTATACTCCAACTATGTGGATCAAGGAAATGGCACTTCCTTTTCTGTTGCGAACCTTACGTTTGCTTTTAATGAGAAAAGGCATAAGGACTCTGGCTTCAAGCTCTCAAGTGGTTCACTGAGCAATGTGCAGAAGGGGCAGGGTTACATGACTGTGAAGAAAAACTTGGTAGTCAGTGGGTTAGGCAGTACTCAGCAAGTGTACAAGTATGATGGCAGCGAACTCTGCTACTTCAGAAATGTGAGTAGCTCAAATTACACTATTCTTTATGACGACATTGTCAAGAAATGTAAGAAAGGAGCAGAGTCTGGTTATGCATCCAGAATCAACAGATGGTGGCCTTCTCGCACTCAGAGGGTTTATCTGATATAACCACATGGGGATGCTTTATAACTTCTTGTCATCTTATCTTTCATCTTCTTCATGTGCCCAAAACAAAGACCATTAATCAGTATACATGTCATGAAGCACTTTTGTGGGTATTCTTTGGAGCCCTCGTCAACATCCCAAGCTTTATTTTCTTTTCCTTAGAAGAGTAACTGTATGGAGTAGTTTCATTTCTGTGGCCCCGGCATTGCTGGATGGTATTCAGCTCAAACCAATTTCAAATGTCGAAGTTGATCAGTAGTCATGCTCTTCCCATGTCGTGAATTTTTTCACTGAGCAGGTATGATGATCTGTGTTAGCTCAAAAATGCAATTTCCATGCCAATCGGCCTACATGGTATATATGGTCCTATCTGGTCTATGTTGATGCCTCCTTTATTCATCTAAATTCAAGCAAGCAAAAAGGGGAAAAATAAGTATGCTAGTAAAAAACAAGATGATGAAATTATATGATGGTCCTCGAAGTTTCTGTTATGTCTCTCTGATTCGAGGTAAAAACTGGTATAGTTACTATATATTCTTCGTATCTTCATTTTGATTGTTCTCTGAATGTTCTTTGTCAATCAAATAACACGCCAACTGAAAGTAGTTCTTTGAGAGCTCTATTATGAACACGTAGGTTCTGCGCATTTAAAGTCTCTGCACGGTGGCATGTGCTGAAATAGAAAGTTTTTAAATTCCAAAGAGAAGTTCTGAACAATTCTGTGCAGAATGTGTTATTTTCTCCTTGTTAATGTTATTTTGATTTTTGCAGTATTGAAGTCCACAAATGTGTTGTTGAATCTTGCAATTTCTGTTCTGCACATTGGACGTTTGTAGTTTGTTGCCTTTAGATATTAGACTTCTTGTTACTCAGCACTCAGCAACTATATCTCCAAAATCAGTGCATCTTTTACTTGCTACAATTATAACAGAAACATGTGAAACAATTTGCCGATTTCCAATGTTCTTAATTGAATAAATAACCCACCGATTGGTGTTTGAATACTTTCCCGTTAGGAAATCTGAATCATGCAGGAGTATTGATGCTCCGGTGTTGCATAAAGTAGGGATGTCATTCATCGGTCATTGGTTTCTCTTTATTTTGATCAGTAAATAAATCTTCTGGGTTGAGGATCTCAGATTCATCTGTTCTCACTGAAGAAGAGAGAACTATGGTCTGTAATGGGCTGAAATAGAAGTGGCATGAGATGTACAACAATTCTTGCTTGGTCGGAGATGTCGACCGTGCGGCTTAGTGACAAAAGGGTGCACTGGCACAGGTGTGGACTGAGTGGGGACCGGTGACGGGCCGATGGGTTTTTACAGGTTCTCCTAAACATTCTATTAAGCGCAGCTATAGTCGAAGTTTTCGCATTCGCTGCGATACTACCTGGCTTACTTGTGTTTGCGAAGAATATATCCGTCTGGGTCGCCTTCTCAATTCACAGCTTCTGACAATGGGCACAAAAGATCAAATACTAGGAGTCGAAGCAGATCTTTATCAAATAGAGAAGCTTCATCGCTCCCGTTGTGTTTCAGCCATTACATGCACGAGACAGTTGATGCCCTATTATTGAGCACTTTATTTTCTAAATTTAAAGGTTGAAATGCATTATTAGGCATGCTTAGGATTCTTAGTTAAGGAAAAATCATACACTTTTAAAACTCTCCTATCCCTCCAATCATAGCATTATATTGCAGGGTGGGATGTGACAATGATATTCATCCTAAATATTTAGATTATATTAATCCCATCCAAGTAAACACCAATTTAGTGGAAAGAAGTCACAAAAATCTTATATTATGGTAATATTTTCCTTAACTGGCAAATAATAAACTAGAAATGAAATAAAGATTTGTTATTCCTTTTCTTTGGATCCCCAGGAATCCAGCGTTTTATCCCAGGATTGCGATCCCAATTGACTTTGTTTCCAAATGAGGCTCAGACAAAGCCTACCCTAGTGAAGTAGCTAGCCTTACCAATTATATTGCCAAAACTTTTAGTGATGTTGACAATTCCATATTTAGTACTAAATAATCGATATTAATAATGAATTCCAGTGACTTCTTATTTCTAATTTCACTAATTAAACTCGCCAGCACTTATTATTCGTTTCTTGAATTTTTGCGACTTATATTTTAGTTTTATCAGTTAAGTTCGATGTTTACCCAAACACTGATGTTTAAACCAAAGAGGAAAATCTATAGCTTTGAGAGCAGCAGAAGACAACTCAGACCATGTTCGCATTCTGGAGATACGAAGTACATATGTGTGTGCTATATTCCTCGTTTGAGAGGAATTGATAGAAAGGTAGATTACATTAGTGTTATCACCCCTTTAATATGCTATATCATACTGATCTAAGTGCAGGACTGACTCTCTCAGCTCCTTAGCCGGGAGGCGTACAACCTTTCCTCTCGCTCCCCCCCCCCCCTCCTCCTCCTCCTCCTCTCTCTCTCTCTCTCTCTCTCTCTCTCTCTCTCTCTCTCTCGTGTTTCGTCCATTCTTCGTCTCTTCAACTTCTGGAACTCTCTCGTGTTTCGTCCATTCTTCGTCTCTTCAACTTCTGGAAGGGAGGGATTTGACCTGGATCTCTCCCTCCCCTCTCTGGTTGTTCTTTCGTTTAATTTCTTCTCGTTTCTTTCCTTGCTCTCCCAATATTAGATCTAGAAGCTTTTCTCTCCTATCTAATTCTAAATTTAGGAGTTTTAATGAATGAGTATTCCGTCTCCAGTTTTAACGGTGGTCACAGCAGCTATGGTGTCAAATTTGTGCTCGTTCAACGTATTTTTGTTAAAAGCTTGGGAGTTCCGCACTTGCTAAAGGGCTTGTTCTCATATGTGTCAAATTTGAGCTTGTTCAACCTGTTTATATTGTCTCCGAACGGTAATGGTGTTGGGGACGCCGAACCTTGGCGTACGCTGATGAAAGGCAAAACCGTAATTACAGATGGAGATCCATGCGTGTGCTTATCACTAATGAAGATGTATGATTCAGTGATCGATTGCAGACTTGTATGTAATCGCATATATGTTTTTGAAGGACGAGCGTATGATTATCTTTGTCAATTATGCTTTGATGATGTATATTGATTTATGGTTTTTGGTTTATTTTGGAGTTTTACATGCATGTCTTGTTATTGTGACTTTTGAGATTTCCTATGGATCGTTTCAGGTATCATATTGATAATAAATAGAAATATCTTTTGACAAAAAAAAAAAAGTACAGGACTGAACCCACCCCTCTCTAGTTCCTTTTTTCTCTTCCGCCCCAAGCTCCTTTGATGAGAAATTACTCTTGATCGAGGGGGGCTCCATTTTCTCAATTCGAATTGAGATTTTCACTCTGGATCTGATTTGGGAGTATTTATTGTTTTTATTTATTTTTTTGTTTTTTCTTTGCTTGATGTTGATGCTCTTCTTTGCTCGCTGGCGGATCTTCCGCTTCCATCATTAAAAATTAACCCACTTCAGATCCTCCAAAGAGGACTTATACTACACTGAAGCCCTTATACGACTACTCTGAGTTTTGGAAGCTCTCATCTTCCGATCTAGATATGGAAGTTCTTCCTTCTCGATTTGGATTTAGATATGGAGTTCCTCAGAAGCATTTTTGTGCTCGTTCAATCTCTCCTGATTCAGTTTTAGATTTGAGAGTCGATGCCAAAACAAATCAGATCTTGTAGGATGAAAGGTGATTATAAGAGCAAACTGTGCTTTATTGTTTTATTTTGTTGTGGACCTCTCATATATCATCTTGAGATCTTCAAATATTTATGAAATATTTACCTTTAACCAAAAATAAAAAGTACAGGATTGCAATGTCTTCTTTTAGTCAAAGACAGTACATCGAACAGACAAATTCAAATGGATGCAATGGACTCAGAGATGTATAATGCAGGTGTGAGACTTTCAAGATTTTTATGTTGTATACAGCTTGTGAAAATGTTTATTCGTAAATATTTTTTGTTGGATGAGTGCCTTCTGTACTGTGCATTTGGTTGTCGTCCGGATTTAGATTGGAATATGATAGAATAAATGGTGATTTGAAATCGTCCACATATCATCTGACTGTAAAAATATCCTATCATATATTTGGTGTAACCTAAGATAGGATTTGGAATCTTTGAAAATTTTCAAAAATTCGCAACCTAAGATAAAATTGAAAATCTTTGAAAATCCTTCTCATTTGAAAATCTTTAAAAATCTTTGAAAATCCCATCTTTAACTTTACTCTTCCTATACGTGAGACTCAAATCGTCTCAACCATGACTCTGGTCGGAAGCGCATCTCTCAACCGACACAAGTTCAAGTAATTTTGGGACGGCCTCGTGAACAACAGGAGGCACTTCCTATGGATCATACAATTGAACTCCATTTCCAAAGAAAGCGGTAAGAGAGGCGACATTGGAGAAGGTGTACGTTATGGGATGGGCTCGTAGGAGGAGGTTTTGCACCTCGGTGCCATCGCAGCGTTCTTGATACAAAACATGTGGAAATCAACGTTTGAGAGCATGGTCGCCAAGAAGCTTATGGTTGCTATTTGTTCTTTGTTGATTAGCACGTCAATAGCTGGCTCATGAGTCATGCGTGAAAAGTCGGGCTCGACATGAAGGATGTAGGCAATGGAGTGGAAAGAATGATCTATGCAAACCCGACACGACGATCGTCTTTAGGCCCATTTTCATCCTCACTTGTCCTAACATGATTGCTGGCCAACTATGCTGGTCAGAGGCAATGGTGGTCGGAAGTGATGATGATCGGTAATTTTAATGGTGATCCTTGTGCGGGTGACATCGGCGAAACAATATTCGATGCGTCATTTTATCACTCCTTTAAAAGATAAAATATAAACTTTTTACTTATTTTTTGAACTTTATATTCAATACGGGTTTATCCCAACCCCTAGGCCGGATTTCTTATCCGGGATTTTATCTGGATGTATCCAGGTTTATCCAGTCCGTTACCAAACACCGGATAAGATAATTTGTTATCCAGTCCTATCCAGACTCAAATCCGGGCCATGGTAAAATAGGTACATGCGTTCTTTTGAATCCAAGAGAAGTTAAATCTCATGAATTGGAGTTAATTATGGGTCGAAGCTTGTTCTTTTTGCTAGATATAATCAAGAATTAAACACGCTCAATCTCAAATGCCACCTCACCTCATATAAGGGTTTATCATATGGACATTTGGAACCAAGACATTAGTGGAAGATTAGCTGTGAAAAGATTCTGCCTAAGCCCTAAAAAACATACGAGGGAGGACTATATTTATAGCTTTATTTGGTGCAAAACAGATTGCAATCTATTTAAAGCTCTAATTAGGTCAAAATGTATTTGTTGTCTGAAAAGACTAAAAGAATCCAAGATCCGATTGCATGATGAAAATGTGGGGTATGACGTAATCAAGTGGGGGAACATCTGGGATATGTCCAAACCATGTCTATTTTGGTTACCTCTTCTGGGAAATTAAGGTAATTCCCGGGACAAGAAGAATCTGTTCAAAGATTGTTAATGATCAACCATGAATGCAAAGAACTGTACGCCAATCTATATGTTGGGAGCATTTTTTTTTTTGTCAAATAACAAACATAGATCAGAGATGGGATAGTAAAAATTATCGCTGAAAAATGTTAAAAACAAGCAGGCTAACCATGAAAAGAGACGGAGAAATAACAATTCATTCTAATTGTTGCCCTTGACACTCGCATTTAAACAAAGGCAATAGAAGCCAATATCATAGAACATGGTCTTGTTTAAGAAGAAATGTTAACAGACCGAAAAAAGCAAACAGATAGATTTCGATGCAGTAGAGCTTTCCTATCATAAAAGGAAATTGACACTTCAAAATGCTTCGATTTGCCTTCCCCTGCAATAGAGAATTCATGATACAATTTTATCAAAAAGATGTGTAGGATATAGCAATATGCAATTAGTATACTGCAATCGTGATTGATATAAAGGTGTTAAGCTCAAAGATAATACGGTCATATAGTTTGGGCAGGCAAATTGGCATCCTCTTCTCAGATGCCTAGATTATGCTTATGCACCTTATGCAAATTAAACAGAACGATAGCTATGCTAACAAGAAGAACCACAACGACAACAAATTAAAATGATATTTCATTCATGAACTAGAAAGCTAAAGTTGCTGCTAGATGATGCTGCGCTCATCCTTGGCAATTGGAAAGCAGAAGATACCGTGACCATCAGCTGGGACTAGATAGCGAGGTAATAGAAAACCCAAATCAGACCTGGCAGACCTCGCGCACAGAGAGAGAGAGAGAGAGAGAGAGAGAGAGTAGTCGATGTGGTTTCCCATGTCTTCACTCCCCGAAGCAATTAAAAAACAGAATAGTGCTTAGAAGTGTCGTAATATCCTTCTCAAGCCTAATACTAGGCAGATTAGGGTTTTAAAGAACCTAGCTACTTGCTAGGGTTTCTTCAAATGGAGATCAGTGCTCTCGAGCTTAGCTGTAATAAAACTTCTAAAGCCAAAAGTTTGGCTTCTCAAAAATCAGTGACATCACGCTCTTACTCGTCGTCGCGTTATACCTATATCATTTCAATTGGAAACAATTTCATGCTACAGCAAGTTTCGCTTTCAAAGAAACGCCTTATCAATTAGGTAAATAGAGACTTTACCAAACTCAAGTAGTAGCTAGATCTTCAAGATTCACTGATAGGGATGTTATTGTAGCCATCAGTTTTGGCCTTCGTTGCACCTCTTCTCCTGCTCTTCTTCTTGTAAGGGATTCCTCGAGCCTTAGCTTGAGAGTCCTTGACTTCGCGAAGATAAATCCGGATCGAGCCGCTAGCGAACGGGTTTACTTCCGGTAACCCACCGTTCTCTTCATAAGCAGCTCTCAGCCTTCCGATGAGTGCATCGAGGCTTCCCCAAGCTTGTCTCAGGGGACACGTGCAAGGGCCCGGCGGCTCGGGCTGCCCAAAATAGATGCAGCCGTGCAAGTGAACCTTAGTCTTCCCGAACTGATCGAGGTAGCGAAGGAACTCAAGAACATGGTTCGAATTGAACTGTGAAATTGCGATGGGGGGCCTTTGATTCCTTAAGTACTGTCCAAAGGTATTCCAATCTCTCCTTTTCTGCGACTCATAACGACTCAACGGTAGCGCCCTTTGCTGGTGGTGCTGATCATTCGTGGAAGCCGTAGATCTTGACGATCCTTCAGCCATGCCTTTCCCTTTTTCGATCGACATGTTGTGGCTCTAGGGTTTTCTTTTTTTTTCCTTGAAAGTTTTCGGCAGTAGGTATAACACGGATCGATTTAGCCCTACTTGCTAATCAAGAGAGCTAAGAAAGATGGAGGAGGAAGGAATATGGGAGAGGAGAGGAGAGGAGATAAAATAAAATGGAGAGAAAAATGTTCGCATCAATGGGCAACATGAGGAGACATGCTATGGTCCCCATGAAAGTGCTTTAGCTCTTTTTTCTTCCTCATTCTTGTTATTTTCTTCCTTTAATTAATGTCTAGATGCATTATTAACCATCGAGGCATTACCGTGTAATCTTGTACACTTCCATTTCTGTCACCCCAGCAATCATTGTTATTTAGGGCCTGTTTAGTAGCATTTATGTTTCTCTATTTTTTCCTTTTTTTGTTCCTCAAAATAGAAAAAGAATAGAAATTAGTTTAATAATGTCAGTTAGTTTTTTTGTTTCTCGGAACAGAATAGTGGTCAGGGAATAGATTTAGAACAGAAATAAGAAGTAAAAAAAGTATGTTTTTTTGTTTCTGGAACCAAAAAAGAAACAATAGAGAAACAAGATCAATTTTCTCTCTTTTACAAGATATTCTCATATTAAACCTTAAACTAACCTTAACTCTAAAGCCCTAAACCTCGAAACCTTAAACCTCAATACCCAAACCTTAAAACCCATAACACTAGAATCAAAAACCCGAAACCCTAAACCCTAAAACCAAAATCCCTAAGACCCTCAACCTTCTAAACCTCAAATCTTAAACTGTAAAATCCCAAACCCGAAACACTAAACCTTAAACTCCAAAACTCCAAACTTCAAACCCGAAATCTTAAAACCTAAATCATAAAATCGTAATTCCAAACCCTAAGTCCTAAAACGCAAAACTGCAAAACTCCAAACCCTAAACCATAAACCCCAAACTCTATACCCTAAATCACAAACCCCAATACCCAAAACCCGAATTCCTAAAACTCTAAACCTAAACCCTAAAACCCCAAACCTAAAACCCGAAACACTATACCCGAAACTCTAATACCTAAACTCTAAAACTTAAACCCCAAACCTTAAACCTCAAAACCGGAATCCTAAAACCCTAACCCCTAACCCCAAATCCTAAAATCCTACACCCTATATTGTAATTTTTTCGACCACCACCTTGTATTTACTTTGTCTATAAGAAGTAATTTATCATAATATATTATTATTCTATTTCTAGTCCAATTTTATCTAAACATGAATTGTTAAGTCCCCTAAACTACAATTTCCTCAACCATCACTTGGTATTTGCTTTGTTTATAAGGAGTAATTTTCTTTATGATTGTATTAAGGTCATCCAATTCTATATCATAATATATTCTTATTCTATTTCCAGTATAATTTTATCCAAATATGAATCGTTAAGTCTTCACTAATAATTTTATAATTAAATGAAAAAATTAGGAGAAGAAATTTTTAGTGTTCTACCAAACACATTTCTATTCTTTTTCTACTTTAAGAATAGAAATTTTGTATAGTTACTAAACACGTTTTTTTGCTCAGAAACTAGTCTAGGGAATAGAAATAGAAAAAATTATTTCTGAATAGAAATTGTTTCTAGGAACATAAACGTTACTAAACAGATCCTTAATGTTTCTAGACGTATCTTCCAGAGTAACCTTTTCTTTTAACATTTTTGATTTTTTTGTTATGAATTTCACGGAAATTACGTTTTTCATTTTTATGGAAATTTGAAATACATGAAACCTTTCAAATTATATAATTGAATATTGACATGTAGAATCGTACATAACATTTTCGCAAGTTTTTCAAAATTTAGGTAATTTTTTTTATTTCCGCATTTTAGAAGGAATTAAAGTCACAAGTGTAAATCAGATGTCTAGCTGGTAAGTGTCGGCAAACAAGCAAGTTTGATTGATCACCATGCCAAGGAACGAGCTATGTTTAGCTTGTTTGTCATGAAATATGCATATACTTTTTCCCTTTTCTTACTTGTATACGCACCAATTTCGGGTAATACGAGTACAAATGCATGGGGACTACAGCTATGAGCACTTATGTGGCAAATCATTTTCACATGTAGTTCACTCCGGCAAAAGTAGATACGTATTATACTCATAACAAGTGCAAATGAAGGTATTATGGGCAACCCGGATATTATATGTACTCCAATTGAAAGTCAAAAAGACCGACTCGAAAGGTAAAATGTTAATTGCGGTTTGATGAGTGCAGACCTATTTACAACCCGCTCCGAAAAGAGTAAGGCTGCGTTTGGTCGTCCGGATTTCTAAACATGATAGGACTGGATAGGATATGATAAGAAATCCTGGGATTTCTTCATATCCTGTCCACTGTATGGTGGACTACGAATTTAAAGTTAGATAGGATAATTTTTATTTTTATTTTTGTTATTCACTGGTCCAGAGGAGTCAGTGAAAGAAAAAAAGTCGAGAAATTTTTTTGGTGAAAGCGCACAAGATGTGGGGATGAAGATAACGGCGAGTGGAATGTAGGGTTTCTGGAAAAATAAGCATTAGAAATCTTATCTAGATCTATCCCACCCCCCCTCGGATTTTTTTATCCGGGCTATATCCGACCTTATCCTATCCTGGACAACCACTAAACACAGGATAGTATAAAATATATCATATCCTGTCTTTTATCCGGTTGACCAAACACGTCCTAAGTGTGATCCGAATTCAGATTTTTTATTTCTTAAAATCCCAGTTAGATAAACTAAATATCCCTTTGCAAAGTATAATCATTTCTCCCAAAATTGAAGATATACGAAAAATTCAAGTGTAACTTAGGAGGTAACTAGGGTTTTGAGATGGTTTTTGAACCTGGTCGTGTGTAGTTCTAACTTGATATAGCTATTGGGTCTCTACTCCTTCGGTCGTTGATGTGCGTTAATGGAGAATGGCGTCTTTACGTTGTTTCTCTCTAGCACGAAACAAATGAAGATGTCGTAGTATTCAAGGGTGGTTTTCTAGTTATAATAGGATGGTTCCCATCTTAATTTCCCCATTCTCCTTTTAGCTTTCACCACATGAATAGGAGAATGTTTTACAAATTAAAAGTTAATTAGAGAACCTGGATGATATTCTTTCACTATGTACATCATGTACTAGTTAGCAGAAATCTTGCAAAATCTCTCACCAAAAGCACGTTATCCCTACCGGCTTTTTCTAGTCCTTAACTTCCTTTAAGTCATATCTATGCTTTCTCATATTCCACATCTGTTCCAGCTCATTTTAACTTATGCGTACAGTTCTCGCATCCATACTTATCTAACCAAATGTGTATAACCGTATCATACGAGACAGGTCATATTGATATTGATATTGAGATTAACTGGTGTCACATCATGAAAAAGTATTATTGTCCTCGATTATGAGGTAAGTTGGCTTCATTAGTTTACCCCATTAAAATGAAGGACACATTAGTAAATTGAGATCTAATGGGTTTAATTGGTAAAACGAATCATCAAGCACAAACCCTCTCTCTTATCCCACATATACACACAAATAATTAAACGTCTAATTTCCTTTTTGTCAAGCAATATCATATTAGTTATATTATTTATCGTGAAAATTGAAGCGTGATATAATCAAGCATCTAAATTTTTTTTCGCAACTTGCAGTGAGTTTGATCAACAGATAATTAAGCTTAATGCATCAATAATGCAACAAGCTTCCAGTAGCTTTCCAATCAAACAAACTGAGAATGACAGAACTCGTGATATAGATGCCTCCCAAAGTCAAAACTATACCCTAAGATTGGGACTGATATATGCAGACTAGAAATGATGTTGCCCTCTGGTTAGGACTTTCTCATTGATTCTCGAATCAACCTATAAAATATCCAGCGAGCGCATTTGTTGAAATGCACTAATCAAGAAAATGAGGTTGATTAGACGCCCATTTTTTGTAATTAAAAAATTCCTCATTTCATTTTATAAGAATAAAAGGGACTGATTACCTTACCAAAAAATAAAATAAAAGGGACTGATCTCATCATTTTCATATGAGAACAACCGATATTTCTTTTTTTTCTTTTTTCTTTTTTGAATTTGAATAACTTGTAAGTGGATACAATTTAGCCCCTCTGCCCAAAAAAAAATTAAATAAAAGAGTAGTTATTAATTCCCTTTCGAAATGGGAAAATTGCAAATATGAGAAAATTTTTTAAAAAAATTATTTTCCTCAAGGTCTATAATGAATTATTCTTGTCCTCTAATTTGGCGAGTGTATAGCCCTTCTACCAACAAATCAGATCGATTATTTCCCAGATAAATACAATAATTAAGCTTAAAAAATATATATATGTTTCCTCTCTTTTTGGGGTTGATTGGAAAAGTCAGATTCTTGAAGATTTGTCATTTTTGCACACATGCCGATGATCTTATTGTACGAAATATTAATAATTAATTAACACAAAACGCCATTGGTACTCGGATTGATGAATGGTTTTAGCTTTTCGTTCTCTTTTTTTTTTTCCACCTTAGGGACATGAAATAACAGTAGAATTAGCACTCGCAACATCACATCATTTTCCAATGTTATCGCAAGTCGACAAGTGGCAGTGAAATGCCACTGCGACTGTATGTGATTTGCAACCTTTTTTTATTTTTTATTTGAATTTGCACAAATAAAAGGACAAAAAATAGAAAAAGAAGGAAAGTTCGGCACTAAGGACTCAAGCAAAACCCGGTACGATTTGCCCGGTACGATTTGCCCGTTTGGATTCTTTTGAAAGAAATAGGGTTTAATCGAACTTGATAGTAAACTCCAAGATCTTAGAGATGACCTCAAAAGAATAAGTATACTGTAATTCGAACCTATTTGACGTCCTCCCATTTCTTTTTTTTTTGTCCTCCCAATTCATGTTTACAATTTGGTTTGATTCTAATTTAAAAAAATATATATTTAGTTATATGTACTTAGTTTCCACCCTGGCACCCTGGAACCCGTGATTTCTTATTCTCTCTTTTTTTTTGTTTCTTCTATTCCCTATAAGTGGGAGTTTTCCAACATTAAAATAAGATAATTTACTAATTATAGCTTGTTTCAGAATAAAAAATAAAAATTTGAGAAGTCTTGGCCAGTCTGTCCGTCCAATTCCTTATGTGGAACCAAGAATTGGAATGGTTATTCCTGATTCCAATCAATCCCCTTGGGAACCACCTAAATACGGCCGGTTTGGTCTGATCTGATTTCCTAATTGAACTGGGATTGATGAACACCATTAATTGTACTAATGATTATTCCAAGGACTTGAAAGGGCCTAATTCCATAAAAAAAAAACCTCAACTTTAAATCCAATCCCAATTCTTTGGAAAGTTTTAAAGCAAAAGTTGATGGCCACAACTTCATTCTAAAGGAAGATTTTCCAATTATAAGAAAGTTTGGCTCCATCGTGGTTTTTAGAGCTTCCAAGGCATCTAATTCACTTAGAATTTTGTTCAGTTTGATTCTATTAGTAATTGGGAAAGTTTAGAATACAAGATGAGGGCCATAGAATACCCTGAACTTTATTTTTGTAAACAAACCATCACAACCTTAACTCTAGTTCCAAATCTGCACTAATTAGGTCTTTGTCAAAAAATCAAAGTTGTCCCTAATATCCCTAATTTTCACATTAAAAACGGTTTTGTTTGATAATTTTCCATGTCACCATGCTAACGTGAATTTGTTACCGACGTGGAAATGTCACGTCAAACCACTAATAATGTTTCTTTTATGCCACGTGAATTTGAGATTAGATTAAAAGTTTGTGATTTTTTTTAGGCAAAAATTTTTTTGGGGTAGATGGGACTAAGGTTAAAGTTAGCATATCTTTTTTCGGACAAACAAATATCCGGGACAGATTTAGGACTCGACCTCAAAAGATTTGGGATATAATTGCGACTTAACCCAAAGTTTGGGATGAATTAGGAAATATATTAGGCAAGCTTAAAAGTGAACCTAATACCACATTGATGATAGTTAACAATTTAAAATTCGGTAAAAGCCACCAAAAATTATAAACTGTGCCAACTATGATATATTTATCATAAAATTTTTTTTATGACACAAAAAACTCAAAATTTGTACTTATGTGACACATTTATCCTAAACTTGTACAGCATGACACATTTACCACAAACTTCTTCTTATGACACGAAAAACCCCAAACTTGTAACCGTGCGACACATTTATCCCAACATTTTGGTGTTACTTAAAAAAAATGAGGTTTTTGATATCACAAGAAAATTTCCAATAAATGTGTCACACAGGTATAAATTTGGGGTTTTTTGTGTCACTGAAAAATATTTTGGGGGTAAATGTGTCACACTAATATATGTTTGGGGTTTTTGGTGTTACAAAAATTAGTTTTAGGTAAATGTGTCGCGGTGGACAAAGTTTGAGATTTTTTTGTAGCTTTTTTCCCTTTAAAATTAGATTAATGCAGCGAAGAAAAAGGTAATAAGTACTAAGCTTACCATTATGATGATATCCAAGAGAGATTTGGGTCGGGTACGACTATATAATAAAAAAATTACATAAAGCAATTCATGCGACGAATTATTGTTGTTTTGAAAGCGCCATTGCTGTCATCTTTAGTGTGGCCAACCTTACTAAAGTCATTTCTAATTTTTCGAATTGTCATACGTTACATCGCAAAGCACTTTACTCCTCCAAATGTTTGCTCTTTTCTTATGTCAAACCTCCATTTATGTTGAAAGAGAAACTTGATACGTCCTCCATTTTTGTTCATCTTGTTTTGAATCAACTTGGCAACTTTTCCTGAATTTTTTATATGCTATGCATTCAGTGTGGCTAATTTGTTACACGATCCATGTCCATCATCAATTGGCTCTCCAAACAAATTGAAAATTTGGCCTAGAGTCACTCCACCGATTGGAACACTTTAAAGAGCTCCTATGTCAAATACTTCCATTCCTTTCATCAGACCATCCGTAGCACTCATAGCTACAACTCTAACTCGATTATTTCCTAATAATTGCTGTACCTCACAAGTCATACAAGCTCCAGGGTTCATTCATCTTATCGTAGACAAAGCCACTTTAGATTCTGCAATATACTATTAAAAATTAATCATTCTTTTTATTTTTTATATTGTGGAGTGTGGAACACGTCTCACTATAGTTGGTACAAAAAATGGCTATAGTTGAATACAAAAATTAATGTATACAGTTTACTATCCATATTTTGTCACTTAATAATACATGTAGTAACTGTCCAAGAGGAGGCAATGGAAATTTACGTGCATTATGAACTCAAAGTGAGAACTCAAGTAGGGCCAGCATTATCAATCACAAGGTCGACTAATAAGATTAACGATGGCATGGCTTGTGTGCAAAAGTGAATAGACCCAAGTCCATCACCGCATTCATCTTTGAATAAACCCCCAGCACCTGATCTAACCTTTAGCCGATCTCTAATGCTTATGAATCTACTTATATCACTTAATTCGTGTACATGTTAGGAAACCCCACCTAACAAGTTGAGATTTCATTCAGAATTTTCAACTATAGGTCAAACATTTGACCAATTAGCTAGCTTGGTTGGATCTACTCTTTTAATCTTTTTAGGGGTACGTGAGGATGCAATTGCAGTATAATTGTACAAATAGTTATTGACAAAAATACCAATATCAGGAAGATCCTTTGTTTCAGTCCTCGGTCTCAAATCATTCATCAAATGTTCATCATCACACCACTAAATGCAGATAATCTTTATTTAAGCTGTCAATTCTGGACTTTTGTTCGCATCTTGCATAGTCATAAGATTAGTGGAGAATTGTTTGGAATTTGCCTACTTGGATGACATCCTTGATCATAGAAAATAATAATAATAACGTTTTAAGCCGCCGGTTCTTAATATCAAATTATCGATTTTAATTTCATTAATTTTCCAACTCTTTTTTTACCAATTACATTATGACTCTCATCGGAATAGCTTACTACATTTTATTTTATATGATCGTTTCCAAATTACCGACTTTCGTAGCAACCTACCGGCTTTTCTTTGTGTATCTTGCGACGCATTGATACGTGTAAATCTTCCGTCTCTTCTAAATTCACATGAGTAGAGAGGGAGTTTTGCGTCTATTTGATTTGATGGCTACTATCCTTTTAACTAAATTTAGATGTAATTAGCTGTTTCATGATCCTAAAAGAAAGGTGGCCTTATTTGTCACCTTGAATGGAGAGCGAGTTTTGCTCTTCTTCCCCCTTAATTCAAGCTCTAACGCAAGAACAACACCCTCCTCTATTCCTCTACATGTATAAAAAGCTTTCTCCGCCGATCGATCAAGGGCAAGCCCTCCTCTAGCATCTCAAGAAGCCAAATCCATAAGGAGACTCATAATAATGGCGAGAACTTTGGAGGCCGCCGCTCTCGTCGTCGCCGCCGCCCTCTGCCTCTCGTCCCTCCTCGGCTTCGCCTATGGCCATGAAAAGTTCACCGTCATCGGCAAAGTCTACTGCGACACCTGCCGCATAGACTTCGAAACCAAAGTCAGCTACGGTCTACCAGGTACTGTGCGTGTTAATATATATGTTCTCGTCATCGAACAAACGATATACACGTCGGGCTTATTCCCTAAACGAAATATAACGAGAGCCATGTCGTCGATTGTGCAGATTCCAAGGTACTCTTGGAATGCCACAACCGTACCTCCGGGGCCCTCACTCTGTCGGCCGAGGCGGTCACCGACAAGAGCGGCCAGTACACACTAGCCGTCGAGGGGGACCACGAGGAGGAGATATGCGAGCTGCGAGTGGTCAAGAGCAGCGACCCCGAGTGCAGCACCCTCTTGGAAGGCGCCGTGCACAATGCTAGAGTGGCTCTCACCAATAAGAACGGCGTCGTGCAGGCGGTCCGCTTCGCCAACCCACTCGCCTTCACCAAGAAGGTGTCTCTGGCCAACTGCCCACAAGTCCTCATGGAAATGGGTGTCTTGCCTCCAGGCCTGGAGTTCTGATTAGACAAAGGATGAGGACCAAATTGTGGCGGTGGCGGGCCACTCTTGCCAATATTCTAAAATAACTAAAAGTTGGGGGAGAGAATTTTAATTTTCAATTTGTGGGCAATTAGGCCGTGACATTGTATGCGACGTCCATGAATTTATGAAAAGAAAAAAAAGTTTTTCCTATTAACGTCTCAAGTTCTGTATATTAATGCCTGATCATTGCTTCATAGACCCAACTTCACGAGCTTACGATCAGGGCAATGCCATGATGCAAACCCACTCTCACTATCTGTATGGAATACGATTACGATATCCGGGTCAAGCCGGATAGAACATGACATCGATAATCACCAACACAAATTCACGATAAAGAACCGCGATTAGATGCAAGCCGCAGCAATGAGGATCGATCGCAGGTGGCAAAGGCCTCGCCGGGGTACATGTCGGTGAGGCAGCCAATGTCTTTAAACCGGATCTTCCTGGTGGGCGGATCAACGACCACGATCTCGCCGCAAGGGGTCCAAATCATGAGGTTCTTGGCTTTTACGCCCTCGAGATTCCTGATCCTCTTCCTCTCCAAGAAACCGGACATCTCGGCGTCATAACTAACGAGCCCCCTATCTTTATTTCCTTGAAAGGCGAAAGCCCAACCGGGAGTTCATCATGTTGTTCGTAGAGAGAGTCGACAGAGAGAGAGAGAGAGTATCCATTGGACAGCTTCTTTGCCCTTCTTGATGGTTGCTCCTTCTCTCTCTGCCATGGCCTTCAGAGATGTGTCTTGTCCCAAGCTCCGTGACTTAAAATCTACCGGTAAGCATTTTATAAGTAATCGCAGAACTTACAAGAACAATGCAAGGCAGGAGAGAAGACAAACAGATGCTACTTAGCTTAACCCGCAGCAGAATACTGGCCAAAAAGAAAAAGAATGCTTGGAGAATAAGAACAGCTGCGAAAGTTGTGATACTCACAAGCATCAGTACATTGGAATGATCATCCCATGAATATTATATTCATTAATAGCAGTCGAAGTTCTCCTAATGCAATCGATCATGTGTGGAATAAATAGGTGACGGGACATCCTCATCCGAAAGACACGGCAGATTGCATTTTTGCAGTTGCTTGAAGAACATCGCCGTTAGAAGTAATATTGGGAAGGAGAGGAGGAGGAGATCGAGATTTGATTCCTGTCCACCATGGGATACCGTACTGCTGCAGTTTAACATTAGCTTTGAAATGTACATTACTAATGGCTTAAACACTCAGCTTGCTACGGTGTCCCGAGATGCAACATTTGATGCTACAAGAAAACTATAGTGTTTCTTTCACCCGAATTGAGGTTTTGTGCATCATATCAAAGTAATTTTTGGTACAAGCCCTGGACAACAAAGCTGTTGGAGAGTCTGAGACGGATACAACTACTAGAAGCTGAAAATATACACATCAAGAAGAAAAAGATGTCTATGTTATCATCCTAATGGATGATAACTACCTGATATTCAGTCCAATCCAATGATAAGGTACTTAAAAAGAAAGATAAAGCTGCCATTATCCAGCATGAGGAACAGGGAACTCAATAATTGACCCATCAATTCTCCGTATGTATATATAAGAATATCCAACATCAAATGGTCATAGCATTTCCTCCCGTTTCCATCCGACGTACATAGTGAATAAGATTACACTAGGTGAAAAATCATTCAATTGGGAGAAGTTTTTCCTCCACGTCGTCACGCACCACTAGCGTACGATCTTGTCCATTCCTTTGCTGCAGGGTCAAATTAAAGAGGGCACATCAAATATAAAGGATCAGGACAGATATATTAACTTTTGGCATTTCACTGGACTGTAGCAAGTGATTATTTACGCAAGCATAAAGGAGAGAAAAAGATAAGATCGGCGAAATGTGTTAAATATGTCACGCGAATCTTAATCATTCAAAGTGCCACATGATCGGAGAACCAATTAATGAGGCCCCCTAAAGCTACAAAAGACATAGCATTACCTGTTTCAACAGCTTCAGCCTCATTTGTCTTACAATGCTTAGCAATATTTTCAGAAAGTGGATCATCGGGGCAAAAGAGTTTGAATGCTGCAGAACAGTCTTTCAGAAAATGCTTCCATCGGCTATTGTATGAAAAATTCAAAACAAAAATGCTGAACCTCAAATCCCAAATTCAGTAAACTTACCAGTTCGGACAACAAACTCGAATGCTGTTGCATTAGCCTTGATAAGAAAAGCACGAGATAAAGGGAGAGTGAATGCTGTGAACCAGCAAAGCAAAGATCTATGTCCATAACAATTTGGTAGAATTTTTCTGATCCTTAGCTATTTAGATTGTTAAAGAGACAATGTAGCCTCTTCAGTCCGTTTCCAGAAGTCTCAAATATGCAAGGGAAATCATTAAGAGTTCCTTTGAAGAACAGTTCGAATCTGCAGTGCAGGACTTCACTTGTCTTTCATGATGTCGAGGCATATCCTACCAAGCTGATTGGAAGAAAATCACATAAAAAAAATCAGATGGAAATTCCAACCAAGAAAAAGAAAAGGAAATTGCAGTAGTACCTTGTCAATGTTGGGATGACATTTCTGTGAGAAACGTAGCCTGCTGCACAAGTGACGGTCACCGCTATTTTCTGACAAAGCAGTTGAAAAACTCATGACAAATAACAACTTAAAAAGTACTTCAGTGAAGACCGAGGAGTCAGCAATGCTGGTAATGTCCAACTTCCTCAGAAAGAGTTTTATAAGCAACCATGCGCCTGTGTTCGCATCTTCAATGAAATCAATCAGGATGGCTAACAGATGAATTGTAAAGAGTTGCACAGACAAGTAACATGTAGACTGGAGGGAACCACTCGGCAGTCAGCATGAAGAGGAATCCTATACGAACTACTGCAGTAAGCCAATCATTTTATGCCTGCCAAAGTCAGCTATGCTCTAGCAGGTACCAGACATTGTCCTATGTTGCTTGGTTTCCATTATAAAACAAACAATATGTATACCAGTAGACTAAATATAAAGAGAGCTATGTCCATCGTGCAGATTCCGAGGTATCGCTTGGAATGCCACAACCGTACCTCAAGGGTCCTCACCGTCACGGCCAAGGCAGTAGCTGGCAAGAGCGGGGAGTACAAATTGGTTGCCGACGGGGACCACCAGGAGGAGATATGCCAGCTGCAATTGGTCGAGAGCAGCAACCCCGAGGGTGATGTGCTCTTGGAAGGTGCCGTGCACAATGGTAGAGTGGCTCTCACCAAAAAGAATGGTCTGCGCACAAGTCCTCCTTGACATGGGGGTCTTGCCTCCTGGCGCGCAGTCCTATTAGCCAAGACGAGGACCAAATTGTGGCGGTGGCGGGCCACTTTTGAGAATATTGTAAAATAGCTTAAAGTTGGGGGAGAGAATTTTTATTTTCAATTTGTGGGCAATTCTGAGGCTGGCATTGTATGCGACGTCCAGGAATTTCTGAAAAAAGAAGTACTTCCTATTAACATCTCTACTTCTATCTATATAGATTCCTTATCATCCTGTCGAATTGAATTATTGCTTCATTCACCAAGCTTCATGAGCTTTCAATCAGGGCAATGCCATGGAGCAAATTCGGTTTCACTACATAAATCGATTCAAGCCAGACGGAACAATGACATCATAATCACCAAAACAAATACCCAAAAAAGAACCACAATTAGATGCAAGCCGCAGCAATGACAATCAATCATGGGTGGCAAAGGCCTCAATGGGGAAGGCGACGGTGAGGCCGCCAATCGCTTTAAACCGGAGCTTCCCAGTGGGTGGGTCGTCGGCAAAGATCTCGCTGCAAGGGGTCCAAATCATGAGTTCCCTGGCCTTCGCGCCCTTGAGCTTCCTGATCCTCTTCTTCTCCGAGCAACCGGACATCTCGGCATCGTAACTGGCGAGCTTCCCTATCATCTTGAACTTGTGCTCGATCCTCTTCTCTTGGACAACCCAAATGTACCCGGTTCTCTCCACAAATGCCACCTCAATCAATTCCTGGAAGGGCAAAAGCCCAACCGGGAGTCCATACTGCTCAAGGAGCGAGTTATCCATTTGAGAGCTTCTTTGCCCTTCTTGACGATTGCTCCTTCTCTTTCCGCCATGTCCTTCGGAAGACGCATCTATGCCGACCTCCGCGACCTATATATCTACTTGTAGGGACTTTAGAAGCTATCGGAGAACTTACAAGAACAATGCAAAGCATGAGAGAAAGACAAACAGATGCGGCTTAGCTTAGTATGCTGTCGAACACTGGCCCAAAAAACAAAAAACAAGGGAAGTGTTGGAGAACAAGCTCAACTGTGAAAATTGTGATATTCAGACGCATCAGTACAATGGAATGATCATCCCGTTAGTATTCTATTCCTCATAGCCGTCAAAGTTCTCCTAATGCAGTCGATCATATGTGGATTGCATTCTGTAGTTGCTTGGAGAACGTTGCCCGTTGGAAGTGTTATCAAGAACTAGTTAGGAGGAGACCATGATTTAATTCCTGTCCACTTGCACTACTGCAGTTTAACATTATCTTTGAAATGTACATCAAACACCCAGCTTGCCACACTATCCCGAGATGCAACTTTGGATGCTCCAAGAAAACACTAAATTTTTCTTTATTTTATTGGGAAGTCATTAGGTGTGAAATCCTCTTTTTGAAAGCCATTTAAAATCTCGACTGGTCTGGCGCCCGTTGAGATCGCTCCATAGATTTTCACCCAACTCAAGGTCATCTTTTACCGGCGTAGAGGGTTTGTGCATCAAATTCAAAGTCATTCGTGGTACAAGGTCTGGACAACAAAGCTGATTGAAAGTCCCGAGAGCTACCGCTACTAGAGGCGGAAAGGATACACATCAAGTTCTCGTTTTCAGAAAAGAAAAGGACGACTATGTGATCTTCCAAAAGGATAACTACCCGATATTCAGTCTAATCCATGATAAGATACTTAAAAAGTAAAGATAAAGCTGCAATTATCCAGCATAAGGAGCAGGGAACACAGTAATTAACACAGTTAACTCTCCGTATGAATATACAAGAATACCCAAACATCAAATGGGCATAGCATTTCTTCCCATTTCCATCTTTAGTCCAAAGTGAATAAGATTACACTAGGTGAAAATCATTTCAATTCGGGGAAGTTTTTCCTCCAACGTCATCATGCACCACTAGCGTACAATCTGGTCCATTCCTTCGCTGCAAGGTCAAATTAAAAAGGGTACATCAAATAACAAGGATAGAACAGAAAATAAAATTTTGGCCTTCCACTGGACCATAGAAAGTGATTATTTACGCAAGCATAAGAAGCGAAAAAAATCAAATCAGCTAATAAAAATTTGTCATCTGAATCTCAATCATTCAAAGTACCGCATGATCAGAGAACCAGTTACAGAGACCCAGTAAAACCACGAAAGACATAGCATTACCTGTTTCCACAGCTTCAGCCTCATTTGTCTTCCAATGCTTAGCGATATTCTCAGAAAGCGGATCATCGGGGTTTGGAGCACTCAAAAGAGCTTGAATGCTGCAGAACAGTACATCAGAAAACAGTTCCATCGGCCATTGTACGAAAAATCCAACATAAACATGCCAAACCTCAATTCCAAATACAGTAAACTTACCATTTTGCAAGACAAACTCAAACAAATGCTATTGCATTAGCCTCCATAATAAAAGCACAAGATAAAGGGAGAGGGATCCCGTGAGCCAGCAAAACTAAGATCTACATCTATAACAATTTGGAAGAACTTTTGTGCTCCTTAGCTATTTAGATTGTTAGAGTGCCAATGCAGCCTCTTCAGTCCCTTTCCAGATGTCTCAGCTATGCAAAGGGAAATCATTAATATACCTAAGAAGTACGGTTCGAATCTGTAGTGCAGGACTCCACTTGTCTTTCAGGATGTCAAGGCATATCCTACCAAGCTGATTAAAAGAAATATCACATTAAGAATCAGATGGATATTCCAACCAAAAAAAGAAGAAGAAAATTGTAATAGTACCTTGTCAATGTTGGGATGGTATATTTTTGTGAGAAACCTAACCTGTTACACAAGTAATGATTAGAAGCTAAACCCCGCGAGTCAACACTATTTTTGGATAAAGCAATTGAAAACCTCAGGACTAATAAAAACTTCAAAAGTACTTAAGTGAAGACCCAGGAGTCAGCAACGCTGGTCATGTCCAACTTCATCTGAGAATTATCTAAGCAACCATATGCATATGTTTGCACAACCAGTCAAATCAATCAGACTAGCTAACAGATGAACCGTAAAAAGAGTTACTTAGACAAGTAACATGCAGACTGGAGAGAGCCACTCAGCAGTCAGAATGAAGAGAAATCCAATATGACCTACTGTAGTGAGCCAATCATTTTTTTGGCGTGCCACCTGAGGCAAATCCTACTCCACTTTAAACATGGTTCACTGCGGACAACTAAAGCTGCCCACAAATCAACAACCCCTTAGAACCATCTAAGGAAGACCAAAACGATTCATTAAAATTGACTGCGATTGCTAAACTTTCTAGATCGTAGAAGCGAGCAAAGAGTCAAGACACGGTTGTGACAGAAATGCAAAGGCTCTAGAAACAAGAGGAAAGCCATTACCCCACCATGAACTCAAGAAAAAAAAGAGAGAGTTTGAAAAAATTACAAAGGGAAAGATGAATCAATGTCCTATTCATCTATTTTTTTTGGGTAAGCAAGTTACTATCTTTAATCTAGCATGTAACTTTCATTGTCAACACCAAGGCATAAATCGATTATGTAGCTTTCACAACCCATATACAGAGCACTTGCAACCTAGCACCTCTACGTGATTGAGATTCTGTGCTGGAAAGAACCAAGCAGCAACTACCATGTCGATAGAAGTTACTATATATCGGAAGAAAAGACCGTGCTTAACTGAAAATTACCTTAGGAGCAGCCATAGGATATTCTTCAGGCAAAAACAACTCTAGTTTGAAAACTCCTCCTGCAAAAAGATTGCAAAAGGACAAGCAAACAAGTTAACCATGAAATTAATTATGACAGAACAAATTTTTCGAAGCTGTAGTCAGGAGATTCAAAAGTTAAATGGGGGTATACTAAGACATATCATGGAAAGCTAGATTATCAAGGACAAGCATGCACTGCAGAAATGGGTTAAACGAAAATGGGCAGATGCGACATGAACAGACTGATGCTTTTTCCTGCCGACGGAAAAAAACAGACAACCTATCTAGGACAAAATGATGACCACAGACTCCACCTATGAGAAGTTATTTCCAATATAACACAGGTCAGGAATCGATCTTTTGCATTATCCAGGTGCGCAAATGTGTGTAAAACTACGCGTCTGCTGTCTCTCGGATTTTAGCGAGCAAATCAATCCGTCAATAACAACCACCAACAGCTCTCCCCACTCCATAAACACCCAAAAAAAAAAAAAAGTGCACAGCTAAATAAACCCTATGCAGACAGGTGAGTTCAACTGATTAAATTCGGTAACATCTTCCATGAACGTCTGTATGCGTCACAGGAAGGTGTGCATAGTTACATCAGGTTAACTGAATACCTTCATAAGGAGATTGCGTAGGGCCAAGGATCATCACGTTAAAGTACCGCATATTGTCCTCCGAAGGTGAAGCACTGATGCCAGGAGCTGTACCACAGATCTCAGAAACCAGTTGCTTAAACAATACATCCAACAATTCGACCGAATTACGGGACTCTCCTAATGTCTCTAAACGGACAATTAAAGGAGAGGAGCATAAAACGGGCGCCCAGCAGGGGAGAGTCTCTTCGAATGGAGAAAGATACGAAACTCGCGACATAAATTAGAAACACCAAAACAAAATAGATCAAAGTACAAGACAGCCTTTTTAAGATTCCAAGACAGAAGAGACTACTGGACGAAGGACAGGACGGCGAAACGAAGAAGCAGTCTGTCTGATGAGTAGGGGCTTACCGGGTTCGCTGAGGAGACGCTGCGTTTCCTGCTCGGCCGCAACAACGGAGCGATGCCAAAAAGAGAGAGAGAGAGAGAGAGAGAGAAGAAAGGGAAAAGAAAATCACGTTAGCGCTCGACTCACTAGCAGGCTCGCATTAAAATGGTCCAATCATCCGACACCGCCTTTCACTTTTCCTTACTCTAGACACGGATCGATCGAGGCACAAGCGAATCCCGCACAAGAAAAAAAAAGAAAGAAAAAACCGAATTCGGAATCGATCCGCAACAGAGCCGGGAGCCGCGAAACGATCAAGCCGAAAACCCTAACACGCGCACGCGGCACTCCGCTAGCGCACTAGCTGAACCGAATCGCGCGACGCGAACTGTTCAGCCGAATTTGGACATCGACGGCAACACGGCTGATCGAAGCGGACGGGCTCGTTCCGACGAAGGAGCGAGCGAGCGAGCGACGACAGTAGGCAGGTCGTGAAAAGTACGGTTTCTCTAGAGAACGAAGAAGAGGTGAATTCGCGCAGCGATCGGGATGGAGGCCGAACTGCCGAAGGAAGGAAGTGAAAAGCAAGAGAGATCGGAAGAGCACGGAGTACCTTTATGATCCTCCGGGGGAGATTACTGCTCGCCATTGCAGAGAGGGAGGTCGACGGCAGAGAGAGAGAGAGAGAGAGAGAGAGAGAGACGAGTTAGTAGCGTCGACACGCGACGTTTCAGCCCCGCGGATATTTAAGCGGCATTTTCCGATTTTTGGTGTAATTTTTGCTTGTAGAGTTATCAACAGGTTTTTTCTATTTTATTTTTTTTTTGGACAAGGGCATTTTTTTCTTTTGAAATGGGATAAATGTATTGGAAATCTTGAAACTTATCCCGAAATTTCAATTGAATTTTAAAGCTTTCAAAAAAGGTAAAATTCAATTTCAAAACTTGCCGTGAAATACAATTGAATCCTAAAACTTGTCATGTTCATCTAAACAGGTCCTTATGTTGGTTGAACTTTTTGAAAATTATAAAAACTCAATTGTACTTTGTAATAATTTTTAGTATTTGATTGCACTTTTTGAAAATTTTAAGATTCGATTGTACTTTCGTAATAAATTTTACAATTTCATTGAGCTTTTTCAAAATTCAATTGTATTTTCATGACAAGTTTAAGAATTTCTAATCTAACGCACTTTTCTCTCTTTTTTCCTCATTTTTTTTTCATTTTTTTAAGCTCGAGGTCTACTAAAATGTTAGAAATGGGGGAAACTCTGGAAATTAATAATTTTAACGCCAGTTATGGAGCTGAAATTCAACTAATCATTTTTCGTCCAGTCAGCAATTGAGAGACAAAAACCGAACTTGATTTTTATAATTTCTGTCCTCGGATTTCCCGACATGTTGCGTTAGCTTAACAGAGAGTAGGCGACTGTCGATTTGACCTCAGCAAAAATGTTCGCTCCGTTCCACCATCCACGTGTACAAAAAGATTAAGAAGGGGGCAAAAAGATCTTTCTAGCTATTAGATTTCATCTGCACGTTGAGTTGTGGGGGAGTCAGAGTATGAGCACAACAGATCATCAACAAGTTAATCATTGAAAAAGAACAGAACCAGGCTGGCAATGAACTCCTGTTTGCAGCACCGATTCATCCCCTACCTTTACTTAGACTTCAAACGGAGTTCTAATCGTGGAACTGGGCCTAGTAGACCTTGTATTCAAAGGGAGCCTGCTTCTATTTTGCATCACCAGAAGAGAAAACCGGTACCGATAGAAGCAGGTCTGGTTTTACCTGTCAATGAAAGAATCGTCGGACCCCAGCGTCGCACCTCACTAATATTGTCCGAGGCAAACAATCGAAAAGTTGCACTGGTGCAGATAAGCTAATCTTGCCAAATGCACACAAAATCACTATTAATCCTCTTACTTCAAGTTTTTTTTTTCCTGTTCTCCATAAAACATCAAGCTCTTCTTGAAAAGACGTATAATTTGAAGCGAACTTGTCTAATTATTTGGCCAGACGGAGAAAACTTGGGGAGAGCTCCTACAGGGAGCAGTTTCGGACGCGCCCTTCACTTGGAGACATCAGTATGAGAAATAATAATGCTTCATATTCAAATGTGTATAATGAAGAATACATTCAATTTTAAAAGTTTCGACAATGGTCTAAAAGAATGGTAGAAAAAGAAGACTGAGAAGCTAACAAGTACTGCTCCTTGGCGTTTTCTAATTCTGGAGGTGTCTGTCTAGTGACCACTAGGTTTCGATGTGTCTGTTCAACTTTCTACACTAGTTAAAGGAAAAAAGGAGATGAATTTAATGAGGATCCACAAATTAGACGACATGTGTAGGCAACGATACTGATTCACAAGCGAGCAGCCGAAGAACCTGGCTATTCATATTAAGGGGTCTGGGAAAATGGAAAGAGGGAAGCTAATCATCATCAGAGGGCATAGTAGGGCTTCTTGAGCATCTTTCCTTCTGATGAAGCTCCACCAACCGCTTTTCTGGATCACAGAGCCCTGAAAGACATTTAAAACTGACTGTTATGCATACCTCTAGAAGATCTATTCCCAAATACTTATTTACACATCCATTTACCCCTACGATCGAAAGAACTTAGCGAAAACCAAAAGTCGTTGTATGCTCTGGAACCACTATCAATATATAGAGTCGGTTGTCGAGTTTGACTTAAACAGAAATAAGCTACCATGTTGGACCTCAATTGAGATTACTGTTTGTAAGAGCTGCTCACCTGAACACTTTGGAATATCCCAAACAGCAATAAAGGATGGGGTGCAATCTGATTCACAAAGCAATTGATTGTTCTCGTGATTGACATTCATGGCAAGCATCCATGACCCAATTGTAACATCCTCATTGCTGAACATCCGGAAACTGGAATAATGAAGAAGACATTTATGAGATACAAAGGTAGTAATTTCGCAGAACAGAATAGTGTCGCCGCTGCTGACAACTGTGGATAACATAAGTAGTGATGCAGGGCCTTCAAAAGAAATGCAACATGCCAAGTAGCAATTTTTGACATGCGGAAACATGTTCACAGGTATCAGGGCTTTGCTTTTTTAACATTCTTCCTGCATAGCAAAATAAAGTTTATCTTACCGTGCTCTCTTATTTTGTACGTCCACACGCATTCCACCCTTGGCAGTTCTACTTCCCATTCCTTTATGTTACCCTCAATAATGGGCAAAATTGTCCCGAGATCTATTTCTCTATTGTTAAACCAAAAACTTATTTTCTCATGCTTACCTGGTTAAGCTTCCTAAAATTAATTTACTAAGAAAACATCATGTAAAGCTCAGTAATAACAATATAACAAACTAAGCCTCGTTCTACTAAGTGTGTTTGGCTATGTGAATCCTTTCAGATCACTGTCCTCAATTCTTTATCAAGTCTTCTGTAGGATCTAAAATCTCCATCAGTAGCTTTTCTCATCATCTTCTTTGATGTCTCGTTAAATTTTTCTCTACCGGTTTTAACCTTAGTCTCCATTTAATGATTGCATCTTCTCACTAGAGCATTGAAGACCTCCATTAGACAGAGTATTAAAAGCACAGATTCAATAGACCTTTTTTTTCCTTTTTTTAAGAGTGCAAATGGGGTAGGCCTTTGTTTTTTGGGATTTGAGAATTTGTAGGAGAAATCTAAGCTAGGCAAGCTCTACCCTAGCAATTACTACTGATGCGGTGCCAACTACTGATAACCACGCGAACAATTAATTCTTCGTGCTTACTAGATTTAAATAATGCACATGTGATGGATCAATCCCATGTTGCTTAGGGGCAATGAAGGGCGTAGATTCACAGTGCAATCAGCAAGTTGCTAAACAAGATATATTGAACAATGCCCTCCACAAGTGAGAATAGTAAACGTAGGTAATAAAACATTATATATCAAGTCGATTCGGGATCTTGCCTATTGTTTCGAAGAGCAACCAAGCTTGCAACAACATCAGCTGAAAGAGCATATAATGGACCATATGCATGGAGGAAGTACTCGCTGCCAAGCAAATAGTGCAATGGCTCATACCTGCATCAGTTAAATACAGAATGAAACCCCGGAGAAAGGGGAAGATGGAAGAAATTTGTCATGAAGAAACTCACACTAACTATATAAATGCACCTACAAACCACATGGCCTTGGAAATCATCAATACTTTCTCTTTCCAATTACTCGATCAACAAGAAACATCAAATAGCTGTCATCTCTCTTTTCATTAACACCATGGGAAACATAAAACAAAAAACTACAGCATGGACGAACAAGAAAATTGTCACCTCTGCTAAAAATGGGGGCATTGACACTATAAATCTCTCTTTTCAATTGATCATTCGACCATAAGCATCAGATAGCTGTCATCTCTCTTTTCATCAAGACAATAGGAAGTAAAAATGGGAAAGTACGCCGTGCACAGTTAAGAAAATTGTCACGTGATCATATAGGCAAGACTAACCATTTAACCTTTGGGTTAGCGAAAACTTGCCCCTTTTTCATGCACCCAATGTAAGTTTGAGTATGACTCCGTTCTTTTGCCAAGAGCAATGAGAGCCGATCTGACGAATTTCAAGAACAAAATAATATTGTAGGGTCATCGGAAAAATATCAACATAAAAAAAAACAGTCATTGAGTCTGACATAAGCTTCATTACCAGGTCTTAGATATATGTCATCGTCGGCCTTGACATAAAACTCGGAATCATAAAGTGCATAAGCAGCTTTAAAGAAAGCTAGCCTGCAATTACAAACAGACAATGAGATTCAGAAAATCCATTAAGGAGATTAAAAAGAAAATCCATAACCTCCGTACTAACGTTTTATAAGGAAGCATACTGTATTCCTCTTCAATGTCCAGTAACAAGAAGTCGGCATACTCCGCCACTTCCCTCTTAAGCTCCGACATCTTCGACTGATCTTTAGTTCTGCCAATCACAAACCTGAATGCCAAGCCAGTGGCTTCTTCCAACCTGCAATCAATCTTACGACTCAATCCATGCATTCCGCCATTGCTTCTCAGAAGCTCCATTTGAGGTCAAAGGAAAATCAGAAACTACCGACTCTGGAATGATTCAAAACACATGACCCAGTAAACTACCTGTCTACCACAGTTAGAAGCACCAGCCATTGAACCTAAGTAGGTCATTTCGAATCTAAGCGATATTACTATTTTTACCAAGTGAACTTGAATCTGCACGATCTCATCCTATATGTTTCCAAAACGAGACTGAACATGGTTTATAAAGTTCTCGGAGCAAATCGGTACCGTTGGAGCCCTTGCCGATCGGACGGCATCCAAGTCTGGCGCAGGGATCGCCGGCGACCGGCCGATCCGAAACCGGTCTGAATCCCCACAAAGCCCATCACTTTATGACGTCTAGCACTTCGAGCTCCATCTCCACCGGAACCCGAGCCGCCCCCACCGCCGCCCTCCCTCTCCCAGGCGACTCGAACCGATCGCGGCTCGTGGACGGGGCACTTTCCCGGCCGGAGGATGGCGACGAGGCCGAACACGAACCCGGAGAGCCCGATCAGGAGGCAGCAGCCCAGGATCAGGACGGTAGATCTGCGCGGCGAGGGGCGGCCCTGGTGGAAGAGCTTGGGAGACGAGGGCATGGCGAGAGCCCGAGGGGGGGAGAGGGCCTAGTTCATCGAAGCGGGGGAGGAAGTGGCGGCCGGAGTATCGATCTCTCGCGCGCGGAGACGAGCCGGAACGGTTGCGGCGCCGGCGGAGAGGCGTCGGCCTCCAGCTCGAGCTCCTTTGCGGAGGACGAAGGCGGAGGAGTAACGGCTGAGCTTTGACTTCGACGGGAGAGGAAAGCTAAAGTTGCAGTTTGCAGAAGGGAGGAAGCGACGGGAGGAGGTAGGCAAGTCATTTTCTTGTTCTTGCTAAATTTTGTGAATTTGAGAAGATCTTTTTAAACGATTTAGATCTAATGTATCCATTGGCTGATTTTCGCATTTAGAATCAAGGCATATATTCACTAGAAATACTAAAACTTGTCAAGAAAGTACAATCGAATCTTAAAATTTATAAAAATATGCAATTAAGTCTCAGAACTTGTGAAATTGATTCGATCGAATCTTAAAATTAACACCATCCAATTTACTGACGGGTAGTGTTGACGGTGCTTATTGTAATATTTTCTCTCTCTTACGTGACGATAACTTGAATTTGGAGAAAATATTGAAACATATTATCCAGCAAACTACCCGTCTTCTACAGTTTCTCCCCACCACTGCCCCAACCTCACCGGGCCCTCCCCACGATGGTGGGTTGGTAGCGGCGGCGACGGCGGCGAGGGCTTCTAACCCTTCTCGCCGGACTTCAACTTCCCCTTCTACTTTAAAAAAAAATGTAAACATTTAGCTTATTTTAAAATTTTAATTTAAATTTTTTATATTAAAATAGTATAAAAAAGTCATGTAATCGCCATGTATGATGAAAAAAATAAAAAAAATTTCACGTCAGCGTTTTCATTAATAAGTTAGACAATGTTAACATTATGACTTGATTAAATCAATTTGACAAGTTTTAGGATTTAATTGCACTTTTAGCAAGTTTTAGGATTCAAATGCACTTTGGTAATAAATTTTAAGATTTCTAATGAACATATCCCTATAATTTAACTTCCACTTTTTATTGGGCTTAATTTCCTAAAAAATCACTAACCTTAGATTCGGAACCAATTCTGCCCTAAATTTCCAAACTTTTCTTTGTCTAAAAAAAACCCAAAGTTGAAGTCTAATTCAAAATCTACCCCCGAACTTTTTTTTTATCTAAGAGAAAAATCACCAATTTTTACTCTAGTTCCACATCTGCCCCATTAGCCCTTTGTCCAATAATCGCCGTTACTCATCCCTAATTTTCATATCGCAAAACGGTTTCATTTTAGAGATAATTTTCCATGTCACCTTGATGTGGAAAAGCCACATCAAGTTGGGACTGGACCATAATGGTAGATTTAAGAATAAATTGAAAGTTTGTGATTTTTTTTAAAGAAAAAAAAAATTGCAGCAGAATTGGAAATAGATCTAAAATTTTGGGTTTTTCCTAAAACCAAAAAAAAGTTTGAAACAGATTTGGGACTAGACTTAAAGTTTATGATTTTTTTCGAGATAAAAAAAAGTTCGGGACATGATTACAATTAAACTTAAAATTGGGTTTTTTTTTCGAGAATTAGGCCGATTTACTGGCAGTTTTAAAAATCTCATTTTAGTATTAAATTCATTAAGTTCATCACCTGCCATGAGTACATTTGTTAATCAAAATTTTAAAATTATGTTATGGGTTGCGCGTATTAATCCATCCCTATACATAGTGACTACCTCATCACAGCACCATCGCATCAGCTACCGTCGATCACCACGTTCATCTCCATCGCCACCACGAAACCATTCCGCGCCTTCATACTCGAATGTCTTCGCCGTGGGTGAACTCCATCCGCGTTGGTGCCAAAACATGACAAACTCCACGGTTCATAAGCCAGAAGGATCGACTTACCGCTAGAGCATTATTTGTGCTAAATCCATGCATATGTGTCGCGGTTGCAAGGTTTCCACGCGTCAAGGAACATGCAACATCGATAAACTTGACCAAACCTTAATGAAACTTTTGGAACATTCTCAGAGACAAGCGATACGGTAATTGTGCCATGTTCTAAAGAGTTATCGGCATAAATACCGGTAGTTGGTGGACGGGAAGATGCGATCTCAGCCACTCGATCAAATATCAATCGATGGTTGTAATGAGTCGAGTCTCTGTATAAATAAGAATGTTCTCCCCCTCATTTGAAGCATATAAATCAATTGAAGTATTTTCGTTCTCTCCAGAGTTTCTCTTTTTAGACTTTTTTTCTCTACGACTCGGATGTGCGAGTGAGTAATCGAGAAAATGCTTAGCTTAGGTGCTCCAACGATCCAAGCCTAATAAACTGCACGGATTCAATCCCAAACAACCGACTCGTAACTCATGCGTAACATCTTAGACTTTTAAAATAATCGGCAGCAAGATAATATCGGAGCGTGTGGCGTACGAGTTTTCTCTTTTTTCACGGTCTTATCGACGGGTCAGGTCCAACACTCGTATGGATCGAATCCGCATGGATTTTTCCTTCTTTGGGCCCCGGAAGAGCAGATTGCAAAGCGACGACCGGGCCTCGAGAACGCCAGCAGATGATTCGGATCTCGGTCCAAGTCAGCCCACTCCGGGCGAGCGAGGGTCAGACCCGACCGCAACCGTGGATTTGGAAATGTCCACACGGAAATCGACGGTGCACGGTGAATTGCGATTTCGAAAGCAACGTGCACCGGGTATGTGCTCCCGCTCAACGTTGCCATCCTATCACAACCGAAAGAAATTGGAAAATGATAGGGGATTGATTAGGAAAGGATCAAATGCTTGCTCGGGTCCATCGGCTCGGAGGGTGCCGTTGACGGAGACGGAGCTGTCGCGGAAATTCAAGGCTCCCTCCGTGTATCATGGATGGTGCCCAAATGATTCGGAGATTTTTTTCAGTTTGTACGTGAATTGATGGGTTAAGCGCGGAGCATTTCGTACGTGGGATGCTGGCTGCCGGTCACGAGAGTGATCTGCCGCAGTTACGTGACTCGTTGAAAGAGAAACAGTAGGACGACAGGTCCATGTGAACGCGCCCCGGCTCTCGCGCGTGCATTAAAAAGCTTGTGTAACTTTTGGCCTCTAGACTTTGTCTAATTTTCGACCGAAAAAAAAAAGACAGACTTGTCTTGATTCTTCTTTGGGTGCTGTGGGCATTGACCGTTGATTTTTTTATGGCGGGCGTCGATCTGGAAATGGCACGGCTTTTGCAAATTATTGATCTTTCCGATGATGGAATGGGGTTCTTAAAAAAAGCGGACTTTTCCAGCTCTTGTCCTTCTGTACTAGCTTTGAGGTCAGCTCCTGAATTTTCTTTCCCCGACTTTAAAAGAATTATCAAAAGCTGCACAAAGCCATCGCAGAAAATGCATATATGAGAATTGGTCTCGCAATTTCTAGGGGGTTTCATATTTTTTTAGTATTAAACGAACGTCACATAAAATTTAAACAAAATAAAGGGCGTAAAATAAATTTTATGTCAAACGCACCAAGTAATTTGGGTTCCATCTACTTTGCGAAAAACGAATAATTTGAAGAAAATATTTTTCTAAAAATTATCGCTTTGCATCCCTTATAAAATAAATAAATAAATAATATTTTAATCATTCACAGACAAAATAAAAATATTTTTCATCAATTAATTGTCTTAAGCAATATAAGCATTACGAAAATATTTTTAAAATTTTTTTTTTCGTGAAACAAGCGGGTATTTAGGCCGAAAACCTTGTTGTCCATAGTTTAGGACAAAATCAGTCACTTTTTAACTATTTTTGTTTATCCAAACGAAGAGAAACTCGTGTTCACACGATATCAATAGTGAGATGGAATGAGACGGGTCGTCTTCGAGCTGGGAAGTGGTCAAGAGTTTACACATTGATTACGTTCAGCTGAAAGCTTGGACCCATATCCAGCTCCTAAAATAGTAGGCCAATCACCTTCCCTGAAACATCCTTCCAACGCTTGTGTCCTCTCCCTCTCCCTCTCCCTCTCCCTCTCTCTTTCTATCCAGCGTTCTTTAGCCGTCTTTCAGGAGGATATAGCAACTAAGGTTTGATTCTTCTTCTTCTTCTTGGCAACTAGTCGTCCTTCAATGGAGTTTGGCATGCGCTTCTTTCATATCTTCTGAGGTTTTTAGCAAAAGGGTAGTTCCCATTTTTGAATCTTCTTGTCTGTGTTCGGTTTAGCTTGGCTCCACAGTAAGGAGGAGGGCATCAGCAGAATTGAGCCTAATCTTGTTGGTTGTGAGTTAGAGAAACTGAACACAGTATCTGAGCTTGGGCTTTCCTTTCTGTTGCTTCCTTGTTCTTCAGCTTTGAACATTCCTTAGGGATGAAATGATACGCAAAACCGTAGGCTGGAGGGTTGGGGATCACTTAGAATTCATCCTGAAGGAACTTTCATAATGAGCAATTTGTCTTTTTGTTTTGATGAGTTACGATTGATGATGGTAATGATGAGGGATTACGGGTAGATCAGATGCTGGGGAATTGATATTTACATTAACAGAGTCGTAAATTCTTCATTGTTGCTGTATTAGGCTGATGTATGCGTGTTGGCTTTGTTTTCATCTTTTTATCAGGTTTCGGTGTGGAAGACTACTCATCTTAATGCACGGTCGGTCTCACAATAAGACGTCTCTGAAGATCTTGGCTTAATTTTTCGGTGGAAATATTGATTTGCATAGGACAAGCCGGTCTGATGCCTTGGTTTTCTTTATTTTTCAAGTGCTACAGAGCTTCCTCTTTAAACAGAGAGGTCGATGACGGTATGTCTTTCCCCCTGTTATACCTGATGCCACAAGTATTCCTAGTCTATGTTATGGATTTGTGAAATAAAATAAAAGAAAATTCGTTTCAGTTGGATTTCCTATGTGAGATGCAATGATGTAAATCTTGGTTAGATCCATAATAGGCTTGTCAGATCTTAGAACTATTATCCTGCAGCATCAGTCGGTTAGTTTATGCATCCTGTCAACCTTCCAATTCACGAGAAAGCTTCTGATTGATTCTCTCATATGTACAGAGGTTTCAGGAATTGAAAATACAAAATTGTACAAGTATGAAGAGTTGGTCAAAGCAACCGCAGATTTTAGTCGATCCAACAAAATCGGTCATGGGGGTTTTGGTTCTGTCTACAAGGTAGAGGAGCCATATTTTGGTGTCTTTTTTGATAGTCATGGTTCTTTTTTCTCTTTCATGGATAAGAGTAACATAATCAGGCAATAATTGGAAATTTCTCAACTTTTGTGAACAGGGTGCACTTGAAGATGGCACCCTGGTCGCCGTGAAGGTGTTATCTGCCGAGTCGAGTCAAGGAGTGCGGGAGTTCTTGACAGAGATAAACATGATTGCAAATATAGAGCATCCTAACCTAGTTAAGTTGCATGGTTGCTGTGTGGAAGGAGAGCACAGGATTCTGGTATACGGTTATCTCGAGAATAATAGCCTCTCACAAACACTTCTTGGTGAGTTTACTTTTGCATTTTTAGTTCTGCCATTAGCCACGGTGGTGTGAGATTTTTCTCTCCTTTATAGGCGGTTCCCACAGTAGCATCCAATTTCAATGGCCTACACGACGTAAGATTGCCATAGGCGTGGCGATGGGGCTAGCATTCCTCCATGAGGAAGTCCAACCACCAATTATCCATAGAGATATAAAAGCAAGCAATATCCTGCTAGATCGTCACCTGGAGCCGATAATTTCAGATTTTGGTCTTGCGAAACTTTTTCCGAGCAACATGACTCATATCAGCACCCGTGTTGCTGGAACAGTGTAAATCACAAACTTCTCAATTCCTCCTGTCAATATATAGTTGAATCTTTCAGAAAATTTTCATAACTTATTTGCCCCAGTTTAGAACTGCCGCTTCATCTGCTGAATAAGCATTCAAATTCTGCTGTCACTTGAGTATCTTCTTTGTTCGTTTGACCTGAATATGTTGGTGAGATTGCACTGGAGATGTTGGCTTATGTAGTAAAGCCGGGTATTTGGGCCCAAAGAAAGTAGTTTTAGAAACTCCAATCATGCTTCTGGAAATATGTTTTCAAATCATGACCGAATGCATTAAAACCGGTAAAAGATGTGATATTCTTCAACATTTGTTCCTGATTTCTTTCTCTTTCTGCAACTCCTCCTGTTTCTGTCAATATCTTAGCTCTTGGTCAATGACATGGTTCTGCCTATGTTGTTGATGCAGGGGTTATCTGGCACCAGAGTATGCAATGCGAGGTCAGTTGACAAATAAAGCAGATATATACAGTTTTGGGGTACTGCTTTTGGAAATCGTTAGTGGGAGATGTAACACAAACCGTAAATTACCAGCTGAAGAACGATATCTTCTTGAAACGGTAACTTCTCATCCTGTAGATTCCTGTTACTAGAAGCTTATTTGTATCCCTGAATCACAAGGATTCCCCTTTTGTTAATCACTGAAAATCAGTAGAAAGCATAGAAAATTTGCTGCTCATTATCTTCCAATCCTGGCCAAGTCCTTCACGGAAACTGCCCATGTCCTGTACTGAGTCATACAGCACAATACAGACTTTTAATCTAACGAAGCTGCTGGTTAGAGGGGCAAATTCCGTCTCTGTGATAATTTAGTTGTGTTACTTTCATGGATGCTAGTTTGTGCTAACTTGTATAAACCAACTACATTGTTTGGTTAAACAGAATCATTTACCTAGGACCGATTGCAATACTTTAATTATAGGCATGTATGTTGCGCATGAATCTTTCTTTTCTTTGTTTTGTTCTGCTCTTTATTCTTTTTTTTGTTCTCATGTTATTTTCCCAGTCTTCTGTGCTCTCTCTTGTGAATTTCCACAATGTTGAGCTATCATTGTACTTAGGAGAGAAATCTCTCGCCCATTCACATTACCAGCATGTTTATCTGAAGATATAACTCAGCACTATGAAAACCTAGCGTTACTACATGTACACTGTGTTATAGGCATGGAAGCTGCACAAAAAAGGAGAGCTAATGAGCTTAGTGGACGCATCTCTGGATGGGGAACATCATAGGGAAGAGGCATGCCTATTCATGAAGATCGGTCTTCTCTGCGCACAGGGTCTACCGAGGCTTCGACCATCCATGTCGACTGTCGTGAAGATGCTAATGGGCTTAGCTAAGGTTAATGACAATGAGATATCGAGACCTGGGTCAATTTCAGATTTCACGAGTCTAATTGCTGAGGAAGGCCTGAAAGCTCACTCGAAGGATTCATCTTCCCCTGCATCCGGGGAGTCAAGCGGGCCAGACAAATCATCTTTGTGGTCGAAAGACATGCCCAGCTCATGTGCTACAATGACCTTCAATTCTATTTATGATAGGAGCATTTGAACTGCGATGTAGGTTTTGCATGTAAAGAGAGAATAGATATTTGAGTAACTTTGCTGTAGTAAGGTTCGTTGTACAAAGTATTCTCTCTTGGTTGAGTATTCAGGTTGCCTTTTCTTTTTCGAAACTTCTGCGCTTCCTTTCTTAAACGGGCTTCGTTTGTGAGCAGAGTCTGACAAGTTATAATTATCTAACTTCAGAAATGAGCAGTCGAGCATCAATGTCGAAGAAGGGGAAGCGTTGGAAACAGTATTTTTCCTGATCACCAAGTATGGGACGTCGACAATATGGATAGCCTATGCATCTCTAATAGAATTGAGGTCACAGCTCAGCTCCAATGTCAGAGGCTTTCACTTATAGATTTGTATTGCCAAGATCATCAATAGGGTTCTTTCTGTGTGGTGTGCTAAAATCTCGGAGTGAAATTGTATAGGATATATAGTAATTAGCCATACCTCAATCATCACATCCCAAATTTTAGCGAGTTCATCGCATGCTTAGCTGTGTACTTGTGCCAACTTACCGCGGTGCACGATCGAAGATGGAATAATTTGCCTGAAGAATAACCCATGTCAAGTTTATGCACTAATTTGAATCATACAAGGCAAGCGTCTACTAATGTCAAGTTTATCGAACATCTCAACATGTGGGTGCAAATATATTATCACGAACAATTTGATAAGTTTACAATTGTAACAAGAAAGAATGGCTAGAAAACAATCTCTTCTTAATTTAACTAGTTTCTTGTCCTATAGCATCTATACCACAAAATGGTAAGACAAAGGACTCTGTAGCCGACAATGAAACTGCACATCACGGCTATGTTGGTCCACTTCTCTGATTGCTTTAATCCTTGCTGTCTCAAGAACCCACTTCCATATAAGCTGCATTTCCCGTTCTCAAACTCTAAGCACATGCTTTTCCCTTCCAGACCTCCATATTCATTCAGGATGAAACACTCAAATGGGTACTTAAACAAGCTCATGTAATGCATGAAAATCCAGTATCTGGGGATTTTCTCCTTCGATATGAAATAACCGGAGAAAAGGAAGAAAGATCCCATCAGTCCAGCGATAATCGAAGTCCCCATGATGAAATTTGGCACGAGAGCGCTGAAACAAGCTACGAAAGAATTGGACATCAAGAGAACCAACCAAACCACCAGCGCGAAGTAGAAAAATGCATCTGTGCTTCTCCGAAATCCGACCAGCCAATAAACCGGGATCGAGTAGAGGAAACCCACCATCAAAAGAAATGGGAGGAAGACGATGACATTTGCGACAACGTAAGAGGATACCCTGTAAGCTCCTCTTGAAGTCTCCCTCGTCAGAATTCTTCTTTCTTGCAGGTAAATGGGTAGGCCTTCTGTTGTGGAAGAGAGCAAGAAGGTTAGGCTGAAGGCGAAAAACCCGAGCCGAGTTTGTAGAGCAAGTTCTCCTAGATTGTCTCCGACATTAAAGAAAATGGTGCCGAGCACAAACCCTGCCACAAGGGCCTGTATTACCCTTGTGGCAAAGAGCTGCTTAGTCCTGAAAATGTTTCTGCAAAATCTTTGCCCCAGTAATAGAATCTCTTTGAACCAAGAGTTCGGATACGAGAATAGCTTCTCGTTTCCTTTATAGGGCCACACAATCCCGGTTCCTGGTGCCTCGTTTTCCTTACCGTCTGGAGTGTTTCCTTGGAGAAAATGCTGGTGGTTGTGAGGTTCTACACCCAAGCCTTCAATACCATCAATGGCATATTCAAGCACATTGACATGGCACGGTATGTTCAAACCAGCGAATCTAAGCTTCTCTTCCAGAAGAGACAGTGGACCATTATGAATAACAAATCCACCCGAAAGCAAAACAACTCGATCAAACAGCTCGAGGATTCGATACCCAGGTTGGTGAATGGTCAATATGATTGTCTTACCTTGATAAAGTGCCATGAACTTGAGTATCTTCACAATATGGAGAGCCGAGGCTGAATCCAGTCCTGATGTTGGTTCATCGATCAAGATCACCGCCGGGTCATGGACTAGTTCCACCCCAATCGACACCCTACGCTTTTCCCCACCCGAGATCCCCCTGTTCGATGACTTAGCACCTATTCTCGCTCTTGCAACATGATCCAAGCCAAGCTCCTTCATTAGCGCTCTCACTCTGGCGACGGCCTCTTTTCTGCCTCCGTGAAGCCTGAAAAGCGCGCTATACATGAGCGTTTCCTCTACAGTCAGCGAAGGAAACAGCGCATCATCTTGGGGAACGTAACCAGATAGCCTCTGAAAGCTCTTGGGATCGATCGGCTGATCGTTAACTAGAACTTCCCCGGACACTCGGCCCCGGGAAATTTTCCCGGCTAGGACTTCAAGCAAGGTGGTTTTGCCAGCTCCACTAGGGCCAGCGATGGCAGTGATCTGCGCAGGCCTTGCCTCACAGTTCACGTCCTTCAAAACGAACTTTGCGCTCGAGTTTCGATTCTCGTTGTGAAAGAGCCAAGGGAAGTCATCAAACTTGGAGCACAGTTTGTAGGACAAACTCCTTGTCCCCAACTTGTATGAAACGGTCCAGCCACCGGAATCCGGCGCCGTCAACGGCAATGCCATCGAGATAGTCGGAAGATTGGGAGGGAGAGGCAAAAGACGAGGAATCTTAGGGAGATGTGAGTAAGTGGGATAATGTAAGAGGATGAATAGAAGAAGATGAGCTAACACAACCAAATTGGTTGCTATTTGGCACACGTCAAGCCAAGTAGGGGGGGTTGGCATGCAAAAATTAAAGGGGGGCATGCGGCTTGACTAGAGTTTGTATTATAATTTCTATGCTAAATATGGGACCTTTGGTTGGTCGGAAGGTGGCGCAGAGTTTTAGTGCGTGGGAAGAAGAAAAGGCAGAGCAACTCGGAGGGTGTCTTTTCAGGTGAACAAGAAGATTGACTGTGTAGTGTTGGCGTTAGTTGTCGAGCTATCTCCTCCAGTGGCGTGCGGTGCATAAGTTCGCGTAACATAAGAAACATATATGGAAGCCAAAAAATCATCAACCTAAGTACTTGCAAAAGGACTGAAGTTCTTGTGAAGATGTGAGGCACATTGACCCGGGAGGGGACCCGGTGCATCATATCTAATCACTGAGGCAATGATAGGTCCATGTACCACCAGGGAGGTCAGGACACAAATATCTAGGAACATCTTTCAGCTACATAATTTTAGGAACTACTCACAAAATGAGGATGGATGCGAAAAAAAAAAAAACATAAATAAGGATATGAAGTGCATTCATTTTCTCATATAAAGATCTTAAATGGCTATATCAATTTCAAATAATGACCTAACCTCGCCGGCTTACCAGCCGGCCAGAGGTGAGAGCTTGCTAGCCCTCGCCAAAATCAGGAGAGGGGGGTGACCATCGCCCAAGTCCGGGGGAGGGCCGCCAGACCTGTGCGAGGGTTGGCAACCCTCCCCTAGACTTGGGTGAGGACCGGCAACCCTTGCCCAAATCGAGGCAAGGGCCGGCGATCCTCTCCCAGATCTGGGAGAGGGTTGCTACCCTCTCTCGGTTCAGGCTAAGGCGCCGGCGACCTTGCCACCATCATTGCCGCCCCACTAGCGATGGGGCAATGGCCATAGGCGGGAGGGCTTGCCCCACTTGTTTTTTTCTTTTCTTTTTTAACTTTAGCTTTGTTTCTTTTTTGAATTTTTTTTATGGAAAGACAAAAACAGAAAAGGAAAAAAATCAATTTTTTAAAAGACGAAAATGCCCTTTATCCTAGTGAAGTCAGGCCTTTTTTTGAGACTAACATAACCACTTCATATCATTATTTGAAACGAGATTTACTTCATACTCTTATTTGAGAAAATGAGGACACTTCAAATTTTTATTTGACACAAGGTCTATTTCATGCTTTTATTTAAAAAAATGAATGCACTTCATATTCTTATTTAGAACTTTCCCAAAAAAAAATTGTGCAATTATTATATGTTTGAAATTGCGCAGACATAGTCGTTCATAGTATAAAGATATGCAGTGAAGGGGTCTTAAAAATATGGAGGAATCGGACAACCGATTGATCTCAATGAAGCACATTCTCGCCAAGGAAGAGAACTTGTGTCCCTGCAAGGATCAGGCTCACATGGGCTCATAAGTAATGGGATCACCGGAGGATAGATATGGATCAAGTCAAAATGAGTTATAAACCCATTTCTTAATACATATTCGATGAGTTGAGTTGTTATATGAGTTAATTATATTTAGTAAGTGGGTCATAAATAGATTTAAACTCAACTCTATAGGTCATAAATGAATTTAATATGGATACTAAATGTATTCATAACTAATTTAGACGTTTATGACTCACTCTCCACTCTCTCTCGCCCTCACTTGATCTCAAGCTCGCTTACTCCATGCTTTCACCTTAATTTGGGTATGCATAATGTTTTAGTAATATGAGCTGAGTCAGGTATGAGTTACTAAATTTGTATTGTATGAAAATGAATCAATTTAAGTCAGACCATTGTCAACCTAATTTAATTCAGACTTAATTCACCCGTTTGACAAATTTACTCTCTCTCGCAATCTGACAAGCAATCATACCAAGATCAACTCGTCAAATGAACAGTCCGCATTAGCTTGGTTACAAACGTAACTACGTGCGTCATTCTACTTGGATTGTGCAAAGCCTACACCGCGGATGCACACGTTCGGAGAATTCTCATTTGCTTCTAAATTCTACTTGTACTTATGATCTTTTCTTTTAAAGTCATGAATACAAAATCCAAGTCTTACTTATCGATAATTGAATATCCAAAAAGTGTGAGTACTCCGAAATTTGCAAAAAAGATCACAAGGTAAAAGCAAATGTCACCTTAAAGAGGCCTAATTGCAGATTTTTTCCCTAATAGTAGTGCCGCACTGCATTTTCAAAAAAATTTTGTTAACTAGAGCTAGTCCATCTATAACATTAATATACTAAATTGAAAAAATTGATGTGGATTATAGAGATACTAATCATCATATCGACAAGTTGCTTTGTCCTGAACTGCTTGCGATTTCTGGCATTTAATTTATAAGAGCCATAAGCACAAACAAGTTTTGAATGAATTCTGAAGGAAACTCAGCTTCACCAGCTGGTTCTATTTCCAGCTCCGCAGCCAAGGGTGCTGCATCTCACTGCAAGCACAGTGTAGCGCCCACGGATGCACAGAGAGAGAGAGAGAGAGAGAGAGAGATGACAAGATAATTCCCTAGTGCACATGATAGATGACAAAAACACCAGGAACGGAGCCAAGCAACCATATGTGCGCCGGTAATCTAAGAAGCTCGCCTTTGTTTGCTGAGAAGACATCCAGATAGTGATGATGTCAAACAAATCCCTGTCACCTGAGTAAAAAATGCAAACCAAATTAGTGACAAAATGTAAAAGTACTTGAAAACCCAAAGGCAACTTCCTTTTATGGATAAGTGAACGATGTAACCAATCCATTCCAAGATCCAAAAGTACAACTGATAAGAAAGACACTAAATGCTTGGCGCAAGTAATGACATCTAGCCTAGCTTGCGACTTGCCAAGGAACGTTGGCATAATAAAAGAATCAGAACAATTGAAATTAAGCGAGACCCAATCAGCTGAGGCATGAGCAAGTTTGTTTACATCTCTATTCTTAGGTCACCCAATCGAGTGTCCAGCTCAAGTGTTGGCTGGTAAAATGAGTGACAATAATAGATAACACTTAGCACAAAGTGATCGCATTATGCAGCATAATATATAGCTATGAATAGGCAGATTCTCCATTATTGAGAAAATGATCACCTTCCCTTTCATAATCACATTTTTCATTGAGACAGGACACAGCAACTGTGCATGCATAGCTCACAGACTTCACTTCTCACTGGATGAATGAACAGAAGATGGCATGAGAAAAGCCTCTAAGTTGTGAACTTTGCTTTGATTTTTGGCCGCTTGTATCTGATCAGCCAGTGAAAGTTTCCTTTGTGCCTTTTCTCTCTTGACATGCTCTAAATCCAGTTTCTCCCAGGCTAGAATATGAGCAAGAACTGCATCCCCTTGACCAGTGACTTGGACAACTTTTAAGGGTTTCTTTCGGTTAATCTAGAAATAAAACATAAAAATGCAATCAGCCAAATACAGTTTTGAGGAGGAACAAAAAGATTGGTACATCTGAAAGGAAATATCTGTCAAAGAAAAGCATAGGACCAATAGACGCATTAATGTTGAGAATGAACTGCGGAGCTACAAAAGTTATGGTCACAGCTGCCGTAAAGAGAAGGTCCAAAGCATCAAATGCAGGATGATTCTCTTAGACAAGACATGAAACTGCACTTACCTTCAGCAATCTTTTCTTAAGCTTCATCCCTCGAGCAACAGCTAAGTCATCTTTCTTCTTCTTTGTTTTTATGCAAGATACTCTTTTCATCTTTTTTCGTTCCTTTGCTTTTTCCTCCTTTTCTTTTCTCTTCTTAGCAAACCTAGCCATCTTTTCTGCTTTTGCCTCTGCTGCTTTATGAGCCCTCCTCATCTTTGCCAAATCTTTAGCTCTTTCCTTTTCAGTAAGCCGATGAAGATGTTGGAGATCGATTTCATGCTTTATTTTGTCATAGCTATCCCAGTCCAGTTCTCTCTGATCACTCCATCCTGTCTTAGCTGCCTCTGCTATGTTATCTGCCCATGATGAGAAGAATTTCTCTTTCAACCTTTTATGCTTTAAACGCTCTTTCCAAATGCGCCGAAGTGAAGAGCCAATCTTTGCTTTGATCAAATCACTGTAAAATAATTAGACCAATTCTGAGCTGATTTTCCCCACAAAGAGTTAATAAGGACTCTTAGACATTTAAAAATAAGAATAAGGTCCTTCAATCAAAATAATATTATCAGTCGCGCAAACTACTTTTTTGCCACTGGCATAAGCAATGACAGATTGCAAAACTCAAATCTAGTTTCAGCTAGTAATTATTACTTCCGTGTTAAAATTGCCACAATCTTTCTTTGGAGCCCTCCCTTCTTTAACTTTCTTCCGGCTTAATATGTGCAAGAATTTTTTGGCAACTTAAAACATGTTTGGGGCGTTTGAGGTCCCAGCTATATGTTGCTCATACTTTGACAAGCTAAGATAGCAACTTCCAGAATTGCAAAGCAACCATCTTCCTAAATAACCAGGGGAACAGATACAAGTCAAAGCATTTGAGGAAAGAAATCTTGAGAGATGCTACTATTTGGAAAAAATATATCTATGTTTCTAATATATAATGGATCTGTAGATCAAAATAACCATCTGTGTCAAGTGATTCTGATTATTTATCAGATACACTGCAATTCTGAGCAAAATGATTTTATTTCTCGGGGAAGTTATTCTCACATTTGGTCACCGTGGACTTTATACAAGTAACAAATGCTGCGCTCTGCAACAAGATTTGTCAGTAAGATGATTCAATTACTGCAGAACATCACATTCTCTAAATACTGGAATATGGATCTACTCACTAATCTCAAAGACAAGCCAAAATCATATTTAGGTTCAATGGAATAAGTGTTTGGTTGAGTCCATGTGCTCCACTCTCAGTATCTTGGCTGTGAAATGACTTATAAAGAGCACAGTCACTAGTTTTTCTAATAAAGTGAAATTTGCTTCATTTAGAGAGTTAGATCATTGGAAATACTGTACAAGCACTGAAGACACAAATTACCTGTGAGTACGGGGATGTTCAGACATCTTCTGCCTGATCTGGAAATAGCAACTGGAAAAAGAGTTAGATGAAAGGATATAATCCTGGCAGAATTAATTCTTGCGAGGTTTTCAATATTAACAACAAATGGTGAATTAAGAAAAAGGACAAGGAGGTGTGTAGATGCTTGTCTCCAGCAACAGAGCATGTGCAGCTCTATAACAAAGTCTACAAGAATGCATAGCAGTAATGCAGGAGTCACTATGTGAAATTACTCCAATCATCTTTCGGTCAGTCAAAACAAAAAATTGCTTGCCGGCAAATTCCAACAATGCTAAGAAAAACATGCACCCAAATCAATCTTACATGACTTCACCTTGGGGTCTCTCAATGCTTCGATTGTTCTCTGCTTGATTCGCTTTCGAGTCTCTGCACAGTGTAAGAGATACTAAACTCCAAATACTCCATCATATGAAGGTTTGGGATTCCTAAAGAAGAGATTTACCGTCACTATGTTTCCTGCCAACGTTCCACGGCATTTTCCCTTTGTTGGCTTCTCCAATTTTTCTCCTTCTCTCACTTTCCTTATAGCTCTCGGCATTCAAACATCCCGAGGGGACAATCTCGCTATTTAGTTTTACTTCCCCGCAGTCATTATCAGGAGCACCTGCCACGACTTCTGACCAGCCACATTCCCGCGATCCGGATGTCTCTCCCAGATTGACCCTCGCCTTTGATGATCTAAGGGGTTCAAGTATGGTGGTGGAACAGATCGCGGCAAAGGAAGGTGAAATGCTCCGCTTTGGACAGACGGACCGAATGAATTTGATGTCTGCAACATGCCCAACGAGTGGGCACAGAAGATTGTTCGGATCACAGTTGAGGGCCGGGCACGGGACCGCCAATTTTCTGTAGGTTTCGCAAAGCCACATTAAACACAGCAGAATCCGATTACCAGATAAAAGGCAAAAAAAAAAAAGGTTTAGTCAATTGCATGAATTCAACGTAGAAAACCTAAAGCCCCCGTCCATCAACGAGATTTTCCATTCTTCCTCGGCGTCGGACGAGGCGATGATCCTATCGCAGACGAAGCCAGCACAACGACCGATCAAACTCAGCTACGAATGCGACGCTAATCTTCGGATGAAGCGAAACATGACCGCAAAAAGGCGAGCTTGGCGAGCGAAATGCAGCTCGGTTTCGACGTTCTCCGAGCGCGCCGCGCCGCAGCGATGCGTACGCTCGCGACGAGGAAAACCGCCCGATTCGATCGGCGCGGCAACGCGAATTCGAACGGCGGAGAGTGAATCCCACGCTCGCTCGGCGGAATGGCGGACGGATTATGCTTCCGAGTCCAAGCTCTAAACTCTACTCTCTTCGAATCGAAACTCTACGGAAGACGAGGCAGCGCAGAGAGAGAGAGAGAGAGAGAGAGAGAGAGGCTTACGACGAGTGGAGAAGCGGCATTGGTGCAGAGAAGAGAGTTCCGGCGACGTTGATGTGATGTAAGTTCGGAGACGAAAGCGGCGCTGATGAGAATGGCTTCTTTCCTCTGTCGCGCGGCGAGAGATCCCACCCAGATAAGAAGAGTATATAGCGGGAAAGGGCAACCTCAATGGAGAGAGTCCGACCGTTTGGATATCGACGGCAGATTCCGGGTCGCGGGTCCATTTGGAGGCCCCGAGCAGAGGTCTATCTTTCCAAAGCGAACGTCTTTACTCCAAAGCTTAAAACCACTGAAAATCATAAATTGGTACCTATGATAAATTTATTCGAACAAGTTTTTTAACAAAAAAAATTCTAAATTAGTACATTTGTAACAAATTACCCAAAACTAATTTTTGATCATACATTTGTTACAAATTTATCATCCGTTAGTTTTCTTTAAATTAGATTGATACTATGAAAAACTACAAATCGGTACACCTGTGATAAATGGAGGGGTGAAACCCCAAACTGGTACCCCGTTAAGTCAACTGCCGCATGTTGTCCAGCTCAACAATTTAAAAGTAAAATTTAACGGAAACTACTCACGGGTGTACCACTTTGAATTTTGGGTAAATTTGTCATGGGCATATCAGTTTGAGGTTTTTTGTGGTATTAACTCTTAGTCGAAATTCAGAACTATCCCTTTTCATTTTGATCCAAAAAAAAAGATTAACCCTTTTCAAGATTTTCTTATCTCGGCTCTATTGTTAATCACATTGTTGAAAATACTTGTTGCGCACATGCTCGCTTTCTTTTTTTTTCACGTAAATGTCGATGTAGCCCCTTTGATGTCAAGTGGTGCGGGGTCGCCATTAGGGATTAGAGACATCTTTTAAGAAAGATCTGTAGAGCAATGGTTGCTCACTCAATGGTGCCGGTCACTGTACACAACGAGTCTTGGTGAAGGTTCTCAAATCTTAGATTTGGGAGAGATAGAATTTGGGAGGAGATCCGCTGTTACTCAGTTTAGGTTTCAAATGAGAGCCGGCCGCGATGCTCTTGAGAGCGATTGCGAGGCTCACGGCAACAGCGGCGGCAATGTTGCTTGTGGTGGTCTGTCCTCTCGTTCGCCTGAGGCCGCGAGAGCCACCGCGACCATCACAACCGGTGTCAATTGTGCGGTGATTGAGGATGTCGTGTGAATTCGAGGGAGGGAGAGAGCCCAAGTTGTAGTGTCCCCAAAAAGACAACCTAATTATGCATTTCTTAAGGGCGCCAAGCATACATTTAATGTTCATTATTGCAAAGATCCAAGAACAGATATTCGTTCTTTTTCGAAAAGGTATATGGGCAAAGTAAAGGAACAATTCTTTATTGAGACGATAATACATAAATTGCTAGTGGCATTACATTGTCATCTTCCGCAAAAGTAAATGTTTATGTATTATACTTTTGTTATTTCAGTCATAAACTTTTTGATTGTGCCAATTGAATCCTAAATCTTTTCACATTTAGCCAATTGAGTCTATTTAGTCAATTTTAGCTGAAAATCAACGATATAGATGCTGGTCGTTCTACGTGGCATGGCAGATGCTAATAGAAGACATCTAGCGTCCACGTTAGCGATTTCTAGTCAAAATTGATCGAATAGTCTTACTTGGCAAAATGTAAAATGGTTTAGGACTCAATTGACAAAATGTGAAAATGTTTATGATTCAATTGACAAAAATGCAGTAAATTTAGAACTTTTTTTCGTAATTTTCTCCTTCCGATTAGTTTATGTACGGATTTTCTTTCTATAGAATGTATATACGCTTAAAATTTCCATCACATCTTTAAAGGGGAGCAATAAGATATTATATACAAAATTTGTCGATTTTGATATGTATAGATGAGTATGGCCTTTGAAGATTTTTAGAAATTGGTAAGATAAACTCTTTTAATGTTTATATGAGATAATTTATACGAACCTTAGATCATATTTTTAGGGCTACGCTTTTTTCACCCTTACACCCCTCTACAATATTGTCTATATTCCGAAAAAAAAAACACTGACTATAATTCCCTCCATTTTTAGCATTCCTCGACCACTATTCTAAGAAAACATTTTTTTTAATTGATTTTCTATTTTTTTATGCGTTGCACATCCACTTTCCTTCGTGATCAAGCTTGGAAGTTTCCATTTCTTTTCCTCTTTATTGCTCTCGGTGGTTACCCGAGGGAGAAGGAAGAAGACGAAAGAAAGTGGACGTGGGACTTGCGAGAAAGGAAAAAGAAAATCAATGAAAAGGCACAAAAATTATTTTAGCTAAAGGCTGCGAAAATATTTCTTTTCTCATGGGATCCACAAGAACGGACGATGGGATGATGCACGCCCCTGTCATAGGTTCCAAAGTAGATTTCAGAGTCTAATAGGTTCTTTTTTTATTTATTTCGTTTTTAGTTAAACAAAATGAAAATGAACGCAACAATACTAAATAAGCTTATTATTCACCAAAGAGAATACAAAAGACTAGTTTTGCTTACATTACGGTTTAAATAAATACAATTAAAATGAGAAGTCATTATGTGAATCGATACTAAGGGTATGTGAATCGATACTAAGGGTGAGTGGTTCCATGATCTGTATAGGTTTTACCTGGAACTTACCCATAATAATAGGTTCCTCATTTTTTAAAACTTGGAACCTACCCTATCACATGTTCCAGCTTGATTCCAGAGTCTACCCAGGTTTCACCTATATTATTAATTGAATAATTGTAGTGAATCATCACCTTTAATGACGACTACTTGCTGCTATGATCTATTGACCACAACTTATATGAAATATTAACAAGTCATGAAATAAAAGTTCAGACTAGTGGTTCAAGATTATACATTTATTATCTAACCTTATGAAACACCATAGGATCACGCGAAGACTTAGACCAAGAAAAAATACAAAATACTTGTTTAGATTGTAAGTTGTAGGTTCCAAGTTCTACTATCTGGAAACAAGATTATACACTTATTATCTAACTTTGTGAAATATCATAGGATCATGCGAAGACTTAGATCAAGAAAAAATACAAAAAACTTATTTAGGTTCCAAGTTGTAGGTTCCGGGTTCCACTACCTCGAAACAAGAACTTATCTATCGTAAAAGGTTTCCTAATTTTTAGAACTTGAAATCTATCTTACATATCTGAAATCTACATATTTTCGCAGGCTCAAGTTTCACGGCAGAACATAGAACCTGAAACCTACATATTTTCGCAGGCTAAAGTTTCACAGCAGAACATGGAACCCTGCTCGCCCCTAGTTTTAGACTTATTCCTCCAAACGACCGCAAAGAGAAGGAACCTGATTTCCTTCTTGAGAAACACCCTCTTCTCTTCCTCTCACCTTCCTCTCACCTTCTCCCCACCCCCCCCCCCCTCTCTCTCTCTCTCTCTCTCGTTCTCCACTTCCTCCCTAGAAAAGTTCATATTTAGAGCGGAACATCATCATTCACCGATCTCCAACCTGGAACACCTACCTATCGCCATGAGTCGTCTCGGTTTCGATGGACACTGTCATTCGACCCCTACGCGCCATAGCCATGATGTGTTCCTCAGCTTCCGGGGCGAAGACACGCGCCACACGTTCATCTGCCACCTCCGCCATGCCCTGCGCCAGAAGGGAGTCGATGACGTCTTCGTTGACGATGATGGCCTCGGGAAGGGGAGCGAGATCTCGCCCGCTCTCGAGCGAGCCATTGAGGAGTCCAGGGTCTTTGTTGTCGTGCTCTCGGAGAACTATGCCGGTTCCACCTGGTGCTTGGACGAGCTCGCAAAGATCATCCAGTGCAGTAGCCGCCACTGGAAGATGATCGAGCCGGTGTTCTACGGAGTGGACCCTTCGGACGTCAGGAACCAGAAAGGTACCGTCGGCGCGGCGTTTGAGAAGCATGAGCGCAGGTTCGGCCGCAACTCCATGGTGGTGGAGAGATGGAGGGCGGCGATGACGAGCGTCGGTAATCTTTCCGGGTGGACATGGAAGAAGAATGAGTAATCTCAATCCTGACTTTTTCTTTAACTCTGGCATGATTATTCTATCGTGTAAGAATTATTCAAAACGAGTGATCAATCGGCGACACTTGTTGCTCTGTATTATGTACTGCCTCCCAGCATCTTTCTCACTCCACGTGGGTGTTGGGCATGTTGTATATATTTCGCTAGAGAACTTGAACTTTGGATCATTTTCGACAAACTGAGATTGAAAAAATTCGGGACAGCTACTATTTGATATGAACTTAATTACTCACGTGCATATGAAGGCTTTCATAGTCGTTTCAAGCATGGCAGTGTTAATGTTTACGATTCTTTTGTGTGCCTACTTTCCATCTTTGCTCTATTGTTCAGAGTTTTCGTGTCTACTCTGCTTTCTGAATTTCTTTTTACATGCTTATCTTAGTAAGAAGTATGCTTCAACTACTCTCTGTGTCCGCTCCAACCAAAAGATTTTCGACAAATAACCAAGTAGCATAATGACAGACAATTGAATGCTGGAGTAAGATGATATATTCCTTGTATAAAATTCAACACACCTGGATGGCTTTGGCAGGTGTCAATCGACATTGATTCAGTCACTCGTCAAAGATGTATTGGGTAAGCTGAATCGCAAATCTCTGAATGTTGCTGACTATCCAGTTGGTTTGCAACGTCATGTCGATCTGGTTCATTCAATGTTGAAGGGGAACAGTGCGGTGGGGCTCTGTGGTATAGGTGGAGTAGGCAAGACGACTGTTGCTAAAGCCGTGTTTAACCGGATTGCCGATCAATTTGAAGGCAGTTGCTTCCTCGCCAACGTCGGAGAAAATTCCAAGCTGGGGGGCCTAACTCGATTTCAAGAAGCTCTTCTTCATGAAACACTGAGGGATTTTGACTTGAAGATTCACAATGTCGATCAAGGAATTCACACTATAAGGGGTAGGCTAAGCCAAAGAAAGGTTCTTGTCATAGTTGATGGTGTGGATCACTTGGATCAACTGAGAAAACTAGTGGGTGAACCCAACTGGTTCGGTCCAGGAAGTAGAATCATTGTCACAACCAGAGATGGACATTTATTAGTAGCTCACAATGTTCCTTGGACACATAACATCAATTGTTTACATGATCAGGATGCTCTTCAGCTCTTCTGTTGGAATGCCTTTAAGGATATCCATCCTCAAATTGGTTATGAGAACCTCTCGTATATGTTGATAAATTATGCTAAGGGACTTCCGTTAGCCCTCATAGTATTAGGTTCTCTTTTGCGAGGTAGAAACATATCTGAATGGAAGAGCACACTGGATAAATTGAAAAGAATTCCCAATGAAGAGATCTTCAACACGCTTAAAATTAGTTTTGATGGACTAGAGGAACAGGAGAAGTCCATTTTCCTTGATATTGCTTGTTTCTTACGGGGGAAGAGTAAAGACTACATAATGGATATTTTAGATGCGTGCGGATTCGATTCAGTAATTGGGATACAGATTCTCATAGAGAGGTCTCTTGTTAATATTGAGGACGGTGTGATACAGATGCATGATTTGCTTCAGCAGATGGGATGGGAAATCATTCGCCAAGAGTCTATTAGGGAGCCTGGACAATGCAGTAGGTTGTGGTCAACTTATGATGTGCTCTATCTTCTGAGTAATAGTTTGGTGGGTACCTATATAAGTCATTACGTACAACATATATTTTCCGAAGACATTGATGGTTCCACTTTTCTTCTTAGGTTTAGTACTGGCCTTGTTACTTAAAAACAGTGATTTCTTTTGGGTCTGGGTGTCAAAAGTCTGATGAGTGAATGAATTTAACTTTGCTTTTTCAGGGAACAAATGCAGTTGAAGGCATAGTTATAGATTTACCAGGACCTGAAGAGGTGCACTTGGGTGACAATGCCTTTGCAAATATGATCAGTCTTAGACTGCTTGTAATGCATGGTGCACACTTTTCTGGTGCGCCTCTCCGACTTCCTTCTGGGTTAAGGTGGATTGAGTTGATTGGATGTTCTATTCCATCACTTGAATTTAATTTTGGCATGAAGAAACTTAAGAAAATTAATCTGATGGGCAGCAACATCGAAAGGCTGGGAGCGGGATTCCAGGTACAAGTAGCCTTTGCTTTTACCTGAGCCTGTTTGGTTCGGCTTTTGGGGAATACATTTGGCAAAATGCAAAGACCTTTAAGCTAAAAAGGTTTTTTAAAATGCAAGTAGTGTTTGGTAATGTGTATTTTAAAATCACATTTGAAAGCAACTTTGGCCTAAATACTGTTTAGTAAAAATTATTTGTAAAAGACTTTTACCGATATTTAAAAAAAAAAAACAGGGCAACCGACCACCATCTCCGGGCAGCCTCGCCTGACCTCAGGCGAGGTGGCCTAAGGTCTGGCGACCCCAGGCGACATTGCTGGGGTTGCGCGACCTCGATGACCATCGCCTGGGGTCGAACAATCTCAGGCGGTGGTCACCTGGGGTTGCCAGACCTTAGGTGTCGCTTGGGTCGCACGACCCCTAGGCGGTGGTCGCCGGGGCACTAGCCCTCAGGCAGCAGTCGCCGGCGTTGGACCAGCTGCTTGGGAAGAGGATGAACAGTACCCGATTGCATTCCGAAAATGCAACTTCTCAAGGCTTCTCATAGACTCCATTCAGCCAAAGGCCCTTGGAAGCTTGCCAAACAACTTTGCATTTGCTTAAGGGACTTTAAACCCCCCAAGTAGCTTTCAAATGCTTAACCAAACGGGTCAATAATGATTCTTTTCCTTTTGATATCAATCGAGCAATGTCAGTCACTAACTTTTCTCCTTTTTTTGGCAGAATTTCAGGCATCTGAAATCCATAAATTTTGCAGATTGTGGACGATTAATTGAAATCCCTGATTTTTCTACTGTAGAAAATCTTGAGACATTAATTCTTAGTGGCTGTAATGCCCTAACTAAAGTTCACGAGTCGGTTGGATTACTTCTTAAGCTCGTCACTTTGGACCTACATTCTTGCTCTAACCTAAGCAGTTTTCCTTCCATCATCAAATTAAGATCTCTTAAAACTTTTGTCTTAAGTGGATGTACCAAGCTAAAAACATTTCCTTGTGTCGCGGAAAACATGCCGTGTCTGTCTGATCTTTGCCTGGAAAAGTCCGGTATAGAGGAGCTGCCATCATCTCTTGAACATCTAGTCAATCTTGAAGCCATATTCTTGGATGGGTGCAAAAACCTTACCTGTCTTCCACCAAGCATGTATAAGTTGCATTGCCTTCGCCTGCTTTATATGAGTAATTGCTCAAAACTTGGTAAATTTCCTGAGCTCATTGAAGATGTAGACTCAATATGTTTACATTGTCGCTGCTCTTCGTTGAGGTCTGCAAATCTCATGGAGCTTGTTCTCAGAAATTGCAATTTAAGAGATGTAGATAACCTATTGGCTCCACAAAGCTTCACTACATTGAGAGGCTTAGATCTTTCTGAGAACCCTTTTGTTTGCCTTCCTGCGAGCATTGGGAGACTCTTTCACTTGGACTGGCTTTGCTTAGAGCGTTGTGGACAACTTCAAGAAATATCACAGTTGCCACCAAACATTCAGTATCTGTATGTAAGTGGATGCAAATCTCTGAGAAATTTTTTGTGGTTGTCAAGAGTGTCTGTATCTGACATGAGGCAGTTACCACTCCTTGAATTGATCGACTTCTCTAATTGCCATAACATGACTTGGTTTGCTGACGGACCATCAGCTGAGGTATCTCTCTCTCTCTCTCTCTCTCTCTCTATCATGCACACATGAAGTGAGAATGGTGCATTTACAGATTAGAGTTGGTTTGCAGGACTTGAGAATGACCTCAGTTGACATATATTTTCCAGGAAGTGAAATTCCTGAGTGGTTTAGCCACCAAGGCGAGGGGGGTTCAATATGTTTCCAAGTGCCGATGGATAGGTTTTTGAATTGCAAGTCCTTCACTCTGTGTGCCGTCTTCGGATTGGAAGAAAGTCTCGCCCAAGAACGCGGGACGATGGACGGTACCATAGAGTATAATTTCTCTACCCTTGTCAATGGTCAATGCATTATGAATGACCGAAATGAAATGAAGTGCATTGACTCAGATCACTTGTGGCTCTTTTATGGTTCGCAAGCTTTGCGTTGGTCCCATCAGGTGGTCCAGTATCAGCTGCATGGTTCAGTGTGCTTGATGTTTTCGGTCGTAGTTAACAGAGCGCCCGCCAATGTAGTCTTGAAGAGTTGTGGGGTACATCTAGCATAACGCAAGATGAAATCAATAAGCATGTTTGGCCTTCACTGGACACATCTGATGATAAGATGGTGAGACAGCCCATGGATTTATTTATAGTGAGAAGACCTCCTGATGATGATAATGGAAGTGGTGATTAGAGCATAAAGCGAAAGAGCATCTGTGAAAGTCCCTCTCTCTGATCTAGTTGCAGTTTTCAAAGACCATCAGCTTGTCTTCTACAATTGAATTGATGCCGCAGCTACATCAGAGTCTGCTCCATTTTGTGCCTCTGATGTAGGTTGAGCTTGATCCTTCTCAAAGATCATAAGCTCATCATTTTTCCCATGTCATTCCGAGTACTCAACCGTTTTGCCAATCTACTCTGAGCTTTTGAAGTCATGGTGTACAATCGAAGTGTGAACATTCCAAGGTTAGGAAAGTGAAGTTCCAATCGTGCTAGAGCTCTCAAGTACTTCGTTGATAGTATAATATCCAGCTTGTTGGCTACCAGTGAATGAAAACACTGTATTTCCGGTAGCCTCGCTCTGGTTGCAGATTCTTGCCACGCGAGTCTGTGACCATGACTATGAATTTCACTTCAATCAAAACTTTAAGTGTTATTTAAACTTTAAAAAGTAATAATGGATTTATGTATTTTGAAATTTTTTTTATGTATTCTATATTAAATGAAAGTCAAATTGCATGAGGTGGTAAACATGAAATGGTAAAAATTCAAGAGCTGATAAATCTGTGAAAAATTTGCTTAACTTTGACAAGTGACTCCCATTTTAGTCTCCAAGATCCTGGGTTCGAAATCTAGAATGCAACTCTCGTTCTAATGTTTGTTTAATTTGTCTGAAACTATATGTAGTGTGTAATGTAAATCTAATATTCAAAATCTCAGACAACAAATGGAAAATTATGTTTTGACCCCATATGTTTGGCACATGTGACAAGTTGCCCCTCAACTTTTCAATTATTTTCAATATTTCCCTAAAGTATTGAAATGAGCTTCAAAGCCACCTGGACGTTGATCTTGAATAATTTTTTGACCGGATCTACACGAGGCCCCTCCCCGTCTATCTCTCTCTCTTCCTTCTTTTATTTATTTTTATTGATAATAGTAATTATAAAATCATCCATTTTGATTTATAATTATATTTCCCATACAAGAACCTCATAGAAGTAAAATAATTTTATTGATTTGATAATATTAATGATAAAACATGCTACATTGTCATGCCGCATCAGTATTTGATATTCGCAGCATGTTTATTATGAAGTGACATTAACACAAAAGCAGAATAAACATGTTAGTTCGTGCCAATAAATAAAATGTGCATATTGTATTCTGTCTTTGTAATTTTTGGATTTTTCTCTGCATCTAATTTTCTTTTGTGTCTGACCGTGTATAGCAAGCCCTAAGAAATCATTTTTTGAAATTATGTAGACATTTTGGTTGATTACAATGATAACTTCGAAAGTTTGGTGGAGATTCGGAGGTGATAATTAGAACGAAATACAAAATGTGGTTATTTGATTGATTAAAGTGTGGTTTAGATTATGATCATTTAGTAAAAGTGTAGGTCTTTATGAAAATCAGCCATAGCCAATATCAGGGAAGACATTACAATCTATTTCAAGACTTTACAAGAAAATTACAAAAAATTAAAAGTTAGGGAGCAACTTACAACACGCACCAATACTCTAGGGGTAAAATCAAATTCACTTTTATTGTTGCACAAATCTACTGATGTAAAAGGAGCTAAATAGTCACATGATAAGCACAAGATCGAAGCTGTGATTGAAAAATGGCCTAAGAGGTACGTTGCAATTGACTTTAAGATTTCAGGTCCACATTGCATAAATTGAGAAGTCAAGGGGTAATTTACAATAATTGAAAAATTTTGGGGGCAAAATGTAATTCACGGTATGCAATGCAAGGGTTTCCCAACAAGGCCTCCTGAAACTTGTTAATATGCCACGTGTGATTTGCTAGCCTTTACCATCACCAATGATGACTTCTTCTAGACTAGCCTACTCCAGAATGCAGCTAAGAGGTTGCTCGGGATCAACGGTGACATGATGAGAGGCCTCGGAATCAATGACCCAATTCTTGTTGATGGGAGAGATGGAGGCTGGGTCGCAGACTTTAGGATCTCCATGGTGCTGCAATTGCTTGCACATTTAGCCATCAAAGTTTGACTGACAAAAAAAAGTGCGTGGGTAGCAAATGTGGATGCATCTTTGATTCGAGACACTGCCATGATGGGAGGCCGGTTGATTTTAGTGGTGAATTTGTTGTTGTGGCCTCTAGTTGTGAGGTGATTGCTTGGTGGAGTTTGACCACTTGTTGATGTGGGAAGACCTCCGTGTGAAATTGGCGATTGCAACATGGAGATTGGTAGCGGTGTTCTCACTCTTGGGGAATTCTTCATAAGCAACTAATTTTTCATGGAGCTCTTCAAAGGTCAAAGGGGTGACTTGTGTGCAAGTGAACGTCAATATCTTGCGAAACTCAAATCCAAGACCATTGATGACATGCGAGGTGAGATCCTTAATTGACACCAGGCTTTCAACAAATGTGAGCTCATTAGCAATCAATTTGAGGCCGCGGAGAAGTTCAAAAATAGAGTACAAGCTATGAGTTGACAGTTGTAGCTATTCCTCGGGAGTCATCACTCGAACACGGAAATCATTGGCATACATATTTCCCAGGATGTGCCATGTTTCCCATGAGATTTTAGCAACGGAGATGGGATTACAAATTCAGAGACTGACGTGAAAATAGAGTGACGAAGAAGCTGACTTGAACGATTTCACAGAAAATATGCAGGATTGGGATCGATAACTTTCCTGTTAGTAATTGTGGCTTCTTGAATGATTACGAGAGTAAGCTGTCGATACTCAATATAGCCCAAGGGAATATACCTCATGAGCAAGGACATGAACTGGGCACGCTATGAAGAGTAGTCGGATGGCAAGAGCTTGACGGGGAGTTGGGCAGTTGCATTGATGGCAATTAGGGTCGTGATTTTGGCATTAGTAGTTGTAGAAGTCAAGATAGGTGCCTAGGTAATATTTTTGGCCATGATTGGATCGTTGCTCGCTTGAGTTTTCGAGGCTCTGATACCAAAAATTGTAGAGTCAACAGGATGAGTTTCATTCATTGAATTGTTATACAATATATATACATGCACCGATGTCGGTTTACAAACAAAAAAATCGATAAGTATACATGCGGTTGAGATTGGTGGGTTATTGGCTCAAATTTAGGAATTACGGTTTGAGATTTGAATTGGGAATTCCATCTCTGTGTTACCGCCGTCACCATCGACGGAGTCACCATGGACCTCGCCTTCAATGCTCGTGGCCATGGACAAGCTTCAGATCTGGAAGTACGCAGTCTTTGTGCTCAGCTCCGTCAAAGGTTTTTGCCAAATTTGGAAGTTCGCGGTAAGTCATCCATGGCCGTTGTGGCGGCTTCCATAAAGCTAAGCCACTAACTTTGTTCTTCTTTTTGCCCCTCGTGGTGGCTCGTCCATGGTCGTTAGGATCTCGACCTCGCGGTCAAGGCTCGCGCGGCCATGGACGAGCTTTTGGATCTGAAAGTTCGTAGTCCTTGTGCTCATCTCTGCCGAGGGTCAACGCCAAATCTGGAAATTCGCAGTCAAGGTTCCATAAAAGCCGAGCCACTCCCTCTATTTTTCTTTTTGCTTGCCGTGGTGGCTCGTCGATGGCCTTCGGGATCTCTACCTCGCCGGCAAGGACCGTGGCCATGGACGAGCCGCCATCCCTGGATCTAGAGGCACAAAGGAGGTGCGGCAAAGCCACATTGGACTCGGAGGGCACAACGAGGTGAAGGCGGAGGGAGGGAACTCGCTGCGGCAGGCCACGCCAGGGGTGGGTGTCGAAGATATGCGGCTTGGGCGGTGGGTGGAGAAGGTGGAGATGGCCGTGGACGGAGGGCGGAGGACGAAGAGGGAGAAAAGTTCAAATTTTGTAATTTTTTTTTTATTTGAGGTCGCGTGGCAATTTGTAGTTGGACTTACACGTGCTTGCCACCTGCTTACGCGGTAGTTTCTTACCGCGGAATATTTTCTGCTTTCTTTTCCCCTCTCTTTGCGGTAGGGGTGTCAGAACCGAACCGAGATACGAACGAAACCGGAAATTTCGTGCATTTCGGTTCGGTTTCGGTTCGGATCATCAAAATAAACCAATTTTTCTTTTCGGTTCGGTTCATTTCGATTCGGTTCGGTTCGGTTCGGATCGAACCGAACTAAAATAAATACTTTGGTTTAGGGCTATTTTGCCCTCTCTCTCTCCCCTTCTCTCTCCTCTCTCCTCTCTCTTTGTGCTTAATGAACTTGAAACCGAAAACTGATCCGAACCAAACCGAACCAAATCGATTTTTCGGTTCGGTTTCAATTCAGTTCGGTTCAAATTCGGTTCGATTCAAGGGGCACCCTTAACGGTTCGGTTCGATTCGATTTTTTTGAAAAACCGAACCGAACCGAACCATTTACACCACTACTTTGCGGGACTACCGCATGCTTCTCTCTCCTCTGCTGAGTCTTCGTCAAAAGGAGCGCACAGAAAGACGAATCTGATGTCCTTCCTGAGAAAGACAGTCGTCTCTTCCTCTCACCTTCCTCTCTCTCGCTCTCTCTCGAATCTGGTTTCCTTTTCCTTGCTCGGTTTATATTATAGAGTGGAACATCATCATCGTTCACCGAGCTTCGACACAGTCCACTGCGCAGAGCAACCTGGAACACCTATAATCGCCATGAGTCGTCCCGGTTTCACTGGACACTGTTGTTCGACCCCTAAGCGCTACGGCCACGACGTCTTCCTCAGCTTCCGGGGCGAAGACGCGCTACACTTTCACCGGCCACCTCCTCTGCGCCCTGCGCCGGAACGGAGTCGATGTCTTCTTCGACGACGACGGCCTCAGGAAGGGGGACGAGATCTCGCCCGCTCGCTCGCGAGCGATCGAGGAGTCCAGGATCTCCATCGTCGTGCTCTCGGAGAACTATGCCGGTTCCGCCTGGTGCTTGAACGAGCTTGCAAAGATCATCGAGTGTCACGATCGTGACGAGGAGAAGCAAGTGATATGGCCGGTGTTCTACCTCGCGGAGCCTTCGCAAGTGAGGCGCCAGCTAGGCGCCTTCCGGCACGGCGTTTGAGAAGCATGTGCTCAGATACGGCGAGAACGCCGACCCGGTCATGAAATGGAGGGAGGCCATGAAGAGCGTCGCTAACCTTTGCGGGTGGACAGTGAAGAAGAACGAGTAATCTCAATCCTGCCGTTTAAAAATCTGCCATGATTATCCACATTTTTTGCGTTCCTGCTCCCCATCTTTACTTTATTGTTCCCGTTTTTACAGTTTACTCTACTTTCTGAACACGCTTGTTTCGGTAAGAAGTATGCTCAAACTACTATATGTGTCCGTTCCAACCACCGAAAGATTTTCGACAAATAACCAAGCTGCACTGAAATGGCAGACAATCATCTGCTGTAGTAGGATGATATAGTCCTTCAAAAAATTCAACTCATCTAGATGGCTTTGGGCCTTTGGCAGGTGTGAATTGACATTCATTCAGTCACTCGTCAAAGATGTATTGGGCAAGCTGCATCCCAAATCTCTGCATGTTGCTGACTTTCCAGTTAGTTTGCAACCTCATGTTGATCTGATTAATTCAAAGTTAGAGCGGAACCGTGTCGTGGGGCTCTATGGGATAGATGGAGTAGGTAAGACGACTGTTGCTAAAGCCGTGTATAACCATATTGCTGATCAATTTGAGGGCAGTTGCTTCCTCGCCAATGTTCGAGAGAATTCCAAGCTGGGGGGTCTAACTCGATTACAAGAAGCTCTTCTTCATGGAACATTGATGGATGTCAACTTGAAGATTGACCATGTTGATCAAGGAATTCACACTGCAAGGGGTAGGCTTAGCGGGAAAAAGGTTCTTGTTATAGTTGATGATGTGGATCACTTGGATCAAATGAGAAAACTAGCGGGTGGACCCAACTGGTTCAGTCTAGATAGTAGAATCATTATCACAACCAGAAATGAGCATTTATTAGTAGCTCACAATGTTCCTTGGACACATAAAATCAATTGTTTACATGATCAGGATGCTCTTCAGTTCTTCTGTTGGAATGCTTTAATGGAAATCCGTCCTCGAATTGGTTATGAGAACCTTTCGGATGAGTTCATAAATTATGCTAAGGGACTTCCATTGGCCCTCATAGTATTAGGTTCCTTTTTGCGAGGTAGAAGCATATCTGAATGGGAGAGCACCCTGGATAAATTGGAAAGAATTCCCCATGAAGATATCTACATCGTACTCAATAAAATTAGTTTTGATGGATTAGATGAACAGGTGAAGTCCATTTTCCTTGACATTGCTTGTTTCTTAAGGGGGAAGAGTGAATACTACATCATGGAAATTTTAGATGCATGCGGATTCAATTCGATGATTGGGATACAGATTCTCACAGATAGGTCTCTTGTAAGCATTGAGCATGATGGGATACAGATGCATGATTTGCTGCAGCTGATGGGATAGGAAATCGTTCTCCAAGAGTCTATTAGGGAGCTTGGACGACGCAGTAGGTTGTGGTCAGAAGATGGTGTGCTTCGTGTTCTGAGTAACAGTTTGGTAGGTTCCTATATACACCGTAACGTAAATCATGTATTTTCTTGGGAAATTGATGGTCCCACTTTTATTCTTAGGTTTAGGAGATGCCATGTCACTTAAAAAGTGATTTTCTTTTCGGTCTGGGTGTCAAAAGTTCAATGATTCAGTGAATTTAACTTTGCTTTTCAGGGGACAAATGCAGTTGAAGGCATAGTTATAGATCTACCCGAACCTGAAGTGGTGCACTTGGGTGACAATGCCTTCACAAATATGACGAGTCTTAGGCTGCTTGTAATGCGTGGTGCACATTTTTCTGGTGCTCCTCTCCGACTTCCTTCCGGGCTAAGGTGGATTGAGTTGGCTGGATGTTCTATTCCATCACTTGAATTTAATTTTGACCTGAGGCAACTTGAGGGAATTAATCTGAGGGGCAGCAACATCGAAAGGCTGGGAGCGGGATTCCAGGTACAATTAGCCTTTGCTTTTACGTAATTTTTCTTTTCCTTTTCCTATCAATCAAGCAATGTCACTCACTCGCTAACTTTTCTCCATTTTTGGCAGAATTTCAAGAATATGACATCCATAAATTTTGAAAGATGTGAGCAATTAATTGAAATCCCTGATTTTTCAACTATAAAAAATTTTGAAAGATTGATTCTTAATGGCTGTACTGCCCTAATTAAAGTTCATGAGTCGGTTGGATTTCTTCCTAAGCTCGTCGATTTGTTCCTAGATGATTGCCCTAACCTCCGCAGTTTTCCTGCCACCATCGAATTAAAATCTCTTCAAATTTTTACCCTAAGTGGGTGTACCAAGCTCAAAACATTTCCTGATGTCTGTGAATACATGACACGTCTGCATTGTCTTTTCCTACAGAACTCCGGTATAGAGGAACTGCCTTCATCTATTGAACGTCTGGTCAATCTTCAATCCATATACTTGAGTGGATCCAAAAACCTTACCTGTCTTCCACCAACCATGTATAAGTTACATTACCTTGAAATTCTTTCTCTGGGTGGTTGCTCAAAACTTGGCAAAATTCCTGAGCTCAGCGGAGATGTAGACTCAATATGTTTGCCTAGTTGCTGCTCTTCATCGAGGTCTGCAAATATCAAGTACCTTCTTCTCAGCAATTGCAATCTAAGAGATGTAGATAACCTATTGGCTCGACAAAGCTTCACTACATTGAGAGGCTTAAAACTTTCTGGGCATCCTTTTGTTAGCCTTCCTGCAAGCATTGGTAGACTCCTTTGCTTGGACTGGCTTGATTTAACGCATTGTGAACAACTTCGAGAAATTTCGCAGTTGCCACCAAACATCAAGGATCTGACTGTAACTGGATGCAAGTCTCTGAGAATGTTTTTGGGGCGGTCAATGGTATCTGTATATGACATGAAGCAATTCCCACTCCTTAAATACGTCGACTTCTCTAATTGCCATGACTTGGTTTGCTGATGGACCATCAGCTGAGGTACTCTCTCTCTCTCTCTCTCTCTCTCTCATGCACACATGAAGTGAGAATGGGGCATTTATAGATTAGAATTTGGGTTGCAGGACTTGAGGACGACCTCAGTTACCATATATTTTCCTGGAAGTGAAATTCCCAAGTGGTTTAGCCATCAAAGTGAGGGGGGTTCGATATGTTTCCAAGTGCCGTTGGATAGGTTCTTGAATTGCAAGTCCTTCACGCTTTGTGCATGTCCTCTTCGGATTGGAGCAAAGTCCCACCCAGGAACGCAGGATGATGGATGGTGTCATAGTCTATGATTTCTCTCTCAATGTCAATGGTGGATGCATTATGCGTGGTAGAAAAGTCATATGGCGGATTATTGACTCGGATCACCTGTGGCTCTTTTATGGTTAACAAGCTTTGCTTCGGCCTGATCAGATGGTCAAGTATTGGCTGCGGGATTCGGTGTGCTTCAAGTTTTCGATCAGAGTCCACGAAGCACCCGCCAATGTAGTCTTGAGGAGTTGTGGGGTACATCTAGCATAACACAAGATGATAATCAACAAGCATGTTTGGCCTTCACTGGGCACATCTGATGATAAAATGGCGAGACAGTCCATGGATTTATTTAAGAGGGAGAGGTCCTCCTGATGATGATAACGGAAGTGGTGATTGGAGCATCAAGCGAAAGAGCGTCTGTGAAAGTCCCTCTCTTTGATCTAGTTGCGGTTTTCAAAGACCATTGGTGCGTCTGCTATAATTGAATTGATGGTGCGGCTACCAGAGTCAGCTCCTTCGTGGCCCCCGATGTAAGTTGAGCTTATCCTCCTCAACAACGTATTATTCGAGTAAAAATCGAATATCCTAAACCCATCATTTTTCCAACGTCATTCCTAGTACTAAATCCATTTGCCGATCGACTCTGGAGCTTTTTAAGTCATGGCGTACGATCGAAGTGTGATCATTTCTGGCAGCCTCGTGCTGGTTGCAGATTCTTGCCATGCGAGTCTGTGACCATGACCATGAATTTCAGTTCATGATGCGATGGTTTGATAGTCCGTAAGTGCGACTGAGTGCGCTTCCTGCTGTTCATGTGTGTGCACAAAGGGAAAGGATTTTACGAATGAGACGTCCTTAGTCAGGCTTGAATTTATTTTCATCAAATTCCAAGTTCAACTGGTTCGGACAGCGGAAAAGCTTTTTTTTTATTTCATCGTTCTCTCGTCGAAATGTTGAACTTTAGAAAATAACAATGGATTTATGCATTTAGAAAAAATTTCGAGTATTTTATATTAAAGAAAGTCAAATTGCATGAGGTAGTACATTTGAAAAGATAAAATTCAAGAGCTAATAAATTCACGAAAAGTTTGGTTTATATAGATACGTGACTCCAGTCTTTAAGATTTCAAGTTATAATACGTGCCAGGATTTGGGATAAAATACAATTCATTTTTATTGCGGCGTATATCTATTCTCTGTAGAAGTAGCTAAATAGCCGAGTGACAAGCACATGGCCGGAGATGCGATCGAAAAATGGCCGGAATCAACGCTAAGGGGACGTTACAACCGACTTTAAAGATTTCCCCCGGGGGGGGGGGAGGGCTATAATGCATAAATTGAAAAGTCAGGGGGCAATTTACAATAATTGCCAAAATTGGGGGGCGAAATGTAATTCACGGTATGCGATGCAAGGGTTCGTTAAAATCCACCCAATACGGCAAAAACTTGCGCTGCGATCATCTCTCTCTCTCTCTCTCTCTACCTCCTCATCTTTCTAGCAGCTGAACACTGCAATGGATCTCGCGAAGAAGCGGAAGATGGACGACAACGGCGTCGCGCCGTCGGCCCCCTCCGATCCCGGCCCCGCCCTCACCCGCGGCGAGGGCCGCCGGATGCTCGATAGCTTCTCCCGGGACCAGCTCCTCGATCTCCTCCAGGCGGCCCTGCTCCGCCACCCCGACGTCCTCTCCGCCGCCCGCTCCCTCGCCGACGGCGACGCCACCGCCGCAAGCTCTTCATCCGCGGCCTCGGCTGGGACACCACCAACGACAGCCTCCGCGCGCTCTTCTCCGCCTAAGGCGAGCTCGAGGAGGCCGTCGTCATCCTCGACAAGGTCACGGGGAAGGGCAAGGGCTACGGCTTCGTCACTTTCAAGCACGTGGACGGCGCTCTGGCCGCCCTGCGCGAGCCGAGCAAGAGGATCGACGGGCGCGTCACGGTCACGCAGCTCGCGGCGGCTGGCAATTCGGGCTCGAGCACGGGCGATTCGGCCGATGTGTCGGACCGGAAGATCTAGGTGGCGAACGTGCCGATCGACATGCCCGCGGATAAGCTGTTATCTCACTTCCTGATGTACGGTGAAATCGAGGAAGGCCCGCTAGGGTTCGATAAGCAGACTGGGAAATCGAGAGGGTTTGCTCTGTTTGTTTATAAGACAGCCGAGGGAGCTCAGGCGGCTTTGGCCGAGCCGGTGAAGACCATTGACGGGAGGCAATTAAGTTGCAAGCTTGCAATTGATGGGAAGAGGAAGCCGGGTCCAGCTGGTAATGTTGGACCTGGTAATGGCCACGCTGATGCAGTGGGGATGAGTGGCCCAGGGTCGGTTCCTGGGCAATATGGTGGACCCGGGGGAATGGGGTCCTACGGTGGGTTTCAGGGTACGTCCTGTTCGGTACACTTGAGTTCAGGCAGGCCTGGGATGTCGGCGGTGGGCAGTCAGGTTCATCCCAGTTTAGGTGGTACTGGCGGATACGGCGGTGGGCAGTCAGGTTCATCCCAGTTTAGGTGGTACTGGCGGATACGGCGGTGGGATGGTTGCTCCATATGGTGGTTATGGGGGACCAGGAGCAACTGGATACGGCGGTGCAGGCGGTGCTTTAGGTGGTGTTGGGACTGGTCTTGGTGGTGCAGGTGGTGGTGTAGGCGGCACAAGCAGTGGATTAGGTACCGCTGGTGGCTCATCTTTGTACAGGCCTTCCGGAGGGTATCCAGAAAGTGGACAATATGGCTTATAATCTGCGTCGGCATACCCGAGCCAGCAGCATCAGCCAACAGGGACTTCTCCAGCGCCGAGGGTTCCACCAGGAGGAATGTATCCGAATGTGCCTTCCTATTACTGAGGTAATTTCATTTACGAGTATTGATGGTTCTAGTTGTCTATTTTCCTTTTCCAGATTGGTATGTTGTCTTATACCTGGTTAGATATGATTGCTTGACTTCCTTATTTGCTGGAGAGCTTGTTATTTTTTTTCAAATTTGTTTGTGGATGGACACTTTGTGATGAGTTTTTATGCTAGTGCTCTCAACGATGGCATGAAATGGTTTTTACTTAGCAACGTGATTCACTTGGTTGTTCTTTTCCACCTCCTGCATTATTTTCCTTTGTGCGTGTGCCCTGTCAATTGTATATATCCAATACTGCTCTATCTGTGAAGTGCATGTGCTTAATCATTGTTTTTTTGGGATGCCTATATCAGGAATGTCAATAAAGGATGTTAAAGTGACCAATTTTTTGATTTGGTTGTCGTGAGTTGCATTAAATATTGTTGGTTGGTTCATGCTGTCCATGCTGATTATTCTTTTACTGTGTTTCCATGATGTTTCACTTCTGCTGCATTTTTCTGATATGTTCGATTATCACGTCTCAATCTGCATTTAGATGCTTGTGGCAGTCGTTGCTTGTGGTTGTAGCCCATGGTTGGATGAGTTTTGGTTGCTGGGTGCTAAATTTATTGATTTCTTTCTTCTTCTTTTTTTGTGGTTGTCTTTCCGTAGCATTTCTTGTTGTCAATTGGTTGATGAAGTCCATGACAATTTCAATTTTTTTAACATTATTACAGTATTTGAGTTCTACACAAGTGCCTGGATGATTAGGCTATCATTTCTCAGTCTGTTATCCTGGTAGATGACAAATTACTCTGTGTGGTTGTATATCATGGAGGGTTTGTTTGACTGGATTCGGCCTGATAGTTAGGATGGCTTGACTTGCAGCCACTGCATGAATTCTTGTGGCTAAGGAAGTTTAGTTTGCTTTGCTTGTTTTATTATCTGCCATTTACAGCTATAAGTAGAGGATGTTTGGTTTTGAATCTGAGTTCAACATCTTATTGCCTAGCTAGACAACCTAGCAAAACTATTAATTTGTTCATTGACATTACAGAGTAGGGTCATTACATCCTAAATGTGCATGTTGTCAAACGTAAATCATAAAATACATCCTAGAAGGTCCAAACGTCAAAGTATATAAAAAATTATAAAAGGTGATTTGGGTACGTTCACTTTTCCTCGCCACAAGCAAAATTCAATCTTTTGTTTTTCATTTTCGATTCCTCAAATAATAATGTGTTCATGAGAGTCAGCAAAAGCAAAAATCGCGATCGAAAGTTGTTTTTTTTTTGGTGGCCCGCGTGAGCTTTTCGTCAATTAACGTGATAAATATCAATTTTAATTAAACACTTTACGTGAAAATTACTTTTTTTTTCCGACAATAAAGCTAGAATTTTTTATTGACCATGCATCTTACCAAACGAAGTCAAGACAAAAGGAAAGTGAGGATCCAGGACATCGAAGAAATGGCCAATTAGTTAATCCTTCTTCATACTTTTGCCACAAGAACTTGGTCACATTCCTAGAAAGCTCATAAAAATATTCAAATAAGGTCATTTCAAATATCAAGAACGACTTTAGTGGATGCTATTGCTAAGGTTTATCTACATTTTGAGAAATGACATGCCCATTTTTTCTTTTTTACGGTATCTTACAAAACTCTCCTTAAATTACCACCGGTTTTCTATCTAATCTTAACACGAAGCATGTCACCTTTTCGTCTGTATTCTTCAACTGAGCTCGTGAACTTGACCATGGCAAGAAGGCCGACGTCATCACTAAAAAATGTAAACCTCAGCTTAGAGGACTTAAACTACGCGTGGAACTTCACTACATCCCCATCTAATCCCTGTATCAATGTTGCATCATTGACATTCAGGAGTTTCTGTGATGTGAATAAGCTCCCAAAACCACGGCAAATGAATGAAATCGCAAAGATAATGACCATGCCATCAATTCAAAGATCCTAAATCAATGAAAGTTGTCTAAATTGAATGGAGCTCAATGTCAATGCCCCTACATGCGTGAGATCAATAATTATTTAAGAAGATGTTCATATGAAGCCTACTCCTCATCGGCCACAAAAACGAATACAACACCGACAAATGATGCGAAATTTCTGTCTTGCTTCCCAAACAAAATGGGGAGATCAGTCTTTCGTTCCCCAGTTACTGATTGGCAAACTTGATCCCCTTCTCAATAGAAGATTTGAGCTCGGGAATCAGGCTTTCCAACCCTTGCTTCTCAAAGTCAGACATAGGACCCAACTCCAAAACTTCCTCCGCGCCATTCTTTCCAAGTTTCACCTACAAAGAAAATCAAATAGTCAACTCACCGCGCATACTTTTAATGAAAGTTAGAATGATCAGCTAAAATTGATGTGGTTCCGAAAAGGGAAAGGGCATGCACAAAAATATGAACATAATGTACTTGCACTAGCCTAGCCGACTTCAGGGTGCAATACAAAGTATTTTAGTGCTTAAGCTCCATCAACAACAAGATTCCATAGACGTATCTCGAAAACAGTCCTTATGAGAGTTCGAGGCTACAAATCATTACATTAACCAACATAGACCAAGTTTCAACACCGAGCCTTTTGCATTTAGTCATGTTAAGATAATATCTGAACTTGTTTTTTCGAATACAAACAGGCTTGACTTCCTACTTTGCATAGCGAGATAGAGATAACAAACCAGACCATCCCAAGCCCCTAATCATATTCTAAATAAAGCATACAAACCAAATGAAAGACCCCACAGACATAAAAAGAACTCTTTTAAGAATTTCCAGAGTGAATTAATCACCTTAGAAGCAAAGAAAGGAAGTTCAGTAATGCTAGACTGCACAAAGGAACATTCCACCACATCGGGGACACCATTTAGGCCCCTCAGGCAAGCATCTGCAAATAATGCTTCAGCATACCTGCAAAAGATGCAAATTGAATCCACCAAAATAAATTGTAAGACTGGAGCAAAGTTAAAAAATCAAAATACAGGGATGCAATCTTCTTGATTTTGTCAAATAAATATAAGACCGGGTGGCGGTGGACCCACCAGCCAAAAACATCAGCATCTGTGAAGATGAACATGGAGAGAGAGAGAGAGAGAGAGAGAGAGAGAGAGAGAGAGAGAGAGAGAGAGAGAGAGAGAGAGAGAGAGAGAGAGAGAGAGAGAGAGAGAGAGAGAGAGAGAGAGAGAGAGAGAGAGAGAGAGAGAGAGAGAGAGAGAGAGAGAGAGAGAGAGAGAGAGAGAGAGAGAGAGAGAGATCCTTCATCTCATAGTTAGAGCTGACGGAACCGCTCATCTAAGTTGTTGCAGTAAAATTCTAGTTTAAGCTAAATTAGTATCGACTCAGATCCTAGACCATTTGCATCTGGTGCCTAATTTAGTCCTTACGCCAGGGCGAGGTCGGGCGAGGCTCGACCTCGCCAGAGGCCGCGGCGAGGGCGAGCCTCGCCATGGTCGGGCGAGGCCCGACCTCGCCGGATCTGGCGAGGTCGAGCCTCGCCCGACCAGGGCGAGGCTCGCCCTCGCTAGTGGCCGGCGAGGGCGAGCCTGCCCTCGCCAGTGGCCGGCGAGGGCGAGCCTGCCCTCGCCAGTGGCCGGCGAGCTCGACCTCGCCGGCCACTGGCCTCTGGCAGGTCGTTGGATCGGCGATCGGCCAGAGGAAGAGAAAGAAAAAAAAAACAAAGAAAAAAAGTGGAAAAAAAAGAAAAAAGGAAAAAAACAGAAAAATTCAAAATTTATTAAAATATTATTTAAGTTGTCCACGTCAGCAAATTCCGATCAAAATTGACCGAAAGGACTAAATTGGCAAAAAAACAAAAGGTTTAGGACTGAATTGGCACCAATTTAAAAGGTTTAGGACTAAATTGACACCAAAAAAAGGTTTAGGACTAAATTGGCACCAATGCAAAAGGTTTAGGACTGAATTGACACCAAAAAAAGGTTTAGGATTAAATTGGCACTAATGCAAAAGGTTTAGGACTTTTTTGGCACTTTTCCCTTCATCTCATAGTTACAGCTGATGGAACCCCTCATCTATGTTTTTGCAGTAAAATTCTAGTGTAAGCAAAAAAATGACTCAGATATTCAGACAATATATCTCATGGCCTCATTCAACACTTACGCCATGGACACTGTTGCAGATCCCTTTCCAGCCTTTAATTCCACAACTTCCGTCCCTCCATCTTGTGTACGCTTGGTAAGCGCCTTGATATCTTCATCCGCCAAATTGGCCTTGGGTACGGCCTATAAAGTGAGAAATAGTAATCAAATTACCTTTGTATACGCTTAAGGTGTTGCAGACAAATATCTATCTTATATTTCAAAATGAATGAATAGAAGGGAAAAGCAAGTACCTGAGAAAACAGAGGGAGGATTGTAATGCCCGCATGACCACCAACAACAGGCACATTTACCTCTGCAAAGAATATGGCAAAGAAAAATTGACTGAGCAACTTAAAGAAGATTAATCAATAAGTTTTTTTTTTGGGTAAAGATCAATAAGTTTATTTTATTTGAAATAAAGAAAAAAAAACCAATAGCACATAGCAACCAAAAATAAGTGTGACTACTGATAATAAGCTCTACAATCGTACCTCCAACAGGGACTTTAGCCTTCCCAGCATAGAAAGTTTTGGCCCTAACAACATCAAGGGTTGTCACTCCAAAAAGCTTCTTCTCATCATAGGTCCCTGCCTTCTTAAAGACCTCAGCAGCAATTGGCACTGTTGAGTTCACAGGGTTGCTAATCATGTTCACAATTGCCTGATCACATGAACATAGTTTCCAATAAACATATATTTCAGAGAATTCCCAAGGATGCTTAACTATATAGCATATATGACCCTGCTTTACAGCATCTTGATAGGTCAAAGGACACTTCAGACACAGAGCATATAACACTAACCGAATTAGGTAAAATAAAGGCGATTCTATGATATCAATGACCAAATTAGAATGACCAATGACAAACAAAAGAGAAAAAGATATATAGTCACATATACTTAAATTGCCGTAAAATTTATAGAGGAGATCGGAAAATCATATTGTCAAGACTGTCATTGGCGGAACATAGAATACTCACATGCGGGCAGTACTTTGCGATTGCAGTACACAAGGACTTGACAATGCCTGCATTTATGTTAAAGAGATCATCGCGGGTCATCCCAGGCTTCCTTGGCATACCAGCCGGAATAATGACAACATCCGATCCCTCCAAAGCTTGCCCAAGCTGTTCCTCACCTATATATCCAGCAACCTATGATCATCGAACAAAACAATATGAGCTGACGTCACCGCATCATATTTCAAAGCCGTATTGAAACGAGGAGTTCAAATGAAGCTATCCTAATAACTCTGTCTGCCTAAAAAGACAGCTATTTTGCAGATATCAGAAGTCCAAGATGGAGAATTAATCATGGATTATTCATCACGCAACAAAATCCAACTAATAGGGGAGATGCTTCACCGAAGTAGCTCATACCATGCGGATGTGAAGCATATAAATATGATTCGCGGACATGAGCGCACTGGTTGAAGAACGTCTAATTCAAAAGAAATGGCTATCATCATACGCTAATCAACCAGGCGAGGCAAATGCAGACGAGGCACGGGAACAAATTAGCCAAAAATCGTTTGCTTTGGGGGAAAATCATGCGGTCAAGGGTTTGTACAGACTAGAAAGAGGTTGCTAATCACATACAGAACCCCAAATAAACGTGTATAGAAAATCCGAGATTCAACCAAAATATAACAAAACTGATCGAGACAGAGAGAGAGAGTGTGTAGAGACCTCAGCTCTAGTGTTGACGTGACTGAGGTCGACGGCGACACCGGGAGCGCCGGCGATATCGTAGAGGGAGAGCTGGGAGACGAGAGGGTTGAGCTTCATGAGGAGGGCGAGGGGCTGGCCGATCCCGCCGGCGGCACCGAGCACGGCCACCTTCCGCTCCGGCGCCGACTCCGAGCTGTAGGGTTGGCGGAGGCGGCGCGACTGCGAAGGTGCGGCGGAGGAGGACCTCGGTCGGAACAGCCACAACATTGTAGTCCTCATCTTTGACGAAGACGAAGATGGATAATGGAGAGAGAAAGAGAGAGAGAGAGAGACAGACAGATGGTTTTAGATATGGTCGAGCGCGAGAGGTCGAAAAGCAACGTCGAGGCGGAGGCTTTTAGTTTATATATATATATATATATATGGAGCTTTATTGTCGGAAAAAAAAAAGTAATTTTCACGTCAAGCCATGCAGTGGCTTTATATATATAAACTTCCTTAGCCACAAGAATTCATGCAGTGGCTGCAAGTCAAGCCATCCTAACTATCAGGCCGAATCCAGTCAAACAAACCCTCCATGATATACAACCACACAGAGTAATTTGTCATCTACCAGGATAACAGACTGAGAAATGATAGCCTAATCATCCAGGCACTTGTGTAGAACTCAAATACTGTAATAATGTTAAAAAAATTGAAATTGTCATGGACCTCATCAACCAATTGACAACAAGAAATGCTACGGAAAGACAACCACAAAAAAAGAAGAAGAAAGAAATCAATAAATTTAGCACCCAGCAACCAAAACTCATCCAACCATGGGCTACAACCACAAGCAACGACTGCCACAAGCATCTAAATGCAGATTGAGACGTGATAATCGAACATATCAGAAAAATGCAGCAGAAGTGAAACATCATGGAAACACAGTAAAAGAATAATCAGCATGGACAGCATGAACCAACCAACAATATTTAATGCAACTCACGACAACCAAATCAAAAAATTGGTCACTTTAACATCCTTTATTGACATTCCTGATATAGGCATCCCAAAAAAACAATGATTAAGCACATGCACTTCACAGATAGAGCAGTATTGGATATATACAATTGACAGGGCACACGCACAAAGGAAAATAATGCAGGAGGTGGAAAAGAACAACCAAGTGAATCACGTTGCTAAGTAAAACCATTTCATGCCATCGTTGAGAGCACTAGCATAAAAACTCATCACAAAGTGTCCATCCACAAACAAATTTGAAAAAAAATAACAAGCTCTCCAGCAAATAAGGAAGTCAAGCAATCATATCTAACCAGGTATAAGACAACATACCAATCTGGAAAAGGAAAATAGACAACTAGAACCATCAATACTCGTAAATGAAATTACCTCAGTAATAGGAAGGCACATTCGGATACATTCCTCCTGGTGGAACCCTCGGCGCTGGAGAAGTCCCTGTTGGCTGATGCTGCTGGCTCGGGTATGCTGACGCAGATTATAAGCCATATTGTCCACTTTCTGGATACCCTCCGGAAGGCCTGTACAAAGATGAGCCACCAGCGGTACCTAATCCACTGCTTGTGCCGCCTGTTGGTTTTCTACGGAACATGCATAGTTAAAAATATAAACGCAGCGGAAAGAAATAACCACACATGTATCTCCAAAGGCGTTGTTCGTGCATTTCAATCAAAAATCGGAAGACCATAACGGGTTAATCGGATTACCTTTCGTAACGTGCCCAAAACGATTTCGGTTCAAATGTTCTTCAGTTCAAGCCCCACAACCGTCGGACCTCTAGTTCAGACACACCACCAATCGCACGACGAACGGAAGGAAGAATTTGCGGATAATCACCAATAGAATTGTGCTAGCAATCTTGTGGCGACAATTCCCCGCACTATTGATATTTGAGTCACGGCGTCGGAAGAGAGAAAATGTATTTTCTTGACTCTCACGAACACTTCTTGCACTGTTTCTTTTCTGTATTTCTCTTTTGGAACTGTTGCTGATCACAATTTTTTGTTTTTGCGATCAGCAACAGTTGCTGATCGCATGGACACTCACCACACGATCAGCAACCGTCGCTGATCGTGTGTGCATATAGCACACGACCAGCAACGGTTGCTGGTCGTGGATGATGCCCACGGTCAGCAACAATTGCTGACCGTGGGTGATGCACATGTGCACATGATCAGCGACGGTTGCTGATCATGTGCATGCACACGGTCAGCAACAGTTTGTCGAAAAGCAAGGTCGAGGCGGAGGCTTTTAGTTTATATACGCGAGAGGTCGAAAAGCAAAGGTCGAGGCGGAGGCTTTTAGTTTATCCTCGACCTTGCTTTTCGACCTCTCGCGCTCGACCATATCTAAAACCCCCTCTCTCTCTCTCTCTCTTTCTCTCCATTATCCATCTTCGTCTTCGTCAAAGATGAGGACTACAATGTTGTGGAACACTCGATCCGCCGCCCCTTCTCAGTCGCGCCGCCTCTGCCGACCCTACAGCTCGGAGTCGGTGTCGGAGCGGAAGGTGGCCGTGGTCGGCGCCGCCGGCGGGATCGGCCAGCCCCTCGCCCTCCTCATGAAGCTCAACCCTCTCGTCTCCCAGTTCTCCCTCTGCGATATCGCCGGCACTCCCAGTATCGCCGCCGACGTCAGTCGCGTCAACACCAGATCTGAGTTCTCTACACGCTCCCTCTCTCTCTCTCTCTCTCTCTCTCTCTCTCTCGATCAGTTTTATTATATTTTGGTTGAATCTGGATTTTCTATACACATTTATTTTGGGTTCTGTACGTGATTAGCAACCTCTTTCTAGTCTGTACATGCCCTTGACCGCATGTTTTTCCCCCAAAGCAAACGATTTTTTGGCTAATTTGTTCCCGTGCCTCGTCTGTGTTTGCCCCGCCTGGTTGATTAGCTTATTATGATAATAGCCATTTCTATTGAATTAGAAGACGTTCAACCAGTACGCTCATGTTCAGGGATCATATTTATATGCTGCACATCCGCATGGTATGAGCTACTTCGGTGAAGCATCTCCCCTGTTAGTTGGATTTTGTTGCGTGATGGATAATCCATGATTGATTCTCCATCTTGGACTTCTGATATCTGCGAAATAGATTTTTTTTTAGGCAAGACAGAGTTATTAGGATAGCTTCATTTGAACTCCTCGTTTCAATGCGGCTTTGAAATATGATGCGGTGACGTCATCTCATATTGTTTTGTTCGATGACCATATCTGCGCCGGTAATCTAAGAATTAAGCTCGCCTTTGTTTGCTGAGAAGACATCCAGATTGTGATGATGTCGAGCAAATCCCTGTCACCCGAGTAAAAAATGCAAAACCAAATTAGTGACAAAATGTAAAAGTACTTGAAAACCCAAAGGCAACTTCCTTTTAATGGATAAGTGAACGATGTAACCAATCCATTCCAAGATCCAAAAGTACAACTGATAAGAAAGACACTAAATGCTTGGCGCAAGTAATGACGTCTAGCCTAGCTTGCGACTTGCCAAGGAACGTTGGCATAATAAAAGAATCAGAACAATTGAAATTAAGCGAGACCCAATCAGCTGAGGCATGAGCAAGTTTGTTTACGTCTCTATTCTTAGGTCACCCGATCGAGCGTCCAGCTCAAGTGTTGGCTGATAAAATCAGTGACAATAATAGATAACACTTAGCACAGAGTGATCGCATTATGCAGCATAATATATAGCTATGAATAGGCAGATTCTCCATTATTGAGAAAATGATCACCTTCCCTTTCATAATCACATTTTTCGGTGAGACAGGACTAGATCCGTCATAATGGGTCACAAATCCATTTCTTAACCCATATATTAGTAAATTGGTCATAAATGAGTTACCTTTAATGATCTAAAGGGGTCAAGTACAGTGGTGGAACAGATTATGAATATAAGGGAGGGAGAGAGTCCTAGCTATAGTGGCCCCAAAAAGACAACCTGATTATGAATTTCTTAAGGCTGCCAAACTTACATTTAGGTTTCGTTCGTTTGGCAAAAAATATTTTTCAGGAAAATATTTTCTGGTGTTCGGCGGCGGAAAAAGTTTTCCCTCGGAAAATGTTTTCCCTCATTGAGGGAAAACATGAACAAATTTCTAGAAAATGATTTCCGATTTTCAAAAGCGGAAATCATTTTCCGCCGGCCTCCTTCTTTCCCCTCCGATCGCCAGCCGTTGGTCTTCGCCCACCGGTCGATGCCCGTCGCCACCAGCCTCTGCTCGCCGCCACCGGCGGCCGCTCGCCGGCCGCCATTGCTGCCGTCGGTCGCCGGCCACTGTCGGTCGCCTAACACCAGAAAATATTTTCTGAAACTTTTTCAGATTTTAACCGAATACCGGAAAATTGTGTCATTTTTCAGGAAAATGACTTCCCAGAAAACAATTTCAAAAACACATAACAATTTTCGTTAAACGAACGGAGCCTTAATGTTCATTATTGCAAAGATCCAAGAACATATATTCCTTCTTTTCAAAAAGGTATATGGGCAAAGTAAAGGAACAATTCTTTTATTGAGACGATGATACATAAATTGCTGGCAGCATTACATTGTCATCTTCCGCAAAGGTTAATGTTTACTTATTATACTTTTGTCAATTCAGTCATAAACATTTTAGTTGCGCCAATTGAATTTAAATCTTTTCACGTTTTGCCAATTGAGTCCGTCTGATTAATTTTAGTTGTAAATTACTGATATAGACACTGGCTATCTTACGTGGCATGTCGAGTGCTGATATAAGACGTCCAGCGTCCACATCAGCGATTTCTAATCAAAATTGATTGGATAAACTTAATTGGCAAAATGTGAAAATGTTTATGATTTAATTGATAAAATGTGAAAATCTTTACGATTTAATTGATAAAAGTGTAATTGATTAAAAACTTTTTTGATAATTTTCCCCTTCCGATTAGTTTATGTACGGATTTTCTTTCTGTAAAATGAATATATGCCTAAAATTTCCATTGCATCTGTACGGGGGAGTAATAAGATATTATATACAAAGTTTGTCGATTTTGATATGTATAGATGAGTATGGACTTTGAAGATTTTTAGAAATTGGTAAGATCGTTGGCTTGCGTTCTGGTCCCCCCACGAAAGGATCAGAGTTCAAATCCCAGCGTAGTCGTTAGGGATTCTTAAGTGTGACGCCGTGGTGGTGGGTCCTGCGCTAGCGTCACTCGAGGACTAGTCGTGCATCACCGCCGGTTTATAGCTGAGTCATCGCTTACCGGTCGCGCGGACACCTCGATTATCAAAAAAAAAAAAACTCTTTTAATGTATATATAAGATAATTTATACGAACCTTAGACAATATTTTTAGGGCTACGCTTTTTCTACTTTTTATTTCTGCCGAACCACTCCTCTACAAGACTGTCTATATTCTGACAAAAAAAAGAAAAGAAACACTGACTATATTGCCCTCCATTATTAGCATTCCCCGCCAACTGTTCTAACAAAACTTTTTATTTTTATTGATTTTATATGTTTTTTATGTGTTACACACCCACTTGCCTTCGTGATCAAGCGTAGGGGTGAGCGGTTCCCGGTCCAGTCCGGTTCCAAGGTGGAACCGGGAACCGGACCGAGAGAACCGGTTCCCAATTTTGGGAATCGCGGATCGGACCGGTTAGTTTTAGGACCTGGAACGGTCCGGTCCGGTCCAATGAAACCGGTTACTTAGAGTTTAGGATTTTTTTTATCAAACACTTACAGTTTGGTTCACATTTTACTAATTTTTTTCAATAAATTTATATCAATGAAGTTCACTTAGGGTTTAATTCACATTTTACTAATTTTTATCAATGAATTTATGATAATTAAGTTCACTTAGAGTTTAGTTCACATTTTATTAATTTTTTAAAGAAAAAAATAATGAAAAAATATATTAAATAGTCGGTCCGGTCTGGTCCGGTTCCCCCTTGGAACCGGGAACCGGACCGCCTGGAAACCGGTTCCGCTTTTAGGAACCGGGAATCAGATCGATAGTCTCGAGAACCGGACCACACTCGTCGGTCCGGTCCGGTTTGGTTCGATCCTGGTTTGGGCAGTCCAAGCTGCTCACCCCTAATCAAGCGTGGAAGTTTCCATTGCTCTCGGCGGTTACACGAGGGAGAAGGAAGGAGACGAAAGAAGGTGGACGTGGGATTCGCGAGAAAAGAAAAAGGAAAATCAATGAAAAGGTACAAAAATATTTTAGCTAAAGGCTGCGAAAATATTTCTTTTCTCGTGGAACCCACAAGAACGGACGACGGGGATGACCCACTACTGATGGCACGGTGGTTCCGACTTGCAAATCACAGAACCGTTTTTTTTCCGACTACCGCATGAATTCCTCAATGGGACCGCAGTGAAAAAGAACCTGATTTCCTTCTAGAGAAACACCCTCTTCTCTTCCTCTCACCTCCTCCTCCTCCTCCTCCTCCTCCTCCTTCTTCTCTCTTGTTTATATTAGAGTGGAACATCATCATCGTTCACCGAGCTTCAACACAGTCCATTGCGCAGAGCAACCTGGAACACCTATAATCGCCATGAATCGTCTCGGTTTCAATGGACACTGTTATTCAACCCCTAAGCGCTACAGCCATGATGTCTTCCTCAGCTTCCGGGGCGAAGACACGCGCTACTCTTTCACCAGCCACCTCCACCACGCCCTGCACCAGAATGGAGTCGATGACGATGGCCTGTTGAATCGTGTCTCGAGTTTGAGTTCATATACGACACCCGATACACACGAGGAACATTTATTGCTCAAAGTCACGCGCAAAAATGAATCGTTGAGCGCACGGAGGAAGAAGAAAAGAAGAAGCAAAGATTGAACGTTTTCTTCTGCCCATAATTGTCATTTATTACTTAAATGCGCCCATGGAACAAGCCTTGACTTTTCTCTTCTACTTTTAAGCATGTCAATGGAGTTTGACATTCAATTTCTCCTCCATTGAATGCATGCACGTGGATTGTGCATGCATGCCCATAGAAGATTTTGGGCGCCGAATGACTTTGTCCCCTTCTTCAAGTCAACTTTTGTAGGGTTCATTTGTCTTTTGTTGTATAACGAAGAAGCGACAAATACCACCGAAAATTTCAAATTATATTATTTATGATAAATTTATTTTAAATATTTTTTTATATTAAAAAATTTTAATTATGTTGATTGTGATACATTTACTCCACAATACTATAGCCTAAGGAAAACCGGCGAGGGGTGCCCTCTTTGGATCTGGCAAGGGTAGCCTCGCCTGAGTCGGGCGAGAGACTCAGGAGAGGGCAACTCTCGCCCGACGCCGATGTCGGGCGAGGGCGACCCTCGCTAGTGTCGGGCGAGGGACTCAAGAGAGGGCGACTCTTGCCTGACACCAGCGATGGTTGCCCTCGCCTGGGCAGGTGAGAGCAGCTTCGCCTAGGGCGACTATTGCTTGACATCGGCAAGGGTCGCTCTCGCTAGATTCGGAATGGGCAACCCTCGCCAACACCAGTGAGGGTGGCTTATGCTGGCTTCCCTCCGCCGTGGCCGATTGAGGGAAGAGAGAAGAAAGAAAGAAAAAAATGGAAAAAGACAAAAATGTCATTAAGCTATAGTATTGTAGGGTAAATGTGTCACAATGGGTATAATTTGAGGTTTTTGATGTCACAAAAAAAGTTCAGAGTAAATTTTTCATAAATGATATAGTTTGAGATTTTTTATAGTATTGTCGCGACGAAGAAACAAAGAAGGCAGAAGTCATGTTCATTTTTTTCTTACGTTGGTGCATGATGGTCATGCATACACGCCATCATTAATTCCATGGACCTATGAAGATGGCGCCATTTGTTATCCTATAAGAGGAGGACCGCATCGGAGAGAGACAAGTGAAGAAGTCAAGAAGAGAGCTCCAGAAGAGAGGCGTGAGCTCAGAAACACTACAAAAAAACATGAAAATTGCGACGGAAATTTGCGACGGACCATGGTTGCCGTCGCAAATTTGCGACGGACCATAGTTGCCGTCGCAAATTTGCGACGGATTATATTTTCCGTTGCAAATTTCGTCGCAAATTTGCGACGGAAAAAAATTCGTCGCAAATTCCGTCGCAAATTTGCGACGGCAACTATGGTCCGTCGCAAATTCATAGTTTATAATCCGTCCGTGACCTGCAATCACTATCTCTCTCTCGCTGTCTCTCGCTGTCTCTCGCTTTTCTCCCTCTTTCATACGTCTGAAATCAGCAAAATCCTCGCACGCACGTATTAATCTTGGTGAAGCTTTTGTACCGGTAAGTGCAAAATTACTAGCTTCATGACTATTCGTCGTTGCATTGTAATTTTTTTTTAATATATGTTTATGTTTGCTTTTTTTCGTACCTGCATCACCGGTTTAATGACCGGCGACCGGTGACACCTCGCCGGCCTTCGGATGAGGCGAACGGCCACGCCGTTTTGCGACGGAATGTGGTATCGGCCGCAAATTTGCAACGGACACTTTGTTCCGTCGCAAATTTGCGACGGAAGCTGGTATCTGTCGCAAATTTGCGACGGAATTTTAAAATATTCGTCGCAAATTTGCGACGGAGTTTTTTTCCGTCGCAAATTTGCGACGGACTAGTTTTTCCGTCGCAAATTTGCGACGGACTAGATTTTCCGTCGCAAATTTCCGTCGCAAATTTGCGACGGAAAAACGAGCATCCGTCGCAAATTTGCGACTGATACTAGCTTCGATCGCAAGTGCCCGCCGCAAATTTTGCGACGGAAATAGTACTCCGTCGCAAATTTGCGACGGATACTAGTTTACGTCGCAAATTTATGACGGAATTTTTGTTTATTCATCGCAAATTTGCGACGGATGAATTCTGTTTCCATCGTACATTAAAAATTATTAAAAAATATTGATTCTTATTTGATTATTCTTTTTTGGGTTTGTGCCTAATTGAAGGTCTCGCAATCCAAGTGGACTTTGCAGTTCTCATCAAATTGGGAAACTTTGTCCTACAAATATTTCAGTCAAATATTTAGGTAAGTCTTCTTTTCATTGTAATTTTTTCTATTTTTGCAATTACATGTTAATTGTTGCGTGAATAACAAAAATTATAATTTCCAAAATTTTATAGTTTTAATTAAGAACAATAGATATGATATTTTTATTCTTTTACAAGAATTTTTAATTTTAATACAGACACAATGCAAAGAGAAAGGGCTTGGATGTATAATAAGAACTTACCTAGACGTCAAGGATTGACAGATGAGTTTCGTACAGGGTTGGAACTATTTTTAGACTTTGCTAGTAGTAAATATGAGTTTATGAATGGAAATAAGTTAAGGTGTCCGTGCAAAAAGTGCGGTAATGGTAAATTTCTTGTGTGTGATCGAGTTAGAGAACACCTTACTAGATTTGGGTTTACTCCGAACTATTATAATTGGACTTCCCATGGTGAACCATTTATATATGATGAAGGATATGGAAGAAGTGGCCAATTTTCAGTTAGGGAAGAATGTGGCTATTATGAGCAATTGAATCCATACGAAAGGATGGTGATTGATGCAGCTAGTTATAATTTTGTCACAGAATCAAATCATGCAAGTACTAGTTTTACTCCTACACGTGAACAAGTGGGTACTAGTCATGCTTCACAATTGGAAGATATAGGAGTAACGGGTTTTGAGGAGAATGTGTATAATGAAACTTTTCAATCTAATCAGTTCTGGGATGTGTTGAAAGCAGCAGATGAACCTCTATGGGCAGGTTGTGAGGACCACACTAAGTTATCGGTAACAGCCCGGCTATTAAATATCAAGGCAGAGCATAATGTGTCTGCGGATTGTTTCAACTCTTTTGTTGAAGTAATGCGTGAATCATTGCCTCGTGATAACAACATGCCAAGTGATTTTTATGATATGAAAAAGCTAGTGGATAACTTAGGTCTTCCGGTTGTAAGAATTGATGTATGTAGTAGGGGTTGTATGATATATTGGAGAGATGATGAAAATGCAGAATCGTGCAAATTCTGTAGCCAACCTAGGTACAAGATTAACAGGAGACCGGGTCGTAATCAGAAGCGTAGACCATGCAAGCAAATGTTTTATCTGCCCTTAATCCCCAGATTACAAAGGCTTTATGCGTCTAAAGCCACTGCTGAACACATGACATGGCATACAAATCATGAAACAGAAGAGGGTCTAATGTGTCATCCTTCAGATGCGGAGGCATGGCAACATTTTGATAGAACATACCCTGAGTTTGCAATGGAGCCTCGGAACATCAGGTTAGGTCTATGTGCCGATGGATTTGCTCCATTTGGGAAAACAGGAAAAAGTTATTCATGCTGGCCAGTTATCTTAACGCCGTACAATCTTCCACCTGGTATGTGCATGAAGACACCTTATATGTTTTTGACATTGATCGTGACAGGGCCGCAAAATCTGAAAAAGTTGATAGATGTTTATATGCAACCATTGATTGAGGAGTTACAACGGCTATGGGTTGACGGTGTCCCTACGTATGACGTTTCAACCGATCAAACATTTGTAATGAAGGCCGCCCTTCTTTGGACGATCAATGACTTTCCAGCTTACGGAATGTTATCTGGATGGAGTACAGCTGGGATCTTAGGATGTCCGATATGTTTGGAGAGGTCAAAGTCATTTAGATTAAAACATGGAAAGAAGCCTTGCTATTTTGACTGTCACAGACAATTTTTACCGGCAAGTCATCCTTTCAGAAGGAATAAGAAAGAATTCACCAAGAATAGGACTGAAAGAACGCGTCCACCACTGAGGTTGACCGGCGATCAAATTTGGGAGCGTGTGAAGGACTTTCTAACTGTTGTTGAGAACCCGCACGGTACGACTTTTGCGTACGGAAGTACGCATAAGTGGACAAAACGCAGTATATTTTGGGATCTACCATATTGGAAGGCCCATCTTATTCATCATAATCTTGACGTCATGCACATAGAGAAGAATGTTTTCGACAATGTCATAAATACTGTGATGGATGTCGCCGGAAAAACAAAAGACAACTTAAACGCAAGAAAAGATATGCGAGATATTTGCGATCGGCCAATACTAGCTGTGGATGCAAGCAGCAGGGGACCAAAACCGAAAGCAGTTTATACATTGGATAGGGAGCAGAGGCGAGTTGTTTGTCAATGGTTGAAATCTGTGCGGTTTCCTGATGGATATGCTTCGAACCTCGGGAGATGTGTTGATTTGAATGAATGCAAGTTGACAGGTTTGAAGAGTCATGATTGTCACATCCTGATGGAAAGGCTAATTCCAATAGCTTTGAAGGAAGTTCTACCGAACTTTGTATGGGACGCCATTGCAGAATTAAGCAATTTCCTCCATGATATTTGCTCGACAGTGTTAAAAGCATCGCACATGGAAAAACTAGAGAGAGATATTCCAATTATTCTTTGCAACTTAGAAAGGATATTTCCTCCAGCGTTTTTTGATTCGATGGAGCATCTCTTAGTTCACTTGCCTTATGAGACCAAAGTTGCAGGTCCCGTCCAATTTCGATGGATGTATCCATTTGAGAGGTAATGTTTTTTTTTTATAATACAGCTCAAATTAGTTTATCATATAATATGTTCCGATAAGCTTCTTTCTATTTCAACTAGATTCTTATATCATTTAAAGAAAAAAGTGAAGAATAATGCACGTGTTGAAACTTCAATTTGTAATGCATATATTGTGGAAGAAGTGACAACATTTGCATCATACTATTTTGAGCTGCACGTTCAGTGCAAGAGCCGGAGAGCAGGCAGAAATGATGAGGGCCCCATTGATCCCAATTGCACAGCATTCTCTATTTTTAATTATCTGGGTCGACCAAGCGGCGCATGTCAGTTTCGTTACTTATCAAGCGAAGAATTTCATGCAGCCCATACTTATATTTTACTGAACTGCCCAGAAGTCGAGCCATACTTCAAGTAAGTGTAAATTCACCATTATATGTTTTGCGCGTGAAATATTTGCTAATAATGATGTGATTTTTAATATTAGGATTTTCCAAACTGAAATGTTTGGACTACAACCAAATGAGTTTGACCGTTTGTGCGATGAACAATTTGCATCTTGGTTCAAGACATATGTAAGTTGCCTATGTATCAAAATTAGTTTATTCAAATTATATACATCATTTAGTAAAATATATATTATTGACTTCGCATGTGTAACTTTAGGTTCATAGTCATTATGATGAATTTGGAGGGCAAGGATTGCTATATTATCTGTCATGGGGTCCACAGTTAAAAGTTCGAAGTTGGCCAGCATATTTCATAAATGGATATAATTTTCATACTCAGGAATATGGTATGGGAAAATCCACAATGAATAGTGGTGTGTCTGTTCGGTCATCCAATGGTGACAGTTGGAAAGATGATTTTTATGGCTTGTTGGATGAAATCATTGAGATAGAGTACCCTGGACCATTAATGATGCGGGTTGTGTTATTTAAGTGCACGTGGTTCGACCCCGTCAAAGGAATGAAGGTGCATACGAAGTTCAATTTGGTTGAAATAAATCACAAGAAAAGGTATATGAAGTATGAACCATTTGTCTTGGCACAACAAGCAATTCAAGTATGTTATGCATCATATCCTAGTTTGAAACGTGACAAAGTTGATTGGTGGGCTGTATGTAAAATCAAAGCACGGAGGAAAATCGAGGAACACTGGAAGGATAGAGCCTACCAACAAGAGGAAGTGTGTAACACGGTTGAAATTGAGGAATATAACATACCAAATTTGCGAGATCCGTGTGGAGCAATGATAGATGTGGATCCAACTGAAATTTGCGAATTAAATGTGCACAGATGTTCCGAATCTGATATTCAGACAGATGACGAGGACGAGGACGAGGACGAGGACGAAGACGAAGACGAGGACGAAGACGAAGACGAAGACGAGGACGAAGACGAAGACGAAGACGAAGATTAAAATTTGGTTGTTATCATTATTGTTCTTGTTATTATTGTTATTGCGCTTTTTTATTATTGTTCTTGTCGATTATTCTTTCTATTTTTATTTATCGTCCGAAATTTTGTCCCTAAATGCCGAAAAGTCAAATATTTTTAACGTGCCGTAACATTTCCGATATTGTAATTTCCATTGCAAAATTTGAGATGCTAAAATTTAACTGACCCGAATGTCCGTCGCAAATTTGCATCGACAAAAATTTGCGACGGATAGAGCATTTCCGTCGCAAATTTTGCGACGGACAGAGCATTTCCGTCGCAAATTTTGCGACGGACCCGAATGTCCGTCGCAAAATTTGCGACGGACCCGAATGTCCGTCGCAAATTTGCATCGACAAAAATTTGCGACGGACATTCGAGGTCCGTCGCAAATTTGCATCGACAAAAATTTGCGACGGACAGAGCATTTCCGTCGCAAATTTGCGACGGACCTAGAATGTCCGTCGCAAATTTCGAGCGGGAAGAATTTCCCCCTCGAAAATTGGGACGGCATTTTCATTTCCCGCGCGAATTTTTTGCGTATATAATTTGCGACGGACATTCGCGGTCCGTCGCAAAATTTTGTCGGTGATATAATTGCGACGGACGAGAACTGCCGTCGCAAATTTGCGACGGCAGGGGCTGGTCCGTCGTAAATTTGCGATGGAACAGTTCGCGCCGTCGCAAATTTTGCGACGGAACCGTTCGCGCCGTCGCAAATTTTGCGACGGACGAAAATTCCGTAGCAAATTTGTGACGGAAAAGCCACGTCCGTCGCAAATTGGCGACGGCGAACTGTTCCGTCGCCAAATTTGCAACGGCCGTGGCTGGTCCGTCGCAAATTTGCGACGGAACAGTTCGCCCGTCGCAAATTTGCGACGGAACAGTTCGCGCCGTCGCAAATTTTGCGACGGACGAACAATTCCGTCGCAAATTTGCGACGGAACAGCCACGTCCGTCGCAAATTTGCGACCTGCGCTTCCGTCGCAACGTTGCGACGGACGTGCACGTTCCGTCGCAAATTTGCGACGGACGTGGCTTTTCCGTCGCAAATTTGCGACGGACGTGCACGTTCCGTCGCAAATTTGCGAGATTTGTACCTGTTCTTCCTCTTCTCCCCCTTCCCCAAGTCAGATCTGCAATTGTGGAAAGGTAAGCTCTCGTTCGTCGCCGTCGCAGCCGTCGCCGTCGCCGCCCAGCCGTCGTCCGTCGTCGCCCAGCCGTCCCCCGTCGCCGCCGCCGTCGCAGCTCCCCCGCCCGTCGCCGGAACAGCCCGGCAGGCCCCCCCGCCCATCGCCGGTCGTGCCCCCGACGCCCGCGCCCGTCGCCCGTCGCCGGTCGCCGCCCCGCCGGTCGCCGGTCGCCCTCGCCCCCCCCCACCGCCGGTCGCGCCGTCGCCCGTCGCCCTCGGCCCCGCCCCCGCCCCGCCCGTCGCCCGTCGCCCCGTCCCCCGCCGTCGCCGTCGCCCCCGCCCCGCCCCCGCCCCCGGCCCCCGCCCTCGCCGCCGCCCCGCCCCCGTCGCCGTCGCCGCCGCCGCCGCCGCCACGCACCGGTCGCCGTCGCCGCCGCCCCGCCCCCGTCGCCGTCGCCGCCGCCGCCGCCGCCCTCGTGACCATCGCCGCCGGACCATCGCCGCCAGCCAGCCGCCGGCCAGCCGCCGCAGACGCCGTTGCCGGACCATCGCCGCCGCCGCCCTCGCCGTCGCCCACGCCCGTGCCGGAACCGCCACTCTCCATTCCGCCCGTTTTTGTTGTCCTTGAACCAAGTAAGTCAACTCTAACCCCTAGTTAGCATAATTAGGTAATTAGTCGGACTTGTTTAGGGATTATATTTAAGATTATTTTTCATTGACTAAATTACGGGTGCATTTTAGGATTGTATGTGGCTTTGATCGATGGTCGACTGGTTAATTTGTTTATTATGTGGATGTTTAAGCGTTAAATGACGATAGGATGATTGATTAAGCATTTTCACATAAAATGCTTGAAAATTAAATAATTCTATAAAAAATCATGAAAAATAATGAAAAATTTAAAAAATTGTATATGTTGACAAAAAAAAATGAAATTTGACTGTAAAAGTTTGTTAAACTTTTTAACAAACTAAAATTTCAAAATATGGATCAAAATTGCAAAAATTAATAGTGCTCACCTAATTTCAGTGAAATTAAGATTTTTTAACGTTACGCGGAAAAAATTATTTAAAAATTTAAAATTTCTATGAATTGGTAAAATGGCTTAGCATAAATGCGGTCACCCATTGTGAGGGAAATTTTTTTTGGTGAAGAAAAATTACAAAAATATAAAATTTAAAAAATGCACATAATTGCCTAGAAAACATGTGGCTATCTACTTGCAGTGAAATTTAAATTTCTTTAGATGGCAAAACAATTTAGAATTTTAAAATTTTCAAAACTTCACGTAATGGCTTATAATACCTGTGGCCACCCACTTTTAGTTATATATAATTTTTTTAACGTGCCCTAAAAATTATTAAAATAAAGAAGGATTATAATTTGGGAAACTTTACCTAATAGCTTAGACTACCTGTGGCCACCCAATTTTAGTATGAAATTTTTTTTTCACGGAAAAAAGTTTATATTAAAAATAATAACTTTAAAATTCATAAAATTTAAAAATTTCATAACTTTACAGAATGTCTTAGCATATCGGTTGCCACCAACTTTTAGTGAAATTTTTTTTAATGTCCCAAAAAAAATATAACAATAATAATAATTTATTTCATACAAAACTTTACAGAATTACGTAGAATATTTGAAATTTCACTTTCAGTGAAATTTGAATTTTTGTACGTGGTAAAAAAAATTTAACCAAAATGCATGCGATTCATATAGTGATGTTTGATACTTCTGGCCACCCATATCGTGCTCATACATTGATGTTTCATATCAAAATGAATGAGATTCATAGTATATTTGTTTGTAGGAAATTGCACATCATAAACACTCGCCATTGGCTCATTTGAAGGAAACATTTTCTCAGTCTTTCTATCAAAATGGTAAGCTTCGTCATGTACATCATTATGTGTTCGTAATACGTGTCAATAGTTCTTTACATATTCGCATAACTTTCCTACTTGTCAGTTTAAACGTGGAGGTCACATGCCTAGAAGACAAGGCTCTTCCTCGTCTTCGTCCCCGTCCCTTTCCTCTTCTCCTATCCCGGCATCTAACCCTCAACCACAATATGGTCCGTCACAATATGGGCACGTTGGCCCTTCCTCCCACCCTCAACAATATGTTACGGGACTTGGCCACATGCCAACTGAACGTTCTCCAGTTCAATCTCCTTTAGCTCCCTCTCCTTCCGTTCCACCCCATTATTCGGCGGAACAATCGAATATTGGCGGAAACAGAGGTCAAGAAGATAACCGATTCTTCATATGCCCATTTGGAGATTCGTAAGTGCTTCATTTTTATTTTAGTATATGTCATATTTAGGGCTTTAGATATTTATGTCAACTGAATTATCAATGTTGCACAATATTCGTATGAATGCAGATTCACGGATGCTACGACTGTTGTGAGAGAATTGAACAAAATAGTAAGAAACTTTTGGATGGGAGAGTATATGAATTACATAAGTGTTCCACAAGAAGTGAAAGAAATGTGGTGGAATGAGTTCAAGGTAAGTTTTACATATTTTATTTTCTCATTAATTAAGTTTGGTATAGTATATTGATGGTCAAGAATGATGTAAAGGGACCAGAACAACTCTGTAGTTTTCGATACGTAAAGGACCAGATATTTTCCCCGACATCAACTTTACAAAATCTGTCTATATGTGTCTAGTGCATGGTTATGGATACGTGATCATCATAATAATTTTCAATTTGTGTTTTTATTCATTGTAGCGGAAGTTCAAGTGGGAGGAAACGGAAAATAATGAAGTGAGAAGAATTTTCGATAAGAAAATAAGTGATTTTATGCGAAATGTCATGAATAGAGCGAAGGGCAAGCAAGCGAAGCCGTTTTTCTTTACGGCTGACAATTGGGTGGCAATGAACACATTTTGGGCATCTGAACAGAGTCGGCAACTTTGTGAGCAGAATAAGAAGAATCGCTCTTCTAGTTCTAATGAAGGGTCAGCCACATATGCTGGGGGCTCTATCAACATTGCCGAGCATCGCAAGCGACTGGTATGTCTGTTAAATGAGTTATAAGTTCATTTAATTTGATTCAATTACTTAAGTTTACATTTTGTAGGCACATGAATTGGGGACGGAACCGACATTTACAGCTACATTTGAACGCATATTTCAAAAGAAAGATAAGACATGGACAGGCGCTCGAGCAAGAGCTGTTAAGGTACGTAAGATTATACTTTGGCTTATATGTAAACTATAATGAAAACCGTGAATGCTTTCTATATTTATGGTATATATATATATATATATATATTTATATAGTGATTTTATTTTCATTTACATTGTTAATGTAGGAAAAATATGATGATCTTTTACTGAGCAGTGCTAGTGGTAGTGATGATTGTCCTGAGCCCCGCCCACCAGGTGATGATATGGCATTGTGGATGGAGGCAGCGGGTAGGCCGAAAAAAGGGAAAATATTTAAGCTGGGATCGTTGTCAAGGATGTTCATGCCGAATAATCCTGGAAGTTCATCAGCCGCTGGGACTGGTTGAAGGAAGTCACGCAAAGAGGAGCAATTGACCCAAGAAGTTGGTCGTCTGACTAATTTACTTGTTAAGAAGGATGAACGAATAGATAGCTTGGAACATCAAATGAGAATAGTTATGGAACACCTTAACCTCCAGCGCAATGCCGGGCCTCCTGTACCTCCAGCCAATCCAATGGGTCATGGGCACATTGATGCCGAGAATGCTGACGTTGGTGCTGATGCTGATGATGATGATGGTGATGATGATTTTCTCCAGTCTCCCTAGTAGCAATTCTGGGTAAGCTTGCCTCGCAAATCTTGGTTTTTCATTATTTCACTCATATTTATATGTAAAAACATTTATGTTCGTCCTAAAACGTATTTTTGTTATTTCATACCTAGTTCCACATCCATGCTTAAACGCTGTTTTTATATTCTGTACTGATTTATGTATCGACATTTCCTCAGGTTTCGACAAAGGTGACTACTTTTGGTGTCCTGCCATCGTATCAAAGCCGCGTCTTCTTCTGTATGGTTTTTTTGAGTCTTCTATGGTTATCCCGTTTCTTAGTTCATGTTTTGAATGTATTGTAATATTGGATATCAAATAGCATTATGTCAGACTTTATAACTTTCCTTCTGTTATTTGTTTTAATTATATGTCATTGTGGCTGGTTTGTCAGAATTTATGATTTATTCGTTTTTCTGTTTCAATTATATGTCATTGTCTCCTTTGATTGAGATGGACAATAATTTATGGCCGAAATGATGTAAAAATAACGATGAATATTTTAAGCCAAGTTTGCGATGCAATTTTCGACGATTTTGCGACAGATTGAGTTCGGCGAAAATTTGGGGCGAATTTTGCGACGGCAAAAAAAAAAAAAAAAAACGTATTTTGCGACGAACTTTGCGACGGATTGAAGTTCGTCGCAAATTTACGACGGAATTTGCGACGGATTTTGCGACGAACTTTGCGACGGATTGAGTTCGTCGCAATTTTGCGACGTATTTTGCGACGGATTTAATTCGTTGCAAATTTGCGACGAAATTTGCGACGGAATTTGCGACGAATTTTGCGACGGATTTTGCGACGGCTCTGGTCCGTCGCAAATTTGCGACGAATTTTGTGACGGATTTTGTTCGTCGCAAATTTGCGACGGATTTTGCGACGGATTTTGCGACGAATTTTGCGACGGAATTTGCGACGGAATTTGCGACGAATTTTGTGACGGATTTAGTTCGTCGCAAATTTGCGACGGATTATTTGCGACGAATTTTGCGACGAAATTTGCGTCGAATTTTTTTCCGTCGCAAATTTGCGACGAATTTCCGAATTTTCCGTCGCAAAAATTTGCGACGCGCTAGTAGCGACGGAATTTTGTCCGTCGCAAAATCCGTCGCAAATTCGATTTGCGACGGATTTTTCCGAAATTTCCGTCGCAAAAAACAAGTTTTTTTTGTAGTGAAATATTTGTGCGTAGAGTGAGAGTCCATTGAGTTGAGTTATTAAACATTGTGGATATTGGGTACATACTAGAGCTAAAAAAACTTGAGCATGAGTGATTATAGCCCTCTAATTATCTTCAAATTATTAATAGATTATTTGCTGGTTCTCTCCATAGACGTAGGTTTCGGCATTTGGACCAAACCACATAAATTTCTCGTGTCCTTTTATATATTGTTCCTCGTTTTATTTTTCTATCAAAATTCTACGACTCCCGACTTAATTGCAAAGTTACAATTCGCTTTTGTCGTGTTGCTGATCATTCAACACGGCCTTAGGAAGGGGGATGAGATCGCGCCCGCTCTCGAGCGAGTGATCGAGGAGTCCAAGATCTCCATCGTCGTGCTGTCGGAGAACTATGCTGGTTCGCCTGGTGCTTGAACGAGCTTGCAAAGATCATCGAGTGTCGCCGTCGTGACGAGGAGAAGCAAGTGATCGGGCCGGTGTTCTACCTCATGGAGCCTTGGCAAATGAGGCACCAGAAAGGTGCCTTCGGCACGGCGTTTGAGAAGCAGGAGCGCAGATTCAGCGAGAACGCCGAGGTGGTCATGAAATGGAGGGAGGCGATGAAGAGCGTCGCTAACGTTTCCGGGTGGAAATTGAAGAAGAATGAGTAATCTCAATCCTGACTTTTAAAAATCTGCCATGATTATTCACATTTTTTGCGTGCCTGCTTCCCATCTTTACTTTATTGTTCCCATATTTACAGTTAACTTTCTGAACATGCTTGTCTCAGTAAGAAGTATGCTTAAACTACTATATGTGTCCGTTCCAACCACCAAAAGATTTTCGACAAATAACCGAGCGGCACTGACATGACAGACAATCATCTGCTGTAGTAGGATGATATAGTCGTTTAAAAAATTCAACTGATCTAGATGGCTTTGGCAGGTGCGAGTCGACGTCCATTCAGTGGCTCGTCAAAGATGTATTGGGCAAGCTGCATCCCAAATCTCTGCATGTTGCTGACTTTCCAGTTAGTTTGCAACCTCCTGTCGATCTGATTAATTCAAAGTTACAGTGGAACTGCGTCGTGGGGCTCTGTGGGATAGGTGGAGTAGGTAAGACGACTGTTGCTAAAGCCCTATATAACCTTATTGCTGATCAATTTGAAGGCAGTTGATTCCTCGCCGATGTACGAGAGAATTCCATGCTGGGGGGTCTAACTCGATTGCAAGAAGCTCTTCTTCATGAAACATTGAGGGATGTCAACTTGACACTACAAAAAAATCGGATTTTTGCCACGAAAATTTACGACGAAAAATTTTCGTTGGAAAATTTGCGACAAATTTTCCAACGAAAAATGAAATTCGTTGGAAATTTCCAACGAAAAAAAATTAGTCGCAAAAATCGTTGGAAATTTCCAACGAAAAATTGTTCGTTGGAAATTTCCAACGAATTTTGCGACTAAATTTTTTTCGTTGGAAATTTCCAACGATTTTTGCGACGAATTAAAAATAACCCGGTATTGTTCGGCATTTTTTATATTCGTGGGAAAATTCGTTGAAAATTTCCAACGAATTTTATATCTCCCGGGCCATTATTTTAGTATCTACAATTTTCCAACGAATTTTAATCTTCCGGGCAATTATTTTAGTGTGTACAATTTTTGTTGGAAAATTCGTTGGAAAATTTCCAACGAATTTTTTTTTCGTTGGAAATTTCCAACGAATTTGAATTTCCGGCAATTATTTCAGTGTGTACAATTTTCGTTGGAAAATTCGTTGGAAATTTTCCAACGAATTTTTCAACGAATTTCAATTTTCCGGGCAATTATTTTAGTGTATACAATTTTCGTTGGAAAATTCGTTGGAAATTTCCAACGAATTTTCCAACGAATTTCAATTTTCCGGTAAATTATTTTAGTGTGTACAATTTTCGTTGGAAAATTCGTTGGAAATTTCCAACGAATTTAAATTTTCCGGGAAATTATTTTATTGTGTACAATTTTCGTTGAAAAATTCGTTGGAAATTTCCAACGAATTTTCCAACAAATTCAAAAAAACCCGGTACTATTCGGCATTTTTTTATATTCGTTGCAAAATTCGTTGGAAATTCCAACGAATTTTCCAACGAATTTCAATTTTCCAGTAATTATTTTAGTGTGTACAATTTTCGTTGGAAAATTCGTTGAAATTTCCAACGAATTTTGTAACGAAAACCCTACTTCTTCCTTATTCAACATTTTCGCACTCGTTCAATTTCCACATTCATAATCTCTCTGTCCTCTCTCTCCACTACAAAAAAACTTGTTTTTTGCGACGAAATTTACGACGGAAATTTCGGAAAAATCCGTCGCAAATCGAATTTGCAACGGAAAAAATTCCGTCGCTACTAGCGCGTCGCAAATTTTTGCGACGGAAAATTCGAAAATTTGTCGCAAATTTGCGACGGAAAAAAAATTCGTCGCAAAATTCATCGCAAAATTCGTCGCAAATTTGCGACGGACCATATCCGTCGCAAAATTCGTCGCAAATAATCCGTCGCAAATTTGCGACGAACTAAATCCGTCGCAAAATTCGTCGTAAATTCCGTTGCAAATTTGCGACGAACCCAATCCGTCGCAAAATCCGTCGCAAAATCCGTCGCAAATTTGCGACGAATCAATCCGTTGCAAAATTCGTCGCAAAATTCGCCGCAAATTTGCAACGAATCAATCCGTCGCAAAATTCGTCGCAAAAATCCGTCGCAAATTCGTCGAAAATTTCATCGCAAACTTGGCTTAAAATATTCGTCGTTATTTTTACATCATTTCGGTCATAAATTATTGTCCATATCAATCAAAGGAGACAATGACATATAATTGAAACAGAAAAACGAACAAACCATAAATTCTGACAAACCAGTAACAATGACATATAATTGAAACAAATAACAGAAGGAAAGTTATAGAGTCTGACATAATGCTATTTGATATCCAATCTTACAATACATTCAAAACATGAACTAAGAGACGGGATAACCATAGAAGACGCAAAAAAATCATACAGAAGAATACGCGGCTTTGATACGATGGCAGGACACCAAAAGTAGTCACCTTTGTTGAAACCTGAGGAAATGTCGATACATAAATCAGTCAAGAATATAAAAACAGCATTTAAGCATGGATGTGGAACTAGGTATAAAATAACAAAAATACGTTTCAGGACGAACATAAATGTTCTTACATATGAATATGAGTGAAATAATGAAAAACCAAGATTATGAAGCAAGCTTAGCCAGAATTGCTATTAGGGAGACTGGAGAAAATCATCATCATCATCATCCTCATTAGCACCAGCATCAGCATTCTCGGCATCAATGTGCCTATGACCCATTGGATTGGCTGGAGGTACAGGAGGCCCGTCATTGCGCTGGAGGTTAAGGTGTTGCATAACGATTCTCATTTGATCTTCCAAGCTATCTATTCGTTCATCCTTCTTAACAAGTAAATTATTCAGACGATCAACTTCTTGGGTCAAATGCTCCTCTGTGCGTGACTTCCTTCGATCAGTCCCAGCGGATGATGAACTTTCAGGACTATTCGGCATGAACATCCTTGACAACGATCCCAACCCAAATATTTTCCCTTTTTTCGGCCCACCCGCTGCCTCCATCCACAATGCCATATTATCAACTGGTGGGCGGGGCTCAGGACAATCATCACTACCACTAGCACTGCTCAGTAAAAGATCATCATATTTTTCCTACATTAACAATGTAGATGAAAATAAAATCACTATATATATGTATACCATAAATATTGAAAGCATTCACGGTTTTCATTATAGTTTACATATAAGCCAAAGTATAACCTTACATACCTTAACAACTTTTGCTCGATCGCCTATCCATGTCTTATCTTTCTTTTGAAATGTGCGTTCAAATGTAGCTGCAAATGTCGGTTCCGTCCCCAATTCATGTGCCTACAAAATGTAAACTTGAGTAATTGAATCGAATTAAATTAACTTATAACTCATTTAACAGACTTACCAGTCGCTTGCAATGCTCGGCAATGTTGATAGAGCCCCCAGCATATGTGGCTGACCCTTCACTAGAACTAGAAGAGCGATTCTTCTTATTCTGCTCACAGAGTTGCTGACTCTGTTCAAATGCCCAAAATGTGTTCATTGCCACCCAATTATCAGCCGTAAAGAAAGACGGCTTCGCTTGCTTGCTCTTCGCTCTATTCATGACATTTCGCATAAAATCACTTATTTTCTTATCGAAAATTCTTCTCACTTCATTGTTTTCCACTTCCTCCCACTTGAACTTCCGCTGCAATGAATAAAAACACAAATTGAAAATTATTATGATGATCACATATCCATAACCATGCACCATACACATATAGACAGATTTTGTAAAGTTCATGTCGGGGAAAATATCTGGTCCTTTACGTATCGAAAACTACAGTGTTGTTCTGGTCCCTTTACATCATTCTTAACCATCAATATACTATACCAAACTTAATTAATGAGAAAATAAAATATGTAAAACTTACCTTAAACTCATTCCACCACATTTCTTTCACTTCTTGTGGAACACTTCTGTAATTCATATACTCTCCCATCCAAAAGTTTCTTACTATTTTGTTCAATTCCCTCACAACAGTCGTAGCATCCGTGAATCTACATTCATACGAATATTGTGCAACATGGATAATTCAGTTGACATCAATATCTAAAGCCCTAAATATGACATATACTAAAATAAAAATGAAGTACTTACGAATCTCCAAATGGGCATATGAAGAATCGGTTATCTTCTTGACCTCTGTTTCCATCAATATTCGATTGTTCCGCCAAATAATGGGGTGGAACGGAAGGAGAGGGAGTTAAAGGAGATTGAACTGGAGAATGTTCAGTTCGCATGTGGTCAAGTCCCGTAACATATTGTTGAGGGTGGGAGGAAGGGCCAACGTGCCCATATTGTGACGGACCATATTATGATTGAGAGTTAGATGCCGGGACAGGAGAAGAGGAAAGGGACGGGGACGAAGACGAGGAAGAGCCTTGTCTTCTAGGCATGTGACCTCCACGTTTAAACTGACAAGTAGGAAGGTTATGCGAATATGTAAAGAACTATTGACACGTATTACGAACACATAATGATGTACATGACGAAGCTTACCATTTTGATAGAAAGACTGAGAAAATGTTTCCTTCAAATGAGCCAATGGCGAGTGTTTATGATGTGCAATTTCCTACAAACAAATATACTATGAATCTCATTCATTTTGATATGAAACATCAATGTATGAGCACGATATGGGTGGCCACATGTATCAAACATCACTATATGAATCACATGCATTTTGGTTAAATTTTTTTTACCACGTACAAAAGTTTAAATTTCACTGAAAGTGAAATTTCAAATATTCTACGTAATTCTGTAAAGTTTTGTATGAAATAAATTATTATTATTGTTAAATTTTTTTTGGGACATTAAAAAAATTTCACTAAAAGTTGGTGGCAACCGATATGCTAAGACATTCTGTAAAGTTCTAAAATTTTTAAATTTTACGAATTTTAAATTTATTATTTTTAATATAAAACTTTTTCCGTGAAAAAAAAATTCCATACTAAAATTGGGTGGCCACAGGTAGTCTAAGCTATTAGGTAAAGTTTTCCAAATTGTAATCCTTCTTTATTTTAATAATTTTTAGGGCACGTTAAAAAAATTAAATATAACTAAAAGTGGGTGGCCACAGGTATTATAAGCCATTACGTGAAGTTTTGAAAATTTTTAAATTCTAAATTGTTTTGCCATCTAAAGAAATTTAAATTTCACTGCAAGTAGATGGCCACATGTTTTCTAGGCAATTATGTGCATTTTTGAAATTTTATATTTTTGTAATTTTTCTTCACCAAAAAAAAATTTCCCTCACAATGGGTGACCACATTTATGCTAAGCCATTTTACCAATTTATGGAAATTTTAAATTTTTCAATAATTTTTTCCCCGTAACGTTAAAAAATCTTAATTTCACTGAAAATGGGTGGGCACTATTAATTTTTGCAATTTTGATCCATATTATGAAATTTTAGTTTGTTAAAAATTTTAACAAACTTTTACGGTCAAATTTCATTTTTGTTGTCAACGTATACAATTTTTTAAATTTTCCATTATTTTTCATGATTTTTTATAGAATTATTTAATTTTCAAGCATTTTCTGTGAAAACGCTTAATCAATCATCCTATCGTCATTTAACGCTTAATCATCCACATAATAAACAAATTAACCAGTTGACCATCGATCAAAGCCACATACAATCCGTCGCAAACTCGTAATTTAGCTAATGAAAAGTAATCTTAAATAATCCCTAAACAAGCCCGACTAATTACCTAATTATACTAACTAGGGGTTAGAGAGTTGGCTTACTTGGTTCAAGGACAACAAAAACCGGCAGAATGGACAGTGGCGGTTCCGGCACGGGCGTGGGCGACGGCGAGGGCGGCGGCGGCGATGGTCCGGCAACGGCGTCGGCGGCGGCTGGCCGGCGGCTGGCTGGCGGTGATTGTCCGGCGGCGATGGTCACGAGGGCGGCGGCGGCGGCGGCGACGGCGACCGGTGCGGGGCGGCGGCGACGGCGACGGGGGCGGGGCGGCGGCGAGGGCGGGGGCGGGGCGGGGCGGGGCGGGGGCGAGGCGGGGGCGAGGGCGACGGCGGGGGCGGGGTTAGGGGCGACGGGCGGGGCGACGGGCGGGGGCGGGGCCGAGGGCGACGGGTGGGGCGGGGGCGAGGGCGTGACCGGTGGTGGGCGGGGGGGGGGGCAAGGGCGACCGACGATGGGCGGGGGCGAGGGCGACCGGCGACGGGCGGGGGGCGACGCGGGGGCGAGGGCAGGCGACGGGCGGGGGCCTCGGGGGCACGACCGGCGACGGGCGGGGGGGCCTGCGAGGCTGGGCGGCGACGGGCGGGGGAGCTGCGACAGCGGCGGCGACGGCTGGGCGACGACGGACGACGGCTGGGCGGCGACGGCGACGGCGACGGAAGACCTAAGTTTTTCACAGATCTGAGTCGGGGAAGGGGGAGAAGAGGAAAGTGGGGTACAAATCTCGCAAATTTTGCGACGGACGTGCCAGTTCCGTCACAAAATTTGCGACGGACGTGCTGTTCCAACGGATGATGAGCGACGGAACTGGCATGTCCGTCGCAAAAGTTGTGACGGAACTGGCACGTCCGTCGCAAATATTTCACCGACAAATATTTGCGATGGACCTCGAATGTCCGTCGCAAATTATCTATGCAAAAATTTTGCGAGGGAAATAAAAAAGCCGTCGCAAATTTTTGTCGATGAAAATTTGCGACGAACCAGCCCGTCCGTCGCAAAATTTGCGACGGACCAACCCGTCCGTCGCAAATTTTCTATACTAATAATTTTGCGACGGAGTAAATTTTAGTTGGTCGCAAATTTCGAACTATCCAAATTATCTCGCAAATTTGCGACGGACATAGTGTCCATCGCAAATTTTGCGACGGATACAGCCTGTCCGTCGCAAATTTTGCGACGCACAGGGTCTGTCCGTTGCAAATTTTGCGACGGACACTATGTCCGTCGCAAATTTTGCGACGGACACTATGTCCGTTAAATTTTGGCATCTCAAATTTTGCAATGGAAATTACAATATCGGAAATGTCACGGCACGTTAAAAATATTTGACTTTTCGGCATTTAGGAACAAAATTTTGGACGATAAATTAAAATAGAAAGAATAATCGACAATAACAATAATAAAAAAGTGCAATAACAATAATAACAAGAACAATAATGATAACAATCAAAATAGCACTTGTAGCATTAATAATTACACATCTGTAGTATTTTGTGACAAAAATTTTAATCTTCGTCTTCGTCTTCGTTCTCGTCCTCATCTTCGTCCTCGTCCTTGTCCTCGTCTTCGTCCTCGTCCTCGTTTTCGTCCTCGTCTTCGTCATCTGTCTGAATATCAAATTCAGAACATTCGTGCACATTTAATTCGCAAATTTCAGTTGGATCCACATCTATTATTGCTCCACACGGATCACGTAAAGTTGGTATGTTATATTCCTCAATTTCAACCGTGTTACACACTTCCTCTTGTTGGTAGGCTCTATCCTTCCAGTGTTCCTCGATTTTCCTCCGTGCTTTGATTTTACATACAGCCCACCAATCAACTTTGTCACGTTTCAAACTAGGATATGATGCATAACATACTTGAATTGCTTGTTGTGCCAAGACAAATGGTTCATACTTCATATACCTTTTCTTGTGATTTATTTCAACCAAATTGAACTTCGTATGCACCTTCATTCCTTTGACGGGGTCGAACCACGTGCACTTAAATAACACAACCCGCATCATTAATGGTCCAGGGTACTCTATCTCTATGATTTCATCCAACAAGCCATAAAAATCATCTTTCCAACTGTCACCATTGGATGACCGAATAGACACCACTATTCATTGTGGATTTTCCCATACCATATTCTTGAGTATGAAAATTATATCCATTTATGAAATATGCTGGCCAACTTCGAACTTTTAACTATGGACCCTATGACAGATAATATAGCAATCCTTGCCCTCCAAATTCATCATAATGACTGTAAACCTAAAGTTGATCCATAGGCAACTTACATATGTCTTGAACCATGATGCAAATTGTTCATCGCACAAATGGTCAAACTCATTTGGTTGTAGTCCAAATATTTCAGTTTGGAAAATCCTAATATTAAAAATCATATCATTATTAGCAAATATTTGACACGCAAAATATATAATGATGAATTTACACTTACTTGAAGTATGGCTCGACTTCTGGGCAGTTCAGTAAAATATAAGTATGGGCTGCATGAAATTCTTCGCCTGATAAGTAACGAAACTGACATGCGCCGCTTGGTCGACCCAGATAATTGAAAATAGAGAATGCCGTGCAATTGGGATTAATGGGGCCCTCATCATTTCTGCCTGCTCTCCGGCTCTTGCACTGAACGTGCGACTCAAAATAGTATGATGCAAATGTTGTCACTTCTTCCACAATATATACATTACAAATTGAAGTTTCAACACGTGCCTTATTCTTCACTTTTTTCTTCAAATGATATAAGAATCTAGTTGAAATAGAAAGAAGCTTATCAGAACATATTATATGATAAACTAATTTGAGCTGTATTATAAAAAAAAACATTACCTCTCAAATGGATACATCCATCGAAATTGGACGGGACCTGCAACTTTGGCCTCATAAGGCAAATGAACTAAGAGATGCTCCATCGAATCAAAAAACGCTGGAGGAAATATCCTTTCTAAGTTGCAAAAAATAACTGGAATATCTCTCTCTAGTTTTTCCTTGTGCGATGCTTTTAATACTGTCGAGCAAATATCATGGAAGAAATTGCCTAATTCTGCAATGGCGCCCCATACAAAGTTCGGTAGAACTTCCTTCAAAGTTATTGAAATTAGCCTTTCCATCAGGATGTGACAATCATGACTCTTCAAGCCTGTCAACTTGCATTCATTCAAATCAACACATCTCCCGAGGTTCGAAGCATATCCATTAGGAAACCGCACAGATTTCAACCATTGACAAACAACTCGCCTCTGCTCCTTATTCAATGTATAAACTGCTTTCGGTTTTGGTCCCCTGCTGCTTGCATCCACAGCTAGTATTGGCCGATCACAAATATCTCTTATATCTTTTCTTGCGTTCAAGTTGTTTTTTGTTTTTCCGGCGACATCCATCATAGTATTTATGACATTGTCGAAAACATTCTTTTCTATGTGCATGACGTCAAGATTATGATGAATAAGATAGGCCTTCCAATATGGTAGATCCCAAAATATACTGCGTTTTGTCCACTTATGCTTACTTCTGTACGCAAAAGTCGTACCGTGCGGGTTCTCAACAACAGTTAGAAAGTCCTTCACACGCTCCCAAATTTGATTGCCAGTCAACCTTAGTGGTGGACGCGTTCTTTCAGTCCTATTTTTGATGAATTCTTTCTTATTCCTTCTGAAAGGATGACTTGACGGTAAAAATTGTCTGTGACAATCAAAATAGCTAGGCTTCTTTCCATGTTTTAATCTAAATGACTTTGACCTCTCCAAACATATCAGACATCTTAAGATCCCAGCTGTACTCCATCCACATAACATTCCGTAAGCTGGAAAGTAATTGATCGTCCAAAGAAGGGCAGCCTTCCTTACAAATGTTTGATCGGTTGAAACGTCATACGTAGGGACACCTTCAACCCATAGCCGTTGTAACTCCTCAATCAATGGTTGCATATAAACATCTATCAACTTTTTCGGATTTTGCGGCCCTGTCACGATCAATGTCAAAAACATATAAGGTGTCTTCATGCACATACCAGGTGGAAGATTGTACGGCGTTAAGATAACTGACCAGCATGAATAACTTTTTCCTGTTTTCCCAAATGGAGCAAATCCATTGGCACATAGACCTAACTTGATGTTCCGAGGCTCCATTGCAAACTCAGGGTATGTTCTATCAAAATGTTGCCATGCCTCCGCATCTGAAGAATGACACATTAGACCCTCTTTTGTTTCATGATTTGCATGCCAAGTCATGTGTTCAGCAGTGGCTTTAGATGCATAAAGCCTTTGTAATCTGGGGATTAAGGGCAGATAAAACATTTGCTTGCATGGTCTACGCTTCTGATTACGACCCGGCCTCCTGTTAATCTTGTACCTAGGTTGGCTACAGAATTTGCACGATTCTGCATTTTCATCATCTCTCCAATATATCATACAACCCCTACTACATACATCAATTCTTACAACTGGAAGACCTAAGTTATCCACTAGCTTTTTCATATCATAAAAATCACTTGGCATGTTGTTCTCACGAGACAATGATTCCCGCATTACTTCAACAAAAGAGTTGAAACAATCCGCAAACACATTATGCTCTGCCTTGATATTTAATAGCCGGGCTGTTACCGATAACTTAGTGTGGTCCTCACAACCTGCCCATCTGCTGCTTTCAACACATCCCAGAACTGATTAAATTGAAAAGTTTCATTATACACATTCTCCTCAAAACCCGTTACTCCTATATCTTCCAATTGTGAAGCATGACTAGTACCCACTTGTTCACATGTAGGAGTAAAACTAGTATTTGCATGATTTGATTCTGTGACAAAATTATAACTAGCTGCATCAATCACCATCCTCTCGTATGGATTCAATTGCTCACATTCTTCCCTAACTGAAAATTAATCACTTCTTCCATATCCTTCATCAGATATAAATGGTTCACCATGGGAAGTTCAATTATAATAGTTCGGAGTAAACCCAAATCTAGTAAGGTGTTCTCTAACTTGATCACACATAAGAAATTTACCATTACCGCACTTTTTGCAAGGACACCTTACCTTATTTCTATCCATAAACTCATATTTACTACTAGCAAAGTCTAAAAATAGTTCCAACCCAGTACGAAACTCATTTGTCAATCCTTGACGTCCAGGTAAGTTCTTATTATACATCCAAGTCCTTTCTCTTTGCATTGTGTCTGTATTAAAATAAAAAATTCTTGTAAAATATTTAAAATATCATATCTATTGTTCTTAATTAAAACTATAAAATTTTGGAAATTATAATTTTTGTTATTCACGCAACAATTAATATGAAATTGCAAAAATAGAAAAAATTACAATGAAAAGAAGACTTACCTAAATATTTGACTGAAATATTGGTAAGACAAAGTTTCCCAATTTGATGAGAATTACAAAGTTCACTTGGATTGCGAAACCTTTAATTAGGCACAAACCCAAAAAAGAATAATCACATAAGAATTAATATTTTTTAATAATTTTTAATGTACGATGGAAACGGAATTCATCCCTCGCAATTTTGCGATGAATAAATGAAAATTCCGTCGTAAATTTGCGACGGAAACTAATATCCATCGCAAATTTGCGACGAAGTACTATTTCTGTCGCAAAATTTGCGGCGGACATTTGTGACAGAAGCTAGTATCCGTCGCAAATTTGCGACGGAATTTTATCTTATTCGTCGCAAATTTGCGACGGAACATAGTGTCCGTTGCAAATTTGCGACGGATACCTCATTCTGTCGCAAAAAAACGTGTCCGTTCGCCTCATCCGAAGACCGGCAAGGTGTCACCGGTCGCCGGTCATTAAACCGGTGATGCAGGTACGAAAAAAAACAAACATAAACATATATTAAAAAAAAATTACAATGCAACGACGAATAGTCATGAAGCTAGCAATTTTGCACTTACCGGTACAAAAGCTTCATCGAGGTTAATACGTGCGTGCGCGAATTTTGCTGATTTCAGACATATGAAAGAGGGAGAAAAGCGAGAGAGAGCGAGAGATAGCGAGAGACAGCGAGATAAAGATAGTGATTGCAGGTCACGGATTATAAACTACGAATTTGCGACGGACCTTAGTTCTCGTCGCAAATTTGCGACGGTATTATTTTCCGTCGGAAATTTGCGATGAAATTTTTTCCGTCGTAAATTTGCGACGGATTATATTTTCCGTTGCAAATTTACGACGGAAAAAATTTCCGTCGCAAATTTGCGACGGTATTATTTTCCGTCGGAAATTTGCGACGAAATTTTTTCTGTCGCAAATTTGCGACGAAATTTGCGACGGAAAATATAATCCGTTGCAATGTGACGGATTTTGTCCGTCGGAAATTTGCGATGGAAAAAATTTTATCGCAAATTTCCGTCGCAATTTTCGTGTTTTTTTATAGTGCACTCTCTCTCTCTCTCTCTCTCTCTCTCTCTCTCCCTCCTTCGCCTTCACCTTCTCCCTGCGTCTCCCCCTCCGCCTCCCCCTCTGCCTCCTCCCCCGCCGGCCCCCCTCCTCCTCCGGCTCCGGCACCGGCTCCGGCACCATGGAGACCAAGACTTCGCTGCCCCCCTCCTCCTCCGCGACGTCGGCTCCCTACCCAAAGGCGCCCTCGACGCCCCCGACGCCACCAAGCCTCGTTGCGGGCGAGGGCCAGCCCTCGCCGGCCATGGCGAGGGCCGAGCTCGCCATGGCCGGCGAACTCGAGCTCGCCTAGATTTAGGCGAGCTTGGCCCTCACCGGCGGCAAGGGCAATTTTTCGACCGAAAAAAAAAATTTTCCACAAAAAAAAATTTTTCCACCAGAAAAAAAAATTTTCCCAAAAAAAAGGAAAATTTCCACCAAAATTTTTTTTTAGATGGAAAAAAATTTCCACAATTTTTTGGCAAAAAAAAAAGTAGTTTCCAACGAAAAAAATTCGTCGGAAAAAAAAATTCTTTTCCAACGAATTTAGCCACGAGTTTTCCAACGAATTTTTCAACGAAATAAAATTCGTCGCAAATTTCCAACAAAAATTAAAATTTTTCGTTGGAAAAATTTCCAACGACTTATTACCAACGAATTTTTTTTCGTTGGAAAATTCGTTGGAAATTCGTTTTCCAACGAATTTCTCCAAATTTTTCGTTGGAAATTTCGTCGGAAAAAATCAGTTTTTTTGTCGTATGAAGATTGACAATGTTGATCAAGGAATTCACACCGTAAGAGATAGACTTAGCCAAAAAAAGGTTCTGGTCATGGTTGATGATATGGATCACTTAGATCAACTGAGAAAACGAGTGGGTGGACCCAACTGGGTCGGTCTGGGAAGTAGAATCATTGTAACTGTGACATCCTGGATTTAACTCATTCGAGGTATTATCCGTTTTGGCCTGTCCCATATCGAGCCTCACGGTTTTGTCCATTGGTATACAAGCAAACACTTTCCTAGGAGGTCATCCATCCTAGTAGTGTTTTGGCCTAGGCTCTCTTAACTTTAGAGTTTCAAAGCAAAGCTTGCAATTACGTCAAAATGCGTTTCCGTGAGTTAATTCTAGTTTTGACATATATATCTCAGGATCGCTCTCCCCTGCTCGATTCATAGTTCTGTTCATTCTTGTCCCCTTCGCCATCCTAGAAGCCAGCTAGGAGCCTCTCCTTGTCCAGGCCCTTTGGCCCCAGCGACTACTCTCCGCCATTATCGGACCGGATTGTTACAGGCCCACCAGCTTCCACATGGTTCGTCCCCGAACCATACACCTACCAGAGGAGGTCCCGCTTTGATATCATATTGTGACACCTTAGATTTAACTTACTCGAGATATTGTCTGCTTTGATTTGTTCCATATTGAGCCTCACAATTTTGTCCATTGGCGCACATGCAGACACACTCCTAGGAGGTCACCCATTCTGGTAGTGCTCTGACTTGGATTCGCTTAACTTTCAAGTTTCAAAGCAAAACTTGTCATTACGTCAAAAGACGCCTTCTTGAGTTAATTCCAATTTTTACATATATATTTTATGATCACTCTCTCTATTCGGTGCATAGTTCGGTTCATTCCTGCTTCTTTCGTCATTTTAAAAGCCTGCCAGGAGCCACTCCTTATCCATGCCCTCTGCCCTGACGACCACTCTTTGCCTTTGTCGGACCGGATCATTATAGTAACAACCAGAGAAAAGCATGTATTAGTAGCTCATGATGTTGATTGGAAAAACGCAATCAATTGTTTACATAATCAGGATGCTCTTCAGCTCTTCTGTTGGAATGCTTTTAAGGAAATCCATCCTGGAATCGGTTATGAGAACCTCTCATATGTGTTGATAAATTATGCTAAGGGACTTCCGTTGGCCCTCATAGTATTAGGTTCCTTTTTGCGAGGTAGAAGCATATCTAAATGGAAGAGCACACTGGATAAATTGGAAAGAATTCCCCATGAAGAGATCTACAACGTACTCAAAATTAGTTTTGATGGATTAGAGGAACAGGAGAAGTCCATTTTTCATGACATTGCTTGTTTCTTAAGGGGGAAGAGTAAAGACTACATCATGAAAATTTTAGATGAGTGCGACTTCAATTTGTTGATTGAGATACATATTCTCATAGAGAGGTCTCTTGTAAGCATTGAGCATGGTGTGATATAGATGCATGATTTGTTACAGCTGATGGGATGGGAAATTGTTCGTCAAGAGTCTATTAGGGAGCCTGGACAACGCAGTAGGTTGTATTTAAAGATGACGTGCTTTATGTTCTGAGTAACAGTTTGGTAGGTTCCTACATACGTCATAACGTAAAACATGAATTTTTTTGGGAAATCAATGTTTCCACTTTTATTCTTAGGTTTAGGACAGGCCATGATACTTAAATAGTGATGTTCTTTTCCATTACTTGAGTGATAGGAAAAGGAAAAGAACAGTTGCGCAAAAGCAAAGGCTAATTGTACCTGGAATCCCGTTCCTAGCCTTTTGAAGTTGCTGCCCCCCAGATTACCATAATTTTCTTCAGGCCAAAATTAAAGTCTAGTAATGGAAAAGAGCATCGAGGCAACTCCATCCACCTTAGCCCGGAAGGAAGGCAGGGAGGACCACCAGAAAAATGCACACCACGCATTACAAGCAGCCCAAGAGTCGTCATATTTGCAAAGGCGTTGTCACCCAAGTGCACCTCTTCAGGTTCAGGTAGATATGTAACTCTGCCTTCAACTCCATTTGTCCCCTGAAAAGCAAATGCTTACGACCAAACGACAAAAATTATTTGAACTGTCAAACTCGCAATCCTATTAAATAAGCGAGGAACAACGTTAAAATTTAGTAAAATGCTACCTTAATCACGACTCGGCTAAACTAGACTTAGATGCTAACATAACAACTAAAAGGAGCTTACAAATTGCTCATCCAAAACAATTATTTAAAGCTGTCCGTAACGCGGAGCTTGAATGTGAAATTTGGTTGCGCCATAACTTTCTCCACCAAATCTTGTTTCAAGTGAGCTAATAGTCAAAACAAAGCCCATTCAGAGTATTACAAAGAACCCCAGTTTGGCCATCCTAAAATTGAACCGAAAACCGACGAAAATCGACCTAAAAGCCGCTGGTTGCGCACTGTTCATCACGGGCGCTTAACTTCAAAAATTCGTTTTGAGCAAACAGTAAATCCAATTCGAGTTTCGCAAAATCCCACGGTTCCACGATACCATAAACTACCAATTATATATATATATATATATATATATCTATATATATACATGGCTTAACGACTTAAAAATTGGACTACGCGGCTTGAATTTTACCAAACTTTAAAATTTGAGCCCTAATCCAAAAAATACTCTAATTAAACAAACGAAGGGCTCGAATACTTACTTGGCGTTACAAAAGTTAAATCAACTTGGCGAGACGCACCCGCGGCGAGAACCGCCCCTCCTTTCTCTTTCCCTTTCCTCTTCGTCTTTCCTCTTTCTTTTTCTTCTCTCCTCTTTTTTCTCTGTTTTCAGCCGATGAGCTCTCGGTCTTCTCTCTCTCTGCCTTGCTTTCCTTTTGTAAAGTAACGTCCACTTTCTTTCTTTTCTTTGACTTTTCAACCCCTTTTTCTTTTCCTTTTTTTTTGTCAAAAAATATCCAAATATTACAAAAACTCCTCTAATTATGCAAACTTGTCCTCTACGTCAATCACTCTCGACTGTCATATACAAACCTTGATTCCACCTGGAATTTCTCATTTCTCTTGGGCTTATATTCTTTCCACAATGCATCGAGGCGATGACAACGATGACAACATGCCTCGGTCTCCATGGTGGGTCATCGACATCAAGAACCACCTCAACCGAGGGTTCTCTTCCGATGCGAAGAGTTCGTGGACCATCGGACGAGTCCCTAGCAACTGGACTGCAGTTCACCGTATCGCATTCGATCCGGAAATGATAAGCATCGGTCCCTTAAGATACTCATTGGATCGATACGAGGTCATGGAAGAGCACAAGATGCGGTTTCTAATCCGCCTTCTGGGAGGGAAGTTAAAGCAGTGGAGAAGCGACGGAGATGTATTGAGGACGACCGAGGGGGGGAAGAGAGTGTCTGATGACCGTGAACGTGAAGAAGACAATGATGATGGTAATCGGATGGCGAAAGCTATGCTTTTGGATGAACTTGTGGAAGCCATGCAGATATTGAAGCGGGAAACGCTGGCCAGTTATTCGGAGGATTATAATTACATTGACCAAGAGGACGAGTTTGTGCGGATGATGGTCATCGATGGTTGCTTCGTGATCGAACTATTACGCCTTTACTATGACCTTTTCCACACCGAGGTAGAACGGCATTCAAATATTAAACAATGTTGTTCGTTTATCAGCTTAACTTTTTTGAGTGAATTAATTGTGGTCTATCTACAACTTCTTTTCTATCCTTCAAACTGATCGATCCAAAAGAATATTCCATTAGAAGCTTAAAATGCAAACTAAATTAGGCAGTGATCAAACTTCTGTTAGTCATAGCTTAAATCATTGATCGTTTTTGCTTGCAGTCCACTGTGGTGGCAATTGAAGACGATCCGATCTTTACCAACCCCTGGATTCTAACAACCCTTCGACGTGACCTTCTATTGCTTGAGAACCAACTACCTTTCTTCGTTCTCGAGAAACTGTACGAGCTGATCAACAACAAGAACAACATTGATCATCAACAAGCTGTGCCGCTGGAAGAACTCGCGGTCACCTTCTTTGACCCGCTGTTACCCCGACAGAATGCTGCCTCTAAGTTGGACACCCAAAAACCCAAGGCTCATCTGCTCGATGTTTTCCGATCTACCTTCCTCAAATCGGTGAGTGAGAAAGTCCCCAAGAAGGAAACGAATCGAGTCAACTCGCGGTTGAATCCCAATGGCAGTATGAGGGGCCTCGTCCGATACTTTGCATCGGAGCTCCAAGAGGCGGGCATGCAATTCAAGAAGTGGAAGGGCCACGACTTACTGGACATCGAGTTCGATCACGGCACTCTACGGGTCCCTCCGTTGTCCATCAATGACAACACCGTCTCTCTCCTTTTGAATTTCGTTGCGTACGAAATGAGCGTCAAACACCCCGAGCCCTTCTTCACGAATTACTTCATGTTCTGGGACAGTTTGGTCAATAGCCCCAGGGACATTCAGATTTTCCGCAAGCACGGGATCATCAATCATCTGGGAAGTGAAAAGGCCGTGGCGGAACTGTTTATGAGGTGTAGAGAGGCCATTCACGAGCTCGATCTGGGCTACTTGTACAACGAAATCAAGGAGGTAAATGATTATGGCGAGCAGTACTACCAAAGCAAATACGGCCACTGGTGGAGAAGCCTCATCCGGGAACGTTTCAGCAGTCCGTGGACATGCCTCTCTCTCTTTGCTGCCATTATCCTCTTGCTGCTTACCCTCCTGCAGACGTTTTACACCGTGTATGCTTACTATCGGCCGCATTAAGATTTGTGCCTGTCATTCTATGACAACATGTGTTGTTGGCTATCGCTTTTTAGCATTTGATGTCCTGTATTTGTCTGTCTTAGTTGCATAGTGGCTCTACTTGATAGAAATTGTATTGTCGCTACATTTGAAATTTCTGATTGTTGGGTGTCAGAATTCAATTTTAAACTTTTTGGTGGATCTATTGACTAAGATAAATAATGCCTGAGCAACATAACATGCTAGGATCGGGTATTACATGCTATCGCGGTACATAATCAGATCTGGTTCAATGGGCATGAAAGATATGCATTTGGAATTCTCTAAGCAGTGGTTAGGACACTGAAAGCATATTGTTAGTGTTCAGCAGAAGCTCAGGAAAGAATTGCTACAAGCTCAGCGCTACTTGTTTTCAGGGAGAGGCAGGCCCAGCGTTGACAAAGGTAATATTTTGTTCGGTAAAATTGTCCACAAAGTTCTAAATTTATCGTGCCTTTGCCAAAGGTAATTTTCAGGGAGGGTTGCTGGCCCTCGCGGGACTTGGTAGGAAAAATAGGAAAAGAAAGAAAGAAAAAGAAAAAGATGAGAAAAAAATAAAAAAAAATCAATTTTTTTCAAATATTATAAAAAAATTATCCACATTTGATGCCGGCCATTCTACGTGGCATTACCGATATCCACATCAACAATTTTCAGGTTAAAATTAATCAAATGGATTCAATTAGCAGTTGTACATAGGAGAAATAGGGAAACATGTTTTTGGGCTTCACGGTTAGTGATCACTACAGAGACTTAAGGCTATGCTTCCTCATGATGCAATCATCTCATTAAATAAGTACAAGTTGTGTCACAGGGGCCACCCATCTGCCTGCTCTTCTAGAGAACCAATTACCCTAAGTTGGAAGCTATGTAATCTTTACAAATGCAAGAAGGAGCTTGTCATTGATGAATGCCATCTAAGTTTCACTTGACAGCATTTGATGCTGCTGTTGGACTTCATCATTCTTTGGGAGTCTATTGCAGCTGTAAGTGTCAAGGTTAAGCAATATAAAACCCTTGCTATTCGAATCCGATTCTAAGTGAAAAGAACCTTAATCCCCCCTCCCTTTTCTTTCCCCCCATTTCTAGGGGCCTCGTCCGCACCCTATTCATATGCCAATAAAGGAATACACCTATAGTTGATCACGGCGATTCAATAGCTGCCAAAATAGCACCGAAGCGAACAAGAAAGAGAAAGCACAGCTCGAAGGAACAGTGCGAAGAGAAGATTCCACTCTAGGAGCTTTCTTGTATTCTCCTCAAGCAAACCACCTGTAGCCTCTGTTTGGTTGCCAAATGCACTTTCTTAACAAATAAATAAACAAATAATCCGCATGATATATATATATATATATGTGTGTGTGTGTGTGTGTGTGTGTGTGTGTGTGTGTGTGTGTGTGTGTGTGTATCAGAGAATGGAGGAAACTCTTTTTAACTAGCTCGAGAGAAATAACTTGTCCAATAACTGCAGGCTTAAATTACATGACAAGAATCGAATTTTAAAAATAACAAAATTCGCAGGGGAAACACAAATGAGTGAGATCTTTTTTCAAACTTCCTGCGCTAACAGCGAGCTTAATCCAATTATACAGTGCAGATTTCTTAACGGTGCTATCTGCAAGGGCTTTTTGTTTCATGGACACCTTGCTCACCTGTTTCTGGCCGGCATTATCGCTCTCCTCATATTTATCCCTATAAACAGAGAGCTAGAACTCTTCTATTGCATTAACAACTCCTAGTTTGCAGGCAAGCTTGAAAAGGCAGCCCAAGGTGATACCAAGAATCAAGTTCTCAGTACATCCCTACGTAAAAAGGATGCAAACAGGCACAACATGAGGAACCTTTTTCCTTACTTAGCTAGGCCTTCCTCATCAGGCACTGTTTCATCTTTAATTTCCGCCAAGTCATCTTCTTCAAGAGCAAGGGCCTGCAAAACTGCATATGTCCCAGCACGGCTGCAAAATGTGTCTCACATAAATGACTTCAAAAAAATTCACAAGAAATTGCATTTTAGTAAAGCTAACGGTCCAGTTTTTCACGACAAAATCAAAGTGCTTCCAAACAGTTAGCTATCAAGGCAAATAGATCAAATCTCAATGGCGCATATAATATCAGAACGAAAGTGATATCTCAGTACAAGGTACTTCAGACTTTATTCATTGAAACCAACATGCATGGCACCGTGGCCCCTATACCATATGTAGGTCAACTTGCATGCCATAAGTTACTGTTTGTGGATCGGATTTTTTGCTTTCAGAACAACTTCATAGTCCTCACACCACAAGTGGTATTCCCTCGTTTAGCGAAGGTACACACATATCCATCAACAAGCACATTATCTTCATTCAATCCAATCACACATATCTTGTACGTATGATTATCCGCGAACATTGACCATGTCCATCCTACAAATAGCTGCCAGATTAGCTATTTAAAGTCCTCTACATCTATACGTTGACCGTAACAACTTCACAATCAAATGGCCATACTTCAAAATAACCGACAGATTAAGCAGGACACTTCCTAAGGAAACTAGAATAAGTAAACCTTCAGCGTTCACAACCAGCGGAAGAAAGAGAAATTTTTGCTTGCAAAACAAATATTAAATGCTTTCTTGTCCCATCGACGCTCTATTTTACATTGTCTAGCACTTTTTTTCTTTCCTCTTTGGGATCATGTACTAGTTTAGTTTGAATAATTCTTGTATATCATGATTCAAATCGAATATTTCATCAATTGGTTGGGGACTCTCGTTGCTTAAGTTCAAGAGAGATGGCTACTTTATTTTGCAATTCGTGAGAATAAGCCAGGCCATAATGGGCCGAAAGTTTGACCTGTCCATTCATCGTCGCCAGGCCTATTTGATAAAGCCCCCTCGTTTTGGTTCGAGTTCCACAAAAGAAAAAAAAAATGTAAAGGCCCAAGCAAAATCCACCAGAAAACAAAAAACCCATGAAGAAGAATTGAGAGTCTTTAGAGTGTTATACAGCAAATTAATCTTCCAATTTCAATTTTTTTTCTCGTTATACGTGACGATAATACGAGAGAAAAATCCAATGGCTTTATCCCCCTCCAAGATATAGTTTGATCTTGATGTTTTATTTGTCTTATTGTCCTGAATGGTGAGTGAAGTGACAAGCCATTCGAATTCATGACATGTAATCTGGAAGCCAAGATGTTGTATGTCATGACCCAATAGCTCTATGGAAAACCATGTGTGAAGAAAGGTTCTCCCTTTGGCATTTTCTTTAATGCCATAAGTGGTACTTTCCTTCTTTTTTTTAGAGTGTTAAGTTCAGTAATCGTCCCCCAGGGAATCTGATTCCGATGCTATTGCGTTATTTTTTTCAACCAAAAAATGAAATGAAAAAAGAGAGAGATTGGATTTGGAATTGGCAATTTTGGGTTTTTTTGTATTTACACAGTCCGACGCAATATAAGTAAAAGAAATAAAAGGCATATCATAGGGATTTACATATGACGTAACGCAGCTTCAATAAGTTATGTTTTTACTCCATCCTCTAATTGATGAAAATCATCTACATGCAAAATTCAAAAGGCATGTATAACGAGAAAAGCCTTAAACAAACAGCTAAACCCTGCTTGGACATTACTTATCATCACTATGAATTCACTCCTTGTTACGAGAGTTGGAAGGTTTAAATTACTTGATTTTCCTTTGTTAAGGATGGAAAAAATTAAAGAAGGGGTTGTCATGAATGACAGAGCAAAAGATAAAGATTTTGAAATGCCAAACGTACGATTGAGTGACTCATAAAATCTTTAATACGACAAAAGGAATCAAAATAAAGCTAAAGGGATCGCTTCATGCATGAAATGTGATACATTAGAATCAGAAACACGAATCCTCTTTCGCCACTTGGTTCCCATTCCCGTCTTCAATATGGCCAATTTAGTTATAAACCTATTGTACTTGTGTCAAATTTGTGATAAACCTTTTGATTGTATCAAAATTTTTTTGACGATTTGTCAATTTAGTCATTCCGGTTAATTTTGGTTGTAAATCACTGGCATGGTAGTCCAATTGGCATTGATCGTCTTAGGTGGCACGACCAATGCTGATGTGGATGGTTTCTGTAATTTTTCTAAAAATCTTTCTAAATTTTTTTGTTCCTTTTTCTTTTTTATCTTTCCGTTCTCTTTTTTATTTTTTCCTTATTTCCCTCCACTGGTCGCCAACCTCCGACAAGGGTCAGGACGCCCTCGCTAGAGGCAAGCAAGGACATCCTGGCCCTTGCTAGATCTAGCGAAAGGCCTCTCCTAGTCCTTGCTAGAGGCCGCGAGGGCATCTCGGGCCTTGCCCATGCTGGTGACAAGCGATCAGTAGAGGGAAACAAGGAAAAAAGAAAAAAAAAGAAACGAAAGAAAAAAAAAGGAAAAAAATTCATAATATCTAAAAAAGATTACAAAAATTGTCCACATCAGCGCCGGATCTGCCACATAAGACAACTTGAGCTAATCAAACCGCCACATCAATAATTTTCGATCAAAATTAGTCTAAAGGACTAAATTGGCAAATCGTAAAAAAAATGATAACTAAATTGACAATCGTAAAAAATGTTTAGAACTCAATTGACATAATTGAAAGGCTTATGACTAAATTGACAAATTGTCAAAAGTTTTATAACTAAATTGGCCAAATTGAAAGGTTTAGGACTGAATTAGTATAAGTGTAATAGGTTGAGGATTTTTTTGGTAATTTTTCCCTAGAAAAGCCCTAATCAACAGTTTAACCCAGCTTGGACATCACCTATCATTGCTATAAATCCATGGCTCCTCATGAGAGTTAGAAATTTAGATTACTTGATTTTCCTTTGCTAAGGACGGAAAACTTAAAAGAAGGGGTTGTCATGAATGACGAGCAAAGGATAAAGATTTTGAGATGTGAAAGGTGCATTTGAGTGACTCATAATCTTTGATACGACAAAGGAATCAAAGCCAAGGGGATTGCTTCATGCATGATATGTGATACATTCGAATCAGAAACACGTCTCCTCTTTGGGGCCATCACGATTCCCATTCCCCTCTTCAATCTGACCAATTTAGTACTAAATATATTGCACTTGTGCCAATTTAGTCATAAACTTTTCAATTGTTTCAATTTATTCATAAACCTTTCATTGTCACAACCAGAGATGGACATTTATTAGTAGCTCACAATGTTCCTTGGACACATAAAATCAATTGTTTACATTATCAGAATGCTCTTCAGCTCTTTTGTTGGAGTACTTTTAAGGATATCCGTCCTCAAATTGGTTATGAGAACCTCTCGTATATGTTGATAAATTATGCTAAGGGACTTCCGTTAGACCTCATAGTATTAGGTTCTCTTTTGCGAGGTAGAAACTAGAAACATATCTTAATGGAAGAGCACGCTGGATAAATTGAAAAGAATTCCCAATGAAGAGATCTTCAACATGCTTAAAATTAGTTTTGATGGACTAGAGGTACCGGAGAAGTCCATTTTTCTTGATATTGCTTGTTTCTTACGGGGGAGGAGTAAAGACTACATAATGGATTTTTTAGATGCGTGCAGATTCGATTTGGTAATTGGGATACAAATTCTCATAGAGAGGTCTCCTGTTAGTATTGAGTATGGTGTGATATAGATGCATGATTTGCTTCAGCAGATGGGATGGGAAATCATTTGCCAAGACTCTATTAGGGAGCCTGGACAACGCAGTATGTTGTGGTCAGCTGATGATGTGCTCTATCTTTTGAGTAACAGTTTGGTGGGTTTCTATGTACATCATAACTTGAAACATATATATTCCGGTGAAATTGATGGTTCCACTTTTCCTTCTTAGGTTTAGTACTGGCCTTGTTACTTAAAAAGTGATTTCTTTTGGGTCTGGGTGTCAAAAGTCTGATGACTGAATCAATTTAACTTTGCTTTTTCAGGGGACAAATGTAGTTGAAGGCATAGTTATAGATTTACCTGGACCTGAAGAGGTGCACTTGGGTGACAATGCCTTCGCAAATATGACGAGTCTTAGACTGCTTGTAATGCATGGTGCACACTTTTCTGGTGCTCCTCTCCGACTTCCTTCTGGGTTAAGGTGGATTGAGTTGTCTAGATGTTCTCTTCCATCACTTGAATTTAATTTTGGCCTGAGGAAACTTAAGGTAGTTAATCTGAGGGGCAGCAACATCAAAAGCCTGGGAGCGGGATTCCAGGTACAAATAGCCTTTGCTTTTACATAATGATTCTTTTCCTTTTGCTATCAATCAAGCAAGGTCAGTCACCAATTTTTCTCCTTTCTTGGCAGAATTTCAAGCAACTGAAATCCATAAATTTTGCAGATTGTGAACGATTAATTGAAATCCCTGATTTTTCAACTGTAGAAAATATGGGGAAAAGTGCCAAAAAAGTCCTAAACCTTTTGCATTAGTACCAATTTAGTCCTAAACCTTTTTTTGGTGCCAATTCAGTCCTAAACCTTTTGCATTGGTGCCAATTTAGTCCTAAACCTTTTTTTGGTGCCAATTGAGTCCTAAACCTTTTAAATTGGTGCCAATTCAGTCCTAAACCTTTTATTTTTGTGCCAATTTAGTCCTTCCGGCCAATTTTGACCCGAATTTGCTGACGTGGACGCTTGCCGGCCGGCGGCCGGTCACCGGCGCTGACGTGGACAACTTAAATAATATTTTAATAAAATTTGAATTTTTCTATTTTTTTCCTTTTTTCTTTTTTTTTCCACTTTTTTTCTTTGTTTTTTTTTCTTTCTCTCCTCTGGCCGGTCGCCAGTCCGGCGACCGGCCAGAGGCCAGTGGCCGGCGAGGTCGAGCTCGCCGGCCACCGGCGAGGGCGGCCTCGCCCGGCGAGGCTCGACCTCGCCAGATCCGGCGAGGGCGAGCCTCGCCATGGTCGGGCGAGGCCCGACCTCGCCGGACCGGCGACCGGCCAGAGGAGAGAAAGAAAAAAAAACAAAGAAAAAAGTGGAAAAAAAAAGAAAAAAAGGAAAAAAAACAGAAAAATTCAAATTTTATTAAAATGTTATTTAAGTTGTCCACGTCAGCGCCACGTCAGCGCCGGTGACCGGCCGCCGGCCGGCAGGCGTCCCCGTCAGCAAATTCCGATCAAAATTGGCCGGAAAGACTAAATTGGCACAAAAACAAAAGGTTTAGGACTGAATTGGCACCAATTTAAAAGGTTTAGGACTAAATTGGCACCAAAAAAGGTTTAGGACTAAATTGGCACCAATGCAAAAGGTTTAGGACTGAATTGGCACCAAAAAAAGGTTTAGGACTAAATTGGCACTAATGCAAAAGGTTTAGGACTTTTTTGGCACTTTTCCCAGAAAATCTGGAGACATTAATTCTTAGTGGCTGTAATGCACTAGCTAAAGTTCATGAGACGGTTGGATTTCTTTTGAAGCTCGTCACTTTGGACCTACAATCTTGCTCTAACCTCAGCAGTTTTCCTTCCATCATCAAATTAAGATCTCTTGAAACTATTGCCTTAAGTGGGTGTACCAAGCTAAAAGCATTTCCTTGTGTCGGTGAAAACATGCCATGTCTGTCTGATCTTTGCCTGGAAAAGTCTGGTATAGAGGAGCTGCCTTCATCTCTTGAACATCTGGTCAATCTTGAAGCCATATTCTTGGATGGAAGCAAAAACCTTACCTGTCTTCCACCAAGCATGTATAAGTTGCATTGCCCTCGCCTGCTTTATATGAGTTATTGCTCAAAACTTGGTAAATTTCCTGAGCTCATTGAAGATGTAGACTCAATATGTTTACCTTATCGCTGCTCTTTGTTGAGGTCTGCAAATCTCGGGGAGCTTGTTCTCAGAAATTGCAATTTAAGAGATGTAGATAACCTGTTGGCTCCACAAAGCTTCACTACATTGAGAGGCTTAGATCTGTTGAAATAGTGATTCAATTTCTAGAAGTTTCTAGCATATACTCAAGATCTTTGGAGAATAGATATTTAAATGAATTATTTAGAAAGTTATGAGAAATATCTAAGATATTTCTAGAGGAGTTTCTAGAAAAAATCTATGATATTTCTAGAAGGTTAATGAGATATGTGTAGAAAACTCTAGAAAAATATCTATGTAACATGCTCTAGATTTTTCCTTAATGGCGATGGAAGAGGGCTATAAATAGTCAACCACTCTCCACTTCAAGGACACACCCATCAGAAGAAAAAACTAAGTCCCTTGTACAAAGCCTTCATAATAAAATACTCCTTTTGTCTTCTTTGCTTCCTACTTGTCTTCCACTATCAAAAGTTCTGATCTATTGTTGCTTCAAGTCCACGTACCAACACTTGCACTCACTAAATCACTCACTCACTTGCAAAACAAATCACGCTTCCGCAAACACTAACAAATCTGAGAACCCTTTTGTTTGCCTTCCTGCGAGCATTGGAAGGCTCTTTCACTTGGACTGGCTTTGCTTAGAGCGTTGAGGACAACTTCAAGAAATATCACAGTTGCCACCAAACATTCAGTATCTGTATGTAAGTGGCTGCAAATCTCCGAGAAAGTTTTTGTGGTTGTCAAGAGTGTCTGTATCTGACATGAAGCAGTTACCACTCCTTGAATTGTTCGACTTCTCTAATTGCCATGACATGACTTGGTTTGCAGACGGACCATCAGCTGAGGTATCTCTCTCTCTCTCTCTCTCTCTCTCTCTCTCTCTCTCTCTCTCTCATGCGCACATGAAGTGAGAGGTGCATTTACAGATTAGAGTTGGTTTGCAGGACTGGAGAACGACCTTAGTTGACGCATATTCCATCAGAGCGAGGGGGGTTCAATATGTTTCCAAGTGTCGTTGGATAGGTTTTTGAATTGCAAGTCCTTCACTCTTCGTGCCGTCTTCGGATTGGAAGAAAGTCTCGCCCAAGAATGCGGGACGATGGACGGTACCATAGAGTATAATTTCTCTACCCTTGTCAATGGTCAATGCATTATGAATGACCGAAATGACATGAAGTGCATTGACTCAGATCACTTGTGGCTCTTTTATGGTTCACAAGCTTTGCATTGGTCCCATCAGGTGGTCGAGTATCAGCTGCATGGCTCAGTGCGCTTGATGTTTTCAGACGTAGTTAACAGAGCGCCCTCCAATGTAGTCTTGAAGAGTTGTGGGGTACATCTATCATAACACAAGATGAAAATCAATAAGCATGTCTGACCTTCACTGGACACATCTGATGATAAAACGGTGAGACAGTCCATGGATTTATATAAGAGTGAGAAGTCCTCCTGATGATGATAATGGAAGTGGTGATTGGAGCATAAAGCGAAAGAGCATCTGTGAAAGTCCCTCTCATTGATCTTGTTGCAGTTTTCAAAGACCATCGGTTTGTCTTCTACAACCGAATTGATGCTGCAGCTACATCACTCTGCTCCATTTTGTGCCCCTGATGTAAGTTGAGCTTGATCCTCCTCAACAACGTATTATTCGAGTGAAAATCGAAGATCTCAAACCCATCATCTTTCCAATATAATGTCATTCCGAGTATTGAACCGTTTTGCCGATCTACTCTGAGCTTTTGAAGTCATGGTATACAATCGAAGTGTGAACATTCCAAGGTTAGGAAAGTGAAGTTCCAATCGTGCTAGAGCTCTCAAAGTACTGCGTTGATAGTAAAATATGCAGCTTGTTGGCTACCAGTGAATTAAAACACGCTATTTCTGGCAGCCTCGCTCTGGTTGCAGATTCTTGCCATGCGAGTCTGTGACAATGACCATGAATTTCAGTTCAATCAAAACTTTAAGTATTATCTAAACTTTAAAAAGTAATAATGGATTTATGTATTTGAAAAAGTTATGTGTATTCTATATTAAATGAAAGTCAAATTGCATGAGGTGGTAAACTTGAAAAGGTGAAAATTCAAGAGCCGATAAATCTGTGAAAAATTTGCTTAACTATGACAAGTGACTCCCATTTTAGTCCCCAAGATCCCGGGTTCGAAATCTAGGATGCAAGTATGCAACTCTTCGTTCTAATGTTTGTTTGTTTGAAACTATATGTAGTGTGTAATGAAAATCCAATATTCAAAATCTCAAACAACAAATGGAGAATTATATTTTTACCCCATGTGTTTGGCACATGTGACAAGTTGCCCCTTAACTTTTCAATTATTTTCAATATTTCCCTAAAGTATTGATTTGAGCTTCAAAGCCACCTGGACTTTGATCTACACCATGCCCCTCCCCGTCTCTCTCTCTCTTCCTTCTTTCATTTAGATATTTCTTTTATTTTTTATTGATAATAGAAATTATAAAATCATTTATTTTGATTTATAAATATATTTCCCATGCAAGAACTTATAGAAGTAAAATTATTTTAATGATTTGATAATTTTAATGTTAAAACATGCTACATCGTCATGCTGCATCAGTATTTGATATTCGTACCATGTTTATTATAAAGTGACATTAGCACAAAAGCAGAATGAACATGTTAGTTTGTGCCGATAAATAAAATGTGCATATTGTATTGCGTCTTTCTAATGTTTGGGTTTTTCTCTGCATCTAATCTCCTTTGTGTCTTACCATGTATTGCAAGCCCCAAGAAGTCCCTTTTTGAAAATTATGTTCAAATTTTGGTTGATTACAATGACAACTTTGAAAGTTTGGTGGAGATTCGGAGGCGATAAATAAAACGAAATACAGAATGTGGTTATTTGATTGATTAAAGTGTGGTTTAGATCATGAGCATTTAGTAAAAGTGTAGGTCTTTATGGAAATTGGCCATAGCCAATATTAGGGAAGACATTACAATCGATTTCAAGACTTTACAAGAAAATTAAAAAAAATAAAAGTTAGGGATCAACTTACGACACACGCAAAAACTCAAGGGGTAAAATACAATTCACTTTTATTGTTGCATAAATCTATTCTATGTAAAAGGAGCTTAATAGTCACGTGACAAACACATGATCGAAGCTGTGATTGAAAAATGGCTTAAGAGGGACGTTACAACTGGCTTTAAGATTTCAGGGGCATATTGCATTAATTGAAAAGTCAGTTGGGCATTTTACGATAATTGACAAAATTTGGAGGCAAAAATGTAATTCACGGCATGCGATGCAAGGGTTTCCCAACAAAGGCCTCTTGAAACTTGTTAATATCCTGCGTGTGTGATTTGCAAACCTTTGCCATCACTAATGGCAACTTCTTCTAGACCATCGTACTCAGAATGCAACTAAGAGATTGCTCAGATCAGCGGTGACATGATGAGAGGCTCTGGAATTGATGACCCAATTCTTGTTGATGGGAGCGATGGAGGCTGGATAGTAAACTTTAGGATCTCCATGGGCACGATTTAGCCATCAAAGTTGACTGACAAAAAAAATTGCGTGGGTAGCGAATGTGGATGCATCTTTGATTCGAGACACCGCCATGATGAGAGGCCGGTTAATCTGAGTGGTGAATTTGTTGTTGTGAGGCGATTGCTTGGTGGAGTTTGACCACTTGTTGATATGGGAGGACCTCCGTGTGAAATTGGCGATTGCAACGTGGACATTGGTAGCGGTGTTCTCACTCTTGGGGAATTCTTCATAAACAACTAATTTGTGAAGGAGCTCTTCAAAGGTCAAAGGGGTGACGCGTGTGCAAGTAAAAGTCAATATCTTGCGAAACTCAAATCCATGACCATTGACGACATGCGCGGTGAGATCCTTAATTGACACTAGGCTTTCAATAAGTGTGAGCTCATTAGCAATCAATTTGAGGCCGTGGAGAAGTTCAAAAATAGAGTTCGAGCCATGAGTTGACAGTTGTAGCTATTCCTCGAGAGTCATCACTCGAACACGGAAACCATTGGCATACATATTTTCCAGGATGTGCCATGTTTCCCATGAGATTATAGCAGCGGAGATGAGATTACAAATTCAGAGACTGACGTGAAAATAGCGTGATGGAGAAGCTGACTTCAACGATTCCACAGAAAATATGCAGGATTGGGATTGATAACTTTCCTATCAGTAATTGTGACTTTTTGAATGATTACGAGAGTAAGCCGTCGATACTCGATATAGCCCATGCGGTTATGTCTCATGAGCAAGGGAATGAACTGGGCACGCAATAATGAGTAGTTGGATGGCAAGAGCTTGATGGGGAGTTGGGCAGTTGCATTGATGGCAATTAGGGTCGTGCTTTTGGCATTGGTAGTTGTAGAAGTCAAGATAGGTGCCTAGGTAATATTTTTGGCCATGATTGGATCGTTGCTCGCTAGAGTTTTCGAGGCTCTGATACCAAAAATTGTAGAGTCAACAGGATGAGTTTCATTCATTGAATTGTTATACAATTTATATACATGCACCGATGTTGGTTTACAAAATAAAAAAACAATAAGTATACATGCGGTTGAGATTGGTAGGTTATTAGCTCAATTTTAGGAACTACGGTTTGAGTTTTGAATTGGGAATTCCATCTCTGTGTTACCGCCGTCACCATCGACGGAGTCACCATGGACGTCGCCTTCAATGCTCGTGGTCATGGACGAGCTTCAGATCTGGAAGTTCGCAGTCTTTGTTGCTCAGCTCCGTCAAAAGGTTTTCGCCAAATTTGGGAGTTCGCGGTAAGTCATCCATGGCCGTTGTGGTGGCTTCCATAAAGCTAAGCCACCTCCCTTTGTTCTTCTTTTTGCCCCTCGTGGTGGCTCGTCCATGGTCGTTAGGATCTTGACCTTGCGGTCAAGGCTCCCGCGGCCATGGACGAGCTTTGGATCTGAAAATCTGCCATGATTATCTGCATTTTTTGCGTTCCTGCTCCCCATCTTTACTTTATTGTTCCCGTTTTTACAGTTTACTCTACTTTCTGAACACGCTTGTTTCGGTAAGAAGTATGCTCAAACTACTATATGTGTCCGTTCCAACCACCAAAAAATTTTCGACAAATAACCGAGCGGCACTGAAATGGCAGACAATCATCTGCTGTAGTAGGATGATATAGTCCTTTAAAAAATTCAACTCATCTAGATGGCTTTGGGCCTTTGGCAGGTATGAGTCGGCATTCATTCAGTCACTCGTCAAAGATGTATTGGGCAAGCTGCATCCCAAATCTCTGCATGTTGCTGACTTTCCAGTTAGGTTGCAACCTCATGTCGATCTGATTATTTCAAAGTTAGAGCGGAACCGTGTCGTGGGGCTCTGTGGGATAGGTGGAGTAGGTAAGACGACTGTTACTAAAGCCGTGTATAACCTTATTGCTGATCAATTTGAGGGCAGTTGCTTCCTTGCCAATGTTCGAGAGTATTCCAAGCCGGGGGATCTAACTCGATTACAAGAAGATCTTCTTCATGAATCACTGAGGGATTTTGACTTGAAGATTCATAATGTTGATCAAGGAATTCACACTGTAAGGGATAGGCTTAGCCGAAAAAAGGTTCTTGTTATAGTTGGTGATGTGGATCGCAAGGATCAACTGAGAAAACTAGTGGGTGGACCCAACTGGTTCGGCCTGGGTAGTAGAATCATTATAACAACCAGAAATCAGCATTTATTGGTAGCTTCCGATGTTGATTGTTTACACACAATCGATTGTTTACATAATCAGGATGCTCTTCAGCTCTTCTGTTGGAATGCTTTAATGGAAATCCGTCCTGAGAACCTTTCGGATGAGTTCATAAATTATGCTAAGGGACTTCCATTGGCCCTCATAGTATTTGGTTCCTTTTTGCGAGGTAGAAGCATATCTGAATGGGAGAGCACCCTGGATAAATTGGAAAGAATTCCCCATGAAGAGATCTACAACGTACTCAAAATCAGTTTTGATTGATTAGATAGGAGAAGTCCATTTTCCTTGACATTGCTTGTTTCTTAAGGGGGAAGAGTAAATACTACATCATGGAAATTTTAGATGCGTGCCACTTCAATTCGTTGATTGGGATACAACGTCTTAGAGAGAGGTCTCTTGTAAGCATCGAGCATGATGTGATACAGATGCATGATTTGCTGCAACTGATGGGACGGGAAATCGTTCGCCAAGAGTCTATTAGGGAGCCTAGACGACGCAATAGGTTGTGGTCAGAAGATGATGTGCTTCGTGTTCTGAGCAACAGTTTGGTAGGTTCCTATATACGCCATAACGTAAATCATGTATTTTCTTGGGATATCGATGGTTCCACTTTTATTCTAAGGTTTAGGAGATGTCATGTCACTTAAAAAGTGATTTTCTTTTCAGTCTGGGTATCAAAAGTTCAATGATTTAGTGAATTGAACTTTGCTTTTCAGGGAACAAATGCAGTTGAAGGCATAGTTATAGATCTACCTGAACCTGAAGAGGTGCACTTGGGTGACAACGCCTTTACAAATATGACGAGTCTTAGGCTGCTTGTAATGCGTGGTGCACATTTTTCTGGTGCTCCTCTCCGACTTCCTTCCGGGCTAAGGTGGATTGAGTTGGCTGGATGTTCTATTCCATCACTTGAATTTAATTTTGGCCTGAGGCAACTCGAGGGAATTAATCTGAGGGGCAGCAACATCGAAAGGCTGGGAGCGGGATTCCAGGTACAATTAGCCTTTGCTTTTACGTAATTTTTCTTTTCCTTTTCCTGTCAATCAAGCAATGTCACTCACTCGCTAACTTTTCTCCATTTTTGGCAGAATTTCAAGAATATGACATCCATAAATTTTGCAAGATGTGAGCAATTAATTGAAATCCCTAATTTTTCAACTATAAAAAATCTTGAAAGATTGATTCTTACTTGCTGTACTGCCCTAATTAAAGTTCATGAGTCGGTTGGATTTCTTCCTAAGCTCGTCGATTTCTTCCTAGATGATTGCCCTAACCTCAGCAGTTTTCCTGCCACCATCGAATTAAAATCTCTTCAAACTTTTGTCCCAAGTGGGTGTACCAAGCTCAAAACATTTCCTGATGTCGGTGAATACATGACACGTCTGGATCGTCTTTACCTACAAGACTCCGGTATAGAGGAACTGCCTTCATCTATTGAACGTCTGGTCAATCTTCGATGCATATACTTGACTGGATCCAAAAACCTTACCTGTCTTCCACCAACCATGTATAAGTTACATAACCTTCAAGTTCTTTCTCTGGGTGGTTGCTCAAAACTTGGCAAAATTCCTGAGCTCAGCGGAGATGTAGAGACTCAATATGTTTGCCTAATTGCTGCTCTCTTCAGCGAGGTCTGCAAATATCAAGTGCCTTTATCTCAGCAATGGCAATCTAATAGATGTAGATAACCTATTGGCTCAACAAAGCTTCACTACATTGAGAGGCTTAGAACTTTCTGGGAATCCTTTTGTTAGCCTTCCTGCAAGCATTGGTAGACTCCTTTACTTGGACTGGCTTGATTTAGCGCATTGTGAACAACTTCAAGAAATTTCGCAGTTGCCACCAAACATCAAGGATCTGACTGTAACTGGATGCAAGTCTCTGAGAATGTTTTAGGGGCGGTCAATGGTATCTGTATATGACACGAAGCAATTACCACTCCTTGAACACGTCAACTTCTCTAATTGCCACGACTTGGTTTGCTAATGGACCATTAGCTGAGGTACTCTCTCTCTCTCTCTCTCTCTCTCTCTCTCTCTCTCTCTCTCTCTCTCTCTCCTGCACACATGAAGTGAGAATGGGGCATTTATAGATTAGAATTTGGGTTGCAGGACTTGTGGACGACCTCAGTTACCATATATTTTCCTGGAAGTGAAATTCCCGAGTGGTTTAGCCATCAAAGCGAGGGGGGTTCGATATGTTTCCAAGTGCCGTTGGATGGGTTCTTGAATTGCAAGTCCTTCACGCTTTGTGTCCTCTTCGGATTGGAACAAAGTCCCACCTAAGAACGCAGGATGATGGATGTGTCATATACTATGTGTTCGCTCGTTTCATGAGGAATATCCTTCACCGAAACTTCGAATTTCGGTTTTTATTAAGGTAGGTTCTGTGGTTTAATTACTAGGAGAGTTGTGGCGAAAAATAAAGTGTGACACAGGATTGTATGGAATGGATAGAAATCGGATATATTGAAAATGGATATGGGATTAATAGAGTTCCAAACTACGTTACAATACTCCTATGAAAGCTGTAAAGGACTCGAAAGTTAACTAAAGCTACAGGAAACTGTAAATATAGGAAGTAAAGATGCATAGGAAACTAAAGTGCAGATAAACTTGAGTGTTTTTGCATTGTTGTTCGTTTCTTTCTCTTTACTTCCTCTGAGTATTTGTATCTCCTCCTATTCTGCAACTGCGCGTCGGTTACTTTTATATTTTCAAACTTTGAATATTTTGGCGCATTCAATAACTGCCTTTTCTAACTACGTTTTTCCAGTTTTATTGTCCGCCAAAACTTGATCTTAACCGCTAAGATGATTTCGAATCTGGACAAGTAACTTTCCATAATATGCTCGTGTTTATTATCCCCACTCCTGCTCATAACTTCTTGCTATCGTGATTTAATGGCTGAGCTGTGATTCTTCAGTGTATTCCCAAAGTGTGAACCTCCCAAATTTCGGGAAAGGATCGCTGTCCTGAGGCATAAATATACCAACGTCCCTAACTATAACTCTCCATATTTCGGTGAATATACATATTTTCATCAATTACCGAATTCGGGATACGATGCCATTCACACTTGCTTCTCAGCATGTTTCCAAATTTGGTATAGACATGTTTCAGAAGATGGTTGATTTCCATTATACGCCAGATTCGGCATTAAAGCCGATTCGGCACTTATGCCGATTCTTATTTTAGTGTCAACATATGCCCCCTTTTAAAAGGATTAAAAGAATTTTTAATTCTTTTAAATGCCAAAAGAAAAGATACTCATGTTTTATTATTGCTGTCGCTTCGTCACCTTGCTTCGCGCGTTTTGCCTTTTCATCTTCAAAACACTTCTTCTAAAAATTGTTCCTTTCTTCGTGCCCTTGCATTCTCATCTGTTTGACTCTCTGCAACTTCTTGATTCTCTGCACTTTCTCTTGATATTCATTTGAACCCAATGGCTTTCAAGGCTTCCAAGGAGCAAACTTTTTCTTTTTCTGCATCAGACGTTCTTGATCGCTACCATATATTCCGAGATTATGAAGATTTCAATAAAGAATTTCATCTGTTCTCCATGGAGAATGATTTCGAGGATTCTTTCATCTTTGGTCCAGCAGTTCATAATCATTTCTCTGTTCCAAAGTATCTATCAAGTCACTTCCCACGTCATCAATTTGAGGTGCTTCCAATCCATGAGTCATCTATCTTGGCATATCAGTGACATTCTCGTCCTCCTTATCTTAGGGCTTTCTCCGACTTTGAACTAGATTTCTACCAATGGTATCTAAGACTCCTCCCTTTTAAGGGTCCTCTTTGAGATACCCTTTTAATTAATAATGCTCTGCGTCTTAGCTGTTTTGATTACCATTTGAATCACGAACTAATCGGAGCATTATCTTGCTTTTGATCGACTTCCACTAATTGTTTCTTTTTCCCTTTCTCTCCTATGTCGATAACTTTACTTGATGTATACTGCCTCACTAGGCTCTCTCCTTTAGGTACAAACTCATCTACCCTGTCTCTTGATTCTCGTTCAGTGCTTGGTAAATTATCTAATTCTGAAATAGCCTATGGGGCATTTATAAAAAAGTATTTCAAGAATGAGAGCATAGTTATCGACGAGGAGCATACTGCTTTTCTTTTATATTGACTCTGTAAATTCCTTTTCTGCCACCCCATAGTTAGGATTTTGAATGATTTTGTTATTGTTGCCTGCACTCTAGCATCAGGGACCCCACTGGCTCTGGGCAAAACCATGTTAGTCTTGCTATATCGGGATTTAGCCCATGCTTCCTCCTTTATTACTTTAGAAGAAGTTAGTGGAGTTTTTAGTGGTTCTCTCTGGCTCCTTCAAGCATGGGCGGCTTTCTATTTTCCTGCCTAATTTTCTAAGGATCAAGTTATCTAATCGCTTTCGATTTCCATTCCTGACCACGTAGTCTGCCAGGCCTTGAGTAGGAAATTAATCCTTGTTTCCGAAGAGCCATCTTCTTATTTTTGGTATTTTATTTCTTAAAGCTATTCTGTTGAGGAGAACCCATATTCCTTCACTCCTTTCTTTGTTTCCCAATTCAAGTCCTACCTCCTTACTTTCCAGAAAAATAGGAGTGACTTCTGACAGACCGTTCTAACTTCTGTTGATCTTCCTGTAAGATTTTCAACAAAAGGCAGATTCATTGCTGGTTTTGAAATTTACTCTCCCCAATACTGTGCCAGAGAGCTTGGACTGATTCAAGGGGTTCCCGTTCCAGCTCTTTATACTCTCTCTTATGCTTCCTTTGACAAAATATCCTGCAAGCTCAAAGATAATCAACCTTTTGTTGAACTGACCACACAGGTTCGGGGTATTCATCGATTGTCTCGTGTTATCGAATTCATTGAATATCCCAACCGTTCTTTAGCCGATATTGATCTCTGGTGGGATAGTTATCGAAAGACCGTATTTTCAGATCCTCTAGATCAAATTCTCCCGAAGATAAAGTATGTTATTCCTCTTACATTGTCAAAAACAATCGAAGCTACCAATAAACCTTCAACTAGACCAGTAGAGACTTCTAAAGGTAACTTGATTATGCTTTTTCATATCCATATATTTCATTTGATACTCAACTTCAAATTTGACTTTTATTCTTATAGTGAGTAAGAAAAGGAAAGCTCCAGACTCACCTGCTCCAAAAAAAGTACTAGCAAAACGTAGTGTGAGGAGAGTAATTATTCAATCTTTAGAGTCACCTCCAGAAAGATCTCTAATAATGAATCAATCTCCAGAGCCCACACTACGAGCTATGATAAAGCCATGTACTCCGAAAGGTAATTTTCATGCTTTACTTTTGGAGGTTATTACAACATTAGCTTGTTTATCTTCTGATTAATCCAGAATCTCTTAAGACTTATCAGTCCAGTACTGCTTCTCCTATTTCCCTTCCTAGCAAGGATCTTACCCCACTAGCTTCCAATCCTTTACCCATGATACTTGCTCCTTTGACATAGGCTGAATTGATTCAAGAACAATCTTCTGTTCCAAATCCAAAAGAGAGTATACCACCAAAGGATACTCTTGCCCCTGTTGTAAGATCTGAAAAAGATCTTTCTTTGTCTTTCATCGGTAAATAATACTATCTTTTGTTTGATTCAAGATTTTATGCTGTTGTCTAATATACATAGGCCAACATTTGCAATTACTGATAAGCCCACTCTTGTGCTTCAAGAAACTCCAATTTCTAAAGGAGCATCAAGTGTACAACTACTTGTAATTACCGATGAGCGCATTCTTGTGTTTCAAGAGACTCCAATTTCAAAAGCATCCAGTGTACCATCACTTGCAATCACTGATGAGCTTCAAGAGATTCCAATTCCCGAAAGAGCATCAAGTATACCATCACTACCTACTAATTATACAGTTACTGTTTTGCCTCCCTCCGTATCTCATGCTGTGCCTAGTCTACCTGCCGAGATAGAAATTTTTTCTCAAGCTGAACAGGCAGAATTAGAAAGGACATTAGCAGCTACTCATATTAGCTCTTCCACAGCTCCTGATTATCCAGAATCCTCAACTTTATTAATGTCTGCCGAAATCCCCAAAGAAATAGCCAAAGCTAAATGGGAAAAGCTCCTTAACTTATTGGAATCTGGCTATGAAAAATTGATCAATAACTCTGATAAGAAACGCCAGGTAAGGATTCTCCTTCAGGAAGTATGCTCTGGTAATTCATCCTTTATTTTATATGAGCATTTCCAGAACAAGATTAATCTCTTTGCTGTCGGCTTTGTGGATGCTATGAACACAATAAGAGTCAACCTTGATCAACTCCCTCACCTTTCTTTGGGGAAAACCGAGGACTGGCAATCCAAGATGAGCTGGCCCGTAAGCGTGAAGATGCTCGTCTTTTCTACAACAATTTCAAAGTTGAAGAGAGCAAACTTCAACACTTGGAAGCCAGGAAAGAAGAGCTTGAGGTAGAGCTAAGGATGGTAAATGCTCAATTAGAAGAACAGAAACTCACAGTTTCGACTTTTTGTCCTACACTCAGGCTCAAAATGAAGCAGTGTCGGAAGTTGGAAAAAGAATTTGATGCTTCTATTGGAATGGTCAGAGTCCATGAAAAGAAGAGACCTGAGATTATAGATGAAAACCATAGGCTTGAGACTGAATTGAGAGATTTTGTAATCGAAGCCAAAGCTTTATTGGCTAGATGGAAATAAATTGAAAGTCATGTTTGCTGGATTTTGATATCATTTACATTCACTTAATATCCCGATGATACAAACTCCCGACACTATACTTTGTTCACATCAATGATCTAACCCTCTTAACCAAAGGTTAAACCGAATCTCCATTTGGTTCCTTTGACATTTAAACCGACTCAAAGAAAATTGCTCCATTGCAACTTTCATAACTTAAAAGTCAAATAATAACCTTTCTTTTTGCTTTTCCTCTCTGAAATTAATGACTTCAAAAACAACTGTTTGTCCACACGCATAAACCACGTTCAGCCTCTATCTCAGTTTCCCAAAAAGAACTCTGGCACATTACTATCCACGATCTGCTCCATATCCTTTACCATTATGACTGCCCAAGCTATCAAATCTTTCCTGAGAACTTACAATCCTGTTCATGATGTCTTCACATGGTTCTTCATCTCAATTGCTTTTTTGATCCCGATTATAAAGATGTCGCATTTCCTATGAAGGTAAATTTTGTAACATCCTGAATTTTGACCTGTTATCGGAACCAATAAAGTGTACAGTAATTCTCATTTGATTTTAGTAAGTCTCGTCCGGACTTGATCAATCACGGGATACTAACCAAATAGGAAAGGTTAAATAGGAACAGGTACGTGGATCGATGACCCGATCGCGATTGAGCGCTAATTTCGACGAACGTCAAGGGAATATTTTGAATCAATATGGGCCAATCTTAGGAGAATGACGGATTTATATAGTCAGTAAAGTACGATCGGATCGCAGGTGTTTCCGCACGATCAAAAGTATGCCTGACCAGTAAATCCCGATTTTAATCCAAATGATCGCGACCCCCGGTGCTAGTGATAATTCCTCTCGTTCTCTCGAAATTCGAGGCCATCATGACTCAGGCAATCCTAGATCAATACGCGTAACACCTAAACAGCCGCCCGTTAGTAAGAGACCCTAAAATTGCAAATGAGCTATTTTGATCGCGATATTGAGTCCGAACTTCGATATCAAAATTTCAAGGATAAATATGACTATTTGGCATGACGGACGTCATTTTAGAGTGGCCACGCATGTTTGAGACTAGTACGGCTGAGAACGGAAATTTAGACAGAAGTTAGGGAAAATTACGATTATGCCCCTCCAAACTTTTGGATTAATTTTCGAGGGCTTAAAGGATGAATTTTAAGGATCCGATACCGGATTATGTCTACCATGAATATATAGGACCGGCATGGATAAAAATTGGAATTTCAGTTCGAGATCGGAAAATTACGAAAATGCCCCTAGGCCATTTTTCATTAATTCCGAAATTTGGTTAATTTTTGGGGGTTAACCAAGGTTAGTTAGGCTTAACTCAGGTCTGATCAATCATGGTTAAGGACAAACGACCATTTCACCCTTGGATTAATGGATTAGATCAAATCTTAGCCTTTGGATCAAGTGCAAAATTATCTATTGGCCTAAGATTTTGACACTTGGACTCCATTTAGACCATCTTTGACCCATTTGACCAGACCCTCTCTCTCTTCAGCAGACCATTTGGCCATTTCCCCCGCAAATTTCCTCTTCTTTTCCTGATCTGGTCTGTTTTGCACGTTTCTGCATTTTTTGGTACTGTTCATGCCGGAACAGTACTAGCCGGAGCTGCTGGCCGCCTACCACCGCACGCCACATTACCCTTGGACCTTCCTGTCACCTGTTCGGCCATCCACAGTCCCATTTCCAGCCCAAATAGAACAAAAACAGCAGCATATCGCCTTCACCGGTGTCGTCGCGGACCGCCGGCTTGCACCCGGAACGCCGCCGTCGATCCTTACCGCGCGTCGGTGATCGACCGCCCGTTCTCATCGTCCCGAGTCATTAATAGGCGAATATAAACCTCTAAACCCCTAATTAGTTTAATTGTGCATTTTTAGGGGTTAATTAGGCCTAATTGGGGTTTAGTTAGGCTTAATTGTGTGTGGTATATTTTGTATGGATCATTAGGACCTAATGAGATAATTTAATGGTGGATTAAGGTCCAAAACAGCCCCTGTTCTGGTACTATTCACTATTTACCGAAAACGTGCATATTTGTCTAAGATTTGCACTAATTGAATTCAATGATTCAAGGCATGGAATTAGAAAATTCAAGTGTTAATTAGGCTCATTTGAGGCTTAATTATGTGTATTTAGGGGTTGGATGTTTAGGGTAGGTGATTAGGCCTTAATGAAATGGATTAAAGGTGGTTTAATGTCCAAATGGTGTTCTGGTTTGGTACTGTTCATACAGTACCGAATTTATGTAATTTTGTTTATGTATTTCACTAATTGAGTTTGAGTGCTAATGACTTGGATTTGGACATTTTAGGGGCTAATTAGGCTTATTTGAAGCTTAATTATGTGTATTTAGTTGTTGGGTGATTAATAGTTGTGTTTGGGAATTTATGGAATGGTTTAAACATGATTTAGGGCTTAATTGGTGCTAAAACCTGGTACTATTCATTCAGTACCGAAAATGCCTAATTTGTGCCCAAGTTGAATATTCTAGAGTAATTGATTAATGACAAGAATTTAGGCATTTTTAGGGGTTGAGTAGGATTTGTATGAATCCTATCGTATGACCCCGAAGTGGTGAAAACGACTACCGAGACTGAATTGCCCAAGGCGGGCTCGAGGCACATGAAAATTGAATTGTAACAAAGGCGCGGAGTAAATGTTGAAATGGTTGGATTACATTAGAAATAATTGGATGTACCAAGAATGCGTTAAATTCGTTTAATCGATGATTGATTATGTTTGGCATTCTGGCATTGGCAATGGGTTTGAATTCCTGGATTGTGGTTCGCAAAGTAGGTTGTGTTATGGGTGAAATTAAGTGCCTGGAAGCACATGCATGAGTTTATTAAACTTGTGACCTTCGGATCGGGCCTACGGGTCGATTTATCAAACTGTTGGCCTTCGAGTCGGGTCTACGGGTCGATTTATTAATTGTGGCTTTCGGGTCGGGTCTACGGGTCGATTTATTAACTGTGGCCTTCGGGTCGGGCCTACGGATCATTATATTCAACTGTGGGCCTTCGGGTCGGTATAATTGCACTTGACTTATATTGATATTAAATGCCTAACATGTAAGGCTGAGATAATGTATCAGGTTGTAAGCCGGGAATGTATTAACGTTGTTTTACTGGTTCATTGGTTGATGCGTTTTATTTACCCTTCTGGAGGTGCATATTTGCCTAGTTTAGGATTAGTGGTTTGTACTTGTTGAGTTTTTCTCACGGTTGTGGTAAAATCAACATTTCAGATCCTCAGCCGTGAGGATGGAGAGACCACCACCTCTTTTTGGGATCCCTCTGCATATTCGACATTATACTAGTACCTACCCCTCAGGAAATAGGGAGGCTTTTGTGAGGTACCGATCCGAAGTGATTGTGAATATAGGCGAGTATTATTATCAGAAATAGGAGTATGTGGCATGGTGCCACCGGGATGCCAATGGAAATGAGGGCGAGCCCCTTAGGACCTTTGATATTTCGGTTGATAGCGTTGGGCAGTTGCACCCAATTATTGGAGGCGAGGAGGTGATTGATCCAGAGACCACACCCGAGTGGATGAGACAGGAGGAAGAGATGGATGAGGAGCCCGATGTACTAGCTGAGGACCCCGAGCCGATGGATGAGGAGGAAGATGAACCCGAGGCCATGGAGCAGGACATAGATGTGGATGGAGAGGTTGCTGAGGTAGGATCGGATGTGGAAATAGGAGCGGAGAAAGATGACGAGTTAGGTCTTTACCTGGATCTAGAGTTAGAGCTCAATTCAGAGGATGAGAGGATAATGGCAGAGGCCATGGATTTAGAGGAGTCTGAGGTTCAGGAGGATTCTTCCGAGGAGTATTTAGAGTCATCCAATCCAGACTGGGAGCCTTAGATTAGGTCTCAGTGTTAGGAATAGAGGCCAAATCCTTTTTTACTGTAGCCTCTAATAGTCAGTCCGATCCCCCTAGGCCACTGATCCCTTTTTGTATTTATGGCCCTTTTATTGTATCTCTGGTTTTAATGGATATTGTATATAAGTGTTTTTAAATGAAAGTATATGTGGTTTTAATCGTTTGTAAATTGTTAACTCTTACTATTTATGGTTGCTTTCGAATTGTCTGGGTGTATATATATTATATATACGTTGTTTTCGCATGTGGCGTGTTTTCTCTTATTTGGGTTTTCGGGTCGGTGACGTAACCTGGAAGCGTCGCATCTCATTTCGACCTATACGCGGATGTTCATGCTTCGTGGGGTACGGGGCGTGATAAATTTTCCACTGAACATTACCAGATTTGGGCTTTGACAACTGTTTAACATGGACAACTTGTTTATTCTACTATCTAGGTGATCGATCCTTATAGAGGCGACTGCATGAATTACTATCTCAAGGGCATCATGCCTTATTATTGAATTGCAAGTATAAGGTAGAAGTTACCGATTTGACTAACTTTTTTAGATTCAAAATGTTTTTGTCTGCAGATTCTGCCTTCCTAGATCTGGTTTAGGAGCTATGCTCTTTATTCCTTGCTAGCTTTGATGAATTCGAGCATAATGTGAGGGAAATTTGGAATTTGGAGCATATTATCATGGAAGCTGACTCCCTTCCTCTTTAAATTGAGGAAGAATCTTCCCGATTACGAAATTCCAAAGAGAAATATGCTCAAACTCAGGACTCCCACACTCAAGCTAGAGATGACGTTAAGAGGACACGTCAACTTCTCAATTTCCTTTCTAATCATCATCGTGTGGAGCGGAGGATACTCAGAGATGAAATTTTCCATGTTAAGTCCATAGTTGAAGTTGCTTCAAACAAGTATAGGCAATTCCTTCAAGAAGCTTGGGAGAAATTTGAAATTGTCCGCTTTCATTCTCGTCACCTAGAATATCTCGAGAGACAACAATCTAAATTCTATAAGGATCTTGCCTTGCATTTTTATCATGTAACCCAAAACCTCAATCTTGTTAATGACTTACAGACTTTTGTCACCAAGATTATAATGTACTTTTATTTCGAATGAATAAATTAATTTCCTTGTGTTTCCTAGATTAATGGATGATATTTCTTCAAAACTTTGCCATTTATAGAACGTGATAGTTCGTTTCCATTGACATCCATCAATCGGTATGCATTCCCATTAAACACTTCGGTAACCAAATATGGACCTTCCCAATTTGATAACCATTTACCGAATTCCCTGTTTTGGATGTTAAATGGCAAAATTGCTTTCCATACTAAATCCCCCACAATAAACTATTTGACTTTAACCCTTTTATTAAAAACTCTGGTCACTCTTCTCTTTTGTGCAATCAACTGATCCAAAGAAACCGCACGAACCTCATCTAGCTCATCCAAATTTATGTGCATCCAATCTCTATAATCTTCAGACAACATCCCGCTCTGTAATTAAACTCTTAAAGATTGTACTGTTATCTCCATCGGTAAAACTGCTTTTTGTCCATATGTCAGCATATAAGGATTGACACCTGTGCTCGATTTTCATGATGTTCGGTATGCCCACAATACCATTAACAATAAAACATCTCATTCTCTTGGATTTTCTTCTAGGTATTTATTGATCAGTTCAATAACAACGTTATTAGTTGCTTCAGCATGTCCATTCGCCTATGGATAATATGGTGTGGAGTAGACCATTTTGATTCCTCTTGATTGTGGAAATTCTATTACTTTACTTCCAGTGAATACTGTTTCTTGGTCCGCAGTAATCAACTCAGGTAAGCCAAACTGATGAATTATATTTTCTTCAATAAACTTAACCACAGTCTTCTGTGTAATACTCTTATATGGAAAGGCCTCCACCCACTTTGTAAAGTAATTCGTAGCCAATGAAATATAATTATACTTATGAGAATAGGGTGGATAGATCTTACATATTATGTCCATTGCCCATCCCCTAAATAGACATGGCTTTATAATAGAATGGAGCTCCATAGTAGGTACATGTTGCAACGGTCCATACTTTTGACACGAAAGGTATGCTTTGGCATAGTTGATACAATCCTGCATCATTGCTAGCCAAAAATATCCATACTTTTTTAATAGCCATCTCATCTTGATTCCTGCTTGATGGGCTCCGCATATACCTTCATGTGCCTCCGCCATAACCAATTTTGTATTATCTTCATCAAGACAGCGTAAGAGCAATCCATCTGAGCATTTTCAATGTAATTCTTCTCCTATCATAACATATTTCTGGGCCTGCATTCTCAGCTTTCAATCTCTTGAATCTGGATTCTTCAAATATTCGATGATGGTTTGTCTCCAATCCTCTTGGACTACTTTACTAACTGCTATCGGTATCTTTCTTTGTTCAATAGAAGGTACTAACAGCGTTATAGTAGTTGTGACGTCTGTCAATTCTTTTGATATTCGGTATCCAGAAGCTACTTGAGCCAACTTATTTGCCTCGAAATTTATGTCTCTTTTAATATAGATTATGTCATACTATCTGAATTGCTCTAATTGCTTCTTAGCCAAATAGTAATAACCAATTAAATTTTCATTTGAACATTGGTATTCCCATTTTAACTGTTTTACCACCAATTGTGAATTACAAAATATTTTGATAAACTGTACTTTCAATTCAATCAATATTCCCAAGCCAATAATTAGTGCTTCATATTCAGCTTGATTATTTAAACATTCAAAGTCTAACTTATAGACGCACCTTGTAAGTTTTCCATCGGGAGAAATTATTATCAATCCTGCTCCAGCCATACTCTTAGCACGCGATCCATCAAAGTACATAGTCCATGGTAGCACTTGACTGAAGCTCTGCTCATTTTCTTCCATTTATAAATATGGGTATTCGGTAAGAAAATCAACAATGGCTTGGCCTTTTATTGCCTTGATCGACACATATATCAAATCAAACTCAGACAAGATAAATGCTCACTTGGCTATACGCCCTTTTATAACAGGTCGAGATACACATGTATTTTATTATATCAGTCTTGTCGATCACATACACTTTAGTTAGCAATAAGCAATGTCTTAACTTCACAAGCAAAGTATAAAGATAGACATAATTTTTCAATTGCGGTATATCTTTTTTCAACATCAGTTAGTGTTCTGCTCAATACTATATCGCTTGTTCTTTTTCTTTTTCATTCTCTTATGTCAACATACTGTCGATAGTTATATTGGTAGTCGATAAGTACAATCTCAGTGGTTTGTCTGCTTTTGGCAGTACTAATACAGGAGGATTCATTAGATAGGCTTTGATCAAATCAAATGCCTTTTGTTGTTTCTCTCCCCATATAAATTCGTCCTGATTTTTAAGACGCAGAAGCTGTGTCATCAGCTCCATTTTAACAGACAAATTGGCAATGAATCTTCTAAGAAAGTTTATATTTTCAATCACCATTTGTAATTGTTTCTTTGACGTAGGATGGAAAAGTTCCATGATAGTTCTTGCTTTGTTCTTGTCAATTTCAATTCCCCTCTGATTGACCAAAAATCCCAAGAAATTTCCTGCTCGTACTCCAAAGGCGCACTTGGTTGGATTCATATTCAATTTGTACTTTTTCATCCTAATGAATGTCTGTTCGAGATAATCCAGATGATCTTCTTGGGCTGACTTAACCACCACATCATCAATATAAACTTTTAAGAATTTACCAATTATATCATGAAAAATAAAGTTCATTGTTCGCTGGTATGTAGCTCCTGCATTCTTCAATCCAAAAGGCATAACTACCCACTAAAAAGTCTCGATCGCACCAGGACATCTAAATGCTATATTCGGAATGTCTTCCTTAGTAATAAAAATCTGGTTATAACCTGAATGACCATTCATCAATGATAACATCTCGTTTTCCGACGCTGAGTCTACTAACATATCTACCATGGGCATTTGGTATTTATCCTTTGGGGTGGCATTATTTAGATCCTGAAAATCAATGCAAACTCTCAGTTTTCCATTCTTCTTTTTCATAGGAACAATATTTAAAAGCCACTCAACATACCTGGCTGTTTCAATAAATTTTGCCTTCAGAAACCTTTTTATCTCTTCTTTGACTTTACTGACCACATCTAGAGCAAATCTTCTTGCTAATTATTTATGTGGACAAAACCCTTTCTTGATTGGAAGGCGATGTTCTACAATATCTCTTGATAAATCAGGCATTTCATGATAGTCTCATGCAAAGCAATCTTTATACTCTTTGATCAGGTTAACCAATTTGTCTTTCATGCCCCCTTGCAAAAACGTACTTATATACACTGGGCGGAAAAAACCAAGCTCTCCTATATCAATCTCTAATAACGGATCTTGAGCGTCCATTGTTCTATCTTCTTTGACCAACAACTCTTCCCATTCAACAATACAATCTGAGACTTCAACATTTTGCTTTGCCATTTTTCGCCAAATGTGTGAAGTACCTTTCACAAACTTCTTGCAATACGCACTCGTTTTCCATAAAGAATGTGTAATTCTTCTAATGCCAAGCTTGACTTGGGGATCTATTTAGCTTTCCTATCCCCGAAGCGGCAATAAGCAAGGGATTGCGGATCTATCTTTAGTAATTCAATTACACAACGCTCATGTAAACAATCCCGATGTTCTTTACAAATGTCAGTTCACTCGATTGAAGCATATCTTGAATCTGCCTCAACATATTCCACTTTTTCACCATTCCAAAATGTCAATATTTGATGTAAAGTTGAAGGTACACACTAATTAGAGTGTATCCAATCTCTTCCAAGCAACAGATTATATGAATCATTAGATTCTATTACAAAGGAAGTCATTTTGGATGACTTGGACCCTATGGTTAAATCAAGAACTATTGCCCCCTTGACTTCGGTAACTTTCTCAAGAAAATCAGATAACTGAATATTGGATGAGATGATGTCATTGTCATCTTTTCCTAATTTCTTGAAATATTTGTAAGATATGAGATTCAAAATAGCTCCAGTATCCACAAAGATTTTACCGGCAGACCTACCATTGACCCTTCCTGAAATAATCAAGGATCTTAAATGTTTTGCTTTTTCAGAAGGTACCTTATCAAACTTGATGGTTTCTTTGTCGGAAAACTGAAATTCAGCCATGGCTGTCTCTTTTTCTAAAATGTGTTTGATGTTTTCTTCCACTATCAAATTAGTTTCATACTTCGCTGGAAGTCTACCGTGGGTCATGTTTATCTGTACTGGAGAATCATATTTCTTCGATATCTTGAAATAGCCCGTTTAGTAACTTCTGCTATCTTTTTGTGATAATTTAGGATCTAAGTCTTTTTGTTCCACCTTCCCTTGTTGCTTTGGATTGAAAGCTATAGTAATCTGCCCAAAATTAATTGTCTGTGGAACCTGAGCAACTCCTTCTTTCTTTTTCATTTCAATGTGAGAGCTACTTGGTGAATCACCTGGTTCTGATTGACTCTAGTCTTTAACATTAGGATTTCTTTTCCAAACCCAATTACCTTTCCTGCTGACAGATGTGAAAGGTAAACCTTGCATTGCCATACCTTTAGCTTGGCCATTCTCAAAATTTCTTTGCCTATTTCTTATTCGTTGGAATCGTCTCTTAATAGTTCTATAAGATGCTTGTCTCGGTGATTTAACTGTTGACCATTTTCCTTCAGGAGGGTTATACGGCACCTTAACTGTTTTTCTTCTGTGGATTTCCTGAGATTTTAATGGCGGTGGATCATCAAATTTATCTCCCCAACCGGTTGGCTCAACTGGCAATGATGGAGGTGGATGGTCATCCGTATTTTCATAATAGACCACATAGTCAAACTTCCCACTAGGTTCTCCAAGCAATCCAACTTTGGAATCACCTTCCTTATATCGCTGCCATAAACTCTTTTTCTTTACAAGCTTCGGTAATGTTTTATTTTCTTCATGAACTTGCGTAATCGACTCTCGAATTGGGGGGGGGCTAGTTGAGATGAACCAGGGTGATATTCCTTCTTCTCATGCCTATGACCAGCATTCTTTCTTTCAAGCACCTGTGCTGTCTGTCTTGGGTACATTTTCTCCTCTCTTGCTCATACCGAAGAGTTTTCGGTAGCTACAATCTCATATTTTACCCGTGGTCCACTTATCCTGCGAACAAATGATCCCGATCTGTATCTCTCTCTCTTTCCCTTCATGTATTGGAACCTGGGAAACTCCCGATCTTGCCGAGTCAGCTCCTGGTGACAGCGAGTGCAAAGTTATTTGTTGTCATCATCTGTCGTCTCTCGTATATTAACCATGCTGATCATTTTTGGGAAAGGATCTGTATCTACTTCCATTAAGGCCTTGCATTTGTCTTCGGCAAATTTAATCTTGCCTTGGTGAATTGCCTCTTGGATTGTCTTTCTAAATACAATACAATTTACTGTATCAAGAGTTAGAGAGTGATGCCATTTGTAATTTCTCTTATTTGCTATCTCCTCTTTTGACGGGATTACTTGTCCTTCAGATAATTTGATCATTCCATCTTTCAACAGTAGGTTAAATATTTCATATAACTTGTAGATATCAAAAGAATAGTTATTTGTCTTCTTAGCCTTGAACTTGGATATGTCTCTCGCCCTGGCCGGTTTAAGTGTTGGGCACACATATGATTTTTCAAGTACTATAGTTGTTACGGCTATCTAATTCTCCTCTTCGGCTATCCCTCAATGTTCGGTACTTTCGGCAAATGCAACTGCCTGTCGATTGTCCTTATTTGGCTTCTTATCTTTCTCCTTCAACAAGTGTTCATACTTAGAAACCCAAGCGTTTAACTGAAAGAGATCGTCAAAGGCTTATCCTTCAAATCTTTTTTTAATGTTAAACCTCAAGCCGTTAAAAGTTAAATCTGTGAACTCCTTCTTAGTGAGTGACATTAAACATCGATTTCTGGATTTCTTGAAACGGGCAATATACTGATCTACTATTTTGGTATTATATTGATACATCTTGACCAAATCGGCTACCGTTACCTCTAGTACCGTTCAGTAAAACTGAGAATGAAACTGTCTTTTCATCTTAGCCCATGTTTGAATAGAATTCGCAGGCAAATTTGTATACTAAGTAAACGTTGTTCTTGACAAAGACAATGGGAACAACCTTAATCTTAGATACTCATTACTTCCAACTTCTCCACATTGTGTCAGGAATCGATCCATATGTTCCACGGTTGACTGATCTTCCTCTCAAGTAAATACAGCAAAATTTGGCATCTTGAAACTCGTTAGATATGGTATGTTATCAACTCAACCGGGATGTGGCTTCCTATATACTGGCCTTGGCAATCCTCTCTTTGCTCCCAACTGTTGCATCACCAATTCTGCAACTCTATCTGGGTTCCATGGCTTTAAATTTTGCCGGCCTAACTAAGGATCTTGCCCCCTAGGATCAAACTGTTGAGGTCGATTCACCCCTTGCTGCTCCATGTTAAAATTAACAAGTGGTGGTGGTCTATAAAGAGGATTTTCTATTACATGAGGATACGGTTGAGGCATAGGTGGTCTGATATGGTCAGCATTAGGCATATTTACTGGTGGAGGTACATTCATCACTGGTAGTGCATTTGTGACCATGGGATTAACTAAATTAACATCATTCGGGATATTTTGCAGAAAATTATAAGCACTCACACCGTTCACAAGGTTTATAGGGGTATGATTCTCTGGCCTTGGTATAATTCTAATAGAAGGCTGAGAATTTGATCCTCCATTGCCGTTATACCCCATATGAGGAGGTCTCGAAGTTGGTGAAAATAATGTTGCCCCAAGAGAATTTGCATAAAAGGACGGAACTTGAGAAGATGAACTGGGACGCGATATTACCTCATTTATAGCATTGACCACTATGGGTTTTATCACATCCGTCACATGTCGCACTATATGGTTGGTAAACTCGTTCTGCTGTTCTTCAAACAACCTTTTCATCATGGCTACCAAGGTATTCTCTGGGGCAAACGCATGGGCTTATTCTTCAGTTAATTGTCGAGGAATATCGACACTTTCTTCTACTTGATTAGTCGCAGAATGCTCAGAACGTGCTCCCTCAACTGGATTGTTGATGTTACCCATCGGTATTCCTTCATATTGCCTAGTTCTCACCATTTCTCCAAATTTTACCACGCGAGTCCTACCGGGCGTGCTAAAAAGATGTTCGCTTATTTCACGAGGAATATCCTTCACCGAAACTTCGAGTTTCGATATTTATTAAGGTAGGTTTTGTGGTTTGATTACTAGGAGAGTTGTGGCAAAAAATAAAGTGTGACACAGGATTGAATGGAATGGATAGAAATTGGATAGATTGAAAATGGATCTGGGATTAACAGAGTTCCAAACTATGTTACAATACTCCTATGAAAGCTATAAAGGACTCGAAAGTTAACTAAAGCTACAGGAAACTATAAATGTAGGAAGTAAAGATGCATAGAAAACTAAAGTGCAGATAAGCTTGAGTGTTTTTGTATTGTTGTTCGATTTTTTCTCTTTGCTTTCTATGAATATTTGTATCTCCTCCTATCCTGCAACTGCTCGTCAGTTACTTCTATGTTTTCAAACTTTGAATATTTTGGCGCTTCCAATAATTGCCTTTTCTAACCACGTTTTTCCAGTTTTATTATCCGCCAAAACTTGATATCAACCGCTAAGATGATTTCAAATCTAGACAAGTAACTTCTCATAATATGCTCGTGCTAATTATCCCCACTTTTGCTCATAACTTCTTGCTGTCGTGATTTACATGGCCGAGCTGTGATTCTTCAATGTATTCCCGAAGTGTGAACCTTCCGAATTTCGGGAAAGGGTCGCTGTCCTGAGGCATAAATATTCCAATGTCCTGAACTATAACTCTCTATATTTTGATAAATATATATTTTCATCAATTACTGAATTCGGGACACGATGCCATTCACACTTACTTCTCAGCATGTTTCCAAACTTGGTCCAAACGTGTTTTGGAAGATGGTTGATTTCCATTATACGCCGGATTCGGCATTAAAGCCGATTCGACACTTATGCCGATTCTTATTTTGGTGTCAACACTATGATTTCCCTCTCACTGTCGATGGTGGATGCATTATGGATGACAGAAAATTCATATGGCGGATTGAATCGGATCACTTGTGGTTCACCAGCTTTGCTTCGGCCTGATCCGATGGTCGAGAATCGGCTACAAGATTCGGTGCGCTTCGAGTTTTCGGTCAGAGTCAGCAGTGTGCCCGCCAATGTAGTCTTGAGGAGTTGTGGGCTACATCTAGCATAACACAAGATGAAAATCAACAAGCATGTTTGGCCTTCACTGGGCACATCTGATGATAAAATGGCGAGACAGTCCATGGATTTATTTAAGAGGGAGAGGTCCTCCTGATGATGATAACGGAAGTGGTGATTGGAGCATCAAGCGAAAGAGCGTCTTTGAAAGTCCCTCTCTTTGATCTAGTTGCGGTTTTCAAAGACCATTGGTGCGTCTGCTATAATTGAATTGATGGTGCGGCTACCAGAGTCAGCTCCTTCGTGGCCCCCGATGTAAGTTGAGCTTGATCCTCCTCAACAACGTATTATTCGAGTAAAAATCGAATATCCTAAACCCATCATTTTTCCAACGTCGTTTCTAATACTAAATCCATTTGCCAATCGACTCTTGAGCTTTTGAAGTCACGGCGTACGATTGAAGTGTGATCTGTTGCGAAATTCAAATTGGCATTAGTATAAATATTACGAATAATACAGAATTGTAAAGAAATGAAATTTTCAATAACAGAATTGGAATCGATACAAATAGATACCGAGATATGTGTTCGACACAGTTTTCTTAAAACAGATTCGTTCCTTCCAGCACGCGTATGAGGTTTCGTGAACGTCTGTCTCTCAGAATGCAACGGTCGACAGCTAAGAAGAAATTGACACTTCAAAGCTTTCGGCGAACTTGAACAAACCGGAACCGAACACTATCGAAAACAGTGCAAAATTGCGAAGATAGAAAGAGAGGAATAATTTGATTATTTTTAAAGATAGAATGGGAAGCTATTTACAAGGTCAGGGGGAGCGTTTTGGGAATAATAACAACTGATTAAATATGCCGTCATAAAATTAATTCCGTAACAACTTTGTTGTTATGCCATTAACAGCTTTAGTTGAAAAATAAATTAGAAGGCAAAATTCGGCTCGTCGTGAGGCCCACTATTCGGCCCTGCAATTGTGTACACGGAATGTGCGCTCGTGCCCAAGTTTCAGCTTGTCGAGCGTCGGATGTGCACCTTTGCGCCTGCTTGCAAGGTATAGTGTTTGTGCTATGATAATTACCAATTCAAATGAATGTAACTGTGTATAAAGCACTCCATAACCTTCTTTCTTTTTCAACGTGGGAATAGTGTTTTTTCACTTCCCATTTCCAACTCAATAGTGTTATTTGAGTATCAATTTTTCACTCATTTACCTATTAATTTATCCCATATTTTTAACATGATTATTTCTGGCAGCCTCGCGGAGGTTGTAGATTCTTGCCATGCGAGTCTGTGATCATGACCATGAATTTCAGTTCATGATGCGATGGTTTGATAGTCCGTATGTGCGACTGAGTGCACTTCCTGCTGTTCATGCGTGTGCACAAAGGGAAAGGATTTTATGAATGAGACGTCCTTAGTCGGGCTTGAATTTATTTTCACCAAATTCCAAGTTCAACTGGTTCGGACAGCGTGAAAAAGCTTCTTTTTTTCATCGTTCTCCCATCGAAATGTTGAACTTTAAGGAAATAACAATGGATTTATGCATTTCGAGAAAGTTTAGATTATTTTATAATAAAGAAAGTCAAATTGCACGAAGTAGTAAATTTGAAAAGATAAAATTCAAGAGCTAATAAATTCACGAAAAATTTGATTTATATAAATACGTGACTCCAGTTTTTAAGATTTCAACTTATAACACTCACTCGAGGTAAAATACAATTCACTTATATTGCGGCATATATCTATTCTCTGTAGAAGGAGATAAATAGCCAAGTGACAAGCACATGACCGGAGCTGCGATCGAAAAATGGCCGGAATCAACGCTAAAGGGCCGTTACAACCGACTTTAAAGATTTCCCGGCGGGGGGGGGGGGGGGGAGGGCGATAATGCATAAATTGAAAAGTCAGGGGGCAATTTACAATAATTGCCAAAATTCGGGTGCGAAATGTAATTCACGCTATGCGATGCAAGGGTTCGTTAACATCCACCCAATACGGCAAAAACTTGTGCTGCGAGCATCTCTCTCTCTCTCTCTCTCTGCCTCCTCACCTTTCGAGCAGTTGAACACTGCAATCAGCAATGGATCTCGCGAAGAAGCGGAAGATGGACGACAACGGCGTCGCGCCGTCGGCCCCCTCCGATCCCGGCCCCGCCCTCACCCGCGGCGAGGGCCGCCGGATGCTCGATAGCTTCTCCCGGGACCAGCTCCTCGACCTCCTCCAGGCGGCCCTGCTCCGCCACCCCGACGTCCTCTCCGCCGCCCGCTCCCTCGCCGACGGTGACGCCACCCGCCGCAAGCTCTTCATCCGCGGTCTCGGCTGGGACACCACCAACGACAGCCTCCGCGCGCTCTTCTCCGCCTACGGCGAGCTCGAGGAGGCCGTCGTCATCCTCGACAAGGTCACGGGGAAGAGCAAGGGCTACGGCTTCGTCACTTTCAAGCACGTGGACGGCGCTCTGGCCGCCCTGCGCGAGCCGAGCAAGAGGATCGACGGGCGCGTCACGGTCACGCAGCTCGCGGCGGCTGGTAATTCGGGCTCGAGCACGGGCAATTCGGCCGATGTGTCGGACCGGAAGATCTACGTGGCGAACGTGCCGATGGACATGCCCGCGGATAAGCTGTTATCTCACTTCCTGATGTACGGTGAAATCGAGGAAGGCCCGCTGGGGTTCGATAAGCAGACTGGGAAATCGAGAGGGTTTGCTCTGTTTGTTTATAAGACAGCCGAGGGAGCTCAGGCGGCTTTGGCCGAGCCGGTGAAGACCATTGACGGGAGGCAATTAAGTTGCAAGCTTGCAATTGATGGGAAGAGGAAGCCTGGTCCAGCTGGTAATGTTGGACCTGGTAATGGCCACGCTGATGCAGTGGGGATGAGTGGCCCAGGATCGGTTCCTGGGCAATATGGTGGACCCGGGGGAATGGCGTCCTACGGTGGGTTTCACGGTCCGCCCGGATTGGTACACTTGAGTTCGGGCGGGCCTGGGATGTCGGCGGTGGGCAGTCAGGTTCATCCCAGTTTAGGTGGTGCTGGCGGATACGGCGGTGGGATGGTTGCTCCATATGGTGGTTATGGGGGACCAGGAGCAACTGGATACGGCGGTGCGGGCGGTGCTTCAGTTGGTGTTGGGACTGGTCTTGGTGGTGCAGGTGGTGGTGTAGGCGGCACAAGCAGTGGATTAGGTACCGCTGGTGGCTCATCTTTGTACAGGCCTTCCGGAGGGTATCAAGAAAGTGGACAATATGGCTTATCATCTGCGTCGGCATACCCGAGCCAGCAACATCAGCCAACAGGGACTTCTCCAGCGCCGAGGGTTCCACCAGGAGGAATGTATCCGAATGTGCCTTCCTATTACTGAGGTAATTTCATTTACGAGTATTGATGGTTTTAGTTATCTATTTCCTTTTCCAGATCCGTATGTTATCTTATACCTTGTTAGATATGATTGCTTGACTTCCTTATTTGCTGGGGTGCTTGTTATTTTTTTTTTTAATTTGTTTGTGGATGGACACTTTGTGATGAGTTCTTGTGCTAGTGCTCTCAACGATGCCATGAAATGGTTTTTACTTTGCAACGTGATTCACTTGGTTGTTCTTTTCCACGTGCATTATTTTCCTTTGAGCGTGTGCCCTGTTAGTGTCAATTATATATATCCAGAACTGCTCTATCTGTGAAGTGCATGTGCTTAATCTTTTTGGGATGCCTTTATCAGGAATGTCAATAAAGGATGTTAAAGTGATCAATTTTTTGATTTGGTTGTCTTGAGTTGCAATAAATATTGTTGGTTGGTTCATGCTGTCCATGCTGATTATTCTTTTACTGTGTTTCCTGATGTTTCACTTCTGCTGCATTTTTCTGATATGTTCGATTATCATGTCTCAATCTGCATTTAGATGCTTGTGGCAGTCGTTGCTTGTGGTTGTAGCTCATGGTTGGATGAGTTTTGGTTGCTGGGTGCTAAATTTATTGATTTCTTTCTTCCTCTTTTTTGGGGTTGTCTTTCGGTAGCATTTCTTGTTGTCAATTGGTTAATGAGGTCCATGACAATTTCAATTTTTTTTAACATTATTACAGTATTTGAGTTCTACACAGGTGCCTGGATGATTAGGCTATCATTTCTCAGTCTGTTATCTTGGTAGATGACAAATTACTCTGTGTGGTTGTATATCATGGAGGGGTTGTTTGACTGGATTTGGCCTGATAGTTAGGATGGCTTGACTTGCAGCCACTGCATGAGTTCTTGTGGCTAAGGAAGTTTAGTTTGCTTTGCTTGTTTTATTATCTGCCATTACAGCTATAAGTAGAGGATTTTTGGTTTTGAATCTGAGTTCAACACCTTATTGCCTAGCTAGACAACCTAGCAAAACTATTAATTTGTTCATTGACATTACAGAGTATGGTCATTACATCGTAAATGTGTATGTTGTCAAAGGTTATTCTTTGCAAGTTGGGATCTTGCTAATGATAAAGATTTACATGATACGAGGATGCTTTTCCAAACTGTTTCAGCTTTCTGCATGTTTGGGGGCTGGATATGCTTTGCTTTGTGGTAGCTCTAAAGGTGTCATTTGGTTGGATCAAAGGATGATGTTAAAGTGCTGTAATCTTTTATTAAGGCGCTTCAATCTTTCATTGATGCTCTTTATATTTAAGTTAACAATAGAAGGCAGAAATCCAGTCAGTATGCCAATACCTCATCCTCAGAGTCGTCCTTCCCGGTGGTTTTTGTCCTAATTGTAGGAATGAGACTTTGATATAGTTCTAAAAACCAAGGAGCAAGCCCCAAAAAATGAGGAAAAAAAAGTTTTATGATAAGATTACGTAAAGCTATTCACAATGAAAAGCACCATGTCGTGTTTCCCCTCTGGCTTCCACTTCTGGCCGTCTTAATACCATCTACAGCTTGGCCTATGGAAAAACCTTGACCAATTCTTGGTCCAAAGAAGCAAGCCTGGCAACTAAACCAACAGCCACAGTGGAAGTGGATACATCAGTTGATTCTTCACACATAGAAAGAAAATAAAAAGAGAGAAAAATATGAGTTCTGGGTCTATTTCAATTTTGGTTATGTGATGTGAATTTCTCATTTATGACAGAGGACTTGTCCTTAGCCATATTTTATTTTGTCCGATATAGTCAACCTTATTCAACTCATGCAAGTGACGCTCCTTCTGCCTCTTGTACAGTTCTTTCTTGCTATTGCTTTAGTAGGCTTTTGCTTTATTGACTTTGTTTCTTTTCAAGTTTGACTGGACTTATGGGCTTTAATACATTAGATGAAGTCAAATGATAAGCATTAGCATTATAGTGTTCTGAATTAAAAAAAATAAAATTTCTCAATCTACGATGAAGCTGTCAAATTAGAAAGTTTGCTGTCAAGGGTATGGCTCTAGAGAAAATATTTGGTGTTTTATACTTTTGTGTTTTGTCGTGAGCATTTCAATAAGCAGATGTGCTTTGCATGTCCAGAGTAAGTAATTGCTTCTCTTTGTGGGTCCCTTTTTATTTTCATGCCGGCTGTCTTTGTTTGTTTACTTAGATGGGTTAAGTGGATGCATACTTGTTGGTAGTTTGTTGTTTTTACACTTGCTTTCTTTTGAAATTTTTAAAAATAGACATTTAACCTTTATAAGCATATTTGAATTGCTTCATGCTTGAATTTGCAATGGTTTTTGTGTTAACAATGTCTGTTTTAGAAGAATTTCGGAAAGATCTGGAGTACTTTGATCTTACAAAACACTCGATATCTAATAGAATAGAGTACGATGGCATAAAAGATTTATAATCCCAATTAGCAGGATAAGGGGATGAGGTTTGATCGCTTGTGTTGGTGGCGTCATTGTCGTCGTTGTATGTTTGGTTCTATTCTAACACCTGTGTTTGCTAGCATCTGTTCTCTTTAGTTAATCAGCTTGTTTCATTTTCACAGCAGAAAATTTAGATATCGCTTTACCTGAATTTTATGTCAGAGAATACCAATCTTCTTCTCTTTGTAAACTATTTTTGGGACGATTGCCTCACCATTATATCTTTTACTGTTGGCACTGGCATTGATGAATTTTTGCCTTAGCTTTATGTGTTTGCTTGAAGAAATTTGTGTTTGATTCTGTCGAATGATGTGACATGTGACTGGATGTTTGATTCAGGTGTATGAGAGCTTGTTGGACGCAGATGCTTTAATCATTCTGGTGATTGCGTAAATGAGGACAATATATTCTCTGGTTGATGAGTGATTACCTGTGCTTTAGCAGCCGCTTGCTTCATCTGCTCCTTTATGCTGTGGATTATTGTGGTTGTCCTGGTTGAAGTTAATTTTAATTATGGTTATTTACTTAGTGAAGTTGGTGCTTGTGCTTTGGGATCTTGCAGCGTGGAGGGTTGTTTCTGGTGCTTATAGCATCTATTTGCCTTTCCAACGCTAGTTCTGAACTTTTTGACAACTGTTATGGCACCCTTGTATTGGCTGCCTCTTTTTGGTGCTTTACAATGATTTTGCATATTTGCGATAAGATATTTTGCTTCTATCACTGTTGGGCATAGTGACTATGTTAGCCAATCATTACTATTGCATGTGGATAGAAAGCCATCATGGATCCCTCTATCTACTATCTTAAGTTGGAGTCTGATTGATGGAGGTCCCACATTACTTTGTGGTATTTTAGATCAAGTGATCATTTATATGTCTTCATGGCCCCTATATATTTTTCTAAATAATATTTTGCATGCTCGGAAGCATCGCCTGCCTATGTCGAGCATTCGGGGACTGAGGGGAGGGGGACCACCAATTTATATATGTTTTTGAAGCAAAAGTGTGAATAATTTTTGTATATGCTCAAGAATTTAGTTTGAACCCCACCCAAAAAGACTAAAGCACACACACACACACACAAAAGGAGAGAGAGAAGAAAATGACCAAAAAAAAAAGCTTAAAACTTTCGGGTCCAAAATTGGTGTGAATGGGAGATCAGCAACATCTGAGTATACAAGATGCACCTTAATCTTGCTGTTTAATGCATTTGGCCGGGCCAGTCATAGTCTATGAGTGCTGTTGTACTTGGATTTGTGGACGGTGTATCCATGAACCTCTTGTATGATGTTCTTCTCAATGCTCCCCAGTACAGTTTTGCAAATGTGATTTTTGGTGAAACTATGAGAATGCCTAGTTGTTGGATACGTTCATTGATTATTGATTTGCTCTAGACTGCTGCTGGTAAAAGATATTGTGGTCAAGCCTACCTTGTGATTCTGGTACCTTGCAGTTATTACTTGCTGACTCTGGCTCACATTGTAACTTAGGATTCTCCCTTGTCAAATAGTGTGAGTTGTAATCCTTCTATGGCCAACGGTCAGCATGGCACTTAAAGTTAGGGATTTAGTCTCTTAACACTTAAAGGTGACATCCACTGCTATTGCTTTATTATCTGAATATGGATGTGGGGTTGACAACCACACATTCATGATGATTCTAGCTTCCTGCTAGATTGGGGCTGCTTTCTCGTCTGTTATCTTTTGTACTAACTAGGTCATTCTGTGTCTTGTATTAGGTAGGTTATTCTGTGCATTTGTTTGAATTCATCCAGTTTATTTTTTATCTATACTTGAGACTACCTTAACTTTGGATCCTGATAGGCAGTTTCCATTGTCTGAGCAATCCTGCTTACCAAACCGTTGTGTGTCGTTCCAGCATTTCTTTTGCAAGGGTGCTAGTATCCGGCACTTATTTCCTGTCCTGCAGCACCTCGGCCTTGGTGCTTCACATAAAAAGAGTCAATTAAACTTAGGTCCTTGTCATTGGGTTTGGCTAATCCATTTGTCCACGAATCTTGTCTTATATTTATCTGCTAGGATAGGATGTTCTAGAGTCCTTGATTTCCAAAGGATAGATATATTGAGGGAAGTGCTTTTAGTTATTGACTTAGTTTGAAGGAACTACCTTTGCCAAGGGTATAGGGCAAATCCCTAGTGCTGAATAATTCCGTTTAACTGTCATGATCTTGCCATGTCCTTGTACAGTTTGCGTAAGAAATTTTGATTCTTTTGTAGCATGTTTACCAAGTAGTGGTATTGCAACACGAGGGACTGGGTTATCGAATGTCCATTGCTACATTAATTTGCTAACAGTTTTGGCTTGTGACAAATTTTTGGGTTTTGGTTTGTGCCTTTATCCTTTTCTGGAGGGCATGATGTGGCAGGATTTGTAGCGGGAGGCTGATGCTACATGATTACATGAGAGAGAGAGAGAGAGAGAGAGAGAGAGAGAGAGAGAGAGAGAGAGAGATTTGTCGAGGAAAGCTTTCGAATTTTATTGCATCTCCAGAGACATTTGTCTAGGGAAATTTTGAAATGTATTGCCGAGCGATGTATCCGCCTGTGCATAATGACTATTGTGAAGGCAAGTCGTTTTATGTGACTTACATGATGGGATTGGCAATCGGATATCTCCTTACATGCAGAGCGCGATTTCCCTTGGAATGAATGACCAACTCGTTATCTATTGGCAATGGGTTTTATCAGCAATGCTCGGAAAAGAGTTCACTCTAATCTTTTTTACATTCTCACTGGTCCCTGGTTTGTTGAGAAACCTAAGAAATGAAGGGAAAGAGCGCTCATTCATGGCCATCGACATAAGTTTAATAATTATCGTATTGCCATGTACTATGGTTACAATAGTCGTTGTAAGATTGGAATATCCTCCGTTGAGCGAGTGCAATATTCTTCTTGGATTTTGTTTGGTGGGGGGCAGAAAGTGGTTGGTGGCCCAAAACTGACGATGGCGGTTGTACTTGTATCGATTGTTGCTGTCTGTCAAGGCCCTGAGCAGAGGCAACGGGACGGTTTTGTTGCCAACTCATTTGGTTTTGGAATGTTTTGAGTTTCTCTTGTTAGCGGAGCAAGTCGGGGGCGAGGACTCGGGTTACTTGGGATCCTCTCAAAATGGGAGACAATCGACAATTGCCGACAGCTATTTAATTTTGCGTTAATTCCCTAAAATAATCCATGCGCACGACCAGAAATCCTATTAATTTCTTCAAGATCATCAATATCAAGAGGCTATTATTAATTTATACGAAGGTGAGGATGTTAATCAAGACACATCTACTGATAATGAATCTCTAATTGGCTCTAATGTTAATAATTTTGAAGGAATTAGTAGCAATCTTTGGATACGTGGCTCATTTGATACTAGTGAAAGTTAGAGAATTCGAAAAAAAATATTCAGAACGAAATCAGGATTGAACCGTAAGTTGGGTTTTTTATTTTAAGGAATTGAGTCTTTACTTTTATGCCTCGGTCACGGGGCTTGCGCACATGAATGAGCCCCTTTTGAAAGCCATTGTTTAGAACAAAAAAAAAACACTAAGGCGATTGCGGGCGGCGACTTGTCATGCCTCCCCAGCTTGAAAGCCAAAACCATTTTGGACCTGCTCTCCTCGGACTAGCGACACCCATCATTTTCATTTTGTCCTTTAAAATTGGACCTTTTCTACTGGTAAAGAAAAGAAAACAGTGTATTTTTTTTCCCTACCTCCATCCTTCTGAATTTTATTAATTTGTGTAATCTTTAAATATTTAGATTAACTTCTCCTATTTGTTTTTCTTTTCAACTCTTTTTTTTATAAAAAAAATTGCGACTTCCGCAATTTGAGCTTTGCTCAATGTCAAAAAGTCCATGATCATAAGCGCTACCTTAAGTTGAGGTTTTTTAAAGGAGTAAAGGATGCATTTGTTTCACGGAAAAACGTAAATTTTTTGGAAAATATTTTTTGGAAAATCATTTTCTAGGAAAATGGTTAGTTTTCCTTTATTTGGTGATATGTGATCGAAAAAGTTTTTTAATGTTTGGATTTCATTTGGAAAATGATTTCAAAATGCGTTTGTTTCGTCAACCTGCGCTTGTGGCCTATCGCCGAGGCCAGCAACTAGTGGAGGGCGGAAGGAAGAAGGAAAAAGAAACAATAAAATAGTAATAGATTCGGGATTAGTAATTCCAGAAAGTGTTTTCACTTTCTTAGATTAGGAAATTCACTTTCCTAATTTTATACATGAATTTTTTTTTACTGGAAAGTATTTTTGATTGACTTATCATTTTCGGTGAACCAATCGAGTAAAAGTTTGGAAAACGGATCCTTGAAAAATACTTTGCCCGAAACAAATACACCCGACAAAAAAAACATTAATGTATAAAATTAGGAAAGTAAATTCCTTAATTTAAGAAGGTGAAAATACTTTCCTTAATTTTTTAACATTAATGTATAAAATTCTTTCTTTTCCTTCTTTCTTTCTTTTTTTTAAATAAAAATATTAAAAAATTCGAATTTACTTTTTTGCTTGAGATAAAATCATGGGATTGCAAATCATTTTTTAAATGAGATCCAAATATCAGAAAATATTTTCTATCACATATCACAAAATAAAAAAAACTAACTATTTTTCTGAAAAATGATTTTTTTCAAAAAATATTTTTTTAAAAAATTACATTTTCCGTGAAATAAATGGATCCAAGTCTTTATTACCACCCGCCTGGGTGGCGCTGCTGGAGCGCGCACTCTTCCTCTCGCAAAAGGTTGAGTGTTCGAATCCCGGGCGCCGCAGGGTGACTTAACCGGTGGCATGTGTGTGGTGGCTAGCACGTGTCGCCCCCAGGGTTTACTTCTCGGCTGTCGGTCGTAAGAGATTACATGTTATCCGTAAAATAAACGGACCCAAGTCTTTACTTTTACGCCTCGGTCTCGGGGCTTGTCCCGGGGCTTGCACACATGAATGAACCCCTTTTGAAGGCAATAGTTTAGAAAAAAAAAAGAAGAAAAAACACTAAGGCAATTGCGGGCGGCGACTTGTCATGCCCACCCCCAAATCGAAAGCCAAAACCATTTTGGACTTGCTATCCTCGGACAAGCGACCCATCATTTTCATTTTGCCCTTTTAAATTGGACCTTTTCTACTGGTAAAGAAAACGGTGTATTTTTTTCCCCACCTCCATTCTTCTGAATTTTATTAATTTGTGTAATCTTTAAATATTTAGATTAACTTCTGCGTTTTGTTTTTCTTTTCAACTCTTTTTTTTAATAAAAAAATTGCGACTTCCGCAATTTGAGCTTTGCTTAATGTGAAAAAGCCCATGATCAGAAGCACTACTTGGACAAGATAACGAAGTTAATTACCTTCACATATGACCAAAGAATAAAGATTGGGGCATACGAATTAAAAACTTAAGCGAGAAGGGAAATGCTAGTCAGTAATGTAATGTAAAATATGATTCAAAGGAGCGGTTCTTCTCAACAAGTCGGATCATATTTGCCTAAACCGATTAAATTTTCGGGTGGCAAGGCAGAACGAATTAGAGTAATAAAAATTATAAAAGGTGATTTGGGCACGTTCGCTTTTCCTCATCACATGCAAAATTCAACCTTTTGTTTTTCATTTTCGATTCCTCAAATAATAATGTGTTCATGAGAGTCAGCAAAGGCAAAAATCGCAATCGAAAATTGTTTTCTTTTGGTGTCCCGCGTGAGCTTTTCGTCAATTAACGTGATAAATATCAATTTTAATTAAACACTTTACGGGAAAATTACTTTTTTTTTTCGACAATAAAGCTCCATATATATATATATATAAACTAAAAGCCTCCGCCTCGGCCTGGCTTGTCGACCTTTCTCACTCCGCCATTTCTAAAACCCTCTGTCTCTCGCTCTTTCTCTCTCCATTCTCCTTCTTCGTCAAAGATGAGGACTTCAATGTTGAGGCTGATCCGATCGAGGTCCTCCTCCGCCGCCCCTTCGCAGCCGCGCCTCCTCCGCCGACCCTACAGCTCGGAGTCGGTGCCGGAGCGGAAGGTGGCCGTGCTCGGCGCCGCTGGCGGGATCGGCCAGCCCCTCGCCCTCCTCATGAAGCTCAACCCTCTCGTCTCCCAGCTCTCCCTCTACGATGTCGCCGGCACTCCCGGTGTCGCCGCCGACGTCAGTCACGTCAACACTAGAGCTGAGGTCTCTACACACTCTCTCTCTCTCTCTCTCTGTCTCGATCAGTTTTGTTATATTTTGGTTGAATCTCGGATTTTCTATACACGTTTATTTGGGGTTCTGTATGTGATTAGCAACCTCTTTCTAGTCTGTACAAACCCTTGACCGCATGATTTTCCCCCAAAGCAAACGATTTTTGGCTAATTTGTTCCCGTGCCTCGTCTGGTTGATTAGCGTATGATGATAGCCATTTCTTTTGAATTAGACGTCGTTCAACCAGTACGCTCATGTCCACGAATCATATTTATATGCTGCACATCCGCATGGTATGAGCTACTTCGGTGAAGCATCTCCCCTATTAGTTGGATTTTGTTGCGTGATGGATAATCCATGATTAATTCTCCATCTTGGACTTCTGATATCTGCGAAATAGCTGTCTTTTTAGGCAGACAGTTATTAGGATAGCTTCATTTGAACTCCTCGTTTCAATTCGGCTTTGAAATATGATGCAGTGACGTCAGCTCATATTGTTTTGTTCGATGATCATAGGTTGCTGGATATATGGGTGAGGAACAGCTTGGGCAAGCTTTGGAGGGATCGGATGTTGTCATTATTCCCGCTGGTGTGCCAAGGAAGCCTGGGATGACCCGCGATGATCTCTTTAACATAAATGCTGGCATTGTCAAGTCCTTGTGTACTGCAATCGCAAAGTACTGCCCGCATGTGAGTATTCTATGTTCCGCCAATGAGAGTCTTGACAATATGATTTTCCGATCTCTCTATAAATTTTACGACAATTTAAGTATATGTGACTATATATCTTTTTCTCTTTTGTTTGTCATTGGTCATTCTAATTTGGTCATCAATATCATAGAATCACCTGTACTTTACCTAATTCGGTTAGTGTTATATGCTCTGTGTCTGAAGTGTCCTTTGACCTATCAAGATGCTGTAAAGCAGTGTCGTATATGCTATATAGTTAAGTATCCTTGGGAATTCTCTGAAACATATGTTTATTGGAGACTATGTTCATGTGATCAGGCAATTGTGAACATGATTAGCAACCCTGTGAACTCAACAGTGCCAATTGCTGCTGAGGTCTTTAAGAAGGCAGGGACCTATGATGAGAAGAAGCTTTTTGGAGTGACAACCCTTGATGTTGCTAGGGCCAAAACTTTCTATGCTGGGAAGGCTAAAGTCCCTGTTGGAGGTATGATTGTAGAGCTTATTATCAGAAGTCACACTTATTTTTGGTTGCTATGTGCTATTGGTTTTTTTTCTTTATTTCAAATAAAATAAACTTATTGATTAATCTTCTTTAAGTTGCTCAGTCAATTTTTCTTTGCCATATTCTTTGCAGAGGTAAATGTGCCTGTTGTTGGTGGTCATGCGGGCATTACAATCCTCCCTCTGTTTTCTCAGGTACTTGCTTTTCCCTTCTTTTCATTCATTTTGAAATATAAGATAGATATTTGTCTGCAACAACTTAAGCATATACATAGGTAATTTGATTACTATTTCTCACTTTATAGGCCGTACCCAAGGCCAATTTGGCGGATGAAGATATCAAGGCTCTTACCAAGCGTACACAAGATGGAGGGACGGAAGTTGTGGAAGCAAAGGCTGGAAAGGGATCTGCAACACTGTCCATGGCGTAAGTGTTGAATGAGGCCATGAGATATATTGTCTGAATATCTGAGTCATTTTTTTGCTTAAACTAGAATTTTACTGCAACAACTTAGATGAGCGGTTCCATCAGCTCTAACTATGAGATGAAGGATCTCTCTCTCTCTCTCTCTCTGTCTCTCTCTCTCTTTCTCTCTCTCTCTCTCTCTCTCTCTCCATGTTCATCTTCACAGATGCTGATGTTTTTGGCTGGTGGGTCCACCGCCAACTGGTCTTATATTTATTTGACAAAATCAAGAAGATTGCATCCCTGTATTTTGATTTTTTAACTTTTCTCCAGTCTTACAATTTATTTTGGTGGATTCAATTTGCATCTTTTGCAGGTATGCTGGAGCATTATTTGCCGATGCTTGCCTGAAGGGCCTAAATGGTGTCCCCGATGTGGTGGAATGTTCCTTTGTGCAGTCTAGCATTACTGAACTTCCTTTCTTTGCTTCTAAGGTGATTAATTCACTCTGGAAATTCTTAAAAGAGTTCTTTTTATGTCTGTGGGGTCTTTCATTTGGTTTGTATGCTTTATTTAGAATATGATTAGGGGCTTGGGATGGTCTGGTTTGTTATCTCTATCTCGCTATGCAAAGTAGGAAGTCAAGCCTGTTTGTATTCGAAAAAACAAGTTCAGATATTATCTTAACATGACTAAATGCAAAAGGCTCAGTGTTGAAACTTGGTCTATGTTGGTTAATGTAATGATTTGTAGCCTTGAACTCTCATAAGGACTGTATTCGAGATACGTCTATGGAATCTTGTTGTTGATGGAGCTTAAGCACTAAAATACTTTGTATTGCACCCTGAAGTCGGCTAGGCTAGTGCAAGTACATTATGTTCATATTTTTGTGCATACCCTTTCCCTTTTCGGAACCACATCAATTTTAGCTGATCATTCTAACTTTCATTAAAAGTATGCGCGGTGAGTTGACTATTTGATTTTCTTTGTAGGTGAAACTTGGAAAGAATGGCGTGGAGGAAGTTTTGGAGTTGGGTCCTATGTCTGACTTTGAGAAGCAAGGGTTGGAAAACCTGATTCCCGAGCTCAAATCTTCTATTGAGAAGGGGATCAAGTTTGCCAATCAGTAACTGGGGAACGAAAGACTGATCTCCCCATTTTGTTTGGGAAGCAAGACAGAAATTTTGCATCATTTGTCGGTGTTGTATTCGTTTTTGTGGCCGATGGCACAGGCTGTACTTGAGGAGTAGGCTTCATATGAACATCTTCTTAAATAATTATTGATCTCACACATGTAGGGTCATTGACATTGAGCTTCATTCAATTTAGACAACTTTCATTGATTTAGGATCTTTGAATTGCTGGCATGGTCATTATCTTTGCGATTTCATTTATTTGCCGTGGTTTTGGGAGCTTATTCACATCATAGAAACTCCTGAATGTCAATGATGCAACATTGATACAGGGATTAGATGGGGATGTAGTGAAGTTCCACGCGCAGTTTAAGTCCTCTAAGCTGAGGTTTACATTTTTCAGTGATGACGTCGGCCTTCTTGCCATGGTCAAGTTCACGAGCTCAGTTGAAGAATACAGACGAAAACGTGACATGCTTCGTGTTAAGATTAGATAGAAAACCGGTGGTAATTTAAGGAGAGTTTTGTAAGATACCGTAAAAAAGAAAAAAATGGGCATGTCATTTCTCAAAATGTAGATAAACCTTACCGATAGCATCCACTAAAGTCGATCTTGATATTTGAAATGACCTTATTTGAATATTTTTATGAGCTTTTCTAGGGATGTGACCAAGTTCTTGTGGCAAAAGTATGAAGAAGGATTAACTAATTGGCCATTTCTTCGATGTCCTGGATCCTCACTTTCCTTTTGTCTTGACTTCGTTTGGTAAGATGCATGGTCAATAAAAAATTCTAGGATCCAAACTTTCACATACTCTACGGAATATATAAATCATAAAATACATCCTAGAAGGTTCAAACGTCAAAGTATATAAAAAAGTTGACAAATCCCCTTGCCACCATGTGCGGTTCCCTAAATGTTTTGCAAGCTCGAGGAGATCCGGCATCAACGGCCGAAAAAGGGTTAGTCTCAGATAGATCACGAGTTAAGATCGTTTCATCAATCTGGACAGAAGATATTGCTTTCTTTTTGGATTCTAGGAATGGGCTCGAAGCATCAGTCCTACAAAAACTCATCTTCATCTAAGCTGCTCTGCTTCAGACACTCTGCACTAGCTCTTATCTTCACCTCCTTGTTTCTCTTCTTGGTGCCTTTTAGGCGCGGTCTGGAGCCATTCTTCGGTACTGACCATACCCGCTTTAATGGAGACCTTAGAGATGCCAGGTTCCCCTGGAACCACCTTTGTTTTGGACCAGCTCTCGAGAAGCTTAAGCTTGCCGTCTTCTCCAAGACATGGCCAGTTGACGCTGCCCCCGGTGGCATGGAGCGGCACGCCGAGACTTTATATCGTGCTCTGGCTGCTAGAGGTCACGGGATCCACATATTCACCGTCCCTTCTGATAGAAAATTACACCATGATATCCACCAAGGGAGTCTCCATGTCCATTTTGTGGCCAACGATCATGGTTCGGTCAACTGTTCTTTGGCATTCGAGATATTCAATCAAGTGAATGCGAACGGACCATTTGATTATGTTCATACTGAGAGCGTCTCGCTCCCGCACTGGCGTGCAAAAATGGTAGCAAACGTGGCTGTGACTTGGCACGGGATATGGTACGAGATCATGCACTCGAAGTTGTTTCAAGAACTTCTGTCCAACCCTGGCAGCCTTCTGCCAGGGCCCATGACCGACCTCCAGGAGGCGATGCCAAGGCTCTTGGACGAGATAAGGTTCTTCCCAAGCTATACACAGCACATATGTATAAGCAACAATGCCGCTGACGTTTTGGTCAAGATCTACCAACTTCCGCTTAGGAAAGTGCATGTAATTCTTAATGGGGTCGATGAAACGAAGTTCACGCATGATCTAGTAGCCGGGGCCCGGTTCAGGAGGAGGCATGGGGTCCCAGAAAATGCAACCATTGTTATGGGAGTGGCAGGCCGGTTGGTCCGCGACAAGGGACATCCGCTTCTCTATGAGGCCTTTGCGTCCTTCACAAGGCGCCATCCCGGCGTATTTCTGCTTGTTGCTGGATCTGGTCCTTGGGGAAGAAGATATGCTGAATTGGGCCACACCGTAAAGGTTTTAGGGGCATTGGATCCTTCAGAGCTGTCTGAGTTCTATAATGCCCTCGATGTGTTTGTAAACCCCACATTGAGGCCTCAAGGACTAGATCTGACACTGATCGAAGCAATGAAATGTGGAAAGCCGGTTTTGACGCCGAACTATCCTAGCATTGTTGGGACAGTAGTTGTCAGTGAGGAATTTGGTTACACATTTTCACCCAATGTGGAGTCATTTGTTGAAGCCTTGGAGTCGGTAGTGCGAGATGGAACGAGGAAGTTACGGATCAAAGGCAAGGTCTGTGAGCAGCGTGCAGTTTTGTTGTTTACAGCGAGTAAAATGGCATCTGCTTATGAGCGATTCTTCCTTTGCATGAAAAACTCCCAATACTGCCACTATCCTCTTCCCACAGATTGTTAGGACTATTTCTGGTATATTGCAGAAGTACTCTCAGCCATTGAAAATTTAGGCACTGTAATACCATGAACTTTATCCTTTATAGTTCATATGGTCCTTGAAAATTTCATGACTATTTTTTCAGTCTCCAGGTGAGTATTTGAAATCTCTAGGTTTCTACTGATGATTTCCATAGCTCAGACCTACTTTCCATGGGAACAACATAGTGTTAGTGGCTCCTTAGGAGAGACTATGCATAACATACCTCGCTAGGATCTGAAGAGTGTCCTGGAAACATGCAATTTTAACACAGTTCTATGTTTAAAACTCTCGTAATATAAAGATTTGTGCATCTGCTGATATTACTTTGCAGCTTGGGCAATGAAATTGTCATGGCATGAAGAAAGAATGTTGAGGCATTATTCTGCTTTCTACTAGGTATTTTTCCACAAGCAAGAAGATCAAGTCATAGCCTTTACTCTCCTAATCCCAATCCTCTATTCATGAATTGACAGTTCCCTACTGTTGAGGGCAAATTAGATTTACTCGCTAGCTTTGTAGGAATTCAATAAGGTGAAATGGCTTCCCTGGATTTGATTCACTGGACTTGTATTGGGATGAATTGCCCTGATGCATACGCTGCAACTAGGATGATGCAGAATCTAATTTGACAGGAACAGAACCATATGACTTAATTGACAGGAAGACTACGAAAACTAACAAAGGATTTTCTTTCTTGGAGCAGCATAAAATACTAAGCTGTTGCACTTTTACCAGTAAAAAGATTAGTTGGAAGGATCATGTCCGGAAAATTCTCTTGCCCAACTGCATATTACAGGACCGAGCATTAATGGGTTTTTTGCCAAAGGCCAAGTACTGTCCCGAATGTTTTAACTCGTCTGACATTGTTCTACATTTCACAAAGCAACTATCATCACACACTCAAGGACAGAAAACATCAACAATAACAAAGATCTTCCAACTTCATTTTTGCATTAGTGAAATATTAAGTGAATAATCTTACACTCACTTTCTTTGCACTTCAAAAAGAAATTAAGAAGCAGGCGAGGTATTCTTTACCAAAGAGAGTTTTTCTCTCTTCTTTGGGTGCCAATAGAAACTTTAGGCAGAAATATTAAGTTATTGACAAATGATTGCTAGTGATGTTGAGGATCTGGTCCTCCTGGTGACGCTCTCTGTATCTCTGCTCCCATCCTCCTCCTACTGTACTCCAACTTCGAAACACTGTAGCCTAACCTATTCAAAATCTCCTGGCGATCAATCTTCTTCTCCGTCTTCGAGAACCCAAGAGTAAACCGGACCTCTGAGCTTAACACGAGCAAATTTACAAGTAGCAGCAGCAGCAAAATGTGTGCCTTAATTAGATGAGTCATATGATAGGGTTATATCCGAAATGAATTAGAACAATCACACAGATAATCGAAAATTTAACACACGAGTTTATCCAGATTCACCCCAGAATAGGGCCACGTCCTGCAAAGGGATTGCACTATGATATTTAGGTTTTACAACCACTACCACTCGTTACAATGATCTCTCATACAAATACAATATATATAGGATTTAAAATGAGCCCAAAGTCCAAGTCTATTCAAATTCCTTTGGTCCAACAACAAATAGGTCAGCAAACTCGATGTTGTTTCGGGGGCGCTGCCCTCAAGCTCCCGCCATCTGCTCATCGGGGAGCGGAACCCCCGCCCACTGTCCGGTCAGCGGGACCCCCATGTAGGGGCGCTGCCCTCGAGCCCCCGCATTCCGTGCGCATGGGTCAAATGTCATTGGATCATACTTTTGATTTCCTTATACTCACGTGGTCGTGCCTGGCATGAGAAACGAGAGTCTCCGAAATATTCGCCAACTCCAACACCATAAAGGATGAAGACTAACAGGAATGCTAAAAGATTCATGGGTAGTTGGGTACTAAGGGGTGTCAAAAAAATTCGCGCCGGTCCGACCCCGACCCGACCCGACCCTACCCAAAAATTTAGGGTATTTTGGGGTCAGGTCTTGGTCTTTTTCGGATAGGGCCTTTTAGGAGTGGGTATTGTTGGGGTCGGGCCGGCGCAGGTCTTTTAACACCGCTACCCAAAAACACCACTGTCCCATTCCGCACCCTAATTTCCATTCCACCCTCGTTCTCTTCCGTTCCTTATCGCCTTGCTTGCTGTCATCCTCTCTCCTCTTCCTCATCCATTGCAGCATTTACTCAAACACCATCTCTACATCCGGAGGCCTCGACAGATGTGGTTCCTCAGGGGGAGATCTTCGGCGAAGATGACGGCCACGACAGAGACGCGGGCAGCGAGCTTCTAGAAGAAGAGAAAGAAGAAGTGCTAGAACCGGCCTATCGATAGCCAAGGACGGGCGAGAACGTGCCTGATCTGAGTGTGAAGGAGAAGAAAGAGCTTGCATCGTGGGTTTTCGAGGAGTAATTGTTGGGTAAGATCTTCGACAGTTGATGGGTTCTGGTTTTTTTAGTTCTAGGGAAGGGTTTCATTTGCAAAAATTAGACAATTGTTTTGGCTAGTTTAGTTTAATCCGTGTTATCGTCTGGGATTTACTTCTATGTCTGACAGTGGAAGCATTGTCGGAGTGTGATTTCATGCATCTCCACGGTTTCTTGGTCTTACAGCGTGATGTTCTTTGCCAAGTCTTTAATGCCTCGTGCAAGATTTGGTTGCCTCATATGGATCTGCTTAAGTGCATATTCGACCCCTGTGGAGACACTATTTTCAGAACACCCAGGGACTTATCTTTGTGGTCAGTAGCAATGACAAAGAGAGGATATTGGAAGCTAGGGACGAGCTTCATTGGATGTTGAGTGAGGCCAAACTCATTTCTTCCTGGTCACTGGTTTGCCTTACTTCATGCTACTAATGGCTGCGAACTAAACATGGTAATCTTTTCATGTGAAACAACTGCAGGATGAGTTGTGCAATGCAACACTGCTTGTGTTTGCGAAGATTAGTTGTGTTTTGTGCTTTAGATTACTTGTTTTACTTCCTAGATCAAATTACACAGGACATGTCCTGGTGACCTAGATGAGGTTGTCAAGCAACTGGAGTTGGTCACCGACTCACCGGATTAGTTGTTGTTGGTTAGATTGGTAGGACCATTATCATATACAGGCCCAGCATTACCAAAATGCGGGCAGAGGAGAAGAAGAAATAGGCTCGTAGGGTGTTTGTTAGAAAAGGAGCTGACCCCAATCCGCTGCTCTTGGTAAAATGAAAATCTTGGGATTCTCTTAGTTTACTCAAAAACATTATCCCTATTGCAATTTGTGGGAGCAATTTGAGAAGCTTCCTTAACATTTTGTGGTCAAATTTAGAAGAAAGGTCAACCATCAACACTTGCAGGACGTGGTCACCGTGACAGCATCGGGGTAGGATTGATTGACTTGCCGCCTCAGCTAGATTTGTTGACCCTGTAATTAGGTAGGTCTCTTTTATCCAGACCATAGTTAAGTTCCATCTTCAAAATGAACCCAAAGCTAGAATTGGTTACCTGGCAAAAAAATATCTCTTGCCTTCTATGTCTATTAGCTAGAAGCCTAGAAATAGCTAAAGTTGCATTTGGTTTCATATTTTACATTTTGAATTAACTAGTTGTGCGATTGTGAAGGCCATTGATTGATACTTTTCTTGCTAAGATGAAGTACGAGTGGAAGCGGCATTTAGAGGCTTGGAGATACAGATGTGGTTTAGACTATGAGTTATGAGGATGGATAGCCACATGACAAGATCTTTGTCAAATGGGTTGCTGAACATACTAGGGTGAAGTGCTACAGAGAACTTGGTGGCACTTCAACAATGTATCTTTTTCTTTGTAATTGTCCTTTTTAGTGGAGGAATTGTTGAAAGTGCTAGTAGGAGGATTACCCTGCTAACATTCAACTCCAATCCTTTCACCATTAGCACATAGGTCAAGTGCACATCCACTTATCCAAGCTAGCGGCCATCGATGGTAGTCACTAGCTACAAGTTTGTGGGTTGGTTTGGATACCCTAAATGTTTTCTTTATCATTGTGTTGTTGCTACAGTATGCTCTGCAAGTACTTAACATCACCTAGCCCATACCACACATGACACATTTAACTTTGCGAGTTCAGTTGATTAGTTGGTGTTTTCAGTTAATCACGCAAGGAAATGAATTTAAGCATTCATTTCCAATCTATTTGTAATAAGAATAAATGGGGAAATGCGAAGGTGAGGGTGGTGATTCCATAACTATTTGCTATTCGGGTTCACACACATTTCCAATCTATTTGCCACAAAAAAAGAGAGAGAAGAACCCGAAACCTGACCTAGGCCGACCCGACCCGACCCAACCCGTTGTAGGTCTAGGGCCGGGTCGGGTTGAGTCAAGCGCGTCACTATGGGGTTTTGGGTTGGGTCAGATATCATGGAGACTCGGCCCGACCCGACCTATTGACACTCCTATTAGGTACTGTGCTGAAGTGAATTTTAGGTAATGGTTGGTCTTTTAATTGGTGGTGTTTGGAGGTCGTGGAGACTTACAATTGTATTGGGTTATTGAATTGTTGGAGTTGAGTTGCCTAAAAAAAAATATTGCGAGAATCTTTTATTATTATTGGAGAATTGGTGACCTAGAAAGAGTACATATGAGGGTAATCCTGAGAAGAATAATGCTGCGATGACTAAGGTGATTTCCTCTTCATCTAATCAAATTACTAATAAGAAACTTGAGGGTAATGCTAACTTTCATCAATGGAAGAAAGTCGTGAAGCTTACTTTGATGGGTAGAAATCAACATAGACACTTAACTAAGTCTAAGCCCAAACATGATGTAAATTAGGATGTTGTTGATGCACGTATCCTTGGAGGTATTGGTCCAGAATATGAAATTTTTAGGTCTCAAATTATTGGTGGAAAGACCATTGCATCACTCACAGATACATTTGTTCGGATTCTTTGGGTGTCTCGTGAGACTTCTCAGGATACCACATTTGTAGTAGATGGTTTAGCTTGTGTCCCATTTTAGAACTGGTAGTGGAAGTAGGATTGATGGAGGAAACCGTGGAGGTTCTAATGGATGTGGGGGCTGAGGGGGAGGCTGAGGCACAGGAACAGGGAGACATCATGGCCAGCAAAATATTTATGGACAATCCCACCTGTCTACTGATAGCTCAAGGGCTACAAGGACTTGTCATTACTGTGGCAAACCTGGTCATATACATAAATTTTGCTACAAGTTACATGAGAGACTAGGACAGCAATAATAGTTTGCAAATATTGCATGGGGAACTGACTTTTCTCCACAATCTTTCGACGGAAAGGTAGTGGTTATGTCTGATGAAGAATTTGCGCTGTACAATTAATTTCAGACTTCACAGCCTGCTTCTTCCACTGCTACTTTGGTACAGACAGGTAATGCCGTTGCATGCCTTTCAGCTACTTCTCATCCTTGGATCATTGATTCAGGGGCTTTGATCACATGTTAGGTCTTTTAGGTATATTCTCCTCGCTCGCTCCATCTTCATCCATAGTTACCATAGCTAATGGTTAATCTACACATGTTAAAGGGATTGGCATTGCTCATCCCACTTCTTCATTGCCGTTATCCTCAGTGCTTTATCTTCCACAATTTTTATTTAATCTCATGTCTATTAGTAAACTTACTAAAAACTTTCAGTGTTAAGTAAATTTCTATCCCGATTCTTGTATTTTTCAAGATCTGGCTATGAAGAGGACAATTGGTAAAGGACGTGAGGTATGGGGGCTGTATGTGCTTGAATATGCTCCTTCCATTGCGTGCTCTAGTGTTACATCTCCACATCAGATCTGTTGTCATCTTGGTCATCCTTCTTTACATAGTTTTCAAAAGTTAGATTCCATCTTCAAGTCCATTTCTAGTTTAGAGTGTGAGTCATGTCAACTTGGCAAATTACACCGTCTCAGTTATCCATCTTGAGTCATTAAACAAGTAGCATCTCTTTTTTTGTTAATTCATTTAGATATTTGGGGTCCTTGTCATGTGGTTTCCAATTTAGGTTTTAGATACTTTGTTACCTTTATTGATGACTATTCCAGAGTCACTTGGTTATATTTAATGAAAAGTTGTTTAGAGTTGTTTTCTATATTTCGTGCATTTATATTTTGAAATTTATACTCAGTTTGGTGTGCATGTTAAATTTTGCGTTCTGATAACGTTAAGGAGTACTTTTTTGCACCCTTTTTTGACTTCATGACTTAACATGGTATGATTCAGGAATCTTCCTGTTCTAATACACAACATAATGGTGTTGCTGAAAGAAAGAATAGACATTTGTTGGAAGTTACTGGATTTATGTTATTTGAAATGAAGGTCCCTAAAACTTTTTTGGTCTGATGTTGTCCTGACTGCATGTTATCTTATTAATCGTATGCCTTCTTCTGTTTTGCGAGGTGGTATACCCTTTTCTACTTTGTTTTCAAATCAGTCACCGTTTGACTTATCATTCCGTATTTTTTGTTGTGTCTGATTTGTCCGGGATCATCGACCTTGAGTATCAAAACTTGATCCTAGGGCTATCGAATGTAAGTTTATGGGTTACTCTCGTATTCAAAAGAGATATCGGTGTTATTCTTCATCATTGAGAAAATATTTTATAACTGCTGATGTTTCATTCTTTGAATCCACTCCTTATCATGATGTTCTAATTATTATTTCTGAGTTGGATGAAGATTTACATGTGACTAAGATTCAATCAACTTCTCTAGCTGTTGAATCAGTACCTACACAGGAACCACCTTCTTTATAGGTTTGTACTTGGCGCCCTCGAGTAGCAACTGCCCCCCCTCTTCCTCCTGTCACTACTACGTCATCTTCCGTGCCAAATCCACCATTAGTTGATCCTCCTCCTGTGTCTGATCTTGATCTTCCTATTGCTCATCATAAAGATACACGTACTTGTACTCAATATTCTATTGCAAATTTTATTTCATACTCTTCTGTGTCTCCTTTCTTTTGGTGTTGTTGAACATCCTATCCCTAAGTTAGTAGCTAAGGCATTACAAAGTTCTAGCTAGAGGACAGTTATGGAAGAAGAATTAAAGGCTCTATAGGTTAATCAAACTTGGGAATTTGTACCTCTTCCCTCAGGCAAAACTGCTATTGGTTGTCGATGGGTGTATGTTGTGAAAGTCAATATTGATGATTTTCTTGCTCGCTTAAAAGCACGACTTGTTGCAAAAGGGTATGCTCAAGTGTATGGGGTTGACTATCTTGATACGTTTTCTCCTGTTGCCAAGCTTACTTATGTTCGTATTTTGATCCCTCTTGCTGCAACACATAACTAGCCCTTGTTTCACCTTGATGTTAAGAATGCTTTCTTGCATGGTAATCTTCATGAAGAAGTTTATATGGAGCAATCTCCGGGGTTTGTTGCTCAGGGGGAGTCTCGAGGACTGGTTTGCGAATTAAAAAGTCTTTGTATGGTTTGAAGCAATCTCTACGAGCGTGGTTTGGAAGATTTTCTGAGGCTATACTTTCTTATGGACTATCTAGATATGGCAATGATCCACTCTTTCTTTTATAAGCAATCAGGGGGAGGCTAGCTGTTCTTGACTGTGTATGTTGATAATATTATCATCACGGGAGATGATTTAATTGGTATAGCTAAAGTAAAAATCTGTCTTCATTAACAGTTTCAAACTAAAAGACTTAGGGAAATTGAAATATTTCCTAGGGATTGAGGTGGCACAGTCACGGAAAGATATTGTTCTATCACAGCGAAAATATGTCCTGGATTTGCTCACTGAGATAGGTATGTTGGGATCACAGCCTCTTGATTCACCCATGGAACAAGGGGTTAAACTGGTTGCTGAGGGAGGAGAGATTTTTGATGATCCTGAGACATATAAAAGACTGGTAGGTAAGTTGAATTATCTCACAATTACTCGATTGGACATTGCCTTTCCAGTTAGTGTAGTAAGCCAGTTTTTGTCTTCTCCTCGTACGTCTCATTGGGATGCAATCGTTTGGATTTTGAGGTACTTGAAGAAAGCTCCAGGGAAATGAATTATTTATCAAAATCATGGTCATGGCAAAGCTGAAGGATTTTTTGATGCAGATTGGGCAGGATCTCCAAATGATAGGAAATCAACCATCGACTATTGTACCCTGGTTGGAGGAAATCTAGCATCATGGAAGAGTAAGAAACAGAATGTTGTTGTCCACTCCAGTGATGAGTCAGAATATAAAGCCATGGCACAGATGACATGTGAATTAGTATGGATTTAGTAGTTGTTAATTGAGTTAGGTTTTAAAGCTTCAGTTCCTTTGTCTCTATGGTGTGATAATAAAGCTGCAGTCCATATAGCTTCCAACCCTGTGTTTCATGAGAGAACAAAACACATTGATGTTGACTATCATTTTATTCAAGAAAAGCTGCATGGTAGAGTGATTCTTTCCGATCATATTAGAATCGATGAACAACTTGCAGGCATTTTCACTAAACCTCTGGGTAATTGAAGGATAGAATTTATTTGTAATAAGTTGGGTATGATTAATATCTATGCTCCAACTTGAGAGGGAGTGTTAGAAGTATGTTGATACCTAAGGGCGGTCGCGACAAAGTATAAAGGGTAAATTGGTCTTTAGGACTCTTAGGGTTATTTTGTTGGGTTATTTTGTTGCTAATCACTTATGTATATATAACTTTTCTGAATAATAAAATATTAAGAATTCCTTTCACATAGTCAAATACTTTCAGCCGCCAAATGGATCCTGCTTCTGCTTTCTCATCTGCACTTAAAAGCTCAAACTCTCGTTGGAGAACTATATCACCATCCTATTTATTCTTTTGTTCTGTTGCGACCATAAAGCAAAGTGACTCTCAGAAACAAGTAAGGACAGTGCAACCTTTTAACTACAGCCAAGCCGTCGTAACCACAATCAATACTTAATGATTTCTCGGGAACCTGAAAAGGTTTTTGGTCCATGAGAAACTACAAAATAACCCATTGTGAGCTTTGCTGACTTGTCCTTTTGCATGTCTATGCTACTTGTTTTGAACTATTTATGCAAAGGCAACTAACTTTTGTGAGTCCTGCATTACAAGACGAACATATTCAAGACGTTCCATTTGCTTCTTTAGTGCAAAAGAAGGCAAAAAGAAAAGGCGAGGTGTGTCATCAAGAAACGATGTAATTTTCACTAATATTTGGCTAAAGCTCCAGGTAAAGTAACTTTCCCTGAGCCACACATGATGAAGAACATATGAATTTAATCAGATGTTAGTACTTTACACGGTGAATTACTTGACTTGACAAGCCCTTTCTCTTGATCAAATGCATGCATGTAGAGCATAATCGATCTCCAACAGACCACTGATCTATTAAGTACTTTTGTTTTTGGCGTTAAAGTTCTCTGCAACATGTGCATGTTGAATAGGCTTTGACACTGACTATATATTGCACTAACTGTCTAGTAGGTATAGTTTACATGGGACTGTAACCACCCACGCATCATCACTACTCAAGATAATGTTATAGCTTCAAAGGAGATTGTAATTGGCGATTTCTCTTGTAAAACAATGGCCACTGGCCACAAAAGTACCACAAAAGAAGAGCAATCGGCCATGATGATCACTTCACTGGAACTGATGCTTGTGCTCGGACAAAAGCTCCAGCGATAAAAGTTTGGGCTGGTGAGGCCCATTGCGCAAGATGCTGTGAGAGCTCAACCCAATACAGTATAAATGCTGTTAGAGTTAGGCCACTGTGGTTCTGATTCTCGAGTAGTTACAAATTGTCGAAACCATGCGTGGGACTGTATCGTAGCGCTAATACTCTTCATCGTTGTGGTACTAAGTTTCCAAAGTGACCGTAGAAAACTCTCTTAACTCTCTCATGGTGAATCACGAGCATTTTTAACATTAACGTGGATGTCTGCTAGCACCCCAAACACCACAAGCCGTGCGATTGTTCGTTACTAAGTCCGTTGTTCTTAAGTTCAAATTTCTGAGTTTCGTTGTAGTAATTAGATATGCCTTTAAATTTCTAAATTTCATTGTGGTAATTAGATACGCGTTATTGATCGAGAAAAAAGAAGATTGATAGGCCTTTGTTAGCACAACGTCGATCATCGATTCTATGAACCAAATGCCTTTTAATTTTACATTTTAGGGCGCGTTGGGTAGAGCATTTTCAAAGTTCTTTGGGTTTTCAAAGGCCCTTGAGCTAAAGAAGAGATGTTTGGCAACTAAATTTTAAAGGCCCCTGAGCCAAAGGTGAGCTTTATAAATGTTGAAAGCATAATTTAACTCCAAACCAGCTTTACCTTTTAGTATTATGAAAATGTTACTTCAGGACTTGAGTGAATTTTTTCCTTCCAATCTTGCCCTCACTAATATTTTTGTATTCCTATCTTGCCATCACTAAATTATTTGTATTCCAGTGTCACCTTCACCTCAAGCACACTCTTTCTCCTTCCCCTCTCTCCTCCGCCTCACCACTGCTCGACCTCACCATATCCAACTAGTCTAATACTGGACTCCACCCGCAATCACAGGCGCACCAACGAGCCCTTTTAGCCTTTATCTTCTACCTCCCGCATCGCTCATGGCTTGGGTCCGCAAGCCCGCTCCACCTAGGGTTGGTGACAGCTTTGGACCTTAAAAAAGGCCACTTACCTCGCCACCGACCCAATCAACCTCGAATCGACCTCGATCCAACATCGAGCGAGCCCAAGATTCGAGATTTAGGGCTCGAGCGACCCTAGATCCAAGATTAGATTTCGATTGAGCATGGCAATTTCGAGACTAAGGCTCATGCTCAATTTCAAGCCCTAGTTGAGTGCAACCGAGTTGGAGACTTGAGGCTTGTTGCCCTTGTCAACGGCTGTGGCGACACAAAGCAGGACAAAAGGGGAAGAATGATGATAGATGTAGAGATGGAGAGACTGATTCATGGTCGGGTCAAGATGTAGAGCCAGGGGAAGAAAGGGGGATGGCATGTTGGGCCGACGGATGGGGCGGTGAGGCTGTCCTCGGTGGGGCTTTAGCTTTTATGATCAAATGCGAATCTCTTTATTTTACTCTACCAAACACTATTTGTTTTGAGCAAATGCACCTCCAAAGTTCTCCCAAACACACGCTGAGTTGCTAGTTGTGCTATTACTTCTCGGCCTTCCTGATTAGGAACATGTAGGTTTTCTTCTTAAATTACAGTGCTAATAGGATTTCCGAAATGTGATTGATTTGGTCCAGGAGAAATTAATTAAGGACGCAAGTATTTCTCCATAAGCACCCCAATTACTAATTAATTCTTTATCAGAGAGCAAGCGAGGAACTTTTTTTTTTGGTAGCTAGCAATCAAGGTGCTTGATTGGGATCATTGTCTGTCGTTTGTGCAAAAGCAATAGCTCTCCATGATTCAAATGCCTAGTGGAAAAGACACCCACTAAGCACGAGTTGAAGAGCAAGATCACAAGAAACTTAATCTGCATTCTAGTGGAGCACCCATACAACAATCATTAATCTTGATGTTGTATGGAGATTAACCGTATAAAGACCAATATGCACCATCAATATAGTGGTGGAACCTTATTTCTTAATGCTTGTTCTTTTTTAAACTCAAGCCCTTTCTGTAAAAACAACTAGTTCCCGCCAACGTCAAGCTAACAATCAATCATCGAAATGATGTAAAGACTTGCCGAGGCGCAGTGCCAAATTGGCATTTATTCTAGTAAAAGAGGACAGACGGTGCAATTTCTCCCTAAAAAAGAGAAATAGCGACATGCAAAGTAGAAATTTGCATCCTAAGTATGCCATGTAAACCGTAAAGCTCGCCAATTCAATCTCCCTTCTTGGGTGGAACGTCCCAACCGGGGTTCAGTGATGCTGCGGATCAGGTCCTCCAGGGGCGGCCCGCTTCGAGTCGATGTTCCACTCCATCTCCTCCTTCCTCTGCACGTAACCTGTCAGGACTTGTTTCGCGATCTCCACACTTGTCCTGCCTCCACTGTTTGACAATGCCTCGGGCGTTCTTGCTTCGTTACACGAAAACGCAAGTAGAAGCATCGCAAGGCAGAGCCAGGACCTCAGTGAAGCCATCTAAGCCCAATTCAGTTTCTTCTCAGGTTAACTTGGTGAAGTGATGCACCAAGAACCGGCGTGGGGATGTATTTATATTGGTCATTATCCTGAAACTATATTCGGAGTGGAATGTGTGGATCCGCATTAAACCGATAGAGGGGCGGCTCGTTTTTTCGGTCAGTGACTCGGTGCATGCTTGTTTCCTTGTGATAAAAAAGAAAAGAGAGATTCAACGGGAAAACAACAAACAGGAGCTCTAGTTTCTTCTGAAAACCCTTATTTTCCTTGGCCTTATGCAATCTGACTTCAAAACATGATATTGAATTCAAATACCGACGTCGGTGGGAAACGGTGGATCCTCCCCGATAGCATATAATAATGCCAGGTGGCAACTTTCCGCCGCCAATCTTAGCAAAGGAGCTCTCCTCTCCACCAACCCAAGTCTAATCTCAAACTCGAAAACATGTTTTTCTTACTTTCTTGAACCTGACGGAACATATATACCCTTGCCCCTTTGGTTGGTGAGCGAGCGAATGAGGAAACTTTTTGGGTTTGACATTCACCCTCACCCATTCTTGTCTGCAATGTTTTGCCAAGTTGAAGTGGTGTGTGCTTGGTCATTGCTAATGACTCAGTAGTCATGGCCGCATTTGTCCTCACTCACCCATCATCGACGTGGTGAAGTTCAACACCCCATTATCGCCTCAAAGCATGAACAGATTTCCATCCTAAATGTTTGCTCTGAGATTCTGTCGAGATTCAGAAGAAACCCTTTTGGTTTCGCTTTCCAAAGATATGAATGACGACACCGCCGAGTTTCTTTGATTTCTTGCTCTCAGTCTTTAGACTTTCTTACCTTAAGCCGCAATCTCTTCTTCCTCGGGAAAATTGTCCAAAGAAGATCGCCGACCAATTTTGGCTCTGCGTAATAAGTTTAGGATTGTGTGGAACAATTTTCCCCATCTTCCTCCTCTCTTCTCACTTGTTGCTTTTGATAGCTCTAAATTTGGAGTCTTTATTTCCAATCGAATGAAGGAGTTTTTATTTTTCTGCGACGCCGGGGAAGAATTCTTATAAATGCTATTATTCACTAATGGAGCATTGAGAAAATGGATTGATACATAGCAATCACTCGCCACAATTCACTATTTTTTAGGGTACGAAGAAAATCACTCGCCATGTTTACAACTTATCTCATTGAAAAATAACGTGATACATCTAGAAGTGACTAGTATACGTTATTATCATTAGATTAGTAAATTCCTTTTTTTTTTGGAGTCTAAGAGATTAGTAAATTTCACAAGCGTGTTCCATGACGCAATACATGACATCATCACACATGTTTATGCCCACGCCGACCCAACGTTTTCGCTATTGTAATCTATGCACATGAATGAATGAATTATGCGGACCCAAAATGCTTTGTGAAAAGTAGTGTGTCAGGGGCAGTGTAGCTTAGACAAAAACACATTAGAGAAAACGAAAACGACAAGAGTTTTGAAAGTATTGAGAGTTTAGAGACGGAAGAACTACTCAATACATCAATAATTTCAGAGATTCAAGTCGGACGAATTGCACCTGAAAATGCTTGAAACGGCAAGCGCAACTCAAAACTTAAATCCAATTGATCACATCTGATCTCTATGTAAAGTAGAGGAACGTGAAAGCCAGAAAAGGGGAGAGGCTAAACTTTTGGCCCAAATAAAATTTCAAAGCACAGGTGAATCAAAAACCTTAATAGTTTATTGAAAAAAGTGCAATCGAGTTTTAGGACATTCAAAGAGTTGCTCCTCTAAGTTGCTCAGTGAATCCTTCTTTGTCATATTCTTTGCAGGGGTGAATGTGCCTGTTGTTGGTGGTCATGCGGGCATTACAATCCTCCCTCTGTTTTCTCAAGTACTTGCTTTTCCCTTCTTTTCATTCATTTTGAAATATAAGATAGATATTTGTCTGCAACACCTTGAGCGTATACGTAGGTAATTTGATTACTATTTCTCGCTTTATAGGCTGTACCCAAGGCCAATTTGGCCGACGAAGATATCAAGGCACCTACCAAGCGTACACAAGATGGAGGGACGGCAGTTGTGGAAGCAAAGGCCGGAAAGGGATCGGCAACATTGTCCATGGCGTAAGTGTTGAATTAGGTCATGAGATGTATAGTCTGAATATCTGAGTCGTTTTTTTTTGCTTAAACTAGAATTTTACTGCAACAACTTAGATGAGCGGTTCCGTCAGCTCTAACTATGAGATGAAGGATCTCTCTCTCTCTCTCTCTCTCTCTCTCTCTCTCTCTCCATGTTCATCTGCACAGATGCTGATGTTTTTGGCTGGTGGGTCCACCGCCACCTGGTCTCTTATTTATTTGACAAGATCAAGAAGATTCTGCATCCCTGTATTTTGCTATTTTAACTTTGGCGCGGTCTTAAAATTCATTTCGGTGGATTCAATTTGCATCTTTGGCAGGTGTGCTGGAGCATTATTTGCAGATGCTTGCCTGAAGGGCCTAAATGTTGTCCCCGATGTGGTGGAATGTTCCTTTGTGCAGTCTAGCATCACTGAACTACCTTTCTTTGCTTCTAAGGAGATTGATTCACTGTGGAAATTCTTAAAAGAGTTCTTTTTATGTCTGAGGGGACTTTCACTTGGTTTGTGTGCTTTATTAAGAATATTATTAGGGGCCTGGGATGGTCTGGTTTGTCATCTCCATCTCGCTATGGAAAGTAGAAAGTCAAGCCTGTTTGTATTCAATAAAACAAGTGCTGATATTATCTTAACACGACTAAATGGAAAAGGCTGGATATTGAAACTTGGTCTATGTTGGTTAGTGTAATGATTCGTAGCTTGAACTCTCATAAGGTCTGCATTCGAGATACGCCTACTGAAGTCTGATGTTGATGGAGCTTCATATTTAAGCACTAATATACTTTGAATTGGACCCTGAAGTCAGCTAGGCTAAGCTAGTGCAAGTACATTATGTTCATTTTTATGTGCATATCCTTTCCCTTTTCGGAACCTTATCACTTTTAGCTGATCATTCTAACTTTCATTAAAAGCATGCGCAGTGAGTTGACTATTTGGTCTTCTTTGTAGGTGAAACTTCGAAAGAATGGCGTGGAGGAAGTTTTGGAGTTGGGTCCTATGTCTGACTTTGAGAAGCAAGGGTTGGAAAGCCTGATTCCTGAGCTCAAATCTTCTATTGAGAAGGGGATCAAGTTTGCCAATCAGTAACTGGGGAACGAAAGACTGATCTCCCCATTTTTTTGGGGAAGCAAGACAGAAATTTTGCATCATTTGTCGGTGTTGTATTTGTTTTTGTGGCCAATGGCACAAGCTGTACTTGAGGAGTAGGCTTCACAGAACCATATGACTTAATTGACAGGAAGACTACGAAAACTAACAAAGGATTTTCTTTCTTGGAGCAGCATAAAGTTCTAAGCCGTTGCACTTTTACCAGTAAAAAGATTAGTTGGAAGGATCATGTCCGGAAAATTCTCTTGCCCAACTGCATATTACAGGACCGAGCATTAATGGGTTTCTTGCCAAAGGCCAAGTACTGTCCCGAATGTTTTAACTCGTCTGACATTGTTCTACATTTCACAAAGCAACTATCATCACACACTTGAGGATAGAAAACATCAACAATAACAAAAGATCTTCCAACTTCATTTTTGCATTAGTGAAATATTGAGTGAATAATCTTACACTCACTTTCTTAGCACTTCAAAAAGAAATTAAGAAGCAGGCGAGGTATTCTTTACCAAATAGAGAGTTTTTCTCTCTTCTTTGGGTGCTAATAGAAACTTTGGGCAGAAATATGAAGTTAATAACAAATGATTGCTAGTGGTGTTGAGGATCTGGTCCTCCTGGTGACGCTCTCTGTATCTCTGCTCCCATCCTCCTCCTAATGTACTCCAACTTCAAAACACTGTAGCCTAACTTATCCAAAATCTCCTGGCCATCAATCTTCTTCTCCGTCTTTGAGAACTTAAGAGGAAACAGGGCCTCTGAGCTCACCACAAGCAAAGTTACAAGTAGCAGCAGCAAAATGTGTGCCTTAATTAGACGAGCCACAGAGGATGAAGACTAGCGGGAATGCTAATGTAAAACAGCAAAACACAAGCAAATGAAGGTGGTTGCATTAAGCAGCTCGAAGTACTTGCCTGCTGGAAGCTAAATTGGCCCCAGAATTTATATAAGGAGGACTTAGGAGGGCTTTAATATTTTCAATTCTACTGAACATTACAAGACAATGATATTGAAACATCAGCATATGCAGAATATTGTCTTCATTGTAAAAGTTGGATCTTTCTACTTTCTTGAATCAGCACATACTTTAATGCACAGAGCAATTGTCTTCACTCTGACGAGTGAGGCTTATTTGGATTGTGTGATAAATGCACGGACCAATATCTTTCAGGTCAACTACTTTCAGCCGCCAAATGGATCCCGCGTCTGCTTTCTCATCAGCACTTAAAAGCTCAAACTCTCGTTGGAGAACCAGATCACCATCCTATTTGTTATTTTGTTCTGTTGTGACTATCAAGCAAAGTGACTTTCAGGAACAACACGTAAGGACAGCAACCTGTAACTACAGCCAAGCCGTCGTATCCACAATCAATGCTTAATGATTATCAGGCGCCTGAAAAGGTTTTTGGTCCATGAGAAACTCCAAAATAGCCACGCCCATTGTGAGCTTTGCTGACTTGTCCTTTTGCATGTCCATGCTACTTGTTTTGGACTATCTATGCAAAGGCAACTAACCTTTGTAAGTCCTTCATTACAAGACGAACATATTCAAGACATTCCATTTGCTTCTTTAGTGCAAAAGAAGGCAAAAAGAAAAGGCGAGGCGCGTAGTCAAGAAACGATGAAATTTTCACTAATATTTCGCTAAAGCTCCAGATAAAGTAACTTTCCCCGAGTCAACATGATGAAGAACATATGAATTTAATCAGATGTTACTACTTTACACGGTGAATTACTTGACTTGACTAGCCCTTTCTCTTGAACAAATGCATGCATGTAGAGCATAATGGATCTTCAACAGACCACTGATCTATTAACTACTTTTGTTTTTGGCGTTAAAGTTCTCTGCAACACGTTCCTGTTGAATAGGCTTTGAAACTGACTGCATTGCACTAACTGTCTAGTACGTATAGTCTACATGGGACTACAACAAAGCTCGCATCATCATTACTCAAGATAATATTATAGCTTCAAAGGAGATTGTAATTGGCGATTCCTCTCGTAAAACAACGGCCACTGGCCACAAAAATACCACAAAAGAAGAGCAAAACAGGCCACGATGATCTTCACCCAAAAAAAAAAAAAAACAGGCCACGATGATCCCTTCACTGGAACTGATGCTTGTGCTCGGACAAAAGCTCCAACGATAAAAGTTTGGGCCGGTGAGGCCCATTGCACTAGATCTATGAGAGCTCAACCCAATACGGTATAAATGCTGTTAGAGTTAGGCCACTTGGTTCTGATCCTCGAGTAGTTACAAATTGTCGAAACTATGTGTGGGACTGTACTGTAGCGCTAATACTCTTCATCGTTGAGGTGCCAAGTTTCCAAAGTGACCGTAGAAAACTCTCTTAACTCTCTCATGGTGAATCACGCGCATTTTTAACATCAACATCGATGTCTCCTAGCACCCGAAACACCACAAGCCGTGCGATTGTTCGTTACTAAGTCCGTTGTTCTTAAGTTCAAATTTCTAAGTTTCGTTGTGCTAATTAGATACGCCTTTAAATTTCTAAATTTCGTTGTGGTAATTAGATACGCGTTATTGATCGAGAAAAAAGAAGATTGATAGGCTTTTGTTAGCACAGCGTCGATCATCGATTCTATGAACCAAATGCCTTTTAATTTTACGTTTTAGGGTACGTTGGGTAGAGCATTTTCAAAGTTCTTTGGGTTTTCAAAGGCCCTTGTGCCAAAGAGGAGATGTTTGGCAACTAAATTTTAAAGGCCCTTGAGCCAAAGGTGAGCTTTACAAATGCTGAAAGTATAATGCAACTCCAAACCAGCTTTACCTTTCAATATTATGAAAATGCTACTTCAGGGCTTTAGTGAATTTTTCCTTCCAATCTTGCCCTCACTAATATTTTTGTATTCCTATCTTGCCGTCACTAAATTATTTGTATTCGAGTGTCACCCTCACCTCACGCACGCTCTATCTCCTTCCCCTCTCTCCTCCGTCTCGCCACCGCTTGACCTCATCACATCCGACTAGTCCAATTACTGGACTCCACCCGCAGTCACCGGCACACCAACGAGCCCTTTTAGCCTTTGTCTTCTACTTACCGCATCGCTTGTGGCTTGGGTCCACGAGCCCGCTTTGCCTAGGGTTTGGTGACAGCCTTGGACCTCAAAAAAACCACTTACCTCATCACCGACCCAATCCACCTCCAATCGACCTTGAATTGACCTTGATCCAACACCAAGCGAGCCCGAGATTCTAGATTTCGGGCTCAAGTGACCCTAGATCCAATATTAGATTTCGATCGAGCATGGCAAGTTCGAGACTAAGGCTCGTGCTCAATTTCAAGCCCTAATAGACGGCGTCAAGCAAGCCCTAGTTAAGCACAACCGAGTTGGAGACTCGAGGCTCGTTGCCCTTGTCAACGGCTGTGGCGACATGAAGCAGAACAAAGGGGAAGAATGATGATAGATGCAGAGCTGGAGAGACTGATTCATGGCCGGGTCAAGACATAGAGCCAGGGGAAGAGAGGGTGATGGCGTGTTGGGCCGACGGATGGAGCGGTGAGGCTGTCCTCGGTGGGGCTTTCGCTTTTATGATCAAACACGAATCTCTTTATTTTAATCTACCAAACACTATTTGTTTTGAGCAAATACACCCCCAAAGTTCTCCCAAACACACGCTGAGTCGCTAGTTGTGCTATTACTTCTCGGCCTTCCTGGTTAGGAACATGTAGGTTTTCTTCTTAATTTACGGTGCTAATAGGATTTCCGAAATGTGGTTGATTTGGTCCAGGAGAAATTAATTAAGGACGCAAGTATTTCTCCATAAGTACCCCAATTACCAATTAATTCTTTATCGGAGAGCAAGCAAGGAACTTTTTTTTTGGTCGCTAGCAAGCAAGGTACTTGATTGGAATCATTGTCTGTCGTTTGTGCAAAACCAATAGCTCTCCGTGATTCAAGTGCCTAGTGGAAAAGTACATCCACTAATCACGAGTTGAAGAGCAAGATCACAAGAAACTTAATCTGCATTCTAGTGGAGCACCCATATAACAATCATTAATCTTGATGTTGTACGGAGATTAACCACATAAAGACCAATATGCACCATCAATATAATAGTGGAACCTTATTTCTTAATGCTTGTTCTTTCTTAAACTCAAGCCCTTTCTGTTAAAAACAACTTAACAATCAATCATCGAAATGATGAAAAGACTTGCCGAGGCGCAGTGCCAAATTGGCATTTATTCTAGTAAAAGAGGACAGACGGTGCAATTTCTCCCTAAAAAAGAGAAATAGCGACATGCAAAGTACAAATTTGCATCCTAAGTATGCCATGTAAACCGTAAAGCTCGCCAATTCAATCTCCCTTCTTGGGTGGAACGTCCCAACCGGGGTTCAGTGATGCTGCGGATCAGGTCCTCCAGGGGCGGCCCGCTTCGAGTCGATGTTCCACTCCATCTCCTCCTTCCTCTGCACGTAACCTGTCAGGACTTGTTTCGCGATCTCCACACTTGTCCTGCCTCCACTGTTTGACAATGCCTTGGGCGTTCTTGCTTCGTTACACGAAAACGCAAGCAGAAGCATCGCAAGGCAGAGCCAGGACCTCAGTGAAGCCATCTAAGCCCAATTCAGTTTCTTCTCAGGTTAACTTGGTGAAGTGATGCACCAAGAACCGGCGTGGGGATGTATTTATATTGGCCATTATCCTGATACTATATTCGGAGTGGAATGTGTGGATCCGCATGAAACCGATAGAGGGGCGGCACTTTTTTGGGTCAGTGACTCGGTGCATGCTTGTTTCCTTGTGATAAAAAAGAAAAGAGAGAGATTCAACGGGTAAACAACAATCAGTAGCTCTAGTTTCTTCTGAAAAACCTTATTTCCCTTGGCCTTATGCAATCTGACTTCAAAACATGATATTGAATTCAAATACCGACGTCGGTGGGAAGGAAACGGTGGATCCTCCCCGATAGCATATAATAATGCCAGGTGGCGACTTTCCGCTGCCAATCTTAGCAAAGGAGCTCTCCTCTCCACCAACCCAAGTCTAATCTCAAACTCGAAAACATGTTTTTCTTACTTTCTTGAACCTGACGGAACATATATACCCTTGCCCCTTTGGTTGGTGAGCGAGCGAATGAGGAAGCTTTTTGGGTTTGACATTCACCCTCACCCATTCTTGTCTGTAATGTTTTGCCAAGTTGAAGTGGTGTGTGCTTAGTCATTGCTAATGACTCAGTAGTCATGGCCGCATTTGTCCTCACTCACCCATCATCGACGTGGTAAAGGTCAACACCCCATTATCGCCTCGAAGCATGAACAGATTTCCATCCTAAATGTTTGCTCTGAGATTCTGTCGAGATTCAGAAGAAACCCTTTTGGTTTCGCTTTCCAAAGATATGAATGATGACACCGCCGAGTTTCTTTGATTTCTTGCTCTCAGTCTTTAGACTTTCTTACCTTAAGCCGCCATCTCTTCTTCCTCGGGAAAATTGTCCAAAGAAGGTAGCCGACCAATTTTGGCTCTGTGTAATAGGTTTAGGATTGTGTGGAACAATTTTCCCCATCTTCCTCCTCTCTTCTCACTTGTTACTTTTGATAGCTCTAAATTTAGAGTCTTTATTTCCAATCGAATGAAGGAGTTTTTATTTTTCTGCGATGCCGGGGAAGAATTCTTATAAATGCTATTATTCACTAATGGAGCATTGAGAAAATGGATTGATACATAGCAATCACTCGCCACAATTCACTATTTTTTAGGGTACGAAGAAAATCACTCACCATGTTTACAACTTATCTCATTGAAAAATAACGTGATACATCTAGAAGTGACTAGTATACGTTATTATCATTAGATTAGTAAATTCCTTTTTTTTTTGGAGTCTAATAGATTAGTAAATTTCACAAGCGTGTTCCATGATGCAATACATGACATCATCACACATGTTTATGCCCACGCCGACCCAACGTTTTCACTATTGTAATCTATGCACATGAATGAATGAATTATACGGACCCAAAATGCTTTGTGAAAAGTAGTGTGTCAGGAGCAGTGTAGCTTAGACAAAAACATATTAGAGGAAACAAAAATGACAAGAGTTTTGAAAGTGTCGAGAGTTTAGAGACGAAAGAACTACTCAATACGTTAGTAATTTCAGAGATTCAAGTTGCGCAAATTGCACCTGAAAACGCTTGAAACGGCACGCCTAACTCAAAACTTAAATCCAACTGATCACATCTGATCTCTATGCAAAGTACAGGAACGTGAAAGCTAGAAAACAGGAGAGGCTAAACTTTTGGCCCGAATAAAATTTCAAAGCATAGGTGAATAAAAAACCTTAAAAGTTTATCGAAAAATGTGCAAGCGAGTTTTAGAATATTCAAGAAATCCAATCTAGTCTTAGAATTTGTCGAGTTTGTGTAATCAAATCACTTCATTAAATATGTCGAATTCAGCTAATGAAACTTGCTGACATGGGTTTTTTTTTATTACTTCCCCTTTCCTCTCATACGAGGCTGTTAATGTTAACTAAGGTGTGTGGTCATGGCCAAAACAGCATTGTTTTCCCGAATTTTTATTCCTGAGCCTCAATTAAATTAGATTAAGGAGGAAGATTTCAAGAGAGGACAGAATCGTGAAGGACTTGAAGGTGGCGAAGTATGCCGCTCCAAAGTCATCATCAACGAGGGCTGGCGACCGTCACCTGTGCACAGGAGGGATCACAGGCCCACACCTCCTCGCGCGATGCTGGCTAGGTCCGGTCACGATTGGTTCATTTGAGTACCTAGGTTCTTACTCTTCCCTACAAACTGAGAAGCGGGAAGTTGAACTTAAAGCGTAGTGGTCCAAGCAAACCTTCAGGAGGTGGATGCTTTGTCTGAAGATGGCGAGCGGACGCAAATGTGGGGGCAAACCAGAAATACACCGTCACGCACGTGTTGGTGACTCCTTCGCCGGTCTGTCACGGGTTCGCTTGGATGGACGGCGGCGAACGATAGTTTCCACTGCTCACACTTGTTCTTTCTTCGTTAGTTCACGATTTTCCCTATTTTCAATTTTCAGACTCAATTCCTGCACTTTGGGTTAGTCTTCAAATTAGGAACTTTGATGCTCGTGGTTGCTGCCCATCTGGTTCCCGATCTACTCTTCCCTTTAGTCTTTATTTTAAGTTCAAGCTTGACATGATACGCTCAGAATTTGCTGCACTTGTGGGCTGGGGCCCGTCCCCAGGCTAGCGTCGCCACCCTCACATCCCCGGCAGGGATCGTTGCCACCCTCAGATCATTCTCTTCTTTATAGCTCAAGCCTCTCTCTCAATCAACACGTTTTTTTTTTCTTAATTTTTCCTTTTTCTTGAAATGTTTAGCCATTTCATCGTTTTCTTCTAAGATTTCAGCCTCTTTTTATTTTTTAATATTTCCAGCTTCTTTGTGATGTGACGCCACATCGACACCGTCCCTCTTCACAAATTTAATCAAAACAACATGCCAGGATTCTCCATTCGCCAAATAAGATAGAGTAACCAAAAAAAATTAATTACATCCATTTTAATAAATTTAAAGACTTAATTATGCTTTTTTAAAGTTTTATAACTCGATCGTAATTTCACAGCAAATTTAAAATACATAGCTTGACAACCAAGCATTTTGACTTTGAATCAACCATCAAGTTTGACCGCTAAAGCAGCCTATAGGACGGTTGACAGCTCACCAAAAAGACAATCCATAGTGATCAAATAATAATCATGGTGTGGCTGGGTCACACTCACACTGGTCCAGTTGACCAATGTCCTGATCATTATTAAATATTTGACTTTATCAACCAAACTAGAATGTTAAAGTTAGTGCGTCAAGATAAAGCACTTGGACACAGCAAACCCGATCCCTAGCGTTTTCAAAACAAGAACTGCCAAAGAAGTAATGCGACGACCCGAAAAATAGGCTAAGGTTACTACTGTCCACTAAACCAAAAGGTTCACTTATCTTCACATAATAGGATGCGATTCCTTAAAATGCTCATGAGTAATGTCCACCTCCTTTTCGGTGTTCAGTGGCATTTAAATAGGAAGAAGTTGGTCAGTCGGCTTTCCATGTACAACCAGTCAAATTTAGCCGAATAAAGAGCGTGCACTTTTGCATATAATGCATCAAAGTTCTGAGCTTTTATACAAGTTCATCATTCTTTATAATATCATCATGACGACTTCATATGACTTCCAGCATATAGAAAGAAAGACCATATATTATCATCTAGATAACAGCTCGAGAGTTGAAACCTTCAATAACACGTTCGTAAAAATGGGATATCAGCAGTATTTCGGCCCGTATATCACATCTTATGAAATGAATTGAGGATAGGTACCCCAGAGAGAGTACTTACATTCTTGGATCGAGTATGTGTACTTCAATGAGTCACGCAAGGGCGAGATTCTCACTCCAACAAGGCAAAAGGTATCAATAATTTTGGAGGTTGAGAGTCAAAAAGTATCCCTGCTCTGCCACAATTCAACCACTCATTCTCATTTAATGGAAAAATTCACTAAGTACATCCACTGAAGTGGTGATATGATGTTAATCTATCCATCAGTGGAACAAAACTCCAGTGGCCATGACTATCAATTATCGCTATAGTATTTTAAAAATGAAAATATTATTCGAATTACGAAATGTAGGTGTGTGTAGTCACTGGCAAACCTAATCGATAAAAACTGTACTATGATGGTCACGGAGCACAATTAGAATGAGAAAAGACCAAAAACGAAGACGGCAATAGTGGGAAATGGCTGTTACATCCATCAATAACTTCTACCTCTACCTAATCTTAGACTCCTCAGGACAGTATGCTGCCGAAGCTCAGTTAATGTAATATTTTCTATGTACACAGAGAAAACCTAATGGGTAAACATGAAAAGGCAAGCAATGCTGCTGAACATTCAGTTAGCACAAAGAGCTTGTAACCCATATGATGCAACCGTCTACTTACTTATAAATCTGACTGTCTGTCTAATCGGGTAGAAGTGGTAATTTGCTGATGTTGTAAGTGGAGCCATTGGTGCTCCCAAAGTCATCAAACCCATCAACTACCTCGTTGTCTGTAGAATCTCCGTCTTCGTAGCTTCCACTGTCATATGGAAGGATACGCAGAAGTATATCCGGCTCTTTACCTACTCTTTCCGATTGTAGTTGGTATTTTCTTATGAGGTCTAGCTGAAGAGACATTATGGAAGATGATCTTGGAAGTAACTCCACAGGTTCTCCTTTTGGAATGACGACCTGTTCAATTGCCACTCTTGCCTCCTGGAACAGCAATCCATGAAGAAAATAAAACGACTGTTCAGGTGCCATCCTACAACTTTCTAAGCCCCAACAATGACCAAAAGATTAACAAATTCAATTTCATTCCATGCCTCGTGCAATAGTGCACTCCATATTTTTCCTTGAATGCCTGATAATAACAGAAGAGCTGCCCTCCGAGCATGGAAATTCCTGGAGTTTTGGGTGGAAATGGTTTCTGGTTTTCTATGCTCTTCGGAATTCCAGAACCTATATACCCCATTAATGTCCCATTCCCCGCAGCTCAGATATTACAATGATGTCATATATTATGATAGATCTGCACGCCCTTGAGGAATGAAGCATTTTTTTTTATATCAAAAACATGATGTAGGATTTTGATAATAATATACTTCAATCATAAAGAGCGCGCAGATCAATTAACAGGCATGACATCATAAGATCGATCCCATTTTTTATTCTACGCTCTTCTAGTTAAAGTTGTTTAAAAGTAGACTGAAATGAGAATAAATAGTTACCTCTAGGGCGTCAGTTTTCTCCAACAACTTAGATTTGTCCTCTACTTCAGTATCCTCTGACCCATCACGATCCCTCAATAATGCCCTCACAGCGTTTGTTATTTGAACCAGTGAACTTGTCTGGTAGGAAGAAAAACGAAATTCAGGGATTAAAATTGAACTGTGAAGAATTCCTGTCAAATAAAGAAATTGCAGGCAACAACCTTCGTGACATAAATGGGAATTCCATGAGATCTAGCAGCAGCTTGAATTCCCGGATTTTTTTTGAGCTTGGACTGCAATGCAAGTAATGCATGTGCCTGGCTGATGTTATCAGTTAATTGGATAACATCTTCACCCAAATCCAGCTGTTTAATTACTTGGACTATGCTTGCTTCCGCGATCTACAATAACTGCCCACTTTGTAAGCTATGTAGCAAGAGATTTCAAAAGGAACATGATTTCTATTTCAACAATATGATCAAATCTGTTGAATAGCAGCAATATTAGCTAGAATTGATCAGTAAATCAAACAGAACATCACCAGATGCCATGATGTCGTTATCGAATTGTGTACAAATTATTATTTGCTAAAGCAAGATGGTTCAAGAGCAACAAGAACACAATATACTTTATTAGAAGAAAAATGACAATTTACAATTCTGCTAACTCGGATATTTTATTTCTAGAAAGAGAAGGTCATCCCTTAGATTATACAAGGAAATTGAGTTTTTCTTTAGAACACTTGTGGATATAGTCAGGCGTCTTCCAAGCCTACTCAGCTGAAAAAGGATTGTCCCTAAGAATCCAAGTAATTATGTTAATTGGAAAAAAAAAAGGATTACTAAGCATCTCATGGCGCAACAGTCGATCTTTATGTACAATAGCACCTGAACAGACAGAGAATCACATGACTACTATTGACAAGAGGTTCTCCAAGAAGGATGGAATACCCAAGCAATCAGCTTCAAATTTCCAAAGTGAGAGAGGTGAGACCTATTGCATTCATTAACTCAATGAGATGGATTGTTTATGTGCCTAAAAGCCACAGCTGCTTACCCCATAATTATACAAGGAAAGACGAGCCCCATCTTCTCTGAAACTCTCCCAGTTTGGAGGCAACTCAGGAGCATAGTCACTATAGCCAGCAGTTTCACCAGCCCTATCTGGAACATGGATAAAGCCAGTATCATCATTATCACTCAGGGAAGAGTAGGCGAAAGGTTCTGTCTCTGCATTTCCTCTCGAATCCTTGGCCCCCATCTTGCGAACTTCAAATTTACGTAACCGCCCTATGCCAACATCAGAGCAATCGCTGAGCAATAATGGCAGATTAGCTAAAAATTCCCATGGATATATAATAATTGGCCACAAGCAACAATTGGAACAAATTACAATTTGATTGGGAAGTTCACCTGACAAAACAGCATCCACTGTTGCCTCTAAGCTACGATGAACTCGCAACTCAGTCTTTGAGACGATCTCAACACCACAACTAAATGTTGAGGGTCCTTTCCTTTCAAGCACAGTCTTTTGGACACCCCTCCGGCTGGCTTCCTCATCCCCTAGAGTGACACTCTATAGAAAACAAACATAGTTTCTTGGCATTAGGAGAAGCAATTCCCAGAGAAGTTCCTGTGGGCGAATGCACATTGTTTTGTGAAGTAAAGTAACAAGTAATAAACATTGGCGAGACACCATCACACTAAGAAAACCTAAGCAATAGTTATTTCCCTCATTTAGCCAATTAAAAAGCTACATAAATCTAAGTAATCAAGGAGATATTGACAAAAAAAAAAGGAGATATTGACAAATTGCAACTGACATTACAAGTCTCTAACCTGAATTCCTCCGACAAGCATCTCTAGTGCAGGATTCATTATCAAATTCTCTATAGTTACACCATGGGCAGTCGCAACTAGCTGAATCCCACGTTGGGCAATCGTGCTTGCGGCCATTGCTTCAAGCTTTGTGCCAATCTCATCTATTACAATTACTTGTGGCATATGATTTTCCACTGCTTCAATTAACACCTATATAAGAAGAAGAAAGATGTCAATTATCGCAGTAAGGGTCATTCCTATATCTCCATTTGGAACCACACACAGTACTAATGAGTCATAAAAAGAGGAACTAGGTTAAGTTGTAGCTTGCAAGAGCATCTGTTAGGGAAGTTCTAAAATGAAGTAAAAGCAAGTAATCTAACTATTAAATATCAGCTCCCACCTTATGTTGCATGTCAGAGTTGGGAACTTGCATTCGCCGAGCATTGCCTATTCCTTCATGAGGTATGTCACCATCCCCACCAATCTCGTTGGAAGTGTCAACAATCATGACACGTTTTCCATAATCATTCGCAAGCATTCTAGCTATTTCCCTGAAAAGTAAAATCATCGCCACTCTACTTGAATGAGCTCTCTTGTCAACTGAGGACTTTATTATATTGTGGATGAAATTGAAGCAACATTATGCAGCAAGGCTTGACCTAAATGGCACGATTCTTGATCTATAATACAGGCAAACTGACAAAGTAGATTGATAAAGATTTTCCACAAGAATCCCCCACTCATACTTTCCTTCCAATTCATTCTTCCAAAAAAACTCTTTCCACTGACAATTCACCATGATTATTGAATGCAAAAGTTGATTCATACAGAGCAACAGTCGGTTGCGTTTGCTGAAGTTATCTTAGTAACAATCAGTAGCATTTTCCAAAGTCATCTTACCTGTGCACCAACTAAATGAAAAGTCAATGCAGCAACACTTTGTTCTTTAAATCTAGTCGACTCAAAGAAGACAGCAATAAGCAAGGAAAGTATCTATAATATGACTACTAGCTATTGGAAGGTTCAGATCGACTATTTCAAGCCACAATAAATTTTGCTACATAAGCCTGTCTGCAAGAAGATCAGCTGCATATTCCTCATTTGGAACTTTTAAAGCGAAACACTATGAATCCTAGTTGTGAGAGTAAATCAATGAACTACGATAAAGACATTATTCAAAAACCTGATAATGGTTGTTTTCCCCACCCCTGGTGGCCCAATAAGCAACAGAGAATCCCCGGTTTGAACCAAATCCCGCAGCAGAGGAGCGCTTCCTGATATTGCTCGCCCAACACGGCAAGTTAGTCCAATAATTGTTCCCTTCCGATTCCTAATACCACTAATGCGATGTAATGTTCGACTGATGCCTGCTCGATTGTCTACGGCAAAGTCGCCAACCTATCATATGAATCCATTAGTGAGCATCGAGCGCATCATTAGTTCCCTTCAAAATCAATTTAAAGACAGAGATAAAGCCACTCTAATAAATATCAGTGTATCCAAGTCATCGTGATTGATACCAGACACAACGTGCAGGAAATCGAGTGACCGAGAATTCTTCAATGTGATAAAGAAGTCATAAATCAAATTAACCATGCATGGGGTAACAATCAGTCAAGTAAGCGAATGGTGGGCCAATATTTTCCTATAACCCCTCAGACATTGTTAATTAGATTATGTGAGAAAATCTCATTAGCAAAGCTAAGCTTAAACACCCTTCCAATTTTGCCATGTTTATCAGTAATCCAGTTTGCTTATAATTTCTACCGTCCCAGCTCTACTCTGTTGATATCCTCATGAGGATCAACTGGTATCCTTCCATACCGGTTAACATTAATCGATGCCGTATTACCGGGTATAGCGCAGCGCGGCAGCTAATCAAGCGGCATCAAATCATCTAGTATTCTCTTCCGTCAACTAAACCCTAAAAGTTTTATGAAGCCTCACCTGAGACGCGGCGCGCTCGAGATCCTCATGCGTCACCGGGAGCTCCGACAGCACGAAATCGCCGGACGGGAACCGGGCCAACGGCTTCCGGCCCAAGTCCATGACCACCTCGATCAGCTGACTCCGCTCCGGATGGTCGCCGACCCTCCGCCGCATCTCCTCGGGCAGGAGGGCCAAGAGGCGGCCCAGCTCGACGTCGAAGTCATCCTCCGGCGAGCCGGGGTTCGGGGAGCCCGCGGCGGATCTCCGGTGGCCGGAAGGTCTCGGGGCGAGGCCGCGGCGGCGGCGGGGGAATGGACGGGGTGAGAAGCGGATGGGAGAGGAGGGCGGCGGGGGCGCGGGTCGGAGCGGGGATGGCCGCGGGGCGAGGTTGACGGGGAGGTGAAGTCGGAGGTGCGGAGCTGGAGAACAGCGCATCGGGGTTTTGGCGGGAAATCGGGACGAGGGAGTTTGTTCGGGGCGGTGACCGGGAATGCTGAGAGGAAGCGAAGCTCGCGCGTTGCTCCGAGTTGTGTCCCCTCTTCCTGGAGAGAAGGTAACAGCAAACGTGCAACAAGTGGCGGCTGATTTTTCAGGTTCTGAAGAAATAATGGAAGAAAAACTCACACACATATATTATATTATGTATGTAACCAAATAAGGGAATAAGACGAATTATTTTTAGGATTAATATCGCAAAAAATTTCAAATTGGTATACCTGGGATAAATTTGCTCAAGATTAATTTTTTAACTACCAAAATCTCAAATTGATATACATGTGATAAATTTAACCTAAACTAATTTTTTTAACCACCACAGTCTCTAAACTTGTACATTTGTGACAAATTTACTATTCGTTAAATTAGATTAATACTACGAAAAATTACAAGCTGGTACACCTGTACTGCAAACTATTACACCTGTTAATTATCACTTGTCATTGTCGCGACCTAAAATTTTCTCTCAGGCTAATGAATTATTAAGACTAAGCTTAACTCGGGCCCTCCCAAACCCTACCAATTCGCAACTTAGGATTTAAGTTCTTAACGTGTAAATGTTTTCATGCTTGGAGTCGCCACTAATCTATTTGTGGTAGGTCGATTAGAAACCTAAATAAAACATAGGGAGATATGTTTTATTCCTACGAACCAGAGATTCTAAGCTCGGGGACTTGATTACGCTAGATTTGGTCTAACGCCCTTTCGGTACCTTTTCTTTTAAAAAAAAATGTTTTGCATGCAGTCTGGATCCATTTTATAGCCTAATTACTAACATGTGAGGTGTTCATGCGAGTGCGCAAACCACCAAAGTAACACCCAATAATCAAAACATTAAACAAATTGCATGAATGGGAGAATCACTTACCTCGAAGCAACGTAAGCATCTGCATTGTTAGCTAGAAAATCACATCAACAATCCTAATATGATTTCTAATTAACAAGCAGTTCACTCAATATTTTTTAGGATTTTCACTTATTTAAATGAAAGCTAAGCTATATGTAATGACGTGCAAAAATTAACATGCGATTAATGCAACCTAACATGCAAACTATATGTCATGCGACGACGTGATCTAATTCTAATGACGGGCAAAATGATTTGTTTTTGGTATTTTCCAATGAAATTCGGAATAAAAAAAATGCCTAAATTAACATGCAATCTATTCTAGAAAAGATGATTGATCTATCCTAAAGTGATTCTTTTTTGGGATTTTTATTAAAATTCGAAATTATTAAATATCCTAAATAATCCACTAAGATTAAAACAATCTATAATTTAAAGTAGGAAATATGTTACCCTAAATCCCAATTTAAATCAAATAATTATCTTATTCTTTTGGATATATTTAAGATTCCCTAAGCATGCAAAATTTCTAATTTAAATCTAACTAACAAATTTTTGGATTTTCTTTATTTAAAAGGAAAACAATCAAATAAAGAAAACAATCACATTCAAACAATCCACACAATCCGCAAGATTTTTAAACTCAGATAAGGCAAAGAAATCAAACTAACAGTCATATCTATAGGGTTATAGATATCGACGGAAAGTTGATTGTTCAAATTTGGAAAGCGAATAAAATCTATTATCGTATCCAAGTGATTATGGATAAGATAACGATTTTCCGTATCGCCGCGTATCGTACCTTAGGGATAAGGTCGGATAGTCGTCCAGATACGTTGCTAAATTAGGTAAAATTCCTAATTTTGGGTATTTTCAAATATTGCGGATATCGCAAATGTTATCCTAAGATATCTAGCAATCCACCAAAGAATATCCACGAAATATTCAAACACTGAAAACTTACGAAATTAAATATTTCGAAAAATATTCTGATAATGATCTTACCTAATTTGCGGATATTTCCAAATTTGAATCACTAGGATTGCGGATCGGGATTGTGACCGGCGGTGCGTCGGGAGCGGCGACGATGCACGAGAGGCGGTGGCGACGCACGAGAGGCGGTGCGCGAGCGGTGACACGGCGGGGACAACAGCGCGGTGGTTAAGAGTGGCTCGGCTGGATCGCGGAACTATTGATTTTGCTATTGAGGTCGTCCAACACAACTGGATGTTCAGCCAGGTGCAGGGACGAATGAGACCGTAGGACAAGTACAAAACCACGCCAAAAGAAAACCTGCAAGAAAAATAAAAACCAGAACTTTGTAGGATGGATCTCGGCTGTGTGGAACCAGACACGTTGCTGCAACTTTAAGTGGCACGACCAAGGCTGGTCGTGGTGAGAAACTCGCTGGATAGACCAGCAAAAGACACCTAGCGCACAGAGATATGATCTGAAATTTTTGGTGGCCCGTTGGTGTTGTTGGCAAGGTGACGGACGGCGGCTCCTCGCAGTGGTGTTCTTGCGGTCAAGAGACTTGCAGTCATAGCCGTCCCGCTTGAAAAGTCATTGGCAAAGTTGGTGTTGTCTGTTCTTCCACTAAAGAATCCGCATGTCGTCACACGCCCAAGCTCTTCACGATCTCCTTCTCAAAAAATAATCTTTGACTTGCACTTGCTTCGGGCACACTAATCTTCTTCAGCTATGTTCTTTCTTAACTTTATTACTTCCATGTATGTGTGAGACGCCAGTGAAGGAGGCTCCAGTGTTGAGAATCATGGGCGAAACAAAGTATCGCAAGAGCTTATGAGGAGCGTCGGGGGCATCGGCTTTGCTGGAGGCTTGACCGGGCGCGGTGCCAAGGTATTGGACTGTATGAACGATGACGATCCGTCTCTGGTCGTGGACAATGGTACTGAGAAACGGATCGGCAAGGGTCTTCGCGGTGACTACTTTATCATCGTCGAGGAGTGTATGGCTTCGATGGGCAGCAGGCGACAATGGTAAGGCGGCCAAGGTCACGTCCGCAAGAGGGAGTCACGACCGTGAAGAGACTCTCGGTTGCGGAGCTTTCCTTCTCTCTCTCTCCCTCTCTCTCTCTTTCTCTAGCTGTGTGTTTCTTCTGCTCTCTCTAAAAATTCTGTTCTGAAAATTATGAGAGACAATTCGATTATGAGACCTAAATATATATTTATAGTGTAAACCTAAGTCAATTAACCGGGCTTTCTAGTCCTAATGGGCGTAGGTTTAGGCTTTAATTTAATTCTAAGTCCAAATTGGCTGAATTAATTCGGGCTTTTATTCAATTAACTTGATGGGCTAATTTAAGCTCAAATTAAGACAACCAAGCCCTTTTGCGTGTGATTTTCGGCCCATGCTTTCCGAGTGAGCCGAGTTTCGTTCGATACCCAAGCTCAATTTACATGATGAATTTTAAGCTCGCTTACCACCGTCGATCCGATGCGGAATGCAATTAATCTATATGAGCCTAAACTATATGCTATGCAATTTTAATATTTTTGTTCAGGGGTTAAAAATTTAATCCCTAATTTTCTATGCAATTAACACTAAATGATGCGCCAAAATTTAGGTGTCAACAGTCATTCAACTCAGAAATTTGACAGTAAAATTTAATGGAAACTAAAAGAGGGTAAAATTATCACAAGTGTACCAATTTAGGATTTTTTGTAGTCAAAAAATTAGTTTGAAATAAATTTGTTACTAGTGTATCAATTTGGACTTTTTCATGATAGTAACCTTTATTTTTACCATATAAAGATACAGCTAGTACCTTGCATGATAGAAATTTGCCTATGGTATATTGATAATGGCGTAAGAGTTCAAAGTTATCAATTAATGGGTTGTGACATTGTTGACACCTAAATTTCAACCGACCATTTAATAATAATTTGCATAGAAAATTAGGAATTAAATTTTAACCCTAAACAAAAATATTAAAATTGCATAGCATATAGTTTAAGTTCATATATAGGTTAGTTGCATTCCGCATCGAATTGGCAGTGGCGAGAAAACTGAAAATTCATCGCGTAAACCGAGCTCGAGCACTGGCTCATTCAAGGGATTGGGGGCCGAAATTCACAAGTCTAAAAGGCTTTGGTTATCTTAATTTGAGCTTAAATCAGTCTAAATTAATTTAGCCCATTTAGAATTAAAATAAAATTAAATGATAAAGCCTAAGTCTAAGCCCATTAGGACTAGGAAGCCCGGTCAATTAATCTAGGGTTGCAATATAAATATGTTATTATACCCTTCGTTGAAGGGGGGAGAGCTCACAAAACTTTCAGAACACACGAGAGGCCACACGATTCCACACGCGGCCACAGAAGTGAGAGAGAGGAAGCCTCGGAGGATACGCGGCCACATTGAGAAAGAAAGGAGCTGTCTTTCTTCCCGCAAGACTTCACGTGCTCAGAAACAGGGATCACACCACAGAAAACGACAAAGAGGATCCCCCACTGTACACATGTTCTGCAAAGTCAGAGGTCTTCCAACACCGCCCTAGTCATCATCTTTGCTCCGCCTCCAGATTGTGAACAGCAGCCACCAGCGCAGCATCAGTCCAGTGACCGACCTAACCACGCTCCTCATCTCCTTCGTCTGTTCTGAGCGCGCAACAGCACCACCAATTTCGCTGGCCCTCCAGTCCCCGAGGAACAGCCCAGTCCCAACCGCATCAGAATTTTTGACCAGTCCACGACGCTCCTTTGATCCAACTCAGTGTTCCTGGTGCAAAACCGGCAAGTTTCAGCCAGGACAGAAAGATTTCGGAACATCCAGGAGGCTCCAAGTGGTGATTGTGGAATTATTCAATGGCTTAGTCAAACTAAAGTCAAATTTTTGAGTGGAGATTCCTGGTGGGCTGATTCGGTGGAAAGAAGGAGACAAAGGCCAAAAGATTTAGCAAACCAGCTTTCACGCTGAGCAGCCCTACCTCGACCAATCAGCAGGCCTTGCAATGTGAGCCCAGCTCCCTGAACCACCGTCATTGCACTGTGAATTGCCACCGGCCGAGCACTACCGTCGTGCATTGCCATCCGCGGCTGAGAGTCACCGCGAGCCGAGCTGCTCCTCGCTGTCCACACTGAACACCACTGCAAGACCGTTGCCGGTCCGTCCCACCGCCGCACGTCTCGGTCCACAATGCCGATCCACGAGTCCAAATTTGGAAATATCTCAAAATTAGGTAAGGATGTTATCCAATATTTTCAGAATATTTGGTTTCTTAATTTTCGGATGTTTGAATATTTCGTGAATATTGTGTGGATAGCTAGATATCTTAGGATAATGTGTGTTATATCTGCAATATTCGAAAATGCCCAAAATTAGGAATTTTTCCTAATTTGGCAACGTATCTGGATGACTATCCGATCTTATCCATAAGGTACGATACGCGGCGATATGGAAAATCATTATCTTATCCATAATCACTTGGATACGATAATAGATTTAATTCGCTTTCCGAATTCGAATAATCGGCTCTTCGTTGATATCTATAACCCTATAGATATGACCGTTAGCTCAATTCTCTTTCCTAATTCAAATTTGATAAAAAGAATCTTGCGGATTGCGTGGATTGTTTGAACGCAATTGTTATCTTTGTTTGATTGCTTTTTTTTAATAAAAAATCTAAAAATATGTTAGTTAGGATTTAGATTAGGAGTTTTGCATGTTCAAGGAATCCTTAATATATCTAAAAGAATAAGATAATTATTTGATTTAAATTGGAATCTAGGGTAGCATATTTCCTAATTTAAATTAGAGATTATTTTAATCTTAATGGATTATTTAGGATATTCAATGATTTCGAATTTTAATAAAAATCCCAAAAAAAAGAATCACTTTAGGATAGATCAAATCATTTTCTTTAGGATAGATTGCATGTTGATTTGAGTATTTTTAATTCCGAATTTCATTGAAAAAATACAAAAAAAAAATATTTGTTCGTCATTAGAATTAGGTCACGTCGTCGCACGATATATAGTTTGCATGCTAGGTTGCATTAATTGCATGTCATTTTTGCACGTCATTGCATATAGGTTAGTTTGCATTTTAATAAAGTGCAAACACTAATGAACACCTCGAGTGCCTTGCTTTGTTAATTAGAAATCATATTAGGATTCTCTATATGATTTTCTACTAATAATGCAGATGCTTACGTTGCATTAAGGTACGTCATTCTCCTAATCTGGCAATTTATTTATTATTTTCTTGGGTGTTAAATTGGTGGTCTGCGCATCCGCATGAACACCTCTCATGTTAGTGATTAGGTAATAAAATGGATCCAGACTGCCTGCACAAACATTTTTTGAAAAGAAAAGGTACCGAAAGGGCGTTAGACTAGATCTAGCGTAATCAAGTCCCCGAGCTTAGAATTTCTGGTTCGTAAGAATAAAACATATCTCCCTATGTTTTATTTAGGTTTCTAATCGACTTACCACAAATAGATTAGTGGCGACTCCAATCATGAAAACTTTTGCATGTTAAAAACTTAAACTCTAAGTTGCGAATTGGTAGGGCTTGGGAGAGCCCGAGTTAGGTTTAGTCCTAATAATTCATTAGCCTGAGAAATTTTAGGTCGCGACAGACATTTTGCTTAATTAAGTATTATTAACTATGAGATAATATAGTTGAAAGTTGCTTTTTACGATGACAAGTTACCCCTCAAATTAAAAGTTACTTGGTATTAGTATAGATTGGTGTTAAAATTTTCATATGGAGAGTTACTCTCCATAGTAGAAATGTCAACGCTCACAAACGGAAGAGGTTTGATCTTAGGGAAACAACAAAGCAAAGAGCGACAGCACCGTTAAACAAGGGAAAACGTCTCCGAGCATTCTTCAGAGGAATTAACGGCGTTACAGAGAAGGTATGTCATCTTTACTACCGTCCTCTCAATAGTCCCCTGTCCTTTCTCAACAAAAGATAGACCAACTAGATAGGAGTAAGAAAAGAGCAAAACTAAGTTTTGAATTTGGGGCTGGTGCTACGGGGCGACGAATTGACCCACTCATCTTGAGACCTTTCAGGGCAAAAATACCGGAATTCCTATGAACTTGGAAGGGGAGTCTACTGATTGGGTTGATTTGATGAGGAGGTTCTAGAAAATGATGATTTTGACTGCCCAATAGTCTAAATTCTCGAGAGGAGAAAAAACGACTGCGTGCCCCTTGGTACAAAGCTTTGATTATCAAATTGCTTGGTCGCAAAATTGGGCAATCTCTTCTCATTCGCCGCTTGATGGCATTGTGGAAGTTGAGAGGGGAAATGTCGATCATTGATGTTGGTAATGACTTCTTTGTTGATAAATTTAATTTGGCCGAGGATGGCGAGTCAGTTTTGAATAACGAGCCTTGGATGATTTTTTATCACTACTTAACGACTCAACTTTGGATTTCTCACTTTGATCCAAATAAGGTTACTGTGAACAAAGTGGTTGCTTGGGTTTGCATTCCTTGTCTACCGATGGAGTATTTTGATGAGGGCTTTTTAATGCAGGCAACTAGATTGACCTCTCCTTGAAGGTGGATGCTACAACACTAGCCGCAGAAAGAGGAAATTTTGCACGACTATGTGTTCAAGTCAATCTCTCTCAGTCCATTGTGCCCGCGCTCACTCTTGGTGGTCGCCGATGCAAGATTGTGTATAAGGGCCTCCACTTATCTACTTCCTGTAGGTGGTTATGTTCGGCTAAGTTCGTATACCAGAAATCGAAATCAAATACGAGAAGACTAACCTGAAAGTAGCACAAAAAGTAAAGCAGAATGTTGATCCGAGCCCGACGAAATAACGTCGTGTCCTTAAGACGAATTTGGCCCCTCAATCAGTACCCGAGGATATCGGACAATCGTCTCCCAGGATAGAACGGATCTCGTTCCTCCGAAGCGGTACGCACTCGGAGGACTCCTTCGAACGCAATTTCGCAGAACAATCGCACAAGAAATGATAATGATGAAGTGAATATGCGTAAGTGTCTCGGGAAAATGTCTCTGAGAATGCAAAATGTCACGAAGTCTCTTTCCCGAACTCAACCGTTCGGTTATATGAAAGTGGCGAAAAATGAAGAGTTGCGAGAGCGCCGGCGGTTCCAAGTTCGTGAACAGTAGCAAAGGTTCGAACCGGTTCGGTTCGTGAACAGTCACGAAGGGATTCGGTTCTTCGGTTCGCCCACGTTTGTTCGGAAAAAATAAAAACCGAAGGGTGAACCCGGCGGCGGCGCGCGGGGAGTGGACTGACCTAGCTTGACGTAGGTCCTCTCTCTTCCACAAAAGTGGGGTACCCCTTGGGGCCCAAACCCATTTGTGAAGCTCAACTATTTGAACCCATCTCCCATCTCTCTTCTACCCTATGTGGGACACTTTCACCCACATACTTCTCATTCAATTCTATGGGTTTTTTGTTTGGTGCAAAAATCCCAACACTTCCATTGTGGTTGTTATGGACATCTAATTGAAGAGTGTGAAGATAATATTGTTCCGGAGGTATTTAAGCATGGAGAAAGGTAAACTAAAAATGAAACCTTTGGTACTCCAAAACAAAATGAGAAATTTGGAGATTGGATGGTGGTTCAAAAAACATGAAGGCCTCGAACTCGTTGAGATTATGGGAATAATGCTAAAGGAGATAAAACAGGTTCTTGCTTTGCTGTGTTGCTGCCCCAATCAGTGGATGAATATACAGAAAATGTGGAAGTTGAGGCTCCAGTGCTTTCTCAAGCCTTGCGTATTCATCCTGCTCCTCCTAGAATTGAGCCTCATTTGAGGGATGATGAGTTACTTGACCAATTTGCTCGGGAATATAAAACTCCTAGTCAGTGTCATTCCCAGAATACTGAAATTGGGGTTGCCAAACCAAAAAGGTTGCTACTTCGTAAAAGGGGAGACGATAATGAAAAAGGAAGGCGTGTAACTGCACCAAAAGCTGTTTCACTGCTTGACTATGAGGTATCTATTATAGTGAAACGGGAAAGGGTTGGACATCATAATGGAACTTTGCTGTCTAATGGTTACAATCAACTTAAACCTCATGACCACATATTGATTAAAGATCGTGAGGATCCTCGGGGAAGAGAGGGCGATGGCGTGCTGGGCCGACGGAGGGGGCAGTGAGGTTGTCCTTGGCGGCAGGGCTTTGCTTTTCATGATCAAAAGCGAATCTCTTTATTTTACTTTGCCAAACGCTATTTGCTTGCACCTCCAAACCTTTCCCAAACACGCGCTAAGTCCTTAGCTGGGCCATCACTTCTTGACCTTCCCAGTTAGAAAGGTGACCAGGCCATGTTAGGAACATGTAGATTTTCTTTTTAAATTGCAGTGCTGATAGGATTTTCGAAGTGTGATTGATTTATTCTAGTATTATAAATTAATTACGCAAGTATTTCTCTGCAATTACCCAATTGCCAATTAATTCTTTATTGGACAGCAAGCAAGGAACTTGACTGGGATCATTGTTTGTCGTTTGGGCAAAAGCAATAGTTCTCGATGATTCAAATATCTAGTGGAAAAGTACTCCCACTAATCATAAGTTGGAGAGCAAGACAACATGAAACTCAATCTGCATTCCAAAGGAGGACCATTTAACAATCATTAATATTGATACATATGGAGATTAACTATATAATGACCCATATGCCCCATCTACTAGAGCAGTGGAACCTTTTTTCTTTATGAAACTCAAGCCTTTTCTATTAAAAACAACTATTTACCGCCAACGTCAAGCTAGCCTACAATCAATCATCGAAATGATGTAAAGACTTGCCGAGGCACACTGTCGAATTGGCATTTATTCTAATAAAGAGGATGCAAGGTGCAACTTCTTTCTATAATAAGAAGTAGCCACATGCAAAGTACGCAACGTAAACCGTAAAGCCCTCCAATCAGTTTGCCCTTCACGAGCGGAACATCCCAAACTGGGTTCAGTGATGGTGCGGATCAGGCCCTCCAGGCGCGGCCCGCTTCGAGTCGATATGCCACTCCATCTCCTCCTCCTTTTGCATGTAACCCTTCAAGACCTGTTTCGCATTCTCCATCATTGTACTGCCTCCATCTTTTGACAATGCCTTGGGCGTTCTCGCTTCATTAGACGAGGACACCAGTAGAAAGATCACAAGGCAGAGCCAGAATCTCTGTGACGCCATTTAGCGTAACTCGGTTTCTTCTCAGATTAACTTGGTGAAGTGATGCACCAAGAATCGGGTGGGGTATATATATGGTCATTTTCCTGATACTTTATTCGAGTGGAATGGGCGCATCCCCCTCAAAACAAATAAAGGGTTGGCACGTTGCCAGTCAGGGCATGTTTATTTCCAGTGCAATCAAATAGAAAGAAAGGGATTCAATGAGAAAGCATTGAGCGTCTGTTTGTTTTGCGGAAAATATTTTTCAGAAAAACACTTTCCTCATTTTCCGGAGTTTGGTTTGTTTAGAAAAATGAGTGAATAGAATATGTTTTCCTACCAAAACTTAAATTTAGGAAAATGATTTCCTCTTTGAAAGAATTGGAAAACGTTTTTCGAAATATGACTCACTATCGGTGCTTAGACCCGAAACTATATGCTTGGACACGAAACCCCAATGTTGGTTCTCGGGTCCTAACATTCAGGACCACTTCTCGTCGACTAGGCTCGGGACCTCGGTGTCCCAGGCTCAGGCCCTCGGCACCCATGCCCGGGTCTTACTTTTGGTGCTCGTACCCGATACTCCGACACCCAAACTCTAGTCCATAAAGGCCGTGCTCGAGTCCCCCATGCTCGAGCTCTAGTCTCGACCCTCTAGCCCGGGTCCACTAAGGCAGTGCGGGGTTCCTCGACGCTCGGACTTGGATTCTTAGTTAATGGAACAGTTGTTGTTATACAAATTCTGTTTTAAAAAAATTTGAATTTTTTATTTTTTAAAATCGAATTATTTTTTTTTTATTTTTTTCTTTCTTTTTCTTCTTCCTCGGCTTGTTGTCGGCCATAGTGATAGCCGACAAGCTCGAGCCTCGCCAAATCGGGTGAGCTCGTGGCCTCTGGTGGCAGGCCTCGAGCGAGTGAACTTGCGACTCTCTAGCGGCGATCCTTGAGCTCGTTCTAGGCTGGCGAGCTTGCGGCCTTCGGCAGTGATCCTCGACCTTGGGCCTTGCTAGATTGGGCGAGCTTGAGTCTCGCTGGGATCTGGCAAGCTTGAGCCTTGCCTGCCTTGGGTGAGATTGGAGCTCGCTTATGGCCGGTCGCTGACCAAGGAAGAAGAGAAAGAAAAAATATAATAGAAAATATGAATTTTTTAATAATATTTCCCATTAGATTTTCCTTACCAAATAACAAAAAATATAATCATTTTCTTGAATAGTATTTTTCAAAAATAATATATTTTTTGTGAATCAAACGAACCTTTAATTTTCTTCTCGAAGCCCTAATCCCTTGGCCCTAGTGCTAATGCAATCCGACTCCAAAGCCATGGTATTGAATTCAAATACCGACGTCGGTGGGAAACAGTGTTTTTTCCCGATTGCATAATAATGGCAGGTGGCATCTTGGCGCCGCCAACTCACGAAAGGAGCCATCCCCCTCATCCACCGAGGCTATTCGCAAACTCAAAACATGTTTATCTTATCTTTACTTGAACGCCACGAAAGAGATATACCTCTGCGATTTTGGCTGTTGAGTGCATGAGAAAACTTTTCGTGTCTGAGATTCACGCTTGATTCTTGCCTGTAATGTTTGCCAAATTGGAGTGGTGGGTGCCAAGTCATTAGCGATGTCCGCTTTTTTGTCCTCATGCACCCATGGACCTGGTGAAGTCCAAAAAATACTCTCATTACTTTGTTGGAATGGAATGCATCCTTTGGCCAAAAGAAGAAGAAGGCATGAACCGATTTCCAACCTAAATCTTTTCTTTAAGATTATGTCGCGATTTGGCATTAGCCCCATTTTGTTTCTCCTTCAAATATATGAATTATGACATTGCCGAGTTTCTTTGATTTCCTGCTTTAATCTTTAGACTTTGTTACCGCAAGCCGCCATCTCTTTATGCTTTAAATGTTGAGTCTTTACATCTAAGATTTTGAGTGATAGGCTGGTTTGAACTTGAACCTGTTGATCATATCTGATCTCCGCAAAGTAGAGGTACATGAAACCTTACGGGGCAAACGAGAGCAACCAGAAAAGAAGAGAGGCTGAGCTCTTGGCTCAAATAATTTCAAGCGATAAAGCTAGCCAAAAATCTTAAAACTTGCCGTAAAAAATATAATCAAATCCTAAAAGTTATCGAGTTTACGTAAGCAAATTTTTTCGTTAACTCCGTCTAATTTTGCTGTGGAAACTGCTAAAGGTTCTTTTTAATGTTAATTTCTTTCTCTTACGTGGCCACTAACGTTAACTATAGGCGTGCAATCATGGCCAAAAAGATATTGCTTCCCAGAAAACTTAAAAAAATAAAAAATTCTTGAAACTTCGTCAAATTGGATTAAAAAGGACAAGGAATAAGGTCAAAAAAGAGAACAGAATGGAAAAGGACACATCGTGAAGGACTTGGCGGCGGTGCCGCCACTCCATATTCGCGGATGAGGCCGGCGATCGTTGCCACTCTTGCTGCACTTTTGAGATGGGGCCTGTTGCCTAGCAAGCGTCGCCACCATCAAGAGTCAACTATGCAAGGGTCTTCGGCCCTCAACTATAAAATAGGGTTGGCAACTTCGCCACGTAACCCAAACCTCGCTCTCTCAATCAACCTAGTTTTTTATTTTTTAAAGTTTTTAGCCATTTCTCTTTTATCTTTTAAGATTTCGGCCTATTTTCTTCTCTCTTTTGTAAGCTTTCCATGCTTTTATGTGATGTGGCGCCACTTTAATGCTGTGCCTCTTAAAAAATAATTTAAAAATATAAAGTTTGCTTTTTTTTGTTAGCCAAATTGAACGGAGAAGATATAAAGATTTGAATGCATCAATTGAACAAATTTTAAGATCTAATTGCACTAATTCCTAATTTCATGGTATACACGGGTTGACAACCAAGGCTTTTGACTTTTGACCAACCATCAAGTTGATTGCTAAAGTAGCCTATAGGAGGGTCGATAGCTCACCAAAGAACAATTATAGTGATCTATAATAGGATTAATATAACGAAAAATCTCAAATTGGTACATATGTGATAAATTTATCCAAAACTAATTTTTTTACCACCAAAGCTCTAAACTGATATATATATATGTAACAAATTTATCCCAAACTAATTTTTTGACCACAAAAAACTCTGAAATGATCTATTTGTGATAAATTTATCTTCCGTTAGTTTCCGTCAAATTGAATTAATACCACGAAAAACCATAAACTAGTACATCCGTGACAAATGAAGGGTAAAACACCAGACTGGTACACTTATCAATTACCACGTATCTTCCAACTCAACAATTTAACATTAAAATAAAAATGAAAACTAACATAAAGTAAATTTGTCACAAGTGTACCGGTTTAGAGTTTTTTATGATCAAAAAATTAAATTATAGTAAATTTGTCATGAGTGTACCAATTTGGAATTTTTGGTATTAATCCTCTATTATAATCATGGTGTGGCTAGGTCACTCTCACACTGATCTAGTCGACCGTGCCCCGACTCATTCATTAAATATTTGAGTTCATCTACCAAACTAGAAAGTTATAGTTAGTGCTTCAAGACAAAGCACTTTGTCACTGCAACCACGATCCCTAGTCTTTTCAAAACAAGAACAGCCAAAAAAAGTAATGCGACGACCCGCAAAGTAGGCAAAGGTTACTGTCCACTAAAACAAAAGGTTCATCTACTCTCGCATAATAGGATGCGATTCCTTAAAATGCTCATGAGTAATGTCCACCTCCTTTTCGGGGTTCAGTGGCATTTAAATAGGAAGAATTTGGTCAGTCGGTTTTCCATATACAACCAGCCAAATGCAGCCGAATAAAGAGTATGCACGTTTGCATATAATGCATCAAAGTTCTTTACTCTTTTACATGTTCATTATTCTTTATAATATCGTCATGACAACTTCGCATGACTTCCAGCATATAGAAAAAAAGACCATAAATTATCATCTAGATAATAGCTCGAGAGTTGAAACCTTCCATAACACATTCATAAAGATAGGATATCAGCAGTATTACGGCCGTATATCACATCTTCTTAAATAAATTGAGGATAGGCACCGCAGAGAGAGTACTTACAATCTTGGATCGAGTATGTGTACTTCGATGAGGCATGCCGGGGAGAGATTCTCGCTCCAATAAGGCAAAAGATACCGGAGGTTGAGAGTCAAAGTATCCCTGCTCTGCCACAATTCAACAACTCATTCTCATTTAATGGAAAAATTCATCAAGTACATCCAGCAAAGTGGTGATATGATGTTAGTCTATTTATCAGTGGAGAAAAACTACAGTAGCCGTGACTATTAGGATTGATTGATTTCTGATCTAGTTCGGTCCCACCTAGAAATCGGATCAAAAGGACCAATTCTCAATTTTTGGAATTGGGGATCGGACCGCTAGGTCCTAGGATTGGACTCCGGCCCGATCCGGTTCCTGAGCAGTCCAATGGAATCGGTGGAAATGGAAGCCATGGTTGAGGATATGGTTTTCGTGTTCTTTAAACAGATCTGTCTTTCTCACGCCTACATGCCATGAACAGGCCAAGCTTCGAACTCTGCCACAAGTTCAAGCGCATGAGGCTCTTTGAGCCGTCGGTGGGAGTGCTGGGCTTAGTCACCTTCTGTGTGGTCTGCTGCTTCTTTTACTTGGATTACAGGAGAGGGTACAGTAACTTCTCTGGGAGATCAGAGGGGTTCGTATGGTTGCAGGTGCACGACAATAACAACAATTGCGAAGTTAAAAGTTCGACTTTTTGGAGAGAAATGGTGATGATGGGTGCGATTTGTTAGAAGAGGCTTGGGTTTGGAATGATAGTTATCCCTTGTACGAGTCCACAGACTCCAGATTTTTGGACGATGGCTTCAGGTGCTCTGAGAGTGAACGGCCTGATTCGTTCTACACCAAGTGGATAAAAACTATAAAGCAAGGACCGAAAACAAGCCAGCAGAATTTGGAGGTAATCGATTCCATGGTGGATAGGATCCAAACCTAAAGTTTGGAACCTACCATGTTATAACCGATTTCCTATTTTTGGATCTTAGAACCTACTCTATTTTTCCTAGACCCTGTTTTAAAACCTACCATGTTTTTCCAGTCCGGTTCCAAGGTCTACACAAGAACCTTTTTTTTTTTTGTTCATTTTCAAGATTCATTTTTTCACGTAGCATCTACGTTCAAGAACGCCACCACCTACGACCACAAAGACACTAACCGAGGGCCTCCACCTATTACCATCTATGCACACGGCATGGAATAGGTGGAGACGAGATAAAACGAGAACGCGAGCGATGACATAATTCATCAAAGGAACAAAACAACACACGGGCACTCAGATTTCGCCAAAAATGAAGAACACGAGGACAAAACTAGTTTAGACATTTTGACGAACAGATGTGATGCCGAAAACGCAATAAAAAAATTGACTAAACAAGAAAATTCGACTTGTTCTCCAAGTATGATTATCAAATCAAAAATATCCAAAGTCTGATCAAACAAAACCCTAAAACTAGTTTATATATCCCCAAACCTAACCCTACTAGGATTAGTAAACATCAAAATGTAAAATTACGAAACTGCCCTTTACTAAATTAACCCATAAAAAATACTAAAAAAATAGAAAAACTCATCTAAACGACCCCGAATCACGAAAATTCATCGTTAGTCACGGCCAACCGTCGTGAATATTGATCAGCACGACGTTTCGCTTTAGCCGACCAAATTTGAGCTCAATTCGAATCGTTAACTTCAAGCCCGTCGGTTCATCTAGTCGCATAACGGGTCCACTGGTCCCCTAGGTGCATCATCCTTCCTGCTAGAGAAAGATTCGTCCTCGAATCTGCTTTGCCTTCATTGTCATCAATCTCTTCAGGATCTTCTTCCTCTTCAACGTAGTAAGGTGACAAATCTGCTACATTAAAAGTTCCGGCTACATTATACTTACCCGGCAAATCAATCTTGTAAACATTGTCACTAATTCGCTCCAAAACTCTGAAAAGGTCCATCAGCTCTAGGTTGAAGCTTGCCAAACCTACCCGCTATAAATCGTTCTTTCCTAAAGTGAATCCAAACTAGATCATCTTCCTTGAAGACGACTCTTTTCCTGCGTATATCCACGCGCTGCTTATACCTCTTATTCTCTCGAATTGCACCCTTTTCTAATAGCTCTTGCACTTGCCTCTGCATCTATTCATGCTCCTTAAAATTCATTCTGTAAGCTACCTTATTAAGAATAACAGCTCCTGGAATGAGATCTATACAATGCTGAATGTCCCTCATGGGTGGTAATCCAGATGGCAATTCCTCTGGTACGACATCAACAAACTCCTCAAGTATAGGCAGAATTTGAGTTGAAATTTTTTGACTATCAAGATTTTGCTTCATGACTACAACAGCAAAAAGCTCTAGGGCATTCACCGCCTCCTCCTGTAATTCTGATTTGGAAAGCAGATTACTTTTCCCTTCTTTTCTCAAATTTGAAGGACCTAGAGGAATGGTCCGACCATCCTTCTTGAAGGTGTACGTATTTTTGAATCCGTCATGCTGTGTTTTCCTGTCAAACTGCCAAAGTCTTCCTAACATAATATGACAAGCATCCATTGGAACTAGGTCACCCCACACTTCATCAGTACATTTCTTCCCAATCAAGAACTGCACTAAACACCTCTCGCTCACTTTTACCCCATTCCCCTTCCTAAGCCATGACAGCTTATATGGTTGAGGATGTTCAACTGTTTTCAACTCCAACTTTTCTATCATAGTAGTAGATATCACATTTTCGCAACTTCCCCCGTCAATTATCATATTACACACCTTTCCCCCCACTAGTGCACTTAGTATAAAAGATATTATGCCAGAGCCATGATTCATCATCCACCTCAGCAATATTCGAAACCCGACGCATAACTAAAGACTCGCCAGAATCGGCATAAACAATGTCCTCCTGATCTGGATCCGCATCTTCTTGCTCTCCATCAGATTCATCATAAGTTGGGTCTTCATCAAAAGTTGGATTATCTATAAGTGTCACAAACTGTCGATTCGGATAATCAGCAGCAAAATGCCTAAGTCCTTAACACTTGAAACATCGCTTGCCTGCAGCTCCTCCCCTGCTAGTTCCAGTACTACTGATGCAGGTTTAGAACTCGCATCCTTAACTGCAACTGGTGTCGAATTTGCTGCAGATGTTCCTGCTTTTCCTCGGGATTCTTTGCCTGACCAACGATTCCGAAATTTGGAATTCACGTTCTTCCTTTTACATTGACCTTCCACCTTCAAGGCTAACCTGCACACATCCTCATAGGTCTAATATTGTTGTAATTGGACAACATCAGAAATTTCATATCGCAAGCCTGCCAAATATCGAGTAATTGTTTGCTCGTCCTCCTCAGCCACATCACAATGCATCCGCAAACCATCAAACTCCTTAGTATACTGCTCGACCATTAAATCTCGTTGTTTAATGTTGTAATACTCAATAAATGCCTCCTGCCTATAATGAGTATGTAAAAATTTCTTTTGTAACAATTTCTTCATCTTATCCCAACGGTTTACTTTTGATTTTCTCCCTCTAGCACGCTGCATTCTCACATGCTCCTACCATATCGAGGCATGTTTTCGTAACCTAATAGCCACTAATTTAACTTTTTGCTCTTCAATCAGATCCTTAATATCAAATATCCTCTCTACTATATGTAACCAATCAATAAACTCATCAAGATGAGCCTTACCATTAAATTCGAAAATCTCGATCTTCATCCCGAAAATTTATGAAGAGCGCTGATTTTCAGGTCGTACTCCTCGATTCCGCCCCTAGTTCAGAACCCCAAAAGGGTTTACGTCTTCCTCTTCATCATTGGATGGATCCTCAGATTCTGCTTCTTCTTCAAATTGAACGCCCAACCTCGCCTCCGCAAGTTATCGCTCCAAATCCTGGATTCGTCTTCTTTGTTCTTCAATTTCTACGTCTCGCGGATCTCTTAGACGTGGTTGGTCGTCTACTTCAGGAACGCCTCCACGCCCCTGGCCACCACGAGCCCACCGTCCACGACCGCGATTTTGTTCAGCCATTGATTCAAGCAACCTATGCTCTGATATCAATTGATGCCGAAACGCGATAGAAAGATTGACTAAATAAGAAAATTCGACGGAAGAACAATTTGTTCTCTAAGTATGATTATCAAATAAAAAAATATCCAAAGTCTGATCAAACGAAACCCTAAAACAAGTTTATATATCCCCAAACCTAACCCTACTAGGATTAGTAAACATCAAAATGTAAAATTACGAATTTGCCCTTTACTAAATTAACCCATAAAAATACTAAAAAAATAGAAAAACCCATCTAAATGACCCAAAATCACGAAAATCCATCGTTAGTCACGGCCAATGGCCGTGTGTATTAATCAGCACGCTGTTTTGTCTCAGCCGACCAAATTTGAGCTCAATCCAAAATCGTTGACTTCAAGCCCATCGGTTCATCTAGTCACATAACGGGTCCATCGGTCCCCTAGGTGCATCAAGATGGGGTGCACCAGCTAAGAGAAAAAAAGCGAGTTGATTGGTGCACCGGCTAAGAGAGAAAAACCAAGCCGATTGAGGCTTCAACTTGTGCCGGGACTCACAACAATCAACGAACAACAACCCAAAACACCAACACACAGACGAAGGGGCCGGGACTCTCACGAACCAGACGATAACGAAGTCCGGTCCAGCGAGCCCGAAACAGGGCACGAAAAGGGGTTGATTGCAGGTCCCTACCCAGATTTGGCCAAAAAGTCACCGGAGACGAGAGACGACGAGCTAGGTTGTGTTCCTACGGCCGTGTGGCAACTGAGAAGGCGACTCGTGAAGAGAGAGATTGAGAGACAGAGAGGAGGCGCTTGCGACTTTAGTCTAAAGTGATGCTAGGGTTTTTTTTACATTAGCTCAAAACTGGTCCGATTTCTAGATGGGTTTTTACTTGGAACTGGGAATTGGACCGGTTCCAACCGATTCCCAAAAAATGAAACCAGTTCCCGGACTAGTTTAAACAAGAACCGGTTCCCGGATATGTTTTTTGGGTGGGCTAGTCCGGTTCTTGGGTAAACCCGATCCAGCTGCACAACCCCAGTAGAATCTGAAACTGAGACAAACACAAAAAAATTAAAAAAATAATCGGTTCGGTCTGATCGGTCTGATTTCCACCCTGGAACCGGGAATAGGACTGCCCATCACTGGTTTCAATTTTATGGAACCGGGACCCGGACTAGCGCCCGCGGGAACTTCCTAGAACTAGCGGTCTGGTCCGAGTAGTCTCCACTTTGGGCGGTTCCGGTTGCACACCCCTAATGACTATCAATTTGCACTATAGTATTTTAGAAATGAAAAATATTATTCGAATTAAGAAATGTAGGTGTGTGTAGTCACTGGCAAACCTAATCGATAAGAACTGTACTATGATGGTCAGGGAGCACAATTAGAATGAGAAAAGATCAGAAATGAAGACGGCAATAGTGGGAAATGGCTGTTACACCCATCAATAACTTCTACCTTTACCTGATCTTAAACTCCTCACGACAGTGCTGCAGAAACTTAGTTAATGTAATATTTTCTTTGTACAGAGAGAAAAACTAATGGTTAAACATGAAATGGCAAGCAATGCTGCAGAACATTCCGTTAGCACAAAGAGCTTGTAACCCATTTGATGCAACTGTCTACTTATAAAGACAGTCTGTCTAATCGGGTAGAAGTGGCAATTTTCTGATGTTGTAAGCGGAGCCATTGGTGCTCCCAAAGTCATCAAACCCATCAACTACCTCGTTGTCTGTAGAATCTGTGTCTTCGTAGTTTCCACTGTCATATGGAAGGATACGCAGCCGTATATCCATCTCTTCACCTACTCTTTCTGATCGTAGTTGGTATTTTCTTATGAGGTCTATCTGAAGAGACATTATGGAAGATGATCTTGGAAGTAACTCCACAGGTTCTCCTTTTGGAATGACGACCTGTTCAATGGCCACTCTTGCCTCCTGGAACAGCAATCCATGAAGAAAATAAAACGACTGTTCAGGTGCCATCCTAAAACTTTCTAAGCCCCAACAATGACCAAAGATTAACAAATTCAATTTCATTCCACGCCTCGTGTACTTTGTTTTTTTTCTTGAATGCCTGATAATAACAGGAGCTGCCCTACAAGCATGGAAGTACCCGGAGTTTTGGGTGGAAATGGTTTATGTTTTTCTATGCTCTTTCATTTGGAGGTTGTCCTGAGCCCCGCCAACTTCAGAGTTGCGGAACATATATACCCCATTAATGTCCCATTCCCCGCAGCTCAGATATTACAATGATGCAGTATATTATGATGGATCTGCACTCCCTTGAGGAATGAAGCATATCGAGTAGAAGATGGTCATTCTGTTTTGCTTACCTTCGAGGTTGTGTCTAATGGTGCCCTATTGCTTGTCTGGTCCCTTAATTCAGGTTTTGGCTTACAAGGACGATCAGGATGCTCTGACAACTGATCCTGATGAACTTATTGATTCTGAAGATAGCGAAGGACGCAGTGGAGATGAGGAAGACATATTTAGGAACCTTCTTTCGAGAGCAGGGTTTCATCTCACATGTGGAGACAATTCCTCTTACCCACAAGTCACTCTAAGAGAGAAACTTATGATGGATGCTGGCGCAATAGCGAGTTTTCTGACTGGACTTCATGTTTACCTAGATGACCCTGCTAAAGTAAAGCGCTTGCTTCGTCCGGCTAAGTTTTCGGGTTGCAGTGATGGAAAGAAGATTGGAAAGACAGATGGATCTTTTCCTAATTTGTTGAATTTGTTGATGAGTGTCGAAAGTTTTGCAGCAGGCAATTATAGATTTGCTATTAGATATCATGGCAAAATGCTGCAAGCCCTCTGAGGGAAGTTGTGAGGGTGAGTCGTCTGATACTAGCTTGAAGATCTCTCCAGATGGCAGCGGGGCTGCCAGCCTACTGGAATCAGACAGAGAAAACGCTGCAAGCACGCCGTTTCAGTTGGACGAGAGATTAGACTCTGGTTTAGATGGAAGTAGCATTTCTTCTGCTGTACGAAGCTCAGATATCAACGACTCTAATGTCTGTGGAAATTCTCCTACAGTGCAGCCTATCGATCCACCTGAATCATCTACTGGAGGTCAACAAAATTCTTGCCTTAGATACAAGGTACAGGTACTGTATTACTCTCTCTGGGATTTTATCTTTGCAGCATCATTACTTTGCATGTTGACAGCTTGGATACTTTGACTGCAGACCAATTGGCCAGAGCAGTCTGAGGAACTCCTAGGATTGATCGTCAACTCACTCAGAGCTCTAGATGGAGCAGTTCCACAAGGCTGTCCTGAGCCGAGGCGGCTGCCTCAATCGGCAAAAAAGATCAATCTTATATTGGATAAAGCTCCCAAGCATCTCCAGCGTGACCTGGTAGCGTTGGTACCCAAATTGGTGGAGCATTCGGAGCATCCAATTGCGGCTCATTTTCTTCTTGAAAGGATTCAGAAACCAGATGAGGAGCTGCAGAATGTGTCCCTATTTCATTTACCTCCCAAATTCGGAACACTACGTACATTTCGTATGTGATTTTCGGCTATGCAAATGTAATTAATGCCCTATTTCAGATTTTCGGCCTCGCCCAGATCTGGTACTAAACCAACTTACAGGATCGAACCGAAGAAAACGAAGAATTAAGAGAGAGAGAGAGCTGGCGAAACAGTTCGTGCGAACGCGAGGCTCACCAGATCGACCAGAGCGGCCGCTTTCTGGTAAGGAGAGCCATAAGCGAGGGCGTCAGAGCGGTGATTGAAACGATCTCTCCTCCGCGTGTCAATGCTCTCCCCACCGTGCAGAGGATCATTCCCATCACGAAGAGGAAGCCGAAGCCGAAAAGCCACGCGCCCGCCCAGATTTGGGTAAGGCCAGCCTAGCCCGCGGTTGCAACCCTTGCCCAGAAGGCTATTGCGCCACCCTTGACGGCCATAGTAAAAATAAATAAATGAGGAAAAGATAAAAAAAAAATAAAAATAAAAGAAAAATAAAAAAATCGAAAAAAACATGAAGGTGTTATTAAAATTGTCCACGTCAGCGCGGCTATGCCACGTATGACGGCTGGCGACCACATGGACGAATTCCGGTTAAAATCGATTCGATGAACTCAATTGACAAAATGTGAAAAGATTTAGAATTTAATTGACAAAATTGAAAGATTTATGACTGAACTAGCAAAAGTGCAATAAATTTAGACCTTTTTGGACAATGATCCCATGAGTGTTCCCGTCTATATCGTAAACAAAAAAGATCGAATCCATAGAGAGTACTCGAAGAAAACAAAGGCGAAGTAGTTGCGATTGAAATGCAGCTCATATTCCATTCCCATACGAAAGTTGAATATTCCGTGGCTTCCAGAAGGAAAGCACTTGATCCATCGCTCATTGCTTGGATATGATGTCACATGGTCTCACGTGCTACTCGAGCAAATCAGACATTGACAAAAGGATATCTGCTTCATAAAACTGGATGCACACTGTTTCTCTCGGCTGTCATGAACTCAATATGGTCTACTTTCTTCTCTTTATTTGACTGGGCAAGGAAGCAGAGAACGACTTTGAAAGCGAGCAAACTACGCCGACCCAAAAACAAAAAGAAAAAGACACAGAATGACATATTTAAGTTGATTCTCGAAGATATCCTTATCCATGATGTCTAACTAGGCTTAGTATAATATTAGTACGCGATACTTCCCCGATGTGACAGTCTAACGTAAGGCATGTCGCTAAATTTTTTCCGTCTGTTATTATTTTTAAAATAAATTCCTAATGAAAGGAGGTCATTCAATCTATTGCTTGATACCATGTTAAGTACATACCAAGTGCATATAAATATTTTTGTGAAGGATGCAATGTCTTATCATGAGTGCCGTGGACCTGTATATTTATGTGTAACCCCATTCGGTATAATAAAAGAGAGAGATGAAAAGGATGGAAACCAATTCACGAGGAAAAGTGCCAAAAAAGTCCTAAGCCTTTTGTATTTGTGCAAATTTAGTCCTAAATCTTTTTTTGGTGGCAATTCAATCCTAAACCTTTTGTATTTGTGCCAATTCATTCTTAAACCTTTTTATGGTATCAATTCAGTCATAAACTTTTTTATATTTATACTAATTCAGTCCTAAACTTTTTATCTTTATGTCAATTCAGTCCTTTCAAGGACTGAATTGATCTCAATACAAAAGGTTTACGACTGAATTGACACAGAAAAAAGTTTTGGACTAAATTGGTACCAATGTAAAAGGTTTAGGACTGAATTGGTACCAAAAAAAGGTTTAGAACTAAATTAGCACAAATACAAAAGGTTTAGGACTTTTTTGGCACTTTTCCCCCAATTTATGGGTAGGTGATCAGACAAATAAGGAGTAGCCAAGGATACCACAGAGGACTCAATTATTATTGCTGAACTCTAGTTTAATGAAGAGAGGGGGACAAAGACCAAATGAGAAAGCTCTCAAATTTCCAAAGGGTCAAACACAAACCCAATTAGAAGCCGAAGTGTGAAAAGAGGAAAAGAAAGCAATAACATGGGCGTTCCCCACCTTAAGTGCAATAATGCCCCTCTTCAATAACTCAATGATTACTTCGTTTCTCTAAGTTCATACAGATAGCGCATTGATTAGGCCTCTATTTAAGCATACCCACATTTTACTTCACCCTCAACTAGTGAGAGAGAGATCATATCAAGAACTCCAGCTCTTCACTTGATTCGTGCCCATGTCTCTGGTGGTGAGTAGCTTCGTGCCGAAGACCTGCACGGTCCATGTAATTCCAAGGCCAAAGCTCAAGTTGAAGCAGCCATGCAAACCGAGGATGTTTGTCATGTAATTATAATTCATAGCCCCCAAATTTAATTTTGCTCCGTTTCTTCAGCATCGAAATGAATTGTATAGAGCATTTTGCGTGTCATCAAGCGTGCGAAATAGCTTAGCTTCTGTCCTTTCTTTCTTTGGTTGAGAGGATTTTTTAACCTTTAACCTTGCATGTCTTTTACTTTCATCGCTTCTGAGCTCCGAAACATGCGATGTAAAGATAATTTTTTATGGAAGTCTTATATATCCTCGGGGAGCTAACTGACTCTTTTTTTCAAATAAATATTTCATGCAAATAATTATGGTTTAGGTTCTGGTTAACATTAGTGTATGGGGAGAAAGTATTTGGTGCTGCTTATCTGGGAGATAATGCATGGTTTAACAAGTTGAATCATATTTAGGAAATTATTTAGTATGAATTATTGTAACGAGAGCGGATGATAATCACATTAACACGTGATTTTTCTTCTCGGGAGAGATCAGTAGATGCAAACAAGAGCCACAGAAGCCCCCAATCAAAACAGGCAAAAGCCCTCCTCAGCATAATAACTCATCCGATGCAGCGAAGCAGGACGAGAAACAGAGCAAAGCATCAGTGCAGAAAGCTGGAGACGACAGCGAAAAAAACATTGCACAGGCACAAGCAAGAACAACTGAGGCCATTGAGTAGATTTCTGCGTGAAACAAAGAGAGCTTATGCAGAAAATCGAAGATATGGTGGAGGACAGGATCGAATCTTTATGAAGCTTGTAGTAGAGAATTAATAGAAATCTCTGTATTTGTAATATATGAATAAGTCATCGTCGAGTAGTTCAGATTGTTTATATATTACTGGTGTGGCTTTGTTGGATATGTTGTCGATCGCTAAGCTTAGTCTGATGCGTGAGAAGCGCATGTTATATGGTGTGTAATGGCCATGCAATGAAGCTTGTGGAAATAAATACTTGTTGAAGTTTGTGAAATATCAAGATTTGGGAGGAGAAAGTTGGATAAAACTTGAAATTTTCTCTCCCAAAAAAGGATTGTTTTTTATGCATATTTTATCTCCCAATCTCTCATTTTCCTCCTCCTCCATGTTCCCTAGCGAAGCCTAATTGCAGACAATGCATTCAACCACTATTTCATCAGTACGATTGTCTATAATGTAAACATAAAGATCGAATCCATAGAAATAATCGAAGAAAACAAAGGCGAAGTAGTTGCGAATGTAATGCAATTCATATTATGTTCCCATATAAAAGTTGAATATTACGGGGCTCATTGTTTGAATATGATATCCTATGGTTTCAAGTGCCAGTCGAGCATATCGAACATTGACTAAAAGATTTCTCGTTTATAAAACTGGATGCATACTCTTTCGATCAGCTGTAATGAAGTCAATACGGTCAACTTATCTTCTTTTTATTGGACTGGGCAGTGAGCAAAGGACGACTTTGAAAGCGAATAAACTACGCCTACCAAAAAACAAAAAGAAAGACAATGAAATTATCATCAGGCAATGGAACCCTGTAGTCATGTGTTAAGCCGTCGATTCTCGCAGATATCCTTTAGCCATGATGTCTAACTAGGCCTAGTATAATGTTCAAATGTGATATTTTCACCACATCATATTCTAACGTACTGCGTATCACTTCATTTTTCTGTTTGTTGGCATTTATTAAATAAATTCCGAAAGAAAGGAGGTCATTAAATTGACCGTTTGATACCATGTTAAGTACACAACAAGTCATATAAATATTTTTATGAAGAATGCAACATCTTATCATTAATGCTTTTGGTCTGTATGTTTATGTGTATGTAACCCCATTTGGTGTGACAGAGAAAAGAAAAGGATGGAAACCATTTTAAGGGTAGGTGACAAGACAAATATGATGTAGTCAAGGATACCACAGGGGGCTCAATTATTGCTGAAATCTAGTTTAATAAAGAGAGGGGACAAAGACCAAAAGAGAAAGCTCTAAAAATTTCGAAGAGTCAGACAAATTCAATTAGAATCCGAAGTGTGAAAAGAGGAAAAGAAAGCACTACACGGGGGTTCCCACCTTAGGTATAATGTTCCTCTCCATGAAGTCCATGACTGCTTGATTTCTCTAAGTTCAATAGATAGTGCATTGATTAGGCCTCTATTTAAGTATAACCACATTTTACTTCACCCTCAACTAATGAGATGGTGAGAAAGATAGGGAGATCATATCGAGAGCTTTAGCTCTTCAGTTTGATTCATGCCCATGTCTCTGGTGGTGAGTAGCTTCGTGCCAAAGACCTGCACGGTTCCTGCAATTCCAAGTGCGAATCTCAAGCTGAAGCAGCTATGCAAACAGAAGACGTTTATCATGTAATTCCAGTTCATAGCCCCCTCTAACTTAATCTTGCTCCATTCTTTGGTATCGACGAGAATTGTACAGCATTTGGCGCCTCATCAAGCATGCGAAATAGCTTTGCTTCTGTCCTTTCTTTCTGTGGTTGCGAGAAATTTTTAACCTTTAACCTGCATGTCTTTTACTTTTGTTGCTTCTGAGCTCCGAAACAGGCGACTTGCGATATATTGATAATTTTTTTGATAAAAGTCTTACGCATCCTCGGGGAGCATAAAGGACTTTTTCCATTAATAAATATTTCATGCAACATATTTTGGTTTAGATTCTGATTAGCATTAGTGGGTGGGGAGAAAGTATCTAGTGATTATCTGGGAGACAATGCATGGTTTAACAAGTTGAATCATACTTAAGAATTATTTAGTATGAATTATTGTAACGAGATCTGATGATAATGACATTAAGCACGTTATTTTCCTTCTCGGGAGAGATCAGTAGGTGCAAACGAGAGCCGCAGGAGCCCCCAATCGACAAAGGCAAGGGCCCTAAGAAGAATGACGAGCCCGAGGCAGCGACGCAGGGCGTGAAAGAGAGCAAAGCATCAGTCCAGAAAGCTGGAGATGACAGCAAGAAAAATGTGGCACGGGCACAAGTAAGAACAACTGAGGCCACTGAATAGATTTCTGCATGAAACAAAGAGAAATTTTCTGCAGAAAAGCGAAGATACGGCAGAGGATAGGATCGACTCTGTATGAAGCTTGTAGTAGAGAAATAATAGAAATCTCTGTATTTGTAATATATGAATAAGTCATTGTCGAGTAATTCAGTTTGTTTAGATATTACTGGTGTGGCTTTGTTTTATATCTCGTCGATCCCTAAGCCTAGTCTGATGCGTGAGAAGCGCATGTTATATGGTGTGTAATGGCCATGCAATGAAGCTCGGTGGAAATAAATGCTTGTTGAAGTTTGTGAAATATCAAGATTCCCTATGAAGTTTACTGTTGATATACACCCGTTGTCGTCTGGTTTCATATTTAAGTTATCAGAAACAACTATGTTGGAATTTATCAAATTCGATAAAAAAATCCATTGCGCGGATTATGGAGGATCTTTTATACTGGAATATATAGTGATTATCAAGACAAAAAGAAAAATGCATTTTTTCAATTAAATGATCCAGTTAACTACTTGTATAACGAACATTTTACCAAACTTCATAAAAAAATGTAACTTTTTCCGTGCATCTTTATAAAGGAAAGAAATGCAAAAAATGGGATGTAAGAATAAATATGATTACTGATTGGTGAAAATATAAAAACCTTTTGCGCAAAATTGTCAACAATGTTAGGACCCTTCTGTATACTTTTGCCCCCTTTAATGATACAGTGGCATCGCCATTCATGTACAGTTGTGGACTTGTAATTGAAATACAGGGAAAACTTGCACATAATGTTAAATGCCTGCTTATAACGTGAGTTGTGGTAGATACTCATGGACAGTTATCGTTTAGCAATGTTTGTTTTCTTCAATTTGCACAGAAACGAAGAACTTGCAGGATTTAAAGAGTGTATTTGTGTTTGATGTTGCTGATCGGGAGTCCCCGCACAGTCCAACTGTTAAATTCATAAAGGAACTTTTTCAATTGGAGGGTAAGTGCTGATGGATCAGTTCTGTTACCGATGCATGGTAAAGAACATGTTGCTGCAACAGTTGAGTACATTGGTGCAGTGAGAATATTGCTCATTTAGACATCCGGAGATAAGTTGTGTTTGACTGAAACTCATCTGATGGAGTATGGAAGTAAATTTTTGCCTGATTCTTGACTTTAAATCTTGCACTGTTCTTTATGTGAAAAAAATTGACAGTCAGTGTGGCATTATGGTTGGATCTCCAGAAAATTTGCTTTACAATGCTCTTTGGGTGGCACAAACTCTTTTACGAGAAGGGTATGCTACCTAAACTTCTTGTAAATATGTGAAGCAAGAATTATTAGTTTGTCCTTATTTTACTATTAACGGGAAGTTGTGTTTTTAGACTTTGGTGGTAATTTAGAACGCAACTACCGCAGATCTGCAAAGACAGCGGATAAACGCATTCTTATTTTTACTGATGAGGATGATCCTTTTGGGAATATCAAGGGTGGGGCAAAAGTGGATATGACCAGGACCACTTTCCAGCGTGCCAAAGTATCGACTGCTATTGATATGACAATTTGGTTCCTGTCATGGAATTTTCCCAATGTCCAATTTTGATTCTTATAGGATGCACAAGATCTGGGAATATCAATTGAACTTCTTCCGTGAGTCAGCTTGGCAGGGAGTTCAATATTTTGCTTTTCTATGCTGTATTCCCTTGCCACTGCCCTCTTATTTCTCACGTTGTCATTGACGACTTCCATTTCCATTGATCGCAAAAACTTATGCATTTCAGAATTTGATTGGATTGCAAGGTGAGGATCTTGCTCAATTTTTGCCTGTTGTCTGAGAGAGGTAAGCCATTTTTTCACTGCTTTCTCGTTGATTATAAGTGCATGCTAGGGGCTCTATCTCATTTCTTTTGATGGAATCTGGAGATGGTACCTTACCTTGAAATGACTTGAAGGAAATCAATTTCGGGACTCTAGTTAACTCAGGATATGGGGGAAAGTTAGCTTACTAGATAGCTTTTACTGAGATATTGGACAAGCGAATTACAATATCTATTGGTGGCTTTATCATCATTTAATGAAAATTGGGGAATTTTTGTCAGTTGAGTGTCTGGTTGATAAAAGAAAGGAGAAAAATTATCCATGAAGAAAACTTGGAAACAATATGCCGAGATCAAGATTGTGAAAATCGCCTTTTTAACTGGGATTGCTATGGCGTTTACAAAATCGTATTGTGAGATTGAATTGTGAAGTTGTAAGATTTTATAAACTATGAGAAACATCCTTAAAAATGTTAGTGGAATAATAAACTTGTGAGAAAAACTTTTATGTTATATAATAAAATAATTTTTAGAATACGTGTGGGAAAATATACAACAAAAAATCCGATATCGTAAGAATGAGCAAAATAGTCTCAAGACTTATATGAAACCTGTTTATGATTAAATCATTCTAATCTTGACTTTGATACTAACGTTTCTATTGAAAATGTTGAAATATTTGGATGCGTGGAGAATCTCTGTAGGTCGTAATCAATGATAGATCCAAAAAGTTTAAAATTGAATTCGACACCTCCACAATCTGAAATTTTCAAATGTAGCGACAATGCAATTTCTATCAAGTAAAGCCACTACGCAACCAAGACAGAGACAAGTACAGGACGTCAAATGCTAAAAAGCCGTAGCCAATAACACGTGTTGTCATAGAATGACAGGCACAAAGCTTAATGCGGCCGATAGTAAGCATACACGGTGTAAAACGTCTGGAGGAGGATAAGCAGCAAGAGGATAATGGCAGCAAAGAGAGAGAGGCATGTCCACGTACTGCTGAAACGTTCCCGGATGAGGCTTCTCCACCAGACGCTGTACTTGCTTTCGTAATACTGCTCGCCATAATCATTCGCCTTCTTGATTTCGTGGTACAAGTAGCCCAGATCGAGATCATAAATGGCCTCTCTACACCTCATAAACAGTTCCGCCACGTCCTTTTCGTCCTTTTCGCTTCCCAGATGACTGATGATCCCGTGCTTGCGGAAAATTTGAATGTCCCTGGGGCTATTGACCAAACTGTCCCAGAACATGAAGTAATTCGTGAAGAAGGGCTCGGGGTGTTTGACCCTCATTTCGTACGCAACGAAATTCAAAAGGAGAGACAAGGTGTTGTCGTTGATGGACAACGGAGGGACCCGTAGAGTGCCGTGATCGAACTCGATGTCCAGTAAGTCGTGGCCCTTCCACTTCTTGAATTGCATGCCCGCCTCTTGAAGCTCCGATGCAAAGTGTCGGACGAGGGCCCTCATACTGCCATTGGGATTCAACCGCGACTTGACTCGATTCTTTTCCTTCTTGGCGTCTTTCTCACGCACCGATTTGAGGAAGGTAGATCGGAAAACATCGAGCAGATGAGCCTTGGGTGTTTCGGTGTCCAACTTAGAGACAGCATTCTGTCCGGGTAACAGTGGGTCGAAGAAGGTGACCGCGAGTACTTCCAGCGGCACAGCTTGTTGATGATCAATGTGGTTCTTGTTGTTGATCAGCTCGTACAGTTTCTCGAGAACGAAGAATGGTAGTTGGTTCTCAAACAATAGAAGGTCGCGTCGAAGGGTTGTTAGAATCTGGGGATTGGTGAGGATCGGATCGTCCTCAATTGCCCGCGCAGGGATCTGCAATCAAAAACGACCGATGAATTAAGCTAAGACCAACAGAAGTTTGATCAATGCCTAATTTAGCGTGTATTTTAAGCTTCTAATGGAATATTCTTTTGGATCGGTCTGTTTGAAGGATACACAAGAAGTTGCAGATAGACCACAATTAATTCACTCATCCTTTACCAAAAAAAAAAATAATAATAATAATTCACTCAAAAAAGTTAAAGCTGATAAACGAAGCACATTGCTAAATATTTGAATGCCGCTCTACCTGGTTGTGGAAAAGGTCATAGTATAGGCGCAATAGTTCGACCACGAAGCAACCATCAACGACCATCGTCTGCATAGACCGGATGAGGTGGAAAAAATGAGCAGAAAACGACGGATAACAGGCCGATATTTCCCGCTTCAATATCTGCATGGCCGCCACAAGGTCATCCAAAAGCGCGGCTTTCGCAATCCGACCACCGTCATCGTATTCTTTATGTTCACGGTCATCGGACACTCTCTCCCCATCGGCGGACGTCCTCGGCATATCTCCGCCCCTTCTCCGCCGCTCTAACTTCCCTCCTAGAAGGCGGTTCAGAAACTGCAGCTTGTGCTTTTCCATCGCTTCCAGTCGAATATAAACAACATGTTCACCGCCGGAATGGAAGGGACCGATGCCTATCATTTCGGGATCGAATGCGTTGTTGTGAACTCCACGCCAGTTGCTAGGGACTCTGTCGATGGTGCGCAAACTCTCCGCATCGTGAGTGAGGCCTCGGTCGAGGCTCCGCTGCTCGATTTCGACGAGCCATTCCATAGACCGAGGCTTGTCATCCTCGCCTCGTTCCATTGTGGAGAGAATAGACATAAAGCCCAAAAGAAACAGGGAAATTCCAGGTGGAATCAAAGATTTGTGTATGAGTCGAGATGCAACTTTAATTCCTGAAGACACATAGGCAAGCGTTCGGGAGTGGAGGCATTATATGATTAATTAATGGAAAGAAAAACGCGTGGCTTCAAAAAGTAAACGCGTGGGGAGAGAGAGAGGGTTTCACACTCACACGAGCATCACGTTACCAAAAAGAATAACAAAAAAAAAAAGAGGAGCTAACTACCACGAATTTAACTTACACGGGGTCACGCTAATGTAACAGTACCGTTATTTACCACAAATAACGGTGCCACAGTGACCACAGAATCCCCTTTGTGAGGGTATTGAAAAGCAAATTCATGGGGTTTTATTATTTTAATATGGAATGACGAGATCCTGGATTATTGACTTTAGGAAATTTTTTTTAATGGCATTAAAAATGTTTTCCCTTAACATACTTTCAACAAAAAAAAATGCACAGATTATGTACACAACAAATCTACCCTCACTTTTCAAATTAAAAAAATTCTTGAACATTTACTTAAAACGATAAAATAACCCACGGTTAAGTTTTTAATCCCTGCAAATCGATGAATTCACTAGAATTCATCGATTTGGAACGCTAACTTTTGGGTAAAAGTAACTCGATTCACTAATCCTAGCTCTTTCAATATGGGGTTGCTAATTTTTTTCTATTTTCATAGTGAAACAGACAAGTTCTTGATTAAAAAACTACAAGTGTAAAATGTTTTGCAAAGGTGATGCCGTTAATAGTTATCCTACGTTTATTTTCTCTTAAAATAAAGATATTTCGATCCTTTTTTTTTTTGCGCTGATTGTGCTGATGTTAATAAGTTTATTTTTTCTATTCCCTTATTTTTATTTTGGCTGATTTTTTTCTTCTAATACAAATAAATCCCACTCACTGGGCTTGCAAACGGCCTAATTCCCTAAAAAACCCCAAACTTTACTCTTTGTCCCAATTATATCCCCAACTTTTTTTTGTCTCATAAAAAACCTCAAAGTTTTACTTTTGTCCCAAATCTACCCCGTTTACTATTCATCTAATTTTTTAATAATATTTTATATTATTTCGAATTTTTTTCTTTTTTCTTTTCTTTTCTTTTTTTTGGTTTCACCTTCAACCTCCGGCCGGTCGCCGGTCCGGCGACCGGCCAGAGGCGGGGGCCGGCGAGGTCGGCCTCGCCGGCCGCTGGCGAGGCTCGGCCCCGCCGTTGCTGGGCGAGGCCGGCCCCGCCGGCAGCTGGCGAGGCTCGGCCTCGCCGTTGCTGGGCGAGGCCGAGCCTCGCCGGATCTGGCGAGGCTCGGCCCCGCCGGCAGCTGGCGAGGTCGGCCTCGCCGTTGCAGGGCGAGGCCGAGCCTCGCCTGCTGCCGGCGGGGCCGAGCCTCGCCCGATCTGGCGAGGCTCGGCCCCGCCGTTGCTGGGCGAGGCCGAGCCTCGCCGGCTGCCGGCAGGGCCAAGCCTCGCCAGATCTGGCGAGGCTCGGCCCCGCCGGCAGCTGGCGAGGTCGGCCTCGCCCTGCAACGGCGAGGCCGACCTCGCCAGCTGCCGGCGAGGCTCGACCTCGCCAGCTGCCGGTGAGACTCGGCCTCGCCCAGCAACGGCGAGGCCGACCTCGCCAGCTGCCGGCGAGGCTCGGCCTCGCCCAGCAACGGCGAGGCCGACCTCGCCAGATCCGGCGAGGCTCGGCCTCGCCCAGCAACGGCGAGGCCGACCTCGCCAGCTGCCGGCGGGGCCGAGCCTCGCCAGATCTGGCGAGGCTTGGCCCTGCCGGCAGCCGGCGAGGCTCGGCCTCGCCCAGCAACGGCGGGGCCGAGCCTCGCTAGATCGGGCGAGGCTCGGCCCCGCCGGCAGCAGGCGAGGCTCGGCCTCGCCCTGCAACGGCGAGGCCGACCTCGCCAGCTGCCGGCGGGGCCGAGCCTCGCCAGCGGCCGGCGAGGCCGACCTCGCCGGCCCCCGCCTCTGGCCGGTCGCCGGTCCGGCGACCGGCCGGAGGTTGAAGGTGAAACCAAAAAAAAGAAAAGAAAAGAAAAAAGAAAAAAATTCGAAATAATATAAAATAATATTAAAAAATTAGATGAATAGTAAACGGGGTAGATTTGGGACAAAAGTAAAACTTTGAGGTTTTTTATGAGACAAAAAAAAGTTGGGGATATAATTGGGACAAAGAGTAAAGTTTGGGGTTTTTTAGGGAATTAGGCCCTTGCAAACCCACCATGTGGGATTTATGATTTTCCCACGGAACCGGTACACAAGTCACCCGGTTTCCTTGGGAAAATATGTGGTGCAGGACAATACCGTTACTCTCCCACGAGTAACAGTACCGTCCTGCTCCCATTTCCCTTTAATTTAACTTAAATGCGAGCTGACTTCATCCACCAAAACTTGCTGTAAATCAAGAAATTGCTATATTTATGGCAGAATTCTTTGTTCCATGCCCAAAGTTAGAGAATCTTTTCCGTGCCGGTAAATTTTAATTCGTGTTAGTCGGTGTCAAATAATTATTAGTAAAAAAGTGACTGACAATAGCTTTTTGAGTAACTTGTGATAAACTGCCAATATTTTTATAAAATCACGAACCTTTTAAGTAATTTACAATTTACCGGTGTTTATTTGTAACATCCTGAATTTTGACCCGTTATCGGGACCAATAAAGTGTATATTCATTCTCGTGTAATTTTAGTGAGTCTCGCCTGAACCTGATCAGTCTCGGGACACTAACCATATGAGAAAGGCTAAATAGGAACAGGTACGTGGACCGAGAACCCAATCGCGACTGAACGCTGATTTTGAAGAACGTTGAGGAAATATTTTGAGCCAATATAGGCCGGTCTTAGGAAAATGACTGGTTGATTTTGTCAGTAACGTACGATCGGATCGCGAGTGATTTCGCACGACCGAAAGTACATCTGACGAATGAAACCTGATTGTAATCCAAACGATCGCGACCCTGGTACTAGTGATAATTCCTCTCGTTCTCTCGAAATTTAGACCATCACGATTTGGACAATCTTAGGTCGATACGCGTAACGCCTAAACAGCCGCTCGTTAGTAAGAGACCCTAAAACTGCGAAACGAGCATATTGAGATTACAATATTGGACCCGAGTTTCGATATCAAAATCTCAAGGGTAATTACGACTATTTTGCAAGACGGACGTCAATTGGTAGTGGCCATTCGTGTTTGGGATTAAAACAGTTGAAAACGAAAGATTTGACAGAAAGTGAGAAAAAGACCATTTTGCCCCTGAGAACGCCGAGGCCGATTTCGGAGGCCGTTTGAGGTTATTTTTCGCGGCCAACGTCATTTTGGGGTATCCGAGTGTGTTTGGAATGATTCTGGACAGAAAGTGGAATTTCGGCAAAAATTGGAAAATAATATTATTTTATTCCCGGAAACTTCGCAGAGGATTTTCGAGGGCTTAGAAAGCGAATTTCGCGATTCCGACTCTGGATTAGGTATCACATGAATATTTAGGACCGGTATGAGCGAAAATTGGAATTTCAGTTCCGGACGGAAAAATGACGGAATTGCCCCTAGGCCATTTTTGATTTATTTCGAATTTTGATTTAATTTTGGAGATTAACCAAGGTTGGTTAAGGTTAACTAGGGTTGGTTAACCATGGTTAGGGGCAAATGACAATTCTACCCTTGCATTATTGGATGGGATTGAATTTGGGCCATTGGATCAAGGGCATTTTGGGCAAATAGGCTAGGATTTTGACATGTGGCATCCACTCACCCCCTCCCTTGACCACCTTTGACCTTCTCTCTCTCTCCTCAGCTCTCTCTCTCCCCGTAATTCTCTCTCTCCTCTCCCGAAATCCTCTCGGCCGCTCCCTCCTCCACCGATCAGCACCGCCAGTCCACTGTTCACGCCGGAACAGCAGGTTTCGCCGGAGCTGCTGGTCGCCGACCGCCGAGTGCCGACCCCTGGTGCCGTCCCCAGCCCAGTCGCAACCCTGCCTCCCTCTCCCGCCGCCCGTGACCGCCCGTTGCAGCCGCTCCAGCCGAGGCGCGACAAGGACGCCGTCGCCGTCGCTGGGCTCGTCCGCCTGGCCGCGCCGCCGTGCACCGCCCCGCTGACCGGCCTCACCCTCACCCTCTCTCTCTCCTGCATCCTCAGCCAACCTCCACCGAAGCTTCCCCTGTTCTGGCCGTGAGGAGGCCGTGGGCTTGCCGGAGCCGCCGTGTCCGCCGGCTTGCATTTGGAGCGCCGCCGTCGATCACGCCGCTTGTCGGTGATCGGCCGCTCGTTCCCGTCGTCTCGCGTCGTCATTAGGCGAGTAAAACCACTAATCGCTGAATTAGTCTTAATTGTGCTAGATTAGGGGCTTAATTGTGGTGATTAGAGCCTAATTAAGTGTGTTTTGTGTAATGGATGGTTAGTGGACTTAATTAGGACTAATTGCATTGGTTTAGTGGTAATTAGGAGAGGATTGGTGGGCTGAATTGGTGTGGGCTGCATGGGCTCCGAATTTTGTGTTATTTGGGCCCAAATTGGAGAATTTTAAATGGGCCCAAGTTGGATAATTTAAATGGGCCCAATTGGAATTAAATGAGCCCAATGAGAATTGAAATGGGCCCAATTGGAATTAAATGAGCCCAATGAGAAATTTAAATGGGCCTTGATGTGAATGGACTTGAATTGTGGAAGCCCATTAGAAATTAAATTGGGCCTTAGATTGAGGAATTGTTTGAAAGTGTTTGAAGCCCATTGGGAATTAATTGAGCTCTTGATTGTGAAATTCCACGCTGACTTTGATATAATTTGAGTGTGATTGTGACCGACGGGTCAGGCCTTCGGGTCGATATATAACTGTGACCGACGGGTCAGGCCTACGGGTCGAGTGTGATTATGACCGACGGGTCAGGCCTTCGGGTCGATATATAACTGTGACCGACGGGTCAGGCCTACGGGTCGAGTGTGATTGTGACCGACGGGTCAGGCCTTCGGGTCGATATATAACTGTGACCGACGGGTCAGGCCTACGGGTCGAGTGTGACTGTGACCGACGGGTCAGGCCTTCGGGTCGATTTATAATTGTGACCGACGGGTCGGGCCTTCGGGTCGAGTGATTGATGACCATTGGGTCATGGCCTTCGGGTCGATTTAATTGTCTATGAATTATATGGATATCGGAAGCCTAACCTGCAGGGCTGGAATATTGGAATCGGGCTGTGAGCCCATATGAAATTATATTGATTTAATTACTGGTTCAGTAAATTATGTATTTTATTATTTCTGGAGGTGCACGTTAGCCTAATTTAGGATTAGAGTTTTTACTTGCTGAGTTTATCTCACGGTTGTGGTGAAACCGATTTTCAGACCCCCGTCCATAGCATGCCGAGGAACGGTCCTCTTTTTGGATACCCGTACCGTATTCAGAGATCGAATAGTGTACACCCGTGTGGGGATGGAACAGCTTACGTTAGATTTCAGTCGGCAGTGTTAGTAGACGTGGGAGAAGACTTCCATCATACTCAGGAGTATGTAGCTTGGTGCCATAGGGGTACAGACGGCTTATTAGGACCCCCGATGAGGACTTTTGACGTGCCAGTAGATGTTAATGGCGTCATGATTCCCCAAATGGTGAGTGGAGAAGTCTCTGATCCTCCCGCCTCCCTTAGTGGAAGCAGCGTGGGCGATACGGTGGATGAACCTATACCCGAGGACGAGGTGCAGGGTGAGGAGCAAGTTATAGCTGACGACATTGTGGAGGAAGAAGAAGAGGAGCAGAATCTGGAAATAGTAGGCGAGAACGGTGAACCAATTGGGGAAGTGGCCGAAGTTGGATCAGATATGGAAATACTGACGGATGAAGACTCATCTGAGGAGTCCGCAGCATCATCCAACCCAGGTCGGGATCCTTAGAATAGAACGGCATGATAGGAGTTTAGATTAACCCCTCTTTTTGATGTAACTCTCCCTAGGTAGTTAGCTGACACCCTAGGCCACCGATCCTTTTTGTTTAGTGGCCTTTTGATGTGTTCCTTTTAGATTGTGAATAAATAGTTTGTATAAAGTTTTTAAAAGAGTGCTTATATGTGAGTATTTCTTTAGTATATTAATGCTTATTGCTATTCATGGTTATAATTGCATGTCTGGGTGTATATATATATATATACGTGGTTTCCGCATGTGACGTTTGTTTTTCTCTGATTTGGGTTTTGGGTCGGTGATGCAATCCTGGGAGCGTCACATTTTATTTCGACCTACTCGGATGATCATGCTTCGTAGGGTACGGGGCGTGACATTATTTGTATAACTAGTAACGCTTCAAGTATATTAATCTTTGAATTAAAAAATATCTATTCATCTTATATGAAATTATCAACCAAAATTAGATTGACTTGCCAACTTTTGTAAGATAAAGTACCGACTATTTTCGGGTTACAACTTTGATTTAAGTAACTTACCAATGTTTAATTGTATTTTTTATTAGCTTACCAACCTTTATTTCCCAACGATAGCAACTCCCTTAATTTATTAACTCCTTACAGAGATTACGGACCTCAATTGGCCTGACTCACTAACTTTATTCTACTAAAGGACACTACAAAATTTATAATTTTCGTACGGTGCTCACTTCAATTTCGTAACTTTTTTTTTAACTCGAATGCCACATTGGTGAAAAATCAACCACTTAAGTGCTTAGTCTGTCGATTAGTCTTACGTGACTTTTTAAATTTGATTTTGATTTCGACGTAGCTTTTTTAAAGGAAATTTGACTCCAACATGAACAATCTTCTATTGATGTGGCAAAAAAGGGCCAAAAGGACAATCATTTTTATCATTTTGTTCGCACAAATTGATTTGAAATTGAAACCCTAATTCTAACAAATTGGAATCCATGCAATAGATTTAGAACCGAATTAGTAATTATCCCATCTATTTGGTATAACTTCTTCGCAGCAGATTCAACTATGAAAAGGGGTGCTACTATTTTTTTAAGGTGTTTGTTAAACATCTCATAGCGGTAATACCTTCAAAATTAGAGTAGCTTAGAATACTTTTGGGAAGCTGTCTCACCTAACTTTCAAATTTGCTGGTTTGAAACATGTATTACTAAATATATAAGTTACAACATTCCACAGCACAAATATATATACTCTAACCACAACGCAAGAGATAATAGATATACATGGGCAAAAAAGGATTAAGCAGATTAACTAAGGGAGAATTAAGAAAGATCTAACTGATCAACGATAAAAAAAAAGATTAAATATAAGTTTGGAAAGCACTGGAGTTTTAAGAAATTATAATTTGAAGTATTAGACGTTTAGTTTAATTTTAATTATAATTTTTGTCACTCATTTGACAATATACCATGTAAATTTTGAGGGGCTTTTCATGCAATTTGAGGGGAAAATTTTTGTTTGGAAACATAGGGAGAGTGGAAACTAAGAAAAGGGAGGAAAAAGTTGGCTAAAACTTGAAATTTTTCACTCCCAAAAAATCAAAAAAATTTCCTATTTATTTATCTCCGTCTTTCATTTTCCGCCCTGTCCATATCCCCTGGCAAAGCCTAATTGTAGACAATGCATTCAATCATTATTTCATCAGGATGCCCGTCTATGTGGCAAACAAGAAAATCGAATTGATTGAATACTCGAAGAAACAAAGGCGATGTAGTTGCAATTGAATTGCCGTTCATATTTTAAACCCATAAAAAAAATTGAATAGCATGTGGCTTGTCAAAGAAAAAGCACTTAATATTTTTCAAATCATTCATTTTTCATGAAATAAATGCACCCTTAATCGCTCAATATTGTATGATTTCAAGTGCAAGTCAAGCATATCAAACATTGACTAAACGAAATCTGGTCAATAAAAATGGATATACATTGTTTCTCTCTGCTGTCATGAAGTCGATAAGGTCATTTTTTTTCTCTTTATTGGACTAAGCAAAGGACGACTTTGAAAGTGAGTAAACTACACCTACCATAAAGAAAGACCGTAGATGAACTATTTATTAGGCTAATTTATTACATGGGGACCCTGTAATCATGGGGTAGGCTGATAATTCTCGAAGATATCCTCAATTCACGTAATTGTTTACCTCTTACGAATTTAGTTGTGATGTTTAACTAAGCCGAGTATAATGTTAATTCGTGATACTTCCATCATGTGACATTTTAATGGACAACAAAGTACTCAATTTTTTTGTCTGTTGTTATTTTTTTAGATGAATTCTCAAAGAAAGGAGGTCATTGGATCGATTGGTTAATACCATGTCAAGTAAATATCAAGTCATATAAATATTTTTTTAAAAGGATGCAACTTCTTATCATTAGTGCTTTTGAGGTTTGACTGTTTGTTTATGTAGATGTAACCCCATTGGATGTAGCAAAAGGGACTAAGTAGAAAAGATGGAAACCATATTGTGGGGATGGTGACCAGACAAATAGGAAGTCAAGGATTCCATAGAGGGCTCGATTGTTACTAAACTCTAGTTTAATGGAGAGGGGGGCCAAGGACCATGAGAAGCTCTTCCATTTTCCAATCTAGGTTTATGGAGAGAGGGGACAAAGACCCATGAGAAGCTCTCTCATTTTCCAAGAGTCAGCACAAACCCAACCAGAAGCCAAAGTGTGAAAAGAGGAAAAGAAAGCACTAAAATTAAAAAGAGTGTTCCCCACCTCAAGTCTCCATGAACTCCATGATTGCTTGATTTCTCTGAGATGATATAAATAGGGCACTGATATGGCCTCTCTTGAAGCACACCCACAGTTTACTTAACCTCAACTTAGTGAGAGAGATATCATATAAAGAGCTCTAGCTCTTCACTTGAGTCATGCCTATGTCTCTGTTGAGGAGCTTCATGCCAAAGACCTGCGCGGTCCATGTAATTCCAACTCAAACGTTCAAGCTTATTTTTGCTCGGTAATTTTACTTCATAAGCCCCCAACTTATTTTTACTCGGTTCTTTGGTATTTTGACTAGAATTGGATACAGCATTTTGTATGTCATCAAGCATGTGAAATTCCTTAAGTTCTGGCATTTTGGATATAGCATTTTGTATGTCATCAAGCATGTGAAATTCCTTAAGTTCTGGCATTTTGTTTTGGTTGCGAGAATCTTTAACCTTTTCACCTGTTTGCCTTTTACTTTTGTTTTTGCTGAGTTCCGAAACATACATTTTGAGATATCATGATAATTTTTGAAAAAAAAATTGAAATTGAGATTTTTTACGACGCTATAGAAAGGACAAGTGAGTATTTATAACCTTGGGGTTTGTGTTAACTTGGTAAGCATAACTGACATTCTTTTGGTATTTCTTATAATCAATTTTGGTTTAGACTCTGATTAGCATTAAGCATGTGAGGAAAAATTATGTAATGTATATATAAATATAGATAAATTATGAAATGTGTATATATATATATATATAGCTCTACTCACGATTACACCACACTTAACACCTAGATATGTGTTGGAAAAATTGGGTTTGTTGCTCTTCCTTTAAATGTTTTTAGTTTTCCTCAACCGTGGAAATACTCCAAATGGCAAATTATGCAATTTTTTACGTTTCAAATTAACTCCTCTTATGACCAAAAACAAAAATTAACTCCTCATTTCTGACCAAAAAAATTAAATCCTCGTCGTCTTCGCTTCTTTACATGCTTCTGTTTATTTTCTATTTTCGACTGATCATCACTTTAGAGGTCGTAAGCTGTAAACTGATTTGATGTAATGACATTGACTTACGTGATTTTTCTTTAGATCGGCAGATGCAAAGTAGAGCCCCAAATCAAACCAGGCAAAGGCGGTCCTCAAACTAATGAGGTGCCCGAGTTGGCGACGCAAAACATGAAAGAGAGCAGCGCATCAGTCGAGAATGCCGGAGACGACAGCAACAAAAACATTGCACTGTCACAAGCAAGAAAAACTGAGGCGACTGAGTAAATTTCTGCGTGAAACAAAGGAAACGTCTCTGCAGAAAAGTGGAGATATGGAGGAGGATTCTCTTAAAGAATCGAAATAATAAAAACCTCTCTTCATTGTAACATATGAAGAAGTAGTCGTCGAGAGTAGTTTAGTTTTGTTTTAGATATGACTCGTGTGGCTTTGTTTTATATCTCATCCATCACTAAGCTTAGTCCAGTGCACAAGAAGTGCTTTCATATGAAAATTTGTCGAAATATATAGATTTTCATATAAAGTTTACTGTTGATAGACACCTATTATCCTCTAGTTTCATATTATAAGTTATCCCCTAAGCAATCCGTTGTTTTGCGAAAACCATTTTCCGGGTTTCTCGGCATTTTATTCCCTTAGGAAAATAAGTCAATGGAAAATCTATACTTAAATCCAGGAAAATAATTTCTTTTTTAAAAAATCGAAAATTATTTTTCAAAATATAACTAAATATCAGCACTTTGGTCCGAAATTCTAAGTTATCCCTCAGTCCCGTGAGTCTCTTCACTTGCGCATTCAGATTCATCTTTTTTGTGAATAGACATTATGCCAAAAAGAATCTATGACGATATCAGAAAGAAATGAGGTATTATTGTTGATGGGTTTGGTTTTTTTATTTGGCAAAATAGTTGAATCTGCGTCCTCGCCAAACGGTAGTGTGGTTCCAGAACAGAAGAGCGAGGACGAAGTTGAAGCAGATTGCGAGTACCTGAAGTGGTGCTACGAGACGCTGACGGAGGAGAACCGGAGGCTTCAGGAGCTCCGGGCACTTGAGAACTCCTAGCCCTTTTACATGCAGCTCCCTGCCACCACTGTCGCCATGTGCCCATCAACAATAATCTAAACTTTCTGACTCTCATGACGAGCTGTGGATTTATAGCAACAATAAGTGATATCAAAGTTGGGTTAAGCTGTCTTATGCACTTTTCTCGGGGAAAATTACCAAAAAAGTCCTAAACTTATTGCGTTTGTACCAATCCATTCATAAACCTTTCTATTTGATTAATTTAGTCATAAATCTTTTTACAATTTGTGAATTTAATCATAAATCTTTCAATTGTGCCAATTAAGTCATAAACTTTTTTAATGATTTGTCAATTTAGTCATTGCGTCTAATTTTGGTTGGAAATCGCCGACGTTGTGGTTCAGTCACCGCTAGTCTTCCTACCTGACTCAACCAGCGTTGTGAACAATTTTTGTAATTTTTGTTGGATTTTCTGAATGTTTTCCTTTTTCCTTTTTTTTTTCTTATTTCCCTCCGCCAGTCGCCAGCTACTGGCAAGGTGAGGCCTGGGATACCCTCGTTGGCCTCTAGCAAGGACTGGGTGAGGCTGCCCCTTGCCATACCTAGCGAGGGGATCCTTACCTAGCCCTCATCGGTGGTCGGCTACCAGAAGGGGGAAATGGCGAAAAAAGAAAAAAGAGAAAGCAAAGAAAAAATAAAAAAAGGAAAAAGGGAAAAAAATCAGAAAATTACAAAAATCGTCCAAGTCAATGTCTGTCGTGCTATTTAGGATGACCGGCATTGACTGGATCACTGTATTAGCGATTTTCAGCCAAAATTAGCTGGAACGACTAAATTGGTAAATCGTTAAAAAATTTATGACTCAATTGGAATAATTAAAGCTTTAAGAGAACCGAGGTGGCCCCAAAGAGAAGATGTGTTTTTGATTTGAATGTATCACATATCATGCATGAAGCGATCCCCTCAGCTTTATTTTGATTCCTTTTGTCGTATTAAAGATTATGAGTCACTTAACCATGCCTTTGACAATTCAAAGTCTTTATCCTTTGCTTGTCATTCAAGACAAACCCTTCTTTAAAGTTTTCCATCCTTAGCAAAGGAAAATCAAGTAATTTAAACTTTCCGACTATCATGACAAGCCATGGATCTATAGCAATAGTAAGTGATGTCCAAGCTGGGTTAAACTGTCTAATTAGGGCTATTCTAAGGAAAAATTACCAAAAAAAAAAGTCATAGACATATTGCATTCGTGTTAATTTAGTCCTAATCCTAAACCTTTTGATAATTTTTCAATTTAGTCCTAAATCTTTCAATTATGTTAATTGAGTCATAAACCTTTTTTTACAATTTGCCAATTTAGTCTTAATTTTTTTGTTGATTTGCCTATTTAGTCCTTCCGGTAAATTTTGATCGAAAATCACTGATGTGGTGGTCCAGTCAATGCCAATCATCCTACATTTCACGGCCGGTACTAATGTGGACCATTTTTGTAATTTTTTTTAGATTTTTGAATTTTTTTCCCTTTTTTTCTTTCCTTTCTCTTTTTTCCTTTTTCCTTGTTTCCCTCCGTCGGTCGCTTGCCATCGGCGAGGGCAAGGCCTGGGACGCCCTAGCCGGCCTCCAGCAAGGACTAAGAAAGGCCCCTCGCTAGATTCGGTGAGGGCCGAGATGCCCTTGCCTACTTTAGCGAAGGCATCTTGGCCCTCGTCGGCGATCGGCGACCAGAGGAGGGAAATAAGGAAAAAAAGAAAAAGAGAAAGGAAAGGAAAAAAGAAAAAGGATCAAAAAAATTTAGAATTTTTTTAAAAAAATTGCAAAAATCTTTCATATCAGCGCCGGTTGTGCCATCCAAGACAATCAATGCCGAGTGAACTATCACGTCAACGTTTTTCAGCCAAAATTAGCCGAAAGGATTAAATTGAGAAATCGTCAGAAAAAATTGATATAATTGAAAGGTTAGAAAACTAAATTGGTACATATATAATAGTTTTAGGACTAAATTGATTTGAAGAGGAGAATGGGAATCGAGTGGGGCCAAAGAGGAGACGTGTTTCTGATTTGAATGTATCACATTTCATGCACGAAGTGATCCCCTCAGCTTTATTTTGATTCCTTTTGTCATATTGAAGATTTTGAGTCACCCAACTGTACGTTTGACATTTCAAAATCTTTATCCTTTGCTCGTTATTCACGACAACCCCTTCTTTAATGTTCTCCATCCTTAACAAAGAAAAATCAAGTAATGTAAACCTTCCGACTCGCATAACGAGGCGTGAATTCATAGCAACGATAAGTAATGTCCAAGCAGGGTTAAGCTACCTGTTTAAGATTTTTCTCTTTATACAAGCCTTTTTAATTTTGCATGTAGATGATTTTCGTCAATTTTAGAGGATGGAGGAAAAATATAACTTATTGGAGAGGCGTTATGTCATATCTAAATCTCTATAGTATACCTTTTATTTCTTTTGCTTATATTGTGTCAAATTTTGTAAATACGAAAATCCTCAAAATTGCCAATTCCAAATACTGTATCTTTTTTCTTTTATTTTTTCGTTTGAAAAAATGACGCAATAGCATCAGAATCAGATTCCCGGTGAACAATTACCAACGTAACACTCCAAAAAAAAAGTGGGAATGATCATGAATTAACAGAAAACAAAAAGAGGAAAGTACCAATTATGTGAACATGCCGACGAGAGAACCTTTCTTCAACCATGGTTTTCCAGAGAACTATTGGGTCCTGACATACATCTTGGTTCCAAAATTACACCATTCAGGACAATAGGACCAACAAAATATCAAGATCAAACCATATCTTGGAGGGGAATAAAGCCATTCGATTTTGACTCTCATATTATCGTCACGTGTAACGAGAGAAAAAAAATTGAAATTGGAAGATTAATTTGCTATATACCACTCTAAAGAGTCTCAATTCTTCTTTCTTCATGAGTTTTTTTTGTTTTCTGGTGGATTTGGCTTGGGCCTTTACTTTTTTTTTTCTTTTGTGGATGATTTTTGTAATTTTTTTTAGATTTTCTTAATTTTTTTCTTTCCTTATTTCCCTTCACCGGTCATTGGCCACTGGCCAGGGGCGAGGCATGCAATGCCCTCACTGGCCAAAGGAGAGGGCGGCCCTCACATGCCTACTGGACAAGGGAGTCCCAGCCCTCGCTAGCGGTTGGCGACCAGCTGACCGAAATAAGGAGAAAAGAAAAAAGAAAAAGGAAAAAATTTTAAAAAATTAAAAATTGCAAAAATCATCCACGTTAGTGCCGGCCCTACCACCTTGGACGACCGATACTAACCGGATTGTCACATTAGCGATTTTCGACTAAAATTAGTAGAATAAACTAAATTGGAAAATTGTTAAAAGGTTTAAGAGTAAACTAGCACAAGTGCAATAGGTTTAAGACTTTTGACAAAAAAAAAAGAGATTTGGAAGTAAATTAGCCAAATTGAAGAAGGGAATGGGAACCGAGGTAGCCCCAAAGAGGAGAAAGTGATTAGTGTTTTTTATTCGAATGTATCACATTTCGTGCACGAAGTGATACCCTTGGCTTTATTTTGAGTCCTTTTGTCATACCAAAGATTTTGAGTCACTCATGCGTACCTTTGACATTTCAAAATCTTTATCCTTTGCTCGTCATTCACGACAACCCCTTCTTTAATGTTTGTCATCCTTAGCAAAGGAAAATCAAGTAATCTAAACCTTCTAACTCTCATGAGGAGTCATGGATTTATAGCAATGATAAGTGATGTCCAAGCATGGTTAAGTTTAAAGCTTTTCTTGTTATACATGCCTTTTGAATTTTGCATGTGGATGATTTTCATCTATTAGAGGATGGAGGAAAAGCATAACTTATTGAAGCGGCGTTACGTCACATCTAAATCTCTACAATATACCTTTTGTTTCTTTTACGGGAAAATTACCAAAAAAGTCATAAACCTTTTGCAATTGTGCCAATTCAGTCATAAACCTTTTTTTTTTGCCAATTCAGTCCTAAACCTTTTACAAATAAGCCAATTCAGTCAATTTGGCCGGCCGGCGCTGACGTGGCCGCCGGCCGGCTGACGTGGCGCCTGCCGGCGTTCACGTAATAATATTTTAATATTTTTTAAATATTTTCGAATTTTTTTTTCCTTTTTTTTTCTTTTCCTTCTCCCCCTTGGCTGTCCAGCCAAGGGGGAGCCTCGCCGGCGAGGGCCCAGCTCCGGCGAGGCGAGCTGGGCCCTCGCTGCAGCTGGGCGAGCTCGCCCAGCTCCGGCGAGGCGGAGGTCGCCCAGCCATGGCGAGCTCCGCCTCGCCGGATCTGCGCGAGGGCGGAGCTCGCCCAGCCATGGCGAGCTCCGCCTCGCCCAGATCTGGGCGAGGGCGGAGCTCGCCCAGCCAAGGCGAGCTCCGCCTCGCGGCCGCTGGGCGGAGGTCGCCCAGCCATGGCGAGCTCCGCCTCGCCGGATCTGGGCGAGGGCGGAGCTCGCCCAGCCAAGGCGAGCTCCGCCTCGCCGCCGCTGGGCGAGCCTCGCCCAACTCCGGCGAGGCGGAGCTCGCCCAGCCATGGCGAGCTTCGCCTCGCCGGATCTGGGCGAGGGCGGAGCTCGCCCAGCCATGGCGAGCTTCGCCTCGCCGGATCTGGGCGAGGGCGGAGCTCGCCCAGCCATGGCGAGCTCCGCCTCGCCGGATCTGGGCGAGCTCCGCCCTCGCCCAGATCTGGCAAGGCGGAGCTCGCCCTGCCATGGCGAGCTCGCCCAGCTCCGGCGAGGCAGAGCTCGCCTTGGCTGGGCGAGCTCGCCCAGCTGCGGCGAGGGCCCAGCTCGCCTCGCCGGAGCTGGGCCCTCGCCGGCGAGGCTCCCCCTTGGCCGGACAGCCAAGGGGGAGAAGGAAAAAAAAAAAAGGAAAAAAAATTCGAAAATATTAAAAAAATATTAAAATATTATCACGTGGACGCCGGCCGGCGCCACGTCAGCCGGCCGGCGGCCACGTCAGCGCCGGCCGGCCAAATGGACTGAATTGGCTTATTTGTAAAAGGTTTAGGACTGAATTGGCCAAAAAAAAGGTTTAGGACTGAATTGGCACAATTGCAAAAGGTTTAGGACTTTTTTGGTAATTTTCCCTTTCTTTTACTTATATTGCATCGGACTTTGTAAAGGATGGAGGAAAAGCATAACTTATTGAATTGGCAATACGTCATATCTAAATCTCTACGGTATACCTTTTGTTTCTTTTACTTATATTGTGTCGGACTTTGTAAATACGAAAATACTCAAAATTGCCAATTCCAAATCCTATCTCTTTTTTTTTCTTTTTCTTTTTTTCGTTTGAAAAAATGACGCAATAGCATCAGAATCAGATTCCCCGGTGGACAATTACAAACGTAACACTCTAAAAAAAGGTGGGAATGATCATGAATTGACAGAAAAAAGAAGGAAAGTACCAACTATGTGAGCATGCCGAAGAGAGAACCTTTCTTCACCCATGGTTTTCCGGAGAACTATTGGTTCCTGACATATATCTGTCGCGACCTCCCCGAACCGGCCCCGAGGCCTGAGGGGTTTGGCTAATGGATTACTAAGTTAAACCTAGCTCGAGCTCTCCCAAGCCCATACCAATTCGCGACTTAAGTTTAGGTTGTTAACATGCAAATCAGTTTCATTTAGGAGTCGCCACTAATCAGTTTCTGGTAGGTCGATTAGACACCTAAGTGAAGCGCGGGAGAAATGCTTCACTTCTACGAACCAGAGATTCAATGGGTACGGGGACTTGATTACACTAATCGACTAATTAGTGCCCTTTCGGTACCTAATCTTGTTCAATTTACCACCTAACATGCTCTTGCTAATCGGAAGTCTCAAAATTCCATCCCTCACTAAGCTAAGGAAAGCAATAATTAACATGTAAACCTAAACATGCATAATCAACTACATGCGAGGCTAAATTAAACGTGCAATTCGAAGTGTGTGAACCAAGCATCGTGTGATTAAAAATGACATTAATCACACAATAGGACAAGAAAACCCAATTCCTAGACCCAAATGAAAATTCTGATTTTTGATTTTTTTTTTGAATTTTTTTTTAAAAAATTTTTAAAAAAAAAAAAAATTAGATTTTTTAAATTTTTTTTTTAAATTTCTTTTTAATTTTTCGAAACTTTCTTGAAATTTTCTTGAAAAATTTTTTGGAATTTTTTTGAAATTTTTTGAAGATTTTTTTTTTTAAAAAATTTTTTTTCGAGAGAAAAAAAAGAAAAAAAAATAATAAATAAAAAATAATAAAAAAAGAAATTCGGGCTTTTCTCTTTTTACAAATTTTTTTTTGAAAAAAATTTAATTAATTTTTTTATATTAAAATAACACAGCATAAAAATAAATAAATAAATAAATAAATCGGATCCGGGTCGGATCTCCACATCCGACCCGGACCGGGACTGACCCGGGCACGCCGGCCCGGGTCCACGGATCGGGCTCATTCATTGGGCCCGATCTGATTTTTTTAAAAGAAAGTAAAGCCCGGCCCGAAAACTTCTTTTTTTGAAAAAACATAGCCCACTAAGAAAATAAAACACAAATACACATAGGCCCAAATCCCAAAATTCCGGCCCCAATCGCGAAAGGCCCAAAACCGGGTCATACCCTCGAACCCGACTCGCCGGAAACCCTACCCGGTTCACCCGCGCGTCCGACCCGGTACGTGACCCGACTCGCAGCCGCCCCACCGCGCCTCGAGGCTCCGCTTTCTGTGGACGCCCGAGCGCCGGCGACCAGCCCCCGAGGGGGGCTCGACGGCGCTGGTCGACGTCGACCGACCGGAATGGCGACTTACCCCGGCCCCGTGGCCGGAGCGCTGCCGCCGGCCGCCGCTTGGCGGACACGCCCCGACCGGAGAGGTCAGGCTTCACGCTCCGCGGCAGAGCCCTTGCTCTGCCGCCTCGCCAAGCCTCGGCCTTCGTGGCTGAGGTTCCCAGTTCCACGGCCGAGCCAGTGCTCGGTCGTCGCTCGGCTCGTGCCCACGTCGCCGCCCCGACGAGGGGCTGCGGCGTCCTCCGCTCGGGTCGTCGCCGTGGCGACCGGCGACACGCCGGGACCGTCCGGCATTCACACACTAAAAGAAACACAGGACAGAGACAAATCTGAGAAGTTTGGTTCGGGCATAACGACGAACAGTTGGCGTGCGCTATGAAAACGTGGGGATTTCTGGTACAAACGAGACTCGAAACGGACCGGGATCATCAACACCAAACACGCGAGGAAGCAGGCGCAAGCGCAAGGCCTCACCGGCCGGAGCTCGCGCGAGCCGGACGGCCACGAGCTCCGGCCAGTGAGCCCAAAAAACAGAGCACAAAGAAGGAAGAAAAAGAACAGGGGAGGGGAGTGCCGTTGATGCGTTCCCTATCCGGCTCGGGAGCGGCGAACGACGGCGGATCGGACAACGTCCGGTCGCCTTGCACGCCCCCGGGCCGGAATCCTCGGGAAACTACCCCCAATCAAACCAAACCAAAACAAAATCCGGCGAGCGTTCGGATCGAGACCTACCGTGAAGAAATGGGTTCACCGGGGCTTCGCCGACCACGGCCGAAGTGCGGCGGTCGTCGACGGGAGACCGTTCGACCTCAGACCTCGCTCCCTCGCACTCTCAGCCTCTCTCGCGCTCTCCCTCTCTCGGATCTCTCTCTCTCTCGGTTCCCCCTGTTCTCGCCCTTCTCCCTTCGGCTTTAAGGGGCCGGCCCGCGCGGCATGGCCGGCAGGCGCGCATGGCGCCTGCCACCGCCAGCCTATCGCGGCCGGTCTCGACGCGAGGAATGCGCCGGCGTCCTCTGCGTCTGCCGCTGCGCCTGCTTCGCCCGCTTTCCCCCTGCTTCGTTCTCCTCTGCTTCACGCAAAGGGTGAAGCAGAGGAGAAACGGTGGGCCAGCGTTTCAACGCTGGCCCTCCCCCCTTTTTCTTTTTTTTTTTTTTTTTATAATTTTTTTTCTTCTTCTTTTCTTTCTTTTTCTTTCTTTCTTTTTTTTTTATTTTTTAAAAAATGAAAAATGGAAAATATGCTCTAATATGCTACATTAATGTAAATGCACCTAATAACTACGTGCCATGCAGTTTTAATGAAAATTTTTTGGTTTAGGGGTTAAAATTAAACCCTAATTTTTATGCGATAAAACCCTAAATGATTTGGGCAAAATTTAGGTGTCAACAGCTGCCCCTCTTTGAAGGGGAGCTCGGAGAGGTTCCTTTCAAAGATAAAAGACACCTAAATTTGTCAGCGAAAATTGGATTTACGCAAGAGAAAAACAAATAAAATAAAATAGAACAAAATAAGATGAGAATAACATAGAATGAATAAAGTGTGGTTTAAAGTTGGACCACAAACCTTTGATGCGCGGTTTAAGGTTGGACCACAAACCTTTGAAGCGTGGTTTAAGGTTGGACCACAAACCTTTTGAAAAACGTGATTTAAGGTTGGACCACAAACCTTTTGAAAGAGTGGTTTAAGGTTGGACCACAAACCCTTTGAAATAGTGGTTTAAGGTTGGACCACAAACCTTTGATGCGTGGTTTAAGGTTGGACCACAAACCTTTTGAAAAACGTGGTTTAAGGTTGGACCACAAACCTTTTGAAAGAGTGGTTTAAGGTTGGACCACAAACCTTTTGAAAAACGTGGTTTAAGGTTGGACCACAAACCTTTTGAAAGAGTGGTTTAAGGTTGGACCACAAACCTTTGATGCGTGGTTTAAGGTTGGACCACAAACCTTTGATGCGTGGTTTAAGGTTGGACCACAAACCTTTTGAAAAACGTGGTTTAAGGTTGGACCACAAACCTTTTGAAAGAGTGGTTTAAGGTTGGACCACAAACCTTTGATGCGTGGTTTAAGGTTGGACCACAAACCTTTGATGCGTGGTTTAAGGTTGGACCACAAACCTTTTGAAAGAGTGGTTTAAGGTTGGACCACAAACCTTTTGAAAGAGTGTGCCTAGGTGTACATACCTGTAGGTCAGATCGGATTGCTTAAAAGCTCTTTGCCAGCGAGGCTTGGAAAGATTCAGCGAATGAGCACTCGGGGTTCTTGGTCCAAGAGTTTGATAGACCGCCTATTGTGTCCTTCCTAGCAGAGTCTCGAGAATTCATGAATGCTTGGATGTTTCTTAACACTTCTGAGATCAGCTTGAAGGTTGGTGTCTGAGGAAACGTCACCTGTCTTACAGGATTAGTAATAACAGGTATGTGTTATAACAAGTGCTCTAGTAGCGAGTGCGTACTAGGCAAGATAACATCGCAATAGGCCATATGAAAGTGGTTTATTCAATGAGAAAGCATTGATTGCATCAGTAATTTCGGCTAGTTTCGATTGTTTGGAAAGCATTTAACATCTTTCAATATCTCAAAATTGCCTTTAGGCTTGAAAGACGTCATTAATCGTCAAATTCCCTTAGGAGAAAGTCTTTTGTCGAAATAATCTTAACTCATGAAGAGAGCCCATTAAGCATGCCAAACAAGAATTCCTTAGTCTGAAAGGACTTCTCACATACTCTCAGAAAGGCTGTTTGATCCCATCCATTAATGTGGGAGGTAAATCTGATCTCTCTGTATACCTCACACTATTAGTGTTGGAGGCTTCGAGAATCATTCGCAGTAAGCACACATTGACCAATCCAAGAGGTCTTTTGTAAAGACTATAATGCGGGCTTGGTCATGGTTTCAACAACAGATAAGCATTGATGGCTAAGAAGTGAAATAATTATCAATCAGCATCTCCATCAGGTTTACAAGTCAAGAAACCTTAAGATGAGATAAGACAACTTTGTCCCAACTTCTTCAAGCGATAACTTGTTTGGGAATCCAAATTTCTGCTTAGACCATCCCAATCCGAAGAGACTTTGGAGAAGGTTATAACATTGGTTTGGGTAAAGGCTCGAAAGGCTCAGAAATTTTCAAAAGGGGTTTAAGAGTTGGTGATCATCATGGTATTATTACCATATCATCTAATCTTTTTGAAGTCACTCGACTTTTGAAATCCAACTTGTCTCGAAAGTCCATTGGCTATTCATTTCAATACAAGAGCTTCGCTCTTTTCTCTAATGACTTTTGCATTTGCAATGATTTTTTTTTTGCAAGCACTTTGCTTTTGACATTCTCCTTTTTTTCATGAGAATTTTTCTCTTGATGCAACTTTTTGCTCTGGGCATTGGCCTTGCTTTTACCAGGCACACTGCTTTTTCATGCCCCCTAGTTTTCATTTGACTTTTGCTCTTTTCATTTTTTTTTTGAGCTTTCAAAACTTTCGAGATGTTTTTCACACTGTCTCATGAGTACCAATTGTCTTGATAAATCACGTGCTTTGCCCCAGTGTAGGGAGATAATCACCATTTGGGCTTTAGAAATGAATATTCAGGCTCAACTTGGCTGAACAAAGGGTATGAGTGTTTGGATAGAGAAAGAAATGCTCTTCTTCATTTTGGGATGTTTCAAGCTTCCACAAGGACTCACCTGAAGTTACCACAAAAGATTAATGCAAGTAAGGGCAAAGAAGTCTTTTTCATCTTTTCCTCCAAAACATGTCAACCAAAACCTCCAAATTTGTCCCGTTGTGGGGTGGTTCTTGACAGGGGTATTTTGTATAAATTATCCATATGTAAAGGCTCAAATGGGCTTTACTATGGTCACCTGTAGTGCGTAGGATAGAGAAAAGAAATGCTTCTTTTCACTTTGATCTATGTACTACTCGCGAATGAATCTCTTGTCCTTAAACGACACATGTTTTCTTTTCCGCTTAACTCTCAAAGTGTTTATGGGACGTGTTTGGGAATAGCTTGCCTTTCCTCATTCTAAGTATTTCTCACTTGGCATTATTAACACCTCCCTTTCATTTTGTTGAGATCATCACGAATTGAATAATCTCCACAGGGAATTTTGATTCAAAATGAATGATCCGTCAAGCACAAAGATAATTTTTTGGATAAAGACGATATTCAAGATTTTTGTGAAAAGTTTGCTTTCACAATTCTATTTTTGTACTATTTCTCAAATACATCATAAACTCCCCCATTTGTTCATGAAGAAAATTTTCATTCGATTTTTATTTGAATTTTGGAAGAAGGGTACCTACCTGCAGCATGGCACTTGGCAACCCTGTAAAGAATTAGAAGGAAAGTGTTAGTGCATGAATCTTTATATATCGAAAGATTGGAAACGACACATCATTACCCTTCACTTGCATTTGTCCTTCGAGTCTTTGATGCTTCCATTTGTTCTCATTTGAATTTTCCTTCCCGGGTATTTGACAACTCCTTTCGTCCGCTTTCGTCCGCCTTTGACTTTTTGGCACTTCTTATTTCAACGTTTGAGGGCATTGTCCCACGGGTGCTTTCCCTTTTCATTGTAGCAAAATGGATGATTCGTCTTCATCGTGCTTCCTTGGAAAAAGGTGTTGTCACCTTGATCAAACACATTGTTTTGTCTGCAAAATGAGAGACGGGGCGAGTCATTTCCATTCTCGATTGGAATAATTCAGGAACGATATACACCATTTTGTTTTGGGGATAGCTCAATTCTGGACTAAGTTGTCCTCTTCGTGCAATCTTGTCGCTTGAGCTTTTCCCTTGCAGCTCCTTCTTCAAAGTTGCTTGATATTCCCTCTTAAGTGTTTGGAGGCGCCGTCCACAACATGACCTGCCCTACATTTATCTGTCTGGCATATGTCTCTTTTGCATCCATCCACTTGTTGGAGGAGAAAGGACTTACTCACAGGCTTGATTATATTAAAGCTATTTGCCTCAACTAGATGACACTTGCCCCAGCCAGATGCTTTCTCTTCCGGAGACTTCAATATGTTCAATACTCCTTCATGCCTTCTTACAAACACTTGTTTAATTTTCATTGTTCTTTGCTCGGGTCTTCCACTTTTGATTATCTTGACTATTCGTGCCCCCGACGATTTGTCACATGTCCCTAGTTTGATGGACAAAAGTTCTTCAAATGAACTATTTTGCCCCATCATAACGCAACCTTTCATTTGTCACAATGGGATGGACGGTTTGGCCTCGTCATGTCTTTCTAGCTGGAAGCATTATTGCTATGGTCAAACACATTCTTTATTTTGTGTTGAACCAGTCGACTCCATTTTATTATACTTCATAGGCAATGGTTACCCCTTTGGTGACTTGCCTCATTCGTCATCTGCAGAAATGAGATAAAACATGTTATTCTCATTCTCAATTGGACTGAATTTAGGAACGGCATACACCCTTTCATGACGAAGTTGATAATTTTGTCTCTAATGCTTCCTTGGCGGGGATGAGGGGGAGTTCATCGTGCTCCATGCTGAATCGAATGTTTTCCTGTGCGTCATTAGTGGGGACGTTGGCTTCTTGTTCATATGCGCTTCGTGTTTTAGTCAGATAATTTTAATGTACGTTGGTTCGCCATCCTCTTGTCGGGTCTTTCATTCAAATCCACCCTAGGTAAAAAAGAAAAGGAAGTATCATTTCTATATTAAAGTGAATGAACTTTGAGAACAAAATACACCATTTTTCATTGAATTGGACGGCTTTGACATTCCATGCCCCCAGTTTATCTCTTGATTACACATCTCTTGGTGCTCCAATGGGTCTGTCGTGCGATCCTCATCTTCATCCTCCGCGGATACAACGGTGCCCCTTTTACTCTTATTTGAGAGTCAGCTATTCTTGAATCGTCCTTTTTGTCAAGTGGGTGATCATCTGACATCGTTATTTTGTTTCGATTTGCGTATGCCTCGTAAATCATCTTTTGTACAAGTGAGTACACAAGTGGAGACTCCCTATTTTGAGGGACTCGGTGGCACGTTTTCAACTTGTTCCCAAGCGGCCTTCACCCTTCGCCCCTTTACCTATTTTGACAAAAATGAATGAACAGGTCAGTTGTTGTACAAGAAGTTCTAATTGGAACGATTACAGATTTACCATCTCCAGTGTCGTTTTGCAAATCAACCTGCGAAATTAGTCAGGTGAAGAGATGCAATTTTATGTGAGTCTTTTTTGAAACTCGTTTTCAAAATTTTTTAAAGGTAAGGTAAGAAAGTCCAACCAGCATGTTAGTTTGAAATACTTCAAGTACTTTTAAAGAAAGATGATTCTTATGGAATCAAACCTCATTACTAAAAATGTGTATTACACGATTTACAAAGCGTTCGATTGGGTCTGCAATCGAAACCCCAAACACAAAACACAATTCCTAATATGAATAATAACAAGGATAAAGTACAAGAAGTTATTGCACAGAAGAGTGTAATGAACACAATTCTCATCCTAGTTTTAAATTCATTTTTTTTTGTGCATGATCAAGTGAGTGAATGAGCGGTCGTCATGTATAACCTGCAAAAGGAAGACAACGTTAGTATGTGAATGAAAAAGTGATCTTTTACTGATGTCGCCTCTCATGACGAAAGCGAGGCAATAATACATGCCCCATGGTTCCTATTTGTGGGCATTTAGTATTTCACCAAGATTTCATCGCAAGTGGAGACATCATTAAAAGATCAAATCGCGGCTATCAATCGAGCGCCCTTTTTATTCTAAAAGTTTCATCGCAAAATGCGGCATCAATTTTGAAGGACCGATTTGTGATTTTACTTTTGCAAAAACGAGGTGATTCTTATTTTAAATAATAATAATACACAAAAAGTGATTTGAATTTTGATTCCGAAATGTGAACAAAAAAGAATTTTATTGAAAATGTGATTTCAATTTTATGCCCCAAAATGCAATCCTGACAAAAATGTGATTTTAAGCCTATAACTGAAAGTTTTAGACAAAATTATCTGTTTTGGTGGGGCCAAATCACAGGTATTTGTGATTTATGCTCAAGGTTCACTATCAAGAATGATTGTCTAAAATTTTCAATTATGAGCTCAAATCACTAAGGACACTTGACTGATTTCCGCGAATTTCAAAAATGAAAATTTCAATCCAAAGTAAGCTAATAACGAGAGGAATCATACTTACAGTGGGTGATGATCGTTTTTTTCTTTTTTTAAAAAAAGACACAAAGACACACATATGCACTCGTGAGGTTCGTTTTCTATCTAGACAGTTTAACAAGGTGAAGCTAAGAGGGTGATCTGACCGTCGCAGTCTCGCGTTGGTATCAGGTCCTCTTAACTCCGGCTCAGTCGAAAGAGATATCCTATAGTCACGCGGTCTCGCGGATAAGGATAAACACTTACGACACCAGAAAAGAATTTTCGGGGAGAAGAAAGGCAACCTCTACATCGCGGTCTCGCGTTCGAGGTTGTATCTTTCTTAACACCATCCTAAAGTATCCTATCGCGGCCCAGGTCCGGCAGCATGGTTGTGTGTGCGATAGTGTAGTGCTAAAACATCTAAAGCATGCACAACAATGCATAGGCAAACAATGCTTCGAACGTCTGAAAAAAAACATTCATTCCCCTAAATCTCAAAACCTGCAAAACAAGGGGTTAATGGCGAGAACATTCGCATTAGGGATGTATATAAACAAGAAAAATGGCCTAAGTCCACAAAATCTCCCCAGCGGAGTCGCCAAGCTGTCGCGACCTCCCCGAACCGGCCCCGAGGCCTGAGGGGTTTGGCTAATGGATTACTAAGTTAAACCTAGCTCGAGCTCTCCCAAGCCCATACCAATTCGCGACTTAAGTTTAGGTTGTTAACATGCAAATCAGTTTCATTTAGGAGTCGCCACTAATCAGTTTCTGGTAGGTCGATTAGACACCTAAGTGAAGCGCGGGAGAAATGCTTCACTTCTACGAACCAGAGATTCAATGGGTACGGGGACTTGATTACACTAATCGACTAATTAGTGCCCTTTCGGTACCTAATCTTGTTCAATTTACCACCTAACATGCTCTTGTTAATCGGAAGTCTCAAAATTCCATCCCTCACTAAGCTAAGGAAAGCAATAATTAACATGTAAACCTAAACATGCATAATCAACTACATGCGAGGCTAAATTAAACGTGCAATTCGAAGTGTGTGAACCAAGCATCGTATGATTAAAAATGACATTAATCACACAATAGGACAAGAAAACCCAATTCCTAGACCCAAATGAAAATTCTGATTTTTTATTTTTTTTTTTTTGAATTTTTTTTAAAAAAAAAAATTTTTTTTTTAAAAAAAATTAGATTTTTTAAATTTTTTTTTTAAATTTCTTTTTAATTTTTCGAAACTTTCTTGAAATTTTCTTGAAAAATTTTTTGGAATTTTTTGAAGATTTTTTTTTTTTAAAAAATTTTTTTTCGAGAGAAAAAAAAGAAAAAAAAATAATAAATAAAAAATAATAAAAAAAGAAATTCGGGCTTTTCTCTTTTTACAAATTTTTTTTTGAAAAAAATTTAATTAATTTTTTTATATTAAAATAACACAGCATAAAAATAAATAAATAAATAAAAAAATCGGATCCGGGTCGGATCTCCACATCCGACCCGGACCGGGACTGACCCGGGCACGCCGGCCCGGGTCCACGGATCGGGCTCATTCATTGGGCCCGGTCTGATTTTTTTAAAAGAAAGTAAAGCCCGGCCCGAAAACTTCTTTTTTTGAAAAAACATAGCCCACTAAGAAAATAAAACACAAATACACATAGGCCCAAATCCCAAAATTCCGGCCCCAATCGCGAAAGGCCCAAAACCGGGACATACCCGCGAACCCGACTCGCAGGAAACCCTACCCGGTTCACCCGCGCGTCCGACCCGGTACGTGACCCGACTCGCAGCCGCCCCACCGCGCCTCGAGGCTCCGCTTTCTGTGGACGCCCGAGCGCCGGCGACCAGCCCCCGGGGGGGGGCTCGACGGCGCTGGTCGACGTCGACCGACCGGAATGGCGACTTACCCCGGCCCCGTGGCCGGAGCGCTGCCGCCGGCCGCCGCTTGGCGGACACGCCCCGACCGGAGAGGTCAGGCTTCACGCTCCGCGGCAGAGCCCTTGCTCTGCCGCCTCGCCAAGCCTCGGCCTTCGTGGCTGAGGTTCCCAGTTCCACGGCCGAGCCCGTGCTCGGTCGTCGCTCGGCTCGTGCCCACGTCGCCGCCCCGACGAGGGGCTGCGGCGTCCTCCGCTCGGGTCGTCGCCGTGGCGACCGGCGACACGCCGGGACCGTCCGGCATTCACACACTAAAAGAAACACAGGACAGAGACAAATCTGAGAAGTTTGGTTCGGGCATAACGACGAACAGTTGGCGTGCGCTATGAAAACGGGGGGATTTCTGGTACAAACGAGACTCGAAACGGACCGGGATCATCAACACCAAACACGCGAGGAAGCAGGCGCAAGCGCAAGGCCTCACCGGCCGGAGCTCGCGCGAGCCGGACGGCCACGAGCTCCGGCCAGTGAGCCCAAAAAACAGAGCACAAAGAAGGAAGAAAAAGAACAGGGGAGGGGAGTGCCGTTGATGCGTTCCCTATCCGGCTCGGGAGCGGCGAACGACGGCGGATCGGACAACGTCCGGTCGCCTTGCACGCCCCCGGGCCGGAATCCTCGGGAAACTACCCCCAATCAAACCAAACCAAAACAAAATCCGGCGAGCGTCCGGATCGAGACCTACCGTGAAGAAATGGGTTCACCGGGGCTTCGCCGACCACGGCCGAAGTGCGGCGGTCGTCGACGGGAGACCGTTCGACCTCAGACCTCGCTCCCTCGCACTCTCAGCCTCTCTCGCGCTCTCCCTCTCTCGGATCTCTCTCTCTCTCGGTTCCCCCTGTTCTCGCCCTTCTCCCTTCGGCTTTAAGGGGCCGGCCCGCGCGGCATGGCCGGCAGGCGCGCATGGCGCCTGCCACCGCCAGCCTATCGCGGCCGGTCTCGACGCGAGGAACGCGCCGGCGTCCTCTGCGTCTGCCGCTGCGCCTGCTTCGCCCGCTTTCCCCCTGCTTCGTTCTCCTCTGCTTCACGCAAAGGGTGAAGCAGAGGAGAAACGGTGGGCCAGCGTTTCAACGCTGGCCCTCCCCCCTTTTTCTTTTTTTTTTTTTTATAATTTTTTTTCTTCTTCTTTTCTTTCTTTTTCTTTCTTTCTTTTTTTTTATTTTTTAAAAAATGAAAAATGGAAAATATGCTCTAATATGCTACATTAATGTAAATGCACCTAATAACTACGTACCATGCAGTTTTAATGAAAATTTTTTGGTTTAGGGGTTAAAATTAAACCCTAATTTTTATGCGATAAAACCCTAAATGATTTGGGCAAAATTTAGGTGTCAACAATATCTTGGTTCCCAAATTACACCATTCGGAACAGTAGGACCAACAAAATATCAAGATCAAACCATATCTTGGAGGGGGATAAAGCCATTGGCTTTTTTCTCGTATTATCGTCATGTATAATGAGAGAAAAATTGAAATTGAATGATTAATTTGCTAGATACCACTCTAAAGAGTCTCAATCCTTCTTTCTTCAGGCTACTTCTGATGTCCTTAAAAGAGTAAGTTGGATTCATTGAGTTTTTTGTTTTCTGGTGGATTTTGCTTGGGCCTTAACTCTTTTTTCTTTTGTGGAACTCGAACCGGAACTAGAGGAATTTATCAAATGGACCTGGCGATGATGAATGGACAGGTCCAACTTTTCGGTGCACTGTGGCCTTGCTTATTCTCATGAATTGCAAAATAAGTAGCCATCTCTCTTGAACGTAAGCAACGAGAGTCCCCAACCAATTGATAGAAATATTCGATTTGAATCATGATATACAAGAATTATTCAAACTAAACTAGTAAATGATCCCAAAAAGGAAAGAAAAAAGTGCTAGACAATGTAAAATAGAGTGTCGATGGGACAAGAAAGTATTCAATATTTGTTTTGCAAGCAAAAATTTCTCTTTCTTCCGCTGGTTGTGCGCGCTGAAGGTTTACTCATTCTAGTTTCCTTAGGAAGTGTCCTGCTTAATCTGTCAGTTGGTTATTTTGAAGTATGTCCATTTGATTGTGAAGTTGTTACGGTCAACGTAAAGATGTAGAGGACTTTACATAGCTGATCTGGCAGCTATTTGTAGGATGGACATGGTCAATGTTCGCGGATAATCATACGTACAAGACACGTGTGATTGGATTGAACGGAGATAATGTGCTTGTTGATGGATATGTGTGTACCTTCGCCAAACGAGGGAATACCACTTGTGGTGTGAGGACTATGAAGTTGTTCTGAAAGCAAAAAATCCGATCCACAGTCAGTAACTTATCTTCTAGCTCAAGAAGCAAATCTTATGGCATGCAAGTTAACCTACATATGGTATAGGGGCCACGGTGCCATGCATGTTGGTTTCAATGAATAAAGTCTGTCGTACCTTGTACTCATACATATATCACTTTTTTTCTGATATTATATGTGCCATTGAGATTCGATCTATTTGCCTTGATGGTGAACTGTTGTTCGGAAGCACTTTGATTTTGTCGTGAAAACTGGAATGTTAGCTTTACTAAAATGCAATTTCTTGTGAAATTTTTTTACGTCATTTATGCGAGACACGTTTTGCAGCTTTGCAGAGACATTATGCAGTTTTGCAGGCCCTTGCTCTTGAAGAAGATGACTTGCCGGAAATTAAAGATGAAGCAGTGCTTGATGAGGAAGGCCTAGCTAGGTAAGGAAAAAGGTTCGTCATGCTGTGCCTGTTTGCATCCTTTTTACATAGAGATGTACTGAGAACTTGATTCTTGGTACCCCCTTCAGCTACCTTGTCAAGCTTGCCTGCAGGCCAGGAGTTGTTGATGCAATAGAAGAGTTCAAGCTCTCTGTTTACAGGGTTAAGTATGAGGAGAGCGATAATGCCAGCTAGAAACAGGTGAGCGATGTGTATAAGAAACAAAAAGCCCTTGCAGATAGCACCGTTCAGAAATCTGCACTGTATAATTGGATTGAGCTCACTGATAGCACAGGAAGTTGAAACAGGATCTCATTCATTTGTGTTTCCTCTGTGAATTTTTTTATTTTTAAAATTCGATTCTTGTCATATAATTTTAGCCTGCAGTTGTTGAACAAGATATTTCTCTCGAGCTAGTTAAAAAGAGTTTCCTCCGTTCTCTGATATATATCATGCGGATTATTTGTTTATTTATTTGTTAAGAAAGTGCATTTAGCAAACCAAATAGAGGCTACAGGTGATTTGCTTGAGGAGAATACGTGAAAGCTCCATAGTGGAATCTTCTCTTCGCGCTGTTCCTTTGAGCTGTGCTTACTTTTTCTTGTTCGCTTTGGTGCTATTTTGGAAGCTATTGAATCGCGGTGATCAACTATAGGTGTATTCCTTTATTGGCATATGAATAGGATGAGAACGAGGCCCCTAGAAATGGGGGGAAAGAAAAGGGAGGGGGGGGGGGGAATAAGGTCCGTTTTTTTTTTTCACTTATTATTGAATTCGAAGAGCAAGGGTTTTATATTGCTTAACCTTAGACACTTGTAGCTGCAATAGACTCCCAAGAATGCTGAAGTCCAACCGCAGCATCACATGCTGTCAAGTGAAACTTAGATGGCGTTCATCAATGACAAGCTCCTTCTTGCATTTGTAAAGATTACGTAGCTTCCGACTGAGAGAAATTGGTTCTCTAGAAGAGCAGGCGGATGGGTGACCCCTGTGGGACACGTCTTGTACTTATTTAATAAGATGATTTCATCATGAGGAAGCATAGCCTTAAATCTATGTAGTTATCATTAACTGTGAAGCTCAAAAACATGTTTACCTATTTTTCCTGTATACAAAATAAAATAAGGGAAATTATCTAAAAAATCCTAAACCTATTGCACTTTTGTCAATTCAGTCTTAAACCTTTAATTGTGCCAATTAAGTTATAAATCTTTTTTACGTTTTGCCAATTGAATCCATCTACCTAATTTTAACTTGAAATCGCCGATGTGGATGACTGTAGTGCTATGTAGAACAATCGGTGCTAACATAGATAATTTTTTTATAATTTTTGAAAAAAATTGAATTTTTTTATTATTTTTCTTTTCTTTTTTCTTTTTCTTTCTTTCTTTTCCCTTTTTTTCCTACCAAGTCCGGCGAGGGCCAACGAACCTCCCTGAAAATTACCTCTAGCAAAAGCGCAATAAATTTAGAACTTTGTGGACAATTTTCCCAAACAAAGTATTACCTTTGTCAAAGTCCAGCCTGCCTCTCCCTGAAAACAAGTAGCGCTGAGCCTGTAGCAATTCTTCCGCAGCTTTTGCTGAACACTAATAATATGCTTTCAGTGTCCTAACCACTGCTTGGAGAATTCCAAATGCATATCTTTCATGCCCATTGAACCAGATTATGTACCACAATAGCGTATAATACCCGATCCTAGCATATTATGTTGCTCAAGCATTATTTATTTTTTTTTTGGTAAAGGTAAGAGTATATTAACTATTCACGACACCAAATACAACCTAAAGCACCGACCAAAACTTGAACCTGAAAGGACATAGGGCTGTCCAACAAGGTTCAAAGAAGGTCCTGCAAGAACTATACAAGAAAGAAAAAGCAAAGAAAAGCAAGGAACCGGAATTACAACCCAGTCCTATCTACATCAAAGATGGAAGGTGGAAGACCCCACTTTCTTTGGAACCTACGGTTCCTAGGAGTGTCCTGAACTCTCCCCATAGAGATGGCTTTGTCTTTCACAGCCTTAAGAAGGTGCTTGCGCATACCCGGGATGTAGACAGTCTTGTTCCTGAATATGGCATTGTTCCTTTCAGTCCAAATAATGAACTAAGGCTCCAAAGGAGAATCGAGAAAGGCAGTTTGAGAAAGAAGAGCCACTGCAAACTTTCATAGCCCATAAGAGATGATCATGCCACAGGCGGTTACGCCAGGGGAGGTTGCATTTGGTAGCCCAGAAGAACGCCAGCCTATTTGTGGAGGGGCACTCAAAAAAGAGGTGGTTGACCGAATCCGATCTGATACCGCAGAAAGCGCATAGAGTAGTGTCTAACCTACGATTTTGGAGGAGTAGGACCTGGGTAGGTAGCCGGTTGTGGGAGACTATCCACAATAGGAACGCATGACGAGGTACAATATGATAGTCCCATATAAAGGAGTGCCAAGAGACTGGGTTACCTCTGCTTCTTAAATGATTCCACGCTGAAGCAACCGAAAAGGAATCCGAAGGAGGTGGGGTCCAGATCATTATGTCCAAAACATCATCTACAAAGAGTGGAGATGGTTCAGTCCAGCTCAGGAAAGTGTCTAGGGCGGATGAGGGTTGCCAAGTGCTGTCATAGAACTTCCGGACTGAAGTATCCCTAGGGATCCGCGACTGGTATATGTCCATATTACTAAAGAAGAGGAAGAGAGGACCCTTGTTGTGCCACCAGTCAAACCAAAAAGAAATAGAGTGACCATTGCCTATCTTCCACCGAAAGAGTGCTTGGGCGGTAGTACGCAGGTCAAGGATCTTCTTCCAAGTCCAGGAACAGATAGTAGGCTTGGAAGCCACCCAGAAATTTGCTTTTAAGAATGTAGAATGGATCCACTTACACCACATGGATTCCTTATCAGAGAAAAGGATCCATATGTGTTTTAGCATCATAGCTTTATTATATTCAACAAGTCGTCGAATACCGAGTCCACCCTCTTCTTTGGGAAGACAAACATTGTTCCAGTCTACCTTTGCTCCCCCAGTGCCAAGGTCAGGACCCTTCCACAGGAACTGTCTCAAGATGGTCTCAATACTGGATAAGACAGATTTCAGGAGGGAGAAGATAGCCGCCCAGTACACCTGTGTGGAATGTAGGACAGATTTTATGAGTTGAAGTCTCCCTGCAAATGATAAGAACCGTTGGGTCCAAGAGCGGGCCCTAGCTGTGATTGAGTCGATTAGGATCTTGCAATCCTCTTTACGAAGTCTAGTCGATATGATGGGCACCCCTAAATAACGAAAGGGAATTGTGCCCAATTGAAACCCAAAGCATTGCAGCAATTGGTCATGCAGGGCTGTCGTCCCTCCCGAGAGGAAGATGTTGCTTTTGCTGCAGTTAGGTCGTAGACCAGACCAGCTAGAGAAGAGATCAAGAGAAGCCTTGATTATTTCAGCCGACTGAATGTGGGCCTCAGAAAAGAGGAGAACATCATCCGCAAAAAAGATATGGGATATACGGGTCCTCTTGCAGCGCCAGTACCAATGATAGTCTAGAGAGTTTGTCTTTGACTGAAGAATCCCAGAAAAAACTTCCATAACCAGGATGAATAGATACGGCGAGAGCGGATCCCCTTGCCGTATGCCTCGGCTACTAGGAAAGAAGCCCTGTAGTTCCCCATTAATAGAAATGGAGAATTTGGCTGTAGTAACACAGGTCATTATCAACTTGATGAAAAAGTCCGAAAATTTGAAAGCCTTAAGTGACTTTTCAATGAAAGTCCAGTCGACAGTGTCATAGGCCTTCTGGAAATCGACTTTGATGGCGCATTTCGGACGGTAAGCCTCATGGTGGAAATCCGCGAACAATTCTTGTGCAATCATGATATTATCACTGATCCTACGACCTTTAACAAAAGCCGTTTGGGATGGGCTGATTAAGGCTGGAAGAACATGTGCAATGCGCCTCGTCAATATTTTAGAGATGCATTTATAAAGCGTGTTGCAGCATGCAATTGGCCAAAAGTCGGATATGGTCGATGCATTAGGAGTTTTCGGAACTAGTGTGAGGATAGTAGCATTTAACTCCTTAAGCATATGTCCAGTCTCAAAGAAATCTCTGACTGCCTTTAGAATGGAAGCCCCAGTGATTCCCCAAGAGGATTTGAAGAAATCAACATTATAGCCGTCCGGTCCGGGAGCTTTGCCTATAGCCAACGAGAACAGAGTATCCTGGATTTCCCCATCAGTGACCGGTTGTGAGAGGAAGTTCCGTTGGTTTTCATCAAGGACATGTTCAATGAAATTACCTATGTCGGAGACAGCTGGCTGGACAGATACAGAATCACCATTAAGCAGTAGGTGAAAGTGGGAGATAATGTGGTTCCTGACCTCTGTCGGGTCAGAAAGTAGGTTACCATCACTTGTAGAGAGTGAGAGAATATGGTTCTGTGAACACCTCTTGTTGACGAAGTGATGGAAATACTTAGTGTTCAAGTCCCCTTCTTTAAGCCACCGGATCCGAGATTTTTGCCTAAAGAATGATTCCTCCTGGCGCCTCAGCGTTGAGAAGGACCGGAGATGCTCCGCTTCACTATCCAGCAAGATCTGATCAAAAGGCCGGAGCTCCAAGGCTGCCTGGACAGCAAAGAGCTCAGATCTAGCCTGTTCAGTTCTGGTTGATATAGCAGAAAAGGAACTCTTGTTTAGGTGTTTCAACTTTGCTTTAAGCACTTTGAGTTTGTAGCACACCTTATACATGGAGGTGCCTACAATGGGAGAGTCCCAAGCTTGGGCTACTAGCTCAAGGAAGCCAGGATGGGTAGTCCAGTAGTTAAAGAACTTAAATGGCTTCCGGGAGCGATGTGGCGAGAAGATTTTGATCACCATTGGGGAGTGATCCGAAATGCCAGGTACAAGGAAGGACGCTTCCGAGTAGGAAAAATGTTGGGTCCAAAGGTTGTTGATGAGAACTCGGTCGATCTTGCGGAGTTTCCTATTAGTGCCAGAAGAAGTAGACCACATAAATCTGCATCCCACAAATCTGAGGTCCTCGAGTCCGGCTTGGTTAAGACAGTCCCCAAACTCATCAAAGACCGGTATCCACGGGGTTGTACTGCCCAGTCTATCCTGTGGGTCCTTGATAGCATTGAAATCCCCTGCAACAAGCCAAGGAAGGTCACAGGAAGAGAGTCGGAAGATGTCAGCCCATAGCTGGCGCCGATGAGCAAAGGTGTGTTCCCCGTATACAACAGAGAGCAGACAAGCTTTGCGCAAGTTAAGCAGCATGAGCTGCATATGGATCATTTGACTAGAGGTGTCAAGTAGGCTCATCTCAATCATATTCGGATCCCAACCGAACCAGATTCGACCAAGAGGAGAGAAATCGTAGTTGGAAATCCATCTCCAATTGTTGCATAATCCCCTGGAAATATCAGCAAAAAAAGGAGCTTTAACTTTAGTCTCAATGATGCCAATGCAAGAAAGCCGATTATTCCTTATAAGAGTCCGGATTTCAGCTTGACGGAGGGGATCTACTAGTCCCCTAATATTCCAGATTCCAAAAAACATATGAATGAAGGGAGATTATCTACGAGATTTCCTTGACCTCCTCCTCTTGTCTTTCTTCTTCAAGGAGGAGGGGCCGGGGGATATACCATGGCAGCTCATGTTAGGTAAAGGCCCCAAGGAGGCTTTGGAGGGATCCTCAACGTAATAAGATGCCAAAGTTCTGGATCGGGTGGTTGGGGGAGAGAAAACAGCTGGTTCCTCCACCATTTGCTCATCAAAGTCGCTATTTCCCTCCTCAATATGTGATCCAGAAGAGTCTTCGGAGGATGAGTGGGAATTAGTAATGAAGTCCTCAAGTTGCTGGTCAAAGCGTCCTTTACGATCAAGTGCAGCAGAAAGAACCGTATCAGAGATTGGGTCCTTCTGGAGATTCAATTCAGGCGTTAGTGTCACTTGATCCTGTACAGTGTTCACCACAGAAGGCACAAAGACCTTTCCCCCTGGATACATGTGCAGGGGAAGGTCAGTTGCAGAGCTGGAAAGGCCAGCTTTGGAGCTCCTAGGACTGTCCTGAGTATGCCTTAGAAGGTCGTGTGCCTTGGAAGGGTCATGAGCAGGAGGCAAAGGAGGGTCAGTTGCAGATCTGGACTGCCCAGCAATGGAGCTTTGCGGACAGTTCTGGGCATGCCTTACCAGATCGTGAGCCTTTAAAGGTTCCTGAACAGAAATCAGAGGAGCCCCCCTGTGTTCACGTCCTGAGGAAGGACAGATGTATTTCTGTTCAGGTTAGTAGTGCCTGCCTTTGAGGAGTTCAGTGAAGGATCAAGAGCAGGGGAAGGGCCACGGACGGTCTCCTCCGCTGGAGACGTCTCCAAGGGACAGCCAGGTGCTGATCTGATCTGGCCTGCAGCCGCATTCATTTGTCCTTTGCCTTTCTTACAGGTGACTTGGGTCCAAACTTCAGTTTCACGGGGCTGAGAGGAGGTCTCTTGTCTGGCCTTTGCTTGAGGTTGAAGTGTTGTCTCACCTCTTTCAACAGAATGTGACGCACACTCAAACCCAGCTGAACCAGTTTTGTGCCCAAAAAGACCACAAGAGGTGCAAACCATGGGTTTCCATTCATATTCGACTTGGACCAGATTGACTTCGCCATCCCACCTTACTTTGACAGTCTCCAATCGGGGTTTGGCGGCCTTGATTTCCACACAGACCCTCGCGTATGAAATTCTGGTCATATTCTCGGTTTGGGTGTCCACGTAAAGTGGTTTCCCAATGGCACTTGCGATCCTCCCTATACCCGCCGGTGACCACAAGGAGAAAGGGATCTCTCGCAACCTAACCCAAACCGGGAGGGCATCCATGGCACCCTTTTTAAGTTTCAGTTTAGGATTCCACTGTTGAAGTAGCATTGTGCTACTGAAGATGGAAATTGGGCCTAAATCAAGAATCTTCCTGCGATATTCCTCATTCGGAACTCGAAAGAAGAAAAAACCGTTCTCATGTAGTTTGATATCCACTACATGGTCTCCCCAAGTTTTCTTAACAGCTTCTTCCGTTAGTTTGAAGGGGACTTTCCTTCCAGCATAATGCCCCACAATACATTCCTGCCATAGTGGGTTCTGGTCAGCAGCAATATCTGGAGATATATCCACTATCACTTCGCCATTCTCTTCAAGAGGGGGTACAAACTCTAAGTTATAACCCTTGGTCTGTACCCGAGCGACGTTTGCCCAAGTTCTAGGGGTGGGGCCTTGGTTTATTCGGCCTTGAGGCCGAGAAGGAGTTTGCCCGACCACTGCTGGTTTTCTTACTGGGTTTGCCCTGGATTCAGAGCGTATAGCACCACTAGCAATATGTATTCTTCCACGAGAGAGGCTCTTGTTCTTAAGACGACCTCTACTCCGACTCCGACTAGAGCTGCCCTTCAAGATGGGTCTCAAACCCAAAGGGCGATCAGCCTCCTGTATCATCGAGGAGGGAGTCCCTGTAAGGTGAGCTGCCGATTTGTTCATACCAGGTCCAAGAACCTCCTGATGAAGATCCATAACAGGGGTTGGAACAGTCTCTGAAGTGGGGAATGGGACAGTCAAAGTGTTGGCTAAGGCCTCAGCCATTTGGACAAATCCACAAACACCTACCAGTCAACTCTCCATCTCCTTAATCAGAACAGGCCACGCAACAAGAAACCCCCCAGTATAAATGCACCCTCGACAACATACACTCCACTTCCAACCAGCAGGAATACAACAGATAATGCGAGCCTAAACCAGGCCTTCCCCCAACAGCAACCAATCAACACAAGCAGTAACGTCCAGAAGGAGTTCGCACAGGATACCGCACTGAACAGGAGGACCACCCAGTAACGAGCACCAATCCAGGCCTTAGCAAGGGGAGATTACCTGGAGAGTAACGTACAGGGGTATCCCAGCGAAAATCAAGAGCTCAGGTCAAACGCTTCGCTCAAGCAAAGAAAACGACGCTCAGGCGTTGAAGAGCAAAGAGGGCAACGATCAGATCTGAAATTCCATCTTCTAAACTGAACGGGAGGAGAAATCCTTTTGAGGGGTTGTCGAGGAGTGCACAAGGAACCAGGCCACCAAAAATCAGGGCAAATGATCACCAGGACCAGCCTGAATCAACAGAAATCCGGCGGGTGAACAGTACCCGCAAGAATCACCATTGGGAGCTCGGATGCTTAGGTTGTATGGCGTTCAAAAATTTCAAGCATTATTTATCGTAGTTAATAGATCCAAAAAGTTAAAGATTGAATTCGACACCTCAACAATCTGAAATTTTCAAATGTAGCGACAATACAATTTCTACCAAGTAAAGCCACTACGCAACCAAGACAGACAAATACAGGACATCAAATGCTAAAAAGCCATAGCCAATAACACATGTTGTCATAGAATGACAGGCGCAAAGCTTAATGCGGCCGATAGTAAGCACACACCGTGTAAAACGTCTGGAGGAGGGTAAGCAGCAAGAGGATAATGGCAGCAAAGAGCGAGAGGCATGTCCACGGACTGCTGAAACGATCGCGGATGAGGCTTCTCCGCCAGACACGGTACTTGCTTTCGTAGTACTGCTCACCATAATCATTCGCCTTCTTGATTTCATCGTACAAGTAGCCCAGATCGAGATCGTAAGCGACCTCTCCACACCTCATAAACAGTTCCGCCACCGCCTTTTCGCTTCCCACATGATTGATGATCCCGTGCTTGCGGAAAATTTGAATGTCCCTGGGGCTATTGACCAAACTGTCCCAGAACATGAAGTAATTCGTGAAGAAGGGCTCGGGGTGTTTGACGCTCATTTCGTACGCAACGAAATTCAAAAGGAGAGAGACGGTGTTGTCGTTGATGGACAACGGAGGGACCCGTAGAGTGCCGTGATCAAACTCGATGTCCAGTAAGTCGTGGCCCTTCCACTTCTTGAATTGCATGCCCGCCTCTTGAAGCTCCGATGCAAAGTGTCGGACGAGGCCCCTCATACTGCCATTGCGATTCAACCGCGACTTGACTCGATTCTTTTCCTTCTTGGCGTCTTTCTCACGCACCGATTTGAGGAAGGTAGATCGGAAAACATCGAGCAGATGAGCCTTGGATTTTTCGGTGTCCAACTTAGAGACAGCATTCTGTCTGGGTAACAGTGGGTCGAAGAAGGTGACCGCGAGTACTTCCAGCGGCACAGCTTGTTGATGATCAATGTTGTTCTTGATGTTGATCAGCTCGTACAGTTTCTCGAGAACGAAGAATGGTAGTTGGTTCTCAAACAATAGAAGGTCGCGTCGAAGGGTGGTTAGAATCCGGGGGTTGGTGAGGATCGGATCGTCCTCAATTGCCCACGCAGGGATCTGCAAGCAAAAATGACCTTTGAATTAAGCTAAGACTAACAGAAGTTTGGATCAATGCTTAATTTAGCATTTATTTTAAGCTTCTAATAGGATATTCTTTTGGATCTGTCAGGTTTGAAGGATAGACGAGAAGTAATATGTTGGAAATTGGTGATCCATTTTCAAGAGCTATCCAGACTTATCCAGCTGCTGTCCAATTTTACATATTGAAGACTACGTGACCAGCATGCAAAGAGAAGATCTAGTCCAATCTAAACTATTCTAGGTGGACTTATGTATGATGCAAGAAGAGTCAAAGTTGACGATGACAAAACTACAATCTAGAATCTAGAAGGCAGCTGGAGGAACGTGAGAAGACCAGCTTGCAAAGAACAGTATTTTGGAAACTATGACCGTGGCAAGAAGAAGCCAAGTTGAAGAAGCTATCATTATCCCATATACGTTGTCCCTTGGCCATTTCTATACCAACTATACCATATACACATATACTTGCGCGCATCACAAAAATACAAACTATCATCAATATCACATCATACTTCTGCAAAAATCTTAAATTTCAATTTTTCAACATAATAGATAGACCACAATTTATTTCCTCAAAAAAGTAAATCCAATAAACGAAGGAGATTGTTTAATATATGAATGCTGCCCTACCTTGGTGTGGAGAAGGTAGTAGTGAAGGCGGAACAGTTCGACCACGAAGCAACCGTCGATGACCATCCTCTGCGCAAACTTGAGGTTTATCATGTCAAGACGACAAACATGGTTGTTAAATTTCGCCGAATAACAGGCCCTCGTTTCCTGCTCCAATATCCGCATGGCTTTCACAAGGTCATCCAAAAGCGCGGCTTTTGCAATCCGATCACCATCGTCATCTTCTTTACGTTCACGGTCATCAGACACTCTCTCCCCCTCGGCGGACGTCCTCAGCATATCTCCGCCGCTTCTCCACCGCTCTAACTTCCTTCCTAGAAGGCGATTTAGAAACCGCATCTTGTGCTCTTCCATGACCTGCAGTCGATGCGAAAACTCATTGATGGGACCAATGCCTATCATTTCGGGATCGAATGCGTTATTGTGAACTCCACGCCAGTTGCTAGGGACTCTGTCGATGGTCCGCAAATTCTTCGCATCGTGAGCGAGGCCTCGGTCGAGGCGACTCTCGATGTAGACGAGCCATTGCATAGACCGAGGCTTGTCGTCATCGCCTCGTTCCATCGTGGAGAGAATATGAAACCCAAAAGAAACAGAGAAATTCCAGGTGGAATCAAAGATTTGTGTATGAGTCGAGCTGCAACTTCTGAAGACACATATGCAAATGTTCGGGAGTCGAGACATTATATGAATGATTAATGGAAAGTAAACGCGTGGGGACTCGTCCAAAAAAAAAGAAAAAGTAAACGCGTGGGCAGAGAGAGAGGGCCGGGGGGGGAGGGGGGTGGTTTTCACACGCACACAAGCATCACGTTACCAAAAAGAATAATAAAAAAAAAGCTAACTACCACGAATTTTGTTACGGAAGCCAAATGATCGAACAATAAAATTGATAGAATAAGAAAATAAATCGGATATTAGATTTACGTAATTCGATCGTAATGTCCTATATTTACGAGGAGAGCAGCAGCGAATTCTATTATAGACCAAGTAATATAAAGGAGATTACAATCACGTTCCAGTCACCAAAATACTTTAAGTGTTTCTCAAGCCTAATTATACCCAATAACTCACGTGATGTTTAGTCCCATAATTTCTCACGAAATAATTTCTCAATCTTATGAAAGAATTATGCACAAATCTTATCATAAAATTTAATATGCTAAATCACATACTTTTTCTTCTATATCACGCACGAAGAAAAATGCCTGGATATAATTTCACAAAGGCTCACGTCAAGCACTCGGTTCAGCGCTTCAAGTCTTCTTTGGACATGGACGGCACGAAGACCACACTGCCAGTCTTTTGAGTTTGAGAATAGAGTCAAAGTCCAGCACAAAGGCTCAATTCCTTCTCTAACCCATCCCGACCGAGTCAAAGTCCAACACAAAGTCTATGTGGACTTTCCAGTTTGAGAACAGAGACTCCGATTCTTATACGGAACGTGCTTCAACAAACTTGTATCCATTGAAGGCCGATTACCAATTATTAATCTTTGAATAAAAAAAATATATTCATCTTATATGAAATTATCAACCAAAATTAGATTGACTTGCCAACTTTTGTAAGATAAATTACTGACTATTTTTTGGTTACAACTCTGATTTAAGTAACTTACCAATGTTTAATTGTCTATTTTATTAGCTTACCAACCTTTATTTCCCAACGATAGCAACTCCCTTAATTTATTAACTCCTTACAGAGATTACGGACCTCAATTAGCGTGAATTTGACTCCAACATGGACAAGCTTCAATTGACGTGGCAAAAAAGGCCAAAACGACAATCATTTTTATCATTTTGTTCACACAAATTGATTTGAAATTGAAACCCTAATTCTAAGAGATTAGAATCCATGCAATAGATTTAGAACTGAATTAGTAATTATCTCATCTATTTGGTATAACTTCTTCGCAGCATATTCAACTATGAGATCGAAGGGGTGCTACCATTTTTTAAGGTGTTTGTTAAACATCTCATAGCGGTAATACCTTCAAAATTAGAGTAGCTTAGAATACTTTTGGGAAGCTGTCTAACTTTCAAATTTGCTGTTTTGAAACATGTATTACTAAATAAATAAGTTACAACATTCCACAGCACAAATATACTCTAAACACAACATAAGAGATAATAGATATATATGGGGAAAAAAGGATTAAGCAGATGAACCAAGGAAGGATTAAGAAAGATCTAACTGATCAAAGATATTAAAAAAAAGATTAAATAGAAGTTAGGAAAGTACTAGATTTTAAGAAATTATAATTTGAAGTACCAGACGGTTAGTTTAATTGTAATTATAATTTTTGTCACTCATTTGACAATATACCATGTAAATTTTTAGGGGCTTTTCGTGCAATTTGAGGGGAAAATTTTTGTTTGGAAACATAGGGAGAGGGGAAACTAAGAAAAGGGAGGAAAAAGTTGGCTAAAACTTGAAATTTTTCACTCCCAAAAAATCAAAAATTTTATCCTATTTATTTATCTCCTTATCTCTCATTTTCCTCTCTGTCCATATTCCCTGGCAAAGCCTAATTGTAGAGAATGGATTCAATCATTATTTCATCAGGATGCCCATCTATATGGTAAACAAGAAAATCGAATTGATTGAATACTGGAAGAAACAAAGGCGATGTAGTTGCAATTGAATTGCCGTTCATATTTTATACCCATCAAAAAAATGAATAGTCTGTGGCTTGTCAAAGGAAAGTACTTAATATTTTTCAAATCATTCATTTTTCACAAGATAAATGCACCCTTAATCACTCAATATTGTATGATTTCAAGTGCAAGTCAAGCATCTCAAACATTGACTAAACGAAATCTGGTCAATAAAACTAGATGTACATTGTTTCTCTCGGCTATCATGAAGTCGATATGGTCATTTTTTTCTCTTTATTGGACTAAGCAAAGGACGACTATGAAAGTGAGTAAACTACACCTACCATAAAGAAAGACCGTAGATGAGCTATTTATTAGGCTAATTTATTACATGGGGACCCTGTAATCATGGGGTAGGCTATTAATTCTCGAAGATATCCTCAATTCACGTAATTGTTGACCTCTTGCCAATTTAGTTGTGATGTTTAACTAGGCCGAGTATAATGTTAATTCGTGATACTTCCATTATATGACATTTTAACGTACGACAAATCACTTAATTTTTTTGTCTGTTGTTATTTTTTTAGATGAATTCTCATAGAAAGGAGATCATTGGATCGATTGGTTAATACCATGTCAAGTAAATATCAAGTCATATAAATATTTTTACAAAGGATGCAACATCTTATCATTAGTGCTTTTGAGTTTTGACTGTTTGTTTATGTAGATGCAACCCCATTGGGTGTAGCAAAAGGGAGAAGTAGAAAAGATGGAAACCATATTGTGAGGATGGTGACCAGACAAATAGGAAGTAGTCAAGGATTCCATAGAGGGCTCGATTGTTACAAAACTCTAGTTTAATGGAGAGGGGGGCCAAGGACCATGAGAAGCTCTTCCGTTTTCCAATCTAGGTTTATGGAGAGAGGGGACAAAGACCCATGAGAAGCTCTCTCATTTTCCAAGAGTCAGCACAAACCAACTAGAAGCCAAAGTGTGAAAAGAGGAAAAGAAAGCACCAAAATTAAAATGAGTGTTCCCCACCTCAAGTCTCCATGAACTCCATGATTGCTTGATTTCTCTGAGTTGATATAAATAGGGCACTGATATTGCCTCTCTTGAAGCGCACCCACATTTTACTTAACCTCAACTTAGTGAGAGAGATATCATATAAAGAGCTCTAGCTCTTCAATTGAGTCATGCCCATGTCTCTGTTGAGGAGCTTCATGCCAAAGACCTGCACGGTCCATGTAATTCCAACTCAAACGTTCAAGCTTACTTTTACTCGGTAATTTTACTTCATAACCCCCCAACTTATTTTTACTTGGTTCTTTGGTATTGACTAGAATTGTATATAGCATTTTGTATGTCATCAAGCATGCGAATTCCTTAAATTCTGGCACTTTGTTTTGGTTGCGAGAATCTTTAACATTTTTACCCGTTTGCCTTTTACTTTCGTTACTGTTGAGTTCCGAATTATACATCTTGAGATATCATGATAATTTTTGAAAAAAAAATTCAAATTGAGATTTTTGAAGATGTTAAACCTTAAACCTTAAACCTTGCATGTCTTTAACTTTCATTGCTTCTGAGCTCCGAAACATGCGATGTAACGATAATTTTTTATGAAAGTCTTATGTATCCTCGGGGAGCTAACTGACTCTTTTTTTCAAATAAATATTTCATGCAAATAATTTTGGTTTTGATTCTGGTTAGCATTAGTGTATGGGGAGAAAGTATTTGGTGCTGCTTATCTGGGAGATAATGCATGGTTTAACAAGTTGAATCATATTTAGGAAATTATTTAGTATGAATTATTGTAACGAGAGCTGATGATTATGACATTAACACGTGATTTTTCTTCTCGGGAGAGATCAGTAGATGCAAACAAGAGCCACAGAAGCCCCCAATCAAAACAGGCAAAAGCCCTCCTCAGCATAATAACTCGGCCGATGCAGCGAACCAGGACGAGAAAGAGAGCGAAGCATCGGTCCAGAAAGCTGGAGCCGACAGCGACAAAAACTTTGCCCGGGCACAAGCAAGAACAACTGAGGCCACTGAGTAGATTTCTGCGTGAAACAAAGAGAGTTTCTGCATAAAGGATCGAATCTTTATGAAGCTTGTAGTAGAGAATTAATAGAAATCTCTGTATTTGTAATATATGAATAAATCGTTGTCGAGTAGTTCAGTTTGTTTAGATATTACTGGTGTGGCTTTGTTTTATATCTCGTCCATTTCTAAGCTTAGTCTGATGCGTGAGTAGCGCATGTTATATGGTATGTAATGGCCATGCAATGAAGCTTGTGGAAATAAATACTTGTTGAAGTTTGTGAAATATCAAGTTTACTGTTGATATACACCGGTTATCCTCTAGTTTCATATTTAAGTTATAACAAACAATAATAACTAGTATGTTGGATTATTTTTTATCAAATTCAATAAAGAATCCATTGTGCGGATTATAGAGGATCTTTTATACCGCAATATATAGTAATTATTGAGACGAAAAGAAAAATGTGTCTTCTCAATTAACTAATCCAGTTAACTATATCGTATAACAAACATTTTACCAAATTTTCGTAAAAAAATGTAACTTTTTCCGTGTATCTTTATAAATGAAATAAATGCAAAAGAAATTTAACTCCCAAAAATCCCCATGACATTGCTCTTACTCTATTGACTACCAACCAAAGAACATGAAAAGATTTGGGAAAAAGAGGGGTGAGAACCACAGCTCAATAAGTAATGCATATCTCTTCTAAGCAGATTGAGCAGCCAGTATGGATATATATAAAATTTTCACTACCAATTCATACAATTCCGCACCTAACTTTATACAGATTTCGCCTAAAATCGCCCGTCGATATTCGAAGTCCTAAATTGGGTTTAGAGCGTGACTTACCCGCGTTTTAGACTTGTCGCGACCTAAAAAATTTCTCTCAGGCTAATGGATTGTTAAGACTAAGCCTAACTCGGGCCCTCCCAAGCCCTACCAATTCGCAACTTAGGATTTAAGTTCTTAACATGCAAATGTTTTCATGCTTGGAGTCGCCACTAATCTATTTATGGTAGGTCGATTAGAAACCTAAATAAAACATAGGGAGATATGTTTTATTCCTACGAACCAGAGATTCCAAGCTCGGGGACTTGGTTACGCTAGATCTAGTCTAACGCCCTTTCGGTACCTTTTCTTCTCAAAAATGTTCATGCAGGCAGTCTGGATCAATTTTAACTTAGTCACTAGCATGTGAGGTGATCATGCGGGTGCGCAAACCACCAAAGTAACACCCAATAATCAAAACATTAAATAAATTGCAAGATTGGGAGAATTACTTACCTCGAAGCAACGTAAGCATCTGCGTTGTTAGCTAGAAAATCACATCAACAATCCTAATACGATTTCTAATTAACAAGCAGTTCACTCAATTTTTTTGGATTTTCACTTATTTAAATGAAAGCTAAACTATATGTAATGACGTGCAAAAATTATCATGCGATTAATGCAGCCTAACATGCAAACTATATGTCATGCGACGACGTGACCTAATTCTAATGATGGACAAATGATTTATATTTTTTTTGGTATTTTTTTAAATGAAATTCGGAATTAAAAAAAATGCCTAAATTAACATGCAATCTATTCTAAAAAAGATAATTTAATCTATTCTAAAGTGACTTCTTTTTGGTATTTTTATGAAAATTCGAAATTAAAAATTACCCTAAAATGAACCATAGAGATTAGGATAATATCTAAATTAAACTAGGAAATAAATTACTCTAATTCCTAATTTAAATTAAAGTCATCCTATCGACTTATTCAAAGAAAGTTATTCTAAACCTATCCTAAACATGCATCATTATCTTCTAATCAATTCAAATCCTAACTAATCTTTTTTGGAATTTTCTTTTTTTTTAAAAGAAATAAATCAAATAGATAGATAATCACCACGATCAAAACCAGTTCACGCAATCCGCAAGATTTATTCAAATTCGGATAAGGCAAAGAAATCAAACTAACGGTCATATCTATAGGGTTATAGATATCGACGGAAAGTTGATTGGTCAAATTTGGAAAGCAAATAAAATCTATTATCGTATCCAAGTGGTTATGGACAAGATAACGATTTTCCGTATCGCCGCGTATCGTACCTTAGGGATAAGGTCGGATAGTCGTCCAGATACGTTGCTAAATTAGGCAAAATTCCTAATTTTAAGTGTTTCAAATATTTGCGGATATTACATGCATTATCCTTAATGTCTAGCAATCCACCAAAAAATATCCACAAAATATTTAAACCCTGAAAACTTAGGAAATTAAATATTTCGGAAAATATTCGGATAATGATCTTACCTAATTTGCGGATAACTTCCAAATTCGAACTCGGTATCGGATCGGGCTTGCGGATCGCGGGAGCGGCGGTGGGACGGACCGGCAACATTCACGGTGGCTCGGTGCCGGCGGTGGTTCTAGTGGTAAGGGCTTGACGACTCGGAGATCACGGTTTAGGCCTTTCTTGATCACCGCTTGATTCTAAGTTGGGTAGGACTTCCTGCAAAACAGAAAATCGCCACAACTCGGCTTGGCGGGGACACCCCAAGAATGTAGACCGAGGGACCACAGCAAAGTCGTCAGGAATTCGCTACTTCTTGGCTCACGAACAGAAGGAGAGTGGCAGGAAAGCGCCGCGGTGTGCGTGCGGGCGGCGAGTACAACAACGAACGAGAGCTGCTGTGATGGTTCGCTTGGGCTGCTATGGTTCTCTTTGGATTTCTTCACTGCATGTCGTTGCTCCTGTGTAAGACCAGAATCGACAGAACAAATCCCCAAGCCACGTGAGCCTCCTGCTCCCTTTGTGTGGTTGTTCTCTTAGAAACCCACTTTTGGCTTCTTTTTCTTGTGCAAGCACTGTTCGGCCGTGTGTCTTACTATGTGCACCCCCTCTCTTTCACGATTTTCTTTTTTGTTTCAATGGTCTCACCCCTCTCTCCCAAAACGTGGAGTCCTCCTCTTGAACGAAGCCCCCCCTTGGACGTAAAGCCTCCGACTTCTCTCCGAATCTCTTCTCCGTCTGTGATGTGTGTGTGTCTCTCTAAAAATTCTGTTCTGAAAATTATGAGAGCCCCCCTCCCTTGAAAGACATAAACATATATTTATAGTATAAACTTAGGTCAAATAGCCGGGTCTTCTAGTCCTAATGGGCTTAGGCTTGGGCTTAGGCTTTAATTTTCATTTAATTTCAATTTGGCTGAATTAATTCGGGCTTTTATTCAATTAACTTGATGGGCTAATTTAAGCTCAAATTAAGACAACCAAGCCCTTTTGCGTGTGATTTTCGGCCCATGCTTTCCGAGTGAGCCGAGTCTCGTTCGGTGCTCGAGCTCGGTTTGCGCGATGGATTTTCAATTCACTCGCCACCGCCGGTTCGATGTGGAATACAACTAACCTATATGAACTTAGACTATATGCTATGCAATTTTAATATTTTTGTTTAGGGGTTAAAATTTAATCCCTAATTTTCTATGCAAATTATTATTAAATGGTCGATCGAAATTTAGGTGTCAACAAGACTATCGCAGCTAGAACGGAAAGCGGCGGCACTCTACGGAGACGGCGTACGGCTCACGGCAGCGTCCGGCTTGAGCGGCGGCGGTCCGGCCTCTTGATTTGAGGCTCACGGCCACTTGAGAAAGAGAGGGAAAGGGAGAGAAATATGGCGGTGAGGTTGATGGTGGTGGTGTACGGCGGCGTGGACAACGGCTTGGAGGCGGTCCGGCGTGCGGCGGCGAGCGGCGGAGCTGACAGTGGCAAGGTGGTGGACGACAAGGAGCTCACGGTGGAGAGAAGAAAAGAAAAGAAAAAAAAAAGGACCAAATGGGGGAGGGGTTCACGGCAATGGAGAGAGAGAGATGAAGTTAATGGACTTAAATAGTAATTTTGACCAAAGGTGGAAATGACCATAATACCCTTTTCTCACATTTTTAATCTGACGGTCCCTATTCGATCTTATCTTGATCCGACGGCCGAGATCGATTCTTGCACAAAAATATCCAAGGGCGTACTTGTAATTTCCAAAATACCCAAGGATAAAATTGTCCAATCAAATTTGAGGGCAAAATTACCAAAATGCCCTTTACCCTTAAAGCTCGTCCTTTAATAAATCCTAGGGGTATTTTGGTCACTTTCTCCGTTTTTTGTCCAAATCGAATTTTTTCGAAGGATTTGAGCGCACCAAAAATTCGCACGTGTCACGTGCAACGTCGTCCTAACGTTCCATCGTGACTTCCTAATTTTCCGGTGTCCAATTTGGGCAAAAATCCAATAATTAAATTCTATTAAACGCAACTCGAGCGTTTCTCGAGCTAACGGGCGGCTTGCTGGGGAAATTCGCAGAATCGACTCATGACTGATACTGAATCGAGTCACGTGCAAGTCCGTTCGGTGCGTGACGACCTCGGTTGTCATTAAAATCGCGAAGATCAATCACTTGATCCGAGGGGTACGATCCTTCGGTATAATTTCAGAATCATTCGTCAAGTCATTTCGTGGTCCAACGGAATCACCCGCAATCCACTATTAGGACAGTGGCGAACTGACCCCTAACTATCCTTGGATCGACCAACAGTGGCTCAAAATATCATTTCCGCGATTTAATGGTCAAAATTCACTCACGATCGAATTTCCTTTAGTCGCGCTAATTTAATTTCCCTATTAGCCTTTCCCTAATGGTTAGCATTCCAAGGAATGATCAGTTCCGGACGAGAATTTACTGCGAGCACATCTCATAAAACTCAATTATTCAATAAATTCCAATTGGTGGAATTTCGAAATGTCACAGTTAGATAAAAGCATGATTTAATATTTAATTATTCTAACACACCTAATGCTTCTACCTCACATGAGATCCCATTTAATCCAACAATTAAGGAGAATTGGACATAAATATGCCTTTTCCTCTGTAGGGCCTGTCTCCAATCACATTGCCATGAGGCCAATACTCGCAAGTAATGAAAGTGTCACCAGAATTGCACACGATCTGAGCGCATCCGACCTTCTGTGTCGTCCTCCACACGAGCTGCCTGTAGTGCGAACAATCTTTTGCCTGCCATGCACGTGTTGGAGTTATAGTTGAAGTAAGCTTCTTCAGCGGCCCACACGGCAACAGCGTCATTCGGACCGGAGTCCAATGATTGCCCTGTCCCCAGAATATGTTCTCGCCGTAATCGCTGATCGAGTGGATGAGCACACAGTCTCCTCTCCGCTGGCTCGTGTACCACTTGGCGAAGTTCGCTAGGGACGTGCTCCATTGGAGAGGAGGGAGGTCGTGCTTTGCCCTAACTGCATTGTGAGGGCTGATATATTGGGCGATTGCAACAGCCGAGCTCACACGCATGATGCGTCTGGGGGCTGTTGTCGAGGTCGAGTCGGCTCCATTAAGGACTAGAACGGAGAAGAAGGTGATGAAGAAGATGAGGCTTGAGAAGAAGTGGATGCTCGCCATTGATGACTACGACGATGGTGATGGTGAAGAGAAGATGAAGATTGTGTCTGTTTGTGATGCTTTCGCTTATGCTTGAATGCTGTTTATATAGCATCAGCTGGAATGCAAGTTGGTCAGTTATGATTATAACTACCACCATTATCTTAGATATAACTGCATTATCTTAGAAACATTATGCAAATGATTGGTTAAATATGACATGAAAATCAACGGGAACGAATCATTAGGGTTCGGTAGACATTGACCAGTCTCCACTTATACACCATTTTATATGGTTATATGTTCTTTTGTTGATCGAACGTAAGAAAAACAACAAATGAGAAATAGCAACAAAAGCATTCCTGACCAAGCGTTTGCACATCCTTTATTATGATCCTAATATTAATTAACTTAAAACAATCTCCAGCGGATTAAGAGTTAGTGTTATTGCCAGATACGGGTATAACAAATAAAATTCCTTGACTTGATCCCAATATACGAGAGGCAAAATGCACTAAGCTAAATTTTAGAGACTAAATTCATATGTTTGTTGCGCTGGTTTTCGTGGACATATCAGAGCAATCATTTACTGAACTCATTCTAGAATTAACATGGGAGACATATTTTGTGTGCTTGTACATTGAACCGCGCAAGGCCGACCAATTGCACTAGACTTTATAGAGCACTTAAACTCATTTTATCTCATAAAAGTTTGCATGGATTGATTTTTACATTTTACTTTTTGCTAAGTCTACATTTTGCAGTGTACACACTTTAATTTTTCTTGACCTAAAACATCTCAAACTTTCACAATATATGAATGCTGGCACATAAATCTACATATAATTTTGAAGTTTCGATAACATTCTAAATTCGCGGGAAAGCATAAAACTAATTTTTTTTCCCTTAAACTTAAGAGTAGATAGACAGGCTCATCTATCCCAAGTTAGACTAGATTAAACCTGGAAAGCACATATTTCAATATACTTTTTCTAGTGTGACTGATCATATCCAACAAATTTTGTCTTAAATTAATACACAAAATCTCATCCATGGCTTATATAGATGCGAACGCATAGAAGAAACTGCATGACTAATTGCGACAAGGCAGCCTTCGGTAGTCTTCAGAATCGAACGACCCCCATGCATGATTCACGGAGAGAATAAAGGGCGGTCAGCGGTCGTCGTGTACGTGCAGTCCCCTGGATCAATGCCTCCGAACTTGCTCTCCGCAACGTGCCAATCATTTCGCAGATAATTCCTTCTTGGGTTTTGATCGATGCCCTGTCATGAGCTTCATCATTGGCTCTCCATGGAATTATGACATTGAGGTCGTGAGAAGTAATGGAGGAATGTTCTCGCCAACCAAGGTCCAAATTCGTTTCTGGTGCTTTAAAACGATTGAATTTGGCGACCCTGAATTGTCCTGGCATGTGCTCGAGCTCATGCCAACCATCATGGAACTTCTCCTGTTTCATCACCCTTTGAGATTGCTGTTTCATCACCCTTTTAGATTGCTGAAAAATCAGCAATTGGGGTCGCTCACTGGCACGTCTTACAAATGAATATAGCATGATACTTTCATGATATAGAATCACATTTCTAAGGATGAAGGGAAGTTCGCTGTTCAAGATTAAATAGCAAGTACCTGAAAAACTTAAGTAATCATGCGTATTTCACCCTCCTTTTTTCAAGAATGATAAAATCATTGCAGACATATCTTAGGTAATTACTAGAACCATGGTTGCAGCAGTGATGCTAGGGGTCCAATGACCCAGGCTAATAGTATTCCGTAGATGCGAAATTGTTGACACCTAAATTGAGGTCGCGACAAAAATCATGAGGTCAGCTATTGGGAGAAGTGTGTGTATTAAACTTTGTGCACCGGAGTTTTAGGACTCTAAGATTGTACTTGTTTCGCAAAAAACACTACAAGAAAACACGAAATTTGCGATGGAAATTTGCGACGAAATTATTTCCGTCGCAAATTTGCGACGGAATTTGCGACGTATTCTATTTTCCGTCGCAAATTTGCGACGGAAATAATTTCGTCGCAAATTTGCGACGGAAAACATAATACGTCGCAAATTCCGTCGCAAATTTGCGACGGAAAATATAATCCGTCGCAAATTTGCGACGGAAAAAATTTCGTCACAAATTTCCGACGGAAAATAAAACCGTCGCAAAATCCGTCGCAAATTTGCGAGGCCAAAGTAAGTCCGTCGCAAATTTGCGACGAAAACCACCGTCCGTCGCAAATTCGTACTTTATCAAGCCGTGACATGCAATCACTATCTCTCTCTCTCTCGCTCTCTCTCATTTTTCTCCCTCTTTCATATGTCTGAAATCAGCAAAATCCGCGCACGCACATATTAATCTCAGTGAAGCTTTTGTACCGGTAAGTGTCATAGCTAGCTTCGTTACTATTCGTCGTTGCATTGTAATTTTTTTTAATATATGTTTATGTTTGTTTTTTTTCGTATCTGCATCACCGGTTTAACGACCAGCGACCGGCGACACCTCGCCAGCCTTCGGACGATCAGAACGGCCACGCCGTTTTGCGACGGAATAAGGTATCCGTCGCAAATTTGCGACGAATAAATGAAAATTCCGTCGCAAATTTGCGACGGAAAACAGTTATCCGTCGCAAATTTGCGACGAATACCTCATTCCGTCGCAAATTATTTTCCGTCGCAAATTTGCGACAAAATTTTCATTTATTCGTCGCAAATTTGCAAAGGATGAATTCCGCTTCCATCGTACATTAAAAATTATTAAAAAATGATTCTTAAGTGATTATTCTTTTTTGGATTTGTGCCTAATTGAAGGTCTCGCAATCCAAGTGGACGTTGCAATTCTCATCAAATTGATCACTTTGTCCTACTAATATTTCCGTCAAATATTTGGGTAAGTCTTCTTTACATTGTAATTTTTTCTATTTTTGCAATTTCATATTAATTGTTGCGTGAATAACAAAAATTACAATTTCCAAAATTTTATAGTTTTAATTAAGAACAATAGATATGATATTTTAGATATTTTACCAGAATTTTTTATTTTAATACAGACACAATGCAAAGAGAAAGGGCTTGGATGTATAATAAGAACTTACCTGGACGTCAAGGATTGACAGATGAGTTTCGTACAGGGTTGGAACTATTTTTAGACTTTGCTAGTAGTAAATATGAGTTTATGGATGGAAATAAGTTAAGGTGTCCGTGTAAAAAGTGCGGTAATGGTAAATTTCTTGTGTGTGATCAAGTTAGAGAACACCTTATTAGATTTGGGTTTACTCCGAACTATTATAATTGGACTTCCCATGGCAAACTATTTATATCTGATGAAGGATATGGAAGAAGTGACCAATTTTCAGTTAGGGAAGAATGTGGCTATTATGAGCAATTGAACCCATACGAGAGGATGGTGATTGATGCAGCTAGTTATAATTTTGTCACAGAATCAAATTATGCAAGTACTAGTTTTACTCCTTCACGTGAACAAGTGGGTACTAGTCATGCTTCACAATTGAAAGATATAGGAGTAACGGGTTTTGAGGAGAATGTGTATAATGAAACTTTTGAATCTAATCAATTCTGGGATGTGTTGAAAGCAGCAAATGAACCTCTATGGGCAGGTTGTGAGGACCACACTAAGTTATCGGTGACAGCCCGACTATTAAATATCAAGACAGAGCATAATGTGCCTGCGGATTGCTTCAACTCTTTTGTTGAAATAATGCGGGAATCATTGTCTCGTGATAACAACATGCCAAGTGATTTTTATGATATAAAAAAGCTAGTGGATAACTTAGGTCTTCCAGTTGTAAGAATTGATGTATGTAGTAGAGGTAGTATGATATATTAGAGAGATGATGAAAATGCAGAATCTTGCAAATTCTGTAGCCAACCTAGGTACAAGATTAACAGGAGGTCGGGTTGTAATCAGAAGCGTAAACATGCAAGCAAATGTTTTATCTGCCCTTAATCCCCAGATTGCAAAGGCTTTATGCGTCTAAAACCACTGCTGAACACATGACTTGGCATGCAAATCATGAAATAGAAGAGGGTCTAATGTGTCATCCTTAAGATGCGGAGGCATGGCAACATTTTGATAGAACATACCCTGAGTTTGCAATGGAGCCTCGGAACATCATGTTAGGTCTCTGTGCCGATGGATTTGCTCCATTCGGGAAAACAGGAAAAAGTTATTCATGTTGGCAAGTTATCTTAACGTCGTACAATCTTCCACCTGGTATGTGCATGAAGACACCTTATATGTTTTTTATAGTGATCGTAACATGGTCGCAAAATCCGAAAAAGTTGATAGATGTTTATATGCAACCATTGATTGAAGAGTTACAACGGCTATGGGTTGAAGGTGTCCCTACGTATGACGTTTCTACCGATCAAACATTTGTAATGAAGGCTGCCCTTCTTTGGACGATAAATGACTTTCCAGCTTACGGAATGTTATCTAGATGGAGTACAACCGAGATCTTAGAATGTCCGATATGTTTGGAGAGATCAAAGTCATTTAGATTAAAACATGGAAAGAAGCCTAGCTATTTTGACTGTCACGGAAAATTTTTACCGCCAAGTCATCCTTTCAGAAGGAATAAGAAAGATTTCATCAAGAATAGGACAGAAAGAATGCGTCCACCATTGAGGTTGACCGGCGATCAAATTTGGGAGCGTGTGCAGGGCTTTCCAACTATTGTTGAAAACCCGCACGGCACGACTTTTGCGTACGGAAGTATACATAAGTGGACAAAACGCAGTATATTTTGGGATCTACCATATTGGAAGGCCCATCTTATTCATCATAATCTTGACGTCATGCACATAGAAAAGAATGTTTTCGACAATGTCATAAATACTGTGATGGATGTCGCCGGAAAAACAAAAGACAACTTGAACGCAAGAAAAGATATGAGAGATATTTGCGATCGGCCAATACTAGCTGTGGATGCAAGCAGCAGGGGACCAAAACCGAAAGCAGTTTATACATTGGATAAGGAGCAGAGGCGAGTTGTTTGTCAATGGTTGAAATCTGTGCGGTTTCCTGATGAATATGCTTTGAACCTTGGGAGATGTGTTGATTTGAATGAATGCAAGTTGACAGGTTTGAAGAGTCATGATTGTCACATCCTGATGGAAAGACTAATTTCAATAGCTTTGAAGGAAGTTCTACCAAACTTTGTATGGGCCGCTATTCAGAATTAAGCAATTTCCTCCATGATATTTGCTCGACAGTGTTAAAAGCATCGCACATGGAAAAACTAGAGAAAGATATTCCAATTATTCTTTGCAACTTAGAAAGGATATTTCCTCCAGCGTTTTTTGATTCGATGGAGCATCTCTTAGTTCACTTGCCTTATGAGGTCAAAGTTGCAGGTCCCGTCCAATTTCGATGGATGTATCCATTTGAGAGGTAATGTTTTTTTTTAAATACAGTTCAAATTAGTTTATCATATAATATGTTCCGATAAGCTTCTTTCTATTTCAACTAGATTCTTATATCATTTGAAGAAAAAAGTGAAGAATAAGGCACGTGTTGAAGCTTCAATTTGTAATGCATATATTGTGGAAGAAGTGACAACATTTGCATCATACTATTTTGAGCCGCACGTTCAGTGCAAAAGGCGGAGAGCAGGCAGAAATGATGAGGGCCCCATTGATCCTAATTGCACGGCATTCTCTATTTTTAATTATCTGGGTCGCCCAAGCGGCGCATGTCAGTTTCGTTACTTATCAGGCAAAGAATTTCATGCAGCCCATACTTATATTTTACTGAACTGCCCAGAAGTCGAGCCCTACTTCAAGTAAGTGTAAATTTGCAAATATATATTTTGCGTATCAAATATTTGCTAATAATGATATGGTTTTTAGTATTAGGATTTTCCAAACTTCAATGTTTGGACTACAACCAAATGAATTTGACCGTTTGTGCGATGAACAATTTGCAACATGGTTCAAGACATATGTAAGTTACCTATGGATCAAAACCAAGTTATTAAAATTATATACATCATTTAGTAAAATATATATTATTGACTTTGCATGTGTAACCTTAGGTTCACAATAATTATGATGAATTTGGAGGGCAAGGATTGCTATATTATCTGTCATGGGGTCCACAGTTAAGAGTTCGAAGTTGGCCAGCATATTTCATAAATGGATATAATTTTCATACTCAAGAATATGGAAAGGGAAAATCCACAATTAATAGTGGTGTGTCTGTTTGGTCATCCAATGGTGACAGTTGGAAAGATGATTTTTATGGCTTGTTGGATGAAATCATAGAGATAGAGTACCCTGGACCATTAATGATGCGGGTTGTGTTATTTAAGTGCACGTGGTTCGACCCCGTCAAAGGAATGAAGGTGCATACGAAGTTCAATTTGGTTGAAATAAATCACAAAAAAAGGTATATGAAGTATGAACCATTTGTCTTGGCACAACAAGCAATTCAAGTATGTTATGCATCATATCCTAGTTTGAAACGTGACAAAGCTGATTGGTGGGCTGTATGTAAAATCAAAGCACGGAGGAAAATCAAGGAACACTGGAAGGATAGAGCCTACCAACAAGAGGAAGTGTGTAACACGGTTGAAATTGAGGAATATAACATACCAACTTTACGAGATCCGTGTGGAGCAATGATAGATGTGGATCCAACTGAAATTTGCGAATTAAATGTACAAGAATGTTCTGAATCTGATTTTCAGACAGAAGACGAAGACGAGGACGAGGACGAGGACGAAGACGAGGACGAAGACGAAGACGAAGACGACAACGACGACGAAGACGAAGATTAAATTTTTTGTCATAAAACACTACAGATGTGTAATTATTAATGCTACAAGTGTTATGGTTGTTATCATTATTGTTCATGTTATTATTGTTATTGTGCTTTTTTATTAATTTTATTGTCGATTATTCTTTCTATTTTAATTTATCGTCCGAAATTTTGTCCCTAAATGCCGACAAGTCAAATATTATTAACGTGCCCTAACATTTCCGATATTCTAATTTCCATTGAAAAATTTGAGATGCCAAAATTTTGGACTGAAAAAAAGACGTAGCAAATTTAGGACCCAAATCAATGAGACGCTAAAATTGTGACCGAAAAAAGACGTCACAAATTTACAACGATCATTTAGTATGTGCAAAATTGCGACGGACTCAAAACCTGTCCGTCGCAAATTTTGCTATGGAATTTCTACCGTTCGAAATTTAAGACGGACTCAAGCCTGTCTGTTGCAAATTTTGCTAGGGAATATTTACCGGTCGAAATTTGCGACGGATTCAGACCTATCCGTTGCAAATTTTGCAAATTTTTATCAGTCGCAAAACTCAAACCTGACCGTCGCAAATTTTGCGACGGACACAAATTGTCCGTCGCAAATTTGCGACGAACAATTCGAGCTCCGTCGCAAATTTGCGAAGGACAATTCGATGTCCGTCTAAAATTTGGGAGGGAATTTGCGACGGACTAAAATTGTCCGTCGCAAATTTGCGACGGCACTCGAATTGTCCGTCGCAAATTTTACGAGGGAATTTTTCCCGCTCGAAATTTGCGACGGATTTTTTATTTTCGTTGCAATTTTTTTGAGTATCAAAACTTGCGACGGACCTCGAATGACCGTCGCAAATTCGCGACGGACCTAGCATGTCCATCGCAAATTTTTGTCGGTGAAATATTTGCGACGGACTTAGAATGTCCGTCGCAAATTTTTATCGTGAAATATTTGCGACGGACCTTGGATGTCCGTCGCAAATTTGCGACGGACTTGCATGTCCATCGCAAATTTGCGACGGAATATCCACAGCCGTCGCAAATTTGCGACGGACTACAAAGGTCCGTCGCAAATTTGGGAGGGAATTTGCGCCGTTAGAAATTTGCGACGGACTAAAATTGTCCGTCGTAAATTTGCGACGGCACTCAAATTGTCCGTCGCAAATTTTACGAGGGAATTTTCCCGCTCGAAATTTGCGACGGATTTTTTATTTCCGTCGCAAATTCGCGACGGACATTCTAGGTCCGTCGCAAATTTTTTGTCGGTGAAATATTTGCGACGGACTTAGAATGTCCGTCGCAAATTTGTGACAGACTTAAAATGTCCGTCGCAAATTTGTGACGGACATGCTAGATCCGTCGCAAATTTTTATCGTGAAATATTTGCGACGGACCTTGGATGTCCGCCACAAATTTGCGACGGAATATCCACATCCGTCGCAAAATTTACGACGGACATGCTAGGTCCGTCGCAAATTGTGACGAAACAAGAATTTCCGTCGCAAATTTGCGACGGACCTGGAATTTCCGTCGCAAATTTTCGAGATTTGTACCCATCTTCGTCCCCTTCCTTCTCCGACGCCCCCCTTCCCCGCACGTTCAGATCTGCGCAGGTCCCCCGCCGCCGTCGCCGTCGCAGCCGTCGCCGTCGCCGCCCAGCCGTCCCCCGTCGCCGTCGCCGTCGCAGCTGCCCCGCCCGTCGCCGCCCAGCCCCGCAGGCCCCCCCGCTGTCGCCGGTCGCGGGCCAGCCGCCCCGAGCCCCCCGCCCGTCGCCTGCCCTCGCCCCCGCGCCGCCCCCCGCCCGTCGCCGTCGCCCCGGCCCACCCTCGCCCCCGCCCCGCCCCCCGCCGCCGTCAGCCACCATCGCCGCCGGCCAGCCGCCGCCGACGCCGTTGTCACCATCGCCGCCGCCGCCCTCGCCGTCGCCCACGCCCGTGCCGAGACCGCCACTGTTCATTCCGCCGTTTTTTATTGTCTTTAAACCAAGTAAGCCAACTCTCTAACCCCTAGTTAGTATAATTAGGTAATTAGTCGAACTTGTTTTGGGATTATTTAGGATTACTTTTCATTGGCTAGATTACGGGTTGATTTCAGGATTACATGTGGCTTTGATCGATGGTGGACTGGTTAATTTGTTTATTATGTGGATGATTAAGCGTTAAATGACGATAGGATGATTGATTAAGTGTTTTCACAGAAAATGCTTAAAAATTAAACAATTCTATAAAAAATCATGAAAATTTATGGAAAATTAAAAAAACCGTATATGTTGACAACAAATATGAAATTTGACCGTAAAAGTTTTTTAAAATTTTTAGCAAAGTACAATTTTTAGTGTGGCGCCGTGGTGGTGGGTCCTGCGCTAGCGTCACCCCAGGTTTACCCCTCCGGTTGTAGGCCGTGCGGGGGGTTCCTGGGTTATCAAAAAAAAAAAATAATTTCATAACATCACAAAATTGCAAAAATTAATAGTGCCCACCCATTTTCAGTGAAATTTAAATTTTTTAACGTGCCGGGGAAAAAATTATTAAAAAATTAAAAATTTCCATAACTTGATAAAATGGCTTAACATAAATGTGGTCACCAATTGTGAGGGAAATTTTTTTTTTTGTGAAGAAAAATTACAAAAATATAAAATTTCAAAACTGCACAGAATTGCCTAAAAAACATATGACCATCAACTTGCAGTGAAATTTAAATTTCCTTAGATGGAAAAAAAAATTAGAATTTCAAAAGTTTCAAAACTTCACGTAACGGCTTATAATACCTGTGGCCACCCATTTTTAGGTATATTTAATTTTTTTAACGTGCCCTAAAAATTATTAAAATAAAGAAGGACTAAAATTTGGGAAACTAGTATCTCAGAGGACACCAATTTCTCGGGTACTGTTCACTCCAGCATGCTCTCGGTGGGGTTTACCCCGTTACTGTTCATCCGCTGGAGTTTTGTTGATTCCGGCCATCTCCGGCGAGCGTTGGAGCTGGAATTCGGCGGCAAGGGACGTTGAACCCCCCTCAGCCTCCTCTCCATTGGAATTCCCCTAGCTTGAAGTTTAGGAGGTGGTATTACGGATTGAATCTCCCGTCCGCTGGAGTTCTCGCCGGTCCTTCACACCCGGTGGACGTTGGCCGATTCCGACCAATCCAGTCGGTCTTTTGGCCTGGAATTTGGTCGATCACCCCTCCTTCACCCCTTCGGAGGACGACTCTCCTTGTCCAACCCAGAAGTTCGGCTTCTAGATCTGATTGACGCTGGCCGGGGCTCTCCCGCTTGTGTTCTCGTCTGAACTGAGGCCGGGACTCAAGTGTTTGCGGTAATGACCATTTGGGAGTTCTAGTATGGTCTGATGCTGTTGTTGTTTTGAGTCTGGTGGTTTATGTTGCTGCTGGGTGTACTTGGAGGCTGTGAGTTTGACGGTGCTTTTATACTGGTTGCCCTGTTGCGTGCCCTGTTTTGGAGTATGGTGGAATTGGTTTGACCGGTAGGTGCTTGAGGATTTGTCTGAATGGAAGGTCCTTTGTCAAATGCCGTGCCTGGCTCTTTTCCCCATCCAGAAGCTGAACTACCCCCTCTTGGGGTATCCCATCAGGTGGCCATTGGCTCAGTTGTGCACAAAACAGCAACTCAACCCAAAGGAAAGCCCCCCTCGGGTTCTCATGAGGCTGATCGCCCTTTGGGACTTAGACCCATTCTCAAGGGCAGTTCCAGTCGTAGCAGGAGCAGAGGACGTCCCCTGAACAGAAGCCGTTCCCGGGGAAGAGTCCATAACACTGGTGGTACCAAACGCTCTAAGTCTAGAGCAAACTTTGCAAAGGAAACAGTTGAGGTAGGACAATCCGCTTCACTTCCTTCAGGCCATGCGAACCCAGCCCCTCCCCCTCGAACTTGGGCAAATGTTGCTCGGGTACAAACCAAAGGTTATAACCTGGTTTTTGTCCCGCCCCTAGAGGAAAATGGAGAGTTGATAGTGGATATAATGCCAGACATAGCTGCTGAACAGAACCCGCTATGGCAGGAATGCATTGTGGGGCATTATGTTGGGAGGAAAGTGCCCTTCAAGTTAACGCAAGAAGCTATTAAAAAAGCTTGGGGAGACCATGTGGTAGATATTAAGCTACATAAAAACGGTTTCTACTTCTTTCGAGTTCCGAATGAGGATTATCGCAGGAAGATACTCGACCTAGGTCCGATCTCTATCTTTAGTAGCACAATGCTACTTTAACATTGGCATCTTAAACTCAAGCTTATAAAGGGTGCAATGGACTCGCTTCCAGTCTGGGTTAGGTTGCGAGAGATCCCATTCTCCTTGTGGTCTCCGACGGGCATAGGGAGAATAGCAAGCGCTATCGGCAAACCACTCTATGTGGACACTCAGACTGAACAAATGACCAGAATCTCCTACGCGAGAGTTTGTGTGGAGATTAAGGCTGCAGAACCCAGACTGGACACGGTCAAAGTTCACTGGGATGGTGATGTCTATCTGGTCCAAGTGGAATTTGAATGGAAACCGATGGTTTGCACCTCCTGTGGTCTGTTTGGACACAAAACTGGTGCAGCTGGGTTTGAGTGTGCTTCTGGATTTTCTGTAGAAACCGCTGAGACAGCTCGCCATCCTAAAGACAAAGCCAGACCTGAGATATCCCGTCGGCCCCATCAAGCTGAAGCATGGACTCAAGTCAACCGGAAGAAAGGCAAAGGGCAAATGACTATTGGTGCAGCTCCATCCAGATCAGCTCCTGACCGATCTGTGGAGGCTAGTCCAGGGGAGATGAGCGCCCCACCCCTTGATCCTGCTTCATCTCTAACCTCTTCAAGGGCAGACACTGCTTCTACCCACCCTTTGGACGTGAACACAGGAAGGAGGGTTTCTCTGCCTTTTGCTCATGACTCGTCCATTGTTCAGAACTGTCCAAGGAGTACCTCTGCTGAGCCGGCCAGACCTGCAACCGACTCTCTTCTGCACACGAACACAGGGGATAAAGCTTTGCTGCCTTCTGCATTGCCCCCCCCGCATGATCACCAGCAACTAAGCCCTGCTATGAACCTCCCGAAGGACCCAGCAGGACCCGGTACATACGCTTCTTCACCTGACTGTCCCTTGGATACGATCACAGGGGGGGTAGCTCCTTTGTTGCCTGGACTACAACCCGGCCATGAACAGGAGGCGCTTGGGGCTGTTCTGAGCTCTCCGGAAGATCAAATCACTGAGATAAACCCCTTGACTGCCTCTGGCCCTCAAGGACGCCTTCAACAGCAAGTAGAGGACTTTGAGAGTAGTTCTCACTCGTCCTCTGAAGCCTCTTCTTGTGCGCATGAAGGGGAGGGAATCAGCGACTCCGAAGAGCAAAACATGGGTGATCAAGCAATTTTTTCCCCTCCGACTACACGTTCGCGAACACTAGCGTCCTACTATGTTGAAGATCCAGCCAAGGCCTCTCTGGGACCTGCTACGACTTCTGGGCCGTCCTCCTCGAAGAAGAATAAGAAGAGGAGGCCTAGGAGAGCTGGGAGATAACTTCTATTTTCATAAATGTTTTTTGGCATTTGGAATATAAGAGGACTAGTTCATCCCCTCAGACAAGCGGAAATTCGTTCCTTTATTAGGAAGAATCATCTTTGCTGTATTGGTATATTAGAAACTAAAGTTAATAGTTCTCGGTTTATTGACATTTCAAAAGGGCTTTTTGCAAACTGGAATTGATTTTCCAACTATGATTACTCTCCACTAGGAAGAATATGGATTGGCTGGGATCCAAATGCGATTGAGATGGATCTTCTGTACTCTTCTTCTCAACTAATTCATGCTCGAGCAAGATTGATACACATGCAGGATACTTGTATGCTTACAATAGTATATGGAGAGCACACTTTCGTGAATCGAAGGCATTTGTGGGCTGACCTAGTTCGGCTCTCCTCGTGTGACCTTCCATGGCTTGTCGCTGGGGATTTCAATGCGATTAGGGACCCAGAGGATAGAGTGGGCAGCTCCACTCCGTGGATTCCAGTCTTTGATGAATGTAGGGATTGCTTCAACACTGCGGGACTGGAAGATCTCCGATATGTTGGATGTAGATACACTTGGTCATACTCTTCAGGTGCAAACCGAAAAATGCGAAAGATTGACCGAGTGCTTATCAATGACAGCTGGACTCAAAGTTTCTCCTTCTCCGAAGCTAACTTCCTTCCCTCTGGCATATCTGATCATTCTCCTATGGTGGTTAAGATTGTTCCTCCGGCTACTTCGAACAAGCCTTTCAAGTTTTTTAACTTTCGGGCTTCCCATCCACTGTTTATGGAGTTAGTTACCCATGTTTGGGATACACATTTTGAGGGTACACCTATGTTCAATGTTTGTTGCAAACTCAAAGCGCTTAAATCTAAGTTGAAACTTTTGAACCGCAGTTCCTTCTCGGAGATCTCCACAAGAACAGAACAGGCTAGATCGGACTTATTCCAAGTTCAGACGGCCCTGGATTCGAACCCTTTTGACCAGAACCTTCTTGCAAGAGAAGTAGAGCTTCAAAGAATATTCTCTGATTTAAGGTTGCAAGAAGAATCCTTTTACAGACAAAAATCCAGAATCCGCTGGATAAAGGAAGGAGACATGAATACCGCATTCTTTCATCATCATGTCAACCATAGACATCTCCATAATAGAATTTTATCTGTTACAGCAGAGGGTGGGGAGATTATTACTGAACCTTTGGCGGTCAGAAACCATATTGTTTCTCACTTTCAGCAACTTCTCTCCTATACTTCATCTACCCTTCGGGCCCCACCTCCGGATCTGAATGGTTTTATTGGAAAGACTTTAGATGAGAATCAAAGGCTGTTCCTTGCACAACCAGTAACCGATGAGGAAATCCAATCTACGCTCTTTTCACTTGCCAAGGGTAAGGCTCCAGGTCCAGATGGCTACAACGTTGAATTTTTCAAACTCACTTGGGGGATTACTGGCCCTTCAGTTTTGAAGGCGATCAAGAACTTCTTTGAAACCGGCCGCCTACTCAAAGAGATTAACAATACCATACTAACATTGGTTCCGAAGAACCCCAATGCGTCGAGTATGAATGACTTCCGGCCAATTGCGTGCTGCAATACCTTGTACAAATGCATCTCCAAAATCCTTGCAAGGCGAATCGCGCACATATTACCTTCGATAATTGGGCCAACTCAAGCGGCTTTTGTCAAAGGTCATAGGATAAGTGACAACATCCTGATCGCCCAGGAGTTATTTGCGAATTTCCACCATGAGGCTTACCTTCCCAAGTGTGCCATCAAGGTAGATTTCCAAAAAGCTTACGATACGATCGACCGGAGCTTCATTCAAAATGTGCTATTAGCCTTTAATTTTCCAGAAAACTTTACTCAGCTAGTTTTGGCGTGCATCTCTACCGCGAAATTTTCAGTTGCAATAAATGGGGATCTTCATGGCTTCTTTGCTAGCACTCGGGGTATACGGCAGGGAGACCCGATTTCGCCATACTTATTTGTCTTAGCTACAGAAGTCTTCTCCGGTTTGCTGAGGCATAAAACTGCTAACTCGGACTTTCAATGGTTCTGGCGATGTAAGAAAGTGAACTTATCCCATCTCTTCTTCGCCGATGACGTCCTCATCTTTGCGCAAGCGCACTTGAGAGCTATTTAACTTATCAAGGAAGCAATCGATTTGTTCTCGAATTGGTCGGGCCTTAAACCGAATGCGAGAAAAAGCAATGTTTACATCTCGGGAGGGGACTTGGAGTTACATAGGGACATTCGGCTATGCCTTGGGTTTCAACAAGGCTCTCTACCTTTTCGATACCTAGGTGTACCTATTATTTCTTCGAGACTGCGTAAGGATGACTGTAAATGCTTGATTGATTCCATAACGTCGCGTGTTCGATCTTGGTCGCACCGATTCTTGTCTTTTGCGGGCCGGTTGCAACTTATCCGGTCGGTCCTGCATTCTATTCAAGTCCACTGGGCTACCATCTTCTCTCTACCTAAATCAGTGCTTTATGGTATTGAGACTATTTTGCGACAATTTCTCTGGAAGGGCCCGGATTTAGGTACGGGTGGCGCTAAAGTTGCGTGGGAATCGGTTTGCCTACCTAAAGAAGAAGGAGGTCTTGGGATCCGAAGACTCACTGAATATAACAGAGCTCTGCTACTCAAGCACATATGGCTTCTTTTCACCGATAAGGAGTCCATGTGGTGTAAGTGGATCCATTCGAACTTCCTTAAAAAATCAAATTTCTGGGTTGTCACTAAGCCCACCTTCTGTTCATGGACATGGAAGAAAGTCCTCGACATGCGAGATACTGCTCGATTTATTCTTCGATGGAAAATTGGCAATGGTCGGTCAGTCTCTTTATGGTTTGACTGGTGGCATGACAAAGGCCCCCTCTACCTTTTGTTCAGTAATATGGACATCTACCAGTCTCGTATTCCACGGGACACGTCTGTTCGGACTTTCTATGACTCGGTTTGGCAACATTCACAAGCCTTGGATACTATTCTACACTGGACTGAACCCTCCCCTATTTTTGAAGAAGACATTGAAGATGAGCTCATTTGGGCACCCCAACCTTCCTCTACCTTCTCTGTGGCAATGGCGTGGAACCATATAAGAAGAAGAGGACCTCCGGTTCAGTGGCATTCCTTTATATGGGATCATCACATTGCACCGCGACATTCCTTTCTTCTATGGATAATCTCCCTCAACAGGTTGCCTACTCAGACTGCTCTCATCCATAATAGCAGGATTGACTCTGCTATGTGCGCGTTTTGTGGTGCTACCCCGGACTCGATAAATCATCTTTTCTTTGAATGCCCCTCTACAAGAAGGTTGGCGTTCTTTTGGGCAACAAATTGCTATCTTCCATGGCGTAATCGGCAATGGCATGAGCATATTATTTGGGCAATGAAGGTTTGTGGAGGACCATCCTTTGCCCACCATCTCTCCAGGTACTCGTTTGGTGCCCTTTGTCATATAATTTGGACGGAAAGAAACAACTCTATCTTCCGAAGCAAGAATATCTCCATTCCGGGAATGCGGAATCATATTATCAAAGTGGTCAAGGACAAAGCTGCTACTCTTGGAAGAGTTCTAGACACGCCTTTGAACAGAAGACTACAGAGGAGTTGGGGGCTTTCACCTTCCATCTTTTCGGTGTTATAGGCTTCCGCTACTTACTGTCCACGTGCTACTGCCGAAGACAAGGGATGACCTCCAAGCGTCGGTTTGGTGTGGGTTTTTTTCTTCTCGGTCTTTGTTGTTCTTGTTCTTGTATCTAGTTGGCCTTTTGGCCTGTTATGTATTTAGCTCCTGCTGGATCATTCTTGACCTTGTCTGGACATCTCTGTGTTCTAATATGGTCAGGAGTCGGTTTGAGCTTAGGTTGTAATTGGTGTTTTGGAAAGTTATACAAACTCTTACCTTACCAAAAAAAAAAATTTGGGAAACTTTACCTAATAGCTTAGACTACCTGTGGCCACCCAATTTTAGTATGGAATTTTTTTTTCACTGGCTAAATTTTATATTAAAAATAATAATTTAAAAATTCTTAAAAATTAAATTTTCAAAACTTTATAGAATGTCTTAGAATATCGGTGGCCACCAACTTTTAGTGAAATTTTTTTTTTGGTCCCAAAAAAAATTTAACAATAATAATAATTTATTTCTTACAAAACTTTACAGAATGACTTAGAATATTTGTTGCCACCCACTTTCAGTGAAATTTAAATTTTTGTATGTGGTAAAAAAATTTTAATCAAAATGAATGCGATTCATATAGTGATGTTTGATACCTGTGGCCACCCCTATCGTCCTCATACATTGATGTTTCATATCAAAATGAATGGAATTCATAGTATATTTGTTTGTAGGAAATTGCACGTCATAAACACGCGACATTAGCTCATTTCAAGGAAACATTTTCTCAGTCTTTCCATCAAAATAGTAAGTTTCGTCATGTACATCATTATGTGTTCGTAACATGTGTCAATAGTTCTTTACATATTCGCATAACCTTCCTACTTGTCAGTATAAATGTGGAGGTCACATGCCTAGAAGACAAGGCTCTTCCTCGTCCTCGTCCCCGTCCCTTTCCTCTTCTCCTGTCCCGGCATCTAACCCTCAACCACAATATGGTCCGTCACAATATGGGCACGTTGGCCCTTCCTCCCACACTCAATAACATGTTACGGGACTTGACCATATGCGAACTGAACGTTCTCCAGTTCAATCTCCTTTAGCTCCCTCTCCTTCCGTTCCACCCCATTATTCGGCGGAACAATCGAATATTGACGGAAACACAGGTCAAGAAGATAACCGATTCTTCATATGCCCATTTAGAGATTCGTAAGTGCTTCATTTTTTTTTTAGTATATGTCATATTTGGGACTTTAGATTTTGATGTCAACTGAATTATCCATGTTGCACAATATTCGTATGAATGCAGATTCACGGATGCTACTTCTGTTGTGAGGGAATTGAACAAAATAGTAAGAAACTTTTGGATGGGAGAGTATATTAATTACAGAAGTGTGCCACAAGAAGTGAAAAAAATGTGGTGGAATGAGTTCAAGGTAAATTTTACATATTTTATTTTCTCACCAATTAAGTTTGGTGTAGTATATTGATGGTCAAGAATGATGTAAAGGAACCAGAACAACTCTGTAGTTTTCGATACCTAAAGGACCAGATATTTTCCCCGACATGAACTTTACAAAATCTATCCTTATGTGTCTGGTGCATGGTTATGGATATGTGATTATCATAATAATTTTCAATTTGTGTTTTTATTCATTGCAGCGGAAGTTCATTTGGACGAAGCGGAAGACAATGAAGTGAGAAGAATTTTCGATAAGAAAATAAGTGATTTTATGTGAAATGTCATGAATAGAGCGAAAAGTAAGCAAGCGAAGCCGTCTTTCTTTACAGCTGACAATTGGGTGGCAATTAACACATTTTGGGCATCTGAACAGAGTCAGCAACTCTGTGAGCAGAATAAGAAAAATCGATCTTCTAGTTCTAGTGATGGGTCAGCCACATATGCTGGGGGCTCTATCAATATTGCGGAGCATCGCAAACGACTGGTAAGTCTGTTAAATGAGTTATAAGTTAATTTAATTCAATTACTCAAGTTTACATTTTGTAGGCACATGAATTGGGGACGGAACCGACATTTGCAGCTACATTTGAACGCACATTTCAAAAGAAAGATAAGACATGGACTGGCGATCGAGCAAAAGCTGTTAAGGTATGTAAGGTTATACTTTGGCTTATATGTAAACTATAATGAAAATCGTGAATGCTTTCAATATTTATGGTATATATATATATATATATATATAGTGATTTTATTTTCATCTACATTGTTAATGTAGGAAAAATATGATGAACTTTTAATGAGCAGTGCTAGTGGTAGTGATGATTGTCCTGAGTCCCGGCCACCAGTTGATAATATGGCATTATGGATGGAGGCAACGAGTGGGGCGAAAAAAGGAAAAATATTTGGGCTGGGATCGTTGTCAAGGATGTTCATGCCAAATAGTCCTGGAAGTTCATCATCCGCTGGGACTAGTCGAAGGAGGTCACGACCAGACGAGCAATTGACCCAAGAAGTGAATCGTCTGAATAATTTACTTGTTCAGAAGGATGAACGAATACATAACTTGGAAGAACAAATGAGAATCGTTATGCAACACCTTAACCTCAGTCGCAATGACGTTCCTCCTGTACCTCCAGCAAATCCAATAGGTGATGGGCACAATGATGACCAACACATTGATGCCGAGAATGCTGATGCTGATGATGATGATGATGATGATTTTCTCCAGTCTTTCTAGTTAAAATTCTGGGTAAGCTTGCTTCATAATCTTGGTTTTTCATAATTTCACTCATATTCATATGTAAGAATATTTATGTTCGTCCTGAAACGTATTTTTGTTATTTTACACCTAGTTCCACATCCATGCATAAACGCTTTTTTTATATTCTGGACTGATTTATGTATCGACATTTCCTCAGGTCTCGACAAAGGTGACTACTTTTGGTGTCCTGCCATCGTACCAAAGCCGCGTCTTCTTCTGTATGGTTTTTTTGCGTCTTCTATAGTTGTCCCGTCTCTTGGTTCATGTTTTGAATGTATTGTAAGATTGGATATGAAATAGCATCATGTCAGACTCTATAACTTTCCTTCTGTTATTTGTTTCAATTATATGTCATTGTGGCTGGTTTGTCAGAATTTATGGTTTGTTCGTTTTTCTATTTCAATTATATGTCGTTGTCTCCTTTGATTGATATGGACAATAATTTATTGCCGAAATGATGTAAAAATAGCGACGAAAATTTTAAGCCGAATTTTGCTATTATTAAAGTTTGTCGCTAATTTGCGATGAAATGCGCGACGAATTTTCCGACGATTTTGCGACGAATTTTGCAACGAAATTTGCAACGAATTTTGCGACGGATAGAGTTCGTCGCAAATTTGCGACGAAATTTGCGCCGAATTTGCGACGGATTTTTGCGACGGATATAGGTCGTCGCAAATTTGCGACGAAATTTGCGACGAATTTGCGACGGATTTTTGCGACGAATTTTGCGACGGATATGGTTCGTCGCAAATTTGCGACGAAATTTGCGAAGAATTTGCGACGGATTTTTGCGACGAATTTTGCGACGGATATGGTTCATCGCAAATTTGCGACGAAATTTGCGACGGATTTTTGCGACGGATATGGTTCGTCGCAAATTTGCGACGAAATTTGCGACGAATTTTGCGACGGCTTTTGTTCGTCGCAAATTTGCGACGGAAAATTTGCGACGAAATTTGCGACGGATTGTATTCGTGGCTAATTTTGCGACGAATTTTTTTTCGTCGCAAATTTGCGACGAATTTTTGAATTTTCCGTCGCAAAAATTTGCGACGCTCTAGTAGCGACGGAATTTTTTCCGTCGCAAATTCGATTTGCGACGGATTTTTCCGAAAATTCCGTCGCAAATTTCGTCACTAATCCAGTGTTTTTTTGTAGTGAAACACTTTCCGACATTTGGTTTGCTTATGAAAATAAATCAATGGAAAACATTTTCTAAGTCAACAGAAAACCTATGCTTAAATTCAAGAAAATGATTATCCCCTTCAAAAATCGAAAATAATTTTTCAAAATATAACTATATATCAATGCTTAGACCAGAAACTCTGCGTTTGGGCACAAAAACCCAACGTTTGTTCCTGGGCCCTGCCAACGGGATCGGGACTAAAGGTCGGGACTGGGTCTACCGAGGTCCACCAAGAGCAAGCTTGGGTCCATCAGGATAGGGCCAGGACCCCAATGCCTGTGCTCAGGACTCCACCACCCGTGTTCGGGGCCTAGCCTCAATGGACTCGGACTCGAGCCTGGCCTCCGTAAACTTGAGCTAGGGCGCTAGGGAGCCAAGCACGGGCACCGGATTCTCAGGCTCGAATTCGGTGGACCCAAGATCAATGCTCCTGCTCGTATTCGGGAGCTCGAGCTCATGGAGGGCAACGAGGAGCGTTTCTTAATGCGAATCTTGAGAGACAAATTCTGTGAGAGTGACGGCAATGGTTTGTCTTTATCGTCGTCGGCCATGAGTGACGATGAGAAGAGAAAGGCTCTGCACCTCAAGGATCTTGTGGAGGCCATGAAGAAGCTGGAGAAGGAGACTAGAAAGTGCTATTCTGAGAACCTCAATGAAAAGTTCCCGAGTGACGGTTGCTTCGTGGTCGAACTGCTGCGCTTATATTAAAAACTCCACAAGGCCAAGGGGAAGCCCCAAGAGGTAAAATTTCCGCAAACGAGTCTGTCCAAGAATGCTGTGCTCTGGTGTTGTTGCATATAGCTAGAGCTTTCTTTATCCACAAACATAGCATCTTATTGTTAGAATACTTAAAGAGTAAATCATCTATCTTATCTAACTTAGCTTTTAGAAGAGTTGGTTGTTGTTTCGCAAAATTCTTCATGCATGGCGTCAGTGAAGGATATCCTGAATTTCCCGTGGTCTCACAAATTTCTTCACTTATATCACGGGAGGAGAATTTCATTACCTTGTAATGGGAAGATCATGAAAAGAAATACAGGTTATAGCTAGGCCAGTTGTTCTCTAGAGTCGGTGTAAGTTACCTTTATTAACCTTAACTACCAAATGCTCAGACTTTATTTACATTTGTTGAACTCTTTTTCTGCACATAAGGAGCAATTAGCTGATGATCCGATCGTCAACACCCGTTGGATGCTAAGAACGCTTCAGCACGATCTGTTGATGGTTGAAAATCAGCTAACTTACTTCGTCCTCATGGAGCTCTTCAAGTTGACGAGCAAGGGACAAGACAATGTCCCTGGAGGAACTGATAGTCATCTTTTTCGATCCTTCGTCACCTAGAAAAGACGCCACCTCTAAGTTGAGCCGCACATTGACGGTAGATGGCAAGAAGCAGCAGTACACCCACATGCTCAACGTCTTTCGCTCCACCTTCCTCAAGACAGTCCGAGAAAAAGTGAAAGAGCATGGATGGACACTGATATCAACCGTGCACAATCACGAGAGGCATCCTACGGTTCTTCATGGATTCTTTCACGCTTGTTTGCCTGATTCCCAAAGTAATCACATTGAGAGCCCGCGCCCTCCAGAAAAACGGCTGATATACTTTGCGTTGGAGCTACACGAGGTAGGCATCGCACTCAAAAAACAAGATTGTCATGGCCTATTAGACATCACCTTTAAGGAGGGGACTCTCCACATATCTCCGCTCTTCATTGACAATAACTCTGTCCCTCTCTTCCTAAACTTTGTCGCGTACGACCAGTGCAATGAGAAGGCCAAGCCATACTTCACAAACTACTTCATGTTCCTCGACAGCCTGATCATCAGCTCCAATGATGTTCAGATACTTCACAAGGGAAAAATCCTCAATCGTGTGTAGGGGAGCCACTCCAATGTGGCCAAACTACTGAACGACCTTTGCAGGGAGATTGTTTATGAGAACGACCAGTGCTACTTGTCCAAGGAGATGGAAGAGGCTAACCACCATTACGAGAGTTACCAGCAGAACAAATGCCTCCGTTGGTGGAGATACTTGATCGGCAACTACTTCAGCAGTCCCTGGACATTCCTGTCTCTGCTCGCCGCCATAATTCTCTTGATACTCACAATCGTCCAAACCATTACACCATCTGTGCTTATTACCGTCCATCATGATAAACTAAAAAGGTGTTTAGATCGGTTGTGTCTTGTCGGGTTGTTTTACTTTGTTGCGTTGTATCTCTAATGCTTGGTGAACTCTTAATTGGGGTGTTTGAGGTTTTATGTAATTTTTTTAATGTGTTACGTAATTTGCTTACTGGTCTTTGATTCAATAAGCAAATGAACTGAACTTTGATTCACTCACAATTGAAACACTTTGACCATTGTCCCACTAAGTTCAGAAAATTTTTTGGATACATTCGTTACAACAATAAATTAAAGTTCGGTGAAATCTAACGATTGAGCTCAAAATTTAATGGCTTCCATTGGTTGTGGGCATCAGTTGAATCCAGATAATGGGTAATATATATTGTGACCTAATCCCTAATTGGAATGTTAATTTGATAGATCGTTAATTTATATCGATTTTTGCTGATAATGCGTCAAGATCTTATAAAATTGCTAAATCAGGTCAATTAATTGAGAGGATCTTAACCCTATTTTTTCCCTCAATATGCATTTTGATACAATTGGGTTGACCTCTGATGAGGATTCAATGTTCTTGTTTAGCCCCCAGCCAGATCAGATGAGCTTGATAAGCCTCTAATGTCACTGTATTTCTTGCGAAAACACTCCACTCGCCGGTACTTGAAAACAAGGCCTGCGTTCTCATATCCGAGCCCTAAAACATCTTGATTAAGTCTTAACTCTGATACCAAAATAAGATGCGTGAAAATAGAAGACAATTTTGCTTCTTTTCTAGACAATTGTCTAGATTTGATGAGTTCTTTTAATTGGTTAATGACTAAAGGATACAACAATTACAAATGCAATACAGCAATATGTACGGCGGTAAAACTTAGTGTATGAAGACAAGTGCTGGTGTACAGTGCGTATGAGAAATTGTTCAGCCAGTGGGACTTTTGTACTTTGAAGAAGTCTTAACGGACGGATTTTGTAAACCAATCTTAGTAAACAAAATGCCGACACGGGAATGACACTTCAGCTCGGAGATGATACTCTTCTCAAATTCATATTTCTCAAGACTTTAGCCAATATCTCTCCCTCTCTCTGTACTTGTCAATAAAAAGCAGATAGAATACAAATTCTAGTAGAAAATTTAGCGATTCGTCCGATGCTTCTACCTCAAGTGAAATCCATTTGATCCGACAATTAAGGTGAATTGGACATATATATGCCTTTTCCTCAGTAAGGCCTCTCTCCAATCACATTGCCGTGAGGAAATCATATATATGCTTCTACCTCAAGTGAAATCCATTACTCGCAAGTAATGAAAGTGTCACCAGAATTGCACACGATCTGAGCGCACCCAACCTTCTGTGTCGTCCTCCACACGAGCTGCGTGTAGAGCGAACAATCTTTGCCCACCATGCATGCGTTGGAGTTATAATTAAAGTAAGCTTCTTCGGCGGCCCACGCGGCAATAATCACTGGTCGAGTGAATGAGCACGCAGTCCCCTCTCCGCTGGCTCATGTACCACTTGGCGAAGTTCGCTAGGGACGTCCTCCATTGGAGAGCAGGGAGCTTGTGCTTTGCCCTAACTGCATTGTGAGAGCTGACATATTGGGTGATTGCGAGAGCCGAGCTCACACGCATGGTGCGTCTGGGGGCTGTTTTCAAGGTCGCATCGGCTCCACTAAGGACTAGAACGGAGGAGAAGGTGAGGACGAAGATGAGGCTTGAGAAGAAGGGGATGGTCGCCATGGATGGCTACGGCGATGGTGATGGTGATGGTGATGGTGAAGAGAAGATGAAGATGGGGTCTGTTTGTGATGCCTTTGCTTATGCTTGAACGGTGTTTATGTAGCATCAGCTGAAATGCAAGTTCGTCTGTTATGATTATCACTACCACCATTATGTTAGATATAACTGTATTATCTTAGAAACATTATGCAAATGATTGGTTAAATATGACATGAAAATTAACGGGACGAATCATTAGGGTTTGGTAGACATTTTCTATGGTTATATGTTCTTATGTTGATCGAACATACACAAACAACAAATGGAAATTAGCAAACAAAGGATACCTGACCAAGCCTTTGCACAACCTTTATTATCATCCTCATATTAGTTAACTTAAATCAAATGTTCGGCGGATCAAGAGTTCCTGCTATTGCCGGATACGGGTAATTACTTGACACAATCCCGATATACAAGAGGCAAATACACTTTGCTAAAATCTAGAGAGACGAGATTCATATGTTTGTTCCGCTGGTTTTAGTGGACATATCAAAGTAATCTTTTATCGTATCGAAACTTGTCTATATTGACTCTTGCATTTTACATTTTGCTAAGTCTAAATTTTGCGGCGCATACACTTTGACTTTTTTTGATGCGAAACATCTGAAACTTTCACAATATATAAATATTGGCACGTACATCCACATATAATTTTGAAGTTTCAATAACATTTAAAAATCTTGCGGGAAAGCAAAAAAACCAATTTTTGTTTATTAAACTTAAGAGCAAATAAACAGGCTCATCAATTGCAAATTAGACAAGATCAAACCTAGAAAGCACATATTTCAAAGGGATAAGTGCACCACAAGTCCTAAAACTTGTCACAAAAGTGCATTTGAGTCCTAAAACTTGCAAAAAGTTCATTTGAGTCCTAAAACTTATCAAAATGGTTCATTTGAGTCCTAAAGTTAACACCATTAGATTTACTAACGGAAAACGCTGACGTGTCATTTTTAATTATTTTTCTTGAGACACGTGGCGCCACGTCAGCAAAAATAAAAATAAAAATAAAAATAGAAAAAGCTGTAAAAAAACCAAAAAAGGAAGGAAAAAAAACTAGAACCGGCGGTGGCCAAGTCCGGCGGCCACCGGCAATGGCTGCCCGCACAGCCACCGGGAAGGACCGGAGAAGGTCGCCTGAGCCTTCCCGAAGCTCGGCGACCCTCGCCGGCCCCAGGTGAGTCCCCAGCGAGGGCCGGCAACCCTCGCTCAGATCTGGGGCGAGGGTCGCGCCCTCCCCCAGATCGAGGGTCGCGCCCTCCCCCAGATCGAGGGTCGCCGGGGACTCGCCCGGGGCCGGTGAGGGTCGCCGGGCTTCGGGAAGGCCCAGGCGACCTCCGCCGGCCCCGTGCGAGTCCCCGGCGAGGGCCGGCGACCCTCGATCTGGGGGAGGGCGCAACCCTCACCCCAGATCTGAGAGAGGGTCATCGGCCCTCGCCCGGGGTCAGCGAGGGTCGCCAGGCTTTGGGAAGGCCCCAGCAACCCTCGCCAGCCCCGGGCGAGTCCCCGGCGAGGGCTGGCGACCCTCGATCTGGGGGAGGGCGCGACCCTCGATCTTGGCCACCGCCGGTTCTGATTTTTTTTCCTTCCTTTTTTGGTTTTTTTACAGCTTTTTCTATTTTTATTTTATTTTTGCTGACGTGGCACCACATGTCTCAAGAAAAATAATTAAAAATGACACGTTAGCGCCACGTCAGCGTTTTCCATTAGTAAATCTAACGGTGTTAACTTTAGGACTCAAATGAACTATTTTGACAAGTTTTAGGACTCAAATGAACTTTTTTGCAAGTTTTAGGACTCAAATGCACTTTTATGACAAGTTTTAGGATTTGTGGTGCACTTATCCCTATTTCAAATATACTTTTTTGTCTAGTGATTGGTCATATCCAACAAATTATGTCTTAAATCAATACACAAAATCTCTTCCGTGGCTTAGATTGATGCGAACGCATAGGAGAAAGTGCACGACTAATTGCGATAAGGCAGCCTTCGGTAGTCTTCAGAATCGAACGGCCCCCATGCATGATTCACTGAGAGTATAAAGGGCGGTGCAACGTTTGCAACGGTCGTCGTGTACGTGCAGTGCCTCCGAACTTCCTCTCCGCAACGTGCCAATCATTTCGCCGATAAGTCCTGTGTTTGATTGATGCCTTTATCCTCAGCTTCATCATTGGCTCTCTCCTTGGAATTACGATATTGAGGTCGTGAGAAGTTATGGAGGAATGTTCTCACCATCCAAAGTTCCAATTTCATTCCTTGTTTTTTATAAAGGACTGAATTTGTTGACCCTGAAAAGGAGAGAATGGTCCTGCCATGTGCTCGTGCTCTTGCCAACTATCATGGAACTTCTCCTGTTTCATCGCCTTTTTAGATTGCTGAAGAATCAGCAATTGGGGTCACTCGCTAGAATATAGCACGATATTTTCATATTAAAGTATCACATTTTTATAAGGATGAACGGAAGTTCGCTGTTAGAGATCAAACAGCTAGCACCTAGAAAACTTAGGTAATCGTGCGTACTTAACCCTCATTTTTGTCAAGAATGATAAAATCGTAACAGACATATCTTAAGTAATAACTAGAACCATGATTGCAGGGAAAAGTACTAAAAAAATTCTAAACCTCTTGCATTAATGCCAATTTAGTCCTAAAACTTTTTTTGGTGCCAATTCAGTCCTAAACCTTTTATTTTTGTGCCAATTTAGTCCTTCCGATCAATTTTAATCGGAATTTGCCGACATGAACACCTGCCGGTCAGCGGCCAGTCACCAGCGCCGACGTGGCACCGATGTGGACAACTTTAATAATATTAAATATATTTTTTTCCTTTTTATATTTTTTTCCACTTTTTTTTGTCCCTCCCTCCTTCCTCTGGTCGGTCGCCGATCCGGTGACCGGCCAAAGGCCAGAGGCCGGCAAGCTCGACCTCGCCGACCACTGGTGAGGGCGGCAACCTCACCAGATCCGTCGAGGTCGGGCCTCGCCGCAGCCTTCGACGAGGCTAGCCCTCACCAATGGCCGGCGAGGTCGAGCTCGCTCGCCGGCCTCTAGCCTTTGGCCGGTTGCCGAACATACCAAAGGAAGGAGGGGGGACCAAAAAAAAAAGTGGAAAAAAAATAAAAATTCAAAAAAATATTAAAATATTATTAAAGTTGCCCACGTCAGCGCCGGTAATCAGCCGCCGGCCGGCAGGCGTCCACGTCGGCAAATTCCGATCAAAATTGTCCGGAAGGACTAAATTGGCATAAAAACAAAAGGTTTAGAACTAAATTGACATCAATTTAAAAAGTTTAGGATTTAATTGATATCAAAAAAAGGTTTAGGACTAAATTGGCACTAATACAAAAGTGATTTGGTACAAAAAAAAAGATTTAGGACTAAATTGGAACTAATGCAAAAGGTTTAGGGTTTTTTTGACACTTTTCTCCATGATTGCGTCAGTCATGCTAGTGATCCAATGATCCGGGCTAATAGTATTCCGTAGACGCGAAATCACGACGTCGAAATCGCTTATCAGAAGAAGTGTCTGTATTAAGCTTTGAACGGAAGAGTTTTCAAACTCCAATAAGGCTATAGTGAGGCCGCGATAACGGGCTCGACAAACCTTTGACTTTCAGGCCATGGATGATACCAAATAGTCATGGCTCGAGCGAGACCTTTTAAGCGGTTGCTTTATGTACACGTAACAATTCTGATTCAATTTACCAATAGTCGTTTTGGGCTTCAGGTCCATGGGAATGTTTGGGCTGATCAGGCCCATCTAACAGGCCCAAAGTCGACCCTTCTTCTCCACGTCCCTCTCAATCTCAAAATGCAGCGAGCGACGGCCACCATCGATCGATCGATCGGGCACTTCCAGTTCCGGCGCGCAGGGGACGGACGATCATGCGTCTTCTCAAAGCCCTGTCCTTCCTCAGACGCCCAGACCCTAAACAGCCCCATTTCCTCCGTCCGACACTCCGGGAACCTCTCTCAGCTCACCCTCGATGCGGTTTCGCCGCCGCCCCGGCGTCCGAAAGCTCGACCCGATCCCACGCCGAGGAAAACATCGGCCACAGGAGGAAGAAGAAGCCGCTCGATGTGTACTTCAAAGAGGCCGTGGGGCTGTCCCCGAGAACCGACGAGCGCGGCTGCGAAAGCGACAGCGAAAGCGAATCCGAGGGTGCGAGGAGCGAGCTGGGCTCGAGGCTGAAGCGGCTGGAGGAGGAGGTGAGGATCCTGGAGAGCAGGGACGACGGGCCGAAGGGCGACGCGGCCGCTCCGGGTCGGGGTCGAAGGGCGCCCGCGAGCTTGTACGATCTCTACGTGGATGGAAAGCGGGAGAAGGCGAAGAGGCCTCCCGAGGGTGTCCCTGTTATAAAGGAGCTGTCTCCGGATGCGGAGGCTTTCTTGGCTCATTTGCACAAGGAAGGTTACTTTAGAGAGGCTAATTTCTTGAAGAAGGACGGGAAGTGGGACGCGATTCGTTTCGAAGACAGCTACAGCAGAGATTTCGTGAAATTCGCGGCCGAGAAGTTCGGCAAGGACCATCAAGAGATTGCCAAGTAAGCTGGCTTGCTAAGTTTATCGGATTATGCATTCTCGACGATATGAAGTGTTATGTGCAATGGAGATGAGGTTGAATTGGCTAAGATAAATGAAGCCAAGGAATTTTTGAAGTACAACTTGTCATGATTGTTGTGAGGATGAGGGTATGAGCTCGGATTGATAGATTTTCAGAATATTAGAGGTTATCCCTAGTGAGCCAATATCACATATGACACCCAGGAAGCAGTATTTGATTTGAGTAAATTGAGGGGGAATTGGTATTTCTTGATCCTTTTTTTGAGTTGTATTATATTTGTTTGTTACTTGTGCTGATCTGTGTTTTCTTCTGTCCACATAGTATGCTGAACTTGTGTGTTTTGTGTCTAGATGGTTGTCAGGTAGCGACTTGAAAAAGATAGCTCTGTTTGGCTGCCCTTCTACTGCAAAAAAGAATGTCTTTGCTGCTAAAAGATTGCGGAGTTTCTTCAGTATTCAAGAGGACAATGTGAGCCAGTAGTTGTTCAAGTCGTTTCCTCTCCGTTCAATGAAGTTGATGGGCTCCCCATAATGTGAAAAATGATGATCTATTTCTTATTATTTTTCCTTTTGATTTTGTCTTTTAGGTGTGCAGAGAATGCGTCTTGAGAGAATCGTGCAAGCTTGTTAACCAGAGTGTATGGAACAGCGAAGCAAATACCTTGAGGTTGGATACTGTGATGAAGGTCATCACTCTATATGCGCTGGAATTGGTGCCTCCCCAGTTGAAGATTACTCAAGAGCTGAAGGACTCTGTGAGTAGAGTTTTGAGAGACATTGTGAAATTGAGCCAAACCACTTCGCAGGTCTAGAGAAGGACTTAAACTACTCTCAGGTACTTCTGGTTTTGGACAACACCTCTTTACATCATATCTACTTCTTGGTCTGTTTACAGGGCAACATCGTCATTAAACTCGGACACTAGTTTTGGCTAGCATATAGTTCATTCATCACAAGAGACGTGTGAGCTAAGGAGATGAAATCTTGAGGTGGCTAATATCTACCTCCAGTTCCACCATAGTTGCCATCCACACTAGGTTCCTGTTGTTTTTTCACATTTTGAGAAGTACAGGATCTTTCAGGTGCATCTTATGTTTTTATTTGCAATGAAGATGATACATGGGTGGATCGCTGATGTTTAACCTTTTCTCGTTATGGAATTTGCTGTACATTGTGCATGCTTCTAACTGCTCTTTTACATGCAGATGCAAAACCGCCAATCTGGATGAGTAAATCTTGTTGATAGAACTTTCACATGCTGGAATATGGGGTATTCAAGGACCCAATGTTCTCTCCATGAGGAAGGATTTGAATTTGGAATGACATGAGGAGATGAATAAGTAAAACATGCTGTGTAGTCTTGCCTGGATGACTTTACACGATTGGAGATGGCCTTGCTGTGCATCACCGGACTGAAAGTGTAAGTATTTGACTTTTTTGACTCCTGATGATTTGTCACGTTGTTTTTTCAAGCAAAGACTGGTTAAATGAAATTTTCATTAAGCTAAAACTACTTATTGCGAGTCATGCTTCATTCTGGGAACATGGCTGGAGAAGGATGACTATCTGTGAAATTTTGACCTTATATTGTTTGCTTCTTTTTCCAATCAAGCTAATTTATTTAACCAGAAATCCGAAGTAAGTGACAGAGCTGCAAATTTCCCGAGTAAATTCCCACCTAGCTGAAGCAATTGCCTCTCCATTTGCAGATCTAGGAGATCCCACAAGGCATCCAAGTTCTGCATGGCAAGAATTGTTAGCAAGGACCAAAATTTACAGCTACTCGCGATCATTCATTTCTAGAGTTTGGTTTTCCTGTGGAGATAAACTTTGCGATGATCTTCTGCGGGCATTATGTGGTGACTCCTTCTAATTTGGAGGACAGAATTCGCGTTTTCTCTCCTTATGTGAATAACCAAGCCCAAACATACGAGCAGACTGTTTGTGGTTCTGGATATGAGGGGCAAAACATAAGCAGTTTGATTTTGACTATAGTTATGTTTTGGAAATGCACGGTTGCTGCAGGACATCAGTCCACTTCATTTTATGGTTTTTTTGGTCGCTAGTCCACTTCATATCGAAGAGGGAAAGAAAGTAATAGACTGACATGATTTCAATGTAAATCAAAGGGGTGTGTATGTTTTGGTGAAAATGTTTTTCCGAAAAGTGTTTTCTGGACTTTCATCCATTTGGTTCTTTGAAAATGATTGGATCAACGGAAAATACTTTCCGATCAACACAAATATCATGTTTACTTTTAGGAAAATGAATTTCTTTATCTAAGAAGGTGAAAATACTTTTCGAAATTGTTCATTTTGAATTTGTTAATATTTTTTCTTTTGTTTTTTCTTCTTTCTTTCTTTCTCTTTTTTTCTTTTTCGTTTCTTTCTAAGAAGGAAAACATTCATGTATTTTCTTTTCCTAATGAAAATAATTGAAAAATAACAAATAATTTGAAATAATTTAAAAAATACAAAATTTTTTGATAATTTTCACCATCAAATTTTCTTTACCAAACAATTGAAAATACTTTTCAAGTATTTTTTGGGTTTTAGCTAAACACCGAAAAATGAAAGCAGGAAAGTATTTTTTAGAAATGATATATTTTCTGCGAAACAAACACACCCATGATGTATGAGACGGAAAATTTATCCAGAAAACGGGAATGATAGGTTGTCAAACGCCGGCAGACATGCAAGTTATATTTCGTAAAGAAAACGTTTGATGTTGATTTGGTTTGGTTTTGGGAAATGTCTTTGAAAAAATACAAAAGCTTTTGAGCTAAAGAGTTTACCAAAATGCAATCAGTGTTTGGTAAATTATAATTTTAAAGTACATTGGGAAACAATTTTCAGTGTTTAGCAAAATTACACTTTAGAAAGCATTTGTACTTTTTTTTTTTAAAAACACTCAAAATTGGCAAGGATTTAGCGGTCTACAGGAGCCAAGCGAGGCTAAATTTTGCTATCAACAACCTCGCTTGAGGACGCGCGACCTAGGCGACTGTCGGCCTGAGGCGACATTTGAGGTCACAGGACCTCAGGCCTTGTCGGCAGGGTCATGACCCTTAGGTGGTGGTCGTCAACCTCTGTCCAGCTCCTCCTGTACAAACTATGGGGAAGATGACTAGTATCAATGAATAGTGAATAGTGCCAGGCTGCATTCCAAGAACGTTACTTTCTAAAGGAACTTTGGATCTATCTTGAGCTAAAGTTCTTTGAAAATGCAATTGCACCTCTCCAATGTCCTCAAAAAATTCGTTAAATGCCATTTGCATTGCATTTGCCCGAGGACCCCCAAAGCCCCTCGCAAATGTTGAACCAAATGCACCTGTAAACATAGCGAACGTACGACCGATTTCTTGCTTGACGATGTGGTTAGCATGTATTTGAGGAATTCGGGAAATCAGATGCAAAATCACTAAAACAATTTCGTAACCTCAAATGCGGACCAACTGAATCTCTATTGGTCCTAGTTCGGGTCCATGCGCCGTTGGGCTTCAGCCCCATTCCATCGGGTCTGGATCCGGGCAAGCCCGTCAGCCCGAGCCCACGTGGAGGGATCAAAGCGTCAGCATCAAGGCTTCACTGTCACTGTCACTGTCAGTCAGTCGAAATGCTTTGACCCGTTCTTCCGTTTCGCCGATTCTCCCTTTCACACACCCTCTCTGCGCCTCCCTCGCTCTTCTTCCCGTGCTCCGAGCGAAATCCCGCGTCGCCCGCAAACGCCCACGCCCACGCGCGGTCGCACGCACTTCCAGTCTCTTCTTGAGGTTCTAGATCTGGTCTTGAATCGGACCCCCTCCCCCCCCCCCCCCCGCGTCGAAGTCAAAGCTCGTCGCCCTCCGACCGAGTCAAGCGCCGCCGCTGTTGCAGCCGAATCTCGAACCTTCGCCGTCGCGAGAGGTAACTTGCGTCTCGCAATCGCTACGGTTTTTCCTCCTCCTCCGATCGAAGTCGTCCCTGGCGATTTCCTCGAAGAATCCGCGTCGTTGACGCTCCGTTGATCAGCTCGGAGCTCGCGCTGTGTTGGTCGAATTGGTCGCGGGAAGCCCTCTCTCGTCCGCTCGTTCCGCTTATATAATCGATTTGCTTAACCTAGCCTCGGAGAATTATCGGCCTGGAATGCGCTCTGGCTTTGTGCGCCCGAAGCGGAGTTCTGGTCTGAGTCTCTGATGCGCTGGATTTGATTCCGTGGGGAAAAGGTCGGAAGATCTCGAGATCGTTTTGGAGACAGTGAGAGAGAGAGAGGGAGGGAGGGAGGGAGGGAGTCTGTGGGTTCGATGAACATGACGTCGGGCTCGCGGATGCCGACATGGAGGGAGAGAGAGAACAACAAGAGGAGGGAGAGGCGGAGGAGAGCCATAGCCGCGAAGATTTTCGCGGGGCTTAGGATGTACGGTAACTACAAGCTCCCGAAGCACTGCGACAACAACGAAGTCCTCAAGGCTCTCTGTGACGAGGCTGGCTGGATCGTGGAAGCCGACGGCACCACGTATCGGAAGGTAATTGTCTCCAAATTTTAGACTTGAAGAATTTTTGCCTTGGCCTTGAAGCTACTTTTAGGTTATAAATCACTAGAAGAAGTGTGAATGTTGCGGTTTTTTGAGGGCTACAATTCTGAAGAATTGGTAACTCTGCTTGGTATCAAGATTCAAGTACTACAATTCTGTGAACCAAATTCCTGCAGTGTGAATAAATCATGACCTGTTCTAGGCTGGTTAGCTACACATAGATTCACGTGCGACACATCCAAGACTAAGAGCCTGGTTTGCATTTTGTGGATGTTCCTCGTCGACTGGCTGCTGTCCATACCTTCTCCTCGTCATGGATTTTCCTTACCAACGTTTGCACAGACCTGCGTATATGTTGCCATGATGAGAAGTTGAATAGAATAGCTCATATGTTTTGCTAGATAGATGGTCAGTATTGGTAGAGAAGTACATACCTAGAAATGACAGTGTTTTGAGTGAAGAGTTTTGCGTGTTCAAATGGGTGAGAGGACTGGCTCTATCGGGTAGGACTTGCCCACTCAAATAGTTAGCTCTGATGTATTAAAATTGTTGGAGGGAGGAACTTGGATAGGATGAAAGAGTTGCACTATGTAGATGACTCAGTTTCAGTTAACTAATTACTCCTTTCATGGTTGATTATATGGGCTAACTTCCGTTCTCCTTATGGCTATCTCCAAAAGTGCAAACACACTCAAACATAAATCCGTAAGTGCCTTTTGTTATATTCCCTAAACTTTACTGCTTTATTGTTGCAATTTAATCAGGGTTGCAAACCTGTAGAGCATGTGGATATGGTGGCTAGATCTGAAACAGTGAGTCCATCTTCTTCTTACTACCCAACCCACAACCCAAGCCCAGGCTCATCATCTTTTCCAAGTCCTGCCTCATCCTTCTACGCGGCCAATGCTAATGCAGATGGGAGTTTCCTAATTCCATGGCTCAAGAACTTCTCCTCTGCTTCTTCATCAGCCTCCTCTTCACAGCTCCCTCATCTCTATATCCCCGGAAGCTCAGTCAGTGCTCCTGTAACACCTCATTTGAGCTCTCCAACTGCTAGAAGCCCCAGAGTTAAGACTGTCTTGGATGACCAATCCACCCGCTTTGGCTGGGGTGAGCGCTACTCCTTCATGCCATCTTCCACTCCACCAAGCCCTGGCCATCGGATCCTTCCTGACCCTGAATGGATTTCTAGGATCCAAATTCCCCAGGGAGGCCCAGTGTCTCCCACGTTTACACTCGTCTCATCCAATCCTTTTGGCTCAAAGCAAGAGGTTTTGGCTGGGGGTGGATCTCATACATGGACACCTGGGCAAAGTGGAACATGCTCTCCTGCCATTGCTGCTGCCGCTGATCACACTGGAGATATCCCTATGTCGGAAGTGATTTCAAATGAGTTTGCATTTGGAGTCAGTGGGAAGGGCCTTGTGAAGCCGTGGGAAGGAGAGCGAATTCACGATGAGCCTGGATCAGATGATTTAGAGCTCACGCTTGGTAGCTCAAAGTGCAGGTACGTTGACACTAATATGCAGGTTGAGTCTGTGTTCTGGATTTCTATGTTCTTTAATTTGAAGCTCATGCTTTGCAGGTAAGAAGTTGGACGACCCGGAGGTGCTCTTTGGGCTGGTATGACAAAGGGTCGAGAGCAAAGCATCAATTATGCTTTTTTTTTTATTCTCATTTTTCTTTTCCTTTTTCCTAAATATTTCATTGTATGTTGTTTAAGCGGTAGGATTAGTTTCGATGTTCTTTTGCTTCTGTACCGTTTCTTGTTTATGTTACCAGATATGATTGATGATATTGCATAAGTACACATGGCTGCCTTCATTTTTGTGGCACGCCACTGGAAGGAATTTTCTGAATTCAGTTGTATGCCACTGATTCTTTCAAGAACTTCTAATGGGCTGAAAGTTTTCCTCTCCATCCCTTGGAGATCATATTTTCTTGTCTAGATCTAAGCTTGTTCTATTTCCCCATCATGAATTGGGAAAAATTTTCATGGATAGTGATTACCTTCTTTAGTTGCAAATTGTACGCCACAATCTCTCAAGGAGATTTAAGTCATGTGACTGCCCAGACCAATTGTGTCATGCTCGCTCATCAAAGATATCAACTTGTTAACCGGGGTTCACTCAAGAGAATTGGATGGAATGGGGAGTTTTAGTTTCAGATATTGGGTTCAACTCTCACGCTTTGCAAAAATATTAAGTAAAAGTCTGAAAGAGCGAGAAGAGTTAGAGTAGGTCAGATCTAAAAAGAAAAAAAGAAAAAATAGGTTTCACTTCTCTGATTGCCTGAGATTAACATTTTCTAAGATTTGGCCTGTGTCTGATAGTTGGCTCCATGTTCTTGATCAAATGCTAATTGTAAAAACTAAGGACTGTAACAAGATATGCGTGATTCGTCCGAAGGGTGGTCTGCAAGTGTAGCTTAATCTGATCACACTGTAAATGTAATGGTTGTCCGGTTCCCTCTAGCCTGTTTCTATGTTTGTACTCAACCCTCTTTGCATACCCATGGGATCAATTTCGACATCTAGATAGTCATTGCTTAAATTAGAAGCCACTTTGTAGATAGTCATTGTATGATTTAGATGCCAATTTGTTTTATGTCCATGCAAAGGGCATGTCCTGGCTTCGCACCAGACGTTCCATGGCAATCAGCCAAGGCACGTAGTCCAAACAATAACTAATGCAGACAAACGGAGGTGCCTCTTTTAGGGAGAGAAACTCCAAAGTACACTAGTACCATGATAAGCGGAGACCGAGCATTCATTGCTTCATTGTTTAGGTGAACTTGGGAGTTTCTCGCCATTCCTAGTGCTTCTCGTCATATTTTTGGAAGTCTCAATGAGAGTCACTTTCAGATGATTCCTGACTACTTGTTTAGATGAGAATTGCTTAGTGTCTCGCCCGCTGGTCAATGGACGTCATGTGATACCCTTCATCCTGCAATTTTAGTTCTCATTGTTTGGATGTACCGAGGACATTTGATGCCAGAATACAGAGGTAGATCACACCCAGCCATCAACAAAAGGCCAAGATTTAATGGTCAAATCTCAAATTCAGTCCCTCTGATGTTTCAATGCAATTTGGTAGGAACTCATTTGGATTACCAATTATCTGGAGCCTTCCACTTTCGTAAACACAGGGAAGCCATTAAGAGTCTGTTGCCAATGTAATAAACAAGTAGGGATAATCTTTTAAAGCATTCTTTCTCTAATGCCTGGTTACTTTGTGGCAGTCATCTACGTTTGTTGCTATTCTTGTTTTAAACCTCTAAGGGCAGATTTAGAGTTCTCGAACTGAAAAGTGGTCCAGCAAGAGTTGGCATAGTGGGGATAATTTCATGATATTATCCGATCTTTTAGAAGTGCAATGACAAGATTAATCTCTACATGTTTAGAGCTCCCTCTCATCCTTCTCAGAAACCTTGCAAGTTTGCAATCTTGATGATATCTTATGACATGAATTGGGTGTCTTGTATTTCGGCTGCCTCATCAGCCTCAGTCACTATTTTAGGGACTAGAGTAAGATTTCAAAAGTTGACAGCGGCATGAGCAGGCGACTAACGTTGGAATCTAAGAGTTGATACTAAATTAAGAGTCATTTTATTCTGTAGGTCTGGGCATTATGGCCATAGTACTAGTTTTACCAGATAACATTTTGCAATGGATATGACAGAGACTTGTTCACCGTTGTTACATCCAACAAAATTGTCCCTCCTTGTTTGCTTGTTTCACTAAAGTATCACCTTGCTTTGTTGTTCTAAGTTGAAACGCTCAATAACGTTGACGGGCCTGCTTCTGTTGTAAGATCCAAGAGAGAGCTTGCTTGACTGATTGAAGTCAGGTCTCGAGGACTGTAGGCAACAGAATCTAACCAGCTATATATAGTGCAGAGTTTGCTCACATGGACGGCGCACAACAAATTCTGAAGTCTGAACATTTCTTTGAGGACTTGCTCTCTCCAACCTATAGCTTCGGTATTATCCCATGGAAATACAGGATCGTGCCTGGAATCCATTGGCATCCACAGAGATAAACAAAGAAGACCAGTTCTGTGAGTTAGGCATGGTCGGAGGCGGTGTTTATATCCTGAGCTTAATTGGAGAATCCCATCACAGGTACAGTGTAGTTCACTCTTCACCCCTATATACTTTGCTGCTCAAAATGATCATTTGTTCAAAACTAGCACCAATTTCCACGGGTTCTCTCCTGCGGCAATATGTTTGATCAATGAGCTCCTTGACCAGGTATGTCTTCTACTTAAGAAAGTGGTACGACTACATCACAAAAGAAAATATGAAGTAGAGAATGCAATATCGATCTGTTTCTTGTTCTCCCTTTCTATCAACATCTTTGCCAAAGTATGCTGAAAGTGACTTCTGACCTTGTAGTTACACCATGTGCACTTTGAAGTCATTGCGGAGATGAACTAGGACTATCTCACTTGTCATAATATCTCAGAAAAAATCATAGCGCATGATATTCCATAAATTTCTCTGACAAACACCAACCCCCTCCAATCTCTGTTATGGAATAATTATCAGTGTGCAATATGCCCAATCAAACAGCTCACAACTGTCACTCCTGTTTGACTCCAGATCGCGAGGGATGAAAAGGCACGTGTGTTGATCACAACAAATCAGGTGATACACTCTAGTGCATGTAGCGGTTATTAGCATGTACTCATGGAATAAGTAGACCTTCATCCATGAGTTGCATATCTCATTGTCAGAAGATAACTATCAGAGAGAACACAAAAGTAACTTGCGCTGTCTTTTGATTTTGTGTGAATGAAGGGTAAGTTCTTCTCGAATGGGATGGATGTAAGCTACTTAAGATGCACAGACAGAAGAAGCGACATTGTAAGTATGTTTCCAAATAATTAATATGCCCAACATGCAAGTTATGTTTTCTAGTTTGCTCATATAAATTAAAAATTATGAGCCTGTTGTGGAGCAGGAGTGTCTGATGTCATTTCAGAAGCTTGTGAGCAAGTTGTTGACATTCCATCTTCCAACTGTAGCTGTTATTAGGTGAAGTTCCTTGCAAATTACACTGAAAGGGCTCAAATAGTCAAAATCGATTTGTTCAGAAAATGGGTAACTAGATTTATCTTTTCTCTTGATTTTAACATAGCGCTTTGCATAAGGCAGAGGTCATGCAGTTGGAGTGGGTTATATTTTTGCACTGGCTCATGATTACAGGCTTATGAGCTCTGACCATGGTTTCATCTTCATGAATGAGGTAAATTTGGTCCCTGTAAGAGAGTCTTGGAACTCCCACTTTAAGGAAGTGTACTGGCAGATCTTCAGAAATTTCGTTCTTGATACTTCTTTCTACTTGATCTGATGCATAGGCTATTATGTCGAATCAAGACTAAAAGTTTTGTCACACAACTTATATATTCCACACTTCAAAACAGGTCAATTTAGGAATGTCGTTGACACCTGGAATTATGTCCGTTCTTCGCATGAAGTTGCCCATATCAACTTTCCAGGAAGTTGTACTTACAGGGTACCTGTAACTTTTGTCTATGCTTCAGTGTGATTGTTTTGAGAAAACTCATCGTGAAGGCCAATTTGTGGAAGACAGATCGAACAGCAAAGTTACAAATCCATTCTTTTTCACAGGAAACGCTACGACGGGAAGGGCGCCACAGCAGCTGGCATAGTTCAAGCAACATGTCCTAGAGGAACAACTCTTTGGCAAGAAGGGATAGAGAAAGGTTGATTTTCTTGTATCGTTTATATGTAGGATTAGTCATGAACTTTTTCTCCGGATTGGGTCTATCCCTCAATATTAACATTTGCTATCTATGATGCATATAGCCTCCGAGTACAGAGCTAGAAGATGGAACAGAGAGATCTGTCGCGCGTTGAAGGTGCGCAGTTTTTCTCACTCCAATGCTTGAAAGGGAAGATGTTAGGGAAGATTATCTACTAACAGGCGTTCAAACTTGCAGATGGAGATGTTCAAGACCACTCTGCAAGACCTTGAAAATGGAGGAATTGGATACGCAAGAATGTGAATCACTTCTCTTGTCACTTTTTGTGAGAAAGGGTGAAAGGAAACATGCATCTATTTTGTATCAGCTAGTTGTCGTCTCTTCTTAATCATAATCGAGTAATGATTTTATATCTAATGTATTTATTTATTGCCCTTTGTGAACCAGCATGTCTGGATATTAATCATGGGGATAAGTATTCCAGAAACGGGTTTAGAAAGCTTAATTTTGGCCTATGTAGTACATTATTTCAATTTGTTGGGAGCCCCACAAATGCGTCCCCTGTCCCAAATATACCCTTTTCGTATGAATTCCCTTGATGTTGGTTAAATTTCTTTTAAAGGACTTTCTTTAGTCAATTTTTTTCTACTTTCAATTGAGACAAATTTGGAGGAAGCGTACACTTCCTATTTCATCACAAACATAAAGGGACCGAGAGAGTCGCAAGGAGAGAGACGATGGTCCATGATCTGTCATTATATCTTCGACCTATTTCTGAGAATTTCTGTAAGAGAATTACTGTTCACAAAAGCGTTCAGTCGGTCTCATCGCAGATCATGAATAGCGCATATGAAAGAGCAAGGCTTTCCTTTGAAGCATCAGTTAGTACAACTAAAAAAGAAGTAGCTGGATGAAACCAAGATAATGATGACAGAACCATCCTTTTACGTCACAAACTGTACAAAGGGGTCCATGCAAAACCAACGCACGGTCACACTAGCTAAGAGACGGTGGGTCTGTTGCTTAACATGTCTTTGTCTTGAAGCGAATCCAACCACACGCAACACACGCACGCAGCAATGGTCTTATAGAAACTTCTCAATCACTCCAAGTCATCAAACTACACCTCTCTCTCTCTCTCTCTCTCTCTCTCTCGACAATGGGACTTGGCTCTCCTAGCTTTGTATCATCATTTGTTCTAGCTCTTGCTCTTGTCCTTTGTCCGTGCCTCAATAGAGCGATTAATGCCATAGTCGCACCACAAGAAGTGGGCGGTTGCGAACTCTTCCAAGGAAGTTGGGTTTACGACGATAGTTATCGCCCTCTTTACAACACCGCAGCATGTCCGTTCATCGAGACGGAGTTCGACTGCCAGAAGAACGGACGTCCAGATCATCTCTACCTTAGATACAAATGGAAGCCAAGTGCCTGCGAATTGCCGAGGTAGAATAGACATGCATGGATTGAACTTCTCTTCTAGTAATCGTTGTACTCTCGCACTGCACATCATTTTGGTCTCAGCCACCCTCGGTTTCCTCCTTTTCGTAACATTTTAGGGCACAAAAACTATTGTCGGCAGAAATTTTGAAGCAAGATGAAGAAAGAATCAAGACAAAACAAGGACAGGTTAAAACCTATTATTTCACTTGTCGTTATACATGTAGCTTCCTTCAGAGCAGTTCCTCCAGAAAATGAAGCAGCTTTTCACAGAGAGAAAATGTCTCTTCTGTGTGAAGTGTCTCAGCGGCATTGATAAGCAAGAAAAATTTTCAAATATCGCCCAAAAAAGGAATTTTCGCAAGTAACATAAGAATTTTAATCAGGTAAGAGGTGATTGGCTAGACACATGAGAAAACAGTGGAATCATCGGCATAAAATACTTTTTTTCCGCACCACTTAGCCATATTGAGGTGAAACACTTGGTGCTCATTGAATGAAATGGTGATGCAGATTCAGTGGAGAAGATTTCGTGCGAAGAATGAGAGGGAAGAAGATACTGTTCGTGGGGGACTCTTTAAGCCTCAATCAATGGCAATCCCTCACTTGCATGCTGCATGCTTCACTTACCCGCTCCAACTGCACTGTTACTCGAACAGGAGATGTCTCCACCTTCGACATACATGTAAGGCATTGTTAATATACATGGAATCTTATGCAATGTTCTCTATGATGAGAAGGGACTAATCCCAAGGAAGAGATGCTGATGGATTGGACAATCCATTGAATACTTGTTGACATGCTCTAAGATATCTAATTATCAGTCGGTAACGGCATTAGTCGAGATAAACATTCTTGAAAATCTATTGGCCGTCCTCCTCTTCTTTAAGTTTTGAATGTTTTGCAGGACTACGGCGTTTCTGTGGTGTTATCTCGAAATGCGTTTCTGGTCGACGTAGTGAAAGAGAATATAGGGAGAGTTTTGAAGCTTGATTCAATCGTCAATGGCAATGCGTGGAAAGGATACGACATGCTCATCTTCAACACTTGGCACTGGTGGCTGCACAGAGGCAGAAAACAACCGTACGTACTTATATGAACAGGACCCTAATCCATGATTAGGTTCCCCGAATAAATTTCATTCTTTTGCTGTATAAAAATTCCAACTAGTCAAGAAGATTGAAAAAATGAGGGGAAACGATATATGTGGTAGAGTATAGTGATTGGGAGCACAACAATGATAATGCCATGTTAATCTGATTTCAGATGGGACTATATTCAGCATGGAGAGACCATACACAAAGACATGGACCGTTTGGTTGCTTTCAAGGAGGGACTCACTACATGGTCCAAGTGGGTGGACTCTAACATCGATCCTACCACGACCACAGTGATTTTCCAAGGCATATCTCCCACTCATTACAAGTAAGTCAATTCAATTAGCTAGCCTCTTGTTCATGAGATCATTCATAGATGATCAACCCCCAAACTCGTCCCCCTGCTAATTATTCGAAATTGTTCTTGAAAATAATTAAGCGGCAAGGAGTGGAACGAGTCCGGGATGACCACCTGCGATGGGCAAACCGAGCCCATTTCGGGGTCTGAGTACCCAGCGGGTCCACCACCACCGGCAGCGATCGTGAGCGAGGTGCTCAGCAAGATGGCAACGGAGGTGACTCTTCTGGACATAACGAAGCTATCGCAGCTTAGGAAAGATGGACACCCATCCGCCTTTGGGTCCGAAGGCCGTGGAGGGAACGATTGCAGCCATTGGTGTCTTGCTGGTGTGCCTGATACTTGGAATCAATTGCTCTACACTACCCTCGTTAACGGAGGTAGAAAATTATTACATGACACAGCAAAGTCTCTGCATTAATTGGTGTCAGAAACTTTTAACAATGAATGACTATATGTCATCTTCAGGATGTTACAACGTTGTTCTGAAATTTGTACCTATTGCTATAATGCTTATCTAGTAATTCTTTTCAAGATAGTATCTTTTAGTTTGCATTATTTATCGTATGTTTCTCTGTTCATTTTCATAAGCACAAAACGTTGTCATGTATATGTGATTTACTTGTTATAGGTTCACTAAGTTAATCACGCATGTGGTATCCTAAGATTCAAACTTTGCTTACACGCGCAAGTTTGGCTTTATGACAGTCGATCAAAGTTCGTCGGGAGCTTCCAGACAGTACCCAACAGCCAGAAGCCAAATATTTTTCTGCTTTCTACTTGGCACCTTCACAACTTTTCATTTGTTCAATTCTAAGTACATCGCTAGCTTGTGAAATGCAAATTTAAAATGACATAGTTAATGAATTATACATCAAGTATGCAACTTTTGCAAGACCACAAAGTTTATTTCATTCCATTGAGTACATCTCGGAGATAATTATCAAGAAAGTCCTACGCCTTTTGTGCAGATGTCAATTCAGTCCTAAACTTTTTAATGAGAAAATTGCCAAAAAAGTTATAAACATATTGCAATTGTGTTAATTCAGTCCTAAACCCTGTTTTTTGCCAATTCAATCCATCTCGAAGAGTCACAAAGAGAGCGAAGATCATCTATGATATGTCAATTTTCCTTCAATATACTTTTAAGAATTTCTATATGAAAATTACATCACCACATAAGGCAATCCACATTTAATCCTAAACATTTCAATCGTGTCAATATTAGTCCTAAACCTTTTTACAATTTAGCAATGTAGTCTTTCGATCAATTTTGATCGGATATCATTGATATGGATGCCAACCGTCCTACATCGCATGGCCAGCGTTAACACCGACAATTTTTGCAAATTTTAGGAAATTTTTTTCCTTTTTGTCTTTCTTTCATTTTCTTTTCTTTTCTTTCCCTTTTCATTTTCTTATTTCCCTCCACCGGCCGTCGTCGAGCCTCTGCCGGTCACTTGGCCTCGATCGCCAGCCATGAGTGAGGGTAGCTCTTGTTAGAGATAACTAGGAATTTCTCTAGGATTATTTCCTTGGTTAGAAATAATTTGATAATTCTCTTGATTCTATATATCTCTCAAGATTACGCATATATCTCCATTTAATTATACATATCTTAATTAATATATATTACCTTAGTTATATAGTAAAGCATGTTTATATATTCTTCTTCAATAGACATCCAATTATATAGGAAATTCATCAAATTTGTCTTCTGCATTATTATTATTATTATTAACTACTAGATTAGGGAAATTGTCGATTCGCAAGTAAATTACTGTTCACAAAAGCCTTCAGTCAATCTCATCACAGATTGCAGTGCGTATAAAAGAGCAATGCTTTCCTTTGATGCATCATGTAGTTCAGCCAGACAAATTAGGAGCTAAATGCAACCAAGATAATGATGACAAACCGTCCTTTTACGTCAAAACTGTACAAAAGGGGTCCATGCAAAACAAACACACACACACCCCACCACCACTAGCTAAGAGATGGTGACAGAGTCTGCTGCTTAACTTGTCTTTGCCTTGAAGCGAATCCAACCGCACCACAACACACGCACATACATGCAGCAATAGCTTTTTAGAAACCATCTCAATCACCTCAAGTCAACAAACTTCATCTCTCTCTCTCTATGAAAAGACAATGGGTCTTGGCTCTCCTAGCATTGTATCATCATTTTCTATTGCTCTCGTCCCTGTTTCCTGCCTTAACAGAGCGATTGATGCCAAAGTCGCACCGCAAGAAGTGAGCAGTTGCGACGTCTTCCAAGGAAGTTGGGTTTACAATGATAGTTATCGCCCTCTTTACGGCACCGCGACATGTCCGTTCATTGACATGGAGTTCGACTGCCAGAAGAACAGACGTCCAGATCATCTCTACCTTAGATACCAATGGAAGCCAAATGCCTACGAATTGCCAAGATAGAATAGACATGCATGGATAGAACTTCTCTTCTAGTAATCGCCGTACTCTCACACTGCACATCGTTTCGATCTCAGCCACCCTTGGTTTGCTTCTTTTTGTGACTATTTAGTGTTGGTAGTTTGTTTGTAAAACAAACAAAATAGTGCATTTTCCTTTGCCCCACATAGGAAAGTTTTGAGAAGGTAGGCCACTTTATATGTGTAAGTATCTTCTTTAATGTTAAAATGAAGACAATGGGGTATGGACTAGACTTCTCAATACCCGCATGCGGGTGCGTGATTATTAGGCGTACTTAGCACTTGGTGCACTCGCGGATGATAATTAGCTCGCAATAGAGTTACGGCTATTTTTTTAATTAATTAATTTTGAAATTTATTATTTAGCCTAACGGTTATTAGGCGTTCTTACAACCTTTGAAAGAAGTATGTCCCTTCGGACATAACTACTTCACCTTTGGAAGGTTAAGTCTTTTAGGACATAACTCCTTCAACGTTGAAAAGTTGTGTCTGTTTAAAGATTATTTTTCACAATTTATAAAATTCAGATTAATAAAAATGATTAAAAAAAGTATTATTCTTTTATTTTATTATTATTTTATTCCGAATTTTAATATATCCTTTTTCAACGTGACTTTTGATTTCGTACCAATTCACTATACATCTTTTCGATGAAGGGACGCCTTTATTCGAAAGGCCGCGATTAGTGAATCAGTTTTTACATGGTTGAATATCAAGTCTCTTCATTCGGATTTTTTAGACACTTTTTCATTCCAAAAAACTGCAGCCATTCTTTCTAATTGTTTTCCTAGAGAGACTCTGGAGATATACCGAAATTGCTATTCGGTATTCTCAATCGAGACTTTGTTGTATCCTAGAGGAAATTTGCCGGTGACCATTAGCAATTTCGTGGGGCAAATAATTCTTTAAAGAAAGTGATATCACGCATCAAAGTCTCACTTCATTGTTCTACCCATTTTCGAAGTCAATTTTCCAACAATTTTAAGGAATTATTTTATTCAACAATGGAGTCGAAGACAATCAAAATCATGAACCAAGACATGGTCAAACTGGACCGGTTTGATGGGAACAGCTATGCTCGCTGGAGAGATAAGATGATGTTTCTATTTACTGCCCTGAAGATATCCTACATTCTGGATCCAAAATTGGTGCCTATTGAAGATCCGAAGCCTACTATTGAGGGAGGACAGCCAAGTGCGGAAGCCGTTGAAAGGGTTAACAAAGAAAAGAGGAAACGTGAGGAGGACAAATTGCTATGTCGTGGACACATTCTAAATACACTGTCTGATAGATTGTATGACTTATTCACTGAGATGAAATTGGCCAAAGAAATTTGGAACGCACTGGAATTCAAGTACAAAGCGGAGGAGCAAGGTACCAATAAGTATTTGGTTGCAAAGTATTTTGATTTCAAGTTCATTGATACTAAGCTCTTATTGGAACAAGTCCACAAATTATAAGTGCTTGTCAACAAAATTCGTGCCCTCAAAATTGAAATTCAAGAAGCCTTTCAAGTTGGAGTAATGATTGCAAAATTGCCTCCAACTTGGAAAGAATATGGAAAAAGGTTGATGCACAAGTCTGAGGATATTTCCTTTGAGCAAATACAAAAACACCTTCGAATTGAGGAAGAGTCACGTTTACGTGATAATTCTGTTTTGTATGACTCCAAGGTAAATGTTGTGGACCGAAAGCAAAAATTCAACTAGAACTTTAAAGTAAAGAATGGGCATAAATTTAAGAAGACACAAAAGAAGAAAAAGGGTTGTTGTTTTGTTTGTGGCAAGCAGGGACACTATGCCAAGGAATGCATTCATCGCAAGAGCATGTCAAAGGATAAGAACATTCCACCGATGAAGGCAGATGTGAATCTAGTTGAAGAAAACTATGTGGCCGTGATTTCAACCATGTTGTCAAAAATGAAAATTTCCGAATTTAATAAATTCGATGGCAATGATTTCTGAAGTCAACTTTACTACTGTCCAATCCAATTGGTGGTTAGATTCTGGTGCCACAGTCCATGTGTGCAAGGACAAATACTTGTTCAAGCAATTTGAAGAGATTGTCCACACAAATGTTCAGAGGTCCTGATGGCGAATAATGATCTTGCAAAGGTTGTTGGCAAAGGCACGGTGGAAATAGACTTCACTTCTGGAAAGAAGATTACTCTTCTTAATGTGTTGTTCATACCCGAAATTAGGAAGAACCTAGTTTCTATTGATTTACTTTATAAAAGGGGGTTTCAGATTTTGTTTGAATCCGACAAGGTTATCTTGTCGAAGAATCGGCTGTTTGTTGGAAAGGGCTATGCCAATGATGGCATGTATCAACTAAGTATCAATAATAAAATTTCTACTTCTGTTTACATTGTTGAGTCTTTATCTTTATGGCATAGTAGGTTGGCACTTATAAATATTCGTTATTTAAAGAATATGAAAAAGTTAGACTTGATAAATTTTAATGGTGACATTGATAAATGCGAAATATGTGCTAAGTCTAAATTAACTAAGAAACCATTTCCTAGTGTCAAAAGAAATTCGAATTTATTGGAATTGGTGTATAATGATATATGTGAATTCAATGGCATGTTAACTTGCGGTGGTAAAAGATATTTTATTACCTTTGTGGATGACTGCAGTCGATATTTATATGTTTATCTCATGAGGACGAAAGATGAAGCTTTTACCATGTTTAAGAAATATAAGGCTGAAGTAGAAAATCAATTGGAAAGGAAAATCAAAGTTTTGCGTTCAGATAGAGGTGGAGAATATTTCTTGAATGAATTTTCTTCATTTCGTGAAGAACATGGTGTCATTCATCAAGTTTCGGCAACATACACTCAACAGCAAAATGGTTTGGCCGAAAGGAAAAATCGTTCCCTCGGAGAAATGGTTAATTGTATGCTTTCGAATTCAAAGCGACCAATTAATCTTTGGGGAGAAGCATTGCTTACTGCATGTCATATTCATAATAGAATACCATCCAAGAGAAATGACATATGGCCTTATGAAATATGGAAGGGTAGAAAACCAAACTTGTCATACTTTAAAGTGTGGGGGTGTTTGGCATACTACCGAGTATCGAACCCCAAGAGAACCAAAGTTGGTCCTAGAGCATCAAAAGTGATTTCATTGGATATGCTGAAAATAGTAAAACTTATAGGCTTCTTGACTTGGAGTCCAATGTCATTGTAGAATCAAGAGATATTGAATTTTTTGAGAATAAATGTTCAACGTGTTATGAAATTATTGAAAATAATTCAAAACCTATAGAGACTCAAGTAGATTCTCATGAGAAGGAGACAAATGATTCTAAGGACATGACTGAACTGTGAAGAAGCACTAGAGCTAGGAAGTCAAAGGACTTAGGTCCAGACTTTATTATTAATGTTTTCCTTATTGAAGGAGACCGAGAAAATAACGTGGTAAATAAATACCTCATAGTATTAAATTTTGAAGACGATCCTAAATGTTTTAGTGATGCTATGTCTTCTAGAGATGCTTCTTTTTGGAAAGAAGCTGTAAATGATGAAATGGACTCAATTATGCCCAACAATACTTGGGTGTTAGTTGATTTACCGAAAGGATTCAAGCCTATTGGATGTAAATGGGTTTTTAGGAGGAAATACAATTCTGATAGTTCCATCCAAACTTTTAAGGCTAAATTGGTGGCCAAGGGGTATAGACAAAATGAAGGAATAGATTATTTTAACACGTATGCTCATGTAGCTCGTATAACTTCTATTCGAATCATTTTGTCTCTAGCTTCCATTTATGATCTTTGTGTCTATCAAATGGACGTCAAGATTGCTTTCTTGAATTAAAACTTAAATGAGAAAATTTACATGGAACAACCGGAAGGCTTTGTTCATCCTGGAAATGAAAGAAAGTATGTAAATTGATCAAGTCTTTTTATGGACTTAAGCAAGCTCCCAAGCAGTGGCATGAGAAATTTGATTTAGTCATATTATCTAATGGTTTCTCACACAATAATGCTGATAAGTGTATATATTCTAAATTCACTAAAGACTATGGTGTTTTAGTGTGCTTATATGTTGATGATATGCTTATCTTTGCAACAAATATGACTGGAATTATTGAGACTAAGAAGTATCTAACTTCCATGTTTAAAATGAAAGACTTGGGTGAAGTAGATACTATCTTAGGTATTAAAGTTAAAAAAACATAGTGGGGGTTATTCTTTGAGCCAATGCGATTACATTGAAAAAATGTTAAATAAATTTCAAGATCTTGGTTTCAAGGACATAAGTACTCCATTTGATTTCAGTATTAAATTAAATTATAATATTGGTAAGGCCGTAGCATAACTTGAATATGCAAGTGTTATAGGGTCTTTAATGTATGCGATGCATTGTACCAGACCTGATGTTGCTTATTCTATGTGCAAGTTGAGTAGGTACACTAGTAAACCAAATATGGAACATTGAAAAGCTATTACTAGAATTTTTGGTTATCTCAAGAGAACAAAAAATTTAGGCTTGTTCTATAATAATTATCCAGCTGTATTAGAAGGATACACTGATACTACTTGGATTACAAGTGTGGGTGATAAACATTCCACTTCAAAATGGGTTTTCACTCTAGGTGGAGGTGATGTTTCTTGGGCGAGCAAGAAACAGACATGTATAACTCACTCAACCATGGAGTCAGAATTTGTTGCTTTAGCAGCAATTGGGAAAGAGGCTGAGTGGATTAGGAATTTGTTGTTGGATATTAAATTATGCCCTAGTCCTATGCCTCCCATTTCTATCCATTGTGATAGTTAGGCTACTTTGGTAAGAGCTTATAGTAGCACCTATAATGGGAAGTCTAGACATATTAGCCTAAGGCATGAGTTTGTGAGACAATTGATTAAAGATGGTATCATAACAATTGTCTACGTGAGGTCAAGTAATAATTTGGTTGATCCTTTGATAAAGGCATTACCAAGAGATATGGTAAAAATGACTTCACAAGAAATGGGGCTAAAACCCTTTAATTAAAATCACCAGTAATGGTAATCCGACCTTTTTCTAAAACATCACTAATTATAAGGTTTAATGGGTAAAAACAAGTTACTGAAAAGTGATTGTTTGATACCGACGCTAGCCCTGATATGAGAAGTCAGCATCGTTTGTTACGGTTTGAAAGGTGAATGGAATTCTTAATAAAGTATTGTACAAATATGTAATGTGTTAATAGTAACAAAAACACATGATAGATACTTCACCTATATGAGCTTAGAAATGGTGCCGCTTCTTACGAAAGTTAGGGTTACTTTCTAGAGAGCTCATGAAATAGGATCAAGCACAAGGCTATAATAGTGCTGAGTAATATAGAACTTCTCGCTGAAACAAGAGGTTAGTATATGTGCGGTATGTCTGATTTTATTATTTAAAAGTACAAGTTTAAAGCTGAGCTACTTGTCACTTTGATGGAGTTTTGTGGTACTTGTACTAAGTAAAGGTTTAACTTGAAAGAGACCTTTATATATGTATATTAATCTCATGAAAATTATGGTTGTATTCTTTTTATAATCTTAGTTGGTATTTTGTTTTACAAACAAAGTGGGGGATTGTTGGTTGTTTGTTTGTAAAACAAATAAAATAGTGTATTTTCCTTTGTCCCACATAGGAAAGTTTTGAGAAGGTGGGCCACTTTATATGTGTAAGTATTTTCTTTAATGTTAAAATGAAGACAATGGGATGTGGACTAAACTTCTCAATACCCGCATGCAGGTGCGCGATTATTAGGCGTACTTAGCACTTGGTGCGCTCGCGGATGATAATTAGCACTGATCCTCGTTTATTATTTTTATTTATTAAATTTTGAATTTATTATTATAAAATAACAATTTTATCTTATTGAAACAGTGTGACTATTCGCAATAGAGTTGCGATTATTTTTTTTTAATTAATTAATTTCGAAATTTATTATTTAGCCTAACGGTTATTAGGCGTTCTTACAACCTTTGAAAGAATTGTGTCCCTTCGGACATAACTACTTCACCTTTGGAAGGTTATGTCTTTTCGGACATAACCCCTTCAACGTTGAAAAGTTGTGTTTGTTTAAAGATTATTTTTCAGAATTTTTAAAATTCGGATTAATAAAAATGATTAAAAAAGTATTATTCTTTTATTTTATTATTATTTTATTCCAAATTTTAATATATCCTTTTTCAACGTGACTTTTGATTTCGTACCAATTCACTATACATCTTTTCGATGAAGGGACGCCTTTATTCGAAAGGCCGCGATTAGTGAATCAGTTTTTACATGGTTGAATATCAAGTCTCTTCATTCGGATTTTTTAGACACTTTTTCATTCCAAAAAACTGCAGCCATTCTTTCTAATTGTTTTCCTAGAGAGACTCTGGAGATATACTGAAATTGCTATTCGGTATTCTCAATCGAGACTTTGTTGTATCCTAGAGGAAATTTGCCGGTGACCATTAGCAATTTCGTGGGGCAAATAATTCTTTAAAGAAAGTGATATCACGCATCAAAGTCTCACTTCATTGTTCTACCCATTTTCGAAGTCAATTTTCCAACATTTAGAGCACATGACTACTGTCGGCAGAAATTTGAAGCAAGAGACAAAACAAGGACAGTTTAAAACCCATTATTTCACTTGTCGTTATACACGTAGTTACCCTTAGAGAAGTTTCTCCGGAACATAGGGTAGCTTTTAACAGAAAGGAAAAATCTCTTTCGTGTGAAGTGTCTCAGTGGCATTGATAAGTCAGAAAAGTTTTCAAATGTCGCCCAAAAACAATTTTTTTAGCAATTGACATTAGAATACTAATCGGGTAACAGGTGATTGGGCTAGTCAGAGGACGAAAACAGTGGAATCTTCAGCATAAAATACTCTCTTTCGCACCACTTAGCCATACGGAGGTGAAATACTTGGCGTTCATTGAATGAAATGATGGTGCAGATTCGGTGGAGAGGATTTCGTCGGAAGAATGAGAGTGAAGAAGATACTATTCGTGGGGGACTCTTGGAGCTTCAATCAGTGGGAGTCCCTCACTTGCATGTTGCATGCTTCGCTTCCGGGCTCCAACTACAATCTCACTCGAACAGGAAATGTTTCCACCTTTTACATACATGTAAGGCCTTGTTCCTATATGTTCATACTAACTCATAGCAATAGTTACGGAGGGAAATTGTTTCATTAGGTTTTTGTATGTCTATGGAATCTTATGCAATGCTCTGTGTAATGAGAAGGGACTAATCCCAATGAAGAGATGTCGATGTCGATGGATTGGACAATCTGTTCGTGTATTTGTTAAAATGTTCCGAGAAATCTAATGATCAGCCAGTACACGGCGTTCCATCGAGATTAAACGTACTTGAAAATCTATCAGTTGTCCTCATCTTCTTTAAGTTTTGAGTGTTTTGCAGGACTATGGCGTTTCTGTGGGGTTATCTCGAAATTCGTTCCTGGTCGACCTATTGAAAGAGGAGATCGGGAGAGTTTTTGAAGCTTGATTCAATCGTCAATGGCGATGAGTGGAAAGGATACGACATGCTCATCTTCAACACTTGGCACTGGTGGGTGCACACAGGCAGACAACAACCGTATGTACTTATAAAGGCAACTATATAGATCCGCCAGATTATTTCTCAAGTAATACGGTAATGGGGGTAACGTATAGATCTTGAAAACAATGTCGTATGAAATTTATTTCAGATGGGATTATGATCAGAAAGCGGAGACCGTACGGAAAGACATGGACCGTTTTGGTTGCTTTCAAGGAGGGACTCACGATATGGTCCATGTGGGTGGATTCCAACATCGATCCTGCCACGACCACAGTGATTTTCCAAGGCATCTCTCCCACTCATTACAAGTAAGTCATTTTAATCAGCTGGCCTCTTATTCATGAGACAATTCACAAGTGATCGACCACCAAACTCGTCCCCCCTGCTAATTATCTGAAATTGTTCTTGGTAATAATTAAGCGGCAATGAGTGGAACGAGTCCGGGATGACCACCTGCGACGGGCAAATCGAGCCCATTTTGGGGTCCGAGTACCTAGCGGGTCCACCACCGGCTGCAGCGGTCGTGTGCGAGGATGGCAATGGAGGTGACTCTCACTCTTCTGGACATAACTGAAGGATATAATGGGTGGACCGCCCAAGATGGGCCAAACCCGGCCCGTGAGCCACAAGGGCCCACGAGGTAGTTATTTCCCTTTTATAATAGAAAGGCACCCTTTGGAATGTAACGTGACTTTCATACATGCAAACACACTCTTTCAAGAACGTGATCTTCTCTGTTTCTCTTCGGGACGAACTCGAACGCGAAAGACGATCGAAGAACATTCAGGCGCAAAGTGGCACTTAATCTGTGACAATACCGGGTATGTTCATTGTGTGATATGCCTGTACGATCGGTGATACAAGTTTGATGATTCTCGGGCACGTTTTCCGCACTAATCGAACTCGTTCCGAATATGTTTCGAACGACTCGATCGGGATTGAGTTTTCCCAACATTGGTATCAGAGCCCGCTTACTTGTTTCCCGATCATGCTTATGCATCGTTTGAAGTGTATACTGTTTGTTTTCGTTTTGGCCTCGTTTTTTGTTCGTCTTCGTCGCGTCGCCGAACTGTTCATGCATGTTTCGATTTCTGTTTTTTGTCAAAACTTAAATTTTATTGCATAAACGGAAAGTACTCGTCGAGACGAGAAAATTGATGGGCGGCGTGTCGCCGGAGGACGCCGCACGCGCCCTCACGCGCCATCACGCGCCGGCAAGGACCAGGCGCGCGACGGCGCGTGAGGCGCACGCGCGGCACGCGAAACGGCGCGTCCGTTCGCGCTAACCGCCGGCGATGACGTCAGCGTGACGTCATCGGAAGCCGACCCGGCTGAGCCTGACCCGACCCGAGTTGACCCGAACCGTTGACCGTGACCCGACCCGTTTACCGTTGACCCGACCCGTTGACCTGACCCGACCCGATTTTGACCCGACCCGGTTACCTGACCCGCGACCGTTGACCGTTGACCGTTGACCGGTCAACCCGGTCGGACCGGTCAACCCGGTCGGACCGGTCAGACCGGTCGGACCGGACCGGTTCAAACCGGCAGAATGACTCTTGTGTCTTCTATCGGCCCGTACGAGCTCATTTTAACTCCGATTTGGGCGTTCTTGGTATCGATGTGCTCGTATCGGAATGCTCTACGTTATGGTGTATTCATATTATATTTTTGCTGCACTTATGAATGTGAAAATGCACGATAAACCCTATGTACACGTACTTAGGGGCATATTTTTTTGGCATTTTCTATAGTATTTCTCTATAGTCTTTTGAAATACAAGTGCAAGATCATATGTATATGAATAAGCATTCCTTACCTTAATGTATCATGGATTATAAGTAATCCTTTGTTCTGCATTCGTTGCAGGAACAATGGTACATTTGAGACGCACTCCGATCATCCCAAGAACGGCGGCTCAAAAGGAGAAGCTTGAGAACCTAAGAATCAAGTTAGCTCTTTATCGATGGGACGCCAGAGATGATATGATGACACACATCATCAAGGTCAACAAAATGATACAGGATATCATTTGGAACGGCTTTGTAATGCCGGAGTATGTAATGGTCGGAGCCCTAAAGTGCACTATTCCTGAGGAGTTGGGAAGAATGCTTGATAAGGTTAGAGAAACCTTAAATGGTCCAAGCTATAAGATGCTTGTGGAGAATTTTGTGCAAGAATACATAAAGGTCGGGGCAAGAAGGACATCAACCCTTGCGTTGAATGGGTCTCGGGGCAAATCATGGTCAGGATCTAGGGGTTTTCCGGGAGCTTCTATTTATGTTCCGAAGAAAATAAAACTTTCAGAAGAATTTTATGAGTCATTTCCTGTCTATGTGTTAGATTGGTATACTTGATGTTGTTCTTTTAGAATTTGGAACCAATTTTGTACATGTCTTTGGTTGATATTACATATTCTTAAACATTTGTGAATGTTTTATGATATATATGTGGCTATGAATTTTTGATGATTTGTTCATTTTATATTGCCATATTATGTGTTATGTTTTATGTGGGAAGTTCTTTAAAATTTGTATAACTTTTGAAGAACCAATTTCATTACATAAAATGATTATGTTAATGGTAATTTCAAATTAGGTTTTTTAGACGATGATTGGGAACATAGTGAACTTTTGACTCTAAGACCTTTAGTGAAACTATTCATTAACATAATTAGTTTATGTAATCATGATGCTGATGAAGCATTTAGATAGGCTTTAATAACTCGTGCGTATGTGTCTGAAATGTTCAGATACGATGGCTTCAGCAACTAAGAACATAGTGGCTGAACTAAATAAGGGAGAAAAATTGAATGGCGATAATTATGAGATTTGGAGTCTCAAAATCCAATATGTGCTGGAAGAGCAAGAGGCACTCGAAGCTCTTAACCAGATTATGGAAGAACCTGAGGAAGGGACAACTGCCCAACACAAGAGGGATAAAGATGCCTTTACTGTTTGGAAAAGAAAGAACTCTCTTGCTCGCATTACGTTGTTAAGCAGCATGGACAATGACATCATGCGAGAGTTCGGACGTTTCCAGAGCGCTAAAGAGATGTGGGCTGCACTGGCATCAAGATTTGGTCGAACTTCTGTGACCAAACTGAGACAACTCACTATCCGTTTCGACTCTTACAAGATGTCTCATGGAAAGACCATGAAACAACATTTGAGGCAGATGTCGAATATGATCAGTGAGCTAAAGGATGCCGGGCACATACTCACTGACGAACAACAGGTGCAGGCAGTGATCCGCTCCTTGCCTCAAAGCTGGGAGCACATGAAGATCCATTTGACCCATAATGAGGGTATCAAGACCTTCGAGGATGCTATGCGGCATCTTGAGCTGGAAGAGGATCGCCTCATGGCGGCTAAGCCAGAAACTGATATTTATTTTGCTGGTTCTAGCTCGCATGGAGTTTCGGGCTCCAAGAGGAAGCACCCTGCTGGGTCAAGGAAGTGGAAAGGCAAAGGACCAAGTCCTTCAGGGAAGAAGCCGAGGCTCAACCAACGGGAGAAAGGAAAGCGTCCTTTCAAGAAGAACATTTCAAGAGTGAAATGTTTCAACTGTGGCAAGAAGGGTCACTTTGCTCGCGACTGTGGCGAGCCAAAGAAGGTAGAAACCCTAAGCATTCATGAAAATGCTACTTATGTGTCAAGTTCAGTGTTTCTAACCGAATCTAATCCTTTGTGGACTGTAGACTCGGGAGCCACAGACCATGTAGCGAAGGACAGAGAAGCTTTCGTGGAGTTCCGACGAGTTCCACAAGGAACGAAGTGGATATACGTGGGGAACAATTCAAGAGTGGAGGTCAGAGGCATTGGCACCTGTCAACTACTTATGCGCGGTGGACGTACATTGTTCCTACATGATGTGCTATTTGCTCCAGAGATTCGTCGGAACTTAGTTTCGGTGTTGGTTTTAGTAAGACTTGGTTTTAGTGTAAACTTCCATAATAATGGTGTAAACTTGTGTTTAGGAACAAGTTATTATGGTTCCGGATATTTCTTAGATGGTTTTATTGTACTAGATGTTGACTATTATGAAGTTAATGTTAGTTATTCCTTATTTACATCATCTGATTCTTATGAGAATGATGTGAACGTGTGGCATGCTAGACTTGGTCATATTGGCCAACAAAGAATGAATCGATTGGCTAAAGATGGCTTATTGGGAAATATTAAAAAGGTTGATTTGCCCATATGCGAGCATTGCCTAGAAGGAAAAACAACACGGAAACCATTTGGAAAAGGAACAAGAGCTGAATTTCCTTTGCAGTTAATCCATACTGATATCTGTGGTCCAATGAATATAAAAGAAAGGCACGGGTCTGTTTATTTCATCACATTCATTGATGATTATACTCGATTCGGACATGTCGATTTGATTTCTCATAAGTCCGAAGCTTTAAATTGCTTTAAAAGATTTATGAGCTTAGTGGAAAATCAATTAGACAAGAAAATAAAAGCATTAAGATCCGATCGAGGTCGAGAATATCTGTCTGATCAGTTCAGAAATTTATGTGATGAAAAGGGAATAGAAAGACAACTGACTATTCCATATACTCCTCAACAAAATGGTGTTGCGGAAAGAAGAAACAGAACTCTAATGGAAATGGTTAGATCAATGATGGCACATGCTAACTTGCCCATCACCTTTTGGGGTGATGCTTTGTTGACTGCTGCCTACATACTTAACCGTGTGCCTTCTAAATCAGTTGCTTCTACTCCATATGAGTTATGGACAGGCAGAAAGCCTGATTTAAGCTTTCTAAAACCTTGGGGTTGTGCTGCCTATACTCGTGAGTCTTCTCACAAGTATGGAAAATTAGGCCCAAGAGGCAAAAAGAGTATTTTTATAAGATACTCAGAGCACTCAAAGGGATATGTATTCATAGGTGAGCAAGAAAGCGGAAGTATAACTGAATTTGAATCACGGGATGTCACATTCTTAGAGAATGAGTTTCCTAAAAAGGGTGAAGTAGGTGGTAATTACTCACTATACGAATCTGTGGATCGTGATAGTGAAGTTAGTGGGAGCATTGTGACAAATGGAGAGTTGAATGCAACCCAGTCTCAATTGCAACCACTTAAAGAGACGACACCACCATCATCTCATTCGAGTGGGAGCGCAATGGAACGTGGTGAATCATCAGGAGTACAGCATTCCATACGACAGTCGAGTCGTAATAGGATTCCCCGTCGACGTTTTGACATTGAAGGAGAAGCCTTCATGATTGCCCCACAAGATGAAGATGAGCCGAAGAATGTGAATGATGCTCTAAAATGCCCTGATAAGGAAGAATGGATATATGCAATGGAAGAGGAAATGGAGTCATTAAGATCAAACCAAGTTTGGGAATTGGTTGACCTTCCAAAAGGACGCAAAGCCATTGGGAACAAGTGGGTTCTCAAAATAAAGCGTAAGGCTGATGGCTCAATAGAGAGGTATAAGGCTCGCCTTGTGGCGAAAGGATATAATCAACAGGAAGGAGTTGATTTTGAAGAAACTTTTTCTCCTGTGGTTAGATTTACCTCTATTCGCCTTATTCTGGCAATAGTAGCTAGTATGGATCTAGAATTACATCAAATGGATGTAAAGACTGCATTCCTCAATGGAGAATTAGAGGAAGAAATTTATATGGAACAACCTGTTGGTTTCATTACAAAAGGCCAGGAGCACAAAGTGTGTCGACTATTGAGGTCGATATATGGCCTTAAGCAGTCTTCGAGACAATGGTATATACGTTTTCACAATGCAATAATGGCATATGATTTTGAAATGATTAATGAAGACAATTGTGTATATATCAAAAGATCCAAAGATCAATTTGTGATCTTATCATTATATGTTGATGATATACTAATTGCCGAAAGTAGTATGGAGTTAGTTAATACAGTCAAGAATTGGTTATCTTCCAATTTTGATATGAAAGATATGGGTGAAGCTGCATACATTCTTGGAGTTAAGATTTCAAGAGATCGCTCAAAGAAATCCCTATCTCTTTCACAAGAAACGTATGTGAATAAAATTCTTGAGCGATTTCGTATGCAAGACTGTAAATCAATAGATACTCCTATTGCAAAGGGCGAAGCATTAAGCGACAGAATGTGTCCTAAGACTTCACAAGAAAAGAAGCAAATGGAACAAGTTCCATATGCTAGTGCTGTCGGAAGCTTGATGTACGCTATGATGTGTACAAGACCAGATATTTGTTATGCAGTTGGAATGGTAAGTAGATACCAATCCAATCCAGGTCAAGCACATTGGATCGCCGTCAAAAGAATCCTGAGATATCTAAAGGGAAGTGCCGACTATGCGCTGACTTATCAAGGAAGTGATCTACACCTTGAAGGCTATACAGATGCTGACTGGGGAGGAGATTTAAAAGAAAGAAAATCTACTTCTGGATACGTATTCTTACTGAATAATGGCGCCATATCTTGGAGCAGTAAGAAACAACAGTGCATAGCCTTATCTACAATGGAAGCCGAGTTCGTGGCTCTATCAGCAGCGGCACAAGAAGCTGTTTGGCTTAGAAGATTTTTGGATCACTTAGGTGTAACTGAGAAAGCTGCAAACCCAGTATTGGTCTATTGTGATAGCCAAGCAGCAATAGCTTACACTAAGGATCCCATGGAAAGACCAAACATATAGATATCAAGTATAACTATGTCAAGGACATGGTTGCACGAAAGGAAGTGAACGTGAAGTACATATCTACACAAAGGATGATAGCAGATCCTATGACGAAGCCGATTCCTAGAGAAGTTTTCCATGGTCATGTGAGATCTCTAGGACTGTGTAGAATATGATGTACTGTATATTGTATTTTTCCCAGAATGTTCACTATTAATGAAGTACGTTATTATCAATGCCTATAAGTTTGTATGACGTTTGTGAATGTCGATGCTGAGTGCATTATATTGAAAAGGTATGTCGGACAGATGAGAGATTAGCCCACTCACACGGGTAATCGCCTCTACTCACTGTGTGATGAATAGAGATGAGACAACTTTAAGCTTATTATCTAGGTGATAATTGAGAGCTAAAGCTTGAAGTATGGACGTCGCCTTAACAGAATGTTAAGATGAGGACATATAGATTATTATGTCCGAAAGTGAAATGACCCACATATTTCACTTTACCTGTCTTTAATGCCAGATGTGAGTTCTGATAGATGCTTATGAATAGAGTAGATTTGTGAACTCAAGTTAGACATTGAGTATGTCTAAACTATCATCTGTACGGTATTGAGAGTAAAGACATACGCTCTATGGGAAAAGGAGATAATACCGTAATACGTATTTCATATTACGTATGCATGAAACGACCGATAAGAGTTGACAAAATTATGATCTCAATTTTTAAGTCGTGTGAGACTCTTGAGGAAAATAGTTTTTCTCAATTAAAGTGCCCTCACGACTCTTACTTATTCTCAAAATTTCTATTCAGTGTTTGCTATCTTAGGATGTTGCCGATGATCATGATAATTCGGTCTAACGGGGCATTTCTAGAAAAGCAAGTTGGACTGAAATGGAGAGGTTTAAGGAAAGAGGAAGATCAATTTAAGTTATGATGTCACATTCTATATTAGTATTCACAGGTCGACCAATTATGATTTTGAGTAAATCATAGTTGTGAATACAATATACGAGATACTAAAAGAGATCAAGAGAGATAAAAATGTGACTGATTGATCTAGGGAACTGCATACTAATTCTACTCTGCATAGTGCCCAAATCTGAGCTGTTATATATTCCTAACAGATGTATAACAACGAGCTCTCGTAGTATGCTGGTCGCACGGATTATTTGCCAATATGAACTTTGCAAGGAAGAGAGTTGTGTTTAGCCCATCGTGAGCGAGTGGGAGATGAAGGATATAATGGGTGGACCGCCCAAGATGGGCCAAACCCGGCCCGTGAGCCACAAGGGCCCACGAGGTAGTTATTTCCCTTTTATAATAGAAAGGCACCCTTTGGAATGTAACGTGACTTTCATACATGCAAACACACTCTTTCAAGAACGTGATCTTCTCTGTTTCTCTTCGGGACGAACTCGAACGCGAAAGACGATCGAAGAACATTCAGGCGCAAAGTGGCACTTAATCTGTGACAATACCGGGTATGTTCATTGTGTGATATGCCTGTACGATCGGTGATACAAGTTTGATGATTCTCGGGCACGTTTTCCGCACTAATCGAACTCGTTCCGAATATGTTTCGAACGACTCGATCGGGATTGAGTTTTCCCAACAATAACGAAGCTATCGCAGCTTAGGAAAGATGGACACCCGTCCCCTTTGGGTCCGAAGGCAATAAAGGGAACGATTGCAGCCATAGGTGTCTTGCTGGTGTGCCTGATACTTGGAATCGATTGCTCTACGCTACCCTCGTTAATGGAGGTAGAAGAGTATAACATGACACAGCAAAGTTTGTGCATAAAATTGGAGTCAGAAACTTTTAACAATGAATGGCCGTATGTCATCTTCAGAATGTCACGATGTTGTTCTGAAGTTTGCACCCATTGCTATAATGCTTGTCTACTAATTGCTTTCGAGGTAGTTTTTTTATAGTTTGCATTATTTATCGTATGTTTTTTCTGTTCATTTTCATAAGCACCAAATGTTGTCACGTGCATGTGATTTACTTCTTCTGGATTCGCTTGGTTAATCATGCATGGAGTCGCCTAATCTGCCTACTTTCCTTACACGTGCAAGTTTGGCGTCGTGACCGCCGATCAGAGTTCGTCGGGAGCTACCAAACGGTACCCATCGGCCGGAAAGCTAAACATTTCTCAGTCTCTTCGTACTTTCCACCTTTACAACATTTCATGCCGTCCCCTTCTGAACACTTCGCTAGTTTGTGAAATGAAAATTCAAAGTGACATAAATAATGAATTGCAAACCAAGTATGCAACTTTTGCAACGACCACAGAGTTTATCTCATTCCATTATAACATCTCAATTTGTCTTACAATCTTACTCGAACTACTTCATCTATCGTATTCTCACCATAGCGTAACTTGATGTCCCAAATTTTTTATTTTTTAAATTATTCCAATTAAAATTATCCATCTTAAAAAGGAGCTTCATACGGCTACATAATCTGTGTATTTGTTATTCAGACCACCTTCATTATACATAGGCTGTGTATTTAAATTTAATTTAAAAAATACGACCAATTTTTCTGACAGAACAAATTACATGAAAAAGGAACTCCTGCGATCACAAAGACGGCGGGGCAATTTTCCTAGTCGGGTAAAAAACAGGGGCCGAATTGCAAAATGTGATTCTCTCTCTCTCTCTCTCTCTCTCTCTCTCTCTCTTCAGGAATCCGTTTTTTGCCGCCATATTTCGGCAAGATACGCACGGCGCGGCATTCGCAGAGAAGGCATCACGCAGCAGCAGGAGAAGGAGAAGAAGTGTTCTTCGAATTGGAATTCCTTCCACGACCTCTCGATCGCATCTGCTCCCTCGCGAATCATCCGCCGCCCTGGTTCAGCTCTCGCATCGCCGGCGTCTGCTGACCAGCCCGGCTCGGTCGACGCGGCGTTTCCAGGCGAGCTCGTTCGCAACAGGTTCGGCTTCTTCTTCGACTTCACCTTGCCTCGCGGGAGAGCTTCCCGAGCTTCGGTTCTCGTTCGCGGCTCTCGCTCTCTCGACCTGTCGAGCCTTCCGTTGTTCTGGAATCTGTGCTGCGCTTGATTCGATTCTGGTGGATCGCTAGTTTCTAGAGTGAATTTGGCGAAGATCGACGCTCGAGGGAACGTAGAGTTTAGCCTGAGTTTTCCAGGTAGAGTGTGAAATAAGGTGGATTTGATGTTTGTTCTGGATCTGCTGCTTTGCTGTTGTTGATTAGGTGAAATCAGGCGTCGGTCGTCTTCCCTTTTGTTTTCGCTCTTTTACTTGTTCTCAGCTCTTGATTTCGGTTGATTTTGGCGCTTTCCGGAGTTAGAATGTTGTCGAAGCTCAATCCATGTCTGAAAATGAGTGCGGATCGTGGACTTCGAAGATAAACTTATTTAATTTGCTATATGGAAAAGATTCTCCCCCTCACGATAGCCGATACTCTTTTTACCTATGCTTGCCTTTCATTGGAGGATGCCCTATGGCCATCATAGGAAAGAGGATGTGTAATTGTGCATGTTTTGGAAGTTCTGAAATTTGAATTAGCTTGACGTAGTAAATATGGGGTAACCTAGTGTGTGGTGATTGTTTTTAGCTTCTCTGATTAACTAATCGTTCCCGTCTACTTCAATACACATTCAATAGTATCAGTCAAAGAAACCAAAATCTGAACTGATAGACATGCCTCGGTGTGTTCTTTTTATACAACGCAAGTTGTCCTCGCAGTGTTGAAACCCTGAATCTGAAATAACCTGTTTCGTATGCATACACATGGTTACTGCAGGCATGGCCACTACCAGGTATAATGTCAAGGTTTGTGCAGAGGAATTCTCGATTCAGGATATTAACTTGCACAAATCCTTTTCTCAGATGTTTGGTTACAAAGTCCAGATAGAAACATGTAGCTGAAGGTATCTTCTGACCGCTGAAATGAGATGCAACGCGTGCTGGCGAGAATTGGAAGGACGAGCTGTTTCCACCACCTGTGGTCACCTTTTGTGTATCCTGATTGTACAGTAGTTGTTTTGCTGTTTGGAGACTACTTGTTGCAAATAGCAATTTGCTCTCTTGTTGGATAACTTTCTGTGAATTACCGCATCAGAATAAAGTTCCCTTAACCTTGTCAAAGGCAATGAAGATGCTGCCAAGATTCTAAACAATGATGCAGCATGTCCCATTTGCGACCAAGTGCTCTCTAAGAGGTAAACTTGCTCCTGAAAGGAACCTTTGAACCTTTTGTGGCTCTTTAAAATGAAGGAAACTGTATTCTCCTTTTATATCAGCTATAAAAAGTCATCCAATCATACATGTTCATAGCTTTTATGTTTTTCTCAGTGGAATTACAATGCCATGTTGCTCGACTATGTGCATGTCGTCGTCTTTTTAGGATTGTATGTTGACCGTAGATGGGTGCTCCAGATGACAAATCAATGCTTTTAGTTCATGCTATCAATCTATTAAGCTTTCTTCTGTTTACTTTTTTTCAGTCTCATGAAACCTGTGAATATAAATCCGAATGATGAATGGATCAATGTGAGTAAATTCCTCCAAGTATTAGTCAAAGTATCTCATATTGTAACTATTTACAGAACATAATTTTTGCCTGCTTCTCACGTTACTTTGTAATGATCATAACGTTTGAGATTGGTGCCGTGCAATAATGAACTCTCACCATTGCAGATGGCTATGGCCGGAGTATCTCCGCAGATACGTATCCTTTCTCTTCATTCTTCAACTCTTGCACTTTTCAGAATTGAAGAAAAATATAGAGAGTCGACCGTTTTCCCATATATTTTACCTCTTATCTATTTATATCTACATGAAACTTCCTTAAAAATCGCTAGTCATGAAGAGTGCATACCGTAGTGTGATGTTCTTTGTCGGACAAAAGGAACTGGAGATGCAATTTAAAATGAACAGAATAGTGGCTCAGTGCCGGCAGAAATGTGAAGTCATGCAAGAGAAATTCACAGAGAAACTGGAGCAAGTACATGCTGCGTATCAAAAAATGGCCAAGCGGTGTCAGATGATGGAACAAGAGATTGAGAGCCTCTCCAAAGATAAGCAAGAGCTTCAAGAGAAGTTCTCCGAGAAGTCAAGGTCATGATATTCCAGAGGCCAAATTTTTCAATAATCTTTGATGGACCTAGTTTGTTCAAATGGGAAGCTGAATTTGTGACAGGGTTTCCATACTAACACAACTCGCTTTTTATGATAGGCAAAAGAGAAAGCTAGATGAGATGTATGATCGACTAAGGAGTGAGTACGACTCAATGAAACGATCTGCAATCCAACCTGCAAGCAATTTTTATCCAAGAAGCGAACCTGACTTGTTTTCAGCCCCAGCTAACATGATTACTACTCCTGACAAAATGCGTAAAGGTAATTCCTTGTACTTTAGTATGATGCACGACATCACATGGCTTCTTAATACAAACATGGAAAAAGGTGTGAGATCAAATGCTGGATTATAGTTCTTTAGACTGATATGACCTCAAGAATTGGCCATTTGCTGTTTTAATGCTCAACTCATTCTTTACTGCTTAAATACTTCCAAAACCAGTTGACTTATATGTTGCAGATTGGTCCACCTTTCCTCCTGCAACTCCAGGGCAAAGAGAGGATGTATGGCCAGCAAGGCCAAATAGTTCGACCTCTGGTCCTTTTGACATCTCTGGGGGCTCACCTGCAAAACACCGAACCATTCCAGCTGACGCCAACAGCAGAAGGGTCGGTGGCGACCCTGTTTTTGCAGCCGGTACTGCCAACCCCTCAATGACATTAAGGAACCTCATACTGTCCCCCATAAAGAGGCCTCAGCTCTCCCGCAATCGGACTCAAATGTTTACGTAAGCCACAAACTCTTAAAGATGGAAAGAGGTAGGAGCTAGGAAAAGAGAGAATCACTACATCTACCTTATGCATTTACTTCATATTTACGCAGGTTATAGTCTATAGAAGCAAGCACCTTAATCATCGGATTGCAAAGGGGTTAATGAGAACTCACATGAGATTACTGAGTGTTGTTGTTGAAGTGGCCGCCATTGACAAGTAAAGAGAGGGGAAGAGCACTTCATCTATTAGCGTTTTTGGAGTAGCTAGGCAGCGCTGTGAGGTCGGGATTTTGAGAGCTCATTGGCAATCATGACTGGTGAAATGCTAAAGATAGAACGGCGTCGGAAACAATGGCTTGTGTATAGCTGGAATAGCTGAAAGAATTTCGTTAGTGTTCGTGGAATCTGAAGTTTAGTCCCATTTCTGTTAGCCCTAGCAGCGTGTGAAGCTCAGGTTTATCTGTGGTTTTATGGCGTTCAGTCAGTTTCTTCAACCAGAGCAACGTAAAATGGAATATCTAGGTGAACTTATAGGTATTGTAAGGACGAATTGATAGTCTCGTAAGGTTCCATGGTACTTTTTCGTTAAAGTTTCGTTGTGTGCTGCTCTGGTAGTCAAACTAGAGGGTCAACATGTCTCGTGGCTAATTACACAGTGCCTTTGAAATCCAATATTTGTCCCTTCAAACTGTCCCTTGAGCAACTTATAGTTGTTTGTATCCAAGTTACCATCTAGAGTGACACTTGACGGTAAAAGGTCGGGCGTTTACTTCTCTGGACATGATTTTCAACATTCTTAGATGACGTCAGATGTCGGCGGCAGACTTGGAGGAGACATCATACCCAATTATATGACCCAATGTTTTGCCTTTTACATGTAATGATAACTCGCTCCAGATGGGAACACCAGATAGGTAATGGCCCCAAATCCTAGAGTTTATATCAACAAACGCAATACAAAGTATAGACAGTTCACCCCGCAAAGAATGGTCCTGTACGAACTTCTAGAATAGAATGGCATACAATAGCCATATACACAATTCTAGCAGCTAATCAGAATATTTCTTGATTTCACTTATACTTAAAAGGCTTTCACCGATGATGTCAAAATGCCAGCTGAAGCTTGGTTTGCCCTGGCTCTTCATACATAGCTTTACCAGATGCAACTGCAAAAGTTCCTAGCAGGCAACCTCGCAACCTCTCTAAAAAAATTTTCCTGAGACCAGAGACATTTCTCTATGACAATACATGAGAAGGCAGATACACTCTCAAAACTGGAGCCTTGGAAGATATCGTTATGTTATCACCATGTTTGATAGAATAACGCACATGGGAACCATCGATATATATCACCCCCTCTTGACAAAACCATGCCGCACCCATAACCTGATCAGGCTTCACCACCCCATTCATCAGGCTTGAGGATGCGCCAGGTGATATAGGCTCTCTTACCATGTATTGGAGATCCTGACACAAGATGGGCATTCGGAATCCACCTGCTGAGAGCATAGCTGCTGTTGATCCAGCAGCTGTCGAAACCCGGAGGCCACTCGATCGGCAATTTACTAACGGGGAGCAGGGCTGGTCATCTTTCTTAATTCTGCCAACAGAAAGAACCATTCAGGAGTTTAGAGCAACAGCCACGAAAACAGGCAACTGAAAACTAGTGTTTACGCGTTACCTCTAAACCTCTCACCTGAATGAGAAACGAGAAACTGCCGCTGGACATGGATGTGAAACCAAAATATCATTAAGAGCATACTTTGGCATCAAGCGTGAGTTCACACAGATTGCTATCCTCGTCAATTTTGAAGGAACCGATCTATCCTCCAGAATGTCATCAATCATCTGAAAGAAACTTAATATAATCATACCCTATTTCTAGGCTAAATTTTCAGCAGCATGCTAAAGAGGGAGAACTGAGGAGCGTTATGCAAAGTAACAAATACTTCGGAACTGTGCCATACCGAGAAGGAATCCACGTGACACGAAAGAAAAGCATTGAGCTAAGCAAGCTTGGAGTGACTTTCTGATGCTAAATACTACAAGAGCTTATGAAGCATGTAAAATCATTCAGTATCAAGCAATTTGATGTCATGAGTACTTGCATTGGTTAAATCACCATGATTACGCCAACCACCGCACCAGTCAATTCAACATCAATAAATCTCGCTTCATTAATGGTTGCTTTGCTCACACCACGGCAATTATGCCGACCACTAAGATCCAATATGAAAGTATTCACGTTTATGCACAACATGCACTAATCATAAACACGGAATGCACCAGAAAAGCTTCTAATTCCACCAACATAAACGAAGTAATTGCGCATGCTTACTTGTTCAAAATTATTGACATTAGCCGCACAAAGATAGCCCGTGCTTCGTGTGGCATCGAATGCATCATTTAGGTCTTCCACCTACACAGTGAACACAATGCACCACTGAAAACACAAAGCTTCCTGAAACTCGGCCGAGACAAAACATCAAATTGCCAAGCATCAACAAAACAGCTGAACTGACTTCCTTGGCTTGCGTGGGGTCGGAATTCACCCCGAGAACAGGAATCGAGTCATCCATAAAATGACTGGCCTGCAACAGAGTGCCATCGCCGCCGATCGTAACAACGAGATCCACATTCCGTATCGGCTGCGACAGATCGTTTCGCAACACGGGTGCCCAATCTATAGGCTTTCGCTGCAGTATACTCTGACAGAACCTCATGGCATCCTTATGCACTCTCCGCCGGTTGTCCAGATAGTCCAGAATTTGCGACGTCTTCGTGGGAAGGACAAATGTCAGTTGAGAAACCATCGAAACAGCGCTCAGTGTGCAGCCACATGCTGATGCTATTACTAAGCCATCCAAGAAACGCTAGAGAAATAACTTACTGCGACATTGCATCAAACACCGCGAGCGCAAGCATCAAAGCAAACCCCGTATACCCCACCCACCCTCAGAAAACGCATTGAGACAGAGAGAGACGAGAGAAGGGTCTTGGGTTATACTTGTGAATTGATGATCCGAGAAGCGTCCGAGTGACGGACCGGGAAAACGTCGAATGGTTTCAACAGCAACAAAAGCTTCCTCCTTGCCATCTTTATGTCGCTCTCGGAGCACGAGCCAGCTGTTCCTTCCTCTGCAGCTTCTTCCCTGCGCAATTCAATCGGCGCGAGCCCGTTTACCTGCTGGATTGACGACGGCCCGCCATCGAAATTGGCACAGATACCGGGCCTGGCGTTCGATGCCGCTGGACCCAACGCGCGCCATTGCGATGCTTTTTCGCTTGGCAAACAATTGACCACCTAGCTTACATTCGAGATGGTGGAGATTAGTGCATGGGCCGTTAGTGGTGATTTTCCTCTTTTTGAGTGTTGAATGGCTAAAATAACCCATGGATTCGTTTGAAATGGTAATGACTTCGGTTTTGAGGTAATATAGATTGGAGGACGAAAAGGGGAACCTCTTCTTGAAAAAAATGGTATAGATGTATAAACCGATCATCAACTACGTGTGCAAGTTAGCGCTTATGTCGGTACGAGACTTGCTTTAAGGAATTTAAATTTGTCATTTCTCTAGTAAGGAGCGACGTATACACAAATACCACCACCAACTAATACGAGACAAATATCGCGAATACTTATGGACAGCACACGATTTGCCAACATAGACTTCTAAAGGGCAACTCGATTATTTATAAAGAGAAACAAAGACTTATTAAATATATATGTTTTTTTTTAATCTTGGGTATTCAAAATTTTCAATCTTGACTAGTTACCGTGCATGCACGCAAATCATCTCATTCGCATGCATTAGGAAAACACTATGCCCATGTGGTGACGAGCGCTGCCCTAATGTTTCGCATCTAATTGATTTTTTTTTCATAACTTTCAAAGTACGTTAGAAATGGTGATATGATGTTTCGAGAAAATATTTAATACTTTTCATGTCCCATCGACACTCCTCCAGGGGACCGATATCGACGTATTTTACATTATCTAGCACTTTTTTGTCCCCTTTCGGGATCCATGTACTAGTTTAGTTTGAATAATCCTTGTATATATCTCGATTCAAACCGAACATTTCATTAATTGGTTTGAGACTGTCATTGGTTTATGCTCAAGAGAGACGGCTACCTATTTTGCACTTCCGTGAGAATGAGCGAGGCCATAAATGGGCGGAAATGTCGGACCTGTCCGTTCGTCATCACCAGGCCAATCTTTTGCCTCTTGTTTTCGTTCGAGTTCCGCACCAAAAAACAAACGAGAGAAAGCAAAGGCCCAACACAAATCCGCCAGACAACCAAAAAAAAAAAATTCACGAATTCAACTCGCTCTGTCGAGAACATCACGAGTCGCCTAAGATCGATGATCCGAAGGATTGAGATTCTTTAGAGTGGCATTTAGCAAATTTAATCATCCAATTTTTCAATTTTTTTTCCTCTCGTTGTACGTGAAGATAATACGAGAGTAACAATCAGAATGGCACTATCCCCCCTCCAAGATATGGTTTGATCTTCGATATTCAGTTTGTCTTGTTGTCCTGAACGGTGGGTGAAGTGACAAGCCATTCGAATTCAGGACCCAACACGCTTCTCTTGAAGGAAAATACCCATGGGCGGATGCAGAAAGGTTCTCTCTCTCTCCGGCATATTCTTTCGTGCCATACTTGGTTCTTTCCTTTTTTTCCTTCTTTCAGTGCCATGATCATTCCCACTTTCATTTTGGAGGCTTTATGTTAGTAATCTTCCACTGAGGAATCTGATTCTAATGCCAGTATTCTTATTTTTTCTTTAAAAGGAGAGAGATTGATTTTGGATTTGGCAATTTTGGGAATTTTGTAATTATGTGGCCCGACACGATCTACGTCAAAAAAAGAGAAAAAATCATGGATACGTAAAAAAGACTTGGTGCCACTTCGATTTGTCGATTTTTTTTTTTTTGTGCTCCCTAATCTAAGGAAATCAACTACATGCAAAACTCGAAAGGAATACACAGCATTGAAAGTTCCCCAAAAAAAGGGGCTTAACCCACTTTTTCAATTTAATAACAGAATCGGTAATGATGTGAAAAAGACATGTTTCGACTCTTCATGCAAATTATCACTCGTGTACATCCACTGCTCGTCACGATACTCATGAAGTTTAGATATACTTGATTTTTGTCAACAAAAGAAGAAGGAAAGGGAAAAAAAGAATGGGAAAAAGGGTTGGCGTGAAGGAGGAGCACTAGGATAAAAGGATCTTGAAATGTCATAGGGGGTGCATGAGTGACTCAAAATCATCGGTAGGACAAAAGGAATCAAAATAAAGCCGAGGGAATCGCTTCGTGCATGAAATGCGATACATTCGAATCATAAAACACTCGAGACTGTCTCCTCTTGGGGGCCACCTTGGTTCCCATTCCACCTCTTCGACCCCCCATCAACATCACCATCATCATCAGTTCATCGCCATTTACCATCACCCTCCTCTCACCCTCTCTCTCTCTCTCTCTCTCTCTCTCTCTCTCTCTCTCTCTCTCTCTCTCTCTCTCTCTCTCTCTCTCTCTCTCTCTCTCTCTCTCTCTCTCTCTCTCTCTCTCTCTCAATTGCTTTTGGATATGTCCATCCATTCAACTAATCGACTAATCGTTTCAATAACCTATCGAAATCAATTCAAATTGATCACTCTATTCGACGAATGGTGATAGACGACTCACACAGAAATCTAACTCGATCACAATGACAACACAAGGAAAATTTATAATATCTAAGAGTTTTGAAAATTTTCACCGTAAAGAAAGATGTTTTGGGAAATCATTTTTTAAGAAAATATTTTCCTCCTTTTGGATTAGGGAATTCGTTTTCCTAATTTTAACTGTACATATTTTCTTTGACCATAAATGATTTCCGTTGACTGATCATTTTCAGAAAACTAAGCGGGTGAAATTCACGGAAGACTTTTTCAGTCAAACAAAATGCAACCTAAGCCGAAGGCTTAGATGTAGGAGTTTTATATAAGATCCAAGTGAATGGTAATCATAGTCCTTAACTACTTAGGAGTGAAAGCTACTAGGTATAAGAAACTCCAGCCCACATATTAATGTGTCATCACAGCAATCCCAAGAAGAAGAAGAAGAAGAAGAAGGGGGATTGAGAGGCAAAACACCATATGACGACATCGAGAGAAGCAAGATAGAGGAGAATTTATTAAGTTATTTCTTAATCTTTTTATCCAATCTGAGTTTATCCCACCGTCATCCCGGATTTCTTATCTGGCATTTTATCTCGTCCGCAAAACGTCATCAAACTATTAGAAATGATAATTTGTAGTCTTATTTTGACTCAAATTCTAAACTACCAAACGCAGCTATAAGATATTCCACTTTTTAACGAGGATCATCAACTAAAGAAAATCTTTCTTGTTTGAAAGACAACTAATCATGTTCAAAAGTGACAAAGTTCACCATGTAGGATCGTGCATTGGAGTCACTGCATGCACAAAATGGGGACAAAGATAGCGACCAAAACGGCAGCGATTGGCAATCGCAAAAGCTAAGAGAAACCCTTTAGCGACAATCGGGTGATGCGTATGGGCAAGGCCACTGGCTTCCATTACCAAAAAGGTGGAAATCAAAAGGCAAGTGCACGGTCGAACCACAGTGATTATGAATCTTTTCCTTCCCTTCTGGCTCACACGAAAAGGAATCTGCAAAGTTGGCAAAGCGGTCACAATGGCGGTCGCCGTAGCGACATGGATTGAAGTGCCTTCTTTTTCGTGACCAAAAGCCGTTGAATTAAGAAAAATATAGAGATATAGATCGATCTCCACGCGTTCCTTTAGAAGCCCGGTAAAAATATTTGAATTAATATTTTAAGTGAATATAAGTTTTAACTTTATCGCCCCCACTCGTCAAGTGCAAACCGAATTGAGAATGGCACACGGAATGAATGACACGTGGAAGTATCGCATGCAAAAGATATCTTGGGCAATACCTTACGGTGATATCGTGTTAAAAAAATCAAAACAGAATCTTAATTATAAAATGCAAGGAGGTCATGCGAATATGAGTACCATTGAGACCCTGTAAGCAAGTAATAAGACACCTAAAGATTCTCCAAGCTAGATTAAACGAAAACCGATGGTTTGCATACAATTGATTTTTTGCGTAAGCTTACTAAAGTTGATTTACAAAATTGATTTAATAAGCAATGTGTCGGATTTTGAATGATGGGTGGGCAATCAACAACAACCTAAAGCTTTTATTTGTTTCGTGAAAAATGCGACATTTTTTACAAATGCTTTCTAAAAAGTCATTTTTCAGGAAAATGATAATATTTTTCGATATTTGGTTGAAACCTAAAAATATTTTCCATTATCCGGTATACTATTCCAGCGTTAGTAACTTGCGCATGGGCAATCGGCGAATCAAGTACGAGCACCAAAGTCCCTGGTCTGGCCTTGATGGACCCCAACCCAGGTGTTGGGATTGGGATACGAGCACTCGGGCCTTGGCCCCTAACTTAATGGACCAAGGTGCGATCATCAGGTATCGGCCCCCGGCCTCGATGGACCCAAGCACGGACATCGAGGTCCCGGGCTTGGCCTCGATGGACCCAAGCACGGGTACTAGGGACCCAAACCTTAGCCTTGATAAACCTTGGCTCGGGCACCAGAGACGTGAGCCTGAGCATTGAGGACCCTTGCACGGCCTTTGTGGACCTAAGCCCGAATGTTGGGGACCAGAGTTCAAGCATCAGGGCCTCAAGCATGACCTTTGTGGACATAGGGGGTGTTTGGTTCGGCTTTACAAAGGGGCTTTGGCCCTCCAAAGCCCTTTGGGGGAAATATTTTGTGTTTGGCAAAATATTTTGGAAGCTCTTTGGCCAAATGTTGGCCTTCTCAAAGGCTGAAAGCTCAAGGCACCCTAGGAGGTGCCTTGAGCTTTCAGCATTCTCGGAATGTTACTGTTCACACTTTTTTTTTTAGGGCTGGAATCTGTTCATCTTCTTCGGGCAGGCGCCGGCGGCCGGCGAGGGAGAGGGCCGACGAGGTCGCCTGGGGTCGGGCGACCCTCGGCGAGCCAGATCCATCGCCGCCGGCGGTCGCCCGAGGCCAGGCGACCCTCGGCGGGGTCGCCCGGCCGCCTGGGGTCGCGCGGCCCAGGCGGCCGTCGCCTGGGTCGCGCGACCCCAGGCGACGGCCGCCTGGGTCGCGCGACCCAGGCGACGGCCGCCTGGGTCGCGCGACCCCAGGCGACGGCCGCCTGGGTCGCGCGACCCAGGCGGCCGTCGCCTGGAGTCGCGTGACCCAGGCGGCCGAGCGACCCCGCCGAGGGTCGCCTGGCCTCGGGCGACCCCCGCCGGCGGCGGATCTGGCTCGCCGGGGGTTGCCTGACCTCGGGCGACGGCGACCGGTTCCGGCGATGAGTAAGTTTTGTTTTTTTTTAATAAATAAAATAATTCTCAAAGTCCATTTGTAAAAAAAAATTTACCAAACACTATACTTTGGCCAAAGTAACTTTACAAAATATTTTTACCAAACACCATTTGCCTTTCCCCAATGGGCTTTCAGCCAAAGATATTTGCATTTTCTCAAATGCATTCCCCCAAAGCCGAACCAAACAGACCTATAATCTTGGGTGTTGGGTATTCGGACTTTAGTACCGGGATCTGGCACTCGGCCTTTGTGAACTCGGGCCAGGGTGCCCGAGCATTGAGTATGGGCACCGAGGCTTCGAGCCAACCGCTAGGGGCTTAGGGCAAAGCACCGAGGTTCTCGAGCTCGACATCGATGAACCCGGGCACGGGCATCAAGAACCTGAGCGTGGGCACCGGGGCACCAAAGACTTGGTCCTTGATGCTAGGACCTAAAAACAGCATTGTGGTTTTCATACCCAAGCGTAGAGTTTCAAGCCAAATGCAAATATTTAGTCATATTTTGGATAATGATTTTCGATTTTTTAAAGAAAAAATCATTTTTCCAAATTTAAGCATAAATTTTTCATTGACTAAGAAAATATTTTATAATTAGCTTACTTTCGTAAGCGAACCAAACACCCAAAAATCCTTTTCGCAAAACAAACGGGCCTGACCACGCCTTGAAAAGACAAGCTGCGTGCGCCGCCCATGGCGGCCGGCATGCATGGACAAGACCATGAATGTTAGAAAGTCACGTTGTCATTTGCGGAAAAAAAAATAAAGGAGTTTAATCAAATTAATTAATCGAGCTCTCTTTACTTTATGGAACGGAACGCAAAGACAGGCCACTCAACATTATTCGCACGAAAAGATCGATCTACTCTGCATGGTCGGGGGGACCATATTATAACAGAGGGAACTTTTCCGGGCGATGATGATTCTCGTCCCACTTAGTTTCCCAAATACCATATTCTATGGCTTTGCGTTCGGCTTTTCCCTGCGTCGGATTCCGAAAGCGGTGGCGGCAAAACAAAGGCCGCAAGAAAAAAAGTGCCTCTTTCAACGTATAAAATACGACGTGTGAAGATTTCTTCGCAGCTAAGATGTAAAGATATTCAGATAGAGACGAGGCACTGTGTTTAGCTTGGAAACGATCCTGTCATCGTGCCCTTTAAAGACCTTCGATGCTATGCTTCGAGTGATGGAGAGACTTCGATCTGATCTCGGGATTCGATAATGGGTACGTTCGCGAGAGGAAATATGTCGAAAGTATGGGTACTGCATAGCTTGTCGCGTCGATGTCGAGTGATGGGCATTAGATGCTCGACCATAAGAGATGCGGAAGCAAAGTGCGGCCCCTTTGCCCCCGCCAGCTTGCCTCCCTTCGAACAGGGTAAACTCCTCCTCATAAGCCGCGTGGTGGCGATAGGGAATTGAGCTTCTTCGGCTTGCCATAGGCGTAGGATGAGAAGGGGGTTTATATCCTTTTACCTTTTTGCGGAAAAGTACAAAAGAAAAATCTAATTTTATTGTATTTATATTAATTCAGTTTTAAACATTTTCATTCGTCCAATTTAATTCTAAACATTTTACCGATAAAAAAAAAATCATACGACTTTTCATATTGGTAACAATTCATTATATCCGATCAATTTATGCCGGAAATTGTTGACATGGAAAGGCGCGACAGACGCTAACGTTGACAAAATTTACAATTTTTTAATATTATTTTTGATAATTTTTTTTATTATTTTATTGCTTTTTTCTTCTTCTTTTTTTTAACACTTTGGGCTGGTGATCCTTGCTTGGTATGGGCAAAGGCCCCCATGCCCTCGTCGGCCACAAACAAGGGCATCACGAACCTTGCTTGCCATGAGGGAGGGCCTCTGCACCCTTGCTTGAATCTGGGTGAGGGCTCAACCCTCACTGTTTCACCGGCCCACAATTGGGGAGAAATAAAGAAAGGAATGAAAAGAAAAAATAAAATAAAAAACAATAAAAGTAATAAAAAATTTAGAAAATTATCAACGCAAATGCTAGCTAGAGTCCACGTCAGCAATTTCCAGCCTAAATTGACCAGATAGACTAAATTAGTACTAATGTGAACAAGGTTTATAACTAAATTGGTCCAATCGAAAGGTTTAAGATTGAATCAGTACCAATGCAATATGTTTATGACTTTTCATAATACTTTTTGCATCTTTTTGATATTTTAATATTTTCGCGTGATATTCGACTTCGATTAATATTTTGTTTTGTCGATACTGTGTAAGAATAATATATGTCTTTGAGAGTATTCTTAAATAGAATTCTTTTTAGAGCTTATGACGTTGTAACGGCGTCGAATGATTTTTCATTTTTTTCGAAATTAGTTTCCTTGCAAGGCTAGGCGGGTGGAGTACAGGCAATGGCAAGGGCATTTCCCCGTGCTCACGCGAGATGTGGGTTGGAGATGGGAGGAGGAGTTTAGGTCGCGAAACTAGAATTGCTTATCCCATCTCTTATTAGCGCGAGAAAAAGGTATTTCATGCGACTACCAAGATATGTAATTGACCAATTGAAAGGAAGATACACAAGTCACTCGCAGCGTATAAAATGCTAAAATTAATCAATTATATCACATCATTACTAACGTGTGATACATCCGTCAAATGAAACGTTTTTATCCACCATCGTCATTCCTAGCACGAGTTATGATTTCACGCTATTCATCCCTGTTATGCACATGCCACGAGTCACCACATGGAAAGTACAACGCACAAGTCAATAAAACACGCTCGTCATGGAAATTGCATCTTCATGGCCACACGTATATGCACATTCACGCTATAGCCGTACATTAATTCTGGAATTTAACCCTCTAGAGCCGGCGCAGCCGACCGTGGCGCCGGGGGGGCTTCCGGCTCGGGAACTTAACATCGCCCTCGCAAATCGTACCAACAACGTATAAGCCGGCCGTCACCGAAACTCACACAAACAAACTCCACGAGATTTCGCGTGTCCGGGTCTCCACGCTCGCGACTCCCACGACACGGAAGGGAATTCGAAAATTTGAAAAGGGAGGAAGGAGGAACAAATTCCCTCCAAACGATGATAACCGGGGGGAGGGTAGGGAGGCACCATCGAAGCACGAGGTGGCAACAGTGTAACCACTCGCCTCTTCCACCCCCCCGCCAAAGCACAAAAGCGAGAAAAGCCTGACCATAACCGTGTCCGCCACTCAACTCCTCTCTCTCTCTCTCTCTCCCGTGAGCTTTTCGCCGTCACTCTCTCGCTCCGTGCCGGCGCCGGCCGACGCGGCGCTCGGCGGCCTCGCGGCTCGACGATCCTCTCTCCCCGGCCGCAATGCGGGCTGGCGTCCGCGCCTGACCACGGGCCGATCGGTCGAGATCGAGCCCCCTCCGGCTCCGAGCAACGCCATCGGCGCTATCGCGGGCGAGTCCTACGTTTCCGTTCGTCAGCCTGCGCCGGATCGATCGCTTCTTCGCCAAGTTTCCGTCGACGTTCCCGAAATCCCCGATTCCGCAATGCACTAGCCGTCCGCTGATGCTCCTCCGCTCTCCCTGCATCGTGTTTCGGCGCGCGGCCTCGTTTTCCGTCGGCGTCCTCCTGCAGCGCGAGCGAGCGGTGCGCTGTTCTGAAGATTTTGATACGGCCGAATCTGCGGGCCGGCGACTGTACTCGAGCTTCGAGGTACGCTGCTTTTCTTTTCCTCTCCGGTTCTTCGATGCCATGCTTCGGTTGCGATCGGGAGCTCTTCCCGAGCTCGATGATTCCATCGCTCTGATCATTCCATTAGCTCGTAAATCCAGCAAGTTAGATGAATATGCTAATCTCGCATGGAGCGAAGTTTTCAATGCAAGTACGCGCGTGGTGCGTACTGCGGTCTGACGGTGTGGCCTCTAGGATTATTGTAATCGAACCAAAGATTAGGTCGCCTCTCGCCATAAGCCGAGGATATGGAGCGAGCGACAAGTAGTGCTAGATGGCAGATGTTCCGCTCACGCCACCGAACAAGACGCCTCAAATCAAGCGCGAGAAATGGGGGAGACCGGCCATGCCGTGCCCTGTTTGCGCACATGGGCGTCGAGGCTTCAAGATGGCAACATCCCCGGGCGAGGGGCTTTTTCCCTTGCTCGTACGATGTTCGGGAAGCCATTCATGGCTGCATCCCAAAGCACGGAGAGGATCACGTGACCCCGAGAAGGAAGTCTCTGTCTGTCGTTGGGTGAGTGCAAAATCCTCTTGCGGGATTGTGTGTCGGACACGACCCGCGACCCACCCCGATTTCGAGCAAGTTCCCAAGGGACTCTTGATGCTAAAAGATTTCGCAGCCTGCGCCCGCTGAGGCGTGGTAGGGCCGGTGATCATTCGCTATCCTCGGGAATATCTGGGGTGGGGACGTCGAAATTGTCAAATTTCAATGATGATTAATATCGGAGTGGCTGGCTTTGTTTGGGTCGGGGGTCAGGATGTCTTTCCGTGCGCAACATCAAGTTTTTGGCACGGTCCTCCGACTTTTCTGGGCATAGGCCAGCCTTCGGTGACTCCACGAGCCTTAAGTTCAACTTCAGAGTTACGTATCTACGGACGGAGCAACGCTGCTTCGCTCCACTTGACTTGTTCCGGCAGAGGAAAAAAAACACGGGCGCTACAAGCCAGTCCCTTCTGTCGATTTCTGGGTGTGGTCGCGTCTCTTTTGGCTTTATTCCTCCTTATTTGGTCACATGCGTCGTGATCTTCTTTTGAAGTCTACCCCTTTCGTTTCTCTACTCATGACCACAGAGGCCCCCATTTCTCTCTCTCACTCGAAAAAGATATTTAAAGATATTTCGAGCGGCTCTCCCAAGTGCAATTTGGCCCCTTCCTAGGTCAGCGAGGGAATGATATGAATGAATAGAGACTCCTTTACAGAGAGTAAACACGACCTAAGCCCAAAGGGAAGCAGAAAAAAGAGAGTGGAGGTTCGCGCTTAAATTTTTAGTTTAAATGAGGTTTTTGTATATTCTTGAGCCCAAAGCCATTGAATGATGGCATCCATTCTCATGTCTCGCCTTGTTTTCTTTTTTTCTTTCTGGAGCACTTCGTATCAGTGAAACTTGCTCGCACGAAAAAATGTTTACTTGGCAAAAAGCAAAGGCGTCTGAATTCTTATCAAAGAAGGGTTTTGTAGCTGGACACGGTGAAAAATTTCACAAGCAAGATGTGCACAGCATTTTGTTTACCGTGAGGATTGGCGTAGTTCACTGCAAGAGCATGTAGAAGGGATAGATACAATGGTTGGTTTTCACTTATTCACCTTGAAGAGTATATTCATTTTGTTGGCATACCAATTGCGTCCCTCGAGAAAAAGTAGGCTAGTAGCTTTTGTAAACTATCTGGTCTAATTTATATCTGTAGATCTGTCACTGCTTTGCACTAGAAAAAGTAAGGCATGTAAATTACTTCAGCATAACCCCTGAAGTCAGGGGGAAGTTATGAATCGTCTTGCTTTACTCTATAGGGAATTTTGGGTCCCTGAAATGAGCTTCGAGTGTTTGAATGGAAATGAACACTTGTGCGTTAGCTCACCCACTAAGATACGAGAAAAATGCTGGTTCTTTGTTCTCATTTGCGACCGATGTTTTCTCTTTTGAGGGTCTGTTGTAGGAAGTAATCATCGGTCTTAATTCCTGCTGAGTGACTATAGATAAGACAGGACAATGAATTTGAGGAATTTCGGTTTTCATATTGATCGTGTACTTTTTGTTTAGTGCTCTTATCCTTTGCAATCACATTGGTCACTAAGATGGATACAGAAAGTGACCTGTTTAATTTCTGTCATTATCTATATTATGTTCACAGGTTGTGCCAGAGAGCGATCTAAGCATTCGATATCGCTATCTATTTTGTTGAAGTGCTGATTTAACGGAAAATAATTGCACGGTACTGTTGGTCCATTCAAAGTTCCACCGATATTACTTTAACCTTGTTCACTTACATGATGAAAAAAGTACATCTTGGATTAAAGGAAGACCTCGCGTGGCATCCGTGGATATTTGTCTTTAAGAGTAGGACACCAGGACCGTGTCTAGGCACGGAGATAAGTTTGAAGATTGACAGGGCTTCATAGGTTCGGTGCATTCTCAAAACTTCGAAAAAAAGATCCGTGGAAATGAGGTCACTGTACAATTGACCGACAAAAGTGTCTTCGTTTGCTCCTTTTTTTATGATCTTGACACCATTTAAATTCCAGAATTGACCCTTTTTGCTAAGTTTGGAGGTCTTCCATCCGTTATGTAGAAAAGTCTGATCATTACTGTGAATGCTTTAGACATCCAACCTTAGTACATTTGGACTACCATTTGATACCTGTGGACAACATAATGCAATAATTGAGGTCGATCTGCCCGCTTTGCACTGTTCGTAAGCGTTCCTAATTGGTTTTCAGATTCTTTACCTTGTACGATTGGCCAGGTAAATAGATTTATAGCTTCCAATTCTGGGTCATAACGTTGGATTGAGCCAGCTTTCCAGAACCTGACCACTGTAACAGGGGAGATTAACCTGATGCCAAATAGGAGTACAGCTGTCACGACGGCAAATTAGGGAGAAAATTCAACCTTCCATTGACTGCTGAGTAGCCGCAGCAGGTGAAGCTCATGGAAAGATATATGAGTGCCCAGTTTTGCCAGTTGGTTGCGACTTGCGAGCTCACGCCACGATGATGCCCGTGGTGTACCCACAGGATAATATTCCACCGCGGCCCATGCGTACTCGATTGCTTAAAAAATCTCTTGAAAATTTGTCACTTCAACATGTGAAAATTAGTTGCTAATAGCACGGGGACGATATAATGGCCAGAAGCTTTGGTCTGCAAACTAGGTTTTCGTTGCCTTCAATTTCTTTTGTTTCTTATAATTATTTATCGTTCCCCTGGGGTTGGGCGAAAGTAATTACCACTTACTTAACATGAAAGTCACAATCTATCGGTGGTGCCTGCATGGCTGTAAAGCTCGGTGCACCCTATAAAAGCTTACACGAGAATTTATATTGCTCCTCCCCTGTTGCTCTATCATGACAGTCCTCTCGCCATCCGAAATTTCCTCTCTCTCTCCCTCTCCCCAACCCAGTGGCTTTGTTTCTTCTAGTTGAAAGCCATCACACAAGGAATCAGATGGCATAGAGCTGGACCAAAATATAAAAGAAGGATCTTTTTCTTCGGGAGGTGTGGTGTTATTGGCTGATTTCTCAGGTGGGTTTTGATGCTCATCTTTTTCTGACGATTGATTGTACCGACTGAGTTTCTGGGTATCGATGAACTTTCGCTAAGTTTTGATGATTGTTCGGGCTTATGGTTCGGCCAACTCGCACCGATGCCGTCTTCGTTCATGCAATGTGTTTGTTTTTTCATTTTACAGTAGACGTGCCTGTTAGTTTTCGAGAAGGAAGAGCAGAGTTTCTTGAACATCTCTCTCTCTCTCTCTCTCTCTCTCTCTCTCTCATTAGAAATACGATGGACTTGCCCGGCAGCTGATGTTCCTTCTGTCTTCTGGACGTGAATGCTACTTTTCGTGCTTAATTAACTGGAATATGGTAGACCCCATATTATGCACAAATGCAATTCTGTGGATCCCATTCTCTCTATTATCTCTTTTTTCTTGCCCACTTTCTTTTTCGTGTATTTACACATGTATATATAATTTTCTTTTGTTTTCTAGAAGTGCTTATCATCTTCAACTGTACTAGTAGATACGTTCTGCTTGACATACTACTGGCTATAATCCGACTCCCTGAAATTCGTCCAGGCTTTTATTGATTCTTCTTTGAAAAATGTAGGATACTCAAGTTTTCTGAGCAAAGCTGTTAACGAAGATTGAATTAAATTGTGAGCGTATGCCTGGAAACAAGTACAACAGTAACCCTGGCCATGCTCCTAGTCGTGTAGAACGGCTCTTAAGAGAAAGTTGGCTGAGAAAAAGGGCATGCCATACGAATGAGACAGCTGACATCAGTAGAGTGGCTGAGCTAGAACATGAACTGCGCTTTAGAGAAGGAGAAAACTCGGGGATTTCTTATGTTGAACAGTTTTTGGAAGGGGCTGTTGCTGCAAGGGCACTCATTGAAGGCTGTGAAAGGCAAGACGGGAGGCCTCTCAGACAAAGACTCTTGGTGGTGGCTAACAGACTGCCTGTCTCTGCGGTCAGAAGAGGTGAAGACTCATGGTCTCTCGAGATGAGTGGTGGGGGGCTAGTTACTGCTCTTCTGGGTAAGTATCATCTGGTCACTCTTTTTCCTGAAAATTCCAACTTTCTGTTGCAGCCATTAGATAATTAGTAGGGCTCACTCCCCTGGGTGTCTAGCTTATTATATTTCTATCACTGCTTTTCTCCCCCAAAAATTCTGATAACCTCATTTAAGGAGGTGGATCTTGATGCGTTTGACTTTGTCGAAGGTGTGAAGGGGTTCGAGGCAAGATGGATAGGATGGGCTGGTGTTAATGTGCCTGATGAGATTGGACAGAGGGCTCTTACCGATGCTTTGGCTCAAAAAGTAACATTATTGCATCAGATTCCCCATTTTTTCTGTGCTATATCACGCTTTGCACTCTTTTAATATATTTAACCAAGATCAATTGGTCAGTATGTCTATTTGTGATATAGATGTCAACTTTACAATATGCTCCTTTCCTTGTTCGCAGAAGTGTATCCCCGTGTTCCTTGATGAGGAGATTGTTCATCAATACTACAATGGCTATTGCAACAATATATTATGGCCTCTTTTTCATTATCTTGGACTTCCACAAGAAGATCGCCTAGCAACTACAAGAAGTTTTCAGTCTCAGTTTACTGCATACAAGAAAGCAAATCAAATGTTTGCTGATGTTGTAAGTAAGCATTACGAAGATGGTGATGTAGTCTGGTGCCATGATTACCACCTTATGTTTCTGCCGAAATGCCTGAAGGAATATAACAGCAACATGAAAGTTGGGTGGTTCCTCCATACGCCATTTCCTTCCTCTGAAATTCACAGGACTCTGCCATCGCGGTCCGAGCTTCTGCGTTCTGTTCTTGCTGCTGATTTGGTTGGGTAAGACTAACCTTTATTTTGATGTTGCGTTAGGTTTGTCTTTCCAGCTTTGCAATCTTAGATGCATCCTCTTGCATGTACTTGCATTTATAAACTTTTAAGTTTTAGATAGTTTGGAACTGCGAAAACGAAAAAATGTGTATTCTCTAGTCTCTAGTCTCATACATTTATTGAAATTGGAGGTTTATGAATAAAATATAGTATGGACAGTATGTGTTTTTCTTGTCCATGCTCTAACATGTCTCCTGGATTAGAAAACTTATGTGGGGTATTTATTCATTTTAGTCTGTCAACTCGACACCTTGGACATATAGAACCTCAGAAGCTTTTTTGCCTTTAAGTTTTCATTCCTATTAGTCATTGTTTTTCAAGTACTTGTACTTTTGTAACGTTGGACTACCATGACATTAGCTTGGCATGACATTCCAGTTTCCACACCTATGACTATGCAAGGCACTTTGTGAGTGCTTGTACTCGTATTCTTGGGCTTGAGGGTACTCCAGAAGGAGTTGAAGATCAAGGGAGGCTGACAAGGGTAGCTGCGGTATGTATAAGTTTAGTCTGTTGATCACAACTGCTTCATTTTCATTGCTTTGATTTGAAATTATATCATCAATCTTAACCCACAATACATGGAATGTTAACTTACATTTTGCTCTTAATTGCTCAATGTCTTTAGTTTCCTATTGGGATAGATGCTGATCGTTTCATCCGAGCACTTGAAAACCAACCGGTTAAGGAACACATAAAAGAACTAAAAGAGAGATTTGCTGGTCGTAAGGTATGTTCTTTTCATAATCAATAGGCAAATGTTCTTGTCATACATCTCTTCTTCTCTTTGTCATTCCTTGACTATTTGGAAGACATTGTTTGCCGTCATCTTTTCTCTGAATTATATAATGAAGCTTCTAGATGGTCAAACTGCATCTTTGGATCTGACTTGATTTTTTTACGATTTAATTTTACAGGTGATGTTAGGTGTCGACCGACTGGATATGATCAAGGGGATTCCTCAAAAGATACTGGCATTTGAGAAATTTCTTGAAGAAAACTCAGATTGGCATGACAAAGTTGTTTTGCTGCAAATTGCTGTACCAACAAGAACAGATGTTCCTGAATGTACGTTTCTTTCAGTCTGTTTGGGTTCCAACTCATTATGGTCTGTTGGCCATCATAGATCTTGCTTGCTTTGACGTTTGAAATCTTTCATTGGTAATATGAAGGTTGATCTCCTACATACAATTCTCAGTTTGGGTTACAGTGTTCTCTGCTTAAAAACTATTTTCCCCTGCAGTTTTTATTTATTTCTCTAGGAAATTAAAAAAGCTGTTCTTTAAGTTGCTAATGCACTTGAAGTGAGGTGTGCTAACTTGTAAAACTTAAGCGAAGCAATACCGAATGCCATTCTATAGATAAGTTGGATATGGCCGAGTTCTGAGAGTTTTGATACAGTTTCTGTTTCGTTCCTTCAGCAAATTTGTGAATACCATGCAGTTCATTGTTCATGAGTCTGACCACTACTTTTTTGTGCTGTATGTTGTGGCAGATCAAAAACTTACAAGCCAAGTGCATGAAATTGTTGGACGCATTAATGGAAGATTTGGAACATTGACGGCTGTCCCTATACATCACCTGGTCTGTTTTGTCTTCTAGCTTGACAATGGCTCTATGATAATTAAATTGTAGGATGTTCTATTTATTTTTCGACTTGACTTAGTTGCAAGGCTGCTGCTAATTGTGGATTGTGTGTTGGCTGGATATACATTATATTCGTAATGAATAGCAGTTTTGATTCATCAATTCAATGCACAAAGTACTTGGAAGTACTTTTCTTTTGACAGTTAAGACTGTCATTCTTTACACTGCTGGCAAAAACATTTATAGAATTTCTTATAGTTTTTTCTGATTGATATGCACACTTGGATAATACTGCCTGTGGAATTTGATTTTTCAAACTAGTTGTTTCTAACCAGAATCTTCCTGTTCTTTTTATATTACCTTCGTATGGTCCGAATGCGAGAACAAATGATTCTTATGGTTTGCACTTTACATTAGGAGATTTTTCTTTTCATGAAAGAAGACAACAATAAAGTTGTAGCGATTAATTGCCAGTTCAATAGCCAAACCTCGACTCAAGTAATTATTTCAACCGGGAAAATATTGTCTTCTCATCTGTATTGACTCTTTAACCCTAATATAATAAAGAAACTGGATCAGAATCAAATTCCAGTTAATTTTGGTTTTCAGTATCCATTACGTTAATGTTCACATTGCTTAATGCCCGGGCTCATGTAGGCATATGCAACTTTCCTGTAACGATCTCTTCTATCTGTTGCAGGATCGTTCTCTTGACTTCCATAAGCTATGTGCCCTTTACGCAGTTACTGGTAATAATTTCATCTTAAGAACTCCCTTCATTCGTCTACTCCTAGATGTAGCGTTTCTTCATAAATTGCCCTACCTGGCCTTATCTTCCAAATGGTTCTCTCCTTCATGGGTTCACTGTTGTAGTCCACCCCACTTAGAGCAGCATGGGCATGCTATGCTGATGCAGTGAAAAGGCTTCTTAGTAGCAGGTTCATGGGTATTCTGTTTGCTAGGATGTTTTGAATTAGTGATTAGATCTCAGTGGAAGAACAAAACTTTGATGGCGAGATAATAAAGTATTGTTTCTGCATAATTATAATAGTCTTGGATATCTGAAAGCTATCTTTTAATAACTAAGTGATTACTTTATTAGTGGATTGTTGGATTGAAACCGATTTTGCCTTTTCAGATGTTGCACTTGTCACTTCAGTGAGGGATGGCATGAATCTTGTTAGTTACGAGTTCGTTGCATGTCAAGATGCAAAGAAAGGGGTTTTAATTCTTAGTGAGGTAAATTCCTATTTCCTTGAAACTGCTTAGTACTGAGAATGTGCTCTTGCACAGATTGGTACATGGATAATGAGACCCCTTGCATTACTGAATTTATGCTGATACCACCTGTCTAAAAAATCTATCTTTGCTTCCTAAAACTCTGGAAGTTATGCGCTAATTATACTTCTATGGCTATGTATTAAGCCAAATAAGTTTACACCTGACTAGATAATAATAAAGATATAGTTAAGAAGTCATTCTAACAGGGTTACTTATGGTTTTAATCCAAGAACCACGTCATAATTTTGCCTTGGAAGAATTTAATCTGTCTTATTTACTTCATTTTGAGTAGCCACGGTGTATGAACTTCAAGTGGAAGCTTTTTGAACAGAAGAGAACTATTGGGATGAACAATGGAGAGAAGCGATACTCTAGCTGTTGAACTGTTCTGATTGTTGATACTGGACAATTGACAATGATCATGACTATCCACTTGCGTTTATTCAGTTTGTCCTATTTTGTGCTTTTGCTGGGTACCCTTGTGCTTTCAATGCGATAAGGTATTGTTCAACTGAACTACTACTTCCACAAAAGCTAATAATTTGTTCAAGCTTCCAGATATGGAAGTAAATCAGCTAACAAGTTTGCAAAGCTCTTGTAAAGATTAGTGCTCACCACTTGATTTGTGGAGTTTTCCAATAGAGTACCCCAGGTCTTGTTTCGGAAATCTCACGACCTGAATAACTATCCACTGTCTGCTTTGATTCTTAGAATATGCTTTACCTATTTCTTTCTTTATGTTATAGTTTGCTGGTGCGGCACAGTCCCTAGGTGCTGGTGCAATTCTAGTGAACCCTTGGAACATCACAGAGGTTGCTGCTTCAATAGCCCAAGCTTTAAATATGCCTGCTGAAGAGAGGGAAAAGCGTCATCAACATAATTATATGCATGTGACAACCCATACGGCACAAGAATGGGCCGAAATGTTCGTAAGGTGTGCAACTCTCGCCTCTATGTTTGACTGACCAATAAATTTGAGGCCTCATATGCAAATTGTTTTCATATTTAGAGCCGTTAAATTGAAGTCGTCTATATGTTCATCGTGCATCCTTGCATAGCTGCATTTAATAGATTGCAAGTGTGTATATACTCTGCAGCGAACTAAATGATACTGTTGTTGAGGCCCAGCTAAGGACAAGACAAGTACCACCTTTTCTTCCAGTACAAGATGCCATTGATCGATATCTGAAATCCAATAATCGCTTACTCATTCTGGTATGCTCCTGGATTTTGAGATGGACGCTATAACTAGATTTTTTTACAATGGTCATCAAGTATTTTCTTCACTCCCAGTGTGGTGCTCTACTTTCATGTTTGGATTGATCCATTCTCCGAAGAGCATAAGTGTCATCTGCTGCTGATGTTGGCTAAAGGTTGACATATATTGCCACCTCCCTTCTTACATATTGACTTTCGAGTCAAACTGGTTCTTGGTACTCAGCCGTTTTCCCTTAACTTTAGCTGCCAGAACCTCTTACTTCATATATAGGCATTACTGTGCTCATGCTCCCCATTATGGCAGAGGCTGTTTAGATGACTTGAATGGTGATCCTGAGGTAGTACTAATACAGCAACCTCTTCTTAGCAATGAGCATTTATTCCACTATGAAAATTTTCAACATTAAGAGTGTGTTTGTTTGAGTAAAAGAATTTCTTTCAAATTAGTTTTCTGGATTTTCACGTGTTTGGTTTGCTGAAAATGACCAGTCAACAGAAAACCATTTATGGCCAAACAAAATATGCTTGCTTAAAATTAAGAAAATGAATTCCCTAACCTGAAAAGGAGATTATATTTTCCTGGAAAATGATTTCCCGGAAAGCATTTTCCTTTATCATGAAATTATCTCCGAAACAAACACACTTTAAGTTCTGTAGTGTCCCTTTAGTTCCCTTCAAGGGAGAGACAGAGAGAGCTGATTACCAGGAGAAAGTAATACTTGAGAGCAAGTTGAGGAACTCTTGTGAGTGAGTCTTGTCTTACAAATTTGACAGATACCTTTTACCCTGCAATTTGAAGGCTGTGGCTTTATATCCTCACCCAAAATAATTATGAGCAGCTTGTTTTAGAACTGTAGCTTCTCTTAAGGAAGGAGTTGTTCCATGAATATGTGATGCCCTGATCTGGATCATGATTTGGGTACAACTAATTCGCATACCATAGCACAGGCAAAGCATTGTGGCCAAGGGATAATTGCATCTATGCAGTTTGATATGTACATAGCTCATTAGTACTTGGAATGTGAAAGCTTAGCTTTATAATTTGGAATTTCTTGATGAGAACTTGCTCTAGTTGCATTGATTGTTCATGAACTTCAGTGTTTTCGACCTTAAGTTCTTGCTATTGATGTACTTATTCCCGTTTATTTTTCTGTGGTTGAAAATTTAGGGGTTTAACGCAACATTGACTGAACCAGTGGACACTCCAGGGAGAAGGGGTGATCAGATTAAAGAAATGGACCTCAAATTGCACCCTGAACTGAAAGAGCCCTTGACAGCACTTTGCAGTGACTTGAGGACAACGGTGGTTGTCCTCAGTGGGAGTGACAGAAGTGTCTTAGATGATGTACTCGAGTTTAGATTCATGACAGTCCTCCATTTTGACTACATGTTTAGCAGTTTTTAACCGGCTGAATACTTCCACAGAACTTTGCAGAGTATAACATGTGGTTGGCAGCTGAGAACGGGATGTTTTTACGTCTTACAAAGGGAGAATGGATGACAACAATGCCAGAGCATTTGAACATGGAATGGGTTGACAGCGTAAAGGTGCCTACTTTTGTGCCACTTTATTTTCCATTTCTATATTTTAGACTCTAAATTTAAGATCCTGATGGCATCTTTCAGCATGTCTTTGAGTATTTCACAGAAAGGACTCCTCGTTCACATTTTGAACTCCGAGAAACCTCGCTTGTTTGGAACTACAAATATGCAGGTAGTCAAATGTTCTACAAGCCCTTTACAACTATTAAGCTGCCTTTCCGGATCTCCTTTTCCACATCTGACATATCTTCATTCCTTTCCTACGGTGGTAGATGTTGAATTTGGAAGACTCCAAGCAAGAGATATGTTGCAACATCTTTGGACAGGTCCAATATCTAATGCATCTGTCGATGTTGTCCAAGGAAGCCGGTCAGTTGAGGTGCGAGCAGTTGGTGTAACGAAAGTGAGTGCACACCCATTATTATATGCAAGTAACTCCTGTTGCTATGAAGCAGTGACTAATGCTTCCCTCATGAAAACTCGATATCTTTTTTTAGGGTGCAGCAATTGACCGCATATTGGGGGAGATTGTTCACAGTAAATCCATGACAACACCGATTGACTATGTTCTCTGTGTAGGTCATTTCCTGGGAAAGGTAATGCAAATATTTGTCTTGATATCATTTGTATCTTGTATATTTTCTATTTTACATGCCTCTCTTTTGTGGTGAATCTCTGTCTAACTGATGTCTTTTTCATGAAGCAAAAGCTAAAGGAAAATATTATAGAGGAATTCCTATAAGAAGATGAAGTGCAGTTGTAAGTAAACTTTAGGACACTAAATAATGTGAGTTTCTTCTGTAGGATGAAGATGTCTACACATTTTTCGAGCCAGAGCTTCCTTCTGATGCTCTAGGGATTGCCAGAACCAAGGCTACTGATGGACTGAAGTCTCCAGGGGAGAAACGATCTTCGCTGAAGCTTCAAGCTAGTAAAAGCGGGTCAAAAGCATCTGCGGTGAAGACGCAACGACCTTTACCGAACCCTGAGAAAAGAACCAACAACCATGCCAGTGGCAGTGGGAGGAGGTCATCTCCGGATAAAATATCTTGGAACGTGCTCGATCTCAAGGGGGAAAACTATTTCTCATGCACTGTAGGGCGGACCCGTACGAATGCTCGCTACCTGCTCGGATCCTCTGACGACGTCGTCTCATTTCTCAAGGAACTGGCAACCGCATCATTTTGCGGCCCTCCATAGGAATAAGATGACAGAACCAGTTGATTTCCAGGGGGATATGGTGGCACTGCAAGCTGAGGTTCTGCCTTCCCATTATGAATATCATTCTCTCTCTACATTACTAATTTCTCAGTGTACCCCCCTTGTTCGTGGGCTGTCTCATACCTAAGTTTAGTTTAGTGCCAGATCCTCAATATTGCTGTTTGAGCTGGCAGTTTTCGGCTCTTGATCAATATTATCTACAAGGTTATGAACCGGAAATTCTCATTGATCTGCAATTGAGAAAATCGATCTGTCGAAAATGGCAATAAAGAAGGCCTTTTGTTCCCAACAAATGCTAGTACTGCAAGATCGAGTGTCTAGGCAATTGACCGGGTATGCGGTACTCCTTAACACCTACCATTTCGTTCAGTTAAATCCTAATATGTATCAACTGGGCAACTACCAACTACGGTGGTACTGAGCTCCAAGTGGCCGGCACGTGTAAGAGTTCATATGCCTCGCTCTTGAGGACATTGTATGAGACTCATAGTCTTTGCTGTGTAGAAATTTATATAGTAGTCTTTTAACGTTGGGGTTCCTAAGGGTGCGTTTGGTAATTGGCTAAAGGGAAAAAGCCACCAAAAACTCCAAACTTTATCCATTGTGACACATTTACCTCGAACTTTTTTTTGTGACGCCAAAAATCCCAAACTTTCTTATTTGTGACACATTTACCCCAATGTACATTATCTATGAGCATTTTCGTCTTTTCCGTTTTTTTTTTTTACTTTTTTTTTCAGATCCGGCGAGGGGGGCCTCGCCGGCGTCCGGCAGCCCTCGCCGGCGGCCGCCCGACGCCGGCGAGGCTCGCCCTCGCCAGATCCGGCGAGGGCGAGCCTCACCGGCGTCGGGCGAGGCTCGCCCTCGCCTGGGCGAGCGAGGGCGAGCCTCGCCAGCGTCGGGCGAGGGTTGCCCTCGCCCGACGCCGACGAGGCTCGCCCTCGCCAGATCCAGGCGAGGGCGAGCCTCGCCGGCGTCGGGCGGCCGCCGGCGAGGGCCGCCGGACGCTGGCGAGGCCCCCCTCGCCGGATCTAAAAAAAAGAAAAAGCGGAAAAGACGAAAATGCCCATAGATAATGTACATTGGGGTAAATGTGTCACAAATAAGAAAGTTTGGGGTTTTTGGCGTCACAAAAAAAGTTCGAGGTAAATGTGTCACAATGGGTAAAGTTTGGGGTTTTTGGTGGCTTTTTCCCTTGGCTAAATAGTAATTATTTCTATTCTTTTGTTTTCAGAATCATTTTTGGAACAGAAATTTGGTTGATAATTTTTTTGTTTTCAGGAACAAATTCGCAAAAAAAAAATTTCAAAATCAATTTTAGAACATAATCAAGAAGCAAAAAAAAGTTGCTTCTTTTTCTTCTTCTTTCTAGCCTAGACTGGTGAGGGCAGCCGTTGCCCAGGCCGCTAGTCTCCCTCGCCAGATTTGGCAAGGGCAATGGCGAGGCTGGACCCTTGCCAGATTCGATGAGGGCAGCACTTGATTAAGTCGCGAGCCGCCCTTGCCAAATCTAGCGAGGGCGGCTGCGATGCCCTCGTTGGCCTAGGCTTGTGGTTGATCGCTGACGCCGGCAACTTAGTCATGGCTAAGGAAAGGGAAGAAAAAGAAAAAAAAATATTAATAAATTTAAAATATTATTAATAAAAGAAATTTTATGTAATTATCAAAAGTATTTTTGTTCTTTTTCTATTTCGAGAATATAAATTTTAGGTGGTTACCAAATACCTTTAAATACTTAGAAATTGTTCATGGGCACGAAATAAAAAAAATAATTTCTGAACATAAATTGTTTTCAAAAACAAAATTGTTGTTAAACACACCCTAAAGCTTGTGGAAGAAGCTTTGCCTAAAAATGCCAAATCCTGTAAGAAAATTTAACGAGTGCTTTCAATACACTTGTTAGGTATACTTATTTCGGATGATTCAATTTTTGAGATATTGTGCATTGAAAGCCGTAAAATTTCCCTAATTAATTGCTTATCGAGTACGCCTAGGACACTAATTGACAAACACTATTGTCTAATAAACTCACAGATCCATTATTTTAAATCCCAAGCTCGCGATGCCAAAGAAAGAATTATAACATGTCGAAACAATTATTAATTCTCATATAATGAAAAATTAATTTGAAGTCATCCAAGAACAAGGTGACATAGGGACTAAATGAATCAAAAAGCCCACCCAAAAGAATGGACTGGAGAAAACATACTAGCAGCTTGCAAAAATTACAAATCGAATTACCAGTAGAACTATCCTTGTTCCTCGGGAACAATTGTAGAAACAATCAGATGAATATGGAACGAATGGCGTTGGTAATCCAGCTACAAAACCTCAAGCAATGGGCACGTACTGAATGAGATGACCACTGCCAAAAACTGGTTCTTCTGCTTAGTTCTTCCTGTTCGGTTCGAACACGTACTTGATCAGCGACTCCTTGATCGATAGCAAATCTGGAAACTCTTTCTTCAACTTAGTAGCATCCATCTCGTTATTGCTTCTGGGGGCAACGATCACTTTTGCTTGCTCTTCCAATGTAAAGTTCGCCCACTTGAATTGAGGATCGATATACTTCCTGTACATCTCCAAAATCTCATTATGGCTCACGACTCCAGGATTCGTGAAGTTCCATATTCCACTCAAGTTCCGCTTTGCCATCTCAATTGAGATGGGAAGCAGCTCATCCAAAATGGTCATACTATTTGGAATGTTGACCACCTTGTTATAGCGCGAAATCTTGGTAATGAAATTGCGGGGGTTGTTGAGGTCAGAGGATATTGGCATACGGACTCTGAGCGTGCAAACGTTGTCGTATTCCTTCAAAAGCTCTTCAACCTGTTTTCATAAGCAGAAACGATCAGTGCATCTATAAAGAGAACTATTCATGGAGGCAACATGGGCAAATCATAGAAATTAGAAGTCAACTTACCATGGCCTTTGTCTTGGAATAGAAGGAGCCAGTAAAATTGGGCTTGTCTTCCTCCTTATAGCCAATGCCTGAGCCCTCTGGGTGTGCAGCATCATACTCAAATATACAGCCGGTAGCAAAATTCATCATCAAAAGCCCATGCTCCCTACAGACATCCGCTAGAGTCAAGGTTCCAGCGACATTGGCACGGATCGTCTCGGTCTTATGGGATTCGCACCAATCAACATTTGGCCTACCAGTTACACCGGCAGCATTAAAAACATGGGTGGGCTTAACGTTCTGTACGTCTGCCACAAGCTGTGACCGATACTCAAGACGCCCTTTTCCATACTCAAATGGGATTCCTTCATTCTCGCATAGCCTCCCAAGTAGACCTCCAATCCAACCGGTCTTACCATATATCAGGAACTTCAAGGATGGTTTCTTAAATGAAGTCGCATTTTTAGAAGGTGGAACAACCATCTTGGACTGATTAGGAGTCGTGGGGACGTTTGATGGAGAATTGCCTCCTTCGGAGTCATCAAAATGCCTTTCAATATCACCGGGCATCATCAGCATCCTTGGATGAGGGAGAAGCGCACCAGAAACATCACCCCACCAATCAGGATTATTAGTGTACCAGTCCATAGTCTTCTTCAGCCCCTCTTCCCACGTAGTCCGTTCTGACCAGCCTAAGTTCTTCAGCTTCTGATCATCTAAAAAGTACCTCTGGTCATTAAATGGCCTATTCTCTACAAGCTTAATGCTGGTTTCTGAGTCCATGGAGAAGAGTTTGCATATGTCCTTAGCCACATCAATCACTCTTCTTTCCTTCTTTGTGCCAATGTTGTAGACATGACCAACCTCACCCTTGTGAAGAACTACCTCAAAAGCCTCAGCAACATCCTCACAGTAGAGGTAACTACGGACATTGGATCCATCTCCATGAATGGGGAGAGGCTTCCCTCTCATAGCCAAAAGGATAAACTTTGGGATCAACTTTTCAGGAAATTGATTTGGCCCATAAACATTGTTCCCACGGGTTGTTATGACAGGTAACCCGTATGACCTACCATATGCCATGACAAGCATCTCGGCTCCAGCCTTTGTCGCTGAGTAAGGATTTGTAGGGAGGAGTTGAGATGCCTCGTGGTTTCCCACCGCAGCATCCTCATCCGTTTCTCCATAAACTTCATCAGTGCTCACATGGATGAATCTCCTGATCTGCCCTGTCACCTTACAGGCTTCTAAGAGGACGTGAGTGCCGTAAATATTATTCTTGGTAAACTCAAAGCTGTTGCCAAAGGAATTGTCGACGTGGGTCTGAGCAGCAAAATGCATTATGGTGTCAATAGACTCCGTGATGAGAAGGTAGTTCACAAGGTCAGCACTTCCGATGTCTCCCTTCACAAACTTGAAGTTGGGGGACGAATGCGAAGGAATCAGGTTTTTCAGATTGGAACAATAATCGAGTTTGTCAAGCACGACTATCTTGTATTCAGGGTAATTACGAATGAGGCGGTTAGCGACATGGGACGCGATGAACCCAGCGGCCCCAGTAATGAGGATATTCTTCGGGGTATAATTAGCCATCTCCTAGCAACCTCTGCAAATCAACCATCGCAAGGGGCAATTCAGATCCTCGGTCAATTGAAAATAAAGCGAAATCACATACTTCTACGACGCAAGCGATACATCCTCCATCCATGAGCAAAGGATCAAAAAGACTTGAGATCAAAAGGAAAGGTTACACACATCTCAATCAAAACAAGGACAAGAAAATGTCGCACCAGATACGGCTAAATCCACAATCTCATAGGACCAAAGCTCCCAAAATCTGCTCTGTCGAGTGTAATTCAACTGACTGGACTAGATAAAAACAAGGCAAAATGACACGGCCGCGTCAGTTTTCACTTTCCACCCATCCGGCAAATCAAGCAGATCAAATCAGAATCAGATTACCTCGGAAACCAAAACCTCCACTCTCGTACAACTCCCTCACCGAGCCAAACCATATTCACAGAAGGGCAACGCGCACAACGAATTCAACGAGCAGATGTTCCGTAACATTCAAACGCTCCGATCACAAAGACACCAAGAAACAGCAAAACAGAACAACGGAAAAACGGAGAGCACATCCGAGGAAACGAAAGCAGCGGGAGCAGAAAAAACAAGGAGACGAACTCACACGCCACGAGATCCACCCAGAAAAGAAAAAATGGCACCCATCATTAACATCAGACGACAAACTTCTCCGAGCGCATCGACGAAGGAAAAAGGAAAAGACACATCCAGAAACAGATCGCATTGAGACGACATGCTATCGAATGCCGATGATGAGGATGATGACGATAATGATGATGGATGGATAGGTGGACGGACGGACTCACAGTTCGCGGATCGGGTCGAGATCGAGGTCCGATCGGCCGCGGTTTTCCAGACAGTCGTGAATGCAATTCGGTTGGAATTGGATTCGGACAAGAACGAACGGAAGACGGAGGGAGTTTCGGAGACGACGACGGCGACGCCCAGAACGAGGAGATCTCTCGCTACTTAATGTCGGACGACGCCGTCCCGTCGCTGCTGCTTCGCGAGATCGTCAAGGGGAGCCTCTGGATCGCGCGAAATCCCGATATCGCCCTCCGCGTCCAGCGAATCGCGGGGGGATTGGCAACGCCGCGGGCGGCCAGCTGGCTGCTGTTGACGCGTTTTCTGGGGGCGCCGAGTGACGGGGGGCATGTTCGGCAACGGAAATTGTGTCGGCCCAAACGGGTAGGTTGAAAATTAAAAGAAGAGGGAAGAAAATTCAATATCGTTGGGAAAAAGAAAATCAGAATTTTGGTCTCCTTTTTTTTTTGGGTCAAAGAATTTTGGTCATCAATACGTGCAATAATAACGTGCCACGTGGCTCGTGAGCAGTTGATTGGACCCGAATTGTTATTTCGAATTTTTTTTGGGACTTATTAAGAAAGATCTAAGGCAAATTATTGCTAATTTTAAAAAGGAATAATAAAAAAGGAGGCATGTGATGATATGTTCGATAAGGTTCCGAGTAATCAGGAGCTAAAATGCTTCGGTATCGTGGGGTTAATCAATAGAACAAGATCGTATTCTGGCATTAATTGAGCTTGGTGCGGGTCTTTCCACGATGCCTCTTACATTCCTCTGTTCTTTCTTATCGGGTATGTAATTCAAGGACCAGCGTTTCCGCGGTCTCAATTCATGACACGATCGCCTCATAAGGGCCTCTCGTCCAATGGAAAGACGCGTCGAGAATAACGGGAACCGATCGCATTTATTTTGCGTTCCAGCTCTCCATGGTCCCGAAGATGTTGATGATCGGAGAAGAGTCCGTCTTTCGATCCGTGGAATGGAGGGTGAAGAGATGATTTTAAGTTAGGTGTACCCTTCCTTCCCTACTAGACTTGAAAGCTAGCTACCGTGACGGAAAAGGGTAAAATTGGCATGACCCATCTACAGTAAAGGTGTGGATTTCGCACGCAGCTTGGCCCGATTTCATGCACCTGTTCACGTCTTGAAATGGAGTGACTACCTTATGCGATTACCTATGAATGAGACTCGGGAGTCGGGCAGCGGAATTGCACCGTCTGTCTTCCAATTCCACAAACACGAAATCGAAAGGACGATGGTGTGTCCTGTCAATCACACGACATCGGTCTTTGCTATTTTCTTTGAAGCCTCAAACATCGACCCCAAGCATGGGCTATTGAGAGGGTTGATTTCATACCAGACAGTAGAGGTGAGCAATGATTCAGGATTAACCTAGGACCGATATTGGGCCGGCCCAATCTGATCAGTCATTTGACCAAAAAAAAATCCAATCAATCCTGATCCGATTCTCGGGAAGACTGAGTCGATCCTTGATCCTAGGACCTCTAGTTCCTATACTGTGCGAATTGGTCCTCAATTATGAGAGTTTAGGGTTGGTTCACAGTGCGGGATCTAGAGGCCATAAGAGTTTATTTATTTATTTGTTTTCCAAAGAACCTAAGGGCCCTATCTCCTTTTCTTCTGGCGTTGAAAATAGAAACCCTATTGACTATTAAGCGTCGTCTCTCTTCTTCTCTCGCTCTCTGTGGTTGTTCGCTAGATTTGCCTCTCCTTGCTCACCTCATGAACCAGCTTGCCTCTCTTGGCCCACCTCGGCGTCTCACAAACGGCGAATGCAGGTCGCCTCACTTGGCCCTCCTCGACGTCTCACAAACAAGATATGAAGTTGTTTGTTTTGTTTTCAAGTATTCAGAAATTGAAGCAATCTTTTGAGAATGAAGAAGATATGAAATTGTAGAATTCATGATTTATGTTATGTATTTTGACCATTTTATTTTTTAATTTTATTTCACGTGTTTGTATATTACTAAGTGGAAATTTTTTTTTTTGGTAAGGACCTCCACATACTAAGTGGAAATTTTTGTTGTTGCATTATCCTAGATTTTTATTTAATCTGTACTGGGGTCCATAGTTTGGTTACTCAATATTGCATTGTCGACAGATATATATTTTCAAAGTGTACCGTTTGTCCTTTCAACGAATAAAAAAAATGAAACCTAAAAAAAATCAATTGGTCCCGAATTGACCCTGGAACTGGACCAAACCTATAGGGTTGGTACAGTTCTCGGTCCCAAGCTCAATAGGGTTGGTCCTCGATCCCAAAAATTGGGGACCAATACTGTGTGGGTTGGTCCCAGGATTAGGTGTTAGAACAGCCCAATCCGGATCATGCTTACCCCTACCGGGTAGAGCTAAAAATTTTACATTTAAGCTCAATTTCTATCCATCCTGAAATTGATCCTACAAGAAGGACAATTTCATACTTTTTTGAGTTGAGAACTGATGTTTATGGATTTTATTTGTGTCTTGGAACTAGGATGTAGGTGAGGGGTTATGGCGGCTAGTTGTTGTGCTAGTTCCTCTTCGGATGACCGGCTCTAATTGTGGTCGTGCCCTTCAGTTATATGGAAAATACATGATCATAATTAGGAAAAATCTCTAAGATGATCGTGGCAAAACATTCCAAATTTGTTGATATTCTCTTCCCTAAGTTACCCAGTATCCTCTTAAAATATTAGATCTCAACTTTCCTCTCTAAAATGGCGAAAATTCATTTTATGCGTAACATTTAGTTTTAGACCGCTAAAAGTAAGAGTATATTTCCCGCTAGCTCCTTGCTACATGCTCCCAACAAAAGAGTAAAAGGATGAATATACCAGAACTTCTACATCTCATTGTAAAAGTGTAATTGAGTTTTTAAATTTTCAGACAGTGTAATTAAAACCTAAAACTTATCAAATTGGTTTAATCGAATATCCCATTAACTCCGTCCAATATTAGTATAGAAAGATACATACGTGAAATTAAGAGAGAGGCCCCGATGTTATTGGCACTATAGCCATTTCCGAAATAAAAAGTTGAAAATCTTTTTCAAAAAGAAGAAAAGCTAAAGAGTACGATAAAGACTGGGGCTATGTTTGTTTCGCGAGAAATGAATGATTTTAAAAATATTTTCTAAAAATCATCGCTCGTATTACTTGAAATAATTAGTCAATAAAAATTATTTTTATTATCAATAATAATTTATATCTAATTCATTTTTGTAAGCCATAAAAGTAACCATTTTTAAGAATTTTTTTTTTCAAATCATTTATTTTTTGGGAAGCAAACCCATGGTACAAAAATAAAAAACGGAAGGGAAAAATACACAAAAAATCCCTAAAATTTGGTCCAATGTGTAATTTGATCCCTAAATTTTTAATTTGTTCAATGTAGTTCTTGAACTTTATTGTAATATTCAATATAGTCCCTGAACTTTTAATTTGTTTAATGTTATCCCTAAACTTTTGGTACATATTTAATTTAATCCCTGAACTATATAAAAATATTCAATGTGGTCCTTCCATTAATTCAAGTCTAGGGATTATATTGAATATTTTTATATAGTTCATGGACTAAATTGAATATATATCAAAAGTCTAGGAACCGCCTTGAATAAATTTAAAGTTTAGGGATCATATTGAGCATTAAGCTAAAATTCAGAGATTACATTAAATTACATATTGAGTTAAAATTTAGGAACTATTTGTGCCGTTACCTAAAAACGGAACTAGTGACCGAGCCGCTGTTGCACGCAAGCAAGGAATCTCGTGGTTGCTTGCTAGCTCCACGTCCATCCCGTGGGTCTGGGCGAAATCCAGTGAATCAGCTTTTTGGGATTGACGAATGGGGCAGGATTTGGATGGATAAAGCCGATTCAAGAGACACGACTTCACGAGGCAATAGACCGCGAAAGAGTGCAAATCAACTTCTGATGAATCCCCGAGGAAACATTGGAGGGTGGTGTGGAAAATGACGAATTTTTTATGGCATTCACAGGAATCCTCACATAGGGCAAGGTTTTGCGAAGGGAACGGAACATTCGGATTGGAAATTTTTAGATGGTTGAGCATTCCGAATGCTAGCGGGTCTGAGTTGGGTCATAACGAGACCCATTTATAGCTCATTTTTCAATCGGGCTCTATTGTAACCAACCCATACCAACCGCGTATTAACGCTTCAGCCAACCTAATTTCTACTCAGCCCGTGCAATGCGAGCTAAAATATGGGTCATTGGCCTATTTTGCCAACCCTAAGCATTCACAAGAACCCTCACATGAAGCAAGGTTATTACTCAAGAGCTTGGGTCGCTTGCTAGCTCCATTCAACCGGAGGAGTCTTGGCGAAATCCAGAGGATCGTTTCAATCGAGGAAGTCGCACAATGCCCTGAGAGGTAAGCCAACCCTCATGCAATGCAGGCGAGTGGTGCCACCGCCATCGTGCGAGCCCGCGAGGGCCAACGGCCCCCACAGAGGCCGGACAATGGTCGTTGGCCCTCGCCGACGCTCTCGGTGGTCAATAGCTCTCATTAGGAAAATCAGGATGGTGCCGCTGCCATTTTCAACACTCAGGCTCTCCTCTCTCTCTCTCTCAGTTTTTGTCTTCTTATTTTTTTATCTTTGAACAATTTCTTTTTAATATTTCAGTTTTAGAAAAAAAAATTGGCTTTTTTCCTTTTCCTTTTTGGCCTTTTCTCTTTTTAAAATTTTCAAACTTTTTCCCAATTGGAGCCACATAAAAGCCATCAGTCTTTAAATGCATTAAAAAAATGTCATCTTTTCTAAAATGATTGATGCAGTGATTCTATTAATGCCTTACTCAAATTGGACGAAGTTAATTAAGGCACTCAATACGTATATTTGATGAATTTTAGGACTTGATCGTGCTATTTAAAAGTTTTAGGATTCGATTATATTTTCACGAAAAATTTTATGATTTTTAGTATGCTTATCTAAAAAAATGAATAATAAAGCTCATGAGGTTCCATCGCTACGCCACTCACAAAGATCGTTAACCTAAAAAATATTTGGCGGGCCTATCTTTGATAGGCAACACCAATAATCACACCAAAGTACAAAACATCATTATCTTTTTTTGTAAAAAAAATTATTTAGGGCCATGCATGGAGATCCAATTATTTGGCGATAAATGAAATACTCTATAAGTCTCGTGAATTGATTTAAAGCAAAGGGAAAAAATGTACATTTAGGCCATTCAAATTTCCCAAAATTAATGTTTATTAATAGATTATACAGGAAAAGGTAAATATCAAAAGCAAGAAATATCTGATAAGTCGATGTCCATCGTACCAACAAGTTATCACTCGTGCCTATCGATTTGCTTTCTTTTGTTGAATATCTCGGGCGTGGGGTACCGTTTCCGCTTACGATTTGCCCATATTGTGCTTGTCCTGATGGATTACATGTGCCCATTTTGCAATGCGCTCCGACAGACACGCGACTTCCCCTTTGTCCTTCACCATTCACTCTTGTGACCTCGCCACCTCTTGCCGCCACTAGCGACAGCATCGCCGACCGCAGCACAGAGACACCGCTTCATGACCCTTGCTACCACAGTCGGCCGCTCGTTCGGGCAAACGAACATGTAGAAAAAGACTCTCTTTTTTGTGTTCAATGAATATTTTTTTTCTATACATTTACAATGCTCAATCCTGTTATATATATAGGACATATGACAACCCTAATTAGGAGATATACAATAGGAAAGATTCTATACTAGGAAGAAATCTATATAATAAAAATCCCTAACAAATAGGCTAAAATAGCTCACGACCACACTCCTCCTGCCATTGCCCGTCCTCCACTCCCTTGCTCATTCGCGCTCTCTCACCCTGTCTCCTCCCACACCTATTTGCTGTGCCGGTCGGTGAGCCAAGACCGAAGGACGAGGCAACTACGAGCACGGATCCGAGCTTTGAGTGATGAAGTTGAAGAGAAATTAGTTAATAAGGCTTAGGTAGCGAGCAGTGTAGGTGGTGATTTTGTTTCGTGAATGGTAAATTTCTCTGGAGTTAGGAAAACTCCCAGGCCGTAAAATCAATAGGGATAATGGTCTAGATGTCCAAAATTCGATCATGGTAATAGAGGGCAGGTCTACGAATGAATCATGTGGATAAAACGATTATTCAGAGGTCAGGACAGTTGGCTCGTTCATAAAATATGGAGATAATTATTAAAAAAAATCTTAAATTTATTACATTTACATTAATTCAGTCCTAAACTTTTAGACTTTGTTAATTGAATCCTAAACCTGCCGATAATAATATAGTCTATCCAGCCAATTTTGACTAGAAATCGCTGACATAGATATCCGCTCTTTTATGTGGCACCGCCGGCATTAACATGGATAATTTTTTAAATATTTTTTTTTCTTTCCTTTTTTCACCACAGCCAGTAAGAGTCGGTGGAGCTCGTCGACCACTAGGCTAGGGCCACAAAGCCCTTGTTGGTCGTTGGCAAGAGCGAAGGTGGCCTTGCCCGCGGTTGGTGAGGCAAGGCTCAAAACTAGGCAAGGCGGCCTTGCCCACAACCGTGATGGTTTGGGCGAAGCCACGACCCTTGCCAGTGAGCGAGGGCGTCACGGTCCCCATGTAGTGGCTAGCAAGCTGCCACAATGAAAAAAAAAACGAAAAATAACGAAAGATTTGGAAAAAAAATTTAAAAATTATCCACATCAGTATTGATCGTGCAATTTAGGACGACCGACGTTCACGCCAACGATTCTAGCCAGAATTAGCCGGATGGACTGTATTAGCATATTGCCAAAAAGTTTAAGATTAAATTGGCCAAAATGAAATATTTTAAGTTTGAATTGACACAAGTAAAATAAGTCTATGACTTTTTTTTGGGTAATTTTCCCTAAAACGCTCGTGGCCTCTTTCTCGAAGCAGCAAAACATGTCGCATTCGTCCCTCCTAACTCTACTCAAATTGGCATTCACCAAACAACCAAGCGCTCTTCAATATCTCTGCGGCGCCAAGCCACTCACATCACCACCTACCTTTCTTCCCGCTAGGCTCCTTCAATTATGAAGATAGAAAGCCTGTCTTCTGAGTTTCTGGGCCTTTTTTTTTCCCCCTTTTTCGCTATATTTTTTTCACGAAAATGGACAGATTATGAAAAAAAAAAAGACTCGATTGCAATGTTACAGGAAAATTTTTAATAGTTGGGTACATCATTTGGAAGGGAAATTTACTCGATAGCATTCCATGCATAAAATTTTGGGACTTGTAATATATATTTTTCTCTCTTTATTCTTTTAATAAGAAATTTGAATGTAAATTTTATGATTTTGGTTTTTTTTTATGTCATTTGGCCTTATCATATTTTCATGGGGTCAAGATCTACAATACAAATCAAATATATAATGCATTGCTCGTGAAGACTTATAGGTGCACAAGATTAAAAAAGAGAAATTGGAAAGTGTGGTCAATCGATCCCACTTCAAATGCGGAGAGAGTCTTGTTGGGGTTGGGGATACTGCGAACGCACGTTCAAATCAAAGAACTCCAAAATTTTAGGCAAATTCTATTTGCCCGTGACTTTGTGATCGGGAAAGCTGTCGACGTGCCTTGTCAGCCATTCCGTAGACGGAGTTTGACCTAGCCTCACCCTCCCTCACCTCCCCACTTATTGATTTTGTTTGAATTTTCTTACTCTTTTCTTATTTTTTCTTCTCTTCAATCTAAATCTCTAGAAGCTCTCTTTTCCTGATCTAATTCTAAATCTAAGAGTTTGAACTCTTCCGATCTACCTATTATCTCTCGATTTAGATATGCAAGTTTAATAATATTTTTGGAAATTCGATACCCATATAATCTGTCCGTGTATTGGTCATCTGCCTCTAGTTTTAATAGTAATTAGGAGGTCTAACATCTCGCTAAATTAGGAAGATTTGCTTCCTGAAATGTTAAATTTGTGTTTGTTAGAGGAAGCCGAACCTAAACATGTATCATCAACTGGCAACGACTGGAGAAGGAATTTCCACCGTATACTCATTACTGACAATCATACGAGATCCAGTGATCAGTTGCCATTTTGCTTGACACATCCGTTATTGTGTAAGGAGCGTGTGCGCAATCCTGCTGGAGCTCTATTGGTCCTCCTTGTTTTCTGAATTTGACTTTGTTTTGTAGTATTTTGAGCTTTGCTCTGCTTCAATTTGCTTTGTTGTGAAAGTCTATGTACTTTTAATGTATATTTTTGAGCAATGAATACAATTTTATTTCTACAAAAAAAAAACAAAATTTAAAGCTTGTCAACACGGACCATTAAATTTGGAAAAAATTGTCCGATTAGTCTTGAACTTGTCATATGGACACTAATTCAATTATAAATTTTTAATTTTCTCAATTTATTCTAGTCTTTGCTCAAAATTCCAATATAGCTCTTCCGGCCCATTATCGTTGGAAATCATCGACGTATTGATCCAATCATCGCCGGCCATCTCACGTGGCACATCGTCACGTGAGCGATTTCTGGCATAAATTGGTTTGAGAGGATTACATTACAGTTTCGAGCAACTGTTTAGGACCAAGTTAGTAAAATTTAAAAGTTTTAAAATGAATTGATATCCATGCCATAAGTTCCAGATTGATCGGATGATTCTCGATTGGATTCGAGCATCATCGCAAATTTGCATCGATTTTGTTCGAGGTATGGGACATTTGGCGCAAACGTAACGTCGCTTTAGCTGCTACACCTCAGCCTTTCTTATACGGATCTTAAGGTATCATTTCCCGACCAAAAGAAATGGCGTCGTTTGCCCTACGGACCATGTGCAACTGTGCAAGCGACCGCACGATATCAACTTTTGCACGCAGCTTTTGTCCCCTTCGCCTCGCACAGTGGCGTGCACTCGCAGCAAGTGATTGTGCTCTGGTGAAGGATACACGGGGGTTTGTTGCGCCTGTTGTATAACAATTTCTTTGGTTTAGAACACTTCGAACGTTCGACTGTCTTAATTTCTTCTAGTGGCAACGTGAATTGCAGACCAATCCACTTAATAACGGGAGCAAGCAACCCCGTATTTAGCTTCTTTTCAAAGGAATGAGATGAGACTTGACCAGAGTCTTTGCATCGGAGGAAGTCGCCGTGGCTGTGTTAAATTGCGATGCACATTCGAGTGAAACTCCGTTACGGCTTCGATCGATCAAGTTTTGCTTGGGACTAAGGCTGAGCAAATGTCGTCGTCTCGATTATGCAAGAGAAAAGGCGAGCTATAATGAAGAATCTACGTATTCAGTAATGTCAGTAGTTTGAACTATCGTGCCGCTTCTTTGAATCGACATTATCGATAAGGCGTAAGTTGGAGTCCGATCTGGAGTACATGTTCGCCCTTGAGTAGATGCGTGTTGACCTAAAGCACTTATTCCCTCACTCTCATTGGCTCTTGTTTTTCTTCTCCAGGCACGACATGAGACGTACGGGCTCTTCTTTCCCTTTCCCCGTCATCCGGATTAAGACGGCACTCGTAATTCTCAACAATTGCCTTGCGTAATGCCATGCCAATCATTAATTATACACTCCGAGAGACCGAAACCCACGATTCGAGGGCCGAGTCTGACCGACAGAATCGAAGCGCTGAGATTGAAAAACGAAGAAAGACTCGAGGGGTCTATGAGCGAGTGGCCAAGGTTAAGGAAAAATCTGTGCCGCCTCTTGCCGTGCCACCCGCCCTTGTCCTGTGTCCGGAAGACGATGCCGACCCTCCATTTGCAGCAGATGTTAACGAATCTTCTTATGGTGCCTGCGGGATGTTGAATTGCTGATGATGAATACCGGATCCAACATTTCTGTTGACGCTTAGCCCTGTGCCTATATTATATAAAGTGGGTAATCTCATGGGGATTGAGGGCGTCTTTGTAAATGCCAAGCGGTCAATGAATATCCTTTTTCCCGTTGCATTTATGCTGCTTTCTCACACTTTCTGAAAACGTGAAAAATAATCCTGACAGCTACAGGAGGATTCAGTGAGAGAGAGAGAGAGAGAGAGAGAGAGGCGCGCATGAGCAGAGGAAGAAAAGGGAAGGAGACGAGAACTGTGGCCTTTTAAAGGAGTGGTGAGCTGATATCGTGGGTGATTGAGAGTGAGAGTTGAATTGAGGGCTTGATGATTGATTTGTATTCTCTTTCGGTTTCAGTCGCCACCATTTGCTCAGATGCAGCTGGAGCAGCAGGTTCTCTCTCTCTCTCTCTCTCTCTCTCTCTCTCTCATTTTGGGTTGTTCCATATCATCATTTTGAAGCTTTAGCAGAACACATCCAGAATATCTCGCGGCCTTGGGTCCTTGCTTTCTATTTCTGGGCAATGAATGACCTCACAAGGTCAATTGAAAGATTTTCCATTGAACGAATCCTGTTTTTTTTCCACCCCATTATTTTTTAGAACGGATCGTATCTTCTTGGTATGTGAACTTTGCCGTACAAAGAACGTTTCGAATTCATCAGAAGAGGGGTCTTACAATGCTGGTTTTCGGCCTCGGAAATTGGTCTTTTGATCAAGCACGAAATTGAACTGCGGGTTTGGGAATTCTAGCACGATAGCACTCCGGAATTATGCTTTCAGTTTGATCGCGGTTCATTTGAAAGCTATCTAATGCCATTCAGCTGAATAGTTCCACAATCAATCAGAAGAAGATACTCATTGCCTTCCATGTAAAAGAATGGGAAAGGATTCCCCTGAGGGATGTGTCATCTAGAAAGTGCTTTGTGAATTGGGCTGGAAGTAAATGCGTGCTGATTCACCAAAGACGCTTGAGTTTTAGCTTTTTCAAAGTAGAGAAGGAAAGAAAAAATCGCAGTTGAATTTGAAAGAACGAGAATCTCCACCGAGCCCAGAAGTTGCTTCGTTCCAATCCAGAAGTAAACATTTAGTTTCACTGTAGAGAAATTTGTCAAAACAGGAAGTTGCTTTCCTACTACAGACGTGAACTTGAAATGGGAGATTATGCCTCAGTAATATCTTTCGATGTCATGCACTGTGAGCCTTGCGATTCCCTGAGACTGAGAGATATAGAGGACTTAAATTTAAGGCATAATTCATCATAAGTTAGTGAAGTTTTTGTACAATCGCTAGCGGAGTTTTGCGAATGATTGTAGTAGCTCTGTGGAAATTTACCGAAACCCGGTTTGATGGCCTATTTGCAATCCAGACCTCGTGAGATATAGGGAAGTGCAGAATCAGGCGTGCCATTGCTGTTAGTATAGGCCAATTTGCAAAGGTCTTGTCCTTCGTTGTTGGGATCTCTTCACTGAAAATTAACTGTGTCATGGATGAAAGACTTGATTGTGATGTTTGACCCCTGATATTGTCTGTTGCAGGTAACATCTTCGCTATTGGCCTATTTGTATCACCTATGTAAGTTGCAATTCCGTGTGCTTCATTTCAATTTACATTGTATTACGATATTTCTTACTGAATTTCATGAAATTACCAGACCGACATTTAGAAGAATCATCAGAAACCAGTCAACAGAGCAGTTCTCTGGGTTGCCTTATATATACGCTCTCTTGAACTGCTTGCTTTGCACGTGGTATGGCACTCCGCTCATATCGAGTCACAACACGATGGTCATGACAGTGAACTCCACTGGTGCACTTTTTCAGTTGGCATACATAGTTCTCTATATAACATATGCAGAAAAGCCGAAAAAGGTTGCTGGCCCCCTTCACATCTGACTTTTTCTGATGCAGATACTTTGGCAGCAGATTTTAGCAGTCAGAACTTTTGATTTAAGCTGCCGCTCGTGTTATGTTTGAATACTTTTTAAGCAGGTGATGATGTTGGGATTGCTCTCGGCGGTTCTTGGTATTTTTGCAATTGTAGTAACTGGGAGCTTACATATACTGGACCCTGACCTGCGGAGGGACGTTGTCGGGATTATAAGTGGCGTCTCCCTTATTTCTATGCTTGCTTCCCCATTGCTTATAATTGTAAGAAACGGTGACAAGTTCACCACCCTTCCTTATCATCAAGTACCTGAGGCACAAAGTGTTGAGATGACGGGTATCTCAATTTTCTATATTCAGAATTTGGTGATCCGGACGAAGAGTGTTGAATTCATGCCGTTTTATCTCTCTCTTTCCATGTTCCTCATGAGCGCGTCATTTTTCCTATATGGGATTTTCAACGATGACATCTTCATTTATGTAAGTTCTTCTTGAACTCTAGAAACCAAACTGCAATTTATTCTGCACGTGTTTAATGCATCTGGCATCTTATCTTTTTCTCCTTCATTTCAGGTCCCGAATGGTATTGGAACGATTTTGGGGATCACCCAATTGGTATTGTATTGTTACTATAAACGCACTGGTAGTGAAAGCTCAAGAGAACCATTGATAGAATCATATGCAGAGACAACATAGTGGCAAGTGAAGGTGAACAAGAAATTGGAATTCTTTCTGAAGTTCATTTATATCGATAAGTAAGAACTGTTTCGTGATTGGATTCAACATTGTCTACTGTGTAGCCAGTCACGGTGTGCATCGTATTCTTCTGTAAATTACAACAGTTCGAAGAAATAAAAAGCATTTGCAGTTTTTTGTAGGAGCCCGAATCCCCCCAAAGTACACTTTTACTAGTCTCTTTTTGCATTAGCGGGCGTGATGCCTTGAGCCCAGCAGAACTCTAGTTGAAAATGGGAATTGGAATTCTATGAAAGAAAGTCATTTCGAAATTCTTTAAGTGCTGACTGAGTGCCAACCATTCTCGTTTGTTGCATCTTCCACATAGTTCTTTTGGATCTTGTCTGACGCGGGTGAAATAAGTCTGGGTTGATCAGCTGCGTATGTTCTTACAGAAGCTCTCTATGAGGAAAACCATCACTAGCATGTTGCTAAGTTTAATCTGATCTGGAGGGCAGGGGACTAATCTATACAACCCTTCTTTGGGAGTTCAGTTTTAGTCGTGATGCTTCGCTTCTATTATCTAATTTTAGCCGACCGCGCTTAGTGGGATAAGGGGTGTTGCCATCTTCGTCGTTGTGGTTTATTATTCAATGAAACCATGAATCTCAAGAAACGTGCGAAGAAAAAGGGAAACGGATTCCATTTGCCGGCAGTGAAATACGCATGTTGGCTGGAGATAAGCTACACTTCACAGCAATATTTTTTAACCTGTTTGCAATGACACTTCATCGACAACGTTCAAAAGGTATGTCTAAGCTAAGATTAGAGTCTGCCATTTCCAAGAATTTAGATTCCCTATCGGTAAAATACGAGGCTCAGAAATTGGATTCCCTGTCTTTTGCATCCGCGTGGTTCACCATTTGTTCCGGCAAAATCTTGAACTCCTGGTGGCATCAGCAGAAAAACAAGTGAAACTATCTGAACTGGATGGACATTGAAGTGTACTTCAGTGCAGTTGGCTCTTGCATACGGACTCGGCACACGATTGGCTTATTCAGATTCGGAAAAGGAACGCCAACAAGCATGTGGAAACGAAAAAGAACTCACTTCTGGGATACCTGACGATAAAAGCCTCGAAGCCATAGCAAATGAACCATATTGGCTTCGCGTCCTCTTCTTGATCGCTTCCCAGTAATGTGTTTATGTCCGATATGGTGCTGATAAAAAGATGAAACAAGAAGAACTCATCAAACGATGTGCCCCATCCTCAGATTATTATGGCCTTATCCTTGGGGCTCGGAAGTTGGATTCTCTATGGCCTAACCCAAAAGGTTAGGCCTACTTAAAAAAAAATAAATTTTATATTTGTTTATTTAGGTTCCGTTTGTTTCTTGAAAAACGAATGGAAAATTCCAATTCAGGATCCCAAGTGGAGTCTTTTTCTCAAAAAAGGACTCCAAGTGGACATAGTGTCAAATAAGGGCCTCAAATATCCAATCAGTCTCAAATAAGAACTCGAAGTGCTCAATTAGTCTTAAGTAAGGGTCTAGGTTCGCCGACCGGCGAACACAGTTACTATTCTGGCGATCGAAAAAAGGCAATTTCATCTTCTTTTTCCTTTTTTTGTTTTTTTTCTTTTTCCTTTTCCTTTTATGTTTTTTTTCTACTCTTCCCTCCGCTGGCCATGATCGGGGTTGGCAGAGGTCACTAGCCTCAGGCGGAGGCCGCCCTCGCCGGCGTCGGGCAAGGGCCACCCTCGCCGGCGTCGAGCGAGGGCGAGGGTCGCCCTCGCCCGCCCAGCCCAGTCGAGGGCCGCCCTCCCCAGCGTCGGGCAAGGGCGACCCTCGCCGGCATCAGGCGGGCGAGGGTAAGGGTCTTCCTTGCCCCCCCAACCCAGTCGAGGGCAGCCCTTACTCGATGCCGGCGACCTCCGTCAGCCCCGGCTATGGTCGACGAAGGGAAGAGAAGGAAAAAAAACAGAAAAGGAAAAGGAAAAGGAAAAGGAAAAAAAATAGAAAAAGGAAAAAAGAGAGAAAAAGACAAAAATGACTTTTTTCGGTCACCGGAATAGTAACCGTGCTTGCCGGCCGGCGAATCCATGCCCTTGCTTGAGACTAATTGGGCACTTCAAGCCCTTATTTGAAATTGATTGGGTACTTTAGGACCTTATTTGACACTATGTTCATTTGGGATCTTTTTTTGAGAAAAAGACCTCACTTGGGGTCCTTAATTGAAATTTTCCCGAAAATGAATGATTCAATTTTTTTTTAAAATGATTATTTGTACCGCTTGAAATAATTATTCAATGAAAAATTTGAACTTTTTTTTCTTTCTTTTTCTTTTTCCTTCTTCATCGAATGGCCGGCGATTGACCACAGGCAAGGGATGAGCTCGCCTTAGGTTGGCGAGGCTCGTCGGCCTCGGGCAAGCTCTAGAGGTGATTGGTTCCTGGGTGATTCGGTTCCACCTTGGAATCAAACCACTTTGTCTTGGAGTCGGATTGGGACTCGTCTGACCAGTCCGGTCTTGAGTGCTCCAACAAAAACCGGTCCCCTTTTAAGGCATTCCCACCATCAATAATGAGCTAGATGACATCTCTGCCAAACAAAAAGTAACGTGCGACATCATAGACCAAAACAAATCATGTATAAATAGCGATCATCCACTGCAATAGAGTTTGAAGCAATTCTCATTCAAACAGTATTTGAGATACGAAAACTACTCCACAATTGAACCAATTAGGAAGGAAACAGCCTCACATTCCTGCTAGCCTGTAATTTGTATTTTGTACGGAAAAAAAAGACCATTGGATATTATCTTGATGAGATGCAAAAAACAAAACAAAGAGCGAGGCGGGAGTCGAGACTCGAGATGAGACAGCCATAGGGAGATGTCGAGCAAGAGCAAGAGGGTCGCGACTTAGTCGAAAGAAAGTGGCAGCATTTGAGAGTCAAGCGAGGGAGTAATTGAGAGAGTCGCGAGTGACAATCAAGCGGGAGAGGTGTGAGAGGGAAAGAGCTATTAGGGTTTCTGATTGTGAAAAAAGCGCGAGAACCAAGAGGAAAGAGAAGGTGGGAGGGAATAAGGAAAGCGCAAGCGTGATTGTAAAGAGGATTAGAGTTTCTTTTAAGATTTTTCAGAAATAAAAAAATAATAATTGTTCTTGTTCAGGCGGTGCAAGTGAATGGTTCTATCCTGTAACCGAAAACCGAATAAAAATATATTGATTTCAATTTTATTGAATTGAAAATTAGATTGAATCAGTCCAGTCCGAACGATTTCTGTTGGATGAGCTCGATCTTGCCGGCCTAGGGTGAGCTTGTCCCTCTCGTCCGTGGTCGATCACTGACAATCGAGGCCGAGAAAGAAGGAAAAAGAGAAAAAAAAAAGATAAAAAGATTAAAATAAGATTTTCAAGATTTTAGCCGGATATTGAAAATATACGATCATTTTTCTGACAAGTGGCGTTTTAAGAAATACTTTTCAAGAACATCGTATTTTTGCGAAACAATCGCGGAGTAACAAAACTAGCCTAACCTTGCAGGGTTTTACAGACTCCTAGTACAAACAAGGCTGGAGTCATCCTCTCTCTGTCTCGCTCGTGGAATCAATTCAAAGCGGACGGGGGAATCTCTCCTCCTGGGTCTTCCAATCGCTGCCACACCTCCTGCAAGGTCCTTAATCTCCGCTCGTTTATGATTACTTCTACCGTCTTTTTAAGGTACAATCGTCGCTGTATTGGTTAGCGGTCGGTTTCCGTCGAATCGAATCCTCGGTCGCGTTTCAGTCAGGTCGGGGGGAAGGCAGCAGTAGATTATGCAACCGATTGTTCGCAATCGAATCGCGCCTGCTTGTTAACTGGCCTTTTTGTCATTGCTCAATCTTTCCCGTGCCCGGCTTTTTGTCGCGTTCGTTTTTTTTTGGGCTCCTGGAGTAGTTGTTTGTCGCTCGGTCAAAGTTTCATCGATCGAAATTCACGTGATCTGATGTTCGGGATGACTAGACGGCGATGGTTTCTGCATGCTCGATGTCGATATCGATGTCATCCGCTCTCGCTTTCTCCGTTCCTGCGATTGAATGTGCTGGCAAATATCCGTTGATTCGGTTAGAAGGCCGTATTCATCTCTTCTTGATATTGCATTTCTTGTGCTTTCAGAAAACGTTGAGAGAGAGAGAGAGAGAGACAGAGAGAGAGAGAGAGACAGACGGAAAATGTCGGGAAGAAATCGGGGTGCACCTCTTCCACCGAAAGGCGCGCCTCGTGCGGGGCTTCCCCCTTCCATCCGGGAGCCTCCATTTGGTAGAGGCCTAGGTGCAATGCCGCATCCAGCTTTACTGGAGGAATTGCGGGAATCCCAACTTGGCATAGGCCCGGGGAGGCGCCCTCCTCACCCTGCCATTATCGAGGAGCGTCTTGCTGCTCAACATGAAGAAATTCAAGGTCTTTTGGTTGATAATCAGAGGTTGGCCGCGACGCATGTTGCGCTTAAGCAGGAACTGGAAGCTGCCCAGTATGAGTTACAAAAGATGGTGCAGATCTCGGATTCCTTACGAGCAGAAAAGGATGTTCGGATGAGGGAGTTGTATGATAAATCAGTGAGGCTAGAAGTGGATCTGCGTGCTGTGGAGGCTATGAGGGGTGAGCTTGTTCAGGTCAATGCAGATATTAAGGAGCTTACGGGTGTAAGACAAGAGCTTACTGGGCAGGTGCAAGCAATGACTCAAGATTTGGCTAGGATGACGGCCGACCTACAGCAGGTGCCAGCATTGCAGGCAGAGATTGAGACCATGAAGCAGGAGGTACAGCGCGCTAGGTATGGATTTATGGTCATGTGTCTATTCTCCTCTTGAAGGGCTGCTTTCCAGCGTGGAAGTTTGATTTTGTACATGTTTTTTTGGTGTCCAGAGCTGCTATTGAGTATGAAAAGAAAGGTAGTGCCGACAATTATGAGCATGGTCAGGTGATGGAGCAGAATTTGATTTCCATGGCCCGTGAGTTGGAGAAGCTTCGAGCGGAGATTGCTAATGCAGAGAAGAGAGCTCGTGCTGCTGCTGCTGTTGGCAATCCAGGTACTTTGTGATTTTTTTCATACTCTGTTTTGGTTTCTAGCAGTTTCATATTTCAATAATTAGCAAGTTATGTTGAATCGAACTTGGTCGACTGGCTTCAAGTAGGCATTCCGGTGTTGGAATCATGCATGTGAAGGAATAAGCTTTCATCGTCTTCAACTGATTAAGTTATTGCCAAGATTTTCTATTGAATGGATGAACCGGTAAAACAAGAGGTTTTTTTTTGTGCTAGAATATGAGAATTTCTTGTAAAACATGGGTGCTGGAGAAGTAATTGGGCTTATAGCATCTTTCATTCATTTTCCTTTCCCAGAAGAATAACTGATTGGATTTTACTGAAATTGGTGATGGACATATAATGAAGACAAAGACGTTCCTTTTGAATGGCTTGCCTAGTGTGATTCCCCTGAGTTGCATGGATTAGTTTTCCATTAATTTTCCTGAGGAGATATATTCAAAGGTGCGCAGTTTCAAGTTCAGCTATTAGTATAGGAAAAAATTTGGAAGGGAGGAATAAGTACTTTTGCTGAAATCTGTCGTTCTGGTTTTTACCAAGATCCAAGTGGTCTTGGGTCTGATCTTTTCCCCCCCTCATCCCCAAAAAGACCCAAAAAAAAAAAAAATTCAAGAACTCCAAGTAGATCATGTGTCTTAGAATGAATTAAATTTCAGAAACAGCAAATTAACTTTGCTAATTAAATGTGTTAAGAACACTGTATACTGCAATCAAGGAACTCCAAGTAACTGGTCAAATTTGCATGAGCTAAATCCTTATGCAACTTGCATAGACATTGCACATGACAAAGTCCAACCTTTACTTGAAAGAAAATTTTGTTGTAATTGTTCTATTTTAGGAGAATCTTGGCATAAAGTTATGCTATCTTGCCCATCTATATACGAATTACTTAAGTATAAATAATTCTTTTTCAGTTTTGAGTTTCGAATTAATTCCTAAACGTTGCCCTACTTAGAAAGTATGATAATTTTGAACCTTAGAGCAATGTCACTGATCAGGCAGCCAATAACTGCATGAAATAGCAGAGGAACTCTGTAAGAGGGGTAGCTGAATAGTTCCTTAGTAAATAAAGCTGCTAGAGGAAGAGATCTCCATGTTGCCTAATTATGTGCAGCTTTGGTGACATATAGAGTACCTCGTTCCCCCCAAAACTTTGATATAGATATGCCTCTTACAAATGTATTTTCCCGCCTGCTTTAACTTTTTAGTCTACGAAAGGAAATTTTAGTAATGTAACGGTGCCACATGATCTATACGAAGGGAAAAGGGAAAAAATATACGAACTCCGTTTCGCTTAGAAGAACCAAAGGAACGGTATTGTCAAGAAGAATCCACACGACCCCGCTTTCACTTCAAGTTTTAATCTGATAACCTAAAAATTAAAAGGAAAAAGAAGATAAATTCATTTATTGGACAAAGGAGGAAACTGAGAATTATGGGAAGTGGCTGCAATGACTCTTCAAATTAGGTTTTAGTTAATGATCAAAATCTACAGTTTCTGGTGATGCCTATGAAGCATTGTTGACAGCTGGATTTAAATAAAAAGAACGGAAAAAGGTAACATTCAAAGATGTTTCAACAAGGCTTCTTGTCAAGGGGTTTATATCGGTTATTGATTGAAGTGCATATATGCAAGGCATTTCTCAGTCAACAAAGAGATTTATTGAAACAGGGAAGAATTTGTGCTTATCAAAACTTTATTGGATCATATCGAATGGATGGCAACAGGATGGGTTTGGGGCGGCATATCTTGTCCTAAACCCGTCCCAAGAAATTTCTCCTTATGTTCCAAACCCGTTGCAAGCCTTATAGGACTTTGGAAATAAAGTACCCAACCCATCCCACAATCATCGGGTAACAATCAGATATCTCTACTTGTTTTGGTGGTAAAAATTATCTAACACTAATAAATAATACATCCAGAATTTTGAAAATCTTGATTATACAGCCAACCCGTTGAAGTTTTATAAATTTTCAACAATTATGAAAAGTGAAAGAAAAATTGTGGATATTGTATAAAAATGTAGATGCATATGAATTAATTCTATTTTTGGGTATATAAAATAACATAATTGACAATGGCTCTTGGGTTTGTATTGGGAAGTATTCTCAAGGCAAATCACAAACCTGTCCCAAACCGTATAGGGTTATGCAAGTGTTTTCGCAATCTCGTCCCACAACTCTAAAGAGCAACTTGTTTAAGCCCTATTAGGGTCTGGGAGGGTCAGGCACTCTACCTGCCCATTGGCATCCCTACATTTCAAGTACTATAGAAGCCCTGAAAAGAAATCTATAAATTGTGGAGTGTATATTCTTAATTGTTTGCCAAACCTGAAGTCGACTCCCCTTTAATGACTATTCATGCTCATTTGCCATACGGAAGCTTTTTTCCTATATACATATCGATAGCTTCTCCATATATGCATGCGCTTGATGTTAAAGAGGGAATGAATACACTCCATTTAATAAATAGTTTCTGCAAAGAAAATGCAAGAAATGCTTTTTCTTCAAACCATCTATTAAAGGTCCTTGTCTTGTTTCTTTTGATTTGCAAGGATGATCTTTTTCTTCATAGTAATATTAATCGGGATTTTACTTTGAGACTCCACATGAATTGCTTTTGGCCAGCTAACGGTAGATATAAACAATAAATCCTATTTATTGTATTACTAGTGCTATATTTAAACATGGGTTGCTTTTGGCCACCTCAATTGATACTCATGTAAAGTAGATGAAGAAACTATGGATATTTATTGCCTAATATGATCAGGTTACATAGTTCTACGAACATTATTGTCTACTGAGTTAATTTCAAGTGTCATTATGTGGCATCTTTAACACGTGAAAATGAAGCTATTACCGTCTTTTACATTTAATTGCTCCACCAGAAATGGTGCCTATTTCTTTGTCGTTCAACCTTTTAATTCTTTGTCTCTGTATGTGCAGGCTACAACACATCTTACAGCAATCCTGAAATTGGTTATGCTGGAAATCCTTATCCAGCTAGCTATGGCATGAATCCTGTATGTGTGTTTGTTAGAAATATTTCTATTGTCTTTTTGTTAACATTTGTTTTGGCCATGTCTGCATCTGATAAGGTATGTTTATATGCTGGTTAAGTATTTTCACTTGTAACATGCTTTATCTTCGAATTCCAGGTTCCTGCTGGTCTGGAAGGCTACACCCAATATGGACACATGCCTGCTGCTTGGGGTGCATATGCTCCTCCTGGACACAGATAGACTAGATTTGCATATTGATGTAAGCTGAGTTATAACTGCTCCCTTAGGCTGCAACTCACCAGATAGATTATTAGGTCTGGCTTTCCAGTTGTCATCGTACTCTTGGGGGGTTTGCCTCCATTATATGCTGCCTGAAGTTGTATTGGACGTTTTGTTATTTAATGATGGTCTTCTATATAATTTTGTCGCTTTTGATGCGGAGGTCTGGCTCTTCTCTTAAATTCTTCAATGATCTTGGTGTAAAGTTCATCGCCAACAATTGCTTAACTGATAACTGTATTATTGGACCTTACATTATTTAATATGACATGCTAGCTTTTGGTCAAGTTCCTTAGATTGGTACATCCCAACCCTGGTGGTAGGTTTTGAGAGGAATATGTCACGGATATGTCTGACTTCAATAATTCTAAAGATCATAAGGACTCTATGAAGTGAGTATTCCTTGAGAATGTCACCGTCTATGTGTGATCTGATACATCATTTTGAGTGCAGCCTTTGGCTCAGCAAATTAGACGTTCAAGGTCTGTGGTAATCTTTAGATTAATAGGATTGGATGAGTGATCTCAGTCATCACCTTGCCAAAAACATATCTTTGTCATCGACCCTGCAAAAGCCACATCGTAGTTGTCAGCCTCTACTAATTTTAACAGGGTGTCAACCTCATATTTGACTAATTTGGCTATGTAAGACAGGTGATAGAATATAGGTTGAGAATAACATGTGAAGTCTGTATATCACCTAAGAAGTTTCTGGATTCTGTATTCCATCTTCAGCTTTTCCATGACATATAAATGGAGTGAAGTGGTTTAAGCTCACTATGTAGGCCACCATGTTTTTTGTGACCCATTCCCATGATTTGTGGGAACTTTTTATCACAATCAACTCTTCTTTGTGCTCGGAGTCTCGGTTGATTTCCCTTATCGATTCCTGTAGCTTGCTTTTGTTTGTGGCCTAGTTTGGGCTGTAGAATATTCATCTGTTTCGAGGCTTGAGAAGCTGGCTGGTACTAATTCTGGCTTTCAGCTGAGGTAGATTACTTTCTCCAATTTGGGTTGTTGGTCTTGGTATGTCCGAAGGCTGACTTACGGCAGAAATTTTATCTATGTAAAATATTCTGGGTCATATGTTAACCTCCTTTAGTATGATACCAGACTTGTAACATCTACAGATAGCAGCTATCTCTCTGTGCCTCTCACAAAAGATAAGAAAAGTTTCTTGTGCTTCTAGTATGAAGTTGTTGCGATTTAGGAGTATGACTGTCCCCATCAATTTGGGCAGTTGAATAGATTGAATAAACGGATTTAGCTGGTGAAGTCTGTGCCCCTGATTTCTCCTTTCAAAGAAATTTTTTAATTTAAAAGCTCTATTCATCTCATTCCGTTGCTGAAAAGCAGCAGCCAGGTATTCATTGCCTGTGCCTTCTAACTGAATGATATTCAACTTTGATGTGACAGGATCATTTCATGATCAAATAAGTACTGTGCGTTTAAGATATTGTCCACTACCGTGTTATTTCTGCATTTGTTTTCCTTGGTTGTGGTTACTCTCACACATGGATACGTGGAAGATATAACTAAAGCTGATGTTAACCCAAACAAGAATAACTGGTAGAGTTTGTTGTTTTTTTAGGCGAAAAGTTGTAGCATTTTTCATTCCCAGATTACTTGGTTCTTGGTTCTAGTCAGAAAAAAGGGTTAGCTGCTAGCAAACCGACTTTTGTTTGCCCCATCAAGTTGCCCATATGTTGGACCGAAGGATTTCCTTTTTTTTTTTTACTATATCAGAAGCTGTTTTGCTTCTTGATCTTTTTACATAGCTAATGTTATGCAATGCAATTTTGAGGGACTAAATGTCTGGTTGATATGATTGATGACATCTCTGGGAAGAAAAATTTAATGTTTGGATCAGAGACGAACAGCGGCACTTCAAGTCTATTGCTTTGGTTGTTTTGATGGGAAGAGATAAACAGGAGCACAAGTCGCATTTGGCAAGAAGTCTTATGCAATCCGAGGAGGAAAATGGGGTGACTGTGTCTTGAGGAAGATTCTTTTAGTATTTTAGTTTAAAAGTGGAAGTGTGTGTGGACATTGATGGAATATTTTGTACAGCAGTAATGTTTTTACTGAGGAAGAGGACATATTAGTGCTGGTGGAAACCTCCCTCATCCTCTTGGTGTTAATTATGTCATTCTTAAATGAAATAAATTACGATCGGAAGTAGTTTGAGAGATTATCAAACTTGATAAGGTATTTGTATCGTCCGAGAGGCTGTTGCTCTCAATTTTCATTCTGCTGCTAAAAATACTGTTAATGCACTCCATTAACATTTTAATTGGATAACCAGGTGGACATGGTGCTGTCGAGACGAAACTAACTATTAATGGAAGGAATGTCGACGAATGTCAGTAGATTGTTGCACGCTGCCTTTGTCTTTTGTTGGTTATATATTAGCAATACTTTGCTTTGCATGTCTCATGGCTTAAGTGGTGATTCATATTTTCTGATTTTGTTATCCTGTGGCTTGCGAACGCCTGTGCTGTAGCTTATTTGTTATTATTTTGTTGAGGATGATATATTCTTGCGTAAAATACTCACCTTTTCCATTTTTTTAGAGTTCTTCATTGTTTGTTTATGTTGTCCTTCACCGTTCTAAATTATATGTTTAAATCTTCTGATTCCAGGCTATTGCTTCTGTGCTCCAGCACCTGCATATGGACAATGCTTCAGTTACTGGTCATTATCGAATGAGGTGTGTTCACTTTGTTAGCAGCCCTCTTTTACCCTAGTTATTTATTTCATGATACTGCTCATAGCATGTTAGGAAATAAACTGGCTAGATCCATTTTTCTTTCTATGTGCTCATTATTCCCTACCCGTCTGTCGAGCTAATCTCTGTCAAAGGTTTTTAATTGAACATGTGAACTGTAAGTCTCTATATTACCACTGGCATTGATCCTCTCAGGTCACAGATATAGTTGCAATGGTCAATGCGATGCATGTGCAGGTTATGATGTGTGAACTGTGAGAAGAGATGTGAGGCCCGGAGGGTGATGCACAGTCGATCCCTTTATTTGGTTGGCGGCACGTTTTCTTCTATCTACTTACCTTCTGTTGGATATGTTTGTGTAATGGAACGATGATGGACCTGTCAATGCCGTGCAGTGGGAGAGTGCTGCAAGGGTGATTGAAAGGACCATCACTTGACAACCGACAGAAGAGCATGCTGGGCGAACCTTTTGCAGCTGATACAAAGACAGGATGAGGAATCTGGGGGACTGCATTCTTGTCGGGAATATTTTTTGCTGAGCAGTGAAACCTACGACTTCTGTCGACTTGGTTCATTCGAGTTTCGAATGCTTTGGCTCGATAAGGCAAGGTCGCTGTGGCTCCCACTCTGCCAATTATGGATCGTGAATAGTAATACTGCGTGTAGCCTCTTTGGCGGCCCACTTACTTCGTCACTCGCTCTTTTCCTCCGCCCATTTCTCTCTTTCTCTCGGCCCGGCCGTCTTCCCTACCTACTTTCTCTCTCACAAGCTCGAGCAGCAGCGAGGTCGTGAGGGTGAGCGATGAGCGGGGGAAGGACGCGTGTCCCAATGTAAATAGCGAGAAGTCCCCTCCAACCGCTTGCAGAGAGCGTCAGAAAGGGCTGGTGTCGACGTCGTTCCGGCACACACACACACAGCGGAGAGGGAGTTGACCGGAGACAGAGGGAGTTGACCGGAGACCGGAGAGAGGGAGGAGGCATTCTTGTGACCCATCGCCCTCGCCCTCATTCCCTTCGCTCGGCCACGCTGGACTGGCCATCGTCACCGTCTGGCGTCCCTTCGCTCGCGGTTCCCGGCGGCCCCAAGCTCTCTCCATTGTTCCCGTTCTTCGAAGGTGAGTCCGTTCAATCCCGCTCGAACCTCTTCCCCCCGAGGATCTCGGTTCGGAAGCCTTGCGGATCGGTCGGCCACAGCTTGATACGCTTCGAGCCTGCCTTTCGGCCACCGTCTCCGAGCCGAGTAGGGAAACCCCGAGGTTAGACGCTCCTCCCTGTGAAGCCCTTTTTGCTCCGTTTTGCCCTGTTTCGCCAAGCCGGACCGAGGCTCGCCATTCTGCGGTTCGTGCGTGTCTTTGCTTTGAATGAGTCATCGCCATTTGCTTTTGTGTGATGATTGTTGTTTGTGTTTTAAGCCTAGGTACAAACTCGACTGTTCAATAGGTCAGTGTTCTCCGCTTGATTGATACTCACCACGTGTTCGGTCAAATGCCTGAACCAAACTCGCGTAGGTCGCGGTTTTGTGGATTTTCATCGCCGTTCGTCTCTCCATACGTCACTTCTTTTTGCGTGTCGTGTCTGTGTTGGCCGTTCTGTGGTGGAAGCCGTGTAGGCTGGCGACCGGCGCTTTGGCCGCGGAGGGGCAGCTTTTATCTCTTCGGTTTGGTGACGTTGGCCGTCCATGGGGGCCAAGCGTCACCGGAGTTTTGTTGGCGTCCGGCCGACGGCGGCGATGCCATTCACTCGCGTCGACGCCGCCTCCAGCTTGGCTGGCCGGAGCGGAGGAGGCGGGGCTGGTTCGCGGCCGTGTGTGGGCGAGTGCGGCTGGAGTCGGGTCAGGCAAGTCGGACCGGGCTAGACTGGCTGAGCCGAAGGACGACGGCCTGGGCTGGCCGGCCGAAATGGAGTTAGGCCGAAAAGATTTGGTGGGCTTGATATCAATTGGGCTAGACGGAGTAGGCAAAGGTGGTCTTGGGTCTAATTTTTAGGTGCGCAGGCTGGGCTGATAATAAGACTGGGCAGCTTTAGGTTTTTAAGAGGGTTGGGCTAGCCGCACTGGGCGCAAGAGGTGAGACTGAGGGCCCGGGCCAGCGAGACCTGGGTTCGGTCTCCACCCGGACAGGGGCTTGAGGATCCGACCCGGGTCCGTTTTATATAATAATAATGATAGAATATAAAATATAAAAAATAATAAAAATTAAAAATTCCGAAAATTAAAAAAAATAAATATTTGGTTAGGAAAAGGTCACTTCTTGTCCTTTGAGTGTAACTAGTGCCCCCACTTGTTCGTTTACCGTTTGTCTTGTGTGCCTAATTGCATGTTTTAGTCGGCTTTGCATGTAGAAAATGCATGGATGAATGTTAGGACTTCTGGGCATGCCTTCTGGCAGGTAGAGTAAGAAGGTAATTAGAGCTTAATTAGGGGTTGATGGTGTTAGTCTACTGCCTTGTGAACGCAAGTGGGGATTAATGATCGTTAACCATAGTTAACGAACCTCTAGTTTGCTTATAGGGTGGCTGGGTCGATCGAATAGCATGCATAGGATCAACTTCTCAAGCTGAGTTACTTGATTCGTTTGTTGATTGGTGAACTTGTTGATTCACCACTTTGATTGAGTGCGTGTTGAAATGGCTGCTCGAAACCAACGAGGATGGAAATGGTTATGAATTTTCTGAAGATCAAAGGTCGAGAGTGGTGGTTCGAGGAAATATTTAATTTAGTTTGGTTTAGGCTACCATGGTGGTCCATGTTGTAGATTTTTTTATTTTTTTGTTTACTGCTAAATCCAAAAGAATGTAGTTGCATTGCATGTCACCTTTATTTTTCATGTCACAACCTCAAATTAATATCGAAATATTCCCGTATTCCTTGTCATTCTTAGGATAAGATCATGGGTAACCAACTCATGCTTTTCAACTTAACGTCTTGATGATCGGTTTCAGCATTGTTAATACCAAATTATATTGCTGTTAACTAAACCATCGTTGGTTGTTTTCAAATATGAGTTGAAGAAAATTTCTGCAACTTGTAATTTATTACGCTATTTCCCCTAAATATTTCATATATGCATACTACACATGTCACTATAAATTCAGATGTGTAGCATGTCTTTCCGCAACAACCGACAACGAAATAAAGAATTTTTGGAACTCTACTCTAAAAAAGAGAGTAAAGATGAACTCTGCTACGTCCTGGCCAAACGACAACAATATATCCCATCCACGAGACATAACTGAAGGGATTTTGCCTAGTTTTCAAGAACAATATGACATCTTAGCTACATGCACGGACTCATCCCCACCATTTCCCTTGATGGACAATGTATGTGCATCAAAACATTTCGATCCGTTCCCTATATTTAACAGCCGCTATGACCCATGAGGAGTTGAGTTTTTCACCTTCCCCTGTTTGAATTTGGAGCTTGCAAAAGTGGGGGTTTTAGGAAGTGAGGGTGCGCATGGTAACATTTCTATTCCAAAAATCAATTTTTGATCAGAAATAGATTTTTCTATTTCTATTCCGTGGACGAGTTTCTGAGCAACAATGTGTTTGATAACGATACAATTTCTATTTTCGAAATAGAAATTTGTTTGATAATAACATAAAATTTCTCTCTTTTGAGCGGTCGGCGGAGGACGGTGGGTGGCGGAGGACGGTAGTCGGCGGTGGGAGGCAGCTGGCTGGTGGCGACAGATGACGGCGGCTGGCGGCGGTCGGCATTGGGTGGTGGAGCATGGCGGTCGAGAGCAGATAGCAGTAGCGGTTGTCGGGGACGTAGGGTGGCCGGCGTTGGGCGGTGGAGCACAGCGGCCGGTGTCGAGCGGTGGAGCACAATGGCCGGCGTCAGGCGATGGAGCACGGCGACTGGCGGTGGCAAACGACAATCTGTGGTGGGTGGTCGGCGGTGAAGGGCGGCCATCGTCTGGCTTTGGAGCACGGTGGCCGGCTTTGGAGGACGGTGGCTAGTGGTGGGTGACGGATGGCGTCGGGCGGCGGAGGACGGTGGTCGGCGGCAAGAGGCGGTCGGCAAGCGAGAGGCAGCTGGGGTCGAGCGGCAGAGGACGGTGGTCGGTGGCAGGAGGTGGCTGGCAGCAGTGAAGGACGGCGGGAGGCGGCGATGGCCAGTTGCGGCCGACGTTTGGCGGTGGCGAACGATGGTGGGAGGAGGCGATTGGCGAAGGACGTCGGTGGTAGGCAGTTGACGGCGGCGGGAGGCGACCGACGGCAATAGCGAGTGGCAAAGGGGTAACCAACTAGTAGCAAGGGTAAGCGATAAGAAGAGTTTTTATTTCTCATTTCTGTTCCAGAAATAGAAAAGCAATTTTTTTTGGGAAAAAGCCACCAAAAACCCCAAACTTTACCCATTGTGACACATTTACCCCGAACTTTTTTTATGACGCCAAAAACCCCAAACTTTCTTATTTGTGACACATTTATCCCAATGTACATTATCTATGGGCATTTTCGTCTTTTCCGCTTTTTCTTTTTTTCCAGATCCGGCGAGGGGGGCCTCGCCGGCGTCCGGCGGCCCTCGCCGGCGGCCGCCCGACGCCGGCGAGGCTCGCCCTCGCCAGATCCAGGCGAGGGCGAGGCTCGCCGGCGTCGGGCGAGGCTCGCCGGCGTCGGGCGAGGCTCGCCCTCGCTCGCCCAGGCGAGGGCGAGCCTCGCCGGCGTCGGGCGAGCTCGCCCTCGCCTGGGCGAGCCTCGCCGGCGTCGGGCGAGCTCGCCCTCGCCTGGGCGAGCCTCGCCGGCGTCGGGCGGCCGCCGGCGAGGCCCCCTCGCCGGATCTGAAAAAAAAGTAAAAAAAAAAAGCGGAAAAGACGAAAATGCCCATAGATAATGTACATTGGGGTAAATGTGTCACAAATAAGAAAGTTTGGGGTTTTTGGCGTCACAAAAAAAATTTCGGGGTAAATGTGTCACAATGGGTAAAGTTTGGGGTTTTTGGTGGCTTTTTCCCATTTTTTTTACTCATGATTTCTGTTTCAAATCTATTTCTGGAATAGAAATTTGTTCCAAAAATAGAAAAATAAAATTGCGTTATCAAACGGATTTCTGTTCCAAACCTGTCCCCGAGAACAGAAAAATAGAAAAACAGAGAAATATAAATGTTACCATGCACTCCCTGAGTATCTAGTTCCCCATTGGCTGGTAGCACATTACAAATTCATGGGTTGTGGCATGGATGGGAAATGAGAGAGTAGCTTCTCCACTAATAATATTAGTTGCTTTTGCAATACTTCTACTACTAGTTTTAAAGTGAATGATGACATGTCTGGGTTTGTGAATAATTTGCACATAGCCAAGGACTTGGATGTTCACATTGCCTTTCATTGAGGAGATTGATCTAAATACTCCGAAGGACATGCCTAAAGGCAGTCATCGGTATGATCTTGTGGTAATGACAGATGAAAAGTGATCAGCATCCATCAAGAAGCATGACAGATGAAAAGTGATCAACATCCATCAAGAAGCATGTGCAACCTTCTAATCTCCGTTTTCTTCAGAGATGCAAGGTTTGTCTACTTTGGATGTATCTTTAAACAGCTAAGACTAATAAGTCTAGCTATTATTTTCATCGACACCCTATTAAGTCAAATGTAAAAAAAGTAGGAATTATGAAATCCTGAATAATGTTTAGCGCGCAATTTAAATTAGCACGGGCAGGTATCATCTTTCATGGTACCAATAATCTTGGATATTTATTCATATAATACATGTTTGGCACAAGTCAAATGAAGTCCAAGCAAAAATAAATTGGCTCGCTAACCAGCTCACTGCACTATTGTCAATAATTTTGCGCTTAAGTAATATTTTTTATTGACGCTTCTTGGATTTTACGAAAGTGTGGTTGAATATTGTATATAAGTAGAGAGGATCAATAAGTATGAGGACAAGGAATAAAATATTTTATTGAATAGTTGTGTGGTACACAATTTTACTATATTACAGGTCATACATCCGAGCCATATATAAACTTGTTAGTAGACTTTGACAAAGGCAACCAACTAATATTTTCTAATACTTTATACTACTTAACGGTTATGTTACAAAACTTGCTTCTCATGTCCACAATTTCCATGTTGTATTTTGACTTTGTCTTCACTTCTTAATTGACTTTATATGCAGCGTTTCAACTTAAACTTCTCTTTGCCAGTTGTAGTTGATGAAGCAAAGTTACTTAGTTATTTCGGTTACTCCTTGCTCAAGTTCTCGAGTCTAGAATCCATAGATTTCTCTAGAAAAATTGGTCAAACTTCAACAAACTTAATGTTCAAGTCATGTCATGACACGAATAAGTTGGATCTGTCTTCTTTAATGCTCAATTATGGATTGCAGACATGAGATCGGAGTAGATGAACTTGGTTTAGAGATATTGGGGATCACTTTTTTCTGCTTTTTTGGCTTTGGCGGCTAACCCTATCACTTCCTGAATTCATACTGCCATATGACTATTAAGTCTACGTTTTTTCACATGAATTCTATAGCGTGTCATGGTTTTATATGATCATATACATGATCTAGAATTTGATTCTAGGTCTACATTTTCATCATTTGACTTACCAGTTGAGTTAACTTGGTTTTTAAATGAGTATTTCTTATAATGGTGGAGCTGGTGATAGGAAGAAAAGTAGAGGATCTTAATCGGCTCGAGGGCCAGCATTGTCTGGCGGAGTGGGTATGACGTGAATGAATTTTCAATCCCCAACTTGTATGAGTTTCAATTATTAGGAACAAGATTCTTTCTATATTTTGCTGATCTTTTATCGTAGGCATGTCCCTTGTTTGAAGAGTATGCAATCCATGAACCGATTGACGCACCCTTGCTTGGGAGATCAATTTTCATAGTGAGAGGTTTATTGCATTCTCCATGCTACATTCCATTGTATTCGATGGGATCCTAAGTCAAGACCTCGCATGTCATAGGTAAAGACTTTGATAAAGCAATGGAATGCCAAATGGTTGCCACATGTCAGTTAGGAAACATTTGTAGGTACACACTGAACAAGAGTGCCTGCTACTGGAGTCGGATGCTTGAATCATATCGAAATTGTTAGTTGTTTTGGAGAGACTTTTTGAGTGATTTGTTTTAGAGAGACATTGAATCAACATTTTTTTTGCTTTTCTTTTTCATTTTTGAGAAGGTGCTTCGAATCCTGTAAGGGGACATGCATGTAGATGCAAATTACACGTCGATTGTTCGGGTCAATGTTTGAAGTCACAGCAGAAGGATCCGTGATGAGCAACAACATGACAGTGATCTTCTATTGGATGAAAATAGGCAAGCGTTCACTAGAAAGGGTTTTTTGTGTTTGAATTCATCAGAAGTCTTGTCTTGTCTTCTTAATGTGAAACATTTTGAAAATAGATGGTCGTTTTCTTGATTTATTTTTTTTGGTACTTACTTTTGTGTGAATGGTTTCCAAGTAACAACGAATTTGAGAACTTAGCTCATCCTATGATGGCTAATTTAGAGTCACAAGTTTTCAATTGACGCCTTACGATGGTTGATTATACCGGCATCTAGACTTAAAGAAATGTGATAATTGGATGGACGCTATAATGAATAAGAACTTTGTTATAGGTAGATTTACTCGAGCTCGCAGTTGTAGGAGTTTCTATGGCTGTATTTAATCAAGTTGTGAACATTATTACGTTCGCTCTTGCCAGTGTAACAGTTTTATTTGTTGCCGAAAAGAAAACTCTTGGAAAATCATCTGTTGACCCGATAGAAGATGAAAGCATTAAACAATGCTTAACTAAGAAGATAAAAATGAAAGAGTTGGCGCATGATGACGATATACTTGATTTATTGGAAAGATGGCAAAAGGTAATCTATCATCTATAATTCAAGCGGCGTGATAATTGGATGGACACTATAATATATAATAACTTTATCATGGGCAGATTCGATGGTGTTTGCAATTATAGGAGTTTCTATTCCTGTATTTAATCAAGTTATCAACATTATTACATTTCCTCTTGTCAATATAATAACTTCATTTGTCACCGAAGTGGAAATTGTTGAAAAACATGTGTTGACCAGGCAAAAGATGAAAACATAGAAATGAAAGAATTGACGCATTATGATGAAATAGCCCCAGTAGAGGTAGTTCCTTTCTCATCTTGTTAGTTTCACCATTTAACCGGAGATTTAGCAAGAGATTAGATATGACCAGATTTTATAGCAACAGCAAATAACAAAGAAATGCAATATATTCCTTCTGCATCTATTGCGTTAGTAGTTACCGGGATCTTTAGCGTTTTGCTAATATCATTTCTAACATTTGGTGTTGAAATCCTCTTGGCGTTTTTAGTCTAAAATCTGAAGTGTCATGATTATGTCTCTTGTTAAACTTTTTAAATTGTTAAAGGTCTCTCGAGGTATATAGTTTGATTGAATAATATTAATATGAAAGTCAAAACATGCATAATATCTTCCACAGGTTCCGATTTTTATAGTACCCCGATACTTGGAAACCCCTTCTAGCCCTAGCTATAAGCAACAAAGCACTAAGTTATAATTCCAAACATTGTGAAAAACGCGGATGATAGTTTGCATGTTATAATGTTTTAGGTCAACTAATCATTTACCTTCTACCATAAGGTTAATAGTAGTGACATTATAAACATTCGGTCTAGTTATCTTCATTTTCCCTTTGCTACATGTTTGGTTACACTCTTTTTTTTATATTAAGAATATTGTTGTTACACTGGCAAGAGTGAATATAATAATATCCACAACTTGATTAAATACAGCGATAGAAACTCCTACAACTGCGAGCTTGAATAGACCTACCTATAACAAAGTTCTTATACGCTATGGCATCCATCCAATTATCACATCTCTTTAAGTCTAGATGCCAATATAATTAGCCATTGTAAGGCGTCAATTGAAAACTTGTGACTTTGAATTAGCCATCATAGGATGAGCTAAGTCCTCAAATTCATTGTTACTTGGAAACCATTCACACAAGAGTAAGTACCAGAACAAATAAATCAAGAAAACGACCATCTATTTTCCATATGTTCCACATTAAGAAGACAAGACCAGACTCCTTATGAATTCAAACACAAAAAACCCGAATAGTTTTCTAGTGAACGCTTGTCTGTTTTCATCCAATAGAGGATCACTGTCATGTTGTTGCTCGTCATGGATCTTTTTGCTATGGCTTTCAACATTGACCCGAACAATCGACGTGTAATTTGCATCTACGTGCCTGTCCCCTTCGAGGATTTGAAGTACCTTCTCAAAAATGAAAAAGAAAAGCGAAAGAAATGTTGATTTAATGTCTCTTTAAAACAAACCACTCAAAAAGTCTCTCCAAAATAACCAACAATTTCAATATGATTCAAGCGTTTGACTCCAGCAGTAGGTACTCTCGTTCAGTGTGTACCTACAAACGTTTCCTAACTGACATGTGGCAACCATTTGGCATTTCATTGCTTTATCAAAGTCTTTACCTGTGACATGCGAGTTCTTGACTTAGGATCCCGTCGAATATAATGGGATGTAGCATGGAGAATGCAATAAACCTCTCACTCTGAAAAATGATCTCACAAGCAAGAGTCGATCTGTTCACGGATTGCATACTCTTCCAACAAGGGACATGCCTACGGAGAAGATCAGCAGAATGTAGAAACTTCTACAACTGCGAGCTCGAGTATACATACCTATAACAAAGTTCTTATACGTTATGGCATCCATCCAATTATCACATCTCTTTAAGTCTAGATGCCGGTATAATCAGCCATTGTAAGGCGTCAATTGAAAACTTGTGACTTTGAATTAGCCATCATAGGATGAGCTAAATCCTCAAATTCATTGTTATTTTGAAACCATTCACACAAAAGTAGGTACCAGAACAAATCAATCAAGAAAACCAACCATCTACTCTCTAAATGTTTCCCGTTAAGAAGACAAGACAAGACTCTTGATGAATTCAGACACACAAAACCTAGAGAGTTTTCTAGCGAACGCTTGCCTGGTTTCATCCAATAGAGAATCATTGTTGAGTTGCTGCTCGTCACGGATCCTTATGCTATGGCTTCCAACATTGACTCGAGCAATCGACGTGTAATTCGCATCTACGTGCATGTCCCCTTCCAGGATTCGAAGCACCTTCTCAAAAATGAAAAAGAAAGGTGAAAGAAATGTTGATTCAATGTCTCTCTGAAACAAACCACTCAAAAGTCTTTCTAAAAGAATTAACAAGTTCGATATGATTTAAGCACTCTAGCACTAGGCACTCCCATTTAGTGTGTATCTATAAACGTTTCCTAACTGACATGTGGCAACCATTTGGCATTCCATTGCTTTATCAAAGTCTTTACTTGTGACACGCGAGGTCTTGACTCAGGATCCCGTCGAATACAGTGGGATGCAGCATGGAGCATGCAATAAACTTCTTGCTTTGAAAATTGATCTCCCAAGTGAGGGTCGATCAGTTTTGTTTGTTGCCGAAAAGAAAACTCTTGGAAAATCATATGTTGACCTAACAGAAGATGAAAGCATTAAAAAATACTCAACTAAGAAGATAAAAATGAAAGAGTTGGTCCATGATGACAATATCCTTGATTTATTGGAAAGATGGCTGAAGGTAATCTATCGTCCAGAATTCAAGATATGTGATAATTGGATGGACACCATGATATATAATAACTTTATCATCAGTAGATTCGATGGTGTTTGCAACCATAGGAGTTTCTATACATGTATTTAATAAAGCTTTCAACATTATTAAATTTCCTCTTGTCAATAGAATAACTTCATTTGTCACCGAAGTGGAAATTGTTGAAAAACATGTGTTGACCCGGCAGAAGATGAAAACATAGAAATGAAAGAGCTGACGCATTATGATGAAATAGTTCTAGCAGAAGCAGTTCCATTCTCATCTTGTTAGTTTCACCATTTAACCGGAGACTTGGCAAGTGGTTAGGTATGATCAGATTTTACAGCAACTACAAATAACAAAGAAATGCAATATATTCTTTCCGCATCTATTGCACTAGTAATTACCGGGATCTTTAGCGTTTTGCTAACATTATCTCTAACATTTAGTGTTGAAATCCTCTTGACTTTACGAGTCTGAAATATGAAGTGTCGTGATTATGTTTCTTGTTAAACTTTTTTAACTGTTAAATGTCTCTCGGGGTGTATAGTTTGATTGAATAATATTACATATGAAAGTCGAAACATGCATAATATCTTCCACATGTTCTGATTTTTATAGTACCCCGATACTTGGAAACCCCTTCTAGCCCTAACTATAAGCAACAAAGCTCCAAGCTATAATCCCAAACAATGTGAAAAATGCCGATGATAGTTTGCATGTTATAATGTTTTAGGTCAACTAATCATTTACCTTCTACTATAAGGTTAATAGTAGTGACATTATAGACATTCGGTCTAGTTATCTTCATTTTCCCTTTGTTAATCATTTACTCTCTCTTTTTAAATCAAGAATATTATCTCTCATGCCAGTGGCATAGAGAAGAGTTTTAGCATTTTTTATAGTAGAAAGGGAATTGATTATTTGGCTTAAGTCACTGGTGTTTCATTGTTATTTGTCTCCGCGGGCATGCAAACTATAACGAGCTTTTTTCACGATTTTTGTTTGGGATGTAGCTTGTTTGCATCTTAGTACTCTTTCTAGTATTAGAGCCAGTGCCTACTCGGCATACTTGTTTGTTTTTAGATGACCTACTAGGTTGAAAAGGTAGCTTCTTTCCATCATGAGTGATTCTGCTGATTCAAGTTCACCGGTTATGGTTAATGCTTCTTTAGATCTCCATACTTCAAATATTTCTCAAATTGACTATCTTTATTAAGTTTCATACCTTAAATGAAAATAGTAAAGTTTCAAACACTCATCTTCCACTTATCAATCCTCGCAAAACTGTCATCTTTCTCTTCTCTTTGGTTCATCACACAGCTTATGAAACACACACCTAGAGAAGTTAAAGAATATGTCTAGTCATCTCAAATTCGATCAACATCACATTCATCCTGCTTAGCAAGAACATTTGATTACTCTCCAGATTCCTTTTGATTTTCCTCGTCTATGGGTACAACATGGATATACACATATTCACTTTGGTGCTTTTCGTCTTGCTTTATCCTTTCACGGTAGGAAAGGATTTCCTCTTGTTGCTAGAATGACCTTCTAAATATTCGTTTTTTGAATTACCAACATGCTTGTATTGGTGCTATCCAAACAACTCTCAATTTAGGAACAATGTTTCTTGGCCTTTACTGACCCGAGACTTCTTTTTGCCCTTAAAGTCTAGCTACAACTCACTAGAGCCCCCAGACTCTAGATTCTATAGGTGTTACTTTACACTATCAAATGATATATCATGTCCATAATCATATTATTGATCTCAATTTCCCTCGCACTAAGGATGCTCTGTTGATGATGATCAAACCTTCTTATGTCCATGTTCCCAGACAAATTCCTCGAGATCAACTTAGGTTTATTCAATCCATGAAATCTTAGTTTTACCAAGAAGTAAGATAGTATAGTTATCATTAAATTTTGTAAGGAAACGAAAGAAACTTTTTCTATTTTCCCTACTATTTTTATGATGCAACCTTGTCATACTAACATTTCTGTTAGAAAAGGCAATTCAGATTCAAATGTTTTGATCGAATGTTTTGATTAAAAGAGATGACCAATTCATTTTTATAAGGATCCTGAACAGGGCACTGTTATAGGATCTTGATTGTTAATGCTCCGTTTGTATAACTCTTTCAGATGACGAAGAAGATGACAGACCATCATGGAGAAAGAAGTGGTCTAAAATAGTCTCTACTAGAGATATCTTGATGGAGATCATACCATAGGAACATTTGCTGAAGAAGATATTAGGGTACAAGTCTAATTTTATCGCGATCCTTCAAGGAAACCCTAAAAATTGGAACTTGTGGATTTTGTCTTTCATATGTTATATTATCTAATTGAACTTTATGCCTTAAGGCTGCACTTAGTCGTCTGGATTTCTAGTAAGGATAGAATTGAATAAGACAGGATATGAAATCTAAGAGATTTGCTATATCTTATTTACTGTTTGGCAAATCACAATAATGAAGCCGAATATTTGCTATGAATGTCACATGTAAATGAACCTGAAAATTGCAGAAACGAAGATTTTCATTTGCTATGAATGTCACATGTAAACCCGAATATTTTCTCACAACACTCTTACCTACTTCTTTTTTATTTACTTCTTTTTTTCCCTCTCTTTTTTAATTATTTTTCAATTTTATTTCTTTTTTCCCCTTCCATCATTCTTTAACAAAATTTTATTAAATAGTAAACTATACAAACATAACTAAAATATGTAATAAAATATAAATATTAAATGTATATATATGAAATTTATATCATAAGATAAAAATATGTATATATAAATAAAAATAAGAATAAATAAAATCGAATTTATTATTATTTTTTTATTTTTAATTTTCATTTTAAAATTCAAATATTATTTTAGTTTTATTAATTTAACAAGTTTGTTATTCGAGATAAATAACTTTTATATTATGGATATTGAAAAATCTATCTACATGTATCCCATCTCCCACATGGGATAATTTTATCTGGGCTATATCCTTCGTATATCCGACTTTATCCTATTTTGGGCAGGCATTAAACACGGGGATATGATAAAATCTATCCTATCCTGAATTTCATCCCAACTACTAAACATAGCCTAAGAGATTTTTAATAGTTAAAAAAGTTCAACAAGAAACATAATCAAGACCCTTATAGATTTTACACCAATAAAAACTAAGAGGTATCTAGCTTCAACTGTTAGAGATAATGTTAGCAAGACACCAAGGATCCCGGCAACTATCAGGGCAGTAGATATGGAAGGGATATATTGTCTTTCCTTGCTACATGTAGTTGCTTAAAATTTAATCAACCAAAAGTATAGTCAGTAGAGATTGGACATCTTGCCAAGGCTTTCGGCTAAACGGTGAAACTAACAAGATAAGGTTGGAACAACCCTAATCTAGAACCATTTCATCATCAAGCATTAGCTCTTTCATTTTTATGTTTTCATCTTTTGCCATGTTAGTACATGTTTTTTCCACAATTTCCTCTTAGGCAACAAATAAAGTTGTTATATTGACAAGATGAAATGTAATAATGTTCAAAGCTTATAAAAGAATGGAAACTTCTATAGCTGCGAGCTCCATTGGACCTGCCATGACAAAGTTACTCTACATTGTCTATATAATTATCATACCTTTTGAAGTCTAGATGATAAATTACCTTTTGAACATCTTTCCAATAAATCAAGCATTTCATCATCATGTGTTTAACTCTTTTAATTACATCTTCTTTGTTGAGCATTTCTTAATGCTTTCATCTTCTACCGGGTCAGTACATGTTTTTCCAAGAGTTTCTCTTCGGCAACAAATGAAGCTGTCACACTAGCCAAAATGAATGTAATAATGTTCATAGCTTGATTAAATATGAAGATAAAAACTCCTGTAGCTGCGAGCTCTATTGGATCTTTCCATAACAAAGTTGCTATATGCTATAGTGTTCATTTAATTATCACAACTGACGTCGATATAATGAGCCATTTTAAGGCGTCAATTGGAAACTTGTGTGTCTGAATTAGTCATCATAGGATGAGCTTAGTCCTCGAATTCATTGTTGCTTTGAAACCATCAACATAAAAGTAATATTAAAACAAATAAATTAGCAAAACTAGTCATCCTTTCACCAAATGTTTTGCATTAGGAAGACAAGACAAAACTCTAGGTGAATTCTGACACACAAAATCCACAAGCATTTACATGCTATTGAATTTTGGCAATTAAAGATGTTATAAGAAATACTTCGATTGCAAAAACAAGTAAACAACTCAACTCGTCAGTCAAATGATGCTTGAATAGACATAAAAACGTAGCCCAAAATCGAGTTTTTGAACATGTATATAACATGCTATAGAGTTCATGAGAAAAAGCGTAGACTTAATTGGGGTAAGTATAGTGCAAGTGGCATAACTTTTGTACGAAGGACACTTAAGTGCCATAACTTTTTTTTGGCTCACTTGAGTACCATAACTTATAAAAAAAAGATCACTTAAGTACCACTGCTGGTCGGGAGGGCCCAAAACTGCGGCTTTTCCGGCCAAACGGTGATTTTCTCGATGAGGCGAGCACCACCAGCTTGAAGAGGGGATGTCGGTGAATCATTTCATGGCCTCCATTCGTCTAGAGATTTCCGTTTTAGCCTCCGTTGATGAAGGTAAAAATGTTTCGTAGTCACACAATTTATCAAACCGATTTGTGTGACTACAAAACATTTTTACCTTTATCAACGAAGGCTAAAATGGAAATTTCGAGATGAACGGAGGCCATGAAATGATTCACTGATACCCCCTCTTCAAGCTGGTGGTGCTCGCCTCGCCGAAAAGGTCATTGTTTGACTGGAAAAGCCGCGGTTCAGGCTCTCACGACTAGCTTGTCAGAGGGATTGGTTGTGAGGGCCCAAAACCGCGGCTTTTTCAGCCAAACGGTGATTTTCCCGGTGAGGCGAGCACAACCAGCTTGAAGAGGGGGTGTCGGTGAATCATTCCATGGCTTCCGTTTGTCTCGAAATTTCCATTTTAGCCTCCGTTGACGAAGGTAAAAATGCTTCATAGTCACACAATTTATCGAAGCGATTTGTGATGGTAGAATCTGGAATATGGTGTGAAAGTTGCCATGAGTTAGAAGGGCGTCGCACTACCATAGTGGCCTTTGAGATATTATAATATAAGACTTGGTAATGAGATGTTTAATAATGTATGAGGTTCATAATAAGAAACATTTGTCATGTGATGAAATATTTGAGTGCGTGATGTAATCTTGGTGTGCAGTGTTGGCGCATTAACTGGTGGCATGTGATCACGTAGGAATATATTGTGCATTTTCACGTGTGAAATCGAATATATTCCAACGTATGAGCATATAGCACTCTTGCATCGAGTTAAATGAGACAACTTATAATTTGGCATGAGTGGTTGTGTGCTTGTGTGATCACATAATACCTTAATGCATTTTACGCACGGTTGAACCCGTCCTGATGCATTTTGCATGAGCGATGCATGATTTATCGAATGCTCGGAAAGTGTCCAAATGCCTTGTCACGGTAGAGATCATACTCGATGCTCCGAATGGTATGCCGTCTTGAGGCGTATACATACGCTGGACAATGTCATGCCCGATGGGGCGGGAGAATGCCCGGGTAGGTTTGGAAGATAGCCATCCTTCAGGATGTGCCATGGCCTGAGGGGTCATTAATAATCGGAACACGTAGGGTGTATTGCACATGAAACTGTTGTGATGTGTTCTGATTATATGTAATGCATGCTGCTTATTTATGTGATAATATAACCTGTCGTGTGCAGCAAGTGTTTTAGGACCAGGTAGGGTTGCTTGCGTGTGGATGTGCCTGGTTAATTTATTATATTATGATTGAGTTGCCAACCTGTATTGTAACTAAGACAGGGTGCAAAGCGCCTTTCTATTGATCTACCATCGTCACTAAAACGTGGGGACATGGGACACCTAAGGCGAATCAGCGTCCTAATCGAGGATTAGTTAGTTAACTTATTAAGATTTTATCTCACTCACTATTGTTTAACATTTTTCAGGACCGTAGCGATGAAGGTGCGCACGGTCTACTTTTTGGGAAGCCCCTTTTTAGAGTAGAAGCGTGACGTTAAACTCCTGACCACCAACCCTTTTCTGACTGGTTGGTCTTATAGGAAGTACTATAGTGTTGGTTTGTAAATATACTAACTTCATGGGGGTAATGATATAAATGTACAAAAGCATCTTGTTGATATATTTATGGATGGTTATTTTTCCTGCGCTATCCCTGTCTTTTTAATTGTCAGGAGTTTAATACACGTTTCCGCATGCTAATAATTGAAAGATGAAATAAACGGGTCGGCGACGCATCTTGGGACATCGCAATATAATGACTGCGATAGGATGTTCGTGTGCCTTTGAGTGCGGGACGTGACACCTGCAATCCATTTAGAAACCATTGTTGAGCATTAAAAAGACAGCTGAGCTACATTTCATCCTACTTATTCATGTCATGACATGACTTGACTATTAAGCATTGTTGAAGTTTGACCAATTTTTCTAAAGAAATTTATGGCTATTGGACTTTAGAGAACTTGAGCTATGAGTAGCCAAAATAACTTAGTAATTTTGTTTCATCAATTACGGCTAGCAAAGAGAAGTTCGAGTTGAAAAGGTGTTAATAAGGTTGGCAATGAAGTGAAGACAAAGTCAAAGAACTAGAAATTATGGACGCAGGGAAAGTTTTGTAACTTACTGTTAAGTAGTATAAAGTATTAGAAAATCTTAGGTGGTTACCTTGTCAAAGTCAGTAAACAAGCCGCTTCGATGCATAACCGATAATATAGGAAACTAGATCTGATGGGTTTTGTGAAAAAATGGGCTGGCCATGATGGGCTAACCCAACCCATTAACCTTGAAAGAGCCCATGAAAGAAAATAATCGTAAATGGCAGTTATTTTGTGTGAATAAAAGTGAGAAGAAGAAAAACTTACGTGAGTTTTGTAAGTAGATTCGGTTCTCTATCAGAAACTCTCACTCACTTGAAATCGAAAAGCGACTTTACTTGACAATTGAAGGATCTCTCTCTCTCTCTCTCTCTCTCTCTCTCTCTCTCTCTCTCTCTTTCTCGGCTGCAATAGGTGCATTTAATCTGTTACAAAGAGGTATATTCGTTTACGTAATATGTTTCGTCCGATCGGTGATTCAAGTATAGAATGGACATGTTTTCCGCGTTTTTGCATTATGTTTATGAATCTGTTTCCAACATTGGTATCAAAGCATGTGTTCTTGTTTCTTGATCGTTTAACTTGTTTATAAAATGGAATGTTGGTCGGAATTCGTGAAACGGCGCCAATGAATGCTCATGTATGAAAAATCGACACCCGGCCGTACTGTTCGAGGTCATTTCTCTATTTTCTCTATTTTTTTGAAAGTGTATGGTTGTAGTGCTCGTCGAGATGAGAAAAACGACCGGTGGCACGCCTCCGAGGGAGGCCGGACGCGCCTCCACACGCCACCGTAAGTGGCGGCATGCCGGCATATGCGTAGCGGTTACTGTGCGCACATGCGTTGCACGCGCCAAGCGTGCGCGTGCGGACGTGGTTGATGTCAGCCACGTCGGTTATTCTCCCAGGCCGAAAGGCCTATCCCGGTTGGTTCGATCTGACCCATTTTTTGACTCGATGACTCGACTCGTTTGACCTGTGGACCCAACCCGGTCATCCGTTGATCGTTGACTACTGTTGACCGGCGTTGACCACTAAATAAAAAAAATTTGCCAATCATGTACTTTAAGGATTATGTGTAATCCTGTTTGGTTTTGCATTTGTTGTAGGAACAATGTCGCCCTGTAGGATGCGCACACCTATTATCCCACAATTAGCTGAACAAAAGGCAAGACTTGCAACGTTGAAAGTTGAATTAAATGCTTATTGATGGGACAATGGTGATTTGGAGAATCACGTGGTCAAGGTCAATAAGATGATACAAAAATCATTCGGAATGGTTACTGTATGCCGGACTTTGAGAAGTTGAATGTACTGATCAATACTCTTCCATCTGAATGGAAAAAGGTGTTGCATCGCCTATGGGAGGTCAACGTGGTCCCAGCCTACAAAAAAACTTGTAATAGATTTTGTGAGGGAATACTATAAGATTGAGACAACAAAAACTTCAACCCTAGGGATGAATGGAACTTGGCGAAGAATGAATGCGCCATGGAGAAACCCTAAGGGATACCCGACAGTCTTTTCTTGATTGTCAAAGAAAGAGATTAAGTTTCCTAAGTAATTTGAAAAATCATTCCTTGTTTATAGGAAAGCTAGGTATTGTTGATTTCATATATGTTTTAAGTTGGTTTTAGATATCCTAGGTGGATATTTCTTTTCATATTGATATTCATGTTTCTTTCCTATGATGGATTCGTTCCTCATGTAAATAGTTTTTAATGAATAGATGTTGATGGATATTTTTTGTTATGAATAGTTTATGGTACTATTATATTATAATATCTATCTTATTAATATCATATGGTTGCATGGGAGTTCTAAAAGTTTTAGTAACTTTAAAGAACGTAATTTTACCTTAATGATTATATTAATAATAATTTCACATTAGGATTTTAGATAATGATTGGGAACATAGTGAACTTTCGAATCTAAAAACTATGTGAAATTACTCATTAATATAATCAATTTGTGTAAAACTGATGCATAAATGAGTGGCATTAATAATTCGTGCTATATGTCTAAAATGTTCAGATACCATGGTTTCAGCAACTAAGAACATAGTGGCTGAATTGAACAAAAGAGAGAAATTAAATGGCTAAAATTATGAAATATGGAACATGAAAATCCAATATGTGCTAGAAGAATAAGAAGCACTAGAAGCTCTTAACCAATTTATGGAAAAACCTGAGGATGGGAACACTGCACACCATAAGAGAGACAGAGATGCATTTGGTGCATGGAAGAAGAACTCAATTGCTCACATCACGTTGCTGAGTAGCATGGAGAATGATATCATGCGAGAGTTCAGGTGTTTTGAAAATGCCAAGGAAATGTGGGAAGCATTAGCAGCAAGATTTGGTCATACGTCAGTGACCAACTTGAGACAACTCACTATAAGGTTTGACTCGTATAAGAAGCCTTATGGTCAATCCATAAAACAACACCTGAGAAAGATGTCGAACATGATCATTAAGCTGAAGGATATTGGACACATTCTGACTGATGAACAACAAGTGCAAGCAGTGATCCGTTCCTTGCCTCAAAGTTGGGAGCATATGAAGGTGCACCTGACCTATAATGAGAACATCAAGACATTTGAAGATGTCACATGCCATCTTGAGTTAGAAGAGGATCGCCTCATGGCGGCGAAACCAGAAACCGACATCTATTATGCTGGTTCTAGCTCACATAGGACTTCGGGCTCTAAGCGTAAGCGTGTCGAAAGGTTCATGAAGTGAAAAGGCAAGGGAGCAAGTTTTTCGGGTAAGAAATCAAAATTTAATTAACAGGACAAAGGAAAGCGTTCTTTTGTTAAGAAGATGTCGAGGCTGAAATGCTACAATTGTAGCAAGAAAGGTCACTTTGCTCGCGATTGTAGAGAGCCAAAGAAAATAAACTCCCATTGCATTTTTTAGAACTTTGCCTATGTGTCAAGTTCTGTATTTTTAACTGAGTCTAATCCTTTGTGGACTGTAGATTCAGGAACAACAGATCATATAGCGAAGGATAGAGATGCCTTCGTGGAGTTTCGACAGGTTCCGACCGGAATAAAAATGGATCTATGTAAGGAACAACTCCAAAGCTTAAGTTAAAGGGATTGGCACCTGCCAGTTGATGATGCGTGGTGGACGCACATTGTTCTCACATGACGTATTATATGCTCTGGAGATTTGTCGAAATTTAGTGTATGTATTAGTGTTGGTTAAACTTGATTTTAATTTGAACTTCCATAATGGTGGTGTTATTTGTATTTGAATACGAATTACTATGGTTGTGGATACTATCTGGATGGTTTTATTGTATTAAATGTTAACTGTGCTGATGTTAACGTTTGTTATTCCCTATTTGTATCTTCCAATTCCTATGAAAATGATGTGAATGTGCGGCGTGCTAAACTTGGTCATATTGGCTAACGATGAATGCAAAGATTAGCCAAAGAGGGCTTATTAGGCAATATTGAAAAAGTTGATTTACCTATTTGCAAGCATTGCCTAGCGGGAAAAACAACAAGGAAACCATTCGGAAAGGGTACAAGAGCTGAGTTTCCTTTGCAACTAATCCATTCTGACATCCGTAGTCCAATGAATGTAAGAGTAAGGCATGAGGCTATGTATTTCATCACATTTATAGATGATTGTACTCGATTTGGATATATCTATTTGATTTATCATAAATCTGAGGCATTAAGTTGCTTCAAGAAATTTATGAACTTGGTAGAAAATCAATTAGATAAGAAAATAAAAACGTTTAGATCCGATCGAGGTTGAGAATATTTATCTGATGAGTTCAGAAATTTATGTGATGAAAAAGGAATAGAAAAACAGTTGTCTATTCTATATACTCCTCAACAAAGGGTGTTGCCGAGAGGAGAAACACAACCCTATTCGAAATGGTTAAGTCTATGATAGCACAAGTTAACTTACCTATCACTTTTTTTGGGTAATGTTTTGTTAACTGCTGCCTATATATTTAACCATGTACCTTTTAAATCAGTTACTTTCACTCCGTATGAGTTATGGACAGGTAGAAAATCCGATTTAAGTTTTCTTAAACCTTGAGATTGTGCTGCTTATACTCACAAGCCCTCTCACAAGTATGGGAAACTGAGTCCTAAAGGCAAAAAAAGTATTTTTATAAGATACTCAGAGCATTCGAAAAGGATATGTGTTTATAGGTGAGTAAGAAAGTGGCGGTATTACTGAATTTGAATCACGAGATATCACATTCTTAGAAAATGAGTTTCCTAAGAAGGGCAAAATAGGTGAGGACTACTCACTTTTTGAAACCCTAGATCATGATGATGAAATTGATGAAGATTGTTCAAGTAGGAGCAATGTGAGAAATGAGGAATTAAATTCGACTCAATCTAAATTGCAACCGTTTGATGAGACGATACCATCATTATCTAATCCAAGTGGGAGCGTAATGAAAAATAATGTACCATGTGTACAATCTTCCGTACGGCGAACAAGTCGCAAAAATATTTCTCGACGACGTTTTGACATTGAAGGGGAAACTTTCATGATTGCTCCACAGAATGAAGATGAGCCAAGGAATATAAATGAGGCTTTAAGTTGCCCTAATAAGGAAAAATAGATAGATGCAATGGAAGAAGAAATGGAGTCAATGAAGTCAAACCATATTTGGGAAGTAGTTAATCTTCCAAAAGGATGCAAAGCTATTGAGAACAAATGGATTCTCAAAATAAAGCGAAAAGCTGATGCCTCAATAGAAAGATATAAGGCTCGCCTCGTAGCAAAATGGTATAATCAACATGATGGAATTGATTATGAGGAAACTTTTTCTCCTGTATTAAGATTTGCCTCAATTCGCCTTATTCTGGTAATAGTTGCAAGTATGGATCTTGAATTATATCAAATGAATGTAAAGATTGCTTTTCTAAATGGAGAATTAGAAGAAGAAATTTACATGGAGCAACCCGTTGGCTTCATTATGAAAGGCCAAGAACAAAAAGTATGTTGACTTCTAAAATCGATATATGGCCTTAAGCAGTCTTCGAGACAATGGTATATACGTTTTCAAATGCCATAATGGCGTATGATTTTACAATGATTGATGAAGATCATTGCATATATATCAAAAGATCCTAAGACCAATTTGTGATCTTATCATTATATGTTGATGACATACTAATTGCGGGAAGCAATAAAAAGTTGGTTAATATTGTAAAGAATTGGTTATCGTCCAATTTTGAGATGAAAAATATGGGAGAGGCTGTATATATTTTTAGAGGTAAGATTTCAAGAGATCGTTCCAAAAGATTATTGTCTCTTTCGCAAGAGACTTATATAAACAAAGTTCTTGAACAATTTTGTATGCATAATTGTAAACCCATGAATACTCCTATTGCAAAAGTTGAAGGATTAAGCCGTAGGTTGTGTCCTAAGACTCCACAAGAGAAGGAACAAATGAAACGTGTTCCTTATGCTAGTGTTGTTAGGAGTTTAATGTATTTTATGATGTGTACAAGACCTGACATATGTTTTACAGTTGGAATGATAAGTAGATACCAATCCAATCTTGGTCAAGTACATTGGAAAGCCATCAAAAGAATCATGAGGCATCTAAAGGGTAATGCTGATTATTCTCTGAGTTATCAAGGAAAGGATCTGTGACTTGAAGGCTACTCAGATACTAACTAGGGAGGAGATTTAGATGAAGGAAATTTACCTCTGGATTTGCATTCTTACTGAATAATAGCGTCATATCTTAGAGCGGTAAGAAACAAATAGGTATAACATTATCCACCATGGAAGCCGAGTTCGTGGCACTGTCACTTGTCAGCAGCAGTACAAGAGGGAGTTTGGCTTAAGAGATTTTTGGATCATTTAGGTATTGTTGAGCATACTGCAAGCTTATTATTAGTCAATTGTGATAGCTAAGCAGCGATAGCATACACCAAGGATTCGAAATATCATGGTAAGACCAAACATATAGATACTAAGTATAATTTTGTTAAAGATACGGTAGCACGAAAGGATGTGAACTTGCAGTACATATCTACGCATAGAATGATAGCGGATCCTATAACGAAGCCAATTCCTAGAGATGCTTTCAATGGTCATGTAAAATCTCTAGGACTGCGTAAATGCTGATATACTGAATATTGTAATTTCTCTGAATATTCACATTTAAATGAAATTGTTATATCATTGTTTATAAGTGTTTTTTTATATTTATGCATCTTAATACTTAGTGTATTATGTCAAGAAAGTATGTCGGACAGATAAGATTAACCCACTCACACAAGTGATTGCCTCTATTTACTGTGTGATAAATAAAGATAAGACAATTTTAAAATTATTATCTAGGTGATAATCAAGAGCTCAAGCTTAAAATATAAATGTCACCTTAGCCAAATGCTAAGATGAGGACATAATATTTACTATGTCCGAAAGTAAAATAGTCCACATATTTTACTTTATCTGTCTTTGATGCCAGAGTAAATTTTGATGGATTCTTTAGAAGAGTAGATGCGTGAACTCAAGTTTAGACATTGAGTATGTCTAAACTATCATCTGTACAGTATTGAATGTAAAGACATACGCTCCACGAGAAAGGAGTCAATACCGTAATATGTATTTCATACTACATATGCATGAAACAACCGATAAGAGTGGCAAAAGTTTTGATCTCAACTTTATACCGTGTGAGACTCTTGAGGATATGAGTTCCTCATTTAGTGTCCTCATGACTCTGACTTATTCTCAAAGTTTTTATTCGGGGTTCGCTATTTTAGGGTGTTGCCAATGGTCATGTATGATTCGATCTAATGGGGCATTTCTAGAAAAGCGAGCTAGACTGAAATAGAGAGGTTTTAAGGAAAGAGGAAGATCGATTTATTTATGATGTCACATCCTATTTTTTTATTCACAGGTCGATCAATTATGATTTTGAGTAAATCATAATTGTGAATACAATATACGAGATACTAAAAGAGATCAAAAGAGATATAAATGTGACTAATTGATCTAGGATATTACATGCTATATCTACTCGAAAACGTTATGCCCAATTTGAACTGCTATGTATTCCTAACATATGCATGGCAACGAGCTCTTGAAGTATGTTGGTCGCATGGATTATTTGCTAGTATGAACATTGCAAAGAAGAGAGAGTTATGTTTAGCCCACCATATACGAGTGGGAGATGATGGATTTTGTGAATAAATGGGCCGCCCATGATGGGCTAACCCATCCCATTAACCTTGAAAGAGCCCATGAAAGAAAATAACCGCAAATGGCAGTTATTTTGTGGGAACAAAAGTGAGAAGAAGAAAAACTTACGTGAGTTCTATGAGTGGATTTGGTTCACTATCAGAAACTCTCACTCACTTAAAACCAAAAAGCGACTTTACTTAACAATCGAAGGATCACTCTCTCTCTCTCAAGGCTATAATAGGTGCATTTAATCTATGGCAAAGAGGTATGTTTGTTTACGTAATATACGTCGTTCGATCGGTAATTCAAGTATAGAATGGGCACATTTTCCGCGTTTTTGCATTATGTTTAGGAATCTGTTTCCAACAAGATCTATTAGAGAAGAAAAAACAGAGAGACCAACTAAGAGAGAGCTCCTCCTTTATCATGTGTACCACATAATTACTCAATAAAATATTCTATTTAGTGTCGATACTTGCCCATGCTTTCTCTACTTATCCACAATATTCACATGTCTCCTCAAAATCCAACAATCGCCAACGAAAGACATTAATAAAAAGCAAAATGAGTGACAACAGAGCAAGCTGGTTGGCAAGCCAATTCCTTTCTACGTGGACTTCATTTGACATGCCACAAACATGCATTATATGAGTGAATATCCAACATTATTGGAATTATGAAAGATGATACCCTGCCGATGCTTTTAAATTACGCGCTAAGCATTATTCGTGAATTTAGGATTCTTGTTTTTTTACTTTTGGCTCAATAAAGTCTTATTGAGAAATAATGGCTACCCTTATTAGTTTTAGTTGTTTAAAGATGCAGCAAGAGCAGCCTTACCTTGCATCTCTGAAGAAGACGAAGATCGAGTTTCCACTTGCTTTTTCATGGATGCTTATCACTTTCCTTTATCATTTCCATAGGATCATGCTGATCAGTGCCTTTAGGTATGCTTTTTGGAGTATTTAGATCATCATCATCAATGATAATGTCGGCAATGTGAACATGATGTTGACTGGGTCCACTTTATGTGGGGCCCAACCAGCATGATACAAAACAAAAGAAAACAAACAAAAAAAAAGTCAAAACAGAAAAGAACAAAAAGAAAGTGTTTTTGCGTGCAAGGGAGCTCACAAAGAAGAGAGAGAGAAAAACGCAGAGAGCACCGAGAGCGAGAGAACAGGGGAGAAGAAAAGGGGCGCATCTTCGCGGTCCTGATTCGAGGGCCAAACGTTGTCGAAATTGGCTCAAATTTTAGTATGTTGTTCGTGAGACCGAGGGCTACGAGTTGATCGGTTTCGTTCGTTGAGAATCTCCTCCGAACTCTTCAATTACGGTTAAGGTTTCTCTCCTTTCTTTTGTGTAAATCCACCTTTGTGGTGATGGAATAATGTTGAAATGTTGATGATGTACCTCTAGTGTGTGACTAGAGAGGAAACTAGTGTGTATCCTACTATTCTTGATGATTAGTGGAAGTTTTATGTGTGGGGCGGTCCATGATTTTTCCCTCATTGAGTTGCCACGTTAAATCTCGGTGTTGTTGCATTTGTTTCCTTATTATTGCGTGGTTATATTGCTGGAATATCATTGGATATTGTTGGAATTAAGTCGATTTCGATCGGTTTAGTTTTGGGGGAGATATTGATCCTGGATTGGTTGTGTTCTTGATGAATTGTTGCCCGCGGTTCTCCCCAACAAAGTGGTATCAGAGCTAGCATTGATATTCTAGTATTGAATGGAGGAAACTAGTGGCACCATGTTTAAATTAAATGCCTCGAATTACAACATTTGGAAGCCTCGGATGAAAGACATATTATATTGCAAAGATTTATTTAATCCCGTTAAGGGTGATGAGGCTAAAGGAGATAAGGAAGATAAAGAATGGGAGCATATGAATCGGAAAACGGTTGGGTTTATCCGACAATGGATTGATGATAGTGTGTTTCATCATATTGCTTAAGAAACAAAAGCGGACACTTTGTGGAAGAAATTGCAAGATCTCTATGAGAGAAGAACCCCACAAAATAAAGCTTTTCTAGTCAAAAAACTTGTGAACTTGAGATACAAGGAGGGAAGTAGCATGTCGGAATACTTGAGTGAATTTCAAGATGTTGTAAATTAATTGACAAATCTTGAGATTGACTTAGGTGATGAATTGCAAGCATGTCTATTGCTTGGTACTCTTCTCGATAGTTGGGATACTTTGGTTGTGGCATTAAATAATTCAGCTCCGTTTGGTGTGCTTTCTATGAGCATGGTCAAAGAAAGCCTATTCAATGAAGAAACAAGGAGAAAAGGCTTGAATTATGCTTCTAAATCGGAGGCACTTATCATAGAAAATAGGAGAAGAAATCAATCAAGAAACTTCCAAAATTTTGATAAAAGAGGCAAGTCAAGAGAAAGATCGAAGTCCAGGCCGAGGAGGAGTGTGAAGTACTACAATTGTGGCAAGATGGGATATTATGCAAGAGAATGTAGGTTGCCAAAGAGAGAAAAATTCCATGATAGAAATGAAGATCGAAAGAAAGAAGAAAAGCAAGTTACAATGGCAGTGGCATCCGACGGCGATATTATGTTCATTTGTGATGACATTTGTGTGAACCTTACATGCCAAGACTCTGGTTGGGTTATTGATTCCGAAGCTTCATTTCACGTCACCTCACGGCGTGACTATTTTACTTCATATCGCAGCGATGATTTTGGTTATGTTAGGATGGGAAACAGTGGTGTTTCCAAGGTTATCGGCATGGGGGACGTTCATTTGGAGACCGACATTGGATGTAGTTTGCTTTTGAAAAATGTGAGACATGTTCCGGATATTTGACTTCACTTGATCTCCACAAGTGCCTTGGATGATGATGGTTATTGCAATATCTTCGGTGACGGCAAATGGAAATTGACCAAGGATTCCATGATAGTGGCTAAGGGTAAGAAGACATGCACTCTTTACACCATGCAAGCTAAGTTGGTCAAGGAAGATATGAATGTAGTGAAGGACTCCTCAGTTGATCTATGGCATATGAGACTTGGTCATCTCAGCAAGAGGGGCTTGAAACTCTTGTGAGAAAAAATCTCCTACCATTGAAGGAGAAAAATCTGAAGGAATGTGCTCATTGTCTTAAAGGTAAGCAACATAGATTCTCACTTCATAGTTCTTCTCTACATACGAAATCAAATGTACTTGATTTAGTTCACACTGATTTTTGCCGCATGGATGCTAGAACACTTGGTGGTGCATTGTACTTTGTGACATTTATTGATGATTGTTCTAGAAAAGTATAGGCTGTTGCTTTGAAATCTAAAGACCAAGTGTTTGCGGCTTTCAAACAATTTCATGTCAATGTGGAAAGAGAAACCGGGAAGAAGTTGAAATGTGTTCGAGCTAACAATGGTGGTGAATATAGAGGCCCGTTTGAACATTATTGCAGGGATTATGGCATCAAGCTTGAGAAGACTGCTTTAAAAACACCACAACAAAATGGAGTGGCGGAGAGAATGAATCGGACAATTAATGATCGGATTCGGTGTATGCTCTCTCATGCGAAATTGCCCAAGTCATTTTGGGGTGAAGCGATGAGAATAGCAGTAGACTTGATAAATCTTTCTCCATCAGTTCCTCTTAAGGGGGATGTTCCACAAATAGTTTGGAGTGGGAAAGATGTTTCATATAATTACCTGAAAGTCTTTGGTTGTCGGGCATTTGTGCATTTTCCAAGAGATGAAAGGTCAAAGCTTGATGACAAGTCTAAACAGTGTATCTTCTTGGGTTATGGACATGAAGAGTTTGGCTACAGGTTATGGGATCCAATTGCAAAGAAATTCATTAGAAGCCGAGATGTGGTATTCTTTGAGCATCAAACCATTGAAGACATTGACAAGCTAGGAAGGCCAAAGAATGCAGTTCAACATTATGTTAGTTTCAGCCCAAGTCCTCTTACCGTATTGGGTGGAAATCACGGGAGAGAAGTACATGGAAATCATAAAGATGGTGAATCCTTACAAAATATTGATCCTTTAGATGAGACGGATGAAACAGTTGAGCAAAAACAGCCAGTTGAGCCAGTGGAGCTAGTTGAGCAAGAACAGCCGGTCCTACCTCAAGTTAGAAGATTTGAAAGAGAACATAGGCCCTCACAGAAATATCAGCCGCATGAGTATGTGTTACTCACCGATGCAGGAGAGCCAGAAACTTATGAAGAGGCTATGTCATGTGATCAAAAGAATGAGTGGTATGAAGCCATGCAATAAGAGCTCAAATCATTGCATGAGAACCATACATTTGAATTGGTGAAGTTACCTAAAGGCAAAAGAACACTCACAAATAAGTGGGTGTATAAGTTGAAGACGGAAGAAAGTAGTTTGCAACCACGATACAAGGCTAGTCTTGTCGTGAAGGGCTTTCGTCAAAAGAAAGGAATTGGCTTTGAAGAAATATTTTCACCGATTGTAAAAATGCCTTCTATTCGAGTTGTTCTTGGGTTGGCCGCCACCTTGAATTTAGAAATTGAACAACTTGATGCAAAGACTGCTTTTCTTCATAGAGACCTAGAGGAAGAAATATATATGGAGCAACCGGAGAGTTTTATAGTCGAAGGCAAGGAGCATCATGTATGTAGATTGAGAAAAAGTTTGTACGGTCTCAAGCAAGCGCCAAGGCAATGATATATGAAGTTCGAATCATTTATGGAAGATCATAGGTATGGTAAGACCAACTCTGATTCTTGTGTTTTTATGAAAAGCTTCTTGGATAATGATTTTCTTATCCTCCTACTCTATGTGGATGATATGTTGATTGTCGGATATGATGTTAAGAAAATCAAGAGTTTAAAAAATGAGTTGAGTAAAGCTTTTGCAATGAAGGATTTAGGTCTGGCAAAGCAAATCCTTGGCATGAAAATTACTCGTGACAGGTTAAACAAGAAACTTTGGCTATCTCAAGAGAAGTACATTGACAAGGTATTTGACAGATTCAACATGAGCACATGTAAACCGGTAAGTTCTCCACTTGCTAGTCATTTTAAGTTGAGTAGTGACCAGTGTCCTACAAGTGAGAAGGAGAAGGAAGAGATGATGAAAATTCCTTATGCAGCGGCCGTGGGCAGTTTAATGTATGCAATGGTTTGTACAAGATCAGATATTGCTCATGCAGTTGGTGTTGTGAGTAGGTTTCTGTCAAATTCCGGTAAAGAGCATTGGGCTGCTGTTAAATGGATTTTGAAGTATCTTAGAGGCACTTCCAGATTCTGCTTATGTTATAGAAATGGAAAGCCTGAGTTGAGTGGCTATTCAGATGCAGACTATGTCAATGATGTTAACTCTCGAAAGTCCACATCGAGTTACATGATGATTTTTGTAGGGGGAGCGGTTTCATGGCAGTCGAGATTGCAAAAGTGTGTTACTTTGTCTACGACTGAAGCAGAGTATATTGCCATTACCAAAGGAGGTAAGAAACTTTTGTGGATGCAAAAATTCCTACAAGAGTTGGGCTTGAAGCAAGAGAAGACCGTTCTATATTGTGATAGCATGAGTGCTATCTATCTTAGCAAAAATCCGGTGTTGCATTCAAGATCGAAGCATATCGATGTGAAGTATCATTGGGTCCGAGAAAAATTGGAAGAGAAGCTCTTTCAACTCGAGAAAGTCCACACCGACGACAATGGATCTGATATGATGACCAAAGCCTTGCCCGTGACCAAACTTGACTCTTGTAGAAGCAAAGCGGGCATGATGGATCTTCCCACATAAGGTGAAAGGGGAGATTTGTTGACTGGGTCCACTTTATGTGGGCCCAGCCAGCATGATACAAAAGAAAAGAAAAGAAACAAAAAAATGTCCAAACAAAAAAGAACAAAAAAAAAAGTGCTTCTGCGTGCAAGGGAGCTCACAAAGAAGAGAGAGAGAAAAAGGCAAAGACCACCGAGAGCGAGAGAACAGGGGAGAAGAAAAGGGGCGCATCTTCGCGGTCCCGATTTGAGGGCCAAACGTTGTCGGAATTGTCTCAAATTTTAGTATGTTGTTCGTGAGACCGAGGGTTACGAGTTGATCGGTTTTGTTCGTTGAGAATCTCCTCCGAACTTTTCAATTACGGTTAGGGTTTCTCTCCTTTCTATTGTATAAATCCACCTTTGTGGTGATGGAATAATGTTGAAATGTTGATGTTATACCTCTAATGTGTGACTAGAGAGGAAACTAGTGTGTATCCTACTATTCTTGGTGATTAGTGGAAGTTTTATGTGTGGGGCGGTCCGTGATTTTTCCCTCATTGGGCTTCCACGTTAAATCTCGATGTCGTTACATTTGTTTCCTTATTATTGCGTGGTTATATTGCTAGAATATCATTGGTTGTTGTTGGAATTAAATCGATTTTGGTCGATTTAGTTTTGGGGGAGATATTGATCCTGGATTGGTTGAGTTCTTGGTGAATTGTTACCCGCGGTTCTCCCCAACACATGAGTCCTTGGCTCCATGCAAATTATTCCCAGATCCAAATATGTCGTCCTCCACTATAAAATTAGCAGTAGCAATGCTGAAGCAATTATCATTGTTATTAGAGAAGTTGTTATCTTTTTTCCCATTCATGTCGTAGCCCATATGTATGTTATTATTCTCCTCAATGGTTGTTGTGCTACTAGCCAGTGGGGGAAACGGAAAACTCACTTCATAAAAGCCTCACTTTTGCTTGCCCAAATTCCAATAACTCGTATAATCTCCCATATTGGCTGGTGCAATGCTCAAGGGGAAGGCAAGAAATACGACTCCTTCGCATGTGTCACAGCGGTTGTTGAGTATAAGGAACGGATCAAAATGGTTTGGTGTGGATATATTGTCCAATGGCGGGGGAGATGAGCCCATACATATAGCTAAGACATCATATCATGCTCGAAAATCAGGCATAATCCCTGTAGCTATGTCTCGTGGATTAGATAAATCGATGTCATTTGGCAAGGATGTAGCAGAGTTCATCTTTAATCTCTTCTTCATAGTAGAGTTCCCAAAATACTTCGTTATCTGATTCTTCTAGTTTTTTGACTCTGTCTTCACTTCACCTCCAACAATTGACTAATCTAGTACTTAATCTCAAACCATGATGACGACATAACGTCCAGTGACAAGGCAATCGAGATTTTTCCCTTGGCAAGATTTTCATATACAAAGCCAGTGGCTCGGTCCAAAAAGATATCCTAAAACCTCTATGCATACGTACAAAGCTCTCAATGGGTTCAACAATTATCCTCCAATATGAAAAATTCAATCCAGAATCATTCTTATAAACCATAAAACATTTATAAACCAAAACATATAACATTTTCACAACTCATCCCGTATGCTAGAAATACCTTCTTCAAAGCATTTCTCATGTTATTCAGAAATCATTTCATAAACTAGTTCGTAATACAATACATATATTTTTCTTCACAATACCTTGCATATATAATTAAGGAACAAAAAATGCTCGATTCGGCTTTTTATGCTACAGCAATGCCATTTCGTAACTCATACCGTATATCATCCATATTGCTTGCGAAATATGAATTTACAAACTCGAAGAAAATATAGCACTACTTACTTGGAAAATTATAAGATCAAACAACGTAATTTAACGAGTCGACGATCTCATAATTCTAACAATTAAACGAGATTCAATATCAAAACCAATAAAATATTAGAACAATTACGGATCAGCTCAACTACATTTCATCCAAAGCGATTATCCAATTCTAGACTTGTCAAATGGGTCGGTCGAGTCGGGTTTGGGTCGGGTCATAAATGGTCCAACCCAAATTAATCTATTAACCCGTTTATGACCCATTTATGCACAATGCAATTTTCTTGACCCATACCCATACCCGACCCGACACATACCTGATCAAACCCATAATGCTAAAACACTTCTATATTTAATTAAATCTAGGAAAATTCATACCCGAATTGAGATGAGAGTGCGAAGTGAGTGACTGTAAGATTGAGTAAGAGTGAGAGAGACGAGTTGAGTTCAAATCAGTTATAAACCCATTTATGACCCATTTACAACCCATTTATTACCCATTTAACACTAATGTTAAACTTCTACCCATTTATGACCCATTTACTAAATATAACTAACCCATTTAGGACCCATCTACTAATATATGGGTTAAGTAATGGGTTTATGACCTATTTTAACATGTCTATCCAATTCTAAATGCTACACGAAACTTGCAACGCAAAACTCTAAAATTTCGCTCCGACAAAACCGTTACTTCAAATCAACTCCCATCAAATTTCATGGCTCCACAACAACATAATCTACCATTTTTATGAAATCTCATAGCTCAACAATTCAAAAATCTGACTTTTTTTTTTGCTATTTTTATAAAATTTCTATTTCAAGCCATAATTCTGAAAACTATTCCAATTGGACAAAAGATGGACGATCACTTACCAGATATTACGATACTTAGTTGATCCGACTTGATGAAATCTTTGTGGTGTGCACTCAAAACTCCTCCTTCACTTTTTTCTTCTTCTTTCTGTTTTTCTGTCTCTTTTCTTTCCCTTCTTTTGCGCAAGCCCCCGATCTACCTAAAGCTAAAGCGTCCACTGTCTAACTTCTTTTACTTTTCAACCTTTTTCATTTTTTTTCTTTTTTGTCTTTTCAAAACCCATATTTTACATCATCAGTGACAGGCCATCAAGTTTTGTAAACTACATAAATTTTTTAACTTGGACTGAGTGATCTCTGTCGAACTGACACTAGTTATGTGTTTTTTCAAGAAGATTCCCATTCATAAATTGGGATAATGACACAAATAGTGTCTAAATTTTGATTTAATGTGCAATTTAATCCCTGAACTTTTAATTTGTTCAATATAGTCCTTGAACTTTAACATAAAGTTCAATTTAGTCCCTAAACTTTTAATTTGTTCAATGTAGTCCCTAAACTTTTAATGTGTGTTCAATTTAGTCCTTGAATTATATGAAAATGTTCAATATAGTCCCTGTACTTGAATTAATGGAAGGACTATGTTGAACATTTTCAAATAGTTTAAGAACTAAATTAAGGGAAAAGTGCCAAAAAAGTCCTAAACCTTTTGCATTAGTGCCAATTTAGTCTTAAACCTTTTTTTGGTGTCAATTTAGTCCTAAACCTTTTGCATTGGTGCCAATTTAGTCCTAAACTTTTTAAATTGGTGCCAATTCAGTCCTAAACCTTTTAAATTGGTGTCAATTCAGTCCTAAACCTTTTATTTTTGTGCCAATTTAGTCCTTCCGGTCAATTTTGACCGGAATTTGCTGACGTGGACGCCTGCCGACCGGCGGCTAGTCACCTGCGTCGACGTGGCGCTGACGTGGACAAAATTAATAATATTTTAATATTTTTGAATTAATATTTTTTTCTTTTTTTTCTCCTTTTTTTTGGTCCCCCCCTCCTTGCTCTAGCCGGTCGCCGATCCGGCGACCGGCCAGAGGCCAGAGGCCGACAAGCTCGACCTCGGCGGCCTCGCCTGACGAGGGCAAGCCTCGCCTTGGTCGGGCGAGGCCCGACCTCGCCAGATCCGGCGAGGTCGGGCCTCGCCCGACCATGGCGAGGCTCGCCGGCAGCGAGGGCAAGCCTCGCCATGGTCGGGCACCGCCGGCGAGCCTCGCCATGGTCGGGCGAGGCCCGACCTCGCCGGGCGAGGCCGCCGCCCTCGCCAGTGGCCGGCGAGGTCGAGCTCGCCGGCTTCTGGCCTTTGGCCGGTCGCCAGACCGACGACCAACCAGAGCAAAGAGGGGGGGACAAAAAAAAAGGAGAAAAAAATTTAAAAAAAGGAAAAATAATAATAATTCAAAAAAATATTAAAATATTATTAATTTTGTTCACGTCGGCGCCGGTGATTGGCCACCGGCCGGCAGGCGTCCACGTCATCAAATTCCGGTCAAAATTGACCGGAAGGACTAAATTGGCACAAAAATAAAAGGTTTAGGACTAAATTGGCACCAATTTAAAAGGTTTAGGACTAAATTGACATCAAAAAAAGGTTTAGGACTAAATTGGCACTAATGCAAAAGGTTTAGGACTTTTTTGGCACTTTTCCCACTAAATTAAATACATATTAAAAGTTCAAGGATCACATTGAACAAATCAAAAGTTCAAGAATCAAATTGAACATTAAGTTAAAGTTCATGGACTACATTGAACAAATTAAAAGTTCAGGGATCAAATTACATATTGGACCAAAGTTTAGGGACTGTTTGTGTCATTTTCCCTCGTAAATACTATTATCTGTCTTCTCTCCTCCACAACTCACGCGTCCCTGTTTTCTCTCCTCCATAGAATTATTAACTCTCTTGGCCAAGTCACGTTTTCCAGCTAACCCTGTAGAATTCAAAAAATAAGCAGAAGAAATATTTTAAGTTCTGAAAAATTGCAAAAAGAAATCGAATAAGGGTCTAAGCTCTTGAAAAGTCACATGAAAAGTATTTTAAAAGGCACATGAAAAGTCTCAATTAAGGGAAAATTTCAAATAAGGATCTAAGCTAGCCGGACGGTCAAAATAAAAGCTAAATAAAGACTACAAAAAAAAACTTAAAAAGCCCAAAAAAATACCTCAATGAGAAAGTAGTTGTGGTCATCGCTTCGATGGCGAGGCGGCCTAGCAGGAGAGAAACCAGCAAGAACCTCACTGCCATTGCAACAACCAAGAGAGCGCCAAGGCACGGCTGACGGAGGAGCGAACCGGGAATCTAGAGGCGTTGCTAGTGCACAAAGCCGAAACACAAGGCGAAAAGGTGAGATTTTTATGTTTCCGACTTCAATAGCCGAACCAAGGAAAAGATTGATGAGGTGAGGTCATTCTTAAAGCCATACGTGAGGACGCTACGTAAGAATGGCGAACATAAATTTTTCTTTGCATCAAGCATCTCCCCAAAGCTCTTGAATATAGTTGTCTGTGCTGGTGTGTTTTCATGGAATCGTTATCATCAGCTCATTTTATCGTGACTCCGGGGTCTGTGCTTGCAATCCACGCCATTGTAGTCGAGAAATGGCACTGGATGGAACGGAGTGATAGTGTTGAGCTCTGAGCAGAATGAGGATGGAAAAACGGTGTTAGCCCGCGAGCGAGCCAGTGAAGAAAAAGAAAGGTGGAGGCTGCGACCGTCGGTCTGTGTCCGTTGAGCTCGCCGGCAAAGTCGGTGGGGGCGTGCACCCCGACCATATGCAGTCTCGTTTCCTCAAGTGGTTTGAATTTTCTTTTTGTTTCTGGATTTTTTAGCTTTTCTTTTTTTTTATTATCTCTTTATCAAATTTTCGTTATGGACAAAAATGCCCTATTCTGGCCACCGGAAAAACGATAGTAACTCGCCTTTATCCAAGACTAACCTGGATATTTAGGTACTTATTTAAAACAAAATTCACTTTAAATTCTTGTCGAGAAAATCAAACTCCGTTTTCAGTTTTTGTTTGGAATTTTCCCCCCAATTATATGTATCCTTGCTTTGCTTGCCTCCTCGTCCATAGGGGCAGTACTCCGTCCGCACGATCCACGCGCTCGTGAAGCGCGCACGCCTGGCGGTGCTTGATGTAATCATTCATCCGATTTGCTCGGACGACTCGCACCGAATCGCAGCAACGTCGCCAACAGCAGTTCCCAGGGTGAGCACACCCCCCCAAAGATGCAGTCCACAGCCGTACTACGCTCGTCCCGTAACGGAAGCAGCGCCTTCGATCGCCACCACCCCCAGTCCACTCCCACCATACGGGATCCATCAAGAGCTGATCCGATACTCAGACCCCGCTTCAAATTCCGCACCTTCCCATCATCAAAATCGCCCTCTTCTCGCCACTCGATCGCGATATCTCGATGCCTATTGCCATCGAAATCGCCGGAATGCCCTCCTTTTGTCAATTCGACTTCGAAAGTGGGAACTAGGGTCTCGCCACTTCGCTGCGGAGTTTCGACGAACACCTTCAATGCGGGCGAGGGCAGGAGCTTCCGAGACTGGATTGAGCTGGTGGGCGAGGCGATATCGACGGCATTCCCCGTATGGGTGGCGCTAGGGTGCCTGTTGGGGCTCGCGAAGCCGAGTTGCTACGACTGGGTCCAGCCCAAGTGGACCGTTCTTGGGATTGCGGTGACCATGCTTGGGATGGGGATGACCCTCAGCTTCGATGATCTTCGTGGCGCGTTGGCCATGCCCAAGGAGTTGGTCTCTGGCTTTGTGCTCCAGTACTCGGTTCGTTCTGCTCTTATTCCTAGTCAAGCTCAGAAATTTCATTTGATTAGATTTACCGACTGCTAATGATGAAGTCGTGGTGTTTCGCTGACGATTGAAACGTTGTGTACTAAACGATTTGAAGTACAGAAAAGAAAACAGTAGGATGGTGGATTTGTGTTAGTGTTCTAGCTCTTGACTTGAAGACGACCAGTCACCTTTGTGTGTTTACTCTGAAGTGCATAGGCACATAATACGCGTTGACCATGATGCAACGGCCTATCTGTGCTGCTTACAGGAGTAGGCTAGGAAGACATGTTTATACTCAAATTTTTTTTTGACGAACACTCGCTGTACCTACACTTCGGTTACATACCTAGGTTCCCCTAGTTTTCTTTCTCATTATGAACTCTTCTTGTCTGCAGCAGCCGATTAGAGACTCCTCATTGTGAGCGTGTACTCATTTCCTACCTGTTTACTTAGACATGTTCGGTCCAGAATAATGTATTGCTTGTGGCAGGTGATGCCGATCTCTGGATTTCTTGTTAGCAAGCTTTTGAATCTGCCATCACATTATGCAGCCGGATTAATATTGGTTGGCTGTTGCCCTGGTGGTATGTGCATTTTTTCTTATCCTCATACTGCTTTACTACACAATCCTTCTCTCTCTCTCTCTCTCTCTCTCTCTCTCTCTCTCTCTCTCTCTCTCAGCACATTCTGAATTTATTAATTGCAGGGACGGCAAGTAATATAGTCACTTATATTGCACGGTAAGTGAATTCCGGAAGACAGTATCTTGAGAAGTATTTGAGCTGCTGTTTAAATGCTTCTATCAAAGTATGATGGGTGTTTTGTGATCTAGGGGAAATGTTGCTCTTTCAGTGTTGATGACAGCAGCAAGCACTATATCAGCTGTGGTTGGTAAACAGAAATCGATTTCTCATGTCTTCCTCCTTGACTGTAGGATCATTCAGCTCATTATTTATAAAATACATTTATTTTAACTTAAAATATCATAGATGGGAATCTCTTTTACCAAGGTAGGTCATCCAGGACAAATTAATTCTATGTTATGACAGGAATGAAGTGCATGTACCGTTAACTCCGCATGAGGCACTCTGGCTCTATAAGCTTCACGTAGAGTGTAATTTCCCATCATTTTCCTTGTCCTCTGATGTTGCAGATAATGACTCCATTTCTGACCGCAAAACTTGCTGGACAGTATGTTGCGGTTGATGCAGCTGGACTCCTGCTTTCAACTCTTCAGGTTACTTCTCTCGCTCTCAACCTTTGTATTTGCATGGTTATGATACCGCTCTCTAGCACTCGCATAAAACTAGGAAATGCAGGTAGTCCTTCTTCCTGTCCTGGCTGGTGCATTTCTTAACCAGTATTTCCAGAGTTTGGTTAAGTTAGTTTCCCCCTTGATGCCACCTCTTGCTGTGGCAACTGTGGCTGTATTATGTGGAAATGCAATTGCACAGAGCGCTTCGGCAATTCTTGTGTCCGGCCGACAAGTTCTGCTTGCAGTGTCTCTTCTTCATGTATCTGGATTTTTCTTTGGCTATATACTCTCTAGAATGCTTCGGCTGGATGTCGCATCAGCAAGGACTATCTCGATCGAGGTGGGCATGCAGGTATACCATCTCATTCTCGAAGCTTAATATAAAAGCTAGAGCACTCCACTTGCATTGCCTTCCATTCTAGTATGCCTGGTTGTACCTGTATCCTAGACCTTCCAGTATATAATCTTTTATATGCATTTGGCTTTCCGATTCTAAAGGATCAATTTCTCCTAGAGTACGTGCTTGAATATGACTACAAATATTTATCGAACTGTTTTGTTTTGTTTTATCCTTTTCTTTTTTCAGAACTCGGTGCTGGGAGTAGTTCTGGCCACTCAACATTTTGGGAACCCGCTGACGGCAGTGCCATGTGCAGTCTCAAGTGTATGTCATTCGATTTTCGGTAGCGTCTTGGCAGGAATCTGGAGACGCACTTTGCCCTCTCAAAAGCTTGAGTAGAAGTTTATTGCTTTAATGTCTGTAGACCTTTATTCTAGACTTTCAGCTTCTCTTCTCCAGTGCTGGCGTTGAGACCAAATGTATGGGAATTGGGATGCGATCAGATTTAGCTCTTGTGGCATAATGGGTAAAAGATATTGCATAGAAGCATGCTCATTAGTCAACTAGAACGCAGAAAAAAATGTATGGGAAGTGCAAATGTCGTGAGTTACTCTTTCTGAAGATTTGCCTTGCGTCAGTTCAAACACTTCGAACACTTCGCCAACTACGTTTTGTGATGATCAAGTGATAGAAGGAGATAACAACTTCTAGGGTGAAGTAGTTACAGTGAGCAAAATTGAAGATGCTTAAGCGATCCGATCAAGGAGACGTATAGTCTTTCCTGACTAGATTGATCTTGGCGCTTCCTACACCAAAAGGAGCCCGTAGTCACGGGTTACACACTTCCTGTCGCCTTTCTCACGAAGATGCCCGGTTTCATTTCCAGGTTGCTTTCTGCACATAATCAGATTCGGATGATGCTTGGCCATGCTGTTGCTAACTTGCTGTCTCCTAACGCGGCTTAGCTCCAAATTTGTCTTTCAAGCTGTATATAAAATAGCAACGAAAAGATGAAGTCGGGCCTCCCTCTTTACTAAACAACCAATGGTAAGTTAAGCAATTTATAACAGAACTGAATAAATTGGAAGGAAAATTTATTGAATATTGAAAGTGTTTGTGAAGAAAATTGAAGATTGTGAGAGTTTTCTCCCTATTTTACTCCAAGTCATCATCCACCCATAGCTTAGAGGCTCGTGAAGCAGAGTCTTGATGTTTTCCAGAGGAGAATGAACCTTTTAACAAGCAACAAACGATTAATTACTACGAGCTATGCTTGATCACTTCACGGTTTTTGATGTATTTTTAAGATAATCATACTTCCCTCGCCATGGCGGTACATCAATGAATGCCCGGTAGAGCTTAAGTAAATTTGTGGAGAGAACTTGGGAAAATTCCAATTAAGGACCCCAAATGAGGTCAAATTCTCAAATAAGGACCCAAAGTGAACATTGTGTCAAATAAGGACTCGAAGTGCCCAAACAGTCTCAAATAAGGACCCGAAGTGCCCAAAAAGTCTCAAATAAGGACCTGGGTCCCCGGCCGGCCAAAATACCTGCCGGCCGGCGAGAAAGTTACTGTTTTGACACCGGAACAGTAACTTTTTCATTTTTTTTATTAATTTCTTTATGTTTTTCCTTTTCTATTTTTTTCTTTTCCTTTTCCTTTTCTTTTTTTTTTTGTTATCTTCCTCCGCCGGCCATAGCTGAGGCCGGTGGAGGTCGCCGGCCATAGTCGGGGCCGATGGAGGTCGCCAGCCTCAAGCGAGGCTGCCTTTGCCTGCGTTGGGCGAGGGCCGCTCTCGCCGGCGTCGGGCGAGGGCCGCTCTCGCCGGCGTCGGGCGAGGGCCGCCCTCGCCGGCATTGGGCGAGGGCCGAACGAGGCTGGCCTCGCCAGATCTGGCGAGGGCTTGGCCCCGCCGGCCGCTGGCGAGGGCCGCCCTCGCCCGACGCCGGCGAGGGCCGCCCTCGCCCGACGCCGGCGGAGGAAGAGAAGGAAAAAAAAAAGAAAAGGAAAAGAAAAAAAAACAGAAAAGAAAAAACATAAAGAAATTAATAAAAAAATGAAAAAAGTTACTGTTCCGGTGCCGGAACAGTAACTTTCTCGCTTGCCGGCCGGGAACCCAAGTCCTTATTTGAGACTTTTTGGGCACTTCGGGTCCTTATTTGAGACTGATTGGGCACTTCAGGCCCTTAGTTGACACAATGTTCACTTTTGGTCTTTAGTTGAGAATTTGACCTCCACTTGGAGTCCTTAATTAGAATTTTCCTAGAGAACTTTTCACTATTTACACGCACCACAAAAAAATTGCAAACCATTTATCATCTACAAGTCATATAGATCAAACTCATCCGAACCATTAATCACCGGGTGCTCGTACACGATCGACGGTTCAAATGCACTCGATTTACGGCACTGTGATATCGACCCAAGCCAAACCAGTAAAAAGAAAATCAATAAAATATCGATGATCGAAAGGGTTGAGGACAAGTTCATGACCCGCGCCTCATCTGGGATTTTTAGCAAATCAGGTTTCGAAATTTCACCGCGCGTTGGCCTGGCCGGCTGCAAATGCGAAATTTTCCGCGCAAGTTTCAGCTCCTCCCGCCGAATTCGAAACCGAAATACAAAACGAAAGAGCGAAAGAGAGAAGAAAAGGAGGGAGCTCTGGTTGTTCTCTTCCTCTGTCCGTCTCCCTCTCTCGCGTATTCATCTCTCTCTCTGTTCCCGCCTCCACCATTTTCGCTCCCCCTTCAAAACTCAAAACCCCCCAAAACTCAACTCCCTTCCAACTTCAATATCTCTCTCTCGCACAATTTGTCAAGAAGGAGGAGGAGGAACAGCTACAGCTACAGCCGCTGCTGCTTCCGTTTGCGAGCCTGCGAGCGATGAACTACCAGGGCTTGCCTCCTCTGAAACGGTTCACTCTCCTGCGACAGAGGCAGAACCAAGAGAACGCGGACCCTGCGTCGAGCTCTCTCCCGCTTCCCGCAAAGAAGCGCAAGGAGTCCCGCCACCTGGCCCCGCTTTCTCCGGATCTCGCGGCCCGCGCCACCACCTACTGCTTGCCCACGAAGAAGAGGGTGTGGGCTCTGGACCCGGATCTGAAGCCCCTTTTGCCTCTCGACCTCAATGCCGAGTACAAGCCTTGTTCTCTCGAAGTCGGGTCCGAAGCAGAGAAGGAGAGAGCTTCCCAAGCCAAGAAAATCAGTGAAGAAGACGGGGAAGAGGAACAGCCTTCGGTTTTGGATCCTAGCGCTCATGAAGCAGTGGCAATCGGCGACCCAGAAGATCAAGTGGAGACAAACGTGGAAGAAGAAGAAGAGAGAGATGGTAGTGGCAACGAGGAGGAGGAGGACGGGATCGTCTGTGCTATTTGTCAAAGTACTGACGGAGACCCGGAAGACCCGATCGTGTTCTGCGACGGCTGCGATCTGATGGCGCACACCACTTGCTATGGGAATCCTCTCGCGAAGGGTGTTCCGGAAGGCGACTGGTTCTGCAATCAATGCTTGGTTTCTAATGCCTCTGAAAACAGAGTCGAGTCCTTCTCTTGTTGTTTGTGTCCAAACAGTGGAGGTGCTTTGAAGTCCACCGTTGACGGATCGTGGGCTCATGTTGTTTGCGCACTGCTTGTCCCTGAGGTCTTCTTCGAGGACCCAGAAGGGAGAGATTCAATCAACTGTTCTAAGGTTCCGAAGAAGAGGTGGGAGAAGAAGTGCTATGTTTGCCAAGACACGAATGGGTGTGCCGTTGATTGCTCCGAGCCTAAATGCCCTTTGGCTTTTCACGTCACTTGTGGGTTGAGTCAGGATCTTTGCATTGAGTACCGCGAAGGGAAGAGGAATACTGCCATCGTTGCTGGTTTTTGCAAGAACCACACCGAATTGTGGAAAAAGGTACAATTTCTCTTTTGTTTCCCCTAAAGTTATCTGATTTATCTACACGCGAGGAGGGTGTCCAAATTCAAGGAACCTAATTCCTTGATTTGTTTGTATTGGATGCTTTTATTTCTCGTGGATGAGTTCACAAGTCCTGTTGCTTTATTGTTTTCTGCAGCAAGAACGGACAGGAAAGTTCAAGATTGTAGCCAGGGAAGAGCAGCGGTAGCCGGACCTGGAGCGGTCAAGCTAGATGTTGTGGCAACATTGATAGTCTTGCTTTGCGAATTGGCGAAATGAGATTTTCAGTACTGGAAAAGTTAGTTTGTAGTTTTGTAGGTTCTGTTATGTGTTTGAATCCTTAATCTCAGTAGTCTAATGCTTTTTTTTTGGTCAGAAGTCTAACGCTTAAATAACTGGTAAATGAGTGTAATCCTTTGCTCAGTGTTTCTTGTTGTCAAGCTAATTTGAATGAAATTTCTTTCTTCTGCAATCACCTTACACTTCAGATGCATTTATCCTACGAAAGTATGTATTCAAATTCTGTATATGCTTTTTTTCATTTCTCAGCAACCCATGATTTTGATTATGAGGTAGTTATTCTATATATGTTGACAATGAGTCGGTACCTGACTGAAAAGCTGAAGTCATGTTGCACTCTTGAATGAGCCCTATCATCTAAAAGCAATCTTGAGTCGGTACTCATTTTATATGCCGACACCTGACTGAAAAGTTGAAGTCATGTTGCACTCCTGGATGAGTGCTATTATCTAAAAGCAATCTTAAGTCAAGTTGTTCTTCTAGAATAAGCATTAAGCAGGATATAAAATGCAACCAGTTCTTGATTAGAAGCAGGGGATACGCCCCCCTGGTGACAAATATGGTCTCCGTTCATTGACGATTCTTTTACTGACAAACCACTTTTGAGCTGCTTGCAACGTGATTTCTTTTATGATCAAGTTTAGTGTTCCGTGAGGCATCTCATTTTAAAAGAAGTAACCTGTTTGTGCTTGAGGCGTTGGCCCGGATGCTCACCATGAAGAGTTCCCGATAAGAGGATCCCCTATTTAATACTACCAAATTAGAATTACCCGAAAATCTTTTGAAGGCGTATCGACTTCTTGTTCTTGGCTGTTGATTGTAGACTGTATATCACCAAGTTAATCCAATCGTGCGAAAAAAAAGAAAGACACTTGACGGTGTGACAATGTGCAGAAACCAACGAAAGCTACCAGTCTTCTGTCTCTCCGTCATTGGCCCTATGTCAACGTCAATCTCACTCTGGTCACATAAATTTTTCTCTCGAAAAGCAAAACAGTGACACTTTGAATAATTTGCATTACTTTTTCGCAAGGATTGTGCAATGATGCTTATCCGTAGGTTTTCCTTTTCTCTTGCTTTGCTGCTTTTGAAAGATCACATTGGACCAAGAAAATCCTCGACCACGTATGTGAACACCCCCCTTCAACCAGATATTGTCGGATCTTTGCTTAATTGCGAATGCGGAAGATGCTCAGTACGAAAAAAAAAAAGCAAAAGTCATGTTCTCACTTTTGGTCTTGTCCATCACTTGACAGTCATTATGCTATAATTGGTCAACGTAAATAGTGCATTTTGTCTCCTCTTTTTGAACGCCTTTCGTTAAACTCACCACACCACCGAATACCTGCTCACTGTTCAATCAGTGTCCAGGGTTTCAGTCAAAGAGGTCCATCAGGTACAGTCAAGCGTAAAGCTTAGACCACGGTGTGAGTTCATTTATGTAGTAATGAGTTGGGCAGAATTCGACGTCGCGGAATGGTAAAGCAGTGGTTTTAGATTATGAAGAACACAAAAGGAACATAGAGCCAGAAAAGCGGCTAACTCTACCAGTAAAATTCTTGCAGATCCGGATTTTGTTGAATTTGCTAGCAGACATTTCGCGGGCAAACTATGAGCATTCTTTTATTTACATCGTCCTTGAATTGAATGAGGAAAAGAAAGACGATGACAGACTTCATCGTAGCCGAGGCCTTTTCATCTTCTGTTTTGGGAAGGAATTGCCGATGGGATTAGGCCCTGAATGTACTTCATGCAACACTTTCCTCTGAACTTGATCATCATCATCATCAATATCATCATCACTGTTGTTGTTGGTGTTATCTCTGACAGATGTCTGCATTGATTGAGGAATCAACTTGCGATGAAAGAAACCTTCTTGGAATTGATTTGAAAGAGGTGTACTTGCTTCAACCCGAGACTCCATCAACAAGTCTTCAGCAGTCTCTGCATCTGATCGGTAGATATATTCATCTTGCAGATAACTACTGTCTACAATGGGCTTGCACACGCACACGACTGCACACAAATACATGCAGAGAGAGAGAGAGAGAGAGTACCTGGAAAGGTTGCTTCGGCAAGGCTGAAGTGGAGGAAGAAACAGGAGATACAATAGATGATAAGAAGAGAAGAAAGTTTCATGACTCGAGTTTCATGAGGATGAGACGGTGCAAGTTCTGATAGAGATTATGTTAAGGAGCGGTGAGGTTTGTGTAAAAAGAGAGTGATTACTGGAGGAGGAGATCCAAGCGACACAGGTCATATTGTTTGCGGGAGATGGCAACAAAAGGAGATTGTCTTCTTGTGGTGGGAGCGTTGGACAAATAGGGCTAATGAGCCTTTTCAAATTACGAGTCCTCGACTTTTAAGTACTTTTCTCCCTTGCACCCCTCATCCATGGACCCTCATATTTACATCCAGAAAGCCGTATGCTTTGGAATAACCATGTCGCTTAGTAGTTGGTAAGTTGCGTGTGTATGAGAGAGAGAGAGGTGACTGAACTTTCAATTCCGAGGGGTTATATGGCATTTAGACTTTCAAGCCCTTGGAAACGTTGATGACACTCATCGCTGAAATAAAGCTCAGAATACAGACATTGAGACATTAAAATTCAGCAACATTTAGCTTTCAGATGCAAAGTCAACAATATAAATAATGTTCATTTTAGCAAGCAGCGAACCATTTAGTTTCTGTACAGTAACAGTGCTTAGATACCCCTGTACTTCCAGCACAGTCAAAAGTGGGCATGCAATCTTTCTTTTATCTCCAGAAAATCTTGAGAAGAAAAACCCTGCCATCATTCCTGGAAAAATTAGTGTCGGTTTGCTCCTCGTCAGCTCCTTAGAAAAAAACACTTTGATATTGTTCATTGCATTACATCGTTAAGACTGTCTAACGTTCAAAATCTTCAGAGAGTCTGCAGAAGATCTGAAACTGATTCTCTAACTGGCATGCTAGGAATGGCGCCCTTCGCTTGGACACAGAGAGAAGCTGCTGCCGCTGCAACAATTGCAGGAACTATCATTTCGAGTTAAACGTTTCTATGAGAAGGATCTCAACTAAAACAAAAGCATCATGCTGCATACCGGCAAATCTGAGGCACTCTGCTTTCGATTTGCCCTCGACATGAGCCACAGCAAAAGCAGCAGTAAACGTGTCACCAGCTCCGGTCGTGTCGAGGACCTTCTTTGCTTTTATGATGGGTTGCTTGATTGGGTCTTCCCCTTCTATGAACAAAGCAGAGCCTTTGTCCCCAAGTTTTAGTAATACTTGCTTAATTCCCTGAAAGTAGATGAGCACAATTTGTCACGTGTGATGCCTTCGCCGAAATGCGCTGTAATCTTATTATGATAAGAGATATAATCACATGTGCCAATTTAGGGTGCAGCTGCAGTAGCAAGCAAGTATAAACTCAGTACATCATCTAGCCACACAAGTAAAACGTAGAGAATATTATTTTGACCTAAAACCAAACAGTCAATTAACATTCTGCATGATCACCTTGGGCAATGAAACTCTACATTTCCTTCAATGAATTAGGAGTACATGCAATGACGGCACCAATTCCCAAATCATAAAAATTGTTTTGAATGTGCTAGAATCTCACCATTTCGTGAAACTTCGCTACGGCTTGGCATATTTGTTCAAAATTTTCTGTGGGCATTCCAGTTAGGCGAGCGAGCTCAGTTTCATTTGGGCTAAATATGTCAACAGAGCTCAAAAGTTCATGTGGAATTGGTGTATCCATTCCCCCAGCATCCAAAATGACTGGAACACCTGCACTCCTTGCAGCCTTAAGATACGTGACATTCATTATAAGGTGGTGCAAAAAAAAAAATTTATTAGCAAACCAGGTCAAATATGGGCACAAGCAAACAGATTGGGAGAAAAAAAGGTAACAAAAAATCTTTCCCTTTTTTACAGGAAAACCTAACAGCATAGATACACCACCAGCAACTTGCAAAAACGCCAAATGCCAGGGAAAGGGAACAAAGACAATCTCCTCAAATATAGGCCTAGAACACCCAAAAGGTACCATGCTCATGGAGGTTAGAACTTGAAGGCAATAGTAATAACACCATTGAGATGAAAATTTACTTTCCACACTATGTAGAAGCAAATTATGATAAAGTGAAAAAGGGTGTAGTAGAGTAACTAATTTAGATACTAGTTTCTCAACTGAGGAGGCGGTATAACACTTAGCCACTGCCTAAACTACAATAGAGAGCCACTTTATCTACTAAAGTCATTCATATATGTGAAAGATACCGAGTCTTCTGTCAATCATGGATATCATAGCCTCAACAACATATGTAATCTGATAAAGCACCTCCGCTTGTGCCACTGCCTAAAAGTATAGCACTTGAGATGAAAACTGTAATGCTGCCAACAACTTGATTGATAAACCCAACATGGTAATCAAGCTCAATAGAAGATGCACATCAAAAATGTATCCCTGAAAGCAACCAACTGAATGGTATCGTTAGGGATCTCACACGCACGCTCCTAGTCATTGACAAAAATGCAGAGAACTCGCAATCCAAGCAAGCTTCAATTATCCATCAGACACTACTGGCTGATGCTGTTCCTTTTCTTTCAAAAACTGCAACGACCCCCAATAAAGCTTCTTCGCTACTCTCTCTCTTTATCACAATTCACAGATTCATACTAATCCCACTCCCAAATCAGGAAAACAGAGATACCATTAATTCACCCTACAGAGAGCACCGACATGCCACAAGCATTTGAAATTCAGAAAAAAAATCCAAAAGAAGCATTTCCAAAACGAAAAAACAAATAACCTTGGCAACTTGATCGTTGACAAAATCAGGAATTTCCCTCTGAAGCAAAACAATCCCAGCATTCTTCACGAGCTCCAAGTCCTCATTAGGCAAAACCTCAGGCCAAGAGCGCATGTTAGTACCACCGACGATGATGATCGAGTTCTGACCATCAGACTGCAGCATCACCACCGCATGCCCAGTGGGGGTCCCACTCACAGTGTTAAGATGATCAAGTTTGACCCCACTATCCTCAAGTGCCTGAGAAACCAACTTCCCGTGAGCATCTTCACCAACCTGGCCCAAGAAATAAGTGGGATAACGCAATTTGCCGCCGCAAGCGGCTTGGTTCGCGCCCTTGCCGCCGGCTAGAGTCTGACCGGAGGTGGCCGAGATCGTCTCTCCCTCTTTCGGCAGCCGCTCGATCTCGACATATATGTCGGCGTTCGCCGATCCGACGACCACCAACGGCGGCGGGTCAAAGTTGGGATTTTGAGAGATGGGTGTTGGTGGGTTTTTCGAGGGGTTTATGGAGAAGGAAGGAAATGGTGGATGAGCTTGACGGTGATTCACAGGGTTCTTGGCGTTGAAAAGAAATGGTTTGGCGTTGGTTTTAGGACGTTGTGGTGTGATCTGGGAGTTTCGGAAGGCGGGGTTCCAATGGTTTGATGGTGAAAATGCCGTCGTTCTCATCTCTGTTGAATCAGGAAAACTTTGCCCGATGTGGAGAGTTTCTGATGAAATTCAGGTTTGGAATTCGTGTAATTTGGTGGAACAAGAACGTGAATCAGTTCGCTTCGACAGAGCGATTGACTTCACAAGTGGGAGCTGGTGATGACTGATCAGTCCCGGTGGAGCTGCAGCTGATCATTTGGACCTTCTTCTTCTTCTCAGGCCCAAGAGGAACCGGGCCTCTCCATGGAAGAAAGAAACTACCTCTAGCCCAAAAAATGGCCTGAGGGATTTTGCTTATTCAGTTCCTCCTTCTGCATGAGAATCAATCAGAGTTCATATGTCGCGCATTCGATAACCGGTCAAACAGTAACTATTTTTATTTTCAGAATCAGTTTTGGCACAGAAATCTGTTTGGTAAATTTTCTGTTCCTGAACACAAATTTGCAAAAATTTATTTTCAGAATCAGTTTTGGAACAGAATCAAAAAGTAAAAAAAAGTTATTTCTTGATTCTGAGAACAAGAATAAAAAATGGAAAAGAATTTTTTTTTCTTCTTCTTGGTCTTCTTCTTCTTCTTCTTTCTGGCCTGTGGTTGGTCGCCGGCCACCAGTGACTGGCCACAGGCCAGGGCCGGCGAGGATGTCACAACTCTCATCGGATTTGGCATGGGTGACCCTCGCTGCTGCCCTCGCAAGATCCGGTGAGGGTGGCTCGCGGCCCGGGCGAGGGCCACCCTCACTGGATTTGGCGAGGGCGACCCTCACCCAAGCTGCTAAGGGTGCTAGGCCGCTAACTACCCTTGCTGGATCTGGCGAGGGTGGCAGCGAGGGTCAAGCCCTGTGGCCAGAGCCGGCACCAACGACCTAGCCATGGCAAAGAAAGGGGAAGAAGAAAAGAAAAAAATAAATAAACATTAAAAATTTTAAAATATTATTAATAAAAAGAAATTTTGTGCAGTTACCAAACGCATTTCTGTTCTTTTTCTATTCTAAAAATATAAATTTTTAACAGTTACCAAACGTCCTTAAATGCTTAGAAATTGTTCTCGGGTATGGAATAAAGGAAAAATCATTTCTGAACAGAAATTATTTCCAGGAATAGAATAGTTGTCAAACGCACCCCTAATGTACTCATAACTTCAAATATTTTTCATTCTATGTGTAGTATATTTTCTGACGAAATGTAATCCCTTAATGTCTAATATGAATCAAACTCAAATTATACTTATTAATTCTGTTTATATTTTCAATAACGGTCAGCCGTCTATTGAATCACACCTCTTCAATTCATCGTTGCCTTCCAAGAACATGATTATCATTGTTATTAACTGCCGTATCTGGCTTTTGTTCCAAATACTTGATTATTTACATTCGGTAACTCTACAATGGAAGAGATAGCTAGTCATTCTAGCTTTTAAATTGTCCTTGTCACGCTTTAGCTCTCTTATCCGATCGATTTTGACATCGTTGTGCATGCAATTGTTATCGTGATAGAAGATGCTGTCAGTATGCACAATTATTTTGGACAGGACAGACATGATTTTAATTATTTTTACCTTTTTCCTTAAACTGTTGGCAATTGACATAGTACGCTTTACAAATTCAGCTCATCTCTATCCATCCTACAGAGTTGTATGTTAGTGTCATATCTAAGTAGGTTCCTCCTTCCTTCAACCTTTGGCTTCAGAGATTTTTCACGTTCCTGCTTTCAAATCTATCGATGCCGATTGCAAATTCTTCCCCTTCTGTTATGGGTACGTCGCTGAATTAAGTGCCGATGTTTGTCTCCTGCGTTTGCGAAAATGAAGGATTTTTAAATTCGACATTAGGACATGACATGCAACTAGGAACTTAAAGCTGGAAAGATCCTTACACAAAATGCGGGGCGAGAACCGTACTGCCGGGGCTATAACAGTACAGACAAAGTCATTTTCCTAGACAATTAAGACCAAAAATACCAGGACGGAAGGACCATCTGATCCGGTCATCACATTTTATCTGTTTGCTTTTTCCCTCGGTTAATGATACGCTCTTATTACGCATGTTATTCACATTCTCCTACTTTGCTAACTCGATATAAATCCTCTCAGGACACCGGCTATTATAGCCGTTGGGTCGCCCAGGATGGCCGAGACAACAAGCTGGACGGCTCCACCAGCCATCTGAAGGTACTTCTTCATATTATCACCTTTTGCCCTCGGATTACTCCTTGACGTGCCACTGAGGCTTGGGATCTTGGTGTGCAGCTCTCGAACCTTGTTCTTGTCCACGTTGAAGTAGGACGCCAACCAGCTCTCGACAAGCAACTTCTTGACACACGACACATGCAGATTGTACGTCTTTGACTGGGACTTGTAAGCCCAGCCTGGCCCGGAGCCCTTGCCTCCACAATGAAGGCACGGGCCGGAGATGCTTTTAGACAGGTAGAGGACGTTGTTCCCGTCGTCCAGGACTTGGGGGAGATTCACGCAGCAAGGGTGGAGATCTAAATCACGGTACATGCAGTGGTACACGAATCCTAGGATGTCCGTCCCGCATGCGTCGCACACTCTCAAGTTGCGGTCGGGGGGTTGGTAGTGGAAATTAAATGTGCATTTCTTGTAGAAGGGGTGCGTTACGGTCGGCTGCACTGCGCCACACACCTTGTGGAGCTCATACTTGCACAACTGGCACTTGTACCTGAGCCCGATCCCAGCTTCTTTGCAGCCGTGGCAGTCAAACGGGACCTCCGAGTATTCCAGCTTGAGCTTATGGTTCGGTAGTGAGTGGGCAGGGTGAGATATCTCTCTGTCAATCTTCATTGGTATTCATTCAACCTTGTTTTGCGTTCCCTTGCTTAGGAGAGTTTGTTCAATGGTGTTGATGAAGACGGAGGACCCATGGACGGGTCCTATATATTGAGAAATTCTGAGATTGATGGGACTAAGAAAGAAGGTTCCATTTGTCCTCGAAGTGGCCAAAAGAAAAAAGCAACTTATGAAGCATCTGCTTTGATCTGATCCATTTGAGATCTTTTGCTTTTGGAATGATCCCGAGTGGAAGAAATGTTGCTCCTGTTCACGCAATTATTGATAAAGTCTAATAGGTTGAGTGAGGAATCATGCAAAAGTAAGCAGTTCCTGGATTCTATTGTCTAAAGGAAGGATGCGACAGTGAAGAATGAGATTCATCTTGGATTTTTATGTGGGCTCTCTGTAGAATTTTTCCCATTTACGAGTCATGGATGTTTGAAGAGGGACAATGTGTTTCAAGATTTGAGATTCTAAGAGGTGCGTTTCTGGCTCATGGAAGAATTATTACTACAATAAAAGACTTGACACTTTAGAGGGAATTATCATGATCTGCTTTCCAGTCTCTAGTCATTCGGTTGCCCTTTCTTTTTGGGGGTAATGACTCATTCAGTGCCCGAATTTTTAACCGTTTTACAATAAATAGCCAATCTTGGTTCAATCAAATACCTCAATTTTTTTGATGTGGATCAATTTGAGACTTCCATTAAAATTGCAGACAACAAATGCCACATTGGACGCTAACACTGATAAATAGCCTTAACTATCCATGTTAGCGTCCGGTATGATCACTTGAATGATGCCACGTCAATAGGGACATGTGGTCCCACCCCCAATACTTCGTACGCAAGGTATGCCTATGTCAATAATTGGGCTTGACCTTTGCCCAGTAATTGAGCAACGTCAATTAAGGACGCGTTTATTTTACGAAAAATGTAATATTTTTAAAAATTATTTTTCAAAAAATTATTTTGTAGAAAAATAATTAGTTTTCCTTTATTTAGTGATACGTGATTGAAAATATTTTCTGGTGTTTAGATCTCATTTGGAAAATGATTTCAATCCCATGATTTTATCTCAGACAAAAAAAAATTTGAATTTTTAAAATTTTATTTTTAAAAATAAAAATTAAAAATTAAAAAGAAAGAAAAGAATAAAATATTAAAAAAGTAAAGGGAAACAATTCTGGAAAGTGTTTTTACTTTCTTATATTAAGAAATCTACTCTCCTAATTTTATACATGAATGTTTTCTTTAACCGGATAATGTTTTCGGTTGACTAATCATTTTCGGCGAACCAAATGAGTAAGAGTATGAAAAATGGATTCCTAGAAAACACTTTCCCTGAAACAAACGGACAGTAAATCACATGACATTATCCTTTCCTTTTGTCTTACTTATGACTTAGGTATCCAAATTGGAAATCAATGGGAAGAAGCATGTAAATTATAGAACACCCGTCGAGGATCAATCTGGATTGTTCTGTTTGGGCCGTAGAGGTGAAGAAAAGAATAATAAGTCACCTTTGATTGAAAAGGAGAGTCTCCAAAACGTCTAATGAATTCTCTTTTTGATGGCCCGCCTACGAATCAAATGCGTATGTGGTACACAGAAGAGACACCTAACCAATGCATATGGCCTTGAGGAGGAGATTCTTCCTGCTCAAAAGACCTTTACAAGTTCCCCACTTACACTTCCAAAAGTTGAATATTGAAATGTCAACATAGGACAACATAATGGAAAAGAACGAGTTCATTGAGAATTTGTCGAGTGAGTTTGCTGAATGAAGTATGGATAGATGAAGATGAATATAACAACATATTCGTACTTACCCAAGAGTTCTCTGAGATAGTTTGATAATGAAATTTGAACTGAATTATGAATCTTTATCTCATCTGGGATTTGGATCAATACAATAATCAGAGGTTGTGACTCTTTAGAACTCTCTTGCTGGGCATGGTGCTCGATTTTTCTGCTGCATAAGTTGTGGCACACGTAACATTGCTCCGTACAATGTCTCTTGGGCTATATTGAGATGAAAATCAGTGGTCATTTAGTTATAAGAAGGGCTTGTTGGCCACGAAAATGGCACGTCCAGGATCACCATAATCAGAAATCGAAACACGATAATGGAGAAATTGTCGATTCGCGTACCTGGTTTGGAATCCATCGAACTTGACGCGGAATTTGCGACGGTTTCCGAACACGAACTCAAGTTCTTCTCCCCTATACCCTACGTTAGAACACTGGCCTAATGAGATTACCACTCACAAGAAGAAAGTTCTCTCTAAATCCGTATGTGAGTCAAATTGTGCATCATCAGGTTAGGGGAGGGATTTGAGCTCTATTTATAGAGTCTTCGACCACGGGCTCTCTCATTACGGGCCGGGCCGTACTCGGCTCATACCAGCCAGCCCCATATTAGACTGATTAAGAATCCATATATCTTACCTTTATTAGACCAAACTAATTCAGTTAATTTCAATTAATGAAGCCCACATTAGGAAATTCTTACATTCTCCCACTTGGGCGATATTAATTGAAATAGAACTGTGTGCGCACCCTTATATTGGTCTAGAGATTATTCTTAATAGTCAATCCGATCCCATAAAATCTCGAACATCGAATCATGGCGGTAACTGCATGTACTCACGCAGAGCTTTCCATGGTCACGAGTGCTTTCAACTTTACTGATATGGATTCAATATGGTAGTGTGTCAAATAGACAATACCTCAAAATGAGTGATACGTCATGTGTTATCCATTTGGTTAGTCCAAATTCTCTCTCCTTAAGTGTCACAAAACCTAGTGTGTCACCAGAAAATGTCCTTTATGGTTCCAACGAACCTGCATATGTCTTACCTTGATAGTTAACTATACTTTATGTGTAACAAGACATATCATTAAGGCTAATACCAAGAATGCCCCATAGCCTGTACTCAAGATTTACACAATGCTTCGAGATTTTCATCAAATATATGTACTCAACTTGATAAATCTACATTCACAAATACCTCATTGAATGCAAAAGAGTTGATACATATTCAAATATTACAAAATGTAACAAAATCATATACAAACTACATAAGAGCAACATAAAACTAAACAGCTCCCACTAATTAATAGTATCCCATGATACTCCTAAGCCCATGTTCATAACATGTCGATCAAACACACAAAGGCGAAAGTCTTTAGTTAGCGGATCTGCAATCATATCATTTGTTGAAATGTGCTCTACTGTAATGTCATCATCCTGAACTTTTTCCTTTATAGTCAGGTACTTGACCTCCATATGCTTAGACCCCTTGAGACGTCTATTATTGTTAACAAACAACACTGCAAAGTTATTATCACAATACAACTGTATGGGCCTATCCACAAAATCAAATACGGTCAATTCCTTAATGAGGTTTCGGAACCAAATTGCCTGAGTAGAGGCCAAAAAGCATGCTACAAACTCTGCTTGCATGGTAGAAGATGTCATTGATTTCTGTTTCTAACTTTTCCATGATACTGCACCTCTTGCTAACTTAAAAATGTAACCTGTTGTCGACTTCTTTTCATCCTGACAGCCAGCAAAGTCTGAATATGAATACCCAACTAGCTGTAGGTCCTGAACATGTTTGTAAATCAGCATGTAGTCTTTTGTCCTCTTTAAGTACCTCAAAACATTCTTGGTAGCAACTCAATGATCGTGTCTTAGATTTGACTGATATCTGCCTAGAAGTTCTGTTGCAAAAGCAATATCTGGTCTAGTACATACTTGAGCATACATAATACTCCCAAGTGCACTAGCATAAGGTACATTCTTCATTTGGGCTTTCTCAAAATCTGAATGAAGACATTGTGACAGACTCAACTTATCACCCTTACTGACAGAAGCAATTCCTGGCTTGCATTGCTGCATGTTGAATCTTTCTAAGAGACGATCAACATATGCCCTCTGAGATAAACCCAATAGTCGGCGAGAACGATTCCTATGAATCTCAATGCCAAGGACAAAAGACGCCTCACCAAGGTCCTTCATATCAAAGTTCTTTGACAATATCTGCTTTGTCTCATGCAGTAAACCAAGGTCACTGCTTGCAAGCAAAATATCATCTACATAAAGTATAAGGAAGATGAATTTCCTCCCACTAACCTTGCAGTATATACACTGATTTACTTTGTTCTCAACAAAACCAAATGAAGCGACAATACTATGAAACTTCAAGTACCATTGTCTAGAAGTTTGCTTGAGACCATAAATAGACTTTTTTAGTCTACATACAAGCGTACCTGAATCATCTGCCGCAAAGCCTTCGAGTTGCATCATATAGACTTCTTCATTAAGGTCTCCATTGAGAAAGACAGTTTTAACATCAATCTGGTGTAACTCCATATCGAAATGAGCTACCAATGCCATGATCACTCTGAAAGAATCTTTAGAAGAGACTGGAGAAAAAGTTACTTCATAGTCTACTCTTTCTCTTTGAGTGAAACCCTTAGCTACTAGTCTGGCTTTAAACTTCTCAATCTTTCCTTTAGAGTCATTTTTAGTCTTGTACACCCATTTGCAACCAATGGGTCTATGACCTTCAGGTAATTCAATAAGTTCCCAAACTCCATTATGCTTCATAAACTACACTTCATCTCTCATTGCATCCGACCACAGTTCCGACTGAGGACAAGAAACAGCTTCCGCATAAGTCACTGGATCAGCCATAGAACCGATATCGTAGTTTTGCTCTCCTATATAGACTAAGTAGTCCGATGGTATAACTGATCGTCTCTCCCTAATGAATCTCCTTACTGGAGCAGCAACAGCCTCATCCTGTACCCGAGAGCCTTGAGGAACTTCATTAGGAGCTGTCTCGATAACAGGATCTTGAGCCTCAACACGTTCAGTCTGTGGTGTAGAAGTCTCCACAATTATCTGTATGGGAGGAGATAAAGATACAACATTACCCACCATACTATTATCCTCAATAGTCTGTGAGCAGCTACTTTCTTCGGCCACATCAAATTTCAGAAACTTGGCTGTCTGTGATTCCACAATTCTTATGCCTCCATTGGGATTATAGAACCGATATCCCTTCGAATGATCTGGGTAAGATACAAAGTAACACTGAGTGGTTCTGGAGTCCAACTTACTTAATGTTGGATTATATAACTTCACTTCTGCAGGACATCCCCAAACCTTAAGATGGTTTAAGCTAGGCTTACGTCCAGTCCACAACTCAAAAGGAGTCAATGGAATAGCTTTAGTAGGTACACGATTCAGAATGTACAAAGCTATTTTCAAAGCTTCACCCCACAGAAAACTAGGTAAATTTGTCCTACTAATCATACTCCTCACCATTTCCATAAGGGTGTGATTGCGCCTTTCGACTACACCATTTTGCTCAGGACTCCCAGGCATAGTGAGCTAAGCCACTATTCCAGAATCCTCTAAGTATTTGGCAAATGGCCCTTTAAGCTGTCCGGCATCGCCATGCTTACCATAATACTCTCCACCTCGATCAGATCTAACAACCTTTATGACCTTTCCCGACTATTTCTCAACTTTAGTCCGAAAAATCTTAAACTTGTCAAGAGACTCAGACTTTTCTTTAATCGAGTACAGATAGCCATATCGAGAATAGTCATCAATAAATGTAATGAAATAAAAATTTCTACACAAGGTTATCGTATAGGGTCCACTTATATCAGTGTGAATGACCTCCAACAGGTCAGAACTTCGGACTGCAGTTTTCTTCCTTATCTTGGTCATTTTACCTCTACAACAGTCTACGCATGTCTCTAGGTCATTTTTAAGAGCAGGCAGGATGTTAGTCTTTATCAGCCTTTCTACTCTATCTTTAGAGATATGACCAAGCCGTTTATGCCACAATGCATAAGACTGTTCCTTAGGTAGTGGTCTCTTAGAAACAACATTTTCAGCCGTATAAGCGACGTATATGTCATTGGGAGACAAACACAATCTGTACAATCCGTTGGACATATAACAGCACCCAACCTTATTTGAATTAAGAAACAAAGAAATAACATTGTTCTTGATTTCAAAAGAGTAGCCATACATGTCCAAACATGATACAAAAACTAAATTCCGTCTAAAAGAAGGTACATAAAAAGTGTCTTTCAACATTAATCTAAAACTAGAGTCTAAAATCAATATAACATCTCCCACAAACACAACATCGGCTTTCTCATTGTTTTCCACAGTGAGTCTTGACTCATCCTGATTTGGCTTCCTCTGGTCTATGAATCTCTGTATGGTAAACGCAACATGATTAGTTACATCGCTATCGAGCCACTAAGAACTGGATGGTGCTTCTGATAGGTTGGATTCACAAACAAGTGCCAAAGAATCATTACCTGTAGGCTCATGTTTGGACAACCAAGCTTTAAACTTTCCACAGTCCTTCTTAATGTGACCTTTCTTCTTACAAAAGAAGCAGTGGCCACCATCCCTTTTGAAGGATATTTTCTTTGGACCCATATTGTCAGATTGACCGGTAGTGTCATGAGTACCTTTATGAGTATGATTTCTGGACTTCTTATTCTTCCTTTTGTGGGAACTAGAAACATTTAAGGCTAGATACCATTTTTTCCTTCTTAAGTTTCTCTTCCTCTGCCACCACCCTTGTTATCAAGTCATTAACTGACCAAGTCTCATCTTGGGAATTGTAATTTGTCTTTATAATCCCAAAATCAGGTGGAATGGTATTTAGGGCTTGATCCACAATGCAAGCATCAGGAATGAAAACATTAAGAGCTTGAAGCTTTGTCTTTAGGCCTACCATCCTAAGGACATAATCTCTAACCCCAGCAGTACCATCATATTTCATATTGAAGAGATTTTGAAGAAGTATACCAACCTCAGCATTAGATGAAATGCGATTTCTAGCCTCTAATGCTGCCATCATTTCCTTAGCAGTATAGTTAGCTGACAAACCACTTTTCAAGTGTTCTTGAATGGATTTCTTCATTGTCAATAAGCAAATTCGATTACTCTTTTCCCAGGCAGCATAGTCCGTTTTCTCAGCTTCAGTACTGGTGGTCGTGATATCTGCGGGCTTATCCTTTGTAAGAGCAATGTGAACATTCGCCAACTCCATTCCAAATAGAAAATCCTCTTTCCATTTCTTGAAGTTCAACCCAGTAAGGACCTCAATGGAAATGGAATTGCCGTTTACAGAAAAGGTGACTGGAAAATAAACAAACAATACAATCAGCATCATGTGAGTACTTATCTAGAGAGGTACATACATCATCACATAATCAGCTTTGGGCAGAAAATATGACATGCAGTTGTACACTCTCCACATGACAGCGACCATGAAAACATATTCTAATCTCTCGTAAAATCACCACCTTTTGGTGTATGAACCACTAAGATCAGTCATTTCTCAAGCACATGCTATACATGTACCCCTCCATGAATTAATACAAGATCACCTCCTTTGGGAGTATAATCACGTAATAGAACAGGAGACATCCCACCACAATATGAGACCGATATTTCTCAAACCCAGTCAAGTGTGTCACTTTGGCCGTCACAACCCAACTGAATCCTTGAAAATCTCTCATACTATCACATTTACTATATGCATGTAATGCTAGACGTAAAGACAGGGGGCGTATGTCTCTAAAATTACATGTCATGCTAATTATACTATTCCATTCATTGATAGACAATGAATTACACCCTACATAGTCCTTATGTGGTGATATACATGTGAGCTACCATATGTATTTTGAAACCATAGAGAAATACAAGAAAATATGCAAAAATACCCTAAAAATACGCGTATATAGGGTTCTATACATATTTTCACATCTATAAAAGCTTCAAACATGTAAAATAAATACACCACAGTGTAGAAAATCTTGATATGAGCACGTCGGTACCAAGAACGTCCAAAACGGACGTCGGACGCGCTCTCACGCGCCATCGGAAGGCGCGGCGCGTGCGCACGTGTTCAGCTGGTCAAACCGGTCTAAACAGCCGGTCCGACCTATTGACCAATCCAACCGATGGTCAACCGGTCGGACCGGGTCAACAGTCGGGTCAGGATCCGGGTCGGGTCGAGTCAACGACCGGGTCAGGTTAATAGTCGGGTCGGGTCAATGAGTCGGGTCGGGTCAACAGTTAGGTCGGGTCAACGATCGGGTCGGGTTAGGATCCAGGTCAACCGAGTCGGGTCAGGATCCGGGTCAACCGGATCCACGCCCTCGCTGACGTCAGCCTACGGTTACCGGCGGAAGGACACGCCAGTTCGGCACGGCCGTGCGTGGACGTCACGCACCGCCGTGCCTAGGGCGCATGACGGCATGCCCGGCATCCTCCGGCGACGTGCCGCCCACCATTTTTTCTCGTCTCGACTAGTAGATTCTAAATATGTAATCCGATAAAAAATTTCGAAACTGGGCAAAAACCTCTCGGACAAAACGAAAACGGTCATAATCCGCATGTTTCAGTTCTAATCTATGGTAGGCTCTGATACCACATGTTTGCCACGAAAATGGCACGTCCAGGATCACCATAATCAGAAATCGAAACACAATAATGGAGAAATTGTCGATTCGCATACCTGGTTTGAAATCCATCGAACTTGACGCAGAATTTGCGATGGTTTCCGAGCATGAACTCAAGTTTTTCTCCCCTATACCCTTCGTTAGAACACTGGTCTAATGAGATTGCCACTCATAAGAAGAAAGTTCTCTCTAAATCCGTATGTGTGTCAAATTGTGCATCATCAAGTTAGAGGAGGGACTTGAGCGCTATTTATAGAGTCTTCGATCATGGGCTCTCTCATTACGGGCCGAGCCGTACTCGGCCCGTACCAGTCAGCCCCATATTAGACTGATTAAGAATCTATATATCTTACATTTATTAGACCAAACTAATTCAATTAATTTCAATTAATGAAGCCCACATTAGGAAATTCTTACAGGGCTGTCAAAATAATAGAGTTGGAGACGTGATGACAAAATGAGATAAGTTAGATCAATAGGGGAACCACAACCAGCGAAACGTTCACGGAATTCAGGAAGAAGATGCACGGCGCAGTTTAGGGCTCATGCAAGATCCATAGATGTATCCCACCCATACATATATGAACATCTTTTGTGGGCAAAACCTACATGAGCATATAGTTAACCTGAGATCATTTCCGTGCAACTGAGCGAGGATTTAATTAGAATGGGCTTTATGTTTATTACCATGAAAAGGAAACTAAAATCTAAAGGTCACGTTCTAGAGGCGCACTCGTTAACTGCTATCTGATTCTTTTGGTCAAATGGTTTAAATGACTTTCGATTAATGCTGAAAAGGTATAGGATAGAAGGGTCGCCAAAAGATTGCGCTAGTCTTGGCAATTAAGATGCCGTTGCCTTGGCGAAATGATTTTAATCACTCAACTAATCTTTCCATTGCCTAAGCGGCTAATAAACCATTCTGTAAAATTTTAAAATTTTTGATTTTTTGCTTTTTTTTCTCACTTCAAAGATCGTGACTTCCAGATGAACATGTGTTTTGAAGAAAGAGTTCTTTCAGAAATAATTCTCATTTTTTGTCTAGAAATAGAAAGCCTACTTTGTTTTGGTTCTGATTTCTGGTTCAGAATCGGTTCTGGAACAAAAAGTTGTTCCAGAAATAGAAAAATGGAATTGCGTTACCAAATAGATTTCTGGTTCAAAGCTATTTCTAGACATAGAAAACCAGTTCTGGACAGAACCAGAATGATTATCATGCGCTATCTTAATTACTACTTTGCAAACTAGCCATATCAGCCGCTTGCTGTTTCCCCTTTGATTCTAGACTTTTCGCGCGTCCTTTCAAGAAGCAGAAACCACCCCCAGACTCTCTACCTATAGACGAGCTAGATGTTGCCTCACAAACCGCTAACTGTTCGACATTGATTCAAACTCAATGTGACTTAGTCACTATGAGTTTGAGGTGATGTTAGAGATATTTAGAAATTTTCTAGAAATATTTAGGATATTTTCTCTGATTTTCTATATCTGATTTGATTATGCATATTAAATTTGATTTCCTCTATCTAAGTCTATAAATAGGCTTTCTATCTATCGAAGTATATACAATTTTTCACATTTCTCCCTTCCACAATTCTTATATTTAACTCTGTTCGTCTTGGTTTCAGCAAGCACATGAGTGGTTCCAACAATTTATCTAATGCTCGCATCCTCATTGTCTCTTTTTGGGACAGAAACAAGCTGACATTTGATGGATACGCTGGTAAGCATGATACTGTATCAGGCGCTCGGGTTATATGCACCTGGATATACGACGACGATGACAATTCATAAGTCAATCCAGTTGGGAGATATACAAATTCCACCTGGAGTTCAGATTGTGCTTGTGCTCATGATCCACCATAACCAGGAAATGTGGGCCGATGATGCCAATGACTTCAACCCCGAGAGGTTCTTCGAGGGAGTCTCAAAGGCAAGCAAGAACAAGCTCTGCTTTTTCTCTGCTTTTTCCGCTTATGTTGGGGTCCTAGGACTTGCATTGGCCAAACTTAGCACTCCGTGAAGCAATGTTCTCCTGGCCTTGGTTCTGCAGAAGTTCTCAATCCAGCTATCTCCATCTTACAAGCGTGCCCCTAGTCCTTTGTTCACTCCCCAATATGGAGCCCCTTTGATGTTGCCTAGAATCAGATACGATTCGTGGCTCGTATTTGATAGGATTTTACGCTTCTCTTTGCTTCCTCGTGACCATAAGAATGGATTATTCTGTCTTTGCCTTTCTGGACTAGAAAAGTTGCTTCTAATGATATATTGGAGCTGAGTATTGGGAGCACCCGGATCTCGCGAGCACAGCTCGCATCAACAGTTCGATCCGGTGAGTCTCACGTGCAGCCCACTTCATCCAACCGCACACGCGAGTTGGACTCACATGTATTGGATGCAGCTAAGATTCTTCGAAGTTGTTTCATTTTGGAAACTTTTCACTAGTATGCTCTCCTTAGAATGTCCTAGTTAATTGGCTTTTGCACACTCTTTCGGTGGCCCTTTCTCTTCAATTTAGAGCCCTATTCTCTGATGTTTCTTTTGATTGTTTCCACTAGTCTCTTATATTTGGACAGAGTTCCTTCGGTGATGTATTAGTTCCTGTGACTAGTTTGCGTTTTGCGGAACCGAATATATTGGATAAACAGACGAGATTTGAAGACAGCAAATGATACAAGACATGATTTGTTAATCATCTTCATACAAGTAACTGCTGAACTTTCTCAAACATTGAGCTTAATTCCTAACTGAAATTGAGACAATTAAAATGAAAAATGAAATTAAAAATTTAGGTAATGAAACCCATGAAGGAACTCAACTCTAACAATAGAACAAGTCATGAACAACCTCTCGACCGTGTTGATCAATTAGAGATATATATATATATATATATATATATATATATATATATTGCGTTGTTCCGGAGAATAGAAACAAACTGTTCCATCATCTCAGGTAAATGATATCACATACTGCATACGGAAAGAGACATCGTGTCGTGATTAGGGAAAAGAATAATTTTATAACGGTCACGTATTAATATCAGGTGCGTTGCATGGGCACATGACGACGTCTAGAAAGATATAAAAGGAAAGAGATACTGCCGGCTCATATTTCATTTCTATTTTGACCACCTCACGTTAAATGATAATCACAGAACATTCGATGAGTTATCCAAATCGGAATTACTGCATACGAAAAGAGACGCCGTGTCTCGATTAAGGAAAAGAACATTTTTCATAACGGTCACTTATTAACATCACCTACGCTGCAGTTGCATGGGTACGTGTCGACGTCCGAAGAGATATGAAAGGAATGAGATATTGCTAGGTTATGTTTCATTTCTATTTTGACAAAACCACTAGAATTCCAACAAAAAATTATGACACTTTTTTTTTTCATTGGAGCAACGTATGATGAGTCATGAAACCACATTCGATCTTCCGAGACAAATGGGCCTAAAATTGGGTTGTCCTAGATCCAGTCGCAAGCCCGAGACAATAGCTTCGTGCAAATTTGCATGCTTTTCCCCTCAAAAGATTCAGCGCACGAGCTACGGGCGAGACCATTCTTAGGCAAAACAGGACCCAATCCACGCACGCCACGTGCCGGAGTGTCGATGCTTTTGGTCTCTCCGCCGCTCATCCGACGCTCCATGTCGGCCCTTCCCGAGCCCGTGCTCATGCGCGCGAAGTTTCGGAGTTTAACCTCGAAGACAACAAGTCCCAGCCGTTAGTTGACAGTAATCGAAAGGGAAAAAAAAAAAAAGGACTGCTTTGGCTTTGTGACGACTCGAACTGACCCGAAAATCAGTTTTGTGTTCGATTCATTCGTTGGTTGGTATATATAATGTTCACGGAGAGAGAGAGAGAGAGAGGGAGAGCTGTCTCTTGGGTTTTCTTGAAGGATTTTTCAGTTGGCGAGAGCGAAAGGAGTCACCTTTGAGCGCTGGGTTGATCGGAGATGGAGGACGACGAGAGCACGATCGACCTGAGCCTTTACTCTTCGCTCGGTGATTTCAGGCTCGACGTCGAAGCAGAGAAAGAGGGAGGACGAGAACGAGGAGGAGGAGGAGGAGGAGGAGGAGGAGGAGATGGGTCTTTGGTTTTCTGCTTCTGGGTTTATCTCTTGAACTCCACCACCGCTTTCCCTTGTACCATTTTTCGTCAGGTAGAGAAAAGCCGCCGTTTTTCTTCTTCTTCCTCTTTTCCCTTTGCCGTTCGTTGGTTCTTGATACGAGGGACTGTGTTCATTTCTCAATTTTGTGAATTTTCTTGTTTTGAGAGGTTAGGTTGGTATGTGTTTTCTGTTTGGCGGTTGTTTTAGCGATTGATCACTCACCAGTTGGTGGATTTTGTGATTTCGAGGGATACTTTGCGTTGGTTTGGTTCGATCACCGTTGCCGGGCTCTCGGGTTGTGTGTGTCGGTCTGATTACGATAAGTTTGAATCACTATGGAATTTTTCCAAGAGTGTCTTTTAAGGTTCACTGAAGTCTATTGCAGTGTTGTTGATGTTAGATGGTTCAGTAAGTGTCAATGGCTGTTGGTGGAACCAAAGCTCATTTGGTTTTTGTGGATTTGTCTGGGATCAATCCTTTGTAATGGGTCGTGTCTTGTTTTTTTCGTCCGTCACTTTCTTCCTTGGTTTGTAACACTAGGGACTAGTCGAAAACGGTGATTAAGGGATGATTGCCTGCCTTTTTTTTTTGTGTACAATAATCACAAGTAATGTTGCCCGTCGCTTCTCTTTTTAGCTCAAAGTTCTATGGTTAATCAGGTTAAAATTTTTGTTTACACAGGTGAACTCAGATGTCCAGGACGGTTTTCCAATTCTTGTTTTGAATGGAAATAAGAGACTCGTGCTTCTGCCACCGCTTTCTCCACAAAAAGAATCCCCTGATTCTGAGGTTTCTCCTTTTTCTAGTGAAAAATCGTACGCTTCTTCAGATAGTGAGTTTCCATTTGGAAAATGGGTCCATGTTGGCTGTCAGGTATGTATATCAAGTGTCTGGATTACACTGCTTCTTGGGATGAGAAGGTTTTATACACGGGTTTTTAACTGCTTGTTCCTTTCGAGTTGATAGCTGCTGAAATTTTTATGGCTATTGCTGAGCACATTAATGTCTGTCATGAATACCACTTATTGGTCTGAACTGTTGAGCTGAAGCAAGTTGTTACTGAGCATGTAATCTGTCTGTTTTAGCTTTAACCAATCATTTTCATATGTAATTGGACTTGTATGAATGGAACATAATCTTCAAATATATAAAAGTAAGCCGTATTCGATGGAAATTCAAATAGCGCGTAGAACCGCCGCACTTTCATTGTGACTGAAAAGAACAAGTTTTTATAGAGTAAGTATGATTCTATTTATATTCATTGGAGTGGCTGTGTTTATGTAATTACATGCAAGTCTATGTCTCATTGTTGGCCTGACGAAAGAGATAAAGTAGAAGTCTAGATTGCATAAATGGTGCTCAGTTGAAAGTCTTTTGTCAAGCTCATGATGTCTTTGTCTTTCCTAGGTTTCTTATCCTTGGGGCCTTTTTCCCTTTGTAAATTACTCAGATTTCTATCTTCATGGCAGGTCTCAAATGACCTTTTACGGCTGCACATTGACGGGGAAGTGGTGGATGAGAAGTGCCTAAGTGCTTCAAAAGACGGAGAAACTTATCCAAGTCCTTTAAAGAAAATAAGTTTGGTTAGTACCAATGGAACTGATGATGGTATAGAAGGTTATTTGTACAGTCCAAAGGTCTTGCACCCTTCTTCATCCATTGAGGCTCATTATAAGGTACCTTTCGTCAAGTTTGTTGGACCATTTTCATGTGGAAGTGATATCTTTTATGAATATTTTCTTGTAATGCCAGGACTCACCTATACACTTAGCTATCGACAAGTCATCTGCTTCTGACATAGAAGAAGGTAGTGATGGTATCTGGAGTATCATAGGTGGAAAGGTAAGTCGTTATATCTTCCTGATAATCTTATCACTACTACAGTTTTTTTTACAGAATCTAATTGAGTTTCGCATCTAGTATTAAGCATTTGGCGTTGAACTGCCTTGACCAATTTAAATCTTTTTTCTGTGACGTCATGAAGCAATATTTCTATGTTAATAGCTTCTGAGTCTTTTTTTTCTTTTAATAGAAAAACAGTTGGCTCTAAAGCTTTCCTCTTTGGAAAATGTATCAATTTCTGATATGCACAAGTATTTGCAATTTCAACTTTTTGGGTGGTTTCTGGTTGTGCTTCGAAAGCAAGGTTGCGAATTGGAGATTCCCTTTAATTGTCTATCCAAAATAAATTTATATATATGACTGACTGACTGACTGGTTCATAGCTTTCCTTGCTAGTGTGTCTGGAAAATGAGATGGGCAGAGAAAACTTACTCTATGGTGTTTTACATTCAGCATGGTTGTATGAGTCTGTTCTTACTTCTTTGAAAACCAATTAGCTCCTTATTTGTAGTGTTCAATTTGCTCCTTAAAAGTCAGGTGCCATGCTCTAGCTACAGCTTTCTTCCAATATATATTGACAATTGGTTATACTGAATCGCAGGCATCGTGTCGGAGGAACTTTGCATTGGATGTTGTCTTGCTAGATGCCTTTGGCCAGATTGTGAATAAGGAAATGGAGGTTTGCTTCGTCTTGCTTCTCTCTCTCTCTCTCTCTCTCTCTCTCTCTCCAACCCCAACTAAAAACAGCTATCATAATAGAAAAAAAGGAAAAAGGAAAAAAATCATAGATAAGGTGCAGTTAATAATTGACCTTTTTTGTATTTTTTATATGGTAGGTTGTTGCTTCACTTCTGTATGCTAACAGTGGGTCACTGGTGGAGAAAACCAGCGACGATGAAGCCCCTCTTTTGACAATCTACGATGGAATTGAATTTGATTCCTATGAGAAACCTAGCAAATTATTGCATGGGCGTGCTTCTTTTAAGCTCAAGATATCTCAGGTAGATGTCGGTTGTGTGATTTGTATTATGTGATTGATAGCTTGTCATCTGAATTAAAGATTGCATTAGTGGCTTGCGGTTTATTTCCAAATATTCGAGTAGGATTGTATACATGAAAAGTAAATGGCGTGCGGTAATTGATATTAGCGTCGCATTAGTATGTTACGCAACAACAGTATGCTTTGGAGATCGCTTAATTAAATTCATTTATCACTGGCTGGACAGGGTCATCATGTGTGTAGGTTGTAAATTACTGCGGATTAGATGCATCGTTTTTTTTCTTTGGTTGAATATTTTCGTAGACATCATTAGCTATAATGGTTAGATCACCTCTTTAAGGGAAGCTTACAGGAGAACTGAAAGACTTGGACCAATTTTGCCTCTTCCATATAAATACGTTTGGGCATACATAAAGTGGTCGTACTTTATACAGTTGATCAACTTGAATTGATTCCAAAACATTTTCTGAATTCAACTTGTTATTGCTCATAAACAAGATAATAACACTTGCTTAAGAGTAGCTGTAATGACCTATTATTGATTCAAACTTTTATACGTGACATTTCTGCTTGTATGTGTGTTCTTCTCTGCATTAGCATGAAGTACATTTACTAAAGTATTAGTGTGGCAAGTTTAGTGCCTTCTTGGTTTTCTAGTTTGCCCCATTAGGAAAATAGTCTTTGATATGCCATTGCCCCATTTTATGACATTTTTTATTGAAGACAATCATATAGCTTACATGGAAAGAATACTTTCTCATCCCTGGAACTTTTGCTCTTTTTTCCCATTTTCAGCTTTCATCCAAGTGTGATAACAGGTTGTTCCGTGTGAGGTTTAACATACCACAGGCTGAAAATTATCCTTTCTTAGAGGCTTTTTCAAATCCCATCCGATGTATTTCTCGCAACCGCAATGCCAGAACATCCTCTCTGATAATTTGGAAAAGGCCACCATCTGGCATTTTACCAGTTAAGTGTACTTTATCTTCCAAATACGAATCGCCAGAACTCGAGCATAATACTGTACGTGAAGCAAAACCTAGTCCATCATCAAAAAGGGTTAGATTGGGAAAGGGAGATTATTCCTTTCAGCAGCTGGATGACGAATGCAACTCTAACATCCGTAGTGATTTTAAGGTACGGCAGATCATCATTTTACACTGCGGTATCCATCGTGAGATTGTGAGCACGGTACTGCTAATATGATAGGGGAAGCATATTTGGATGTGCTGGTGAGCTATGAGCCCTTTCCAGAAATAGTTCCTCTCATGTACATTGCCAGTCACATGGAAGTTTGCATGCATGCGAATTGTTTTTGTAAATGCATGCTTTATCTTAGGTAAGCCTAAGTCCGGCTAACAATTTCCCATTTCCACCAGAAGAATGGAAACTATAGTATAATTTCCAAAGGTTAGGCAAGTTTTTACCAATTAGTCCTAGTGGATTTCATGTTTCTTAATGTATTTACTAACACTAATGATTAAGAGAAGGACTTATTGGTGGGCCCGCAAGATGCAGTCATGAACCATTAATGGTTGCTATCAATTACCCTGGTTACTGCCTTATGCTACATCTAGATTGTCCCTGCTCATACTCCTTTGCCAGTTCTCATGCTCCTTTGGATTAAAAAATATCTTTATATGCCATATCTGAAGAAAGTGGAATATTTAAGGTTTGTTGGCTGCAACTTATAGAAAGTCGGAAGTAACTCTTTTACCTTTGTCAAATTTGTATTACTTAAAATTTAAAATATTGTGAAAAGTTTCATATGAATATGTGTATTAACATGTATACATTGTGAAACTTCAATGAGTTTAGATTAAAAACTGTCAAAAATGATACGCTGCAAGATTTGAAATAAGTCAACAGTCAAAAGTAAAAGTCACTCCAAACAAACTTTTGCTTGAGGAAAGTACTATTTGTTTTTGCAACTCAGCACTGGAAAAGTGCTACCCATCTTTCGATGTTGTCAACACTATATAATTTTTCAGCTTCTTGTTCTTGATTTCTGAAATTATGTCTTGTGAAGTTCTCTCTTGATCTGAACACAATCTAAATGTTGATCAGGCTAAGGATAGTTTTGGGACAAGCCCAGACGTGATATTGAAGAATTATGAAGCTGCAGAGAAGCGTTCTTCCGATGCTGAATGTACTAAAATGCAAAATTCAAATTCCATGAGTATGCCAAGTGTTGGAAAAGCAGTTTCAGAATCTATCACATTTAGGTACTGCTTAGCAGCCTCACATGAGAGGGCTCTTCTGCTGAAGGAGTTTGCTGTATCTGCTTCAGATGAAGAAGTTTTGGAACTTGCGAATCAGGTCTCCTTGTACACTGGATGCTCCCATCATTGGTAAGTTCCTATCTCTTTAGTCGTTTCCATAGGGATGCTGATAGAGACTATACTTACTATTTTCCCTTATGTGGACGATAGGCTATTTGTCTGAAATGATTGTGTTTGTTAGTGACGGGAGAACGCTTGTCTTCCCAAAGCCAACCACAAGCTGGCTGAGTACTAGTCTTCTCACATGTTCTACTTTCTTGTTGCCAATTGACCAAACATGTTCAAACCTGAAATTGATGTTTCTCATTAATGCATGATACATACTGTGTTCTCTGAGTACTTAATAGTAACGATGCTGCTTATTGCTGGCTAAGTAGTTTCCCCACCTGCCATAGTTTGCTGTCTCCCCTTGTGTCACTACCGCACTTTCAAAAATGTGTACGTGAACCTTGTGTGTCCATAATACTTTTCTTTTTTCAGGAACCAAATTGCAGTTGCAAAGAAATTGATAGAGGAAGGAACAAAATTATGGAGCTTGATTTCACAAAACAACAGCCGTGTTCACTGGGACAGCGCTATCTATGAGATTGAAGAGTACTTTATGAAGATTGCTTCCTGCAATACTAGAACTCTTTCCCAACAGGTTCTCTCTCTCTCTCTCTCTCTCTCTCTCTCTCTCTCTCTCTCTCACTCTCACACACACACACACACACACACCTCGCTCGCGCATACACACATATGAGAAAATTATGTTTAATGGAAGAGGAAGATGATTGGAACCATTTCCTTTCAGCCACTTTTTAAAGTATGTGCTCCTTGTGTCCTGGGGACTTTTTGCTTCTTCATGCAACGACTATAGACTGTAAAGAAGTACATCTATTTATTTCTGAAAGATTGCTTAGATGCACGCGGTCCAAATTTGATGTCTGTTATAGATGATTGAGCCTATAATCTAAGATGAAGGGGTACTTACGTAAAACAAAAGTAAAAAAAGGAAAGCGGCTATTTTTGTACTGATTAAGGAGTAAATTCTTGGAATCAGCAAAAAATGGGAGTAGATTCTTGGAGGTTTTTTGAGATGCCTTGCCAGAAATGCCACATCAACATATAGCTATTGAGTTACTATTACATTGTGAGACAATGGAAAGGAAACATATAGAATTCGTGAAGGGAACAAAATGATATAGAAAGCCATGTCAGTATGAGAAAATAAAACAATCTAGAAAGCCATGCTAGTTCACACGTCACTATCTGACATCGAAGGTAATATTTCCCTTTTGTACATTCATGTGGCCAACCGTGTGTCCAATTATGAAGTACTCTGTGAGTCCACTGTCCCAAATTCAGAGACACAGAAGAGTTGGACAGTGGGGCACATAAGCATTCATTTACTGGTTCAACTTTCATTTTCCTTTGGAATGGAGAGTTGCCTATTTCAGAAATCTGCAGGATGCTAGGTTCTTGATTTTCCTGATTAAATTTGAATGGTGAGGGAAGCTCTCTAATAGAGAATTGGTCCTGAATTTGATGATGTCTTTCTCTCTCTCGTGGCACAGGACTTCGAGCTCCTGAGGAGAATCTCTGGTTGCCAAGATTATTTGATGCAAGAGAATTTTGAGAGGATGTGGTGTTGGTTGTACCCTGTTGCCCTCACTCTGTTGAGAGATTCGGTGAAGGCAATGTGGCATTCTGTGTCCCCTAGATGGATAGAAGGTTTCATAACTAAGGAGGAAGCAGAAACTTCTCTTCGAAGTCCAAAGGGCCATCAAGAACCTGGAACTTTTGTTCTTCGGTTTCCCACATCAAGGAGCTGGCCCCACCCTGATGCAGGTTGCTTGGTTGTGACTTACATGGGCAACGATTACAACCTTCGCCACAAGCTCCTTTCCTTTGACTATATCTGCAGGTTTGTTCCTTTATCTATTTCTTGTTTCATTTTCTGGACGAGTAACATAAACTTACAGTTCTCTTTAACACATTTGCCTATATTTCTATAACAATGCCTAGCACAACTTGTTGCTCAACTTTCAAATTTCCTGTCTTTGTTATTGTTTTCCTTTGATGGCCAAAGAAGTAGTAGGCCACTAGGGGACCTGCTGCTGATGGAGCCTGGACTATCTCGATTGGGAAGGCAAGATTTACTCCACATTAGTCGAGCCTTTCTATACAATAGAAATAGTATTATAAGTGCCACCGCTAATAACACATAAATATCTCCGTCAAATTAATGCAGGGCGTTCCGAAGCGAGTTATCTCCTTGAAGATTTCTGCCAGGGACTTCTGCTCTCTAGGTTATGACAATTCATGCAGCAACAATGTAACCTTGACTTTTGCTGCATTTATCCCCTTTATTACTTTGTACCTTCAATGTCCCGCGTTAGTAAATCTCTTGTTCTTTCATTCTGGTTAGGTAATCATTTGCAGCAGATAGCGCCATTCTAGGAAACTAACATTGCTGAGTTTCTTAGGCAAAGAATAATTGAGAGAAACAATTCCAGAATCCGGTGCTTCAGGGTTATCATTTTACCCTGTCATTCTCTTTTCTTTGTCACATCCTCAGTCAGCTGCATTTCGAAAACTAAATGTGAGGTACACAAATTTGATTTTGCTCGCTCAGTTGATTGGCTGTGAGTTACAAAGATATCTTTTTTCAACTTTTCTAGCCTGCATATCCAGGAGAAGGCTTAAAGTGCAAATTATGGAACCTGCACGTGAAAAGGTTGCGCAAGATCCAGATCGTTAAAGTGCCACACCATCTTTTACGTAGGGAAACTTGACGTTCTCCCTGAGAACAGTAAAAATTCACTCAGTGGAAGAATATGAGTAAAATTTTACATCGGTATAAGGTTAAACTAGTAGAGATTCATTCAGTCAAATGTTCGACTAACATCAGGTCGCATCTCATTCAGCCGCCATGCCAGGGGGTCACGGTTGTGGAACAGTGTGAGCTTTGAGTAAATACATTCTATATTGGCCTACGTTGGAGTAAGATTGAGCGTACGCAAGTAGAACCCAATACTTTCATAACAGTAAGTTGAGCACGTAGTGATGCGTAAAAGCTCCTAAGTACTGTATTTCATCGAACACATTGAAAGAGGAGGGGCTCACGTGCGCCCGGACCCCGAACACACCATACCATTAAACTTATAAAGTGTAATGGAACAGTTGAGTGAGGACTTTGGGAAGAAAAAGGGCAACGGAAAGGACTGTTTTTTGAGAAAGTGCGTCGAGAGTCCGACTCGGAGAGATCGAAAATAAATGCGAAGTTGTAGTGACAATCACGTGCGAGCCCGTCCTCTCAGTTCCCTTTTTAGACAGATTCCTTGGGTGACGATTCTCCTTCTCTACACGAAAATTAATGGAGCCGTTTGATCTTCTCCAAAAACGGTCACCTTGGTCCTTCGCTCAGGCCTTTTTAATCACCGTCACAAACCACATCGCTTGCTGATCGCTTCATCGTTTCTGCAGCAGCAAGTGGAGGACTAGGGCCGCCGCAGCACTCGTTAGTCATGGCTAAAGCATTGCCCTCCCTTTCTCTCCTCATTTTCCTTTGCTTCATATCAGGTAAATGAGAAGTCTTCACCTTCACGTTAGTGGCCTAGGGAGAGCCGTAGCTATGTCTGAAGGTGTAAAGAAACCCTTTTGACCGTTCTTGTTCTTTGTGTGTGTCTTTATGATCTCAAGATTTTCGAGTTCTGAGTTTCTTTTGAATCTTGGTTGGTTGTATCTGCACGAATCAGTTTTCCTGACCCACATGGGAGTAGAAAAACCACGATGTGACCCAGAACATGTCCCGCTAGATCTAGCATGATTAGTTTTCTGACGCTTCATATCATATGGTCTCATCTCATGGCATTTTCTTTTTGTGCTAGGCTTAAACGATAAGTCTACATCAGCATAGATGAATGTTTATCAATGAAATAGTTTCAAGAATAGTAGTTCTATAACAATTAGACTTTACAGGAACCAATTGTCTGCGCAAATGTGAATCCGGTTAGTCCAGACAAAATTAGATTGCTACGCTCCATATTTTGTGACGTTTTCTAATCTTTACAAACTCTGATTTGAGGTGTCTTCAGGAGAGCTTGTCAAGATAGCACATGCCCAGGTATTTCAGTCTTCTTGACACTGTCCAAGAAAACTACTAAACAATGAAATGTGACAAAAAGGAAAATGAATGCTGATTGTTAGAGCCGTTCCAATTGCGTCGCAGAAAACTTGGTGCGTAGCCAAGCCTTCGTCAGACCAGGCAACTCTGATGGCAAACATCAACTACGCATGCTCTCAGGTGGATTGCCAGATTCTTCGAAAGGGCTGCCCTTGCGCCTATCCGGATCATCTGATGAACCACGCCTCTATAGCCATGAATCTCTACTATCAAGCCAACGGGCGGAATTGGTGGAACTGCGATTTCAGGAAGTCAGGCCTCATTGTCGTGACCGATCCAAGTAAGTAAACACCTTTCTCTACTGATTAGTGCATTGATCGTCATCCCAATAGGGGTATATCTTCATTATAATGTGGTAGTTCTCGTTTCTTAGGCCATGGCAAAAACAAAAACAAACACGTGCTTCCGGGCCCGGCGATCTCCAGGAATACGCAATCGTTCTAACGTGATGTTTTATGTCGATTGGCAGGCTATGGCAACTGCAGCTATGAATAGCAGCCGGTATCAAAGGAGAAGCTGCACTCGCCCGTGGTCATAATAAGCTGCAATCCTCTCGTGTGCTGGAGGACAATCCGTCGAGTCTTCTTTGCATCTTACATTAGTTTTGCCCAAGCTTTAGTTGCTGCAAACATGTGGGAATGAAAGGTTTTCGTTAATATTTGTTAAGCCAGCTCAATGGTCATATTAGCTCGTAATCCTATATGTGCCAACTAAACCAAGTCTTGCACTTTAATATATAGTGTGAAGCCCATCCTGCAAAATCACCAGGGTTACGTTGTTTTCAAGAAACATTAATTACGAGGCTTTTCAGAGTTTTCCAGGGAAAAGAATAGGATCACCTTTTTTCAATTTCGGACATAAAAGAGACATTTTTCGCAATAACCGGTGTCCCTACAAATTAACACATTGACCTTTGTTTTTTCCTTCTCCATGTCTTGTTTGGTTGGGCCTAACCTTCTTCTTCCTGCGAGGTCTTCGTCGATGAACGTCGCAAACGGCGTTTGGCCGGCGTACCAATTTTTGGGCAGATGGTAGACTTTTAATCTCAATGGATAAAAAACCCCGGCATTAACTACACGACTTTCAAAACAAGATCTCATTTCTTACCCCCCCACCCAAAGAGTTCCACCAGCAGCGATCCCACACGTAGCGGCCATTCCTGATGTACCAAAGGGACAAATCCGTGGTTAAGAAAGGCGATTACATGGCTGCAATTGGGCCGCCAACTGCTATTTGAGGAAAAAATATTTTCACCCGTTGGCTGTTTTCCCTCTTCATCACTTGTGATGTCATGTCGGTCTATGATCTCGCTCTTTGTTGTTGCGCGGAACTCAGAGAGAGAGAGAGAGAGAGAGAGAGAAAAGACCGAACACTACTGGCCTCACTTCGAGCCGGGAGCTAGATAAGAAACACATCGCCCATGTGGGCTTCCACTATCCACCCAATATTCACTGCCGCTTTTCGTTTTGTGTCTTCTTCGTTATTGAAGCGGCAAAAAAGAGAAAAAACAGAACACCACCACGGGTCAACAGAAGTTTGAAAATTTTTCGTTTTCGGATTCATTGAACTCTTTCGGTGAGTTCAATCATTCTTGCGGTGATTGTCTGCTTCCGGACCCTCTCTGCCCCGAGATATTGAGGAATTCTTTTTCATTTCCCCATTCATTTTCTTGCGACTACAAGCGTTGGTGATAAAATTGCGGAGATTTGATTTTATCTCGGTTCGCTGAGGATGATGTCGATGACATGCCATAATCTCTTGGACCCGGTTGCTTGTGGGTGTTCGTCGAATGCTTCCTTCGACAGGTCTTCCGTGAGAAAGTATGCGAACGCCAATACAAGGAGCGGGAATTGCAGAGACTTCGCTGCTCGGAGGTTGTTTTGCTTTCGTCGAGATATTGCCTCGCGTCGGGTTTCTTCAACCAGGACCCCCAATACTCTTCTCGATGGTAATGGTGTCTTTGCCTGCAATTGTTCTCGTCTGGGCTCTATTTGATGTTTTTGGATTTGTCGTACTTAATTTCATGGGCGATAGTGATTTTGTCTGTCTTGCATCCCGAAGTTTGTTTCTTGTTGACCATTTGTGTTCAATTGAACTCCACAGCATCTTACATAAGTTTCACTGGTTGTAATAGATTCAGGTATTGCTCAAAGTCCTTCACAAGTGTTGGATTTGAAGGAAGAGCTGAGAGGCCCCGTATCACTGCCAAATTTGTTTGAAGTTGTTGCTGATGACTTGCAGACACTGAATCAGAATCTTCGAACAGTAAGATTCGTTTGATTGAGATGGTTTCACCTGTCTTGCAACATTATGATTGAAAAGCCTGGCAGTGTTATGTGTCATGCTCTTTTCACTGGAGATCATATGATCTTGTCAGCAGATATCCGCATTCATTGTTGGCTGTTTCCCGTGTAATGGTTGAAGAGCGTTTTCAAAGACTCAATTGTGATAGTTGGTCTTGGCATTCGTGGAAAAATGCTTGCTTTCGAAGTTTAGCAAAGTCAGCGTGTAAAGCAAAATGTTTTTTCAGGCTAATAATGATGGTTTTAGCGGCCCTGCAGGTGCTCTGCTGTTGGTTGCTAATGTCAGACTGAAGGCATTTTGGGAAAGGGCATGTCTTGAAATCACCCATGTAATAGAATATCTGTTGTATAAGGTCTCTCCGTCTTCAGATGAATAATCTAGAGCCTAGACCAAGCGATCTATACATCAGAGGACAAAAAAGAGTTGAGGGTTCAGAAGTTGAGACTACTTGCATTGTGCTCGGTTTTTGCTGAAGCTTCCTGTACACATTGATTGGAAAATTATGAAAGCGTGTTAGGGAAACAGATACCGGTTCTTACTCTCTGTCTGCTCTTCAGAGTGTCCACTCTTTTCTGTTCTATGGCTTGTGTTATGTCTTGCCTTGGGAACCTGAAGTGATGTCATCTATTGCCATATCATTGAATCTGGCATATGCATATGAAAGGCCAAAATGTATGTTTCGCAGTCCTCCTGTGTTGCCATGTTTATAGTAAACTTCATGTTTCCAACAGTAGTTTGCCAGCTTAAATCAAAACCCTCAAGGTTTCTTCTCCGGGGTTAAGTGGGGATACGAGCTCCATCCTAAGAATCTTCTGTCTTTAATTTTTCAGTTGATTGTCTCCATTGTAGGCAAGGTGTTTTATGGGAAAGACTTGGCACTTAGTTAAACCTATTCTGATTATATTTCTCTGGCAGATCGTAGGCGCAGATAATCCAGTTTTAATGTCTGCTGCTGATCAAATATTTGGGGCTGGTGGGAAGAGGATGAGACCTGCTTTAGTATTCCTTGTCTCTAGAGCTACAGCGGAAATAATGGGTCTGAAGTAAGCATTTCTCGTTTTTTCTCTACAGTCATTAAGTTTTCTTTTATTGAAGTCTTGGTGTAATTGTAGCCTCCTTCTTACCTTCTCAGAGAACTTACGAGAGAGCACAGGCGTTTAGCAGAGATAATAGAGATGATCCATACTGCTAGCTTGATACATGATGATGTGTTAGATGACAGTGATATGCGAAGAGGTAAGTCTGTTTTTTTTTTTTTTGTATAGCATCTCATGCTTTGGGTGTCGGCGCATCAGATGCAGGACCGCAACTGTAGTAGAGCAGCTGCAGCTGCAGCCTGTTTCATTCAATAAACAGGATATATATAAACCTCCCTTTGACTTGCTGTATGAACACTAGGTCAACCAACTTTGTGAAGGTTATAAGTTGGTAACAGGAAGTCATGAAATTGTTTCCCCGATGTGATGCTGCAATCTTTTACTTCAGCTGTCAAATTCACGAACTTAGTGTCAACGTCTGCAGTGAGAGAAAGTTCCTTGTTTTTGGTTATCAATAATGTGCTGCCTGGAAGATAACATTTCATAACTTTATATCTTCACCTTCTTCGACATTTTGCTCCCTTCTTGAAAAGCGTGACTTGATATGAACTCCATATTTTTCAGGAAAGGAAACAGTTCACCAGCTTTTCGGAACAAGGGTGGCAGTACTGGCTGGAGACTTCATGTTTGCACAGTCATCATGGTATCTTGCAAATCTTGAAAATCTCGAAGTCATCAAACTCATTAGCCAGGTAAGTCCTTTTGTTACATTATAACACAGTAGTAACTTCGTCTCCACCTTGGGTAATGACTGGGTGGATGGCTGGCTGATTGCCTTCTGGATTGGCAAAACTCAAACCTGGAGTATAGACATAGTAACATAAGAAATTATATCCAGTGCATTGTACATGTTTTGGCAGGTTATTAAGGATTTTGCAAGTGGTGAAATAAAGCAGGCATCGAGCTTGTTTGACTGCGACACGGAACTTGAAGAGTATCTTATCAAAAGCTACTATAAGACAGCTTCTTTAATTGCTGCCAGTACCAAAGGAGCTGCCATTTTCAGCGGGGTGGATAGCAACATTAAGGGGCAAATGTACGAGTACGGGAAGAACCTGGGCCTTTCATTCCAAGTGGTCGATGACATACTGGATTTTACACAATCAGCCGAGCAATTGGGCAAACCAGCTGGAAGCGATCTTGTGAAAGGAAACTTGACCGCGCCGGTTATTTTCGCCTTAGAAAAGGAGCCCAAACTTAGAGAAATCATCGAGTCGGAATTCTGCGAAACGGGTTCTCTCGATGAAGCGATTCTGTTGGTCAAGAGCTGTGGTGGCATTGAAAGAGCTCAACAATTAGCAAAAGAAAAGGCTGATCTCGCGGTTCAGAATCTAAGATGTCTTCCTCAAAGCACCTTCAGGTTAGCCCTTGAGGACATGGTGATGTATAATCTAGAAAGGATAGATTAGCTGCCTACGCTGATAGGACAAGAGCGAGCGATTCTTTAGCTTATATGAAGGTTGAAGATCGAAGCCTGCCAGTGAATCCGGCATTTCGGGGGCATCAACGGGTGGAGGACCCAACGAGGGAAAGATGCTGGTGGGTGGCTGTATGTGTACATGCATGAAAGGCATTGAGCTATGACTTTTAGCTCTTAATATTGTTCATGCATCAACAAGTGAGGACCAAACGAGGAAAAGATGCTGGTGGGTGGTTGTATATGAACATGCATGATAGGCATTGAGCTATGACTTTTAGCTCTTAATATTGTTCATTCGATTACAATTTTCTCCTCAAAAGGGAGGATTAACATTCGAATACTGTTGTATGACAACAGAGTTTCCGGCAGGATCAATAATGTAATGCTGCATTATTTTTTTTCCATGAACTCATCAGGCAAAGCAAGCTATTCACCTTTTTTTCTTTTCTTTTCGCGGGTATTCGAGATTAGATAGAGAATTTGGAGATGTCTAAACTTCGCCGCGAATGTTGATTCCCTTCATGCGCGAACTTCGTATCGGGAATTATCAGGTTGCAGTATCGCGATCGATGTGATCTTTGTTGTGTCTAGATCAGAACAGAGGGAGATGTCAACTTGATATGGCCAGTATCTTGGAGTGGCTGGGGTCAATCAAATTTTTCAGGATGAGTTGCTGAATTCGCTGGGCTTCAGGAGATGAGTTAGGCGCTTCAAAGCCTTAAAGGCCAAGCCCAGGTTCGCTCCTCATTCCACTTCTCTGCTCACGCTCTTTCCTCCTCCTCCTTGGGCAAATTCTCTGCTTGGGCATTACGTCGAACAGCTTGCGAACAAAGCTGAAAACTTGTCGCCCACAGATCGAAGGCATGAATCTGTTCGGTAACGCAGCTCGATGGGGAAGCATCGCGAAAGAAGCGCTCGACCGCACCGCGATCGTGGCGAAGTTCCTGTGCTTGCTCCACGTCACCAACACCTACGTCTGCACTCCTACTCTCGTCCGTAAAATCCTAACCTCTCTTCTTCTTCTTCCTTCTTCCTTCTTCTTCGTCGTGCTTACCGAGCAGTGGAAGCTGAAAGTGTTCCCGGTGCTCGCAGGTCTACGGCCCGAGCATGCTCCCGACTCTGAACCTGACAGGCGACGTGCTATTGGCCGAGCGCGTGTCGCACCGGCTGGGGAAGGTGGGGCCCGGCGACGTGGTGCTGGTGAGGTCGCCCGTGGATCCCAGGAAGTCCCTCACCAAGCGCGTCGTCGCCATGGGTGGCGATAAGGTCACTTACGTCGTCGATCCTCGCAACAGCGACCGAGTTCGCACGATCGTGGTGCGTTACTGCAAACTCTTGTCTCTTCGCGTCAAGCTTTGGCCGTTCCAACTTGAAACTTGTCATTCATCTATTCGATTCATCTTAAGAAGATGCTTCCTCTGATATGGCGTCTCGGGAGGGGAGCGCGTATCGAGCGGCTTGTTGATAAGCTTCCTTGGGTTAGGAACAGCTCCTGAACCGCTTGGGAGATGGTGGGAGCGCCGTTTGGGGGAAAATGATCAAAAATCAAAGCTTGAGTTTTGGATCCTTTTGGGACGAGATCGAAAAATCAATGTGTCTCTTGGTGCTCTTGGCTTCTAGATGTTCGTGTTAACTGATGAAAGCAACCTCTGCTTTGGTGTCTGATCCTGTGTGAATAGGTGCCGGGGGGTCATGTGTGGATTCAGGGCGACAATATCTACGCGTCGAGTGATTCGCGGCAATTTGGCCCTGTTCCTTATGGTCTCGTCGAAGGCAAAATATTATGCAGGGTGAGCGGAGCTGCGCCGATGATTTGTTTTCCACACGTTTGCATTGGTTCTCTTTGCATTTTGTTGCTTTTAGTGGCATTCCTGCGTCTATTGGAACTTCCATCATCTGCATAATACAAAAGCTGTGCTCCTCTCTTCAGGTATGGCCGCTTGATGGATTCGGATTGCTGAATCACTGACTCTAATGCATCGTGGAAAACCCGTCTTCATCGTGCGAGCAAACCGGCCGAAGGCGAGGGACTGCAGAGGAAACAGTGTATGAACTCAAGTTTGAAACATTGCAAACTCTTTGGTGAATCTGAGTTCTGCCTTTGTTACAGCGAAGATTTGGCATGATGCACTTGAATCAGGTTAGGTCTGTGTAGAAGGAATATATGCCACTAGGATCCCTTTTTCAATTTAATTCACAAGGATCCGTCTAGTCTACAATTTAGGGATAGCTGCCTCCGTTGGAGTCGAGTCCTACCTAGAGCCTGCCGCGACTGATTCGTCTTGCCATGCTGCAATTTGTCGCTCGAGCAGTTGTCACGGGAACTTGTATGACAGGAAACATAGCCACATTCTAAGGGTAGATATATCCATTAATTTGCGACACTCTCTTGGGACGTGGTATCCTGTTTTGGCTGGCCAACACGGTCGTAGTTCTTTCTGTAGAATGCCTCGAGGAAAAACGTTCTTGAACATATCTTAGGCTCCGTTCGTTTCCGGAAAACATTTTTCGCGTTTTCCGGTGTTCGGAAGCGGAAAATGTTTTCCGTGGGAAAACATTTTCCTTCCCTACCCCCAAATCCTTCATTGTTTTGAGGAAAATGATTTCCTCTTTTCACAAGAGGAAATCATTTTTCTCCAAAGTCAAGGCAAAATAGCCCATGGAAGGGAAAATATTTTTCGTGGGAGAGAAAGTTGATTGCCGGTCACCGCCATCGCCCGCCGGTCGCCGGCCACCGCCCGTCGCCGGACGCCGCCGGATCGGCGATTGCCAAACACCAAAAAATATTTTCCAAAACTTTTTCAAATTTTAGCTGAACACCAGAAAATTGTGTTCCAGAAAAACATTTTTCAGAAAAATTACTTCTGAAAAAATATTTTTCAAAAGGAGAATATTTTCCGGCAAACGAACGGAGCCTTAGTGCCGCTTAATATTCCATAGAAGAAATCTCTGTGTGAGCTCTTTATCCTTACTGCCTTGTCCTTGTCCTGGTGTTTACTTCGCGCATAGGTTCCATCAGAAACAGCAAAAGTCTCTCCTGTCTGGTGATTTTGCAATACCATTTCAAGCCATTGCTGTACTTCTCGATCTGATCCGCCATGTTCAAGGAGCAGTGACGAATATAGCGACTATATGTTAGTTAAAAATCTGTCATTGGTTTCCAAAAAATTGCCATTGCAACTGAGAATGCAATCTCAGATGGAGATAAGATTTTGGTAAGAAGAGTCTGCAACCCCTCATAAAGATATCAAGTAATATCACAAACAAACACCGATGTAGCGCAAATTTAACCCCTCCATGCTATAAAAAAAATCACATCGACTCTTCAACTGGTGCACATATCGCTGTTCAACAGGATACAACAAATGTGAGTTCACCAAGAACACCAATCCCAGTAGTAGAAATTAGAGAGAGAGGTGCACAACTAAGGGCACATAGAGTTTATTTTTACAGCAGCTGGCTCAGCCTCCAACTTGGTTATCGATCATTGACTCCTTTTGTCACCCCGAAAATTATAGCGATCGTTACAAGAATGGCCTGCACGATTAGTAAGTAACTTCAACTTTTATCTGAATCGGCAGCATACTAGAATAAAAGATTTTAGGGATAAGTGCATTCAAAGTCCTAAAACTTGTCACGAAAGTGCAATTGAGTCCTAAAACTTTCATAATGTACAATTAAGTCCTAAAACTTGTTAAAAAAGTGCAATTGAGTCTTAAAACTTTCAAAAAGTGCAAACAAGTCCTAAAACTTGCCACGAAAGTGCAAACAAGTTCTAAAACTTATCACGAAAGTGCAAACAAGTCCTAAAACTTGTCAAATTGGTTCAATCAAGTCCTTTCACTGATTGTATTTTTTGAAAGTTTTAAGACTTGATTGCACTTTTGTGATAAGTTTTAGGACTTGTTTGCACTTTCACAATAAGTTTTAGGATTTGTTTGCACTTTCTGTAAGTTTTAGGATTCAAGTGCACTTTCCTAACAAGTTTTAGGACTTAATTGCACATTATGAAAGTTTTAGGACTCAATTGCACTTTCATGACAAGTTTTAGGACTTTGAATGCACTTATCCCAAGATTTTAACTCCTATATGACAACAAACAAGAACAACACAAACATAACCAACAAGCCATGGCAACAGGACCAATACTTAAAAAAGAGACAATGGCGAGTTTCACGTGGAGGGTGCCAAAGTGAGGAAGGCACATCCATGATCTTGCAGCCAATTTCAAAGAACCATAGAAATGAGAATGGGAGGAGATTCATATACTCACGGCAATTGAACAAGCAATGTAGCCGGGCTTCTCTCGGTAGTCCATTCTGTGTCTGCAGCAGACTACAAAACACAACCCAACGTACCAGGGGATGCCAGCCAGAAAGAAACCGATGATGAACCTTCAACACCACATTTATAGAAACCATCTCAGCAAAGAAAGAATTGCGGAAATGAGATAATGGGTGGAAGTGGGACGTACATTGCAAGGAGCAAAAAACGAATCTTTATTACCATCCATTGATTATCACACGAATCAACCTTTCAGGAAAAGAAAGAACAGGGGACACACAGCAATCGGCCTCTGTAAGTATGCTACACACTTTGCAAAACAAGGATGAAATGAAATCCAACCTATATCGCCGCAAAACCCTCGATCGATATCATCTAAGGCAAGATTGCGATTGCGGTGATGAGATAAATTTTTCGAGGGGGCATAAAGAAAAAGAAACAAAACAGAGGAGACGAGAAAGACGTACAGGCACCAGCCGCAACCAAGGCCACAACAAGGCAGGCGCCGTTCTCTCACGGGCCTTCCTTCGGCAACTGGATAACCTGCGACATTTGATCCCGACAGGGGAAAACAAAACCAATCACGAACAACTCCGTACTCCATGACCAAACGAAAACACTGATTCAAGCAGGCTTGTCTAGCTCAATCAATGTAGGATCGGACGAAACGAAACCGGCAGCAACTTAAAAATCTCCAAAAGAATCCGAAATCGGCGCCCGGTGATTCGATGAACTAACAAGCTTACCTGGAACGGCCTGATAACCCTGGGCGTGGTACGGAGGGGGAGCGGAGGGATCGTGGGAGGCGCCGGGAGGGGGGACCGGCTGAGGGAAGCCGATCGCCGCAGCACGAGGAGGCGGCGGCGGCGGAGGAGGGTAGTTGGCGACGCCCTGGAACGTGCCGTACTGAGGCGGGAGATCGGCGCCGCCGGCGGGGGTGGCGGCGGAAATGCCTCTGCTCTGCTCTTCGTCCTTGGCCATCCTGATCGGTGGTGCGTTAAGATCGCGGGAGCTTGCAGCGAAGCGAGCGAGTGATCTTGATCTGGTGTTGTATTGATTGGATGTAAAACTCTATCGAGCGATAGAGAGAGAGAGAGAGAGAGAGAGAGAGAGGTGCGTGGGAAGTGCACGAGCACCGTGCACGGTAAGAAGAACTGATGATTCAGACCAAGTCAACCTTTTCCTTTCTTTGTGTCGTTCAAACGATTTCTTAATTATAAAAAGATTAATTAGGGCATTGATTTTTCAGATTTTTTTTTCTCTACCTTATGTTTTGTACCACCAGTTCGCCCTTTTTTTTTAAAAAAATTCTCATTTCCCAAAATTATCTCATCGAAGATAATACCATCTGCATCGTTTAAGTAGCGGTTGCTCGGTGGCAGTGAGCTCAAGACCAAATTCTCTTTTTAATTAAGTGGGATGTAAGGAACTAGCCTTTTTTTTATAAATCCTACAGTCAATACCTGAAAATGACTGACTTTTACTCTCTTTTTTTTTAAAAGAGACTTAATGGAATGACATAATTAATGCTTTCAAATCAAAATTGCTAATATATTAAGTGTTAGATAACTTGAGTTCTTACAAGTAAAAATAAAAGGTTGGTTTGATCAGATGGAAACTATATCCTAAACGTCATCGATTTCAACTTTTTAATGCCGTTTGATCAGAATTCAGCCACCCACGTTCTATGGACCCACCCCCACTCGGACCAAATTTAATGACTCGGAGACAAAACTGATGGTGGATTCAAGAAGATATAGGCTGCGTTTGGTTCAACTTTGGGGAAATGCATTTGGGGGAATGCAAATACCTTTGAGCCAAAGGGATTTTTCAAAATGCAAGTGCTGTTTGGTAAGTATTTTTTAAAATCAACTTGTGCTAAAAGTACTTTTGCATTTTTTTTTTAAAAAAAGGGTTCCGGTGGAGCTGGGGTCGCCGGCCACCGCCGCCGGCCAGATCTGGTCACCGGCCAACCGCCGACGGCCAGATCTGGTCGCCGGCGACCGCCGCCTGGGGTCGCGCGACCCCGGCGACCGCCGCCTGGGGTCGCCGGACCCCGGGCGTCGCCTGGGTCGCGCGACCCAGGCCAAGCGTTGCCTGGGTCGCGCGACCCAGGCGGCGGTCGCCGGGGCCCGGCGACCCCCAGGCCGCGGTCGCCGGACGTCGGCTGACCCCCAGGCGGCAGTGGCCGGACCTCTCAGGCCGCGGTCGCCGGCCTCCAGTTGGTTCCTCGGGGAAGATGAACAGTGCCAGACGAGGGCAAAACCGGAAAATCAAAAAATAGATGAGGGTAGTTTCGGAAGAAAATTTTTTTACTTACCCGGGTACTGTTGCTTACCGAAAAAGCTGAAAGCCCAAGGCAACCTAGGACCTGCCTTGGGCTTTCAGCCTTCACAAGGCCAACTTTGGCTCAATGGGGTTTCAAAAAAAATTTGCCAAACACCAAATTTTAGCCTAAAGGGCTTTAGGTGCCCAAAGTGGCTTTGCAAAGCCAATCCCAAACGCAGCCATAGATACATGTCGCTTTCTGGCTATGTGTCATTCTAATAATATCAACCTTTCGATATATCAAAGGTCTCTTTTTGATCTACTATAAAAGTTTAGGTTGCGAATTATAACCTTTCTGTTTTAGAAATTAATTTTTAATAAAAATTTATTTGATAACGAATTTTTGAGCAAAAAAATACATTTAAAAACGACACAAAATTTTTATTTTTGAAATAAAATTTTATTTGATAACGATACAAAATTTCTCCCTCTCGTATGGCCAACGAGTGGATGGCGGGAGGATGACGACAACAGACGGCAGGCAGCGGACAGTGGTAGCAAACAGCGGGCAATGGCGGGAGGCAACGGTAGACGGCGATCTAGCTAATCTGAAGGACAGCAACTGGAGGCGGCCAGCGACAAGAGGAGGGTGACCGGCAGCAAGAGACAGTGGCTGGCTGGCAAAAGCTAGAGAGGGGAGGCAAGCGGCGGCGGGAGGAAGGCAACCGAAGATGGGAGCGGTGGCCAGTGGACAGCAAACGGCGGCCCATGGTAGCCGGCAACAGGAGGTGGGCAGCGGTGAGAGGAGGTAGGCGGCGGCCGGAGGAGGGCGGCCAGCGACCGAAGACAATGGCCTACAGTGGGAGGCAAGCGGCAATGGTGGGAGGGCAGCCGACGGTGAGAGACGGTGGCCGGTGATGGGATGCAGGTGGCAACGAAGGAAAGCAGCCAGCAGTGGGAGACGGTGGCCGATGAATAGTGGGTGGCAGGCAGCGGCCCACGACGGCTAGCGATGAGAGATGGCAAATGGCGGGAGGTGACGGCTGGCAAGTGGGCGACAATGGGCGACGGATGGGCGAACGGCTAGTAAAAAGAGCGAGCGATAAAAAGAATTTTAACTTCTCATTTATGTTCCAGAAATAGAAAATTAGAAAATTTTAACTTTTCATTTCTGTTCAAAGCCTATTTTTTGAACAAAAATTTGTTCTAGAAATATAAAATAAAATTACATTACCAAACGGATTTATGTTCCAAACCTATTTCTGAAACAGAAATAGAGAAACAGAATAATTATCATTTGTAGCCTTAGTAAGCCGGTTTGTCAAGAAGATCCAATTGTTGAATCAGGCTAATTCCACATCGAAAGAGATGAAGTAAGATTGTTAACTAAAGATCGCGAGAAAATTAGTGACAGAGATCGATGACGGAGAAAGCCGTGTACAAATGCTTCGACGTAAATACATTAGTAGGCGAGCATAAAAGGCCAAAAGAAAATGATGTGAAAATACTGGGATCGTCTCGCCGGCTCTCATTGCAGCAACAACGCAACATACACTACAAAAGTAGCGACTCTATAAAGGCTTACACATTGTGAGGTCTCCGATGACTCAGTACCATGTCGAGTTTCGTAAAAGCTTGGGTTAATAGGTAAATGGCGACTTAGTTAAGCACCGGAATAACCTCCGAAAAGGTTTCTATGTTGGACAAATTAAGAACTCCAGAGAAACAGTTTGGTACATCGGATCAACATTTAACAGGAGGGAAGGGTTTCTGTCTGAGAAATCCTAAGATGTCCCTTGACTGAACTGTATAGAAATTCTCGAGCACCACGTCTTGATCTTGATCCTAAATAAATCAGAGAATCGCAGGGCATGCGAAAGTCGTGGATATGGAGCGAGAGAGATCTTGCGCAAGGCCAACGCAACCTATACGCATGATCAGCGATCGACGCATCAGGGTCAAAGGACTGTCGTCATATAGCTCTTCCAGCTCCTCCCAATGGGTATATATAGTTGTATTCTTGATAAAAGTATTAGCACGGTCGAAACTCGATAGGACAGACCCAAAACGCTGATGGGGTGCAACGTGAACAAACTGCGTGGTCTTGAGCAAGATCAATCTCTCTTCGATCTGTACCTTTCCATAGAATTCATCCATTTCTGCACACGATCCATGACTAGCTATCCTTTGGAACATTCTTGGACCTGCGCATGAAATGGGAAAACAGCGAGAGAGAGAGAGAGAGAGAGAGAGAGAGAGAGAGAGAGAGAGCGCATCATATGAAGTGGAAAGACACAAAAGTGCGCAAAGCTATAACGGAATCAAGAAAGAGGATAATTTCGACCCTATTTTCGGTCCATGCACTGTTGAATGAGACTGAATTCTCCTCAGAAGGACTAGTCCCTTACGTATTTATAAAGGAGAGCGTGAACCAGTTGGTCGACCCGAGAGTCGATAGCTTTCAGTTTCGGTTACCAATCTCATCCCATCTTTTCTTTGCGACATTCACTGAAATTTTCGCGTGACATTAGAGACAGAGAGTTTATCGTTTGGATTGACAGACGCCCAGATTTTGGTCCAAGGGATCTTGTGTCGTATTCACAGAAAGATTCAAATATCGCTGCTTGAACTCACAGCAGGTTTGGTCCACCGTAACAACGATTCTGCTTAAAAGTTAGTTCACCTCCATATGTTCCAAGACGAGTTACGTATATGATCATCACAAATGAAGTCCACTTTAGACTTCTGGGTTTGCGCACAGCAATTTCCGAGGCACGAAGAAAAGGGAAGAGAGAAGAGAAACCAACGCTATGGTTCTCGACAGCCAGTTAGGAATCGATATTCACGATCAAATTCACGAAAAAGAATGAATACACGGATCTAGAAAAATAGTAGAATGTCATTGAATATTAAACTAAAATTTATGGACTATATTGAATAAATTAAAAATTCAAGGATCAAATTGCAAATTGAGCCAAAATTCAAGAACTGTTTATGTCATTATCCCTTATATGTAAAGCCATTCCTGCCCTATTTCGATGCCACAAAAGTCTCCTCAATTTGATATTTGATATCTTGGCAGACCTTGATTTTACCAAGATGGGGTTCATAAATCTAAATGTGTTAATTTTAAAGGATACTAGCATCACAATGCGCATGCATGCGGTGCGTGAATTTTCATATATGATTTCCTTGATAGAAACTTAGGTAATAACGTGTCATTTTTCCGCCTGCCCTTTTGGCAATGCCTTGGGCCTCTCCATATGTGCTATCTCTGTTTCTCGAACATGTGAGCTAATCTCGCTGATCATTTGAGACTGGTTCCGAATTTATCACGCATAAATAGAAATATATTATGTTTTACAAGTAAACCAGGTAATAAACTTAATGCATCTTACCTTTACCAAAAAAAAAACTTAATGGTAATTTCTTTTTTTTTTGAATTTATTGCAGTATCTGTTACTTTCTTTATATTATGCATCTGTTTTGCAGTGATGACCTTCCGACTATCACCACGTCTTGGACATTGTAAAGTATTTAAGAAATTATGTTTTCATGAGATTAAATTAATTAGCTTAATATCGTGAATAAATAACAATGGATGATTAATCCGGTGCAACTAAGATAGGATGCAAGTCTATAATATCATAAAAGGATTCCAATACTTTATTGGGTAATTAGCTAGACAAACATTCAGTCGGCGATTAAAATGCATCTTATCGCTTCCTTATTACCTCGTCCATGTTGGTTAAATAACTCTTAATCGAAAAACAAACATGACACTACGGCACTATTTGTCTAGCGAAAAATAAAACAATTTAGAAAACATTCTCCTAAAACGATAATTTGTATCGCTTACAAAAATAGATATGAACTGTTATTGATAATGAAAACATTTTTCTTTGATCACTTAATGCAAACAATACGACTAACGAGTAATCATTTTTTAAGAAAATATTTTTTAAATTATTTATTTTTCACGAAATAAACAAGTCTAGATAAAAAGTCCCGGTCAACGTTTTCGAGGTATGGTACAGTGATTTTGAGATTGGGACTTTATTGGGAGAGAAGCCTTCTCAACCCGAGGAGCCATTGAGGGGTCTAACAAGCCCCCATCAGGGGCTCAATTTGGATTGGACATCAATGTCAAGACCCAATTCGAATATTGAAAATTGAACACATTGATCTCAATCGATGCCCCACTTACCCTTTTTAAGGCATTACACTGTATGGGCCTGTCTCGTGCCCAAATTGTGTCCAGTTGCATGCAGTGACAGATCATGTACATCAATCTAATCGATTGGTGATGTGATGATACATCTTCCTATCGCTTCATTTTTCAACAGCCCCATATGCCTCGTATAGATTAAGACGCTCCAACTAGGTAAATCAGTTATTAATGTAGGGAACAAAGATCTTTACCTCGTAACTTTTCTCTTTCTAAGTGTTTTTCGTGCTCATGTCTTATCGTGTGCCCCGACCAACATATTGAGAACACGACGAAGTTTTTCCAAAACCCAATCAAACGAAGCTCGAAAAGCTTGTATTCCTTGTTTTGCAAACTCTTATTTCCTCAATTATTATCATTTTCGAAATAATTCCACGATATGTTGATAACGGTATGGATGGCTCTTCTTTAGAACTTTGTTTCCCAACCATATTATTTTATACTAACATTCCTTCAAATACTTGAGGTGCTCAATATTTCAAAAAAAGAAAAGAAAAAAAGAAAAACCATATATTGAACGCTAAAAGTCAAAAGGTTATATTATCTCCAACATTGTTTATATTTCATTCATGAAAATAAATCTAACCATATACCACTTCATACCGAACATATGAAGAAAAAATGGTTCGTAAATATATTGGGATAATCGTCCAAAAAGTCATGAAACTATTTTACAGCAGTCAATTCAATTCTCAATCTTTCAATTATGCTAATTTAATCCTAAATATTTTTCACAATTTGCCAATTTAATCCTAAACCTTTTGAAGATTTGCCAATTTAATCCTAAACTTACTATTTTGATATTTGGCTGGAAGGATTATGTTGGAAAATCGTCAAAAATTTTAGGATTAAATTGGCACATTGACAAGTTTAGGATCGAACTGCATTTCGTATAATAGGTTTAAGATTTTTTGAATAATTTTTTCTAAATAATATTTATTGCCATTTTACATAGCGTCAGGCTAAGGAGTGGGCTATGTGGCTGTGGGCCAGAGTTCAAAGATGAAACCGAGCAATCAAAAGTCTGACGATAAACGAAAGAGTGTCGGCAAGGCCCCATGTGACAAGACGAGCCATTATTGTTCATCATTCTCGTACCCTACGCGTTCTGATCTCAAATGGCCCAATCAACGTGTTTTTATATATGAATATTAATATTATTCTAGAGCCGTGTTTGAAGACTGCACCTTTGCCGACCCTCACCATCTTATCATAATCAGATCTTTTTAGACCAGCTGTAATATGCTTATTTGATCAAACCTTGACGAAATTGCGCGGAACTAATACGTAAGCCTGTCAAAATGGGTCATAAACTCATTTCGTAACTCATATTTAATGAATTAAATTGTTACGTGAATTAGAGTAAATAAATCATAAATGAAATTGGACCCAACTCTATGAATTATGGATAAGTTTACGAATGGATTCACAACTTGACTAGACCTAACTCGCCTTTATGAATCTATGTTGTTTTCATTCGATCTTACGTTCACACACTTCGTATTTTCACCTTAGCTTTGGTTTCCTATATATAAGTGTTTTAGCGGGTTGGATTAGGTATTAATTGGACATGAGTCACCAGATTTATATTACATGAAAATGAATAAAAAATACAAGTTAATTGGTCAATTTAAGACGGATCATTTTCGACCTGACTCATCCGTTTGACCGATATACTAATATGTCTTTGTTGCATTAGGCCATATGAACAGATTTATATTGGGAGGTTAAGATGAGCACTTAATGCGATTTAGCACTTTGGATCCGAAAGTTCGAATCCTCTTTCGCAGCGTCTTTTCGCTTAGTAGTTCCGTTTTGAGTTGGTTTTTTTATTTTCTTTTTTATGATAGAGTGGGCTGAGTCCCGATGCGTAAATAAAATAATTTAAAAAAAGGCATTTGACCACAGCACAAGAAAGAAGGAAAAAAAATGTATTTAATATAAGTATGCCAAACCAGCTACCACGATTCGATCCCAGGCTTGAAATGTCGCATTTGTGCGACGGATCGGTCCTTCACTTGAGGTGAATTATGGTATCGGATTAAATAAATTAGAATAATGATAAAAAAAATCTTAAATTTATTATATGGATGTCAATACATTACTTAAGTTTTCAATTTAATCAATTTAATTATAAACATTTTGACAATTTACCAGCTTTTTTTATCTTTTTATCGAATATAGCTGACATAGATGGCAGTCGTCTCATGTGGTACGGCCGACGCTAGCATAGACAATGTTTCCAATTAAAAAAATATTCAGAGTTTTTTCTTTTTCTTCATTTAAAAAATAAATTTTAAATTAAATGGAGATTCCACTTGAGAATCTCAATAATTTTTTTTACTTATATTTCATTACATCTGTAATTCAAATATGTACAAAAGAATCTTTCAACGCATCGTTTACGCGTTAGTCATCTTGGGCCTAATTCCCTAACAATCCCTCAACTTTAGATCAAGTCCCAAATCTGCCCCGAACTTTTTTTTCTCATAAAAAATCTCAAACTTTAGGTTTAGTCACAAATCTGCCCTAAACTTTTTTTTGTCTCAGAAAAAACCTCAAACTTTAAGTTCAGTCCCAAATCTGCTCCAAAATTTGTTTTATGTAAAAAAATCACCAAAATTCAATTTGTTTTTAAAAAATATACCCCGTAATCCAATCCCAACTTGACGTGGCACTTCCACATCGATAATAAATCCACATCAACAAAGTAATGAGACTTTTTTTTAGATAAAGAAAAGTTCGGAGCAAATTTGGACTTAATCTAAAAATTAGTTTTTTTTTATTTTGAAAATTTTTTTGGGTTGGATTTGTTATCGTCCCTAACTTTCATATTCTAGAATGGTTTTATTTTGGAGAATTTCAACAATTTTTATTGGGTTGAATTTGTTATCGAAGTGGAAATGCGATGTCGATATGTACTTATCCCGAAAAACATGCCTTGTGTCTATTAGCGAGATGAGTGAATATACACCGAGCATAGTTTTTCTCTTTAATATTTTTAACGAAAATCCTCTAATATCTGACACATCGGTAAAAGAGGTCGAGACACCATTTATTTATATTGAAAATCTACAAATCGAATGTAGATAGCTTATAATCTAGATTTCATATAATAATAAAAAATCACTGCCTTCTTATCTCATGAGCTTGGAAATACGTAGATGACTTGGAAGATGCAATACCGATATAGGATCATCGGTTCCGATTTTATAATCAAGACGCTTACTACAAAACTTGCTTGGTTTATTTTGTGTGAAAAACAAACGAAGCATGCGCACAGGATAAATGTTAAATTGAGTGTGATGTGATGTGACTACGAAGACGCCTACTCTACGTTGAGATCAAATTGTAATCTCATGTGTTGCACCATAGTGTACATAAAGGTAAAAACAAAATTGAGACAAATTGTAAAAAGTAGAAGCTATTGGTTCTAGGGCGGTCCAATTCCTGCCCAAGAACCAAAAACTAGACTAGAGGGACTGGTTCCCATTTCTTAGAACGGGAAATGGACCAGTGCCCCTTGAAACCGAACCAGACCTATCAGTCTGATTCCCGAGTGAGCCAATGGAACTGGTGATATATTCAAATTTTTTTTATTAATCGTTGATATTCAAGATAAAATTGAAGATATTTATAATAATTAATGTGTTTCTACAATCAACAAGTTACATGTAGAATTGTAGGTTTCACATAAATTTTTCCAATTTGTGGCAAATTTTGGTTGGAACGAGCAATTATTATTGTGTTTTAATTTGTTCTTGTCATCTTATTCACGTGTGTACAAGTAAACGTAGTTGTTCTAGCTTTGAAGGACCTTCCTCCGTAAAATGGGAGATAAATTAGGGTTTTTGTACAAACTTTTAAGAATTAAAAAAGAACGGTCCGGTCTGGGTGGTTTCACACCTGGAATCGAGAACTGAACTGAAATTTACCGGTTCCAATTTTATAGAACCGGGAACCAAACCGATTCTCTCGAGAACTATCCAGAACCGATCGGTTCGGACAGTTGCTTTCGCTCACTCCTAATAAAAAGTGGGAGAAGGTGGCGAGAGTAGTGTGGCAAACTACTCTCTTTCATGTGATGAAATATAATATGCATCAACCTATCACGTATTTAGCTAGCATGACCTAATAAATCACTATCTTCTCGCATTGCTTCCGGGCTAAGCAACCAAGTAGATGAACGCCTGAGCCGAATTAACCTCCCCGAGATAATTTCTAATGCAATCCAGGGACATGATCATCGACGCAATTGCCGGATTCGAACGACGTTCGATTCATGCACGGGAAATCCCGTGTGCCAAGCTACAACATTCTCATGACCGTCCTCGAGCCAAAAGTCAACGTCCATGGCCCCCTCTTCCGCAAAAGTCCGCTCTGCATCGAAGTCGACGGAGGGGGGACGACTGGTAAGAAGATACTCACTGCTCTTTTGTCCTTTTCCTTTTCTTTTTCCGATCTTATCAAGTGTATATGTCCTCTTTATCCACCTTTTTTTTTTTTTTGGGGGTCGAATCTCTTTATCCGCTTGATTCTCACTTCTTCTTTTTTTCACGCTCGTGGGCCCGCACAGAAGCCGCCAGGGATCTTCATCAGACGGCCGACACCCGACGGTGGGATTCGACGACGCGATCAGGCGCCTCATGAATATATCCGACGGCCTCCGATGCCTCGACTCAAAATCAACTGCTCGTTCGATCGTTTCCCAGGTAAAAAGTATATGTTTTTATCCACGTAATCAACGGCGGACACGTATCCGACCCGTCGCCGACACGTGGAGTCCGCCCGGCGGCTGCCAGTCAGCCTTTCTCTCTCTTTCTTCCTCCTTCCTCCCCCCTTTCCTTCGTTCTGTTTCGTCCTCGAGTTGCTTCGCTGGTTGTTGTCGCCTTCCTCTCGACAGTCTCGCTTCTGGGTCCGGCTTGCGTCGTCACTTTGCTCCGGTTACTTCGTCTGTGCGTTGAAAGTATATCTCCTTCTCTCTCTTTTCTTTTTTTTGGTCTTCCCCATTAATGGTTTAGGTAATGACGATAATTCATTGTTTATAGTTCCCGCTGAACTAAATATTAAAGAAATGCCCCCGTCTATGTCTTGATTTTCCGTGTCAATGGGCAAATAATAACGAGTCTTTGATTGCGTTTCACATCACTCGTTTGACTTGAGGATGATGATGATGGTGGTGGTGGTGGTGATGCGGGCTGTGTGTAATTGGGATTTTTTTCTTTTATCTCGTTCGTCGATCCTTCGTTGTTGTTCGGTCTTACGGTGTCGTAAATCTCAAATTTTTGTGGCTTTAACTTCGACCCTTTTTCTTCTTTTTTTTTTCTTTCTTTTTGTATAGCGAAGATAGAGAGAGCGCGGGCACAGTTGTTGGTTGGACGAGGGTATTATTCTGGAAATAAGTACAAAAAGAGTGGGAAAGTGCTCTGGATCTGCTGGGAAATAAATAAAAACTAGCGAAATTAAATAGAATTTGGTGGAAAGATGTTAATATAAAAGCTTTTGGCCGTTTTCGTTGCTTCTGCAGACTGCAGCAGTAAGGCTCGCGCTTGCGGGATCCATTTGGCAGCAAGGAGTCAGTTTTGAGTTCTTCCTACGGGAAACCTGCCTGTCCACCCTCAACCTTTCTTGTCGAAAGATTCTTCTGTACATATCTGGTTTTATCGCTTGTTCGTTGACCCTTTGTTGTTGTTGTTCTGTTTTGCGGATCATGAATCTCAAATTATGTGGCTTTAGTTTCGATCCCTGATCTTGTTTTTTCATGAAGATAGAGAGAGCGCGTGCATAGTTGTTGTCTGAGCACGAGGGTATATCCATAAGAAAAAAGTTCAATTAGGGTCCATCTGTGTGTACAGAATCGAGTGGTGTTTGGTATTGAGGATTTGGATTTAGTGTGGTGAGATTGAAGAAGAAGAAGGTGAAGAAGAGGAAGAAGAATGGATGTAACACAGGCTTCAATGATGCACCATGTGTGCATTGTGCTGTTTGCTCTTTGGTTGCTTTCGAAATTCGATCAGTGCACAGCACTCGCATACTTCGTCTCCTTAATCTATCTCTACCTGGTAAAGCGTTCAATTCCTTCCTCTGTTTCGGTTTGAATTTGTGTTAGCCCTACCAAGGGCTAACAGTGAATCTTTCTGATTTCTGGTGCTTGAAATATCTGAACAAAAAGAAGTGGCTGGTTATGAAATTGAAGTATTATGGTCTATGCATGTCCAAGGGCTTACATCTGCGAATTTCTTCTTTGTTAAGGTGCACGAGGTTTTCATCATGAGGTTGCGAAAGAAAGTCCAGCTTGAGGAAAAGACACAATCAAACCAGAGAAAGGTATGCTTGCAAGTTCAATATTTCGTTTCTCTTTGATTGGTGCATGGTGGGGTTCTTAGATTTGTCTGGCATCGCTAACTTTTCTTTTGTCCAGGTTCTTACTGATTCCGAGACAGTTAGGTGGTTGAACCATGCCGTGGAGAAGATATGGCCTATCTGCATGGAGCAAATTACATCGCAGAAGATTCTCCGTCCTATCATACCTTGGTTCTTGGAGAAGTATAAACCGTGGACTGCTGTATGAACAATCTCATTCTTCATATTTGTTCCTTGTCAAAGTGATACCACTGTTACTTTTGTTCGTATAATCTGACATTGTGATGATTGAAAGTATGCCTGACCAAACTCTGTAGGCTAGAGGGGTTGTTTACTATTCTTGGGCTATTTGAGAATGTTCAATTAACCACAACGGTGGATATGAAATGCTGCATTTGCTATATATTGTCCTGTGCTTTGTATTTTTTTTTTTACTCTGCATCTCTTATCTATTCGAAGTTTTGAAGAGAGACCCCTATTTAGGACAGATTTGCCTTGTATCATGTTCAGTGAGTATGTCGATATGATAGTATTGGAAGTAGAGAGTGTTGAGAAATAAGTTAAGTTTAACTCGTTGGTGATGGATTATTTTTGTTGGTTGCTCTATGTGCTGGAGTGCACTATTCCAAAATTATTTCTTCCCTATATCTGTGTCTGTATGTTCTTCTTTGTCATGGCAAATGCTGGTTGTTTCTGCAGAAGAAAGCCTTAGTCCAGCATTTGTACTTGGGAAGGAACCCACCTATGTTTACAGAAATGCGGGTACTTCGTCAAAGCTCAGAAGATGATCACTTGGTAATATGTTTATTGGCATTTTTTGAAAAATATTTTGGAGTATGGTCTGAATGGAGTCTGAAATTTTCACAGGTTCTAGAATTGGGAATGAATTTTCTCACTGCAGACGATATGAGTGCGATACTTGCCGTTCAACTGCGGAAAAGGTTGGGCTTTGGAATGTGGGCAAAGTTGCATCTGACCAGCATGCATGTGGAAGGAAAGGTACATAATGCATGCATGAGTGTGAAATTCCTATTGTACGGGTATAAATTAGATGATGAGATAGTATAATCTTTTCTGTAGTTGACATTGGACCATTTTCATGTCCACTTGGTGGTCAGTTGTCTTGAGTAGACTTTTGGAGGATGAGATCAAGAAAAACTCTTCTCTGATTTAGTTTGTGTTCCGTTGTCTCTGGTAGACTAGCTAGGTTGGTTAGCTGTTAATTTAAGAAGGCAGGGTGGTACTGATAATATGGACCTGGAACTTTTAGTGTGGTGGTATTGCTGTCTTTCTTTTGCAGAAGTATACACATAGCTCAGTCTCAGGACAGCATATGCTTAGCGAAGGGAGGTGGATTGACTTTTCTCTCTTCTGAATCATGAGATTTGTGCTTTAGGAAACCTAGATTAAAAAAGTAGGTCTCGACTCTATATATTGTTCGTGTGAGCTCCAACAACAGCAGTTTTGTTTTCTAGGATTTTGTGAACAAGTGCTTGGGGACACTCATTAAACACCCGAATAAGATCAAATTATTATGATCAATGCAGAAACTGTCTCATGTTATGTATAATCAATGCATTGGGAATCAACTTATTCTTTTATTAAGTATATGGTTAACCAGTGCCTTGGGGCACTCATTAACTAGACCCTTAATTTAATTGTGCTGCTTCTCTCTCACAGGTCTTGGTTGGAATAAAATTTATCACTAGATGGCCTTTTCTTGGTCGTTTAAGGGTGTGCTTTGCTGAGCCACCGTACTTCCAAATGACTGTGAAACCTTTATTTACGCATGGTATTGATGTGACGGAAATTCCTGGTATAGATGGATGGCTAGTAAGTTAATCACATCTTATATTATGTACAATGAGTTTCTCTCTTCTCCCTCTCCTGTATGCTTGTGTTGCTGTATCTGATACTGAAAATTTCATTTCTTTTGGTAGGATAATCTTTTATCTGTTGCATTTGAGGAGACGCTTGTTGAGGTAAAGATCTTTATTGTGCTCCCTGTATCGTCGTTGTCTTCTTCTTCTTGAGGCCAACACGATTTAATGTGCAAACCATCACGCCTTCCTATAAATCTATTAGTCTCACACTAGAACAATATAGTTATTAGGATTAAAAACCTTAACATTTCTATTTTTTGCAGCCCAATATGCTAGTTGTTGATGTAGAGAAATTTGCCGGTCCTCCTCCACAAGGTACATTTCAATTGCCTTCCCCCCCAGTAACATGCATATACAAGTGTGCATCCTGCTAGGATTTCTCAGCATGCACCCATTGAGCATCTGTGAAACTTAAAACAATGTAAATGAATGACAGAGGATTGGTTCACCATAGACATGAAGGAGCCTGTTGCTTATGCCAAAGTAGAAGTCATTGAAGCATCTGAAATGAAACCATCGGATCTGAATGGTTTGTCTTCAACACTCTTTGGCTCTGTTCTCTGCTCAATTTCTCATCACTCGTATTTCATATTTTTCCATTTGCATTGCTTTGAATCATCTGCAGGCTTGGCTGATCCATATGTGAAAGGGCAGATGGGACCTTACAGATTCAAGACCAAGATACAGAAAAAGACATTGGCTCCGAAATGGCTAGAGGAGTTCAGGATTCCTATCATATCGTGGGAGTCACCTAATACTTTGAATTTTGAAGTTCATGACAAAGACCATATTTTTGATGATGCCCTCGGGTTTGTTTTCAGACTCTGGAAGTTGCACTAGCTTTCTTTTATCCCTGCATGTTTTATTCTCTCTTTTTGAAGAATGTTTTTATAGTCTATGTTTCCACCTGTTTCTTTTGTTGATTGTTCTTTCCCCAATCATTATCAAGTTATTAATTTTAACAATTTTAACAAAGAAAGTTTAGCATTTCAACCTCTTTCTGCAAATGTGATTCACGCAATTATGATTCACGTAATGATGAACCACCTGGAAATGTGGCAGAGCGAGTATTTGCATGTCGGCTTTTTATTGACTTGCTTTATTTTATCTGCAGAACCTGTTCTATAAATATTAATGATCTCAAAGATGGACAGAGACATGATACATGGGTGCCTCTAGAGAAGATTACAACCGGAAGGCTGCATGTCGCAATAACTATCGAAGGCAATAGAAAGGTGAGGTTCTTTCATTATATATTGCTGAAAAAGAAGAGAATTTGTAGTGAGCTCCCAAGGGGTTGTTCGGTGGTCAACATGCTTAATCTCATCGCTGAATGCTTGGGTCCAAGTTCGTCCCTAGTATTTTGGTGATGGTAGCATATCTACGTCCAAGTAACCCCATGCGCGGTGGTAACCTAAGCTTCAGCCTTGACAGATACAGTGGGTTTCCCTCCGGATGTGCGTGGGTGTGAAAAGCACAATGTTTCCCCCTGGGAGTTGCGGCGTAGCCTATGTAGTTGCCTCCCATTTTCCTCGTCCAACCCCCCCCCCCCCCCCCCCCAAAAAAAAAGAACTTTCTTCTGGACAACCTTTTCCTTTTTGTGGCCTCTTCATCTGAACCATGATGTTGTCTGAGACAGGATGATGGACATCAACCCGACGGTGAACAATTAACTGAGGAGAGTAAAAGAGACTCTTTGGCAACTGACACAACAAACAAAGACTCCTCATCTGTGTCATCGGGGAAATCTGCAAAAGTGGCTGACAAATTTGAACCTATAGAAGTTGATGGGCAGAAAGAAACTGCAGTATGGATTCAACAACCAGGAAGTGAAGTTCCACAAACGTGGGAACCCAGAAAAGGGAAAAGTAGGCGTCTTGATACTGAGATTCAAGGGGAGCAAAATGATGTCTCTGGCTGCATTGGTTCAAACACGGATAAATCGGTTTCAAAGGGTGATGAAATCATCAATGAAAAAATGGATGATAAGCAATCAACAAACCCAGTCCGGCGGGGTATATACAAGATCAGTTCACTGTTTCAAAGAAATCCCAAAGTGGAACATCAGAATAGCATGTCTCGAGCAGTTCTTCCGTCTCCACATGCTAATCTTAGGTCAATCAAATCGAGGAAGATAGGTGTACATTTTGTTGCAGGAGAAGAGGCTATCGATAGGCCTGCTTCTGCTAGGGCTCCAGGGGAAGGGATCACAAATTCTGATGGGAGCGGCAGTGAAAGTCCGAGTAGAGGACATCATAAGAGAAACAAAGCCAAGAACTTTTTAAAGCAAGCAGAGAAATCGGCTCGCACCATTAAGCATGTACTTTCGAGGAAGGGTTCAAATAAATTTAAAGGCGATTCATCGGCTGCGGTGGCAGGAAATGGATCTTCGCAATCTGATTCCTCCGATGACGAGTCACTCTCATCATCGGTGAACACTTCAATGGATGGAACAATTCGAATCGAGTCCCAACCAGTATGTCTTGGTGATATCTCAAATGGGAACAAAATTTCGGCAGATACAAGTGATCAAACAATGGATATGGGGAATCTTTCAAAGGATACAAATGTCCAAGGTTCGGGGAGACCAGAAGATGAGACCACGAGCTCAAACGGGTCTATCGAGGGTAAATTAGATGAGGTTGAGCCCAAAGCAGTGATTTCAGTTCCAATTCCTGAAGACAAAGTTTTGAGCTTCGATGAACAAAAAGGATAAGCTGTTGGAACTTTCCTGCTCCAATTTAGAACACTGTTTTTGCTTCCTTTTCTTGTCTTTTATTCTGTATATGCACCTCGCAAAAAGGTAGTGACTAGGTTGTGGATGGCAAAATTCAGGGGCACTGTATGAGGTCAATGTCCTTTCCTCCGTCTCTGTGACGGAGATTACTGGTGGTCTATACAGCGTGTCAATTTGTAAAGGATTTTGTTTAGAGAATGCATTTGAATAACTAGTGCTTCAAGCGAATATTTTATCGTTCGACCCCAAAAGATACATGTTCACATGGTCTCAGGTCTGCCTCATGCTTCACCATGAACAGCTCCATTTTTCATTTCACTGGATGAATGACAAGACCTTGACGACTTGGTGTGCGGCTAATAAAGCTAAAGAATGAAAACTGGCAATTAAAAACCGAAAATGCAGCGGCTGTTCACCGCATTAGCTATATCAATGTCTACAATCTTTCTTTTGGAGTCTAAAATTATGACCAGTTTGATCTTATTAAGTTCTGAATGACTGCCTTCTTCCAAGTAATGGCTCTAGGAGATCGTCCAGTGAAGTTGGATCTTCTTCCGAACTGACAATGAAATTGTGTATCGTTGTACCCCTCCTGGAGAAGAGGGAGAAGAGTCTTGATCTTTTCGGACATTCGCGAGACTTTCAGTTTTCTGACTTCCTTGAAGATCCACCCAAGTACTCCTAGATCCTTCCTACCGCTATGCTCAACCTCACAAGTCGATCACCATTCACTGTTGCAGGTTCTCATTTTGCAAACAACACACGTCCGCACAGCTTTTCTTGAATTTCAACATCCCGCAAGGATGCTTGACATGGCACAGGCATTAGAAAATTTATTGGCGGAGTCCCGGAGATTCAACAGTTTAACTCCTCTTCCAACAAGACCTGCGGCTTTCGCCTGAGTCAAGACATTTTTCACCTTCTTGCTTCCTGCAGTTAGATAGCAACTAAAGTATTAGACCACCACACCTGGCTCATTGGAGCTTCCAAGATGCATGTGTTTATATCCCGGCTTGCATCTGCAACCAAAAGTTGATATCTCGTCATTTAGAGAAAGATGTTTATTAATTGAGAGGTTTTAAAGATAACTGTGTCGATGATACATTGCCCATCATAATCTTCCATATGCCAGTTGGCTCTCTCCTCTCGGAGCTGCCTCCCATAAATTTTATGTAGTCATTAGCACACTGATTGATCTTGGGGCTAAACTTTCCATCCGTCAAAAAACCATAGTTTCTAAGAAAAATGTTCGTTGGTTCCATTTTTTTCCTCTCCAAGCGAACTACTCTCCAGAAGCTTTTCACGAAAAATGACGTCGCATGCATGTCGGGAGAACATGCTCTGAAGGATCTGTCTCCACATCCCCATCTTCGGGACAAAACCTTGCTCGATCATCCGTTTCAGCACCCAATCTACATCCCCTACCAACTTTTCCTTGCAAAGACCTCTTATCACCAATTTATAAGAGACAAAACTGGGATTGATCCCTGCGGATATCATTTCAGCCATAAATTCCTTCGCCTCCAGGAACCTCCCCTCATCAAGCAAACCATACAAAACCTCCTGATAAGACCCCGCATTCGGTTGACACCCTTTGAGTTTCATCCTCTCTAGAAGCTCCATTGCCTCTGCAACTTTCTCTTGCTTCCGAAGCCCCGAGATCAAGATGTTGAAGGTGATTGTATCTGGGAAAATGCCTTCATTTTCCATCCTATCAAGCAAAGCTTTGGCATCGTCGACCTTTCCTTGCTCGCACAATCCGTGCATCAGCGTTGAGAACGTCTTCACATTCGGCCGACAGCGTTGCTTAGGAAATTCGTCGAGCAGTTGGAATGCAGCTTCCAAGCTCCCGTTCTTGCACAACCCCTTGATGAGAATATTCAAGCAACAAGCATCAATCTCAATGCCCAGCTGTGGCCCACGCATATACACCTCATGCACCGCGTCAAACAGCTTCCACGATACGAGCAAATTCAACACATAATTGAAACACTTCACCGACGGCCAAACGTTATACTTAGGCATGTCGTAAAGGGTCTCTATTGCACGGTTGATACGACCCGCCGCGTTGCCATATATCTTAATGACATTGTGGAAGAACTCGTCGGACAACCTGCAAGGCCTCTCCTTTACGATTCTTCGCATGATGTCTTCAATGGGGTCGAACATTTCGGCTTGCGCGAGCCTGTCTATGGCCAAGGCGAAGAGAGCCTCGTTGGGTTTGTAGTCCTTTCGCTTCTCGTACTGGTTCAGGGCCCCGATGATTGAATTGGGGTCCCTCAGGATCTTGATGATCTTGATGACTTCGTTCGGCGCCAGCCAGTCCTTGTGGTGAAGCCTCTTGAGCGGATCAAGATCGACGGAAGAAGAAGGTATTGCAGAGAGCGGGCGGCGAAATTTGCTGCCGGAACCAACGAGGGAGCGTGGATTCATTGTCGGAAGTGAAATGGGCGATCAACCGACAGGAACTGACGAACAAGAACTGGTGCCAGCAAGCTTGTTTCAAGGTTTGAAGTTTGAAGGGAGAAATACTGCGCGCGGGACTTACGAAATAGAACTGAAAATATTTTAGCATAATATACAGCACTATTTTGATGTTTTCTTATTTGTAAAAAAAAATACACTCAAAATTAAATTATCAAGGTAGCTAATTCGTATAAAAAAATGTTGGCAAACATAGTATGAAGTATTATATATCGTAAATGGTGTAATATCTCCGAAATGCATATAAGCAATAGAAGTTTTTTGTCTACTGGCTGTTATGTAAAAAAAAATTATATTATGTTTTTCTGCTCAAATTAAAAGTATTTCCCCAATATAAATGAGTTGGAATTAAATAGTAAAATAATGAAAAGAGAGAAGAAGGATGAGGGTCGATAAATTATTGTGTATATGTTTTATTATTTTTGTGGACATAGTACAAAAACCTTTCTTGTAATAAATAGAGTCCGGTTTTAATAATTTACATTGTTTCGTACCCAAAAAAAAAAATTTACATTGTTAGGTGAAACACTTGGAAACAACACGTACATCATGCTTGTTTCGCGAAAAATGAGTTATTAGGAAAATATTTTCCTAAAATGATCACTTATATCACTTCAACTAATTAGTTAATAAAAAATATTTTCATTATCAATAAAAATTTATGTTTAAATATTTTCATCGATAAGAAAAATATTTTTCGTTTGTTTATTTTTATGAAAAATAAAGACGATCATTTCTATGGAAAATAATTTTCAAATGATTTATTTTTTACGAAACAAATGCACGTATAGAGAAGACTTTGTTACAATATATTTATAAAGGTATTCACCGTCTTGTCAATATCAACTAAAGGCAGTTAAAAAATCATGTGAGTCCTACAATTAATAATGCATTTTATTAACAAAACTAAGAAAGCTATCACAAGTCATTTCAAAAATCTTATGTCGTAATGATGAAAGCTGAAAGTTTAATCACATATACTTATCAGTTCGTCCAAACTAAAGGTTGACACAGGGTCAGTCCTTGCAGAGCATAATTGCTTCAAGTCACTAGTTAAGTACATTGAGCACTCATTTACATGCAGAGAAAATTATAGATGGTGCAAAATTTGTTAAAAAAACAATTTGAAAGGCTTGAGGAAGAATCATCTTTTTGCATTTAATTGAAATGTACACCCGAGTACCAAAAAGAAAATCTACAGCTAACAGGTCATATGGACTTATGGGCCAAGAAGAAACCCAAGAAAAGAAAAGAAAAAAGGGTCAAAGAGACCTTAATTACATGATCATCCCATCATAAGTATCTTGCCACAAAGAACCGTAACCATGCTCTTCAAGAGGAACTCCATAGTAAATCTGAGAATAGTCACTTATAACTCCAAATTCAACCATGTTATTCATCATCCCATCATCTTCATACTGGTCCATGTACCAATTCATGTCATCACTTGGCGACGAAGGCGCCATCTCCATATCAATCCAATCGAAATCAAAGGGTTCTGTGGAATTCCCTGCAGTGCACCGTCCGCCATGCTCTTCGAAAGAATCGCCGGTGAATTCGAGTTCTCCAACCAAATCGCAACCGTCGACCATGTCCGGGTTAATCTCGGCTTCTAAAGAACGGATGACGTCGTTCAACTGCTCGTCGTCGCGCTCTTCGCCCTGCGGCGATTCCTCGAGCAAGGAAAGGAGTATGTCATTGCTAACGAACCCTTCAAGTTCATCATCTATCATGGAAGTGGATGCCATTGGTGATCAAAGGAAGTTATGACAATGAAGAAAAGAACAAGGATCAAACTGAGACCAGGAGAAGAACTACAGATGGAGAGACTTGAAGAGTTCTTGCAATGACCATTTGGAGGGCAAGCAGGAGCTTATATAGGGAAGCCCCCAAGGTAAACGAAAAGGACATCTCCACTTTGCAAGACAAGACCCGCCCAAATCGTATGCACATGTGCAACTGGGAATATGTAATGGCCATACCTAATAAACGTAATTATGGAGTAAGTTCGCAAGTTTATGAACTTAAGACCTGTGTATTATAATGAAAGTGGACGACTTAATCTCCAATTATCTAGCAACAATGGGGCTTCCAGGTAGGCAAAATCCACCATTAATGCAGATCTGACTCATGGATGGCCCGACAAGGAAGCCCGAAAACAAAGGGCGGACGGTTCGTATTAATACAATGGATCAAGAGACATATGGAGAATGACGGGAGACACAAAGGGGATACGCCATCAAACTCTGTGGCCTCGACATGGATACAAATGATTATTCTCCATGCATACTATGATTTCATGAACGCAGTGTTAGGAGAGAGTGATTTGATGATGGGTAATCTCAAAGCAACGAATGCCTCTCAATAATTTGTTGATCTATTATTAATAAATCTCCCGAGACGACACGTGACGGTGCTGAAAAGGTCAATAATCTTGTATGATAACCTCCATTTCTAAAACATCAAAGAAAATGCCATTTTTAATCTTGTCTCAAATCTACTAATCCGGAATGGATACATATACCCGTGACCAATTAAATCAAGTCAAGAAGGTACTCAAACTTTCTTGTAGAAGACTTCTTCTGCTTTGTCAAATACACGAGTTTGCCAATCAATTGCCACGAATTCCATGTCGTCCCAATTAAAAGGGACCAGTCGATATAGGTAGGCTCAACCCCATGTCTGATATTTAATATGTCGAGTACCATATAATCTACGTAGAGATAACAAGTACATGTAAACCGAGTTACTCTGTGATGCATGCCCATATCGTATGCAAGTGTGTATTGACAGATTTTGACGCATGTGTCCGTCGATTCACAGGGACGTGGAAAGTGGGGTGCTTTGAATATATGCTGCGGACATGGATAGCACCTTGTCGTGGGGCGCTAAACAAAAGGACGATGCTTCCCATCACAGACCGGAAGAGAGAGCACCCAAGTGGCTATTGATGGAAGCAAGATTGCAAGGCTTCGATTCCCTAAATCTTTGACCATCGGCCCACCGGCACTGGTGCACATGGTGTGCCACCAGAGACCTCATTAGCACCTTCCATTTTATAATTGACAAAGAAATCAATCAATTCATCGATTAGTGTCCGGTCCACCAATGCAAAGAGACTGTCATAGGCCATGTTGGGTTTCTATAATATCCACCGTACTTCAAAATATCATAAGAGATTTCGACTGCCAGGTGTTACGTGGAAGATTGCCATGTTGAATGAACCGACACCACATGTGGCTGTGTTCTCAGCTGGCCAAAAGACCTTGATACTATCCAAAAGTCTATTGCTTATTTAAATGTCATCTCTTGTTGTCCTTGTCTTGAGGACTTTCACAATGTATTTTTCTATTTTTCACTTTCCATTTCGAATATTTCGGCGCGCACACTTTGATTTTATTTTTCTTTTAGTTTTAATAATTTGGAACTTTCACGGGAATGTTGACATATATACTCACATCTAATGGTTTTATTAGTTTTAAAGTTTGAATAATGTTTTAGATTTGGACAGAAAAGTAAAAGATTTGCTCTTCTTGACTTGTTTAGTAGTCAGAACAAACAAACTCGCGCAACGAAGCTATCATATTCCTGGGTTTATGCCTCGCCACTCGCAAATGGAAGAAATGAGCTCACCATGGAGCCCAGGACCAGAGGACAGAATCAAGAAACCCTACAGTGACCGCATAAAGCCAGCCACTTTCATTACACGTCCCGAAATAATGAGATTTCAATATTTCATCAACTTAAAGTAAAAAACTCTATGAATGGGAATCATTTGTCTTTCCATAAAATATAAACGAATTGTTGCGTAACACTCGAGGGAAAGATTGAGATAGAATCGGGACTGCCGCACAGAGTTTCGTGTGCGAGTGACGAACGAACTTGGTGTAGGTTTACTGATTTGAGATTTTTTCGTAAGATGAAAATTAGTTTAGACTCACTTTAGAGTGAATATATCGTAAGGATATCAATTTAGGATTTTTTGAGACGAAAATTAATTTAGGTTAATATGTGTTTACCGGTTTGAGATTTTTAATGGTATTGACATTTCGAAAAGGACTGTCGAAGAATGAGTTTCAGTTGCGGTAATTCATTTCTCTAATATAATTTCATCAGATTGAATAAAGTGCAAGTAGATTCAATCTTTTTGGGATGAAACTTTTCGTAGAAGAACGAAATATATTACCCAAGCATTCTGTAAATGAGAGGCTATACACATACGAGATTAACTATCTTTCCCCATGTACACAAAACTTACACAAAGATCATATTTACACATATCATTTGTTCCTAATTTACATGTTATTATGTTATCCTAGACCCACATGACGCCCACCGGCTCCGCCAGCACATCCGCCGCCACAAGCGCCGCCACCTCCTACGTCAATGCCACCATCCTCACCCACTTCAGTACCCTTGTTTGTACCGGATCCTTGACCAACAATGGTGGTTACAGAGGCTGTACTCGCAAAAGCGGCAGCTGCTCCAGTCCAAATCACCATTCCACCATCTCTTGCATCACTGCTACCGGTATTCTCACCACCTTCATTGGCATCAAAGTACGTTGGCCAAGGCTTTCAAGAAGTCTGATTTCTCTTTGCCTTGACAGATTCAAGGGTCGGTTCACTGGCATCTTTCCTTTTGCAGCTTCCACAGCATAGACAAACATGACTTCTTAGATTCACCATTGCAGGAAATGCTTGCTCGGACAGATCAGTTTAGCAGCGTTCCATTCCCATCTCTCTCAGGGAAATGTAACGCTGTGAGCATGCTCTCAGAAAATTGGGACCTGAAATGCATATAAAACCACTGTATATGTATTTAATGAGGTTTCTTAAAAGGCAAAGGTCTAATCAATTTAGAAGTTAGGGAAGTATAAGACTGACATGTGATCGACTCCTGATTTATCCTAGCAAGAAGTTCTGCCTCCAAATGCGTTTTGCCTGGGAATGAATGCATTCACAATCATGACTATGCTCTATCATCTGCACAGATGATGAGTATGCACAGAGAGAGATTCAAAGTTAAGTCAAGATAGCAGTCTGGTCCATTCCATGAATGGTCAGCCACCATAATATACACATCGTAAGATATAAATTGCAATAACGTAACAAACTAAGCCAAGGATGATGGAAATTCAATTTCTTAATTGTTTACCTACCCTTAGAAATTGAAAAAGAAATCCAGAAACAGTTTCATGAGGCTGAGTCTCATAAATTCCAACAGACTAGTCATAACTGAAAAAGAGAGGGCATTCTATCTAAAGGCAGAATGGTAATTGTTCACACTGTCCTACGGGCAAAATATTTGCCAAGTCCGTGCACAATCTCAAAAAGGTATCTAGATATTTTTATTTTGAAATTTTAACAAAAAGCTTTCTGGAACATATTAGGCCAGCCTGGTAATAGAATGTTCTACACAAGTATGCATCAAACTTCAATATTCAATTGAAGTCACAATTTTTCTTTCCATATTTGGATAATTTTTTTCTGTTTTTACCACGTTTTTTTGTTCCTTAAAAAACTGAAAGGCAAACTTTGCACACAATTATGGTTTCCGATATGCAATAAAACACGCAAAATTCAAGAAGGTATAGCGAAGAAATGAAAGCCGGGTTTATTCATTTTCTACATTTTCAATAACCCAGACAGCATAAGGGAAAACCCACATCAAAGATGTGATCCACAAAAATAACTTTTCCCCGTCTTTGCTAGGTGAACCAAAAAAGAAGTTAGCCAAGCACAAATGACACTACGTCCTACACTCTCCTGAAGGACAACTCTGTAATTTCCAATTTGACCGACTCTAGAAAAAAAAAAAGTAGAAGTATCCCCAGCAAAAGCATATCATGAGAAAGGTTAGTACTGTAAAGTCAATGCTGAAAAAATGTATCAGCATGAAATGAGTGTGGATTGAGGAAGGAGTGGAAAAAATCAGCACAGTCCAAAATTTTCATTGCAGTGAAAGAGCTCAACCAGGACTTAGAATTATACGAGAACCGCTGTAAGATATAACCCTCAGATCAAGCTCCATTTCGACCACATGGGCCACTGCATTTAATGCAAATGGACATCATATATATGCCTTTTGGTGTGTAAGGAGCACAATACCATGAAAAGAAGAAAAACAACTTGCACATGCATTCCTTCTGTTCCAAGGCCTTAGTGTCTTTTGAAATCAATAGTGCAAAAACATTTTGGAAATGGTTAGCAGAACAGGATCAGATGTCCAGTTGATGAAAGTCATGCATACATGTCCTGGAAGCTCAGCACAGCTATAGTTTACTGCACCAGGAGACATCCAGAGACGGTAAGCCATCATAAGTACCTGCAATCATCATCATCTTCCACTCTGCTCATCCCGAGTAATTGTTCCAATTTCTCATTCAAAACTTCCCAGTTTAAATCATAAAGCAGGCAACCTACCTATTACAGAATGAAGAGTCTCAGATGAGTAAGGCTACCATCAAATATAGCCATATGACCACCTGCAGCACAAGCTGGGCAGTCTTAGGCACAAGATCAGCCAGACATCATCATCACGGCCCTCCATTTGACCAAACAACTGATATGAATAAATAAGCCAAATGGATTTTCTATCTTTTCATGAAGCATAGTGAAACGAATTTATGGCTCACCTCGTTTCTTTGTGATGTTAAATTTCTGGAAGCTCTCATATCATCTTCTTCTCAGGACCCCACTCTCAGTACCGATTTGTTACAAATGCAAATGGAACAACTCTTAGTCGAGCAGCTTCAAGTGGCTAGCTCTGACTAACACCCCTGGGATTGACCGATAACCTGCAGTTACAAGTCAACACCATCAGTGATAACGCAGCTTTCAGATACAGAAGAACAGGTGAACAGGAATTGACAGACAAAAAAGAAAATGCACACAAGGTGCAATCTCTTAACTGCTGCCCAGAAATACAAGCAAATACCAGGGACAAAATAATCATATTTGATAAACTCCTTACCAGAACACCTCAGGGTTAATATTTTGCAACTTGCTGAATGTAAAACCAGCGTGTGGCACAAAAAGGCTGCCACTTGTACTGTAGCTCTCAAGTGCAGTCAGGAGTGCTTCATCCCTCAACAGCATTTTCATTGCCATAATTTACATTACATTGAATTAGCAAATGCACCTCTCAAGTGCAATCATCTGCATAACATGACAAAATATCTCAGAGAGAACTGAGGATCAACAGATTAATAGTGATCACTGTGCCACTTGGACCCAACTGCTTCCAGGTTGCCTACGAGGATTAGCTTCTTTCAGTCTTCCCCTAAATTCTGCAACATCCTCCCACAGTGAAGTTGACGCATAGATGTTAGACAACAGGAGATAGTTTAAAGGTCTGTTAGGCTCTAACTTGCTTAGCCTCAGGGCAATTTTATTTGCTGTTTGAACATTCCCATGTTTACTGCAGGTGTTCAATAATGTCTTCCACAGAAGAGATCTCAAATCTGATGGAACTTCATTTATGAGATTCTCTGCCTCATCCAAAAGTTCAGCTCGACCCAGGAGATCAACCATGCAGGCATAATGACTTACCGTTTTCTCTGAATTATATTCATTTGTGAGAGACTCAAAAATAAGCCAACCTTCTTTCACAAGCCCAGCATGACTACATGCATTCAAGACTCCAACAAAGGTGATCGCATCTGGTTGTAACCCTGCTTCCTTCATCTTATTAAACAGCACAAAGGCCTCTCTACCCTGGCCATGTCGCGCATATCCAGACACCATAGTTGTGTAAGAAACCAAATTATGGCATTCGATTTCGTCAAAAACCTTACATGCATTTTCCAGACTTCCACACTTGCTATACATATCAATAGTCGAGGATGCAACATGCACATGTGACATAAAACCAGTTCTGATAATGCAGGCATGAAAGAGTATACCCAACTCTAGTGCAGACAAGCCAGCACAAGCAGAGAGACAACTTGATAGTATAGAATCATCCACCAAGTACTCGGGTGAAATTAGAAATTCAGAGAAAAGTTTTAGAGCTTGATCATAGTGCCCATTTTGAGTGCATGCAGTAATCATGGTACTCCAGGAGACCAAATCTCGCTTCATCATAGATGAGAATACAAGAAAAGCATCCTGAATTCCGGATTTAAATGCTGAATACATATTGATCAATGCGCTTCTAATAAACAGATGAGACTCAAATCCAACTTTTAGAATGTAACCATGGATTTGTTTTCCTGTAACCAGCGCTTCTGTCTGTGTGCAAGCCTGCAGGACATTCACTAGAGTAAATTGGCTAGGTTTTACAGAAGTTGAAGTACAAACCAAGTCACAAAACATTCTCAAAGTTTCTTGATACCAGCCTACTTCATTGCAACCAGACATTAAGACCGTCCATGAAAACTCATTGTGCATTTGCATTTCTTCAAACACCAGTTTTGCATCATCAACTGCTCCACATTTAGCATACATGTCGATAAGGGCATTTTCTAAGTACAATCTATAGTCATCATCATCAACATTCTTTACAACATGACAATGTATTGCTCTTCCTTCTTTCAACAACTGAAGATTTCCACAAAGTCGGAGTATGGCATTAACTGTGGAGTGACTTGGTGCAAGACCCTTACTCTTAACCTCATAGAACAAATCCAGAGCCATCTCACTGTAATGATTGTGAACTAAATTGCTAATCATCACACTAAAGCATATCTCATTTATACTGTTGACATCAAGGAAGCATTTGTAAGCTTCGGAAACCATTCCCATGCCTCCATACATCTCTATTATAGCACTACCCAGAAATGAATCTAATTTGAAGCCATATTTAACCAGAGAGCAATGTACCTGGTTACCAAGAGCTGCACTATTCACATTTGAGCACAAACTAAAAACAGTAGCTAGTGTATATATGTCAGGCTTATTACCTTCAGCAACAAACGAGATATAGCAGTTAAGGCCTTTTTCAGCATCTCCGCTCTGATGAAACCCAGACAATAGAGTACAGCAAACCACATTATCTTTCTCTTCTAGATTCTGAAATATTCCAAAAGCATCGTCCAGGAAACCCAGTTTTGAGTAAGAATCAACCAGAGCTCCACCTACAATATCATCATTTTCTAAACCAACTTTAAAAATTTGGCCATGAAACAATCTTGCTAAGCCAACATCCAATGTGTCAGTCGCTAACTTTGCAAGGATCGCATAAGTCAAATGATTTGGCTGTACATCAGACTGCATCATCTGATAAAATAGCTGGACAGCTTCCTCTATATAGTTGTTCTGTACATAAGAATCGAGTAGAGTATTCCATAATGCTTCAGATTGTTCGCCTAAAGGAATGCTGTCAAACATCATACGACTGGTTCTTAAGTCTCCCCTTTCAATATAGAGGCCAAGAACAGAAGTACTGCAGAACCCATTAGACTCGAACCCGCATTTGAGCAACTGTGCATGGATGAGCATTCCCATCGTGAAATCATGAGCAAGTCTACATGCCTTAAGCGCCACCGGGAAACCAAATTCATTCGGTTTCACACCGGCCCGGCACATAAGAGCATACAACCGCAAAGCAAGCTCATACTGGCCGTTACTCACGTATGAAGAGATCATGCCGGTCCAAGACACCAAATTGCGTTCGCGCATTTCGTCGAACAAGAACCGGGCATTCGCAAGATCACCGCAGAGAGAATAAAACCTCACCATATTGTTCTGTACGAACACTTCCCGATCCAACCCAGCTTTTAACATGACCGAGTGAAGGGACCTGCCGGGGTTCAACGCTCTGGTGTCGCCGAGATGTTGCAAGAGGGAGACACATTCTCGAACGTCGAGCTTCCAACTTTCTGGTACCGTGGTGAAATTTCTGAGCGACCTTTGAAGCAGAGAGAGAGGCGTTGTCCTGCGGAACGTCACTGAGGAGCGACTGCTTAAAAATGTCATCTTTGCGCATATTCATCTGCTTATGGCGGCTTCGAACAGCTGGGTGTTTGTAATAGCAGTGTCCAGATCCGAGGTTTGCCTTAAAGGGGAGAGGAGCAACGTTGTAGCAAAGAGGGAAGGGCCGCAGCCACGAGCTTCCTTTTCCATGCGATGCCAGGGTTGAGGCAAGGGCAATTTCGTAATAATGGGTAATTTCAACTTTTGATGAATATCAACTTAATTGAAATAAATAATGATATTTATGTTTGTGACCCATTTAATCAGACGCGTGATTAAAGGAAATTTCTTAAATCTGGGATGGAAGAAAGCATGCTCTTTTCCTTTTTGTCTGGGTTCTTAGATTTAAATTTCACATTGTCTTGTAACAACCACGCAGGATGTTCACCCCACTGCTAGAATCACATTGATGAAATCACAAATCTGCACTTCTTCCTTCTTCTTTTCCTCCGCTTTCTCCTTTAAGCAACTAGCACTTGAACCAATTAGTGATTCCGATTTTCAGGAAGCTCGGGCTATAATCGCACACGCAACGACGAAAAGTAACATAAATTGAGAAGATTAATCAGGTTGTAAACATTATTTTATCGAAGGCTGACTCGGGTCGATAGGTATTGATTTTATCAATGTAATCTTTAAGCTTATATCTCCTCAAAATACTGGGGAAAGTGATCCGGTTGTACTTTAAATTTTGAATCCACTAGTACGGTTACCACCCAACCCCTATGAACTTACAGATAGATGCACATCTGGAGAAAACCAACTTTGAAATTTGCTTTCGGCTGGCCAAAGTGAATTGCCTTTTGGCCCCTATGCCTTCACTTTGGAAGAACCGAAGAATCACAGGTGGTAATGAGGTAACGAAAACAACTCCATTGTGCTGCTAACCTGATCATCAGTTTGAACTTCGATCAAATAAGAACCCAAGGAGGACAGGTAAAAACATTACCATTTCAATCAATAATGCAAGGAAACAAGAACATTGCGTCCTCCGAGTGCTTAAGTACGATATCTGACACCCCATTAGCAAAGCATTTAATCAAAAAAACATGGGGCGTTGCATCTATCTAGCTAAGCTATCTGACCATCTGAAAAATTCCTAAGAACTAGATATACAATGACTGGAAGTCCGTGTAGCAACCCGCTTAGGGTAACGACCGTTGTTTACATGTGCATTACAGTTCCTATCACTGGATGATCCGCTCGGTGGATTCACTCTCTGTTTTGACCTCTCTCCTTTCTGTGCTCTACTGGTTTCTTGGGTTGATAAGTAGGAATCCAGTACATAGCCCTTTTCCTCCGAGACAAACCTCGTCTGCGCTCCACCGTTCAAGAGTAATCTACAAGAGACGGCATTTGGTGGGGAGTGCTCTGAACCATACAAGTTGCTGAAGATCGAGGAGATTGGATCTACATTGCACAGATCAGCATAGTCTCCAGTGCTGAAAGAATCTCTCGTACTCTCTGTAGTAAAAGAAGCTGCCTCATCTGAACTCGTAAAGAGAGACCAATCGCTTGATGTAGCATCAGAAAATTCAGTGCCAAATATCTCGTTACAATTCTCAATCAAGGGTCGCCCATTTTCGCTGAACCGAGTAACGCCAACAGACACACACTTTGCTGTGCCTGCAGCAATACACGGTGGTCTTGGATCCAGTTTAGTTTCATGGCCATCAAATTGGCTGCCCTGTTTGGTCTCTGCTGCTTGTCTTGAAGACTTTTGACTTCTTAATACACAATTTCTTTCGGATGCAAAACCTGGATCTCGGACAGCTTTCCCAGATAAACTTTTGTGCGGGCGTGGATGGGACCTGAGAGAGAGCGAACAAACTGAATTACAGAAAGTCTTAGAGATGCTTCACTGGATAGTCTTCAATGTCTCTTCGGAATCTTTGCAGAGCCAGGAACAAGTTTCAGTGTTTCTCATGCTCAGATAGACCGAGTCCACAAATGATCTCAACATTGAAAGGGTTAATTACCTCGTGTAAAATAGGATATATGCTCCTTCTGACATTACATGGCTCATTGGTACATGTTGAACCTGTTTTTGGCACAAAGATTACACCTCAAAAATAAAATTAAAAAGGAAAAAGAGACCTAACAAGTTACAACTGATAGTTAGGTTTAACTAAAGATGGATTGAACACATCAATCTCATCTTAATCTTTCTTCCTTTGAGTAACTGTCCAATAATGTGCCACGAGTTAAACTGGTCGAAATAAGTAGCAATAAATGATAGGTGAACCAAATCATGCAAAAAAAAGTTATTTACATGCCCTGTAAGATAAAAGATGCTTCTAGGCAAGGAGCATTTGCGATTTCAACCCAAATAAGAGTGGCCTTGGGGTGGACGCAAGAGAGTTACGACAACACTTAAGTCAGGGATCTTTCTGTCCACTTAGATCAGATATAGGCAACGCCCTTGCAGCTCCTTGTATGAGCCAGCATCAATGGTGTCAAGACCAGCTTTTACTATGCACTATTGAAAACTAAGAAGATATATGAGCATAACTAACTTTATATTCTTGGAGGGATGTCAACCTCAACCTATTATGGAATTTAGTGAATTTAAACATTTCCAGGGTCGCAATGGGCCATGTCCTAGTTGAAAGTCAGGAATAATTTGTTTTGATTTCACTAGCCCTGCCTTTGCTTCATGAGTTTTTTAATGCAAAGGACTCTTTTCTTGAAAGTTGGTTTCCAGGGTGAAAGGGACTGCAGGTTTTGGCGCTGAGTTCTTTTTTTTTTTTTTTTTTTGGGGGGGGGGCCATTTTGGGGCTGAGTTGAGAAGAAAAAGTTTACGTAAGTAGCATCTTTATCAAATGAAATTCAATCTCAAAAATCCCCAATCAAGTTACAGATGTTTAGAGATGTTACCTCAGTGTCGTCTATCCTGAACCAACTGCCTCGCAAATTTCTCACATAAGATATATAATGTCCAGAAAAAGACGCATTCTGTGTATCCAGATGGACAACCACAGCATAAAGCATGTAAAGTGGAGGCATGTCGCCTTTTCCTGTCATGTATGGGATCATATCCAGCATTTCAGGAAAAGTAATGCACTTAGTTATTTTCCCATATCTTCCTTCCTGGAGAAGAGAGGCATAATATATTGGATCAGTTCACTCATGTCAAAGAGAGAATGCGACTAATATTACTTAACCACTAGGAAGATCCAGGCAACTGGTTAGTAATAAATATATGATCAGCATATGTCATGTGACACCTATCTGAGTTCATTTCCACTGCTTGAAGTCAAATCAATCATATTTACATCAACTAGGTACTCTATTTGGTACCACTCTTGCGGCCCGCACCGAAACAGCGCTTTACCCCTACATGTCCAGTCAACCGCAACTGCCCATCCTACCTCCTCTACGTTCTTGACTGCCAATCTATAAAAAGTATCTAAAGAATTACAAGTCCAATACATTCTGTTTAGCAGAAAGACAGTATTCCTTGCTCACTTAAAGGTAGGGCATTTCCCATTTTTAAAGGAACTTCAAGTTGGCCCTTGCGAACGGCTTGATCCACTATCTAAGCAACATAACTGTCTAAGCCGTAATCTTGAGCCAAGCATCTTAACACTGATGAGTTAAATAACTTGTCAAAGCACCCAATTCACAATTCAAAATGCTACCTGGAACCTCTTCAATACAATAGTCAGGATATTGGGTGCCTCGTGTATACTCAACTGCTTTCTGGCTCGCACATATGCAGCACATCTAGTCACCAAAATGTTTAGATAATGGTAAGTATGGGCAAACAAACTATATGCACGTTACAAGTCGAAGAAGAATGGTATCTAACCTTCCACATCTGTACATGTTTTCTCCATCCAGATCTTCTGGAGTTGTAAATTGTGTCAGTGCATCTTCCAATGATTCAACCGGACCGTATATCTCCAACGTGAGATCCATTATGTTTTCATATCGCTCAGACTCGTGATGACATCTCAAACACTTGACCTGGAAAAGAGGAGATTCACTTTACATGATTTCAGGGAATAAGATGCAAAAGCAGAAAAATGAAGCTGCTGCAGCATTTGCAAGGAAAAAGAGGGGCAATCACCTTCGATCGGAGGCGCCCACCAAATGTATATTGAATGAATGTTGTTTCTTGCAACCTTGGATCAACCTTCTTCTCCCCACCCAATCCCTCCAAGCAAATGGACTGCATTGATGCGACGAGAAGCCTAGAGAATGACACAAAAGGATAGTGCATTGAAATTCTGGAATAGGCCCTGTTCAATATCCTCTCTTTCATTTATTTGAAAATTCAAATTCCAAGAATTCTTTCAAAAGATTCACGGCTACAAGAAAACAAGCACGAAGTCTTTACAAATGTGTATTTACATATTCGAAAGTTCCCTTTAAATACCTCAAAAATTCATGAGCATCTTCCTGACTTCCTTCACCAATATGGCGATTAAGACTCCACATGTGCACCAGTATTCTGCTAGGAGACAGTGGCGCACCGAATTCTCTCAGCATCGTCACATGTTGCTCAAGTTCACACAAAAGACACCAATCTTTTCCAAAACCTGGAATGCATATAAAAGATACGAGGATAGGTGATGACAACCTAGAGGAAATTATGCAAATTGGTAGAAAGCAATGATCAGTTAACTACAAAGAGTATGAATGGATGGAATTACAGGCTCTTGAATGTTCTTTGTGGAGCAAATAGATAGTGAGAGGCTTTGTATATGTCAAACACTGCAACACAGCATTGGCATAGCAACTGCAAAGCAAATATGAAAACAAGAACATAAGACATCCATGCTGATGACAATAAAAAGCAAAAACCTTGATTAGCTTTAAGGCTAGAACTTCTACAGTGACAAATAGAACAATAATTACATGACCATCATCTCATAAGTAGTTTTCTATTAGTATTTTCGTCTTTAATTCATTGCTTCAGAACTATCTGTATAAAGAATCACGCTTCACAAGAAATTGCAGTCTTTTGTAGTCTCATACTCTGACCAGATGATTTAAGCTGAAACCAAAAGCAAAAGCAGAAGCATGATAGAATCACCTGTTGCCACAATTGATAAGTCCCCTAGGTGATAAGTCGAAAACTTCATACTGAAAGAACCTTGTAAATTCTTCATAAGGAAATAGCATCTGCAGTAGAAGATGTTTTAAGACTTTAAGACACTCTTTTCCTTATCAAGGGAAAATGTCTAAATTGCAAGAAAAATGCATTTAATGGTTACTGACCTTAGATTTTTTTTGCCTCTCACCATTATGTTCCGAAGCATCCAAGCGGGTAAGTTTCGTTGACTTCCTTACACCCATCATCTTCGTGATTCCAGTATTAGCGAAAGTACTGGTCCCTTCTGCAGCAATTACCCCTAGCACTAGTGAAGCTACTTCAAGAAATTGGGATAAACAATAAAATGCTTAAGATTGCAAATAGCAATCATCTAAATGAACTCGAATCACCTGTAACTTGTTCCCTCCTCTCACTCCCTAAGCATTGCTCAGTAGATGCTTTTATCATTGAATTCGGTGGTTTAGGTACACCGCTCTCAAAAGAAAGCGAAGCCCTTTCTGCTTTAACACTGCCCCTTGTAGTCGCTTTAGACTGACAGTCCGATTCCATGGTTTGAGCACTAGAAGTTTCAAAGACATTGCTACCACCTGGAACAGTATATGGGGATTTCTCACTTGAACTGACCCCATGTTCTGACGAAGAAAAGAAGTTGCCGTGATTCTCCCTTGTATTAGATAAGTTCTCTTGTTGGCTTGCCCACTTGCTATTCTCCTCAATTTTATGAGTCGAACCAGCATATCCATTGATATACCCATTCATGCAATTGAAGCTGTTCCTTCCAGTAGTTTCTCCTTCAGACCCTAACGATCCATTGGCATTGGCCTGCACATAATGAAGAATAACATTTAGCAAAAAAATCCAGCCCTCATGAGAATACCACAAATGGAAAAAGAGTTGTCACAAAAGATGACACCTTATGCCTTACAAAAGCCTCCTTTCGGGGGCAAGAATTAAAAGAGGATGAACACTCAGTCATGTTCCCACTAACTTCATCAAGGAAATCATATTTGAATCCGTCATCTTTTCTTGATATTCCCCTGCATAATTTACGTGACACTCGCTTCTCTTTACTCTTCCTCTCTGCTGCTGAGACTTGAGATGCATCAATAGACGAACAAGAAACAGAAGCTGAGGAACTGGAGCTCACGGAATTGGACGTTAGATCATCTAGATTTTCTTCTATTAAGCTGGGCTGAGGAGATGAATTGTTCCAGGTGATGGCCAGTGGTTGACATTCTTGCTTATGTACTTGCCTCCAGTGAATTATCTGACACTTACCGGAACTGCGTGCAAGAATTTTAAGGTATAACTTAGTTCTGCAAACACTCCTGCCATTAGATATTGCAGATGCACAGTTTCTGGAATTAACCTTTCTGTTCATAATATAAGTTTCTCCTTTTCCAATTAAATGACCACAGTTTTGCTCAAAAGAAAATATCTTAATTAAAAGATTTCCATGATTATGAACGGCAATGCTCAATGCTTTTCCATCTTCAAGAGCCTCCATCAATAAATTAGCAACATAAATAAATAAAAAAGAATCCATTGGTACACCTAAAACTGGAGTTTTTGAGCAAAATGCACTCGAAAATCGTACAGAGATATGTCTAAAGTAAGTGATTATCATCCAAAGAAGCAGAAATTTAGTGGATCAAACTATACAATCGTAACTTAAATGCAATCAGGGTAGCATTGACAGCCCTTTCATCAACTCATTTGACAGTGGCAATTCACGTTCACATGTAATAATCGTGACAAGTCATGTAATTGGATAACACTATATAATTGCTAATAATGCTATAAAACTTATGTATATCAAAGTCGTGCCAAGCCGTGTCACTTTCAGGTTTGCCTTATAATCATGTTAATTTGTGTCAAAAATTGTCAGCCCTTTAAACTTCAAATGGCAGTCCCTTGGGGGATTGTGTTTCCTGCTTCGCATATTTTAATTAACTTTTTCCCATCGTTACCACTTTTTTTTCTGACAAGGAGAGTGAGTTGCAGTGTCACTGACCAATATCTAACAGACTTGCATCTGGAGCAGCGAGTTGTTGCTCGACCAGAGCATCGTACACATTGATGCGTTCCATTTTTTGAAGAAGCCACAAGAGGGACAACATCTGCCACAGCCATAGCTTCAGCTTTAAAAGCTTCCTCGGCAGCAAGCTGAGCAAGCAAACTTATCCTCTCTTTCTTCTTTGCAGAATCACTCCACTTCCCAAGTAAAATGTAAGCAACCAAAGGAAACACGACCAAGACAAGAAACAAGATTGGAATATCAGCTTCCCTTGGTTCAAGCATGGTCCCAGTAGCATACTCATGTCCAAAATTAATGTGAACCAGCTATCTGGGGCTAATCTTTGCAACTACTCCAGGGAAACATTCTCAACATGGAGGTTCGCTAAGGACAACTCTGCTCTGCAAAGCAAACCTGTTGAGTTCCAGGAATCATGATTCTCAGTACACATGAGAGTAGCATCATTGATCAGTCAATAATAATACCTCAAAATAGTGACAACAACGATACGTGCATGACTGTTATCATTCAGAGCAAGCCAGCCAAACAACAAGTTATCAAAAGAGATTTAAAAAAAAAGACAATTGCCTTTCAAATCCTTGTCTACAATTCGCTACTAAAGTGCAAAGGATGTACCACACATGACTCTACAAGTATACACCAGAAGTTTGAAGCTGGCTGTCATCGAAAAACTCGAGATTAATCCATAGTTTCCTTTCAAAATGCAACAAGAATTTCTTACCAGCCTTTGGAACAGTAAGTACAATGGAGTTTGCCTTGATTATTTTATTGAGGTGGATAGGAAGGAGAATGCTATTAGATTGGTGCAATAGGTGCGGACTGCGGAGTGCTCTTTCCTCAAACCTAGGGGGCCAAAGGCACAGACTAAGCTGAGAGTCCCTAGAGATAATAGAACAAAAAATCTAGTGAGATATTTCAACAACGCTGACCAGTCCACGACTTTGATGGAGGTTTCCACTTCCATCTTGGCGTCTACCTTGATAGCATCTCAGAGCCAACACATCTAAAGCTCCTAACTTGACTAAGTTTATGTACCCAACCACTACAGTGGCCTAAGGAAGCATTACAAATCCAGCACTAAAGAGACAAGAAGTTCCAAGATTGCACATCCCCGCCAAATGAGAAGCCTAAAAAACACTGCCAACATAACCCCCCCTTAAAAACCCAGCATTCTCAAGTGGAACAAGATTCACCATTTTCTCAAGGGGCAAGAAGACCTATAAAAAAGAAAAAGCTTTACTTCATCCCAACCCAAGAGGCTAACATTGAAGACCATCCCGCAGAGATTCGTCAGGGTGAACCCAAGAAGACCCACAATTTCGCAGGCATCATCAAACCCGAGATGCAAGTACAAAAAGCACACCAAACGGCTGGAAAAATCGAAACCAATGAGGCCCGTACCTCATGTGAGCCGAAGAGAAAATCCAAGCACGACTCACTGTTGGGTTCCAACTTCTTGAGCTCCTCCAATCTTTTCTTCACCAAGAAGGAGGAGAAAGATTCTTTGATTCCACGGACGGTAAGGTAAAAGACACAAACTTCCCCCGGAAAAACCACAGAACTCTCTTCACACTCCGCGCAGACACACACACACAAACGCGCACAGAGACACCAGCATAAGTAATTTTTTCAGCTTCCACCTCGCACAGGGCCGAGCTTACCTTTCAAGATTTTGGGCTCCTCTTCACGTCCGGTCACCCGGACTCGAGAAGAACGGGCCGCTTTTAGCACACCCCCACTCCCCCTCGGGGCCAGGTGGAGGGTCCTGATTCGCCGTTAACTGTCAGGGCGGGTGGGGCCTACCGCGGCGTACCGCCCCCTCCTCCCCCCCCCCCTTCTCTTCGGGGGTGGTGGTGATCTTGAGCGCGCGCGTCCCGATTCGTTCTGCACCGTCGGATCCCTGGAAAAAAAAAACACTTCCCCGTACCTTTTTTTTTGGTTTTTGTTCATCTGTCGGGAGGAAATTCTTGGTTTGATTGGGGGGGAGGGGGGGTCAAAAGGGAAGAAAAAAACAATCAAAAAAACAACCAGCGTAAGTCAGTGTTCAAACGGGTGGGGCCCGCCGGATGTTCTTCCCAATAATTCCCATCCGAGGGCCACGTGTACGGGTGGGATCGCCGGAGAGGGGGGGGGGATGACTGTTGTCTCGGGGATGTCCTGTTTTGTCTCGATTTCTTGTATATATGTAAGGGGGCGGGGGGAGAAAAAAAAAAAGAAATTCCTGCAAAATTTCCAGATTTTGGTCCCTCGTGGGCGCCTGTCTCCACCGATTTTTTTTTTTTTTACCATTGCATCCCCGGAAGACGAAAAGCGAAATTGCACACTCGTCCCGGGCTTTTAGGGTTTTCGCAAATCACCACCCCCCCCACCCCGACGTGTGAAATTTTTCCTAATTTGCCCCCGCGAATTCTAGAAGTCGGTTGCAATGCGACCCCTGGAGTTGATTTCGAAGCACGGGACTAGTTGCGGAGGGCAAAGTCGTCATATCGGTTTACATGTATAAAAATTTGAAAAGTAATTCGGAATAATTTTATGTGTGAGAGCATGTAACTAAAATTCCGACGAGCATTTGACCAGAGTAAATGCCACACGCACATATCAATATACGGTTGTGGAATGCATTTTTTGAGATGTACTTACATTTTTTTCCACAGATGTAAAGATTGTTGTAATTAGTTTGCCTTTCATAACCAATCACGCGGTTAGCAGCTATGGGAGAAAAATTCGGTTGGAGTAGACACAGGGGGGAGGAATTGCCATGGATTTCAAAAGGTCGGTAGGCAAATTGCAAAAATTCGAATATCATTGGATAACTTGTCCCAATCCAAAAAAATTGGGGAAAAATATAATTCTCTCGAAAATAAAAAAATCGCAACTATTTATGTCGGAATATATACCCCCGCAGTAAAAGATTATAAGTCCACGGTGCCCGTGGAACTATGGCTCGACATGTGTTTCACGCTTGAATTGATTTTTTTTCAATAGAATGGGGCGGCCCGTGAAATATTATTCCCTTCGCCAAACTTATATAATTGATGGAAATGCTTTTTGGTGTACCCCTCTGCCTGCCAAAGAGAAAAGGAAAAAGACAAATTCCCATTGCACAATGATTGCTTTTGTGTTTCATATTTTTCTCCTTTTATTTTCCTTTTTTCCGCTTAAGTAAAAATAGTTTCTCCTTTGATGCAAATGTAAAAAGAAATTCCTCTTGCACAACAGGTGCTTTTTTTCTCTCTTTTTTTCTTTTACTTTCCTTTTTTTTTTCCTTGTCTTTATGGAATAGCTCATCCTATGTTGATTGGATTTGAATGGAAAAAAGATAAACAAAGCATTACTGCCAAATCTGTTCCTTTTTTTCCCTGTCTGTTCTACTCTAAATTTCTTTTCTCTTTTTCAGACTTTTGCTATTTTTTTTTGTGAAGCGTAAGAGTCGAATTCCACACTTAGGCTCCGTTCGTTTGACAGAAAATATTCTCCCGGAAAATATTTTTGGGGTTTTTCGGTGTTCAGGTGGCGGAATACGTTTTCCGTGGGAAAACATTTTTCTTGCCCCCTCACAAAATAGCCTAAGTTTTATGGAAAATGACTTCCACTTCTTCAAAAGCGGAAATCATTTTCCAGAGTTTCTTCTTCTTCTTCTTCACTATTTTTTTTCATTTTTTTCGTTCTTCTCTTTCCTCAGCATTGTGGCCGGCAACCGACCAGTGGCGAGGCCCGAGCTCGCCGGCCTCAAGCGACCTCGGCCTCGCCGCCGTCTGGCGATGTCAGGCGAGTCTCGAGCCTCACCCAGGTCGGCAGATCCGGCGAGGCCGAGCTCACTCGAGGTCGGCGAGCTCCAACCTTGCTAGACGTCGGCAAGGCTCGAGCCTCGCCCAAGGTCGATAGACGTCGGCGAGGCTCCGGCGACCTCGGGCGAGGCTCGAGGTCGCCGGATCTGCTGATGCTTTGATTGTTTTGTTTTCTGGTGTTGCTGTTCGTGGGTTCTTCTTCTTCTTGTTCGTGGGCGAGGCTCCTCGGGTTGCTTGATCGCCAGCGGCGACTTGGGCCTTGCTAGATTTGGCGACCTCGGGTGAGGCTCGAGCCTCGCCCAAGTCGCCGGATCTGGCGAGGTCGGGCTTGCCGGCCTCGCCGGATCAAGCGAGGCGGAGCGTCACCACAGGCCAGTGAGGCTCGACCTCGCCAAAATCTGGCGAGCTCAAGCCTCAACGGCCTGGGGCAATGCTCGAGCTCGCCTCCGGCTAGTCGCCGGCCACAGCCGTTGCTGGCGACCTGCAGGAGAAGAAGCAAAAGAAAAAGAAAATATTAAAAGTATTGCAAGAAGGAAAATCATTTCTATACCGAACAACGGAAAATATTTTCCGAGACTTTTTCAGATTTTAGCCGAACACCAGAAAATTATGTTATAGGAAAACATTTTTCAGGAAAATGACTTTGGGGAAAATATTTTCCAAAGGGAGAATATTTTCCGCCAAACGAACGGAGCCTTAGAACTAAATGTCCCCACCTCACAATGTTCCTTATCAATCTTAATATAGTTGGCAGAAAAGAAACGAGTTTAGAATTATAAAGCGTTATACCATAATTTCTTAATTATCAAAACCTAATTCTTGAAGGAGAGAATGTATTCTTATCTATATTACAAATACAGAGAGATTAGGAGTTAAACAAATTGTGAATTTCTTGATGTTGACGTGAATGACATGTTTGTGAGTCGGTTTGAGATAGTATTTAATACTATAACAAGGACCTGCGTCAAAAAATACAAATCTATCGTGAAGTGACTTAAGTCGATATGTCTCTATTGGTGACTATGCCTCTCTTCTTTTTAATAAAATATTTAACACATTCTTTAAACGAGACGAACAAAATTCTTTATGAGTTTGGAAGTAAATCATCCTTTTCTTAATTTGCCCTTATAAATTTTGGAAATTGATTGCAATGTGTCCCCTAGAGTTGATTCCAACCAAATTTCACTTGGAGCTCTAATCACGTAGCTAATTGTGGAGGGCAAAGTTGTTATGTAAGAATATACAAAAAATAAAAGAATAATTTAGAAATATATTACGTGTGATAGTATGGGACTAAAGTTTCGACGTGCATTTGATCGGTGTCAATGTCATACGCATATCGATATATAGTTCTAAAATTTGTTTTTTAGTAACATTTATATTTTTTTTCTCACATATAGAGATAATACATGATCAATTTGCCTTTCGTAACTAGTCACATGGTTGAATGTATGAGAAACTTTTGTTTAAAGTCAATGTTAGGGAGGAAATTGCTATAAATTTCAAAATTTCAAGGGGCAAAGTGCAACAAATTATAACATCACAGGGAAACTTGCCCCAATCCCAGAACTTGGGGAAAATTTTTAATTCTCTCGAAAATAAAAAATCACAATTATTTGTTAAATGGTTGAGATTATTTGTTACATTTCAGTTTCAGAATAAAAGATTGTAAGGCCACGGTACTTGTGGGACTATAGCTTGACACGTGTTCCACGGTTAAGGACCCATCTATTTTGCATAAGACGAATGATTTGAAAAATATTTTTTAAAAAATGATTATTTATATAACTTGAAATAATTAATCAGTAAAAATATTTTTATTATCAATAACAAATTATGTCTGAATAGTTTTATGGACTATCAAAATATTTCTCATTCATCGTTTTTATAAGTGATGCAAGCAATCATTTTCTGGAGAATGTTTTCTAAATCATTCATTTTTTTGCAAAATAAACACATCCTAAATCAATTGCTTTGTTTTTGCAACAAAACGATCAACCTGTGAATTATTCCCTTTGCCTTATCGCGAGTGGCGGAATAGTTTTTATTGTACTCTCTGCTTGCCCAAAAGAAAAGGAAAAAAGATAAATTCTTATTGTACCGTGATTGCTTTTATGTTTTTTTTTTGTCTTTTCGCTTTTGGGAATATAGTTTCTCCTTTAATGCAATGTAAAAGGAAATTCCTCACGTACAACGGTTGCTTTTTTGCCATTTTTTTTATTTTTCTTTCTTTTTTTCGTCCTTATGCAATAGTTTTTCCTATTACGCAAGGTTGATTCGATTTAAGCGGAAAAAAAGGATAAGTGAAGCATCATTGCCGAATTTTTCGTTGGACGAGTTAATATTATTTAATTATTATCTATCTCAACATATACAGTTGCTGAAAAAGAAATGAATATGGAATAATAAAGTGTTGTACCGCAAATTCTTAACTGTCAAAGCCTAACCCTCATACATTCTTACCTATATTAGATATATGGAGAGAGAGAGAGAGAGTCGAATTGGGAGTTAAACAAGTTGTGAATTTCTTGACGTTGAAGTGAGTGACGTGTTAATGAGTCAATAAGAGATAGTATTTAATACTATGACAAAGACTTGGTGTGTCACCTAGAGTTGATTTTGACCAAATGTCGCTGGGAGCTCCGATCATGTAATTGATTATGGAGGGTAATTGTTATATAAGTATATACATAGAAAAAATAAAAAATTGATCTAGAAAAATATTACACGTGAAAGTATATGACTAAAGTTACGGCAAATATATGACCGGAGTCAACGCCACATGCATATTGATATATAGTTCTTCAATATATATTTTTAGTAGTCTTTATTTTTTTTTCCTCACATATATAGATGATACATGATCAAATTGCCTTTCAAAACCAGCAACATGGTTGGATACAAGAGAAAAATTTGTCTAGAGTCAAAGTTAGGGAGAAAATTGCAACAAATTTCAAGAATTCAAGGTGCAAATTGCAAAAATCAAAACATAATAGGGTAACTTGCCACAATCTCAGAGCTTGGGGGAAATTATAATACTCCCAAAAATAAATAAATAATTCACAATTATCAAGCTAAAAATTGTTACACTGTTGAAACTTGTTACATTTCGATCTCACAACAGAAGATTATAATGCCAAGATGCCGAGCAGGACCGCAACTCGAAATGTGTTCCACACTTGAATCGATTGCTTTGTTTTTTTGTTTTTGCAATAGGTCAGGGCAATCTGTGAAATATTCCTTTGCCTTATCACTAGTGATGAGATAGTTTTTATTGTACTCTTTGCTCGCCAAAAAGAAAAGGAAAAAGAACAAATTCATATGGTACAATGATTGCTTTTACGTGTCTTTTAGTGCTTTAGGCAATCTAGTTTCTCCTTTGATGCAAAATAGAAGGAAATTCCTGTCGTGCAATGGATGCCTTTTTTTTTCTCCATTTCTTTCTTTTTCTTGGTCCTTTTTGTCTTATTTTAGGCCCTCTCTCTTTTTTTTGCTTGGAGTCTTAGGATCCTCTTGTTTCGCAAAAAATATTTTCCAAAAAAACACTTCCTCATTTTTCAGCGTTTGGTTTACATAGGAAAATGAGTTTAAAAAAAATGTTTTCCTAGTCAACGGAAAAAGGTTTTCTTACCAAAACTTAAATTTAGGAAAATAATTTTCTCTTTGAAAAAACCAAAAAACGTTTTCCAAAATATGACAGCTATCAATGCTTAGATTCGAAACTCTACACTTGGGCATGAAAACCCCAACCCTGATTCCTAAGTACCGACATTCAGGACTAGGTCTCGATGGCCAAGCTCAAGACCTTGGAGCCCAGGGCCCGGGCCCCCCAACATCTGCGCCCATCGAGGCTAAGCCCGAACCCCTAGTGCTTGTACTCGATGCTTTGGCACTCGAACTTGGGTCCACAAAGGCCGTGCTCAAGTCATCGATGATCAAGCTCTAGTCCCGATCCTCTGGCCCGAGTTCACAATGGCCATGCGCATGTTCTCGACGCTCGGGCTCGGGTCCTTAATTAATGAAATGTTTGTTCTTATAAAAATATTTATTTAAAAAATTCAATTTTTTATTTTTATTTTTTAAAATCATTTTTATTATTTTTATTTAAAAATTGAATTATTTTTTCTTTTATTTTTTCTTTCTTTTTCTTTTCTTCTTTTTTTTTCTTCTTCCTCGGCTAGTCACCGATGAGCCTACCCTAGGTCGATGAGCTTGCGGCGACCTCTGGTGACGAGCATCGAGCTTGCTTATGACATTCAAAATTTTCTTCATAGTTTATGATATTTAAGATACTAAGTAGTGAGAGTTATTAAGGTAATAAAATTAGTTTATTAATTATCAACAGGAACCGATACGCTCCAAAATACGTATCGAATGATTTCCAAATATTAAAAATTTTATTGAGTTAAGGTGTTACTTTTATGCTATACTTTTTATTAATGATTTTAGTGGTTTCAAAATAATTTTCTGATTTACCGACATTTCAAACGAATACTGATTTATCTATTTATTTACCGCAATGTATAGTATATACCCAAAATAACTTAATATCTCCCTCTATTCAATTAAATTATCTTATTTGTCACTATATTAACGTGAATAAATGTCTTAATTCTCACCCTATTTTGTCACATGCCTAATTGAAATGCTTGGGACCTAAGTTTATGACATCATGCATGATCTATTATATTTTAACCCTAGTAAGTTATTATTTAAATGTAACTATAGTTATTTGTTATTATAGTTTCTAACCCAAGTCAATTAAAGTGACCCCAAAGTACTTTTCATTATGGTAAAATTTTTGAAAGATAAGAGACTAAAATGGCATTTCTTCTTCTTCTTCTTCTTCTTCTTCACGTACACCACCCCCTTCTTTTCCTTCTCCTTCCCAAGCAAATTTTCGTTTTGGCTTTCTTTAAAAAATATATATATCAAAGTTCAAGCTCACTTTCAATCTAGCTTTGTGGCAAGGTATATTGTTGGACTTTCCTTTCCTTTTTCTTTATTAAATATGCTTTGTTGTTTTCACAAGAATAAGATTTGTTAATTCTTAGTATCTATTTTGATTTCAAGGTGGTTAGAGGCTTGCTTTGTTGAAGATTTTACTTTGGGTAAGTGAAAACTCTAAGGACTAAGCTATAATGATTTATTTAGTACTCTTGATCTTGATTGATTGATTATTTGTAATTTAGTTTAGATCTTATGCTATGTGCAAGTTTCAATATATGTATGTTAAGCTCTGGTGATTGTTGAGCTTGAAGTAAAAGTTTTTCACATGCTTGGGTGGTCTTTGAGAGATTACTAAGAGGTTTTGTTACATCTTGAGTTGAAAAAGTGTGAACATGGTAAAATTAGGCATAAAAGGGTATTTTGGTAATTTTCTTGTCATGGTAAGGAAGAATTTCGAATTTACAGAAAATGAGGAGGGGCTGTGGACAGTGTTAATTTATGATTTTTAGTGTTAATTAGTGAGCTATTAAGTAATATTAATTAAAGAAAATTAAACCGGTTGAAAAAAATGAGTTTAAAAGTTTAAGGGGAAAATTTGTAATTCAACCAAGTTGAGGGGCGAATCTGTAAAAAATGGAGGTTCTGGGGACTGTTCACAGTATGTGGGACCTCATTTTGATAAGTGGTTAAGTTAGTTTTTAGAGATAATTGCTTCATTAGCTAATATGTTTAACTATGCAAAATTAGAGCAATTTGTATTAAGTAATTAAAAGTGGCAGTTTTGAAAATTTTGTAAAATATGTGTGTTTTAAATAGCTTATTAATAGCATATATTTTTTATTTTGATTATTATGGCTTGGTGGATTAAAAATCGAAAATTAAGGGTAAAATTATAAAATAAGAAATTTACTAGGTTAATATCTTTTTTAGAATTTGGAATTTATCTCTTTTATATGTGATAATAGTGAGCTAAATCAAGGGGGTTTAAAATAATTAAATGAGATACCAAATTATGGGTAGTAGTATTTAAATGTTATAGAACTTGCAAAAGTTCTTCTCTAATTGACATTGGCTTGGTGAAAATTTTAGGTTAGTTCTCATGTTGAAATGTGCATAATTAATTGATTGTTTTGTATATTATGTGAAATGACAATAGATTGACATGTTGTTGTCTGCGTTTATAATTATGAAAATACGTGACATATTTTGCGTTGTAATTAATTATGTATGTCTTTGATGTTAAGTGATTAAGACCTTTGCTATAGCCTATTCGACACAAAGCGAATTCCCTTGTATGAGTTTATGGATAAGACTTTGGAGTTAGCAAGATTTTCTACCCTATGAAACGGTTCTCTATAAGGTTGAAATGATATGAAATCCTATGATGACATGGCTCTTGTAGTTATGATATGATATTAAGAAAAGACCATAATCATGCGGATGTAAAGCAGTGTATTTATTCTCACTAATAAAGAGGACACCCTTAATAAATGGGCCAAGATGTTGCAAAGGGTATGAATGATTTCCGTTCCCCATGAGTTGATGGTGACGATGCCTTGTTAGTCGAAATGTCTTATAAATCGAGATGATCCTAGCCAATGACGAATGTGAATTCATACGTGTGAATAGATAAGAAGTTATGTGATATTCACGATATATAATATGCCACCCGCTTGCACATGAGTGATTGATTTTATGCAATGTTATTGTTGTTTCACTGACACGTCATGATTGGAAGGATAATATATTTATTCACGTATTATGTACTGTATTGAACTCATAATTATTGTTGATACCAGATTAAGTGGTGAGTAAATATTTTACCTTAGACTTAAAGATTTCAATTTCTGGGCCTCGACTTACTCCTTATTTTTCAGATATGTAAGATGGATCCCTCACCGCTGCCGCGTTTTGGAGATTCCATATTTTTCGATTATAGTTATGAAGATATTATTGTACCTGGATAGTAGTTTGTACTAGGTATACTACCGTTTTATGGGTCGACGTGGGGTTACCAGAGTACATAATCTATCGTTATTTCGCTTGGTATGTGAATATCGATGATGAGTTAGTTGGACCGCTTAGACGTTTTGATGGTCCTCCAAGGTTTGGCAATGATGGCATGTCATCGGGGTGAAGTCATCGACCCTTAGTTGATGGTCCGTTAATGTACAGGCAAGCTTTTGGGGTTAGTAGTATAATGCTGAAGTTAAGCGACCTAACCCTTTCCAGAAATTATGTATTTTGTTTTTTGCTAAATGTTGTATTGTAAAATTGATGATAATGTTTATAAAAAGAGCATATGTATTTTATTAAACTTGTATGAGAATTGTGTGAATGCTTTAATATGCTTTCGCGTGTTTTAATAATTTTAAGTAATAATTGGAAAAGACATGTGTCACGTGTGATATTCTGAGGCATCACGTTGCCCTAGGCTGGCAAACCTGCGACCTCTGGCAGCGAGCCTTGAGCTTGACAACCTGAGCTCGAGCTCACCTATGGCCATCGCCGAGTGACCCTCAAGCTATCCAGTTGCCGTCGCTGGCCGATCGCGGCGGAGTAAGGAGGAAAAAGAAAAGGAAAGAAAGGAAAAAAGAAAATTATAAAAAATTCTAATTTTTTCAAAAAAGAAAAGAAAAAATAAAAAAATCAATTTTTTTAAATAAAAATATTAAGAATTTTGATTTTTTTTGCCTAAAATAAAGTTATGAGTTTGAAATCATTTTCCAGTGATATCCAAGCATCAGAAAACAATTTCCATCCTGTATGACCAAACAAAGGAAAACTAAACATTTTCTTGGAAAATGATTTTCTAGAAAGCATTTTCCTTTATCATTAAGAGTGCGTTTGTTTTACAAAAAATGGACCATTTTCGGAAAATACTTTCCAACAAATTATTTTTCAGGAAAATGACTTCATTTTTCGGTATTTGGCTAAAACTTTAAAAAAAAATTGGAAAGTGTTTTTAATTATTTGGTGAGGAAAATCTGATGGTGAAAATTATAAGAAAAATTTATATTTTTTAAATTATTTCAAATTATTTCTTATTTTTATTAAAAAATAAAATACATAAATGTTTTCTTTCTTAGAAAGAAAAGAAAAAATATTAACAAATTCAAGATGATCAATTCCGGAAAGTATTTTTACCTTCTTAGATTATGGAATTTACTTTCCTAAGATTAAATATGACATTTGTGTTGACCGAAAAGTATTTTCCGTTAACCAAATTATTTTCAGAGAACCGAACGGATGAAAATCCGGAAAATACTTTCAGATGAAATACTTTCACCAAAACAAACACACTCTGAGTTTTTCGCGAAACAAACGAACCTTTAGTTTAGATTAAGTACAAATAATTTTGTAACACTCACTTTAAACCAAAAGAAAAAAAGAAAATCAGAGGCCTCATAGACATATTGCTTCTATAAAAGTACTCCCCGCCCAAAAAATGAAATTTTAACAATAAAACAGGCCCATTAGAGCATGCCTACTGTAATCAATCACATCAAAATGATCAATTAGAACATAACACGTTGATTATCTAACAAATAATGCCTCACAATTTAAATGTCATATCTCATTAAGTAATATAGATTCCCCATTCATGATATGTTTAAGATAATATTATATTTGAAAAATGTCTCTAAGCACAAAATACATATGATTTATTGGAATACTGCATGAAATTCCATAGAGGCGGGTCAGCAAGTGAAAGACAGACATACTTGCACTAGACGTATATCGTAGAATTTTTTTGTGTTTTCATGTGTCGGGAATTTTTGAAAAGAAAACTAGTGTTTTGAAAATCTGTCAATAAATAAAACGACAAAAAAATCACTGTATAACTTTTTTACACATTCTCTACATAACAAGTTTGCAGACTTCAAGGCAAAAAAAACAAATGAAAGAATTGTTTCTTAGTTTGCGTCTAAAACCAAAAGGTACCATTACAGGAATCTAACAAACAAGTCATAAGGTTTTAAGCATTTTGTGGTCAGTTATGGGAAGTCACTCTTTGCACAAGTAACGGACCGTTTTGTAAGCATTATCCTGGTTCCATCCATTATGCAGTCTCAATTTGATTTGAGTGCTAAAAAAAGAGGATCAAGGAAGCATCGTTGGCAAATTTTCTGGTTGGATGAGTTAATATCAATCAATTCTTATCAATCTTAATATACAGTAGGTGAAATAGAAAAGAGTATAGAATGACCAAGCGCTATATCGCAATTTCTTAATCGTCATTAACCTACTCTTTAAGGAGAGAAGATGCTATACTATGCTATATATAGATATATGTGAGCTTTTCCCGAGCAATTAGGAATTAAACATATCTTGAATTTCGTAATGTTGATATGAATGACATGTTTACCGGTCGGCAAGAGATGGTACTTAACATTATGACAAAGACCTGCATATAAAATATAGAAAACTTAAGGCTATGTTTGGTAGCTAGGATAAAAGTCAGGATATGATAGAATTTATCTTATTCCGTATTTGATTCCTGCCCAAGATAGGATAAGTTGGATATAAAAGGGATATAACATGTATAAAAATATCTGCAGTTCTCTGATTCACGTCAAAAGTGTATGAAAGTAGCAAAAAAGTCGAAACCCATCTTTTTCGTAGCTTCGTGGTTTATTTGAAATTTCATAAAAGTGGCAAAAGAGTCAAAGCACTATATTTCAGAATCGTTAATAATCATGTTAGCTTTCTTTTACTAGATTTTGGTGTTCGCTGGTTGATCTATTTCGTCGATGTAGCTGCAGTTGTCATTGTTGAACCTATGATTTTGGAATGCTGCAATAAGTTCTTTTTCCGTGTAAGATGTAGACGGTGCAATGATTATGAATTGATCGATGGAGATTGTCTCTGTTTATGCATTTGTGATTTCTTTAGCAGCGAATCATAAGAGATTTTTGCCATCTCTGTTTGTGCATTTTTAGGTTCATTTACATCGATATTTCGTTCGTACTAAATAACAGACATGATGGGATATGAAAGTATCCGGCTTTATTATCACGATTTACCAAATAGTGGATATGATATAGTAAAACCCCTACTTATACTATCATATCCAGTCTTATCTTCGCTAAAAATTCATATGACCAAACGCAGTTTAAGTTGATTGGTTTCTACGAGCGATCACATCTTTCATTTTAAAATAAAATAAAATACCCATTAATTTAAAAGATATGAACAAAATTTCACTAGAGTTTAGATGCCAATCATCCTCGAGAGATTTGAATATATATTAATTATTAAGCACGTGGAAATAATTAATACATCAGTACACGGAGTTTTTGATTTGGGACTTTTGTCATGTGTCCACATAAAAGTCTGATTGCAACGACATAAGCATCATCAGTCACCAATCATCAATAAAAAATCGTCAACATCATCATCTACATCTATCAAAGAGAGAAAAGAAATCAATATGGCCCGAGTGCAGCAGGCGATGGAGGATATGCTTGCAAAGGTAAGTGCAGCTGGCAATGGAGGATGCTTGCAAAGGCAAGGAAATCAACGACTGCCTTGAAAGAGAGGTACCGTCCAGATTCACTCCCTTCTTCATTCCTGTAAACGGCCAAAGGCACAGTCCAGATTCACTCCCATTCTTCATTCCTGTAAATGGCCGAGCAAACTTAATTTGCCAGCCGACAAGCACATGCTAATTAATTACCTACCTCCCCTACGCACGCCGACCAAATTAAACTTTCCCAAACAAGAAAGAAGAATATATAAAAGAACTTTCCACTCCAGTTCGAGTTGCGCCCATCTTGGCCTTGAGTAAACGCACATCGTGTGCCCTGTTCCTGAATCCTGTCCGACACCCCCCAAACCTTCCCTGGATCGCCACCATGGACGCGCAGAAGCAAGAGCAGAGGAGCTACTGGAGATGGAGCAAGCAAGACTTCTTCCCCGAGGAATCCTTCGCCAGCTTCGCCTCCTACAAGACAGCCCTCTCCCAGACCTTCCCTCGCCTCAGGGATCGCATCCTTGACCGGTCGACTCAGTCCAAAGAGCTCGTCGAGCTCAAGAAGGAGAGCGAGAATGACATGAAACGCTGCCTCAACTGGTGGGACCTCATGTGGCTCTGCTTCGGCTCCGTTGTCGGGTCGGGCATCTTCGTCATCACCGGCCAGGAGGCCCACGACCACGCCGGCCCTGCGATCGTGCTCTCCTACGCCATCTCGGGCCTCTCTGCATTGCTCTCCGCCTTCTGCTACACGGAGTTCGCGGTCGAAATCCCCGTCGCAGGTGGGTCTTTCTCGTACTTGCGTATTGAGCTAGGCGATTTCATTGCTTTTATTGCGGCCGGTAATATTCTCTTGGAGGCCATTGTGGGCGCGGCTGGCTTGGGTCGTTCTTGGACGTCGTATTTCGCGAGCATGATCAAGAACGAGCCTGATTTCTTGAGATTTCACGTCAAGGGTTTGGCCGAGGGGTTTAATCTCTTGGACCCTTTGGCTGTAGTGGTGATTGTGGTGGCTAATAGCATTGCGATGGCCGGGACAAAGCATACCTCTTGCTTGAATTGGATCAGTTCTGTGATTAGTGCAGGGGTCATAGTGCTTATAATAGCAATTGGGTTCTCTCGTGGTCATGTGTCGAATTTAGTCCCCTTTTTCCCTCTAGGAGCGAGTGGGGTTTTCACGGCCGCAGCAGTCGTGTACTGGTCTTACACGGGGTTTGACATGGTGGCGACCTTGGCCGAAGAGACGAAGAAGCCATCCAGGGACATCCCAATTGGTTTGGCCGGTTCAATGACTGTGATCACCGTGATTTACTGTTTGATGGCTCTGGCACTGACCATGATGCAGAAGTACACCGAAATTGACCCCAATGCAGCTTATTCTGTCGCTTTCGCGAGGATTGGCATGAAGTGGGCTAAGTATGTCGTCAGCATTTGTGCCCTCAAGGGAATGACCACAAGTTTGCTGGTCGGGGCTCTTGGGCAAGCTCGGTATATGACTCAGATTGCCAGGGCTCATATCATCCCACCATGGTTTGCTCTCGTTCATCCGAAAACCGGCACTCCTATTAATGATACTCTATTGATCACCGTGCTTGGTTCTGCTGTGGCATTATTCTCTAGCTTGGATGTATTGTCTAGCGTGTTCTCCTTCAGTACGCTGCTAATTTTCATGCTCGTTGCCATTGCATTGCTGGTGAGACGGTATTATGTTAAGGGCGAGACTCCAAAGAGCGACCTTCACAAGTTTTTGGCTTCTCTGTTCATCATAGTCGCTTCTTGCATCGGAGGGACAGCACTTTGGCGCTCAAATGTTGGAGGATGGATTTGTTACGTGGTTGCTGTTGTTTTCTGGGTTTTGGGCACTTTAGGAATGCAATTGCTGCCGCAGCGGCGTGTGCCACAGCTCTGGGGGGTTCCCCTGGTTCCATATCTGCCTTCGTTGTCAATCGGGACGAACATATTCCTGATCGGTTCTCTGGGCACTGAAGCATTCTGGAGGTTCTTCATCTGCACTGCGGTGATGATACTCTACTATCTCCTTGTCGGGCTTCACGCGACTTACGACGTGGCTCGCCATATGGCACAGGAATCAAAAGTCGAAGATGGAAAGGGGAAAGTAGATCATGGCTTGTCATAGGGGGTGGTTTTGGGTATAGCCTTGGATACTGTATAGTAGTATATCCCCTGCCAGTTTGGACATCGTTGCTGATGAATTGGATACTTTTGCCGAATAATAAAGTATGATACATTGTTAAAACCTAACTCTATGAAGGAGAGAAGGTATTCTTACCCATACTAGATATATATATAGAGAGAGAGACAGACAGATTAGGAGTTAAGCAAGCTGTAAATTTTTGACATTTCAATTGTGTCAATTTGGTTCAAGTGTATCATAAATCTCTTCTCCTAAGGAGTTCGGATGTTAAACATTTTGACGATTTGCTAATTTAGTTATTTCGATCAATTTTGACCATAAATTACTGAAGTTGCGGTCTAGTAAATACCGATTGTCGTATGTGGTACGCTGACGCTGACATTGACAATTTTTACAATATCTTTTAATTTTTTTTCTTTTTTACCTTTTCTTTTCTTTTTTCCTTTTTCCCTCCGTTAGCCTTAGGTGAGAGCTGCCCTCTCCATCCCAGGCGTGGGCAATGACTACGGCCCTCACCAGGCCAAGCAAGAGCAACCCTTGCCCTCTCCATATCTGCCTTCGTTGTCAATCGGGACGAACATATTCCTGATCGGTTCTCTGGGCACTGAAGCATTCTGGAGGTTCTTCATCTGCACTGCGGTGATGATACTCTACTATCTCCTTGTCGGGCTTCACGCGACTTACGACGTGGCTCACCATATAGCACAGGAATCAAAAGTCGAAGATGGAAAGGAGAATGTGGATCGTGGCTTGTCATAGGGGATGGTTCTGGTATAGCCTTGCACACTGGACAGTAGTATTCCCCTTCCAGTTTCGAAATAGTTGCTGTTAGGTTGGCTATTTTTGCAGGATCTGCAGATCGTGACTTAGCTTGATATCAAATTTTCCGGAAGAAGAACAGCAGAAATGCCAAAACTTATGTACGGAGCTCACTTTGATGCCAAAAGTTTCAATCGGATCACTTAAGTGCCAAATCGGAGAAAAAACAATCACTTAAGTGCCAACGGCGAGAAATTCCGGCCAAATTAATACGTGGCTTTTATAATTAAATTTTAATGACTCCTGGCATTTCCACATGTATAATTCGATTTTTTAAATATTTTTCTGATTTTTTCTCTTTTCTTTTTTTCTTTCTTCTTCTACCATGGCCGGGCATCGCCTTCCTTCGGGCGACGCCCGGCGAGGCTGCGTGGCCTCGACGAGGGCCGGCCTCGCCGGATCTGGAGAGGCAAGCCCTCGCCGGGGCTCGCCCTGCCCAGGCGAGGGTCGGCCTCGCCTAGCTAGATCCGGCAAGGCTGGCCCACACTGAGGCCACGGGGGCCTCGCCGGGCGTCGCCCAGAGGAAGGTGATGCATGGTAAAAGAAGAAGAAAAAGAAGAAGAAAGAAAAAAAGAAAAGAAAGACAAAAAGAAAAAAATTATTTAAAAAATGCCACATCAGCCTCCGGTGAGCCACATTAGTTTAAAAAATTAATAAAAAAATGACACGTCGGATTTTCGCCGAAGGTGGCATTTAAGTAATCGTTTTTTAAAAGGTTTGGCACTTAAGTGATCCAATTGAAACTTTTGGCACCAAAGTGAGCTCCGTACACAAGTTTTGGCACTTCTACTATTCTTCTCCCCAAATTTTCCTTTTGATTAGCGCATCATCTGAAAGAATTTTTTGTCTTCAACCACAACACAGCATCTTACTTTGCTACTGTTGGGTACATACATGCTGGCTGTAGAAATTATTGTTCAATCATTCTTTGAAGGATTAATACCACGAAAAATCCTAAACTGGTACACTTGTGACAATTTTACCCCAAACTATTTTTTTGACCATAAAAAATCCCAAACTGGTACACTTATGACAAATCTACCCCGAACTATTTTTTTTACCACAAAAAACCCCAAACTGGTATACATGTGACAATTTTACCTCGAACTAATTTTTTAATATTATTTTTTATTTTTCGAATTTTTTTATTATTTTTTTATTTTTTCTTTACTTTTTTGTTTCTTTCTCTTTCACCTCTGGCCGGTTGCCGGACCGGCGACCGGCCAGAGGTGAAAGCCGGTGAGGTCGGCCACGTCGGCCACTGGCGAGGCTCGACCTCGTCGGCGTTGGGCGAGGTCGGCCTCGCCCTACAACGGCGAGGTCGAGCCTCGCCAGATCTGGCAAGAGCCTTGCCCCGCCGGTGTTGGGCGAGGTCGGCCTCGCCCTGCAACGGCAAGGTCAAGCCTCGCCAGATCTGGCGAGGGTCGGTCCCGACAGTCACTGGCGAGGCTCAACCTCACCCAACGCCAGCGAGGTCGTGCCTTGCCAGCGGCCGGCGGGGCTGGGCCCCCGCTAGATCTGGCGAGGCTCGACCTCGCCGTTGTAAGGTGAGGCTGACCTCGCCCAACGCCGGCAAGGTCGAGCCTCACTAGTGGCCAGCGGGGCCGACCTCGCCGGCTCCCGCCTCTGGCCGATCCAACGACTAGCCAGAGGTTGAAGAGAAACAAAAAAAAAAGTAAAGAAAAAATAAAAAAAAATTAATAAAAAATTCGAAAAATAAAAAATAATAGTAAAAATTAGTTCAGGGTAAAATTGTCACATGTATACCAGTTTGAGGTTTTTGGTGGTCAAAAAAATAGTTCAGGGTAAATTTGTCACAAGTATACCAGTTTGGGGTTTTTTATGGTCAAAAAAATAATTTTGGGTAAAATTGTCACAAGTATACCAATTTAGGATTTTTCGTGGTATTAACCCTTCTTTTGAAATAGATTATATTTGCCTTTTCTTCTCTTGAACATTCTGTTATTTTAAGGATTATCGGGAAGAGGTCTGTCTGTTACCATTGATTTCAGAATTCCATCGTCAGCTAATGCCTCTTGTGGCTTTTGAAAACTCTGGTCAGCTGGGTGCTCACTGCTGAGGATTTTTATACAAAAGTTAAGTAATATTGATTGAATCTGCTGTTCTTTTTGGTTTCAGAAACTGGGGCTACATCATGGGAAATGCTGGAGAAAGTTCTGGTGACTTTTGTTAAGCCATGTTAAATGGAGGAATGATATTAAAATGGCATACATGTCATTGTGCCTTTGTTGTTCATTTTTTTTCTTTTGCCTCGGTAACATTTTGTTAGGTCTGGGTTCCAGTCTACAACTCTCTCGTCCGTACTGTTGAGCCGCATGTCCTGTGGCATCAATTTACTGGGTATCTGAATTTGCTGATTGGCATACCTTATTTTCATGTTTGTCGTGATCATTAGGGCACCTAACATGATACTCATAACATTACGACGAGTGCACTAATGTGCTGCAGTCTTGACATTGTTCTGAATCTAAATGACCGCATCACAAAAGGAAGCGACGTTTAGAAATGCGGCATGGATGCTGCTCTTCATTTTTTGTGTCATCTGCTAAGCAGAATGTGTTCATTTCAGATTTTCAGAAGAAAGCGTGATTTTTTATGATAATAGTTTGCAACTGCTTCATCCCGCAAAATTCTTATCTGGAATCATGGTTTCTTTGATATCCAATGAAGTTAACCCAAGAAGTTCATATGGGCATGGGAGAGTACTCTATCATACGAAAACAGTATTGTGGTGACGAGCGAGTCATCGCTATTCTTACTTTGTTAGATCTGTTTCTTGATAAGCGAAGCATGAGCAGGGCAGGAGTTAAACTAAAGCAAGTATATTGAAGCTTCCTCTGGGCATTGACTTCTATTAGTTGAGATTCGCAGGTGAAGAAAAACTTATCGATAAATTGGATGAAAGTTTTAGTACAAAACAACTCAGATGAAGGTGTGAAACATATATGAATATCGTTTCCACGGAGAAGGCGAAATGTTTGTTGCCTGTTTCCAATATCATGCACATGCTTTATGGGCCTGTTTCTTTTCTAACTGTAGACTAGCCCGTAAAACAAAGGAATTGAAGCAGTGGAAACGTTGGTCACTGGGTCGAGGAGACGACGTGGGGTGGGATGTCAATGGGCCTTTCTTGCATACAATCTCCTGGCACTCTTCCAGTGTTTCTACCAGCCACCTCGTTCATGTCCTGCTAGTGCTGGTAACTCTCACTTGTATGGCATTATGATCTGAGAAGTACATCTCTAGTCTATTCAACTAAATGCTATCTAGATCACAAATAGAGTGTGTACTGGAATGCGTGCGCGAATAGGCAGACACATCGTGTGTATACACATAATTTTCATGGTTCAGCATTGGTGAAATTTCCCCTAAACCAAGGCCAGTTGTGCACTAGCTCAAGGTTTTTGTCCCCATAAGAAATAAGAGAATGAACTCGTTGAAGCACATTTGTGCTTTCAACTACTGTAAGATGTTGAATATGAACAGGTCAAGTATCAATTGGAGGACCTCCAGGAATACCAGTCAAATCTAGAAGCAATTTCTGGATTACCCTTTTCTCTTTCAGATTCCACGCAGAGACTGATTCAGCTATTCCCGTACACACAGATGGAGTCACAACGTCACTTGCTCTACTTTATTGGCCCAGTGAAGAGGTAAAAGCTGCCGACGCAGTGATCTGCATTTGGATAAGGCCAATCTTTGAAGTTTTCCCCATTTGACTGTATGCTTAACCATGTGCTGTTTCTTTTTTCGTTTTCTGGATAGGAAACCATCTCACTCCCTCTCCTACCCCATGCATGCATCTTAACTCAAGGGAGAAGTCGTGGCCAAAGGAATTTACATAGAGAACTCAACAACTCATTCTTAAGAGGGTGAAGAGTCACTATCAGAGTTGTTTTCTCTTCGATTTCTAACAGAGGACTATAGAAACCATTCGCTAACATCTTGGGGATGAAGGTTCGGTACAAAGCGTCGTATTCACGCACTTGCAAAGTTATCAATAAGTGTCGCGAATGAACGACCAAGATCTCTCTTTACATCATCCAACCGCGGATAACTTCAAGGGCCCATAACGTATTCATCATCAACATTTGGCTGGTATGTCTTTTAAATTTCACGGTGAGGGCGCTCTCTAGATCTGCAACACCTTACAATAATTGTCTCGGTGAAGACGATGGACGACTTCTTTGGCTAGAGAAGGACATAAACGGACGTTCTTCGTTCCTGCCGCATCTTCCTATTCATGCATTTCGGATCCGTTCGAAAGGAATAAAGTCAACAAAGCACCGGCTTGTCATATAGTTTATTCTATCAGAAGGGGGGAATCGCGGCATTATGAGATGAGACGGCAAGAGAACATGATACTAGTCGAAAAGCTACAACATGTTGGGGGGAGACAATCTCATGGAATATTAGGACGGCAGCCTCAAAAGAATTCACTTAAATTGATTTGTCATTTAACTTCAAGAACCATTAAAACAAAGGTTTTCTTGAACATTGTACGTCCAATAATTGAAGAAGTTGGCCACCTATCTTTGGTGCTCTATTCTTGGACGAGATGAAAAAAAGTATCACGTGCCACTTAATCGACTGACGGCCAATCACGTTTCAATGCCAATAGCAATAACCGGTCCTTAAAACATTCTCTCGAGTCTTTCAAAATCACATACGCAGACATCCGACCCCGTCTACGTACACGACGAATGTTCTTCAAATCGAAATCGATTTGGGGCATTGATCTTTTGTACCTCGATAGATTTCGAAAGCTCACGGTTGCAAATGTGGAAAGCCATGGATGAAAAAGGAGAGTGAAAGGACACATGGGGGACATCAGTCTCAATGTGTTGTTGGATAAGGATAGTGAAGAGAGAGTTCATCCCGAGGAGATAAACTATGAAAAGATTGTTGGGCAGAGGCTTTGTCTTCGAAAAAGGAGGAGGACCCTCCAAAAACGTGATCACGCGGCCATTTTGACAATCGCCTTTCTTTTTTCAATCCTCCTTTGAACCCGAAAAGCAAAGGAAAGGAAAAGGAAAATGAGTCTGTCATTATCGTCTATCAGCGTTGGCTTTGACTGACCGACGCAACGACAAGACAACCAGGATGTCTGATTCTTCTTGGGTTCACATCTCTCCACCTCACGTTCCCCATGGGAACATTCACGCTACATCGACAAATTACTGTGACGTTGCCTCGAATTGTCCTCGGATAATGGGCGTAATTGTTATGTTACTTCGAATTGGCACTGTTAACATCCTAATTCGACATTACAAAGATAAATATCGTTCTGACATGTCGCGTCATATCAAATTTCTAAGGTCAACTCTTCATGATCATCATCGTGTTACAAATCGTGAAGAATTGTATCTACAACTAGTGTTGTGTTTGGACATGTCCGCCATCGAATCTTTTGAAAACCTAATGTTGGAGAACTTTGAGAAAAATAAGAGATTATCGAAGATTTCAGCCTAATAGCCCTAGCTCAACCTCACGGTAGGTTCTCTTCTAATGATGAACTCGTGTTGGGTTTCATGTGATCTTGCAAGTCAATAATGCTGGACTGACTAAAATATACTCTTCTAGGGCACATTAGCCACCCTATGTATAAACGTAAGTCTCTTATACACTATTTACTACAGTCCCTTTCACTTGGGCAGGTTTCGAAGTGTCGGAACTTGCGCACCTACGAAGAACGAGGGGATCTCCATGCCGAGGACCTAGAGACACGTGATCAAAAAGGAGAGATGGAGGACCTGCTTTTTCTATCTTTAGCACCAAAATTCATCTCGAAAGTAATTGTTAATAGGGTTGTCGCATTCCAAATTTCTTATCCAATAGATACCCTTTTATATTTTTTTATCTTGGGCGGGGGACAAACATCGGATATTATATCACAAAACCCTACTCTTGCTCAAGTACCACAACAACGCGGCACCAAGATGTGACCCGTTTGATCTCCGCAAACGAGAACCCAATCTCTTATTGGGGAGAGCGACATCGTTGGGACCTCCAGTTCAATCCGGATCACGTAATTGCAGCGAGCAGGAATCTTTTCGTCTCTCGGCAACAGAACTGTGGCGGTAGGGCGAGGGGTATCTTCGTTACGTTGCAGTCTTATATCGATATTTAAGTGATGGGTGCGATGCTCCGGCCTCCATTATTGTGGGTTCCCTTAGCTTTTCTTCGACGAGACAGTCAGCAGATCATTGGTCGACCCTACCTAAGTAGCTTGCATCGATCTCCTCCAATCCTTGCCTCGGGCAGAATGCAGAGTCATCATGTGATGTGAGTTCATCGCAACGTATCCGTGGCCATTGTTTGTTGGCAAGTGAAGGTAGAAAGGGTACGAACAGAACTCGAGCCCGGATAAAGAAAATGGAAAAAGAGAGGAGACGTACGCACGGATTCGAACGTCGTTACGACATCATTGAGCATGCAAGATATGGTACGATTGATGATAAGGTCAACTTGGCTTAGCTCGATTGTCAATGTCACCCATCCACTTTGAATGGGGGAGGTTGGGGGTTAGACCCCTACATCTACGAAAGGGGGGGCGGTTCGGCCGGAGAATCTAGCATAAGCAAAATTCATGGTACCTTTAAGCATTTTCAAATCCTATCAAACGTGTTGCCCGCACCAAAAAATGTGAAAGATGAAGTTTCTTCAACTTGGTTGGCCATTCGTTTCGTCTTGTTCTTTCGATAAAGTAAAGCTTTTATTTTCGATATTGTACTTTTCCGCTATCTTAATTGAAAGGAATTTCCTCCAATCATATGTCTAATTAGTAGGTTACAAACTATGAATTCCGCTCGCATGCAAACTAAGTAAGTATAAATGAAGTCTATTTCTAAAACCAGTCGATTGAAAGATTGATTAGAGGGAGTTTTCTCTATTTAGCATTTTCAAAAGAGGGTAAAGCTCCTCTTGACTCTCGTGTTCTATCAAACGTGTTGCTCACACCAAATAATGGTAAAAGGTGAAGTTTCTCCGACTCGGTTGGCCATTCATTTCGTCCTGTTCTTTCGATAAGATAAAGCTTTGTTTTCGAAATTGTACTTTTCCCGCTTCCCTGATTGAAGGAAATTTTCCCCAATCACGTCTCTAACTAGTATGTTACGAGCAATGAATTTCGCTCACATGCAAACTAAGTATAAGTATGGTCTAATTCTAAAATTCCCTCAATCGAAAGATAGATTAGAGGGAGTTTTCTTTATTTAGAGATGGAAACAAACACGGCTCTCGTTTTCGGGGGCCGTATTCACGTTAGGCGCCCGCAAGTTTTCCCCGAAACGGTCAACCCTGTCAATCAAACGCACAGATCAAAGAACTATGCAATGCGCAATCATTTCTCGCATGCAGAGAAAGATGCGAGGCTAAGGGGATATCTATGGATCAAGCATGCAAAGTCTCGTTGATACGAAAATCTCCGGACATCACGCGCCAACTTTCGTGGCGTGCGTGCGTGAGAGAGTAGGGGGGATAAAGAGGAGAGGGGAAGTGTAAACCATGGTACTTTCGTGCACTCGTAACGAAAAGCATGGTTCAATTCAAAGTACTATGGCGACGGTACCATGCACCAAAAGGTTTTGCCTTTTGAGTTTTACGTACTATTGCGAAGTCTCCAACCCCACGAGAAAAAGGTGGATCGAGCAATGATTTTCTCGGCTGTTCTCCTGTTTTCCCTTGAGGAAATTCTGCAGCTCTGATGATTGTTGCTGAGAAACTACGATGCGCTTCTTCGGAGAAATATCTGCTCGAGCATGTGGTAAGGCGACGCCATTGAAAAAGCAGCGATTCCCTTTGAAAATTTGGTCCCTGGAAAGCCATCTGTGTTTCGCATTACATCTAGCTGAGGAGTTCATGATCCTCTCCGAAACAAGTCCCCATCAACTGTTTTGAGCAAAAAGTAGGGATCATTAACAACCTCGGACACTGCTCAATCGTGCATTTCCTCAAAGCAACCTCTTATGGACGTCTTCGCGGTTTACATTGTGGCTTGGAGACCTGATTTTTATCTTCTACTTTATTTCCAAATTCCGTGGGTTATGATGGTTTCACTGTAATTTAATGGGAAAGAACTACTAGGGGCGCTTTAGAAGAACATAAACATTGTCACATAAAATCATACATGTTCATCTTTATTGTCCAAATATCAAATAATGTTTAATATCTTTACAAAAATGCCAATAAATGACATTTCGCATTCCGAGTGTGCTCGTTTCAAGGAAAACTCCGTGATAAAGAAAAATACTTTCGGGGCCAATGATTCAACTGTGCATATTTTCTTTGACCTTAAATGGTTTTTCGTTGCCTGATCATTTCCAGCAAACCATATGCACGGAATTTCGGAAAATTAATTGGCGAAAAAGCTCCTTCATCCAAATAAATGCATCTTTAAGCTCTGTTTGTTTCACGAAAAATGAATGATCTGAAAAAAAAAGAACTTCCCTGAAAATATGATCACCGGTATCATTTAAAATAATCAATCAATGAAAATATTTGCACTGTCAATAATAATTTATGTCTTTTGAAATATATATCATGAAAAATTCCAAACCGGTACACGTGTGACAAATTTATCCTGAATTAATTTTTTGACCACAAAAAAATCTTAAATCGGTATGCTTGTGACAAATTTACCCCAGACTAATTTGTTGACTATCAAAAACTTCAAACTGATACACTTATGATAAATTTACCATCATAAAAAAATTGCATTAATATTACGAAAAATTACAAATCGGAAAATTCGCGATAAACAAAGGGGTAAAATCCTAAAACAGTACACCTGTCCATCTAGTTCAGTAATTTGATGGTGAAATTTAACGGGAACTAACGGAGGGTAAATTTATCACGGACGTACCGGTTTGAAAATTAATTTTTGGATAAATTTGATATGAATGTAAAGGGATCCTTCGTGATATTAAAACTTTAAATTATTAATTTTTTTTTTTATAAAATAATCGTGGTGGCGGAGGAACAATGATCGATGGGCGGGGGAAGACCATCGAGGCGAGGAACAGGCAGGGCAGGCAATGCGCGAGAGGATGTGCTCGCGCACTCCTCCTCCTACTACCCCTAAAAAGGAAGGGACGAAAGCGGGGTGGGGGCCTGGCCTCACCTCGCCTCGCCTGGCCTCATCTCTGTCTCCTCACCCTCCTTCACGCGCAAATCTTAAGATCGACTGCGGAGAGATCGACATCCATCGATGTCGATCTCTCGGAGGCTTTTGAAAATCGTGTGAACCCCCCGTCATCCGTCCCGTCCCATCCCAATCCCAATCGCATCAGTCAAACCCCCGACTTTGCCCCCCCCCCCCCCCCCCCTCCAATTTTTCGTACGTTTCGAAATTAATAAATGCTTTTCTCGTGCACCGTCCCAATTCAAAAAATAAATATAAAAAACCAAAGGGTGGCCCCCCTCCTCTCTCTCTCTCTCTCTCTCGCTCGCTCGCTCTTCGTATTTAAAATCGCAATTCGCTTGACTTTTGGAGAGAGAAAAACGACTTCGTTCGAACCAGATCATCGGGGATGGCTACGTGCGTAGGCTCCGGAATTAAGGAACCGCGCGCTGCTGCTCCACCGCAGAAAATTTGATCTTTCTTTTTTTCCCCGGGTTGGAACGAAAAGGACATTTTAATTATTGTATACTCGCATTCGATCTTTGCGTAGACATTTCCCATCGATCGCGTATCTCGACGTCGCGGAAATTCGTGACGCCGTGCATCACGTGGTGGGGGGCGAAAAAGATCGGGCATTCGCGAACCCCAGTCGCACGAGTCGGTCCGTTGCCCCTCATCACCACCTCACGATGACGGCGTGCTGGTATAATCTAATCGGATACGTCGAAGCGCAAATAATTTCGTGTTCCGGGCATGTGCGCAGTGGACCTTTTGGCTCCCCTCTCATCGAGCGTTTCGTGTTAAATGAAATCCCAAACCGCAAATGGTACGGAATTTGCGAACGTCCCAAACAGGGACGTACATGCCTCCGGGAAAGGAAGGCGAATCGGTGGTGTTTTTATGGGGCGATTTCTTTGCCTTTACAACTATGAAATTTTTGTACCCAGAAGGATGATGGCACGAACAGTCCCTGAATTTTAGCTTAATATGTAATATAATCCATGAATTTTTAATTTGTTCAATATAGTCCATGAACTTTAGTTTAATATCGAATGTGGTTCCTGAACTTTTATTTTGTTTAATGTAGTCCCTAAAATTTATATACATGTTCATTGTAGTTCATGCCTAAATTATATGAAAATGTTGGATGTATGGACTAAATTGAACATGTACTAAAAGTTCCCAAATGAAATTGAACAGATTAAAAGTTTATAGACCATATTGTATATTGAGTTAAAATTTAGAGATTATATTGAACAAATTGAAATTTCAGAAACTACATTGTAGGAATCGTTCGCGTCGTTCGTATTGTTATGCCACGAAATTGCGCGCTGGTCCCACTCGATGGGATCACATCATTTGTGTAAAAATGAATATGTATGAGCGGTGACCACACGAATAATGGCGAAATCATTTTCCTACCATCGAGGAGATGGGATGGGGGGAGGCCTTGGGAGGAAAAGGAGAGGGACGCGACACGAGACTCGTTCGGAGCCACTGGCTTCCAGCAGGAGTGATGATAGGGGAAGGCAGCGATGGAGACTCGACGGATGAGGAGGAGAGGGCAAAAAGCTGTAGCTCTTCGCCTGGCCCCTACCTTGTCCATGGAATGCAGCCATTTGCACCCCACCCTTACGTACAACCCCCAAATATATATATATATCTAATTTCTGTAAGTATTGATGGAATCATGTGATCTTACCACGTGTAGCGCGCTCGACGTTCTGCTAACGCATATTTAGACTGGTCTCCTCTCGTGCGATCATTACGTTGAAATAATCCGGTCGTGACTTTGAAATTAATGAATTGGGCGAGTCCATGTCTTTTGATTTAAAATGATTTCGACCATAACTTTAAAATACATGTGAAGTGGTTTTTCGGGAAATGTTATTTGCCGCGAGTTTTAGCGTATAGGCACTTTGCTTACGTAGTTACGCGCTCGGCATCGTTGAAAGAGCCGAATCCACTGGTTGGAGTTGTTCGGACGATAATAACCGCTAATTGAGATAATCACATGTTGGCAATCGCATGTGTTGACTGATCTTAAAGGCATTTGACAATATCTAAACATAATGCGTCAGTTGTCTACATGATACTTTTGTTAAATCTCCATGCCCAGATCTGGAGGGCCTACTGCGGCCGGGTTTACACAAGGAAACAAAACAACTATCACGCGCCTAAAGATGAATCTAGTACGAAACCCCTTGTCCTAGTCATATAATTTCACAATCTTTTTCCTCCTCTGTCTTGAAAAATTGAAATAACCATGTCAGCGATTTCCGACCTAAATTGATCGGATGGGCTACAGTAACAAATCCGCAAAAGTTTTTATGAAATTTTATGATTAAGTTGGAATCGGTATGATAGGATTAAGATTTTTTGGACAATTTTCTCAATATAAGCGTTATTTGAGAGTGAGTTGATGGATCGAAGCAAGCAAATTCTATTTTTCTAGGAATGCTCGAAAAATAAGATCGAGAGAGAAATAAGCTAGACGAGCAACAACAGATCGACCCCGATGCTGGTCTGAGGTTCGGCTCATCTGACCGAACGATATAACGGGCCGTGTCTACATGTGCCGTGATGGCGAAATCGCTTAAAAAGAGAGTTTATTGTGGAGTAAGAGACGCAGTGCATATGTAGCATCAGGATGACGTAAACATCACGTGAGACTTGTCGGATTTAATGGCTCGATCAGAGCGAGCTCAAATGTACATAAGTTGATAGATGATTATTTTTCTCTCATGGATTTTGCTGGCGAGCGCTTTTGGAGCACTCGTCAAGCATACCAACATGAGGAATGTCTCGATTCTCAAAGATCGTGATTACACATAATAACGAGTAAAGCCCCGCATCGAGAGACGGTAAACTTTTGCCTGCGGAGTATTAGGCAACGAGATTCTTTTCTTATTATAACGACCGACGCGGGGAGGCCACGTCATGGGAAGAGAGGGGCCCCCCCTCCCCAGAGGAAGATGATGTGGACGGAGGGGGAGGTGACAGCGCGTGCGGGGGGTAAGCCCCCGACATCATCAGCAGCAAAAAGCATCTCCGATCCTGAACGAACGGCGGAAGATGGAATGGGTGGGATGGGGGCGTGGTGGTGGTGGACGCACCAACCATGCGCCTGCTCCTCACTGCTGCGCCCACCCACCATACATCACTGCTGCTCTGCATCTGCATCTGCATCTGCTCTATCCGGTTCATGCATTTCTCTTCCCTTTCTCTTAGCAAGGGAAAGGCGAAGTTCAATAAATGATACAAGCTTTAGACGACGATCGAAGAGGGGATTCGATTGATCGGTAGGGAAAATGGGGCCGTGTCGGCTCGAGGAAATTGCGGGGTCGGGAGGGATCGGAATGGGCGGGTCCGTGCATGCCGAGCTAGAGTTTGCCTTCCTCGGGCTCCATGTCACGTGCGCTCTCTTTTTGGTAGCTCACGTAGCTGCGCTGGGTGGACATCATGGGCGCGGGGGGGTATTTCTTGTGGACGCCACAGCGTTTAGTAGGGAGGAGATCGTTGCTTCTTGCTTTGTTCCGCCACCACCCGATGGGGGAATTTCGGGGATGTGACACCTTCCTTTTTGACGGAACGAGCCGTGTGCGTAGCCCATCATCATCATCATCATCGTCGTCGTCATCATCCATTTCGACTTAGCGAAGGGAAGGGAGGTAGAATAAGATCCCCTCCAAATGATTAAATTTACGACCCGAAGGGAAAGTCTTTGACCGGGCTTTTGCTTTGCTTCGTGCTCTTTCCTTTCTCTCCCTTGAGGTCGGCTTATGCTTAGCTGTGGTAATGCAGCAGTCAAACCAATCATATCCCTTTTGCCCCCCATAAGCAAAAGCCTCCTTTTCTTTCGCTTCTCCCTTTTTTTTCTTTTTTACATGTGTATTTGAAATTTACCCACGTGGCTCGATATACACGGATCTCCATTCATCTGCAGGCTCGAGCTTTTGGGGTCGAACTTTCTCTGATAATGTGAACGATGATGGATCGACGAATTCGGTACTTCCTGATCCTCTCATTCGAAGGGTTGCTCGCGGTCCGTTGGGTCTAATTTCACGAACCGGATTTTGATGGGTCCGGCGTTATGCTGCTCTGTCAAGAATGGGTGGTTAACTGTCAATGCATCGAGCGGACACGTGTCCGGAGTAACCGCCGCTCTGACTTTTGGCCCCTTCCCCCTTTTTTCCCCTCCCTTACTTATGGTGTTGAAATTTGACTTTGAATCTCTCGACCAAGTGCTAAAAAATTGCGAGGGACCAAATCCAATTAGATTTTCAAAGCTTCACTTTTCGAATCTCTAGACCTTCTCGACAAGGAATCGTTGCGTGCAGCGGCTGTCCTAAATACATAGCACCCGGTAATATCCACTAATTTATTCTTTTCTCTTCACCATCTTTGTTGACACGAGACTCAGAAGCTTCTTTAAATTTTTTTTTTCTTTTTAATGTTTCATCAATTATTCTTCTAAGTTTAGCACTTACGTGGAGCAGACCCTCTTTTTCAGCAGAGCGACTGCACAACGCTCAAGAAGAAAACTTTGAAACGAACTCTCGCACTCCCCTCCGCTATAAATAACCCCCGAGCGGGACTCAGAAAACAGAAACCAGTACTCGTTCCATCATCAAACAACTCTCTCTCTTTCTCTCGCACTCCCTCTCTCTCTGTTGATTCTCTCGCTACTCCATCGGTTCTCGTTGCCGCTCCAGAAACAAAGAAGCAGAGCGCACAGCACACAGCACACGGAACTACAATGAACAGCAGCACATTATGTCATCACCAAATCCCTATCGTGGACCTCTCGAAGCCGGACTCCAAGAACCTCATCATCAAGGCCTGCGAAGAGTTCGGCTTCTTCAAGGTCATCAACCATGGCGTCCCGTTGGATTTCATCTCCAGGTTGGAAGAAGAAGCCGTCAAGTTCTTCTCCTTGCCTGTTCCCGAGAAGGAAAGGGCGGGCCCCCCTAACCCTTTCGGCTATGGCAACAAGAAGATTGGCCAGAACGGCGATGTGGGTTGGGTCGAATACCTCCTCCTAACGACCAATCCCAACTTCAACTACCACCAGCTCCCGTCGGTTTTTAACGAAAACCCGGAAAGATTTCGGTATAAATTCCCAATACATGCATCTGGAGCTTTGATGTGCTTGTTCACGAGAGTCGAAATTTTATGATGACGAGGACTAAAACTTATTTGAAATCTCCTCATTTTGCAGCTCTGCTTTGGGTGATTACATATCGGCGACGAGGGACATGGCGTGTGAGGTTCTCGAGTTGATGGCCGACGGATTGAGGATTCAACAAAGGAATATTTTCAGCAAACTTTTGATGGATGAACAGAGCGACTCTGTTTTCAGGATCAACCACTATCCTCCATGCCCAGAGCTTCAGGCCTATGATGATAGGAACATGATTGGATTCGGTGAACACACTGACCCACAAATCATATCTGTTCTCAGATCGAACAACACGTCCGGACTCGAAATATCCATGAAAGACGGGACTTGGGTTTCTGTTCCACCTGACCAAAATTCATTCTTCATCAATGTTGGTGACTCCTTACAGGTACACCCCTCGAACAATCATTTTTCTAATGAGTTGAAAGGACAGTTCATTGAAAAAGAATAGAAAGTTAAAAAAAGAAAAGAAAAGGTGGAGAGCAAAGATTCCTTTCCATAACAATATGTTAACTAGCTGTTCCCTTGAAAATATGTGTATCAGAGGATGTGTCGCCGTTAAAGTCATCTCTACATTGTCAAGGTTTCTGTTACATCTCCCGACAGTCCTTAATGAAGAAAGCAACACTAGCCCGAAAAATGATCACCAATTATTTGCGGTCGCTTTTGCATGAAATAAAATCTGTACTTTGAGTCTAGTATTAAGATCGTCACAACTCGAGAGACCTTTTTGACAGTTTTTACAACGATGGGAAAAAAAGAGATTCAAAACAGCTTTCCATGTCGGCTTGTCCTGCTCCATCGCCTCTCCCTCTGTTCACGAAGAGACCTTTGACCTGTCAATGTAAACACTGACGCGAGGTGGGGTGGGGCTTTTGGTTTGCAGGTGATGACGAACGGGCGATTCAGAAGCGTGAGGCACAGGGTCCTGGCGAACAGCTCGAAGTCCAGGGTGTCGATGATATACTTCGGAGGACCACCTCTGAGCGAGAAGATAGCGCCATTGCCGTGCCTCATGAAGGGCAAAGAGAGCTTGTACAAGGAGTTTACATGGTTCGAGTACAAGAAGTCTGCTTTCGCCACGAGGTTGGCTGACAACAGGCTCGAGCATTTTCAGAGAGTAGCCGCTTCTTGATTTCCGCTGGAGAGTGCCAGATGTCAGCTAAAAAATGGGTTGTAGGAGAGTAACTTTTTATCTTCATTCTGTTCCCCTTTGTCTCTCTGTATTCTTGTTTTTGTTTTTTGCTTTACTTTTCTTGTTCAAACGATGTAAATTACTCTTCTTGTCAAATATCACGAGTAGTCTCCGTGGTCTGCCACTACTTGTAGTAGCTGTAATGTGTATTTTTCAATGAAGTCACGGTCAAAAGTCACCTCTCAAACAAACGTGGAAATTGAGAAAAAAGGGTTTTTTTTTTTTTGGGGGGGGGGGGGGGGGGGGGGGGGGGAGCGGCCAAGAATGAAAAAATTTCGTTCATTCGTTCTGCTTTAGCCATGAACATTCCATTAAAAGTGTGTTTTCTCTCGTTAAATTAATCATCAGATGATACCTATTCTTGATATTATGCATATTTGAGGAAGAAACAAGTTAAAAAGCCAAAGAGAATAATATGTCACGAGATGTTTGAAGTTTATATATCTGTACTTCGAGGACCACTTGACATTTTTCTTCTCATTCCACCGCCGGCTCAACCACCATTACCGCCGGCGCCAAAGCTGCAGGCTGTCCATCGTCCCCAATTAAACTCTTAGATTATCATTACAGTTTCTATTAGATTGATAAATCTCTTTCGTCACGAGTTGGTCGGAATAATGGAAAAAACATATCCTTTCGACACCGTTTTTCTGAAAATGTCTACGGGGAACGAAAGGGCTGCCGTCCGGTATTTTTTTTTAATCATAGGAAGCCTCCTCACTCGAGACATAAACGCGACATCGCGACTCGAAACGAGGGAAACGAGAAAAATCATTCAGACAACGTGCGGGGGGGCGGTGTCCCTCCGATTTTCAATTCGGTTCGACGATTCACGACTCGTTCCAAAGGACAGACAGAAGGGATTTGCATTCACATGTCTGTGGCACCTTCCTCCACATTTCTTTATTACAAATATATAATATCATCATCATCATCATCGTCATCCGGGAAAACAGTGCCTTTGGTCGCTGGTCCAGTCAAAACCTGGGACCTCAAGAATGACAATAAAAACAGAGCATTGCGTGTCGGATGATGAAGGGGGGGTCTCGAAGGGGCACAGAGTTGGGAGGGAGGGAGAGAAAAACCATTATTAGAATCTTGTGGGCTCTTCTATTGTCTGAAGAGGGACCACTCCCTCCTCCATCTCTCTCTCTCTCTCTCCACGAAATGGTCAGCGTCAGGCCCGATGAGGATCCATGTCAAAAGGCGAGGGACTTCACATTCTTGGACGCCTTTTCTCCCAGTTCCGCCCACCTCAGACTTGCAGAAACTTCCTTGCTCCATGTACTGTCGCAGTCCTTTGATGGCTCTTCTCTCTCGTCTCTCTTCGCCCACAGATGCAAGCCTCGAAATCTGGTAAAATTGGAAAAGGACCATCGCGATGTAACTGCCCTTTGACTACAACGACAGAAGCCCGATTGACCGTCGCCTTTGAACGATGGCAAGCAAGTGATTTAAGCCGATATGGAGGAATCGATGGGCGGTTTTATCCGCAATTTGCTTAGATGATGATCGTGATGCGTGGTTGGTATTTTGACTTGGAAGATTTGCAGGGTATCTGGCCATCCAGGACTCCGACCCCGCTGGCCTCTCTACCTTCGTCGAGCTCTCGTAAATATGATTGAGACACGTGTAACACGGTTATCAACAAATATGAAAAAACTTTAACGTGGCACAAAAGAATCAAAGTCGGACCATAGAATAGCACATCTACAGCTCCTTCTGCATAGGATTTTTGCAGGACAAACATTAAAGGCGTAGAAGCTAGTCCACTCCAAATGATGCAAGTTAGGCTGCGTTTTAATTCGACTTTGCAAATAGATTTTGAAAAAATGCGAATTGCATTTAATAAAAAATCATCTGTAAAGCTATTTTGACTTAAGTAATATTTGATAATTTTTTTTTTGCAAAGGGCTTTTGGGTTTAACTTTTCCTTTTTTTATTAAAAATAATTAAATCCTTCGCCGGAGCACCGACGAGCTAGATCTGTTGCTGCGACCTTGCCGGCCCCTCTCTGGCTACCCTTACGCAAGAAAGATGAACACTAACAACGAAGGGCCAAATCGGAAAATTATAGAATTGATAAGGATAGGTTTAGAAGAAAAAGACCCGTTTCATGGTCCAGCCAAAAGTTGAACGCCCAATGTGGGTAGGGGCCGAACCAAACGCACGCCTTAGTCTTATATCTAGTACGAATTCTAAACTTCTAGTTTTGTCTTTTTGGGTCGAGGAACTCTACACTTTCAGTTAGAGTTGACACACAGTTATCCCTCACGAGAGCGTTTGTCATCTCTTGACTGGGAGATGAATCTACGATCGACATGTGTGCGTGTGGGGGGGGATCTTCTCCTCCTCCTCCTCCTTTCTCGTCACATGTCTGTCTGACCAAATTGCAGAGGGCGACGTTCCTGTATCGAAGACTGATCCCAAAGTCACATGTTCCGTCCGACCAATCTCGCTGGACATTCTGGAGTGGGGATCCTTCCTTCCAAGGCTCTTCTCTCCACTTTGATTCCCTCCAGAGATTGCTTCTGACACCGAAAGTCTCTCTTCTAACTGAAAATAAGATTTGCACATGTTGGACCCAAATTATTACATTGCTCAAAAGTTCATCTGCGTAGGCAACAACGTAGAATAAGAGTAGCGGACATAGTAAATGAAACAGAAAGTATTGATCAGCAGTTAAAGAAAAAATAAAAAAGGGGAGAAAATTCGACCTCACATAAAGAAAGAACTAGGCCAAAATGAATATCCACAAACAATCATATTTTTCCATGCATTGCCTATTGCGGGGTCAATCCTACCCGCCACAAAACAATTTCATTTTCATTCGGAGTTACGTGGAATTGAAATTGTTAAAATAAGTCTCGAGCTTGAGCCCATGAATGAAACCCGACGCAAGATTTATTAAAAAAAAGTCCAAAATTGATTATACGAGGATGTCTGCGTGGAAATAAACATATTTCTGTTTGGCGTTGGAGAAAGAAAAATATGCTCTCCTATTTTGTCTAGGTATTATATTTTTGTGCAAGAATCGGCGGAAATTGCGACAGAGAAACGAAAAGGGAAGTGGGCGCACTCAATTTCCTTTATTACTGAAGTCGGTCAAGTTTGGTATTTAAGAAAAAACAAGAAAGTTGACCACAGGTTTTCACACTCCCTTTTTCCGTGTTGAGGTTTGCTTCAGGAAGGATTATCCTGATCTTGTTTTTAGATAAACACACACACACACACACACACATATATATATATATATATATATATATATATATATATGGACTGCTCTTCCTTTCTTTCGTTGGAGCAGAGGGTGTGTTATGGTTGTCACAAGATGAAGTCTTGAAGCGCCGTAGTGTGCGAGTGCTTGGTCTGCGAAGATTTGTGCAGAAGAAAAGACTTCTTGAAGCACTGCTCCGCAAGCGAGTGCTTGTTTGTAGGTTCGTGATTTTGTTCGTATAATTATACTGAGAGTTCAAGTGTTCGTAGAGATTAAATCTTGTGTTAAGATTTGTGTATAATTCTTCTGCAAGATTAAGAGATTATTTCGTGAGGAATTGTGGGGCTAAACATTGCGTGTGTTATGGAGTGTAATTGAGGCTTGAGAAACACCGAGAGTGTTTGAGTGATTCGAGTGTGGTTGTAATCTCCGTTATATCGCTTGATCTATAGTGGAATTCCGTGCTGCACTCTCCGTGGACGTAGGTCACTACGACCGAACCACGTAAATCTGGTGTCCGATTTATTTTCTTATTCTGTCAATTTTATTGTTCGATCGCTTGACTTCCGCAACAGAAATAACCAGATTAACCGAGTTCCCTTCCACGCAGACCGTGAACACAGAAAGACAGTTAAAAGAAACAGACCGCGGGGTTATAAATTTTGAAGAATAGTGACGCAACCCTGGTACAAACACATCGTGCCTAAGCAAGTAAGCCCCAATTATTAGCTAGAATCTATTCAAACCGCACAAAAACATCAGTGCCTATGCGAGCTTAGCTTAGGTCTGTCGGCTCGGAGAAAGCAATTTACATGAACTTGTAACACCGCGCGACCGTGATGACATGGCACGTAACGGATTAACCGTCATTGCCCGCGTCGACACGTGCCGTCGATCCCATCCTACCTAGCCTTCACGCGTGCACGCATTCCGCGTTCGATCAATCGGTAGACCATGATACATGTATCCGTCACATGAAATACCTCCTCCGCTTCCGGTCGTCCAATTTTTGCCCGGTTCAGTTGTTGAACTTCTGGGCCCGGATTGGCAAACCGGAATAGCCTTCCAGTTGCCTGTTGGGGCCTCGTGGATTTTCGGATCGCGAGGCCCATGACAAAAAAAGAAAAAAAAGTGGCTCATAAATATTTCCACCTAAATTCTAAGACATAAAAATCCGCGAAAACCTGTTCATTATCTCCCCCTTAAATTGAATTTAAGAGGCCCAAGCCCAATGCAAAGCCCGTATCCATGTTTCCGGGTCGGGTCAGCTCCAATTCTGAAAAAGAAACCTTCTTCTTCTGCTTCTTCTATGACTTTCCCCTTTCTGCAAAACCCTCGACGACATCAGAAATCGTTTGGAGAGAGAGACAGGGAGACGGGGAGACATCGATCTCGTCCCGGCGCTCGTCGTCTTGGTTCGGAGCTTGAGAGAGGAGGAGGAAGGAGGAGAAGAAGAAGATGGGAGAGCGGAAGGTGCTGAACAAGTATTACCCGCCGGATTTCGACCCTTCGAAGCTGCCCAGGGCTCGGCGGCCCAAGAACCAGCAGATCAAGGTCCGGATGATGCTTCCGATGAGCATCCGGTGCAACACCTGCGGGAATTACATCTACAAGGGCACCAAGTTCAATTCCCGGAAGGAGGACGTGATCGGCGAGGTCAGTGCAGCTTCGATGCTGTTTTTCCCTTCTGTCGAAGTTTCTGAAGTTTTTTTTTTTTTTTTTGGGGGGGGGGGGGCGTTTGTATCTGTGGAGTCGGCTTTGTTCTTTAAGAAATTCGAAAAAGAATTGGTCTGATTGGAGTCGTAATCTATATGGTATTGCCAGAGTTATTAACTAGAAGGCGAGACGCGAAGAATCGGAGAATTACGGATCGATGTACAGAAAGAACTTAATTGTGTGAACCGAAAACTCGGCATTGCTATCGCAAGAATTACAAACCCTTATGGGCAACCTAATGTTCTTGCAGAATTTATAGCTGGACAGTTAAAGAATAGAGTTTTATTTGGCAAAGCAATAAAGGGTGTTCTTTCGATTTCGCAGACGTATTTGGGGATCCAGATATTCAGGTTTTACTTCAAATGCACCAAGTGCTCTGCTGAGCTCGCGATGAAGACGGATCCGCAGAATTCGGATTACATCGTGGAGTCAGGTGCGACAAGGAATTTTGAGCCCTGGCGTGAGCAGGATGAGGTAAAAGATTGTGCCTTTTGGGTTTCTTAAGAGTTTGTTGGACTCTGGAAAGAATTGAACGTGACTTGTGCATTTTCATTTGGGTTTGGGCAGGTGTTGGACAGTGAGAAAAGGAAGAGGGAGGCTGAAGAGATGGGCGATGCCATGAAGTCCTTGGAGAATAGGACGTTGGATTCTAAGAGAGAGATGGATATTCTTGCCGCGCTCGATGAGATGAAATCCATGAGGGTAAGTCCTTTCAACTTTGTACAATCCATGAATATCTAGCCAATTGATTTATCACCAAATTAGCGGATAACAGAATTGATTTCCTGTCTTGTGTTGCTTAGAAAATTTTGAGTTGCTGTGATACTAACTGGAGAGTAAATGTTTTTTCAGTCTCGACATGCAACTGTGAGCGTAGATGCAATGCTAGAGGCCTTACAACGTACTTCTGCTGCAAAGGTATGAGCTGTTTTCCATTGGCTTTAATCGAGCCTTCTTCTTTTGGAATATTGTGACGAAGTGTCAAAGGTCCTTTTATGAGCTCTTGCATCAAGGATATAGGGCACCTTCACTGCTTAGAATTCACATCATCATTGTTGACCTGTTTGTACTTGTTGCATCTACTTCTGTGTTGCATTCATGGTTGTGTCTATGACTTCATTGTCAGAACTTTTACTCCATGAGCTCGAACTTGAAGAGTTTTCTCCATTTTGTGGTTGAATTTCAATCCTGACTTTGTTGGTTTGACAGGAAAAGAAATTGGAGGAAGAGGATGAAGCGCTTATTAAATCAATAGTATTCCATGTTAGTAGTAAACCGCCCTTCTGTATTTGATTTCTGAGGATTTTACCTCTATTTTCTTCTCTCTGCATTCACTGGACTATTTTTCATTGATTTTTTTATTTGTTGCTTCCCCGAAACTTTCTTGTAGACATCCAAAGATTATGTCCGTAGGATCGAAGATGAAGATTCTGAGGATGAGGATGAGAATGAGGAAGATCTATCTCCACCTTCTGCTGGTAATGACGAATCAGTGAACAGTACTCTCAAGGTCAGTAATGCTCTAATTGTCAGTATATTTGCTTCCTTGTCGGTTGCGTGGGAATATGTTGAGAACACTCTTGGTTATTGAATCAGTGAGTTATGCATAAGTTCTAGCTGAACTTTTGTTTGCTTAATAATGTGCTCACGTATTGGTTTATAAGATGTATGTGTCACTTCAATATACGAATAATCCCTGGATAGATAAAAAAGTTTGAGCTCTTTTGAAGATTCTCTATTGTAGATGCTCTGATTTTTGCGATCATCAATCCCTGATATGGTATGGATTGAGTTTCGCTTGTCCTACTTCACATGCATTCGATGTATATGCATTAGGAATGTGATCTGCATAGGATGATTTTCTTTGCTTAATCCATGTCACCTTATGTGCTTAATCTGCGTCATGTGTATCGTCACACATTTGCAGGTCTTGAAGAATCAGTAACTTCGAAGAATAAGCAGTTATGAAAAATTACTTGAGAACTTTCAGGACCTAATGAGGGATACACCAAGAGATTTTATTAAAGTTCTTATGTCATAATCCGTGGATAATCAGTCGTTAAGCATAAAACGAGTCTGTTAACTGCCAGTATGTGTTTCGACCGAAAAAAAAATTGCCAGTGCTTGCATATATTTCCAGCTCTTGATGAAGGGCTTGATTTACTGGTTTGCTGTATACACTGTCAATAAAACTGATAGTACCTCGATTCAGAAAAGGCGTACATGCTGTATGGTTTAGATTGTCTTCCATGTGCTTTCATGAAGCTTCTCAAAAGATTTACTAATCTTTTTTAAACCTCCCCTCTACCTAAGAACACATATTACCAAGGTGTTTCTTTTTTTTTTCTGTGATCTGTTGGGGTTAACTGTTTTTAGTTTTTTGGATTTGAGGTGTACAAGTTGTTGATTTAATATGGAATTGTCTTTTGTTGTTGGGGCCTAGAGAAAAGCTTTCTTATATGCTTGTTTGATTTGAAATGCAGAAGAAAAAGTTGTCTGAGGAATTTCCGGACAAGCCAACAGATTTCTTGACAAAAGCTACTTCAAGTGACATCTCAAATGACAGAGGTGTGTCACGTTTTCCGAACATGTTTTCTTCAATTACATATCTCTTCTTGGTTGGGATTTTTGGTATTATCTTCTCTCTGAATGATGGATATTTTGAATAGATAGGTTTGGCACTTTCCTTTTCCTGCAATTGCTTTGGATTGTTTTAAAGTTCTGATTCCTTTCGTGCATGTAAACTCGACTATTAGAGAGTAGCTTTCGCCATGTGATGGTGGAAGTTTCTGCGAGCTTTCTAGTCACCTCTTTCCATCATGCTGGTTGTTTTTCTGTTTTCCGTTAGAAATGGATATTTCTTGGTTGTTACATGAGGATCTAGAGTGTTTGCAAAGCAAATAAGTATCTCATTGTTCACTGACTCATTTGTTTGTAATGTTATCAGGAAATTTTGTTGGTTCGAGAGACCGGAGCGAGAGAAAACTGCTTGTCAATTCTTCTGTGCGGATTGCTGTTGTAAAGAAAGCTGCTCCAACCTCCAGAATTAGTGCTTCAGCAAAAATCGAAGAGACTAAAAAAGAAGCGGATAAGAATGGTGGTCTAAGCATTGGACTACAATCATTGTGTCAAAGCTATGGAAGTAGCGACGATGACGATTGAATTTTGGGTTTAGGTGCAAATGATATGATTCATTTTCTCTCTGTATTAGTAGAAAGCTTTTTCAGCTCGCTGGTAATTTTATGATTTAAGGGAATATAAATGTGAACTGTGTATGCACGACAACGATTTTCCCATTAAAATTTTCTTCTGGGTGCGTACTTTCCTTACTAGTCAGATTCATGACCTGTTTTTGACCAACACCAGCCAGAGAGTTGAATAGGGCTCCTAATTAAATTTAACATTGTTTTTCGCTGGGTAATTGTTTCCCCCTTGAACGAGCCAGTTTGGTATCCACTGCACGGCCATTAAACTACGATAATTTAGAAACACACTGGCTTCAAGTAATTGCCCACCATTTCTTTGGGTGATGATCGCTGGGTTCCCGCTAAATAACTGTATGTAAGTGTGATTTGCCGCCCTAGTCGGTGGTTTATCACGAGAGATTGGTTTCTTAGAATCAAACTCACAGAATGTCAGAATGGCATTACATTATGAGTATCCCTGGTTCAGGATTCTGTCAAACAGGAACTTGTGCACTGAGGATTGGAAAATATCAAAACATGGGATTTGTAGTTTTCATCTGGAATCAGTTGCTCATGTTGATAGCCAAGATATCTAAGTCTTATTGTTCCACTTTCTCGAATATACTTCGGATGAAAATTGCACACATTCTTCCCCCACATTCTATGTACTCTAGAGTCTCGGTTTACCTTCTCGACTCAGCAGGAATCTGAACTTGCAGATAATGATATCTGCCAGCGGATCAAAGCTTGACCTTAGAAACAGAACAAACGATCAAGACAGATATCAGAACTCTCAAACAAATTGAGCAGTGCCATAGTGGTTTAGGTTTGGTTTCGATACCAGAGATATACATGCACAAAGTATGTCACTCATCCTAACAGAAGAGAACAAGAAGCACTAGCACTTCGAAACCCAAAGGACTGACAGGCACCAATTTTCCTCGTTTTCAACCATTAATGACACCAAAACCAAATAAGGCTAATGGAGTACAGAGATGATGCATCACTTCTGGCCCTTCTTCTTCCACAAATCTCCGAACATTCTGATCCCAGAGTTCTTTCGCTTTCCACCTCCAAAGCCATGGTCTAGATCATCGATATTTCCTGGTGACCCCACAAAACCAGCATAACCCGCATGAGGCACCTCAAAAACGCCTCCGAAATGCTTATCCATTGAACCGCATCTTCCAGGAATTCTCCCATTCATTTCAGCACTACCAGCAAGAACAGCAGCTGCCGCGTCTGCTGCTTTCCTCCACTGCTCAGTCTGCACCCTCAGCTTCTTCATCTCCGCTTCTAGTTCTTCTTTAGCTCCTTCCACAGCTTCTAATTTCTCCTTCAATTGAATGTTGTTTTCTTTGCTCACTTTAAGTTCCTCTTCTAGCTGGCTCAGCTTTGCGGCCATTTCTTCTCCTTTGCTCTGAGCAGAAGATATTGTCATTGTTGCCTCGTCTAGTTGCTTTTTCAGGTTTTCAGTTTGCTGGCCAGCTACTTCAAGTTCCTTCTCCTTTTCTAGTAACTTACCTTTAAGCAAATTTATCTCATCCTCCTTCTCAGCCAACTGAAGTAGGTGCAGGGGTGGCTCCACAAATACAGGTGGCTCTGCTGGTAAGTCAATTGCTTTTGTTTCCTTCTCTATCGCATTGTTCAGTTGGCTGACCTCTAGTTGAGTCTCCAAAGCAACCTTCTCAACTGGTACTTCAAAAACATCAGTCTCCTGCTGGTTCTCATCAGGAACATCATTTAAAGGGTTGGTCTTTATCTTGTTTGATTCTTGAACTTCTTTTACATGGCGCTTTTCAGGGATGTTGACCGTGTCTGGTAAAAACTTTGTCTTGGTTTTCTTCTCAAGCTTTTCTTGAGCTACTTTCTTTGCGGCCTCAGCTGAGGACAATTGCTCTTTCAGATGCTTCAGCTCTTCTTGAGCTTGGCCGAGCTGAGATTCCAGATCCGCAATGCGAGTTCCAAGTTTCTTTTGATTAACAGAATCAGATTGGGCACCTCGTGGAGAACGGCGATCTCCTAGCTTAGGGCTTCGGTCAGGGATGGGACGATGGTGCGAGTTATCAGAATCAGAGCTTGAAGTTCTGAGCTGAAGTGAGCCTCTAGGAGACTGCCTCTGAGGCAGTTCTGACCCCCTGCTGTCATGATAAAAAGCATGAGTATCTTGTGAAAACGTTGAACAATCTCATGCTATCATTTGAGTAAGCAGAAGCTGAAACACGCGAAACAGACTTCCTATCAATTCAAGTTAGCAGATTGCTGAAGACTAAGCTACATCACATTTATAACCATATGGTGGAGTGACTGGGAGAGAATGTACTCTTTCGTTTTCATTCTATGGAAATTGCCATACAATCCTTTGTCTCAATCAAATCAGTGTTCACTTTCATTTAGGAACATATTATGTGCATCTCTCTCACATTAAATCTGTTAAGCCGCGTTTAAATACCAATGAACTACCGAATTATGACCAAACAAAACTGCACAAATATATACGAACAGAGATTTTGATTGCATGTGAAAATGGATATTGTAGTTGACTTGGAGCATGCAGGCTTCGCTTTAAAGAAGTAAAACTCCTTACCGTCAAAGACTATTGGAAAAAGTATTTTGAAGAAACAAAAACTTACGCAAAATCATAGAAATGTAAACATCAATATTTTTATATTTTGAAAGTTTTCAATTGTTCCGCGTTATATAAAAGCTAAATTGTGAAAGCTGCAAAAAAGGGGGAAAAAAGTTAAGAGTGGAAGGTAAAAATTTAAACAAACAAGCTTTGGAATTTATGGACATAATCAACATAACTAAGTGCCTATAGTGACCGTGTGGATGAAAAGGGAGCAGAGTGTGGAGCATTTTGCAGCTGCCATGTGGATCAAGCTATTATCAAGTGAATCAAGTATTATTTACATGCTCATTTTAATATAGGCGCCATCATGACAAATAATATAAAATCTCGTAAATTATGCTAAGGTATCTGCATAAAGATATAACATTTGCTGACTTACCTTGGTCTTGGCATTTCTTCTACTTAAGAAACTTTGGGCAAGGATTAGAAAAATGATCGGTCAACAAGAAACACTTGACCTGTAAAACAATGATGGAATCAGCAGGAAGTCACATGTAGAGACATGGTCGAAATAGGCAGTTGAAATCCAACAGAAAATATGTGAACAACAGAGGGCAAGATGTAGAGAAAAACAAAATCAGCACTTGCTATCGACAATATTAGCATCACAGGACAGGACTGCAGGACAGATGGCAAGCCATCTCATCCGAAAACCAAAGCAGAAAAGTGTTGGTCATGTCCAATCCATCGAACTTCTCTTACCTGCTACTTGGTTTAATTCTCAAAAAGGAGAAAACAAAACAACAATACAGATAGCAATGCAGAAAATATTTTGCTCAATGCAAAAGTCAAAGACTTTCCCCAAACACCGAGAGGAATTGGACCTTCAAGCTAACGCCTGCTCCTAAAATCGAAACGCATTCTGGCCGAAAAACTTCACTGCAGAACCTAGCAAGTTTCCCCACTCTCTGCTGAATGAAACCATCTCATGAGCTGACTCAGCTGAGATAAAGCCGGATGGATAGCAATTTGCTGAGGGTACCAAGAGTAGAGACTCTTTATCTTTCGTCCAAATCGTAAAAAAGCTCTAGGTGATTGACTGAAGAAGGCCTTTTGATTCCTGCATTGATTTTCTAGGAGATGATGCATAGGCCTTTATGGGAAGGTGTAAAAGGCATTCACTCGTTTTGCCTCTTCTCCTAACATATCATCGGCTTTTACAATCACCAAAGCAATTACCACCCTTTTTTGTCCAGAAGTTGACCCAACTTTCCAAAAAAGGCAGGCAAATGAATGATGTAGCAAAGCATCGCCATGATAAAAGAAACTCTTTATGTGCAAAAAGTGATTCAGACGCCCCACCACTTGCGTTTCGCTAGCGAGAGAAAATTTCCACTGGCAGTCCATTTTGAACTTCGTGGGGTTGTATCAGTGGATATCCTAGAAGGACCAATTAGCCTTGACAACTACCTAAGCTAGATCTAAAACTCACAAAGCTTAATACAAAAACGGGTATTTGATCAAATCAAGTGATCCATGCTTAGAACCCCAGAAAAAATACCCAAAAAGAACAAAAGAAAAACTTTCGCATAAACTTCCCTCACCATAAACGCAAACTCTTCCAGCAGAGCGGACTGGGCTCAGTCAATGCATGCATGCGTTTAGAGTGGAAAACAGCATATTCTCATTGTGACCCCAAAAGGCAGCATTTTTTTAAGAATGACCATGATCTCAGAAGGTGATACCAAGCGCACCAACAGATCAAGCTGGACACAGCACAACCCGTGAGAAAGAAAAGAACAAGGCTGATAAAACGAACAGCAAAGGAAAAGATGTTACCTTTGCTGTGCAAAGAAGCGAGATCTCTGGGGGCGAAAGAAAAGGGCCTTCCTTTATGGTATCAGACCAGCGAAATCTAAAAGGACACCATGATAATGGCTACTTCTCCGACAAATGCAGCCTAGAAAAAATTAGGAACGAGAGAGAGAGAGAGTGTTTAGGCCGCAAAATATAGCGTCAGGTGTTGCTTATAAAGTGACAGTTACATTCGAAGCCCAAGGCTAGGCGGTAAAGAATTGCTCTAGCAAGCACAGAGCTTACTGTTAGAGCTACAAAGAAGCTCCTTTTGAAGTTTTGAATTAAAGCTGTAGAGAGAGGAGAGAGAGAGAGAGAGAGAGTGTGTGTCTGTGGTGTGAAGCTGTAAAAAAAAAAATACATGGAAGAGAGATTTTTTTCCCCCTTTGGAGGAGAGGACAAGAGGGTAATTGCAAAGAAAGGTCTAATAATAAATAGACATCCCGAAATGAATCTAGAAAAATCCCACCTTGTCTCTTTTGACACCTTTTGCTCTTTTCCCCGTTGCTCCTTTTCAAAGTTCAAACCTTCGCTTTCTTTGCACCATATTATATTTCTCTTTGACACTTTCTACTCTTTGTTTGAAAAGGCAGAACGTGGGCGGTTACCGTTCGTTCGCGCCCACACTCGTATTCCCACAAAACAAAACAAAAAACAAGGTAATAAAAAACTTAAAAAAGAAAACTTTCTTTGCTCTTTGTGGTGGGAGACAGACATGTACCCGTCTAATTGAGATTCTTGCACTATTTCGATCCATGGCGAGCTCGATGACTGCGCGAAAGAACAGTGTGATGAACATACGTCTGAAAAGAGAAGAAGAAGTTGACACTGTTCGGTCTCAATTGAAGGAGAGATTCCCGCTGAGCGTAAACAACGAAACAAGCCCAATTCTCAAGTACTGTATATGGCCAAGCGAAAACCAACACAAAGTACTATACTTCATCACCAAGCAAAGAAGATATCAAAAACTGTGGCTGCTCAGCCCCACAGCAGAAGAAACAAGGAGAAAATTACAAGAGCAGTTGAAATTGCAACTGGTAGACAGATTTCAGACTGTGGGAGGCTGATGGATGCTTGGTCACATTGAAAATGGTGATGTGTGGGTGAATGGGGGGCAGTTACCATGGTTCCATCCGCAAAAGGCTAAAACAAGAACGGTAGCTGAACCAGATAATCGATATTAAGTTGAATCGTGATGATGCTTCTTTTCCCTTTCTCGATACTATTAACTGGGGCATTGAGTATGTATCATTGAATGCAGCGAGGTTTGTCCATAGTGTGAGCCTTGAGGCAGCCTCAAAAGTGATCATATGTTTGACTCAACTGTTCAACGGTTGTCCTGGAAGTACAAGACACCGCAAAGATTCCAAAACAAGTCGTAACCTTTTATAGATTATAGTAATCAAGGAAGGTTTATATGGACCACAGGGTGCGGTTCTTGGCTCTGTTTTGCTAATAATTGGTGATAATGCACATGCTTACGCATTATTGTCTTGTACCTTTTATTTGGTTCCCCTCCCTTTTTTATAATGGTCTGGCGAGCGTCGATAACAGTTTTGATTTCCTGAGGAAGATGGTGGTTTGTGGGCCTCTGCTGAGCAGCAGACTGCCTTTTGGAAACCCTTTCAAATTTACACCATCATCGGACACATTTCTGTGATGGAGCCTGGCGCTTAATGTACGTTCAAATTCCCTTCTGAAACCAAAAAAAAAAAATATTGGAGATGATGGACATTGAGCCACATCACGCGTTCGGAATATTGTCCAAGTCAATTGTACGGTGGCCAATTCAGTTTTAAATATTTTAATTGTGTCAATTTAGTCGTAAATCTATTGCACAACTGCCAATACGGTCCTATACCTTTCGATTAAGCTAATTTAGTCCTAAACATTTTGATAACTTGCCAATTTAATCATAAACCTTTAAACAAATTACCAATGAAGTTTTCTAGCTAATTTTGGCTGAAAATTGCCGACGTGATTGTCTAATCAGCATCGATCATTCTACGTGGCTCAAGTGTGTTGACGTGGACTATCTTTTATTGATTTTTTAATTTTTCTTTTCTTTTCTTTTTTCTGCAATGTGGGCGATGGCCATGAAGCCCGCGCTAGCTAATGGTGAGGGTTGCAGCCCTTGCCAAATTTGGGCGAGGGCTCGCGAGCCCTCGCTATGGTTGATGAGGGCCTCGTGGCCCGGGCGGCACATTGAAGAAAAAAAAAGGAAAATAAATAATAAAAAAAAATTGGAAATTTTTTAAAAAAATTATTTACATCAGCGTCAGTCATGCCATGTAGAATGCTAGGTTGATTGGATTGTCATATCGGCAACTTCTGGTCAAAATTAACTGGAAAGACTACATTTACAATTTGTTAAAAGGTGTAGAACCAACTTTGCAAAATCTCAAAAAGTTTAGGAATAAATTAGCACGATTGAAAGGTTTATGACCAAATTGAAAAATTGTCAAATGCTTAGGATTAAATTGATACAATTAAATTGTTTAGAACTAAATTGACTGCCACATAATAGGTTGAAGACTTTTTTGGACGGTTTTCCCATCACGCGCCCTTTTATATGATATTAGGTTGGTGTTTGAACCGAAGAAGATCTTTCCTAGTTGAAGCGTAGATATAAATGTAACCTCACCGGTGCTCATTAAGTATCAAAAAACCAAGTGTCGATATGGATTCTCCACGAGAGTCACGCATAAACGTGCCCAGGTTTAACTCGGCGCGATTACCTTCACATACAAAAAATTAATCGGATCGAGAGAAAAATTACTCGGTCCAATCACTAGCGACTAATGATTTTCATCGGTTTCTTGCAGTCGAAGACTAGAGAGGGATTAGGAACATCAAGAGCCTTTTATCGTGCAGATGCACTGTGTTCTTGGGAAGATTGTGGTCACGAGGGTTCTTCTTGCTCGTCACATGATTGCGATGCTGGTCAATTTAATGGCGTGCGGTAGTGAAAAGAGGAGGGTCACAGCGGTCTCGGATTTTCTCAAATTAGGATCATGCGATATGCGAGTTCAAAATCAATGCTTTTGAAAGAGAGAGAGAGAGAGAGAGAGAGAGAGAGAGGTGAACATTCAATTCAAGGTATTATTAAGAGGCTCTTCCAACCACTACACCGCGGAAGCTCATAACTGTGTTCCCCTCCCCACACTCAATAATGAGTACGCAATGTCCCACGGCAAACCGAAGCGGTTGATTGGGTTCATGATCCGATGGCAACCTTTCAAACCCTGCCATTACTGTCCCCCGTATCTTTTGATGCCCATCCATCATGTGACAAGAGCCTCTTTCCTCACCGTTTTTGTAAAACCATCCACGTGCATCGTCTTAACTTCGGTCTTCTATGTCCATTCGAGCTGCGAACGTTGCTCTCGTCCAGGTCATTCCTTCCTTTTTCTGCAGGTCTCTCGCGGGAGCGTCTCTTTCCGCAATCTCAAGAGGTGGTGGACTAGCTTAATGGAAATGACTAGAACGAGTAATCATGCCAAATCAAAAGGGTTGATCGAGTTAGGCAATGACTAAGATGTTGCTTTGGATAAGTCTCAATCATAAAAGCTCGATTTCTAGTCGATCCTAGTCCATCCAGACCAGATCGCAATGAATGACTGTCTTCCATCTTTCCATTTTCACCGATGAGGACGTTCTCTGCAAATCATAAAGCCAAAGCCGCTCTACGGCTGACCAAAAGAGCCCGAGCTCCATGCTTCTTGCCCACCTAGTTGAATGCCAGTCTATCCTAGCCTTTTCGACTCTTTAAGAGAAGTTATTTTTTTCACTTTCAATCTACTCCTCGAAGGAACAAAGAAAGATGCTAAGGTGTATCATTTTTGAGTTTTTTTATTTCCCTTTCAATCTACTTCTCAAAGGAACAAAGAAAGATGCTAAGTTGTATCGTATTTGGGTTCTTGCCGACCAAGTTTTCTGCCGAACAAGACAGCGGCTTGATGTTGCTACCTTTCCCCTTTCTATCATTCGAACCCTAGAAATGTTGGTTTCCGATTAAAATGCCATGGAGGTAACTGCTTCATGCTTCTTGCTTACCGTGTTGAATGCAAGTCTCTCCTCACCTTTTGGGCTCACCATTGAATTTAAAGTCCATTCTTTCGAGAATAAGAGGAATGGGACCACGCCATTTGCAATTTGTGGCGAAATGTTGGGACTCAAAAAAAAAAGCAGCCCAAATCTGCCAATTCTACGGGCAGATTTGCATTACGGTGCTCTCCACAGATCTTGGCATACCATAATATGAAACCTGATTTGTAACCATAGTGCTAACGGATAACACGCAGCAAGAAAGGATGGTTTATGCCATGGTGGAATTTGCATGTCATGATACTTTCAGTGACATCTTCATATCACTGATAAGACACCAAAAGCGATTCAACCCTGTCGGCACAGGATCACGAGGGTTATCTACCGTGTTCATATCGGGATATCTGATATAGCTTCTTTTTTTTGTCGAAATCTGATATAGCTATTTAATAGTGCCACTGGACTGCCTTCTGTTAGAGCTGCTATTAGGACTTAACAATGGAGGAAACCCGATTATTACAAGCATCACCGTCAAGCTTTCATTTAACTAGAGTAATCGGTTCTCCTTTTACATCTGTATACTGAGAATGGAAGAGATGAGAAATCAATACCTTTCAACTTCAGCAAGTAGTAAGCATCTCCCTGTGGCCTCCTCATCAGAGATACTCGGCTGAAAAATAGCCATGACCAGCATCGCCTGTCCAAGAAACATCAACTGCCAACAACCAATCTATTCTAAAATAAAAGAACTACTGCCATGTAACACCAGGTCCACTGGTCATGGCCCGAGCCTCGGCCAGAGAAACTGCCATTGCAAGCATCATTTGCTCCTCGAAACTCTCTGGAATGATTGGAGCAGGAAGACTTTGAAAGCCCGCATCAACTTCATTCGGTTGTGGTAAAGCAGAAATCCCACCCGCGTCTTCTGTTGAATCAGAACTTGCATAGCTGGTTCCCGCTTCAGCAACTTCAGAGCCACGGTCCATGTTCCATTCACCATCATCCCTTGCCATGGGAATCCCTCCCCCATGCGGAAGTTCCGTTCCACCCTCTGGGGCAGCATAACTGCCCGAATCTTGTACCGCAGTTTGGTAAAACGGACCGCAATTTGGAAGCACATTGTATGTTGACATAGTAGTGTTGTGGCTAAAGGAGGATTCTCCACTCATCTGTTGCCGCTCAGCAAGGGCAGCTATTGCACAGGCAAGTCCACCAGATGGAGATGATGCTGAGCCCCCCGCCAATGGAGCAGTGGCTTGGGAAACATAGTGATCTTCTGAGACATACTGTTCAGAAGGAGCAGCGTCACTTTGAGCAAGGCCTTTATGCTTGCCATTCTCCTGTTTTTACCGTCAGCAGAATAATGTATCAGCTCGAATAATTCGATTACTCTAGGCACCATGATGCTGCGAATGATAAAAGACAATGGTTTGCAGATTTCAAGGTGCTTAGACATCACTAAAATCACCAGTCGGTTAAAGGACACACCAGATTTACAGCAATTATATCATGCCAAAAAGCAGATCATAAATCACATTATTTATTTCCAATACCCGTGGGGGAGATCATAACAGGGCCCGTGGATAATTTCTACATATGGTACCACACTGTTATTGACGTAGTGTAGTGCGCTAATGACAGGGCCCATGCAATGCGAGCTCCATGCACTTTCCATGAAAATATAGGCTCCACATGATTTGTGCAACATCAAAGGTCCTCTCTACTTCAGCAGCAACAAACTACGACTCTCAAGAGAGAAACTATAGCTTTCACATGGCATACTAGTATCTTATTTGATAGCAAAATCAAACACAATAGTTATCCAAAGATTAGAAACCATGAAGTGAAGCAACTACAAGTGAATATAGGTTCCGCATTCCCATCATGGATCCAAACACTTTTCAGATGTTATCATCTTTGCAAAACGATAATATCCATGCTCAACAAACACCAGTAGTTGTGCAACAAAATTACTCAAATTGCTCCAATGCCTTCCCAGACCACAGAACAATAAATGGTAGAACTGACAACTACAGCACAATAAAATCTATTCTTCAAGGACACTGACCGGACAGTACTAGGAGATGACGAGAATTTTCTGCATAACCACATTAAGAATATCACCACAGAGCGCAGATTATCAAGAGAGCAACCACATTTGGGAACCTCGTAAAGCAAAAATATAAAGAAAGCGAAGCATCTCAATCTTAATAACTACTTCTAGAAATACACATTTCCCAGTGGTAAGATGGTATTCCATGTCCAAAAAGCCAAACCAGAAAAATTTCATTCCGATTTTAGCTTAATTTCCATGGCTAACTACAGAATCACAATATCAACAAATCATTGCTATAAAAGTTCACCTGAATGGAAAGCCAGATTGCTTCCATGACCATTATGTCCTCGAGATCCAGATCAAATTCATCATCCCTGCAAATGACCCAGTGAGATACAGATTTGACTGCCAAAATGACGATAAACAAAATAAAGGGATTTTTTAGAGTAAGGTCCTTAAAAACATGTACTTCCTATATACCACATTTTCTAACAACACAAATGCATGCCAACCAGCCAGAGCCCACCACTTAAGTTTGACTTTCACAACAGGGCATCTCAAGACAGACAAAAGTGTCATGGAGAAACTGCCTATCATTGAATGAAAGGGCATTAATTGTTCTTCAGTGACAACCAACTCATATCTTCACACCCAAAAGGAAAAAGAACTGGGGTTGCTGTAAGCAATAGGGTTGTACTCATTTTAACTGAAAACTATGGATAATTTTTTTTTGCTTTTGAGGTCACGTGCCTGAATGAAATAAAAATATGATAGTCGCAATTCTCAGCCTTGGTATTTTCCAAGGGATATAGTCTAATGATCACGTCCTTGTAGGTTTCATCAAGATCAGATACAGATCCACAATAACAGCCGAGAAGCCTACTTCAGGCTCCGGAGATTTGTTTTTTCCTCAAATCTCTTCCTTTCTTTATATTGATATACTTTCTTTTCTTCGTTTCTTTGGGATGGGGGAAACAGGGGCATAGATTCATGTACTTGTAAGAGATGCCATTATAGAAGGAATAAATTAACAGCTATCATCAATTTAAGTATCAACTTCCAGGGAGGATAACAATGTAGAGGCCCTTCACGCTAAGATCCATAGCAATTTGCTCAATAAGGTTAACTAATTACAGAAACCCTCTTATGTCGTTTTCAACACGAGATTCTTGGCGTGCCTCGAAATGACATCAGGAAATAGAACAAGGACTTAAAATTAACCCTTACCTGTTTGTCCTTAGGTGGGTAGGTTGTCCACTTATCGGAGTAGAAAAAGGCTGATCAGCAGAAACAATTTCTTCTTCATCTGCAGGGGATCTCCTAGATGAAACTGCAAACGAAAATGGACATTTAGCAACACTCTCAGAAGTGAATGCAAGACATGAAAATAAGAGTTCAAATTCCAATGAAAATGTACCTCCAACTGAGCCATGATCAACCTCAACAGGTCCCATAGTTCTGCTTGACGAACTTAAATCCTGTCTCTTCAGCATCCGCTCTTCCTCATCCTGGAGTTCCTTTTGTCGCATCCTGATCTTTGCTTCTATTACACGCTGTTCTTCCTACATAAAGAATGCAAGTATTCATTATCTCTAGAACGGTCCCACATTTACGGCGAGAAATGCATTCAAACCACGAGAAGCGTATCTTACAATTTGCTCAATGCCCTTTTCCTCCTTTGTTTTCACACCCCGATATTCCACTGCATAATTCGAGGTTTTGCAAAATGGGCACCTTACATCATTAAGAAGAACAATCGGGAGAAGATGGAAAGAGAATTGAAAAGGTACGTATTGACAGATTCATAGACTATCAGCGAAATAATATTGCTGGTGAGATGGTTAAGATTGAAGGATACGGTGTATGGCGAGTGGAATTGGGAACCTTCATTTGCAGAAAACACTCTGGTACACAGAAGAGGAATCGCGTCACTATCAGCTGACAATAATTCGATGCAAAATGCAACAGTCACCAGACATTTACCTGTACAAATGCCTTTTGTGCAACACCTGGATCGGTTAAGGCTAGGGTAGTACTGCAAAAAACAGAACAATGGGGAATGCAGAATTAGTGTCTGCCAACAGGTCTCGGGAGTACAAACAATTATCTCCAAAATAGCATTTGCCTCATCACTCAAAGGATCAACAAGAAATTAAGGCAAGACAAAGAAAGGCTGACAGATAGAATGTCCTCTCACTTCACACCAAGCTTAGCTTCTTTTCTCTATCTAGAGGACCCCCGAACTAAAAAGTGCATGGAGGTCAAGTAAACGTAGGGGAAAAGAAACTAAAATTCACCCGACAGCAGTGCATCAGGAGAATGGGAGAAAACTAACCAAGAAGCAAATTGGGCATTCTTCGAGTTCGCATGTGCTTTCTTCGTCACCCGGATAGCATGGGGCAAGCTTGGATTCAAGAATGAGTTTCCTGAGCCTCTTAATGTCGACATCTTTATGATGGTACAGCCCTTGAGGCTTTGTATATTTCTCATCCACTACCTGTCTCCTCCTTCCCAGTTTATTACCCATGCAATACCGTATGGACAACCTCTTCGCTTCTAGCAGGGGAAGGCGGGAAATCTCCTTCCCTCTTTTACGTCCGTCAGCCAAATTCTCAATCCAAAATCAACCCGCGAGCATAAAAGACAACACCCACCAACAAGAACCCCACCCACAAGGAATTCTACATACCCGCCACCGTCCTCACTTATCAGCTCTTTCTCATGGAGAGAACACATGCGGGGACATATCCACGCATCGAAATTGCCTAGACACCAACACCGTTATCAAAACGCACAGGCCCGCAACAACGCAAAAACCCTAACTACCGACGGATTTCGCGTGGCGCAGCTCTGGTTTCAGCCCGGCCGGGGACATTCTGCCGCAGGAGAATGTTACAGCAGCCCTGAAACGGAAGTACAGGCTAAATATGACAAGAGACGGAAAACAACCCACAAACGCAAAAAAGAACAAAAAAAGGGGGGGGGGGGGGGGGAGAGAAGACCCCCAAAATCCAGACGAACGACGGTAAAGAAACCCTAAATTCTTCGACGAAAGAGCAGCCCGCTCACCACGAAACGACCAAATTCCAGCACAACCGGGGACGACAGGCTCCGCCGCAGCCCGGAGAACATTCCCACCGCCCGAAGGAACGCCCGAAACCGAGCACGCGAGGAGAATTCGACCCCCCCGGGGGACGAGAATCGAGCCCCGGAGCAGGGGGAGCGAGCGGAATTGGGATCGCCGCAGCCGCCCTGAGGAGGGGAAGGACGCGCCGGAGCAAATTCCGCCGGAGAAGCAAGAAGCGAGCGCGCGCGCGCGCCCCCGGCGAGTCCCCTCGGAGAACGGGCGGTCCGGGGCAATTGGCGGAGGGCGGCGGGAGACGACGGAGAAGGAAGAGAGAGATTCGAGATCGATCGATCGAGAGAGAGAGAGAGAGAGAGAGAGAGGAGGAGGTTCGGTGGCTTTTGCTTCAGCGAGGAGGGGAGCACAGAGACGCCGCCGCACACAATCGGGGACTTCCTCCTCTTCCTCCAGACACCATTAGAGAGAGAGACAGAGACAGAGAGAAGAGGGTAAAGCGACTGTTCCGGGTTTGCAATTACGTGAAGTTTCTACTAGATTAAGGTAACTAAATATTCTTCGACCAAAAAAAAAAAAAAGGTTACTAAATATTCTCTGATGAAGGCGAAAAATATATAAAGGTTACTATATATTTCGAAGCGGAAAATAAACCGGACTGACCATATTCTCGTGCGATTTAGCTTTGCTTTCTCATTTTGGGATTCATTTAGGCGTGCGATTAATGAGCCTCCTAAAAATTAAGGATGGGATGCTAAATGTTTACGTCGAGACGACAGATATATGGAAATCTGCACTCGAAATTTATGTCGTTTAATCGCGTACGTAAATGACTTCACGAGATTAAAGTTTGGGCATTTTTAGCAGTTTTGAAACCCGATTGCCTTCGCATCATGCAAGATCCTATAACGGGTAATTTGTTGGATTGATTGCAAAAGTGAAGTTGAGAGAATTGGCAAGGACGTGATTTAAATCCGTTATATCCACAGGATTTAGAATTGTAATCTCGATTCTTTGCTTGCCTTTTATATTTCAGTTGCGCGTTTGCTTTTTTCGTGAACTTCGAAAGTTTTCTAACTTGTCTCGATATATATATATATATATATTTCGACCATATATATATATATAGATATGTATGCTTGTCGTGTTGTTTGGTTTCTTCTTTCGGCTGAGTGCGATCTCTTTCCACACGTTAAAAGAAAGGGAAGGGAAAAAGAAAAAAAAAAAGGAAAAAGAAGAAAAAGAAAAGACACGTAAGAGAAGATGAGAGAGGGAAGCAAGGCACGAACGAACAGAGCGGAAGAGTAGCAGACGAGGAAAGAATCATCATTTATCTCCCCCAGCCAAAGTCTTCCCCCTCCCCCCGCCCCGACCGCCCGGCCACGCGCTCCTCCCCCCGCGTGCCATCCACGCGCTCTTTCTCCATCCAAGTCCCCCCAATTTGGCTTCTCTCTTCCCCCCAATTAACAAAAAAGTAAGGGCCGCGAGATTCGTGCGTAACTTGTCATGTTAGGAGCGAGCAACACAGACCATTCGAATTGAGAGCCGATCGAACCGGATTGAATTAGCTAGTTTTTGGTGATTTTTAGGAGTGTTGATCCGATTTCCGATTAAGAGGAGAAGCAGACCGTTTATTTTATTTATTTATTTTATTTATCACGCATCCTCTCCTTTTTTTCCTATTCATCTCTCACGAGTCAAGCCATAGCTCCTCTGCTCTTTTCCTCTCCTCTCTCATGCATGCCCATTTCACGGTCCTAATCGCTCGGACCCTAATTGCCTTTCGGCCTCGCTCGACAGTAATCGCCTCTCGCCCCTCGGACCTCACTCGACGCTCAGGCCCTCTCTTGCTTGTCCCTCTCGCTCGGCTCTCGGACCATTTAGTTGACGGAAGACGACTTGGAAGGGTTCTTGCAAGTTGCAACAAAAGCGGCGCTTCAAAAACGCTCGCGTGTACTAGTAGGCAAGCCTCCTCCTCCGCCGCATTTCTTGCGAATGGTTTGTTTATCCTTTAATTTTTGCACTGTAGTCAACTTTAAAGTACACGAATTGTAAAGAGCTTGTCGATTTGGGGACATTTTTCTTTTCTTGAAATCGATAAGCGAGCTAGAGGGACTAAATCGAGGCTCAATTGGGATTGATATTGCAACCCCGAAAAACGGTTCCATTGGACCTGGCGGTCCGATCCTTGGTTCCGGAAACTAGAAATCGGTTCATCAAGTCCGATTTTACGGTTCCCGGGTGGGACCGAGTCGAAAATCGATCACCTCTATATCATACGTAATTAATCCCTATGCACTCTTTACGTGTGTGTTTACGGCCGTTTTCTCGCCGTTCTCGTAACAAGCCCCGAGATTACAGAAACTAATTATTACAGCTTGAATCCGTGTAAAATTGTAATCACGGCGCGCTCATTTGAAACTCCCAGAGATTGCTCGACTTACGTAGTAAAAAAAAAAAAAAAGAAAGAAGGAAAGAAAGGAACTTTAAAAGAAAATGACGTTGTCAGAAGACTTTTATCGTGTTTGCGGTCCACGTAAAAATGGTTTGCATGTTGATCTTGGACGATCGACACCGGTAGAATCCAGCCATAAAATCAACTTCAAAACCTTGACGAGACTTTAAAGGAGCGTTTGGTTGGAGACCATGCCGACATGTAGCCACGTGATTGAAGATCTTGTGGAGGACATCAAAGGAGCAATTTACATTGTGGGCCAAGGCTTCTCCGTGTTCTCTCCTTCGCCGCTTGATTTTATTGCGGAGTTGGAGGTGATGGAAAAAATGATCATTGCTTTTAAGCTGCGCTAGTTTTGCGAGAATCGAGTGCTCTAGAAAGTATTTTTGAAAAAATAATTACTTATATCGTTTAAAAAAATTAATTGAAAGAAAATTTTTTTTATCGTCGATAATAATCTACGCTTAATTATTTTCGTGGACAATAAAAAAATTTTGCATTCATTTATTTTTCTAAACGATATAAGCGATTATTCTTTTGAAAGATATTTTTCGAATTATTTATTTTATGTTGAACGAATACACCCTTAATTTCTATAAAAAAGCACTTCCCATATACTAAAAATTTTCTTCTAATCAATGTTAACATAAAAATTAATAAAGTGGACAAGGAAGAATATCGATTGCAGAAAAAATTATTAATTGTCTACCTCCAGAAACCCCGAAAGAAACGAGATTCATCACAAAAAGTGAATTTTTCGCATATAATAGATCAGTGCATTCTCAATTACTATACACTATATGATGAGTCTGTAATTAAATGCTTCACTGAATGAGATTCCATTAAGTCTATGAACTTTGACTTTAGTCACATGCAACGAAACCTTTTATAAAGTTAACGGGATAGATGCACATTACAAATAACAGACTCGCGGCGAAACATTCTCAACCGTAGTAATAGCTAACAAAGCCGGCATTACTTGATTGTTTACTTAAGTTGAATGATGTGGTCGGACGAAATTTTCTTTTTTATCGGCATAGGGACAGGGAAGGGCAGCCAATCGAAGTCACCCCTCCGAACGTTATCACAAGAGCCCTGCGCTTTCCCCTTAATTTTTTTAATTAATTTCGCCCCTTAATCCCGTGTCAGCCACAGTAACAATAAATATATAATCTTTAAACAACAAAAAAAAGGGCCAGTTCCCATTTTGTCCCGACCCGAGGTAGGACAATCCAACCTGATCTCGGCAGAATGATTAGCAAAAGCGACGTCGTCGTACGAAGGCCGCCGATCGGTTGACCCAATCGGTTCAGTTGGGTTGGGCCAACCGAGGAGATCGGTGGCACCGTGTGGCTCGTTTTACAAGCCTAGCCGCAAACCGAGTCGAGTATTCCAAAAGTTGGTAGCTGCTGTTCCACAGTATCCTGTCGAAAGTCCAACCGAAAAACGGACGTGCACCCACGAATTAATTGATAAACAAATGAAAAGGGCGCAAAGTACGAGTTAGCGTATCATCAATTCGGATTTCCCCGCGGCTTCAAAATTTAAATCGGACGTCGCCGGTCCGGCGGCCCTCGTCCCGCTCGGCATTGTACCCGTGTTCCGGGATCGAGAGGGACCAGGTGCGGCCGGATCCGAAGGTCGGCCGTGCCTAATAATAAATCCGGAGCGTCCCGTGGTAGGAGATTTGCGTGAAGATATTCGGGAGAGGCCGTCGGGCGACTCGCCGGTGCCGTTGATCACCTCCGATGTGATGCGAGCAAATCGGTATAAGTAGCATCTCTTTTCTGAAAATCCTTTCCTCTCCTCTTTTTGGGATTTTTTTTTTGGGGGTCATTGCCCCTGCGGGAAAAAAAAGAAGGTAGTTTGGTCATTCGCCGTCGGCGCGATCAACATGCGAACGAATGAATTCGGCTATAAGGCTTCGTTCGTTTTGCAGAAAAGGAATGATTTGGAAAATATTTTCCAGAAAAATGACCGCTTATATTGCTTAAAAAAAAAATAAACGAACGGAACATATTTTTATTGTTCACGAAATATTTAGACATAAATTATTGTCGATAACGAAAATATTTTTCCATTGATCAATTATTTCAAGTAATACAAGTTATTATTTTTATATAAATTATTTATTTTTCGCGAAATAAACGAAACCTTAAATTTATTTCGCGCAAACAAATCTCCGGTCCAACGGCGAATGCGTAAAAGAAATTGTTGGACGGGATGATTGGGCCCACGCGCAGAAGCAGTGCGGACCATTCTTTCGCAGTGCTTGTTGGTCTGGGACCGGCATTTGCTCCAAGCAGCAGATCGCACCGAGTCTCGATTTCCGCTCCAATCCAACGGTGCGCTAAGCCAAGCCGCGCCGCGCCGGTCGTCCTTTCTCGCCCTTTTGATTCGACCAGACTCGAGCTGAAGATCCTCGTAGAAGCGACTCGGGGATTTGCAATACCCATAGGGTCCTTCGAAATACAAAGAACGGCACGGCATACACGGACTGACAAAGGCCTAGAACCTCGGATCCGCATGAGATGCTCAAACTTTGTTTCGCGCGTCGAGCTCATATTCTCTGCTACAGCGCGGCAGAAAAACATGTCCGATGTTTTTCTGCGCGGATGATGATGCGGTAGTTAGGACGCAATCAATCACAGCGCATCATGCAACGAGCTGGAATCTGTTTTCTTAAATATCCAGCAATATATGGTTCTCACGAATTGTTGCCAATTCAGTTTCTTTAAATAAGTTTAGACGATTCAAAGAATCCAAACGTCAAGTACAGTAAAGCGTAAACATGGCGAATTCACTCGGTTCTCACATTCACTCGTTCTAGGGGCATGAAAACAACTATTGCAAATGATATATATATCTGTATAAAACTGCCTCAATACATAGATAACAGCACACTTTAAAGAATAAATGTGTGCGTATTCGCTCGCGCAAATAGAATAATGTCCGAGATACAAATACTAGCTTGTGAAATGGACCTACAAATTTGTACAACAGAACAATAGTTGGGTCTTAAGGTTTGCAGCATCGTTATGTAAATCAATTTTATAAACTGATATTCATATGCCTCGAACATTAGCCCAATGAATAAAACAATATCTCGAGAAATAGATAAACCGTGGTACACAAAAGTCGAATCAATTACTCCACAGATCGTTGAACTCACCCACGGGCGGCATCTCCTTGAGCATCCTGTCCAGGTCGTACTTGAAGGACAGACTCCTCGACATGCCGCCGCAATCCCCTACGCCCGATCGAGCTCCTCCCGTCCCCGCCGTGCAGTTCTGGGCGTCCGGCGAGCCGGGCACTTTCGAATCTTTCCCGGTCAACTGCTGCACAACCGACTTGAAGCTCTTGGGGTCGGTCTGGACGTACTGCGTTTTGATGATCACAACCTTTATTCCCTCCTTGCCTTTCTGCTCTGTCATGGGATTTTCGCTTCCGTCGCTAGAGATGATTGTTTTCAAGATGCTGTCAGCCCAAAAGACGAGTGTCTGTACAAGATAAAAGAAAGAATTGGCACTGAAGAAATCCGACGGCGGCGAGCTCCTATATATAGTCGAAGATCGAGAGAGAAGATTAGATCAGATGTTGCATGGAAGTTCGTACGGACAGCGGGTATTGACGGTTGATTGGAGGTTGCTTGTGATTGACCGTTATCGGCCACGTAACGAGTACAGAGATTCAAGCAGTCTAAAACGACCAAGTTGACATTCTTATCTGTTCTCTGTAACATGTGTTTGGTTCGGTCAAAGTCAAAGCACGCAGCTTCGAGGGTTTTGATTTGTCGTCCACCCTCCTGCACTAGACACGAAATTACAGGTTTTTGAAGATTTCTGGACAACCTACGACGTGTCCGCGTTCCTTTCGGGTTCGGTTTCGTCGTTCCAAAGGGGAGTTTTCTAGGATCGACCGCCCTACATCACAAGCCCTTGCGCCGCAAGCGAGCTGTATTTGTCTCTGTTGTGTGTGCGTGTGTGGATTGAGGAGTCACTCCGCGATTTGGGGAAAAAGTCAGAGCAAGTCGTTCTTTTCAAAGGGTCATCATTCTCCCACGTTTTATAAGTTGATTTTACTTGATGATTCGTCCTGTACGGCGGTACAAATCCAGAAAGAAGGTGAAAAACCTTGATTTCTCAGACGCATCAAGTTGAGATGTGGGGAAGTTACTGAGAAAGTGAGCTGCTCTGGCCTGATGTGGATAGCTTCTAGGAACAATGGCACGTGCTTTTGATTTTAAAGCAACTACGAAGTTGGTTTTGAATGTCATTTCCACGAGGTTTAAAGGGAAAATATCGCTTTTTATTCTTCATATGCCGATAAGACAACTCGATCAAATGTTTGTATTGACCACGTAATATTTTAGGAAAATTCGAAATAATGACTCGAAGTACCTTTACTTTTTCAAAGAGTGATCTAAAATGGATTTTATTTTAAATAAAAACCTGAAGTGGTCATGAAAATCTCGAATAAGGATTTGACTTTATCGATCGGCCAATTTTTCGACCGGTCAAAGGCATTTTCGTCCAAAGATAAATTTTAAAAATTTTCCTTTGGATTCTTTCCTGTTCATCTTCTTCTTCATCCAGCATGATGAACAGGGAAGAGCCACATATTCGCCTTGTTCATATTCTTCTTCGTCCAAGGACTCCAAAGGCTTAGTGTTGCACAATGCGAAGGCCATGAGGCAGAGTGAGATCGAAGAGAGTGTGTCCCGAGAAGGTCGTGCGGAGGTACCCAACCATTCGGCAAAGTAGGACGCGATGCAGCGCGACCTCTGGATGATGAGCTCATGTGCAGGGAGAGAGAACCCGTGATTCCGAAGGCGTAGCGTTGCTTGATCTAGTAAAGCAATTGCAAATCTAACCAGAAGCCGAGGAGGTGGTGCTTTCATTGCTCATGATCTATGTTGAGATACACGTATAAATTATATTAGAGAAGTCCCATATCGGATAATTAATATGGTGTTGAGCAACTAATATATCGTAATTGGGCTATAACTCATTAGTTTAAGTTTTTGAGTGAAGGTAGGTTCAACTGGATATATTGACGGGCTCGGACTTGAACTCCCTCTTTGGCGATCTCTCCAGGTGAAGGTACCGAGCTTCTGCTATGCATTTTCAACAAGTGGTATTAGAGCCAATGATTGATTGGTGGACCTCCAATCTGTTCCCGGTATTTGGTGAAAATCTCAAGAAGACACGAGCTCACACGTGGGGCAAGTGGTATCAGAGCTGGTGGTTGATTGGTGAACCTCAAATCTGTTCTGTCTATTCTGGTGTTTGGTGAATATACACGTGTGAGTTGTGTTAGATAAAGTTGAGCAATTAATATATCATAGTTGGCTCATAACTCATTGGGTGATGAAATATTCGATTTTTTTTATACCTTAAGACTCAGTTTCTTTTTATCATACTTATTTCTTTTTGTTTTCCACAAAAATTAAATCATTAAAAAAGAGTACTTAACTCCTTCTTTTCTATTTCACTTCTATTGTTTGTTTGGGTTTGTAACCAATGGAAACGTAAGAGCGGTCAAATGATACGTCATCAGATGATTGTACAAGGAAGGCGGTAGGTTATAGAAAAAACAAGAATGAAGAATGAAAAAGAAGGATAAATTAAAATAAAAAAGAAGACTAATGTAAAAGAAGATTGAGTAATCTAATAAAAACTTTCGCGAGCGAATATTTACTCTTTCAATATCTATTTTAGTTGTAGGGTTAGCTCATGAATTCTCGGAATAAATGAATTGGTCCCTGGTTCGTTCCGCCATCCCCCCTAATGAATTATTAGGATTCATTTTTCAAGTAGAATCTTATGTATTCATAGGTTCCATTGTTCCCATCCCTTCGCAATTAATGGTTAGGTTTGAATTCTATAATGGAGCCCCTCATGAAATTTGTTCTTGAGTCAATCTTCTCAGTCTTTATTGGCTCGAGGCTCTTGATTTTTTTCTATGAATAAATTCATATAGTTACGGATGAATTCAAACTGAATATGTTAATGGGCTCAAACTTGAGCTCCCTCTTTAATGATTTCCCAAGATGAAGGTATAGAGCTTTTGCTGCGCATTCTCAACAGTCCACAATGGCCGGATCTTCTCCATGGCTTCGAATTGTAGCATGACCCTCCTGCCGACGGGTGTTGGACTCGCCGTGCCTCTTGAAAGCTCACGTCCAGCTTGACAGTTAGTCCTGGTGGCGCATTCTCAACTCCCAACAACCAACCTAGTCTACCTTGGATCGCGGTTCAACGTTGTGAAAACAACGCAGGATAAGATCTGAGGTTATGTTTGGCGATTCCGTAGAGTGCCGCCGTGCGTAAGAGTGTCACCAAGGATGGTGAAGCAGGTCGCTAACAGCCTGACAGAAGACATGAAAACGAAGACAACGAATGGCAGAATCACATGTTGGCTCGTTTTTTCTATCAATCAAACTGATTCGTCTAATTTCCACTCGAATCCTTTGCTGCAATACTAATTTCTCAACTCCTATTACAAGGAGCGATGACCGGGGGCAGCAAGTGGTCCTCATCAGCGTGTGCTCGTAGGGCAGCATTGTCCATGCCATGGCCGGGCCTTCGCCGCCAGGTACTACAGTGTCCTTGCCACCGACCGGTCCCTCTCCTCCACGGTCAAGTCTTCAGCACCAGTTATTGCTGCGTCCTTGAGTTGGTTGTTCTTGCGTGCGAATTTGGCCACTATGGCCACCGCTTTTCCCTATTATCTTGTTAGAGGAAGAAGAAGATTAACAGTGAAGGAGAGAGAAAAATTAAAAAATATATTGTCTTTGGACAACAAAGTTTTTGACCGGCCGGCGAGGTGAGGTCCTTCTTTGAAACTATCAATGCCATTTCAAGTTCTTATTTATAATGTCTACTTTAAACTATTGTTTGAGAAAATTATGACACTTTTGATCTTTATTTGAAATTTTTCGTTTGATGTAGTGGTCGATAATACACTAATGCATTACCTGATATCACACCTTTAAATTTTACATGAAAATCTTTTTATACCGTAAAAAAATTTGAAAGTTGGACTAGGCCAACTGATTCAACGAGGGTATTGGTTTTTCAAATGGTTTTGTTGATGACGGTTGATTAATCCGTTGTAACTTGTTTTTATGGATCCGATTTAATACAACTTTAAAATAGCATAGTGAATCCACAGGTTGAGCCCATTAACATGTCTTATTGGATTTAATTTCACTTAAAAGTTCAAATCGCGTAGTTATGTACGGGCTAATTAAATATTATTATCAATTATTTACTTCAGCTCTAAATATTCAATGTGACATTTTTTTTCCTCAAATCACTGGCACGTGCACTCAATACCTTTTTTGGGCCCAAAAAATCTGTGTGTACGAGCAAGCAAATAGTACGGCGCCCGACAAGATGAGCAAAGAAAAGGGAATTCTCACCACACACATGCATTCGTGCGTATTTTTTTGGCAGGGAATTTTGAAATTTCAAGAAAGCGGTGACGTACAATATCCATGTTTTGCGAGGGTGCCGTTTGGTAACTTATTAAATAGTGACTGATTTTATTATTTTATTTTCGAAAAGAAAAAAAGAACATAAATTCATTTGATAAATTTTTTGTTTCTAGACACAAATTTATTCCAAGAATCAGTTTTGGAATAAAATAAAAAAATAACTTCTTGATTTTGGAAACAAGAATCAGAAATGGAAAATAATTTTTTTTTCTTCTTCTTGGTTGTTCCTCTTCATTTTTCCTGGCCTGTGGCCTGCGAGGGCGAGGGCGGCCCTCGCACAAGCCGCGAGCCGCCCTCGCCGGATTTGGCGAGGGTCCAGCCCTCGCTGGCCCTGGCCCGTGGCCAGTCGCCGGCACCGGCGACCTGGCCATGGGCCAAGGAAGGGGAAGAAGAAAAAAAGAGGAAAAAAAAGAGAGAAAGAAATATTAAAAAATTCAAAATATTATTAATAAAAAGATATTTTGTGCAGTTACCAAATACATTTCTGTTCTTTTTCTATTCTAGGAATCGAAATTTTGGGCAGCTATCAAACTCCTTAAATTATTTCTGGGAATAGAATAAAAAAAAATTATTTCTGAGTAGAAATTATTTCCGGGAACATAATAGTTACTAAACGCACTTGAAGAGATCTTCTAAATTAAGGAAAGTCGTATCTGGGGTTAGCAAAGTCAAAATTGAGAATGCGAAAGGAAATCTCTAATGAAAAAGATTACCAAATTGGCTCTTTCCCTGAAGAAGGAAAGAGAACAGTCAAAAGATGCAGCGCCGAACGCACAGAAGACAAAAGACTGCTTATGCATTCTCATAAAAATGGTGCACGGCAATTAGAATAAGGATTTTGTTAAAGACTGCGTGCTTACTATACAATCGATTAAAGAAATTCTATGGGTCGCTTTCGTGTTATGCACCGTTCCCACTTTGAAAATTGAATTATTCCAAATAAAATACGCTTGCTCAACGTCAGTAGTTTTCTTAATACAATAAAGAGAACATTGTTTATAGAGTACAGAGAAGCCAATTGATCTCTGGATAGTCTCTCTTAGGTTTTCTTTTCAAGCCCTCACCTCTGATTTTGTAGTAGATGTCTTGCTCTTGCAGAACATTAATCAAATCCTATGCCAATGTGTAAAGGAAAATGTTTTGCAAAGAATTCGGGGGCACGGTGGTCGAAAGAAGAGGTTGCCGGAGAGGAAGTACTCTCTTGAACTCGAAGTGATTTGAGTTGCTCAGTGATCGCTGTAACGACTAGATTTAGATTTCCGCAAGAGACTCGTGGACATCCTCTCTCTCTCTCTCTCTCTGAGCAATAGATGGGATGAGCAGATCTGTCCCATCCTCTCGAGCAACCATCGAGACAGTGGACGAGGTGGTCGTCGTGGAATCGCAACCACCGTGGGTGGTCGCAACCATTGCAGAGGTGGTTTGTAGAGGCGTGACCAAATTTTTATATGCCATTGAATTCTGATTACTAGTAGACATTGGAAGCTTAGGTGATTAGGGGGCAAAAGCAAGCAGATTCCTCTTCAGACAAGATTATAGAATCACTAATTGGCCAACCGGAAGTGGATAAACAATCCGCTGAATATCCAAAACGTGATCAAGAATGCAATATTCATAATCCATAGATTTCCATGTGAGACACGATCCAAAGAGGTGGGTTTGACCCGAAATTGGCAACATAATAATCTGTGAGTGCTGCTGATAATTCCATATATTTGGCCAACGACTCATATTGGCCATTCGACCAAATCAAGTCAAAGCCAATGTACCCAGATAAATAAGATCACACGCCCCTTCTGAGCCTAGTATTGTGTAGCTTCTCCCTTTGGATTGATCACTTGAAGGTTAAAGATGGCTTCAAGAAACAACTCCAAGAAGGCGACAAAGGGCCGACAAAAGATTGAAATCAAGAAGAGGGAGAACGTGGACGACCGCCGCGTCACCTTCACCAAACGCCGCACGGGTTTGTTCGAAAAGGGCGCCGAGCTCTGTATTCTGTGCGGCGCGCAAGTAGTCATAATAACATTTTCGGAGGGCAAGAAGGCCTTTTGCTTCGGGCATCCGGAAGTCGACAGAATCCTCGAAGGCTACCTTGATGGAGCTGCTGGTGTGGATCCCACTGGCAGCGGCGACAATGGCGGTAGAGGAAGAGAAGGAGAAGGTGGTAGCAGCAGCGGCGACAATGCCTACTTGCAGAGTACACGCGAGTCAAAACAGCTTTATTTGGAAGCGATGAAGCAGCTAGAGAAAGAGAAGGCGGATCTAAAGCTGATGCAAGGAAGTGGAAGAGCTGAGAATGGAGGGTTTTGGTGGGAGGAGCCAATCGAACATTTGGAGTTAGAAGAGCTTGAGCATTTCCACAAGTCCTTGGAGAAGCTTGCCGGGAGGGTGTTGATGAAGCTTGATCCGGCACAAAGCCAAGACTCTGCACTTGTGTTGCAACACGATGCGGCGACGGGCGACAGATGGTTCGCGCAAGATCCATCTAGTTCTTGGCCCTTGCCCTTAGGGAACAATTCTAGGGGACAATTCTAATGTAAACTATGACAGCATCATCTTTGCTCATCATAGCGCAGACGTAGCCTTTAACACCCCCCAATCCGATACCAAATCTTAAAGGTATACCATAGACAAGCCCCCATGTACCTATGATTTTCTATTACTAGATCGAATTTCAACATCGGTGAATTCATTATCTAGTGTGTCCTGACCTATGCATGATAAAATATCACCCAAGACGTGACAAATCTTTTCACATGTGGCATTGCAACTTATCAGTGCCCCAACATGATCCTAGTGTTGTTTTCTCGTATTGGAACATGAAAGTGGTCTAATGCATACTGATTCTCATGCAGGCTCACATTAAGTTACCGACAGAGCCTGCAAAAGCAACCACCCTTCTTGAGAACAAAAGAGAACGTATCCTAAAGGCTGCGAAACTAGAACTCATAATAAAAACCAGCCAGAGCGTGCCGTGATCTCAAGTTCCAGGACACCCCCTTTTTCTCGATTGTCTCAGCAGCAAACTCTCTTATCAGTTCTCACTCGTGCTGTGACATTATACTAACAACTAGTGACAGCTCAATATGGCAACTTCAAGGGCTCCTGCACAAGGACGAGTCTTTGCTAAAGCATGGGCAAGGATTTGCCTCGTGTCACCACTGATGCAGTTGAAAGGAAATCATCATATGATAGTGATTAATGATTAAACAGGATAAAGAGCCTCAAAGATTGAGATCGGTCCTCCAAAAAGTGAAACTGAGAGGGGGTCAAGGCATTTTCGGTCACAGAAAATGTTGCAGCTGCGACAGATCAAGATGAGAATAATGAAAAAGAGGAAAATTCAAAGTTCAACAACCTCTTTGTCCCAACAAAGTTCCTCTCAACTGTTCAGTAGCCAAATTTGACGCAGACTCCTCAAAGCTCCACTCAATATCAACTCATTGGTGGGCGAGTAACCCGCGGCCTCACTGGTGTCTTTGAAGGACTTACCCTACAATTGAAGATATTATATGACAAAAAAGCTTAGTCATGGTCTTAAAAGGTAAAAATTTGCAATTGCTTGTAGTTAAAGATCCACCTGATGGGCTGAGTTCCCAAGACCATTCCACTGCAATTTAAAGCAAAAATGGCACTTTCAGCCTGCCCACAGAAACAACTTCGAATCACTTCTCTTTTTTCTTTTGGGAAAATCATCAGAATAAGGTCAAGCAAGAGCATGCTCTCTCATCTGCATGAATAGATGCACCAAATTCATACAGTAAAGAACTAAGCACGACCGAGTCCAAAGCACAGGATCAACTGGTTTACATTTATGACCTGATCCAAAGAAAATAGCAATGCATTTTACATTTATGACTAGGACGAATTATTTAAGAAAGACAACATAGTAAGGTATCCTTGTATTGTGTTATGGAGCCAGTGCCAAGAGGAAATTCCATTCACATGCAAAAGCACGCCACTATGCAAAGTGCGTCAATCCTTTTGCTGTAATGTCTTATGCAGATTTAAAGCCAAACAAGAAAAAGAGATAATTTGATTTAATGTGCAGGGATAATTACATGCAGGCATGTAATATAGCAACAATAGATAATCACAGATCTCTTCTCCTTGTACCATTTCTCTGTGATTATTTAATCCTCTATGCTCTATCTATCTTTTTCCTCAAACGCAAAAACGAAATTCAGTTCAGTTGGCAAGCAAAAACTTATTTACATTCGACCTGGCCCTCAGGATTTACTGAAACTCTGCAACATGTGTACCTTTTGAACTTCCAGTTTGTTCTTTCTTTCCTTTTCTTCTATCAGTCCTTCAGAATTAGTTTCTAAAGGGAAAGGACCTTGTGTATGAAAAAGGTTTCTGTTTTCACTAGTTTGGAGATGCAGAAAGCTTCCAGCTTATAAGGCTGCTCCCAACAAACAAGGCAGAAAATGAAGAGAGGAAATTCAATCCTGATGTGAGCTCCATGCATTTGATTTCATTCGATTTGTTGTTCTTCACAAGGCACTTAACATAACAAAGGAGAGAATTCTTTTAAGCTTTGAATCAATTTTGACCATTCATAATCAAGGCCAGGTTGAACATGTCTATTTGGCATGCTCAAAATTTTATCTCTAGCAAGAAAAATGTGAGGACGACATAGATGAAATACACTCAGAAAACACTAAAAACAAAATTTATGGACACGCCGAGTTACATTTAGTCCATATAAAAGGACATCCCTTCTTTGGGATTAAATTACCAACACTGTAGTTCTTGCTTTAAGGGACCATCAGATTCAGATTATGTCTCTAGATTTTGCAAGGCAAGAATCTAGGGAACATAATCAGGTACAATTACATCAATAAAATGATGATGTCGCACTCTGCAATCTCAGGAAGCAAAAACAGACTTACCCTAGCAAATTCAACAAAAGCAATGCGAGTAGAGTGCACATGGTCCCCTAGAAGCCTCAAGCGAGTGACCTACAGAGAAATTAGCTAGTTAGTTTTTGGATAGTCTACGGAAAATGATAGTCCAACATAGATTGCGTGTGCATGAGAGAGAGAGAGAGAGAGAGAGAGAGAGAGAGAGAGAGAGAGAGAGAGAGTTGGCCTGGCCTGACCTCACCGCAGGCTACTTCGAAGAAATTTTTGACTTCAGCTTGAGAAACCTGTGGTAGAAAAATGGAACATAAACCAAACATATCAAGCTGGCGCAAGCAAGAACACTGCGATATGGTCAATCAGTAAGCAAGTTAGCCATCAGATGAGGACATGTAGCATATGGCAAGGACCTTGGGAAAGAAACAGCAAACTCGGAAATTTTTAACTGAAAGGACAAAATTTACTTTTTACCTTTTTATCAATATTTGTGCAATAAACTGTCCTTGTACACATTTCTCGTTCATCCTCTGACTGCGTTAAAACAAAAGTTTGTATGAAAGAGCCCAATAGGTAAGTACTTCGAAAATTCTTTAAGCATCTACGGTACATGTGGATATTAAGCACAAACATGCATGATCCAGAGTGCTTCTTTAGCATCATATGGCCATGTACTAGAACAGAGTGTAAAAGGAGGCAAAAAGTAGTGGAACATTGTGCCACGACCATAACACTTAAAGGGCAGCATTCGCTTTTCATACCCTTGGGAGATAATTTGGATTTACAGGAAGTATAGCTGTCTTTGATGGTAAAACCCTCACTGGATAGTATCCTAACATTGTCCCACCGAGGTTCAAAGCTGCTCTTGCATCATCTGTCAACACATTCCAAGGAACGATGGTACATGAGCATCCCAATACTTTCATGCCCTCATAAATATGAGGTTAATTAGCCAGCCAAAATGGAAATCTTACATTCATCCGCAAATTCAACAAAGGCAAATCGAAGAACTGAATGTGGATCGCCACAAATTCGGCAATCAAGAACCTTCAAAGAAAAAATAGAGAAATCCAGTTACTATGCTGCAATGACATCTTTATGCTGCGTTTGGAAATGGTGGAACCGAAGGAAAGGAAATGAGAAGGGAAAGTAATTTTTCTCTGTTTGGAAGCGCAGTTGAAACCCCCCCCCCCCTATCTTAGTCATCCCGATTTCGGGATGAAAGTGAAGAGAAATGCACACTGAATGGAGTACCAAAATCCCGCACTTGATGCATAAATTATCACTTATGGCCATGAACCGTCAGCCCCATTCTCAAGTAATGATATCTGAAAATGGGAGTGGCCCAGAAAAAGTGAAAATCTGGAACCTGAAGATGATTTTTTCTTCTACTGTTAGTTGGACCATGTCTTTTATTTTGGCAAGAATTGAAGTGCATCTGTGACATAGTTTTTACATTCCACCTTTAAAGGGAAGAAGTGTCATTTACTATCCTCTCAATTATTCTTTTCCAAACAAACAAAAGTTGAATTCATCACAATTTCTTAACCTCCACTGTGTACCCTCCAAAACAAACAGGAGGAAAATTACTATCTCCATCTCTTCTTTGTTCACCTCCTACAAATTCTTCCAAATGCAGGTTACTATCTCATCTTGGGCAGTACTAGACCGAGACAATCTGTTTGAGAATGGGTTCATGGGATGCATGACAGGGAACAGAACACGGCAAAAAGTGCAGTTTGGGAAGCAATGGCAGAACGGTGCAGTCAATCATAGAACAAAAAGTAAAGTGCTAAGCAGCATAAAACTACTTGCGACTTTTTGCAGGTATAAAGCTTCAGTTCAACCAAGCCTCAGGGTGATGCAAACCGATTTTTAACATCAGGAACCGATAATTAAGGGACATTAACGCTTTCCTACATTACACCAATCCCTTTTGAAGGAACCACAACCTGTTTAAAACTGATAAAGCAGCGTATCAAGTAAATGTATCAGAATATTAATACAATGCATAATGCTACTCGGTGAACTTACTTGTCCGCAATTACTAAATAGGGTAGCCAGCTGCTCTTCAGTGACCTAATTCAAGTGAATTTTTCATATTAAGGATCCAGTTAAGTTGGACTAAAACTCTACACACGATATGAAGGACACATTTGCATCAAGGGTGTAGTGGTGTCTCTCACATGCTGATCGATGTCAGAAACGTATACTGTCCGTCTGACACTATCTTCCCTTTGAGCTCTAAAAGACCGTCCATTGAACCTTCTTCTGCCTTGGTTGAAGCTATTTCTTCTCTGAAGTTAATAAAGAGGGGGCACAGCTCAGAATGAAGTCTCTATGAAATAAAGACAAAGAGCACGTGACAGGCATAAATAGTCTAAATCTGCACAATAAAAGAGAACATGCTCCTTTACATCGTCATCTTCCACGGGATACGCAAAACAAAGAGTGTATATTAACTTCAGAGACCAAATATACAAAATTCAGAACCCAAAGAATGTTGCAGGCGCTCGAAGCAGAAAAACATATATGAATGACAGTTAAACCAATAATTATGCATGCAGAGATTGACAATTACATAGAATTCAATTCATACGCCACGACCATGAGTTTCTAGACGACAATGTCCTCAATTGACCAGCAAACTGCAGAAATGACTGCTACATTCTCATGCTCAACATATCAAAAAGGCTCAAATAATCAATATGAAGAATAACCTCCAAATTTGTCGGCACAAATAACGGGGACCAAAACTCAACTTGAAAAGAACCGCGAATTTCTGGACGAAAGAATGGTTATCAGACCACACAGAGAAGCTATTATTATACAGACCAGATCACAAACATGTGACAGTCGGGGTTGATCAATAGCAAGTAATTAGAACAAACAATCCAGGATCATATGCGAAGTCTGCGGTGTTGTCGTTGACCTTGCCACCAAGCATTTACGTTTAGAGGACACATCCTAATTTCCAGTGGGATTGTCTCCCAAATCACTGTAAATCTTCCAACACGAATTCATTGAATAAGCAATCGCTATATATAGTATAATCGAAACCAAATTCCCAATATCCAGCTGGACGCATCAAGCTGACAACATTCACGCCAAAGATCAAAATGAAACACTGGGAGACTCATTTTCCAGCTGCTCAAACCCAGTCATTCGATTAAAAAGAAAAATACCCAGTCCAAATAATGTACATCCAACATGAACTGAAACTCCTAGCAAACCAAAACAATCCAACACCAATAGAGAATTTGTAAGATCAGACCGAAAAGATCAATACCCTCCTATTATTCGCCAAGTTGTTCTCGGAGATATTCTTCTCGGCAGCTGGGAAATCGCTGATCAGGAAGCTGCCATTCTGCTGGAAATGAAGGTGCGGCTGCTGCTGCTGATGCTGATGATCAAGAGCTTGGGAGTAATACGAAGGGATAAACTCCTTAGCCAAAGGGTTCAACTTTGTGAACATATCGACCAAATTCTGCATGGTGAATTCCGATTCCGGCTTCGAATTCGGTTTCGAATCCAACCTCTTATTAGCAACCGCTGCTTCATTAGAAATCTCAGCAACCGCAGCCATAGAATCAGACCCACAAAAAACCCACAAGCGCTCTCCTGATCTTTCTTCCTCCTCCCCTCCTTTTTTATTTTCTTTGACGAACCAATAAAGGGAAAAACTTGGACAATGTACGAGGAGATTACAAAAACAACCGGCCTTTTCTTTTTTTCCTTATCTTCTCGCAAAAGCTCGGAATTTGAGCAATCGGTAATGTTAATGATACTGGGTCGGAATTATATCCAGAAAAGGAATGAAATTCGAGTGCCCGTTTAAAGAAACGAAGCCGGGGGGAAAGATGGGAAACCCAGAAATGCCGAGCGAGAGAAAAAAAAAAGGAACGCTGAGCTGAGAAGGGAGCAGTGAAGTGTATTTGTGTGTGCGTGTTCGTGTGCCTGTGACTCTGCGCGCGGTGCGCGAGAAATAGGGTTTTTGGCGGATGATCGAGAGAGAGAGAGGGTGAGTGAGAGAGACAGAGAGAGAGAGTGAAGCGTTGAAGAGGAACAGGTGGGCTTCGGCTTCGGCTTTTTTCTCTACCCTTCTTTTCTCTGGTTTCGTTGCAGACAGAGAGAGAGAGAGAGTATTGAAGTGAGCGAGGGGACGTTAAAAATGGCAAAAACAGAGTCTAACGTAAGATGACTTAAGCATCGGATTTTGTTACTTTCTGCGAAATTTTGATAATGTCACCCTCGTAACTGCAATTCCCGGGGTAGTTTGTTGGGATTTTCTCTCTCCTCTCCCCTTTCTTTTCTCTTTTCTCCTTTTATAATTCCATTTTCATTTTCCCTATTTTATTCTCAACTCATTTTCATTCTTTTATTTAAAATATTTTTTTTTGGGGGGCTTGTTTCTTCCCCCTTCCAATTGCAATTAGTCTCCCGAGGTTAAGTCATGGTTCTGCTCAGTCGGTAGAGTTCGTGCGCGCGATGTTAGATCACGAAAAGTGAAAAAAATTAAATCTCGTCCTATATAAAAGAAACTTTTTTGGTCGAAAACATAGCGTTATGAAGAAGACTCGAAATCGTATGCGGGACCCCTTACTCCAAAAGTTTCATTAAGCTATTAAACTATAGGGTGGAATGCATTTTTATTTAATGTGTCTTAATGCTTTCTTACCGAATGTCGATTCCCAATACATGCCGATATAAGGATGAATTTCTTAAGCATGGATCTTATCATGCGCAATCGGAAAGTATGACGGAACACATAAATGGAATGAAAAGAAAGTATGAGTAATTAAACTCTTGGCTTCTAGTTTTTATAATCAACTGAGAGTTAATGGTTGCATCGGTTACTATTCGAACATCAACTGGAAATATGTTTCATTTATTTCGGAATACTTTATATGGACCGAGATCATTTTATGAGATTCACCATTGACTACGTTGTCATGTATTATAAAACTAGATGGAGGCCCCTTACAAAGAGCTAATATGCTTCATGAATTATCGAAAATGTGGTTTGAGAAAATTTTGACAAATTATGTGAATAATGTACAAATTAGTAACTTTCATTCTTTTTTTTCTAAAACGAACTATAGTCGTTGAATGATATATGGAACGTTATACTATAAAAGCTACAAATGGAGAATGTATGTCTCAGTGTAAACTTTTCTACTTATAGGCTTCACTGGGCCTTAAAGATGGTTGGAAATAAAATTTCAAAAGGAAAAAAAAAGAAAAAAAAAGTGATTTCAAATATTGAATTAAACTAGAAAACGAAACTATTAAAAAATTTATATAACTGCTTTAATGTAGTAAACACATATAGAAATTAAATAAGGATGTTGAAATTAAGAAAAAAATGAACTATGACATTTAGTCCCCAGTCTTCTGATGATGCCATTACATTGGATTAAATTACCCCTTAAAAAGTTACAAATACATACAATTTGTATATACTATACGAAAAATCTGATGCGACAATCTAAGAAATTTCTTTTATCTGTTGTCAAATGATTGAGAGATGGTTAGATGCACTACCTCCATATATATATATATATATATATATATATATATATATATATATATGTAACATGGGCTTATAGACTTATAAATTTGGAAAATATAAAGCGGATCTGTATCATAAAAGACAATAAACTTTTTAATGCCAATTGAAATTTAATCAACACTTGGATTTAATAAGAGGGAAAAAAAAGTAAAATCAACAAGTGATAATTGAGACCGTTTTGAATTAAGGGGAATATCGCGGAAAATGAATGACTTGGAAAACATTAATAAAAATGAGGGGTTTTATCACTTGAAATAAATAGCTAATAAAATATGTTTTCATAACCGACAACAATTTATGTCCAAGCTTTTTTTGTAGACGATGAAAATATTTTATTCCGTCATTCATCTTTGTAAGCGATTTAGGAAACCATTGTCCAAATAGATCATTTTCAGCTAAACAAACGAAGCCTAAATGTTACACGTGGATCCACTACAAAAAAACATGGATTTTGCTATGGAAATTTGCGATGGGGAATTTTTTTTTCGGTAAGGTACGACGGGAAATTTTTCTTCGCTAATTTGCGACTGATTTTTTTTTCCGTCGCAAATTAGCGACGAAAATTATTCGTCACTAATTTGCAACGGAATTTGCCATGCAATAAAAATTCGTCGCAAATTAGCGACGGAAAATAAATCCGTCGCTAATTTATGCAACGAAATTTACTATTTTGCAACGAAATTAGCGACGGATTTTTTTACCGTCGCTAATTTGCGATGGAGAAAAATTCCTCGCTAATTTGCGACGAAAACGAATTCGTCGCTAATTTGTAATTTATGACGGAAAATAACTTTCGTGATATCCACCTCCATCGTCAATTTCTCTCTCTCTGTACTGATTCCTCATATCCCCCTCGCTTTTCTCCCTCATTCTCCCTCTTTCATTTCTCTCGATAAACCTATCCGTGTGCGCGCAAATCAATCTCGGTAAAACTTTTCTACCGGTAAGTATCATAGCTAACCTCGTGACTAATTGGCGACGAATACGGTTTGTCGCAAAACTATTCATCGCTGGATTCGAATTTTTTTATTTTATTGACTATTTTTTTAAAAAATAAAAATAAAAAAATTCGAAAAAATAAAAAAAATTATTAAAAAATGAATCTTAAGTGATTTTTCTTTTTTTTAGGTACGTGTACATTTGAAGGTCTCGCAATCCAAGTGAACGTTGTAATTCTCATCAAATTGACCACTTTCTACTATAAATATTTCAGTCAAATATTTGGGTAAGTCTTCTTTACATGGTAATTTTTTCATTTTTTTCAATTTCAAAGTAATTATCGTGTCAAAAACAAAATTTTAATTTTCATAATTTTATGGTTTTAATTAATAACAGTAGATATGATATTTTTAATATTTTGCAAGATTTTTTTATTTTTATATAGACACAATGCAAAGAGACGGGGCTTAGATGTATAATAAGAACTTACCTGGACGTTGAGGATTGACCGATGAATTTCGTACTGGGTTGGAACTATTTTTAGACTTTACTAGTAGTAAATATGAGTTCATGGATGGAAATAAGTTAAGGTGTCCGTGTAAAAAGTGCAATAATGGTAAATTTCATGTGTGTGATAAAGTTAGAGAATATCTTTATAGATTTGGGTTTACTCCAAACTATTATAATTGGACTTGCCATGGTGAACCATTTATATCTGATGAAGGATATCAAAGAAGTGACCAATTTTTAGTTAGGGAAGAATGTAGCTATTATGATCAATTGAACCCATGCGAGAGGATGGTGATTGATGCAGCTGGTCAAAATTTTATTTCAGAATTAAACCATGTAAGTACTAGTTTTACTCATATACTTGAACAAGTAGGTACTAGTCATGCATCACAATTGAAAGAGATAGGAGTAACGAGTTTTGATGAGAGTATGTGTAATGGAACTTTTCCATTTAATCAGTTATAGAAAGTGTTGAAAGCAGCATATGAACCTTTATGGGCAGATTGTGATAATCATGCTAAGTTATCAGTGACAGCAAGACTGTTAAATATCAAGGCAGAGCATAATGTGTCTGCGGATTGCTTCAACTCTTTTGTTGAAATAATGCGGGAAACAATGCCTCGTGATAACATCATGCCATGGTGAACCATTTATATCTGATGAAGAATATCAAAGAAGTGACCAATTTTTAGTTAGGGAAGAATGTAACTATTATGACCAATTGAACCCATGCGAGAGGATGGTGATTGATGCAGCTGGTCAAAATTTTATTTCAGAATCGTACCATATAAGTACTAGTTTTACTCCTACACTTGAACAAGTGGGTACTAGTCATGCATCACAATTGAAAGAGATAGGAGTAACGGGTTTTGATGAGAGTATGTGTAATGGAACTTTTCCATTTAATCAGTTATAGAAAGTGTTGAAAGCAGTATATGAACCTTTATGGGCAGGTTGTGATAATCATATTAAGTTATCAATGACAGCAAGACTGTTAAATATCAAGGCAGAGCATAATATGTCTGCGGATTGCTTCAACTTTTTTGTTGAAATAATACGGGAAACAATGTCTCGTGATAACATCATGCCAAGTGATTTTTACGAATGAAAAAGCTAGTGGATAATTTAGGTCTTCTGGTTGTAAGGATTGATGTATGTAGTAGGGGTTGTATGTTATATTGGAGAGATGATGAAAATACAGAATCTTGCAAATTCTGTAGCCAACCTAGGTACAAGATTAATAAGAGGCAGGGTCGTAATCAAAAGCGTAGACCATGCAATCAAATATTTTATCTGCCCTTAATCCCCAAATTGCAAAGGCTTTATGTGTTTCAAGCCACTGCTGAACACATAACTTGGCATGCAAATTATGAAACAGAATAGGGTCTAATGTGTCATTCTTCAGATGCAGAGGCATGAAAACATTTTGATAGAACATACCTTGAGTTTGCAATAGAGTCTCGAAACATCAGGTTAGATTTCTGTGCTGATGGATTTGCCCCATTTAGGAAATCAGGAAAAAAGTTATTCATGTTTGCTAGTTATTTTAACGTCGTACAATCTTCCACCCGGTATGTGAATGAAGATACCTTATATGTTTTTGACATTGATCGTGACTAGTCCGCAAAATCCGAAAAAGTTAATAGATGTTTATAGGTAAAAGTACACTAGAAGTGCCATAACTTGTGTACGGCGATCACTTTGGTGCCATAACTTTTTTTCGGATCGCTTTGGTGCCAAGTCGGAGGAAAAAAGATCACTTTAGTGCCAATTTAGCCAGAAATTCGACGTGGCATTTTTTATTAATTTTTGACGTCGACGTGGCTCGCTGGAGGATGAGTCAACGTGTACAGTCAGCATTTTTTATTTTAAATAATTTTTTTCCAGTGTGTACAGTCAGCATTTTTAATTTTAAATAATTTTTTTTCCTTTTCTTTCCTTTTTCTTTTCTTTTTTTTTCTTTTCTCTCCTCCCTGGACGGCCACCGGCAAAGCCCAAGAAGGGCTGGGCGAGGTCGGCCTTGCCCATGGCCGGCAAGGGGTTGTCTCGAAGTCCTCACCCGACGCCGGTAGGGGGCGGCCTTGCCCATGGTCGACGAGGGGTTGCCTCGCCAGATCTGGGTGAGGCGACCCTCGCCAGCGATAGGCGAGGCTACCCCTCGCTGGCCCAGGCGAGGGCTGCCATCACTAGATCTGGCGAGGGCGACCCTCGCCGGCGTCGGGCGAGGGAAGCCCTCGCCTGGGCGGGCGAAGGTCGCCCTCGCCTGGGCCTGCGAGGGGCAGCCTCGCTTGTCGCCGGCGAGGGTCGCCTCGCCCAGATATGGTGAGACCGCCCCTTATTGGCCATGGGCAAGACCGCCCTCGGCTAGCCCTTCCTGGGCTTCGCCGGCGGCCTACTGGCCATCGGCAATCGGCCGGCGAGAGGAGAAAAAAAAAGGAAAAGAAAAAGGAAAGAAGAGGAAAAAAAAGAAAAAAATTATTTAAAATGAAAAATGCTGACTGTACATGCTGGAAAAAAATTATTTAAAATGAAAAATGCTGACTGTACATGCTGACTTATCCTCTAGCGAGCCATGTTGGCGTCAAAAATTAATAAAAAATGCCACGTTGGATTTTCGGCCAAATTGGCACTAAAGTGATTTCTTTTCCTCCGACTTGGCACCAAAGTGATTCAAAAAAAGTTATGGCACCAAAGTGATCGCCGTACACAAGTTATGGCACTTCTGGTGTACTTTTGCCGATGTTTATATACAACCATTGATTGAAGAGTTACAACGACTATGGGATGAATGTGTCCTTACATATGATGTTTCTACCGATCAAACATTTGTAATGAAGGCTGCTCTTCTTTGGACGATAAATGACTTTTCAGCTTACGGAATGTTATCTGGATGGAGTACAACTGGGATCTTAGGATGTTCGATATGTTTGGAGAGATTAAAGTCATTTAGATTAAAACATGGAAAGAAGCCCAGCTATTTTGACTGTCATAGATAATTTTTACCGATAAATCATACATTCAGAAAGAATAAAAAAGAGTTCATCAAGAATAGGACTGGAAAAACACCTCCATCATTGAGGTTGACCGGTGATCAAATTTGGGAGCGGGTGCAGGACTTTCCAACTGTTGTTCAGAACCCTCATGGCACGACTATTATGTACGGAAGTACACATAAGTGGACTAAACGCAGTATATTTTGGGATCTATCATATTGGAAGGCCCATCTTATTCATCATAATCTTGACGTCATGCACATAGAAAAGAATATTTTCGACAATGTCATAAATACTGTGATGGATGTTACCGGAAAAATAAAAGACAACTTGAATGTAAGAAAAGATATGAGAGATATTTGTGATCGGCTAACACTAGATGTGGATGCAAGCAACAAGGAATCAAAACCAAAAGCAGTTTATACATTGGATAAGGAGCAGAAACGAGTTATTTGTCAATGGTTGAAATCTGTGCGGTTTCCTGATGGATATGCTTCGAACCTCGGGAGATGTGTTGATTTGAATGAATGCAAGTTGATAGGTTCGAAGAGTCATGATTGTCACATATTTATGGAAAGACTAATTCCAATAGTTTTCAAGAAAGTTCTACCAAGCTTTGTATGGGGCGCTATTACAGAGTTAAGTAATTTCCTGCATGATATTTGTTCGACAATGTTAAAAGCATCACACATGGAGAAACTAGAGAGAGATATTCCAATTATTCTTTGCAACTTAGAAAGAATATTTCTTCCATCGTTTTTTGATTCGATGGAGCATCTCTTAGTTCACTTGCCTTATGAGGCTAAAGTTACAAGTCTCGTCTAATTTCGATCGATGTATTCATTTGAGAGGTAAATTTTTTTTTAAATAAAGTTCAAATTACTTTATTATATATTATGTTTCGATAAGATTTTTTCTATTGCAACTAGATTCTTATATCATTTGAAAAAAAAATGAAGAATAAGGATGTATTGAAGCTTTAATTTGTAATGCATATATTGTGGAAGAAGTGACAATATTTACATCATACTATTTTTAGCCATACGTGCAGTGCAAGAGGTAGAGAGCAGGCAGAAATGATTAGGGGTGATCGGTTCCAGGGTGGGTAGGGTCCAGACCTGGAACCTGGAACCTACCCTGTTACAACCGGTTCCCAATTTTTGGAACCTGGAACCTACCCTGTTTTACCTAGACCCTGTTTTGGAACCTACCCTGTTTTTCCGGTCCGGTTCCAGGGTCTACCCGATAACCTGTTTTTTTTTATCAACGATTTTACGAAAGTTTATGAATGACAAAGTTTAAGCTGAGGTCATGTGCTTCTTCAGGAGGTATATGGAAGTATTTGGCTTGTATATTATGAATGATTGAACTAATTCAGTTGTTTGCACAAGCTGCATATTCTTCTGTGGCACAACCTTGTTTTTGCTCATTCCTGTGCATGACTGTGATGGAGCATAATAAGAGGCCTAATCTGGTTTTGTTCTCAAATTACTATCTTTCGGCACAAATCTGTTTAAAAGGGGAAAAAAGAGAGAGGTCACAGAGGAAACCCCATGAGCAGAGCAACCCCAAGGATTGCTCTGTTCTTGCGGCTAAAAGAACAAACAGTTAGCCTGCAAAGAAAACAGAGATCAAATCTGACCGTATCTGAAAGAACCACTCGGCTTAAACACATTAATTTCTTGGTCTCACCAATCAAGGGCAACACCGAAGCAAAAAATGATTCTCCCTTTTCAAATCCAGTGGAAAAAAGGTCCAAAGAACACAAAACTAAAGCATTTTAAGACACAAGAAGCCATATTCATGAACAAAAGGAGCTTAGTGTGCAAATATAACAAAACAACATGTCCAAGACCAGGAACTTCAAGAAGATAGAGAAATCAATCCGAACCAAATAGAACAAGAACACCCTTCTTTTGTCTGAGCAGATTTGCACGGACAAAAAATGCAAATATCAGGAATCAAAAACTCGAACAACCATACTACAGCCCACAAGTACGCCGCGATCCACAAAAACACAGCACTTGAGTTCAAGAAACAGAGATCGCGATTCAAAAAAAAAAATTTCAAGCGGCGGAAAATAATCTACAACCATATTCTTCTGTGGAACATCAGCCACCATTGCCGATTCACTTCGAGAACAAAACCAGAGCACAAGATTTTCAAGCGGCGGCAAATAATCCAAGGTCGGGGGTCACTGAAACTCGAACTTAGGCAAGGGGAGCGGGATCGGGGGGGGGAACCGTGAGCTGACCTTCGCGGCGGCGTAGCTTGGACGAGCTGGGTTGCGGCGACTGAGGTGGCGAGCAGCCGCAACGACGAGCGGCGACAAGTTGGGTTGTGGCGAAGACGAGGGGCGACAAGCTGGGTTCCGGCGACGAGCAGCAACGAGCGGCGTTACGGCGACTCAGGCAGCGAGCAGCTGTGGGCCGTGGCGATGAGTTGGCTTGCAGCGAGCGGCCGCGGCGACGAGATGCTACGAGCTGGGTTGCGGCGAGTAGCAACGACGACGAGCAGCCGCAGCGATGAGCGGCGACGAGGGAACTGGAAGGAAGGGGACTCGCGAGTCGCGAAGAGGAGGGAGGGAGCGACTGAGCAAATTGAGAAAGGGGTCGCACTCTCAAGTCTCAATCCTAGGGTTTTTACTTTTTTTACAGTAACTTAAAACCGGTTCTAAAACCGGTCCGGGCGGGTTTTTACTTAGACCCAGGAACCGGATCGGTTCCAACCGGTTCCGAAAAAATAGAACCGGTTCCCGAACCGGTTCAAACAAGAACCGGTTCCCGAACCGGTTCAAACAAGAACCGGTTCTCGGACCTGTTTTTCGGGTGGGTCGATCCGGTTCCCGAGTAAACCCGGTTCGGTTGCACACCCCTAGAAATGATGAGAGCCCCATTGATTCCAATTGCAAATCATTCTCTATTTTTAATTATCTGGATCGATTAAGCGGCGCATGTGAGTTTCGTTACTTAACAGGCGAAGAATGGCACGTAACCCATACATATATTTTACTGAATTGTCAAGAAGTTGAGCTATACTTCGAGTAAGTGTAAATTTGCAAATATATGTATTGTGTGTCAAATATTTGCTAATATATAAATGGTATTTATTACTAGAATTTTCCAAACTTCAATGTATGGACTACCACCAAATGAGCTTGACCGTTTATACAATGAACAATTTGCAGCATGGTTCAAAACATATGTAAGTTGTCTATGGATCAAAACCAAGTTATTAATATTTTATCCATTATTTATTAAAATATATATTATTGACTTTACGTGTCTAACCTTAGGTTCACAGTAATCATGATGAACTTGGAAAGCAAGATATAATTTTCATAAACAGATATAATTTTCACACTCGAGAATATGGAATGGGAAAAGCCATAATGAATAGTGATGTGTGTGTTCGGTCATCCAATAGTGGCAGTTTAAAAGATGATTTTTATGACTGTTGGATGAAATCATAGAGATAGAATACCATAGACCATTAATGCGGGTTGTGTTATTTAAGTGCAAGTGGTTCAATCCCGTCGAAGGAATGAAGGTGCATACGAAGTTTAATTTGGTTGAAATAAATCATAAGAAAAGATCTATGAAATATGAACCATTTGTCTTGGCACAACAAGCAATTTAAGTATGTTATGCATCATATCGTAGTTTGAAACGTGACAAAACCGATTGATAGACTGTATGTAAAATCAAAGCACGGAGAAAAACTATCAATAAGACGAAGTTTGTAACACGGTTGATACTGAGGAATATAACATTCTAACTTTATGAGATTCATGTGGAGCAATGATAGATGTAGATCCAATTGAAATTTGCGAATTAAATGTAGAAGATGGTACAGAATCTGATTTTGAGATAGATGATGAAGATGATGCTCATGAAGAAAATGAAGATCAAGATCAAGACGAAGACGAAGATGCAGATCAAGACGAGGACGAAGACGAACATGAAGATTAAAATTTTTGTGACAAAATACTAATGATGTGTAATTATTATTGTGACATGTGTTATTTTGGTTGTCATAATTATTATTATTATTCTTGTTATTATTGTTGTTGTTATTATTGTTCTTGATTATTCTTACTAATGTAATTTATCGTCGGAAAATTTGTCGCTAAATGACGACAAGTCAAATATTATTCGTGCAATGACATTTGCGATATTCTATTTTACATTGGATTTGGATCGTCGCTCATTTTGTGACATCCCCGATTTCGGGCCTAGGAAGCCGAGGGCTGGTGATAAGTGGATGAGCGGGTAAGTCGAGTTGAGGGTCAGTATTGGAACGGACAGCATGATCGGAATGAGTATACTGAGGATTGGTCGTGGTTCGATCGAAAGATTGTCCATGAGTTGGCCGAGGGATCGACAGTGGAATGACCCTCATTACGCAAATGATTAGAGTGATATGACCATGGAGTGATCCTTTGACCATAAGGGCCGTTAGTGGAGCGGTCCGGGATAACTGTGGATCGGTTCGATGTCGACATGTGTCGGTTGCGGGTGATACCGCACGGCCATACATTAGTCCCGGGTGACCACGAGTTAATTCCGGGATACCGGATTTCCACGAGACTACATGACAACCGAGGGTTGACCATGGATCGTTGATACTCGAATGTGGCCCGGTCACGAATCGGCCACGGATCGTTGTGCCAAGTCGGGAAGGCCATGGATGAGACGTGTCCCAGGCCATGTGCCTAATGGCTTAGTTGCGGCCCAGGCAAAATTGCCGATCGCGGCGGCCAAGGTCATGTGCCCGGTCATGACTGACCATTGTGCCCGTCAGCCAGGCCACAGATTGGCTACGTGCCCGGTCGTGTGCCGGCCATTGTGCCCGACCCTTGTGCCACAAGTTGTGCCCGTAAGATCCGGTCCCAATCTTGTCCCTTGTCCAAGAAATGTGGCCATGAGTCGTGCGTCGTGCCATTCCCGAGCCGATATGTATATTTGGCCTTGACCCGACCTCTCGCCTGTATGACCTGACACGGTGCCCATACGGCCGGCCAAGCACTAGGCACGTCGCCCATGCGGCCAGGCATGCCGCTCGGCGTGTCGCCCGTGCAGCCCAGCGCGTCGTCTTGCGCGTTGCCCGTGCGGCCCGGCGCGTTGCCCGTGCGGCCCGGCGCGTTGCCCGTGCAGCTCGGCCACTCGCCCAATCAGGCCGGCAAATTTGCCCAGTGGCCCGGTCGTGTACCTAGGCCACCCGAGAAGGCCAAATTGGATTATTTTGGCTTGGATTGTTGTAGGGTCAAGTTTGGGCATTTGTGGAGGCCTTTTTACACTAAGTTCCATTTTAAAAGGGTATTATTAGAATTATTTGTGAGAAAACCCTCAGGAAAAGTTTGAGATTTAGTATGATGCGGGGTTCGTTTTGGACGTTACGTGCATATTTTTCCAAGACTCGTTTGATCCAAACAAATTGGGACAAGAATCAGTCAAATTGAGAAAATCCTAGAAAGTTTGACCAAGTCAAACCTTATCTATATCATCATTACCTTCATTTATTCCTTGGTCTTTTTTTTCAACAACCATTATGAAGCCATTTATTGAGTCTTGGCCATCAAGTATGGACCAAGAAAGGGAAAAGGAAGCCACGGCAAGGAGGGGAAGAAAGAGAGGGAAGTCACGGCCAAGGGTGAGGAGAGAGAGAAGGAGAATTATTGGCCACTTCATCATGACTTTTGGCCTATGTTATTAATGACCGATGACACGTGCGCTTACCTCACCTCCCCGATGACACGTGCGCTTTCTTCATCAACCCAAGCCTTGTTCCTCTATAAATAGAGGCCATTAGTAGAGTTTTGGCCTCACTTTTTTCAAAAGACACAACCGGCCAAGAGAGAGAGAGAAATCTGTGAGGAAGAGAGAGAAAATCGAGAGAGAAAGAAAGCCAAGGAAGAAAAAAAAGAAAGAGCCGACACCATGAGTCGCCCGAAACCCAAGGTTGTCGCCCTCACCGTCCATATTTCTATTCTCTAGTTCTTATTCGGTTAGAGTAAGTGAAATTTTACTACCGGGAAATGACGTTGAGATACGTTGTACTATGATCTTTCTCCGTTCTCGATTCTTGGTGTTCGATGTTATGCTTTCCATAACTAGTTGCCTTGTTTCGTGTTTTGTTTTTGCATGTTACTTAATATGAAATAGAAACCGAGGCGCGACACATGAGGTAAACCGTGAAATAGTCATGCCTGGAGTTCTTGTTTTATGAGCTATGCACGCCATTATTTGATCGGCTACTTAGGCCGGTACGATAAGAATGCTTCGTGTAATGACGATCGATATGTCCTCGCTTGTTAGTAAAATTTTACTTGCTGAGTCTCCTCGACTCACTCCCCGTTGTTTCTTTTTTTTTTTTCAGGTCCGTAAGGACGGCGTCACCCCGGCCCTATTTGGCAACCGGTCGAAATGAAAGTCGAGCTCCTGATGGTGATCGATGCCCGAGAGAACCGTGCCTACCGCAGGATTACAACCTATGTGATGGTTGACGAAGGTCGGATAGACCTTGTTCCGCACCAGTACGTGGCCTGGTATCACCTAGCCGACGGGGACTGAGTCGGCCTCCTTCATGGATTTAACGGTCCTTTCACTGGCATGGGCGGTTCAGCTTAGGATTCGACCATGGGCGAGGCGTGAGGACGGCCGTACGGATGAGGGCGGGGAGGAGCGAGCGAGGACGAGGAGATAGTAGCCGTAGAGAAGCTAAGGACCCAAGCCAAAATTTTGTTGTGTATATGGCTTGTTTTTCGGAAGTGCCTTTGAAATAAGCATATGAAAAAAAAAATATCGTTATGACTTGTTTGCCCGAGGTAGGGCATGTAAATAAGCACGAATCCATCATGTAAATGCAACGTGCACCGTTTGCTTTTATTGCTTAGTTTTGTCTCGTTGAATTGCTTCCGCATGCTTTTTATATTTAAAATCAACGGGACGTTCTAATAGTGATTTATGCTTTACGGGCTCGTTCCGATCATGGTCGATCAACAAGTATCGATCGTGAGTGGTTCGGGACGTGACAGCGGTGTTGGTTTTGGTATCAGATCAGGTTTTCCCTTCAGTAGGTACAGTTTGTGACGACTTGCAATTGGACGATTCGATGAGGGCGGGGAGTAACGCCGAGGCCAGAGGCCATATGACCTGAACATCGAGCGGCCTCTTAGGAGGTGGCGCTGGGGTCACGAATACCTGATCATTGTGTGGCTTCTGACTGAGGTGACGCCGGGACGGGTAGCCTGATCATTGTGTGACCTCTGGAAAGAAGTGGCGCCGGGATACAAAAATATACCACCTGATCATTGAGCGGCTTTTGAAAGGAAATGGCGCTGGTGTGAAGGGCCTGACTTTTGAGCGACTCTTGGCAGGCTTCTAGGACGGCTAAAGAACGAGAAATTTCGAACTGTGCACAGAAAAATGGAAAACGGTTTTGAAAACCAAGTGGTAATAAAGGCCTAGAGTGATAAGGTGCGCCGAAGTGGGGTAGTTAGCCAGGAAACACCCCATGCATGTGATTGTGTAACTATGCACCTGATTGATTGGTAAGTAGGCCTTTGATTGCTGAGTTTTGATTGCTGACATGTTCTTGCGCTGTAAAAAAGCCTTAGTCGTTTACCAAAGATAGTATGAGTGTTCCGGACCCGACCTTGACCTCAAAAGGAAAGTCCAAGCAAGATCCCCGAATAGACGAAATTCTACAGGCTCTTGCGACCGTAGGAGAATTGCTGGGGCAGCAAGTACAACAAGCACAGCAATGACTGCCTATTGCTGAAAATGCAGCGGCGGCAAATGGAAATGGGAATGGTGACTGAACAATGCACGGACTGGTCGAGCAGTTCCTAAAGCTGCGACCCCCGAAATTTGCTAGAACTGGAGATTCCAAAGAGGCGGAATCCTGGATCGATGAGTTACAGAAAGCATTTGAACTTCTGCGATGTTCTGAGGAAGATAAAGTCGCCTTAGCAGCCTATCAATTGCAAGGGAACGCCAGTTATTGGCGGAAAGCAACTAAAGAAACCGTGTTCACAGAAAATGCTATTGTAAATTGCAATACTTTTGTTGAGGCATTCAACGGGAAGTATTTTTCTGAATATGCTCGTGATCAGAAAATGAAAGAATTCCTGCAACTCCAGCAGGGAAATATGACGGTGGACCAGTATGAAGCGAGGTTCGCCCAGTTGTCAAGGTACAAGCCTAGACTTATTGAAAATCCCGTCGATAAGGCGAAATGATTTCGTGATGGTCTCAAACCTGACATCTGGAGTCAGTTAGTGCCCCTGAATTTGAAGGTTTATAATGAATTGTATGAACGAGCTCAAATGATCAAGAAAGATTTACTAGAGAGGGCAACTTCAACGAGACCTTATTATTCTACTCCCCAAATGGATCAACGTTCGGGCAAGAGGTTAGTGACAAGGGGAAAACGTCCCTTTGTTCCCAATAAGAAGCAGAATTTTCAACAACCAACTAATGTTCCTAGTAATACCTGTTCTATTTGTGGAAGATAGCATGGCGATGCCCCATGCCCTGTTCGTACGAGAGCATGCTTTGGGTGTGGCCAACAAGGTCACATGGTGAGGGATTGTCCACAACGACGACAGAATATACCTATGCAGCAAAGACAAGCGACAACATCAACTGGAGTTCAACCTCGTGCTAACAACGGTGATCGTCCTTCGGCTCAAGGACGAATATATGCACTTACTCAAGAGGATGATGAGAACTCCGACGCAATGATCACAGGTACGGTTTTCCTCAATAATCGTGCTGCATATGCGTTAATTGATACTAGAGTTACACATTCATTCGTATCTAGCCAATTTGTGCATTTGGCCAAACTTGAGGTGAAACCGTTAGAAAATGCACTTAGTATTTCTACTCCAATGAAAAATGAAATACAGGCTACCCTAGGTTGTCAAGGGTGTAAAATGATTATAGGCGGACTTGTGGATGTTATAAATCTAGCGGTATTGGCCATGTATGACTTTGATGTTATTATTGATATGGATTGGCTTAGTCAACAGCGAGTTAAGATCGATTATTATAGCAAGGTAATTCAGTTTTATCCCCCTGATCGCCCCTGCTATACATTCGTGGGAAATGGAGGAGGACCTTCTACTCCTCTGATTTCTGTTTTAGAAGCAAACCGATTATTGCAGAAAGGTTGTCAAGGATTTCTGGCAACAGTAGAAAATACAGTAAAGGAAGACGAACTAAAGTTGGAAGATATCCTGGTGGTACAAGAATTTCCAGATGTTTTCCCAAAAGAGTTGCCAGGGTTACCTCCAGAATGTGAGATTGAGTTTACTATCGAAGTAACCCCTGGAACGAAGCCAATTTCCAAAGCTCCCTACAGGATGGCTTTGCCGAGTTGAAAGAACTCAAGGTACAACTACAGGAATTACTCGATAAGGGTTTCATTCGTCCAAATGCATCTCCCTGGGGTGCACTAGTATAGTTCGTGAAAAAGAAAGACGGTTCGTTACGACTATGCATCGACTATCGGTAACTAAATAGGGTTACCATCAAGAATAAGTACCCACTGCTGAGAATCGATAATTTATTTGATCAACTCCAAGGAGCATCCGTGTTTTCAAAGATCGATCTAAGGTCGGGATATCATCAATTGAGAATCAAGAAGGAGGATATTCCAAAGACGGCATTCCAAACCCGATATGGCCATTATGAATTCACCGTTATGCCATTCGGTTTGACGAATGCTCCAGCAGTCTTTATAGACCTGATGAATCGAGTGTTCAAGCCATATTTGGATCATTTTTTCATAGTTTTTATCAACGACATCCTGATACATTTGAAGAATTCGGCTGAACATGAGCAACATTTGAGATTCGTGCTTCAGACACTCAGGGAACACTCATTGTATGCAAAATTCAGCAAATGCGAGTTCTGGTTATCTCGTATGGTATTTCTTGGCCACGTGATTTCGGGAGACGATATATTAGTGGATCCATCCAAAATTGAAGCGGTAGTTAATTGATCAAGACCAACGATTGTCACCGAAGTTCGAAGTTTCTTAGGTTTGGCAGGATACTACAGAAGATTCGTGGAACGATTCTCTAGTATCGCTATTCCCTTAACATGATTGCTAAAGAAAGAAATGAAGTTCGAATGGAACGACAAATGTGAGCGAAGCTTTCAAGAATTGAAGCAAAGGCTGACGACTGCTCCTGTTTTAACTATACCTAAAGGACCAGGAGGATTCAAAATATACAGTGACGCCTCTCACAAGGGGCTGGGCTATGTATTGATGCAGGATGGTAAGGTAGTGGCTTATGCCTCGAGACAATTGAGGCCGTATGAATTGAATTATCCAACTCATGATCTGGAACTTGCTACAGTCGTGTTTGCCTTGAAAATTTGGCGACACTACTTATATGGGGAGTAATTCGTTATTTATACGGATCATTAGAGTTTGAAATATTTATTTTCTCAAAAGGAGTTGAATAAGAGGCAGCGACGCTGGATGGAACTTCTCAAAGACTACGACTGCGAGATATTGTATCATCATGGCAAAGCAAATAAAGTGGTTGACGCTCTTAGTCGAAAATCGGCCATCGCTCATTTGATGGTCAAAGAATGGACTCTACTTAAAGAAGCTCGAGACTTAGACTTCAAACTGGAAGTTAGATGTCATCAGAATTTACTAGCTGCTCTCAGAATCGAGCCGGACATCATTGTGAAAATCAAGGCGCTACAACAAACAAACCCGGATATCCAGAAGATCCGAAGGGAATTAATGGAAAAGAAGAAATCCAATTTCCATGTGACGGACGACGGAATCATGAAGTTTAACGAACGTCTATGCGTGCCAAAGGATGAACAACTCAAGAAAGAGATCTTAACCGAAGCTCACAAGAGCAGTTACAGTATCCATCCAAGCAGCACTAAAATGTATCAAAATTTGCGACAACATTTCTGGTGGAACGGCATGAAGACGGACATAGCCAAACATGTGGCTAAATGCTTGACGTGTCAACAAATCAAGGCTCAACATTGCAAGCCTGGCGGATTATTGCAATCACTAGAAATTCCTGAATGGAAGTGGGAACACATTACAATGGACTTCGTAATTGCGTTACCAAGAAGTCAAAGAGGACACGATTCAATATGGGTGATCGTTGATCGACTGACAAAATCAGCTCATTTTCTTCCCGTGAGAAAGGATCTTTCATTGGAAGACCATGCTGAGTTTTATGTTCGACATATTATGCGATTACACGGGGTCCCGGTAACAATCACATCGGATCGAGATCCAAAGCTTACTGCAAGTTTTTGGCGAAGTTTCCAAACTGCTATGGGAACCAAGCTACGATACAGTACAGCTTATTATCCGCAAACGGATGGCCAAACAAAAAGAACGATCCAGACCCTTGAGGATATGTTGCGAGCATGCGTCATGGAATTCAAGGGAAGTTGGGATGAACATTTGCATCTCATTGAATTTACATATAACAACAATTATCAGCAAAGTATCGAGATGACACCATTCAAGGCATTATATGGTCGAGCTTGCAGAACTCCAGTCTGTTGGGATGAGGTCAGGGAAAAGAAGGTCACGGGGTCCAGAGCTAGTACAACTCACCAATGAGGTCGTGCAAGTGGTTAGAGATAAATTAAGAACCGCCCAAAGCCGACAGAAAGGTTATGCTGACAGACGTAGGAAGCCTCTAGAATTTTAGGTAGGCGATCACGCGTTTCTCAAAGTGTCACCCATGAGAGGTGTGTCGCGTTTTGGGAAAAAAGGTAAGCTGAGCCCCAGGTATGTAGGACCTTTTAAAATTCTAGAAAGAATAGGGAATTTGGTTTATCGGTTGGCACTGCCACCGAAACTTGCTCAGGTACATGATGTATTCCATGTTTCCATGTTGAGAAAGTATGAACCCAATCCGGTACATGTGCTAAATTTCGACAAGGTCGAATTGGACAGCAGAATGTCCTACGTTGAGGAGCCGGTGCGGATCGTGGATCGTAAAGAGCAAGTGTTGAGAAATAAAACTATTCCCGTAGTAAAGATTTTATGGCGACATTATGGCATAAAGGAAGCCACTTGGGAAGGTGAGGAAATCATGATGCGGCGTTATCTGCATTTGTTCGAAGAATTAGGTATGTGTTTAAATTTCGAGAACGAAATTTTATTAGAGGGGATGAATTGTGACATCCTCGATTTCGGGCCAAGGAAGCCGAGGGCTGGTACTAAGTGGATGAGCGGGTAAGTCGAGTTGAGGGTCGGTATTGGAACGGACAGCATGATCGGAACGAGTGTACTGAGGGTTGGTCGTGGTTCGATCGAAAGATTGTCCATGAGTTGGCCTAAGGATTGACAGTGGAATGACCCTCACTACGCAAATAATTAGAGTGATATGACCATGGAGTGATCCTTCGACCATAAGGGCCGTTAGTGGAGCGGTGCGGGATAATTGTGGATCGGTCCGATGTCGACATGTGTCGATCGTGGGTGATACCGCACGGCTATGCATTAGTCCCGGGTGACCACGAGTTAATTCCAGGGTATCGGATTTCCACAAGGCTACATGACAATCGAGGATTGACCATGGATCGTTGATACTCGAACGTGGCTCGATCACGAATCGACCACGGATCGTTGTACCAAATCGGGAAGGCCATGGATGAGACGTGTACCAGGCCATGTGCCTAATGGCTTAGTCGCGGCCCGGGCAAAATTGCCGGTCGCGGCGGCCAAGGTCATGTGCCCGGTCATGACTGGCCATTGTGCCTGTCAGCCAGGCCACGGATCGGCTACGTGCCCGATCGTGTGTCGGCCATTGTGCCCAACCCTCGTGCCACAAGTTGTGCTCGTAAGATCCGGTCCCGATCTTATCCTGTGTCCAAGAAATGTGGCCATGAATCGTGCGTCGTGCCATTCCCGAGCCGATGTGCGTATTTGGCCTTGACCCGACCTCTCGCCCGTATGACCCGACACGGTGCTCATACGGCCGGCTAAGCACTAGGCACGTCCCCCGTGCGGCCAGGCATGCCGCTCGGCATGTCGCCCGTGCAGCCCGGCGCGTCGCCTAGCGCATCACCCATGCGACCCGGCGCGTTACCCGTGCGACCCGGCACATTGCCCGTGCAGCCCGGCCACTCCCCCGGTCAGGCTGGCGAATTTGCCCAGTTGCCTGGCCGTGTGCCTAGGCCACCCGAGAAGGCCAAATTGGATTATTTTGGCTTGGATTGTTGTAGGGCCAAGTTTGGGCATTTGTGAAGGCCTTTTTACACTAAGTTCCATTTTAAAAGGGTATTATTAGAATTATTTGTGAGAAAACCCTCAGAAAAAGTTTGGGATTTAGTATGATGCGGGGTTCGTTTTGGGCGTTACGTGCGTGTTTTTCCAAGACCCGTTTGATTCAAACAAATTGGGACAAGAATCAGCCAAATTGAGAAAACCCTAGAAAGTTTGACCAAGTCAAACCTTATCTATATCATCATTACCTTCATTTATTCCTTAGTCTTCTTTTTCAACAACCATTATGAAGCCATTTATTGAGTCTTGGCCATCAAGTATTGACCAAGAAAGAGAAAAGAAAGCCACAGCAAGGAGGGGAAGAGAGAGAGGAAAGTCACGGCCAAGGGTGAGGAGAGAGAGAAGGAGAATTATTGGCCACTTCATCATGACTTTTGGCCTATGCTATGAATGACCGATGACACGTGCGCTTACCTCACCTCCCCGATGATACGTGCGCTTACTTCATCAACCCAAGCATTGTTCCTTTATAAATAGAGGCCATTAGAAAAAGAAAGAGCCGACACCATGAGTCGCCCGAAACCCAAGGCCGTCGCCCTCGCCGTCCATATTTCTACTCTCTAGTTCTTATTCGGTTAGATTAAGTGAAATTTTACTACCGGAAAATGACGTTGAGATACATTGTACCATGAGCTTCCCCCGTTCTCGGTTCTTGGTGTTCTATGTTGTGCTTTCCATAACTAGTTGCCTTGTTTCGTGATTTGTTTTTGCATGTTACTTAACATGAAATAGAAACCGAGGCGCGACACATGAGGTAAACCGTGAAATAGTCATGCCTGGAGTTCTTGTTTTATGCTTGCTATGCACGCCATTGTTTGATCGGCTACTTAGGCCAGTACGGTAAGAATGCTTCATGTAACGACGATCGATATGTCCTCGCTTGTTAGTAAAATTTTACTTGCTGAGTCTTCTCGACTCACTCCCTATTGTTTCTTTTTTTTTCAGGTCCGTAAGGACGGCATCACCCCCGGCCCTGTTTGGCAACCCGGTCGAAATGAGAGCCGAGCTCCCGACGGTGATCGATGCCCGAGAGAACCGTGCCTACCGCAGGATTACAACCTACGTGATGCTTGACGAAGGTCGGGTAGACGTTATCCCGCACCCGTACGTGGCCTGGTATCGCCTAGCCGACGGGAACTGGGTTGGCCCCCTTCATAGATTTAACGGTCCTTTCACTGGCATGGGCGGTTCGGCTCCGGATTCGATCATGGGCGGGGCGTGAGGATGGCCGTACGGATGAAGGCGGGGAGGAGCGAGTGAGGACGAGGAGATAGTAGCCGTAGAGAAGCTAAGGACCCAAGCTAAAATTTTATTGTGTATATGGCTTGTTTTTCGGAAGTGCCTTTGAAATAGGCATATGAAAAAAAAAATATCGTTATGGCTTGTTTGCCCAAAATGGGACATGTAAATAAGCATGAATCCATCATGTAAATACAACGTGCACCGTTTGCCTTTATTGCTTAGTTTTGTCTCATTGAATTGCTCCCGCATGCTTTTCATATTTAAAATCAATGGGACGTTCTAATAATGATTTATGCTTCACGGACTCGTTCCGATCATGGTTGGTCAACAAGTATCGATCGTGAGTGGTTCGGGACGTGACACATTTTGTAACAAAAAACTTATTCGTGGCTACTCTTCATCGAAGAATTAGCGATGGAAGTGAAATTCACGGCCATTTTCGAATCCGTCGCAAAAATCCAAAAATGGCCGCGAATTTCGAATCCGTCGCAACATTTCCGTTGCAAAATCCGTAGCAAATTTGTGTTGGATTTTGCGACGGATTCCAAAAATAGCCTTTATCCACATTTCCGTCACAAATTTGCTACGGATTCCAAAAATGGCCGCGTTTTTGGAATCCGTAGCAAAATCCGTCGCAAAAATTTGCTACGGATTCGAAAAATGGCCTTTATCAACATTTCCGTCGCTTGCGACGAATTCGAATAATAGTTGCGAATTTCAAATCCATCGCAAAATTTGCAACGGATTTGAAAATGGCCTTTATCCATATTTCCGTCGCAAATTTGAGACGGATTCAAAAACAGGCCGCAAATGTGGAATCCGTCGCAAAAAACGTGGCCATTTTTTGAATCCGTCGCAAATTTGTGACGGATTCGAAAAACACGGCCATTTTTGGAATCTGTCAAACCTCCACGAGGAACAGAATTGGTTGGCCTTTTACTTGCACATCAGCATCTACATTTTCTCTTCCTCTTCACATTCGCCACCCAGCATTCCTTCCGCTATAAATCTTTCCCCTCTGAATCTTGCTTTCCAAACAGAGTGTAATTGTTAAGGATACTACTAAAGAATTTAAAACAAAGAAAAGAATGAAGAAGAGATAAAGGGAGAAATAATGTGATTTAAAACTATTATCGGAAATCAATTTAAATTGATACAAGATAGATAAAGTTTATGGAGGTTTAGAACCCATATGAGACACATGAGGTAATGTTTTACCTCATTTGGCCATTTTAAGTTTCCTATTTACCACTTGTTTGACATTACAAGGTTATCATTCTTTCTTATTAAGGCTATAGCGTGACATTTCAAATTTCGATCTATTTTTGGGATCTATAAAATGTGTATTTTATTGATGCACTTATAGTTAAATCTCGCCCAACTGATTACTCTCGAGTTATTTTTAAATTTGAGATTTCGCTAAAATCGTACTTGATCGAATTTGGCCGTTATTTAGAATCCGAACTTTGGTGTCGAATTTCTCGGAGTTTCGTGACAAATTTAATTGGACGATGTTGATATTAATGTGACCAGCCTCGAGATTGCCTGAAATTGGTGAATGGTGAAATTTGGACCGGGTGCGGGTTTTGACCAGTATACCTCTCTCTGGGTTTATTTTATTTAGTGTCTTTTGGCCTTTTCTTTAATTTCGATTTGGGATTTTCATGACCGTTGGATCAAGCTTGCGAGATCGTTTAATGGCCGTTGGATTGCACTCGAGTGTTTGACTTTTTGCTTCTCTCTCTCTCCCCCTTTCCCTCGCACGTTTCCCCCTGGTCACGTCCACTCACCCCCTCTGCATGGCGGACCTTTCCCCCCCTCTCTCTCTTCCTTTTTCTCTTCTTCTTCCCTTTCTCTTCTTCGGCCGCGGCTCCTACTTCTCACCCGCTCGCCTCCCTCTCACTGCCCAGCCACCGCACGCCGTTCGACCAACCGCCGCACGGCGCCTTCTCGCTGACGAGCCGCCACCATCTTGGCTGCACCCTAACCGAGCCGCGTGATTGCTCGTCGCCGGTCCGCCTGAATTGCACGCGAGTGCTGCCCTCCGCCTGGACCAGTCGCCATCGCCATGCGTCGCCGTCGCCGCTCGTCTAGTCACTGCCCCAGCTCAAAGGCACCGACGGGCTACCGCTTGCTGCTGTCCGCCTTGCGCTGCTGTTCGTCTGGCCGTCGCATCGCCGTCCGGCCGTCCGCCTCCGCCCAGCTACGCCGCCGTGCCCCCCTTTGCCAACTGCCTTCCCCCTTCCCTTTGCGAGCAAGCAGCAGCTCGCTCGTAGCCGTGTCCATCGTGACCCGGCGCTGCCCAGCCGCCATGCGTTGTCCCCACCGCCAGTCTGCCGTCACCGTCGTCTCCTACGCGCCTAGCAGCTCGCAGTCCAAGTGTCGCCGCTCCGCCCGCGTGCTCGTCGCTCGCCTGGCCGAGCTCGCTGCCACCCAACTCGCCTGCGCGCCTCGCCTGAGCTCGTAGCCGTCGCTATCGCTACCCAGCAGCCGCCCGATGCTATTGCTGCCTAGTTCTACCGCCGTTCGTTATCGCTGCTGAGTTCCCCTGTTTTGGCTAACCCTCCGTCGCCTGCTCGCTCATTGCCGCCGAGTCGTCGTCCATCGCCGCCAAGCCATCTCACCTATGCGCCCGGCAGCTTGCCCGTGGCCAAGGCATCGCCCATGACCTAGCCTCTTGCGTAGCCGCTCGCCCGTCCGTTGCCCAGCCATTCGCCCGTCCGTTGCCCAGCTCGCCCAACCGTGGCCAAGTGCCATGCCGAGTGCCTGGCCAACTAGTCGCCACTTGCGTCCGCGCCCGCGGCCACACCGAGCCCGCTACTGGCCGACCGTCCATTTTGCCCCATTGTTTGGTTTTTTTTTGCTTTGAATCAAGTAAGCGGCTCCCTAAATCCTACTTGGTATAATGGGTATTAATTGGACTTGTTTAGGGATTGTTTAGTGTCGGATTGATTGGCTAAGTTAGGGACCGATTTTAGGATTGCATGTGACTTTGATCGATATTCGCCTGGTTAATTTGTCGATCACGTGGCCGATTAAGTGTTTAATGACGATCGTGTGGTTGATTAGGGTGCACATGGAATGCATTCCGGAATAGAATGGTGTTTGTTAAAAAATTTCCGGAATGCATTCTAGAGCGATTTTTGCATTCTGGAATTAAAATGCGTTTGTTAAAAATATTTGATTCCAGAATGAGTTTTTGGCAAGAAAAAGAGAAGCTACTTTTTGTAGCTTCTTGAATCCGGAATGCATTCTCCCTATTTTCTCAGAAATTTATTTTTTCAGAAAATGCATAAAAATTGAAAAATTCTAGAAAAATTCATAAAAATTTCCAGAAAATAAAAAAAGTCAGATTTCGGAAAAATATGAAATTTGATGATTTTAAAAAAAAATCAAAAATTTCAAAATTTCACATAATGGCTTAGAATATATGTGGCCACCCATTTTAAGTGAAATTTAAATTTTTTGAGGTGCAAAAAAAATCAAAAACTTCAAAATTTCATAAAATGGCTTAAAATACCTGTGGTCACCCACTTTGAGTGAAATTTAAATTTTTTTAGATGCTAAAAAAATAAAAATAAAAAAATAAAAAATATTTGTGGCCACCCACTTTGAGTGAAATTTAAATTTTTTCAGATGCAAAAAAAAATAAAATAAAATAAAAAATTTTAAAACTTCACAAAATGGCTTAGAATACCTGTAGTCACCCACTTTGAGTAAAATTTAAATTTTTTGAGGCGCCCAAAAAAATTTAAAAATAAAAAAAATATAAAATTTTAAAACTTCATAAAATGGCTTAGAATACTTGTGACCACCTACTTTGAGTGAAATTTAAATTTTTTTAGGTGCCCAAAAAAATTAAAAAAAGTAAAAATTTCAAAACTTAACAAAATGGCTTATAATACCTGTGGCCACCTACTTTGAGTAAAATTTAAATTTTTTTAGGTGCAAAAAAATCAACAAATCAAAACAGATTTCTGTTCCAGAAATCAATTTCTGAAGCAGAATTAGTCATGTTTTATCAAACAGATTTCTCCTCTAGAAATCAATTTCTTGCAAGAATTTGATTTATGGAGCAGAATAATTACCATTCCCACCCTTAATTGTTTAATGCCAATCGTACGGTTAATTAATTTAATCGTGTGGTTGATTTGCTTAATTATGGTTGATTGGTTAACCAGGGCCCGATCGTGTGGGTTGATTGATGATCGTGTGGCCGAGAACGAAGATCATGTGGCTAAAATTGATGTTTGATAGTTGATCTTGTACTTGATGAATGATTGTGTGGTTAATTATGGCTATTGTTGGCTTAGCATGGCATATCGTGATTATATATTGATGCTTGATATCAAAATGAGTGCGATTCATAGTATATTTGTTCGTAAGAAATTGCACGTCATAAACACTTGGTATTGGCTAATTAAAAAGATACATTTTCTGCTTCGGAAAAGCCTCGACTTTATCTCTTACTCTCCGAAACAAAATGATAAGCTTCGTCATATACGTCATTATGTGTCCCTAATACGTGTTCATATTTTTTTTACATATTTATCTAACCTTCTTACTTATCAGTATAAACGTGGAGGTCACATGCATAGAAGACCGGCCCCTTCCTCGTCCTCATCCCCGTCTCTTTCCTCTTTCTCTGTCCTTTCATCTAACCTCAATCACTATATGCTGATGGACAATATGGACATGTTGACCCTTCCTCCAACCATCAAGAACATGTTAGGTGACTTGGACACATGCGAACTAAATCTCCTTCAAATCCATTTCCTTCCGTTCCACTTTATTATTCAACGTAACAATCGAATAATGAGGGAAACACAGGTGAAGAAGATAGCCGAATCATGATATGCCCATGTGGAGATTCGTAAATACTTCATTTTTTCTAGTATTTGTAATATTTATGATTTTAGATATGGATGTCAACTGAATTGTCGATGTTGCATAGTATCCGTATGTTTACATATTCACGGATGCTACGTTTATTGTGAGGGAACTGAATAAAATAGTCAAAAATTATTGAATAGGGCAGTATATTAATTACAGCAGTGCTCCACAAGAAGTGAAAGATTTGTGGTGGAATGAGTTCAAGGTAAGTTTTAGATATTCCATTTTCTTACCAACTAAGTTCGATGTAGTATATTGATGGTCAAGAATGATGTAAATGGACCAAAACAACTCTTTAGTTTTTGATACTAAAGGGACCGGATATTTTTCCCGAGATGAACTTTACAAAATCTATCGCCGAATTGTCTGGTGCATGATAATGGATATGTGACCATCATAATAACTTTCAGTTGTTTTTATATTGATTGTAATGGAAGTTCGGGTGGGATGGAGAGGAAGAGAATGAAGTGAGAAGAATTTTCAAAAAGAAAAAGAATAAGTAAATCAGTGAGCAGAATAAAAAGAATCGATCTTCAGTTCTAGTGAATTGGGGACGGAACCGACATTTGCAGCTACATTTGAATGCACATTTCAAAAAAAAGATAAGACATGGACTGACGATCGAGCAAAAGCTATTAAGGTACGTAAGTAAGGTTATACTTTGGACTTTATGGAAACTAGAATGAAAACCGTGAATGCTTTTAATATTTATGGTAGTTATACATATGAAGTTATTTTATTTTCATCTATATTGTTAATGTAGGAAAAATATGATGAACTTTTAATGAGCAATGCTAGTGGTGGTGATGGTGTTGCTGCGTTTGAGCCATCAGTTAACAATATGGCATTATGGGTGGGGGTGGAGGCAACGGGTGGGATGAAAAAAGGAAAAATATTTGGGATGAGATCCTTGTCAAGGGCATACACGATGAATCATGCTGCAACTTCATCCTCTAATGCGGTTGTTCTAAGGAGGACACGACTTGAGGAGCAAATGACCCAAGAATTGAACCAACTAAAAAATATAATTGTAGAGAAGGACGAAGAAATAAATGACTTGAAACAACAAATGCAAATCGTTATGTGACACCTCAACCTCGATCACGATGAAGTTCCTCTTGTACCTCCCGCCAATCCAATAGGTGATGGGCATAAGATGAGCGACACAATGATGCTGAGATTGCGAATGATGATGATGATTTTCTCGGTCCTTTCTAGTTAAAATTCTCAAAATCGGGGGTAAGCTTGCTTTACAATCTTTTGTGCCATAAGTTCAGTTTGCCCAATATGTTCCTGCCCTATAATTACTTTCTATGCACATCTTTCTTACAACTAGGTTCTTTGTTTGCGAAAAACTGAAAATTTAGAGATCCCAGGATGACATGCTTGTTACAAAAAATCATGATATTTGAACATTGTAGAAATACATTCTTTAATTGACTTTGAGTCCTCTCTTCCTAGGAATTGGTGTTGGTAATTCACCTCTCTAAGTCATTAAACTGTTGAATGCTGTTTGGAGAATGATCTAATTTTTCGTAGATGACAGAAATACGGTTTACAAGGGCGAAAAAACTACCGTGGATGTCAAAGTTAACTCATATTCATATGTAAGAATATTGATGTTCATCCTGAAACGTTTTTTTTTGTTAATCCTCCTACTTGTTTTTTTATACCTAGTTCTACATCCATGCATAAATGTTTCTTTTATATTCTGGACTGATTGAATATCTTTATTTATGCCTCCACATTTCATCAGGTGTCGACAAAAGTGACTGCTTCTGGTGTCTTGCCAAGTACCAAAGCTGCCCAATCTTTTGTCTGGTTTGTCGATTTTTCGTTTTTTAAGCAGAATCTATAGTTGTCCCGCCTCCTTTGAATGTTTTGAATGTATTATAAGATTGGATATTAAATAGCATCATGTCAAACTTTGCAACTTTACATATATCATTATTTTTTGCGAACTAGCATCTTTCCTTCAGTTATATTTTTCAATTATATGGCATTGTGTCTGGTTTGTTCGTTTTCTGTTTCTGAAGCGGAATCTATGGTTATCTCGTGTCCTTTGATTGTTTTGAATGTATTACATGATGTTCATTAATACGTAGCTATTGCTATGGACAAGATTTGATGGCCCAAATGGTGTATAATTTGCGACGAATATTTAGCGACGAATTTTGCGACGAATACAGTTCGTGGCTAATTTGCGGCTAATAAGTAGCGATAAATTTTGCAATCAATTTTCCGACGAATTTTGCGACGAATAAAATTCGTGGCTAATTTGCGACGAATTTTGTGACGGGTAAAGTTCGTGGATAATTTGCGACGAATAAAGTTTGTGGTTAATTTGCAACGGATAAAGTTCGTGGCTAATTTGCGACAAAATTTGTGATGAATTTGACGACAAAATTTCCTACGAATTTTGTGACGAATAAAGTTTGTGGCTAATTTGCGACGGATAAAGTTCGTGGCTAATTTGCAACGAATAAAGTTTGTGGCTAATTTGTGACGAATTTTGCGACGGATAAAGTTCGTGGCTAATTTGCGACGAATTTTGCGACGAATAAAATTCGTGGCTAATTTGCGACGAATTTTTTTCGGTCGCAATTTAGCGACGGAAATTGAAATTTTCTATCACAAAATTTTGCAACGCTGAATTAGCGATGGAATTTTTTCCGTCGCTAATTTCGTCGCAAATTCGATTAGCTACGGATTTTGCCAAATTTTTCGTCGCTAATCCCTTGTTTTTTTTGTAGTGATCACTCGGGTATGCTTAAAGATATATTCTCCTCACATTATCAGTTTTCTTAATGAATTATACGAAACTACCAGATTACACACAATATAAGACATAAATGCATTGCAAGCTTGGATCATGTTTACTTCTCTTTTCACCTTTTTGGGTTGGGAAGGAAGGCTTTGGTGCACACAGGCACGCAGTTGCAGAGAGACTAGGGTTTGGTGTGTCGAGGAGTGAGGACCATTTGGCCACGTAACTCTAGCCATATTTAAAAGCATGATTTGATCACTTAATCAGATTACTGGACCGCAAATCCCTCATCAGGCACCTAAACTAATCAATCATGCGCTTTCTTCCGAATCGAAAGAAAAATCACGGCCCCTGAAGTCGTCAAATCAGTAGTTTTCTCGACCCAAATAAAAAAATACTGAAAATATCACGGCTTCTTTTTTCACGGGATGGATGAACTATATAACCCGACGAACCCAGAAAAAGTAAAAACGGAAAGAAGAAGGGGGAGGAGGAGGAGGAGAGAATTCAAGAATTCATGAATGTTAGTGCAAACATGGATGATCTATAATCCGATGATGCCTAAACAATGAATAGGCTCAAATTGCATTGAAATCGGTTTAGTGGCAGCATGCATGATGGAAAGTTCCTTTTAGGTCTGACATTAACCTGTGTCTTCCTTTGCCTTTCTTGACTCTATTATGCTGGGGGTGCTTTCCTTTGTTCATGTTGCTGCGGTGACCCAACCCAACAATGCAGCAGATGTGGAACCCAACTGGACCATTTCTGGACTTTCTTTTGAAGGCGGTTTTTGTCGTTTGTTAATGTTGTCGCACACGCCTGAGAATATATTCTCGATCTTTAAAGCGTGCGAACATGACGGAACATCTCGCTCCGCCTCGTGTCGATGGATGGATGAAATCCTTTACAACTTTAGAAAGGAATCCATCTATCTTGTCAAATAAAAAAGAAGAAAGATGCTGTGTCCCGACCGTTTTTAACAATCGCGATAGTTGACCTTTTCTTCTTTCTTTTTCTTTGTATTTCCTCCTTCTATCCGTCCTTGCTTTTATCCGAATCCTGTATATATCAGGTGGAAGACCCGCCTTCAGTGTATGCAGTGCACCATCGATTTGTTTCCCAATTTCTTTGAACTTTTCGGGGAAATGATTTAGCTAGCAAGCTCGAAAGCCCATGCATCCAAAGACAGGAAAAAGTACCGAAAAAGTTTTGAACCTATTGTATTGGCGCCAACTTGGTCCCAAACTTTTCCGATTGGACCAATTTACTCTTAAACATTTTTTTCGCATTGGTACTGATTCAATCTATCAGGCCAATTTAGGTTGTCAACTGGGCCGACCACGAGACGACTGCAAGGGACAACAGAGCCGACCATGAACGACGATGGAGGGAAGCTTCCATGGCTCAAGAGGTCTCTCCAAGCAGATTTTTTTGTTTTGTTTTACTTTTTATTCCACATCAACAGACACATTCCAATTACACGTGCCATGTAGCAACTGGATAATTACCAAAAAGATCCTAAATCTATTGCACTTGTGTCAATTCAGACCCAAACCCCTCAAACTTCCTTTTTTTTGGCTAATTTAGTCTTAAACCTTTTGTAATTGTACTAATTCAGTCCATTCAGCCTATTTTGGCCGGCCCATGCTGACATGAACGTTGTTAATGATTGAATTGATACAATTGTAATAAATTTAAGACTTTTTTGGTAATTTTTTCCCTTTGCAGCTGATGTGGTAGTAAAAAACAAAATAATATTTTCTCCTTTTGACTTGCCGAGAAAAGAATGCTTAAATTTTGTTCTGCTCTTTGTTAATACACATTAATTTCTCTTTAAGAGTAACCTTGAAAAGTCTTTAAAGCTGCGTTTGGTAGTCTATATTTGAATCAAAATAGGATTATCCTATCTGGTCGTCCTTCGGATTAGACAAATCTAGATAGGTCCGGATAAAACGCCGGATAAAAAATACAGGGGAAGGGGTGGAATAAACCCGGATTGGATAAGAAATTTTTTTAGGGAAAAAAAAAACTTAACAAAAGGAGAAGAGATCATAGGCATCTATATCAAATGGATCCAATTGATCTTTCCGGAAGTTTTCTCATAGGCATCTGCATAATTGGATCTTTGAGATGCCCTCTGGTCGTTCTAAGGAAACTTCTCTTTGCTCGTTTTCTATTGCTGAACTAATCGAAGCAATGCTTGCACCACCTCAAACATCAGTGGCTGGTACCCTGGCTCCGCCTACACAACCTCATTGACACAGTGATCAATATCGTAGTGGACAAAAACAGTTTCCGCTGCAATGGTCAAGTCCTCACGGAGGACACCGAACGTCTCAAGGGAAGAGAGGGGTAGATGCTGATGAGAGGCTGGGAATCTTCGGCACGGCCGACAACCTGGACCTCGATTAGTATGAGGTGATGCAAAGACAATGCTAGTGGTCGCTTGAAATTTCCCTGCCCACTCTCTCTGTAGCAGTATCAAATTACCGATCTACGCCGTTGCTGCACGGAGATGTTGGTGGTCTTTGTTTTCGATCTTGGCCATTGTGGAGGCGGTGGCCACAATTCCTAGATTTAGGGTTTTTTCCTTAGCTTCTAATTAATTTAATTGAATATTTTATTTAATTTAGAATCTTATCCTGCAGTGTGCAAAATACTTGATAGGATTAGATATGTCAACCTTGATTCTCCGGAAGATTTGATATCCCACTTTATCAAATCCTATCCCAATCATTATTCCGATGGCCAAACGCAGCCTTATGATGTAACGACAAATTGCCAGCCAAGGAAGACCTTAATTAAGAACATATCTTCTGTGCTTTGGCCAGTTAATCAATCGCATAATCATTCAATTTTTCTTGATGAAACCTTTTAGAGCAAGGCAAAGCCACCGGCATTTTTCTCCCCAAACATGCTGCTTTTGGAATCCAAATTCACTACAAAAAAATATGTTTTTTGCGACCGATTTTGCGACGAAAAAATCGCAAAAATCCGTCGCAAATCATTTTTGCGACGAACTTAGCGACGGAAAAAATTCCGTCGCTACTAGGTCGTCGCAAATTTTTGCGACGGAAAATATTAATTTTCGTCGCAAATTTGCGACGGAAAAAAATTCGTCGCAAAATCCGTCGCAAAATTCGTCGCAAAAATCGTCGCAAAAATCGTCGCAAAAATCGTCGCAAAAATCGTCGCAAATTAGCCACGAACACTATCCGTCGCAAAGTTCGTCGCAAAATCCGTCGCAAATTTGCGACGGATTTTTTTTTCCGTCGCAAAATTCGTCGCAAAATTTGCTACGGATTTTTTTTCCGTCGCAAAATTCGTCGCAAAATTTGCGACGGATTTGTTTTTCCATCGCAAATTTGCGACGGATTTTTTTTTTCCGTCCCAAATTTGCGACGGATTTTTTTTTCCGTCGCAAATTTGCGTCCGATTTTTTTCCGGTGCAAATTTTGCGACCGATTTTTTTTCCGTCGCAAATTTGCGACGGATTTTTTTTTTCCGTCTCAAATTTGCGACGGATTTTTTTTTCCGTCGCAAATTTGCGACGGATTTATTTTTCCGTCGCAAATTTGCGTCCGATTTTTTTCCGGTTCAAATTTTGCGACAACGACGACGACGAAGATTCTTCCGAAGTTCAACGCCAACTGTTCCTCTCTCTCTCTCTCTCCTCTCTTTTCGTTTGCTTCCTCCGCGTCGTTCATGCATCGTCCGGACGAAGTTGGCGATTTCTTTTCTGTGTGCGGGCATAGCCCCGGGGGGAAACGTGGCGAGCGGAGGAGGTGGGGCGAGGGGGTGGGTGGAACACGTGAGCACGTGCCGTGATTTCTGGGGACGGGGGGATGTTACGGGGAATGGAGGAGGAGGCCGAACATGCCTCTTATCCGTTCAATCGACATGGAGGAGGCCGCGACGTTGACGGGCATGGAGGAGGCCGCGACGGCGGGGGCGACGGAGGAGGAGTCGGCGGCGGGGGAGGGGGAGGAGCCGGCGTGGCGAGAGTGGCCCTTCTTGGGGAGGCCGCAGCTGCCATAGTTGTAGTTGCCGCGCTTGGCGGTGGCGTCGTCGTCGGAGGAGAGGGTAGCGGGGGAGTCGGAGGGGGGGAGGTGGGGCTGGTGGAGGCGGCGGTGCATGGCGGAGGAGCGGCAAAGGAGGCCAGAGAGAGAGAGAGAGAGAAAGAGGGAGATAAGTTAGATAGAGAGAGAGGGAAAGCTGTGGTAGTGAGGAAATAAAAAGATCGAGCAAAGGGGAGACGATGGCGCGAGGGGAATAGAGCGCGGGTTTTTGAAAATTTTCTACGCGGGTTTCTGAAAATTTGCGACGGATTTGTTTTTCCGTCGCAAATTTGCGACGGATTTTTTTTTCCGTCGCGAATTTGCGACGGATTTTATTTCCGTCGCAAATTTGCGACGGATGTTTTTTTCCGTCGCAAATTTGCGTCGGATTTTTTTCCGATTCAAATTTGCGACGGATTTTTTTTTCCGTCGCAAATTTGCGACGGATTTTATTTCCGTCGCAAAATCCGTCGCAAATTTGCGACGGATGTTTTTTTCCGTCGCAAATTTGCGACGGATTTATATTTCCGTCGCAAATTTGCGACGGATTTCTTTTCCGTCGCAAATTTGCGTCGGATTTTTTTCCGATTCAAATTTGCGACGGATTTTTTTTTTCCGTCGCAAATTTGCGACGGATTTTTGCTTCCGTCGCAAATTTGCGACGGATTTTTTTTCCGTCGCAAAATTCGTCGCTAAATTTGCGACGGATTTGTTTTTCCGTCGCAAAAATTTGCGACGGATTTTTATTCCGTCGCAAATTTGCGACGGATATTTTTTCCGTCGCAAAATCCGTCGCAAATTTTTGCGACGGATTTTTTTTCCGTCGCAAATTTGCGACGGATTTTGTTTCCGTCGCAAATTTGCGACGGATTTATTTTCCGTCGCAAATTTGCGACGAATTTTTATTTCGTCGCAAATTCCGTCGCAAATTTGCGACGAAAAAAATCCCCGTCGCAAATTTCCGTCGCAAATTCCATGTTTTTTTGTAGTGATTGATGGGAAGATCATCATGACTTCCATCTCAACGCGCAAGATTGGCTAAGTCTCGAGCTTAATCTTCTCCCGCAACAAATTCCACAATCATGATTTCTCAGAAGCAAATGCCCGGAGGTCCAGCTTCGGGTCAGATGTCTTTTCCCAGTCAAATTGACATTTTACTACATCAATATCGATCGGTGAAATCTGGCCCCGTCCATTTTCCTTGTTGCTATATTCGCGGGGTTCTAGAAATGCTTTACCAGGCCCGAGTTAAATACATAGACCGTGCACATCCCTTGATCTAATAGTTAAGTTATATCAGTTAACTAGGGACCGACAAAAGTACCCAAAAAAAATCTCAAATCCATTGCATTGATACCAATTTAGTCATTCACCTTTCAAATAGATCAATTTAATCTTAAATTTTTTCACATTGATATTAGTTTAGTCCATCCGGCCAATTTAAACTGAAATTACTGACGTGGACGCCGACTATCCTATGTCATATGGCTGGATGGCCGGCGCTAACGTGAATTTTTTAATTAATATTTTAGTAATTTTTTGAATTTTTTTAAAAAAATTCCTTTTCTTTCCCCTTTTTTTTTCTTCTTCTTTGGCATGTGGCCGGATCTAGCAAGGGCTCGAACTTGGCGGCTTGGGCAAGGGTCGCCCTAGCATCCTTTCGCGAGGGCCGCCCTACGTCGAATATGGTGATTCACGCATTGCGTGGAGTCGATAGGCTTGATAAATATAATCCAGGACATTGCCCGACAAAAAAGTTTTGACGAATTACATAAGTACGGCGGTGTAAGGATAGGACAGGAGTCATTATATTTGATCACAAGCTCATGTTATCAACACCCATTGCAATTATGCTATTTTGATCTCATAACACTGATCTCGCTCTGGTTACCACACTTCTAAGGGCGCGAATGACAACATTTCTCTTTCTCCGACGAGTTTTTGAGCAAAAAATAGCGTTTGATAATGACACAAAATTTTTGTTCCCAGAATAGAAATTCGTTTGATAATGATGCAAAATTTTTATTCCTGCTAGCCGATGAGCAGTGGCGGCAGACGGCCAGTGAGTAGCGGTGGCAATGACGGATGGTCAGCGAGCAATGGTGGCGATGGGCGACGGCGGATGGCTGGCAAGTGGCAGGCGAGTGGTAGCAGGCGCCCGGCAAAAGCAGGTGGCGGTGGTCGGCTGGCCAGTGAAAGGCAGTGGCGGCGAATGGTCGGCGAGCAGTGGTGGTGACGGGTGATGGTGGATGGCCGGTAAGCGGCGGGCGAGCGACAGTAGACGGTAGGAAAAAGCAAGTGGCGATGGATGGCTGGCCAGCGAAAGGCGATGGCAACGGATGGTCGGCTAGCGGTGGTGGTGACGGGCGACGGCGGATGGCCAGCAAGCGGCGGGCGAGCAGCAGCAGATGGTTGGCAAAAGCGGGTGGCAGTGGATGGCTGGCCAGCAAAAGGCGGTGGCGACGAATGGTCGGCTAGCAGTGATGGCGACAGGTGACGACGAATGGCCGGCGAGTAGCGGGCGACGGTAATGGGTCGGCGAGCGGCGGTGGGGGGTGGTGGACAGCCGGCTAGCAACAGACGGCTGGCGAAAGGTGACAGCGACGGACGGTCGGCCGGCAATTGGTGACAATGGGTGGCAAATGTGAGCAATAAAAGAGAGTTTATATTTCTATTTTTGTTCCAGAAATAGAAAAGTAAAAAATTTTAACTTCTTATTTCTGTTCCAAATCTATTTCTGGATCAAAATTTGTCCTGAAAATAAAAAAAAATGAAATTATTTTACCAAACGGATTTCTGTTCCAAACCTGTTCCCGAGAACAAATAAAATGGTTATCATTCGTGCTGTAAGCATTGAAATTCCGAGGATTCGGTTGCGCTCTTTTTTTTTTATCTCGTCGGCGATAAAACAAATAATCTCAATCTGGTCATCGCATCTTCGTCAAATGCCAGTTAATTTCCAAAGATGCGTTCGGATGTCGACATCCATCTCGTCCTCTTTCTTTTTAAAGCATCCTTTTTTTGGCTTTCCAATTTTCTATTCCCGACATTGCAACTCCACGTGAAACTCACCGGTCGCTAGAATATATGCCAAAAACCAGGGGTCTACTGCTATTAACATTTATAAAACGTTGGTGGTGCCAACTGCTGGTTAACGACATATATATATTATTCAAGTGAAGATTGCGGAGAGTTGGGCTCGAGGAATTGGGCCCGCCCATGGGCTGCTCGGGCTTCTTTTTCGATCGGGCCCAATTTATGGCCGGAAGAACCCCGCCTTGAATTCGATGGCTGTGATAAAAAGAGTAAAGGATAAATTGTCCAAAAAATCCTAAACCTATTACACTTATGATAATTCAATCCTAAACTTTTCAATTTTGTCAATTGAGTCTTAAACACTTTCATGTTTTGCTCATTTTGGCCGGAAAAATCACTGAAGTGAATGAGGGCCGTCCTACACGGCATGACAAGCGCTGACATGGACAATTTTAATAATATTTGAACATTTTTTTTTCGAATTTCCTATTTTTTATTTTCTTCTCTTTTCCTTTTTTCTTTTTCCTTTTTTTTTGCCTTTTCTCTTCTTTGCTTTTTCTTCTTTCTTTTTCCCTTTTCCCCTCCACCAGCCACTGTCGAGCCTCCTCGAAAGCCAGCGAAGGTCACCGACCTCGGGCGAGGGATGCCCAGGCCTGGGCTGGTGAGGGTTGCCCCAACCCAGGGCCAGCAAACTCTGCTGGCCATCTACGAGGCTCATAGGTGACCGGCAGAGGGGAAAAGGGAAAAAGAGAAAAGGAAAGAAATGAAAAAAAGGAAAAAGGAAAAAGGAAAAGAAGGAAAAGAGAAGAAAATAAAAAAGGAAAAAATAAAATATTATTAAAAATTATCCATGTCAGCGTCGGCCGTGCCACGTAGGACGACCGATGTCCATTTTAGCGATTTCTGGCTAAAATTAGCCACATGGACTTAATTGGCAAAATGTGAAAAAGTTTAAGATTCAATAGGAAGAATCGAAAAGTTTAAGACTGTATTGACAAAAGTGTAATAAGTTTAAGATTTTTTGGACAATTTTCGCAAACTATCAAAACAAGAAGTAGCAATTTGATTGGTGGAACGGGTGGAACGTCCAAGAGAGCCCATTCGATCGTTTGAGAGGACCTTAGCTTGGGACTTGAGGATTCAGCCCATTATGCTCGGTTGTGCCCAAAACAATTAGAGTATAGCTATGGTCGGTGGGCTTGAGCTAGTGACTCTTCTTTGGGGCTTGACCCTTCCGGTTCGGAATCTTGGATTCGTACGTACTACCTTTTGATATCGAGAACATAACGTATAATCCTAGCTTTCACATTTTAAGAAACGAACAGTTAAGAGGGGTTAACCTTTTCACTTTTTCCGGCAATAGCAAGGAAGTCCCACCATAGATGATAGATTGATAAATCTTGATCCCACTAAATGTCACACTGACCTTCACGTGATCCAAAATCTTCAGAGGGGTGGCTCAAGCACGCGATTGGCTTATATTTTGCTGGACAGAGAAACTCGAGTGGTTGTTTGATTTTCCCATACATTTTGTTCTATAACTTCTTTAATGGCGGCAAATATGTCTATATAGGTGAGGGAATGGAGGGACCGATGAAAGCCGAAAGCCGAAAGGCTCGTGCAATGGAAACAGCGGGGAGGCCAAATCATGTTGGGGGGTAGAACTCATTGGGCACAAAAAGAAGTTGGACAAAACTTTTTTCGTGTCCTATAAGACGGGAGACATTCCTTTCAGATATGGTTATCTTCAATTTATCTTTGGAAATATCTCCCTACTAAAGTAATAAAGTTAGCCACGTGATGATGACCCCATGGTGGGTCTCCATACAGTTTTTGCTCGTCGTGATTCAAATAGAAGGAACTCCAAGGATAAAAAAAAAAACCGGTTTTAATGAAATAATTTATGCATAATTACAGTTGTTGTTGGTGCACGTTTTCCTATTTAGTGGTCAAATACCTAATGCATAATTAAGGCCACAAATCATCACCAACACGACAAGTTATCAATGTTACATCCGTCCAAATCAGGCACAAAATCACGTCGGAAGATACATCTTATTTGGGCTTATAATGAAGTAATGAACTTCGACTAACCCATTTCTCCAGTCCAATAAGAAACGACATAGAAAAGGGTTTTATCTCTTTTGGGTCTCATCGTAGTAGTATCACCCGAAAAAGGGATGTAGCTAAGCTACAAAAGGATAACTCCATCGATGGTGGCGGTGGGTCTTCCATGCAATTTCAACAAATTTACATATGATGTAGTCATATCCCGAAAGTTTGATACTCACTTGGTCGGTCCAAAGATGCTCCTCTGATGCCTCTCTTGTCGGTTGGCTTACACATGCAATCATGTGGATCCGTCCCCAATCTCTGACCAAAGGGATTGGCCGGTCTGCTACAAGAAACTTTCATGTAAAAGCAAATACTAATTTCAGACGAAACTATTTCGTAGTGCTCAAAGAACCCCCCATGCAGATGGAGTCGAAAAATTCAAATTAAGAGGTTGGCGATTAATATGCGGACGCCTCTAGTGATTTGGACAATGCACGACCAATATAGAGTTGCGATACAGGTGCATGAATAAGCATTTCGACACGTAAACAGCAATTCTTCTTGATTTGTTAGCACTCCATGTCGCATATTACCAGAATAAGAACCTCAAGACGTGCAAATTGCCTAATCATATGTTACTTCGGTATCGTGGCTAATATAGCCTTGGAATAGGGGGCGTTGTCAATGGTACTCTCAAAGCAATCATAACTCTAAGGGCGCAAATGAAAACATTTCTCTTCCCCGGCCCTATTTTTAGTTAGAAGAATTTCTCTTCCCTGAACGAGTTTCTGAGCAAAAAGTAGTGTTTGATAACAACACGAAATTTCAATTCTCGAAATAGAAATTTGTTTAATAACGATCCGAAATTTATATTCCTAGTGGCTGGTGAGCGGCGGCGGATAACGACGAACGGCCAGCAGGCGGCGAGTAGTGGCAAACGGCCGGCGGGTGGCGGTAGTGGATGAGCCAGTGGGTGGCAACGGACGGGCCGGTGAGGGTTGGCGACGGACGGCCAACGAGCGGTGGTGGCGAACGTGGCGGGCGATTGGCGAGTGGTGGCGGCGAACAAGTCGGGGAGTGGCGGGGGTAGACGGTCGGTGGGCTGCAGCGGCAAACGGCCGTGGGGTGGCGGGCGGCCAACAGTGGCGAGTAGGCGGCGATGGGTGGCAAGGGTGAGCAATAAAAAAGAGTTGTTATTTCTATTTCTATTTCAGAAATAGAAAAGATGAAAATTTTAACTTTTCATTTCTGTTTCAAATCTATTTCCGAGTCGAAATTTGTCCCAAAAATAAGAAAACGAAGTTATTTTACCAAACAGATTTCTGTTCTAAACCTGTTCCGAAGAACAAAAAAAATAGAAAAATAGGGAAACAGAATGGTTATCATTCGCGCCCTAAAAATTTCCATGTTTGAAATTTATGTAGGAGGACATGAAATGCCATCTTAAAGAAGGCGATAATAATTGAGGGGAAAGTATCGAAAAAGTTTTAAACCTATTGCATTGGTACCAATCAAATTTTAAAATTTTAAATCGGATCAATTTAGTTCTAAAACTTTTCATATTTGTATCAATTTAGTCTATTTGACCGATTTAGGCCAGAATCGCTAACGTAGATGTCAGCCGTTTTACATGGCTAGGAAGGCGCTAACGTGGACATTTTAAAATAATATTTTATTTTTTATCGTTTCTTTTCTTTTTTCTTCCTTCATTTTGGCCATTGAGGGCCGCCTTGCCCAGAGTTGGATGCACCCAGAAGGACCTGGGCGAGGCCGTCCGAGGGCTTGTTGGCCTCGCCGACTTAAATAAGGGAAAAAAGATAAATATATATTATTTAAAACATTCACGTCAGCGTCGGTCGTGCCACATAAGACGACAAGTGTTCAAGTTAACGATTTCTAGTCTAAATTGGCCGGATGGATTGAATTGGTACCAATGTGAGAAGAATATGATTAAATTGGTCCAATTGAATGATTTATAACTAAATTGGTGTAAATGCAATAGGTTAAAGTTTTTTTCGATACTTTTCTGTAAAAAAACTGTTATCGATAAGATTGGACGGGAGCTCAAAAACTCTAAAAGCTCAAGCTTCCTGTAGAGCAATTGGATCTATATTTTCATGCTTTGTTCATCATCTAGACGCATCGATAAAGCTACTCGAATTTACAAGAGAGATTATTAAAAGAGAAAAGGAATAAATATAAAATGAGAGGCGCACATGCATGAAGACAATAACCTATCTCTATCATCTGTGGAAGAAGGAGAAGAAGAAGAAGAAGAAAGAAGAACCAAAATCGGTCCCGAAAAATATCTGCACGCGACAAATTAGGCCCCCCTCGAAAAGGGTCATCCCCAGATTTTTTTTCCCTCCCTTTTTTCCACGAGGTGGGTTTCCAAGCAATTTCCAGCGATCCAGATCCAAATCCAAATCCAATTCCAACTGAAAGACGAATTTTGACACGGACAAGAGGTAGGTAAGAGCCCAAATAATTCAAGGCAAAAGGAAAGAAAACCCTAGAGGCTCGCACGTAAGTCCTCTTCCATGTTCGAGCGCAGTTCTCATGCGTAAGGATAGAGAAAGCCTCCGGAAAAAGGATAAGAAAAAGATGAAACGAAAGAAAAATGGCTTAGTGCGGTCGGTTTGTGGAAAACGCAAAAAGACGGGTGAGAGAGACCTTTCGCTTCGATGTCACCTCTTGACAGCGACCTGAGTAAGACAGGAGAGTCGGTCACTCCTTCATCTTCCCTTCTCCTCCTTCGCTTCCCGGGGGAGGTGGTCAAAGTCAAACCCTCGGCGCCCCCACCCCCCCGGCCTACGTGTCCAGATCTCCGTGGTCGGCGGGGTGGGGCCCGCGGACGCGCTTGCAGGTGTCGCATTATGTCGGGGGTGGGGCTAGGGGAGGGCATCGAAATGCCCACGTGTCTCGGGGCGACGGGGTCAGCGCTTGGCGGCAGTTCTTGGCCGTTGCACTGTTTGGGGGGCCGGGGGAGGCCGCGATTTTCTTTTCCATTTATTTAAATAGGAACCAACCCCCACTCCCCTCGCTTTAGCAATTGCGACGGCCACTTGGTTGCTTTTAGCAGGCAAGCAAAAAAAAAGAAATTGAAATTTGCTCTAAAGTAAAAAAACTCGTCGGATGGGACGCATCCCGAATCTAACCTTAAAAATCTCAAATGGGCGCTTCAAATCAAATCTCGGTGTAGTCATTCCTCGGAATTGACTGGACCTTGCGGATACACGCCCCATTGGCTAGATGGGGCGGGGGAAAATCAAAAAAGTCTTTCGGGGGCCGAGGGAGCCGTCCATTGGCCGGAACTTTCCAAAACTTTCCTTCTTCCCCGTCACGTGATTGAAACATTTACAAAATAAAAAATCTCAAATTGATATGTTCCTGAATCGATACGTTCGTAATAAATTTTGCTCTTCGCTGATTCCCGTTAAATTTTACCGTTAAATTACTTAGTTAGATGGTACGCGACAATTGACGGATATACTAGTTTAGGGTTTTACCTCTCTGTTTGTCACATATCTATCAGTTTGTGGCTTTTCGTAGTTTTAATCTTATTTAACGAAAGGTAAATTTGTCACGAGTGTACCGGTTTAAGGTTTTTTATGGTCAAAAAATTACTTATGGATAAATTTATCACAAGTATACCAATTTGTGATTTTTCTTGATATTAATCCTAAAGAGTATGGTAAAATGGTACCTTGAATCGTAGGACGCCATAACGTATCCGAATTTACAATTCGATTTATGGTGCGTTTATTTCACGAAAAGCTTGATATTCAGATAACATTTTCAAAAAATAATCGTCTGTATTACTTTAAAAATAAACGAATGGAAAATATTTTCATTGCTCACAATAATAATTACTGTTGATAATGAAAATATTTTCTGTTGATTAATTTTTGTAAGTGAAATAACTAGTTATTTTTTGGAGAATATTTTTCAAATATCGAGTTTTTTTCGCAAAACGGACCCACGCTTAAACATTTTGTCAATGGAGAAGTTGGTAACTTATCACGTTTCATTGGTGTGACCGTATTAATTCCTCTTTTTATTTTGCTTTAAAGAAAAACTCCTCGGATGGGACGCATCTTAGATCTAACCTTTAAAAATCTCAAATGGGAAAAAGCAGGTGCTTCCAATTTTTTTCTAAAAATTCCTCGGAATCGATTGACTTCCGGATACGCCTAATTGGCTAGGGGCATGGGAAAAGCGGTGAAAGTCTCTTGGGAGAGGGAGTCGTCCATTAGCTAGAACTTTCCAAATTTTCGTTCTTCATCACGTGATTATATCACTTATAACTTAGGCTCCATTTATTTTGCGAAAAAATGACAGAAATTGATCGCTTGTGTCAATCGAAATAATTAAGCAATGATAAATATTTTTATTATTGATAATAATTTATGCTTGAATAATTTTATGGAGGATGAAGATATTTCATTTATCGTTTTTGTAAATGACTCAGATGATCATTTTTTAAATCAACCGTTTTCCATAAAACAAACACGCCCTAAAGAAAAGATATCTAATTTTGATTTCGTACGACAACCTACGTCGTATTGTAATAAAGAGTACGGTAAAATGGTACCTTTAATCACTCGATGAGTTTGTAGGACGCTCTAACGTATCTGAATTTGCAATTTGAATTAAACATTTTATCAACGGAAGAAGTCGGTAATTTATCATATTTCATTGGTGCGATTTTATCAGTTCCGTGGGTTCTCTCGATGACTTCTTGAAACGACTTCATTAGTTATCGAGTAGTCTTCTTCTTAATATCCCGATTAGGGTTTTTTTTTTTTGGGTCCTATCCCAATTAGGGGTTTGCGGAGTTCCAAAATCATATGAAAATTGTATGTGCTGGAGAAACTATGAACTGTTAATAGCTCTCATCTTTTTATTTTTTGGACCATATAGTCCATAGCTCTCATCTTTAGAGAAGAATTGACCAGTCCACTCCTGCTTAAAGAATAATTACATAACCTTGGCCAAAAGAATTAATACTAAACAAACCCAATGGATCAGCAAAGATAAGGCAACAGTACAAATGTAGCACGAATCCAACCAAACAATGTCGGTTAGAAAAAGATAGGCAAAGTCATCACACGTAGTTAGGTAAGGAAAGATTGGATTTTCTTTATTAATTTCTTACGCAACATCTTATGTCATCTCCCCTAACACGACAATATCAGCTTCTACATACACATTAATCAGCCATGCCAATTTCCATGGCTCCAATAATAAAGATAAAGTTTACCGACCTTTTCATAACAGGTTTATATACGGATCTTCTTGAGTAGAATACGCCCCGAATTGTTTTGTATATCGAGTACAAGCTAGGGGGACTCGGGCAGGTATCGCCGATGGCCCGAACAACCGTACAAATGCTGGGTTTATACTGTATAATCACTAGTAGTATGCAAAGGCGGGATCAAAAAAGTAGCGCCGATCTTTCTCATTTACCGCTCATCCGGTGAATTCGAGTTGACCCTACTCGTGTTCCCGTCACTTCAGAGAAACAACACGCAAAATGCAAAGGAGGGAAGATATTTTCTCCCGTTCCCTTCCCCTTTTCTATTATCATTTTAATTTAAAATTTTTCCGTTGATGAATAATCCCGACGACGACGTGAGAAAGGTGTGTGAAATGAACTAGTCATAGGTGGCAATAATGCCACCGGAAGGAAAAGAGGAGTCTTCAGATGCAATGACTCAGCCGAGTCACCACCATCAATAATTTTATAAAGGAGAGGAGAAGATAAAGTTGGCGAGCAGCGTTCTTTCTTTGGCGGGGTTTGTCGGGATGGGACTACGGCCAAGGCGCAAAGGGGGACATGTAGAGGAAGCACTTTTACTATCTGTACGAGCAGGTGCCAGGTGTCTGTCTTCCTCTCTTGATTGGATTGGAATCAATGGGATATTCTAGACAAATTTGGATTCAGCACGAGAACCTGGTTCAGTAAAATGGTGAAATGGCGGAACCCTTATCTAAATAATGATGTCCTCGGTACCATTTTGCAAGGTACATGCGGGTCACCTTCGAGATGGAGCCACCTTATGCACAAGGCGTCACAGTAAAGCTCAATAAGAGAGGCATCGTCGAGCCATTCCAATTCGAAAGAGGAACGGGAGATTTTCAGCATTATATATATTCGACAATGGAGGTCAAATAATTGAACACCTCGACAATGGAGGTTGGCCCCCGGGAAATGGCTCAGCCACAATCCATGGGTGCAGTGCACGAAAAAGTTTGGAAAAAAACAAAGGTTGGTGCTCCACGATCGTTGGCATCATTGATATGCACCTGCTGTTCACACCTTGTCATGTAATGTCGATCAAGATGGGTGGAAAAAAAACCAGCTAGATGATCCTTTACATGATTCGTGTCCATGCGCACCTACCCTTTTCGAAAAATTGCCGTTCGAATAACTTAGGGATTTCTCACTCGAAACTCCAAGCGAGGCCCTTACCAAAAAAAAAAAAAAAACTCCAAGCGAGGCTTTGACCCATCCCTACGACTTGCAATGAGTAATTTAAGCACCGTTCATTTCTCGATTTGACATTGATGAAATCTGCAACTTGATTGTATGAAGATGTATGTAATCGGGGTCTTTCCCAAGCTTCGTTTCATTGTCCGTCCAGGCCAATAGTTGCGTGAGGATTTTATATGAAAACTCATGAATGCTCAGCTTGAGACGGGTCAAGAGATTTCGATACGGTGTCTCTGAACGGTAGATGCACATAAGGACACGCAAATGATGTGGCTTTTTTTTTGCGGTTTCTCTTGTTCTGTTTTCTTCTTTCGGAGAGAAGATGCGCGCCAATAATGTGCGAAATTGCTCGACCACGTTGAGTGAGCGAGGGGGTGTCGTAGTGACTCATGAAGATGGGGGGGAAGAGTCAGCACGGAGACCCGGAAGACGCGGGTCAAAAAGCGGGTGGGCCCGCCCGACAGAAAGCCGGCAGGAGCATGACGAGGTTTCGGTTCAAAGCCCATTTGGCTTGGGCAATGGACGACGCTAACACATCTCAAATATAATCTTGCCCCCCTCTTTAACTCCACAAATCTCTAACGCATTACGTTTACGTGGATGAACTCGATTCCATCGGATTGAGAATGTTTACACAGCTCCTATCACACCTGCTGGATCGGGGATTTTCAGATTTTCGAACCGTGCAATCGAGTTGTTTCCATGAAATTATATCTACAATTTCCTGTGCGTTGCTTATGATTGCTTAAGTAGCATCCTTCAATTAAAATTTTTAAAACAATTTTTAAGACTTAATCGTGTTTTCCAGTAACGTCTGTGGACTATTGATTGAACCGATTAAAAAAGTTTAGCGCTTGATTGCACATTGAGGTAACAGGTTTGCAGCTCGATCCAAAAGATTGAGACGTTTAGGATTTGATTTGATTTCATGTAAAAAGTATATTGAGTCACGGTGCAATTTTCCCTATCATGACCCGAAGGCTTTGCCAAATTCAAACTTCTAGCCTAGGAATCTTTTTGAGTTTTAGAATCAAAACCCACTTCTCATACGACCTTTTCCCTAGAATTGTTTCTTTGATTGTACATGCGAAAGTGGGGAAAGTACCAAAAAAGTTCCAAAAATATTACATCGGTATTGATTTAGGGCACGTTTGGCAACCGGCTAAACAGTAACTATTTCTATTCTTTTGTTCTCAGAATCAGTTTTGGAACAGAAATCCGTTTGGTAAATTTTTTGTTCTCGGACGCAAATTTACAAAAATTTGTTCCCAGAATCAGAAATGGAAAAGAAAATTTTTTTTTCTTCTTCTTCTTCTTTCTAGCCTGTGGCTGGTTGCCAGCGCCGGCGACCTAGCCATGGCTAAGGAAGGGGAAGAAGAAGAAAAAAAAAAGAAAGAAATATTAAAAAATTCAAAATATTATTAATAAAAAAAATTTGTATAGTTACCAAACGCATTTCTATTCTTTTTCTATTATAAGAATAGAAATTTTGGGCAGTTACCAAACACCTTTAAATGCTTAAAAATTGTTCCCGGGTACGAAATAAAAAAGAATGATTTTTGAACAAAAATTATTTTCGGAAATAGAATGGTTGTCATACGCACTTTTAGTCTTAAACCTTTCATTTGGACTAATCCAATCATAAACCTTTTGTATTTGTACCAATTAAGTCCATTCTGCCATTCTTTGTCGAAAATCGCTCACATGGACACCAGCCATCCTCCATGGTAAGGTCAACACTGACACGGACAATTTTTAATAATTTTTTTAACAGTTTAATTTTTTAATTCTCAAAATGAAAGGAAAAAAGAAAGAAAAAAACAAAAAAATAATATAATGACAAAAAACAAAAGAAAAAAAAATTTATAAAAAAATTCAAAAAAATTATTAAAACATTGTTAAAAAATGACCATGTCATCATTGGTGAGCGTCCATGTCAACGGTTTATGGCTAAAATTGATTGGATTGACTTAATTAGCATAAATATAAAAAGTTAAGGTCTAAATTAATCCATTTTATGACCAAGGAAAAAATTGATCCATTTGAAAAAGTTTTTGATTGAATTGATACCAATACATTAGCCTCTTTTAGTACTTTCTCCATGCGAAAGTTCCTGAAAGTACGAATGCCTCCAAAAATAATTACCCAACGACCATCATTAAAATTTATAGAATCGGATCCCAGATTAAGAGGATTCAAATCACGATTGACGATCCTTCTAGCCTCTATCGCCCCCTTAAAATAATAAGAAAAAAAGACATTAAAATAATCGAGATGCTTGCTTCCTTTTTTTTTTTTGGGAGATATAGTTTTTCTTTTCAAATCGCGTTTATAGCTATGAGTATTGACACGTTATTACATATTATTCACACGGCATTATAAATGCCATATATGGTTAGCTACAACAACTAAATGCATATGAATGGATATATGAGTATGAATGAAAAAACATCTCATAACTCGTTGATTTAAGTTTATTAACGGAGAATCCTGACAAATACAACAACAAATTGGACGGAAGCAAAAAGGTTGCGCTCGAAATCGTACAAATTTCCCATAAAAATCACAAGTGGGAGGGGCAGACAAAAACAAAATTGGTGGAGAACCTAGTGGCCTATGATGCCACGTGACACCTCGCAATCTTCACGAGGCTCCACGTAAGCTTGTCCGATCTGTACGCGACGCATTGTCCACATCGGTTGGGACACACATGACAAAAAGTCGGCTCTCCATATTCTCCCTATCAACAACAATCATTGAGCCTTCACATTTTTCACGAATTACGCGACACTTGGGGGGGGGGGGGGGGTTGGGTGGCGATCGACAGCATACGATGTTCTCCACAAGGCTCGCCCAATAGAATCCACGCATTGTCCTCACGGAAGGTCTAATCGGCAGTCAAGCGTGCTTTTTACCTTCTCCTCGTTGAACCGTCTTTGATTTTTGGGTTCAACGAGGCAATGGGTCAGATTTCTACGGCTGATCAATCAAGAAATCCCACATGTCGCCGCTCTTTGGTTCTTGGTTGGACTAGGCTAGGGGTCAACAATTTGACAAAATTTAAACTCATCGGGATCGGACTGAGTTCAACTCATCACCGTGCCCTTTTGTGATATGACATTGTTCCCCGCAAATCAAAGCGATGTGGAAAATGTCATGTCGAGTTTGGAGTCAAATGAGTCTATACGGTGGCGTACAAAAACAAACGTATGGTACATATACTGTAAAATGAATTAGTTATGACACCCAATTTTATCCACTGTATTGTGAACAAACCTCATATTTTTCTCCTATATTCTCTCTCAATCCAACGTGCAATGCATATGGAATATCTCTCTCTCTCTCACCAAGATACCACAAAAAAAAATGATTCCTAGGCTAATTTATTTATAGAAACCATGTGTTTATACACCATTGGCTTTGTCTATGAGGTTAGACATACAAGTCATGCCCGATCTAACATTAACTTTACCAATCCGTAACGTGTTCACAACCATTCTCGCAATTTGAGGGTGGAAGCTCTTATCCCGAGATTCATGTCTCAACTCAAAATGCATTCATCTTAATGTTGTACATTGCTCGTGCTTGATTTCTAATTTGTTGGGTGCATGTACATGTCAAACAAAACACCAAGCGCATCGGCTCGAAGCCCTCACCCAATGTTTTCTTGGAGCTTGTAGCCTTTCTTCCTTGCATGGAGGCAGCAACCGCCTCGAAAAGCATCATCGCATTAAAATAAACTCAATTAAATCAATGTAGTTCTCCGAGGAGAACCTGGTGCAGGTTCGTTGGACTCGACAGTTGGCAGTTTTTTCAGGTGGGAGTCGGTTGGCCTCGGGTTCCAATATTTTCACATGACATATAATAATTTTCTGTACAACATTGATTGTTAATGCCTCGCTCTCCATTTGACCTCTGATGGACTCGAACTGTCCATACGTGGCCCATCTAACATAAATGCTAAAAGATATTTAAAGAGCAGAATCGGCAACTTGCATGTAGAGACAATGAAACCGAGGAAAAGGGAATATGCAGTCATATGGGACCATCTCCCCATATGATGTTTCAATGTTCTTGCTAAGAGCTCTTCTTTTGTCTTGCTGCAACAGAGCTTTTAATGCCTGCATTATAAAATTGAATTAGTCAAAGATTGGCCTTTTTATTGATTTTGTGCCGATCGTTTGATCGTCTGCTGCACATGTCCATGATTGCTCGTAATCATTCGAGACTCGAATATCAATGAAACGAAGAGCAAGTATTTTTCAAACAAAGGTTTTGGTCACAGAATAATGACTTGAATATATGAACATCTGATTAGGAGACCCGTGACGTTGTATTGATAATGTTAAGTAACTTGATAAGACTACTTCTGAGATAATCGACCTAGTGGGATAAAACTCGAGGGTCATTATCTTCCACTCTATTGTGGGATCGTGAGTTAAAAATTCGCAGCGGGTCTCTAAGCTCATGAACTGACGCCGTTGAATTGAATGGTGTCTTATCCGGCTAAAGTTTATGTGATGTATTGGTTTGCTAGTCCCAGAGAGTGATCCCCATGGAAATATATGACTATGACTCGATGCTCAACAATGGCCGTAGGATTCTTATATCAACATTCATGGTTTGCTAAAGTTGGTCGTTCGCATGTCGAGAGATGCTCGATTTAATTTGTCAAGTCGAGCAGTCCTTTGTCGGAGGCAAGGCACAGACATATTCTAAATTACATTTCATGGAGAGAAACCTAGATAAGAATAAAACTGGAGAAAATACATAGTGAGCTAAGGAAGAACTTGAGTGCGTATGGTCCATGCATGCATGTGCTACCATGTGTGCACACGCGACGAGCCGGTAACCATTGCAAACTCTGAACTTTTTAAGCAATCCAAGCACGCATGGAGATGAGACGATGCTCAAGCTCTCTCATTATGTGCTCTTTCTTGTCTGGTCTCATAGATTTCATTCATCATCATCAATGCACGTGGAATTTATGTGACCGTGGGCTTAGTTTAGACGATAAAATTAGGGTTTGCATAACTTTTGACAGTCTTGCGTGGACAGACGTTCAACATATTGTCCCCCATAATCTGCACATCGTACCGTGATCTACCATTATCAGATAATGATAAGATTAGGTTGGCGTTTCTTGCACATGTTCATGCATTTGTGCCCGCTTTTAATTAGCTTAAAGCCCCCTGAGAAAGTGCATTTCATGTGCGTGCGATGGAAAGCAGGAGGCCAAGATTAGCAAAGAACTATCCAGGTTCAGCTTATCGTGAGATTAAAATTTGATTCATGTCCTCGTGATTTGTCCTCGAATGTTGCTCGTCAAAGCAACGTTGATTAGGATACGAAATCAATCAGCGTCGAATGACACTTTCCGAGGATCATAGACGTTGGGGGATGTATGGAGCCATCATGGTTACTATGACGCCATCTATTGTCTGTGTTATCACCTTGTTAATGGATTCATGACTCGTTACCATGTTTCCTAACTTAGATTTGAAATCAGTCACAACTTAATCAATGACAGTACATCTTCCATCTCCCACACATAGTTTTCAAAATCACGAATCATGGTTCCAAAAACGTCAAAATTGACTAGTATGACCCGTCTTGGATTCGACACCGTTGGAGGTGCATATTGAGGACCTCAACTAACACGATCGTGCATGTACTATTGGCCAGTGAACTTCTAGCAATGCCTCCATTGTCTATACGAGTTACTCCATGCCGTTCCTTTTGAGTAGTCTACGCAATCTTTCTATCCATGCGTATCGCTCAAGATGTCACGCATTGCATTTCCTCATCGAACCTCTTTTTAATTACTCCTTTAACAAGAACATAACTTAAGCTGGTGACTCATTCAGTCTACTCAGCATTATTCCGTTGTTTTCCCACCAAAAAGCAGATTTACTAGTTCGGTATAATGACATAAGACTAAGACTTATAAAGTCGATTTACCGTGGGGGGGGGGGGGGGGGGTTCGTTGTCACGAAAGGAAGCAACAATAAAAGAAACGAAGCATTACCTAGGATAATGCTTGGCTTTTGCGATGACAGAGATCCCACCCGACTAAATAAATCTCATTCCCTTATTAAAAAACCTTGTTGTGTGCCACGAGCATAAGGAACACGATGACAATATTATATGATCGTCAGCTGACAAAAAGTATCGAAAGATAGAGTAAGCTAACAAAAAGGAAAGGAAAGAATAAGAATTCTCATTATAATTGTCTTAATTAAAAAGGGGAGATCGGGCGCATAACACAAAAAATTAATTCTATGATTACCCTCATGATAGGAGTCAATAATTTTTTAAAATTCTCGACCGAATTACGATTAAAAATAATCGGGGATAGCTTACAAGTGCGTCCTTGTCACTAAACGGACACGTATGGAACTTAGGAATGTTATATTTGTTTTGTCACGGCATTTGTCATATAGATCATTACAACCTAGTTTTTCTTATACCAACGGTCTATGATATGGGAATAATCTATAGGACCCTTATAGGGGTTTGGAGTCAGCCATGACATTAGGGAGAGTAATCCCACTTCTTTCTTTTCTCGTAGTTTATTCATCGTATGGTAGAGAATGTGGAGGAAGAGATATGGTTGTTACCCCATGATTGAGAAATTGAAAGCAAATTCCACGAAATCACACAGATGATAGGAAGATCGAAGAAGATCGAAGAAGGAGGAATCTCTCTAGCTACCTATTAATTTCAATTGAAGACGTAGACCATATATATATATATATATATATATATATATATAAATGGTTTCGAGAAATAATGGTGGGAGAAAAGTCTATGGTTGCAAGGGGCAAGTTCTAGGTGTGAGGACGAATTAGATTTGAGTTCGTGATGGGGGAGGACACTTTTGTATCAATCCCCCGTTGATGATGGCACCTAACTATAGTGCTTTTTATCTGTCTCTCCTTTTAAGGGAAGGGGACCATCTAATGTTTGAGAGGGATTTGGTAGGTTTCATTGGGGAAGGAGTTGAGATTTGCTTGAATTAGGGGAATAAATTTAACCCGATTTACCTAGAGATGATGTTGGTTGAACGGGTGGTTGGAGGAGTAAAGCGCAGAGTTAATTACGAACGGTACTATTCCAATTATTTCTCCCGTGTATCGCGGCGAGTTAATTACAAAGGCATATCACTCACTGTCAAGAGTTGAAGTCTATAACAATTGCCTGCAGTACGGCTCGGAAGTTGCGTCCGAATCTTGTCGTTCATGCATTTCGGGTGTCTTTAAAAATCCGAAACACTTGACATTTTCAAGATACACGAATGTTCACAGGTGCATCCATGTTCAATTTATTCGTAATTTTCGAGGGCTGGGAGTTTGGTTAGCAAACTCCTCCACAGCATTTGCGTACCTCGGCTCGATTCCCAAGCGATGGTGCACACCTACCATCCTCAATAATTTCACGGAACTGCAGCCAAAATCTCGATTGTTTTGTGTGAGGAACGATTTGATGAAGAGATATCTCTCGCAAGATCCGGTCTTAGAATGGAAATAATCCCGGGCAAGAAAGTAAGGATACATAATCGGTGCCCATCTCATACGATGATGGATCCAACACAATCTAAATCAAAAGGGGGAAAGAAAACAAAAGAAAAAGACGCCGATCAATTTAATCAGATGATACCATTGCACACATCATGCTATTATTCAGCGGAAGGAAAGTTTAAAAAAAAAAACGAATAATAATATCGGTGGATCTCCATATATTTCAGTCCCCGAAGGAAGAAGATGCGCGATGCACGGCAAAATCTAAGTACGGTAAACGAAAATCGGAGGAAAATAATTAATAAAATAAAACCCGAAATTCTCGGAGTAGAAAAGGAATAAAAGAAAAAGGAATAAAAGATTGACCTTGCTATCAGCGTGGAGCATTAGTTTATTTGGGGGTGGCGAACGGCAAGGGTCTCGCGTCTGTCGACCGGGGAGAGGGCGTGGGATTTGAAAAATACGAATTTTCTTTTCGCGCGGCGCGGGGGCGCTAATTGATATTCCTTTTTTTTTTTGGGGGGGGGGGGGGGGGGGGGGGGGGGCGAAAGCGAGAAGAATAGGAAAGGGGTGGTGAGGTGACCAATGGGGGAATGACCCATGCATGCGAAGCTAAGGTCAAGCGCGCGTGCCACGTGTACGGGGCGGGTTGTCACGGTCACGACTCCACCCCCCCCGTTTCTTTTTCGGAGAGGGAGAAATTGGGGAGGACGCGCATGATGAGCCAATGGCAACGACGTTCGTCTCGCCAACATCCACTCCTAACACCCCCCTCCCCCCCCCCACCCTTTCCTCCCCCCACGCATAATGGGCCAATCAGCAACAGTCGTCCCCACCCTTTTTATTTCTATCCTAAAAAAAAATCCCGTCTGTATAAGGGGCGGTAATTCCCGAGTTGGACCGAGTTCGCGTGGACACGACCTGTTACCTTATCATGCGAGTATCGCGGGAGACCTGATAGAACAGAATCGACGGATCGAGATCGCACGAACTCGATGCGCCCTTCGAATTTCTTGCCACCAGATCGGCGTGTGCGAAAACGAACGTCGCATAGGGAAATGCGGCAAGAAACCGAAACTTTGTGGAATCCGAGTTCAGATAAGTTACTTTGGAACCATCGATCGGATTCATTTAGGGTCCTGTTTGGTTGATTAACAAGTGTATTAGAGGGCTAAGGGTGTCAGTATAATCGGGGTCGTGTCATGGAGTGGAGCCGGCCATGTTCTGGGGCACTTTCCGAGAAGGTGAAAAAAAGGGGGAAATCGGAAGAAGAAAGAGAGAAACACGTACGCACACTTATTGAGTCTTCCTCTCTCTCAAATCTAAACACGTGGTGGTCTGCCGCTCGGTCTGAAGTGGACCTGCATGGGCCTCCTCGTCGCCCTATATATAGCGCAACCTCCCCGTCCCTCTTTCACCCACAACAACTGCCCGACAGTCTTCTTCCCCCTCTCTCTCCTGCTTCCGCTAGCTCACCCGCAGTCTCACACGCCCAACTTCAGCTTCGCAAGCCAGACACAGACAACATCAAAAATCCACCTTCAAAATCCTCGATACAGACCGGGAAGAGGACAGCACACGAAACCCACAAAGCCTTCTTGCCCTTCTCTGCTGTAACACCCTCACCACAATAGAGATTTCCCCATGGTGTCATCAAGTATGGCCGCTGCTTCTTCGGCTTCTGCTGCCGCCGCTGCTGCTGCTGCTTTCAAGTCCAGTTTTCTCTCGTCTTCTTCGCAGCAGTCCTCTCCATCATTTCTTCTGGACTTGGGCTCTCTCAGGCCCAGGGATAAGCCCAACAGCAGCATCGCCTGCTCTCTCCACACCCCTTCCATTCTCCATCTCCCCGAGCAGAAAGCTCCCTCCCAGCCTCCCATTCCCTCCCCCCTCACCAAGCCCACGAAGCAGAACTCCACCTCCAATTCGTCGTCCTCGTCGCCTCAAGATTGGAACTTTATACAGAGAGCTGCTTCGCTTGCATTAGATGCTGTGGAGTCCGCCTTAGTCTCGCACGAGCGCACCCACCCGCTGCCCAAAACCGCCGACCCGAGAGTCCAGATTTCGGGCAACTTCGCTCCGGTGCCCGAGCAGCCGGTCGCCCGCTCCCTGCCGGTGATCGGCAAGATCCCCGAATGCATCCAGGGGTTGTACGTCCGGAACGGCGCCAACCCGCTCCACGAGCCGGTCGCCGGCCACCACTTCTTCGACGGCGACGGCATGATCCACGCCGTCCGGTTCTCCGCTGGCGGCTCCGTGAGCTACGCCTGCCGGTTCACGGAGACGCACCGCCTGATCCAGGAGCGGGGCCTCGGCCGCCCCATCTTCCCCAAGGCCATCGGCGAGCTCCACGGCCACTCCGGCATCGCGCGGCTCATGCTCTTCTACGCCCGCAGCCTCTGCGGCCTCGTCGACCACGGGAATGGCATGGGCGTCGCGAACGCCGGCCTCGTCTACTTCGACGGCCACCTCCTCGCGATGTCCGAGGACGACCTCCCCTACCACGTGCGCGTCACGCGCTCCGGCGACCTCGAGACCGTCGGCCGCTACGACTTCGCCGGCCAGCTCGACTCCCCCATGATCGCCCACCCGAAGATCGACCCGGCTTCCGGCGAGATGTTCGCCCTCAGCTACGACGTCGTCCGGAAGCCCTACCTCAAGTACTTCCGATTCTCCAAGGACGGCGAGAAGTCCCCCGACGTCGAGATCCCCCTCGCTGAGCCGACCATGATGCACGATTTCGCCATCACCGAGCGCTTTGTCGTGATTCCGGACCAGCAGGTGGTGTTCAAGCTGCCGGAGATGATCCGCGGCGGCTCCCCGGTGATCTACGACAAGGACAAGGTGTCGCGGTTCGGAGTCCTCGACAAGAATGCGAGCGACGCGTCCGGAATCAAGTGGATAGAAGTGCCCGATTGCTTCTGCTTCCATCTCTGGAACGCTTGGGAGGAGGAGGAGACCGACGAGATCGTGGTGATCGGCTCGTGCATGACTCCGCCGGACTCCATTTTTAACGAGTCCGAAGAGAGCCTGCAGAGCGTGTTATCCGAAATTAGGCTGAACATCAAGACGGGCAAGTCCACGAGGCGCCGCATCATCGCCGAGTCGGAGCAAATCAATCTGGAGGCCGGGATGGTGAACCGGAACCAGCTCGGGAGGAAGACCAAGTACGCGTACTTGGCGCTGGCCGAGCCGTGGCCCAAGGTTTCCGGGTTCGCGAAGGTCGACCTGTCGACGGGCGAGGTGAGGAAGTACATGTATGGAGAGGAAAGATACGGCGGCGAGCCGATGTTCGTGCCCAGAGGTCCGGAATCAGAGAGGGAGGATGATGGGTATGTGCTGGCCTTTGTACACGATGAGAAGGAGTGGAGATCGGAGCTGCAGATTGTGAATGCGGTGACTCTGGAGTTGGAGGCCACCGTCAAGCTCCCATCAAGAGTCCCTTACGGATTCCATGGGACCTTCATAAGTTCCAAGGACTTGGAGAGGCAGGCTTAGCTTAAGTGGGGTTGTCTCTGTGTAGAGGTTGAACTAGTCACAGTGATGATGATCCAGTATATAGTTTCTTAAGCGTTCAGGAGCGGGCGACCAAACGAGGAGATTTACCAGAGGGATGTCTGCAGATAAGTCCCCGGAATTTCCTCGTCTACAAGATCAGACTCAGAGTAACATCACTTTTTGTGGGTGTTGTTCAAGTTTCAATTTTTTTACGTGGCCTTTTTGTTTGTATTGTAGAGTAGGAGGTTTTGAGGGACCAGCTTGTAGCTTTTGGATGTAGCTAGGAATATGGAGCTCAGCTGGTTACTTCTTATTCTCCTACTTCTTGATGTGTATAAGATAAGAAAGTCATGTGATTGTTGCCATATTAAGTAAAGATATAAGTATAGTGATATTTGTATCTTCTGCCTTTTACTTCTTTCAATCACTCTCTCTCTGAGCACTCTGCTCTCTATGGCTTCACCCAATGGGATATCTCTTATTTCACTTATGAAGGGAAGATTCAGAGTGGCAGCTGACACTAATGGCAGTCTATTCATGCGGATGGGTGACGGTTGGTCTATTTTCATATGGAGCATCGTGTGATGGATTAATGAGGAATGGATGCTTTCGGGAGGTCACCAAGTTGCTTGTGGAGCTAATATTTTATCTATCGAGAGGACACAGTGGATCACACTCTTTTGAAGCCCTCGCGTTAATGCAATGATGAAGTGCCCTCGCCACCAGTTACGTCTCTGCTCTTAAGTTGCTGAGGTGGCAACGCCTGATTGGTGGCTTTCCCAAATCTTTTAATCCCATCATCTGCCCAATGGTGATGCGCAAAATCATAGTACTGTCCACCACAAATAGACAAATCCCAACACTATCGTAGCAGAAGCAATTGAGTGAGGCTTTTGAAAAATGGGTGAAAAAGCTTGATTTGACTCAATAACTGTCTGATTTCAACTTTGCAGATGACAACAAATAAGTCAACTCTTTCAAAGCTTGGGGTTTTGCGTCGTATGGACTGTAGATGATATCAAATCTAAATAAAGGGAAAACCCAGGAAAAAGAGGGAGATTTCTCCAAGCAGAATGGGTTATTCATCCATAATGATGTTCCCATCTTCAAGTTTTTTGCTTTCGATTTTTCCCCCTCAAGGAATAAGAACTTTGTGAAGTGGACATTCATTCCTTGAAAATAGGAAATGGTTTGGACTTCCCTCAGAATATTTTAATGCTTAATGTTGGCAGATAGTGGGCAAAAGGGTATTGATATGATGATAGCACCTTGAAATTAATTCTTGTGTATGATCTGTTGTGAAAAAGAGAAGAAATATCCACTTGGTGCAACCAATCAACTCGTGCAAATTGCAAGGATCAATTATTGAGAAAACAATCCTCCAATGCCCATGTGCCCTAGTGCTATGAGAGAGACACAGAGTGTGAGTCTCCTGCTGATTACCTCGAGTAAGAACACTCTCAACGTCTGACCTTCATAAGCACAAGGCGCAATATCTGCAAGTCTCAACTTTTATGAATATCTCCTCTCGAGTTGACATTCTGTTTCAGCATGCAAGGACGAGTTGGATATTTCATTAGTATGCAGAGCAGGCTTAGTCACTGGCCCAGTTTTGCATTCATAATGAGAAAATTGCTTATCATTATCAGTCAGGTTGATATCAGTGATAATGGCACACCCTGGTCTCTGTATCATCTTCTAACAATTCCTATTACTTTTCTGTCATGCTAACCAAAAGCCTCCTGTATGAAAAATCGACCTTTTTTGAGTAGACAGAGCTCAAAATCTTTCCCTGAGATCAGAAGACAGCAGATGATTGTTTAGCAATTCAACCACAATAATGAGAGACTTCAACAGATGCAGCCATTCAACTTTACACAAAATGGTGTGCCAAGTTACTCGGCATTAGAAAATGGGCCGAATAGTTTAAAATTCCTTCCAATAATAATCGAAGCATTGTATTCATAATATATTTAGAAAGACGGACAAAATGGGTGCAAGGGGAAATAACAACTAAATGTTGAGAAGCTTATCCGCACAGACGCACCATGGATGAAAGTCTTCCAAGTTGATATGCAGGATGACGATGGAAATTGTGGACTAATGAGATTAGTTTCAACTTGTCAAGTTGCTATACTGACCTGCTCATGAGCTGGTTGATTATTACCCCTATATGATCACTCGGATTACAACATTATCGAATTATCAGCAGTTTCAAGAGTTGCTTTGAGTGGAAATTCATCTGCTCCATTTGACGCAAGAAAGTCCGCCTAAGCACGATAAAACTTCCGAAGGAAAGTGAGAAAGTGATCTCATCAAACCGGTCTTTTAATTTTGGTCTAGGGACTCCAGATAATAGGGATGAAAAAACATACTAGTTCTTCGAAATAGTGTGAAAAATAAGAATATCAAATCAGCAGCTCTAATCAGGAAATATTTATCTCATCTGGTAAAACATCCAGGAGAAAGAAACTTCACTTTCATTTATCACTTGTTTGAGCACAAATTTGTCTCTTTTTTTTTTTTTTTGATAACCCAGGGAACCCCCGCACGGCCGACAGCCGGGGAGTAAACCCTGGGGGCGACACGTGCTAGCCACCACACACGTGCCACCGGTTAAGTCACCCTGCGGCGCCCGGGATTCGAACACTCAACCTTTTGCGAGAGGAAGAGTGCGCACTCCAGCAGCGCCACTCAGGCGGGTGGTCACAAATTTGTCTCTTGTAGGGAGAAAGCCAAGAATCTAATAATTCTATTATTTGAGCCGCAAAATGAATGAGGTCCATAAGATTTCCAAACTCCATGCCTTCATCAAAGAAAGCCACGAGGCGGCTAATACTGATTGAGAGTAACAGACAAAAAGAATTAATAACAAGAAAGAGATGAAGTGGTGACAATTGAAATTTGAAGGTTAGCCCACCGGCCAATCTTAGGTTCTCTCTGTCCATTTGCCTTAACAATGCCCGCGAATGAAGTCACTGTAGCTTGCACCTAGTACTCTCGGTCTATTTCTACTTGAATTGAAGTCATGACAAAGTGAAAATGAAAACGAAAGAGACGTGAATGGAGCTATCTGCTTCTTCTCATTTGGGCGACCCTTGTTCTCTCTAGTGAGTCATTCGAGCTCTATGATTGAAGAACTACTAGAGGAAAGTGAAATTATACACAATTTCCTGGTAGATGACATGGCATGATACGTCTATTATGATCTGTCCTTCCTAGCCCTCTGCGTACAGGTCCTCGTAGAGCCCTAATGGAGGTGATGGTCATTGGTGACTGCCAGCCTAAGCTAAATCTCAGTAAGGGAAAATTCTCCATTTTGCAAAATGAAGCAAAGGTTCAGCCATTAGTTTTGCACCATGAGCCCGTGCAGACAATCATGTGAGCTTTTATGAGGTCTCAACGTGTGACTCATGCTAACAAATGGGAAACCTCAGCCTATAGCTCATTTGAATTTCGCAATCACTCCATCAACTAGGGATTGCAAACTCATGGGATACTTTGGTCGTACTCGTTCACTTACCATTGTGCCATAACTGTTCCTTAATGCTGATGTAGTGGAGGGATTTTGGTATGGGCTGACAATGCCCATTTTGTATTCAGACACTAAAAACGACAAATGCTTTGTCCATTATGTGCAGGAGGAGGTGAGCCACAGCCTTGCATGTTCTTTCCATGACCATGAGGAATATCCCTTGCGCAAGCAGACTAAAACATTGGTATTTTCCAGCACACTGACAGTGGTGGGTGCTTGAAAAAAGTCGCTTTCTTCATTCGGGAAAGCTTCAGAACCAATAAGGTTCTACATTAACCTGTCCAAACTTTCTGTTCTGTGATGCATCGACTTCAATAGATTTTGAATTGTAAGTGTCTTTCGTTGCGTATTAAATACACCAGTGTAGTTGAGGTATCTTGCAGATTCGTGAGCTCCTCTAGGAACAGAACCACCAGGTCACCAGGAGAAACTGAAGCTGTGGACAAAAATCGGACCGCTCCTGAAATTCGTGGGCCTTTTGCTTTTCCAGGAGCGACAGTTCCATTACTAGTTAAATTATATACAATCCTGCATGTGGCAGCTAAGTTTATCTGCTTCCCTGAAAGTTACAATCTTTTATGTAAATTTTCAATCTAAAAAAGGAAATGTGATTCACCTTTCCACTTATGATGAAACCCTGCTTTAAAATTTAGACCCTTTACATATTTGCTTGCTGCAAAAGTCTCAGCAGGTTCTAGAAGCCACCATGAATACGACACTAAGAAATTGGATGTTCAATGCTGAAAGAAGGAAAACTAGTAGTGAAAATACTAAAGGAAGGAATACAAAGTCGTGATCTTGAACAAAATTAGGTGCTCTTTGACAGCCCCCTCGATATTCGAGTGCTGCTGAATAAGTACAAAAATCGTATTCTCGAAGAAACAAGAGGATGGATTAATCAAATACCTTTTCAAGGACGCTACCAGAGAAAAGATACTAAAGCTCAATATCTCACAGCCACAATCACAGCAGGCTCCAATACCGGTCCCCGCAATTCCTCATTCTTATCTCTTTCCATGTCTTAAAACCTTCCGATACTCGTATATCGTGGAGCCAATCATGGGACTTGCTGCTCAAGGACAAATAAGCTGCTTTCTGTGGGAATATTGGGAAAGCCATGCGCTTCCATAGCCTCCATCGGTGAAAAATTAACAGGACAAACTGCTATTGGATACGTACCGAGAGCAGAACCAGTGGTCCATTTGATAAACGTTTTCACTGTATGGATTATGGAGCATCGCTGAGGGAATTTCACTAGTCCTTTTCCCATGGGTAGCACAATGTGTCATGCATCCATTGATCGGACCCGTCCGTGTCTCGCCCTCTACTTCATCAGTGACATCACGGCGATGCTCCAAATCAGGAGCAATTAAAGACTACGCATAGCCATTATCTTGCTCTACTTGCTCTCCGTACTAAACATGCACAGTACAGCTTTGAATCAATATATGAGGACACATGACGCTGAAAGAAATGGATCTATGCAAAGTATACGACAGGCACCACGTGCGCATGCCTCCATAGTGGCGCAATGCAAGGACAGTGAGGCAGCTTCCTAGCATTAACTGAGGTGATAGAAGAAACCAACACGCCAGCATTAGAACCCAAGATGAGAAGAAACGGTGGGGGATTGGCTATTAACAATCCTCGCATGCCAACCCAACGAAAAAGTGAACAAAAGAAGTCTCAAGCTTTAGCTGATACATCCGGGAAAAGCATCTAAGGCTGCATTTGATCGTTCGGATAAAAGTCGGGATAAAATATATTTTATCCTATTTTGTGTTTGGTAGTTGCTCAGGACAGGATAACGTCGGATATAGAGGGAATATAAATCGGATTAAAAAATCCTAGGAGGAGATGGGATAGACTCGAATAGAATTTTTCTTGTCCAGTTATTTTTTAGAAAACCCTACACTCTCCTTTTTCCTTCTCCTTCGACTCCTCTCACGTTGACGTTTCACGAAAACACTTCACGGAAGCAACAAGAGTCAAAGTGTCTTCTTCTTCATAGCTCTAATCAGACGAATTCAAGCTCGTGACAAGCCATAGGCGATTTTGCTTTCTCGCAAGGTTTTGTGTGTCTCTCTCTCTCCCTCTCTCTGTGCATCGATATTCGCACTCTTTACAAGGTTCGTGAGTTCCTTCCTCGGTTTATATTAGCTTTCATAGGTGCAATCATTTGTGGTTCTGGCTTTATTTCTCTCTTTCTTGTCTCATTTTTTCTGGCTTGCGAATTCTCGTTTAGGATGGAGTCTCTCTATTCGGTTCTCGGTAAATCGAAACATGCCATTGTTTTTCTTGAGGTTGCCCTGTCAATTGCGAAACCAGATTCCCTACCCTAACATGTCTCCTCTCTCTTATAACCTCATTCTCACTCTCTATCTCTTAGACTCTCCTCTCCTGTTGCTTGCTCAGCACAGTTGAGCTCTTCAGATGCACCTCACCGATTTTGAGTTGCCGCCTCGCCTAGCTCGCTAATTTGCCTTTAGAACCGAGGTGAGTGTCGTTCTCGCTGTTTTATTGCTCGTGGAATATGTTGTTTATTGTACATGTCATGTCCTCCACACGGTTTTAAGAGGCCTTTGCTAATATTGATTATGTAAATTGGGTTTACATGACGGAGAAATCATGCTTCTTTAAATGCTAGATTTCTCGGTGCTAGTTTACTTGTGCTTGCTATGTTCATGCTCAACTTTCTATGCTTTTCCCGTGGGAAAGTTGAGTCTCCTACTTGTCTTTAAAATATTCTTTTTACATTTGTGGAGTAATCGACGGGAAAAGAACAAGCTGCCAAATTAGAAGAGGGAATCTGCTTCCCTATTACGCTTGACTTTAGTTCATGCTTTTCTTCTTTCTTCCTTTCTTTTTTTCTTTTTTACTTGTTAAGGATGCGCATGAATACCATTCTGTGCCCGGAAACTATTTCTGAACAGAAATAATTTTTTTTTATTCTGTGCCCGGAAACAATTTCTGAGTATCTGAAAGCATTTGATAAACTGTTCAAAATTTCTATTCCTAGAGTAGAAAAGAATAGAAATGTGTTTGATAACTACACAAAATTTCTGTTCCCAAATAATATTTTAATAATATTTTGAATTGTTTATTTTTTTTTCTTTCTACCCATTTTCTTCTTTGGCCATGGCCGGTCACTGGCGGCTGGCCCAGCCCAATAAAGAACAACACAAAAATAAGAAAATAAAAATAAGAAAAATAACTGATTCTCAAAATTGTGCCGAGAAACAAGAAGCAACTTTTTTTTACTTCTTGTTTCTCTTCCAAAACTGTTTCTTGGCACAAATTTTTGCAAAAATGTGCCCGAGAACAAAAAGTTTACCAAACGCATTTCTGTTCCCAAACTATTTCTGGGAACAAAAAAACAGAAATTTTCACTGTTTGGCATGTTACCAAACGGGCCCTAAGAGGACTCATCAGTTTTCCTTGTCTAGCCATGATTGAAAAGGATACTTCATCTTCATAAGATGGCTAATAGAAAATCAACTTTTAATTGTCATTAGCTGTCATTGATTTGTATTATGTATTGTGATGTTCTTTCCTCTTAGTAACCCTCTACTTGAAGTTGAAGGTCTCTGTGTTTTGCTAAGTAGTCAATGGCAGGGTTAGGTTTGTTCACATCTTCATGAGAGTTGGATTGCATATTATCCATGGACTGGCGCTGCAGGCTCTCTCTTCGTTTTTAGTTCCTAATTCATCCTTAAATCTCTCTGCTCTCAATATGTCTATATTGTATTTGCCTTTTCCATTTGGTATGGCAGAATTCTTTTGGCTGATAGCTTGTAGAAATTTGACTTAAATTTGTTGGATTCATGCTCATATCTGCTGTCCATATTCATTCATTGTTCAAACAACAATCATCAAGGCTTGTCTATATTTAGGAATGGAAGGTAGCGATTTCAGTCAACTCAAGGAAGGGGAACAAAGAAGACCAATGTGTATGGACAATAGATGAAGAAAATGTGTTTCTAGATGATCTTGAAGAACTAGTTGCACGAGGAACAGCTTCTCCAAGATGATAGACGGGAAAGACTACTGATTTGTTTTTTGAACGTGCTATTTCTTGTGAAGTTTGGAGCTTGGTTTATAGCTTTTGTGGTATTCGGTGAGTTAGGTAGAGTAGGAGCGATGGGTTGTAGTACATTTGTAAGAGTTGGAAAGGGAAAGTTATCCCTAATTTTTTAACTATAAGTAATTGGTGTGTTGCCTTTGTTGTTTTTATGAAAATGGACAACGTCAAACAATGTTCTTTTCGCTATTTCTTGGAATCATACGTTTTCTAAATGTGCTATTCTTGTGAAGTCAGGAGCATCGTTCATAGTTGTTGTGGTATTTGAAGAATTAAGCAAGGTTTCTATTTCTTAAAATCATACGTTTTCTGAACAATGTTCTTTTTGCAATCCTGCCTTTTCCAGTAGTGCAGTTTTTGTCATTTTTGGCAAAAAATAGTTTTTTAATAATGTTAAATCACCCAAAGATATTTTTATGATTATATGATCTGATATTATTTTATGGGCACTACATAGGGGCATATATGTCATTTACATTGATATCAGGTTTCCACTAAACAATGGATAAAATAAGATATAAAAATATCCGACTTTAAGTCTGTAGTTCATCAAATAATAGATAGGATATGACAAAATTTCAGGATTTCTTATTCTATCCTATTTTATCCAGTTCTATCCTGATTAGAAATCCGGACGACCAATCACAATATAAAAATATTTGGAATGACACCGAGTTACTAGAGACAGAGAGCAGATCAATGGTATTGACCAAAATGCTAGTGTCACAGAGGAACAAGATGAAACTCATATCCTGGAAAGTGTAGTTCCATCTAATAGAGAGGTCAAATATTCCCATGGGAACAAAAACTAGAAATAGGAAAAGAAAATGACACAAATGACCCCCGAACTTTGGCCCAATGTGTAATCTGGTCCTTAAACTTTTAATTTGTTCAATATGGTCCTTGAACTTTAGTCCAATGTACAATATAGTCCATCAACTTTTAATATGTTCAATGTAGTCCCTGAACTTTTGGTATATGTTCAAATTAGCCCCTAGACTATATGAAAATATTTGATATTGTCCATGATATTGAATTGATGAAAGGACTACATTGGGTATTTTCATATAATTTAAGGACTATATTGAACATGTACTAAAAGTCTAGGGATCACAATGAACAAATTAAAAGTTGAAATATCACATTAAACAAATTAAAAGTTAAGACACATTAGGTCAAAATTTAGGGATCATTTATATCATTATCCCAAATAGAAAAGAGAGAGATAGAGAAGCAAGGGACCAACAATACCAGCAAATTATCTCGCTGTATGTTTTCAGGAATTTTCGCTGAAATGCACAACAAACTTAGACCTGCTCGTGGGCTTGGGCCTGACTGCCGACGGGCCCACCCAAAAAGCCCATAATCCGGGTGGACTTTGGCCTCAGAGGTTGGACAGCAAGACTTGGGCTTAAGCACCGGCCTTGGGCCCTGGTCGACCGGCCCGGCTCCGCCCGGCCCGGCCCTGCCGGGGTTGCTCTTTGCTTTTCCAAAGCTCGACGTTTGACTTCCTGGCACGCAGTAAAGAGAACTTGCAGTGCACTGAACTCGGAGCGCCATTGAACGCGAAGAAGAAGAAGGAAGGGCTCGTTACCGCTGCATGAACGGGAGCTCGCGGCTGCGTCGGGCGTCAATCTCGCCGATCCATTGAACGGTCCGGTCCTGCGCTCGGCGATTGCTCGCCGCAAATGGCGGATCGGAGATCGTTTCTCAGAGAGGGAGCGGTGACCTACGCCTACCTCCTCCTCTACATCGCCCTCTCCAGCGGCCAGATCTTCTTCAACAAGGTCGGTTTTCTCGCCCCTGATTCGTTCGCCGGCGCGACCGTGCCGCCGCTCAATGACGCCGCGTTTTGCGTTTCCCTTGTGGATTCTAGTGATTTTGGATAGCGGGAGCTCCGTTCGCGTGTCGATGGCGCTCGATCGGGGTCCATCGCGCTTGCTCCGTGCGATTTTGAGCGGCTAGTTGGTCTCGGAGGTGCTAAGCTGGACTGGCATAGTTCTATAGGTTAGATGCGATCCAGATTTTGGAGGAGACGAGGTTGAACGGAGCAAAATGCGTTGGACATTAGCTATAATGTCTGCCTTGCTCGAAATTTTAGATTTAGTTCATATCACGATTGTAATGGACAATTAGCTTGTGGAATTTGGAATGAGGATCCGTGTTGAGCCGGCTTTGTTAATTCACTTTTGTATGCAGACGGATGCTTGCTTCATGAATGAATATTGTCACACCGCACTGTAACGGTGCTCCCGCTGAAGTTGCAATTTAAGGCTCGATATGCAGTGCTAACTAGAACATGGTCTCAAATATATGTATAAATTCGGAACTGATGTCCACCTTTGTTGTAAAATGCAGTGGGTTCTGTCATCAAAGGAGATCAACTTCCCATATCCTCTTGGGTTGACTCTACTTCACATGGTCTTCTCCTCTGTCCTGTGTTTTCTGCTTACGAAAGTTTTCAAGGTACTTAGTATTAGGATCTATTACAGTCCTACAATCCTGTGATGGTCTTTCGCTGCAAATTTCAGCTTGTTAAACCTAATTGTGGATCATGATTATTGATTTGATTGCAGATAATGAAGGTGGAAGAAGGGATGACGCTAGAAATGTAAGTACTGAGATAGGTTTGGTTTCAAGGGGAAAAAATAGAGAAACTTTTTGTTATTATTCTCCTATTGTAATGCAATTCTTTATGGCTAAATGCTAGAGTTTTGATATTATTTTCTTGGAATGTTACTGGCAGTCATTTCCGAGAGTTTAATTTTAATGCATTGTGTCACTTTGTGAGAGCTTAAATCAGCCCCTTCATTGAGTTATTTAAACAAACAAAATGGTAGACTGAAGGACAAACTTTCTGGGGGTTGAGTTTCAAATTTAATATTTGCTGCTAACCAGTCGTTATTGATAAAGCTAATTGTGGTTTCATCAAGTAAAATGCCTTTAGCTGCATTAATAGGACCACATTGGCATGCTGAAGAGATCTTTGGTGTTATATCATCGCCCATTCTTTCTCACAGTCAGTGCCATCACTTGCCTGTGGATAAAAGAGGTCTGCAAGGAACAAATTTGAACTCATCTTTTATTAGAAAACATACAAGTACAAGTGGTAATGTCTGTATATCAACTAAAATACAGACCCTATAAAGTTAAAATTGGCGTTTTTTTGGCTGGAGCCTGCTGTTCGAAAGTTCTGAGTATTATTTACCAAGAGTAATCTAATTTCCTAATAGTGTACTTGCAAGTATCATTGCCTTATATGTTATAGTTCTCCAGATATGCTACCTCAGTGATCCCGATTGGTGCAATGTTCGCAATGACCCTTTGGCTGGGGAACACTGCCTACCTTTACATTTCTGTTGCATTTGCACAGATGTTGAAGGCGATCAGTATGTTCTTTCTATTCTTCTTTAAAAGTTCTTGTAAAACTTTGTGTTCACGTATTTAGTGAAGTTCAGATAGTTGTACCATGGCAGTCCATTGCTTCTTTCAGTAGATAAGTGATATCGTCCTGAAATGCTATTGCCAAATAATTTGTGCAGTGCCAGTAGCTGTTTTCATTCTTGGAGTGGCAGCAGGACTCGAAGTGATGAGCTGCAGAATGCTTTTGATTATGTCAGTGATAAGTTTTGGAGTCTTAGTTGCATCTTATGGGGAAATAAACATAAGCTGGATTGGTGTTGTTTACCAGATGGGTGGCGTCGTTGGGGAAGCTTTGAGACTTATTTTCATGGAGATTCTGGTAAAGAGGAAAGGACTCAAGTTAAATCCCATATCTCTTATGTATTATGTGAGCCCCTGCAGGTATGTTCACTTCTGAAACTTAATTGTCAATTTGTTTGGAAAGGAACTGTTTAGAATTAACTATGGAAACTTCTGATCATGCCGTGGGATGATCTCCTTTGTGCAGTGCGATTTGCCTATTTATCCCTTGGATCTTTCTAGAGAAGCCCAAGATGGATGCTCGTGGAACATGGGACTTTCATGCCCTTATTTTGACACTCAACTCTCTATGTACCTTTGCACTCAATTTGTCAGTTTTCCTGGTGATAACTCATACAAGTGCTCTGACCATACGTGTTGCGGGCGTTGTCAAAGATTGGGTGGTGGTGTTACTGTCTGCCCTTCTCTTTGCCGATACAAAGCTCACGCTGATAAATCTTTTCGGTTATGGCATTGGTAAGTATCTCAACACATTTCTTCTTCAGTTTTCTATACAGTGATCTGATCTCTCTTTAAGGTTTAATGTTTGCCTCTATTTCCCAAGGCTTTCTTCTCATGAATCTTCCATACTATATCTGATCTTATCGATACATCTTGTGATGTTGCTAGCAAAATTGTCATGCTTGAGGATTATACACACATCTAGAATGTTACCGAATGCTCTGTGAACAGTATCTTAGATTTAATGGGACTCATTTTAAATTGTTTATGCTTAATAGACAGATTTTTTGTGTCTCTAGATAGTTGTCATAATTTTCCTAAAAAATCTCCATCTCATTTTTTCTTCTATGATTTTACTAATTTGAGAATCTAGGTCCATAAGGATCTTGCAAGCAATGGGTTAGATAACTATGCCAGTAGCAAACTCAAGGAAGTTCATTGAATTTTTTGGGTGCTAGTTCTCTTAGTAGTACTTTAATATCACTGAATATACGGTGGAAAGTATAATGCTGGAGTGAGCTGAGATCATGTGAAATGGTACTTACAGAAATTAAAATTGCAGCCATTGCTGGTGTAGCAGCATATAACAACCATAAGTTAAAGAAAGAAGCTTCTCGAGGCAGCTCCGATGATAAGCAACGTACTGAATCTATGCAATTGACATCGTCATCATCATTGGCTTCTGAGAAGTAGAAACAAACAATTCAGAGGACACCCCAGGTATAGCTTCTGCATGCTCTAATTTCCTTTAAGATCTCCCATATCTATTTTCTTGATTTTTTTTTTTTTGCTTCTAGAATTGTTTACTCTTCCATTCTTTTCATTGCTTCTTAACATCTTGCAATCCTGCAATTGGTCAGTCACGTTCAATATCTCACTCAGGATCTTGAATGGACCTGTTCCTGATTGGTAAAACTCATTTTCAACTTCCGTGCTATCTGTTTGATTCAGCATTACACGTAAATCCAGATGGTTTGTCATTCATCTGATTTTTCAAGAACGCCAAATTAAAAGTTTTTTGCCGGTGACAGAATCCTTGGAATTAAGATTGAAGTTCTCTACAAAATGAGTTGGACGTTAGTTTTCTTTTCAAGATAAAATAGGAGGAAAAAGAAGAGTCTTCACAAACTTGATGTTGGCAAGTTCCAAGATTTGTGGTATATTTCCTATTCTTAAATTTACCGACTCATATCCTCTTAGTGTTTTTTATTTAGTAAACTGCCAACTTGAGGAATATATGATATATATATATATATATATATATATATATATGTATACATATAAAAGAACATTATTAGCTCCTTTCTTTTGCATTGAAATTTGCTATGCTTCCCCCTCCTATCAATCCTGTACTTTTCCTATCATGCTAAACGATCTCGTGGTCGGTTTGCTTGGAAGTATATTATCCACAAGTCCAAGATAAGCGTCTATCTTCTGGTTATATGTTGTGTTTGTTGCGCAAACCATTTTGTAGTTTAGCTGCCTGCTTGAGAAGATCCATCTGCAGTGTGTTTTGTTCATTTACAAAAATAAGTGAATTAGAGTTTTGGCATAATGCGTTTTAATGTTGCAGGTTCAGAGCTGCTTCTAGAGAATTCTTTTTGTTATAGTGGAGCAGAACCGACCCGTGAAGCAGAGAAAATGATCCCTAGAGGCATGGCGAGCCCACCAACTGTATCATCGCATGAAGAAAATTATACTGATTCTTTTTTCACAGTTTTTAAAATGTTTCATATGTCACACCATGATTTGTTTGTAGATTGAAACTGCGGAGGAAATGGTCCGTAAATCATGAAAGATTTGTGAGGTCTCACCGTATGCAATTTAATGTCCAGAACACTTCATAGGATGATAATTTGATGTATGTAGATGCCGCAGTTGCAACTGAATTAAGTTAATATGCATAATTAGTGATGTGAAAACCAGAGAATGGTTTCTGAATACCAGTGACTTTTCACCAAGGGCAGAAGGATAAATGAAAACAGAACTCTCAGGTGTGGTATGATCGCTATATACTGTTATTATTCAGACAGATAGAATGTTATATCATAGACAGAGCAAGTTGCATTTATGAGAGTCTGCTTTTTCTGTGGAGCTGATTGTGGGAATCGACCTTCTAATTGTGATAGAATCAGACAATCGATGATAATCCCGCAGTTCAAATTCTCTTGTGCAAGACCTCACCGGAACTGGACAGTGTGTTGTTTTCATTTTGGCACGTCTCTGAAGTCCAAGAATGACGACAACTGTGGGTGTAGGGTCCAATTTTGCGGAAAGACTAAGTGAAATTTTATATCATATCTCTTGATCCTCCATCAACCTTTCAAGAAAGAGATAGAACACTCTAGATGAGGAAAGGGCAATGGGATCAAGGCATCTGCTTCTCTCTGGAAAATCCAGGAGCTTATTCGCTTAAAGGCACTTTGAAAAAAATGCAGTAACTAGTCTAAACCGACTTATATGAAACCAACTATAAATATGCCCAATCCATTCAGGCGTCTCCCTCAAATCCGTTGCCTGTGACAAGGCCAGAGAGCTCGTATAAGAAGCAACGTCTGCATCATTTTTAGCTGCGTTACTTTGCAGTTACCATCAACTTCTCTGTTGAAGAAATAAATGGCTGAAGAGGTGGTTCTTTTGGATTTCTGGCCCAGCCCTTTTGGGATGATGGTGAGAATTGCCCTGGCGGAGAAAGGGATCGCCTTTGAGTACAAGGAGGAGGATCTGAGGAGCAAGAGCCCTTTGCTCCTGGAGATGAACCCCGTCCACAAGAAGATCCCGGTCCTCATCCACAACAGGAAGCCGGTCTGCGAGTCTCTCATCGAGGTTCAGTACATCGACGAGGTGTGGCACGACAAGTCTCCGTTGATGCCATCCGATCCTTACGAGAGAGCTCAAGCCCGGTTCTGGGCCGACTTCATCAACAAGAAGGTAAGTGTTTCTCTTGTCGAGACACAACACTAAGCATATCGTCGATGCAGGAGCTTTTGACCACGTTAAAAAGACGGCTGTGTCATCTTGAAATGCAGATATATGACCTTGGACGAAAGATATGGTCCACAAAGGGAGAGGAGCAAGAGGCAGCGAAGAAGGAGTTCGTGGAGAGCCTCAAGCTTTTGGAAGGAGAGCTTGGGGACAAGCCCTTCTTCGGAGGGGAGGCCTTTGGGTTCGTGGACGTGGCTCTCGTCCCGTACTACAGCTGGTTCCATGCGTGCGAGACCTGCGGGGATTTCAGCATCGAGGCCGCGTGCCCCAAGCTCGTGGCGTGGGCCAAGAGGTGCTTGCTCCGGGAGAGCGTGTCCAGGTCGCTTCCCGACCCTCAGAAGGTTCACGGGTTCGTGCTGGAGCTCAAGAAGAGGCTTGTGGTCGAGTGAAAGCTGAAGTTCTCAGGTTGGATTAGATGTGGGTGTCGCTTTCATCTCCTGCTAGCTGCAAGGAATGATACGAATAAAGCTTGTGATTGGGAAGCTAATAACACGTTCTTGGCCTAATGATGTATGATTATAGAGTTGCGGAACACAGCTCCACACCATCTGTCATTCTTCTAATAGAGTTCAAGTATCACATCGACAAATAATATGATTTTCCTTTGCTAGCTATGGGCAAGTACGCTTGATATATATATATATATACACACGTTAGCTCAGATTCACCATGATGAATACACCAAAATGATATAATGCTTCGATGACATAAGGAGTTGGTTAATGACCAAAGGCTGAATTGATCAAAGCACCCGTGGAACATATACGTAAGACTCTCCGTGGAAACATTTCAATTATTTTTTCGCGAGAAACACTCTGAAAATTCAGCACAAAGATGCATCTGATCTGATGATGGTAAGCCTTTCTTTGCATGTTCCTGTCAAGCCCTATTCCCTCTTGTTCGAGTAAAAGGGAAATGCTATGTGGGGAACTTTTAATGACGACTTGAATTTGGTACGAAGATAAGTCTATGTCGTACGCAAAATTACGGTGTAGATTATCGTATACTTAGCATCGCTCAAACGATTATGGAAATCGAAAATGAAGTCCCACCAATTTTCTATGCAGCGCGTAGCGCCTATGGGATTGATGGCCTAATGGCAAACGCCCATTTGTCTCCTTGACAGAAGTCTAGGAACTTCTAGTGGCTTATAGATGTCGACACCTACGAGATTTTACATGTACGTGGAATATTTCGCCTCTACCATGGATGTTGACTCCGCTAAATTTTTGAAACTGCAAACTTGACCCCATTGGAGGATGAAAAGTCCCGAAGCCATCATAGAAGAAAGCATAAAATTATTGACTTCACTGAACAAAATGTTCAAAGCTCCGTCCCTCCTTAAGGCCTCATTTCTGCAGGGATAATTACCCAAAAAAAGTTTTAAGCATGTTGTACGAACGCCAATTCAGTTTTAAACTTTTCAATATTATTAAATTTATCCTAAATCTTTCAATGATTTATTAATGTAGCCCTTTTGATCAATTTTGATCGAAAATTACTAACGTGGACGCCAACCATCCTACGTGACACCGCTTACGTTGACATAAAAAAATTTTTAAATTTTTCTATATGTTTTTCTTTTTTTCCATTTTTTTTCTTTTTTCTTATTTCCCTTCACCGGTCTGTGACCTCGGTGGTGGCCAAAAAAGCGTCTCAAGACGCCCTTGTCTAGTGCCGGCAAGATCCTTTGGCAACCCTCACCCGCCCACAATGAAAAGAAATTTTTTAAAATTTTTAAAAAATTGTTCATATCAGCATCAGTTGTGTCAGGTAAGATGGTTACGTCCACGTTAGCGATTTCCAGTTAAAATTGGCTAGAAGGATTATATTGGTAAATCGTTGAAAGGTTTAAGAACAGTTTAGACAAATTAAAAAGGTTTAATATTAAATTAACATCCGTATAACAAGTTTACAATTATATTTTTTTGTATATTTCCCCATATTTGTACGTGCATACAGATTGCAAGGTGAAGAGAAGGCCTTTTATGAATTAGATCCGCAGATTGTAATTCAATAAAATTGAGATATTTCGTAATTAAAATCGAAAATTTTACTTACTTTGTTGATAGGAAATAAGACGGGATCGAGTTTTACTATAACTCTAGAGCTTTGCCCTCATTTCTTACCCAAGAAAAAAATATTCGAGAGTTAAATAAAGATCTGTGTTTCCTCTTAAGGGTACACCACAACCATCAAAACACAAGCGCCAACGTTGTAACTTGGTATTTCGCGAAAATATACGGCGCGTAGTCACTTCCTTCTAAATACTTAGACGAAGAACAATGAGGTATTTTCAGGTATTGAGTATAGTCAACTTATGATGATACGTTAGAAACTCTAGAATACCAATCTTATGAATCCATGTCCTCTCGTTACTCTTTTCAGGAAATCGACATGCGAGGGGCTCATCGCCATCGACAGTGGCCGAGTGCGACCCTCGTCGAAAGTTCTCCTCGAGCCCCCAGCACAATGCAATTTTCTCACGGAGTCATGAGTGAACCTCACGTGGTTGGGTTGCTTTTGGCCGTCCGAGTTTCCCAGGTTCTTTCCTTTTTCATGGAACCCCGAAACGCATGTCTCCATCTATGGCGTGGAGAACTCGTCAGGTTATGAAGATTTTGTTGCTATGCATGGCTGAGCCTGGCCACTAGATTCGCATGCCTTCTGCAGAAGGATCTTGAAGAAATTTGAAATTTGTTCGTGTTCGTTGTTGATCTGGAAGAGGCGAGGTTGGCACTAGAAGCCCAGGAAAGATTCCTGATCACTCCGCCGAGCAGAAACGAAGCGGTCGTTTGGATAATCATCACCTTCTTGACTTGCCCACCCCGAAAAAGAAGGAAGAAAAAGGAAAGAGAGAGAAAAATGAGAGTTATGGAACAGACCCAACTTGGCAGGCCGAGCAAAAATGGCGGAGATTTGTGTATCTTCGAAATCGGTATGAACCGTCCCAATCAATCCTCACCGTTTAAAGCAAAAGAAGACCCATCAATAATTCGTGCCAAAAATCACGCCTTTTCGGTCATTTCATTCGAGGGCACGGTGCTGTAGCTCGTGCGAGCTGCACAAACACCACGTTAGTGAGTGGGTGGGTGTTGCAGAATTTGTCGAACGCGACGAAGACGAAGCTAGTACCCATTTTTAGTGAACAGAGAGAGAAAGGAGCATCACTGTGTTGTAAAGTGAAGCGTTGACGCGTTACACAGCTGAGAGATCGTGACTTTCATGGTGTTTGTCCACTTGCTTGCCTTCATCAATCAATCAATACCCTTCTCTTTCCCTTCTCTTTTTTTCCCATTCTCATGTAATCCACTCTCTCTCTCTCTCTCTCTTCTCTCTCTCTCTCTCTCTGTGAATGGTTAGGTGTGTGTCCCTGTCTCTCTCTCTTCTTTATCGTTGCCTTCATTGATGGCCTCACGGGGTTTATTTATCTTCTCTGTTTTCTAGGACTTCTAGCCTCAATTCGAGCGTTGTCCCCAATGGCAATCCTCATCACTGCTTTCAGTGATCCCATACTTCTCTGTCCGTGACTGTTTGCTTTGCGTGCCTAGTTGATGCTTCTCTTTCTCATTTACTATATCTTTACTTTCCCTAGTTCCCCTGAATTCTGTTTGCCTTGAATCCCAAATTGACAGCTAGGCTTTAACCTGTCTCCATTTGGTTCATTATTTCTTATGAATTGAATCATCAAAAACCCAATGTCACTGTGCTTTGGATCATACATGCCTTTCTCAACTTGCTTCCTCCTATCACATGAACAAGAAATGGGATTTCCCAACCTCTGATCGCGCACCCGAGTCCTAGAATATTTTTTGCAGACATTTTTTGCATTTTTGTCTCGTTAGGAATGTCGAGGCGAGGGAGTTCCGTTGTCCAAAAGGAGATACTTCATTGGGCGCTCACACTTCCATTCTATGTCCTAGTTGTGACTTGTCTGAATGAAGAGGGCAGTACGCTTTTGGAGTTCAAGAACTCGCTCATCCACCCCAATGACAACCTTCAAAACTGGAATTCCTCGGATTTCGACCCCTGCAACTGGACAGGAATAGCATGTTCAGTTGATTCCAAGGTAATATCTGTCAATCTTCATTCCCTTAGCTTGTCCGGTTTTTTCTCTCCGATCCTCTGTGGCTTACCTGAATTGGTCGAGCTGAATGTGTCCAAGAACCTGTTTTCTGGCCCCATTCCTCGAGAACTTGCCCGATGTGGTAAATTAGAAATCCTAGACCTTTGCACAAATAAGTTTCATGGAGAATTACCTGTTCCGCTCTTCAACATTACTGCTCTCAGAAAGCTCTCCCTTTGCGAGAACTATCTATATGGCAACATACCGTTGGAAATTGGGAGACTCAGCGTGCTCGAAGAGCTCAAACTTTATGGCAACAACTTGACTGGCCCGATACCCCCAATGATTGGCAATCTGAAAAGCCTCGGGATCATTAGGGCAGGTTCAAATTCTCTTTCGGGTGTGATACCTTCGGAAATTGGTGAGTGCGAGAGTTTGCAGGTTCTGGGGTTGGCACAGAATAGGCTCCAGGGTCCTCTCCCTAGAGAGCTTTATAAACTTCAGAATCTGAACTCTCTAATTCTTAACCAAAACTTTTTATCTGGCGAGATTCCTCCTGAAATTGGAAAGCTAAGCAATCTTGAGTTGCTTGCATTGTATAAGAATTCTTTGAGTGGAGCTATTCCCAAGGAATTTGGAAAGCTAACTCGTCTAAAGAGGTTGTACCTCTACACCAACGAGTTGAATGGAACAATTCCACGAGAGCTAGGGGATTGCGTAAGCACTGTTGAAATTGATCTCTCCGAAAACCAGTTAAGCGGAATCATTCCAAAAGAGCTGGGTCGAATCCCCAACCTCCGCTTGCTTCATCTCTTCGAGAACCTGCTTCAGGGAAGCATTCCTAATGAGCTGGGGCAACTCAGACTTTTGGAAAGCCTAGACCTGTCGATAAATAACTTGACGGGCACAATTCCTGTAGAACTTCAGAACCTCACTTATCTAGTTGACTTCCAACTTTTCGACAATCGGCTACGTGGAACTATACCTCCTCTTCTTGGTCTGAATAGTAATCTTTCCATTCTTGACCTGTCAGCAAATAAGCTCGTCGGAAGGATACCTGCGCATCTCTGCCAGTACCAAAGTTTGATGTTCCTTAGCATCGGGTCCAACCATTTATCTGGGAATATCCCTCGCAGTTTGAAAGTTTGCAAGTCTCTCGCTCGGTTGATGCTAGGGGACAATCAGCTCACTGGAAGCCTCCCTGTGGAACTCCAGAAGCTTCAAAACCTTTCTGCTCTCGAACTCCAGCAAAACCGGTTTTCAGGGTTAATTCCTCCAGGGTTCAGGAACTTCCCCAAGTTAGAGAGGCTCCTTTTATCAGATAACCACCTTGTGGGTTTGATACCTCCTGAACTTGGAGGTTTGGTGCAGCTTGTGGCATTCAATGTCTCTTCCAACAGACTCTCAGGAAGTATTCCTCTTGAACTTGGGAACTGCACTAGGCTACAGAGGCTTGATCTCAGCCGAAACAGGTTTGGCGGTTCTCTGCCGGAAGAACTTGGGATGCTTGTCAATCTGGAACTGCTCAAGTTATCTGATAACAGATTGACAGGTCAAATACCTAGTACCTTGGGAAATCTAAGACGGCTTACAGAGTTACAGATGGGGGGGAACTTATTTTCAGGTGGGATTCCTCTTGAGTTTGGTTGTCTTACGGCTCTCCAGATCGCCCTGAATGTCAGCCATAACAATCTAACCAGGAGAATCCCTGAACAGTTGGGGAAATTGCAGATGCTGGAGTCTCTTTACTTGAATGATAATCAACTTTTTGGCGAAATCCCCAATTCGATCGGGGAGCTTCTCAGCCTTTTGGTCTGCAACCTCTCTAATAATAAGTTGGTAGGAGTGGTACCAGACACTCCTGTGTTTCGTAGAATGGATTCCACGAATTTTGCTGGTAACAATGGATTACGCATGTCAGATTCCAGCTGTTGCCAACCATCAATAGCACCTTCTCCGACACCAAGATCAAACTGGATGAAACAAGGTTCATCCAAGGAGAAAATCTTTAGCATTATCTCGCTGATAGTAGGTTTTACAACTCTGATCGTCGTAGTCAGCATTTGTCGGGCCTTCAAGCACACAGTGCCCGAATTTGTTTCTCTTGAAGATAAAGCAAAACTTGACTCGTTGAATCATTATTACTTTCCAAGAGCCGGGTTTACATATCAGGACCTCCTCGAAGCCACAGAAAATTTTTCAGAGAGTGCAGTTATAGGAAGAGGAGCCTGTGGTACAGTGTACAAGGCTGTAATGCCTGATGGCAAGGTCATAGCCGTGAAGAGACTAAGGTCGCGTGGAGAGGGAGCCAGTGATGATGGCAGCTTCAGTGCCGAGATTTCAACCCTTGGAAAGATCAGGCATCGAAACATCGTGAAACTCTATGGCTTCTGCTACAGTCAAGGCTCTAATCTTCTCTTATACGAGTACATGGCAAATGGGAGCTTAGGAGAACGGCTTCATTCCAATGAACAGGTGCACTTGCTTGAATGGAATGACCGTTATAAAATTGCTTTAGGAGCGGCAGAGGGCCTGTGCTACCTCCACTATGATTGCAAACCTCAAATCATCCACCGTGACATCAAATCCAACAACATCTTACTCGATGAATTGCTCGAGGCTCATGTTGGGGATTTTGGCTTGGCGAAGTTTATCGACTCCTACTCAAAGTCCATGTCTGCTGTTGCAGGTTCATACGGCTACATTGCCCCAGGTAAGAACGAAGTGCCCTGGAACTCTGTGAACAGTGGTTGTATGTCTGATTTCTAATTCAATCTTCTTCAGTTATTTGCTGATTTATCTGTGGGAAAAGTGCTCTCTTCCCCTGCTGATACCGCTGTATTAACAGTAACCAATCATGTTTTCCTGTCACCCTTCATGCTCGAAATATTTTTTAATGAACTTTAAGCACTTGTTGGTTCATTTACTAATTCCTTTTGCTTGCTTGCTTTATAATTGGTTTATCTCCTGAGAGATGGCGCTATGGATTTTCCTCTGGAAGCATTCTCTGATTACTATATGAAAGCAATTTCTAGAACGAACGGTTCGATGTGTTGATGTTCCTTAAATCTGATGCATAATCACTAATTTGAGGTCGAGAACGGTGATAAAAGATAAGTTACATATCTGACTCATTCTATTGTATCTAACTGGTTAATTGCTTGCATATTTTCCTCAAAATATGTTAGTACTGTGGAAAAGCAAGATTTTATAGTTGAAGTGGTGTTCTCTTGTTGGTCACATGTTCCACGATAATGTTTGAACCAATTTTATGTTTTGCTCCACCAAATTTAGCTAATTGCTTGGGTTTTTTCCCTCCAGAATATGCATATACAATGAAAGTTACGGAAAAATGCGACATATATAGTTTTGGGGTAGTTCTCTTGGAGCTCATTACCGGGAAAACCCCTGTTCAGCCCCTCGAGCAGGGAGGGGACCTAGTTTCCTGGGTGAGGAGTTCAGTCCGTGATGCAGTGCCAACACCCGAAATATTTGACAAGCGGCTAGACTTGACCGACAAGAGCACCGTCGATGAGATGTCTCTATTCCTCAAAATCGCATTGTTCTGCACGAGCACTTCCCCCCTCAATCGGCCAACTATGAAGGAGGTGATCATGATGATGATCGATTCCAGGGAGTTGCTGAGCAATTCTGCAGCGTCTCCAACATCAGAAACCCCATTAGAAGAAGAAGCCTCTTCCAAAAGTTAGTACCTTTTCAAACCATTCTAGTTATTCATGTTATTTTCTGCAACATAAGCTGCTTCATATGGTTCCTATCTAAGAGCCAAATGCCAAGCATTAGAACTTGTTATCGTTTCATGCCCGAATCAATCACAAATGGGCACAGAATTACTTTCAGAGGCATCATAGGAAAAGTGCAATTCCGTTTGCGTGTGCAATTCTGACTTTGCAGGGTCGCTCATAATTTGTTCGAATGCTGGTTTGTAGTGTGACTGCAAAGTATTGTCTCCTGGTCTCTGTAGGATCACTGAAGGCAAAGTGATAAGTCTTCTCTGCCACCAACTTGTGCTCTGGCCATACACAAACGTTTGGCAACCATCTTGTTTGACTCTTTACTAGATAAATAATATAATCAGTCATTAGGCATTCGACATCGAAACACGGTCTCCCTCCTCGAAATCTGCAACATCAGATATCCATTTTTCCTGCTACAACTCCACATCTACATCAACAAGACAAACCGGCTTTGGCTTATAGTTCTACCAGCATTGCATATTCTGGTCTTCGGCTTGATGCTTTTGGAAAGAGCATGACTAAGCATGAAAAGTATCCAAACTTGGAACTGTAAAGAACCGTATGTCCAGACGACTTCTTTTAAGTTCTTACCCCGAGAAAATGGTCATTACTGCTTTATCTGTGCAAATCGAAATCATCGATGAAGATCCATTGGTCCAGATCTGGATTAAGAACCAATAGAAAGGCGGAACACTGGCTTGATTTCCAGATTCCAGAATAATAATAATGCAACCGCGATTGATTATAGATGGGCTAATTTAAACATATCTCAAACTCAAACCCCTTCATTTTGTAACCTTGATTCATATACAAACCATACAATCTGTCTGTCCATATGTGTACATAGCAAAATACATCCACCGAAACATGGAGAAGTTCGGTTGCCATCACTACCCGATTTACAAATCCTGAGCTCGCAAAGCAAAATCAAAAAGAGTGTGGAAAACTCTCAGAAAACAAGGAACCCACAAAGGTTTAGTCACATTTCAGGAGACCTGTTATTCTTAACGTAGTATTGATAGTAATTGCTGTTGCTCCGGTTTGGGTTTCTCGAGCAATAGTACTTCGACGTAGATCTTTTACTGCTTCTCATGAAGCACTCGAGCCCTTTCCACCACCAACGCCTCCTCTTGTGACTTGGCGAGACGCTCGCGACAAGGCTCGTGTGCGGCCTCGACTTCCTCACGAGCCCCTGGACCTCCGGTGGCCGATAAGTCCTGATCAACGGCCAGTTGATTCCGTCGAAGAACGGGTGGCGCTTAACGTCGGTCGCGCCCCGGGCGCAACCTGGCCGCCTCCGCGGGTCCTTCACTAACAACTTCTCTATCAAGTCCCGCGCCTCGGCCATCCCGGCTTCCTCTCGCTCCTCCGCCACTTGGAACCTGACCCGCTTGCTCGAGGCTATGTTGCGCAGGGTGATCTCCTTGCTCCCGCCCTTAAACGGCGTCGTCCCGTGCAACAGCTCGTATAGCAAGATCCCGAAGGCCCACCAGTCGACGCCGTTGCCGTGCCCGTTCCCGGAGACCAGCTCCGGGGCGAGGTACTCGTGGGTCCCGACGCAGCACCTCGAGTAGGCCGCGGTGGGCTCCGCCACGAACTCCGCCACCACCTCCCTCAACCCTGCTCCTCCACGCTTGACCGAGCCGCAATGGCAGGAAGAGGAGGAGGAGAGCTTCCGGCTCCTCCTCGCCGTCCTCGGAGACGTGGGCCCCGCTCTGGTGTTGAGAGTGGGGACCACGTCGGCCTTGAAGCACAAATCGAAGTCGGACAGCATGATGTGGCCATCCTCACGTAAGAGGATGTTCTCAGGCTTCAGGTCTCTGTACACGATCCCGAGGGCGTGCAGGTACTCGAGGGCAACGAGGACTTCGGCGGCGAAGAACCTGACCGCCTGGACCGGTAGGCGGTTGCCGGGCTGCTTGCGGAGGAGGGAGTGGAGGTCGCCGCCGGGGCAGTAGTCGATGAGGAGGCAGGTGTAGTGGGAGACGTTGATGTGGGCGTAGAGCGTGGGCAAGAAAGGGTGGTCCAGCGCGGAGAGGATCTCCGCCTCCATCTGGACGTGCGAGAGCTGCTTGCTGGTCAAGAAGTCGCGGTCCACGACCTTGAGGGCGAAGCTGGCGGAGTCCCAGTCGCGGAGGCGGCAGAGGTAGACGCGGCCGAGGTTGCCGGTGCCGAGGTGCCGGAGCAGCTTGAGGTGCCGGAGGTGGAGGCGGCCGTCGGATGACAGCGTGGTGGCGGCCTTGATGGCGGACCAGTTGGGGTCGGACCGGCGGTGGGGGCGGCGGTGGAGGGAGGCGGCGACGGAGGAGGAGGAGGAGTCGGCGGCGGCGGCGGCGGCGGCGGCGACGGAGGAGGTGGAGAGGCGGTCGTTGAAGCTGAGGGTGAGGCTGCTGCGGGCCAAGCTGCTGCGGGCGCTGGAGCAGGCGAAGGTTCGGTCGGTTGCGGCGGTGGAGGCGAGGCTGGTGAAGCTGAGGTCGAGGTCAGTTTCCGACGACGGGAAAAGCGTGTCGTCGTCCATGTCTGGCCGTGGATCGAGCCTTTGCAAGAGAAAAAGAGAGAGACAAAGCTCTGCGCCCTTTTGCGATTGTGAAGCTATTGGTGGCTCCGTTGGTTTATTTATATAAGAAAGGGGGAGTAAGGGAGAGGTCATTGACATTATATTAATCAAATAATTTTTTTGTGGTTTTTGCTGAGATGCAATGGAAAATCCTCACTTTTTATGGGCTTAATTAGCAAAATGTGTCCCGTAAATGTCGCTCTACTACTGTTGAATAATTAGCTGCGTATCTGCGCATGTATATTCTCATTTGAGTAAAAATTGGTATACGTATTTCGGCACGAATTATCAGTCATATCGTACCCGTATTATAGGGAGTACTCCCATAATAATATATGGACGGGTGGTTTCCTAGCGGAAGATCTTGATGCTGCCACCGCTTATACCGAATCACAGCAAAGGAGATTGATTACGAAAGACGAGCTTTAAAGGTTCCGTCGTGTTTTCGTCAGTCGAATGTGTGACGGACTTCAAAATGTCGCCTCGGGATCGTGGGGACTAGCCAAAGCACAGTCCCGATTGCGCAATCATGGGTCGAGGCGATGCATTTTGCAGTTCGCTCGTAAAATTCGAATGTACGGCGAATGAATTGAAGACCAGTTTGTGAAAGAAAGGGTTGATATCCTATAACAAATTTATCACAAATTAATGTTTTAACTATAAAAAACCTCAAATTGATACACATGTGACAAATTTATCCCAAATCGATATATTTGTGATAAACTTATCCTCAATTATTTTTCATTAAATTAGATTAAACCAATATACACGTGATAAACATAGAGTAAAATCCCAAATCGAGACATTTGTTGATTGTGACGTGTCGCAGTGTGTAAATTTGCAGCGGGTGTTTGCGATTTTTTTTTTATATTAACCCTAAAAGAAATCTTCGTGGGAAAACGATGGGGGTTGAGACTCAAGGCTCGTGTACGGTCTGAGAAACGTGATTGGTGGGGCCCCGCCCAGTTGGTCGTCAGTCAGGTCGAGGAGATTAATGAGGGCGTGTCGGGTTGATCCGACTGTAGTCTGGGGCGAAAACGGAGAAATTGTCAGGTTGACCCGACTGGATCGGGCTTTTTCCTTTTTCACCCTTTTTTGCCCTGCATGAGGATTATTAATTAATCAAGGTTAATAAACATATTATAAATATCTGACCAAAAAGATAACTAAATTATAAATAGGGGTGGGTTTCTTTTCCAAAAGGAACACAAGGGATGGACCCGAATTAAATTGTTTTTTGGGGAACGAGGAAATTGGGAGGAGGTGGGGGGTAGGTTCGGAGAAAGCGAAGGAGGCCGCTGACAAAATTTTCAATTTAAGCCGCGTCGGTACGTTATTTATTACATCGGGAGCTGCAAATTGAAATAACATTAATTAAAAATAGCATTATTTTAGCCCAATTTTTTTTTGAAATGACATTAATTAAAAAAATTAATTGAATTATTGTACGCTTTTTTAAGTCTTGAGAAAGGGAAATCTCCGAGAGGCAACGGCCAGTCGACCGCCCAACACTGGCACTTACCGAGCAATGACTTTGATACAACGTAGTCGTCAAGTTTTTATTTTTGTCTTTTTTTTTTTGGTCGAAGCGTAATTGTTAAGTTGCCACGTTGAAAATGACATCATAGCCGATCCCAGTTGTAAACAGGTTGTAGTGTGGGCTTGTGTGTTTTAGGGGCAAAATTCATGTTTAAAATGAGTTTTATATCAAGTGATGTGGGGGGTTCTCATCTACTATTAAAATCAAACCTGCTCATTCAGATGTTCGCTTGCATTATTTAGGCTCAGTTTGTTTCTTCGAAAATCAATGATTTGAAAATGATTTTCTTCATTTTAATCATTTATATCTCTTAGAAAAGAGGTAACTGAAAAAATTCTCATTATCCACTTAAATGTTTAAAACGTGTGAAATGTTTAAAACGTGAGATGTTGTTAATTAATGTTAGGAAAATATTTTTGTTGGCGATGACAGTTATTAAAATTAGGAGAATATTTTTCAGATTATAGATCTTTTGCGGAAGAGCCAGAGCCTTAGCTTGCGAACTTTACGTATATATTCTAGCACCTAGCTAGCATTACTTTCGTGCTTTTCGGGACGCATGCGAGATTTGTCAAAGGCTTCAGCGTTAAGAACATGTAAAAGCGCGATCGCGCGTTCATCCGACGTTCCCAAAGTACAGATGTTCTAGATAAGTCGCGACTTGTCGCGCGATCTTTCCATGTTATGACATAGCAAAGCCTCCACCGAGTCGCGAGCGCACAGACTAACGATCGCCAGGGAAAGCTAGCTAGCTAGCTAGACAGAAGCATCCTATGCTGTAGCTCCTCCTTGGTGTTTGATTATTGACCACATTCAATGACGGCTCAGATCATGTCTAGCTGCAAAGCCAGATGGTCCTCCTCATCCTCAGTAGTCCTCACCCCCTGATGGAACTTCACTCTTTTTGTATCGACTGATCTGATGAGAATCAGTGAATAATTCGACTCATTTACTCTGCGATCCATTCGACTGTGCCAAAAAACGACTCCGTATCAAAGAAATTGCAGGCCCCACTGCAAGCATATCTTTCTGGGGACTCATTGAATTCATCGCTTCGAGGGCAGATGGAGCTATTAAGGGGCTGTTTGGCAGTTTGCCATACAGTATCCGATTCTATTATTTTATTTTTTAAAATTAAAAAAAAATAGAAATTCATTTGATAAATTTTTTATTTCTGGGCACAATTTTATTTGCTAAAATCAGTTTTGGAACTGAATCAAGAATAAAAAAAGTTGATTAATGATTCTGGGAACAAGAATTAAAAATGAAAAAGAATTTTTTTTCTTTTTTTTCTTCTTGGTTGGTCTTCTTCATTTTTCTTGCCCTGTGGCCGGTTGCCGGCCATCGGCAACCCGCCAGGGGCCAGGGTCGGCGAGGGTCCAGCCCTAGCCAGATCCGGCGAGAGCGGCCCTCGCCCAAGCTGCAAGCCTCCCTGGCCAGCCCTAGCCATGGACCAAGAAAGGGGAAGAGAAAAAAATAAAAGAAAATAAATAAATAAATATTAACAAATTTAAAATATTATTAATAAAAAGAAATTTTGTACTGTTACTAAATGTATTTATATTCTTTTTCTATTCCAGGAATAGAAATTTTGAGTAGTTACCAAACGCCTTCAAATGCTTAGAAATTGTTTCTGGGAATCGAATAAAAAAAAATCATTTATGAGTAGAAATTATTTCTGGGAACAGAATGGTTACCAAACGCACCCTAAATTCCCGTGTCCACCTCAATTTATCGCGGCCTTCGGTCCAAGAAAACAAACTCCGCAGGGAAAAGAAAAGCACAAGTGTTATAATTTTCGTATGGCACTCATTTGAGGTCGTAACTATTTTTTTCCAATCACATGAGTGTGACAATCTATGTACAGTAGTCACTTTAAGTGCCATAACTTCTTTTTCAATTACTTGAGTGCCATATAACTTTTGAGTCGATCATTAGTACTATGCCACGTCGGATTTTTGGCACTTGGGCAAACGTTTTTAAAATGTTATGGTACTCGGGTGATCGATTGAAAGTTATGGCACCGTAAACGTCTTTTAGAAGTCACGTCAATCAAATGATCGAAAAAAAAATGAGAGAATTACCCAAAAAGTCCTAAATCTAATGCAATTGTGTCACTTCATTTTTAGGTTTAAAATTTAAAAAAAAGTTATGACACTTAAGCGAGCGGCCGTATAAAAGTCGTGGCACTTGCGGTATTTTTATCCCAACACCGCATGAAGTAATGTGATCACAGCACTCTGTATCATACTTCAACTGAGGACGACGTGCCCTAATTTACTACTTCTGCCTTGGACTATTGAAGTAAAGACAGCTTCTGTTTTGCTTGATAATGAGGTTAATCGAAGACTTTGGTGACCTTCAGAAGTCAAGCCCAACTAATCTATACGTTGAAACTCCATGGATGCCGAGGGTTGGCACAAGAACCATTATTATATACGAGCCTTGTATCTTCATCTTCTCTGCGCATTCATTGGTATTGGAACCGAAAGTTGCCGGAGCCTACGTCGGGAATGATAGAGCCGACTTTACTGTTTCTTTTATTCTTTTGACAACGCAAGTCGTGTTATACAAAATACCTTTCAAATATATATAGTCGACTTGCATGCACCGAATTAGGTTGGCCTCTTGATAGAGCCAAACCATCCGTATCGGATAGAATTTGCAACGAATTTTGCTTGGCCGTGGCATGGCCATAGCTTTATGAGAAGTTGCACGGAACATGAATGAACAGAGACTTTAACTTTAGCGAGGCATAACGGCGAATTGTTTCGCTACTCAATTTATCCATCGAGTTTCCGGCCCCATCTTTCATTATTGTTATTAAGTACCATTTGTCAACATACTTTTATGTTTGAATGATTCGATTTTCAAGGTATTGATTGTGCATGCTACCGGGATAATCGACGTTTTGAAAATTGAAAAGTTTCTTTTAGTTGGTCATTCAGCAAGTATCCATGACTCACTCCTTAACAAAATTCTTGGTGAAATTTAGTGGAACCTTCTCAAGCAAATCTTAATGTTATGAAGAAGAAATCTTCTTGGATATTAATATGTTATTATTGCTCCGTAGGGCAAGGGAAGGAGAATAAAGAAATGGGGTGAGGTAGAACCATGTGATGGGCCAATGCGAGCATCTGCCCCGCTCTTAGTTCAGGGTCCCTCGTGAAAGGGAGGGTGATGCTGTCTGCCACGTGGTTGGCATCGGGCCTACATTGTCGCTCCCCGTCGAATTTTTTAAAAAATCGCATTTTATTTTATGAGGGAACTTATGTGAATTCTGATCGACAAGGCCGGAAAAATAGACTTTTTTTTTCCTTTGAAATCTCCGTTTCTATTTGATGATCCCCATAAAATAATGTCGCGAGGAGCTATTTAAATAGCAAAATTTGTATCTTCAACTGTTAGATAGAGAAGTGATGGGATGGTGGCTTCACCGTCCTAGCTAATTGAGCAGTTGCCAATAATGCAAGCCCTCCCGAAATTATTGATCTGTCTCTTCCCCGTGATAATAGAGAGACGGATGGGAGAGGATCGACTTCCTTAAAGGCACGGTCTCCCGTTCTGTCTTTCTTTTCTTTTTAATTTTTTTTCCCTCAACGTTGAATGAGTGCGCAGGTCCTCCCATCCTCCCTTATCGGGTAAAATCGGGAAAATGAAATGTGATGTCTAATATCATCACCCGAGTCGCCGATCAAAATCATATCTTGATCTTACTATACGTGGTACCTATGAAACACATTCAATAAACAACGAGTCTGTGAGATTTGATGGGATAATTGCCAATTATTCTAAAAGCTTGAGCTGTAAGATAAATATGTAATTTAATATTTAATTATTATAATATTTCCTCCTTACTCTTAATCTGATCTTTTTACCTAGTAGTAAGTGTGAACATATTTAATTGGGGAGGTAATTGGGGCCTAGAAAAATTTGAACTTGGAATTTCTAATTCCGATATCATATGAGATTTGGTGGGACCACTGTTAACTGTTCAAAAGGCTTAAACTGTTAAATGAAGTTGTGATTTAATATTTAATTATTCTAACAGAGTCAAATGTTTGGCACCATGTTTTGACAATCTGGAACGCGAGGGGTTACAGGTTGTTAAGTAAACAAAGGAGTGCGTTTGTAGTAGAATTGATGGCACCATGGAATGCACAATGATTAAAAAAAATGGGTTTAGATGTACGGTAACGATGAGCTGTGTGACAAAAGATCAAGTTTATTAGGTAGAGGGGAGGATGAGTACAAAGATGTTAATCAAACCTACTTAGATTACCAATTAGGAGAGCATTAGGTTTGGCTTGTACGTTAAAGTTTGAATTTCTAGGTTCCTCGCGAATTGTCACGACTCCTTCGAGGCCAAAAGGGAGAGGAGGACAGGAACAAAAGACAAGGAAGGCTTTGAGTTTCACGGCTCAATGTGGACAGTAGAACCTTCCAAAAAGGTTTCGGACACTGTCGCCCCAGATTTCTGACTTGCGCCTAAACAAATTGCGAAAAACGAAATTCACTTTGAACGACGTGATTCGACCGCGATGCGTTTTGGCAAAGGGCGAGTGACCGACAATAATTGGTACGATAAAAAGATGGTTTGAAAGATCATCAACTGACGACGATCCTCGTTTGTATAGTTGCCTAGTTGTGCCTTAATTTTTAATGCAATCGCATGCAGTTTCCAGTCGCCTGTACTTCTCAGAAAGCCCATCACCACGTGTTGACATGTTGCGAAAGGCCGTTTGAATTCTCTTTCTGACACTCGTCTCTGCTTCCCCGATGGTCACTCACCTCCACTTGGTACTTTCGTCCATCATGTGTTGATCATAAGTAATGTTGGATCGCATCTCTGGAAAACAAGTATAAAAGTGCAAATTAATTGTCATAAGGTGTTAATCATTCGATAAAAATTGCTCATCCACTCGTGAAGTAATCCCTTGGAGGTAATTATGTCGTAAAATTACCACAACTAAGATGAATGTACTATCCAGTCAAGAAGATGAATTTTAGTCACTAAATTCAAATGACAATCGATAAGCCAATGCTATATGATAGCCTAATGAGAGAAAAGTTGGTGAACCACTCAAATTTAAGTTGGTAACATCTAAAAAGAGTTAGTAAATGTGAGGGGTATGCTAACTAAGGGCCAATTTGGTAAAATTGATATTTTTAAGTGCTGAAAATATAACTACAACGCTGTTTGGTGATAATTAAAAACAAATAGGTGAATATTACTAATCTCTTACCGGACATAGAATAAGCATAATGGTAGGTTTCATCAATGTATTTAGTACGATTCTCATTACTATTAAGTTACATGGAAAAAAAAGTCGCCGTTTATATTTTTATCAATATTTTTTTTGACACTTACCAGCACTTATCAAAATTTAGAAAAAAAAATTGTATTTTTGTAGAATTCAACAATAGAATTTTGCCAACAACGAGGAAGGAACCGCTGAAGACATTCACCCTAATGCAGTCGACAGTAAGGTATGGGCTACAAAGTTGTTAGGTACAAAAGTTGATGATGATCCTATATTTACAATTTTCGATATCGAAATATAAAAACTAAATCACATGATGCAAGCTTTGACAATTCATGCATTTGAGTTAATTCGTTTATAAACTACGTGCATGATTGCACTTTAGAGCACAGACCAGTGGCAACCGCACGTGACAGCAGCGATGGACATGGCACCATGTTTGTTCTTATGACTTCCCCATGTGTAGTGTTTGTTTTTGTTAATTTTAATGAGCATGAGCCTCCCCTTCCATAGCTGAGGCCTGCAATCAAGTCATATAACATGCAAAGTTTGATTTAGGGCTCGTTCTCCAATGGATAAATGATGGCAATTCGCCTTATAATAAGGCATTCAATGAACACTAACACAAAAGGGGGCTCTACCCATGTCTCCAAACTCCGAAATCGATCTATGGTACGAGCCATCGAGCAATGTGGTGTGGCTAATTGACAGTGAAGGAGAAGAATGATATTGCAGGTTGCTCTATCCTACCAGCCTATGCTTGAACAAAGCATCGCGAAATTAAGGGTTCTCTCTTTTCATGCGACGTCGCGATCGGTGCCTTGACAATCTCAACCGCAATGTATTAGATCACGAATTCAATGGACAATTGCATGTGGGGATCGACGAGGGGGATGATTGGAGTGTCATAAGGAGACAACAAATGGAGATTAAGGATCCTGTCCAACGTGGGGGGCATCATCTGAAGCTTTTCAAAGAGTAACAATGTCGTGAATGCGTACGTATGTACAATGCATGCACCGGAAAAAGAAGCTAGGCTCAAGACATCCTCCGGTTTCTAGTCTCAGCTTCTTCCGGATGCAATGTATCCATCCACAAATCGACTGCATCAAATGAACTTGGGGGCCTTGAACCCTAATCATTGGGGATTCAATTAATAAACATAAGTTTTATGTTGGTGCCCCCAAGCCTTCCTCTCACCTCTCCACATTGCCACATGCATCGATCCGCTCCAAATGTTTTATTATCATTAGAAAGTACTCCTAATCATTAACTTAGATCCCATGCCAACAAAAAAAATGAACCCTTCTATTTCAACCTAATGAGAGACAATATCTTATATAGTACATAAGTTAAGTCGATCATAATGTGTGGGGCGCATGTCTTATTAACCGTCGAGGTTCGACGTGAATGTTACCGTTACCAAAACGCAATTCGTTTGGTGCGCAAGAACGCATTTGAGAAGAGAGATATAGAGAGATAGAGCATGGACCAGGTATGATGAGCATTGGGGATTATAAAGATGGAATCAAGAGATGCCAAGTTAGGAACGCCTGAATAAAAAGGGAATAAATCGGGTAATAATGTAGCAGATGATACAGTTGGCTGAAGCTTCTGTTTGTCGTGGGGGGGGAGGGAGATCCACCAGATTGGGTTGATTTTTGGATCGTTCATGCGATGCATATAAGTCAAAATCGACAAGCAAATTACAAGTGGAGAGAGAGATGCTGATTGTTGGTGGCGTCTTCGTTAGGCTCCCGAATGAAGAGGGGTTAGAATGAGTCCAAGCCAACAGCACGCAACCTACACACCATGCAATGGAAGCAGACGCCCACAACTTCCACAACTTGATTTGCATAGTTATTTCAGTTATCATTCATATGTCTCTCGCTCTCTCTCTCTCTCTCTCTCTCTCTCTCTCTAGCCACTCTTTTTAGGTAATGAAGTCAGAGGATGGAGGAGAGATAAATCATATCCTCGTGATCTGAATAGAAGCCAAGAAACGTGGGCCGGTGATCCCGGAATAAGTATACTTTCAGGTGAAGTCCATTACACGGAGTGCAAATTTTTGTAAGACTGATCTACACAGTTGATATGCTAAGTAACATGGTAGACCGTAAGCGGGCATTTAGACATATTGGGTCACATCAACACCCAACATTGGCCTTGCCCGTCATCTAAAGTTTCACGATTCTCGCATACGCATTGCAAGTATTCAATACAAACTGCAATCCTCATAGTGTAGTTTTGATAGCTTGAACTTTACAAGTAGCCGTGGAAATAATAGATAATGGCACCTATCAGACGATAAGATTTTGCAATTTCATCTTTGCATTAGCCCCAAAGATCCGGAAAGAGAACATGACCTAACTAAACCTAAGTTCAATGAGTTGCTTCATAGTTTGTTGGATTGCTTGGAGTCGTTGAACTCGTGAGTACATGCTTCGTGTTCTGGGCCATGCAAAACTCAAATTGCTCAGTTCAACGTGAATCGCTCTGGGCATGGCGATCCTTCCATGGCTCCGTTCGGAAGAATATGCCTCTGGTTCTCCAGTTTTCAAGTCCTTTCCTGCCTCTCGTGTCTCTAAAAACAGCCAGAGAATCAGTCTCTGGACAAGGTCATCCATGTGATTGGCGTGTTACAGACCTGTTTGCCTGTTGGCCACAGACGCAGAGAAGATGCGCTCTCCTCGGTTGCAAGTAGGCCCATCTTCAAATGGGCTTTTGCCTTTTGCCAGCGACATGTGGGCATGGCCCATCACCTTTGCACTTGGAAAATTGCCCCCCCCCCCTCTAAAGCTTTTTTACCTACTCTCCTAGCATATTTTCCACTTCCAAAACAAAAAAAACCAAAAAAAAGAAGGAGAAAAAAAATCGTGAAATCAATGATGGGATCCTTGCGATGATTTGATCGTGACTTTGAGTGGCCGGTCAGACGAAAGCAATCGAGTTGACATAACTGAAACATTAGCGCGAATTCTTGATTTTCTTGATCCGAGCAAATAGGGGTGATCGATTCCAGGTTCCATATAAGTTCCACCTGAAACTTGAAACTTACTCGTGGAAACAAATTTATAATTTTTTGGAATTTGGAACCTACCCTGCATATCTTGGAACTTGGAACTTACTTTGTCATAGGTTCTAAAGTCAGTTTTAGGATCTACCTAGGTACCATCTGCATTATTAATTGAACGATTGCAATGAATTATTACTTTTAATGACTACTACTTGTTACTACAATCCACTAACTACAACTTATATTTAGACATACGAAAAATATAAAATATTAACCAAATAAAAGTCTAAATCATAAAATGGAAGTGGTTCAAGATAATACACTCTTCATCGGACACTATAAAATACCGCAGGATTGTGCAATGAACACAAAAACTTGTTTTAGATTCAAGGTTTCACCTATGTAGAACCTGAAACCTACCCGTCATAATAAGTTCCCTAATTCTTGGAACCTAGAACCTATCCTACATATTTTGGAATCTGAAATCGAATGTTCCTACCGGTTCGATTATCAAGTTTTAGGTTTTACCCTAAAACACATGCTCTCTCCTATGAGCGAGGCATCCAGCTCTAGACCCCAATAACGTCGTGCCATTACTAGGTCTTTAGAAAATTTACAAATGCAACGATAGTAAAAAGGAAAATGCTTAGCGGATTGCATCGTTAGCACCGTTAGTAAGTAGAGTAACGGTGCAATCTGCACCCTGTAGTTTCCTTATGAAATCAATTCCGTACATACTGAAATTTTGATAAAAGTAATTTTGAAGGGAAAAAAATGTAGATAAATGGCCAAAATTCAGATGATAAAATTTTCGTAATATGCTCGGAATGCAAGAGAGAGCTCGATGCGGCGGGCCGAGTCTAACTAATCGGAAAGGGACCGTCCTCGTTGACCCAGAAAGGAGAGCCCGCAGTCACGTCGCCGCAGGTCAACGCAACGACGTCGCACGATACGGGGAAGAAGCTGCGCGCGCGCGTCTCAATCACTCGCGCTCCCATTGGTCCCGGCACGTCACCGAAATTATAGAACTCGCTCCCGCGTTGACCTTCCCATATGCTACACTGAAATTGTCAATCCGTCGATTTTTTAATTTTTTTTTATTTTGTCGGTTATTCAATTCGACGATTAAATTATCTTTTCCGTTACCCTACTCGCGGCACGTCGCTACACGCCTCCACAACCCGCCACGTGTCGCGCGCTTTTTCGAACCCATGTCGCAATCTTACATGCATCGTCCAGACCACGTCGACAGTGGTGGCTGAGTCCCGATCAATATCGTTACGGATGCAATTAATTGAATTTCTTCGGCCGTTTTTTTTATTATTATTATTTTTTCATATTCGGGCCTCCTTCCACCGAAAGAGGCGCAGCGTTTCTCGGAGGGGGCGGGGCGATTCTTCCTGCGGGGCGGCGAGGGATACCGAGATGGCGAAGGCGGCGGAGGTCGGAGCGGAGAAGGCCGATCGCGCGAAGTGGAGCGGGCGGAGATGGAGCTCGTGCGCGGTGCTCGCTCCGCTGGTCTCGGTGCTGATCGCCGCCGCGGTGTCTTCCAGGAATTGCTGCCAGCATCGTCGCCCTCCTCGCCGATCGCTCCTGTCGCTGCCCTCAGGTGCGCCGTTCTCGTCATTCGCTTTCCGGTCGTTCGGTCGGTTCGCTCGCTCGCGCGCGCGCTCGCCGTTTGAGTACGGGACTTCCCGTCGCGCCGGTAGGAGTAGGCGGAGCGCGGTGGTGGCTGGAGGTGAAAAGATCCTGCGGTTACGTGAATCGTGATCGTTTTTTTTCTTTTTTTTCGTTTCACTGTCTTCCGATGCTCCTGTGCGTTTCCGTTGGTGTGGCTGTATTCGAGTTTGAGTCGTGATTCGATTGGGACTGTGACTGTGTCGCGAGCTAGACAGGGAAGGATTGGCTTGGATTGGAGGTGAACCGATTGTCCGTTCTGTGCGATTTGTTGCTTAACTTTTTGTGCTTCGTTGTTGCGCATGCAGGAAGTGCAGCAGAAGTACACTGGCGTTGTTGAGGACTGTCGCTGCGAGTATGAGACGGTGGATAGTCTAAATGGAGAGGTTTTGCATCCTCTGCTACGGGAGCTTGTTAGAACTCCTTTTTTCAGATACTTTAAGGTCTGTAAAGTCTCTTGTCTCTGCAGCTATAGGAGGGGTTACATCACAATCACATGTTGTTGATACTTCCTTTCTTGCCGTTTAATGTGTTTATTTACTGAAACCAGTAATTTGATCACGCAAGTGTGCTAGAGGAATCAATTGGGCGAAAAATATTTTGTTGAAGTACAAGATAAACTTTGTAAAGATGACCTATTAAAAAAAACATGTTTCTCTAATGATGGTAGCAAGGGAAAAAGATCTTTGATCAATGAGTTTTGATGTGGACAAAGGAAAATGGAAAAGAAAATATTACTTGGTAACCCATATAAGAGCGGATGTCGTTTCAAAGCAGTAACCAATTTTTCTAACCTACATGTGTCCATCCTTGCATATGAATACAATCATATTGGACTTGTACTACTTATATGTACTTTTAGGTGCATGGTTTGCTTGCAGTTCAACTGACCACAATGTGCCAGCTTGAAGTGAACTCGGCCTCTGGCCCATATATGCTTCCTATACTTCCTGCATAAGGTTAATGGAATATATATGTTTTGTGAGTTTGTTCCCTTGTTGGACCTCATGTCATGTGCTCTTTCATATGTTAGGTGAAACTTTGGTGTGACTGCCCTTTCTGGCCTGATGATGGTATGTGCCGCTTGCGAGATTGCAGCGTTTGTGAATGCCCAGAAAATGAATTTCCTGAGCCTTTTCGGAACTCCTTGAAGCACAATCTCCCATCTGACAATTTACAGTGTCAAGAGGGAAAGCCACAAGCCATTGTTGACCGCACATTGGATAGTAGAACTTTTAGAGGATGGATCGAAGCAGATAACCCCTGGACTAGTGATGATGAAACAGATAATAGTAAGTGACAGTTTGTTTTGAGCGCACGGATAATAGTAAATGACTATTTTTTTCAAATGCACGCTGTTTAATCTTGGGCATCAGTTGCTTGAAGTTATCATTTGCCTTTCTTGCTCCCCAGTGGTCTAGATTTTATATTTTTATTTCCTTTGGGGGACGGCAAGTATCTGCATACTTACACACAAGCCTAGCAGCATGAACGTAGAATTTGCTTTGGCCGTTCCAAGTCTTTCTAGGATGCATCAAAATTTGTTTATTGGATGTGCCAAGGCTTCTAAATTTTAATCCCAGCTTCTCTATATGATATTTTCCTCAAAATCAAAGTTACCTTCATCTGCAAAGTTTGTTCAAAAGTGGATGGCGATATTGAAAAATTTTCATTTTCAGGTGAGATGACATATGTTAACCTTCTCCTAAACCCAGAGCGTTACACCGGCTATACAGGTCCATCAGCTAGAAGGATATGGGATGCAATTTACTCAGAGAATTGTCCAAAGTGTGAGTTCCTTGCTGATAGCACATTGCCCATTCATCTTGTCCTCTTTCCATCATCATTTTGGAAATGTTTTAGAAAGGCAATTTCCTTAGCTTCTGAAAATATCATGGTAATTTTGCATCTTTGCGGACCAATAACATTGTTATTGTGACAGTCATCTGATGTTTACTTGCTCATTTGAATCATGTCTGCGGTAATTATGAGATTCAATGGTTTATTGACAGATACTTCGGGAGAGGTTTGTCAGGAAAAAAAAGTGTTATACAAATTGATCTCTGGTCTTCACTCCTCGATATCAATCCACATAGCTGCTGATTACCTCCTAGATGAAGCTGCAAATATGGTGGGCATTTCATGACGTCCCTGCTACTTTGCTCTCTCTATCAGTAAATTTCTCTTCTGAAGTGTTTCATTCACATAACCAGGACCGTTTCTTTCATAATTTGTTTTGTTTTGCATCTTATGCAATCATCATCCTCTAAAGGCATTCAATAGTAATATTAGGCTGTAAAAAGCCAGCAAGCTTTCATGTTCTGGCTAATTCTCTGTGCTAGTTGAAAATGGAAACCCACATCTTTAGCAACAATAAGCTGGATTTATGGCTCTTCTTATTGGACATCTTCCAGAAGCATTTGTATGTATCATATGATCATATTGGTTCTTTGATGGAAAATGTTTTGCAATGTTTACGGATTGTTTGCTGCTCAAAGCCTTAGCTGACATCTCTATCTGCTATTTCAGTGGGGTGAAAATCTGGATGTGATGTATGATCGTGTTGTGCAGTATCCTGATCATGTTGGAAACTTGTATTTCACATTCCTTTTCGTTCTTCGTGCTGTGACTAAGGTGAGTGATGAATATTAATCCACACGGCCTTCTTCCTTTTCAATCCTTTGTCATTTAGCTAAGACCTGTCTTTTATGTAACCTATATTTAATTTGTGTCTTAGGCAGCTAATTTTCTGGAGGCGGCAGAGTATGATACTGGTAATCCTGCCGAGGATGCCAGCACGTTAGTTTTAATGAAACAGTTGCTTTATAATCCCAAACTACAAGCTGCTTGTCCTCTTCCGTTTGACGAGGCTAAGCTGTGGAAGGGTAAAAGTGGACCTCAATTGAGGCAGACACTTCAGAGGCAGTTCAGAAATATTAGGTTAGTTTCGACTTTTTAAAGCTGACAGAACGTTGCAAGTTTGAGAACGAGGGTTGGTTGCCTAGTCAATAGATGGTACTATTCCCATGGCATTAGGCCTTGCATAGCCTCTCACCATGCCTTTCCCGCCTTATTACTAGCCCCACGAACCTCATCTACCCGCCCCTTCCTTGAAAAGGAAAAAAGAGCTACTTTTTCTCTCCATAGTAAACACTCCGTCACATGACCTTACTGCAGTGCATTGATGGATTGTGTGGGCTGTGAGAAGTGTCGACTGTGGGGAAAGCTTCAGGTTCTTGGCCTTGGAACTGCATTAAAGATCCTCTTCTCGGTTGACAGTCAAAACCAACCGGATACATCAGTAGGTTTCTCCACGCCCCTTAATTTTCTCAAATTAATGATTCCCTCTTGCTCATAACTTCATGACCAACTCTATTTTTGTAGGTGCAATTGCAAAGAAATGAAGTGATAGCTCTTGTAAATCTGCTCAATCGGCTCTCCGAATCTGTCCAATTTGTCAATGAAAGGGGGTTGATGTCAGAGAAGCTTGGGAAAGTGCAGCATTCTGATCCAGCTGCGCATGACATTACCAAATGGCATGGATTATGGAAATTAATTGCGGGGGGCTGGTATGCCATGTGATTTTCGACACAATTATCATCATCTATTTTTGCTTGCCATTTTGTTTATGTTGAGGATTGCTAAACTAATTTTCTGTTGCTTGGCAGGTTTGCAAGATTCTCTTGATCGTTCTCATCCAGTGTTGGACAGTGTATAGTGTCGATTGATATTGACCATCTTGTTGTCCAAACCCCCCTTCCGATTCAAATACAAGTAGGAGAATTCAAGAGCAAAAACTGAGACATAGGACGATCACTAGGATAGCGAAAGCTGATGTAGCAATGTACAGTCTCTCTGACGGCCCATTACTGCGAGAGCTGAGCAATTGAGTAGATTTTCTGTTTGAAATAAAATGCAAGATCGAAAGCCAATTTTCAAGTGTAGCCTCATTGAATTTTCAGATTTTGCCGCTGAATTTATATGGCTATTGATCCTCACTTTGTGGCTGGTGTACTGTCATCTAAACTAAGACTTAGGAACCCGGCATCAAGATGATTACATGAATCAAAAGCCTCAATCAAATATGTTCATGGAGACACAACCCACACTAACACTACTGTCGTACGGCAAATCTTGTTCACCAAATCTCCGTGTAAGGTTGCTGTCGCATCTAGAAACTCATGTACAGCAATGCGACAGAGAATCATAAACAATTTGCCTGACATGGTGGCTCTGTACATAAAGAAAGCTATCAGCCAGTACAAGAACATGGATGATAAAGCACCAACCAGAAAATGAGAAATAAAAGAAAACGAAAGACTTGAACAAAAGCCAAGCTCAAGCTCGATAGTCTCCGTTTTAAATGATATTTCTTCCCGCCGTGCCGATGTTCCATCCTCTCTCCTTCTCTCTACGACTCTGTTTATTCTGGATGTCCTTGGTTCTAGCTGTTCTGTTACTTGCCAAGAACATTCTCGAGCCGATCCTCCCTCTGTTACCAATAGAAACTCTAACCTTCTCCATTCCGACATTGACTCCAACTTTTCTCATCGGCGACCTCATATGCATTTTCTTTTGAAGGCTCCTTCGCAACGCGCTGCTTAATTTCTTATCCCCGCTTCGGATTCCTTTTGGACTGTGGCAGGGGATCTTCTCTGGCAAACAGTTCATCTCTGATCTGTCCTCGCATTCATTCCTTTCAGGCAGACATTCCTCTAAAGGCAATAATGGAGCTGGGCAAGGGGTTGTTGAACTCAGTGCTGAGGGCAATGGAATCAAAGAATTTCGCCTTGGAGCTGGGGCAACGGGTACTTGCCGTGCTGTCGTGCAGATAGAGAATCTTCCTGTCCTCTTTGGAAGCAATGGTTGTCCAAGTACGAGAGGAATGTTCTCTTTTTCCATGGAATCATTGTACTTGGCATGACCATCTGAAGCAGGGAGAATTAATGCTGGCTTGTAGCTGTTATCATCCGCAAGGGGTTGACTGAGATTCGTTTGGTCTTTGCTTATTGTGAAACTCTCGGTTTCCTTGATGCTCCCCAGTTGGCGACTGGCGAGTGGCGGCCTTGTCTGCAAGTTTTGTTCCTCCTGCTGCTTCAGATACTGCTGCTGCTCTGCTATTTTTGTGTCTACGTGCTGTCTAGCTAGTTTTCTCTCTACGAGAAGCTGAGACTCAAGTTCCTTTATCTGCAAAGTATTAGTATCAAAATGATCGGAAACTTGAGAACTTTGTTCACAAAATTTTCACGCAACAGTTATCAAGAAGAAAACATGCATAAGGCCGTGAGCAGACATGCTTATCTTGGAAAAGTAGACAATAGTGCAGTTTTATACCTTTTCCTGCAGATTCTTGTTTTTAAGGTCTCTTTCTTTAATTTTTGCATCCTGACAATATATTGTTTCCTCCATCTTTTTAATTTGCAAATCCTTGCTCTTCATGTCATGCTTTGTTTTCTCAACCTGGCATTTGAATTGCATCAGCAAATTCAAGTCAGTGACATGAGAAAGACGTGCATAACCATATGGACTACATCCCCCTGCAAAAAGAGAGAACTTTGTATATTAAACTTGTAAGTCAGGACATCTGTGTTACCATTTGCTTGTACTTGACAAATTCAGCAGCATCAAGTTGCTTCTTCGCTGGACCTAGCTCGACGCCTTTAACTCTACTGGCAAAGTTTAGTGAGCATATAGTCTCGCTCATGTCATTTTCATTAGGACTGATCTGCACAAACATGAGTGCCTTCGAATCTCCTCCTGACAAACAGAAACTTCTCACGTTACTCAGTTTCTATTGTCGAAACTCGCGGTTCCTAATTGTATTTGCAATAGGGTAACTTTACATTGAGCACACAAAAGCAAACTCTATCACAACTACTGGCCCTGCTACTGCCAAATAATTTTAAATTTGTTAATGCCAACTTTTCATGTAAAATAGGTACCTAGAGAGTCTTGAAGCAAGTGGGTGAGTTTGGAGTTCCTTCACAAATAATGGGAGAAAAAATTAGGACAAAATCAGGTACAAATGACATGCCGGACTTGAAAAGATTAAAACAGGTATTTCTGTAACCTGAAAGGAACATGTGGGCTTTTTGTAGCAAGAGCAGATATGACATCACCAAGCGCAGACAGAGATCTATTGATATTTTGAGCTTCCTTGAGCCGTTCTCCCTGAACTTCTGTCTTTGCTATCCGTTCACTTCCAGCTAAGTCCACCAACCACAGCTTGCTTCTTGTGCATTCTCCAGTTAATAAGTTTTCCCCTTTGATCATCACACAATGTATGCTAGATAAAAGAACCACAATTTGGAATGAGCAAGATTATTCCACATATCCATAAATGTATAATCAGCATATGCTTATTGAGGAGATGAACAAATTGGAGAAAGAACAGACCAGTGAGATCGACTGCTGTGCTCATTAGCATTTGTTGAGCCAACAGCTCTAGCATTGCTTCCTGTCTGTAGAACTTGCCAAACCTCATGCATGTTGCTTACATGTGCTTCAACCAGTCCAGGTACGGGATGCATTCCATCACACACTTGTCTTATCTCAAGCCTAGCCAAGAACGGTAGCTACTTTAATTAAGAAATCCCAAGTATTATGCTCTCAAGTTTTGTCACAATGAAGGACAATTAAATGAATGAATGTCTGATTACACAAAGACTAAGGAACAGTTTACAATCAACGTAGAATTTAAATGAGAATTTGCAGTTTTACAGAAAATAATAAGGTTAATACCATAAATATCTTATTAATGTGCATACCTCTTTGCAGGGACTCCTGGCTGATTTCCAGGGAGAAGCAGATCTCTTATCTGTTCGTTGTAGACTTCCAAAACACTAACAGAAATGTCATATTGAAAAAGTTGTTGTCTCTCCTTGATTATGTGAAACAGCTCCTCTAGAGTCCTATAATTGACTCCACGAGCTGTCTCGGTTCCTTCCATTGTGTAAGTTTTTCCGGTTCCAGTCTGACCATAAGCAAATATACAAACATTGTACCCATCTAGGACTGATGTTGCAAATGGAGCTGTATCTTCGAAAACATCCGCTACATGACAAACGCAGAAGACATAATAGACAATTGCCAAATTCTAATATAAATTTTTAGGAATATTCCCTTTATTTTCAGATATTTTATTACCTTGATCCGCTTGGGGACCAAAGACAGCATCAAACTTGAAGTTCCTTCTAAAAGCACCATTTGGCTTAATAGTTAGTTCGCCTTCATTTGAAGATTCAAAGTCAACTGCCGCTGAAGCTCCCGCGTCAATTTCTTCAACATTAAGAGGCCTACACCGACAGAACACCCTTATATTTCCTGAAAGTAAGAAAAGCCAAGGTGTAAATTGAGGTGACTCTCTGGCTTCCTTTTGATCTCAATAGTTGTTGGGATAAAGTAGTAACCAACCTTTCAACTCCAAAACCTTATTGTAAAGCTCTTTTCGTTGTTTAGACCCTTCAACTAACTTTATCATGAGATCCTCGTGTGATTTAGTTTGTTGATCAACTGCAAAAAAACAAGATGTTGAAGAAGATGAAGGCAATACAAGCATAGCTGGAGAGAGTAGAAGGGAATTCACTTGTGGACTGAATGGTGCAGCCAACAACTTTCATTTCTTCAAGGAACATTTCTTCAAGGCACTTTCTGTACGTTGAAGCCTCCTCAGAAAGTGAAATTTGCTCCATTTTCAAAATCTGCCAAATTGACTTTCTCAATATGATAAAACCATAGTTTTGCTACCCAAAATCACATCTCGAATAATTGGATACCTTCAATTTTCTAGTCAAGTCTCTAAGTGAAGAGAACCACTTGCTCTTCTCTTTCACTTGTCCCTCTATGGCAAAAGCTGCATTTAAGAGTCCATGAAAAGCTCAAGTAGTTTTCTCGAAATTACAACAATCACAGATAAAATGAAATTTTCCCTACCCAAGGACCCAACATGCATTGACTTGCGCATGAGCTCATTTTGAAGCTCCTGTAGAGATTTCCAGGCCTCCTGGCATTCTTTGCTTTTCAGTTGATTCTCTCTTTTAAGCTCTTCCACTGCCTTCCTTGTCTCCATTAGTTCCTTTTTTTGACTTTTGTAGCTCCTCACTAACTCCTGGAGCTCTCCTTCAAATTCGCAACCGCCATCGTCCTCAACGAATTTAATTAAGAAATTTCCAGTCAGTACCTAGTTTGTCAGTCGAGTTATTTATATAGCTGAATGGATAAAATTCACAAGAGGCGATACCTCAGGTAAGTCAGGTCTTGCCGCTCCATCAGTTTCGGTGCCAGTCGTGGTCACAGTATGGGAGCCCGAATTGGTTTGTACCGCAGGAAGGGGGCCAATCATCTCAAGGTCCTCACTCATTGGCGGTGGAGGAAGCTCGAAGGAGCTTTCAGGAGACGAAACTTGACTAAAAGTTTGACACACTGTCGAAAACCTCACAGCTGGAGTTCTGCTATTTACTTTGGTTTCAGATTCTGGAATGCAGTTTTCCAGTGAAAGCTCAATAGAATGCTCCAGATTCTGTGAGTAGTTGTTCTTATCCAAGAACACAGGAGAATCTCCAAATCCGCTGCTGCTGGGAATATCCGGCGAACCGGCACAGATGACCAGATCAGGCGAGGTCAACGAAAACCCCAACATCGAAGAACCTGCACCAACCCATCAATTAAATCGACTACACTACGACCCCATACAAAATAGTCAGCTTAACCATTCATTGCAGAAATATGCAAGAGTTACTCCTCTTCCTTTCTTAGTCACCTGCACCATGAGCAGCGGCCTTGCCAAATTTTTCTACAGAGCTTGTTTCGACGCTTCGATCTTGCGAACCCACATCTATATCAAGCAAACGTTTAAGCACTCAAAAGGGAGGGAAAGATAACTATCAAACTTTGAGCTGATGGCCACATTCGAAACACCCACTTGTAAAAATGTAGATGAAACTCAGAGGAAAAATATACCGTCATTAGAATCGCAACGCGAATCAAGACCCGCCATTTCGGAAACGCGGTAGCTGGCAGAGGATGAATTCGAAATGCCTAGCCCATTAACAAGCAGATCCCGTGAATAGGAGTGAAGCAAGAATGGCAAGTGTTCCAAAGATCGAGAAGATGGAAATTTAGTTTCGGGGGTTCTTGAAAACTCACTGTGAGAGGAGACGGAATGCTGTTGCTGCTGGCAAGAAACGTCGGTGAGCAAAAGCGGGTCAATCCCATTGATGGTCTTCCATCGGATCAAAGAAAAAGGAAAAAGGAGCGGAGAACCGTTTGAAAATGACGAGCAATCAAAAGGGTGTTCAAGAAACGAAGCTGCTTTTTGGATGGATCTCTTCTTTACTCGAGAGATGGATGATGATGGAGATCAGGAAGAAGGGTAGGAGGCAAGATCTTCCCATTCGGGAAGGCGTTGATCGCGTCACGCGCAAACGATAAAGGGAAGGGGGGGGGGGGGGGTCGTGATTGACCGTTGGGATTTTCTTTTTGAAATTTGAAAGTCCGAAGCGGGTCCAATGATCGGGTGGGCCCTCCTCCTCCCGTCCTCTTTGGCCACGTGGAGGGTTTGTCCACGTGGCTAGAATCTGACCGTCCGACATTTCTTCTTTGACGCTGCTAGCCAATTTGTTTTGCCAAATAACAGCAGGCTTTTCTTACTTGGTAATTTAGTATTTCTAGTTTATAATTTTCACTCGTCTATAAGTTTCGATTAGAGTAACATCCATATTTGTTATTTGGTATGTCAATATTTATAAGCACGATGAGAAAAGTAAAGAGCCGTAAAAATAATGAGCAAAATAAAACTCGAATGAAACAGGTATAAGGAGAAATAACATTTCCTCTTTTCATCAGTTCCTTCTTCCCTGTGTATCTCGAATTCATTGTCATTCAAATAGGGATGGCAATTTGTGCTGCGTCGTATTGTTATATTCATTTCTACCGTTTAATTTAATCATCATAACTATTTCAAAATGACTACAAAATATTTTATCGTTTAGGAATCAGCAAAAATATATCACTCATGTCATTTTCGAGACAAAAATCAATGTTCCAGACCAGGTCGAGTAGAGTTCAGATTTTCATCTCGGAAGCTCCTTCAAGCCCTTTTTATAGCTTTGTTTTTCTCTTCCCTCTAAAACTCCATTTCTATTTTCTTCTAAAGCTTCCCGGAGTTGTACAATGTATTGGGGAGGGAATCGTAATTTCTCATTTTTGTTTAAATGTGTAGTAAAGAGAAATGGTTTAGAGAGAAATAAAGTGAGCAATAAATGGAATAAACTTCGTCTTAGCCAAAGTACAGTTTCGCAAATAAAAATGCTTGCAGGGGTAGTTTCCATTTTCTCCAACTTTTGGGAGAAAACAAAATATTGGCTCGAAGGGAAATTAGTTATGTCCAATTTCCTTCATTTCCTTCCTTTCTTTATTAAACCAAGTCAAAGCTAAGATGTGTTGATTTAAGTATAAGTATGGGGAGACTATTCATGGGAAAATTATTTAAAAAATACTAAACATATTGTATTTGTGCCAATTCAGTTTTAAACCTTTTGATTTGTCTGATTTGAATATAAACATTTTGATAATTTGTCAATTTACTCATTCTGGTCAATTTTGACTAGATATCACTTACGTGGATGCTGGCAAGGCCATGTAGGATGGTTGGTGCTAACGTTGACTATTTTTATAAATTCTAAATTTTTATAATTTTTTCGGATTTTTTTATAATTTTTATTTTCTTTTTTCTCTCTTTCTTTTCCTTTTTTTTCCAAGAAGTCCGGTGAGGGTTGCTGGCTGACCCTTGCGGCCTGGGCGAGGGCTACAATCCTTGCTAAGCTTAGAAGAAAAAACACAAAAAGAAAGAAAGAAAAAGAAATAAGAATAAAATAGAACAAAAATAAAAAAAGATTATAAAAATTTTCCACGTCAACGCAAGCCATGCACATAGGACAGTCGGCATCCATGTTAACGATTTCTAGTCAAAATTGGTCGGAATAACTAAATTGATAAATTATCAAAAAGTTTAACACTTAATTGGTCATGCAAAGGGTTAATAGTCTTGAAAAAAAGTATTCCTTCCTTGGTAACCTCCCTACAACAAGCGAGAACTAGGCACTCTACTTTGTTGAGGCTTTAGCTTTTTTCTATTTTTTTTTTTTGGATAACATATATGAAGTTTTTGGCTTAATTAATCTCTACGAATGTACATAAATTGCTTCAATCATTCGCAGTGGAAAAGACTCTACTTTCAGAATAGGAGCTTCCAAAAGGAAGTTTTGATTATGAGAGCACTGTCTCAATAGTTAGTTTCTAAGTTCTGATTCCAAAGGTTACTTTAATTAGTGGAGCACATTGCAATTCCAACTTCAAATCTACCGCATTCTAATTGAACACTCTGACCATTCAATAAGCATCTTTAAAATTAGTTGATTTTCAAGAAATATGGTTTAAAGAAGTTGGGAATCTTCCTCTAGCCTCTGGCTGAGCCTTCATTGAGTTAGTTGTTCGAGGTGGAAGGCACATCCTTATGGAGGTGAGTATGATTTTACGGTAAAACTTGCAAGAACCGTATCAATGGGAACCTATATGGTTCAAAGTTTTAAGGTATACATAGGTTTCAAATTTCAAAAATTGAAAAACCCATTCCGACGGGTAAGTTCTAGGTAGGTGAACTTGGAATAAGTTTTGTGTTTTTATTGATCTCTGTCTTTGCATGATCATACGGCATTCCATTATGTCCGATAATGAGTATTTTATTCAAAACTATTAATCTGAGCTTTCATTATATGACTGAGATTTTTGTCTTGTTGATGTTTCATATTTTTTGTGTATTTAAATATAAATTGTGATTAGTGGATTATAGCGATAAGTAATGATTCACCGTGATCATTCAATTAAAAATACAGTAGAACCTAAGTAGATCCTACAATAGACCGTGGAACCTGTGACATGGTAAATTTCAGGTTCCAAGGTATACATGATAAGTTCTAGGTTTTAAAAATAAGGAACTTGGAACTGCTCATTCCTACATCTTTCGTCTGCCACCTTCGTCCTGACATTCATATGGTGCGTGACCGCTCGGATTCTTTCGAGCCTGATATTCACACTCCCCCCTAAAATGACCTTGACCTTGTCCACCACTGTCCTCTGATAAGACTAATGAGAGCACAAAAACGAATTGACGAGATCGACCAATTCTTTCGTAAGTCCTTAAGATCTTTGCTTGCTCGTGCTTGATTTAGGGCGTGGGTTGACCTTTATCTAACGACACGTATGTGTTATTTGGTATGTCAATATGTATAAGCACAATGAGAAAAGTAAAGAGTTAAAAAAAAAGAGCAAAATAGAACTCAAATGAAATGGATGTAAGGAAAAATAGCAATTTCCCCTTTCATCTGTTCCTTCTTCCCCATGTATCTCGAATTAACCGTCATTCAAATAAGAATGGCAATTCATGTTGCGTCATATTATTATATTCATTTTTACCATTTAATTTAATCATCAGAATTACTTGAAAATGACTACAAAATGTTTTATTTTTAGGAATCGATAAAAACACATCAATCATGTCAATTCCACTGAGTCGACACCACATAATTCACCGTTATTTGCTGCGAATATTGCAGCGGCTGATTCCACTGACTCGGTGTCGGGCTCTCCATCGCCAACTAAGGAATGCTCTTGTGACCGGATCCTCTCACTACTAAGCCTTTGTTTCTAAATGGAAATATCGAAATTCGTTTTTTTAATCCATAATACAAAAATATCAAAATTCCAGCAAACAAGATTGCGAAATGTTAAGTAGTATGGTGCTTGTACAAACATACGAAGGAAGACATTTGTTTTTGCAGACGAAAGAAGCAACAACCCAAAAAAATTCAATCTTCCTATTCAGAAATCATCATAAAAATGGCCAATCTCGAATATCAATGATAATTCAATCTATCTCCCATCAAGAAAAAGAGCGCATAAGCTAATTTACACATTTTTTTATGCTACCGGCACGTAAGATAACATGCATTGCCCAACAGAATAAATCACTCGCTTTGTTATCCGAAGCAAACAGAAAATGGCAATTCAACTCTACGCTCGAATAAGCCCTAATAAATCATGAAGGTCTAACCAAATAAAAAAACGCATGAAGGATAAGGCACCTCAGCTTCTCTTGGAGACATCGTGACTTCATCATGCGTGTCATCCATGATGTTCAGCATCCTCTTCTCCTCGCCACCATAGAATCCGCCGCCACATGCTGCGGCGGCCAATCCCACTGACTCGGTGTCAGGCTCCCCATCGCTAAATGAGGAGTGCTCTCGTGACCGGAATCGCTAGCCGCCATTCTCTCACTATCAAGTCTTTGTTACTAAATGGAAATACCGAAATTCACTTTTTTAATCCACGATACAAAAATACCGAAATTTCAACAAACAAGACTGCAAAATGTTAAGTATTACGGTGCTTGTACAAACGCATGAAGGAAGACATCTGTTTCTGCACACGAAAGAAGCAACAGCCCAAAAAATCTTCCTACACAAAAATCATCATAGAAATGGCCAACCTTAATTCAATCTATCTTCCTTATCAAGAAAAAGAGCGCAGAAGCCAATTTACAAATGATTGTTCAGTACCAGACCAGCAGATAATGCATTTCAATGTTGAACAGGAATATCAACGTCCGGATCATAGAGAGTTTAGAGAGAGAAGATTTGAAAGAGAATTTACTTATATTGCTCAATTGTTGGATGATACAAATAAAGAGAGAGTACCCCTATTTATATATGAGGCCTCCCCATTATAGCCATTAGATCTCTTATTGATTTAATGGTGGAGATCTAATACTAAGAAATATCTAGAATACATTTCCCATATTACCTCTAGAAATATCTTGATGTGTACATTTTCTATATAAGGTATGTCAATATGTATAAGCACAATGAGATAAGTAAAGAGTTGTAAAAAAAAAGAAAGAGCAAAATAGAACTCAAATGAGATGGATGTAAAGAGAAATAGCATTTTTCCTTTCATCTGTTCCTTCTTCTCATATAGAAATCAATTTTTTTTAAAAAATTATAAATATTATCCACGTCAATGTGAGCCATACCATATAAGATAGTCATCGTCTATGTCAACGATTTCTAATCAAAATTGATCGGAAGGACTAAACTAACAAATTGTTAAAATGTTTAACACTTAATTGGTCATACAAAGGGTTAATAGTCTTGAAAAAAAGTATTCCTTCCATGGCAACCTCCCCACGGTGAGTGAGAACTAGGCACTGTACTTCGTAGAGGCTTTAGCTTTTTATTATTTGTTCGGATAACATATATGAATTTTCTGGCTTAATTAATCTCATGAATGTAAGTAAATCGCTTCAATCATGTGCGTTGGAAATAACGCTACCTAGAGGGTAGGAACTTCCAGAAGGAACTTTTGATTCCAAGGGCATGGTCTCAAAGGTTACTTTCCAAGTTCTGATTCCCAAGGTTACTTTAACAAGTGGACCACCTTGCAATTCGAATATCCAATCTACCACATTCTAATCAAACACTTGACCATTCAATCCACATCGTTATAGTTAGTTGATTTTCAATAGATACAGTTTAAAGAAGTTGGGAATCTTCCTCTAGCCTATGGCTAAGTCTTCATTCAGCTAGTTGTTCAAGGTGGAAGACACATCTTTCCAGAGGAGGTGAGCATGATTTTAGGGTAAAACTTAAAACCGAAAAATTAGATAAGTGGAAACTTGTCTGGTTCCAAGTTTCAGGATATGCATAGTAGATTCCAGATTTTAAAAATTGAGAAACCTATTTTGACGGGTAGGTTTCAAGTTTTGTGTAGGTGAACCTAGAACAAGTTTTTGCGCTATTCTTGATCTATATCTTTGCATAATTTTGCGATAATCTATAGTGTTCGATGGTGAGTATATCATCCGGAACTATCAGTGTAGGCTTCCATCTATAACTAAGATTTTTGAATTGTTAATGTTTTATATTTTTCGTGTGTTTAGATATAAGTTGTGGTCAGTGAATCGTAGTAGCAAGTGATGGTCATTAAATGTGATAATTCACTGTAATCTTTCAATTAATATTACCGGTGGAATTGGGATATACCTTGAAATTGACTTTGGAACTTGCGACATGATAGGTTTTAAGTTTAAAAGTATATAGAGTAAGTTCGAGTTTCCCAAAAAATGAGGAACATATTTTAACAAGTAGATTCCACGTTTCGGGGTGGAATCTGGAACTGTTTACCCTTGCATCCTTTGTAATCTGAAACTGCTTGCCCTTACATATTTTAATCGTCATGAAAATTATCTCACTTTAATCGAGAGAGCGAGTTTGAGTCCTTATTTGAAAATAAGTGGTCATTTCATAGAATATCCATTTTGAACTCCTTTTCGAGAAAATATCCCCACGCCTTTATTTGAAAATTTCCGGGAATTCAACCAAGCTCAGCCCAACCCCAAGCAAATCAAGGTAAAATTACAGGGGCAGTTCGGTAAAAGCACTTGATGCCCGCGGTTTGGGAGTCGGGGAGAAGAGTACGGTCCTGAAAAATAACCGAGCTTTAGCCACATTCAGCTTAAAAACGCCCGCGAGACCCTGAGAGAGAGATAGAGAGAGAGAGAGAGCAGGCGAAGAAGAAGTTGGAAGACGGAGCGGAAGGAGACGAAGGGGGAAGAGGAGGGAGAAGGAGGAGAAGGAATTCGCGGAGGTCGAGGAGGAGATGAAGGACGAGGACATAAGCTCGGGCGGCACCAACAACAACGACGCCTTCGCTCTCGCCAGATCTTCTCCTGCCGCTAGGTAACCTTCCCTTGCCCTCCGCCGAGCGCACCAGCTCGCTCGTTCGGCTTTTTCCCGTTTCTCTTCGCCAATTGATGGGTAGATCAGTTCTTTCGTCCGCTGTATCCGAATGCCGCGCGCCCGCGAGATTTCGATTTCCCTCCCGCGAGAAGTCGCGCCAGTGTGATGCCGAAGTCGCGGCGATTTCTCGCTAGGGTTCCCGCTGCTTCTTGTTCCTCGTCGTAGCATCGAGTGGCATTGGTCGGCTCGGGTGTTCGTGCTTGGTGACTAGAGTGTGAGTGGAGGGATTGGTCTGTATGAGGACTAGAGAGCTCGTGTTTTGGGTTTTGGTGGGTTTGGGACCAAACGAGGGTATGTAATTGTTTGTTGTGTTTTTGCTTGAAACTCTATCCAGCACAACGTCGTGGAATTGGGGAGTGTTGGGTGTTCAGCGGAATGCTTCATTGAAGCCATGCGTGCTTTTTCAGCTAGTAATTCTGCTTCTGTGGTTGTCGGGTTTTTGCCTGCTGCTGACAATCTGACTTTTATCAGTTCCGCCGGGGCGTCATCGCCTGCTATTCTAGCAAATGCTGGCAGTGTGGAGTGGATGGGCCAGACTTCTAAGGCTGGTTCCCAATCTTTTGCTGGTTGGCATCCCCCGAAGGCATCCCTTAGCACAACTGGTGCTGGCTCTGCGCTTGGATCATCACAAGCATCGTGTAGACCTTGGGAGAGAGGGGATCTGCTCAGGCGCCTTGCTACATTTAATCCTTCAAACTGGTTTGGAAAACCCAAGGTTATAATCTGTCAACTTTGAAGTACAGAAGTTTTTGCATATCGCGGTCAAGTCTGCTCTTGTGTTTTCATTTTTTTTTCTTTGCTTGTTATGTGCAACTGCTGGGTGTTGTTTGGGTCACTTTGCTCCCATTAAGGTCATTAACGAGTACCAGTACTAGTAAGGCTATCGTACGCTTTGTATTTTGACATATGCATGGTTTGGAACTGCTTGAATTGCTCAGTTATCAGTTTAGATTGTGTTGTATTTTAAAAACCGAGAAAACAAGAGTGTGTCGCAATTCTTCTGCAGGATGCCAGCTCCTTGGCTTGTGCACGAAGAGGGTGGATTAGCATTGGTTTGGACACTATTGAGTGTGAATCATGTGGTGCAAGCTTGAACTATGATCCATCAGCTTTTGTGGTGCATTCTGGAGGTAACTTTTTTATTGATCTAGCTCATCATTTCTTCATATCGTGGAAATTCTTGTACTTTTTGTGCCCTAGCTACTAAAAAACTGATATCAGATTGTTTGAAAGTGCGAGTTCTTAGTTTTAGGTTTCCTCTTGAATGCTTGGGAGCGTGATATGGATTTTTTAGCAGGATATTGGCTATACATGTTAGCATGATGCTGAATGTGACCTGATTGTCCTTAAAATGATGTAACTAGAGTGAGAAGTGCTTATATTTTGAGGAAGAGGAATGAGCACGATACTTGATAAGTAAAGCCAATATTGTTCTGCTTGATTGGCTTACGCGAGGAGGTCCATGGGATGTGGATTAGAGACTCAAAGCCTTTACCTCTTGATGCAAGACGAGTGATTAAAGTATTTGAGTTGATGTAAGCCAGAAGAGCTTTTTGTATGGAATAAATAATTAGTTGAACCGCTTTATATAAATCCAGATTATGGGCATTCTTCGAGACTGGTCAAATTGGGTCAGCTATGAACTTCACCTTGTCCAACAAACTAAGCCACAACGTAGCAATGTTTTAATGTTTTATGACACCCTAAGTCCCACATTGATTGATAGAGAGATTGTTGGATATTCCTTTTGGGAGCTTCGCCCACTTGAATTTGGTTGGGCCGTTACAGATGATATAGTGAGTTAGACCAGGCCGTAACAAGTTTATTGAGATTTTTTCATGATTGAATTTTTATCTGGGGAGTTGGTCTTCATGAGTACATTAAGCAGGGAGGCGATCGAGGTCTGTCTTTTGAATGTGTGGGGCGGACTAGGCCTTTAAAGATGAGTTTGAGAAACCTTCGCAAAGCAGCTTCGAACTTTGAGCGGAAGTAGCTGGGCAGCTGCTTGGACTTTGGGCTTTCAAAGGCAAGATTTGAGCTCACAGTGGTTTAAAATCGTTGTACAAAACCAAAACTTTCAGTCAAAGAACTAGTAATTCAAAACTACCAAACTCACCCTGGTTTCTAAAGATAGTTGGGACACTTCAGGCTGAGAGTGCTGGATATGTATCACGTGCACAAAGTTGAAATGGCAAAGGAAGTGATAATCCATGGTGAATTGGGCTCTTACTTCAGTGTGCTTTTGGTCTAAACAAGTGGAGAGATATAATCTCTAAAGCATACATATTACAAATAAATTAAGGCGGGCAAGTAAGTTTTGAGTACCATTTAATAAGTACTTATAAGTGATTGTAATTTAGTAATTGGGTTCACTGTTTAGTGAGCATTTAGGAGCGGTCAGTAAGGGACGTCGAGGGAGTGATGACATATGACTGAAAGGCTATCCATCTTGAAGATCTGTTCACTGGGTCATGAAAGGAAATTCTTGCAAAACCAAAGTTGCCAGAAGGCTGAAAACACTGTTGCGGTATGTTTGGTGGACTGGAATCAGCCAGAAACGAAGATGTCATTCCTTCATCTAATCCTTTTCAAGCCTTTGGAGCAAATTTTGTGGGTGGGATCCCAATTCCGATGGAATCCCGATTCTTGTTATGTATGGAATCATTATTCCACCGCCTAGGCACTCGAATATTGAGTCCCTATATGGTCTTCAAACGTGATAATACAAGCATTCATATCTTCCACCTTTAGTCCTTTTTCTACTATTAATTATTTGGTAAGGTTAAAACCTCTCTCTGTGTGCAAAGTTTTCATAGTTTCTCATCTTATCATACATTGAGATGCTCTCTCTCTCTCTCTCTCCTGTGAGTGCACTGAGACGATGATCTAGGTGACACGACCATTATTTTGAGGCATTTGGGAAGAAAAATGAACTCAAAATCGATGGGAAAGAGGCAAGGCTGGCATTTATGGTGTTGGTTGGTGATGAAGTAGAGATGGGAGCGATGGCTAGCTAACTCTTGAATTTATGCAATTATTTTTAAGGTAAAAAAATATAAAGGAAAAAATCCAGTGGGTTTCTATTCCATTCGAAACTCTATTCCCTTCCTTCCTACCGAACATATCCTCAAGGTACTGCAGCAATTGACACCAGGCATGACCGATACTAGCCACTTGGTTTTTTGACAGGTAAAAGAGAAGCCCTTTATTAAACCTTAATGCCTCACCAACGGTATGGAGAGTATATCTGGATGGTCTGGATTTGGCTCTTTTAGTTTGTCTGCTGAGTAGTTAAATTGAAGACTTGGACAAGTATTAAGTGGATATTGTAACCATCACATTAGTCTGCATATTTCCTGGTGTTGTGATCTTCATTCGTCATGTATTCTTCATGAAGCTGGTAGCTCTGGGGAAGACTTTGCTAAGCAGCTTGATGGAGGACATAAAGCATCTTGTCCTTGGAGAGGAAACAGCTGTCCGGAAAGCTTGGTGCAATTCCCTCCTACTCCTCCGTCTGCACTCATTGGTGGTTATAAAGATCGTTGTGATGGCCTCTTGCAGTTTTCAGCCCTACCAGTTGTATCTGCGACAGTTGTCGAGCAGATGCAGCTTTCTCGAGGATCCCAAATTGACCGTTTCCTGGCTCATTCACAGAATTATGTAGCTGGAGAATTGGGCTACAAATCTGAATATGTCGGTGGAATGGAGCCTTCCTTCAAAGACGAGAACATTAGCGCATACTTTCGTGTAAGAAATGCTTGAAGTATTATTGATAGATTTTGTAATTCCTTCTATTTGTTTATAATCATCTAATGCTACTGTTCTGTTCAATAGGCACAGAAGCTTATAAGTCTCTGTGGATGGGAATCAAGATGGCTTCCGGATATTCAAGATTGTGAAGAACATTCTGCTCAGTCAGCTCGTAATGGATACTCCTCTGGTCCTGTCAAAGTCCAGGGCCGTTTAAAAGATCCTTCTCTGAGCAAGAGGGCTTTCTCAACTTCAGCTAATAAAAACTATGGGAACAGTGAAGTGCCTGGCACGGATTTTAAATGTGAGTCGAGGTCACCTTTGCTGGACTGTAGCTTATGTGGTGCCACGGTCAGAATCTGGGACTTTTTGACTGTTTCTCGTCCAGCTCGTGTAATCAACAATGGCATCGATATTCCTGAAACCAACAAGAAAATGACATTGACTCGAGGAGCAAGTGCTGCCAGTGGAATTAGTGGGTGGATTGGAACTGATGGAGCAGAGAAAGAGCGGCTTGATGACCATGATGAGGCTGCAACGACTGGTAAAAGAAAATTAATGGCACACGCAAGTGTAGATCTGAATTTGACGATGGGCGGTGGGTTAACCTCAACGCCAGTGAACAACATGATGATGTCGGAACCATACCAGGATGCTGATATGGGAGGAGATTTAAAAATTGGTCAGCCTTCTGGGAGTGAGGTTGGTGATCGTGCAGCTTCATTTGAATCAAGGGGCCCAGGAACTCGTAAACGAAGTGCAGATGAAGGTGGAAGTACAGTTGACCGGCCACATTTAAGGGTACACCAGGCGGACAGTGTTGAAGGTACTGTTATTGATCGTGATGGTGATGAAGTAAATGACAGCAAGCAGTATTCAGCTGGCCCTTCGAAGCGCATTCGAGAATCTGATGCCTTTGAAACATATCGTTTCTCATATCGCAGAGATTCATCTGAGGCTGGTCCTAGCCATCCGCTGGTTTATGACTTAGAAACAGATGCAAATAGAGGTGATCAATTTGACCAAATGAATGATCATATCATTGCTTTTCCATCGACTAGAGATTCAACTCATGTGTCCTCTGTTATTGCTATGGACATAGAGTGTCATAGTGCTGACAATGATTCACTAGAAAGCGTTGAAAATCATCCAGTTGATGTTGATGATGTCAACTTTCCCTCAGCATCTACATTCATGAATCCGGACTTAAATGACGTATCAGAATTTAACTACAGCAATCAGGCACAGCAGAGTACTTGCTTCCAACCAGCTGTTGCAAGAGTTGAAGGAGAAGCAGGAGTCAGCAGCACAAATGATGGCGAGGAAGTAGTGAACACAGAAACTATGACAGCGCATGCCAGGGATGGGATTAGTTTCGGTATAAGTGGAGGAAGTGTTGGAATGGGTGCCAGCTATGAGGCGGAAATTCATGGTACTGATGCGTCTGTTCACAGGTGTGATAGTGTTGTTGGAGATGCAGAACCAGTGGCTGAAGTTATAGAAAATCAGGGACAGACGGGGGAATTTGCTCCAGATCACGGGCATACAGATAATTTTATTCCTGAAGAAATGGATCGAGAGGACCCTCATGGGGATAGCCAAGATGTGGTGTCCCGCTCAGTGGGAAGGGCAGACAGTGGGTCGAAAATTGTTGGTTCAGCTAAGGCGGAATCTGTTGAAAGTGGGGATAAGACTGCTAGCATGGATATGTTAGCACAAGAAAATATCGCTCATCCATCCCTTTCCTGTAATGCAATCATGTGTTCTGGATATGAAGCATCAAAGGATGAAGTAATGCAAGGAGGCCAGTCTTCTCCTGCAAATGATGGTGCTTACCTTGAGTCTGCTTTTGTGGCAGGAAATGGTATGGGTTTAGATTTATGGACATGGAATTCCTGCCTATTGGGTACTACAGTTTTACTTTGTTGACTGGGAACAGCTGTGAAGTTAGTGCAACAAAATTATCTTGTTTCAACTGTTTGTCAAAGCATTTGAGAATGCTTTGACAGACATGACAGTCCAAGTTATCCATGTCCTTTTTGCTTTTCATTTCACACTTAATGTGTTCGCCTCCAATATAGCTCTTGCCTCTTAAGCGGTAAATTTTTTATAGGCCCATTCATACTTGCATATAGTCCTAATTTATGCATGCATCTAAATTTGCCTGTACGACGGCCAATCATAGTTAGCCACGTAGGGAGCAGGCAGGGTTGGAGGCAGATTTTTTTCTCTTGTAATTCAACATTTCCCGTTTGGCTTATCATTTCCTTTTCTGCTCTTTGGGTTTCAGGGGTACCTGTTGCAGAGAGTAATTATGAAGGCAGTGTTGAATTTGATCCAATTAAGCATCATAATACTTTCTGCCCATGGGTAAATGGAAACGTTGCTGCCGCTGGAAGCACAAGTGAGGGTTCCAGTTCTTCTGCAATTGCTACAGCTCTTTGTGGTTGGCAGCTGACCCTAGATGCACTTGATGCATTCCAATCGCTTGGCCAAGTCCCAATCCAAACTGTGGAGTCTGAGTCAGCTGCATCTCGGCACAAGGTTGATTGGATTTGTATTATTTTTACTCATGTAGCTGCTTGCGTCTTTTTTTTTGCCTCTTCTGGTTCTGGAATTTTCTGATACTTTAGGGCTATCCTATTGATTTAGTTTAATGGGTAAAGGGGTATGTATTGAAGTGCTTTAGTTAGTGGTAGATAGCGCACGGAATTTCCAGATAATGGTGACATTGGTGATCAATTGTAGGTCTTTGCTGCACGTTTGGTTACAATAGTAATGGTTAAGCTTGTAATTATATTAACTCTTACACTTTCGGGCTAATGTAATGGAATAGCTATTACTTTGTTTAGCTTGGAGCTGTAATAAAATGAATCGAGATTAAATGTCCAAAATGCCTTTATGCCCTAATACATTAAATATTTTGTAATTATAAGTAATATAGTAATTGACGAGATAACTTATTTTTTATTATTATAAATAAACGATAGTGTTAAATGATGATTAGTTATATTATAATGTATAATACTATGTTAAGTGATTAATAATCATGTGGATTTTTATATGACATGTAATTATTATATCATGCACAATGTTTGAAATGTTGTCTTACCAAAAATTTCGTGAAATTTGTATAATCATACCCAATAATCAATTAACTAATAAGAAATTATCCTCATTGTTTGACGAGTAATATTATGTCAATCATATATTATAATATATATTCATATAAGCAAAAAGGCTTTTTTTTTCATTTAATACATTATTCGTAATTTGATTATCTGTAAATATCTCAATATATTATCAGAGTATTGTATTAGTATTTGAATAACAATTACCATTAACATTAACAAATACTATAATTAGATTACTTGTGCAGGTGATGATTGTAATTAATATTAACTGACTATTGGTCTAGTGTGTAAGGAAAAAGGAAGGGGCACTTTGGGAACAGCTTGGAAGTTGTGATAGCCATTCCATGAACTTAGCTAGGAGGGCCATATTATAACTATTAATAAGCATTATAAAAGTACATGCGGGATGATAGCTGTTATTGCTACCAAACAAGTTGATCTTTCAGGATCAGGAATGTTAGTTTATCGTGTAATTTTCTCTCTTTCTGATTGCCAAGTCATCTTTTTTTAATCTGGTGATCTTGTATTACATGTTTGCAGGATGAGCACCTAACTCCCAGTCGAACTCTCTTGGCTTGCCACTCCTTCAGCAAAAGTCGTGGGCCCCACTAAAGATCTGGTAGTGCAGGTAACACTTTATACAGTCGACAGTCTCTGCACTTTCAATGTAAACTAAATGTGGTCTTGTCAAATTTATTGTACTTTGACTATCCAAAGTCACCTTTTCTTTATCACATGGTTTTCTAACAGAAACGGTTACAATACCCAGTTCATACTGCCAGTTCGGATCTGCCTTCTTTTGCCATCTAGCATATACTGGATCTCAATTAATCTGAAAAGATTGCCCTATGTGATGGTTTTTACGGGGTCTCCCTGTTTATTATCTCTCTTTATTGTTCTCATCTTTTGATGGCTATCTATACGCCTCATTTCCTGTTATCCAGAATACAGACTTTCTAATTTAGTCTTTTAGTGTTTGTAACTTCCTTATGTATGTTCACTTCTATTTTCTTTCCCTGTGAATAATGGTCATGTTTTCTTCAAATAGCAATTGAAACAGCACTATACTAATCTTATAGTGATTTTAGGTCCAACAGTTGATGATCTTCAGTGAACACAACTTTACCATTTAATGAGTCTAGACATGGAGATTCTGATTGCTTGATACTAAAATATGTGTAAGCTTTTCTTTTGAATCATGTTTTTCATACAGAGGATTAAGCCTGGGAAATGCCAATATATCTGTTGGCCTTCTTTAGAAGCTTTATAAATAATGCCACGTGATTTGTGGCGATTTCAGGAAGGCACAGCAAATTACTCTTTACTGATTTTGTCATTAGAACAAGCCTTGTTTCTGCTCTTAAGAGTATCAGTGCATATGAGGATTTTGTGTGGAGTACTGATTCTGCATTTGACAGTCTTAAGGAATCACTTAGTTGCAGGGAATTGGCTGGAACGAAGACTTGATTCCAGCTTCGATTCCCTTTTTTGCATTTAGCGCAATTTTCTTTAGGTGGCCCTCTCTGGTTGAAGGAATATTTCCTCCTCTATGATAACAAATATTAATTGCATTGCAGCACAAAAAACCAAGAATTTGCTCAAAAGGGGTACTTTCATTTTTCTTGCTTAATACTTGTGAAATACAAATTAACATTCTCACATATTTACTGAGACAAGACGAGAAATTGATATTCTGAGGATTGGAATACTAATCTCATTTCATTCTCTTCCATCAACCGACTTGTTCCATCCCAACCTCATTCCACTTTATCATTTTAAACCTCTAAGTTACTCTCTTCAATGGTGATCACTGATGGGTAGAGTCCTGAGAACTTTCAATTAATTGATGCAGTAGGTTGTAGTAATTGACCTCTTTGTCACTCTCTCTGTAAATAATCATTTATAAAAATAAAAAAAGGTTGTGAGACCACTACCGACTGATGCATGAACTTAAGTTGTTTGTGGGACATGGATTAACATTTAAATACTCTAGCACTTCCTCTCGCACATAGGCTGATCTTTGGTTAATTGAAGTATGGGAATTAATTATACTTAGGGAGACCTTTGAGGGGTTTCGAAAGGTTTGAACTCAAGATTTCCTGCTATGATACCACCTAGAAACTTTGGGATCACTACCTAATGCTCTAAAAGCGCACGTTGTCAGGAATCATCTATTACTTGAATACTTTAACATAGGGGAAAAACTTGTCGCGATAATGTCAGTGTGCAGCATATCCTGAGATAGGAATTTTAATTTTGCACTCCCTTGCTGAACTCTTTTTCATCAGACAAAGTTTGATGCGGTTGTCATCTCTCCATAATTTGGACCATTTATGTGTTGTCATATCTATTTGTTGGCTTTATTTCTCTCCCCACATGCAGAGATCATTGCTTGAACTATCGAAGTTTTATAGGTAGTGCTACTGGCATGGAGTTGCAAGCAAAGCTGCAGAGAGGGCTGATTGTCTACCTTGGAAGGTTTATCTATATTAATAATCCATCGATGCAAAATGAACAAGATTTTGAAGAATAACAGTGCATCTTTTGCGAAGACTGATTTAAGCATTTCTATTTTTGGGGCAGCAAATATTATTTATTTGGATGCATTTCAACTGCGGACTATTGTAATCTAGATTTAAGAAGTTGAGACTCTGTTCATTGCTCCTCTTTTTTATCCTTCCATGGTCCGACACTGTTGTTTGATTAGCCTTTCTTATGAGTTAGGTCTAGTTGCTTCCGGACGACAGAGTACAGACCGATGCTCGTGAAATCTGTTGTCACAGTATTTTTGCTACCGGGAGAAATATATACATATAGTTACCGATCGATTAAGTTCGTGCTCGAAGCCTGAATTCATTCTCTATTGTTTTTAAAATTGAATGGTGGAGAGCCTCTATCACTGTGATTGGTGCTCCATTCCGTTCTGAGTAGATGTCTATTTCAAGAGATTTGGCATGCACTGATCTTTAACAAGATTCTTGCTCGGTCCATCAATCCAATGATGTCCTTGATTACCGGGGATGCAGTCATGCATTAATGCTATTACATAGTTGTTCTCGGAATTCTTTCTAATAAGATCTTCTCTTCTTCAATTCTTAATGTGGATTAACCTCAGACCCTCAGACCTAGCATCCGAGCCGTATGGTTGTAGACGGAAAAGTGGGAACCTTGTAAGAGCGAATTTATGATTTATTCGTATGCTCGTGTCGCTTTTGAGTGGGGAAATCAGCTCGTGAGATGTAAGTTCTTCTCCATCAAGACACGGTTATTTAGCAGAAAAGGGGAAAAAGAGGAGGAACATGGACTTGTCTTAATTGGATTCCAAATGCCACATTGAGACGCTATAGCGTGACATACTAGCTTTGTTGCTTTGTTTATTAAGCAGCTGCCAAGAAACCCAACCCCTCAACGAGGAACTCACATACACAGAATGTTCTACTTTCACCCTTGGAAGGCTGGGATTTCAATGCCCTTGCTGGTGCAAGCAACCGGGGCATCAAATCTGCTGAAGAGCCTGTACGAAGACATGAGCGAAAGCACCGCATAACAAGCAACTGCTGCCAAGGTGATGGCCACAGATGCCGTCGCCTTGTGGCAGAACCCTCCGAACGATCCGCACGCGGAGCTCCACGTGATTGCCGCATCCCCCTTGTACGCCAGGTACAGTACCTCCGTCGACACGGCTCCCGCAGCCAGTATTGTGTAAGTGAGGACCTATATTTCAAACTTCGTTAGATACAGTACAATTTCTTTTTTGTTAGCAAAAAATGGAGAAAACAGTTTTTGCACATACATGGAAAGAGAATCTAGGAGATCGAATCATCATTTCGGACATCGAATGTTAGTGTTATGTACTTGACAGAAGATTTTCTTTGTTGCATCATACATAAAGATTACCCACCTATGAGCTCTCGTGAAATTCTTCAATACATGTTATGGTGAGGTTGAAAATTGCTTTGGTTTTTGATTGTTGTTATGGAGTTATGATTCGGAGACACGAATGAAATACCTGGTCAAGGAGGAAGAATGTCCAAGCTCTGGACATGGTTGGAGGGCGAGGCATGGCCACTATAACAGCTGAGAGAAGCGAATACCCCGCACAGATGCCATTCACATGCACCAAGTATCTACAACACGACACGACACCACACCTCCATCAAACACCAATTCTTCAATATCAACACAAGAACTCGCACTACAAACAAGTTGCTTTCAGAAAGTTCCACAAATGCTGGTGGTGCTTGACTCTACGTTTACTACTTCCAATATCAGTCACGGTAACAATCTCTTTACCCTTCCTTGAAGAAGTCGGAAAGTTGACCCTTTTCATCCCAAGCTTTGCATGGGCTGACCGTAAAAACGTGGAGAACAAAATCTATGGCATACCAGGTACCCACTGTTTTTGCCCTCGTGACCCTAAACAGAAGAAGAGCATATGGAAGGGATAAAGGAAAATCTCTCCTTTGCTCGTTCAAATGGCAATCCATGCATGTCATGCGCAAGAATTATCAAACAGAAAAAAGCAAGAACGCAAGTCCCGTACTACATGTACAAACCAAAAATGCTTAGTGAGCTAGCTAAGGATGTACTCCATACAGATTACAACGGAAATGAGACCGGTTTGATTTCATCCCACGAGTCCGAAATCTATCTGAGGCGTGAGTGAGGTGGGTGTGAAAAGAAAAGGGGGACCTGAAAGCGCCAAGGTCGGAGTAGGAGAGGGAGCCGTAGTCGTTGGACTCGGAATTCCGGAGCATCACCACCAGAGCCGCCAGGCACAGACCCATCGGCACCACCCTCATCAACGTCTCCGCCGTTCGCACCCTCTCGTTCCCTTCTCCATTCTCTCCTCCATTCTTGCTGTTGCTCTCCTTCTTCATCATCATCATACTCTCTCTCCCTCCCTCTCTCTCGCGTCCCCTCTCCCACTCTTAATAAAGTCGTTTGATGAAGTGTCGCGGGGACATTAAATGGCTGTCAGACAGGTTGGTGGGCGGGTGGTATCGCATTGAATGTCAAATTTAGGGCTCGCCATTACGCATTTCCAAGTGCATGGGTAGATCTGTCAAAAAGGTAAGTCGAATCGAGTTTGGGTCGAATCATAAATGGTCCGAATCAAGTTGACCCATTAATCCGTTTATGACCTATTTATGCGCAATGTGATTTTCTTGATTCATATCCATATCCGATCCAATCCATACCCAATTCATACCCGATTAGATCCATATTATTAAAACACTTCTATATTTAATTAAATATAAGAAAATTCATACTCAAGCTGAAATGAGAGTGCGAAACGAGTGAGTGCAAGATTGAGTGAGGGCTAGAGAAATGCGTTGAGTTTAAATCAGTTGTAAACTCATTGATGACCCATTTAACATCAATATAAGACTTTTATCCATTTATGACCCATTTACTAAATATAACTAATATATTTATGACCTATTTATTAATATATAGATTAAGAAATAGGTTTATGATCTATTTTGACAGTTCTATGCATGGGTAATCTCTCCCTTCTCTCTCTGTGTCCAGTACTTCGCTACGTGGGCTTCGGACAGAGGTAAGGGGACGTTATCTTCTTCTCGTTTTTCCCGAGTAAGTTTCTGAGGATGTCTTGGTCCATTTCTGCACCTGAATGAGTACGTGCTACTTGGTCATTTGTAACGGTTTATTTGAAATACTTGCAATACGAGAGCAATGGGCTCATTGGAGATAACAAGTGCTCTTGAATCACTCGTTAATAACAAAGTAAATTCTCTGACAGAAAAAATGACCCAGATGATAGCCATTAGTCGAAGTCAAGGCATGGGTCCCGTGTAGATGGGGTTGAAATTGTGATTCGTGGATAATTAGGTGACGGAAACAGAGAACTTCACAGAGGGCTTCGATTTCGAAACCTCCCCAAACCCAACAGACCTCATGGGCCCGAACTCGCAAACAGAGTTGGTCGCTCGCTCGCTCGCTCGTGTACCAAGCGACCGGATGAATCATTGGATACCAAGCATAACTGAAGCCAGCAATTTAACCCTTCGAATTGAGCCCCTGGAAAAGTGTTTGGAAAGGAACTGCATGCCTCGCGATCCCTGTGCACTGCTTCGACAGGGCAGCTGCACCCGAGAAACACTCAATGCGATGCAAGCGCCTTCCTGTTAGACCTTAGCAAAAAGAACAATCTGATGTGACCGATTGAGACACAAAGACAACGGCAGAATTCTCCATCGAATCAATTCAATCGGGTAAATTTACACGGGCGAAGCCTCTATGTCGCTTAGCACAGAGCAAATGTTGTACGAAGCAGCATGAACAATTTACACAAGCCAACATACCTCAATAATCTGGGGAAAAATTTCGCAAGAATCTACTTTACAAACCAAATTGTAAACAGGACAACACAGAGACGAGATCAAAGGCTCTGGTCATTTGCCGCCAAGGTGGTCATGGTACCAGAAGTTGAGGCACCCGATGACAAGGTAGAATTCTCTCGATTATCTGAGCTGGAGGTCAAGTTATAGGAAGTGCTCTTCGATTTTGGAGGACCACGCACTTTCAGGTCCATAAAATCAGAGATCATTGCAGGCTTTCTAATTTTTTTTTCATCAATACCTATCTCGCCGGTAAGCATCTTAACTATAGTTGACATGGATGGCCGGCGCTTGGGATTGTCTTGGGTGCAGAGGAGTCCGATCTTTAGGAATCTACAAGCCTCCTCAGCATCAAAATGGCCATTCAAAGATGTATCCACCAATCCAACCAGCTCCTTCCGTTCATGGAGATCCCACGTCTGAAATAACAAATTTTCACAATAAGCACTCTTTTATCCAATCAAGTAACTAGAGCAATATCTGTCTATACAAAAGACCAGTCACAGCATCACTCTAGCACTAGAACATCCTACGAAACAGGAAGAGATACGAGGGGGGAAAAAAGAACCCGTGGGTCATTGACCACATCAACGATGAGAAACGTGCAGCCTCAGGAAGACTGAGGCTGGAGCACATTTGAAAGTTAGTCCTATGGACACCTTTATGTTTCAGTGATTGTCTGGAAGTACCTGTAGTGACCAAAAAGCTGGGGACATAAGTGTTTCTTGAAAGCTCTTCTAAATGTCCGATGAGAATGCACATACCATCATTTTGACGAATTCCAGTTAGAATGGTTGAATAATTTTCTTCCTAGTTTTTGGTTGGAAACTTCAACCATTTTGGAACATGCTATCTGAAATCCTTCAAAATGCGCATAGAATGGTTAAAAACTTCTCTTCCCAACTTTTGGTTAAAACCGTCAACCATATCGAATCGTGCTAACCGAAATCCTTCAAAATGATGGTAGACCACATTCTCATCAGATATTGGAAAGAGCTTTTCCCTACACTGCTGAGGAACCTATCATCTACTTAAAACTATTTAAAAGCCAACTACTCAGGGACACGAGCAACTTGATACAAAGCAAATTCAGGGTTATCTTAGAAAGGAGACTAAAATGACTCCAAAGAGACAACACTCAAAGAGTACATACTCTTTCAAGGAGATACTGCTCTTCAGGGGGGAGTCTTGTATTTGTATTGCACCTTCCACAAACTATCTCCACAAGAAGGACTCCAAAACTGTAAATATCTGCTTTAATGGTCAAACGCCCCCCAATCGCGTATTCTGGTGCCAAATAACCTCTGCAGGACGGGAAAGAAAATATCAATATGCTTCCAAAGTGTGGAAGGGTGAGCCAAATGGAGGTTACAACATTCTCCTAAGTGAGAACAAATGTAGAAGGCTGCCTACAAGGACAATGCACCCTTAGTTAACTTTTCAGTTCGTGATTGGCTTAATTTAAGCTGGGGTACTGTTAATGAAGTGCTCCAAGCTTGTTAAGCATACTAAACAAGGCTATTTCTCTCTTCAAAGCATTGATGCAATGACACAAGACAGTCGGTGCATTGGACTTAACATAATCCATTTAGATTCTGGCCATACCAAGATAAAACCTATGAGTTACTTACACAAGTCTTCTCTATCTGGCCGGGGTGCTGGCAGGAGACTTTCATCCACCTATTAGTCCTGCACATAGGTTCTTGCTAGCTAGGTCAATTATCGTAATCATTCCTCAACTCATCAGTCCATTAGAATCCCCAGTTGCTTAGCCCGACAAAGAAAGGCATGGGGGTCTTAAACTGCGTAGTGACGTAAAGTATTTCTTTAAAAGTATGACTAATAATCTTGTCAACCTAAATTGCGTCACGCTCATAATAGATTCAAACAGAGTTAAAGGCAGTATATGCGACATTAAAGTGCAGCGCCAGAATCGCATGTCAAGGAGTGCAAATGGACAAAATAAATAGATCTGAATGATGTAATTGAAAACCCAAAGAAGGAAGGAACTCACAATGTACCAGCGACGCGCGTACTAACATGTGTAGCGTTGTCCGGAATAAGCTTTGCAAGCCCAAAATCTGAAATTTTGGGTGTCAAATCTCTGTCGAGGAGAATGTTGCTAGCTTTGATATCTCTATGAACAATTGGCGGCCGTACTTCCTCGTGGAGGAAAGCAAGGCCCCGTCCAACCCCAATGCAAATGCGATATCTTGTTCGCCAACTAAACTGGATGTTGCTGCGATTTCCACCTAAAGCGAGAAGGTTTTTAGCGCAAGTAGCATTTGACTAAACTGACCATCTAGACATGAGGAGATATGGAACACAAAAAAGTGTGGCGGTAGTTGCACAATGAAAGGCTAACTGAGAACCAGAAAAAAAAAAAAAAAAAAAAAAAAAGGGACGGCGCATTTTTGTAATAAAGTACGACTATACCGACTCCAATACAAAACCTGGTGAATTTTACCTAAAAGAGTTTGAGCAAGGCTGTTGTTTTCTAGATAGTTGTAAACCAAAATCCTTTCATTATTTTGTACGCAGCATCCATAAAGCTTGACTAAGTTTTCGTGCTCAATCTCAGATATCACATTAATCTCTGTCAAGAACTCTCTCACTCCTTGTCTTGATTCAGCGGAGAGGACCTTTAGTGCAGCAATCTTCCCACCTTTAAGTTGCCCCTGACCAACCAAGAAATTGCCAGATGAAACAACTAGAATCATAAATCAAAAGGCTCTAATAGAGCGAGGCCCAAAATGTCTACAGTAAAGTGACGATTATGGAGTATTTACCTTATAAACTGAGCCGAAACCTCCCTCTCCGATTTTACACGCTTCACTAAAATCATCCGTCGCCGCTTTCAACTCCTTGTAGTTGAAGAGTGTGACATTGTGAATATTTGAAATTTCTGTCCAATTTTGGCACACGATTAGACGCTTTCATTAGGCACAACCTCTCGAATGAATCTCGATTATCACACATGATGAATTCAAGCTTCTGGCCGAAAATTCCTACACGAAAGGAGCCCACTTGGTTACCTTCATCGACTTCATAAGCATCTCCGGCATGCGTATCCACCTTATCACGGCACAGGAACGAAAAGCAACTCATGACTACGTTAGGCACGGCGGTTATGAGCCTCGTCGGCAAGCTCGGCTCTTGATGAACGCTTCGAAAGGACTCGCTTGAGTACCTGCCCAAAAAGACAAATTGGCAATGTTATTCCCGACATGCACCAGCAAATGGAATACGAGCAAAACAAGATAGATTTTCTCGTGCAATTGTTTCCTATAGCAGATGCCGGGCAAGGCAACAGACGAGACGACTACAAGAAGCTACATAGCGGAAAGGGTCATCGGCGAGCGCGGAGAATTCCCGTTTCCGGCCACGATCACGCGGCCGGGGAGTGGGGCGACTAAAATCCAGCCGCATACCCAGATTTCGAGCCAGAGAATGCTCGTCCACGAGAACAAGCAAATGTCTCGCAGCTCGCTCGCACCCAGAATCTATCCACGGCCCATCGAATTGAAAGGCCTTGGTCAACGCGAGGGAACTGAGAAGAGACGGGGAGACAGACGAACTTTACCTCGAGCGAAACGATGATGGCGGGCAGGTCGCAGACACTCTCTCGCCGACGGGAAGAGGGAGAGAGAGAGGGAGGGAGGTGAGATAGGAGAGAGGCGTGCGGAGGTCGAGCGAGTTCAAGATGCGCACGGCAACGACGGAAGGCGCGGGCTGTAGTCCGCGCAGTCCAGCCGAGTCCACGGGGGCGACGCGTGTACTTCCGTCCTTCGTCTCTCCTCCTCCTCCTCCTTTCAATTCGGCCGACGAGTAAAAATGGCCCCGCGAATTGATCCCATGAAAGCTGCTTTGCATGGACCCGATCATACTTGTATAATTATGACCATATTACATTTCCCCAGCCGCTTTCTTTAGCCAACGGAAATACCGAAACCATCCCTCCAAGAGCAATCATGTCGTAAATGGCCCCCGCTCTTTGACCCCACAAGTAATATAATTCCTGAATTTTTAATTTATTTAATATAATTTTTAGGCTTTCGGTATATATTCAATTTAGTTTTCGAACTGTATAAAAATATTTAATATTATCCTTCTATGAATTCAAGTTCGGGGACATATAGCCTCGAGATTAAATTGAACATGCGCTAAAATTTGAGGAACCACATTAAAACGGTGCATATTGATTTAAAGTTCAGAATCCACATTGATTAAATAAAAGTTCGAGAATCACGTTTCACATTGAGTTAAAATTCAGAAACCATTTGTATCATTTTCCCTAATTATAAAGAGTGGAAAGAGCTCACCGTCTTTCTATTAAGTCGCGAGTTTCGAGCATAATATGCTCGTGAGTCGAGCCCCATGTGAAAGCTCGCTTTTTCATGCTAAGAGTGCTTTAGATTGTAGTGATGGGATTCCCATCCTCAGAATCTTGACCCTCAAAACTCCTCTAAGGATCGACATTCTTGAAAGTCAAATGTTTCACGCGTTTGTTCCGATAAGAGTTGCCATGGCGAATCGTTCCTCTCCGTCCACTTAAAAACTTAATAAAAGGAGGAGTCATTTGAGGTGGAGCAATTCTCGAGATCGGGGGATATTTCGATACACGGTTATAAAAAGATTTGAATCTACGAGTAAAAGAGTTGTTTTTGTTTTTTCTGATAATCCAAGAGCTCGAACACAGAGGCCAAGTTGCTCGAAAGCTTATCGAATACTTTGCACACCCCCCCCCCCATTAACCAATTAAGGCTAGGGCTTGTGCATGCACCCGTGATTCATAATAAATTACATGCAATAGATGTGATTTGAACATATTTACTCTAGAGGCCTAATACCCAAAAAAACTTCAAATTTTAGCCTTTGTTCCAATTATATCCTAAAATTTTTTTTGTCTCGTAAAAAATCCCAAACTTTTACTTTTGTTGCAAATCTACCGGCCTGATACCCAAAAAAACCACAAACTTTAGCTTTTGTCCCAATTATATCCTAAACTTTTTTTTGTCTCGTAAAAAACCCCAAACTTTTACTTTTGTCGCGAATCTACTGGCCTGATACTAAAAAAAAACCACAAACTCTAGCTTTTATCCCAATTATATCCTAAACTTTTTTTTGTCTCATTAAAAACCCCAAACTATTACTTTTGTCCCAAATCTATCACCGTTAACTTTTCCGTCCAATATTACCATTAATAATTATTTTAATATTATTTTTATTTTTTCGATTTTTTATTTTTTTATTTTTTCTTTTCTTTTCTTTTTTGTTTCCTTCTTTTTTTTCCCTTCACCTTCAACCTCTAGCCGGTCGTCGGTCCGGTGACCGGCCAAAGGAGGGGGCCAGCGAGGCTCGACCTCGCCAGTGTTGGGCGAGGTCAGCCTCGCCTGCCCCTGGCGAGGTATGTCCTCACCGTGGATGGCGAGGCAGACCTCGCCCAACATCGGCGAGGTCAAGCCTCGCCGGCTAGAGGTTGAAGGTGAAGGGAAAAAAAAAAGAAAAGGAAAGGAAAAAGAAAAGAAAATAAAAAATAAAAAAATTTGAAAAAATAATACTAAAATAATTATTAACGGTAATATTAGACGGAAAAGTTAATGGTGGTAGATTTAGGACAAAAAGTAAAAGTTTGAGTTTTTTATGAGACAAAAAAAAGTTTAGGATATAATTGGGATAAAGACTAAAGTTTGGGGTTTTTTTTTGTATTAAGCCGGTAGATTTGGAATAAAAATAAAAGTTTGAAGTTTTTTATGAGATAAAAAAAAGTTTAGGATATAATTGGGACAAAGGTTAAAGTTTGGAGTTTTTTTGAATATTAGGCCTTACTCTAGAGGTAAAAGATGAAGGACGAAAAGAAATTTTTTTTTTATCTATCTTATTTTTAACTCTCTTCGTTCTCTAACTTTAGCTCTACTTCTTTCAGATCATGGAAATCGAATCTCTCATTTGTGATATTAGTATCTTCACCCTCCAATCTTTTTATTAGCAGCGTGGCCTGCTTGTTAGCAAGAGTGAAAAGGAGTTAACTGTCGCAATTTGATGTGCGTGTTGCCGAGGACTCGGCGTCGAGTGTTCATGGGATCTGTCGAATTAGACGCATGGTTTAGGATCAGCCACGTGTGCTCGTTGCTGTGGAGGACTCGGTCAATTTCCGTATAATCCGGCGCTTACGTGACGATTACCGTCCCTTCGACTTCTGCATGGGAACACGGAGTCCTCTCCGTTTTTGCTTGCCGTTTGACCTGACCAAACCAAAGCTTTGAGCGAGGACTTTTCGTCCTCGTGTCTTTGTCGGCCTTTCAAGCCTTTTTCGTCTCCCTCGGGGCCATTGTTGTAAAAGTGTCACACCCATCCCGTCAAAGCGGTACAACCATAGCCTTCAAACTAGGGCCAAAACATCCCCCAAAAGCCACCAATTATATTAACTGTGACATATTTATCTTAAATTTTTACATATCATATTTATCCTCTTTCAAAATTTCATCAATAGAAACTATTAAACATTTGCCTACATGAACGTTAGAAAGCAAACAGCGTTTATATGACATCTACATGGCCTAAATGAAATAAAAACTACGTTATTTTGGCTGAAAAATCATCTGATGGTAAATGTATCATATAGATATAAGTTTGGGATTTTTTTTATGTAACGAGAAAAAATTTAGCGTAAATATATTACGATAGACATAATTTGAGATTTTTAACGTCACAAAAAAAAAATTCAGGATAAATGTGCCGTAACGAACATTTAAGGTTTACCAAGCTCTCGACCCTAAAAGTTGTCTCTAAAGTCGAGATTCCCGGAAGAATGAATCCGTCGTTATTGTAACATCGTGATAGTGTGATGACGCTCTTTCACACTAAAATTAACTCGAAAGCCTATTATATCTTGAAATCGCAATCTCGTATCAACTGGAAAGATGACGGATGTCTCCGCTATCGAGCTATTACGCCCAAGAGTGGGCATGTCTAAGATGATTAAAGCACGATAGTTGCAAAATTACACATGTTTACAACTAGACCTGTCAATATGAGTCATAAATTCATTTCTTAACTCATATTTAATGGGTTCGGTTGTCGTGTGGTTTAATTATATTCGTTAAATGGGATAAATGGGTTTAGAATAATGAAGCTCAAAATAATATGGATGTTAGATGGGTTCACAACTTATTTACATCCAATTTATTTCCATGACTCTCTCTTCACTATCTTGCTCTCATTTGGTCTCGCGCTCGCGCTCGCTCACTATTTGCTCTGACCTCAATTTGGATATGCACTTTTCTATGTTATGTTAAATATATAAGTATTTTAGAAATACGGATCAAGTCGAATCTGGTTTGGACTGGGTTGAGTTAGGTACGCGCCACTAGATTTGTGTTGCGAGAAAATAAGTTAATTTGGATCCGATTCAAATCCGACCCGACTCACCTGTTTAACGGGTTTATTTGCAACATAGAAGCACAAAACATCCCTTCATGAGCGCGGCGCAAGCGCGACGTCATCAAATTGCGAGAAGATTCTGAACTGAGAATGCGATCCATACGCCGCACAACTTGATGATCGGGGTCAACAAGAGGTCGACTTGTATACGGATTGCGTACGCCCCCATGCCATGCCCGCTTCTCAAGTGGAGTCAGACATCTGAACGCGAAACTTGTGCTCCGCAAGAATTTCCCCCCCCCCCCGTAGAAAGAGAATCGGTCTAAGGTTAGACTTCCCAATAGATCATCCATCATCCGTATGAAAATGATTTACACGAATTCTCAAAGTCAAATTCCAGATGTGGCTGCTTGAATCGTCTCTCGGATGATTCCAACCCCGTCCGCCAAGAAGGGAGGGGACGATGGAGAAAGAAAGAACGCGGAAACGGGATAAAAGAGGGGCCCGTCTTTCATCGCCAGGATCATCCAATCCATACGTGTTCATACCTTACACCTAACATTGGAAAATCGATTGATTATTAACCCGTTCGATATCAATTCGGATGCCATGTGTGAAAGGGTATCGGGATAGCTTAAATGTCATGCATTCACGATCGTCGCGTGTCGCATCAATCTCGCAAAGCATGGACCAATAATTTTGTCCTTTGAGCTTGATGTTACTCGTTGCGAATTAATAGGGAGCGAGGAAACGATATCGTTATGTAATGGGTGGCGTGCGGCTAAGGCCGGGCGACCCCAATAAATTGATATTCATTCGAGCATCCTTCTAGGCATGGGAACAGACGGCTTAATCTATGGAAAAAAATCGGTCAATTTGCGCCGACTTCGTAATTTAGCAGCCCCCAGGTGAGGAAACGGTTCGACTGAACTTCCATCACGTGTGAAGGTAAATGTTGCGACGTCCATGTAAGCATTTTGATGCGACGGTGTCGAGCGATACACATAAAAGGTCCATATGCCACGCATCTCAATTGCTGCGTAAATTAGCGCGATAAATTAGCATGGGGGTTTCGACCAAAAAAAAAAATTAGCATGGGGGTTATACCGTTCGGGACAGAGGATCTTCATCTGTCTTTAGCCACGGGTCGTCTGAAGGGTGATGGGATTCGAGGTCGGCAAAACCCGATTGGCCCTTGCAGGTGTTTTTGTATGCTGACGTTACCCCGTGAAGTGACTCAGAGCTTAATTGCCCTTACGTATTTTCTTATTTGAAACTTACTATTCCGTGGTTCTTTGGAACCAAGCTCATTCTTTCTTTTCAAACCAAGCAAAATTCACAAGAAGGAAAAGAACCTTTTTAAAAAAAATTATCCAAAAAATCATAAACATATTACACGGAGGTCAATTCAATTTCAGACTATTTTAATTTACCCAATATAATCCTAAGCATTTTGACGATTCGTTAATATAGTATGTCATGTCAAGTTTGGCCATAAATCGTTGACATGAATGCTGTGCCTTCTACATGCTATGACAGTATTTACAATTTGTTTTTAAATATTCATATTTTTTCTTTTCTTTCCTATTTTCCTCATCGGGCCTGGCGATGGCCGGTGACGACCGCAACGCCCTCACCTGTGAGCAATGACCTCTACCGGCCATCACCAAGGACCCAAATCGGCGAAGGAAAATAGAAAAAAAAAAAAGAAAAAAAGGAAAGAAACGGAAAGGAAAAACTAAAAAAAAAGCTCAAAATTTTAAAATTATTGCAAAAATGCTCCATATTAATGCTGGCCGCGCCACTTAAATCACCTTGTGTTCACATCAGCGATTTATGATAAAAAATGATCAAAATGATTGCATTGATAAATTGTCAAAAATTGTAATTAAATTGATCAAATTAAAAATTTTAAATTTGGATTAGCCCGACATCCAGCTGAGTGACTGACAATAGACTTTTTGGACAATAGGTACTTTTAGGGAGCAGTAATGTTCCCCTTTGTCCAAAGCTAATCAAAATGCCGAAAACTGCTGTCATTCCGCAAATGATTAAAGGGAATTCATTATGTATTGGCAACTGGGTTACAAAAATGGGGTGCTCCAACATCATCTAAAAGTTTCCCGTGGAGTCATTAACATGCAATTAAAAACTCGTAGATTATGCTCTTATGAAGTATTTCAATGGTGATTTTGGACCCACACTTCCACAAGGTTTAGCCCATCTCATTGTAGGTGATCGTATGTCTTTGCTGAGACGAGTTCGTGTGTTATTTTAGTTTTGGGCTCTCGCCCCTTATTCTTACAACGAGGAAATTATCAATTTCGAAACCGTAAATGGCAAAACAACAACAACAGTAATATATATTAAGCTAAACGCATAAAAATGTTATCATATACGAATATATGAATGGCAAAGAAGAAAAGAAACAACTGAACGTTTTACGTATCTATGTCAGCTAAAGGTTGGCTTCGTCTCACTTTTAAAGTGATTTTTTCAAATTGCTCCTACATTAAATAACAAAAAGATGGGAAAAGACACAATTGACATTTCGCAGTGACTTTCAACTTTCAGCCACTTTCTTTCATAATTATCAATTTCCTTTTACTCAGGGCGCCCACGCAGCTCCTGCCCAAGTGCCATTTTATCAAGAAATTCGAAAGAAAGAGGTCTTTAGGGCCCCCGAGAGAACGGTCGATTTAAGAATCCAACGTCCATCAACCCGAGAAAACGAAGCTCAACTACCCGATCGTATTCGCATAATGTCCACAAGTCAAGTCAATGTACGTGCATTTGTTGCCGTAACTCATAAGGTAATTGCCAAAATCAGTAAGAATACTCGATTGATTACTTAGGAGAATAAAAATAGACGCGATGCGTGATATTCATCTCTAATTCAACAAAAACAAATTCATTTGATCACTTTGCGGCTAGAGAAAGTTAAGATGTGAATCTCTTGATACGGAATTTGTTCACGAAGAGGGGTTCGTATCCACAATGATATGGCCACGGTTCGGAACCGGCCGGTTCCGAACCGGAACCGGCGGTTCCGGTTCGTGGCCACACGTGAACCGGAACCGGAACCGGCCCTAGCGGTTCCGGTTCCGGTTCGGTTACGGTCCGGCCGGTTCCGATTCGTAATTAAAAAAATTAAAAATAAATTATGAAATAAAAAATAAATAATTATAAAAATATGAAATAATGAATTATTCAATATAAATTATAATCAAAATGAAAATTATAAGGATGATCGGTTCCCGGTCGGAGCCGGGAACCGAACCGGTAAGACCGGTCTTTTAATTTTAGAACTAGGAACCGGACCGACAAACCATAGAATCGGGAACCGGACCATTGGTCCGGTCCGATTCTAGGCGGTCCAATGGAACCCTTTGCTCTTAACTAGCAAAGGATCGTAGCCGCAAAAGGCATACAACTTCACATGCTCATGGTTTGGCTTGGCTTGGATTTTATAAACAATCCATTTGATGGTCTCTCCATTCCCATTCGATGTGGGACTCTTGGCATTTGCATGAAGACAAGCCAAGAGTCTCATATTGAAGGCGTTCAAGGCAAACCGAGAGTCCCACATCGAATGGGAATGAAGAGACCATCAAAGGAGTTGTTTATAAAATCCAAGCCAAGCCTTGTAATTAGAGTTCAATACACCCAAGCCAAGCATTGCATTTGGAAATCAATGCACTTACAATGCATGGCAATTAGAGTTCAATTTTTTTTATAAAATAAATTAAATAATGAATTTTTTTTAAAAAAAATTATTATTATTATATTTTTTAAATAAATTGGAACCGGAACCGGAACCGGAACCGGAACCGCCGGTTCCGGGCGGTTCCGGTTCCAAAATTGTGGAACCGGAACCGGGCCCGTAGGCTACGGGCCGGTTCCGGTTCCGAACCGCGGGCCCGGTCAACGGGCCGGGCCCGGGTTTGACCGGGCCGGTTCCGGGCCGGTTCCGGGCCAAAACCGGCCCGTGGCCATCTCTATGACCACAATCTTTCGCGGAATTGGGTAATAATAATTTAAAAGTCTGTGATCAAAAGCGGGTCGATCCAAACGTTTGCGGTGCAGATGCGGTACAGATGGAGACGGGATTCTACGAGAGCAAGCACGAGGACCGGCACTAGCGGTCGGACGAAGAAGAAGGAGACGAAGGAGACAGGACAACGAGGAGCATGGAGACGAGCGTGTCCGTTGCCGGCATTGCGAGGAAGATAGCCGTCTTGGGAAGCGGAAGTCAGCTTCCACCTTCTTCTTCTTCGACTTCGAAGCTTTTTGCTCTTATCGATCTGATCGCGCCGCTGAGCGTTTTATCCTGATTGAAGTCCTTGAACGCATTTTCCGGCGCAGTTTCGGGAGCGGTATGCGCCTCCACGATCGCCAAGAGCGGAGCCTCCGTCACCGTCTTCGACGCCGCCCGAGGTCCCGGCGGCCGCATGTCCCAGAGAAGGTTAGGTTTTCGTGTGGCTGCACCATGAAACTGGCCATCTGCATTTGCAATTGCTGCCGACTCGCTATGGCTTTGAGCTTTATTGAGTAGCTGAAGAAGTGTGAATTGAAAAAAAAGAGAAGGCGACGATGAAGGTCGGTAGTGCTTGACCGAGAGCGTGTGGATGGAAGCACGTAACGTAGTTTTTAAGCTGTTTGCTCGAGTGTGTAATGTCTACCTGTGCTGCTTTGTATATCGCACGACGATCGGATTTGAAATCCTCAGTTGAGATGATTGCTATGTTCTGTTTCAACCTAATCATGAGCTGCTGGTTTGTCATTTTGCTGATGTTTTGATGATTGGAGTAGAGAAACTACCGGAGATGGAAAGGAGCTGTTGTTCGACCATGGCGCACCTTCCTTTAGTGTGAACAACTGTTCCGAAGCCTTCGGTCTAGTTTGCGAATGGGAATCGAGAGGCCTTGTTGCTGAGTGGAAGCAAAAGTTTGGTTCATTCGATTGCATCACCAAAACATTCACCGAGACGGAGCAGGTTTGTAGCGAGTCCATACTTTACAGAATACTGATGGATATGGACTAAGAGTGACTATACCCACAGAGTGCCGAGAAGATATGCTCATGTATCATCATCTTGCTCTTGTATTAATTCAAGCATAGTGCCTGTGATGTCCCGCACACCGATATGAACTGTTTCTTGCCAATTCCTACATATTTTCCGTCTCAAATTATTGTAGGAGGGATCTAATAGAAGATATGTTGGTGTTCCTGGAATGAATTCTATCTGTAGAGCATTATGCCATCAGCCGGGTACTTTCCGATGCGTCTGTTTCTTTTTCTTCAGATAATTACTTGTAGTCGAGCATTTATACTGAAAAATTGCTTTTCCTCACTCTGTGCTTTTCTTCAGGTGTGGAAAGCAAGTTCGGGGCTGGTATTGGGAGGGTGGACTGGTTGGAAGAAGAAAATACGTGGAGATTGACCAGTTTGGATGGACAAAACCTTGGGCATTTTGAGGGTGTGGTTGCATCAGATAAAAACATAGTTTCTTCGAGGTTTACAAGTGTAACGGGAAGACCGCCGCCTTTAGGTGACATGGTTTTTGTTTGGACTTTGTCACGCTAATATTATGAAGGACTTGGCCTGTAGCTGTACTTGCACACCTCTATAGTATTATGAAGGACTTGGCCTGTAGCTGTACTTGCACACCACTATAATATTATGAAGGACTTGGCCTGTAGCCGAACCTGGTTGGAAGTTTATTTTCAGCAGAGGCTGGCGGCACAGCTGATCTGCCTGCACCTGTCAATATTCTTTTTCATCTCGAGAATATAATCATTAGGGAAGTGAAAAATGTTCATTTCCTGATTTCTATGGCTACAAGTGCCAGACCTTCCATAACATTTGTTGGGTTGTTTAGAGTTGATTCTTATGAAAGTTCTTCTGGGTGCATTCTGGCCTATTTCGGATTGTTCTAGTACTTTTAGACTCTTGTTGAGTTTGTTTCATGAACCATTCCCCAATACGTGCTTTCTTGGATTACCTCTGTGAATTGTTAGCTCAAGAACGAGAATCTTCCAGGAATTGCCATCAGTGGCCTATTTTTCACACACTTAGCCTTGCCTCCTTAAAATTTCACAGCACAAGCAAAGATTTAACTGATTTGACTGTGGATGGTATAATAGAGATTTTTTCTATTTCTAATTAACATGAAGGGTGCTAGGTTTATGGTGGTGCAATGAATAACCATAGAAGTGATGATTTCTGTAATTTGACATCTCTGCAGACTTGAATTTGGCTCCTGAGTTAGGCAACAAAATGCAAGATATTTCAGTTAGTCCATGTTTTGCGGTCATGCTAGCATTTGCAGAGCCTCTGTCTTGGGTAAGAACTTGCATTATTTATAAGCATTATGCAAGTTTTCTTGATCTTTCAACAGATAAATCTTGCCTAATATCCATAATATATACCTTCTGTTTTCCTATAACCCATTCATGGGGAGGGCTTCATCATGCTACCTTTCATGCCAATATTGTGAAGTTTACATGGTTGGCCTTGGTGCATAATGAAAATATTTCAGATACCTTTTAAGGGTTTCACAATCAGAAACTCCAGAGTCTTAACCTGGGCTCATTGTGACAGCTCCAAGCCAGGGCGATCTACTGCTAGGTTCTTCTTTGCATTCTTACGTATCTATTAAATTTTACTTTGCTTCTTGTTGTATACTCTTAAATTTTGCGCTTTTCCACCCTAGTGAAAGGTGGGTACTGCATTCGACTGCGGAATACGCCGAGACTGTAATTGCAAAAACTGGACTCAAGAAACTTTCGGATGCAATATTGACAAAGGTAGCTGAAGAACTGTTAGAGGAACTGCAGAACATGGGACTGAATGTACCTCAGCCCTTCTTTAAGAAAGCTCATAGGTGGTAAGTATCATCCGTGGACTCTGGTACTTGTTCTTATAATTAGTCGTGTGATGATAATGTCGGACTGTGAATGCTAAGCAGAGGCTAGCTGCCTGATATGTGACACCATGAAGTCCATTCCTACCAAATGATGGAAGTGCATCACTTTTAGCCTTTACCAACATTGACATGCTCTTACGACGTTTTGCTAAAATATGGTGACACTGGAGATGGTAGCACATTGTTTACTAACTGAATCATGGAAGCTAGAGATTTCTTAGTTTTACTCTGTTATAATTAGCTTTACTTGTGTGTTTGCATTTGGTAGTCCGCCAATGCTCCTTGATTCAAAGTAGTGTCCTATAGACATGAAATGAGAAATATTTTCTCTAAAACGTGTTGTCGTCGATTGTTGGCGCCATTTCTACTAAAAATGTTAAAGAATGTTCTTTCAATGGACTCTCCATTTATTCTGGATTAATAAGTCTGTCGCATTTGATTATAATCCGTATTTCTCTCTCAGATGATTGAAATCCTCCATGGAAAACCAGTTTTCAAATTGCTTTGATTATTCGTCTCCAAAATGGAAGAAAACTCGCTGGCACAAATATCAGTTGTGATGATGACTGTAATAATGCCTTGCTATGGAAATATGTTGCCTCCATAGTGAGGATAGCTTCTTTCAAGGTGGCGTGAGACCAACTTTTGGCATCCTTTGGCCGTTAATTTTTTCAGTGCTCCTAAAGATCGCTTCTGATAGTCACAACTTCACTCTGTTTTATGGAGCTCCAGGGTTATGACATGTGATTTTAAAATAATCCTTTCAATCTATGCCATACTGATGAAATGTGATCCCCGGATGCACATCATTCACTAAGGATGGTGAAATTCTCCTGGGAAGAGTATTTTCTTAATCTTGATGATAACTATGCATGGAGAGACTGGAAGTGCTTTTCAGGAAAATATTTCTCATGTACATGTACTTGTCAGAAGATCTTAGATAGTATAATGATCTTTATGATGAAAGTGCACGCCTCAAGAAGGCACTGGACAGTGTGCATAATCCTCCAAACTTCTGATCACTGGCTTTTAAATGGCTGTAGGAGTTTCGAAACAGTGAAAATATTCATTGGGGATGACTGTAGATAAAGTCGGTTCAAATGTTTAGCTGCGTATGTCAAATCAGTACCCTTCACCAGACCTCAGTTCGGTCAGGTCCTCTTCCTGCATTCGCGTTGTTGTGTTTGTGCAGCCTTCAGCTGTTTGATGCGTTAATTCTAATACATTCTCTGTATTATTGGCCCGAAATATGAAGTCTTTGTTTACTTCCATAACTCAAGACTGTTTCTTCCCATGTGGGCTTGTAGGGGGAGTGCCTTTCCTTCAACAAGTGTGGCTGCGGAAGAGAAGTGCCTATGGGATAAGAAACGGAGGCTCGCCATATGTGGAGATTTCTGTGTTAGTCCCAATGTTGAGGGTGCTATAATCAGCGGCGTGGCTGCAGCTTCCAAGCTGACCGAAATGTTTAGCTGCTTGTAGTGATCGTGCCATCTTAATGCGTGCGGCGTAGTAGGTGCAGCCACTAAAGCAGTGTGTCAAGGGCACGATCTATACCTGGTCGGGTTGATTTACGTGATCAACAGAAATAAAAAGGACGCATTTGTACGCATCTCTACTAGTATCACCATATTTCTGTCTTTGGTGTAATGCCAATCAAAGGAGTTACTTCCATGGCAGCTCAAATAACGCTGTACTGCAACTACATAGGCATTGTCGGAGTGCAATCTGCAGCGACCCTTTTGTCAATCGTCTGGATTTTGCTTAATTGCTCCAAATTTTTACAGCCACAGATTCGTCTTTGGAGTCTTTTTGTTCCATTATCATGTCGCTAAGCGAAATATTTAAAATGAAAATTCCTTAATTTCGACCAGAAAAATTATTAAAGAACAAGAATTTCTAGCAAGAAAGAACCGATAATAGAATTCGTGGGCTCCCACATGATCCATAATCCCCAAGCATGATGCCACCGGTGCCGGAGAAAATTAGCCACGGAACTGGCCAGAAGGGCTCGCGTGTTGATAAACTTCCTCCCTCTGTTATCTCAATTCCAGCCACACGACCCGTGCCACGTGTAACGCTCTGATTCCCCGGTCCCAGGATACGCAGAAATATTATCGGCGGAGCGACAGTGCGTGCCGGCATATCCTGGTCGAAGCTGAGCGGGGGAGGAGGAGAAAAGAGAAAAAAACAGAGGAGAAGAAGAAGAAGAGAAATGGCGGCTTCAGTGATGGCGTCGGTGAGCCTGAAACCAGCTCCGTTCACGGCGGAGAGATCGGGAGTGAGGGGGCTCCCTTCGCTCGCCAGGACCTCCTCTTCCTTCAGAGTGGAGGCCAAAGGCGGCAAGATCAAGACCGACAAGCCTTATGGTAACTCATATTTGTTCCCCAACCTTTTTCTATACAAAGCACGACCAAGTGGAACGTCACGGGAAAGTATCTTACGTAGCTGATACCTTCTCCTTTTTTCAACATGCAAACATTTTGTGGAGGCGTGATTGGCTTGTCATGTCCTGTATATGATCCCTGCGGGAGATGTATAACATGCTTTGGGGTCGCCGATCTGTTGCTGGTGGTATGCATGGATGAGGGATATGAAGTAACATGTAAATTCGAAATGAGATTTTGGGTTTTGTTTGCTGAACAAATTTGTTGTCTCCAGTGAGAGAGTGTATGGTTATGACTTGGTAGACTACTGCCTGAGTTGCTTCTAGGATTTCGTTCGTCAGTTAGCAGATGACACTGTTGTGGGGAATGGATGGCATTTGCAGGAATCAATGGGGGAATGAACCTGAGAGATGGTTTGGATGCTTCTGGGAGGAAGTCTAAGGTTGGTCCAATTGGTGCCGTGATCGTTTTCTTATGTTCCTTCTTCTTTCTTTGACTGTAATTGGTAATTGTCCATTGCTCATCCAGTGATAATTCTTGAAAGCTTGTTCTGAGAAGCTGTCGTTGAGCAACGAATACGAAAATTTATCAGAACCAAAATCCTAGTTTGGATATTTTTTTACCAGACAATAGGTTTCGTTTTAGGGACGACTGAATGATCCCTCACCCGATGGTTTTAAATGATTTAGAATCCAAGGTTTGTGTTGTTGCATTAAATTCTGAAATACTAGAGACTGAAGATAAGAGGTAGCTTATTATTAGACTCTGAAGGCCGATATACTTAGAACAAAGCCTTCCTGCATAGCGTCCCAATTAGCTTAATTTATCATATATATCTGTCAGCATCTAAAATGAGAATGAAATACAGGGAAAGGGTGTTTACCAATTCGTCGACAAGTACGGCGCCAACGTCGACGGATACAGGTATGCAAAATCAGCAATCTCGTAGACATATTTGCTTCATCTATGTATACAGACATCTCCTTTCCTCCTGCAATCCATAGTTTGGTGAGAAATGGATAACTGTCCCCTTTTTTTCCCCTTTTATTGCCTAACTGAATAGTATTTTCTCATGTGCACAGTCCCATCTACGATACAAGGGATTGGTCTCCAACTGGTGATGTCTATGTTGGCGGTAGGTTCTTGTCTTAGCCGTTACTCTTTCTTTCTCAGAGTACTCCTGCAACTTGTGAAAAAATCCACAATCCCATGATAGAAATCGCTAGCTACTCGCTGAGCATAATAGTTAACTTCAGTTCATCTTACTCTGAATGGTGTGTGTGACAGGGGCTACTGGATTGGCCATATGGGCTGTGACCCTGGCTGGGATTCTTGCAGGAGGAGCACTTCTCGTGTACAACACCAGTGCTTTGGTTCAGTAGACCGAGACGTTTTAAGTTAATTGTACTCTAGTAGTGAACTTCAAGTGCCCATGTGCCCTCAGCTGTATTTGCCACGGACACCGCGGCTATTTTATCAGGGCACTGTTGCGCTTCAGCAGCTGCAATTATACTGTTGTACTTGTATGTATGTACGCGCTGAACTGATGCCTCGGTTGCTGTGCAATGTTATCATGGTTTTGTGTAGTATGTGCATTGTGGGTTGCATTTGCTTATACTGATTTGCTTGGTAATTTTGGTCCGAGGATGTAATGTAATGAGGTCTGATATTAGCTTTTTAACTGACCGATGCTCGAGGGTGTCACCGGAAGCTTAGCATGGCCATTGGCATCGTAAAAGGCCAAAAGACCTCACAAGCCGTTTCTCATACTTGTAGCCCACGCGAGCTTCCTTCATCCTATCAAGTTATCTCGTATGTGCGCAATCATTTACTCGAAACGCTTAACTCGCTAAAGTACGATGTGGATGTATTTCATAAGCTCACGCTCTCCCACGCAAAGACCAGCTTTGATGATGAAAGTTTCATATCGGGAAAAACCAGCGGCCCGGTATTTCTAGGAAATTTGGGCCTCGGCCCATCAGATTTGGGCCTCGAGCGAACGAGAGCGGGGCATCATGTGAAACTGACAACTCAGGAGTCCAAATTCGAGAACCACGTGGCCCTCCTGAATCCCCCCCTCCTGTTATTTAATTTGGCGCTCAGTCAGGCGGCATTTCCGCTTTTGCCCCTCCCCCTTCTCCCTTCCTTCCTTCCTGAAAAGCGGGCTCCAACTTCCCGCACAACACCATCGAGACCCCTACTCTCTCTCTCTCTCTCTCTCTCTCTCTCTCTGTTACATTGTTCTTCTGCCGGTGCACTTCCCTCGACGTTCGCATTGGACCTTGCACACTGCTCACCGTCCTCTCGCGAGCTGCTCGCCCGCTCAGCCTCTCTCTCTCTCTCTCGCCTTTGCATGAGCTCGCCCTGATGGCGTCGGCATGCGTCAACACCCCCGGCATTTCGCCGGACTCCTTCCCCGCGGCGTACGGATGGCTCAGCCCCCGCACCTCCTTCAGCCGCGACTTCCCCGACGGCGACCCCTCCCCGTCCCCGTCCCCCTCGCCCAAGCCGATCGCCTCCCCGCCCCGCCCCGCGGCGGACCCGCCGGGGTCCCCGGAGCCCGCCGCCCCCGGGGACTTCGAGTTCTGCCTCAAGGATCCCGTCGCCATGCTCCCCGCCGACGAGCTCTTCTCCGACGGGAAGATCGTCCCGCTCCAGCTCTCCGCCGCGAGGCCTTCGCCGGAGGCGCCCTCCGCGGCGAGCCTCCGGTCGCCGGAGAGCAGCTCCGAGCGTGGCCGGAGGATCAAGATGAGCTCCGGCCGCTGGAAGGAGCTCCTCTGCCTCAAGAAGCTCTACCAGAATCAGAACCCTAAGCGCGCTGAATCGGCTCAGAAGAGCAACCAATCTCCGTCCAAATCGGTGATGTATTTTCTCCACCGCAGCTCCAAATCTACCTCCGATGCCTCGAATCTGAGCCTCCCGCTGCTCAGGGAATCCTCCGACGGCGAGTCCGTCTCGATCTCTTCGCGTCACTCGCTGTCCTCCTCGTCTTCCTCCAATCACGAGCTCGAGGACCTCCACCGCCTGTCGCTGGATTCCGACAAGCCTAACCCTAACTTACTCCACAAGAGCGGCAATACCGTGGCAGCGATGAACGTCCCCAGGATGAGACTCGGACTCGTGAAGCCGAGACAGGACAATCCGAAGCCGTCGACGGATCATCATCCGGCGGCGAGCAGGGCGGAGAGGAGCCCGATGCGGAGATCCACGGAAGAGCCATCGGGTGGCCTGGCGAACAGGGGAGTGACGGTGGACAGCCCGAGGCTGAACGCGTCGGGGAAGGTGGTGTTCCACGGTCTGGAGAGGAGCTCGAGCAGCCCGAGCAGTTACGGTGGGCCCAGATTCAAGTACAGAGGCGTGGAGAGATCGTATTCGGCGGGTGTTAGGGTCAGTCCGGTCCTCAACGTCCCAATCAGTTCGATTAAGGCGGGCTCTGTGTTCGGGTTGGGTCAGTTGTTTTCTTCCTCGTCCTCCTCCTCGTCGGCGTCGTCTTCATCTTATTCGCAGCAGAAGAGGGAGGGCAACAATGGGAAAGGATCTTCGGGTGGTGGAAGGAATCAGCAGAGCAACGGCAAGAACCGGAGCGAACGGAGTCAGTGAAATCTCCCTCTATCCCATCTCCGGTTAGTAAATGCGACGGCACCGTCGGCGTTTTCAGAGATTTGTCCTGTGGTTGAAGCAGCTCTGCTTCGGGTTCATGATTATTATTACCGGGCCGCCCTGGTTGGGTGATTAAATTTGCTTTTTTTCTTTTGCGATGACTTCAGATTTAGAGCCGGTCTGTGTACATAGGGAAGGTTGATCACTAGTTTAGTGTTGTTTGGAGTTGAGTTTTTCAGCATTTCCTTAGGTGGGTCTCCTTGGTTTTTGTGCTAACCCTAGTGGGGGCGATGACTAATTTGAGGATTTTTGGGAGATATAAAGCCAAACCGGCCATTGGGAGGGTTTTTGGAGCTACCTTTTGATGCTCGGGACAGAGATTCCGGGAACATTATTTGTCCAATTGATGTCCTGAAAGATATGGAATCTCTCTCTCTCTCTCTCTCTCTCTCTCTCTCTGATCAAAACTGTTGTGCTCGTGGAGATGCATAGAACTGTGAAATTTGTTAGTTTTATGTGACCAGCTCTCTTCCTTTTCTTCAATTGCGATGCACGGAGCGGGAGGGTAAAGGACTAAAGGGTAACAAGAAAGAATAAAAATGTAACGTGAGAGCCGTTTTGTCATGTAGCAGGAATGAATAAAAAATGAGAGAGAGCTCTGATGGGGGGGAGAGAGAGACACAGAGAGGGGGGTGTTGGGTGTGTCTGGTTGCGGCAGGGGGGCGGGGGGGCGGGAGTAGATGAAATGATGCTAAAAAGTGAAAAGAGGTTGAGAGACAAATGTCTCAGAGTCGCCAGCGGTGGGCTGAATTATTTTCCCGTTTTTTTCCCTTTTTGTGCACGTTACTACTGTTTGATGAACTGTGTGCGTGTCTAATAGTTTATTTCTGTTTATTCTTGTGAATGGATGAGTCCTCCTCATCCACCACCAATCGGCATCGTATTGTATGGTGGGCGGTAGCATGGCGATGAGAATGGGAACCATGATTGGTTTTGGGGGAACTTATTGCTCTCTTCTCCTGCCCCCGTGTTTTAGATATGTGTTGACTGGGTGCGTCTGCTCTGTTTCTTCCTTCTGCTCATTCAACATTTAAACCGAGCCCGTCTTTGGTTGGATCCCCGTACCCGTTTAGGTACCAACGACGGCCGCTTACTAAAAAATCCTTCTGTTTGTCTTGGTGAGTAGGAGGGGAGGAGTTCTGCTAAATATCTCCTCCCCTCATTTGGGGAAATTCACAGCGAGCCAATATAGGTTTCGTGGACAGGTCGGAGTGGAAGTGGTGGGGGGTAAAACAAAGCACACGATGTTCTACTTCTTATGTACTTTGGTAGAACCCCCTCCCTCTTTTCTCTCTCCTTTGTTGGTGTATATCGGATCGACGTCGCCGATTAGGTCGAATCATCCCTTTTATAACTTTCTTTTCCTTTCCTTTTTCCCGGGGATGTGTTTTCCCCTTTTGGTGATTAGCTTCAGAACAAGCATTTGAGTATTAAGAGACGATCGTAAATTGGCGCGGGGGTGACCGAGGAGTGAGTCTAAAAAAACCCGTCTCGATGTTGTAGCATCTAGACTTAGCGCTTTTAATATTTTTCCAACACGAAGTGAGAGAGAGAGAGAGGGGAAATGGAGTGGGTGCAGATGCGGCCAAGCCAGGTGGAGCGGAAGAACAGGGAGTGATGATGTAGCAAAATAGGGAGAGGGAAGCGGAAGCGCGCCCCCCACGTGGGAGGAAGAGACACAGCTGGATTAAAATATGAAAGGAGAGAGACGAGAGAGAAACAGAGAGAAGATGCGACGAAATTCGATCATCGTCGTCGTGAAGTCTCTGTCAAAAAAGCCAAAACAAGAGTTTTTGATATTTAATTATAAAAAGATGAAAGGAGGGGGGAAAGCGAGGTGGGGAGATCTCTCTCGCCTTTTGATTTGACGTTTGGGAGGGGGCTAGCTAAAGACGAGCAGCAGCGGCTCCCCTCCTCTCCCCTTCCCCCAACGAATCTTTTGCAGCGTAGGCATGGGCAGAGGTCCTCCTCCTCCCCATCTCTCTTCTATCTTCCTTGTTCTTTTGGGTTCCTTTTCCTTTCTTTTTGTTTTAAAGAATGACGATAATTCGAGAGTAGAAATGGGCGAAGTGTTTTGTCCAGTTGTGGGAGAGGAGAGAGAGAGAGAGAGAGTCACTTTCTCTTTTGTTTTAATTTGTTTTTTTTTTTGGGGGGGGCGCTGTGTGTCGGGGAGTGAGCTAGTGAGAGAGGGGTATGGTATGGTGTTTGGGTTTTGACCAGTTCTCCCGCCCCGCTGGCCTCTTTCGGGGAACATTGGAATTTGCAATAATATTAGTATGAATCATCTCTCCCGCACCCCCCCCCCCCCAAAGCCCCACCTTCTTTCCGGGCTCGTCCGGTGCCGATCAACATCTTAGTTCCTTTCTTTATCATCCTTTCCTCTCTTAAATGGGATTCGACATCACTATCCAAATCCCACTTCCTTTCTTACTGATCTCCCGCCACCCCATTTGCTCCTCTTTCTTTTTTATCTTTCCTCTCTTTTTTTGGGGGAAATAAGTGATGTGCATGAGCCGACCGCGTTAACATATATGCAAATCGAAAGATGCCCGCGGTGGCAAGCCGGTTCCATCTGCCCCGATTTTGCCGCCATTTCATGACCCAAATTCGGATGTCTAGCAAGGCGTAATGAAGAGCGGAAAGAGTCGCTTTCCACTGGTCATTCGGTTTGGCGTACCATAAACATGAGTACCCAACCCCTCGCGCCAACTCCACCCACCCGATGCGAGTCGCAATCGCCGGGAGCAGCCGACCGCACCGCTGCCTTCTATATGTCTATACTATGCGTGAGCCGTTGTGATGTTGGGTGTCGTAGTAGAGCGATGCCTAGCTTTCATTTTGAAACCTACCTAACTTCATGTCTAGATAGGGGGGGATCGCCAGCGGGAAACATTAACTACCATGGTTGACTAGCACCGAGTTACAGCAGTCGCCCGGATCCTGGACGTGGAGCGTTGCTCCAAACCCTTTTTACTTCTCCTTCAATAAAGTCGTCATTAATAGCCTGCAAGGCTGCACGGGGATCACCGCATCCCTGCGCCGGATCTTTTTCTTTTGTATTTACAGTTGATGGATGTGTGGAATAAAAAAGAAAAACAGAAAAAGAAAAACAAATTTATGTGTACAGTAGAATACGATACAATGGTTCTTGTATCACGGGTCGCATGGCACCTGCAGTGCGAGGTTGGCAATATTGTTGGAACTTAGCGACGCGAACCCCTTTTGACCGAATTGAAAATTGCAAAGTGGTCGCGACTCAGATAAAATGTCTCTGTTTCTGTCCTTCTCGCTCTGATCTTGTCCGGGATAAAGACAGAGCAGCTCCAACACTTTGTAAGCTTCTACCTTCAGCGGCGGATCGCGAATGGACCACTTTTAGAACGATTTTTTAACTCTTGTTGGGACGAAACAACGCCCACGATTTAAGAGCTCGATTCATTAAGCATGTAACAGCCCGGACCTACCGCCTCACGTGATATTGTCCGCTTTGGGTCAAGCCCTCACGGTTTTAAAACGCGTCACTGGGGGAAGAGGTATCCACAGCTTATAAAGCCTGCTTCGTTCCCCTCTCCAACCGATGTGGGATCTCACAATCCACCCCCCGTAGAGGGACCAGCGTCCTCGCTGGCACACCGACCCGGCACCGGCTCTGATACCATTTGTAACAGCCCGGACCTACCGCCTCACGTGATATTGTCCGCTTTGGGCCAAGCCCTCACGGTTTTAAAACGCGTCACTGGGGGAAGAGGTATCCACAGCTTATAAAGCCTGCTTCGTTCCCCTCTCCAACCGATGTGGGATCTCACAAAGCAAGTCCCTAACTGCCCCTTCTCTTCTAACGCTGTGATTAACTGTCAAACTTCATTTGTTGAAGAAGGCCAAGGATAGGAGATAGAATATAAAATACATTAAAGTTGATGACTTGATATAAAAAAATGAAAATCTTTTTTGTTATTATTAACAAGTATCGAATTTAGTCGATAAGAGCGAAGTTTGGTCAATAATAAACAGGACAATTGGCAACTCTCTGAATGAAGTCATCCACAATTTTAGTTTTCGACGAAAGCCTTCACTAAGACTTGAGAAGTTGATTGACAAAGTCATCGATGGCGGAAATTGACACGAAGACGTAACTGTCAAGTAGTTATGTTTTGTTGCCACTAATTTAGGGATTTTATATCTTCTTATGGATAATTGATATAGATAATAGGAGTTAGTGAATAACATAGCTTCTTGTAACCACCATTAGAAAGTTATTTGTTATTTGAATTTCAAGGTTTTGACTACTTATGTAACCGTTGATTGCGGGCTATAAATATCCACATCGTACTCCTTGTAAAGTCCCGATTAATCAATCAAAGAACTTACGGCTCTCTCAAATTTATCTTTTACTTTTATGCAATTTAAATGTCTTTCAATTCTCGCACTTTAGTTGTAGTTTCAAACATGTTTGTTGTCAATTAAATTCTGACATTGTATATTTGTCATCACACTTTGTCGTCAGTTAAGTTCCAGCTAAACAATTCTTTTCATCAGGCTTCATCGTTGATTAAATTTTGTTGAAGCTTATATGTTCCTTATGTTCCGTTAATACAACTTTTGTTCGAAATTGCCACAGAAAATCGAAAAACGAATTTCGATAAAAGATATTTCGTCGATGATCCAAGCTTGGCAAAACATCTTTGTGGCATGCCCGATGAGATAACTTGTGATTTGTTTTGAGGAAGCTCGATGCTAAGAACAAGGAATCATCTAGACCCTAAAAATGCTAGGGGTAACAATTTCACTGGCAGTGATAGGGTTGCGCACTCCGAATCTTCAACCGTTAACCGAACAAAAGAAGAAGGCCAACACAACGGGAAGACCTTCCCGACATCTCACCGAAGAATAATCACGAGAAGTCGCATTAAATCCTCACATGTGGGCCACCATGAAGAGATTGTTTGAGGAGACGTGATCACGCCAATCATCATCAATATCATTAATGGTGTTTTCTTGAGGCTAGCATCGTTCAATCAACCACCACTATCCAATCCAGTTGTAATAGGGTACGTTCCTAGTCGATCCTCATTTATTGATGCTAATAATGTTGATCAAAGTTGTTAACCAATATAAAGATTATGCAAAGGCTTGAATCTTCTAATCAAGTCACAGTGACAACACATCGGTTAACAAAATAATAATCAGGCTGATATTGGTCAAAATAACCAAATTGGTAACAACATTTTGACGAATCAAACTGGTTAACAAGCTGGTCAATTGCTAAAAATTGAAGATGTAAGGCAAATTCCATCCAATGTGAATATTCATATTAGACTTAACATGCAGATTGACGTTAATAATTTGGCAAGACCATCGTTACTGCATAGGGGGCAAAATGGTTAAACAAATCCACAATTAAACCTAGCATAGTTTGTTGAAGAAGTGTGATAATGATTGGAGTTAGATAGGGGTGTTACCATACCTATTTGCAAAAAACCAAATCTTGAATTAATCAATAACCGGCATTTTCCAAGAGGCTTTGAAATCCATGAATTTGTCATTTTTACTGGCGAAGATGAAAAATCAACTATTGAACACATTGGTCAATGCATAGCCCAGTGCGGAGAAGCAATGACAAATGAGTTTTTAAGACTTAGGTTATTTCCTTAACTTTGTCAAAAACTGTTTTTACCCGATTTACCACTTAATTCAGTTTGTAATTGGGCAGTGAAGGAGACAATTCAATTCTCAATTTTATAAAACGATACATGAGGTATTGATTGTTGATTTGGCTATTATCTATCAACATAATATTCCATTCAAAAAGGCCAAAATAATGTTTTACTTTACTTTCAGAGAAAGAATTCATAGATTTGCCATTTAATGGATTGTAACTCAATCTAAGAGAAAAATTCAAAGGCCAAAACTTTATTGATTTATTTCAATTGGCAATGCAAGTGTCCAAATACAAGCAACTACTTAAGGAAAAAGATAGAATGCCACGTGAAAACTTTACACAAAACGTGGCTTTCGTGGAAAACAATGTCAGATGATGAATCTGACCAAGATAAAATTCCGTAAGGAAAAATCAAATTTGCTGATGAAAAGTGGACAGATTAATCTAATTTGATGAATTGTTCGATTCTTTTAAATGGGGCATATGTTGACACCAAAAAATGACAAGCTTTTAGTTTTAATCGACAAGCATCGGACTTGGTCAATAAGAGTAGAATTTAGTCAATAATGAATAGAACAATCGACAACTTGCTAAGGAAGTCATTGGCAAAATCGATTATCGACTTAGAGTCAAGACTTGAGAAGTTGATCAACAAAGTTATCAACACGAAAACGTAATTGCTTGATAGTTATGTTTTGCTGCCGCTAATTTAAGATTTTTTGTAACTTGTTATGGATAAATATTCTTAATAATAGAAGTTAATGCACGACAGACTTTTTGTAACCATCATTAGTAAGATATTTGTTTATTTGAATTCCAAAGCTGCAACCAATATATGTAACCATTGGTCGTGGGCTATAAATAGCTATACCGTACTCTTTGTAAAGACCCAATCAATCGATTGAAGAACTCAACAATCACGCAAGCAATTTAAATATCTTTCAACCCCCATACTTTAGTCACAGTTTCAGATATTTTCGCCGTCGATTAAATTTCGACGTTATATCTTTGTCATCACACTTTGACGTCGATTAAATTCCGGCAAAACTTTTTATGTTATTGGGTTTCATCGTTGATTAAGTTCCGTTGAAGCGTACTTGCTTTTTGTGTTCCATCGATACAACTCCTATCCGGAATCGTCTCAGGACCCATCTCCTTTTAATGAAAACCGAATAAAGAATTTCAGCGAAAGGTATTCGGTCGACAATCCAATTTCCGCGAAACCAGGGTTTGCAGCGATAGCCAAAAACAGACATCAAGGCCCTCCATCATCTTCAATTGGATGGCGAAAATGAAAGGACCCATCACTCGCTACTCATCATCACAAGGATGACACCAAAATAAACGGGAACCATATGAAGCTCCATAAATGAGTGACCACACGACCACATACTCTCTGTATTTGCTGAAAATGAATCTTCGATTTGGTTGGCTCAAAGATGCGACCATTTCCAGATTAAACTTCTCGGGGACCTTTTATTTGAACGGTAGGTGAGCTTTAAATTGTCGAGATTTCTCTTCTTTTTGGGAAAATATTAACAAAAACTTTAAATTATGCGAATCGTAACATATTAATCCTAAATTTTTTTCCCGCGACACTAAAATCGTAAACTTATATTTATGTGATGCATTTTACCCTCTGTCAAGATTCCGTCAATAAATATCGTTAAAAATTTACCTATATGGATTGACGTGGAAAACGGTCTTGTTTTTGCTTGAAAAATTATCAAACGGATCCTCAAGAGAGGATAGGTGTGCCTCATGGGAAGAGATTCAGGATTTTTTATGTCACGGTAGATATGGTTTGAAATTTTTCGGTGGCTTTATTCCTTTCATTTTTCTTGTTTTATAGGTCTTGGGTACTCAAGACTGATGAGAATCTGAAACGCGCAGGAGGCTCAGAGAGTGCTGAACTCTACAGGGAGCCGGGCTTGCCCCCTCCGTTCATTGTGCCTGCGGGTTTGTACTTGACGCGTTTGGAACTTTCCGAGTTCCAATCGCGTTTTTGTTTGTATACGACCGAACAGCTGGACTCGATCGAACGAGGGAGATCTCTGGTATTACTTTCCCCCCGGGTTAATACCAAAAAGAAGCATCAATTTTAGGTCCAGGAATAATTCTGGCCCAAATTTTTTTTTACCTCGTAAAAAAGTATCAACTTTCATTTAAATCCTAAATTTAGCCCCCCATTGACTCTGAAGTTACCCTTGTTTGAGAAAAAAAGTTATGGTGGTGAGTCTGGCAAATCTCTTCCACGGCGTCTGTCGACGGACGGTGGTCTACAGCTTCAGATTACGACAAAACGACGAAGTTTGGCCAAAAAGATTCAATATGGAGATATTTTTGACTTGCCGGTGAAGTGAAGGAGACGAACAGTTTCGCCGTTATTCTTCAAGCTATGGTTCAGAGAATAAGACAACGAATAATGCTTTAAATCCAGTCAGCAAGTCACGTGGATTTATTGCTAAGGTGGAATAGTCAAGTTGAAAAATCAACGGTTTTAAGTCAATAAGGGCTAGATTTTGGATTTAAGTGAAAGTTTGTGCTTTTTTACTAGACAAAAAAAAGTTCAGGCCAGAATTATCCCTCAACCTAAAACTGGTGCTTTTTTACGGGACAAAAAAAAATTCGGGCCATAATTATTCCTTGCCCTAAAGTTAATGCTTTTTTTTGAAATTAAACCCTTTTCCCCCCAACCCCCACCCAAAGAGGATGAAAAGAAATTTGCGTAGCCATGGAACGCACATTGAACCCCGCACGTCCGTCCAAGTTTGGCAAAATTCTTTGCGAACAATTATGACCGAACAGTAAAGGAAGGACAGTCCAAGAACAACGCGTGCAAATCATGCGCGATTTCAATCCTTTCACGGAGGTGCGAGAAGCAAACACCACCACCGCCACCGCCACCCGCGCAGGACGCGAGAAAATGATTTGATTCGCCACATTTTCGCGAGGGCAAAGGATGCGGATCATCGCAAGAGTCTCTAGCTTCGCATTCGACGTCGTAACCACAATGTGCGGATTTTCAAAGGGTGTCACGTGCCACGATTTGAGGGTGGGGGCTAAAAAGCAATTGGATGAAGAGATCGTCTTGCTATAGCGTATTGTCGAAAGCATGCTCTAAGGATGCTTAGAGGCAATAATACCATAGAGCCAAATTAGAGCTAAAGCTAGCCATTTCTTCGAAAGGAGGGGCCCAAGGAGTCGCCGCCGTTACTTGGTTTTGTCATCCGTGCTCTTACGGCCGTGAAAGAGCCGTGTCAAAATGCCGTCGGAAATGTTTAAATCATGCCTATCGCGATGCTGATATGCCGTACTTTTTTATGCGTCGCCGAAATCTCCAACGACTCGTATCGGCGCGGCACGAATACCATTTTGCCTGACACAAAAAAAATCCGAAATTTTGTCCATCGCACTCGCCAATTCCCCAAACCTGTGTTGATGTGATGAAAATTTAGGACTTTTGTTGCACCGGCATAAATTTGACTCGTATTTATCTCAAAGTGAACGTAGTTTAGAATTTGTAGGTAACTGATAAACAAGCATCGAGATGACATAATTTAAAAAAAATTGTGATATTATTTTTAGGGAGTGCGTGTCTAATCTTATCATTTGGAACGTCCTTTCAGACCACGTTGCTGTAGCTTTGCAGGGAAAAAGAAAACAATTTTGGATTTGTCCCTGTCTTCCTTTTGGTTTTGGTAGGCTTTCCTGGGTCTTTGAAATTCACGAAGCGCAGCTTTGACCGGTCAAAGCTAATGTAAAGTTTCGTCTGGCCCATGGCGGTTTAAGCAAGCAATCAGAAGCCCCGCAAGCGCGCGGGAAAAATTACCCTTTAGGATGAGTGTACTAAAAATCTTGTTAAAATTTAAAAAATTATAAAAGATGTGATTAATTCTTGAAATTTATCAAATTAGTACAATCGAGTCCTTCCGTTAATTCCGTCTAAATTGGTTGGCGGAAATGCTAACGTAGCTTAGAAAATACTTCGCGCATGATGATGACGAGGCTAAAATACGAAACATGAAGCTAAAATGAGTCATTTTTGTCTAAATATGATTTTTAATAGAAATTTTATTTAAATTAAATTTAAAAATAAGCTCTTTTTTTTTATAAAAAAAAAGTCGTGGAAACAAGGTAATGAGGGTGGGGGGATACTCGGTGGGGGGTAGCCAGGCCCCGAACATTGGCGGGCAATCCTTGCTGATCGCAAACAAGGATTGTCGACCCTCGGCCAAGCGGGCTTTCATTGGCGGGGGTCGGCCGCTGTGGGGTCGCTGGCCATTGGACAGGGCTCGATGACCCACGCCGATCATTCCCTTCCCTCGCCGGTCCTTCCCGACTATGGTGGGGTAGTGGCGACAAGCCTTGGCCGCTGGTTCCTCATGTCTCTTTTTTTATTTATAAAAAAATTAGCTTATTTTTCAATTTAATTAAAATAAAATTCGAATAAAAAATCAGTTTTGGACAAAAGCGACGCCGTTTCGACCGCGTCATCGCCACATAGGACAGAGAAAATAATCAAAAAAGCCACGCCAATATTTTCCGTTAGTTAAATTGAACGGAGTTGATGAAAGGACTTGATTACACTAATTTGACAAGTTTTTAAGCTCGATTGCGCTTTTTTCAAACTTTATAATTCAATTTTCTTGGTAGAAATTTTTTAGGATTCAATTGCACATTAGAAATTTAGGACTCCTTATGTACCTATCCCATTAACTTTTGAGCCATTCTCGATCCACCGTCATGCTTTAGGGGCCATCAGTTTGGATCGATCGATTCCCACCCGGAAATCTAAAACCCACCCGATCAACATTACTTTTTATTTGTGAAACTGGGAACCGACCTTGTTGACTTCCCGGGGTCAGCCGGGGAGTTGGTCTTTTTTTTTTTTAATTTCTTTAAAGTGTGGTGAAGTTTAAAATCCTCGGATGCCACGCCTTTCATTATCCCCCCCTTCCACGTGTTGGGAAGTTCTAAGAAGGAAGAGAAACGGATACCGAGACTTGTAAAGCAAATTGAACTGTTATCCATTTTCCTCGGTGCAAAATATGTGGAGAGTTGTTTTTTCTGGTCTTTAACAAGTAAAATTCAGGAGAATTCTTCACATAAAAGAAAAGGAAGAAAGGGGGTTTAATACCATAAAAAAAAACTCCAAACTATGCACACTATGGCACAAATACCTCAAAAAAAAATTTGTGTCACTAAAGACCCTAAACTTGCCAATTGTAAGACAAATACCTCGAACTTTTTTTTTTGGTGTCACATCAAACCATAATCTTATATCAGTATGACAGATATACCCTGAATGGAACACTAATAGAGGGTATATTAGTTTTTCTGTGACATAAAAAAAATTAGTGTATTAATGTAACGATGGGCATATTTTGGGATTTTTGGTGGCATTTGCCCAAAACTAATCATGAAAATTGGCCAAAACAAGTGCGAATGCTGATTCTACTAGTTCGGTTCGTCGGTCCAATTCGATTCGGATCAGCACGATAGGATCTAACCGTGAACATAACTCGAATTTTATTAATTGCATCGATTAGATTTTTTTAGTGTACGAGCTAGTTATGCAGATTGTTTTCTGCACTAGCAAAAAAACGAGAACAAATACTCTGGAATTAAAGTGTCGCGTGTCGGCGTACCATCTTTACATCTTACAATGCTCATTAGAAGTGCATCCGTGTTTTGTTACATACGAACGATTCATCCATACGAAACACAAATTGACAAAAATGGCGTCCATGAGCGCCAAATTGGCAGCTCAGATTCGCACGATAAAGTGGCGACTAAAGTTCAATCCTATAAATGCTAGGATACGTTTGGAATCGAGAATCGAGCCGGCCTTATCCGGTCGCCGGCCTTGTGGAATCGAGATTCGAGAACAGTTCTCCCCCGCGAGACCAAGGCCGATCGAATCCTTCTTGTCTGCTCTCTAGATTCAACCGAACCCGATGCTTGTCCCAACTTCTCGCGTCGAAGCAGGACCGGTACCGCGAAGAAGGAAGCGGAGCTCCATTTTTCTACCTCCCGCGTCGGGGAGGGTTGGCCAAGCATTCTCGAGAAACGGGAGCCATGAAAGGGTTCTGTGCGCCACCACGACGACGTTACGTACGGGAGTCGCGAAAAGCAATGCTGAGTTACGGCAATGGACGATCTCTCTAGAAAGTGTTTTCCAGTTTCCACTCGAGAGGCAGAGCAGGACGCAGATGTACAGAGGGGGGGTGGTGGGGCTGGGCGTTTCGTCGTTTTTTCTTGCTTTTGATTGGGCAGCGTGACGTCGCCATCCCTATTTCCAAACGAGGCATTTTCACGCACTCCCTCCTTCCCCACCACCAGAAACAGGTGTGTTTTCTACCATCCTTTTTCCGTTGATTACTGTATTTTCATGTTCTTATGCGAAACCAATCCAAAAAATAAACTGTTCCCTTTTTTTGTTCCTCTTTGTTGGTCCTTTGGGTGGCGAGCGCTGAAGCGAGGGGGTGCGTGTGTGTAGGAGTACGCAGCCGTTCTTCTGAATTAGATGGGAGCATGGTCACGTTTCTTTCTAAGCGGCAACGCGAAGCCCAACAGCGCTTGCGGAGAGAGAGAGAGAGAGGGAGATGAACTTCTGGGCCGTGCCCAGCCCACGTCATGGATCTAGGCAAGACGGGATTCGCAGTGGGATTTTTGCGCCTCTTGCCCCGGAAAACACGCCAAAAACGTAAAAGGGTTCCTACCATGTTCCTCGATAGTGGCAAAAGGATTGCGGACTTCCATTCGGGACACTGGAAGTTACAGTGCACTTTCTTCACGAACAAGGTTAAGATATCGTTTTGGCAACCGCGTTTTATGACTGGTTGCGTAAAAAACGGTTTTTCTCCGATCGCGTATACCGATAAAAATGCAGCAATTATTACCAGCACGTTGCGATAGGAGTTAGCAATGGATAATTAGATTTGAGCTGCACCCGCCTGCTATATTCCATACTGCATATAAGATTGTTTTCTCCATTGATGGGCGGACATAACAGATGCTCAGAGTACACGACGTGTTACCGTTCCGATAAATGTGTGTATACATATCGTCTTCATATCACGTTTTCTTTAAAGGAAACGAGAGAGCTGAGCATTAATAATAGGAATGGTTTTATCTCATATTCAATAGAAAACAATGCATACATAAGTATGGGATCTGTAGCCACAGATTCCCATCAGAAAGAGGTGAACTAGACCGATCCAATGACAGATGCACACCATGACCATGCTGAACTGCTAAAGTTTTGTCCCTCCATCTTCATTCTCGCTTTAATCATAGACTAAACATTACATAAGAGGGTAGATGACACAGCTGTTGTTGGTCCTGTGGATATCAAGACGGTCGTTCATGGACTCGGAGGCGGGGGCGAGAAGAAAGGGCGGGTGGGAAGCCCGGGGAACTAAGGAATCGATGATGGCAAGGGTGGAAATGCTGGAATTGTAGGAATTGTAGGAACAGGAGACGGGGGAGGGAGATTCACTCCTGAAGGTGCAGGAATAGGTGGTAAGGTGGGACGAGTGGGGATAATCGGAACAGTAGGTATGGCCGGCACTTGCAGAAGTCGACGAGGACGAGCAGCTTCGCCCATTCCGCTGCTTGTGATTGCAAGAACCGTTGCAAGGAAGGCGAAGAAGTAAGCACGAGAAGCCATGACTCTTGGGGAGACTTGGGAGATGAAGCTGATCTTGAGTGAATTGTTTTTGATGAATAACGGAGCTCAAGAAGGGTTCGATATTTATAGGGGATAATTCGGCTCTTCATGAACAAATGTGACTTAATTCAGACATGGTTAAGCTTTGGAGTGGTTAGAAAATTACACAAATGACTGTTGGGATGGCATTTATTGTTGTTAGGTGATTATCTTACAAGTTAACAAGTAATCTGTTCTGCGCTCACTCTATTTCCCAGGACCTAGAACACAGAAGTTGGGTGTTAAACTTACCAAGGCCTCCAACAATCTTCGAAAGAATGACGATTAAGAATCCAAAATCATAAAGACAATCACATTGCATGGCAATGTTAGTCAAGGGGACGAAATGCCATTAAGGGATTCAACAATGCGTTGTTCGTCGTTTCACTAGACGTGGAAGCTTCATGTTGCTAAATGAAACCACCTTTCAGGATTCAAGAGATTGCTTCTAAGCTGAAACGATGAGTAAAACAAAGAAGAGCACAGCCCAACTTACCCTCAATTAATGACCAGCTTTCACCGATTCAGCTTAAAGAGGTGGTTGGCGCTTCCTGCGAAGATAGAAAGTGTGGGCGCGAGGAATACTGACTCATACAAGTAAACGCTGTTAGGTGACATCTTTTAATTGATGATGTAGATATATTAGGTTTCCATTCTGAACGTGGAATCGAAGATTGGATGGTTCTTTACCCCAGCAATTCACTAACAGAACTCCCTTACCTAAGCGGAGTCCCTGTAATCTTATTTTCCTATCCAAGTACACTCTTTGTTTCAATGCGTCCTAACGTTCAAAAATTAGAGAGGATGTATGAATAAAGCTCTTCTACCGAAACATACTCCCGACGTGTGACAAATCATATCAAATTCTGTGCAAAATTCCATTCCACGTCATCGACTATTGTCATCCACAGAGTTCAAGGTAGATCAGGCCTTGACGAGGAAAAATCTTATACCAATAGCCAGCACCTTGCACCCGTTCCAGCTTAAAAGAAGTCTCGCTACCTGAGAAACATCGAGCCTTCAAGGTGACGGTACCACTTGCAAAACTTATCTTGCCAGAGGTCGACTGAAAAAGGTCTCTGCCTAATGTACTTAATATATAAGAGTCGACGCGAGCACAAGTTTAGTTCTTGGTTAATTTGTGTTGATACAGAAATTGTGAAAGTCTTCTCTTTGTCCGAAAGTATGCATGGAGGTCTGTCTGCCTCTGAAGCTGAGCAACCCCTGGTCGGGGTTAACAATTTTGAGGGCATGCAATCTGTCCAGCATTTATCTGTTGGTAAGTCCTGAATAAAGAAAACGCTGCCAAACACGAGACATTCAACAAAAGACGGAGCAAAGTTCAACAAATTTAAGCCATTAAGATGCCGCAATCAAAATATGATCGAGAAATATTGCCTAAGCCCATTGGAACAGAGAGAAAATTCATTTCGTTGCCTCATATAATCTCAAAGCTGTGTTGAATGCTGGGCAGACAACTATAGAATGCACATTCGATCGATTATTCCATTCTTGCTGCAAAAAGTGTAACTGTGTCGATCTTTGCAGGATCAGTTCTAGAAAAATCAGAGACAACTAGCAGGATTGTCACCAACGGCTAGACTGAGTCTACCAGCTTGTCCTACTCTATTGATCTGCCAATCTGCCACTCGTCCAAACAGAACCCACATGGATTTGCAACATGCAGGAGCTCTGAAGGCATAGAAAAATTTCAGGTACAATAACGTTTGTTGCTTGATATTTAGGCTGAACAACCTCGGAAAGCACCTTTTTCGCAATACACGGTGAAGGCATTGAGATTCTCAAATCTCTGAACTTTTGAATCATCTTGCCGGATTAGGTAGGCAAATTTGAACCCCCGAACTTCACGCTGTCCATGCACAAGTTGATTCAGCTCTAATTACCTGTTGTTTGACCCTAAAGAGTACTCAGAAGCATCAGCAATCTCAAAATTGTCAAACTCCGTCTGTGGTTTTCTCTGCAAAGAAAAATAACGTTCCTAAATCTCCATCAAAGGTGAAGTACATTGAAATGATCCTGTCAAATGTCTTCCCCCATCAGCTATCCATTTTCACTGAAAAATGAAAACAAAAGGCCGGAAAACTTCCTGTGGCCATACACCTTAAAATTAAGTAAGTGGTAGCAAAATGCAAGGAGTTCAACCAGAAAAAACTCCCCAAACTGGCACTAAGTTCTATAGAAAGGATTTAACTCAACCGTTTGGTGTATTTTGGAAAAGGAACAAGAACATTTCAATGGCCCCACTTATTCGATTAGAGTTCTTCATACTGCTGAAGATCCCATTAATACCTCGTAGCATGAGAGTGGTATTATTATCCACCTAAATTATTCATATAAGACAATAATAAAAGCAAGGTCCTGAGTTCACAATGGTCACATAGTTAGTTATTACAATTTCTACATCCAATTGATGTGATGTTCCAACATATCCTAGGTGATATGATCCAAAATCCGCACATTAGAAGTTGGCAACAGAAACAGAATACAGGTTGACCATAATAATGTTAAAAAATCAACTCGCCCCAAAGAAAAGCAAAATTGATATATCGCCTTTTTTTTAAGAATCTTCAAGTGGCCAGACCAAGCCATGTTGAGGAGAGAAGTTTGAACATGACAATTGATTCATCAAGATCAACAGAAAACATGAAGTGCAACCAGTAAGAGTAAATCTATCCTCAAACAACTGCTAAGGGAAAAGATAACAGTGTATTGGTTAATTACTTTTTTTATTTTTTTGGTCGGAGTATTGGTTAATTACTTTAATGATCAGAAATGCGGGTATGACAAGCATTGCAAAAAACAAGTGAAATAGGGCTATAGCTGAATATATGAAATTGCTCGTATATTCCCTAATAGTATGTTAGCAAGATTACCTAGGTCAAGATTAGCGCCTTTTTCTTATTTTTAGTTAAACCTATGACACCCTAATGCAACATCAGCAGTGTTGCCTGCACTACTTGTTCTCCGAGAAGTCCCTGCGTGAAACAGCCACAAGAAAGTGGTAGCCTTAATCTTTGGGGACACGCATGGTGATGACAAAAGATCTTCGGAAGCTATACAAAATAACTAGCATCACCAATGGCACAAGACGATTATGAAGCAAATTGGTGCATTCAGTAAGCAATAAAAAATGGATACCGGGGGGCGAGGCTGTTGATAGCATACGGTCAATGTTGTCAACACGCCCCTGTATAGATCTTAAAACCTCATTCATTGATGACACTCTCTTTCTAATGCTGGAGATCCTGGCAGCATGTTGCATGGTGAATGGCGAAGGTGCATCTTCCAGTAACCGATCAAGCTCTGCCGGAAAAGAGAGAATAAAATTCAACATAACAATTTTGAACTACCTAATTTAGTCGCAGGCTCGGCCAAGAAACTACATGGCACTTGAGGAGAAAGAAATTGGCTGGCGCTCTTGCAATGTATAGTTCAAAATGCACAAGTAAGATACAGTTGTTTAGTAATGATTTACCCATAGATATCTGATTGTCTCTTCGTCAACATACTAACTCTTGCCATCTGTAAAGCTAGATTCATCCTTAAGTCGCAATCAGTTAGAAGGAGGAGAAGAGCTGTTTATCATGTAACTTAAAGCTTAGACAAATTACATAGTTACTTAGACCACTTCTTAATTGTTCATAATCAGGTCACTACACTTGCAAAACTTCCAAATCAAAGTCATTAGAGGCCGTGGTTTCATTTGCGTAGCTCGGGTCAACCATCCATTGAAAGCCCATAAGAAAAACTATCGTTTGTCTCGGAGAATGACGCAGAGTACTCGATTTAACAGCATTCGTTCGTTCCCCTTCTAAGGAAATGACGACGATTCGATTCAAACCAGCTCAAAAATCACGATAATCTGATCGCTAAGACGAACATCATCAAAGTTGCACAACTGAGAAGGTATTCAACTCTCCTAGCTAAACCATGATCAGACCAATATTGAACAACAGTACTTGGAAAAACCTAGCAAAGAACGGGCGAAGAGAATGGAAAAAACCAGATCGATCTCGCCGTAGCCACGTGAATCAAGAACGCCGATCTTGAGGAGTAGAGAACGAGTACCGCTCGTGAGACGATCGATGGAGGAGGAGAGCTGGTCCTGGCTCTTGAGAGTGTCCTGAGCTCTGGAATCGAAGTCTTTGATGACGGAGACCAGGACGGACGATATTCCCCTGGCGACCGCGTCGCCGGAACTACGGTCGCCGGCCGCGTCGCCGCCGCCGCCGCCGTCCTGATGAGAAGATTCGGGAGCCTCACGCTTGTCCGCATTCGGAGGGGCGACGGCGACGACGACGACGCTTGCGCTCTCGTCGTTGGGATCGCAATTGGCGTCCCCCGTTTCCATGGCGATTGTCCGACAGACCGTTCGTCAGTGTTGCAGCTCAACTCCAAGGTAGGATTTTAAAAGCACTCTTATTTTTTCAATAGTTTCGTTTAAATAAATATAGAAAATTGAAAATGGATAGGAACTTAGCACGCGAATGATAATTATTCTATTATAGAAATTAATTTCTGGCCAAAAATCAAATTTTGCATTCCTATTTCATGGACGAGTTTTTTTTGTCAAAATGCCCGTTTGATAATGATACAAAATTTCTATTCTTGAAATAGAAATTCGTTTTGAAAAAAAAATTTGTTTGATAACGACACAAAATTTTTTTCTCCTAGCGATCGGTGGGCGATGGCCGAAGGTGGCCAACGATGGCAGGTGGTGTCTAGTGTCGGGTGGCGATGGATGACAATGGGCGGCGGCAAAGGATGGTGGCGAGAGAGTGACGGCCGATGGTGGGAGGTGGTCGATGTCGCGCGACGGCAGAGGATTACAAACGGCGGCCAGCGGCAAAGAACAATGGCGGGAGTGGGTCAATGTTGGGTTGCGGTGGATGACGATGGGCGGCGGCGAAGGATGGTGGCAGGAGGCGACTGGCGGAGGACGGTGACGGGAGGTAGCCAGGGAGCAGCGACCGACAATGGGAGGTAGCCAGCATTGCGCAACAGCAAAAGATTACAGACGACGGCCGATGGCGAAGGACGATGGTGGGAGTTGGCCAGTGGGCAACGGCTAACGACGGGAGGCGATCTACGATGGCTGATAGCGATCAATGTCGGGCGGTGGCAAAGGACGGCAGAAGGTGGCTGGCGAGCGATGGTGAACGGTGGTGGACAACCGCGGCCAATGGTGGGAGGCGGACGGCGTCAGGCAATAGCGAAGGACGACAGATGGCAGGCGGTAGTGGATTGCCGCCGACAGGTTATGGCAAACGACTTTGGGAGGCGGTGGGATGTGGCCAGTGGTAGAGGACGACAGGGAGGCGGCCGATGGTGGTGGGAGGCGGCCGATGGCGGCTGGAGATAATCGGCGATGATGGCAATCGGTGGGTGGGTAGGTAATTGGCTAGTAGCGAGGGCAAGCGATTGAGAAGAGTTTTTATTTCTCATTTTTGTTTTAGAAATAGAAAAGTAAATTTTTTTTACTTATGATTTTTGTTCCAAATATATTTATGGAGTAGAAATTTGCTTTAGAAATAGAAAAATAAAACTGTGTTACCAAACGGATTTTTATTCCAAATATGTTCCTAAGAATAGAAAAATAGAGATTTAGAACGGTTATCATGCGTATCCTTAGTCTTAGTTACTAAATGTTTTGGCTGCCAAAACTAGCAATATACTCTTTTTTTTTTTGCAATATACTCTTGTGTAAATTTGAGAAGTGAGCATGTTTTTTTTTTGGATAATGAAAAAATAAGTAAACAATTTTAAGGGCGCAAATGATAATCATTCTGTTTTCCTGTTTTTCTATTTTTTTGTTCTCGAGAACATGTTTGGAATAGATATCCGTTTGGTAAAAAAAAATTTATTTATTTCTAGGACAAATTTTGGTCCAGAAATAGATTTAGAACAGAAATAAGAAGTTAAAATTTTTTACTTTTCTATTTTTGGAACAAAAACATAAATAACAACTCTCTTTTATTACTCACCTTTGCAGCTTGCTCGCCGTAGGCCGTCGGCCGTCGGCCGTCGGCCGCCACCCACCGCTGTTTGCTGGCCAACCGATTGTCCACCACCGCCACCACTCACCGACCATCCACCGTTGCTTGTTGCCACCGCCGCTCACCAGCCGTCTGCTGCCTTTCGCCAACCGTTCGCCACCGCCGCCGACCATCCGCCGTCGCCCATCGCCATCGCCGCTCGCCTATGGGAATAGAAATTTTGCGTCATTATCAATCAAATTTCTATTCCAGGAGCATAAATTTTGTATCGTTATCAAACTCAACTTTTTGCTCAAAAACTTATCCGGGAAAGAGAAATAGATTTTTTTAATTTCTAGTCAGAAATAGGGCTGAAGAAGAGAAATATTGTCATTTATGCCCTAAATAGAATAAATAGAAGATACCCAAGGGTGGCGAAGATGAAATTAAATAAGACCCGTCTCTAAATTCTAGGAAACTGAATTCGTCCCACGGCACGGTGTCATGGACTCATGGCTTCGGCCAGCATCTCACCGATTTTGCTTCAACTTTTAAAACTCAAAATCAGATATTTTATAAATTTTTAATTGGATCGCCTTAAAAAAACTTTAGAAATATAAGAAAAGAACATTTACAATGATTGCATTCTTTTCGTAATTGTCGTAATTATTTATTTGCGACGGGAAATTCAATACGACTTAAAGCCCCAAGTACGCCTAAGCCTATCGTGAGGGTACGAACAAAATAGGTAAGGCAAAGGGAAAACGAAGGATGATAGCATTGAAGTCCCAAATAAACTGACGGAAAATGGCAGAGAGTTTTCAGACACCCTCTCTTTTGCCTTATGGATGGCACTGATTTCACTTGCAAAGCACCATCCTTGATGGACACCGTGGTTCAAACTTCAAAATGTAACTAAATGTTATCAAAAGTATGGTACGAATCGACCAGCACACATCCATGAATTTCCGAGGCAGATGCAAGACCAAACATTACATGGTATTCATGCTGCTTCTGCCGTAGGAATGCGCTACTTTCTCATCACTCAATGTTACGACCTCTGCGTAATTGTCTTGCTGTCGTTTTTCTTGGGGAAGTCCCCGTGCACCGACCATCGAAATGCTCATCTCTAGGGCAACTTTCTCGGATGGAAACAACTGAACAAGTCAACATTGCCCATGACCTTAGCAGCATTTACAAGCTTGGCCAACATACAGGAGTACCTGAGACAAACAATGAGCGTCAAAAGAATAACATGTGCTGTTCTTCTTCTATACATTCTAGAAGCATGATCAAGTAAAATCGCCGAAAGCAGTCTTTGTCCCAACAAAAAATGCACAGGATAAGTATGCTCTTAATCTGACTGGCCCAAAACAGCTTGTTCCTGCAGGATGATACCACATACCACTAAGGTAACCGAAAGGGCCGCCATTCAGTTCTGTTTGCTACTAGTGGCTATCTAGAATTTCATGTAGGTACACCTTCCAGGCGATACTGCATAACAAGTCTTTCTACAGTGCTCTGGCTCAGGAATTGCTTCGCTAGCAGCTCTTTCAAAACTTCTGCCGCCAACCCCATCTCGTCTTCGTGAGCAAGTCCTTCCACCAGAATGGTATAAGTTGTTTCATTAGGCATGTTCCCTTTCTCAATCATCATCACAAAAGCCTCCAAGGACAAATCCGTCCTCCGCGACTTACAGAAACCGAGCAGAAGCGCATTGTAATTGTCTACGTCTGGCTTTTGCTCATTTTCCTCCATTATACCAAAGATTTCGATGGCCTCATCTAGCATACCCTCCAGGCATAAGCCTCTGATCAGAGATGAGTATGTAAATGAATCAGGAGTAAACCCGTGCTTTGTAATTTCGTAAAGAAGCTGGAAAGCTGCGTAAGTGTTTCCTTTTCTGCACAAGCTTGAAATGACGCTCTTGTAGAACTCGCACATCGTGGAACTTTGCTTGTTTTGCAAGCTATGAAAAATGGAAAACGCCTCCTGTGTCTTACCCTCTTCACAAAGAATAGCAACTGCATTGTAAGTTCCCTCATTAGGATTACATTGCCGAAAAATCATCTGGTCTAGACATTTAACTACGAGATCCACCCTGCCTTCTTTACAAAGCCGGGCAATTATCGGATTATAGGTAGTGGCTGTGGGCTTGAACTGTCCTTGCGCCATTTCCTCCAGTACCTCCAGAGCTTGCTCGGTCTTGCCATGGAGGGCAAGCGAACTGATCAAAATGTTGTAAGTGACTATGGAAGGTACGCGATCCCCACCATCCATCTCAGCTAAAAGTTCGTTCGCCTCCTCCCACCTCCCTTCATAGCACAAACTCCTCAACAGAATATTATAGCTAACTACGTTAGGACTGAACCCTCTTGACGGCAAATCCCTAAAGAATTTGATTGCCTCTTCTGTCTTGCCTTCCTTGCACAAACCAGTCAACAGAACATTATAACTAACCAAATTCGGCTTCCCGCCCTTAGCCACAATCTCGTTCAGAAGCCTCATCGCTTCTTTCACCCCTCTTTCTTTATAAGCAGCCTCAAGCAAGAACGAGTACGTGAAGGCATTCGGAACCAACCCCTTCCGCATCAATTTATCCAAGAGCTGAAGGCTCCGGCTAAACTTCCCATGCATGCAAAGACCCCGGATAATCGAATTGTAGGTGACCGTGTTGGTCGGGTACCCATATTCTTCCATTTTCTCGATGAGCTGCATCGCATGCCCGACATTACCCCTTTTGCACAAATGGTTCACCAGGTAAGTGTATGAAGCTGCATCGGGAATGATTCCTGAACTGGCCATCATCTCCATGACCCTGATTGCCCTTTTCAACTTATTGGCCTTGCACAGATCATACAAGAGCTGAGTTGCCTGGTTGACATCAGGCTTTTGGCCCTTCGCGACCATGTCATCTAAATTCTGGAATGCATCATTGAGTCTGAGGTCTTTGCCTCTTGGATCAGTCTTGCCAAGCCTCCAATTGGGCAACGCAGAAACGGAGTCCTTGGAAGAAATGGTGATCTGGGTAGATGCCAGAGCTCTGGCAAAGCCCTTGCTCAGAGAGAAGGAGTGCAAATTCGGCACATGGGAGTAAAACCCACCAGACTTTCTTGTGCATCCCAAGGATGGCTTTGAGACTGGAGACATTAAGCTGAGCAGAATCGCCATTGATAATCAAAACACAACCCAGCTCAAGCCTGATCAAACATTTTACTTCAACGGATCTCACAGCAGAAATCTCGAATTGTAAAGAGTACGCAGTCCACCTCTGCTACAGTCAGACATGCACGAAGGAGGAGGAAGAAATGATAGCCTTTGTTGGAAGAAAAACCTTCCGCAGGAACAACCAATCGGGATTGCAAACGGAGGAGGAGGGGGGACAGAAGGTGAGCACGTACGCTGAGTTCTCGTTCAGGTTTGCGAGAGAATCGACACGATAGGCTGGCCCAAGAAATATCCACAAAAAATCTGGACGAAGATGCCCTTTTGCGGTATCATCTGGGTACATTTTCGAGTCACTCGATTTTCTCTTTTTTTTTTTTTTTTTAATTCTGAGGTGAAGAAAATGGAGCCACAAATCCCGTCCACAGCTCGCTCCACTGTTATCCTATAGAGAAAGTGCAGTGCGTGTGCGCCAGGGAATGAGAAGAGAAAAGGTTACTCCTTGAATTTTGATATAATGTAACATGATTCCTAATTTTTTTAATTTATTTAATATAATTTTTAAATTTTAATATAATATTTAATACAAATTTTTAATTTATTTAATATATATTATTTAAATTTTTAATACATATTTAATATAGTCTCTTAACTAAACGTAGTCTTTGAATTTGAATCAATAGAAGAATTACACTGAACATTCCATGGACTAAATTAAATAAGTACAAAAGTTCAGTAACTATATTAAATAGACTAAAAGTTTATAGATCACATTGTGTATAAGTTGGCGATAACGTACATTAAATCAAAGTTTATAGATTATTTGCGCCATTTTTCTCCGCGAAACAACGAGACCGGATGGCTCGGCGTCGCGCGCTCAGGGAACACGTGTCAGCACGCGCCGTGCGTTGGCTCTGGGGCCCGAATTAAGAGCCCATTGCGGCGGGGAGCGATCTGGCGGCCAGATCATACTTCTCCGACGAGACGGAAAGAGGGTGGGGCGACGTCACCGATCGATCGCGCTTCGCCTCCCTCGAGCGACACGAATTCCAGGGGGAGCGTTCCCGTCGAGTCCGAGGTCGTTGCGCTCTCGGATCCCCCGGGCTTCGCGAGCAGAGAGACATGAAGGCAAGCAAGCGCAGGGCAGAGACCAGGAGCGTCCAGCTCAACACCCTCCGCCACCGCCTCCGCGACGCTCTTCATCTCTGCACCAGGTCCCTCCTCTTCTTCTTCTTCTTCTTCTTCTCTCCTCCTCCTCGTCGTCGATGCTGATTTTTTTGTGGAAGGAGAGCGTCAACCCGTGGGACGGGGAGCTTCGGGGGAAGCTCGTGGTCTGGTTCGCGGAGTTGACTGCGGTTGTGATCGGGAATCCTTCGTTGTGCGTGTAGATGTCGCGATGGAGGCCGGACGAGATGGGAGTGCAGGGACATCGAGACGCAGAGATACGTGCTTCGCTCGATTGTTGCTTTCCTCGATTGCGTTTCGGAGGATACGTCGGGTAATCCGCTTCTGAAGGTGAGGGCGCTCGATGGGTGATCGTGCTTTATGGATTGACGAGGTTTCGCTGCCTGATTTGCGACTTGTTTTTTTCTTCTTATTTATCTGCTTTTTTTTTAAACTTGCATTGATGGGTTTGCTCTCTTTTCAGTCTTTGCAAAGAAATATGCGTTCTTTAGGAGCTTATAGTTTTCTGAATGAATGGAGTTATATCGTACCTGCTTCGCTTTTGGTTATCTCATTAGTGCTGATTTTCAATTGAGGATGCCGACTAAACTAAATTGGATAGTTTTCTCAGTTTCTTCGAATGTTCTGGTTCCTTGGCAACATTATGCGCTTACGCCCTAAGACCATGTTGAGAGTTTTCAATTTTTCTCTTGGGATTGTTCTCGGCAAGAATAACGGAAGTTCCAATGTTCCGCTTGTCTATCGTATGGATTATGCCAATCTCCTTCAGTGGATCACCAGCGCTATAGCTGAGTTCGGTCATTTTGAGCTTCTTGCTATTGTAGGGATTGTTTCTAACTTAGGTTGATGCTCATTGGCATTTCGTGGTCTCCTCCCCCATCCCCTTCGTGTTGTTCACATTCACTTTATCTTCTCAGGATTCAGCTGAAGATATAGTCGGGGCATTGGTGGGTATTCTTCACCATAAAAGTGAAGCCACAACTAGCATAGCGGCGGATGCAGTCTGCAAATTGGCCAGTGTCTTAGCAACTTATATTCTGCAACCTCATCTTCCAGATCTTGTTCATCCTTTGTCATCCTTGTCAATTTCCCCTCAGTTACAAGTTGCTGTTCCATCTTCCAGAGCCTTGAGTGTTCTGCTTTCAAATTTGAGCAAAAAGAAGGAGAATGAAGTCTGGGAAGTTCTCGATAAAGAAGATATCACAACCCACCTAATTAAAAATATACTAAATTTCTCTGCCAGCACTAGCTCAAATGTGTATTTCCAAGAGATGTTAGCTCTGTTGGCCATAATACTGTTGAGGTGGCCTCAATCCAGGTATCAAGTGTGGAGTAATGCGAGTTTTATGAACATGTTGGAGGATTTCTGTGTAAACCCTGACCCTTCTCTTGGAGTTGCTCTTTTGAAGTTGTATACCGCCATAGGTACTTTGACACTTTGCCGTACAGTTAGAAAGCGTTCATACTTGTGCTGGAATTTTGTTTTGCTAGGCCTAACATTCTTCTGTCGTAAAAATTGCTGATACTGTGTAACAGCTCTATGCAGTTATGGTGCCAAGAAGATTCTGGAACATGGTGAAACTATTGTTGGCACAATGGTACGCTTTATGGGAAGTTCGAACCCGCTGTCAGTTCGAATTGAGGGATTTAAACTGGCACAATGTTTAATGGTAATGCTTTGGGTTTTCTTTGCTGGATATTCTCGAGTATATTCTTATGTGCTTATGACAAGATTGCTCCATCCTCTTCCTTTGTGATGAGTCATATGGATGACCTCGTTCTGTTGTTGGGCTCAGTTGACAGAAGAGGGATGCTCAAGAGTGGTCAGCATGTGTTGTGAGCCAATTGTAGAAGCCATAGTGTGTGCAATCAATGAGGGGAAGTTGAAAGAGGGAAAAGGTACTAATGACCAGATTCCTTTGATGATTGAAGCATGTCGTTTGGCAATGATTACTCGTTGGCCGGGGAAGCATCGTCTTTACTTTTGGAAAAAGGGGATCGACAAAGTTCTTGTTGATATTCTTATGCCGAACTTTGTTGGGAAGTATCCTTCTTATCACACATACACACTGGAGGAGCAAATTGCCATAGCACGGGAGAATCTCATTGATAATCCTTTTCTGGTTTTAAGGCCATATGTATGGGACATTCTTGGGTGGCTTTCAATAAGATATGCTGAAGATTTTGATCCCAAATTTTCTGAAAATGAAGCTCATTTTGACGTTCTTACAGCGGCCGCGTGGTATGTTTTCGTTAATATTTGGTGCTCAGTTCTTTTTAGTAATCTTACCGCACTGCATTATACATTCTTCATCTTCTTTATTTATTGTATTTTCCTGGTTGCACTTTTGACTAAATTTGTATTTTCTTTTAACTTTCTAATTGTCGATGTATGTTCTTTCTAGTGTAGCTTTTGAGGACATTATCGGTAGAGGGAACCAGCTGTGCCATGATGATGTCATCAGTACCTTTAGAAGTGAATCAGCTGTGCGAGTAGTCCTAATGATGATTTTCTCTTCTTGCAAATACATTTCATCAAAGGCTAGAAGTATGCTTTGTGAGGCTCTAAATCCAAACGGTGAGAGGTATCTAAAGCAATTGCTTTATACACTAAAATCCCCATCATTTGGAGTTAACCTTGGGATGCCAAATATGGTTCACATTGTTATAAGTTTGATAGGTTTGACATGCTTTTTGGCTTTGCCTCATTATCAAGGGTTTATTGTGGAAGGCTCAAAGGCCCTATTGTCTTATATGATGGGACGCTCATCTGAATCATTCTATATACCAAGGTCAAATTATGCCCTACATCTCAAGAGCAACTTGCCTGGTAGAGCTTGTTGTTTTCTTAGTTTAGAAGAGTGGGAAGGAAAAGATGTCATTTTGTTCCATAATTTGTGGGGCCTGTCAGTGTCATTTCATCATTCTGGCTCCAAAAGTAAATGTTCGATCATTGCTGTTCTTCAGACAGAAAATGTCAAGACTGAACTAGTTAACAAGCTTCTGGAAATCTGCAAGGACACTTCTAATTGTGGGGCGAGGTGGTTTGCTTCATACATACTAACCTACTTCAGCTACTTCGGTTTTCCTTCAGAAGAAGGGGTAAAAATAGGGAAAGCACTTACTCACAAGGATTACGCAGATATAGAGCTGATTCTTGCTAATGGTACTTCATTCTGTGTCCACGGGGTTCTTCTTATGGTTAGGTGTCCTTTGTTATTGCCTCCAGAACAGCCTTTTGATGGGGGAACATTTGATAATTCTTCAGTCACTAATGACAGTGATAACCGGCATGGAAAGTTTCGAAAAGAGATTCGGTTATCTTCTCATGTTAATCGCCTAGAACTGGAGAAATTGTTGGAGTATGTCTATTCAGGGTATGTACAAGTTGAAGAAGATACTGTAAAGAGATTAAAAATTCTTGCGAGACACTCTGGCCTGCATCACTTATCTGAGTTACTTTCGAGGAGATTTCCTGAATGGGCCATCGAGATTCCCAGTTTTGATCTCAAACCAGCTCTTGGTCAAGGGAAGCATATGTTTTGGTAAGTTTTAGGCCCCTACGCTCTCTCTCTCATGCTTTAAATCATTCCCCCACTCTCTCTCTCTCTCTCATGCTTTAATTATTCATTTGATGGATACTTGAGTAGCCGATTAGAGGGACACCTCTGATCTGACTACTTGGGCACAGTCATTCGATTTTAGTTCCTTCTTTTGGCTTTAGTTGTATTAATCATCAGCACATTTAGCCAGCATTCAGATGGAGCCCTTCGTCTTCGCATTTGTTTACATTCAGCACCGTGGATCTCTGGTACCTTAGTGCTCCAAAACTTGTGTTTGACTTTTGTTTCTGGGCTTAACAGAGTATCTTGCTTCATTGAAGGCATCAAATTGCTAGTCGCGCATCCTGGGCAAAAAGTCAAATGCTAGTCATGCGTCACTTTTTGTGCTGTTTAGCAGAACTTTTTATACCTTCTCAATTTGTTACTAGATTAAGATATCCTGAATATGACATTGTGCAACCTGCTCACTCTTTCCTGTTAGCTATAAGGGAGCTTCATTCTGTCTCAGGGACATAATCTTGGAATCTAAAGCAACTGAACTGAGTTGGACATGCTCTATTTGCTCTATGTCTGTTCCACACATGCATGTTCACCGGATAATTTTATGGGCGAGCTGTGATTATCTGCAGGCATTGTTGCAATCAGGAATGCAAGAAAGGTACGTGGTTGTTTGTGTTACGTCTTTTTTTGATAGTTCTAGTGCGCTTTGCTATGTATGGATATTGATATCAAGTCCCTATGCATCTTGTCAGCATGGAGGAAGATTTCATTTCCGTGATTCAATCTACAGTTACAAACTGAATTACCCATATGTCATAAAATTTGTCATCCATTGTTAAACATCTAGTCAGCATGGAGAAGGAAGTATGATTTTGTCCCATGTTACAAGCTGGAGTAGCCATGTGAATCTTTTTCGTGAAATCTGTCATTAATAATTAAGTGCAAGTCCGAATATATTAACACTTCCCATTTTTCTTGATGAGAATTCTAGCAATAGCAGAATTGTGATTCTGCTTTATTTATGCTATCCTTAAACCTTTTCTTAAACCTCCTTGTTTCAAATCCAATTATAACTGGGTCCCTTTTGGGGCCAGAAATTATAACTTGGTGGACCTACTTTATCTTTATGAATAATTTTCATGTTTTGTCAAGGGACTCGTCCAATTAAGTTTTCGGGGGGGACTGAGCAATGACTTTCATGCTTGTGCTGAGGGCGGCGGATTTATTTGAAAGGGGTTTTGATTCATGATTAGTTCTCCTCAAGTGCAAGGTGGAAAATTTTGCGTACTCTTGTGAAACTTTCGACTTTTTTGGTTATCTCACCACGATGTACTGTCATTCTGCAGCCAATCCCAAATTCTAAAGGTACCTGTCAGTTGGGAAGCTTTAGTTAAACTAGTAAGTTGGTTCTATTCTTCTAAGCTTCCTGAACCCCCATCAGGTTGTTTATGGAGTAACATGGGTACGAAGAAGAAGCTACACCAGCTAGAGCTGTATGTAGAACTTTCTTGGTTGGCGGACTTCTGGCTTCTGGAAGACATTCAGGAAGCGTGTTTTAGGATTGTAGACAATGGCCTGTGTTCTGCGAGACACTTGTCCGTTAACATTCTCCAAATGGCTGCAAATTTGTCTCAATGGAAATTGGCAGAAGCTGCGGCGAATCATGTCGCTCCATCTTACCGTCAACTGCGTGAGTCTGACGAACTTGATGAATTGGATGAAACACTAATTGAAATGGTTCGTGCTGCCTCTGTACGACTTTCACAGAGCAGGGGATAGTAATTCCAAACTAGTTGGAAAAAGAGCGGTTACAAAGTGGGCTAGACAAATTTTGGCATTTCAACGTAGGAAATTCAACAAAAGGTCTTTGAAGCAAAGGAAGCACATGGAGCAACTAGCATAATCTGATGGGGAGCCAGCTTACTCGACCAGATTTTACTTACCACAGCAGCTTCCCTCGAGAAGTCCTGTCTGTGTTGGGACAGCAAGTGAAAGATTATACATAGCACAGTAGTACACCGATTCAGCCCGCTTGAGTAGGGGCTCTAGTTTCGTTCTTTTGATTCTCTCGGATGTTACAAGCAATCAAGAGCATCCATTGTACACATTTCCGGTTATTGAATAGAAACACATCCATAGCATATTCTTTTGTCTGTGATCTGTCCATCTCCTAGCATCACCAACCAATCCTTCTTCCATTACACCCGGGAACACACTTTAATAGGGGAGAACAGCCCAACAATACGAAAAAGAAGAAAGATCATGTCTTTTCAACATATTTGGATGCAGATGTGTTATGCATAGAGAGGATTCCCTCTTTGATTTTGCTTTGATGTCCTCATCCCATCTTTGGCACTCACGGCCTAATCAGGGAGCTGCATTAAGAGAAATTCCAAGGAAAAGACAACATCATGGCGGCTCACCAAACAAAACTTGAGAAACAAAGCGTAAAAAACAAGGCAGAAATATAACTGACTGTGATTAAATTCCCGGAGCTTCAACATATTGCGCACGGTACAGAGACGAAGATATAACAGCACAACACGGTAGAGGTAAAAATGTGTAGGAGTACACGCGCGCAAAAATCAAGAGAAGAGGCTCTCGTTTCGTTCTTTTGACTCTCGGATGTTACAAGCAATCAAGAGCATCGTCCACATTTCCGGTTATTGAATAGAAACACATTGGTTGCATTATTTTGATTGATCCATCCGCCTCCTAACATCACCGACCAAACCCTTTTCCCATTATGCCCGGGCACACACTTTAATAGGGTAGAACAGCCCACCAATACGAAAAAGAAGAAAGATCAGATGTCTTTTCAACATATTTGGATGCAGACGTGTTATGCATAGAAAGGATTCCCTCTGATTTTGCTTTGATGTCCTCATCCCATCTTTGGCACTCACAGCCTAATCAGTGAACTCCATTAAGAGAATTTTCGAGGAAAAAGACAGACACCACCGTGGCTCAACAAACAAAAACTGAGAAATTAGCGTAAAAAACAATGCGAAAATATAACTGACTGCAATTGATCCCAAGAGATTCAAAGTATTGAACGGTACAGAGATCAAGATTTAACAGCACAACACAGTAGAGGTAAGAAATGTGTAGGAATACACACGAGCAAAAATCAAGAGAAGACCTTAGCAATACTGGCTATTTCAGAAGTAAATCCTAAACTTGACCTTATCACAAAACCGCCACGAACCATCAATATCTCCCCCACCCCACCATTTGCTACTTTAAGTTTAAAGGGATATAAACCCCCAAAACCGGTCCCACCTCCTTGGAATAATAGGTACAGGAACGCGGGATACCTTCTACACCAGCCCTGTACAAAACCAAACCCCCTTGCTCGGGACCCACATCAGTATCTCAAAACAGAGCAACAAAACACGCTCCTAAGTTGGCAAAAACTGGAAACCACTACCCTAATTAAGGGGCGGAAAGAAGAGAGGAAATCTGAAGTTGGGTACAAGCATAAAACTGCTGGAAAGTCTCCCCAGAGAAAAGAAATTAAGAAGCTAAAAACAAGTACTCGAACGGAACTAAATTGACCGGGAATGAAGAATGCCCCTCAACTCCCACTTCATACTTTGCCGTGGCTCCCTCCTGTCCAGGCTTATTGAGATGCACTTGTATAATACGAAGAAACGAGGGAACATAGACCCTTTTGATGCATGCCACGCACACAGCTTTTTCCACAACGCTAATGCCGTACTTAAGTTGGAGCTCTGGTGCAGCATTCTATTAACTTAACACCGACTCAGAGCTGATTTGACCACCATTCCCCCCTTCATGGCTGTTAAATCCAACTATAGGCATTGATCTTTGAGCAAAATCCAACAGCAGCTTCCTCTGGTGCTCATCCGTGTGGGGGAGACTTGCTCGTAGCAGCTCAACTGGCATTTCCCGACTAATAGCTTTAGCTGCATCGGCACCAATTACAGGCATGCCTGTCGTTGGGGCTTGCATTAGCAGTGATTGTATTGTGCTGTCGTACTTATTTACACAGTATTTGGTGAGAAGACCATAAAACTCATCAAATGAAGCCTGCCATAGTTGTCGATTAGTGATGGTATAGTTGGTGCCAGCATGAGGATCAGTTAGGAGATCGGTTGCCCTCTCAAGAACTGATTTGAGAATTAGGGACGCGCCGTCTCCAGTAGGACTATCAAGGGGACGGAGGGGTGGCTGCTCTGAAGAACAGACCACAGCTGCAAGGCAGGCACTCAGTGAACCAAGATCCATGCCACGCACACAATGTGAAACCACCCTTGCAAGCTTATTTGTTGATTCTGCTGCTCCGGGGTCAGTAGGAAGTCCTCCAAACAAAAATCTTAAATGACGAAAAATGGCCATGCTAACTATCCTCATGAGCTCATCAATGGGAGAAAGGAGCTGAAGGTACCTTGCGAGGAGTTTCCTACCCTTAGGAAGAGATACCAACCTTAAGAACACAAGGTCGTCCTTGGGAGCAAGCCCAACACTATGGCCATTTTTGCCAAGAGGGTCGACCAGCTGGAGAGATGCGGCAAGGCCTTCCAGTAGGACCTGCCGCCTGCGTCTCAACTGAGCCCCACCATCTGGGACCTGATTGAATTGCAGGAATCGGTCTATATCATCCACATCAAGAAGAAGACAAAGCCCATCCTCAATAGCCACTCTTGCTGCAAGCATTGGTTCCTGCTCCAGGGGCTTCTCAGATGCTTTCTGCTCACTATTTCCAGCTGCACCAGATGAATTAGGTGAATCAACTTCAAGAAGAGGACGAGGTCTCCGAATTGATGAGAAGGAAATTCTCCCTAGAGCATCGACCTGGAGAAAAGCATGTTGTTCAGTGTTCGTGCGAGCTCGAGGAGGGAGTTCCCTGAGATGAGTAGGGCAGAAATGATGCTTCAACTTTGCAGCCACAGATTTTTTAGAAAGACAAGCCTGATGGTAATAATCATCTACATACGGATCATTACTGTGTGTTGCTGCAAGCTGCATCCTGAGGATATTCTCTATCTCATCAGCTGACATATATTTGGATCTAAATCTCGGCCACCCACTACCACTCTTCGGGCCATTGAAATCGAATCCCGGCTGAGAAAAACGCAGATCCTGTCTACCTTTCTGAGCTAATTTTAGTCTTTGCTCACTTAAATCAGCAAGATCGAACATTGCATCAAACTTGCCCATTAACGGTGGAGACGAAGCAAGATGCGGGTTAAATATTTGGGATTGCATCCCTGACAAATGCCCAAATGGCGGCTGCATTGGACGGTGCAGCCAATGCTGCTGGGATTGTGGTTGTGGTTGTGGTTGAGGCATTAATTGTGGAGGAACTAACCCATTTTGATGAGGAAATTGCTGCTGTAATCCGCTGTTTATTCGACCTGGATGCTCTCCAGGATACAAGTTCATCTGATTGGCCCATTGATTTGGTGGTCGGCTACTAAGAGGTAAACCAGGTGGCATATTCCCGGCAAACTGGGAGCCATGATGCAAGGTGGTCAACTGGACCTGAGAATTAGAAAAAGGAGGAAGGTTTGGTGCAGATAATGCCACCTGGGTTCCACCAGCCGGATGAGGAACATTTAGGTGGCCTGCGTTATAATTTGGAGAAGCATGCTGTGATACTCCACCAGGAGGAGGATATGAAGGGTAAGATGATTTTGGCATTAATATTGGTTCGCTTGAATAATGAGGCTGCGGCTGCTGCTGCGGCTGCGGCTGCTGCTCTGGGTAAGATGACGTCCTGTACAGAGTCTTTGACTCTATAATGTGAGCTGAAGAATATGGTTGTGATGACCATCTTTTGCCTTCTAAAGCGCTGTCAGAGTCCACTACATTGCGATGAAACCAGTTAATGTTATCCTCTCCTTGTGCCCACTCAGCAGTGGCAGAACCTATAAGATAGTCCAGTCCAGAAGAAGTAAGAAATAAATTACAACCATATTGAAAAATGGAGATCCTTTCCTAGCAGGAAAAGAGTTAAAACACCTAAACCCCAAAAGGCAGACTTGTAATGTCAAAAAAGATGGATATGTGACCAAACTTGAGACTAGATTCTTCATCAAGATTCACGATAAATACATGAGAGTCAGCCATACTACAGAGGCCACCTAAGACCATTCTCACATGACATATGGCAGATTGAATTTGAAATAGAAAATATGCATGCCATAATTCCTTTCATTTAAGGTTGCATAGAGATGCAAAAGTGTACTGAAGCCAAACTTAAACCTGCAAGGGATGACGAAAATCCGAAAGCTGAAGCTAGGAATGGGGCAAATAGTATAAGTCATACCAAGGTTAAAGAAACCAGGAAAGGTTGGTCAGGCTTGACAAAGCAATCTTCAAATTCAAACACTAGATTTATTAGAATTCACAAATGGCATAATTTAAATTTTTTTTTTCTTTTTAGCAGATATGGTAAAGCATCGCAGCATTTCAACTTAACAAGTACGCTTGCTCAGAGGGCATTATGTTAAGCAAAAAGGTATGAGCACGTAAATTTGAAATGAATGACAATGTTCTAAGTATTATTACATCGTGTAAACAAATACTTCAATGAAATAAGATAGCGGTGAATACATATATATATATATAGTGACATACTCACTTTCGCTAGATCCTCTTTCACCAATTACTCCTGCAACTCTTGGGCCACTGACCACCTTGTTTAACTGCGAGTCGAACATACAGTTTAGTATAATTGCAAAAAAGAAGCATCATAGGTCCCCAATGCCGGGACAACTCCATTAGAAACATCTATCATATGATCAATACTGTGTCGCCATACCCAAAATATTCCAAGAGATGAAGCATCACACAAGATATTACTTCAAACACCAACAAAAAGTTCCATCATAAAGCATCGTCCAAAGGTTGCCATAGACAACCAATGACGAAGGCTGTGGCAGCCAAAGAATAAGCACCTTATGCTGGCAACTAGTTCACTAGCTCTTTAAGAAAAAAGGAATCGTTGCACATAAACAACATTCTCCCCATTACTATGATTGAAATTAACAAACCATTCTACAGTAAGTAGAGCTCTTATATTTTTTAATAAACCAAAGCTCGGTATCAGACCTTTGAAAAGGTACTTGCAAGATCATCAATTTCTGATAAAGATCTTAAGTCCTCGCCCTGCAACAAAGGAAATCTTCGTCATCCATCAAACAAGAGACAATAGCAAATTTTTATAGCCAAAGTACATTGAGCAATCATCGGTACACCATAAGAAATGCTTTCTGGTGATCATGTTTGAAAGTAAATACCCTATTAAACAAGCATGCAAAGGAACAGCTAGAAAGCTTAGTGTCAAAACATTGCATGAACACGTTAACTGTGAAAGAAATGCTATTCATCTTAAGCAACTGTTCTTCAATTGATATCGTGCTAATTTCAACATTTCAATTATCATATATATAATAAGAAGAACAGGTATAACCGCAGTCGTTAATTCAACTTCATGAGACAAATCGCATCATCAAACCCAAGAACAGCATAATTAACTTTCATCGGGAAATGAGAAACACTGCCTCGATAAAAACCACAATCGTATTTAGAAAAAAAGTAAAATGTATAGGTGAAGTAAAAGTTTTCAGAGCCAATTCAAACCACAAAACTTCACCAATTGACTAGATATGTGGAACACAAAAATACTGGTTTTAATGATCAATTTATATGAGCACTCTACTAGACGTAAACTCTATGATTAAAAAAACAGAGCATACTCTCGGACTATCTCAATGACATTCCACCAAAAGGTCACTGCATATCACATATCTGCACCATTATTAAATTCATAAGTAATGTCTTGGTATGATGTAGAGCAGTAACCCTTTTACGAATACATACTCTCGGTGCAGAAATTGAGCGTTCAAGACATATTAGCAATACCTATCCGACCTTGCAATCAAAGAAGAGAAGAATAGAAAAGGAACTCAAAATTTCTGGAGATGATGAATGTATAAATGAGGATTAACGGATATCAGCTTAGACTTCATTCAAATTGACAAATGTTGAAGCCAGTTCGTTTAAAAACCAAGTAAATGAGGTACTATCTCGAGTATTCGAGATATCAGTATTGCTCCAAACAGTACTCATCAGGGCATCTCCACGCATAAACTAAAGAGAAAACTAAAGACGGGAAAAAGGAGAGGGGCACATCACCTCGTCCTTATCATACAGAAACTCCTCTTCATCTAAGCCATTAGGAGGCAAATCCTCCTCTTCATCTTCTAATCCCCCCAACTCAACTTCTTCGAGAACATCATTACCAAAGAATGCATATTGCGATGCATCAAATCGAGTGCCCCCTGCTTTGCAAGAACATTTCGTCGATATAAACATGTCAGCCAAATCACGAATTTCTGGAAATTCATATATCAGCCATAGCAGGAGAATGTATACATCCGCAAGCAGAAGTTCAAGAAGGATGTGAAAATTGTTGTTCCAATCATGAGCAAGACCAAAATTCATCAAACAGAAATCACGCGAATCCGAAAGCCAAGAAGAATAAAACAGCCTCGGGAAAATTTGATAGTACAACACTGTCACTTGATTTTTCGTTCGAAAGCTACGCAAGCCTCCCCCCTACTGAACAATTTTGAGCTTCTGATTTCCCTTATTTCGCAACAAAACATTGCAGAGAACATCAACACTCATTCACACAATTCTCGAGCTCATAAGAATCGGTCGAACTTCAAATGACGGAAGAAGACCAACATACGAGGAAACAGGCCAAGTCAACAGACGACAGGACGACGCTTCCTCGACAAACGAGTGTGAAAGTAGATCTGCCGAAACGGCAATCAGCTTGAAGACGGAACGAAACGAAAACAAAGAGGAGAGAGAAATCGCCGAACCTGCGGAGCCGTCGCCCGATTGCTCGAGATCCTGCGAGCCGGCAAGTTGAAAACGACTGTTGTCGCCGCTACCAAAACCATCCATCGCAACCCTAATTATCTACAAACTCCAGGCCCTAATCTAAACGCCAGAAGAGAAGGGGGAAAAAAAAGAAGAAGCAAAAAACCGAATCCGAATCTACAAAGCTGCCGAAGGAAAAGAGGGCGAAAGACCTAGCCGAGCGCGACGGACCCCGCGCGACGAAATACCTAGGGGCCTCGTCCCCGACGACGGCGATAAGATCTGTACGGCTCACTGAAGCGACGAGAGACGGGTACCGAGAAGAAGCAGCAGCAGCAGCAGCAATCCGAGCAAAAACCGGACAGTTAGGTCCGCAGCAGGCGACTGTGGGAGTGAGGGGGGAACAAAAAGAGCGAAAGAGCGAAGCTGAAACCGAAGCCCTATCGCCGACGAGTATAGGATAAAGCGGCAGCGGCGGCGGCGGCGCCCGGGGGGGTGGGCGTCGGGGGGGCGTGTGGCTAGAGAGAGAGAGAGGTGGGTTCAGCAACAGAGGAGGGAGTAATATAATTGGAGCAGCTTCATGATTGAGTAGGGGAGCACGGCGGTGGTGGGTTGGGGTTGGGGTTGGGGTTGGGGTTGAGGTGGTGGTTGTGCTTGTGTGGTGGTTTTTGTGATGTTTTTTTGGCCCACTGTAGTGGAAGAGAGAGGGTGGGCGGTGGAGGGGCTTTTCGCCTTTTTTTTAATATTTATTATTTATTTTTAGCCCAACGAAAAGCTCGAGCATGATGTGATGATTTAGGAGCGAGCATGATTCCAGGTTCTACCCTGAAACTCGAGAACTTGACCATTGGAATAGGTTCTAGTTTCAAGACATGCAGAGTAGGCTCCGGGTTCCAAAATTTAGAGAGCATGTTTCGACGAGTAGGTTCCAAGTTAGGTAGGTGAAAACTAGAACCTGAAACCTGAATAAGTTTTTTGTATTTTTTCTTAATTTATGTCTTCGCATGATCCTGTAGTGTTTCGTGGCATCAAATGATAAGTATATAATCTAGAACCGCTAGTCTAAGTTTTCATTTTATGATTCATTAATGTTTCATATTTTTGTGTCTAGATATAAATTGTGGTCATTAGATTATAGCAGCAATTCTTTTGTGTTCTCTTTTGTGAATGAAAAGCCTCTTCAATATTGTTGTCTTCATTTTCATTTCTTTTGACTAAGAATGAAATAAAAAAAAAAAAAAGAACATGTTATACCTTGAACTTGCACCTGAGAGTAGGTTCCAAGTTTCTAGTTCTGACGGGGAGGCTCTAGGTTCCAAAAAATGAGGAACATGTATCTAATGATAGGTTCCAGATGAAATTTGTAAGGATCCCGGAACAGTTCACCCTTATAATAATTCACTGGTTTTTTTTTCTTTTGGGTATATTTCGAATCATTTTGGATAATTTTTGGGGGTCGGTCGTTAGTATTTTTGCGCACGTGGGTGGCCGGCCAATTAGAGGGGCAGTGGACATCGGGCCCGTGGGGGTACAGATGATGATGCTTATTGAAGAAGGTCTTGTAGTATATTTGCCTTTCTTTGCATTGCATATAGCGAATTTTCGGATTTTGTGGTTTCCTCGGGCATGCCTACATTTAGTAAAAAATAGAAACCTCGGATGCATTTTTCGGGAATCGGGCCAAAATCCGGCGACCCCGATGATGTCCGGCGGGAATAGATAATTGCCGGGTCGTCAAAAGATTTGAAAAATATTAAGTGCAAATTACGTCGAGTGAGAGTGAACCCTTCTCGAAATAGAAATTAAATCGGGATATCTAACTTACGTGTTAAGTCACGGAGGGCATAAACAATAACGTGCTTACCCATCAAAGGTCCGTAGATCGATTCCCTGGGTTAAGATAATCCAGATCCTACTTCTCCCGCAAGTTGTTCCCTTTTTTGAGCACCGTGACATGCGAAATGCTTTTTTGCTTTTGACTCGACAAAAATGCAAAGGGGAAAGACACAGTTGACTTTGTGATGTTTAGGTGAACTATGTTCTCGCGTTGTTGTGGTCGCTATTTGAACGGGAAACTTAAGACGGAAGAGTACGAGAATGGAAGCTTATTTCCTTACTTAGGCTCCATTCTTTTCATGAAAAATATTTTCATATTTTTCATAATTTTCGGTATTCGGGGGCGAAAAATGAGTGATCAAGAAAAGTATTTTCCAATCAATGAAAAAGTTCCTTTGAAAACTAAGGAAAATGATTTTCTTTTCTTTAAAAAAGAAAATCATTTTCCAATCTTCCCGCCCTTTCCTCTCCTCTCTCCTCTTCCCGTCCTCTCATCTTCTCGTTGTTCCCAATGTCCTCTTCTCTTCCCATCGCCGGATCTCCAGAGCCGCTCCTCCTCCGTTGCTGCCTCGCGCTTCGTCTACTTTGCCCCCATTGCTGCTTTGTGCGTTCTCTCGTCCCATGGCTGGCGAGGCCAAGCCTAGCCTCGCCTCGCCAAATTCGGCGATGCTCGGCCAAGCTCGAGAACGGCAAGGCGAGGTGAGGCCTTGCTTGCCCAAGGCTAGTCGCCGGCCACGGCGAGCCTCACCGGCCTTGGGTGAGCAAGGCCGAGCCTCGCCTGTGGCCAAAAACCAGTAGAGGAAGAAAGAAAGGAAAATAAAAAAAGAGAAAAAGAAAAGTTATATTAATATACAAAAAAAATTATTAAAAATAATGCATGAAGAAAAATATTTTTCATACCGAACGGTGAAAAATATTTTTCGAAACTTTTTCATATTTCAGTAGAACACTGAAAAATTGTGTCTTTTTTCGGAAAAATGGCTTCCTAAAAATATTTTCCGGAAACGTAATATTTTCAACAAAAGAGAGCTTTTATCGCGATTTCAGAATTAATGAGGGCAATCGCAAGACAAATGGCATGAAGCCTATTCAAATCTTAACTAAAACGAATGATGAAGGTTTAATGATGACATTTAGAATAATTACAAGCAACCTATGGATCTCTGAATAGAAAAATATTGGACTCGAATTGGAAAGGTAAATTACTTGAGTATCTCCCGAATTATATTCTATTCGAACTTTAGTAGGAAATTTAATAATCGATGTGGCTTTCGAGACGCGTTTTGATTCTTGATTGTGTGAGTTGAAATAGGCTAACTAATGCTTTAATCATTCCACATCACCGCAAGCTAAAAGCGGCATTGTTATGATCACACCAATTTTTTTTCTTTCTAAAGCCATCAAACAAAAAATTTGTTTCCCATTTTTTTTTCCGGACGAAATAGTAAAACTAAAAACCTACCGTGAGTCATAGTGGTTGAATGTCATTAATCGACACGGTCCCTTTCATGTACTGCAACTATAGTGTTTGCGCCTAGAATGTTCTTTTATGTTCTCCGGCCTAATAAAACAAGAGCATGGTTTTACCAAAAGATAATGCGCTGTTGTTTTGGTTGACAATACACTTAGATTGAGGGTACGAGGAATAGGTTGAGGCGGGCAAGATTTAAGGTGTGTTTGTTTCGCGGTAAATGAGTGATTTGAAAAATATCTCTTGAAAAATAATAGTTTGTATCACTTACAAAAATAAATAAATGGAAAAAAATTTCCCGCGAAAATAATTAAGCATAAATTGTTATCGACGATAAAAATATTTTCCATTAACTAATTTTTTAAAACGTTATAAGCAATTATTTTTAAAATAATATTTTTCAAATCACTTATTTTTGGCCAAACAAACACACAAGATATTGTTACTCTTCTGCCACATCAGCCAAAATGAGATCTTAGAGCTACGAGCTAACGTGAAATTTTAAGATACTTGTGTCGATGTTGTGATTTTGAAGGTATATATATTATTAGGGTCACTTTCAGAAATTGGATTCGTTTATGCGGCACATGGCAGAATTTTCTCTTGTCGATTCTTATTCTTGAACACTAAAAATCGCCAAAAAAGTTGAGACGATTAGAATTCCAAGCCAATACATGATTTCGGGTCTCTTCATTGCACTGGAATGTTCGGATTTGAACCATATTAAATGAATAATGTCAGTCACTTTTTTTTTTAAATAAGAATTTCTGAATAGATATTGAACATCTGTCGAGCATCGAATCAGCCGCCTTCACAGGAGAAGCAAGTGAGTGGCCATCATTCCTTGCAGAAGGCTGCAGCAGACAAGACACAAATTCTCTCTCGGGATCCCAAAACGAGAAGCTATACCTTGATTGTATGGTATCGCGTCATGGGCTGAGTTTTGGCACGCATTTGTGCCGAAATCCAATCGCGAATTAACACGTGCTCATACCGTCGCGAGCAAATGAAGAAAATTAAAAACCCGCCGCCCTTTTTTCTCTATCTTCTCGTGCCGTGTCGAAGCTGATCACGGTTGCGTGCGTCCATGGCCGAGTCACCCCTCCATCGCTGCGGCAACTCACAGTCACTGCCGTCCTCGACCCAGGCACTCGCTACGTTGTGTCTCGTCCATTTGCTTCAACCATAACAAATAGAAGAGAAGAAGAAGATGTCGGGACTCCTTGGAACTCGAGTGTTAAACAACATCGAAGTTGAACCCCGTAAACAATACGCTAGGCCTCCACCTGTCTTCCGTGATTTGGCAAGGAACCAAGATGGTGGCTCGACAATGGGTCGTGATGGCTCCAGATCCCGTAACGAATGAGCCTGATTGCAAGCAACGTGAAGAGGGTGGCTCGGCCATGGATCATCATGGCTCAAGACCTAGCCACGGACGAGCCTAGCCATGAGATTTGGCGACAGACGAGTATGTCTGTGAGTGACGACAAAGGGGTGGCTCTATTTGCGAGCCGTGACGACATCAAATGGGTGGCTTGATGATGGGCTACATGACCCGCCAAGAGACAAGCTTGACCATGTGAGATGAGGAAGGGGTGGCTCGGCCGTGGATAGGCAATCGCCACAGATTTTCACATCAGCCTATGGCATGATACAACCACTAAGTACTTTTTTCGTCTCAAATCTTTATTTAGATTTTCTCTTATTCTCAATGGAATCAAAGACCAAAGCACAAAACCTCAAAATTTCAAGCAAAAAAAAATCTTTGGGATTTTACAAACAAACAATTATGGAAGTGATTATTGGTCAGGCGCACTTGTATTTATATATTCATTTTTAGGGGTGTCAAAAGAAAATCAATCAAATACGATCTAACCCGACCAGACCAGACCCAAAACCAAACAGAAAATTTTTGTATTGGGTCGGGTTGTGCCTTAACTTGTTTGGGTAACAGTAAAAACAAAATCTCAAGCTTGTTTTGGATCTACTCGAAACAAACAAAAATCGTTTATTCTTCTTGCACCCAAACCCACCTGAAACCTTATCTTCTTGTTCCATTTTGACAAGAGTCTTCCTCCGAAACCATTTGTTCTCCTCCTCCTCCTCCTCCTCTTCCTCCTTCTTCTTAACCATCAACCTTGTCTTTGCTTTTGCTTTTGCTTTTTAGGCTGCATTTGGGATTGGTTTTAGGAAGCCACTCTGGGCACCTAAAGCACTTTAGGTTAAAATTTGGTGTCTGGTAAATTTTTTTTGAAACTCCATTGAGCCAAAGTTGACCTTGTGAAGGCTGAAAGCCCAAGGCAGGTCTTAGGCTGCCTTGGGCTTTTCGCTTTCTCGAAAAGCAACAGTACCCGGGTAAGTAAAAAAAATTTCTTCCGAAACTATCCTCATCTATTTTTTGATTTTCCGATTTTGCCCTCGTCTGGCAGACTGCCACCTGAGGGGTTCGGCTACTACTGCCTGGGGGTCAACCGATCTCCGGCGACCGCCACCTGGGGTCGCCGGAGGTTGGCCGACCGCTAGGCAGCGTTGGTCGGACCCGCGCGACCCAGGTGACGCCTAGGTCACGCAACCTCAGGCCGTCTCGCCTAGGGTCGCGCGACCCAGGCGAGGCGCCCTAAGGGTCGAGCGACCCTCAGACAGCGGTGCAGCCTCGCCTGAGGTCGCCCTGGTGGTGCCGCCTCGCTTGAGGTTAGGTGACCTCAGGCGAGGCTGGTCGGTGGCCAGATCTGGCCGCTGGAGGTTAGCCGGTGGCCTGGGTCGTGCAACTCAGGCGAGGCGGCCCGACGATCGCGCGACCCTCAGGCAACGGTGCAGCCTCGCCTGAGGTTGCCCTAGCGGTGCCGCCTCGCCTGAGGTCAGGCGACCTCAAGCGAGGCTGGCCGGCGGCTAGATCTGGCTACCGGAGGTTGGCCGGCGGCCGTTTTGGCCCGCCGGCAATGGCTGTCATTTTTGCTGAATTTTTTTAAATAAATAATTAATAAAAGTCATTTACAAAATTAATTTTTACCAAACGGTATTTAGACCAAAGTTACTTTCAAACGTGATTTTAAAATACACATTACCAAACACTACTTACATTTCGAAAAATCCTTTTAGCTCAAAGTCCTTTGTATTTTTCCAAAAACTTTTCCCAAAGTTGTCCCAAACGCACCCTTAGCTTCTGATGTGGGTTTCTTTTCCTTAGCACGACCAGCCGCTTCGAAATCTCTCTCTCGATGGCTTTTCGGATTTGATCTGGGATTTTATGTGGATGTGAGCTGATTTGCCGTTTGAACAGATGGAGGAGGAAGAGGTTGTCATTTTGACCTTCGATCGCGCAACGGCGCAGTCGCACTCTCAAGCGCCTAACCTCCGGTCGCACAACCTAGATCACCCGCGGAACCATCTCTTCCTCCTACTCCTTTGTGAAAGCTCGCCAAGAGCTCCGGATCTATAATCAGTTCGCCTTCCAAGACGCTCTTGCCCTTCAACCTCTCGACCCTGTTTCGGCCCAAGCTCGCTGCGACGTCTACTCCCTCGAGCTCGAGCCAGAGCCTCTTTGCCTTGACCAGAAGATCCTTCTCTTGCAAAAGCCTCTCGGCGGCCCGACTCCTCCCCGACGTCCTTTTTGTCTTTAATTGATCTATCACCTTTGGAATCCTCAGCCATATTTGGCTTATGATGCTTCTCCCTCAAGCTCTCTTCCCTCTCTTCTTCCAATTTCTTCACTTTCAACTGCAAGGCCTTTATGCCGAAACAACAACAAAAAAAAAAAGAAAAACGAAAAGAAGAAAACTTTTCTTCTCAGGTCTGGTATTCATTTTCATCTCGACGATGATTTTTTTAAAAAAAATTTGGTCTTTGAGAAAAGGAAAGGAAATACTGTAGAGACCGAGAGGCAGAGATTTACGGGATGGATACGTCATAGCGTTGGACCTCCTGCTGGAGCTCGGCGACGCGAAGCTTCCGAGGCTCTTCAAGCCAAGGGATATGGACCACTTTGTCGTCGAAGGAAGAGGGGGCGGCGGCGGCGTCATCGTCGTGGAGGGTGGCGTCGGGGGAGAAGCGGCGCTTGAGGTCAAGGTACCGGAGATGACAGTTGTCGAGGGTGGCGAGGAGGAGGGAGCTCCGGGATTGGACTTCCAAGGAGATGGAGTCCCAAGTGTGGAAGCCATGGCACTTTACGGTGCAGGTATGGAGGAAATTGACGAAAGTCAATTAAAAATCTCAAACAAGAAACCCGATCCGACTTAACCCATCCAAATCGTGCAATTATATCTTATTTGGGTCTTATTTCGAGTTAGACCAAATACATATGTTCCTTATTTTGAATTGGATTGGGTATCATGAAAACCCGACTTGATCCGACCCATTGACGCCATTTTGTGAAAAAGAAAAGTAAAATTCGGCTCGTGAAGTTTTAATGCGGCAAGTTCACAAAAAACAAATTTCACGAGGAAAAAAACCCTTTAATCCAAGGAGCTAAAAATTTCCGAGGAGTCGGATACAAAAGTTTCACAAAAGCCCATTTTTATTACTTATAAAATGAGGCAGGACAATATAAATATAAGATTATAGATTTAGAACTTGATCGAGAAAATTAATCTAAACTCTTTCGGGGCTATTTTTCGCTTGCATTAGAATTTAGGAAAACCCTTTTAAATGCTCCAAAAAATGATTTATTTATTCATTTCGCATTTTGATAAATCTCCCTCCCCTCCCTTCTCTCTCCGTCTCCGAGCATCAGAAGCAAGCAGAAATGGCGAGGATAGCTCGGAGCCCCCTTATCCCCGCCCTGAGCATCCTCCCGACCAAGACATGCCTCTCCGCGAACCCCTCCCTCTCCGCGAGCCGCCCTCGCTCGACGTCGACGGCGGCGGCGGCGGCCGTCGGGTTCCGCAGGTGCTTCTCCTCCTCCTCCAGGCTGAGCATGAGCCTGAAGGCCGGCATCGTCGGCCTCCCCAACGTCGGCAAGTCCACGCTCTTCAACGCCGTCGTAAGTCACTGTCGCCTCGTTCTCGTGCCCCCCTGTCGGTTCGAGTTAGTATCGCTTCGTGTGCGTCGATCTTGTTTTGTGAGCTCTGTGCAGCGTAGCTTCCCTAGCTCCGAGCATCACATTGAGTGGGATTGACTTCCTTATCCAGTTCCGTGTGCTTTCATGACATACAGTGTTGTTTCGGGAGATTGGGTACACGTTCTGCTCTTTCGATGTCGTGCCGTGTAGCGAAGGGTATGTGGAGGTGGGTATCTTGCTAGTTTTAGGTGCTTTGAGAAAACTGCGCTTAGAGGATGTTGGTGCGCCACGTGCCATGAGGGAACATCTCAAATTGGGGGGGAGTGTTGTGATGCCCCTCTTCCTAGGACAGTGGAAGAAATGTTGGGCTTCGATGCTTTAATCAGAAAGGAGGGAGACATAGCCAGAACCGGTAATTAGAGCCGTAGCTGCCAACCCGTATTGTTATAGAGATCTTAATTTATATGAATGGTGATTCGTTATATGGCTCGAAAGTCGAAACTTCCAACTAGGGAACTGGAGTGCCTCGGCCTTTCCTTCTGCACTTCCTCATCTACTTTTAACCATTGAAAGGGAAGAAGGAAAAAGTTCTCTTTTCCTTCTCTTTTGAGAGGACACATAATGGAATGGCATTGTACTGAAGGACATGTAAGGAAGATTTGCTCTGGCAGATCAAGACAGACTTGAACTTAGCCACTTTAATTTGATATCAGCAAGGGTGCCGCAGTAATGTGGCCCTCTCTTGTCTTCCTTTTTCCCTGTAAATATCTCTTTTTCCCACCTTCCCATACTTGCACATTAGATGCTAGTGTTATTCCGGTGGTTTCTTGTATTTAGGTTGAGAATGGAAAAGCTCAGGCTGCTAATTTTCCATTCTGTACCATAGAGCCCAATGTAGGGATCGTTGCCGTGCCAGATCCCCGTCTGCATGTCCTCTCTGACCTCTGTAAATCTCAGCGAGCAGTCCCAGCTTCTATAGAATTTGTGGATATTGCTGGTCTTGTCAAAGGTGCGAGTCAAGGGGAGGTGAGATTTCTTATTAGGCAAAGCTGTTTCAATTTTCCTGCTCTCCAAGACTCTGTATTCTGCTAAGTTATATGCTTGGTTTACTCTGGTAGGTTGGATTATTTATAGATGCCTGTTAAGTCTCCTCTTCTGTTATGATTTTTCAGGGGCTGGGCAATAAGTTTCTGTCTCATATTCGCGAAGTGGATTCCATACTTCAGGTCTGTTAATTGATGTGATAGTAAGTCTTCTTAGAAGTTAAATGGGTCTTCAGACCAAAGGTCACTCACCGTTCCAATAAAAATCTAACTTGTAAATACTCGAGCACCATTGAGGAAAATTTCCTTTTGAGTGGTCAATAAGTATGGTTTTTACAGGTGGTACGCTGTTTTGAAGACAATGACATCGTTCACGTGAATGGAAAAGTTGATCCGAAGTCTGACATTGATGTGATTAACTTGGAGCTCATATTTACTGATCTGGATCAGGTACACTATGGTTTTTCTACTAGAGGTTTCACCATGCTCTTCTTTCATTTTCTGTTTGGAATTCCTCAGCTTGCATCAGGGATTCACGTTAAAAAAGTTCTGCCTCATTTTGAGTTTTCATGGTTGTTCACTTAACTTGGTATCTATCTCCTGGGATATCATCAGGCAATCAATGCTTCCGCAATTTAACCTTCAAAAAGAAGCAACCACTTGGAGAAACTTGCTTTGCAAGGTTTCCAAGCAGCATCTTTACTGTAGCATTGACACAACTATGTTGCGGGATACTTTAGTAATGGCAATTACTAGTGAAAATCTTGGAAGAAGTAGCTTCGGACTGGAAAGAAGTGACTATAATGATGAAGATCAAATATATCAACTTCCTCTTATTGTGATGTATGTCATTGATACTCAGTGTGATCATAGGTCCTGACCTCTCTTTTTAAACTTATTATGTTTCTATTTTTGAGAAGAGGATCAACAAGCACCATTTATACTGGCTTGTTCATTTGAAAGTAGTGAAAAATTCTGTTTTAGCGAGCTTATCTGCTCAAAACACGATGAGAGCTTACTGAAAATTCTGATTGTTTAATCTGTTTATCTGTTTCTGTGGAAATTTGTGCTACTTTTAGTTGAATTCACAAATTTATCTTTGTGTCCGTGTATCAATTTCACTTTTTCATGGCCTCGGAGTACTAAGATCTCCTTGATACGTCACTTTGGCTGTAGTGATAATGGATGTAGTCCTGAGACTTTTTATCTTAGCACGCTGCTCTATCTACTGAGCTGTGATTTAGATCCCTTATTTCACGTTAGTCTTCATAAGGTAGAACGTGATTTTATCATTTTTGTTCAGAGGTGATGAATTCTGTACAAGTACCACAAATAATTGACCGGATTCTGTGAAATTGTAGATCTGATAAGTCTATCTTACAAGAATTGCAGATTCAGAAGAGATTGGAGAAACTGAAAAAAGGCAAAGCAAGGGATTCACAATCAAAACTTAAGGTGAAATGTTACTTTATCCAGTATACTGACAAAGAAAAACTTTTGAATCTTGGCCCACAGCTCATCTCCTCACTTGCCTTAAATCCCATCATTGTGTTCCCAGGAGGATGCAGAGAAGTCAGCCTTGGAAAAAATTGAGCAGGCTCTCATGGATGGAAAACCTGCACGGTCAGCAAGTTTAACAGATTTCGAAAACGAAGCCATCAAGCATCTTTGCTTGCTTACAATGAAACCAGTCATTTATGTGGCCAATGTTGCAGAATCCGAATTAGCTGAACCTGCAAGTAATCCTTACGTGAAAGAGGTTATGAATCTTGCATCTGAGTTGAAATCTGGACTCGTGACAATTTCAGCACAGGTCAGTATAACCCAGGTCATGCGTGCCTGTCTCCGTATGATGAGTAAACTTGCGATGGTTTGTTTTTGTCTTTATGACTGCTTACCACCACAACCTAGAACTTAGATTTAGATTCCACATTGTTGCAGGTTGAGGCAGAGCTTACTGAACTTCCATCTGAAGAGAGAATGGAGTATCTGAAATCTCTTGGTGTTAGTGAAAGTGGGCTTGGGAATCTGATAAGAGCAACATATGGACTTTTAGGTTTGCGTACGTACTTCACTTCAGGCGAGAAGGTAAAGATGCAAACTTGAGAAGTTTTCTGGAATACCATTTATTGAATTTGTGCATTCTTCACTATAATGAAGAACAATTTGATCTTAAAAACAGGAAACAAAGGCGTGGACTATCTTGGCGGGTTAGATATTGTCTATCCTTTGATGTTTATGCACTATGTTATGGTTGAAGAGTTGTCTCACCTTCTATCTTCCTTTCCTCTACCTTCTTTTTCTTCTGCTTTGTTGATGCAGGAATGACTGCACCTCAAGCTGCAGGAGTCATTCACTCAGACTTTGAAAAAGGATTCATTCGAGCTGAGACGGTAAGCATTACATTGTAGGACCTTTAAGCTTCATCTATGGTTTTGATTAGTTGTTAATATGCAATTACATGGTAGCTTCACCTCAATTGGACAAAAAGCTAGGAGTTGCAGATTCTTCTTTTCTTGCTCGATCCTTAGTTTGAATAATAGAGGCTGATTTTGCCCACGGGAGAAATTATATAGACTAATCAGATCATCTCTCTCCTTGTTTCTTGCAATCATAGCTTATTATCTCTCACTAGGTAGTGAACAGCAAGTGAGAGTTGATTGTCAAAAATGCATTTTTGCTCCCAAGGATGCTGAAGTTCTGTGTGAATGAAATGAGATCAAGCCCCGCCATCATCCAGGAAGGGGATTAGAGAAGGGATGTATAGGTATTTCAGAGCGAGCAACAAAGGACCGAAAAGGAGAAGCCCATAATTATCTGAAGGAAGGAAAGATTAAGGAGTGCTACATAGCTGATGTAGAACTGTAGAATATAAGAATCTCAACAAAGATAAGCAGAGAGATATAGAGATCAGGATTTATGGTTATCTGAAGGAAGGAAAGATTAAGGGGTGCTAGATAGCTGGAGTAGAACTGTAGAATATAAAAATCTCAACAAACATAAGCAGAGAGATATAGAGATCAAAATTTGAAATCAAGGAAAAGGGTGATCTCAGGGTCAGCATGTTAGGACTAGGGAGTACAGAGATAAAATTATGTCTCTCCAAACAAATCCATTTTTGAATCTACATTGACAATGCTAATGTCACTGTTGGAACTTGGAATAACTTTGTAAATGGACAGTAAGATCAAATCAGAATTAAATAACTATAGTTTGACTTTTATTTAACATTAACCATGACTGAAGCAAATCCTAGACCATTAGCGAGATTTGGAAACTTCAGTGTCACGCCTGTGAAATCCTTTGTCCAGCTGACAAGTTGTCAATGTGTTGTCTGTTTGGGTGAGGCGTGATTTTTCTAGTGCCATTCCCCACTTCAAATTATGATGAGTACACAATGGGAAAAAGAAATACTTTCAGGTGCAAGATAATCCAATCTCTTGCCTCTTTCTTGTAGACAGGACCAAAGTGCTTTGTCTCCATTTATCCAACGGCATCTTCCAGTTTCAGGATGTTATTGAAATAGTTTGCAGACAAGACATACCAATCTCCCCCATAACCTTTGATACTCTCAAATGGAGCCAATTGAAGTATGTTGAACCTACAATATTAAAATACGAATTAGAACCTACAAAAGCCGAGATGCATTAGGACTATGAAATAGTCAACGTGAATTAGCTGGATAAGACTTAGTTTGTTGTTATTGCTGCTGGACTAGGAGTTGTTGTTTCACGAATTACCTGTCTTTTTTCAGGAAACATTGCAAATTTTTTCAATTACACATGACCTGTGTCAAATTTTCCTGCAGGTAGCTTATGATGATTTTGTTACTGCTGGATCATTTGCTGCTGCAAGGGAGAAAGGAGTAGTGAGTTGCTTACCTGTCTTCTAACTTTATTTAATTGGGCATGGTGGTGTGAGACATTTAGCAGAGCTCCGTTAATTCTCGCTAGAAATTATTTTCATGAGCCTGAATGTGCTTTTCTGGCTCCAATATAGGATGAATCCATTTTCAGTTGACATGTGAGGTAGCGCATTGAAGTGGGATATAATGTACTTATTGCTCATCTTGTTCCCAATCTTTCAGGATAAACAGTGGTACATCTAGTTTCACAAGCTTTTTTTTAGCCTTTTTTCCCTCCTGTCATGAATCACGGTTCGAAGAGAGAGGTTTTTTTTTTTTGGGGGGAGGGTGTCAGAGAAAGAAAAAGGTTTAATAGTGAAGGTATCATGTTAGATATGAGTAGTTAACATTTAAGATGAAGTGAAAATTATGATGCTTAATTTTCTGTTTGTAACTTTATATGTGACACTTACCTTCGCTTCTTGGCATGCATCTTAATAGTGATGGCTGGGTTCTCTTAGGGAAAACATGGAATGAATTGGACTTTGTTTCCCTGGATTTTGCAGTTGAGATCGGAGGGTAAAGATTATGTTGTCCAAGAAGGAGACGTGATGCTATTTCGCTTCAACGTATGAAGCTGTCCCAATAGTTCTGTTTACAGCTACCAATGAAGCTGGTAGCGGTACTACTTTGTTGATGAAGTGGTTTTCCGCGCATGACCTCAGATGCATGATTGAGTTGACTTCGATGGAATGCAGCAGCGTTGAGTTTCGAAGGGAATGGCAGTTTTGCTTGCAGAGTAGCTTCCTATGACCAATAGTTGTAAGAAAATCACACAATTTTTTTGCCTTTCTCCAAGAAAGAAAGGGTCTGAAACTGAAAGTCCTATACACAATTGTTTAATCCTCTTCTTTCCCTCTCAGGACGAGAGGTGTTTACTATTTTCGGGCAGCCCCAGTGTTCGTTGAAGGGTTTTATGTGAGAAATTCTTATCTAAATCCGGGTCTGATGAGGTCCATTTGAGTCGTTGATCATTTGGAATCTGCATGTAAGGTCCATATGGGACCATCAACGGCATAGTATGGACCCAATAATCCATACAAGAATTTCTCGATTTATATCATGAATGTCCTCTCTCTCTCCATAAATACATTTCTTTACTGAAAAATATCAGTATAGGGCTATGTATTAACTCGATAAACCCCCAGGGCAAGTAGTGCTACCGTGAGGACGGTTGATAATGTTGAGTTATTGTCTGTCATATGTATGCTGCTATTATCATTTTTAGAGGAATGAGAGGCAAAGTTTTAACTGAATAGACACTTAGTGAGTAGCTTGTAAGTGGGATAAATATTATTGCAGGAAATGAGAGTTCTTTGCAATTCTCTCTTTTTTAGTGTTCAAAGCAAAAGGAAAAGTAATATCTCTAAAACAATTATTTACATAAAACAATCTTTTCAAACAACAGCTCCTGGTTAGTTATGTATGTTGCCAGGAAATCCACTTTAAATTAGTTTGCGAACAACAATAATATTCCGCACGAAGCTCCATAACGAAAACATAGAACACTATTCCCTTCTTCCAAAGAAAACCTCCTTGAAAAATCAAATATACGACGGTTTAAACTTTTAGAGCTCTGACCAAAAAAGAAACTTTTATAACAGTAGACTTGGCATCTAGCAAATATATCTTATGTCAAAAAGCAAATCTGCTAAAGTCGCCTATCACCTAGCAAATATTTGTGGAAAAAGGACACAAATAGTTTCTGAACTTTGGTTTAATGTGTAATGTGATCTCTGAACTTTTAATTTGTTCATTGTTGTTTATGAACTTTTGGTACATGTTCAATGTAATTCTTGAACTATATAAAAATATTCAATATAGTCATTCCATTAACTCAAGTTCACAGACTACATTGAAAATGTACCAAAAGTTCAAGGATAAAATTGAACAAATTAAAAGTTCAAAGATCACATTAAACATTAGACTAAAGTTTATGGACAACATTTAACAAATTAAAAGTTCGATGACCACATTGTACATTAAGCTAAAGTTTATAGACTACATTGAACAAATTAAAAGTTCACGTACCATATTACACATTAGGCCAAAGTTTATGAATTGTTTGTGTTATTATCCCAATGTTTGTTTATATGATAAATTTTTTACTCTTTTATGCAAAATGTCTTTTGCAACTTTACTATATACTCTAATAAAAGATCTATTATTAACTAAATTTTCTTCGAATTTCATTACACACAAGACCATGGCCAAAATATCATTTTTAATTAGGGTTAATTATATACCACAAAAAAATCAAAACTATACCCACTATGACACAAATATCCTAAATGTTTTTTGTGTCCCAAAAAACCCTAAAGTTGCTCATTGTGACACGACTACCATAAAAAAACTTATACTTGTGTGACAAATACCCTAAATGGAACTATATAATAGAGGATATATATAAGGGTGAGTTGTTTTGTGACACAAAAAAAGTTTGGGGTATTTGTGTCACAATGAATAAATTTAGAATTTTCAGTGACATAAAAAGTTTGGAGCATTTGTGTCACAGTAGACATAATTTGAATTTTTTTGTGATATTTACCCTTCTAATTATTGCATTTTTTTTCCGAGCATCATTCCAGCCTCCTGAAATTTATGGGATTAATTATTCATTTCCATTTTTTCTTTGCAAGTTATGGATCAGCAATACTAGTGCATTCCAATTCGTGCGATTTTCTTTTCTATTTTTCTAACAGCTTCAGTCTGAATTTCTGATGATTCTGGAGTTTTCTTTTTCAACCTGTCCTGTAATGGTTTTGGATCTATTAATGATAATCCGATACACAATTAAGACAGTTCCTAAAGATCGTTATATCGTTGTCTATTTTTTATTTCATTTGGAAATTTGCCCGCAAAATTGATTGACCAATCGTTAAGCTGTATTGTTCCTTTATAAATCACGTGTCCTAGAAATCTAATATTAGTTTGGCAAAAAAAATGTAGTGAAAAGATATTTTCTGATAGGGGTAATGATTTTACCACCAAGGGCAAAACTCAATGTCAAAATTGGAGCGAAACTATCCCTCCATTCGTGATTAAATTGGATATTATCTCTGAAGCGTCAATCAAAATTGCATCGAAATTTGGATTTTAAATTGCATACTAATATTCTTAATCAAAATATTCTTGATTCAACTGTGTACAGAATTATAGTGAAGTTATAAAATCAGACGGTGTCATCTTGATTGTTTATGCAAGCCGCTTCAGTCGGCATAACATTCATCGTTTGTCAACTTAGACATCACATGCACACATCTAGGTTGAAATAGTCTCTCAACTAAAAATTATGTTTTTATGCGACACTTGAAAGTTAGAGTGAAAATTGTCCGACAAGTGAAACTCGGCGATCTTTTATGTTAGTCTTGAAAGTTAGCTCAAAATTAAGGGTAAGTATCAGTTTAGGGTCAACCCCAGACTAATTTTGGATTGGCCCAACCTGGCCGGTCCTAGTTCGATACTTAGGGGAGTGGGCCGATCCTTGATCCTAGATTATTCCGGAATCGATACTGTGCAAGTTGGCCCCTAGTCTTGGAGCTTTAGGTTCGGTTCAACCCTGACCAACCGTGTGTGTATCCCTTCGCCCCTCCTCTTCTAGGCTGCTGATTTATGGTGGTACTAGAGATGGTGACTTTGTACAAAAAAAATTGGTGGGACTAAACGGTGTGAGTTTTCCGTAATGGACATCTTCTTTGTGCTTTTCTTTCATGGGGCTTGGGGTAAAGAATACACATGACTGAGAGGTTTACTCCGGGTTTGGCAACATTAAGGACGAGATTGAAGGGATGAATGCAAATAATACATGATGAAAATAATAGAATATCTAGGCTATTTAAAATAAAAACCCTACCGCCTCTCTTCGCTTCCCTCCTTTCGCTAGATGCCTCGCCTCTCCTTGCTTACCTCACGAACACAGCTCAGCTCAGAATTTGAAGTAATATTTTAAGAACGAGTGACATACGAAGTTGTATAATTTATGATATATGTTACGCATTTGGAACTTTTTGTTGTTTAATTTTATTTCATGTGTTCGTTTTCTATAGTTTGTTGCTTTTGGCAAGTGAAGATTTCTGTTGTTGCCTTACCTTAGATTTCTATTTGATTTGTATTTCACAGTTTGGTTAATTAATATTGCATTATCAATGGATATATAATTAAAAAGAGTACGTTTTTCATTCTAAGGAATACAGAGAATGAAACAAAAAAGAATTGGTGGATCCACAGGCACAAGGCCAGTCCCGTCCTTAGTTCTAAGTTCAACAGGGTCGGTCTCCGATGCTGAAAATTGGGCATCGATATTGTTCGAGTTTGTTCTTGGGTTAGGTGCTATCGGACCATGCTCACCCCTTCTCAAATGGTACCATAGAAAAAAGTCAGTGCTTTTTTTTTTAAGGTTAATATCATGAAAAATAAAAAACTGATACATTTATAATAAATTTAGCTTAAACTAATATTTTACCCATAAAAATCCCAAACTGGTAACCCGTGATAAATTTACCCTCCGTTAGTTTCCGTTAAATTTTACCATTAAATTGCAGTGTTGAATGACATGTGACAGTTGACGGATGTATCAATTTGGGGTTTTACCCTTTTGTTTGTCACATGTTTATCAATTTGTAATTTTTCGTGATATTAATCCAATTTAACGGAGGCTAAATTTGTTTCATGTGTACCGATTTGAGGGTTTTGGTATTCAAAAACTTAGTTCGGGGTAAATTTGTCATATGTGTACCAGTTTAGAATTTTTTGTGGTATTAATTTTAATTTGATTTTTATTTTTCACCACTGGAAAACTCAATAAGAAAACCAATCCCGTCATTTCACGCTTCTCCGCCTCGTCCTTTACCATTCCTTAACCACCTCCTATCGTTGCCACGAAGCACATTTCTTCGCTTTCCTCTCTCCTGTTCATAAGGGAGGGGGCTTATCTTAGGGTTTCAACCTCTCGCGCGCCCTCGCTTCTCCTCCTCCCCCGATCTCCCACCGCCACCCGCCCCTACCGGAAGCCATGGCGAAACCCAGCCGCGGCCGCCCTGCGCCGTCGGGCTCCGCCTCCGGGTCCTCCTCTCGCTCCCGCTCCTACTCGGGCTCCGACTCTCGCTCCAGCTCCAGGTCTCGCTCCCCGTCCAAGTCCCCTTCTCGCTCCCGCTCCAGATCGGCCACCTCCTCTTCCTCCCCTTCCCGCAGCGCCAGCTCTCGCAGCCGTAGCCCCCCTCGCCACCGCCGAAGGTTCTTTCTCTCCCTACTCTGCTGTTTGCCCCCACCCCCGCTCTTTCTTTTGTTCTTGCGTGACGCCGGATTTAATTCGGCTTATTCTGTTTTCTCTGGGCCTAGTTGGTTAGTGGAAAGCTGGAGTTTTTAGATGTTGGAAGAGTAGGAAGTCCGATGGAGGGCGTGGAGATTTGATATTCCGACTAGAGCTTACAACTGTTTCTGCTCGTGTCAACTGCGTAGGGCTTTTGATAGCAATGCCTGTTCCTTTTCTTCACAGTGTAGATTTGGGCGCGGTATGATACTGAGAGAATGGACAGTGATCCTAATTTAATTTGGCTTCTTCTCTTCTGTGGGCCTAGTCGGTGAATGGAAAGCTCGAATTTTTACATGTTAAACGAGTAGGAAGTCCAATGGTGGGCGTGAACTCACAACTGTTTCTGCTTGTGTCAACTGCATAAGCTTCGATAGCAATGCCTGTCCCTTTTCTTCTTAGTGTAGATTTGGGCTCGGTATGATACTGATAGAGTGGACAGAGATCCGATCCGAGGGGAGAGGCTGTTGTTATGGAAAGGTGCGGTTATTAGATTCTAGCTAGGATTGGAGGGTTGATGATTTGAAAGAGGGAGGTCGTTATGAATTGCATACTCGTTTCTTGGTTGCTTCTCTTTTTGAATGTCCTGTCGCTACTTTTATTTCGTCATATCTGACTCCATCCCTTTTCTGCAGTTCTCCTGAGGTAGTCAAGCGAGGCCATTCCCCTCCTCCGCCACCGCCACCGCCACCTAAGAGAGCTTCTCCGCCCCCTAGGTAAGGATTTTGATTTTTAACAACCTAAATCAGTAGGATTTACATTGTAAGCAGCTCATTATAGGTCAGGCAAAGATAATAGCATTTAAAATGTGTTTGTTTGAGTAAAAGAATTTTTTAGTTTTCTGGACTTTCACGCGTTTGGTTTGCTGAAAATAATCAGTCAACGGAAAATCATTTACGGTAAAAAAAAATATGCATGCTTAAATTTAGGAAAATGAATTCCCTAACTTGAAGAGGGGAAAACATTTTTGTGTAAAATGAATTCCTGGAAAGCATTTTCCTTTTTCAGTAAGTTTTCCCCTGAACAAACACACCCTTAGATGGAGTTGAGGAGAAAATAGAGGATTTATAGCGTTAGTCGTTCGAATTATCTTCTTATTTTGCTGTTACATCTTATTTGTTGCGTCACATTTCATAATTGCAGGAAAGCTTCTCCTATCCGAGAATCCCTTGTTCTTCACATAGACTCACTCAGCAGAAATGTTAATGAAGGCCACCTGAAGGAGATATTCAGTAAGACAATTTCATTTTTCATGTACTTGGGTTATTTTAGTTCACTTTGTGCTGACACAGCAACTACTTTCTTAAGATTGAAATAGTAATGCTGGATTGTGGGATTTGTTATGTTGCACCTGGAAAATTCTGATCTCATAGCCATATTTTAATGCACATTATCTGTTGCCTTTTATACTTATGATTCCGCTCTTTGTTGAATTCTTGAACTTCGAGAACATGTTCTCCTTGGTTAGAGGGGTGTCTATGTAGTATATCAGTATGCTCGTTCAACTTTGGCTTTTTCATGTTTGCTCATGGAATTTTCGTCATGCAATTCCGACAAATTAAAGTGCAGATAATATTTTGTTTGGGAGAGATACTTTTACTTATGTTGTTGATTGGATGTTTTCAAGCTCTAGTATTTAATGATTGCAAATGACCAGAATGCAGTCACTGGACTGCTAATTTGTTTTCTCAAAGTTTCTTTGTTAGGCAGCTTTATCCTTTACCGCGTTGATTTTCATTAACTGGTCTTTTCTTTAGTGTTCCTATGTCAGGATAATACTCTTAGTTTGTTATCCTAACCTTTTCTCTTCCAGGTAACTTTGGTGAAGTTGTGCACGTGGAGCTTGCCATGGACCGGACTGTGAGTTCACACATTTGTTTGGAGCCTGTGCATGGATGTGCACTCATTGCGTATAATAACATTAATCCTGTTTCAGGTGAATCTTCCAAAAGGATATGGTTACGTTGAGTTCAAAACAAGAGCTGATGCTGAAAAGGCTCAGCTGCATATGGATGGAGTAAGTTTCACTTACCACGTGTAGCCTGATTATCAGAACCTCATGAATATTGATATTGAGATAAAGAGGCTAAATAAAGGTCTCTATGTAGGCTCAAATTGATGGAAATATTGTTCGGGCCAAGTTTACATTACCGCCTAGGCAGAAGGTTTCGCCACCACCAAAATCTGCCCCAACAGCTTTGAAGAAGGATGCTTTGAAATCTGATAATGTCGGTGCTGATGCAGAAAAAGATGGATCTAAACAGCCAAGAGACTGTATGTTTGTACTGCCAGACTTTGTTGCAAAATTTTAGTTGTTTTTTATCGTTTCACGTGCATCATTGCATGCTTACGAGCTTTTCTATGTAGCTTCTCCTCGTCGGAAAGCTCTTTCCCCACCACCACGAAGATCTCCTGGACCTCGTAGAGGTGGATCTCCAAGAAGACTGCTAGATTCTTCACCACGTCGACGAGGAGAGTCGCCAATCCGCCGTCGAGGAGATTCCCCCTATCGACGTGGTGAGACACCTCCAAGAAGGCGGCCTGCATCCCCGGGTAGAGTTCGTTCCCCACTATCTCCTCCAAGGCGGCATAGGTCCCCAGCAAGGTTGGTTGTTTGGGTGCTTTCTTGCTATAATTCTATTTTCAAATCATGTTACTAATATCTCCTCATCAGGGTTTCTCCACGTAGAGCTCGGGCTAGTCCAATGCGAAGACGTTCGCCCCTTCCTCCTAGGCGCCGGTAAGATGATCTCATTTGTATTTTGCGTATTGTAAAGTTGAGCCTAGGGTGCTTTGTCCTATAACTTGTGATATATCAGTGGCCAAGCTGTGTTTTGTGTGACATGTTAATGAAATAGTGGCTATAGGATGGTACATCATGTGATCCATAATATTGAGAATTTTCCCTACAGCAAGGACTTTAATTAGTTCATTAGTTGTTGACCTGTTGATGATATTGATTTCATGGATTGAGTCTGCTGCTTGTATCCGTTTCGCTGATTAATGAGTTCCACGGGCAACATGCCTGAAGCAAGTACCTTAATCATACAAGTTAAATTTATGGTGGCATGCATTGTGCTCCTAATTTTCTTGAGTGTACTTTTTAGTTTTCAATCTTATCACATTTTTTACTGTAACAGTTCACCACCTAGACGAGCTAGAAGTCCACCTAGAAGGTCTCCAATCAGTCGACGGCGTAGCCGCTCTCCGGTGCGCAGGGCTGCTCGATCACCTTCTCCTAGGAGGTACATTATTGCAATGATTTACTAGTATCTTTTAACTCTTCTGAACCAAAACTTGCGCATGATGGCCTGCCTGCCTGCCAGGTTTGTGCTGTCGTGTTATGGTTGTGCCTTGTGCTTGTCTTCTCTGCATAGTTTTGGATGTTACATGTTTGACTGTTTCATGCTATCTGATGCTATCAGAGGTCGAGCACCACAAGCAAGGCGTGGCAGGTCATCGTCGTTCTCTGACTCACCAAGTCCACGCAAGGTTTGTATAGTCTGCTAGTAACAATTTCAATGGCTACTACATAAAGACTTTTTTCTCATTGTCTGTAATAATTCTAACAGATAGCGCGGCGGATAACGAATCGCAGCCCTAGAAGGTATTTTTATTTCCTAGATCGTCTTTGAGGATTTAAATCTAAGGTCCAGTGAGAGCATCGTTTATTTGTGCCAATAACTATAGTTGTTTGTCATAAACGTTAGTTTGTGTGCAATGTGATTTCTGGGCGTCGGCGTTCAGAACTTTGACGGTAGAAGTACAGCTGCTAACAGTTGTACAGCCTTCCCAGTTCTGCTTTGTATTAAAATGTAGCTCCTATGTAGCCTTATACTAATGGTGGGCCCATTTTCTGCTTTAAAACATGGCTTATTAGCATGTGTCTCTGATTTAATGGTCGTAAGAATGACCCTGAGCTCTACATTTGCAGACCCATAAGGGGAAGAAGCTCCAGCAATACAAGCAGCAGCAGCTCACCAGCTCGTAAGCCATAGGTAAATTCTCTTTTCCTCCCCCTTCTTCCCTTTCCTTGTCCCATCTCCACCTCCCTTCCCCAGCCCTACTCGCATCACTCGCATCCCTGCATCCCTCCGATCGTGGGGGAGAGAAACAGAGAGAAGGAACAAGAGAGGAAGTTTCCAGCTAATCGAAAGTTATGTGGTACTTGTTTCCGTGGAGGAACTGTATGGCTGTAATTATGACCATGTTCGTCTTTTAGAGGATTGATTCTGCCAGGCAACTCTGAATCTGTCTTATTTGATTGTTCTTGTAGAAGTTGATTATTCTGTTTTATGGTAGCGTTTTATTTATCGTAGCTTAAAAGGCCAGATGGGTTTCCAATCTGTAATGCCCATTCCAATTGAGTTGAAGCTTAAGGGTTGCCCCATGTAGCTTTGCTATGGAAAATTTGGCTATGGCCACCTCATGCGAATGCTGTTGTCTCTTGGCTGGTCCTATAAAACTTTATAGGCGGATTTCTTGAATGTGTGGAATTGCCTAGAATGGTTAATGGGATGCCGCTCGTCGTGATTTGAATGGATTGCATTGAATTTAAGAGTTGCTAAATGGCGAGCAGTTCATGGATATATGGCTGCACGAGGTTGGCTGGAGTAAGCCCTTAAAAAGCGGTTTAACGTCGCTCGGAGTCGTACCGAAGTCCATGTTCATTCATCAAGGGTGACGTGGTCAAGTATTCCGAAATAAACGTCTAAAGAATGTGATTGACCAGGTTTGTCGATATGGGCAAGAGTTTAAAAAATTGGTGGGAGTTTGAGCGGGTCATACGACAGCCTTCTGACTGATTGCGCTGCATAGGCTATCATTGGCCAAATGTAAGTATAGTAATACATGCGGTGGGCACGGACCATGGACAACATAGTCATTAGATAGACATACTCGCATGAACGGCGGTCTACGGACATGTCCAATAACAATCGTTAAGTTTAGCAGGATCATGATGAATGGCTATGATTGACCCGGAAATTTTGACTTGTGTCATTGCGAGAAAAGTGCCAAAAAAGTCCTAAATTTTTTGTATTAGCGTTAATTTAGTCCTAAATCTTTTTTTGGTGCTAATTCAGTCTTAAATCTTTTGCATTGGTGCCAATTTAGTCCTCAATCTTTTTTTGGTGCCAATTAAGTCCTAAACCTTTTAAATTGGTGCCAATTCAGTCTTAAACCTTTTGTTTTTGTGTTAATTTAGCCCTTCCGGTCAATTTTGACTGGAATTTGCCTACGTGGATGCCTGTCGGCCGGTCACCAGCGCCGACGTGGACAATTTTATAATATTTTAATTTTTTTTGAATTTTAATTTTTTTTCCTTTTTTTCTTTTTTTTCACTTTTTTTTGGGTCCCCCCTCTCCTTCCTCTGGCCGGTCGCCGGTCCGGCGACCGGCTAGAGGCCGGCGGCCTCGCCCGGCGAGGTCGCTGGGTGAGGCTGGACCTCGCCGGATCTGGCTAGGTCGGGCCACGTCTGACCATAGTGAGGCTCGCCCTCGTCGCGGCCTCCGGCGAGGGCTTAAGCCTCGCCTTGGTCGGGCGAGGCCGTCGCCCTCGCCAGTGGCTGCCGAGGGCTCGAGCCTTGCCTTGGTCGGGCGAGGGTCGGGCGAGGCCGCCGCCCTCGCCAGTGGCCGCCAAGGTCGAGCTCGCCGGTCTCTAGCCTCCGGCCGGTCGCCGGACCGGTGATCGGCCAGAGGAAGGAGGGGCGAGCCAAAAAAAAAGTGGAAAAAAAAGGAAAAAATAAAAATTCAAAAAAAATATTAAAATATTATTAAAGTTGTCCACGTCGGCGTTAGTGACTGGCCGCCGGCCGGCAGGCGTTCACGTTGGTAAATTACGGTCAAAATTGACCGAAAGGACTAAATTGACACTAAAATAAAATGTTTAGGACTGAATTGGCACCAATTAAAAAGGTTTATGACTTAATTGGCACAAAAAAAAGGTTTAGGACTAAATTGAAATCAATGCAAAAGATTTATGACTGAATTGACACCAAAAAAAGGCTTAGGACTAAATTGGCACTAATGCAAAAAAGTTTAGGACTTTTTTGGCACTTTTCCCTGTCATGGCAAGTCCAGCCCTTTGGTGAAAATGCCTGCCTAAATGGTGAATTATGCGTCGTGTAATTAGAGCCATTGATCTTTGTGGGATATATATAGGGTTCAACTGGGCTCCATATGAACTAGGGCTTTGGTTCAAGTGGCTTATAGGGGCTCAGTCAGGCTTAGAAATGGCAAATCGTTGTGCGAAAAGAAGAGTATAGCTGGAAGCAAGAAGAATGGAGATGCAAGCAGAGTCTCTCTTTGCAAGGAGAGTGGTCGAGGTCTTGCAAATTAGAAGTTCCAAGTGTCATTTATCAAGTACACTAGTAAGGAGTATAGTAGAAGGACATATTCACATAGATGCAATGTCCTTTTCTCCCTTTCGATTCAATTTCCGATATCTTTCGTCATCCCTCTGTCTCTATTCGGAAAAATCTTTGTTAGGGGGCACAGACCAATTGATCAGATTGATAGATTGAATGGACTTCGTCCGACCTTCCAAGGGTCTCAACTTCTTCATCGAACAATTGAGAAGCCACGTGCATCCTCGCAAACTCAAATCGATAAGGTCAAACGACCTCTCTTTTACGTTCATCCATCCAAGCCGTGCTCATAATCAACAAGGATCCACCTATTCAGCATCGTTGTGAAAATTACTGATGCCTCAACCATTGCCCAAATGCAAGTGTCGGTTTGTTTGGTAGGTAGAGAGATCCATTACATCGACTCTCGCAATAAATTATTTCGGGGACTGTTTCCAGCATTCATGCAGGCGAAACTGCACAAGACCCTGCAAAGTTAACAAAAGAAAATAACAAAAGGACAAAAAATCGCCATGTGCTCCTGACATTTCAACTTATTTCTTGCTTGGCCCCTCACATGTTGCAGGCTCTGATAGGTCTTACCTAAACTTTGCCTTCTCGAATTTCCCTCTTTCAAGGAAAAGGCCGAGCACAAGAAAGGCGTGCGTGTCCGAGACACGGGACAACGACAGACGAACCGACCCACTCTGTCGGGGGGGGGAAATCTTTTGGTCCGAAAAAGCAGCGTCTCCTTCCCTTTTTTTCCCTTGGTGAATCGAAAGGGGTGACATCTTTCGCCTTTTATTCATCTACCCCGTTGTTTTGATTCACTGCCTGCCTTTGTTATGAATCGGTTTGAATGGAACTGGATGTACATCGAAACGACGAAAGGTCCAAGCAAACAAAATTTCCTGTCGTAATGATGATGACAATGATGATTCTGCACTGACCAGATCAATCATGACAGCAACATGCATCCCCCCATCCCCACCGGACTATAATTGCTCTTCCTACAGTGAAAAGGATGACTCGTGCAACTGGGCACAAGTGTTGGACTTGCATTGCTCTTGCCTCTCTGTCTCTCTCCGTCTCTGTGTCTCTCTCATATCGTCCTTTCCTCTCGATGCGTCGTCCTTTTGGTCTCATTATTGCTCGATAACAGCACGGTGGGGGTTCCTGTTGCTGAGGGCAATAATGAAGGGAGCTCAGAGGGTGGAGATAGATCGATGGGATTCAGAGGAGAAGAATTATCGGAAGACCAATTTGTACTGCGGTTCTCAGCTCTCCTAAACCCGAGAAAACTAGGGGAATTCATCTCCTGCGAATTTGATTTCGAGCCGCGTGGATTAAATTACGAGCACAAGAATGCACTTGGCTGTGTGGTTCGTGAAAAGGACACGGAGAATTAATTGCCGAGACGGGAAAAAACAGCTAAGAACACCAAACAACTGCGCCAACTCTGGGATTTTAGGAATATATATTGTTGTTGGTCTGCAAAAAAGAATAAGAGATTTTCGTTAGCAACCCTCCTCGGACGCTTGTTAAACATCCAAGCAAGAAAATTTCGTTATTTCTAAGGTATCGTTTCTTTTGTATTAGGAATATTATCACGTTCACCACCAATGTAACAAAAACGCTTCCACGTTCGCGGACGGACGAGCCGCGTATGTGTGTTTGGAGTTAGTTTGACAGTCGAATTTTTTCATGTTTTTAATTATTGAACTGTGAATGCGTAAGTTATTGGGACAGTGGACCAAAAAAAAATCCTCCGTGTCATATGTGTGGTCGACAATAGTAGAATTGGAAATTAAAACATTTGCATTCTTAAACATGGCGAGACGTTGATGGACACCCTTATCTATGATGTAGGTCATACACCGCTCCAATTGGCACGGAAATTTAAAATAAAAATATCAACAGTACTTATATCGTCGGGTCGGGTCGGGTCGGGTTCGCTCATGCCAGCACGGTGTCGCGTGGGGCCTGAGCGCTCATTGTATTATTGAGTTCACCTTAGCCAAACTCTGGATTTTCATTTTCAGATTTGACGAGCCTTTAGAGTAGTCAATGAATCACAAAATCTACCGTTTCTGGCCAACGGCTGCATCCGTCTTTTTAGCCTTAATGCCGTTTTTGCTCGTCGATACCAGTCCCTTCCTAGCCATCCCCCAAAAGAATGTTCCTTCTTTTAGTTATTTTTTACGACCAGTTTTGCAGATTCACGTTACAGGCCGAGCACGACTCTCAGTGCACGCATTTCACGTGTTAGGCGTAGGGGCGTGTCCTCGAAAGCTCCCCCAATTCAGTGCTGCGCAGTGCAGGGCAGGGCACGGTCCCACGGTTATCTGTCGCACCCTCTGGAGGCTCAATGGCAGAATGGACTGCGCCAACACACCGTGCATGACAAGGTCGCACAGGTGGGAGGGATTAGACGATGGTGATGATGATAAGTCGCTGTGATTCATCATCAGGTTTAAGGGGGACAAGATAAGGTGGGGGGAGAGAGGGAGGGAGGGAGGGAGGGGGGGAGGGACGGGGACAGAAAGCAGAGGTGTGAAATGGAATCGTGACACGCTCTGACGAGAGGAGCAGAGACTGTTGTGTTTGGGGAGTGTACGTGCGTGAACCCCACCACCAAAGCTACGACGAGGGAGAAACAGAAAACCATACCTTAACTTTCCCCCACTTTTTTTTTGACAGAGCCCCGGATTGAAAAAGGTAAGGAAGGGAAAAACGGTGGTTCTGGTGGCTTCCCCGCAACGGGGAAAAAAGAAGCGGGTGGGGCCACCGTCGTCGGGACTCCCGAGGGAGATGTAAAACCGTTCGTAATCGACCCGTTTCCGCTGCAAAAGCCTACACGGTGCGAACAATCGACACGGAGATGGGCATGCAAAACCCGAATCGCCCGGCTTGTTCTTTTGGGGTTAGACGTTCTAACGCGCTCTCTTCACCGGCCGTCGGAAAAACATGATCGGACTGCTCGGATAAAACCGAGTTTTACCTAAATCGAGAAGAATAGGTGAGGAGGAGGGGGAGGCTTTCTTTGTCGTGGTGGATGGAAGGATATGACGCGACGTGGCTGCGGCCTTGCAGCACGAAAAGCGAAATAATAGCGGTGCGCAAAACGCATGCAAATTGCATGTCCGTTGGGACGACTTTTTGTACGCCTTTTTCTTCCGTGGCCTTTTTCCCCTTTTCTTTTGTTCATATTCCTATTTATAAACTCAAAAAAAAGAGATAAAATCTTCTCTTGCAAATCCCTATCCCCGTCTCATTATTTTATTATCATTATTATCATTATTATTATTATTATTTTCCTTGAAAAAGAGTTTGGTTTTGGGAAGTGGGGACGTCCCCCACTACGGTCGCTAGTGATCTGCTCTGCTGCGGGAGAGCCAGAAAACGCTGCGCAACTCAATAACGACAGAACAAAATATTTGATATATAAAAAAAGAAAAGAAAAAGGAGGAGAAAATGTTAGAAATGGCAGAAGAACAGCGACATTTGCGCGCGCCCCTCGCGTGTCGGCTCTCCATCCGTTCTCTCGCTCGCTCACTTTCTCATGGGCGCGTATCTCTCACGCTCCCCTCTTTTTACAGCTCCTTCGGCCCGGGACTTTTTTTGTCGGGCCTTTTCTATTTCTTTTAGAACGTGAACAATAACCATTGTGAAAAGTAAGAAATTTTTACTCTTTTAATTTCAGTTCTAAATCCGTCTCTGGACTAACACTTTATCTCGAAAATAAAAAAATAAAATTACGATACTAAACGCTTTTACGTTACAAATCTATTTCCAAAAATAAAAAAAAAATAGAAAAACAGAGAAACGGCGCCCTTCTCATCCGACGAACGATACTTTGCACAAATCTCAATTTCTGCTCTTTTTGGTAGCCAAAATTGGGAAAAAAAAAAAATAAAACGCGGAGAGATTTGAATCTTCCTAAGTTCATCATCGCGAGATTTTACCACGATGTGCTGCGGCAACACTGCTCCACTCGAAATTTTTTTGCCGACGCAGACAAAACTTAGCAACTTGATCCCAGCGTTGGGACGGCGACGCGATTTCGAGCTAAAGGAGAGGGACCGAATTGCAAAAGAGGGAATATAGAAGAGGCTCGAGATCAGAACAATGTGCAAAGGTTTTTTTCCTTCTTTTTCTTTTTGGACCATTCCGCATGCTCTTGAGTTTTTTTTCTTTTGTGTTTTTCTTCTTCACATATCCCAAACATTCACGCCACGTTGACGACGAAACTGGCGTTCTTGGCAGACTGACACACCGGACACGCCCGACACGACGGCTCGCAGGCCGTGCACACGCACAGGTGCCTGCACGGCAACATCAGCACCCGCGCCTCCTCCTTCCCGCACTCCCTGCACCACCACCGCCGCCCCCGCCTCCTCCTCCTCTCCTCCCTCCCCCGCCCCCCCTCCTCCGTCTCCGTCTCCGCCTCCGCCTCCGCCTCCGCCGCCGCCACTCCGCAATCCTCCGCCCCTTCCTCCCCCCAACCACCGCCGCCGCTCCCGCAGCACGACTGCGCGTCCTCCATCAGGGCGTTGTCGTCGACGCCGCCGTTCCGGCGATGGTTCGCGGCGGCTGCGGCGTCGTCGAGGTCGGCCGTCTCGCCCGCGTCGTCCGCCGCCGCCGTCCGGACCTGCGTGAGCACCTGCTCCAGGTTCGTCCTCAGCGCGTTCGCGGTGGCTTCGTTCGCCTGCGCCAGATCTCGCCATATCTGGTTCTCGATGCACAGCGACTTGATCCTCTCTTCCAGCGCGTAGTTCAGCTTCCCGATCTTCTCGATCTCCTCCTCCCGCGCCCGGAGCCGCTTCGCGAGGCCTTGCCCGATCGATTCCGCCAGCCTCCTCGCTTGGCTCTTTCGCTGCTCGTCCATCTCCGCTCGCAACTTCTCCATCTGTTTGATTAATCAGTCGGATACAGTTCGAGATCAACCATTGCCCAGAAGAAGCTCGTAAAACAGTAACGACTGAAAAGAGCGACGCCGCGATATCGCCAAATATAGCGACGGAATCGATACTCACGTGTTGCGAAATGAGGCGGTCGACGTCGAGGAACTGGTGCTGGACGTGGAGAGAAACGTCCTCCCCGAGGAAGGCGAAACGGCCGCAACCGCTCCTGCCGTCGGGCTGAATCTCCGCCGTCGAGAACGACAAGGCTTGGTTAGAGTCCCTGGGGCGCTTCCTCGAGGACGACGACAGCGAAGGCAGGGCGGTGGTGTTGTTGTTGATGTAGGTGATCCCGCTCTCCGACTTCAACGGCGCCGCCGCCGCCGACGTCTTGAGATGCAGGGGCTCGTCGAGGGCGCGAGCGGCGGCGAGATGGGCGTTGAGGTTGTGACTGTACAGGGGAAACAGGAGAGAATCAGCGGTGGAGGTTCCCGACAAGGGCAGCCCGTACACCGGCTGCGAGCTGTACATGCCGGCGTTCGCTTCCACAGGTGGGTGGTGGGTCATCATCATCCCCGCTTCCCTGCAATTCAAAACCCAAAAGATTTAGCAAAACCCCGGAACACGAAGAACACGCAAATCAAGAAAAGGAGGGCGAGAGAGAGAGAGAGAGAGAGAGACAGACAGAGGGTACCACCTGCTGCCTAGGAGCTGCGGAGGGAAAAGATGAAGATGCCGAGACTCCACCGCCATGGGAGAGGGAGGGAGGTCTCTCTGCGTGGGTTTGCTCTGCTCTGGTTCTACCTTTGGGCCGTGGAGGGAGATGGAGATGGAGATGGAGATGGAGATGGAGAGGGACAGGGACAGGGAGAGGTAGAGAAGAAGGACCAGTGGAAAAGAAGGAAGAGCATGCAGTGCAAGATATAGGTGGCGGGGGGGCCTCCCTGTCAGGATTTGCGAGAGAATCTAATTACTATATAATACACGACGACTTTATACTCTCTTACTTTATATATATATATATATATATATATATATAGTTTGGGAGGCTTGTCGATTTATGGTATGCAATTGTCAGAACTGCCCCCTTTTCTTTTCTTTTTTTGACCTTGACTCTTCATGTTGTGCGCATTCCTTTGGAGACGACTCGATCGATTTCTTATTCCTTTTTCTCTTTTGGGGTACGGGTGGCCGCAAGTAAAAAACTTTTCTCTATATGCTCGGTGGTGAGACGGTCCGTCCAGACTCTCTCTTTTCGGCGTACATACGGGCGTTTCTCGTATTCCATGGCCTCGGTCTTATCGTGATCCTGCTATTTTAACGGTTCTCGATCGGTTCGCCTTTAAGCAATTCCTTTGATGAATTGGTTCCGATCGGCGTTCGAATACCATATCATCATCCGTCACGTGTCGCCCTACCGTGCATTGGCACTGGCGAGCCGGTTTCTCTATGTGATGGTGAGTTTGTCGGGGCAACCGGGGGTAAATTTCTCGAGACGTGCGAGTAGTCGCGGTGGCATTGAATGGCATGAATGAAGGAGGAAGAGGCTTGTTGGAACAGCGCCACTCCGCTCGCAATTTTTCTTCTCTCTTCTTTGGAAAAAAAAAAAAAGGAATTTGACTGGTCGAAGGGGGGCCTTGAACGAGATGTGGGAGCGTCGTCCGTTGCACGTTGCTTGTCAGGTTGAGCCCTCTCCTCCGGAACCGCTTCGGTCGATTGGCAAGACCCGATGCCTTGTAGCTCGTCAATTAATGAAGGCGATGGCCTCGTGATGCGAAGAAGTTTTTTTTCGCGCGTACGGACGTCGTAAAGATGCCGCTCGTCGCCTCGTTTCGATGGGACCCGTTGAAGCGTGGCTCCAGCACCTCGCAAGGTCATTGGTATAGTTTTCTAGGAAGCTAATGTGTGCTCTTTCACGCAAAGATCGATGCTATTTCGCACGCTAATCACGAAAATTTGCCGAGTATCTTGACTGAACCCATGTTAACGCAACTCGGATCGAGAAATCTGTCAGTGTATTCAAAATCGAAACTTTCCCAATAATTTTGTTTTTCTCAATTTCACCGCAAAAGAAAAGGATATCCGTGGGAGATGCACCCAACCATGAATGCGATATGGACGTGACAAGCGGATGCCTTATTTGGAGCGGAATTATTGGCAACCCAATTTTCCCAATCAGAAAACGAGAGAGAGAGAAAAAAAAACTGCTCGTCCTACACGACGAACAAAGGACACCCTCCTTGGCCCCCACCACTCGACAGTAGAAACAAACGAACGAAGGAACGAACGAAACGAAACGAAACGAGCGGGAACGTGGGACACGGACAGCGTCGTCGCATCATTTTCCTCGGAAGCAGCCGATCGAAATTGAAAGAGAGAGAGAGAGATAGCGAGAAGAGAGAAAAGGGCGATATCAGTATGGCACGACCATCGAAGCGCAGCGTGTTCGCGGGAGAAGCGTTGGATCGGCGAGACTTCTTTGGCTATTTTCAATCGGGACGTCTTCATTCTACGCGTTGCTTGTTCTGGATGATAGCGGACGCTCGCGAACGATCTCCCCATGTTCTGGTCTAGAGAGAGAGAGAGAGAGAGAGAGAGAACGAAAGGGACGATGGAGAAAAACCCCCCTAAAAAAAACCATCAACGTCCAACCTAATCAGGTCTAAGCGTCCCTAGCTATCGTCCTCTGTCGTTGAAAATCGTCCCGACATACGGGGGAAAGCCTCCCCCACCAACATCCGACCGACGCGTCACTTTCGACGGCACGAAGGTCGTCATTTCAACCCGTCCCCAATCTAGTTCCGGATCAATTAAGGACTCAGACAAGACAACGGGAATTCTCGAACTCTCCTCCCCCAATCGCGCGGTGGAAAAATCCAAGAAATCCCCGGTACGCGAGCTCGCTCTGTTCTAGCAAAGCCGGGCGCGCCCCCCTCCGCGCTTTTTGCTCGGAGAGATAGGTACGGGGGTCACGATAGATCGCGAGTTCCTCGTAGATCGAGGAAAAAGAAAAATTGGAAAGTTAAAAAGGACGCAGTGCTTAATCCGACGATGGAGCGTGGCTAACAGTTTGACCATAATTTAATTGCGGGGAAACAAAATTGGAGATGAGGGATCGATTTCTCCCTCCCCTAGGCGTCTTCGGTTTTGCGAAGGAAGACGTGTACGTGTACGTATGTGTTAGCGTCACAGGTCGGGAGTCCAATTTCCCAAAGGAGCTCTTGGTATATGGGGTGGGGGTCACCCTCGGAATCAGCACCTCCCCCTTCCCTGCAGTTAAATTAAATGGAGGGTATCCGGTCGCGGCCTGGCGTGCCTCGTAATCTTAAATCGGCCCAATAATACTGTCCAATTTATAGCTGGCCCCGATTTGGGAAAATTAGGATCGATCGTCGTCGAAAGAGCCCGGAAGTTGCGCCTTTTTTCCCTTCAAAGAATATCGACCTCTTTTAAATCTGTCGCGGTATTAATTTTAGGGTCAGTACTACGAACAGCTCCGAGCTGGAAATTAATTAACCTTAAATTGAGATACTTGTGATAAATAAATTCTTCGTTAGTTTCCGTTAAATTTTACCGTCAAATTGCTAACGTGAATAGCATGTGGCAGCTGATAGGTTTACCGGTTGGTGAATTTTCGTGCCATTAATCAAATTTAATGGAGATTAACGGAAGATAAATATATTACAAATGCACAAGTTTGGAACTTTTAGTGATAGAAAAAATTAGTTTTCGGTAAATTTACTACAGGCGTACTAATTTAAGGTTTTTCGTGATGTTAACCCTTAATTTTATAGCTAATAAATTGGAAATTTAATATATATTCTTATTAGTTTTTGCCAAAATGGGCATTTCTCCGGACACCGCTTTCGATAACATCTATAAGTGATTATGATTTGTTTTCGGGCTTTCATTTGATGGTCATCGACCGGGGGTTTCATTAATCATCAAATGCCAAAAGTTTCTTGCTTTTGACCTATAATAAGCCCTTCCTTTTTCTTTCTTTTGGGCTCTTAAACGTAATTTTACCATCCGCCATCTTATTTACCAAATCGATTTAGTACAATAAAAAAGAAGAAGTAGTACTAGTGTTGAATTTGAACGAGGGAGGTGATATGATTTTTTTATTTATTGGGGGGGCCCACAGAGGACCAAAGTTAGCATTGAATAGGGAGCAGAAGAGGGGGGGGGTCGAGTTGGGGTGAAAAGTAAAACCGAACAACGAGGGAGGTGCGGGGGAGCACAGAGACAACAATGAGTGGGGGAACAGCAGATCTTTTAATGATGTTTTTCCTTTTTTCTTTTTGCTGTCGAACGGATCATCGTCGGTGGTGGGGCCCCGGCTGGGCCCCGCCAGATCAGGACCGTCTGTCCCTTTTTCTGACCAACACAGCATGCCCGCCTCCCCTTCTCTCTCTCGCTCGCTCTCTCTCCTCTGATGATGAATCCGATTCCCAGTTCTTTCCTTGTCCTCGTCCCCTCTCTCTCTCTTTTTTTTTTCTCCTTTTTTTTCCCCAGTTTTTATTTAATTTGTTTAATCTTATTTATGGATCAGCAGATCAGAGTAGATCAATTAAGATATCACCTCCATTTGCGGCAAAGGACGACCCCATCTTTAGATTAGGGGGGCCGTTTCGATAGCGACCTATCCACAATAATTGACCATAATCAAGACGTACTTCGTCCAATCCCTCCATCATCAGTTGGGGCAATTAACAAAGGCGGGTCGCCTTCCCCCTTTTTTGGGTTTGTTTACTCAATAACTTAATTCTGTTCCGGAATTGGAGATGTGTCTACATAAAGAAATAGGAACGATCGGTCCCCAAGCACCCCATCTCTTCATCAGCGTGGGGGCAATTAAACAAAGCGGGGTCGTCTTCCCCTTTCTGGTTTGTTTAATTCAATAATCTAATTCTGCTCCGGAGTTGGAGAAATGTCTACCTAAATAATAGGAACGGTCGATCCCCACACGTTCCGGCGGCTTTTGCGAGTTTAAGTCGCCCCCCACCCACTTCCCCGATTCTTCGTTTTTTAAGGAAAAAAACTCTACATCCTTTGGATGTCGCTGGAGGACAGACCGAGACGGCACTCGATGATGTCTCGTCATTCAGATAAAAGAAAAGCTCGGTGCATCGACGTCGACTGGCTGGCTGGTCGACGGTCGCCCGAGTCATGGTTCGCGTGTTCGGTGGCGGCTGCATTATCTCGGGAACGGAATCATTCCGCGTTCCCCCTCCGTCTTTTCGTTCGGGCTAAAGCTATTCCGTGTGCGTGGCTAGATTGATCAATCATTTTGACAAAGGTATGATAAATCTTCACCAACACAGATTAGCACCAAGTCATGGTTGAGATGATGATGATGATGGGTCAACCATCGCCACCAAATTGGCCCACCACATGTATTTCCACCAAATTTTTTTCAAAAACTTCTGAGTTACAATCAACACCACCCACACACCCCCCAGTTCTCCGATTATGACGGCTCCTCCTCGTCCGTACTTTTCAATGGTTTCGTCTCCCCCTTGTTCGGAATTGTTCTTTCCCCCCCACCTCCGTTCAACATCAACGCGGCGGATCGCTCTTTGTTCGGGCCGGTTTGTCCCGGAGAGAATCTCGCGACTTCATTTAATCCGGGGAAATTTCCCGCAATCTGACGTGATTCTTGCGGAGTCGTGAAGCAATTAATTTTGGAATTAGCCCCGGAGGGGAATGGGACCGCTCATGAACCTCATCTTCTGACTTATATATATATATATATATATATATATATTACACGATGTACAAAATGATTATTTTTATATGTTGAAGGTTGCATGGCTTGAATTTTTCTCTTCCGCCTTGCCCGGTCATCAAGCGTTTTGACTCGAGCATGGTCCAGCATCGACTTGAATTCCTTAATCTCTTAAATGGTGTTTCTAAATCACGTCTCTCTAGGCATAGCCTAACACGACCGTAATTGAAAGCAAACTATCGATCCCACATAGTTCCCCCCATCAGAGATAAAAGCTCGGACTAATCGTGCTTAATTACCCACGACGGTGGGGCCGCGGGTTCCGACGGCTCATCACACACGTCGGATTGCGACCGTACAACATTTGGTTATATTTTAATGGGAAAACGTGTGATGATTTGATTCCAATGCTGCTGCTGCTGCTCCTGCTGTTGCTGCTGTTTGGAGAATGGCATCTTGGGCGGAAAGAGTATAATTAGGGATTGTCAAAAGGTGTTTTAAAATCAATTTGTCGAAGTGGCTGTTCTCAACGCGAGGTGTCCCACCTTCAAAATTATATCATATGTGCTTAATTCGATTTCATGTGAAAAGAGTTGTCATGGTGCCCTGCACATTGGAATCCTCATGTCACCAACCAAAAAAGAAAAGCCAACCCAAAATCGTACCCTTTTAATTATACCATCCTATATGGAAGTGCCTTGAAAAGGATGTGCGAAATTAAACTAAACACCAACTCCATTGCTTTGCTCCCAGTCACACGTAAAATCACACGTCCCATTCCCACGTGGGTCCGACCCATATGCACACCTTGCTCGACATAAATGTATATGTGTATATAACGTCAAGGTGTGTCCAACATGCAACCAAAAAAGATGAAAGAAGCCGTACACGCGCGACAACTCGCTCGTCGTGTACGCACCCGACCATGCCTAGACAAATAAACCTTGACCGTTCACAATAAGAGCCTCTGGACAAATCTGAAAGGGCCAAAGCTTCTGCAAGTACCCACGTTTGATTAGACACCGCCCGAGCAGTTTTGAATCACATGAGGCCGAGATTTGCCGTATTCAACTTACCCTCCTTTTTCATTGTTTGTTTTTTTCTCCCCCCAATACACGTTAGTCTCGCGCATGGATTGATGGGTGAACAGGAAGGGACTGGCACCATCAGGGACACATTCAAACCAGAATAGATCCAGTTCACATCTGCAGCTCTGGCCCCTCTCCACAGTAAAAGATCACACAAGTCAAGAAGGAGAGCAGCTCCTCGTCAAGAACGACACTGTTTGGGAAGTGGGGACACGGTGTAAATGGGCGGAAATGGGCATCAACATGAGTTGCCCACTTTAAAGTGACATGAGACCCATGCACATCGAGAGCACACCCCCATATATGCTCCAAAATCTTTGAGTAGTTTGAGGCGGGGGCCACGGGGATTGTATGGACAGTTGTAGGGGAGCACATCACATTATTTGTACGCATTGAGAATATGGATGGATCCGATCGAAGTCGTCGAAGAGGGAAGCAAAGGGATGCGAAGTGCCGTGATGTGGAACCCCCCCACCATTCTTTTTCCTTTTTCTTTCGGCCTTTCCCCTTGTGAAAAGGGGCAGTCGTCAATCAATGTTCCATCAATCTCTCGGAAAGCCCTTTGATAATTCTCGTTGCTTTCTCTTGTTTCCCCTGCTGGTTCCCCTCCTTTAACATACCGGCCCCACCCCCCACACACAACGCCCCACAATCTCACTCACCAGTACTGATTGGACCACCCCCGCACAGGTAGGTCAAATTCGGAATCAAGGGGCTCTTCACATCGAATGGGACATCTCAGGAGTCGTGCCCGTCACAGCTTCCTCCGCATTGAAAGCCCCCCCTTGAGATAAGAGAACGAGTTCGTGTTGGGACCTTTTATGCAACTTTGGTTTCTACTTTACAGTGGTGGAATGGAACAATTATCCTTTTTCGAAACGGGTTCCCTTTTGCTTTGCTTTCCCTCGGTCGCTTCGTAAGTGGGCTGCTACATCCTTAAAAGAAGAAAAAAGAAAAGGGTACGTGGGGTCATGATGATGATGGGTGCACAAGTATATAAATGAGAATCCATGAACCTGTAAAAAGTAAGTGAGAAGAAACCCGATGCTCGCCTTGAAATCATGACCCATTGTTGCGGTTCTTTTTCATAGCACAGGGAATTCTCTCCTTTTCGACGTGGGAATTTCAAGGAACCTGCGATGAGTCTGCTTTACGTGAGATTGCAACTAGGAGTGATGGGTGTGGAGAGATGGTGACATTGTTTACTGCAGATTTCAAATCAGAGAAGGGAGCTCCCACCCCACCCCACCCCACCCCACTATGGAGGATCGAGCGAAAAGAGGAGAATAAAAGGAAACAGAAAAAAGGAGAGGAAAAAAAGAAAATTAAAGTAAGACGAAAAGGAGACTGTACTTGGGAATAAATTCCATTTTTGTATTTTCAGGTTTGATGGTGGTGGATAACATTTCGATGGGTGTGAAGTGTGAACATCAGCTTCTTCCACTACCATTTTATCTCCATGTTTTGGGACCCTATCATATCTCAAAGCATATCCGTTAAGTGTGGCTGCAAAACCCAATATGTTAAGCATCTTACGCAATCTTTAGTGTTTGACCTGATATCCAAGATTTGATCACTTACACATGCTTATGAGCACAAGTTAGTGCAAAAATCATAATGATCGAGGATGTACGATTAGTTTGCGATATGATGCGCGGAATACTTCGCGATCTTGGATGGAAAAAATATCTCTCCCCCTCATTATATTGCTCGTGTCCTGCATCAACCGATGCTTAGCCATACACTAAAATACATATACCGGCAATTGAGTTTTAGTAACCAATGGGTACAAGTCATATTTAAGTGAGAAGAAGAGAAGAGGTGTTCTGTGTGAGAAGATAATAAGCTGTGTCTTTCACTCTATTAGGCGCATAATGATTTGGAGTGATTGAAGTTATGTTAATTAAAATTCAGAAAGTTGGTGATAGCTTCGTGAAGAAATTAAACACCCGAACGTGAATCTATCACCTCGTGTCGAGAAACTATTCTCTTGGTAGGGTATTGATATAGTGAACATTCATAATACAACTTCTTGTATTCTCATCTGCACCAAGCATGACTTGTTTGACAAGAGCGATCTTAGAGAAGGAAATCATTGTATGCACATTACAGGAACCATAGTCATCAAACGATCCTTGTAGCTTCCCTCTCGTTTCCCTGTTTCCTTCCGGGAACTCAGCGTCCTCCAACCTTGAGAGTCTTATAACTAGTTGGCACTTTGGAAGACATTATTGGTTAGGTGGGTCCACATGAACATATTAGGCAAAGCGGCAAAACGATCGAAAGAAATGGAACCAAAAAACTGAACATTCAGCTAAATATCATTCGCTGAAAATGGTCGTTTGTTTTCTCAATGAAGTTTTTTCAACTATAAACCTCTCCACGATGCGTCTTTAGATGATTATAGGTGACTGGCTCGTGTGACTTACATGTTTAGCAGAGAGATGCAATTCGCCGTGAATCAGACGATGAAACCGACTGAAAACCACGTTCACTAGTTCATGCTATCTTAAAGAAAAGGGAGGACGGATCATGAGTCCACATTACATATACTGCAGAGTCTATTGAAAGTGACAACTCAGCTTTAAATTCATGTCTGCGTACATTTCGGTCCGAAGTGTGACTTCTGAAGTAGACAGTGCTCATCTCAGAACCCAGCACTTCTCAAGTTCATCGCATAAATGCATCAAATGAGTCGGTAGCAATCGCATCACAGAAGCATCAATCATGCATGCTTGAGACTTTCTTCACTCCAACTAAACATATCCCTAAAGAAATAATCTCCAGCTTTTCCTGAAGATTGCCAACCATCCCTGGTCAGCTAAAAGCTTTGAAATGGATCGCTAAACCTTCTTCATCGTGGTATAACGCTATGAAACCATCTCCAGAGTAAGTTTCATAGAATAGAACCTTTTGCCTCTCTCTTTCCATGTAATTGAAACTGGTAGGGTAAAATCTAAAAAGATATCTCACCATGTCAACTCAGTGACAGCCTTAAAGTTCCATAAGGCGATAAAGCTATAAAAAAAAAAAAAACGTAGGAGGAATGATAACCAACATGAAATCAAAAGGAGAGGCCCGCTGACATTGAAATAATATCATTACCAAAATAATGTGACCCAGTACAACTCCTGTCAACTCAAATCACATTGTTGTTTAAATCCTTGGATGATATATTCCCACCTAGCTTTGTTCATCGGCCAAATGATGAGAAACAGATAAAAATATGTAAGAAACGTGCGGGTTCTGTTCTTTGACTAAGTTTTTTCGATGGAAATCCCGAGTCTTACAGCAGATGGCGTCTTCCTTAGTGCAATGAAGTGTGAAACCTGAATTTCTGCAAAAGAAGACAAAATTAAGTAAGTGAAATGAAAAGCTGGCTTTAACCAGCTCGGCTCATTATTCAAACACATGGTTCAATGAATACAAGGTGAATATCATCCTCAAAAAAGTTCAGGTACATTTCCAACGTGACGGCGAATTTCCAGCGAATTCCTCTATACAAAAGCTACAAACAAATTGACAGCTTTTTATGCGCAATTTGTTAGAATTGTAACAAGGAAACTTGGCATTCTAAACTTATATTAATTCAATAGCCAATAGATCTGTCACCACTGAAAGCATATATTAAGTGAATCAAAAGTTCCACCATGCTGAAGATCTGCCTTGACACTGCTAAACTTCTGTGCACTATGCAACAGGCCATACTAATTAACTAAATTGGCACGAGAACGAGAAAACATATCATTATCATTATATCATTGGTACTTTTTCCCCCACACACATATTATATGAAGGAGAAAAGGACTGATCATAAGCTATGGAGAAGTTACTTACATGTACGGATACATTGGCAGATGTTCCTGATATTTAGCCCCATGCCATAGAACAAGCATAATTAACAACGAGCTTACCATCAAAGCCGAAATTCTGCATCAATCAGATTGCCATAAATCAGGTGAGAAATACAGTTAAAAGTAGTTATTCTCATTCAAAATGATAGTATATCCATATAACGCTGTAAGAAGGTAAAGCCTTTTAAATGGAAAGACTGATACAGTCAGCAATATATCCGTTTTACACAATAGATAAGAGATTAACTCTGTCAGAAGTTTTCAAAACTTCCCACGACTCCCACAGAATGAACAATCTTCCATAATGACTAACCACCAGTAAACTGATGAAAATAGCAGATGATTGTTGGTATGATTGCTGGTATGATTGCTACCCAATATCCCTAACTAGTTGGGTCAAAGTCTTTGAGAAAGGGGGACTCCTTCAAGAAGCTTCTGCCCCCAAGTAGTAAAATTCATGGATTTCAAATTTTCTATCTGCAGCTGCATCTTTAGAGAAATATTCACCATTAGGTTCAGGGCATAATTCTACGAGTGAGAACCACAAGCAAAGAGGCAAATGTCCCCAAATGGTCAACTACTTATTTAACGCTACATCTACCTCCCGTGTCCACTTCTACAATGAAAACACCAAGTTCTGTGCTGAGTTACCTATGTTTCATCATCATCATTTAGGCATTATTTCTTATTTAGCTAATTAAATAAATATAACAGAAAGAGAGAAACTGCCGCAATGGAATTCTACTTACAGAATTAAGAGGAACAGCAATGTAAAATATGCAATATTGAAAGCACTTGCCTCGTACAGATCCTTCACCAGTTCATCTGGGTTGGGCGAGAATGCGCTGTTTACATAGACAAACTGCCCGAAAAAAGAGAGAGCGGGAAAAAAAGATATTTGTTAAGGTACAATTTACGCCTTCCAAATAATAGAAACATACCAGAACCAGCTACCTACCAATGTCTCCCGGTGAAGTTGTCGGCAAAGAAAGTCAATCACTTTGGCAAATTTTTCTGCCCCAGAAATCTGTCGTTACCATAGTGATCATCACATGAATATCAAAGATTCAAGATTTCACTATATCACCACATTCAACGATTTTTCTCAAGGAAAATAGATACATCAACTTATGCCACCAAAGCTTTAATATTAGAACACATTCATGCAAATCTGATGAACGCTGGTTTCCAAGGAAAAATCCTTCTAAAAAAATGGAGTTAGGTATGAGAATGGCCTCACCAAGCATTTAATCTATTAAGTTTCAAGATCATGGGCAGTAAGTGATCAATAACAACGATCTGGTAATATCCGGTGTAAATCTATATACAATTGACCAAGAGTGGAAGATTTTGCCTTTCAAATCTTGGTTCATCTATAGAACAGAGATTAAATTGATATCATTTAAAAGAACCCCCAACTATTACTGTTAAATATTATCTTTCTTGCAGACTGAACCTCTATTCCTGACATGAGACAACTGACCCGAAGTAAAGTCAGTTCAAACCAGAACCGCCTACAAAGATGCATGAACACTGACCTGAATCAGCCCTCTGTGAAAACTATAACCTAACCAAAATCAACAGCAGAAGCATTCCAATCACACTATATTTCTGATACTCAATCTCTCAGCTCAAAATATCTCATCAGCCTATGACTAAACTTAACACCAAAATGGAGGCACGACTCGAAGAGATAGGACTAAGTTTCACCACTCAAAGGCTTTGCTAGGTCCACAAGCACCTAACATTGAAATGGAATTAATTTACGCAGAATGGAATTCCTTCCCTCACAGTTGTTCGGATGATTTAAAATCCCCTATCTGAAATAGATAAGTTGGGATTTCACGGTTTAATGCCACCAATGAATTGGCGAATACTCCCATTGCCATCTACTATTATTGTCCTCTATGTCAGATAATCCAGAGCTGCGTCGCGGAAATTTAATTAAACAATCAACCTCACAGTTGGCTCAACATGCCACCATATTCGCATTCCCTTGTCTGTTCAATGTTGTGTTATCGCTGCAAAAACCTTGGAAGTTTGACAGAAGCATTCGATCAAGCACGTACAGCGCAACCTTGAATTTATTCGGCGAAAAATGAACTTCCGCGTTACGACGCAACCAATTTTTACATACGAATCGTTAATCACCACCGCCCCATGTCAAAAAACAGTGGAATCACCGGCCAATTCCACAATGAATCAAGCGACGCCAAAGCGCCAGCAAACCGCGCGCAGAAACACGCGACACGAACCCGATCCACGTTACGCCGTTCGAGAAATTGAGGAGCAATACCACTGACCTTGAATTTGGCTTGCTTCAGAATGGGAGCATCGCCGGTGGCCCTCAAGTGGACAACAACTGCAAACATCACAAGAAATCCCCAAACCACAATGCCCACGGAATCAAATTCTGGCAAATCAAGCAATCAAATTCAACACCCAACGAGAAGGAATCGACGAAAACAGATGTGGGGGGCGGGGTGGGTTTCTTTCTGGGTTCTTTCTCTCGAGTTCGTTCCGGGGACTCACTCTTGCGATCTGAACTGGGAGAATCGGACGCCATTTGCTATCGGAAAACTGGGAATCGCTTCCAGAAAACATCGAGCGGAAGCACTTCGAAAGATCGCCGAAGCAAAGTTATGGAATTTGACCTTTTCATTTTTTGAATTCGAGCCCCGTTTTATACTTTTCTCCGCAGGGTTTGGTTGTGCGTGGGCCAATTATTTGTCTGGGCTTTGTGCGAGGCCTTCCGGAAGACGAAGCCCATTCATTTTGAAGGACCTCGGTGGAAAGAAAAAAAAGGTTCCTTCTAAAAGGCATTTTCACGCAATAAACAAAAATTAAAACTAGAAGTAAAATTTAAGTCTAAAAAAATATTTTAAATATAAAAAAATAATTTTTTAACCGTTTTCGCAAATATATCCCGAAATTTGGACCGATTTTTTATTACGTTGGTAATTTGGCTTTGGAACGTGGGGCTTTTGATATTTTCTCGTCCCAGCATTCGAGCAATTTCTGGAAAGTCGAGGTCCCTGATATTTTGAAATGCCTTGCCTAACATTTTTCAGAGAACAAAGCAAGTGCATATTGTTTTCAGAGTTCTGGCTCCGATCAAGCATTCCAGTGGTAATTAAAGACGCGTAGATTATGCGATCGACTCTTATTAATATAGCATTAATATTTATCGCCGCAAGCCCCGGGAATCGTTGACCGAGCCCTATTGGATCGAGTCATGGTACGCGTCCATAGCAACTCGCGATACCATTTCCCAATACTGTAACGATACGTATAATGTGACGAATGTTTCTTCCGTACTAGCAAATTTTTTGTCGAAGAGTATCTTATCGCACCCCCACATTGATTCGCATCAACATAAAAAAGTACGAAATTGCCTTTTGAGGTCCTTGCACTTTAAGTGAACGCACGACTCCAAGAAATTGTGTCAGGGACGACCGAAAATTCATAGAGCCACGACCCTCATTCCACGCGAGACGTCGTAATTGAACGATGCTTTTCTAGGATGCCCATCGAAAGGAGAAAGTATTCGGTGGTTGCATGGTACTATGTCGTAGGTTGGCACGGCATGTATTTTTCACTGAAGCTCAATCACAACTTGACACATCTTGATGACTTGGACAAATATAAAAAAAATAAAAATCTAGCAACAGTTACCTCCTCCATCTGCAGTCGCCGGCGAAGTCGGCAACACTGCATCCAAGCCGACTATTATTGTGCATCATGGTCGAGCCACCTCTCCGTCGTCGCGGTGGCTCATAGTTGTTGCCGTCCATGACCGAGCCACCAACTTCGTCGCAGGTCGTCCATTTGATGGTCGAACCGTGATCTAGGGAATCGCTAGAGTTGTTATTTTCGAGTTCGGAAGCCCCCTGATCCGAAGGCTTGCTTCTGTGGATGCCCTATATCTGGAAGTGGATGAAGAAGAAGATTATCTCGGGGTGGATGAACAAGAGGTGAGGACCGTCAGTGTCCCCAGATTTGAGCTCGTAGATGTGGATACCCTAATTCTGAAGGTGGACGAAGAAGAAGATGATCTTGTGGTAGCTTAGCCATGGACCATGGCTCCTGTCGTGACGATGAACGAATATGGCCGTAAGCGACAATGAAGGGGGTGGCTCTATTTGTGAGCCGCAGGACGGAGGGGTGGCTCAACCATGGACCTCCCGATCTGTCGATGGACGAGCCTAATGGTGACAACGATGAAAGGGTGGACGGGCACCAACCGGAGGCGTAAGAAGAAAGAAAAAGGGATTTGCAAATGTTTTAATCTTTTTTATTTACTTGTTATGTCATAGACAGGCGTCAATGTGTAATTGGATTTCGATACACAAATTATGTTATGTCAGCCTATGACGCGGTACTGTGCAATCACTGAATTCTCATATGGAAAGACAAAGCCACTCCTTTCGCCTTGAAACCCTACGGAAATGACATAACTTTGGTTGACAAAGCCCGATGATTTTGTTTCGATGCCTTTGCGGTGCTGGGAACACTCGACGCCACAGAAACCATGCAAGAACTCCGTTCAATCATTTCGTGATACGTTAAATTCGCAGTTTTACGTATGTAAATCGACATGTTAGAATGGGACCTACACCAAATTGTGAAACCGATGCGACACCGCATGTGGAGTCTTCTCTTCCCTATATCATCGTTTCCATTCCCACGAAAAGCAACTGGTATCAATTCCTATCAACGAAGTGGAAATGTCAATTCGAAATCGAAAAAACAGACAAAAAAAATCGATAAATATCAAGAACGCAACTGTCTGCAAACGTACGTATAGAAAATGGCCGTGGGACCCACGATCGAAATGACCTAGTGTGAAAATGAAAGCGAGGCAGCGGTCGTTTTACGGGGTACGGCGTCATTGATTGTTGTCGTGCAGACGTGGGCAATCGGGTGGGACCTGATTAAGAAATTTCGTCGCGAGGCTGGCTGACAGCAGGCCAATGGCCATGGCTCCCTCCGTACGCCGTACCCGACCCGATGGGTCCAGCCATCGTGCGTCAGTGATTACCGAAGTATCCGAGTCGTGAACCGGCTTAGGTCAAGACCAGCTCGGTCGTCCGTCCTAACGTTTTCCCGTCGCCGGGCCCCCGGCTTGATCGAGCGCGACGAGACTCATCGTTGGTTGGGTCCAACGGTCGCGCTTGCGCAGTGCGTGACTGCTGCTCATCGAATGTTAAGAACTTTTCGATAATTATTTATTCACAGACAGGAACCGGAAGAAGAGAGCTATTCATACATCGTTCACAAATTATTCATACAGGAGTAGGTCAGTATGTTTTACGTAGTCAACTCCTAGAGCTCTTTCTTTAGCTAGTCATGATGAAGCCAGTGAACCTCGTCCTCGAGTAAGGATGCCACGCATTGCAAGTCTGGTTCGCTCAGTATCGTCCCTCCAGGATTGAAGAATGCTAGGGTTCCTCCAGAGTTCTTCGTCGATGTCGACGACGGCCATGCTGTATTGTCACTATCATCTAATCCGCCATTAAGGAAACACGACTGCTGAGTATTAGTGGCGAGTTCAGACTCCAAGAAAGCTTCCAGGAAGTTCGGGTCCAGCTCGAAATCTGCCATGAAATTGCACGAGACATTTGAATTCCCATCTGATGACTGAGCTGTTGCAACTCGATCTTCATGGCGGTCCGAGCTTTGATCTTTGTCGTCCACCATGTCAGGTGCTCGTGCTTCTCTATCTTGACAGGATCCGGGAGAGAGAAGCGCTTTTGGGTATCTTGGTGCCGTGGCACGAGAAACACACGGTTCCACGGGCACGAGAGTGTCATCAATGGTCGGCTTTTCGAGGGCCAACTTGGGGCTTCCTTGGGATGAAGACAACGACGGGCGAGCGGAAACAAAGCCCGAGCGGCTCGAGCTGGATAGTAGTTTCTTTCCGATGGTGGTGTTCCAGTAATTCTTTATTTCATTGTCCGTCCGTCCCGGAAGCCTCCCCGCGATCAAGGACCATCTGCAATAATTCAAACAGACACCATAATTCTTCGTTTCGTTATCGTGAGCGTATTGCTAAAAAAATTTCGAGAGAAGGAAGAAACACCTGTTTCCCAGGAGATTGTGAAGCCGGATGATGAGCTCTTCTTCGTCAAGAGTGATGTTCCCTCTCTTTATGTCGGGCCTCAGATAATTCAACCACCTCAGCCTGCAACTCTTCCCACATCTCCTCAGACCTGCACGAGGCCCCCAAAGAAATCAAAAATAATAATCCAGATTACTCAATATAAACCAAATATGTCTCGCAAAATATAGTTTGGATTCTCTCTCTGTGCGAGAGTGTGTGTGTCTGATGAGCGTGATGAGTGAACATGACCTGCTTTCTTGGGAAGGTTTCTCCATTTGCCTTCACCGTTCGCTTTGATGTAGTCAGTCAGAATCTTGTCCTCCATTGCTGTCCACGCTCCTCTGTTCACTCCTTCCTTCGCGCAGCATGGGCTCCTTCCCATTCTCTCTCTGGTAAGTGAGAGTGATGCACGTAATTGGTTCTGCGAGAGAGATACTCTGGGACCTGTGTCATATGAATCTTGAAGTTGGTGTGTTACTGCACTTAGTCTCTCCCTCTCTCTCTCTCTCTCTCTCTCTCTCTCTCTCTCTCTCCAACACACACACAAACACACACATATAGAATTTTTTTTTTGCTCAGGCCCGCAACCATTCCGTCAAAGCACGTTTTCAAGCTACACGTTTTCTAGCAAAAAAAAGCTACATGTTACTCCAAAAAATGAAATAAATAAAGGCCTAATTCCTTAGAAAACTCCTAACTTTAGGTGAAGTTCCAAATCTATCCCAAGCTTTTTTTTTTTTACTAAAAAAAAATCCCAAACTTTAGGTCCAGTCCCACCACCCGCCTGGGTGGCGCTGCTGGAGCGCGCACTCTTCCTCTCGCAAAAGGTTGAGTGTTCGAATCCCGGGCGCCGCAGGGTGACTTAACCGGTGGCACGTGTGTGGTGGCTAGCATGTGTCGCCCCCAGGGTTTACTCCCCGGCTGTCGACCGTGCGGGGGTTCCCTGGGTTATCAAAAAAAAAAAAACTTTAGGTTCAGTCCCAAATCTGCCTCGAATTTTTTTTTGTCTCAGAAAAAGCCCCAAACTTTAACTCCAGTCCAAAATCTGCCTCGAATTTTGTTTTGTGTAAAAAAATACCAAAATTCAATTTATTTTAAAAAATATACCCCCGTGATTCAGTCCCAACCAGACGTGGCACTTTGACGTTCATAACAAATCTACATCAACAAAGTAATGTGACTTTTTTTTAAACAAAGAAAAGTTCAGAGCAAATTTGGACTGAACCAAAAAATTAGGTTTCGTTTTAAATTAAGAAAAGTTTTTTAAGCTGAATTTATTATTGTCCCTAACTTTCATATCATAGATGATTTTATTTTAGAGAATTTCAACAATTTTTATTGGGTTGGATCTGTTATCGAAGTGGAAATGCAACGTCGGTCTGTACCTATCGCCCCATTACTTTGCTGATGTGGATTTGTTATCAACGTAGAAGTCCTACATCAAGTTGGGATTGGATTATATGGGTATATTTTTGAAAATAAATTGAAATTTGCATATTTTTTTACACAAAAAAATTTGGGGCAAATTTGGGACTAAACTGAAAGTTTGAGGTTTTATCTGAGACAAAAGAAAGTTCTGGGTAGATTTGGGACTGGATCTAGAGTTTTGGGTTTTTTTTAGATAAAAAAAAGTTTCGGAGCAGATTTAGATCTTGATCTAAAATTGGGGATATTTTAAGGAATTCACCCAATAAATAAATGATTGGTCCTTTTAACATGACGTGGCAAGTGGAGTGGGGGACCATCTTTCTTGTCTTACAGTTCCTTGCACCGACGAAAATCGTGTTTTAGAAGGACAACCGGAAATGCTACCCGCGCCGCGATCGACAAACTTTTTTTTTTTTGGTGTTATTATAATTGTCAATTAGAAATATGAATGTACTTCAAAATCATATGCTTGTGTTAATCATGAAACTATGTGATTTTTGGGGAATAAATTTATATCTGGTTTATGCACACGACAGGGTTTCAGTCTCCCATATAATTAAATACAAAGAATTCCATGGATTTATGTTTTGCACAGGGAAAGGCCCTTCCCCTTATTAAATTCTTTGGAGTTGTTATGAAATATTTAATTGTGAATGTCTTTAGGAAAGGCTATACTTGTGACCTTAAAATTGAGCTTTGCCCCCATTAAATCTTGTCGAAAAAAATATAGACAAGTCACACCAAGGCCAAATTGCCCACAAATCGGCAAAAGCCAATAAACAATCATAAACTGTAATTATGATGGGTAAACAAAACATCAATTTATAGTTGAATTTTTAGGTGTAAGAACCTGCCTTTATTTATGAAGCAAAATACTTGATTTGATTGCATTCATGGCCATATTTGCCCCAGCTAAGAAAAACTACTATATCCGTCCTTGCTCGCCAATCTAAGCTCTGGCTTTTCGTCTTATTAAATCATGATATAAGTAGGTTACTTCATAAATTTGGGTGTACCTACCTAAGATGGACTTTCCTAAAGATTAAAATCTATAAATTTATGTCAAATATAGATAAAAGAGCTATCAGGGGCAACGCCTTTGATACTCAACGCATTTTATTAGTGCCTATATTTTAACTTCCTAACAAAAATAAATATAAAAAAAACTCTAGTTAGTTGTTCTATATATAGAACACGTGTCGAATTTAGAGTTGAGGCGCATCCTTATTAAAATGGATATTTCCGAAGCCTTTAAATCGAGGACCTAAGAATACCAAGTTTAAAGATAGATAGTTAGCACTTCATGTAACCCTTAATAGAAATGGCGAGTTCCTATCGGTTTTAGGATTTTTTTTTGTGCATGTAGTCATTGCTAGTATTTCAAAATCATAAGACAATGACGCGAACATATTTTATTTTCTGCATCAACAAAATTTTTGTCTCTCATATACTATAACCATCAACTTTCTTAACCACGTGACAAAATATACAGCTTATAAACGGAAAATTATTTCATTATATGCTTTGAATCACGTATCTTTAGTTTAGAGAACGCCAAAAAACAAGAAAAATAGGGAACAAAATGAGAGAAATGAAGGATGTAAAGGGAGAAGAAAGTAGATAATGGAGTAGGTGAGCCCAATTCCACACCCACCTATTCTACACTCTCGCTGCTCTGCCCAAGAAGGTTCGCAAATAACCCTCATTTCATCTTATTGTATTTTTTTTTTTTGATAACCCAGGGAACCCCCGCACGGCCGACAGCCGGGGAGTAAACCCTGGGGGCGACACGTGCTAGCCACCACACACGTGCCACCAGTTAAGTCACCCTGCGACGCCCGGGATTCGAACACTCAACCTTTTTGCGAGAGGAAGAGTGCGCGTTCCAGCAGCGCCACCCAGGTGGATGGTAAATTTCATCTTATTGTATAGATACGGAAAAACAATTTTTTTAAAAAAAAATCCCCTAAGTCAAAACGAATAGTAAAGATTTTCGCGGGGACGACAAGGATCACAAGGGTGACGACAATGCGAATGATAATGATATGCCCAAACTTTGAATGCGGAAGAGAAGTGCACATCTCAATTAGGCCAACCCTACGTGGAATTAGACAATTTTCACATCGCGAGGGGATGTTAAGGGTTGACTAATTGCGCATCAGCGGGATTAAGATTCGACTTTGCGCGCAGTTCAAAATCATTTTACGAAAAAAATTAGGTTAGAACCGTACGGATCGCGTGCCTTAATCTTCGCTTTCACCTGTAGGAATTATTTCACCGGCATTTTATATTCCGAGTTAACAGAGAATACCCATTAACTAAAAAAGCTCAGTAAGGTTAGAAATCGCATGTTTCACCTGCCTTTCTTGTGGTGCGTGCATGGGTTGCTTTCTGATCTCCCCCAGCAGCTAACTTTCTCGCACGCTCTTGAAAGTTCGTTGACAGTAGACGCCCTCCTCGAGAGGAGAGGGACGGTGCTCCTAGACAAGCGGGGGTTTGATCTCCGTTTCGGGAGATGTTCACGCGTTTTCGAAACTTAAATGTGAGGTTTTAGTTGGATCACTGCTGACCGTTCTGAAAGCTTGAGCTATGAGATGAATGCGTGATTTATTATTTAAATTTCTACCACTTAATACTCCCTTTCGCCGGAATTGGCAATCGTATAGCCATCATTGTGATGAAATTCTCTCTTTTTTTCCTTTTTTTTTTTCCTTTTGTAGTTCGGGAAACACAAGCGAAGTGGCCCGGCTATCTGGAGGCGTCCATGGGACACCCAAAAAGCCTCTTGAACTAGATTAAGTTCGGACGATTTGAACTACGCAGGTGAGCCTAACCTAAAGCAATATATACGTAGTTGGTGGAATTTGAATGAGTGACTTTTAGTTCCCGAACTGGAAAAACCTCCGACGTGGGAACAGCTGTGGAAACCCCGGGTTTCTTTCTTTTCTTTTAAAACGAAGTTACATCAATTCTTGATAGATTATGGTAAATAGCTACCGTTCTTGATTTAGATATGGTAATTTCGTGTGTGTTTGAACCGCAATATGTGTATTGTCTCCTGCTCAAATAATTATTCTTACTTGCCGGGCCCCACCCATCTTTTGTTAAAACCTCGTTCGAGATACATGTGAACGAGGCGATTTGCGTGTAGTTCCGAGAACTAGTCCAATTAAAAACTCGTGTACTCCATGGTACTCGGGGAATATGACTATATAAATAGCACGCCATAACTAAATTTGGATGTATTTGAAAACCCTAAAAATCTCTCTCCTCGTACTATGTCTCCTTGGCGGTAATCACAAGGCCACGCACCAAGAGCCCTCGCATCAACCGCTGTGTTCATTGAGACTTGAAAGAGAGATTGACCAAATTTAGTAACTACGTAAAGAAGAACAATTGCTTGTTGCAAGTCTGGGATTTGTTGGTGCTCAAGAATCCTCAGTTTTTTTTTTTTTTGGTAGTGGTGGCAAATGAAACCTTCTTGTCTTGCATCTTGATTAACATAAACACTCTCTGTAATTCAGCAAATTAAGCGCTAACCCTTGACAAAGGTCTCTCTCGTTGCTAGGTTAGTTTTGTTTTGCCTTTGTTTCTCATCATTTGATTGCTAGTCGGAATTACTTTGGATCCGAAAGCGTGCAATTGTATGCCCGAAAGATGCGTTGATTTGAGATAGCAAGTTAATTGAAGATTCACGGATAGAACACGCAAGGTAATGCGTGTTTGACTCATGACCAAACGGCTTAATAAACATAGATGGTCTGTTTTTGATCAAGTCGATAAGCGCGAAATCACATGTATCATGTGATAACGTGCGAAATCCGATTGAAAAATACACGCACACAAGCAAAGTGGGCATATAGACTTTGCCCACGAAGTAGGGCCGGGACATAATTGCACAAACACGGGAAAAGTAAAGTTGTTTTTGACTATTAATTCAAAGAAGGAAGATCTCTTCGCATATAACTGGAGTTTTTCTGGTACTGGTTGTTTTGCCATTTTACAGAATTTTCACCGATGGCATCCATGAGAAGTGACAAAGCATGTGCTGTCAAGCCTCACATGTTAGTGTTTTAGCGGTCGGAATCTGTGTCTTTTGATCTCCATATGTACACAATAGCCAACAATGAAGAAAATTGTTCAAAAAGTCCTAAACCTATTGTACCGCGGCATATTCAATCCTAAACCTTTTCAATTGTGCCAACTCAATCTTAAACCTATTGTACGGCAGCTAATTTAATCCCAAATCTTTCAATTGTGCTAATTTAGTCCTAAATTTTTTAACGATTTGTCAATTTAGTCCCAAACATTTTAATGATTTGCTAATGTAGTCATTCGGCGATTTTCGACCAAAATTACCCAGAATGACTATATTAATAAATTGTTAAAAGGTTTGGGATTAAATTGGCTAATCATCAAAATGTTTAAAACTAAAATGGCACAATTAAAATGTTTGTGACTGAATTTGCTGCCGCACAATAAGTTTATGATTGAATCGGCACAATTGCAAGGTTTATGTTTGAATTGGCCGCCATACAATAGATTTAAGATTTTTTGGACAATTATCCCACCGACAATACTGGGCATTTGGTTCATGAAAATAGAAAATAGACATGGTTGGCATAAGATGAGACTGAATATTATAACTTATTTGTTAAAGTAATTAAATATTAAACTAAGCATTCATCTAACAGTTTAGGTTTTTAGAACAGTCGACAATGGTTTCATAAAAAATCTCACATCGTATCAAACCTAGGAGGTCTCAAGTTCAAATCTTTATAGGCCTCATTTGCCTTCCCAATTAATATGTTCATGCTTAGTATTAGATAAAAAGATCAGACTAAGGCTCCGTTCGTTTGCCGGAAAATATTCTCCTTTTGAAAAATATTTTCCCGGAAGTCATTTTCCTGAAAAATGTTTTCCTGTAACACAAGTTTCTGGTGTTCGAAAAATATTTTCTGATGTTCGGCGACCGTCGATCCGACGGCGTCTGGTGATCGGCGGCGGCGACCGGCGGCGGTCGGTGGCGGCGGGCGGCGGCCGGTGATCGGCGGGCGATGGCGGTGACCGGCGATCAACTTCCTCTCTCACGAAAAATATTTTTCCTCCCATGGGCAATTTTGCCTTGACTTTGGGGGAAAATGATTTTCTTTTTGTGAAAAGAGAAAATCATTTTCCTCAAAACAATGAAGAATTTCGGGGTGGAGAAGGACGGAAAACATTTTCCGCCCCCGAACACTGGAAAACACGGAAAATGTTCGGAAAACATTTTCCACCCCCGAACACCTGAAAATGCGGAAAATGTTTTTCGAAAAAATATTTTTCCGGAAACGAACAGAGCCTAAGTGTGAGGGGGAGTGTTAAAGTGATTAAATTTTAAATCATGCATTCATCTAACAGTTTCAGCTTTTAGAACAGTAAGCAGTAATCCCACAAAAAATTTCATATTATAAATGCTCTTTGAGTTGTTAAATCACCGTACTCGATAAATTCCCATCTTCATTTAAACTGCTATGGAATTGATTTTCTGCTATATACGTATCTACATGTACGTATGCACGCGCGTGTATTATTTTAGAATAGATCATTTCATTCCTAAATATTCTTGATTAAGAACATGCATGATTACGTTCGAGCGCTAAGGAGAATATCAAACCTGATCGTACATGACTTTCCTTTCATCCGTGGAAAGTAAAACCGATCATTCATAAAGGGCGATAGTGGAGTTATTTTATATCACAAATTAGGATGCGGTCCAAATTAATATGATGTGACCCTGTTGATTAAAGTGGCACAACTCGTTCACTTGTTGTTAGTTTTATTACGTCCCGAATCGGCCTCTCGGGATCTCGCACTTGTGGAATATCCGTCCGTACCAGTAGTTGCTTACGAAAGAGAGGTGAAAATGAGCTTTGATTCGAAAGCGAACCTTATGGAAAAACAGAGGGGAGTTAAGAAACCCAACCAACTTTCTTGGGGAACAGCGTTCGTGAGGGTACCAAAAGAGCCAGCACACGATCCATAGCCCTATGCCTCTCAGTGGATCTGCAGAAATGTGCACGGCACATGGAAATTAACATCCATGGAATATTAGGGAGACGACAGCTTATGTCTTTCTTTTTTTTAACTCTTTATCCTTAGCGTTTTCACACGACAGCCTCGGTTGGCGATTCACTTTCCCTTATCGACAAGAAGTACAAAGATACTTGTCCCTCGGATCCTGCTCTCGTGTGCGTACACGAAAGCACACAACGTTGCAGAAAAATCTCATCCCGGAAAGGAAGACTGATTGCACAATCATCCCGGTTTTGTGTTTCGATGCACCAGAATGACATCATTGTTCATCGAGAGCAGATACGGTACATGGAAGCAGGATTTTTATCTGTCCTTTTCCGAAATCACGAGTCACGTTCAGCTCGAAATGGAAGAGATGAATTCCGGAGATGATTGGAAAAGTCCTAGGCTTGGTGGTTGGGCGTTAACTAACTAGTTAGGTGGAGCTGCCCTAAAGCATGATTACTTATTGTGTCTGGGCTAATCAGCGGGGAGACAAGGGATATTCTAAGTCCTAAAACATCGGGGATTAGTTAGTTGGTATCAGACTAGGTTGTTGTTATGCCTTAACATCAGCAGTTGGACCATAAGGTTAGTCTTCTTTCGTTTCCCTTTGTTTCTCTTTGATCATCGAGTGGGCTCGCTTCTCGGATACATTACAAATTCAGGCATTTATCAAATCAAGAGGAATGAGGTCAATGAGATATTATAACCTTAATTAAATCTCGCACCCTCCCTCTTTCTCTCCTATTATCGTGGGGTTTTCTTTTTGTGTGCATATTGTTTTTAATTTGGTGTTTGTTTGGCCAGAAATTCAAATGTAAGGTTCACCTAAAAGGGTCCAATTATATGTAACTTGCACGTCAAGAATGCGTCAATTAAGTTATTCATTAGAATACTTAACTATCAAACCACACCTTTGTCGAATAGCTTAAACTTTTCAAGCAGTCGACAATGCTTTCACAAAATCTTATATGATATCAAAGTATGTGGTCCGAGTTCATATTTTTCCAGGCCCTTTATGTGGTTCCCTTGTTATATATTTCCGTGCCGAGTCTTAGGCCAAAATCCTGTCTACCCGTGAGGGGGAGTATTAGAATTCTTAAATATTAAATCACAAGTTCATCTAACAACTTTTAGAACGGTTTGTAATGGTCCCACAAAATTCTACATTTTTAATCAATTCATAGTATGCTAAGTGAAAGTTCATGATGAATTACACACTTCGTGGCTCAAAGCGAAGACCTTTGACAGCGTTTGTTCTCCCAGTCCTACACACGAGGACTATTTGACAGCCGTGACAAAATCATGTTCGTCAGACTATACCGAGGCATATATTTGCACTTGCATGTTAGCCCTAGGCCCATGCTAATCAAGATAATGGGCCTATGGAGAATGAAGGCGCCAAGATGAAACATTCAATCATCTTTATTTGTTAAGATTTTCTATTGCGGTTTTCTTTGTTTTTCTTTTTTCAAATCATGGCTGGCGAGGGTCATAGCCCTCAACTGTGGCCGGCGAGAGTTATCCAATTCATATTAGTGCAAAATTTTTTAATTAGAAAAAGAAAAGAGAAAAAAATAAAAAATTCAGAATGTTCACATCGATTCCGGCTGTCCGACAATATCGACCATGCCATATAGGACGGCAGATGTTCATGTCGGTGATTTTCTACCAAAATTGACCGGAAAGATTAAATTGATAAATCGTCAAAATGTTTATAACTAAATTGGCATAATTGAAAAGTTTGTGACTAAATTGACTGCCGTACAATAGATAAATGTCTTTTTGGTAATTTTTCCCATTTTAAGAGCTCTTGTCTAGAGCTGGAATTCACATTGGCTATGCTTGTTTCGCGGAAAATAAATAATTTGAAAAATGTTTTCCTAAAGATAATATTATGTATCATTCGAAATAATTAATCACTGAAAAATATTTTTATTATAGACAACAATTTATGTTGAACACTTTCAAGGACGATGAATATATTTTTCATTTATTTATTTTTGTATGTAATACAAGCGATCATTTTTTATAAATATTTTTCAAATTATTCATTCTCCACAAATGCACCCTAAATTTGCTTCTTGGAAATAGTGGGGCATGAGTGAGCCTAATTAGACATGCTAAACCTAAAAAAAACCGTTTATGTAGATCTCACATTTGCGATTCGGGCCCGATTGCTTTGCCGAACCCACGATTGCCTGACGACCCTCGCTGGCTAGCGACGGAGAAAAAAAAGGGAAAAAAGAAAATAAAATAAAATTCCCTTAATCAGCTAGTGAGGTCATACCATTCTTTAAGAATGATATAGAAATTTCAGGTTCTTATTCGAAATAATGTCCATTTCAAACTCTTCTGTGAAATAAGGTCCACTTCACGTTTGCTTCCGGCCTTTATTTGAAATTTTCCTAATATTTTTTAGTCCTACATAATGGGATTCTTTTTCCTTAGTTTATTTTTATCTATTTCCTTTTGCAGTAACTGACTATGCACCAAATTATAGGAACCATGCTGAACGTGGACCCCAACTTTGGTTCCATATTCGGCACAAAAAAGTGCGTGTCCCATTTTTCCTTTATGAGACTAGACCGATAATGTCTTTTCTTGACACTATTCGCGAAGGAAATGCTTCTGCAGAAATCGAATCAACAAGAAAAATCCCATCATTTCGACCGTCCCCTTTCTGGAATGGACGGGAATCATCCTCGAGGATACCACGTTTCTGACGTGCAAAATCGTTCGCACGTCCAAGGAAATAGCGGAAGTCGTTGAGTTATTAGCTATGCACTATGCAGGCATAATGGTTAACACTGTGTTCATCGTGTCCATCACGAGAGAAAATTCTCTAATTTCTTCTGTAAATCGTGTCCTTCAAGTCGGGTCACGGAATAATCATCGAATTTGGCACAGGTCGCGAGCGGTACGGTTTCCAATTCATCAACCAAGAAACTCGGAATAATTCTGTTTAACAACGTGCAGGGAGGTTACGTTGTGTTTTTGTCTCGTGGCATTTATCACGCGGAGAGGATACATGGAGCTACATCGTTCTCGTATGGTATGGACTATATTATATGTTATTTATTGCGGGCCTGAACGGACCACATTAATCCAATACCCGCGTGAAGAGATACTTTGAGGACTTAATTTCCATTCATATATTGACAAAAACAACTGCTTACACACAATTAAATCAAAAGATATAATGAAAAGACCTATTTGCATTTTCCCCCGAGCATTAATGTATTTTTTTGTCACGATTAATGCATTCGAGATTTTTTGAGCGGTAGATTATTTCTAATTAAATGTGTAGGTCCTTCTCTCCGACATCCGTGTCTTGCGCAACGGCGATTTCTGTCTCTCGTGCACAGAAGAAGACAAGTAGGAAAAGGTGATCGCTCTCTCTCACGCCCCCCAAGACGCAGACAAAGGCGATCACATCGAAGTGACTGCCATCTTTGACAATTACTACAGAAGGATGGTGGCCTCAATAATTACCTCCAAATTCACGGGGAGGAACAGGAGTTATGCATGGAATCGGCACATAAGGGAGGATGATAACCCTCTGAATTTTGCTAAAATTTCTACACGTTTTACATGTACAGTTCATATATATCCAGTCAATGTCCAAACAAACGGATCGGATACGAGAAATAGATCCAAAAGTTGCTAATGCGAGATTTCGGATGATCAAATTGAGCCATGACGTTTCGCAAAATGATAGAGGAAAAGAAAAAAAGAACACGGTGGAACTCCACCGCTCAATAGGGTCAATAATGAAGATGAGCATCACACACTCTTAAGGCACGTTCGTGTCATAAAAAATTCTATAATAAAGGAAATGGTTGATACCTCAAAAAATTCTAAATCAGTACATTTGTAATAAATTTACTCCAAATTAAATTTTTAACTACCAAAAACTTAAAACTGATACATTTGTTATAAATTTACCCTTCATTAGTTTCCGTTAAATTAGATTAATATCACGAAAAATTACAAATGGGTACTTTTGTGATAAATGGAGAGTAAAACCTCAATCCGGTAAACCTATCAACTGTCGTGTATTATCCAATTTAGTAATTTGACAATAAAATTTAACGATTTGGATTAATAATTAACCCTAAAGGAAAACATTTTTCATAAAAATCAATTTTAAGGAAATTGATTAATTTTTCATTTGTTTGGCGATTAGAAAAAAATGATTCACTCCTTATCATAATAGAAAGCCATTTTTCTCCGATCCGACGTTATTATTATCAATCCAATTTTCCTTAAATCGATTACATTAAAAAGTCGAAAAATGATTTATCGAAAACGTGCCGATCTTTCGAGATGCCGAGCGTGACCGGGACCACCGAAGTGGGCCCTCCGCCGACACGATCGAAGACGGGAAGTACAAGGCCCCGCCTCCCTCATTGAAGATCGGGGACCAAGGCGCGTCAATGATTGGGGGGGCTACGGTCGCACCGGGGGGCGGAATTGACAATCGTGCCCCTCCCGGCACGGACCACGTGCTGTCTTGTACTACGTCTGACTGGGGCCGTCCCGCTTTGAATTTGAAATTGTCGGAGATTAGTCAAAGGGATAACCTGGCAAATGCTGACACGTGGGGGCGGGGACGTCCTTGCCAATGCCCGACCCAGATCTAATTCCTCACGTGGCCTTTTTCTCAAACCCAAAAAAGAAAAAGATATTTGGACCGCAGAATTACATATTTATCGTCGGGATGTTGTTAATACATAATCGTCTAAAAAAAAAAAATCCTAAACCAATTATACGGCGGCGTATTCAGTTTTAAACCATTCAATTATGCCACTTTAGTTACAAACCTTTTAAGAATTTGCTAATTTAGTTTTAAACCTTATGAAAATTTGCTAATTTCGTCATAAAACCTATTATTTAGATATTTGGCCGGAATGATCATATTAACAAATCGTCAAGCTGTGTAGAACTATGGAAAATCATCAAAAGACTTATGACTAAATTAGCATAATTGTAAGGTTTAAGGCTAAATTGGAAAATCATCGCAGACCTTTTAAGAATTTGCTAATTTAATCCTAAACTTTATGAAAATTTACCAATTTCGTCGCAAAACCTATTATTTAGATATATGGCCGGAATGACTATATTGGCAAATCGTCAAACTGTATAAAACTATGCAAAATCATCAAAAGACTTATGACTAATTAGCATAATTGTAAGGTTTAAGACTAAATTGGCAAATCACCTGAAGATTTTGGGTCTCCATACAAAAGGTTTAGAATTTTTTGGATAATTTTCCTGTTTTGTTAACGAGTTACATTATGTATTCCCCAAGCAATCAGACGACGAGTTTATAATTTTCACTGCATGGATTTTTTTTTCCCCATTTCTTGTGTAGTTAATATTTTGAAAATCAAACATAATGTTTTGAAAAGGCATTCGATAAAATCGCTTAACGAGTGTCGCAAAGACCAATTAAATAAGCAACGAGCGCAATCAACTTCTTGAAATCACAAAATTGAAAATGGTAAGCATCTCAACTTTCATCCATGCATCCAAACTGCCCAAAAAGAAACGGAAGAGTATTGATTTAAGTACCAATCGCAGTTATTGCATAAGAGAAACGGCCGACACAATAGTGCTGATGTATTTAATTGAGTGGGCCAAAAGATCAATTTACATGGGAATGGTGATGAATCTGTCAATAGACTACTCCTCATGCAACTGCAACAACAAAATCTAAGAAATAAATATTCGTTTGGGCAAATTGGAGGACAGTACCCTCGAGAATAAGTCACACCGCGCCCTATTGAAATTAAAGGAAAAAAAAACAAAAGAAAATTGCTCGGCAGAATATATGGGAGCATTCAATGCGGGAAAATTATTCAATCGGTCCTAAACTTGTCAATTTCATCAGCTTAGTGCTAAATCTATGCGCAAAATTTTAATATAATCCTTATGGCTAATTATCGTTGTAAAATTGCTAACGTAATGGCGTGCCATGTTGGATGGTTGGCAATGATGAGACTGCTATGTCGGGCATTTTCGAAAAAAATTGGCCGGAAATATTACATTGAAATACCCACCTGCACATGGCCGAGTTGGTAGGCGCTTTCCTTCCCTCTTTAGAGGTTCTGAGTTCGAATCCCCGCTCGGTTCCATAATTTAAGTGGGGGCCCTGGCGGTAGGTTGCTGGGCTAGTCTCCCCCGAGATATAGGCGCCCCGATTACTTGTGCGGGCTCGTCCCCGGAGAATGATGGCGGATTCTCGGTTACCAATATATATATATATATATATATATATTACATTGAAATTTCACGTCAATGTTTAGGACTGAACTAACAAACTTGAAAAGTTTATTATCGAATTGGCATGTATCACCATACAATGCTATAGGCCAATAATTGCAACCCTACATAATTCAAGACCGTGACTCTTCATATTATTATGACAACATAGACAAATGACGGTACTCCCATGTGTCATGAGAGAGAAATGAGACTTGGATCTCACAAGTCCACCAAATTGTATGAAATATATTGGACGCAACTGCTCTGGATCAAAACCATATGCACATGTTAAATACCCGAACTTAATCGTTTATGAGGTTGCAGAGTATCTCATGAACCACCGAATAGTCGGATATTTGCACTCTTGTGTTTCTAGATTATCAAAACTCGGGCGATGTGAATGGCCACCTATTGTTGCTCCTCAGGACATTGAAGTCTAAAACTCCATGGTCAATGTTTCCAAAAGAATACACTAAGTGATGATCTTTAGGGACAGCATTCTTATATTTGTATCTTTCTCGACGTTTTTAGGTATATATAAGACTCATGCACTACATGGAACACATATAGGTAGTGTGCACACTATTAAAATCGCATACTCGAATTGATTATCTTCTATTTATGCGAGACAAAATATGGACGAAAGGAGATCGATGACTAAATTTTATTTTTTTTAATGAGTTCCTCGAGTTTAATGATATGATCGAGTTTGTACTGCGCTTCTATCTCTTGAAAAAAGATTAACTCTCTCTCCAATTATTGCCACACATACATATAAGTGAACTACTACGTTTACCGGCCAAAAAAAAACTGCTACATTGAATTATCGACATGATTTGCATGGTCCACCGAGCTAACTTTAGGAGTAGCGACAATATTATCGACCGTGGAAATGTCTGACTAATTTATAGTCAGCAAAAAGTAGAGGTCATATTTAAATATGAACAATTTTCATCAGCTTTTCTAGCATAGTAGAAGAAAGAGATTTTATAATCCTGCTCCAGAATTGTCTATGCAATCCCCATGGTCACATTTTACTTATTCCCTCAACATATTATTCCCATTGAAAGTTAGACAACGTGAATCAAAATAATCGAAGATGCGTAGATAGCACAAATTAATGGGCGTGCTTTATTAAGAATCCAGCCCAGCAAAGCACAGATTCATGCTTGAAATCAGCTTTATAAAAACTCATCTTCCAATTCTAGAAAAAGAGCCAACTTCTTCAACTCCACGTGTAAAGTGGGTCGATCACAAGAATCGTGGCTATTCGCCATCTGAGTTTCGACCTTGTCTTCATCTCTTGAACATGAAGAAGCACAAGGCTCTAAACAAGGAATACTCCCATTGTTCACACCAATTAGATCTTTCTCCTCTTCCATCTCCATCTTCTCATGACGCGATGGAAAATTTGATTCTGAAGCGCCGAAAACAACTTCGTCACCTGCATTCAAGAAGTGCATATCATTGTCATCTCTGTCCTCTGCTCGAAAAGGAATTCGGGTTTCGGTATCACTATTCTTTGCGCCGGCGTTGATCATGTTCACCATGTCCTTGTCTAGTTCATTTGACGTAGAGAACTCAGTGAAACCAAGGACCTTACGGTGTGAATTCACCTGTTGATTCAAGACTAGTCCATTACTGGCAAATGATCCAACCTTCTCTTCATCGTTGAGATGATGCTTGATGGGCGGCCTTGCAGCTGGAAGCCTTTTGACCAAAATGGTGTTCCAATAGTTTTTTATTTCATTGTCGGTTCGTCCTGGAAGCCTTGCAGCTATCAAAGCCCACCTGTGTAACGCAAATTAATTAGAAGAGAAAACGCCTTAGATTTAGCACTTAATTTGATGATTATACCCTCATATCGAAGTATTATGAAAACGCAAGAACATAATGGATAGTGTCTGCCGTTATTATATTGCTAAAGATGAGCCAATTTACAAGTTCATAAATTGTCGTTTGAGGGGTCATGTAAACCAGGAGAATTGGGGGATAAGTTCAGCAAAAACATTGCCGATATCATATCTCTGATGAAGGATATGTCACAGAAGAGAGCGGTGCTAGAAATACAAATGATTTGCAAAGAGAGATTGGTATGAAAAAACTACTGGGTGCAAACGATGGTTTTTGTCGTGTTTTTTCCATAAAGCCAAGGGAAAAAGAAGTATGCTTAGGATGCATTTATTTCACGAAAAACTTAAGATTTATAAAAATAAATGATCGAAAAATATTTTCACCACTCACGAAAATAGTTAAGTATAATTGATTTAGGAACTGTATTTAACAAATTAAAAGTTCAGAAGTTACATTGCACATTAAGCCAAAGTACAGAAATCATTTGTGTCGTTTATCCTTCCTCTAATTAATGAAGCCATACGCTTTCCATCTCTTCTATTTTCAAAACTTGCGAATGGTATTATTCTATATATTTAAATCCTGGAGGATCACTGGGATGAGATGCTTTAAAATAATGCTCAAGAAAAGGTTCCAGTTCTACAAGTTAAAATTTGGTTCCAAACGTAATCTCTTTTACGATGGGGGCTTCCTCATGTATTGAAGCATACACACGCTATCCAAAAAACTAATGAGCAATTTATCAAAAACACATTAAAAATGAAAGATTAGGAGTATGAATGAAGTACATATGTGAATACCTATTGCCCAGAAGACGTTGAAGCCTGATAATGAGGTCTTCTTCATCAGGGGAGATGGCACCCCTCTTAATGCCTGGTTTCAAGTAGTTTAGCCATCTGAGCCTACAACTCTTGGAGCATCTGTTTAGACCTTCTCAAGAAGAAGCAAGCACGCGCAAGGGTTGCACAGACTTTGAAGTTAATAACCCTATTATCGTCAAAACGTTTAAAAACTAAAAGCAAGCAGAGTTTTTTTCTTTTTTTTTTTTTGGTCGAGTAGCAAGCAGAGTTTGCACGTAAGAAGTACTGTTGTGGTTTTTCTTCTTTATGTCAAACCCTCAATGACCAGATTTTATATGAAGCCTAGTCTACTGAAGTACCTGCATTCTGGGAAACTTTCCTCCATTTGCCTTCTCCATGGAGGGTGACATAGTCGGTGAGGATTTGGTCTTCATCATTGGACCAAGCTCCTCTAGTCACACCTTGCTTTGCACAACATGGACTCCTACCCATAAGTTGTATTTCTCTTTTTCCTAAATTTCAGATCACCTTTTCACTTCTAGTTTCAAGGACATGAATATATCGGCAACAATGGAGTCTCTTGTCGCAGAGCTCCCGTGGCTGGTTCTGCAGCGCACTTCACAGGTGAAGGAAAGTAACGAGTGTGTTTAGGGGCAATAAATATGGAAGGGCCGTACATTAGAGAAAGAATTGCATGCGGGGGGAAACATGTGGAAGCAATGGACCTTATCCCTCGGAATGGGTAGTGCTGGACCTCCACGTCGGCCAAGGTCCACACCATTCACTGTTCTCCTTGTGTCCGAGAATGAGAAAATGGTCTCATTTATGAGATTTTTTCAAAATTCCTTCTTTTCTCCCTCTGTTGCTCGTTCTATCCCCTCCCCTTCCCTCCGTTTCATTAACTACACACACTCTCTTCGCTTCCAACCTCACCGCTCCGGCACTGCCTCCCCCTCCGCCGCCGTTGCCTCTGGAGCCCCATCGGTGACTGAAATATGGCAGCATTAAGTTTCGCACCAGAACTTGCCCCGGTAATTCTGAATTGCACGCGAAATGTTCGCGCAATTACCTCTTTCCATGCTCAGATCTGGATATGGAGTTTTCTTATAGAGGTTTGACGAGTGAAGTTTATGGTGTTGAGCTAATTGGGAAAACAGCATGGACATCTTGGTTTTGATTTGATTTGGTGTGTACTTGGTGGTTAAGAACCCCATATTTCAAGAGAAGTTTGTGTTCACGACTCACTGAAGGGCTTAGGGAGTTGAATCTTGCGGTGTGGAACGGCAATACCCTCACTTTCGATAGCTTCATCGGCAGTGGAAAGTAATTGCTGGCTACCTTGAATCCATTTTGCTGACAAAACTGTTGTTGAGTTGTTTCGGAATTTGGTCCTTGAGTGGCTAGTGTTTTTATCTTTGTGGTGTTTTTCTTGGTGTCAAGGGTTCAGCTCGATAAGGTTCTTTCTCAGGGCTTTGATGACACGGCTGGCCTCTTCAGCAAATAAGGGTGTCAACGGTTCGATTTGGATTGGGACTCACGAATACCCGACCCGAACCGAACATGGAAAGAGGCATACTTCTTGCGACCGAACTGAGGCCCGACCCATATACAATATAATTTTCGACACTCAGATACCTAATTTTGACAGGAACTGCAAGCGTGTGCATGTATGCGTTCTAAAGGGGAGGAAGAACAGAGAAAATTACTTTTAGATTAGAAAACAATGCAGTGTGAAATCACTTAAAATAGTACCGAAAGCTGCACGGACACACAGGAAGACTAGCTAATCTACATGGCCAGATGGACATTGATGCACCTAAGGGACCGGCGGACCCGTTATGCGACTAGACGAATCTGCGGGCTTGAAGTCAACGATGTCGGATTAAGCTCAAATTTGGTCGGCTGAAACGAAACGGCGTGCTGATCAATACTCACGCCTTCGGCCGTGATTAACGATGGATTTTCGCGATTCGAGATTGTTTAGATGGATTTTTCTATTTTTTTAGTATTTTTTTGGGATTAATTTAATAAATGGCAGTTTTGTAATTTTACGTTCTGATGATTACGTTTCCTAAAAGGGTTAGATTTGGGACTATATAAGCTTGTTTTAGGGTTTCTTTTGAGCAGACTTTGGATATTTTGATTTGATAATCATATTTGGAGGACGAATTGTCTTCTGTCGAATTTTCTTGTTCAGTCAAATTTTCTATCGCGTTTCGGCATCAATTGGTATCAAAGCACAGGTTGCTTGAATCAATGGCTGAACAGAATCGCGGTCGTGGACGGCAGGCTCGTGGTGGCCGGGGGCGTGGAGGCGTTCCTGAAGCAGACGACCAACTGCGTCTAAGAGATCTGCGAGACGTAGAAATTGAAGAACAGAGAAGACGAATCCAGGATTTGGAGCGACAACTTGCCGAGGCGAGGTTGGGCGTTCAATCCGAAGAAGGAGAGGAATCTGAGGATTCATATGATGATGAAGAAGAAGACGTAAACCCTTTTGGGGTTCTGAACCAGGGGCGGAATCGAGGAGTACGACCTGGAAATCAGCGTTCTTCTCAAATTTTCAGAATGAAGATCGAGATTCCCGAGTTTAATGGTAAGGCTCATCCTGATGAGTTTATTGATTGGTTGCATACGGTAGAACGGATTTTTGATCTTAAACATCTAACTGAGGGGCAAAAAGTGAAGTTAGTGGCTATTAGGCTGCGAAAACATGCTTCGATTTGGTGGGAACACGTAAAAAAACAACGCGCTAGAGAGGGGAAGCTGAAGGTGGATCGCTGGGAGAAGATGAAAAAGTTATTGCAGAAAAAATTTTTGCCTACCCATTATAGGCAAGAGGCGTTTATTGAGTATCATAACGTCAAGCAAGGTGATAAAACAGTTGAAGAATTTACTGAAGAATTTGATCGTTTGCGGATGCGTTGTGATGTGGCGGAGGAAGACGAGCAGACGATTGCACGATATCTGGCAAGGCTGCGATATGAGATTTCTGATGTTGTCCAATTACAACAGTATTGGACGTATGAGGATGTGTGCAGACTAGCCCTAAAGGTGGAGGGGCAATTTAAAAGAAAGAGCAGCGATTCTAAGTGGACTAGCAGCGATTCTAAGTGGACAGGCAACAGTTCCAAATGGTCGGATAAAGAGTCCTGAGGGAAAGCAGGGGTTTCTTCGGCCCCAGTAGCAGTTAAGGGCGCTGGTTCAAAATCTGCAACAAAAGGAGAGCAGGGTAGTGTAGAATCTAGCAGGGGAGGAGCTGCAGGCAAGCGATGTTTTAAGTGTCAAGGATTCGGACATTTTGCTGCTGATTGTCCGAACCGACAGTTTGTGACACTTGTAAATAATCCAACTTTTGATGAAGACCCAACTTATGATGAATCTGATGGTGAGCAAGCTGATGCGGATCCAGATCCGGAGGACATTGTTTATGCCGATTCTGGTGAGTCTTTAGTTGTGCGTCGGGTTTTAAATATTGCTGAGGTAGATGATGAATCGTGGCTCAGGCATAATATCTTTCACACTAAGTGCACTAGTGGGGGAAAGGTGTGTAGTGTGATAATTAACCGGGGAAGTTGCGAGAATGTAATATCTACCATTATGGTAGAAAAGTTGGGGTTGAAAACTGTCGAACATCCTCAACCATATAAGTTGTCATGGCTTAGGAAGGGGAATGAGGTACAAGTGAGCAAGAGATGTTTAGTGCAGTTCTCGATTGGGAAGAAATATGTTAATGAAGTGTGGGGTGACGTAGTTCCAATGGATGCTTGTCATATCCTGTTAGGAAGACTTTGGCAGTTTGACAGGAAAACACAGCATGACGAATTCAAAAATACATACACCTTTAAGAAGGATGGCCGGACCATTACTCTGGGTCCTTCAGATTTGAGAAAAGAAGGGAAAAGTAATCTGCTTTCCAAATCAGAGTTTCAGGAGGAGGCGGTGAATGCCCCAGAGCTTTTTGCTGTCGTAGTCGTGGAGCAGAATCTTGATAGTCCAGAAATTTCAACTCAAGTTCTGCCTATACTTGAGGAGTTTGCTGATATCGTGCCGGAGGAATTGCCACCTGGATTGCCACCCATGAGGGACATACAGCATTGTATAGATCTCATTCCAGGAGCTGCTATCCTAATAAGGCAGCTTACCGAATGAATCCAAAGGAGCATGAGGAGATGCAGAGGCAAGTGTAGGAACTATTAGAAAAATGTGCAATTCGAGAGAGCATGAGCCCTTGTGCAGTGCCGGTTTTATTGGTTCCTAAGAAAGACGGGTCGTGGAGAATGTGCATGGATAACAGAGCTGTTAACAAGATCATGATCAGGTATCGCTTTCCTATCCCGAGATTTGATGATTTAATTGATCAACTGCATGGAGTGACTATCTTTTCGAAGATAGACTTGAGGAGTGGATATCATCAGATTAGGGTGCGTCTTGGAGATGAATGGAAGACCGCTTTTAAAACTCGAGATGGTTTGTATGAGTGGATGGTGATGCCTTTCGGATTATCTAACGCACCGAGTACCTTTATGAGACTGATGAATCAGGTGTTTCATCCTTTTATTGGCCAGTTTGTCGTCGTATATTTCGATGATATATTGGTTTATAGTACATCGACTGATCAACACTTGTAGCATTTGAGAAGGGTGTTCGAGACATTGAGGGAGCAGAAATTATATGCTAATACTAAGAAGTGTCACTTCTTGACTGATCGTGTGACCTTTTTGGGATATATAGTAACTAAGGAGGGCATTCATATGGACCCAGCTAAGGTTGAGGCTATTACGAATTGGGAGATTCCGAAAAATATTCACGAGGTACGTAGCTTTCATGGGCTTGCGTCTTTTTATCGGAGATTTATTCGGGATTTCAGTACTATTATTGCACCTCTGACGGATTGTCTGAAAGGAAGTAAATTTGTGTGGACTAAGGAGGCAGAAGCTGCCTTCCAATTATTAAAGAAGAAGGTGACTGAAGCACCTGTTCTCGTGCTTCCTGATTTTAATGAGATTTTTGAGGTGCATTGTGATGCTTCAGGTGTTGGTATTGGGGGTGTTCTAAGTAAAAAATCTAAACCTGTGGCATTTTTTAGTGAGAAGTTGAATGAGGCGAAAAGGAAATATTCAACTTATGATAAAGAATTTTATGCTATTGTGAGGAGTTTGGAGCATTGGAGGCACTATCTTATCTCGAAAGAGTTTATTTTATTTTCTGATCATGAAGCCTTGAAATACATCAATGGGCAGCACAAATTGAATGCAAGGCATGCAAAGTGGGTAGAGTTCCTTCAAGTTTTCAGTTTTTCCATCAAGCATAAGGCAGGAGTGCTAAATAGTGTGGCAGATGCATTGAGCAGAAAACACTCTTTGCTGTCTACGATGCAGGTAAAGGTTCTAGGTTTTGATACTTTTAAAGAATTATATGTTGATGACCCTTATTTTGGGGATGTATGGAGGAAGAGCAAAACGGAGCCTTTTCAGTAATTTCAGATTGTGAAAGGTTACCTATTTAAAGGTAATAGATTGTGCATTCCTCATTGTTCTTTGAGGGAATCTATTATTATTGAGGGACATGCAGGTGGTTTAGCTGGGCACTTTGGCGTGTATAAGACGAAGGCCTTATTGAGTGAACATTTTTATTGGCCTCGGATGGAGCGTGACGTGACACGTTTTATAGAGAGGTGCAGGGTATGTCATGTGGCAAAGACCAAGAGTACTAATGCAGGATTGTATATGCCTCTACCTGTTCCAGTTGCACCGTGGGAGGATGTCAGTCTTGACTTTGTCTTGGGTTTGCCAAGAACGCAGCGGAGTAAGGATTCAATAATGGTGGTTGTCGATAAATTCTCGAAGATGGCCCACTTTTTCCCGTGTAGCAAGTCCTATGATGCTTCACAGGTTGCTCGATTATTTCTGTAGGAGGTTGTTAAGCTGCATGGAATTCCTAAGTCCATTACCTCATATCGTGATGTGAAATTTGTGAGTCACTTTTGGCGCACTCTTTGGAGGTACATGGGTATAAGTTTGAAGTTTAGTTCATCTCATCATCCTCAGACTGATGTTCAAACCGAAGTTGTCAATTGAAGCTTAGGGAATTTGCTGCAGAGTTTGATTGGAGATAATCCGCGACAATGGAACTTGGCATTGCTTCAGGCAGAATTTGCATATAACAGATCAGATAACCGAACTACAGGCAAGACTCCTTTTGAAGTGGTTTATGGGCGTAATCCAATTACTCCATTAGATCTCACACCGATACCAGTTCTCAAATAATTTAGTTCGGAAGCTGAAGAACATGCAAAACATATCAAAGAGCTACATTCTCAGGTCCATAATTAGATCAACAAGCAGAACATGAAATATAAGCAGCACGTGGATATACGCAGGAAAAAAGTCATCTTCAAGGAAGGTGATCTAGTTTGGATTCACCTCAGAAAAGAACGATTTCCAATGGGTAGGTTTAGCAAGCTTCAACCTAGAGCTGATGGACCCTTCAGAGTTTTGGAGCGAATTAATGATAATGCTTACAAGATCGAATTGCCGGGTAAGTATAATGTATCCGGAACTTTTAATGTAGCGGATTTATCACCTTACTACCTTGAAGAGGAAGAAGGTCCTGAGAAGATTGATGACGACAATGAAGGCGAAGCAGATTCGAGGACGAATCTTTCTCTAGCAGGGGAGGATGATGCACCTAAGGGACCGGCGGACCCGTTATGCGACTAGACGAACCTGCGGGCTTGAAGTCAACGATGTCGGATTAAGCTCAAATTTGGTCGGCTAAAGCGAAACGGCGTGCTGATCAATACTCACGCCTTTGGCCGTGATTAACGATGGATTTCCGCGATTCGAGATTGTTTAGATGGATTTTTCTATTTTTTTAGTATTTTTTTGGGATTAATTTAATAAAGGGCAGTTTTGTAATTTTACGTTCTGATGATTACGTTTCCTAATAGGGTTAGATTTGGGACTATATAAGCTTGTTTTAGGGTTTCTTTTGAGCAGACTTTGGATATTTTGATTTGATAATCATATTTGGAGGACGAATTGTCTTCTGCCGAATTTTCTTGTTCAGTCAAATTTTCTATCGCGTTTCGGCATCAGACATCGAATCTATAGGTAAAGGAAAGAGCTATAAAAGGATGATCACGATAAGCATCATCGAACAAAGTAAATAAAGCCTGCTCACCACCACAATGTCATGTGCACATCGAAGTGAACGCAACATTTCTTTCAGAAAGGAGAAAGATGGCTGCACAAATAAGAAAATTCGTGTCAGATTATGAACCTTGCATCAAGATAGAAGCTGATAAGTGCACGGTGTCATCATGAGGAGCACTAATATTGACGGTGGTTAAGATGCATATCCGTCAACTCAGCAAGCTGATGGGTCATTATTAGGAAAGGCATCTCCTAATCTATTCAAATCATGCAATATCATCTCCTCCCTACTTTCTTAATAATGCAGCAGCTACCAACCACAAGATTTGAAGTTTCTGGGTTATTCTCGTGTGCACAAAGATATTTCATGCATAAGTATAAGAGCATAAGAAGCTTGAGTACAGCTAAAGATTATGACTGATCATTCGCAAATTTGCAGTTCACCGTCATTTTACCAAAAGGTCACCAGGTTTGAAGGAGCAAACTGAGTTAAAACATGACATGACAGCATTCACAAAATGCAAGTTGAATTAAGCTTAAAGAATGCCAATTTCAGGCTAAACTGCCACCCAGGTTACTTGCTCACAACCATTACCCTCACTGGCTCAGCCAATGCAACAAATAACCACATAGATCTGAGATTATTAACTTAAAAACTAAGTGTTGATCGTGAACGACCAGGAAACAGGCGTAAATTGAATAGGACCTTTCTCAAGCACTGCATGAGCTCAATGAGATATTGTTGCCTAAATTAAATTTCTCTGCATTTTTTGTGGGTTTTCTTTTTGCATATGTTTGAGTTTTCTGAAGCTAGAAATTCAAATGCAAGGTTCGCCTAAAAGTGTCCAATTATATGTACCTTGCACGTCATGAATGGCTCAACTAAGTTGTTAATTAAGACTATAGTCTGCTAAGCATAAGTCCATGACGAACTACATAGTCAATGGCTCAAACAAAGAACTTCGACAGCCCTAGGAACGAGACAAAAATATACTCCTATACAAGACATTGAACGGCATTCTGATTCAATGTGGGTACCTGTAGCTCTAGGAACGAGACAAAATCGAGAGTGAACGATGAACAGCAACGTAGGCGCATGCAAATCAATACAATGGGCTTTCAAAGATATTGCATATCCCGTTTTCCCTTGATCAAACGCGATCTTACAACGTTTTTTCTCCCTGTTGACACCTAAATTTTGCCTAATCATTTAGAGTTTAATTGCGTAAAAAAATTAAGGATTAATTTTTAACCCCTAAACGAAAATATTTTCTTCAAATTAATTGGCATATAGATGTTAGGCGCATTTGCATTAATAGAATTTAGTGAAAACATGTTTCCCTTTTGTTTTATTTATTTATTTTTTTAAATAAAAATCATTATAAATTTTAGAAAAAAGAAGAAGAAAAAAAAGAAAGAAGAAGAAAAAAAAACAAAAAACAAAAAAACAAAAGAGAGAGAAGACAAAGGGGAGCTCTTCCCCGTGACCCACCCTCTGACATTTACAGAAATGAAGAAAAACGGGGGAAAGGACCAAAAAAAAGAAAAAGCTGACCGAAAATAGAAAAAAAGCTCTTCTTCTTCCTGTCAGTCAAGGCACGCACAGAGGGGGGACCGCGCAGACCATTCTAACAAAAGAGGGGGCCATCGAAACACACAGGGGAGAGTTCCGAGGGGGAGAGAGCGAGGAGTGAGATAGATCCGAGAGAGAGAACGCGAGAGAGCGGAGAGTGAGACAGATCCGAGAGAGAGAACCCGAGAGAGTGAGGGAGGATGAGGTGAAAAAGAGAGATCTTGAGGGTGAGAAAGGAAGAGAGAGCCTCACCCGCTCGACGGAGGGCCGCCCGAGTTGCCGTCGATGCCGACGAGCTTCCAGTCGCTGTGCTTCATCTCGGACGGTCACGAACCAGGTGGGTCTCCATAGCTTTCCCCTGTTTTGGCTGCTCCTCTCCCCTGTCTCTCGGGTGCCGGGCACATCGAGTCCGTTTGGTGATTGCTCGGCCCCGTCGACAGAGGCTAACATTCGTTCGACACTCCATAGAGGCTAACATTCGTTCGACACTCCATGAACCTTTTCTGAGCGTTGTATGTTGAAAACAAGCCGTGAGCCTAGTCAAAATCGGACCTATGGATCCATTTTTTGCTGCCTGAAGCTATTTAAGTTTTAAATGTCGGATCTGGTCGCGTTTTTTTTTAGCGTTCTATCGCAAGCAGAGACTATTTTTGATGAGATACGGTTCATTAGGTCCTCACACTCCATGTTCAAGCCAAAAATCGCATCGAATGCCAATCTTAAGCCCCTGCTCGAACTCGCCCACCACCTGTTCGACAAAATGTCCGACTGAAACTCCGACTCCCTTCTTGCAAAAATCGACGCCCTAAAGTTTTGTTACATGCTTGAATGGTTCTAGTGTAGTTACTGACCCCAAGCTTTCCCTTTTTTTACGTGTCTGCATGGCATATTCCGTTGTCCCCGATATCGACCACGGACGAGTGTACGAGTCGGAGCTACTGTTTGTTTTCCGGTGATGTCCTGGTTTGGAGCCCCACTATGTCAGTTTTATATGCCTTGCTTGGCGCATGTATGTCTGTTGTTTCAGACTTAGAGTCTGTCGTCGGGGCCGAAAGCTGGGTGGTCGGGAAGTGCGTTTGTCGTCGTGGAGAGTTGTGGCCGTTTCTCTAAGTAGCTGGTGTGGTCGCCGAAGCGTCGGCCGGCAGTGACGGCGTGCGGACCACGTTCGCCGTCAACGTTAGCGGCTCGAGCCAATGGCCGACGCTGGGGTTCCTGACGTGGGCTCGGCTGGACGCGTTAAGAAGTTTTTGGTGAAAGCATCAGAAGTTGTCTTGGTGAAGAACAGTGAAGAAGGGGACGTTCTAGGCAGAGAGTCACGCAAGAGGGGAAGAAAAGTCAAAGAGAATAAAAGAAAAAAAATATAGAAAAAGAAAAAGAATAATAAAAAAGAGAAAATAGAAAAAGAAATATAAAAAAAGGGGGGAAAAGAAATATAAAATTGGGATGTAATCCGAGCAGGTCCGAGCGCTAAACCGGACCGGGTCCCTTGACCCGGTCTGGAATTATTATATTATTAAAAAATATTAAAAAACATTAAAAAAAATTCAGAAAAATTCAAAAAAAATTCAGAAAAAATCAGAAAATTAGGAAATGTTTAGAAATCGATTTTGGGCTTAATTTCACCAGATTTTAGGTTAAAAAAACTAAAAAAAAAGAAAAATGAGAAAATCCTTTAAAAAATTCTCAAAAATCGGACAAGCCATCAGGGCTTTACCTTGGGGTTTTTGATTGCCTTTTCCTTTCTAGAGACGATGATAGGTCGCTGGTTGTTTATTTTGATTGTGCACTTCAAATACATTGGTTGGTATTTTTCATTTTAGCATGGTTAATACGAGCTCTAGGCTTTTCGATAGGCTGCCCGGTATGTCAGTTTGCGATCATTCAAGTTTAGGTACCGAAATGGCACTAGTAGATCGCTAGTGTAATAAAGTCTCTGAATTTTAGAATCTCTGGTTTTCGCACGTATCGAGACGACACTGCCGCGTCTCGGTTAGGGTTTCTAGCCGACCTTTAATCATGGCCAGTGGCGACTCCATTCAAATGCGTAAATTAGAAAATTTTCGTCGCGCGAGGTATGAGGCTTGGGAGTACCTCGGTCATTGGATTAATGAACCATTTGGTTTGCCATTCGAACGAACCAATCGTTATTCATATCCATCGACAAATACCTCTTGGCCTAAACCCGATCGGTTCGGGGAGGTCGCGACACCCCCTAACACTCTTTGAGAAGGTAATGATTCTGAAGATCTTTTGCTCGCTATAAATAAATCATGAAGATTTGATCATTTTGGACCGTCTCCTTTCTTGAATGGACAAGAGTCATAGTCGGGGATACCACGTTTGTATTGCGCAAAACTGTTCACAAGGAAATAGCAGACGTCATTAAAATTATTAGTTATCAATGCATGACAGTTACGTTGTGATTCATAATGACTAGAGAAAATAATACAAATGGTCCTTCGGTTCAATATACAAGTTCCCCAGTTATTATAGAAGAGAACATAATGGAGCTGGTGTATTAATTGAGTTGGCCGAAATCAACTCCCACGATCAAATCATATGGGAATGATCATGAATCATTCAATGAAACCACTCATGAAAGCGCAACAACAAAATCAAAACATAATAAATGTGCTAGAATTAGAGGCAACAAAAGAAAAACAACAACAAGGGCTTAACCAAATGTATTGGGAGCATTCGATGTGTCGCGACCGAACTCCCGAACCTTTTCGAATGACATGCGAAAAATAAGAGGGCTCGCCTAGTACGCGCTAAGTCTAGGTTCAGGACTTAACTCGGGCTCTCCCAAGCCCGTACCATATCGCGACTTAGGGTTTAAATATTTAACATGCAAATGGTTTATACCAAGGAGTTGCCACTAATCGATTTGGGGTGGGTCGATTAGAAACCAAAATAAGGTGATGGGAGAATCACCCCATTCCTGCGAACCAAAGATTAATTGAATTCGGAGACTTGGTTACACTAGTTGAATAACTAATGCCCTTTCGGTACCATTTTACCCTATTCATATTTTGAAAACATTTATCAGGCGATTTGGATTGATTTTAGGACCTTTCTCCTAATATGTGAGGTGATCAAACGAGTGCATAATCAGAAATGATCAGCAGTCAAAAGACACAACAATTCATGCAGCCTAAGGTTATAACCTTAACTAAGTCAGATGACATTCAGAAACACAACAGTTCATGCAATTGTATTAAAAAAACATGCATAATAACAACGTAACGGTAATAAAACATGCAAAATACCACCGTGTGACCTCAGGTTTATCTAATTTAAATAAGACAATAACATGCATAATAATATGACAAAGGATTAAAAAAAGGTCGCATAAAAAATTAAATTTTTTATTTTTTTTATTTTTTTTCAAAAAAAACGAAATAAGAAAATAAAATGAAAATATTTTTTTTGAATTTTTTTTAAAATTATTTTTATTATTATTATTATTATTTTAAAAAAATACGAAAAAAGGAATTTTTTAATTTTTTAATAATTTTTTAAATATATATTTTTAAAAATATAATATAATATAATATAATATAATAAAAACAGGACGAGTCGAATCCGGGTCAGACAAAACCGACCCGAGTCAACGGATTCGACTCGGGCGTTGACCCGGGTCGGATCTGCCGATTCGGGTCGAATCCGACCCGATTCGCGGATCCGCGGGGAGAGGGTGTCGGCGGGGCCAAAATTGGCCGCCTGCCGGCTGATCCAGGCCGGCGCCGCCCCCTAGAACGCCCTCTGGGGCCGCCGTCGACGCCACAGGCCGCCTGGGTCACCATCCGGCCGTTGTTCGCCGGCCGGCGACCGAATTGAAAAACAGCCCCCACTGAGGCATTTCGTCGAGCACCTGGGGGGCATGGCGAAAAACAGTCGATTCCGACCTCCCTCGGCGGCTGGATCGGGTCCGACGGCCACGGCAAGTCTTTGACTGAGACCGGAGATCGGGGCTGGCGTCGGCATGGGCCGGGATTCGCGCGACAAAGCCGGCGTGAGTCCCGGCCACGCCACAAAAAAAAAACAGAGTAGAACAGGGCAGGTCGGGGGAGACCAGGGGGAGTTCACCTGTCGACGGCGGGTCGAGGCGTTCCGGCTAGTCTGAGGATGACGGCGACGCGGCTGGTTGCTCCGACGACCTCGGCTCCTTCTTTTTCTCTCTCTGTTCTCAGTTCTCTCTCACCCTCTGTCTCTCTCTCTTTGAGTTCTCTCTCTCTGTGGCAGACTGAGACGGCTTTGGCTGCTTCCGGCGACGCGACACTGCTGGTTTGCTCCGGCGAGGCCTCGGTCACGCTCGCTCTCTCTCTCTCTCTCTATTCTCTCTGTTCTCTCTCTATTTTGCTCTCTCTTCTCTGTTTCTCTCTCTCTCTGAATGGCCGACCAACCGGAAGGGTGCTCTGGGCGTTGCCGGTCGGCTTGCTGGAGACGGCGAGACCGGCTGCGACCTGCAAGACCCTCTCCGGCCCCTCTTTCTTCTCGGTTTCCCTCTTATTCTCTCTGTGTCTCCCTCTCTATTTTTCGTTCCAAAACCGAACCCAAAACCGATCCTCCCCCTTCTCTCTACTCTCTCTGGCTCGTATAGACAACGACGATGACGCCACCCTCTGCTCCCCTTCAATGCTCTGCACCGGCCTACCGTTCCTACTGAAGACTTTCGTGGCCAATTTGCACGGTAGAGCGAATAATCCGTATGTCCCAAGCGCGGTTGGGACAGAGGAGAATAGAGGCACAGGGGCAGAAAGAGACAGGTCGGGCCGGAGGGGAGGAAGAGAAGGAGAGCTGGGCCGAGCCGGGCCCAGCTCGCGCGAAGGAAGGAAAGAGGAAAAGCAGGCTGGGCCCACTGGGGGGAAAGGAAAAGAAAAAGGGCCAGGTCGACCCAGCCCCGACCCGACCTATTCCGATTTTTTTTTTGAATTAAAACTCTAATAGACCCTATTAATGCAAATATGCCTAATTTCTACATGCAATGCATTTAAATAGAAATATTTTTTTTAGGAATTAAATGAATTTAACTCCTAAATTTTGTGTAATTAATTTTGGGCAAATTTAAAAATAGGTGTCAATAGCTGCCCCTCTTTGAAGGTGATCTCGTAAAGTTGAACTCGCAGAGATTACGTTCAAATATAAAATGACACCTAAATTTGGTCCATGCATGCTCAATGAATGCTATTTTTGGCAAGACCATGAATCTTTTTTTTATAATGTGATAAGATGATGCGTGCTAAAGCAAATAAAAACATACCTGGGGCTACTTACCTTGCCGAAAGTTAGAGTAATTCCAGATAGTTGATATTGTGTGTCGAGGACCCGAACGTATCTTCAGTCGCCTTGACGGTGGAAATCTTTTATCTAGGACCCGAACCTTTCTTCGATCGCCTTGATTGGGGATTGTTTGTCTAGAACCCGAACCTTTCATCGGTCGTGTCGCGACTTAAAATTTCTCTCAGGCTAATGGATTATTAAGACTAAGCCTAACTCGGGCCCTCCCAAGCCCTACCAATTCGCAACTTAGGGTTTAAGTTTTTAACATGCAAAAGTTTTCATACTTGGAGTCGCCACTAATCTATTTGTGATAGGTCGATTAGAAACCTAATAAAACATAGGGAGATATGTTTTATTCCTACGAACCAGAGATTCTAAGTTTGGGGACTTGGTTACGCTAGATCTAGTCTAACGCCCTTTCGGTACCTTTTCTTTTAAAAAATGTTTATGCAGGCAGTCTAGATCCATTTTAGTACTTAATCTCTAACATGTGAAGTGTTCATGCGGATGTGCAAACCACCAATTTAACACCCACGAAAGCAATAAATAAATTGCAAAGATAAGGAGGAAAACTTACCTCAAAGCAATGAAAGCTTCTGCAATGTTAGCTAGAAAATCACATTGATAACCCTAATATGATTTCTAATTAACATGCAATTCCACTCAAATCTATTTTTTAGGGTTTTCTTTTATTTAAATGAGAACTAACCTATATGCAATGCATGTAATACAATTACTATAATGCGATGACGTACAAAGCGTGCCTATTCTAACGTGACTCGCAATTTCATGATCCTAACATCTAATCACTAAATGATATGCAAGCAACGACATGTCCTATATGATGACACGGCAAGTTAGGAATGACGTGGCAAGTTATGAATGACGTGATAAGATGACATACTACATAGAATATGTGAATGACATAGCAAGAAGACACGCAATGTGGTACGTAGCAATGACATGGCAGTGATAATGCAAGCATGATGCAATTAATCTCTATGACATGCACATGATACCCTTTTTGTATTCGAAATTATAAAATGATGAAAATTCATTATCTAGTGCAAGATATTATCCAATTCATTTTAGGAACTAAACTAGGCCAAATCCTAATTTAAATCGGAATGTTATCCTTACTAGATAAACCCTAACCTAGCATGCAATCTATCTAGAAGAATTTACCTTGATACTATCTAATCTTTTTTGGGATTTTTAAATAGAGAATCGAATCAAATCAAACCAAAGATCTAGCCAAAATAAAAAATAGCATTCAATCACCCAAGATATCATCCATATCCATTTAAATTTGGAAAATAAATTGACAAATCGTATCTCGGGCATGAGGATCGAATTGACCAATTCTTTGCGCAACCGCGAATCGTATTTCGGGCAAGAGATCGGATTGACGATTTTTCGTGCGATCGCGAGCCATATTTCGGGCATGAAATCGGACTAGCAATTATAAGCACGTTGTGAAATAAGGAAAATATCCCAATTCATGGTTTTCGAAAATATTTTTGGATGTGATCATATCGACACGACATAATTGAAATCACAATGAATTCAAATTAGGCAACCTAATATACCGAAATTAAGTCGGGTGACATATTACCTAATTTGAAATATTGCATGGATGACGTTTCCGAATTTGAACAATGGATGATCGCGGGAATCGCACTGGTGGATCAAGGTAGCTCACAACCAATAGTGGTGTAATCGGCGAGACTTGTGGCTCAAGATGCTTCACGATGGTACTCAGTTTGGTGGTTTCTGCGGTGAAGGGCCACGTTACGACTTCTATATGATTCGTGGTGTTGGCCCGTCTGTTCTTTTTATTTTGTCTGTTACCAAAAGAAGACCAACGTGGGATTTCTTCTTCCTTGTTCTTTGCTGAATGCCTATACTGAGGCTCGTTTGACCACCGCTTTGACTCTTGCAATTTGAAGCTTTTTTCTTTCCTATCTCCCCTGGACGTAGTGGAGCGGCAGAGGCGTGTCCTCGTGACCTGCAAGAAAAGATAAAAAAGGAAAGACTTTTCTTTCTCTCTGATCTCTATATTGTCGCTCTCGATGTTGTGGCCGGGTAATTGCTCGAGGCGCGGCCGGAGACTCGATGTTGGATCAGGAAGTGCTAGACAATCACTAGCGCCGCGGGGAGCTCACGATGGCCGGAAAAACCCGAGTGACCGATTTTGCGTCTTGACTGGCCACACGAGATTGGTCGAGACCGTAAACTTGATCGAAGCACCAAGATAGCCTATGGATTGTTTCGCTGGGATTTCATCAGAGCTGGAACGTTGCCAAGAGCTTCGCCGGCGTAGCTTGGGATTCACTGGACAGAAAAGACTCGGCTGTAGGAACTTCTTGGCACTCGCCTGGACTCACCTGGAAGTCTGTCGGAATTCGCTTCGAGATGCTAGTTAGCAATCGATGACGCTTAAAGAACCACTAGAAAATCATAAACGTGGTGATGAAGTTCGGTCACAGAGACGGCAGCGACACGGGTCCTTCAAAGGGAAAAGGACTCTCTCTCTTTTCTCTCTCTGGCATTCTCTCTTTCTCTATTATTCAATGGCCGTGTGTATGAATTGGCTCCCCCTTTTATATGCAAGAATGTCTAGGTCTTTTTTAGAAAGAGACCCACTCAAGAATATTCAAAATATATCACGTTTGGCTTCTTCCCTATTTGCTTGTGCCCATAATGTCAGAACGTAATTCCAAATATATATCCCCACGTTGACCGATTCCGTTTTCCTCTTCTTGTATCCTTCATATATTTTTCTCTTGTACAAAAGATTCAAAGAACGTCTCCCCTTGCTTCGTCATGATGTCCAAGATTTTTAATTTCCAAAAGATATATATGATATCACTCCCTCATATCTCCAGAGAATACGGCCAAAAATAAATCCTCCTTCCTTCTTGGTCTTCTATTTAGCCGAAAATATGCAGGAAATTTTTCTTGAAGTATCACATGGGCAAAACATATCAATTTCGGTTATGGGCTTGATTCAATTTAGCTCAAAACCATTTGCTCAAGTCCATCCGTTGTCAGTCCGATAAGTGTGCAAATTATATGGGCCTATTTAACTATAAATGCTCCTAAAATCTATATGCAGTTCAATTATTATTTTTGCTAGGTGTCGGGATCGACCCCTAATTTTTTTGTGCAATTAATCACTAAATTGTTAGTCAAAATTTAGATGTCAACAGGTCGCCTTGACTGACTGGATTTTATTTGTCTCAGACCCGAACCTATCTTCGATCGTCTTGACTGGGGATTGTTTGTCTAGGACCCGAACCTTTCTTCGGTCGCCTTGACTGGGGATTGATTGTCTAGGACCCGAACTTTTCTTCGGTCGCCTTGACTGGGGATCGTTTTGCCAAAGTACCTAGGGGTCCTCACCTAAGGATTTGATGGTTTGCCTGGTAGGTCCTCGCTAGCAGGTCTTGAAAAGGCTCAAATGATAAGTACCTGGGGGTCCTCGCCCGAGGATTTGATGGTTTGCCTGGTGGGTCCTCGCCAGCAGGTCTTGAAAAGGCTCAAACGATGAGTACCTGGGGGTCCTCGCCCGAGGATTTAATGGTTTGCCTGGTGGGTCCTCGCCAGCAAGTCTTGAAAAGGCTCAAACGATGAGCACCTGGGGGTCCTCACCCGAGGATTTGATGGTTTGCCTGGTGGGTCCTCGCCAGTAGGTTTTGAAAAGGCTCAAACGATGAGCACCTGGGGGTCCTCACCCGAGGATTTGATGGTTTGCCTGGTGGGTCCTCGCCAGCAGGTCTTGAAAATGCTCAAACAATGAGCACCTAGGGGTCCTTGCCCGAGGATTTGATGATTTGCCTGGTGGGTCCTCGCCAGCAGGTTTTGAAAAGACTCAAACGATGAGCACCTGGGGGTCCTCGCCCGAGGATTTGTTGATTTGCCTGGTGTGTCCTCTCCAGCAGGTCTTGAAAAGGCTCAAACGATGAGCGCCTAGGAGTTCTTGCCCGAGGATTTGTTGGTTTGCCTGGTGGGTCCTCGCCAGCAGATTTTGAAAAGGTTCAAATGATGAACACCTGGGGGCCCTCGCTCGAGGATTTATTGTGAACAGAGGGGTCAAATCAATATTCCGTTGGTGAACAGAGGGGTCAATCCAATGTTCAAAGGGTACCATAACATTTGTAGGTACATGGATTTTTGAAAACGGGCATGGGTAGAATATACTTACCTGGGCACGTTCCTGCCTCTTAAGTGCGTGTCTCCTGTCAGACCAGTTTTTCTTTGCGCAAACGCGTACGCATTCATTGGAGAAATAGACAACTGAGGTTATTCTTGAATATTGTATGAAACATTTTGACCAGCTGGTCAAGATGCTTTTCTTTTTTCAAAGGAACTCCCTGTTTACCTCCTGGGTAGTTTGAAAAGAATCCTGATGAAATACCTAGGATTTCTTACCCGGAGGTTTGATGCATCATCTGCTGAATAACCGACCTTTTTCGGGATATCTCCCCCGGGATGATGATGAGGGCTTCTCCAACGCTCGGATTTTTGTATTCTATCAATGGGGATTAAAACTCTGAGCTGTCAAAGACGATTAACATAAACATGCATGCATTCATCAAGGATAGATAAGTTGGGCTATTCCAGAATGTGCATTTGAAAGTTCATGCATGATGATTTTACCATGTTTGCATCACCAAAAATCCACCGAGGGTCAATCAAAATAATTTTTTCGCAAGGTGGACTTTCTCGAGATGATGAACGAGGGACCTTTAGTCAGAAAGGACTTTCCACTCGCTCTTATTGAAAAGGGTTGTTTGTCCCGTCCATTAATGCGAGAACATCAAAAACACTCAATCTAACCGCTATCACATCAACAAGGATCTGAGTTTTTTCGCAAGCGGTACGACGCTGTCAATCTGAGAGGTCTTCTTCAGGGTCGTAATGTAGGCTTGGTCAATGGCTTAACAAAGGAGACTATCCGAGTCAAGGCCATGAAAGAAAATATTCTGCAATTATCTCCGGGTTTACAAGTCAAGAACCCTGCAAAAAAGATAGAAAATAGTCTTGCTCGCACTTCCTCGAGCGTTGTTTATAAACATTTGAAATTCCACGTTAATTCAAGTGCCCCAGTCAAAAGAGACTTCATGAGGGATGTAACGTGGGCTTGGTTTACAGATTGAGGGACGAAATGATCGTTAGATTCAAAAATATGTGTAAGGGTGAGAATTAGTGTTCATCTTGGCATTGTCACCAGTCTTTTTCTCCACTGTCATGACTCTTTTGGAAGACTTCCTGGGCAATCCTGTGTTTTAGCATCTTTGACAACTTCTTCTTGAGGAGCTTCTGTGTCAAGCATTTTCCTGAATACCATTTTATTTATCATGTAGCAGATCTTTGCCAAGACAGAGTTCTTAAGTAGGAATTTATATCAAGGAAGAACTCAAGTTTGAAACTTTTGGGGTTGTCTATTCTTCACCACTTAACAACTTTGAGGTATTTGAGAGCACTTTATCACGCTCAGAAATCTCCTCAGTTAAAACTTCATTGTTTTTCATAGCAGCTACCCAGAAATTAGGGACTCCTTTCTCTTCATCTTTTTCATCGTTTTTCTTCTTCTCCTTTTTCTTTTTTTTTTATTCATGGGCATTGCCCTTACTTTTACCAGGCACACTGCTTTTTTATGCCTCTATTTTTCAGCATTTTTTTTGCTGTTCTCTTGGTGTTGTCAGGACTAGCCTAAACAAAGTTGAACAGAACAATGTTTTTAGGCTCTTGGAGTCTTCATCTTCATTCAGTACTTGAGACCGTAATGCTCAAACTGTGGTGACTTTTGCCTTATCCTGGTGTGGGGGATGATCACCAATTGGGTTCGTACGAAATGAAATTGCCGGCTCAATTGGACTAACAAGGGATATGAGTGTATGGGATAGAAAAAGAATTGCTCTTCATCATCCTAGGGCATTTAAATTATCGCGAGAGTTCATCTACAATAAAAACACTCAAAGATTAATGCAAGTGAAGGCAAGAAAAATTCTATACATCTTTTCATCTTGTGCGAGCTGTTACAGCTGATAATCATAAAAAATTTTAGATATTACAAACTCCTCATCCTTCTTATCTCGCTCAGTGAAAACATCACTGTTATCAATGAGATATTGACATTTTGGACAGGTTTTAGTTTGCTGCTTCTCTCTTGACAAAGCCCTCTTAGCCTTAACCGTCCTGCCATCGATGGCGTGCTTGTCCTGGAGGACTCCGTCGAGGATCGCTAGATCCGTGAAGATGACAAAACCAAGAGGGCAACAATCGAAAGGGGGGAACACTTTTCATGATTCCTCTGAGTTTGAATCCTCCCTGTGATGCCAATTTATCTCAAGTTGCCCCAATGTGGGGTGGTTCTTGACAGGGTTGATTTAAAAGGAATTTCTGAGTGTATTGGCTCAAAATGGTTAAGCAAATGATTAATGACAGTGTATGGGGCAGAGAAATGAATTGCCTCTCGTTATTTTGGCTGTCGTACCTTATGCAAGAAATCCTTTCACCTTGTAGAAATGAAACCTTTTCACTCATCTTGCAAGGGTTTAGTACTTGAGAATGTGTATAGATTAAGGGTCGCCTCTCATCCTTCTGACACACCTCGTTCAAAATATCGGAACAGTTCGACATCATTCGTCGAATTGTCATGATTTTCACAGGGAATTGGTGAATTAAACAGGTAAAATTACCATGCAAAATTACCTTTCACGAAATGCACTTGGGGAAAAAAATAATATCTATTTTCTTTAATTATTCCTTCCTTCTTGTTTCTTTCTACTCTTATGAGAAGAGTCTTTTAGGGAAAGAGATACTTACCTATGCTGGGATAGTGAGGCATACCTGCAAGGTAATAAGAAAGATAGTGTTAATGAATGGGTTTTTAAGGGATAGGAATTGGAAACATTACCCTTCGTGATTCCATTCATTGGAGATTCAACTGACAACTCCTTGAGTTTTCTCGAATGTCGATGATTCCCTTCTGACAAAAACATGAGCTTATGTTGGAAGTGAGATAATTGAGGGTAAATTGAGAACGATACAGATTACCCTTCTTCCATTTTGCCTTTAAAGCTAGCAGAGTCTTTTCTTCTCTTTATTTTGTTCAGTCTTCTCTGTCTCAGTTTGCTCCTCCATGCTTATAGTCTCGAAGCTCGAGTGAAATCCTCTATAATTAGGGGTGCTTCTGGGTAGATGATTTTATTGTCAGCACGTGCTGTGCAGCTCCAACATGTCGAGGAATTTCTCGCAAATGCTCTGATTCTTGACTGCACAAACATGTGCAATTGCTTGCATGGGGATCTTCGCAGCAAAGCTAATCTCTGCTTTAAAGGTCCTTGACGGACGTGGGCGTGACCATCATCGAGACTTCGATAGTTATCAGAATCGGCCTTGATGCGTTTTTTTTTTCATATGCAAAAGCCATTCTGGTTAGACTTGCTACCATGAGTGTTCTTTACTTAATTTTGTCCTGTATAAAAGGAAAGAATGTGTCATTTCTATGCTAAAGTGGATGAACTTTAGGAACGAAATACACCCTTTTTGATGGACTGGGAGATCGCATGCCCCCTAATCTACTCTTCCAATTAAGCACTTCTTCGTTGTGTTTCATTCAAGAAGTCCCAATATTGGTGTTCTATCTGGTTTGCTAGCACGTCAGAGTCTAGCATGTTTCCCGATTCATTATCTGCAAAAGAAAAGGGATAGAATGTCATTTCCAAAATTTGTTAAGGAATTAGACATACCCTTTTCTTTTAAAAGGGGTAATCTTTTCTTGATCTGCCTCCGACTTTTGTACGAAATGATGTTTCGCTCATCATGGAGTCAAGGAATGCCCAATATTCTCTTTAACTTTCTGGGGCTGATATCACCCACTAGTAGTAATGAGATTTGCCCCATGTTTCATTTGAAGATTGGATGATCTTTGCTCGGACTGCCCCTATCAGATGAGTTGGTTCGTTAGCATCACCAGGATATGATGTGCACTTCAATTTGTGTCATTTTCAAACGTCCCATTTGTAATAACAAATCAAAAAGGAGTATGCTCTGAGACACGAAGTGAGCGATTTAGAAAAACAAATAGGGCTATGAGCATGTATGCTTTTACACCATCGTTCTTTTTTGTCTTTTTGAAGAATGACAAAACGTTTGTTTTATTTTCAAAAGCTTAGAAATAAGGAAGCATGAGGAAACCCGGGCCTCAGAACACTTTCCTTTACATGGCTGGATATCATCAACGGGCCGATTTGGGATATTTCCTCAGGCCCTCAAAACAAAACATTTGTAATTCTTTTGAATAATTCAAGTGAATTACATTTATTGGAATGGAAATTGCAGTACTAAAATTCTAAGCATAATTAAAAATTCGGAAAGCTGGGAATCTTAGAAAACAGCTGAGACTTTAGAAAGCAAGAAAAGCTCATACATAGGAGTATTCAAACTATTAAATATGCCTCTATTCTAAGGGAGGAAAATTGAGTCTTCAGTTTACTCAATAACGACATCTGCACCTCCTACTTGCTTGGATAGTGCGTTGCGAAATGAAAACATCTTTGCATCCAACAATTTCTGGACCTTATTTTTCAGGACCACACAGTCATCGACGGAATGTCCCGTTTCACCCAAATGATAATCACACGCCTTGGAGGGATCGTAGTTGGGGAAATGCTCAGGATTTTCACGCTTTGGCTCTTTAGCAAGCAACCTCTTTTCCAGGAGAATAGGCAGGATCTGAGACATAGGCAAAGGGAGTGGCGTGAATTGCTTTTTGTTATTTCGCCTTTGGGGCGGTTGGCAGCCTGAGACCGGTTTCTGTCAACTGCTCGAATGAATCATTGGGGAAGGACGAACAGTTTGGGTGTAGGCAACATCCACATCTGTCAGGGGTTCTTTCTCCTTCTTCATGCCGAGTTTCTTGCTTGTGGAAGTGGGGTCTGTGAACCATCCCTCACGCAATCCCATTTCGATTCGTTCGCCCATAGGAACAAGACGATTAAGGGATTCAGTAGTGGCACCAACCAGGCGATGTCTGTATTCGTACGGAAGCGACTTTATGAATAACTTCACTTGTTCATGATTAGTGAATTGTGGGGTAACCTAGGCGGTTAAGTTTCTCCATCTGGTGGCGTACTCCTTGAAGGATTCACTTTTCTTCTTCTCAGCGCGTTCCAGATCATCACGAATAAAGGTGACGTCGAGGTTGAATTGATATTGCTTGAGAAATGCATCAGTGGCATCATCCCAGGACTTAAAAGCATCCACATCTTTCGACATATATCATATCAGGACTGGTCCTGTCAAACTCGCTTGAAAAGTCTGAATCATGATGGATTCATTATCAACGTATTGGGTCATCCGCACATGATACATGTGCAGATGATGCCTGGGGCATGAGACACCATCATACTTCTCGAATTTCGGTATCTTGAACTTTTCTGGTATTTTGACCCACTTGTATATAGACAGGTCAAGTGGGACAGCATTTTGCGGATCCTGGAGCTGTTTCAACATATCTTCGACTTTAGCAAGGTGTTTGTCATGCTCTGTCATTGGCGTAACTTCAGGTTCAGGCTTCCTGACAGCAAGGGGAAGCGGATCGTCTTCTAGCGGAGGCATTTTAACGTCGCTGGCGGAGGCTTTATCTTTTTCAGTAGACGGTGATGGTAACACCACTTCAACTGCTATAAGCGTGGGTGTGAGCTTGCCCTGAATGGATTCCACCTGCTTCGTGAGATTTTGGATCGCGTTGAGGACCAGCTTCATCTCGTCCTCCATGTTATTGAGACGGACGTTTTCTTCGGCCATTTTTTAACTACCTGAGAAAACGTTGAAATGAATGAGTATAATGCCTAATAAAGAATCATTTTATGATCTAGGCATATTATTATTACATAATTTCTTCATTTGCAAAGAAAAAAGAAGAAAAAAGGGTTTTTATTAATATCAACATTATAGGTGGCGTCCCCGGGGTTCGAACCCCGGTCGCCTTGGACCGTTATGCCTCATCCCCGGATACCATTGGGCCAAAGGCTGCGGTGGTGTCACTAAGGGGCAAAAATTTTATTTAAAGCATAAAAAACGGCCCGAGTTATATTAACGTTAGTACAACCCAAAAACACTTTTAATGAAGAAAACCAAAACCCCTGAACATAATTACTGGGAAATATAAAAGATAGGAGGTTTTAACAAAAAGGACGCCCTTCCCGGATGCTCATTCCATAAACAATGGGGAATCTACAGTCTCTTAGGGCTGCTTATTTTCATGGACAAGTTCCACAATAAACATATTCCTTGTCTATAGACTGCAATCAACGAGTGGTCTAACAACAACAAATCAATTGAATAAGTAGGCTGTATAATAAAAAAATGAAAATGGATAGAATATATACCTTTTCTTGAGCCATGGCAATCACAACGACATGCACATGAGAAGTGAGGCTCGATTTCTATCTAGGCTGACTTAGCAAAGTGAAATTAAAAGGGTGTCTGACCGTCGCAGTCTCGCGTTGGTGTCAAGTCCTTTTAATCTCGGCCAAATCGAAAGGAATATCTTGTAGTCACGCGAATAGCGGCTAAAGATATTTCTTTACGATTTTTTAGAAATAAATTTCGGGAAAAAGAAAGGCAACCTCTACGTTGCGGGCTCGTGTTCGAGGTCGTATCTTTCTTAACACCATCCTAAAGTGCCCTATCACGGCTCAGGTCCGGCAGCGTGGTTGTGTGTGCAACAGTGTAGTGCTAAATCATTAAAGCATGCACAACAATTTATAAACAATCAATTCGAACCTGCAAGACAAATAACATCTTAATGTTAGGATTATACCTGGAGTCCTTGCTGCCAAATAAAAATTATTTTGAACAGGGTAAAAATTTTGGCTTAAGTCCACTTTAGAAAATGCAAGTCCCCAATGGAGTCGCCAGTCTGTCGCGACCGAACTCCCGATCCTTTTCCTACTGAAGACTTTCGTGGCCAATTTGCGCGGTGGAGCGGATAATCCGCATGTCCCAGGCACGGTCGGGACAGAGGAGAACAGAGGTGCAGGGGGAGAAAGAGACAGGTCGGGCCGGAGGGGAGGAAGAGAAGGAGAGCTGGGCCGGGCCGGGCCCAGCTCGCGCGAAGGAAGGAAAGAGGAAAAGCGGGCTGGGCACACTGGGGGGAAAGGAAAAGAAAAAGGGCCAGGTCGACCCGACCCCGACCTGACCCATTCCGATTTTTTTTTTGAATTAAAACTCTAATAGACCCTATTAATACAAATATGCCTAATTTCTACATGCAATGCATTTAAATAGAAGTATTTTTGTTTTAGGAATTAAATGAATTTAACTCCTAAATTTTGTGTAATTAATTTTGGGCAAATTTAAAAATAGGTGTCAACACGATGCTATAGACCAATAATTGCAACCCTACATAATTCAAGACCGTGACACTTCATAAGCATTTAAGTCCAAAAACAACCCAAAGTGATGGTACACTCCCATGTCCCACGAGACAGAGAGAGGTGATTGTAAAGGGTCACTACTTATTAGATTACTCTTTTGAGGGACTCGATCCACGTACTTCAAGCCGGATCAATTGTAAAAGTTATCTAAATATGGACTCTAGTAATTTTGAGGTAACATAATGTGTCGATCTCCTAGAGATAGCTTCGAGCCGGTGGTAAGTAGCATGCGCGACAAGCTCATGACCTTTGACATCATTCCAGTCATGCATCAAATGTGTTGGCTTAAATGTCCAGGACAGCATATGAATGCGGTGTGCCTTTGGCGCTCGAAACCCACATGAAATTAAATGGAGATTACAGAGTGACACTTTCGGTAACGACTTATTCTAGTTAGACGTGGCAAGTCTCACTAAGGAAAGAAATGATGCTTTATTTTAGTCTGCGTGAGATTTGGATCTTGCAAATATGCCTGATCGTACGAAATATATTATATCAACTGCTCTGAATCGATACCATCTGCATGGGTCAAATACTTGAACTTAAGCGTTTATGGGCTTGCCGGGTGTCTCATGATTTTTCGAGTAGTCGGATCTTTGCACTCGTGTCCCTAGATTATCAAAACCTGGGTGCTGTGAATGGCCACCTATTGTTGCTCCTTAGGACACTGATGTCCAAAACTCCTTGGTCAATGTTTCCAAAAGAATATACTAAAAGATGATCTTTAGGATCAAGCATTCTTATATTTGCATCTCCCTCAACATTTTATGTATATACAAGACTCATGCACTGCGAGGAACACATAAAGGTAGTCTGCATACTATTAAAATTTGCATACTTAAAGTGATTATCTGCTATTTATATCAGACAAAGTATGGAGGAAAGAGATCAATGACTAAATTTTTTTTGTTTAATGAGTTCCTCGAGGTTAATGAATTATCAAGTTTGTACCGGGCTTCTACCTCTTAAAAAAAGCTTAACTCTCTCTCGAACCATCACCACATATACATATAAGTGAACTTTTAGGTTTAATTTTCAATATGATTTGCACGGTCCATTGAGCTAACTTTCGGAGTAATGACAATATTCTCGACTGTGGAATTGTCTAACTAATATTTATGTGGAAAAGAGTAGAGGTCATATTTGAATGTGACCAATTTTCATCAGCTTTTCTAGCGTAGTAGAAGAAAGAGATTTTATAATCCTGCTCCAGAATTATCAACGCAAACCCCATAGGCACATTTTACTTATTTTCATCATCAGATTATTCCCATTGAAAATCCGAAAACATGAATGAAAATAATACAAGATGAGTGCATATCACAACTTAATGGACGTAATTAATATAGGAACTAGCCCAGCAAAGCACCAATTGATGCTTGAAATCAGCTTTATAAAAACTCATCTTCCAACTCTAGAAAAAGAGCCAACTTCTTCAACTCCATGTCTAAAGTGGGTTGATCACAAGAATCATGGTTATTTGTCGTCAGAGTTTCGACCTTGTCTTCATCTCTTGAACATGGAGAAGCACAAACCTCTAAACAAGGAATGCTCCCGTTGCTCACACCAATTAAATCTTTCTGCTCTCCCATCTCCATCTTCTCATGATGCGATGGCAAATTCGATTCTGAAACGCCGAAAACAAAATCTTCGTCACCAGCATTCAAGAAGTTCATATCATTGTCATCTCTATCCTCTGCTTGAAAACGAATTAGGTTGTTGGTATCACTATTCTTTGCACGGCTGCCGATCATGTTCACCAAGTCCTTGTATTGTTCATTTGAGGCAGAGAACTCAGTGAAACCAAGGACCTTGTGGTGTGAATTCACCTGAGGATTCGAGACTTGTTGATTACTCCCAAATGTCCCAATCTTCTCTTCATAGTTGAGAAGATGATTGTTGTCTGGCCTTGAAGCCTGAAGCTTTTTGACCAAACTAGAGTTCCAATAGTTCTTTATTTTGTTGTCAGTTCGTCCCGGAAGCCTTGCAGCTATCAAGGCCCACCTGCGTAACACAAATTAATCGGAAGTGATAAGGTCTTCGATTTAGAACTTAATTATATCAAAGTATTATGAAAACACAAAATGGATAGTCTCCCGGTATTGTATTGAAAAACATGAACCCATTTACATTAGTTTTCATTTGAGTCCTCATGTCAACTAGGAGGATTAGAGATTAAGTTCAGCAAAACTACGTTGCCGATATTATGTCTCTGCTGAGCTGAAGTTTATGTAACAGAAAAAAGCTGTGCTAGAAGTACAAGACATTTGCATAGAGTGATTGGTACGGAAAAACTAATATGTGCCAACGGACGGTTTTTGTCATGTCTTCCCATCAAGCCAAGGGGAAAAACTATATACTTAATCACATCGACTTTTGTATGCTTCTCTTTTTGTAGATATTTTGTATCTCTAGCATTTTGCAGATGAAAGTCGTGATGCATCTGTAAAAAGATCTAACCTGAAAGGTTACCTCACTTGGTGATGAAGAAGACAATGTTTTGGGTATGTAAATTACAGAGCATCCTAGTTTTTCTCTAATTGAGTACATTTTCCCTCTAGTTTTAAAGCATGTGCTTTTCATCTCTATTGTTCTGTATATGTGAATCCTGGAGGGTCACTAGGTTGGGATGCTTTGAAGTACGCTTGCTCAAAACAGGGTTCAACTTAGACACGTTAAATCTGGTTTTTACAAAATCTCTCTTTCACATAGGGGGCTTCCTAAGCATGCGCGTGCTATCTAAAAAATCATGAGTGATTTATCAAGATCACATAAAAAACGAAAGATTAGCAGCACGAGTGAAGTCTACGTTAGGAATACCTATTACCCAGAAGACGATGAAGCCTGATAATGAGGTCTTCCTCATCAGGGGAGATGGCACCTCTCTTAATGCCTGGTTTCAAGTAGTTTAGCCATCTGAACCTACAACTCTTGTAGCATCTGTTTAGACCTTCTCAAGAAGAAACAAACACGCACAAGGGTTGCACAGACTTTGAAGTTTATAATCTCATCATCAAAACGTAACAAAATTAAAAGCAAGTACAGTCTGCATGTAAGAAGTAAATGTGGTTTGTCTTTCTGCCAAACTTTTCAATGACCAAATTCATGTGAAACCTAACATACTGAAGTACCTGCGTTCTGGGCAACTTTCCTCCATTTGCCTTCTCCATGGAGGGTGACATAGTCCGTGAGGATTTGGTCTTCGTCATTGGACCAAGCTCCTCTATTCACACCATGCTTTGCACAACATGGACTCCTACCCATAAGCTGCACTGATCTATTTTTCTCTCCTCTTCTCTTCCTACTTTCAGATCACCTTTTCACGACTATTTCCAAAGCCACGAATATATCGGCAACGGTGGAGTCTCTTGTGGCAGAGCTCCAGTGGCGGGTTCTGGAGAGCTGTTTACAGGTGAAGGAAAATGACGAATGTCTAGGGGCAATCTATAGCGAAGGGCCGCGGATTGGAGAAAGAATTAAGGTTGTGTGGGGAGGAGGATTGAGGTTGATGACGGAGGATGATGATGACATACGTGTCTCCAGAATAGTAGGAGTAGGTGGGCTATATACATCGGACATGGTCGTGTAGTAACTATGGATTGGGGACCATCCTAATTTAAAGGACCCTCTACTCCAAATTTGACATGTGCGCTCATTGACAATTTTTTCTATATTTTTAACCTTCCAAAAAAAGGAATGATTTGCAAAACACTTTCAAAAAAATAATTACTTGTATTGTTTTTAAAAAAGAAATGAAAGAAACTTTCGTTGTCCACAAAAATGTTCAAATACAAATTGTTGTCGATAATGAAACATTTTTCATCGATTAATTATTTCATGCATTACAAATAATTATTTTTTTTAGTGCTTTACCAAAAAAAATAATTATTTTTAGTGAAATATTTTTAAAATTATTCATTTTCTGCAAAACAAATGGAGCCACGAGACCACTTTTGACCCTGCCTTTTTGTTCCATTTTGAAAGGATGCCAAACATACCTGTGATTTCAAAAGTCTTACTTCGATTTGATTCATTATGATATCGAAAATTACATTGCTGGATACATATGTATATCCACGGGCAGGGGACGAGTACCCTTTGAGAATCTGCATTGGAGAAGTGACATGAGGATGAAAGGACCAAAGACCATTCCAATCGTAAATTCAACTTTGAGAATCTTTTGATCAAAGAACAGAGACTTACGGTCCATTTGTTCTACAAAAATCATTTTTTTTTCATTTTTTGGCATTTTATTCGCTTAGGAAAATGAGCCAATGCAAAATATTTTCCCAGGTAACGAAAAAGGTTTCCCTACTAAAGCTTAAATTCAGGAAAATGATTTCCTCTTTGAAAAAACTGGAAAATATTTTTCAAAATATGATTAGGTATCAACGTTTGGACTCGAAACTTTATACTTGGATATGGAAACTCCAATGTTGGTTCCCTGGTCCCCGCGTTTAGGACCAAGTCTCCGGCGGCCGGCCTTGGGACCCCATTACTTTGGAATGCTCTCCCAATGCCCATGTCAGGGTCCATCAAGGTCAGACCCGAACCCCCGATGCCTGTACCTGATACTCCGGCACTAGAGCTTGGATCCATAAAGGTCGTGCTTGGGTCCCTGAAGCTCGAGCTCTAGTCCCATCCCTTAGGCTCGGGTCCACAAGGTCCGTGTGTGGATCCTTAGCGCTTGGGCTCAGGTCTTTGGTTAATTGAACGTTTGTTCTTATAAAAATAATTAAAAAGAATTTTGAATTCTTTAAATTTTTTAAATATTTAATTATAAATATTTTTTATTTTATTTTCTTTTTATTTTTAATTTTTCCTTAGGCGAGGCTTGAGCTCTCTTGTAGCCGGTAAAAAGAAAATGTAGAAAAAAAGAAATTAAAAAATACGGATTTTTGGATAATTTTCTCTATCGGATTTTCCCTATTAAGCGATGGAAACTTTCCGAGCTTTTTTCAGGTTTCAACCAAACACTGCATAATAAAGTCATTTTCCTAGAAATGTTTTCTAGAAATGGTACATTTTTCGCAAAAAAAACAAACCCTTAACACTATTTTAGTTGTTAAGTGAGTGATGAGTTTGCTTTCTTGTTTTTTCTTGCCAACAAATAATGCGCATGTTAAGCATCGTTATTACCTCTTACAATCCTTAGAAGGACAAGAAGAAAGAAACAAAGAGAATGAGCGCATTGAAGGCTCTCTTGCCGGGGGGGCAAGCCGCGGTCGAGGCTGGAGAGGGCATAGAAGATGCCGTCCATGGCGGAGAGAGAGGTCTCGGAGGCGAGGATGTGGGATGAAGAAGAAAGAAAAAGAAAATGAAAGAAAAAAACATAAATAAAAAGAGTGAAAAGAAAAGAAAGAAAGTGAAAGAGAGAGAAAAAAAAAACAGAAAGTCTTTTGACAAAAATGCCCTAGGGCATACGAAGATTTGAGCGATTGATGATTTGGTTCTCTTATTTGAGATTAATATGCCACTTTAAATTTTTATCTGAGATAATGTTTATTTTGGGCCTTTTTATTTGAGAAAACTCCTTAATTTAAGCTCTTGTTTGAAACTTTCCAGGAATCTGACCGTCGCAGTAGTGATTGTTGGAGTCAGTAGGAGGGAGACGGACAGCTAACATGTTTTTTCCCTGCTAAAGTTAAAGACCGGCCTGGCTTAGGAAGTTCAACACAATCAAAACAGGTCCATCCACGAAAGACCGACACAGAACAGGAACAAATACAAAACGGTGTTGGTGGTCCAAAACCTCAACGAGGACCACTGCTATCAAAGGGCTGATTGGTGGAATATATTGGCTTGTATTCTGGTGCCCAGTCGAACAGTAATTGTCAAATCCACCGTCTTCGTGTGACTGTCCTTACAAACACGAAACATGTGGGCAAGGATCCATATGATATTTCGAACAAATCTAATCTCGCAAGATGAGTAGCTCGTCTCAGTGTTCATCACCTCAAGGGGTTAACAAAACAGACAAAATAAGACTTCAGAGCCGCATCTTCAATCACACGTCCTTGGTAATCGCCTCATGGAAGCTAATTATCTCAGCTGTTCTCACGTCACAGACAGACCGGCGCACCTACGCTGAGCAACTCCTCCACAGGAATTGATTATTACATTTTCTGGGAGCCTTGCTTCAAATGAATTTTCAACAATGAATCTATTGAACAGGGTATGCATAACAGTCTCATGCATCCGACAGCTGAGATGTGCAAGAAGCAAAGCTTCTGGAGCACCTGACAGTAATCCATAATGAAAAACTGAAAATACCTCGATGCTCATCTTATGTATAACATTTTATCCAAAGGGTTGTAAAGTCTGCCTTTAAGTACATTCATCCATAAGAACAAGCACTTCAATATTGTGACTAAGATTGAACAGCACCTTAAGAAATCAGCACTTCTCTTCAAGCAAGAACATATATCTGCATCTAAGGGTTACACGAGTTCAGATCAAACACACAACACTAGGTTAAATCAATAATAATAGAACAAAAACCCAGCTGCCCCAGCTTTGGATGCTTTATTCTCCCAAATCAGAGAGTAGAACTCCAGGAAGAATCTAATGAGCATGGTCAGTCACTGTCATCTTTGACCAAATAATTCATGTATCAGATGCCAAACTACTGTACAGTCTGTGTCCTCCACGCCCAACCTGCAGTTAAATATTAGGTCAGATCGACAGAATTAGTATGATCCTTACCGATACATTCAAGGAGATAGACAATTTCAAGAGATAGACTAGAGCTGCAACCATCTAAATAAAGCTATAATAATCACATAAAACTTTAAGGCTCAAATAATTACCAGATATCAGGTGATAAATAACCTCATCTTCAAATTGACTGAAGCAAGGGAATCTCAGCTACATTAAAACCTTGTTAGTTGCTGCAGCATCTGAGAACCAGTTGGTTGTGCGACCAAATGGTCAGAACTTGGTGAAGGCCTTATTAAGTGGTTGGGCCCAATTATGTTGTCAGACCCCTGTCTCGTTATTTCTTTAGAGATATCTGAACTTCTTTCCATGAACGAAGAATCCCTCAATGCACGAACCTGGCAAACGACAAGAGATACAAGAAAAGAGAATCTCAGTTCCTTGTGACAATAAGAGGACAAGCTTGTATTAAGACAAACCCCACTTACCATATCAAGACGCTTTTTATGAACCTCACTAGCCAACTGCAGTTTATCAAAAACTGCAATGTCAAAAACAGTTGCGACATTTCATAGAGCAAAATTTAAACTCACATCAACACAAAGAACTCACCAAGATAGCATTAAAAAAACTCTTCTAGGACAACGCTTTCATAGCAAAGAGAAATAAATGGAACTACTTTTACCATAAAGAAAAATGAACTCGAAAGATCCCCCAAATCATAGGCTCGTAAAACTTTAAAATTGGATTATATTGAAAGACAAAGCAAAACCACTTCCATGATTCTGCCAACAGTTTAAATTTGAAACTAAGCATACATGATAGGCCATGAAGGAATGTCGTTTGTAGTTTTTTCAAGAAAAAGGTGTCCACGATAATGTGACTATGATTATAAGAGTGATGACATAATTTACATACAGCGAATCCAAGAAATTTTGTAGAACATCCTATGCTAATCCAGAAGAAAATTAAGTACTAAACATAATACTTACAGGTTTCTTTAGGTGCTTCTGCCCTTCACTTGAAAATCCAGGAATTGTCAAACCCCAATTTTTTTCTGCAATATAATTTTGAAGACTCAGACACCTAAATTTGACAGAAACTGCAACCGTGTGCATCTATGCATTCTAAAGGGGAGGAAGAACAATGAAAATTACTTTCAGGAAAGAATGCAATAATAAATTAAATCACCTAACGTAGCACCTACAGCTGCATGGACAAAATAGCATGTAGTTCAAGACTCCTTAGGACTTCAATAACACATAAATTAGCTCAAGTTGGATACGTCATCCAAATAAACAAACAGGAAGACTAGCTAATCCTACATGACAAAGCATGCTCATGACCAAAATGTCTTGTGCACATCAGAGTAAACACAACATTTTTTAGGAAAGGAGAAAGATGGCAGCGGAAAAAAGAAAATTCACATTATATTATTAACCTTGCATTACATTAGAAGCTGATAAGTGTCTGGTGTCATCAAGAGGATGGACTAATATTGACAGCGGTTAACATGCATATCCTTAAACTCAGCTAGTTGACAGATTATATTAGGAAAGGCCTCTCCTAATTTAATCAAATCATGCAATATCATCTCCTCCCTAGGTTCTTAACTATGCAGCAGCTACCAACCACAAAGATTGAACTTCACAGGTTATTCTTGTATGTATTTCAATAGATTTTCCATTGAAATATAATGTACTCGCAGATAAGGGGGATGCCAAACCTAGGTGCAGTAATACATCTTTGGACTCTAATGTCGACGATTTGCGATGTTTAGCCAAACTGCAGGCAAAAGTAGTTACCTGCAAACAAATACAGTAGGAAGCCAAAGCACAAAGATAGTTCAGGCATAAGCACAAGACCAAAAGAAGCTTGAGTACAACTATGAATTGTGATCGATCATTCACACAATTTAGTATCATTTTAACAAAAGGTCACCAGGTTCAAAGGAACAAACTGAGTTAAAACATGACACGACTGCATTTACAACTTGCAAGTTGAATTAAGCTCAAAGAAAGCCAATTTCAGGCCAAACTGCCACTGAGGTTGCTTGGACACCCAGATATGTTGCACTGACCTTCATCACTCAAGCAAGAAGCAAACTTCAGAAAAGAAAAAGAACATCCCACATATAGATTAAGCATGCTGCAGCCAATAGATCCGTTACAACCAGTACCCTCACTGGCTAAGCATATGCAAAAAATAACCTCATAGATCTGAGACTAACTCAAAAACTAAGTCAGATAGTGAACGATCGGGAGACAGGCCAAAATAGATTAAAAGAAAATATTACCAATTTGCCCCAATTTTAGCAATTGGATTATAGAATTGTCAGTTCATAATCCAGGTTAGCAATTTGGTTAAAGATAAGGGCAACAAATTAGATGACAACAAAACTCACCTGATCAAAAAAGTCATCAGCAAATTCTAAAAGAAGATCCTCAACATTAGGATCCAGTACTCCCTGTGGATCCACCTGCACAGCAGATTTTTAAACTCTGTTATAACATACCAAATACAGAGTGTTCGCGACAACTACCTCATAAAGATAAGACAAATGGAAAACAACAAAAAATGATGTGGAAATGTGGGAAATAACCTGCGAAACCAAGTCCTGTATCTTCCTTTTCCCAAGAAGTTGATTAGTTGCCTCAGTTCCTTGGCTCGAACTTCCTCCTTGTGTTGTTGTACCAGAAGCAGTAGCATCTGGCTGTGATCCAGTCAAACTAAGAGATTTCTGCCCTGCAGGTCCTTGCATCCTAGGAGAAGGCTGCTGCTGCTGCAGATGCATTTGTGGTTGTTGCAGTTGTTGTTGTTGCTGCTGCTGCTGCTGTTGATGTGGCTGTGGATGTCCCATTGATGACTGCTGCTGCACCAGCTGTGATAACTGTTGCGGATTCAGGGCCATTGGGTTTTGCGAAAACTGAGGGTTTGAACCGAGTTGCTGCTGCAAAAGAGCCTGCCTCTGTTGTTGTTGAAGACGATATGAAGGTGAACCAGGACCACCAGATATTGCTGGCATTTGCTTCATCCACTGCTGTTGTGACAAGTTGTTCTGCATCATAGCTGATTGTCCATTTTGAGTCAATCCAGATATTGGCGAATTCATGAACAGGGATGATGTCCTTTGCAGGTTTTGAACCTGTAGTTTGACAGATCAAAACATTCGAACTTTCAGCAAGCTGAAAAAATATATCAAGTATCTCATTTTTTAACAGAGTACAATGTAATGTGATGTAAAAAGTAGGAGCATTTGCTTTGTTTTTGAAAAGCTAAACGTGCAGTTGCATCTGCAGTTTATGATATAGCATTACACGTTTACCAATCTACACCCCATGAGGACATTTCGTGGGTTAAAGAGATCTGAACTTCAACAACAGAAAATGAGGTCCAACTATTTATATCATGATATCCGTGGATAAATTTGTAAACAAAATTGGAGAAAAGAAATTATACTTGAGGAGATGCAATTTGAGCCTGTTGTGACAATTGCTGCCTTATCTGCCCTGGGGTCATCCGCGTCTGCCCATAACTTAGAGCACCATTAACCCTTAGTGGTGAGTTCATGTTATACGAGCCAAGCGATCCCATTGCTTGAATCCCTTGCAATGGTTGTCCAGCTAAATTACCAGAGTGGAATTGGCTCCCTGGTACTAATCCTGCCTTTTGCCTTGGCTACACCCACAAAATTCACGGTTTTAAAGACCTATATCTCTACATTTCCCAACATAACACGTCACAAAATAATATTAATTAGCTAATCAGTCTCCAAAAACCTCATCCGATCAAGAGAGTCAAATGAAAAAGAAGAAAGAAAAAAAGAAACTGCTTTACTAACAATCCTCTGCATAACCAACGCAGAAGAACCTCGAAGCATGCCATTTCCATTTAATAATTACCTGCTTCACTGATGTCCATCTGCACGCTTGCTTTGTAAGATGAACTCAAAACGAGTTAAACTTTTTGAACAAGACAATAAAACCTCCTCACACTGCTCCCAACTGGGATGCCAACCAAAGATAACAACAGAACTGAATAGCGATGAACGACATATCAAGAAAAGACGCACCGAATTCAACATCTGAGTCTGCAAATTCATCTGAGCAGCAGCCGCGGCCGTACCAGATAGCATCGGCAAATGAGCGCTCTGCCCCATCAAACCCGACCGCGTGAGATTCCCAGTCACCATCTGATTCTGCTGGTTCTGCGGCTGGTTCTGCTGGGACCCGCCGAAATTGACCTGCCCATACACTCCACCTTGCTGCTGCTGCGGCTGCCTCAGTAAGCCAATTTGCTGCATTTGATTTAACCTAGGAATCGATGGCGATCTCTGAAGATTCGGCGGAATTTGGAAATTGTTCATGGCGGAAACGTTCTGAGCCTGCTGCTGCTGCTGCTGCTGCTGTTGCTGCTGCTGCTGCTGGACTAACGATTGTTGCGTCTGTTGATGGACGAGCGATTGAGGTTGCGGTTGCGCCTGCGCCTGCGCCTGCTGCTGCTGCTGCTGCTGCTGCTGAGGGAAATGAGGCAGGGGAGGGGACGAGATCTGAGAACTCATCTGCGACGGGTCGATTGAAGGGGAGGGGTGGGAGAGGGGCGATTGGGACGGGATTTGGGGGTTCGGCGACGGATTCTGGGGGATCGACCCCGCCGAGCCCGCCGGATCCATCGGGTTCGAAGGCTGAGGTTTCGGAGACGAGGTCGCGTTGTCCGCCATGGTTCGGACCGGACCGTATCCGCGGCGGCGGTTCACCGGCGGCGCTATTTCATCACGATCGGCCGGGGGGGGGTGGTTTGGGGATTTTCTTCTCCAGCTCCGAGCTCAGAGAAGAGAGAGAGAGAGAGGGGAGGGGGGAGAGGAGAGAGATAAGCAATTGGGGAAAGGGAAGAAGGGCGAAGACCGGGAGGTGGAATCGTGGCCGTACACGTCTGGCGAAGGCGGAACGCGGGTGGGCCCCCACGCACGGGAGCTTTATGGGTCAACGCTGGAAGTCAACCAGGAGGTCAACTCTCAACCGTCATGGGACGGGGTAACGTATCGGGCAATGGCATGGTTTTTCGGTATCCAGTCTTCTTGGCCGTGTCCGGGGCCAACATTCTTGGATTTTCCCTCGCTTTAAATTTGTAATTAATTTGGGCAAAAACTACCAAAAACCTTAAATTGTACTCGCCGCGACATATTTGTTATGAAATGCTTATATATATGCGTGACATATTTACCGTCCGTCGAAAATATATAAATGAAAACCGTTAAAAATTTATCTACATGAACGTCAGAAAGCAAATGATATTGATATGACGCCCGCGTGCCTTAAGTGAAATAAAATTGATGTTATTTTGGCTAAAAAATAGTATAACGGAACCTTAACGGAGAGTAAATGTGTCATTTAGATGCAGATTTGTGATTTTTTATATCACAAGAAAAAATTTACTGTAAATATGTCACAGTAAATATAATTTGGTGTTTTTTTTATGTCACAAAAACGAATTCGAGGTAAATGTGTCAGAGTGGATATAGTTTGGGGTTTTTTGTGGCTTTCGCCCAATTAATTTTACAAATGCAAGAGTACATACACTAAAAAAATTATTTTGTAGTTATTCTTCGGTTTACTAATTTAGAGGTGACCATTGACCATAATGACAACCATAATCAAAACATTATTCCATCTTGTTAACAAAAACGTCATATGCCTGGATGTTTGACCGGTTTCCATTCTAAGATCTTTGCGTAAGCGCCTTTCTAATGCAATATGCTAGCAAAGGTCAAAGGTTCAAATTCCGAGCACTTCCCTTTAGAACTGCACAATATGTTCTCTCTCGTGTTCCTATGTCCCGTGTCTCGGGTGTAAAGTCCGCCTTCACCTGATCAGCGCCGATCAGTTTCCAGATGGCTTGAGTTGTCCGAGAATCGATTTTCTAACAGATCCCATGATAAGTAATAGCACAAGAGAATGTCATACAGTGTCAAGATCTCCCAAGACCACAACTACTTGCTGAAACTTTCTGTCTTGGAGTTGCTGAGAAGAACCAATAGAAAGGATTATAAAACACAAAAATTGGCAGGAGGAGGAGAATTGATCATCACAGCTGCTATTCAGCCTTCTCCATCAATTTGACTAAGCACTGCTTCCAATCTGATACCTTCTCTTCTCCATTAACAACCTATCACCAAGGCAAAACCATAGAACTCTGATGAGGCAACAGAAACACTTCCAGTTTATCCAATATATATTTTAGAACGTTCCAAACTGAGTGAGCTAACACGTAGATGCAGATGTTCAAGGAGAGTTTTAAGTTTATCCATTCACCGAAACCTCTGGGATGTAAAAGAGGCAAATGGTGACTGCTACCTCGAATGCAAATCCTCCTTGAGGGACTGCGCCGAGCGCTTCCACACAAATCATAGCAGCATCTTCCTTCCTGAGACTTCCCTTCGCCGAACAACCCTGTAAATGAAGTGTACGAAATAAGTTGCAGGAAAAGAAAAGTTTACAGACTCTACTAAGTATCACCTTTGTCCAACCATTTCAAACAAGAAAATACTTGCAATTTACTACTTATGTGTGCCTCCTGATGATTTTTTTTCTTTCCAGCGAATCCAGTAGAATGAGATGGATCCTTCCAATATACAAATTACCAATTCCTACGATCACAGGCCGTCAGCAGAAAGAGGCAATCCGTTCCCCAAATCGAGAATATCTCATCAGATGGACTTCGCTTAAACAATACCCATTTCATCCATCTTTATTAACAAAGAATTAAATATCAAAAACAACAGAGTAAGAATATAGCGGCACCTCATCAAAACAAAAGCCTTGTTCTCCACCCGGAGTATCTTGCAACATGCCAGCCCTGATAATGGTGTAAGGTAGTCCTGAAGCCATCAGCTTTGATTCATCTCGCTCAGCCAATTTTTTTGAAGAGCCTCTCATCATAGCTTGAATGCCGCTCGAACCTTCATAAACGGACAACTGCAGCCTCATTAAACAATAACATTTGATATGCATATATTACCCGGAATGTATCTGTCTACAGTTTTCAAGAAAGAGATACCTGAGATAAGAGAATTACGTGTTTGATTCCCTTCAAGCTCCCAACATTATATAGAAAACCTTCCTGTAAGATGAGAAACAAAAGGGTACTGATAATCAAGGTGGAACTAACTGAAAGCGAAAAATCAAGTGTAGAGCAGGTATTTTATTCCTTGTTATTTAACAAGTTATGCAAAGTATTTCCATATTCATGCAGGAAAGACAACATAAGGTGAGGGCACAATGGCATGGACAGAATGAAAGAAAGCACATCAACATACGGTTGGACATATGATGGCCCGAACTCCTCTGAGAGCTCTATCGAGGAATCGATTGCTATTCATGTCTCCAGCCACTGACTTTGCAAGGAAAACCATAACTACTTAATCGGATATTCCACCCAAAAACAAATTAACGTAGATTAAAAGGAGCGCTGGAAGCAGAGATGAGTGACAACAGAAAAGAGATGCTGTGAGTATGCACATCTTTGCTTACCTCAACATAGTCTCCAAAGGCCTCGTTGGCCATCCGCTTGTCTCTGACCAATGCTTTGACTCGAGTTCTTTTAACAATCAGTGAAAGAATAATCATCTACATAAGCTAGAAATCACAGGAATCAGATACTATAATACAATTAACTCAAAAATATAGGAAGAAAGAACATACTTTAGAGGGGAAGAAACCGAGTAAATGGGACATTGACAGAGAGTCAATAAGTGAACTCTGAAAAGGATGCTATAAAAGCAAAGAAAACATTTCGCAAATTTAAGCGCAGGAACACTCCACGGGCTTTACTCAGCTAGAGAAATTACTTTCGGACAGAAAAGACACCCAGAGGTTCCTGCAGTGCATATGTGCAGAAAGAACAGACATAGCGAGTACTTCTCCTTTCTATACTGCCAATGATGGCTATTGACATTAAGTTTGAAACGAACCTGACCCATTTCACTATCTCCGTCTGTGACTAAAACAGCATCCCTCACTTCTTCTTCTTCTGAGTTCAAAACGGAAGGGCAAATGCATCAGCAAACTCAAAGCACCTACATATTAGAACAACGCAAAAGCCTCACCGCAATCCAAACACAGTTAATTCTGTGGCACGCTCTCGCAATTTAGTTATTGTGATGTACTCATTATGCACGCTTTGTGCATCTAACTACGCTTGCGTATGTTCATTATCCCAAGCGGAGCACATATTTTAATGCAAAAAAAAAAGAAGGAAAACTGAAAGAAACAAAAGCAGAACCTCGGCTCTCATCCTCTTCATCCACACCAGACCCATCCTTGGGAAGAAGATCAGGTGCTCCATACCATTTCCGTAACTTAGGCCCTCCTGAACAGGCAATGAACCAAATGTTATGCTTCTAATTTTACTTCTTAACCACACTGCTGAGCATCTGATCTGTATGGTTTCAACCACAAGCGAGACATCATGTGACTCCACCTTTAAGACGCGCGCACACTGATTCTAAGAATGAACCCGATTGGGGAATATAGACAAGACCGCATTCAAAAACAGAAATTGAGGCCAAAATAAATAAATAAAAATGCAAGCGAGAAAGAGAGCAGTGGTACCCTCGATGTAATCAAGAATCTGATCGAAAAAGCCGATTTTCTTCTTGGCAGAGCAACCAACGAAGGCACGCTTCTGGGTGTTGGAGAAAACGGACGAGGAACGGCTGACTTGTCTGATTAACGAGCCTCGGAAAGACAGTGTGGAAGGGAGAAGAGCAGTCGCCATGGATAAAGCTCGCTCTTTTCTCTCATCCAACCGTTTTTATTCCCGCCGGAAAAAGAAGAAAAAAGAAACGGTGAACTACGACTCTGTTCCAAGCGCCCTCAACTTGGATTTGTGATTACCAAAGGCTAAACCACACAAATGGTCTCTTAACTTTAGTTCAACATGCAATATCATTTTTGAATTTTTAATTTATTCAATATAATTCTTAAACTTTTAGTACATATTTAATTTGATTTATTGATTATACTAAAATGTCTAATATTATCCTTCTATCAATTCGAGTTCACGAAATTTGCTGATTTGACTTTCAATCCGATAAGTTCGAAAGTTGGACAAAAAAAGAAGTTACATATGGATTATGCGCGTAAGCTATTCAACTCAAATTAAAATATAATAATAATTTTAATTTTTTTAATCGATTCGATTTGGAAAAAGCATTATCCATGTTACTTTATTTGATGATGTGGATTATTATATTTAATTTGAATTGAATATTTTATGCGAATAATCCAAACGTAACATTATGTTTTTGTCTACCGTTCAAACTTACTGGGTTGGAAGTCAACTGAGCAAATTTCGTGAATTTGAATTAATGAGAGGATAATATTGGATATTTTAATATAGTTTAAGGATTAGATTGAACATTTAACCTAAGTTTCAAGATCACATTAAATAAATTCAAAATCCATGGACGACATTGCGAATAGAGCCAAAGTTCAGGGACCACAATAAATAAATTAAAATTTTAGGAACGACATTTCGCATTGGATCAAAATTTAATTATCATTTGTGTAATTATCCCATGAACACCAATTTTCTAAAAGTGGATCGATGCCATACGTATGATAGTTGACAAGGGAAAGATGAAACGCCAACCCCTCCCTCGTTCCAGTAAATTCTACACACGGCAGCTAAGAGAGGGACTTCTAATTCCCCTTATTCAGCATGAGCTTCTGAATGTGATCCATTTCAAGATCAAAAGAAGCCTCTTTTTGCTGCCTGTGCAATTTTGATGATCAGGGTTTATCGTTTGGCAGCTTTCTTGTTTTCCCATTCTTCTTCTGCTTGTCGATTATGGAGTTATTCAGCTGAATCACGGTTTTTGTTCGTTTTATCCTTACCGGAGAGTGAATGATTTCATGCTTCCTGGGAGAACCCAGATCATGATTTTCATCTGTGAGGGAGTGATCTACTTGAGATAGCTTGTGTTTCTCTAATTTCAAGAAGCTCATTTCGCAACTTTTTTTTTTTTGAAAAGAGAAGGACAACATCAGAGCATTGGTCGTTTTGATTCTCACCCCTTCCCTTTTTCTTTGTGGGATCAGGGGACGTTCGACAGTGCTTAAAGAGAGTGAGGTTTGGGAGTTTGTTAAGGCTCTTGGAACTGTTCTTTCCTCCGAGTTCTTGGAGTTTAGGAAGCTCCCACATTTGACTGATGTTTCGACCCAGTTCCCATTCCATTTCTTGTTCTTTTTGGACCTTGTTTTTAGAGTGGTTCGTAAGACAAATCTTCTTGTTGTCAAATTTGCTTCCTTGTTTGTTTTTCCCCCTTTTTGCACACTTCAAAATCTGTTGCTTTGGCCTGTTGATATCTCATCTCTTGTTCGGAGCTTTTCTGTTTATCCTGAGTTCCAGGCTTCTAGCCCTCACAATCCGGGGCACGAAGGTTTGGCTATTCAAGCCAAAAAAAAAAAAAGATCATCAGGGTCTTGTCAAGATACTAGCAAACTTCTCCACGCAAGATATGCTGCGACTAGATAACCTAGCACAGACCGGTTTCAAGGTTTGCTTCGGATATCATGTGAGTCGCTTCATCGCTGTCAGTGCTACCATTTCTCCTACCTGTAGGCAGCAAGACTGAATTAGAGTTTTCGATGAGCGTAACCATTTGACCGTGCGGTTGGATCCTGATCCTTGAGCTAGTTTAAATGATTTTGCACTTCAAAAGTTAACGGGCCGAAGTGAGTGGAATGACCCCAAATGGTGTGGGAACCCTTAGAATCATGGCGAGCAAGTAGCTACAAATAGCTTACAGTGGTAATCCATTTACTGACTGTCATGAACCATTTGACATGAGCAGGCCATAACTGGACTTGTCTCTGCTTTTCAGACCAAAAAAAAAGAGATTATCTCTGATTTGACAGGGAGCACCGACCATAATTTCCTGGAACAAGTGAATGCAGCAAATGTTTGACGTTGTTTCTTTGGTTACTCGGAACCCCGATGCGCGACTACATACGAACAGACAACTGTACAGGCACGCACATGCACACACCGACACGCCGTTCACCGATGCACACAGACTCGCTGCTGAAGTTGTGATTTATAGGTGCAGCAGTTAAATTCTCCTACGCTGTCCCTAATTCAGTATGGGGCACATCGTTTCAGAGTAGAAGCCAATCCATTCCTGCTGTCCTACCCAGCTCTCTGTGAAACCTCGCAGAGTGCTACGCCTGTGCTCATGTTGAACGCCCCAGGGTAGCATATCATATGAGCTCCTGGAATTCACAACGGTGACATTATAGTTAGGAAATACAACAAATTTCCATATTGTAAGAGGGTAACCCCTCTCTCGTATACCATTGCTGGCTCAGGGAAGCACATGTCATGGCAGATTCGGGCCGCAACACAATCCTAACCAAGAAACAGCTCATACAACCAGTATCAAAGAGCTAGATTTGCTAGGCACGGCATCCAATTGAATACATGCCACTGTTCACTGAAAGTCTATCTATGCTCAGTATGATAATATTTACCATTTGAAAGATGTTTCTATGAGTACCTGTATCGACAATAGTACATTCTCCTCCTGCAAAAATCATATCAGACTCCTTGAACGAAAACTCTCCCTCAAATTCCATATCGAACAGATGAACCTGCAGGGCTAAATGTTCGCGTCTTGCTCTAGTTGAAAGCGCATCAATGATCTACGCATTTGGTACTCTAGTGTTTGCTTGCTTCCGTAGTTTTGCCTTCCAATTCCCATCTGGCCCAGTTTTGCAACAAGTAATGTACCACCGGCGATTATCCAATTCTGGCATTGACCCACACAGGATAGTGATTTCATGTAGCCGAGTAAGTTCTGATAGCAACAAGAACGAGGCGAGCTGTCCTCGTCACGAAAATCCTCAGCGAACTTCAGGAAGCACTCTTTTGCGAAAGACAGTTCCACGTCGCCTGTACCCAAGCAAATCGACTTTTAGTCCTATCTACTCGGACAGTATACCAAACAACATCGACGCAAGGTCATTATGAGAGATTCATTCAACTTACAGCAAATAAACAAGCTTAGCACCCTTCTGAGCAGCAGCCTCAGCATGAATGCGGGCACGAGCAAGATTATGGTCCTCATCGAGAGTGACTGATAAATGGCAAAGTGCAATCTTGAACTGCCCAAATTCAGTCACTAGTCAAATTGGAGAACATTACAGGAGATTACCGTGGTCTCACTAGTTTCATTGCACATGGAGTCATCAACTTCACTAAAGCCATAAGTTACAACCCATTTCGCATCCCAAAAGACAAACGATAAGAAACAGAAGATTACACTCAGAAAGTTGAATAGAACCTTTGTCAAACAGGGTAATCGGAGTGGATTCCAACCAGAGCAAAATCCAAACTTTAAGCCGCCAACTCTAAAGGACCAATCAAACTGTTCTTGGAACAAATAAAATAATGCATTTCTAAGTCTTTCGTCGTTCGCAATATATTAGAAACAGAGTTGGCTTTCAGAGTAATAATAATCAGCTGAAGTATGTACCTTCAATTTAACTCTTATCATGGTCTCGCTTTCTCACATTACCCATCTCACTGTCTTAGTTCTCGTCGTACTGCTAAACTTCGTTCGATGCGAAGTTCATCATGTGAGATACAAATTGCAATCGAGCAAAGCTTGTGAAATAACGTAAAACATATATGCATATTGGTATGCATATTCCACACCCATCACATAATAACACATCAAAAGCAAAAACATAAACTCAATCAAAATGCAGAGAAACAACGTTTTTTTTTTCTCCTTTTTCTCCCTTTTAAACTTAGTTAAGGAGAGTGCTATGTGGCTAAAATATGCTATTCCTTAATAAGGTTCAGCACATGAAGACACGAAGTTGGGATCTAATTGATATCCCCGGGAGAAACACCCTTGTAATCTCCATCAACTATCAAACACCCTACCCTGGGTCTTTGAAAAATTTCCCCAATCCAGTTCACACCCCCACAATCAACTCATCACCACCAAGCCACAAGACCATGTCCATATTTCACTACAAAAAAACATGATTTTTGCGACGGAAATTTGCGACGGAAAATAAATCCGTCGCAAATTTCCGTCGCAAAATTCGTCGCACAATTGTAACGGAAAGTTGGTTGTCGCTAGTTCCGTCGCAAATTAGCGACGACTAATTTTCCGTCGCAAATTTGCGAGGGATTTATTTTCCGTTGCAATTTTGTGCAATGAAATGTCCCCTTGTGCGACGAAAGTAGCGACGAATATTTTATCCGTCGCAATTTGCGACGAAAATGGATTCGTCGCTAATTTGTGACGGAAAATTAATTTCGTGATATGCACCCCACCCCACCCGTCAATTTCTCTCTCTCTCTCTCAATAGTGAATCGTCAGGTCGCCCGCTTTTCTCTTACCTTCTCTCTCTATCATTTCTCTCAATAATTCGTGCGTCCAGAAATCAATCTCGGTAAAGCTTTTCCACTGGTAAGTATCGTAGCTAATTTCGTGACTAAACATGCGACTAATACGGTCCTGTCCTTTCTATTCATCGCTGGATGTAAAATTTTTTTTTATTGACATTTTTTTTTCTGTTTTTATTGTAAATTGGTGGCCGGTCGCTGGACCGGCGACCAACCAACAATTTGCAACGGACAGTCTTTGTCTGTCGCAAATTTGCGACGGACACACCTGGGCGAGGCGCCGATCGACCTCGCCGCCATGGCGGCCTCCCCCAAATCTGGGTGAGGCCGAGCGGCCTCGCCGGGGCCGCCGGTCGACCTCGTCGTCGCCCAGGCCGCTTGGCCTCGCCCAGATCAGCCAGACCAGCGGCCTCGCCGGCGTCAGCCAATCGAGAGTCGCCGGACCGGCGATCGAAGAAAATTATAAGAAAATTTTTTTAAAAAAAATTCGAAAAAAATAAAATTATTTAAAAATGAATGTTAAGTGATTTTGCTTTTATTTAGGTACGTGTCCAATTGAAGGTCTCGCAATCCAAGTGAACGTTGCAATTCTCTTCAAATTGACCACTTTCTGCTACCAAGATTTCAATCAAATATCTGGGTAAGTCTTCTTTACATGATAATTTTTTCAATTTTTAAAATTTCAAAATAATTGTTGCGTGAAAAACAAAATTTTAATTTTCATAATTTTTTTAATTAACAACATTAGATATGATATTTTAAATATTTTACGAGATTTTTTTATTTTAATAGAGACACAATGCAAAGAAACAGGGCTTGGATGTATAATAAGAACTTACCTAGACGTCAAGGATTGACCGATGAGTTTCATACTGGGTTGGAACTATTTTTAGACTTTGTTAATAGTAAATATGAGTTCATGGATGGAAATAAGTTAAAGTGTCCATGTAAAAAGTACAGTAATGGTAAATTTCATGTGTGTGATACAGTTAGAGAATATATTTGTAGATTTGGGTTTACTCCGAATTATTATAATTGGACTTGCCATGGTAGACCATTTATATTTGATGAAGGATATCGAAGAAGTGATCAACTTTTAGTTAAGGAAGAATGTAGCTATTATTATCAATTGAACCATACGAGAGGATGGTGATTGATGCAGCTGGTCAAAATTTTGTTTCAGATTCGAATCATGCAAGTACTAGTTTTACTTCTACATATAAACAAGTGGGTACTAGTCATACATCACAATTGAAAGAGATAGAAGTAACGGGTTTTGATGAGAATGTGTGTAATGGAGCTTTTTCATCTAATCAGTTCTGGGAAGTGTTGAAAGCAGCAGATGAACATTTATGGCCAGGTTGTGATAACTACACTAAGTTATCAGTGACAGCAAGACTGTTAAATGTCAAGCCAGAGCATAATATGTCGCTAGATTGCTTCAACTCTTTTGTTGAAGTAATACGGGAAATAATGTCTCGTGATAACAGCATGCCAAGTGATTTTTACGATATGAAAAAGCTAGTGGATAACTTAGGTCTTCCGGTTGTAAGGATTGATGTATGTAGTAGGGGTTGTATGTTATATTGAAGAGATGATGAAAATGCAGAATCATGCAAATTCTGTAGCCAACCTAGGTACAAGATTAACAGGAGGCAGGGTCGTAATCAAAAGCGTAGACCATGCAAGCAAATGTTTTATCTACCCTTAATCCCCAGATTGCAAAGGCTTTATGTGTCTCAAGCCATAGCTAAACACATGACTTGGCACGCAAATCATAAAACAAAAGAGGATCTAATGTGTCATCCTTCAGATGCATAGGCATGGAAGCATTTTGATAGAACGTACCCTGAGTTTGCGATAGAGCCTCGAAATATTAGGTTAGGTCTCTATGCTGATAGATTTATCCCATTTAGGAAATCAGGAAAAAGTTATTTATGTTGGCCAGTTATCTTAACGCCGTACAATCTTCCACCTGGTACGTGCATGAAGACACTTTATATGTTTTTGACATTGATCGTGCCTGGCTTGCAAAATTCGAAAAAGTTAATAGATATTTATATGCAACCATTGATTGAAGAGTTACAATGGCTATGGGAGGAAGGTGTTCTTACATATGATGTTTCTACCGATCAAACATTTATAATGAAAGCTGCTCTTCTTTGAACGATAAATGACTTTCCAGCTTACGAAATGTTATCTGGATGGAGTACAGCTGGGATCTTAGGATGTCCGATATATTTGGAGAGATCAAAGTCATTTAGATTAAAACATGAAAAGAAGCCAAGCTATTTTGACTGTCACAAACAATTTTTACCGATAAATCATACATTCAGAAGGAATAAAAAAGAGTTCATCAAGAATAGGACTGAAAGAACACATCCACCATTGAGGTTGATTGGCGATCAAATTTGGGAGTGGGTGTAGGACTTTCCAACTTTTGTTCAGAACCCTCACGGCACGACTTTTGCATATGGAAGTACACATAAGTGGACAAAACGCAGTATATTTTGGGATCTACCATATTATAACGTCCATCTTATTCATCATAATCTTGACGTCATGCACATAGAAAAGAATATTTTCGACAATGTCATAAATGCTGTGATGGATGTCACTGGAAAAACAAAAGATAACTTGAACGCAAGAAAAGATACGAGAGATATTTGTGATCGATCAACACTAGATGTGAATGCAAGCAGCAGGGGACCAAAACCAAAAGCAATTTATACATTGGATAAGGAGCAGAGGTGAGCTGTTTGTCAATGGTTGAAATCTGTGCGATTTCCTGATGGATATGCTTCAAACCTCGGAAGATATGTTGATTTGAATGAATGCAAGTTGACAGATTTGAAGAGTCATGATTATCACATATTGATGGAAAGACTAATGCCAATAGCTTTCAAGGAAGTTCTACCGAGCTTTGTATGGGGCGCCATTACAAAGTTAAGCAATTTCCTGCATGATATTTGCTAGACAGTATTAAAAGCATCGCACATGGAGAAACTAGAGAGAGACATTTCAATTATTCTTTGCAACTTAGAAAGGATATTTCCTCCATCATTTTTTGATTCGATGGAGCATCTCTTAGTTCACTTGCCTTATGAGGCCAAAGTTGCAGGTCCCGTCCAATTTCGATGGATGTATCCATTTGAGAGGTAATTTTTTTTAAATAAAGTTCAAATTACTTTATTATATATTATGTTCCAATAAACTTCTTTCTATTGCAACTAAATTATTATATCATTTGAAGAAAAAAGTGAAGAATAAGGCACGTGTTGAAGCTTCAATTTGTAATGCATATATTGTGGAAGAAGTGACAACATTTGCATCATACTATTTTGAGCCGCACGTGCAGTGCAAGAGGCAAAGAGCAGGCAGAAATGATGAGGGCCCCATTAATCCCAATTACAAATATTCTCTATTTTTAATTATCTGGATCAACCAAGCGGCGCATGTCAATCTCGTTACTTAACAGGCGAAGAATTGCATGCAGCCCATACATATATTTTACTAAACTACCCAGAAGTCGAGCTATACTTCGAGTAAGTGTAAATTTGCAAATATATGTATTGTGTGCCAAATATTTGCTAATATATAAATGATATTTATTATTAGGATTTTCCAAACTTCAATATATGGACTACCACAAATAAGTTTGACTGTATGTGCGATAAACAATTTACAGCATGGTTCAAAACATATGTAAGTTGCCTATGGACCAAAACCAAGTTATTAAAATTTTATACATCATTTATTAAAATATATATTATTAACTTTGCGTGTGTAACCTTAGGTTCACAATAATCATGATGAACTTTGAGAGCAAGGATTGCTATATCATCTGTCATGGGGTCCATAATTAAAAGTGCGAAGTTGGCCAGCATATTTCATAAATGGATATAATTTTCACACTCAAGAATATGAAATGGGAAAAACCACAATGAATAGTGGTGTGTCTGTTCGGTCATCCAATAGTGGCAGTTCAAAAGATGATTTTTATGGCTTATTGGATGAAATCATAAAAATAGAGTATCCTGGACCATTAATGATGCGGATTGTGTTATTTAAGTGCAAGTGGTTCAATCCCATCAAAGGAATGAATGTGCATACGAAGTTTAATTTGGTTGAAATAAATCACAAGAAAATGTATATGTAATATGAACCATTTGTCTTGGCACATCAAGCAATTCAAGTATGTTATGCATCATATCCTAGTTTGAAACGTGACAAAACTGATTGGTGGGCTGTATGTAAAATCAAAGCACGGAGAAAAATCGAGAAACACTGGAAGGATAGAGCCTATCAACAAGAGTAAGTTTGTAACACGGTTGAAACTGAGGAATATAATATTCCAACTTTACGAGATCTATGTGGGGCAATGATAAATGTGGATCCAACAGAAATTTGCGAATTAAATGTACAAGACTGTTCAGAATCTGATTTTGAGACAGATGACGAAGACGAAGAGCAAGACGAAGACGAAGATTAAAATTTTTGTAACAAAACACTAATGATGTGTAATTATTATTGCGACAAGTGTTATTTCGATTATCATAATTTTTATTATTGTTCTTGTTATTATTGTTATTGTTATTATCATTATTGTTGTTATTATTACTGTTATTGTCGTTTATTCTTCTTAATTTAATTGATTGTCGGAAAATTTGTCGCTAAATGACGACAAGTCAAATATTATTCGTGCGATAACATTTGCGATATTCTATTTTCCATTGAATTTGGATCGTTGCTAATTTCGTCGCTCATTTTATGACAACACCTTATTCGTGACTACTGTTCATCAAAGAATTATCGACGGAAGTGAAATTCACGGCAATTTTTCGAATCTACGACGGATTCGAAAATTTCATTTAATTTTGGAATCTGAAATAAATCCGTCGGAAATTTGCGACGGAAAAATATTATCCATCGCAAAATTTTGGACAGGAAAAAAATACATCGCAAATTTGCGACGGAGCAAAATTCCATCGCAAATTTGCGACGGTCCAAAACATGTCCATCGCAAATTTGCGACCGACTTTTCTCATCCGTCGCAATCTCTGTCTCCCACCTGCACGCACACGTGCCCCCATCAGCTTTTCTTCTTTTCTACTGTTTTTGTTATTCTTCTTCTTCTTCTTCTTCTTCCTCCCGTTGTCTTCGCCGAGTGCCCTAGACCGCAGCCGCCGTCGCCCCCGTCGCCATCGCCGTCGCCCCCCTCACCGTCGCCGCCGTCCCCATCGTCGTCTGCTCGCGCGTGGGGTCGTCGCTCGCCTAGCGGAGCTCGCCGCCGCCTCGCTCACCTACGCGCCTCGCCGGCCCGCCTCGTAGCCACCTGAAGCCGTCTCTGTCCAGCCTCGCCGAGCTCGCCATCACCGCCCAGCCACCGCCCAACCGTCGCGACCCAGCCTTGCCGAGCTCGCCGTCGCCGCCCAGCAGCCGCCCAGCCTCGCCCGAGCACTTGCCGTGGCCGTCACCGCCCGGCCGTGGCCGAGCGGGTGGCCAACTAGACACCACTTCGGCCCACGCCCGCGCCGAGCCCGCCACTGGCCGACCGGCCAAAATATAATTATTATTTGGTTTTTCTTGGCCTTAAACCAAGTAAGTAACTCTCTAAACCCTACTTACTATAATAAGTATTAATCAGACTTGTTTAGAGATTGTTTAGTGTCTGATTGATTGGCTAAGTTAGGGGTCGATTCTAGAATTGCATGTGGCTTTGATCGATGTTCGACTGGTTAATTTGTCCTTTATATCGCCGATTAAGCGTTCACTAATGATCGGGTGGTTGATTAAGCGTTTATTTAGAAAATGCATTAAAATTGAACAATTCTAGAAAAATTCAGAAAAATTTCGTGAAAATGAAAAAAAGTCATATTTCGGGAAAATATTAAATTTGGCATCATTTTTTTTAAATTAAAAAAATTCAAAATATCACAAAATGGCAAAAAATAACAGTGACCACCCACTTTGAGTGAAATTTAATTTTTTTTATGGTGCCCGAAAAAAGAATAATAATAAAATTTTCAAAATTTTAAAATTTTATAAAAAGGCTTAAAATACCTGTGGCCACCCATTTTGAGAGAAATTGTAAATTTTTTAGGTGCAAAAAAAATGTAAAAATAATAATAAAATAAAAAATTTCAAAACTTCACAGAATGACTTAGAATACATGTGGCCATCCACTTTGAGTGAAAAATTCAAATTTTTTTATGTGGTCAAAAAAAATTAAATATTTAAAAAATTTAAAACTTCAAAGAATGGCTTATAATACCTGTGGCCACCCACTTTTAGTGAAATTAAAAAATTTTTTACGTGGCCAAAAAAATTAAAAAATACAAAAAAAATTTCAAAACTTTATAGAATGCCTTGGAATACCCGTGACCACCCACTTTTAGTGAAATTTAAATTATTTTAGGTGCCCAAAACAATTTTAAAAATAATAAAATTAATTTTATTACAAAACTTCACAAAATGGATTAGAATACTTGTGGTCACCTACTTTGAGTGAAATTTAAATTTTTGTAGGTGCCCAAAAAAAATTTAAAAAATCAAAAATTTGAAAACTTCACAGAATGACTTATAATACCTGTGGCCACCCACTTTTAGTGAAATTTACATTTTTTTAGGTGCCAAAAAAATTAAAAAATAATGAAATAAAAAATTTTCAAAACTTCACATAATGGCTTAGAATACCTATAGCCACCCACTTTGAGTGAAATTTAAATTTTTTTAGATGCCCACAAAAATTAATGGCTTATAATGCTTGTGACCAGCCACTATGATTGATGATCGTGTGGCCGAGAACGAAGATCATGTGGCTGAAATTAATGTTTCATGGTTGTTCTTGTACTTGATGAATTATCGTGTGATTTGAAAGTGGATCGTGTGGTTAATTATGGCTAATGTCGGCTTAGCATGGCATATCGTGCTTATATCTTGATATTTGATATCAAAATGAGTGCGATTCATAGTATATTTGTTCATAGGAAATTGCGCATCATAAACACTCGGCATTGGCTAATTAAGAGGGAACATTTTCTACTTCTGAACCAAAATGGTAAGTTTCGTCAGGTACGTCATTATGTATCGGTAATACGTGTTCATATTTTTTTATATATTTGTCTAACCTTTCTACTTGTCAGTATAAACGTAGAGGTCACATGCATAGAAGACTAGCCTCTTCAACGTCCTCGTCCTCGTCCTCGTCCCTTTCCTCGTCTCCTGTCCTTTCATCTAACCCTCAATCACAATATGCTGATGGACAATATGGACACATTGGTCCTTCCTCTAACGCTCAAGAACATGTTATGGGACTTGGCCACATGCCAACTGAATCTCCTCCAATTCCATCTTCTTTGGCTCCCTCTCCTTCCGTTCCACCTTATTATTCAGCGCAACATTCGCATAATGACGGAAACACAGGTGAAGAAGATAACCGATTCATGATATGCCCATTTGGAGATTCGTAAGTACTTCATTTTTTTTAGTATATGTAATATTTATGACTTTAGATATGGATGTCAACTGAATTGTCGATGTTACATAATATCCATATGTTTGCAAATTTACGAATGCTCCGTTTGTTGTGAGGGAACTGAATAAAATAGTCAAAAACTATTGGATGGGCCAGTATATTAATTACAGAAGTGTTCCATAAGAAGTGAAAGATTTCTGATGGAATGAGGTTAAGGTAAGTTTTAGATATTCTATTTTCTCACCAACTAAGTTCGGTGTAGTATGTTGATGGTAAAAAATGATGTAAATGAACCAGAACAATTCTTTAGTTTTCGGTACTAAAGGGACCAGATATTTTTCCCGAGATGAACTTAACAAAGTCTATCGCTAAATTGTCTGGTGCATGGTAATTGATATGTGACCATCATAATAACTTTGAGATTTTCTTGTATTGATTGTAGCGGAAGTTCAAGTGGGATGACCAGGAAGAGAATAAAGTGAGAAGAATTTTTCAGAAGAAAATCAGTGTTCACATACGAAATGTGATGAATAGAGCGAAGATCAAGAAAGTGAAGCCGACTTTCATTACAGCTGACAATTGGGCGAAAATTAACAGAATTTAGGAAACTGAAAAGAGTCAACAAATCAGTGAGCAGAATAAAAAGAATCGATCTTCCAGTTCTAGTGAAGGGTCTGCCACATATGCTGGGGGCTGTATCAATATTGGGGAGCATCGCAAACGACTGGTAAGTCTGTTAAATAAGTTATAAGTTAATTTAATTCAATTACTCATATTTACATTTTCTAGGCACAATAATTGAGGAAGGAACCAATATTTGCAGCTACATTTGAACGCACATTTCAAAAGAAAGATAAGACATGGATTGGCGATCGAGCAAAAGCTATTAAGGTATGTAAAGTTATACTTTGGGCTTTATGGAAACTAGAATAAAAACTGTGAATGCTTTAATATTTATGGTAGATATATATATGAACTTATTTAATTTTCATCTATATTGCTAATGTAGAAAAAATATGATGAACTCTTAATGAGCAATGCTAGTGGTAGTGATGGTTGTGCTGCGTTTGAGCCATTAGTTGACAGTATGGCATTATGGGTGGAGGCAACGGGTGGGAATAAAAAAGGAAAAATATTTGGGATGGGATCCTTGTCAAAGATGTACATGCCGAATCATGCTGGAATTTCATCATCCAATGCGACTGGTCGAAGGAGGACATGACATGAAGAGCAATTAACCCAGGAAGTGAACCATTTGAAAAATATAATTGTAGAGAGGGACGAAGAAATAAATTACTTGAAACAACAAATGCAAATCGTTATGCGATACCTCAACATCAATCGCGGTGAGATTCCTCTCGTACCTCCTATCAATCCAATAGGTGATGGGCAGAATGATGAGCGACACAATGATGCTGACATTGATGATGATGCTGATGATTTTCTCAGTCATTTCTAGTTAAAATTGCCAAAATCGGGAATAAGCTTGTTTCACAATCTTTTATGACATAAGTGCGGTTTCACCCAATTTGTTCCTGCCCTACAATTACTTTTTGTGCACAACTTTCTTACAACTAGGTTCAAGAATCTAATTTTTCCTAGGTGACAGAAATACGGTTTACAAGGGTAAAAAACTACAGTGGATGTCAAAGTTGACTCATATTCATATGTAAGAACATTGATGTTTGTCCTGAAACATTTTTTTGTTAACCCTCTTACTTGTTTTTTTATACCTAGTTCCACATCCATGTATAAATACTTCTTTTATATTCTGAACTGATTGAATATCTTTATTTATGTATCCACATTTCATCAGGTGTCGACAAAAGTGACTGCTTTTGGTGACCTGCCGAGTACCACAGCTGCCCACTCTTGTGTCTGGTTTGTCGATTTTTCATTTTCTAAGCAGAATTTATGGTTGTCCCGCCTCCTATGAATGTTTTGAATGTATTATAAGATTGGATATCAAATATTTTCGTGTCAAACTTTGCAACTTTGCATATATCATTATTTTTTGCGGACTAGCATCTTTCCTTCAGTTACATTTTTCAATTATATGGCATTATGTCTGGTTTGTTCATTTTCTGTTTATGAAGCAGAATCTATGGTTTTCTCGTGCTCTTTTATTGTTTTCAATGTATTACATGATGTTCATTAATGCGTAGCTATTGATATGGATAAGATTTGATGGCCAAAATGCTGTAAAATTTACGACAAATAAGTAGCGACGAATCAAGTTCATGCCTAATTTCCGTCCAATACATTTTGTGACGAATTTTGCAACAAATTTTGCGACGAATTTTGTGACAAATTTTGCAACGAATAAAGTTCATGGCTAATTTTGCGACAGATTTTGCGACGAATTTTGCGACGAATAAAGTTCGTGGCTAATTTGCGACGAATTTTGCACCGAAATTTGCGACGAATAAAGTTCGTCGCTAATTTTGCGACGGATTTAGCGACGAAATTTGTGATGAATTTTGCGACGAATTTTGCGATGGATAGTGTTCGTGGCTAATTTGCAACGAATTTTGCGACAAATTATTTGAGACGAATTTTGCGACGAACTTTGCGACGGATAGTATTCGTGGCTAATTTGCGACGAATTATTTGCGACGGAAATTGATATTTTTCCGTCGCAAAATTTTACGACGACCTAGTAGCGACGGAATTTTTTCCGTCACAAAATTCTTCGCAAATTCGATTTGCAACGGATTTTTGTAAATTTTTCGTCGTAAAATTTATCGCAAAAAGCATGTTTTTTTGTAGTGTTTTACTTTGGCATTGCACTGGTCATAGCCATAGCAGTTACAACAGCCACCTACATCGCCACTGTCCTAGGACTGCTCGTCTACAGGTTCTGTTTGTGCAGAACCCAGAACTCCGTTGCGTACTCGTACTCGTACTCGGTGTCCAGGGTGAAGTACACCAGCGAGGCAGACGGTCAGGCCGAATGTGTTGTGTGCCTGATGGGGTTTGAGGAAGGTGAAAGCATCAAGCAGCTACAGCAGTGCAAGCACTTCTTCCACTCCTCTTGTATCGATCTGTGGCTCTACTCGCACTCCGACTGCCCGATCTGCCGAACTTCGGTCTGTTAATTAGAAATTTGTTCTTCAATGTTGAGTCATTGATCACAGGACAGAAATCCCCAGGGACCCGTGCAAGGTGATGGACTCCCCGCTTATAATATGATCCTATTATTGTAGCCTTTACGTATCTTCTTGCTTTTAATAATATGTAAACTAACGACTCTGATCAACTAAATTATGGTTCATAATACAGCCTATCAAACAAAGGGATGCTTTATTCATTAAAATATCCGAATTCAGGTGAATTTCATTCTCCGAGAGCGCCCAAGTGAGAGGTTTTACTTAAAACGTCCATCCACAAGCCGATGCAAATATGTTTAGGATCAGCTCACACACCTTTCTTTTTTCATTTTCAGGATCTCTCTTCAGAATATAAACTGTAGAAAGTTATTTTCACAGATCGTGCGAATCTATAGGGCACCATATCTTCTCAAATTCGACGAGTCACTTCGTCTGTTGAAAATGACCTTCAGAATTGCATACCATCCGATTACTGTGAACTTTGAATCCTCTCTTCAAGTTTTGCGGAATGGTTGACAATTGTGTAAATTTTCCAAGATAGGGTGAAAAAAGCTGCAATTTTCAAGTCTCGTCTAAATTCTTCTCGGGATCACCAAGGATTCATTCACTCTCTCTCTCTCTCTCTCTCTCTTCTAATCTGAGACTCCCGTCTGTGGTCTCTGCTTTTACGGGAGAATCATTTTGATGAGAGCGAATGTGATAGGGCACTGTGGATGACAATAGAGCTATGAATGAAACCATTAGTTGACCAGAGACCACGTCAAGAGTGGTCCAATGGAGTGTATGATAGCGTACTAGGTAGACGGGTAGGATGGACATGATCTATGCATGGTTGGTGAGTGACAATTGCAGGACCAACCCATTGGCCCTAGCCCATCATCCCATCATATAGCGTAGGGTCGGCGACGTTAACACCTTATCTTGACAGCAAGATTAAATTTTTTGGTCAAGGATAGAAAAGTTCAAGCAGTAGCTGAATCATCCAACTTGAAATGTCGTTCTCGTTCGGAAATGATCAGACGATATGTTTTTATATCGATATTGTTTGTCTTGATGATGCTAATTATTTTTGAAATTGATCAAAAGCCATTCAACTCTTAGTTATGATCGAGGAAGGATCCCGAGTTGATGGGAGGGCGACCCCCACAACATCATTGCTTGTTAGAGGATCTCGTGGTGAGAAACCATTGTTTGGTGAGACCCGGTGACCACAATACACGTGCACCAAGAGCAAAGAGAAAAGGAAAATATCGCCCGTAAAAAGTGTTATGCTCAAAGCATCATTTGTTGCAAAAAGGAGAAATCTTTGCTTTCAGTTGGGAGTCGAACGCTTGAGGGACATTCTCCAAACTTGGCATTTTAGACGGGCGATGATTCGTGAACAAGGGTTCCATCAAGAAACGAACCGACCATTCGACAATGGTATTACTAATAATCTGAATTGTGAAAACAAAACCATGTGATATCTTCGGTTGATAATGAACACATCTATGGTGAAGATCGAAGATGTACGCTAGATTTCGTATATGGTTGACAGAAAAAATGAAGAGAGCACAGTTAGATTTCGAATACATAGAAGATACGCTCTTCAAAATGAAGAGCCAACCGATGTTGAAATGGAAGGGGGAAAGCTCAAAAGGATCAAAGATTTCACTATCCATGTCCACAATTCGTCAGACAAGGCGATACTCTTCCCCCAAGTCTTGGTCACTTAAAATTTGTATTTTTTTTTGCCTTTTTGGATTACCAGTTTCAAAAGGAGGAATTATTATGAAGACAACAGGCTGAACGCCTCGTTAGTCGGGAAAACTTTAGGACAAATGGCGCCCCGAAACGCAAACCGAAGATCGATGATGCTGGAGAACACATGGCCCGGGAGACTCACCTTAATCATTCTAACGTACGCGAAAGTCAAATCACATCCGGAGGAGGGACAAAAGGGCGGGAGTCCGTGTCGAACTTTTACATGGAAAGAGCCCCGCATCGGGCAGAGTGCATTTCGATGCTCCGTCGAAGCATCGTGGAACGAATTTACATGCAAAAGAGGAGAAGAAAGAGCGAGAGAAAAAGCTTAGCTTAACGCTCTTCTCTCTGATCACGAACAGTCGACCGACGAGGAGAGGCAAAGGACCTGCGCTCTGCCTCGTCTACTGCCCCTTTCTTATGTCTGAACTCTCGTCACATGGGCTCAAGCCATCGTGTTGCATTCCCATATATTAGCCGGTGAAGCCGGTGACTTGAGACGGAGGGATCTTGTGAATCTTACGTAGAATCCATGCATCGAATCGTTCAATTTAACAACGAACCGAGTCTAAAGAAAAATTTACCTCTTTTAAATAGTATGGACCTTTGAGTACGTATTGCGACCAACCTGCAAGTGGTACCAGATAGTCTCATCATTCCCATTCGATTTTAAAAAGTACTCTCAGATGCTAACTCCGTCTACATGAACTATTCTTCATTACATGTATTCCTTGTGTCGAAAATTCTATTGATGAAATGGTGTCTAATATACGCATTCCGCTTCGTTGATGAGAGCTCGCTGACACTGTCACATCTTTTGCCGATGATGACTATGGAAAAACATTTTCAATGATGGAAAATGATTAAGCGACAATTTTTAATATATTATGAGATTAACAGCATGTTTTGGATCACGAAAAAAAAAATACAAAATTATAGTGGCCTAGAAAATGTTGTGACTTTCAAAATGATCCAAAAACTATTATGCTAATAAAACCTGCGATGAAATCATGGATATGCAGGAAAGTAAAATTCCCTGAGTTGTCAATCCAAATTTAGACGGGGCTAGGTAACCAAGATTCTTAACCATCCCAAAAACATAGAAATCGCAAAGGCTTACCTCGAGCATTCATCATTTCCTAAAATGCCCTTCACGAGACCCGAATTCATCAGTAATGTCCAATGTGCGTGAGATTGTCCAGCTCGAAGAGATCAGAGCTCGAATAACCGTCATCTTCCTCCGCGTTTCGATCTCTCGCAACAACGGAACCGCCGCTCTCGCTCTGATCGCTCCTCTTCTTCAACCTCGTCATGATCTCTCGCACGGCCTCCGCGACGTCATCCTCGCCGCGAGCTCTCGTCGGAGGAGCCGCCGCCGCCGCCGCCTCGTCTTCTTCCGGTAAGTTGAACCTCACCGACCTGATCTTCGCGAAGCTGCTCACTGACCTATCGCCGGACGAATAAGGCACGGAGTCGCTCGGCCCCGAGCGCGACCGAGAGAGCGGAGGAAAAGCCGGCTCGTGACCCCATTCGGGATTCGACTTCCTCTCGAAGACGCCGTCGCCGGCTAGACGTCCTACGGAGCTCGAGATCTTCGCGTTCTTCAGTGCATCGCTGCTGGATATGAGTTTGCTCTGGGAAAATGAGACTGCATCCTTGTATATACCTTCGTTCGTGGAGGCCGAAGCCTTCTGGCTCGTGTTCTCGTAGCCATATTTTGATTTCCTCTCTAAAACTACGCCGTAAGAGGCCTTCGCGTTCATCCACGCGCTGCCGGATTTCGATTCTTCTTCCGGAGCGACGTCCTCGTGCACACCGCCGTCGCCCGTGGTCGAAACCTCCGCGCTCTCGTCGCACTGCTTCAATGAGCTCGAAATCTTCGATTTCCTAGAATTCTTCGAAGCGAGGAGAGAATTCAGAAAGCTCGCGAGCCGATTACCCGGCGAGATCGGCTGCTTCACCTTCTTCAGGTCGTCGTAGATTCTGAGCGCCTTCGCCTTCGTCTTCACCAGAGAGAATCTCGCGTCCGATGAGGACGACGTCGGAGGAGGATGTCTCGGGGGAGGAGGAGAAGTATCTGACCGTGCGGAGGCGCGCGTGCGAATCGGCTTCGGCCATGGCGCGTCGCAACAGAGGGACCGCGCTTTCGCGCCACCCCGAGCCGAAGTCGACTCTGACTCGGACGACGAGAATCTCCCTCCGGAGCTCGAGTTCGAAGAGCTCGAGCTCGAGCTCAGGACGAACGCCGAGCGGCTGTCGGGATCGCTCCGTGGGCGCGCATCAGCGGCTGCGACGGAGTTCCTGCGGAGGACGACCCTCTCGTCGCGCATTTTCTTCTCCATCCACCTCCCGAGCGTCACGCGATTCCTTGGACGATGGGCCAACTTCTCTCCCTCTCCCTCTTCTTCCTCCTCTTCTTCTTCTCGTTCTTCTTCAGTAGCGACGGGGTGTTTCTTTCTGGGGGCGCGGGGGTCACGGAAGAGCGTCGAGGGATGGGACGAACCGGCGCGGGGACGCGGCTCGTCGATGGAGCGATAGATGGAGTCGAGAAGAGTGGAAGAGAAGGAAGGGTGGCGATCGTCGCGGGGTCCGCGCCTGCGCGAGTGGTGCTCTCGAAGGGATTGGTCTCGCGTCTGCATCTCTCCAAGAAGAAGCAGGAGGAGGAGGAGGAGGGTTGGAATGAGCGCAGGGAAGGGCAGACAGACAGAGAATGTGTTTCAGCAGGCTAAAGAGCTATATGCATTTGCAGCACAAAAGGTCAGTCTCTCTCCCTCCCTCTCTCTCTCTCTCTCTCTCTCTCCCCATGTCTATGTCTGGCGGTGGAAAAGCTACAAGGTTGACGAATGCACAGGGGATGGGTTTGCACTCTCTCTTGCGAGAGAGAAGATGCGAAAGGAGCGGGGTCGAGCGATTGTGTAGCAAGTGTAGCAAGGGCTAGTTAGGGGTGGCCTCGAGCTAAGGATATGGGAAGGACCGTGAATCCACGGATGAAGGGAAGCGTGGAAATGTTTCCGCTTGCTTTCATCGTGTGGGTTGAAAAGGTTTCTCCTCGATAAGGAGATTGGATTTAGGAGAGAGAATGTACCGTCTTTTCGAAGGATCCCGAACCGAAATCTTTGCATCGATTATTTTATTTACAGATTTACGGCGTCTTATAAAATTATTTAAATAGCGAACGTGTTTGTCCTTCTCACTCGATACATGATTTAGTTTATCCATATTTAGATGTCTTAGGGTCTCTAGGAGCAAAAATCGATTTGTTTCCAATAATTCTATGAATGTATGTGAAATTTGAGAGCTGTCGCATCTAATGAAACGATTAATGGCAGGCTCAAAATATTCCCAACACTCCATTGTTAGAGAATAAAAGGTTGACGAGGGAGGGGAAGGAGAGGAGAGAAAATTCAAAGTGTATGGGCCCCCCTGATATTCGAAACCCTTGCTGCATCAGTAGCTACAGTCGAGGAGCAAAGGGGGAGTTGATTTTTGTTTAGATATTAGCAGACAACTCTTTTAGAACTAGGAATCCCCGTACCAAAAACACGAGAGGGATTATCTTCTGTTCGACTCAATTGTCCCTTAACACTCCTTTTAACTTTGGAGCACGAGCTTGAGAAAATTTCAGCATCTCGTCCTAAAATCTCGTGGAGAGACAAAAAGGAGGGAGATGTCACCGCAGCTTTTCTACTCCTCAGCCTCAGTCTCTGTCTCTGCCCCCGTTTGAACAGTCAACTAATGCGGCTCATAGGGAGCTACACAACCTCTCACAATAGGGCAATCAAAGCCAGTGTCCAATTTACCCTATTTCGTTATTTTCTCTATAGGAGGGAATCGAACTTTTGGCACAGCTGACAAGTAGGTCCCACTCGCACCGAGCGTGCAGAAATATATCAAGTCTACAATACAGATTCCCTATCGCATCGTGGGTGACTAAAAGAAAACCAGAGGAGGAAGATTCAAATTTCTCCGCACGCTTATCAGCTCATTAGCCTTTTCCCTGGATTTAACTCAAATTCCTCATGGCCATTCAATTTGAACTACACAATCTCAAGAAACTTCAGGCTTCTATTAACAGTGCTCTTCAATGTGAAGTTATCGGATTCAGCATTCCATGGTCAGACCAACATATCTATCGCCGAGCAACAAAGTTGTCAAGTGAGGATTGCAGCTCTTCAATTTACAAGGCCTCTGGATCATCCTCATCTCTATAGTACATATACTCAGGAAGCAAAAGATTAACAGAGAAATTAGATTTGATTAAACATGAGATGGATTGATCGATAATTGATTACAGATGTTATTCGTTTGATAAAAATACTCGAAACTTTGCAAAGGCCACTTCCATTGCTCACAAGCAGAGGGTCAGATTAACATTTCCTTTCAGAAGTTCGTCGTCCAATTAAGATGCCCCAATTGTGGTTGCTGATAAGCGCCAACTTGAGCCACAGGAGCAGGCGCAGCCACCCCCACTCCCAGGCTCGCCCCTATAGATGGGCTCAAATGGTGTGGATTCGCGATTGCGGCGGCTTGCGGAGACGGGTGGTACAAGCCCGAGAATTGCATGTGCGAAGATTGCGCGGCAGCTGCATTGAAGGAAGCATGCCCAGTGTGGGACGGCAAATATGCGGCATGCGGTGTTTGCCCCGTCATATTGTAGTAGGGGGTGGACTGCATTCCTGGGATTTCTCTAGGGTTCTGCATCCACATTTCAGATGTCTCGGCCTACAATATAGAAAAGATCACAAAGACATGTCAGTGACAGTGACCAAATGGCTACAATCAAAGGGAGTATCGTGACTATCAGTAAACTGGGAAACAAAAAGTTCCAGTTAGTCACCTAAACGTTGCATCTGCCCAAGTTGTTCATTTCATAAATAATCATAAAAGAAGGCCAGATTTGCAATTAGAAATCCAAATCAAGATTTTCATCCTCAATCCTAACCAATGACTAGCAAAAATTCCTAAGTACAGGATTTTACTATTTCTAAAGAGTTCCAGAATCAGAGTTCAGTAAAATCCGAGAAGATCAGGACCAACATAAAAATCATAGTATAACACCACTCATAAACTTGCTTCTGTCAACAAAATGATTGGAACTTAAAGTTTAGTGACTTTTCAGCTACTGGCATTTTTTACCATCTATTGTCACCATTGCCATAACTGAACCTCTTAAAACCATAAGCTACCATGCAGTAGCCACCAGGAAGATTATGAAAGTTTACCTGTGGAGTTGGAACATACAGATTGTTATCCTTATATTTCATTCGGGATGAATCATCAAGCCCAGTTGCACTCCCTACAACGCCAGGAGGATTCACAGCATACCCTGCAGGACTAGCGAAATTGCCAAAACCTGTAGGACTGCCAGCTGGAACAGGCTTAAACTGTTGAACTCCATATTTGAGGCCACCTGTGTTAAGATGAGAAGCACCTCCAGGCATCAACATGTAACTGTTGCCACTAGATGGATGAGGATATGCAGGGTTGCTAGAGTAGCCAGGCATGGCCATAGGGGGAACATAAACAGGCGGGAGAAACTGTCGATATGACATTAGGTTTGGAAAATGGGAAACGTGAACTTGGGGGTACATTTGAGCCACTGGTGGTGGTTGCTGGTGTTGCTGCTGTCCTCCCATGGCCACTGTTGATACCGGCATGCTGTTAGCGGCGTGTGAACTTAAGACCTATAAATACCAATATAAGTAATTCCAATCAGCATCCAGCAAACATATCGAAATAATCTACAGATAGCTAAGGAAGATACAGAGTGATGACATCTCCTTATTTATTGTCAGCACAATATGCAAGTTTTGAAAACTTGAATTTTACACATTTTAGAGCCCCTTACTGCTCCTAACATAATGAGCCTTCCCGATCCAAAAAAGATAGAAAATAACGGCAATTGAATGGGAAAAAAACTTCATTACTAAATGCAGGAAATAGTATTTGTGGCATCCCAAAAAAACTAGGTGTCCCAGCAAGTCTATGGCAAAAGAATGCATGCGATTTAAACATAGAAACATGATGAGCAGATTGACCTCTTGAGGAGATGGTAGGCCCTGTCCACGGACAGATTCCTCCGTAGTGGTTCTGAAGTATGCAATGTCGTACCCAGCCCGAGGATCATAAGCCTGCGTAATAAAAGGCACCATAATGCTAAGAAAAGAGAATACCCACAATCAAAAAGAAGCATCAGGGCACTCCCACAAGAAATTTTTGACAATTAGACAAAGGAAAACTCGATTCATCAACCCGCACTCACCGAAAAGCTGGGAAGTTCAGGCGGATCTTGCTGCTGTTGCGACTCTGAAGGGGCATTGACTCGGGAGTGATCTGTGACCAATCCAATGGCATTAAAACTGTCTAAATCCCGAGCATCTGCTTCTTCTTTGTCTGTCAGCTGATTATCAGAAGTTCCAGGTGACGTTGGAGAATTTGATCTCGAATTTCTAACACGCTCCTCAACCATGTCCACCTGTTTGAATTCAGAAGTACCGCTAGAAGATGCCGGGGCCGATTCTGACAAACTGCCATCAGCAAACTAATCAGACAACAACTAATCAAAGAGCTAATCTATCCACTTTTTTTTTTAATGAATGAAACATGATTAACTCGATTTTACAATACAAATACATTTCTCCAAGAAAGGGAAAAGTGCAGGGGCATGTCCGTCAGGAGTACCATCTACCAAAATTTCACAAACTCTAATTTTCTGATTCTAGTCATGCACATGGACAAGATAATGATTAAACCAAACAGCCCAGAAGTACAACTGCTTTTAGAAATGATGGGTGTATAACTATTGCAAGTTTCATAAATCCAAACTTGATTCTTGAATACCTCACCCAGCCAAACATTTGAAGAAAAAAGAGCCACTAAACTAAATTTGACCAACCTTGCAGCTGACTCCCCATTTAATTCTTCTCTAGCACCTCCCAGGGCAGAATTCCTAGATGTATCAAAGTCCACACCAAAGCTGCCAAAAGTCAGCTGACAGCGATCAGCATCCAGGACTCTTATATGCTGAGCAATGATTACATTCTGCGCCTCGTGAATGTTAAGACGTGCGAACTTTTCTGGCATGTTAGCTACTTGTGAATCAACTCTTTTAAAATTCTTATCAGTAGGAGCAGCAGATTTCGGAGGTGTTCCAATTATCCCTGGATTACTATTGCTTGGCCTCTGGCTGGACTTTGGTTTCCATTCCTTAATTGGCTGGGAAACTGCATAAACATCTCACATTAGTCCTCTGCTGAAGAATGGATCGAGATTCCAGCAGTTGTTTATTTGCTTTTAAACAAATAAAGATAAAATAAGGAAACAAGGAGGTGCACCCCCCCAAACAAATCATTCACATGCGATACACAGTTGACAAAATGCCGCAACATACAATAAGTTGGCAAAAGAGCCGCTGCAATTATGTTTCGCAAAATAAGCGACTTAATTATTACTATTTAAACAAGTTAGTTCATTTTAAATCAACCTCCTTGCTTCATCATAAGTTGTAAATCTCGACATGACATGATACAGCAAGAGAAACACATTTGATCCCGCGATGAAATCATAACTCTATCTGTGTAGTTCTGCATTTATAGTAAACTTCCGTAAGGGATGTATGAGGCAATACAAAGCACAACATAATGGTCTCGGCAGAAGCCCTCCCTACCTATTTTTTGGTATATCACATATAGTGTTTCCATCTTCCCCGTCTGTCCATAAATTCAAAGAAATAATCACAGGAAAACCCGTTTCGAGAGGATGAATCAGGTGCAGGGGTTAGTTTCATATTCACATAGGTGGTATGGAATGAGTTTAAATAAATTCTGTAAGGGAACTATGAGTGACAATTTTTGAGTATGACACAACATGACAACCTGACCAAAGAATGCGACTTGATCCTGACAAGAAATAGCAAATTCCAATAGTTTTGGTATAAAATTTGTGTCAATCAAATCAGCATAAATCAACTTTCAAGGTCAACCTAAGTAATCCATTTGAGTAAAGCTCATATAGGATCTTCAACAGATAGTCATTACTGGATAAGTGAATTAAGCAATCACACTTGCACTTCATATACATTAATTGGGTCTATTCCAATCACATACCCAAAATTTATACATGATAGAATTCTCCCCACGAAAACAAGCACGTGGCCCGCTAGTAAATAACACGCATCACTGAGATTAAAACATCGCTGATGACTGGCCATTCACTGATTTACTTAAAAGATGACAAGACAATCATCCAAAGAAAAGGCTCCCAAAAATTACAGCAAAAGAGACCATATACCTTTCTGATGGCCTACAGCTTGATGTGGCTTGCCACTGAACTGATTGCTTATAGATGATCGGATGCTTGATGTTGAGGCTGAAGCAGACTGACTCACAGCAGTCTGACCAAGTTGGTCAGTCTTCGAGACAGCAGTCAAAGGCTGAAAGGATTCTGAAGGACTATAGTTCCTTCTCAATGGAGAATTAGAGAAAGAAACACCTGGTTCTGATAAATGCTTGACAGAACCCTCAGAAGACTGTCGCCGCACACCTACAACCCCAACTTCACGCTTAATAGCCCCAACCACAGAAGATGACCTGGAATCAGGAGAGGGAACATGAACGGGGTCTGTTGAAGATGAATAAAGCCCCACCACAGAATTGCTTGACGCTAAACTTGTAGAATGAGACTGGGATTTGGTTGGTTTCGCGGCTTGTACCAGCGAAACTGCGCTCGAATCAGTAACCCTTTCTTGCTCTAATGTTTCCTTCCCCGAAGTGCCACTTGAATTGGCTGGCAAGGCTCGTCGATCTATCGAGCCAGGAACTTTAAAAGCTCGAGAATGACTCTGCCCACCCAAAGGCTTTAGAATAGATGAACTTCCCTTCAATCTGTGCAAAAGGCAACCAAAGAACATTGATATTTCTATGTTCAGTACAAAATTGTCCAAAGAATTAACATAGGAAAATAATCTTTTAATAGAGGACATTAAGTCATCGGCCAGGAAGATAAGGGATTTGTTCACGATATCATATGCTATTGAGAATTAGATACGCAAAGCAACACAATGAGTAGACTAACAGAATGATTTAGTCAGCCTACCCTCTATCAGAAGTTGATGATATTGGGTCTGTGGAGGGTTGTGGATGTTCCTCCTGGGAGGCAGCCCTCATTTCACCATTTGCACTGTGATTAACTCTGTTGTCCCGCACGACACGAAACTCTTTGCTTCTTGCTGCATCAAGTGAATTTGTCCATCAGCCAAACGGATTAAAGGAAACAGACATTTGAATATGCCTCGTGACTTGATGTCTAGAACTAAATAACCAAATCCATGTGTCAATAGTCCCCGTCATATTTCATATTAAAAGGAGAACAGCCTCCATATTGTGATGGCTGGTCAAAGAGAATGTATTCAAACAATGAAAGCACCAACTATAATGAAGACAAAAAGTTTTCACATACTTCCGTTACCAGGTAAAGACTTCCTTGCCTGTCCAGAATTACTGGGCAAAGCGTTCCGGGTATAGCCTTTTCGAATGCCATGATCAACTGGTGCAGAGAACTTCCTACCCTGTCCGACATTTTCGAAATGTTTTCTTTGATCGGTAGAACTTGTCTGTGCTGTACTCTGAGACCAAATAAATAACTTATCAACGCAAAGTCCAAGAGCACCAAAACTCACTAACAAGCAAAAGGAGGAAAAGGGAAAGTAAAAAAAAACTATCTGGTTGTCAAAGGTCACCAAAGAAAGTGATGACCTCAAAATGTTTTATTTACAAAAATATGTTTCTCTGGCATCATGAAAAACCGAGACAAGTATGGACACTACGGAGGCATCTGTATGCTCTCAAGGCTCCAACAATGCCATCCATTAAGTCGGCCATCCCACTGAAATGCAGAATTACAAAATGCTTATGCGACATGATTCCCACCAAAGTTCATTTCCATAAATATCAGGGAAAAGCTAAAATGTACAGGCCACACACCATTTTCTTGAAAATTGGACAAACTGCATAGTTAGCATCGAGCATGTCCCCATTAGGAATAAAGTCCAAGATATATTACCAAAAGTACACACATGAGACAGACAAGAAATATCTGTCCAGTCAATTTAAGTAACTGGACAGGATACAATTTTTTGTTCAAGTCTTCCCAACTTTTATCAAAACAATCCCAAGAAGAGGCACGATAGATATAATGTTCCCTCCACATATAGTTCCTCCAGCCACATTTTCTCAGCTGTTATATGTTTGGCGATTAACCTAAAATATGACTCTGGAAAACTGCCCTTGAAGGGAGATAATCTGCTAACCAGAGTAGCCATAAAAAGGAAAGGCTATATGACCATTACCTCCTTCTTCCTATCCCTTCTTCTCTTCACCTCATGAAATGGATCTGCATAAAAAAAACAAGATCCCTAGCATCAGCATTGCACGATTGTTGCAGTCTAAAGAATATGTCGAGAAAAGCTAAAAAAATCAAGAAATCAAAACTGGGAGGTTCAAACATTAAAAGAAAAATGACCATACCACATCAAAAGGGGTAAAGCAATCAAAAGATAACCAAATCAGTTGAAATATGCAACTCGCACCCCATTTCATAGATCAACAGTTTTTAAATTACACAGATATGTCTATAAGAACTCAATGCCAGTTAAAAGATATGCTACTGGCATCCAATTATCTGATCAACAGTTTCTAACTCATCGTAAGCATATCTATACTTATTCAGTGCCATGAAGCAACAATCAGTGGCTATCTGAGCAACACTAGAGTGGCGCTTTGAACATGCTGTTGGAACCCAGAGGATAAGAAATGAAACAAACCCACGAACACGCAAAACACTCATGTCCTATCACTCATGACAGATATCCCTAAGCTATTCCATCGTTACCTCATTCCAGAATGTTTTCTAAGATAGAAAGCATCCCCCCCCCACCTCATCCATTAGATATGCAGTTGTTAACATCCACAAACATGGTTTTAAATTTCAATGACCCTTTTCAAACCTTCTTTCAAAGGAAAGGAACTGCGTCTGCATAGTCCAAGCATCCCGTCTGCAGAATTTTGTGCACATTAAAGGATGAGTGGAATGCTTATTTGTTGTACTAAGGGGATTTCCATTGCTTAGTTTGCTAGATTCCCTCAATAGCCTCTACTGTGCTTTGAATATATCTGTGCGGTATAATTAATCAATACCAAAACAGAATAACACGATCCCCAAGTCTCCAGCTCACGGCATTACCTCGAACCAGTTTCAAATAAAGTTGGCAATCACAAGCACCTCATCTCGCGCATCTAAAGGCAAAGCAATCACTTCACCAGAAGGTTAAAAAAAAAGAACAGCATCGTTGACGAGTGAATACCAAGAGGAAGTAAAATGGCCAGGATACCAATTCAGAGATTAACAAGGTAAATCTTACGAGCTAAGACTCGTGATCAAAACCACATTTAAGCACTCTCTGCCCACCTCTTAGATTGACTGCTACCAGTACCCAAAAAAGAAAAACAAAATCAAAGTCAATGCTCCACACCTCAAGTCAAACTCACAGTCAAGAACTCAAACTCCTGCCGCACCAAATCATCGAAACAAGACTCGAGCACGCTACGAAACCTAAAAGGACAGGGGCAATGCGGCGGAGGAAGGGGCGCAAAGCCGGGACGGACCTTGAGTGAGCAATTTCTGGGCGGTCTCGTTAGGATCCATGTTGCTCTCCTTGAGGGCGGCGTAGATGTCGGCATCGGAGTGGTTCTTGACGATCTCCTTGATCGTCCGGATGGTGCTGAGGACGCGAGCCGAGAGTACCTGAGTGCCGCCGCCGCCGCCGCCGCCGCCTTCGACCTTGGAAGCAGTGACCATCTCAAGCGCTCGGCCGATGTCGGGAATCAAGAACGGACGACGCGGAGGGGAGGGGAGGGGGACGGAACGGGCGGGGGCTCGATGGCGGAGGACGGTGGAGGAGGGGAGGGGGGGGAGGGGAGACGGCAAAAACCCTAGGAGAGAGAGGTGGAGAGAGGAGCGAGAGGTCGCATTGAAAATGGGTGTGGGGGAGGTGGGGAGGGGCTTTGAGCGAACGGCTTTTTGGAGGAGAGAAGAGCTTTGCGAGCGAGGGCGAGGGTTTTTGAATAGGGTTTTTATTCTAGAGAGAGAGAGAGAGAGAGAGAGGGTGGGTGTGGGTAGACTGTAGAGAGATTTTGGATGCTGATGACCGTCGATCGATGAAAATGAGGGGCGTTCTTGGGAATTTGCCCTCGGAATTCATGTGAAATCTATTTAGTCGTAATAATGGAAATTACATTTGCATGGTTTTTTGGGGCACGTCAAAGAGGAATATGTTTGCCTGGATTCTTAGAAGAGTAAATGTTAAATTATAAGGTTAGAAGGAACAATTATTTTCTAAAGCTGGAAAGGAGATTCTTCTAAAAACAGCGGTGTACAAGCCCTTCCCAATTATGCTGTGTCAATCTTCAAAATACCCATATCTGTTTGCAAAGCTATTGAGAGAAGGATTGCAAACTTTTGGTAGAAATCTACTGTTTCCAAAACAGGACTTTATTGAAAAAAATGGGACATCCTAAAGCTAAGGAAGGACAAAGAGGGAATGAGGTTTAGAGATCTTATTTCAGTTAATAAGGCCATGCTCAGTAAACAAGCATGGGGACTCTCGCAGAACCTTGATTCCATCCGAGGCAAGCTATTCCAAGGTATTCACTTTCATTGGGGAGATTTTTGGCAAGCCAAGAGAGGTTCCAGACTTTCTTGCGGGCGGCAAAGTTTGTTATTAGGAAGGGATTCTATTGACAATTTTCTCATGTGGTCGATTGGGAATGGAAATTCAGTAAAAATAGATTTTAGCTAAGGAAGGAAAGTGGAATACTAAAAAATAGAGAACCTTTTTTATGATCAGTTAGTGCAACAAATTCAGACAATTGTAATTAGACCTTCTTGCGCTCAAGATAAATTAGTATGGTTAGGTACTAAATCAGGCAGCTATACTATTAAAAATGGCTACAACATGATCAAAAGAGAGATTGTACGAAAGCGCAACACCGAACAAACTTCCTCTTCATACCAAATTCCCAAAACACTTTGGAGAGCTATTTGGACGTGCAAAGTTTGCTTAAGGTAGAAGTCTTTCTATGGTCGCTTTGTACTAATGCAATCCCTTCAAAAGAGAATCTATGGAAAAGGGATATTATATTTGACCGTTATGCCCCCCTATGACAATGAGAGAAGGAGACAGATCGAGCACATCTTTTGCTCTATCCTTGGACTCAATTCGTTTGGGCTAATCCTAACGTGAATATTCAAATCAACTACCAGGAGATCACGGGAATGAATGTATGATTAATCAACATTTGCATGAGTTGACATATATGCTTTTTCATGGGGATAATTGTCCAACAAAGTCGTAAACCTATTACACGACTACTAATTTCGTCTCAAACTTTTCATCGATACCAATTTAGTCAGGAATATTTTTACGTCTTGTCAATTTAATCCTTAACTTTTCAATCGTGCAAATTTCATCATCTCGTCATATTATTATCGATGAATTGTTTCCCAATATTTCGAAAGACTACATCAATGTTTTTCCAATCAACAGGACATCCATTGAAGATTTTCCTGTCCATTCACAACAAATTGGACGGCGCTGAGAGGCCTAGTTCGTGACTAGCCAATTTCATGACGAGCTCTTTGGTGCCTCTTCTCAAGTTTACGAAAACTGCAAGCCATCCTCGTCGTTTGCCAAACTCCAGCACAATCGAATGAGCGCGTTTAAGTTTCACCCGAAGTCGACGCGATTCAATATGGGATTTGAACCGTGCATACCATTTGACTAAAAAAGTCGATGCACGAAACAGATTACGTCTTTAAATAATGATAAATCGAAACACAACTATAAAGATGACTCGACACCCATCGAACCAAGCAATCAATGCTAGACCGCACGGTGCCAGAAGATACTCAATCCTCGATTTTACCTCTTTAGGCAAAATAATTTTACAACTGCCATTCCACTTGGAAAGACGCAAAATTACGCGAGGAAAATGAGGCAAGTCGTGAAATGGCAAAATGATATAAATAATTTTTGAATTTTGAACTGCAATGCCATCTATGAAGTTTTAATTTGTATAGTATGATACTTGAATTTTAGTCTAATATGCAGTGTCATTCATGAACTTTTAATTTATTCTAATGTGATCCCTAAAATTTTAGTACATGTTCAATGTTGTCATTTCATTAATTCAAGTTCATGAATAATACTGAACATTTTCATATAGTTTAGGGATTTTATCGAACAAATTAAAAGTTCAAGGACAACGTTGCGCATTGGGCTAACGTGTAGGGACCATATTGAATAAATTAAAAGTTTAGAAATGATATTGTATATTAGGTCAATATTCATGGACCATTTGTTTAATGATCCCTGTGGAATTTTGCGAAAATAGCTAAGACTTTCTTATTTTTATCGCCAGCCCAACATGCATATTGAATATTATCTTTCATCCGCATGGACAAAAGCAGCATCCAATAAAGTAAATCGAAGAAAGGGTGGCACAAACGACGGGCAAAGAACTGTCGTTTTTAATTAAAGAAAAATGAAGGTTTTGTTATTTTTTATATTTATTTTTTCGATTTTAGTGGTCAGACAGGGAAAAATCAATTTTTACTTCCACGATGGGTACATGCTATGCCAAACCTCTGTACTTTTTATGAGAGTTGATTCGGGAATTTGGCGACTGTCCTGATATTTCATTTCGCGCAAAATGCCTTCTTGTCATAATTTTTTCCTCGTGCTTTTAGCTTTACAAATCGATGGTGGTGGTGTAAACATAATTCCATAAATTAGAAATAAATTCAAATGATAAACCGAAGTTAACTCTCGCATAATCGGGCAAGGTGTTCCCCCTTTTTAGTACATTTCGAATGACAAAGACGAAAGAAATCAACCGATAGCGAAGCTTTGCGGGAGGTGCATGCGACTGACGAGTTTTTTTAGTAAAAGTAATTAGGCACGAGCTAACACTAGACTAGAAAGAAAATATGTAGTTTGCAAATGAGAAGAAACGATAAAATCACGATTAAGCTTGATGAACCGTGTGGTTGAAAAATGAAAATGGAATTTCATGAAACTTTGTTTATGAAATTAATTAAATGGATAAGGATATTCTAGGTAACATTTTAGTTACCAAAAGTAGTCTCACATCGGTTTCTAAATTCTATTTGATTTTCTTAGAACTTGACCAGATCAAGAATATTTATTAGATACTCACCCATCAATTTCTACAATGATCTATGTTGATTTTCTTTCACGAGAGGTCTTGAGCTCAAAACTCATAGGTACCGATATTCATGTGAGATGTGCGTTGCTCCGAGGACTAGTCGGGCTTCACCGCTGGTTTGAGTGCAAGTTTGCCGATAGCGTGGACACCTCGGTCATAAAAGGAAAAAGTATATTCGTTAAACTCTTCCGACTATATCTCTTTCTTTTCATATACATCAAAGGAGTTATCGTCTACTTCACCATATCTCCTTGCCAATTTTTCTTTCGTCTACTTAACCATGTCCTTTATTTTCTCTCAACTTAAAAGCGAAAAACAAAATAATAATAAAAATTTAAATTACACGAAAATCTTAAATCAATTTGCTAGACTTTCAACCGTATACTCTTTATGGGCATATTTCTTCACATCGGTTTAATGCGATTAAGATTTCAGCCGTCGAGTATCCTTAACAAGACTCGAACTCAAAACTGCAAGGAGAGAAAATACACTATCTTTTCCGTTAAAGACAACCCTCGCTCCTTTTCAAATTCCGGGACGCGCAAGATAATTTCGATTCGCGGAATTGAAAAAGGACGGGAAAAAAAAAGAAAAAAGAAAGAGCGATTCGCGTCGAGAAAATAATAAAAAGCCATAGCGGTTCATATAATAGCGAAAAAAAATATATGTAAGATTCTACGCCGTCTCGCGGTCTCTCTCTCTCTCTCTCTCTCTCGTCTCGCGCAACTGCAGATCATTTCGTTGCCAATTCACCACCACCCTCCCCCCGGCTCTCTCTCTCTCTCTCTCTCTCTCTCGATCTCGATCGATCGATCGGCTTCCCCTCCGTCTTCAACCTCGAGCTCGCGCTCGATCTCGATCTCTTTCCCCCAATCCGCCGTTCCGTCGTCGCCTTCCCCTCGCCTGCTTCGAGGAAGCCCTAACCCTCGATTTCCTGCGCGGCCTCCGGGAAAGGTCCCCCCCTCTCCCGCCTCGTTCCCGGCCCCGTTCTCCGTCGGCAATCGGGCGCCGGTCGAGGCCTGTTCAGGTACGGATTTTGCGGTCCCGAGGGCTCTTTTTCTTTGGGGCGAAGTACTGGTTTTCGCTCTTCGCTTCGGGGCGAGTCAGTGGCTGTTTTGGTTGTTCCGCGACGTTTTCGATGCTCGGGTGCTGGGGTGGTTAGGGTTTTGTCGCTCGCTCGGAGGGAGGGTGAGGGTGCGATTCTGATCGGTGTCCGCCATCGCGAGTTGACGGTTTAGTTGCTCTTTTCGCTCGGTTGTTCACGTGGATAGGTGCGCGTTGGTGCATTCGCTTTTGTTCTGCATTTCGTGCGGGATTGAAACGAAATGAATCTGTGGCTGCTTCTGATGCGTTAGCTATTCTCTTCTCTAGGATTTCGCATGCGCTCGAGCTCGCTCTCTCTCTCTCTCTCTCTCTCTTCACGCTCGAAACGGTTTGTGATCGATAGAGAGGAAGTACGAGTTATTGTTCATGCAGTTAGCTTAAAGTGATCTCTACAGCTGATAGAGTGGGCTACCGCCTAATACATCGCGCCTTCTTTCTTTCTGCAGCGTGATTTTGTCCTCCCGACTCTGCAAGCGTGCATTGATCGTTTTTGTTTGCTACTCCAACGCAGGCAGTAATTGCAGATGGTAATCCAATAGTTCCCATCATTGGAGGTTTTTTTATTTCTGAACGTCTGTTTCCACCTGCGGTGTCCGCTGAGGCTTCTGCCTCCTGTGGTTGTCCTTTGGGTCTTGTGGGATGGTTTTATATTGCCGCTACCATTGTTGCTAACGATATCAGTGATTGGCGAGATATTTCACAAGTCAAAGGTTAGTCATCGTTATCATAAAGCCATTATCTATATTAGTTTTGTTACCGAGTCAATACCTGCAGATGCACTTGTCAATGAACAAATAGAGCTTTGACTAATATTGACTGTTCTTTAAAAGTGGAAAATTCCTAAATCAGCAGTGGTACTCTCAGAGTAAGTTCTGGTTATGTTTGAAGATCAACGTTCTAAATATCATTGCTATTGTTAGGAAACTTGTGATTGGACAGTGGCGAAGTTCATTGTTTATCTCTTAAACTATTGGATTGGTCATTGCCCGTGTAAGAATTTCTCCAAGTAGTTTATCCGTGATCTTCTTTTGGGTTTTAGAAAAATTCACACTGAGGTAGTTGTAGGGGTTACTGGCCTATCTGCAAAGAGAGATCATTTACAAAAAGGAATCCACAGTCAATAAAACTATTTACATCCCAGAATAAATCAGTACTATACGAATAGAATAGGGGGATTCCCAGCTCATACAAAACCTGTTGAAGAAATTATCTAGATACCCATTTGTAAGCTTTCTCCAAGTTGACCTTGATAGCCATCAGTTTCTTGCCTTTAGTGGATTGCCTTAAGATCGATATTAACTTTAAGTGCCTCCATAAGACCTTTCTTATAAAAGCTTTCTATTTCTATTGTTTTCTAACCAACAGAAAACCAGAACGTGAAATTAGGATATTCATTGTAGACTATTGTGAGGGACTATTCTTGACTTAGTTTAGCTTTAGCCCTAGAGAGGAATAAGAATTTCAAAAAGTCATCTTCCGTGGAGAATGTAGAAGAACATGCATCATAGTTTCTTCTTTTCATTGAAAGGAAGCAGTCATTTTAGTTCATGCTCTCACCCTTGATAGGAGCAATGGTGATGCATGATCTAGAGTGGGCTTTCGGCATATCGGTTTTGTCTCTTTACTTGACTCATTTGGTGCGTGTTTTAAGAGGATTGCAACCTGGGAAAGTTGAGGCTGCCAAATGGAGCTTCTATTTACTGTAATTTATAGTATCTTTCAAATTTTTTGTTAGGTCCTCATCAAAAGGCTCTGAAGAATATTTGATTACAGTAAACTTTAGCAATGGACAACTGACATAATTGGTGCCTGAGGCTCTTCCACACAGAGTCTCGAGATTATTCTCTGTGAAGTTCATCTGAAAATGGAGCCATTATCTGATAGACCTCTCCTACTAATTTCTGAAGAAGAAACATTATCTCATATGTATTCTACCAAATTGGTATATGTTTTTGACAGTTGACAAATTTTTTGGCATATTAGCCACCTGAATAAGAGGTATGCTTACGAGTCTGTTTCTTTGTCCTTGACCTTGCAGTCATGGGAAGTAAGAACATGTTACCTTTTCTGGGAGATTTTTCTGTTGCTTTTTTATTTTGTGGGTTCTGGTTTTGGTTGTTCCTAAAAGATCTGAAAGGTACTATCCTGCTTATGATATTGTGATACCTTGTCCCCCATTTTGGAATGTGCATTTCACAAGGCTCGGGCTTTTACAAACCTGCTACATGTCATATGGTTGAGATAGCTTCTGTTTTTCTGATACAAAGTTGTTTTCTGCATCTTGAGCCCACAAGTACAAGAACAGTTCTCTGTATTGTTGCAATGCTTGTGGCGATTCTGCATTGAAGACTTGCAATCATATTGCAATTCGTGTATTTCTTTTTGTTGATTGATTAGTGTGGAGGCTAAACATTTTCTTTAACTGCATTTGATTCCCTACCTATGATTAACTGCTTTCTTTCTAAGTTAATAGTGTTTCTTTGGTCACCTTGCATGTGCGCCATGTTCTTACTACATTTTTTTAGAGGGCATGTTATGCATGTTTAGCCGAACTTCATACTTCTTTATCTTTTTTTTTTCCTTCTTTTGTTTAGTGGGTTCTGCCAAAATATCTATTGATTGCTTTTGGATGGTATTACTACCTTCTACCATCTTCTAGACTCGGCCGCCAAGGATGAACTTCCAGCAACTTGCACATCCCAAGTCTTCTGCTAATGGAATTGGCCGTCGTAAAGGTGAAAGAGAAGGAGGAATGAGGCTGGACAATAGGCTGCATTCTGGAAAATCTGGCATCAGCAAAACTGGCAGCACAGGTATGATATTCCGAAATATGTGTGGATTATTTACATATGGGCTTTCTCTAATGGCGATCGTCATAGGTTCCATGGCCGACAGCAAAGCTGGAGGCAATTTAAGCCCATCATGTGATAGATTAGTGTACTTCTCAACACGCCTAATAGGTCATCATGTCGAAGTCCAGGTGAAAAATGGATCCATATTTTCTGGAATCTATTATGCCGCAAATGTCGATAAAGATAAGGGTAAGTTTTTCTTATTGCTAATGTGGTTAAAGTGAATGATCTATTCTTGTGATTATAAACATTTAATCCATTGTTCCCAGGGATAATCTTGAAAATGGCTCGCATGATAAAAGATGGGTCTGTTCAGTTGCATAGGGCTAACAGTGAGTTCCTTAGCAAGGCTTTTACAAAGACTTTGGTAATACCTGCCAAAGAACTTGTCCAAGTCATTGCGAAGGTAATTATCAACTCCCTTTTTGCTGTAGTCTCCTTTTAAATATGCAGCTTGATGAATTGAAATAGTTAAGCAAGTCACGCATAGCTATGTGTATGCTAGGGAATAAATTCTGTCTCAATTGGTGTAGTAGTGAAGGCGATGATTTACTTCTGAATCTAATTTTAGCATCTTCATGGGCGATGCCAGGACTTCTCTGTAGCTGGGGATGGACTGTCAAATGAGGTTCAATCTGAGAAACAGCAGGAGATCTTGATCGACTCCTATATATCACAAGCGCGTCATGGTGATTCGGAGAGAGAATTAAAACCTTGGATCCCTGAAGAAGATGATCCCCAGTGTCCTGAACTGGAGAATGTCTTCGATGCCCCATGGGATAGGTTGTGACAGTTATTTTTCACCTCTTTGGAGAATGTTGCATTTTGTATTCCTGTTATCAACCTTTGCATGCTAATTGTTAGTTAGGATAGAAAATTAACTGTTCCTTAACTCCACATTGGCTAGGAGTGTCATAAGATGATCGTGGGAGGAAAACCAGAACTCAAAACACTTTATAGGCTTTTGTAATGTATTTCTTTATTTAGTGGAAGGTTCTCTTGGTGTTATCACCAAAAGGGCTAGCTTTTGGATCCATGCATGCATTCCCTAATTTATTTAGAATTTTGAAGCATAATTGCATGATGAATCACCTTTTATGTTCACTTTGACATGCTTAAGTGTTGCCTAATATATCATTTTCGTTCACAACTTTACATGTGTAAGGAACTTTTATGCTTTATTTGGGCATAAGAGTTGAAATGGTTCTGGGGTTAGAACATTGTGTAGGTGCTGGAAAAGTTGGCTATCCTGAAGCTAGTGGGCAGCAGCTCCATTAGAGTTCCTGTGTTCCACAAATTGCAGTGTCTTTTGACTCAAGCCTAACCCCTCTTTTTGCTTGTGAATTCTCGATTTTGGATTAGAAGGGCAGGGACTAGGGCTTGTTATGTTGGAAAACACTGTCCTGTTTTCTTTCTGCTGGCTGACATGTGATTTCATAAAACTAGTTTGAATTCAATGGCAAGCTTTCTTGGACTCTTTTGTGTTGAATAGCAGTTGTCAATTTCTCATCTGTTAGGTGTTTTGGGTGTGTTACCATGGTGTGTATCTACTTTTTTATCAAGTCTTGGAGGTTCTGAATGTAGATTCCAAGAGATTTTGTAAATATACTGACTAGGCCAATCGCTTTTTGTCATTTTTAAGGGGGTGGAATCAGTTTGAGGTGAATGAAACTTTATTTGGAGTGAAAAGCACCTTTAGTGAGGATCTTTACACGACTAAACTCGAGAGAGGCCCTCAGATGCGAGAGTTGGAGAGAGAGGCTTCAAGAATTGCGAGGGAAATAGAAGGCGAGGATACTCAAGATCTTCATCTGGCAGAGGTGAGCATCTTTTTTCATTGTTTTCTGCCTTTTAGTCTGTAAGTTTCTCATATATTTTCCTGGAGTTAGTGTTTTACTTGTTTTCTGATCGGCAGGAAAGAGGAGTTCGTTTCCCCGAAAGTTTTGATGTTGATGAGGAGACGAGATTCTCTTCAGTCTATAGAGGTGGGGTGGCTGATGATAGTGGATATGGAGAGGAGGAGGAGATTCGTTTGGATTCATGGAATACTGAAACATTTGGCAGTGACCCTACTTCTGTCATGATTGGTTCACTTGATGGGACAGACACTGATGCTACTCAAGTATCAGCAAGATCTTCATCCACGGTACCTTTGCCACATTTTATTGTTTCTATGTTGCATGATATGCCATATGCGGATGACCTTATTCTTTTATTGCCTTCAGGGGTTCCTTCTAATATAGTGCATATAAATCCTTCTCGTGTGGCTTTTTCGCATAAGAAAGACAATGTACCCGGTTGGGGAATCTGTAGACTGGCAGTACTATCCTGCTTCATATGCCCTGTGTTTGATCTTTCTTAAATTTTTTTTAATTCAGCATTGCTATTCTGGTTCACTTGTGTCCTAGCTCATCCAGTAGGGTTTTTCATTGGTAAATACCACGTGCAATGACAAATTCTGGGATGACTGAAGCCATATTTACATCCTCAACCAATTCAGTTTTCTAAATCCATTTCAATCATTCTCCATGACAGACGGGCATATTTGTGGTTTGCATTCCTGTATGGCATTGTTATGCTGGTTTCTACTGGTAGCCCTATCGTTTGATGTGGTTGAGTTATTCTCTACTCATTCAATATCTCTGAACTAATAGCACTTCTGTTACAGCTTAAGATTTTATGGTGTCTTTCTTTTCTTTTTCCTGTCATAATCACGTTTTTCTATGACATTGCAGGATGGGCCTGAAACTTCTCAATCTAGTGTTGGTGCTGATTTGTCTCAGACCGGTGCTGATCTTGCTGTTCGGTTGCCATCTGAATTCACCTGCAAAAGTGTTCTTGCATCGGATGATGATAACAGGTCCTTATCATGCAGATTACTTCTATTGGGAATAAAGGAATTTAAATGTCATTGTTATTATTTCTTAGGAATGAACTGCACAAGCAGTCATGTCTTTTTTTATTACTTATGTAGGGTACAGGAGAGATCATTGAGTGAACAAAGAGGACATACTGAGTTAGATGACGCTGGGAAGCTGCCAGTAAGTGAAACATTTAGCTCTATGCATCCTCATTGGAATTTGAATGTGGTCCCTGTCATTGCCTTTAACAAGTTCTCGGTGATGTTAACATTTCTACTTCTCTAATTGTGCAAATGCAGCCTGCAAAGGACACCGGGATGTCAAAAGCTGAGGGTGAGTAAAGTTCTTACGTCGTATATCTGAAAAGGGAAAAAACAATAAATGGAGTTCTTGAATGAGTTTTTTTTTATTTCAAGCAAGATAATAAAGGCAATTGCTCGGTGGATGGTGACTGCTGCAACTATCTTTCCTATCTTCCTATTTACTTTGACAATTATTGATATGATAATATAAAACAGGATGAAATAAGAATTTATGTTCTAGTAAGGTCATCCATTTTTATTTTGTCGTTTAATTGTTATTGATGGAACTATGTTATATTATTTTCTTTTGCTCAGATTCCATCTCATTGTCGAAAGGAAAGAGTGGTTCTTCTCATAAGGGTGTATTGTGCAAGGCTGCAGCTCCTGCTTCTTCTACTGTTGCCTTGAAGGATCATAATAAGATAAATTCTAGTGGTGATCTATTGGAGACACCTACTTTGGCAAAAAATGGGGAAACGCAGTCCTTGGATTCTCATGGACGGCCTGGTAGCTCTACATCATCTACTTCTGATCGTCTCGGTGTTGCATCAGCTTCTGCTGGTGCTGGGTTGACGCCTAGTTCATCAGTAGGATCCTTATCCTCTGAAAAATCCAACTTGAACCCCCATGCTAAGGTTGGAAAACTTCCATTTGCTTTTAGTTTTCCTTGCTGCTTTTTGTGGAGATGGTTTCATACTTTGCTGATGAGATACAAGGGTTTTCTGAATTTTATCATGTTTTCATTGGCAGGAATTCAAGCTGAATCCCAATGCAAAGAGTTTTGTCCCTTCTCAGACACCTGTTAGGCCTCTGTCCCCAGTTGCAGATGCCTCCTTCTACTATCCAGCTAATGTGCCTGGGGTGCCCCAAATGCACAGCATGCCTGTAGGAGTTGGAGTAAGTTTTGTTTTTTTACCTCTATATATTATGTGCTTTATGTTCCATGCACAAGTTGGAATTATACTTACTAGTTACATCAGTCTATTTAGTTGTTCTCTCTTTCCTTGTTGATGTTATTGATCTTTGCCTGATTGCTGGCTTGCTTTAATAATTTGCAGATGGGGCCTTTTGTGGGACATCAGCCCGTAATTTTTAATGCACAAGTTCCTCCTGTGCAATCACCACAAGCATATTTACACCCAAATGGACCTCATGTACGGGTCATTCTTACTTTCCTCAAGTTTTTATTGGAGGCTATACATTTGTTATATTCCTGAATTAATAGTATGCATTTTCACTGTTACTCAATTGCAGTATGGACAGCATATGCTTGTTGCCCATCCAAGACAGTTGCCTTACATGCCAGGCTATCCACCGGTAAGATGCATTGCAATTTGTCCGAGTTTTACTAAGTAGAGGATAAAGATAGTAAAATGATTTGATTAAGTTCCACCTGTCTTGGATATAAGTAATAGCTAAGGCTCCGTTTGTTTTACGGAAAATGAATGATTTGGAAATTATTTTCCCAAAAATGGTCGATGGTATAGTTTGAAATATTTAGTCAATGGAAAATATTTTTATTATCATCAATAATTAATGTCTAAACATTTTCGTAAACGATAAAAACAGTTTTCATTAATTCATTTTTGCAAGAGATACAAGTGATTGTCTTTAAAAAAATATTTTCCAAATTTTTTCATTTTCCAAGAAACAAACAGAGCCTAAGTTGTGATTGTTTATTCATTTTTTCTAAAATAACCCACAGACAAAGTACCAAGTACAATGAGATTGCAAACAATAGTGCACTCATGCCCCACCTGCATCTTGTTTGATTGTCAGTGCAAGTTGAAAATCTCCTTAATGACATTATGTTATTGTGTTAGACAATCCCTAGAGAATTGTCTTAAGGCTTTAAAGATATAGGGAATGATATGTGCTTTCCGCTGTGCTTGTTAAGAGCATATGATATGAGTTGTTGACACTTTTTCTCCCCTCTCTCAGGACATGCCATATAAAGGACGAGATTTTTAGCTAGTCCCATTGAAGGTTCGCGTTCTTGGAGGTTTCTACTGACAAATAATTCGGGCGACTTAGATTCTTGGGAGTTCTGCTCACATGAATAAACCTTCTTCATAGATCTGCTTGGAAAAGAAAGAAAGTTCTTGTTTTTTTAAGAGCTTGGCCGTCAGTGGGGTCCCCCTAATTGTAACCTTATTTCCATGGCTGACCATTGTATGTTCCTATCATACCATCAGATAGCGACGCGTTTCAATTGATGGGGACTTCGGTGTTCACTTGACATACTTGTTGAACCTTTTCAGACGTGACGGTTTTCGAAAATTTATTGTAGGTGTTAAAGGAGTGTTTCTCTCACATTATTTGCTCTGAAACTCTTCTATAAAGATCAATTGCAACCACAACCATGTAGAAGTTGAGGCGCAGGTAGGAACAATTGTGAGTTGGTCCCTTTCATTAACTTGTTTCATGAACTCTATTTCCCAAGTGATAAACGAATTTTGTTCGAGTTGTTAATGTCCCATGAAATAAAACATATCCTTAATAAAGCCCTTGATCTACGGAGAAAATATTCAGCGGAGATCGTCGTTTACTTTCCACACTTCTTGATCCGGTTGTGGCAGGACCAACTACCAGAAATGTCTGATCTTTTGTTTGTCTTTGCCATTATTTGTTTTATTGGCAGTACTTCATTAGTTTCTTGAACCGGAGAAAGCAACAGGTGATGGAAACATCAGAGCTACTTGTGGAATTTGGTTAAGGCAATGAAGTTTGATGTGATCTGGTTACAGGCGGTGAGCTAGCACCGTATATAGGTTTAGGGAAAATTGCAATCGGCATTTCTCACTTCTCATATTATATGTCATCTTGAATTTCTTAAATCGACAATTTACGTCTTACCAATTTGAAAAGATTATTTTTCCTCATTCAAATCCAAAATCTACATTAAAATCCTTTCTCCTATCATCTGCCTTTCCTCACACAGCACGAAGTCAGCTGCCCCGACAGCACCGAGCTATCTGATGCCAACCCCATGTCCACAGCTCGACCCCGGTCGCTGCGCCGACACCCTCACCCTGTCCCCATCCCACCCCCGTGTCCCCATCCCAGCTTGTGCAAGCTCGCTCTCTGCCATTGCCAGCATCTGCAAGAGAGCTTATGAGCCACGCTAGCTCTGTAACAGAAGCTTGCGGAGTGGCCATGGCCACCGGATTGAGGTCGCCTTGTACTGACTCAATGACCATTGCCGGCCTTAGATTTGAGGTTGGCGATCATCGCAACGGCCTCTGGAAGAGTGATGGCGGCACACGCAGTGGAGATGAGGTGTTGGGTGACGGAAGAGAAACAGTAGGGATATTTTGGGTGGGGGTAATTTGGGAAAAAAGTGGCAATTTGGTATGTAATGGGTGGGTAGAAGATGCAATTTGAAATCCAATAGAAAAGACCAAGATGGTGATAGTAGATTTTGAAAGCTCGAGGATGGCGTGGGACGTGAGGATGCCAAATTGCTACTTATATCCAGGTGGCCCTAAAAAAAATGTAATTCGACCATAAATTAAGTGTCGTTTTCACATAGAATAACGTAGATCATTCATTGGCATGCAATCTTATCCTAGCTGTAATCGATACGAGGTCACATCATCAGCCGGCACTATTCCTCGTACAAGCTGAGCAGCATTGCTTAGTTGAAAAAAAATTGAATATCGTATTGCACAAGAAGAGTCCCGATCGTGACAACGGCTCCGTTTGGTTCAACTTTGGAGAAATGCATTTGGGGGAATGCAAATACCTTTGAGCTAAATGGATTTTTAAAAATGCAAGTGATGTTTGGTAAGTATTTTTTAAAATCAACTTGGGCTAAAGTACTTTTGTATTTTTTTTTTTAAAAAAGGGCTCCGGTGGAGCTGGGGTCGCCGGCCAGATCTGGTCGCCGGCCAACCGTCGACGGCGACCACCGCCTGGGGTCGCGCGACCCCGGCGACCGCCGCCTGGGGTTGCCGGACCGCCGCCTGGGGTCGTCGGACCCTGGGCGTCACCTAGGTCGCGCGACCCAGGCCAAGCGTTGTGTGGGTCGCGCGACCCAGGCGACGCCGGGGTCCGGCGACCCCAGGTGGCGGTCGCCGGGGTCGCGCGACCCCCAGGCGGCCGTTGCCGGGGCAGCGCGACCCCCAGGCGACCGCCGCCTGGGGGTCGCGCGGCCCCGGCGACCGCCGCCTGGGGTCACCTGGGTCGCGCGACCCAGGCCAAGCGTTGCCTGGGTCGCGCGACCCAGGCGGCGGTCGCCGGGGCCGCGCGACCCCCAGGCTACGGTAGCCTGGGGTCGCGCTGCCCCGGCGACCGCCGCCTGGGGTCGCCGGACCCCGGCGTCGCCTGGGTCGCGCGACCCAGGCCAAGCGTTGCGTGGGTCGCGCGACCCAGGCGACGCCGGGGTCCGGCGACCCCAGGCGGCGGTCGCCGGGGTTGGGCGACCCCCAGGCAGCGGTCGCCGGACGTCGGCCGACCCCCAGGCGGCAGTGGCCGGACCCCTCAGGCCGCGGTCGCCGGCTTCCAGTTGGTTCCTCGAGGAAGATGAACAGTGCCAGACGAGGGCAAAACCGGAAAATCAAAAAATAGATGAGGGTAGTTTTGGAAGAAAATTTTTTTACTTACCCGGGTATTGTTGCTTACCGAGAAAGCTGAAAGCCCAAGACAACTTAGGACCTGCCTTGGGCTTTCAGTCTTCACAAGACCAACTTTGGCTCAATGGGGTTTCAAAAAAAATTTGCCAAACACCAAATTTTAGCCTAAAGGGCTTTAGGTGCCCAAAGTGACTTTGCAAAGCCAATCCCAAACGCAGCATCGGAGTTAATTGGCGGCTGACCAAACTTCAATTATAAAATTACGTGATGAGATCATCATGGAAAGTTTGATTATTTTGCGGCATAGTCGATACGAATTTTCAAGTGGCGGGCAGGTGGTAGAAGGTGAGATGCGAGAAATGCTGATAGGAGTGACCACACGCTTGACTTCCAGCCAATCTCGTCACACTAAGCATGATTTGTAATGATAGTGGCCACTGCAGCATCTTTTTGGAAGATAATGACAGGTTTTTTTACTCATAATCGGTGTGACTCATTGCCATATTTCTAAACGACAAGGGAGCCTACCTAGATAGGCAAACATTTGGAACAATCATCCGATTATCGGATGTTTCAAATGAAGTAACACGCAAGTATCATGATCCCGAGGTTTCCCATGAATAAATGACCGTGTTCAATCCAAAAAGACATATCAAGTCACCTATCCTCTAAAATATTCTCAAGGACGGATAATACAGTAAATGTATATATCGAGTTTTAGAGCATTATCACCGTAAACGCCGGTAATTAATAGATGAGGAGATGCGATCGCTTCCAGTAATAATGAGAGGGACTCTTGTATAAAGAGGGGATTTCTCATTCTCTTCCTTCTTTCTCTACTATCTAGGTGAGCAAGCCGTCGATCTTTGGGAGATCTAAGGAAGCCTCGGTCAGTTCCGAGCATAGATTGCTTGGTTTCATGACGTGAAGAATCGAATATATACTGATCCACACATGTTCGTCCATTCCCTAACCGCTAACCGGTAAGCAAATTCAAGGGATAACTACTATTTTCTTAATTACAAAAGTTGAAGGGCACCCAAAGTGATCATAAAATCGAACGATCATCACGTAAATTTAATTTCAACCACGTACCACAGACCAAGAAAATCAAACAATTATGAATGCACAGCTTACGATAGCTCAAAATTTTATACCTAATCTTTTATAAATTGAATATACAAAAACTCCTTGTGATCGTTTTCCAACTTATTTTAAATAGCTATTAATGCATGCATAATGAAACAAATCATGATGGAGACGCAAAATTATACCTTTTTCTTCTTCAACGCATTATCTGCAAAATGATATTTTTGTTTCTCTATTACTTTACTAGTACATGTCGATCGGTAAAACATAACTGAATATATATACACAATATAATAATTATTACTGTCGTGAAAATCTCTCAAAATATATACTAGAAAAGAAAAATATAAAGCGGGAAAAAAAGTGTGGGATGAATAATTTACACACGACAATTTGTTGAAAACGACAACTTGAAAATGGAGGAGATGATGGTCATCATCGTGGTGAAGGAAGAGGAGGAGGAGGAGGAGGAAGAGGAGGAGGTAAGAATAGTCACTGGTCAATGGTCCTGCACTGAAAGTTTCGATCTGCAAGCATAGGTTGTCTCGGCAATGCGGTCTTCCTCTTCAATGTTGGTCAGGAGAGAATAAGTCGTGCCTTCAGAATGCATGTGCCGAAAATGTTGTTCCTGGATTACAGCCTTTAAAGCGTGCAATGAGTTTCTTTTTATCGGTCAAGAGAAAAAGCAGCGACTCTTTGATGAGTGACAAGGATTTTAGCACGACTTGTTGAAAACTCAGGTGAATATTTTTCGTACTTGAGTTCTGGGTCTAGAGAGAGGAAGGTAAGCTCCAGAGACTTCAAGAGTTTAATGGAGAGTTCTAATTCTATGGTTCATGACGTACTCTTTACTTGCCTGAATGGACCCAATTGTTCGTTTCGTGCTTTTTCTCGTGAACTTTCTCCTTTTTATTTTGTGATTGAATGGAATGGTGTATTCTGTCGGAGTACTCAATCATGGTTTGAATCCTATTTGCTGTTGCCTGCCGGCTTGTGAGATGATCCAAGACCTTTCGCTGCCTGTGATACTCTTTGTAAAGGTCGAAGGGGTAGTCTTGATGGATCAGGAGAAATGTCCTTTCGATTTGTCGTTTCAAGAATTGGTGGATATTTCAGCAACTATGCTCGTTAGCACGATTGATACATAAGTTCTATCAATTCAATGTCTTGGTATGTCGCTAATAGCCCATCTTGGGAGGCTTCCACCACATAACAGTTGGAACTTGCACCAATGCCAAAAGATTCGGGCATAAAGATGGGAGTTCCATTGCAACATTCTCGTGGCTTCGAACAATTGAATGTTCATTTTCAAGGGCAGGACTCGAGTTCTACTCAATCAACCGGTCAATCATACGTTGAAGTGCCTAATATAGGAGGAAGTACTGAATATAAACAAGCCACAATTTTAGAAGACAGGTCATTTCCCCATATCCTCGTTTTCTCTTCCCTTTTTCATCAGATTTCAGCCAGTTTTGTTGGAAGCTTATATCACGAATGCGGGAGAGCAAAGTATGGGAAGTAGAGTTTTAGGATCTTCTTTCTGAATTTTATGAAGCATTGTTGATACTGTTCCGATAAACTCAAGGAAATTAGCTACTAGTACCCGTAACCAAGCGTGGTCAACCTCTTCCATTACCTTTTGTTGGAGCTGGTATCAGGGTAGCATGATTTGAATCTACTCAAAGCTACGCAGTTCCTCAGCAATGATTCAACTAAATATTGCTTCCTCTTCTTGCTCAGAACATGGTGAAACTGAAGGGCAATCCGTGAGAGGACAAGCTAAATCAGTCTTGTCAATGGCAACTCGGGATCTAATCTTCCAACATTTAGAGGTTGATTATAGGCAATCTACTTTAAGTTGAAATTTTCTTAGCTTGCCAGGGCAAGTTTACATGGCAGAGGATAACAAGTTCTCAACGCAGGTGTGCATCCCACTCCACTATGCTGAACCATCCTTGGGTGGTTTTATGCCTGCTGCTTACGGGCCACAGGCTATGGTTAGTAGCCGATGCATTATACCTCTTCCTGCTTACTTTTTCTCTTTTTGCTAATAGAATTTTGAGACTTTAGACTAGTTAAAAGCTGTGCAAATGATAAACATGGATAATTGTTCAGTTAATCTGGAAATGGAGTGCACAAACTTCCTACTCATTCTCATTGGCATGATAATGTGCTTGTTCTAAATAACTCTGAAATTTAGCATTCTCGTGATGGACACTGTAGTGTGTGGTCAGATCAGTGTAAGTAACTAGTGTATTGTCTATTTTCACCGCAAGTTGAGTACTGACTTTGCCATGTCACAAATACTTAGTGTCAGACTCCCAACTACAACTCTGCTCCTATTTGTCTTGACTTCGAAGAAGCCGATAGGTACTGAATGGTATCAGAATTGAGGTGGGCCAGGGGTCGTGTGGCAGATTTAAAGTGCTCGCAGTTCTAAATTTTGAAGGCGTTGATTAGTAAGTCATTGTGAGTCTAGAAAGCATGTCCAGATGAAAACCAATCATATTCCAACTGTTAATTACAAAGCAATCTTTTTACAGTCTATATTTATGTGTGCTTGGGGTTTTGAGAGGAGATCGGTTTCTCTCATTATGGAATGTGTCAACTGTAATCCTACATTACAATGTTTGCCTTGTTGCCTTTAATGCTGGTGGTCAACTAGCACTTCCCACTGTTATGGATTCCTACAAATCCAAACTTTGCTGCGTAGTTATGAAAGATGGTGCATTGATTGACTATGAGAAAGAATTGGCTTTGCATTTCTAGAGCTAAATGGCAATATTTGCACCGTGTCCATTTCATAAATGCAGTGCAGTTATGCTGTTGGTCATATTTTCTACTTGATCCCTGTATTGTCTGCCATACTTTACATGTCAAAAAGCATAACGCTGATTAGAGTCTGAGGAACTACAAGAATCACAGAGCCACAAAAAATTTCATCTAGAGACTTCGTTCGCTTCAGCTATTTCCAGTGCAACATATATTCCCTCTGCCTTCCATATTGCATCTCTCTTCTCTTTTGAGTTCAATGAGTGAAGGGCCTCCTTGATGGTGCAGTCATATTATTCCTCAAATTTATAACATAGACCATCCTTTTCATTAAGTACCACCACCAAAGCAGCCATTGGATTTGATCACGAGTGTGCTGAAAAAACTAATCCTAGCATTTATAAAAGTGGGTCTATGAAATCCTATGCCACATATTGTTATATTATATACATATTTTTTTGCCTTCTGTTCTAACTTTGCATCTCCTTTGCTCTTATCTCTCTGCTTTCTTTGATTTAATGATTCTTTTTGTAGGTACTTCCTTTTTTGTATAGTTTCTCGAGATTGAAGGCATATTGCACAGTTTATTTTTAGCAACCTTTTCTTTAACTTAAATGCTTTATGGTTTCCACTCTCTGGTTTTTCCAACTGTGGTGGTTTTTACAACGAGTCCGGTCATTTTTACGCCTTGTTCAAATGGAACTCTAATTAAACACCATTAGTCCAACTTGCAGCGAGGCAAGCATGTGTCTTCTCTGTAACGCTCTCATAAGCTATTTGCCTCTAAAATGTCGGCAGATCTCTTGCCCTCGAATGGCAGGAACAATACCTTCTCGACTGCCTCTGCCCTGCGACTTGACACGAGAAGACCCGATCTATGTAAATGCAAAACAGTATCATGGTATTCTCAGGAGAAGACAGTACCGCGCGAAGCTCAAGGCTGAAAACAGGCTCATCAAGGATAGAAAGGCACATACTTGCAAAATCCCAAGATACTGGCTTTTCCTTCTATTGGCTGACTTCTAGACGGATATGTGATGATCTCGCAGAATTTAACATTGTATCGAAGTAGAAGCTTGCGTCTTAGTTCGAATCTGTGACTTCTTTCCTCAACTTCCATAATCAAGAAGTTAGAATCTACCTCCACATTGCAGGAGCCATGAGCACTGGGACGCTTTTTTATTTGAATAGTTACATTGGTTGAGCTAATACTAGCTAGTATATACACGAGGGCGAAATGTTAAGGCAGCTGGATTACACTTCTATTTACTGGTGCAAGCTTCTAGACTGATGTTGGTTTAACGAAATTGAACAGGATGTTTTTAACGTCACCAGCCAGTCAATTTCATGCACCAAATCTAGGTCTAGACATATCTCATAAGAAATAAAGTTCTATAATGATGCGTGCAGCCTTACCTTCACGAATCTCGGCATCATCATGCATTAAGAAGGGCAAGAGGATCCGGTGGGCGTTTTCTCTCAAGGAATCAAAAAGAATCAAAATTTACTACTCTTAATGATGAATCAAATGTCAGAAGAGTGTCTTCAGCCAGTGATTTACCGAATTTGGAGGTGCGTTGGCTGAAAGATCACGGAGACACTGCCTCCATCACCTCTTGCTCCAAAACGACACAAACCATCACCAGAAGTGATGCCATACTGGTATCAAAATTCAGGTTCTTTGGTCAACCTTGGCATGTGACAACTACGTGTGATCCTTCTTGTGACGTTCATTATAGTGGAGATATTCACCATCTTTCTCTGCTAGGTGACAGATGAGTCAGGACAACAATCACAGTCGACAGCTATGTGAATTTGGCTTGTAAGTGGAGAAAGTACAGCTGCTGGTTTTCAATGGGAAGCCATCCTTGGCTATATTAGTGTTGCTTCAAAACTACTTAATTGCTGCGCTTGTCAAAGTAAAAGCCTGCTGATTACGGACTCTGTTATGAAACTGACGTCATACATAAGCTTGTTAAGCATGTTATTATGGTAAGCATGTGAGATTGTTTGCCTGATTGTTCTCGGAAAATTTTAGTTACATGTTCTTTGGATCATGACTTCTCTCAAGTGAAGAGAAGCATCTTTAATTGTGTTTGACTACCTAAAAAGGGGAGATGACCCTTTTACAGTTATGTTTGCCTGATCATGTTTGGTTGATGTTGTCAGTTTGGGCTGCTCGGGGTCAGCCCAAGCATGACAGACTCAATCCATGTCTTACATAGATCATGAGGATTGCAAATTGTTAATCATGGATGGGCTTGCGCATATGAAAAGCCCGGGTCCATTTGAACAGTAGCAAGCTCAGCAACTCGAAATGTAAAGAAGAGGAAGAAGAAAAAACAGAGTGGATGTTCACAAGTTGCAGGGCAGACGCAACTAAAATCCAAAACAGCACGAGGGCACGCTCATCATTCGTCTCCTCTGCCAAAAATCGAATCAATTCCTACGTCTTTCTTTATCCAAGAACCTACCCAGAAACTCTTTTCTCTCCTTTTGGTGAAACTGAATACCACATTCATGGCATCGTGTTCGATCACTGAACTATCAGCATTCGTGAAGAGGGAACCGGCGAATCGTGTATCAAGAAGCACCATCACATCAAATCACATAACCCTAGTCCATGCAAGCGAAAATTGATTGCGGGTGCTCACAGAATCGTGCTCAGGACGCATTACGAGCTCGTTCATGGACTATACACATTTGCAGAGAGATGATGTTGTTCTTTTGAGAAAAAAGAGAAGCTTGGGAAAGAGACAGAGAGAGAACATATGGAATTATGGAAGAAAGAATTTATTTCAATTTCCCTGTGTATGATTCAATCTTCTACGTGTATAAACATTGCGTGCGTTATTCGACTCGACTCGACCCGACTACAATCTCAACTCCAAAAACGGTCAATCAATCTGCACATCTATGAACAAATAAATAAGCAAAAACTCAAACAGGAAAAAAAAAAAAAAGAACAAATCTTTATCCTTAAACAAAACCTCATCCCCGTCGCCAAAACTCATCCTGGTTTCTCATCCTGTTCTTTCCGGGGCCAAATTGGACCTTCTCTGCTTAATGGAGTTCATCTTCTCCAGGGTCAACCCATCTCTGAACCTCGCGATGAATCTGTCGGCCTTCGTGTCCACGTCCGGGCTGGGACAGAACGCCGGCGACGTCGCTTCCGACGACGCATTAGACGGGCTCTCAGTCATCCCCGAGACGCTGGCCTCATCGTCGCCCTCATTGTCCTCGTTATCTGGCGTACCATGGCGCCAGGAGTTCGTGCTCTTGATCCTCACGTAGTCGCCGCTCACGGCAAACTTCCATGGCGCCACCTTGAAAGGCGGCGGCGGAGGAGGCAGAGGGATTGGGATCGACGGTGACAGGCCGCCGCTGTTCGTGCTGTCATCCGAAGACTCGGAGTTTAGTCTCTTTGTCTCGGGAGTGTGAGATCTGTTGATGGTGATCAAATCTGCGGTGGACTGAGGAAATGCAGCTGGTCTTTCCCTGGTCTTGCGGTGAACTGACGGCGGCGGCGGAACTGGCGGCGGAGGAGGCGGAGCCGGAAGAGCTTTCCTTGTCTTACCCTTTTTGGATGGGAACAGAGCGTGGAACACAGAAGGAGGTGGCGGTAGCGGCGGCGGCGTGGGCGGAAGGCGGGAAGACGACGGCAGTGGCTGGGAGGCGAGGAGGGACTCGAAGTTCTCGACACTCTTTTGTCTCTGCTTCTTCCTCTTTATCTTCAGTATGCCCAAGAACTCCTTGGTCGCCGATCCACCTCTCTTTTTCCCACTCTTCTCCTCCATCGGATGAAACACGGGCGGTGGCGGCGGGGGAGGTGGCGGAGGCGCCGGCGGAGTCGCCGGCCGTTTGTCAACCTCACCCTTAGTCATGGGAGCAACAGTCTCATACGCTCTCTTCGGCTTCCGTTTATTTCCAGCCGCCCGTGCTCGCGGCGGAGGCGGCGGTGTCTCCGGCGGCGCTGCTGGCGGTTTGTCAACCTCATCCTTAGTCATGGGAGCAACAGTCTCATACGTTCTCTTCGGCTTCCGTTTATTTCCAGCTGCCCGCGCTCGCGGCGGAGGCGGCTGCGTCTCCGGCGGAGGAGGCGGGGGTGGCGGCGGAGCATACGGCGGAGGCGTGACTGGAACTTCCATTTCCTCGACTGCAGCATTACGATGGCGACTATCATCGGCAACTACACGCTTGATCTCGAACTTCTTCTCTTCTTCGTCTTCTTCTTCGTTCCATCTCCTTCTGGAATGGACCGGTTCCGACCCGAAACCCCGACCCGCGACAAGGTGGGTATCGTCGTAGAATCTCCGCGGTCCTCCGCCGTAAGTCCACGGCGAATCCTGCGCCCTCAGATCCGGGTACGAGCTGCTGTTTCTCATTCCCCCACACGAACTCGAGGAGAACCCATATCCGCCCCGATCGGAGCTCCGACGGTCGTAGCTGTCGTACCACTTGTACGGCGTCGACGGGTTCGACGTCGACGACGGCGACTTCCGCGAGTCCGACCTCGGGTACGAGCCCGACGACCCCTCGTCTCCGCCGTGGTTGGATCTGCTGAGGAACCCGCAGATGATGGCGAAGAGGACGAGGACGACGTTGATAGTGTCCCACCCCTTCTTGACCGAACGGGGCCTCAAGATCTGGGAAGCGAGGCCGAGGAGGGGCGGGACGACGAAGACGACGAAGGCGACGGCGACGGCGACGGCGGCGGCGAGGAAGAGCAGGAGGAGGAGGGCGGAAGAGTCGCGGCGGGCCCGGCGCCGGTTGCCGGAGGTCTGGAGCCAGAAGGGTGGCGTGTCGGCCTCGTCTTCCTCCATGGCCGGCTGTCGCTGAGCTCGGTTTTTTGCTTGCCGGGGAGTCGAGCCTTTTCCTTGCCTGTGTTTTTGGGGCTTTGCTTTCTGGGGCATAGATCAAAAGGAGGAGACAAAAGGAGAGCTGACTTATACGCGCGCGGGGAACGACGATGCGCGGGGATCGGGGTGGCAATCATCAAGCCGTGATGTAGGGGGGTCACTATTATGCTATAATAATAATACTACTGCTCCTACTACTAATAATAACAATAGCAACAATGATTTATAAAAATTAAGTACGAGAAATTTCGTGAATTATAAGTATATTGGGACTCGTGTGTTGGGACGCATACTCGAAGGGAAATGCGGGGGGACGGGACGGGAGCAGTGACGTGCTCCCCAAGTTTTGCTGTCACATCAACGACAGCGTTAAAACAACTGTATGGTCCACCGGTCGCTCAACGTTGGAGCGGGCGGTGGACCACGTGCGCCGCTCAGCTGTTTTTGGTTAAGGTTTTTTTTTGGCCTCAAGAGAGAAGGCTAGAGTTGCAGCAAAAGTTCGACCGTCATAAAGATCAAATAAACGTCGTCAAAAGTTACGTTTCATCATCTGGCGCTCTGCTCTGCCGTTCTCTCTAGTCTACCCAAATTCTCTACTGCTACATTCGTTTTCTTTTCTGGCCAGTGAACGCCAAAATGGCATCAAAAGTAACATCGGCCATCCTCGTCGAGCGCACGGTATTTGACCCGGCAGATGGGCTGACTGCCTTTTCCCTTATCCTGTTAATGATCACCGTCTGTCTGAACATGGAGGTTTCCAATTCCATGGCCATTGATTGATCGCACGTGATCTGAATCGGCAGCCTCCCCACCTTGGTGCCTAACAAGTTGTCGTCCCCATGTCGTCGTCGTCTTATCCCCGTTCATCTTTGCTTTGGCATACCGATTAATCTCACTTTGTATATTTGCTAGCGTGTCACGAGGCATACGAGTGCTTAACTTTTCTTTCGCGGCGCATTTTAAAGTATCGCGTCGGAATTTGTTAGTGCTGATCAGCTCCGATCGTGGACCTAATAGTCCATGATGTGCTCGAATGGTACTTTTGGACGGGTCTCTGGATAGGGCTATTTGTTTAGTTGTGATGCTCGGCCTAACCCAGGCTAAATGGATACATAACAGTCCAACCCCAAATTTTCGTACATAAACTTTTGGTATGTACGCGGGGGCAATGAAATAGACCCGATCTCAGAGCGTGACCAAACCTACCTCGGACCTGCCCATTAATCACCTCTCTCTGTGCACGCGGTTCCAGAAGAAATTCATCGCTACAGGTTGAAATTGTATCGTAGTGGCGCCTGACAAAAAAAAACCGAATGACTTGATGACAAAGAAAGCAGTTCGCCCATCGGCCAAAACTCGAAAGAAAACAAAGGATTTTCCAACGAGGGGCGAGAGCGCTGAAATGGTCTCTGGTCGTGGAATGGAGTGGAAACGCACACTGCCCTCCGCAAGCTATGCTGCTTTTTCAGTTTGAGTGTCGTCTTCGGACAGCGCTTGTGCATATAAAAAGTACATTTAACCAATTTTTATATAGTTGAGGAAGCAAAATGGATCGGTTGTTTCCCTAAGAAACCGCGTCGTTCCTTCGTTACAAGTCCTCATCGTCCCACCTTTTCCTTTTTCGTTCTTCTCGGAGGCTAGACAGTAGAAAATGAAAAAAAGAAGAAAGAAGCAATTTGAGAATTAATGAAGCTTATTTTTCCTATTTACAATTCATTGCTTTCACGGCACGAATGTACCACTCAAAAAAAAAACAATCCTCATATCATGCAATCGGCTTTGCCCGAATGAATTTTTCCAGTATCCTAAGTCGGATGCTACCTTCTCCTGACGTGCTTTTGCAGCCTCAGCATATTCCCATCTCTTTATAATCAATCTCTTCTCAATTGGGCGCCCGCGATGAAACGGCTCGGCGATTAAGGAACGAGCGGGAGCGCGCATGGCCGATGAGCACGATGCATGGCACAAATTTGGCTTCCGGTGAGAAAAAATGGGGTCTATGGACACATCGAGGTCCTGATAGCACCGGATTTTTTTTCGATATTGGTAGTTGCATAATTGGCCGTGGAGATACGCCGGGAATAGCCAATGATGTGTGATGAATTCACCTTGTGAGGAGCCGCGGAACCGATGTATCCGGCTTATTTCGAACTTTCTTCGGTTAGTCTAAATTGAAATGTAGTTAAAAGTCAAACTTTGCGTCTTATGATTAAGCAAAATTCGACACATAGATGAAATATCCCCAAGCCCGACCCTTAGCTATTAGCTAGCTAGATTGAGTGAGCGAAGCAATAACTGGACAGAAGAAACTTGGGCTTGTGGACATAACAATTCCCAATTTCTCACGCTATCCTATCGTTTCAGTCAAGGCGTTTTTCGAATTTTTATTTGGTTTGCAAAGTTTTAAGGATTTTAATTTTCACGGAGTAATCGTTTGCAAAACCTAAAATTCATCAATTACCATGCTTCTATCGTGGTAATTACTGACCGAATTTTCAAAAAAATTCCCAATTTTCCTGTTGACATAAAGTCCTCATACCCTCTTATTTATATAAAGTTATCACGTAATCGTATCGATTCACTTTTATGGCCGTCTTGCATGCACGAAGAATAGGGAACCATCGAATGTATCAACTTCCCTTTAACATGCACGTACCTCCTTTTTCTTCTTTCTTTTCATTCGTTACCCAATTATTATGTCATATCGCGAAAGAAAAATGTCCAAGTTTTTTTTTATATTGGGTAAATTAACATGAACGCGATCCTTTCAATCGAGCCTCTAAATTGGAAAGATGGGACGCGTTTCTTCATCCGAACGCAATTGTAGCAATAAAAATTAATGGGTTTTCCCAGCTCAGTTCCTGTAGCATTGCGATGAAATGAATGCTTGCATAGCGCAACATCGGCGGCCATCAATTGCGACGTCCTTGGCTTCTCCATGCTGCGAAAGGGAATGCTGCAAAATCGAGACACAAATTAATTTCCTCAATTTAATTTTAGGACAATTATTTGCAGTAATCATTTACATTTAAAACACATGACATATCAAATTCGCACGCGCATAAATTGTGGGAATGAAGACTAGTGTTTCCGATGCAATAGTTATGCTGGCCATAAATAGGAAAATCCAAAATTAGAGTTCTGACCTTGTGAAGGAAGAATCGACGGCTCAAGTCGTTGTTGATTAAATAGAACTTAGGTGACCGACCACTCCCACCTAACATCGTATTTAAAATCATTGCTCAACCGGGTGCGAAATTGTTACACGGGACAGTATGATCCGAGATGATATTTAGGTGCCATCCATCGCGAGTTCGAAGTTGCACAACTCAATCATTCAACTTCTCGAGTTTTTACCAAATCATAACTTTTAACACCTAGAAGTCATCAATCACGGAAAAAGTGAATGTCATCATGTGTTCAAATTTCGGTGGAGAACCGAGAGAGGGTTTCTGGTTGGGGCTAAGTGAATGAACAAGATGAAACCTCAAAGTCAAATTGAACTCAATTTACCCCTTTTTTTTTTTGGTAAGGAATTTACCCCATATTTGATATGCTATGAATCATAGTTTTGTTTCCTCTTTTTCGTTTTTGGTCGGAAGATAATTTAATCAATTACTAGGAAAACCAAAAGAGCCCATTAAAGGGGTAGAGCCCACGGGGCTTTTTTTTTTTTTGGTCGAAATAGAGATATCATTTCATTAAATCCGGGCCCACTTATAGGAGTAGGGGATATCAAAACACAGGATTTCCTAAAGAGGGAAAGGGGGGTTACAAATCCAGTTTCGGGGGAGGGTCTTACATCTTGACGCCTTTACAACCTAGTCTGCTAATCTATTTGAGTTACGAGTGCAAAGGACCAATTCTAAACTCTCAAAAAAAGCCAAGTGGCCAATACAATCAATGATAATTAGCTCAACATCCCAAGGACAGAGAGAAGAATCTCTCAAACAGCTTATCAACGTTGAATAGTCAGACTCCAGCATTAGTTTTAAATGAGGCCAATCAGCAAAGTGTTTGGGGCATAGAGACAGGCAAGGGCTTCAGTTTGAAGGGCGGAAGATGATCGGATTGGTCGCATAAGGCCTTCCATCAATCTTCCTTCTGAATCGCGACATACGCATGTAATTGCCCCTTTTATGGTCCCTGAGAGGTGAGATCCATCGATGTTTATCTTCAGCAAACCAGGGTCTGGTGGTCTCCATCTCGGTTTTAAGTTCAGCGGTACTGCTTCACGCTTTAAGTTGCTTCTATTCCACTTCACGTAATTACAATGCATGTCTAGAGCCGATTCAATTATGTTGATTGGTTCTGTCTGCTCATGATGGAATAATAGGGTGTTACGCGCTAACTAGATTTTTCAGAGGGTGACTGCGATAATCTCGAAAGGTATATTTTTCTGGGTCATATTATTATAGTTTTGCAATCACTCCTCAAATCTAGTTACTTGTTGGTGAGAAAAGTGGATGTTGAAATAGGGATTTGACCAAACCTGCTTTGTCTTGTTGCAGAGAAGGAATAGATGCTCGACTGTCTCGTGCTTTTTTCGGCACAATGGGCAAAAAGGTTCAGATAATACTTTTCTCTTGAACAAGTTTATCTTTGTAGGTAATGCATCTTGGCAAATGCTCCACATGAAAATTCTGACTTTTGGGAGTGTTTTTAGCCTCCAAATTTTGCTCCATAGATCGTTGGGTATTTGGTAGGAATAAGAGGGCTGCCCAGAGCCATGTGTGGTCTTATTCTTTCGTAGCTCATTGTATCCGCTTTTGATATAATAACAACCGGACCTATTTGATGACCACACTAGCGAGTCTTCTTTCGGGGTAGATGGTAGTGGAATAGCTAGGATTTCATTCACAACTTCTTCATCGAATACGTTATGTAAAAGTTGCTCATTCCAGAGATGTTCCTTTGGGGCGATCAAATTTGCTACCATGTTGGGTTCATGTTGGTTTTTTTGGTCCTCCTAATTAGACCCTTTCAAGCCATTTATCTTCCCTGATTCTAATATGTTGTCCATTACCCACTTTCCATCTCACCTCCTTCGAAATAGCATCTCTTCCCATAAGAAGGCTATGCCAACCCCACGATGGATGAGAACCTTTAATTGTATGCCAGAAATCGATGTTTGGAAAGTAACATCTTTTTAGAACTTTGCACCATAATGTAGTTGAAGTTTGAGAGACTCTCCAAGCTTGTTTTCCTAGCATTGCTTTGTTAAACGTGATGAGGTCTTTGAAGCCCAAACCTCCTTTATCTTTCCTTTGCTTTAGTATCTCCCATCTTCTCCAATGAAGGCCGGCTTTTGATGTATGTGTTTTCCACTAGAATAAAGCTATCTTCCTCTCTATGGCCTTGCAAATGGACACTGGGATTTTGAAAATGGACATCGCATATTGTGGTAAAGCATGTATGACCGCTTTTATCAAGATTTCTTTACCCGCTTTGGAGATAAAACTTTCTTTCCACCCTTCCAATTTCATGTTTACTCTCGCCAAAATCCATGCGGACATCTGTTTTTTTGTTTGACCCCAATCGGAGGGGATTCCTAGGTACTTCCCCGTTTTGTCAATCTCCAGAGCTCACAATTCTTGGGCCATATTCTTTCTCAACTGATGCGGACATCCTGAACTGAAAAAAACTCCTGATTTGTTGAGGTTGATTGCCTGACTTGTTGCGAAGCAGTACTGTTGTAGAATAAAGGATAAGTTTTGGCATTCACTAACCTTTCCATCCACAAAGAAAATAGAATCGTCTGCAAAAAGTAGATGGGAAAGTGTCGGACAAAACTTGTTAAGCCTAATTCCTCTAACACTCTCATCATCCACAGCTTTCTTCATGAGTGAGAAGAGTACGTTTGCAACAATTATGAATAAGTAAGGGGATAGAGGATCTCTTTGCCGAAGACCTCTCGATGGGGCAAAGAAAGGAAGTGGTTCTCCGTTAAACTTGACACTAAGGGAGGTTGTAGTGATACATTGCATAATCCATGAAACCTATCTCGCACCGAAATCCTTCTTAATCATGCATGCCTCAAGGAAGTCCCACTCAACCCGATCGTAGGCTTTTTTCATGTCCAACTTGAGGTTGGCTTGAAATTTCCTTTTCCTCTTCCTGATTCTTAGTTGATGTAGGACTTCCTGAACAACTAGGATATTATCTTGTATTTGTCTGCCGCTAACAAAAGCGCTTTGCACCTTCGCGATCATACTAGGAAGCCAAGGTTTTAGGCGATTTGCCAAGACCTTGGAGATAATTTTGTAGCCGAAATTGCATAAGCTAATGGGCTTGAATTGGTCTAGTGTTTCTAGGTTAGGCTTCTTAGGAATCAGAACAATATGGGTTCTGTTTAGGTTCGGGTCAAGATGGTTAGATTCAAAGAATGTTCTCACCATAGTGAATACATCGTGCTGGATGATGTCCCAATGTTGTTGATAGAATAACCCATTTAAACCATTTGGTCCCGGTGCTTTCTTTGCTTCCAACTGGAAAGTTGCTTCCTTTACCTCCTCCATTGATACACTTCTCAGTAGACTGAAATTCATTTGATCCTCCACTAAGCTAGGACACTATTTTAGTACTAGGTGAAAGTTTCTTGGGCCTTCAGTGGTGTATAAAGACTTAAAGAACTGCTCCATCATATCCTGTAGTTGCTTTGGATCTCGACACCATTCCTCATCCGTTAATTTTAGTATGGAGATCTTGTTTCTTTGTCTTCTTTGTACTGTGGTTGCGTGGAAAAACTTGGTATTTTTGTCTCCCCATTGCAACCAACTTATCCTTGATCTCATTCCCCAAAATATTTCCTCTTGTTTCTCGAGTTCATCTATTTGCTGGTTCAATAACTTCACCCTCTCTCTATTGTAGTGCACAATTGGAGCATTCGTGATCTCCTGTAGCTCCCTTTTCAGAGATTCAATTTGGCGTTTCGCATTTGAAAACTTCTCTTTGCTCCATTTCGTTAAAGCTTCTGATACTCTTTGTAATTTCCTCAGGAGTTTCTCATTTTCCAATCCTGGTATGCTCCACATTGACTGAACAACTCTTCTACATTCTTTATCTTCTAGCCAGTATGCTTCAAGCTTGAATTCCCTCTTCTTTTTTATAGTTGTTCCTGATAATGAAAGCAATAGGGGACTATGATCCGAGCCGACCGCAGGAAGGGCAAGAACTTGTGCATTTGGGTACATTACTCTCCACTCCACATTGCATAGAACTCTATCAAGTCGCTCTTTGATGTGTGCCTCCCCATCCTTATTGTTTGTCCATGTAAATGCGCAACCCTTGCTCTCTACATCCATAAAGGAACATCCACTAAGAAAGTCTCGAAATGCAGCTAATCTGTAATAATCCACCCTACATCCTCCAACCTTTTTTCACGGGTGCAAGATCTCATTGAAATCTCCCATACAAATCCACGGGAGATGGTTGGCTTGGCCGACTAGCTGTAATTTCCTCCAGAGTTGGAGCCTTTCTTGGTCTACTGTTGTAGTGTGAACAAAAGTGACTCTCATATGGTGTTGGCTTCCTATTTCCAAGCAAATTAGGTCAATCAACTCCGACGAGGCACTTACCACCTTTAACGATACCATATCAGTCCATAATATTGCTAACCCCCCTGCGATACCCGTTGGGTTTACCACTACACTAAACTGGAAACAAAGCTGTCTTTTCAGCTTCAAGATAATTTCTTCTTTGTTTTTTGTTTCCATCAAAAAATGATACTGGGCCTCTCACGTGCCACTAAGACACGCAGTTTTCGGTTTGCCAGGGGATTGCCCAGCCCCTGACAATTCTAACTTAAGATATTCATGGGACACCCGGTGGCTTATTAGGGCTAGCCACCAAAGCCCGTACTTGAGGATCAACCAGAACTTGGATAGGGGTATCTAAAAGTTGGGTTTCGTCCAAGACGGGAGCGATTACCTTCTGGGGAGAGTAAGGGCTATACCTTCTTTGGGTCTTGCTGCTTACTGATCTCTTTCCCTTACTCCTTGTCTTTTGATAACTAAGAGAGCTCTCTTCTGTCCCTAGGGTAGAGATTGGAGCTTTGATCAGCAATAACTGTTGCTAGAGACCTTTTCTGGAGCCACTAACACTTTCTCCTCTTGCTTCTGGATTAAAAACAGAGGATATCCCTGGCTTCTCTGTCAGCTTCTCACCACTTGGAATTAGTGGTCTCTTGCCTCTCGATTCAAAAGCCACCATCTGAAGTGAAGGGGACGGAGTTTCAGGGACGATGTCATCATTTATATCTACATTCCTAGGCCTAGCCTGAAAAGATTTCTAATGGGGGCTCCACTCTCTCGATTTAGTATGAAGCCAAAGTCCAAAGCATCCAAGTTCGTCAGTTTCAAGCCTGTTTTCGTCGTAATGCTTGACTTCATAGAACTTAGCATAGTGCCCTATATGACCACAAGCATAGCAGAAATGTGGTAACCTCTCGTATCGGAAGTCCACCCATAATTTCCTCCCTCCTTGGCTAGCTATCGTTCCAGGCTTCAAAGGGGCTGCTAAGTCGATTTTTACTTTGGCCTTACCATTTGAGAAGTTTGGTGAAGCCTTTGGGTCAGTCCTAACATCAGAAACACATCCAGCAGCTGCTGTGATTCTCCTGATGGATTCCTCCGAGATCCAATTCAAAGGCAAACCATGCACTTGGACCCAAAAATCACAGTGTGTGAATTCATAGTTTGGGAGTGGGACATCCGGTATATACGTTTTGAGCACCACTAGGTTGTTAGAGAAAGACTAGGGTCCAGCCTCTAAGACCCTTTTCAACTCAAGCTCCATTTTGAAAGCGAAGGAAAAAGGCCTTTGGTCTTCCTGAGTAATATTCACCGAGTCAACTCTCCACGCTTTCTTCATAGTGCTTTGGAAAGCTTGAAAGTTAATGATTGGATTTGAGAACAGTTGCCCAAGCAAAGTCAATCGGCATTCTTGTAGTTTCTCATTTGAAACCGCTCCACTCGATTACTGCTAAGTCGCTTTCTGACCGTAAAGTACCCAGTTTACTACATAGTGCAGCTAAGCGAGCCTCTGAAACTTCATCCTCTTCCATTGTAGTTCCAAATAAGGGATAGCTCTGAGCTGTGCAAGCCAAAGGAAAAATAGAGCTCCTACACCGAAGCACACCCTGATGCCGTGTGAAGAGGGAGCTTCATAAATATGTTACCAAGAAAAAAACTCGCATACCCAATCAAGACTACTAGGCGTATTTGTAGCAGACATCTCCCCGTTTAGTAGTTAAAAATCATCGCAGAATAGGTGAAAGTCATCCATAAGCTTTTTCTCTTATTCAGTAATTTTATCGATTAGTTACTAGGCATACTTCCTCATGGGTTATCTCTAGCACCTTAGACAACTACCAACTCCTTTTTTCAATAAGAAAAAACAGCATTGAGACACCCAAAGTACTATCCCGTCTCAGAATCCAACATGCTAAATGACGACCTTTCCATCATGATAGCCGAGGAAAACTGTGACATCCCCGATTTCGGGCCTAGGAAACCGAGGGCTGGTAATAAGTGGATTAGTGAGTAAGTCGAGTCGAGGGTCGGTATTGGAATGGACAGCATGATCGGAACGAGTGTACTGAGGGTTGGTCGTGGTTCGATCGAAAGATTGTCCATGAGTTGGCCTAGGGATCGACAGTGGAATGACCCTGACTACGCATATGATTAGAGTAATACGACCGTTGGGCGATCCTTCGACCATAAGGGCTGTTAGTGGAACGGTTCGCGATAACTGTGAATCAGTCCGGGGTAGGCATGTGTCTGTCGCGGGTGATACCGCACGGCCATGCATTAGTCCCGGGTGACCACGAGTTAATTCCGGGGTACCGGATTTCCACGAGGCTACATGACAACCGAGGGTCGACCATGGATCGTTGATACTCGAACGTGGTCCGGTCACGAATCGGCCACGGATCGTTGTGCCAAGTTGGGAAGGCCATGGACGAGACGTGTACCAGGCCATGTGCCTAATGGCTTAGTCGCGGCCCGGGCAAAATTGCCGGTCGCGGCGGCCAAGGCCATGTGCCCGGTCATGACCGGCCATTGTGACCGTCAGCCGGGCCACGGACCGATTACGTACCCGTTCGTGTGCCGGCCATTGTGCCCAACCTTCGTGCCACAAGTTGTGCTCGTAAGATCCGGTCCCGATCTTGTCCCATGTCCAAGAAATGTGGCCATGAGTCGTGCGTCGTGCCAATCCCGGGCCGATGTGCGTATTGGGCCACGAACCGATCTCTCGCCCGTAAGACCCGGCACGGTGCCCATACGGCCGGCCAAGCACTAGGCACGTCGCTCGTGCGACCCGGCGAGCCGCTCGGCGCGTTGCCCGTGCAGCCCGGCGCGTTGCCCGTGCAGCCCGGCGCGTTGCCCGTGCAGCCCGGCGCGTTGCCCGTGCAGCCCGGCCACTCGCCCGGCCACTGGCCCGGTCAGGCCGGCGAAATTGCCCAGTAGCCCGGCCGTGCGCCCAGTTCACCCGAGAAGGCTAATTTGGGTCATTTTGATTTGGATTATTGTAGAACCAAGGTTGGACATTTTTTAGGGCCTTTTTACATTAAATTCCATTTTAAAAGGGTATTTTTGGAATTAATTTATAAGACAACCCTCGGGAAAAGCTTGGGTATAATTATGGTGCGAGGTTCGTTTTAGACGCTAAGAGCGCATTCTCGCGAAACCTGTTCGGTCCGAACAAATCGGGATTTAATTCAGCCAATTAGAGAGAGTCCTAGAAGGTTTGACAGGTCAAACCTTATCTTCATCATCATTTCCTTCATTAATTACTAGGGCTTTCATTTTCCACAAGCCATTATGGCTATTTATGGAGCTTTTATGACCTTGCCTCTTCAATTATTGACCAAAGGAGAGGGGGAGAGGCTCACGGCCAGCAAGGGGAAAAGGAGAGGGTCCACGGCCAGCTAGAGAGGAGAGAGAAAAGGAAGACTTTTGGCCATTTCATAATTATCTTGACTTCTTAGACTTGTGTCATTAATGAAGGGATGAGGTATGTGCTTACCTCATCGTTTTGATGACACGTGCGCATACCTCATACCCCTTATGACATATGCGCACGCATCATCGAAGCTCACTTTATTCCTTTATAAATAGAACCTTGTAGGAGAGATTTGGCTCACTTTTTCCCACGTGCACCAACCGAGAGAGAGAGAGAGAGAGAGAGAGAGAGAGAGAGAGAGTGTGTGTGTGTGCCGAAATTTAGAGTTTAGAGAGAGAAAAAGAAAAGAAAAAAAATCAAGAGAGAAAGAAAACCCGAGAGAGAGAAAGAAAAGCCATTCTCGAGTGTTGTTCCAAAACCGAGACTCGTCACCTTTCTGCCGTTCCCTTCTCTTTAGTTCTTGTTTTATCAAAGGGTAAGTGGGATTTTACTACCGGGAAATGACGTTGAAATATGTCGTATCACGAGCTTTCCCCCGCTCTCGGCTTTTGGTGTTCCGATGTTGTGTTCTCGATAACGAGTTTACCTTGTTTCATGTTTTCTTTGCATGTTATCTATTTCAAAATAGAAACCGAGGCGCGACACGTGAGGTAAACCGTGACTTAGCCATGCTTGGATTCCTTGTTTTATGCTTTCTATGCTCGTTGTTTGATCGGCCACGGAGGCCGGTACGGTAAGATTGTTTCGTGTAACGACGATTGATATGTCCTCGCCTGTTAGTAACGTTTTACTTACTGAGTCTCCTCGACTCACTCCCCGTTGTTTTCCTCTTTTACAGGTCCGTAGGAATGGCATCACCCCCGGCCCTGTTTAGCAACCCGGTCGAGATGAGAGCCGAACTCTTGACGGTGATTGACGTCCGTGAGAATCGTGCCTACCGCAGGATTACCACCTACGTGATGGTGGACGAAGGTCGGGTAGACCTTGTCCCGCACCCGTACGTGGCTTGGTACCGCATGGCCGACGGGGACTGGGTCGGCCCCCTTCGTGGATTTAATGGCCCATTCACCGGCATGGGTGGTTCGACTCCGTGACCGGCCAAGGGCGGGGTGTGACGACGGCCATGCGGACGAGGATGGGGAGGAGCGAGCGAGGACGAGGGACTACTAACCGTAGAGAAGCTAAGGACCCAAGCCAAAATTTTGTTGTGAATATGGCTTGTTTGTTTTTTGGAAGTGCCTTTGAAATAGGCATGTGAAAAATATCGTTTAATATGACTGGATGCCCGAGGTAGGGCTTGTAAATAAGCACGAACCTATCATGTAAATACAACGTGTACCGTTTGCCTTTATTGTTTGGTTTTGTCTCGTTGAATCGCTTCCGCATGTTTGTTATTTTTAAAAATCAACGGGACGTTCTAATAATGATTCATGCTTCACGGGCCCGTTCCGTTCATGGTCGATCAACAAGTATCGATTGTGAGTGGTCCGGGGCGTGACAGCGGGGTCGGTTTTGGTATCAGAGCAGGTTTTCCCTTCAGTAGGTGCAGCTCGTGACGACTTGCAATTGGACGATCCGATGAGGGCGGGGAGTAACGCTGAGGCCATATGACCTGAACATTGAGCGGCCTCTTAGGAGGTGGCGCCGGGGTCACGAATACCTGATCATTGTGCGGCTTCTGACCGAGGTGGCGCCGGGGCGAGTAGCCTGATCATTGGGCGGCCTTTGGAAAGAAGTGGCGCCGGGGTACAAAATATGCCACCTGATCATTGAGCGGCTTCTGAAAGGAAGTGGCGCCGGGGTGAAAGGCCTGATCCTTGAGCGACTCCTGGCAGGCTTCTAGGACGACCAAAGAACGAGAATTTTCGAACTGTGCACCGAAAAGTGGAAACCGGTTCTGAAAACCAAACGGTAATAAAGGCCTGGAGTGATAAGGTGCGCTGAAGTGGGGTAGTTAGCTAGGAAACACCCCGTGTATGTGATTATGTGTCTGGATGCCTGATTGATTGGTAAGTATGCCTTGATTGCTGAGTTTTGATTGCTGACATATTCTTGCGTTGTAGAAAAGCCTTAGTCGTTTAGCAAAGGCAGTATGAGTGCTCCGGACCCGACCTCGACCTCGAAAGGAAAGTCTAAGCAAGATCCCGAAGAGTCGGAATCCTGGATTGATGAATTACAAAAAGCGTTTGAACTATTGCGATATTCTGAGGAAGATAAGGTCGCCTTGGCGGCCTATCAACTACAAGGGAACGCCCGCTACTGGTGGAAGGCGACTAAAGAAACTATATTCCCAGAAAATGTTGCGGTAAACTGGAATACTTTCGTTGAGGCATTCAACGGAAAGTATTTTTCCGAGTGTGCTCATGATCGTAAAATGAAAGAATTTCTGCAACTCCAGCAGGGAAATATGACGGTGGACCAATATGAAGCGAGGTTCGCCCAGTTGTCAAGGTACGCCCCCAGACTTATTGAAAATCCCATCGACAAGGCAAAACGATTCTGTGATGGTCTCAAATCTGACATCCGGAGTCAGTTAGTGCCATTGAACTTGAAAGATTATAATGAATTATATGAACGAGCTCAACTGATCGAGAAGGACTTGCTGGAGAGGGTCCCTCCGACGCGACCCTATTATTCTACTTCCTGAATGGATCAACGTTCGGGCAAGAGGCCAGTGACGAGGGGAAAACGTCCTTTTGTTCCTAACAAGAAGCGGAATTTCCAGCAACCAGCCAATGTTTCTGGAAATACTTGTTCTGTTTGTGGACGACAGCACGGCGATGCCCCGTGCCCCGTTCGTACGGGAGCGTGCTTTGGGTGTGGCCAATAAGGTCACATGGTCAGAGATTGTCCACAAAGGCGACAGAATATGCCTTTACAGCAAAGACAGGCGACAGCAGCAGCTGGAGTTCAACCTCGTGCTAACAACGGTGATCGTCCTCCGGCTCAAGGACGAATATATGCACTTACTCAAGAGGATGCTGAGAACTCCGACGCAATGATCACAGGTACGGTTTTCCTCAATAACCGTGCTGCATATGCGTTAATTGATACTGGAGCTACGCATTCATTCGTATCTAGCCAATTTGTGCGTTTGGCCAAACTTGAGGTGAAACCGTTAGAAAATGCACTTAATATTTCTACTCCAATGAAAAATGAAGTACAGGCTACCCTAAGTTGTCAGGGATGTAAAATGGTTATAGGTGGGCTTGTGGATGTTATAAATCTAGCAATGTTGGCCATGTATGACTTTGATGTTATCATTGGTATGGATTGGCTTAGTCAACAGCGAGCTAAGATAGACTGTTATAGTAAAGTAATTCAGTTTCATCCCCTTGATTGTCCTTGCTATACATTCGTGGGAAATGGAGGAGGACCTTCTACTCCTTTAATTTCTGCTAGAGAAGCAAACCGACTAATGCAGAAGGGTTGTCAAGGATTTTTGGCAACAGTTCAAAATATAGTAAAGGAAGAGGAACCAAAGTTAGAGGATATTTTGGTGGTACAAGAATTTCCAGATGTTTTTCCAAAGGAATTACCAGGTCTACCTCCGGAACGGGAAATAGAATTTGTTATTGAAGTAGCCCCTGGGACGGAGCCCATTTCCAAAGCTCCTTATAGGATGGCTTTGACCGAATTGAAGGAATTGAAAGTACAACTTCAAGAGTTACTTGATAAAGAGTTTATTCGTCCAAGTGCATCACCATGGGGTGCACCAATACTGTTCGTAAAGAAGAAAGACGAATCATTGCGGCTATGTATCGACTATCGGCAGTTAAATCGGGTTACTATAAAAAATAAGTACCCACTGCCGAGAATCGATGATTTATTTGACCAACTCCAAGGAGCATCAGTGTTTTCCAAGATCGACCTAAGATCGGGATATCATCAGTTAAGAATCAAGAAGGAGGATATTCCGAAGACGGCATTCCGAACCCGATATGGTCATTATGAATTCACCGTTATGCCATTCGGTTTGACAAATGCTCCAGCAGCCTTTATGGACCTGATGAATCGAGTATTCCAACCATACTTAGATAGTTTCGTCATAGTTTTTATCGACGACATCCTGATATATTCGAAGAATTCGACTGAACACGAGCAACATCTGAGACTTGTACTTCAAACGCTCAGAGAACACTCACTTTATGCAAAATTCAGCAAATGCGAGTTCTGGTTATCTCGCGTGGTATTTCTTGGCCACGTGATTTCGGGAGATGGCATATCAGTGGACCCGTCCAAAATTGAAGCAGTAGTTAATTGGCCAAGACCAACGACTGTCACCGAAGTTCGAAGTTTCTTGGGTTTAGCAGGGTATTACAGAAGGTTCGTGGAACGATTCTCTAGCATCGTTATTCCCCTAACGCGATTGCTAAAGAAAGAACAAAGTTCGAATGGAACGACAAATGCGAGCGAAGCTTCCAAGAATTGAAGCAAAGGCTGACGACTGCTTCCATTTTGACTATACCTAAAGGACCAGGAGGATTTGAAATATACAACGACGCTTCCCACAAGGGACTGGGCTGTGTATTGATGTAGGATGGCAAGGTGGTGGCGTATGCCTCGAGACAAATGAGGCCGTATGAATTGAACTACCCAACTCATGATCTGGAACTTGCTGCAATTGTGTTTGCCTTAAAAATTTGGCGACACTACCTATATGGGGAGCAATTCATTATTTATACGGATCATCAGAGTTTGAAATATCTATTTTCCCAGAAGGAGCTGAATATGAGGCAACGACGCTGGATGGAACTTCTCAAAGATTACGACTGTGAGATATTGTACCATCCTGGCAAAGCAAATAAAGTGGCCGACGCTCTTAGTCGAAAATCGGCCATCGCCCATTTGATGGTCAAGGAATGGACCCTACTTGAGGAAGCTCGGGATTTGGACTTTAAGTTGGAAGTTGGACATCATCAGAAATTATTAGCTGCTCTCAGAATCGAACCGGACATCGTTGTGAAAATCAAGGCGCTACAACAAACAGACCCGAACATCCAGAAGATCCGAAGGGAATTAACAGAAAAGAAGAAATCCAATTTCCATGATACGGACGACGGAATCTTGAAGTTTAACGGACGTCTATGCGTGCCGAAGGATGAACAACTCAGGAAAGAAATTTTGACAGAAGCTCACAAGAGCCATTACAGTATCCATCCAGGCAGTACTAAAATGTACCAGAATTTGCGACAACATTTCTGGTGGAATGGCATGAAGCCAGACATAGCCAAACATGTGGCTAAATGCTTGACGTGTCAACAAATCAAGGCTCAACATTGCAAGCCTGGCGGATTATTGCAACCATTAGAAATTCCTGAATGGAAATGGGAACACATCACGATGGACTTCGTAATGGGATTACCAAGAAGTCAGCGAGGAAACGATTCAATTTGGGTGATCGTTGATCGATTGACAAAATCGGCTCATTTTCTTCCTGTGAGAAAGGATCTTCCATTAGAAGGCCATGCCGAGTTATATGTTCGACATATTGTGCGATTACACGGAGTCCCGGTAACGATCACATCGGATCGAGACCCAAAGTTTACTGCAAGTTTTTGGCAAAGTCTCCAAACCGCTATGGGGACCAAGCTACAATACAGTACATCTTATCATCCGCAAACGGATGGCCAAACGGAAAGAACGATCCAGACCCTTGAGCATATGCTGCGAGCATGTGTCGTGGATTTCAAGGGAAGTTGGGATGAGCATTTACATCTCATTGAATTTGCATACAACAACAGTTACCAGCAAAGTATCGGGATGGCACCATTCGAGGTATTATACGGTCGAGCTTGCAGAACTCCAGTATGTTGGGATGAGGTCGGGGAAAAGAAGGTCACGGGTCCAGAGCTAGTTCAACTCACCAATGAGGTCGTGCAAGTAGTTAGAGGCAAACTGAGAACTGCCCAAAGCCGACAGAAAAGTTATGCTGACAAGCATAGGAAGCCCCTAGAGTTTCAGGTAGGCGACCACGTATTTCTCAAAGTTTCACCCATGAGGGGTGTGTCGCGTTTTGGGAAGAAAGGTAAATTAAGCCCCAGGTACGTCGGACCTTTTGAAATTCTAGAGAGAATAGGGAATTTGGCCTATCGGTTGGCGCTGCCACCAAAACTTGCTCAGGTGCATGATGTGTTCCATGTATCTATGTTGAGAAAGTACGAACCCGATCCGGCACATGTGCTGAATTTCGACGAGGTCGAATTGAACAGCAGAGTGTCCTATGTTGAGGAGCCGGTGCGGATCGTGAATCGTAAAGAGCAAGTGTTGAGAAATAAAACTGTTCCCGTAGTAAAGGTCCTATGGCGACACCAGGGCGTAGAGGAAGTTACCTGGGAAGGTGAGGAAATCATGAAGCGGCAGTATCCGCACTTACCGTGGGGCGATCCTTCGACCATAAGGGCCGTTAGTGGAACGGTCCGGGATAACTGTGAATCAGTCCGGGGTAGACATGTGTCTGTCGCGGGTGATACCGCATGGCCATGCATTAATCCTGGGTGACCACGAGTTAATTCCGGGGTACCGGATTTCCACGAGGCTACATGACAACCGAGGGTCGACCATGGATCGTTGATACTCGAACGTGGTCCGGTCACGAATCGGCCACGGATCGTTGTGCCAAGTTGGGAAGGCCATGGACGAGACGTGTACCAGGCCATGTGCCTAATGGCTTAGTCGCGGCCCGGGCAAAATTGCCGGTCGCGGCGGCCAAGGCCATGTGCCCGGTCATGACCGGCCATTGTGCCCGTCAGCCGGGCCACGGATCGGTTACGTACCCGTTCGTGTGCCGGCCATTGTGCCCGACCCTCGTACCACAAGTTGTGCCCGTAAGATCCGGTCCCGATCTTGTCCCATGTCCAAGAAATGTGGTCATGAGTTGTGCGTCGTGCTAATCCCGGGCCGATGTGCGTATTGGGCCACGAACCGATCTCTCGCCCGTAAGACCAGGCACGGTGCCCATACGGCCGGCCAAGCACTAGGCACGTCGCTCGTGCGGCCCGGCGAGCCGCTCGGCGCGTTGCCCGTGTAGCCCGGCGCGTTGCCCGTGCGGCCTGGCACGTTGCCTGTGTAGCCCGGCACGTTGCCCGTGCAGCCCGGCCACTGGCCCGGTCAGGCCGGCGAAATTGCCCAGTAGCCCGGCCGTGCGCCCAGTTCACCCGAGAAGGCTAATGTGGGTCATTTTGACTTGGATTGTTGTAGAACCAAGGTTGGACATTTTTTAGGGCCTTTTTACATTAAATTCCATTTTAAAAGGGTATTTTTGGAATTAATTTATAAGACAACCCTCGGGAAAAGCTTAGGTATAATTATGGTGCGGGGTTCGTTTTAGACGCTAAGAGCGCATTCTCGCGAAACCTGTTCGGTCCGAACAAATCGGGATTTAATTCAGCCAATTAGAGAGAGTCCTAGAAGGTTTGACCTAGTCAAACCTTATCTTCATCATCATTTCCTTCATTAATTACTAGGGCTTTCATTTTCCACAAGCCATTATGGCTATTTATGGAGCTTTTATGACCTTGCCTCTTCAATTATTGACCAAAGGAGAGGGGGAGAGGCTCACGGCCAGCAAGGGGAAAAGGAGAGGGTCCACGACCAGCTAAAGAGGAGAGAGAAAAGGAAGACTTTTGGCCATTTCATAATTATCTTGACTTCTGGATTTGTGTCATTAATGAAGGGATGAGGTATGTGCTTACCTCATCGTTTTGATGACACGTGCGCATACCTCATACCCCTTATGACATATGCGCACGCATCATCAAAGCTCACTTTATTCCTTTATAAATAGAACCTTGTAGAAGAGATTTGGCTCACTTTTTCCCACGTGCACCAACCGAGAGAGAGAGAGAGAGAGAGAGAGAGAGAGAGAGAGAGAGAGAGAGTGTGTGTGTGCCGAAATTTAGAGTTTAGAGAGAGAAAAAGAAAAGAAAAAAAATCAAGAGAGAAAGAAAACCCGAGAGAGAGAAAGAAAAGCCATTCTCGAGTGTTGTTCCAAAACCGAGACTCGTCACCTTTCTGCCGTTCCCTTCTCTTTAGTTCTTGTTTTATCAAAGGGTAAGTGGGATTTTACTACCGGGAAATGACGTTGAAATATGTCGTATCACGAGCTTTCCCCCGCTCTCGGCTTTTGGTGTTCCGATGTTGTGTTCTCGATAACGAGTTTACCTTGTTTCATGTTTTCTTTGCATGTTATCTATTTCAAAATAGAAACCGAGGCGCGACACGTGAGGTAAACCGTGACTTAGCCATGCTTGGATTCCTTGTTTTATGCTTTCTATGCTCGTTGTTTGATCGGCCACGGAGGCCGGTACGGTAAGATTGTTTCGTGTAACGACGATTGATATGTCATCGCCTGTTAGTAACGTTTTACTTACTGAGTCTCCTCGACTCACTCCCCGTTGTTTTCCTCTTTTACAGGTCCGTAGGAATGGCATCACCCCCGGCCCTGTTTGGCAACCCGGTCGAGATGAGAGCCGAACTCTTGACGGTGATTGACGTCCGTGAGAATCGTGCCTACCGCAGGATTACCACCTACGTGATGGTGGACGAAGGTCGGGTAGACCTTGTCCCGTACCCATACGTGGCTTGGTATCGCCTGGCCGACGGGGACTGGGTCGGCCCCCTTCGTGGATTTAACGGCCCATTCACCGGCATGGGTGGTTCGACTCCGTGACCGGCTAAGGGCGGGGTGTGATGACGGCCATGCGGACGAGGACGGGGAGGAGCGAGCGAGGACGAGGGACTACTAACCGTAGAGAAGCTAAGGACCCAAGCCAAAATTTGTTGTGAATATGGCTTGTTTGTTTTTCGGAAGTGCCTTTGAAATAGGCATGTGAAAATATCGTTTAATATGACTGGATGCCCGAGGTAGGGCTTGTAAATAAGCACGAACCTATCATGTAAATACAACGTGCACCGTTTGCCTTTATTGTTTGGTTTTGTCTCGTTGAATCGCTTCCACATGTTTGTTATTTTTAAAAATCAACGGGACGTTCTAATAATGATTCATGCTTCACGGGCCCGTTCCGTTGATGGTCGGTCAACAAGTATCGATCGTGAGTGGTCCGGGGCGTGACAAAAACATACCCAGAGCGAGGAGGCAAAGTCCAAAGAATAGACCAATCCATTGCAGCCAAGAGAACAGGAGTGAGCAGCACTTGGGGGTGGATGGGAACCTCTTCAAGCGAGAGAAAAAAGAGACCGGACAGAATAACAGAGCCGGATTAACGGATCTTATGATGTGATGAAGCCATGACCCATCAGGCGATCTTCCCAAATGACGGTCCAGACGAATCATAACTCAGCCATTGCCGAGGTTGGGGAGCTTCTGAGCTTCCTGATGAAAGCGAAATCTTTGGAGACAGATCAAAAATTCCAATCCATTGCAGCCAAGAGGAGAGGAATGATCAGCGAAGGTGGTGTGGTAACAGAAATTAGGGTTTGGTGATGGGTAAAGGGAAAGGTATAACTACCCCTTGGGGTAGAGGGGACTCTTCAAGCAAGAGAGAAAAAGAGGAGACTTAGAGAGCTCCTCGAGCCCACAGGGCTTTGAGGAGGAAAAATACAAGCCAATTTGGTGGTAGCAATTTTTTTTTCATTTGCAACTTAATTACCCAATCTGGAACCTTCTTGGCTTCTTCGAAATAAGGGTTATTATCTTGAAAAATCTCAAACTGGTATACTTGTGATAAATTTACCTCAAAATAATTTTTTGATCATCAAAAATCCTAAACTGATATACTTGTGACAATTACCTTCCGCTAGTTTCCGTTAAATTTTCCTGTTAAATTTCTGAGTTGGATGACACATGGCAGTTGACATGTGTACCAGTTAAATTCCGTTAACCAGTTTGGGACTTTACCCTCCGTTTATCATAGGTGTACCAGTTTGTGATTTTTCGTAGTGTCAACCCAATTTAACGAGGGCAAATTTATCACAAATGTACCGGTTCAGGATTTTTTATGGTCAAAAAATTAGTTTAGGGTAAATTTGTCACATGGATACCAGTTTGGGATTTTTTATGGTAAAAAAATTAATTCGAAATAAATTTATCACAAGTGTATTAGTTTAGGACTTTTTATGGTATTAACACTTAAAACAATAGCCTGGTAAAATATTTGAGAAGTGATCTAGTGGATCAAAGACTTTCAATGATGAGCACGTGCACATCCCACGGGATCTGATCCGCACACTGCAATGTGCTTATTATATTGAAACCGTCCGACTCCGAGGGAAGTGTTTTCCTGTTTTCAGGCATAGATGAATGTAAGGGCTTCGGTTAGGGCTAGGGTTTCTGAATGTGTGGCGCTAGAAAACCTTGGCCAATTTAGCAAATCCATCGATAATGGTCCTTGTATGTTCATGAAAGATGCAAAAGATCGATCCGTTAATAGAAACAATGAAAATAGAAATCCTTGACGTGACGGTCTAGTTATTATCAGCCATTCTATGTGGCACGCTGCCACATCAGCTATTTTCGGAGAAAGCTAGAAGAACTATACTAGAATTTTGCGGAAAGGTTTAGGACTAAATTTATAAAATTAAAAAATTTATGATTGAATTGGTATCCGTACAATAGGTGTAAGACTGATTGTACAATTTTTCCCCTCGACAACATGCACGCTCCCCTCCATCAATGGACAACACCGAAGCTTCACCCACCAATCCCAAGAAGCGAGCGAGGGAGAAGCCTAACGCCTCCATCCACGTCCTCTGCGACAACCCCCCGCGAGAGGGAAGATCACGCTTGCATATAAGCATCTTCATTATGTTTTGACTACAGAAAGAGGGAAGATCACCCTTACATGGTTATGTTTTACCTGATTATGTTTGAGGTTGTCAGTTTGGGCTGTTTGGGTCGAAATGGTTTTTTCTTTTTTAAAGTATGGGGAAAATAACTTTTTCTTAGATCAGCCCAAGCCTGCCGGATCTAATCAATGTCTTAAATAGATTTTAAGGGCTGCGAATTGTTAATCATGTATGGGCTTTGGCATATGAAAGTAGGGCTGATTGGATCCCTGGCTCCCGGTTCCACAATTATATTTCCTTTTATTCTTTAAATGGTTAATTAATTTATTCAAAAAATTTAAAAAGAAAGATATTTGACATACTACTTTCTTTGAGTTTTTGTTAATATCCATTTTCCTTCTACTATTAAAACACCCGCACCCTCTTTCTATTTTCTCTCTAGTCTCTCATTTGCATCAAGCGCCCAATGCTTCCTTTATTGACGAATCTCTTTCATCTCTCTCTTTTGCTCTCAATTTCCAAATGATGAGCTTTACATTCATCTTGCTTTGCTGTGGTGGTGGTTGCTCCAGAGAGGGAGGTGAGAGGCTGAGATCTAAAAGAGAGAAAGAGTCCTAATTTTAATTTATAGTTGCCTATGGCCTGATTCAGTTGGTTCGGTTTAGTTACGCACAAGGAGCTGAAAATCAGACAGGTTATTTCCGATTTCAAATTTTTGAAGAATCACCTAAGACTGATCAGTCAGGTCCTACCAATTTTATCAAGATCCGGTGGTCACCCTAGTGAGAGGTCTGGGTCCATTTAAACAGTGACAAGCTAATAAAACTCGAAAAGAAAACAAAAGGAAAAACTGAGCGGATATTCAGAAGTTGCAGGCCAGACAACTAAAATCCAAAACAGCAGAAGGGCCGCTGATCGTTTGCCTGCTCTGCCATGCATCAACTCAATCCCAACGTTCTTCTTTGCATGAAACTGAGCACCGCATTATTGGTGCCATCGTGTTCAAACATTGAACTGTCGCCATTCATCAAGAGGGAAGTGGCGATCGTGCAATACGAACCATCACATCACATGACATCACTATTCCCAGGCCATGCAAACAGAAATCGATTGCGGGTGCTCCCGGTTTCGAATTATCCTACTTGTTATTGTTATTCACATACCAAATCCATTGCCTTGTTCCTTCCTCTACAATTCTATATGGGAATGCGAGCATGTTTTCCAAGTGAAAATAAGGGTCAATTCTCATAAAGAGGAAAATTACACCATTAACGTCAGTCGTTGTCATCTGTTTTCTCATCCTATGATTTCTGGGCCCAGATTGGACCTTTTCTGCTTCATGGAGTTCGTCTTCTCTTGGTTCAACCAAGCTTTGAACGTCGCAATGAATTTGCCGGGCCTCTTGTTCACATCCGGGCTCGGACAGAACGCTGGTGACGTCGCTTCAGATGGAGCGTTTGAAGCGCTCTCGATCGTCTCCAAGATGGTGTCCTCATCATCTTCGATATCTGGTGATTTATGGCGCTGGGCGTTCGTGCTATTGATCCACATGCGGTGGCCGCGCATGGCAAACGTCCATGACGGCACCTTGAAAGGCGGCATCGGTGGAGCCATAGGGATCAATGGCGACAAGCCACTGCTGTTGTCGCTGTCATCCAAAGACTTGTCGTAGTTTGGTGTCATTGTCACCGGTGTATGAGATTTCTTGTTGGTGTTCATATTTGGAGTTGACTGAGAAACTGCATCTGGTTTTGCCCCGGTCTTGTGTGGAGTTGCCGGCGGCGGTGGAACTGGCCGCGGAGCAAAAAGAGCTTCCCTTGTCTTGCCCCTTTTGGATGGGAGCAAAGTGCGGAACACAAACAGAGGCGCCGGGGCGGCTGGTGGGAAGAGGACGGCGGTAGCTGGGAGTCTAGGAGTGACTCGAAGTTCTCGATGCTTACGTGTCTTCTCTCTTTCTTCTTCTTTGAAAGTCATAATGGGTGGACCGCCCAAGATGGCCCAAACCCGGCCCGTGAGCCACAAGGGCCCATGAGGTAGTTATTTGCTTATCTATAATAGAAGGCACTTCTTAGAAAACAGACGTGATTTTCATATGCAAACACACTTCTTCAAGAACGTTATCTTCTCTGTTTTTCTTCGGAACGCACACTAATACAAAAGACGATCGAAGAACTTTCAAGCGCAAAGTGGCACTTAATCTGTGATAATACCGGGTATGTTCATTGTGTGATATGCCTGTACGATCGGTGATACAAGTTTGATGATTCTCGGGCACGTTTTTTGCATTAATCGAATTCGTTCCGAATATGTTTCGAACGTGACGATCGGGGATTGAGTTTTTCCTTACATTCTTCTTCATCCTTAGCGAGCTCGAGAACTCCTTGATCGCCGGCCCACCTCTCTTTTTCCCACTCTTCTCAGGGGGCGGCGGCGGCGGAGGTAGCGGAGGCACCCGTGGTGCCGCTGGCGGTTTGCCAGCCTCATCCTTAGGCTTGTGTGCCATAGCCTGATATGTCCTCTTCGCCTCCCGTTTTCTTTGAGCTGCCTGCTCCCTCGGCGGAGGGATGACTGGAACTTCCATTACCTTGACTACATATTCGATTCAAAGGTCGTAGTCGTCACAGCACCCGCACGGTGTTGTCGGGTTGGACAATGACGACTTCTGTGTGTCCGGCCTCGGGTACGAACCCGACGACCCGCCGTGATTGGACCTGCTCAGGAACCCACAGGCGATGGGGAAGAGAACGAGGGCGAGGATGAGAGAGTCCCAGCTCTTCTTGACGGCGGGGGGTTGGAAGATCTGAGAAGTGAGGTCGAGGAAGGACGGGAAGACGAACAAGGCGAAGGCGAGGGAGGCGGCGAGGAAGAGCAGGAGGACGTTGGAGCTGGGTGGATGGCGGACAGGTCGCTACGGCTCCGCCGCAGGTTGCCAGAGTTGTCGAGCCAGAACGGTAGCATGGTTGCTAAATATTCTTCCATGTTCGATGTTGAGCTGGTTTTCCTTTGCGCCTTAGAGGGTATATAAAAAGGGGAAGGGTATATAAAAAAGTGCAAATGCATCACAAATTTTAAAATTTATCTTTAAAAGTGAAATTAAATTCTAAAATTTATCCAATACGTGCGATTAGAGTCCATTGATTTTTTTTAGTCGAAATAAGTCCATGGTTAACTCGGTCGAATTTGCCTAATCGAAATTGCTGACGCATCTATTTTTGTTATTTTTTTAAAGCACGTGGAGTCCACGAAGTGTTTCATCTTATAAATTTAAAAATATAAAAAGAAGGAAGGACAAACAAATGATAGAAATGCAAAAAACCTACCCGGTCACAAACAGAATCAGAATTCATTCGTCTCGGTTGTTCTCTTATTCTATGTCTTTATTGCTCCGCAAGTATTTTTTTCATCTTCCGGGAAAATCTAGCGCAAGGGGAAAGGGAAGAAAAAGAATTCAAAGCGACTATCGTCTTCCTCACACCAGCAGCGCTTCAGGCCCTTGCAGTCACTGTGCGCCTCGATCGTCATCGATGTCCGGCGCCCTCGCAATTGAAGCCCTCGTTACCGGCGAGCCCCCCTTCTTTCTCTCTCTCTCTCTATCGGACATGAATGCTCGACCTCGAGCTCAAGGCGGGCCGAGGTGTACACCTTGAATCTAGGGCTCGCAGGCTGGCACCGCAAAGAATAAACGTTCTTTGACATCGGGTGGAGAATGGTGCCACTTGAAAATGGTGTCCACCATCTCCAGCAAGCTCGCCATTCTTATCAAATTTTTTTTTTTGGAATTCTCCGCTTACAAAGCGCAAGAATACATTCGTTGCCTTTCCCAAATTCCATGCCTTTTCTTCCATCCCAAATTGTCTCTCAGTGATTAGTCCGATTAAAAAAATTAACTAAGAAAAATCACCGTAGGAAAGAGAATTTAATAATAAATAAAGCCACGTCAGCATATTTATTAGTTAAATTGGACGGAGTTAACGAAATGACTTGATTGCACCAATTTCACAAGTTTCTATACTTGATTGTACTTTTTATAAGTTTTATAACTCGATTACATTTTCGTAATAAATTTTAGTTTTTCTGGTGCACTTATACTTATAATGATGAGGATGACGATGATGACGACGACGATGATGCTGACAGTGATGTATAAGATTAATAGATTTGTAATCAACTTCTGTTGAAACTCGTGTAGTGTAGTAGTGAACGTGGCATGATCCCGAGTTCACGATCACTTGAAGAATGACAGCGAAACAAAAGGCGACTCATGTGTTTGTCATGGTCTTGAGGTTTCTCGTGAACAAAGGATTGTGTTCGATCCAAGAAGACCGACCAAGACCCTTAGGGTTCCTAGAGTCTTCTAGAATATTCTCAAGGGCAGGCGATATAGTAAATGTACCGAGTTTTAGAATATTCTCGACATAAATACCGGTAGTTGATAGATAGCGAGATGCAATCTTTTCCGTTAGATCGAAATGCAATCAACAATTATAATAAGAGAGACTCTTGTATAAATAGAAGCGCCCTCCCGTCGTTTGCATCTTCATGTGCATGCATCTAAATACTTGAGCAATAGAAAACATTCTCTCCGAGAGCTTTTCTTTCTAAATACTTTCTCTTTCTACGATTCATTTGAGTAAGCGATCAATTCTTGGGAAAAAGCTTACGTCAGCGCTTCACCAATCCAAGAAAGCCTAAGCTGCCGCATAGTTTCGATCCCAAACAATGGGCCTGTGATATCTTGCTTTGTTTTAACCACTGTCTGAGTGTCCAAATAATCGTAGTAAACCATGTGCATAGCTTAGGCCTGTCAAGATTTGACTTAAACAAATACTAGACTTGGAGATTTTTTTACCTTGTAAATAAATTTTCATGAAGTTACTTTTATCATCCCAAAAAAAAAGAGATCAGTGTCAATATGACCTGATCATGGACCCGATAGCTCATGAGCCCTTCCAAGCTCGCCCGATGAGCCTCACGTGCTTGAATGACAATTTTGAATAAGCTTAAACAAGGCTACTTAGTTCTAACGCTTGACCATAACTGGTTCAATCGGATATATGACAGCTCGATCTAAAATTTTTGCACATATATGTCGAATATCTAAATTCAATCCTATTAACGATGCAAGAAAGTAATGAAAATTTGCACAACACAAGAATTTACGTAGTTCAGCAGGGGAGATGTTCCGCCTACCTACGTCTATGGAGAGAAGAGATCTGTTTCACTAATAACGTAGAAAAGTGTATAGACACTCTTTCTCACCCCCTACCTCTCTTCTAGAGACCCGTTTCGTCTTAAATATATATAGCGAAACCCTACATGGTACAAATTACAAAATTGCCCACATAGCCTAAAATATTTAGCTTTCCTATATAAATCCTTCTATAACCCATGCTGTCCAGTCGTCAAGGGGCCTTTCGAAATCGCCTCATAATCTCTTGGATAACAAAATACAAGACATCAACCTCAATAATATACTCTTGTTGTGGGCATGGACAAGAGATTAGGCCCAATTTGAGAGTGCGGCCTAGTTTAGACTTGCTCGTTAATCATCTCTAGCGGTCGAGGCATCCTAGAAGAAGTTCGACGCTAGGCCCGCTTTGATTCATGCAACTACCATGGTTGCGGCCGGCGTTTTCAAGATAGCACCATGTCGTTTTCAAGATAGTGAGGTGCTGTCCTTTGATTTGAATACCCACCTACGGCTTAGACTTGTAGAGGGAGAATACTTGGCTGCGTCGTGGCCACTGCCTCGCTAGGTCAATTATCTAAAACACTTTTTTTACAAGCAAGTGTTTCTTTCATCGGCCAGAACCTAAAGAAAACAAGAAAGCAAAATAATTGCTGACCACATGGAATTCCTAATGAGTTTTGAGCGTCCATCTTAGGACAAAGCTTGATTCCCCAACACTCGGTATTTTATTGCTTCAGTTAAATTTAAGAAAGGTGGCGTGCTCACCTTTATGCTTAGATCTCCACATACATATATGTTTTCTACATAAAGTGGTACGCTCGTTTATGCTTCGACTGACTATAAAATGTGGGTATCCACGATGGTTGGACTTCGAGATAAAAAAGAAGTGGGCCGTATTTGTTGGGTAAAACTTTAGGAAACCTCCGTCCTTTGTTCTCCACAAAGAGGTTGATACTTCCGGTGCGCGAATGAACCCACCCAAATCCGCACATGGCCATCAACTTTGACCAGTATCCTTAAGTCCTTTATCACTCGAGACCGATTTTACATAGGCCAATGTAATCTTAAATCTTTTAATTATATCAATTTCATCCTAAATCTTTTTATCGATTTGTCAATATAGTTATTCCGATCAATTTTTGTTCGCAATAGACGACATCGACAATTTTTACAATTTTTTAATTGTTTAAATTTTTTTATTAATATTTTATTTATTTTTATTTTTTTAACTCTAGGCCTACACTGGGTAGCTGACTAGGGGTGTTAAAAAGCCCGAGCCAACCTGGGCTGACCTGACCCGAAATTTTAGGGTATTTTGGGGTTAGGTCTTGATCTTCTTTGTGTAAGGATTTTAGGTGTGGGTATTTATTAGGGTTGGGCCAGGCTGGGCTTTTTTGACCCTGACACCAAATACAACTCATCCAGAACAGCACTTCCCTCTCTGTCTCCCTTGCGCTCTCTGCACGAGAGCTCGAGTTCGAGTTCGTGGCAATGGCGGCCGTGAAGTTCGTGAACATGGCCGTGGTGCCTTGCGTCCTCGCCCTCACGGCGCTCGTCGTGATCACCCAGGTCGAGGCCCTGGCGTCGAGCCCCACCTCCCTAGTGAGCTCCGTCTCCTCGTCAATTCTCGCTGCTGGAGTAGTGACCGTCGCGGCTCTCGTCTTTGGTTCCAAGCAGAGCCTTAACATTCTCCACCTACATCACATAAATAAAAGCGCGTAAATTACACGGATTATAGAAGAGAGGAGGAGGAGGACAACGCGGGTCGACTCCAGAATTGGGGTTTAGAACAAGGGTGGGGGAGTATGAATTCGTGAGGATCGACATCCAAGGAGATGATCTGCTCGTCGGCGGTCATTACGATGATCTTCATCCTTGGGTCTTCTCGCTTCTTGCTACTGCTGCTTTGTCTTCGTCTTCTTCAACTCTAGAATTATGGTGTAGAATAGGGGTGGGGGAGTACGGATTCTTGGGTCTTCTTCGTCTTTCTTCGGGGCGGGGGAGTACGGATTCTTTGGTTTGACTTCGTGTTGCTGATTCCAACGATCTTTGCTTCGCTGTCTGGCCTTCTGCTTCTGGGTTTTGATCTTGGACTGATGGATTGGGTTGAGCGTGAATGCCCACAGATTCGAAGGAGCTCGGAAATGGAAAAGATTGGTCCTTGTTAAAAAAAAAACCGTAAACTTGACCTGGATAGACCTGATCGGACCCTATTCTTGGAGTATATGCTGAATGGGGTCTTGGGTCGGGTCAAGCGTGACCCTGTATATTTCGGGTCGGGTCGGGTCGGGTCGGGTATCATGAAAGCCCGATCCGATTCGACCCAACCCGACCCATTGACACCCCTGTAGCTGGTGACCTTGCTGGAAAAAGTAAGAAAAAAAAAAAGAAAAGAATGCAGAAGGAAAAAAAAAGAAAAAAACCTTAGAATTTTTTTTAAAAAATTGTCCATGTCAGCCCAGCCATGCTCACACAAGATAGTTTATGTCCACGTCAACGACGCTAGCTAGATTCGGTCAAAATGACAACATTAACAAATCGTCAAAAGGTTTATAGCTAAATTGGTATAATCGAAAGATTTAGAACTGAATCGACCGCCGTGCAATAAATTCAAGACAATATCCGGTTTCTTTCTCCTGGCCCCTGACGAAACGACTTAATATGATCGAAGAAAAGAGCGAGAGAATGCGCAGTCGAGCACATGTGCGCGCGGCGAGAGGTCGATTCCTTGTGCCGTCGATAATAAGGAGAAAAACCGGGTTCCGTGAATCTGTTTGTGCCCTTGATGAAACATGGAAAGGGAAAATGACACAAATAGTCCCTGAACTTTGACCCAATGTGCAATTTGGTCCATGAACTTTTAATTTGTTCAATTTGGTCCATGAACTTTAACCTAATGCTCAATTTGGTCCATGAACTTTTGATTTGTTCAATGCGGTCCCTGAACTTTTAATAAGTGTTCAATTTAGTCCTTGAACTATTTGAAAATATTCAATATAGTCCTTCCATTAATTCAAGTATAGGGACTACATTGAATATTTTCATATAGTTCAGGGACTTAATTGAACACATATTAAAAGTTCAGGGACCACATTTAACAAATTAAAAGTTCAGCATTATGTTAAAGTTCAGGGATATATTGAATAAATTAAAAGTTTAGGGACCTAATTACATATTAAGTCAAAGTTCATGGACTATTTGTGTTATTATCCCGTATGGAAATTGATTTTTCAAGGAAGTGCGCGAGACGATATCCACTCGATGTCGATAAGTGCAGTTTTGGGATGCTTGGTTCCGAACTTGCGTTGTTTAGGCCCAATGGTTGGACAGCCCATAATAACAAGCCCATGCCATTTGAGCCCCTAAAATATCAAGGCGAGCCAGCGAAAGCGAAAGAGCAGTTTCATTCTCTCCTCGATCTGGTTTCGCTCGCCTCCGCCCATGGACGGCGCCGGAGCTTCACCCGCCAAGCCCAAGAAGCGGCCGAGGGAGAAGCTCAACGCCACCATCCATGTCGTCCCCGACAACCCCGACAAGATCGCTCCCCTCGTCGCCTACTTCCCTTCCGGCTTCGACCCTTCCTCCCGCCTCCTCGGCGGCGGCGGCGGCGGCTCCGGGGAGCCCCGCGTTACGGTCTACCGCCACAGCAGCAGCAAGTGGTCCAAGAGGCTCCAGCTCGTCGTCAGGCCGCCGGAGTCCAGCGTCGCCTTCGTCGGCTCCAGCGTCAGCGGCGAGCGCACCTCCACGGAGTACTGCTCTTACCGCCTCGGCGTGCTCGATAAGGAGTCGCGGACGCTCAGGATCGTCCCTATAGCCCGTGATAAGGTGTGTGCTGAAGAATCTTTTTAGGGTTTTTGCGTTGTGGGTATTCGTTTCTTGTTTTGTTGATGCGATTCGGTCCGGTGCCATTGTTTGTCGATATGGTTCGGTTGGTTAGAAAGGGATATGGAGTAGAAGTTATGCTTACTGGAAGCAATCTCAGGTCAATTTGTTTCAAACAGATGGGAAAAAATCGTAAGCGGTCATTTTTATCTAGAAAACAGATTAGAGAAACGTTTCGCTCTGTTTGGCCCAGAGCAAGATGGGTTTCTCTTGTAAAAAAAAGTTGGAACTTTGTAGGGTGGTTCTCGTTGCCCAAGGTTCAGCTGAGTAGACTGAATGGTGGCAGTGGAGAAACAATGCCGACCAGTTTTGTAGCGTGTCAGCGCCACTCAGCGCCACTGAGTCAGCTATCAATCAAGCCAGAGATGATTAGAAGATGAACAGTTTGACGCACAATGGATGTGGCTAAATGGTGGTGATGGCGGTTGCCGATTGGCTGTCGTTTTCAATTTTATCAAGAGTACATTTTCAGTTTGCATCTGTTCCTTATGTTGCAAAGCATTGGAAAATGAGGGAAATATTTCCTTGCAGTTACTTTACTGTGTTACAAGCCACCATTGCTTCCCAGGAAATTTGTTTATCGTATCAATAACTTTCATCTAAGCATGTCAGAAGTAGAGTTGCTTGGAGATTTAACAGCTCACATGGTCACAGAACACCATTTGCACTTAAAGATACTCATCTATCACTCCTTTACATGTTGCTTCTGATATTGCCTATTGTGATTTACGTCCTTCAAATTTTATGTGTTACTGCTGCAGATATTCAGATTGGAACCGAGAGTGGGATCAGATATTTCTGACGAAGAGCACTCTGAGTTGGTTAGGGGAGAGCTTTCAGCAAAAGAGAAGGCTGATAAAGTTAGAGAACTTAATTTACTCTTTGGAACTAAGCGGTCGGTAACACAGGTATGATCCATATTAACCTGGGCATTGGATCATGTTATGCGTTGTGCTATTGATTGTGGAAGATAATTTTGCTGAGCTTCTTTCCATTAAGATTGGGTCATGCTGATGTTCTCTGGAAGCTCTTTGTTCGTGAAAGATAAAGGGCTTTCATTTGTTCCTCTGAGCATTCATAGTTAAAAGTCGATATTTTTGCAGGATTGCTTATTTGTAACGGTTTATGCTTAGGCATGTGTGCATCCGCGTAGGAGTTAATCGGCATGTCTTGCACAAACTAAGCATGTGCGCATGCTTTATGTCTCTCTGTCCATGCTCACATGTGCCTGTTTGTGCGTCTTTCTATGTGCGCTTGTGCATTTTCACATCCTTATGCGTGTGAATGTGTTCGTGTGCGTGGGTATGTGTTCATTCATAAAGTTTCGCTGCATACTGTTAATCCATCGGAGCCTTGGAAATTACAAGTTTGTAATGCCATTTTGTGTGATTGCCTTGCTTGATTTTTGTCTGTTGCATTTATCATTCGTAAGTACAGTGAAGCCATGGGCTGAGCCAAATTGTGGGGGGAGATAAAGTTTGAGTAGCCCTGTAGTGTGAATTTGGAGAATCTCATGGTTGATAGTAGTTGCTTGGACCTTTGTGGAAGTATATGCAATGTGAAAAGTCTTTTTTATGAGTGCAGGATAAAAAAATGCAATCTCTTAGGCAAGAAGATGATCCCAACTCCCAAGAGGATTTGGATAGGAAGATTAAGGAAGTCGCCATGTACAAGGAAGATCATGAAAGTACAGATTCTCATCCTGCTCACAATATACCCCCTTACAACTCATCTGCCACTGTTCCAAAGGACGCCTATCCCATAGAGAAAATTATTCTCAAAGGAGAGTGGGATTACATCAAGGATATTCTTCAACTTCTTGAAGCAGGAGAGAAAGTATCACCTGATGCTTACCCAACGTTTGTTTGCAATAGGATCCATAAACTGGGGGAGACACAGGTGATTGTCTTTGCATTTTTTCACGAGTATTTCTATAATTGATATCATTTCCCATCGGTTCTTGTGGAAAATAGTTATATTAGGTATTGACCAAACTGGGAAGATTGCAATGCTTCATTTGGTTGTGGGACAAAATCATGCTGATGCCTTCCTCGTACAAAAAACCAATGATTTTCCTTCTATAATAGCCATCTATAAGTTGTATTTCTACATTTTGATTTTTCCATATGACAGTGCATGCCTACCTAATGCATCACAATCCATTTTGTCAGACACAATGTCATTAAAATGAAAAGGAAAATTGCAGTTCCAATTGCAATTGCAATGAAGGGATATCTATTTCTTAGTCCGAGTACATGGTGTTGCAAAGTTAACTTAGTGCATATATACTTCTAAATCTGCATGAAGTCAATTTGTTTTTCTTTAATGATTGGATTTAATCTGAGTTAACGAAAATAGAAATATACAGCTGCAGGCAGTGGAGGAAGTGTCTGTTAACTGGCTCTGGCAAACAAATTCATAAAGCATTTTCTGACTGCTGTAGCTTTTATATGTTCGCTTTAAGATTGCTGTGGCAAAATTCTTTGTTTAATTTTTGTAATGGTTTTCTTTGGTCAATATCTGATTAAATAGAATTTGCTTGTAACATCTTGGAATTGCATAACTATGTAAACAAATCTGACTGGCAGGAGATACTAATCCTCAATTTGTTAATTGAACATACATTCTTGAATTCTCAGACTTTCTTTTATCTCTCAAGTTTCTTTCCTTTTTCAATTATATATAGCTTTTGAATGCTTCACGACACCTGCAGGATGAGATGGAGAAGGAAACGCTTGGTTGCATATTCTCGTATATCAACCACCTTATTAAGTTCAAAGATCAGCATTCCGCTGACGGTGCGTCCTCTGCGAAGAACCACAGGACCCCTAGCATATTGCGTCAGAAATTCTCGACCATGTTCTCCAACACTGAATCTAAATGGCTACCTTCTGAGAAAATCGATCTTCTAATCAGCTATGTCTTAGTGCTCACTTTGATTGCAGATGATTTCCGGACAGACCCAACAGATGTCTCCAAGGATCTGAGGATGAGTTTAGTAACCATAAGACAGCATTTCGAGCATTTAGGATGCAAATTTTCGCGAGAGAATAACGTGTTGTATGCCAAGCTTCCCGTGCCTCTTAAGTTCCCGGAGTTGAGAAGGAGGCGCCGAAGGTAGATAGATGAATGGACTTTCTTGTCCTTGCAACAATTTGTTGAGAGAGAGCCGCTTCCCATCAAGAAGTGGAAATCTTGGCGGCAGTTTCAGTTTGTATCTCTTTTTTTTAACTTTCAGCATCCTATGGTTATGGAACATGTTTATGCTTCATCGGAAGCAACTCCACAGCGAGTCTACTTAATCAAGTTTGCGTGATGTACTTCGAAAATGTGAGAACGCCTGCATTGGAAGCAATTTTGTTGCAAGCACCATTCTTGTGATATGGTCATAGCTCCTTTGCATCTATCTGAAGGTTTGTTAACTACGAATTTTGTTCTCGTCATAGTGTGCACCGACGCCTCAACGAAGCAACTCACGCGGACGCTTGCGTACTCTCTTCTTAGTGTGAGAACAGATACTACTATTGGTCCCATGTGAGGAGAGAGTATATTGGGTAAAAACTTCAACGGTATATCTGGTCAATCAAGTTGCTTGTGATAACGCATCTTAATCAATTTTGTTTTGAATTTTGAAGACTCGCGTTCCATTGACTTGCTACTGTCACGCGGAATTCATTCCCAGATTCGAGGCCAAGAGGATTAGAGACGATGCGATTTTAGTTTCTAGCAAATTATAGTCAATTCTTGCCCTTTCTCTGACCTGTTTTGTAAGGTGAAGTATGGAATCCTGCTAATCATTCAGCAACAGCTTTGTATGTGCGAAGAACAAAGAGAAGCTAGTAGCAACAGCAGTAGAACAAGCTGTTGCCAGGGCAACAGGCTCAAGACTAGCAGCTGAAGCATTTCCATCATCACGAATGACGCTTGTATTTGCTTTTCCTCGGATCTCATCGTCAACTCTTCGAAAGCAATTATTGAAGGTTCTTTCCCACAATGCTTGCCTGCCCAGCGTCCCAACACTTTCATCCTTGACCTGTCCCATTCCCTTGGCCAAAGCCTCACGGATCTGCTCCCGGCGGTAGTTAGCAGCCGACCAATGACAACTATGCTTATTAATTAATATGTGAAATCTTAATCAAGATATAAGATTTGCTACAGGCCATGAGCAAGGAAAACACAAAATTCTTAAGTCTAACATTCATCATACAGAACTCAAACAAACTCAGGACATTCGTCAGTACAAAGCCAAGCAATGGTTCTAACAGAATCTTCAGCTAGCCGCTTTTGAAAAGGCAAGCGCGGACGCTGTTTGGCTGGTGGAAAGTTCTCAAAAAATGCGTATATTCATTTTTATTTGGATATGAAAACAAGCACGGAAACTTGGTCGATCCCATATTTTGAAGAAACAACGGTGGCGCACCTCTTCCCTCTCACGAAGCTGTCATGTCTTTTGATGCTTCAAAAGCATGTAGCTTCCTGAAGCACTAAAAGGAAAAGAAAAAGGAGTGGCACACGCACAGTACAGGAAGGGAATCAGTTTGGTTTATGTTTGTTGGTGCAAGAGAACATTGCTACACGACATATCAATGCGTAGGACCAGTTGACGTATCATATTTGATCTTTTCCCTAATCTGAGCAATTAATGTTTCCCAATCTACTTCTAAGACACTCTCCCCTTTTCTCCTTTAGCATGATTCCCGGGAGCTGGACGGGACTCTCTCAATCAGAACTTTCTATCTCCCAGTACCTCCTTGCTGGATTCTGACATGACCTCATCCTCCTCAGTTTCTTGAAAAAAACTGTCATTAGGAGCCTTATCCTTAGTCGGTGGACTCTTTAGATTTGGGCAATCGCATATAATTGCATTCTCCAGTTTCAGGCCAATGTGTAGGCCACTCGCTATGCTAACCAGTTTGGGTAACGAGATAAGGGCTACCCTCTTCAACTCCGGGAGAAAGTGAGCATCCTCGTACCTAGAAGAATCTTTGCAGCTCACTAAGGCTCAAGATGACCGGGGAGTCCTCAACTGTGAGCTCGTCTAAATTGTGCAGGTTTTCCAGTAGGTTGATCGGGCAGTCCTCGACGTCCTCATTGGTGTTGGCATATCGCGATGCCCCCATCGCAATCCTAGAGATCTACCGAGGACCATAACTTATCCGAGCCCTCTTGCCTTGAAGATCAATCCTCACTTTCGTTAGATTGGTTTCGGGCCTAGTTTTCCCTTAGAACACACTTACTAGAGGGGACTTTACATTGACTGTATTTATAATCACACGACCTATCCATATTGGCTAAGCTATTGAGAGGAGTACTCGAGATAGTTACCATTTTGAGATCGGTCTTACTTATAAATTACTTCACAAGACGTCTCTTGTTTGACAAAGACTTGAGGTGTCACAATTACACTCTCTCGCCCGTAGGCGGTGCCTATGTACCTTGGCATCTAATCAATTCATTTCCCTTCTATGATTTTATGCTAGCTAATTCATCAACATTTATTGCTGGACCTCGATCTGAACGGTCTGAACTCCAAAATGAAAAGCAATGCGAGTTCAGTGGAGGAATGTTAGGTGACTAAAGCAAACATTCTCAATCGAGTAGTTTTTTTTTTTTTTTTTTTTGGTAACCCAGGAACCCCCCGCACGGCCGACAGCCGGAGAGGTAAACCTGGGGTGACGCTAGCGCAGGACCCACCACCACGGCGCCACACTTAAGAATCCCTAACGCCTACGCTGGGGTTCGAACTCCGATCCCTTCGTGGGGGGACAAGAGCGCAAGCCAACGCAGCCGCTGCGGGCGGTGGTCTCAATCGAGTAGTTTCCGCCTGCTGTAACTTTAAAATGTTCAGTTCAAGGCTGCTGTGGCCATAGTCTGTGTCTTATGTTTGTACTTGTTTTCTTTGGTCATTTATCTGATTGATTAGCATTTGCTTATCTGAAGAGGACTAAACATCTTAAATTGATTACTGTGTAAGTGAGCAAATTTTGACTGGCAGGAGATGCTAATCCTCAATTTGTTCTGAACATACATTCTGCGGCTGGTGCTTCCACTGCAAAGAACCACAGGACCCCAAGCATACCGCGTTAGAATGTTCTCTGATACCGGATCGAAGTGGCTGTCACCTGAGAAAACTGATCTACTGATCAGCTACGTCTTAGCAGACGCTCACTTGGATGATTTCCGGACTGATATGCCAAGGATCTGTGGATGAGTGCAGTTACCACAAGACCGCATTTCAAATGTCTCGATTCCAAGTTGTCACGAGAGTAAAACAGTGTTTATGCCAAGCTTCTTGTGCCTCTCAAGTTCCCGGAGTTGAGAAAGAGGTGCCGAAGGCAGTCGAATGGAATTTCTTGTCCTTGCAACGGTTCGTTAAGAGGAAGGCGCTTCCAATCAAGGTTTGCAATAGTTTGCAGTGAGTTTCAGTTAACATGGTTTATGTATCTTCTCTTCTAGCATTCAGCATCCCACCGATAATTGAGTTTCATTACGTGTTATAGAGAATCCTACCGGTCAAGGCAGACCATCAGAGAGAGATCTCCACGGAGTTCAGTATATGCACTAAAAGGTAATGAACTTCCACTTAATCAGCGGTTACACAACAGCAGGCGAACTGTTGCTGAAAACAGGTCTCCACATGTCCACACAGTGATGGCGTTGGAGTTGCGCTTGCTGCTGCTACCTTTGTATAATAACACTCTACTTTTCTTATCTCGCACAAACATTTAAGCCCACGAGAAAAATGGATGGACCAAAGTTTATGGCCCCTTACAATCACTTTGGTTCTCTAATATTTGTATTAGTTACTCTGCCTTGGATGGCTGGCGCCGGTGGCTGAATGTGTCTCCATCACGACTTGCTCTTGAACTTCCTCTGAGCCTTCAAGTCAACCACAATCACCGAGATGTTGTCCTTACTTCCCTTCTCAAGCGCCAGCATAGAGAGGTACTCAGCAGCGGCTTGTGCTGCAGGGTCAATCCCTTTGCCCCTGTCCAAGGGCGATGAAGGAATCCCATTCTTCTTGTGCCACAGCAAAATCCGCCTCCGCGCCACCTCGCATGCTTCCTCGTTGGTCATCACGTCCCACAACCCATCACTTGCTAGGATAAGGCACTCGTCGTCCCGAGCTCGAGGGACAAACATCACCTCAGGTTCAGGGATTATCCAGGGTTTCAAGTACCTATCGCCTGTGGAAGGTCCAATTCAAATAAGTGCAATGAGACGAGGGAAATGTACTACTTAAGTTTGAGCAGATATGGTTTTGAAGCGAAAAAAACTTAATCAAACGTATCCAGAGTAAATCTAGGGCAGCCACCTACAAGATCACTGAAAGATCAGCTACTAAAACCATATCCCCTCATGAAGTAGCTTAATCTGCTATGTTGGAAACACAAAGAAAATTGGAAAAGGGAACACAGATAGCCATAAGCCAAACATATATCAGCTCAAAGGGTACTTGAATTGAATTACATGACTTTCAGCGGAAGAACCATATTACCCCGCAAAACAGGTAAATATTTGATGGTATAAAATAAATATGAGAACAAGTAATTGCACAAGATACCTACCAATTGACCTTGACATTGCAAGAACACCAAAAACACGGTAGCCCTTCCACTGTATGACCTTGCCCCCAGCTGCATCAATTCGAGCATACTCCTTTTCTGTATCTGGCTGGAGAAGTAGCAGCCACCAAAAAAAAGAAAATATTATCTCCTGCAATAAACTGTGTTTCTCTAACTTTTAGGCATGAAAAGCCAGAAAGTTGGCTTACCTTGTGATCCACTGACAAGGGCATGGCTTCTTTGCCACGCAAGAGGACTGCTCTCGAATCACCACAATTTGCGACTATAATGTGGGAAGAGCATACCAAAGCAACAACAGCCGTTGAACCAACCGTTTCTGGGGCAACCGGCTCGAAACTAGCAGCTGAAGCATCCCCATGATCAGAGGTGATGCCTCTGCTTACTTTTCCTCCTATCTCATCATCAACTCTTTGAAAGCAATTAGTGAAGGCTCTTTCCCACATTGCTTGCCTAGCTTCCCCGACACTCCCATTTCCTATGTTATGTTTGACCTGTCCTATTTCTTCAGCCAAAGCCGGGTGGATCCGCTCACAACAATACTCAGCAACCTGCCTTACAAATTTTCCAACAATGCTAATTGATACTTAAAACAGAAATCTCAACAAAACAAGATATTGGTGATAAGTCACGAGCAAGACACACAAACGTTTACACGAATTAATTCTCAGAATGTAGAACCAAAGCAGGAGTCGAAATAATCCAAACTTGAGAGCTGAAAGAAAAAATGTCTCCTTACCAAAAAAAAAAGAAAAGAAAAGAAAAGAAAAAATGTCTCCAGGAAGGTTCAACTAGTTACTATGGAAAAGACAACTAAATAAATTTCAAGAATATAGAGGATGTACCCGAGAACCTCCATGGCCATCATAAACACCAAAGAAGTGACTGGTTACATGAGTTAAACTTTGGCTAATCCCATCAATCATGTGTTCCCCAACAAGCATTTTGATAGGAATTTTCATGAACTGTGGCGCTGTTGTAACAGCATCTTCCATCTCCGGTCTTTTCCCACATATAGACACTGAGCCCCAAAGAGGTATACAATCTAGCTCGAAAACACTCCTTATGCCTCCTTTGGCGAGACTCTTCTCCTTTGGAAGCTGAGAAACCATCGCAGCAGCCTTCAGAATTGAAATATCAGACCCTTCAGCTTGTGAACTCACTGCTGCTATCAGTTCACTCGCAGGAACCTTGGAATTTCCCAAAATTATGGCCTCAGCCAGAACTTGATCATTTTCTACTGCTTTTATTACCACTCGGCCTGTCGCTAACAATTCATTGGCAATAACCAAACTGGTGTCTTCCCCGACTGACATAATCTCATCCTCGTCGTTTTCTTGCATCAAGTTATCATTAGGGACCACACTATCTCCATTCTCGGTCACCATCACCAACTCATTAGCTCCACCACCACCATCATCGCGTGCCATATCCGTGGCCAAATTGTTCACATAACTCAAATCAGATGTATCCCCATGGCAACAGAAGACAGACTCAGTGGACACCAGATTTGAAGGATTCGCAAGGAAGCTGGCTGCTTTTGTCACGAGCTTGAGCCGTGTAATTTCCGCAGAGGATGAAATTCCAGAGTTATCGTGCATCGAATTACCTACACTAAGAGTTACTGCAACGGCTGGAGACATTTCTTCCATATAGATGCTCTCTCTGGTATTATTAACAGCTATCTTCAACTCCCCTCAATTTCTATCATCTGACAGGGAGATGGGCACAACAAACGTTTGCAAGACCGAGCAGCACCACCTCACTCTTATGTTGTTATATATGCTCTCTGCGGTACCAATAATGGTTATCTCCAACTCCCCTCAATTTCCATCAATCAACAAGGAGATGGGCATAAAAGTTCCAAGACTGAGCAACGCCATATCATCCTTGTGTCGTTGACTCCCAATCTCGAACCAATAAGAGATGAAGCTAACAGGAAGGGAATTCCAGATTAAGATACAAAGATGGACACTCGGTGAAATTGAAGAGTGTAACAAAAGGGTAATCGGATCTGATTACTGAGAACAGATCTACGCCTTCAGTTCAAGAAAAATCAAAGAAGTTCGCAGTTTGTTTCCCAGATTCCGTCAAGACCTTATATAGTCCATTAAGTTCTTCCCGATTCTTCCTCCAGCCCCAGAAAGGACAAAACCATTCCTAACCCACCACCAAACCTTAAATACACAACATGATGTGTCAACAACCTGATTCAGGCTCTTATCCAAATCCAAACCCAGGACGAGGAAGCAATGAATTGTCACGATAAAGAACCTGAAAAAGTAGAAGATTGCACACAAGAATCACAAGTTAACCTTAAAAAGTGAAACCTTTTCCACAAAAGAACATGAATTTCCTCGATCTGAAGTAACCCATCAAGACCAACGTTAAAAAAAAATGTTCCTTCATCGATTTCTCGATTTTCTTCTTCCGAAAACACACCAAGAACCCAGAAAATCAGCAGACAAAACTCCCCATATACTATAATGAACTATCAACTGGGTATTATTGTATAGCAAAGACCAACCTTCTCAGCCAAAACCAACCTTCTGATCAAGAACGTAACTCAGCAGTGATTGGAGGGTGCTCACCAGCTGTAGAAACAGAAAAGACTTGAAGGAGAAAAAGAAAAATAGAAAAAGAAAAAAAAAAAGAAAAGAGCATGAAAAGGTAATCAGTGAAACCTCATACCTAGAAAAGATTTTCCTGAATTTTCTATTCTGCTTCTTCTTTTTTTTTTTTTAAATTCTCTCGGTATGCTTGTAATTACCTCATGCATGCTTTTTGGGGACACGTATACCATGAAATTATCTCACATCATTCAATGCGCTTGGACCAAGAAAAAGCTGCCACGAAGACAACGCCCGCTCATGGTTCCTTCGCAGTTCATTCCCTTTGATGAGGGGCACGTGTCTTTCTGGACAGGACTCCCCAAGAAACAAGAAAGAAAAGCAGGAAAAGAGAAACTGCCGCAAAACAGAGCAGCACCAGAAATGTTTCCTTACCTCCTCTTGCGAAAGTTCGTTCATGCACGTGAGTGCGAGTTTTGCAGTACGTCCCATCTGTCGTTACTCGTTTATGTTTTCTTAGGACGAAACAAAAAGAAGGTAAGGTTCAGTGTAGATTCGAGCACCGTTTCGAGAAAATTTACAGCAGGAAACTTTGCAGACACCCTTTGAATTTCGGAGGTTTTATATTTCGACGGAACCGATGAATGCTTTCGATACTTCATAGCGCCTCGAATCGATATTTGCCAACCGTTAGAAGATTAAAATGCATAGTTTCCATGATGATAGGCAACACATTTTCACATTTCAAAACACGAGTGTTAAAAGTTCTATGGTGATTGCCTCGTTGGGGATGAATATGTTAAGTGATCATACGGTTTCTGTTTTTGTTGATCGATTTTCAATTTTTGTATTTGCATTTAGGGAAAACCCACGATTGCATAAACGTTGATTTGGAAATAACCATACATAGCAGTCATTTTGGTGTTAATATAGTACATCAATGGCGGACTAACCTTGATAATTAGGAGGTGCATAGTTCTACTCACACATACACTTAACAAGAAAATCCTAGATATCATTATAAAAGTTAGGGATAATGACATAATTGATTAATAAACTTTAGCTCAATGTGCAATATGATCCTCGAACTTTTAATTTATTAAATGTGTCAATGAACTCTTGATACATATTCAATTTAGTCATGAACTAGAAGATATTCAATACTGTCCTTTCATTAACTTAAGTTCAAGGATAAAATTATAGTCCGGGGTACTAAATTAAACATGTACCAAGAGTCAAGATACTACATTACACATTAGCCAAAGTTCAGGGATCATTATGAACAAAATAAAAGTTTAGGGACCAAATTAAATATTTGATCAAAGTTTAGAACCATTTGTGTTATTTTCCCTAAAAAAAATTACTTACATTGCATAAGAATTAAGAAATGAAGATAAATGTGTAATACAGTATTCATAAACAAGGTCATGCATAATTTTCCCTTTCTACCTATCTACTTTTCTTGTTGAGGAAAGATGAACCCAAAACATCTTTCTTCAGAAATTTTTTTTCTCTGCTATAAAAGTTTCATAAAACCATATAATCAAAAGCAAGATGCTAGTAAAACAATACATTGAAATGCGAAGATAATGGCTCGATTTTCGGGGAATTATTAGCCCTTTTCCTCCAACATACTATTATCGAAATTGATTAAATTACACAGCCCTACAAGTCAATGTCGATAATAATTTGAAAGGTTTTGGGGCTTCTAAAATTTCGTAACTGTCAAATTTCGAACAGAGCACAAAGGAGGAGAAGAAGAGAGATACGAAAAACATTAACAAAAGTCTGTCCCAATGCTCAAAGTACCCAAAAGTCCTAAATTTATTACGCTGGTACTTGGTAATGGCATTGATTTAGTCCTAAATTTTTTAATTAGATCAATTTAGTCCTAAACCTTTTGTATTTGTATCGATTGATTCCATCTAGCTAATTTTTGCCGGAAATCGTCGATGTGGATGCTGATCGTCTTATGTTGTGCGGCCGGCGCTAATGTAGATATTTTTAATAGTATTTTTTTGATATTTTTTTTCATCTTTCTTTTGTTTCCCTTTCATTTTGGGCGGTGATGGTGTTACCTCACCTAGAGCTAGCAGAACCGCGATGGCCTAGGCAAGGCCCTTGCAGCCTCACCAGCCGCGAGCGAGGCGGCCCTTGCCTAGATCTAGTGAGGGCCGCAACCCTCTCATTGCTGCCCTCGCCAGCCAAAATGAAAGGAAAAAGAGAAAAAAAAATATTAAAAATTGTCAATGTCATCGCCGGCTAGCGTCAACGTCAGCGATTTTCGGCCAAAATTAGTCAGATTGACTCAATTAGCACAAATACAAAATGTTCAGGACTAAATTGGCCCGATTAAAAAGTTTATGATTGAATTGATATAAATACAATAGGTTTAGGATTTTTCAGATTCTTTTTCCCGATGCCCGCACCATGTCCCCCAAGTATTTGGTACTTTCTAAATTTTAAATCTATCGACTAATCACAATCCTGAAATAACACAAACTCTTATCGACAATTAACCAAAAAAATTCAAAATATTTTGAAATTGTTTTTTTCTTTTCCGGTAACTGACTTTGAAAAAGAAAAACAAAGGGAAGGAGACTCGGTCTGGAAACTCATTCCGGAAGGAATGATGACGTGGGAATAGCTCGACTCGTTCAACGATGGTTCGTTCGGACCATATCCTTTGAGGAGAAGAAGAAGACGAGGAAGGTGACCGTTATGTTCGCGCGCGCGCGCGCGTGCATGGGAACGAGGGGGAGCGAAGCGGCCAAGCCACTCCAAAATAGGCAAACGGCCGAACGACCAAGACACGGTTTTTCCCTCGGACTTCTGTTAGAAGGTTGCAACGCCCTCCCCGCTCGTTATAGCTTCAGCAGAGAGAGAGAGAGAGGGAGAGAGAGCGAAAGAGAAGCGTTCGACGATCCCGCTTCTCTCCCCTCCGTCGCCTTCCTCGTCCGTTATCCAGAGGGGGAGTCGCAGAGGGCGAGAGTTTGCTCGAATGTGGGCGAGTGCGCGGTCGCGAATTGCTTTTGTGGGTGAATCGGTGGAACTCGGGCATGGCGCTCTCTCACTCGCGGTTGTCTGCGGCGGCGGAAGAGGAAGCAGGCGGTGGCGGCGGTATCGTGACAGCCATCGCGATTGACAGAGACAAGAACAGCCAATCTGCCGTCAAGTGGGCGGTGGAGAATCTGCTCAGGAAGAGCAGCTCTGAGTGTGTCCTCCTTCACGTCAGGACCCAAGGGCTTTATTCAGGCAGGTTCTTCTTTTATATCAAGCTCTACCGTGTTTTCTTCTAATGAATTAATTAGCTTTACGAGGACATTGTTCGATTAGTTTGGTAATGCGGCTTGTTAGTTTCCCCGAAAAACGGTAAATGAATGGTCGGAGTTTTTCATCATGATGGACGAGAGGTGCGATTTGAGACTTCCAACAGATTGTATTAACTCAAACGAGAAGTACTGCGATAACAGATTCGTACTAGCTTATTAATCTGAAGAGTACTGCTACTTTCATTGAACAATTATCACGGCAAGCTTTATGGGATCCGTGTGAGCGAGCCAGATTTGTTCTCGAGTGAATTTACCGCATTAGGTGCCGGACCACGTTGTCCCGCATTCGAATCCTGATGACCAACTGCATTTGGACATGAATTGGGCGGTGATGATGATGCGTGGCAATTACATCGATGTGGCTTCACCAACAATGTCTGATTGATAAAAGCATAAACTGCTGCAGGTGACGCCGAGATGGTTCCTAGCGGAGGTCGGATGCCAACTGAAGCTGAGCTGCAGCAGTTTTTCCTTCCCTACCGTGGATTCTGCGCTCGAAGAGGGGTAAGTTGGGCTCGACTGAACTGCATGACTATAGTTCACATATTTTTCTTCCCCAAGAGGATTAGGAAGTTAGGAGCTTCCCCTGCATAAGATCACCATTAAGTATGAAAATAGAAATCAAAAGCTTAAGGTGAAGATGCTATTTAGTGGCTCGCCAAGGTTTGCGTTTCAATTATTTGGATCTGATTTTCCAGGAAAATGGTTATTTCAGATTGCAGCAAGGGAAATTATCCTCCCCGACATTGATGTTCCCAGTGCACTACTTGATTATGTAGTTAAAAACTCCATCAGCAACATTGTGGTTGGTGCTTCCAGTCGCAATGCGCTTACAAGGTCTCTCTCTCTCCACCCCCCAAGAGTGCATGTGTATATGGCGTGTTTTAAATAGTTCTCCCCTAATGACAACTAACAAGTTTTAGTATATCTGATCTTGTGCAGGAAATTCAAAACTCCTGATGTGCCGTCTAGCTTGGTGAAATCTGCACCACCAACCTGTTCTGTTTATGTTATATCCAAGGATAAACTTCAAACTGTTAAAGCTGCAACTCAGCGTCACATATTCCCTTCTACACCGTCTTGTATCAAAGATAATCCCAAAAAGAGTTATCCTATTGGAAATCAACCTAACATCCAACCAAAGACTCCAGACTCTTTTGACATGAACAGGTAAATCTACTTTTGTCAACATGACTTTCTTTTTGGGTGACCATTCACTGAAGGAGCACTTCAGAAAACTCCCTAACTCCCAAAAAGCAAATACCCAAATACAGCTTGTCGACAAGTTTTAACAGTGTTCATTGGAGATCATCATACTGTATACGAATCTTTTAGGGGACAACAAAATGCAGGGATTGCTGCTACACTTATTAGATCATAGTACTAGGTACAAGTAAGAAGATGCTTCCGATGTTATGCTTGACGAACTTAATCCAAAGTATATGGTGACCTGATTTGCATACTGATTATTGATGACTTCGTGCTGCGCAGGAGTACGTATAGCATTGGCAGTTTGAAAAGTCAGAGCTCTGATAGTACAAGCTCCGAGAAAAGTACTGATGTTAGGCAGATGAACTTCGACAGCTGGAGGGAAAATAGGTCACCCTTGGTACGGCCGTTGGAAGCTTACGTAATGGAGAATTTATCTATTCAAAGTTCTTCATCAGATGCCACCGATTTTTCCGGACAATTAAGCTATCCTTCGTCTTCTGATAATGTACAAGGTTACCCAGTGCCAGAGAATTCCATGGGTTCTTTCTCCTCACATGCCTCTGTGAGTACAATACACAGCATTGTCTTGCCCATCTTTTGATCATTGCAGGACTTTGTTTATGTGTAGAACTTCAAGGAAGTGGTAAAAAAGTGGATGCATTTCTTGAAATGAAACATGGATAAAGAAGTTCATGCTACTCGATGAGTCTGGTTCATCTTGCACTTTTCGTTGTCCTAGAGATGTAACATATCACAAATGTCAAATTTTCATTTCACCTATTTATTTTATTTTGGTTCTCCATGCTAACCAAAGCCACTTGGTAGGAAAAGGCTTGGGGGTTGTCACTTTTGTTGTGTGAAGCTTACAGCATAATATATAAATTGGGTACTAATGAATTCCACTAAATGTGTTGTGCTCAAGATGATATTAAACAGAAATATTCAGAATGTTCGTTCTTGGACAACCAAATGAAACGACTACTCTCATTTTTGTGAGTTTTTTGACAGCATGGCCTGGAAGCAGAAATCGAAAAACTAAAACTTGAATTTAAGCAGTCCTTATCTACTTACAACATGGCATGCGAAGAAGTGTCTGCTGCAGAAGAAAAGGTAATGCTATAGCTCAGGGATCATGATCAATCTATCACAGAAAATGAATCATGACCGTGTTCATCATTGCGAATTTGATAGAGCCGATTTTTTTTTCCTCATCTTTTTGAAGGCTAAGGAGCTTCAGCGAATGAAGACTGCAGAAGTTATAAAGTTTACGGAACCGAAGCTTCGTAAGGAGGTTGCTTGGACTCCCCCAACTGTTGAGAAGCAGGAGACATCAGTGGCAAAGGAAGTGACCCAAATTAGAGAACGGCAACAGCTGGTGGAGGCCAAAAAGGGGCACAATGCAGAAGATACAACAAATGGTGAGTCAGGAAAGAGGAAGAGAGCAATAAATGCCTTGGCCCAGAAGAATGTTTGGTACAGAAAGTACACGATCGAAGAAATTGAAGAGGCCACTGATTACTTCTCGAATTCTCTTAAGATTGGCGAAGGAGGATACGGACCTGTTTTTAAAGCCCGCCTAGATCACACTCCTGTGGCCATCAAAGTCTTGAGACCAGATGTTTCCCAAGGACTGCAACAATTCCAACAGGAGGTGAGTGTAGTTTGTTCGACAGGGCTTGCTCTGATTCGTAGTTTCTCAGTTAAAGCTACTTTTCATTGAATGAGCTCTTCTCACTTAAAGCTATGGACCTGTTCTACGGAGTGCTCGTCTAATAAATTTCACAAAAAATAATAGGAGAGAACTCCCGAAGGACAGATGAATCTTTGTTGGGCAACAAGACCTCGTTTCTTTGATAAAGAGGCCATAATGAAGAATATTTAATGGCTTTAGCACAAGAAACATGTTGGGATTTCGATAAGTTTGCATCCCAATGATCAACTCAAAAAACCTTTACAATTACTTTTCCTCTTTCATGGTCTCTCCAATAATACAGGTTGAGGTACTCAGCTGCATGAGACATCCAAACATGGTCCTCCTTGTGGGTGCATGCCCCGAGTACGGATGCCTTGTGTACGAATACATGGACAACGGTAGCTTAGAAGACCGAATCTTCTGCAAAAACAACACTCCTCCGATTTCTTGGAGAAGCCGTTTCAAGATTGCGGCCGAAATTGCTACAGGCCTTCTTTTCCTGCACCAGACAAAACCAGAACCCTTGGTGCACCGTGATATTAAGCCCTCGAATATCCTCTTGGATTGCCACTATGTGAGCAAAATCAGTGACGTGGGTTTGGCACGGCTGGTACCACCATCAATAGCCAATAAAGTGACAGAGTACCATATGACGGCAGCAGCCGGAACATTCTGTTATATTGACCCGGAGTATCAACAAACAGGAATGCTTGGCGTAAAATCAGACGTGTATTCTTTTGGCGTGATGCTGCTGCAGATTATTACAGCGAGGCCTCCAATGGGGCTGGCGATGCAAGTTGAAGATGCTATTGAGGGAGGAACATTTCCTCAAGTGCTCGATCCAGCCATAAACGATTGGCCAGTGGAAGAAGCTTTATCATTGGCGAAGATGGCCTTAAGATGCTGTGAGCTGAGGAGAAGGGATAGGCCAGATCTTGGTTCAGAGGTACTACCAGAGCTGAACCGGCTGAAGGACTTTGGGTTGGATGACGAAGCTACTATCGAGAAGACTCTGTTGTATAACCCACGTCCGTATAGTTCAGTGCCTGAGATGGAATCAAAAGCCCCTCAGGTTAGTATTTGAAATTACTCATGAAGTGATTGCTTTAACAAATAAGTTGTTGCTCATTTTACATTTAGAACTGCATGGTTCTTGGCATTCCAAGGAACTAAAAGCGTTAGATGAACAAACCATCATTCATCTGCAGTTAAAAACATTCTCTTTTGATCACCCTAAACCCCCAAAGCAAAATCTCCCTGCAAATGTTCTCATAAGGAATGTCCCAACTTTCCATCAGTGTTATGCCCATAAAAAGTTGCTAAATTCTGGCACTTAAGTCTTGGCTGGTTAGACAAAGACAGCAATTAAAAATGGCATAAGTTCAGAAGGTTTCCCTGATGCACGTTCCAATCATATCTGTATTATGTATAATCAGGAAGGAAAAAACAATCCTAACGTGGCAATTCAACTCAGATCAATGTAAGAGGAAGGTGGGGGCGCTTTAAGTCGAAGGCTGAGGCATGGAGTCTGAAGAATAGCTTTAGGAAACCGAGACCCGTCCTGCCTAGCAGAAAGCAAGCGGACAGTCCAGGGAAGATGCCAGTCGAAGGTTGCTGGTCATTCGTGAATTGTTCCACACCCAGTCCTCAGATGAAGAGATTCATGTCATTCTCCTAATAACAGTTTTTGAATGATACTAAAGGCGCAGAAATTCCTAGTATCTATTGACTTGTAAGTTACGTGGATAACTAGCCATGAGTTTACCATGACCTGTTGTCGGTCCTGTATAACGAGTGCCTCGACGCCTTCTTAAATGTTGGCTTGAAACGAGCTGATCTCGAGGTACCTCTCATTAGTCAAGAGAAATGGCCAAGAAGGAGCTTTAATTTTCGTGGCATTTATCAGATTTTCCATCACATCAGTCATAGTTTCAATCCTAATGGATATTGTGACCTTCATTGCACTTGCTCTGACGGTGCTTACCAGTATTTGCCAAATCTACAAAGTTGGCAAAAGCATGAAATTGGTGGTTTTGAGAAAGCAGGAAATTTTACTAGACTTTCTTTAGTAGCTTATGTGGCTCGACTCATGATAGAACATAATCGATTTCTTAAAAGAGTAGATACAAAAGTCAATAGGTTCTTTACCCAAAAAAAGTCAATAGGTTCATTTGATTAGCCAATCAGTATACCGTCTCGTCTTTTACTGAACAGACATTGAGAACATGTTTTTTGGCACATGGAAGGTAACACTTCTCAATAGAAGAGAGTTTTTAAACACATGAAATGTCATGAGAGCGGAACTGTCAGATTAGATTCTAATGTAAAGACCAAAGCAGCATTCCTCGACTCAAACCCACAAACCAAACCACAAAAGCCGGTAGCCAATGAAGCAAGCGAATCGAACCATCCAACCGATTCAGTATGAGCCTGCGAATGCCCTTGTTATTGCTACATAGTAAGGAGTTTGTGCATGTATTTGGGTTAAGAAAAGAAGAAAATATTCTGATAAAAAAAGAAAAAGAAAATACACGGCAAGAATAGAAACAACTTGCCCATCTCCATCTAATTATACTTAGATAATGTTAAAAGATGCCTCTAAGTATAAATTATTTGTTTAAATTAATTAAACTTCTTAAATTTTTAATTTTCAAAATGTCTTGAAAAGCATTTTTGCTTTTCTTTTTATAGTTGGCTTAACAAATGCTTTGAGGGCACTTGTTGTCAAAAGGGACTTGGATATCTCTATATTCCACGTTGTGAAAAGGTAAAGATCTTAGTTCCAAAGGAATAACGGCGAGATACAAAAATAAATAAATTAATAACAACTTTTATCGTATATGCGACAAGAAATAAAAACTCATTTAAAATTAAATAAAACCGATTGCTTGAAAAAAAAATTAGAAGAGTCAAGATGGAGTAATCTTAGGTACATTAAGATTAATTTATGAAATGACATAATAAACTGTAAGTGAGCAATTATTCAATAATCAATAGAAATCTATCAAATAAAAACTAACGAAAATCATTTTACCTGCAGTGAATAAGATTGCAGAAGTCTGCAACGGATAGCCGAGCGAACTTAGAACGGACTCGCAGGTTGTTGGCTCCTCGTAAGTTAGTGAGACTTCATCGTCGAGCACAAACATATGTCGGATCTTGCCATTAGAAACCAATGCAATGCACGGTCCTGCTTTGTGGTTTTTGGGGCGGGAGGACTTTTGCAAATAAAGGTTGCCTCACGAGGCACCGTTTTCAATGATTGAACGGCAGAGATTGGCGAATCTTTTGCGGAACTGTTCGAGAAACAGGTTGCTCAAACAGGGACTGCAGGTCCACGGGGCGATAACGAAGGTGGGTTTCGCTTTCGATGTGATGCTTAGCAACGACTTGATCGATCTGTACGGGAAATGTGGCCGGGTGGGCATGTCCCGCGACGTGTTCGACAGAATGCCCCAGAGAAATGTCGTTTCTTGGACGGCTCTTATGTGCGGTTATTTGCGCAATGGAAATGCCGAAGCCTCGCTGACGTGCTTCTGTCAAATGAGGAGGTCCCCGGTCGAGCCGAACGAGTTCGCTTTGTCGACCGGTGTGAAGGCATGTGGTGTGGTCGGTGTTCTTGATCACGGGATGCAAATTCATGGACTATCTATCAAGACTGGATTTGATACTATCTGCGTGGTTGGCAATTGTATAATTGATATGTATGCGAAATGCGGCAGGATTGATGAAGCTGCTAGGATGTTTAACACAACGCCGTCTATGAATCTCATTAGCTGGAACGTGATGATAGCTGGACATGTACTCGAAAATAATGATGCTGAGAAGGCTCTCGTTTTGTTTAGGGAAATGCAAGAAGCAGGGGAAGTTCCGGATGAGTACACATTCACAAGTACTCTAAAGGCATGTAACCGTCTTGGGGACATAAAAAGAGGGAGCCAAATTCATGCTTTCTTAATTACAAGTGGGTTTGGAATCTCTGGCAGGCTTGCAGTTGCTGGTTCTCTTGTTGATCTATATGTTAAGTGTCAGAATATGTCTGAAGCTCGGAAAGTTTTTGATCGAATGGAAGATAAGAATGTCATCTCCTGGAGTGCACTTATTCTCGGTTATGCTCGAGAAGAAAATTTGAGACATGCCATGGAATTATTTAAGCAACTTGAGGAAAGCAGTGTCCAAGTTGATGGATTTGTTTTATCCAGCTTGATTGGCGTATTTGCTGATTTCGCACTCTTGGAGCAAGGCAAGCAAATGCATGCATACACCATCAAGCTGTCATGCGGTCAGGACATATCTGTCGCCAATTCGATTCTGGATATGTATCTCAAGTGTGGATTAACGGATGAGGCAGAGAAGTTTTTCAGTGAAATGCCAGCAAAAAATGTGGTTTCTTGGACAGTCATGATCACTGGCTTCGGAAAGCATGGATTGGGTAAAGAAGCTGTTAGTCTCTTTAAAGAGATGCAGTTGGAAAATGTTGAACTGGACAGTGTAACTTATTTGGCTGTTCTTTCAGCCTGTAGCCACTCCGGACTCATTGATGAAAGTCAAAAAATCTTCTCAAGCTTGTGTGCCGACAGGCGAATGAAACGGCAAGTAGAGCACTATTCTTGCATGGTTGATGTCCTTGGTCGAGCTGGACGCATCAAAGAAGCAAAGATTCTGATTGAAAGTATGCAGATGAAGCCCACTGTAGGAATATGGCAGACTTTGCTTAGTGCATGTCGGGTTCATGGAGATCTAGAGACGAGTCGAGAAGTGGGAGAGATCCTTATGAAAATGGATGAGTTAAATCCAGTGAACTATGTGATGATGTCAAATATTTTCCTTGAGGCAGGATATTGGAGAGAGAGCCAAAAAATAAGAGAAGAGGTGAAAGAAAAGAGGTTAACAAAGGTGGGAGGATGCAGTTGGGTAGAAATTGATAAAAAAGTTAACTATTTTTATAGTGGAGATGAGACACACCCACTCATAGATAGCATCCATGACACCTTGAAAGAAATGGAAAATCGGATGAAAGAAGAGCTAGGTTATGTGAATCAGGTGAGATATGCATTGCATGATGTGGAGGACGAGTCAAAGGTCGAGAGCTTGAGAGTTCATAGCGAAAAGCTGGCGATCGGGTTGGCTTTGGTTTCTGGCGGACTGCAACGCAAGGAGGGTGTGATCCGTATCTTTAAGAACTTGAGGATATGTGGAGACTGTCATGAATATATTAAATGTTTATCAAGGGTTTTGAACATGACATTCATGGTTAGAGATGCTAATAGATTTCACAAGTTCCAGGATGGACTGTGTTCTTGTAAGGACTACTGGTAATTCAGATATGGATACTCACTTGACTGTTCTTTGGCAACATTTTGAGATGAACTCCCTGCTTCAGCGTCTAGAGCTGATGTGGATATTCAGTCAGCAGATGTTAAATCTGAACCGAAAGAAAACTCCTTGGTGAGTTTGCTCGAAACTCAGCATATTATTGCAGGAACCAAATTAAAGGAAGGCAAGGGGATCTCCTAAAACCCACTCCCCAGCGAATTTCTTTTTGAAAATTTCACTGAATATCTAAAATGTGCTTCACTAGAAATGGATATTTATATGTGATCGGGGTGCTTGCTTGGGAAGCATGATCACAGAAAAAACACAGATTCGTTTAAATGATTTGAAATTTTGACTCTATATATTATATCCATTTGTCCAAAGTAAAAATGCATTCTCAATGAGCTTCCCAACCAATCGCGATGGGCTATCATGGAGACTTTTTTTTTTCCAGATAAGCCCAAGATTGGGAATTGGAAGTATTGCTTACTTCTTTAATTTGTTGTATGATTATTGGCCCGCTTCTAGCTTGAGCACATGCTGTTTGGTATAGTAGCAAAGATGGTAAATTACCTATAAGATTCTTTTGATGTCATGGAGGAGAAGGTGATGGATTGTGGTAGGCAGCGCTGCTTTTCCTCGTACAACTGTTTGGAAAGAAAAGGTTCCAGCACGTTTCTTTCTTTGGTTGGGAAGCTTTTTGGGAGGCGGTCTAGCTTTGGACAATCTGAAGAAGAGAGGTGAAGTATTGCCCAATATATGTTTACCGGCAAAATTGGGGAAGAAATTGTGTTGCATCTTCTTCTTCATTGTCCTTGCTATAGCATCATCTTCCCAAAAGGGATGCTTTGGGAACTTGTTTTGCCTCTGTGCTGCTGTGTTGGGTTATACTGAATCCGTTGAGAAAGAACTATGGGCACTGGAAAAGCATGCATATCGCTCACCCTAGGATGAAGTGGATATTATCAATTTCTCTTTCATTTTTTTGGTTGGTTTGATAAAAGTGGAACACTAAAGCTTCCGGGGGGAAGAATTTCTGTTGTAAATATGGAGATTCTACATGCATTATCTTGTAAATGAGCCCCTTTTTGGCTTTGAGCTCTTTAAATGAGTTGGCACCGTCTTGGTGCCTCGTACCAAACTTTTCTTTGCTGATCATTTTATTGTTTGAACCTGAAGACGCACGACTTGATCTGATAAGTGTAATTCGCGTTTCATACTTGATTGACAATTCATGTGGTACATGCGGGTAATTAATACAATTTGTTAGAATAACATACAATTCTTATCCATTGTAAGAGCAATTGTTTTTCTTATAACTCAAGTCCAAACATGCCAAGTCATGACACGTGAATCAATTGTTATTTTGTTTTGTTAGATTATTGTTTCTCTTAAGTTGTTTTTCTCGTTTTTATGTATTTGTACTACCATGCGGACGCAGTTGCTGCTGGCTATTTGGAGCGTTATGACAAAACAGAAATGAAAAAAAGTGGGCAGGAAACAGAATTCAAGCACTGCTTAGTTGGCCATGACTTTGGATTCAGGTAGAAATTCTGGGGTCAAAGTGCAATTTCGGAAAGCTTGTTCAGAGTTTCACGATGGCCAAATCGAGGATCTGTTTGACGATTTTCTTTTTATTCTTTTCCTTTGCCTCAAAATTCATCGCCACCGCTTTCTACTTCTTGATCTATTCATTTGTCTTGAGCCTATTTCTTATATCCATCTTAACATCAGATTTCCTCTGCTAACAAATGTTACTGAGTTTTTTTCCTTTTTTGTGTCATGTCGGAGAATAGCTTGTGACGATATAGGAAAAAATTACGTCGAGAGAGGATTTCTCCATCGGTGTTGGAAATGTAAACTTAGAAATTCACAAGGTTAATTTCCATCTTCCATAGCATCTATTGCTCTGCACCCGAAAGAAGCAGATTCGTTCACAGTTTCTCCTTCCTTTCCTTATTGAATGTAAGAAACAGCATCAATGCTCACCTTCTCCTTTGGGCACTGTTTTCCTTTTAGTATTGTTAGAGTGAGGGATCTGTGGATACAGACTGAATAGTGTTTTTATTCCAGCGAAGAATGCAGCTTGACTTGAAAGAGGTGTGATATCTCCAAAAGTTGTGTAGCTAAGACATTAATTCTCATTTTAGGTACACAACTAAAAGATGGCATAGGCCGGGCAGATCTCACGTTCCTTGCATCTCGACATCGTCCGGAGTAACTGTGAAGCCTATGAAATATCAGTCCATTTTTATTGTCTGTCTAGTTTGTGCGCTTTTACCGTGAGGTTTGAGCAACCAACTAAAACTGATGCATTCCAGATTTTTTGCCACCTTCTCGCTACAGGTTGTGCTAAGCCCATAAATTGTGAGTAGATTTCCCATGTTGTCTTTCCTGTCTTGTAACCGTTGCAAACCGTTTTCCAGGCATTACAGAGACCACCAACACTCAAGAATGCTCCATCTAAGAGAGACATGGAGATTGAATAGATTCATTCCGCACTGCACATTTCGTTACGGAGCTCCATCTTTGGCAAAGTGACGATGCAATATACATCTTAAGCAATTGCTTCTTCAGAAGCATCCACTGTTCATTTCATCATATCATTACCTCTCTCTCTCTCTCTCTCATCAGGACCCAAAAGATCACACGGCACTACTTCTTTCAACAGCAACACCATTTAAGTCCCAATCAGCTCGACAATATTATGTCAGTGTCAGACAGAATGTCCATAACTATTCGATAAATTAAGTTCATCATAGTGAAACAAGCAAAACGTTCATAAGCACTGTAGGTTAATGTCCCATAGTGTGTGCGGGTGCTGATGACCACCCCTAGGGAAGTAACGTGTCCCCCGAGCCTTTTGTGCTTCTATCTCCTGTTTATGGGCCCAGCATGAACAGTTGAGTTGATGGATTGCCGGCCATTGCAGTCGAGTTAATTTTTGCAAGTCACCATTTCAAGCATTGAAAAGCACATATCCTTTTGGCGACAAAACTCGTCCTGTTCATGGGAAGAATGTAAAGCAAATTTCAATGATAATGACACGACCATATGTCAGCGAATAGAAATCATCAGGGAAGTCTAGCTGACAAACCTGATCAAACAATTGATAGAGCGCATAAATCAGCAATTATTTAGAAGCTAGAACAGAATCAGGAAGTCTGCAATCTTGCTTAGTGAATATGCCACGAATCCAGCACCTAAAGTTGAAATTCACAATGAGTAAGCACCAAATGTTAGGGTACTGTATTTGGATGCAGAATAGAAAGAGCAGGCCAAATCAACTCACTCCGACTCAATAGTTTCATCACCTTCTAGAGCATCGAGATTCAGAATCAGACTTGCGGTCCTCATTAGTTTCTCTTGGATTTTGGATTAACACATTTTTTCCTTCATCTATCATATCAACTTCTCAAAAGAATGGTCCATCTTAGTATAGCTTTTCTTATTTGTTCCAACAAAGATTGTTCACACAAAACAGATCAATTAACGTGGAACTTCAGTTCCACTCAAGCATCCATCAGGAAAGATTGAAGATTTATAATTTTTCGTAGTCATAAATATTCTTTAAAAATCACCGAATATGGTACAGGTATGTTATGTTCAGTCTCATGCATAACCTGTCCCTGTTATATTTGTCTTTCCCAGTTGCAGTCACCATATTCACTCAGTATTCTCCACGCCCTATGTCCAATTGAACCTTTTTCAAGACATTATCCCTGAAAATAATATATGAACGATTGTTGGTAATATGAAGAAGAGTAATAAAAAAGTACCTATCCATGGTTACATTCCTCAAGCGGTTCTCAATTTGTTTCTGATATATGCTCATATCTGCTGTAAAAAATCCAGCTCCCAGAAACAGGTTGGAAAGGAAATCTTCAGTGAAGTAAAATGAACACTGGAAAGAAACATTTTTCAAAATAATGTCCCTGCCATCTGAAAACAGTGATTGTTAAGCAGAAAACAAACAATACTTAGTACTTACAGTAACATCTCCTCGAGCATAAAAGTTCTCGGTGATCATCCGATCTTTCTCTTTTAGCTTCACCTATACATAGAAGGAGCAAACCCAATGAGTCCTCAGTGCTCAGAGAACCTACCAAAACTTAATCCCTTCAAGAAGCAATACACTACCATTAATTTCATGACTGGTCTCTTCGCATCAAGACTCTGTCTAGGAGCCGCTTCAAAGTGTTGAAACAGAATATCAAGTACTTCAAGTACTTAGCAAATAGAACTAGTGTACTATGCTAACCATAGACTGCGAACTGTTTTGGTCCACTTCAGTCCATGCTGCTTAGAATTTATCAAGCATTTGGATTTTTGTATCGGACAACAGTTTGAATTGATTCCCACTAACATAGTAAAAGGCAAATGAGCAATTTTACCTCCAAATATTTTTCCCCTCCATTTTCCCCCCTCTTTCCAAACAAGGGATAGTATTAGCAATCCATTTTCTTCACGTTTACTTGCAACCTTCCCAAACACAAAGAAGGGATGGAAGTCATTTTCTCTTCTTTTTCTACACTTTCCATTTCCAATCTGCTACTTTTCTTTTGGCTATAAACTTTTGAAAAGTGTTCTATACTGTGTTGTTCCACCCTAAACATGCTTCAATACAGCAACATGTGTCATTTCAATTCTGCCAATACCACAATACTTCCACTAGCTTTTCCATCTGCACAATGCTAAATTTCACTGTTTATCAACTGCCTCTTCATGATAGAGCCCATCATACGTACAATGAGGTAAATTCCCCTTTGATTCTCTCTACAATAAGATATCCAGGTTGTCCCTTATGACAGATTTCCATGACATATGACCACCATGAAGGCGTGTAGCAGAGTGAAGAGCGACCCTCACTCATTTTGTTAGATTTGTTAGTCAATATTACGTATAGATGCCCCAGTCCGTCCTTCCCTCTATAGAATGCATGGGTACTCATCATCTAAGATAGATACTGTCCCGATTATCTACACGGGCTTGCTTCTTACTGGAGACAATATTTGAAACTCTTTAAAACTTGCAAGAACGTGATAAGTGTCATCAGACTATGAAGGAGAAGGTTGTCATGGATTTGTCATTAATACGAAAAACTATGAAGTGGAAAGTATTGTTGGACTAAGCACCGAGTGACTTACTTGCGCAAAATCTCCAAAGGCATAGTCTCGAAACAATACACAACCATCCGGCTGCAAGCATCAGAAAAAAGTTATGTTGATCTAACAAGAACCAAATAATCAAGTATATAAATAAGAATGTAAAGATTAGTACGAGAATTACCCAATCTATACCTTCAGCACACCTCTGATATTCCGCAATATCTTGGGCATTTCACTTGGTAGTACTGAGGATAGCATGAAAATCTGCTCTATAAGTTAGGAGCTGAATAAGTTCATCAATTATGTGTTGCAGCTGAAACATCATAAGAATTAAGAAAGCAAAAGGATACAAAAGAAAGACATGCACACATTCTTACCAAGGTGACAACGTCAACTGATGAAGGAGCAAGTCTGTCACATAGATCTTCCTCTGTGGCATCGCACACAAATGCATTCACCTGGGTTTCTTTGTGATCCGCATGAGACTGCAAATAGAAGAACACCCAAATTTATCCATATTATTCTTTACAGTCTTAGGGCCGTACAGTCGAAGACAAGCAGGATCGAAATGAATGAATGAATAACAATCCAGAAGCACCTTGAGGAGTTTAATCGCGTGAGGTGACAAATCGCAGGCATGAATATAAAGTTCAGGGAATGAAGCCAAGAGAGGAAAAATAGTATTGCCAGTTCCACAGCCAACCTGCCAAAAGAATTTCTTATGATCTCACGGGTCGCCACAAAATTAAAAGGATAATATCTAATCACGATTTCCCGTTGATAACACTGCATTCTAATAACAAAACTGAAAATGCTCAACGAGTAAAATCATCAAACCTATCGCCTATCATGATTATTTGCTTCAAATGCAGCAAGGAAGCTCAACAAATCTACTCTTTTTTCTCCAATAATACTAGTAACAGCCGAACAATTCACTCATTAATGGATGGAAAAAATTATTACCTCTAGAACGATCTTCTTGCCATTCGACGACCCAATATCACCAGAGAAGTATTGGCCCCAATCCTTCTCCAGGTAATGCCTATCCTTGAAAAACTGCAAAACTCCAATATCATCAACATTCTTTTTTCCATTGGGAATTCATGTAAGCTGGAAAAAGGAAAAAGAAAGAACAAAGACAAGGCTTTCTGAGCTAAGCGAGTTGTATAACCTTGTCTTGGTGACGCCTGTAGAAGTTGTCCCAGTACTTGAGGGCATTGTTGGGGAAGTGAAGGGAAGGCCGGACGACCGTCGGGCGAGAGCGGTGGTGGCGACGGCAGACGGCGACGGTGGAGCGGAGGAGCGAGGGGCGTTGTAGAGTTTGGAGAAGAGCAAGAGGACTGCTCATCTCATCTCCGCCCTCCGCTGAGCTGTGGACCGTCTGAGAAAGGTGTACTTTGAAATATCTGATTTTTTACTCATCAAAATGACGGTTAATTCCACGAAAAATTCTGAATTAATATACTTATGATAAATTTATTTAAAATTAATTTTTGGATCACTAAAAATTTAAAATTGCTATACATGGACATATTTATAGTTTCCAGTTAAATTATCCTATCAAATTGTTGAGTTCGATAACACATGACAGTTGATGTTGCAAGTTTACGTGAAAATCTAAATGGTCAATACAATAAAAAAATCCCAACTAATACATTTGTGATAAATTATTCCAAATTGATACACTTGTGAAAATTTTACTCAAAATTATTTGTTGACAAAAAACTCTAAATTAATACACATGTGACATATTTATTTTTCGTTAGTCTTCCTTTTCATCAAGTCCTTCTTTGTCATCTTTTATCTAAGGTCGTGAAAATTATGAACACCATCTAACAATAACTCTTTAGTGACACTTTTCTTGATAAATTTGGTCAATGAACAAAGCAATCATGTCGAGTTGTGACGTGCAATCAAGTTTCTTTTTCAGATTTCTCTAAGTGCGCCTCTATATCATCAATAACTAAATCTTTTTCTTACTAATTCATTAAAAAATTTTACCAAGAAGAAAAAGGCTTTGCTATGAAAGTTAAATAAGTGCGACCCTTCGTAACGGGCAACATACTCCGGCAAAGAATCTCCATTGTTATTTACACCCTCTTATTTTCACAACCGCAAGAATGTCCGTAGTTCTTTACCTCAACTTTTCAAATCAGAAAGAAAGCGAAAAAATTTCTCGAGTACATATTGCGAAATTAAAATTGAAAGATCATTGCGCATGTAGCAGGATAACTCATATGAAAATCTCGTAAGATTGAAACAAATCTGATTAGGTGCTTTTCACGAGTACAAAGAATTTTAGATAAGGTCAAATTCAGAGCAAGTGAGCAGTTAGGTGCTAAATATGTGCATGTGATGATTAAGTTTTCGTGAGCCTATGCTCGGGGTTTATTAGGATCGATAAAGTCCATGAAGGTATTTTAGAACAAAATTGAGTCCGAAAAGAAGAATTGGGTTTCCCTTCAAGGGCGTTTTTTGGAAATTGCCTCTTCAAATCGGGAAAAGAAATTTTTTTTTTTGGGGTCATAAATTGGAAAAGATTGAACTCGTGCGTGCTATTGAAGCAGACACACAAGCCATTTTCCTCACAGATGAAAATTATAATATAATAGGAACAATAAAAATAATCTTATTAATAATTCCCATCATCATCATTATTATTATAAATATTATTTACTTTTTTTTGCTAGAAAATATAAATATTATTTACTTGAACCGCAGGTACAACAAAGTCGAAGTAGCCGCCGTGCCCAAACGGAGAGGCTTCGTTACCTCGAGAAGAAGTCGCTCGATTTTTCATTCCTCCCGCCGCCGCCGCCGCCGCCGCCTCCGTCGCTCGCGAAGAAACCGAAACCCTAAATCTCGGAGCTTTACGCCGGCGGAGACGAGACAATGTCCTTCCGGAGCTCCGATCGAAACTCCGAATCGCCGGAGCGCCACGAGCAGGACCGCCTCTACAACCCATACAAGGACCTCCAGGCCCCGATCCAAACCCTCTACAAGCTCCCCACCTCCCCGGAGTTCCTCTTCGCCGAGGAGTCCCTCCGCCAGCGCCGCTCCTGGGGCGAGAACCTCACCTTCTACACCGGCATCGGCTACCTCTCCGGCTCCGTCGCTGGTGCCTCCTCCGGCCTCGTCTCCGGCGTCAGGGCCATCGAGCCGTCCGACACCCTCAAGCTCAGGATCAACCGGTTGCTCAACGCCTCGGGGCACTCCGGTCGCGCCTGGGGGAACCGGCTGGGAGTGATCGGCCTCATGTACGCGGGGTTGGAGAGCGGGATCGTGGCCGTGAGGGACGACGACGATTTGTGGAGTAGCGTCGGGGCGGGGCTCGCGACGGGAGCGATTTATAGGGCGGCCAGGGGCGTAAGGTCGGCCGCAGTGGCGGGCGCTGTCGGGGGATTGGCGGCAGCCGCAGCAGTTGCTGGGAAGCAGGCCCTGAAGCGATACGTGCCGGTCTAGGGTGTGAGTTCTTTATGCCTTTGTGATTCAAGGAAGTCATGGATTGTTTTATTGAGTTAGTGATGAATCGTAAGAGAAAGATGGTTGCTGCATTCTAGTAGTATTTGCTAAAGAGCTATTATACTGTATCTATCGTGATTTCATCTATAATGATGGTTAGCATAAAGGTATGCATTTTTGTTGTTGTGCCGGAAAAGTGTATCAATCTTAGCTGTTGGAATTGTGTTGTCTGATGAATACTTAATGAAGGCAGAATGCCTTCTTTCGCTAGACGATCTGAGGCAATTTTTTACCTGTGTTCATGCTGAAATAAAAGGCATCATTTTGGAAAGTTTTCACGTGTCATTTTCAAAGGGGCCTTTTCCAGATGAATTTTCCTTTTGCAGTGAGGTTTATACTCATATACCTTAAAATGAGGTATCTTGTGCAAGCTCAATAGAGAGATAACTGAGGAGAATAATGGCAGCTGAAGTAACCTAGTATGTTTTAAGGACATTTTAGTCTCTGCCTTGTGCTTGAAAAAGTGTTTGGGTTTATGGTGAGGTAAAGCATTAGGAAGGATTACTTGCCTTTACAAGAGGACTCAGTAACGAGCATGATAAAAATAAGGGGTAAAATCACCTTCTTACATACTTTTGTATAAGTTCTTTGGTTAGATACTGTTAACTCTATGCATAATAATGAAATGATAGTAGAAGTTATAATAACGTCATCCTTTTTATAACCTTAGGAGAAGATTAGAGTGTGCAGTATTTCATACACTCATCTTTCCGCTGCAGCGATTCCCAGAATGATAGGTTGAGATTTAGGTTATATCCCATATGTAAAATTTGCCCGACGAGCCACTTAGTCGTGTGATACTCATTGCTGCCAAGGAATAGTGAACTTTTTTCTCATTCAGTGAGACTCCCCTCTATATAGAATTTAGCATGTATGAAACATTAGATCATTGGAACTTAATTTTGGTTAGAGACTTTCAAAGACTAATCAAGGCCGGGCGTCCTTGGTTGTTGCTTGTGAACATTCTAAAGTTCAGCTTCTAACTTGTTTCTTTTTTCTGTCAGCTCCTTCGTGCTGGACAAACAGTCTTTGGTGCATGATGTGTTCTATCTTGGGTCTTAGCTAGGCAGCATCTAGACTGACCTAAGTAGTTTTTTTTCTTGCTAAGTGCTTGTGAAAAGAAGAGAACTTTGTCGGAAGAGATCTCAAGGACTGAGTAATGAGTGCAACAAAATTGGAGTAGGAACTGAAAAGTGTGTTTTTACATATGTTGATAAGTACTTATGGTTCATTTGAGGAGACTTGGATCTTGTGCGTGATTTAGAACTGGCTCTCTATATTCTCGTTGGATAAGAGTCTAAGATTTAAAACATGTTTGAGCCTCATCTTGGAGTGACCTCTATTTCAGCAATGGAATTTTACCTACATATTAATGTTTTAAGGAGATAATGACTTCACTATGTGCATAACTTCAATTTTCAATGTTTTCTCTTTTTATTCCGAGAATAGGTCAAGATTAAATTTATACATACTAAAGTTTGTGAGCATAAGCTTCTTTACTGTACATTTGTTAGTTTCATTTATATGGGAAGACAACTGTTTTACTGGATGACTTCCAGCTTACAGTAGTAACTGTCATGACAATAGAGATGTAGATGAATCTTCAGTTGTTTAGATGATGTGATGTACCTGTTATACATACAATATGCTAAGACTAGCAGCTGTTTGGTCCGATAAACAAAAGGAGGTGATTTTGTCCCCAGTAAAACTTTGATGTAGGTGGCATCAGTTTGGATTTGACTGAACCATTAGAGTTTGATTTCTTATGCTACAGCCAGTACATGTCTATCACTAGTTTATAGTTCTGCATGTCTATCACTAGTTTATAGTTCTGCCTTGTCGAGAATTTGCTGGATGTTCTACCTGAAATTTAGTTCTTTCAAAATCTATTCAGTGTTCTATCATGAAATGGAAACTTCCCCAGGTAGAAGGTAAGGCATGGGTCAGTATGCGATAGGTGACAGTAGTGAACAGTATGGACTCCCTGTATGGAGGTTTAAAGGTCAATTTACAGTTTTGACTTATAAATCCACATTATAGTGTTGCTTGAATATGATTGGCATAAGTACTCGAATGGAGAAATGTTATATTTTGTTGGTTTGAAAAGAAATGTATAAATTAAATCTTGACCTGTCATCGGAATAAATGGAAAAAACATTGAAAATTGAAGTTATGCACTGAGTTAGATCATTATTTCCTTAAAATATTAATATGTAGGTAAAATTTCATCGTTGAAATAGAGGTTTGCTCATAATCAAGAAGATTAGGCTGAACATGATTTAATTCCTAGACTTCTATCCAACGAGAGTCAATATGTTTTAAGTCCTAGACTCCTATCCAACGAGAATATAGAGAGCATATGTACAGCTAGTCTATCCAACGAGAATATAGAGAGCAAATGGACAGCTAGTTCTAGATCCTGTGCAAGATCCAAGTCTCCTAAAATCAACACTAAATACTAGTCAACTTATGTAAAAACACAATCTTTCTGTTCCTACTCCAATTTTGTTGCGCTCATCACTCAATCAATCTGTTTCAACAAAGTTCTCTTCTTTTGTCAAGCATTTAGCTGGAAAAGTAACTACTTAGGTCAGTCTTTTGTATTTTAGAGACTTGCAAGTGGCAAAGAAACAAGTTTGAGCATTCTAAGCTGGATCACAGTTTAGAATGTTGATAAGCTACAACTACGAACAACTAGACTTGATTAGTCTTTGAAAGTCAGTAACTAGACCTATTGAATGTTTCATACATACTACATTCTATAAAGAGGGAGTCTCATAAGGAAAAAGTTTGCTATTCCTTGAGAGCAATGAGTATCACACGACCAAGTGGACTCATGAGGCAAATTTTACATGTAGGACATAACCTAAAGTTCAACCTGTTGTTCCGGGAATCACTGGATTCTGCCTATTGTAGATGCACACATCATTTTGAACTCAAGATGCAGGCTGTTGTTTGGTGCCGAATCTGCTCCGTGAAGGAAGACCCAACGGAGTCCATTTGCCAGGCATCCTGGCGTCAACATTGCTGGACAAGAAGTGGCAAAAGAAAAAGGTATACATCATTATGGGGATGAAGAAACAGGATATGATGAAGATTTGAGCATATACTCATTAGCAACATCGGTCACTTTTTTTCTTCTTATTTTTCCTTTTGGCTTTGAAAATATTTATTAAATCTTTCTGTCAAACATTCGAGCGAAATTTTACATTTTAAACTCTACAATGAGCAGCACTGCTTCCCGTGCAATATTTTCTGGTCTGAAGTCACCACGATTTGGAGTCTGTTAATCTCGAAATTGCTCCTGTTGAACCTATGTGAGTCAAGAGTGCAGATGTTGCCATGTTAGTGTAGAATCGACAGCGTGCTGTGTATTGAGATTGCATTCGGCCAGACATAAAGTGGGAAGTTTCTGAAAGCAGCTACATGAGCATGGCGACTGAGCGTTTGATACTAAGGGATGACACGATACCCTGAATGGCCAGTGCGCAAATCTAGTGAAAAGGTTGACCCGTTGCGTATCTTTTTTGCTTGAAATGAATATCAGTCGTTAGTCATAGCAGACGTATGCTGTGTTCTAGGCGAAATCATAGTTTATGAGTCTAGCTTATCCTAGAATTACTTGTCTTTGGTGAAACGGAGTGAGATTCCCATCGTAGCTGCTTTGATTGTAGTAATCAACTCTATTCAATCAATGCGAAACCGGGAAGTTTCCACCTTTCGTAAGGCCAATATTTGATAAATTTGATAGCTGATTTACCCAGATTACCAGCTCAGTTAATCGCTCTGACGAGCCTGTAGGGAGCGTTGTAGATCCACAGGACCACGAGCTCCTGGTACAAATCTAGTTTAAAGTTCAACATTTGTTCGAATTGGAGACTACCAATTGCAGTAGCTCAAAGCATTGTGCCTTACGCTGGTTCACTTCTTGATACAGGATTTGGATATGCAACATCATGCTGTCTCCTTACCTAAGGGCAATTTCTTAACAAAATTTAAGCAATTAATCAATCAAAAGAGAGCGAACAATAAAAACATAGGGACAGCAAAGACAAATATGACGGCCTCATACTACCCCCATTCAAGGGATTATTACTCAGCAAAAAAAATCAAAACTCAGTGATGGCTTCCTCGCCTCAACCTCGACTTTATTCGAGAGCAAAAGTGGGCCTTTAACTATGGAGAAAACAAGAACTGGGAGGAACTGAATGATACAACGAGCAATCGGGACTTGAACTTAGGAGAACAATTTGAAACAATGACACCCCTCATCCTGATCTGCCATCTTGAAAGAATATGTAAAAGGGAAAAGCAGTGATCGAGATTTAAAGCAACATGGACTCTGGATTTTCAATGTAGCACTTGAATGCTTTCAACCACTCGGCTCCGATAGCACCTGAGTAGAAGGCCAAATTAACATCGTGATGATTTACAATAACCACAAATAAGGTATTCCAAACTCAGACGTGTTGTGGCTTTAAATTTAAGAATTGAGCAGAAATCTAACTACAGCTGCAGATATTCATGTTTTTGGGAGCCTTGGTGCCTCTGTGAAGTACTTACCATCAATTACACGATGATCACAACTTAGAGTCACTGACATGAAGGATGCAAACTTGTAGTCACCGGGGCTTGAGCCGGGTACAACCCTCTTCTCAGCTACGCAAAATCAGAGTTTCACTGTCAGAACGACTAACTATAGTCTAACCCAAGGAAAATTATAAAAGGCCTATCTTACCAGACCCCACTGCAAGAATGCCTGACTGAGGTGGATTTATGATGGCACAGAATTGCTTGATACCAAATGGTCCACCCAAGTTGGATACTGTAAATGTTCCTCCCTGGAAAACGGAAAATGCATGTATTTTGACAAAATATATCAAGAAACAATCAAACTGTGACAATTAACCACCACTAGTTAAGAAAACATCATTAAAATGCTCGCCTCATAATCTTCTGGCTTCAAGCTGTTCTCTTTGGCCTTCTGGGCCAGATGTTTGACCTCTTCTCCAATCTTAGAGAGGCCTTTCTTGTCAGCATCCTGCACAGTTACCAATGACACAAATTTATGTTGAAGTCAGTTTCGAACTTACAGGGTAACCATGGAAAGACAATCCCATGACTTCTCACCCTTATAACAGGGACATATAGCCCGTTATCTGTTTGCACTGCTACATTTATATTTACATTGTGATACCTGAAGAGATATGAGAAGAGATATTACACCACAAACTACCAAAACAAAGTTTAACTTAAGGATCATGAACTTACTGGCGGATGCAATCATCGGTCCATGAACTATTGCATTGTGGGACTTTGCGAAGAGCCAGTGCAGCAGCCTGGGAAAAAAGGCACTCTCAATCAATAGTAACAATTACAAATCAATTGAGACAGAGTATTTCAAACGTATCATCTCACAAGAAAATTGTGAGAGGCACACAAGAAACGTGTCATTTTTCTTGTGTGCCTCTCTCAGAATTTGCAGGTAAACAGGACAGTTGACAAGCTTAAGGGGGTAAGTAACAAGTAGCGGCCAAAGATAATCTCATTGCATCTGATACTTGCACCTCAGCAAAAGTAGAGCATCTAGAATATTAACCAAAAAGGGGCAGACTAATTTAACATCCTTCCCAGTTTGTCAAAAGCTTCAATACCTTAATTACAAGATCATTCACAGATATCCTCTTTCCACCCAAGCTCTCTTGCAATGAGTTCAGTTGACTACGCAAGCTGCAGGAGAGTGATGATTTAGCTTGAGATGGAACAATAGAAGTCTCTACAGTAACTGATCGCCAGGTTTATACTCACTCCATTAATTTGTCAACACATGTATCCACTGTCAAATAGTAATGAGGTATAGTTTGCTTTGAGAATAGCAAGCGTGAAGCTGTGATCTGTCATAACACATTGAAATTAATAAAATCACAATCTTAAAAGGATGGGGTAAAATAGAAATCTTTGAGCAAAAGGAAGACATCAATATTAAAATTCTCTGGGGTTAAGGCAGAGTCTGAAAGAAACAAAGCACGCATGGCCATCAGGCAATAAGCTTGCCATATCGCAATGATGATGTAAAAAATAAGTAAATGAATATTACCTTCCTTATTTGAGAATGTGGAATGTCTGTGTAGTCCAAATCTGGAGCGGTAGCAACCTTCTGCTTAGAAGCTGCAGCTGGAACTTCCATCCTACCAGAAGCTGCATTGTAAAGGAAATGTCAGTAAGCCACCCAATAATGCAGCGAAAACACCCAGAAACAAAACAAGTCATGCACTACAAAAGAACAGTGCTTTTGACTCCAGAATTAAAAAAAAGCAATTATAACATTAACCAAACTAATGAATGAGGAAATCGTCTCCACTTAATACCCAAGTAATCTTCTATATCAGCCTTCACGATAAGACCATCAGGACCGGTTCCTTTGATGCTTGAAAGAGGAACCTGAATTGATATAGAAGAAAATGAGGTGACAGGCCTGCTTAAAGGCACATCAAGTTGCCAAACTAATTCTACCAACTAACTTTGTGATCTTCAGCCATTTTTCTTGCGATAGGGCTAGCAAAAATGCGGTCCTCAGAAACAACCGAACTTGGCCGGGAAACTTTTGGCTCTGGAGATTTAGGAAGCTCTTCAATCACTTCTTTTTTGGGTGTCGAAGGCTCAGATTTATCAGCAGAAACCTTGTCCTCTGAAGCTGAAGGACTGTAATCTTTGAACTTCTGAACGTCCTCCTCATCTTCGACAGTGATAGCAATCACCTAGATGAAAAGACACAAAAGAATAAATGATACATAAAAATAAGTTGCTAACAATATATTTATGTAAGCTTCATGAGTAACAGCTAAGAACATTATTCATAAGCATCTCTGCACAAAAGATTTTAGCAGAGCTGTAACATAAATGGCAAGGACTTTTTAAAATAAGAGCAATACCTCACCGACTTTAATTTCTTTTGATCCATCTCCTTTAACTATCTTAGCAAGATAACCTTCCTCCATGCATTCCATCTCAACCGTAGCTTTGTCCTTTAATACCAGCATGTGTCAATTTTAAAACAAAAGCAAAGCACAAATGTCTTAACTATTTGACAGATACCAGAAAACTGGTAGCTCGTGAGACATACAGTTTCCACTTCACAAAGTACTTCACCAGGAGACATCTTGTCACCTTCTTTTTTTAACCATCTTGCGATGTTTCCCTGAATTTTATTAAAAAAGACAGAAAATGTTAGGATTGGAAAACATGCTTAAAGGTCTGTGAGAATACGAATAACTGCCGATGAACAACAAGAATCCATGCCTCGGTCATTGTAGGTGAGAGAGAAGGCATCCCGATTTCTTGGTGTGGTGGAAGTCCTGAAAATTGTTGCCCAAAATTGTTATTGGTTAAAACAACGCAAGAAAAGGGCAAGAATTTTGGTAATATTACAAATAAGTACAGAGTTTATACATACTGAACCGCTCATAACTCCATAAAATTGATGATTTCAAAGTAGAAAGAAAAAGGGTAAAATCTCGCAAATGACAGAAGTGCCAAAATTGCTTGGCTAACAGTTAAAAGTTCAAGAACTTAAATTTAAAAAAGGAAGCTACGAGTGACGTCTTTCAAGGTCGCCTGACAATTACAAGGTTCTGCAGGCAAGGTAATTCATCATTGAACAAACAACCATTAAAAAAATTGTAGAACTACATCGGCCATTTGATTTAAAATACAAAAAATCAGCTTTCAAAGGAACCAACATAAATAAACAATAAAACAACTACAAACTAGAATCATTTGCATGGCAGAAATTATGACTTGCACCCAAAGTAGTGAGTAGAATCCACACATATGTATTTGTGTTTATACAACAATACAGATTATATTCCAAAAAGCCACGAACTGTTGAACAAGCACGAGTTCTAGAAATCATTGAGTTATTACCTGAGTCAGAAGAAAAACCTCTCTTCAGATGCACATTTGTCCTGATATAGCAAAAACAATATATATCAAATTTTGACAATTTGGAGATAAGATTGCAGTTTAAAATTCAATTTATTTCCATGTGTCTTGAGATAAGGGAATGGAGTGACATACAAGGAGGACTTGTTGGTCTGTAGTGACAGAACTGGCGGATTCCCCAGTTTCTTTGCCATCATCCAATGCATACTGCTCTTCAACATGGCTGGTGATGACATCTACAGTATCATGATGGTTAGTCATTTCCATGTATAAACAGAAGCAAGCACTTAAAAGGAAAAATATTCCAGAAGGAGATTAGCGGGATGATGGTAATGAAGTTGAACAATGACCATGCCAGTGACAGCGTCATCGAGGGGTTTGTCAAAACGAAATTTCCAGATAATGGAAAGATTAATTAGCGTTAGCCCATCAATAAAAGGTAAGAGGGGTTAACTTACCATCCCATCATTGAGAGACTTAGAATAACATTGCTTTTCCGCAGGTACGTAGCCATGATGACGAATTCTTAAAGCATCTGAAAAACAAGATCTTTTGATTAATACATCACAGGATCCACAAGTATGTGCAAATTTCCCTTCCTTTTTCCTTCCCTCAGCCTCTCTGAGAGAAGCAATTGACAATAAACAGCCAAAATTTAACAGGACCTTGGGGTATGGAAACTCTTTGAGGCAAGTGTGAAAGTAATCTTAAGATTTATTGACACAGATGAATACCATTACCGGCAGATCACTACTCTTTCAAGTGTACATCTGAAAAGTACTACAGCAAGCCACTTCCTCTATGTTTAATCAGATCTTCCAAGAAAACTTTTACCTCAACATTATTTTGTCTAAATATCATAAGCGTGCTGATCATAAACAACTACATGACGAGGTCACATAGATAACTTCTCAGAGTTCAGATTTGATAAGCAATCAAAGCAGAACACAGAGGCAGATATGGAGGTTGATTCGAACCCTATAACAGAAGTGAATGCAAGGCTGGACAAAATATAGAACTTTACGCGAATTACAAAGGGGTGAAATCTTACGATGTGACACTTCTCTTCCATTTAATGATAGAGAAGAGTCAGAATTAACCACTAGTACTATTATGAGCCCACTGGTAGACATGAAATTCTATTGGGCCATGCAACGATCATAAATCTAGGCAACGAGAACGAGGTTTATATGCAGCCATGTACTACTTTATAAGTACCCCATTTAAAGAGGAAAGCAATATGGTACATGTGCAACTGCAACATATCTATCATATTCCAAAGCAAAGACTCCAAATATCGACCATTGAACAGGTAAAACCAGAAATATTGCCGAGATGAGCAACGACAACAGTTCAAGAACTATACTCGGGCACATTTCACAATATGAACATCAAGCAAAATAAGATCAACCGATCGAAACGCGTTTATCATCTAAAACATAGTGTAATGCTTTACTTTTTTCCAGATTTTGAAACAGGCCTATGTCAATCTGTCTGAAGATCTTTTTAGGAGCAGATATTCACCATATACCGAGACTATGGTGACCTCACACATTTCGTTCAAGTTCAAGCATAGTAGATGCCTATGAATTGGATAATGATATTCTACATAACACACTGAATGGACCTAATTAGCTTAATAGGTAGGACAATAAAGGAACGGACTATATGCTCTTCACAAAAGCCTCACCAAAGCAAGAAATTTCCTCAGTTACACTGAAAAGGTCTTTCCACAACAATAATCACCCTCACCATGATAGATACATATGCAAGGCTAATGGAAAACATCAACTGGAGGGGCAGTATACAGAAATGGTTCAAATAACTAGCTGCTCTAAACTGATTAAATTGACTACATACCATCTCTTTTACTGGAAACCGTATGAGAACTGTTTGTTATCCACCGAACAAAAAGGGCATTCTCTTGCCTTAGTAGCACAGAGACATTCCGTAACTGCACAAATCAAGATTTGGTGAGGAGCCCAATGCGTGTAGTACTTTGAAATCTAAAACAACAAATACCAGATATCGCAAGCCAAGAAAACTAGCTAACAAAAAAGTTGAAATCCATAGCATAACAAAGAAATAGAAAAACAGGTATAGAAGACAACCATTAAGCTCAGAAAGTAACCAAACAAAATGGAAAAAAAAAAGGAAAAAGCTCAATGAAAAACCATCGCAGGTTTTCAAATCCCAATTCATAAAAATTGTCAAGGACCAAGGAAGCATCATGATATGGCTGCCCGTAACCAAAAAAGAAAATTTAGTTCAATTTCAGGAGAAAAAACAGCTTTCGCCAAGCAATTGCCGAGCTTTAGATATAAGCTCAAACCAGAAGTCAACCCAAAGAAAACGCCGCATGATGGCGTTGAACAAAAGATCCCCAACGCCGCATGATGGCATTGAACAAAAGATCCCCGACAACACGTGAGCAGGACCTTTCGTACCCACTCGATCAAGACACGGTTTACCGAAACCCAAAGAGCACGAAATCAACTCCTACGAACTAACGACGAGGGCACGATCCCCGCAAAATGAAAGCGGTCCAAAATGAACAGGCGAAACCCGCATCTAAAGCGAGAGCAAATCGAGAAATCCACAATTTGGCGCTCTCGTTCACTAGCCCGACGAAAACGAACAACAGCCGCGCCACGGAGCACGAACATCCGACGCAATCGGGCAATTCACCCCCGAACAGCGACGGAAACGAACGCCCGCACGCCATTTCCGCGCCCCTACCTTTCTCGAGTGATTGATGACGCGAGATGCGCAAGTCATTTTTCGGGTTCCGCCACCCCCCTCGCCGGCACACCTCCGGAGCAACAGTGAGAGATCCACGGGAAGCCGGAAGCCGAGCACGGAGGAGATCCGATTCGCAGCGAGAGGAGGACGATTGCGCAATCCCAGGGCGTGGGAATTTCTAGGGTTTGCTGCAGGTCAAACACGACGTCGATGGAGATCGCGCAGTACCACACTGACTCTTCTATTCGTTCGTTTAATTCTTTTTTTCCCGTTGTCGGCTCTCGTGCATTTTCTTTTTTCTTTTTTTTTTACACCCTCGGGAGGAATTTAAAAAAAATATTTAATTTTTTTTTACGCGACATGACGTTTGCATTTGCTTGTAATTAGCGGACAGGAGGAGGCGCGAAGAGAAAACGGAATCGTGTCCGAGAAGAAATCTGGGCCGTTCCTTTTCTTTTCTTTGGTCGACAGAGAAGAAATCTGGGCCGTTCGCGTGGTCCGAAGGCGCTTTTCGTTTTGGAGGTGTGTGGGGTCCTGATGAGGAGGGTGGGAAGGTAGGATGTGTGGGTTGGCAGCTACAATTCTGGGTTGACCAGGATTTTTTTTTTTTTTTATGATTACTATTCTTCATTTACTTGAAAAAGAATTTGATTTACTATTCTGCCTGTATGTGTGTGTGTGTATATATATATATATATATATATATATATATATATATATACACACACATTTAATGGAAAATGTCAAATTCTGTCGCCTCCATTGGGGCCCATACATATTCGTTTTTCTTCTAGTGTAAACGAAAGAGGTAAAATTGACCGAATAAAAATAATGAAAAGGTTAAATAAAAACAATTTGATTACCCACACACTCTTAAGAAAATGCACTTGATAAAGTTATCTGGGAAAATTCCAAATAAAGCCCAGAGGTGCCATCATTTTCTCAAATAATGGCATGAAATGGATCTTGTTTTAATTAAGGGACTGAAATGCCCTTAATTTTTCAAATAAAGGTTTGGAGTGGATATTATTTCAATTAATGATCTGAAGTGACCATATTAGTATCAAAGAAAGGCCTGATCTCACTAGCTGGTCAATAGCATTTTTGTTCTTTTTTTTCTTTCCTTTTTTTTTCTCTTTTTCTACTATAAAAAAGAAAAAGAGGCTAATTTTTTTAAAAAAGAAAACATAAAAAATAGGCGAGAAGGAATATTAGCCTTTTTTTCTTTTTTATGGAAAGAAAAAAGTAAAGGATAAAAATGCCATTGATCAACCGCCGAGGTTAGGTCCTTCTTTGAGACTGACATTGTCACTTCAAGTCCTTAATTGATATAAGCTCAACTTCAGACCTTTATTTGAGAAATTGAGGACACTTCGGGTCCTTAATTGAAATAAGGTCCATTCCGAGTCCTTAATTGAAATAAAGTCCACTTCATATCCTTATTTGAGAAAATGATAATACTTCATGCTTTATTTAGAATTTTCTTATTTAATTGTTCTTATAGTGCAATCAACCTTCTCGTTGTCCTCTAAATGAATAGTTGGCGTACTCTTTCCTTTTATTTTTTGAATGGTAAATACATGTTTATTTTTAGTTCTTGAAAAAGTAGCAAAACAATCCGACAATGTTTTCTTTTTAGAAAAGAACTTACGTAGTATTAAAAGGAAGCGAAAATGACACAAACAATCTCTGAACTCTAATTCAATGTGCAATTTGATCCATGAACTTTTAATTTATTCAATATAGTCCCTGAACTTTAGCTTAATGTTCAATTTGGTCTCTGAACTTTTGATTCGTTCAATATGGTCCCTGAACTTTTAGTGTATGTTTAATTTAGTCCCATAACTATTTGAAAATGTCCAATATAGTCTTTCAATTAATTCAAGTTCATGGACTACATTGGATATTTTTATATAGTTCATTGACTAAATTGAACATATACTAAAAGTTCAAGAATCACATTAAACAAATTAAAAATTCAGAGATCAAATTAAAAATTAGGCTAAAGTTAATGGACTATATTGAACAAATTAAAAGTTTATGGATCAAATTGCACATTGTATTAAAGTTCAAGGACTGTTTGTGTCATTATCCCTAAAAGAAAAAACTAACGTCGAGTTGTATTTTATTTTATTTTATTTTATTGTGCTATTAATCTCACTATTAGCACATGACGTTGCGCAAGGAACAAAAATTATTTACACGCTCGTGAAAACCAGTTATTATTAATACGATCATTATCTCGTTTTTTCAAATCATTAACTTATTTGGTTCCACAACTGGGCTCTTGGCCTTTGGTGCACCAGAAGGGGCGAATGTTGATGCGAATGTTAAATATATAGGAGGTACATTGGAAGAAGAATGATAGACGCTTGTGTGAAATTTATGTTAGGTTAGATCTCTACCATACATAAAGTATTTTTTTTTATAGAACTAGTTTTCTCTCGAAAATTCCATGAAGATTAATACAAATGATGGGAAATGAATTATAATTCTATCTCGTCATACTATAAGCAAAACTGTAACGTGATAGACGATAATCCCATAAATCTCCGGTAATATTTTAAATTAAAATCTTCCATGTTAGGATTACCATATAATCTCACAAGTGTCCTGAAACTTGAATTCCAAATCTCTCTAAAGTAAGGATTATAGAGGAAATTATCGAAAAAGTCATAAACTTAGTGCATTTATGCAAATTTAATCTTAAACTTTTCAATTTGACCAAATTAATCCTAAATATTTTGACAATTTGCCAATTTAATAATAAACCTTTACACAATTTGCCAATTTAATCCTAAACCTTTTGATAATTTGTGAATTTAGTCCTTCAGGCTAATTTTGATCAGACAACACTGATGTTGCAGTCTAGTCTACGCGGGCCCCTCGACGTAGCATAGTTGGCGTCGACTTGGATAACTTTTTGTAACTTTTTTAAATTTTCTGAATTTTTTTCTTTTTTGTCTTTTTTCCATTTCCCTTTTTTTTCTCCACTGGCCATTGCTGAGGCCTGGCGATGGCTAGCGAAGGGAAAAAGGAAAAAAGAAAAAATAAAAGAAAATAATAATAAAATTTGGAATATAAAAAATTGGAAAAATTGTCTATGTCAGTGTTGGCTGAAACACGTAGGAGGATCAACACTGACTAGATCGTCACGTCAACGATTTCTGATTAAAATTAGTCGAAAAGGGACTAAATCAACGAATCATAAAAAGATTTAGGACTAAATTAGTAATTGTTAAAATGTTTATGACTAAATTAGCGCAATTGAAAGATTTAAACTTACTTGGCAAATCGTTAAAAGGTTTAGGATTAAATTAGCTGAATCAAAAGGTTTAAGATTGAATGCACAAGTGTAATAGGTCAATGACTTTTTTTAGTAATTTTCCCAAAATCGTAATTTGACGGATAATGATCTCATAAATCTCTCAAAATTTTTTGTGTAAAATCTTCCTATCTAGAATTATCACATAATTCTACAAGTCTCCAGAAACTTGAATTTCAAATCTCTCCGTGTAACAACTATTAGACCCAATTGCCAAAATTGTCTGAACCCTATCAAAATTCCCTTTCATTCAAATATATTTGAAAGTTCAATCTTAACACACAATACTGAGCATTTACTCTGGAGCATGTAAAGGGTCCAAAAAAGCCCAAACAACCATGCAATGGTGCTCTTCGGCGAACAAATATCCACTTGATCGCCTAAAGGCTAAAATAAGAGGAACTAATCCTGCCAAAGGTTGGAATCGTATGACTGCAAATGAGTTGTCTCGCAAAGCAAGTTGGCTAATCAATCGACACAAGCACGTACTACCGTCCCTGTGAACATGTACAGAGACAATTCGTCCCTAGTCATGTGTAAGTGTAAGTATTACTTAAGGGGGAATATGGTTTTAGGTCCTCGTCGAACAATTTCAGCACTCGTGTAGTAATCACGACCAAGTCTCATTTCTAATAACCATAACCAGCCGTAAGATCGAGGTGCATGTACACGCATGAACATGTGCTCGTTAATCTGAATCCAAACTCCAAACATTCTGGACACCAATTACTTCAGACATGGAAAAACGATGTACATTTATGGTACATGCAAGAAGCTTAGCATTAGGGGTGAGAATAGTCTGGGTGGGCAGTTCCTAACATGGAACCGGAATCCATCCACTAAGGACCAGTCTCGAAAAATTAGAACCGGAAATTGCCTGTTGGTTCCATGGATCCACCCGAGAACAGGACTGCTAAGCTTGACACAAATAGAGGTTACCGAGAGCAAGATAAAGAGGCGACAAACGGTTGGAGGCACGACCGTGAGTTAATGGATGGGTCCACCCGAGAACAGGACTACTAAGCTTTATGCAAATGGAGGTAACCAAGAGCGAGATAAGAAGGCGATGAATGACTGGAGGCGCGACTGTGAGTGTATGGCAGTTGAGAGTCGAGGTGTGAGCTTAAGAGTCAATACTATGAATGAGAGATAGAGAGATGATTCAGACAAAAAGAGAGTGAAACGAGATTAATACTTAGTTGATGAGCGTTGAGCTTTAGATTAAAGATTTTAGGGTTTTCATTTTTCTTAAAAATTATATATATATATATATATATATATATATATATATATATTACCAGTTCGATCCAGATGGACGGATGGGTGGTTCCATGCCTAGAACTGGGAACCAGACCGGTATTGACATGTTCTAGTAGATTGGAACCGAGAACCGACCAGTCCCCACGGGAACCGCTAGTTCCGTTCCAGTCCGGTTCCTTTGCACACTCCTACTTAGCATGCAAGAAAGCTATACCCAAAGTAACTTTTGTTTGTTGGTTTCACGCATACAACTACTTTGCTTCAAAAAAATGTGGAACGATGAAGAAGCCTATCTTTGCTTGCAAAGCCACATGCATTGTGCAAAAAGCTTAGAAAAATTACTCAATCGGCCCTAAACCTATTACACGGATGCCAATTATATTGAAAATTTTTTAATTTTGTCAATTTAGTCATAAACTTTTGCGTGATATTCTAATATAGTCTTTTGAATCAATTTTTGCCAAAAATTACTGATATGACGGTCCACTCATCGCTGGTTATACTACATGACATGCAATCACATCAGCGATCTCTGGCAATAATTGGCTATCATCGCTGGCCATCCTATATGATACGTAGTCACGTCAGCGATCTTCGGCAATAATTGGTTGGAAAGACTGTATTGAAATTTCGAGCAAAAGTACAAGGTTAAATTGACAAAATTAAAAATTTTAGTACTAAATTAACATTTGTATTATAATTTTATGATCAATTGGCTAATTTTCTTTAAAAAGCTTCTCATGCAAAGTTTTGTCGAAATCGTATCAAATGGTGTTTGGGAACACGAGGAGACTCAAGACTTTTCAAGAGCCATTATCATCTTCCTTTCTTGCCCCCTCTTGCTTGACCCGAGGTCTTAAATGATCATTATTCGATTTTCAAATCACGAGGGAAAGACAATGATGGACGCTTTTGCGTTGGCTCTGTCTTTCCAATTAGCATTGCCACATAACCCTCAACAAGTTTTTAGAAACTCGAATTTCAAATCTATCAATGTGTTTGTCAAAATTACCCGAACCCTTTGAAAAATTTCCTTTCATCCAATACATCCGAAAATTTAATCTTACATACAATACCGAGTATTCATTTTGGAGTATTAAAAAGGGGCCAAATAACCATACAATAGCACCCTTCGCTTGTTTGGTGCACAAATACCCACTCGATCGCCAAGTTAAGGGGGTTGTGCTTTCAGGTCCTCCTCGAGTGATTTTAGTATTCATGTGTTTCGCGGAAAATGATTTGTTGATGAAATGCTTTTCACTGAAATTGGTTCTTCGGTTTAATTAAGAGGAGACGAGTTATGTGGCAATTCCGGAAGGGAGTCTTAATGAATCCCAAGGAACAATAGAGATGCTTCATTGGAATTTAATCGACAATGAAGTACTTAACACTTTGCTGGAATTTAATCGATGCGAAGTGTGATGATAAAGATACAACATTGGAATTTAATTGACGGCGATGATATCAAAACTACAACTAAGGTACATGCCGGAATTTAATAGACAATGAAGTATCCGAAACTATGACTAAAGTACGGGAATTTAAATTGGGGAAAAGATAAATTGCGGAAAAATTTAGATAAAGATAAATTTGTATGAACGCAGAGTTTTTTGATTAATTGAATGGGATTTACAAAGAGCACACTTGGGTATTTACAACCCTTACAGATGCCGGCTACACATGGCGATTAATAAACTCGAAAGAAGAAACAACTCCCTTTCAGTGGTTATTGGAAGTTACTTCACAAACGAATATAACATAATCAACCAACAGTTATCTTCGTGTCGATTGCTCGTTATCGATATCGATGACTTTGTCGAGAAACTTCAAGACTCTCGGCGATAACTTCACATTATGTTGTCGATGATTTCACTGATAAGTTGATGATTTCCTTTAAGTTATCGGTAATTCTGTTCATAAATGACTAGACTTTGCTCCCATTGATCAAGTCTAATAACAAAAAAAAAAAGGCCATTTTTGGGTGTAAATATCATGTATGTCAAACAGAACCAAACACAACCGTTCTTAAGATCAAGATGCGTGTACGCTGTCGTCATTCAAATACGAAAAAGGAACGCGGTCCTGGCAATCTCAGTCCAAGCTCCAAACAGGATGTTGGACACCGCATATTTCAGACGAGGAAAGACCGCGTGTACGGTAACAGTGACGAAAGCTTAGCCCACGCAAACCATTGTTCGTGGGTTTACGGCCGACATCTTACTTTTTCATTTTCTTGGTCGGAAAGGCAGACATCTAGCTGTGATTCGCATTACTGGCGAACGATGGAAAAGGCCCGTATTGCAAAGCGACATGCATTGTGCAACAAGCTTTATAGCATGTGAAGTTTTGGCGAAATCGGTTCAAATACTGTAGAGGAAGTACGAGGAGACCGACAATTTTCCTGGGTCCGTCGGCTTCCTCTCGCACCTTTTTCACACTGCCCGCGGTCACTCACCGATCGTCTTTGTTAAAGGCTCGTCTCGGACAGGATCGATTCACAAGCGTATGGGTCCTCGTCGAACAATGTCAGTACTCGTGTACTGATCGCGACCAAATCTCATTTCTAATTTCCATAACCAGTCATAAGATTAAGGCGCATGTACGCGCGTGTTGTCAATTAAAACAGAGAAAGGTACATGTGCTTGTTAATCTGAATCCAAACTCCAAACATTCAGGACACCAGTTATTTGAGACAAGAAAAAACAGTGTGTACGTGTGGTACACGCAAGAAATCTTAGCATGCAAGAAATCTTTACCCAAAGTAACTTTTGTTTGTTGGTTTGAGGCATACAACTTCTTCGCTTTGAAAAAAATGTGGAACGATGAAGAAGCCCGTCTTGCAAAGCCACATGCATTGTGCAAAAAGCTCAGCATGTAAAGTTTTGGCGAAATCGGATCAAATAGCGCGGGAATACGGAGGAGACCCAAGACTTTTCTAGAGTCATCAGCTTCGTTTCTTGCGCTTTTCACTTTACCCGAAGTCACTCACCGATCGTCATTTTAAATGCTCATCTCGAACGGGAGTGATTCACGAGTATTAAAGGTGCTCGCTTCTTCGTACTGCGCTCTCGGTCTCTCGTTGTTTGAAACTCTCAGTCATACTTATCATCTTCGACGGGAGAGTAAGGATTTTTTATGGCTTCAGAGACTAGTCTCAGAATGAGCAAAGGATGGTTGGTCATGGATTCTAGAGAAGGTGCAGAGGCTAGTTCTAGCAGGAGGAAAGACAAGCCCAGTGACCTTACTGATATTATCTTCTCTTGGTCTCTTCGAGAAATCTTCAATATCAATCTCTACAGGGACAAGGTTCTCTTTTCTTAATCTCTTTCCTTTCTTGTTTTTCCTTTTTTTTAGGCTATATTGTTGTTCTGATCATCCTTTGGTACTATTATCAGTATAAATTTAATGGATGTTAGCTTGAAATTTTTAAATGATGTTAGTTCCTCGCTCTTTTGCAATGGTTCTTTTGTGAGCCTTGTTATGTAAAGTAGGACTGTTGTATAGTGGGGAGTCATTAGGTGTTCGGGGATATATTTCGTCCTCTAATATGCTATATAGCGTCCTATCCGTGGGACATTGATATGACAGACAACAGAGTCGCCCGATCCATGGAGTGACGTTGGTTGGTCATCTTCGATTTTCAATACACCCGTTTTGTAGGTGGAGAGCATCCCAGAGTCATTTCAATCAGTTGCGCAATACCTTGCTTCTTATATCTTTCCTTTGCTGGAGGAAACACGAGCTGGTCTCTGTTCAAGTATGCAGAATGTATCTAGGCTGCCTTTCGCCAAAGTCACTGGGTTTGTTAAAGGCGAGAAGAATGCTTACCATGTCGAAGTGGATTACTGGAGAAACATGTCCACTAACCGTGGCAAGGAGCCTTACAAAACTTCCCCTGGAGATGTTTTGATGTTGACTAATGCTGCGCCGCATACCATTCCCAGCTTAGAAAGGTTTGCAGGAAGATGGGCATTTGCATCAGTCGGTGAGATGGTCGGAGGCGGGGACGGGGATGCTCGAACATCAATAAAGTTCAAAGTCAAGGCATTTTTTAACAATGAAATGAACGACGTTCGTGCCTGCAAGTCAATGTATGCAGTTTTCCTTATGAATGCCGTCACTAACGATAGGATATGGAATGTGCTACACAGAGTGTCGAACTTGAAGATTGTAAAGGAAGTTCTATGTACAAATTCAGTGGTAAGAATTTCCTGAACTTATTATCCCCGTACAATCAACGGCAAAAATATTATTGCCGCAATAAAACTTCATCCTGATTATACAAAAGAAACTTCATTCTCTTTTGAGTTAGCTCGTTATTTCTTCAAACAGTCTAAAGAAGCTTGCTCCGGATCACATGATCATAATAAAATTCAATGCTGCAGTAATATAACCAAGATTCAATGATAGACCCTGTTTATACGTCACACCATCCTTCGTGCTCAATGTTTGTGCAGGTTGTACAAGGATGCAACATAATTAATACAATTCATGGTTTCTAATTTTACTTAGATTATTAGGGTGTCAATTTTTAAAAGATATGTGTTTGTTTGCAGGCTTTGAAAGATTGCAATCTCTGTATTACTCGAAGTCATGGCTCTGGACACGAGAGTCTCGATAAGAACTTATTTAGTAGTCTGAATGAATCTCAGACGAAAGCAGTTCTGGCTTGTCTCGATAGCATTGAGTGCCAACACAGGTCGGCTGTAGAAATGATACAGGGTCCTCCAGGGACAGGGAAGACCAATACTGTCGCAGCACTGCTCTTTACTCTCTTGAAAAAGAAACACAGAACCCTTGTTTGTGCTCCAACAAATGTTGCCATCAAGGAATTGGCATCTCGTGTTTTGCAGCTGGTGAAACAATCGGTTTGCACAAACTCTCGTGGGGAAAGGTTGTTCTGTAACTTAGGAGACGTGCTATGTTTCGGGAACAAGGAGCGGATGAAAGTAGATTCAGATATGGAGGAAATATACTTGGATCATCGTGTTGATTGTATTGCTCAGTGCTTTTCTGTACTCACTGGTTGGCAGCGTTGCCTAACTTCCATGATCGATACTCTCAATGACTGTGTCCGTGAATACGACATTTTACTGGAGAATGAAGGCAATATTATATTGGAGCGTAATGGTAACGAGGTTTGGAGGAAATGTAGAAGCAGCAAAAATGAATCCAAACTTGAATTTAAATCATTTCTGGATTTTTTCAAGCTCAGATTCAAGTCAAGTGCAGAGTCTCTCCGAAGATGCTTCTCCATCTTATGCACCCATATATCCAAAAGTTACCTTTTGGAGCATAATTTCCGGGTTATTAAATCCCTTCTCATCTTACTCGATTCTTTTCAAATTCCACTATATAGAGAGAAGTTGGATTCGAGAAAGTTGAAGGAAGCATTTTCATCGGACCTATCTTCATTCAAAAGTTGCACAGATCCACTATATACAGCATTATCGTTGAAGAGACGTGAGTGCCTCTCTGTTTTGCAAACTCTCAATACGTCTCTTGGAAAGCTAAACCTTCCAACATTTACGAGTAAGGAAAAGATAGCCGAGTTCTGCTATCAAGCGGCTTCCTTGATTTTCTGCACTGCTTCTAGCTCATATAAGCTGTACTCCCTGGAAATGGAGCCTGTCAGTTTAGTGGTGATCGATGAGGCTGCGCAGCTGAAAGAATGCGAGTCAATGATTCCGCTACAAATTCGAGGTGTCAGGAACGCAATTTTAGTTGGAGATGAATGTCAGTTGCCTGCTGTGGTTGAGAGCAAGGTATGTCATCGCTGAATGTTTGTCTAGCAACGTGCACATGCATACACAAACAAGAATGATCTTATACTTAATTGACCTTAAAGTTTTTGAATGTTTTTATTTCTATAGCTTTCTAGCAAGGCTGGCTTTGGAAGGAGTCTCTTCGAAAGGTTGAGTTCTCTGGGTCATCCTAGACACCTTCTCAATGTCCAGTACAGAATGCATCCCGCAATAAGTGCCTTTCCAATATCAACCTTTTACAAAAACCAAATTCTGGATGGGCTGAATGTTACTGGTAAAAGTTACAGAAAATGTCATTTGCAGTGGCCAATGTTTGGCCCGTACTCCTTCATAGATATTCTTAATGGAAGGGAAGAAGGTGGGGATAATGGACGTAGCCTTAGAAACTACGTTGAGGTAGGAGTTGTATTGAAGATTTTGAAGAATCTATACGAAGGTATGCCACGAGAGAATTTCGCCAGTTTATTGTTTCCTGCCAGACAGTAAACATTAATGCAAATAAAGACTATATCTTTGCACATGTTTGGTTATTTATGTGGAAGCACCTTTTGCCATACTATCGTATTGCATGGGCGGCCAGTTGTTGACTGCCGAAGCTGCAAGAGAAGAATATTTCTGTTCAATCTTACCATGAAGTCTATTTAGTTTCTTGGGATGTATAGAGAGATTTGCATAGCTTTATATGCTTATTGACACGGGAGATGATATGCTTTCTTGTCATTTTTAGGTCATTAACTTAGGCTTGCAGGACACATGAGACAGGAATCGGAGGTGTACATAACACTTCCACGTTGGTGTCGTCGTAACTTGTAGGATTTACAACTTCTGTGCCACATCTAATTAGGTCATATTGGTTTTTCTGCAGCATGCAAATCTTCAGGCGAAGATTTAAGTGTTGGCGTGATATCTCCATATGGAGCTCAGGTTGCTGCAATACAACATGATATTGGAAAAAGTTATGAAAATATCAAAGGCTTTACAGTGAAAGTGAGGACAGTGGATGGGTTTCAAGGGGGTGAAGAGGATGTCATAATAGTATCGACCGTAAGATCAAACCCTCGCGGTTCTATCGGATTCGTTTCTGATCCTAAGAGAACCAATGTCACTATCACCAGGGCAAGGTAGTCTCGTCTATTCCTGCTTAACCGGGGCAATTTGAATTTTGCAATAAGATGTTATTTACAAACAATTTCTGCTTTTTGTTGCCTCTCTGTAGATACTCTCTTTGGATATTGGGAAACGAGAGAACGCTGACGAGAAGCAAATCTGTGTGGGAAGCTTTGGTTCATGATGCTAAGAGCCGTGGGTGTTTCTTCAGCATTGATGATGTTAACGCTATTTTGGATGGGAAGAATAAACAGCGTGATGATCCAATTGATGGAAGTAGTGTACTATTTAGAAATGAGAGGTGGAGGGCAAACTGCTCTCATGATGCTAAGAGCCGAGAATGTTCCTCCAGTAGTGATGAAGTTAAAGCCATTATGGATGGGAAGAAGGAGAATATTCGGCTCGATGATCCGCTCGATGTCCTATTTAGAAATGCTCGGTGGAGGGTAAAGAACTTTGCCCGATGGTTTTCTTTGCTGTATTTGCGGGCTCAAAATGAGCATTCGACTTTTGCAGAATCAATGACAATACTTTTTCTTGTCAACTGTAGGTTTTCTTCGGCGATAACTTTGTGAAGTCTTTCAGAAAGCTTACGTCACATAAGACCAAGATGTCAATCTTGGACCTCTTATCAAAACTTGCAGGTGGCTGGAGACCTGAGAAGAGCTATGTGGGTTTGCTCCCTACAATCTGTCCTGATATGGTGAAGCAATTCGAGGTTGATGGTCTCTACGTGCTGTGCACTGTCGATATAGATATACTTAAGGAACCAAGATACATCCAAATCCTGAAGGTTTGGGATGTATTGCCCTTAAGGGATGCAGCGAGACTGGTTAAACGTCTCGACAGTGAGTTCAAAGCATATGCAGACGATTTCATTAGTCTCTGCAAAGAGAAATGTCTTGAGGGGTAAGTCTCATCTTTTTTCCCTAACTTCAGATTGAAGACTTGTCAATAGTCTATATGATTCACTTTCTTGGATGAATGACCGCAAGAACTGACTTGAATTATCTTATATGCCCACGTATCTCCCGTCGTATAGGGATCTTATAGTTCCAAAGACATGGGATTCTTCTCATGGTATTGCTCGTTCCCGTAGTCTGGATCAAGTTCAAGCAGGGAGCGGTTTGGGGGCCGATATTTTGATTCCGGGAAGGAGCGAGAGCCTGCTTTCAATGAGATTCCACCCCTCATCATCAGGCGTGGTCAGGCACTTGATTTCGGAGGACCACGATGGCGAAGCGAATATTGCACCTGAAGTAACCGAGCTAGATCAAGAGATGAATTCCCGATTCGGTGGGCTTCATATTTGAGCAAACCCATATTGTTCCCCTTCTTCACAAGCAGCTTCTTTTGACAGAATCAGGGGATAACACGATTTCTTTACGAGGAATGTTTCCTTCAGGGTCGGAATTTCTGTGCCCGTATCGGGTATTTTCGAGAAGGCGTGGACCTTCTAAATCATCTATCTTTTTCTAGTTTTATGTCCGGATATGTTTGGTTGAAATAATGGCATAGAATTTTCGGTTCAGGTGTCATAACTTTATTTCTGTTTCTTTTTCGTTTCTTGTTTGTGAATTCAAATATAGGATTACATACCTAAGTCCAACAGTAACATAGACAGCAGAATCAATCGAGATTCGAGACATCCGTAATCGGCTATCCATCGTCGCGTTCATTGATTAGGCAAAAACGAACAATAATCGCACACAGCACGAACAGTCCTTGCAATCGAACCACTCACCGAACAGCAAAACGAACGCCATTTGCATCCTTTCTCGAGCGATTGATGACGCTTAGACGCGAGAAGCGCAAAGCTGGAACCTCCGGAGCAAGAGATCCAAGGAGCTATAGAGATGATCCACTGAGCGGAGGAACTCTGAATCACTCGCAAATCCAGAGATGATCAAGTGAGAAGGATGCGCAAATCGCTGTGGATTTTGGGGTTTCAAGCCAAACAAAGACGTTGATGGAGATCGCAGGATTGCACCAAGTTTTATCTTTTGTTTAAGAGATAAGTGCACTTGAAGACACGGAAATGCAATTGACTCTTGAAACTTTTTAAAAAGTATAATCAAGTCGTAAAACTTATCACGAAAGTGAAATCAAGTCCTGAAATTTTCAAAAGTGCAATTAAGGGAAGGTCTTGATTGAATCAATTTGATAAGTTTTGAAACATAATTGTATTTTTTGAAAGTTTTAGAATTCAATTATACTTTCATGATAAATTTTATGACTTTCAATACATTTATTCCTTTCTTTAATTCTTTGCCATTTTTAGCCCTTGTGCTTTTTAATTTTATTTTTTTTATCCTTCGGGGTTATAGAATCTTTTATTTTCTTTGATGCGATGTAACATTGTACAACCGCTTTATCAAAGATAGAAAAGGCATGAAGAGAACATAATCACGTGCTGGGCACGTGTGAGAGTGAGAAGAAATCCGGGCTGTTCACGGCCCTTGTGCTTTTTAATTTTATTTTTTTTATCCTTCGGGCTTATAGAATCTTTCATTTTCTTTGACGCGCTGTAACGTTGTACAACCGCTTTATCAAAGATGGAAAAGGCATGAAGAGAGCATAATCATGTCAGGTACGGTAACCCTATAAGCATGTGCAAAGACAATTCATTCAGGGTAGGCATAGCCGCATTGCCATATCCCACGCAAGGCTTTGTCCTTGGCACAGCGGAAGCTACTACCAAAGGGCCTCATTGATAGTTAAGACTAGTACTATATTTTATATAGCACATCACTTCACCTTTTCCGGGCGATGTGGGATTCGGTTTATGTCTATCCCCTTCGCCATCCTCCAGGCGGAGCTACACTCCCATCCCTTGCAAGACCAATCGAGTCGTTATATCATCCGTCGTCATGTGTAAGTGCGAAATACTCGAGGGGGACTATGGTTTTAGGTCTCATCAAACCATCTTAGTACTCGCGTACTAATGAGCGACCAAATCTCATTTCTAATTTCCATGCGTGTGGTCATCTGAACTACAAAAATGAACGAGCGCTTGTTAATCTGTATCCGAACTCCAAACATTTCAGGACACCATTTACTTCAGACAAGGAAAAACAATGTGTGTATGGTACATGCAAGAAAGCTTAGCATCCAAGAAAGCTTACCCAAAGTAACTTTTGTTTGTTGGTTTGAGGCATACGACTCCTTCGCTTTGAAAAAAATGTGGAACGATGCAGAAGCCTGTCTTGCGAAGCCGCATGCATTGTGCACAAAAGCTTGGGAAAATTATCCATTTGGTTCTAAACTTATTGCACAGATGCCTTTTCAGTCCTTAACTTTTCAATTTTGCTAATTTTATCCTAAATCTTTGTGTGAAATTTCAATATAATCTTTCTGATCAATTTTCGCTGGTCGACGTGATGATTGGGTCATCACTGGCCATTTTACGCGGCATGCTGTTACGTCAGCGATTTTCGGTGAGAATTGATCGGAAAGATTAATAATTTCATAAGGTTTAAAACTAAAGTGGTAAAATTAAAAAGCTTAAGATTAATCGGATAATTTTTTGTAAAAAGTTTGGTAGGTAAAGTTTTGGCAAAATCATATCAAATAGCGTACGGGAATACGAGGGGACTCAAGTCTTTTCAAGGGCCATCGGCTTCCTTTCTCGCCCGCTCTTACTTGACCCGAGGAGCTCTTAAATGATCAATTATTTCATTTTTTTCAAATCACGAGCGGATGTTAACTTAATAGGGTTCCACTGTAATTATTAAAAATTTCACATCGATGAGTGCAAATGATGGGAAATGAGCAAAATCATAATGTGACGACAATAGTCCCGTAAATCTCTCCTAATTTTTTATTAAAAAATCTTTCCAGCTAGAATTATCACACAACCTCACAAGTTTCCCAAACCTCGAATTTCAAATCTCTTTATACAGTACCCATTAGACCCAGTTGCCAAATTTATGTCCATCCTCTGAAAAATTTCCTCTCATCCAATACATTCGAAAGTCTAACGTTGCATACAATACCGAGTATTTAATCACACTATTCGGCTGTTCGGTGCACAGATACCCGCTTAATCGCCTAATTAAGGAACTACGGTTTTAGGTCCTCCTCGAGTGATTTAAAGTACCCATGTACGTCGAACACAACCATTCTTAGAGATCAAGATGCATGTACGCATCTGTGGTCGTTCAAATACGAAGAAGGAACGCGGGTCTTGCCAGTCTCCATCCAAGCTCCAAACATGTCGGACACCAGATGTTTTCGGACGAGGAAAGACCGTGTGTACTGTGACAGTGACAAAAGCTTTAGCAATGCAAGAAAGCTTAGCCCATGCAAACTATCGTTCGTGGGTTTGAGGCACACCATCTTGCTTTTTTTTTCATTTTCTTGGTCGGAAAGGCAGACATCTTGCTTTGATTCGCATTAATGGGGAAGGATGGAAAAAGCCCGTATTGCGAAGCGACGTGCATTGTGAAACGAGCTTTAGCATGTAAAGTTTTGGCGAGATCGGTTCATATACTGTAAGGACGTACGAGGAGACCGAGACTTTTCCCGGGTCATCCGCTTCATCTCGCCCTTTTTCACGCTGCCCGCGGTCACTCACTGATCGTCTTTGTTAAAGGCTCGTCTCGGACGGCATTGATCCACAAGCGTTAAAGCTGCTCGCTTCTTCATATTTGCTCTCTCGATCTCTCGTTTGCTAGGAATTCTCAGACATATTCGTCATCTTCGACAGGAAAGTAAGGATTTAAATGGCTTTAGAGATGGGTGCTGGACTGGCCATGGATTCTACAGAAGGTGCGGAGTCTGGTTCCGGTAGTAAGAAAGACAAGCCCACTGACCTGACTGGTATCATCTTCTCTTGGTCTCTTCGAGAAATCTTCGATACGAATCTCTACAGGGACAAGGTTCTCATTTCTTAGTCTCTTTCCTTCCTTGTTTTTTCCCTTTTTTTGAGGCTTTGTTTGTTGCTTTGTTCATGCTTTATTACTATCATCAGTATAAGTGTAATTGGTGTTGGCTCGAAAATGTTCTAAATGATGTTAGTTCCTTGCTCTTTTGCAATGTTTCTCTTGTGAGCATCGTAAGTAAAGTTGGACTGTTGTAAAGTGGGGAAGGACCTTGCTCTCTGTCTCTGTGTGGCGAAGTTATTGGATGTCCGGGGATATACTTCCCATTTTAATATGCTATACGGTGTGCTATCCGGGAGACATTAATTGCAAGACGACAGAGTTGCTTGATCTATCGAGTGAAGTTGGTTGGTCATGTTTGATTTTCAATACACCCATTTTGTAGGTGGAGAGCATCCAGGAGTCATTTCAATCAGTTGAGCAATACTTTGCATCTTATATCTTTCCTTTGCTGGAGGAAACACGGGCCAGTCTCTGTTCAAGTATGCAGAATGTATCTAGGCTACCATTTGCGAAAGTCACTGGCTTTGTTGAAGGCAATAAGAATGCTTACTTTGTGGTAGTGGACTACTGGAGAAACAGGTCCACTGACAATGGCAAAGAACCTTACAAAACTTTGCCTGGGGATGTTTTGATCTTAACTAATACTATGCCGGATTCCATTCCCAGCTTAGAAAGGTTTGCAGGAAGATGGGCATTTGCATCGGTCACTAAAATTCCAAAAGATGAGGACGGGGATGCTCAAACATCAACAAGGTTCAGTGTCGAAGCATTTTTGGACAATGAAGTGAATGATGAACGTACCTGGGAGTCGATGTATGCAGTTTTCTTGATAAATGCAGTCACTAACAATAGGATATGGAATGTGCTACACAGATTTGGCAACTTGGACGTTGTAAGGGAAGTTCTCTGTACGGATTCAGCGGTAAGGACTTTAAATTTCATACTTATTATCTCCATACGGTATACAGTAAACATATTGTTGCAGCAACAAAACTTCATCGATTATAAAAAAAAAACTCCATTTGCTTTTGAGTTAGCTTGTTATTTCTCCAAACAGTAAAAAGAAGATTGCCCCGAGTCTGGCATTCACATAAATTTTAATGCTGCAGTAGTATGACCAAGATTTAGAGATAGACCTTGTTTATCCATCTTAAGATCCTCTGTGCTAAATATTAGTGCAGGTTGTGCTAGGATAGAACATAATCAACAAATTTTTCACAGTTTCTAAGTTTTACTTAGGTTATTTGGGAGTGAATTTTCAAAAGAGTATGTGTTTGTTTGCAGGCTGAGAAAGATTGCAATCTCTGTATTACCCAAAGTCATGGCTCTGGGCATGAGGAGAGTCTCGATAAGAACTTGTTTGGTAGTCTGAATGAATCCCAGACAAAAGCTGTTCTATCTTGTCTCAATACAATCTGTAAACACAGGTCGGCCATCGAAATGATACAGGGTCCTCCAGGGACAGGGAAGACCAAAACTGTCGCGGCACTGCTCTTTACTCTCTTGAAAATGAAACACAGAACCCTTGTTTGTGCTCCAACAAATGTTGCCATCAAGGAATTGGCATCTCGTGTTTTGCAGCTGGTGAAACAATCGGTTTGCACAAACGCTCATGGGGAAAGCTTGCTGTATAACTTAGGAGACATGCTATGTTTCGGGAACAAGGAGCGGATGAAAGTAGATTCAGATATGGAGGAAATATTCTTGGATCATCGCGTTGATTGTGTTGCGCGGTGCTTTTCTGTACTCACTGGTTGGCAGCATTGTCTATCTTCCATGATTGATACTGTCAATGACTGTGTCCGCCATTACCACATTTTTCTGGAGAATGAGCGCCAGATTATATCAAAGCCAAATGGTAAAGATGTTGCAAGCAAACGTAGAAGCGGCAAAAAGGAATCCAAACCTAAACTTAAATCATTTCTGGAATTTTTCAGGCACAGATTCAGGTCAAGTGCAGAGTCTCTCCGCAGATGCTTCTCTATCTTGTGCACTCATATATCCAAAACTTACCTGTTGGAACATAATTTTCGTGATATTAAGTCCCTTCTCATTGCACTTGGTTCTTTTGAAATTTCTCTATATAGAGAGAAGTTGGATTCGAGAAAGTTGAAGGAAGCATTTTCATCGGACCGATCTACATTAAAAATGCACACAGATCCACCATATACATCATTATCGATGAAGAGACGTGAATGCCTCTCTCTTTTGCGAACTCTTAATACGTCTCTTAGAAAGCTAAACCTTGCAACATTTACGGGGAAGGAAGAGATAGCTGAGTTCTGTTATCAAGCGGCTTCCTTGATTTTCTGCACTGCCTCTAGCTCATATAAGCTCTACTCCATGGAAATGGAGCCTGTCAGTTTATTGGTGATTGATGAGGCTGCGCAGTTGAAAGAATGCGAGTCGATGATTCCGCTAAAACTTCGTGGTGTCAGGCACGCAATTTTAGTTGGAGATGAATGTCAGTTGCCAGCAATGGTTGAGAGCAAGGTATGTCATCGCTGAATATTTGACTAGGAACGTGCACAAGCATACATAAACATGAATAGTTTTTATGCTTAATTTACCTTTAGCACAAGCATACATAAACATGAATTATTTTACGCTTAATTGACCTTTAAGTTTGTGTATATTTTTATTCTATAGCTTTCTAGCAAGGCTGGCTTTGGAAGGAGTCTATTCGAAAGGCTGAGTTCTCTGGGTCATCCAAGGCACCTTCTCAATATCCAGTACAGAATGCATCCTGCGATAAGTCGCTTTCCAACATCCACCTTTTACGAAAACCAAATTCGGAATGGGTCGAATGTTGACTGCAAAAGTTACAGAAAATGTCATTTGCCGTGGCCGATATTTGGCCCGTACTCCTTCATGAATATTTCTAATGGAAGAGAAGAAGGTGGGGATGATGGACGTAGCCTTAGAAATTATGTTGAGGTAGGAGTTGTGTCGATGATTTTGAGGAATCTATATGGAGGTACGCCATGAGAGAATTTCGCCAGATTATATCATTTCCTGCGAAATTGTATGAATTAATGCAACTAACGACTATCATTGCACTTGTTTGGTTATATGTGGATGCCCCTTTTGCTATACTGTCGTAGAGCATGGGCAGGCGGTTGTTGACAGCCGAAGCTGCAAGAGAAGAATATTTCACGTTAGTGTGGTCGTAACTTCTCCCTTGTCTAATTATATCGTCTTGGTTTTTCTGCAGCATGCAGATCTTCAGGCGCAGATCTAAGTGTTGGCGTGATATCTCCATATAGAGCCCAGGTTGCTGCAATACAAAAGAAAATTGGAAAAAGATATGAAAATATCAAAGGCTTTACAGTGAAAGTGAGGTCAGTCGATGGGTTCCAAGGGGGTGAAGAAGACATTATAATAGTATCCACCGTGAGATCAAACCCTTGTGGTTTTATTGGGTTCGTTTCTGATGCGAAGAGAACCAATGTCACTATCACCAGGGCAAGGTAGTCTCTTCTATTCCTGCTTAACCGGGGCAATTTGAACTTTGCAGTAAGATGTTATTTACAAACATTCCCTGCTTTTTGCTGCCTCTATGTAGATACTCTCTTTGGATTTTGGGGAACGGGAGAACGATGATGAGAAGTAAATCTGTATGGGAAGCTTTGGTTCATGATGCTAAGAGCCGTGGATGCTTCTTCAGCATTGATGATGTTAAAGCCGCTTTGGATGGGAAGAATAATCAGCTTGGTGATCCGGTTGAAGGAAGTAGGGAACTACTTAAAAATGTGCAGTGGAGGGCAAAGTGCTCTCAGGATGCTAGGAGCCGAGAATGTTCCTCCAGTACTGATGATGTTAAAGCCGCTTTGGATGGGAAGAATAATCAGTTTGATGACCCGGTCGATGAAAGTAGGGTACTACTTAAAAATGTGCAGTGGAGGGCAAAGTGCTCTCAGGATGCTAGGAGCCTAGAATGTTCCTCCAGTACTGATGAAGTTAAAGCCATTTTAAATGGGAAGAAGGAGAATATTCGGCTCGATGATCCGCTCGATGGCAATAGTGTCCAATTTAGAAATGCTCGGTGGAGGGTAAAGAACTTTGCGCTATGGTTTTCTTCGCTGTATTTGTCGGTTCAAAATGAACATTTGGCTTTTGCTGTATCAATAACAATACTTTTTCTTATCATCTATTCGTCTACGTAGGTTTTCTTCGGCGACGACTTTGTGAAGTCTTTCAGAAAGCTGACGTCACTTAGGACCAAGATGTCAATCATGAACCTCTTATCAAAACTTGCTGGTGGCTGGAGACCTGAGAAGAGCAATGCGGGTTTACTCCCTCAAAGCTGTTCTAATATGGTGAACCAATTCGAGGTGGAAGGTCTCTACATGTTGTGCACTGTCGATATACTAAAGGCACTGCGGTCCATACAGATCCTGAAGATTTGGGATGTACTGCCCTTAATGGATGCGACGAGACTGGTTGAACGTCTCAACAGCGAGTTCAAAGCATATGCAGACGATTTCATTAGTTGCTGCAACGAGAAATGTCTTGAGGGGTAAGTCTCATCTTTTTTTTTCCCTCACTTCAGATTGCAGACTTATCACTAGTCGATATGATTCCCTTTCTGTGATAAATAACCTGAAGAACTGCCTTGAATTGATCTTTCCCGAACTACTATCTTATTTGCGCACGGATCTTCCGTCGTGTAGGGATCAAATAGTTCCAAAGACATGGGAGTCTTCCTGTGGTATTGCTCGTTTCCGTAGTCCGGATCAAGTTCAAGCAGGGAGTGGTTTCGGGGCAGATATTTCAAATCCGGGAGCGAGCGAGAGCCTGCTTTCAATGAGATTCCACCCCTCATCATCAGTTGTGGTCAGGCACTTGTTTTCGGTGGACCCCGATAGCGAAGCGAATCTTGAATCTGAAGTAACCAAGCTAGATCAAGAGATGAATTCCCGCTTCGGTGGGCTTCATATTTGAGCAAACCCTTATTGTTCCCCTATTCACGAGGAGCTTCTTTTGACAGAATCAGGGGAAAGAGTTGATTGATGATGGTCTATCACGATTGAAAATACAATTTCTTTACAACGAATTAGACATTCGGGCCGGAATTTCCGAGCCCATGGCGTGTATTATCGAGGAGGCGTGGACCTTCTTCACTATTTATCTTCTGCTGGTTTTATGTCTGTATATGTTTGGTTGAATTAACGGCGCAGAATTTTCGGTTCAGGTGTCCTAGCCATGATGTAAAAATTCATCTCCAGACATCCTTAAGACCAGGATTGCTTTTATACTTCCGATGGTGATTGCTGCCTTTGCATGCATGCCATACTTTGTGCGGGCGACACACGATGTACCCTTGATCCTCACCAATTCCGTGCATTTTTTCGCAAGGATGAAGGGACTTTTGAGATGATTCATGCAATTTTTTTTCCGATTTTAATTTCAATTCCGTGCGCTTTTTTTCCCCCGTTTCTTATTTGTCTCTAGTTTGTGAATTCGAGTATAAGATTACATACCTAACTCTGTCCAACAGTAACATAAACAGCGAAATCCTCATCTAAAACCAGCGCAAATCGGAGATTCGAGATATCCACAATTGGCTCTGCTCCTCTGTCATCTCGTTTACCCTTTGAGGCAAAAACGAACGATAACCGCACAGAGCACGAACAGTCAATGCAATCGTACAATTTACGGAAGCAACGAAACGAACACCATTTGCGCCTCGCCTTTCTCGAACGATCGATGACGCGAGAAGCGCAAAGTCATTTTGGTTTCCCCTCGCTGGAACCTCCGGAGCAAGAGATCCGTGGAGCTAGAAGCTGAGCGGAGGAACTCTGAATCACTCGCAAATCTAGAGATGAATCACTCTGGTGAGGGCCGGCCTTGCATGTGCCTGGAAAGGGCCGCGCAGGCAAGGCTAGCTCTTGCCTGTGGCTTTCGAGGGCGGCATTGCCCGACCCTCTCCGGATTTTGCCAATGGCCGACTATTGCAAGGAAAAAAATTTAAAAAAAAGAGTAAAGGACAAAAGTGCCCTTGACCAGCTGATGAGGTCATGCCATTCTTTGAGACCGACATGACTACTTCAAGCCCTTATTTAAAACAAGATCTATTTTAGGTCATTATTTGGAATTTTTCCTTACTTTTATGATCAGTATTTCGTTTTCTAAATCGCGAGGGAATGTTAACTTACTTGGTTCCGCTATTAGGCTCTTGGCTCTTGGTGAACCAAGAAGCGGCGAACGTTGACCAGAATCTCAAATGTATTGGAGGTGCAGTTGACTAGAGCACTTCTCAAACTATTTCCTTTTCAAATATTCCATATTGATTAGTGCAAATGATGGGAAATGACTTACACTTTTATCTCGTTATGCTATAAGCAAAATTGTAACTTGACTGATGATATTCCTATAGGTCTTTCGACAATTTTTTGAGTGAAATCTTCTCAGCTAGAATTACTATGTAATCCCAAAAGTCTCTAAAAAATTTAGATTTCAAATCTCTTTACTTAACAACCATTAGACGTGATTTCGAAAATTACTTGATCCCTCTGAATATTTCCTTTCATTTGAAAGTTCAATCTTACGTACAATGCTCAGCGTTTATTATGGGGTGTGTAAAGGGGACAAAAAGCCCGAACAGGTATACGATAGTACTCTTCGGCGCACGAATACTGACTTGATCGCCGAAAGGCTAAAACGTGAGGGACTGATTTTACCACAGGTTGGAATCCTATTAAGTGCAAATATTTGTCTCGCGAAGCAAGTTGGCCAACCAATCGACACAAACATGTACTACCGTCCCTATAAACATGTACAAAGACAATTTATCCGTCGTCACATGTAAGTGTGAAAAAGTAGGGGGGGGGGGCGCTATGGTTTTAGGTTCTCATCGAATAATCTTAGTACTCGTGTGCTAATCGCGACCGAATCTCATTTCTAATTTTCATAACCAGTCATGAGATCAAGGCGCATGTACACATGTGTGGTCATTTGAAATAGAAATGCTTGTTAATCTTAATCCAAATTCCTAACATTCATGACACTAATTACTTCAGGCCAGGAAAAACGGCGTGTGTGTTTATGGTACACGCAAGAAACCTCAGCATGCAGGAAAGCTTTACCGAAAATAACTTTTCTTTGTTGGTCTAAGGCATATAGCTACTTCGCTTTGCGAAAAACGCGGAACCATGAAATAGCTTGTCTTGTAAAGCCACATGCATTATGCAAAAAATTTGGGAAAATTACTTAATTAGTCTTAAACCTATTACACGGATGTCAATTCAGTCCAAAATTTTTAATTTTGCCAATTCAATCCTAAATTTTTGCACAAAACTCCAATCTAATCCTTTTGGTAAATTTTCATCGGAAGGATTGCATTGAAATTTTACGCGACACTAAATCGATAACATTTGGAAAATTTAGGACTAAAGTGATATTCGTATAATAAATTTAAGATTGAGTGAGTAATTTTTTTCTTGTAAAGTTTTGGCGAAATCGGATCAAATGGTGTAGGGGAATACGAGGAGACTCAAGAAGACTTTTCAAGTGCCATGGTCTTCCTTTTCTCGCCCCTCTTACTTGACCCGAGGTCTCAAATAACCATTGTTTCATTTTTCCAATCCCCAGTGATTGTTGACTGGTAGGGCTTGAAGGGATGTATCGAGAACCAAAACAGAACGATCACGCAGAAAACAGAGAAAATAGACGATGAACGAATTTACCCAGGTTCACCTTCGATTAGGGCTACGTCCTGCAAAGAGATTTCACTATGATTTCGATTTACAGCCACTCGACTCATTACAATGATTAGAAAAACGAGCAAAACATATATATGCCCCAAACGGGCCCAAAACCTAAATCTATATGAAATCTCTTAATTTCGCACCATACGGGCCAGCCCAAACCCGTTGGGGTTTCGGGGGCGTTCCCCCCGAGCCCCTGCTCGTTCGTCGGGGAGCGGGGCAGCCGTTCGCTGACTGGGCAGCGGAACCCCCGTCGGGGGGCGCTGCCCCCGAACCCCTGCTCGCTGACCGGGTAGCGGGGCACCCGTGTCGGGGGCGCTGCCCCCGAACCTCCGCATTCTGCACGCATGGGTCACATGTCGTTGGACAACACCTCAGTTACCCTAAGCTCACGTGGGCGTACCCGGTGTGAGAAACAAGGGTCCCCGAAGTATTCGCTAACTCCAACAGAGCTCCCACTGTACGGCTCTTGGCCTTTAGCGGACTAGAAAGGTGACTGTCGAAGAACGATGTTGAAATATATTGGAAGGTGGCGGGGTTGGAAGAGAACGATGGACGCTATAGGTTCACCCACTTTCTTTTTCACCGACCCCCCAAAAAACAACTATTTCTTTTTCAAAAACTCAACATTGATGAGCGCAAATGATGGGAAACGAATTATATTTCTATCTTATTTAGTCAGATTTACCTCACCAAGGACGGATGTTTTCATCTTAATAGGCTACAACGCTTTGTTTAACGATCTGACTGACGACTGATCTACCTAATTATCTCCCGTCTCTCTCAAAATATTATTTCTTCCAATGGGAGAGCAGGAATATCCCCTTTTGGTGTTTTACGTCCCTAAAAGTCTATGGGAGAGACATTAGAGATGGGGTCTTTTAAGGACCGGCTCAGGTCGAAATCTCGTTATACTATAGCCAATATAACCAAAATCGTAATGTGAAAGACAGCTATACTATAATCAAAATTGTAACGTGAAAAACAGTAATCTCTAGTAATTTTTTTTTGAAAATCTTACCAGCTAGAATGACTATATAACCCCACAAGTCTCGAGAAAAATCAAACTTCAAATCTCTCTATGTAGCACCAATTAGACCCGGTTGCCAAAAATTGTCTGGGCACGCTAAAAAATTCCCTTTCATTCAATAAACTCAAAAGTATAATCTTACATGTGATACCGAGTATTTATTTTCGAGTATTTAAAGACGGCCGAAAGGCCCAGATAACCATACACAACAGCACTCTTCAGCGGTTCGATGCACGAACACCCCCTCGATCGCCTAATTAAAGAGGCAATGATTTTGGGTCCCTCTCGAGCGATTTCAGTACTCATGTACGTCAAACACAACCCATTCTTTAATATCCAGACGAGTGTATGCACCTGTGGTCATTCAAATTAGAAGAAGCAACGCGGGTGTCTCAATCCAAGCTCCAAACACGTCGGACACCAGACATTCCAGACGAGGAAAAACAGTGTGTACGTTAACAGTGATGAAAGCTTAGCATGCAAGAAAGCTCTAACCCAAGCAAACCATTGTTCGTAGGTTTGAGGCGTGCATCTTACCTTTTTCGTTCTTCTTGGGTCGGAAAGGCATACATCTTACTTTGATTCGAAGTAAGCGGGGAACCATGGGAAAAGTCTGCATTTCATTGCGAAGAGTAAAGTTCTGGTGAAATGGGATCAAATACTGTACGGAAGTCGAGGAGACCAAGACTTTTCACGAGTCATCATCAGTTTCATTTCTCTCCCCCACTTTTCACACCGCCCGCGGTCGCTCACCGATCCTCTCTTTTAAATGCTCGTCTCGGACGGGATTGATTCACAGGTGTTAAAAAGCTGCTCGTTTCTTCGTACTTGCTCTCTCAATCACTCGTTGCTTGAAATTCTCAGACACATTCGTCCTCTTCGACGGTGAAGTAAGAGGGTGTGGGACTGTCCATGGACTCTAGAAAAGGTGCGAAGACTGGTTCGAAAGGCAAGCCCAGGGACCTGATTGATATTATCTTCTCTTGGTCTCTTCAAGAGATCTTCAATATCAATCTCTACGGGGACAAGGTTCTCTTTTCTTAGTCTCTTTCCTTTCTTTTTTTCCCTGTTTTTTGGGCTATGTTTGTTGTCCTGATCATGCTTCCGTAGTACTATCATCAGTATAAGTTTAATGCATATTAGCTCGAAAATGTTCTGAATGATGTTAGTTCCTTGCTGTTTTGCAATGTTTCGTTTGTAAGCCTTGCTATGTGAAGTTGGACTGTTGTATAGTGCGGAAGGACCTTGCTCTCTGTCACTATGAGGCGAAGTTATTAGGTGTTGGGGGGAATATTTGCTCTTTTAATATGCTAGATGATGTCCTATCTGTGATATGACAGAGGACAGAGTCGCTCGATCTATCGAGTGAAGTTGGTTGGTCATGTTTGATTTTCGATACACCGGTTTTGTAGGTGGAGACCATCCCGGAGTCATTTCAATCAGTTGAGCAATACCTTGCTTGTTATACCTTTCCTTTGCTTGAGGAAACACGAGCGAGTCTCTGTTCAAGTATGCAGGATGTATCTAAGCTTCCTTTTGCGAAGGTCACTGGGTTTGTGAAAGGCAAGAAGAATGCTTACCATGTGGAAGTGGATTCCTGGAGAAACAGGTCCTCTGACCGTGGCAAGGAACCTTACAAAACTTTGCCTGGGGATGTTTTGATGTTAACTAATGCTAAACCGGATACCATTCCCAGCTTAGAAAGGTTTGCAGGAAGATGGGCATTTGCATCGGTTGCTGAAATTGCAGGAGATGCTGACGGAAATGCTCAAACATCAACAAAGTTCAGAGTCGAGGCATTTTTGGACAATGAAGTGAATGATCATCGTACCTGGGAGTCAATGTATGCAGTTTTTTTGATAAATGCAGTCACGAACAATAGGATATGGAATGTGCTACACAGATTTGGGAACTCGAAAGTTGTAAGGGAAGTTCTCTGTACTGATTCGGCGGTAAGGACTTTATTTTTCGTACTTTTTTTCTCCATACGGTCTACGGTAAACATAGTATTGCAGCAACAAAACTTCATTGATTATAAAAAAAAAAGTGCCATTCTCATTCAAGTTAGCTTGTTTTTTCTCCAAACATAGTATTGCCCCGAGTCTGGCATTCACATAAAGTTCAATGCTGCAGTAGTATGACCAAGATTTAGAGATAGACCTTGTTTATACATCTTAAGATCCTTTGTGCTCAATATTAGTGCAGGTTGTGCTAGGATAGAACATAATCAACAAATTTTTCACAGTTTCAAAGTTTTACTTAGGTTATTTGGGAGTGAACTTTCAAAAGAGTATGTGTTTGTTTGCAGGCTGAGAAAGATTGCAATCTCTGCATTACTCAAAGTCATGACTCTGGGCATGAGAGTCTCGATAAGAACTTGTTTGGTAGTCTGAATGAATCCCAGACAAAAGCTGTTCTATCTTGTCTTGATACAATCAAGTGTCAGCACAGGTTGGCCGTGGAAATGATACGGGGTCCTCCAGGGACAGGGAAGACCAAAACTGTTGCGGCACTGCTCTTTACTCTCTTGAAAAGGAAACACAGAACCCTTGTTTGTGCTCCAACAAATGTTGCCATCAAGGAATTGGCGTCTCGTGTTTTGCGGCTGTTGAAACAATCGGTTTCCGCAAACTCTCATGGGGAACGCTTGCTCTATAACGTAGGAGACATGCTATGTTTCGGGAACAAGGATCGGATGAAAGTAGATTCAGATATGGAGGAAATATACTTGGATCATCGCGTTGATTGTGTTTTTCAGTGCTTTTCTGTACTCACTGGTTGGCAGCATTGTCTACCTTCCATGATTGATACTCTCAATGACTGTGTCGGCCAATACCACATTTTTCTGGAGAATGAACGCCAAATTATATCAAAGCCTAATGGTAATGATGTTGCAAGCAAACGTGGGAGCGGCAAAAAGGAATCCAAACCTAAATTTAAATCATTTCTGGAATTTTTCAAGCACAGATTCAAGTCAAGTGCAGATTCTCTTCGAAGATGCCTCTCTATCATATGCACCCATATGTCCAAAAGTAACCTTCTGGATCATAATTTCCGGTATATCGAGTCCCTTCTCATCTTACTTGATTCTTTTGAAATTTCACTATGTAGAGAGAAGTTGGATTCTAGAAAGTTGGAGGAAGCATTTTCAATGGACCTATCTTCATTAAAAACTCTCACAGATCCACTATATACAGCCTTATTGACAAAGAGACATGAATGCCTCTCTGTTTTGCGGACTCTTAATACATCTCTTGGAAGGCTAAACCTTGCAAAATTTACGTGTAAGAGCAAGATAGCTGAGTCCTGTTATCAAGCGGCTTCCTTGATTTTCTGCACTGCCTCCAGCTCATATAAGCTCTACTCCATGGGAATGAAGCCTGTCAGTTTATTGGTGATTGATGAGGCTGCGCAGTTGAAAGAATGCGAGTCAATGATTCCACTACAACTTCGCGGTGTCAGGCATGCAATTTTAGTTGGAGATGAATGTCAGTTGCCTGCAATGGTTGAGAGCAAGGTATGTCATCGCTGAATATTGGACTAGCAACGTGCACAATCATACATAAACATGATGATTTTATGCTTAATTGACCTTTACGTTTGTGCATGTTTTTATTTCTATAGCTTTCTAGCAAGGCTGGCTTTGGAAGGAGTCTATTCGAAAGGCTGGGTTCTCTGGGTCGTCCGAGGCACCTACTCAATATCCAGTACAGAATGCATCCTGCAATAAGTCACTTTCCAACATCAACCTTTTACAAAAATCAAATTCAAGATGGGCCGAATGTTACCAGCAAAAGCTACGAAAAATGTCATTTGCCGTGGCCAATGTTTGGCCCCTACTGCTTCATAAATATTTCTAATGGAAGAGAGGAAGGTGGGGATGATGGACATAGCCTTAGAAACCATGTTGAGGTAGGAGTCGTCTCGATGATTTTGAGGAATCTATACGGAGGTAAGCCATGAAAGAATTTCACCAGATTATTTCATTTTCTGCCAAATGGTAAGAATTAATGCAAATAACTATTATGTCTTTGCACGTGCTTGGTTATAGATGTGGATCCACCATTTGCTATACTGTTGTAGAGCATGGGTGGGCAGTTGTTGACTGCGGGAGCCGCAAGAGAAAAATATTTCTGCTCAATCTTACGATGAAGTCCATTTAGTTTCTTGGGATGTTGGGAGAGATTTGCATAGCTTTAAATGCTTTTTGACACTAGAGATGATGTGCGTTCTTGTCATTTAGATTATTAACTGAGCCTTACAGGACACATAAGACAGTAATCGGAGGTGTACAGAACACTTTCACGTTAGTGTGGTCGTAACTTCTCCCTGATCTAATTATATCGTCTTGGTTTTTCTGCAGCATGCAAATCTTCAGGCGAAGATCTAAGTGTTGGCGTGATATCTCCATATAGTGCTCAGGTTGCTGCAATACAAAAAAATATTGGAAAAAGATATGAAAATATCAAAGGCTTTACAGCGAAAGTGAGGTCAGTGGATGGGTTTCAAGGGGGTGAAGAAGACATCATAATAGTATCCACCGTGAGATCAAACCCTCGTGGTTTTATTGGGTTCGTTTCTGATACTAAGAGAACCAATGTCACTATCACCAGGGCAAGGTAGTCTCTTCTATTCCTTCTTAACCGGGGCAATTTGAATTTTGCCGTAAGATGTCATATACCAACAATCCCTGCTTTTTGCTGCCTCTATGTAGATACTCTCTTTGGATTTTGGGAAACGAGAGAACGCTGACGAGAAGTAAATCTGTATGGGGAGCATTGGTTCATGATGCTAAGAGCCGTGGATGTTTCTTCAGCATAGATGATGTTAAAGCCGCTTTGGATGGGAAGAATAATCAGCTTGATGATCCGGTCAATCGAAGTAGTGTACTATCTAGAAATGCGCGGCGGAGGGCCAAGTGCTCTAGTGATGCTAAGAGCCGACAATGTTCCTCCAGTACTGATGAAGTGAAAGCCATTTTGGATGGGAAGAATAGTCAGCTTGATGATCCGGTAGCTGGAAGTAGTGTACTATCTAGAAATGCACGGCGGAGGGCAAAGCGCTTTAGTGATGCTAAGAGCCAAGAATGTTCGTCCAGTACCGATGAAGTTAAAGCCATTTTGGATCGGAAGAATAATCAGCTTGATGATCCGGTCAATGGAAGTAGTCTACTATCTAGAAATGCGTGGGCAAGGGCCGAGTGCTTTAGTGATGCGAAGAGCCAACAATGTTCCTCCAGTACTGATGAAGTTAAAGCCATTTTGGATGGGAAGAATAATCAGCTTGATGATCCGGTCAATGGAAGTCGTCTACTATCTAGAAATGCGTGGGCGAGGGCCAGGTGCATTTGTGATGCTAAGAGCCAACAATGTTCCCCCGGTACTGATGGAGTTAAAGCCGTTTTGGTTGGGAAGAAAGAGAATATTCAGCTCGATGATCCGCTTGGTGGAAATAGTGACCTATTTAGAAATGCTCCGTGGAGGGTAAAGCACTTTGCAGATGGTTTCCTTTTCTTTGAAAATGGACATTCGGCTTTTGCAGAATCAATGACATTACGTTTTCTTGTCAACTATTTTGTCTATGCAGGTTTTCTTCGGGGACAACTTTGTGAAGTCTTTCAGAAAGCTGACGTCACGTAGGACCAAGATGTCAATCATGAACCTCATATCAAAACTTGCCAGTGGCTGGAGACCCAAGAAGAGCGATGTGGGTTTACTCCCTAGAAGCTCTTCTCCTATGGTGAAGCAATTCGAGGTTGAAGGTCTCTACGTGCTTTGCACTGTCGATATACTTAACGAACTTAGATACATTCAAATCTTCAAAATTTGGGATGTATTGCCCTTAAGGGATGCGATGATAGTGGTTGAACATCTTGACAGCGAGTTCAAAGCATATGCCAACGATTTCATTAGTCGCTGCAACGAGAAATGTCTTGAGGGGTAAGTCTCATCTTTGTTTACTAACTTTTCATCGAAGGATTATCAACAGTCTGTAAGATTCACTTCCCTGGATAAATGACCGCAAGAGCTGACTTGAATTGATGTTTTTCGAACTACCATCGTTTATAAGCACATATCTTCTGTTGTATAGGGATCAGGAAGTTCCAAAGACATGGGATTGTCCTCATGGCATTGCTTGTTTCCGTAGTCTGGATCATGTTCGACCTGGAAGCAGTTTTGGCGCTAATACTTCAAATCTGGGAGGGAGAGAGAGCCTGCTTTCAATGAGATTCCACCCCTCATCATCAGGTGTAGTCCGTAACTTGTTATCGGAGGACCACGATAATGAATTGAATCTCCCATCTGAAGTAACCGAGCTAGATCAAGAGAAGAATTCCCTGCGCTTGTTATCAGAGGACCACGATTGCAAATTGAATCATGCATCTGAAGTAACCGAGCTAGATCGAGAGAAGAATTCCGTGAAATCACTCTTCAGCGGGCTTCTGAGTTCCCTCTTCAGAGGGTTTCGTATTTGAGTCACACATGCTGTTCCTTCTTCACAGGGAGCATTTGACAGAATCAGAGGGGAAGGAGTTGATCGATGCTTCTATCAGGAAGGAAAAGGAACTTTTCGTTCGGCAGGAATTTCTGTGCCCGTGCCGGGTATCTTCGAGTGGGCATGGAACTTGTCAACTATGTATCTTCTGCTGGTTTTGCGTTTGTGTATAGTTGGTTGATTAATTCGCACAGAAGTTTAGATCAAGTGTCCACAGCTACGAAGTGAAAATTCATCTCCAGACATGACTGAGATTGCCTTTATACTTGGGATGTCGCTTTCTGTCTTTGCATGCTATAGTTTGTGCAGGGTCGCGCACAAGAATTTATATGACTTTCTTTGATAATTTTTGCGTTATAATGACAAAAGGAATGATTTTTGCTATGGGGACGAGGTGAGAGGTGACGTGGCGGATGTGAACGTTGATCCTCACCATTACAAGTTCGAGTTCAGCATTAATTAAAACGAATGGTAGATGTGAGAATTTCTTGCAATTCTCTTTTCAGCTCGTTTTCTGTTCTCGGCTTCGTAGGGACTTTAAGGGTGCGAATGAAAATATTTCTCTTCTCAGGCCCTATTGTCGTGACCTACCCGTTCCGATCAGTTAGGCCAAGAGGTATTTGTCGATAGATACGAACATCGATTGATTTGTTTGAAAGACGAATCAAATGGTTCATTAATCCAAGAACCGAGGCGCTTTCAAGCCTCATACCTTATGCAATGAGAATTATATAAACTATGCATTCAATTGGAGTTGCCACTAGCCTTGATCAAGGTTGGCTAAAAACCTTGATCAAGACGCGGGAGTGTTGTCTCGATACGTGCGAAAATTAAATATTTCAAAATTCGGAGACTTGATTACACTAGCGATCTAGCTAGTGCCCTTTCAGTACATAAACTTGAATGTTTGCAAGCTAACGTATCAGACAGCCTATCGAAAAAGTTAAGATTCCATCTAATCGTTCTAAAAATAGAAGATAAAAATCGATGTATTAAAAGTGCGCAACTAGATAATCATAAAGAAAATAAGCAACCAATGACCTAGCATCGTCTCTAAAAAAGAAAAGGCAATCAAAAGCCCTAAAGTAAAGCCCTCATGGCTTGTCCAATTTTTGGGAAAATTTTCAAAGGTTTTCTCAATTTTTACAAATTTTAAACTAATTCTAGAATGAGAAAAACACTAATATCTAGTGAAATTAAGCCCAAAAATTATTTTTGAACATCTCCTAATTTTCTGGATTTTTTTGAAATTTTTATGAATTTTTTTAATTTTGGATTTTTTAAATTTTCTTGAAATTTTATGAATTTTTTAATGTTTTTCAGACTTTTAATATTTTTTTTGGATTTTTAAACATTTTCGATTTTTTTTTGGAATTTTAATATTTTAATATTTTAATTAATAAAATAAATATTCCGGACCAGTCCCCTGACCTGATCCGCCCGACTGCTGACCCGGGTTACCGATCAGCCCGGGACCTCCTTTGTCACGTCCCGTATCTCACGAAGCGAAACATCCCGCATAATGGTCTATTAGTACGCAACGTCCCAGGAAGTGGCGCCAACCCAACACCCAAACAGAGCACAAGCACAAGCGGAAGCAACATATAAAAATAGATATATACAAATACACCCGTACAAAATAAACACGTAAGACCAAGGCAGAACAATTATCACGCGAGAATATACACTTGTATTACTATTAAAACTGTTTACAAAGGTTGCACATATCCACTAACAAAATCAACACAGTCAACAGCCACTACTAATCAAAAAGGTATAGGTGGCTAAGGTAAGTCAAGCTAATTCTATAAGAAGGACTACAGTTAAAAAGGAACAGTCCTCCCTAAACACACTCGGGCCTCTCCTAGGGCTCCTAGTCTAGATAAGATGACTCTGAAGACTCCTCGGAAGAACTCTCCTGAGCCTCAAACTCCTCAGAATCCATGGCCTTTGCCGCGATCCTCTCCTCCTCTGAATTGAGCTCTAACTCCAGATCCAGGTAAAGACCTAACTAGTCATCTTCCTCAACTCCTATATCCACATCTGACCCTACCTCAGCGACCTCCCCAATTTCTTCCTCGTCATCTATGTCCATGTCTTCGAGTTCCTCTTCTTCGTCTTCGGGCTGATCAGGATCCTCGGCGATTACTTGTGTCACATCCCGATTTTTGGACCTGGAAAGTCGCAGGTAAATTGTAATATCCTCAATTTCAATCCCTGGGAATTAGCTATGGGTTAAGTTTGGTGGTTTTCCAATCAGAACTAAATTGTTTTCTCTTGTTTTGGAAAACCCAGTTTTGGATCCTTTGTACCCCTTCGTTTTGTTATTTTTAGGGAGACTTTTGTGATCTAAATTTCCAAATACTTTCTTCTTGAAAGTTGTTCTAAACATCATGTAGTTTTACATGATTTAATTTCAGAATTTTTGGAGTTGAGATGAGTGGTACGATGGCCTGATTTTCGGACCGTGTGAAACTGCCCAGAATGGGTATTTTGGCGATGTTCACATTGTCTTGATTTTCTACAAGTTTTTATGGGCCGATTTTGAAAAAGTTTCCTTCACAAAAGTTGTTGAGAACTTCCTTTTCTATGACGTGTACAAAGTTGGGAATTTTCTGAGATGATTTGGATTCTGGACAGAGCTTAATTTAAGAAACAAGAATTCTGTTCCAGGGAACTGTTTTTAGTCTGTATTTGAACCTACTAAAAATGGTGTTTACGGAGAGATTCCGATTTTGTGTTCTGACGAGAAATGTTTGTTAAGGCCTTGTTTATGACATATCCGAATTTAAGAATTTTCGGAGTCCGTTTTCTATGTTTTCAAGTCCGATTTCGTGAACAGTACAAAACTGTTCGGTTTTATCAGATTTCAAAGATTTATCAATTTCTATATGAAAAACGTTGGAATCTTGACTTGAGATCTTTTGGTGATATTTAGAGGATTTTCCACACCGAACCTCGGGTTGAATGGGATTAACGAGCTTGTTATATTTTGGAAAAATCCTCGGAGAATAAGTTAGATGTTTATGACGTGGGTTGTAGTTTTTGTGCCAAATAATATATTTCGTGTGACCCGATTGGTCCAAGTCATTTGCGTGAGAATTCAGTAAAGTTAGAAGGTTCTAGGGAGTATACGATTCGGGAAATTGGTAGAAGAATCTAGAGGATAAGGCATTGACCAAGTCAAAGCTTATCCTCCAAGCTTCATTATGGCTTGCATTTATTAAAATTGGACTTTGGTGGCCCTTCATCATGACTTGCAATAAATGAACGAAGACTTTGAGGCCCCTTTATCATGACTTGCATTAATTAGTTGGACTTTGAAGGCACCACCATCATGACATGCATTAATGGCCATAAGACTTTAGGGGCATCTCATCATGTTATTTTGTCCATTGTCCATTAATGCAAAGATTTCCAAGATCAAGTTATTAATGACATTTCATGATGATATTTTGGCTCTCATTCATTAATGTAAAGATTTTCAAGATCATTTCATTAATGCCAAGATTTTCAGAATCTTTTATTAATGGCATTTCATCATCACTTTTGACTCTTATTCATTAATATCATGATTTTCAGAATCTTTATAATCATGACATTTGACTTTGGAAGGATTACATCATGACTTTTGGCTTATATTCATTAATGTAAAGATTTTAAGAAGATTTGGTAATGATGCTATTTTGTCCCTTGTTATTATGAAGCTGCGAGGTAAGCGATGACCTCGTACTCCCGATGACACGCGCGCTTACCTCACGTACCCGATGACACGTGCGCTTACCTCATTGGACTCCTAAACTTGGTGAGTAAGGTTGGCTTGCCTATAAATAGGCTTAGTCCCCCTTTAGTTCCACACACACAAACCGGCCGAGAAAGAGAGAGAGAGAGAGAGAAATAGAGAGAGAAAGAGAAAGCCGAGGGAAAGAAAAGAAAGGGGTCGACACCGTGAGTTGCCGAGATCTCGAGGCCGTCGTCTTTCCCATCCATTTTCTATTCTCTAGTTCTGGTTTCGTTTAGTGTAAGTGAATTCTCTAATATCGGGAAAGGGTGTTGAGATGCGTTGTGACGTGGTTTGCTTGGACCGTTTCTCGGTCGTTTGGTTGGTCGTAGTTGGTTCGTTTCCTTGATTTGATCATGTTTCATGTTTGATGTTATTTTGAGATAGAACCAAGCCTTGATTGGTAAAGTGTACATGAGATAGAACCGAGCCTTGGTTGGTAACCGAGAGTTGGCTGGTAAAGTGCACATGTTATAGTCGTGCGTGATGTTTTCTTGTTTGAACTTGCTATTGAACTGCCATCGATGTGGGTGCGGTAAGAGCTGACTTATGTTAACGGCGATCGATATATCCTCGCTTGATATTAGTATTTTCACTTGCTGAGTCTCCCCGACTCATCCCCCATTTTTCCCCCCTCAGGTTCATAGGATGGTCCAACGGACGGCGGCAACAGGAGGAGTTTGAGCCACGTTGGAGTTCGGGGAAAGCTAGGAGCTGTGAATCTGAAGTAGTGGGCTTAGAACACCCGAGCCATTTGTTATCATGTGTAAATGGCTAAAATTGAATAAGTTAGATTGTAAAATATGTTTGCGTGTCCTATAAACATAAGGTTTTCTCATGATGCTGTTTGTCTTAATCTCGCTGTTATTTTTCATGTGATTGTCCCGAGATATGCTTCCGCTCGTATGTAATAAAATATAATAATGAACGGGACGTCACGTTAATGACCCCGAGGTGGGGGCGACACAACTTGAGGCTCCCTATTCATGGGCTCATCAACGCCATCTACGTCATACACATCCTGAGGATTGACTATCTCATCATCAGCCATCTATGGAATCATCAATCCATCTTGGCCAACCGACACATCAAAAGTCCTAAGGGGTTGCCCGAGGTTTCCGTCGGCATCTCGCAAACACCAAGCCACGTACTCTTGAGTCTGATGAAAATACTCTCCCACGTTTACAAATACCACGGATCGGTATCTCACATAAGATTCCCCATTTCCTGCGGGGTATGTACTAGTATACTGGTGTATCTGTACATGTATTCCAAAAAGTAGCAGATTCGGCATTCTCAGGGCTGGGGGTCTGAAAAGGTGGGTTATTACAACCGTGAGACGAATCTCAGCGAGTATAACCCCTAAACCTAGGTTAGGCTAACATGCATTCTCCTGACAGGCAAGACAATACAATACGCAAAGAATGACCTGGGTTCTCAGCCCAAATAAAACATCATCAGTACCCTGCAGGTTAGGCAGTTCATCAAGATCCTCAGGGCACAAACGCCAATGCGCTGGTCATACGTGCACCACACACATGCTTATGCTCACAGTGTTCATCTCACATGCCGGGTCATGCATTCTATGCATGCAATGTCAATGTCATGCCATGCTCCCATTTCGGTTCATTCTGCACACTGTCTCAATTATTAATGTTTATTATGACTCGAGTCCACACAATTCCCGACCCGGTGCGTCTAGCCTGCTAGAAAGTGCATGAGGCGCAACACTGATCCCCCTACGAACCAGAGTCCGCGTAAAACGCATCAGGTTGATCGTCTTCCGGACATACTGGGTATCGTCCTGCTACAAAGTGCATGAAGATGGTATCGACTCGAACGCCCTTAAATGATCATACGGCACATCGCCAATTTTATCTGGGCCCCGTGTAAAACGCATCAGGGCATAATTAGGTGATCACATGCTCATGTCAGACAAGCATTCTCACACAATTTCGTCACACGCCTCATTCTCGACACACCCAATGCATGTCCATGAAATGCAACATAATGCAATATGAGCATCAATAAACCACAAGCAGTCAGTCAAATCGAAATCACCACACAGTGCCCAATTCAAAAATGGCGTGCTCACTTGGCCAGTTAATATCGTGCGGCCCAATTTCAAATACACAATTCAAGCCATCAATTGACCAATCACACTTTGCACGATTCAGTCACACGAGCACACAACATAGCATTTCACAATTAAGCACCAATCAGTCAACAACCAATCACCTCGGGTAATCCCAATCGTCCAGCTAACAATTCTCGCTGCCCGACATAATCCGGTACATTCTTCAAAATACGGACAACCCCTATTTTCTCAATTCGAGCCCAATAAATATCTATAATAATCCCACTAATTTCCTCGAATTTTATTACCACCAATCAGTCCTCAATCCAGTCCCAAATATACACTGATACTACCCAAGCCAGTCCAGAATACACCGATAATACCTAAGCCAGTCTAGAATATGCACTATTAGTCCTAATCCGAGTTTAGGAGGTATACTCACTTAATTCTAGACCACGATGACGAAGAACGGCGGCTGATCACCGATGAACAGTGGAACCGGCGGCGGCGTTCCCGGTGGACGGCGTACGAACGGGCATACGGTCACTCCGTACGGACACTGTACGAGGACCGTACGAACACTGTACGGGGAGGACGCGGGGGCGGTGGTCGGCAAGGCGGCTGTAAGGACACCGTACGGACGTGTACGGATGCCCAGAGAGGGAGAGAGAGAGAGAGAGAGAGAGAGAGAGAGAGAGAGAGAGAGAGAGAGAGAGAGAGAGAGAGAGAGAGAGAGAGAGAGAGAGAGGATGGTTGGGATGAGGGTGAGGCTGAGGCGATGGCATGGCGGCGCGTGCGGCAGCGACGAGCTCCGACGGCCGGCGAGGAAAACCGGCGGAGGAGGAGGAAAACGTGGAGGAGGGGCTGGTCTGGGGGCTGCTGGCCGAAAATGAGGGAGGAGAGAGAGAGAACATGATCAGACCGGTCAAATATAGAGGGCTAATGGCGCCACGTGTTGCCGATCCGGGAATTTTGACCAAAATACCCCCTAATCCGACTGTCTTAAATCATCCCTAACCAATAATTGAGGGGCAAAAGGGTAATTGGGTCCAATAATGCAGCTGAAAACCACTAATAATTATCCTAAATAATTTCTAAAATTCGGAACCCAAAATTAGCCCAGGGGCAAAATGGTCATTTTTCCGGTCCCGGGGTGAAATTTCAACTCCAAATGTGTGTGGCCAACATAATATGGCATCGAAATCGCGAAAATAGCCTCTTAAGCCCTCGAAAATCGACTGCAAAGTCATGGGGATTAAAATAATATTATTTTTCGCTTCCGAGCTAAAATTCCAATTTTTGACCGTAACAACTCTAAATGTGCGTGGCCACCCCAAAATGTCATCGGCCTCGAAAAATAATCTCATACGGGCTCAAAATCAACGTCGGTGTCCCGAGGGGCAAAATCGTAATTTTTGACTTCCGGGTCGAAATTCCATTTTTCGACCGGACTAACTCCAAACGTGTGTGGCCAGTATAATATAACGTCAAAATTGTGAAAATAGTCGCACAAGCCCTCGAAAATCGACATCAAAGTCCGGGTCCAATTTCGTTATCAAATCTCGCTAAACTTCCAATTTCAGGGTCTCTCACTAACGGGCGGCTGTTTAGAGGTTACACGTATCGACCTAGGGTTATCCAAGTCATGACGGTCCCGATCATTGAGAGAATGAGAAATTATCACTAGTCCCAGAGGTCGCGATCGTTCGGTTTAGGTTCAGGACTGGTTGGTCATGTGCACTTTCGGACGAGCAGAATCACCTACGATCCGATTATACATCATTGGCCTTGGCCAAACCAAATCCATTACCTTTCCTAAGATTGGCCCACGTTAGCCCAAAATATTCCCTTATCGTTCCTCATGATCGGTGCCCGATTCACAATCGGGTCCTTGGTCTACGCACCATCTCCTAGTTAGCCATACCCCCATTGATTAATATCCCAAGAGCGATCAGCTCTAGGCGAGACTTACTAAAATGAAATGCGAAATATTGATAATTTTATTGATCCTGAAATTATATCGAAATTCGGGCTATTACACCCTTTTTTCCATTTCCTTTATGATTTTTTTTATTTTCCCTTCTTTCTTTTGTTTCTTTTTCCTTTTTTTTCTCTTTTTTTATTACTTTTTCCTCCCCTACGTGCACTTCTACCATGCACTTCTGCCATGCACCTTCTTTTCCTCTTTTTTTTTTACTCCCCTTTCCCCTTTATTCTTTTTTCTTTCATTTGTTCTTCTTTCCCCCCATTGTACCCAGAACGTCTTCTCCTTCGTGGACTCACCGAGACTTCTTCATGTCGAAGTCAGCTCCACCGTGATTACACCAGGGGACGTTCACCGCTGGCCATCGGCTCAGGCTACCGGTGCCGACAACCGGCACTGGCCTTACGCCATCACCGCCAGCCGACGCTCCGGGGACCACTCTGACAGCGAAATGACACACTCTCCCCCTTCATCGACGACCAAATTTACTCTCCGACTATCCTAGCTTCGGCCCTAGTCATAGATGTTTAACCCGGACAAAACGAGCATAAACAAACACAGAATGAGGATAGACAACTAACAATTGCGGCCTTGAACAGCTGGCTTCTCCGATTTAAGGAACGGCACCCCAACTCGGACAACGTCAACATGCTGCCAAAACCACATGAAAGGCAACCAAACTCGGAGTCAATAATACCAATAATACAAACTAAGCACATAACAAAGCTTTAGAGGTCGGTTTCATGAGAGTAGAAGTGAAACTTCTGTTCGGGCATTTCATCAAGCACGTGCTGTGCGACTAAAGATAGGGGCTTCTAAGTCGATTTCAGTGGAGTCCAAAGGTTTTTTTTTGTTAAAACTATCTAGTAACACATCTCGAGGATGAAAAAGAAGTTTTCCTTCTTTTATGGTGCCGGGCGACCACTGAATAGACTCGTTGTGCCCGGCACCCAAGAGGCAGGGGAGGGGGGACTCAAAATAGGGGAAGATCAAGAGAAGCCTACTTGTCCGCGGCTGGCCGGAGTGAGGCACGATTGTTGGGGAGGTTCAGCGGGACCGACGGCAACTCGGGGCAAACGACCGACAAACATGCCAAGCCCTCCTCTCTTTGGGTTCACCCTCCAACTCTCTCGGATCTCCCTTTCTCCTCGGTAACTCTCGGTTTTTTTTACGCTCACTCCCTAAAGATCTCTCTCGGTGTCTCTCATCTCACTCTCTGTTCTCTCTTTCTCGGTTCTTTTTTTCTCCCCTTTCGAACGTTGAAGCCACCACCGTTTTTAAAACCCTTTCTTCTCTTCTCTCTCTGCATGTGCAGACTGTAAGTTTTCCTCTTTCGTGTGTACATGGATGGAAATCAGAGAGAGCAAGAAAGGCCTTCGTCTCAGTCCCAAGAAGAAGTGTTTTTCTTTTGTCTTTTCTTTGGCTTTTCCTCTCTCTCGTTCTCTCCTTTCTCTGGACCTCTTTGCTCCCCCTTATGTATGCAGACCCCATTTCATGCTTTAGTGTTATGTACTGCGGTAGCCAAAGAGAGAGAGAGAGAGTGTGTGTGACAGCCCATTTTTTGTGTTGCTTTTGACCTTCCCTGTAATGGACGTCCTACTCTTTTGTCCTTTCTTATTTTGCTTCTTTTGTGAAAATGGGGATGAAGATTGACAGAGACAACATCCTTTCGTATCAGCCCAGCTAAGAGTTCCCCTTTTGTGTTGTCTTTTTTTTTAAAATTTTTATAGTGATGATTTTTTTTACAAAAAATAAAAATGAAATAAAATAAAAAGAAAATATGCTTCACTAAATTCTACTAATGTAAATGTGCCTAACATCTATATGCCATGTAATTTAATGAAAATATTTTTGTTTAGGGATTAAAAATCAATCACTAATTTTTGTGCGATTAAACCTTAAATAGATAGGTAAAAATTAGGTGTCAACACCTATTTTTGGCTAAAAATTAAAAAATCTATTTCTCTTTTCCGGACGAGTTTTTGAGCAAAAAGTAGTGTTTGATAACAATATAAAATTTTTATTCCAGGGATAAAAATTCATTTGATAATAACACAAAATTTCTATTCCTACTGGCCGGTGAGCGGTGGTGACGGTGGGTGGCTAGCGAGTATCGGCAGCAACGGGCGATAGCGGTGGGCGGCGGCTGATGAGCGGCTACGGCGGTGGTAGGTGGTCAGCTAGCGGGCGATGACGACGAACGGCCAGCCGACGAGCAACGGCAGATGGCTGGCGGCTAGCGGCAAGTGGGAGGTGGTGGGTGGCGAGGGTGAACAATAAAAGAGGGTTGTTATTTTTATTTCTGTTTCAGAAATAGAAAAGTAAAAAGTTTAACTTCTTATTTCTGTTTCAAATCTATTTATGAGCCAAAATTTGTGTCAGAAATTTAAAAAAATGAAATTATTTTACCAAACGGATTTCTGTTCTAAATTTGTTCCTGGAAACAAAAAATAGAAAAATAGAAAAACAAAATAGTTATCATTCACGCCTAAAAACGATAGATTCTTGCATTTTTCTCGATTTTGATTTCAATCCCTTTGTGACATCCTGAAAAATTGTCCATTTGAAATTTATGAGATGCTTAGTTTTATGAATGTACTCGTAGTTAGTTCTTGCCCGGAACTGATCATTCCTGAGATACTAACCATTAAGGAAAGGCTAATTAGGGATTTAAATTCGTGCGACTAAGAGAAAATTCGATCGTGAATTGATTTTCGACCATAAAATCGTCGAGGTGACATTTTGAGCCACTATTGGCCGATCCAAGGATAGCCAGAGGTCAGTTCGCCACTGTCATAATAGTGGATCGCGGGTGATTCCGCTAAACCACGAAATGAATTGACAAATGATCCTGAACCTATATCGAACGATCGTGCCCCTCGGATCTAGCAATCGATCTTCGCGATTTAAATGACAACCCAAATCGTCACGAACCGAATGAACTTGCACGTGACTCGATTTATTATCAGTCACAGGTCGAACATGCGAATTTCCCCAAAAAGCCGTCCGTTAGTTTGAGAAATGCTCGAGTTATGTTTAATAAAAATTAATTATTTAATTGAGCCCAAATTGGACATCGGAAAATTAGGAAGTCACGACAGGACGTTAGGACGACGTTATGGTTGGAACGTGCAACTTTGGATTTTCCCGAATCCTTCAGAAAAATTCAATTTTGATGAGAAAATGAGGAAAGTGATCATTTTACCCTTGGGGATTTATAAAGGGCAAGTTTTAAGAGGGAAGGGCATTTTGGTCATTTTTCCCTAACTTTTTGGTTGGACATTTTTGCCCTTGGAATTTTATGAAATTCCCAAATTGCCCTTGGATATTTTTGGAAAAGATTCGATTTTGGCCGTCGATTTCAAGATAATATCGAATTTGGGCCGTCGATTTGGATTGTGAGATAGGGGCAAGATGGTAAATTGCCACATTTGGTTAAAATTGGACTATTTTAGTCCAAATCACTCTCTCTCTCCTCATTCCCACTCTCTCTCTCACCTCACAGCTCCCTCTCCCCTCCCTCACCATGAGCTCTCTCTCCCCCTTGCCGCCGCCGCTGATCACCAATCATTGCCGCCGAGCCACCGCCCGTCCGCCGTCGCTGTCGCGCTATACCCCACCCCTACACCGTCTCCTTTCTCTTTCTCTCCCTCCCGCTCGTGTGGCCGTGAGCCACGGCCAAGGAGGCCGCCGCCCTCCACCGCCGTCGCCGCCGCTCACCGCCAAGCCTCGCTGTCGCTTGCCGCCGTCCCCGCCAATCGCCGCCACTTTCCGCTCTAGTCGCGTTAGTCTAGAGTTTCGATAAGTCGCGCCCTAAACTTTATTTAGGATTTCGGGTATCGACAAACAATTTGAGGTGTGATCGGGTTTAATTAGGCGCAGGTTTGTATGATTTTAGGAACGGAATCGATTAGCGGGCCTTAGGAATGAATTTGGGAAATTTTGGTGGAAAATTTGAGGTCAAAAGCGGGCTGTGGGTGGCTGATATGAGTGCTGCGATGTGTTATCCGGTACGCAAATTAGATATTTAGAACCGGTGACTAATTGTGAGAAAATGCCGTGAAGAGCCGGAATTGATTCGGCGTAGTTTGGATGTGGAAAAATGGAAAATTGTATGTAAATTGTGTGTTCATAATGTTGCCATAATTGTGGGCCTATAAGTGGCCATGTATGTTGTTGAGTGGTGGACTGAATGACGGGATTTTGTATTGTTATGTGCACGCGTGGGCTGAATTGAATTAATTGTCAATTGGGCGTGTTGAATGCTTAGTAAGCATGGAATTGTGTGTGAATTGATGCGTGCGCAGGCCACATGTGATTGGCCAATTTATTGGCAAGTGGGTGATAATTATTTGAATGAGCAAGAAATTGTGTGTGGTGTGGCATTTGTGATTGTGGAAATCCTTGAGGCGGTACCACTACGCGGGGATATTTCCGTCCTGAGGCAGTACTATTATGCAGGACGATGCCCGGTATTACCGGTGGACGGCCAACTTGAGGCGGTATCATTACGCGGGTTGTGTCGTAGGTGGTAGGTGTTGAGCCTGAGGCGGTACTACTACGCGGGCAAGATACATAGTCTGAGGCGGTACCATTACGCGGGTCGAGTAGTGTCGTGAATATAGCCAACCTAAGGTGGTACCATTACGCGGGTTGTGCATTAGGAGAACGGATGTTGAGCTTGAGGCGGTACCACTACGCGGGCAAGATATATGGCCTGAGGCGGTACCATTACGCGGGTCGAAAGTGTTGTTTGAGATAGTCGCAGTGTACCTGAGGCGGTTTCATTACGCGGGTCACTAGCGAGTAGTGTGGAAAAGATGTGATTAAATCGGAACGAATGTGTGAAATGAGATTTAAACGTGCATGTGATTAGATGTGATGTGGTTGTGACTAACATGCAGGTAGCATGCAGGATAGGCCTAGGTAAGAATAAATGATGTGCCTGCTATGAGATGGTTGGGCGTGTGATTGTGTTTTGTGATTGTCTAGAGGTACGTGATAGCCTAGGTAGGGTTTAGGAGTGTACTTATTGAGATGAAATCTCATGGTTGTTTCAACCAAACATTTTAGAACCTCGGCCGGATCAATGAATCCTCCTCTGCCGCCACCGCCAGAGCGTTTTGGAGTACCGATATACACCAAACACGATGTAGTAGAGTTCCCAATAGATGACCAGATGACCTGGATTAAGCATACCACAGTAGTCTTTGTAGACGTAGGATTACCCCTTTGGGAGGCCCATACATATATCGTGTGGTTCTTTCGAGACGGGATAGACGAGTTTGGTCCCGTCTGAGGATTTGATGTCCCCTTTGATGGAGTCGGGGACTGGGCCCCGTCTGCTATACCTCCTCCGGATGGCGAGTTGACTGATGTGGAGACTAGTCTAGCGCAGTCAAGACTGCAGCCAGCGCCTGCAACACCAGGGTCTTCAGGGGCTGAGCATGAACCGGAGCCGGAAGAGTCTCTAGCGGGAGATGATCCAATAGACGTGGATCTCGAGCCGATCCCAGAGGAAGGGCCCGAGGTGAAACCTAAGAACGAGCCTGCTGAACCTGAAAGAAAACCGGAGTTTATACCCTCGTATGAGCAGTGGATTGACCCTGAATTTGTACTAGAGTACGGGTTTGATGAGGAGTCCGACTCGGAGGAGCGCGACGAGGCCCCAGTGGAGTCGGGTGACATAAACCACCCGATTGAGATTGAGGCTAAGCTGGAGTCTTCGGAGGAACAAACCGTCCAGGGGGATTCGTGTTCAGAGGATGAGGAATCAGACTCGGAATGGACGCCAAGCAAAGGACTTAGGGCTAGCGTAGGGGTTGAAAATAGGTTTTTAGAGGTGCATCATTTTTTAGGATAGGATACCTAGGTTATCAATCTTTTTTGATGTCGATGGTTTATAGTATAGTAGATCGGCGTGCTTGTTTATATGGTGGTTTGTAAACTGTTAATATTATATAAGCTTGGACGAGAAATGAGTATGTTTATTCTCTCTATTCTCCCCAGTTTTAATTGTCCGGGTATTTGTGATTTCTGCTGATCGTTCATAATCTCTGATAATGTTAAGCGAGGTCGGCGATACCTTGGGATGTCGCATAAATCGACCAGAGAAGTGTGTCACGAGCTCGATGGGGTTCGGGGCGTGACATAGTTTGCACTGTTTTTTCTTTCTTGTATCTTCTTGTCTCTAGCGTGTGAATTCAAATATAAGATTACACATCCATCTTTGAAGTCTGTCATTTTGTTTGGAAACATTTATCTCAACCTCTAGCTTAAATAAACCCCACAGAGTTTACCTACAGGATGGCAATCGCAGCTTCCAATATTCCTTTAAAGGTTAATACCACGAAAAATTCTAAATTGATACATGTATGATAAATTTATTCCAAATAACCCCAAAATGGTACATCTATGATAAATTTACCTCATGTTAATTTCCATTAAATTTTACTAATAAATCGCTGAGTTGGATGACACATAATGAGATATACCAATTTGAGGTTTTACCTCTGCGTTGTCACAGGCTTATCAATTTGTGAGTTTTTGTGATATTAATCCAATTTAATGAAGGGAAAATTTGTCACAAATATACCAGTTTGAGGTTTTTGTTGATCAAAAAATTAGCTGGGGGTAAATTGTCACAAGTGTACTGGTTTGGAATTTGGTATTAACCCTTCCTTTAAATTGATCGATTTACTATTTATGGAACATATTCCAAATATGATTGCTTAACCAACCCTTTTATTTACAACATTAAAGTCCAATTCCAAATTAGTTTTCCACTATGAGGAGGGTCGAGGAGTCGATGCCTAAAATGTTCATTTTTTTTTTCAATTTTGGAGTTGGTGTGAATTTTTAGAGTCGCTCCATCGTACGTAGACGACTAAGGCCATCCGTGGCTCCACCCATAGTCCACGACGGAAGAACCCTCATCGGAGAGAGAGTGAAGGGGGGAATAGAAAAAATGTATCGTATGGATACCAAATTGTCAATTCAATTAAGCTTTTGAAATCTTAGCAATTAAGTTCTAAATCTTTTGACATCAGCGATTTTGAGAAAATTATTTGAAAAATCCTAAACCTATTTAATTTGCCTACGTGTTTTTTCATTTTAGTAGTCTGGTCTTCCAAATAATGATGGGAAATATATTTACCCGATTATATCTGCTGTCAATTCAGTCCTAAACCTTTTAAGTTTATCAATTAAATTATAAACATTTTCACTTCTTACCAATTAAATCAATCCGGTCAATTTTAGTCAGAAATCATTGACGTGGATGTTGGGTGGCCACGTGATACTATCGTAGACATTTTTTTAATAATATTTTAATAATTTTCTAAAATTTTTATGGTTTTTTTTCTTTCTTTTTTTTTTTTCCTTTTCTATGTTTTTTTTTGGTTTTAGAGTTAGGGACAGCGAGGGTGGCCGGCCAACCCTCGTCGGCCACAGGCAAGGGCCGCAACGCCCTCACCAGATCTGGCTAAGCGAGGGCTTGGCGGCCGCTAAGCGAGGGCTTGGCGGCCGCTAAGCACACATCATTGTCACGTGTCTTAAGAAAGTAATAAAATAAGACATGTCATCATTTCTGCTAGCCTAATTGGATAGAATTAACCTTTAGGACTCAATTAAATCAATTTGGCAAGTTTTAGGGCTTGATTATACTTTTTGTAAGTTTTAGAACTCAAATATACTTTCATGATAAGTTTTAGGACTTCTAATGCACATATCCATTTTCTTTTATAGTTTTAGTCAAAGTGTAAGGTCACCAATTTACGCAGAAAATATATTAAGCATAAAGGTATGGACAACTCTTTTTCTTAAATTTAAGGGTTAATACTACGAAAAACCTTAAACTGGTAAACTTGTGACAAATTTATTCCAAACTATTTTTTTACCACAAAAAATCCCAAACTGGTACACCTATGATAATTTTACCTAGAACTATTTTTTTGACCACCAAAAATCACAAACTGGTACACTTGCGATAATTTTACTCTGACCTAATTTTTTAATATTATTATTTTTTTATTTTTTCGAATTTTTTTTTATTTTTTTATTTTATTTTCTTTTTCCTTCATCTTCTTTATCTTCAACCTCTGGCCGGTGAGGTCGGCCCCGCCGGCCTCTGGCATGGCCGACCTCGAGGTTGTCCTCGCCAGCGATGGTGAAATCCCAACTGTTCCGTCCAACGATCGCAAAGCCGCATCACTCCGAGTGCGAAGCATTTCTCTCTCGATTTTCCCTTCCCCGATCAGAGAACCGAAGCCATTGCCCGCATCTCTCTCAAGTACGGCGATTGTGGCGCCCTCTTGAAGTCTGTGGATGAAGATCAAGGGCACGCTAAGCTCACCTCTCACTCCAACTTCTCCGAGTCCACTGAGGCCGTCCTCAATCTCATTTGCAACTCCTGCAGGAAGCCCTGCCGATCCAAGACAGTACACCAAATCCCCGCCTTTTGTGGCGTTATGATCTGTTGCCCTGGCCGTCGATTTGGTTTCTGAGCGACGGCAAGGTCGGCCTCGCCAGCAGCCGGTGGGGCCGAGCCTCACCAGCAGCGGTGAGGACGACCCCTCGGCAGGGGTGGGCAAGGCCGACCTCGCCATTTGCCGGTGAGGTCAACCTCACCTAGCAACGGCGAGGTCGGCCTTGCCAGAGTTCGGTAGGGCCAACCTCGTCGGCCCCCGTCTCTGGTCGGTCGCCGGACCGACGACTGACCATAGGTTGAAGATAAAGAAGATGAATGGAAAAAAGAAAAAAGAAAAAGGAAAGGAAAAAGAAAAGAAAAGAAAAGAATAAAAAATTCAAAAAATTCAAAAAAATAAAAAAATAATATTAAAAAATTAGGTCGGGGTAAAATTGTCGCAGGTATACTAGTTTGGGATTTTTTGTGGTAAAAAAAATAGTTCGGGGTAAAATTGTCACAGGTGTACCAGTTTGGGATTTTTTGCGATAAAAAAACAGTTTGGGGTAAATTTATCACAAATATACCAGTTTAAGGTTTTTCGTGATATTAACCCTAAATTTAATTGAAGCAATAAAATACTATGTGTTGGGGAATCAAGCTTTTGTCTGAAGACAGACACTCAAAACTCACTAGCTTGAGGTGATCTTGTACACTGATGATAGGCTATCAGTCTAAGCCTGGAATTCCATGTGACCAGCAACTAATTTTTGTTTCTTGTTTTCTTTAAGATTTGGCCGATGAGCTGGGAGTCTCTCATTCTCGCCCTTGTCCTCTACCCTATCGCTTGCCGGTTCCTGCGCAGTTCTAATCACGGCGGCAACGGCGGGTCGTTGGGTTCGTACCCGAGGTTGGACACCTAGAAGCCGTCCTTGTCCAACCCGACAACATTGTCCGAGTGCTGTGACAATTGCGACCTTTGGATGGAATTGTATTTGAGGAAATGGAAGTTCCAGTCACCCCTCCGCCAGGGTAGTAGGCAGCTCAAAGAAAACGGGAGGCGAAGAGGACGTCTCAGACTATTGCACACAAGCCCAAGGATGCGGTTGACAAACCGCCAGTGGCACCGAGGGTGCCTCTGCCACCTCTGTTGCCACCGCCTCCGCTGCCTTCGTGATTGGTGACGGCCAAGGAGTTCTTGAGCTTTGCTGAAGATGAAGAAGAAGAAGACAGACAGACAAGAAAGCAGGAAGAACTTCGGGTCACTCCTCGCCTTCCAGCCACTGCTGTCCTCTTTCCACCAGCCACCCCTATCGCCTCCTTCTGTGTTCCGCACCTTGTTCGCATCCAAAAAGGGCAAGACAAGGGAAGCTCTTTCCGCTCCGCTCCGCCGCTGCTAGCGCCAACTCCGCATAGAATTGTCACGACCTAAATTTCTCAGGCTAATGAATTATTAAGACTAAACTTAACTCGGGCCTCCCAAGCCCTACCAATTTGCAACTTAGGGCTTAAGTTCTTAACATACAAAAGTTTTCATACTTGGAGTTGCCACTAATTTATTTGTGGTAGGTCGATTAGAAACCTAAATAAAACATAGGAAGATATGTTTTATTCCTACGAACTAGAGATTCTAAGCTCGGGGATTTAATTACGCTAAATCTAGTCTAACGCCCTTTCGGTACCTTTTCTTTTCAAAAAAATGTTTATGCATACAGTCTGGATCCATTTTATTGTCTAATAACTAACATGTGAAATGTTCATACGGGTACGCAAACCATCAATTTAACACCCAAGAAAACAGCAAATAAATAGTAGGATAACATGCCTTAAAGCCACGCAAGCATCTGCATTGTTAGTAGAAAATCACACAGACAATCCTAATATGATTTCTAATTAACAAAGCAAGGTACTCAAGGTGTTCATTAGAGTTTGCGCTTTATTAAAATGTAAACTAACATATATGCAATGACGTGCAAAAAATGACATGCGATTAATGCAACTTAGCATGCGAACTATATGTCATGCGACGACATGACCTAATTCCAATAATGGACAAATGATTTATTTTTGGTATTTTTCCAATGAAATTCGGAATTAAAAATACTCAAATCAACATGCAATCTATCCTAGAGAAAATGATTTGATCTATCCTAAAGTGATTCTTTTTTTTGGGATTTTTATTAAAATTCAAAATTTTAAAATAACCTAAATAATCTATTAGGATTAGAATAACACCTAATTTAAACTAGGAAATAAATTATCTCAAGTCCTAATTTAAATTAAATAAATATCCTATCTTCTAGATACATTTAGGGTTCCCTAAAGATACAAAACTTCTAATTTAAATCTAACTAACAAATTTTTAGATTTTCTTTATTTAAAAGGAAAGCAATCAAACAAAGATAATAACCACATTCAAACAATCCACGCAATCCGCAAGATTCTTCAAATTCGGATAAGGCAAATAAATCAAACTAACAGTCATATCTAAATGGTTATAGATATCGACAGAAAGTTGTTTGTTTAAATTTGGAAAGCAAATAAAATCTATTATCGTATTCAAGTGATTATGGATAAGATAACGATTTTCCGTATCGCCGTGTATCGTACCTTAGGGATAAGTTCAGATAGTTGTCTAGATACGTTGCCAAATTAGGAATGATTCCTAATTTTGGGTATTTTCGAATATTGCGGATATGGCACACATCATCCTAAGATATCTAGCAATCCATGCACTATTCACGAAATATTCAAACACCCGAAAGATTAGGAAATTGAATATTCTAAGAATATAGATGAGAATCTTACCTAATTTGTGGACATTTCCAATTCGAATTCGGATCGGACTCAGACTTGCGAATCGGGACGATGACCAACGGCGGCACAGGGGCAGCTCGGCTAGGCGCTGGGCTCACGGACGCCGGCAGCAACGACGATGTCAATTTGGGGGGAAACAGCGGCGGCAAGATGGCTCAAATCAGGCCGGCTCAGATCGTGATCAAGACTCCTTTCACGTTCAATGGTCTTCCCTCCTTTGACTAGGATTTTGTCCTTTAGATTCTACCGCTTGGACTCCTTTGACTTTTCTTTGGTTGTTCTCTTCGGCCCAGCACTCCACTTGCTGCAGGAGATTGTTGAACTCGCCACTCGTTGCACTTGAGGGACTGATTTTGCTTCTGGACAGGCCGCACGAGATTGGTCGAGACCGTGAACTCGCCCGAGGCGCTGAGATGGCCTACAGAATGCTTCGCCGGTACGGGCGTGCTTGAATTTCGTCGGAGCTGGAACAGTGCAAAGGGACTCGCCGGCGTTGCTTGGAACTAGCTGGACAGAGGAGACTTGATTGGGAACTTCTCGGAACTCACCTTGAAATCTGCCGAAATTAGCTTCGAGATGCTAATTAGTGATCGAGGACACTTGAAGAAACGCTAGAAATTCAGAAACGTGGTGATGCGAAGACATGAAGTTCGGTCGCAGAGACAGAACAGCGACACGGGTCCTTTAAGGAAAAGAAGGGCTTTCTTCTCTGCTCTCCCTGGCGTTCTCTCCCTTGGTGTGGCCGTGTATTCCTTCTCTGCTTTCCTCTCAGTGGTGGCCCTCGACTTCTCTCTGAAATTTTTTTTCGAAATTTTGAGAGCCTCCCCTCACATGAAGACAATTTTCTCTCGCCTGTGAATAACGCTATTGATCAAAAGAGAGAAGAAAAAAGTCAAAGCTTCTGTCCACAAACACCCTTTTATAGGTGAGGGGACGAACGCTATCTAGGAAAGAGGCCAGATCTTATTTCCTATTGTGTGCACTTTTCGAATCTCCGTTTTATTCTTTCCTCCCTTTTCGTGCACAATCCTTTTATCCTCCTCTTCCCTACAATATTTTATTACTTATTTTAATGTAGATGAATATAACATTGCTTTGAATATGGCTCAAAATAAGCTTTTATCACCCCACTGCAGATATCTTCGCGATATATAGCCCCAATCACTTTGCAAAGTATCCTGTCTTATAGAAGAGAATAGAATCAAATATATCAAATTTCCTTCCCTCCTGATCTTCTATTTGGCTGAATATATATGTACGAGACATTGCTTTGTGACAGAAAATCTTCGCTTGAATTATCACACTTGCAAAACATGTGAATTTTGGTCATGAGCTTGGTTCAATTAATTTCATTTAAGCTCGGAACCATTTGCTCGGGTCCATTCGCCGTCGATTCGATAACTATGCAAACTATATAGGCCTAATTAACTATTAATGGAATGCTCCTAATATCTGTATGCAATGCCATCTAATTATATTTTTTGTTTAGGAGTTAAAAAATTAATCTCTAATTTTCTATGCAATTGTTCTTAAATGACTAGTTAAAGTTTAGGTGTCAATAAGAACTAAGGCAAAAACCAGCTGCAGTTCCTCAGTCACTGCAAATTTTAATCACCATCAAGAAATCTCATACTCCGGTGACAATGACACCAAACTGCGACGAGTCTTTGGATGACAGCATCAACAGTGGCGGCTTGTTGCTGTTGATTCGTATGCCTCCACCGCAACCACCTTTCAAGGTACCGTCATGGACATTCGCCACGCACGACCACTACGTGTGGATCAAGAGCCCGAACGTCTGGTTGCCAGAAATCACCAGATATCAAAGATGATGAGGACAGCATCGTCTCGGAGACGATCGAGAGCACTTCAAACGCATCGTTGGAAGCAACGTCACCGGCATTCTGTCCGAGCCCGGAATATGTCGACTCTCCATACATTATAATTAGACATAACATGAGGAAAATATAACGTTAGAAATTATAAACATTCTGTATAATGTGAATCTTAGCATTCAAGAATTATACAGGAAATTTTGGTGTAATTCAGATATTTTGAAATTTATTTTTCGGATAAATACGGGGAAGAGAAGTTAAACCGCCAAATCCGTTAGGGTTCCTGACTACAAACATATAAAATCAGATCGCGCCAGAAGATATCCGTCGCAGTTCGCTGATGCCAATGTCCATGCAGGAATCGCAGACGCTGTTTCAGCTATGTTTGAATTCGATGGTGCGATGGACGTGGAAGCCGATGGCGTTGTTGGTGTTGAGGAGAACGAGGTGAGTCGCAAGAGGAAGTTGCCGGCGAGCGTGGAAGCCCAAGGTTGCGGCGCCAGCTTAGCAGGTGACGGCAGGCTGCTTAAGAGGATCATGCTTTCCCTGACGAAGCCGTCGTAGGTCCTCGGGCTCGGCGGGGGGAGATTGCGGTCGGAGAACCGCCGGAGGTTGTATCGACTCCTGCGCAAGCTCGTGAGGCGGCACAATTGGGCCGAGGCGAGCGGGGTTCTGAGCGTGCTTTTGAAGGGGACGCGCAAGGATAGGTGTCCTGAGCATAATCGGCTCAAGTATTCGGCGAGACAGGAATTTTGTTCTCTAAACTGTTTAGGTTGTTGGATTTGTAATTTTCTTTTGCGGCGATTGTTAGGGCTACGATTTAGTCACTGTTAGTCATATGGCGAGAAGAGAGAACAGTTATTGTGCAAACGGTAGAATCGCTGCTTCTTGATTGCCTTCAGCTCGGGCATCGTGTAGAAGGTGCCACTCTTTGGCTGCATGGTGATTTGGAGATGGAATTTCTGAGCAATCAGCTTCTCAAAGTACAAAAAATTTGGTAATGTTTAGGCTAAACTTAGTGGTAGCTTCATTTTTTTTATAGCAGTTGACCTAGGTTTTTTGGAATGGCTTCTCTTTCAAAAAATTGTGTACAGGCGCAATGTGATGCCGTGTTTTTCTGGTGCTATTGGAGGTCCTTGAGCCTATGGAAGCCAGTCGTATCACGCTCACTATGATCCAGCACCTTTACGGAACTTGGATGAGGAGGCTAGGATCAAAAAGGGATTGCCCGTCAGAAGTGTCCATTGAAATTCTTGTGCCTGAAGACATTATTTTGACCTTCTTTTCTTATACTTATATATAATTTGGAATGTAACGGTTTTGAGTTCCTTGAGTGTTTCTATTTCTGCTCTAGTCAGCGAACTCTTATTAATACGTGGTCGTTGACATGTGCAGGATTGGCTTGCAGTTCATTTGGAGTTCATGCTCTTTTGTCTTGCTAAAGGGAAAATTGAGAGAGCATATCAGAATGCTCAATCGTATGATTTTTTCTCTCTCCTGAATGATGTGTTACTCATCCTTGACGACTGGCTTCTCTTTAATTATGGAAATAAACCTTCCTTAAAAACTCAAATCCATTCAGGAATAATCTTTTCTTGATTTATGTCACGCCCCAAACCTCGAGCGCGCTAACATCTCACCAAGGTCGTTATAAATGCGACGTCCCAAGATACATCGCCGACCCAATCGAATTACTAACGATTAAATGCATGCGGAAGCGAAATAAAAACTCCCAATCACAATAACAGGGATAGTAAGGAAAACACACCTCAATTTAAACAACATCATCAGTAATACATTGGGTTAATATATTACAAGTCCGTCACGCGGACCTTTCCAATTACAACCATAACAAGTAGGGGTTAACATAGCTCCTCTATCTACGAGGATAGCCTCAAAAGGTGTTCTCCCTAAAAAAGCCGGTTCCCAAGGAACGGTACGTGTACTCATATCGGATGACCTGAAAAGTGGTTAACAACAATGGATTAAATAAATCTTAGCAAGTTCACGACCTAAGCCTCGACTAGGAGGTCAACTCATCTCGAATGTACCTAACACATGCAACGATACATCGATGGCAGGTGTCTCAACATAATGCTCACGACATTTCTCCACACAGTCGCAAGCAACCTTACCTTGCCCTGGGCACATGCGCACGCTCTATACGTTATAATTCACCGTATGCCATAATAATGCAATAAGCATATAATGCAATCAGAATACGCATCAACCTTCTTAAGCACAATGCATTCACACGTGTCTTGATTATAAAGTGAAATTGTTTCGGCCCATCCCATACCGTGCCTAGCAATTTCATTCCATAATCAAGCGCAATGCCACCACAATCTTTCATGCGTATTCCAATTACTACAGCCACACCAGGGGCTACGGCACAACTTGCGATATTCACCTCAGGTTGGCAGTCTTTCGGTATATCCGGGCATTGTCCCGCCCTATCGGGCACGGCATCGTCTCACCAACTTCACTGATGGCATATCCCATAAATGGGCTCATTCCGAATCCAATTCGCGAATGACTACGTCTTCCTTACTACCAGCGACGGCTTCCAATTACCAAATTGGAGACACCCGTTAGGGCAACGGCCAAATCCTAGGTTGGCGATCATCCGGTATACGGTTTTTCGATATAACTGGGCACAAAAGGAACCTTTAGGTGATCATGCATACATAGCAACACTCAGGTTCCATCATTATAATTTTCAATAGCCGATGCAAACATAATCCGTGCTAATACGACGAAATATTGCAACTTCCACACATAAAAATGTACTAAAATATTCACACGTGATTATGCACATATCAATAAATTCCCAAACTTGGCATACTTCTATATTCAAGTATCCACAACATATTTCTCACGTAAAACTTAATAAACAAACCCGACACCTCAGGGTTTATTAATTAAATACCCGTAATTCTATATTTCAACATAACCAAACAATTCAATTTGGCATACATGCCAATATATAAGGCAAATTCTAGCTTAGGCATCACAATTTAAGCCTAAAATAAACACAATTTAATTTCGGAATTTCCTTAAAAATATTAATATTTTTAATTCCGAAATAAATAAAATATTATTATGTAATTCCCGAAATTAATATAATATTCCAATAGCTTAACAACTAATTCCTAATTAATTAACACTAAACATAATTGACTTAAACTAATCCGCTCTAATCAAGTTTAACCTACTAAGCAAGAGATTAGGGCGATAACTCACCCGTTAGCGAATCCGACGACACGAGTGCGACAGCGGCGGCGAGGGCTACGCGTTACATGGTACGAAAACGACATAGAACGATGACGGTGGCTGGGTCTCGACTGGACAGCAGCTTTGGGGCGGCTGGTTTGCCTCAGCGAGGCTCGGTTAACGGCGGAAATGGCTTGCATGAGCGGCGTTTGGCTCCGGGGCGGTCACGGCTTGTCACAGCGCTCGATGGTTGGCTCCACGGCAGCAAAAATAGCAGCCAAGGGGCTATTCTTGCTGCTTCAGCCGAGCCAAAGAAAGAGGAGGGAGAGTTGGACGTGAAATGAGAGAGAGAGTGAGGAAAGAGAGACAAAAGAGAGATATTTCTCTCATTTAAGGCAAGCCTTCAAAGTCCTCTTTCATCATTCAAAAATGCAGAAAAGTCTTTTCTCTCTTAAATGCCTTTGTTTCTTTGTCAAAAAAGCTAGAAGGGTATTTTAGTAATTTCACATGGTATAAAAATATTTATACGCGTATAAGAGCTAGAATTTTGTACGGACTCGTATAAATCAAATTTGGGCTCAAACGGATTAGGAATAGACTTGAAAATGCTAATGGGTTCAACTTGGGCTTGAAATTGGGCTTAATGGCTTAATGGGCCTCATTGGCCCAGTTGGGCTTGCCTTGGGCCCAAATGGCCGAATCACATTGGGCTTGAGGCCCAATGTGCCTTCGTCCCGCCCACTTCCTCATGGGCTCAAATTCTCAGCCCATTAAATCCTTTTCCGAGAATTTCGAGCAAACCAATAAACAAGCAAATCAATGAGGCGGTGTCCAATAATTTAGTTTTGAAATCCTCGAAGATTCGACATCCAAATTCGGATTCTAATTCGTGGTAAAAATCAATCAATTGCAATTTTAGTATATCTCAAACTGACGGGCGGCTTTTAGGAGTTACGCGAATTCGACCCGTGGTTGATTCGGTATCAAATCACGTTTAAGTTTTCTTGAACCATGGATGATCTCGATTGTCATGTAATTGCGATGGGTCAATCACTAGTTCCAAAGTACGCGATCATCAGTCAAGGGATTTAGGATCGTTCGCAATACATATAACGATCAAACGGAATCACCCGCGATCCGATTATATGTTATTGGCGAATTGTTCTATAACCATCCCTTGATCGGTCTATAATGGTTCAAAATTGTCCCTTATCAATCCTTATGGTCGAATTATCAATCCCTGATTGAGTTCTCAGGTCGTGCGTACTTAATTCCTTAACAGCTTTTCTCTATCGGTTAGTCTCTCATGAGTGATCAATTCAAAGCGAGAATTACTAATTGTGCATCGATTAAAATCATCATTTCATTACATCCCGAATAGAGTTGAAATTTGAGGATGTCACAATTTATGTGCACCTTGTGCCTTATTTAATATTTTCTGAATCATGACATGCCGTGGCAAGACAGAGGGACTATTACATGCTTTTGGATTTTCAAGACTTGTTAGTATTGTGCATTTATAAGGACTTAGTTCTAAGGTGGTACCTCTTTAATGCAGCTTTACTTAGTATAGAAAAAGCTCTGCAAACCAAGGTGTAATGACTACGCATCTTGAAGGTCACATTAGATAAAAAAAATTGAAATCTTTATCTTTATTGACATTACCCTTGTGTTTTGTCAGGCTCATGGAAGAAGAACTTGGGGTAGATTCGACTTTAAATCTGATATTGGGTTTGACATTTTATCAAAGTGGTATTCGAGTATCCCAAGAGACATGCAAATGATAGAGTTGGAGCAAACTTATGCTTGTCAACATACTGGGATGTCAGAGGAAAGATTTGACATTTCTGTCAGGAACTCAGAGGGATATCCTGCAGTTTCTAGTTGCAAGGCCAGTACTGTTAGAAATTAAACCAAATTTGTTAGTACTTGTTTCCTTTTTGAGTCTGTTCGTATTTTCATATTTTGATTTTTCATATATATTGTGAGATATTGTTTCTAGTTATATTTTAGGAAAGTTTCCTAAGTCAAGTAGGTTTCCTAATTAGAATAGGTTTCCTAGAAAGAGGTTTCCTATTTCGATTCGAACTATAGCCTATATATAGTTTATTTCTCTTGTAATTGAGACATACAATAGAAAGACGCGAATTGCGATTGTTTCACCTTCAAAAAATTTTTTCCATCAAATCAATATTGTTGCCACGCTTCTAACGCTCAACAAATTGGTATCAGAGCTTACGGTTCGTGATCATGACATCAACAAACAATCAACTTCCTCTTCAATACCTTCGTCTTACCAAAGAAAATTATGGTAACAGGGCTGTTAGAATGAAAGCTCTACTCGGCGCCTATGGTGTGTGGGAACTTGTTAGCACTGGTTATGATGAGCCAGAGGATGAAGCCACGTTGAATCAGAACCAGAGGAATGCCTTGGAGAAGGTTCGAACGAAAGATCAATATGCCCTGTCGATCATCTATCAAGCGTTAGATGATTCCATGTTCGAAAAAAGTTTCGAACGCCACTACCGCTAAAGAGGCATGGGAGATTCTTCAAAACACACATCAAGGAGTTCAGAAAGTTCAGAAGATTCGCCTTCAAACCTTAAGAGGCGAATTCGAGGTAATTTATATGAAAGAATCTGAATCGATTGCTGATTATTTCACGAGAATTTTGGGAATTGTTAATCAGATGAAAAGAAACGGAGAAGATGTTTCCGATGTTCGCGTTGTCGAGAAAATACTTCGGTCCTTAGACAAGAAGTATGATCATATTGCGGTTGCAATTGAAGAATCCAAAGACTTGGATGCCATGACAGTCGATGAACTTATGGGTTCATTACAAGCCCATGAAGAAAGATTGAGAAAGAAAAAGATTGAGCCGGTGGAAGAAGTTCTCCAAACGCAATTGACCATTCGAGATGAGAAGGAGCAAAGAAGAGATCCCGTACAAAATCGCGGGACAAATCAAGATCGTGATCGAGGTCGTGGCCGAGGTCACTTTCGAGGAAGAGGTCGCGGACGAAGCAGAGGAGATCCTACTCGAAGTGATGGAGCATACCAGTACCAAAGAGGTGTTCGTGGAAGAGGAAAGAACTCGACAAGCCAATGGTATGATAAATCTAAAATCCGATGTTATCATTGCAATAAACTTGGCCATTATGCTTCTAACTGCTGGAACAAAGAAAGTAGCAGAGCAGACGAAAAGGCGAACTTGGTAAATAATGCTGATCAAGTTCTCTTATTGGCATTTAAAGAAGATGAAGAAGGTCAAAGCAATACGTGGTATTTGGATACCGGCACAAGTAATCACATGTGTGGGAGAAAGGAGATGTTTGCCGAGTTAGATGAGACAATTAAAGGGAATGTCTCATTCGGTGATAACTCTAAAATTCTTGTTGAAGGAAAAGGTACAATTTTGATTCGCTTAAAGAATGGTGCACGTCAGTTTATTACTAATGTCTATTATGTTCCAAAAATGTCAAGCAATATCTTGAGCTTGGGACAACTTCTGGAGAAAGGTTATACTGTTCATATGAGAAATCTTAATCTTATGTTGAGAGATTGAAATAATAAACTGATTGCAAATATGAAGATGTCGAAAAACAGGATGTTTATTCTTAATATAAAGAGTGAGATGTCTCGATGTCTAAAGGCATGCGTAGATGATCCTTCATGGTTGTGGCATTTGAGGTTCGGCCATCTCAATTTTGGCGTACTTAATTTGCTTTCTCGCAAGAAGATGGTTTATGGCTTACCACATATTGATCATCCCGATCAATTATGTGAAGGGTGTGTTATTGGCAAGCATTCCAGAACTAGCTTTCCGAAGGAGGCGACTTATCGAGCGAAGAAGCCGCTTGAGTTTATTCATTCTGATTTGTGTGGCCCGATCAATCCTCACTCATATGGTAATCATCGATATTTTGCTACTTTTATTGATAATTTTACTCGGAAAACTAGGGTGTATTTTTTGAAAGAAAAGACAGAAGTGTTTGATATTTTCAAACAATTCAAGAACTTGGCTGAAAAGGAAAGCGGCTATTTTATCAAGGCTTTGAGGACTGATTGTGGTGGAGAATTCACCTCAGCAATATTCAACAAATTCTGTGAAAATCATGGTATTCGGCGTTTCTTGACGGCCCCGTATTCTCCTCAACAAAACGGTGTGGCTGAACGGAAAAATAGAACCATTCTTGATATGGTTCGAAGCATGTTGAAGAGCAAAAATTTGTCTAAGAAACTTTGGGCTGAAGCTGTTTCGTGTGCCGTCTATCTACAAAATAGATGTCCCATATATGGACTTGAAGGCGTAACTCCACAAGAGGCATGGACCGGGAGAACACCAAGTGTTTCGCACTTAAGAATTTTCGGGAGCATTGCCTATGCTCATGTCCCGGATCAAAAAAGATCGAAACTTGAAGACAAGAGCAAAAAGCTCATCTTTATTGGGTATGACTCATCATCCAAAGCCTATCGATTATTTGACCATAACATTTTGAAAGTGTATGTAAGTAGAGATGTCAAGTTCGATGAAGATGGAATGTGGGAAGAACATCCAAAAGAAGAAGCGAATGTTCGTGGTGATTCCGATCAAACGGAGTTGAAAGATCAACTTTCACCTTCTTCTCCAACATCTTATTCAAGTTCATCAACACCATCCTCTTCAAATAGTGTCGATGAACCGCTAATGCCAAGATCAAAAAGATTGTCTGAAATTTACGAAACTACCGAAGAGCTTCATCTTATATGTCTTCTTGCAGATTATGAACCACTTACTTATGATGATGCGGCTAAAGAAGAAAAGTGGAGGAAAGCCACGAACGAAGAAATTGAAGCCATCGAGAAAAATCAAACATGGGAGCTTGCTAATCTTCCGAAAGACAAGAAATCAATTGGTGTTAAATGGGTGTACAAGGCCAAAAAGAATGAGAAAGGTGAAGTAACAAGGTACAAAGCTAGATTAGTAGCGAAGAGGTACAAGCAAAAAGTCGGAATCGACTATGATGAAGTTTTTGCCCCTGTCATCCGCATGGAAACAATTAGACTGATTATTTCCATTGCTGCTCAAAATAATTGGCTGATTTATCAAATGGATGTCAAATCAGCATTCTTGAATGGCATCCTTGAAGAAGAAATTTATGTTGAACGACCCGAGGGGTTTGTTGTGAAAGGTTATGAAGACAAAGTGCTAAGGTTGAAGAAAGCTCTATATGGGCTTAAACAAGCACCGAGAGCATGGAATTCCAGAATTGATGCATATTTCAAGGCGAATGGATTCTCTCAATGTCCATACGAGCATGCACTCTATTTGAAGCAAGAAAAAGGTGATATTTTACTCGCATGTTTATATGTTGATGATCTTGTTTTTATAGGAAATAATTTGGCGATGATTGATGCTTTTAAGGCATCGATGGTGAAAGAATTTGAGATGACCGATAATGGTCTCATGAATTATTTTCTTGGTATCGAAGTAAAGCAAAATGCCGATGGGATTTTTATTTCTCAAAAAAGATATGCAGAAAATATCCTTGAAAAATTCAACATGAAGAACTGTATGTCGGTCAATACACCAATGGAGTGTGGAACCAAGCTTTCGAAGTTTGATGATGGTGCCGATGTAGATTCAACATATTATAGAAGCTTGATTGGAAGTTTGAGATACTTGACATGCACGAGACCGGATATTATGTATAGTGTTGGAATTGTGAGTCGATATATGGAGAAGCCGAAATCATCTCATCTTAAAGCCGCAAAGAGAATACTTCGGTATATCAAAGGTACTATTTTTCATGGTTTACACTATTATTGCTCTAAATCTTTCAAACTTAGAGCTTATTCGGATAGTGATTATGGTGGAGATATCGACGATCGAAAAAGCACCACGGGATTTGTATTTTTCTTGTGCGACACTGCTTTCACGTGGTCATCAAAGAAGTAATCAAGTGTTACTCTGTCGACATGTGAAGCTGAATATGTAGCTGCATCTTCAAGCGTTTGTCATGCAATATGGTTGAGAAGACTACTCAAAGATATTCTTATGGAGCAGAAGAAAGCAACGGAGATTTTTGTTGATAATGTTTCTGCTATTGCTTTGGCGAAAAATCCAGTTTTTCATGAACGAAGTAAACATATCGATGTTCGATATCACTTCATCCGAGAACAGGTTAAAGAGAATGAAGTTGAAGTATTGCATGTGAAGACCGGAGATCAAGTAGCAGATATTTTTACTAAACCTCTCAAGATCGATGCTTTTCGAAAGTTCAAGAGCCTGCTTGGAATGATCGATGGAAGAGAATTTGGTTTAAGGGGGAGTGTTAGAAATTAAACCAAATTTGTTAGTACTTGTTTCCTTTTTGAGTCTGTTCGTATTTCCATATTTTGATTTTTCATATATATTGTGAGATATTGTTTCTAGTTATATTTTAGGAAAGTTTCCTAAGTCAAGTAGGTTTCCTAATTAGAATAGGTTTCCTAGAAAGATGTTTCCTATTTCGATTCGAACTATAGCCTATATATAGTCTATTTCTCTTGTAATTGAGACATGCAATAGAAAGACGCGAATTGCAATTGTTTCACCTTCAAAAAATTTCTTCCATCAAATCAATATTGTTGCCACGCTTCTGACGCTCAACAAGTACATCCTTACAATGCAGTTCTGTCACTTCTGTTATGAAGGATAAAAGGATATCGGTGGATACTAATCATGAAAGACCTACAAAAGTCCCTGTGACGGTCGAGGATAATTTGGAGGAGCAATCACAACATAATGTCCAATCACAGCGATTTTACATGATTTCTTCTGAAGATGAAGCCCCACAGTCTACTGATGTTGGAAAGGTTCACTGTGCTTCTTCTTTATCTGATCTAGGTGAGTGGCATAATTTTTCAACAATAGTTTTGCTGTTTTGGTCAGCCTAAACAGTTGGTTTCATGCTAGGCATCTAACTCGTGGTGTAACAGAATGCTTCACTATTGTATTTCGAGATTAAGCATCCTATTATTCGGCAAAGAATAAGTGACATGTGTAATAAGACTATCTTTTGAAATTGGTGCCAAAATGAGAAGGCTGATTCTATTGGGTGTTGAATATGTTGCATTTGCTTATATATTTACTCGCATTCTGTCATATCACTTTGTAAACAACTTTGTTGGCCAAGCTTACTCTACTTTGTATACCACTCACATTCCGTCATATCACTTTGTAGCATTACTTTAATACAAATCGTCAACATCTTTGTCCTCTATTGCTTTCACTTGCTACACTATATTAGGAGTTTTTGGATTCTTCATTAATTCTTGAGAGCGTTTCTCATGGTCTTTAAATAGTTGGCCTGGATTCGTGGCAGTTGCCCATAATACTGCCACAAAACATCAAGAATTCTGAGGACTTCATCCAGCGGCATCGGGATATGCTTAAAGACTCTTACAAGGACGCAGTAAATTCTTTGCGACTAGATCTTGTTTCATCACCCTCAACATCAGATGCCCTAACTTCCTCTGATTCAGGTGTAGCAAAAGTTTGTTTGATGTAGACTCCAGAAATATCTTGAGAAATACTTTTGAAAGAATCTTTCTTACCCTTATAGCGGTCATCCCAATCCTATCCATTGGTGCATTGCCTTATGTCAATGCTCATTTTTATGTCACGGCTCCAAAGTGCTTTTTAACTTTTTGATCTTCAAGCAGACAGAGTTCTGAGTGTCTGCTTTCTTTGCACATTGCCTCTGCCTTGCCTGAACAAATTGATTACGGCATCCCCTTTTTGTCTGCAGTAAGAACTTTATTGTGTGCTTTGAAATGGTTAAGACTAAGTGAGCTTAATCCTGCAGAAATGCAGAAGACAAATCACATATTGGGTTTCTCTCCTAACTGGTTTAATAGTTTTTGTATGTATGCACCATATCATTTGCTTCTCCGTCATATTGCGAGAATCTCATTTGATTTTTCCAATTTTCTGGCAGTTGCTGCTGATTGGCAGACAAGTAGATGAGGCATGGAACGTGCTCGAAGTGGTCTGTCATCATGTGGATACTGCCCTTCCTTTAAGGTACTACTTGTCCTGTCACAAGTTTATGTTTGGATACAAGCAAACAAAGTTGGAAGTAACATACGCATGTTTACTGAATTCGTAGGACCCAATGTTCTTGTTTGGACTTGTACCTTAGCGTTTTCTTGCTCAGTATCATCATTTCCTTGTCAATGTCTGCCTTTTTCTGTGGAAACTAACATTTGAATTTGATTAGAGTGCGAGCTGCTCTGTTGGAACATTTTACTCGTGGAAATGTTGTCCAGCTCTCATCATGTTATGAAGAAATCTTAAAGAGGGATCCAACGTGCTGTCATTCAGTGGCAAGGCTTGTCACTATGTATCAAAGTGGTATGTCAATGAAGCCTCGCTGTTAATCCCCATCCCCCCAATTTTTCGACAAATTTAACCAAATGTAGGTAAAGAAAGCGGAAAATTTTCACCATACTGCACATCTCTCTCATAAGGTGGGCAAGGTGTTAGTGCACTGAAGGTCAGCAAATGGGTTAAGATCTTCTTTGCGAACAAATTGGGGTTTGAATGGTTACTAGTTTCTGACAATGATAACTTAAACTTTATCTAAGAATATTTTCTTTGTACTCTTGACATTTCTCGTTGATATGGGGAAAATTGTGTATTGTGAGATTATTTCCAGACAGATGTATTGTCCAGCTGCTTTTGTTTTTCTTCTTTCAGAATCTATTATTGACATTGTTAGGGGTGGATTATTCCATTCATAGGAAGTTGCTGTGGTGGCATCTGTCCAAAGTGGATGACACTTCTCCTCGATAAGCTTTACAACTTTCTTTATGTTAATGTCCCATCGTTACATGCAGGAGATTATCATCCTGGATCCATGCTGGAAATGATCTCTCTGCATCTGGATGCTACGTGTGCTGAACACCAGATATGGAGGGAATTTGCAATGTGTTTCCTCAAGCTTGCTAGGCATGAAGAGGATTGCATGTCAGTGCATCTGAATGGTAAAGAAGGAGGATTTAGGCAAAACTATTCTGTTCGTCTTAATAGAATCCCTGACCATTTCCTGAAGGGTGACCTGCGCAAGAATTGGAGGTTCCGGTGCAGGTGGTGGTTGACGCGTCATTTCAGCAATAGCATCGTTGAAACAGAGATTGCAGCTGGTAATTTATCTGATTTATCCCTGAGATGTCTGCATGGATTTTGTCATGTCATGTCATGTATAATACCTTAAGTTGGCTTTGTTGACTGCGCAAGTCAATGTCGAATGTGCCATTTAAGTTTGTATATTCTCAACTACTTACCACAAGGAGATTCAAAACCAGGCTTTGTAGGCATCGTGAACTTTTTACTCACTCCTGTCTTAAAAAATTAAAGTTTGTGTAGCGCATGATTAGCTGTTTATCGATGTGGGTAGTATTCTGAAGATAGGATGTTCACACAATAGACTGGCCAAGATGATGAATTGCGCGACTCCTTGAGATAGAGTGACAACTAATTAAAAATCAGGAAGTGTAAAATTTGACTTGGTTTGAGTTTTAATTATTTAGCCAGCGGTTGTTTTCGCTGGTCTTCAATTGATTCTAATATGAGTCAGATTTTACCAGTTTTCCGCGATGCATTCCAGATTAATTTCATTTTGACACTTGCCTTTTCCCTGCAGGCAATATTCAGCTCCTAACTTACAAGGCCGCATGTGCTGCCCATATGTATGGGCCAGAGTTTGGATACGTTGTGTTTGGAAGAGGGAACTGATGAGGACTTGATTTTGTTCTTGCGAATGCACTTGCGAAATTCCGTCAGGCTCCAGTCAAGCTTTCAGCCGGAACCGGCATGACTTTCACCGCGTTGTGTTTCTAGCTGTGGTGAGTTTCCATCAGCATTTTATGTGCCCGTGGCCGAGATAGGTGAGGATACACGGTCAGCAAATCTGATTGCTCAAACGACAGGGTTCATGTTCACATTCCGTGCAAAATTGGTTGTTAAGGGAGTGTTTAAGTTAGACCAATCATTCCAATAATCTCCTAATACCTCATAATTATTTCTTTCCGTCTTTTCCCTTCATCCAAAAACGATTGTTTTTAGAGCTTTTTCTCTTCCCCTTCTAATTCCTTTTGACAAATGTAGTGTAAATATGAAACAATATGTGGAGAGATTGGGTATTAAGAAGCGAACACCCTATCAAGAATTTTCTGCACATAAATGCTGTGCAATGGTAAAGCTAGCCACAGTTCCAGCTTCTCTTGGGAAGGAAGGTACGTATTTCAATGAAAAAACGAGAACATTTGCGCGTAAACGAGAACACCCATTAGTGGGATCGTAAGATCTAATACTCTTTGTCAGATCATCGAACATCCTGCATAAATCTCCAATCGCTGATCAATATTACAATAGGTGAACCAAGCATCGCCCGATACACAGGGACGCGCCTTATGAGGTATTTTCACTTTATTAAATTAGAGAATTCACTTTCTTAATTAGAAAAGAAAAGTAAAGAAAAGAAAATATATTAACAAATTTAAGATGAGCAATTTCAGAAAGTATTTTCACTTTCTTTGATTGTGGAATTCACTTTCCTAATTTTATACGTGAATGTTTCCCTTGACCCGAAAGTGTTTTCAATTGACTTATCATTTTCGACGGACTAAACAGGTGAAAGTCCGAAAAATATTTTCCCTCAAACAAATGCACTCTAGGGTGTGTTTGTTTTGGTAAAAGTGTTTTCCGGACTTTCATTCGTTTGGTTCTCCGAAAATGATTTAGTCAACGAAAAATACTTTCCGGTCAACGCAAATATCATGTTTAATTTTAGGAAAGTGAATTCCCTAATATAAGGAGATGAAAACATTTTTCCGGAATTACTCATCTTGAATTTGTTAATATTTTTTCTTTCTTTTCTTTCTTTTTCTTTTCTTTTCTTTTCTTTTCTTTTTCTTTCCTTTCTAAGAAGGCAAACATTAATGTATTTTATTTTCTTAATAAAAATAATTTAAAAATAAAAAATAATTTAAAAAATTTAAAAAATACAAAATTTTTTGATAATCACCTTCAGATTTTCCTCACCAAACAACTAAAAATAGTTTCCAAATTTTTTTTTTATATTTTAGCCAAACACCGAAAAATGAACTCATTTTCCTAGAAAGTACTTTTCAGAAATGGTCCATTTTCCGCAAAACAAACTTCAGCCTAATCTTAATCCAAACTCCAAACATTCACGGCTCCAATTACTTCAGACCGGGAAAAACAGTGCGGGTGTATGGTACATGCAAGAAACCTCAGCAGGCAGGAAAGCCTTACCCAAGGTAACTTTCCTTTGTTGGTCTGAGGCAAACAACTGCTTCGCTTTGAAAAAAATGCAAAACAATGAAATAGCCCATCCTGCAAAGGCACATGCATCGTGCAAAAAACTTGAGAAAATTATCCACTCAAGCTTAAATTCATTGCATTCATGTCGATTTAGTCATAAACTTTCTAATTTTATGAATTTAATTTTAAACCTTTACGTGAATTCATTGTAATCCTTTTTTCGGTCATTTTTCATCGGAAATTGCTGATATGATGATCCAGTCATCGCTGGACTTCTCACTTGGCATACCGTCACGTCAGCGAATTTCAACGAAAATTGATCAGAAGGATTGTATTAAAATTTTGTGCAAAGATTTAGGATTAAATCAATTATTTTGAACTGAAGTGATATCGGTACAACAAGTTTAAGACTAAGTAGGTAATTTTACTAGTAAAGTTCAGACGAAATCGGATCAAATAGCGCCGGGGAATAAAAGGAGACTCAAGCAGACTTTTCAAGAGCCACCGTCTTCCTTTTCTCGCCCCTCTTACTTGACCCGAGGTCTCAAATGACCATTGTTTCGTTTTTCAAATACCGAGTGGCTGTTGACTCAAAGGGCTCCCGCTGTACGGCTCTTGGCCTTTAGCGGACTAGAAAGGTGACAGTTGAAGAACAATGTGGAAATACATTGGAAGGTGGTGCGGTTGGAAAGGAATGATGGACGCTTTAGGTGTTGGCTCCCTACCATGCGTAAAGTAAACTAGAGCATTCCTCAAACAATTTCTTTTTCTTCGACCCCCAAAAAAAAAAAACTACTTCTTTTTCAAAAATTCCACATTGGTGAACGCAAATGATGGAAAACGAATTATATGTCTTATCTTGTTTGATTAGGTTTACCTTACCAAGGAAGAATGTTTTTACCTGGACAGGCCGTTTAACGACCCGGTGGCCAGCCTACCGACCACTCCCTATCCTTCCCAAGAATATTTTTTCTTCGTGTGGAAGGACATGAATATCCCCCTTTTTGGTGTTTTACATTCCTAAAAGTCTAAAAGAGAGGCCTTAAAGATTGAGCCTTTTGAAAGACATGCTCAGGTCCAAATCTCGTTATACTATAACCAATATAACCAAAATAGTAATGTGAAAAACACTAATCTCATGAATCTCTTATAGTTTTTTATTGAAAATCTTTCCAGCTAGAATGACTATATAACCCCACAAGTCTCCGGAAAAATCGAACTTCAAATCTCTCTATGTAACACCCATTAGACCGAGTTGTCAAAAATTATCTGGGCATAATAAAAAAATTCACTTTCATTCAATAAATTCGAAAGTTTAATCTTACGTACAATACTGAGTATTTATTTTGGAGTATTTAACGAGGGCCAAAACGCCAGATAACCATACACAACAGTACTCTTCGCCGATTCGATGCATGAATACCCCCTCGATCACCTAATTAAGGAGGCTATGATTTTAGGTCCCCCTCAAGTGATTTCAGTGCTCATGGACGTCAAACACAACCCATTCTTTAATATCAAGACGTGTGTACGCACCCGTGGTGTCATGCCCTGAATCCACGAGCGCGCTAACATCCCACCATGGTCATTATAAATGTGACATCTTAGGACACGTCGCCAACCTTATCAAATTACTAACGATTAAACACATGCGGAAGCAAACTAAAAACTTCTAATCACAACAACATGGATAGTCAAGAAAACACTTCTCAATTTAAACAACATCATCAGCAATACATCGGGTTAATATATTACATGCCTGTCACGCGGACCTTCCTAATTACAATCACAAAAAAAGCAGGAGGTTAACCTAACTCATGTATCTACGATGACAACCTCAACAGGTGTATCCTTTCAAAACAACTAGTTCCCAAGGAACACTAGTCACTACCACTTCGGTTACGGCAATCCAAAGCAGACCAAATGTGTACTCATATCGGAGGATCAGAAAAGTAGTTAACAACAATGAGTGAGATAAATCTTAGCAAGTTAACGACCTAAGCCTCGATTAGGAGGTCAACCCATATCGGATGCACCTAAAACATGCTGTGAAACATCGACGGCAAATCAATAGCAAAGCTACTCTTGCTTTGCCATAACTATACACACGAGCAGGCTACTCAACCCAGCGTAAACATACGTTGCCATTAAACAATTGTGGGCATTTTTACCTTGCCATGGCACACATGCTCTGCACGTTATAAACCATCATATACAATCATAATGCAACAAGCATATAATGTAATCAGAATACGCAACAACTTTTCCATACACAATGCATCCACACGTGTCCCGATTATAAGGTGAAACCGCTTTGGCCCGTCCTATACCGTGCCTCATAATTTCATCCCATAATCAAGGGCAATGCCACCGCAATATTTCACGCATTTTCGATTACTACAGCCACACCTAAGGCACGTCACAACCCGTGATATTCACATCAGGTTGGTAGTCTTCTGGTATAATAGGACATCGTCTAGCCCCATCGGGCACGGCATCGTCTCACCCGACCACAATGATGACATATCCCATAAATGGGTTCATTCCAAATCCGATTCGCAAATGACTATGCCTCCCTGCTACCAGTGACGGCTTCTAATTACTAAATTGAGGACACCCGTTAGGACCACGGTCAAATCCTAGGTTGGCGGTCATCTGGTAGAACCGGGCACAAAGGAACTTTTAGGTGATCCTGCACACATAGCAACACTCGGGTTCCATCATTATAATTTTCAATAGCCGATGCAAAAACAATCCGTGCTAATATGTTGAAATATCGCAACTTCCACACGTAAAAAATGCACTAAAATAATCACATGTGATTATGCACATATCAATAAATTCTCAAACTCGGCATACTTCTATATTCAAGTATCCACAACATATTTCTCACATAAAACTTAACAAATAAACCCAACAACTCAAGGTTTATTAATTAAATTCCCACAATTCTATATTTAATAATAATCAATCAATTCAATTCAACATACAAACCAATATATAAGGCAAAATCCAACTTAGACATCACAATTTAAGCCTAAAATAACCACAATTTAATTTCGGAATTTCCACAAAATATTAATAAAATATTAATATTTTAAATTCCGAAAATTAATAAAATATTAATATTTTAAATTCCGAAAATTCATTTAATTAATAATTAAAATAATCCGATAGCCTATCATAAAATTCTCGATAGATTATCGCAATATCGACGATAACTTATCACAAAAACTTCAATAGCTTATTGCATTTTCTCGATAAATTATTGAGTCCACTTATCACTTATCGCGACAGCTTATCAACTAATCATTAATTAATTAGTACTAAACATAATTGACTTAAACTAATCCACCCTCATTAAGTTTAACCTACTAAGCAAGGGAATAGGGCGATAACTGACCCGATTGAAATTCCGAAGACACCAACACGTCGGCAGCGACGAGAGGCTACACGTTGTACAGTTCGGAATTGACTTGGGACGATGACACAAAGCTGGAATGGGGCTGAACAGCAGCCCACAGAACCGGTGGTGCCGTTTTTGGCTTGGAGAGCAGCAAAATGGACGGCGACGGGAGGCCACGGCAGCTTGGGGGCGGTGACCAGCTGTCACGCCCCGAACCCCAACGAGCACGCGACGCCCCTTACCTGGTCGATGAGTGCGACGTCCCAGGAATGTCGCCGACCTCAAATAATCATAAGAGATTTACAACCACAGTGGATATTACAATTAATCCCGGACAATATAAAAACTGGGGAGGCATTAAGGGAGAATATACATATCCATATTTCATTTCCATTCACTCGATCAAACTTGTACCACCATATTTACAAAATACAAACCTTAGTTTACCACTGCACACATTACTAACCCTTCAAGAGTAAGAACAAAAACCGATGACCTGCCATCAAACCCGTAACAACCTTTAACACCTCTTGCTTGGCGTCTACTCAGAATCTAACTCCACATCATCCCGTCTCCCATTTGAAACTCAGCTGTCTCATACTTTGTATGCACTGGAACTCCAAAACGTTCTGGTGGCGGTGGCGGATTATTCATCGCTCAGGCGGGGGATCTGAAATGGTTTGGTTTATGCAACCATGAGACACTTCTCAATAAGTTGTAACATAAACCCTACCTAGGCTATCACGTTATTCCAGACATAGATAAACACACGACCAAACAAACCACCACAGAACACACGAATACACGTACCTGGACTCTCGACACACGCAGCTTGCACATTAGTCCACTTATAAAAATTTTATTTTGAAAACACATGACACACATACGAACTTTTCATAAATCACTCACCCAACGAACATACCACATTTCCAATCTGCTCAACATACACACATTCCACCTCCACTTCCTCATTCTTTCCATTCTCAATTCCTCTTTCCCACATCACTCGCCAGTGACCCGCGTAAACGTACACGCTTCAGGTACACTGCGATCAACACTCAGCCCGCACCAAATGCGACAGGCCTACATGATCGGAACCCGAGCTTATAATGCCTCGGTCCAATCCCGGTCTCACCCGAGCTGATCGTGCCTCGAACCGAACTCAATCATGCTCTTTCGAGCCTCAGCCTGTGCCAAATGCAACAGACCTACGTGATCGCTGCCCGAGTTTATGATACTCGGCCCGATCCCACCTCACTTTCTCATGCCATTGCCTCAAATTTTGTGCACACTTGCACCCCACACTTCACCACATCACCATTCTTTCTTTCTCAAGTACACGCTCAATACGCATTTACCACAATCCACTGGCCCATTACACGCGGCCCGCACACGCACCATTTAACACACAATTCATGCTCATTCAACATTGGACATGGCACTATCAATAATTAATTTTAATCTGACTCACATGTGCATCCAACAAGCATACACAATCACCCAATTGCACAACAACATGCTCAATTTGATCACCACAATTTATTTATAATTAAATATGCATCCAACACGTAAATTCTCATTTTTCTCCAACTAAATGGCGTCGAATTAATTCCGATCCTTCACGGAACTTTCTCGCCATAATTTCTAGGTTCCAAAAATTCAACTCGCGTCTCAATCGGACCCTCACAGCCCCGTGAACAGTAATCCACAGCTTGTGAACTGTGTTTCGGGGCATATGAAGAGTAAATTCGCTGCCCCTATTTTCTGAATTTCCAATAAATATTATCCGAATTAATTCCTAAGGCCCGCCATAAAATTTCTACTCCCTATTCATATAATTCCGCACCTAATTCCATACTGATTTTGTCCGAAAATTACCCATCAATACCCGAAGTCCTAAATTAGGTTTAGGCGCGACTTACCAGCGTTGGCTAACTCAGCATATCACATGGTCAATTGAACAATCATTTCAATTGAACCCAAACGTGCACGAATCAAACATATTTACACCAGCCCATTGCACAAATGCACACACAATTCTACCACCACAACTCAATTATAATTAAAACACACGTAAAACACATAAATTTCTATTTTCTCCCACCAAACGACGCCAAATTGATTCCGGTCCTTCACGAGATTTTCATAAAATTTCAAGACGGACCTAACGATACCAATCACGCATCAAACGACTCACCACAGCACAGTGAACAGTACTCCCATAGCTCGTGAACAGTAATTTCTGCCCTCAAACCACAAAATCACACTACCGACTCTTTACGACACTTACACAAAACTCCGAGCCGGACTCAACGGTACTATTCTCGTACCCAACAGCACACCACAGCCCACTAAACCCCAATTCACAGCATTGATCGGCCCTTAAATTTCCACCAAAATTCTCGGAATTCAAACCCAGGGCCCGCAATTCAACTTAGCCCGCAAAATCGCAACAACCCGCGTCTATCTAAACCCGAAACAACCCGATCTACTAGGCGAGGTTTAGATCACAACTTACCGAGTCCTAGACTTTCTCGGCTAGAACAAAAGCGGTGGTAAAACTCGAAATCCAAAGACGGCTTGCGGCAACGGCGACAATCGGCGACGATCGGCGAGCGGCGGCTTGCGGCGGGTGTCCACGGCGGCGAACAGCGGAGGGAGAGGTGGCCGGTGAGGGGTTCACGGTGGTGGGGTCTTCGGTGGGGAGGGGTTTCACGAAGGGGGGAGAAGAAATGAGTGAGAGAGAATAAATGGGTTTGGACCTAAATAGTGTCCAATTTTGACCATAGGCGGAAATGACCGAAACGCCCTTTTCTCACATTTTTAATCCGACGTTCCCGATTCGATCTCATCTTGATCCGACGGTCCAAATTCATTCTCATCCAAAATATCCAAGGGTAGTTTTGTAATTTATCAAAAAGTCCAAGGGCAAAATTGTCCAATCAAAATTTGAGGGCAAAATTACCAAAATGCCCTTTACCCTTAAAACATACCCTTTAATAATTCCTAGGGGTGTTTTGGTCACTTTCTCCGTTTCTTGTCCAAATCAAATTTTTCCGAACGATTTAAGCGCACCAAAAATTCACACGTGTCACGTGCAACGTCGTCCTAACGTTCCGGCGTGACTTCCCAATTTTCCGGTGTCCAATTTGGGCAAAATTTCAATAATTAAATTCTATTAAACGCAACTCGAGCGTTTCTCGAGCTAACGGGAGGCTTGCTGGGGAAATTCGCGAAATCGACTCATGACTGATACTGAATCGAGTCACGTGCAAGTCCGTTCGGTACGTGACGACCTCGATTGTCATTAAAATCGCGAAGATCAATCACTTGATCCGAGGGGTACGATCGTTCGGTATAATTTCGGAATCATTCGTCAAGTCGTTTCGTGGTCCAACGGAATCACCCGCGATCCACTACTAGGACAGTGGCGAACTAACCCCTAACTATCCTTGGATCGGCCAACAGTGGCTCAAAATATCACTTACGCGATTTAATGGTCGAAATCCATTCACGATCGAATTTCCTTTAGTCGCGCGAATTTAATTCCCCTATTAGCCTTTCCCTAATGGTTAGCATTCCCAGGAATGATCAGTTCCGGGAGAGAATCTACTGCGAGTACATCTCATAAAACTCAATTATTCAATAAATTCCAATTGGTAGAATTTCGGAATGTCACACCAGCGGCTTCAAGGCAGCAAAAACAGCAGCAACGCAGCAGCCAATGGCTGTTCTGCTGGTTCAGCTGAGAAAAAGAAAGAAAGAGGGAGAGATGGGGGAAAATAGAGAGAGAGAGAGAGAGAGAGAGAGAGAGAGAGAGAGAGAGAGAGAGAGAGAGAGAGAGAGAGAGAGAGAGAGAAGTGGCCGTATGAGGGGGGTGAGGAGAGACAAAAGAGATTTTTTTTTCTCATTAAAGCCAAGCCTCTAAAGTCTTCTTCATCATGCCAAAAGCCCCCAAAGTCTTCACCATTAAACTCCTTTGTCTCTTGGTCGTAAATGCAAAGAAGGGTATTTTAGTAATTTCACAAAGTATAAAAATACTTATGCACATATAAGAGCTAGAATTTTTTACGGACTCGTATAAATCGAGTTTGGGCTCAAACGGATAAAGGAATGGACTTGAAAATGCTAATGGGCTCAAACTTGGGCTTGAATTGCAATTGGGCTTAATGAGCTGAATTGGGTCCACTTGGGCTTGTCTTGGGCCCAAGTGGCCAAATCACATTGGGCTTGAGGCCCAATGTACCTTTGTCTGGCCCACTTCCTCGTGGGCTCAAATTCTCGGCCTGTTAATTCCTTTTCTAAGAATTTCGAGCAAATCGATAAATGAGTAAATCAATAAGGCGATATCCAATAATTTAGTCTTGAAATCCTCGAAGCTTCGACACCCAAATTTAGATTATAATTTGTGGTAAAAATTAATCAATTGCAACTTTAGTATATTTTAAACTAATGGGCGGCTTTTAAGAGTTACGCGTATTCGACCCGTGATTGATTTGATATCAAATAACATTTAAGTTTTCTCGAACCATGGATAATCTCGATTATCATGTAATTGCGAGAGGTCGATCGCTTGTTCCGAAGTACGTGATCATTAGGAATTAGTTTAGGGCCGTTCGCAATACATACAACGGTCATGCAGAATCACCTGCGATCCGATTGTATATTATTGGTGAAGCGTTTTATAACATTTCTTTGATCGGTCTATAATGGCTCAAAATTGTCCCTCGTCAATCCTTATGATCAAATTGTCAATTCATGGTAGAGTTCTCAAGTCGTGCGTACTTAATTCTTTAATAGCCTTTCTCTATCGGTTAGTCTCTCATGAATGATCGATTCAGAGTGAAAATTACTAACAGTGCGTCGATTAAAATTATCATTTCATTAGTCGAAATTAAGGATGTCACGTGTGGTCATTCAGATTAGAAGAAGCAATGCTGGTCCAAGCATGTCGGACACCAGTTGTTTCAGATGAGGAAAAGCCTTGTGTCCAGTAACAGTGACAACAGCTTAGCATGCAAGAAAGCTTTAACCCAAGCAAACCATTGTGCGTAGGATTGAGGCATACCTTACCTTTTTCATTTTCTTGGGTCGGAAAGGCATACATCTTGCTTTGATTCGCAGTAAGTGGGGAACCATGGGAAATGCCTGTATTGCGAAGCCACATGCATCGTGAGAAGAAAGCTTAGCATGTCAAGTTTTGGTGAAATGGTATCAAATACTGTACGGAAGTCGAGCAGACCAAGACTTTTCACGAGTTATTATCGGCTTCATTTCTCCTCTCCTTTTCGCACTGCCCGCGATCACTCGTCGATCCTCTTTTTAAATGCTCGTCTCAGACGGGATTGATTCACAAGTGTTAAAAGCTGCTCGTTTCTTCATATATTTGCTCTCTCAATCACTCGTTGCTTGAAATTCTCAGACGCATTCGTCCTCTTCAAAGGGAAAGTAAGAGGGAGTGGGACTGGCCATGGACTCTAGAAAAGGTGCGGACGGTGGTTCTGGCAGGAAGAATGACAAGCACAGTGACCTGATTGATATTATCTTCTCTTGGTCTCTTGAAGAAATCTTCAATATCAATCTCTACGGGGACAAGGTTCTCTTTTCTTTGTCTCTTTCCTTTCTTTTTTTCTCCATTTTTTTGGGCTATGTTTGTTGTTCCGATCATGCTTCCGTACTATCATCAGTATAAGTTTAATACAAGTTAGCTCGACAATGTTCTAAATGGTGTTAGTTCCTTGTTTGCAATGTTTCGTTTGTGAGCCTTGCTATGTGAAGTTGGACTGCTGTATAGTGGTGAAGGACCTTGCTCTCTGTCTCTATGAGGCGAAGTTATAAGGTGTTGGGGGGAATATTTGCTCCTTTAATATGCTATATGGTGTCCCATCCGTGATACAACAAGAGGACAGAGTCACTCGATAGATCGAGTGAAGTTGGTTGGTCATGTTTGATTTTTGATACACCCGTTTTGTAGGTGGAGACCATCCCGGAGTCATTTCAATCAGTTGAGCAATACCTTGCTTCTCATACCTTTCCTTTGCTTGAGGAAACACGAGCCAGTCTCTGTTCAAGTATGCAGGATGTATCTAAGCTGCCTTTCGCAAAAGTCACTGGGTTTGTTGAAGGCAAGAAGAATGCTTACTACGTGGAAGTGGACTACTGGAGAAACAGGTCCACTGACAATGGCAAGGAACCTTACAAAACTTTGCCTGGGGATGTTTTGATCTTAACTAATGCTATGCCGGATACCATTACCAGCTTAGAAAGGTTTGCAGGAAGATGGGCATTTGCATCGGTCACTAAAATTACAGAAGACGAGGACGGGGATGCTCAAACGTCAACAAGGTTCAGTGTCAGAGCATTTTTGGACAATGAAGTGAACGATAATAGTACCTGGGAGTCAATGTATGCAGTTTTTTTGATAAATGCAGTCACTAACAATAGGATATGGAATGTGCTACACAGATTTGGGAACTTGAAAGTTGTAAGGGAAGTTCTCTGTACGGATTCAGCGGTAAGGACTTTTATTTCATACTTATTATCTCCATACGGTATAGGTAAACATATTATTGCTGCAACAAAACTTCATTGATTATTAAAAAAAAAACATTTGCTTTTGAGTTAGCTTGTTCTTTGTCCAAACAGTCAAAAGAAGATTGCCCCGAGTCTCGCATTCACATAAATTTCAATGCCACAGTAGCATGACCAAGTTTTAGAGATAGACCTTGTTTATACATCACAAGATCCTTTGTGCTCAATATTAGTGCAGGTTGTGCAAGGATAGAACATAATCAACAAATTTTTCACAGTTTCTAAGTTTTACTTAGGCTATTTGGGAGTGAATTGTCAAAAGAGTATGTTTTCGTTTGCAGGCTGAGAAAGATTGCAATCTCTGTATTACCCAAAGTCATGATTCTGGGCATGAGCGTCTCGATAAGAACTTGTTTGGTAGTCTGAATGAATCCCAGACAAAAGCTGTTCTATCTTGTCTCAATACAATCAAGTGTAAACACAGGTCGGCCATCGAAATGATACAGGGTCCTCCAGGGACAGGGAAGACCAAAACTGTCGCGGCCCTGCTCTTTACTCTCTTGAAAAGGAAACACAGAACCCTTGTTTGTGCTCCAACAAATGTTGCCATCAAGGAATTGGCATCTCGTGTTTTGCAGCTGGTGAAACAATCGGTGTGCACAAACACTCATGGTGAACGCTTGCTCTATAACTTAGGAGACATACTATGTTTTGGGAACAAGGATCGGATGAAATTAGATTCAGATATGGAAGAAATATTCTTGGATCATCGCGTTGATTGTGTTGAGCGGTGCTTTTCTGTACGCGCAGGTTGGCAGCATTGTCTACCTTCCATGATTGACACTCTCAATGACTGTGTTCACAAATACCATATTTTTCTGGAGAATGAACGCATGATTATATCGAAGCCTGATGGTAATGAATCCAAACCTGAATTTAAATCATTTCTGGAATTTTTCAAGCACAGATTCAAGTCAAGTGCAGATTGTCTTCGAAGATGCCTCTCTATCTTATGCACCCAAGTATCCAAAAGTTACCTTTTGGATCAAAATTTCCAGGATATTAAGTCCCTTCTCATCTTACTTGATTCTTTTGAAGCTTCACTATGTACAGAGAAGTTGGATTCTAGAAAGTTGAAGGAAGCTTTTTCAATGGACCCATCTTCATTAAAAACTCTCACAGATCCACTATATACAGCATTATTGATGAAGAGACATGAATGCGCCTCTGTTTTGCGAACTCTTAACACATCTCTTAGAAGACTAAGCCTTGCAACATTTGCAAGTAAGAGCAAGATAGCTGAGTTCTGTTATCAAGCGGCTTCCTTGATTTTCTGCACTGCCTCCTGCTCATATAAGCTCTACACCATGGGAATGGAGGCTGTCAGTTTATTGGTGATTGATGAGGCTGCACAGTTGAAAGAATCCGAGTCAATGATTCCGCTAAAACTTCATGGTGTCAGCCATGCAATTTTAGTTGGAGATGAATGTCAGTTGCCTGCAATGGTTGAGAGCAAGGTATGTTGTCGCTGAATATTTGACTAGGAACGTGCACAAGCATACATAAACATAAATAGTTTTTATGCTTAATTTACCTTTAACACAAACATACATAGACATGAATTATTTTATGCTTAATTGACCTTTAAGTTTGTGTATATTTTTATTCTATAGCTTTCTAGCAAGGTTGGCTTTGGAAGGAGTCTATTCGAAAGGTTGAGTTCCCTGGGTCATCCAAGGCACCTTCTCAATATCCAGTACAGGATGCATCCTGAGATAAGTCGCTTTCCAAAATCCACCTTTTACAAAAATCAAATTCAAGATGGATCGAATGTTGCCAGCAAAAGTTACAGAAAATGTCATTTGCCGTGGCCAATGTTTGGCCCCTACTCCTTCATAGATATTTCTAATGGAAGCGAAGAAGGTGGGGATGATGGACATAGCCTTAGAAACAATGTTGAGGTAGGAATCGTCTCGATGATTTTGAGGAATCTATACCGAGGTAAGCCATGAAAGAATTTCACCATATAATTTCATTTTCTGCCAGACGGTATGAATTAATGCAAACAACTACTATGTCTTTGCACATGCTTGGTTATACATGTAGATGCACCTATTACTATACTGTTGTAGAGCATGGGCGGGCAGTTGACTGCGGAAGCTGCAAGAGAAGAATATTTCTGCTCGATCTTACAGTGAAGTCCATTTAGTTTCTTGGGATGTTGGGAGAGATTTGCATAGCTTTAAATGCTTTTGGACACTGGAGATGATGTGCGTTCTTGTCATTTAGGTTATTAACTCAGCCTTACAGGACACGTAAGACAGTAATCGGAGGTGTACAGAACACTTTCACGTTAGTGTAGTCGTAACTTCTCCCTCATCTAACTATATCGTCTTGGTTTTTCTGCAGCATGCAAATCTTCAGGCGAAGATCTAAGTGTTGGCGTGATATCTCCATATAGTGCTCAGGTTGCTGCAATACAAAAGAAAATTGGAAAAAGATATGGAAATATCAAAGGCTTCACAGTGAAAGTGAGGTCGGTGGATGGGTTCCAAGGGGGTGAAGAAGACATCATAATAGTATCCACCGTGAGATCAAACCCTCGTGGTTTTATTGGGTTCGTTTCTGATACTAAGAGAACCAATGCCACTCTCACCAGGGCAAGGTAGTCTCTTCTATTCCTTCTTAACTGGGGCAATTTGAATTTTGCCATAAGATGTCATATACCAACAATCCCTGCTTTTTGCTGCCTCTATTTAGATACTCTCTTTGGATTTTGGGAAACGAGAGAACGCTGTCGAGAAGTAAATCTGTATGGGAAGCATTGGTTCATGATGCTAAGAGCCGTGGATGTTTCTTCAGCATAGATGATGTTATAGCCGTTTTGGATGGGAAGAATAATGAGCTTGATGATCCGGTCGATGGAAGTAGTGTACTATCTAGAAATGCGCAGCGGAGGGCAAAGCGCTTTAGTGATGCTAAGAGCCGAGAATGTTCGTCCAGTACTGATGAAGTTAAAGCCATTTTGGATGGGAAGAATAATCAGCTTGATGATCCGGTCGATGGAAGTAGTCTACTATCTAGAAATGCGTGGGCAAGGGCCAAGTGCTTTAGTGATGCTAAGAGCCAACAATGTTCCTCCAGTACTGATGAAGTTAAAGCCATTTCGGATGGGAAGGAAGAGACTATTCAGCTCGATGATCCGCTTGGTGGAAATAGTGGCCTATTTAGAAATGCTCGGTGGAGGGTAAAGCACTTTGCAGATGGTTTCCTTTTCTTAGAAATGTGGACATTCGACTTTTGCAGAATCAATGACATTACGTTTTCTTGTTCACTATTTTGTCTATGCAGGTTTTCTTCGGGGACAACTTTGTGAAGTCTTTCAGAAAGCTGACGTCACTTAGGACCAAGATGTCAATCATGAACCTCATATCAAAACTTGCCAGTGGCTGGAGACCTAAGAAGAGCGATGTGGGTTTACTCCCTAAAAGCTCTTCTCCTATGGTGAAGCAATTCGAGGTAGAAGGTCTCTACGTGCTGTGTACTGTCGATATACTAAAGGAACTTAGATACATTCAAATCTTGAAGATTTGGGATGTATTGCCCTTAAGCGATGCGATGATAGTGGTTGAACATCTTGACAGCGAGTTCAAAGCATATGCAGACGATTTCATTAGTCGCTGCAACGAGAAATGTATTGATGGGTAAGTCTCATATTTTTTTACTAACTTCCGGTCAAAGGCTTATCAATAGTCTGTAAGATTCACTTCCCTGGATAAATGACCCCAGGAGCTGACTTGAATTGACGTTTTTCAAACTACTCTCTTTTATGAGCACATATCTTCTGTTGTGTAGGGATCAGGAAGTTCCAAAGACATGGGATTGTCCTCATGGCATTGCTTGTTTCCGTAGTCCGGATCATATTCAAGATGGAAGCAGTTTCGGCGCCAATACTTCAAATCTGGGAGGGAGAGAGAGCCTGATTTCAATGAGATTCCACCCCTCATCATCAGGTGTAGTCAGTAACTTGTTATCGGAGGACCATGATAACGAATTGAATCTCCCATCTGAAGTAACCGAGATAGATCAAGAGAAGAATTCCCTGCGCTTGTTATCAGAGGACCACAATAGCAAATTGAATCTTGCATCTGAAGTAACCGAGCTAGATCAAGAGAAGAATTCCGTGAAATCTCTCTTCAGTAGGCTTCTGAGTTCCCTCTTCAGAGGGTTTCGTATTTGAGTCACCCATGCTGTTCCTTCTTCACAGGGAGCTTTTGACAGAATCAGAGGGGAAGGAGCTGATTGATGCTTCTGTCAGGTAGGAAAATGCCATTTCTTTGCAAGGAACTTTTGGTTCGGCCGGAATTTCTGTGCCCATGCCGGGTATCTTCGAATGGGCATGGAACTTGTCAACCATGTATCTTCTGCTGGTTGTGTTTGTGTATAGTTGGTTGATTAATTCGCACAGAAGTTTAGATCAGGTGCCACAGCAACGAAGCGAAAATTCATCTCCAGACATGACTGAGATTGCCTTTATACTTGGGATGTCGCTTACTGTCTTCGCATGCTATACTTTGTGCAGGGTCGCGCACAAGAATGTATATAACTTTCTTTTATAATTTTTGCGTTATAATGACATAAAACGAATGATTTTTGCTATGGGGACGAGGTGAGAGGTGACGTGGCGGATGTGAGCCTTGATCCTCACCATTACAAGTTCGAGTTCAGCATTAATTAAAACGAATGGTAGATGTGAGAATTTCTTGTGATTCTCTTTTCAGCTCGTCTTCTATTCTCGGCTTCGTAGGGAGTTTAAGGGCGCAAATGAGAACATTTCCCTTCTCCGGCCCTATTTTTGGCTAAAAATTGAAAAATCTATTTCTCTTTTAGGACGAGTTTCTAAGTAAAAAATAGTGTCTGATAACGACACAAATTTTTTTTTCTCGGAATAGAAATTTATTTGATAACAATACAAAATTCCTATTCCCGCTAGCTAGTGAGCGGCTGCGGTGGTAGGCGGCTGGCGAGTGGCGACAGCAACAGGAGATGGTGAGGGGCGACGGGTGGCAACAACGGCCGGCCGGCAAGCTATTGCAGCGGTGGCAAGTGGCCGGCCGGCAGGCGATGGCAGCAGTGAACGGCCTACCGGCAAGCAGCGACAGATGGCTGGCTGCCAGCGGCAAGTGTGAGGTGGTGGGCGGCAATGGTAAGCAATAAAAGAGAATTGTTATTTCTGTTTCTATTTCAGGAATAGGAAAGTAAAAAAAATCAACTTCTCATTTCTGTTTCAAATATATTTCTAAGTCAAAATTTATCTCAGAAATAAAAAAAATGAAATTATTTTATTAAACGGATTTCTGTTCCAAATCTATTTCTGAGAAAAAAATAGAAAAATAGGAAAACAAAATAGTTATCATTTGTGTCCTAAAAAAACGGATTCTTACATTTTTCTCGATTTTGATTTCAATCCCTTTGCACTGCTTTTTCTTTCTTGTTTCTTCTTGTCTCTAGCGTGTGAATTCAAATATAAGATTACACATCTATCTTTGAAGTCTGTCATTTTGTTTGGCAACATTTATCCCAACCTTTAGCTTAAATAAACCCCACAGAGTTTACCTACAGGATGGCAACCACGGCTTCTAATATTCATTTAAAGATTAATACCACAAAAAACTCCAAACTGATATATTTGTGATAAATTTACTCCAAATAACCCTAAAATGGTACATCTGTGACAAATTTACCTTATGTTAGTTTCCGTTAAATTTTACTAACAAATCGCTTAGTTGAATGACACATGGTAATGCATACCAATTTGGAGTTTTACCTCTTTATTTGTCACAAGTTTATCAATTTATGATTTTTTATGGTATTAATCCAATATAATGAAGGGTAAATTTATCACAAGTGTACTAGTTTAAAGTTTTTGGTGATAAAAAAATTAGCTGAAGGTAAATTTATCACAAGTGTACGGGTTTGGGATTTGGTATTAACCCTTCCTTTAAATTGATCAATTTACTATTTATGGAACATATTCCAAATACGATTGCTCAACCAACCATTTTATTTACAACATTAAAGTCCAATTCCAAATTAGTTTTCCACTATGAGGAGGGGCGAGGAGTCGATGCCTAAAATGTTCTTTTTTTTTTCAATTTTAGAGTTGGTGTGAATTTTTAGAGTCGCTCCATCGTACGTAGACGACTAATATAAGGCCATCCGTGGCTCCATCCATCTTCCATGATGGAGGAACCCTCTTCATTGGAGAGAGAGTGAAGGGGGAATAGAAAAAATGTATGGTACGGATACCAAATTGTCAATTCAATTAAACTTTTCAATTTTTAGCAATTGAGTTTTAAATCTTTTAACATTAGCGATTTTGAAAAAATTATCCGAAAAATCCTAAACCTATTTAATTTGCCCACGTGTTTTCCATTTCAGTAGTCTGGTCTTCCAAATAATGATGGAAATATATTTACCCGATTACATCTGTTGTCAATTCAGTCCTAAACCTTTCAAGTTTACCAATTAAATTATAAACATTTTCACTTCTTGCCAATTGAGTCAATCCGGTCAATTTTGGTCAGAAATCGCTAACGTGAACGTTGGGTGGTCACGTGACACTCAAGTGGACATTTTTTAATAATATTTTACTAATTTTTTGAAATTTTTATGGTTTTTTCTTTTTTGTTTTCCTTTTCTGTGTTTTTTTTGGTTTTAGAGTTAGGGCTAGCGAGGGTGGCCGGCCGACCCTCGTCGACCACAGGCAAGGGCAGCAACGCCCTCACCAGATCTGGCTAAACGAGGGCTTGGCAGCCACCAAGCGCACATCATCGTCACGTGTCTCAAGAAAGTAATAAAATAAGACATGTCATCATTTCCATTAGCCTAGATAGACAAAGTTAACCTTTAGGACTCAATTAAATTAATTTGGAAAGTTTTAGGACTTGATTACACTTTTTATAAGTTTCAGAATTCAATTATATTTTCATGATAAGTTTTAAGACTTCTAATGCACATATCCATTTTCTTTTATAGTTTTATTCGAAGTGTAAGGACACCACTTTATGCAGAAAATATATTAAGCATAAAGGTATGGACGACGTTTTTTCTTAAATTTAAGGGTTAATATATCGAAAAACCCTAAACTGATAAACTTATGACAAATTTACCTCAAACTATTTTTTTGACCACAAAAAACCTCAAACTGGTACACTTGTAATAATTTTACCCCGAACTATTTTTTTGACCATCAAAAGCCTCAAACTAGTATACTTGCGATAATTTTACCATGACCTAATTTTTTAATATTATTTTTTATTTTTTCGAATTCTTTATTTTTTTTATTTTATCTTCTTTTTTCCTTTCCTTTTCTTTTTCCTTCATCTTCTTTATCTTCAACCTCTGGCCGGCAAGGTCGGCCCCGCTAGCCTATGGCGTGGCCAACCTCGCCGTTGCTGAGTGAGGCCGACCTCGCCGGCAACTGGCGAGGTTGGCCTTGCCCACCCTTGGCGAGGGGTCATCCTTGCCGTCGCTGGTGAGGCTTGGCCCCGCCAGCAACGGCGAAATCCCAACTATTTCGTCCGACGATCGCGAAGCAGCATCGCTCTGAGCGCAAAGCATTTCTCTCTCGATTTTCCCTTCCCCGATCGAAGGACCGGAGCCATGGCCGGCGTCTCTCTCAAGTGCGGCAATTGCGGCGCCCTCTTGAAGTCTGTGGAGGAAGCTCAAGGTCACACCGAGCTCACCTCTCACTCCAACTTCTCTGAGTCCATCGAGGCCATCCTCAATCTCGTTTGCAGCTCCTGCGAGAAGCCTTGCCGATCCAAGACGGTACACCAAATCCCCGCCTTTTGTGGCGTTTTGATCTGTTGCGCTGGCCATTGATTTGGTTTCTGAGTGACGGCGAGGTCGGCCTCACCAGCAGCCTACAAGGCCAAGCCTCGCCAGCGATGGTGAGGATGACCCCTTGCCAGGGGTGGACAAGGCCAACCTCGCCATTTGCCGACGAGGTCAACCTCGCCCAACAACAGAGAGGTCGGCCTCGCCAGCGGCCGGCAGGGTCGACCTTGTCGGCCCCCATCTCTGGCCTGTTGCTGGTCCAGTGACTGGCTATAGGTTGAAGATAAAGAAGATGAAGGGAAAAAAAAAAGGAAAAGGAAAGGAAAAAGAAAAGAAAAGAAAAAATATAAAAATTCAAAAATAAAAATAAAAAATAATATTAAAAAATTATGTCTGGGTAAAATTGTCGCAGGTGTACCAATTTGAAGTTTTTGGTTGTCAAAAAAATAGCTCGGAGTAAAATTGTCACAGGTATACTAGTTTGGGGTTTTTTGCAGTCAAAAAAATAATTTGAAATAATTTGTCATAAATGTACTAATTTAAGGTTTTTCATGGTATTAATCATAAATTTAATTGAAGCAATAAAATACTGTGTGTTGGGGAATCAAGCTTTTGTTTGAAGACAGACACTCAAAACTCACTAGCTTGAGGTGATCTTATACACTAATTATAGGCTATCAGTCTGTGCCTGGAATTCCATGTGACCAGCAACTAATTTTTGTTTCTTGTTTTCTTTAAGATTTGGCCGATGAGCTGGGACTCTCTCGTTCTCGCCCTCGTCCTCTACCCTATCGCCTGTGTGTTCTTGCGCAGTTCCAATCACAGCGGCAACGGCGGGTCGTCGGGTTCGTACCCGAGGTCGGACAGCCAGGAGCCATCCTTGTCCAACCCAACAACACTATCCGAGTGCTGTGACAGCTGCGACCTTTGGATGGAATATGTAGTCGAGGAAATGGAAGTTCCAGTCACCCCTCCGCCGGGGGAGTGGGCAGCTCAAAGAAAACGGGAGGCGAAGAGGACGTATCAGTTGCACACAAACCCAAGGATGCGGTTGACAAACCGCCAGTGGCACCGTGGGTGCCTCTGCCACCTCTGCCGCCGCCACCTCGTCGCCTCCGTGATTGGCGGCGGCCAAGGAGTTCTCGAGCTTGCTAAAGATGAAGAAGAAGAAGAAGAAAGAAAGACAAGAAAGCAGGGAGAACTTCGGGTCACTCCTCGGCTTCCAGCCACTGCCATCCTCTTCCCACCAGCTGCCCCCTGTCGTCTTCGTCCGTGTTCCACACCCTGTTCGCATCCAAAAAGGGCAAGACTAGGGAAGCTCTTTCCGCTCCACCGCCGCCAGTTCCAGCTCGGCATACAACCAAGGCAAAAACCAGATGCAGTTCCTCACTCACTGCAAATTTTAATCACCATCAAGAAATCTCATACTTCGGTGACAATGACACCAAACTGCGACAAGTATTCGGATGACAGCGTCAACAGTGGCGGCTTGTCACCGTTGATCTCTATGCCTCCATCGCGACCACCTTTCAAGGTACCGTCATGGACGTTCGCCAGGCGAGGCCACTGCGTGTGGATCAAGAGCCCGAACGTCTGGTTGCCAGAAATCACCAGATACTGAAGATGATGAGGAAAGCGTCGTCTCGGAGACGATCGAGAGCGCTTCAAATGTAATAGCCTGAATTTCGATGTGATTCCGGGATCAATAAAATTGACAATATTTCGCATTTCATTTTAGTAAGTCGCGCCCAGAGTTGATCACTCTCGGGATAATAACCAATGGAGTATGGCTAACTGAGAAAATTGTACGTGGATCAAGGACCCAATTTTAAATCGGACACCGATCACGAGAAACGATGAGGGAATATTTTGGGCCAACGTGGGCCGATCTTAGGAAAGGTAATGGATTTGGATTGGGCAAGGCCAATGATGTATAATCGGATCGCAGGTGATTCTGCTCGTCCGAAAGTGCACATGGCCAACTAGTCTTGAACCTAAACCGAACGACGCGACCTCTAGGACTAGTGATAATTTCTCATTCTATCAATGATTGGGACCGTCATGACTTGGATAATCCTAGGTCGATACGCGTAACCTCTAAACAGCCGCTCGTTAGTGAGAGATCCTGAAGTTGGAAGTTTAGCGAGTTTTGATCACGAAATTGGACCCGGACTTTGATGTCGATTTTCGAGGGCTTGTGCTACTATATTTCATGATTCTGTCATCATATTATACTGGCCATACACGTTTGGAGCTTGTCCGGTTGAAAAATGGAATTTCAACCCGGAAGTCAAAAATTACGATTTTGCCCCTCGGAACACTGACGTTGATTTTGAGCCCATATGAGATTAATTTTCAAGGCCGATGCCACTTTGGGGTGTCCACGCGCATTTAGAGTTGTTAGGGTCAAAAATTGGAATTTTGGCTCGGAAGTGAAAAATAATATTATTTTATTCCCCAGGACTTTGCAGTCGATTTTCGAGGGCTTAAGAGGCTATTTTCGCGATTCCGACGCCATATTATGTTGGCCACATCCATTTGGAGTTGATATAGCTAAAAATTGGAATTTCGCCCCAGGACCGGAAAAATGACCGTTTTGCCCCTGGGCCATTTTCAGTTCCGAATTTTGGAAAAATATTTGGGATAATTAAGAGTACTTATCAGCTGAATTATTGGGGCTAATGACCTTTTTGCCCATCCATTATTGGATTATGATGAATTAGGGCCGTAGGATTATGGGTATTTTGGTCAAAATCGTCGGATCGGCGACACGTGGCGCCCTCTAGCCCCTATATTTGACCGGTCTGACCAGCCTCTCTCTCTCCTCCCCCTCATTCAGCCAGCCCACAGAACAGCCCCTCCTCCTCCACGTTTTCTCCTCCTCCGCCGGTTTTCCTCACCGGCCACCGGAGCTCGTCGCCGCCGCAAGCACCTCTGCCCGTCCAGCCGCACCGCCGTGCCGTCGCCTCAGTCTCACCCTCATCCAGACCATCTTCTCTCTCTCTTTCTCCCTCTCCGGCGTCCGTACACGTCCGTACGGCCCGTCGCGCCAGCCACCACCGCCTCGCCAGCCACATGTCCCCCGTCGTCCCCCGTACAGTCCGTATGACGTCCATACAGTGTCCGTACGGTGACCGTACACCATCTGCTGGGAACGCCGCCGCCGATTCCACTGTTCATCAATGATCGACCATCGTTCCTCGTCGTCGTGGTCTAAAAATTAAGTGAGTATACCTCCTAAACCCGGATTAGGACTGATAGTACGTTTTTCTGGACCGGCTTAGGTATTATCTGTGTATTTTGGACTGGCTTAGGTAGTATCGGTGTATAATTCGGACCGGATTGAGGATGGTTTGGTGGAAATAAAATTTGAGAAAATTAGTGGGATTATTATGGATAATTATTGGATCCGGATTGAGGAATAGTGGCTGTCCGCATTTTTGAGGAAAGTACCGGATTATGTCGGGCAGTAAGAATTGTTAGCGGAATGATCGGGATTACCCAAGGTGATTGGTTGTTGACTGATTGATGCTTAATTGTGAAATGCTATGTTGTGTGCTCATGTGGCTGAATCGTGCGGAATGTGATTGGCCAATTGATGATTTGAATTGTGTATTTGAAATTGGGCCGCACGGTATTAACTGGCCAAGTGAGCACGCCATTTATGAATTGGGCACTGGGTGGTTATTTTGATTTGACTGAGTGCCTGTGGTTTATTGATGCTCATGCTGCATTATGTTGTATTTCATGGACACATATTGGGTGTGCCGAGAATGAGGCGTGTGACGAAATTGTGCGAGAATGCGTGTCTGACATGAGCATGTGATGACCTAATTATGCCTTAATGCGTTTTACGCGAAGCCCAGATAAAATTGGCAAGGTGCCGTGTGATCACTAAAGGGCCTTCAGGTCGATGCCGTCCTCATGCACTCTGTAGCAGGACGATGCCCGGTACGTTCGGATAACGACCAGCCTCATGCGCTTTGTAGCACGCTCGGGTTCGTAAGGAGATCAGTATTGCGCCTCATGCACTTTGTAGCAGGTTAGAGACACTGGCCAGATCGGTGTTGTGCCTCATGCACTTTGTAGCAGGCTAGACGCACCGGGCCAAGAATTGTGTAGACTCTAGTCGTAATAAATATTAATAATTGAGACAGTGTGCAGAGTGAACCCAAATGGGAGCATGGCATGACATTGACATCGCATGCATAGAATTGCATGACCTGGCATGCGAGATGAACATTATGAGCATAAGCATGTGGGTGGCGCATGTGTGACCAACGTAATTGCGTTCGTGCCTTGAGAATCTTGATGAATTGCCTAACCTGCAGGGTACTTATCATGTTTTATTTGAGCTGAGGGTCCAGGTTATTCTTTGCGCATTGTATTATCTTGCCTGTCAGGAGAATGCATGTTAGCCTAGCCTAGGTTTAGGGGTTATACTCGCTGAGATTCGTCTCACGGTTGTAATAACTCAACTTTTCAGACCCCCAACCGTAAAGATGCCGAATCCGTCACTTTTTGGAATACCTGTATAGATACACCAGTATACCAGTACATACCCCGCAGGAAATAGGGAATCTTATGTGAGATACCGATCCGTGATATTCGTAAACGTGGGAGAGTATTTTCATCAAACTCAGGAGTACGTGGCTTGGTGCTTGCGAGATGCCGATGGAAACCTCGGGCAACCCCTTAGGACTTTTAATGTGCCGGTTGACCAAGATGGATTGATGATTCCACGGATGGCTGATGGTGAGATAGTCAATCCTTAGGATGTGTATGACGTAGATGACGTTGATGAGCTCATGAATGGGGAGCCTCAAGTAATCGTCGAGGATCTTGAACAGCTCGAAGACGAGGAAGAGGAATTCGAAGACATGGATATAGATGACGAGGAAGAAATTGGGGAGATCGCTAAGGTAGGGTCTGATGTGGAGATAAGAGCTGAGGAAGATGACGAGTTAGGGCTTTATCTGGATCCAAAGCTAGAGTTAGATTCAGAGAACGAGAGGATCGTAGTCGAGGATATGGAGTCAGAGGAGTCGGAGCCCTCAGAGGAGTCTTCAGAGGAACCGTCGGGCGATTCATCGGAGTTCTCAGACCCTGACTGGGAGCCCTAGAGCAGGCCGGTACCCTGGGAAGCAAAGACCGTCTCTTTTTGAATGGCGATCCTACCCTAGCTAGCCTAACTACCAGTGCCACTTACCCTTTTTGTTATGGTAGCAGTTGACTGCTGATGTTGTGGTTTTTTTGGGATTGTACAAATGGATAGTGTAAAAGGTTTTTACTATATTAGTACAAGTGTATTCTTGTTTGATAGCTGTTCTACCTTGATCTCACGCGTGTTGTTTTGTACGGGTGTATATATATATATATATATATATATTTTTATATATGTCGTTTTCGCATGTGCCTTATCTCTGATTGGGTGTTGGGTCGCGACGCATCCTGAGAGCGTTGCATCAGAATGGACCGGAGGTGGGATGCTCGCGCTTCGTAGGGTTCGAGGCGTGACATCAAAGGCATCATCGGAAGCGACGTCACTAGCGTTCTGTCCGAACCCGGAATATGTCGACGCTCCATACATTATAATTAGACATAACACGAGGAAAATATAACATTGGAAATTATAAACAAGCTGTATAATGTGAATCTTAGCATTCAAGAATCATATAGGAAATTTTGGTGTGATTCAGATATTTTAAATTTATTTTTCGGATAAATACGGGGAAGAGAAGTTAAACCGCCAAATCCGTTAGGGTTCCTGGCCACGAACATATAAAATCAGATCGCGCCATATCCATCGCAGTTCGCCGATGCTAATCCATGCAGGAATTGCAGACGCTGTTTCAGCTATGTTTGAATTCGATGATGCGATGGAAGTGGATGGCGGTGTTGGTGTTGAGGAGAACGAGGAGAGTTGCAAGAGGAAGTTGGCGGCGAGCGTGGAAGCCAATGGTTGCGGCGCCGGCTTAGCGGGTGACGGCAGGCTGCTTAAGAGGATCATGCTTTCCCTGACGAAGCCGTCATACGTCCTCGGGCTCGGCAGGGGGAGCTTGCAGTTGGAGAACCGCCAGAGGTTGTATCGACTCCTGCGCAAGCTCGTGAGGCGGCACGATTGGGCCGAGGCAAGCGGGGTTCTGAGCGTGCTTTTGAAGGGGACGCGCAAGGATAGGTGTCCTGAGCATAATCGGCTCAAGTATACGGTGAGACAAGAATTTTATTCTCTAGACTGTTTGCGTTGTTGGATTTGTATTATCTTTTGCGGCGATTGTTAGGGCTACGATTTAGTCACTGTTAGTCATATGGCGAGAAGAGAAAACAGTTATTGTGCAAACGGTAGAATCACTGCTTCTTGATTGCTATCAGTTCGGGAATCGTGTAGAAGGTGTCACTCTTTGGCTGCATGGTAATTTGTGGAGCTGGAATTTCTGAGCAATCAGCTTCTCAAAGTACAAAAAATGGGTTAATGTTTAGGCTAAACTTAGCGGTAGCTCCAGTTTTTTATAGCAGTTAACCTAGGTTTTTTGGAATGGCTTATCTTTCAAAATATTGTGTACAGGCGCAATGTGAGGCCGTGTTTTTCTGGTGCTATTGGAGGTCCTTGAGCCTATAGAAGCCGGTCGTATCACGCTCACTAGGATCCAGAACCTTTACCGAACTTGGATGAAGAGGCTAGGATCAAAAGGGGATTGCCCATCAGAGGTATCTATTGAAATTCTTGTCCTGTCACAAGTTTATGTTTTGGATACAAGCAAACAAAGTTGGAAGTAACATACACAAGTTTACTGAATTCGTAGGACCCAATGTTCTTGTTTGGACTTGTACCTTAGCGTTTTCTTGCTCAGTATCATCATTTCCTTGTCAATGTCTGCCTTTTTCTGTGGAAACTAACATTTGAATTTGATTAGAGTGCGAGCTGCTCTGTTGGAACATTTTACTCGTGGAAATGTTGTCTAGCTCTCATCATGTTATGAAGACATCTTAAAGAGGGATCCAACGTGTTGTCATTCAGTGGCAAGGCTTGTCACTATGTATCAAAGTGGTATGTCAATGAAGCCTCGCTGTTAATTCCCATCCCCCCAATTTTTCAACAAATTTAACCAAATGTAGGTAAAGAAAGCGGAAAAATTTCACCATACTGCACATCTCTCATAAGGTGGGCAACGTGTCAGTGCACTGAAGGTCGGCAAAAGGGCTAAGATCTTCTTTGCAAACAAATTGGGGTTTGGACGGTTATTAGTTTCCGACAATGAGAACTTAAATTTTATCTAAGAATTTTGTCTTGGGACTCTTGACATTTCTCATTGATATGCAGAAAATTGTGTATTGTGAGATTATTTCCAGACAGATGTATTGTCCAGCCGCTTTTGTTTTTCTTCTTTCAGAATCTATTATTGGCATGGTTAGGGGTGGATTATTCCATTCATAGGAAGTTGCTGTGGTGGCATCCGTCCAAAGCGGATGGCACTTCTCCTCAACAAGCTTTATAACTTTCATTATGTTAATGTCCCATCATAACATGCAGGAGATTATCATCCTGGAGCCATGCTGGAAATGATCTCTCTGCATCTGGATGCGCATGCTGAACACCAGATATGGAGGGAATTTGCAATGTGTTTCCTCAAGCTTGCTAGGCATGAAGAGGATTGCATGTCAGTGCATCTGGATGGTAAAGGAGGAGGATTTAGGCAAAACTATTCTGTTCGTTTTAATAGAATCCCTGACCATTTCCTGAGGGGTGACCTGCGCAAGAATTGGAGGTTCCGGTGCAGGTGGTGGTTGACGCGTCATTTCAGCAATAGCATCCTTGAAACAGAGATTTCAGCTGGTAATTTATCTGATTTTTCCCTGAGATGTCTGCATGGATTTTGTCATGTCATGTCATGTACAATACCTTAAGTTGGCTTTGTCGACTGTGCAAATCAATGTCGAATGTGCCATTTAAGTGTGTCTATTCTCAACTACTTACCAAAAGGAGATTCAAAACCAGGTTTTGTAGGCATCATGAACTTTTTACTCACTCCTGTCTTAAAAAATTAAAGTTAGCGTAGCACATGATTAGCCGTTTATCGATGCGGATAGTATTCTGAAGATGGGATGTTCACACGATAGACTGGCCAAGATGATGAATTGCGCGACTCCTTGAGATAGAGTGACAACTAATTAAAAATCAAGAAGTGTAATATTTGACTTCATTTGAGTTTAAATATTTAGCCAGTGGTTGTTTTCGCTGCTCTTCAATTGATTTGAATCTGAGTCAGATTTTATCAGTTTTCCGTGATGCATTTCATTTTGACATTTGCCTTTTCCCTGCAGGTAATATTCAGCTCCTAACTTACAAGGCAGCATGTGCTGCCCATATCTATGGGCAAGAGTTTGGATACGTTGTAAAGGTTTACAACACTTTAGAAGAGGGAACTGATGAGGACTTGATTTTGTTCTTGCGAATGCACTTGCGAAATTCTGTCAGGCTCCAGTCAAGCTTTCAGCCGAGACCGGCATGACTTCCACCGCGTCGTGTTTCTAGCTGTGATGAGTTTCCATCAGCATCTTATGTGCCCGTGGCCGAGAAAGGTGAGGATACACGGTCAGCAAACCCGATTGCTCAAACGAAAGGGTTCATGTTCACATTCCTCCTGTGCTATATAACATTCTCCTTGCATGATTCTAGTCGCGTCAGTTGTTGTTTCATTCTTAGGGAGCTTCCTTGGATATTTTTCATGCCTTTTTCGCCACGACCAGCAGTTGCAACTCTTGCGGAAAAATTCTAAAAAAAACACGGTCCAACGCCACTACCGAGTACCTTGCCACGAGCAAATAAAGATCGAGTTCGCAAACGAGAGGAGTGCTTGGCCTTTTTAATTTCACTCTAAAAGATATTAAGTTTGCTTCTGAGTGATAATTAATCCGATAAACCATACAAGCTATTACAAAAAATCCCAAACTGGTAAATCTGTAATAAATTTACTCTAAATTAATTTTTTGACAATCAAAAACCCTAAATTGGTACATCTATAATAAATTTATCCCAAAATTAATTTTTTGTTCATCAAAAAATCTAAACTAGTATATTTGTAACAAATTTATCCTTTGTTAAATTGGATTAATATTATGAAAAACAACAAATTGACAAAATTGTGGATACAATCCTAAATTAGTACACCAATTAATAGGTACATGTCATCTAATTCAAAAATTTGACGATAAAATTTAACGAAAATTAACGGAGGGTAAATTTATCACAAATGTACTAGTTTAAGGTTTTTTATTATAAGAGAGATTGGAGAAATGGTCCAAAGAGAAAGATGTTTAAGTTAGACCAATTATTCCTAATCTCTTAATACCCCAAAATTATTTCTTTCCGTCTCTTCCCTTCATCCAAAAACGATTGTTTTTAGAGCTTTTTCTCTTCCCCTTCTAATTCCTTTTGGCAAATATAGTGTAAATATGAAACAATATGTGGAGAGATTGGGTATCAAGAAGCGAGCACCCTATCAAGAATTTCTACACCTAAATGCTGTGCAATGGTAAAGCTAGCCACAGTTCCAGCTTCTCTCGGGAAGGAAGGTACGTATTTTCAATGAAAAACGAGAACATCTGCGCATAAACTATATCTTAGTGTGATCGTAAGTTATAATACTCTTTGTCAGATCATCAAACATACCGCATAAATCTCCAATCGCCGATCGATATTACATTGGGTGAACCAAGCAATCGCCCAACCCACAGGGACACGCCTTCTAAGGCTCGCTCGGTTGCGTCCCTCCTCCAATAGGAGCACCCTCACAATCCCGCGCCCATCGTCCCAACTTACCGCACTTGAAGCACGCATTTTATCCCCGCTGTTGCCGCCGCCGGCGCCAAGCCCTAACCGATCGCTGGCAATGTTAGCGCCATTGCCCGCAACAAACTTGAGCCGACAAACTTGCTCTGCTGCTCGGGCCACAGGCCAGGGGTGCCGTTCCCTCTCGGATCACATTGTCATGGTGATTTTTGCGATGGGGCTGAGGTGAGGTGGTCGATGTGAGTTTGTGAATTCAAAGACACCATTGCATACTAAGTCTCGTTCCTCGCCATTCAAATTTCAGTTCCGCATTAATTAATTAAAATAAAGGATTAATATCACGAAAAATCCCAAACCGGTACACCTATAACAAATTTACCCAAAATTATTTTTTTGACCACAAAAAACCTCAAACCGGTACACCTGCGACAATTTTATCCCGAACTATTTTTTTTACCATCAAAAACCCCAAACTGTTACACCTACAACAATTTTACCACGAATTAATTTTTTAATATTATTTTTAGTTTTCTGAATTTTTTATTTTTTCTTTTCTTTTCTTTTCTTTTTCCTTTCCTTTTCTTTTTTTTTCTTCATCTTCAATCCCAAGCCCGTCACTGGTCCAATGACCAGCCAGAGGTGGGGGCCGGTGAGGTCGGCCCCGCCTGGCCACTAGCGAGGTCGGCCCGCCCTTGGCGAGGTTCGACCTCTCCAGTTGTCGATGAGTAGTCATCCTCGCCGTCACTAGCAAGGCTCCGCCCCATCAGCAACTAGCGAGGTCAGCCAAAGCAAGTCGTCATCGCTCTGGCGAGGGCTTGAACTCACCAGCGCTGGCGAGGTCGACCTCGCCTAGAAGTAGTGAGGTTAAGCCTCGATCGACCTCGCCAGTTGCCAACGGGGCCAAGCCTCACCAACAACGGCAAGGACGACCCCTCTCCAGTTGCCGGCGACGTTGGCCTTGCCAACGGTCGGCGGGGCCGACCTCACCGGACCAGCGACTAGCCAGAGGTTGAAGATGAAGGATAAAAAAAGAAAAGAAAAGAAAAAAGAAAAAATAAATTTTGGAAAAATAAAAATAATATTAAAATATTAGTTCGGGGTAAAATTATCACAGGTGTACCAGTTGGGGGTTTTTTGTGGTAAAAAAATAGTTTTGAGTAAATTTATCACAGATATACCAGGTTAGGGTTTTTCATGGTATTAACCCTAAAATAAATTACGGATGTTTTCGGTTTTCACGATTTTTTTCTTTTTGAACTCTTTTCCCGTTTGACTTCATCGGCACTTTTCGAGATCATCCTTGCATTTTTCTCAATTTTAAGTTCTATTCTTTGCACTTTTTTTCTGTTTCTTTTTCGATGCAAATATAAGGTTACGTACCTACTTCCGAAATCTACCTTTTCGTTTATAGCATTTATGCCAATCTTAAGCTCAAATAAACCCTACAAATATATAGATATCGTAATATTGTAATGTCCACGAATTAGGATTCGGCTCTACCATTGCAGTCACTGCTTTCGAAATTCCTTTAGGCTGCGTTTGGTCGACCGGATAAAAGCCAGGATATGATATATTTTATCCTATCCTGTGTTTGGTGGTGGGCCATGATAGGATAAGATCGGATATAGATCGGATAAAAAAATCCAGGGAGGTGAGATAGATCCGGATAGAATTTCTAATGCTTATTTTTCCAGAAACCCTATGCTCCACTCACCGTCATCTTCATCCCGACACCTTGTGCGCTTTCACCAAAAAAATTTCTCGGCTTTTTTTCCTTCACTGACTCCTCCAGACCCGTGAATAGAAAAAAAAAATTAAAAATTATCGTATCCGACTTTAAATCCGTAGTCTACTAAACATTGGACAGGATATGAAGAAATCCTAGGATTTCTTATCCTATCATATCCAATCCTATTCTATTTAGAAATCCGGACGACCAAACGCAGATTGTCTTATCTTATCTAGGATGATATGATCGACGAACACAACATAAATAAGAAAACGTGTCCCTTGGAGTACAAGATAGTAACTTTTCGCGAGCTATATATATTGCTTTGGAAATGAAACGATGACTTACCGATTAAAGAAATACAGGTCGCCCATTACTTTCCAAAACACGAAAAGCCTATAAGATATTATCAGTATTGTTGTTGATTTTGTCAATTGCCTCGTCTATCCCCCAAAAAAAAAATTTTGAATACGCCTATTATTTTCAAGGGACGATGATACATCAAGAATCGCATTAACATGGGTTTAAAAAATCAAAACACAAAATAAATTGGATTATTATATAAACTCATTTTATTAAACCAGGGGTAATCACGTCTTCGGGGTTGCAATTCTCATGCTCGGCATCCCTGACCAAGAGGTTTTAAGCCTAAAGCAAAATCTTCTCCACATCTGCACGCGCACGTGTGAACCTGTTCATATGTCACGGTGGGGATTCCCCCACCTTCAGCGTTATAACGAACATAACTGTAGCCCGGCCAACGCAAAACAGACAAAACAGACAAAACCTCAAACTTTTCTTTCCGCGCTTTTCCTCCATTGTCTCTGCGACAGCGTGCGACGAGATTGGCGTGTCTGCATTTCTGCTCATGGAAATGACGGCAGGTCAAGTTCGAGAGCAGATATGGCACCTTCCATCGTCGTGGAAGAGCAACGATCAGGAGCAAACGAAAGCGGTGGACATCGGCGATCTCCACTCGAAGGCCCACTATGCTGACCTCGTCGTGGCGTTCATGGAGGTGGACGACGTTGCCTCCATGCTCGTCCACAGCTCCTGCAAGTCGCTCAGTATGGCTAAGTCAACTTTTTCCTGTAAAAACTCCCACGGTTTAGCGAGTCGCTTTCTCTTTTGTTTACTCTGTTTTGAGCATCTTGGATGTGTATTTTCTTTCCTGCCTGTGACTGTGGGTTCTAGTTCCTAAAATGCCAGTGCGATACAGTGTGGATGTGCGTTGCCTCGTCCTCGTCCTCGTTTCCATTTCTCTTTTCTTTTACATGAAGAAACTCTCGCTCAAGACATGTGAATCAGAACGCCATCCGTGTGCGCAAAGGAGAACCATCTAGTTTCGAGCTTTTTGAAATCAGTGCTTAATGATGATTTTCTTTTCGGCCTGTCGTGCTTTTGTTCCAATTAGACTTGCGCAATGTTCAACTTGCCTTTCTTTGCTTTGTTTTCAATTTCCTTTCGTTGTTCTCGAAAATGGGGGCTACGATTTTTCTAGGTTCTGATTTCTATCAGAAGTTAAAAAGTTCATTTCTCTTAGTGGACTCTTTAACGCTTGCTCTCCTTGGCCGAATTGAAATATGAAGTAAGTGTAGGAATGTGAAAACGGACCGTATTTGTTTCGTTATCTGTGTTTCTCTGCTGGTGAGTCGTTCATTATCTGCCAATTTCCCCAGGCCTTCCTCAGTTCTTTCCGATTTAGGCGGCCACTAGTTATTTGATGAGTGAAAATTGTTGCCAGCCGTGAAATGCTCGTTGTACTCAGATGAATGCATATATGTTTCTGGGGGTGGTAGCTCCTTGTGTTATTTAGTCTTGTAAATGATTAGTCCGCTTCCTATTTAAGCTTCTCCTATTGTCTACAGCATTAAAGGCTCTGGTAAGTCCAACTCACTCCAATCCGGGAAGAAAACCCCTGAGGATAATGTTGTGTCAGAGAGACCCTTCTCAGAAAAAATCTCGACAGACGAGTTTCGTCTTGAAGATTCTGGACCCTTCAATCAGCAGCGCATCCCTGCAGATGAAAGTGATGGGGGAGGAGGAAGATGGTCGTGAGAATGAGGATGATAGGGATGCAGAATCTGGCAATACAGGAAACCCTGAAGAACCAGACAACACGGAAAAAGAAATGGCTTTGAATAATGTTCCAGAAAGGGAGCAAGACATGGGCACAGAAGAAGAAGAAGAAGAAGGTGGTGGTGGTGGTGGAAATGGAAATGGAAGAGTGTTTAAAATCATTAATGTCCTCAATAATAGTATTGAAGATGAAATAGCTTCCTTAAAGCTCAGTGAATTCTCGGGTTATGGACCTTTTGTGCAGGCGGTCCATGCTGAGTGGGTGAGGCTCACAGGTAGAACACCACAACTGGAAGTGGACATAGTCAAGCCGTGGCCAAACTTCGACACACTTTATTGTGATGCAGATGGCAACCCCATTGATATAGAAGTAAAAGGGCTAAGATGGGAAGAATTCAGAAAAGTTGCGAGTTGTGTGCGCATGTTCCATCATCTGGTTAAGATTTATCTCATTGAGGATAATCAAGCAAAAGAGGCAGTAGGTGAAGCAGAACTTCGCCCTCTGGGAAGCTACGAGGATCTTGCACATGTCCTGCAATTTGACTGGGCAAGGTATAAGGGAAAGTATCCTAGTCCTAACGCGGTGGATATTGGAAGTTCTTGGCCTGGTTACAAAATTACTCTTTTTGGTTGGGAGGTTCCCATAAGTACTGCCATGGTTTGGGAAGAATTCAAGTATGAACTATGCTTCATTCGTGTGGAAATGATGGATGGAGGCCCAAGTGAAGAAGAAGAGAACGTGGAGACTGCAGTGAGTAAGGAGGAGGAAGGGGTCTCGATATATCTTGCTTTACCTTTCCCATCATCTCAAGGGAAACAGATTTTCGAAGTAGGCAAAGTGAGTGTTTTCGAGTTGGCAAGCTACGAGGATCTCGCAAGAGCTCTGCACAAGGCATGGGTGCAATATACAGGAAGAAATGCCGGTCCCAATGTAGTTGATGTTGAAAAATCTTGGCCAGGCTATAGAGTTACTCTATTTGCCCAGGATGATAGTGGTCTGTGCAATCACCCTATAGGTATTACAAATATGGACTGGGTAGAATTCACTGAGACTCTATACAGTATTCAAGTGGAACTGGTAGACAAGATGGACTCAGCAGATGGCGGTACTTCAGGAAGTGTGGGAGATGAATTCGAAGATTATGGAGAGAATGAGGATGGCGGTGGCAATGGTGATGGCAGAGGCGGCAATTAATGATTGTGGACGATGGTGGCCAGCATTCATATGGAGCGTGGTGGCGATGGCGGAGGCGGCAATTAATGATTGTGGACGACGGTGGCCAGCATTCATATGGAGCGTGGAGAAGATCGGGAGACTCCACCCATCATCTCGTAACTGGGATGGAAAGATTGATTTCCTCCATTACCCTATTTCATACTATGGACTTCTTTGTTCTTCAATATTCCCAAGAACTTACCAAAGCTATTTCTTGATTCGTATTCATGAGAACCTTCATCATAGGAAGCGACCGAACTTCCACACTCGCAAATGCGAATCTCATCAAGAGCGTTCGCAACCGTTTTCGCTCCTCTGTGTTGTGGGTTCATTAAGGATAACTAAGGCCAATCTCGCCTTTCTACGAACAAAACAGTGCACATTTCGAGATTGAATTTTCCTCCGAAACCTTATTACCCCCACCCCCCCACCAGTTCCATAGTAATGTGCCTCCGAAATGTTAACGCATGTAACCTCAGATTCAACATTTCTATGGTTCACAAATAGTCTAAAAATTTGTTTTGAACTCTAACTAGCAGGTGATACATAGTCGGCTACAAGCAGTGTAGCCTCTGATCGGTACAAATCCCAGCTCCTTCCAAGGCTTTTGATTGCGCTTCACAAGTTGATCTCTTAGTAAGAGGATCGGCCATCAAATTGGTTGGTACATAGTCATTGTTGGAAACCTTCATCTTCTTGGCTTTTGAATTCCCACTTTATTGGGCTTCATATTTGAGTTTCACATGTCGTATTTTCGAGACACGTGTGCAGGGTCGCACACAAGAAGGCATATAACTTCCTTGAATACTTTGCCTTTTCATTATAATGACGTAAAACGAATGATTTTTTGCTAGGAGATGAGGTGACGTGGCCAATGTGAGCTTGTGAATTCAAAGCCCGCACTACATACATAACATCCTCACCGTTGAAATTCCAATTCCGCATCAATTAAATGAATGGTGGACGTAAAAATTTCTCATTAATTTTCATTCCAGCTCGTTTTCTGTCTTAGACTTCGTAGGGACTTTAGGACGAATCTTGCATCATTTTCCTCGATTTTGATTTCAATTCCTTTGCACCAATCTTTCTCTTCTTGTTTCTTCTTGTCTCTAGGGTGTGAATTCAAATATAAGATTACATAATCCATCCTTGAAATCTAGCCTTCTGTTTTTTTTTTTTTTTTTTTTTGGTAACCCAGGGAACCCCCGCACGGCCGATAGCCGGGGAGTAAACCCTGGGGGCGACACATGCTAGCCACCACACACATGCCACCGGTTAAGTCACCCTGCGGCGCCCGGGAAAATCTAGCCTTCTGTTTTGCAACATTTACCCCAACTTTTAGCTTAGATACGCCCCTCGAGTTTACCCACAGGATGGCAATCACGGTTCCCATTTACTATTTGCGGAACACTTTCCAAATTTGATCGCTCAACCAACCCTTTCATTTACAGCATCAAAGGCCAACTGCAAATTCATTAAAATGAATAGTTTTCCGTTATGAGGAGGGACGAGGAATCAGATGCATAAAATTAATGTTCAATTCTTGTTTTCCCATTTTTACGGTCGGTGTGAATTTTTAGAGTCGCTACATCGCACGTTCGACGACTGTGCCCCATCCGTGGCTCCATTCATCGTCCTTGACGGTGGAACCCCACATTGGAGAGAGAGGGGTTTTGTTTGGTCTTGGATGTAATTTGTGGTGTTGAATTATCTCTTTTTTCATGCTCAGCAATTTAACTCGGGGGTCATATAATATCACGAACGCTCTCCGCATGTTCGGATTATAGTAAACCTTGTCCTTTAAGATATTATGCAGGAACTTTAAAAAAAATTCAGAAATACGTACAAGATATTATATTAGGGATAATTACAAAATAATTTAAATTTATTGTACTAATTTTTTACTAATGTTTTCGTTAGAGAATTTTGCCAATTGAAATCTAAACCTTTTGACGACTTCTAGCCAATTTTGGCAAAAAATTGTTGATGTGGACGTCGTCCGTCCTACGTGGACAAAATTTTATAATTATTTTAAAATTTTCTGATTTTTTTATAAACTTTTTGCTTCCTTCTCCTTTTCTGGTTATCTAAACCGGCAAGAGTCGTCGTCGGTGCCTGTCTTATGTGTCCTGTAAGCCTAAGTTAATGACCTGAATGACAATAAAGCACATCAACTCCAATGTCAACAAGCATATAAAGCTATGGAAATCTCTCTAAACGTCTCCACAAACTGACTCGAGTTCATGGTCAGATTGAACAGAAATAATATTTTTTTGCAGCTTCGGCAGTCAACTGCCCGCCCATGCTCCACAATCGTATAGCAAAAGATGCATCCACATATATAACCTGTTAAATATGTCTTGAATTTATGTACTCGGTCCGGTTTATGACCCGATCCGACATATTTTTGTGCGACCCGAAAGTGGAAAGAAAATTGAGATTTAGTTCGCGACGCGAAGGGTTGGGCCGATAGGCCCAACCCGCAGCAAGCGAACAAATCTCCATAGCGGACCGCCCAAGCTGGAGGAAGCGAACCAATGCGCGGGGGGTTCGGGGGCTACGCCCCCGAGAAAAATTTCGGGAGCCCTATTTGTACTGTGGCTAGGTTTTCTCATTGTTTTACAGAGAGTTTTGTTTTCAGAGAGTTTTGGTGAGCCGTGAGGTTTTGTCGTTATTTTCGACTTCTGAAATTTGTACTCTCTTTTGATTATAGTGGAATCTGTCTTGCCTCGCCCGTGGACGTAGATCACTTCGTGATCGAACCACGTAAATCCTCGTGTTCTGTCTTTTGTTTTTCCGCATCCGTCTACAACATAACCAAACACGTACAAAGATAATGTCATTACTTGCATTAATTTATACTTTTTGGCAGGAAATGATATGATCTGGAAAAATTCTCTGATTGAGTACCTCAGAATAGATTCCTCAAAATCATCAAGACGATTCCTAACTCCTTCTCGTCCATTAAGAATATTTAAGAAGTAGTACGGGCCAAACATCAGCCATTACAAATGACATTTTCCGCAACTTATGCAGGTAACATTTGGCCCAACCAGAATTTGATTTTCATATAAAGGTTGATGATGGAAAGCGACATCGCATGATGCATTCTGTACTGGATTTCGAAAAGGTGCCTTGATTACCCAAAGAACTCAACCTTTCTAATAGACTCCCTCCAAAGCCAGCCTTGCTAGAAAGCTATAGAGATAAAAACATACAAATTCTTAAAGGCCAATAAAGCATAAGAACATCCAATGTTTATGTATCCGCGTGCACGTTGCTAGACAAACATTCAGCAGCGAAATACTTTGCTCTTGACCATAGCAGGCAACTGACATTCATCCCCAACTAAAATTGCATACCCGACACCGCAAAGTTGTTACAGGATCATTGACTCACATTCTTTCAACAGCGCAGCTTCATCTATCACCAATAAACTGACAGGCTCCATTTCCATGGGGTACAGTTTATATGAGCTAGAGGCAGTGCTGAAAATCAAGGAAGCTGCTCGATAACAGAACTCAGCTATCATGCTCTTACTCGTATAAGTTGGAAGGTTTAGCCTTCTAAGAGACATGTTAACAGTTTGCAAAACAGAGAGGCACTCATGTCTCTTTATCGATAATGCTGTATATAGTGGATCTGTGCAAGTTTTGAATGAAGATGGGTACGACGAAAAATGCTTCCTTTCTCAAATCCAACTTCTCTCTATATACAGTGAAATTTCGAAAGAATCGAGTAAGATGAGAAGGGACTTTATATCCCGGAAATTATGTTCCAAAAAAACGACCTTTTGGATATGTGGGTACATAGGATGATAGAGAAGGAGACTCTGCACTTGACTAAAATCTGTGCTTGAAAAATTCCACAAATGATTTGAATTCAGGTTTGGATTCGCTTTTGCTGCTTCTATATTTGCTGGCAGCATCATTACCATTATGCTCCCGTCTAATCTTGCGTTCATCCTCCAGGAAAATGTGATATTGGCGGACAGAGTCATTGAGAATATCGACCAACTGCTACACAGAATTGGTCCAATTGACTCGGTATCTTATGCATTGCGAACATGTTAACGAGCTATAATCATTGAACTAAATACGGATATATGCTTTAAAAATGAAACGATAAGTTATACATAAAAAAGTTACAGTTTGCACATCATTTTTCGAATTTACGAGGAGAAAATGGATATGTCCAGGGAATAAGACAAGTCACACGAGGGATTCGAAAATTTATCTTGAAAAACGTGCACTTCACAATCTGGCGGTCCTTGCTTTGAGTTCTGGCATGGGATAATTGATTGACGAAGACATGTATAGTTTACTGATGGTGAGTCCCGCTCCGGAAATTTTGGCATTGATGATGGCTCTGAAATATCCAAGATTAGCTTGTCCTCTTCCTTTAGGGGCTGTCACGCTCATGTTGGCACCCTATATCCTGAAGTTGGCACGGCACCCGGTATAAATACCAACGACTTAGATCAGTAAAAATGCTTCTGTTTCGGTTCTCCCTAAACCACATAGCAATAATGCAGATTTTAACGGGATACAGAAGACTCTTCGGAAAACTTAATCCCAATAGTTTCCGCTACAGAATGTAAACATACAAGTACCTATAAGATGGCTGCACTCATGGGATTGGCAAAAAAATGATCACGGACAATGGACTTCAAATCTCGGAACCTGTTCCCGAGGATTGGCCACAACATGGGAGGGGCACCACCACAAGATGTAGCTTGATGCATTTTCCTCGCAATGAGGTGTTTATCCAGAATCATCAAATCCAACAGCTTTCTGCAGCTCTGAGGTTTCAAGAATATCTGTTAGATGCTGTCAACTGGATAGATCAATTTAAATGCAGCAACAGGATAGGGAAGATGAGAATCTTTTAATTTAGCATGAAAAAATATTGTTGGCCAGAAGATGACCAGCCATAGCAAAGCTCGTAGGACAGACATTTGCCTCCAGAAGCTATGAAATCTATCTACAGAGATCTTAAAGAAATTTAACGGAAATGAAGCCTCAATCTGAGATGGTACTTTGTAGTCCATGACACAAAGAAAAGGTGGGGGGACACTAAGTATAAGAATGAAGCCACAATCTGAGACTCTTTCAAAATCCATGCTCAAAAGAGGAGGTGGGGGACAATAAGTGGAGACAATTGGTAACTCTCTACGCGAGACAAACAAAAAAAAACAATGAAAGAAAGAAAAACCAGCAAAAGTTTTCCTCTTGTCTGCTATATGAAAGTCCTTAGCCCAAGACGCTGAATGGCAGTTTATTTTAGCACTGGAGTTGCACTCAGTCTACAAGTTTTAGGACGCAAATAAGTGAGATCAATAGCATACCTGGGGGTTGAGAATATCCACGTGACGGATGATATTACCCTGGCAAATCAATTGCAATATGGTGAGCAGACATGCATTTCTTTTTTCTTGGTTTGATTTTGCAAGCAATTTGAAAAAGCTTATGATCTACCTTAGTCCACTGAAAAACTACTGAAAAAGGAAATTTATTTCAACAAATATCAATGAACTACTGCAATACTACGAGGAAGAATGATCAAACTGGTTGACATGAGGGTTTCATTTTGTCTTCAAACATTAGTTGTAAGATATGAGAATACTACAGCAGCAACACAGTTTAAATGGCCACTGCATAGACCTGGCTGTGACAGAATCTACAAGTTCTTTTCACAAGGAAATCTGCCGGAAGTATAGGGATTGCCCCAGGGGGGGATACAAATGTCAGCAGCTTTAATAAGATTGTGAGTTTCTTCATGTGAAAAATTAGCATTGCTTACACTTTGTAAATTCTTCACTACTTGTCAAGCTGCGAAGGATGTTTGCAAAATTATGTTTCGAAAATAACGAGAAGTATATCTACTTGGCAAAAGTGCAGATGGAAGACAAAGTACCTCTAATGTTCCTGGATTTTGCATCACGAAACCAAGGATATTGCGTATTAGCCCATTGAAGACTGTCTCATTGACAGTCCCATCTATGTTTAACCATGGCAGGATTGGCTTAGGTGTGTCATCACAAGAGAAGCTAATACTTGTAGCCTCCTTCGAATCTTCCACTGGCACGACAGCACTGTCCAGCAAACTATCCTCGCTGCCAGATGGGACTGTATTTGTTGATACACCCACATCTTTGTGACAGTCGGTAACAGTTGTCATGCGAATTCCATCAGTATTGCGATGTGTTACTCTCTCAAAATTGAGACAACCAACATCACAATTATTATCTTTAGGATGAGGTGCCATGCAGTCATCACTCCTCTCCCGAGGCTTCATCCAGGAATGATCTCTACAGTCCCCACCAGAAACTGCCCTTGAGGACAAAGAGTACTTAGAGCAATATAAAGCATCAATTAGACGAGTTGAGTTGTATCCGTTGACCTGTAAAGATCATTGAAAATGGAAGTTCGACATATAATGTTCAATAAAAGATTCCAGTTCTGGATATCAGATTTTTGACTTCTGAGCTAGATGCAGTCCTTTATGAAGCTACGAAACTGTTATGACCCCTTAAACTTAGAATTTATAGCAGCTAGGAAAGTCATGGCTACTTATCATCTCTGATTATACAACTCCTCAGGTTCCTTGTCTAGAAGTAAATATATTTGTCCCCCTTGGCGTTCTCTCTGTCTCTCTCTCAATTAGCTTTAAACGGAGAGACCCACGTCAAATCTTAAATTCAGAAAACTTGGTGAATTAACAGGTAATGAGAAATCATAAGCATAACCGACCTTTATTGCCAATCCAAATGCTTGAAATATGTCCATGACAATTTCAGGCATTGCTTCACCTGAAACATTACACAGAACATATTAAAACAGTGGATTAAGTTTCCTACTTCATTTTAACTGGAGATAAGTTGAATGAACGATTAGCAACCCACCAGGCATCTCTATCATATGTGAGACTTCTTTGGCAGTTAAACCTTGCTCGCCAGCCCTTTTAAGGGAACTATAGACCGCTCTAAATATGTCAGGTGTGAGGTAAGTTACTTGCTTACCATCAGAGGGTGTCCACATCAAATATCCGGCATACCGCATCATAGCATCCCAAGATGACTCATCACTTTTCCTGGTCATGGGGACTACATTGTCAAGTTCTTGAACTACCTTATAGTCACATTCAGGAGGAAACCAAATATTATTGAACTGATCTGCAACAGCCTTCTTGTTTGTTTCCTGAGGCAAGCAAGTTTCAGCAGCTAAGAGATCTCCATCCTCAAGCAATACCAGGACATTAGCTCCTGAAATGGATGCAGGTTCCACCAGAACCCTAATCCCTGGAAAACCCTTCTCTCGTCGGTTTTCGAGAACATCTGTTGCTATAGATTTTGGTCTTTTAGCCTTTCCATAGTCCGGAAATTCATCACCAGCGGGTTTACGTTTCAAGCTTCTGAAGTCTTCTGCCTCTCCAACACCTTCTTCAGGCATGCTTAGTGAAATATTCAATTTTCCTGAAGAAACTAAACCAAACAAATGGAAGAGCTCTCCGCATTGTAACTCACGGTCAAGAAAAACTTGCCCTTGGATAAGATCCTTTTGTCTTTCCCGAAGCCATCTGGAAAATTCAGCTGCTTGCTGTCCAGTACCAGGGGGGAACTGTGACTTTGAAATATTCTCCGAGAACATGCGAGAAAGTAAAGGTTGATCTCCATCACGCAAAATCTCCCAAAAGAAATAAAAAAATTAGTTCATAAACGTGTGTACAGATGCAAACAAAGACGGGTAATAGCAAGAAAATATAAAGGACAGCTACTGAAGCAGATCTGAGGAAAACTTGACATGTCAAAAGACGCCAAGTAAATAAAAATTTGTCTGGTGGCTGTAGGTCGGTGCTCGGACTGATCAAGGGTCGGGCAGCCTACCCAAGTCTGTGAGGCTTGAAGGTAAAGTAGGCGGGCTTTTTCTATGTAATTTTTCTGTAGTGAGTGGGCTTGGGTAAAATGTTAGGCTTGATGTGCCCATTTCATCAGGTCGACAGTACGATTGGAAGGTTCCATGATCCATCTACCTCTAAACAAGCACCAAAAGAGGAATTCTTCTAGGGGAAAGGTGAGTACATACAATCAAGCAATCAGGCGAAGTAGTGTGTAGATGTTCTACTTGAAATATATCATTGGTCAAGAATCCATTTCTGGTAAGTATTATGGAGTGAAAAGTACAAGCGAAGGCATGTTCTTGGAAGACATAAGCAGCTCACCTAATTTGCTGAAGAAGGGGACCACCAACAGTCTTAAAGTGAAATTACCGTTAGCACAGTGTGCAGATAACAATACCATTAGAAGGAATGTGGGCTGAAACATAGAAAGATTCAGAATCCTTTTAGCGTAGGCATGCATAAACAGTTCATTCCAACTAGGAGAAACAGCTTCACGTGCAATCTTTAGCTGCGGTTTCATCTACATACCCAGCATACCATTAACAGAGTATGGAGAAAAGGAAGAGGTCAATTACCATGAATTTCTTCTCACTCAGGTAACTAAACGCTGCAAAGAGCTCATCATTTGAAAATTGACGTAGGAGTTCTGCACTCTGATTGAGCACATCATCTTCTCCCGAGGGGCTTAACAGGACAAGTTTAAGTAGCTCCACAGCATTAGAAACAGCCACGGATCTATGGACTTTTCTATTGACCTTCCTCCTATTATTCAACAGCTTGGTATACTTCTTATGAAGATGACAGGAGTTTGATTGGTCTACAGAATCTTTATACTGTCCCAAAATATGGTGATTAACATCTTCAATGCAGTTGTCAGAAAGGACCAAATTAGAGGGCAGGGAATCCTGCAGAAGCACTCGAATTTCAGAGAAGCTCAATGTCATTATAACATATAGATGTAATTTAATAGGAGAGTCATTGATTACATTTTCTTCATTGTATATACATTCATCCTGGTGTTCCTCCAATGGGGCTCTGTGCTTATACCGGAGAACCTTCTCAAGTGCTGCCTTTATAGTTTTGTCATCGAAATTGTCCCATTCTCCATTCTGAGAACCTGCCACTGAGGCGTCTTCAGAAATATTAGATAAACCTATGTTAAGACCTTTCTTGGATAAATCATTCATCACAAGTTTGCTGTTATTGTTATGCAAGGCATCCCGGTTTTCTTCGAGGTGCTTTAGAAACCGTTTGCTTAGCAAGTTGCAGAGGCCCATCAAGCATTTTCTGAACGTTAAGTTCTTTTTGAGCAAGGACATTCTTCTTCTGCAGCATTTTGGGGGTGCTGGAAGATCAGGGAGTTGATTCCAATCTATGCGTTGAAACTTTGCACCTTTTGCTGCACGGATCCTTGTGTACTGGACTACCAACTTCCTGAGAAAAATAGGAATGGTCAATAAGTGAAACATCATGGATATCATGCATAGCATAAAAGAAAGTCTTGTATCTTCCTTGGAGAAAGATAAACAGAAGTATTGTGGCTTGGAGTTGACAAGATAGACTGATGTAAAAACCCTTATCAGCTTGGAGTTAACTTATCCAGATTGTGTAAAATGTTTAATACCTATCACCTTCATCTGTCCATGTAAACCTTCTTCGAAATGTGGGGTTCATATCTGAAGAGGCATTCTTGTTAAAGGACGCAATACACACTTTGCTTTTTTTAGGTTCAGACTCTTCAATGTCTGGTGGAAAATCCCCTGCTTTGTCATAGGCCTGCGAAATACTGTCCTGTGGTCTGGAAGGAGCTATTGGTACAGCTTCTCCTTCCCCGAATTGTTCAACTCTATCGAGCTGTCTGGCAGGACTATGTCTCCTCATACGTCGTCCTATATAAAGTTCTGTGCACTCCCGTGATATGGCTTCTTGAGATCTCTTTCTTATGTGAGTTGCTGAAGCATGTGCTTCTTTTACTCTAGTCTCCTGATTAGTAAGAATGTCACCTTGATACTTATGGTGCTCTTTTTCAAACTCCCGACAATAAACTTGAATTGCCTACAAGTAGTCAGGAGAACAATCAGTTTTCCCAAATGACAAAAAGAAAGAAGTTAATATGGAACACATAAATGAGGTGAATGCTTCAAAAAATTCATTCCTGAGTTACTCCTAAAAAATAGGATCCCAGTCACTTCTGTGACTTATTTAATCTAACCTGCTTTAAGGTTGACTTTGCAGGGACCATATTACCAAGAGTGGACCCATAAGCTTGTGTGGCTTCTGTTCTGGGAGTTTGAGGATCCGGGCACATGGGGTCCTGAGTCTTGACCAGGACTCGTTTTGGCTGTTTAAAGGACCTGATTTTTTCTTTAAGTTCTGCAGAGATACTTTCAGTGGATACGGATGGATGCAAGACCACTTCGGCACTATGACTACAGCTAGGACTATCATTCATATGTACACATTTGCAGAGCCCTTGATGCTCAAGTTTCTTTAGAATTTTGTCCATGGTTTTCCTGCACATAGTCATACCCTTTTCCTTCTCAAGATTCACAAGCCAACCATATAGCTCACGTTTCAAAATGAACTTCTCATCCTGCAGAAAATAAAGAGGCAAGCCATAACTCTTCAGCACTGAAACTTGTAGTAAACTCAGCAGCATTTTCTAACTCCAGAGTTGCTATAAATTATCCAGGTACCTGAAGTCGATCCAATATCTTCTGTCGTCTTCGAATTTCATTGGTAGTTAATGATGGACATGGGTATAACTTGTCAGGTCTTGATGTAACTGGTGAGGACACAGCTGCCTGAATAACATTTGCTTCCGTCTGTGAATGTCCAGTATAACTATCTTCATCAGGAATCCACTTCATTTGCTGAAGATGCGACTCTTCTGGGTTGCACAGGACACTCTCCTCAGCAGCACCATTACCTTGGGGAGTTGAAGAATCACTTAAGGTCATTCCTCCTATTCCAGAAAAGTCTAAATTAGAAGCTTGGTTGTCAGCCTGTGCTGGGAGATACTGGCTTTCACTTGGAAGTTTGACCGACTGCGTAAGATTGAGATCACCAAGGATCCGATATCGATAGGCAACTGCTTTTGAACAACTTCCTTCCTCCCTAACAACCCCTACTTTCTCCCTATCCATCCCAAACCTAAAGTAGTTTTTTGAGAACCAACGCGAATGCCTAGGTCCGAGCCTCTTTTGAACCTGTGAAATGGTCAGGGGATGGCAGGCAAGTGTACAAATGTCATGGATCAAATTAAGAAATATTGGTCAGCATCAAGTATTATTTATAAGTAAAATAATTAGAATAACCCAAAACTGAGGCCAAATGATTCTCTCCTTGTTTCATCTTTCTTCGAGTCAAACTTACTAAGGCTATTGATGTCCTAGCAAACCATGGTGCAATAACCAATTTCTTATTCTGTCAAGACTGTTGGCTAGTGCTCCTTCCCTTTCACATATATAACTCTCTACACAAGGGCAAAAGTCTCATTGATTTATAAATGCCTCTTCGACAGCAGCTAGGTTCAAAAGGAAGTTATGAGCATCATGTTCAACTATAACTTTCATACCAAGTTTAGCTTGGTTGATAATATCGGCCCAAGTATCAATTATGCAATCTTGACAATCAGCTAAGCAGTGGTTAAAATTGAAATTATATCAGTTGAAAACCATAGTGCTTATTTGTATATGAGTGAAATGGATACCTACTACACGTCAAACAACTACGAAGAAGTGTGAATACAAAGAATTGTAATGACTTCATAAATTGGAGTAATCAGTGAAAGTCATGTAGAGTGCATCTTCAATTAATAGGGAAGCTTCCTTTCTTGGTATGCTTTGAAAAAGATTACTTGCATCCTGTAAAACTAATTGACTTGGATATACTGACTCAAATAGTGTAACCCAATCCTAAAATTTGTCCAAAAAACCAAAAGGTTTGAGAAAGAAAAAAAGAAGTTGGTGGCATTGCAGGGGGGTTGGCACAACAAAGTCCATGCCCCCATCCGATATGTTTTTTTATAAAATTATTTTCAGTTTTTTTTTGTTTTGGGATAAGTGCATTGAAAGTCCTAAAACTTGTCAAAAAAATGCAATTAAGTCGTATAACTTTCAAAAAGTTCAATCAAGTCCTTCCGTTGATTACACTTTTCGAAAGTTTTAGGACTCGATTGCACTTTTGTGACAAATTTTAGGAATTGATTGTACTTTCATGATAAGTTTTAGGACTTAATTGAACTTTTTGAAAGTTTTAGAACTCTATTGCACTTTCATAACAAGTTTTAGGATTTCCAGTGCACTTATCCTTTTTGTTTTTTTTATTTTTTTTAAAAAAAAACCGGTCCTTTTTCTAATGTGGCACCGAGTGGGCACCACGTGCTCTCCAAAAATATTAGAAATCGCCACATCAATATTTTCCGTCACTTAAATTGGACAGAACAAAAAAAGTATTTGATTCTAAATGGACAAGTTTTATAACTTAATTGCACCATTTAAAAGTTTTAGGACTTAATCGTTCTTCCGAGACAAGTTTGTAGACTCTGCTACAGTAAGAAAGAACTTAACTCTACGGACCATAGATTTGAGAGGCATATGCAAGAAAATTACTTATACGTGTGAAGTAATAGGCTTGTTGCAGACTAATAGACTAGTAGAATGAACTTACCTCCATTGAAGTCACACCTTTAGATCCAGAATCAGCAACCATCTGGTATATTTGCTGCTGTATAGGAAGCTCCACGATGATCTCGTTGTGATGATTATTCCTTCCAAACGTTACTTGCTGCTCATTATCAATGTCTTCGGCTCCATATACAAAGCCATTTGGATGAAAGGTTTTCACCAGTTGCAAGCAATTTTTATCCTGTCAAACAGAAAGATCCCAAGCCATTGATCAAGGTACATTAAATGTTGTACGTGGTATTTGTGTCTGAAGTAATTTAGATGATAAGTTTTCCAGTTATCCACCCATTAGTGTTGGCAAGCTAAAAACTCTCAACTAATTGACAGGCTCAAAAGGATAAGATCAAGCAAAAAGAATGACGTCTGAACATTGTTGTTCTGCTTGTTCTAATCTCTTCTTTGACATGATGTTCAAATTTCGAGATTTACAATGACAATACTGATTCAAGCATCAGGGGACTTCGTTCAGAAGACCATGCGTGGAATACTTCTGAGGTGATGACAATACAGTCATCAGTCACCACATAAGTTAAGAGAACAAGTGGAATCTAAAGATATGCTGAATTCTAACAAGTGAACCAAAAACACATGCCACGATACTTTTGAGGCTCGCCTCGTTTCCGACTCTAGCGTGTTCCTTCACAAAGCCGGCATCTTCCAACATCCGACGAATCTGAACCCAATATCATCCAGGAAAAGAAATATTATATACTAGAGGAAAATCTGTTTAAAGAGAGAGTTGGCAAACCGAGCGCGAAACTGCAGGTAGACATGTCGATAACTTACAGTCGTCCAGGCTTTGTGCGCTGAAGATGATCCAACAAAGCCAAGTTCCTTCTTAATATCCTTTACGGCAAGAACCTAGAAGAAAACAATGGCTAACCAAATCAATATGTGGCAGTGCAAATGCCAGTATAACGCAGCTTCCTCTGCAGACTCAAACCTTTGTGAACCTGGCTAACTTACCCTGCCATCAGCTTTTTCAAGTCTATCGCAAACCGATCTCATCGCAAGTAGATAATCCTTTACGAGCACCGCCTCCTCAACACCTTCGCCAGGAAAACCGTCTTCGCCAGTAGAGTTCCCATCGACACTCGTGGGAACATCCAATCTCTTCTCTTGTCTCGAAACCTCGAACTTCTGCCGAGACCCTAGGCGCTTCGAATATCAAAACATGAATACCAAGCTCGTAGAAACCACTTTGCAAGAGTCCCCTGGACGGCGAGCTTTTCCCGTTCTGATGATCGCCGGTTGCCTCGTGATCAAATTTCGAGACTCGAGGGATTTCAGTTCATAGGCGAAGTTGTTAGCCTCGATTCCAAGCACCTTGGAAAGTTCGCTCTGTGCGATTCCGTCCGTTCTGCAGAAATACACGCCCAGCGAGTTATCATCTCAAATCCACAGCTTTCACTATCTACCCGATTAATGAAGTTCTTCAAACAACCTAGCTAGGAACGCGAGATATCGGTAGTCGAGCGACATGATTCCATGTTTAAATCAAGATGAGGCCTTCTTGCTACCATGGAACTTCTCAATTTTCGAGTTTTTTAGACCGTGGCTATGCAGTGAGAAGCCGCGATCGAGGTGATCCATCAAACAATCTCATCGAGCTCGGCCATGAAAATTCCCCCGGAAAAAATACAAAGAACCGAACTTTGCGCTGTTCAGCCGAGACTATAATCTGCCTCATCAATGTAACTTTGACGGATGCTTGCGCATTTATCCTCCCTCCGTCTCTACGAAGATCGTACCTACAAAGTGCTCAATCTAAAGCAAGGAAAGACGCGGGATTAGAGCGAACCTAGCGAGGGCGAGGAGCTCAAGAGCTTTCCGCTGAGACTCGGGGACCTCCGCGTCCGCGAGCCGATGGTCGTAGAGGCCAAGGAAGCAGTCTCTGAGACCATCGCTGCCGACGATCTTCAAACCGAGCTCCTCCGCGGCGCCGACCCGCCGGATCGACGGATCGGCCCTAGCGCAGAGCGCCTCCTTCTCACCTGTCCGGCATCGGAACCGGAGCTCCGGAACGTCCAGGAGATTGAGCCACAGGGCGCTCTTGAGCCCCAGATCAAGCTCGAGGCCGGCGGAGGCGAGGGACGGCCCGAGCTCGTCCCAGAGGGAGGCCAGGGCGATGCCGCTCTTGCCACGCCTGCAGATTTCTCCGATGGCCGACGACACGATCGAGTCCATGGGGGATGATGATGATGATGACGACGACGACGACCGTTGGGGAGGCGTGATTTTGGCGGGAAGGCGCAGAGGCGACGGGAGGAAGGAAGGAAGGAAGGAAGGAAAGGGAGAGGGGCAGGTCAAGGGATCGAAACTCCAGTGGCGCTGTGGGACTCTTCTTTTATACAGCAAGAGCTTTCCTTTTCCTTCTTTCCTTTCCTTTTTCTTTTTCTTTTCTTTTCGGGATAGTCATACAAACAATCCATGAACTTTGGCTCGATGTGTAATGTGGTCCTTAAACTTTGGCCTGTTATTTGATGTGGTATCTGAACTTTTAATCTGTTCAATATTGTCCCCGAACTTTTAGTACATGTTTCTTGAACTATGTGAAAATGTTCGATATTCTTCTCATTAAACATTTTCATATAGTATAGGGACTAGTTTGAATGCGTACCGAAAGTTTAGGGACCACGTTAGATAAATTAAAAGTTTAGGGACCGCATTATATATGGAGTCAAAGTTCGAGAATCATTTATGTCATTTTTCGTGTTTTTTTTCTTTCTAATATTTCGGTTCTTTGTTCATTCTTGACAATGAATTTTATTTCTCCCATTTTTTTTTTTGAGACGAAAGCAAAAGGCATCTTCCTTGTAGAAAATTCATTAAGGAAATCGCGGCGGAATCCGAACGATTTCCGAAAGATATCAAAGGCTCGCTTGTTTCCTCAAATAATTTTAACTCGGAGTCCTATTTTCAACCGGCACGAGAAGGGTCGCCAATCCCATGACGAATGTTAAGGCTAACTATGCGTACAAAAGTCAGGGGTACACATTAATCCACGCAAAATCACGGGATTGAAAGCTAGCTATATGAAAAGGTCGAGACGGTTTACTTTACTTCGCCGTAAAAAAAAAAGGAAAGGGTTAATATTACGAAAACCCTAAACTAAAACGCATGCGATAAATTTATCAAAAATTAATTTTTTGATCACGAAAAATCCAAAACCGGTACACCCGCGATAAATTTACCCTGTGTCAAATCGAATTAATACAAAAAAAAAAATCGCGGACTAGTGCATCCGAGACAAACGGGGGATAAAACCTTAAATCGATACATTTGTCAACTGTCATGTGTCGTTTAACTAAGCAATTTGATAGTAAAATTTAACGGAAACTAATGGGTGGAGTAAATTTGTCATGTGTGTACCAGTTCGAGATTTTTGGTAATAAAAAAAACTGGCTTTGGGCAAATTTATAATAAGCGTATCGATTCGAGGTTTTTCGTGATATTGACCCAAAAAGAAAATAAAGCCGAGAAAATTCCGAAAGAGAGAGAGAGAGAGACAAAAAGAAAAAAATTTACCTGGTCGCGTGAAAGGGCAAGATGGGAAATTAGCCCTTTTGGGAGGGGGACGAGAGAGAGCGTGGCCCAGCGGAAAACCTAAGAAGGCCACCGAGAGAGAGAGGGGGGGGGGGGTTTCCGTTTGCGGGGGGAGTATAAATAAGGGAACGCCGTTGGCCTCTCCCACCTCTTTCATCTGTTCGAACTCCGCGGCGCAGATCCGAGGAGTTTGGGCAAACCCTAAACACCGCCTCCTTCCTCCACCTTCCTTCGCCTTAGGCTCCTCTTCAGCCTCCCCAAATCAGCCTCCTCCTCTTCGCCTCCTCCTCTCTCTCTCTCTCCCTCCCTCCCTCGATCTCGACTTCGTCTTCTTCAACCTCCAGGTGAATTGCATCGCTCGTCTCCCTCTCTCTCTCTCTCTCTCTCTCGCTCGGCTTTTATGGAGTGTCCGGGATTTTGATTTGATGGCCGAAAGTGCTGCGAGTGTTGGACTCCTCTGCTTGCTCGATGGGCTTCTTCCCTCCTCCTCCTTCTTCTTCTTTGGGGTCTGTTGTTTGGTTGATTTGCTGATTATCTTGCCGGGCTCCGTGTCCGGATCTGGAGGCTGCCGGCGGCTCCTGCTCTCTCGCGCGCTCGTTTCCGCGGTCCCTTTTTCCCCTCTTGTTTGCGGTCGTTTTGGTGGCTCCCGCTTCTGTGTTCTCTGTAGCTGTGAGATGGTTCGTCGGAAGCAGATTGGTAGCCCCTGTTCGCTGGAAGTTTCGGATCTTCCGTGTGCGTGAACTTCTGCGGTTGTAGCTTGATGTCGGTTTTTGGTGCTGCGAATGCAGCCCGATTCGGAAAAAAAGTTTGTTTGTTTGTTTTCTCTTCTTCGGTCGTTATATCTTGAAGTTTTTTCTTGTGGGTATGTTCACTGATGGTGTGCTCGTTGATCTGGAGTTGAAGTTTTTCTTCGACAGCCAATAGTTGTTTTCGTGTGGTGTGTTCGCTGCTGCTGTGCTCGTCGATGTGAAGCTAGTGTTGGTTGGAGAATACTTTCATGAAACCGTGTTCGCGGTGTCGAGCTGTTTGCTTTGCAAAGACCCGCTCCTTTGTTTTTCCCTCCTCCTTCTCGATGTTCATACGAGAGGCTTTACAGTGTGTACTTTTAATTATATGGTTTCTTAGCTAAACTTCCGGTGTCTTCTGTAACTCTGGAGAAGTGGGCACTGTGGTTTCTGGTGCTCAGGGAGTCTTTCCTGTTATATCAGATAGCCAGCTGCCCTTTATAGTTCTTCTTCGGAAATTGAAACGGAATTTAATGCTTGTAGTCCTGTCCTAGTGGCCTGCAAGTTTGGCTTTTCTGTAACATTTTTCTGCATTGGGAGCAATGTCTTTGTGGAGATAGAATTCTCTCTCTCTCTCTCCCTCTCTCTCTCTCTCTCTCACACACACACGCGCCCATGCACACGCACGCACGCACTCACACGCAATTGATATCTTGATACTGAACATACTTCACTTTCCATCCAGTATGGCAGGACTGGCACCAGAAGGTTCGCAATTTGATCCACGTCAGTATGACGCAAAGATGAGTGAATTGTAAGTAGCTTACTTCTATTTTGTAGCTCTGTTATTATATCTTTGTTGAATGTGTACCAAAATTTGTCATTCCTGGCTCAAAGGAGATAACACTATAATTTCTTGATGGATTGTAGGTCTGGTGATGGAGGAGATTTCTTCACCTCGTATGATGAAGTTTATGATAGTTTTGATGCAATGGGTTTGCAGGAAAACCTTTTGAGAGGCATTTATGCTTATGGTACCTTCCAGGATCTTTTTTCCTAGTTTACTGTTTGTCTCATATATGGTACTGCTGATTAAAGAGATTGTTTAACTGGAGAACTGTTATAGTTGGGGACATCCCAAGTTGCAATATTACCTGAATGCTTATCTATCGATTGAAAACATGCTTACGTACAAACACATACATATATCCAGTGGCCTAGGTTTTGTGATCATTCAAGTGCCTAAATTTTATAATGTAGTCAAAATAGGGTGGCAACCTACTTGCTTTCTAGTTAGACATCATCAATTGAAAGTTGTAGTAAATGCTACTTACTGTAATTTGAAGGTTTTGAGAAGCCTTCTGCAATCCAGCAAAGAGGAATTGTTCCTTTCTGCAAGGGTCTTGATGTGATTCAGCAGGCTCAATCTGGAACTGGGAAGACAGCAACTTTCTGCTCGGGAATCCTGCAGCAACTTGACTATGGTCTAGTCCAGTGCCAGGCCTTGGTCTTGGCACCAACCAGGGAACTGGCACAACAAATTGAAAAGGTCATGCGGGCCCTTGGTGATTATCTCGGTGTGAAGGTTCATGCTTGTGTGGGTGGAACAAGCGTTCGCGAAGATCAGCGCATTCTTCAAAGTGGTGTTCATGTTGTTGTTGGCACACCCGGTCGTGTTTTTGACATGTTGCGAAGGCAATCCTTGCGTCCGGACTACATCAAAATGTTTGTGTTGGATGAGGCTGACGAGATGCTTTCACGAGGTTTCAAGGATCAGGTTTCTTTCCTTCCTCAACTCAGTATTCTTTGCTGATTTATAATGTTTATTTTAAAGCTTGAACAAAATGCAATGAAACTGAGTTTTTCCTGAATTATGCGTCCAGGTTGAGTTACCTGTGGAAAAAAAATGAGAGCATTTTGCGTTGGATGTTGTAGACGTCATATTGATAATATGCAAGAAAGAAAATTTTCAATCTGACAATAATAGATCACTCGGTCGTTGATGCTATAGTCGCGTCATTCATATAATTTTGGGGCAGAAATATGTTCTGAAAATGTATTTATGACCTGGTTGATTTACCTCTGTTCTCTCTCTCTCTCTCTCTCTCTCTCACTCTCTCTCTCATACACACAAACCCATGCCTTTGTTCCAGTGACCTTGAGGTTGGTTGCTGAAGCCCAACCACAAGGCCACAAAGAAGGCTGGTGTATTTGAGACCTCTCTTGTTGCTAGGTATGAACACAGTGGCCTTTTTCTCCATTTTTGTCAAATCTGTTGAAGCATCCCATGTCTCTTAAATTCTAGATGTTCTTATTGCATCATGTGAGTATTGGGTCCCTGTAAACTTTAACTGGTTGGTGTTTGTCGCCTGATGTTAATGAGCCTACTTCAAAGACATTGTTGACTGATGGTATTGTTCTCATTTTCAGATCTATGACATTTTCCAGCTCCTGCCATCTAAGATACAGGTCGGAGTGTTCTCGGCTACTATGCCACCAGAAGCTCTCGAGATCACAAGGAAGTTTATGAATAAACCTGTTAGGATTTTGGTTAAGCGTGATGAGCTCACCCTCGAGGGTATCAAGCAGTTCCATGTCAACGTTGATAAAGAAGAATGGAAGCTTGAAACTCTGTGTGATCTCTATGAAACCTTGGCCATCACCCAAAGTGTTATCTTTGTGAACACCAGGCGGAAGGTTGACTGGCTCACTGATAAGATGCGAAGCCGAGACCATACAGTCTCTGCAACTCATGGTGACATGGACCAGAACACCAGGGATATTATTATGCGTGAATTCCGGTCTGGATCTTCTAGGGTTCTTATAACCACTGACCTCCTGGCTCGTGGTATTGATGTGCAGCAGGTCTCTCTTGTTATAAACTATGATTTGCCGACTCAACCGGAAAATTACCTCCATCGTATAGGACGAAGTGGCCGTTTTGGAAGAAAGGGTGTGGCAATTAATTTTGTGACCAAAGATGATGAGAGAATGCTATTTGATATTCAGAAATTTTACAATGTGGTGATCGAGGAGCTACCATCCAATGTTGCTGATCTTCTTTGATGAGTTTTTGTCACTGGTCGAGGCAGAGGGCTTTTTCTTATTCTCGAGGTATCGGCAGTATTCTGTTTTGGTTCCTCAAAAAGTAGTTTCTTAAGTTATTGATATCCAAACGGATCTGACGATTAAATCATAATGGTTCTGGTGCAATTGCAATACTGCTTCAAGTTTTGTTGTAGGGAGGGTTTTGTATTATGTTTGTCGTTCAAGATTATGGACAAAGTCATTAGTTGGTCTAAGCATGGTCTTTTCATTCTGGTGACCGCGTTACTTTTTGAAGTTGCATGTGATAGTGGCAATGTGGCATGGCCTGGTCCTCTCTCTTTTCTTTTCTCTGGCAATGCTTGCTATTTTGATTGTTGCATTCTCTCGTCTGAAGGGAACTTGTTCATTACCGTATAAGATACCTTAGGATTTAGTGATTTTCGGCTTCATGCGGTTGTGCACAGCTAGACCAATTTCTTGTTCTTAATGTCTCACAGAAAAATCCGAGTGTCGTTCAGGTTTCTAAATGCTGTATCATCATCATTAGTTTTGATTTGGATTTGTATCACGACTTTTCCTCTCTTAGAAAGAAATCAGATTAAGTCAACCAAAGGGTTCCCCACTTGATCTAGTCGAGCGAATCTGCATTGTGTCCTCTCTAAAGTTTGAAATAAGTCATGATTATCAGCGAATAAAATCAGCTAGCAATTGATGACAGAGTTTTGTCTAAGCGAAATATGTCGTGATTATTTCGAAGGACACTGACATGTCCTTGATGATTAGGCGCTGATACCTATTGTAAGATGATGTTCTTTCTCAAGTGGTGGCAAAAAATGCAAAAGAGATGGTACGAAGATCAAACTTAGAAATTCACTAGTCAGGGTCGTTTGCACCTTGTGATAACCCTAGTTATCGTTCGTTGACGCATCGTGATTCGAGGAAGGTCGTATTGATTCCCTAATTCAGAGAATTGAGACGCATGGGATCGTTTTCAATTGCTAGGTCTTGATCTTATCCTTATGATGGAGTTGTCTATTCTCTTCTTCTTTTGCCAGATGATTCTTTTAGGCTTAGCTCTCTTGATGAGAGGGTTTTGATGATTCAGCTGACAGCACTCATCATCACCATGATGTTCAAATCCACAGGATCCTTTCGGCTCAACTACCATGCCTTTCTTTTATGCTTTTCGGACCCACCCATTTGTCATTATCAAGACGATTGAAGGCTCAATCAACCCAAGTCCTGAACGAACAAAATTCTACCAAAGACACACCACTTCGCTCACAACCACAAAGCTGCAAAAAAATATCTCCGCAACCCTGTCCATCTGATTTAGTTCGTGATCGGTCTGAAGGAAGTCGATCGTCCGCATGCGATCGCTAGCCATTCGCGACGGCCTAGATCCGTCGTCGGCGAAATCAACTGAGCCCAATCATCTCGTCTTCGCTAACCAAATAAAGAATTAGCAAAGAAACCTTTCTTTTTTTTCTCCACGCTCAGTCGTTTTCAGATCTGAGTAAGCGGTCAAAGCTGGCCTTAATTATCTAAAAGCTGGTCATTGGGCCCTCCATGCCCATTCAAACATAGCGGCCAACCAAATGCAGCTTCTCGTTTTTCTTTTCCTTTTTGTTTTTCTTGCTTCTTTGTGACTTTTTCTTCGTTCCCACTAGTTAGTTAATCAGCAAGTCACTGAAGCTCATGCAATTTATAATACACGGCATTCCATTGCCCACCTGAAGTGTCTTTAAATGCCCAACGCTAAAAAAAACGTTAAGTACCACAGTACGTCATCTACTCATATTGAGCAGTTCCCAATACTCTACGATAACCCATGAAAATTGGTATAGGGAAATATCAAAGGGCAATAAATTCTGCTTGTATCATCACCAAAGAAAAATGGAAAAGAACCCAAGAACTCTCTCTCTCTTTAGTTAGTCTTCTCTCTCTCTCTCTCTCTCTCTCTCTCTCTCCAGACCAACTCCATTATTCACACTTTTCGCACAGTGGGTTCTTCTCCTACTTCTTTCTTCTTGGGTTTGTGTTGTGTTCAATGGAAGAATACAGATCCAAGTCATGCAGAGATGGAAGAATGCAGATGGAGAGCTACTATGGAGGGAGGCCTGCCCCAACAAGCATGCTTGATCTGAGGAGTTACAGTGCCAATTATGCAGGCTCTTCTTCTTCTTCCACCTCAAACCCGCCAACGTTCATGCCCGGCAAGGAGGTGAAGATGAAGAAGACCAAGAGTAGGGTCGGATCTGCATCGTCAAAGAGTTGGACCTTCGGCGACCCTGAGCTCCAGAGGAAGAAGAGGGTCGCTAGCTACAAGGCCTACACTGTGGAGGGCAAGATGAAAGGGTCCCTCAAGAAGAGCTTCAGGTGGATCAAGAACACGTGTAACCAAGTTGTCTATGGATGGTGGTGATGATGAAGATGATAGAAAAAAAAGGGCGTCTCTTCTTCTTTTTTTCCTTCCTTTGTTTTGTGTTTTACTTGAGGCTAAAGGTGGGGAGGAATTCGCAAATGCCAAATCTCCAAATTCCTTTTAAAAATAAATCAAATACTTGATGTAGCACATTGACGTGGAGCTGTGTCTTTGTTGTCTCTGTTTTCTGAGAGGGGAAAAAAAGAGAGTATATCTTTTAGGTGGTCATAGACCACTTGTTGCCTGGCTCAATCTAGTTTCATCAGATCTGTATAGTCAAGGTGTTGATCTAACTTGAGAGATGATGGTGATTCTGTGCTTTTGCAAGTTCAGTAATTAATTGACCAATCTACACCACTGGCTTCTGGCACGGAAGGAAAAAAATGGAAAAGTCTCTGAAACACGACGAAAAGGACGGTATTTGAAACTTTCTTTCTATAGTTGATCTTTGGACAACTAACGATGAAAAGGACTTTAAGGAAGCATCTTTCCTTTGATTCCTTTCTCCATCTATGCCATTATATGATGTTCCTAACTTCACTTCTGGTTCAATGGCTAACCTATTATTTGATTAATGTAATATCATTAGCTGCAATTTAAAGAATCTGGATTAAGATTGAAGCAAATGGAGAATAGGCAAAAGGGTAATTATCTCTGTCACAAGAGGGGCAAACAGGTGATTTGCAGAGTCCCTTGCGGTGTTAATTTTGTTTTTTGGGGCCAACCCTGTCAGCGAATTCGAGACCTCAATTTCTGCAAATGTTGTCGAAGGCAATGTGGACCGTTTTAAAGAAGTGTGCTTCGGAAAACGTGAGGAGGCTTCATGTAGAACACGTAGATGATCCATGAGTTTGCTTCATTGTCACATTGTGTGATATCCTAGGTCTGAGGAAGGGAAACTATTCTAAATTTTGTCTTTCCTGCCGATTTTTTCTTTTTTTGGGAAACTAACATGCAATGTATCTAGGGTTGAAAAGGTAAGGAAAGACGAATGTTAAATTAAGAGGCGACTGGTGAGGACACAGAACAAAGTGCATACAAGACATATCAATGGTGTTCAAGGCAAGACAAAGCTGAAGAAGTTTATCATGTTCCTTCCGAACTCACTCAATCTCCCACCAACTACACCCCATGTTTTCTGTATTTCTTGGAGTGCCAAGACAGTTGTGTTTTTTTGAGCATGCCAAGTTTACTTTCACTAGTTACGAGCTATTATTGAATGGCGACTGTGACCCACTTAATTAAATATCCACTTGCTGTCTGTCGCATCACTTAGTAAATCAATTTTGTAAACCCCTCTTTATATAAATATGGCATCACACTCGAAAATTCTCCCGTGATCACGTAAATAAACTAAGAAACTGAAAACTAAATGATTGAGAATATACAAAAACCAACATTTGAGTAAAAGTGATTTACCGTTGTTTTCGTTGATTGGCAAATACTCACCCAAGAACATCGTCCCTATTGGAGCTTAGGAGCCAGAGATGGATAGGGGACCTAGCCTGCATATTAAGATTAATTTAAAATTTGCACACTATTATAATTGTAATTATAATCGTATATTTGTAGAGATCACATTTTAAGATTTCTCTTTCGCTAAGATTAAAACGAATCAAGCTACTCATAAGTAACTTTGGATTGCCTCGATGACTACTTGAAATCAGCTTGCCTCATTTCATCGAGCTCTAGTTCGAACTATTGAAGTATCTTGTTGAGTCAAGTTAGAGCTTGCTGATACTCGACTCTAAACTCTAGAGAGAATTGAGCTTTCATTCCTTTTTAACAAATATTTCATAATTGTAAAAATAGTCAAAATACTTAAAATTACATAATATCGACCTAGTAAAACTTGATCTCCAACTCAAGCTTGTCAGTAGAGCTCAGGTATCTCGATTTTGTAGTCGAATCAAGCTTGAGCAAGACAATTAATAAACATTGGAGCTAGAGTCGAGTTTCCAGTACCGAATGTGCAAGTCGAGTAAAGCTCGACAGTACATCGACTTCGACTTGGCCTCGATCCCACCCTATCTTCCACTGGTCAAGTGAAGAAATGTCAATTAGACTACTCCATGATGCAAAAATAAATCATCTAGCATACAGCCACCCCCGTAATTGAAATCCAAGCTTTTACCGGAGAAGAAACGTCAATTAGACGCAAAAGTTCAATTGGGCAGGCACGATAAAAGAATTGCTGTAACAGTATGAGCAAGGAAAAGACAAATAAAAGGCAATTCCAAAAGTAATGTCATAAAATTCTATTCAGCTTCTTGACAGAGCATGACATGCTCTTCATCTCGATAATGTGAAGGAACGTGTACAGATTACGACACTCCTCAAACCATGATTCAAAGCAGAGGTTAAAATAACTGTTAAACCATGTAATACAACTGAGTTGGAATGGTAGAAACTCTTACAGACCAAGCTGGGTTAATCAAGGGATTCACTTAGAGCATGGTCTTTATTGTGTAGCTACAGTTGGAACCCCCCCAGCAGGATAAAACAGACTTCACAAACTCAGTGCACGAATATTATACCATGAACGGATTTACAACAGGTGGTGATATCAAGCTTCAACGTCGCTAATACTGCAACCTCTCCTTGTTGTTGAAATGCAAGCTCTCTATCCCTCTCAGGGTGGACTCAAAATTGTTTATGTTTGAGGCATTTCTACTAGAAGCCTGCTTCTGCTCTGATGATCCAACAGGCGAATTTCTTTGGGCACTGGAAAATTTATGATTGACTGCTGGGCTCACATCTGTGGTACGACGGTGAGAGGCATCCAACTCAGTCCCGAGAATCCCAGTATCCCGACTGCCAGAAACTGCAGGCTTCCTTGATGAACTAATTGACCGCAAGATAGTGGAACTAGAAAACTGTATACATTTAAGCAAACATATGGCTCATTAACATAGAGAACAAATCATCCATAAAATCATGCACATCAGAAACAGAGACCAAACAATATGCACTAAGATTAAGAAACCAATTATCACGGTAGACCTGCTCTTTTCCACCTGGCAAAGTAAAAGTATGTCAACATGTTCCCTACAGAATTTTCCAACAGAGAAAAGTACCCAAAAAAAAAAACTCCAAGCAGATGCTGGCACTGCATAGTTTGGTAGAACTCGAAGGCAATTTATCAGTTGCATAAATAAGTTTGATAACCAAACAAATAAAATGGCATCGCTTTTTTCCCCTCCTGCATCCCAATACTACAAACTGCAAGTAGAACACAGGACATGATTATCACAGCAACTAACCACTTGCCTTGTAACCTGACAAGGCACAATCATGTGATCCCACCAAGCTCACCACGGTATTATTCTAAGTGGCATCATTCAGGACAGTTGGATTCAGAAAGATTCATTTCGAGTAACAATGATCAAACATATGGAACACAATTAAGGCATATTCCACCACTAAAAACAGCCAACAACCATAATGATATTTTTGGGCATATATCCTTAGCTGACTATATGAGTGACTCACCAGAGCTTCTTTAGATGCGATAGTATCATTTGTAACTGGATTCTTTGGCTTCAATAAACTTCCAGAAGTCACAATTGGTCCAGAGTGCCTCCGACGAGATGGATCTCCCAGAGACCATGCAGCAGGTCTACCATCTTCGCCACCTTCATTAAACGTTAAAAGCAATATCAAATTATTAGAGATTTTGCAATGTACTAATGACTGCTCTGAACTGCCAGGTATGGAGCGAGTTGTGTCATGAAGGAAAGGAGGATCACCTGATTGCCTCTCTGTGTTATTAACAGCCGGAGGTATGCCAGAACTTGGACCAGCTCCATTGCCCTGTTCATAAGAATGTAATGTAGCATAAGAACCCAATGAATCTGACCATCCAAGGGCAGCAAAATTCAATATGGAATATGATTCTCACCAGAGCACGGGAAGGAGGAGTGGCAATCTGAGATTGCTGATACTTCAAAATGGTCCAATCAAAGACATAGTCAAACTGAAAGCCTAGTGCAATAAAATACTTTCAATTCCAATTTGTTGGTAAAAAACTCAAAAAAAGGTGAACAATGTAACATGAGGTAGAACTCCTGTCTGAAACAACTTAACATGACCTCACCGCAGATAAAAATGAACCAATTAAATTCGAACCTTCACGAATGAAGAGATCACGGAACAGTCTCTTTAGATAAGCATAATCTGGTCTATCGTCAAATCGCAACGACCGACAGTAATGGAAGTATGATGCGAACTCTGTAGGATAACCCCGGCATAATGCCTGGGAGACAGGAAGAACATGTATCAATTTCGGAAGACTATCTTCCTTCATTAAACAGTTCTACAGAAAATATATATCTATTAGCAACGAATCAAATTAACTTAAAAAGCTAGTGATCACCTCAATAGAAGTTGAAACTTTCTTTTCACTGATTTTTTCGTATTTCTGCTTCTTGGTCCCAGCTTTCAACCCCTGCCAGGGTAGGCTAGAGAAAAGCGAAAACTTAAATGATGGAAAAAAAAGAAAAGAAAACAAAAAGAAGAAGATAGGTAGCATTGGAGAGGAGTCTTGGGGGTGGTGGTGGCGTAGAGGATGGGATGATGAAAAGAGTTGGCAAGAGTTTTACCTTCCTCTGAGAAAGTACATCAAAACGTATCCAAGTGATTCTAAATCATCTCTACGGCTTTGCTCTGGCAATATTAGGCAAAATATAGTGAGTTTTTCTACAGGCAAAGAAGCAAAAGACTGGAGCCATATGACAGTCTCATTATAAGGGTAACATGAGAAGATAGAAGAAATAGGCTCAAGCATACCAATCCCAAGGTGAGTATTCATGCTAGCATATCTGGCTGTTCCCGTTAAATTCTTGTTTTCTCTGTCATCAACATCAGCATCAGCACGAAAATATATATATAAAAAAAAAAAGAAAACATGTAACTGGTGAAACACATATCAAATTGGTTGAAATATCTAGACAAAAAGGTCGGAAAGATCATTTATTACATCTTCACAAAGCTAGTTTTACATTTAAACCAGAGGGATTATGCCCACCAGCAAAACATGCATGCTTCACTTGCAAAAGACATATAAATGGAACAGAAAATAATAGGAGGAACTTATCAACCAGCAATCACATTTTAATGAATAATGAGCAATTACAAGGAGAGATAAGAAGCCAGCTGAGATGAGAGCCATGAGTTTAGCACCACTAAAGTAGTAAAGGCTCACCCCACCCTTAAAAAGGGGTAGAAATATCAAATCTTAAAGACATTGAAGTACTAACAGTTAATCTGAGTGTTAAATAACCAACCTGTAGGGGATATGTTGATGAGTTGAAGAGTCCCTGTATTTCTTTGCAAGACCAAAATCAATAATGTAAACCTATAATCAAGCAGGTGAGAAGGCATCAAAATCAAGTCCTTTAATATGCAGATACAAAGTCAAGCAAAAAAAGACCTGAATTCCACCTGATTTGCACGCCTACCCAAACCCATAAGGAAATTGTCTGGCTTAATATCTCGATGAAGAAATGATTTAGAATGAACAAATTCAATGCGATTCATCTGTAAAGAATATCAAAGTTCTATAAAATGATAAGAGGAGGAGGTAAAACAAAGAACCACGAGCATAAACAAACCTACCATTTGATCAGCGAGCATGAGAACAGTCTTAAGGGAAAATTTCCTACTACAAAAGTTAAATAAATCTTCCAGACTTGGTCCCAGTAAATCCATCACGAGTACATTGTAGTCCCCTTCGATACCGAACCATCTTACATTTGGAATACCAGCTGCCAAGAATAAGCATGTGCAAACCAATGGCATCATGAAAAACATCAGAACAGACATAAAGCAAGCACAGTTGAAACAGAAAAAGAAGCACCATAAGTTGAGGTCTTACTTGCTCCCTGAAGTATTTTATACAACTTTGATTCATACATCAACTGAGGATGCTTTGTCTTGACAGTTTCCTAAACAAGCGGTGTTATATAAAAGTAAATCAGAATTTACTATCATTAATAGCGCAAAAAATGTGCTTCAGAATTCAACAGCGTCTTTGAATAATGTGTTCGAGTACAGAGAAAAGGCACAATCAATTCAAAACGATGCCTACACTGCAAACCAAATAATCAAAAGAATTAAGAAGCACGGTTTACCTTCCTTAAAAGAATATGCTTCTATCTTCTGACAGAAATACAGATAAATAAAATAGTGCATCCCTCGCAAAAGGCTGGCAATTCGTGTTCAAATGTCAAAGACGAGTTATGAGCTCGTGTCAAGTCGTGTCATTGCAAAACTTAAGAAATGATGTATTTTAATTCGTGTCACTTTCCAGTTTGTCAACATCTGCGCTCATAAACATTTCAAATCGAATCAATTAGTGTATACAAACAGACAAACCTCAACAGTCTGCCACTGAACATCAACTTGAATTTCCCTATCTACTAACAGATATCTGTCCAACATGAAGGATCTTCTCTGCTATAAAGTCAAGTAGATAAGGCAGTAGCATCTCCATCTACACATATTTGATAGAGCCACAGACCCGCAGCACCGATAGAGTTTACTCATAGTAACAAACTCGATTCTCATACCAATTCAGAGTAATTTATGCACAACATAAATCTTTGCATTCAGACTACATCATCAGAGTGCGAACAGACAAAGGAAAATAGAAATACGAAGAAGCTTGTCAAGTCTCCTTTAATAGGTCTTCCACCAAATGGTATGGTACCATTTTGGCGAGGAGGATGTAGACATAGGTCGAGCAACACTACTACACTCGTTAATTGGCAACAGAGCTTCTTCATGTCATCAAAAGAGAATACTATAGTTTCCTCAGTTGCTTCCATGCAGCCCCCTATCAACCCCCTCATCAATCTCACTCAGTCAAAACATACATGTTTCAAGTGAAAAATCGATCTTTCATTTTAACCTTTCAAGTAATCTTTCGGGCAAAAAGTCATACTCAACGAGGGACAAAGAGCACTGACTTCTCGACAAAGTCGAGACATGCATTGCAAAAGATCGCCAAAGAAGCAAATCGCTCGGGCTTTCGATCGTTATCATACCAGAAGCACGACATGAGTTCATGCATTACAGCTCCAAACATACACACACATGCATGCGAAAAGCCACAAAAGGAGGCAGCTTCCACTTGCTAACCATAATCACTCTAAAAATACAGAAGCTAGCACCGCCGACTAGCTGGAAGCCGGGGAAGCAAGCGAACCAACTATCTATGCCAGTCAAACACCATCCATATCCCCCAAAAAGACGTAAAATCAAAGCATCAAAATCCCAAATCATCGAAACACCGATGCGATGATGGCTACAACAAACACTAAAGAAACAACTACAACGCACGAGAAGTTTCGAAAAAGGGAAAAGGGTTTCAATTCCAACCGGGAGAAGAGCCACTCACAAGCTTAATCGCGACTTCCTCGTTCGTCTGGATATTCGCACCTGAAAACCAAAATTCGCGGCGAACTTCAATCACAATCAAACCCCACCAAAAAAAAAAAAAAAACCGGAACGGACGAAGCGAAAAAGAAACCGAGCATCAGCAGCCCACCGAGGTAGATCTCCCCGAACGATCCGCTGCCGATCTTGCGGCCGAGCCGGAACTTGTTGCCGACGCGTGGCTCCATCGGAGAGCGCCGGGATTTCCACGAAACCCACCTCCACCCCCACCACCACCGCCGGCGACGGGGAACAAAACCCTAACCGTTATCCAGAGGCGGCTGCGGCTGCGGCTCCTGCTACAGGAGAGAATCCATTGCCATGGAACCGCGACGACTGAGCCAGAGATGATGAGCGAGAGAGGAGAGAGAGAGAGAGAGAGAGGGGAGAGGGGGAGTGTTGGTATACCGAACCGAACGAGACGGTGACGATCTTTGATCTAATCGACCATTTTAATCGTGATTACGTTTCCTTAATCACGGTCGTTTGTTTTGGTTTGTCTTGACTCTTGTTTACTTGCTCATCGAAAATTGCTATTTGCTATTATTATTTTTTTCCTTTTGTAATTTATTATTTTACAAAAGAACATTCGAGATATGTCCTTTTTTTTTAGGTACACGTGTATTGGAAATCCTAGTGCAACTGAGTCCTACAACTTTTTGCAATTCGGTCTTGTAACATGTCACATAAGTGCAATCGAGTCTTAAAATCATCAAAAAGTGTGACCGAATCCAAAAACTTGTCATGAAAATTTAATCGAGAAATGCAATTAATGAAAGGATTTGATTGGACCAATTTGATAAATTTTATAATCGAATTATTTATTAGTCTTTCGATTCTTGCATGTAACGACCGTTGTTTCGAAAATGATTACTTCTATTTTAAAAGTCGGGTGGCTTCTTATGTGTTGCTTGCATATTCGATTTTACTCTTGAATATTCAATTTAAATCTAAAAAAAGTAAAAAAAATCGCATATATAAAGCATTTTGACTCTGAAATTGTGAAATTCATGCATCTATCTGAGATTTTTTTATATTTTTAGACTCCGGTCAGCAATTTATTTTATTTTATTTTCACTCGATACGATTACCTTGCATGTCCATTGAAATTCCCTCCTAGAATTAGATACTATATTTATGACAATTCCAATGGTTCTTAAGCAGCTTTGTATAATCGCTTTGTGGTTGGTTTACCTTCTGTTTACAGCTGTTGCATTCTTGGTTTTTGCACTTAATCTTGAATTTGTGCTGTATTCGCATCGATTAAGTATGGACTTGGTAAGCCACGGCTTGGGACAAAGGTCATTCGAAACTTGCTCGAAAAGCGAATACAGTTCGGCGGAGTCGAGAGATGTATTCTCATTACGCCGACTTACCCGATTTTAATCATGCTTGACAATTTCAAGCATCAGAAAAATTAGCCAGTTTGCTTGTATATCCAGTTCACGGAAGTGATCAAAACAAGCAAAATGCACCAACTTTGACGGAAATTGGTGGCAATAGATCAACACAGGCTTAGGTTTGAAGGACTTACCTGCGTGCATACATCATTGTGACAAGTTGGACATGTTGCATAGGGATTTAAAAGAGGAGAGGAGGGAAGAGATTGGTACAGAACAGAAGCAATTTCCACTATATCTCGGAGCTATCACTCATCAAAATTTTACACGGGGATTACAATACAAGGGAGGTTATGACTACTTCAGATTATCTGTGCACGAGAGGGGATCGAATCATCCCCACTCCTTCATCTGATTGCATTCTTTTTTTCCTGGGACAAAAAATGGAGCAAGAAAAGGGGCCTCAACAAAGAAATCTGCAATGGCCCCAAACCCTACTTTATAAAAAAAAAATATGTATCCATGTCAATCAAGAACCAAAACCCTCTTTATGTCCTGTCACGACGCGGCGGCAAGGAGGTGCTTTTTCTGCAGCCTCCCTTTCAAATGCCTAATCTTCGCTTCCACCCTCGCGGTGAAACCGATCTTGGTTTCTTGTCTGGCCTTGGACCGTTCCCTCTTCCACATGAGCTGGTCTCGGACGTCCTTCTTGTAGTACTTGATCTCTTGGATGATGTGGTGATCCATGGGATTGAAACATCTCTGGATAGATATGTGACAGAAGTAAAATAGGTTACAAGTGACCGTTGCCAAGAGGGTGACTGCCCAGAAACTGACGGCAGGAGCGAGGACCTCGACAAGAATCTTGTACACGTTCCCCGTGTAAATGGGAGAGAACATTCCGTAGATGAAGAGGAACAGGTACCAAAACGCGATGCTTCCCCAGATGAACAAATGTTGGATCCATGTGAAGTGGCTCATGGTGAGCGCAATCTGGCAGTTCACCACCCACACGATGCAAGTGAACATTACGGTTCCCACGGCTGTCATGTCGGCCGTTTGGCCTTCCGGGCGAAAAGCTTGCTCAAAGAAGAAGAGCACGTTGAAGGTGAAAACAATGATGGAGGCAACGAGACCATTCGCCATCCACCCGAATATCTTATACCAGTTGAAGAACAAGTTTTTGGGTCCTTGCTGATATAGCGCAGGAAACTACAAAAAGAGGGGGAAAAGGAGAAGGGACATGAATTAGCAATCATGGAAAAGTCTCTAGGTTGAGTGTGTATCAGCTATTGCCCTTCTCTGTTCATTTTCAAAATTACAGCGTTCAAGAAATGATTACCTGCAAGCAAACCTCGGCGGAAACATCTTGTTCAAATACTCCTAACGAAAGGACTGGCAATGAAGTGACAAACACATTGAACAATATCATGTACCAGTCGTCATAGATTGATTGCCCAGAGAAGGCCGTCACAGCTTCGAAGTAGAGGAATGTCAAACCAAATGCTATGTTCTTGTAGATGAAGTAACATATCTGGATTATGGAAGGGAAGAAAAAGTCAGTGGGCATGAGAGATACAGATGTCTGATGCAAGCACACGAGACAGTAGTATAAAATATAAAGTCAAAGAGGAAGCCGCAAAATTACCATCTGGGCTATTCTTTTGTAGCACCAGTGTCCGTGAACCACTAGGAGTTTCTCCAAAAACCGAAACTGGGCAATCGAAAAATCACTAGCCATCACAGCCTGCAAAACAGTAATGATCTCAAATTATTATGAAGATCCAGAGTCAAAGGCAGGAGATGCTCCTCATTATTAACCATCATAGGATAAATGTCCAAAACACACCAATGATCAGGGAAGGCAGGACAATAGCCTTCACAAGGAGATAGAAAAGGAGGCACTAACCTGCATACCTTCCACCCCACTGATCCCCACTCCAATATCAGCTTCTTGAATCATGCCGACATCATTCGCCCCATCGCCAATTGCTAATGTAGTCTTGCCGGTTCCTTCCTTCACTAACCTCGTCACCTGGAGTCAGGTTCAGACTTTCTAACATAAGTATCAAATCCTGTTGAAGTTTACCCACAGGCATTGGAAGCTCGTATGTATATGAAGAAGCCTCTGAACGTAGGCAGGAATACGACAATTATGAGAGGGGAGAAAAGTTACCAGCGCCTTCTGCTTAGGAGAGACGCGACAGCATATAACGGATGCACAGTCAATTGCCAATCCTAAGAATTGATGCTTCACATCATCTTCAAGGGCATAGGTCAGGGTTTTTCCATCGATTATCAGTGCAAAGGCAGCATGTGGATCTTTTTCTAGCTTGATCATTTGTGAGGCATTGGTGATTTGCATCACAATGTTCTCTTTGATGGCCTGATCAGCGACAAGATGCGATGTTCACTAAATGTCAAATGAAACAGCTATGCGGAAACAAAATGTCCAAACTCTCTGGCCAGAGTCTTACCTTCTTCGAGTCTTGCCCTAATGTGTCTGGACTTGTTGCTGTTACACAGATCTGCTTCATCCCCTGCCTAAGTAAACTGCAAGAAAATCTGCAATAGACACAATGGATTAGAAAAACCATTGGGTTTCCTATTCTGCCAAACTTCCAGCGAGAAATTAATTTCTCAATAGTAGAGATCTCATTCAAATGGAAGAGGTATTGGGAATGCTTTCTATTAGCTACAACCATCATACCCTATGTTGATTGCAGTTTCCATCTTATCTCCGGTAAGAACCCATAGCTTAAGACCAGCTTGGGCAAGTTTGTCAATGCACTGGGGCACCTATAGGGAAAAACAGTAGACATCACCTTCGAGTTCAGATGAACTAAATGAATGGCATATGTGAATAAATAAACTTGAAGAGAATGATTCTTTTATTTTACCCCTTTCTGCAATTTGTCCTCCACAGCAGTGGCACCCACGAGAATCAAATCCTTTTCCATCAATTCAGCTACCCTTTCAAGCATGGCATCTCTGTCTGCCCCAATACAAGTCTTTGCTTTGACAAACTCATCATTCCAAGCAGAATACTCAGACTCTTCAAGCTTTTTATAAGCAAGAGCAAGCGTACGTAACCCATTTTCACCATATTCATTCAGATGTTTGCTAGTAGCTTCCTCATATACTCTTCCGTTCTTTGCCAACCGATCGAAAATGATACTGCACAATTAATGAAAGTTAACTTTCGGGTCCAAAGAGATGCCACATAATTCCATCTATACCCTCAATAGAGAAAGTATTAGGAGCATGATGATGGGATGGCCGGACTCCGTGTTTGCGTTTACAGAGGATGTTCTTCAAAGAAAAGAGAAGTGAGAAGAGACACCACGGTGGTGCTACCCTCCAAGTAACTGCTTTTAGAAGAGAATGCAAAATTACAGCTCTTTCTTTCAAACAAATCCCTTTGAATACCCTAATCCACAGTAGCACAAAAAATAGAAGCTAGAAAAACACGGAATTTTTTTTAACTTCAATCATCAGTTTTCAAAGTTCTCATTGATAGCAAAAACCATATGACAGCAAGGTTAACTGATTGCCCCCGTGATAATTGAGAAAAGAAAAAAAGCGATGAGCAAAGCTCAACACGTGCAAAGAAACACTAGAAAAACTGATTAAAATTGAAACTGTAATGTCAGAATGACAATTGTCTAATATAAATGGTCAACATGACGGAGTACGGTATATCATAGATATACATTCATGTCCCGGAGGGCGCCTAAAGAGAATCACGCTAACTCACTTTCTCATGAGATAACTAAACTAAAAATGTTGATAAGACATATGGAGTGCTATCAAAAGACCAACCTGTCAGCACCTTTGCACAGAAGAAGAATTTGCCCTTCCTTATCCCGCACAATCACAGACATCCGCTTTCTTTTGCTGGTAAAATCCAACATGTTCAAAATTTTATATTCCCTGGAAAACATCCAAAAATCATACCATAAGACAAGGACAGTCAGATTAATGCTGCCGAAGAAGAACATAGGGGCAGAAAATACTTCTGTGCAAGTTCCTTGCCTTACAACTGGAGAAGGATACTTTTCACGGACAAATATGCTTGTTTGAGTTCTTTTGTAAAACTCGAATCCAAATTCTCTAGCAGAAACCAGAAATGCAATTTCATCAGGCGACTCAGCTTCGTATGTGATTTCACCTGTCTCTTCACTTACCTCGGGAATCGCAGTGTGGCATATTGCTAGTATCCGCAAGAACAACAGAATCATATCTGGCTTTGGTTCTTTCATCCAGTTTCCCTCCATCAAACGGCTGTCATCAAAACTAAAGCCCTTAATGTTGCGTTTCTCACGCTTTCCAGCCATAGAAGTAACGACGGTTTCTAGTTCAATCTCCGATGCCCCAAACTGGTCTCTGTTGTCCCGCACTGTGAAGGCACTAGAAATCTCAGGGTCCTGCTCCCCAAGGTCAATGGCCATTTGCTTTGCAGCAGCGAGCTCAACCTCACTGGATCCTACACCATATGCAGTACCTGCAATGGAACACTTGAGAAAATCCATCTGATTACATGTCAACGTTCCGGTTTTATCAGAGAGGATTGTGTCCACCTGGCCCAACTCCTCATTCAAATTTGAGGTCCTTGCATGAGCATGAACCCCGCTCTGTTCATCATACATGTCTATGTCCCTGTTAATAAAAATTGCCTGCAAGAACTTAACCATCTCGATGGATACGTACAGAGAGATGGGTATCAAGTACCCGTACAGCATCAGAGCAGTGACAAAATGGCATAGGCCCGATGCCACTGCTTTGTTTGGATCATAACAGGACATAGGATTCTGGGGTTGCAAGTACCACCAGTCGGGCATTTGGTACTTTGTCTGCACAAAGAATCCTATAGAACTGATCAAAGAGATACCGAGTAGAGCAGCAAGAAGAACATATATGATGCGGTCCATTTTCCTCTCTATCGTGCTCCTCTTGGAAGGTGATTCTGTCGCATTTTGCATCACTTTACTGTCATGACCGGTAAAGATAGCCACTCCATAAACATAAGCTGTATTCCTGAGCTTGGAATCTCTGAGGAGTATCTGACTAGGATCCAGTGGATAAATCTGCCGGTCATACTCAAAATTGCCCACAAAGGTATAAAGACCGGGGTTCGGGTCTTCACACCTGACCATGCCATTAAAGTCCTTGAAACTTTCATCGCTTTCCAAAGGCAAAGTCACCTCTAACGATCTTTTTACTTTCAAATTCGTTTCACCATCCAAATTCATGGTTTCAACATAGCATAGACCGTCCTCGTAACTGGATGACAGCAGAAGCAAGTCTGCAGGAAAAAATTGATCTTTCTCAACTTTCACGACATCCCCTACACAAATATTCCGCCACTGTTTATAACCAAAGACTCCGTCTCCTTTATGGACACTAGCTTTTCTGTTATTAACCTTCATATCCTGAATGAACCTATGCCAATCTTCTACGGCCTCCTTCGCCATACTAACCCCAAGAACAAATGCCAACGGGGCAATCATGCTCAACGGGGTGAATGGGGAAAAAGAAAAGAGAGAGCATATTGCAGCCACAAGGAAGTAAATATTCGCCACCCTCCTAAATTGCTCAAAAAATGCTTTGGGCAAAAATGTGACAACATTGTACCTGGTGGTTGATATGTAATTCGAGCAGTATTTCAGAGGTTTCTTTTTGTGCATATGGGGCTCATTGCAATGTACAATACGAGAATAGCCTGGGCCTTGCAATGACTGCGGGTCCTGAGACTCGGCGGTGGTGGGCCGGACGCATCCGAAGGTATAAAGGTTGCTCTGGCGGATCCTTGCCCTTATCCTACCTCGAGTCATCTCTCCTCACTTCAGTTCAAGAATACAGGATCTGAAATATAATCCTATAAACACAAGAACTAAATCTTGACTCCAGCATGGAGCGTCATTCTGCTTCTCATAACGGATTCCAGGTCATTTTTCCAGCTCCACCGGATGATAACCGAGAGCCAACCGTTTAAACTACCTTCACTTCAGCAATCATTACCATGGGGTCACCGATGCACAATACCTTTCCACAACCTAATGCGATATACAGGACAGATATGTATCAATTCACCAAACTCAATAAGCTGTACACAAATTGCACAAAGATGGGATGAGGTTAATTTTAGGAAGAATATTTAGTTTCAAAAAAACCGCACGGTGAATAGGGATCGCATTCGAAATTTCATTCAATACCATCTGTATGCTTAGCTGCACTGCACTTATCTAAACTAAGACATATTAGGAACTAAATCTTTATGCCCACATCCATGACAGATTACATTTCATACCGGAAGGACAACAAAAGGCAGCTTAAATCGATAGCCGAGAGCACAAAACAGATGCTGCGAATCAGCTCGAGAATCCAATTCACGAAACAGTCGCCAAGACGAATCAGGAAAGAGCGAGGCGGTGGCAAATTCAGAACCCACGCAAGAACCAGACAATGCCCAGCTGGAACCCCGTCGGCACGAGCTTCCCAAGAAGGGGTGGGTGGGTGGGGGGGGGACCAAGACAAATCAACCCGGAGAAGAAACCAAGAAAATGGCCAAAACCCACAACTTCCCAGCCCCAAGAAAGCCAATTCAAGAAGGGTACCTGAAAATCGCTCCCTCGTCCTCGGGGAGCAAATTCGGCCAAGACCCACTTGCGAATCAAGAAGCTCAAGAACGACAAAGAAAGCCTCCTTTTCGATTTGCAGATCAAGAAGGGTACACACAAGGAGGGAGAGAGAGAGAGAGAGAGAGAGATGGCCCCTTGTCTCCGGTGGAGCTCCGAGCAGGAGACGACCCAGGAATGTGCCCCGGGGGAGGGGGCGCTTCTCTCTCTCCGGGGGTGCTTTTACGTCTTTGTTGGACTTTCAAAGACGCGGGCGGGGGGAGGAGCTTTCGGAAACACGGTCGACAATGGCTTGGCTTCCCTTTCCTTTCCTTTCTCGAGTTTTATGTCGCCCGAGCGGAGGACTTTTCTTCCCTCCTCCTCCTCCACCGCCACCACCACCGCTTCTTCTCTCCCCCTTTCCTCTTTCTTCCCCCCCTTTCTTTGTTTTGTCAAAATATACGCTCGTCCCTCCTAGATGACCTGTCCAGCAGGAGCACCCAATCGTAGACCGAGTAAACAAAAGGAGACAGAACCCCAAAAAAAAAAATTTAGAAAAGAAAACAGCGTATATTCACCCCTCCGCCAGACCCCAAAAAACACACGTTCACACGGGAAAAAAAAAAGGGGGGGAGAGGAGAAGGAAGCAAACAAGCCAACCAAGCCAAGCCATTTAGGTACTCCCCCTGAATGTACGTCCCGGGGCCCACGGAGCCACGTGGCGTCGACCCAAGTGACCGGGTCTGGCCCCTCTGTGTCTTGCTTGCTTTGCCTGGCTTCTTCTTCTCCTTCTCCATTCTCCTTCTAGATGGCATTAATATCCAGCTACAAAGAAAATCGTGGTCATGGAGATAATTAGCAATATTAATGACAAGTGGGTTCGCCACCTTATCAGGACTAGTATACTGTATAAAGTATGATGGGGCTGATTAGGCACGTTCCAAGCATCGTGATCATCGATCGAGGCGAGACAGATTCCTCTTTATCTAAGTTCGGCTAATTCCCCCCCCCCCCTCTCCCTCTCTCTCTCTCTCGGCAGCAGCTATTAGAGGGAAGCTGAATATCTCGTTTTTCTCGAAAGAGAGAGCGAGAGGGGTATTCCCGTATTTTGAATTAGAATGAGTTTTTGAAATCGTCTTTTTTCGAGTAATCAACGACGTGTCTGAATGAACCTTTTGCTCTCTTTTACATTTTTTCACTCGATTAGAGTCTCGTGACAGGTACCTTGCAATGTGTCTGTGTAATATTTTGATCTTCTATGGGGAAAACTTAGGTGAAATTTATGGTTGGTTATATAATGCCCTCTTTGTGGAACCGAAGCATCTCTCACCTGCCGACCCTATCCCATTACATTGCATTGAAACCCATGTGCACCAGCACGTGCAATTAAATTTTTAAAAATCTGTCACCACCACTAAGATTTGTCAGAACAGATGGCTCGGATTGAAATTAAATTTTTAAGGAAAAAAAAGGGAGGAAAATCAACAGGAAAATTTGGGTCTTGCAGGGGCGACATGGTATTTGGAATGGCCAGCCTTGACGGCTTCCTATTTTTATTAATTTCAATGGTCAATAGCCGGTGAGGACCTTCATGAATTTTCTATTTGATTCAAAGCTTCGTTTATTTCACAAAAAATTGAATACTTTCAAAAAAAAATTCTTAAAATCAATTGTTCGTATCACTTAAAATAATTAGCCAATGAAAAATATTTTCGCTGTCAATAACAATTTATGTTTAAAGCATTTTCACAAACGATCATTTTTTAAAAAATATAATTTTCAAATTATTCATTTTTTGCGAAACTAACGAAACTTAAATGTTATTATATTAAATGTAATAAGGTCTTCTTTGGCAACTGTATGGTAATTAATTAAAGGCAGTTCTCTAGAAGGGGTTTTGACAATGCTAAATTTTTTTTTGGGGGGCGTAACATTTATGACAATTAACTTTGCTGGAACAATATTTGATTAATAATAATACACTGAATCCGAGGAACCCTTTGAAAAATCCGGTTCTTACGAGGTGCGATCCCGCGCAGGAATTTGGACCGTTTCTTTCTTGGGGGCTTTTCAATTGCGATTAAGGTATATCCTTTTATTATTCAAGAGCGCGTTTCGGACGGCTTTGATTACAAGAATCGAGAAACATGTCGAACGCGTCCGATCGATCCGAGCCCAAGGACGCAATTGCAATTTTCTTAATTTTCCTTTTCATTTTTGGCGATTTTATTAAAGAATAATAACTTTGGTTCATAATATATGTAAATAAAAAAAAGGGGGGGGGGCGATATTAGTAATGGGACACACTTCCCTTGTGCCCTTTTACCTAATACCGTTTTTTTTAAAAACTTTTGTATTTATCTAAACAAGTGGTTGGAAAGGCGGCAACATGAATCCGTGTTTTTTTTTTTGTAAATAAGATGGACAATAATGCATCGTGATATACCATTAGGTCCGATTTCTCTTACATTTTTTCATTAGATAAGTTCTCGAGAAATCCCGCGTGAGAACGCAGCTTTAGAATGCCGCGCTTGCAATTTTGAGACGTTGGTCGAGCACAATTGTCTCTGAGAAAGTGCACGGATTTTTCTTCAAAATCTAGTTAATTGCAACTTTTTTCCAAATGTTTTTAGGAGTTTTCCATATTGGAAGCTTCCTTCTCTTGGGGTCCAACTTCTCCTCCATTCGTGCTTTTTCTTTATTTTAAACTTTGAATTTCCGAAGGCGGCTTTATAGGAGGAAAAAGACAAAGCTGGAAAAAGTACAGGAGAATGTGATAAAGGAAAGAGAAGAAATGATCTTGACAATCTCCTCCTTCCTTTACCTCGAAGTTTTTGCATGGCCGCCAACGCAAGAGCTAGGTTAAACTCAAGAAATGAGAAAATGCTACAAGATGACCGACCATCCATCCCGTTCCTCGTACATCATTGCTTTGCCCGAAGCATCGATTGGCCCCCCACCCCCATCATCCTCATCAGCTCGAGAGCGATCTTGATCCGTTTCTGTAGGCGCCATGTTATACCAAACTGGCGAGTACGTTAGCAGACATAAACAAAAGACGGTAAACCCTCGAGTTGGCCTGCAAAGACGAGCACGGAAACATGCGACCCTCGTTGCGGGCGTCCGATGGCCTGTCGAAACGATTCGTTGACTCCAGAACATCGCTTGCTTTTTTCCCTCTTTCATCGGGTCAAGTCAATACTGCAGAAACAATCATACGCTTCTGGCTACGGAATCCGATTATTTTTTTTGACGAAGAATAGGGTTGGCACGCGTAACGTGCTGGGTGTTTTTTCCCCTCCCTGACCTTCTAGACGTGGCAAGAGGACAGGAGACGAAGGTGGAGCGAAGATGGGGCCTTCTTCCGGACAGGGTTGTCAAGCACGGAACTGATGGGGGAGCAGTAAGGACCGATTTGATGGCGTCGGGGCTACCACTAGAAGAAAAGGTGTCTTGTCTCATTCGTTACGAGCACACTTCCCATTCTGCTCGGCGTGTGAGATTATGTGCCCACGGGGAAAACGTTTGTTTAGTACTTGAATCGTGTGTTTAGTTGATGCCGAAGTATGATTTGAGTTCGTCCAAGCTAATCATCCAATAAGTAAAATTTCATCGAATGGGATTGGCACGAGTCGATTGAAACGCGGTGCATCTCTCCGATTGTCGCCACTCGTCGCTTAATGGAGACACGCGATAAATATATGCAAGACGCTTTCTCGGCCGAAAATGTGTACTAGGGCATATTTGCTATTTGATGTCGGTTGTTTTTAAGTCTTGCACTTGTTTATCAAGACTTGTTGTACGCATATTGTATTTTCTTTTGGCTGTTTAAAGTATTTTGCGTAAACACAATACTGGTGTGTTCATTTTAAGATGATTTCAAAATCCAGAGGCTTTGACGTCGATTTCTCAAATGTCTCTTTGCTTTATAAATTCGAGCCTCTTCGTCTCTACACGTTATAGGTTCCGACCATAATTCTACAATAAAATAAAGGGCGGGTGCACATCAAAGACTTTCATCAACCCATGAATTTTCTGTCAGCGTTGGAGAGTTAGATTAAAAGATATATTAACGATCCTTAAGCTTTTCCTATACTTAAGAAGATTCCCGTAAAGTTTAGAAAGCTTGTGGCGGCCCGTTCCTTAAGAATAAAGTATTGGGGTATCTCTTTTCGTTCTGGACTTGTCAAGTCACTTGTACTGTCCATGAGAAAAAGCAGAGAGTAAAAGCAGATAGTGGCATCATCTCATGAGACTACATCAACTTGAGGTAGGGTGACATTATTGGCAAGACTGAAGCAAGAAGCTCGAAGAAAATGGGGTTGGATGACGTTTTCAGCAATTAAGTGAGTCTCTTGGGCTATTGGGTTTTCACCGGGGATCAAGTCCTTGTCACTGATCATGACCTAAATTGGCGTGAGACACGTACTAAGCGTGATCTTCTAGCTAGAGAGTCTGAGTAAGGTATAATTCAGATCGTACATGATCCACTTGTGAAGTTGATAAACACAAGTGGGCATTGAGAAAAAGGACAGATATTTTATTACGAAATAACGGTGCGATTCATTTGAGCGAATTTATTTTTTTTATGAATTAGTTATTTGGATTTTCACTTATTTGATTTGTTAAAAATGATCAGTTTACGAAAGACCAATTACGGGTCAATAAAATTAAACAAGCTTAAAATTAGGAAAACAAAGTCTCCAACCTAAAAACTGGAAAATGATTTCTCAAAGAGTACGATCCTTTATCACGATGTTTTTCCCGAGCACAGGGAAAATAATATATGCTAATATTTTCTTTTTCTTATTTTGTTTAAAGCACGAGAAGTTTCGCATTAATATGGACAAACTAATCCAAAATATAAAAGCTTAGCTTATGCATGACTACAGTCCTCTGGAACCAAAGCCTCCAATATATACGTCTCGGATTTAGCTCTTGGACTATACCGACGCTCTAGTTGTTGTAAATTTGGTATCAAATTGAATGGCACACAGGGTTTTGTTCTGCTTTCACCAGCAATCCTATTTATCGCAGCTGTACCAGACCAGACATGGGAACAGATGTGCATGCATACATCGAAGAGTAGTTGACTCGAAGTTGATGTTTCGGGTGGGCTGGTCGAGCATCTTTCAAGTGGAATTCTCGCTAATACGGATAGGGAAAGGGGGAGAGATTTATGCATGATTGAGGCGAGAGCTACTTCACTAGAAAAAGATGGGTTTGAACCAGTCCAAAGAAATAAAGGGACCGGAAGAGCACTAGTGGGAGTAGCCGCAGTAGCATGCACTAACAACTAAAGGCAAGAGCAGTTATGGAGTCCAAATCTTTAGGTGTAACGTATCGCTCAAGGGAAGGTCCTCGCCAGGCATGAAAGCAATTGAGGATTGAAGCAATCAAATGCCGGACTAACTAGTTAGGAGACGACCATGATTTAAGAGAACAAATGGGTTTCGATAACGAAGAGGAATGTGTTTGAAGGGTTCATCGATGTGCGAGATGCTACTTGCCGGCGGCACAAGATGCGGAAATGAGCAAACATGGCGATCCTTTGACAACCATGATATAATATAGTCAAACATGGAATGATATGATTGGAATAAATATAGGCATGGCAATTGTCAAATTCTGCTTCGATTTGGCTCGTGTGAAGTTTCATGTTTGGCTCTTTAAGCGGTGTGATGGAGACTCCAGCTAACGTCCCATCCCACCAAGCATAAAAATGAGTCTTATCGAAAGGTTAGAGTCCAAGTTGGTTGTGGAGGGTGCCGAGGACTTCGGGAGAGAGAGAGAGAGTGAGTTTAGATGATGATGTTTGGCGGCCAAAGGAGGAGGGCAAGCATCGTGATGTCCAAAGTGAAGCATTTATTTCGATTGCAAATGAAACGAGAGGTTAGAGTTTGGATTTCAACTTAATATAGTCTCTAATCCTCATATTTGGGTGCAAGAAACGGTTTAAACAGCGCTGTTTTAAAACATTTTAGCGGTCATGTCACCCCGGCGAGCCATGTCGAGTAAATTAATATCAGATCACTGTCATCTAACGACACGACCCAATTTAGAGGACAAAAGGGTTTTAATAACTAAGAGGAATGTGTTTGAAGGGTTCATCGATATATGAAATGCCACTTGCCGGAGGCACTAGATATGAAAATAAACTGATGGCGATCCTTCAACAACCATGAAATGTGACAGTCAAACCCGGAATTAATATGATTGGAGCTAATCAGGTCAAGGCAATTGTCAAATTCTGCTTCGTTTTGATTCGTATTAAGTTCCATATTTACTTCTTCAAGCAGGGTCCCATCCCACCAGGCATAAACAGTACACAAGAATATCATGTCGTTACACTGGACTGCCCACTCACCTGGATGGGGTCAATTGGCGATTAAGAAGGCCCATGGCCTAGGTTAGCGACCTCCATTGCACTTTCAGAGGGGCACTCGCCTAAGGTCAGCCCATAGTGGCTGAGCATACGTCCCGCACACTCAAAATCCCTTTCATGAACTCCCAACAACTACCGGTGGACCTCACCGAGATACCATCATCAATTGATTCGATACAAATCCACCAAGCAAATGCACGTATTGATTCTATAGATCAAGCCAATTGCGTTTTGAGAGACACCAAACACATGGTGGATTTCACAAAAATACACATGCTTCAAGTTTCCATCACAGTTCCCACACAATGCGCGGTCTCATGCGACATCCCATCATCCATATAGTAGTTTTATCACAAAATTTCATGCACAGAGATCATCTTACTGAAAAATAACCAAGATCTATCTGAACAATCGCACCTCACCCGCAACACAACCGATGAGAGAAGAGAGTTGTCCTAACATGTATCATGTGAATTAATCAATAACCAAAGAGTTTTGCGCCATCAGAATTTTCGTCATAAAATCCAAAAGAAAAACTCCCACAGATGCTGATTATTTCAATAGAAGGAGATCTGCACCAACCAGAATTACAAAATCTCATTATTCAATCAACCAATGGCTGTTAAAACAACTTAATTGCCATGCAAGGATATTTTTTTCTTTGGTAGGACGGATAAAAACTAAAAAGAGAAGCAGCATACATATCATCAATTACAAGCAGAAAGATCATGTGAGGAGGGATCTTGTGATATGTTCGCGAGCGGTAGCCAATGCTTGGGTTAAAGTCTGCAAGATTATAAAAACAAGTAAAAAATGATAGAGAAGTTAGATCAATCTTGTGAAAAATAAATCATAGCAGAAAAGCCTACAGAAGCAAAGCAAAGCAGGGACATAGTTTCCCATCAGGAGATATTTCGCTAAGCCCATCAGAAGTAGTTATCGAGCATCATCTAAGTGCTTGTAACTATTCTTGGTAGTAGGACAAAGAACACATGGAGAGATGCAACACCTGCTCAGACAATGGGGCGGCAGCATCAATGCTGTGGGATGCAACTTTTCCAGCTATGGTACTGGCATCTGTTTCAAGAATCATCCTACAGAAACAGATATATAAGATACTAGATAAGCTTGGCAATTTGAACAAAGCCAGCGTATAAACTTTTTCTTTCTCCTTCTAATTCACCGAAGAAGAGTTTCCTGAAGCTAATTTAGCACAGTGGATCTTCAAACGAAACCATCTGACTAAAAGGAAGTGCAGAAAGAATGTTTACCCTCCATCAACAATCTCGTCAATGCAAAGGAGGATAAGATCTAGATTCTCGAGTGCTTCATTTTTGTCAACATTATTTCTGAGCAAAACAAAGAAAAAAGATAAGCACATGAACCATAAAGATACTAGAGAGCCTCAAAATTCAAAATTTCGCACGACAGCCAAAAATAAAACCAGCAATACCTCAGAATAAGGGCAACTGCATCAAAAAATCCTTGAAGTACTGAAGCTAAAATCAGCTCATTGTCATCATCACTTCCAGTCACGAAAAAGTGCAAGTCTTGTACGAATTTGTAGATGACAATGTTATTTTCAAACATTGCGATCTCCGCTGAAAGTGATAATATAGCTCTAGATCAATATTGCAAGTGCTCAAATAATTAAAGAAGAAAAGACCCGACATCCAACTAACCAAATATCCATAACCCAAACAATTTTCACCAACTGCTCAGTTCTGAGGTGCAATACGCAACTTGTTCATCCGGCCACATATAAAATATGCATGCCTTGCTAATTTTGGCCAAGAAAACCGTGACAATTTGAATCTAATCTTATTTGCCCTTTCCATCCCTGCCTCACAAAATCCATTTCGGACACCAAGCGGGACATAGCATCAGAGCAGGTGAAATCAACCAGAGCATGTAAGAATAAAGGAACTGCTTATATAGTCGATAGCCAAAGTTTATAGACAGTGACAAACCACCGAAATTCTTGCTCAATTCATGAATCGTCTTCTGCATTAAGACTAAATGCATAAGATAAGAAACTTTCATGAGAGATTTATCATCTACATCTACAAGCACAGCTATTTAAATAGTTAGTATGTCATAGGCGCCTTCAAGTCAAAATGGCATCAAACTCATGAAATTGATGAAGCACCATAATAGAACAAGAAACATCACTCACTTAAATCAATGTCAAAAGGATTCAAATAACAGAATCTTCACAAACATATCTTCTACGGATGAAGTACCTTCTGTCCTAGCATTTGTCTTCAAAGTTTTGGTGAACACAGATTTCTCAAAGGCTAACTTAGCACTATTTGTTGGCCAATCATCCGAGTAATATTTGACTGCAACACGTTTCCCTTCAGAATCCAGCAGAAGAATGTTCTTCACCAATGGGCACAAGTCCTATGAACACAATGACAATCACATTAAGTGGCAAAATAGAAATTCACGAGAGCAGGACGAGAAAAAAAAAATGCCAGTCTATTTTTATTAAACGAGCCAACCAAATAGTCGAGATTATTTCGTCAGTTTAACCAAATTAGGTCTGTCGTCACAGATTGACACATTATTCAAGGAAAAAACATCGCAGCAAGTCTTTTCGTAAGAGACTAAATCAGAATCTTAAGTACTGATCTCATCTCGGTCAACAGAAGCAGTTCATAACGTTAGCCAAAATAAATCGGGCCGACATCTATCCTAGACACTCGAAAGGGGACAATTGCCTAAGTTTTGACAATTATTAGCAACAGAACACTTCAAATTCTAGACATTTTCTAGTTACGCTGTCATTAAAACTTCTTAAAAAGAACTGCCCTTGCATTTTCTCGAGCTTGCCCCGGCATGTGAACAAATCACAATGCAAAGATCCATGATTATGAGAACCATTATTGCTCCACCAAAACCAAAACTACTCGCTCACATCCGATCTAATTTCACAAGTACAACAGCACGCATCAATCTCTCAATCAACACGACGCGGTTACGCATGACAAATAATCGAACTTTTCAACATCAGAGTCAATCCGCACCGAGCTAAAATCTACGCAACGGCGAAACAAGTCCAGCAGCAAAAAATCCAGATCACCGCCGAACAGATCTGTGGAGATACACGAGCAGCAGCACCGAATCGCGCCTCTTGCTCGACGCAAGCGGCTCCCATCGAACCCCGAGCGACGACAGGAATAGGAAACTCAAATCGAAACCCACAAGCATCGCACCGCAGCTCGCGTCACTCGAAACATCACAAACTCACAAGGCCCTCGATGCTTCACGAGAATCAAAAATTGCTTGAACCGAAAACATGTCTCCGAATACAGAGAGAGAGAGAGCGAGAGAGAGAGAGAGAGAGAGAGAGTTACGCGAGAAGAGGAGAAATGCGCCATGGATGCGTACGCTTGCGATCAGAAACGGGTTGGGGTGAAGCTGCGGAAGCTGTTCGTGCTCGATTACGAGTTCATATTTTTTCGCTTTTGAGATCGGAGATCTGGTTTTGAGACGACAGGTCGTTCGTTGCTCCTCCGTGCCTGGTATTGTTGCTCGTCGTTTTTGGTGCGGAAACGAACCTGGGCTCCGCGTTGAGCCCATCGAGTGTGGGGTCTGGGCTTGCTCTTTTGGAATCACCTAAGCCTAGGTAAGGCCCACTTATTGCAGCACTTTGTGTTTCTTTAACGGGATAAAGACGTGAACAGCCCCTAAACTATGGCCTATGTGGTCCATGAACTTTTAATTTATTCAATGTGATCCTAAAATTTTAGTCCAAGGATTTTTAATACATGTTCAACTTAGCCTCTAAAACAAACTCAATGACAATATTTAACACTTCATATAGTTCAAGAACTAAATTGAACATATAGCACAAATTGAAAGTTCAAAGACTGTATTATACATTGAGCTACAGTTTAGGGATTTCATTAAATAAATTAAAAATTGAGGGACCACGTTGCACGTTAGGCCAAAATTCAAGATCCATCGTCTCAATTTCCCTTATTTATTTTAATGTTCCTATTTTTCTTTTCCTAATCGCCATCATGTTTTTTTTTCTTTTGGGTCGAAGGATCAGCCCATGTTCAGTTGCGATAATTTGAGCATCAAAATTTGTAAATGAAACCATTCCAACCCATTTTAAATTCACGCCTATGCTATTTCATGATTTTCCTTTGTGGCCCATATTTCGAGCTTCCTAATTTTATCTTCCTACAGTTAGATTGAACCGAACAAAGGAGGAAAATTCGATTTTTAGAAAGAATTGCTATTCAGAGCCTCCCTAAAAATGTACAAAGGCAACGCCTCAACATCGTATCAGATTTTTTTTCCCTGTTCTTGATTCTGTCAGTCACCCACACAAGAACAGACATGGAATCTTCCCCTGTGGGAAGATTCATCCATGGCTGTTCTGAGAATGGGGATGACTGCTTTGTTGATGCTTTGCCAGTTTGTGTGAGGGAATTGATTGCTGGAGGTGCTGCTGGTGCTTTTGCCAAGACTGCTGTTGCACCCCTTGAAAGGATTAAAATTCTCTTACAGGTACTTGTTGATATATTCATTTATTTGCCTGAAATAAGCTTCTTCTGGTACTTTTGGGTGTTTAATATTGCAAGGTGTACCAAGGACAAGATTTTAGTGGCTTTTGGGAAGTTTAATTCCTTGTATGATGATAATGTTTGTTTTGTGTTTAGACCAGAACTGAAGGATTTCATTCCATTGGTGTGTACGAGTCCTTCAAGAAGATCCTCAGGCATGAAGGTGTTCAAGGGCTATACAAGTGAGGCGCATCCCCTCTGTTTCATGTGATTTTTCTTGAAACTATGTTCATTCAGTCATCCTACATGGTATTTACAATTCTCCATAATAACTGTAGAGGAAACGGGGCGAGTGTCATCCGGGTAGTCCCGTATGCGGCGCTGCAGTACATGACGTATGAGCAATACCGGGGTTGGATTTTGGATAACTGTCCCTCGTTCGGGACGGGGCCTTTTATCGACCTCCTAGCGGGCTCTGCCTCCGGAGGAACGGCTGTATTGTGTACATATCCCTTGGATCTTGCTCGGACGAAGCTCGCTTATCAGGTCAGCAATAGGCAAAACAAGCAAATGACAGAAGGGAAAAAAAAAAAGGGAAGGACGAGCTCCTTAGCACGAGAACTCGATCCGTTCCAATTTCTGTTAACTTGGCTCAATTTCGAGCAGAATCAGAGCGTATCTCCCCTTCGTGTCCTCTTCATATCATCGAACCTGTCATGGGGTCGAGCAGATTTCAAAGCCTTAGCATGAACCTTATCTGTAACAAATTTTCCTGGCAAAAATTTATTTGCTCTGTTTGGCCAGGTGATGGGTTCATATTCTAGCGAAAATCCTCATTCTCAACCTCGACACCAGAGGCTTCGCGATATCTTCGGGGACGTCTATCGAGAAGGCGGAGTGCGCGCTTTCTATCGAGGCATAGGTACATCCCTGTGACAAGGTAGTCACCACGAGACGTGATCGGTCATCGTAATCATTTCGCGTTTCTCATATGATGTGCCATGCAGGTCCAACATTGGTTGGGATTCTTCCGTATGCCGGCTTGAAGTACTACATCTACGAGGAGCTCAAGCTCAAGATTCCTGAGGATCGTCAAGATTCGATCGCGATGCGCCTCTCCTGTGGCGCTTTGGCGGGGTTGTTCGGGCAGACATTCACGTATCCGTTGGACGTCGTGAGGCGACAAATGCAGGTAACTCCGACATTGACAACAACCAATCCGTGATAAAATGCTCAATGTTTGATGTCTCCATCTCCATGTCAAGAAAATAGGGAAAAAAGAAAAATTAATACAACATCAACATGCACATCAACTCTCTGTCTATCAGGCTCAACAACGTTTGCTGCATTCAAATTTTCAGGCTGAGAATGTGGTACTGGGCAATACCCGGTTCAAGAACACTGTAGAGAGGCTTTTGAACATTGTTCGCAATCAAGGGTGGAGACAATTATACGCCGGTTTAAGCATCAATTACATCAAGGCAAGCTCTCGTTACAGCTAATCTGGAACGCCGATTTGCTATTTTAACAAGTCTGGTGCTAATCAATCCGTCCGCGCAGACTTTTATAGTATGAAGAGTGGATTACATATTTCGAGCTGAATGTTCATATGCATATATTTGGGGGATATTTTGCAGGTGGTGCCTTCAGTGGCCATTGGGTTCACAGCATATGATGTGCTCAAGTCTTGGATGCATTATTCAACCCAGCAAAACGCTCATCACTCGTCATCTTCAATTGCACAAAATCGAGCAGAGAAATAGTCCTCCGACAACTGATCAGACGCGAAAGCATTAGAGTCGATAGGATTCAAGGGTTGTGTTCTAGCCTCCTCATGTTTGCCGTAGAGGCCAAAAGTGTTGCTCGTAGAGAAATTTGAATAGCAAGAACCGGGACCGAATGGCCGGAACATGAGGTTCGCGGTCAATGTAAAGCGAAATTTTTCGAGTGCGATGCTCTCAAGTCGAAATCAAATCATGTTATGTGAGAATCGATATCGGAATATCGTTTATCTTTAGCCAGTCCTTTTTAGCGAAAGCAAATCAAACCTAAAATCATGTACGTAATTGTTCGAAGAGCATGAGAATGTGTTGTCTAACAGAAGGCCTTCAAGACTTTCTCTTAAAGAAAAAATTGTAGAGGTGTGCATTTTTTTGTTTTTTTCGTGGCTATTCTTTTGCCAGAAATTTAGGGAAGATTGATGGAAAAGTAATTTAACTATGGGGGTTCAGCTGTGCCGTGTCCGTGGATTTCTTTTTTCGGCTCGCTCTTTGTCAACGATGAGTTAAATAACCAAAAAAATAAAAAAAAACCTCAGAATGCATTTCCTAAATTAATAATGGTCATATTTAGCTCAGAGTCGAAAATCACATTGAATAGACCAAAAAAAAAAGAAAAAAAATTATCCAATCAATCATAAACTTATTGTACGGATGTCCATTTAGTCCTAAACTAAGTAGTCATTTGGATCAATTTTCGTCGGAAATTGCTAACATGATAGTCTGGTCATCGCCGGCTGTGGCACACCGTCATATCTATGATTTCCGGCGAAAATTGATTGGAAGGACTACATTGAAATTGTGCAAAAATGTTTATAACTAAATTGATAAAATTAAAAAGTTTAGAACTGAATTGAAATCCATACAATAGGTTAAGAACTAATTGGACAACTTCCCCGATTTGAAAGCAAGGAACGGGTCCAAAACTTCCAACTCAAGATTGCTCTTCATATTTCGACCAAAAAAAAAAGATGACTCTTCATACACGAGTAGGCTCAAACGACAAAACCAATGATCATCCTCAGGTGAGCTCCACAAGCCTAGAATATCAAAACGCAAGCAATTACACCGGCTCTGTAGAAACGATGTCAAAGTCACAATGGCTGTTGCTGCGTAAGGTTCAACCTCTCGTCGTCAAAGATATCAAGTCACAAGGGCTGTGATCATGCAAACTTGCTACTTTTCTGTTTTTTCTGTAGTTGATGATGATATGAGCTTCCTCAGCAATGCTAATCTCATCCAATTTTTCTGTTGGCCTTTCAAATGTTATATCAAAATTGAAGGAATTAGATAAGAAGACGCGATTTAATGAGGTTCGGCACTGTGCCTACCTCCTCGGGTAATCCTTTTTCAAAGTTTTTCGTTGTATTGTCTTTGAGAGAGGGACTGCCATTTTTATTGATGAAGTATAGGAAAGGAGGACAATGACAAAACCTAAAGCCAAACTAGGCAATTCCCCAAAATTACAGAAATCAAACAAATCTACATAATTTCTTCCCAAATAGGAGGACCAGCACCAATCACGCCAACCTCCCAAATAGGAGGACCACCACCAATCACGCCAACACTAATTGAGCTCATATGATATTAGTCTTCGATGTTGTCCATTTTTCAACGATGAATCGTGTGCTTTGTTTCAAATGTGGTATATTCTTATTCTCCTGACCTGACCTGGTCGTGTTCCACCAATATGAACCTGACAAATACGGCATCTTTTTTTTTTTAGGTCTAAATATACGGCATCTTTATGAATGCCTTCTTGCGTGTAATAAAAGTGGTCTTTTGACAGTGAGCCCGTAGTGGAAGATGGGAATGGCGGTCTTCGCTGTTCAATGACTACTGAGTCAACACCACTTATTTCAACCATCTCTTTATTTTACCATTGAGGCACTGAATGATGTACTCAGGGTCCTGACTTTGTTGCAGGAAAAATTAGTGAGGGCGAAAAAGAAGAGAAGTGCTTCAAAAAGTTGTCCCGAACATCGTCCGTTAGCACCCATCCTTCATCTTGTTTCTTCTTGCCTTCCTTTCGTTTCTATCGGCTTCCTTGGGCTCTGAGTCATGAAACTCGTAAGCATTAGTTCTGCAAAGTTTCTGTCGTGCCACTTGCTTCTTGGTATTGCTCTCGCCCTGTGCTTTAACCAAGTCTCCTCCACCACCAACGAAACAGACAGACTTGCTCTGCTCGCATTTAAGGCCGGCATAACGGAAGATCCTTTTGGCGTGCTCAACTCATGGAACAATACCATTGGATTTTGTCAGTGGCGTGGCATTTCGTGCGGCCAGAGACATCGGAGGGTCACAGTCCTAGACTTGCATTCACAAGGACTCTCTGGATCAATCTCTCCTCGTATTGGGAATCTCAGCTTCCTAAGGCAACTGTGGCTCCAAAACAATAGTCTCGATCATGAAGTCCCTCCGCAAGTGGGCCAGCTGCGGCGCCTTCGTGAATTACGACTAGACAACAATTCATTGGTCGGTGAAATTCCCAAAAACATATCATCTTGCTCTAATCTTGTCAACCTCATCCTTCAATATAACCAACTAACTGGAGAAATTCCTGCTGAAGTCGGTTCATTATCCAAGCTACGAATTTTAACTTTGTATAGTAATCATCTCACTGGGAGTGTGCCTTCCTCCATTGGCAACTTATCGTCACTAGAGCAACTACTTTTGACCCTGAACAACTTGGGCGGGAGCATTCCCCAAGTTCTAGGCCACTTGACGAACTTGCAAGTCATTGCCTTTGCAGAAAACGTATTGTCAGGTACTATTCCATCTTCGCTACTCAATCTGTCTACGCTATATGCGTTTGATGTTGGAAAAAACTGGATACAAGGGACTCTTCCTGCGAGCTCAGGCATCAATCTCCCAGATCTTGAATATTTTAGTGTTAGCGCGAACCAACTTGAGGGGCCGATTCCTCCATCGATATCGAATTGCACAAAGCTAGACCAACTTCAACTTAATGAGAACGGATTTTCCGGGAGAGTACCATCTTTTGAAAATTTGTATGAGCTTAGATCGCTTCGAATTGGTTTGAATCAACTTGGAAGTGGAAAACCTGAAGACTTGAGCTTCCTTTGCTCGTTAACTAACAGCACCAAATTATGGGAACTGCTTATTGGCTGGAACGAGTTTGGTGGGGTGTTACCCAAATGCATAAGTAATTTATCCACCACTCTCACAGCGTTAATAATAGACCAGAATCAAATATCTGGTGAGATTCCAGAAGAAATTGGGAATTATGTCAACCTGGAAGTGTTGTTTATGGCTCTCAACCAGCTATCAGGTGTCGTCCCCTCAAATTTGGGGAATCTACAAAATCTAGCATTACTGGTTTTGAGTGATAACAACCTGGGAGGGACTATTCCATCTTCTTTAGGAAATCTAACCAAGTTGATTCAACTAGATCTTGGTGGGAACAACTTTCATGGGCAAATTCCGTCCCATCTATCAAATTGCCGGTCTCTTAATCAACTTATTTTGTCTAGTAACAATCTCGGTGGTGCCATACCCCCACAACTTATAGGTCTCTCATCATTAACTATTCTTCTGAACTTGTCTCGTAACCATCTAAATGGGGTTCTACCCACAGAAGTTGGCAACTTGAGAGCTTTGACTGCGTTGGACATCTCAGATAATTTGTTGGTAGGTGAAATCCCAAGTAGTTTGGGTGACTGCACTGCATTGACATCATTGAGGATGGGGGGCAACTTATTTCACGGGTCCATTCCTCAGTCAATCAGATGGTTAGGAGGCATTGAAGAACTTGATCTTTCATGCAATAATTTGTCGAGTCAAATTCCAGCATTCTTAGCGGTATTTCATTCCTTGAAACTTCTAAATTTATCATACAATAAATTTGAAGGCATGTTACCACGTGGAGGAGTCTTTGAGAATGTTACCGGTACTTCTATTATTGGGAATAATGAGCTCTGCGGCGGACTGCGAGAATTTCACCTCCCGAACTGCATCTCCAAAAGCTCCATGAGCAAAAGGATCAATAGAGTGATATTGCCCACTTCTATTATTTTCGGAGTTCTTGGAATAGCTATTGTTCTAACTTTTATATATGTTTGTTGGTTGAAGAAGAAAGTAAATGAACCGGTTTCAAGTTCGATGAATGATTCACATCCGAACGTATCTTATGGAACACTCTTGAGAGCAACCGAAGGTTTTTCTTTAACAAATTTGATCGGTATTGGAAGGTTTGGTTCTGTTTACAGGGGGATACTTGAGGACAATGGAACTAGCATTGCCGTGAAGGTGCTTCATTTGGTCCGTCACGGTGCTATGAAGAGCTTCATAGTTGAGTGCGAGGCATTAAAGAACATCAAACATCGCAATCTTTTGAAGATACTAACAGTTTGCTCAGGTAGTGATTATCAAGGAAATGATTTTAAGGCCTTGGTCTATGAATTCATGGACAATGGAAGCTTGGAACGATGGCTCCAACCAAACGCAACATCATATCATCAAAATGAGCACCCGAAAAAGTTGAATTTCATTCAGAGGATAAATATTACTATTGATGTTGCTTATGCATTGGATTATCTTCATCACCAATGCCACGTCCCCATCGTTCATTGTGATATAAAGCCAAGCAATATCCTCTTAGATGCTGAGATGGTTGCACATGTTGGCGACTTTGGATTGGCGAAATTCCTTCTTGGATCATTCCTTGACACCATTGCAAATCAGATGAGCTCAATAGGTTTTAGAGGGACAATCGGTTATGCTCCACCAGGTAATCTCTCTCCCCCCCCTCTCTCTCTAAAACCAAGAAAATTTGTTCACCTATAAAGGTTATTGATGGGTTTCTTGTTTGAAGTTTGGTAGCTTATGATAACTCTTATAGTCTTATGCACATTGCATTTTGATCTGATAATTTGCACTCCAATTTACCTACACCATGATCTAAATGTGTGGCAGAATATGTAATGGGATGCGAGGTCTCAAGAGAAGGTGACGTCTATAGTTACGGCATTCTCTTACTAGAATTGTTCACAGGGTTGAATCCCACCAATGACATATTCAGAGACAATTTCACTCTTCATAATTTTGTTGCGGAAGCATTGCCTGAACGAGTGCTCGAAATTACGGACAAATTTCTGCTTCAAGAAAGAGAAAGCGATTTAGGCCCCTATAGTTCTTGGCATCGGCTTTCCCAAAGTGAAGACATATTTCAAGAGTGTTTGATTATGGTGTTCAAAATTGGAGTTGCTTGTTCATACGAAGTGCCTGGAAGTCGGATGAGCATCAGCCGAGTTGCAGATCAGCTTCATCATATTAGGGAGAAGCTCTTTAAATTGGGTTTAGATGGACAAGATGGACTACCAACAGCTTATATATAGTCATTATCGTTTAGTGTCCTTTGCGCAAACAGAAGTTGAACAGGTAAAATCTATAACTGAAGAGAGAAACGAGCATTCTTTTTCCCTTAAGTTGACAGTTGATCCATTGTTCCCCATCTGTATGTGTACATATTTAAACTAGCACAAGGCCTGTGATGCACACATATTCTCGAGTATCGTGGATTTACTTAAAACTCTATTTTGGTGCCGCAGCATTTGAAAATGAATCCAAAACAAGTTGCCTTGCTTATGTTTTTCTTTTCTTTTCATTCGTATGACGCTCATGGAGACAAATTGCAATCAATTAGCTATTGAAATCTTAATCAAAGGAGAGCTTGGTTTCTGCAGATCGACTAGGAATGGCTGGCCGTTGCTTCATTTCCAAATGATCCAAGGTCAGGAATTGAACTCTGTTCCTCAAGCTATGTTCAATCAGGTGGGGACAATACTGTTGCTCTGGCGGGTGAATAAGGATGTATAGCTTTCGGATTTGGCATTCTAGCATGCGGTAATTCGAGGATGCGTATCGACGCTTGATGTACGTAGCAAGAATTTTCCCAAACTGCTTAGTAGAATAATGTAACTTGTGTGCATTGATCTTTCAAGGGGTGTAAGTGCAAGTTCTTCAGCATTACGAATTCTGAAGTTTGCCTGTCATTACTTTTATTTTTGCATTTTATCAAAGTTAATAAATCACTATGTATGCATGAACCTACTATACATATGTCCATCGTGACTTTTCGTTTATAAGAATTCGTTGATCACATGAGTAAGCAACTACTTGAGAGGGACAATCACATGAAGAAATTACTAGCCACCAATCTGTCGTTTCGCGATGAGATGATTACTACACGGGGGGACAACCCCTTTTTCTTTAGGAAATCTCACCAAGTTGAATGTACGAGGTCTCTTGGTGGGAACAACTTTCATGAACGAATTCCTTCACCCCAATCTCAGTGGTTCCATACCTCACTGGAGAAGAATTACACAATCGGTCTTAAACCAATTACAGATTTAAATTCAATTTTAAATATCTATTGAACCGATGTAGCTCTAAACCTTTGATTGAAAATGCAATCAAGTCTTCTTGGCCAGATCTCGCTTGAAATTTCTGACGTAGCGGTCAAATTTTCCCCGATCGTCGTACATATCACGACCGACAATTTGACTCGAACAATTTCGTACGAAATGAGCCGTTTGCTTAGTTAGTTGAATTTTCATCAACCCATTTTGAAAACTTCACTGAATCTTACAGGACCTACTAGACCTGTGCGAGCTGAGCCGGTGGCTTCGTCCCTCCGGCGCATCCCGCCGTGGCACAACCTATTCGGCTGAAGCTGATCCCTCATTGCACGAGCCGCTGTGTGGCGCCGAAGCACAGCAACGGAGGGTAAACCCTTTAAATTGCCGGCAATAGAAAGGCTGACCAAACATTTCTCAGAGGACCAAGGCCTTCGTCGTCCTGATGACTACCATTTCCGGCTCCGACGAAGCCCTAATCAAAGCAAGCAACTGCAAGCAGTGTCTGTGTGTATGCGATTCGAGTTTTAGCTTCACTGTCGTTGTGAGCTCAAGGGAAGAGAATCGTCACTCGGTGTGGCCATGAGAGCCTCTCTTGTTTGTCAGATAAATGGCATTATTTTGTGTAAATTTGTTCATGCCAAGTCATTGATTGTGACACACAGAACGACCTATGATGTGAGATCACTTGGATAGTGATCAGACAAAGGGATAATGCTTAACTCCCATTAAAATTGCTGGCGTCATATTTGCGCTAATAAAAGGCCCCCAAGCCTCTCTCGTAAAAATAAAAAAAGGGAAAAATTCCAAATAAGAATTCGAAGTGTCCTCATTTTCTAAAATAAGGACTTGAAGTGGACTATGTGTTAAATAAAGACATGAAGTGCTACCTTTTTCTTAAATAAGGGTTTGAAGTAGTTATAACAATTTAAAAAAAAAAGCCTCACACTGTCGGCTTGCCGGCCGGCCAAATTTTGTGGCCGATCAAGGGCATTTTCGTCCAACAATAAATTAAATTAAATTAAAAATTTTGAAATTTTTTTTAAAAAGATAAAAATAGGGGAGGGCTACTAGCCCTCCCCTACCTATGGTCGTTGGCCCACTGTGGCCGCCAGGGTCGCCGGTGCTTCAACGAGGGCCGGCAACCCTCGTCAACGAAAGGTGAGGGCTTGGTGGCCCTCGCCTAGGTCGGCGGAAGGGCCGCCGGCCCTGTTTGGGAGAGGGTTGCCCAACCCTCTCGGTGGTGGCCCTTGCCTCTAGTCGGCAAGGGTCATCAGCCCTTGCTGAAGCGCTGGCAACCCAGCTGCCCGTGGCCGCCGCCCCACCGATGATGGGGCGGCGGCCATAGTGGGTCGGTGGCCACAGGCGAGGGAGGGTTGGCCCTCCCCCTGTTTTTTTTTTTTTAAGTTTGTTTTTTTATGGAAAAATCACAAAAGGAAAGAAAGAAAGAAAAAATTAAAAGACGAAAATGCCCTCAACTCCGGTAATGTTAGGCCCTTTTTTGAGACTGAGATAGCCAATTCAGACCCTTATTTGAGACAATGTTCACTTCATATCCTTATTTGAGAAAATGAGGGCATTTCAGGTCCTTATTTGACGTAAAGTTCACTTCAAGTCCTTATTTGAGAAAATGAGAACACTTCGAATCCTTATTTAAAATTTTCCCACAAAAAGAAAAGAAAAAGACATCGCAGAGGTGCAGTTTTTGGTTTTTCCTCATCTATTCTTTTCATGAAATAAAGCTTTCAGGTGTCAGAAAATTAAGAAAAGAATAATGAAAATTAATTGAACTTCGAGCGTTCCAATGTGCTGCCTATGGAAATTCCTTTTGGCTCACATTTTAAATAACCAAAAAGGGACACGGAATACATTTCCCAAATTAGTAGTGGTTAAATTGAAAGCAAGGAATGTGTCAAAACTACCAACTCAACATTGCTTGCAAACATTCAGCCCTTTATACACAAGTGGGCTCAGATGACACAACCAATGATCATCCTCAGGTCAGCTCCACAAATCCTAGAATATCAGTACGCAAGCAATTACACCAACTTTGAAGAAACGAAAATGGAGAAATCTCCATGTTTTTTTATTCTCTGGGGGGGTCAAGGGCTATACAGGGAAGGGCCGCACTTGCACTTCCAACCCTCGGGCTCGTAGTTGGTGTATTGGACCCTGACATGGGCATGCCCGTTGTGGGTGGCCGGGACTTGGGTGGCTTCGCAGGGAGTGCAGCCGTAGCACTTGTGCTCGCACCTCGGCGGGCTCGACCCATTCTTGCTCGCTCCCATTTGATTCCCAACTTCTTCTTCTTGTTCACTGCTCCTGATCTCTTGCGCTCTGTCTGATAAGGTCCTTGGTTGCTTTGAAGATGGAAGTATCTCCGGAACGGTCTCTGCTCGGCCATTATTGAACATACGGTAAGACAGGTCAGTAAGCGTATATGGTGGATACGAGAATTCAATTCAGGATGAAGAAGATGTGTCCGGGCAACTAGAGATTGAAGTCAGGAGGAGTCTACAACAGATCTCACTAAAGAGATAACCATGACATGTGAACTGGGTTTCATCACAAAGGAAAGAGTGAGGCGTAGGTGAAGTTAGCTAACCAGTTTGATGAAGAGCAGGACCGTGACGATCATCACCATCACGTGCAAAGATCGAGCTTCTTGCGGAGACCCCACTCAGCAACTGCAGAACCCAACACGAGCGCCACACATCTTCCCTTCATCATCATCCCTACTCTCTACTCCACTCTCGCTCTCTCAGTCTCGATCTCCAATGATGGGAATTTCTGATTTTTTCTTTCCCTTGCTTCGGCTAGCGATGATGAAGATGATGATTAGCAAAAGGGTCGGCTTCGATGCGGATGCGGAAGGCAGACGGATGATGACGATCGACAGAGTATATATCTACAACCGAAGTCGCCAAAAGAGCCCAGCTAACGAAAAGCAATCAAAAGTTTCCCATGTCAAATATATTTTTCCTTGTAGTGTTTTTCTCTCTGAACCTGCTTCTCTGCCATTGGTGGGTTGGAGTGGAGATATCTTCTTTCCTTCTACAAGCAAAGTCGCTCTAGCTTACATAGCTGGGAAGAAAAGGCTGGTGGAGCTATCAGTTCCTCCTCCTCCATTTGACAACTCAAAAGCTTGTGAAATCGTCCCTCTCTCTCCCTCTCTCTCCCTAGAAGAAATCAAATATTTTTCCTTTCGACACAAGGCAAGTCAACTACTCTCTCTCTCTCTCTCTCTGATCAGTCTTAAAGATACTGTTCCCATGGAAGAATCTTTTTCTGAGAAGCTCCCTGCAGGAGTTACCTCATGAATAACCGATAAAATCTCTGAAAGAAAGCAATCCTCATCGGCTGTTGTTTTGCGCCGTGGGCTTTAGAAATGGTGAAATGGGACTACTGCTTTTTGTCTGATGGCTGTGGCCTTACTCCTATAACAGGAAGAAAGAGATCAAAAGTTGCAGACACCATTTATTCCTTCCACCCTCCTCCTGCTCAAGAAAAGAGAATCAGATCTCCGAGAAAGGTCAGAAACTGCAGAGCTTTTCATATGATGGAGTTAGTTAATAAAACAAAAGATTGGCGATTTCAATTCTTACTGATACGACCATACAAATGTTGGGGTCAACTTTTTTTTCCTCACAGACTGGTAGGGGGTAAAGCAATGCCACTTTACATTTTTTTTTTTTTGGGTTCGAAAATGCCACCTTACTTTCGCAGTAAATAAATATGCTTTTGATTGGTCCATTCACATCCTTCTATTTTTCTAAATTTTTTCAATTGAAGCTCCCAGCCCTAAATTCCCCTTCACTCAGTCAACACGTGGTCATCGATCGTTTGATGCCAAAATATGATGCGGATGAAATATGTGTATGTCACGTCACCGTGTGGACGTGTGTGGAAAATTTTAATAATATAAACCCTGCTAAAGTATGATGTGGATTAAATTTAGCCGACGTGGATGCTCACGATATTTTCCATTCACATTACGACATCATCTAAAGGAGCACTTCAATTGAATTTTGATAGGACTTGACGTTGGAGGGACCTGATTAGAAAATTTGTGCAAGTAGAACGATTACTTGATCGGATAAATTAAAGGGATGGAAATTCGATTAGAAAAGAGCGCCGCAACGGCATGGACAAATTAAAATCGGTTGCTTTCGCAATTTGGGTCAGCCATGGCTGCTCTCTTATTTCCAAGAAAGAGGTAAGAAAGAACGGATGGCTTGATGTTGTTGGCCAAAATAGTTTTGAGGTGCCTGTAGGCAAAAGATGTGGCGAAGCAGTTTGGGGATGGGGAGCGGCATAACGTTGTATCAAATGAGAGATTTTAGCAGGTCGGGAGGATCACCAGAGCATCTCTGTCAGATGATCGCCAATTGAAGATTTCCATAAATAAAGGAATAATTGGGAAAAGCCCACTGCCATATGCATGTGGCATTTTTGGCAAACATAAAATGGTAGGAGTAATTCAAAAAAAAAATCACAAACTTTATATCTTGAGTGATAATTTTGGTTCGAACTTTTTTTTTCTTAATAAAATATACCATCTTTTACTCTAGTCTCAAATTTGTTCCCGTGATATCAAATTTTCAAGGTTAAATTTTGGATTTAAGTGAAAGTTGATGATTTTTTTATGAGACAAAAAAAAAATTAGGCTAGAATTATCATTTAAGGCAAAGTTAATGCTTTTTTTTTGAAATTAGGCCTAAAATGATATAATATTTCCTATTTTTTTCCTATTTTTTTTTCCGTTTGACATACCATTTTCCAGCATGAAGGTGTGAAAAATGCTGGGCATAGGAATTCAGAAAATGGAGTGAGATGGGCGTCCAATTAAAAAGCAAATCTACTAGTGCCAACAGTAGAGGCCCACGGTGAAAGCCCAAGCTGTTGGTTCCCCCCCATTGTCCTCCTTCCAGAGGCCCGGTTCGATGAGAAATTATTAGATGCCCGCGAAACATCGCATAGATTGCTCACCCAACAAATCGCGAAACCCTGATCCACAATCGATACTAATGTCGTCGCCTTCGCTTAAGAGACAGAGAGAGCCCATTACCCAATCCTGACCATTATCAAAAAACATGGCTCGTTGCCATCGTGTGGCATACATCTCACAACTCCGGTAATTTTCGATCGGTAGGGTAACGGCCTTGATTAGAGCTTGGCAAAGATAGATAAAGGAGGGGTTCTTGATTGTCTTCATGAGGGCTTACGCTAGGAAGTAGACGGAACTGAGTAAGGTCTAAAGGCCCGTGATGGAAATTTGATTGTGCAAATGGAACAAAGCGGAAGATCCCAATTCAAACAACATGTTAAGAGGGGGAAGAAGTGGTAAAGAACCCCAACAAGGGGCCCAAACAAAAGAAAGAAAGAGAAGACGTCTCGCTTTCTTCCTCCCCACCTCTCTAACCAGCCGACTTCACGCTTCATTTTCCCCCTTTTCTCTCCCTCTCTTTTAGCTTACAACAACCTCGTTCCAATCTCGTACCTGGTGCAGCAACCGCCCTCCTCCTGTCCGCTTTGTTGATGCTTTGCCAGTTTGTGTGAGGGAATTGATTGCTGGAGGTGCTGCCGGTGCTTTTGCCAAGACTGCTGTTGCACCACTTGAATGGATTAAAATTCTCTTGCAGGTACTTCTTGATATATTCATTTATTTGCCTGGAATAAGCTTCTTCTGGTACTTTGGGGTGTTTAATATTGCAATGTGTACCAAGGACAAGATTTTAGTGGCTTGTTTTTCCATTCAAGGTGTCTCTTCGGGGGGAAAAGGATAAGAATCAACAAAAGATGAACATAATGAACCGATCAGCGTCCCTTCAATTCTCTTGGGAAGTTTAATTCCTTGTATAATGATAATGTTTGTTTTGTGTTTAGACCAGAACTGAAGGATTTCATTCCATTGGTGTGTATGAGTCCTTTAAGAAGATCCTCCGGCATGAAGGTGTTCAAGGGCTATACAAGTGAGGCGCATCCCCTCTGTTTCATGTGATTTTTCTTGAAACTCTGTTCATTCAGTCATTCTACATGGTATGTATAATTCTCCATAACAAATGTAGAGGAAACGGAGCGAGCGTCATCTGGATAGTCCCGTATGCGGCGCTGCAGTACATGACGTATGAGCAATACCGGGGTTGGATTTTGGATAACTGTCCCTCGTTCGGGACAGGGCCTTTTATCGACCTCCTAGCGGGCTCTGCCTCCGGTGGAACGGCTGTATTGTGTACATATCCCTTGGATCTGGCTCGGACGAAGCTCGCTTATCAGGTCAGCAATAGGCAAAACAAGCAAAAGACAGAACGGGAAAAAAAAAGGGAAGGACGAGTTCCTTAGCACGAGAACTCGATCCGTTCCAATTTCTGTTAACTTGGCTCAATTTCGAGCAGAATCAGAGCGTATCTCCCCTTCGTGTCCTCTTCATATCACCGAACCTGCCATGGGGTCGAGCAGATTTCAAAACCTTAGCATGAACCTTATCTGTAACAAATTTTCCTGGCAAATTTATTTGCTCTGTTTGGCCAGGTGATGGGTTCATATTCTAGTGAAAATCCTCATTCTCGACCTCGACACCAGAGGCTTCGCGATATCTTCAGGGACGTCTATCGAGAAGGCGGAGTGCGCGCTTTCTATCGAGGCTTAGGTACATCCCTGTGACAAGGTAGTCACCACGAGACATGCTCGGTCGTCCTAATCATTTCGCGTTTCTCATATGATGTGCCATGCAGGTCCAACATTGGTTGGGATTCTTCCGTATGCCGGCTTGAAGTACTACATCTACGAGGAGCTCAAGATCAAGATTCCCGAGGATCGTCAAGATTCGATCGCGATGCTCCTCTCCTGTGGCGCTTTGGCAGGGCTGTTCGGGCAGACATTCACGTATCCGTTGGACGTCGTGAAGCGACAAATGCAGGTAACTCCAACGTCAACAACAGCCAATCCGTGATAAAATGCTCAAATGTTTGATGTCTCCATCTCCATGTCAAGAAAATAGGGAAAAAAGAAAAACTAATACAACATCAACATGCACATCAACTCTGTCCATCAGGCTCAACAATGTTTGCTGCATTCAAATTTTCAGGCTGAGAATGTAATACTGGGCAATGCCCGGTTCAAGAACACTGTAGAGGGGCTTTCGAACATTGTTCGCAATCAAGGGTGGAGACAATTATACGCCGGTTTAAGCATCAATTACATCAAGGCAAGCTCTCGTTACAGCTAATCTGGAACGCCGATTTGCTATTTTAACAAGTCTGGTGCTAATCAACCCGTCCGTGCAGACTTTTATAGTATGAAGACATATGTACCTGCGAAGAATGATATAGTTTCGAGCTGAATATTCATATGCATGTGTTTTGGGGGATATTTTGCAGGTGGTGCCTTCAGTGGCCATTGGGTTCACAGCATATGATGTGCTCAAGTCTTGGATGCATTATTCAACCCAGCAAAACGCTCATCACTCGTCATCTTCAATTGCACAAAATTGAGCAGAGAAATAGTCGTCCGATGACCGATCAGACACGAAAGCATCAGAGTCGATAAGATTCAAGGGTTGTGTTCTAGCCTTCTCATGTTTGCCGTAGAGGCCAAAAGTGTTGCTCATAGAGAAATTTGAATAGCAAGAACCGGGACCGAATGGCCAGAACATGAGGTTCGCGGTCGATGTAAAGCGAAATTTTTTGAGAGTGATGCTCTCGAGTTGAAATCATGTTACATGAGAATCGATATCAGAATATCGTTCATCTTTAGCCGGTCCTTTTTAGCGAAAGCGATCAAACCTAAAATCAAGTACGTAATTGCTTGAAGAGCCTGAGAATGTGTTGTCTAATAGAAGGCCTTCAAGCCTTTCTTTTAAAGAAAAAATTGTAGCAGTGTGCATTTTTTGTTTTTTTCGTGGCTATTCTTTTGCCAGAAAATTAGGGAAGATTGATGGAAAAGTAATTTAACTATGAGGGTTCAACTGTGCCGTGTCCGTGGATTTCTTTTTTCGGCTCACTCTTTGTCAACGATGAGTTAAATAACCAAAAAAATAAAAAAAAACCTCGGAATGCATTCCGTAAATTAATAATGGTCATATTTACCTCAGAGTCGAAAATCACATTGAATTGACCAAAAAAAAAAGGAAAAAATTACTCAATCAGTCATAAACTTATTGTACGGATGTCCATTTAGTCCTAAACTAAGTAGTCATTTCGATCAATTTTTGCCGGAAATCGCTAACATGATAGTCCGGTCATCGCCGACCGTGGCACACCGTCATGTCAACTATTTCCGGCGAAAATTGACTGGAAGGACTATATTGGAATTGCGCAAAAATGTTTATAACTAAATTGATAAAATTAAAAAGTTTAGAACTGGATTGAAATCCGTACAATAGGTTAAGAACTGATTAGACAACTTCCCGGATTTGAAAGCAAGAAACGGGTCAAAAACTTCCAACTCAAGAGTGCTCTTCATATTTCGACCAAAAAAAGATGACTCTTCATACACGAGTAGGCTCAAACGACAAAATCAATGATCATCCTCAGGTGAGCTCCACAAGCCTAGAATATCAAAACGCAAGCAATTACACCGGCTCTGTAGAAAAGATGTCAAGTCACAATGGCTGTTGCTGCGTAAGGTTCAACCTCTCGTCGTCAAAGATGTCAAGTCACAAGGGCTGTGATCATGCAAACTTGCTACTTTTCTGTTTTTTCTGTAGTTGATGATGATATGCGCTTCCTCAGTAATGCTAATCTCATCCTATTTTTCTGTTGGCTTTTCAAATGTTATATCAAACTGTAGGAAACTCCTTTTCCTTAGCCATTTTATCCGGACTCTTGACTGACTAATTGAAGAAGTTAGATAAGAAGACACGATTTAACGAGGTTCGGCAATGTGCCTACGTCCTCGGGTAATCCTCTTTCAAAGTTTTTCGTTGTATTGTCTTTGAGAGAGGGACTGCCATTTTTATTGACGAAGTATAGGAAAGGAAGACAATGAGAAAACCTAAAGCCAAAATGGGCAATTCCCCAAAATTACATAAATCAAACAAATCTACATAATTTCTTCCCAAATAGGAGGACCAGCACCAATCACGCCAACACTAATTGAGCTCAGATGACATTTGTCAACCTTCCAAATGGGAGGACCAGCACCAATCACGCCAACACTAATTGAGCTCAGATGACATTAGTCTGCGATATTGTCCATTTTTTCAACGATGAATTTTGTGCTTTGTTCCAAATGTGGTGCTCTTATTCTCCTGACCTGACCTGGTCGTGTTCCACCAATATGAACTTAACAAATACGGCATCTTTATGCACGCTTTCTTGCGTGCAATAAAGTGGTCTTTTGACCGTGAGCCCATAGTGGAAGACGGGAATGGCGGTCTTCGCTGTTCAATGACTACTGAGTCAACACCACTTATCTCAACCATCTCTTTATTTTACCATTGAGGCACTGAATGATGTACTCATGGTCCTGACTTTGTTGCAGGAAAAATTAGTGAGGAGGAAAAAGAAGAGAAGTGCTTCAAAAAGTTGTCCCGAACATCGTCCGTTAGCACCGATCCTTCCTCTTGTTTCTTCTTGCCTTCCTTCCATTTCTACCGGCTTCCTTGGGCTTTGAGTCATGAAACTCGTAAGCATTAGTTCTGCAAAGTTTCTGTCGTGCCACTTGCTTCTTGGTATTGCTCTTGCACTGTGCTTTAACCAAGTCTCCTCCACCACCAACGAAACAGATAGACTTGCTTTGCTCGCATTTAAGGCCGGCATAACGGAAGATCCTTTCGGCGTGCTCAACTCATGGAACAATACCATTGGATTTTGTCAGTGGTATGGCATTTCGTGCGGCCAGAGACATCGGAGGGTCACAGTCCTAGACTTGCAATCACAAGGACTTTCTGGATCAATCTCTCCTCATATTGGGAATCTCAGCTTCCTAAGGAAAATGCGGCTCCAAAACAACAGTCTCGATCATGAAGTCCCTCCGCAAGTGGGCCAGCTGCGACGCCTTCGTGAATTACGACTAGACAACAATTCATTGGTCGGTGAAATTCCCAAAAACATATCATCTTGCTCTAATCTTGTCCGCCTCATCCTTGAATATAACCAACTGACTGGAGAAATTCCTGCGGAAGTCGGTTCATTATCCAAACTACGGGTTTTAACTTTGTATAGTAATCATCTCACTGGGAGTGTGCCTTCCTCCATTGGCAACTTATCGTCACTAGAGCTACTATATTTAACCCTGAACAACTTGGGCGGGAGCATTCCCCAAGTTCTAGGCCACCTGATGAACTTGCAAGACATTGGCTTTGGAGGAAACATATTGTCAGGTACTATTCCATCTTCGCTACTCAATCTTTCTACACTACATGCGTTTGATGGTGGAAACAACCGGATACATGGGATTCTTCCTACAAGCATAGGCATCAATCTCCCAGATCTTGAATTTTTTAGTGTTACTGGGAACCAATTTGAGGGGTCAATTCCTCCATCGATATCGAATTGCACAAAGCTATACGAACTTGAACTTTATGATAACGGATTTTCCGGGAAAGTACCTTCTTTTGAAAATTTGTATGAGTTTAGATTGCTTCGAATTGCTTCGAATCAACTTGGAAGTGGAAAACCTGAAGACTTGAGCTTCCTTTGCTCGTTAACTAATAGCACCAAATTACGGGTTGTGACTATGGGCGGGAACGAGTTTGGTGGGGTGTTACCCAAATGCATAGGTAATTTATCCACCACTCTCACATTGTTAGCAATAGACCTGAATCAAATATCCGGTGAGATTCCAGAAGAAATTGGGAATTATGTCAACCTGGAAGCGTTGGTGATGGATCACAACCACCTTTCAGGTGTCGTCCCCTCAAATTTGGGGAATCTACAAAATCTGGCAGTTTTGGGTTCGAGTGATAACAACCTGGGAGGGACTATTCCATCTTCTTGAGGAAATCTAACCAAGTTGATTCAACTAGATCTTGGTGGGAACAACTTTCATGGGCAAATTCCGTCGCATCTATCAAATTGCCGGTCTCTTGATCTGCTTATTTTGTCTAATAACTGTTGAGGAAAACTCCTACTGATTTTGAAGTTGACAAAACATTCTGTTATAATCTGAAGTATCTCTGTTTCAGGTATATATGTGCTGAAATTCTTCAGATGCAGAAAATCGCCGAAATTCTTCAGACGCAGACAGTCGCTGAATTCTTCAGAAGGAGACAAAGTCGCAGTAATTCTTCAGAAGCTGATTTCTTCAGAAGAACACGAAGACGCAATAATTCTCCAGAAGCAATATTCAGAACGAAGAATAACAGCTAGTGATCTGGCTTGGATTTCAAAGAAGGAAAGTTTTGATTTGTTCAATCCTAAATCAAATTGATTGACAATCAAATATTGACAAGTATGCATTACAACGGATAAAGCTCTACTTATGGAAACCAAGATTCTGATTGTATGGGCGAACAGAATCAGCGGGATTCAGAATCTGTCTAAACGGCTACTCAATCCTTAACAAATCTGTCCAAAGGTGTAGATTGGAAGATGATCCTCGGCAAGGTGTCCAACGGCTAGTATGGATGCAGAGGAGTATTTAAGGAGTCAATGAGCAGCAGAAGATGACACGATTCAAGAATCATCAAGTCCAAAGTCTGAGCAATCTCCGATCATTTGTCTTGTCTTTGTGAGCTAAAATATTCAGATCTTGAGGATTACTGTAAGAGTGATTGTGTGAGATAGAGAGTCCTATCATACACGAGTGATATCACTCAGCTTCTGTAAATTCCTCTTGATTACATAGTGAAATCCAGCCAGTAGGCTGTCAGCGTGGAGAGTGGACGTAGGCTTACTATAAGCCGAACCACTATAAACTTGTGTGCAGATTCTCTTCTCCTTATCTCCTTCTTTACGTTCTGCACTTTATCCTGACTTGAATCTGAATCTCTTTCAGTATTCTCTGTAACTTGTTTTATTTCCGCATAAATTTATAGAATTGTTTAGGATCACCTATTCACCCCCCTCTAGGTGACTCTTGCTAGCCACTTCAATTGGTATCAGAGCAGGTTGCTCATTTTACTGAAGTGTTTTACTTCCGAGCTAACGATCTACATGGCTAGTTATGGTGCTCCAGGACTCATTGAAGGTCAAAGCAACAACAGACCACCATATTTCGATGGCAAGGAATATAGTGTCTGGAAGAACAAGATGAAGGCATTCATTAAGTCATGTGACCATATGCAATGGGATGTCATCATAAATGGAGTCAAACCTATGTCTTCAGATTCGAAAGAAAAGGCAGATGCAAGCAAAGCAGATGCAAGCATATCAGAAGATCCTCCATTATCTCAAAATGAGATATCCAAAAGAGGAACATCAGATTCAAAAGCAATTTATTCTCTCTACTGTGCTTTATCTCCTGTTGAATATAAAAAAATTGCTGCTTGTGAATCTGCCAAAGAAATCTGGGATACTCTCTATATTACTTATGAAGGAACAGATCGAGCCAAGGAAACTCAAATCAATATCTTGCTTGGTCAATATGAATCTTTCGAAATGAAGTCTGGTGAACTAATTGCTGATTTTTATGACAGGTTTACTGACATAGTAAATGGTCTTGCTTATCAAGGACAACCAGTCCCAGATGCTTTAAAAGTCAATAAACTTCTGAGAGGACTGACAGATCAGTGGGATAATATTAAAACATCTCTTCGAGAGACACAAAGGATCAAACCTCTATCAGTGAATGAATTGATTGGAACTCTTCAATCATATGAGACTGAGAAGCGGAATAAGGAGAATGAAACCAGAGGTAATAAGTCAATTGCTTTAAAAACTAACATTGATTCTGATGCAGATTCAGAAGATGAAAATGTTGATGATGAGGAACTAGCTCTCTTCATAAAGAAGTACAAAAGAATGAAAATCAGAGGAAGAAACCTCAAAGGAAAGAAACCTTTTGAAAATAGAAAGCCTATCGACGAGACAGAGATATCAAAGGAGATTATATGCTTTCACTGTAGGAGACGTGGACATATCAAGCCAAACTGTCCACTGCTGAAAAAGAAAACCAAATTTGAGAAAGCAAAGAAGGCCTTAAAAGCTGAGACTTGGAGTGATACAGAATGCGAAGACAGTGATGAAGACATCGCAAACTTCTGTCTAATGGCAAAAACAGATTCAGACTCAGACTCTGATTCTGATCCCAAAGTAGAAATCGAGGTAAGACCATCTGAAATGTCCTTTGAAGTTTCAAATTATATTGATGATTTATGCTTTGAATTCAAAACTGCTCTTAAAAGAATCTCTTCCTTAAAAAAAGAAAATTCTTCACTAAGGCAACAGGATATTTCTCAAAAGGAGAAAATCGATTTCCTTCAAAAAGAATTTCATCAAATCAAGGAAAATCGAGATCTTCTTTCCAAAGAAAACTCTGTTTTGAAAAAGGAAATTTCAGAGATTACTCGCAAGTTTTCAAAAGGATCAGAAACCTTGAAGCATATCCTTTCCATTCAAATTCCTTACTACAACAAATCTGGTCTTGGATTTGAAAAGGAAAGTGACAGCTTGATTGATTTTCCTAAAGTCAAGGAGAGATTAAGACAAAGACCTCCTAGACAATTTTATAAAAATCATTTCAAAAGGAATTTCGTAAAACCTGTTGGCCGAAGTGCACTCAAGTGCTCAAAATGTGGAGATCCACAGCACTTTGAGAATGAATGTCCTAAGGTCTGGAGACCTATTCGAAGAGATTTTGTTAAGATAGCCTATACTAATGCTCTAGGACCCAAACAAGTTTGGGTACCAAAGAAAACTTGAGCTGCTGTATTTCTTGCAGGTTACCACGAAGAGAAAAAGGAAGTGGTACCTAGACAGTGGATGCTCCAGACACATGACAGGAGATCCAAGCATATTCGCTAATCTTCAAAGTCTGGAAGGTGGAAAAGTTTCCTTTGGAGGAAACACTAAAGGAAAAATCATTGGCAAAGGAACAGTTGATATTGGAGGATTGAGAATCAATGACGTTTCACTGGTAAAAGGACTTCACTACAATTTGATTAGCATAAGCCAGCTTTGTGATACAGGTTTCAGAATCAACTTTCAAGAAGACACATGCTCAGGAACAAGCAAAGATTCCTCTCAAACATTCACAGGAAGAAGACATGGCAATATTTATCTTCTGGATGTCAATCTAAACTCCAATCATTGCTTAATCTCAATCAAGGAGGATGAAGATCTTTGGCACAGAAGGATGGGACATATCAGTATGAAACAAATCTCAAAAATCTCAAGCAAGAAACTGGTTCGAGGTTTACCAGAATTGAAATACAAAAAGACAGACTTATGCAATGCTTGCACGCTAGGAAAGCAAGTAAGAAGCTCTTTTAAATCTATACATCATGTTTCTACTGATCGAGCCTTGCAGCTTCTTCATATGGACCTGTTTGGACCAACCAGAACTCAGAGCATCGGTGGTAAGAAATACTGTTTAGTTATTGTTGATGATTTCACAAGATTTTCATGGGTATTCTTTCTTGCTCTCAAAAATGAAGCATTTTCATATTTTTCAAAATTTGCAAAAAGAGTTCAAAATGAAAAGGGCTATACCATTTCATGCATTAAAACTGATCATGGGGGAGAATTTGAAAATCAAAGTTTTTCAGGCTTTTGTGAGGAAAATGGCCTTCAACATATTTTTTCTACTCCATACACACCAGAACAAAATGGTGTTGTGGAAAGGAAAAATCGTTCTTTGCAAGAAATGGCAAGAACCTTGTTGATTGAAAGCAAGATTTCCTCTCATTTCTGGGCAGATGCAGTTTCTACAGCATGTTATATTATCAATAGAGTTTTTCTCAGACCCATTCTTGAGAAAACCCCCTATGAACTTTACAAAGGTAGGAAGCCCAGCATTTCATATTTTCGTGTGTTTGGATGTAAATGCTTTATTCTTAAGAATCCAAATGATCGTCCTGGAAAGTTTGATGAGAAAGCAGATGAAGGATTCTTCCTTGGATACTCCACAACAAGCAAAGCATACAGAGTTTTCAACAAGAATTCTCAGACTGTGGAAGAATCAATGAATGTGAAGTTTGAAGAAAACATTCAGACTCACAAAGATGAATCTGAATCACCTCTCCACATTCAAGCATATTCAGAGAATCATCTTGAATCCCAAGAGATTGAAGATTTCATGGAAAAAGGAAAAGAAGACAATACACAGACTCAACCAGAAAATTTAGAGTCTACAGTTTTTCAGAAGGAAAAATACGACAAGAACTGGAAACATAAGTCCAGTCATCCGAAAAACCTCATCATTGGAGAAATAGACGAAGGTATCAAAACAAGATCCAAACACAAGGAGAATATCAGCAACTTAGCTTTGATATCTGAAATAGAGCCAAAAGATGTTGAGGAAGCTTTATCAGATGAAAGCTGGATAGAGGCAATGCAAGAGGAACTTCAACAGTTCAGAATCAATGAAGTCTGGGAGCTTGTGCCAAGACCCAAAAACCATCCAGTAATTGGAACAAAATGGGTATTCAGAAACAAACTGGATGACAAAGGGAAAGTTACACGAAACAAGGCAAGACTGGTTGCAAAAGGTTATTCCCAAGAAGAAGGCATTGACTATGATGAAACATATGCACCAGTTGCAAGGTTAGAAGCCATTCGGCTACTATTAGCTTATGCTTGTTTCCATAACTTTAAACTTTTTCAGATGGACGTGAAAAGTGCTTTCTTGAATGGATACATCAAAGAGGAAGTATATGTGGAACAACCACCTGGTTTTGAAGAACCAAGAAAGACTGATTGTGTCTTCAGACTCAAAAAGGCTCTTTACGGTCTGAAACAAGCACCCAGAGCTTGGTATGAAAGGTTAAGTAATTTCCTTCTGCAAAATGATTTCACAAAAGGTAAGGTAGATACTACTCTTTTTGTTAAAAGAAAAGGTAATGACTTTCTACTTATTCAAATCTATGTGGATGATATTATCTTTGGATCTTCTAACGAATCACTTTGTAAGGAATTCTCTAAGAATATGCAGAACGAGTTCGAGATGAACATGATGGGAGAACTTACATTCTTTCTTGGCTTACAAGTGAAACAAATGAAAAATGGTACTTTCATCTGCCAAGAGAAGTATGCCAAGGAGATAGTCAAGAAGTTTGGTCTGCAAAGTTGCAAGAAGACCGATACTCCAATGTCTCAAACATCCAAGCTAGACAAAGATGTAAATGGTAAACAGGTTGATCAGAAGGTATATAGAAGCATGATAGGTTCTCTATTATATCTTACTGCATCTAGACCTGACATACTCTTTAGCGTCTGTATGTGTGCGAGATTCCAGTCAGATCCAAAGGAATCACATCTCTCTGCAGTAAAGAGGATAATCAAATACATTGGAACTTATCCAATGCTAGGTCTTTGGTATTCCAAAGATTCAGACTTTACTCTTACTGGTTATTCAGATGCTGACTTAGCTGGATGTAAAGTGGACAGGAAAAGTACTACAGGTACATGCCAACTGCTTGGAAACATGCTAGTATCTTGGTATTCAAAGAAGCAGAATACAGTTGCACTATCAACAGCAGAAGCAGAATACGTAGCCTTGGGAAGTTGCTGTGCACAGATTCTGTGGATGAAGCAACAGTTGCGAGATTTTGCTGTTGAAGATTCAAGTGTTGCAATCAAATGTGACAACACCAGTGCAATTAATCTCACTAAGAATCCCATTCTCCATTCTCGAGCCAAGCATATTGAGATAAGACATCATTTCATTAGAGATCATGTTCAGAATGGTGATGTGAATATTCAACATGTTGATTCTAAGAATCAATTAGCTGATATATTCACAAAACCCCTTGATAAATCTTCGTTTGAATACATTAGAAGTGAACTGTGCATTACTTATCCTTTGTGGAGTGCTTGACAGACAGGAATATTTTTCAGACTTAAAAGTCTCGGTCTGAACATTTCTCAGACTCTCAAGAAAGGTACGTACTCAATTTAAATTATTGGCGGGAATATTTTTGACGGGATATCTTCACATCTGACTTCTTTGGAAGTAAATCAGGTACGTATTTTAATTTTTCGGAAAATTGCATTTAGAATATTATCTTAATCTTATTGTGATCTGTTATGCCTTAGAAAATATATTCCCTTCCTATTTTACTTCGGTTTTTTTTTTTTTACTTTCTAAAAATAACCTTTTAAGCCGCCTTTCACCTTTATAAGCCTCTTCGTCTCTCTTCAAAACCCTTGCTTTTCTGCTCAAACGATTTCGAGATTCAGAGACTCTCCTCGTCCTCATTCCTCCGAAAGATCCGAACTTTTCTTCCTAGAAGGAATCATCATGCCTTTCAAGAGAAGATCGTCTCGCATTCTGAATCTGGGTTCAAAGCCTACTGAAACACCAGAAGTCATGGACATCTCAGACACAGAAACAGAACATCTTGAAGAACCTGGTAAAGCGACTAAACCTCCTTATTCATGGACTCCGTCGGGTAAAACTGATTTCACTTTCAGCAGCGTTAAATACGTGTGGAAAAACTATCAGAGGTTGAAAAGAAATAATGCCGATCCTTCGACTCTTCTAAAATGTCTTAAAGACAATCGCTTTAGGTCTGAAGAACATCTCACTCTGGAGTATTCTGCGTATATTGCTGGAACGAATCAAACCCCTGCTAGCTCGACACCACAAACACCCCCTTCCAGAAAAGGGAAAGAGAAGGTAGGAGAATCATCTACTCTATCGGCAAAATCTGTAAGCCCTAAATCTTCGTCGAAATTTGTGATTCCCGAAGATGATGCTAGACTGTTTGAGTTGTTTCAAATGAAAGTGGGAATAGCGTCTGGATTACCAGGGACTGGAAAATTATTTAGAAGCAATGAACATCAGGATTGCTACAAATTGTTCCTTGCTCGAGGGGTTATGAACCACAGAATTGTGGATTTCGTTTACTTGGAGAAGATTGGACTTCCAATTCAGCACCTGTTTGAACAGATAGACATTACTGAATTCTGCCTTCAGGGTGCTGATGTTTATGATGAGCTTACTGCATATTTTTATTCTAATTTGTCTATTCTGTCGCAAAACTGGCTCCAGTTTACAGTGGGTGACAAGAAATATGATCTAAGGGCAAATGACTTGGCCAGGATCATTGGGACCACACACTCCCAGTTCACCCCTCTAACAGTAGGTTCTGAAGATATTATCAAAATTGTCTCTGAAAATCCAGATTTTGATCTTGGATCAAGGCGGCACCTCTCCTACTCTGACTTATCAAGAAGATCTGTAATTCTGCACAAGGTCATCATCAACTGCCTGAAGCCTAAGGCAGCCTCTAAAACTGACCTCTCAAAATCAGAACTCAAGCTCATTTGGGCTATCTTGACAGGTCAACCCTTTTCTCTTCCTCACATCATCATATTCCATATGTACAGAGCATTACACAAGGACAAGGGGCAATTGCCATATGGTGCCTTAATAACTCGAATCTTTATGTACCTGAAGATTTCGATTCCTGATGAATTACGGCTGAGTCCTATTCCTTGTATGTATGTGGGAGAAAGAATGATCTCAAAAATGAAACAGTTTGATGATCTAAGGGAAAGATCAAAGGGAAAAGAGGCTCAGGAGCCTGAACCAAAAACTGCTGAAAAGACCAGTGTCAGGAGAACAGTTCAGAGAAAGGAAGCAGTCTCAGCAAGTAAGAAGAAGGAATCTCCAGATCCTCTAAGGGTGTACAAGAAAAGAAAAACCCTTCTGCGTGATGAAAAAGAAGCAGAAGCAGAAAACCCATCTGCAGGCAACGCTAGTGAATCAGAACATGTTCCTATCTTCTCAGAACAACTTTCTACAGATCATGTTTCTGAACAGCAAGCACCTGTTCAGGGGGAGAGTCCACAGGATGCACGGGAAATTCCACAAGAAGCAACACAGGAGTTCGATCAGCATGAACAAGAAAATGTCCAAGAACAGTCTTCCAACGATCAGAACATTCTTTCTCTTCTGCTTGAGATCAAAGCCAAACAGTCTGCGTTGGAACTAGATATGAAAAATCTGCAGAAAATTGTTGAGGAAAACAACCATTCTCAGCAACTTAGAGCGGCAGCAGACAAAGCAGAGCTGGAAAAAGCAGTAGGGAAATGCAGTTCGAGGATTGAGGAAGCTGTCTCGATCTTGGAAAATTTTCAATTGATTCGCACTCCTTCTAAACATTAGCCTGATTTATTATCTTTTCAAACATTTCTCTCTTAGTTGGTCTGTAATTTAACTACTTTTCTTGTTAGACTGGTTACATTATTCTATATATGCTTCAATCTTCAAATTATTCTTTTTGCTGATGACAAAAAGGGGGAGAAATTATACATGCAGGATCATACGAAGAAAACAAAAGACACAGATACCAACAGAGTTTGCTCTTTCATTTTCTATCTGTGATTCTTACTCAAAATCTATTTTAATCTATATTGATTCGATCTACAGGAAAGTTTTGTCACCATCAAAAAGGGGGAGATTGTTGAGGAAAACTCCTACTGATTTTGAAGTTGACAAAACATTCTGTTATAATCTGAAGTATCTCTGTTTCAGGTATATATGTGCTGAAATTCTTCAGATGCAGAAAATCGCCGAAATTCTTCAGACGCAGACAGTCGCTGAATTCTTCAGAAGGAGACAAAGTCGCAGTAATTCTTCAGAAGCTGATTTCTTCAGAAGAACACGAAGACGCAATAATTCTCCAGAAGCAATATTCAGAACGAAGAATAACAGCTAGTGATCTGGCTTGGATTTCAAAGAAGGAAAGTTTTGATTTGTTCAATCCTAAATCAAATTGATTGACAATCAAATATTGACAAGTATGCATTACAACGGATAAAGCTCTACTTATGGAAACCAAGATTCTGATTGTATGGGCGAACAGAATCAGCGGGATTCAGAATCTGTCTAAACGGCTACTCAATCCTTAACAAATCTGTCCAAAGGTGTAGATTGGAAGATGATCCTCGGCAAGGTGTCCAACGGCTAGTATGGATGCAGAGGAGTATTTAAGGAGTCAATGAGCAGCAGAAGATGACACGATTCAAGAATCATCAAGTCCAAAGTCTGAGCAATCTCCGATCATTTGTCTTGTCTTTGTGAGCTAAAATATTCAGATCTTGAGGATTACTGTAAGAGTGATTGTGTGAGATAGAGAGTCCTATCATACACGAGTGATATCACTCAGCTTCTGTAAATTCCTCTTGATTACATAGTGAAATCCAGCCAGTAGGCTGTCAGCGTGGAGAGTGGACGTAGGCTTACTATAAGCCGAACCACTATAAACTTGTGTGCAGATTCTCTTCTCCTTATCTCCTTCTTTACGTTCTGCACTTTATCCTGACTTGAATCTGAATCTCTTTCAGTATTCTCTGTAACTTGTTTTATTTCCGCATAAATTTATAGATTTGTTTAGGATCACCTAATCTAGGTGACTCTTGCTAGCCACTTCAATAACAAGCTCGGTGGTGCCATACCCCCACAACTTATGGGTCTCTCATCATTAACAATTCTTCTGAACTTGTCTCGTAACCATCTAAGCGGGGTTCTACCCACAGAAGTTGGCAACTTGAGAGCTTTGACTGCGTTGGACATCTCAGACAATTTGTTGGTAGGTGAAATCCCAAGTAGCTTGGGTGACTGCACTGCATTGACATCATTGAGGGTGGGGGGCAACTTCTTTCACGGGTCCATTCCTCAATCAATCAGATGGTTAGGAGGCATTGAAGAACTTGATCTTTCACGCAATAATTTGTCGAGTCAGATTCCAGCATTCTTAGCGGTATTTCATTCCTTGAAACTTCTAAATTTATCGTACAATAAGTTTGAAGGCATGTTACCACGTGGAGGAGTCTTTGAGAATGTTACCGGTACTTCTATTATTGGGAATAATGATCTCTGCGGCGGACTGCCAGAATTTCACCTCCCAAACTGCATCTCCAAAAGCTCCAAGAGCAAAAGGATCAATATAGTGATATTGCCCACTTATTATTTTCGGAGTTCTTGGAATAGCTCTTGTTCTAACTTTTATATATGTTTGTTGGTTGAAGAAGAAAGTAAATGAACCGGTTTCAAGTTCGATGAATGATTCACATCCAAACGTATCTTATGGAACACTCTTGAAAGCAACCGAAGGCTTTTCTTTAACAAATTTGATCGGTATTGGAAGCTTTGGTTCTGTTTACAGGGGGATACTTGAGGACAATGGAACTAGTATTGCCGTGAAGGTGCTTCATTTGGTCTGTCACGGTGCTCTGAAGAGCTTCATAGTCGAGTGCGAGGCATTAAAGAACATCAAACATCGCAATCTTTTGAAGATACTAACAGTTTGCTCAGGCAGTGATTATCAAGGAAATGATTTTAAGGCCTTGGTCTATGAATTCATGGATAATGGAAGCTTGGAACGATGGCTTCAACCAAACGCAACATCATATCATCAAAATGAGCTCCCAAAAAAGTTGAATTTCATTCAGAGGATAAATATTGCTATTGATGTTGCTTCTGCATTGGAATATCTTCATCACCAATGCCACGTCCCAATCGTTCATTGTGATATAAAGCCAAGCAATATCCTCTTAAACGCTGAGATGGTTGCACATGTTGGCGACTTTGGATTAGCGAAATTCCTTCTTGGATCATCCCCTGACACCATTGCAAATCAGATGAGCTCGATAGGTTTTAGAGGGACAATTGGTTATGCTCCACCAGGTAATCTCTCTCTCCCTCTCTCTCTCTCTAAAACCAAGAAAATTTATTCACCTATAAAGGTTATTGATGGGTTTTTTGTTTGATGTTTGGTAGCTTATGATAACTCTTATAGTCTTATGCACATTGCATTTTGATTTGATAATTTGCGCTCCAATTTGACCTACACCATGATCTAAATGTGTGGCAGAATATGTAATGGGATGCGAGGTTTCAAGAGAAGGTGATGTCTATAGTTATGGCATTCTCTTACTAGAATTGTTCACAGGGTTGAATCCCACCAATGACATATTCAGAGACAATTTCACTCTTCATAATTTTGTCGCGGAAGCATTGCCTGAACGAGTGCTTGAAATTACGGACAAATTTCTGCTTCAAGAAAGAGAAAGCAATTTAGGCCCCTATAGTTCTTGGCATCGGCTTTCCAAAAGTGAAGACATATTTCAAGAGTGTTTGATTATGGTGTTCAAAATTGGACTTGCTTGTTCATACGAAGTTCCTGGAAGTCGGATGAGCATCAGCCGAGTTGCAGATCAGCTTCATCATATTAGGGAGAAGCTCTTTAAATTGGCTTTAGATGGACAGGATGGACTACGAACAGCTTATATATAGTTGTTATCGTTTAGTGTCGTTTCCGCAAACGGAAGTGAACAGGTAAAATCTATAATTGAAGAGAGAAACGAGCATTCCTTTTCCCTTAAGTTGACAGTTGATCCATTGTTCCCCGTCTGTATGTGTACATATTTAAACTAGCCCAAGGCCTGTGGCGCACACATACTCTTAGTTTTTTTTCCTTTTCATTCGTATGATGGTCATGGAGACAAATTGCAATAAATTAGCTATTGGAAATCTTAATCAAAGGAGAGCTTGGTTTCTGCAGATTGACTAGGAATGGCTGGCCGTTGCTTCGTTCCCAAATGATCCAAGGTCAGGAATTGAACTCTGTTCCTAAAGCTATGTTCAATCAGGTGGGGACAATACTGTTGCTCTGGTGGGTGAGGAAGGATGTATAGCTTTCGGATTTGGCATCCTAGCATGCGGTAATTCGAGGACGTGTATCGACGGTTGATGTGCCTAGCAAGAATTATCCGAAAACGTTTAGTAGAATAATGTAACTTGTGTGTATTGGATCTTTCAAGGGGTGTAAGTGCGAGTTCTTCAGCATTGCGAATTCTGAAGTTTGCTTGTCACTACTTTTATTTTCGCATTTGGGTAAAGTTACTCAATGGACAAATTCCTTCATCCTAATCTCAAAGGTACCATACCCCCACAGGAGAAGAACTGCACAACCAATCCTAAATGTATTAAACGGAAGTAATTTTAGTTTTAAAATTTTCTATTGAACCAATATAGTTCTAAACCTTCGATTGAAAATGCAGTCAAGTCCTCTCGGTCAGATCTCGCTTGAAATTTCTAACGCGGCAGTCAAGTTTTCCTTAGCCGTCCCAAGTGTCACGGCCAATAACTCGACATGAACAATTTCAGACAAAATTAGCCGTTTTGCTTAGTTTTTTGAATTTTCATATTTATTTTCGTTTCTTCTTTTCTTTCCTTCTTTTCATGTTAGTGTTAAAATTCTTTTCTCCTTCAACACCAACCCCAATTTGAACACTTCACCGAATCTTACAGGAGCTAATGGACCAGCGCGAGCTGACCCGGTGGCTTCTTCTCTCCGGCGCCTCCCGACGTGGCACAACGATATCCGGCTAAAGCTGATCCGTCGCCGCACGAATTGTGGTGTGGCACCAAAGCACAGCAACGGAGGGTGAATCCTTCGAATTGCTGGCAATAGAGAGAGAGGGAGAGAGGCTGACCGAACAATTCTCCGAGGACCGCCGCTGTCTCCTTCGTGATGATTACCACTTCCGGCTCTGATGAAGCCCTAATCGAAGCAGACAAGGGCAAATATTTGTCTATGTGTACGCAATTCGAGTTTTTGCTTCGCTGTTTGCTGTGAGCTCAAGGGAAGAGAAGCCGCTCGGTGTGGCTGTGAGAGCCTCTCTTGTTCTTCGAGGCCAGCAAAATAAGTTCGTAACTTAAAAAAAATTCAGAAAAAAGGGCATGTTTTGTGTAAATTTCTCCACGTTATATCGCTGATCGTGACACATGTAACGACCAACGATGACTAGACCGCCACGTCCGAAACTTCGAGAAAGACTTAATTGAGAGTACCTGATTGTCTTATCACTCAAAATTTAAGACTGTGTTGATTTAATTGAAAAGTTTACGACCAAATTTAAATCTGTACGATAGTTTTACAATTCATCTTGCAATTTTCCTGTGAAGACACGTATGTGACTCATTTTGGGTAACATTAAGGTGTACAACTTTAGTAGTTCTAGTCAATACATCACATCATTGTATCTATCTAATGTTTTCTCTCTCGGTTATGCCAGCTGGTTCAAACTTCATATAAGTATGTCTTCTCGATGGAAGGAGTTTACTTGTGGGTGGATCCGACATTGCTATTTCTAATTCTTTTAACGACCATTTGATCTTCAGCTCGTCCTCTTTACTTTCTAGCGAAAGCAATCAAACCTAAAATCACGTACGTAATTGCTACAAGAATGTGAGAGCATACCGTGCGTAATTGTTACAAGAATGTGAGAATGTGCCGTCAATAATTGCTACAAGATCTGACTCCCTTCAATATTGTTGGCATCATATTTGCGCTAATAAAAGGCCTCCAAGCCTCCCCCTTAAAAAAATAGGGGATATGTTCATCAGAAGTCATAAAATTGGTCTTGAAAGTACAATTGAGTCCCGAACCTGATAGCATGGCATCGAAGCACAGCAAATAGAGAGAGAGGGGGGGGGGGAGGGAGACCGACTGAACATTGCAACTTCATGTTAGTAGTGATCAATCGAATGAGTTCACTTGTGGCTGGATCCGATATTGCAATTTCAAATTTATAATGGTTATATTTACCTTAGAGTCGCAAACCACACTCAATTGAAAGCAAGAAACATGTCAAAACTACCAACTCAAGATCGCTTGCAAACTTTCAGCTCTTTATACAAACGTCGGTTCAGATGACAGAACCAATGATCATCCTCAGGTCAGCTCCACAAGCCTAGAATATCAGTACGCGAGCAATTACACCAACTTTGAACAAAAGAAAATGAAGAAATCTCCGTGTTTTTTTCTCTATGGAGGGGTCAAGGGCTATACAGGGAAGGGCCGCACTTGCACTTCCAACCCTCGGGCTCGTAGTTGGCGTAATGGACCCTGACATGGGCGTGCCCGTTGTGGGTGGCCGGGACTTGCGTGGCTTCGCAGGGCGTGCAACCGTAGCACTTGTGCTCGCACCTCGGCGGGCTCGACCCGATCTTGCTCGCTCCCATTTGATTCCCATCTTCTTCTTCTTCTTGTTCACTGCTCCTGATCTCTTGCGCTCTGTCTGATAAGGTCCCTGGGTGCTTTGAAGATGGAAGTATCTCCGGATCGGTCTCTGCTCGGCCATTATTGAACATATGGTAAGACGGGGTCAGTAATGCTCGCGTCTATGGTGGATACGAGAATTCGATTCAGGATGAAGAAGATGTGTCGGGGCAACTAGATCTCACTAAAAAGATGACCATGACATGTGAACCGGGTTTCATCACAAAGGAAAGAGTGAAGAAAAGGTGAAGTTAGCTAACCAGTTTGATGAAGAGCAGCACCGTGACGATCATCACCATCACGTGCAAAGATCGAGCTTCTTGCGGAGACCCCACTCAGCAACTGCAGAACCAACACGAGCGCCACACAACTTCCCTTCATCGTCATCCCTACTCTCTACTCCACTCTCGCTCTCTCTGTCTCGATCTCCAATGATGGGAATTTCTGATCTTTTCTTTCCCTTGCCTCGGCTGGCGATGATGAAGATGATGATTAGCAAAAGGGTCGGCTTCGATGCGGATGCGGAAGGCAGACGGATGATGACGATCGACAGAGTATATATCTACAACGGAAGTCGCCAAAAGAGCCCAGTTCCCGAAAAGCAATCAAAAGTTTCCCATGTCAAATATATTTTTCCTTGTAGTGTTTTTCTCTCTGAACCTGCTTCTCTGCCATTGGTGGGTTGGAGTGGAGATATCTTCTTTCCTTCTACAAGCAAAGTCGCTCTAGCTTACATAGCCGGGAAGAAAAGGCTGGGGGAGCTATCAGTTCCTCCTCCTCCATTTGACAACTCAAAAGCTTGTGAAATCACCTCTCTCTCCCTAGAAGAAATCAAATATTTTTCCTTTCAACACAAGGCAAGTCAACTACTCTCTCTCTCTGTCTCTCTGATCAGTCTTAAAGATACTGTTCCATGGAAGAATCTTTTTCTGAGAAGCTCCCTGCAGGAGTTACCTCATGGATAACCAATAAAATCTCTGAAAGAAAGCAATTCTCACCAGCTGTTGTTTTGTGCCGTGGACTTTAGAAATGGTGAAATGGGACTGCTTCTTTTTATCTGATGGCTGTGGCCTTACTCCTATAACAGGAAGAAAGAGATCAAAAGTTGCAGACACCATTTATTTCCTCCACCCTCCTCCTGCTCAAGAAAAGAGAATCAGATCTCCTAGATAGGTCAGAAACTGCAGAGCTTTTCATATGATGGAGTTAGTTAATAAAACAAAAGATGGCGATTTCAATTCTTACTGATACAGTCATACAAATGTGGGGTCGACTTTTTTTTCCTCACAGGTTGGTAGGGGAAAGCAACTCACTGGATCATGCCACCTTACTTTCACAGTAAATAAATATACTTTTAATTGGCCCACCCACATCCTTCTATTTTTATAAATTTTTCAATCAAATCTCAATACGCTAAATCCAACTAAACTCAATTGCCATGGTAATCTATCGAGCACTCCAAAATATGATGCGGATGAAATATGCGTATGTCACGTCACCACGTGGATGAGCGTGGAAAAATTTAACTAATATAGGTTACACTGAAGTATGATGTGGGTTAGATTTAGCTAATGTGGATACTCACGTGGATGTTCACTGGAACATCCATGTTACAATACGACATCGTCCGACGGAGTACATCAATTGAGCTTTAATCGGATTTGATGTTGGAGGGACTTGATTAGAAAATTTGTGCAAATAAAACGATTACCTGATTGAATGAATTAAAGGTATGGAAATTTGATTAAAAAATGCATGGACAAAAAAATTGGTTGCTTTCGCAATTTAGGTCAGCCATGCCTCCTCCTCTCTTATTTCCAAAAAGAAGAAAAAAAACGAATGGACGGCTTTATGCTGTTGGACAAAATAGTTTTGAGGTGCTTGTAGGCGAAAGATGTGGCGAAGCAGTTTGGGGACGGGGGAGCGATATAACGTTGCATCAAATGAGAGGTTTTAGCAGGTCAGGAGGATCAACAGAGCATCTGCCAGACGATCGCCAATGGAAGGTTTCCATAAATAAAGGAATAATTGGGGAAAAGCCCTCTGACATATGCATGTGGCAAATTTTTTTTTTGGCAAACATAAAATGATAGGATTAATTCCAAAAGAAGCAGCATCTTATCGAGTGACAATTTTGACTTAAATTTTTTTTATCTTAATAAAAAACACAAACTTTTACTCTAGTCTCAAATCTAACCCCTCATAATGCGAAATTTTCAAATTGTTCGGGCAAGATTTGGGATTTTAGTGAAAGTTAGTAATTTTTTAAGAGACAAAAAATAGGTCGGGCTAAAATTGTCGCTCAAAGTAAAATTAAGATTTTTTTTTTGGAATTAGGTCTAAACTGATATAATATTTCCTTTTTTTCCCAGAATTTTCCTTTTGACACACCATTTTCCAGCTTCAAGGAGTGAAAAAAGTTGGGCATCAGAATTCAGAAAATGGAGTGAGATGGGCCTCCAGTTAAAAAGCAGATCTACCAGTGCCAACAGTAGAGGCCCACGGTGAAAGCCCAAGCTGTTGGGTACCCCCTATTGTCCTCCTTCTAGAGGCCCGGTTGGATGAGAAATTATTAGGTGCTCGCGAAACATCGCATATATTGCTCACTCAACAAATCGCGAAGCCTTGATCCACAATCGGTACTAATGTCGTCGCCTTCGCTTAAGAGACAGAGAGAGCCCATCACCCAATCCTGACCATTACCAAATATGGCTCACTACCATCGTGTGGCATACGCCTCACAACTCCAGCAATTTTCGATCGGCAAGGTGATGACCTTGATTAGAGCCTGGCAAAGATCGATAAGGAGGGGTCCCTGATTCTCTTCACGAGGGCTTACTCTAGGAAGTAGGCGGAACTGAGTTAAGGTCTAAAGGCCCGTGATGGAAATTTGATTGCGCAAATCGAACAAGGCGGAGGATCCCAATTCAAACAACATGTTAAGAGGGGGAAGGAGTGGCAAAGAACCCTAACAAGGGGCCCAAACAAAAGAAAGAAAGAAAGAAAGAAAGAAAGATTAGAAACACTTTGGCTTTGCATTAAAGAGAGAAAAGAAAGTCAATAATGATGGCGTGCCTCCATGGCCGTTACCGTTACAGCGTGCGACCGTGTGTGTCGTTTGCCCCTTCCCTTTTCCCGTTCGAAATTCGAAATTCAAACGTCTCTCTTCGTCTCTCCCTCCCCCCTCTGTAACCAGCCAACTTCACGCTTCCATCTTCCCCCTTTTCGCTCCCTCTTTTAGCCCGCGTCCTTACAACATCCTCGTTCGAATCTCGTACCTTGCGCAGCAACCGCCCCTCCTCCTGTCTCGCGGCTCCCTCTCGCTCGTTCGTTCGTCTTTCGATGGGCGCGTCGGGGGGCAAGTGGCTGAAGTCGCTCATCCCTCACAGGAAGTCCCCACCCAGCAGCGATCAAGTGAGTCCCCACTCGAACCCACCCTGCTCTCCTTGTCCCGTTTCGCTGTTGGGCGTGCTCGTGATGTTCGGGCCACGTTCGCGTGCCGCTCCGTCAGCCGAAAGAGTCTAATCTCCTTCACCCTAGCGATCGCGTTTCCCGGGGTTCAGATTCGGTGAAATGAGCTGTTTTCTTTTCCTTAGCATTTTAGGCGGTTTCCTTCTACTTCCGAGCTGAATCTCCGTTGCTAGGGTACAAAAGGATGGCATTGAGCTATAAACAGTATGTTAGGGTCTAGATTTCTTTTGGTGATGACAGATTTAAGGGTACCCATTTAGTGTCCTGCGTTTGAAGCTACATGCTACTAGGCACCTGAATGGAGCCCGCATTTTGAGCGCAGTAACAAGGGCATTGGCACTTTTGGTTGAGTCGCATCCAGTCAAATTGTAGAGGGTCTCCGTCATTGTCCTCTTGCGAATTTTTTAATTGGGTATGTGCAAATGTCATAGGAGAAGGTTGTTGAGAAGGGAAAGAAGAAATGGAGGCTATGGAGGAGCTCCTCCGAGGGAATCGGGGTAATGGCGAAGGTATTGAAGGGGAGCCACGTGGCGGCTTCGGAGCCGTCCGATTCCTCGTACGCCCTCGATGGTGCTGCATTGGCCGCTGCAATGGCTACTCTGCTTCGCGCTCCGCCCAAGAATTTTGTGGTCATCAAGCAAGAATGGGCGGCGATCCGGATTCAGACCGCATTTAGGGCATTTTTGGTAAATTTGTTTTCTCGATTCCCGTTCCTCTTTTTGAATCTTAGTTTCAAGCTTAATAAAGAAACGTTGTTTTTATGAGTATTGCTCTTGCTTTGCTATAGATCGCTGTCTGGTCCTGAGTGATCCTAGTATCAGGTGTTACCATGAGCGTCTTTAGCTTAGAATCATTATGAATTATCTTTACTTTGCTTGCTCCGTAAGTACCCAAGTCTTAGGGCGGATTGGCTTTTTGCGACTAGATATGAAGCAAACACTTTTGACCTATATCATATCAACTGTCAAAAAGCTTTGATGAAATCTATGTAGCTCTTCGAGGTCCTGAATCTGCATAATGCTAGATTAAAGTTGATCTCCTTAAGCATGTTACTTGGCGCTTACAGAAATTGTAGAACGTTGCTCGTTTTCAGAATCATGAAGAATTCTCTAATTTGCTTACGGTTTTACCTTTTGCTAGCTGATATTTTGGGTTTACATGATCTACATTGTAGGCCAATAATTATTAGCTGGTGAACATGTTCGACCTGATTTATCAGCAAAGTTCCGTTAAAATTAGCATTTTCAATGCACTTGAAATCTGCAGTTGAATAAACAGTTCTTAGCAGCATCCTGCATGCTTAGTGTCTGAATCAACTCATGATCGTGTCAACCTGGTTTCTTCTTATTGTGCTGCTCCAAATATGCAGGCAAGGCGTGCTTTGAGGGCCTTGAGAGCAGTTGTCCGTATTCAGGCCATATTTCGTGGCCGTCAGGTCCGAAAGCAAGCTGCAATAACACTCAGGTGCATGCAGGCCCTTGTTCGAGCGCAAGCTCGTGTGAGGGCACAGTCTGTAAGAACATCTTCAGAAGGGCAAGATGTCCAAAATTTATTTTGTGAACATTCTGATCAAGCAGATCCCTCTAAGCATGCAGAGGTATAGGTTAAGTCCACTTTTACTAATCATGAAAAGATGGGACTCTTTTCACCTGATCAAGCAGATCCTCTTTCTTTCACTGTTACTTTGTCTGGGAATTATAATCAAATCTCAATGTATACTATGGTGAATTTCAGCAACGTTGGTGTGCTAGCCCTGGCACTCTGCAAGAAGTCAGGGCAAAGCTACAAATGAGACAAGAAGGAATCATTAAGCGAGAGAGAGCAATGGCATATTCCATATATCAACAGGTAATGGATTTGTGATTTCTATGGCAACTGTCTCCTTTATCCACTTACAATTACATTCACTTTCTGAAAGTATGAAAGTATGCTGAACTCTTTGCACAATTTCATAATTTTGCATTGTTGAAGGATTCTCTGTGTCGGTCAATATTACTTGTTTTTAAAATATTTGTGCACCATAGTTGATCTCTTACTGCATCTGTTGTCTCAGCAATCAAGGTCAAGTGCCAGCCCAAATTCAAGGAAATACAAGTCTACACAGTCCCTCGGACATTCGGATAAGAGCAGCTCAGGATGGAGCTGGTTAGATCGTTGGATGGCAGCTAAGCCATGGGAGAACAGGTTGATGGAAGAAACCCACAGTAGACAATCGGAAACAACTGCCTTTTCTCGAAAAAGTCAAGACCATCATGTCAGTAACCATTCATGTTCTTCTGAACATGATTTGGTTAGAGTGAGACGTAACAATATGACTACCAAAGTCTGTGCTAAACCTCCTTCCAGCGGTCAAATTACTGGCTCATCTTCAGATCCAATTTCAGAGTCCCTTTATGGTGAAAGCACAACATCAGCTTCAACATCTGCCTCTCTAACTCCAGTGTCTAAGGTGCTGATGGTGGAAAGAGGAGAGGAGACCAAAGTTTATAAACCAAGCTATATGAATCTCACTGAATCAGCTAAGGCTAAACAAGCTTGCAGATATTCTTATCATGATATGCAGAGACAACTAATGGAAGAGTTACAATTTTGCAACAAATCGATGGCACTTTGGAGTGGGGATACAAGAAGTATCTCTGGTTCCATTCAGTCAATAAATTTTTCGAAGGATCTTTACCCTCCTATACAATTGGAGAGACAAGATCGGGTAAGGAATCAACTTTATTGAATAGTCCATACAATGGGTTCAACGACTTGTTGTAAACTCAAACTGGTGAGCTATATACAATGGCATCAAAGGACTTATTGATGCTGAAGATACAAACAAACTTTGTCAAAACAAATTTGCGACAGTTACAGGAGTGTGTCATGATAGAAATTTAGTATTGTGTTCATAGAAGTAGAATTACTTTTCCTTGAACTGGATGGAGATATTTGCTGATAACTCGTGACTGCTGATTTCTGTCTACACCTTGTTTAAACATATCCTACTTTCTAGCTTTGTTTGTCAAAGTCTGTGCTGCAAAAAGTAAAGCAAGTTTTTGTTATGTGTGCACCTGTGAAGAAGTACATGATGAATGGGATTCACAGTTGATTTGCGCTGTGCTTTCGACTTTGAATCTGGTTGTTATTGTGAAGAGAAGTCTTCTCAATCTATAATTGATAGAGGCATGGTAAATTGAACAAAATTGGCAAATATTCTTCCTCATGTCGCTCATCCCAGTACATGAAGTTGGTGATTGTGCATCTGCAATAACCATTTGCTAGTATGATCATTCCAATCCAATCAATCATCTCCTAATAGACTAATTAGTAATTAACTAGAGCCTGCAAAAAGAAGAAAACAGATTCACAAGATTTTCCTTACCCTTCTTGTGCTAGTTTTAAATCTATTGCTGAGGAGATTGATTAAGCCATTTTTAGCTTAAACGCATTTAAGAAGAAAGGACTCATTTTCTAATGTGAGGCGATATTGCAAGATCTTCAATAGAGAGTACAATCATTGCTGGAACTATCTAAATTCGTAGGCTGATGATCCATGGCAGGCATTTGGTCACTCAAATTTAGGTAAAGAATAGCACGCATTGATGTGGCTCTGGGAGCTTTTGTTTCAAAATTCAGCTCTCGAATAACCAGAATTGATATTGGAAGCATTAGGACAGGAAAATAGGAACCTACATATCCTTTTATGAATGGCAGATCCCTGCTAGTACAAGCATTCTTGTGCACATTACTGTGGGTAGTAGGATTTTAATACTGTAATCTACTGGCCTTGATCCATAAGATTATTTAATCTGATAAATCACATTGGTAAAACTGATTACTGAGATGTTAAAGCCGTAAGGATGAGTTAAACATGCACAAGTCATGGTGGTTGATTATTGTGACTATTTCGATGAACCATCCGTTACGGTCCCGTCATTCAAGCAAGATGCTAGGACCACAGGCGTTGTTATCATCCTAACCTGATGTTATTGCGAGCTGTATAATCATTGTATCTTAAAGCAATGACATGAAAAGGAAACCCGTAAAGCAAATAGGAAGAAAGAAGAAAGAGAAATCGGATGATCGAATAAGCAGTTGCAGTGTAAAAAGACCAGACAATGCAACAGTTCACAAGTCAATTTCACATTTCTTGAGGATTCATGGACAGCATCAGGAATCCGTTAGAGTCTGACTTCTCGAACTTGCATGCAAACATTGTTTCCAGCGGGGATCACTGATTGGTCCCACGTGGGTCGCCGAGAGACCGAATAAGCAAAACGATCCGGACAACCCCGAAAAGCTAAAAACTTCCGTGATGTTCTTGAGTGCATGGGGTTTTGAAGTATAGTAGAGAGGAAAAGAGGGTGTGTATGAGATGAGACGGTTTCTTCAAAATTGAGTAAAATCAGTGAACTTTCTTTCATGGGGATGTTGCCATGAAGAGAAGGAAACAGAGTGTAGGGACAGTGGGGTATATATTAACTTGGCGCATCTATTCTTGTATGCCATTTAATCAGTGGGGGCATTCTTGATTTGTTGCATTACCTTTTGAAGGCCAAAAGATATTCTCATCCTGCGTTTCTTTCATCTTCTTTACAAATCCCGGAGTGACTTGCTGTACCATGTCTCTCTGGCATAATTGGTGACCAGAGGAAAGGGAAAAAAGAGGAATCAATTTTTCAATCGACAGTTATCATCCTCTGTTATTGCTGTCGATTTAATGGATTCTCTGTATTTTGTCAAAGGTGAAATTTTTTTTCTTTTAAGGATGTCCTTTTCACAGCTGAGTTGTCCATCATTTTCATTATTCTCCTGAGAAAATGCCATGAATCGGGGCCAGAGCTCTCTTTCTCTCTCTCTCTCTCTCTCGCTGAAAGATGAGCTTTAATTTAACCATCATCAGTCCTGGATTTTCTAGTGTGAGATACTGAACCAATGCAGACAGGAGATGGATAAATTGCATTCAGTAACAATCCTTATGCGGCTATGCTTGTATCATGTGCTCACTAGAATTATAAAGTCCAATGGTGTTTGCCTCTGATTAGCTTAATCAAGTTTGTTTTGAAGCACATACAAGTAGGCAAAGAAAAGATGCAAGGATCTTCTGGCTTTCATTGTAAAACATACACCTTTTATTTGCTACCATAATTTTCTCTTTGTTTGTAGCTTTCCATGCAGTTTAATAGTCTGGTTTCTAGATTTAGGTCTAGCAATGAAAAAGTTGTTCATTGTAGCTTTTAGCTATTATGTAGCATTTATTGTTGTTCTTTTGACCACCAACTTGATCCTCCTCCATCTTCACTTAAAACAATCAAGCAGGTAGAATCAGGGAAAATTCCATATTATAACTGTAATATATGATTTGGGATACTGTGTCTTTTGGGTTTTTCAGAACCAAAGACATCATGCACGCAGAAAAAAAGAAGAATAGTTAAGTACTACTTAAAAGAAATAAAACCAGAAAGCTATGATAACATCTTTATATTTCCTGTTTTCCCCAAGGAGCTAGATTAGGGGAATAATTCAAAATTTTGCTGTGTTGACAGATCATAGGATTTTCCTGGCTTTTAGATCATGCCATTTCATTCCAAGAACAACATATCATACCACTCGAGAAAAGCAAGAAAGAAGGGAATATTCAAAAGAACGGGCAATTAAGCATTTAATTTGAATGAGGTCGGCTTTGTATTCGAATCACGATACCTCTTGCTCGAAGTAACTTGGGCCCACGTGCCCTTCTCCGGATGGATCCTTACCCCATGCACGAGGATGATACAATTTGTAAATATTCACAAGTATTAGTGAGAGTCGAAATGCTTGAATAGCCTAGGTTATCAAAAAAAAATAGGGGGAGGAAAAAATGAGCACTTGCATTGAAAAGGACCTATACCAAAACCAATCTTTACTCAAGAGAGGACAAAGAATTTCCAATCTCATTCTTTCATGTACTTGCCTTTTGATTCCCAAGGACATGAGTGGGAAAAAAACAAGGAACTCCCACAGCTATTGTCCTGTAATGGCTCCACAAATAAAGCAAAAGGGGTCTGCTTGCATTAATAGTTGCATGGGCAACATTAAACCTAGAATCTTGTTTGGTCCCTTTATCTTCCGTCATAAGCGCACTTGCCTCTTCCTTACCCTTGTTTCACAAACAAACACACACCCACACACCAAAAGCAAAAATAAAAAAGTTTATTCTCCAGCAAAAGCTCTTTCTTGACAAGCATCCAGAAAAGCAAGTTGTATATTCTATTAGCAACATATCCTGCTAAATATTCTGAACCTGTGCTTGTTTTGAGAAGAAGATGAAAAAAGATTCTGCACTTTGTCAAAAAAGGGGAACTGTGAAACAGTTTGTCACTTGCTTCTCAATGCATGGCCATCTAAATCACGTTTTGCATAACTATTTCATTGGAAGTTGCTTTACAATCAAATTTGCAAGACTTTTTGGGAAATCAAGGGACAAGGGGTTAAAGTTTTTAAGCTGGCATGCATCATTGCTGATTGGAAAAAGAAGCCAAATCATTTAAAGAGGAGATTGTACTTATCCATTTAAAAAAAAATTTGGGGGCTATTAATATACTTTGGATATCATATGGCGAACCAGATCAATTACAGATTAGGTGGAAATCATATATAAAATGATCAGTTAATCGTATGACTTTTGTAGGCTTGACATAATTTTGGAATGCTATTGGTCCAATTTGTAAAATTATCCTGTGGAAAGATGAATCCTAGATCTCTCCCATTATTAGTGTAGAAAGAATCATCTACAAGCACCGTCGACCGATATAGGTTACATATAAGGAACAAGTTAAGTATAGTGACCACATACATCATATGCACCACACGTCATGAGGCTAATAAGACTTATATAAAAAGAGTGTCTCCATCTATATGAACTTCGCAAAGAACCGTACCGAATTGGACTATGCTGGTGTCTAAGTTATCTTCATTTGGGTGCGAATGGCCTGTCCCTTAGCAATGCCAAAATAAACGACAGCCCCGTAGAGAAAAGACAGAAAGCAACTTATTGTAGACAAGAAGGAATCTTCAAAACGAATGTGAAAACCCAGATGTCTCCTCCTTGAGAAATTGCATTTCGATAAGATGTTTCTGAGGAAAAAGCTTGATTGAAGATTCTTCAATCTCTCTCTCTCTCTCTCTCTCTCTCTCTCTCTCTCTCTCTCTCTCTCTCTCTCTCTAGATGTTTCCCAACGTGTGGTGAACGTGTTTCAGGAACAGTGTTAGATGCCCAGTTATTTTCATGTGTGGTCGTAGATAGTGTAGTTAATCATTCAACCATCATTAACGTTGACACCAGAACTCATGTATATTGTTGTCGAAATAATTATTTCCCGAGAAGAAAACTTGGTGCCGTGGTGGAATTGCTTAATCGCTATATATCGTCGAGTGGTTTGTAGGACGTGGATCTTCTATCTCCTTCGATATTCCCCTTTGATCCCTGAATAGATCTCAAATTCAATCTATGAGAGTGAAGTGAAGTGTTTACCGACGGTTAACATCTGTCGAGACACTGAGAAGAACATCGAGAAGGGGGTAGAAGATCTTCATTATGAGAGAAATGCTAAAAAAGTCTTGTTTTTGGGGTCATTTGGTAATGTTCAAGCTTGATTGAATATCTCTCTGTAATCGAATGGCTTGCGTCCATGATAATGAAAGCAGCATTTCCTAATCACGCAATCTTACCCTATAAAGCTTAGCTTCCCAATTCTTGGAAAAGGCCTAGGAATTTCAAGGAGGAGGGTCTTGTAATTAATAGGGATGGAGTCATGATTATTCCCAACTAACCCCCCAATTTAATCAGACCTCAGAGTAAAAAGAAGAATAAGAAAAAGAAAGAAACTGTCGTAATTTGATTGAAAGTTGTGATATAATTGTTAAGAGTATTTAATAAGATAATTTAAAATTTCTAAAGCACTTATTAGACACCTTGCAAGACAATCGCAGTATCCTCATGTTTATTACTTAACAAATGTCCTTGCTAGTCGGTCCGAGGAACTCACAAGAAGTTGTCTTTTCATGATCCGCATAGCTTCTCAATGGTTTCTCCACCCGAACCAATCTTTGGATCTAGCCACAGAGGAGTTTGCTAACAGGTTACTCCACTTCTGGAATAGGCTACAAGAAACTTGTGGACTTTCCAGGAGAAAAAGGGATGCAGCATTCTGTGCATGAAAATGGCACAACCCCTGATGGTGATTATCCAGATTGTGAACTTTGAAAGTCATGTATCTGATTCTGACATCATGTATCTTCTTCTACCGTTGCAAGATTGGATTTTGATTGCCAATACACACACTATCCAGAAGCTTTAGCCATGGTCGTGCAAAATTAGGACATTTTTTTAAGTTTGGAATTCACATTGATCCTGTTCCCTTTGGGTTCAGTCAAACCCTAATCATATCCTTGTCACTGCTGTCGTCTCCATGATGGCCCTCATCAACATCAATTCTAGATTTTGGGAGAACACGCAATAAAGAGCATCCAGAAACAGAAACACATTCATGGAATGGATCTTCCCTTTAATTCTTTTTTTTTTCTCTTTTGCTTGCGGACATTTATGAATGGAATTATGAACATCTTGAACCTTCATTTCCTCACTTCTCCTGTCCTTCCATTTTCCTGCTTAAGCAGAAGGTCTTGATTTAGCAATTGCATGGACCGCACGTTTCACCTCCTTGCGATCGATGGTGATTAATCACGACAGAACTTTAATGTGCATGAAGCAATTTGCTCCATCATCGTATTCAAATTCCATCATAGGGGCTTTTAAGCACCCGATGTGATGTTGATGTGGATTTGACATGGCCGTGTATCGCAAGTGTAAGCTCCTTTTTGTTGAAAGCGGGTGAAAGGACATAAAGAAAAGAAACTTTTCCAAGAATCTGATGACTTTCAAGATGTTCTGGGCATTTAAACAAGCAATGATGCTAGAAGATCACATGGTGATTTTCCATAAAGATTACATTTATTTTCACAGCATAAATTGTGCTTCTTAATTACTATAAACTCGACCCCCCTTATTGACTATGATGCAATTTCTCCTAAATGATATGTCATCCAACAAAACCAGTGCATAATACAAACGAAAAAAATAGGGAAACCTCTCCTAAATATCTTCTCATCAATCCAAAAGGAATGCATGATTCAAAGAGAAAAATCGATGTGTAAAAGTACAAGAATGAAAGAACCATTAACTTTATCACCCTAACTTAATTATCACATAATCATATGCAAGAAATTCATGCACAAAGAATAAGATTGATAATATTAGAATTAGTTTTTTTTTGTCTAAGATAATATTAGTTTTGTGATAATGAAATTTCAAGGAACGATAATGTGTTTTTTTTAGCTGTTTCGCTAAGTCCCTTAGCTAATTAAAGAAGTGCGGTTAAAACCTTTTAAGTATCGTTTGGTGAACCATGACACAATATTGAAATCACAAAATTCCGAATAATTGAATAGTTACACTCTTTTTCCCTGCAAAACCAATTCCAACAAGGGCAAAGATTTTCTTAATTTTGCTTGAACGGAAATCATGATTTTCACCAGGAGGTTGTGTCATTAAAAGTTAAGAGAGGTCCAAGTATAACGGAAGCTCTAAGAAAGTAGATCTTGAAATATTGCACCTGCTTGATTAGTAATGCTGTGGAAGCATCATCGCCGGGACTTGAGGAAGGAAGATGATACTTTTAGACATTGCTGTCTTTGAATCACAGCCAACCATTCATGTTAACATAAATAATAGCTATATGTCAGTCCGAAGCGAGACTTAAAGAGACAAATCACAAAGCTTTTCTTCCGATGATTCTTCCCTACATCGATACACCATAAGGGTCTCTTTACGAATCATCACTAAATTATGTTAGATCTGTCGATTTTTTGAACTGTGTTTTGAATGACTTTCCGACGTGTAAATTTGAAATAGCCTATTTAAAGTATTTCCAATTTTTCGAGTAAACTCCAAATATCACCCTATAGGGAAAAGAGGCAAAGTTAGCGATGATCACGTGCGTGCATTCTGCCAGAGGTGCTTGTTTGCACCACATTTCTAGCCCTAGCTCCGGCTCAATTCACGGTTGAATGGAGGGGCATTCTCAAAGGTCGATCACACCTTGATTTTGATGTTTATGTAAATAAAAGTGTCTCGGCTGTCCTTACCAAAAAAAAAAGTGTCTCGGCTCTTGTGTGTGTCTGTTAGGACTGAATTGCATGAATTGTTGACGCGTGTAGCGGAGCCATCCTTACGTGGCACTCCTTCTGCAGCACCCAATACTTTCTCGGGTAAGTTCACCTTTTCTTTTTTTTCACTCCCTCCCTTCAACAAAGTCTCCAAATCTTGGGCCACCATCGGCCATATTGTACTGCAACACGATATTAAATTCATAATAACAAGTCTCTCTCTGTCTCTCTCTCTAGCGAGTATCTCACACTCGCATATGATACAATATTATATATGATATGGTCCATTCATTAAATAGTTTGTCTCCTTTTTTTTTTCTTTTTTGTCTGCCGCTTTCTTGAAGAATCATGACTTTTAACCTGTTGGTTCTAGGGCTACAGAGATCCCAGCTGATGAAGTCATCTCTCTTCCTCTTCACTTTTTCTTAAATACCAGGTGCCCCAATTACTTCTCTCTTGTGGGCATCGGCTTGCTCTCACAGAAGAGAGAGAGAGAGAGAGAGAGAGAGAGACATGGGACACCATTCATGCTGCAACAAGCAGAAGGTTAAGAGGGGGTTGTGGTCACCTGAAGAAGACGAGAAGCTCATAAACTACATCTCCACTTATGGCCATGGATGCTGGAGCTCCGTTCCTAAGCATGCAGGTTTTGATCATATATATACCTTCACATTCTTATGCATGGATCAGCATTACTTCTTGAAAATATGTTGCTGACTCTAGACTTTCATGAAGTTTTTGAACCAATTCATACGCGCACATTCTTTGAATTCACCATCTTGATCGCTATTCCTTTCCTTGCCCTTTTTTGGTCCTATGGTCTTTAATTACCATAAACTCATCATTTGTTGCACTATATAATGTTTCTCTTGCTTTGAATTATAGGCCTTCAGAGATGTGGAAAGAGCTGTAGACTGAGATGGATAAACTATCTCAGACCTGACTTGAAGCGTGGCAGCTTCTCTCAGCAGGAAGCAGCTCTCATCATTGAACTCCACAGCATTTTGGGCAACAGGTTCATTCATATAAATGAACACTTTATGGAAAATTCTACTACTATTTTATCCGGGTTTTATAAGATAAAATTCAACTTTAGATAAATTAGAATATATGGTCGGACTGATATTTTTTTATAAGTATATAATACTATGCTTTTTTTCCTGCCATTGTTTTTTGTGTTCAATAAATTTTGTGTTTACACAGATGGGCTCAAATAGCCAAGCACCTCCCTGGAAGAACAGATAATGAAGTGAAGAACTTTTGGAATTCAAGCATCAAGAAGAAGCTCATGTCTCATGATCATCACCATCACCACCATCATCATGTGATCCACAATCCTTATGCTGCTGATCAAGAAGGGTTTTTCTCTCTCCTTTCAAACCCTAGCCTGATCTTAGCATCTCCAGTACAGGACCAGGTTTATTTCCCTACACCTAATAGTACTACTGCTTCAACACTACCTCGTGTGATGCAAAATCTTTGTCAAGGCAACTTTGAATTCGATCCACCACAACAACAAGAAGTGCCCAATTTCGGTTTTGATCATTTGGTCCATTACCCACATCAGATCTCCCATTTGTCGGGCAACAACTTAGTTTCTTTGTATGATCAAGGTTTGTCTTTCGGACACCCGCTTCATCAAATCATTGATCCGAATCAAGAAGATCGACCTTTCCCAAGCGAAGGCGCTGAACACTACGCTGACAACGGAGATAATAAGATTGTGGATCCTGGTGAGATTCTCCGACCTTATGGCGAATACTCACCGATGGTACTGGCGATGCCGAAGCTCTATGAGATCATCGACAGTGGTTTCTGCAATATACCGGTTACGACTTCCTCTTCCTCTGCTTCACAAGAAATGCTATTAGACCCACTGGGCGCCAAATTCTCAGCATCATCATGCCTTCTTCTTCCAACAGTGTCTCCATCGTCGTGTCAAGAAATTTATCCCCCGTTCATTCCTACTGTCATCAATCAAATGGAGTGCAACAATGCCATTGATGCATCGGTGATGTCGTCATCTTCTTCATCTTCTCTAGTAGCAGATTTATCATCAAGTGGCCCATTTGGTATGAACCCTAGCCTCACATCCACCTGGGATCAGCAGACAACCTTGGACTCCAAATAGAAATTGATCATGTCGGGGTGGGTGGTGTTCATGGACGACAGTCGTCAAATGCAAAATAATGCATTTATTTCTTCTCAAAGACATTCTGAATAAGGTAAAAGAGCATGATAAATACTGGATCTGGGACACCTATGATTTGGCATCCATGTGGATGCATGCTTTGGAGAGAGAGAAATGGTCACTGCAGATTCATAAAGATGTGTTCTCAGTTCTTGCACATGCTTATTCACCTTATTATAAGCTACTACATTTCTGTATATCACAAACCTGTGACTCCTGTCAAGTGTTTTCCCACTTATATGTACGCCATTTTCTCTCTCTCTCTCTCTCTCTCTCTCTCTCTCTCTCTCTCTCTCTCTCTCTTTTGGACAATTGTTTTCTGCCATGAGCGATTCTAGTGCTATGTATATTTACTAGAACTGATTTGTTATTGGAATATTTCAGTATTTTCTCGGCAAGACCGGTTCATAAAACGCGACCAGTAAACTTTGTCCGGCAGATTCTTAAACAGTAATTCTAGCATACAATGGCAACGGGAAACAAGTTTCACACAATCAATGTTATTAATAATTGAAATTTTTAATTATCCACCTTCTCACCTTGCTTCAAATTAGGGATGGATGAGACCGTTTGTGCAAAGTTTTCTTCAAGTATATTCTGATTTTCCTTTAATTAAGTGCTCACTTGTAACATGGCATACCACATTTTAAGTCAATTGTAGATCAGTCTGTGATCATATGTTTAGGAGTACGCACATAGTACGTCGAAGTGGGGGAGGAGACCCTGAAAGAGAGAGAGACGACAGTACGCTTATATCTGAAGGGGAAGCATTCACTTCGTGCAGAGAGTTGACTTTTGAGCGAGCAATGTCCTTTAGTGAATTTTGAGTGAGTGGCGTCCTAACATGACGTAATTCCCGCGAATCCTTATGATTCTATCTGTACACACTTAAGACTGAGTAACAGAAAATATCGGGTGCTGATGCCTTTCTTCTTTCTATAATTAAAAGTTGCAAAAAAAATTCATGATGTCCGGGTTTCCTCTCCAGTTTCAGCTCGACAGTCTCTGTGCATTGCGCTTTGGTTTTCGACAACAGAGAGGCACATGGTTCGGCTCCTCGTACCCGCTTCTCTCGATCAGCGCCTTGCGTTTGGGGGTTAGAGTCGGTCACACGTCGCGAAGGCCTTACCGACCCATGAAACTGTGAGATTGCACTCTTAGTTCCCTTCTGTAAGAGGATGACAAAAAGTAAAAGTAGTTGTGCGTTAGTAGTCCCTAATTCCATTGGGGTCCTTTTAAGGGCAAAAAACAAAAAGAAGAGTTGATGGAATTGAGTTGTGGGAAAATTTAACCAAGTGAACTGGACAGGCAAGGATGCTGGCGGACAGAAGGAACCACATAACAATGGAACGAGTTCAAGGAGGTTCTTGACCTTGACCGGTGTAGGTGTTGTAAATTTGAATGGCTTCGAATCAAAAGAGCAATTAAGTCGAATTTTGAGGCGTGATATCACTTTCCTTAAGGATTTATTTGCCCCACAATTGTTGCTAATGGTCACCGGCAAAAATCCTTCAGGATACAACAAAGTCTCAAAATGAGAATACTAGATAGCAATTCTAGTATTTCTCCAGGGTCTCTCTAGGAAACAAAAGAAATGATGGCTGTAGTTTTCGAAAGAAGACTGGCAGAAAATTGATCTCTGTTTTCTTTCTTGCCAAAACTGACATATATAGAAATCGGTCTTAAAGAACACTGGCAACTCTTCACGAAAGGTTGCAAAGCTAACAAAGATATTCTTTCGGAAGAAGTTGCAAACTGAATAGATGCAACCCTTCGGAAAAGATTGAAAACTGAACAAGTATAATCTCCAAAAGTTGTTTTGGAAAAACACAAGTAAAATTCTGAATAAAATAAATATATATATAATTCCGAATTTTTATAATTTCGAAAATTACTTAATAAAAAAAACAACCTTTCAACTAATAAAAATTAATAAGATAATCTTACGAAATAAAATAAAAATATAAAGGGATTAGTGGTAATTAAACCGCGGCCAAAATAATCACTAAGTGCTAAGTACGCCAAAATCGCATAATTATTCGCGCACCCGCACGCGGGTATTGTGTGGACTACCACACACCCCATTATCTTCACTCAAAAGATCAAGAAGATATTCACGGTTATAAAGTGGCCCACTTTCTCAAAACTTTCCTACGTGGGATAAAGGAAAAGACACTATTTTGTTTATTTTACAAACAAACAACCAACAGTAGGTCACATCACCCTCGACTTTTTGTTGAAGGGAGAAACAAACCCAGGTCCTGAATGTTACTGATCAGTGATCACCATGCAATGCCGAAGAGTATTTCATGTGCGTTCAAGAGAGGGAAGAGTATTTCATATGCGTCCGTCGCACGGGTTTGCCCGATATATTATGTTACCTGTGTGATATGCATTCTCGTCTTATATCTCTCAAATTTTAATTGGTTTTTTTTCACTGTCATGTGACATAATTGGTACACGGTATACCTTTTGTTCGGACAAGGCGTCCAACTGAAATGCAAGAGAAGTATGTTAAGATTTAAGACATAGGTGAACGTAAGGAACGATGATTACTACACTTGGAGGATTATATGTTTTAGAAATCTCGGAAAATGCAGATGCAACTGCCACTGCTAAACTCAGAGACGAGCAGCTTGGAGCAAAAACATTCGCAACAATATAACTAGTATTTGGGCTCAGTTTGTTTCGCATAAACATCTTCTGAAGAATATTTTCTATAAAGTCTTTTTCTAGGAAAACGGTAATATTTTTCGGTATTTGGCTGAATCTAAAAACAATGGGAAAATATTTTCCGTTATTTGATAAGGAAAATTTAATTTAATTTTCCAAAATAGACATACACTATTAGTTGCGATTAACTTGTACATAGCCGAGAAACCAAGCACCAGGGACCTAGGCCCCGATGTTAGTGTCCAATCCTGGCGCGGGTACCCGGACGTGGACACCGAGGTCCTTGGCCTGACCTTGATGGACTCAAGCTCAACTGCAGAGGACCTGGTCCTTGGCTTGGCCTCAATGGACCCGAGCTTGGGTGCAGGGGATCTAGGCACGGGCACTAAGGTCTCGACCTCGGGTGTTAGGGATCTGAGCTCAGGCACAGGGGTCTCAAGCTTAGTCTCGATGGACCCGGGCCTAGCCTCGATGGACCTGAGCTTGGGTAAAGGGGATCTGGGTATGAGCACTGGAGTCTTGAGCTCAGGTGTTAAGGACCCGAGCACAGGCACCGGGACCTCAGCCCCAGTCTAAAAGACCTGGCCCAGGCACTAGGGACTTAGGCACAGGCATTGAGGTCCCGGGCCTCAACCTCGATGGACCTAGGCTTGAGCACGAGATATTCAGACACAGGCACTAGCATCCCGGGCCCAGCCTTCATGGATCAAGGCGCAGGCGCTGGGAACAGGCCCGGGCACAGAGGTCTCAGGCTCGGCTTTCGTGGACTAGGGTCGAGGCGCTAGGGAGCCAAGTAACAATACCAGATGCCTAGGCTCCGCCTCTGTGGACTAGGGCTCAAGTGTTGAGAACCTAGCCATGGGTGCTCAAGTCCCAGACATGGGTACCAATGTCTTGAGCCCCACCTTTGTCGACCTAGGTCTGGGCATTGGGGTTCGGGCTCAGCCTCTTTGGATTCGGGCTTGGCCTCAATGGACTCCGGTGGCCTGGCCTTAGCCTCTAGACTTAGGTCTGCTACGAAGTAACCAAAAATGAGCATTGAGTTTTTGTGTTGAAGCGCAGAATTTCGGGTCTAAGAGTAAATATCATCATATATGGAAAATGATTTTTGAAAGTGGAAATCATTTTCTTAAATTAAAGCATATGTTTTTCATTGACTCATTTTTCTAAGCGGTCCAAATACTTAAAAATGCAGAAAATGTTTTCCACGAAACAAACCAAACCTATAGTCATTAACAAATGACGAGAATGAATAATAGCCTCTTATGGGTACAATTCAGATTTTCACCAAAAAGAGAGGAAGAAGATAATGGTAATTAAGAGGGTTGAGTATCAATTCGTTCCAACCCGGGAAAAACCAAACCAGCCGGTTTTGGGTGATTTCTAGTTCCCAAAATTTGGATTGGAACCGGTGGTTCCCGATTCTAGGTGCATGAACCACCCGGATCAGACCAATATGTTTTTTTTTAATAATTCTTTTTCTCTTAAAGAGTAAATATGCTTGGGTTGCATTTCATTCCGACTCTCGGCACAAATAGAGTAATATAATTACAAATTTGTTTTCCATATATATATGTATTTTTTATTATTTAGCATTGAGATGATGCCATGTAATAGAATAATGATTACAAAATCCAACGGAAGGCTAGTCGATCATCAATTAACGCCGCAACCACGATCATTTAAATATTTATTTAATGAAAACCGAAAATAATGTTCCTTTTTTTCTTTTAATATTGGGAAACTCCTACTTATAACTCTTTAACCGAGAAGATATATATGGAAGGATAAACAAATACTGATGCAGAAAAGAACAAAATGAAAGGGGAAGCCTTTTGAATTCATCGAAACATAATGTAAGTACAATTGCTCTAATGGATGGTAGAAAGCTACATCACCAAACGCGAGCAGAGGCAACACCAAATTTTGGAGTTCAAGATGTAGGGACTACAAAAAACAGAAAACAAAAAACGGAATTATTGCGAACCGGACAGGACCGGTCAGTCCAAACCCAGGACCAGATGGACCGATTCCCGATTTCACAAATTGGAAACCAACCCTACCCGATCCTGCTCTAGGGTGGGAATCGACTCACCCCGGAACCAATCACCCCTAATAATTAACACTTTGCCGTGGCCTAACGGGGATCGACAATGATACTTCTTAGGTGCAAAACCAGACTTCACCTGCCCCAGCCCGAGCATGTGCTTATCTTTTCATGAAATTGGGGCTTGCTGACGCTCGCCGTTGATCGGGTTTTCGAGCAAATGTAGCCTGGCATTGAAATCTTCATGGCGACTTTCTGTGCCATCTACAAAAGAGGGAGCTGCGAAGCCACACCTGTTGATTTCTCACATAGCACAGGATGCTAGTCATACCGCGGTGCAATTTATGAGACCATCTTAGTGTGGCTGTTTCTTGAAACAGTGGTTTGCTTGATCTGATAAAATGAATTTAAATGATATTCTCTTAGATAACAGAAGTTGGAACTCAGAGGACCGACTGTCCGAGGCGACTACGCGATCAAGGAACATACTTCTTATTTTCTTTTTTACATGTCTTCGTCATGCGATGAACATTAGCCTCAATGACATTGTGAGGTTTTGGGGAAGAAAATGATGCAGTTTTGATCATGCCTGCACGCAAAAGCTTTACAATGTGCAAAAAGGAAAAGAAGACTAGCATCAACAAGTTCAAGTCAACCTTGGAAATTCAATTTATCAAGCTATGTATGATCAGACAAAGTAATCGCCAGATCCACTCTTCTTTTAGAAGTCACTATCGAAAGCATCTGTAATATCACAATTTAAACCATGGAATACTCGATGAGAAGTAAAGCAAAGCAAAGTAGGTGAATCACTGACATAGAGCCAAACCTTATTCAGAGCTCCCCTAGAAAGCTCACCCTGAAGATTAAACATCCCGGGCATTTAAAATTTCATGATAAATTAAGTCATTGCTGCATAATTTCCAGAAGAGCCAAAATAGGATGCAAACTGTGATGACACAGACACATGGTTGAAGTAACTGGAAATTCTTAAAGGATTATTCCAAGAAGCATGACAGAGAAGGAAGAAGACTTCAACCAAAAAAGTTGCTGTCATGTGAAAAATGAGTTCACATTCCACATAGGACCTTAGTAGCATGCTGAGCTATCCTTGAGCGGACTCTTCTAACTAAAAATTGGCTCATCGTCATGGAAGGTACATGTGTACAATGATACTGATAGCAACCAGGCCACATAGATACTAAGCTGTAATTCTTGACCTGCCCTTTGCTATTCTTCGAGCAATGACTCTCCGACCACCCTTGGTTGACTTTCTGTTTATGTAGCAAAGTGTTACAATTCATAAGATAAATTTTCAAATAATATTAATTCCATACCAACAATTAGCTTGTCCATACGGAACATATATTGTTGAAAAGCAGGACAGACAATGCTACGAAAGTGAGAGAAACAGTAACTCCGAGACAGTAGCTGAGTCATTCACCAGTTAAGACTGATTTCTCCATCTAGTTCCAAACTAACAGTCTTATCTTAGTCCATTATTTTTCTTTCCTCAGGCACAGTCACCAGATTCAAACAACTCACATTGACGGTAAAGCTCACATACAACCACGCATACTGGGAGAGAAGAAGAAGGAAGCAAGCCATACCGAGCAAAGAATCCGTGTGTCCTCTTACGCCTAATGGTACTGGGCTGGTATGTCCGCTTTGTGGATAAGAGCATTGGATCACTCGATGAGTTCACATCACCTGCACACGAACACGAACCTTGCAAACACTAAGAGAATTTAGAAGAGTACTGGACAAGCAAGCATACGAGAGGAGAGAGAGAGAGACGTGGGTTGTCAACCAAATCGAACAGGGTATCCACAGATTATTGATGATCAAGTCACCTCTTACACAAAGCCCAATGCTACAAACATTATCCAATCTTAATCTGAATATAGTAAAAGTGACTGCGAAAACAGGACAATCTATACCATCACAAATAGAAGAAACACTGTCATGTTAAAAAGAAAACAAAGCTAAGCCTCGAAGAAGCAGGGAGTACTCTGTATCTCAGAAAGCTTGCAGGTCAAATATTAAGCTAAAAATGAACTATCATGGCAACCCCACTAATGTCACAGGGAGGACGACGCATTCGAGTGCTTAAGATGGTCGATAACAGTTCATTTCATCAAATTTAAAACTGTCAAGTTCACCAGAAACCACATTTTAGAAGGAAAAAAAAAACCAAATTTTCGGTAATCCCAGTAACTCGAAACAAACACCTGCGATGCAAATTCCATTGTCCTACTACACATGGAAGCGAAATATCTATCGACAAGGCAATAACGCAGTAACTATCAACAAGCAACAAAATATCAAATACCAATCACGGAGAGAGAGGGAGAGAGAGAGTACCGTCCGGTAGGAAGAAGCTAAGAGACGGGAGGCCGAAAGGATGAAGGAAACGGTGAGAAGGGACTCGATCGAGCGAATCGGCGTCGCTCTGGTACAGATGGAGAGAGGCGTCGGATTTGGGGACGGGAGGGAACAGCCTCGGCGCGATCTCGAAGCTCGGAGGAACGACGCGTTGGGCCGGGCCAGGGTTCCGGCGAAGGAGAGGATTCGTCAGCAGCCGGTTCGCCAGCGAAGCGCCGTTTCGGATCAGTGATTTGGTCGCCATTCTTGTTTAAGCTCCGATTGGAGTCGCAGATTTTCTGCTAAAACCCTAGAGAGATTTCTACTGATCCAGAAATGGTCGAGCCGGTGACGGAGGCGAAGGCGTGTGGGTCGGAGCTGGAACCCGACCCGAATCGGAATTACGAGGGTCCGGAGCGTCAGTTCTTCAATTATAATGTGCAAAATCAGAAGTTGATTAACGCGTGATTTTCACATTAGATATCTAAATTAAACTACAATCACGTGAAGGCATAGTTATTGCAATAATTGGAAAAATCAAGCTCTCTTAAACAAATAAAATATCACGTTATGACGTCTTTTTTTTCCTTTCCGATTTTATCGATCTCCTTCCCTTTTGTTTGAACAATTTTGGATATGTAGTTACTTTATATAAAAAAAATCATAATGAAAAGAGATATTTTCTACACTCGATCAATTCCGCTTCATTTCCAAAACATAATTCCAAATAACAATCATATTTTCGCTCACGTATTAGGGAAAAAGCCACCAAAAATCCCAAACTTTACCCATTGTGACACATTTACCCCGAACTTTTTTTGTGACGCCAAAAATCATAAACTTTCTTATTTGTGACACATTTACCCCAATGTACATTATCTATGGGCATTTTCGTCTTTTTCGCTTTTTCTTTTTTTTTTACTTTTTTTCAGATCCGGCGGTCCTCGCCGGCGGCCGCCCGACGCCGGCGAGGGTCGCTCGACGCCGGCGAGGGTCGCCCGACGCCGGCGAGGGCGAGCCTCGCCGGCGTCGGGCGAGCTCGCCCGACGCCGGCGAGGGCCGCCGGACGCCGGCGAGGCCCCCCTCGCAGGATCTGAAAAAAAAAGTAAAAAAAGAAAAAGCGGAAAAGACGAAAATGCCCATAGATAATGTACATTGGGGTAAATGTGTCACAAATAAGAAAGTTTGGGGTTTTTGGCGTCACAAAAAAAAATTCGGGGTAAATGTGTCACAATGGGTAAAGTTTGGGGTTTTTGGTGGCTTTTTTCCCACGTATTATTATATTTACGACAGGTAACTACACTTGAGATTACAACTTTCATTGTATTTATCCCTCCCAATACTTAATACCGTAAGGCTGCGTTTGGTAGCCAAATTTAGTTTGGAATGGCTATCACGCGCGATAGTAAGTGCCTGATTATTGAAGGAAAATTCATCATGTAACTATATCCATACAAAAAAGTAGCAAACAAATTCAAATATATATCACACGTGAGAGTATGTGATTAAAGTGCCGACACTAATTTGACCCTAAGTTAACATCAAATACACATTGATATGAAATAATGACATGCGTTTTAGCACTGTCTATGTTATAGATATGACCAGTTTATCTTCCATAACTAGTTAGGTGTTCAAGCATGCGAGAAAATTTTGGCTAGAGTCAACGTTAGGAGACATATTATCATAAATTTAATAAAATCGGGATGTCAAATTGCAAAAATTGAAATGTTAGGGTGGGCGAGATGCCGCAATCCCTAGAAACTTTCGGTAAAATGTGATTCTCCCTTTCCGTAAATTTAACAAAATCATGTAGCGCTCGCACCGGACGAGATGAGACGGAAACCCCGATGTCGTTTCATGGTTTTGCCCTAACTAAAAACTCAATCCCGTCCGCGGCGTCGGCGAGTCGTTTGCCCCGCTCTCTCTCCATCAAACGACGCCTCGCTTTGCAGGGTCTCCTCGCGCCCCGTTGCACCAGTTTTTTGAAACTCCCCCCCCCCTTCCCTTCGCTTCGCTTCGCTTCCCTCTACCGTTCCCTCAGGGACAGCGCTTCCAGGTACGCTTCGGCTTCGCACGCTCCCCCCTTAATCGCGGCGGAGACGATGAACGCGCATCGCCCGATCCCTTTCGTTAATCTCGCCGTCATCGTTTGTGATTTCTGGAATTCATCATCGAGCAGTATGCTTTGAGTCGATCGTCGTGGCCCGTGCTGTCTAGTTTCTGTTCAGAGGCCGCCGTGTCGATCTAGTCTGTGATCGAAACAGCCGAGGATTGTCTCGATTTCCGTAGCTGAATCCGTAGCTGGACGTTTTTGTGGTCGTTAAGTTCTGTGGGGGGATTGTAGGTCGGGCCGGGCACGATGGAGCCGCGGGACGAGCAAGTTCGGGGATGCCGGGAGATTCTGGAGATCATCAGCCTGATGTCCTTTGCGAATTTGAGCGAGGAGCAAGTGCACAAGCTGGTGACGATGAGAGAAATCGCGCGACAGGTCGTCGGCGGTCAATTCCAGGGGGTGGGTAGAAAACGGAATTTTGCCCGACTCATGAAACGGTCTCTCTTCCGTTGCCTAGACTTTCATTGACTTACATGCTAATTTTGGCCTGGCAGGTTTCGAAGATTGATGTGGCTAGGGCGTTGCGCTCTACTATTGACCATATTGTAGGTCTAAATTGCGCTATGTTAGCAAACTCTTAAGGTTTGTGTGTTAATGCATGCTGACTCGGAGAACGATATGGTGCAGGTGGTCACATGCAAGGAAACTCTAGATATCATAAGTAGGATGTCGCACGAGGGCTTAGATGATCACAGAGTTCAGTTGATGTCGAGGATTAAGGAAATCGCTGGTGCCATTGCTGATAGAAAAGTGGACGCTGGCAGTGCTGGGCATTATGAATTTGCTGAAATAGTAAGGCCGAAAAAATAGAATAGCCTACTTTCACACATAGTGATTTTGAGTTTAGATTATTTTCTAACGGGCATATTTAACAGTTTAACGAGACTGATGATGCGGGGATCAGTGAGAGCATGATGGACTGTGCAATGCAAACAAACCATGAGGATGTTCACATTCTGAATATGGAAGGACAGGTGTTCGTGGATGAACTAATGGGGATCGCAGTGAAGAATGAGGAGTATTTTATGGGTGGAGAATTGGTAGAACAAAATGATAATGTGGAACTTCTATCACAGTCAATGTCTTGTGCCTCGATATCTTGGCCTCAAAATGATGAAGTAACTTTGGATTGGGTTGAAGATTTGATGTTAGCACTAAAGAGATCTTCATGGGAAGGTGTCCCCCCAGACTTTCAATTTGTTATGCCTGTCGGTGTGGTCGACAAATTGATCGATTCAGCCGACAACATTCTAAGTCAAGAACCAAACTGCGTGATTATTAATTGCTCTGGAGAGGATTCAAGAGTGGTTGTAATTGGTGATATTGAGGGACAGTACCACGACTTATTGTCTCTCATGTATGACCATGTCAGTCTGCCTTCGGAGAAACTATTCTTTGTTTTCAACGGTAATTACGTCGGTAAAGAGCCATGGGGTTTGGAAGTACTTCTCGTGTTGTTGGCCTGGAAGGTAAGCCATCTTTTCCTTTGTCTGTAACGAGTAGATACTTCTGCAGGAGCATACTCTGAGAAAGGAGCAATTTTGTCTCCTTAGACCCTACATAATACAACCTGGAAAGAATGAAGATTGGTGTCGGAGAGAGTGTCATGTCTTCATATACATGTTTACTAGCATTAATGTAGGCCTCGACACCTTCCGATACCTTGGTTTCTGATTTGGGTCCTTTCCCATTTGGCATCCTCTTCCTCTGTCTATACCTATTTGTCATTATGCCACACTCCCCCCCACCCCCTCCCACTCTCTCAAATTTAGTACTTGAACAGATACGGACGTGCTCCTTTCTATGTCGGTTGACTATGATTATTTACATCTAATATTTGGTGTGTAGATAGTAATGCCTAGTAGAGTCTGTCTGCTCCGTGGAAATCATGAAACAAAGTCTTTCTCATCATCCTGTGGCTTTAAGGAGGAGGTGCTGACCAAATATGGTGATCAAGGTGACTATGTCTATAAGAAGTTTTTGGGATGTTTCAAAAACCTTCCCCTGGCCTCGATAATAAGCAATAGTGTATATACTACCCATGGAGGGCTATTCCGAAGCACACGAGTTCTTTCTTCCAAGTCGATCAAAGGATTGATGATGGTTGGTTCTTTGGATGAACTTTCTAGAGTTAATAGATACACTATAGACACTCTAGATGATGATCATATCCATGGAGGCTCTCTAATCTTGAACGATGTGCTCTGCTCAGACCCATCATCTGTTGAAGGTCTTAGGGAAAAAAGAGTACGCCAAGCAGGTCTATGGTGGGGCCCTGATTGCACAGAGACTTTTCTGAGCCAGTCTAAGTTAAAGGTAATGTGAATAGTTCTAGTTATGTCATTATGCAGATGTTTTTATTGGTGTAGCTTAGCATATGTACATTTGCTCTTGCTGATAAGTGATGGGCATTGGACAAATTCAATACCCTACGCTCAGTCTATGGTTTTCTTTTGAATATGAGCATGAAGTGATGATTAAAGAAATGGTATGAACTGTGATTCAAAAATATAAACTAATAAGTTAACCGGCATTATACACTTGCCTCGCTGAATTTTAGTTTTGGTCTTCATTCGATTATGATTTTGGTCATGTTTGAGTCTCAGGCTTTTACTCTTTGTGTGTGCGTTATGAGAGCTGAGTGATTATTAAGGGCTATCTTGCTGCAGTTCATTATTAGATCACACGAAGGGCCTGGAAAAAGGTCTTGTCGAAAAGTTTTAGAAGCACTGTCCAAAGGATACAGTGAGGATCACAGTGGACTATCAGGGAAGCTATTTACTCTGTTCAGTGCTCCAGAATATACGCAGGTCCTCATTTTGGGTTCCTTGCTTTTTACTTCGAGTCGCTAACAGTAACTGGTTTTGATAACATGTAATTATGGCTTTATTTGGATCTTTCCACGGTCCTTGATATTGAGCCTTCTTTTTGATAACTGTCTTGAAGCTGAGTTTCATATTGCACCGCACAAGCTTTATTTATGCTACCAAGTGTCATTGAATTCATAAGATAAATTCCAAGGTCTCCTGTTTGATTGTTTTTTGATAAAAGGAGTCAGGGAAGAATTGGAAACAGGAACGTCTGCACATGTAAAATGGCGGAAACTTTTATTTAATATTCGTTGATTTTCTCAGAATCATAGCTACTCTCAGCTCCTATTTGATAAGTTGAATATGGATATCTGCTGTGCATCTTTACCATTTGTTAAGAAATTTTGAGGCAGTTATTGTTGATGAAATTTCTCATGTCATTCCATATTTTGTTTATCTTTCGGTCGCCATCCAGAAGAGTCAAGATAGTTAAGAGAATATTTAATAATTGAAAAGAAACATCCATGTTAGTTAATACCATAATGTCTGCCACTCTTCTGCAAATGCTCTTCCACTTCCACTGGCCACACCTCCTCCGTGTATTTTTTTTTCCACTTTGATATTTTCTTCTTTTTCCCATTGGATGTTGGTTGCTAGGGAGCTTAATAATCACAATACTGGCATCTATGATCTCTGCTCCTGAGGCTTCAGTTTTTGTTTCGAATAAACGGTTCAATGATCCATCCATTGGCATTGATTTTTCCCAAATTGGCACAAAATTTTTGACTTTGTTTTCTCCTTTTTTATTTAAAGCGAATATTTCATGTATTTTCTTTCATTTGGCACACTTGAAGCATGAGCAATCAGACTAGTATATCTAAACTAAAGGGTTCTGCCACTGTTTTTGTCGTGCAGTTTCCTGAAGAGATGGGAATAAATGAAGGAGCATATGCTATCTTGGAGCCGCCCAGTTTTACTCCTGTGTTCTGCTCATTCAGAGCTGTAGATAGACCAAAGGTATAGATGCTACAGTCTGAACATGTGAAATTATTCATATTACTTTATCAGGAATCAAATATAGATTTTTGCATTCTAGGATAGTTAGCAGAAAAGTTATGAATGTGGGGATTTATTTTTTTGGTGATGCAAATGTCAGCATATTACGAATGTTGTCCAGGCCCAAGTTTTGATGAGTTATTTCTCTTTTTGAGATAGGCTATCCATAAGCCTGTTACTCTAATAGTATGAATTCTTTCAGTATCTCCTGTTTTTAATTCAAACCACCTTAGGTTTGAGGTTTGTACTCTAGAGTGGACCCTTACTTTTGGAAGAAAGGAAGATGCCACCTAGGCAATAGCCTGTTTAAAATATCTTATTTCTTTCATCAGGTAGTTGTGTCTAACCCATATGGTGGAATCCATTGTGCAGGCATGCCATTACATTGTCAGAAACAATGAAGATGAGGTGGATTTATATGAAGAAGAAGTCTCGACATCCATGGTAAGTTAGTGGCTTTTAGGGGAAACAAGCAAATCTCCATTTTTTAACAAACATTTGACGGTAGATATGGCAGTGATTCTTGGTGTCGCCAACCATATTCTATAGACGGAAAAGTCTGATATTTAGTTCTTATAAATGTCTAGTGTATGGAGTTTGTCAAATAAGAACATAAACGAGCTTATCTTGTATGCTAATGCCCTAGTTTAAATGGTGCATGCTATGTCATTTACCATATATGCTCTAATTTCTTAGTTTTGTGATCTCATGAGCCCTTAGAAGATAGATTAACTGATTGCGCTAAAATTTAGTTTCATTTTTTCTGTTGATATTAGAGTCTGGAGGCTTTGGGTGATTCCATTGCAATGGATCACTTGCATTGTATGGCTGGGACGAATTCTGAAGTTGATTTTGGGGCAGTCGGGATTGATAATCCCCCTTCTTGGAGTGTGTTTTTGGCAGATGAAGCAGGTAACCCACAGTGTGTTCAGCTTTCAGAAGTTCCTGATGTCGAAGGGTTGCCCTTATCTCCCAACTCCCAGGTGATGGATCTGCTAGAATTGCTCCGGTTCTATGACATGCTTGTCTTAATAAATGTTTCAACAACACAGGAACCTCACAAGTCTGCTTACAAGTACTTATTGAAATTGATTGCAGCACTGAAACATGAGCTCCAAAGAAGGGTATGTGAAGCCCACCTCTAATGAAGTTCGTTATTATCTTCTTTTTTCACAAAATTCATAATTCTAATATAAAATTCTTTATAGGATGCTCAGAGTAGGAATCGTATGCATGAGTTGGTAAGTACAAAGTTGCATTCTTCATTGTCTGGGGCAAGACTTTGTGTAAATTGTTATTGGTCCTGTGTTTTCAATTCACTAGATAAAACAGATGGAATCAAGAAAGACTGTTGCTTATCCTGGAGAAGAACACAGGATTGAATTTGACAAAAATCCTAACCTCGACGGGACTGAAGTTGTGGAGAAAAGTTCCACCTTCACCCCAACTGGCTCTCTTAAAGCAGAGGGGAGTGCAGAGCAGGAAGCATATGAATCGAGGTCTAGTTATAAAAGAGCTGCTCCTCATCATGCTTCTAAACAGATAATAACATATAAGAGAGTCCGAAGTCGGGCTGGTCCAAAGAACTAGGTTCACTGGGAAGACGCTTGCTCTGGAGGCTTCTACCTTAAACTTCAAGTGTTTCACTGAGAAAGAGAATCTTTTTCAAATGATGTGACAGAGACAATGATATTAACTTCCTAGAAATGGGTATGCCAGCCCGGACAATGAGAATTCCTGCAAGAGCAGAGTTTAAGCAACAACTTGCGATGGAACTATGCAGCTCAGCTGTATGAAATCGCCCCTTTTAACAGCTTTCTGGAAGAGCGGTCGGCAGTTCAGCTTACTTCAGTGCAACCCTGGAGGTAACTGCAGTTAATTTTGGTTTGGATCTGGCACAATATGTGCATGTGATTTGGTTTATAGAATAGAGGGTTCAACTATATCTACTGAGATCACATTGATCTAGATTTTTTTATCTTGAGAATGAAATTTTGGTGCTAACTGATTGTATGTTCAGACGGGGATTTCAAGCTGCCGGGTTGATGTCAAAAGGCCTTGCGGACTTTATCAGTGCCCGTGCCCGAGTTGGCCTTCAAACTTAACTTAGGAAGCACGGGTTGCTAAGCGGAGCTTGATACGCGACTTGCCGCTTGTGTGAAGAAAGACATGCCAGTCGGAGATGGCTTGGAGCGGTTCACTCACAATTGGGTGCGGCAAATGATGAAGGCTTGTTGGATCAGTGCACACTCGAGGTCAACCAGTTCCGTTCTCTTGTGCAGTGCAGAGCTTCTGCTCTCACAAGCTTACGCAGGAATCAACCGGCTTGGCGATTCTGTCCGTTGCGGACTGTCGCTCTCCATTTAGCTACTCTTTTTTTGTTGGGAATGAATATCTATTACCTTGACGATGGTTATGTTGTATCGCAATAGTAAATGTGCAATTTGCGTCAGAATTGGCTTAAAAGCAAGCTAGCTGATGAAGAGCAAATATATGAATGAGATTATTTCTTTTGATTCTACCCTTTTAGACAGTAAAAATTCTGAGGTCAATCTCTTCCGTCAAAACTAGCATCGAGCTAGGACCAGAAGGATTCCATTGGAAACTTCATGCGAGATAGATGTCTTGATTGTTGTGACCAAAGAGTTGGGAGGAGGAAATTACGGAAACAATGGAAATTTGAGGCCTACAATGGAATGGAAGAAGTGTAATGGCAGCCCTAAAACTTGCCGTGAAAATGCGATTGAGTCTTCAAATTTTTAAAAAAGTAAAATCAAATCCTAAAAATTATCATGAAAGTATAATCGGGTTTTAGAACTTTCAAAAGTTGCAATTGAATCTAAAAATTTGTCACGAAAGTGCAATCGAGTCTTAAAACTTTCAAAAAGTGCAATCAACGAAAGGACTTGATTAGATCAATTTGATAAGTTTTAGAGCTCGATTGCACTTTTTAAAAGTTTTAGGACTCGATTGTACTTTCGTGATAAGTTTCAGGATTTAATTGTATTTTTGAAAGTTATAGGACTCAATTGTACTTTCATGACAAGTATTAGGATTTCCAAGAAAAATTTACTTCCCAGATATGAACAGTCAAAACGACAACCCGTTCCACCCCATCATTGGTGAAACGTGCAGACGACTCTCCGTTTTTGATGTTTCGGCGCCAAGCTCCCCCTTCACTGGCTGACCGTTTTCTCGCTCATTCTCTTCGCGCGTTTTCTTTCTTCAATCTTCTCTCTCCTCTCTCTCTCTCCCATGGAGATTGAAGGCGAAGAAGGTTCGAAGGTCATGCTCAAAAGAGCTTCAACGGCGACAATCTTCGGCCGAGGACTAGGGTTCGACACCGACGACCGAAGCGTGTCGCGCGAGCACCTGCTCCTCCAAGCCGGCGACGACGGGACGGCGGTGTCTAGGGTTTCGTTCCGGGTCCTGGGGAAGAACCCGGTGTGGGTCCGGAGCGGAAGCGGCGGAGGGGTCCGGGTGTATCGGAGGTCGGAGACCGGCGAATTCGGAGCCGGCGACCGGTTCTGTGTCTCGGGGAGGACGCCCGTTTGGTTTGATCCGAGGAAGATTGAAGATGGAGGCGGAGGCGGAGGCGGAGGCGGAGGCGGAGGAGGAAGTGGAAGCAAGAGGAATTCGGAATGCGAGAGCGAATTGGCAGAGAGTGCTGAATCTGTTGATGTGTCGAGTGTTGACCCTGTGAAAGGTTGGTTGTGTAGCTTTCTTTTCACTTTCCAAAATTTGGTCTCTGCTCATTTTGATTGCTGAAAGAGGAGGTTAGTCGAGCTTAATTGGTGAAGACCAAGCACGTAAGACACGCAGTTTCTTTTCTGTCGAGCTCTTGCGTGTCTGTAATTTGTGAAAGCTGTTGACGCTTTCTTCCATTGTTGTGAGTTCGATTTTGAATGACCGGATAGTCGGCTTCCTCTTCTGTAATAAATAACCCCGCTAAAGTCTAGTATTTCAAGCTTGTTTCTTGCTATGGAGCTGGTTTAGCCTGATTCGGTATTTATGCACTGAGCAATCAGTTAATAGATCAGAAGACAAATTTGAGTTCTTGAATATTGACCCTGTTGATAGGTTATTTTGTATCTTCCTCGCGATGGTTGACTGTGCTTAGTTTAGTTTCTGGAGAACAGGTGTAATCCAGAAATGTTTACAAAATGATTGAACATAGTTCGGGACGAGTGATTTAATTTCTTTTGAACTTTTGGACATGTGAATTGAAGTCTTGTTCGTCTGTATATGCTACTGCGTTGAGAGAGGGTCGGCAGTATTTTGTGAGTTTGAGTTTTGCACAAAATTTTGTTGGGTAGACAATTGGTGGAAATAAATTTCCGCAATGTGGATAACCAACACATTTGCTTTTAAACAGAATAAGTTGGTTGCATAAATTGGACATGCTCTTTCTTTCATTAACTAGGTAATTATCGATAAGGGACTGAGGTTGTCCATGAATTTTACTTTGGAAAAGCTTTGCTTTTATTTTGTGAGTTAAAGATTCCTGAAATGGGATAATCTTTCTCCTTTGTCAGCTTGATAATGTGGTAATATCAAAATTTGCCTTATGTTAGAGGCAGATTTTTTGTTTTGTATGAAGTCATTTGACAGGTAGTTTGCTGTTTGTTGCTACTATGATGCATTTGTCAAGATCAGTATCTTATTTGGTGGATGCAGAGTTTGGTTTTCTCGTGATTGGACATGAGTTTGATCAATATCCTAAGCAAATGCTTCGCAATGCTAAGCATTGGGATTGGTTTCTCGAGGACCTGAGTAAAGGCAGTGATGATGATAGTGGGGACGAAGATGAAGGGACAAAAGCGAAGCGCAGAGGTAGGAGAAAGAGGAGACGGGTTGAGGGCAATAACGGAGATGATGATGAGTGGACTGGCGAGAGCGAAGACGAGAAGGATGATTTGGCTACTGTGAGAAAGGCTAAGAAACCATCTTACTGGACAAGATCCAAGGACAACAGGAAAGTGAAACCTCCCGAGAGTACGAGAAGTGATCAAACATCTCAGAAGAAGAGAAGTCCTCGTTCAGAGGATGAAGAAGACGATGAAACGCTGGGAGGGTTCATTGCAGATGATGAGGATGTCGAAGGAGAACAGGAAGAAGAAAGTGAGGATGAGGAAGAGGAAGAGGAGGAATTCATTGATGATGAGGAGGATGAATAGTTCAAGTAATTTACTTGGGATGTGAGAAACTCTGACGTGCATAGCTGACATGAATGTTATATGTTTCATGCAAAACCTGTAATCTAGTCTTTTCACCGTTCTTGCGTTTAGGTTAGAAGTCCTGTACCATAGGCTGTCACTGACTCTTACGTTGTGAGATATGTTTTTTGGGAGATAATAATAAATCGTTCTTCGTTTATGGGGTGTCAGTTTTCTCCAGCTTTGCTGGTTTCGGCTGTCGATCGAAGCTGAGTCGACTCGACGACAACGAACGTGGATGTAACTGTAAGCAAGTGATCCGTGGACTTGCTGTTCCGGTACGAGGTTGGATGTTTTTCCATCCCCGAGTGTATCATTGTAACGATTGGCTCTACTTGTTTAATTTTCCGGCACAATCTTGGAGTGTTTCCTCATAGATTAACGTTCTTTCTAACAAGAAATCATCATCGGCTCATCGAGTAAAAAGTCTGACCACCCACACCAAGGGGCAGCAAATTGTTCAAAGGAAAGCTGATTTTTTTCCCTAGGAGCTGCGGTTGCTCAATGCATCTCCAAGTCACCACAATGTTAAAGATATCATAACGATCGACAACGCCAATAATGCACCATTGTTGGCATAATTTGATCTTAATTTTAGAATGAAAGACAAATTAATCTAAATATTTCTTAATCGGATAACTTGCGGTTCAGTTGGATCGAACATGGTATCATTTCAGATTGACGAAGAAAAAGTGAATTTGCTCATTCAACAATCGAAAGAACAAGTACATAATTCTACTCTCTTTTTTTGACCTTTTCTTCGCCTTCAATATTCGATCTTTCTGAAGATGAACTTCTTGGAATTTACTTCTGGGCACCCGGATTTACTGCACAAGCTGTCGTGTAAACAGGAGTCGCTCCCTCCTCAGCATCATCGTCCTACGTCTTATCCTCGGACACAGGATACCACGACAGGTGAGCATTGGAGTGCGAGCCCTCTCCCAAGGAAAGAGTCGAGGGACAGAGTTGCTTCAACGCGCGGTGCATGAACGCGTCGCTGCATCGGAGCAGCCGCGCGGTTTGATCTTCGACAGCCATAGCCATGGCGATGTGCTCCGCCTTCTGTCCTCGCATACCCCACTACTCCTTCCTCAGAGCAGCGCCGTCCGTCCGTTCGATCCCGCCATCATCGCGGCCGTTTCGGCTCTCTGTCGGGGCTTCATCTTGCCCAGCTCGAGCTTCGAGTTCCTCCTCGTCCCCTGGTAATTTCGACCTGCCTGCTCTATCTAGAGTGGTGGAATGAACATTTTTTGCAGGGTGGCGCAGTGGGCTCCTCCGATGACGGTTGTTTCTGTACAAAGTTTCAATTTTTTTTGGGAACAATTTGGTTGTGCGCATGCACTTCTTTTGACGAGTTCAGGGGTGCTCGCTTGAAATGTCATCTTTGGTGAAGGGTTCTAGTTCTTGTTACTCCGTTTTCGTTGTAGTGATGCTGTACTATTTTTCTTCTTTTCCTTGCAGCGAAGGAAATACCAGGACGAATAGGGTTTTTGGGTCTTGGAATCATGGGTACGCCAATGGCACAGAATCTCATCAAGGCGGGGTAGAGAAACTTTCTTGTCTTTCTGCTTATTATTACCCTTTCCCTTTGCTTTTTTCACTTGATGGACTAGTAGCTGGGTTCTTAGTTTAATTGAGTCAAAATGTATTTAGACTTAAGAGTAACTCTTTCCAGATGCTAAAGCCTTGCATAAGCCATTTGTCAGTGACAAACTGAAGCGACTAGTATATACTCCACAATCTGATGTTCCGCTTTTGTTTTAGATGTGATGTGACCGTCTGGAACAGAACCAAGAGCAAATGTGATTCTCTCATAAGCTTGGGTGCACAGTAAGTTGTTGCTTTCGGACCATTATATCTATAAGCATGTTCACATGTGAACTTTGTGATGCTTTTTGTCTCCGTAATTGAGTTAACAATGTAGTTTTATGTTTCTGGACTTTTGATTCTTAATTCTGTAAGAATGGGTTTTTGATAGTGCAGTGGTATTGGTAAGTTTATATCTCTGCAAAGCTGCTGCTTAATATCTTCCAAATGGATCATTCCAACTGCAATGGGTCAAAGGCACTGGTTGCCATGTTCATCTGATTGCAATGCAAAAGTCATGCCAGGGAAGATCAAATGCGAGAATTCCTTGCTGACCCTTATTGACCCTTATTGCAGATATAAATCCTCTCCCGAAGAAGTCGCTGCAACTTGTGATTTCACGTTTGCTATGCTCGCTGATCCTGAAAGTGCAGTGCGTATGTTTCAATGTTGCTTTTTTTGTTGTGGCTCAATCTTTTCACAGTGACTAAGAGCTGCTTGAGCATAGGTTCATGTTGCATGTGGGAAGCATGGAGCTGCTAACGGAATGAGTCCAGGAAAAGGGTACTATTAATTTGTTTCTTTTTCTCTACGAGTATTTCTTATATTTGTATGAAATGGGCATTTGTGCTATGTTTTTGGTGAGAGACCATTTGAGGAGTTGATGCTTTATCTTTTCCAGCATTGTGGGGCATGTTTTGTATCCCTGTGATTGTTTAGAGGCTCATTTATAGCATAACTTAGGTTCTAATCATCAAAGTCAGTTTGGCAAAAAGAAAATCGTCGAAGTCATTTGCAAACTTTAAGAATAGTTTCTGATGCACAGATAACATGTGAAACCTGATTTTTTAAATTGCATGGCCATTTCAAATTGTCTCTACCCTATATTATATTGTCAGATTCAAAACTCCTATTCTCTCTCTCCACTCTGCCTGTCTGCATCAATCTTTGACGGCTTGCTGATTAACTTGGGAACTGCATGCATGATTGCTCTATACTGACATTCTCCAAATGGATCTTGTAGGCATCTGCTCATACACATTCAAGTACTTCTTTTCATGCAAAATAACATATTGCAAGAAAATTGAATAATATGCATTTTCATTGGCAGGTATGTGGATGTTTCGACAGTTGATGGGACCACTTCTAAGTTGATTAGCGGTCATATCAAGGGCACTGGAGCGCTATTTCTGGAGGTAAAGTTGTTATCTTGTATTTATACTCGGTTTTATAGAGATGAAGTATAATTTTAAGTGGAACACTGTGATATGATTTAGATTTTATGAAACTCTTTTCATGAGCAAGTGCAATTCCTCCAGGCTCCTGTTTCAGGCTCCAAAAAGCCCGCTGAAGATGGGCAATTGATTTTTCTTACAGCAGGTAGGCCCCGTTCCATTTCCTTTGTCCATTAAGTAGTTTAAGCTTGTGGTTCATGGTACATTTCCTATTCAATGTTAATTCTTCTGTGGAATACTTGGAATGGACCATTATAGAAGTAGCATAATTCCTAGTAACTTTGAAGAATATATTTTGCTCATAGATACAAATGACATCTCTTTGGGACTGAAGTACACCTTAGAGTAATTGTAGTATTGGTAATTGTTCAGGTGACAAAGCTCTATATGAGATGGTTGCCCCATTTCTTGACATCATGGGAAAGGTAGTCTCTTTTTTTATAGAGTTCTCCTTCTTTTGCCAAATATGATCCTTGAGCTTATGGTAATAGTGTTTGTACCCAGTCAAAATTTTACCTTGGTGATGTTGGAAATGGAGCTGCTATGAAACTCGTTGTCAACATGATCATGGGAAGGTGCTGCAGAATTTTTTCTTTTCTATTTCATCTATTTCACGAATGCACTGCCGATCATTATGCTTGCTAACCCTAACTCAATCTTCTCTTGACATTGACTAGTATGATGGCATCATTTTCCGAAGGATTACTCCTTAGCAAGAAAGTAGGGTTGGATCCTAACGTACTTGTAGAGGTACTTCTTTTAACCACGAGAGATTGCTTTATATGCTGTTTTTTGTCTGGATATGTGCTTTATACACTTGCTAATAATGCTTATGTGAATTACGTTAGATGCATTATTGATGGCCGCACTCTAATTTGTCTATAAATCATAATCTGCGATGTCGTTTTGACAAAATATGGATATGTTGAATTGACCTTTCTGTATCTGAAAGGATATCAGTGCATCAATGAATTATGGATTGTTGATATAAGATGATCGGAGATATTTATTGTTCTGTTGCTTCAGTGAATGGTATCATCTTCCTTTAATTCATCCATAACACCACAAAATTGTAGGGATATCTATTACATGAATGTTGTCAGGTTCACTGGTGGAATGGTATAAAACTTGTCTTAGAAACTTGCTGCTTGGTATCTTTGCTCATTCATCATGCTTAGGGTCTATTAGTCTACCAGATTTAACCTTGCATGCTAAATGTCTAAACTGCAAAACTATGGAGTACTTTTGTGCATAAAGCTTAACAAGACTCGTAACCATTTAAAGATATTTTGTAAACCAAGTAATATGAATGCTACAGAGCTGTTCAAGTGAAGAGCATGCTCCATTTCAAATCAGATTATTGTCTATAGGGGCTAAGTGAATGAACAATGCCTGAAGCTCACAAGTAAGGATTTGAGCTCAAGTAGCAGACAAAAAGATTACTCTTTAGATAAATCCTATCTTTCATCGGTTTGGTTATTATTTTTTACTCTTATCAATCAAACTAAGCTCTTTATTAGGATACGTTAATACTGGGTCCTAGTGATATTGCAGGTGGTGTCACAGGGAGCCATTAGTGCACCCATGTACTCGGTCAAAGGTCCTTCGATGGTCCAATCCCAGTATCCCCCAGCATTTCCTTTGAAGCATCAGCAGAAGGTTTGTAAACTTGTAAGGACAACCCTCAACTAAATAGAATCTGTGCATGTTCTCTCAATATTATTTACTTTGGCAGGATCTGAGGCTTGCTCTGGGGTTAGCAGAATCTGTTTCCCAATCCACGCCCATTGCAGCAGCGACAAACGAACTGTACAAAGTGGCAAAGTCTCACGGTCTGAGTGACCAGGACTTTTCAGCAGTCATTGAAGCACTTAAAGCGAAACAATGAGATAGGCCTGCATTTTCTAAGTTGATACAGAGAACTTTCTTTTGATGCCCTGGGTCATATGGTAAGTTGGCAAAGCCTCCTGCTATGTTGCTTAGATTGTTCTTCCTCCATGGAAGACAAATGCAGCATTTTGTGCATGTCTTATATATATGATTTGTAACAAGTTCAATTTTTTATTCTGGCATCTGAATGGTTGTGGTTACATCTGCCATTAGTTTAACATAGGCACAATAAAATGAAGAACGGTTTGCAATATGATTGAATTTGTATGCATGTACGTACAGTATTAAAATTATAGTCTCCTTTGAGTCATGTTATCTATTGATGTCATGGACTAAAGGCTGTTCATCATCTGCCGATCAGAGAATGTTGGTTAACGCGAAGTTCAATTGTTTGTGCACGATCGACTTTACAGTAACAAGGGCCAATTGTTGTCAAGTGAAGAATAGAGAATTCTCTTACAGTCTCCCAACAAATCAATGTGATGGGAACGGGATGAAAGAGGAATAGGTCTGTAGCAACAATAAATGGTCAAATCCTTGCTTTTCTTTCGCATTATTTCCCTTGCATTTTTCCTAGTGGTGATGATGTTACTTATGCTGTGGTTGTAATTGTTGAAGTTGCATTCACCAGCACGGTCTGCTGTCTTCTATAAACAAGCCTGTTTTTGGTTGCGTAAGATATATTTCTTAGCATTTTTCAGGTTTTTCCCCCAAACCATATCTTTCAACATATGCCAATTTCCTCCATATCAAATCACAGGTGCTCAGCTAAACGAGACGGGCAAATAACCTTTTATTATAATTTAAAGGGACATTTGAAATCCCTGATTATTCTTTTTCCAATAGTGACACTCGTTTCAAATTTTTTATTTGATAAGTGAACAAGCAAACAATTTTATTCCCCTCGCTTCTTCCTTCAATCATAAAAAAAAAACTCCGTGACACTGATTCTTGCCCTCGCTCTTCTCCTTCCTCATTTACTTAAACAGGTGGGATCAATTGATTTTAGCTTTCTTCATGCTCCAAGCGCTCAACTTTGGCACTCCAACACTCCGAGTCCCATTGTTGAAGACATGCAAGTGGGTTCCATCTTCCACAGCCAATACGGGGTAAACCCTAGCTGTGATGCAACTCTTCCCTCCCCCACCAAAACTCTCCACTATAGAATGATCTATCTGTTACAGGCAAATGGAGGAAAAAGAGAGTCAAAGCAAGTTAATCATTATTTGAAATCATGAATTCCGATATTCTTGGATTCAGTAACGTGGCTTCTCGCCACTGAATTGTCATCTTTGTTTCCTTTTAACGGACGCAACAAGTGAGCGCCTAAATTAAATGGGTTTTGCTAAAAATGGAGGATGGTTCAAGAAGTTTTTAGCTTTTAAAGCATGCAAAAGATGGAGAATCATACCGAAGTGGCAGGACAGGCGACAACACCTAAACATAGAATAGTGCAAGGAGACAGATAATGAAATCCAAGCATGAGTAAGCTTCCACATGCAGAGTTGGGACAAATCAAAAAGTCACAACTGAAAAAGATGCTGAATCTGGCTAAATTTGGTCAGTGGGAATCTCAACGAAAGCTCTATGGAAATCAGCACTATGGGGTTTCAATTTACAGCTTACACTTATAATGATCCATTTGTTTATGAATATAATGAAGAGATTGACCAGATTTGATATGCAGAAAGAGTTTCCAAGTCTAGATCAGACACATATGAAGTGCTCATATCTATTAATGAACTCACCAAGGTCCTCAATGACAGCTTCTCGTGAACAGGGTCCACATCCAGAAATGCTCCATACGTGGTCTTATCATTGCTATTGTTAAGGGAAGATCTGAAAAGAGAAATACAGATAGCCAAAAAACAGACCAGAAAAATTAGATACGTTTTTGGGGAAGGGTAGGTGGGATCCGTGCCCTAGAGATAAAGAAATAAATTAAAGAGAGGGAGGTTGGACCTGCTCTGGTCACTACACATGAGGACGACATATTTGTTCTGGCCTTTGAAAATTCTGAAGAAAACTGCTGTGTATTCTTGCAATCCTTTTGAAGCCATGACAAGCAATCCAAATGGTCCAAGACTGCCTTTAACTGAAGCACCCTTTTGGCTACACAGCATTTGTGGGTTGGTCCACGTTGGGTCTAACACTTCTGCTTTCTCGAGCTCTTTTACTTCGAATGAGATCTCCACATCTGCCTGCACAATGATAAAAGGAGATTGAAGGGACCATACCCATTTTAGCATTCTGGAACAGGGAGTTAGGTTCGCAAAAGAGTCGGGTTGGCCTATAGTGCGGTGTCAAAAATGCACGGGATGATATTCCCTTGAAAGGAACTTTTCTTAATGGGGAAGTTGGTATCTTCATGTGTCAAGTAATTCAGTGTTGCTAATTTATGTTATCAAGGTAATGAGTGTGGTGGATCCAGTAATCGTCACAGGCCAATGAAGAACTGTCTGATAGTTATAGTAAATCTCAGGTTTGTCGAAGAAAAGCCAAGAAAACCGATGAAGATGAAGCCTATAGAGTAACCATTGCCACAAGCCGAACATTGGGTATATATCTCTTACTGAAAATTAAAAAGCAAAGAGTTAGGATTCGTGGGTGGCTTGTAGCTCCAATGAACCCTATGAACATGCCTGATGGAAATGTGACCAGAAAAGCTCACCTGTGCAGCTGTGATACCAGACACTTCAAGAACTGTTCCTCCCTTAATCAATTTGTTGGACAAATCAACTTGGTCGGTACGTAGCTTCTCTAATTCCAATATTGGCCACTGCACCAGCTGTTTTCCAGATTTGTCTAGCCAAAGGGTCCTTGGAATTGCCTGCCACACAGCCATTCCCGACGTCAACTCTTGCAGAGGCCAGTAAACATAATAAGCCCAACTTCACCTAATTTAGGTGAATCTAACATTTGATTTTTTACCCATTCATTCATCTTTAACAATAATCATATTAATAGGAATAATAATGTTTACCTGGACCCCGGACCATCCTTTCTTGATGTCATCGTCCACGCTGGACGACTCATTGATCCAAGCCCACAAGATCCGCCGGTTGTTCTTGCTGTCAAAGAAGGTCTTGGAAGCATAAAACTTGCCGTAATCGTATCTCAACCCTGAATCGCTATCTACTGATCCCTCGTCGGGAACATACTTATCCTCGATGGAGTTATAAGTCCCCACAGTGTAGTAATCATGCTTAGTGTCATCCAAGCTCACCTTGTGCACATGCTTAACGTTTGGCCCGATAATGGAGGTGTCCAAGCCAACAGGGACTTGAGTAGAGACTGGGAAAAAATCTGGGCACTCCCACATCCCAGTGTTCTTAGCAGAGTGAAGTGGGTGTTGAGCCTTTGTCCAGTGAACAAAGTCTTTGCTTCTGTACAAAATGGTCAATCCCATCCTGTCTCGTTTGCTCCCAATGATCACCCTCCACCTCCCATCAGGGCCCACCCATGCAGTGGTGGGGTCTCTAAATGAGCTTGCATTGATCCCGTTCATGGCTGTGGGTGCCATCAGAGGATTGTGGGGTGATTTCACCCATTCAAGCAGATATGGGTCCGATAAATTCTTGGGCACTGCCAAGTTTTGGACCTGCTGGTTCAGGGGGTTAATTCCGGTGTACAGCACGGCCGGTTTGTACCCTGGGAGGATGGTGGCCGCGCCAGACCAGCAGCCGTTGATGTCGGACTCCTGAGACGGGAAGATGGCTGGGACGTGCGGGGTCCAGTTCACGAGGTCCGTCGACGTGGAATGGGCCCAGACGATGTTACCCCATACCGCACCTTTCGGGTTGTATTGGTAAAACAGATGGTATATGCCCTTGTAAATCATTACCCCTGCAGAGCGTGTGTCCATTTGTTTTTGACTTTAGCAGGTCATTTCCACGTAATTTAAGCTTGGTAAATAAGCGATGTAAAGCGACCAGGCAAGCATATTATTCAAAACAAAAACTCTGGGGTCTCTGGGGTCCTAGTCCTACATGACAAAATATTCACCGCTTTAAGTTTAACAGGTAAATTCCCAAGATTTAAAGACCAACAATATTGAGGTAAACAACAAATATGATCTTTAAGAGTGTGACAGAAAAAATACTGAAGCATGTTGAGAAATAAAAAGAATTACTGCGGCTGGATATTTGTTTAAAGACTTTGTTAGCATAACAGTCTTTGGATCACTATAAGAGTATTAGCATGTTGTGAGCCACAAATTCGTTAAGGAGAGACGCACAACAATTTATAATCCTTTGTCATTTTTTTTAAGGCCCAAAATAAGCTCTTCACCTTAAAGATAGTCAATCATTTTTCTTTGTTTAATTTTCTACTCACATAAATATTAACAGTAAGTACCAGGGGAACAAACAATGAAACTAATTGATGGTTTTGGTATGATAGAATAATGAGTTAACGTCAAGAAACAAGTTAAATAATTAGGGGGAAGAGACCAAGAAAATAAGCAAATCATGAGAGAGAGAGAGAGACTGACCATTTGGATCTGAGAATCCCACGAAGCCGGTTCGTCCATTCACCACCAGACCAGGTCAAATCAACACGAAGAATAAACCAGCAAAGCAAAACAAAACTGTTAGCTACATCGTGGTGGACACCAACGTGTGTGCGAGAGAGAGAGAGAGAGAGAGAGAGAGAGAACCATTCATCCAGTTCTTGGGAGGTTGGAAATGATAAGATGTCCGGTAAGGCTGCTTCACAGCGGTGGACTCAACAGTGGTATGCAAATCCTTGTAGACTCTGTGAGAGGCTCCAACATGGAGAACACCATGGCCAAGCAAGACAGAGATGGCAAGAACAGCAGAAGCAAGAAGGTGAAGAAGAGAGCTGGGTTTGGCCATGGTGCGAGTGTGTATCGTATGTTCAAAAGAATGGCCCTTCCCCGCAGCTCCTGAGCTTTGTGAGTCTGAGCTGTGAGGAGAGCAGATATATACATATATAGGCACAAGACGACGTTTTTGCAGAGGTGGGGTCAATAGTCACATCATGGCAGTGGGGAGACTTTTATCACGGAAAGATCAGGCTGCAGAGGAGATAAGAGGAGGAGGTTGAAGAATCAAGAGAGCATTCTCACGTCACAGAACCCATCCAGGAAAAAGTAAAGAACGTGATTCCTTGTTTTTCATATTATTATTTCGGGTCGCGGAGTCAACGTTCAAAGCTGGTGTTTGGTGACTAAACTAATAAGGGATGGCTAAAGGTTAAGAAAGAGGCTGAGAAAGACAGGTATGGCTGTCCCCATTATTGTGCCCTGCAGCTTCCTAGAACTCTTCCTGCTGGACCGATGATAACTTGGTTTGGCAATGTGTGCATTTGACGGGAAGTTGTCGTTTGTAACTCGAGTTGCCGGATCACGAATCGAAATTATAACTTTATGAATCTTGAATGAAGAAGCCCGTCGAAACTACAATTCGACAAATACCCAAAACAAGTATTTTGTCGAGTGCACGGTGACGAGTGCACCTTAGTTCGTGGTACATGTTTACACAAGTATGCATCGTGACCTATATTGCATAATAAAAACCTAGGACTAGCTTAACCATAATGACAGAATTTTTTACATGCCATTTCATTTATCGTCAGACGCAGAATGCGAAGAACTTGCATAATGTTATTCTATAACCGTTGAAATGTAACACGCGTCATGCAAATACTGCGAAAATAACATGATCTCATAGTTGGATGTACAATGTGTTGATAATCTATTCAACCGACGGGTACGCATCGATTCGCTTTCGCAATCCGGGGTATTGTTGTGATATTGTTCTATAAATGTCAAAATGTAACACGCGGTCATAGAATACTACGAAAACCTCGCGATTTCGTAGTTGAATGTACAATATGTTGATAGTCAATTCAATTGACAGATGCGTATGGATTATAGCTTTCGTGATCGGTGGTGATATTGTTGTGTGGTTTCTCGATTTCTATTGATGGTGACGCGAGTGGTTGTTGACGAGCTGACCATTCTTTGGAGGCCAAACCAATGGCCATTTTAAGGATTCGAAACCACTGGAAATCTTTGACGTGCTGAAATTTCAAGTCACGTTTGGACAGATTTACCAAGGTTGGAAAGGTCAGTCGTTTCTTCGTGTACGAGAAGTGGGAATGAAATTTGGTTTCTAATCCCTCGGGGAGGAGCTCCGTTGAATATTCAAGGGGGTTTAAAGAACTTAAAGGCAAGTTCGGTTAATGCGGAACGCGAACTATTAAGCACATTGAATGACCAAAATTAAAGAACATTCGAGTCCATGTCGCCTCTTACGTCAGGATTTCTCCTGCGACGAAATACCTATCACTGAAAGTCGTTCTTTGGTTTTTAATTGAATGAGATATATTCTGTGGCGACATTGGACAAGAAATATCACGGGTAGATAAGGAAATCAAAAACTTTACTTCGGACAGAATTAATAGAACCGTGCAAATACAAAGCGTGCCGAAATTTAATCGACAACAAGGTCCGAGAAATACATACTCTACAACAGTACCGAACTTAAACAGACTATGCAAGAATTTAATTGACGACAAAGCTTGAGAATGCAAAGATGTTACGCTGGAATGTAACCGACGATGCGCATCTCGAAATTACAATTAAAAAATAAGCCAAAATTTAATCGACAACACGAGTGTAAGAAACAAAAGTATAGTGTTGGAGTTTCAGTAAATGATCAGTGGTATTTATAGTGGTTATGCCATAATTGCTCTTCAGCAGTTTACAGCGATTGTATCTATGTTTTTCCATCTCATCCTTGAATGGTTGTTCCTTTGAAAACGTGTGCCTATTGCTCCACGACCTCAATCACTTTGTTGTTCAACAACTTCCGGCCTGTACATGCAGCTTGATACTCGTTTTGCGTCTAACTTTCTCTTGATGCCCCGATAGTTCGCCAATCTCATTAATCGGTATCTTTGTCGGCCATTGTTAGCCATACGTCGTCGTACATCGTGTAGAGATGAAAATATTTTTCTTCCTTTGAACTTGAGCATATTTTTTCTTAAAGATGATTGCTTCTGCCACTTACGAAAACAAATGAAGGAAAAATATTTTCACTTTGACGAAAATATATAAACATAAATTATTGTCAACAATGAAAAAATTATTCAATGACTAATTATTTTAGTCGATAAAAGTAATTATTTTTCTCAAATCATTATTTTAGCTGAAACAGTGATGAAAATTGAATATCACAATGACACGTCAACTTCCAACTTTTTGCCACGTCCCTTGAAAACCCGGTTCCGTTGAACCTCATAAACGTGGACTAGAATTTCTTTTTTCTTATTACTTATTAGGATCATGACACGTGTCACGTGCGCGGCTTTCTTGTCTTAATAACCGTATTATCGTCACGATTATAAATAGATTAATCAAATCGATGAGCACGTGTCGCGATTTCGAGTGGGATTTTGTAAAAAGAAAAAATTTTCGCAAATAATATTCGCTGCAGTAATTCAATTTTCGTAAGGTTACTTGTGCATGTAACATTTGCCAAAATTCAACAAGCACGGTTTTCATTTTTTCATTTTTGTTTTCTTTAGAGCACGAGTCTACTCCGTGTAGACATGCCGAAATTCTAATGGTTCGATGTAGTTTCCCGCCGTTATTGAAAAAATGCAATTAAGTCCGAAAACTTATATTGAAGTGTTATTTTAAGGATGCCGCGCATGCTGTTTTGAGTGATAGGTAGGCAATTTCAGGTATTATCCATCAAAATAGCTCGGTTGCACTTTTTGGAAGGAAAATTGCTCAAAATGTCATAAATCTATTGCATTTTTGCCAATTCAATCTTAAACCTTTCGATTTTGCTAATTGAGTCGTAAATCTTTTTCACGTGTTGCCAATTGAGTTCATCAGGCCAATTTTAATAGGGAATCGTTGACATGGACCTCAGTAGTGCCACGTATAGAATGGCCAAAACTAATGGGGATAATTTTTTATTAATTATTTTTCCTTTCTTTCTTTTCCTTTTTTTTCTATCAAGTCCAGCAAGGGTCGACCGGCCCTCTCCGAGGTCAGAAGAAGAAAAAGAAAAAGAAAAGAAAAGAAAAGAAAAAGCTAAAAACTATGTTTAAAAAAAATAGAAAAAATTTAAAATATTATTAAAAATTTATCCATGTTGGACTATCAGCGTCCAAGTCATCAATTTTCATCTAAAATTGATCGGATGGACTCAACTGGCAAAACGTAAAAATATTTATGACTTATTTGATAAAACCGAGAAAGGCTCAGGACCGAATCGACAAAAGTGCAATAGGCTTAGGATTTTTTGTGGACAATTTTCTCCCTTTTGGATTAGAATTAATTACACCTACAAAAAGGTTTAGGGGTCAATTACATAGCCTGCGCAAGGTTCGAGACTTTTCGTGTACTCGTGCCCCCTAGTACATAAGTGAGGGTGACGTTCCGGCATAAGTACGTTACAAACGTTACATAGAGTACTTCCTCTTAGATCCTCAATAATTATAAAGCACTTCCTCTTAAATCCTCAGCAATTACTTCACACGTGCAACATGGGTACTTGTAGGCTCCTTTTCATTATTCAACGCGTTTAAGTCTTTTTGAGAAAATTTCCACGGATCGACCGAAAGCTTGGGCATGGCTCTTTTAACTCTGATTTTTCCTATTTTCTATTGATGGTATGACGGTCCTTTATTCTTATTATAATTGAATCCGTGCCATGTGATCCATAACGGACGCCGCCATGCCTACATATCACCATGTTCCGCTGATTACTGCATGAGTCCGGTGTGCGTATCGATCTGAATTTGAACCGTTGAAAAATGCGGGACTCACAAGATCTATTTTTGGCCCTAAGTAGTTGCGATTCCGGCATGATGATCAATTCCGGCGGGTTATGCAAGACGGTACTTTCGTATGCGATAAACCCGTTCTTTTCGTTTCCTTTTCTTGTATGTTGCTTGGTTGTATTTAACAGTATCGTCGCTCAAGATTTTCTTCTTTGTGGAATCCCTTCACCTCGTCATAGACTAGTCGTAACTCGCTCGAACGCTATTTATAAGAATTCGAATCAAAGTAACTTTTGAACACGAGCTTCTGTATGTGAATCGACTTCTATTTATACGCCGTTTCATTTACAAAAGATTAAAGTAAAAGTACTCCACAACATGAAAACAGGTCGATGGGTCATAATATATTACATAAAATTACAGCATCTTATAAATCAAAAGGCACAATAAGTTGGAAAACTATTGAACCGACAGAAACGCATTGACCCAATATTAAGGACTTCATGCCTTTGAAATCTTCCATGCGTTCGAATTTGGACAAATGACCAAGATTGGAAAGGTCAGTTGTTCCGGTACATACCGAGCTGGTTTCTAATCCTTGGGGAGAGCTTGGTTATATATTGGGTTAATACCACGCAAAAACCTCAAATTGATATAGCCGTGATAAATTTACTCCAAACTAATCTTTTGACCATAAAAAATTTATCCCAAACCAATTTTTTAATCCTTGAGAGGAGCTTGGTTATAGATTTTTCGTGGCATTAATCTTTTTTTCTGTTCCGGTGATAAATGGATGATAATCAATGAACACGTGCCGCGATCTCGTGATAGCAAAACTTTTGACCAACACTCTATGCTGCCGTAATCGGAATTTCATGAAGATTTTTAGCTGTATCAACGGTCTTTTTCATGCAAGCTTTTCTCTATTAGTGAATGGAGATTTTCGGTTATCTGTACATGTAGCATTTACCAGAATTAAACGTGCGCATTTTTCTCCTTTATTTTCTTCTATTTTTTTTTATTTATTTTTCTTCTGAGCACGAGTACGCTGCTTGTAGATCTTTTTCATACTTTGCCCCGGTTCTAGAACCTAGTCTGGTGATAGTTTTGTTCTATTGTTGACTTCGTGAACTAGGCAGCCGCGAATTTCTTCGATAGGGATTAGGGAAAACGACGCAAATGGTCCATGAACTTTGATACGATGTACAATGCCATCATTGGGCTTTTAATTTATTCAATACGATTATTAAATTTTGGTCCACCATTCGATGTGGCCTATGAAGCTTTAAACTTTTTATATGATTTAGGAACTGTATTGAACATTTAACAATAGTTCGATGATCATATTAAACAAATTAAAAATTTAGGATCGACATTGGGCCAAAGTTTAGGTAAAAAGTTCAAGGGCGATATTATCTATTGGACTAAAGTTCAAAGATCATTTGTGCTATTACGTATAGAAATACAGGGTTCAAGCTGTTAGAAATTAAACCAAATTTGTTAGTACTTGTTTCCTTTTTGTGTCTATTCGTATTTCCATATTTTGATTTTTCATATATATGGTGAGATATTAAGAGATAAGATAAGATATTGTGAGATATTGTTTCTAGTTATATTTTAGGAAAGTTTCCTAAGTCAAGTAGGTTTCCTAATTAGAATAGGTTTTCTAGAAAGAGGTTTCCTATTTCGAATCAAACTATGGCCTATATATAGTCTATTTCTCTTGTAATTGAGACATGCAATAGAAAGACGCGAATTGCGATTGTTTCACCTTCAAAAATTCCTTCCATCAAATTAATATTGTTGCCACGCCTCTGACGCTCAACAAATTGGTATCAAAGAAGCAATCAAGTATTACTCTATCGACATGTGAAGCTGAATATGTAGCTGCATCTTCATGTGTTTGTCATGCAATATGGTTGAGAAGACTACTCAAAGATATTTTTGTGGAGCAGAAGAAAGCAACGGAGATTTTTGTTGATAATGTTTCTGATATTACTTTGGCGAAAAATCCAGTTTTTCATGAACGAAGTAAACATATCGATGTTCGATATCACTTCATCCGAGAATAGGTTAAAGAGAATGAAGTTGAAGTATTGCATGTGAAGACCGGAGATCAAGTAGCAGATATTTTTACTAAACCTCTCAAGATCAATGTTTTTCAAAAGTTCAAGAGCCTGCTTGGAATGATCAATGGAAGAGAATTTGGTTTAAGGGGGAGTGTTAGAAATTAAACCAAATTTGTTAGTACTTGTTTCCTTTTTGAGTCTATTCGTATTTCAATATTTTGATTTTTCATATATATGGTGAAATATTAAGAGATAAAATAAGATATTGTGAGATATTGTTTCTAGTTATATTTTAGGAAAGTTTCCTAAGTCAAGTAAGTTTTCTAATTAAAATAGGTTTCCTAGAAAGAGATTTCCTATTTCGAATCAAACTATGACCTATATATAGTCTATTTCTCTTGTAATTGAGACATGCAATAGAAAGACGAGAATTGCGATTGTTTCACCTTCAAAAATTCCTTCCATCAAATTAATATTGTTGCCGCGCCTCTAACGCTCAACACAAGCTCCATTGGCATAAAATAGCTTTAGCATTTCTGTGAAAATGGCGATCAAGATCTTTCCTTCCACTCAAACAACATTTCCATTTTGAAGAATTATCTTCTATTCATCACTTCTCCGAATTTTTAAGCACACAATACAATCGAGTCCTAAATCTTTCAATCAATTCCTAAATTTTTGCTGCAGAAATGCATCGAGTCCTACAAATTACATCGAAAAGCACCCCTTAAGGACGCTGTCTACGCTGTAAGTGACATGTAGGCAATTCTAGTTATTGTTCATCGAAAGGATTTAATTGCATTTTTTTTTTCAAAAGGTTCGACGTTTGATCGAATCAGATGAATGGTTTATGACTCGATATGCATTCCGTACACAAGATCTACGACTTTCAAGCCACTTTTCCCCAACTGCTCGTACATTCGCGATGTCACGGCATAAATTCGCAGTACTTTCTCATAAATCTCAACAATTACGTCACACTTGCAAAGTTCATACTCCCAAATGACATCATCATTCGATATCAGAGTTTCCTTTTTCATTATTCAACGCGTTGATCTTTCTGATCTCTTCGAAGGATCGATCGAATTGAAAGCATGGGCATAACTTTTTGGCTCTTTGGACTTTGATTTTTTTTGGTTATTTTTCTTCCGGCGGTACGGCTCATTTCGTTCATATTATAAACTCAAAACCCATGATGCCATGTGATCCATCACGACATTCCACTGATTCGATTTTATGGAAAAAAACGATAAACACGAATCAGTATTTTATCAAGCAGCCCTCCTTTATTTTCCGGTCAATCGTTCAGTGTTTGCTTTCTTATCTTCTTCTTCTTTTCGTCCTTTTGGCATCAACACGAGGCCGCGTTGTTAACGGGAGAATTGCTCTTGACATGGGCTATTTCTCTTATGATGTAACCTCACCAAAGAGAGGTAGCTTTCGCCATTATAAGGGCCTCCGCGACTTTTCCCTATCCCGTGGAGTATTTTGACATTCCAGTACTTACACGCCTCGCATTCCCTAGTTTTCTCCGCATCTTTGTCTTACCTAAGAAGAGGGAATACCCTCTAAGTATTTTACATTCCAAGAATCTCGAGATCCGAACAAAGCTCATAATTGAGCTTTTTAAGGACCTGCTGAGGTCTATGCATGCTTTCCGTTGGAATTCAAAATTCATGTGGTAAATGTTGTCAATGTGGATGTGCCTGTTGCTAACATGGTCAAATTTCACCAAAAGTAAAGTGAAAAGGTAAAGACCGGCCGGTCTGCCGTTCAGCTGATTTGGTTCAAACCCATAATCGCTTTGTGCAATCGAGTACGAATAGGGTCGTTAGTTATATATATTGTAAATTAGTGACTATTGATAATGGGAGAATTGCTCTTAACGTATGCTATGTGTCTGATGCTTGCGGGTACAATCAGACAGAAAAGCCACTCCCAACTCCGGCCATGCGAGCCGAGGGAGCTCCAAATGACCGCAATGCAAGAGGTAAGCTAGAATTGAATCCGTGCGATGCAGCGCAATGTTCTAATATATAATGGAAATTATGATTTCTTTCTTCGTGCCTCTAAACAAATACACGTAAAACATGTGAAGGATAAATAACTAGCAAGTACATTGACGCTTCTCAAAGTCAATATTAGTTGTTTTGATCCAAAAACATTCGAAAGGTGGGGTTACAAGAAAGCATCTAAAAAGGGAGTTGTCTAGGTCATGTAAACGAATCTAACTTACTTGTACCATTTTTACACTCGAAAGAATTAGATTTATTTAATTGGTGGAATTTTTCTATTATTATAATACATTAGTTCTTTGCCAATGCTTAGGGATTCGATAATTAGATACTTTTTCGTCGAAATTTATTTCAACGGCGAAATATCTTTCACCAAAAGCCGTCCTTTGATTTTTTTTATAAAATGAGATAGATTCTGTAGCAATTCTAAATAGTAAATATCATAAGTACACAAGGAAGCTGATAGATCTCCTCCAGCGAAATTTAATCAACATTAAAGTGTATAAGATAAAGATACAATGTCGAAATTTTAATCGACGACGAAGCACCCAAAAACTACAGCAAAGATATGCGCCGAAATTTAATCGACGACGAAGTATTTGAAAACTACAGCTATGACTACAATACAGGGTGTTGCAATACACAAACATTGGTATTTATAGTACTCACAACGGAACTGTCCATGGGCAATTCTTTAGCGGTTTTGGCCATGCTTTCACATCTCCGGAATTCTTGACATCATACCTTCATGTTGTCACGATTTCCCTTCCCCAGGTGATTGATTTATTCATTCAATTCGCGTCCTGATCCTCCGCTTCTACTCGTCACCCGTTTCGAATCCTGTCATTGCCTTACCCAGCTCACTCTCTTCCTACGATCCATTGTGCTTCATTATCTTATCCACAAGCAGTTTCAGGTTTGAATGCTACCGCATCTGGGTTTTGCACCCTCTTTACTCGCCAAACGGTTAACTTTCGAATGATTCTTCATTCTATTTTTTATCTACACCTTTCGATCGGCATCTTTCCCAATCAGTTTTTCTAATCGGGCAGCCAGCCTCTATCGTATATCGATAACTGATCACGGTCATGGATAAGCATCACCATCGACGGGAATTCTTGCAATCGGTATGGCTATCGATAAGGGCATATGCATCGGTGTCTTACCAATGGCCACACCTTGTTCGAATCACGTGTTTATTTGAATCAGTATCTTTGCCGATAGCTTGGCTAATTTTTTGCGTAAACAATTACTAACAACTTTTCATGCATATACGTGAGTTAATTAATCAAAAGATAGTCCTAAATATCTCATGAGGGAACTTCAAAAATGTCTAAAACAGTCTGTAGATTAATTTTATAGTAGATATTTATAGGGGTGATCGGTTCCCTATCCAGACCAAGAGAATGGTTCCCATTGGGAACCGGGGACCACATCGGACCACCACCGGTCTGGTCCGGTCCAATAGAACCGATCTTTTTTTTTCCCACTACTTGATACCTTATATTTTGAAACTAGAATTGTGTTTCCTATGCCGACTACACATAATCACAAAAACCTATCGTGCAATTCGAGCCAATGTGATGACGAATTGTGTTCCCCGTGCCGACTACACATATGTTCTAAAATTGGAATTGTATTCTTCATGCTGATTATACATAATTGCAAAAAAAAAAAGTATATGTAATCGGTCCGGTTCCCCTTAGAACCGGGAAAGAGACCAACACTCCTGGAAACCGGACCAAACCGGCAGCTTCGGTCTGGTTCGGGCGGTTCCTGGTTTGGTAGGTCTGTTTTGCATACTCCTAGATATTTTCACTATTATAAGCGCCATTAATGGTATTCCGTTTTGATATCTTGAAAACCAAGCACACTAATTTCTTGTTAATTAGATTGTCCACAATCCTATCGTAAGAGAGTCAGTTGATGTATTCTGTCGAGTGAGCAAGTGATTTATCGGACACTTTTCAGTTCGTTTCTGTTCGCGAGTCGTTCAACTCTTTTTGCACAGGATATGGCGTGGTTCTTCCATGTTGTCGAACGAGTGCAGCTGGATTGAGCTTATGGCAAGCTATTGTATCGTGCTCGTATTCCTTTGCTTTTGTAATTCCTATTTCTTAATTGAAAAGAGTCATACTTAGCCATGCTGCTTCACTCTGCGACTCGTGGTTTGGACCATTGGTTGCTCAGCGTGCCGAGATGATCGGGTGTCGGTTGATTCTTTTTCCCACTGTTTTTGCTGTGATTCGATGGTAAGGAAGTGGTTTCAGATTATTGTTATTACTATTATTATGTGTTGAAAATGGTTCATTGAATTGCATTACAGATAGGGATGGGGCATGAGGGAGAGTGGGACTCTGAGATCATACTTATGGGAACTGGGACCAGTGAGGGATTCCAAGAGAGAGCTGCTCGACAGATCCTTTAAAGAAATGGCAGGTGTCGATGCAGCACCTCTTACGCTTGATTGAATGCTACTGTATGAGTGAATTGATGCTTCGAAACATGCGAGCGAGCATAGTCGTTGTGATGGAAGGCATGGAATGCTTATTCATCTGCTGTAGGTATTAATCAATTGATTATAGCTTTCTTCATGCTCCAAGCGCTCAACTTTGGCACTGCAACACTCGGAGCCCCTTTGTTGAAGACATGCAAGTGGGTTCCATCTTCCACAGCCAACACAGGGTAAACTCTGGCCGTGATGCAACTCTTCCCTCCACCACCAAAGCTCTCCACGATAGAATGATCTATCTGTTAAAGGCAGAAGGGTGAAAAAACGGAGAGTCGAAGCAAGTTAATCATTATTTGAAATCATGAATGAATTCCAATATTCTAGTATTCAGAAACGTGGCTCCTCGCCACTGAATGGTCATCTTTGTTTCCCTTATCGGGTGCAACAAGTGAGCGCCTAAACTAAATGGGTTTTGCTCAAAATGGAGGATGGTTCGAGAAACTTTGAGCTTTTGAGGCGTTGCAGAAGATGGAGAATCTTACGGAAGTGGCATGACAAGCGACAACACCTAAACATAGAACAGTGCAAGTAGATGGAGACATTTGTCTGAAATCCAGGTATGAGTAAGCTTCCACATGCAGAGTTGGGACAAACCAAAAAGTCACAACTTAAAAAGATGCTGAATCTGGCTAAATTTGGTCAGTGGGAATCTCAACGAAAGCTTTAGATGGACATCAGCACTATGGGGTTTCAATTTACAACTTACGCTTATAATGATCCGTTAGTTTATGAATATAATGAAGAGATTGACCAGATTTGATATGCAGAAAGAATACCCAAGTCTAGATCAGACACGTATGAAGTGTTCATATCGATTAAAGAACTCACCAAGGTCCTCAATGACAGCTTCTCGTGAACAGGGTCCACATCCAGAAATGCTCCATAAGTGGTCTTTTCATTGCTATTGTTAATGGAAGATCTGAAAAGAGAAATATAGATAGCCAAAGAACAGACCGGAAAAAATAGAAACTTTTTGGGGATTGGTGGGTGGGATCTATGCCCTTGAGATAACGAAAAAAATTAAAGAGAGGGAGGTTGGACCAGCTCTGGTCACTACACATGAGGACGACATATTTGTTCTGGCCTTTGAAAATTCTGAAGAAAACTGCTGTGTATTCTTGCAATCCTTTTGAAGCCATGACCAGCAATCCAAATGGTCCAAGACTACCTTCAACTGAAGCACCCTTTTGGCTACACAGCAGTTGTGGGTTGGTCCAAGTTGGGTCTAACATTTCTGCCTTCTCGAGCTCTTTTACTTCCAATGAGACCTCCACATCTGCCTGCACAATGATAAAAGGAGATTGAAGGGACCATACCCATTTTAGCATTCTAGAACAGGGGTTTAGGTTGGCAGAAGAATCGGGTCGCTGTGTCAAAAAACACGGAATAATATTCCCGTGAAAGTAACCTTTCTTAATGTGGTAGTAATTTCTTCATGTGTGAAGTAATTTAGTGTTGCTAATATTTGTTGCGGAGTTAATAAGTGCGGACTTACTAGTGGTCACAGGACCACAGCACAAACCATCTGATATTCATATCAATGAAAATACTTCGAATATGGGTAAGTTGTTATCTTGAAATAATTTTCTAGCCAAGAACACCGATGAAGATGAAGCCTATAGAGTGACCACCACCAAAAGCCGAATGTTGGGTATTAATTTGTTATTGCAAAATAAAAGGGAAAGAGTTTGGAGTTGTGGGTGGCTTGTAGCTCCATTGAAACCTATGAACATACCTGCTGGAAATGTGACCAGAAAAGCTCACCTGTGCAGCTGTGACATCAGACCCTTCAAGAACTGTTCCTCCCTCAATCAATTTGTTGGGCCAGTTAACTTGGTTGGTACGTAGCTTCTCTATTTCCAATATGGGCCACTGCACTAACTGTTTTCCAGATTTGTCTAGCTGAAGAGTCCTTGGAATTGCCTGCCACACAACCATTCCTGACATCAACACTTGCATTGGCCACTAAACATAGTAGGCCCAAACTTGATCTAATTCAAGTGAACCTAACATTTGATATCTACCCATTCACTCATCTTTAACAACTATCGTATTAATAGGAATAAAAATATTTACCTGGAGTCCGGACCATCCTTTCTTGATGTCGTCATCCTCGCTGGACGACTCTTTGATCCAAGCCCACAAGATCCGCCGGTTGTTCTTGCTGTCGAAGGTCTTGGAAGCATAAAACTTGCCGTAATCGTATCTCAACCCCGAGTTGCTATCTACTGATCCCTCAACGGGAACATACTTATCCCTGACGGAGTTATAAGTCCCAATAGTGTAGTAATCATGCAGAGCGTCGACGCTCAAGCTCACCTTGAGCACGTGCTTCACATTTGGCCCATTAACGGAGGTGTCCAAGCCAGCAGGGACTTGAGCGGGAGACGGGGAAAAAATCTGGGCACTCCCACATCCCGGTGTCATTAGCAGAGTAAAGTGGGTTTTCAGCCTTTGTCCAGTTAACAAAGTCTTTGCTTCTGTACAAAATGGCCATTCCCGTCCCGTTGCTTTCGCTCCCAATGATCACCCTCCACCTCCCATCAGCGCCCATCCATGCAGTGGTGGGGTCTCCGAATGAATGAGCCTGGACTGATCATGTTCATGGCCGTGGGTGCCATCAGAGGATTGCGCCATTGCGGGGTGATTTCACCCATTCAATCAGATACGGGTCTGATAAATTCTTCGGCACCGCCAAGTTCTGCACCTGCTGAAGCTGGGAGTTCCTTCCGGTGTAGAGGATGGCCGGTTTGTACCCCGGGAGGATGGTGGCCGAGCCCGACCAGCAGCCGTTGACATCGTACTCCTGAGAAGGGACGATGGCAGGGACGCGTGGGGTCCAGCTCACGAGGTCCATCGATGTGGAATGGGCCCAGACCATGTTGCCCGGTACCGCGGCTTGCGGGTTGTATTGGTAAAACAGATGGTACATGCCCTTGTAAATCATTGGCCCTGCAGTGCAATGTGTCCATTCGTTTTCAACTCTAGCAGGTCATTTCCACATAATTTAAACGTAGTAGGTAAGTGATGTAAAGTGACCAGGCAAGCATATCATAGTTTATACAATCAAAATAAACACTATGAAGTCTATGTGGTCCTAGTCCTACAAGACAAAGTATTCACCGCTTTAAGTTTGGCAGGTAATTTCCCAAGATTTAAAAACGAAGAATATGATAATTCACGAGGTAAAGAACAAATAAGGTCTTTATGAGTGTGACAGAAAGTATACTGAAGCATTTTGAGAACTACAGAGAATCGACTGCTGCTGCATTTTCCCTAAATTTTCAACTCATACTAATGTAATTTGTAAGTATGAGTATCTGATGGTTTTGGTATGGTAAGGTAATGAGTTAACATCGAGAAACAAGTTAAATAATAAGGGAGAAGAAATCAAGAAAATGAGCAGATCATGGGAGAGAGAAACTGACCATTTTGGATCTGAGAATCCCATGAAACCGGATAGTCCATTTCACCACCAGACCAGGTCAAATTGACACGAAGAATAAACCAGCAAAAAAAAAAAGAAAATTGTCAGCAAGATTCATGGCAGACGCCAACACGTGCGTGTAGCATGTGTGAAAGAGAGAGAGAACCATTCATCCAGTTCTTGGGAGGTTGGAAATGATAAGATGTCCTGTAAGGCTGCATCACAGAGGTGGACTCAACGGTGGCCTGCAAATTCCTGTGGACTCTGGGAGAGGCTCCAACATGGAGGACACCATGGCCAAGGAAGGCAGAGATGGCAAGAACAGCAGAAGCAAGAAGGAGAAGAAGAGAGCTAGGTCTGGCCATGTTGTGGCGTATTTTGTGCAACCTTTCAAAACTTAACATGCATCATAAGATTAACTACCGAAGTCGCATCAATATATAGACAAACGTACAAGAAGCTGGAAATGGATTGAAAGACAAAAAGGCGTCGAAGCATAACTTCGTTTTCGATGAAGCGGTGCAGAAAGTCATGGTGAATTTGAGGAAATAGAACCTCTCAAATCTTCCCCGTGGCGATCGGACAAATTGCTAAAGGTTGGAAAGGGTCATGGTTCTGGTCAATAAGAGGCCAAATGATATATGGTTTCTAATCCTCAGGGAAGGTAGAGTTTGGTACATGCTCAATTTAATCATTGTACTAGATAATTTAAAAACCAGATTGAATCTAGGAATATAATAATTCGATGATTGAATTAAATATTTACTAAAAGTTAATGGATCACATTGAACAAATTAAAAGCTCATGAACTATATTGCACGTTGAGCTAAATTTTAGCGACTATATTGAAAAAAATTAAAAATTAAGGGTTATGTTACATATTGGGCCAATGATCGGAAATCATTTGTGTCACTTTCTCAGACTTAAATATAAGTTTGGTTAATAAGAACGATGACTATCAAGCATGTTAAATGACCAAAATTAAAGAACACTAGAGTGCTCATTGCCGCTCGATTATAAAAATTATAATCTCGATAAATCAATATAAATCTCACTTAAATTTACCAATGACTTTTCTTGGTCGAGCGACCGAGTAAGTCAACAATAGCTTTTTCAATTACTCGTCGTTCGAAAAGAAATGAAAATTGAAAGATGACAAGGGCACGTCGACCGTTAACCCATCCGCGTTTTCCGGCATAACTGGGCATCGTCCCGCTCCGTCAGGCACGGCAACGTTTGGAAACCCCGCCCAAATGGCATTCCATAAGGAGCATCGGTCCGGCCTCAACCGCGACACGGCTTTGCCACGTCCCTTCGTTGAAGCTCCATGGAAATGTCATCGCATTGAAAAACAGCCCGACTTCCATATTAGAATTTTATTTATTATTCAAGATCAAGGCATGCATGCAGCTTTTGCCTTATAATAATTTTTGGTTAGAAGGTAATGACATAAATAATTCTTGAACTTCAGCTCAATATGTAACGTAACCCCTAAACTTTAGCCTGATATTTAATATGACCCGTTAACTTTTAATTTGTTCAATGTGATCCATAAACTTTTTGGACATGTTCAATGCAGTCCCCAAACTATTTTAGTTTGCTCAATACACTTGATGTGTAATTTATTAAATCGCACGACAATCGAATCTTTGAAGTTGTACGGACTATTTTTGAACGAGTCATCTTAGCGGGGACATTCGAGGCAATGAGTTTCACTAATGTCCACGTCCTAAGCTTTTCTTTCTTTTTCTTCGGTCGGTGTTCCCAATTTTATCGATTATTTAAGAATATCTAAGTTACTATCCAACGTATTTCATGAATTCGCTTTTAACAATTTGAAAAATTAGAATTCCGTGCATATTCTCCCAGAATTTCGAAAATGAAGCACCGGCAATTGTATTAAACGTATTTATCAGTATGTTAATTTTTCCTTAATGGAAATCAAGAAAGGTGTTTTGCGCCTAATAATAAAAAGTTTATGCGCTGTTTTGTGGCATTTGCCAGTTGGCAACTAGCTCCAATTCGCGGTGGTTACGGCTGGTTTCCTTTCCGTCGCCTTCTTCGACTCGCGCTCTTCTTCTCGTCTTCTGTGGAATCCATTGAAGGCGAAACGCGGGAGACTCCTCTCGATTTCCCGGAGCTCCGCCGCGCCGATGGCCGTCTACTTGGGGACCGTCCGATGCGCTCCGAGCATGGCGCGGTTGGCTCCGTACGGCCGCCGATTCCGCATCGCCCCCGGCCCTGGGGTCTCGCTTTGCGGGCGCGGCTCGTCTCCCTTCAGGCTCCTTCATTCTCGAGCTTCCCTCGGTGAGGTTTCTCCCCCCCCGCTCCTCCGCCTCGCGCGCTACCTTCCTGCTGCTTCGCGTTCGAAGCTCGGCTCGTTTCTGGTCGCGATGCGGCGTCGTCTCGCCGCGTTCTCGAACCGCGCGCAGCTGAATTTGAGCTTGTGGCGATTCATTGTATCGTGCTCGTGTTCATCTGCGACTCGTGGTTTGGACCATTAGTTTGCTCGGCGCTTTGAGATGATCGAGCGTTCGGTTGATTGTTTCCCGCTGATTTTTGCGGCGATTCGGCCGTAGGGATGTGGGTTTCGGATTACTTTCATGTGTTGAAAGCGGTTCGTTGAATTGCATTTGCAGACTCTTCGGCTGAAGATGCGGGAGGGATTGGGCACCAGGGAGAGTCCGACTCGGAGCTTATATTTATGGGAACCGGGACCAGCGAGGGGATTCCGAGAGTGAGCTGCTTGACAAATCCTTCAGAGAAATGCCCGGTATGGATGCAGCACCTCTTATGCTTGATTGAATGCTACTAGATGAGTGAATTGATTGCTTCAAAACATAGGGGCGAGCATAGTCGTAGCGACTGAGGGCATGGTTTGCTCATTCATCTGCTGTAGGTATGCTTAAAAGCTGCTGAACCAGGGAGCAAGAATAGGAGACTAAACACAGGCATTCTCATTCGATATCCGGGGCCAACTGGAAAATGTAATATTCTCATAGATGCTGGAAAGTAAGTGATGGATACATCCAGAGTTGTTGTTTTTTTTTTTATGCATGGTCTCCATGAGCTAGAAAATCTGCGTCAGTTTTTTTGTTGTAGTACCAGATACTCACCCGGCTCTTTTCGTTCAGGTTTTTCTACCATAGTGCTCTTCGATGGTTCCCTGCATACGGGTTAGCTCTCTCTCCAAACAAAAGTTTTCATTAATTATTCCAGCTGAAGCAGGACTCAGTAGTTCTTCGCAGTTCTTCCTAGAATCTTGGATTATCGATGGTTTCGGTAAAATTGCAAGCTAATGTAGACAAGCTCCAAAAATTGAAAATTCATAACTTAGGAAAATGTCGTCTCACAGCATTATATGATGATCTATCATTTATCATAACAATGAAAATGAAAATTATTTTCTTAAAGGCCATAATACGTATAATGCTTCCATAACTTATAGATTGATTCCTGTCTTTTTGCCTTCTTGGATTTAGACTATTTGTACAATGGTCAGGAGTGAGAGGGGTTATATGTCGCCGTCAACTAGCTATAGGACTGTGCAATTTTTCTAAGCCTCCTACAGATGTCTAAGAATTAAGTTTGTTAAAATGCAGTTTTGAAAAAGACCTTCTAAATTTCTTCATATTGTCTGCAATTTGCTGATAAAGTGACTAGTTGTGTTTATGTCAGGATAAGAACAATTGATGCGGTTGTACTTACTCATTCTCATGCTGATGCCATTGGAGGTCTCTGAACAATTCCTAGTGTCTTTTTCTCCTACATGTATGATTGATGACCTCATTGGACTATACGAAGCTTTTTCACCTTTGAGTTCTCTTTTCTCTTTTTCTTTCCTTCAAAGTAATGTCCAAAACTACTTAGACTATATTGGGTGTATTTTCTTCTTCAGGTCTTGATGATCTTCGAGATTGGACTAATAACGTCCAGCCACATATTCCAATTTATGTAGCCAATCGTGATTTCGAGGTGAGTTGCAGTGCTCTCTCGTGTCAAAGTAGTCGTTTCCCCTTTTGTTCCAGATATGAAAGTAGAAATAGGAAAAATCGGAATTGGATATCACCTATATTCTTTGCACAATTTTAATGGCAGCTGGGCCAGGATGCAATTCATTTTTTCTAAGTTCTAAATGGGTCTGATGTATCACTGCAGCGCTCTTAGCCTCCAAAATAAAGATCTTGTCTTCTCCTTAAAGTGGTTAATAAGATAACATTTGTGGAGGAGATTGCGGAGTAGGAAGCTGATGATTGTGCTTTGTTGGATTGAATGGTGGACGAATTGTTTGATCGAGCTGCATTAAATTATTATATCATCTGGTTGGTAAATCACAGTGAAGATTATGTTAATTCATCCCAGAGCATGCTGATTCTTTGTACTGCTTATTATGTTTCCAATTGTGTGATCATTGTTGCTGGCATATCCTGCTACACAATAAGATTCTCCTCAGATCTTGACATCGCTTTGCAAATTTCTTGATTAGGCCACTTAGATCGGGCCATCCTTTTCTTTTTGTGTTAGTTTTCGTAATACTAAGTGGATATAATGTTTTGTGGTTGTGAAAATGGCCTTAGGTGATGAAGAAAACTCATTACTATTTAGTGGATACCAGTAGTATCATACCTGGTGCCGCTGTCTCAGAGTTGCAGTTTAACATAATACAGGAGGAGCCATTTGTGGTGAATGATCTGCAGGTAGAATATTGTATGCTACTGCATTGTACTTTCCTATCAAGTACAATAAACCCAGTAAATGTGGTTGCTCGCTAACTGGATGTGACCTTGTGAATTTCCATAATGCTTTGGCAGAGTGGTTAAAGTCTTTTTCCTATGCTATTGCAATTTTGTTCATACATGTGAATAAACACTTCGCTTTTTGAACTTTTATTCTGAATCTAGTTGACTTCAGCAGTTATGGATTTTAGCATTGATTTGCAAAATGAAATTGTTGACAGGTGATTCCTTGTTATGCTAACCTAGTTAATTTGATATAGTTTTCTTTGTTCGTTCAGAAAGAAGAGCTTAGTTAATTCAATAAAGAAGAAAATTCACTGTAATTGTTTGCTTTTGTGTCTATTTGCTTTTCATGGTTGTAAAGTCATTAGGTGCACATGTTATAGTACTGCGAGTGTCTAATAACCATGAGCTTACTAGCATAATTTCCCAAGGGCCAGAAAGTATGCCGAGAATATGGCAGGAGAATAAACTGGTTTAACTGGATTTGTGAAAGGGATATCTACTTACATAAGAGTAATCTCCAAAATTGTCTATTATCATAGATAAGCATTGGAGTGGTTAGTAGTCTGACTGAGGGATGAGGAAAAATACTTCTTTTCTCACAACTTTATAATAAAGGCTGAGTCATCAGATTTGACCTTCATTGAAGGTTTCTGGACGCCTATATAGAACAGATGAGAAGTTACAGTGTGTGGCTTTTTTCTTTTAATGATTCCATGGAAAGTGCTGCGGCTGCCTTTTCCCATTTCTTGCAGATGCTACCATCCATGTGTTGTCTCTTATTTAAATATTATGTATGAGGAAAACCAAAGCATGCAGCAACATGGTTTTTGACCACATATTACCCTTCTTTCTTTCTTGCATGTGACTATCCATCGGTTGTCTCTCATTTAAATATCTGTAACGAGGAAAACCAAAGCATGCAGAAACATGGTTTTTTACCACATGCTACAGTTCTTTCTAGATAGAGATGCCGCCGCTTATATACAATTGTTAAAAAATTATCTCATTATGCTGTCTTTCTCTGTGGATGTTGTGCTTCAGATAACTCCTTTGCCAGTGTGGCATGGACCAGGTTATCGTTCTCTTGGTTTTCGGTTTGGTAAAGTCTGCTACATCAGGTAACAAAGCCTAGTATTTTCCAGATCCATTTCTAAGAACGTATGCTTCGGTGGACCTGACGTGTATATCTGTATGCAGTGATGTTAGTGAAATACCAGAAGAAACGTATCCTCTTCTCAGGGACTGTGATATCTTGATAATGGTGTGTCTTTCCTTCCCACTGCAATGAACATGTTTCTGGATACAGACATTAATTGTTCATTAGCAGGTGATGTCTAACGTTCTAGTGTGTGAATATGAAATTGATGGTCTTATCGGTTGTTCAGGATGCATTAAGGCCAGATCGCTCTTCTTCAACACATTTTGGCCTCCCTAGGGTAAACCCTTCAGTAGCTCAACTTTGTTAGAAAGGAAGCCAATCAACTCTTTGTTCACTTTCGCATTGTATGTCTCTCAATCAGGCTTTGGAAGAAGTCCGGAAAATCCAACCAAAGCGGACGCTTTTCACTGGTAGGTTAAAGCCCTACTTTTAATAAGTAGCATTGTAGGAGGAAGGATCATCTGATGAAGTTTTCTGCCCCGATTAAGGTTGCAGAAGTTTGGTTTCAGATTTCAGGCCCAAGGATTTCATATATTTCATGTTTATAGTTTTGGCATATATCATCTTTTAAATTCTTCTTTGTTCTTTTGTTATGATATCTTGATTTGGAGTCACCTTCTCTAAACTCTGTTTACCATGTTTTTCCTGGTTTGAAAAATGGCGAAAGGTATGATGCATCTGATGGATCATGAAGTAGTGAATGAAGATCTTAGAAAGCTCTTGGAGACGGAGGGCATTGACGTACAGCTGAGCTATGATGGACTCCGCATACCTATAACGCTCTAGTCTTTGAGTTCGACGCGTTCTTCGATCAGATGAAACATTTATGAATAAACACCTCAGTGACGACTATCAAGGTCTTTTAGAAATTCTTTTACCGGACGAACTGAATATCAAGGCAATCAGCTGCGACTCCATCTCTATCTCTAATGTTTGTGTCGATGCAGTTCATGAAAAATAAATTCTGAAATTTTTTGGCTGTTTCCTAGCGAGGGGCCGGCTCTTTCAAGACCCAGAAACCTTATAATAACCCGTGAAAGAATAGGGAAACGAATGCATTGTGGAGGATGGATCATGTTGGCTATGGAAGCTCTGGCTCAAATAGGCCAGAAGCAGAAGACGAAGTCCTTTAGCTTTTGTCTCATGTGGCTGCTTGCCTTGGACATGCAATAGAAAATTCTTCGAGTTTCGGTTCGAAGTGCATCACATATCGTGATTGATCACGGCAACATTTAGTGGATTTCGATTGAATTGTATTTGATTATTAATAAATGCAAAGTACGGTAATTGCAAATCAAGAGATTGTAGTTTTAAAGAGTGGAATTGTGCCCTTGCGAGACTATCGTGGAAGGAGTGGATTAGTTGCAGAGAGACATTTCCTACAAAATGTAATTAGCGTTAGGGATACGAACGGTGTTAGTGCGACAGTGTAAGGCGTCTCCATTAGTATCAAAACTTTTCAAATTATCATTTAAGTAACGTAGCATTTAAAGAGCGATCATTTAAATGTCTTTCTCATATATGGCTCACCCAAGTAACTTAATGGAAGTGCTCCGGCGATCATTTTAATGTGAGAAAAATTTATATACATAATCAATTCAATGTCCGAAACTTCATGAAAGGTCACTTAAAAAAGGTCCGTGTGAGTACTCTAGCGGGCCGCGTTAGATTTTTCCGGAGAACACCCAAGTCGGTTAAATCATTGCCTTGCACATTTAAGTTATCGATCGTGTGTAAAATTCTCGCGTCAAAATGGGTGCCGCGCAAAATTTACAGCGGTGATGCAAGTCCACTTCCGTGTAAGAGCTTGGTACGTCGCGATGATGGTTTCTCCCGCTCGCTTATCATCATCGTTTTCGTTTTGATTGAGCAAAAAGATCAAACGAGGGAGAGAGCCCCCAGTTTCGACACTTGTTCGAGCGCAGCGACTGCGAGAGAGAGAGAGAGAGAGAGAGAGAGAGAGAGGGGAGGGGAGCGATGGAGCACTCGTTCTCGGGAGGGAGCTGGAGCGTGATCCCGAGCATGACGACCCACAGCAACGTCTCCACCCCGTCCAGCCACGACCATCTCTACCTCCAGCAGCAGGCCCCCGACCTTCTTCCCCAGCAGCAGCAGCAGCAACCCTTCCACCAGTTTCAGCCTCAGCCCCCGCAATTCCAGCAGCACCCGCAGTTTCCGCAGCAGCAGCAGCAGCAGCGTCTAGTTCATCAGCAGCAGCAGCAGCAACACCAGTCTCTCGCTTCTCACTTCCACCTCTTACACGTACGAATTCGCAATTCGCATGAAGATCCCAAATGAAGATAAAAAAACCCTAACTTGCAGCTCATGATGCTGGTAATTGCGATTTGTTTGCAGTTGGTGGAGGGTTTGGCGGATGCCGTTGAGAACGGGACTCGCGACCAGCACTCCGATTCCTTGGTTCGTCTCAGTCTTTTTTTAGCTTCGTTTTTGGGATTTGGTTGCGGCTCTTTCGCCTGCCCAATTCGGGGTTTTTACATTATCGGCTTGTTTATTTGCCTCGTTTCGCCTCTTTCTTGAAGGTGACTGAGCTGAACAATCAGTTTGAGAACTGCCAGCAGCTGTTGAACTCCATAGCTGGGTCGATTAGCTCCAAAGCCGTGGTAACTATGAATCCATGATTTCTTGAGTTGCCATTTGCATGTTCCTATGGTAATTTGTGATACTTAGAGGCTTAGAGATGGGTTTCTAGTTTCGGGCTGGAGCATGTTCTTATCTCTTTGCTTTCTTTAGCCGTTAACTCGGAATCCATTTGAGCTGGAGTTTCTTGACAGCTGCATATCTCGCTTGTATTCCTCCAACTCCGTCTGGTAGGCACGCTTGCTGTGCCCAATTGACTAGGCTCTTCCTGATCCTGACCACAGAGCTCTAAACCTGCTCTTTCGGCCCCATTGAAGTCCAATCCTTTATGTTGTATCCCGAAATGTATAAAAGTTTTCGCCTTTTTGGACCTACGTTCACTGGACAACGAGTCTCCTCCACTCTACCTATTTGTCGTGAATGACAGCTGAGTTGGAGGATGCAAGCCCTAACGCAAGGTTTGGGTTTGGTTTGCAGGAATAGGTCCTCTATTAGATTGTAGATTAATGTTGGTTCAGTATGGAGGAAGGAAATGGAGACAAATGAGAGAGGGGGAGGGGGGGGGGGGTGGCAGAGAAGGGAGGGGGAGAAAATGAGAAATAGGTGTGAAAATCTGAAAATTTTGCAAAAAGTGATTGGAGCGGAAATGTGAATATCTTCTTCGCCGACCTTGACAGTATTCTTTCCCTTCCATCTTCAAAGCATAAGAGACGTTGCTTTTTTCCTTTATTCTTTTTTACTTTTTAATGTGAATATTCAAATATCAATGCATATTAACTTTCGGAAGCTGGAAATGTTTATAACAAATTTTATGTGTTAACTTTGGACATCCAACTGTTGCCGTTTCATATTACTTCCTTGAAGCATGTATTTATGTACTATTAGAATTGGCTGTTTTTTGCTTCTATATGTTTACTTCAAAAAGTATCACTGTTTCATATTGGAAGAGGAAAGATATGGTAGGGAATAACCTTTATTTGGTTCTTGAGAAACTGAAGACCGTATCAAACAATTTCTATGTGCATCAGCTTGTATTTTTCTTACTTGTTACATAAAGAACAGTTTTGTCATGTCATTCTATATTTTGTTTACAGACAGTAGAGGGGCAGAAGCGTAAGGTGGAGGAAGCTGAGCAAATGCTAAACCAAAGAAGGTTCGTAGTGCTAGTCACAAACTTTTCTGTTCAATCACTGTGGTAATATTGCTTAATTCCTTAAGTTGTCTTGATGCCAGGGATCTGATTTCAAGTTACAGAAATTCGGTTGAGGAACTGATAAAGTCTGAGCCATAGATGCTCGTCTCCATACCTAGATTCACAAAGAAGAATGTTAAAGCTTTAGTTAGAAGGGAAATTTGGAAGTGGTATAGAATTTGGGTATGTTATGTTGGTCGAAAGCAACATTGTGCCGCATGATCATATTTTAGTAGTGTGAGGCAATCTTCCTGTGAAGATTTCGATTGGAATTTGTTGGTTTATCATTGATTATGGTGTCAAGAGAATCTCGCTGCTAGGTTCTACTTACTCAAGACTTTCTTGTTTATGGCATGGGGGCTTGTTTCATATGATATGCAAAGTCCACGTCTTGATTTGCTTGATTTGGGCTATAATAAGGTCTTTAATTAGGATCCCCCTAGTCCCAGGACTTACCAGACCATAATTTTCAAATAGGAATGAACTGAGGTTCATACCAGAAGGACGATAAAGACGAGTGTTGTTGCTTTTCTGGGGTGCTGAGCAACCCTACTTTTTCATTTTTACCATGTGGTTGAAAATTCATCTACATGACTCATCGTATGCGAGCAGGAGAACTTCGTCGAGGCTGAGGCCTTAGTTACAATCAAAAGCGCAAAAGTTGATGTTCTTCGACTTGCATTTCCTGCGACATCTTTTGCATTCATTCAGACCTTTGTCCAATTCGCCTAGTCCATCAGTCTCTTGGTTGCTGTGATTCTGAGTACGGTGATTTGGAGTTTATTTGCACTTTGAAAGTTTTATTTTGAAATATGTTCACTAGAAGTTCTAAAATTTATCACAAAAGTGTAATTGAGTCTTAAAACTTATAAAATGTGCAATTGAGTCTTAAAACTTATAAAATTGATTTAATCAAGTTTTAAAGTTAATACCGTATAATTTACTAACGGAAAATGTTAACGTGGCGCTGATGTGTCATATTTTAATACTTTTTTTGGGACACGTGGTAAGGATGTGGCGTCCAACAAGCATCATGTTGGCCAAAATAAAAATAAAAATTAAATTCGGAAAAAGCTATAAAATTTTTAAAAAAAAAAAGAGAATAGAAGAAGATACCAACCAGCGGTTGAAGTGGTGGCCAAGGCCTCGCTGGTAGCTATCGCCATAGCCTCCAGGAAGGGCTAGTGGAGGTCGCCTAGGTCTTCCCGAAGCCCGGCGACCCTCGCCAGCCCCGAGCGAGGCCCCACCGGTCCTCGACGATAGCATGTAGCCCTTGAATCGGGGGAGGGTGTAACCCTCGCCCCAGATCTGAGTGAGAGTCGAGCCAGCAAGAACCGACGAGGCCTTGCCTAGAGTCACCCACCCCTAGCGAGGGCTAACAACCCTCGCTCAAATCTGGGGCGAGGGTTGTGCCCTCCTCTAGATCGAGGGCTGTAGGCCCTCGTCGAGGACTCGCTCGGGACCGACAAGGGTCGTTGGGCTTAAGGAAGGCCCAAGCGACCTCTGCTGGTCCTTCCCAGCGACTGTGGCGGTGGCCACTGGCGAGGGCTTGGCCACCGCCATAGCCACTAGTTTTGGTTTTTTTTTTTTTATGGTTTTTTCTAATTAAATTTACATTTTTTTAAACTTTTCTGACGTGGCATTTATTGGACGCCACATTCCTAAAGAAAATTAATAAAATAAGACACGTCAATATTTTCCGTTAGTAAATTAGACGGTGTTAACTTTAGGATTTAATTGAATCAATTTGACAAGTTTTAAAATTCAATTACGACTTCTATAAATTTTACGACTCAATTACACTTTTGTAATAAGTTTTAAAACTTCCAGTGAACATATTCCTTTTATTTTTTCTCTTTTTTAGCACCACAATGGACTTGGCGTTGATAGTTTACTCGATGCCATCCCCTGCCATATGCGGGCAATTATCTTCCAGCCCAAGAAAAGGGTACGGTTTCTTGCGGTCTTGATGAAGGTGTCTACGTCTAAAAGCACAAAGAATGGACAAACAAAATTTGGGTAAACAGAGAATAGGTATTTCATAATTTCATCAATGCTAGCCAAGTCTACATCACCATAAGGTTGTCTCTAACAGCTATTTTCTCCCAAGTCAAATTCATCATATTGTTTCTCATTAGCTCTTCTGTATCCAAATAATTGGGAATGTCGTGAGGGTATTCCCGCCAAGGAGATTTTTCTCCGGTTACACTCGAGGCTCAAAAAACAAACCTTTTCTTTCAAACGTGAATATAAGCAAATCAATAGCCCATATCATCCATATCCGGCATACGACTAGGAGGCTTCTTCTCATTTGCACACTCAACGACAGCCACCTCAGTTGTCGCCAGCAACAACGAGACACTGCAGTTTGTAGGAAATTTTCAGCATAAATAATGGAAAAAACCGAGTTAACTCACAAAAACTGATATTCACCTTGCAGCATCTACTAGCGCAGTTCTAACAACTTTGAGAGGATCTATAATGCCTGCCTTCACCATGTCAACGTAATCTCCTATTTCAGTGCACAATTATTGTCAGAACATGAATGACAGAAAATTCCTACTATAAAGCTTAGAAACAACATCGCTCGTGCTATAATAAGATAGCTCATTAAGTCTTAAAATACATTATGGAAAAAATGAAGATGATAAGAACAAATAGTTCATGCCGAGTACAGAAAGCTAGCAATGACAGCTTAGTGGCAGTTGAGATTGATAAAGGCAACTTCGTAATTCTTCCTTGGAAAAAAGGTATCGAGGACTGTGCTTTATCAGTAACTTGGGTGAAAAGGAACAAACCTTTTGCAGCATCAAATCCCATATTGAAATTATCTTGCTCTAATAGTTTGCCAACAATCAGAACTCCATCAAAGCCAGCATTTGAGAATATTGCGAGTGAAGGTGCCTGGAGAAACCATTGGATTAGAATATTGAAAAACCTCAAAAGTATACTAGGTGATGACAGTGAAAAACAAACCTTAAGAGCATTTTGAATGATTTGGACACCCCTTCTTTCATCCTCATTTTGAGTTTGAACGTTCTCCAAGACCTTTGTGGCATATAAAAGAGAAACACCACCACCTGACACCAATAGACAAATAAGACTATAGTACTTCAAAAGCATTGAAGCAACTTATGCATAAGAGAAAGAATTACCTGGCACGGTACCCTCTTCAACAGCTGCCCTTGTAGCATTTAAGGAATCAGTGACCCTGTCTTTCCTTTCACCGACTTCTACCTCACTAGCCCCACCAACCTATAAGTATTAATACCAATTTGTCAGGATGTTTCAAGCATGATATCACAAAAGAATCAGGATAGCTAATAGACAAACCTTAAAAACAGCTACACCACCAGACAGCTTTGAAAGACGCTCCTGTGCTTTCTCTTTGTCAAAGGTGGACGTACTCTTCTCCACGGCTGTTCTCAGCTGCTCAGAAAATTACATGTCAATTATTCTCTTGCCTTTGGCCCCAAACAGGGGAAAAAACTACTCTCTCTCCGAGAAGCATTAGTTACCAATACAATTCTTACAAAAGCCAAGGCATTCGTTAATATGCTTCTTCCAAAAGGCAAGACATGCGAAAGTTACTGGAAAAAAAAAAGGTTTGTGATGCCGTTTTGTTGAATCTTTCTGACTGGTCTCTTGATTTATTACTTTAGTAACGTTTTGGTCCAGTTGCTAATCCTGGGTTTGTATTGTAAATTTTCAGTTAATGCTAATAAATAACTACTATACCCCAAAGAAAAAAGAAATGTGAAAAACGTGAGTCAACAGCAGGTGCAACCCTCGGCTATGAGTTAAAAACAAGATAAGTGATATACACAGTGGACCAATAACAGAGAAGGAAAAGATCTTCCAACCTTGAACTTTGCTATGTAAATAATATCTTTTTCATGTCCATTAGAATGATTACTAGATGGAATATAGCAAGTAAATCTGATGAGGAAGCTGCAAAATTTCTTCTTGCCATCTTTCTTTCACTTATTGTTCTATTACATTTGGACTCAAGTATTCTCTTACCCCTCAAGAATGTTGAGCTTAGGTTTGACATGTCTATTGTCTACAGGGACCTTCATCTTCGATTAAACCAACGTGTCAAAACTGATTTCTGGTATTGGGATGGTATGGCCTTTTCCTTGTGGACTTAATATAAGCGATTAACATTTATATCTTCACCCAACATATATTTTCTCTCTTTAAACAGAGACTTCTAGCTTTTAGCAGGACATAGTACTGATTTGCAATGTTATACGTGGCTCTCAAAATCCTTACCTATGATTGCACAAAATTCATATGAATAGAATTGGAAGCAAGAAAAGTGCACCATAGCTCCTTTTCAGTGAGGGGTGAATGAGAGAGTCAGCCAGCTAAATAGAGAGACAGTAACTAGACATCTCCATCGTCATCAATGCCATATTAAAAGCAAACAAGTTATGATGTCAGAATCAGATATAAAGCAAACTCAAAGTGCCATCTGCATTGCAGCAATTTATCATTGTAACAGAAAGAAAATCTGCGTTTGCTCTCATCCATTAAACAAAAACCGACAGAGTTACTCAAGAAAATAACTACTCTTTATACTCAACCAAGTCACAATCGTACCTCTTCACATCTTTCTTCAATTGCCTTCTTGTCGCCTTCTCCATGCAGAATAATAGTATCGTCGAGAGAGACAGTCACCTGCAGTGATAAATTAGGATTTACCCAAGCCATATTCACATGAAGCATAACATTCCCTCAAACATACCTTTTTTGCACTACCCAGCATTTCGACTTTGATTTTATCAAGAGTAAGACCACGATCTTCGGATATAACCTGTAAATATTTGCTTTGTCATGCACAGCAGGCATGTACGAAAAAATTTTGGGCATCTCAATTTTTATCACCTCTCCTCCCGTAAAAACAGCAAGATCATCCAAGTTTGCTCTTCGGTTTTCCCCAAATCCGGGAGCTTTCACGGCACAGAGCTGAAGAGCATTCCCCAGCAAAAAACTATCAAAATCGAATTGCCTCGACTATTAAGTCTGAGTACATGATGAAGATGATGTATTTAGGATGACAGTAATTTTAAGTATAGGCATGTCATGAATGCAGATGAGCTTGAATAAGATTCGAGGTTAAAAAAATTACTTGGACAACCGAAGTTCTTTATTATGACTGGTAATTTTGTCTTCCAAATACTAAATAATCCCCTGATGATACATAAAAATTAAGTCCAATGGAAACTATTATGCTTTTACTTAACAAAAATGAGGGATAAACACCTTTTGTACTCTTCAGCAACTTCTAAGGAAATATTTTCTGAATCAGAGAAGGAATTTGGCTTACAAAATGACTTTGACACCATGAGTGCTCTACAATACCATATATAAGCTCATCCACATTACAGGAGAATATGTAAAAGTACTTCTTTTAAAACTATATCTTGCAGGGGAATATGGATAAAACTACAATTGTTGTCAACACATCATTCCGAAAACTGAATATATAAGTACTTGGAAGACTATATATTGTCATCATGCCAGCATCAATTCTCAAGCGTTAGTCATTGAAAAGAGCCCTATATATTGGATACCTTTATCCCAGCATGATGCTTGTTGATGACGAGTGTTGTCAGCACCTCGCTCTCTAGATCCTCAGCTACTATAAGAAGAGGTCTGTTCACCTGTTCACAGAGAGTGAGATAAGGGGAGGGGGGAGAGCAAGGAGGGAAGAAAAAAGCGAATCATTATTTTATTGCAGTTATTCACAGAAACCATGGTTGGAAAGAATTCTTAAGAAAAAAATCCACTACCTTCATAGCCAGCTCCAACATTCGCACAACCACGTTCAGATCTGAAATTTTCTTGTCATGAATGAGGATGAGGGGATTTTCCAGTTCCTACAATTACACATCCCTCATGTCAACATCTCACTGGTTCAATATTGTGACTCAATCGGTGCGGTGTGAAAAGGAACAAATGGCTCTAGTAGCTACCATCATCCCTCCATAATTTAAGCAGCAAGAAATTCATATCAAGTGAGAGAATTCTTTGTGGCAGGGACATTTGTCTACAGCTTCCACAATTATTCCTTTTATCAAAGATTCTTCAAAAGTTGAATGTAGAGTAACAAGATCCACATGTATTATATATTTTTCACAGTCTTAACATTTCATCAGGGCCAGAGAGTAACGTGTGAAAAGGAACACCCAAGCTTAAATTCTCAAAGCTAAGAAAGGGAGCTCTTGGCTTACGCATTTCTGGGTCTTTCGATCAGTGATAAAATAAGGAGACATGTAACCTCTGGCAAGCTTCATTCCCTCCACCACTTCCAATTCATTGTCGAATGTGGTTCCATCCTATGTGCAACACATTCATTATCTATGTGGTGAATCAAGGCGCACAATACAAAAGAAAATATGATCAGCTTACGGTGACAGTAATTATTCCTTCCTTTCCAACTTTCTCCATTGCGCGTGCTATAAGTTCTCCAATCTCCCGTTCACCATTAGCAGAGATAGTGGCCACCTGTCAATTATGTAACAGTATAAAAACGATTTGTTGGGAGATACAATAAGCTACTGCAGCAAATTAATAAACAGATAATAGAAATACTAGCAGATCCAGCAAGCATTTATGACAATGCCAAAATGGGTTGAGACAATGCCAATGATTATTCATTCAGATTATTTGTGCTTCACATGCAATGACAAAAATCTTTATCACTTACCAGAAAATTTGGGCCAATAATGCTTGTGTATGATTGTAATAACTGATCATGTAGGATAATGAATCACTTTATGTTCCATTTGTCAATCATTTTTGAGATCCAAAATTCATGATAACCGAGCTCCACAAAACAAGTCGATCACCGATAAAGCACACCCTCGTCAGCATCATAATTTACAGGAAGGCCTTTACCTGCATGATTTCTTCGGGAGTACTAATCATCAGGGCTCTGCTTTTCAAGTCAGCTATGACAGCATCAACTGCTTTACGGATCCCACTGCGCAAATCCATCACATTTGCACCAGCAGCTACTGACTTGCATCCTTCCATCACTATTGCCTGGGTCAGTACAGTTGCACAAGTTGTACCTGAAACCAGGCAGGTATCTCTCTTGAAATAGTCACCAAAAAGGACAAGATTAAACTTTCATTCACAAGTTAGAGTAGCCAGGTCATGAGCAATAAATTAACATGCTGAGCATGATAAGATGACAACTAAAATGAATTATTCAAACTCTTTATGTAACTGTCCCATAAAAAAAAATTAATTCAAGCTCCCTTTTAGACAAGTACCAGTACAAAGATTTAGAGGGCAGAAACTCCAAAGGCATTAAAAACATTATATAGAGCAAAGACTGCAAACTCAGCAGCTAAAAAATAACTGAAGCTCCCCAGGAAATTGAGGTTCTGATTGGTGCACTTAAGCACACAAAAGCTTTCCGCTCTTTTTTTGGCCAAACAGCTGCACCTTCGTCAGTAAACCACAACTAACTGTGCTGTCATCATTTTGGTGTCCCAGAACTTTTAGTGTAGCGTTATTCCAAAATAGTTCTCGCTCAAGTCAGCCTAAGAATCTTGCTGTGGCCATGTCTATCAAGCACAGGTTTCTTGGCTCTGAGAAACTACCACAATCTCTGGCAAACACCTAACTAGTTATAACTCAAGAAAACAAACTGAAACCAGGAACATAAATGTGGACTATGCTTATGATGCACATAAAACACAAACAGAACAAGGAATTTACCGTCTCCAGCAGCTTTATTTGTTGCATTTGCCACCTGTTTTACGAGATCCGCACCTACATTCTTGGCCTTATCCTCGAACTTGATGCTTTTGGCAACAGTGACTCCGTCCTTTGTGATTTTGGGATTCCCTCTACTCTTTTCAATTATCACATTTCGGCCCTAAATTTTTATTCAATGCAATGGATTAACCAAATTACACGACAATGCTTACGTGTATTCTCATTCGATGTGACCTCACTATCATGACAAGCGGTAGTCACATTAAAGAAGCAGTAGTATATTTGAGCAGACAACTACAGTTCAGAGTTTTGAGTGAGATGCATAAGAATGGTTGCGATGAATACAAAGAATAAAGCTTTTCGATTAGTGCAAAATAATCGGCAACCATAGTGTGGTCTTTTTTACAATCATATTCAGCACTACTTGGAAGAGAGAGTACACCATGCATGCGATGAAGAGAAATGAAGATAGGTACCGTACAAAAGTAAAAATAAGGTACCTTTGGTCCCATTGTCACTTTTACAGCTTCTGCAACCTCGGTGACACCTTGCAGCATAGCTGCGCGGGCCCCGATCCCGAAGTCGATATCCTTGGCGACATAACATCTACTCCCGATGACCGCACGGCAAGCCTTTCATTGCCAAGACATCAGGCACCGAGAGTGATCAGCTCAAGTCAAGCCCAATCATGACTTGATAAATCAGGAAAGAAGAAAAGAAAACACAATAAATTCCAAAATAGACGGTTCGATTACATATACAATGGTTCAACCAAAACACCAACTAAATAACGGCCAAAATGCAATCTTTTCTCGTCGAACACCTTTCGACTCCCCCCCCCCCACGGACAACAAAAGGCAAAACAAATCCACCTAGCCCACAGACATAATTGGAGCCCTAGGTCACTGACTTTCTATTCTCGGAATCTAATCTCCTGGATTCTTGTCGACCGAATCAAACTAGTCCTACATAAGCAATTAAGGAAAGAAAAGAACCAATGCAGCAGACGAGAGACAAAAATTTACCAGTTTCCTCGAAGATCCATGACTGGAAACGTCAGCATGTGAAAAGGAAAAGCCCGATCAGTCAGTCATCCAACTCTACATACACGAGGAAAAGCCATACTTGTGTGATGTCCGTCGACGGTACCTGAGCGACGACGCCAGCAGCTGCGAAGCAACTCGGAACATTTCGCGTTCACCGCGCCGCCGGGGAAGGCGAAAAACGGCACAGATTCCGGCGAGAACAACGCAGGATCAGTGCCGATTCAATCGCGAATCGCAGCCTCGTAGGTCCCGAGAATCGAGCTGATCCCGAGCTCGCCCGAGTTCACGTTCGAATTCAGATGGACACGTCCGACTCCTCCTCTTCGCGAGGGGTTTTGGTAGGGTTCAACGAGCTGCAGCGGCAGCCGTTGATGTTCATTACTAGATCGACGCCCTTGACTTGATGGCTGAACGGTCTAGATTCTACTTACCCGTGGGTGGGCTGCGCAGCGGAACAAAGGACTGATTTCGGGCCCATTTGATTATAGGCCCATTAGTAGTCATGGGCTCATGGGCCTTCTTGGGCTTGGCACTGTCCAAAGCTTCCGCCACTTTCTAAGTTTCATGTCAACTCCCATTGATATCGCAGTGTAAACGACTAAAACTCAGATGTCAGAAAGATTAAAGAAATAAATAGTGCAGTAAATATTGACTCGAATTTCATGGGTTTCAGGTTTACATAACTAAACTCACTTTAATATGAGTTTTTTTCCTCGTGAAAAGAAAAGAAAATCATACATGCTCGCTTTAATACGAGCTTTAATATGAAGATCAAGTTAATCCCGTTTTAAAATAAAGCAAACCCAACAAGATATATCGTTTGAAAAAACATGGACTTTCACATAATTCTTCATTCATGAGAATGAGATATGCCCATCAGCTTGGCTGTAAAATGAGCCCGTGCGGAATCTTTTTGTATGACTTACAGGCCCCAAAAGCTATGTCATCTCGTGTTGAATTCGTGTTTAAAATTTTGCTCCTTGTTTTGGTAGCTTATCTTTCAGATTTCCATTGCTCGAGAAAATGCTCACCCATATGATAAAGTACTATCCGTATCCGACCTTGCTCTATCACTATGGTCGATTGTGTGAGTCTCACATAGCCTCACAAATAGGTCTCACATAGTCAATCGTCATAATTCCAGTACAATTTCCCCCTTCGTAACAAGGCATCTTTTAGGTTTCAATGGCGTGCTCTAGTTCATCGTCTAGGGAAAGGGAAGAAAAGATCACAGGCACTGGCCACATGGCCGGCACATGCAATCATGAATCATTCCTCTAAGGTCAGGGAAATAATGTAATAATGATGACAAATGCTGTTGAGATTGAATTGTTAAATATAAATGAATTGTCAAACTAATCCGACTAGAGAAACTTCTTGATTAGGCACTTTCTGAAGACCTCATTGAGACAGCTCTTCAGCACATGGACCGGAGATAAACTCATCCCAAGTTGATACAGCTTCGTTTCTTTCTTACACTTGCATGCTTGAATCTTTTTCAGGCTTGAAGTTGAACTCCAAGAATCACTCCTCTTATGACAAAATCACTCAGAAAAGAAGAGAACTTCTGGATCATCGGACGAAGGTTTTTGTTGAAAGCCTAACACAATTAGTTCCACCAACTTTCATCCCATTTACAAACGCAATGTAATGAACAAAAGAAATAAGAAAGAGACAGTTCAATGGTAGAGGATCGAAATAATACAAGCAAACAATATACCCAGTATAAAAAATTTGAAACTATACCACCAACTGATAAAGACTCCATCAACGATACGTCCCCTTCCTCATGTCCTCACTAAAACGTCCATTTCCAAATCTTGACCCTCGCGTCGACCTTGCACTTCGCTCCTGCCGTCGACGCCGTCACCGTCGCCGTTGCGTTACCACTCGGGACGCTTACCTTAATCCCCAAGCACATCACTCTGATCCTGACCTTCGGCGACTTCAAGCTCCCCATCTTCGCTTTGACCTTCGTCTCCAACTTCACCTCCAACGGCAATCCGTTCTTGCTCTTCATGTCAGACGTCAGCTGCGTGAGGGACCCTGCGTCGATTGCTCCACCACCGCCATTGCTCGTGATTGAGGTCTCCAGCAACGTGGTGTTCTTGGTCCCATGCACGAAGGAAGGGAAGGAACCATCGCCGACATCGACGCCATCGCTGGAGATCGATATGGTTATGGGGCCGTAGTAGTACACGAGCTTCTTGTTAGGGTTTTTGGCCGTGACGTTGAGGTCGAACTTGGAGCTGACGGTGGAGGAGGATTGGGAGACGTTGAGGTAGGAGAGCTTGAGGGCGGAGACAGAGAAGGAGGGGCGCTGGGGGCGGTAGAGGAGGAAGACAACGGCAGCAAGGATGGCGGCGAGGAAGAGCAGGGCGAGGATGAGGAGGGTGAGGAAGATGCAGAAGGAGCAGCAGCAGCCGCGGCGGTGCCGGTGCCGGGGCTGCGGGCGGTAGGCCGGGCGGTTGGCACCATAGAGCTGGGCTTTCGTGGCGGGGAACGGCGGGTTCGTGGCGGCGGCACCGTTGGGGGTGGGCTTGGAAGGGTAGACTTTATCAGCCATTCTGAGAGAGAGAGACAGAGAGACAGAGAGAGATGTAGAGTTGTAGGAAGAGTTGTTTTAATTCAAGATAAATAGAAAAGCTAAGGAAGATAGAATAATAAAATCTTCTTCTTTTGGAGAGAGAGAGAGAGAGAGAGGAAAATGTGAATGATGCAATGACATTAAAGAAAAGGTGGAACGGCAAGTAATGGGAGATGGATAACCACAGCGTACCTAAAATGGAAGAAGTACATAAATCACTATCTTTATGAGCTTGGCCAAATCATTCTAAAACATTTGAGGATGTGTGTGTATCTGGTGCAAAACGACCATGAAAATAACCTGGCATGTTCCATCATTGGTATCATTAGGATCAAAGGTACTTACCTCTACCTAGTAAATGTATTTCGTATGCAAGGTCCAAATAGTGACTTCTCTAGTACATGCGCAGTCCAATTTCAGTAGTTACGTTCGTTTCATAAGCATGTGAAATATCATCTTCACAAGACTACATAATTTATTGTGACGTCAGTGCATAAACAAGTAGAACTCTTAATGGTGATCATATATACTGTTATTAAAATAAAGAGGGTCTCCTACTTTTGAATTCGGATCTTTTCTGTCCTACAACAACTCTTGATAAAACAGCATTCAAATCTTGAAATACTTTTATCCTTACACATTTACTATATCTCCTTGAATGGTGTAGTTTTAACGGTGATTTCTTTTTTTTTTTTTTTTTGGTAAATAAACGGTGATTTCTTTTCATTATTTAATGATCCAATGTTTCATAATATAAAGCGATTTTGTTTGATCTTTCCAATTGAGAGAGAGAGAGAGAGAGAGAGAATGCATCGCTTTCTTAAGAAAATCCATGGATGTTACCCCTTCAACTATTGCGTTTTAAACAATGTTGAAAGTGAAGGTTGACCTTCCATTAGGACTAACTAGGCAAAAATCACATGTGGTGACATTTAACGCAACCCATTTTTTTTTTCTCACATGGAGCCCATAAAATATTGATATGCTTTTGTGAGAATTTGCAGAGAAAACCATACACATTAATGAAAGGTTGCATCAATGGATTGCGCAGTTTGCAGAACTATGGGAAAGGCTATGTAGGATGCAAGTGGCAAATCCCAGGTCTGATCATAGCTCTCACCCTCTCTCTAGTAGGGATAAGAGTTTGGGATAAGCTTTGAAACTTTTCTGGGAAATTGTGAAAACGAGATGACAAAATGCAAAGCGGGTCAAAAGCAATCACGATAAGCTATTTTTTCTTTAGCCTGATGTGAAAGTTACTGCATCCGAGCATGTGAATGGATTGATTCAGGCTGTTGTATTGAGGAACATGCTTCAAGAAACTGGAAGAAAGTGAGATGTCATCGACTCAAGATTTGTTCTATGAATAAATAACGAGAGAAGCAGGTGTGGCATCACATCACAAACTCAACATGAATCAACCAAAAACAATTCACTAGTTGCAATGACAATCTCTCTCTCTCTCTCTCTTCCTCCCCACTCTTTTCCACGTTCTCAACCATTGATTCATTGGTAAGTGAAAGTCAACAGAAACAGCAAATTTGATTCCTCACCAGCCAGCTTGTTCGTTGTTAATTGTTATCGTCAGACTGGCTATGATATGGCCTGGTGCGGTGAATTTATAAGTTCGTAGGATGAGTTGGAGCATCTCAATCACTCCCATTTTTCTCGGGAAAAAAGTTAGTTCATATTTCCCTATTTGTTCAGGGGGCGCGTGAAACCAATTATGTTTCTCTATTTTTTTATTTTGTTGTTTCCAGAAACAGGTTTGTAACAGAAATCTATTTGATAACGCAATTTCATTTTTCTATTTCTGAAATAAATTTCTATTCCAAAAATAGGTTTGGAACAGAAATCAGAAGTAAAAAAAATTTACTTTTCTATTTCTGGAACAGAAATGAGAAATAAAAACTCTTCTTATCGCTCGCCTTCGCTACTAGCCGACTACCCCCTTGCCACTAGCTAGTGGTGCCGGCCGCCTCCCGTCACTATCGGCCGCCTCCCGTCACTATCGGCCACCTCCCACTATCAGTTGCCTACCACTGGCATCCTTCGTCGACCACCTCCTCACACTGCCATCCTCCATCGTTTGCCACCGCCCAACGTCAGCTGCAACCCGCCCACCGCCGCCTCCCGCCATCCTTCACCGCCACTTGCCGGCCAGCTCTCGCCGCCGGCTACTGGCCACCGGCTGCCGTCCTCCACTGCCGACCGTCGTGCTCCACTACCTGACGCCAGCCGCCTCCAATCGCCCTCCACCCCCAACAGTCCCCGCCACTATCCGCTGCTGGTCGCCACCTAGCGTCGATTGCCTCTCTCTACCAACTGCCATCATCCGCCGCTGCCGATCGGCTATCTCCCACCGCCAGCCACCATCCTTCGCCCCCCGCCATCCTCCGTCAGCCGTCCGGAAAGAAGAAATTTTGTGTTGTTATCAAACGAATTTCTATTTTGGAAATATAAATTTTATATCGTTATCAAACATACATTTTTGCTCAAAAACTCGTCCACGAAATAGAAATAGAAAAATCTATTTCAAGAACAGAAATTGATTTTTGGAACAGAAATATTACCGTGAGCGCCCTCAGTTTCTCCAGCCATTCTCTCTTTGGCTCAGCAGTACTTGTTCTGATGAGGGAGAAACCCTCGCTTATGTTTCTCGTGATTTATCAGATTAGTCAAACTGGGTTTAGACACAAACTACCAAGTTTCATCAAATAATGAAAAAGAAAAGACACAAAACACCAAGAACTTCACAGTAGACTCACAAACACTGCCTGGTGAATTGATTGATTTGTAGGAGTCATAGAGAACTCTTGCTTGTGAGAAAGATTTCGTTGTAGATCACAAAAGTCATATATATCTTACGCGGGCATTTCAACTCCAGTGTCAAGCTGATACAGAATCTGATCTACTTAACAGGATTCGCTAGGAATTAAATTCTTTTCTGCTCGAATCAAGAGCTTGAGTCCCGGAAAGGTTCTGTGCTATTTCAGATGTAAATTTTCGGGTGATGCTCGCATGAATGGCATGAAAACAGACAAGGCCCAGTAATTATAAGTCAAGAGTGATTAATTAAATGGATTAATGAGCAACAATTTTTCATTTAGCATTCCTAACATCTTAGATCCAGTGAAGTTCTGTCAAATTCATCAAAGAAATGAGCTACAAGCATTCAAACATCTTTCATTCACGCCGGTCCTAGTGGACCGCAATGTGGATAAAAAAACAGTAGATTAGAGCTGTTCACATAAGACAAACACTAAAGGGAACTGTTCATCTCCCAAGCAATCAGATTCTTCTTCTCACTAATTACAATAACTAGTAACATTTTAAAAGTGACGACATACGCTATCTCAATAACTAGTTACATTTTAAAAGTTACATTTTGGCCCTCACACCGCAGCTGCTCGTCCTAGTCTTTTTCTCAAGATTTTAGCTCCCATATACCTGCATATCACAAGAAGGTTATATTAGTGCATTACATATTCGACCTTTTTTCTTTTTTTTGAATTTATATACTTGAAGGGAAAAAATTGCAGAAGTACCTGCCCATCATCATGACAGTGGCTTGAGGATTAGTCCCTGGGGACTCGCTGAATGCTGAACCATCGACGACTCGGAGCTGATCAATGCCAAGGACCCTGTTCTCATGGTCCACCACCTTGCCTACGTGGCATCCTCCGTGGTAGTGCCAGATGGTGATCACTGTGTCCCTGCAGAACTGCTTGAGGGACTTGGTGTCATTGGTGTGTTTGGGAATGAGGTTGACATTAGCCTTGACGCTGATGTTGAGCAGCTTCTCCGTGGTTTGCTTGTCCACTCGAATTAATTCCGTGAAGTACTTGGACTGCACGACCTCGGTGGCCAGGCGGATGCCCTCAATACAGCGCTCCAGGTCATAGGGGTGGCTGAAATAGTTGAAGGTGATCAAAGGGTTGTCGTCGACATTGGTGTTGACTAGCCTTAGCTCGCCTTTGGACAAGGGGTTGGCGAGCTTTTCGAGGATGAAGCCTCCGTGGAACACCTCATGAGGCAGGTTCCTTTTGTTTCGTGTATAGGCTTGAATGGCTTCTGGAGTTCTTTGTTTCGGGGGTATGGTGGACAACTGCCCGATCTGGTTACATCAAAAGATGGTCATCACGAAATTTACAGACTGCACACAGAGTGAATCGAGAAAACGTAGCACTAAGTGGAATGGTTTTTAATTTGATGCAAAAGCTTCCTAGACCATGCTAGGGCTGCTTTAAGTTATATAGTAGTTAATATTCTGTAGGGAAATATCGATATCACCAGGATCTTTGGTTTTCACTCTTTGCAATAAAGCTCACCTCTGCTGACATGATTCCGTGGTGGCAGCGAATACTATCAGTAGATTGCCCAAATCCACTGCTAGATTCAAGATAGAAACCTAACTCGGTGATCCCCGCAGTCTGAATGAGTGATTGATGGATCGGTCCATTTGTGGGTACAAAAATGGCGTTCATAGGGTTGTCCACTATGTCTTTCCCGACAAATTCCTGATCCAGGACTGTTAATATGTTCAATTTTTCAAGGTCGGCTTTTGGTCCGATGCCGCTGAGCAGGAGCAGTTGAGGGCTTCCAATAGCTCCACTAGATAATATCACTTCACTCTGCAGATTGCTCCTGAGAAACGCTTGATGGCCATTTCCTTTTTCATCTTTAAAGATGACTCCCACTGCCTTTGGTCGCTTCCCTGCGAAAGAAAAGGTTCACGTTCAGTTTCTAACAACTTTTACAAGTCGTTAAGATCATCAACACGCTTTTTTTGTTCCCATTACGTGAGTAATCAGATGTAACTTCAAACTTTCAACACCTTCAGTTAAGGACTATTGCGGCTATCGACTCTAAACGTTAAGAAGCCAAGTTCAAGTAGAGCCTTCTAGTGCCAAAAAGCTTTGACAAGCACTGGCCCTGTGCAACATTCATGTCAATTGATAAGATTATAATAGTTTACCTCTTGTGTCGAACGCAATCTTTTGCACTGTTGCATATATCAAGACAGTAAGCTTATGAGGATTTGCATTGGCAAGAAGCTCAGCAGCAGTGTGGCGCCGGCCGTGCCTATCAAAAATGGTGCCACCCACTTTGGTCCCATACAAATGATCGTAGGTGAACCCGTTAAAAGGAGACACCCCAACGTCCAAAAGACCGTCTTTGAATGCCCTTTGCCAAGGCGGAAAGTCCGGCCTATGGACAATTTGCTTCTCGACCCACGCATATGACTTGTTCACCAATTTCTCGTCCCAACCTACCTTTCTTATGAACCTGCAAGCAAGAGCATAATACAATTATTAATGCTGAAGTTTTAGAAACAGTTAATTCAAACAAACAACCAGTACCATCTAGATATCTCAAACACTTCGGGTCCACATCTTTTGGCCTTCACTATTTAATGTTTCTCTTTGTCCTAAAGTTAAAGGCTCATTTCATGAGAAGGAATAAATGCAAAGGGACCAGACAAGCATCTAACCAAATGAAGCAAAATGAGAGATGGGGATCATAAATGCGGTGACATACGGTACCAAGAGGATATAACTATTGTCACATGCTCACCGTCGTTGCTTTCAAACCTCAAGATTAATTAGTTGCTGCAGTAGCGAGATTGCAACGTCAAATCTGTCGACTTTGCCAAGCATGGTCTGCTTCGATGCCATTACATCTGCCGCTACGGCAGCAAGATTGACCTAGAAAGTGCAATTTTCCCTTTCACAAGACCTCGTGATGCGTGATTGACAGTCATCAACCTCTAACCTGGTCTCAATATTACTTACAACTACTCTTTCCTCGTATGGGAGATTAGGCCACGGTTATCCAGAAACTTAGGAAAAGCTGGGACATTAGTGCATTGACGGGCATTGAAATATGGGAGCTGGTTCGAGGAATGTACAAAAATCAGACGTCTGTGCTTACAGCGTATATTCTCCGTTCTTCTTCAAAAGTGAAACATACGAGGACTAATACAAGCAAATATATGTCTAGATCTTGTAAAACTAAGGTGAGACCAGGGAAATACAGAATGCAGAAGTAAATTTCCACAAGGTTTCCTAAGAGGCAGAGCAAATATGATCTACAAATGCTAGGAAGCACCACTTTCACAGGCTACAGCTGTATGGACATGTCAACAGTTTCCGGTGATGGTGAGCTGTTTACATAGTGGTTTACATTTATATCTCTTTCAGTTTCAACAACCCTAAAATAGTTATGGCAACCCCACAAAAAAAGCAAAAAGAAGTTAATAGAACACCTACCTTGATAGTAGGTTCTGTATTAATGAGAAGGCATTTTATTTTGGCCTTTTTGGTCAAAAGGATATCTGTCTCTCAAGTCAAAAAGGTAAAGAAAGAGACTGCAAGGTTTTAGGTGCATAGACATGTTCAAATTAATTTGCATTCTTTTTACCTAGAGGGAAAATGATATATATGCTCGCCGGGGAACATTTACTTTTGCATGATAGTAGCAAACACTGGCGGTGCAAAAAAAGTTTACACAAGTGGCAGTATCCACCCTAGATTTGATTTGTTAGGGAGAGAGTGGGCACTTAAAATGCTGAAATCGATGGTTAATTAGACTCGTGTAAAGTTTTCTCTACACTGGCAGCGTATGTATTAATTTTCTATGTACTGTTACCTTGAAAAGCCTTTATTTGCTGAACTGGAAGTTGGCCACTGATATGAGGTTAATAAGACACCTAATCACATTCACATTCTATATCTTGGTAAGATTCTTATTTCACTGTACACTTCCAGAATCCAAAAGAAGAAAATGGCTGTCTTTCTAGTACCAGTTTGCAACATATTCTTCTCTTGATTCTCATATACCCTACTGAAAGTATGGTCCAAGAAAATGAAATTCCTCATCCCTCTCACAAGTAGTGATCTTTTCTCCTTTTTTCCTTTTTTACCTCAATCTTTAAGGAGACGTATCCCTGGACATACCAGTGTAGAAACTGCGTGCAACTATGAAGAGAAACAAGATTTGTATTATGTATATGCCAATGTCCTCGCAGGACTTACTCTGTGCTTGCTCTGGAATAGAACCCAGCATTGATGCAGCTGCCGCCACCCAAGACCCTAGCCCGAGAATTCAGAACGCCGTCCGTGGAGCTGAAGAACTGGGAGGCTGAGGTTTTCGATAGGTCCGCAAGGGTGAGGTGGAAATTCTCTAAGAAAGAGACGTTGGCATTTGCAAACGGGACGCCCCCTCTTTCGAGCAGCAGGACACTGAAGTTCTGAGAGAGGGTGGCCGCCAGGGGACACCCGGCAGTGCCACCTCCCACGATGATGTAGTCGTAGGCGTTGTTGACGCCAGTAGATGAAAATGACGAGGGCGATGAGAACGTGCTTGCCTTCCGGATGAATGGGTACCTGTACTTTGAGTAATTTGGCTTCCCTGCATTGTAGAACACTGTGTCAATGCCAAAGTTTGTTTTTTTACCTCCTTAATTTCTTCTGCCCATGTCTCTAATCAGCAGCCAACATTCAATGTGCAAATACTAGGAATGTTACGTAAATCAAAGCACCATTAAGGCAGTAACCCAAAAAGAATGGGAAGGAAAATGTAAAGGTTGAAAAAATGTACTGACTGAATGTGGCAAGTGCTTTTTGCTCAGGAGCAACGGGTAAGCTTCACTTGCAAAATGAAGTTCACATTTTTCCAATTTCACAGAAGAAAAGATCAAGGACAATGGAAGATTGAATGGCCACGAGAAAAGATCAAAGAGACAAGGCGGACTTTGCTTTTTTTTTCCCGTAAAAAAACTTGCTATCCTTCAGGGAACCAAAGTCCAGGAAGGACAGCCTAGAAAAATCACAAAGGAGAAATACCATTCAACATAAAACCCCCAGAAATGCATATGTTTCTTTGTCTCAATCAGAACGAGGCACGATCTCTTATCTGAGAAGGCTGTGATCACAAGGATGGCAGACGTTTGAGGACATGGAAGACAAAATCAGGACACCCCCTCATGAGAGAGAAGCTAACTAGTCGTCACAACAAACAGAACACCGACTTCCTTCCTAGTCAAAAGCAACAAGAGACCAAGACGAGTAAAACAAACTCACACACATCCATTTCAGTGCCAAACTCTCGGAGAGAGAGAGAAGGAAAATTTGGAGGAGGAAAAAAGAAGGGCAAACGTGTACCTTGACAAGGAGAGAGCAAGCGGAGGCAACTGAGGAGGAGTAAAGAAACACAGAGCTTGAGCGCCGGTGCTGTTGCGGTTGCTCCAATCAGAGCCATTGCAACAGCGGACAAAAACACAGAGAAAAGTAGAGGCTTGCGCTCACTGAGCTACTTCCTTCAAGCGCAATGTGGCTCGCTCCGGTTGGCCTTGTTCCGTGTGCTGCTCTGAACGAGCAGATATGTACACCCCACTCAAAGCAACACCGAGAGAGATGGACCGAGCATAAGTACGTGCAAAGTAAAGGCTCGATGGCGAGCAGTGACGACAAAAAAGATTAAAAACCCAAACAGATTTATGAACAAACGAGTAGACCCCAGGAAAATTTCCAGCTCCCACGCCATTAAAGATGCACCGAAGCTACAACTGGAAAGGGGTCATTCAATTCGACGGGGGGATGAGGTTGAAAGGTGGCCATAAAAATTATTTTCTTGAGGTTTCGGAATGGGAAAAAGAGGAGAAGAAGAGTGAATGCCACGGTTGGAGTTAGGAATTCGTGGCTGTAGTGTTGGATTCAAGTCCCAAACCTAAATCCTGCTACCGTACGTACGTGGACAGCTCATGTCATGCATCGAAACTTGCCATCCTGTAGGTATGTAGTATTAATGTAGCTTGTGTATTTTATACGGTTTTTTTCTATGATTTGGAGGAACTAGGGCATCAATGGGAAGCAGTCCCAATGAAAGAAAGATTCTAAACCCGAGTCACTTGTCAAATACTTTAAAAAAGAAAGATCAATGCAATGCCTATTTCGTGTAATGTTGCAATCGATGCATTAAAAATGAGTGTATTCTTTGTTAAGTATGAGTAACGAACACCCTTGAGGACTCGTTAACAACACTTTTGGTACACTTAATGTTGGATGCCAGGCTTTTTGTCTATACAAAAAAAATGAAGCGTTGAAATCATATAAGTATCGGCATTAGAGTTTATCTCATCAAAATATGGCATCTTGTTACAAAAAAAATGCCTCTAGGGGTTTTGTCAATGTGTGCTCTTAAAACACTTGTTAATCATGCTTTATAAGGTGATAGTCACTTTGGAAAATACTTATTATGCTTATCGTGAGGATAATCAGTATATTGAAAATTACGATAATTCTTTAATCTTTCAACGGAGTTCGCAAAATATTATTTTGTATAGGTTGAATATCCAAATAGGGCTCATTAGATGGCTTTAAACCCATCCAAAAGGTCAGCTAAAAGTTCCACGAGGCAAGCCATCAAAAGATTTATGACTAAATTTGTCAAATTTAAATATTCAAAAATGAATTGACATCCATAGAGTAGATTTAAAACTTTTTTTTTGGTAATTTCCGCCCCAAAACATACATGTTCTTGGTGGCTTTCATATAGTTAGTGCGAAAAATCCGTGCGGCTTGACGGTATATGGACGCTACTAAATTTACTTACGGGATTGAAACGGCGATGCCAATATCACAGCGAGGATGGTATGACCAATCACGGATAAAAAACAATAACCAAACACGTTTTTGCGGATCGCAGATAATCTAGAGCATTCAAGTGCATAACATAACGTGACTAATCTTGGCCGACACATCAAGTACGAAAAGGGTCTTGACGCAAGCTCGTTGACTGAAAAATCAACGGCGAATCAACGACGTTGGCTCGACGCAACTGAAAAATACGTAGGATTTCTGGGGAATTCCTTCGAGGTTTGTATACGAAACCTGACAGCATTAATTCGTCACAGTCTTCGTCCTTGCCCCCCCCAGACGAAAGGAGGACCTGCGGGCGGACGACAGCGTCCTAGGGCTCTTGCTTACCTGACGCATTCCCGAAGTGGAATGGATAGGTACAGTACACTTAACAGACGTGCTCATGAATGGTGGCGATTGGGATTTGGTGGGGGGGTATTAACGTCGGAGGTTCAAAGCGGCGTAAATGAAGAGCGACGGATGAGAAGAAGAAGAACAGTTTGCACATGTGACGAGCTCGAGCTGGTTAAAGGAGAGGAAAGGGAGGCGACGAGACGCCTTTCACCATTTCTGCAACTTGCACTTAAGGTTACGGCTCTCTGCAACAGTACCCTGCTCTCGCTCTCTTCTTTCTTTTTTTGGAAAAATTGGGTCAATGGTGCCTGAACTTTCATTAAGTGTGCAAAATGCCGTCCTTGAATTTTTAGTTTATTCAATATGGTCCGTATACTTTAGCCGGACGTGCAATTTGTTCAATGTGATATTTGGACTTTTGAAATCTCCAATGTTATCTTATTTTCAATTCGTGTTCAAGGACAATATTACATATTTTCAGATAGTTTAAGGATTAAGATGAAGATGTATCAAAAGTGCATGAATCATATTGAACAAATTAAAAGTTCAGAGACAACATTGCACATTAAATTAAAGCTCAATGACCATATTGAATAAATTTAAAATTCAGAAACGACATTGTACATTTGGCCTAAGTTCGGGGATCATTCATATTATTTTTCTATTTTTTCCATTTCCTTTTTTACGTGGACTTCACTCGCAGCCTCATAACTTTCTCGGCAAAAAGCTTGTTTTCCTTTTTTTTCTAAATCGCGGGGTTGTTTGTCTGCCCAAAATTCACTTTTGTCTTTGATTTTTTTTATTTAATTTTAATTTTGTACTTTGGGTACTTTTTAACTTTTAAAAATCTAAGACATTCCAAACTCTCGTGACATATAAATATCAATAGTAGATTCGCGTATACTTTTTTGTCATTTTTTTAAAGCTGTGAAATAGTTTAGATTTTGCCCGAAAACAAAAAAAGTACTTTCTAATTTTACTGAATCTTAAACCAACGAGTCCTAAATTTTTTTGCTTTCCCACCAAATCCAGAATTTTTTTTTCAAACTTCAAAAAGTTACAAAAAATTATAGATTGTTATGCTCCGTTTGTTTTGTGGAAAATGAATGATCTTGAAAATGTTTTCAAAAAAAATAATTGCTTATTTCGTTTGAAATAATTAGTAACTGGAAAAAAAATTATTGTCAGCGACAATTTATGTCTAAATTCATGGATGATGAACATACATTTGCTCATTCATTTTTGTAAACAATATAAACAATCGTTTTTGAGAAAATATTTTCCAAATCATTTATTTTCCATGAAATAAACACACCCTTATATGTTACGAAATTTTCGGATGTTCCGGATTAAAACAAAAGAAAGTGCGAGCGCCGCAAGATTTACAAAAAAAGAAAAGAAAAAAACAAAGTACTCTGAAACTTTCTTATTAATCCCGTGGTGAGTAATTGCAACTGTGGTTGAGTTGTTACCATCAACATAACAAAGGAGAGCGAATAATGTGTTAGGAATCGGATGCCGGTATGTTGGAGCACCCTTAGCATTCGAACGGCAAGGAATTCTATTCGTCATTTAGCACAATGGAGGTGTACCTAGCTTGTAACGCGACAACGGCTCGATGCGACTCCTTCGTTGAAGGTGTATTTGCATGTGCGATCCGGGGATGAATTGAGTCATCGATCGGTTTCGGTGAAGTTCCCGTCCCTGCTTTCCCGTGCCGCGCGGACCGACTAACTCGAGCCGTCAGATTTCCGTGCGTTTCCTGTCGAGACCGACATGCCTGTTCAGTTAAAACTTTTTAAGAAGCAATGAGCAATCTCTTGTTCTTCTGTCGAAATTTAAAATGTTATTTGGATTTTTGAAGATCGTGAAGAAGGGTCGGACCCGTCTGGTTAAGTTTTTTTCTAGAAACAGTGATCAATGGAAATGAGTTGATAACAAGACAAGGACCACGTCTAACAGCATCGACTGTCCATATCAGAACATCATTAAGAGCCCCTCTACGACAAAGACAAAAAAATCAAGCAAAAGGCCCCCATCCCACTGCGTATCAATTTCGCGGTCGATGGGTTTAAGGTTGAGCATCGGATTTGGGACAAGCGTGCGCGGGTTGACACCCCGACCCGACCAAGATACGGCGTCACATCCCCCGACACCCACACACGAAGGAGCCCAAATTGATGCAATTAGGCGCGGATCGGGCATCACGTTCCAGCTCCTCGTTTATTTTGTCTCGAGCTATTAGTCAAATTATGCCCGCGCGGCCAACCACGAGCTTGAGCTTTTCACCAAGACTTGGGATCGGCGATGATGCCACGAACATGTGAAGTCGCCTGCTCGGGTGCCTAAGGGGAAAATTACCCCAATCGATTCTGAACTTATCATATGGGTGTCAATTCAATTCTAAGCCTTTACGCGAAATTTCGGCGTGATCCATCTTATAAATTTTGCCGGAAATCGCTGACGTGGCGATCCGGTCATCGATGCCCGTCCTAGGACCGCTGTGTCCGAAGTGGCGGTGTTCCGACGAAAATTAGCCGGAATGATTATACTGGAATTTTGCATAAAGGTGTAGGATTAAATTGATAAATTTGGAAAGCTTAGAACTAAATTGACATATATACGATAGATTTAGGACCGAAAGGATAATTTCCCCCGATTGGCATGCGTGCGGCGGGATGTTTGCGACATCTCCACTGATATTTACTTGGCATGTTGGGCCCGGTAATAAAACCAAAATTATAGCAAGATGGTTGAGTTTGTATAGTGATGTATGTTAATTAATTAAGTCTGGTGGGTAAAAATTTAGAATCACCCCGGCGACAAATATATTCATCAGGCATTTTAGAATATCTTGAAATTTTGTAAAATTGATTCCCCAATTCCTATGTCATGGTCATCTTGTTAGTCGTTCAAAAGCCGAGGTTATAATTTAGCCTCTAACCTTTTTGTATCACTGTGATTTTGATTATCGGCATTCATTCGCTTTGAATATTAACCACAATTTCGGCACCTGACCGATTGAATCGCCACGTAATTACATAAATCAGCGAGTCGGGTGGTGTCTAAATCGGCAATTGCGCACTTTACCAATCCACCTCTCCCTGGCGCGGCGATGTTAAGAGCGCGCTCTCCCGTTACGTATATGTAAAGACCGAAAGTTCACCGTCAATCTAAGCCGACTAATCAATACCGTGGGCATCCTTCAAAAAAGTCAACGATCAGAGAACTTGCAAAAAGATTTGACACATGCGGCATCGATGCAATAACATCTTATGGAAACGTCATGGGCGTCCAGTCCACACACCCATCTGTTCCGCGCGTTATCTCGCACGATGGGCCACTAATAAAGGCATCCGTGCAGGCGAATCCCCAACCGAAATGCCTCAACGAATTTTGGACCGGCAAGGGGCAGACACTCGCACGTGGAAGGACCCGTGATCCAGCTGTAAATGCCAAGCGACAATTATTTTGGTGAATTTAGCTCGACAAATGATCCAGCACATGCGAGCCCGATACAGTTGGGTTCGCGAACGTCGATGGATACCATATGAGGCCTGTACGTGTGATTTAAGGATCGGGATGTTCTGGACCGGCACTCGCCAATTATATCTAAGCACGCCTCGGTTAACTGAGGACGGAGGATGGAGCTCGGCGCCACGTACGAAAGTACCGGAGATTTGCCGCTCAATCGAGCCCTTCTTACTTACTTCCCTCCTGTTTTCATTCCAATTTCTCTTCTTCCTGTTTCTCAATTTATTGAATTAGGTGAACTCCACACATCACTCGTACGATGCGATGCCTCACCACAAATTATGAGGAGGACCCGACCGGGTATTGCAAGGCCCATTTATGGCGATCAAGCTGTCTCGGCTGTCATTCGGGACTTCACATGCGTGGGAAAATATGAATATAAATAAAAAAAATAAAACGCGAACTGAAGAGGCAATAATGGAATTCTTGCAAGGCGCTCTGTGGTTTTCTGAGCCGCACAGACCATAGATAGTTTTCGGGGTTCTGTGTTTAGTTAGTGCAATCCCGAGACTAGTGGGCGACTTGGAAAGATGCTCTTGAGCCCATATACTTTTCCATGGTCCCCTTGAGGAAACATGAATAGCCCCTAGGAGAGACCCGAGCCTATGTCAATCATAGAGTCCACACATAATTCGACCTCGAGCGTTAGCCCGGTAGGCAAACGAAGCTTGGATGCTAATCGACGAGGGAGGCGGGTGGTCCCGGTTTGACATACATCTCGGCCGCCCTTTCTGGTGAACTTAGACAGGTGCGCTCGAACCTAATACCCAAAAATCAATCTATAAATGCACGAGAGAAGTGTCGAGATGTGGGTTCGAATCGTGTCGGGAAAATCCCACTTCGAAAAACTGTCGTGGGGTCGAGTATTTTATACATTACAGTTGACTCGTAATTTATTGACATAAGTTTCGGGATAAAGTATATTCACCTAGATATGTTGATGAACTCAAATTTGGATTTCGACGAGAGCATGAAGTTTATGCCGTGATTTCCCAACATATGGATGGGTTTGGTTTGGTTCGAGACACGTGTAAGTCATATTATACCAGTTTCAACTCTCTCTCTCTTGGGTTCTGCCGCGCGCTCCGGACCAAAAACGATTAACAAACTCGCATTAAGAATTCTTGATATTTTCTTCGCCACGCCTTTCTTCAATCATCGCCTTAGATCTTGCATTTTCCGCTTAAGTCTCACCTATCCCCCAAACGTGACCAGCAATTTTTCTTTAATTACCTAATGCTGCTCGACAGTGTCCACTTACGCTCGTTCCTAACGACGCGGTTTATCATGATCAAAATTCCAATGGAGTGAACGGGGAGATTCGAAAGTGACGACTTCACCGTACGAATAAACGCTCGATTCGGACCATGAGGTGTTAGTCGTCTTTTGGCCATAGGCCCGATCGAGCCAAATGAACCCCAGCAGTTCAAAAGAGGATTGAGAAAAGGTACTGCAGCTACAAAAGCCCGCTACAGTTAAGTTAGTGGAGACTAGACTGGATCATCATGACCCGACGAGCCCACGGTCCGGCGATCGATCATCTAGGCCAGCATCGCGATCGCCTCCAATCGACGCTCGATGCTCGACGACATAACGGGTTTCGAGAAATGCGGGCACGGGCATGGGCTCGAGCCCCGACGAACCACCCTTTCGTGCAGTCGACGTTACGAGCCTCCTCGTGACCCGGAGAAACTCGTTATTATTTCAGGTCTCACTGCTGTGTTTCGACTCTTCTCACGGCAAAAGTTAAAAACTCCGAATTAGCTGGTACACGCATCTGGATCGCCTCCTCACATAGAGGTCCCTCCAAGCATGGAATGCATTTCATGTTAGAAGAGACCCCCACCAGCGAATCGGATCATATTCGTCGGAAACTCGTTATCATAACAGCGTCGCCGTCTACCCATCGAGCTTTATCTCGCTAAGCGGGCGTCGGCCGAACCTGAAATATCTCAGGGCGGAGCAATGCTGCTTCTTTCCACCTGGGACAACGGTTTTGTGGGGACTTTGAACTGTTGTCTTCCTGTTTTTCCACCTTTGGATGGATGAAGCAGCAGCAAGACAAACCCCACAGCCACAGATGGCTCTCCTATGCAAAAGCTCCGGAAACTCGTCGAGGCTTATAGCTTCGTTCGCCGTCCAAATCGGCCTGGACTCACGGACAAGTTAAGGCAACAATTGGCCGTGAACGAGACCGTGGCGGCCGGGCGGCAATTGTTGTCAAAGCAGAGGAGAACATCCTCATCCATCGACCCCATCTCCCGCGAGGATCGGCGCTCCGCCGGGCTCCTTCAGCTCTCCAATCCCTCATCGGACCGGAAGGAGCCGCAGTAGAGAAAGCCGCGGATATGCCGGTCCGATCTCTCGTCCGGGAGGAGCATCCGATTGCGCTGCCATTTCAATCCCGACTCCGGAAGAACTCTGCAGCTCAACAACTGTAACTGTCGCATCCCGGCTCCTGGGCAATCCGAACGAGAGATAAGATAAGCGAGATTCCACCAAAGGTTGATTGGCCCCAAAAGGATTAAATCTAGAAAAAAAAAAGAATAGAAAAACGAAAATTAACGAGATGTTTACCGGACAAATCCACGCACAAAAAGAATAATTGACAATTAATGACGTCATTAGCGTGTTCTTTTTCTCCTCTAATTATCGCGTAAATAAATGGCAGAGAAATTAGCGAACAAAGACGATAAATTCGCTAATTATATACATATATATATAAAATATGTTGATTGATTAATTAAATAAATTCCATTTTCGGGTAACCCAACCAAAGAATCTGAGCTCGACCCAAACTCAAACTGTCGTACTCACACGCACTCCGCTTCTTGCTTTTTTGCATAGCTCCGCTTCCGTCTCTCTCCCCGCAGCGAATCGCAGAACGAGAAGACGGCGACGGCGACGGCGACGGCGACGAAGATGGGAAGGGCTCCCGCTCGAGCCACGGCGTGGCTGTTCTTCGCCCTCCTCCTGAGCTCCTCCGCGCACTCGTTCTACCTCCCGGGCGTCGCTCCTCGCGATTTCACCACCGTACGCCCCTCTCTCTCTCTCTACCTCCCGTCTCCGTCTCCCTGCTTTCCCGATCGTTTCTCATTGCTCCCTCGCTCGATCCGTTGGCCCCTTCGCGGCTCCTGATCCGCGCGGCGCGCTGTTCGCGTTCTGTCGATCTTCCCCCGAGTGCTGCTCGGGCTTGGAGTCGGATCTAGGGTTTTGGGCTCGATTCGCGCTGCGTGCTTGCGTGTCTGCCGATCGTCCCTAGATCTAGGATTTCTTGTTGCGGTTGGTGTGGTTTTTGATGCCGTGTTGGAGGTTCGTGGCTTCGGTACGTCCTTTCCACTCTTCGTCGGGTGAAGTAGCCGTACATCGAGCCTGTGGCGTGCTTTAGCGCGGTCATTTGAGCAATCGCTTGATGATTGATGATCGGTGGTGTCAAGATTATGACATATTAAGTTTTCGATTGTCGATCTTGTAAATCAACCGAAGAACGTGAAGAATGAGTGAGGGTGGGCAAGTTGAGGGAGGATGTAAAAAGCACGGTACGGCAAGCAGGGAGAAGGAGATGAAGTTGTTATTGAACGGACTTTAAGTTCCATAACACAGAAACGGTTGTTTACAGTCTTGAGGCATTTTCGCACTAAATTGGATGAGGGTTGTGCACTAGCAGATGGAGACTGCTGCTTGGATGGGATACTTCTGGCTCCAAAGAGGGGTTCTGGTGGTGAATGGCGTGTTCGACTCTAGGAGGATGATGCATAAGTGACCCCTGATAATGCTGATGGCAGTAGCATGTGCTGGCGGTGATTATCTTGTTTTCTAGGTAGTGAAAAGTTTGAAGTGATGGGCGCCTTACGAGATGTGCCATGGAGATCTGTTGATGGCCGACTTACTGACGTGTAACTGGTCACAAGCATGAGACATAGCTACAGAACGTTTGATTTATAGCTTGGATTCTTGAGAGAACTTGATCTTGTTTTTTCATAAGCTGACCAATTCCCTTTTGCATATCGTGTGGTCCCTCTGTTTCTGAATGAATGTTAAAAAATTTGACTTTAAGACATAGGAATCCAGGAACTGTCTCTATTTGGCCTTAACTTGTGTTTTATATGACATTAGAAGCCATATATGGGCATTTGACTCATAATCTGGTCATATTCTGAGCAGGGGGAAGAGCTTACTGTCAAAGTGAACAAATTGTCATCTACCAAGACACAGCTTCCATATGATTACTACTATTTAAAGTACTGTAAGCCTGAGAAGATTCTGAACAATGCGGAAAATCTGGGAGAGGTGCTTAGGGGTGACCGTATTGAGAATTCTGTGTACAAGGTAAGCATCTTCTGGCTTTTTCTCTGTGCATCACGCTGAATGATAAATCAAATACTATCCTTGTATGATGGTGGATATGTCGATTGATTTTTGATATATGCTCCCAGTTTCGAATGAGGGAGGAGGAACCGTGCAAAGTAGCCTGTCGATCGACTCTTAACGCTGAGTATGCCAAGAACTTTAAGGAGAAAATCGATGATGAATATCGAGTAAATATGTAAGTATTTCATGCCTAAAATTTGCTGAAAGTTAAGTGAGAATAAATTCCTAGAACTCAGGGCTACTTGTTGTCTGGTTGAGCTGGGCCTTCTTCGGTTATTGTGGTCCAATATTAAGTGACAATCTGCTCTCCTAAAATATCGGCTTCTTTCTATGATCAGATTTAGTACGAATCATTTGTGATGGCAGGATCCTTGATAACCTCCCAGTGGCTGTTCTAAGACAAAGGAGGGATGGGAGCCTATCAACCACTTATGAACACGGTTTTCGTGTTGGATTTAAAGGAAATTATGCTGGGGTAAGTATTGGATCAAACTACAATGAAGCGCACTGTGGCCTTATAGGTTGACGATATTTTTGTTGGTTTATTTCAGAGCAAAGAGGAGAAGTATTTCATCCATAATCATTTGAGCTTTAGAGTCATGTTTCACAAGGATGAGCTGACTGATACTGCAAGAATTGTTGGATTTGAAGTCACTCCTAATAGGTGTGGCTTTGTCTCTCTGTCTTCAACGAGTTGTGTGTTTACTTCTTTCTAAGGTTTAGTTGTACAACCATTAATTAATTAAAAAGTTTGGAGTCTTTTTGCCTAGGAAGGAGATATTACGTAGGAAGAAATGAGGAAGACCAAAGCAGGCTCATTGATTACCTTAATATTTTGGAAAGGATCTTTTGCAATGTTCAAGCATCTCTGTAGTTCCCCAGTATTGTCATCGATCATCATTGTGAGATGCATCCTAAAGTTTGATTTCATGTTGGTTTTACTGGGAGCCATGGGTCTCGTGTAGCTCTTTTGGAGGTTTGATGGGGATATACCTTTTTCAAACGCAATTATGCATCTTGGCTGTCCACAGGTTTTTGGGACATCCAGCAGTAATGAAGCTTGTTTGTTTTGGCTTTAAATCAACCGAACATATCACATTTGCCTTTCCCATGCCAAATTATACATAATATGTGGATTTGTATAAAATTAAGAAAAAAATTAAGGGCTATTCTAGTGCTACTATTTATGTTTTTAGAAATCAGAGTTGTTTAACGTTGGAGTAACAAAAGGCATTCCATGCCCACTATTTCTGTGCATTATAAGTTCATCTTCATATTTTGCTTATGTCTATCTGTGTGGAATATTTCAGTGCCATTTACTATTTTATTTGTCGAATAGCGGTAATTTGGTGCATTCTCACTTGGTATTTTGCACAGTATCAAACATGATTACAAGGAATGGGATGACAAAAATCCTCAAGTGACGACATGTAACGCAAATACCAAAAATTTAGTTCAGGGTAGCACTGTTCCTCAGGAAGTTGACACAGATAAGGAAGTTGTGTTCACATATGATGTCAGTTTCAAGGTAAGTGCTTGTAAAATGATCTCATTGCATTGCTCTTTCTTTTGTTCTTCCAATTGCTTTATTGTTTTGAGGTTCTGAATTTTGTTTTGGTGTTTCTCAGGAAAGTGACATTAAGTGGGCATCTCGTTGGGATACCTACCTCCTTATGAATGACGATCAGATTCATTGGTTCTCTATCATAAACTCCCTGATGATTGTCCTCTTCCTTTCTGGGATGGTGGCAATGATCATGATGAGAACTCTTTACAGAGATATTGCAAACTATAACCAGTTGGAAACCCAAGACGAGGCTCAGGAAGAAACAGGATGGAAACTTGTCCATGGAGATGTTTTCAGGGCTCCTATCAATCCAGGTTTACTTTGCGTTTATGTGGGAACAGGTGTTCAGATATTTGCAATGGCTCTGGTGACCATGATTTTTGCTCTGCTGGGCTTCTTATCTCCTTCCAACAGAGGGGGTCTTATGACTGCAATGGTGCTCTTATGGGTTTTCATGGGCTTATTTGCTGGTTACTCGTCGTCACGGTTGTACAAGATGTTCAAGGGCACTGAGTGGAAGAAGACCACCTTGAAGACTGCCGTCATGTTTCCTGGTATTCTGTTTGCTGTTTTCTTCGTGCTGAATGCCCTAATATGGGGGGAGCAATCATCTGGTGCTGTGCCGTTTGGGACGATGTTTGCTCTTGTCTGCCTGTGGTTTGGTATTTCAGTGCCTTTAGTGTTTGTGGGTAGTTATTTGGGGTTCAAAAAGCCACCGATGGAAGACCCTGTGAAGACAAACAAAATCCCGAGGCAGATCCCCGAACAGGCATGGTATATGAAGCCGGTCTTCTCCATTCTCATTGGAGGAATTCTTCCTTTTGGTGCTGTTTTCATTGAGCTGTTTTTCATCTTGACCTCAATATGGTTGAACCAGTTCTATTACATCTTTGGCTTCCTCTTCATTGTGTTTGTCATCCTTTTGGTCACTTGTGCCGAGATCACTATCGTGCTCTGCTATTTCCAGTTGTGCAGTGAGGACTACCACTGGTGGTGGAGATCTTACTTGACCGCTGGCTCATCGGCTCTCTACCTTTTCCTCTATTCAGTGTTCTACTTCTTCACGAAATTGGAAATCACGAAGCTGGTGTCGGGCATCCTCTACTTTGGGTACATGATAATCATTTCATATGCCTTTTTCGTCTTGACAGGGACGATCGGCTTCTATGCTTGCTTCTGGTTTGTTCGAAAGATCTACTCCTCGGTGAAGATTGATTAATCCAACCGCAGAATAGACTACCGAATGAAACTTGGAAAGAGGGAAGCAGAAACTGCTACTCTCGCGAGGGTCGCCACTTTCGTTTCTGGGAATTGACGTACGGAAACTCTAAATTCTGTTGATACTAGTGTAGGGCTGCGGCTGGTTTGTCACCTCTATCGAAACTACATGAACCGGAAGATTTTGCCTGTACTTTATTATAGCCCTTTTTACTCACGGTAGATTTTCTTAGTTTATCAGCTGGTAATGTGATGAAAGTGTGTATGCGCCAAACGTTGGAACTCGGGGTCTGAGATTCTAGTTTGGGCCAAGGAAGTGTTTGGTAGGTCCTTGATGCTCGACTCTTTTTTTGACCTATATTCTTGTGCGTGGCATGAATTGCGAAATATAATATCCTCTGCCGGGTGCCAATGGTTAAAATGTCGTACAGTTACCGGAGACATTAAGCACGGTGTAGTTGTAGTAGGATGCAATGCCCTCTCCTCCTTGACCAGAAATTGAGTTCTCCTGGACTTGGAGCATGGTGACTGTCAAAATCTTACAGAATCTTTCCATCGTTCCATGCCTAATGTTTTGGATTCCTTGGTTCTCTTTCCAAATCATGCTGCTTTCGCGCTGTGATTATATTGGCAAATGGAGATGCTTTTGAAGAGCAATATACATTAGATTTAGTGGATCAATACAGAGTTGCAGGATAGGAAAATAAGGTCCGTCCAGGTCTGTCCAATGCTTGAAAGCTCTGTTATCTTAAATCAATCATAACAAGTTAGGCACGCAACCGCCCGAATAATTGCTGGCGGCTGCATCATCTAAAATTTCGTGATTGCTTTGCCGCATGGTGTCCGGCTGTCCCGAAGAAGTCCACGTCTCCCACAAAGTGCGCCCAAGGTTAATTGGACCATGTTGATTTTCTCCTTAGGTAAGTGAGAACCATGCTGGCCCGGGAACCAAACATAGAGAATATATATTGCATTGGAAAAGAAAACCTGTCCCATTCAGCGCATTGCTTGGGTTTCTATGACTGTTATTGGCTGGAAACTGATCGAACTGATTACTAGGTTTGGTTGACTCAACTCATGCCTGGATTCCCTCTTGACACATGGCTGAAAGACCATCCTATCAGGAAGACCTACTTGCAGATTACAAAGAAACTGTAAGGAATGGTAACTATCGGGATCTACCATGCATCTTGACACAAAGATTGAGTAGTCTTCAAATTGATAACTCGGGAAGAAGAATTCCTAACAAGAAATTGAACAAATTGCTGCTTCAGAAATTAAATCCATTATTTGACCAAAAAAAATTTACTACGGTTACAATGCAAAAAAGCTACTGGAAACAAGAGGCCTCCATTTCCTAATAACTAGTGCGCACAAAAACTACTGGAAACAAGATGCTTCCATGCTCCAACTCTGAAACTCATAGGCACAAGGACTCGAATTGATTTCATCTCAATGTGCTTCCACCAAACTCCTCTGTACACACTCCATCAGAGAACCAAAATCAGAGTAATTATAGCTTTCGTATACATGTTTATCTGCTTTCCCTTTGAGAATCTATGTGGGCTTTTACCAAGAGGCGTGTCCTTCATTTTCAACTTCACCTCATAAAAAGCCAAAAAATGGTTCTTGGAGTGTGTGTCGATTCAGTTTACCCGAAAACCCAAATGTCGGGACTGATGTTGGTCTCGGTCTTCAATACAAATCTGGAATGAAACTTGGTTAATTTGTTAGCTTTTGTAGGCCGTCAACTGCAAACTGCCTCCACAGAGAGCTTCTTCCTGACATTCGGACATGGATCTCCCCCAAATATTTCAGGATCTACAGTTACTGAGCATGAGTTCAGCCCCATGCAAGTCTGCAAGAACATCATGTATTATTAGAGAGCAATAGGCTAAACTCAAGATATTCCAAGTCAGAAGTCGTAAGGCTACCAGACGCAATAATCAATACCTTGAAACTCTCAAGACTCAAAATGCTTGGGAATGTTTTATTGTAAAATCTAGCGCATCACCAAGTTGAGTTCTCACAGTACATCGTGAAATGCAGTCTTATGGCTGTAGCATGCACGTGAAGGGGAACTTAAAATGCAACAGCAGTGATGAATGACTGGGAAGCATTTTTTAAGCAAAGTTTATCCAGGTTGCTCATGTTGCTGAGTAGAATATGGATGAGATCTCAATGAGAGAGAATGCATATGACATTAGAAAGTTTACCCTCTCAAAAACGTCATACGAGTGGAAGGCATGACAACTTCCTTGTTGGAAGCTTCCACAGGTCCCTTCTGGCGTTCCAAAGCTAGCAAACCTTATTGATGAGATCTTCTGACCTGGGGAACACCATAAATGCACTTTAGGCCTCAGGGGCTTGTTAACTTTGCCTGATGCTTGCATTTTCCAATTCATCAGGGTTGGTTGCCATTCAAAGATATCAGAACAGACACTGTCGATCTCTCTTTGGACCAGAGAAATCCCATTTGGGTCCCCACCCCACTCTTCGAAAACAACCAACAAATTCCCAGTTGGATATAACCATGAACGAGGAATGTGATACCTGAAAAGTTTAGGCTATGATGAGCTTTCTCGACGATTTCATTTCTCATCAAGGAAAAGTTAAGAAAGGACAATAGTTTTTCTTACCATCTCTGTGAAGCCTCTCCACAATTGCTTAAACATTTCGTCTCATCAAAAGTTCCAGTGTAATTACAGCTATTGCAAGTGCCAGATGCTTTATATGCAGGCCAATAGCGCCCAAGACTCTGTCCATTTATCCATACTTGACCTTTACTCATACTGTCCATATCCAAAGCCAGCGGTGCACTTCCACCTGGAGCATTGAAAATAGTCTGGAAGTATGATAAACACCAAAGTCAATTTCTGTCACATTACTGTCAAAACAGACCAACTACGAACGAGATATCATGCATTATCATATGGGACAGAACCATCAACCATGTATCTGTCTTATTCGAAACCAAATCTGAAAGACTTTGCTAGAAAGGGATATTGAAAGGCGTTTCTAGTACTCATAATACAAACCACAGAACAAGAGTAATGGATGACACCAACCCTAGGCTAATTGAGAACTTGAGTCATCTTTCTTGTTTAAAGAGAATAGCTATCAATTATAAGGATGTAGGATTTGGATATGTGTGCAACTTTGCAAATGCTTATTAAATTATATGTCCTGGTTTGACCATAAGCATGAGTTTTGAATCCCATACTGTTCATTAACCTAGGAGGCTAGGAGGATAAATCTTGCTGAACTTTGAGATACTTACCTTATACCACGTTAAAGGCTGCTTTTCTGCTACTAAAGATTCTTGTGCCCACTCAACTGACATACTCCCAGTAAGAGAATGAAGACTCAAAGCTTCTCCTTTGAGACCAACCTGAACCAACAGAAACCTTCAGCCTTTTCAGAGAAGTATGAAAAGATGATAGACACAGAGAATTCGAGATACAAACCTTGTAAGACCATTTCTGCCATGACAAGTCTCTCCATCCATCATTGAGACCACTTAATGTAACTGGACCGAGAATACCAGCATTCCATGTCTCAAAATGTACTCCAACATTCTGGAATCAAGTTGATGGTCACAACGCAAGAAAAAACTTGTATTCACTCACGCTGGACATTATCCTAGAAACAAGTGTGTGAACATTGAGCATGCAAATGCCAACACATGCACACCCACCCACACACACACACCCATAGAGAGAGAAAGAGAGACCTACCGGTAGACCAACTGCGATACTTAGAAGTGAAATTTTGTTGGTCCCGGCTCTCAGCCTCACACCGCGACTGAAAGTTAGTTTAGGAAATTCCAGACTTCCATAGGCAGTTCCTGCATGAGATGAAGAAACATAATCATTGGAAAAAGCATAGTCTGCGTATAATACTCTTTTCACAGAGCGACAAAAAGAAAACTGAAAACTTTTGTTGGCTTCAACATGCAAGCAATTTTAAGATTCTATATGCATAAAGACATCAAAAAAGCACATATTAGTGCCCTAGCATTAAACACTATAAATCTTATGTGCTAGCATATCAACAATGAATTTGGGGCAACTTCTATTGGAATGGTTTTATTCATATAATATTAATTCTTCAAAATTTCTAGAAACAATTATTAATAAAGGTCCTATTCTGCTGAACTGTGACATTAAGGCATGATAAATCAATAAGAAGCCCCAATAACTATGAGCATATGAGTTACCTGCAAGTTCACCATTGACAAAAACATGCAGAGCATGACCAGCTGACAACACTGTGAGAACTGGATAACTTCCGCTCTTCAGAAACTCTTCATTAGGATCGACATCGACACTGAAGAAAGTATGGGTATTGTAAAAGAAAGGTAGACCAAATATGAGCTGATATTGATCCTCAAATTAAGACTGCAATAGGTTGAGGTAATTCACTGTTTGTTGTCTACTCACTCTGTCATGTACCACAAATAGTCAGTAACATCTCTGGTTGTATTTATTTGCTCCAGCAACCCAGTCATTGTAAATATACTGTCTTCAAAAGCAGCAGTCCCTTCGCTATAAACCTCCCAAGAGAATCCTCCATCCACTGGAGTCATCTTCATATGTGCACTTTGAGCCCCCATCTGTTTTTTAATTTCAGCAGACTTCAGTTGCATAAAATGCTGATTTTGTGCTTATATTTTTAAATAAATTTGAAAATATGACAATAGGAGATGGAGTAATAACATTAGACGCATGAAGATTTAGCATCAATGGATTATGAAGTATGCAATAGAACTTCCTTGACAATACACATCACTGCCCAGTGAGTGCAATGTAATGCTACACAAAGAAGTTGATATAGTTTGAAATGAACACAACCCTCGCAACTGCATTAACTTCATCACATACTCCTTTCTCTTAGGCTAAAAGGGGAAAAATGGAGGGGGAAAAGAATAGGAGAAAGGGCATTTTGTTCTCTCACCCGTGCAGTGTTATATACTGTGTTATTGCAATCAGGCAGTATGCTGATGGACCAAGGAGGAAGGTTATAATGCTTGCTCCCAAAAGAAATTTTAGCAAAAGACCACCGATCGTAGTTTGCAAGGAATGCTGCACATGCTCCAGAATCTGATTTAAAGACATGAGCCTGTAGTAAGCAGTAACATAATCATGAATGAAGCTTAGTCTCAGTTACTCTCCAAGTGGAATATGTAACTCTTAGATAACACTTGAAAAAATAACCTAACCTCTTGATAGTTTCCCAGTGGTGTCACAGCAGGCTCTGCAGATACCAAAGCTGATTCACAAAGTTTGATAGCTCTATGCAGATCTTTCAAATGACCCCATTTAGGTTGCCTCAATAATCCTGAATTAAAACGCAAACGCATGGTATTTCACATGAATATAACCATCTATATAGAATCTATAGATTTAAAACTTCAAGTTATAGTAATTGATAACAGTGCCATTGAGATGTAAAGATGGGCAGACTATCAAATAAAATATAAAACTCTAGACTGTAAATAGCTCTTGCAGGCCATTCAGATAAGGGGTCCTCAAAACAACCAGGAAGCATATGAGTGCTTCCAAATGTTTCTGAATTGGAGATCTAGTTATCTAGACTATCAGAGACTTAAAAATCTCCCTGGTAAATGTTAACCATACAAACACCCAAGTTTCACGAATAACACTACTTAGTTTGTTGCCAATCAACTCATACTCTGCACATTGCTTCTGAGATCTCATATATTACACAGCATTTTTTGCTTCGTAAACATGATTGCTAATTGGTGTTAATTGCAGAGATTGAGTCAACTACTATGAATATTGAGGGAGGCAGTCTTTCAACAGAAAGCAAAAACAACTAATCACTGGATATTTCCTTGAGGATGCCCCATAGAGCTTGATCAAAATTTGGATTGAAAATTTGTTTAAGCAAAAAAATTTGCACGCTAAATGTAATTTCTTAGAAAATAGATGAGGCACAGCACATATCCATTGGAACTGAAACAATTTCACATACCATACTCATCCAGAGGAGCATCATAATCATAACTAGTAGCAATGAAAGGACCACCAGAAGTCCTGCCAAAATTGGTTCCTCCATGATACTGAAAACCCATAGTAACAGAATTAGACCAAATGAAATCATTCAAGGATATACGGTGTGCTTCAAACAAAAGGAGCTGTGGGCAGTTTAGTACCATGTAATAGTTGATGAATGATCCTCCCTTCTGTATAAACTTAGCAACTGAGAAAGCCATATCTTCAGCAGGACGATATGGGACTGCACCTCCAAACTCAGTATACCTTTAAAATGCGGACCACAAAATAATAAGAAACCAGAAAGGGGAAGGAGGATATTCGTGCAAATCATTCTTCTTGGGTGGAGAATAAAAGATTTCTTTCTACTGACTTTCATTAGCTTACCAGCCTGTCCAAGCTTCAGTCCACATGGTGGGTTTATAGGCCTTGTTTGGAGAAAAGTAGTCACAGTAGAAACCATTGCAAGTATTAATCTGTTGGGACACACCAGGAACGAAAAGCATCAAATGATGTGTGCCTAATAGATTTAATTGTCAATACTTGGATAACTTCAAAAACTACTGTTTAGCAGTCAACACGGAAAAGAAACCAAAAAAGAAAGCATATCCTATTAGCATGGCTAATCTTGGAAGCTGGGTAGAAAAGAAATACTTACAAGGGAAACAGGAAATACAAATCATCACAACAAAAGCACAGGGAACAAGGAAATCAGAAAAGGAACAGACACAGATCTGACAAAGCATTGAGTAAACTTGAGCCATGTGCAATGAGGAATAATTATTCATGTTGCCAATCACCAGCAAGGGGACAACATGCTCCTGAGCAGCTATTCAGGATAAACATAACCATACCGAGTGGATATAAGAATTTATAAGAACAGGTGAAATAAAAGAATAGCTTACAATAGGATCAGGAGCATCATCCTGTTTGCACATGACCCACGGGACACCGATGTCCAGATTCAAAGCCATTTTTGCTGCCCACTGCGTGTAAACTTGACCGGATGCCCCGATTTCATACTCCATGGGTCCATATTCATTCTCAATCTTTCATTGTGAAAAAAAAAGATTAATAAAACTACAGTTAATTCAGTCAATAATAACTCATGGAAAGGTTAATATGCAAGTAGAGGCTTGCTTCATGTACCTGGGATAGAATAATTGGACCACCTTGAGATTCAAACAACCTCTCTGCTTTCATCATGTCGACAATCTTTGTTGCAAATTTTTGCATTTGATACTTCATATTCGGCAGAAGTCAACATCAGAAGCGACTAAGATCATGTCAGTATACTGGTCGACCTTAATCAAAAAATGTAAAAGATAGGAGGGCCGAGAGAGAGGGAGAAACGCCTCACCTTGAAAGGTTCATTATCTGTTCTGAAGTTGATTCCTGGAATGTACTTCAGCCAAATAGGAAACCCACTGGAAAATTGAATTATTAAAAAACAATTTAACTGCAAAATCTGAAATTATTTTATTTTATTATTTCTAGAAATAGCAAATGCTTGAACTATTACCCAAAGTTCCACTCGGCACACACATATGGGCCAATCCTGAGATGAACATAGAGACCTGCTTGCTCCACCAGCTTAATAAATTTTACCAGATCATAGTTTCCTTCAAAATAGAACTACCAGAAGGCCCAAAAACAAATACATTCAGTCGGAATTCACAGTCAAATAAAATTTATGAATAGCATAATATCATAACAGAAAATATAGTCACTTATTCATACGTTGCCAGGCGATGGTTCATGCCCATTCCAGAAAACATAAGTCTGAATCACATCAAGACCTCCTTCTTTTGCCCTTTGAATGAGATCTGGCCACATCTACATATAGCAAAAATAATCTCTCAGACGTAAAAAAAACAAAAAAAAAAATCCACATTTTGAGAAAAGAAAGAATAACCAGAGGACCAGCAAGAATGAAATCAAGAATCATATGATGCAATGACCGCACAAGGGCTCTTCACAAATTTGATAAGCTGACCCAAATCACAAATTCCAAAGTCGTACATTTTAGGACAAACCACAATTAAGTGACCCCCGAGGAAGTAAAGAAAGGAAAAAACAAGGACAAAGCACTAGATGCATTTTGCAAGTACCTCAGGAGTGCTCCTTGGGTAGTGAATGGATCCAGAAATGAGGATCCTTCTCTGGCCATTGATGACAATAGCCTTGGAATCATAAGAAACAGAGGCTAACACAGAACAAACGCATAGACCCAGCGACAAGCCAAACACATTCCACAGCACAAGCCTCAAACCCATGAACCCAGCGCTCTTGTCAGTGCACCTCCAAAGCAATGCCCTTTTTTTCCTCCCTTATTCTGTATCCAGCAGCACTTTGCCCACTTTATTCTCTGCTTCTGTACAGAGAGAGAGAGAGAGAGAGAAGAAACAGCTTTGCGGCTATCAACAAGGAAGGGGAGGAAATGACAATGGTGGAGAAAAACGAAAACAAGTAGGGATTAGAGTCGAAGAAAGGGGAGGCCAGTCCACTCAGTGTGGATTTAAGTTGGGTTTTTGGCTGAAACAACAAGTGAAGGTGCTTTTCGTCGCAGCTGTCACCACAAATCATAAACAAAGAAAGAGATCAATGTGAGCGGAAAGAAAATGGTGGGACCAACTTAATGTATGGACGACTTTAAGGCCCACCAACTTGGAATCGTCTCCTTCCTACCCCGACGCGGGATTCCATTCCATCATCCAGTGAACTCACCAAAAATTGCTATGGATGTCATAAATTTCTCAGCTTTCCTTCTGTTTCTTGAATATTGTGAAGAGCATCGATCTGTTTGCGTTTGGGTGCATTACAAAGCATACGAACGGGGGGGTTCTAAGCGTTCTTCCCACGAAAAACACAGATTCTGAGCTCGTGCTTCCCAAGATGGGATGGTCCGCTGACAGTTTCTTGCGCTTGTTTTTACGAGGAACATAGAAGCACATTGAAGTCCCTGGCTTCGGCTGATTGTGTTTTTTTCGAGGCCAAGTCCAGATTTTTAAATTCCTAGACTCTTGTGAGAACCGCACTTGATCAAACTAAACTTTCTCTTTTGCTGTTCAATTCCGGTAACCGCCTCGTGACTTACCCAATTCGTGCAGTTGGATCTTTCTAACACTCATAGTAAGCGCTCCCCCGACAATTTCGTTCCAAAAATATCGTTGGAGCAATGAAAATTCACCGCATGAAATTAATGTGACTTGCCATGTTATGTTCACAAGACAAGGTTCGTCTTGTCTCATCAATTGTCATGTTATACCATGTCAAATGCCACATCAGGATATTAATTGATTGTGAAAATTCAGAGCCTAATAAGATATTTTCAAGATTTGAAACAGACCGGTTGGAAAGAAACTTAAAAATCACGCAATTCGTTACGCAATTTTTTTTTCCCAAAAATTTCATTACTTGCACTGCACTAGTAAAGTTACATGGGACATACATAAAAATGTTGCTAATCTCTTCTTTCCCCTCAGTTCCCTTTCTTTTTTGGCTAGGTAGGGCGCGTTTGGTAACGCTTCTGTTTCTCTATTTTTCTGTTTTTCTGTTCCCTGGAACAGAAAAAGAACAGAAATCTGTTTGGTAACGCATTTTATTTTTCTATTTCCTGGAATAGAAAAGTGGCCAAGAAATAGATTTGGAGCAGAAATGAGAAGTAGAAAAAATCTACTTCTTTGTTCCCAGAAATAGAAATAGAAATAGAAAGGTCCGGTCCTCAAGCCGCGACCTCATCTCCTCCTCCATCCTCCGTCGTCTGCAAACCGTCTCATAGCACCGGTCCGGTCCATTCTTGGCGGAAATAATAAAAAAATTAATTAAATTATAAAAAATTCCAAAAATTCCAAAAATTCATAAAAATCAGAAAAATTTTGAGAAAATCCATAAAAATAAGAAAAACTCATAAAACCCATAAAAATTTGCAAAATTTTGAAATTGAGAAAATTAAAAAAGATTCATAAAAAGATTTCTGGAAAATAAAAAGACACAGATTTCGGGAAAGTAAAAAGTTTTAATAAAATTTTCCCCAAAAAAAATCAAAAATAAAAAATTCACATTATGGCTTAGAATAAATTAAAAAATTCCTAAAATTAGAAAAATTTCAGAAAAATCCCATAAAAAATTAGAAAATTAAAAAATTCCCAAAATTCATATAAATCAGAAAAATTCTCAGAAAATCCATAAAAATCAGAAAAACTCAGAAAACCTTTAAATATTTGCAAAATTCGGAAATTGAAAAAATTTAAAAAATTTCATTAAAAATTTTCGAAAAAATAAAAAGAAACAGATTTAGGGAAAGTAACAAATTTTAATAAATTTTACCCCAAAAAATATAAAAAAAATTCACATAATGGTTTAGAATACCTGTGGTCACCCACTTTGAGTGAAATTTAAATTTTTGAGGTGCTCAAGCGGTATTTTTGAAGATTCCTTAGTTTAGGGATTAAAAGGGGTTTTAAACCCCTAAAAAGGATTAGACAAACCAATAAACCATGCTTATTGATTTTTTTCACTTATAACTTGTACTTATAGTTAAATAAATGATATAGATTTGAATGCAAAAAATTGGGAATAGAAATTTTGTACAGTTACCAAACGCATTTCTGTTCTTTTTCTATTCCAGGAATAGAAATTTTGTGCAGTTACCAAACGCATTATTTTGCTCAGAAACTCTTCCAGGAAATAGAAATAGAAAAAACTATTTCTGAAAAAAAATTATTCCCAGAAATAGAAACGTTACCAAACGCGCCCGTAATGTCCACAGATGAAGCTCTTTGACTGTTGGAAATTTAATATTGATTAGGTGAATGAGATGACAGGCAATAGTCAGCTATTTTAATTGCATATGAAATCATTAGGAAGGTTAATTTGCCCCCAAGTGTCCACTCCTCTTTAATCCGCTTTGACATTACATGGCATACTGAACTTTATATATTGTTGCTGTTAAAGAAAATATCTCAAGATAAATTTGCATTTTGTTATGTAGTTTTGAAGGATTTAACATACAAAACAATTTAATATTTATCATTTTCGGGTTTATTGTTGGTTAATATCTAATTCCTGATGTGTTCGAGCAGATAGATTGTCTATTTCCGCTGAAATAGTAACGACAGAGGCGATGCATTTTATCATGCATGTTAATTTTCTAAAGTCTTATTAGCGAGTGCTCCTAGAGTGCTTGTTATTTATACTTTATTTAGAATAATTCAATCTTCAAGGTACTGATCGTGTATAACACGAGAGTATTCGGTGCTTTAGAAATTGTAAAATCTACTCAATTAGTTGCTTAACAAGTGTCCTAAGGATACTCATTGACAAAATCCTTAACAAAAATCCAATTTTCTATAGGTCGTTAACACATGATCTCTTGATGCGTTCACTCGGTAATTGGATTCTTCTCCGGTCTCTCTTGGGCAACTATTCTCCAAGAACATTTTAAGCGTTGCACATCACGCAATACTTTAAAATATCGAGAAAACGACGCAACAAGTTGTTCGTCATTAAGACTTGCTTTGGCAGGATATCATAGGTTTCTTAGGTATATTAATCTCGGGACAACAATCTAATTAACACAATGATGTCTCTTTCTTTCTATAATGAGCCAAAGTTGAAGAAGAACCTTCATTAGTTCATGGATGGTGATTACTTGACGGGAGGAGCAAGAGAAAGCAAATGACTTTTATGATTAGGATCTGTCACAAAACCCCTAAACAAGCAATGAAAAAGTTTACATGCGCTCTTATGCAAGAATAGTACAAACCCCATCTTTCAAGCTTTGTCCATGTAATCAAATGATTTTGAGTGAGATGAGGCATGACAAAGTGTCCTCACAATCATTGGTTGGTTTATCTTTGGTTCCACAATGATTTGCCATACTGTATTTGATCCATGTCGAAAGATGTAAGAAGAAACGTAACACGATACCGTTTGTTGTAATCAGTAAAATTGAACGGAAATAAAACTATGAGAAAGCGATAACAACTTCAATTATGATCATGTCAATGATTAAATATATTGAATGAATTTTCTTAATAAGTAAAGAGAACACAATTACAAACCAAATTTGGACTTGCACAATTGCTATAAACTTGTAACAGAATTAAACAAAATGTGAGGTACAGATTACAGAATCTCCTTAAGGCAATTAATTATTACCAACGATGCTTTGCAGATTTACGAAATATGCCATTCAAGATATAACACCCCGAGCTTGTTTGGATTAATACTATGCAAACATGACTCATTCGAACCTTTCTTCGAACCGGCACACTTAGAGAAAAAAATCGAAGGGAAGAGACGCGTTACTATTCTTCTCCTTCTAAATGAAGAATGGTTCAATTCAATCTATAGAATTTGAAAAGTCACGTGCTTAAAAGACACAAGAAACTTAAGAGACACATGAACCGTTTTGCTCACTTTTGTCGAACCATTAACCCATGATTACAACAAAAAACATACTACATACTTTATGCTTTCAAGCGAAACCAAACCCATCGAAGATACGATGATATATTTAATTTTATGTTGAGTTTTTGTTCTCCAAAAAAAATATGAATCGCTCATTTTCATCTCTAGCTCGATGCTTTCTATTACAGATAACTATGTTGTTAGGAAGTCAAAACGTTTAATGTGAATTATGCCAATGCTAACACAAAGCAATGACAGAGGTTCCATGGCCAAAGGAATCATGATTGTTTTTTTGCTAACTCCTTCATAAATTTAGCTAAAATGAAGTGAGTATGACGTCCAAGCAACCTCGTCCGATGTGAATGGATCGATCCCACATCTCGAATATGTGGCCTACACAAAATTACGTTTATTCTTTTGCTTGGGCCACTAGCGAACATTAGTCAAAAGTTTCCCCACATACGACAACATCGATGAATTGTTTCTTTCCTTTTCTTAGGGCGCCATCCACCTACTGAAATCGTGTTCGTGAATTTCTTTTCACCGTACATCTTTGATGAAATAATTCTGCTTTCTTTTTTCGGGCGGATCGTGGGTTTTGTCCGCGTATAACCAGCAGCATGCTTGTGTCCAGCTCATCGGATTGAAGAATTTCCAATGTCATGTCATGGGCTCCTCCTCCTTCTGTTCATCTTCCTCAAGGCTTTCAACAAAAAAAAATATAACAAAAAGAGATAATGACGCAAATGGTCTCTATATTTTTGCTCAATACATAACGTGATCCTTGAACTTTAATTTGTTTACTAAGGTCCCCGAACTTTTGATTCATGTTCAATATAATCCATGAACTATATGAAAATGTTCAGTGTTATCTCTCATTAATTCAAGATCAGGGACAATATTGAACATTTTTATATAGTCCAGAGACTAAATTGAACACGTACCAAAAGTTCAAGAACCATATTGAACAAAGTAGAAATTCAAGGACCATATTGCATAATGGACTAAAATTCAAGGATTACATTGAACAAAATTAAAAATTAAAGGATCATATTGCACATTGGGCTAAAGTTTAGGAATTATCTATGTCATTTTCCCTAACATGTTACACTGAAAATAGCGGATTCCAAAGCTACGCGGATGATATACACATATTGACTAAACTTGGGTACACGACCACCTAATCCTATGAGACAACATAAAGTTGGACAAACAGAAAATTAATAGTATGTGACGCGGCCAAGTTTGTTCCAAGGGGCTCAAATAGTTTCAAGGACGACTCTGTTGGGATTATACAATAGAGCGTGTTGTTATGTTGTCTCCCTCTTCCCCCTTCACGGATCCCTTGGATGTGCATGGGCTTCGATTATTATAAACCAGGAATATATATAAACACATATAATTGGCCAAAAAAAATTGGAAATAAACATGTTCCGTTCGGTCATATGATTATCGAAAGTCGGTTTCCATTCAAATCAAGGATGTAATTAGTATGCTTAAGACAGATTACTCTTCCTAATCATTGAGGAACGTCGGTCTATTTTGTCAAAGTTCAATTATTACAAGACAACTAGGAACTCTGGATTAACGTCGAGTAGTATCTTATTCTCGGCCAGCTTTTGAGCGCTGGACTGTCCATTTTCAAGGTCTTGTCAAAGGCGGACGAACTACGTTGGAAGCGGAGAGAGCTGAAGTATGCGTGCATTTCGTGCCCATGAAACTAGTGGCTATGCTATTAATCCTCGATCTTGTAGTGAACATTGTTTGGAGATGTGTCTGGGATCGAGTTCGCCAATTAGGCCCAAATCGCCAATCAAATCCTGCCTCCTCAAAACATCTGTGGGTTAAAATCAATCGTCAGTGCAATAATGTTAGTTGAAACATGTGCGGAACAGTGAGGCGTTGACCTTCGGACCTAAATCGAGGTTTGCAGTCCAATCGAACCACCAATCTCTGATCACTGTGAGACCAACCTTTTGAACGCTAATACTGAAGCAATAAAAGTGTTAAAAAAGTCATTAACATGTTGTATTGATATCGATTCAATCTTAAACCTTTCAATCGGATCAATTTAGCCATAAACATTTTCATATTGATATCAATTCAGTCCACCCGGGCAATTTAGATCGGAAATCTCCAAAGTGGACGCTGACCATCCCATATAGCACGATTGATGCTGACGTGGGCATTTTGTGAATTTTTTTTTCCTTTTTTGTGTTTTTGCTTTCCCTTTTCTTTTTGCCGATGGCCGGCGGGGGTCGGCCACCTCGACGTGAGGCCGGCATCTACGTCAGTGCCAAACATTTCATATAAAAAGGTTAATGTTCACATCAGCGATTTCTGGCCTAAATTGATCGAATGGACTGAATTAGTACTGATATGAAAAGGTTTAGAACTAAATTGGTTCAAATGAAAAGTTTAGTGCTGAATTGATATCAATATAATAGGTTTAGGAGTTTTTTAATACTTTTCCCACTTAAGTCACCGGAACCCTTCTTTCCATATGTTCCATCAAATATGATGGACAAGATCAATCACGACACGCTAGACTATTCACGTGCAATAACCAGATGTTTCATAGCTTTGTTCCCAAAAGAAGACACTTTAAACACTTTGGCTTTGGAAAGAAGCAATCGTGGGAAGGCTGAATGCTGCCCAACGAACGAGGTGAAGGCGAGAAAAGGCACGTGATCATGGGGGGGGGGGGGGGTGGTCTTGAATTTGCTTGAGCTGCATTAGCACACCCTACACTTGAACTGAGATCCTAAGATCAAAGTGAGTGGATGGATACACATCAAAGTCATCGTTTATATGATTAAAAAACCACCGCATTCATATCTTATTTTGTTGCATCTTGGCTGTCTTAAGCCCTAAGCAAGCAATGATTGACTACACTTTCCTCATATATATTGTGGCGATTCTTTCTTCCTTGTGCTTTACCTTTTGCTCGCAATCAGGAAGCTTCGCAAGTCATTTTCTCGATTCCACAGTAGCGGGCACATATTGCCATAACTTTCCTTCATAAGGCGGCCTTTGTTGAAGTCGCTTATGGTAAAATCATTGTGGGGTCTATAAGATCATAAGGTTGTACAAACCATCAAGTATAAGCTACAATTGTCACTCTTATCATTGTAAATGGCCTGCGTCATCATGGACAATGCAAGAAGCACTTTACAATAGCGCGTAGCTCAAGCACACATAGATACGGAGTGCTTCTTGCCGAGTGAAAAGCATAATCATATTACAGGCTCCAGCTATTATATAATTGCACGGTCCATACTTTTAGTTACAAAAAATTACACGGTATAAAGATAAAGCTTCGCAGTCCGCAAGATAATCATAACCAACATTGTTATCAAAGTCTAGCCCATGGTCGAATCGCAAAATCGATATATTTAGTGTAATGACCTGGTCCAACGAGGGTGGGGAGTGATCGCCGGGGTTAGAGGGCTTGGACAAGGAGCGGCTCCTGGCAGGCTTCTAGGATGGTGAAGGTAATAGGAATAAACTGAACTATATACCGATCATAGAGAGAGAGAGCGATTAAATGAAAAATATATGTGAAAATTGAAATTAATTCACGGAAGTGCTTTTTGAAGTAACGGCAAGCTTTACTTTGGAACTGAGGCCAAATCACTACCAGGATGGGTGACCTCTTGAGAAAGTGTCTGCATGTATGCCAAAAGATAAAACCGTGAGGCTTAAGACAATACCTCGAGTGAGTTAAATCTAGAATGTCACAATATAGTATCAGAGTGAGACTCCCTTTAGTAGGTGTGTGGTTCAGGGACGAACCACGCAGAAATTGGTGGGCCTATAACGACCCGATCCGACAAGAGCGGGGAGTGGTCACCGGGGCCAGAAGGTCTAAACAAGAAGCGGCTTCTGGCAAGCTTCTAAGATGGTAAAGGGGACAAGAATGAACCAAATTGTGCATCGAATAGAGGGAGAGCGATTCTTAGATATATATATGAAAATTGGAATTAACTCACAGAAACGCCTTTGACGTATCAGCAAGCTTTGTTTTGAAACTCAAAAATTAAACGAGCCCAGGCCAAAGCACTACCAGGATGGGTGATATCTTGGGAAAGTGTCTGCATGTACTCTAAATGACAAAACCGTGAGGCTCAGTATAGGACGGGCCAAAGCGAATAATACCTCGAGTGAGTTAAATCTAGGGTGTCACATTTAGAGAGTTAAGGGTCCGTTTGCATAAAAGAAAATTGTTTTTGGAAAATTGTTTTCTTACTTTCTGGTGTTTAAATGACGGAAAGCTAATCAATGTACATAAAACGTTTTCCTTGAATTGAAAACAACAAAGCTTAGATTTGGGGAAAACGAATTTATTTTGGCATACTTTCCCTAAACCACCAAACAAATGAAACCATGGAAAATATTTTCTTTTATCATGAAGTTTTTAGTGAAAGAAACGCACCCTAAATCTAGATTTTAACATCCACCGTGTAACTACTTTTGAGACCAAGTTATTTTGTCACCTATGCTCGATTTACACATAGAATACGCGTTGAATAAAAGGGAAAAAGAGGCCTTTCACATGACTCGGGCAGTGTAGCATGGCATATGCCCACCCACTTCCCACCACAGTAGGAAGCCACCCCCCTTTGTCAGACCGAACATGTTGCATAAATAATATGAGCTTCACCACAACGGTCCACGTCCGGATCCCATTTATGAATGACATGACCGAAAGTCAAGCAGGTCAAGGCCCAAAGAACAGCGCTCAAATGGTTACTTTTGGATGGGGGGTGTTTTCTAGTGATGTACCACTTAACAGCCTTTCCCCTCACCTCACAAGGGACATGAGGATGAGGTCTCGCAACCAGAGAAAAAGGAAAAAGGAAAGGGTAGAAGAGGAGACACTGTTAATGAAGACTGAGTATGCATTTCTTCACAAGCTTGACAGTTACAATAAATACCAAGTAAGAAAGGCTTCCCCCTTGTCACAAGTTACAACCAAATTTCGATAATTTATCCAGTGGTGTGTAGTACAGGGCAACAGGAACATGTAAACCCAGATATTCTTCCGATACTGGCAGTGACCCAAACATTTCGTACCAAAACAAGAAGGCAAGACTAACATTATTATCTAACTGAAGATAACAAGACTTAAAACCTTCTTACTGATTCGCTCTTCACATTTGCACTATGGAGGTTCAGCAGTGGCTGGTCATTGTCACAGCCATGTGTTATGTATTTATCTTCACTCTCTATCATCCTAGCTGATGACCTGGAAGGAGACATGTATTAGCCAACAAGTAAATACCAGCACCATCAAAGAGAATGGACAAAAAAGTCCATTTCCAATGCTCAAAGCAAAATTTTCAATTCCACATAGATATCCATAACTACCGGTTTAATACAGAAAGAAAACGTCATGGCAAAGAAGACACATGCGACCCATCTTCAGTCAGTGATGTTGAACAAGTGAGTTAATCACCACAAGTCACATTGACCAATAGAATGACAGAAAGATCATATCACCAAGCTAGAACTTACTAGTCGCTCTCCATTCGGCACCCATTCAGATGAAGCACCTGTTGAGAATCCCAACTTCAACATGACATCTTCCAAGCGCTTCACATTTGTCAAGTACAAATAACCAATCTGCAAAGATGCGATGTAATAGAAAATGTGATATAATGAAAACAGAACGGAAGAACCATAGTATTGCTTCATGAGTGTTTAAAATTCCACTGTTTGAACGATATTTTTTTCTAGTAGTAGACTTATGTGATGCAAGAGTACTAACCAAAGTTTCCAGCGAAGATGCTCTGTTGTAAACTACAGTACCAGCACGTTTTCTAGACCGTGTTTTAGCCGTACCAACATTCTTTCCCCACCGAAGAACATCCCTGCGACAAGCAAAGCAGCTTCTGAGAAAGATAACAAAAATAAAAAGAGTGAAATAGTCATGCAGCACGTCTTTTATTAAGGAGCATCGCAACCTCTACCAACCTTTCTTCTTCTGATAGGTAATTGTCGGCAAGCAGTTTCTGAAGCAGTTCATCCTGGAACGCAGCAAAGAATGGCCCATAGCGCAATGTGAAATGGAATAATAGCAGGAAAGAAATTGAGCAGCAAATCAATCTAGATGTCATTGGAAGCAAGTAGATTGTGTAACCACAGTGAGCTCAAACCTCTGAACAAGAAAACACCATAAAAGACAGGCAATTTTAAGGTATGTGGAGTCCAATAACCACCTTCAACAAAACCCACAGCACGCCTTGATAAGGAGACATGCACATTTTTCATCCATTCTTGACTTCTATATTTCAGGGGTATACACACACATGTACGTACGTACGTACGTACGAATCTATATATAAATGAGACAGCGAAGTAAAATTTTTAAGCAAGTCAGTGTAGGTGAGGGCTGAGGACATAGACCATAAGGAGCACTGCCAACAAACTTAAATGCGTGAACTTCAGTAGGAGCACATGCTTAATCTTTCAAAGTCTGAGAAAACATTATGGCGAAAAGAAGCTTGGTCAAGAACTACAATTTACCTGCGCTTCACAACGTACTACGGATGTTACACGATCATTGAATTCTTCAATGCTCAAGGGAGGAAACAAAAAGTGCCTGCGAGCATATAACTGCATAATTTAAGAAGCACAAAGAGCGAGTGAGTATCGTTGAAAGAAATTGATTCCCGAGAAGAAGTCCTCGCAACTACAATGCATTTATTTGATTTGAACTACTACTCTTTTTTCGCACAAGATATTCCTTTTCCAAAATGCAAGAACCGGTCTCTGAGCTTCGCGTGTTTCCTTTCATTACACTTCAAAATGATTCCGTTTGACAATATGCATGTCCCAAATTAAGTTCAACCTCAAGGAGCACACACCTCATATATGCTATCCCCAATGTACGCTAACAACGCCGCATTGTAGACAGACCGAGGCTTCTCCACTTTCGGCGGACTAGGCAACCACTGCTCATACCCCAAGTACAATTCATCTGAACAGCACAACACAACAAAACACTAACCACTTCAACAAAAATAAAAAAATTCACGAAGAAAACATATCCAACGGAAATGGCAGCGGAATTCAAATCTTCCACCAGCGATAACAATTTCTCCAGAAACTATTCATCCCAACTCTACTGCTGAAAACAAGCAAACCCATCATTCGACTAAGAACAACAATCCACTCCCACTCATCCCCTCGCAAGAAACAACATTAACAACTCCAGACAGGCACGAGCCCGTCCAACGGCGAAACGCGAGCGACAAGCACCTTGAGCGCGCGGCGGCCGAACATCAGAGCGCTTGAGAAGGTCTGCGACGGGAGGGCCCGGGCGGGAGGCCGGAGCGGCGACGGCGACGGCGACCCGCGGCGCCGGGGCGGTGGAGGACTGGGCGGGGGCCTTAAGCTTGCCGGAATCGGGGTTCCTGGGGGCGTTGCGGTTGTAAGGGAGCCTCTGCTGGGTGTCCCACGAGCTCCAGCAAGGACACGAAGACGCCCGCGCTCCCGGCGAAGGCATGGATACGGCGAGCACTCTCATGGCGGCTGCCGGGGCGTGGCGTGAGCGAGGCGAGAGCGTCGGCACAGCTCAGTTCGCGATTAGCTCTGCTCAAAGAACGAGAGATCGCTGCGCCATCGCAGACGAAAGACCGAAGACGATGATGACGGGTCGGGCTCGTGTTTGGGCCATCGTGGGCTTTTCCTGCTAAAGCTTCTCAGGCCCAATTCGACACCTCCCCCCCGGTGGATGTGCTCATTGGGCTCGCCAAATTTCATGACTTGTAGAGGAAGGTAGTTATTGCAGGAGAAATGATATAAATGATCTATGAATTGTTTGGTAGAGGTTTAATGTGGCCCATCCGTTTGCTCAAACGATAAATTAGATGTTATTTGATGATATAGATTATTATATATTGAGTTTTGACTTTTTGAAAAGATGATGAGTCGACTTGTCTATCACTTTATCCATCTACTTTAGAAATTAAAAAAAAAAGAAATTAGGCCGTTGATATGTCCACCCTTACTTGATGACGGGAATTGTGAGGTGAATATCTTACTTGAATAATTCGTGTGCAGCTTTTTCCTGTTGGCCAACATTCGAATTTGATGGATTTGAAGTCGCATCAACAAATTCCGTTAACTTGAATTACGGAAAGGACGACATTGAATATTATCACATAATTTAAAGACAAGATTAAATGTTATCACATAATTCAGTAACCATATTGAACAAATTAAAAGTCCAAAAACGATATTATATATTAAGTCAAAATTTAGAGACCATTTGTGTTAGTTTCCCTCATTTTAAAACTAACCCGCTCATCCTCTGGTCAATAATTGCAAAACGAAACTTTCTACCACTGCACTGCTCGACTCATCGATTGACTTTTTAATGTCTTTTTCACTTCCAATTCAAAAGAATAAAATTTTGTTAGAAAAATGAATGGTTCGAAAGGTATTTTCTGTAAAAATCGATCAAGCGAGACCAACGGAAAAAAGGGCAATGGATCTGGCCGCTGGCGAGCGGCGAACGCTGCCAAACGAAACATGCCAGTCGCTTCGCTTCGCAGAGGAAAGAAAACGGTAAAAAAAGAGAAAAAGAAAGAGAGAGAAGAGAATTACTAATTTGCCACGCGCCTTGCTTCTTCGCTTGGCGAAGCAGATGATGCGCTGAAACGAAGCGAAGTCGCTGTCGAAACCCAGTCGAGTCGAGATCGAGGAGCAGCAATCGGAAGCTCCGCCATGGTCGAAGAAGGTCCCAAGCTCTACACCAACAAACCCAAGAAAGGTATCGCATCACCTTACCCACCCTTTTCGAGCCCTCATCATCATCTCCCCCTCGCTCGCACCCTCCTAAACGAATATGAAAATGGTCGAAAGTGGTCCTATCACAGTCAGGCGAACAGCCCCGCGCCGGCTTTGCTTTGAGAATCTTTTCTCCGTGGCGTGTCTTTCTTCTTTCTCCTTCCAATAGTTGACGCACCCACGATCGTGTTTCCGCCATCCGCAGCGCAGCTGAAGCAGAGCGGGAAGGAGTCCGTCGCCCCGCCGTCGTCGGCGGCCGCAGCGTCGTACGCGATGGGGTCGCAGCCTCGGCCGCCCCCGCCGACGCCCCCCAAGGAGTCCTTCGCTCGCCGTTATAAGTTCCTTTGGCCTCTGCTCTTGACTGCCAATCTCGGCGTTGGAGGTCCGTGCGTTTTCTTTTCGTGCGTGCTTGTGGGTGATGGGTATGTGTGGTCGCGCGCCTTTGCGTTTGTTAAAATTCCTCGCTGGTTTTGGGGCGTTAATTTGGTTTTGTGGTCTCTGTTTTTTTTTTTTTTTATGTCCTTTTAGGTTTTTGGTTCTACTCATAAGAATTGACTTCCTGAGTTGGTATCGTTTAGACTAGAATTCTTTGCTTCTACTTTGTCAGGAAGAGGACAAAGAGAGAGGAAACAAAAGGGTGCAAAGACAACTTGAGTGGATTGCGTTTATGCTAATGGGAAAATTCAAAGTTGACATTAAAAGATAATGAAGAGAATATTAATCTTTCCAGAAGTGGTTGGAGTGATGAGAATGATGGTATGACATTTTAGTCAAGAGGCTGTATTGTTGTAGTTGGACATTGGTCTCAAGTGGGGAGTGCTGAGAATTTGATATGCCTGCAAGTAGGATTCAGTCGCGCGCTGTTTTTAGCGCTAAGCATCTAGATGAATTAGCAGGGACTCTTCAAGAAGTAAATGCTGTTTCTCAAGGCCTTTGGTTCGTTTTGTTATAAAACAAGGCATAGTAAGCATCCACTATTGTCAATGAGCCAAATTTTTTTATGGTGCATCAGAAAGAGCGGTGTATTAAAAATCGAATCGTGTGTCTGATGGGTGGGTACTGGTTCTATGCACTCCAGTAATTAATTTATCTGACACTGCCATTGCGGCTGGAAAGGGCATTTTACGGTGAAATTTAAGTGATGGAAGTTGAGTAGATTTCAGACTCTCGTGGCTAGTAATTGTCGAAGCATCTTGCAGGGGATGGTTGTGCAGCATATTTTGCATATGTTTTCACATAACATATGGTAGACTGCATTTGCAAATTGGACCTACAGAAGGTCTTCCGTGAACTAGGCGAAAATGTTACAGCGACCTGATAAGTCATATATCTTAATTGGAGTGAGAAGTCTAGTACAATAGGAGATTAGTGGGAGTTATCTTGCCTGTGTCTTGGGTTTTAGGCCTCGCATTAACGCTGACCTGTTCTTGGAAAATGGTCTGCTACATCATTTTGATTATAGATTCTTCTTATTTTAAGGTATGGCACCTGAAGTTTGAAATCCATGTGAAAGCTCACAAATCCCTGTTTTTCTCGCGATCATTCTTGAAGTTCTAAAGCCAACTCGTTGATGGCATGTAAGGATGATGAGAGATGTGTGTATGTTGTGTGAGTATACTATTAGGGGTACAGCTTCAAGTATGTGGCAAAGCTATTGCTTGAGGTTTGAGTTGGATATTTCGCAATACTTCTCCCGGATAATTTGGAAGAAGATAGCATATTTTGTTGAGGTAACTGGAAATCATTAGTCGAGAACTCTATGAAATGCCCTTTGGAGACGGGAGCCCTGCATTCTGCTCTTTATTTTTATATTTTGCTGGAATTCTCCTGGAAGCTCATGTTATGCTACCCGAGAAACTTGGTGTAAGAGATATGCTGTATGGCTATGTCTAAAAGCATTCATGAAGGAAAAGGAATAGTGTATTTCTTGCTCTGCCAGATATATCTGCTTATTATAGTGATAACTGCTATCACATGGGTAATGCATTAGATTGCAAATGAATCCCCTTATTCCATTTATTCAAAATTTGGGACCTGTTACAGTATCAATGCACACGCCAAATGGAATAAGAGTTCCGGCAGAACCCTACTCCTTCGATTGCCCGTATTGCTAATGCAGTTGAATGTGCAAGTCACTGTGATTTGGTTCTGATGTGTCTTACTCAAGCTGCTATGCTTTTTTTGTTATGCTCATTAGTTTATGGGACTGTTGCAAATTCTCCATAGATATTAGTCCCTTGGGATGCATAGCATGATAAGACTCTGAAATACGTGAATTTCTGAAGATACAGCATATGAAGCAGGATGCACTGAATGCTTGCTTAACGACCTTTACCAAAACTATGTTCCCCCAGCTTACCCTCACCTATGCCACCTGTCTGTCTGGAAAGTAGATATGACTATCAGATTAACCTGCATAGAAAATATGATAAAAGGTAGAAGGTCCTGAAGAAATTATTAACTAGTTTGATTGCTGATATTGGTCACATTGCATTTATGATAGAAGGCAGAGATTTTTCTGTCTCTTCGTTGCTACACGTCTATTCTGCTTTGATTGATCCATAGCTTAAACCAGCTGAAAATTGTAGCTTAAGAATCTGTTGAGCTGTCCTGTCATCTCGTGATTGTATCATCAGGTAACTAAGTATTTGATCATGGTGCAACTGCTAAGCATTTCATTAAATCCCTTGGAAATCTTGTCAACCTGTCTCCTTGTGATGTCTAATCTATAAAACCTTGGGGGCTTTGCTTGTTTGACTGAATATTACATGTTCTTGTAGCTTACCTGTTCATGAGGACAACTAAGAAGGACGAAACCATAACAGAGGAAGAAGATTCCAAAGCTGTATCCTCAACTCCAGTGTCGACTACGGTGACTACGACTACCACTGCTACTGAGAAACCTGTGCCTGTGCCAATCATCACAGAGCCTGTGAAACCACGAGAGCCAATTCCGGAGGATCAACAACGTGAAGTCTACAAGTGGATACTGGAGGAGAAGAGGAAGATCAAACCAAGAGATCGTGAAGAGAGGAAGCGCCTTGATGAGGAGAAAGCCATTCTCAAACAATTCATTCGTGCAAAGTCTCTCCCGCCCATTTGATAAGTCACCTTTCTACTCGTCATGCCGTGGGGCTAGTCGGACTAAGCAACCCTCTCGTTCAGATGTCGAACTTTTGTTGCTCAATCTGAATGAACTTCATGATTGAAGAACTTATTCTCGCGGACATTGAATCATCATCCTCTGGAGGGTATTTTTCCTGGAATTCAGTCAGTTCATTTGCTTGTATATGTTTTCTTTTGAAAAATATTGACGGTAAAGAGCTTTTCAAATGGCCACAAGAATCTCTAGTATTGTAGGAGGCAGGAGATATAGCTGTGCCATTTTTTTGTTTTTTCAATCTGTCGTCTGTTTTGCCGCATAATCAATGGCTGTGCTAAACGCTAGAGTTGGGAATTTGAAGATATTGAAGACGATCCATTTGTATACAAGCATATTGAGGACGGGGCAAGCTTTTGGAAACATGTACGTAATGCTGTGAAGTTCTTCCCCTTCGCGTCAACTCTTGTTGCTGGTTCGAGTTAACAAATTTAGCTAGTTACTCGATTCAATTAAACAACACGGTGCCGTTAGCTGCGAGTACTGGTCATAAATGCCAAGGACAAGGTACACAAGGCAAAGACATGTATAGCTACATGATTCGAACCTCCCCATCAATGCATAATTTGCTAATAATAGAAGGTGTGTAATCTTGCTAGGTTCTGATTTAGACCCATTATTGTTAGATATTAGCTGTCAAAGACGTTCCGCTCCATTATTGAGATGATATAGGACTAGATGGCAAATGCAAGCAACAAGAGAACTTGTGATCTTTGATGTAAAAGGTGTTATATTAACTACATATGTAATGGGCAAGAAACCGAATCATCATGAGTTGCGCGGTTTGGACAAAGTAGAAGATAGTCGCTTATAAGTAATGTTAAAAAAAAACAACGTGAGATTCCGAAGAATGAAGAATTGGGGTCAAAGGTTTTATGGGTTCAGATGCGCTTGATGATGGTCAAAAAGATAATTTGGGAGTTGCAAGTTGCAAAGTAATTTATTCATGGCTGTCGATTTAATTGGAATATGAAAATTGGGAAAGCTTATCCCTGTGGCGTTTACGTCAATAGGTTAGACTAAGCTGACTTGTATATGAATGGAACAATGCCACGATTTTGGTGGAAAAGAAGTAGTATTTTTGAGTGCGTGCGTTCATGCGATCATGGGTTCCCTGTGCCCTCAATGATAGAAATCTAGGGTTTGGACTAATTTATGGTAACTGCAACTTTTTTGGTGGGTTTGATATTCGGCTATATTTTGGAGCTACTCAGTAGTATTTAGGACAACCGAAAGGTTGAGATCTGAGTACAATCATCTGATCCTAATTTTTTTGAATTTCTCTCCTTAAGAAAATGCACCGGGAGCTAATGTGATTGATTTGTTTCAATAGGGATGTGTCTAGAAAGTTTAGGACAATGAGAAATTTTAGGGACGATTCGGAGCATGATGTCCCCTTGCATCAAATACATATTTTTCTCTCGTATTCTTTCAAATTGATTTGACTTTTTATCCAATAGTTATTGATTTGGATAGATGGAAACGTTGTGTTTTGGGATGATCGAAAAATCGGATAAAGAAAGATTAGCTCCCGGTGCATTTTCATAAGGAGATGGGGAGACTACCTTTGAGCTCATTCATACCCACCTCCACACAGATGTGTTCATAAAAATTTAGACAATGTAGACAATGTCGAAGTATGATGTGGATGAAATTTGGCCAAAGGACACACGTGAATGCTGACATTGGAAAAAAATTATCCATTTCACGCTATAAATGTTGTCCGATGTCTAAGTCGGATGAATTTGTTACTAGATTTAATTTGAGAATTTATAAAAGTAGAATGATTTGATTATATAAATTAAAAGCATATGAACTTTATCTAAAAATGTGAGAAGGTGCATGGACGAAAAGTAGAGGTCTTCCACGATTCAATCTACTGTATTTGACCCATCAAAGCACTTATGTTTCTAGAAGAAAGCACATGAAAACCAAACTCGAATTCAAAGTGTGAAACTTCTTCTTGTGATACTTGTGCCAAGTTGTTTTGGCATCAGAAGGGGGTCCATCGCAGCTATTATTCAGAATGCAGCCGTGCGGCTGGAGGATCCTGCAAGAGCCCCATCTCCAGCTAATTTAAACCCTCTACCGGACGTGCAATCATGAGCGGCTTAGCTTAGCTTTTGCGACCAATAATTGCTGCGGAAATTCGGGTCCCGAGAATTATTTCACACGTTCGGGGGAATGAGGATGATTGCATGTGATCCTCATTATGAATCGTCTTTGATTAGATTTCATTGATTCGAGTTTTGCTCACACATGGATGGGATCGAGTCGTTGATAATTCTTCATTTTGCTTCACTGTATGCCGATTGCTTGAGTGATCAGCATTTACTTTTACAAACACCGCGCGTCCGAGGAATCTTGCCGAGCTGGTTTGTATGGAGGCACGCAAACTTACCTCGTTTGATGCACATAGTCACCGTCTGTCTTACTAACTCGCCGGACATGTGCAGTCCTTGTTCCAAACAGCAGCATCTAACATAAATAAGCAAGAACAAAACACATTTCAACAGATGTACACGTGAATGGAGCTTTCTTGTATCTTCATTGGCCTTACCATCATGGCCACAATCAAGGAACACAGAATGGTTTCTTTCTTGAATGGAACGAGAAAACCTGGATATTGATTAGACTCGTGTATCACTGTTACGAGTGACAGAAGGAAGTAATCACAAATGCTCAACATGTAAATCATATGTGGAGCTAATTGACCATCTTAGCTTTAACCCTTGAACCTGAATATCGAAACAGGCCTCTTCGGAAATCTTATGAGACCTCTTTGGTTCACTTGAGAGCCTTTGCTGAAGCAATTACAACTGTGAGATCTTATAGCAAAGGAATTTAAAAAAGAATAAAGCTTGTATAAGTTCTTCAACTTCCTTAATCTTTTCAGTGCGGATTTGCTAGCCATAAACATAATACAAACTATTAAAATATTGATTGATATGTCAAGACCGTTGGCGTAAAGAAAAGATTTCACCGTCGGCCACTCTCTCAACAAATCCGATTTTAATATCCGTAACACTACTTAAATCACTCTTCTTAAATTGGAGAACTCTACCCTACATGAACTTGGAATCAACTCTCTCTCTCTCTCTCTCTCTCTCTCTCTCTCTCTCTCTCTCTCTCTCTCTCATTGATGAATATATATTTAAAACATATATTTAACTGAAGCACACAGTACAGTTCAACAGAGAGAGAGAGAGAGAGAGAGAGAGAGAGAGAGAGAGAGTTTTGCTCAAAAAGAGAGAGCTTTGAGTTGGAAACAAAATGGATAATGCCTTGATTTTGTTGACAACAGCAATCTTATTTTGCGCCTTCGTTTTCTGCTACAAGGTGATCGTCATGTCATCGAGGCGCAGGCGGCATAAGAACCCACTTCTTCAACTTGAAGTTCCTCCGGGTTCTCTTGGATGGCCCTTTATCGGCGAAACCATCGAGTATGTCACTTCTGCCTACTCCGACAGACCTGAGACCTTCATGAACAAACGACATCACATGTAAGTTCAGTCACAGTATATAGGACGTACCCACAATTTCACGCCTCTTGTTTCAATGAATATGATGTTGCGAGCAGCAAATTACGCTGTTGTTTTCATATAAGCGTTGCCATACTTGTCATTCTCTCTCTCCACGCTCATGCGTATTTCCATGCACTTCTTATTAGTAATATTAGGTATCTACTGAAAAAAATGATTTTTTTTTTCTGTGATTCTAGCAATGCGATTGAAACATTGCTCACAAAAATAATCTTTCATTAGATTTCCTCGTAAGCATCAAATCCTACTGTTCTCGTGATGAGTTAAGTTGGGCCATTGTATGCGTAACATCAATTCTCTACCATGTTGGAATTTTCATTGAAAATCGACTAACTTGACTGTTGTATGATCGAGCTAAATAGAGATTATGCAAGGATTGAGCTCTTCTGTTTTTTTTTTTTTTTTGGTATGTCTAAAGTTATGGAAAGGTGTTCAAGTCACACATATTTGGGAGCCCCACAGTAATATCAACAGATGCAGAAGTGACCAAATTCATTCTGCAAAGTGATGCCAAGACGTTTGTGCCGTCATACCCAAAGTCCCTCACCGAGCTGATGGGCAAGGCCTCCATTTTGCTCATCAACGGAAGCTTGCAGAGGAGGATTCATGGCCTTGTTGGGTCTTTCTTCAAGTCCCCACAGCTCAAAGCCCAGATCACCCAAGACATGCAAAAGTACGTTCAACAATCCATGGAATGTTGGAGAGATGATCACCTAATATTCATACAAGATGAAGCCAAAAATGTACGACTCTCTCTGTCTCTCTCTCTCGATCCTTTACTTTTCAGTTGGCTATTTCATATTTTTTTCCCTATCCTGCTATATTGAATAGCTTTAAAATGCAGCTATTATTTACTTTCTTACAAGTTTGAGATGAACTTTATTGCCAAAAAGCTTGACATGACCTAGGAATGGGTCAAAAGATGAAAACAAAACCTTCTCGCTCCTTGGATGTGTAATGAATGTGAACTATGAACTTTTATATGTGGCTTCTACCTAGTTTTGAGATGCTTTCACTGTAGAAGTGGGGAAGCCTGAGTTGCTATCAATGGGTTGCATAATGATATTGCATGGCCACACGTTGTCCTGAAATTTTGGTCCAACATAATTACCTTCTAAGCTTAAAGAAAAGGGGAAGAGAAAAGGAAACTCTTTTTTATTTTTAGTATAAACGAAAGTGTCCCTTTTCTTTTCCTTTGTCTGCAGATAGCCTTTCAAGTACTGGTCAAGGCCTTGATTAGCCTTGATCCTGGCAATGGAATGGAGTTCTTGAAGAAACAGTTCCAAGAATTTATCTCAGGGCTCATGTCTCTTCCAATAAATGTACCTGGAAGTAGACTCCACAGATCTCTTCAGGCAAGCTAAATTAATCAATTGAAAATTCGGTTTTTTTTCCTTCATAATTTATTTATCATCTTATTGTTTTTATTTTATTTTGTTGTTATCAGGCAAAGAAGAGAATGTCCAAATTGGTGAAAAATCTTATTAAATCTAAGAGAGACAAAGGTCGAATTATCTCGACGGAGGCACAAGATGTAGTGGACGTTTTGCTAAATGACCCAAGTGAGCAGCTGACAGATGATTTAATAGCAGACAACATCATTGATATGATGATACCAGGAGAAGATTCAGTGCCAGTTCTGATTGCTCTAGCAGTCAAATACCTCTCAGATTGTCCAGCTGCTCTACAACAGTTAACGGTATGGCGCGCACTTTAATTTTGCAAAATGTTACACCCGGATAAATCAAGGCTGTTTTATTATAATTTATGTGAGCTGCCATATCATAACGATCATTATGTCATCATTCGAAATGAATAGTTATGCAGTTAATATCATTGATCTTCACGTGTAAACTCTTGGATTAGATAGACCACACGTGAGATTCACTCGATTCGAGGGCTTAGTCGCACTTGCTCTTTAGCACATCCAACAATGACTCACTATGAGAAGTAGACTATCCTTTTCTGAGATCTTATGCTGTTTTTTTGGCCAGTCAACAAAGTTGCAAAGGGGACTTAGATTAGTTGGCTTTAACTGAAATTTCGAAGAAAATTTTTGTGCTCCAAACTTATTAGTTAAATCTTTGGAATCCGTGGATAACTATTTGGGTCCATCTTAGTTTGAGAGAGAACTATATGTCAACAGTAAAAGATAGGCCATTGTCACTCCATTCTTTATTGAGCTATTGATCGATTACCTCAGGAGGAAAACACGAAGCTGAAAAGAAGCAAGGCAAAGCTTGGGGAGCAATTGAGTTGGAATGACTATTTGTCCCTATCATTCACACAAGATGTAAGTTTTCATATCAAAACTGATGGGTCTCATCTTCTGGTGGAGTTTAAAATGATAATAGCAGCTCAAGAACTTGATGATTTCAACAGGTCATTACAGAGACTCTAAGGATGGGAAACATAATAATAGGAGTTATGAGAAAGGCGATGAGAGATGTCAAAATAAAAGGGTATTCAATTCCAAAAGGGTGGTGCGTACTTGCATATTTTCGGTCAGTTCATCTTGATGAGACCAACTATGAATGGCCATACCAGTTTTACCCATGGAGGTGGCAAGTAAGATTCACATAACCCTCTCGCGTCTGTTGTGCTGTCTGTCTGATAAGATATGTATTCTCTTGTTCTTATGAATTGACGATTAATCTTTGGATTCAAATTTACGAAGCATAAAGAGATGATGACGAGTAGCAACTTCACTCCTTTTGGAGGTGGCCAAAGACTCTGTCCTGGACTAGATTTGGCCAGGCTGGAGGCCTCCATCTTCCTACACCATCTTGTCACTCAATTTAGGTAATATTCCTTTTCTCTATATCAGAAACTAAATACCACGTACGATAAGGATCTTTTCGGTCAAATTACTTGATACTCCACTCCTAAATGCAGATTCGCATCCCTAGAATAATCGTGTTCTGAATTCTAAGGCAAGCTTGCCATGATTTTCGATTGCGATTGACGTGGGTTATCAGGCACAATTGCTGTCTCCTGCAAGAAAGCAGAACAAAATTCATCTAGCCGAAAGTACATAGGTTGCTATTGCACATTATGAAGTAACAGAAGAAGTTCTCTAATCTATACCTATTTAGAAAGACAAAAGATGACTTAAGACTCTTTGCATGACATCCTCATTCAATCTACTGATTACACAGAAGCCATACAATATGCAGGAACAGTTACTCTGACCACTGATACATTCAAACAGAGTCAAATTCAAACTTTTGGTCACTGCATCATGCCCAGACTCATGAGGGAGGTTCATGAGAATGACGCCCAAACCTAACATAGTGGTGTCCACATGTTACTCACCCAACTAATGATACCCAAACAGAGTCAAATTCAAACTTTTGGTCAATGCATCATGCCCAGACTCATGCGGGAGGTTGATGAGAATGACACCCAAACCTAACATAGTTATGTCCACATGTTACTCACCCAAGTAATGATAGCTATGGCCATTAAATAAACTAGTGGGTCACCTTCTCTTTTGGACTGATCTCATAAACCCCAAAGACCAAACATTGCTCGGTCAAGTGGTTTGAAATCTCTCCATTCGGCTGAGGTCTGCGCATGATGTGCCATGAGCGGCAGTTGACCATATTTTAGAGGACTCTTATCCCTAAATTCTTTTCCCTCCTCTCTCTGGCATTGTTGTTGGTACTATTTCTAATGTAGTTAAGTCGTCTACCATTTCATGCAGTTGGAAAGCTGAAGATGACACAGTAGTGAACTTCCCCACGGTGAGACTGAAGAGGAGAATGCCAATTTGGGTTAAAAGGAGATAATATTCATAGAGCTACCTTGGCCACCACAAAGAAGCAATAAGGGTGGAAAAGAAAGATAGCTTCAACAAGACTCTCACACAATGACAGTGTAAAGACCAAATAGGAGGAAAGTGAAGTTGCGATGCATTGGAGCTCCAAGACACGTGTGGGAGCTTCATCACAGCGGGAGCTTGACCACCTTTTGTTTTCTTCAATAGATTAAGATGATGAACATCTAGGCAAAAGAATGTGTAATTTTCTTGAAACCCAAATTTAGAGTCCTTCTCACTTGCATCCCATTTAAACTTCATATGTACGAAAACTAAGTAGAATTCACCTCCCCGAAACAAGAAAAGGAGAATAAAGAAAAGTTAGGAGGTCAAAGCTAGAAGAAAATACCTTTGTTTCTTTCTTCGTTCGGATGATGGGGGTTCATGTAATGATACGGTTGATACCTATCTTGGTTCCTGAAATTAATGTTAATTGGGGGATTCATTTTCCAATTATGCGCTACTTAGCTGCTCAATCACATCTTCACGGTAGGCGGGGATAGGGTCAAAAGCAGAATCTAGAAGGATCTTCAATGAAGCTTCAACCACATGGGAACAATGATCGGAGCAATTTGTTTATAGCCCTTTTGCTTTTATCAATGCATGATGGATTGTACGGTTAAGCAACGTGAAATGCAATCATTACTTGAGAACAATAAAAGTATATTTTTTTAAGTAAAAGGGGCAGGTAGAGACTACTAGCGTCGGCAATCACCCATACGCGTCGGCATAGAAGTTCCACTCCGACGTTGATCGGTTTGAACCATTGCTACCATTTACTTCTATGAGCTCCTTACCCCCGCTCCACAATAGATCATCTGGGAGTCGAGCTGAATTGTCGTACATCACCGCACGGTCGAACTTACGTTGTCAACAAAGTGAGGCTCCCCAAGGTCCAGAGCAATTGAGGGGTTTCGAATATATGACCACGGACCCCAAATCACTTGAGAGTGAGATCTACACCACCGGGCCAACCACCCTGTTGGTGAGAATAATAAAAGTATCGCATCAAATAGTGAGGAAGTTAGGAATACTAAAATGGCCACAATGGATATTTTTATTCTCGTTGTGATCAGCAACTAGTGTTGAAGGGCTCACGCTACGCACTTACATGATCGTGGATGGGTTACTTATGAAGAGAAAGAAATCATCTTTTTGGGTAAGGAATAGAGCGCACATGTAGTGGGTGGTTTTTTAACATGTGCGAATTTGGTGATTGCCTGACGAAGAAGAGCGATGGACGACCTTATCTTTTGATGCAAGAATAATTTTGAATTAATTAAAAGCGAAGCAAACTGGAATTTTGACCTTACAATCGTCACTACAAAAAGCAATGACTTCCACCCATACATAGATTATATAAAGTAGTGAGCGGTAGTTACCGAAGATTAGCGAAAGTTTTTTCTCAATTAAAAGAGATCTCTCTAAATAATTTCAATATAAAAGAATAATCTGGGTATATAAATTGGAGTTTTCTTTCGATACAAATGGATACTTTGGGATCTGAATCATTTTCTTTCATTTGTCGGGGGCAATATGAAAACGAATGGAAAAAGGGAAGACAATTGGGTGTTTTCCCCTAGATATGCACAGGACTGCCCGTTGGAAGTATTTTTCATGGTGGAGCGACCAAAGTGAGGGGAATGAAAAAAGAAGAGGAGAAGGCTTAAAATGGTTCAGAAGAGGATTCTCTCTACTTTATAATCACATTCCTCCCGATTAGTACGAATCTTAACCTTTCGTATAGATTTATCCAATTGCTCTGATACCATTTGCTGAGTCGAGTGCTACTGAGTCGGGTGCGCAAGTGGTCATTGCCAATGTCAACAAGTCAGACCCTACCAACCCTAATCGCCATTTTGCTTCTTTTAAGACAGAGAGCCATCCTAGGATAAGTTTAGCGGAGGGGCTCTATACCGTGTCGGAACTGCTTCACTACCAGTAATGCGTCATTTCAAAAGAAGTGAGAACACACACTTCTACCAGCTCAAAGTTGTCCAGATAAATAGAACTTCCATCACCTCCAACAACAGAATAAGATATATGACCATTGCATATCCATAACTCATCACTTATATAACGATAACCTAGAGTATGTCCTTTGCCAATACAAGACCCAAAGACAAAGCAAATCTTTTACAACTAGTAAATAGCTTCCAGTGACGAAGAAAGAACAGGCATAAAAAGTTCTTCCCCTAGAGTTGGAAGTGGCAATTATTGATTTCTGATTACCTGCGAATGGCACGCAAGGCATGCAGCAACTGTAGACTATTAGCAGAAGGCAGCTCTCGGTGAGAAATTAATTCTGGGATCTCAAACAAACGAGATGAATTTTTCAGGTTATTTGTAACAATAGCGGCATCATCAAGGGTTGAACGCTGAAAAGGCCACCAGTGAGTTGCGTCCTCCAAATCCACACGAATTTGAAGTGGCTGAAATGATAAATGCACACAAGTAACCTGAGATGTACCGTTCAAACCAATGTCGATATAGTACTAATTTGTTCAGGGTAATCACTCACCAACATTCACTTCTTGCTGCCGATGCCTTTCTTGTTTGTAACAGTGTCAAACTCAGAGGTCTCGGGATTCTCCAGATGATGAAATGAATGCCACAGACTCACAGATCAAAACAGACCCCGGCCAGCTGCGTAACACTGATCTACCAAAGCAAAGATCTTGTACAACAAGTTGGTCACACACGAGCAAAACCGTTTATGCACGAGAGAGGAAGGAGAAGACTATCGATGAATAAGTTAACCAATGACTATTAATATCACATTTACAGTGGTCATTTGCTTCCTCAATGGAAACACTTCTCATCCATAAAAATGTATATAACTTGCTTAAATATGTTTTTTGCCCCGCATTTAAATTTCATTTGGCCACAACACTAATTACTCGAGGTTTCTTTTTCAAATATCTTGTGTCTGTATTGCGTGAGATGAATCTGCAACTATCGTGTTAAAAACTTACCAGTGACTAAGAGTTTGTATGTTAGATTTCAGTGACATCTGCCAAAAAAGTTTAAGATTAGCGTGAATTTTCATGGGTTTCTTTATCCAATCATTCCAGACTTAATGAAGTCTAACAACCACACTCTTCCTAGTTCACAGCTTAGAGCTAATCAATAACAAGCATTAAGTATGAAGTACATACAAACTGGTTAGTAGTGGGACATTGCCACCCTGTTGTGATAGTTTTCACCATTGCAATGGCTTCCAAACCTCCAGCAGCTCCGAGACAGTGTCCAATGACAGACTGATAACAAAGGGTGCAAGAAAGGAACATGTATCCACACTGTTGAAGAGATAATAATGTTTAACCCTACTAGAACAATTTACTATTCTACCCTTATACTTTCCTACACTCCCCCTCGAGTTGGGATATAGATATCAAACAATCCCAACTTGTTACATAAGAAATTCGCTCTATTTCCCCCCATAGAGATTTAGTAAAGTTGTCTGCGAATTGATCCTCCATCTTCGTGTGTTGAAGAATAATCTCTCTTTTCTTAACTTTTTTTTGGTAAGGAATAACACACTCTTTTCTTAACTTTTTTTCGCACAAAATAACAATCAACCTCAATGTGCTTCGTTCGCTCATGGAAGACAGGAATAGATGCAATATGAATAGTAGATTGATTATCACAATATAATATCGATGGATTTGACGGTGACATTCCAATCTCTAATAGTAAAATCCTCAACCGTATTAATTCACCTGTCACATATGTCCTAGCTCGATATTCAGCTTCAGCGCTTGATCGGGAAACTACATGTTGTTTTTTGCTCTTCCATGTAACTAAATTAACTCCAAGAAACACACAGAATCCTGAAGTAGATCTTCAATCTATAGGACATCCAGCCCGATCAACATCAGAGAATCCTAGTGTTTAGATGACCATAATTCTTAAACGGCAATCCTTTGCTTGGTGTTTACTTCAAATATTTGACAATTCGAAGTACAGCATCCCAATGAGTAGTACGAGGAAAATTCATGAACTGGCTTACTACACTAACAACAAATGATATATCAGGTCTCGTGATGATAAGATAGTTCAACTTATCCACTAATCTCCGATATTTTGTTGTATCATGCAATAATTCTCCATGTTTTGCATCAAGTTTTACATTAGGTTCCACAGGGGTATCAACTGGTTTTGCTCCAAGATATCCAACCTCACCAAGAATATCTAGTACATACTTTCGTTGCGATAAATTGATACTGGCATGTGAGTAGGCTACTTCAATTCCAAGAAAATATCGAAGACGTTCCATATCTTTAGTACTGAATTCTATATGCAGAAATTGCTTAAACTTTTGAATACCATCTGAATCATTACCAGTAATGATTATGTCATCCACATATACAACTAGAAGGATATAACCAGCTGAAGAGATAGAGCTGAAAATTGAACGATCTACCTTCCACCGCTTTAATCCAAATTTGATAATTGCATCACTAAATTTGTCAAACCAAGCACGAGGAGATTGTTTAAGTCCATATAAAGCTTTGTATAAACGACACATCACATTCTCCCCCGGAGCAACAAATCTAGGTGGTTGCTCCATGTAGACCTCCTCAGCTAGATCACCATGTAAAAAAGCATTTTTCACATCTAGCTGACGTAGTAGCCAGCCAAATCGTGCAGCCAATGAGATAAATACACAAACCAATGGAATTTTGGCCACTGGAGAGAAAGTGCCATCATAGTCAACACCATAAGTCTGAGTACACTCCTTTGCAACTAACCGTGCCTTCAACCGATTAAGAATGCCATCCGAGTAAACCTTAATAGTAAATACCCAACAACAACTAACAGATTTCTTACCGGTAGGTAATGGAGTAAGCTTCCAAGTTCGATTGTCCATTAGTGCCTTCATTTCATCCTCCATTGCACGACGCCATCTTGGATGAGCAAGAGCTTCGACAACACTGCTAGGTACAAAAACAGAGGACAGCGATGAGACAAAGGCAGAGAAAGTAGGAGACAAACGATTATAGGATAGAAAATTGGAAATAGGATGATGTGTGCGAATACAATCAGTAAGACCAGAATAAGGGGCATAACGATCGACAGGACGATTAACATAAGAGCGTGTACCTTTACGAGAAGCAATGGGAAGATCAAGATCAGAGGCTGGTATTATAACTGATGGGGGAACAAATGAATCAAGTGCTAGTAAAGACTATACTGTTATAGGAGGGATTGCATTGCGCCGATGATAGGTACGGTCAGCAAACTAAAATCCTGTGAATGTAGCTGGAGAAAGTGAAGGAGGTAGAATCGTCAGTATGACACAACCATCACCATCACCAGACTCTATGGAAACCGTAGGAGAAGTAAAATATGACTGGTCTTCAAAAAACGTCACATCAGTGGACACGAACATATGACGGCAAGTAGGGCTATAACATTTATATCCCTTCTGAGTTCGAGAGTATCCCACAAAGACACATTTTTCAGCGCGAGAATCCAATTTATCAAGACCTGGAGTAAGAGAATGTACAAAATAGACACCTAAAGACTTGAAAAGGCAAAGAAAAGGGAGGACGATTTGGATGTAAAGTAGAGAATGGTGTCTCCCCTGGAGAACAGAAGTTGGACGCCTATTAATTAAATAACATGCTGTAAGAAGAGCATGCCCCCAAAAATGTTTAGGTAGATGCATTTGAAACATAAGGCAACAAGCAACATCAAGAAGATGTCGATTTTTACATTCAGTGACTCCATTTTGCCGTGGGGTGTATGAGCAGGAATTCTGATGAATAATACCATGAGAATCAAGAAATGGCTAGAAACCAGAAGTTGCAGCAGCAAGATATTCTCTAGCATTATCTGATCGTAAATATTTGATAGAGATATGATATTGATTCAATACTTCAAAATAGAACAATCGAAAGCAATGAAAAAACTCCGTACGGTCTTAACCAAGTCATTTGGGAAAAATCATCCACAAATGTAACAAAATATCTGAATCCGGAAACATCAGACACACGACAAGGACCCCAAACATCTGAGTGAACCAGTTCAAATGGATTAGACACACGACTCTGAATACGGGAAGGAAAAGAGACTATGATGTTTACCAAATTGACAAGCTTCACACTAAAAAGAACTCACAGACTTAGACTCAGGAAATAAACTCCGAAGTATGTTTGGTGGCAGGTGACCAACACGACAATGCATCCTATATGTATCGGTAGATGTATGCTTTACAGCAGTAGCAGCTAACACCTTATCAAGATAGTACGGATCATTTGATTCATGTCCCCCACCAATCATCTATCCAGTCCTCAGATCTTGAAAGAAACAATGAGAAGAGGAAAAGGTTACTAAACAATTCAATTCTTTGGTCAATGAGCTAACAGGGATTAAATTATAAGGAGATTAGGATAGGTCAAGGACATATGGCAAAGAAAGAGAGGGACTCAAATGAGCAACTCCCGTATCAGTAACCTGAGATTGTGAACCATTTGCTAATGTAATCGAGTTTGACAATACAGGAGATGTAGAATGAAAAGAAGACAATAGATTAGAGTTACCAGTCATGTGATTGGTAGCTCCAGAGTCTATAACCCAAGAATCAAACACTGCAGAAAACAAACAAGATGAACTACCTTTGGAGGTGTGTGCTAGAGTTGCAGTAGGAGCTGAAGATCCTATCACCTGTTGAGAACGGACCAACGTATCATATTCAGCACGTGTCAATGTGATTGAATCACCTGTATTTTGTACAGTTGTCAAACTTGGTGGAGTCAATGAGGAAGAAGCAGGAGAATTCTCAACTTCTACATAGGCAGCAAAGGTTGGTTTGAGCTCTGGGTAAAGTGTATAACAATAAGCTTATGTATGTCCGACTCTTTGACAATGATGGCAATAGCGTGATCTGCGACCATTCCCAGAACTAAGGGCACCACAAGTACCAACTCCTCCATCACGGCCTCCACGGCCTACATTATGAACAAAACCGCGTCCATGACCTCCACGTCCACCATTGGAAATCATAGTGCTCATCTCTAAAGCTGGGGTGGAAGAAATCTTCTCGGTGACTGTAGAACGAAGAGCCTGGGAGAAGACATCATCCATAGTAGGAAGAGAGCTTTTAGATGTAATATGTCGACGAAGAGATGAATACTCAAGCCCCAGTGACTTGAGGTATAATATCACTCTCAAATCTTCTTGGCATTTGGCCAAAACAGCTGGATCATTCGAGGCAGGGAGGCAAGTATCCAATCGTTGGCAAAGGGTCGTGAACTTAGCATAGTGATCAGATAAGAAGTGATCTCCACATTTAACATCAAACAAAGCTTCCCATGTGTCACATACCCGTGTCATATCATTCTGCCCAGAATATAGCAATGCACATTTCTCCCATACTGCCTTAGTAGATTCAGACTGAATAAAATGAGGACTGACCTTAGGGTCCATGCTATTCCATAAAAGAGTTCGTATCATTGCATCTCCTGCAATCCAATCGTCAGCTTTACTATTGTCTGACGGTGCCGTAGATGTAAGATAATCAAGTTGCTTGGTGGCAATAAGATAGACTTCGACCGCTTTAGACCACGATGGATAATTAATTTCATCCAACTTGACAGATGTTAATTGTAAATGACCAAAAAGAGATCCAGAAGTTGATCCAGAATTCGCCGTCAATGAATAATGAATGTGATTGAACCCCCACAAAAAATATGAACGTTACGGTAACCAATACTTAAATCCAGTAATCTCCAAATAACCACACAGTAATATCTAAGGAATAGGGTTCAATCCAATCACCACCAAAGTTCACTGAAACTTCATAAAATCATCTAATTGATATGCAGCACCAGCACATATATGTTGTATTCCCTCACAAATGAAGCTGTTGAATTTCAACATAAGTCCTCTATTTTCACCAGCACACGGCTTTGACAAAGCATTGTAAAATCAACCAACAATTCTACTTGCTAAAGTAACATAAGTCTGACCCTTGCATTAGAAATTTCACCAGTGCACGGCGTGACATCAACATTTGAATACATAGGACCAAAAACTCCAAAATTCCTCTTTTCAAGAGTCATTATCAGATAACATGCCTCAGCCTCAATTTCATTTGATTGTGTTCCTCGGAACTTACCAGAACACTTGCCGCCTCAGAACTGGTTGAACTTCATCAAATTTGAGTTCGGCAAGGCATGGCAATGCCGAATCTGAACTGTGCAGGGCTGGACGACACTGGAATGAATTAAACAGCGTCGGTTCTGGTCGATTTTGGGCTGAGCGACACCAGGCAACTATAATGGGATGTCGATTTGGTGAATCAGTGGACAAATCGACGCCAGAATGGAGTCGTGGGTGTCGCAGAAGTCCTCACTCATGGAAGTCGCAAGCGTCGTTCCTCACTAGAATTGCGAGCGTCATCGCTCCTTGCGGAATTTGCGAGCATCGTCACAAGCATCGTTCCTTGCTGGAATTTCGAGCGTCGTTGCTCCTTGCGGAATTTGCAAGCGGAGTCGCGAGAATTGCATCTCTCCTCACAGGTCGTAGGGGTCGTGGGAGTCCTCAGCTTCTGACTCTTAGCCAAAGTTGGCAACAGTGGCTTCTCCAGTGACGCAAAAGCTTCTCCAGTGAAGCAAAAGTGGCCTCTGGCGATTAGGGTAAAAGATTAGGGTTTTTTTTATTATCTCCGGCTCTGATACCATGTTGAAGAAATAATAATGTTCTATGTTATTCAATTAGCAAAGGGTTACATATATATATATATATATATATATATATATGCTCAACCCTACTAGAACAATTTACTTTTCTACTCTTATACTTTCCAACACACACAAATGCACCCACGTGGGCGAGAGAGAGAGAGAGAGAGAGATTACCTCAGTTGCAATGATTCCAATTCTGAGGTATGTTTAAACACCTTTTATATGGCACTAATCTCAGCAGGTCCCCAGCAAGAGCTAAAGTTGCATCTGCATTCTTGTAGTTAACCTGAAGGATGAAGAACTTTTTCAATCAAGTGATCTCTGGCACCTAGTAGTATGATGCACTCAATTTTCAAGAACAGATATGAACACAGAACAGGACAGTCAATCACATTCTGCACCTCTAGTGTGATAGGCCCATGATAAAGATGTTTTAGCAACTTTAGGCGTTCCTTTAACCCTTCATGAAAAAACTTTACACATTGCTTTAACCCTTTGGGAGAAACAAAACAAACAACCTAAGGCATCTACCAGTCAACATTGCTCTTTCTTAATCTCACATCCATTTTAACATCCAAAAGAGCATCAGCATCTGCAAATGTATAGGCAGGAACAGAATTGATAAATTTAAAAAACTTCTACATACAAGTGGAAACGAAAACAGACGAATTAAGAACCAGAAGCAGCCTTATGCAATTTAACTCCACGAGATTCATGCAGCAAAGGACACTAGAATCCAATGCCAATGCAACCAGCATTCGTGTGATGCAAATAAGCAAATCCTAAGCTGATTCTTGATTCATTTCCAGTCACAAGCACCTGGTCAAAACCTTAATACTTCCCGGAAATCAGATCCATAAGAATTTCACCTACCCAGATGCACAGGGGACCTTCCTTAGAAACAAGTTAGAACTACAGTAAAGGAAAAGAGGAAAGACAACACAGAAGACGTAATATAAATAGAATAAAGGAAGGGGGTTAAGTTACAATGTATACACAGAACAAGCTTAAGAAAGCGGCTTAAGTTACTATGAATAAGCTTCACCAAAAAAGTTCCAAGAACTCGAGAGCTCAGAGGAGGAAGACATTTAATGAAGTCAGATTTTTAAGAGATGGAATTGCGACTCATGTAGCTGCAGCAGGAATCCTTCCCTCAGGAACTGAAGATAGCTTGAATTCCCAATCAATTACAGTCAGGCTGCCTTGCTCATAAGTTGGAAAGAGTAACAAGGCAGGAGGAAAAGGTGTGTATTCAGGATGAGCAAAAGGAATGGGGAACTCCTCTCTTGACCCACACCCTGGTATGAATTCCTTTGTTTAATCTTCTCAGCAGAACAGAGGACAAATCACCTAAGAAGACTGATCCATATAAGGAAGGCTAGATGACTACTTGCTATCATTATATTCAGGATGGTGATCTTCCAGTGTTCATGCTACTACTGAAGCCCCAGCATAGCAATATCTCTTATAGTTTTCATTTCAAAGTAGCAGTTATTGTTAATATTAGAATATTTAAATAATAAATCACGCCTTCATCTAACAGTTTAAGCTTTTAGAACAATTGACAGTGGTCTCACAAAATCTCACATGGCATCAAAGTTGGAGGCCCTAAGTTTGAATCTTTCCAAGCCCCATTTGCCTCCCCAATTAAATATTTATATGCTTAGTACTAAGCAAAAAGATTAGACTAAGCATGACGGGGAGTGTTAGAATATTTAAATAATAAACCATGCCTTTATCTAACAATTTAAACTTTTAGAACTGTTGGCAGTGATCCACGGTTCAGACAACAGCTATACAAAAAATTGGAAGGAAAACATAACTCTCAATTGTTTTTGATCTGCATCCATAATATCTGGTGTTAGCATCTTCTTAACTGCCTGAAGATGCATATGAAGATTTTAATAATTCTCAACAGCTATAGGAATGCTTCCGCGGCAGAGCACGCACAAATGACTGATATTCTAATAAGAATGGACATCCTCAGGAATGTACTGTATGTTAATGGTAAGGTAGTCAGTACACAGTAAAAAAATCATCCAGCAGCAGAAGACATGTACAAATAGATAGATTTAGTAAAAGGGACTTCTGCTCGAATGCGCAGTCACAAGCAAAAACACAAATATAAGCACTTGCTGCTGCACATACATTCAAAACCTCAAAATCTGCAATCACCTTCTAGAACAAACAAAAAGAATACGAAAAAGATGAGCCCAAACCATATGTGTATGCACCCAACCATGTACATAATAAATGAAAAAAAAATTAGATGAATAACAAAAGTAAATTCATCGAAGAGCATACCCTCTGGAAGCTGAAGGTATACAGAATGTCTGAGCCATTAAAGAGGTCGATGGTCCAAGTACATGGTGAATCCACTCGCCTGATTATGGTCCACTCAATCTATACTCCTCCTCTTGTATAATTCTTTCAATAACCTTTCAGCATCAACTTGTTTCCCACGTTTTGAGAAGGTAATACCAATATGAGAGAGCGTACTTTCACATGGTACAAATCCTTTCTCATTCATCTCAGTTAGTAGTCGTTTCGCCTCCGCCTTGTATGACCTTTTCGACACTTTATCCAGCCCGAGCTTATCAGACAGCTCGCACCAACCACAAATTAAAATATCATAGGTTGCAGAGTTAGGCGGCACACCTCTCACTTGCATCTCTTTCATCAGCTCTCTAGCCTGTTCCATATATCCCAACTGAGAAAAATCACTAATAAGCACATTATAAGTGCTGGTTTTCGGAACAAAGCCTTTACTTATCATCTCACAATAGAGTTTCATGTACTCCTTTCTGTTTCCAACTTTACCATAGCCGGTGAGCAAAGTGTTGTACGTCATAGCATCAGGAAGTAAGCCTTTTCTCTTCATTTCACCGAATAATTCATCTGCTTCTCTCATTTTACCGTTAGATGTCAGACCACCCATAAGAGTATTGTATGTTGCAGTATTTGGAGAAACCCCTTCCACCATCAAGTGAGAGTATAAAGCGAGAGCTTTATTCAGATGGCTTCCCTTGCAATACCCAAGAATCAAGGCATTGTATGTAACTATGTCACATGGGATTTCCTTTTTCTCCATATCTTCCAACACCGAAGTGGCTCTCTTGGTCATCCCAAGCCTGCAAAATGTAATTATGAGGTAGTTGCACACTGCCTGGTTGAGTGCAAGCCCCATTCCTAAAAGTTTCTCGTGCATTTGCCAAACTGCATCGGCCCTCCTTCCTTTTGAGGATGCATCTAGAAAAGCCCTATACATAGTGAAGGTAGGGCATAAACCGTGGATGCCCATCTTGTTTACCACGTAGATTGCTTTTTCTATCAGACCAGCTTCACATAGTCCCTTCACGAGAATGTTATATGTGATCAGGTTTGGAGTTAACCCCGAGATCTCCATGTCATCCCAAAGTTTGAGAGCATTATCAAAGTTCCTTTTCTCGATACATGCTTTTATCATCGTATTGTATGTAGCACGGTCTGGAGTCAAACCAAACTCTCTCATTTCAGCAAACACAGATTCCAGTTCATCTTTGCGGAGCTTCAAAAGACCTTTGATCACCACATTATATGCAACAACATCCAACCCAACATCTCTTTCCATCATTTCCTGAGCGAGCTTTAAGGCATCGGACTCCTTCCCTACCTTGAACAAGCCATCCATCCAAGATGTATAATTCACTCGATCAAGCGACAGACCTCTAGATATTACATCTTTAATGAGCTCTTCAGCTTCCTCCATCTTTCCTTCCCTTTTCAAGTTGTTCACAATAGCATCAACTATAAACTCATTTTCTTCCAAACCTCTTCTTTTCATTTCACTGTAAAGATCAAGAGCAACCTCTTGCCTGCCTCCTTTAAAGAAGCCATCAATTAGAGTAGCGTAAGTATTTATGTTTGGCAATATTTTTAGCCGATCCATCTCCTTCATGATACTGACAGCTCCATCAAACATGCCTCTCTTAATGTAGCCGCATATGATGGAAGTATAAGTAATGAAATTCATTGCAATATTTTCATTTTCCAGTTTTTCTAGTGTCCGTTTTATTATATCCATATCTCCTAACTTGGACCAATTGTTGATCAGTGCAGAATAGGTTATGCAATTCGGAACTAGATCGTCATTCATCATGGTCCTAAACACCTTCTCTGCCTCCTCAACTTTACCCAACTTAAAGAGCCCATCCATCAAAGAAGTATACAAAACCACATCAAAAACAATCCCGCGAACTACCATTTGGCTTACAAGTGCAAGAGCGTCCGCATATTTCTTATTCTTCAGATTGGAATCAATCAAAGTAGCAAATAAAATATGATTAGGATCGATCCCCATATCCTCAATCTCTCCTAAGAGCATCCCTGCTTCACTCAACCTACTGCATTTGCATAGGCCATTCACGATCGAACCATAAGTAACAGCATCGGGCAAAAACCCACTCATGACCGCCTCCTCATACAAGGAGAATGCTTCATCAAGGCTCTTATTATTACAGTACGAACTTATGAGTGTAGTGTAAGTAATGAGGTTTGCTTGCAAATCCCTACAGCCCTCCCCATCTTGCGTAGCACTAATCCTAGAAATTTCTTCAATAAGGCTGTTAGCCTTAACAAAATCACCGGCTCTGCAGAACCCATTGATCAAAGTATTATAACTAACAATATCAGCCAACAAACCCTGCCCTTTCATGACATCCAACAACTCGAGTCCGCGACTCACATCGCCACGTTTGCAGTACCCATCAATTAAAACGTTCAAAGCTATCACATCCCTGCTAATCCCCCCACTGACCAAATTTTCCAAGACCCATTCAGCATACTCTACCATCCCAATATCACAAAACCCCTTCACCAATATATTACAAGTAAAAGAATCGAGACTAATCCCGCTCCTCACCATCGCCGAGCACAACCCAAAACCGTCCCGCACCAAACCTAGCCTACAGAATCCCCACATGACCGTATTATAAGTCACCGTATCGACATCCCAATCGCTCCAAAGCAACTCAAGGGCCGAACTCACGTCCCCAGATTTGCACAGAGCGTGGACCACCACGTTCTTCGCGAAGACATTAGGAGCAACACCGCAGCCGATCATCTCGGAGTAGAGAGCCCGTACCTGAGAGACCAAGCCGGAGGCGTTGAACCGGTGGATGAGCCGGTTCCACGAGGCCAAGCCGGGAACGATCCCGCGGCTCCGCATCGCGGCGAAGGCGTCCACGGCTTTGGCGTGCCTGCCGCAGGTCAAGAAGAGGTGTATGAGGGTGCAGAAGAAGGAGGCGTAGAGGCGGGACTTGGAAGGCGGGATCTTCGTGGAGTGACCGCGAGAAAACGGGACGGAAACCTCGCGGAAGGGATTGGGATTATAGGAGGCGGCCAGATGGTGGTGGTGGCCGCCGCGGCGGAGGCGGAGGAGATTGGGCGGCGGCGGAGAGAGAGGGGAGGCAAGGCGACGAATGAGCAGGGCGTTGGATCGGTTTCTGAACCGCCTCATCGCCATTGGAGAACCGAAGCTGGGAGATGCTGGGAACAGTTTACGGAGGTTCCATCTTTGCTTTCCGCTTGAACTCCTGTAACTGTTAAGCTCAGAGAGCTCCTGATTCTCAATTTTGTCGAACGTTCCGGTCGATTTCGAACTTCCCCTCCAAAATGGAAAAATACACAGAAAAAAATTGTACGTATATCTACGTGTGTAAGTATTTCCGGATTTATAGAAATAACAAAATTTAATTATATAGATGTTTACTGCGACAAGAGTGAGAGCACTTCGAAATTGTTAGTAAAACGTTCTCGAGCAAAATAACCCGAATCCGACATTAAGAGCTTAAAATTCTGGAGTTAAATTTTAACTTGTTCATCGGAAAATCTGATTCTGTTCCAGTTAGCTTATATTCGATGCACTTTGATAGTATTGTTTGGAGAATCGCCGTTACTCGATACGAATTGCCCTCTCTCTTGGATTTTCTTTTAGAAAAATACCACCAAAAATCCAAAACTATAACACTTGAGATAAATTTACCCTAAAATTTTTTTTGTGACACAAAAAATTCCTAAACTATGTCACTTGTAACAAATTTACACTGAACTTTTTTTAACATGAAAAACTTCAAACTATACCACTTGTGACATATTTACCTCACAATACTTTGACCCATGAGCATTTTCGTCTTTTTCCTTTTTCCTTTTTTTTCTTTTTCTTCTCCGGCGAGGGCAACCCTCGCCCGTCGCCGGCAAGAAAAAAAGAAAAAAAAAAGAAAGAAACATAAAAAGGAAAAAGACGAAAATGCCTATGATCAAAGTATTATGGGGTAAATGTGTCACAAGTGACATGATTTGAAATTTTTCGTGTCACAAAAAAAAGTTCAGAATAAATTTATCATAAATGATATAGTTTGAAGTTTTTCGTGTCACAAAAAAAATTCACAATAAATTTATCACAAGTGATATAATTTAAAATTTTTTGTGATATTTTCCCTTTTCTTTTTCCTTCATTGACGAGTGACCGTTTAATAGGGTTTCTGCACATCGCAACTTTGCCGGTTGCCGTAATACACACACGTGGCCATTGTGGTTTAATGATTAGCAAAAACTAATGTCCCCAACTGCCCCAAAGAGACCTGTGAGATCCATTCGAAAGTACTCAGGTATCTTCTAATTCGACAGGTCTGTACCGCAAAATAGAGGAGGGCAGAGGAAAAACAATCGACTGATGGATTGGTTGATAAATGGAAGTGTGCAAGAATCAATGTAGTTTGTTGCCAAGGAGATGGGACGAGTGCCCCCTCGCGCCGAGGATGAATTGAAGATCTAAAGGTTGACGAGGGAAATGCAATAGCAAGAGCAGGTCGGCGTTTGTATAGCAGCCATTGAATCAGTAATAGGGCCTTCTTCCCTGAGATCGACAATAACCTGTTGTTAAGTCCCACGCAGCCTCAGACTAAAATGTAAGCGACCCTGGTTCTTCTTGATCGAGTGGTTGAATAATTGTTGGTCGTCATTCGTCAACTTCCGTGTTGAAAATGAAACTAGGGAACGCTGTAGTAATGTCCCTGAGGATGACCAAACGAATAAATACAAACTCAATGGAAGCGCAAGAAACAGAAACATAGCAACCACGGTAAGGTTGAAGAAAAATAGGCATCAGTAAGTTGCTAATCCCGTATATAATCAACTCAACGAAAAACAAAACACTCAAAGAGACGTGCTACTTTAAGGTGGTTTACCGCAGATGGTAAAGAGTCATATGTTTCAGAAGCGTTGGGTTCCGAACAACAAAAGCCTTCCACTCAGCTTTATTTATTTTGCCATCCTTGTCTATGTCAGCATCTTCAAATGTCTGCATAGTTCAAAAGGAAAGAAAAAGACGTTCATGGAACCCGATCTGGCACAGGGTGCTAATATCAATCCTCAACAAAGTTTTCACCTTGTCTATAATAGCTTCAACGGCTTCATTAGACACAGATAAACCTGACTCCAGTAAAGTGGCAACCACCATTTGCTTAACCTGAACATGTGCATGCAATGCATAGCTAACTAGCAGGTCAGTTTGAAGCATAAGCAGCCAAGAGATCTTTAAGGTTAAGTATGCAAGTAATTGAGAACAGTATAAAACTCGGTCTCCGAGATAGATAAACCAGTATGAACATCTTCAGACTCAACATATCAATTCAGATACTCACCTCATCCCGTTCAATATAACCAGTCTGACTCAAATCATACAACTTGAATGCAACTGCAAACGCAGGGTGGAATGAGTTTTATCAACTTATAGGGAACAAAATGAACAAAGTGCAAGCTGGATACTTACAGTTAATTTTTTCTTCCATAGGGGCACATGGATGGAAGACACAAAGTGCATGAACGAAATCCTCAAACTCTATAACACCATTTTTCTTCTCATCAAAAAGATCAAAAACCTAAATACAGGGGTTATCACAAAATACACCCAATGAATTACATAATAATAGGAATAAGCCACCAAAAGTTTCTTAATGAGAACCTTGCTTGCCATTTTAAGGATATTTAAGGATTTAAAGGACTACAAAAGTACAGGAGGGAAGCAAGCAGCAGCTCTTAGCAACTTGTGTTTCATATAGATGAAGTACAATAAAACATAACTTCCTGGGAATGAAGACCACTTCCTTTTGAGCTAATAAATGAAATATATCCAAGAAACACGAGCGCACCAAAGGCAGCTTAGAGTTTACACGACCAAGATGGGCTGCCTCGGCTACATTTACAGGAGGCATAAAGAGTGTGAAGAGATGCCCAACAGAACAATTTCCTAAATTAGCTAACTCACGAACTACGAATTTAGTGAAACGACAAGTGAAGGATGCCACGGCAGTTGAAATCTACTGAGCCGAAGCAACACCAATACAGGTATACATGCTGGCCATTCACGGCACTAACCATTAAGTAGACAAATTTCTCTAACTTTTCTTTTATGACCAGAAAAAGTGTGACAATTCAGGAAAAAAAGGTACTATTTAAGAGTTTCTCTTACAGAAATAATGATAAAAATAAAAACGATTTTCATCGCGCATAATCCCTGCCCCTTCCCTCTGTCAAAACAGATACTGTTTATTTAGCTTTTTCACGGCAATTTGCTCATGAGTTTTCATTTTGCCCTCTATTTCTGAAAGAACTCTTCAAGTTGATCCGAGTAATATTTCAATGATGACACCCTGATCTGGCTCAGTCAAACAAATCAATCCAATGGATACTACGAATCCGATTCAGTGAAAATCGACCCGATTGACAAAAAAACAGAATGGGAATTACCCTGTCCAGAAAAAGATTCTTGCCCACTGCTTTTCTAAACAGCGCCAGCTGCAGTTCCTCCTGTAAAACAGTCAAGGGAATTACTCTTAAAATGCAGCACTATAGATGAGTAGATCGAACTCCAAGTTACAATTAGTCAACTTACACGATGCAACTAATGCTTGTCAGAACATTGGGTCCATTTTAACTGATATTGGCGATTACATTAACTCGGATGTTTTACTGACGTAAACTCAAATATCTTTGCACTTGCTCCTGGCGGACCATAAACTACTCTCTCTTTGATTAAGCAATTCTCTTCGTAAAATTCCGTAAGCAATTTGATGAGTAGCAACAAGTTATAGGCCTAAGTTTACCAATCTCTGTGAACTGATTGTGCTTCTAATTCCATATATTCATCCAATCCGCAACTTACACGATCGTAACTCATCATACGGCCCTGACAAGGAAAGCTTAGTAAATGCCACATCACCTTGTGGATCAGGCCGTCGTCAATAATCGAGCTACTCAACTCCTTATACAGCTCGAGCAGCGCTTCGATCTCATTGACAGAAACTGCAGGGGGAAAAAGAACAACAGCAGAATGATGCTCGATCAGCTCAACGTCGTCACGCAACGACAATACGGGGAGGGATGATGAGAGAGAGAGAGAGAGAGAGAGAGAGAGACATGGCGTGTTCTTAGCGATGCGGGAGAGATCGTCGAGACTGTAGGAGTGCCTCCGAGGACGGTCGGAGTCGAAGCAGCGCGAGATGTTCACGACCACGGCCTCGAGCAAGCCGAGGAGCGGTATCGCCAACGCGCACAGCCGCTCGCCGATCGTCAGAGAGCTCAGCCCCTGGTCGGAACGCACACGGAAACGTCATCGAATCGAAACACGACAGGATTAGAAAAGAAGAAAAAAGAAACCACACGGAAGAAGCGAAACGCGGAAGGAAGTAGGCGAACTCGGTATCATCTCGTTCGAGAAAGAGAGAGGGAGTCGTACCAGAGCCCAGTTCCAGGGAGCCATGGCAGCCTAGATCGCGGAGGCCGCCGCGGATCGGCGACGGCGAGCTGCTCCGCAACCGCTCGGCTCCGGCCCACGCGGTTGCCGCTGCCGCGGCGGCGACTGGGGAGCGGAGCAGACGGAGGAGAGAGCCCCACAGGCGCAAGCCGCAAGGTGGTCGCCGAAGTTCCTCGTCTCTCCAATGAATTATCAGACGCCTCTCTTCTTAACCAACCGCCGTACGTATCCACGACACGAATTGCGAAAATAAATTTCGACGGTTATTTATAAGGGAAAAAGTCACAAAAAACCCTAAACTTTACCCATTGTGACACATTTACCTCGAATTTTTTTTTGTGACGTCAAAAACCCCAAACTTTCGTATTTGTGACACATTTACCCCAATGTACATTATCTATGGGCATTTTCGTCTTTTCCACTTTTTCTTTTTCTTTTTACTTTTTTTTTCAGATCCGGCGAGGGGCCTCGCCGGCGTCCGGCGGCCCTCGCCGGCGGCCGCCCGACGCCGGCGAGGCTCGCCCTCGCTCGCCCAGGCGAGGGCGAGCTCGCCCGACGCCGGCGAGGGCCGCCGGACGCCGGCGAGGCCCCTCGCCAGATTTGAAAAAAAAAGTAAAAAGAAAAAGAAAAAACAGAAAAGACGAAAATGACCATAGATAATGTACATTGGGGTAAATGTGTCACAAATACGAAAGTTTGGGGTTTTTGGCGTCACAAAAAAAGTTCGGGGTAAATGTGTCACAATGGGTAAAGTTTGGGATTTTTGGTAGCTTTTTCCCTATTTATAACGATCCAATTACTTCGAAATTCAACAAGAAGGATTTGCAGCAATTAGCGCTCATGAAATATCAAGCGCTCTCGCTTTCGATTAACAAGATAGAGCGTAATCGAGTAATAATCATTAAAATAGTATAATCGAATTATAAAATTAGTCACGAAAATATAATTACGTTATGAAATTTTTAAAAAATATAATTAAGTCTCAAAACTCGTCATAAAAGTGTAATTTATTTTTAAAACTTTCATAAAATGTAATTAACGGAATGACTTGAATCGATTAATTTGATAAGTTTTAGAGCTCGATTGCACTTTTCGAAAGTTTCATGACTCGATTATATTTTCGTACGGAGTTTTAGGACTTCGAATATATTGATCTTTTTTTTAACCCGCCTCCTTTTTTCAAATTTTCGGAATAAATACAGGACAGGGATAATACACGAGCATCGTATTTCCGAAATTGGGAAGACGCGAAAAAAATGATTGGATTCCTGGTTGAGGCAGAAAAATGACTACCTTGCTCCGCCAGGTGGGGGGCCATACGACGCGTCGCATCGACTGGCAAAATTCGAAGATCGGGTCCGCCGCGACCACGACACCACGCGAAACCTTTAATCGAATTAGATTATTATCTGCGTGGCCATCGCCGCGATTAAAAATGAGGAAAAAAAATAGAAGACGAAAATGAAAACGTCGTCCTCCGAGTATATTTGTTTGGGGGTGGGTGGCCGCCACGCTCTGGGGATAATTATTGACAAGCAAACAAAAGAAAAAGGGCAGGGATCTTAAAAAAAATGTTTAATTATTAAAGATGACGTGGCGATTGGGATGAGGCTGCTTTTCACGTTTTAAAGATTTTTGTAGCTCCCTACCCTAGATTTCCGTTTTCGTTTTGCCGACCAAAGGAGATATTGTGGGGGGGTGGGGTGGGGGGGTGGGGTGGAAATGGATTGGGACGAGTTTCGCTGTCGATGTTCCACTGGGGGGTTGCGTGTTGTTGAAAAGAGGAGCTTGAGGACATATGATTCGCGTTTGTTTTGAGACAAATAAATGATGATCAGAGCTTACCGCGTGCGCCAAAAAAATGATCAAATTTTAATTATTATCGATATACGGTGGACTTAATTAATAAGAGCAGAGTTTGATGATTTATTAGCAAAATTATCGATAAATTGTAGAATCGATGACTTGACGAATTAACAGCTCAAAGGAAACAACAAAAAGTGGAATCGACAATCTCGAATGCAACCGCCAAGGAAATATCCATCAGCGTAGTGAAATGGAGCAACCGTCAAAGCAATGGAATCGAAAAAACTATCAAGATAGCAGAATCGATGAAACTGTCAAGATAGAGAAGTCGATTTAACCGTTCGGTAGCCTTTTTATAGACTCTATTTGTAACCTCCATTAGTAACCATCGATTGTAGGCTTTAAATAGCCACATTATACTCTTCAGAGACCCTCGCACAAAACAAACAAATCTTGTTATTTATCAATTCTTGTTTCGTAATCATAGCTATAATTTTCAGATATCTCATCACCAATTAGATTTCGGCTTGTATAATTTTCTAGTTACCTTGTTTTCAAATAAATTCTGGTGTTATGTTTTGCTATTGTCTTACTTTGTTGCCAATTGAATTCCACTAGAGTATTGTGTACTTTAATGTCGATTAAATTCTATTGAAGTATGTCGATCAGTTTTCTTATGTAGTTGTGATATTTGCTATATGAAATCGCCATATAGCATATCTTCTCTTGATAAAACTGAAAAATGATGAAAGGTATTTCATCGACGAGGCATATTCCGCCAAAACATCATTTTAGCATTCCTAGTAGGATTAGCGTGGTCAATACGAGGAACTACAATTATTAGAACAAGGAGTCATCCAAAGCCTAATTACGCCGTGGGTTACAACCCAGTGAAAAGGTCACAACCCAGTGAAAAGGTCCCAAGCCAAGGTGAGAATGTCAACATCTCGAGACACCTTACTAAAGGGGAAGCGATGGAGTTAGCACCGAATCCTGCTGGTGCTCACGATGAAGTGGCTTTTCGAGGAACGGCAAAATGAGATGGAAAATCACATTATGAGACATCTCTCTCCTGTGATCAAGCAAATGGTAATTACGTGATCCACGATGCAATCTTAAGCCCCCGGATATTCAATCAATCCATAATGATCCAAGTGAACACGGCGGCTTCTGGGTATGTTCCCAACTCTTAGTCAATTGAATGGTGAAAATAATTTTGGCCAAGCAATCCTACCACCAGTGAGGATTTTACAAAAGCCTAAAAATCCCATCAACCTTGAGACTAGGGAACAAGAAGCCACAATCAGGTGGCTGAACTCAAATTACAACAATTAACTGCCAACATAGGAAGGCCAGTATATAGGAAGCCACATCCTGATTGGGTTGACACTGTACCTTACCCAAGAGAATTCAAAATTCATGACTTCGCTGTTTTCGCTAGCGAAGATGACTAATCGGCCGCAATTATTGCCCAATGTGGAAAGGCACAAACAAATGGATTCATGAGACATAGGTTGTCCCCCTTGTCTTTATCCAAAAATTGCCTTTACTTTATATACAAGTTTTTTACCTAATTCAATCCATACTTAAACTGTTTTGGAATGACAATTACATTATCAATTTTATAGAACCATAACTGAGGTATTGATTGTTCATTTTGCCAAAATTTATCAATACAATAATGAGTCGATCAATCAATTTGTTGCTCGATTCAAGAGGGCTGAAAATATATGCCTTACTTCACTCTTAGGAAAAGAATTCACAATTTTGGCTTTTAATGGATGTATTTCAATTTTAGAGAAAAATTTGAAGGCCAAAACTTTGTTGATTTATATCAATTGGCAATTAGAGTGTCTGAGTATGAGCAATTACTTAAGGACAAAGATAGAGGGCAACGTGAAGACTTTACAAAAAAACATGCCTATCGTGAAAAAATATGATTCGAATGATGAATCCAACCAAGGTAAATTCGGCAAGCAAAAATCAAATTTGTTGAGGCACATGATGACTCTTCATTATCTAATTTAAAAGAACTGAATGATCGATGAATCATTCAATTTTTTTAAAAGGGCATTTGTTTACACAAAAAAAAATGACCAACTTTTTGCTTGTTATCGATGTGTAATAAACTTAGGCAATGAGAGTAGAGTTTAGTCGTTTATGAACAAAATTATCAACAGCTTGATGAATTAACAGCATAAAGGAATTGATAAAAAGTGGAGTAGACAATCTCGAATGCAAGCATCAAAAAAGTAACCGTTAACGTAGTGCAATAAAGCAACCATCAAGATAGTAGAGTCGAAGAAATGGTCAAGATAGTGGAGTTAATGAAACTATCAAGGTAGTGAAATCAATATAACTGTCGATGTAACTATTTGTTAACTGTTTGTAACCATTGATTATTAGACTTTAAATAGTCACATCGTATTTTTTGGAGACCCCCGCGCAAAACAAACAAATCTTGTTTTCTTTCAATTATCCTTCAATTTATGTATAGTAGTCATAACTATAGTTTCTAAATATCTCGTCATCGAATAAATTCCAACATGTATCTTAACTGTAGTTTTCACATACCTCATCGATTAAATTCTGACGTTGTAACTCGTTGTTATCTTGTTTTGTTGTAGATTAAATTCCAACAAAGTATTGTGTACCTATGATATATCCTGTCTAAAATCGCCACAGAACCTATCTTCTCTTAATAAAATTGAAAAACAACTTTTTGTGAAAGGTATTTCATCGTCTAGGCAAATTTTCCCGAAACACTTATATAGTTTGAAATAATTAGTCGAAAGTGAATATTTCATCATTGACAACAATTTGAGGGTATTTGGTTCGGCTCTGTGAAGGAGCTTTGAGCCTCCAAGGCCCTTTGAGAGAATTATGGAGTGTTTAGCAAATTATTTTTGGAACTCTTTGGCCAAATGTTGGCCTTCTCAAGGCTGAAAGCTCAAGGCACCCCCTAGGATGCCTTGAACTTTCAGCATTCTCGGAATGCTAATACCTCAATTAATGAAAATATGTTAGTTGCCTTTTTTGCCCTCAAAATTTGTCTAAAAACCCACTTTTGCCCATTTAAAAAAGAGAAACCCTAGTCTTCTTGTCCCCTCACCTCCTCACATTCTCTTCTTTCACTCAGTCACGCTCACCTCCCTTGCTCACCTCGCTCATCGATCTCCCTCGCTCGCCGACCTCGCCTCGCTCTCCGGCCTCGCATCTCCTCCTCTCGGGCCTCGCGTTGCCTTGCTCGCCGGCCTTGCACCGCCTCCTCTGTAGTTTCGCGTTGCCTCGCTCGCCGGCCTCGCTCGTCAACCTCCCTCGCTCGCCGGGCTCGTCAACCTCCCTCGCTCAATTTGCCGTGACTCACTCAACGACCTTGCCTCACTGGCCTCGCCTCGCCTTACTCGCCCGCCTCGCCTCGCCTCCTCGATCGTTGAACTCTCTTGCTCGGCTCGTCACACCTCGCTCGACGACCTCGCCTCACTCTCCGGCCTCGCCTCGCCGGCCTCGCCTTGCCTCCTTGCCAGCCTCGCCTTGCCTCATCTCCTTGCTCAGGTACACTTAATTTGGGTATTATCTATTATTCTTGGTTATTACAGTTCTGAATTATTTGGGGCAAATCAAATTCTAAAGGAGGATATTCGTCAATGACATGCTAATGTCTATATTACTGAGATGGAACTCCAATATTTGATGCTTTCTGTGACTTTAAACTCCAATTCAAACTAGGATGAAGCTTTTTGTTGCTAAACCTCTGTTCAACTCTGTTCGCGGCGACTTTACATCAATCTTGAGCTATGAGCTATTAGCTCAGTTGTTGTTGATTGATGTTCATTTAGTTTCATTTGTGTTTAGCATGGCTGAATCCGAAGCTTGATTCTAAGTCATGCACTAGATTTCGATGTAGCTAGTTACTGAAGCATGTTAGGATGAGTATATCAACATATAGAAGTGTTCTGAATGTTGTGGTTCTGGTTCAACCTTTAGCTCAGACGATAAAGTGAACAAATTACAGAACTGCCTCAAATTGAAGCATGTCAAGTACTTCACTCCACCGAGCTTTCAAATGAAATTTAAAGATGTTTGTAATATTTAAGGATAATGTATTTCATTCTTAGGGACATGTGATGTGTATTATAATGAAATGACTCCTTTTTTTAAAATTTGTTAATATATTTCTATTATGTTATTCTTGTCGCGAAAATATAAAAGTTACTGTCATTATTTTTTTTACTTTAATTTTAAACAATTAAAATTAAAAAAAAACATAAATTGGTCACACCAAATGACTTTCCAAATATATGTTTACCAAACAGCTTGCATTTTTCCAAAGCATTTTTCAATGGATGTTTGCCAAACGGTCCTGCATTTCTCCAAAGCCCTTTATGCTAAATGTCTTTGCATTTGGCCAAAGGCTTTCCCCAAATGCCGAACCAAACAGGCTCTTTATGTGTAAATATTTTCGTAGATGATGGAACTATTATTCGTTCGTTCATTTTTATAAACCATACAAACACCTTTTTTAGGAGAGTTGTTTTTCAAACCATTCATTATTCGCAAAATAAATGAAGCCGCACAAATTTATATTTCATTTTTCTCTTTGTGTGGGAACTTGGAATCGCGTCAGCAATCTATGCCTCCCTCCTACCTGACTCGGAAACAGTACACCGGCCAAGACGAGCAAGGCCAACTTATTGATCTAACGAGTTCGACTTCCCCGCCCCACAGCAAAATTTGTAAATTTTCATTGAAAATGAAACTTTTAAAAGGGATTCATCTTATTGAGATTGAAGCCTATTGAACTGGCTGAGCTCCGACCAAAAAAAAGAAAAAAAACTAGTTGAGCATTGCGAATTTCATACCGAAATTTGCATTTCGATCTATGGTTTCTTTAGGAGTAGTTTTCTTAAAAGTTAATTAATTTTTAAACTCGATTGTCGTGGTGTTCATCCCAAAAAAAACAATACGATGAAGTCATTAGACAAATTGTGATTTCGAACGAACTTCACATTTCAAATGACATAATGTCTGTTCTTGTGCTGTATGATCTAAAATGCCAAGACAGCAAAAATTCCAAAGTAGAAGAAGGGAACGGCCCAAATTGGAAGCCTTTTGCAGAAATGGGTCACTGTCCAATAGCCCAACAAAATAGCGATTGCAAGTTCTCTGTCATGGAAATCCAAATCATGGAACCATTTCAATTTCAAAATTCTTCGACCAAAAAAAAAAATTTCAAAATTCTCGTACGAGTTCTATAAATCATAACAAAAAATCGAAGTAGAAAGAATGTGTTTTGCAAAAGAAATGTGAATTGCGCAAGTCTTTTTCTATTTTGGGTGTATATAGTTACATGAGTGACCTTATATTTTTTAAATGAGTAGAAATAGGGGTGTCAATAAGACCCGGGCCGGCCCGGCCCGACCCGCGCCGACCCTGTCCGGCCCTAAAATTTAGGGTATTTTGGGGTCGGACCTTAATTTTCTTCGAATATGACCCTAAAATTTGAGGTTTCATTAGGATTGGGTAGGGTCAGGCCGACCCATTAACACTCTGGGCCGGCCCATCCCCCTCTCTCTCTCTCCTCTCTGCCGCGTGCACAGCTGCACGCGTTTTCCACCCCCTGTCAGACTCTCTCTCCTCTCTTTTCTCTCTCTCTTTCTTTTCTTTTCTTTCTTTTTATTTCTCCCTTCTTTCCCCCCCTCCCCGACGAGTTCTGCTTCTGTTTTCCTCTGCTCGCCCGAGCCCGTCGCCGCCGATCACCCTGTCGCCGGCTTGCCCTCGCCGGCCCAGCCACCGCCGCCTCGCGCCGTCGCGCCACCCCAGCTCCTCCCCGACCGAGCCGTGACCGCCTGTCGCCGGCTTGCCCGCGCGGCGCGCGAGCAGCGCTCTCCGCTGGCCCAGCCGCCGCGACCAAGCTCCGTTCGTCGCCGGAACCAGCCCCGCCGCCTGCGACGCCGCCGCTGAAGTCGAATCCTCTTAACAACGTAAGAAGGCAGACTAACGCACCCAACGAAGAGAAAGGAAAACAAACAGAGTCCGAGGACGAATCGAATTACCCGAAAACGACGAGAAATCCAAACCCAGAGCAGGACGTCGATTTTTTTAACACGCGGGAATTCGGCAAAAGAGAAGAACGGCACGATTCATCGCTCTCGAATCTTCTTCAACAGGCACACCAATCCCCGCGCAGAAGCCGCTGTAATCATCGCCGTCCACGCGAAGCGCCGGGAAGAAAGCACCCAGATACTACCGAGAGAAGAGGCGACAAGGGGGGAAGGCTCTGGTGGTGCGGACGAGCGGCGGCTGGGGGCGGCGGTCGGTCGGGCGACGACGCCGTGCGAGAGCATGAAGGAGCGGCGGCGCGACGAGGAGGGAGCGAAGGAGACGGCGCGGCGACCGTGGGGGATTTTGGACCATCGGAGTTTAGCTTTGCTTCAGCTTACCGCTAAAAAAAAACCCATAGCCCGGCCCGACCCGACCCGGCCCGACCCGGGGCCTTGGGGTGTACGGGGAACAGGGTCTTGGGTGGGTCTGGGCGGGTCAAGCATGACCCTGTAGTTTTCGGGTCGGGTTGGGTATTAAGAAAGCCCGACCCGACCCGTTGACACCCCTAAGTAGAAATATGTTAATGACATGGGCGTTAAGTTCGGATTTCGGGCTACCCGCAAGATAAATACCCAATTCGTCCCGTGCCCATTCCACGGCCCCATTCGAACCGCAACCTCCCAACCCACTATCATCCCCATGTGGTACTTTTGCTTGATGACTTGTCAAGCCCAAAAAAGTTGACTTAATCGGGGGAAGATCGACGCACTTAATCATGCATTAGTATTCCAATTCTCTCAAATCGTGCGATCGAATTCGCCCCGCCCACCTCTATAAATCGTCGAATAGGACAAATCAAGGGAAGTGCTTTGCACAAAAACAAAAATATCTATACAATGATATATATAGCCGCACGGGCACCTATAACAAATTCCGAATGCGAAAAGGGTATTAACGAGCAAAAGTAATGTAAATCCACTCGTGCCGAGATTCGAAGCTTTACTAAGCCAGCTCGAAACGGGAGTGGTTCGACAAGATAGAAAGCATGCTGTTTTTAAGTTATGAAATGAGAGGGAAAATTACAAGAACGTAAAGCCAACGAAGGGAGAGAGACTGGAGGCTGGACTCCATCGATCCTCCACTCCAATCTCTTAAGACATATCCATTGATAAAACCATCCATGCCCGATCTCGCTCGCAAGCAGTTAGTGCCTACAATCCAAGCACTAATCTACCAAAAGCAACATGACCTTTCGCGGGTCTTGTCGAAGGCGGGGGGAAAAAAGCAGCAGCAGCAGCAGCATCACCCACGACCATTATTGGAAATTATCACTTCCGTGTGTCTTCCCAGGGCAAAGGGACAAGCAGATGCGTGTGCAATTTCAGCAACTCACCACATGCAATGATGGGCAAAAGGGCGGGACTTCGGTGGGGGCGTTTCACCTCTCGTTGCTTTTCTCGACCAAAAGCGAAGAAGAGCACGATCATCGATCCTACCTCTCAATCTCAATCCCTTGGGATCCCCCACGCCCCGACTTTGTACTTTGAGGGGTAAAGGCGCTCCCCCTTTTTTCTCCCCTCACCCTTTTTCGAGCTTTCTTCCCATCATTGATGTCAAACACCTCTCTCTCTCTCTCTCTCTCTCTCTCTCTCTCTCTCTCTCTCTACATGGGCATGTCTAAACTAGATCTTGTTTCCCAATTTTCATAAAATGCTATGCTTAGAACTCGATCTTGAAAGTGTGAGGGAGGCGGTCGAATTTTTCTCGAAATGCCCGGCGATGATGCAATTGGCATTGATGTATTTATAGGAAAGGGTCAAATATGAAACGAGAAGTCATAGCATTCGCACGATGAAATTATTGGGCGATCGATTTGCAATAGCATGATAGTGCGGCTTGGCTCCGGAAGGCTGGTCCCGAGACAGCTTTATTGGTCTCTGTCTTTTATTTTTCTTTCCACGTTGATTGGGGCACAAGCATTGGGGCCCGACTATTATAAAGTTCATTTGAACCCTCCGCAAGCTGTATAAATCGATTAAGTTCAGATCTTGGGCTTATGCACATGGCCCCGACCCTAAATAATTCATATGTAGCTCGTAAGATTAGCAACAGATGACCTCCGATTCATTAGTTGGAAATTCCCCAGCATTTCGATCGACATTACCAACCCAAGGATAAAAATCATTTGCCTTGTCAATGCATGCCATTGGACAATTTCTCCAAAAGAACAAACTTCCTATGTCGATCGCGATACATTTCACGTTTCCATTTTCACATTTACAAGTACGGGGAAAAATTCCGATGCTCTCTCCAATTGAATGTATAGGAAGTTCTGCAATCTATCAAGAATATGCAAGCGAGCCCTAAAACTCCAATATGGTATCATTAAATCCTAAAATTCATTCAAATTACTACAATCGAGGATTTCCGTTAACCCCGTCCAACTAGAGCGGTCCGTGCCGGGATTTCCCGAGCTTTAAAATGGGGGGAAGAGTAGAGATGGGGGGGTGTACTTGGACCCCATGCACCTCACCCGCACCTTATAAACCCCCAACCCCTCTCCCGCATCCGCTCCTCATTGACCACCTCCCACGCTCTCGCCCCCATCCCCCAAGATCCCCTCCTCCTTCCCCTCGCCGTCTCCTTTCTTCAGCCTCCGATCCATCGCCGGCGATCGCGAAAAAAACCCTAGCCCGACCCCCGACAAAATGACCACGTACGGCACCATCCCGACCTCCTCCTCCGCCTCCTCGCCGCCGGCGAACCTCGAGTACATCTCCCGCGCGAAGGAGCGGATCAAGTCCGGCCTCGCCGAGCGCCGCCCGTGGAAGCTCATGCTCAACGTCCGCGCCCTCCGGCTCCCCACCGGCTTCCCCGACGCCCTCTCCCGGGTGCGGACCAACCTCTCCTTCTTCCGCACCAACTACGCCATGGTCTTCCTCCTCATCCTCTTCCTCAGCCTGCTGTGGCACCCGATCTCGCTCATCGTCTTCGTCGTCATGATGGCCGCGTGGCTCTTCCTCTACTTCCTCCGGGACGAGCCCCTCGCGGTGCTCGGCCGCACGATCGACGACCGGGTCGTCCTGGCCGTGATGTCGGTGCTGACGCTGGTGTTCCTGCTGCTGACGCACGCGACGGTGAACATCCTGGTGGCGGTCCTCATCGGGGCCGTCGCGGTGGTGCTGCACGCGGCCATGAGGAGGACGGACGACCTGTCGGCGGAGGACGGGGAAGCCGCGGGGACGCGTGGGTTGATGACGAGCGTCGGATCTCCGTCGTCGTCGTGACCCCTTTGGGCGACTGTTAGGCGTGACTTGATTTTTTTGGTTTTTTTTTTCCTTTTTCTTTTATTTATTTATTTTACCTCGATTCGCCTCTTTTATTTGTATCTTACCTTTCTTAAATTTTCCAATTGGAGTGGCTTCGCGTTTTGTATAACAGGGGTCCCGCTAGAGAAAGGTGCTTCGTGTTCTTCGGGTTCGTGGGAAGTTTTGGGAGCGGAATGACCAAATGTCGGCATTTCAGATTTTGTGGATTGGGTTTAGACGCTTCGTTCGCGCACACGCCTCAATAAATTAGATGCGTTTCCAGGAACAAGGCGGTCCCGATTTCGCGATCCGTAAAATAACGCGACGACATCATGAGTGTGTATTCTCGAACGAATCTATCGATCACGTCGTTGTTGCGATTTGCTTTCGTGCGAGGGAAGGGAGGGAGCGAGGGGCGACGGAGCCCCCACGTCCTGAAACGCAATGCCGTCGTGCACGGTCAAGAGAGAGGTCCAATGGCATTCGATTCCTCCCGATTCATCGCAGTGATTTTTTTTGGGGAAAGGGGGCCCTCCCTTTTGAGATACGTGGGCGCAAAACGTCCACCAACTTAACCTACTAAAAGCAATCTAATCGGTGCCGATACACGAATCGATTTCTCTCTATGTTTGTGTTGAACTCGACGGATTCGTCGTTGTCGAGCGGGGCAATCGAAGAGGTGAGTTGTTGAGCATTGAGCTACACAAATTGATGGACCATGCAAAACATTATTGGGCGGCAATAATAATTCAATCGTCTTCCGTTGCCGCCTGCGCCGTTGAAGATTTGGAGCTCCTTTACAGGGGCCCGACACCTAGAATTCTTTCGAAAATATATGAATATATTAACTCGCGGAGAAGCATGGAAATTCTTCCTTTCGTTTTTATCTCTTTCACTCTCGATTGATCGAAACGGATTGGGGGGAAGAGCCGCGGAAGTTGAACTTGTATTGAGGCTCCGTCTGTTTTATGGAAAAATGAGTGATTTGGAAAATATTCTCCTGAAAATGATCACTTAAAATAATTAGTTGACGAAAAAAGTTTTCATCATTAATAAAAATTTATGTCCAAATATTTTCGCCTCGTTCATTTATTTTTGTAAGCGATATAAGCAATCATTTTTAGGGAAATATTTTCCAAAAAAATTCAATTTTCACAAAACAAACGGAGCTTGAATTTTTATTTTTTAAAATTTTCTAAATTTCTTTTATGTTTATCCTTTGCTTTTTTTTTTCATTGCGCCGGAGAGGGTCATCGACTACCCTCACCAGTCGCAAAGGCCCTCAATCTAGGCAAGGGCCTTCGCGAACCCACTGACCGCCAACACGAGCGAGGCCCCTGCTGGTCGCTAGCAAGGCCTTCATGGCCTATGAGGGTCGTCGGTAACCCTCGCCGACACAATGATTAAAAAAAAGGAAAAAAAATTCAAAATTACAAAAATTATCCATAGCTGTGCCACGTACATAGGATAGTCAACTTTCATTTTAGCAATTTCCGATCAAAATTGGCCGGAAGGATTCAATTGGTAAATTGTCAAAATATTTAGGACTAAATTAGTCAAATTGAAAGATTTAATATTGAATTGTCATAAATGAACGTTTAAAATATGAAATTTATTTCATATAAAACAATTCAGAATTGAGAGAATGCATAGGTGTTAACATGAATATATAGTTAAATATACAAAAATAATTCTGCTTTAGTTGAGAATAAACAAAGAAAAATTGCATATCGGATGAGCAAGGCCCCCAGCCCAAATGACACCTTTGGACTAATTGGACATGACAGCATAAATTCCTGAGCTCTTACTTCACCGGAACCTCGCGACTCTTTCCTCCACCGCCACCGCCACCGCCACCGTCGACGGTGTTCCTCGCCCGCGCGATCTCATCACCAGAATAATGTCGCACCAGCCCTATGATCCCTACTACCTGGCGGTCGCGCCTCCGATGCCGGACTACGGCGCGGGCTTCGCCGGCGGCGAAAAGGGGCTGATCAACACGCTCTTCGTCTCCGGACTCCCCGACGACGTGAAGGCCCGCGAGATTCACAACCTCTTCCGCCGTCGCCCTGGGTTCGACTCCTGCCAGCTCAAGTACACCGGCCGCGGTAATCAGGTCGATTTGACTGTCCATTCAATTCTCGAGGAAAAATCGCATTCCTTCATTTTCTGGTGACCTTTCGGGAACAAGGGATGGCGAAGATGTCTTCAAATGGATGTTTTGTTAATGGGTATTCTTCGTCTCTTGAGATGATTTTGTGTGATTGTCCTCTCGTATGAGGATAGATAGATAAAATGCACTCTACGTGTTTGTGTAAATTCAGCTTCTAGTTCACAATCAGCGTCCTCCAATTTGATTTGAGGGTGGCGGGTTTGGTCATTTTTATTTGCTTGAGTTGATTTTGTACTGTTTTGTTTCGTAAAACTGGGTTAAGGAGAAGAATGTACTCTATTGGAGTAATTTACCATTTTTATACTGTAGCTAATATATTTGTTCTTTCCATGCAGGTGGTTGCTTTTGCTACATTTTTCAACCATCAATCAGCAATAGCAGCATTGCATGCCTTAAATGTGAGTGCCATTTTCATTTGTTGGGTATTTTTGTACTTGCCAACTTCCAATGGATTGTATCTTTTGCCGACTTCACGTTAAGATAATGCAATTCCCAATTACCACTTGCCTTTTTTTAGTACGTAGGAGTGATGATTAACTTGTATCGGATTGCCTTGCTGAAAACTGTTGTCAGTTTTGTTGTCTGTTTAGCAATCCGATTGTTTTATTCCTTGTGCTCATACTGCAATTCGTCTGGATGATGCATGTAGGGCGTCAAATTCGATCCGCAAACTGGATCCACTTTGCATATAGAGCTAGCCAGATCAAATTCAAGGCGCAAACGTAAACCAGGTGAGCTTTTGTGTGTCAAATAATGTTTCTTGAGTATGGTTTGCTGTTTTTGCTACGTTTCATTGTGATATTCCTTTCTTCATCAGAGGGTCATCTGTCGTTTCGTTATTTCTTTTCATCGGCACAGGTAGTGGACCTTATGTTGTTATAGATAACAGAAGTAATGAGGCATCAAATGCACGAGAACCTTCAAGTAATGATGATGGTAAATGCCCCTTTAATTTCTCATTACTATGTCTCTTTTGCATTAGGTTGTCCTCGTTGTCCTTAACATGTAACTTCGTGTCCTGATAAGAGGTGGAGGTTCTACTGCTGGAGCTTGATTCTATTGCTCATAAGATTATCCTGTATATGCTTGTTCATTCAGGAGACTCTGAATCAGAGGATCCATCTGAGGATGATAATCATGAATCCGGCAACGAAGATGATTCAGAGACTGCAAAAAGGTTGGAAGTGTTCAAGCATTGCAGTGTTTGCCTTTAACATGTTGATCTTTTGATATTTAGTCAAGGATCTGGTCAGTGCCAGACATGTTCATTTTGTTGTGTTGTGTGTCTCCATTGTTAAGTCCGGCTTTGTTTCTGGTGATGTACAGTGGTGAGACAACAGGTGCTGATGGCACTGCAGAAGCCGAGAATGTAAGTGAAAGCATCTGTCTAATCATGCGCGTTCTCTGTCCAAAGTGGCAACTCTCTTTTTCCTCTGTTGAATGCTCCATTGTTCTCTGGATGTAAATATGAAATATGGGACTCTTTTTATGCCGATGACTTTGTTCACGAAACTAAATTTCCCTGATCCTTTTTTTTTCGGCTTCAAGAAAGTTTGCTTAAATCAAGTCAAGGTGTGGAAGTTTATCTCTTTTGATGTGGCGGTATCAATTGTTCAGCGATCAAATACTAGAGTATAATTGTTCAGTGATCAAATATTAGAACTATCATATTCATAGCAATTCGTCCCGATTTGAGTCGCAAATTTCCAGTTCACCATCGAGCATTTAATCTCAGCTGTATGGTGTTCAATTCTGGTTTTTTTAGATAAGCTCAATTAGATGATCTGGCTCATCTAGATCTCATTCTTTTGCTAGCCATGCTTTTTCCTTGATATTTGTGAATTTGACCGAGCTCCCCGGTTTGTGCATCATGGCAGTCAGAGAAGCCTGTGGATGGGAATGTCAACCAGTGTTCGACTCTGTTTATTGCGAACCTTGGTCCAAATTGCACGGAGGAAGAACTAACACAGGCGCTCTCTCAGTAAGTTATTGCATCCCCTCTCGATTGATTTTAGCTTTTGGATTATATGATGTCTGCAGTTCTCTGGATAGTTGCAGCATCTATGTCGTTGTTTTTGTCATAGACCCATTTCTTTTGTGTCAGATATGCTGGATTCAAGATGGTTAAACTACGTGGCCGAAGCGGAATGCCAGTTGCATTTGCTGATTTTGAGGTACCATGTATAGAATCCTTTTTGAGTGATAACCACGCAATCAGAAGCATGCTTTTCCATGGCATAGACATATAGCTAGAAATCACGAGCTTATGGGGCAATTCTATTGCTCTCTCCCCTCATTTCCCTCGGTCATGTAGAACAACTAAATATTCAGTACCCAAGAACGGAGGATTAATTTCAGATCTCACACTGCTCTTCATATTACTGGCAGGAAATCGAGCAAGCTAGCCAGGCCATGGAGGGGCTTCAGGGTAGCCAGTTAGCATCATCAGACCGTGGTGGCATGAACATAGAGTAATTCAGCTTCACATTCTTGCTCAATTGTCCTGTTCACTCATTGTGCATTTCCCAGTTGCATTGTGACTGAACCATGGCTTATGAATTTCTTTTTCTAGATATGCCAGGTCCAAAATGAGGAAGCATTAGAAAATCAGGGAAGAGGAGGACAAAGCTTTTCGGTTCTTCAAATTTTCAGCCAAATCATGCATGAAGTGCAATTAGAAAAATTGCTCTGATTTTCTGTTCTTTTTTTTATTTTTTATTTATGGCTGTAATATCTTTCGGCGTTTCCAGTATGATAGAATCATTTTCTGTTTATTCCTCCTTCAGTCAACACTTAAGTCCCATAACCATTTTGTTATTTCTTCCCATCGTCTTTGTTTGGTAAAATATGCTTTTTTCCATCTTAGGACAAAAAAGTGGCGAAGGTGATGCTTGTTGGAGCTGGCATTCTGATTGTGCTCACAAACATCTTTCTATCTCATGAAAATGTTGGAAAGACGTGAAAACGGTAAAACTTGTAAGGCTGATCTTTATTGCATGTAAGTCTGAATCATTTTGTCATAGAGACTCTACGAGAAGAGGAACGGCGATGATACTGTGGAACGGCGATTTCATGATGGTCAGGATCCGGACTTTGTAGTGTTCTTGCTCGTGGATAATATGATCGCCCTATTGAAGAAGAATCAGTGCAGCTTCCTCCTATGTGTATCCATCAAATGGCAACCTAACACCATGTTCATGGGTCACAATATCTAATCCCACCTCTCCCATCTAGTCAGAGTCTAACAATGAATCTAATCCATTAGGTGCTACATTTGTTTTGCAATTTGCTTGGAGTTGGCATCAAAAACAGAAAACCAAAACGAAACGAAACGAAAAGAGGGGGATAAAAAAAGGACAGAAATTGAATGAAATCCAATCTTCTGTCAGGCAAAAACACATGGCAGAACAGTCAACAAGGAGGAACTGCCACCCAGCACCCACCGCCCCCCAAGTTGAACAGAGCGATGGCAAAGACGAAATCAAATGAATAGGGCTCACTGGCAGCATTTTCAATTTCCTGGGACAGTGCCTACATTTACTATGGTCAGAGAGGCCTGCATGTGCAAACAACTTGTTGGCTCCTCCTGCCAGACTGAAAAAACCGAGTAGGAAATAAAGATCATTGGGGCGAAGCGGCGGCATAAGATGGTTCATACAATAATGCCTGCATGTCCTGCTTGCGTCGTGAAACTCGGCCTTTGCTTTTGTCGTTGTCGGGACAAGGACTCGCAATAAATGCCCCCTGCACGTCCCGGTTCTGGTTTTGAAACTCACAGGTTTTTTTGTCATTGTTGGGGAGCACCTCTCTTGCCTGAAGTTGAATCTCAGCGTGTCCCCCATTTTTAAATGTTTGAATTTTTCTTGGACTTCTAAGCCGAATCCAAGAAGCACTCAATGATGTCAGATTTGCAGTTTTCCTTCTTGTGATTCTTGAGGTAAGACAAAATTCATATACGTAGCAACAGAACACTGATCAGCCCTCAGCGGCCACCACAGAGCAGGGCAGGAGGGAGATGCGTTCTTGATTTAACCTTTTAACTAGAAAATATGATATACTTCAAACATTCACATCTTAGCATTCACTATTCAAAGAATTACACTAGCATGCTAATTCCCTACTCTCCTTAGCACTGTACACAACCAAAATTTTAGACGGCTTCGACAGAGAAATTGTAAGAGTTGACGGGAAAAAATTATGCAAAATGGCATATAACTCTACCATATAAAAACTGGATGAGCACCTCCTCACATCTCATCTTCACATGATATCCTCCTGGCCATCTCCTGCTCCTTGATGGAAAGCCTTTGTGTTTTGCGGCACAGCTTCCCGCTAAATGCTTCGGCTGCCTCGTTCAGTAAGGAACCGCTGTGATAATGCTGAGGCTGCTGCTCCGTCCAAATTCGTCCGCTCCGGCTTCCCGCATCAGACCCCGGAGTCGACATGTAATTGGTGTCGACAAGCATGTCACCTTCGAGAATGCGCAGCACCTTCTCCCATAAAAAGACGTAAAACAATTAGTTCGAATGACAACTATCCATACTAATTCAACCATTGCACCTTCATACTTATAATGCCGAAATCCCTCTCAAAATTTGAAGATTCCATAGAATTAAGGTAACTTCCGTGACAAATTCACAATTACTTAATTTTAATTATCTTCAGACATCCATATTAATTCCACTCAAGGTCTGAATGCTGTAGGCTTGTTTTCTGTCCACCTTTTCTGATGGATTTCCTCACCTGTGACATGCGAGGCCTAGAATGTGAATCACGCCGTATACATAGGGATGCAGCATGAAGCATGCAGCAAACCTCGTGCTCGGAATAGTGATCTCCCAATCGTGGATCTATCAGCTGATCAATTGCATATTCTTCCAACAGTGGACGAGCCTGGCGAATACTAACAATATAAGTTACGAGCAGAACATGGAAATTTACCGATGAAGAGAACACAATATCCCGTATCTTGATAAGATTGCATCAGATTTGTTTCAAAGACACCAGAAATCTAACATCACTATTTTTCAGAGTCATACCCACTCAGTTAAAAACTGCTGACCCTTGGGCCGATCAACGTCCACAGCTTTTCTCCCAGTAACAAGCTCCACCAACACCACCCCAAATGAATATACATCAGCTTTCTCTGTGATTTGTCCACTTTGAGCATATTCAGGAGCTAGATATCTATAGATAAAAGTAGGTGAATGAATATTCCAATCTCACAGATGTCTAGAAAATAAAGCAACTGTTAATATCAAATACGCACCCAAAAGTACCAATTACTCTTGTTTCAACACCAGTGCGTCCATCAGGCTGCCACCGAGCGAGGCCAAAGTCCCCTACCTTGTGAAAGAAGCAATTGGTTAAGGATTAACACACCACATCCTCAAAGTATAGGTACTATATCTAGAAATTAAGAGCTAGAAGATCCTCCGGAAGATCACTAAAGGAAAGGCCCATAGCTTCAATGAGAAGGGTGAAAGCATCAATAAATCCAAAATAAAAGATCATGACTGTACCAAGGGTTCGAAGTCATGAGTTATGAGGATGTTATTTGGACGCATATCACGATGGACAATACAACCCACTCTGCACTCTTCATGAAGATATCGCAGACCTCGAGCAGCCCCGACAGCAATCTTTTGTCGTGCCGACCATTCTAATGGCTCTTGATGACGTCCTGAAACAGCAAAATCGACTAGTTACATAGACACATCGAGAATATTAACCTCGACAGTTCATTATTCCAGTCAACAAACAGGTGGACAAGGGGTTAATGCCAATGTAATACTTGGAAAGCTAAGAAAGAACAGCTTCCATTACGACATTGCTTTTGGCCATCCACTGCTATTGTAAAGAGAATTACCGTAGAGATGTGAATCCAGGGAACCATTGCAAATATACTCGTACACCAGTAATCTTCTTTTGTCCTCTATACAGAACCCAATCAGCATGACAACGTTTCGGTGCTGAGCGCAGCTCAGGACTTCAACCTCTGAGCAGAATTCGTGATCACCCTGAGAACTAGCCAATTTGTGTTGCTTGACAGCAACTATCTGACCATCTGGAAGTACCCCTCTATGAACAGATCCAAAACCACCTTCAGCCAAGAAATTAGCCTGTGAAAAACCGCCAGTTGCAAGCTCTAGCTCAGCATAGCTGAACCATCTTGGTGGTTTTCCAAAAACAGGAGATTTATTTTGACATATTGAGCACAAAGGTGGGGGGCCACTGGGCATATTTCTGGACAGTGAGATTGCTTCTCTCAAATTTCCACCTATGTCCATATCATCCCTGTAGTCCGGCAATTGAATCAGATCATCTTCATTGCTTCTAGCGAACTTACTTGGCATATCCTTGGCAATTAATGCTTGCACTGTGTCATTAGCTCTCTGAAAGCTTTGTCCAAAATGAACGGAATCGTTAAAATTAGAACCAAGCAATTTCGCCATCCATGGTTGAAACCTCAAGCTTGTTGAACCTAGAGATAAATTTTCACTGTCTGAGTCTGAGCTACTACATTCATCGACATCCCTAATTTCCTTCACTACACTAGGCACATTCTTTTTTATGCCTGCATTCACCTCTGAAATGAAAAAGGGTGAAGCTCCAGTGTCAGAGCTCGACATTGACGAAGTTCCAGCTTCAGTAGAAGTGAATGGCGTCCCTAACTCAGGACTACTAGTTGGAGTGACAACTGGACCACGGACAGAATTCGGGGCTTCATGCTGAATTTTGTGATGCTTATCGGATGCTTCATCCAGCTCAGATGGTGGCGGATGAGCTTCAATCTCCTTCTTGGGCGATCCCGTCAAATTCAAGCGGAGAACTTTTGCCTGAGACCGTTTCATTACAACAATGTTGCATTGTAGCTCTTCAATGCATCGTTTTTCCTCAGGTTTTAGCTGTCTGTTAAGAGTAAACAAGAGTAGACCAAACAAAGGTAAGTCAGACTTATGGAACCACCTGCATCAGTTATCCTGCATTCAAAACCTCCCAACTTTTCTTTATTTCTTTTAACAGGGAAAATAGGTGATTACTTGTCCAATACAACCCAACTTGCATGAGCTTTCTTTGCCTCTGCAGCTACTGCTCCACACGGCGATCCAGAGAGAATTTTTATCTTGACGTTTATCTGTGCAAAAGAGGTGGGCGGCGTTAGGTGATGAAAAGAAAACAGAAAAGCACCATAAACAAGTTTCATCAATCGCGCTGACCTTATTCGGATCGTACACATCATGGAGCTGAAGGATCATTTGGGAGCAGGAATCCGTTATATCAATCTTCTGCTCTGCACTCGACCCTAAATGGGACTTCCGATGCCCACTAGCACAGTCCCCTGCAAACCTTGGGAAACCCCATAACTTTCTTCCTGAAAAAATTGTAATGGAATTGCTATCAGGAAGTATGGTTGTGACAGGATTTGAGTGGAAACATTGAACGCAGTGGTTGAATTCAGTAAGACAGAAATCAGCCGGCAAAAACTATTTGGGGAGAAAATCTCAATCTCTTATCGCTGAAAAATCAGGAGATACATTGTTCCAGGAATTAAAACCACCTGATACGTTACAATGAAGAAATTCAGACAAGCTGCATCTGTCAACATTCAGTAGCACAAGGTACACTCTCAAATCGTCCTTAGCAGGTAGAAAGTTTTTAGGAGATACAAAAGCGGAGCAAGAAAAAGGTCAAAACAAAGTCTTTTAGAGTAATATTTCTGTAGCGGAAGTAGGTCAACAAACTCAGGCAGAAATATGCACCATCCAATTTCATGAACCACGATGAGCCTGAAGAGAAGTTCACATAATACAACCGATGAACGGAAAGGAGGGATGTTTGCATCACCACATAACGGAAACTTACCAGAACTTTGGGCAGAAACCACAACCAGCAGGGTAATGCAATCCCCAGGTTGAACAACATGAGTCAAAGCCCAGACGAGAGCTGTCTTCGGAATCTCCTTCGAGGCCTTAACAGCAACCACCACCTTTTCAGCAACATCCATGTTGCCCTTTTCCAGCTTCCCTCTCTTCTGTTCTCTACTCATTGCCAGATGAAATCTCAGTTCTCTTCTGCCACAGAGTCGCTCACTTACCAAACCAAATTGCACCTTAATAAGCTCGAGAAACACGCATTATAGGACAAGGGGGAAACTTCCACATTGGGCGCGTCTGATCCAACCTTGTTGTTCGGCAAATCAAGCTTGGAGTAACCAATCAAGCCCTTAACATTATTGCTCTGCCCCCACCACGGCGAGATTCAGAGACAATGGGCGCGTCTGATCCAACCTTGTTGTTCGGCAAATCAAGCTTGGAGTAACCAATCAAGCCCTTATCATTATTGCTCTGCCCCCACCACGGCGAGATTCAGAGACATGTACCGCCAACCAACAAACCATTCCACTCAAAACACGGCAGATTCTTGCAATGACAAGACCCTTTTGACCGGTTGACAAGAAATCCTCAGAATCACGGAAAAGCCAAATTGAGGGGCAATAAAAAGAGAAAACTAAAGTGGAAGAAGAACACTTTTACTCCAGATGGTGAAAATCAAGCACGAATATTCTCAAAGTGGAAACCGATGAGCTGGGAAACACAGAATTACGGATACCCTTTTCGGTCCTGGTCTTGCCAGAGGAAGGGACGAAATCCTCGAGCTCGAGAAGCAGTACTCATCCGGTGTAAAATTTTCCTTTCGCTGGTACCCAGTTGCGCAGGCGTGAGCTTGAGACCAAAAGCAAAATGACACGCTGCGGAGTTAAAAACTTCACGGAAGACGAAAGGACACCTGCGTCGCTCTGCTTTCAGCCTTCAAATCACTCCATCAGCAGACGACGCGGCCCAATACAGAGCGAAAGAAACGGGCGAAAGCGAAACAGCGAGGCATGAGATGAGATCGGATCCAGAAACGATAGAGTCCAAGCACAAGCCCCTCCCCTGCTAAAGTCCGCGCTCAGAGGAAAGCCCCCATCATATCAAAATCTCCACGCGACGCCAAAGGGGACGATCGAATCACGTACTTGGACGAGAGAGATTGCAGAGCACCCCCCACCCACCTGCAGAGCGAAAGAATCAAAACCAACTCGAAAGAGAAAGCCCGAACGCAGATGAAGCTCGCGACACTTTTATGACGTTTTCGAATGCTCTGCTTTTCGTTTGGGATTCCCCACATCTCGAAGCGCCAAAAACACAGAATCTAATCTGCTCCGCCACTTTAAGGAACTCGAGAGACTTACCAAAGTTGGAATTTTTCTTTCCCTATTTCCGCCTTCGGGCCTCAAATTTTCCTCGTCAAAAGGAGACACAGCATCGAAGCGCGCAAAAAAGAAGAACGCATCCCATCTACCAGAGATGAGACTATTCAAATCCGAAGCGCCTTTACTGATATCACGTGGAACTCCCCCTTCAGCCCGCCGCTCCAAGCAAAACCAAGCTCAAAACACGGCTAAAGAAATAAAAACGGTCGCTTTCGCCGTTCCTTTTACTTTTCTGGTTCTTGCTTTCTCCGGGTATTATCAACTCCCGGGGAACAGTATTCGCGTTCGATCGGGATCGCGCCCAGCAGCGAAACGCCAAATGGGTCACCGCGTCGTTACGAAGAAAGGGACTTCGAGATGAGAAAAGGGCAAAAGCAAAGGCAAAGGAAAAGGAAAGGAAACGAAGGAGATGGGACTGATGACAGCGAGAGGAGAGCGCGAAAAGTTGAAGCCAAAAACCCTCCCTCTCTCTCTCTCTCTCTCTCTCTCTCTCTCTAGAGGGTTTCTTCGCCTCCGTCGTCGTCAACGACCAGACCACCACCACCACCACCTCCCCTCCCACACCTCGCAATCGTAATGGCAGCGTGGCTCCAAAACAGGGGCGTCCTGTAGCGCACGCAATCTGTCCGCTTCTGCGCAACGCAACCTCTACGCACAACGAGAGAGACAGAGAGACAGAGAGAGAGAGAGAGGGTGATCTATCAATCACGATTCAGCTCCGCTGTCCTCCGTGAAGCAGACGGCGGAGGAAGATTGCACGGATTTCAGCGTTAATGGCGCCACATGCAATCCCGCCCGCCATCCCCACCCCACATCAACTCAATCAAAGCCTGCGAATTTTAAAACCAATACGTGAAGCGACACGCGCTTCCCCCTCTCTCTCTCTCTCTCTCCCCTGTACTCCTCCTCCTTTCCTTCTTTATTTCGTCTCGTGACCAAGTAAAATAAAAATGCAAACTTTACATTATAAGGGAACCGAATTGACTTGTTCTATGTTCGAGCTCGTGAAATACGCCACTAACCATGTCGATCGATTTAACTGCGACGCGAGCCGACACTTTGACAACGTGGCCCGCGTGCGAAATAAAGCTCGGAATCAGCAAATCTCGGACGTCGCATCCGTGCGACGTGCCGCGAACATGAACCTCCCCAACCGCGTCGCGGGTCTCCTTTGCGCGTGTTCTTTTTGTAGGGCAAAATGTAAATTCAGTATGGTACCGAGACATTTGAACGTTCATGCGAAAAAAGAAGATCATCGCGTACCTCGATTTTCACGGAAACGGAGTATGGACCGAGGGAGAAGAGCGCGGGACCGCGGCGGGCGTCAAAATCAGCTGTTTCTTTCTTGCGGGGACGGGCGGGTCGCTTGCCGGGTTCGGATCGCTGCCGGGATGGCTCGTCGCCGCCGATTTTCCCGGGCCCCGGAAATGCTCCCCCGGGTCGGGTGTAGATTTCGAGAGCGGCCGTCGAGGTGTGGGACGAGACGAGACGAGACGATTATGGTGCGGGTCGCAATTTATTTAGTTTTATATAGTCGCTGAAAACGAGGGAGAGTTAGAGTGTGGGAGAAGCATATGATTTTGGACATTTGAATCGGGTCATGGCGCTAACTTTGGGGGAAAAAGTCAGGGTTTGGCTTTTGCCTAGGATTATTTTAGTATCCCTTTTTTGCGGAACAAGACAGAGCATGGAGATTGGAATTTTGTTTTGCAGACTTCTATGTTCATGCATCGAGATGATTGTCTGGACATTTTAGATTGGCAGCTATTCGTAATTTTATAACGCGACGGCGAGCGCGGTTCGAAGCTCGTTTAAAAGATGGATTGCCATCGGACGCGTTATCGTTATACGAGCGTTTCTGCACGTGTATCTGTCGGGCGGATGACATGCGCTGTTTATAAAAATGGTTATATAATATGATTTTATCTACGTTTCGTCGACTACCCAGCGGTGAAAATGCGAATTATTTCTTAGGAAGAGATTTCTCTTTAATTTGTTTTTTTCGTTATTTATCTAATAATTCAGGACATTAGACTTGTAGGCTTGGCTACCTAGAGGCCCATAAAATAAGTTTTGACTAACTTATGGCTATCTTAAGCGTCCCTTGATATTGTTAAATGGTTTTAGTTTCTGTTTTCTTGAAAATATGTTTAATTTGTAAGGACGATGATTTTGAAACGATGCTCGATTGTATGGTTTTCGAATTCAAAGAGACGTTTAAATTCCTTTTCCGTACGGATGCTATTAGTTCTCGAAATCATTCTCATAAGTCGGTACAAATCAAGATTTGTATGTACGGTCGTGACCGACAGAAACGTTCAGAACTCCACGTCGATTATCTTATAGAATGTAATTATTTCGAAATTTTATAATTTGGCCTATGATTCACGAAGAGTGAAATAGCACCAAGATCGGTATACGGTGAGAATTATGTTCGAAGTCACTTTTATTCCCATACTCTTCATTCAAGCGGAGCTTTGAATTAAGCTTCAAGGAAGAGCACAGTTGAAAATAGATAATAATTTGATATTTTTGAGAATTTTCACGAACCAAATACCTCATACGAAGCAAACTTTCGGGTGCCGAAGTACGCCCGAGTCCACATCTATAATTTACTTCGACCTTTTTTTTTTTTTTGTCTTGCTCGACTCTTTTATGTATATACGAGTGCAATGCTCGCGGGATTAAGCCCTGGATCTAGTACACTTCGACCCCACCCTCATCCGCCGGTTCCTTTACCAGCAGCGCCGCATGCCTGTTGGCAATTAACTCCAAGCCAGTGGAGCACTCGAGGGGCCAATGTTGATTTTAGCGAATTTGCGATTACAATAAAAGTCCAAAGATCCCGGTCACAATGCCCAACAATTATCTTCTATGTACATACGATGTTGATTTTTATTATAATTCCAAGCGGTTTTAACGAATAACGTCGAAACCCGATGCAGCAGCATCGCGCGCCCCCGCCGAATTCAATGCCCAACGTCTTTGGTCTCGGAGTCTTCAGACGAGTTAAATTAACTTAGCATCATCATCAGCACGTTTAATTCTTTTCTTAGTTTGCATTAGCACCTCAGCTCGCTACGGTAATCCTCGAATTTACATATTGTTCGTCTCGTCGAATTTTGTTCAATTCGTCCACCTCCAACAGGGGCTAATGATGGAAATAAAGGAGGGTCGTGTTGGCAGGAAAATTATCTAAAAAGTCTTAAACGCATTGTGCTTTTGCCAATTCAGTCCTAAACCTTTTAATTTTACCAATTGAGTAATTAACATTTTCACTTTTTGCCAATTGAGTCCATTTTGTCAATTTTGGCCGGAAATTGCCGACATAAGCATCGGCCGTCCTATGTGGTGTCACTGGAGTTTACGTTGATAAATTTTAATAATATTTTGAAAATTTGCGATTTTTTTTATCTTTTCCCTTTTTTTTTCTGCCATTCTTCCGTGACCGACTAAAGGCAAGGCCTCTAGAGAAGCTCACCTCTGTCGACCGCTAGTCAGGGCAGGCCTTGGTTGGGCGAGATCGAGCCAAGGCGAGGCCAACCTCGCTGTCGATGGGCGAGTGAGAAAGAGAACCCATGGCTAGGCGAGACTTGCCCTCACCAATGGTTGGCAGGGGTGAGCTTGTCAAAGGTTGGCAAGGTCGGTCTCACCGGTGCTCCCCACCAGTTGGCCGTCGGACCAGCCAAAGAGAAAAATGGCAAAAAGTATTAATTTTTTTTAAAAAAATTGCAACGTCAGTGTCATGTGACCAAAATTGACCAAATGAATCGAATTAAGGTTTAGGACCGAACGGGAAAAAATGCAACAAATTTATGATTTTTTGGATAATTTTTCGTCGTATCGGCTCTTAAGAGCAAATTTTCAGCGGACACGTCGATGAGATCAGTATTGGGTTAATAGGAAGGCCTTGCGATCATCAGCAATGGTGTGTCAAGGGAAAAAAGACCGTAGATATTTTTTGGCGAGCCAGTCGGATCTCGAAACTCGGAAAAAAGCATCGAAGGAGAGACGACCCCCCCCCACCCCACGCACCCCACAAGCCACAGCGACTCCGGGCTACCATTCACAGCGGTACGACGTCGTCCCATCGGTCTGTGACCCCCGCGAGGTCCCCCGCGCGTGGGGTAACCCCCGCACGATCCCGCCGGATCCGACGTGTCGTTTTTTGACCTCCTGTCCGAGGCCGTACGACGTCTAATCAGAGCAACACGCGAACTCCGGACCAAACCTCTTACGGAGGAGGAGGAGGAGGAGGAGGAGGAGCAGGCAAATTGGGGGCCGAGGAAATCAGCGTGCGGATTCACATGGAAAGGAAATGCCAACCGGCGATTTATATTGAATTCGCCCGATGCGATAGCATTCCGTCCGAGGAACGCCCCGGTGCGTGCTTCACAGGAGGTAATTCCTATTCCGAGGGGTCGACGGGCGACGCCCGTTCCGGTGAAGAGAAGGAGCATTCAGAGCCGCTCGTCGCGTTTTGATTGAAATCCCTCACGAAATTTCTCAGCTCTCCTTCGTCTCGTCTTAGTCGTTCACAGAGCATTTCCGAGGTCGCTTTCCTAAGGCCAGAAGTTCGCATTCACCGCCACCACCGCATCAAATGATCTCTTCGAAATTTCCTTTTTTACTGTCGATAACGTGCAGTTGCGATAAAATGTACTGGGTCATTGAAGTGGTAAGCTTGTCCATACTCGAGGCTGAAATATGGGTTCGAATCATCGTGCTTGCTTTGGGGGTAACTCCCGAAAGCACGGACCCTTGTGTATCCAGTAATTGGGAGGGACTCGCAAAGCTCCCGACACTACGTCGATATCAAAAAAGAAATCTAATTGTTGTATTCGAACACACGTTCGACTCTCATTATAAAATAAAAAAACTCCTAATCTTCATTTTCAACCATTAATTCAAGGGAAAACGACACAAACATTTCCTGAATTTTGGCTCAATATGCAATTTGATACATAAGTTTTTAATTTGTTCAGTGCAGTCCCTGAACTTTAGCCTAACGTTCAATGTGGTCCATGAACTTTTAATCTGTTCAATGTGATGCATGGATTTTTAGTACATGTTCAATTTAGTTCCTGAATTATATGAAAATGTTCAATGTATTTCAAGTTCTTATTTGAGATCATGTTCATTTCATGTCTTTATTCGAGAAAATAACTTTATTTCGGACCTTTTTTTTTTGAAATTTTCCCTTGATTCGATGCCGATTTTCGAACTTTATGCAAACAAAACTCTAAAGAACTCCAACAATTATAGAAGAAGAAAAATCGTAGAGAATGATGAACTATTCTATTTCCAACGGGATGGATGAAAATCACACAGATCGTCTTCCATTATGTGTCAACGGCGCCGCTAGGGAGTACGATGGGCCGAGCTGTCGCGTCGCGTCACAGGGAAATTTATTGACCCCGCGCGGACATGGGTGGTCTGATTGGGAGCGTTCCTTGGGAAGACGGCGACAGCACGACGGCGCTTCCGCCGAACGGCGTGGTCGCTTTTTGGCGCCACGTACGGCGGCTCTCTGTCCCGCAGCTTTCCCCAAGCAAAGCTAGTACCACCCACCACACCAGAACACTGCATTAACCCCCACGTGGTCGAACCCCGTCAGCCCTCGGCCGGGGGGAGCGTCGATGATGGGTGATTATCGAAGGCCCCGTAAACAATTTTTCATGGATCTCGATGAAAAGAATCTCGAAGCTTAATGGCCGATCGATCTTGGAAATCAAAGATCATACGGCGTGGTGGTGGTGGTGGTGGTGGTGGGGGGCGGGCATGATGATGCATTGAAGGAGCCATGAACATGAGCACGTTAGCGGGCTCCACCCCACGTAACATCCGACGAGCAAAAAAAAAGCTTTGCGGATCGGAGTTCAAAGTGGTGGTGACTGACTGGTGGGGGGGTGGGGGAAAAAGATTGAATGAATCTGACAGCTCCACCGCGCCCCACAGCTTTCATAAACGCCATACTTAATGAGAACCCACGATGGCTTTCGATTCATTTAGCCACGCATCGATTGAGAAAGCGGGTGTGTACGGGAAATGATAAAACCTTTCTTTGGTTTTTTTCAGCACGGAATTCAAACGGGGGGGTTGTGTTTGTTCCTTTCTTCTTTGGTAGGAGCGGGTGTTTATTCAGCCTCTGATTATGCAATTATCCTAAACTCGAAGCCCCATTATTCGAAGGCAGTGCATGGCGGGACCCGAAGCGAGTGTTTTTTGTCTTCAGCGCAGATATGAAGGGGACAGACCCCTAAATACGGATTTGCATTGGGAAATGGACCCTCGATTCCATGAGTTAGCACCAACATGAGCTTTCGCTGTTTGTGGCCATGGGGTATGGTCTATGCGCGGTGGCCTCGACATTATTGTCGGAAAAGAGAATGCGAGAGCGAGGGAGAGAGAGAAGCACATGCGTGATTCAATTTGGGTATTTGGGGGACCATTTGCGAACAAAAGTTTGCATGGTCCCGAAATGAGATGGAATTGTGCGACGGCTAGGGACGGTTTGTGGGCTTCTCGTACATCCTCTCCTCGTCCTAACTTCATCATTAACTTCTTCTCCGGCCAAGTTTTGCTTGCCGGTTGTCTTCGCCGCTCCGATAGCTCATCAGCCAGAACCAGTCCTCAAAACATCCTGATATTCATCATGCCCGCACGGAACTATCGAGGGCGGAACCCTAAGAAAACTCATCGAAATCGAGCGACTATACAGATGTGCATGACGTGGAGTTATTTCATGCGAACGAAAGCATGCGAGACGGTTTAAACGAGCCCAAACGCAAGCCGCATCTGCGTATTTACCCGTACAGCGGCGATGCTATGATTTTCAAACCATTCTTGTTATGATATTCACCCTAGTCATTCATTTTTATTTTCCTTTGCCAGAATCAACCTAATTGTTCGGTAGCATCACCAGGAAATAATCATGTCAATCCCTTATTTTACGCAGTCAACATGCACATGGATGCTGTTGTTGTCTTGATGTCTTCCCCCCTCAAATGTGGCAACTGCACATGGACGTTAGCTAGGTGGTCCAACAGCATTGATCATTAGCTTTTCAGGTTAAATAAATTGCAATTTTGGGGGCTAAAAAAGCTCGATTTGCTCAAGGAACGTGACAATAGATGGTGCGATCTAGCTGGTACTCTTGCCATATTAAGCCTGACTATTAAATGGTGCTGGGACCTACGTTTGTCTCAGGAGGACATAAAGGGGCAGGCAAATGGTACGAGGCTCGGCCAGAATGGTTTTGCAAAGTGCGTTATATTGATAATATCGTTCTGTGCTTACACAGAAGTGACAGGTTTTCGCAAGAAAACAGTAATTGCAATCCCGAACAAATCTTTTCGCCAAAAAACAGAAAGATGTTATGTTACCATCTTGCATCAGTTTGGCCATTGCGATGATGACCTTCCTCCGACGTTTAACGATTCCCGAGAAGTGAATTATTTCTTAGGAGCGTTAGCTGGTTAACCATAGTTGTCGGTCGATAACAACAGTACAGAACCAAACACGTATCATTTTGCCTTTTGCTCATGGAGAGCTCTTTCGGCGGCCGTATCGCAAGGAACGGAGCAACATCTCGATGGATCTTCACAATCTCAGTTTTCCCCAAGGATATTAACGGGGCACGGACTGACCATGTTAGATAATTATCAAAACCAACTGTTTCTCCGTAATTTAATCCGTAAGGAAACAAGCACCGAAAATGAATCTTCGGCTTTTAATTGAAGGACGGGTTCTGTGGTGATTTAACAAGAAATATCAAAGCGATCATAAAAATCAACGTGGAATTGTACAAATCTAAACCAAACTGGAGTTTGACTCGACGGAAAAGTTTAGGAAGTACTATCGAAATAAACTTGAACGGAATTTGACTCGAGGATGAAGCTTGAAAGAGCGGCGGTACTACGCCGGGATTTGACTCGACGACGAAGCACCAAGAATGAAGATTCATATCGGAGGACGACTCGGCGACGTGAATCTGAGAATTAGAACTACTCATAAAGAATTAAAGCTTGTAAATTGCAGGAAAATAATGGCCTTGGCCAAATGTAAAGGTACGAGTGCAGGAAACGTAAAGATAAAAGAAAGATAAACTGATAAAGAGCGTAAATTCTGTTGTTGATTGGGGAGTCTTTACAATGTACAAACTCGAGATATTTATAATCTTGTACAAGCGTTTACAACTTTTAAATTTTAAATAAAAAGTAACTTCCTAACGGTGGTTATTATCTTCCTATTTTCTAGGCACTCTCCACGTTCAAATAACCACCATTATCCATAAGCAGTTTGTTATTGACACCTAAATATCGGTAAGTTGGTGATGCCAATCCTCTGTTCGCCCACTATCGGTAAATTGCGAACTATCGGTAAGTTATCGACGCCAAAGCTCCCGATGCCTATTTCCATGATTTTTTTTTCACTTTTTGATGTAAACATATGCCCCCTTAAAAGAATTGAATGATTTACCAATCATTCGATTCTTTTAACTAATGGCCTTTAGGTGCCCTGTAACTCTTCTGCTACTTGATAGAAGCCGAATTTGCCCCCTAGCATCGGTAACTTTTCTGTTACTCGACAAAAGCCGAATCCTCATATTCTGTCATTTGAAGAGCATACAAGTCGTTGACCATCCTGCCTCCTGATCCTTTCGCATCGGTTTTGAATTCACGAACATAGAAGGTGTAGAACTTGACTCAACATCATCTGCTGCTGTAATTTGTGGAGTCTCATTTGTTGGTTGGGCCAATTCTGTATCCTCCTTATAGAAGCCATTACGATCGAATTTTTGTCTCCAACTGTTTTCTCTGCTCATCGGTAATTACTTTAAGATGTTAACACCTCCTTCTCGTTACTTGTCCCATCAATTATGCAAATGATAACCCAGAACACCACCAAGATGGTCAGGATCAAGTTGAGTACGTACCTTCATATTTCCTTAAATCAGCCACATTGGTCCCACCAGGCGTGCGAATTTGTTTCTCCGTAATTTAATCCGTAAGGAAACAAACACCGAAAATGGATCTTCGGCTTTTAATTGAAGGACGGGTTTTGTGGTGATTTGACAGGAAATATCCAAGCGATCATAAAAATCAACGTGGAATTGTACAAACCTAAACCAAACTGGAGTTTGACTCGACGGAAAAGTTTAGGAAGTACTATCGAAACAAATTTCGACGGAATTTGACTCGAGGATGAAGCTTGAAAGAGCGGCAGTACTACGCCGGGATTTGACTCGACGACGAAGCGCCAAGGATGAAGATTCATATCGAAGGACGACTCGGCGACAAGAATATGAGAATTAGAACTATTCGTAAAGAATTAAAGCTTGTAAATTGTAGGAAAATAATGGCCTTGGCCAAATGTAAAGGTACGAGTGCAGGAAACGTAAAGATAAAAGAAAGATAAACTGATAAAGAACGTGAGTTCTGTTGTTGATTGGAGGGTCTTTACAATGTACTTGAGATATTTATAATCTCGTACAAGCGTTTATAACTTTTAAATTTTAAATAAAAAGTAACTTCCTAACGGTGGTTATTATCTCCCTATTTTCTAGGCACTCTCCACGTTCAAATAACCACCCTTATCCATAAACAGTTTTGTTATTGACACCTAACTATCGGTAAGTTGCTGATGCCAATCCTCTGTTCACCCACTGTCGGTAAGTTGCGAACTATCGGTAAGTTACCGACGCCAAAGCTCTCAATGCCTATTTCCATGATTTTTTTTCACTTTTTGGTGTAACCACCAACACAGCATGTTCTCGAACTCGACGCACGACAGAGTTTCCCGATAATGCACAAGCAGATGTTACATGAGAATGGGGAAGGGGCAGCAGGCCCTAGGCACTAGCGAGAAATAATTGGAGGAGGGTGGGGTGACTCCTATGGTGGGGTCGCGAAAGTTCTGGCTTCGTACACAATCATATGAGCGACCGGGAGTTACGCATGTTGGGAAGGGAAACGAGGGTTCTTGTCTCCGCTTGCTCCTTTTGCATGAGCTATTTGTGTCTTGTCCTGATCTCGTGCGAATCGCGATGCTTTGAACGGGGAACAAGAGGCGGTGTATCTCGGCCACTTTCGCTCTTATTTGGGCCATAAGGGGCCGAGCGGTTGGTTGGTTTGCACTAAGATGAGGCCTCGTTAACCATCCTAGCACATCGTGATGGGAATAGGTAGTAAACTGCTCGAATAAAGGTTGGTCCTGTCATGTAATAGTCGGTAAATATAATTCGTATAAAAGACTGAATATATATATATATATATATATATATTCTGTTAGAGAGATGAGGAGTTGGTAATTTTAGAGAGACCAAATTAATGTTTGGTAACTTAGTTAAATAAGAGTTTGTAACGCGGAGCTAGCTAGGAACTCTGATTGGCAAGAACTTGGTTATCGCTCTAGCTAAGCTTTATAATTTCTAAAAAGAGTTGGCAAATTCAATGAATGGGTAAGCAAGACAATTAAAGGTTGGTAACTCAATAGAAAAGTTGGCCAGTTCTTTTAAAAGAAAATACAAACAAACTCTGGTAGGCAGTTCAAACGAGAGCTAGAAGCCCAAAATTAGTCAGTAACCCATTCAAAGAAAAGTTGGTAAGTCACTCAAATAAAAATGGGTAAATTTATATGATAGTTGGTGAATTTGAGGCGTTGCTAATAAAGGTAAAAAAAAGTTTGTAAAAAATAAGAGACTTTTTTAGCAAAGATAAGAGAAGTTGGTAATTTATGGAAAATAAATAAATCTTGATGACTAATTCAAATAAGAGCCGGCAAAGCACCTCAAAAGGCTCAAATGGGTGCTGATCAATCCAAAATTCGTTAGTGATTATTTTCAAATAATTTAAAAACTTACACCGAACAGAATGTTCAATGGTATCCCTCACCTTGATTCGCATGATACATTGCCACCGTTGCTCTCTTGTTCCCATTAGACAGTTTATCTTAAATCAATTCTTGCAAAAACAATCATACTTTATCACGGTCATTTTTAATTTCTTTGCAAGCTAGTTGCACCTTTTGTTTCCCTTGACGTCAGCAAGTCGCAAGCCAATACCTGATGAGGGTGCCATCTCCGTCCCTGGAGCGGAAATAATATGTATTCGGGAATGAGCTTTGCTAGCATCACATTGTTTGGGCTACTGTGAGAGTAATAGTATATTGCGAGTCACAAATTTTGAAGGAGTGGACCCCACAATAATTTTTAATTATTTGTCATTTGTTTATTTGTTTTTTTTTTGTTGTCCTAAACAAGCTATCAATCTTACGATAGATTAAGGACTGTCTCTTAAGCATTTCTTTTCGAAAATCGATATATCACTATCAGCATTATCTATTCCACGAGGATATCCTCATCCATTCCCAAATTTTCTTCATATGAAACAATAAGAGTTTCCAGCCCCTCGAACTTGAACTTGGATCCAGGACCGTAGACACTAAAAAAAAAAAAACAAGGGGAATGTCCTTGTAATTATTTGAGGGATTTCGCCTTCATGGTCAACACTGGTTCGCAGAAGAAGGGATCGCCCCCTTATTTGCTAATTTAGCCGACATCTTGCATTGGGAACAAAACAGCTTGGTCACTGATCAAGGGATGTCAAAGCATTTGTGGCTTGGTTAAAAACTTGCAAAAAGTGCCTAAAGACTTCAACAACCCTCCAATCTTGTTGTGTCAAGAACGGGAGACCGACACTTGCACTATAAGTGGTGGAGTGACTGCCAGTGCACCCATCTCCTCTCATGCCTTCTTCAATATTTTGTACATTGAATTCCGCCTCATCCTTATGTAGAGGGAATTTCAGCTTGCCTTCTAGGTGTCATGTATAGGAACGCCAACTCTTGATGGCTTAGTGGAGTTGATTTAACTTATTGAACCTGTTGCGGAAGCCAAGCGATCGAACAATAAAATTGACAGAATAAGAAAATAAATCGGACACCAGATTTACGTAGTTCGATCGTAGTGACCCACGTCCACAGGGAGAGCAGCACGGAATTCCATTATAGATTAAGCGATATAATGGAGATTACAACCATACTCGAGTCACTCAAACACTCTCGGTATTTCCCAAACCCCAATTACACCCAATAACTCACACAGTGTTTAGCCTCACAATTCCTCACGAAATAATCTCTTAATCTCGCAAAAGAATTATACATAAATCTTATCACAAGATTTACTCGCTACGAACACTTGAGCTCTTGGTGTAATTTCACGAACAAATCACGAACCCACAAGCAAGCACTCGCTTGCGGAGCGACGCTTCACGAAGTCTTCACTTCACGTATTTTTCAACAACTTCGTGCCAATCTTGCGGCAAAAGAACAACCCCTTTATAGCCCAAGAAGTGAACGCACGATGGCTGACTTCAACGAGGAAAGGGATTCCACGCGGTCAACAAAGTCAGCTTTCCTCTTCTTCTCTTTGACCGACTTCAGTAATAAAGGAAATTGAGTGCGTCCACTTCCCTTTTCGTTTCTCCATCGCAATTTCCGCCGATTCTTGCACAAAAATATAATACCAAGACAAAATAGGAAAGCCTATATTTTCTTTCTCCAACGCCGATCAGGAAATATGTATATTTCCACGGCAGACATCCTCATATAATCAATTTTGGACTTTCTTTTAATAAATCTTGTGTCGGGTTTCATTTACGGGCTCAAACTCGAGACATATTTTAACAATCTCCACCTTGGCTCGACATTTGAGCAAAGTTACAATCGTTTTGATAGAATCCGAATTTCACTACTACTCTCCCATAGCCTCAATGGGCTCAATCGCCACAGACATCTTTCAAGTCCAAGCCTCGCTTGAACTTCACCATAGCCGTGGACCTCATCAGAATACCAACTCCACATGTACATTTAACTGCTTCACAAGGATTTTCCGACACAACCTCCTTAACTGCAGATAAAATAAAACCATCATTGCATCCATATCTGTTCGAAGATCGAATACGCACCTTATCAATATCAGCAGTTACAGCAACTGTTAACTCAATAGGCTCCACCTCGCTACAAGCACCATTTATGTCGATTACTTTGCTAGCACCCGCTACCTCAGGAGTTTCTGGTTGCAACTCCACCTCAAGCTTAACACCGTCCATATCCGTATAAACACTGCTACTAACACTCCTTGCCAGAAGTACTGGAGACTCGTCAAATGTAACTTCTCTGCTGATAACAGGTGAATTTAATTCTGGGTACCACAACTTGTAGCCCCACTCACCTTGTGCATAACCTAGGAACATGCACTTCATTCCCCTTTCATCGAGCTTACCATCACTAACTCGAACATAACATGGACAACCAAATATTCTAAGAACGGAATAATCAGCAACGTTACCTGACCACACTTCTTCGGGAGTCCAACATTCAATCACAATCGATGGGGATCTATTTTTCAGGTAGCTCGCTGTACTAAGCGCATCTGCCATGAATCTCCTAGCCATACCAGCACTAGAGAGCATTTTACGGGCCGTTTCTAGTAAAGTTTTGCTCATCAACTCTGCAACATGTTGTGGTTCAATGGCACTAGTGCGGTGTTTCATTATGCCTTCCTTCATGCAGAATTCATTTAACAGCTCCGAGCAAAACTCCATACTATTATTAGTTCGCACCTGCTTGATCGTTTTACCAGTCTCCTTTTCGATCAAGGCTTTTAACTGCCTTATCCTGACAACAGCATCAAACTTGTGCCTTAGCATAAACACCCAAGTCTTCCTTGAGTAGTCATCAACAACTGTTAGCATAAATCTAGCACTTTTCCTCGAAGGAAACCGCGACATCCTACGAACATCTAAGTGAATCAATTATGCAATATCCGTGGTTTTTCTGACAACCGTACTGAACTGCACTTTCCGCCGTTGATCTAAATCACAGCACCTACATACATTCAATTTGTTAGCCACATAACCACATAGCAAATTCCTTTCACTTAGAACCTTCAGGCTTCTCTCACTAATGTGCCCCAAACGCATATGCCATAATTCAGACTCTCGAACCGATGCATCCGACGTCTCTGCAGCGAATTCTGTCACTGTCTCACCTTGAAGCTCATACAGGCCATCATGCTTGATTCCTTTCATTATCACCAAGGCACCTCGAACAACTTTCAGAAATCCACATTCTGAAGAATACCGACACCCAGCTGAATCCAGGGCACTCAAGAAAATCAGATTTTTCTTCAACTCTGGAAGATGCCTCATTCCAATCAATGTCCTCACAATATCATCATGCATTCTGATTCTGACATCACCAATGCCAATAACATCGCATTCGGAATTGTTCCCCAACTGCACTTTACTACTATTCATGCATTGATAAGTAGTAAACCAGTTCCTGTTTGGTGTAGTATGAAAAGAACAACTAGAATCCATAATCCATCCATCAAACGACGAATTATTAGTGACAGACAAGACAAAATCAGCATTATCCGAATTACTGTATGCTATAGCTACAACATCATTTACAGACTCAACTCTAATTCCCTTACCCTTGTCGTTCTTTAGCTTAGGGCAATCCCTTCTAAGATGCCCCCTCTTGCCACAGCTCTAACAGACAACACCATCAGTCCTAGACTGACTTCGTCTATTCGAATTCATACTACTTCTGCTAACAGGCGTACCAGTTTTTCCTCTATTTTCACCTACTAAACCAGTAGATACATGTTCGCCAGATTCTTTTCTACGGATGTCCTCACTTATAATTAAATCTCGAACACCATCAAACGTCAAAGTTGTTGACCCAGAGGAATTACTAACAGCAGTAACAGTAGTATTCCAACTATCAGGCAATGAGGATAATAGAATCAAAGCACGTACCTCATCTTCAAAGTAAATATCAACTGAACTCGATTGACTAACGATTACGTTTAATTCATTAATATGATCAGCAACCGACGCACCTTCGCTCATCTTCAAATTAAATAGACGTCGCATCAAATAGACTTTGTTGATCGCAAAGGGCTTCTCGTACATGTCCGACAGGGCTTTCATTAAACCCGCAGTAGTCGTCTCTTTCACGATGTTAAACACGACATTACGAGCCAACGTCAGCCGAATAACACCCGACGCTCGTCTATCCAGCAATTCCCAATCAGCTTGCTTCATTGTCTCTAGCTTCTGCCCAGATAAGGGCAAGTGCAGTTTCATCTGATATAGATTATCCGCAATCTGCATTTTCCAGAAATCAAAATCTTTCCCATCAAATCTGTCGATTCTCACTTTTCCTTCTTCTATCGCCATCGATTCACTTCAACTCAGCCAAGCCTGGCTCTGATACCAATTATTGCGAAAGCTAAGCGATCGAACAATAAAATTGACAGAATAAGAAAATAAATTGGACACCAGATTTACGTGGTTCGGTCGTAGTGACCTATGTCCACAGGGAGAGTAACACGGAATTCCACTATAGATCAAGCGATACAACGGAGATTACAACCACACTTGAGTCACTCAAACACTCTCGGTATTTCCCAAGCCCCAATTACACCCAATAACTCACACAGTGTTTAGCCTCACAATTCCTCACGAAATAATCTCTCAATCTCGCAAAAGAATTATACACAAATCTTATCACAAGATTTACTCGCTACGAACACTTGAGCTTTTGGTGTAATTTCACGAACAAAATCACAAACCCACAAGCAAGCACTCACTTGCGGAGCGGCGCTTCAAGAAGTCTTCACTTCACGTATTTTTCAACAACTGCGTGCCAATCTTGCGGCAAAAGAACAGCCTTTATATAGCCCAAGAAGTGAACGCACGATGGCCGACTTCAACGAGGAAAGGGATTCCATGCGGTCAACAAGTCAGCTTTCCTCTTCTTCTCTTTGACCGACTTCAATAATAAAGGAAATTGAGTGCGTCCACTTCCCTTTTCGTTTCTCCATCGCAATTTCCGCCGATTCTTGCACAAAAATATAATACCAAGACAAAATAGGAAAGCCTATTTTTTCTTTCTCCAACGCCTATCAGGAAATATGTATATTTCCACGGCAGACATCCTCATATAATCAATTTTGGACTTTCTTTTAATAAATCTTGTGTCGGGTTTCATTTACGGGCTCAAACTCGAGACATATTTTAACAGAACCCATTCGCATATCTTGGTCATAGAATCATAAACCAGTGGAGACCGTCTTGCACGCGCAAGGTAGTGCAATACACGCACCGCATGCGGAAGAAAGTCCAATTGCAAATGGGAATTAGTTATTGCACCATACTCTGGATCCGGGTGGTGTTCACGTTAGCATTATCTAGTATGATGCCATAATTTTTATCACAGATGCTAAACTCATTGACAGCTCTTATTATTTCGACCGCCACATTTGGGGAATCATGCAAAGATATTAACTGACAACTCGGTGACATAATATCATTCCTCATTGAATCAATGGTCAGCAGCGACACAAATAACTGTGATTTTTAGGGCTAGTCGACCATAAATCAAAAGTTGAGATTCGAAAGTTACCCATCAACAAAGATGCATCAACACTGCCCTCTTCTCTTTGTATGGCGATTTGCAGTTTCTGGTGTTTGTTGTCCCCAAAACGGGCTTGACTAGAGTTTATAAGGCTGTCTACACATATTGGACAAAGCGGGGATCTTTTGCAAAGCCAAGGGATCTCTCAGCAGCGAGACAATAATATGTCAGCTTTCGCTGATTTCTCACTTCCTCGGTCTTGAGTAAGCTTTCGGCATGCGGCGTTGTATATGAAGAGCTACCCTCATCCCTGGCCAACTCGTCATCATGTCGAAGTTGGTGCCTCCTCAAGTGGCTCGTCCCACTTGATAATATTCCTCTTAAAATTCTGCCATGGATCGTGCAAATAGTCATCCGGACACCATCAGCGTCAATCTCGAGACGTAATGTCTTCCAGGCATTGGACGTTCTTCTTCGCAAAGCCAGGTGCTGCAGTTGCTCGGGGTTTCTTCATGGGTAAGGATATCCTCCGCAGAAGCGTCTTGGCTGGGACTAGCTTCAAACATTCGCCCCCGGAATTCCTCCCAATGATTGGGTTGTATCGTCTCATTGTCATCAAATTTGATTTATTGTAGAGATGGAGCTGGTATTTGCTATTGTTGACGAACTAACTGAACAAGTCCGTCGTCAATTGCACGGTAAAGTCCAGATCGGGTTACGATGATCGTACGCAATAATTGTTTTTCGACATTTACAACTTGATTAAATCGTTGAGGACAAAGAATAGCGAGAAAGGGAGCCCTTGAAGAGGTTCTAATGGAAGTGGAAAAAAATCAGCAGTATAGCGAGAAAGGGAGCCTCCTGCATAACTTGTCATAGCAAGCAGCACAGGCAGCTAAATCTTATGAATTGATTTTTGATCCAACATTGAAGGCTATGCCATCTTACGATGTTTACTTTGCGAAAACCGACAATTTTGCGGCGAGGACAAATTCATTCTGAAATAATCGCCTTTTGATTCATGAGCGATTCAATTCAATTAACAAGAGTTGACTGCTGCAACATACATAAGGAAGGTTAAACAATGCACTCAATGATCCCATCAAAAAGGAGGGCTCGGTCAGTCATACATCCCTTCCTGTTCCCAGATGTCCACCAGAAAATCAACCATTTCCTGGAATAAACCGTACATAGAAAGTAAGGCAAAAAGAACCAAAAAAATATAAATCAGAGAGGAACTCAAAAACTTTCATGGATGGTGACTTACTGCGAGAGGGACACGGAGTTATTGCTTCCGAGTAAACTTTCGTACGTCGCATTCCAACTGCAAAGCCAGGAGTAAATCATCATTCATTGACACATTATCAAGAAAAAGTTCAAAGCTGGCTATGCTAAGGTAATGCTAGAAAGACAGGCAAAGCCAAATGATTTGTCTGGGTTCGACCAAAAAAAAAAAATGATTTGTCTGGGACATAGAAGGCCCAAGAATAGGCGCAACTGCCGAATCTCCGGCTAATCGACCATGAAGAGCACAACAGTGGAAAGAATTAAACTTAGCGAAACAGGAAGGAATTTCTCAGTACTGTCTATGGGCGCATTCATGTGGGATGGAGGAAAGATTCTAAGGGTTGACATAGGAAATACATGCTTCTGTGATAAGGTTTGTGGGAATGTTATGCTTTTCACTAACGTTGAAGTATTTATTGATAGTTAATATTTTATCTATAAACATGCATAAATGCATAATCCACATGCAGTAGTAGAATTGACAAATAGTGCAACTAGAAGAAGTGTTGTGTAAAGTTTTGAAATACAGGTGCTTCGCTTAAGTCAGATGAATGTTCTTTGTATACTTCCATATTGTTGATAAAAGCCAAAGGAAGAAAAGTGTTTATTTGAGCTTCAAACTGGCAATATGCTTGGATTGGAAATCTCCGCAGAACCACTTGCAGAGTGGTTCCTCGCAACGGTTATTCCATGATGTTGATCGAGATGAAGGAGGGAGATTTGGAACCTGTCTGTCCCGTCCCCATTATCTCATTTTGTTTTTTAAAGAATCTTGTTCAACTTGCTGTTGACATGGAAAGGAAAATCCACAAAAGATTTAACTCACCAAAACTATAGGTAGGAGTTGCTCTTTGCCCTCCTCTCTTAGTCCCAACGACATCGCGTGCTTTTGGTTGTTTAGTGGACTTCATTTATTATGTCAAAGATAATGGAATTCCTCTTTCAAGTGCGACAACTAGGATTCTTATGCTGTCAATTCCTGAAACAACAATCCCAACGATCAGAATGTCATTGTTATCAAAAACTAGAACAACCACAGTCAGAAAATCCAAGCCACAGCAAAAAAGTCATTGCCCAAAGCATAGTTGCTTCCGGCACGCGGGTGCGGTCAGATACGTGTATAGGTCAATAAGTACGAAGAAATACTTCGACTTAATTCACCCGCCCACGACGTACATATGGCCTTTCCGGGTACACCGTTGGTAATATGACGGGTAACGGGGCAAGTCTTTGACAGATCTGTTACCATAGAAAATTAGAACCCCACCGAATGTAAGGTGGAATTGCACAAGAGTGCGATGCCCCTCGCGCAATGGCAGTGAGCGATGCCGGCGTGCGAGCGGACACAGTGTTTTCAGCTATATGATGATTGTTTCCATCATCTTTATCTGAATTTAAATCAAACCCCTACATTTATCTAAATCGCATACTTGGATGAGAATTTCGTATCTTTTAAATTTCATCCCCATTTCTATCGAAGACATCACCTGCATTTTTTTGAAAAGCTTTTATCTCCCTCTAACCAAGCATTTTCATCGAAATTTCCCGCGCCCGCCCGAGACGGATGACTCCGTTTGCCGAGTTCGAGTCGAAAACGTGATTTGTCCACCTCGATGCGAGCTCGAGATAGGTTGCTTTTGCGGCTGATCAAACGTTGGCGATGGCCCGAAGAAGAAAATCTCTCAATGAGTAGGCAGTTCGTAATCTTTTTGCAGAGTGGAATGTAATAAAATCGAAAAAGAGAATGGAATGAAATCGAAGGGAACGGATGGTTCCAATATCTTGTTTGGTGAATTGATGGGAATGGATTGAAATGAAAGGCGAATTATTGTGTTTGGTTGTAAGAAAAAATGTCGTGGGAATAGAATTCAATAAGAAATTTTCAATCATAGCAAAAGTATTGAATTCTTAAATATAAATTAGAATTCACGGTTATTGAGTAATAATCGTATTATTCATGACTCATAATTTATCGACAATAAATTATCACAAAGAATTGAAAAGTAGAACTATTGATACTTAAATTATAATCGCCGGTTATTCAATATTAACCATATTATCCATCACTCATATTGAATTAGATATTGTTAACTATTTACTATAGTTGATTAGTATAATAATTCAGTCAGAATTCTTAATTAGTCAGTACGAATCGTATCACTCTCCGTTATAATCTATTGAAAATAACTTATATTTGATAAGAAAATATTCATTATATTCGTAAGATATTAAGTTATATCTGAAACATTTTTTTAATGTTTTATTGTCAAGATGCACAAATCTAACTGATGATGACGACTATAATTAATTCATTTACTAATCGTTATGGTGATTTACTGATTTTATTAATTTCAGTGGGTGGGGATGGAATCCCCGTTCCTTGGGTTGCACCCTTGAATGGCAATTCCAAAACTAAAAAGGAATGTTCGTTCCATTTAAGATGGTGAATATTCCACCTTCTAAAGTGTCCACCAAACATTAAATTGGGAATCATGGCCATTCCATTCCTTTTGATTTCATTAAACCAAACACAGCACAAAAATTTATGTTGTTTACATGCGTTTCTAAGATCATATAATATCCACGCTACAATATTTATATTGCGCTTGTGATTTTTTGTATTTTTATACTAATTAGTTGATTTGTCATTTGATTGTTTGATTCTACCGTATCTTTTGCAACTAATGATACCTTAAGATAATCATGTACTTAATGTTAAAAGGTTTCATGTTCCGTTTTAATTATACAATATCCGCGCTAAAATTTGTATGAAATTCCTTTGAACATGGCACGTGAGTGAGGGACACCAGCAGCAGCCACTCTCATCCTCCTCCTCTGCCCTTGCCTTTTTCCAAGTCCGCAGAGGAAGGCAGCGAAGGCTTCGCGACTGATCGCTTGCTGTTTCAGGTCTCTCGCACTCTTCCGGTAATCACCATTTTCCTTCCTTCTTCTCCTCCTCCTACGCTTTCTCTCGTCTTATGATTTTTGATGGAAATTTGGAACGACCCGGGTTGTTCTTGACCCGGAAAAATGTGATCTTTATGTCGTGGAATGATAGTTAATGGAGGGTTTCGCTCTGCTATGTTCGGTCCCACATATGTTTGGCAAGGGATTTGAAGGAGGAATAATAGACGTTTCTCTTATAAGTGCCGCGTTCGAATTTGAGTGAATTTTGTTCATCTTGTGCTTGATAACTTGACAGCTCCAGCTGTGCCTTCTCACTTCTGTTGGGATTTTTGCACCAAAAAACCCATAAAATTGAATGAGAAGTGTGTGGGTGAAAGTGTCCCATAGGGTAGAAGAGAAATGGGAGATGGGTTCAAATAGTTGAGCCTCACAAATGGATTTGGGCCCCAAGGGGTACCCACTTTTGTGGAAGAGAGAGGACCTACGTCAAGCTAGGTCGGTCCACCCCCGCGCGCGCGCCGCCGTCCGGCCGGCTCGGTTCGTGTCCGGGTTCACCCTCTATTGGTTTTTATTTTTCCCGAACAGACATGTTGTTTAGAATTTATTTATTATTTTTTGGACAAACAAACAAACATATCTGTTCAAGGTTCGGTTCGCCCGAACGAAGAACCGAATCCCTTCATGACTGTTCACGAACCGAACCGGTTCGAACCTTTGCTACTGTTCACGAACTTGGAACCGCCGGCGCTCTCGCAACTCTTCGATTTTCGCCATATACATATATCCGAACGGTTTAGTTCGGTGAGTGACACTTCGTGACATTTTGCATTCAGAGACACTTCCCGAGACACTTACGCATATTCACTTCGTCATTATCATTTCTTGTGCGATTGTTCTGCGAAATTGCGTTCGAAGGAGTCCTTCGAATACGTACCGCTTCGGAGGAACGAGATCCGTTCTATCCTGGGAGACGATTGTCCAATATCCTCGGGTACTGATTGAGGGGCCAAATTCGTCTTAAGGACACGACCTTATTTCGTCGGGCTGGGATCAACATTCTGCTTTACTTTTTGTGCTGCTTTCAGGTTAGTCTTCTCGTATTTGATTTCGATTTCTGGTATACGAACTTAGCCGTGCATAACCATCTACAACTTCATCTATTGGAAAGCTCTGTACGTGATTTGTTTTTCATTTCCGCAGATTGGATCGCGGGCCAAAGCTTAGGAGTTCATATGCGGTATCATGTCCTGTAAATAATTTGAAGGTACAAAAGTCTTTAGCTCTTTATTTGTTCCTTGATGTTGGGGAAAAAGTTATGATGCTTGACAGAAGCTGGATCGTGGGTGATTTTTTTTAACTAATGGTAGGGAGTGAATTTCACAAGTAGTAACATTTGTTACTGCGGAGCGCGGATCTTTGAGATGTCTGCTTATTGATGTTTCTCGGGACAAAATTTCTGTCAACGGAACTGTAGGAATTTTACTTCGTTATGTTCAGTTACCTCGTCTTGGTTGGTGGATGAATTGACCAATGTTAACTAAATTTCTGCTTAAACCAGTCGCGCGAGCGGGAATGTGGAAGCTTATATCCAAGATTGTAGCATGTGCACTTACGTATACGGAAGTTATATACTTTTTCAATTCCAAATTGATTTGTCTTCACCACACCTTGCTTATCATTTTATGTTCTGGGAAATCTATGTTTCTCTGCCGCAGCTCTTAAACAGTTTCTAATGCCAATTGATGGCATTATGTACAGTATACTTATCATGGTGTGAGTTGCAACTGGACAACGGACAAAAAGGATTCACAGGGTTCAGTGGAGCTAGACCTGTCAAAATGGGTCATAAACCCATTTCTTAACCCATTTATTAGTAAATGGGTCATAAATGGGTTAGTTATATTTAGTAAATGGGTCATAAATGGGTAGAAGTTTTATATTAGTGTTAAATGGGTCATAAATGAGTTTACAACTGATTTAAACTCAACGCATTTCTCTCACCCTCACTCAATCTTGCACTCACTCATTTTGCACTCTCATTTCAGCTTGGGTATGAATTTTCCTATATTTAATTAAATATGAAAGTATTTTAGCAATATAGGTCTAATAGGGTATTGGTCGGGTCGGGTATGGGTCAATAAAATTGCATTGCGCATAAACAGATCATAAACGGGTTAATGGATCAATTTGGGTCGGACCATTTATGACCCGACCCAAACCCAACCCACCCATTTGACAGGTCTAAGTGGAGCAGAAAAAGAAGCGGAAAAAAATTGACCTCTCGTATGGAGACCAATTTCTACTCAAGCTACTTGTTTTGAAGGTTGGTTCTTTACTGGAAAAGTCGTTCCATGTCTACTAAGTATGCTATGGTTGATTTGGTTTTGGATAAGCTGAATGAAGAACCTTTGGTTTTCAAAAGTAGTCAGAATTGACTTGTCCTTTGCAACTCTTTCCAACCATTACGTTAATGTGGTTGCCATTTGTTGTAAATTAAGTTAGATTGCAATTGATCGCAACGGAATTATAATTGTTAGAATCATGCAAGATGTCGCCGTATATTCTCTTTGCAGAAAAAACGTAAATAGCACTAAAAAAAACAAGGAATTAGCACGAATTTTGCGACGAAAAATTTGGAAAAATCCGTCGCAAATCATTTGCGACGAAAAAAAATTCGTCGAAAAAAATTCGTCGCAAATTAGCCACGAACACTATCCGTCGCAAAATTCGTCGCAAATAATTCGTTGCAAAATTCATCGCAAATTAGTCACGAACTTTATTAGTCGTAAAATTCGTTGGAAATTTCATCACAAAATTCGTCGCAAATTAGCCACGAACTTTATTTGTCGCAAAATTCGTTGCCAAAATTGCTACCAAATTTTTTTACTTTTGCCATGAACATTATTCATGAACAAATTTAGCGATGATTTTTTATTAATTCTTTAGCAACGAATATCGATTAGGAACGAAATTAGCGACAATTTTATTTTTGCAACAAACTTTTGTAATTTGTGATTGTATGATAAAATCATTTATTTTGTTTTTTTTAAATTTTAAACCTAATTAAAAGCAAAATTAATTTTTGAAATTTATATTTAACATTGATTAAGCACTTAATAACATCAAAATATTATAATAATATGAAAATGAAATACATTCATCTACATTTTCCACAAGAATGACATAAATATTTTTCTTTATAGTACACATAATGAGAGAATAAATAATCTTGCACAATAACTAATCTTTGCACAATAAATAATGATGACAGAAATGAATCAAAAAACAATATCATGCTTTTAGCGACAACACCCATCATATAAATACTGAACAAAACTAAAGACACGGTCCATGTGAGATGCTCACTTCTTGCTCCAGTTTTAACAAATGCCTGTTGAAATATTGCTGCAACCTCTCATTTGCAAACTTATGCAGAATTGCTCGAAGCTGTTCTTCTACAAAACATAAATTGTTTGGAATTAGACACAAAATTAGTGACATTGTTTCCACATTAAATGTTAATATATTCAGCTTCTAAAGGATACATAATGACTGTGAAGCAAGCAATCTTAATTAAGTGAAGCAATGAAGGTAAATGAAATATAGAGGAAAAATGTTGAAGTTCACTTTCAGTGATAAATCTAATAGAAGTAAAGAAACAAAGGTGCAACGTAGGTGTTCCAAATTGGTTCACTGTCCACAACTGCATACTTCCACCACAAAAAAAACATTTATGTAAGTGACATGAACAAAATAAAGAATGATATTGGATGCTATTTATCTTTTAGCTACCACAAAATACCTGACAACACTGCACACTTCCACCACAGGCAGCATAATGAAGTGGAGTGCTTCCAGCACCTGCAACGTGCAAAGAACAATACACATGACTTTCCACAAATGCATGATTCTAAGCAGGCATCACTGCATTCAAATAATCAATCATTTTGAATGAAGCCATAATTCTCCCACAGGGTATTTTCTAAAAAAGCAAATAACACCTGGTGCAACCCCCAAGACCAGAAGACAAAAGAGGGGTTTTGGACTCTTGACTGCCCCATTCATTCCCATCCTCAAAAACCCAAGCCCCACGACTAAAAGCAAGGAGAGGAAAAAGATGGAACCAATCACATCAGCTATGACCCAGCTAAGCTATGTATCCCAATACAATATACCAATATAGGTTAACATACCAAATCACATTTGCTTCTTAGAATCTATTTCCTCTTTTCCTTTGCATTGCAAGAATACGAGTAAAATATATTCAAATGCTATGAGCTATAGTTGAGCCGAAAGGAGAACAGTCAAAAGAGAGAAAAAACAGAGACAACAAAATCAAACCAGCTTAAAGCAAACATGAGAAAACCAGGAGTAGCAATATTATCGAAGACTCTGCCGGAGACAACGCAATGGGCTCAAACAAAGCCACGAGATCCTCCATTTTCGCGAATATCAAAACAACCAACAAAATCAGCCCTGAATTAGATCAAACAACAAAATCAAGCTAAAGCAACGAAAGCCAAGAACAAATCGGCCCCCAATGTACACGTGCACGGCAAATAGTTGTAAATATCACTTTCTTGCGGTTCCTCTTCCAACAGAACAAATCATCAGGTAAGAGGAGTGCTACCACAAACAATCAGTTTTATTTAAAAGCAACAAACAAAAAATCAGCAAGAGAACTCATTGTCCTACTTTTACAACCATGATATAGAAGTGCCAATGAACCGATATGTTGCTACTCTATTTGTTCGCTTTTTTTTTGGGCAGCTATTTAGCTGCCGAAAATTTTTTCCTCACCTTGAGCATTTGAACATCTTCTTGAAAAGTAAGCCACAAGGTTTTTCTCAAGTACTGCAATTAAAAGTTACTGCCCATAAGTTGCACTATTTATGTAATCAGATTGCAAAAAAGAAAAAAAAAAGATCATAGTATAACCTTTAAAGGTTCAAAGGGGTATTGTCTTCCAATAGCTTCAAGTTCTTTCTTGCAACTCGCATTCAATGAGTCGAACATTGTAACGAACAACTTGTCCACAATGTCCATTACCTGCACATAAACGTTTAGTTCGTTAAGCTAAACTGAAAATTCAATTAAATGAAAAGGTATCCAATCCAACCTCACAATAGTGCTTCTTAATCTCCATTTCAACATCAAGGCCAGTAAATTCACACAAATGCCTGTGTGTGAAGGAGTCTTCTGCCCTAAAAACAGGGCCAATCTCAAAAACACACCCAAAGTCACCACAAATGGCCATTTGCTTATGAAGCTGAGGAGACTACACCAGGCATGCATGGCGCCCTTTATAGTCCAGTTTAAACACAGCAGAACCTCCTTCACTGGATCCAGCTATCAATTTCGGAGTGTGGATTTCAATAAAGCCTTCAGATAACAAGAACTGGCCAAAAATCTACACAATGTGGATTCATATAAATTCAGGTGTTAAGACTCAAAACACAAGGCAAATGTAAACAGCAAACTAGGAGGAACATTGGCTGCTTAAAGCATAAGCACCAGAGCATCAGCATCTTATCTTAATACAGTCCGACTACATTAACCATATCGTTGAAGAACGATCTACCCTCCTCAACTAAACGTGCATGGCTACAAGCTGTTAATACAGCAATGTAGGCAACATCACTTGGTGTTACTCCGGATCGCTCCATTCTTGAAAAGTAATCAAGAGCATCCTTAGCTCTACCATGCATAGCAAGCCCTCCAATAATGGCATTCCAAGTTTTTGCACTCCCTTTTGGTAGCGTCTCAAAAACTTGAAGTGCCTTCTTAATACTCCCACGCTTTGAGTACATATCGAGCAAAGCAGAACCAAGAATATCATCAATCTCAATCCCATTCTTCTTTGCATATAAATGGACCCATTTCCCCAACTCAATTGCCCCCAAGCGCGAAATTGCCGGAAGAACACTAACTAATGTCACATAATTTGCGGAAACATCCCCCATCTGCATCTCACGGAACGTCTCAACGGCCTCCATAAAAAGCCATGTTGTGCATACCCGGATATCATCACATTCCGCGACACAACACTTCTTTGAGGCATTTTGTCGAACAGCTCCCGAGCAGCTCTAAGATCCCCCATTCTCACATACCCATCGACCATCACATTCCACAAAACCACGTCCCCCTCTTGCCTCCTGAGATTCATCTTCTTCCCCACTCCACCACTCCGAACAATTCTCTCAGCAAACAAAACGTAAGCATCCTCCATGACACCGCAGAGCACGTACATTCTGACAAGGTTACTAAGAACAAACTCGTCACCATCCAGACCACACTTAGCAACCATCCCATGAACCTGCCTCCCTTCCTTCACCCTCCCCAACCTCGCACAAGCCTTCAACACCGGAGGGAACGTGAACCCGTTGGGCTCCACGTCGCCACCTCGGACCATCTCGCGGAACAGGGCCGGAGCTTCCAACTGCGTGGCGTCGTCGTCGCTCTCGGCAAGAGCCTTGATGATGGAGTTCGAAGAAAAGCAATTGGGTCGGCGAGAGCACGTCGTCGATGTTGATCCTTTGCTTCCGATCCGCGTCGCCGACCACCACCTCCTTGCCCTTGACGGGGGGAGGAGCCACCACCCCTTCGGGCTCCGCGGCCTCTAGGGCTCCGGAGGCCATGGCGAGGAGTCGCGGGGGGAAGGGGTACCGAAAACCCTAGCGAGCGCGAGAGGTTTGGGGGTGTGGGGAGGAAAGAAGGAGAAGGAGAAGGAGAATGAGAAGGAGAAGTGAGAAGCGGAAGCAGATCTGATCGAGAGACGAAAGAGGGAGAGGCAGGGAGAACAGCGAGTGCAGGGATGGAGGATCTGAGGAATCAGCAGAGAAAGAGAGAGAATGGCGGGTGAGGGCGGGCAAATTGGAAGTGAGGGTGGGGAACGTGAAATTTGCGACGGACAAAAATGTGCGGCGCAAATTTTCCGTGGCTCAATTTATTTTTTATAGTGTAATTTTGCGACGGATTTTAGTCTGTGGCTAATTAGCGACGGATTATAGCCACGGATTTAGCCACGAAAATAAAAAATAGTCGGGAAAGTGAAGCAAGAGTTTATTTTCGTCGCTAAATCCGTCGCATTTATTTTCCGTTGCTAATTTGCGACGGATTTAAAAAAATGGGTGCCATGTGCCGCGAAGATCACTTCCGTCGCAAATTCTGTCCCAAATTAGCGACGGAATTTGCGACGGATTTATTTTGAAAAAAAATTATGAAAAAAATTCTATTCTCTAGCTGAGAAATTAACATACATATAACCAAGAAACAATTAAAACCGTCTATTTCTCTGAGACAGCTGAGAAATTAACTAGCGGGTAAAGGAAAGATTACTATAGCAATGTGCAAGTTTGGTATCAACACTTAATAACCAAATCTTCTGTAAAAACACTAAATGGGATATTCTATCGCCTGTCACATATGTAATGGATTTATCTCGAGTTTTTTTTTGCTGCGTATCTTAATACTTAACTTTGGCTAAATTTCTTAGGTAACTTTAGACCTAAAAGAATCCATCATGTAATTTCTAACCGCATCCTTGTGTGTACATGCTTATTCTGGCTGCACCTATGATTTAATTCCAGGACATCTTACAAAAGGTATTTCCTTTGCATGACTTTCAAGCGTCCGAAATAACTCCACAAATTCTAACAATATGTTGAAAGACTAAGTAGTTCCATTTGGTGACATAGATATAAACAGCAAGTACCATCCATGTTTAAGGAAATGGAGATGTAAATATGACAAATTCGGAGGGTAATATAAAAGTTAGTTCGCATAACTATTAATTGTCAAACGCAAACAATAACAACCAATTGACTGAAGAGAACTTAATGAGATCAGAATTACAGTGTCATGAGACCTATCTAAATGACAAGCATAAGAACAGAAATAGTCATTAACATTTTCTACTTGTTGAATTCAAATCCTATATACATTCAAAAAGCAACAGTCGACACGATAATATAGGAGCATGAAACTACCTTGACTCCCCCTTAATTTAGAGATCATAATAAGATACACCCACTTCACCTACAAGTCAAAAGACATTTATTGGGAAGGATGAACATGGTTACCAACAAGAAGCTACAACATTAAATCCTCAACTTAAGATTATTTCCAGTGATATCATGGACTGTATGCAAAGTGGCTAATTTTTGGAATCCGTCGCAAATTTGCGATGGAAAATAAATCCGTAGCAAATTTACGATGGATTTTGCGACGGAAAATAAATTCGTCGCAAATTTATGACGGAAAATAAATCCGTCGCAAATTTGTGACGAATTTTTATTTCGTGGCAAATTCCGTCACAAATTAGCGACGAATAATTTTTGGCGCTAATTTGCGACGGAAAAAAAATTCCGTCGCAAATTTTGTCGCAAATTAGCGACGAAAAATTCCTCGTCGCAAATTTCCGTGGCAAAATCCATGTTTTTTTTTGTAGTGTAGCATAGCAAAAGAAGAACGATACACCGGAAGTTTTTACGTGGAAAACTCAATATGGAAAAAATCACGGGACGCTAATCCAGGAACTACTTAACTATAATTAAAGGATTACAATTAACACTCCAACGATGTTTCTCTCGTAATAAATCCTCACAAAACACATCCTCACTTGATGAACTCTCAAGCTCTCTCGTGTTTACGCACATTGTTGAAGTCCCTTGCGATTTCTCTAGAGTATTTTCCGGTGCACACAGAAATCTTCACCTAAGCCCTTCTATTTATAGCGGTAGATCTCCACCCAAGTTAAGAATCCTCCCTGATTGATTGAAAATCACCTTCTAATTAGAAATCTCCTTGATTGATTGGAATTCTTCTAATTAGGCAATCACTAGAATTGATTCCATCTTGGTATTCTTTCTAAATAAGATTTCTTATTTAGATTTCTTCCTTGTTAGCGTTCTACCATAATAGGACTCGTTCGTATTAGGTATTCTTGATGAGCAATCTTCGGGATATTTCAAATCGATTCCCGAACATGTTGGGCTGCTCCCAACACCATTCGCTAAAGTTCCCCTTACTCAAAGTGTGCATCGTTCTTGCTTCAACAGTCGCATGATAATTTGACTATGTTGCCAAGACCCCTTTACAAGAATATCAGCACAAAAAGCTTAGCATATGTGTATTTAGTTGGGAGTAGGCTTTGAAAGTAAAACTATTATTGATAATCTTTGTCAACACGAAGAAAAATATATCGAAGCAGAAATGTTCAAACATCATCTCCTGTAAACATTTCACTACCTTAATCTAATGCTGAGATTGTGTACCAAATCTACAGCCAATTTAAAGCCGTCGCCACTCCCTAGAAGCGTTTCTACTATAAGGACTCCTATAAGTAGCTTGACCGAAGAAATAACGCGCAGCTTCCACAGCACCAACAATTCGAAAAGCAGCACTCCCCGAACGTAAGTAAGAATGTGAACCCAATTAATCGCAACCGGAGCATGAACGGTGGGGTCCTCAGCAGCGGTAGGCCCTCCACCCTCCTGCTGATTCTCTATATCCGACACAGTAGTGCCATCACTAGCAGTATCGACAATGAGAAAGTCAGCTTCAGCATCTAACTGACCTTCTTGGGTTCCATCTTCGTCAGTAGGCAAGGGAGGGCCCTGCTGATTCTCTATATCCGGTATAGCAGTGCCATCACGAGAGGTATTGACATCGATAGAGTCAACTTCAGCGTCTAACTTACCTTCTTGGTTCCATCTGTTGGTTGTTTGTTTGTAAAACAAATAAAATAGTATTTTTTCCTTTGTCCCATATAGGAAAGTTTTGAGAAGGTGTGCCACTTTATATGTATGAGTGTCTTCTTCCTTGTTAAAGTGAAGACAATGGGGTGTGGACTAGACTTTTCAATACCCACATGCGGGTGCGCGATTTTGGCGCAATTATTAGACGCACTTAGCACTTCTAATTGTTTTCCTAGAGAATACCTTTGCTATTCGGTATTCTCAATCGAAACTTTATTGTATCCTGGAGGAAATTTGCCGATGACCATTAGCAACTTCATGGGGCAAATAATCCCTTAAAGAAAGTAATATCACGCCTCAAAGTCTGACTTCGTTGTTCATCCCGTTTGAAGTTAAAGTTTCTTTTCTTCTACCATTCGAAGGAGCATATTTTTTCCAATAATTTTAAGGAATTATTCGTTCGACAATGGAGTCAGAGACAATCAAGATCATGAACCAAGACATGGTGAAACTGGATCGGTTCGATGGGAACAACTTTGCTCGTTGGAGGGATAAGATGATGTTCCTACTCACTGCATTGAAGATATCCTATATTTTGGATCATAACCTAAAGTCTATAGAGGATTCGAAGCCTACTACTAAAGGAGGCCAGCCGAGTGCAGAAGCCACGGAAAGGGTTAATATTGAAAAGAAGAAACGCGAGGAGGACGAATTGTTGTGTTGTGGACATATTCTGAACACATTGTCCGATCGACTTTATGACTTGTTAACTGAAATGAAGTCAGCCAGAGAAATTTGGAATGTGCTTGAATTCAAGTACAAAGCGGAGGAGCAAGGTACCAATAAGTATTTGATCGCTAAGTACTTTAATTTTAAGTTTATTGATACTAAACCTTTGTTGGAGCAAGTCCATGAACTACAAGTGCTAGTCAACAAAATTCGTGCCCTGAAAATCGAAATTCCATAAGCCTTTCAAGTTGGAGCAATCATTGCAAAATTGCCTCCAAGTTGGAAAGACTATGGAAAAATGCTTACGCATAAGTTAGATGACATATCCTTGGACCAAATTTAGAAACATCTTCGAATTGAGGAAAAGTCACACGTACGTGACAATTCTGTTTTGTTTGACACCAAGGTGAATACTGTGGGGGGCAATGGATTTCAATCCAAAAATCGCCTGAATTTCAAGGTAAAGAAAGGGCCGAAATTTAAGAAAACACATAAGAAGAAGAAGGGTTCTTGTTTTGTCTGTGGTAAATAGGGACACCATGCTAAGGAGTGCAAGCACCGCAAGATGATCATATTCAAAGACAAGAACATTTCGACAATGAAGGCAAATGCGAATTTGGTTGAAGAGAACTTTGTGGCCATGATTTCAGCCAAGTTTTCAAATTTGAGAATTTCTGAAATCAATGATAAGGTGGCCGTGGTTTTTGAAATCAATTCTGCTTCTGTCCAATCCAGTTGGTGGTTAGACTCTAGGGCCATGGTCTATGTTTGCAAGGACAAATATATGTTTAAGCAATTTGAAGAGATTGTCGACACAAATGTTCGAGAGGTCCTGATGGCAAATAACGCTCTTGCAAAGGTTGCTGGCAAAGGCACGGTGGAACTTGACCTTACTTCTAGAAAGAAGATTACCCTTCTTAATGTGTTATATGTACCCGAAATTAGGAATAACCTAGTTTCAATTGATTTACTTTGTAATAGGGGGTTTCGAATTTTGTTTGAATCCGACAAGGTTATCCTGATGGCGGTTAGACTCTAGGGCTATGGTCTATGTTTGCAAGGACAAATATATGTTTAAGCAATTTGAAGAGATTGTCGACACAAATGTTCAAGAGGTCTTGATGGCAAATAATGCTCTTGCAAAGGTTGCTGGCAAAGGCATGGTGGAACTTGACCTTACTTCTGGAAAGAAGATTACCCCTCTTAATGTGTTATATGTACTCGAAATTAGGAATAACCTATTTTCAATTGATTTACTTTGTAATAGGGGGTTTCGAATTTTGTTTGAATCCGACAAGGTTATCCTAGCGAAGAATGTGATGTTTGTGGGGAAGGGTTATGCCAATGATGGCATGTATCAACTAAGTATCAATAATATTATCGTATCTTCTACTTGTACCGTTGAGTCTGCTTCTTTATGGCATAGTAGATTAGCACATATAAATTTTCACTATTTGAAGAATATAAAAAAGTTAGACTTGATTAATTTTAATGGCGAATTAGACAAATGTAAAATGTGTGCCAAGTCTAAACTCATAAAGAAGCCATTTCTTGGTGTTAATAGAAATTCGAATTTGTTGGATTTGGTGCATAGTGATATATGCGAATTCAATGGCATGTTAACTCTTGGTGGTAAAAGGTATTTCATTACCTTTGTGAATGATTGCAATAGGTATTTATATGTTTATCTCATGAGGTTGAAGGATGAAGCTTTTACCATATTTAAGAAATATAAGGCTAAAGTAGAAAATCAATTGAAAAGGAAAATTAAAGTTCGACGTTAAGACAGAGGTGGAGAATATTTCTTAAATGAATTTTCTTCATTTTGTGAAGAATATGGTATTATTCATCAAGTTTCCGCACCATATACTTCACAACAAAATGGTATGGCTAAAAGGAAAAATCGATCCCTTGGTGAAATGGTTAATTGTATGCTTTCGAATTCAAAGCGACCAATGAATCTTTGGGAAGAAGCATTGCTTACTGCAAGTTATATTCATAATAGAATACCATCTAAGAGAAATAATATGAGCTCTTATGAATTATGGAAAGGTAGACAATCAAATATGTCGTACCTTAAAGTGTGGGGGTGCTTGGCATATTATCGAGTACCAGACCCTAAGAGGACGAAACTTGGTCCTAGAGCTATCAAATGTATTTTCATTGGAAATGCTGAAAATATTAAAGCTTATAAACTTCTTGATTTAGAGTCCGATGTCATTGTGGAATCAAGAGATGTTGAATTTTTTGAGAATAAATGTTTTGTGGGTTTTGAAATTATTGAAAATAATTCAAAACCTATAGAAACTCAAGTAGATTCTCATGAAAAAGAAACAAATGATTTTAGAGACATGACTGAATTGAGGAGAAGCACTAGAGCAAGAAAATCGAAGGATTTAGGTCCAGATTTTATTACTCATGTTTTCCTTGTTAAAGTAGACAAAGATAATAACGTGGTAAATAAAAACCCTTTAGTATTAAATTTAGAAGACGATCCCAAATGTTTTAGTGATGCTATGTTTTCTAGAGATACTTTCTTTTGGAAAGAAGCTATAAATGATGAAATGGGCTCAATTATGTCCAATAATACTTGGGTATTAGTAGACTTACCAAAAGGATCTAAACCTATTGGGAACAAATGGGTTTTCAGGAGAAAATATCATTCTAATGGTTTTATCCAAACTTTCAAAGCTAGACTAGTAGCCAAGGGGTATAGACAAAAGGAAGGAATAGATTATTTTGATACGTATGCTCTTGTGGCACATACAACTTCTATTCGAATTCTTTTTGCTCTAGCTTCCATTTATGATCTTTGACCTTTGGAAGAATTGTGTCCATTCATACATAACTACTTCAACTTTAAAAGGTTATGTTTTTTTGGACATAAATCCTTCAATGTTGAAGGGTTGTATTTGTTCAAAGATTAGTTTTCAGAATTTATAAAATTCGGATTAATAAAAATGATTAATAATAATAATAATAATTAAAAAATATTATTCTTTTATTTTATTATTATTTTATTCCGAATTTTCATATATCTTTTTTCAACGTGAGTTTTGATTTCGTACCAATTCACTATATATCTTTTTGATGAAGAGACGCCTTTGTTGGAATATAACGCGGAAATGATCGGATCTTGCAAATAAAGTCAATGCGAAAATACCAGAGAAATAAACGAGGAACGATAAAGGACACCGGAGATTTATGTGATTCGGTTCGAATATCGGTACCTACATCCACGGGGAGAGCCAGCAACAAATAATCCACTATAATCGGAGAATCAGAGTTACAAATCGCTCAAAACGCTCGAGTGTTTCCCACACCTAGATTTAAGCCCAAACCCAAAGTGTTTACGAATAAACAACTTAATTGGACAAATAAACTCACTGCACAAATCACCGCGTGTTGAAGCCTAAAGCGAAATGCTCTCGTACGATCGAAACCAAGAACGACTGTACGTTCTTTTCTTTTGTTCTCTCGTGCGGCGCTTCTTCTCTGAGAGCTTCGTGGGCGTTCTCGGCTTGTGCGGTTCTGTGCGTGTGCGGCTTCAAACCCTCGCAGAAGATACCATGCCTTTTACATGTGTGCCCCTTCTTTCTCTTTTATTTTATTATTTTATTCCAAGAGTCAACAAAGAATAACTTTGACCAGGGTAGTGGTGGCCACGGTTTGGAACCGGCCGGTTCCGGTTCGTGGCCACATGTGAACCGGAACCGGAACCGCCCCTAGCGTTCCGGTTCCGGTTCGGAACCCGCCGGTTCCGGTTTCGGTCCGGCCGGTTCCGATTCGTAATTTAAAAATTTTAAAAATAAATTATGAAATAAAAAAATAAATAATTATAAAAATATGAAATAATGAATTATTCAATATAAATTATAATCAATATGAAAATTATAGAGGTGATCAGTTCCCGGTCGGAGCCGAGAATCGAATCGGTAAGACCGATCTTTTAATTTTAGAACTAGTAACCGGACCGACAAACCATAGAACCGGGAACCGGACCATTGGTCCGGTTTGATTCTAGGCGGTCCAATGGAACCATTTGCTCTTAACTAGCAAAGGATCGTAGCCGCAAAAGGCATACAACTTCACATGCTCATGGCTTGGCTTGGCTTGGCTTGGATTTTATAAACAATCCCTTTGATGGTCTCTTCATTCCCATTCGATGTGGGACTCTTGGCATTTGCATGAAGACAAGCCAAGAGTCTCATATTGAAGGCGTTCAAGGCAAACCGAGAGTCCCACATCGAATGGGAATGAAGAGACCATCAAAGGAGTTGTTTATAAAACCCAAGCCAAGCCTTGTAATTAAAGTTCAATACGCTCAAGCCAAGCATTGCATTTGGAGATCAATACACTTACAATGCATGGCAATTAGAGTTCAATTTGTTTTATAAAAAAATTTAAAAAATTTCATTATTATTATTATAATTTTTAAATATTTTGGAACAGGAACCGGAACCGCCGGTTCCGGTTCCAAAATTGTGAAACCGGAACCGGGCCCATAGGCTACGGGCCGGTTCCGGTTCCAAACCGCGGGCCCGGTCAACGGGCTGGGCCCGGGTTTGACCGGGCCGGTTCCGGGCCAAAACCGGCCCGTGGCCACCTCTAGACCAGGGCCACTAGTTTTCCTTCTCTGTTGAAGACGTCCTTCACTTTACGAAGGATTTCTTTTATAGGCAATTTTGAATATTTTCTCCAAAAGAAAATATATATATCTTCACGATAAATATAAAATTTATCCAAGCGAGTCACGTTTCTTAAACGATTCAAACTCAAGACATAAATTCAATAGCCTTTGTTCGAAAGGGTATGATTAGTGAATCCGTTTTTACATGGTTGAATATTAAGTCTTTTCATTCGGAATTTTAGACATTTTTTTTTCATTCCGAAAAATTGCTATCATTCTTTCTGATTGTTTTCCTAGCGAGATCCTGGAGATATGCCGAAACTGCTATTCAGTATTTTTAATCGAGACTTTATTGTATCTTGGAGGAAATTTACCGGTGACCATTAATAACTTCGTGGGGCAAATAATTCCTTAAAGAAAGTGATATCACGCCTCAAAGTCTGACTTTATTGTTCATCCCTTTTGAAATTGAAGTTTCTTTCTCTTCTACCGTTCGAAGGGGCGTAATTTTTCCAACACCATCTTCGTCAATGGACAAGGGAGGGCCCTCTTCTGCAGCAGTCATAGAAAGTGAAAGGAGATTACTATTAATATGATTTAGCATCCAAGTGCTTAGGCGTAATACGTAGCGAGTGCAATTGCATCCAGGTTGATCAAGAAACTGGAAAAGAATGGTTCAACTGTGCTCTTTCTTCACGGGATCAAACACATAGCGTCCAGATTGATCTAGAAACTGGAAAAGAATGGTTCAACTATACATCCTTTCTTTATCGCATTCGAAGAAAAACAAGAACGAGTGATTGAACGGCATCCCTTCCCCTTACCTCCTTCACAGAAAGGCATGCAGCGGTAATCTTCGTCCAGGTCTTCTTCATCAAGGTCGGTTCCTCCCTCGCATTCTGGCCGACTTTCCAGATCATGTTCTGAGCGATTCCTGGAACAGCAAAAAGATAAGCAAGAAGAAATAAAACAAGAACGTTTCCAAATATCAGAAGAAGAAGAAAGATGTAGTATGGTCTGCGGACGATTACCCTCCCATTATCTTCATAATTTCCCTTCCCCTCCGGATCACAAATTCAATTCCACAGATGGAATTGCTATGTTTCTTCAACGCGGGAAAGGCCACTGTCCGAGAGAGAGAGAGTCTTTGCTTGTAACAAACAGAGGCGGGAGCATTTACGGATTTTTATGGAGAAAATTATATAAAGCGGTAGAAAATATTTGTTAGCAAGGTATGTTTTTGATGAATGTGCTCTTTTTTCTTTTTTGAATTTCTCCATTTTGCATAGGATGCCCCGTCACTTCTTCTCCTCTTCCTTTCTTTTTTTTTTTTGTCTTGTTTGGGGGTTCAAATTACTTAAGACAGCCTTACGTAATTTAAATTTTCAAAAGAATTAATTTATAGAATTTAACATAAATTATCCAGAGCACGGTAAGTTAATTTTTTTTCGTGCAAAAAATCAAAAAGAATTAAACTAATCTTATTCAATGGTTAGATTAGAAAAAGTAATGATGGAAAATTAATGAAAACACTCATTCTATTAAACTAAATTGAATTGCTAGCACATCAAGGAAATATTCTCCAAATCTTTCATTTTTCATGAAATAAACGGAGCCTCAAGTTCACATGCAGTTTTCTCGATTGATCTTCTTCTTGAGTAATGCTCCCTAAAATGCCCATCTCAGCGTCACTGTTGCCATTTAAGTTTTTCTTTAACGTTACCCCTCTCTTAATAGAATTAATCTCGCCTTCTTTCTCCTTCCCATGCCATATTTATGCTAAGTTTCCAAACTAATTAATTAATTTATCTCCAGTGTCATGAATCAATAAATACGATAAAAATGTCTTCATTCTAAGTAAAATTACATTTTGAAGTAAAAAAGAAAAAATGGTTATTTTGGGGATCGTGAATTGATGGATCTATTGATCTCCTCATGTGGTTAATTTGAGTTGTGGAAAGATAGTGCAATCGGTTCTTTTGCGCTTTCAGTGATTTCTCATGGTAGTCCATATCTACTCGTAACCTCTTCGCATCAAAATATACACTTATTCATAGAAAATAATTTCACGGCATAGTTCATGATCAATAGTAATAACTTACTTCATGATAGAACAATAACGAAATCATTCTTGATTTGTCGTTTTTTGTCTCCTTTTAGCCTTCATAGTTTTAAGATCAGAAGGAACAAAGAAATTAAAAATCCCGAAGTGAATTTCGAGCCAAATATGCATTTGCTCGTGCACGGAACGTGACTTGATCCAGGCCAAGCCTGGTCACGGGTCACATGGTCAAGCTGAGTGATAGTGAGACAAAGTAGACGTCTCACTAATCGTGTTTAATTTGTTACTTTATCGAGCATTTCTCGTCTGATTGGGTTTTGATTTTGCTATTCTGGAGAAAAAACTAAATTGTTCTATTCAAGCTAGGCGCAAAAAAACAATAAAGAAGGAAATTTTGAATTAAACTGAGAGACAATTACTCATAGATCGTTAATCTTATTAAAAATTGTCTTGTTAATTATCATTACATGCTTAACAAAGCTGAACGGTAATTTGATCTTTTAATATGAAAAGAGCGTGTTTTATTAAAAATCGTGTGGAAATGGTGCCGTCCCAAAACAAAAAAATTACTACGGGAGAGTTTGGGAAAAGTGCTAAATAAGTTCTAAACCTTTTGAGAAAGTGTCAATTTAGTCCTAAAATTATTTTTGATGCCAATTTAGTCCTAAACCTTTTGATATAATGCCAATTCAGTCCTGTTTGGCCGGATTTTGCTGACGTAGACGTCGGCTGGCCGGCGACCGGTCATCGGAGTTGATGTGGACAAAATTTAATAATATTTTAATATTTTTTTGAATTTTTTTTCTTTTTTTTTTCTTCTCCCTCTTCATCCGGCTGATCGCCGGAGCGGCGACCGGCCGGAGGCCAGAGGCCAGCGAGGTCGACCTCGGGCGAGCTATGCCAACCACTGGCGAGGCTTGCCCTCATCGGCAATGGCGATGGCGAAGGCGAGCCTCACCATGGCTGGGCGAGGCTCGACCTCGCTGGATCTGGCAAGGTCGACCCTCTTTTTAATAAAACACGCTCAAAAGGTTTAAGATTTCTTCAGCACTTTTCCTAGAGAGTTCCGGTGCACAGTACAAAGAAGAGCATTGAACAAACCGGTCAATCTGAACTCATGGATGATCCAATCGTCACACTCCCGGTCGATGATCGTCGTTTAGAAGTCGAACAACACTGCCATATCAGCCATTTGTTAAGGTTTTGAAACAACAGCAGTCATGCACGAAAGCTAGAGAGAGAGAATTGCAGCCTCATTAGCCAACTCTTTAGTTGATCACTGTTTCATCAGCCAAGCATAATTTTTTGGCTGCCAATGGACCTTAGGCTGAATCAATCTAAAAGAGCTGTCCAAAAACTAGTGCATCAGTACAAATATCAAGTCAAACCCGTTACATCCCACAATTGTTTTTCTTATTTTGCCATCATCGTAAAAGTTCTTACTGAGGTACGGGGACAGCTGGAAGGGAGGGCTTCATGGGCAGACACGGCAACGGTCTGCAACTGTCTGCAGCTTGCGGTCTGAAGAAATCGACTGGCCAGATTTGAACTCCTCTTCAGCGGCTATTGTGTTGATCAACTGAAGCAGGACTCGCTCCAGCTCTTTGCCGTCCGTCCACTCGCGAATCTCCGCCTTCAACAGCGTGGGATTCCTGCAGATCAAGTCCCAGACCGGATAGTTCTTCCTCGGCATCATGAAGTCGCCCTCCGAGAGCTTCAGGCTTGGGCAGTAGTCGCCAACGCCATCTCCCACATAGATGAACCTCTTCTTCTTGCCCTCTGCAGATACCGAGGCCTGTATTCTTTCAATCACCGCCCCCTGTAGAAAGTTATAACGTATCTTCATATATATATATATATATATGGTAATCCTGATTGACCCTAAAAGATTTAGGGGCTATTTGTTAACTGGCCAAATAGTACCCAATTCTATTTTTTTGTTTTCCGGAATAAAAACAAAAGAAATTCGTTTGGTTAATTTTTTGTTTCCGGACATAAATTTGTTCCCAGAGTCTACTTTGAAACAGAATCAATAATAAAAAAAAAGTTGATTCTTGATTCTGGAAACAAGAATTAGAAATGGAAAATAAATTTTTTTCTTCTTCTTCATCTTCTTGGGCGGCCGGCCACAGGCCAGGGCCAACGAGGGCGAGGGAGACCCTCGTTGCTACCCTCACTAGATTCGGCGAGGACGGAGATGAGGGTCCAGCCCTCGTCGGAGCCAGCGAGGGTTGCCCTCGCTAGCGCATGGCTTAGCTGGCCCTAGCCATGGGCCAACGAAGGGGAAGAAGAAAAAAAGAAAACAAGGAAATATTTAAAAATTCAAAATATTATTGATAAACAAAATTTGTGCAATTATCATAAGCATTTCTAAATGGTCCCTGTCAAAATGTCACAGATTTTGTTCCTAGTTTTTGAAAGCTCGTGTGAATTTTCATCAGCATGCGTTGAAACTTCAAGAAGCTTCTCTCCTTCATAAGCAGGCAACAATCAAGGATAGGAAATGAAAAAAAAACCAGACATACATCTTTCATTACCTTGCACATGTTTGGAGGGCAGAGACCACATCCATGAGAAGAGGACCTAAAGTCATGAAAAGGCAAAATCCTGAGCCTCCCTCCTTCGTCGACAAAGCTCGGGTTTGTGTTGATCTCGAAGAAACACTCCCGTATGCCCAGATGTTTCAGGATCGTCTCGATGCAAAAGATATTGGCATCACTTACGATCCGCAGCTCATACCTGAAAAAATTCGATCCCCGAGAAAAGATAACCCCACTCAATTTCCTTTGCTCCAAAACTGAGCGCCCAGCAGAGAAAGAAAGAAACCGCTTCGTTTCGATTTATTACCCCAAAGCATGAATTGATTTGATGGCGGGAACGATCCTGGGATGCATCGTAGCTCTTTTCAGAACATCTGCAATTTCTTCGACTGTTGTTCCTCTCGAATGAAGCTCCCCCATCATCTTGTCCTGCAAGAATTTTTGGGTTGTGCACAAAAGCATCGGCCTCTGATTTCAAAAGCTTCAAATGAACAAGACCCCGCACTTCAACTCAAGCGCTATTATCGCCCTAAAAATTCTCTGGAGAGGGAAAAAAAAAATACTAGACCAAATTGTGCTGTACAGATTTTGCCAAGGTACGAAGAGATTGTTCACAAAATTGGGGTGTTCTACGGTACACCAAGATGAGGAAAAATCCACGGAGACAATGAAATGAAAAACCAATTCTCCAGGAAAAGAAAAATTCAGCAAAGGCAGATTGAGATGAACCTCTCATGAGTTCGACCAAAAAAATAATAATATGAGAAAAAGCAAACCAAAAAAAAAAACAGGAATTCACCATGAGAGAGTTCCAGGGCATGGTAGGACGAAGCTCATCAATCAAATCGGTCAACCCCAACTCATGGACAATCCAATCGTCGCAATCCCAATCCATGATGGTCTTGTCGAAGTCGAACAACACCATGATATCAGCCATTTCTTCAGGTTTTGAAACTACAGCAATTAATGCGCGTAAGCTGTGAAGGAAGAGAGGGAGAGAGAGAATTGAAACTTTACTAGCCAACTCTTTAGTTGATCGGATTTTTATAGTGAAAATAACATAAATAATCGCTGAATTTTAGATCAATATACAATTTGATCCCTAAATTTTTAATTTGTTCAATATAGTCTCTGAATTTTTAATTTGTTTAATGTAATCTCTGGACTTTTTGTTTCAATTAAGCTAAAGTTATTAAAGGACTATATTGAATAAATTAAAAATTCATGGATCAAATTACACATTAAACAAAAGTTCAGAGACTGTTTATGTCATTTTTCTTATTCTTATAAGTCAATGATCTCCGATGATGTACACGTGGGCCAATGAGTTATGTTCTAATTAGGATATGCATTAATTGAGGTTTGCTTCCTCTTAATTCATGCATCTTTTTGCATCAAGATATCTCCACTAGAACCGCATTTTGTTGCGTTATCCGGCACGGTATTGTGAAGACTGGTACACCACAACGCTCTCCTTCAACCTATCTCTTCCATGAAGATCGAACCGTGATAGCGGCATTGGTAATGAGCACCACACACCGAAACAAATGGGATCAATATAAGATATATTAACTACTCTAAACCATATCAAATTTCCAAACGCGACACTTTTTCTAACATTACTCGTGGGTCAATATAGACTAAAAGGTTTGTTTTTTGGAAAAAAAAGCTGCAAATAAAAGTAGAAAAAAAGAGAAAAAAAAAACCACAAAGCAAGGGCGTGCTGACCCTCACCTAGTGGGGTGATGCCACCACCCCACCCCATCATCGCTGGAAAGGGCCAGCGGGGTTGCCACTTGCCAGGGCAGCCTCACCGAGATCCGGTGCCCTAAGCACCTCAAGACGGCCTGCGTTGTGTTTCTGCCACAGTGTGATTGCAAAAATGGAAGGCAGAGTGAGAGAGAGTTGTCATCAAAGTAGACCAAAGGGAAACTCAGGATTGAGAGGTGGTTGGATTTGGGCTAGTCCGCTCGCTCAAATCAGTGTACCCGCTCTACAATTGTCGCCCTCCTCCCTCATATCCCAGCGAGTTGCCGACCATCGCTGAGGCTCTAGCGACCCCCACCAACCCTTTCCGGTGATGGTAAGGTGGTGGCGCTGTACCACGAAGTGAGGGCCTTGGGCCCTTTTTTTAATTTTTCTTTTTTGAGTTTGTGTTCTTTTTTGCCAAAAAAGGTTTTAGCCTGTTTTATGTTTCTAATCTAATTTGAATATGAGTTGGACTAAAAAATTAAATTTGGACCAAAATAACGGCGTTTTGGCATTTGTGCCACGCTTTTGTTAACATCAAAGCCACGTAAGATAGAGAAAATTACAAAAAAGGCCACATCGGCATTTTCCGTTAGTCAAATTGAAACGAGTTAACGAAAGATTCGATTGCACTAGTTTGACAAGTTTTGTGATTGGATTGCACTTTTTGAAAGTTTTAGGATTCAATTATACTTTCCTAACAAGATTTATAATTTCTTTTGCATTTATCCCTTTTGCTTATATCCTAATGTGCTTATCTTTCACCGATCTATCTAAACAACATAAGGTAGCAATCAAGCGAAATGGTAGCAAGACAAATCGGCTTGATGCCTAGCAGACAATCAGAATCATTAGTTATTGCGAACCGGATTTGTACTGAGTGTTAGTGCTCACGTACTGAACATATATGCGATTACTTATCAGCACACCGGATGCCGACCACACGAAAATTAACCACATGACCGAGGTATAGGTTTAACTGATCCAACCATCCTATCCTTACGTTGATGAATCTCGATAGACTAGACTGGGTTACGTTTCCACGAGTTTTGTTCTCTTTTGGAACAACTATTTTCAAAACAATACCATGAGTCACGGCCACCCCGAACTTGGTGATCTCAGGTTGTAAACGGAGGGCGTGAAGCCGGGAAACAACCTGGTCAGGAGGATCAAACAGTATCATAGAAGTTAAGGCAGTCTATCTAGTGAGTTCGGAAAGGTGACTTGATAACGGGAACATCATTAAAATGTCACCATTCTTTCAAAGTTTCAATATCAAATGTTAAAGTCTTTATCGTTTCTCAAAATTGTTATACTTAAATAGGGTAGGATTAAATGGAATTTACAATGGTGGCCTAAATCTCTCACTTTATCCTTATTTTCATTGGACATCTTATTCTTAACTCGAGTTCAATAATATTGGTAATCCAACAAATCCAATTCATGACAAGAAAACGCAATTCGAGTTCGTGATTAGGTAGTATCTATGAATCGTACTTGAAAGTTGTCTTGATCAGATTGTCGGCATGCCACATTGGATGATCGACAATGATGGACCGCCACATTAAAAATATTAGACGAAAATTAATTGAAATAACTACATTGAAAACTCACACATAAATGCAAAATTACATTAGCAAAATTGAAAAACTAAGGACTGCATTGGAATCCATAAAACAAACCTCTATAGGACCGAATTGGTCATTTTTTGTTTGAAAATTTTTTGCACCAAAGTGGACGGAGAACAATAATTATGATAGTTTGTTTGGATGAACATTTGCAAACTGAGAATCATCTTGGTCTTTTCGCGTCTCACGTGTCCATTTGTTGTTATATTCGGACACAAATAAGTCCCACTGTGCACTTCAATTCCTTAGAGGATAATATGGTCTCTTCTTGCTTTTTTTTTTTTGGTTAATATCATGAAAAACTCTAAACTGGTATATTTGTGACAATTTTACTTCGAACTACTTTTACCACTAAAAACTCAAAACAGGTACACTTATGATAATTTTAGCCTGAACTAATTTTTTGATTACCAAAAATTCTAAATTGCTATATCTGTGATAATTTTACCACAAACTAATTTTTTGATCACTAAAAATCCCAAACTAATACGTTTGTAATAAATTTACCTTTTGTTAGTATTCGTTAAATTATATTAATATCACGAAAATCACAAATTGGTAAATTTGTGACAAACAAAGGAGTAAAACCCAAAATCGGTACACCTGTCAATTAGCACGTGTCATTAAACTTAGTAATTTGACAGTAAAATTTAAGAAAAACTAACGAAGAGTAAATTTATCACAAGTGTACCAGTTTAGGATTTTTGGTGGTCAAAAAATTAATTCGGAGGTAAAATTGTCATAAATGTATCAGTGTAGAATTTTTGGTGGTCAAAATAATAGTTCGGGGTAAAATTATCACAGATGTATCAATTTGAGATTTTTTATGATCATAAAAATAATTTGAAATAAATTTATCACGAAGGTATTAATTTGAGGTTTTTTCGTAATATTAATTTTTTTTTTCAAAGTGACACTGACGTCACGAATCATTTGCACACTCGGAACGGTGTACGTTTCACAGGGAGATGCCGCGTTTGATTGGATGAACTTTTAAAAGCCTAGGACTATTTTGGTCTTTTCACGTCTGTCATGTCCACCGGTTGTTTTATACGGACACGAAGCAACAAAAGTCCCCATAATAAGGTTCACCCTCCCTGACAGGTCCTTAGGGGACAAAAATATTTGCTTTTCCTTTTGCTGTTTTTCGAAAGTAACACTAATGTCATGAATCCTTTACAGCTAATAAAGTGGCCAGGCCACGTATTGCATGGCCATATAAGAAGGTACGTAAGTCTCTACAGGTCCTCAGAGGACGGTCCAATAATGTCTTCCCGATTGCTATTTTTACGAGGCAACAACGACGTGGCGTATCATTTGCAGGTAAAAAAAACAAAGGCGTCTTTCACATGCATGGCGATGTGACATTTCATCGAGCGCGAAAAAATTGAATAATTTTACTAATAATTGTAACCCTCCACTACGGGTCCTTAGAGGACAATAATGCCACCTTCTCCTTTTGATTGGGCACGAAAAGTTGAGTATAACCATGATGTTTATCAATCAAAATAACCACAGGACTTAGAGCCGGATATTTGGTCCGTTCCCCTCGCAACGACTTGAATAAATCCATGTAATGAGTATAGTGTTTATCGGTAATCAAGGGAACCTTTCCATGGAGGAGGAACCCGTCACGAAGGTGTTAGCAACACGATCCTTTGGAGCAATGATGAAGACGGCATGTTGAATTCATACAATCTGGACCTTTTGACTTAGATGCAATACCATGTTGAACCGGCAAAAATGTCGAGACAGAGCCGCAAGGAATATTAAGACTCCGTTTGATTCAGCATTTGAAATGAGCATTGTGACTCTAAAATCCCTTGGCCAAATGCAAATAGCTTTTGATAACTTTTTTTTCTCATTTTGGGGAGATGCAATTGCATTCCAATCACTCCAAAGGATTTTAGGCAAATGCAAGATTGGAGGTGCATTGGGAAATTGCATTTTCACTTATTCTCGATTCAATGAAAATTTCTAAACTTCCCATTTTATCCTCGATTACCAAGGATATTTCCAATTTTACCCCATTTTAAAACAAAACCCGAAAAGACGCTGGTTCGGTGATTGCGCTCCTCACTTGTCCTCGACGCTGCATTCCTTGCGCTCCTCTCGCCGTCGAGCTCTCTTCCCTCACGGCCACCCTCGATCTCTCTTTCGTCATGCCGTGTTACCTCACGCCCGCCCTCGCGCTCACCTCTCATCCAAGGTAAGATTTCACTGTTCCTGTTGAGCATGAAGGTTTTTTTTTAGAAATTTGTGTTGGTAATTGCATATCTGGTCTACTTGGTATGCTGGTTCGTCTTGATTTCGTGTTTTGCTTGTTCGTCTTGATTTTTTTGGGGCAATTTGTGCTTTGCTGGTTTGATTTGTGCAATTGTTTGGAGGTGTTGGTTTGATTCGTGCTTTGCAGGTTTGATTTTTTTTTTGGGCAATTTGTCTGGGGATTTAATTTGATAGTTTCACGATTTGTTTGTGGTTTGATTTGTGCTTTGCTGGTTTCATTTTTTTTTTTGGACAACGTCCTGTTGAGCATGATGGTTTGCTGGTTCCTCCTGATCGGTGTGAACAACCACGGTTCAACTGAAATGGGTCCACAAAAGAAGCAAGACTCTTACATAAAGCAGCCTTAGTAAAGTGTATGCACATAAATGAAAAACAAGCAATACTAATGCAGTGAAAAGTTGAGCCTTGGCTTGTAACCCAATTTGCAGCAAGTACGCTAAATATTAATCAATACGAGATAGATACATCTTAAATCTTCTCTTGGGAACATGATATGGAAAGTGAAAACAGAAATTGGAGACGTCACAGTTTTGCGTGTGCACTTCACGAAAATGGGAGATAGAGAAAAGAGAGAAAAGTAGCACATAGCATACAAAGCTGTGACTTGATTTCGACTGGTTTCTGGGTTGTTCTTAATGCTTGTAGTGAAGTTGTTGCTTCCTTATTCTTATGTTTTTTAATTTGGGGCTCTGGCAAGATGACATTCGATTGAGTTCGGTCACTTAGCTGCACTTTCGGAGGCTGTGGAAGTAGTGGGGATGATGTTGAGGTGAATTTGGATGAGTTTTTCTAAACTTTCGGCTTCAATGGCTATGGTGGTTCTTGTTATCATTTGGGCTTTCATGTTTATGTAGCAATCACTTTTAGTTTGTTAGTTCGTGCTCTGCCAAGCTAATGTAGGCTTGTTGTTTTGTTTTGATTAGTGTGCTGGTTTTATCTCTTTTTGTTTTGCGCCTCTCAAATTTATTCATGTTCATATTACTAGAAGATGGCAAGGTCATCAAAGGATGTTGAGGCCACACAACTTAATATGGTGGCATTGAATACCCGACTCATTTCATGATTTCAGGGGACTAAAGATAATCAGGGGAGCGGGTGAATTTCTACAATAGACTGATCATTCATCAAGTAGATGCCAAGGTATTCTTGACAAGACATCAAAATGGGGAAGAATTGACGCACAAGGAGGCATCCCGTCGATGCCAAGGTATTCTCAACAAGATTCTGTTCTTCATTGGGGACTTGGAAGTGGCTTCCACGGATGCAAAACGTCATCGGGTGCTAGAATAGTATCTATGTTCATATATGTTTATAAAATTATCTTGTATGTTGTATGTAAGCCTTGATATAGAATCCTTTTTGTTGCGACCTCCCCGAACCGGTCTCGTCACCTAGGGGTTTGGCTAATGGATTGCTAAGTCTAAACCTAGGACTTAATTAGGGCTCTCCCAAGCCTATACCAACTCGCAATTTAAGGTTTAAGTTATTAGCATGCAAATCAATTTCATTTATGAATTGCCACTAATCAGTTTTCGACGAGTCCATTAGACACCTAAGTAAAGCATGAGAGAATTGCTTCACTTTTACGAACGAAAGAATCCATGGGTACGGGGACTTGATCACACTAATTGTTTAACTAATGCCCTTTCGGTATGTAATCTTGCTTAATCACCACCTAACGTGTCGATGCACTAGTCTTACCAATTGTGAGTCCTAAAGTTCTACTCCTAACTAGGCTAAGGGAAGGAAATCAATAAATGGAAAGTGTGAAATCAAGTAGTAATCAAAATTGAAATGCGCAAATAACAGCCTAGCATGTCTCTAATCGACTACATGTAAAGTCGAATTATACACACAATTAAAACGTACGAAATAAACAACATGCAATTAAGCATGGCATTAATCACACAAAAAGGCAAGAAGGAGCAATTCCAAAGCCCAAATACAATTTTTTTAATTTTTAATTTTTAAAATTCTTTAATTGAAAATATTTTTAATATTAAAATAAATATTATAATATTATAAAAAGGGACCCTGTGCCCGGGTCCACTGTGAGGTGGGCTCTGCGAAGGCCCAATTCGGAATACCCTAAAACCCAAATAAAACAATTAAATAAAAAACACTCAAGCCCAACCCATTAGGAATAAAAGCCTAAATAACACTTCAACCCAATTTGGCCCACCCACGAAATGGCCCGAAACCTAAAAAACCCATTCTAGCCCTAAAGTTCTAAAAAGCACAAAGCCAACAAACCCTCATAAATTAAGACTGGCCCAAATACCAAAAGTCTACCCGGCCGCGACCCATGCACTCAACTCGGTCGTAAGCCGCTGACTCGACTCACCCAGAAAACTTAGCCCAACTCAGCCGCCGCCTACCTTGCTCGCGCAAGCCTACTGACCACGACTCAAGCGCCAGCCATAGCCTTGGCTCGCCTGGGGCTTCTCTTATACGCGGCCATGCCCTTGCCCAATCGCCACTCGACCACTGCCAATCTCTGGTCCCCACATCGCCGACCAAACTCCAGCCACCATCATCGGTTCACCCACACGCCATATCCAAGCACCCAACAGAGCGAGACGATCGCCGGAACGCACCACATCCAAGCAAGCAGACGCAAATAGCAACATGGAGGGGAAAAAACACGTCACAAAGACCAAGGGGTTGACAAACATCCGCGTTAGTGGCAAAAAAAATTTCATTCGGACATTTCATTGAAAGGGTTGAACACATTATAAAAACAGGGATTTTTTTGGCTTAATCAGGGCTCAAAATGGATCTGGATTCTTGACACACGACACACGGGAGCAGGGAACAAGTGCAAAGACGTCACGGGCCAGAGCTTGCACGAGCCAGACAGCTGTGAGCTATGGCTAGTGAGCCGAGAACAGGGCACGAAAACAGAAACAGGGGATGGAGGGGCGGCTATTTGTGGCACTTCCTACCCTGCTTAGCGGCGGCGCATGAGGGCAAACGCTATAGATTGGACTACATCCGGTCACCTTGTACGCCTCCAAGCCGGGATCCTTGGAAAACCGTCCCCCAAATCAAAATGGAATACGACAAAAACTCCAAAATGAAACTTACTGTGACTTGGTGCGAAAAAGGGGGTGTTGGCAAGTCGTCGGATTCGATGCGGACACGGCAACTGTCGGAAGGTCTCCCCCTTCGACCTCTTGGTCTTTTTGTTCTCTCTCTCAGACTCTCGATCTCTCTCGGGATCTCTCACTGTCTCCTCGGGATCTTCCCCCTCGGCCTCTCAAACTCTTGGTCTCCCCCCGAATCTCTCTCTCGCTCTAGCTATTAAGGGCCACGGCAGTTGGCGGTGGATCCGGTGGAGAGAGCGAGAGATCCCGAGAGAGACCGAGAACGTGAGAGAGAGAGAACCGAGAAGCCCAAGGGAGAGACCTTCCGGCGGTTGCCGTGTCTGCATCGAGTCTAACGACTCACCAACACCCCCTTCTTCGCACCATGCCATAGTAAGTTTCATTTTGGAGTTTTCGCTGCATTCCGATTTGATTTAGGGGTTGGTTTCTCGAGGATCCTGGGTCGGAGGTGTGCGAAGCGACCAGACGTAGGTCGATCTATTGCGTTCGTCCTATGCACCGCCACCAAGCGGGGTCGGGAGTGCCGCAAACGGCCACCCCTCCATCCCTTGTTTCTGTTTTCGTGCCCTGTTCTCGGCTCATTGGCTGGAGCTCACAACCGTCCGGCTCATGCGAGCTCCGGCCTGTGACGTCTTTGCAGTTGTTCCCCACTCCTATACATCATGTGTCGAGAATCTCGGTCCATTTCGTGCCCTGATAAAGCCAAAAAAATCCCTCTTTTTCTAATGTGTTCAACCTGTTCAATGAAATGTCCAAATGAAATTTTTCTTGCCGCATATGCGGATGTTTGTCGACCCCTTGGTTTTTGTGACATGTTTTTTCCCCTCCGTGTTGCTATCTGCATTTGCTTGCTTGGATGTGGTTCATTTCGGCGGTCATCTCGCTCCGTTGGGTGCTTGGATGCGGCGTATGGGTGAACCGATGATGGTGGCCGGAGCTTGGTTGTCGACATGGGAAGCAAAGATTGGTGGTGGCCAAATGTCGACTAGGCGAGGGCATGGCTACATAGAAGAGAAGCCACGGGTGATGAGGTTTGGGCGAGAATGTGAGGCAAGTTGGGGCTGCGCCCAGGTCGTGACCAGTAGGCTTGCGCGAGCCAGGTAGGCGGCGGCTAAATATGGCTAAGTTTTTTGGGCAAGTCGAGTTGGCGACTCACGGCCAAGTCGAGCGCACGGGTCGTAGCCGGGTAGACTTTTGGTGTTTGGACTAGTCTTAAGTTTATTAGGGTTTGTTGGCTTTGGGCTTTTTAGAACATTAGGACTAGAATGGGTCTTTTAGGTTTCGAGCCATTTCGTGGGTGGGCCAAATTGGGTTGAAGTGTTTTTTAGGTTTTGATTCCTAGTGAGCTGGGCTTGGATGTTTTTTATTTAATTATTTTGTTTGGGTTCTAGGGTATTCCGAATTGGGCCTTCACAGGGCCCACTTCGCGGTGGACTCGAGCAAGTGTGCCCAGGTCAGATGTGGAGATCTGACCTTGAGTCCATTTTTATAATATTATATTTAATATTTTAATATTAAAAATAATTTTAATTAAAAAATTAAAAATTAGTATTTGGGCTTTGGAATTGCCCCTTCTTGCCCTTTTGTGTGATTAATGCCATGCTTAATTGCATGTTGCTTGTTTTGCACGGTTTAATTGTGTGTATAATTCGACTTTGCATGTGGCCAATTAAAGACATGTTAGGTCATTGTTTGTGCATTTCAATTTTGATTACTGCTTGATTGTGCACTTTCCATGTATCGATTATTCCTTCCCTTAGCCTGGTTAGGAGTAGAACTTTAGGACTCATAATTGGTAAGATTACTGCATCGACACATTAGGTGGTGATTGAGCAAGATTAGGTACCGATAGGGCAATAGTTAGTCAATTAATGTAATTAAGTCCTCATACCCATGGAATTTCTGGTTTGTAGAAGTGAAGCAATTCTCTCATGCTTTACTTGGTTGTCTAATCGACCCCCCGAAAACTAATTAGTGGCGACTCCTAAATGATATTGATTTTCATGCTAATAACTTAAACCTTAAGTTGTGAGTTGGTATAGATTTGTGAGAACTCAAGTTAAGTCCTAGGTTTAGACTGAGCAATCAATTAGCCAAACCTCTTAGGTGACGAGACCGGTTCGAGGAGGTCGCAACACTCTTATTTTGATTTAGGCAAAAGTACACTACAAGTGCCATAACTTGTGTACGGCGCTCACTTTAGTGCCATAACTTTTTTTTGGATCACTTTAGTGCTAAAATTTTTGAAAAACGATCACTTAAGTGCTAAAATTTTTGAAAAACGATCGCTTAAGTGCCAACTCCGGTGCCGTACACAATTTTTCGTCGGAAATCTGACGTGGCATTTTTTTTATTAATTTCTGAAGATGACGTGGCTCGCCGGAGTCTCGTCGGAGATTGGCACTTAAGTGATCATTTTTCAAAAATTTTAGCACTTAAATAATTGTTTTTCAAAAATTTTAGCACTTAAGTGATCGTTTTTCAAAAATTTTAGCACTAAAGTGATCCAAAAAAAAGTTATGACACTTAAGTGATCGTTTTTCCTCCGACATAACACCAAAGTGATCCGAAAAAAAGTTATGGCACCAAAGTGAGCGCCGTACACAAGTTATGGCACTTATAGTGTCATTTTGCCCTTTGATTTATAAGTGGGGAGGGCGTCTTGTGTAGTGTATCCATTGCCCGATGCAAAAGGGCCTATGCAGATATGTGTTTACCTTGCAGTTCATTTCAAACTCGTGAAATTTATCAATTCTAGCTACTTAGAACAATGATTCTTTCACGAACTTAAACATTTTTCCGACCTTGTGTCCATCAATTGGACCCTCCTGATTTATAAGCTACTCGAGCAGTCAACCACAAAAAAAAGTGATAAAAAGTAATTAAGGATGAATAATGTTGTGATTCGAGGACTATAGTGAAAATGAACTTCGTAGCAAAAAATTGTACAATTCAGACTTGATGATGTATCTTATGTATCATATATAAGTATAATGTATTTCTTTTCTCGGGACATACGTGATTATTGTTTTTTTTTTCAATTTTAAACAAATTAAAGTTAAAAAACTTAAATTGGCACGATAAAGGACTTTCCAAATATGTGATTACCAAACAGCATTTTTTTCAAAGTTGCATCCCAAGGCAATTTTCAATTACAGTTTTTGTATTTCACAAAATCCATTTAGGCTAAAGGCCTTTGCATTTCTCTAAGGATATTTCTCTAAAGTTGAATCAAACGGCGCCGTACTTCACCACAAGTCCTTAGACGACAGGACGGTAATGTCTTCCCTTTTGCTGTTTTTCCAAAATAACAACAATGTGGCGAATCATTTGAAGGTAAAACAATGGCGCGTTTTACATGGCAACGTGACATTTGATCGAACGCGAAAAAAGTTTAAGTAATTGTACTAATAATTTTAACCCTCCACTACGGGTCCTTAGGGGACAATAATGCCACCTTTTCCTTTTGATTGGACACCAAAAAGTTGAGTATAACCACGAGGTTTATCAATCAAAATAAGCACGAGATTCAGAACCGGAGATTTAGTCCGTTCTCCTCGCAACGACTTGAATAAATCCATGTAATAAGTATAGTGTTTATTGGTAATCAAGGGAACCTTTCCAAGGAGGAGGAACCCGTCACTAAGGTGTTAGCAACACGATCTTTTGGAGCAATGATGAAGACGGCATGTTGAATTCATACAATCTGGCCCTTTTAACTTAGCTGCAATACCATGTTGAACTTGCAAAAATGTCGAGACAGAGCCACAAGGATTATTAAGCACGTTCTCTGAGGAATACAGAGTAACCGCGGACTATCAGCTTCCAGGAGCGTGTTGCAGACCAGGCCACCATGCTTGTCTGCTGATAAAAGTCGATATCCTTAAGAGTGACGCTCTTTCGGAAGTCAGCTCTGGATATAACTTCATTTCGGTTCTTTTAGAAAGCCTTTTGGTCCCTGTATAAGGTTGGCCATCTACTTCATTCGCCTTTGTTCTCAAAGATCACTTGCAATTTTCCCACATTGCTAAATCTTCTTCTTATATTGATATTCCATTGGAATATTTATTTTTTTCGTAAAAAAAGATTCGTTCTTTACTCATCCCAGGAACCCAAAATAGGACAGCATTCATACTTGAGGCTATACTGTTTTAGTTGTGCGATTTTGAAAAAAGATTATCCTCAATATCTCCCATTTTGTCTTGGGTGTCATGCTGTATTATTTTCAGGTTTAGTTCATTGTTGATCTGGCCTTCTGTTCTTTTATCAATTAGATCAAGAGAGATCTTGATCACAGCCGTAACTCATTTTATTGGAATTCCTCTGTAGAAGTATGCATGTTGATGATTCAATACTAGAATTTTTAAGTCTTGCACTAGTTTTCACATGTATTCTTGTGTGAGACAGTCCTGTCAAGACGCTTCAGCCTTGACCTAGCAAACAAGAGGTGCTCAAACTCACCAAAATTAGGACATTGCTTAGGAATTTCCAAATTTTTCACGTCACCAGCAGAAGGAGAAGCAGAACCAAGCTGGTGTTTTTAGATATTCGTCTTAATCAGTACTTGACCAATGGGAAATTCATAAACATCCAAAGCTCTACAGAAGTTCCCATCTGTTTCTCCATTTTCCCTTTTGGCTGAATCACAACCCAAAAGAGCTGCCCCAAAAACAAGTGCAGCTGTGCAAAATCTAAGTCAAACTAGTAAAATCCCACAAATTTCTTTCCTTATTTTGCCATCATTTTAGAAGTTCCTATTGAGGAACAGGGAGAGCTGGAAGGAGGGCTTCGTGGGCAGACAAAGCAATGTTCTGCAACTTGCAGTCTGATGAAATCAACTGGCCAGATTCGATCTCCTCTTCGGTGATTATCGTGTCGATCAATTCGAACAGGACTCGCTCCATCTCTTCGCCGTCCGTCCACTCGCGAATCTCCGCCTTCAACAGCATGGGTTTCCTGCAGATCAAGTCCCAGACAGGGTAATTCTTCCTCGGCATCATGAAGTCACCCTCCAAGAGCTTCAGGCTTGGGCAGTAGTCACCAGCCCCATCTCCGAGATAGATGAACCTCTTTTGCTTGCCCTCGGCAGACAGAGAGGCTTGTATTCTTTCAATCACCACTCCCTGTAAAAAATCACATATAAATATTACATGTGGATCATGATTGACCCTAAAAGATTTGATCCTTCTGTCACTGTCTCTGTGTTTTTCGATAGATGTGAAGATGACGAGAGGAGGATTATAGTGGGGTCAGAAGTGAGCAAGAAACACCGAGGAGTGACAGAGATCCACTAATTTTGGAGACCCCGTTGACAGATTGACCAGTCCATCTTTTGATATATTTCTGTTTTATAATGTCCCAAACGGCAAGTGCAGGCTATTATTTTAATTATGAAGGTTTCAAGGTATCTGATAGAGTACTGTTCTAAATGGTCCCCCTGTCAAAATGTCCAGATTCATCCTCATCTTTTTCAAAGCTGGCGTGAATTTGCATCAGCATGCGTTGAAATTTTTCAAGGACCTTCTCTTCTCAAAAGCAGGCGGCAATCGAGGATGGTAAAATGAAAAACGGGGATCTGCTTGCATTATTATACGTGTGTTTTGTTACCTTGCACATATTTGGAGGGCAGAGACCACATCCATGAGAAGAGGACTTGAAGTTGTGGTAAGGCGAAATCCTGAGCCTCCCTTCTTCGTCGACGAAGCCTGGGTTCGTGTTGATCTCGGAGAAGCACTCCCGTATGCCCAGATGGTTCAGGATTGTCTCGATGTAAAAGAGATTGGCATCACTCACAACCCTCAGATCACACCTGAGGAGAGAGAGAGAGAGAATTAGCCAAAAAAAGAAAGACTCGCTTAATTTCGTTGTCTTCCAAAACAACGCACTGAGCAGAGAGAGAGACAAATTGCTTCGTTATAAAATTTACCCCAAAGCATGAATGGATTTGATGGCGGGGACGATTCTGGGATGGATGGGAACTCTGTTCAGCACATCCTCAATCTCTTCGATTGTTATTCCGCTCGCATGAAGCTCTCCCATCATCTTGTCCTGCAAAGAGTTTGGTTTTTTTGGGATTGTGTCAAACAAGCTTCGTAAGAAGCAGAGCCCGAACATCAAAACAGAGGGAAAAAAAAATGGGAACAATTTGTGCTACACGAGATCTGCCCAAGTAAAGAAGAAATTGTTTACGAAAGTGGGGGGCGTTTTGCAGCACTCGAAATCCATGCAAAAAGAAAGAAAACAACCCAAACAAAACAAAAACACGAAGAGAAAACTCACCACGAGAGAGTTCCAGGTCATGGTGGGGAGGAGCTCATTGAACCGATCGGTGAAGCCCAGCTCGTCGACGACCCAGTTGTCGCTGTCGCAGTCGATGATCGTCTTGTCGAAGTCGAAGAGCACCACGATGTCAGCCATTCGTCTCAGAGCACAATGCACGAGAAAATTACAGAGAGTTTTGGGAGGTTTGTTCTTAATCTTTCCTAGTGAACAGGAGAGATTTCTGCGGGTGGAGGAGACGCGAGAAGGGATGAGAGGGCGGCGGGGGTATTTATAGCGCGCTGCTCTGATCGTTGCGTGAGAAGGGCGAAGGAAGAGTCGCGTCGCGCAGTTACCATTTGCGCCATTACGCTTCAGTAGATTCCATGGAATATTACGCGAATGTTTGTGGGATACGTGCGCGTGTTTCTCGTTTCGTTGGTGCGCTGTCGAACGACAGTAACACTAGGAGTCCCCCTCCTCTCTGCCTGTCCGTTTCGAATTTCGGACGACGACGATTGAGACCCCTAGGACCAACACCTAATCCAACAACATTCAAAATAAGTACACACCGGAACGTGTTAGAATCACAAGGTTTATGATCATTACCGGGTCACGTTAATTGTTCGAAATGCAATCCCGATCCGTGTTTCAAAAGTGAATCCGCAAAGGGCGCGACAAACTCTTTATGGTTCTCGGGCGACAATTTTTCCCGAGACGCGATTAAAATTCAAAGGTTGGAGGATCCATGGTCACGTGATCTTTTGCTCGGCCGGGGGGGGGGGGGACGGCGACTTTAAGAGATTCTTCTTGGAGGGACAATTTGTTCAAACAATTAACGAGAGTCGGGGGGGAGGGGGAATATGGGGAGGGAATATTCGTGTGGGGGAGAAGAGGAAAATGGAATGGAACTGGAGAGTTGGATTTGGATTTGATGAAGGTGCAACCTTTTCGAAGTGCATCTACCACCGCCCCAATAGGCCGGCGAAATATTCCGGGAATGGTCCGTTCGGCGATTCCAATTCCTTTCGTCCTTCCAAAGTTTCCTAGCACTTATCTTACCACTCTCTAAAGCTAAAGCTGTCATTAGTAAGTTTGCTTTCTCAGCAACAGGATAAGTTCTCACAGCAAGTGTTTTGCAAACCGAAAAGGAAAGTTCCAATCATTTCAGTAAGCAGATTTCACGACAGCGCGAGAAAAGCCGAGCCCTCAAGAATGAAGGGATGGGATCGAACGCCGATCACGGCCCTTCTTCGGGAGAGAAAAGGAGAGGTTATTTTGAAGTCCTTCTGTTCCTAATTTGGCGTTCGGGTTACCGTCCCCCTCCCTCTCGCGCGAGTCGAGTTCCTCTGATTTTAAGGAGTTTGGCTCACCCCCTCCAAGAGCTCGCGTCATCACGTGCTGGAATGTGGCAAGGTTTGGGATTGGATGATGCAATTCTTGTGGGCCGCTTATTTACCATTTATAATGACAAAGGACCCCCTGAAGAGGTCCCCATTAATGCTACTCCCACTGTTGTTGATTTGGAAGCTCCACCTAATGAGTCCCCTGCTGTTCACCTAGATGAAGAGAGTGCGAGACGTCTCGCAAAATTAGAAGAACGTCTATGCATACTGCAAGGTTACCTACTCCAAGGTTTCGATAAACCATCACCTTTGACAAAAGTGAAGGTTCCTGATTTTTACAAGGTTCTTGAATTTTCAAGAAAGTATGGTGGAATTGGATGCCCAAATATCCATTTGAGATTATTTGAGCAAAATGGCTCGTTACTTTGATAATACTCCGCTGTTAATCAGTACTTTTCAGGATAACTTGACTGATTCCGCCTTAACATGGTTTATTGAGTAGGATTTGGACAAAATTTGCACCTGGGAAGACCTTGCAAATGAATTCCTCCAACAAATACTGAAATTGCTCCAACCCGTGAAGAGCTGGCACGGGTTGATAAAAGGAGAAATGAAACTTTTATAGCATATGCCCAAAGATGGAGAACTACGGCGTCCCAAGTCAAACCTCCGCTATTCGAGAAAGAGATCATGCAACTGTTTCTTTAAGCTCTGCCTTGAGAATACTTCGAGAAGATGTTTAATAACAGTTGCATCAATTTCCCCTCAATGGTTGAACTGGGAGAACGTATTGAAGGAATCATGCGAGAGAGTCGATTATCCTAGTTGACGACTCGCAAATTTACCCCAAAGAAGGATAAGAAGCCAATGGTAGAGGTTGCTTATATTAAAAATCCTAATACTCAAAAGACATTAAACACATCAGTTCAAAGGTCCGCTATGGAAGTAAGGGGCTCTTCCCGAAATTTTGACCGAAAAGGAAAAGCTCCACAAAGACAATTTACTCCATTGCCAAAACCTATGTCCTAATTGTTGCCAGTGTTGATTGAATGAAGGCCCGTAGCAAAAGAAATCCTGCGAGACAACCCGCCAAAGTTTGTTGGGTTTGACTTAACAAAATCTTGCAAGTATCACATGGGTGAAAAGGGCCATGATGTGGACAACTGTTATGTTCTCAAGGTTAAGATCCAAAACCTACTAGATAAGGGAATCTTGACATTTAAGGATGCCACACCAAATATTCAACAAAATCCACTCCCCAATCATATCGAAACTGTTAATGTGATATTTGAAGACGAGAATGAGAAACCTTTCTTGGTTGACGTGGCAAATCTGAGGAGCAATTGACTGTAGTTGGATGTCAATCAAAAGAAGGAGACATCTCTCAAGAGGAGAAAATGTATTGCCTAGCCAAGATGGCTGCTTTAGGCATAATTCAGCCATTTCAAGAAAAGAAACCCAAAGGGTACATCCTTTTGCTGATTTTGGTATTTGTTCATCTTTTTTCTTCATTTTTCTTGGGCATTCGGCCTTACCTTTACCGGCACACTGTTTTTTTATGCCTCGGATCTTTGGCTTTTGATTTTTTTTTAACAACTCCGTGTCATGCTCTTTTGTTTCTTATCGGGGTAAGAACAACATTGGTGCCAAAACTTGTGTACGGAGGTCACTTTGGTGCCAAAACTTGTGTACGGAGGTCACTTTGGTGCCAAAACTTCCATTTAGATCACTTTAGTGCCAAATCGGAGGAAAAATGATCATTTTGGTGCCAACGGCGAGAGATTCTGGCCAAAAAAATACGTAGCATTTATATTAAAGAAAAATAAGTTGACGTAGCAAATATTTTAAATCGCAGTCCACATGGAATGGCATAAACGACGTCGTTTTTCATCCTTCACAAGAAACGACGTCGCTTTATTTTCCTATGTGGAATGCGTTTAAAAAACGACGTCACCGAAGAAGGGGACTAAAATTAGGGCTCAGATCTTGAGTTCTCTCTCGCTCGACGTAGCTCCCTTGATCGCTGTAATGCCCCCACCTCGGGGTCATTAATGTGACGTCCCGTTCATTATTATCTTTCTTAAAACACAAGCGGAAGCATATCTCGGAACAATCACATTTAAAACAAACAGCGAGATTAAGACAAATAGCATCATGAGCAAACCTTATGTAACAGCTTGAAATCAAGGAAAGCACAATATGCATAACATGCTATTTCCATTTTATGTAAACATATTTTACAAGCCCTTTTTCCACTGGCCGTTCCTCATACAAATCATATTACAAAAGGAGGCCGAGGTTAATCCTAGCTCCTCTATGTCATCCTTCATCTTACGGATCTGAAAAAGGGGAAACAACGGGGGATGAGTCGGGGAGACTCAATGAGTAAATTCACTAATACTCATGCAGGATGATGCCTCGTCGATGTACTAACAAATACAAATACTTTCCCCACCTTATGTCGATGGCAAATCAATAGTAAAGACTTTGACCTTACCCTTGTTATGTTTACATGGAAACTCACCTATAAATGCACATCCCGACACACATATTGAATTCATTTATCATATACCGGCACATATATAAGAATCATTTACCGTCATCGCAGCTCAACCAGGGCATCCCGGCTCAACCGAGGCATCCCAGGGCTAGCTCACCCGAGGCATCCGGGCTCAACCAAGGCATCCTAGCTCAACTAGGGCATCCCGGCACTAGTTTACCGAGGCATCCAGGCTCAACCCAGGCATCCTAGCTCAACTAGGGCATCCCAGCGCTAGTTTATCGAGGCATCCGGGCTCAACCCAGGCATCCTAGCTCAACTAGGGCATCCCGACACTAGTTTACCGAGGCATCGCTGCTAATACGACGGTTTTCTTCTTTTATTTAGTGGTCACACGAGCACTCGAGCATTTAAGCCAATTCTTATATTTTCAATTAACCCATGTAAACATGATTCGTGCTCATAACAATGCCACAACACAATTTTGCGTGATCACTTATGCAAACGGCCGCTCTATTTTGCAAGGATATCATTTCGAAACATGTTTTCCTTCTCAAGGCATCGAATTCCTTTTGTAAACATAGCAATGAAATTAATCCATTTTCAAATGACTTTGTAAAAACATCATTTCAAAGCATGTTTTCCTTCTCAAGACATCGAAATCATTTCTTAAGCAAAATTTCTTTTCAAAAATTCATAATCTTTCTTTGAAATCAACCGGTCCAATGACCGAACAGAGTTCAAGCAAACCACGTCACAAGATTAGGGAATTCACTTACAAGCCGCGTTCCAACCATGTAACACACCGCCCTATCCAAGTGTTAGGGAATCCACTTACCTATAAGCACAAGAAACGTCTACGACGATCGGCGATGGCACAAGCACGGGCAAAGGCGCAACCAAGAGGAGAGAGGGTGGCCTAGAGAGTGAGAACGTGAGGGAGAAAGGTGATGGTGAAACCGTGAGAAATGAAGGAGTGGTGCCTCTATTTATAGGCTCCGCTTGCTTCTTCCCCAAGCCATATCTTCTTATCATCATTACCAAATCTTCGTAGATTTTGTGATTATTACAAAATCTTCTTTTATTAATGACTAGATTTGGCCATCATTACCAAATCTTTCTTAAAATCTTAATATTAATGAATATAAGTCAAAAGTCATGATGAAATGCCATTAATAAAAGATTCTGAAAATCTTGGTATTAATGAATAAGAACCAAAATATCATGATGTAATGCCTCCAAAGTCAAATGTCATGTTATAAAGATTCTAAAAATCTTGGTAGTAATGAATAAGAGCCAAAATATCATGATGTAATGCCTCCAAAGTCAAATGTCATGATTATAAGATTTTGAAAATTTTGGCATTAATGAAATGATCTTGAGAATCTTTGCATTAATGAATAAGAGTCAAAAGTCATGATGAAATGCCATTAATAACTTGATTTTGAAAATCTTTGCATTAATGGACACCGGACAAAATAACATGATAAAATGCCCCTAAAGTCTTATGGCCATTAATGCATGTCATGATGGTGGTGCCTTCAAAGTCCAACTAATTAATGCAAGTCATGATAATGGGGCCTCAAAGTCTTCGTTCATTAATGCATGTCATCATGGAGAGGCCCTAAAGTCTTGATTCATTAATGCAAGCCATCATGAAGCTTGGAGGATAAGCTTTGACTCGGTCAAGGCCTTATCCTCTAGATTCTTCTACTAATTTCCCGAACCGTGTACTCCCTAGAACCTTCTAACTTTGCTAGTTTCTCACGCAAATGACTCGGGCCAATCGGATCACACGAAATAGACTAATCGGCACTACAATCACAACCCTCATCATAAACATCTAACTTATTCTCCGAGGGTTTTCCCAAAATATAACATGCTCGTTAATCCCATTCAACCCGAGATTCGATGTGGAAAATCCTCTAAATATGCCTCAAATATCACCAAAAGACATCAAGTCGAGATTCCAATGTTCTCAGATAGAAATTGATAAATATTTGAAATCTGATAAAACCGAACAGTTTTGCATTGTTCAGGAAATCGGACTTGAAAACATAGAAAACGGACTCCAAAAATTCTCAAATTTGAATATGTCATAAACAAGGCCTTAACAAACATTTTTCATGAGAACTCAAAATCGGAATCTTTTTGTAAACACCATTTTTAGTAGCTCAAAAATAGACTAAAAACAGTTCACTAGAACAGCATTTTTGTTTCTCAAAATAAGCTCTGTCCAAAATCCAAATCATCTTGGAAAATTCCCAAATTTATACACATTATAGAAAAGGAAGTTCTCCACAACTTTCGTGAAGGAATCTTTTCCAAAATCGACCCAGAAAAGTTTGTAAAAAATAAAAACGGTGTCAACATCACCGAAATACCCATTCTGGGCAGTTTCACATGGTCCGAAAATCAGGTCATCGTACCACTCATATCAACTCCAAAAATTCTGAAATTAAAGTATGTAAAACCTCAGGATGTTTGGAGAAACTTTCAAGAAGAAAGTGTTTGAAAATTCGGACCACAAAAGTCTCTCCAAAAATAACAAAACGAAGGGGTACGAAGGATTCAAAACTGGGTTTTCAAAAACAAGAGAAAACAATTTAGTTCTGATTGGAAAACCACTAAACCCATAGCCATTTCCCAGGAACCGAAATTGAGGACGTGACAATCCCCTTCCGTCGCTCGCCCACCGTCGCTCACCCGCCGTCGCTCGGCCGTCGTCCACCGCCGTCGGTCTGCCGTCATCGTAGCTACGCCATTGTTTGCTGGCCCACCGTCGCTCAGCCGTTTTACTCAGGTTTGTAATGTTATTGCCGTGGGTCAATTGGATGGAGAATTTAGGATTCTGACAGGCAAATTGGGGCAAGGAGGGAAAAATGAGGGCTCGGCTTGGACTGCTTTTATGGGGAGGAAAAAATGGTGGGGACGTCACTTTTGTTTAATCACTTTTGTGGGGAGGACAAAATTGTGGGGATCGAATGTGACTGAATTGAAAAATAGGACGTGGAGGGAAAAATGAGAGCTCGGCGTAGAGGGAAACTGGTTGGAGTGCTAGGGACAGTGGTGGGGACCCAACTTTATTTAGTTAGTTAGTGTTTCTGTGGGGACCGAATGGGGTCGAATTGAAAAATAGGTGTTAGGGACATTACATTGTTTAATCAATTGAATAAATCGGCTTCCTTTGTTTCTTTCGATAATTGTTTAATCAATTAAATGTAAAGTTGTTGATGATTCTGCTATGTGGTCCCAATGAATAACTTTTTATTTTTATTCTTTGGGTGCAACATTGAAATGGAGGGGAATCATGTAGGCGTCATTGTTTGCTATGGTGGAGAGTTTGTTATTGGCCCTGACAACTGGAAATATTATGGTGGGAACGAAGGTACTATTTACGTCAATGTTGGGAAGCCATCATATATTGATTTTGTGAAGAATTTGTTGTATTTTTTTTTATGCAAAGTGCAACAATTGCACTATTGTGTTCCTGGGAAGGAATTGAAGGATGGTTTGAGATTTTTTAGTGACGATAATGGTATTAAGGATATCATTTATCATTATCTTCACAACGATGAAGCTAAGGTTTATGTTGAATATTATAGTGATGATGAGGGCGATGAGGATGATGGAAATGATAGTAATCAGGTTGGGAATGAGTCTACGTTAGATGGAGGGCAACATGAGAGTCAAGTGAGGGAGGAGAGGGAGATAGATTTTGATAGAAATGTGGGTGAAGTCTCAGTTGAAGCTATCGCTAATGAAGACTTAGTTGGATTAGAATAGGAAGTTGCTCAATATAGTGTGTCAGAAGATGAAGCTTTGCCAATTGTCAATTTCCTAAGTGATGAAGACGATGATGAACTCCAACAATCAAGACAAAAACAAAGGGAATTTTTCAGAAAAAAAAACTCTCAGCTTTAGGAGAAAGGCTTGAGCTAGATGGAGTTCCAACTGGGGGTAATGGAAGTGAAGATACAGCAAGTTGCGGCAATGAAACTGCTGGTTCGGAGAATGATAATGAAGAACCTGTTCGTCGAAGGAAAAGTAAGTACCCTTGCTATGATCTAAATGTCGATAAACCTGTTTTGTGTGTCGGCATGAAATTTGATAATGCAAAACAATTAAAAGAAGTTATTGTGGAGAGTTCTATTGTTGAACAGAGAAGCATAGAATTCATTAGAAATACGAAAAAATTTGTGAGAGCTAAGTGCTCACAACCCAATTGTCATTGGAAGCTGTACGACGCTATGAGTAGGAAGGGGTCATTTCAGATTAGGTCCTTACAAGAGGAACATACTTGTTCAATTCATTTTGATAACAAAAGAGTAACAAGTGTGTGGTTGGCAAAACGTTTTTTTAATACAATCAAAGCAATGCTCGAGATCAAATGCCCTCAGTTGAAGCAGTTAGTGAAGGAGGAGGTAGGTGTTAATGTGTCGAGGAATCAATGCAAGAGAGCTAAGCAGAGGGTGATGCAAATTTTGATGAGTCGGTACAAGGAAGAATATGCGCAGGTATGGGATTATACCCGTGAATGCATGGTTCAAAACCCATTTAGTAGGGTATATGCTGAGGTTGTAGAGAGGTCACTGCCTGATTATGGGCCTAGGTTTGATAGATTTTATGTTTGTTTTGATGCATGCAAACGGGGCTTTTTGGCTGGTTGTAGAAGAGTTGTAGGATTGGATGGATGTTTTCTTAAGGGTATATGCAAGGGAGAGTTGTTGGCTGATGTGGGGAGAGATGCCAACAATCAAATGTTTCCGATAGCTTGAGCAGTTGTCAAGATTGAGAACAAGGATACTTGGTCCTGGTTCCTCAAGAATTTAATGGTTGACCTTGACATAAACGATGGGGGAGGATGGACATTCATTAGCGACCAACAGAACGTAATACTATTATCAATTAATTCCCTTTTAATATTAATTACTTGAGTATTTTTTGATTTGTATTTGTTGATTTGAATTTTTGTAGGGACTTATTCCTGCATTAGCTGAGTTGATGTCATATGCTGAGCATAGAATGTGCGCAAGGCACATATATGCAAATTGGGCAAAGATCTACAAAGGAGATATGTTGCAGAAGCAGTTTTGGCAGATAGCAAAGAGTACCAACATGGCTGACTTCAGATTAGCCAAACAGGGATTGTTGCAGTTGACAAAAGAAGGCTTTGATGCACTATTCCAGACAGAAGCTAAGCACTGGTGTTAGGCCTTCTTCAGCAAAGAATTTAAATGTGATATAATTGACAACAATCTCAGTGAAGCTTTCAATGGCAGAATTTTAGAGGCCAGGTGCAAGCCAATCATCAGCATGCTTGATGATATTCGTGTTATGGTCATGACCAGACTGCACATGCAAAGAGATGAGGCTACCAAGTGGAGTAGAGAATGCGGTCCTAGAATTGTAAAGAAATTGGATGCGAACGTTGCTGCTAGTAGATTCTGCCATCCGATTTGGAATGGAGAAAATGAATATGAGATCATTTACAATAATGATAAGTATATGGTCAATCTAGATAGAAGAAAGTGTTCATGCCGAGCCTGAGAACTAAGTGGAATTCCTTGTCCCCATGCTATTTGTGCCATTTTGATGAAGCAAGAAATGCCAGAAGATTACCTACATGATTGGTACAAAAAAAGCTCATACCTTAATTCGTACCAATTCATGATGCAGCCTATCTGAAGTAGCAAATTTTGGGAGCCAACAAATCATGAAGGCCCTCTACCTTTGCCACTAAAGAAGCAAATAGGAGGAAGGCCAAAGAAAAAACGAAGAATACAGGAGGGAGAGGCATCAAGTCAGAGGATGAGTAAGACCAGAGTGAAGATGAAATGCTCTTATTATCATAAGGAAGGGCACAATAAGAAAGGTTGTCAGTTGAAAAGGCAACGTGAACAAGAAGTTGTTGCAAGAGCTAATCGTGGGCCAAGAACAACACCTATTGAAGAGGTTGCTCTTGGGCCTACTGAAGGGCCAACAAAAGGCCCTGTTGTAGGCCCAAGTGCAGGGACAAGTACAGGCAGGATAGCAACAACAACTGAGTCCACTGTCGAACAAATGAGGACAAAATGTCCAGTAAGCTATACATTGTTGTGTTTGTCTTTTATGCATTGAGTTTAATTTTGTTATGTGTTTCTCAGGTGAGAAGACGACCAACTGTACAAGTTGCACAAGGACAGAGAGCCCCACAGGTTGCTCAAAGTGATGCACCACAGCGAACAAGAGGGGTTCTTGGAAAAAGAATAAGGCAATATGGTTATGGGATTTACACAGATGAACGTACTGGAATGACTATTTTCAATGTAAGATTTGTAGGACTCATGTATTTAATTTATGGTATTTCAATTCATTTGGTTAACAATATAATTATATTCTTGTAGCCTGGAAGAAATTCAGAGGTGCTTATCTCTCAAGGTGGGCCAACTCAAGAGTCAATGGCGCAGCCAAAGAAGAGCGCAAAGAAGAAGAAGAAGACAACGAGTACAGCTTCAAAACAGCCACCAACAAATAAAGTTACACCAGTTCAATCTCAACCAATAGAACTAGTACTAGTTCCTTCTCAACCGACTGATCATGGGACCTATGTTCCTATGGAGAGGTCCCGACACATGACACGTGCTACAAAAAAAATTGTTGATGCTAAGAAGAATATGACAGAAATGCCAGTTAATGAACCTACGCGTCTAATTCGAAAGAGTGCCCGAATTATGAATCAATTCAAAAGTGCAAAAGGAAAAGGAGCCGGGGGTGTTATGCATATTGACTAATGGGAGGGTGCTGGATATGGTATTTTCACTGATGGGGATTGCTGCCATTGTTGTTATGTGTTCGCTTTGACATATTAGGTGGGAGGGGATCGTTGACTGATTGGGGGCTGATATTTTTTATGGACATGTTTATTTTTGTAAAGAACCAAGCAATGTCAATGGCAACGGCAACAATGTTTTTGTTATTTTCTTGTCTTGCACCTTGTTATGAGGCTGATATTGTTTTTGAAAGTTGTTGGTTGATTATTGTTGCTGGTTGAAGTTGTGGGTGCTGCATCTTCCTGCACTAGCAAATACAAGTACTGGTGTAGAACAAGATGCATTAGCACAGCACTAGTGCAATTGTGGCTGTTGGTGCATCCTGTTGCACCAATACAGCTCTCGGTGCAACTCTAGGTGCTGGTGTGTCTTCTTCCACCAACACTTGTATGAGCTGGTGCAAGAACAAGATGCACCAGCAACTCAACTAGTGCAACAACATGCACCACGACTGGTGCAAGCCAATGGAAACATAGTTGAAACTCACTTGTTCCTTTTTTTAAACTCTTGCAACACGAGTGATCACTTTTTCATCGCGATTGACACTAAAATGATCACTTTCAGAAAAACTTGGCACTGAAACGATCACTATTTACAACTTATGGCATTGAAATAGTTACTCGTGAATTGTCACCACCCTTTAATTTATTCATGGTTTGCAGATGTAATGGTTGCAGCAAACCATTACATCTGATGCAAAAACCAAGCAAACCAATATATACAATACAGAACCAAGCAAAAAAAATTTGAAGTGCTCACAACCAATGAATTCCAACTCCAACCTTCCATTTCCACCATAGATTGGAAGAAAACCTTTTGTTCCATACAATTTGTAGCAAACCAGTAGCACACTTTACTTACGAATGACCCAATACAAGTAAATATTCCACATCTTTGATTATGGTAGACATACAAACTTCTTCTCATTACTCACTTCAAATTTGAATATATTATACAAGAGAACAACAACACAATCAATGCTCGATAAAAGTTTCTTTCAATTTTCAGCCTTGAAACTTCCCTCTTCAAATGGTCGATTAAAGATGTTAAACCCTTCATTTGAGCTTGCATTGAGTCGACATCATCTAACTCGTCCATTAATGTAGGTGGAGGTTGATGTCGTCATTCAAGTAGCTGCAAGATCACTTCTGTGGCTCGGCCGAAGAATTTGGCATCAACCCATTTAAAATATTTACACTTTGAGCCTTCTCTATACCGACCGCATCCATGGAATCTTCTCTCGGGATTTAACTGAGTCCAAGATGTTCTTCTCGGACTCGGTAACCCACAAAAACAATAACACTCACTATCTAATTCGCTTTTTTTAATCGAATGTGAGCCGTTGCTGAAGCTTCCGCCCTCCATCTGCAAGCGCGAGCTGTCGCCCTCCATCTGCAAGCGCAAGCTGATAATTGGGGATTTAAGGTTCTGCTTTTTGCGGGTTAGGTATCCCAAATGTAAGCCGCTGTTGAGCTTCCGCCCTCCATCTTTCAATTTGGGGATTAAGGTTCTTATTTTGGGGAGAAGAAGCTAAATAAAACGGCGCCGTGTAGGTATGGTGAATAAAACGACGTCGTTTTATTCTTTGCACGCTGACTGTACTCTCTGGCGAGCCACGTCAACTTCAAATACTAATAAAAAATTGCCACGTCAGATTTCCGACCAATCAAATCGGAGTTGGCACTTAAAAGATCGTTTTTTAAATTTTTTGGCACTAAAGTAATCCAAATGGAAGTTTTGGCACCAAAGTGGCCTCCGTACATAAGTTTTGGCACCAATGTTGTTCTTACCCCATTTCTTATCTATTAAAGTGGATCGTATGCTCATATTCCAGTGTGAAGAAATGATCACCAATTTAGGGTTTTGAAATGAATATTCAAGCTCCATTGGCTTTACCAAAGGTAACGTGTTTGAGTGTAAGAAATGAAGTGCTCTTCTTTCTTTTGGGATGTCTTGAGCTTCCATATGATTTTATCTGAAGTTATCACGGAAAGAATGACGCAAAAGTATGCAATAGAATCTTTCTTGATCTTATTCTCCATAGCTGTCAATCACAAAATTCCTGATTTGCCCCAATATGGAGAAGTTCTTAACAGAGTTGTTTTGGAAAAACTTCTCCACTTCCAATTTTACCCCCTTTTAAAACAAAACCTGAGAAGACGCTTCTCTCTTTTGCTTTCTTTGAGATGCCGCTCCTCTCTCATTCCCTGGTTCGGTGATTGCGCTCGTCTCTTGTCCTCGACGCTGCATTCCTTGCGCTCGTCTCGCCGTCGAGCTCTCTTCCCTCACGGCCACCCTCGATCTCTCTTTCGTCATGCCATGTTACCTCACACCCCCCCCCCCCTCGCACTCACCTCTCTTCCAAGGTAAGATTTCTCTGCTCCTGTTGAGAATGAAGGTTTTTTTTTTTAGAAATTTGTGTTGGTAATTGCATATCTGGTCTACTTGGTATGCTGGTTCGTCTTGATTTTTTTGGGGCAATTTGTGTTTTGCTGGTTTGATTTGTGCAATTGTTAGGAGGTGTTGGTTTGATTCGTGCTTTGCAGGTTTGATTTTTTTTTGGGCAATTTGTCTGGGGATTTAATTTGACAGTTTCACGATTTGTTTTTGGTTTGATTTATGCTTTGCTGGTTTCATTTTTTTTTTTTGGAAAACGTCCTGTTGAGCATGATGGTTTGCTGGTTCCTCCTGATCGGTGTGAACAACCACGGTTCAACTGAAATGGGTCCACAAAAGAAGCAAGACTCTTACATAAAGCAGCCTTCGTAAAGTGTACGCACATAAATGAAAAACAAGCAATACTAATGCAGTGAAAAGTTGAGCCTTGGCTTGTAACCCAATTTGCAGCAAGTACGCTAAATATTAATCAATACGAGATAGATACATCTTAAATCTTCTCTTGGGAACATGACATGGAAAGTGAAAAAGAAATTGGAGACGTCACAGTTTTGCGTGTGCACTTCACGAAAATGGGAGATAGAGAAGAGAGAGAAAAGTAGCACATAGCATAGAAAGCTGTGACTTGATTTCGACTGGTTTCTGGGTTGTTCTTTATGCTTGTGGTGAAGTTGTTGCTTCCTTATTCTTATGTTTTTTAATTTGGGGCTCTGGCAAGATGACATTCGATTGTGTTCGGTCACTTAGCTGCACTTTCGGAGGCTGTGGAAGTAGTGGGGATGATGTTGAGGTGAATTTGGATGAGTTTTTCTTAACTTCCGGCTTCAATGGCTATGGTGGTTCTTGTTATCATTTGGGCTTTCATGTTTATGTAGCAATCACTTTTAGTTTGTTAGTTCGTGCTCTGCCAAGTTAATGTAGGCTTGTTGTTCTGTTTTGATTAGTTTGCTGGTTTTATCTCTTTTTGTTTTGTGCCTCTCAAATTTATTCATGTTCATATTACTAGAAGATGGCAAGGTCGTCAAAGGATGTTGAGGCCACACAACTTAATATGGTGGCATTGAATACCCGACCCATTTCATGATTTCAGGGGACTAAAGATAATGAGGGAAGCGGGTGAATTTCTACAATGGACTGATCATTCATCAAGTAGATGCCAAGGTATTCTTGACAAGACATCAAAATGGAGAAGAATTGACGCACAAGGAGGCATCCCGTCGATGCCAAGGTATTCTCAACAAGATTCTGTCCTTCATTGGGGACTTGGATGTGGCTTCCACGGATGCAAAACGTCATCGGGTACTAGAATAGTATCTATGTTCATATATGTTTATAACATTGTTGTATGTAAGCCTTGATATAGAATCCTTTTTGTTGCGACCTCCCCGAATCGGTCTCGTTACCTAGGAGTTTGGCTAATGGATTGTTAAGTCTAAACCTAGGACTTAATTAGGGCTCTCTCAAGCCCTTACCAACTCACGATTTAAGATTTAAGTTATTAATATGCAAATCAATTTCATTTAGGAGTCGCCACTAATCAGTTTTCGGCAGGTAGATTAGACACCCAAGTAAAGCGTGGGAGAATTGCTTCACTTTTACGAACCAAAGAGTCCATGGGTACAGGGACTTGATTATACTAAGGCCGCGCATGACAACTTGCCAAACAGTGTTTGATTCTGTTCTTTTATTTTCAGAATGAGTTTGAGAACAAAAATGCGCTTGTTTAATTTTTTGATTGCTGGGCACAATTTTGTCAAAAATTGTTCTCAGAATCAGTTTTCAAGAATTAAAAAAAAAAGTAGCTTCTTGATTCTTGGAACAATTTTAAGAATCAATTTTTTTTTCTTTTTCCTTTTCTTGATTTTTAATGTAGCTTCTAATGTCCAGCCCGAGAACCGCCCTCACCGGATCTGACGAGAACAAAATATTTTAATAAAAATATTATTAAAATAAAAATATTTTACTGATCATGGCCAAAAAAATAAAATATATATTTTTAATAAAAAAATTTTACCTGCCATGGCCGGTGACCAGGCCATGGCAAAAAAATAAAAAATATATATTTTTAATAAAAAATATTATTAATAAAAAAAATATTTTACTGGCCATGGCTAGCGACCAGGCCATGGCCTAAAAAAATAAAAATGTATATTTTTAATAAAATATTTTAATAAAAAAATATTTTACATGCCATGGCCGGCGATCAGGCCATGGCCAAAAAAAAGAAAAAATATATATTTTTAATAAAAATATTTTACCAGCCATGGTCGGTGACCAAGCCATGACAAAAAAATAAATATATATTTTTAATAAAAATATTATTAATAAAAAAATATGTTACCGGCCATGGCCAGTGACCAGGCCATGGCCCAAAAAACATAAAATGTATATTTTTAATAAAAATATTTTAATAAAAAATATTATTAATAAAAAATTATTTTACCGATCATGGCCGGCAACCAGGCCATGGCAAAAACAATACTTTTAATAAAAATATTATTAATAAAAAATATTTTATCGATCATGGCCAGCGAGCAGGCCATGGCCAAGAAGGAGGAAAAGAAAAAAAGAAAAGAAAAAAATATTAAAATATTTAAAATTATTATTAATAAAAAGAAATTTTGTAGCGTTACCAAACGCATTTATGTTCTTTTTCTATTCCAGGGATGGAATTTTGGACTGTTAACAAACGCCTTAAAATGCTTAGAATCAATTCCGGACACAGAATAAAAAAGAATCATTTCTGAACAGAATCTGTTCCCGGCACAGAATCGTTGTCATGGGCAGCCTAATTGTCTAAGCAGTGCCCTTTCGGTATGTAATCTTGCTTAATCACCACCTAACGTGTCGATGCAATAGTCTTACCAATTGTGAGTCCTAAAGTTCTACTCCTAACCAAGCTTAGGGAAGGAAATCAATACATGAAAAGTGTGAAATCAAGTAGTAATCAAAATTGAAATGCACAAACAACAGCCTAGCATGTCTCTAATCGATTACATGTAAAGTCGAATTATACACGCAATTAAAACGTTCGAAACAAGCAACATGCAATTAAGCATGGCATTAATCACACAAAAGGGCAAGAAGGGGCAATTCCAAAGCCCAAATACTATTTTTTTAATTTTTAATTTTTAAAATTCTTTAATTAAAAATATTTTTTATATTAAAATAAATATTATAATATTATAATATTATAAAAAGGGACCCTGTGCCCGGGTCCACCGTGAGGTGGGCTCTGCGAAGGCCCAATTCGGAATACCCTAAAACCCAAATACAACAATTAAATAAAAAACACTCAAGCCCAGCCTATTAGGAATAAAAGCCTAAGTAACACTTCAACCCAATTTGGCCCACTCACGAAATGGCCCGAAACCTAAAAAACCCATTCTAGTCCTAATGTTCTAAAAAGCCCAAAGCCAACAAACCCTAATAAATTAAGACCGGCCCAAACACCAAAAGTCTACCCGGCCGCGACCCGTGTGCTCAACCCGGCTGTGAGCTGCCGACCCGACTCGCCCAGAAAACTTAGCCTGACTCAGTTGCCACCTACCTGGCTCGTGCAAGCCTACTGACCACAACCCGAGCGTCGGCTATAGCCTTGACTCGCCTCACGTTCTCGCACGAGCCTCAACGCCCGGGGCTTCTCTTATACGCGGCCGTGCCTTTGCCCAATCGCCACTCGGCCACCACCAATCTCTGCTCCCCACATCGCCAACCGAACTCTAGCCACCATCATTGGTTCATCCACATGCCGCATCCAAGCACCCAATGGAGCAAGACGATTGTAGGAAAGGACCACATCCAAGCAAGTAGACGCAGATAGCAACACGGAGGGGAAAAACACATCACAAAGACCAAGGGGTTGACAAACATCCGCATTAGTGGCAAAAAAAATTTCATTCGGACATTTCATTGAAAGGGTTGAACACATTATAAAAAGAGGGATTTTTTTTGGCTTAATCAAGGCTCAAAATGGACCCGAATTCTCGACACACGGGAGCGGGGAACAATTATGAAGACGTCATGGGCTGGAGCTCGCATGAGCCAGACGGCCGCGAGCTCCGGCTAGTGAGCCGAGAACAGGGCACAAAAACAGAAACAGGGGATGGAGGGGCGGCTATTTGCGGCACTCCCTACCCTGCTCAGCGGCGGCGCATGAGGGTGAACGCTATAGATCGGACTACATCCGGCCACCTCGTACGCCTCCTAGCCGGGATCCGCGGGAAATCGACCCCCAAATCAAACCGGAATACGGCAAAAACTCCAAAATGAAACTTATTGTGGCTTGGTGCGAAAAGGGGGGTGTTGGCGAGTCGTCGGACTCGATGCGGACACGGCAACTGTCGAAAGGTCTCCCCCTCCAACCTCTTGGTCTCTTTGTTCTCTCTCTCATGCTCTCGGTCTCTCTCGGGATCTCTCACTCTCTCCTCCGGATCTTCCCCCTCGGCCTCTCAAACTCTTGGCCTCCTCCCGAATCTCTCTCTCACTCTAGCTCTTAAGGGCCACGGCAGTTGGCGGTGGATCCGGTGGAGAGAGCAAGAGATCTCGATAGAGATCGAGAGCGTGAGAGAGAGAGAACCAAGAGACCGAGAAGCCCAAGGGAGAGACCTTTCGGCGACTGCCGTGTCCGCATCGAGTCTAACGACTCACCAACACCCCCTTTTTCGCACCAAGCCACAATAAGTTTCATTTTGGAGTTTCGCTGCATTCTGGTTTGATTTAGGGGTTGATTTCCCGAGGATCTCGGCTCGGAGGTGTGCAAGGCGACCGGACGTAGTTCGATCTACCGCGTTCGCCCTATGCGCCGCCACCAAGCGGGGTAGGGAGTGCCGCAAATGACCGCCCCTCTATCCCTTGTTTCTGTTTCCGTGCCCTATTCTCGGCTCACTGGCCGAAGCTCACAACCGTCCGACTCGTGCGAGCTCCAGCCCGTGATGTCTTCGCACTTGTTCCCCACTCCCGTACATCGTGTGTCGAGAATCTCGGTCCATTTCGAGCCCTGATAAAGCCAAAAAAAAATCCCTCTTTTTCTATTGTGTTCAACCCGTTCGATGAAATGTCCGAATGAAATTTTTCTTGCTGCATATGCAGATGTTTGTTGACCCCTTGGTTTTTGCGACGTGTTTTTTTCCCTCCGTGTTGCTATCTGCATTTGCTTGCTTGGATGTGGTCCGTTTCGGCGGTCATCTCGCTCCATTGGGTGCTTGGATGCAGCGTATGGGTGAACCGATGATGGTGGCAGAAGCTTGGTCAGCGACATGGGAAGCAGAGATCGACAGTGGCCGAATGGCTACTAGGTGAGGGCATGGCCGCGTAGAAGAGAAGCCATGGGCGATAAGGCTTAGGCGAGAACGTGAGGCGAGTTAGGGCTGCGCCCAGGTCGGGCGCGCATGTCGTGATCAGTAGGCTTGCGCGAGTCGGGTAGGCGGCGGCTAAATCTGGCTAAGTTTTTTGGGCAAGTCGGGTTGGTGGCTCACGGCAGAGTCGAGCACACGGGTCATAGCCGAGTAGTCTTTTGGTGTTTGGACTAGTCTTAAGTTTATTAGGGTTTGTTGGCTTTGGGCTTTTTAAAACTTTAGGACTAGATTGGGTCTTTTAAGTTTTGGGCCATTTCGTGGGTAGGCCAAATTGGGTTGAAGTGTTTTTTAGGTTTTTATTCCTAGTGGGCTGGGCTTGGATATTTTTTATTTAGGGAAAAAGCCACCAAAAACCCCAAACTTTACCCCCTGTGACATATTTACCCCGAACTTTTTTTTGTGACACCAAAAACCCCAAACTTTGCTATTTGTGACACATTTACCCCAATATACTGTAGCCTAGGGTATTTTAGTCTTTTTCCCTTTTTCTATTTTTTTTTCTTTTTTTCGGCGGGGCTGCCCTCGCCGGCAACCTCGCCGACGAGGGCGAGGGCGAGGCTCGCCAGCATTGGGCGAGGCTCGCCCTCACCAGATCCAGGCGAGGGCGAGGCTCGCCGGCGTCGGGCGAGGCTCGCCCTCGCTCGCCCAGGCGAGGGCGAGCCTCGCCCGACGCCGGCGAGGTCGCCGGAGACCTCGCCGGCGAGGGCAGCCAGCCGGAAAAAAGAAAAAAATCAGAAAAAAAATAGAAAAAGGGAAAAAGACTAAAATACCCTAGGCTACAGTATATTGGGGTAAATGTGTCACAAATAGCAAAGTTTAGGATTTTTGGTGTCACAAAAAAAAGTTCGGGGTAAATGTGTCACAGAAGGTAAAATTTGGGGTTTTTGGTGGCTTTTTACCTTTTATTTAATTATTTTATTTGGGTTTTAGGGCATTCCGAATTGGGCCTTCGCAGAGCCCACTTCGCGGTGGACCCGGGCTGGTGCGCCCGGGTCGGATGTGGAGATCTGATCCTAGGTCCATTTTTATAATATTATATTTATTATTTTAATATTAAAAATAATTTTAATTAAAAAATTAAAAAAATAGTATTTGGGCTTTGGAATTGCCCCTTCTTGCCCTTTTGTGTGATTAATGCCATACTTAATTGCATGTTGCTTGTTTCACACGTTTTAATTGTGTGTATAATTCGACTTTACATGTGGTCGATTAGAGACATGTTAGGTCATTATTTGTGCATTTCAATTTTGATTACTACTTGATTGTGCACTTTTCATGTATCGATTACTCCTTCCATTAGCCTGGTTAGGAGTAGAACTTTAGGACTTACAATTGGTAAGATTACTGCATCGACACATTAGGTGGTGATTGAGCAAGATTAAGTACCGATAGGGCACTAGTTAGTTAATTAGTGTAATAAAGTTTCCACACCCACGAAATCTCTGGTTTGTAGAATTGAAGCAATTCTCTCATGCTTTACTTGGTTGTCTAATCGACCCGCCGAAAACTAATTAGTGACGACTCCTAAATAATATTGATTTTCATACTAATAACTTAAACCTTAAGTTGTGAGTTGATATGGGTTTGCGAGAGCTCGAGTTAAGTCCTAGGTTTAGACTTAGCAATCAATTAGCCAAACCTCCTAGGTGACGAGACCGGTTCGGAGAGGTCACGACACTCTTACTTTGATTTATAAGTGGGGAAGGCGTCTTGTGTAGTGTATCCATTGCCCGATGCAAAAGGTCCTATGCAGATATGTGTTTACCTTGCAATTCATTTCGAACTCATGAAATTTATCAATTCTAGCTACTTAGAACAATGATTCTTTCACGAACTTAAACCTTTTTCCGACCTTGTGTCCATCAATTGGACCCTCCTGATTTATAAGCTACTCGAGCAGTCAACCACAAAAAAGTGATAAAAAGTAATTAAGGATGAATAATGTTGTGATTCGAGGACTATAGTGAAAATGAACTTCGTAGCAAAAAATTGTACAATTCAGACTTGATGATGTATCTTATGTATCATATATAAGTATAATGTATTTCTTTCCTCGGGACATACGTGATTATTTTTTTTTTTCAATTTTAAACAAATTAAAGTTAAAAAACTTAAATTGGCACAATAAAGGACTTTCCAAATATGTGATTACCAAACAGTATTTTTCTCAAAGTTACATCCCAAGGCAATTTTCAATTACAGTTTTTGTATTTCACAAAATCCATTTAGGCTAAAGGCCTTTGCATTTCTCCAAGGACATTTCTCCAAAACTGAATCAAACGGGGCCATACTTCACCACAAGTCCTTAGACGACAGGATGGTAATGTCTTCCCTTTTGCTGTTTTTGCAAAGTAACAACAACGTGGCGAATCATTTGAAGGTAAAACAATGGCGCGTTTTACATGGCAACGAGACATTTGATCGAACGCGAAAAAAGTTTTAAGTAATTGTACTAATAATTTTAACCCTCCACTACGGGTCCTTAGGGGACAATAATGCCACCTTTTCCTTTTGATTGGGCACCAAAAAGTTGAGTATAACCACGAGGTTTATCAACCAAAATAAGCACGAGATTCAGAACCGGAGATTTAGTCCGTTCTCCTCGCAACGACTTGAATAAATCCATGTAATAAGTATAGTGTTTAATGGTAATCAAGGGAACCTTTCCATGGAGGAGGAACCCGTCACTAAGGTGTTAGCAACACGATCTTTTGGAGCAATGATGAAGACGGCATGTTGAATTCATACAATCTGGCCCTTTTATCTTAGCTGCAATGCCATGTTGAACTGGCAAAAATGTCGAGACAGAGCCACAAGGATTATTAAGCACGTTCTCTGAGGAATACAGAGTAACCGCGGACCATCAGCTTCCAGGAGCGTGTTGCAGACCAGGCCACCATGCTTGTCTGCTGATAAAAGTCGATATCCTTAAGAGTGACGCTCTTTCGGAAGTCAGCTCTGGATATAACTTCATTTCGGTTCTTTTAGAAAGCCTTTTGGTCCCTGTATAAGGTTGGCCATCTACTTCATTCGCCTTTGTTCTCAAAGATCACTTGCAATTTTCCCACATTGCTAAATCTTCTTCTTATATTGATATTCCATTGGAATATTTATTTTTTTCGTAAAAAAAGATTCGTTCTTTACTCATCCCAGGAACCCAAAATAGGACAGCATTCATACTTGAGGCTATAGTGCTTTAGTTGTGCGATATTGAAAAAAGATTAACCTCAATATCTCCCATTTTGTCTTGGGTGTCATGCTGTATTATTTTCAGGTTTAGTTCATTGTTGATCTGGCCTTCTGTTCTTTTATCAATTAGATCAAGAGAGATCTTGATCACAGCCGTAACTCATTTTATTGGAATTCCTCTGTAAAAGTATGCATGTTGATGATTCAATACTAGAATTTTTAAGTCTTGCACTAGTTTTCACATGTATTCTTGTGTGAGACAGTCCTGTCAAGATGCTTCAGCCTTGACCTAGCAAACAAGAGGTGCTCAAACTCACTAAAATTAGGACATTGCTTAGGAATTTCCAAATTTTTCACGTCACCAGCAGAAGAGAAGCAGAAGGAGAACCAGAACCAAGCTGGTGTTTTTAGATATTCGTCTTAATCAGTACTTGACCAATGGGAAATTCATAGACATCCAAAGCTCTACAGAGGTTCCCGTATGTTTCTCCATTTTCCCTTTTGGCTGAATCACAACCCAAAAGAGCTGCCCCAAAAACAAGTGCAGCTGTGCAAAAACTAAGTCAAACTAGTGTAATCCCATAAATTTCTTTCCTTATTTTGCCGTCATTTTAGAAGTTCCTATTGAGGAACAGGGAGAGTTGGAAGGAGGTCTTCGTGAGCAGACAAAGCAATGTTCTGCAACTTGCAGTCTGATGAAATCAACTGGCCAGATTTGATCTCCTCTTTGGTGATTATCGTGTCGATCAATTCGAACAGGACTCGCTCCATCTCTTCGCCGTCGGTCCACTTGCGAATCTCCGCCTTCAACAGCATGGGGCTCCTGCAGATCAAGTCCCAGACAGGGTAATTCTTCCTCGGCATCATGAAGTCACCCTCTAAGAGCTTCAGGCTTGGGCAGTAGTCACCAGCCCCATCTCCGAGATAGATGAACCTCTTTTGCTTGCCCTCGGCAGACAGAGAGGCTTGTATTCTTTCAATCACCACTCCCTGTAAAAAATCACATATAAATATTACATGTGGATCATGATCGACCCTAAATGATTTGATCCTTCCGTCATTGTCTCTTTGTGTTTTTCGATAGATGTGAAGATGACGAGAGGAGGATTATAGTGGGGTCAGAAGTGAGCAAGAAACACCGAGGAGGGACAGAGTTCCACTAAGTTTTGAGACCCCGCTGACAGATTGACCAGTCCATCTTTTGATATATTTCTGTTTTATAATGTCCCAAACGGCAAGGGCAGGCTATTATTTAAATTATGAAGGTTTCATGGTATCTGATGTCAAAATGTCCAGATTCATCATCTTTTTCAAAGCTGGCGTGAATTTGCATCAGCATGCGTTGAAGTTTTTCAAGAACCTTCTCTTCTCAAAAGCAGGCGGCAATCGAGGATGGTAAAATGAAAAACGGGGATCTGCTTGCATTATTATACGTGTGTTTTGTTACCTTGCACATATTGGGAGGGCAGAGACCACATCCATGAAAAGAGGACTTGAAGTCGTGGTAAGGCGAAATCCTGAGCCTCCCTTCTTCGTCGACGAAGCCCGGGTTCGTGTTGATCTCGGAGAAGCACTCCCGTATGCCCAGATGGTTCAGGATTGTCTCGATGTAAAAGAGGTTGGCATCACTCACAACCCTCAAATCACACCTGAGCAGAGAGAGAGAGAGAGAGAGAGAGAATTAGCCAAAAATAAGAAAGACTCGCTTAATTTCGTTGTGTTCCAAAACAGCGCACTGAGCAGAGAGAGAGAGACAAATTGCTTCGTCATAAAATTTACCCCAAAGCATGAACGGATTTGATGGCGGGGACGATTCTGGGATGGATGGGAACTCTGTTCAGCACATTCTCAATCTCTTCGATTGTTATTCCGCTCGCATGAACCTCTCCCATCATCTTGTCCTGCAAAGAGTTTGGTTTTTTTGGGGTTGTGTCAAACAAGCTTCGTAAGAAGCAGAACCCGAACATCAAAACAGAGGGACAAAAAAAAATGGGAACAATTTGTGCGACACGAGATCTGCCCAAGTAAGAAGAGATTGTTTACGAAAGCGGAGGGCGTTTTGCAGCACTCGAAATCCATGCAAAAAGAAAGAAAACAACCCAAACAAAGAAAAAACACGAGGAGAAAACTCACCATGAGAGAGTTCCAGGGCATGGTGGGGAGGAGCTCATTGAACCGACCGGTGAAGCCCAGCTCGTCGATGACCCAGCTGTCGCTTTCGCAGTCGATGATCGTGTCGTCGAAGTCGAAGAGCACCACGATGTCAGCCATTCGTCTCAGCGCACAATGCACGAGAAAATTACAGAGAGAGTTTTGGGAGGTTTGTTCTTAATCTTTCCTAGTGAACAGGAGAGGTTTCTGCGGGTGGAGGAGACGCGAGAAGGGATGAGAGGGGAGCGGGGGTATTTATAGCGCGCTGCTCTGATCGTCGCGTGAGAAGGGCGAAGGAAGAGCCGCGTCGCGCAGTTACCATTTGCGCCATTACGCTTCAGTAGATTCCATGGAATATTACGCGATTGTTCGTGGGATCCGGGCGCGTGTTTCTCCTTTCGTTGGTGTGCTGTCGAGCGACAGTAACACTAGGAGGAGTCCCCCTAATCTCTGCCTGTCCGTTTTCGAATTTCGGACGACGACGATTGACACCCCTAGCACCAACACCTAATCCAACAACATTCAAAATAAGTACGCACCGGAACGTGTTAGAATCACAAGGTTTATGATCATTCCCGGGTCGCGTTAATTGTTCGAAATGCAATCCCGATCCGCGTTTCAAAAGTGAATCTGCGAAGGACGCGACGTACTCTTTATGGGTGTCGGGCGATAATTTTTCCCATGACGCGATTAAAATTCGATGGCTGGAGGATCCATGGTCACGTGATCTTTTGCTTGGCAGGGGGGACGGCGACTTTAAGAGATTCTTCTTGGAGGGACAATTTGTTCAAACAATTAACGAGAGTGGGATTTCGGCGCGGAGGGTGGATATGGGGAGGGAATATTCGTGTGGGGGAGAAGACGAAAATGGAATGGAACTGGAGAGTTGGATTTGGGTTTGATGAAGGGGCAACCTTTTCGAAGTGCGCCTACCACTGCCCCAATAGGCCGGCGAATATTCAGGGAATGGTCCGTTCGGCGATTCCAATTCCTTGCGTCCTTCCAAAGTTTCCTAGCACTTATCTTACCACTCTCTAAAGCTAAAGCTGCCATCAGCAAGTTTGCTTTCTAAGCAACAGGATAAGTTCTCATAGCGAGTGTTTCGCGAAACCGAAGAGGAAAGTTCGAATCATTTCAGTCTGCAGATTTCGGGACGGTGTGAGATGCCGAGCCCTCAGGAACGAAGGGATGGGATCGAACGCCGATCATGGCCCTTCTTCGGGAGAGAAAAGGAGAGGTTATTTTGAAGTCCTTCTGTTCCTAATTTGGCGTTCGGGGTTACTGTCCCCCTCCCTCTCGCGCGAATCGAATTCCTCTGGTTTGAAGGAGAGCGTCGGCTCGCCCCCTCCAAGAGCTCGCATCATCACGTGCCGAATTGCATCTCGAGGCGCCGCGTCGACTTTTCGAGATGGCGGCTATCTTACCTAGCCCATCGAGCTGCCGTGGACACCAATGATCATAAACGGTTTGGTGAATCCCACCGCTATCGTTTAGCTTAGATTAACCGCCGTAATTTGACGTACGCATCATTGCCAACCCCCACGACATGTCATGTGCCAAGATTGACTTGGACGAGTTTCTTCCCCATGAAAAAAAGGAGGCAAAAGGCCAAAACCCAGTTGCGGCGAGCTCTCTCATCGAGTGTTGAAAATGGCTCGTTTATTTTAAACACCCATTTGCCACCAATTATACATACATGCATAAATATATATATTATAGCACACTAGTTTTCTAGATCGGTCTGGGCAGACCTACCTTAGATTACACCACCATTGGTCACGACCGCATAACCACCGCGTCCATTCCCTCACCAACCGCGCAATTGAAACCATAAATCTAACGAATTCGTCTAGATTAATTGGGAACAAGATGCAATTTTCAACAGTTCGAACGCTTTTTCTTCCAATCATTCCAATGATTTTCGATCTTAATCTAAATCCTAGGCTTTTGTCAGCAGTGACGTCGCTTTTTGGGTGAATTCCATGTGGCCAGACCTTGGAAACCTGCGTGGGATCCGTCGAGCTCCCGACATGCTGGGTGTCATCGTATTCTATCCCTGCCGAACTTAATCAGGATTGCGCATTATTGTTAGTAGTCAAACGCCCTTTTGCTCTTTCATTTCCCCCGCCTTAGAAAAATGGAGGAAAAGGGGTTGGTGCTAGATGGATGAACAATTTGACCGGTTTGACCCATTCATTTGGCTCTAGATTTCGAAATGATTATGCTAAGCTTGCTTACTTAAGTAGGGGATTATTTTAATTGTCCTAATGCGGGTATTAGATCGCGCACTACGTGAGAGTGGTTAGGTTGTGCATCAAATGAGATTACTTAGCTACGTGCTAACACGTGCCTCGGAAATCCTAATGATTGGTGGATCCGTCTATTCGTTCTTGTGGCGATCAATTGAATCTCGTGTGATTTGATTTCGGGGTTTTCTGAAAAGTTGGAGCTTGAAACCATCTTTTATTAGTCAGTTTGTGTATATTATGCAGTCATTCACCCGAATAATATGTATTTTTCGGATTAAATTCCATACATAGCGTGATTTTTCCTTCATCCAAGCTTGAAAGCAATTAAATTTTTATTTTTTTGTGGTGGGTAAAAGATGAAACCACAGTCCAAATATCATTGCGTTATCTCTAAACCATTGAGTATATCTAAAGATGAACACGCAATCATTTGGAATAGATGATTTAGAATAAAACCAAATTGAAAGGAATGAGATGTTTGGCTTTGGAAGTTGCCGAGTTTCAATTAGTTCGGCTTGAATGGACTCTCAAAATGATGATACAATTGATTTGGTTTGAGAGTCTCCATCTCTCTCCCGATCGTCGCCAGCAATTTTCGACCATCGGCCAAAAGGACCGCATTGACAAATCATCAAAAGATTTAGGACTAAATTGGCATAATTAAAGGGAAAATTGTTTAAAAAGTCTTAAACCTATTGCATTTTTGCCAATTCAATTCTAAACATTTTAATTTTGCCAATTGAGTTCTAAACATTTTCATATTTTGCTAATTAAGTTAATCCGGCCAATTTTTCCCAGAATCGCTGATGTGGATATGCTTTGTCCAACATGGCACGATCGACGCTAACGTGTACAAATTTTAATAATATTTTTGAATTTTTTTAATTAATTTTATGGATTCTTTTCTTTGTTTTTTTTTTAAATAAACCTCTAGTCGACGAGGTCGCTAGCTATGCCACACGGGACAACTGATGTTCATGTTAACGATTTCCGATCAAAATTTGTTTGATGGATTCAATTGGGAAAACGTGAAAAGGTTTAGGACTCAAATGGCAAAATTAAAATGTTTAAAATTGAATTGATAAAAATGCAGTAGATTTATGACTTTTTGGATAATTTTCCCCATAATCGAAAAGTTTGTGACTAAATTGGCCGTCGTACGATAGGTTTAGGACTTTTTTGAATGATTTTCCTGTACATTTTCCCCATTTCTCATCATTATCACTAAATAAGAAAAGTTACGAGCAGAGACGCCGGCACCCAACTTAGCTACATAGTATTCTAATGCTAATATGGCCGACACACTTAAAAGTAACCCAAATGATTGTTTTAGGTCACAGACACACCCACGGCATTTCTTATCACGTAGAGTTAGGATTCTATATAGATTCTATGTCCCACTCCACGATACTTTAACTTGAAAGTTCTCGATGTTGGGTGGTGTGGGATCCCTTTTTGGGCATTACATCGCGATGAATGTCAAAATTGATGATTTTTTCAATGCTCGAGATCATAATCATTGACATCTTTTCAATCGGCCAGATAGAAAAACGACAGAGATCCAGCATAAATTTAGTTGCATCCTTGTCCATGGTTCTTGTTGTTGGGTTCATTAACGAAAAACAATACAGCGGAATATTGAACCCTAGACAGGATCTATGTGTATATTGAAATCAAAAAGAAATTTCGAAACGTACCTTTTGCAGATCGAAGATAAATCGGCAACCAATTGTGTCTGGATTAGCGCCCCAAGTGTTGCGTCTCTACCGGTATCCACACACACGAACGGAATTCTCCAACGATCCACGTGCTAGCGAAAGATCTTAAAGCTTCTTTTCTTCAACGCCTTTTAATTTTCGATACTATATCGAAAAACCCTAGACAGAGTTCTCTATCTATTTATACAGTCTCATTATCCAGCAGATTTAAAAGAAGTAGGCCAGGCGATTTGGGCCCGCCAAACCATCTACCTTTAATCGTACGTTTAATTGTTATCTCATAATGCGCACGACCGCATAGATAATTTAAATAAGAAAATAAATTAAAATCTACTTCTTAAGTAGATCAAGGCGCACAGAAAATATTAAGTCCGTTCGCTATTATGTGCGACCTTGTAGGTTCATTAAATATTAGCAGTGTGCTCAAAACTTTTTTTTTGGCCCACAAGTCATAAACAGTCTCTAACAAGACATTATGACTGCCTAAGTATAGTGAGGATCGATTTTCCGACATAACATAATCCACAACTAATATTAGAGTATCAACGTTGATTGATTCTTAAGATAGACCACTAACACTTATCACGTTGCGATTGGTGCATCCTAAAGGCGAGATCTTAGTGTTATGGAGCGAAATAGGGACAATCACCCAAAAAAAAGTCTCGAATCTATTGCACCTATACCAATTAGTCCTGAACCTTTTAATTATACCAATTCCGTCCTAAAGCTTTAGACAACTTGCCAATTTAGTCATGAACCTTCGTCCTAAACATTTTATCGATTAGCCAAATTAGTCATTCCGGTCAATTTTGGCCAAATATTGCTGACATGATGATCTAATCAGTGCTAGCCGTCCTACGTAGCATGATCGGCTACTAGCAAGGGCGACCCTCGCGGGATCTAGGGAGTTTGAGCCTTGCCCAACCATGCAAAGGCCGACCTTGCCTAGCAAAGGTGAGGTCAAGGCTTGCCCAAGGTCAGCCGGCGAGGTTGACCTCGCTGGCCCTCGCCTTTGGATGGTCGCTAGCCATTGCCAAGGCCTGGCGACCGGCTAATGGAAGAAGGGAAAAAAAAGAAATTGAAATTTAAGTAAATTATTAAAAAAATTGTAAAAATTATCCACATTAGCATTAGGATGAACAACCCTAACTAGACTGCCACATCAATGATTTTGGCTGGAAGGACTAAATTGACAAATTATCAAAAGGTTTAGGACTAAATTTGCACAATTGAAAGGTTAAGACAAAATTGAAGAGTTGTCAAAAGTTTTAGGCCTGAATCGATAAAATCGAAAAGTTCATGATCGAACTGACACAAATGCAATAAGTTTAAAATTAAATTGGCAAGTTGTCAAAATCGTAATCATCACCATCTTTTAAATCCGCCAGATTAAAGAATGACAGAGATTGAGCATGGATAGTGGCATCGTGGTCCATCGTTCTTGTCATGTTGCAATTAATGCATCCTAAAGGCGAGATCTTAGTGTTACGGAGCGAAATGGAATTCCTTTAGCGAGAGACTTTCCGCTTGTTTTTCTTCGGACTTTTCTCGGAGACGCTCAAAAATGACGAGTGAGAATCGGAGATTTGATTATTAAGAATTGGAGCGACAGCTATTCGGAGAAAAGGTGGCTCGTTGTATCGTGGAGGTTTCGTGGTAAGGTCGAAAGCGAAACATTACTCCCTCAAAGAAATATTTGCACATTTGCTAGAGCGTCGATATTTGAGATCGGGGCGGTAGGCACTATATCATTAAAGCCCATAATGTAGCTCGTTTGTCTACGATAAACTGAAGATGTCGAATCATTGACCAAACGGAGCGATGGCAAATTTAACAGTTAAAAGGGGACGAGAGCATACTCACTTTTGGTTAGACTTCCAAAGTCCATCGCGATCACCCCATGACGATCTCATGATGGCCCTTCTTTAATGTATGCTTTTCATTCACGAGGAAAACGACACGAATGGTTTCTAAACCTTGATTTAGTGTGTAATATCGGCCCTAAACTTTTTAATTTGTTCGGTGTGTCCCCAAAACCCTAATCTAACGTGCAATGTCGTTCCTAACTTCTAAACGTTTTCATATAATATTAAAGACTAAATTGAACAGTTACCGATAATTCACGGACTACATTGAATAAATTAGAAATTGAGATGCGATATTGCGCACTAAGCCAAAGTTCATGGATCACGTTGTACAGATTAAAAGTTCGGGGACGGCATTACACAATCAATCAAAATTCATTGACCATTTGTGCTATTGTCCCTAATTTACGGTGGGGAAAGATTCGAACGCGATTATGCGAATTGTTCCGTTTCAGATACACGTCTTCGTTTAGGGGAAAGAAATCGTCACTTTCTCGTGCCTTGTGGCGCCCAAAAATTTCAATTTATTACGACCGCTATTCTCGATAAACATCCCCATCGATGCGCTGAGCATCCGTAACATATGCTCCTTTCGCAGTTTGGCTCGGCTCGGTCGATGCCAGAAACGTTTTGATTCTCAACCAGCGGTGCTCCTTCGTCCTTCGGTGCTACGCACGTCAGCCGGCTCCTCCATTTTCTGTCCGATAATATACTCGCGACTGCACACAGATTACATCCACATGGGGCGAAAAGAAGGAGGCATATTCTTTTTATCTCCTTTTAATAATTTACACTACATTTTAGGAAAAGCTCAATGCACACAAATTCCCTTCCGATCTCGTTTAATTCCCTTGTCCTTTTATTCCCAATTACTTGGATTGCTAGAGAATTTCCTTCCGCCTCGTTTGATACCATGGTAACGAATTTTTGTGTCCGAACAATATCATCCTTCTTGTTGGAGTGTAGTTCATACTCCCCAGCGATTAGATAGCACGAGAGTCCCGCTCCCCAATGAGCAGGCAAGGGTCGGGGAGGCCGCCCTAGCGGGGTTGTGGAAACCACTAAAGGGCTTTAATAGTTTGAGCCCAATAAAGGAAAGTTTTCTCTTTTATTGGGTTTCCTAATTAAATGGTTTCATCATCGGAATAGGTTTTTTTATAAAGAGTTTCTTATTTTAAATCAAACTATTGCATATATATATATATATATATATATATATATATATATATATATTCTCTTTCTCTTGTAATTGAGAGATGAAATCGAGAGGTACGATGTGCTAATATTTTTGAATCATCAGCTGGACGTAACCCTAGTTTAAGAGTGAACCAGAATAAAACCTTGTATCTCAAATTCTCTTTCTCTCTTTTATTCTATATTTTTTTTGTGATTATGTGGTGAATCCCAACACTTCTATTCACAATTGTTGTTTTGTTGAAAAGAAAAATTGAGCTTCGACAAGGGAATACTTCTCTTCGGCGACGGTGGTTGGTGAAGTTCCATGATTGGCGGCAACCGGTTTTCGATAGTGGCGGCTATTGGCAACAAAGTCCGACGGCGGAGCTTGTCTTCAGCAACCCAGTGACTATTGCATGTGACCGGCAATGGAGTACAGTAATCGATGACCTGCGACCGGCAACAGAGGGATGGATGGGTGGTGGCGATCGGTGGTGGAATTGAGTTTTGGATAGTTTCGTGGCAATACAAACCATGGAATGGAATCTCGATCTTAGTTTTGGATAGCTGGAAAATCCGATTGCGAGGAATCAAAATCCATAACTTAAGGACTCAAAGGAAAAAAAAGGAATTGTAAATCGGAATCCAAACCCTACTCTAATCTTTCTCCAAAACACGAAAAATAATGGGAATTGGAATCACGTGGCTTGAGGAATGGGATTCCGCATCGAATTAAACTAGGCACAACTCAAGCTCGATCAGAAGAAAGTGCACAACAGCATACGATTCCTCTCATCTCCCAAAGCAAATGAAATAATTCGAGATTGCATCAGTGCTAGACTGCCTAATTTCAAAAAAAAAAAAAAGCAATGTCATATATGCTAGACTTTTCGACCAAAGAAAAAATAAATATGCTCGACTCAAGGTCTAAATCGGTTACGTTGTTTTTTCAGATGAGGTTTTTTTTTAAATGAATTTTATATATTTTGTTAAACACTGCCTATCGACGCAAGAAGCGCAATCAAAACAAAATTTGGATATTGCGAGTAAAGCACAAACGATGACTTAAATATTGTACCCGTGTGATACATTTACCCCAAACTTTTTTCCCGCGACACAAAAAACTCCAAACTTATGCCAGTGTGACACGTTTATCTCAGACTTTTTGCTTTGTGACACCAAAAATCCCAATTTTTTTTCCATGATACCAAATTATCGGGGCAAATGTATCACACAGATACAAGTTTAGGGTTTTTTATGTCCAAATAAGAAGTTCGAGGTAAATGTGTCACATTGTACAAGTTTAGATAAATGTGTCACATAGGTACAAGTTTAAGGTAAATATGTTATATAGATATAAGTTTGGGGTTTTTTTTGTCATAAAAAAATTTGAGTAAATATGTCACAATGCGCATAGTTTAGGGCTTTTGGCGGCTTTTACCCAAAATAAAAAGAATAATAGACATAGATTGAGAAAAATACATAGTTTGACGAAACATAAAAGTTAGAGGATTCTTAGAGGGTTTTGATGGGAGTGGAAGTTATGAACATGGATCGATTTTATAAACTTTGTAAACTTTTATCAGATGAGAGGTATTCTTGGAGGTCATTAAAGGTGAGATGAACCCACTTTTGACCTAGACATATATAAAATGTAGAAGATAGAAGGTACAGGTAATATATGTCCATCTATCATCAAGGCTTTAATATAAACAAAACTGGGCCGTGGAGAGTTTGGGTTAGACCGGGCCAACAGGACATTTGGATTTGCACTTTCTCCTTCATGCCAATGTGCATGATTTGCAAAGCGTTCAAGCCTTCATGGGTAGACTAAGAGGCTCGGATTGAAGATTGGGTTGTTTGCATTTCGGATCGGACTGGCACGCCGCCAGCGAAGAAGCTAGCGATACCACGTTTGCAGTTTGATCTTTGATTAGCCCCGAAGCCCGTGTTTCGATCGGAAAAGAGGACGGCAAGACGTGTAATCTGAGACGGGCGAATGAAAACTTTAATAGTTCGACCTAGGCCCTTGTCATTAGGGTATAGATTGTCGGATAGCTCTTTTTCCGCATAGTCTGACGAGAGATTTGCCAGCCCCGAGTCCTCGCGCTCGATCAGAACAGATCCACGTGCCGCGCAGCAGCAGGGCAGTGCAAAGTCAAACCTGTGATCGCGGGAGTACACTCTGTATGGATGGACCAGAAGTACATCAAACATGGCATTTGGTCCAAAAACAAAAACCGAATCCGTGTTCAAGAATCATTTCCACGACTAGAAATACAACGAATATGTGTCTTTGGACCCGTGCACTAAAGCCATTTTTCATATTTGTTGAGTTTCAAATTCAACCGGGCTTGGGCTAAAAGGCTTACGACCGATCCGGTTGAGCACAGACGGGCCTTTGCCTTTGGATTGCCGGCTTTATGTTGAGTCCTTTCACTTCTAATTTAGACCCATCGAGCTCTCGCTCGTGCCGCTACCGATTCTTACGCACGTCAATAATCACGCGCGAATGGTCAGGACACGGGATATTCTAATTTCAATTTGCATGAATATTTCCGAGCCGAAGGGACATTGCTCATACTTTAGTGTATCTTCTAGCCCATCGACTGCCAAAGTCGCGACCCCGCAAGAGTAATCGCGGGTCATGAAGTCCGTAGCTGCTTTATGTCTTTAGAATTTGCAATCCCACGTTTGATTTCGTCTCCGCGTTGTGCTCCGGGGGGGTCAAATCAAGGAGGAACACAATACTCTCCTCTCAAATCGCTTAGTCTCGAGATGGATTCTCGGGCGTGAGAATCTTGCTTCTCGGTACACCACTCGATCGCGGCGTAAAAACAATATAAATGTTAATAACATTATCGACTCGATTAACCTACGACGCCAATTAGTCATTGAAACCTAATCAATTCAACTAATCTCACTTCGGGAAAATTGCCCAAAAAGTCATAAACCTATTGTACTTTTATCAATTTAGTCCTAAACTTTTAATTTTGCCAATTGAATCCTAAACATTTTCATTTCTTGCCAATTAAGTCCATCTAGCCAATTTTGATTGAAAATCGCTAATGTGGACATCGAGCGGCCACGTGGCGCTGACATGGACTTTTGTATATAATATTTTAATAATTTTATATGTTTTTTTTCCTTTTCTCTGTTTTTTTTTCTGGATTTTGAAGTTAAGACCGGTGAGGGTGGCCAGCCAACCCTCGCCAGCTCAGGGCGAGGGCGTCGCGGCCCTTGACACCCTCGCCAATCAAGTGAGAGCATGCGACGCCTCACCCAGATCTGGCTAGGCCTCCTAGCCAGATCTGGGCGAGGGTCGCCAGCTCTAGCTTCAAAATCCAAAAAAAAAGGAGGAAAAAATGTAAACAATTCAGAAATTATTAAAATATTATATAAAAATGTCAACGTCAACACCACGTGGTTATCCGGCATTTACGTCAATGATTTTCGATCAAAATTGACTGAACGAACTTAATAAGTTTAATCAATTCGATCGACCTCGATGGGACTTTACCCAAATTTGCTCTCTCTTGCGGAGCCCCAGCACGCACCGCGCCGTACCAAAACATCGAGAGATCTCACGCGCGGCGACAACCACCAAGCGACACGCGCAATGTTCCCGTCCCTTTACGACCGTTCGATCGAGTGAACATTGACCGCCCCGCCCCCAATCGATCTCCACGCCCGATGCCAAAGACAAAAAAGGCCCCGCGTGCCGCGCCGGAAGGTGAGAAGACTCGAGGGGCATCCGCGTCATTCCTCCCTCCCCCTCTCTCTTAAATCCGCGACTCTGCATGATAGTTTTAGGTCCTGCACTTTGGTAATCTAACCGCCGGTCACTCGCATCCCTCACCCCACCCAATCGAATCCCGCTTTTCTCACTCGGCCCTAAAGGGCGCCGTCATTTCTTCAGTCCACACTTTGAATATGCACGGCTTGAACAATGAACACGGCACGACGGTGTTGTACGTTAAATTTCGTTCGATCACATCGCCCGAGCATGATGGCCGCGCCGTGGGGCGAGGAGGACGCGTACTTTGCTTTCATGCTCGACGGGTAGACCGGACTGACAGTCGAGTCCGGGTGTGCCGGACCTAGAATCGAAATCCTCTCCAACGTTAAATTGCCTCGATAGAATTGATCTAGTTTAGGCGGGTCGAGATACCCGTTCTTTCTAGAAGCGGATTTGCAAGCGGGTCGAGGTACACTGGCGCTGCCGCGACAGGTGTATGGCCTCCGCAAAGCCGTGAGGATGGAAATCCTCCTAGGATCGAGACTTTGCACGGAGAATCCGTTACGGCTAACATCGAATATTCCGAAGCTGGTCACTCTCCCCATCGCCAAATGTACATACGAATCGTTCAGAAAAGAAAAAAAGTATAGATCAATACGCGCCTTGATAACCTTTGGTACTCCATCGCGTCGTATCCGGTCGAAACTGTCTCGTGGCTACAAGAGGGGCACGGCACGAATAAAAATTAAGGAAAAAAAAAGGAATTAAGAAAACAAAATAAGAAGCCAATGACGATGGCATTACCCGATCGAGACGAGCGAAGGGGAAAAGGGCACTACCGGACAAAGAGGGGCCAGAAAAGAGGTGGGGGGGAAGAAATTAGAGGGAGTCCCCATTGGCGGTGTTTCTTTCGTAGCTTCTCCCTTCTCCTTTGAGAACGGTTCGCTCTCATCACAGTCGTTTCGTTTCGTCCCCATCCTCCTCGCGACCAAGGGCGAAGAAAAAAAAAAATAAAAGAGAGAGAGAAAAGAAGAGGTGCCCAAAAAAAGGAGAGAAAAAGACCAAAATCCACGCACAGTCGAGCAAGTGAAAAACTCTTCGCGGGGGGGGAGGGGGCGATCCAATGGTCGTCGAATCGGGAGCTTCGGAATCACTTCTCCTCTGAAGCTGTGGGCGCGTGCGTGTTCTGGGGGTTTCCGAGCGATTTGATCACGCGAAGCGCGGGGGAGGTCTCGCTCGTCGGTCATGGCGGGTCGGAGTGGATCTCCGGTGCGGAAGTGATTTCCGGGGTGGTCCCCCCGGGGGGGTGCGGGCGGGCGCGCGCGCGCGCTGATCCTGTCGACCCGTCGCGGTTTCGGCGATTCCGGGGCCCGTGTGTTCGCGTGTCTCGCGCGCGCGCGCGCGGCGGCGGCGGGAGGGAAAGGGAGATGAACGGCGGCGATGAGGTCGCGGCGTCGGGGAGGTCGCTGCGGCCGCCTCTCGAGTGGAAATTCTCGCAGGTCTTCGGCGAACGCGCCGCCGGCGAAGAAATCCAAGAAGGTAAGGGTGGAAACAAAGGAGGGAGAGAGAGAGAGAGAGAGAGAGAGAAAATTAGGGGTGAATGCGGGCGCGTGCTGTGTGGCTAGGGCGGGCCGTAGGGTTTGCGTGCTTGGATCCGATCTGTGCGGTGTGTCTCGATTGCCGCTCGGTTCGGGCGGTTTCGATCTGTTTCGTTTGAGTTTCTGAGGACTGTCGATTTCGATTCGCGTGATTTGTATGATGGGTGTTAGTGGGCTTCTGAGGTGCGATTGATTCAGGGCTGCGCATGCTATATGCTTCGATGAAGTCTGATTTTAGTTCAGTGCGCTAGTTTGATTCGGATGGGAATGTTAGATGGAGCTGGGGGAAGTCAGTGAGTTGCATGCATTTCTTTTGCAGTCAGGACTGGTTCTTCTCAGCTCCAAAGATTCTGCCTTTTTACCGTGTCTTCTAATCTAGCACTATGTACTTAGATTGGTCGAGTTGGCATCCTCAGTGCATTAGAAGTTGTGCAGTTGTTAACTCTTGTACCGGTGTATCTCTAATTGGTTTCGATGTGGCGTGGCTGGATATTAGTATATGGCGTGGTCAAATGGGGGAATGAGAGTGGAGTAGCTGAGGAGTGATGCATAGCTATTTGTTCGGTGATTTAAGACTTTTTTCTTTATCTCTTACCTTTTGTAACGATGGCTATGCATGCTATTTAAGTTCCCTGAGTTTCATTAGTTTTTGGCGAGTCTCCCTATGCGTTGAAAGAAATGAAACTATCGTGCATAAAATATGTACTTTGAATAGCATCTCTAGAGTAGAATGATTCATGACTGCATCGACGAAGGATTACTGTACTGTCCTATTCTCACCATTACACATTTGTCTTGTCGAAGTATGTGATGATCATCATGGACTTCGTAATGTGTTTGCAGTTGATATCATATCAGCAATTGAGTTTGATAAAACCGGTGATCATCTTGCCACGGGTGACCGGGGTGGTCGGGTGGTTCTTTTTGAAAGGACCGATGCAAAAGATGTGAGTATCTCTGTCCTAGTGGTTTCTGTTACTTAATTTCATCTCTGTCCTATACCTCAGCTTACTTAATGCCATCAATTTTAGGTTGGTGGATCCCGAAGGGATCTGGAAAGAATCGACCATACTGTTAGCAGACATCCCGAGTTTCGCTACAAGACAGAGTTTCAGAGCCATGAGCCTGAGGTAGCAGTCTTTAGTACATTCTGCTGTCTCATATTGAGTTTTGTCTGCCTTTTGGAATTCCTGATCTGTTTGTGTGTTGGTTTATCTTGTCAGTTTGACTATCTGAAGAGTTTGGAGATAGAGGAGAAAATCAATAAAATCAGGTGGTGCCAAACAGCCAATAGTGCTCTGTTTCTTTTATCTACCAATGATAAAACTATCAAGTTCTGGAAGGTAGGATGATGGCTTGTGTCTGCTGCTTCCTTCTTTATAGTTAGAATAGCTTTCAGTAGATGAGTATGCAACGACTTGCGCTTCATGTTGTTTAAAGCTCTATATGAAGTGAAAGTTTTTTGTGGGTTTTGTTACTTGCTGATGATCTCTATGCTGACTTGTCTATTCTCATTCGAAGTGTCATAGAATTTCAGAGAGTCAACGAGCTCTCTCTCTCTCTCTCTCTCTCTCTCTCTCACGCACACCCACACACATTAGCACTAGGGAAGATTTCTCGTCTATTGATCCCGCAAGAAAGTAACTTGTACATTGTAATAATGATATTTTTTTGGGAGTTGTATATTATGCTTCCATCTAGGATAGCTGTTCATGTACATTGTAAACATGTATTAAGATAACTATAGTACTGTGCTTCCTCCTGTACTCTTTATGTCACAGAGTTATAACTCACTAACATTCTCGATAAGTCGATCGTAATGGTAAGGAGTTCCTTACAGGCAAGCTGTTGAAGACAAACCCGTCTTTAATGTAAACAGTATATACTTGGCATGGGTTAGAGTACATGATCTAGTCCAAATTGTTCAAATTGTTATATTATTGGCTGTAATGGTTTTGAACTTTAACCATTTAGTTTTTTGGTCTGAAGTTGTTTTTCTGCTGGCATCTTTTGGAGCTTACTTCTTGTAATTTCTATTGAGAATTTACTAGGTCCAGGAGAAGAAGATAAAAAAGATTACTGAAATGAATGTGGACCCTTCTAAAGCTGTAAGCAATGGTACTGTTGCGAGCTCCAGCAGTTCGAACAGCCACAGAACATGTCTGGCAAATGGGGGATCCCCAGAGAGATCATACAATTCTCTTAGCAATGATTTCTCATTCCCTCCAGGAGGCATCCCGTCACTACGCTTACCTGTGGTAGTTGTGCTCAACCCGCTCTATTGATATAATTTCTGGAAATTTTTCCCCTTACATTTTTATATCTCATTTTCTGTGATCGTGTATGTTGTTAGCTCTTGGTTGTCTCTTTGTGTCATGTTGTTTGGAATGTTTGAACCACATGTGGTTTGACCCTGGAACTCTTTTTACAGGTGACCAGCAACGAGACTAGTCTGGTTGCCAGATGTCGAAGGGTGTATGCTCATGCTCATGATTATCATATCAATTCCATTTCAAATAATAGGTATGTTGTTTTAAGGTGATACCTTGACTTTTGTCCACATGTATATTAACTCCTCATGCTTTTTTGCATGACTCAAGCTTCGTGGCCTTGGCACTCAGCTTTACTAGGGCAGGAAAATAAGAGATGAAAAATTATCCCCTAGTGCTTCCAATTAGAGTTTTTTTCTTGAATGAAGTTGACATGGTGGAAGTGTAATGCTGTTCTCATACTTATACAATCCTTTTAAAATTCTTAGACAGGTGAAATGCTGTTTTGTGGCTTTAGATCAAAGAGAATCTTTCTGTAGGCATCTCTTATTGTTGCACTTGAGCGTAAAATTCTGTTTTGCCGATTTTTTTTTAATGGTTTGCAGATTATCTACTTTTGGTTTTTAGCTTGTTTTGTTGATAAGCCTCATTCTTCATATTGTTCAGTGACGGTGAAACATTCATATCTGCTGATGATCTGCGTATAAACTTATGGAACTTAGAAATTAGCAATCAAAGTTTCAACATCGTTGATGTAAAGCCAGCAAATATGGAGGACTTAACTGGTAAGCTTTATTTAGTATCTCTCCAGATCCTTTTTTTCTTAGTTGCCTTCGAGAATTGAGATACTAGCATTTAGTAAAGGTTTTTGCAATGATAAAGCTAATTCGGGTGCTGTTATTGTGCATTAGTATAATGGATGTTGTAGAGGTGGGCTCCATCTAACTTTTAGTAAAACGTGTAAGGCGTAGAACTGTCTCTTGATTCTGAATGGATAGGTTGAGCTGTGAGATATCTCAGGCTTAGCCCTGACATACTGCATGATGCTTATTTTGTTTCTTTCCCTTTGCTTGCTTTCACTGAATGTTTGGATTTGTACATGAACTCGACAGAGGTGATAACATCAGCTGAATTCCACCCTACACATTGTAATCTGTTGGCATATAGCAGTTCAAAAGGCTGCATCCGCCTCATTGATTTGCGACAATCAGCGCTGTTGGATTCTCATGCCAAAATGTGAGTAATGCCATTAGTTTGCTTTGATCTACGTACTATCGCATGCATAGAGCTTTTGTTATGGGAAACTGCAAACAATAACTTTTGAACTACTTAAGATGACCTGTCAAGAGTAGTTTCTATTTTCATTTCTTTCGTTTATGCAGTTGTTAATTTGTTTCTTGTGGGATCCTCCCTTCGTGAGGAAAATTTGAAGAATTTTATGGTCGGTCATTGTGGACTTAATGGATTTTTGTGCATACAGATTTGAGGAGCCGGAACAACCTGGATCTAAATCATTTTTCACGGAGATTATTGCTTCGATTTCAGATATTAAGTTTGGAAGGGATGGGAGATATATACTTAGTCGTGACTATATGACTCTAAAGGTTGGATATCTGTTTTTCTGCTTCTGTTCTTCTTTGGCACAAAGTTTTCTTTGATACAGCAGCTAGAGATTAAAACTCTTAGTGTGATTAAAGTTATCCCTTTTTGTTACCTCGTGTGTGTTCAACTCCCCTGGTAATCCCTATATTAAGCGTATAATAAACATGCGCATGCTGAAGCTAAATTTTGATCGAAGTAAGGAGTTCCAGAGTGTCTTTTTCTACTAGAAAACAAAGGATCCTGAGATGACCTGCTCTAAAGGTCGGCTGAATGCAGCAGTTGAAGTTTTCTGAATAGGTTCAAAGCTGTGTTTCCTCTTAAGTGAGGGAGAAAGTGAATTGGTTTACCTACCTCACTTTTTAACGAGCCTAACACCATAACATCGTTGTCTGCTTGCTGCTGGGCAATTGATCAATTTGCAACTTGTATTTAGTTTTAAATTGATCTTCTCGCACTTCTGAATAAGTTGCTCTTTCTTTTTTTTTTGCCCCAGTTATGGGATATCAACATGGATTCAGGTCCAGTTGCAACCTTCCAGGTCCATGAATATCTGAGACCCAAGGTGACATTTTTTAAAGAAACTAGTCAGGAAGTGATCGTTGCATTATGCTGTTTAGTTTCTAACTTACTATTTTGTTTTTTCAGTTGTGTGATTTGTACGAAAATGATTCAATATTTGACAAATTTGAGTGTTGTCTAAGTGGTGATGGGTTACGAGTGGCGACAGGTTCATACAGGTTTGTGCAACTCTGCTTTTCTCTTTCCATATGAACTGCATACATGATTTCTGGTTTTCAGATGGATATTTCTTCATGTCCAGTAATCTCTTCCGCGTCTTTGGTTGTATGCCGGGGAGTACCGAGGCAACAACTTTGGAAGCCAGCAAAAATCCAATGAGGTAAATTAGTATTCACTTAATGAATAAGAAGAATATTGGCGGTTTTTTTTTTCTGATGGCACATGGAGATCTATGTCAATTTAATGATGCTGTTTTTTTTTTCCCAGAAAACCAGTTCCGACTCCTTCAAGGCCTTCCAGATCCCTCAGCAGTATTACACGAGTAGTCCGACGAGGTCTGTCCTTTTCGCTTACTTTGTTCCTTTACTTTTAGTGAACCATTCAGTCTCTTCTAGTAGTAGCAGCTGTCCTTTGTTGTTGTTGCTGTTGTTTCTTCATGACAATGAGGTTAACATTGTTTTGGGAGATTGAAACCAGGGGCAGAATCACCCTCAGTTGATGCCAACGGAAATTCCATCGATTCCACCACGAAGTTGTTGCACCTCGCATGGCACCCGTCTGAAAACTCAATTGCCTGTGCTGCTGCAAATAGCTTGTACATGTATTACGCATAATGATGGGACAGTGACAGATACTCTCGATGGTATTGGTTCGGGCCGCTCTTGGAGAAGAAGGCTGCGACGCCGATGCACTATTCCGGGGACCGAATTGCATCTTGCCTCCCAAGTGCCTGTTAGATTTGTAGCATGTGGTTTCGAAAAAAGTTAAAGCTGTATCACAGGGTCTTTGCCCCGGAAATCAGTGAGGAAGCAACTCATTTTTGGTCCTGCTGTGGCAGTTTGCTTCGCATGTTTCTCCACCCACTGCTCTTTAACCCTCTCTGGAATTTCCTCCTCCTTTTCTTTCCCCAATTATTTGTTCTCTCTTTGGGCACCTTTTTCTCAAAGGGAAGGTGCCGTGTCCTGTTCTAAATTTTTTTCTGGGTTGAAGTCGGAAAAGGGTATGCGATTGTAGCTCTACTACAACCAGAAAAAAAAAGGAACAAAAAAAGAAAAAAGAACTGAAGAATGTTCTATTATAACTTCCACTAGGTTTAAGATTATGACTGTAGCTTTATTCAAGTTCTGTTGGGGAAGGAGCTGTTTGGTACACTCACTGCATCGATTTTTTTATTGATTCTTTTGTCTTGGCTAAAGATTTCATAAAAGGGTTGGGTCTGGACTTTTTTGATGTTGTATTTTGTCTTTGTTTTTGCAGTCCCTCGGTTGGAAGCTCTCTCCTCCATTGATTATTTCTATTTTTGTCGCCTCAAATTTCTAGTGCATCAGAGTTCTATCTATCCTAGCCATATTGCTCAAACCTTAGGGAATAGATACGTTTGGTACAAAGATACATAAGCTAAGCAAAAACGTTGTCTGATCATCAAGGATTCTGTACTGTAATACCTCTTATGATGTTTCGGGCTTTTGTGTCTGAGGAAGCCCGAGTTTCTTTGGGTTATTTTCTCGCTCAACATAACCTTGACAAATGATTGCCGTGCCTATTGCGTGTTGTAAAATAAAGGACAAGTGCTTGTGTACTACTCGTGAACATTTATACATTTTAGACGATCAATTTTGTGAAATACTGATGATTGACAGAGTAAAGAGATCAGGACATATGTTTGTGTTTATTTGTTGGGGGTGTATATCTCCATGTAGTCTTAGTATCTACTACCAACCCGAACCAAATCTCGTTCTTTCGCCTGCATTCACCTGCCAAATATGTTTTTGAAATGCCCGTGCCCGGCTTAGATAAAAACACTGGTAAAATCCAACTCTAAAGTCGTGTCGTGCTACCTCGACTTAAGATGACGCGAACTTGTGAAAGAAAAATATCGAACGGGTGCAAAGATGATTCGATTGGAGCATGAGTTCGTTCGAACTAGTGACGTTACTTCGACAAATTTTGGATTTTGTTAATAATGCACGCGTCAAAGTCTCATACGACACTAAGGCGTCCATACCGTATGCGGTATCATGATACGATACGCCAAGAAAAATGGTCCTTAAACTGGAACGCCGACGTTTCGCTCGGCGAAGTCAACAGTCAAAACCCCTAACCCCTCCGGCGTCGGTCTAAAGCTCCGTCTTTTCTTTCTTCACGTAGGAAGGAGAACAAGAACACACGGACGGTCCACCGAACTGGTCCGAGGTAACGCTGATCTCGCCTTTTTGCTCTCCCGATTCTCACACATTCCCGCGATTCTGTTTCTGATGATAATCTGGTGAAAATGGGTAGTCTTTCCATACGTGAATTGATGGAAATTCCGACCGGTTATAGTCTCGGAGCCGGCAGAAGATGCTGCTGCTCTCTGTTCCGATGGTCGCTACGCGATGGCGGCATACGGGTTTCGGGCTTCGTTCTGATTGGGGTTTTAGTGACGTGAGTGCGAGCTCTGGTGTTGTGGCGATTCTTGCGTTGTTAAACATTCGGGTGTGTCTTCTTGTTGCGATTTAGATCGAGATGTATGGGAAGTAATGGTGTGCAGCTCAATGCGCATGAATTTTGGGTGGAACGGTGTATCTGAACGGTGGTGTGTGCTGGGAAAATTGTAGGAGGAAGCAATGGCGTCGAAGTTGCTTCAGCTGCGGAAGAAGGCGGCTCAGGCGACTCAATATGCCGCGAAGCATGGAAATGCCTACTACAAGCAGTTGATGGAGCAGAACAAGCAATATGTTCAGGAGCCACCCAGTGTGGAGAAGTGCCAACTGTTGTCCAACCAATTGCTTTACACTCGTCTTGCCAGGTCCTTACTAGCTCTAAACAAGTTCATACATATGCACTTTTGTGCTTGTTATTGGGGAATTTACATGATTGAAAATTGGGCTTCATGATCCGAACCATGGTTTTTGTCTCCTGCCCCCTTTCATGTCCTTTAGTTTGACATCTAAAATGGTCAATTGCGATTTCCATCTAGGGTGTTTCTAAGGACTCTTGGGGACGGGATCCCCAATCCCTACATGGCCATCAGATGAAAAAGAGAGTAAATCTCACTGGTTGATCGAAAAAAATTTAGGTTTATGTGTGTTACAGCATTTTGTATTGGAGTAATGGAAAACCGCAAGGAGATACGACAAGTTACGGCCGGGGGATCCGTCCCTCTGGGAACCATGAAACTTCCCTTTTATCTGATCTTCTGAGAGCCCGAGACATTGAAATTGAATTGCAAAGTTTTCTTTTTCGCTCTTTTAAATAGGCCGTTCTGCCGCACTTTTCATCTATGAATAGTCCACACATGTCACAGAACTTGCACAGAGTACTTCAGCCTTTATCTTATATTCATGATGGGCTTGTGAAGGCTCTGATAATGTACATAGGATAGGATGAATTTCGAATTGTCAAGATTGGAGGTATAACCTCCAACGGGTTATCATGGTTTTAACAAGCATATTTTTGTTAAAAATTTTCAATTTTGACATGGTAGAACTCCACGTACAGAGTTATAGTGGTAAATTCATTCGAATAGCTAAAGTCGCTGAACATGTGGACTTGCAGTGCAAATATACAGAAATGTATTCTCCTTAAGGGTTCTTGTCAGTGATGCTATTTGTCATGTTGAAATTCGTATCTCTTTATGTTGTCTACAGCATCCCTGGTAGACGTGAGGCCTTTTGGAAGGAAGTAGATTATCTCAAGCAACTATGGAAGAACAAGCAGGAGCTGAACATTGAGAATGCTGGCATAGCTGCTTTGTTTGGTTTTGAGTGTTTTGCCTGGTTCTGTGCTGGTGAGATTATTGGAAGAGGGTTTACAATCACGGGATATCATGTCTGAAAGAAATTGCTTTGGTAATAAAGGATCTAGTACTCCAGTTTAGATTTCCATAAGTGGGTGAGTTAGGTCACCGATAGGGTCTCCAGTGCGAGATTTTTCTTTTATATACTTTTGAGCTTCAGTGTAGACAAATCTTTGCTGTGGCATTAACCCATTAGTTTAGTCTTATGTACTTCCCATCTCAAATTCAGTTGATTCATTTCTTTTCTTTTCTGTGCGGCTCCATTGACGCTAAAGACATTACTAGTTCAGTGCCTAAATACCTGGATATATTGTTTACCGGACACCGCGCTAGGCGCAACAAAAGCCATATTTCTCACGGGTCTCCTTTTTGGTGAGATAGCATCGAGTGATCACCAGATGTAGATGATTCGAACCAATACCTGTCTGATTGTTATTAGATACCTATTCTCTATTTCCTTTCTTTCCTTGAAGTCTTGCCTGCTGATCTGTGGAAACAGAAACCCAGCTCAACTTGACCAATTTCACACCAAACCAGTTCAACTCAACTCTGTAAATCCACTCGTTTTGGAGGTATCTCTCTCTAATTTCTGCTGTCCGAGTGAAGGTTGCCTTGCCATTAGTTGTTGCTTTGAACTCCTTGCCCTGGTTGATTGTGGCCTTGGCACTAGATGTTTAGTTTATCGTATTTATCTATGTGGTGGCAACGACATCTTGGAGGATACTGTAAAAGGTGAAAGGGAAGTGATCCTGCTGATCTCTTCTGAGTCCCCATCAAAAGCAATGGAATGCATTAGAATTGTCGTGATTCATACTCACGGAACTTTTAGCGAAGGTCGGCCGGTGCTTTCTTGGAGTATAAAATGGAAACTCTCTCTCGTCATTGTCAACATGTCATTTTTACACCACCTGGCAGATTGGTTTGTGGCTCTAGTAACTAGCAAAATGTTGCGGTTTCATTCGTAAATCATTCCCCTGTACCATGCTAAGTCCATCCACTTCACCAATCCAATCATCATTCCAAGGACCCGTCCGTGTTAGAGAAGAAGAGATTTCGTTGCAGTTTCTTCCCTTGGCCTTGACCTGAAGATGCGAATCCGAGTCGGAATGAAACTCGGCATTGAAATCTTCTCAGAGCAAGAAATCCTAATCTTTTGATTAGCTCGACCCACCCTGAAGGGAGTTTCTGCATATCGAAAAAGCCCAGTCCCACACCAGACTCTCCAGCACAATGAAAACATATGCTCCCTTGGGAAGATTAATTCTAGACTTAACTAGGAGCATTCTCTATCTGCAGAACCAGGAGAAGTGAATCTCAGAGTACAATCTTGTGCCAAGCAAATTCGGAAGCTAAACAGAATTTGGACCGATTGGCTCCCTTTTGGTTTTACTTTTTTCTTGTGCCCTCTCTTAATAGGCGCACGTATTTGATTACTTTTTCATACTGTTTGAATCTCGAATCAATGAATGATTTAGCCTCAAATTGTGCACGCAATACTTTTTTTCTAGTTTAACAAATTGAGTTACAGAAGATTATGATTTGTCAAAGTTATCGAATAATTCATACAAACCATTTGAACATCTTATCAGCAAGTCATGAAATGTGTCCGTAGATGATGTGCAAGCCTCCAGGCAAGGTGGAGGGCTCATCGGCTTATCCAAGTCCTTGGGTCCCACCCTCACCCCCCACGTGAAGCTTCGCGAGATTTACGTCGCTCTTATCCTATTCGATCTTCCTATCGATAATATCACATTATTTTCTTTTCCTATTTACACTATTATATATGTTTTTCCTTGCTTGCCTCTAAAAAAAGTAAATAAATGATCAAATGAAAGCGAGTTTATGCTGGTTATAAGAGTGGGCATGCATTCATTAATGCACAATGAATCTAAAAAGCTTTGGAGGATTTCGGATTCTGTGGTGGAGTTCATATCTAGCCGACCATGGAGATGAAGTCCAATTTATTGGGAAGATAATCCGCTATGGATTGGTGTTTAAACATGATAAAGAAGTATCATGGCGTTCGAAGTGGAGAACCTACATTATTAATTGCAGGTAAATTCTCGAGAAGAAGAGGGCAGTGAGAATTAATTAGTCCAAAAATCAATAATGATGCATCGACACCAACTGGGAAACTCTTGGCGCTCGGGCCTAAGCTCCTGAACCGGCGGGACGGAGAAGCTTGCCCACGGCCCTCACTTGTGACTGAGTTTAATTAGGGTTTTGGCTACTGTTCTTAGGTAACATAACAGTGTGGATATTGCCATGGCCAAATGAAAGAACATGGTCTAAGAGGTCGGTCCCACTTTTCGGGGCCAACGGATGTTGCTGCTTAAAAAAATGAATATATCGTTGCTTCTTCCTGCTAGTTTCTCTCTCTCTCTCTCTCTCTCTCTCTGGTTTCATGTTCTTTCGGTCAACAAGAGCATAGTTGAACAAACCAGGTCGCTGAGAATCTTGATTGAACAGTGAGAAGAAGTTTTGAGAACCCTACTCGATGCTAAAGACAAATTCGAGGATTCATTAAGTAGTCTTGGGCTTAAATTAAAGTTTGAGCGGAGTCCTCAACAACCCTGATTTCCCTCCTCTAGCATGGATATACTATCTTACAGAAGTTAACTTTTCGTCGAGCGCTGAGCATATCAAATTGAATTATTAGATGGTCTGATCAGGACTTCAGAAAATCAAGCCCATGACATCGGCCACGACGGACATTTGTTCTCATCTGCCAACCGGAGCAGTGCTTCTCAAGTCAACTTGGCGGACACAGACCAGGTTACACTTTTTAAGTGGGGGGTCTAAATCAATGTGATTAGAGATATCCCGGAACTTCAGCAGAGTATGTTGGTCTAGTCTATGACTCGCAGAGAGAGAGAGAGATTGGGGGGGCCACAGGGGTGACTTTCTCTCTCTACTTGAAGACAGATCGCAAGAGTCTTAAGTAGAGGGAGAGAATAGTTGTTTGGACTCTGTTTTGGTCCAAGAAAAGGATGATATGAGGATGATAATAATAGGGTGCCCAGAACACCACTCGTTAAGACCGTAAGTACGTATTATATGGGCCTCTTATAAAGATCGTTCATCAGTGACAGAATCGTATTTCGAGAATTCAGACCCATGACTCCTTCCTCCTCATCTCTAACTGTTATGGCATCTCACTTCCTAGATCAAAACGGCATCTTAAGCTCTCTCTGTTCGTTCTTGAATGGCATTCGAAGGTGACAAGAACCCAGATCACTCAAAAGTTTATCTTCATCTATCTACCTTTCAACCAGAAGAGCAGTTTCATTCAAAATTTTGGGACCAAACTGGTTCTCTCTGTCTCTCTCTGTCTCTCTGTCTGCAGCTTGAAGCTCTTCAATTATTCACGGTTGTTGAAATGATATTCCATTCCACAACTTGGACTGAGAAAACATCCAAACCTCTCTCTCTCTCTCTCTCTCTCTCTCTCTCTCTTCTTTGAACAAAAGCTCCTCAAATTCACGTGTTGCTGACTGAATTCGATTTGCTCATCTTACTCAGTTCTCCAAATTCCCTTCTTTACTCCACAAGTTTCTTCTCGAGCTACCAATTCTTGTTGATCAGTCTCATTCTATCTTTTCTGGTCCCTAGACTTGGCTGATCGTCAGGATCTTCACTCCTACCACTTCAAAGCTCAATAACTCCTTGCTCCCTCGTGATCTCAAAACCAATTTCGTCACTACCATCCATCACAAAGTTCCAGACTTTCGTGGCGCTATCAGTCTCACAAAGAGAGAGATGCAAGAGACGACAGCGTTTCAGAGCACGAAGCTACAGTTCCCAGAGCAAGAGAGGCTGATATGCCCACGTTGCGATTCGACCAACACCAAGTTCTGCTACTTCAACAACTACAACCTCTCTCAGCCCCGCCATTTCTGCAAGAACTGCAAGCGCTACTGGACCAAAGGCGGCTCCCTCCGCAACATCCCCGTCGGTGGTGGAACCCGCAAGAGCTCCTCCGCCAAACGGGCCTCCAACCCGAAACGCCAGAACCCGGAACCGGATCCTGACCCGAGACCCAGTAAGCATGGGCTGCAGCTCCAAGAGTCAACCACGGCTGCCTCCCGGCAGTCTAACGCCACAGAAGGGGCCCAGTTGGAGGGTGTCAGCCGATTGGGGGCGGAATCCGGTGAATATGGAGTTAGCCTGAACACGGTCTCGAGTCTGGGTTCGGGTTCTGTCATGCCGCCTGAAGCGGATCTTGACTCGCGACGAGACGGAAGGGGGCGGGAGGATCATATTGATCATGCACGATGGTCATGCTATTTAGAGTACACTAGCTTCAAGAATACTACAGACGAGAGATGGTAATATGTGATGAACAGTAAGTTGAACAGGAGGAGTCCAGTGAAATTGCCAACTCGAGAAATGAGAACGAGATTGCTCGCGGGGGGGGCGGGGGGGTGGGGTTTGGGAAGGGAACCGCAGAGATCTGGCGAAGCAAGACGAGAGCATCATCATCAGCAGGTTGCATTCACATGTGAAGGCCGAAAGACCAGCAAGCAACCAAGGGATGGCGATATTTCCTAGTATAATTTTGTGATTTCATGTTAGGTTCTCTCTTTTCTGGCCTAGTGTGTGATTTTATGTAAGATTGCGAGATGATCAGTACTCACTTTTTTCCCAACATCGCACGATAGAGTTAATTCTGAAAATGATAACGAAGAAGCCTGCGATATAACAAGAAAAATAAGTACAATTTGTAATCCATTATGTGTCTTCATAATCTAAGAGACTGCAAAGTGCATCTATATTCAAGCTAAATAAATCATGCAGCGAGTACTGTCATGAGCAAACCTTCTGCATTGCTGTAGACGCAGAGTCGGTTTTTCGGGTCGGGTGTGAAGCATGCACGCACGGTTTTACCGTCTGTAAGAACGTCGACATGCGTGAGGGTTGGACGACTTGTCGCTCTTGGGACAATGAGAAAAATGGTTGGATTCGAGGGAAAGAAAGCAGCCCACTCTTCCAATGCAATCTTGCCTCCTCCCTAGCCTACAAGGACAAAAGACATATTTTTCTTCTTTTAAGCTCCCTTGTTTTTTGGGTTTTTCCATCTGATTGCGAAGTTTCCTCCGTTTCTCTTGTCCTTGTGGAATTTCTACTGTCCCGCAAGTGTTTTCACGAGATGGGTCTCGCGTTCGATGTGAATATTTGGATAAATTAGGAGAAAAAATTCTTAAACATATTGCATTAATATCAATTCAATTATTAACCTTTTGATTTGACCAATTTAATCATAAACATTTTGTATTTATGTCAATTTTGACCGAAAATCACTAGCATGGACGTCGGCTGTCCTCTGTGATATGGCTGGTGTTCACGAGAATATTTTTTTAAAATTTTTTAATTTTTTAATTAATATTTTATTTTCTTTTTCCTTTTCTCCTCTTTTCCTTCGTTTCATTTTCTTTACTGTTAAAGGCCGGCAGTGGGTTGTCGGCCACCAGGCGAGGGCCTGCGAGTCCTTGCCGGTCACTAAGGAGAGCTCGTGGCCCTCACCCAAAGGCCGGCAGGGCCGTTGGTCCTTCGTGGTGTTTGGCAGCCCCCTGTCCGCCCTCAATGGTAAAAAAAGAAAAAGAAAAGAAGGAGATGAGAAGAAAACGACCAATTAGATTATTACTAATAATAACACAAAAAGATATTTACAAATTAACTTCAGTACATTACTATTCTTGTGAAATCTTACGAACTCAATGACTCGAAGAACCTACGACCTTCGTAGCAAGAAAAAAAAAAAGAAAGTTACAATCCATTTGGTGATTTACTCACATTAGGAAAATGAACTTTCTATAAACTTACAACGGATGATTTTTTTTTGTGAAATATTACAAACCATAATAATCACAGAATTACGACAGCAAAAGAGAAATTATGACCCGTAAAAGAAAATTATGAAAGCGATATGTAACCGATAAATCACTATAGCAAACGTCAAAGGAAAGTTAGGATCAATTTGGTGGGATTTGGTCCCGTTTTTCCTCTTGCGGGGCTGTAGAAGGGCCATATTTTTCTTTTATCTTGTCAATTTTTTGCATCTCGTGTGGGGTCGATTGGAATCGCCTCTTGGTTCTTATACTTGTTTTGGTATCTATTATATGCATCAACTTGGAAATTTGAATAATGGGCATGCCATTTCAGTTAACTATCAAATCAATGCTCGACGAGAGGCAGAAAATAGTTTGGACCGAACGATTTTTTCTTCACCTAGAACTAGAGGGCGGTTCAATCGGTCGGTCGTGCATTGCATTGGACCTGCACGTTCGGTCTTCATCGATGTGCTAGTTTTCAGCCAGAAGGGACGAACTTGACACCCCCCCCCCCCCCCCCGACCCTCTCTCAATAGTTTGTGAATTGGACCACTTGAAAAGTCTCGTCATCAACTGCCCAACTGACAAGTTTGTGGGATTTGTCTATGTAGAACGAGGGAACGATAGATTTGGAGGGGCTAAGAAGATGAATGGCTGACCGTGACCGGCGATGTTGAAGATTTGCTCCGTTCGTTTTTAAAGCGCGAGGATGCCCACCGATGTTGGAAGATCGAGTCAAGTCAGCAGGCTCCTGGCAATAGAATATAACGAGGGCGAAAACTTGTTTCCATGGATAATCTACCGAAGACTGCGGCAGGAAATAGGGTTGGACTTTGATCTCGATTTGATTCCTGACTAAGTTATTACCATATCGGGTTATGTGTTGGTCAACAGTGAGGCTTAAATGCGTCTGAAAATGAGAAACATGTCTTTAGTTCTTTAAATCAAAGCCCCACTGCTCTTCCACGGAGGGATTGTTGACTTTCGACTCCGCTGCAGCACACCCATTTGTGCTCTTCTTGAAGGAAGGTACTCGGAAACTGGAAGGCGAACAACCACACCAGACATGCTTCCTCCAATAATTGAGGCCTACTAGTACCAGTGGAACAAGACTACTTGTATACATGTGATGTTTGGGTACGTTTTACCTCGCTAGCATTGAGAACATGCCATTTCATCTTAACCTTTGCTTGTACTGATGGACAAACAAGTAACCAGACCATTGCAGGTGTCGGCAGATTGTAGTAGTAGCATAAGAGATTCTCAATAGCTGAAGCTTAACTAGTTTGGTGGTAATTTTGTGAATCAAGTCGCGTGGGAGTGAGACTTGTTCTTCGATCGTCTTTCCATTGTCTTGCAAGAGTAAGCAGCCCTCCCTTGTTTTTCTATGGTTCTGCTAAGCGAGGAAAAGCAAAGTGGCAGCCTGACTGCTCTATTGCGTTTGACAAGCATTGCTGAAGTCCCTATCATAGTTCCGATATTCAATGTCAGAACCATCCATACACATTCAAGATTTGAAACATCTGGACGAGTTTGGAGTCCGATATTTCCAACATTCCCCTCTCTGAGAAGTGTGAAATGCTACATGGCCAAACAGAGCCACACTTCACAAGGTACAGACAGAGACTGTCAAAGACTTTTTACAGCTATTTTCACAGTTCTCAACAGCTGCCACAACAGTTTTTCTAGACAATAATTTATGAATCCAAAGATGCTCAGTATCAAGCATTAGACGGCAGAAAATAAATGAAAGAATCACATGGGAACAACTCGAGCCTTGTACATGCATATGTACGCCATATGCCAGTCACCTGAAAAGGAAGAAAAAAACACCAATGAAAAGAACATTTCTTTGCGTGAGACAACAGAGGAAAATAACTTGGAAAAGAGAATAAGAGCACAAGCCCCCCGGTTCTCTTTGCAGTTGCGCACACACGGCATACAAATTTGATAACCATGGATCAGGTCCTTAGTAAGATGGAATTTCATAACAAATCTGGATGACCTTACCTCCGCCAGACAGTTTTGTAATTTCCTCTTCCCGCTGAGGAATAGGATTGTCATCAGCAAACAAAATCCATTTACCTACAACCGACATCAACTCTTAATTCAAAATTACATCGAACAGAACGAATACCAGAATGTAACAGCAGATTTTTCCTGGCTGGAAAGTAGATTAGCAGATAACTAACCACTTTCTTGCTTGACCCAAGCAACATAATGTCCTGAATCAGCACTCCGGCCCTTGTGGGTCAATACAGCAACCAAATCATAAATTCCAGTCAACTGTTTCTCCTCAACTGGGGCACCTAAAGGTAAGAATGAGAAGAGAGAGGGTCATCATCAACCAGAACTAGTACCATGGACACACAGAGAGCACGCATATGCACTTTACATGGATGATCACATATTTTCTTAGTATTATGAGGCAATTCCCTCTTACAAAAGTTTTTTGGCTCAACAAATTATAACCAAAACAGTCTTTAATAGGGGAAAACCACCGTCTTGTACCATTACAAACAGATTGAGGAAAGCCTAATATCAACATATTGCAAAATACACTCAGAACTAAGAGCTACCACCATCACTTTTAAGGAACAAAATTCCCTTAAGAAGCACAGAAGTATCTAGGCAATCAGCAGTAGCATAATTTCATCCCAAAAATACAAACAGCGATTGCATGTACTAAACGAGGAGACCGGTATCAAGACTTGCTTAGGTACTAAAAGCTCATACAGATATTTGATGTGTTGGCAAGACTTACCATCCTGGGAAGTAGTTAAAGACAATCCCCCAGCTACCTTTGACGAACCCTGTCCAGCAGTTGATACATCAGACATCCAAAAGTAAACCCCCATTTATATCCAATCATCATTCACTCACCTCGGCATCAGACATCTTCACGTCATTGTCTTTTGAAGTAGAGCTCTTCTCTGCTGCTTTCAGACCAAGCTTTTTTCCTTCTTCATCCCTAAGGCACTGGTGCTCAAGTAACAAATGAACAATCAGCATAAGAAAGAATAGAACACATACAGGGATTATAGCTGAGACCAGTAACATAAAAAACCTGGCGAGGAGCTTCCAACTTTTTCCGTAAATCATCTGAACAAAAATCATAAACATCCAACTCCAATGGATAATCTACTTTCTGAGAGCAGGTAAACTTTAGTTAGTTGCCTTGTGTAAGAGATCTGATACACCCATCAATAAAGGGAAAGGTTCCGACACTAATGAATCTCTGATGACACAGAAGAAAATAAGGGAATCCTCTAAAAGCAAGTCTGCAGAACATCCTACCCGCAATATCTTGGCCTTCTGATTCGACTCCCTTTTCCAGAAAAAACGAACAAATTGAATGGTCAAGTATCTGAAAGAACGATGTTCTATTAGACTGCAGATATCTCAAAGGGCAAGTTACAGCATAATACACAGTTAAAAACCATAAATCCATTCCAATCATTATATAAGAAAATCATGCCAAGCTACCTTGGTAAGCCATTGATACGAGACTCTTTCAAATAAATTGCACTCCGCCCCAGGGATGGGGAAGCCTTCTCCAATTCTGATTTCAACCCCTATGTGAATTAAAATGATTGTTAAAAGATGGTCGGTATCTACTGTCTCACTTCTGGTAAAGAGAGCACAGTTACTCATTCAACATGTTAAAGAAACCACAGGCAACAATTCATCATGACCATTTAACAGAATATCAAGGTCAGTCTCTAATTTGGTTAGAACTGCAAACTGTAGCTACTCCATACAAGCTCAGGCCATTTAATTAGAACTGTAAATTGTAGCTACTCCGTACAAGCTCAGGCCATCAACCAAATTCTCCTTATCTTTCAAAACATTTCAATGGATGTATTCAAAAGATAGAGAAAGAAACTGAAGTTCTTCTGAACAATTAAGTAGAATTTCCAGCTAAATTTCTTTAAAACATCGTTCTCACAGAGTAGGCAACTAACTCCCTAATCTATTTGTTTTTGCTTGGATGGAGTAATACCTAGGTTGGTATAACCAACATTACAACGCATAAGAAGTCAAAGCATTAAAAGAAACTATGAATTTTTATCCTAGCTGAGTTACAAAAACGATGGGTGCAGTTATTCTCAAATGGAGCCAACTGTGGATAGTAACATGAAGCGAATAACAAGAGACCCACGCCCAGGAACATGCCTAGTAACAGACTGGGCCAGCCTTGGTGTCAATGCCATACAATAATTGGAAGTGTCTACTAATAACCAATTAACAACAATTGCAAAAGAATATTCCATATATACAGTAAACTTACAGTAAATAAACAAAATCATCGAAAGAGTCGCATCTAGGGATCTACAAGAACAATTCCGTCTCATACTCCAGAAAGGAGGGGAAAGACCACTTACATGTCTTAGCCCTTCATGCAAATGGTTCACATCATGTGATATATGGCATTTAAGTGAATAAACTGTCTCCGATTCTGAACTTTCTTCACCACTTTCTTGGCAATGTGTCCTAGATATCCAACAATATAAATACATATTTATGTTCACAATTTAGGCTTCAAAAAGTGTAACAGAGGAAGAGTTGCCAAGCACTAAACAACAGCCATTTGGAATAGAGTATTAAATGTGCGAATAACATGATCCGTGCAGGGGATTTCCTGAATCAAATTCAAATAAAGGCACAAGCTAAAGCGAAATGTGAAAAGTCCATAAATAGAATATTGCCCGCAGTGGCATACTCAATGAATATGCTAATCAGGGAGCAACTCCGCAAAAAATGGAGGAGCCAAAAATTTTAAGCACAAAATATGCAATTATGGGAGCCATAAATCTTAAGCACAAAATATGCACTTAGCTTTAAGAAAGTTCATTGCATACCTGCTAACAAGTTCAACTCCAAAAAGTTCCTTCACGGTATCTGGATTCTCACTGCAATCGACAGTTTAACTTATCATAACTATCACGAGGTGGAACTAAAAGAATTATTAATAAACAGCTAAACCAGCATATGCTGGTCAACAAGAAATAGTGAGAGTGATAAATCATCTGAGTACACATGCTCGTAAGAAGCAGCCTAGAAGTTGTCAATGATGGATTTAAGAAAGCAACTGCCGTATTTTTCCTTTGCATGTTCCAACACTACGGATATATAATATTTTTTAGATAGTATTGAAACATTAATACTGGGCTCTCTAGAGTGACTCCTAGTTTTTACTTTTTTTACACTTTCTTTGTTCAAATCTTACAGCTCTCATAATTTGACTTTAATCTAACACAACATTTGAAACCTTATGAAATATACAAATATCGACATGCGTGAATTTTTCCCATATATTTCAAAAACTCAATTACATTTCTTTTTCTTCTCTCAAACTGTTGGAGGGCAAGTAGAATGTAGGAAAAATTACAAGCATAGATGAACAGTAATGTCAACGATTCAGTAGCTCTACTTCCAAATGACATTGACATGAATTGAATAGACTGTTATCATCAATTGAGTGATCACGATTTGACTGAACAATATCTTTCCAATGCTTTCCCTATATCATCATTTCACTCTAAGAATATCATATGATCAAACTCCCTCAACTCAAAAGCCAAAAGAAACCTCACACCTCAAAGCCTACAATAATAAATTTCAGCAATGCGAATCAGAAGCTAGAATCTTCAGATAGAGAAGGAGAATTCTCGAAAGAAGCTAATAGGTTTAATTCAAAACGTTCTAAAAAGTGCATTTAATTTTTTGGGAAAAATAGAGTCGGTGGGTTTATAAAGGAAGATGCCTTCGTAATCACCATCAGAATGGTGTACTGTAATTTTAACTTTCGTATTCAAGAAACGTGCAAATACCCATGCTTGACTAACTCTAGTTGGCATCATATTAACTAAAGTTAGAAATGTGCAAAAGTAAAATTATTTTGCCTTTGTACAGTTTAAATTCACAGCCAATCAAATGTAGATCCTATGATAGAAAACAACTTCAAGTTGTTTTTTTTTTTCAATCTCAATAACAGGTAATAAGAACAAATTATCAAGAAATACTTCTAATAACCACTCATAAGAACAAGTTTTTTTTTCAATCTTATGGCCATGTAAGATTACAAACCGAAACAAGCTACCTACTTGGCACCTGGTGATCTAAGGGACTGAGAAAGGGTGTATAGTAGTTGAGTCCAGCATTCTTCAGCATCCTGTTAGGTAGAATAAAACACGATTCAATAATCAATTATAGATTTCCACAATGAGACATATACCAAATTCTTGTTGCAAGAAAACCTGCTGCATGAAGACACCATTATGTAGCTGGCCAAATTGAGGATACTTTTTCCGCAACAACTGCAAATATTGACAAAGAGATGAAGATGATGCCTGTTTTCTTATCTTAAGCACTGTGAAGATGTACCAGCTAAGTAGCAGCAGCAGAATTTGCAACCTTCATACAAAATTAACTTTGTCTATCCAACAGCATACCGAAAAAGTACAACAAATTTGTGATAATCTATTACAAGAATGCAATCTCTATTCAACCCTATAAGTTTTTAGCTGTAGTTAGATCAAAACAGAGATCCCAAGAAACCTCTACCAGCATTAGAATCACTTGTTCCAGCTCTTTTTAACTCATGAAGAATAGCATGCTTTATGGGATAAACTTGACCTGGTCTAGAAAACCACAAACTCAAAAAAGTAAGAACACTTTGTCATGGTATTATACAAAAGTCTATCACAGGAGGTGTATGCTTCTTTCAGTTCCCTACACTTGCCTACAACCCACAAAACATCACGAAGCAATTTCTTTCCTGAAGAAACAGATCAACTTATAGCTCACCATACATTGCTGTTTCGTTTTTCTAAAAGTATGTCTACCTATTGCAAACACGACAGACGGCGATACTCAACAGAATCGGTCAAGAAAAAGGGCCAGAGAAGGATGAAATAAAAATAAACCACAGTTAAAGGATCGAAGCCCAAACCATCCAAAATTGCATCGGTGCAACTGGTTTGGCAGTTTTATCAAGATCATTGAACAAATCACGGGTTGCAACAGTCAACATGTGAGAAGGTTGATCCAAATCATTCCTTCTTCCAGATTGGGTATACCTAGTCAAGATTTACACCGTGAAGAACAAAATATCAGTCATGCTCTGCTGTGAAAACGCCAACATAAAAATGAAGAGAAGAAAGAAAAGTCAGAAGAGTCGATGGCTAACTGAAGCAAAGCAGACTTCAATTCTGGAACTGAATGCAGGCATTGAATGGTAGAGTTCATGTAGCAGGTGTTTCCTAAGTTGAATAAACCTGCACTATGACCCTAAAGAAAAAGTATCGGGCAACCACGGAATAAGGCAAAAAAGTCCATGCTTATACCAGAGAGCATAAAAAGCACGCACTAATATCACTATATTTACCACAGAAACAGCAACATGCAAATTCTAGCTTAAAAAAGGAGCAAGCAGAATGATACAAGTCCAATTCGAACTTTATGTATGTGATAACCAATGAGAAAAGGTTGAAATTCATCGACTGCCAACTCCACCATATCATAGGCAAAATGATGGGAAGATTTAACCATTCCCCCTCCCCCAAAAAATAAATAAATAAATAAATAAATAAAAAGGAAGAATAAACAAAACAAAACCAAAAAACAGCAAGAAGAAGAAGAAGAAAAGGAAGGAGAGATAGACTGTGAAGGAGGATATAAAGGTAAACGAGAAGAATTACACAACCATGACACACTTTTAATCCAGAAAAAAATAGTATCAGTTCCTCAAGGTCACAATGGATGCATTACAACTTACAAGCACATGGGATGTCATTTAAAAAATTTGAAAGTACACTAATGATTATCATTTTGCTTAAATGCAACTAGAAGTATGCCAACGAGCTAAAAAAATTACCACTGCAATAGCTTGTTCTTCCTCTGGAAGATCTTCCATGAATACAGGACCCTTTTCTGGGGCCTTCACTATCTCATCTGCAGTTCCCATCATCATCAATTTTTGGCCCTATACAAGTTTACTCTGATGAATCAATATCCAGAAAACTAATTACGCAACACAGGATATTGTAAAGTTCCTTGACATGAGCTTGGGTCTTCAAACGAAGAAATTGAAACTTACATGTGAAGACAAAATAGCAGAGGATAGCAAATAAGAGAGGTGCTAAATACATATTCAGTACACCGGCTATGTCTCAAAGGATGCATTCATACAAATGTGACCATAATGCAGCCTTTTTTTCCTGTTGAAATGATGTTGACAGTTTATTTTTCAATTTCACATCTTATTTTGGCTCATCCGCTTCATGTCTAAACTTCTTCCCACCAAATTCATAAACAAACCAATAACAAGAAAAAGTATACTTGGTTAAATCAAGCTATTCTACCCAAATCGATAGACCTGGAAAATAAGTTTCCATCTCCGAAACAGTAACACGACATTGACAAGGTACGATTGCTTACTTCTACTAAAATTAAAGTAGGTAAACAGTCGATCTAGATCAAAAGCTATATATCACAACAGAGTATATAATGCGCCTTAAAGTAGAGAGAGTAATATGCCTCGTATCCCCATATGAGGAAACCTAATGCTTTCACCTAGATGTATGACGATTGACGAAAGACAGTTGTATATTCTAGACTTTTCATGAGTGAAAAACGTAGTCCTCTTTGACCTTTTGATCCTGTTTTCACCAATTCCTTCCATCTAAACAAGCAAAGCAACTGGGCAGCACGAGTTATCCACCAAACACGAAGAACAAACTAACATTTATTGGACTCCCTCATTTGAAAAACAAACTCAGAAGGAAATCGCAATTAAGCTTATTACCTGCTTGACTCCTAATGTACTCCAGTCGGCATCATCCTGCGTAGCAGAGTATTTTACTTTTAACCATATGTTATACAGGGAAGAAAAGGACAATGTGCACGAATAAAGAGCGGATCTACTGAAATTGTATGCAAGAGAACGTAAATACCATTAACAAACCACCCTTAACCATGATCTTCTGCCTCTCAGGTGGGACTCCTGTTAGATCATATAACTGGACCTTGAAAAGATAAGGTGGCTGGCTGGGGTCGATTTCGACATCTGGGAAGACCTCCTTTTGCCATTTAACGCTCACTAGAGATGACAGAAAATTGCAATTGTCAGAACAGCAAGATGCATAATTTAGATTGAAAACATGGTAAAGGAGCTATTTAAGTGCCGAAAATTATTAGCAGATAGGTGACAAAGAAGAGAACCGTTAACAGGAAAGCTTCTCGAATAAAGACAAATCGGAAACCGTGATCATCTGAAAACAATCCACCCAATCCGGCTTGATACAATTAGTTAGCTTGTTCTTCTCATAGATACTAGACAAAGGTTATTACTTAAACACAGAGCCCAAGCATACACCTGCTTATGACGAACTACTTTGCTAATGAGTCATTTCAGCTTCTTTTAGAATCGTACCCGAACCATATTCCTCTTAAATCTTGAACCGAAGGATGGAGAATGCGCTTAACTCACCTAGAAGTTCTAACGAAAATCATTTCTGCGCCTTATTTGATTTACCAGAGCCTCTCAACAACTTTACTCGATGATGTTGAAACGAAGTTATCGCATTGACCTGTTATGTAAAAGTACAGTAGGCGGCAGCCGTATCGCCGTTCCAAGAGGTATCAAACGGCCACAATCAACTGAGATGCACTATATACATGGAAAGGAGAACCGATGAAGCGATTCGAAGCCCAGATTCGCCCTAAGAATATATATATGTATACATAACATTTCGCCGGTTCAGACAAGCATTCGAGGAACATCACCAAAGCAGAAAGATTCACCCGCCCGCCCGCCCGCAATTTTAGCAACTACAAATCCTACGGGAAGCGCATAGCTCCAGGATTTTCCGCGCACTCAAAACCACAGCTACAAGGATCCGCGACACACGCCGAGGGAGGAACCAAAAAAGGAAGGAAAAAAAAAAAAGAGGAACGAACGGACCGAGCGAATCCGCCGCTCGGACAAACACAACAACGAGCTCGCTCCTAGCTCCGATCGCGGAGCAACTGAGGATTGCCCGAAGTCGGTCAGCGAAGAGACAAAACACATCGAGGTCGGCGGTCGGCGGCGGTCGCGTCGAAGCTTCTCGACGAACGAGGGCGCCTCGTAATCGCGCACGGCAAATCAGGCAGGAGGAGGAGGAGGAGGAGGAGGAGGAGATTCGGATGAGAAGGAGCGATGAGAGTTAGCTGACCTTTAAGCATGGTCGAAGATGAAGCCGGCCGATGGAGAAGAGGAGGAGGAGGAGGAGCTCCGAGCTACGGTTTGATCGATCGAAGAAAACGAAGCGACGGGTAAGAGAGAGATCGAAGGGGAAATGAAAATGGGAACGGACGCGGACGGTTGTTGCTTGGCGATATAAGGAGCTTCGAGGGAGGGCGGTGGGGGTGGGGTTTGGCTTGAAGGGAGGGCAAAGCTCTTCTTCCTTCGGGCTTGGTCCCCTGTGCCAGCCCAATGTCGCTTTCGGCAGAAAAGAAAAACCTAACTTCGATTGTCTTTCCACACGCCCTGCTTTTTTTTCCCGTGGAAACAGAGCGGGAGGCGCTAAAACTTACCGAGAGAATTGCGATTCGGCTTTTAAAAACTTCCAAAAAAATCGCACGATCTAGTTTCGAAACTTATTAAATTGATATAATCAAGCCCTTTTGTTAATCCTGTCGAATTTGGCTAATCAAAACTGCCATTTTCTCCCTCTTGCGTAGCACGGACATTTCTAAAGCGTGAAGCGTAAAATCAAAACGACGTCGTTTTGGTCCGGCACCTAATTGTTTAGCTTAAATCTTGATTAAACTAGATTAACAAAATAATAGAGAGTAAATGTAAAATAAAAAAAATAAAAAAAAAACAACCAGTCCCTCGGCTTGTGGGCTGCCGCCCGATTGTCAAAAAGGGTCGGCGGGGCGTCGGCAATGGCTAGTGCCTTGGCTAGATCTCGTGAGCGCATCGGATTTTCTCCAGCCACCAAGGGGCGGCCTGCCCAGTGGGGTTCCTTTTTTTTTCTTTTTAGATAAAAACCTTAGCCCTTTTTTTATTTTTCAATCAATTTCACTAAGCGACCAAAAAAAAATCTAATTTAACTACAATTTAGGGCAAAAAATCAAAATCTGGACCAAACGACATCATTTTAATCTTATGTTTTATACTCTAATAATGTTAATGCCACATAGGAGAGAAAATAAAAAGAGCCACGTCAACATTTTCCTTTAATTAAGTTTGACAGAGTTAACGACATGACTCGATATTCAAATTTGACAAATTTGAAGATTTTATTGCACTTTCTAAGAGGTTTAGCACTTAATCCCACTTCTCTTGATAAGTTTTAGGATTTTTAGGGTGCGTTTGACAACGTGCCAAATAGTAAAAATTTCTGTTCTTTTGTTCCCAGAAATAGTTTGGGAACAGAAATGCGTTTGGTAAACGCATTTGTTCCCGGGCACATTTTTGCAAAAACTTGTGCCGAGAAACAGTTTTGGAAGAGAAACAAGAAGTAAAAAAAGTTGCTTCTTGTTTCTCGGCACAATTTTGAGAATTAGTTTTTTTTCTGTTTTTCTTTTTTTTCTTTTCTTATTTTTGTGTTCTTCTTCGTTGGGCTTGGCCGGCCGCCGGACGCCGGCGACCGGCCACAGCCCAGGGCCGGCAAGGGCGTCACGGCCCTCGCCGGCCGCCGGACGCCGGCGACCGGCCACAGCCCAGGGCTGGCGAGGGCGTCACGGCCCTCGCCGGCCGCCGGCGGAGGCGAGGGTCGCCCTCGCCGCCTGGGCGAGGCGGCCCTCGCCGTCGCGACCCACGGCGAAGCCGACCTCGCCGGGGGTCGCGACGGCAACCCTCGCCCTCACCAGATCTGGGCGAGGCCGAGGGTCGCGACGGCGAGGCTCGGCCTCGCCCAGGCGGCGAGGGTCCAGCCCTCGCCCTCGCCGGCGAGGGCGACCCTCGCCTCCGCCGGCGGCCGGCGAGGGCCGTGACGCCCTCGCCGGCCCTGGGCTGGGGCCGGTCGCAGGCGACCGGCCATGGCCAAAGAAAAAAATAATTAGAAAGAAAAAAAATTAAACAATTCAAAATATTATTAAAATATTATTTGGGAACAGAAATTTTGTGTAGTTTACCAAACGCATTTTTATTCTTTTCTACTTTAGGAATAGAAATTTTGTGTAGTTTACCAAACGCCTTAAAATACCTAGAAATTATTTCCGGGCACAGAATAAAAAAAAATCATTTTTGTTCAGAAATTGTTCCGGGGCGCAGAATGGTTCTCATGCGCACCCTTAGTGCACTTAGGCCAAAAAAATCAAGCATTAGGAATGCATATTTCGCCCCAAACCATCTTTTCGTTTTTTTCCGGTACCTATCGTTGTTGAAGAACTAGAACAACATAAAATTTTTCCACGTTTGAATGTCCTTTCGATTCGCTCGGCAGAAAAGTGTGGTTTTAAGTCGTCCTGACCTTTGCAGACCGGCTCGATCTTTAACTTCGGTGAAAAATCACGAGAAAAGGAAGTTGAGAGTCAAAGTTCTCCAATAGGGCCACTTCCACTTTGGAAAGACAGATGCGTCTTTGGTTCAACATCAAAGTAGCGGCAGACCTCATGAAATTTAAAGTGCATTCGAATCTAGAGAACAGAGGAAGAGGGTTGGTGAAAGGAGTTTAATATCAATCTATCTCATGCAATGACATGCCTATGAACAACAACCATGTAACCAAACAAGGCCACCATCGTAACCTAGAGATATCGCGACAGATATCACGATTTTTTTACTCTACAAAAGTCTGCCGCGCAGTTTAAATTGTAGTCCCCGTCATGACTCATTACCAACCGATTCCGGTGCGAATTCGCCTTGAAGAAACTTTTAAGTGAAGAATGACCATCGACCCGCTACACTTTGCACAAATCCAAGGAATAATCTTGAGGCTGGATGCAACAAGCTTCCATTTACCAATCTCCCCGAGTACAACAAAAAGGTTAACGGTTCCCCATCACAACACAAAATGCTCTGGCGACGTAATTCTTACCAGTTTGCAGACGAAAAATGAAAAGGGAACCCATCATCTGCCTAATCTCGCCCTATCTGCTACCAGATTTCTTCTCATGTCATAACTTAATGCCGAGCTGCGAAATTGTGTGGCTAGCCTCAAGAAATAACTAGTGTTGAATGAGCAAGTACACGGCCATGCAAATAGGTACTTCTGTTCAGATAATTCACGACTCCCCAGCAACTTTAGGTTTAGCTCATTCTCCTAGACGAATGAGCGGATGAATCTGATTTCTCGGCCAGATAGTGCTCCAGCATGTCGTCTTCATCATCTGGCATTATAATTGAGAGAGAATCACAACCATGACCATCCAAATAATATTCCATCCACAGCAACAAAATAGCTGGCCCAGGAAAAAAGACAAATACAGTTTACCTTCAAAATCATCGTCATCAAAGTCAATATCTTCCTCGTCCTCCTCATCAGATTCCTCGGCAGCCGCGGCTGCACCTTTCTGTTAAAAGCGGAGATTTAACTGTACTTTTAAGCCTTTTTTTCAAACAGAAATGGAATTTATGCAAGCTAACGGCCAACATCTTATTTAAATGCGATTTTAACGTTCTCGGCAGATAAGCACATTAACACTAGCAAACTAAATGTGATCCACAAGTTCTATCTTTTCAAATTTTAGTAATGGCATGCAGCGAGATTCAAGAGTGACTGATGCTGTTTGCAGTTTTTCTTCCCATGACCACACTGGTCCACTGTGGACTGCCCACTGGTCAGTCCAGTACCTCTTTTCTTTCAGAGAACAGGAAGCTTCAAGTTTATACTTTCTTTCCTCCCTCTTTCACATAAATATCTCTGATAAGAAAAAACTTTATGAGTATTTGAAGAAACATCACTCCATCCTCAGAATTTACTACCTCATAGGCTATTTTTGTTGGACTACATGAACCAACTCCAGGAATCATTTTAGGCAGCCTATGCATTTTTCACACCATCTGTGGGTCATTATTACAGTTTCAATAATAAAGATGAATATCAGGCACAAAATAGAGCTATATATGAAAACCGTGAAGAAGTCAAGTTACCGCTCTTCCACTTTCAAACCACTGTCTTCCAGAGAGCCTTTTTTCCTTGGTTGCCGTGAGTGCAGACTCGGGCATTAGCCTGAAATACATGTTGCCATTATCTGTCAAGAAAACTAGGACGAGGGACTGAACAGAAAAGCATGGGCTCTAACTGCGAGAAATGATGACCCAGAAACTACTTCAGGTTCTATGTGAATACATTGCTTTCATTCTAGCTAACAGGTAATTGAGAAATTAATCTTCGATAACAAGTAAGAGAGTCTTTCCCAGGATGGAATAGATTTCTCTCTGATAACCAAGGCAATGCAGCCATTGCCATCATTAATTGAACATAAAACATTTGCCCCCACAGGGAAGCTCCACATCAATAGGCTTGGAAGTTCCCACATTTTACAGATCCTCCATTACCATGTCCTCATATCATCACACAAAATCGGTTTCACTAGCGGGTGAAACAAATATCTAAAATTGTTCTAATGATTTGCTTGCTCACAACTAGAAAATCCTATAATAGCAAATCAGTCACAAATAGGAAAACTATTTTAAGATAATGGACAGCACTGGAGTAGAATGGAATCTTATTCTTCTCTTCAGGAAACCCAAAAGAAAATGAAGGCACAGATAATAGAGAGAACTTTCTATTGGCCCCTCAATCCACCCAAAATACCAACAAGCTCCTAAGCCCTATAACCCAAACTTTCCATTGGGCTCTTCCATTGGCAGTTGAAGGACGTCATAGTCAGCTTACTTCCAAATTTTCCCTTCAATCAATTTCCATATTCTCCCAAACAAAAGTAAATGAAATGCGATTAAGAGCAGTTCAAATCAGCTCTTTCTGCACAACAGTAATTCATCACCTATGCCTACAATTCACAAAAGAATATGATGCAAGATACAATCTGTCCCCAGATAATGCAAAGCTGACAGTAGGACAAGCAGAGGAAATATTTTATTGAGGCTTACTTTGCTTGCTCTAGTGCCAACTCTGCTTCAAACCTTTCTCTCCATGCAAGAAACGTATCCACAGTGACTGGTTCTCCATGGGGCACAACTATCTGAGAGGTAACAAAAAGTAAGAAAAACTCTGCCACCATCTACTGAATGACAATTTGAAATATTTGATGAAGATGTCCATTCACTTAGCCAAAACCGAAAATATCAACAGTATAAAAACTGCAGTGTCTTTAACTTTTGAGGTTTTGTGATGCATGGATTGAATAAGACGAGACAAGAATGTGATCCTCTCACAAACTCCTGAAGAAGTTTCTGCTATCATCTTTCGATACATTCTCAAGCTAGACAGTTTGCAAACAATGGGTCCACGTTCCCTCTGAACTATTGACAAAATTAAGGCTCTTTCTCAGAAGTTACAACAGAAAGATTTTATATACACAATAAGCAGTCAATGCTTTCTTCATCAATATATAATAATATAACGTGGGAAACAGAAGTCAAATATCTAATCTGATGCAAGATTCAGCAAGCCCATTTTCCAGCCTTAATGCCAATACCAATGGTCTATATCTACAACCACGCTTTTCTCTGCACAAGCATGATTCACACAATAGCTGCAGCAATCCAGAGAGACTCAATTTCCAAGACAAGGGAAGGTTCAAAATAACAGTTGAGCTTTCACTTATTTCCCACACATATGGTCCAACTGTAGCATATTAGCAAATAGCTGTGGATTCTGAAAGCTGGAATATAGTTACCTCATCCTTTGCTGCCTCTTCTTCGAGGTCCTCAGTGCTGTCCTTTTGACCAAATCTTTCCGACAACCACTCTTTTGCAGATGTAACAAGAGTGTATACCATAGCCATTCCAAGGTTCTCAGCTGCCTGAACAAACAAAAGCATTTTGATCGAATCATACAAAGTCATGTTGACACTGGTCATTGAGTTCCACCGAAGCAAGTTGATTAACAGTTCTAACCAAATAAATGAGATAAACTATAATTTCCAAATTCCAAAAGAAAGGTAAATTTTACTCTTTATAGGGCATTATAGCAATTAGGTAAAACGTAATGCATACTTTGCTCCTATCTTGCAAGGTATAACACACACAGTATTTGCCCAAAAGTGTTACCGTTTGCATTTAAGCTACATTGTCTAAATTAAGACCTTATTTATTCAGCCATTGCACACCTATTTGACATGTTCATGGAAATAGATCTCTTGGAAACAGACTGATTCAGAGGAAAAAGGTGCAGAACTGCAGAAAATCTCAAACATGTGGATAAATCCCCAAGCAGGCAAGCATCAAAAGATTTGAGAAAGATACATAATATGATTACAGTTTCTCGAAGTAATAGGATGGGCTTAAGAGGACGGGTATTAGGTCCTATCACGGATGGATTCATAGTGCTCTCCTTATCTCACTCTCTCATAAAGTAGTGACATGACCAAAGCTGATTACACGTATCAATGTCCAAGCAATGTAGCCATACATAAGGAAAATTCTTTACCTCTTGTTGGAGCATTTCTTTCAATGTCCTAAGATCTTCACTTGGTATTCCACGTAAACTGCAGGATTCAAATAATGCTTCTAATTGTAAAATGAATTATTGGGCAATAATGTCACAGGCGATAGTGCCGTTACTTATGATGATCTACCTAAACAAGAATGGAGCAGCATAAAAATATTGACCAAGTAAATCAATGTCATTTCAATGTCAGAGATATCCAAGAAAGAACCTACATTAGCAAGGAACATTTTTAACAATCGAACTCAGTTTTGATATATCAAATGAACAGCGATGAAAAGCAAAGTTATATTATCAGCAGATATGACATAATAAAATAGAATTCTCGATGAATTTCATGAACCTATGACAACATCCATCATAGTCTCCTGCACACTATAAAGGCCAAAAAGGTCTTTACATGTGGGCTCGATACTACAAGTAAGCAGACAAATGAGCTACATCACATCAACCATTTGCAAGACAGAACCAATAAGCCAAACAGAAGCTGATACTGAGGTTGTTTGAAATTTACGAAGTAACCATTCAAACTAAACAACAGAAACTTCATGGAAACGCATGCGAAATTAGAATAAAATACTGGATCAAACAGTATTTCAGCTTATACTCTTCAATTTGACACAAGTATTAAGCCAAGAATTTCTAAAAGTGAAAAACTCATAGAACTAGTGAATAAAAGGCAAAACGTGGGATAATTCAATTGTTGTAAATGATCAACGAGTAAACTACTCAAAAGTCTATTTTCCAACACTGATTCACTTTCACAAGATATAACTATCTAGTTTGCATGAGAATCTGAAAAGGGGGAATTTTTTATGCTGAGATATTGTTTACATCCAACTGCAATGACAGGTAAAGCATTACGCAAACTCTGCAAAAAATTAAAATAATTAGAGGAAAAACCAAACAGAGAACTGCTACGAAACAGACCACACAAGTAGAATATATGACACTTGATAGAAGATTAAGCTTGGAAGCAATTTCCAATTCGAAGTTGACTAAGAAGTTGCACAGCACGGGACAGGAGTATTACTCAGAAAGGTCCACCTTTAATGCCATCCAGCAAACCAAAAACAAGGGGGAAAAAAGAATCACCATTGAGGACTTAATATCACTGTTCCCTACTAATGCAACCGCCCAAATTAAAGAAGCATTCTTTTAAGTACAGTGAAAAATTACAAGTCAAGGACAAAGCTAGCTCCACTAAAAAAAATGTGAGAACATTTTTATCAACAGTATATGGATAAACAAGAAAAGGAAAGCAACTCTTCTTTCCATGGAAGTATCATTAACCTTTTGGTACTTAGCAGTGGAGGTTCATCTGGATATCTTTCTGTGTGGCAGAATATCAAGGCCAGCTGAACTGCATATGATGTCAGAGAAACATATTAGCTCCACGCGAACTAGACTCTAAGCTCAAAGAAAGCTCATCGCCTCAGCTTCAAACATCAAATCAACCAAACTGGAAACAAAAATTCTATGGAAGATCAATAACCTGGTGTAGTTGTTGGCTCGTCTAAATCGTCTTCCTGTCAAATAAAATATTATAAACAAGTTAGGGATATAATGATGAAAAAGAAGGGCAAAAAGGAAAGTGCCTGTAAAAGACAAATGGTATGTAGTTGCAAAATGAGATGTCACAGCAAAGTCTTCTTATGACAAAAGCAAAATCTGAAAATCCCTTCCTTTTTGCCACAGGATTGCAAAAGGCTTAAAACTAAGAGGAGACAAATTGGGATTATATTATCGTATGATTTTTCACAGTAACTGATAGAACCTCAGCATCTTTTTAGCTAATGAACATATCCTCGCTAGTCTTGCATATTCACCTAAAACCCTGAAAATCAAGCATCATTGTATAGCTATCTGGACCCCCCATAAAACCATGTCTTAGCTATTAAATGCCATGACTCTCTGAGCATATCAAATCTGGATAACAAGACAAGGTTTAACACCAAATGTAAACCATATATAACTTCGTAAGAATTCTCTAGCTGATAATCACAACATATGGTATGAGATGTATGATGGGGAGAACCGTGGATACCTGTGGAGATATACTGATTTGAAAGCATTTATTGGATGTATTTAACCCACTTTCGCTGGGATGAATCTCTGGAATTAAAAAGAAAACAGCAAATAGCATCCCTCACAGGTTGAAACGAGGAAAAAATAAAATTAATGAATTATAATGGAAATGAATGTCGAAAATATATACCTTTAAACTCATCCATAAGTATAGCTTCCAATGCTTCAATTTCCATCGACTGCTCCAGCTCATAGTCTACATCCACAATTCAAGATTGCCATAAATACAAAAGGTGGCTTCGGATAAACAAAAAGCCAAAATCCATCCATATGCCAGCCGATGGCCCTTCACAGTACATCATGTAATCTTCTTTGGTTAGTTTTTTCATCTCCGGATTCGATTTCCACGAAAGCATAAGCTTTGTTACGTGACCCATCCATCATAGGAATGAGAAAGAAAAAAAATCAGAACTTTCACATAGCACCGGCATTGAATTGTCAGAAATTGAATACCATTAGCAAGCCGCATTCAGTATACTTCCTAATTGACACGAATTCAAAAAAAACACCATAATTTTCGCGGCTTCCACGCCCAGCAATTTCCTCTCGCTTCGAGCTTTAACCGTGCACGGCGTGCGGTGATCATAATACTACGCATCTAGATTCTTTGACACTTCATAACCGGTACAAACTATTCAAGAAAAAAATACCCATGATTCTAAATTCCCGTGATCTTCACACGAGCCAAACCCCGTATCAAATCACGATGAAAGGAGGCAAATACTTCTACCTATGAAATCGGAGAAGATGAACGGACAGCAGCCGAAATCAAGTGGAAGCAACAGCAACAGCAACGACAACAACCAGTGAGGAAAAGAAAAAGGGGTTTTCCAAGTCGAAGGATTACCGGTCATTGTCGCGGTTTGCCGGCTCGATTTCTTCGGTTCTCGCCGCAGCGGAGACGCCGGTGAGGGAGCACGAATCGAGCTCGAGCTGCGCAAACGCCTGCCTAACACTGTGAGACAGAGAGAGAGAGAGACCGGCGACAGATAAAAGGACCCTCGAGCGACGTCGTATCCGGGAAACATGATATTTTCTCTTTGAGTATTTGCATCATTTACATGATTTGCATTTCCTTCTAGTAAGCATGATTCGTGAGGAATTTAATATCGTAACTATATAAATTATGCCAGTAATTTTATAGGTATGATTTACCGAGCCGACTCGGGCCACGTGGCTTGAAGGGTTCTTTTGGGCAAACTTATTCAGCAAATTAAGTCTAACTTATCGCCGAACCAATTGATCTATTTCTAATTATAAAAAAGAATGACAGCTTCAATTACGAGGGTTAGAGATTATGATTTGGAAATTGTTACCAAAGCGAAATTTGTATAATTAAAAAACCACATGCAACTGGGAAGCATGTTTAAATTTCTATAAATTTATCATCTTATATTTTAGTTACTTTAAACAGGTCTTTTTTAAATAAATTCTCTATGAGAAAAATAACAACATCCTTGGATGCCCCATCGCTGTGTCTAAGGTTGGTGATGCCTCCGGCCCGTGACAAGTAATGGCTATGATTTTAGCGCTTGGTGCTTGGTTTGCACCCTGCGAAAATTGCCATAAATGCTCCTTGACTGGGTTGGTATTTACGAGATATAGAGAGTATACAAGTCTCGTACTCATCTTTATTCGATACGTGACGCATGACGCTCATCGAATATCACTCTTTTCCATTGAAACATAAATATATGTAAAGATATTTAGGATGGAAAAACAAGTTTCGATGTGATTGCATTTATTAGGGAGTGCTTTCCACGTTCACTTGGTAAATATTAGTTAAAGTGGGGGTGTTGGGCTGCTTCTAGTGCTAGTCAAATTCCAATTTAAATGATATTTTAAAAGATGGTTGAAAATTTTCCGAGGACCAACGACTATCTTTAATGTCAATCTGTTTATTTTCAAACTAGAAAAAGCAAAATAAGAAATTTCTTTTTGTTTTTTTTGGAAAGAAAAAATCATTATCCACATTTTCACTTCCTACTAAGTGACCAAATAACAAAATGTTTATCGCGGACTTCACATTCATATGTTTTTTGTTTTGGTATGTCATATTCTAATTCTCAATTTATTTTTAGACTTTTGCCCAGTCTCTTTACATAGCATGGGAATCAAAATCCACGTCTGAAATTAAATGTCTTCATTTCTAATCCCCGAAAAGGTTGAGAGCTCATCTCAAATCCCGGTGATTACATTCACACGTTGAAATCACAAAAAAAAAACAGGAAAAAAAAAAGGCAATGTGGCAATTGTGGAGAACAGAATGCGACTTTAGACAAGACAAAAATACAAGGAGTTAAATTGTCAACAAAATATATGGACGTGCGAATGCCGCTATTCTTTTGCTGTTTTGGAGGGGGGGGGCAAAAATGGAAATCGGAATCCACGACCGCATCAGATGAACTGTCCGAACCGCATAAATTACATGTAATAATTCTTTTTTCGGGGTCGTAATTTAAATGTAATAATTTTACAAGCTCGTTCGTTTATTTATTTATTCGTATACATCTCTTGCTAAAGAGAAGAAACTTTATTTTACTTTACTTTATTTTATTTTGTTTGTTCAAGAAACGTACGTCCGATCGAAGAAACAAACGTAACAAACCTATTTTTCCACTTTTCTCCGACTGACTTCACCACCGTCTCTCTCTCTCTCTCTCTTCCTTTCTTCTTCCTTCCTCCTCTTCCCTCTACCTCACACTGCGAGCTACGCACGCACGCACGCAGGGTTCTCCAAACCTCCCTCCCTCCCTCCCTCCCTCGCCAACGCATTCCGCAGGAGAACGAGAAAACAGCGAGGGAAGAAGACGACCCACGTGACGTCGCGCCCCTGAATCTGCAGAAAGCAGCAAGAACCGAGAAACCGGAGGCTCCGACGGCCGTTTCCGAAGCGACGCCGAGTAGGAAAAAAACAAAGAAAAGCGGGCGAGAAAGCGGAGGGCTTTCCCGGCGGGCCGTTTCCCCGCGGTCTTCCCGATCCTTCCGCGAGGCTCTCCAATCTAGGTTTCTTGGTCTTTCTGCAGTTCCCCTGGTTTTTTTCCCCCCTGATTTTTTGATGTTTTCTTGGCGATTTTTAATCTGCGCGCTTGGAGTTTTTTTCTGCGCGCCAGATTGTGGTTTTGTTCATCTGGGTTTTTGATTTTGGTCGAATCTTGATTCTTTATTTTTTCCCTCCGGATTTTTGGGCAGGTCTTGGGGGATTTCGCGGTTTTGGCGTGAAGCGCATGTGCGTTGCGCCCGCTCAGAATTGCTTGGGCTGATTGTTTTCGGAGCTTGGGAGGTTCGGGGATGAATGGTTGAGACGGATTTGGATCGGAACCTCGTTGTTGTTGTCGGCGGCGGCGGCGGTGGAGATTTGGTGGCATGAGCAGCTCTACTGGCGAGCCCTGCAACAAGGGCATTGATGGGAGTGTAGGAGGGTTGGTTTGGGTTAGGCGGCGGAACGGTTCTTGGTGGCCTGGTCGGATTATGGGCCACGACGAGCTGCCCGAGAGCTGCCTGGTCTCGCCTAGATCGGGTACTCCAGTGAAGCTCCTTGGTCGCAAGGATGCTAGCATGTGAGTCCCTTAGCTTGCCCTGATTATGTGCAGTCTATGTGTTGTTTTTCCCTCTCATCAGTTGGCGATTTGTTTTAACTCTTATTTAACCGAAACACTTCTGTCTCCATAATCGCATCAAGATGAAAACCTGCGGAGATGCTGTTAGTTTTTTGTTGCGGTTGATGGATAGGTGTACTTGGGATAGCTTGATTAAATTTAACTTCCTTAGGCTTCTTCAAACTGTTGCTCGACCACCACTGTTTATCGACAGCAGTAAAGATGAGTTTTGATGTCGATGATATTTAATGTGCGAAACATGGTTGTTGGAGCATTTGACATGGTGAAACACTTCACTAAACTTGAAAGCCCTATCCATTAGTCAAACACTTGCATTTCTGTTTTTCAGTGATGACCTGATTCTGCCTGTCACAACATCTGCCTGCTTCTGCTTGGTTGTAGTGTTTGATGATGGCTCATTACTTCATGGCTGTAGAATGTGACTTCAGAATACTGGGCCTTATCTTGCATTTTGTAATTCGTGCAAAACTGGAGAGGTTTGATCCAGTCCATGTTTTTTCAAAATACCGACTGAATGAGCACTCCGAAATTGTTTACATGCTTCTCGTGGACATAAATCAAAACTTAGCTTGCTGTTTGGAGCTGCTTTTGAGCTGATTTTGTCCTTTATGTTCTACATGATTAAAGAAAAGAGCTCACATCATCTTTTACTTCGGGTATGTGGATCAGAAATCATGTTGCATTTTAACCAAGAGATTCTTGATAGCAGTTTACTTCTTGTGAAATTATCTTAAACTGGTCTATTCTGCCTTATGTTGCTGCAGAATACAGCATAATATTGATTGTATCTGTTCATGCAATCTGCATGGCATGTTTTTATGAAATTTGCATAAGAATTACCTAACCATAGTTATCTGATTGTGATATTTATGGGCGACCCGATAAATCCTGATTTGTGATTCGTGGAAGGAAGACGTGCCAAAGTCTTGTTTGTAATTGCTCCTGTTTGCATGCAATGACTGACTATTTTGCTCCTTGAGATTCTTTATTGTCTGATAGCTTGCTCAGAGCGCAACTTGCTTCGGAATATTTTCCTTGACAATATTGCAAGAATGAAAGGACCATGCAGCTGATGTTTAAAACATTCTCTCTGGTAAAATCATTCAACTTATCAATTATATTCTCATTTTCTTGACCAAATGTGATGCAGAGACTGGTATAACCTCGAAAAATCCAAGAGAGTGAAGGCGTTTCGTTGTGGGGAGTACGACGATTGCATTGAAAAGGCAAAGGCAGCTGCAGCCACTTTAAGTAAGAAAGTGGTGAAATATGCAAGGAGAGAGGATGCAATCTTGCATGCTCTTGAGCTTGAGAGTTCTCGATTGGGGAAGGACCATCCAGATTTTTATTGTAGAAATTATTCATCAGTGAGAGATGGTGCTTTGGCTACGGAGTCTCCTACAATCTCAGATTCTGGTAGAGGAAGTGATGAAGTTTCTGGAGATCAGAGTGACGGTGATACCGATTCACATTCCGGGCTTGAGTTATCTCGGTCTGGCATATCTTTTGAAGAACCAAATCATGTCTGTTCCTCTAAGCTGCAATCTGCCCAGGGAAGGAGGAAAACCCCGAATGATTCGGAAGATGATGGAACCGAAGGAACCAAGCGCATGAGAGGGCTTGAGGATCTAGGCATGGGTGTGGTGTCTAACAAGACAGTTCAGGTTGTTGCCGTTGTTGAGTCGTTTCACCAAGATATATCTCCTGGCACAAGTACTGTCAATTTTGTGCCAAATGGAATTCCTGTTAATGGTTGCAAAAACTATTCTCCATCTCTGAAGAGAAAGAGATCTCAAGTGGCAATAGTGCATGACTTCCTTAAAAAGAAAAATAGACGTCGTCCTTTGACCAAAGTTTTGGAGAGTACGGCGATGGTGTCCGTTCCTGTTACTTGTGACCAGTTAGCCTCTTCAAGTGGTAATTGTCTTGGCACTGCGTCCGACTGCAAGGCATCTGGATTGGAACAACTTGATTCAAAGAAAACATCTCCCATTGTCCCGACGAACTCAGAAAGCCCTGCAGTTTCACATGACAATGAGCCAACAGTAAATGATTGCAAGCATGCTCAGAAAACCAACGATTGCTCAAAGACAAAGGAAACTTCCCGCTTATTGGGGCTACATGAGAATGAATTATCTGATGTGTTATTTGATGTGCCATTTGTTGGAGTTGATAGAGACTCTACAGGTAAGCTCTGTTATGAAGTTGGTGTCTGTATGTGTCCTTCTTATCTAGTGTATTTATCCTTTATTGTTTCAATATTGCTTTGCTAAAGGTTTTTTTACTCTAGGAATATCTTTGGATCTGTTGGTTTTCTATCGTAAGCTGGGAAGTAGTTTTAGTTTTAATATCGCTGGTGCAATGGGCATTTCCACCAAAGATACTTGGCACTTATCTGTGCTTCATGATAGATTAACGAGTTAACGTGACTAATCCTTGCTGGGGAAGCATGCATCGTGTCACATGTAAGGATAAGATTCTGGACAGCGAATCAATGTGGTCTTGCCATGAGCCGTTTGATTAGACCAAGAAAGTCTCGGGGCTTTTCTGGGCAAACTTAATTTTAATCAATAGGTACTTAAGGAGTTATCCCAACAAAATCTATGAAAACTTCTCCATGATTGCAAACGACTCCAAATCTCGATATTTCTTAGGATTGTAAAGATTTGAGTGGTCAACATCTCAAACTCCAAAAGGCAAAAAGTCCTACGCTTAGTGTCTACGGGGGGCCATTTGCTCCAGATGTTTGCTTTGGCCCTTGGCGTTTGATTTTCAATTGGTCTTTTTGGAATCAAAATGCAGCTAGATTTCTACTTGTGAATTTTACAGGTATGAATTCCTCTTATACAAGTCGGAGATTGACAAAACTACATAATATGCATTTTTTCGAAAAGTACTTCTATAAAGGGTTGCATGTCATTTTTCAACCGAAGTGGAAGTTCATCTAGTCCTTTGGGGTTCAGCATTTTCCTCTCGTGGCATTTTAATTTTTCAACACAATGCTTCTCTCATGCTGTATATTGTCTGGTCTGGTGGTAGAAGGAAAGATATAAAAAAGGGGAATGAAAATAGGAAGTCTTTTACTTTATATATGTCTGCATAGAAGTAATTTTTCAGGTTGCAACACGAGTTTGGTGATGTAGAGATTAGTTTTTAAAAAGATCCTCCTTTGTCTATGTCAATCTCATCTACCTAGTATTTCTGTTGTCTTATCATTATCTTGTATCATGCCATTAATAAAAGGGGTTGAGTAATGATGTTTTAGATGACTTCCCAGGTTTTCCTCCAATGCTAGCCAGGGCTCAACTCAGCAGCTTAGGAAGGCATTCGAGTCAAAGCAGTCAAATAGAAGCTGCATCTTTGCCATGCAACCACGTTAATGAATCTGGTCCCAACAGTTTGGCTGCTGTTCATGTAGATCAAGTCGGCCAAAGGATAGACAAGGGTACTTCCAAATGGCAGTCGAAAGGAAAGAGGAATTCCAGGCAGTTAAGTAAAAACCGGAAACGACATCCGGGAAGGTATCTGGAAATGGATGAGGATACCAATACTTATCTGGCAGGTCTACATAACCCTGATGGTTGCTTGCTGGGTTCTGATCGGAAACCTGGCATCACTTGTATTGATGGATCCTCTACTTTGCATGCTAAACTGAAATCAGGTAGCGAAGGTCAGGTGGATGGGGTACCCGATTGGGGCTCGCGAGTGTTCCCAGGAGAACCTCACATGAAAAGGCAAGCTGAGTTGAAGCCACCGCCCAATGGCTCTCCGACTTCTCAAAGATCGCTCCCTCATCGGCAGTCTCGCTTTACGGTGCACTCTAGGCATAAGACAGATGAGTATCCTATTGGGGACTTGTACTCCAATTCGCCCTTGTACGATGTTGAGCTGGAAGTGAAGGCTAGCTATCGTCCAACTCATGTTCCTTTGGTTTCGCTCATGAGTAAATTAAACGGTAAAGCCATTGTTGGACACCCTCTCTCAGTTGAGGTCCTAGATGGTGGGTATTGTGATAATCTGGTAAATACGGGCAGCTGTGATGCAAATAATCTCTCTGTTTGGGGTGGTTCTGATATGGGTCATCTAGTTAATAGAAGCTCGGGGCATGTCCGACGAACCACAAAGTCTCATTCACGAAAGAAGCCGTCCAAGGCGAGGAAATCGGGTCAGTTATCTAAAAAGATGCGGAAGTTGTCCTCATTGACCGGACATAAGCGAGGCGAGGACATGGGGAAATTTGCGGTAGAGAAGCCTGCTGGTCCTGTTATAGCTTGCATTCCATTGAAAGTAGTGTTTAGTCGAATAAATGAAGCAGTGAACGGTTCAGTGAGACCAACGCATCGGGCTTTGACATCCAACAATTAGTGAACTTTTTCTTGCTCTGGAAGTTGATGCAGGGCTCGAACTTGTTGCTGTATGTAGTGCATTTTTAGTTGCGGATTTTGTTTCAGTTTTACTCTTAGCCTTAGACTCTCTGCTTTGTATATCAGCGAGCTCCTTTCTGTATAATTTGATTCCAGAACGCAACCTCGTACGGAAGCTACTACCAGATACCGTACATATTTAACATTAGTTGAGGTGTAAAGTGGAAGTCTCTGGTAATAGGCAAAATTGCTCACGTGGTAGTGGTAGTAGACCTTCATTAGTTCAAGTATATCGGGTTGGTTCTGTGAGCTAATAACTCTTCTGTATCTGTTGTTGGTCATGGAACATGTTTATTAATTTTATCAATTGAAGGATCTTGTAGTTTTTGCGTGGAGCGAGATTCCCCTATTAAAACGACCTCCATTTTTGCTCTTTGAGTGTATTATTTCAGCGTTGGTGATATCACGTTCTAACATCGGCATAGTGCATCAATTGTGATTCGCCATGATGAAAAGGCGGATCGAAACATGCTTGTACACTGGTCCATCTACCTCTGTTCTTTGTTTAGCGGTAATCAACTTTAAATGGTCATCGTAATGCATGCTTGGGAATGCTTATAAGCTGTTGTACTTTATTGGTTTTATAATACTTACATTTACCATAAAAAAAAAATTTTAAGGCTGCGCATGATAACTTGTCAAATAGTAACTTGTCAAATAGTGTTTGATTCTGTTTTCTTGTTTCCAGAATCAGTTTGGGAACAGAAATCCGTTTGTTTAATTTTTTGATTATGGGCACAAATTCTTGCAAATTTGTGCCCAGAATCAGTTTTGGAGTAGAATCAAGAATAAAAAAAAGTAGCTTCTTGATTCTGGGAACAAAAATGAGAATCAGTTTTTTTTTTTCTTCTTTTTCTTGATTTTAATATAGCCTCTAATGTCCGGCGCGAGGGTCACCCTCGCCGTATCTAACAAGATTAAAATATTTTAATAAAAAATATTATTAATAAAAAAAATTTACCGGCCATGGAAAAAAATAAAAAAAAGATTATTAATAAAAAAAATTTTACCGGCCATGGCCAGCGACCAGGCCATGACAAAAAAATAAAAAAATAATTTCAATAAAAATATTTTTTAAAAATATTTTAATAAAAATATTATTAATGAAAAAATTATTTATAAAAAAAATATTTTACCAGCCATGGCCAGCGACCAGGCCATGGCAAAAAAAATAAAAAAATAATTTCAATAAAATTATTTTTTATTAAAATATTATTAATAATAAAATATTTATAAAAAAATTTTACCGGCATGGCAAAAAAAATAAAAAAATAATTTCAATAAAAATATTTTTTATTAAAATATTATTAATAATAAAATATTTATAAAAAATTTTACCGGCCATGGCCAGCGGCCAGGCCTTGGCAAAAAAAAATAAAATATTTTCAATAAAAATATTTTAATAAAAATTATTATTAATAAAAAAAATTATTTTACCAGCCATGGCCAGTGACCAGGCCATGGAAAAAAATAAAAAAATAATTTCAATAAAAATATTTTTTATTAAAATATTATTAATATAAAAATATTTATAAAAAAAATATTTGACCGGCCATGGCCAGCGACTTGGTGAAAAAAAAGACAAAAATATTTTCAATAAAAATATTTTTTAGTAATTTTTTTTTAAAAAATTATTAATAAAAAAAATATTTATAAGAAAATTTTTTACCGGCCATGGCCAAAAAAATAAAAAAATTATTTTTAATAAAAGTATATTAATTAAAAAATATTTTACCAGCCATGGCCAAGAAAGAGGAGAAGAAAAAAAGAAAAGAAAGAAATATTAAAATATTTAAAATATTATTAAAATATTATTAATAAAAACAAATTTTATGCCGTTACCAAACGCATTTCTGTTCCCGGGCACAGAATTTTGGACCGTTATCAAACGCCTTCAAATACTCAGAATCAGTTCCCGGGCACAGAATCAAAAAGAATCATTTCTGATCAGAATCTGTTCCCGGGCACAGAATGGTTGTCATGCGCAGCCTAAATGGTCTTTGTGTATCGGGAATCAACTTTAAATGGTCTTCTATCTATCTCCATTTTCTGTTTTTAAGAAGTTGTTCTCTGTTTATCGGAAATCAACTAATTTAAGCATTGAGGGTCTGTTCGAGAACGAATTCTAGTTTAGACTAAGGAAAAATGGGAGGAGGGCTCTCATATTTATACAAGAGCTCATCTAATTTCAATCACTAATCTCTTATGTGATTTTATGGTAAGCTATGTCAATTCTTATCTAGCTGATCTGGCGATAGAGATCTACTTGATCTAATGGGTGAATATTGACTTTCGTCACATTAATAAAATGGGAGAGCCTAAATCCATCCAACGGGTAAGGTAATCAATTCTCGTTAAACAAATCCGATGGTAGAAATCATATCCCTTTGTTAATCTAACCGTTCTAAGGAATCCTTTCAGATCGTTGGTTTTGAATCGATCGACACGATCAGCTCTTGTCCGCGACACGAAGACCAATGTTGTTGATGGAGATCGTGGGGATTGAACGTTGGCATTTGCTATCCCCTCGGAGACGAGAGAAAATGAAAGAGACAAAAGGACAGCGAATTGTTAGAGAAAGAACAGGGGCAGGGCGGAGCAGAGGCTGGGCCAGATGAATGGGCCTACCAGTAAATACCACACCAAAATCAAGGGCATGCTCGTAAATACGATAATGAAGCGCGGCCCGTGTCGTCTCCAAATTGTTCAAAGCTCCTTCCGCCTAGCCGCTAGGGTTTCTCGGTGCTCATCATAATAGCTCTCGGCCCCTCGTCCCTCCGTCGTCTCCAGCCGCGAGCTGCTGCTGCTGAAAACCCTAACTGGTACGATCGCCTCCGTCTCGGAGCACGCATCTTGATGTCGAGCTTAAGCTTCGATTTGATCTGCGACCGGTTCAATGAAATGTGGTTTCTTTCTTGCTCTGTCTCTTTTTTTTTTTTTGGTGTGTGAAGTGCGGGTGGAGGAAAGGAGGAGGAGATGGCGACGGTGCCGGGGCAGCTGATATGGGAGATGGTGAAGAAGAACAACTGTTACCTCGTGAAGGAGTTCGGGAGGGGGAGCGCGAGCGTCCAGTTCAGCAAGGAGCCCAACAACCCCTTCAACCTCAACTCCTACAAGCACTCCGGTACGTACGTGTCCCCTCTTTTTCGTTCGTTCTGCTTCGACGGCGTCTGCGAAATCTGCGGTCCTGTTGGTTTCCCGCGTGTTGGTCTGGAAATGTGCGTGGAAGTTAAGGTGGAATGTGGAAATCGTAGATTCTCCGATCGTTGCATCTGGTGTGACTAGTGAGGGTTTAGGCGAACCGATACAGGCTCTTCGTCTGTGAACTAATGTTTAAAGGGAAGCTATGTTTAGCTGAGGATTGGATTCATTCTTCAGTTATGTTTGGCTTTAGATGTTACTGAATCGCCTTTTTTGGGTATTCGTAAATTGGAACCTGTCGCGTTGTTCGATAGGAAAGGTGTGGATGAGTTCTACGAGGAGAATGCCGATGAACGGTTTGAGAATCTTTTTTGAAAAGTTGTAGCTTTTTTGACCTGGGAAATGATTGAGATTGCTTGAAAATGTGTAATTTGGTTTCTCGGATGCAGTTCGATTGATTACTGTCTCCTTGTTGTCTCTCTCTTTCTGAAATTTCGATCGTTTAAAGCAATAGAGGCTTGTTTGAGCTAAAAGTTGACATCTTTGTTGGTGCATGATAGGTATCGCAAATCAGAAGACAGTCACCATTCAACCTGTGGGTAAGGAGCAATCCGTGTTGCTTGCCACGACTAAGACCAAGAAACAGAACAAACCTGCTCTATTGCTCCACAAATCTGTGATGAAGAAGGAGTTCAATAGGATGGCCAAGGCCGTGACAAACCAGGTAGCCTTCATTAAATGGTCTTTGCAAAGTGGTTTGATGCCTAGTAGATATCTGATGTCTTTTCCCACCTCGCTTAATTTATCGGGTTCCCAATTCTGGATAATGAGTGTCTCACGGCTATCTAATATCATTGCTTGTACGTGTTTCCCACGCAATTAATCAGCATCTTCATGCTAGCTGCATGGACTGTTGAACTTACTTTCTAGAGATACAATTTCATCAGCCGGTCTTGCGGCTTGTAAATTGATCGTGTTGTACTCTTGATGGCATTGTTACGTTTCTTAAATTGCCTTTGACAACATGGACATTCAAAGTATGCAGCAGCTGTATGGTGAGATATTCACTATGTCTATCCTTTTCCTTTCCCTCCCCTTTTTATGGATATGCATGCATAATTGCTGATTATGGCATTTTTACTGCAGGTTGCAGATAATTATTACAGGCCTGATTTGAAGAATGCTGCCCTAGCAAGGTTGAGTGCTGTGCACAGGAGTCTCAAGGTAGCCAAGTCTGGTGTTAAGAAAAGGAACAGGCAGGCTGTTAAAGTCCGTGGCAGGAAATGAAATTGAAGAACTTTGATAGAAATCCGGCCTGCTTTTTGCCCCTTCCTCCTTGTGCTATGCGAATACTAGATTTTAGTTTTTCCTTTTTATCTTCTCTTTCCTATTACGAACTTTAATAGTAATGTTCCGTCGAGACAAGATCTTGCAGAGGGTGCTAAGGGTTTGGTTTGCTTCCATTTTTTTTGGTTTTAATATATATCAGCTCTCCAGGGAACTTGCTTCTTTCGATTAGCCAATACAATTAATCCTATCTCCGCATGTTCTCCAAATCTGCTTTGAAAGAAATCCAAGTGGTAGCGGATTCCTTACAGAGTTTGGCTGGGAACATTAAAAACCAGAGAGACATTTATCTGGAACGCTTCATTTCCGATTTCGGAATCCACATTTGTTTACCAAACGCTGATTTCATTGAGAACAATCCTCTGGCTTTTGAGGGAGAGATTCCTCGCTGGCTTTCGGTTCACTAAACCCAAAGCAAAAAAGCACCTTAACAAACGGCTTGCCAAGCTAAAGGTGATGCAACTATGAGAGGAAACTACTTGTATACACGATGTGGGAAGTGGGTGGAGTCTGAAAGCGAGGCAAGCACCGACAAAATCTCGAACGGACGAAACAGCCTCACTCAATCGTCCTTGGTAGCTTCGTGGGACAGCTTCCCTCCAGCCGATATCTTTCTCAACAACTGTCTGGAGCACACGTCCTGCGCCTGTGTTGCATTCTTCACACGGTTCGCCCTCACCCATGCAGGTTCCTATAGCAAGGAAAAGCATCAAAAGCTACCCACATGACATACCGTGTGAACTGTATATAAAAGCAACGAAGAGAAAAAAGGGATCACCTCAGGAACAAAGCGAGAAACTCCGAACTTAATGAGCAGGAGCACATGTTCTATGACTAGGATTGCCGCGAGTCCAGGTTCAATTTTCCATTTTCCTTCCTGATCGTATAAACATACCAGGAGAGCAGAATTTGTGCATATGGACATCACTATTAGAAACTGAAACCACAAACAGATTTTCCAATATCAATACCATCATTCGCTTGTGTACCGGATTCCAAAGAACTAAGATAGTGAGATGTTACATGAGGTCTGGGAGTACCTGAAATATATTCAACCAAGCTCCAATGGTCACAGAGGCACGAGGATCGGGTCTCTTCATCATAACTAACAGCTTCAGTGCATCTGTCCTAATCTCAGTGATGTTGTTCTGCACAGGTCAGACCTTGAACATCAGTTTCTTAATATAGTAGTGACCACTCGTAGATGAAGAACCAGAAAAAGCATCATTACCAAGGCAGCGAAGGCAAATGCAAGAGGGAATGCACAAGCGAACATCATGATCATTCCAAATTGTAATGCCAACTCCAAGAAGTCTGTGAATTCAAGGATAAGCAATCAGATAAACTGTTAGAAGGGTAACTCAAGGTATAGAAGAATCGGAAGTTTCTCCATCATCAACACGGTATCAACAAAACGAACAATGTAAATACCACCAGCTGCGATGTCTATTTTAGGATGAGAATGTCGAATAATGTTATTGACAATATTTTTCACATTATAACAAGAGAGCTTACAGTAACTTGCTGAGTTATATTGTGTTAAAATCAATTGCAAGTTGGGAGAACCATTAAGAGTGAAATACTGGAGACACAGCTCTACACACTTATTACTTAATGTAATGCACATTGCACATTACTTAATACCATCAAAGAGCCCATCCTCGAGCTCCTCCCCAATGCTTGCAGAGTAGGATGGTTTCAGATACTCCTTTTCTACCCTCGATGCAAATTGAATCCTGCCCTTTGTTGATCCTTTTTCACCCCTTTTCTTCTTTCTAAGTGACGAAAAAGGATCTGCTGGTTGGTCATTCGAATTTCACTAAATAAAATACACTAATGAAGAGATCAAGAGACCAATAGGTATATAAAGGTGGTATACCTAACTTTGTGTTTCTTATAACTGTACTTTAGATAGGGCAAAGAGTTCTCCCAAAGGTTTTCCAACACCTGAGATAAGGCAGGCGGAAGAAGATTAGCTTAACTGTGTAAAACACATAAAATATATAATTGTGATTGTGATACTCCACCTCTGAGATGATGAGGCGCTGAATCAGGACTTGACGGAGAGTCATGAAGTTCCGGTGCAGAAGGGCATGGTAGAAAAGTCCAATATACGATTGCATAAAATAGAGACCAAAAACCTGCAAGACAAAGTTGATAGAAAAAGCTTACTCATAAGGCCAGAAAAAAATAAAGGCTTCTTCAAAAGAAAGCAATAATAAAACATGACAACCACCTTATAGACCAAACTATCAGCCCGGTATTCTCTGCTAACATTCTTCTCATGGTTAATCAGCTGAACCGATACTTTACCCCCAATCCTTGTGAAGTGCTGAATGAGGAAGAGATAGATGGCTGTCAGCCCAAACCTGATGAAAGTCAAATTAGTATTGTGTCGTTGAACTCTCAAGTGGAACCTTGAAAAACCATGAAAACTGACTATAGCAAGGGATACATTTCTTCAAGCTCGAACTGTTTACAGAGCCGGTTCAAGAATTGGTAGCTTAAAATTCATCTGTCATGATGTTTGAGCAATGATTTGATTTTGCACAACATACTTTATTATGTGTAGGTGTTAATTAGCTTCTGCCCCATAAATTTTGAGTTGGTGGAATGTGTGACAAAGTAAGATGACAACCTAAAAACCACTTCTTATGGGAAATATTTACTTCAGTAGAAAATGGCTGGCTCTGAAGCCATTACATGATATACAAGAAAGAAGAGCCATCAATTAGCAAGGAATTTCCTATATGGGCTTTCATATGCGACAGAGGCTACATAACATTTCGCACACGAGCATCTTTATTTAAATAGTTACTTGCTAACAATATTACTACCTATATCAATGGTGATGGAGGTGGCGTGTGTCAGAATAAAAAGGTTACATGGCTTTTTACTGAAGACAGATCCTTCATGCATCAAGCTTACAGAATAAATATGTTTTGGAATCTGAGCGAAAGAACCAAAAATAACCGACAAACTGCGACATAACATGAACATGTTTTGCATGGAAATAGAGTGGTTCAATTTTGCTGTTAAGCATGAGATATATGAGTGTTGAACAAAGAGTCAAGACAACAGGAGAAGGGAAGGTGACCACACAACAGAATGAACAAACAATGGAAATTAGTATAATTCTAGCAAAGAGAAAACACCCCGGAAACTTCAGTGATCCGATTATTCTTACTTTATAACATCGGATCCAACAACCTCGTAAAGATGTGCATAGGCCAATTCAAATGGCAACTGGAGGCATATGATACTCAAGATAACTATAGCATCGTTCCTGACCCTCAGAAAAGCTCCGAACCATTCTTCTCTTTGAAACTTTTCCTCATACTTCCTTCTATCTTGCCCTCCTTTAACAGCCAGTTCCACAGGTGACTGTACCGAGCTCCATTCTTTGCCAGAGAGCTGATAGCCCAGGTCATAACCAGGGTCAGCTCCAACTGAATAACTGATCTGCCATCTACACCACCAGGTCCAGAGAAGGTGGAGAAGTTTCCAACAGTGGGAAGTCCTTAATACTATTAAACAATGTCCAATAATGATAAATCAATCTAACATCGCCACCGAAACATTTTTAAACTACACCAACATACCTGGTTAGAAGGGCGGAGTTTTTACGCTTCCAGAACTGGAAAAACACTACAGCCCATAATGTGATGCTTACAAAGAAAATTGGGAGGACTAGCAGTTGGAAGGGCCTAAAGAAAGATAAAAAAAAGTCAAAGCCAAAAATATCAGTGCCAAATTGCACAAAGTAAAGCAAAACTGCACTCAATGGAAGGGGCAGGTAGAACTCACCCAAAATCAATTAACTGTGAAATGAGCCCAAGCCCTGCAGGAAACAGCATCCACCGAGTATACATTCCAAGAAAAGCGAAATAGACTGCAATCTGGAAACGACAATCTATTGATAATGACAGAATGTGAATTATCTATTTTTTGCTAACTGCACTGGTTGATGTCACTGCAGTTACCTTTGTGCCAAAGTAAGAGTAAATATCATCAATTGGCTGCTTTGTGAAGTCCAACCAATTCAACGCCCAGCTTCTCAGAAGCTCTTTCCTCTTTGTTTCAACTGCACATCAGATGTCATATAACTGCAGAAATAACGAGCGAATTGACTTGCTGGTGATCTCAAACAGCTTACCATGTATAGGAAACACTTGTTTGACGATGTTCTCTGATTTCAACCTTTGTAGTAAAGGTTCACCAGGCTCCCAGTGGATTTCTTCAGTGTCCCACTTTAGAATAACATCTGACTGACTCTTATTCACCTATATATATGCAAGTCTAAGTTAGAGGCATGACGTTAATGTTGCAATCATGTTCCTGACGAACTATTTCTATAGGACTTGATTGACTTCTCAGTGCTCTTAAGGTCACAGACAACAATTGACTGCGCTATTCATACACATCCAAATTTTCAAAAGGACGAAAGATAGAGGTACAGAAACAAGTGCAATACAGAACAATAGCTATCTTTATAAAATTTGGATGTTCCTTCATTATATGTCTCGCGAGAGTGATTACGACTTGGCAAATTGATAACAAATGGCAGTCATATGAGACATGTTACTTACTCCCAAAGCAGCATGAAGCATATCACAGATGAGAGCCTGATGACTAATTAAAAAAGTGCAGTTCATAGGGACGATAAAGCAGAATAACTTACTATCCCGTATATCAAGTGGCGGTAGAAATGAAAACGCTCACACCAGCTGAACAATGAACCATCCGGCTGTCGCACAAAAGCAACGACATCCTCCCACTCAAATTGCAAGTCCATCCCTGACATCAACACCAGAGTCTCACATTTAATGCCAACCCATATGACAATCACGCAAAGGCAGAAGCAGTAGGGGCCATGTACTAACCAATATGTGTTGGTTTCCTCGTACGTAACTCAGCGGCTGTCCTTCCTAAAATTTCCAAAGGAGCTGCCAGCTAAGGGAAAGTAGCTGCAGTTTAGAGAAGATCCAAGAGGGAAGCATAAAAAATTACTAAAGACTTATAGTGAGCATGGTCCAGAAGTCAGCTAGTATACAAAGGATCTGCATGCCGTGTCCACCATACTAATTTCTGCTGCCGATGCAAGGGTTTTTAACTTCAGAAAATGCACCAGCATTGTACACAAGGATACTCTTCAACACAGCCTCGCATGTAAACAAAATCCCGTGCGCGTAATATGCGGACATAAGTACACTTAGCAGGGCTAGCAACACCAAACAGCAAGAATGGGTATAACAAACCAATCGACATGAGACTAGAAATAGAGCTAGCATTGCAACAGAACCCCCCCAATAGGAATTCACGTTCAGAATACACGCATCCCAAGTTCCTCCACAAATCTTCCGAGAGACACATACCAGTAACAAATAGCTAATCAGACCTAGAAGCAGATAATGCAGTTTCCTGAACATATGATGCACTATTATGGCGATGGAACGACACATAACAAAAAAGTTCAAATCAATCGATAGACCACACCTTGATGAACTCATCTGCAATGCCAACAACTCTCTCAGTTATCAACCCCACTTTCCTGAATTCATCCACGAGAACCTCCACACAGTCCTCGCTCTCATCTCCTTCTTTTCCTCTCCCCTTTGGCACTGCCACCGCAATCTCATAAACAGGCTCTTCCTCTCTATGCCCAGCCATTTTCTGTTTTGGAAACGTCACAAAGACAAGAATTCGGCAAAAGCCCTCATATTTGAAGGAACAAAAGGAAATCGTCATTTTACTATGGAAAAGACGTTTCTCTACCTCACATTTTCCAGCTGACTCGCTCACCAGACACTGGATCCACTTCAGCAGATCAACAGCGAAAGGCTTGTGCCTTGTTACTGATCTGACCGAGCATGTCTCGGGAAAATGCCAGGTCCATTTCCCGAAACGGGTCTTTCAAGGCCAAAGCTGAGGACTTTCCGCAAGATGGTTTCCAAAACGCACATGGGGTTTGAGCCAAAAAGGGATCTCTCTTCGGGTTCAAAACTGGCCCAGGAACCTCAGCTGAGGCAAGATGGAGATGGGGATTTCGCCTGGAGATCTTAAAAAAGGCAAGATCAAGAAAACAAAAGGTATGAAACTGAAAAACCCAAGATTTACTTTTGGAAGCTAACGAGGGAGATGACAAACCGCTTCTCGACAAAGATAACCTGGGAAGAAGGACGAGATTATCGTCGGAACGGAGAACGAGCAAGAAGGAAGAGGAAAGAAGAAAACGTCCGGACGAACGAACGGGCGGTCGGGTCAGCGAGCGAGGAGCCGTTGCGTTCCAGGTGGACGCACGAAACGAGGAGCAAAGGGGAAAGGGGACCCGACACGTGGCGCCGGAGCGCGCGCCTGCAACTTTCTGTGTTTTTCGAAAACGGTCGAGCCTCTTCGAGTCATCGTCATCATCGCCCGTTCATGTTCAATTCATTCGGGTGCGACCGCGGGTGTCTCGTCAGGCGTAGGACGGAGCCCGGAATCAAACCGAGCTGACTGAATTTGAACCGTTCCCACGAGAATCGATCCGATAAAAAGGTTCAGCCCCCAATTTAGGTGTGGACCGAAATATGAAAGATCGGGTGGTGGATAATTTCTTTTTATTTATAAAAATGATTTCGATGTGGTACGGATAATTTCTCATTTGCTTCGAGCTGTAAAAATTAAATTCCTCCTGTTCCCATGTTTCAGGGAGCGATCAACTTGCTGATGGCAATCCGGACCTATTGGGAATGGGAAATAGGAAAAAAAAGAAGAGAAAGAAAGAAATCTCCATGGTTCCTGGACTCACTCCGATTCCAAAGATCAAACGGGCAGATTTCCAATTCCATGATATGGGAGCCGTCCTTACTAGTCAGGTTCTCGATTACAGGAGTGAAAATCGACCCCATTTTAAAATCCGCAAGAAAAGAGCACGCTCGCTGATGTTCTCGTCCTCTTCCTCTTGGCCTGTCTCGCGGCGGAAGCTTCGTCCAGGCCCGCCCAATCTCAGAACCAAAAGGTCCGCGTTCCGAAGTAACTAAAAAAATCCCCCACGCGTCGTCGACACCGATGGTCCACGACGCACGCGCAGGGCGAAACCCAGCTTCCCTACAAATACGAGGGAAAACGCGTCCCACCGCGCTCCGTCAAATCCCCGCACCTTTTTCATCCGTCGACAAATCTTCGGACGCCGAGCTCTCGAACCGAACCGATCCGATCCGATCCGATCATGGGGAGCACGGAGAAGCTGCTGAACCAGATCATGGACCTCAAGTTCACCGCCAAGTCGCTGCAGCGGCAGGCCCGCAAGTGCGACAAGGAGGAGAAGGCCGAGAAGCTCAAGGTGAAGAAGGCCATCGAGAAGGGCAACATGGACGGCGCCCGCATCTACGCCGAGAACGCCATCCGCAAGCGCACCGAGCAGCTCAACTACCTCCGCCTCGCCTCCCGCCTCGACGCCGTCGTCGCCAGGCTCGACACCCAGGCCAAGATGACCTCCATCAACAAGTCCATGGCCTCCATCGTCAAGTCCCTCGAGTCCACCCTCGCCACCGGTATGTTCTAGGGTTCCCATCGCCCTGCCCTGTAAATTTGCCCCCCCCCCTCCCTTTTTTCCTTTTTCCCTTTTTCCCGCGCTGTCGGTGTCGGACGTGTTTGGTGCCGCTTGTGATGCTCCTTAACACGCTAAGCGCCTTTCTCCGGGATCGAAAGTTATAGCATCAGCGAGATTGAAGTGCCGCCATGATTCGAGAGAAATCAGAGGTGCTGTGGTGGATCGAGTAGCCTATAGGGTTCCTTGATTTCTTTGTGCCCGTCCGCGTATGGTCGGGCGAAAGTGAAATTCCCATGCGTTGCATTACTTGTTCAGGATACTTGAGGTCAAATTGACATTACTGCGTCTGCGAATGTGAAGTTACGAGTCTCAGAATGTTCGCAAAACCTGCCTTTGTCCTGCTTTAAGTCGAATTTGCGTCGCGTGCAAGAGCTCTCCGAGTGCAATGTATCCCATTCGTAAGTTTGGACTTGCGAGTGTCGTTAGATATTTCTATTATTGGTGTTGGTATCTGCGGCTGGTTTGAACTGAGCTTGTATGTTTGAAGAGTGTTAATGCCCAGCAAGTGGAAAAAGTCGGATTTCACTCTTGTCCTAATGTCGATCTCATTGGATGTTCTCCCCCTCCAGGTAATTTACAGAAGATGTCCGAGACGATGGACCAGTTCGAGAAGCAGTTTGTAAACATGGAGGTCCAGGCGGAGTTCATGGAAAGTTCAATGGCGGGATCGACCTCGCTCTCCACTCCGGAAGGAGAGGTGAACAGCTTGATGCAACAGGTGGCGGACGATTACGGGTTAGAGGTGTCGGTTGGTTTGCCCCAGCCGGGCGCACACGCCGTGCCAACCAAAGCATCTGAAAAGGTCGAAGAGGATGACCTCTCCAGGCGTCTTGCCGAGCTTAAAGCTCGAGGGTGAGAATATTTTTTAGCAAGCGATGTGAGGTATACTGTATTTGGGCTTTGTTATAGTCTAATTAAAGACTTCTTGCCATGTAAATTCATCCGAATGGGAACATAGATGCGACTTCTTTGCTCTTGGCCATAGGTAACATACCTTCGAGTGTTTGCTTCGATCCACCTTTGTTTGTAGAGCATGGAAATTCGTAATTTGGTCTATTGGTTGAGCATGTTGATGTTTGTTTAACTCGATTAGCTGCTTTGGGTCTCTGTCTTCTGGTGTCTTCTTTCAGCTAAGCTGAAAATCCAGACGGCTCTTTGGCGGTCGTCCACGGGCACGTTGAGTAAATAAAACTGCTGAGCCAGGTAGTGACCTAATGTTCTCCGACATGAAATGCTCTCTGAGTATAAATTTTTTTTTCCGCTAAACGCATTTCACAGAATGGCGTTTGAGTACCTCTTACTGCAGCATCTAGTAGCATCTTCGTCCCCTAGCAATCCTCCTCTTGCTAAATGAGCGCGCCCACATCTTCGTTAATCAAGAAATATTGCTTATGTAAGTGAAAGGGAGCTCTACTTTTGGGCGGAAAAGAGTAAGCTGAAGTGTAGGTTTGTCTTGGGAGGGAGGGAGCCACTTCTGTTGGTCGGAGGGAGCTCCGCGGTGCATAGAAAAAGAAACAAGGCTGGTTAAATATCGATAGATATGTGGGATGTATACCTTATGTTTCCTAGTCATATATAGTCCGGTAGATCTCTTTCGAACTGGAGCACAAGAACGGCGAGTCAGGATAGATCTCTCTCAAACTGGAACATGATGAACGGATGACTTGAAAAAGTTACTATTCTTTACTACAATTAGAGGACAAAAGGGACAGTCTGAATAGCCCAGCTTATTTATCGCATCTATGCATAGGCATACTTTAAGGGCCTCTACCTTCTCCATCCTCGGACGTCATCTTCGAAACGGTAGCAAGTCTCTGAAATGTCTTGCGAACCCTCTGAAGTAGCTTTGCTGGCTGAGCTCGGGACACGTGGAACCCAATAGAGTCGAGGTACCAGCCGCTTCGGCCCTTGAATCCGACTATCCGGCCACCGTCCAAAGGGAAAGAAAATGGCGTGCCGTGTTCCATCCCGAACGGCCCGAACGTTCTCTTGTTGCTCTTGAAGGTGAGCGATCGAATGACCGGACTGCCTCCGTGAACCACGGGACAGTAGTAGCCGCTTACGCTGACCAAATACTCGTCCGGGAACTGCAGTTTAATCTGCCATCCCAGACAATTCATGTCATGTTCTCTTCTACAGCTGATGCTTAAAAAACTGTTGTTGGCGGTGGTTTAGTTCTTGAATATAGATACTAACCTCAGCTGCTTGATTGCCTCCAACACCTCCATGCTTCTCCGCCGCCACAGGCTTTCCATTCTTATCGTACACCGCGCAGATCGAGTCGATGCAATGGCCAAATACAAGAGTGATCTCCCTCACGCCATGGTAACTCCCATCATCCCAGCTAGTTCCACCATTTCCTCCCCACGGCCCGACTTCTATGCTCTTCTTCTTCTTCTCGCTTCCAGTCTCTTTCCTATCCTCCTGCAACATTAGTCATCAGCTTTCATGCCTCTCTGTTGAGGTTACCGAATATCTTATCTTCTGGTCAAAAGTTTATACTTAGTAATTCGATTGACAAGTTCGTGACTTAGCACAACAAAAACTATGGGGACGGAAGGTTGTTCTTATATCGTTCTGTTAATGTTCAATCATACTAGTTTTCAGAGTCTGATCGCATACTTCGAGGGTTATCCGCAACATGCCTGGTCAAGTATCTATATTATCATCGATCGAGTTTGGCGAAATCTGCTCAATGTTGAGCCAAAGTAGGCATCTTGAAGGATGATCCTCGTCAAGTCACAACACCTACTTATAAGAATGGAAACTGTTTATCCAACTGGAGGCGTTTATTTATATTAAAAAGACATTAGCTGTTGTGTCTTGGTTAGAAGGGAAGAGAGGATTAATGAAAAAATGCTTTGTGAGACCTTGTGGAAAACAAGGACATACGGAAAACAAACCAGAAAAGAAAATTGTAGAAGACACCTGCTGAAATGCAAATGACGCTGGTCTTTCTTACCATGAAGAAGACTGCTTACTTGAAGCAGTGAACCTGGAAATAAAAGAACAAGATGCAAAGCTCAGAGGTGAAAAATATTGTTGCTTGTGGGTGGAAAGCGATGATGCACATACAACAACCTATATAGGCATCGAGCGTGGACGGCTTAGTGCAGCATCAGATTCCACCTTGGAAACCAAGAATCTTAACTTTTTTGCCTTCGAGCATAAGAATTGGACCTCTCAAATTTTAACGGTGAGCAAAGATGACACTTGTAAAACAAAAAAGGTATATCAAACAAATTTGCTTGAATCACCACCATCGGCAGTACCCCGATGTCTCTGGCGGGCAACTATGTCCCAAGCGCAGATGCTGTCGTTCGACAATTCATCTTTCCTTTTCTCTTCTTCCCCCGCTTTTCATCCATTAAAGCAAGGACTAAGCCACAGATATGGATGCATGCGCGAGTAGTATGGTAACAGATAATCTGTTTTCACTCTCACCCGTCCGGAAAAAGAAAGCATAAAGCTTCAATGAAGATTCTAGACATTAGTCTAACAAATAGTAGACGAGCTAAATTTTTCTTTCTTTTCTGCTTTTTGCACATATGCGCTTAACATGAACCATAATCAGCAGCAATCTCTAACTTGATCAGCAAGTCAACTATGAACAACCGGCATTCACATGATGGCCTAATGCAATCCACTTATGCACGATTAAAAAAATGTCCTTGTCAATCGTGCACGTTTCCACAAAAAGAAAAAAGGAAAAAACTATGAAATAAGCAAATCACTGATCAGATTCACTCGGGGGATTCGCTTTGTGGGTACGTGTTCTGGGCTTCCAATCCAATGTAAAGCCAGTTGATTTCTGCAGTACTGTTGGAGATGACTTGAACAAGGACATCCAGCTACTAGTCCTTTCATCTCCAGCCAATCCAATGTCTAAAGTCTTGACATTTTCTAGAAAGTGCCTCCAACATTTGTTCTCATACGAGACAAATCCGCAGCAACTCAGTCGATTATCTTGTTCCATCAACAAACTATGTGCTAGCTGCATCAGATGTTTAGAGAATTTCATAAATATAAATAGAGGTAGAAAGATAATAAGAGCATGCCTAGAAAGAGAACCCGTGTGCAATGTCTGCATAATCTATTGAAAGTATCAGCTGCAGATGCCATGGCAAAAGCCAGAGGAGCAAGTCAGAGTTACTCACCATAGAGACAGATAAACCCAGAGAGAAATTCAATTCAAACATCATCCCAGTTCCGACGGTCATATCTATGTTGACAAGGTAAGAAACCAAACCTTTGGTAATGTGTTATTAGGAGATGATATGACAATGACAGCCTTGGGATGCCAAGTCCGTAACAAACTCTCTAGAATGTTTTTGAACTGTCTGGACGAGTCAACAATCTCAAGATCAAGATCCTTTATTGGAGGAGGCGAGAAGTCTCTGAGGTCTTCGTGAATGATGACATTCTAATCAAAACAACAGAGTTGAATTAAGGAAGACCCAGAAATAGGAATACACAATGGTCAGATTGTTATTCCTGCACATTAGAACATTAGGCAAAGACAAAAGTTACTGAGACTATACCTCCTTCCAGCGGAGGATCAACTTCATTCCTCTTGAATGATTGATCTTTCCTAGAAATAAACGCCAGTTATCATACCAGAGGTCCTTATTACTACCAAGTAGCAGGTTCCATGCCACTTTTTTTAAAGTAATTTTTACCTCCTTCAGATCAGAGGGTAACAATGACAAGGAAGGCATTTTATTTCCCTCAAACTTTAAGAACCAAAGGTTTGGGGCATTAATCTCAGCATCAAGTAATATTCTGCACTGTCTCAAGACTAAACGCCTCAGTACCTTACTTAATATAGTGACACTTTTCAAGGAATTGCAATTGCTTAGTTCCAAGGTTTCCAGTAAAGGACAATTGTCAAGAAATGCTTGGAACATTTCATCTGTCAATGCAGCATTCTTTAGGCCTATCGACTTTAAAGATCTACAAGTGGCCAAAGACAAATTGAAGGGCCAGGACCCGGGGTTATGTCGCTCAATACAATACCAGAATGTCTGAAGATTCGGTGCGTCAACTTGGATACTCTTCAATTTAGGGCAGCAATGTACCTCAAGCTTATCAAGTTGAGCAAGGCCAGAGACCAGTAGTTCCTCCAACCCGGTGCAGTGTATGAGCCTCAAGTCCTTGATCAAAGGGCAACAGCGGATCAGATCCCGAACGCGACAGTCACTAATATAGAGCTTGCCAAGGCAAAGTCCCTGCAAATTTGGTAGCTTTATCTCCACATGCGTTCCTAGGTTGCAATTGAACAACTTTAATCTAGTTATTGCTGAGGAAGAGAAGAGACTCTGAGGCAAACTATAAGGTCCATTTTCCATGTGTGGAAAGTGGAGATCCAGCTGTCGGACATTGCTTTTGACCACGAGACTTAACCAATTAGCGATCCTATACCAAAAATCCGCATCACAGTATGTCATATGGAACTGAATTTTCTCCACAGGATATCCACCCTGAAGATGACTTTGCACAGAGCGAGAGGCGAAATTTATGAACACTTCTGTTTTCTCCCTAAACTCCTGCTGCTTACTACTTCCAGTATGTTTCTCTGCTTTTGTGAACTTCCGTTGGTCAAACATCAGAATCGAGAAAGAGGAGCAGATTTCTCTCCATTTCTTGGACAAGGTGGTAGCTCGCGCAACTTCTTTCGGACTACGCAACAGTGACAGAATTTGATGAATTATATGTTCTGGCAATGTTGAGATCCAATCATTGGAATTGACTGTCTCATTACTAGTGCATGTATCCATCTTCAATCTCTTCCCATTATGACCAAAAGTCTCTCTGTCATCAATGTCGCCTTCCCTCTTTTGCTTTAATTGACCCCGTGATGCTTGTGAACTTTCGTCCTTGGAATAACCGATATTGTCAGTTATCTCCATGCTTGTCCCACTTTGGGTCCCAAATTCATCATTACCCGCAGTCTCCAAACATTCTAAATCTTCCTCCCCACGAAGTAAGGCCACTTCCGATATCTCATCTTCAGGGTCATCGATCAACTGACCGACATTCGATCGAACTTCTCTCTCTTTACCACAGCAGGCTTTTCGCTGCAAAAGTTGTTGGGCATCTACAGTTGAGGACATGTATATTACCATACGAAAAAAAGCAACCAATACCCACGATCAGATTGGATTATATGACAATTTGCGGAAACTTTGCAAACTAACGTGATAATATAAGCACGTCAGAATTTAGAATCAAAAGTATCTGTTGTCAACACAAATAAACGAAGTTCGACGAGTATCAGCCTATCAGGTAATCAAAAAGGCGAGAACACAACCGACACCTAACTGAACTAGGGTTCGAGCAATAACCCAGAAGCTGACATTGAGGTGCATCCAAGAGAAGCCACACTACCACAGGGTTCATTATACAAACACAAGGAGGAGAACAAATCAAGAAGCAAAGCCCAACAAAGTCTCGATTCGGGTAACACAGCTTTTCATGAGATGAGGTGCGCAACTAACGGGTGTACCACGATCAAGTCTACCAAACCGGCACAACCCTCACATGACCCGAGATGCTTAACCAACGAAAAACACCAACAAAGTCTCCATCTTTATACAACCCCTCGTGAGACGAGATGCCTAACCAACATGCCCAACATTGATCCGGTAAAGAAGAACGGAGGAATCTACAGAGTCCCGACGACAATGCCCAAAGGAAGGAAGAAAAGGAATGTCTTGCGTACCTGGGACTCTCTGTCCATGCACGAGGCAGCAGTGCCAGAAAGCACTGGCAGAAAAAAGGGTTGCCTTCGGCGGTTACCGTGATTTCTGAATTCTTCTCACGTAAGCTGCAGCTCTGACCACCCAAAAAGAGGGCAAAAACAGAAAAGCAGAGAGAAAACCAGCCGTGGGCCTCGTGGGCCTGAAAGCCCAATGGGCCTGTACCCGCCAGCTACATTGTGCCGATTGGCAAAAGCCATGGAGAAATAATCTTTCTTTCTAGGCTAGATCATTTGCTTGTTACGTTTTGACTTTTTAGAAGAGTAACAAACAACTATTTCTACGAGCTAAAATATTGCTCGGAATCTTAAAAATCATTCAAAAGTTTCATGTGAATCCGCGCGTCAATCTCTGTGTTCATAAAAATCTCGGTCAACGAAGCGTTTTAGTGATTACTCCGTCCAGATTCCTACCAATGGTACTGAACGATAATACCTACTTCTTTAATTTTGTGCTTTTGAAATATCGTACTAAAAAGTCAAACCACTTGCGCTACGAATCATGAAAAAGTTGAAGCCACCTCTTGTAGGATTTAGGATTGATGTCGGTTTTGTTTCGCACGTTTTTTTTCTATATATTATATTTTCCAAACAAAAGCCAATTTGCATACTTCAATGATTCCATCCCGATATTAAAATAACAAGCGTCAACTGAGGTCTGCCGCTTTTAAACAATCATACATCTTCTTATGCGCATGTTCCATCACATGTTTTATCACAGAATCCGTAGCTCAAACAGAAACAAATGCAAAACGACAACTCATCGTGGAATCAACTGTCACAGTTCACGTAAAGGCGAAGGGATTCTCGAAACCAAACATGACGCATGGCTCGGTGCAATTTGCGGCGAAAGAAATGATGAATAATATATACGGCGCTGAGAAGATTGGCTTCAACAGGTGGCGACACCGATGCATCGATTCTTGATCCGATGAAACGCGAGAGCAGTAATGATGTGATGTACCCAAACACCAAGCTTTTCACTGTTGACAGCTGACATGGGAATGGAAGTATCGCTGGTTTCTTGGTTTCCACCCACTTTCCCGACAGGGCCGTGTTTGGTTTTGTTTTGTACTTTGTAACGTAAAAATACCTTGAGATCTTTGCAACAACCACGTGCTGAAATGAAATCCAGCACGCTGCGAAGACTTTTTTGTAAGTCCTCCAAGCAACGACAGAATATCTTGGATTTGAATGTCATCGTGGGCATGAAGTAGATGATGCTCTGTCATTGCTCTGTTTTTGATAAGGGCTAGTGGCGGTTTTGAGGGCATTCGATTGATTTTTCAAGAGCGCAATATTCCTTTAATTTCATATATATCAAGTAATTAATGAAGCATACATGTGCTTTTAGATGGGTAACTTGTCATGAGTCCTCGATTGCACATCTAATGAAAAGAAAAATCAAACAGTGGAAGATTTAGATGACTCGCGAATATGGAGGATATACATCATATATTCATATCACACTTTCTTTTACATATAGCAATCAACTAACGAAAAGTTATTTTTCATCGTATGAAAGCCCATTTTAGGTAGATCAATTGAAGTTCACGAGATAATTTTATTGATTTTTATAAATTAAGGAAGACATGCGTCGAAATCCGAGCGAGTGACTCGAATATATAAGGTCCTTGCATTTAATAGTATGTGAAAAAAAAATCTAATGTTGCACACCTAATCGAGGCATGCGAACCAGTTCCTTATCAAGAGATTCATTTCTGCAATGCAATACATCCAAAATATATTGCTGATCTTCAAGTGCTTTTGATCTTTGGTTTCTCTACTTATGGTGATGATTGTGCACATTACTTTGTACATCACACGTGAGAAAACTTTTTCTCCTTCGGGTTCGTGTTCTATTTTTTTAGGGAAAATGTCAAATAAAAATCCAAAGCGCCGGCCGGCGAGCTAAGTCCTTATTTGAGACTAGTTTGGACACTTTAAATCTTTAATTGAAACATTATCCACTTGAAATCTTTATTTAAGAAGAGAGATCCACTTTGGATCCTTATTTGACATTTTCCCATTTTTTCACGTCTCATGTACAATTGGCTTTCTCTCTCCCTCTCTCTTCAATTGTTTCGATATCACTGATCCAAAACGCCCAAAACAGTGAAAAGAATTAAAAAGAAAGGAATAAAAAATTAAAACTGAAAACAAAAATCTTTAAATACGGGCTGGTCTGCTTGTCCTAGTCCTTCATCAAAAGCTCTACTCTCTTCCCATCTGATTCCCCCACCTCCTTCCTGCTTTCGCCTCTCTGGAAAGGGGAGAAAAAAGACTCTTCTTTTGGTGAAAAACCATGGATATTCCCAGGTGGGTCTTCTTGGTTTTTCTTCTTGACCTGTTGTGCACGGCTTGCCACTCATCCGATTATTCCTCGAGCTCAAATGGGTCGCCGGGATTACCCCAAAAGTTGCTCGATTTCGCCAAAAGCCGAGATTTTTCCGAGTGGATGATTGGCATTAGGAGGAAGATACACGAGAACCCTGAATTGGGCTACGAAGAGTTTGAGACCAGCAAGCTCATAAGATCAGAATTAGACAAAATGGGGATTCGATACACGCACCCGCTTGCCGTAACTGGAGTTCTTGGCTTCATTGGGACTGGCAAGCCTCCTTTTGTCGCTTTAAGGGCTGACATGGACGCTCTTCTCTTGCAGGTTTAGTTCATCGTTTTTCCTTACTGCTTCTTCCGCTACCTTTTGCTCTTCTTTTTCTTGTTTGGCTATTGGAATTCTGGTGGATTTACACTTGGTCATTAGAAAGGCTAGAGCTTGAGATTTTTTTTTTTTTTGTAGAAATGGTTTCAGGGTGAGAAAGAAAACTTTATGAAAGTTGGTCCTACATTGGGTCTCTGTCAAGCACCTTTTCTTTTCAATGAGCAGCTAAATTTTATTTTATTTTTTGGTCGAAAGAGTAAATGAAGTTTGAGGACATAAAATTTAGTGCATAGAGCGCGTGAATTCTATTCGCTTAGAGCCATGATTGGATGGTTGCGATGGTCATTCATTAAATTTGCACTGAGGGTTTTGTCCTTGAATAGGAAATGGTGGAGTGGGAGCACAAGAGCAAAGTCCCTGGGAAAATGCATGCTTGTGGACATGATGCTCACGTTGCAATGCTTCTTGGTGCTGCAAAGATCCTTCGAGAGCATCAGGAAGAGATACGAGTAAGCTTTACACACTTCTTTTATGATAGACACCCTGGCTTCGTTGCTTAAAACATCGGTGTTCAATGAGTAAGGATGATACTGAATTGACCTGACTCGTAAGTTGGCCCATAATCTATGTTGGATGGTTTCGATGGAAAACAGCGAACGAAATAATTGTCTCGGGGCTGCCACGGTGAGAGATTTCTTGCTGTGTCAACCCATTAAACGTGTCTGAGTCGTCTCTTTTCACATTTGCAACAACAACAACAGGAACAAATTTAGCCTTATTGCACTAAATGGGGTCGACCGTATGAATTCTTTTAACACCGTTGGGCTGGACTTTGTATCGAGTATTCTATAAGCTCCAAGGGCTCCGTACTTCAACTTTTACATCTTTTTAGGCCTTCATTTTGTTTACCTGTATCATTACAGTTGAAACATGTAAATCGGATCCTCTGTCTTAGTTAATCTTACACTATGTCATGCGTACATTTTACGTCACCAGGGCACAGTGGTACTTGTCTTTCAGCCGGCGGAAGAGGGTGGTGGAGGAGCTAAAAAGATGATCGATGCCGGGGCACTTGAGAATGTAGATGCTATTTTTGGGCTACATGTTGCACCTCATTTGCCTGTTAGTGTAGTGGCTTCAAGGCCTGGCCCTCTTTTGGCTGGGAGCGGTTTCTTCGAAGCGGTCATAAGCGGAAAAGGTGGTCATGCTGCAATTCCTCAGCACTCAATAGATCCTATACTTGCAGCATCTAGTGTGGTTGTTAGCTTACAACATCTCATTTCACGGGAAGCTGATCCTCTGGACTCTCAGGTACTTCGACGAATTTATTTGTGAAGATATTGTCCTGTTTAATGTCGATGCCTAACTTTCAAGTAACTTCTGTCTAATTAAAAAGTAGAAGGAAATTCTGGAGATTTTTTTGGAATTAACGGAAAGGATGGTTGATCCCGTTCTCAGTTCTTGATATTCAAACTTTCGTCTGAGCTATCGGTGCATTTCCAGGTTGTGACGGTTGCAAAATTCCAAGGAGGTAGAGCATATAATGTTATTCCAGATTCTGTTACTATTGGCGGCACCTTTCGAGCCTTTTCAAAAGAGAGCTTTATGCATCTAAAGCAGCGAATTGAGGAGGTTCAGCACTTCACACCCTGCTTAGCAATGAAACCGACACTTTTGAGTCTTCTAAAGTACAGAAATATGTTGCTCCTATTTTTTCAACTAAGGCGTTAATGACTGTTTTTTTGCCATATTTACTCCAATTCACGCACCGATCATACTGTGACGAAATTGATCTGTTCGGCCTTTCCAGGTTGTAACCAAGCAAGCTGCTGTTCAGAGGTGCCATGCCACCGTTCATTTCTTTACAGAGGAAAAGCCCTTCTTCCCACCGACCATAAACGACGAATACTTGCATGAGCACTTCAAGAAAGTCGCTGGCGAATTGCTTGGCCCTAGCAATATCAATGATATGCAGCCAATGATGGGATCAGAGGACTTCTCGTTTTACCAGGAACTGATACCTGGCTACTTCTTCTTCCTTGGAATAGGGTTCGATACAGGCGAACACTACGAGTCGGGGCACTCGCCCTATTTCAAGATAAACGAAGACGGACTTCCTTATGGTTCTGCACTTCATGCATCTCTGGCTATTAGATATCTTCTTGATCAACAGCAAAAGTTCCTGTCTGTCGAGGGAGGCCGCCGAGATGAATTATAAGGATGATCATTGGTTTAAATAGACAAGTGATGAAGAATAGTATTCCCAAATTTTCATGTCCGCATTTTCTCCATGGACAGCCATGTATAGATGGAAATTTTCACTTGCTAATCTTCCGGAAGTTCGTTCTGGATTTGCAAAGATAATCATAACAGTAAGAAAATTTCCATCAACATTATACAACAATTTTCAACGAGTCTTCTAGCTAATTCAATCTGAATGAAATGAAAATCAAATACAGATTCCAAAATGCACTCCCCCTCAACCCCTGATTGTTCCAGGAGCCTCTTGGCTAATCCAATTGTCCTGTAAGATTACGGAACAACATTGCCACACCCAGAAGATGCAAACAATCCGATTCCGTATCATCAAATCTCATTGCACAATATGTTTCTTCCAACATAAAAGTTCTCAATATAAATCTTATAGAAGCATTATATAAAATTTTCTACGAACTCGAACCCAAATCCAAGGTAAGCCAAAATGGTACCTTCTTCTGACCTATGTACATCAAGAATACTCGCAACATACAAAAATACCCTCTCAATTTTGATACTAATACAATGAATTTAGCTATCAATGACTCAGCTTATAAAGAATATAACTTCTACTGCTAGAAAAATATTGATATCCATCTCGTTAGTCGAGAGCATCCATCAAAAGCCAAAAACTTTTGATGCGAGATCTAGAAGGGGTTCTAAAGCACTGGGAGCAAACTTTCTAGCGAAGAGAAAACACAGTGAAGAAGGTTGGTTATTGTAAAAGCAAGTGCCACGCTCATTAATTTTCTTCTTGAAGAATTCTTTGGTTATATCGGCCTTCCCGAATGTAGCAGGGTGAGCGCCACCCCTCGACCAGTCCACCCAAGTGAGGCTCCGATTTGCCAAAAGATGAGCGGACTGAATTGCCAACATCGTGGGAAAGTAATGTTCGTCCACATAACAAGCCGGTCTACAGAAATCTTTGAACTTGGGGTAGTACTTGGTGTCTACAACTATGTCCAAAGCAAGTTTCCTGTTTACTTCGAACCACTGAGCACCTTTACGCCACTGAGTGAGGTTGACCTCAGGGGCCATATTTTCGTTATAGCGACCTCTTCCATAAGGCCCAGGTTCATCGAACGAGCCCACAAAGCTGTACCTGGACCTCAATAGGTAAAGATAGATGATGCTGAAGTTTTGTAGAGGAATGCAGGATTCAGACAGCAGGACAAACCATTCATTGGATATATCAAGAAGCGCATTAGCCAAGAGTCTCCTCTCAGCATCGCACATACTCATCATCCCCCACTCCGCCACCTGCACAGTAAATATTTAAGGTGATAAGAATATGAGAGTTCCCCATCAAAAGCTTGAGAATTTCATCCTACATGTGGTTGTTGTCTGGCAGGCACAACATATTCATTTTGTTAGGATAACCATATATCATGGAGCAACCTCTCAACGAAGCTTTAAAAGTCTTATTCTTGAATGATGAAGATAATTACACTTAACAGTAGGAGAAACTTAACACAAAAAGCGAATAACTCCAGGAGATAACTTGATTATTTACATATATATTGACATGTTTGGTTTTACAGTGAGGAGGTAGCTCAAGATAAGAGAAAGAATCATCTTCCTGTATTTGCTATTGCCATAAGCAGCAAGTGAAGCAACCTATCATCACACATGAGCCATCTTAAACCCAAGTATATGGGGTAAAAGACAGATCATTCTTCTTTTTTATTAAATAATATCATCAAGAATCATTTATAAACCAAAGACTTGGCGCATTCCTCGCCAGGATTTATGCTACTATACTGCCAGTATCAATAAAAATAATCTGTCTTAGTCGTACCCTCGATTTCTCTATAAATCCATATGCAGAGTCATTTTAGGGGTTCAAATGAAAATGAGATAAATACGGCAGTCCATCAACCTTTCTCATGATGAAAAAAAGTATGATCAATCCTGATTATTGTGAATTCTTTGCCTATCGCAAGACTCCATAAAAGTAATCTCAACACTGTTAAGCAGGAAGCAATTCTAATTTAACCAAGCAACTTAAGTTACAAGAGGAGGTCATGCACCAAGTGCAAGTGCTGTTCGACATTTCCCTGTGATAGTAGAACTAAACTTTCTTTTCCCTATTCAAAAGTACATCCATCCATCTGTACATGCGATAGCCAAAATGGTTGCCCGCAATATTATGTGAACTACAATACAAATATGAACGACGCAATCCTTCTTGATATAATGAAGAGCTATTTTTGGAAAGCTTCTCTTCTCCACTCCTACCTTCTGACAAAGAAACTGCTTTTACTTTCTTACCAAGTGTTAGCAAGAATGAATCTACAAGCAAATCAAGGATAAACCTTTTTAACAGCTAAAATTATAAGGGATGCTTGACTTGTGCCTTTGGTCATGAGCATAAATAAGGCAGGAAACGCGAATTATCTCCCAAAGTGGGAAATAACCCAACCATATTCCTGTTCAGCTTTTCCCTTTTTCTCCTTATTCAAAAATTTATTTAAGAGAAATCTACTGAGAGCAGCAGCATAGCAAAAGACCGGCAATATTTTTTTTTCTATTTAGAAAAATGGTAACTCGTAGTAAACAACGAATCAAAAGTTAGGCTCGGCATTTTTATATGCATGAATTCTTCAGATAAAGATCTAACAGGACCAGGGAAAAAAGTCAAGCATTAGCTAATGATTGAAATAGCCCGCAATCAGATGATCCAAAATGCAGATTAGTAATTGTTTAACTGAAATAACTTAATAGCACGAACACAACGGAGGTCTCAGGAAGCAGACTATCCCCGGTAACACGGACTACTGACTACATCTCCAACTAAATAAGCCACAGTTCCCATGAATACATAATGCAGATTAGTAATTGTGCAACTAAAATAACTTAATAGCACGAATACAGGGGAGGTCCTAGGAAGCAGACTAGCCCCGGTAACATGGACTACTGACTGCATCTCCAACTAGAATAACCACAATTCCCATGAATCCCCAAGAAAGGCTAGAATTGAAACACCCTTAAGGAACAATAGGAACATAACCAGCAATTTGCAATAGTCATAGTGTCAACACATTGTTAGAACTTATGCAACCAAATACACAGAAAAAGGCTTCAACAGCCTTTGTATCGTCATATGAAAGAGGGAGAATTCATGTTCTTTCTCGTGGTGGACAGGAGTAAAAACTCTCACTGTGCTTGTCGATGAGAAAGAAACTAAACTCAACAGAGAAGCATGAACTTTGATGTCAAAGCTTGCTGATACCTGGCTTGGGATCTGTCTCTGGTAGAAGACCGATGTTGGCGGAAAATCGGCGTGGTAAGATGGAAGCGAGTGGACGTAGATGGAATATTTGTCCTCGTTCCCCTTGAAGAACCTCTCCCAGAGAGGTGCCAGTGGCAGCGGACCCTTTGTCAAGAACATAAACGCGATCTTGGGTTTCCTCTTGAATGGGTAAGTTTTTATCCGTGGCATGAAAGACGCCCGCCAAAACAGCTCAGAATCGTTCATGGTATGCAACAAATTCGACGGTGGCCTAATCCAACTCCGCAACCTACTGGAGTCTTCAAAGCAAGGTCTTATGTTGGACTCCGCCACCGGAGCAACGAGAATTCGACCTTGAACATTGAAATATTTCACAGCATACAAGCTAACAACAAAAAATCCGAGACCGACGAATAGAAACAACACGAAGAACTGGAGAACCCGCAATGGAAAAACCCTATAGTTAGATTGGGTTGCTCGAACGGCAACGGCTTCCTTCCCTTCCTCCATCGCCACTGCCCTTGATTGCATGTCTGTTCGCCCAGCAAATGCTCATTACATGGACCAACGTCTCCTGTGGACAGATCCCGGAAGAACCCACATCTCTCCAGACATGTCCTTAATTTCCTCAAGCAAGAAAGGCGATATTGCGTTGTGCCTTAACAAAATCAGGAATCTTCTTTTTCAAATGGGCAACAAAAAGATCAGCTCTTTCGCTAGATGGGCATTAGCTGAAGAGCAAGTTTCCCCAAAACAATGAGTGATGTTCTAACGCAGACAGCCCTCGCTTGAGGTTCCCGGACTCAGCACCAATCAAGACATTAGAAATGAACGCTACACGCACGCGCACTCAGAGAGAGAGAGAGAGAGAGAGAGAGAGAGATCATGGTTACCCTGTGGACTGCTTTTCTGTAATGGGGCGCACAGATTCCAAGACGTCACGCGATGGCACACCCAACAAATTTTGAAATGGTGCGATCAACGAATTGCGCACTGTTCAACACATTATTAAATTTCCGGCAGTTTCGTGAATGGCCAGCCACTTGCGAATCCGAATGTCTGCGGCTTGCATTTCTCACGAGAGAGAGGGGGAGAGAGAGAGGGAGGGGTTTAAGGAGGAATTCTGTTTCGTCCAGTTCAATACGTGGCGCTGCTTTGAAACTTCTTAATGTTGTACTTGTCTTGGGTTTGAACTTGGACCACGTGACTTTGAGTTTTGACAGCAAGCAGAGGGAGGGTCGGCTGGGCCGAAGACGGAGACACCTAGAATGGAATGGGACACGTTTCACGGGCAGTTTCTTTGATGGCTTTGGTGCCTCGTCTGCTGACCTGACTCTGCTTTTGGGCTTCAAAGTTTTCTTTTTCCCCATTTCTTGAGAGATCTTGTATGGGAACTCTCCACGGTTCGCGGTTTAGCCGTTAATACCCAATCAAGTAAAGCTTGAGTTCACGAGGTAACGCGAGAATTGTATGCTTTGCGAACCACGAGATGCCGGATTTGATTCCAGTTCTGTGTATGTAACCTCTCGAGATTTAACAAAGAGAAAGTCAGTAAGACTTTATTCGTATTCCGACGCTGGAAGAGATGAATTTTATTTTTATTTTTTTTTGGTCGAAAAGAGATGAATTTAATATCATGCATAAAGCTACTGTAGGTACTGCTGACAATAACAAAGGGGGAAGAAAAAGGGTAGCAGTATCTGCGTCTTTCCTTTACTTCAGTTCATCCAAAACCGCGCATTGATTCTTTCATTAATTTTTCAAAACTTTCAGAAATAGCAGTTCATAAATGCTCTCCTAAATCGTATTCCGACTTAGGCCCCATTGGTTCAACATTTCCCCGTGGGGCTTTCGATAGGAAATGCTGAACCGTTTGGTAAGCATTCTCAATATGCTTTCGGCCGAAAGTCAATATAGAGAATGCTCAAAGCCGAAAGCTGGACTGGATCAGTTTTGGGCTTTTAGCATTTGCCAATGTCGAAATCAACTTTTTGGCTCCCAAACTACCTTCACTTATTCTAACTTATTCCAATTTTGCCCCTCTTATTACTGTTCATCTTTCGCGCGAGGTTGGCCGACAAGGGCAGTTGACACTGAATCGGGTCGGCGAGAGACCGGTGAGGTCGCACAACCCAGGTGACGGCCGCTTGAGATCGCGTGACCGCTCAGGCATCGTTGTAGGCAGATGTGGCTCGTCAGTGGCCGTAGGCCTTCGCCGGCTCCGACGAAGGTTAGAGTAAGTTTTTTTTTAATAAAAAAGAAAATTTTCAAAGCCCCTTGTAAAAAAAATTTGCCAAATACTATTTGGGCCAAAATAGTTTCACAAAAGATTTTTTATCAAACGTTATTTGCATTTCTCCAAAGGGCTCTAACCTAAAAGTATTTATATTCTTCCGAGTCTCATTTGCAAAGTTGAACCAAACGGGCTCTTAAATTGGCCCAACTCCATATTCTCTGTAATTTCATTTCTTTCCTTTTTTCGCTACTGTTCAGCTAAACAACACACCATTGTTTTCAATGCTCCAGCAACTGCCAAACTGTTCCACAAAGCTCCTACTTCTCGGCCACTCAAATCAAGAGCTAAATGCTAAGAGCCTGTGCTCATACAACACGCTTGTCATTGTAAGAGAAGACTAGAAGAAAGTTCATTGTCAACCACTCAGAAGCATATATGCATTTGAAGAATAAGTCAGGTAGCACGGACCCAAAAAAAAAATCCATTTGTTCGACTGAGGCGCTAGGCCCTCTGGTCACTTTCTGCTTAGCAGGTATTAGTTAATACAGTAATTATCTGGGACATGAAAATGGGCTACTCATGCCGTTTCTTTCCTTTCTTCTTGTATCGATTGGAAGATACGAGCTGCCGATTCCGCGGCCGACCTCGGGTTATGAGGTACAACCTTGATCACCTTTTCTTGCTGGTTGCTGCAATGCACCTGCGCTTTCTGATCTGACTTTGTTGGATCTGTAGGAAAGAGAGGAAGCGCAGCTCCTCCCAACCTATCGGGGGGACTACTTCCAGTACTTCCCTGAAGCTTATTTTCCTTCACAGTTTGACTTTTGCCGCCATGACACGAGATTACTCGACTTACCTGAGTCAACACGTTGCAGGAACTCTGGTGCGGTTGACTGAAGTTGACGTCCCCTGTCGACCACTGGTTGACCTGCGGATTTAATTGAGAGCCCAAAATAAACGGATTGCTCATCTGTTCGACGGCTGAGCTAGCAACGGGTGGATTCATCAACGGTATTCCCCAAGGCAGAAGGAAGGTTTGGCCCGCTGGAGGAACCCTGGGAAGCATTCCCATGGCTTGTTGGTGGGAAGCCGGGATACCAAATGTCGTGCTTACATCGTTGCCCCTGGAATCAAAGCTTATAGGCGCACAACCACCATAAAGGGGTCCAACAGCGCCTCCTCCTGGAGGGCACACCGCAGAATAGGACTTATAAATGAGCCCTTCCGAGGGGCTCATCACAGGAACTAGCCACCGGTTTCCAATGGGTGGGAAGCACCACGGGGCCGGTTTGCAAGCTGCTTGATTTGAAGTTTCTGAATTATGGCTTTGTTCTGGTTGCTCACCAACGAGCTTCTTGCTGAAGTCACTATTTTTCGAAGGAAGAGGAAGTTTTACCGTTGAGGTTGCGTTCCTCTCTTGGGTGCTTAGCGAATTGCTATTCAGCAGTGTTGTTGCTTCTATGAGACGTTCGGATGGAACTGACTTTTCTGCATGGAGTTCTACTAAAGGCTTCCCAAAACAGAGACTACTTTCGAGCAGATGAGGAGATCTTGAAAGAAGTCTCTGCACCTGGATCACACAAACAAAAGGGTACCACAGTTTCGCTTATTAAAACCATGTCCAAGAAGATAGAGATAGATCCATTGCATAAGAGGCAGAGCAACTTTGAGTCAGCAAGAGAAGGTATACCTTTATTAGCCTATGCAACTCAAACACTTGCCCCGCAAAGATCCTCTGCTGACTGCAGATTGGACAGGAGAAATGAGTTAATTATGAAATGAACAACATTTTCCCAAACAAGAAAGAATTACGGTTGGAAATACGCAGTTTTCTGCAAAATAAGCAAAACATAATGCATTTAGTGAACCTATCTACACGTAAAAATAAAACGTCAAAGAAAGTAGAGCTAAATATTATTCATTCAACTGCAACAACATATAGTAAGTAATTTGAGCAATGTCAATGTACTTCTGTTCCTACAAAGGCAAAACATGTACTCTGCACGTTTTTTTATTACTTATACTCGCACGAAAAACTGATTGTATGCTGTCTCTACAAGTACACTAGATCCAGAGGTGAAGTGGAAAATCTCAATGGTCTTCCAAGGAACGTGCATACATATATTTCCGTTACTCATTGTAGTACTTCCATAGATGCACTTTGCACAGGAGAATTTCCGTATACCCATCATCCCAGACATTGAAAGTTTATCGTGTTGGCCCCCACATCATATTGACAATGTATTTTTTTTTTTTTGGCCAAGTTGATTGATGATAGTAATAAAGATAGTATCCCACTCATCAATAATTAGCATGACCTCTTTTGCCATTTTTTTTATAGCCTGCCCCTGACTATCAACCACAAGTTCCAGCCAAAATGATGACAGTAAACTCTTCAACCATAACCAGATGATGCTTATCACATTGTCTCACATGGACCGTCAGCTTGAAATGAATTCTTCCTGTGTACAAATGCATACTAAGAGTTTGAATTGCTCTGCAACAGCCAATCTGCTAACCTTAGGCTTCACCAAAAATTTCCTAATATGGTGGCAAAGGTTAACAAATGTGGCCTTATGATCAGACACTGCTTTTCTTCAACAGGAGAGAGAAAGAGAGAGAGAGAGAGAGAGAGAGCGAGAGAGAGAGAGAGAGAGAGAGAGAGAGAGATTATAAGGGATATTAGGGCTAATACTAGCTAGCATAGAAAATCATCTGCAAGAGTCAGAGAAAGAACTAATAGGAAAATGATTTTCCACCAAAGAAGAAAAAATGGAATTTCTAGATAAGATAAAAGGCAACTTACTTGACAATGGCTTTTCTCGCATTCCAAAATTGTTTTTCACCTATTACTCCAACAACGTCATCCGGCAACATAAACAAAGCAGATGGAGACTCTTCCGAACGATCCAAGACATTACATCCATTTCCTTCTGATGCTCGGATGGGATGTTCACCGTCTTCATGATCATTATTGTCACACTCGGGCCTGTTTGCACTATTTTTCTCATTCTCAATCAATGGCTTTGAACGCAATCTACTCCTCATGCTTGAAGCATTGCCCTTACTTAATTCCTCTAAAACTTCACCTCTAACCATTGATATTTCTTGCTGGACAGGACACCCATCACCCATTGATATCTTCGAACATGCTAACCCATTCAACCCATCAACCAAACTACTTCTAAATTCTCCAATTATAGATGGATGAGATCCTTCTGAAGTTTCAGATTTTTTGTCTTTGCTTGATGGGGGGAAAGATGCATCTGTTTTCTCCCTACTTAATGTGACTGGCCTCTCATGACTTGCCAAAGACACTTCTTGATTGTCCAGTAATGGATTTCTTGTGCATTGTTTTGACTTAATGCTGGTGGATCTTGTAGGGTCAATCTGCTTTTCTCGAGAACTCCTACTTTGGCTTGAATCGCCCATGTGTAAGTCAGGATTAAGCTTGAGATTTTTGTTGTGCATATGGTCACTATCGGGAATTAATACTCTCTTGACAAGAGCTGCAACAGTAAAATCATCAGCATTTCGGCGTTTCCTCGGAGCAACTCTCTCGAAATGTGATGAACCACGTGATTGCATCAAGCTGATCTCTCTGTTTTCCATCAAAGAGTCGCCAGTGGAAGCATGCTGTTCAGGTTTCCTTGTAAGATGAGTGACCTCTGAGCCACAAAATGGTGTCAACGCATTGCTTTGGTTTCCACCACCCTACAGTCACCATACGGCCTACCGATTAATCACAATACACCTAAATGTCCAAATCAATGTATATGCATGATCACATATCAGAAAAATTCAATTCCAGTACTATTCTACAATTAAGAAATAGAAAGGAAGTAAACAGAGAATGCTCTCAAGATAATTGGACTTATAGCTACAGAGCAAGTTCATGACCAAGAACAAAAAATTAACGAAGGAAAGAAATTGCTAAGAGCTTACACAAAGCCATGGCGCCGAAGAAGCTAAAGAGCCGCCCTGGTTGAGTGGAAGGGGCAATAACGATGTCGTTTGATAGTTGAACCTTTGCGAAGGAATGCTGAGCAGCTCATAGAGAGCCATTTTGTTCCTGGGAGGTGCTCTCAGCCCCCCTTTTTCCGCATCATTCACATGAAATCTCGGAAACATCGGACTCGTATTGATCTACTTCTCATCGTCTTTCACTTCTCTCATTTTCCCTGATTCCCTCCTCGTCACAAGCTCCACATACTTCATCTTTGCCTTTTCTTTCCCAACCAAAAATTGCTCAGGAACACCCCATTTCAACCCATTTCAAGAACCCTCCACAAAAGCACGAAAAAGTCCCTCATCACTCGTCTCAGACCATCCAGCTCATAAAATTCAAGTTTTCCCTCAAGAACATCCAATCAGATGCAACAGCCCTCTCCTTTTTCACACAAAATCAACAAACCACATTGCGACAACACAGCAGAATTGTCCATCTTCATCTATACATAATCCACAACGGCAGGGAGGCGAGTTCATAAGGACCCAAGAACCTCAATGCGCGAAAGGCAATGGCTCCAGTTCATAAAACGAGACCAAGAACATCAGCACGCTGCCCGAAAAGGGACAAATCCACAGATTCCAAGGCCGACCCACCTCACAAGATCACATGTACACCCCAAAAGGGAACAAAAGAGGCACGCATCCGAACTCATCCACGAGCATCCAAACAAACAAAATCACCTCGAGGGAGTGTTTTTAAGCAGGGACTTCCTCATTGGAGAGAAAAGGGCACCCAACAGAACAAACTGCCCAAAAATAAACACGAGAAACGGAGGCAGCCCGAGAAAGAAAAGGAAAAGAAAAAGGGAAACTCAAAGGAGAGTGTGGATAGATATGCACGAGGAAGATCCGGAGACTCGGCTTGAGAAGAGGGCTCGCACTGACAGCATTTCCACACAAATTCTGAGAATATCACTCCGAAAATAAATGAATAAATCCACCAATCCAAAAGAAGAGAGAGAGAGAGAGAAAGAGCGAAGCAGACAATGGCCACCCGGAAAAGGTGTGGGCGCGGCGGGTCCCAAGTGGATCGCACTCAAAGCAAAATCTTCTCTTTACACTTTCTATCAAAGCCTGCTTCATCCCCACCATCAAATTCACGGCCGACGCACATAACGGTCGACCCGCAATGAGTTCACAATTCGACCATGCGTTATAGGAGTTTCTCTTCCTACAAGTATCCTCTCCGTCCACGAAGAGTTACTGCATGTAGCCATCAGCGTCGCGCCACGCCAGGCGGGCCGAACCCCACGTTCTCGGGGAGGACAGGATCCCTTGGCCCTTGATGATCTTCACGTCCTCCATCCATGCCATGCAACAGCTAATCACGTTTTCTCTTGTGGGTGTGAGCACGGCGGTTTCGTAGAAGTAGAAAAACCAAACTCCAAGCCCGAAGAATTCGTTTGGCCTTCTGCGTCGGTGAGTCAGGCGAAGCGCTGCAGCAGAGGCCGTGTAATCTGGCGGTTCATCGTTCTTCTGTGGCTGCAAGGAGATGAATAAGCACCGATCGATAAGTACTTTGAATGTCCTGAAATGTATCATCAGCTTGTCAGGTACTCACAACCCGCCGTGTTACTATCATAGTAAACATGTACCTCCCATTAGATAGGGCCACGGTTCGGAACCGATTGGTTCCGGTTCGTGGCCATGTATGAACCGGAACCGGCGGTTCCGGACCAGTTCTGGTTCCGGCCCAGTTCGAAACCGGCCAATAAAAATTTTAAAAATAAATTATGAAATAAAAAAATTATCAAATTATGAAATAATGAATTATTTAATATAAAATATAATCAAAATGTATATTGTAGTTAAATTTGGAAAAAAAAAAGAGTTTCTCCATTTATTTGAATTTTTTTTTTGGAACTGGGCTGGTAGGCCGCAAGCCGGTTCCAGTTCCAAACCGCGGTCCCAATCAACGGGCCGGTCCTAAGTTTGACCCAGGCCGGTTTCAAGCCGATTCTCGGCTGAAACCGGCCCGTGGCCATGTCTACCTCCCATTAAGCACGCGATAAATCGCGTTAAGTTCTGTCAAATGATTATCTACTCAAAACTCGTGGCATTCTAAATCTCAACTAGAAAACCTGCGGAATGTGAAAAATACGAGAGTGAAAAAAATAATCGCAGATCAATGATCGTAAAAACTTAAAATGTAACGATCCTAAAATGAGAAATCAATCGTTAATGATACGTTGAAATAATGATCGACTTTCTCTAGAGGTCAACAAGATTGTATAAGCAAACCTGGAGTATTCCGGCAGAGTAAGAGCAGTTGGATAAATGAGTTATAAAGTTCAGATCTCGAGTTTAGCCATTAAGTAAATTTAAAAAAAAAAACGCCCCAAACTCGAGTCGGGCGAGAACAAATACGTACATTTGCTAGATAATCGAACCTAGAGACAATAGAGGATATGACTTCATTCTGGCAATTAAAACATACCGGGTACCGGGTGCCGGGCATCGAGTTTCCCTGCCTATATAAAATCGCGCCCGGCCCAATGCCTAAAGGGTTTTCGACGGTCCACTCGAAACCCGTCCCGCCGCTCAAAACCCGTTTAGCTCCCATTAGAGTTTATGCGAGTCGGGTGCCCGCCCACCATCATCCCTAGAGCCATCTTCTCATTTTTCGGAAACCGATCCTAAGAGGGTCGGCATTACGGAGAGCTCACGTTTAGAAATGCGAATGGGCCGAAGTTGGGCCTGATGGGCCCAGACGGGCGAGGGTCGCCATCGCGTTCGTGGCCCGCGAAAATCCGGGCTTTTGTGGGGGCCCAATGGGCTTTCGGAAGGGAGGCCAGTCACGTCATTTCGGGAGGGGGTGGAGACAAAGATCGGGAGCAGCGCACGTGCACGATAAAAACCTCGCAGCCACGAACCGGGTTCGGACAAATCGGAATTCTCGAGAGTCGACGACATGTCACTGTCCCCCCGTCGCGTTTTTGGTATTCCCGATGCGAGCCCGTCCCCAACAGACTGTCCTGTCCCCCGTGTTTTTTGCCTTGCTCGAAAATGGATACATCGGTATTCAATTCCTTTTAAAATTTTTGAAAAATACATTTATTCAAAAACAATGCGTAAATTACATAAACTTTGTTTAAAAGAAGAAGAAGAAGAAGAAGAAGCTGTAAAAGTAATAATGCGCATGGTGTACAAAAAGAAGGACGTTTACAACCAAAATGATTAATTAGTTAATCCACGCAAGATGCCCACTCTTGCTCTCATACCACTTTTTTTTTTGTCATACTCTCACACCACTTGAAAAGGTCTCGCATTAAGCACGAGTTTTCGGGTGGAATAAGATAGGACAATCCTCTAAGGACGAGCGGTTCCAGATAAATATTGAAACCTACCAATTGGGGTAGGTTCCTTATTTTTTTTAACCCGAAACATACTATGCATACCTTGAAACCTGAAATCTAGCATGTTACAGGTTCCAGGGTTAATTTCAAAATCTACCTAGCTTCCACCTATATTATTAATTGAATTATTGCAATTAAACATCAACTTTTATGACCATTACTTGCTGCTACGATCCACTAACCACAACTTATATTTATATTCATGAAAAATATGAAATATTAACAAAATAAAATTCTCAGTCATAAAATGGAAGTTTAGACTGATGGTTCCAGATTATTCATTCATCGTTGAATGTCGTGGAATACCGCAAGATCGCGCTAAGACATAAATCACGCTAAAGTCTACCAATTGAAGCAAGTTTCCCAATTTTTGGAACTTAAAACCTACCCATACCTTGGAATTTGGAATCGAACATGTTCCTACATGTCCGGTTCTTGGGTTCAACCACGCTCACACCTACAATCCCCATAAAAAAAAAGGTGATTACTAGAATATACTAAAAGATTAAGCCACTAGGTAGAGGCAGATCGCGCGTACATAAAAAAACGTATAAGACTCATTGTTAGTCGACGTGGGACATTTCAACACCCCTCTTACGTGCAAATCAGATCAAGAGCGATATGTGGAATTTGATTAACATGGAGTAAACCCACGCGCGAAATGGATAGCACGTAACTCTTACGCCATGTTAAACTATTCTATTCATATAACCAACGAGAATGCTATTACAATCAACTCAATCCTAAGTAGTTTCCGAAGACGATGCTAAAATCGACTACAATTCCTCTGGCCGTGGGGGGGTAAAGGATGAAAGAAGAAATCATAATCAGAAGATAATGCCAAAATAAGGAAAGATTCTCCATTCCTACGATCAGATGGATGGTCCTGCGTATGTATTCAAAGCTCCCCGCCCAAGTCCAAGTCCGAGTCCGACCGTTGCGATCTCCCACGTGGGGACGATACCAAAACCACGGGGTTCCCGCCAATACCCGCCGGCCACGTGTGCCGGTTGAGCCCCGTTCACGCGTGGGCTGTCATAATAGAAGGGCGAAGAATTCCTCGGGGGGCCCACCCACACAAGCGGGGACCACCATCGGATTCATCCCAATGCGACGCCGAACCAATCCAATCCAAGCCGACGGGCGATAGCTCAGCTTTTGTTACGAGGCAAAATGGAATGCGAGAGAGCGAGAGGGAAAGCGAATGGGCCTTAATTTCGATTTTGACATTATAGATCGAGATAGTTCATTTGTTTTTATCCTATATAATGAAAACATTTTTAAGAAAAAGAAAAATTATATATACACCGCACCTCTTTTCTTTAATAAAAACTGATATACGCCGTCTTATATGATCATGATTTTTTAAACACGAGTCGAGAAAGTAAGATCGTGTTTCAGAAAAAAATTTCACGATAAATAAAAATGATTTTTGGGAAATCACTTTTTAGGAAAATATTTCCCCCCATTCAAATTAGAGAATTCATTTTTCTAGCTCTAAGCGTGTATATTTTATTTGACCGTAAATGATTTTATGTTCTCTGATCATTTTCATAACTACACGTGTATGTGAAAGTCCACAAAAACTCGTGGAATTCTCTAACTCAAACAAATCCTAAGTGCAAATGGAAGCATGAAAAATTTAGGATAAAAAAAATTCAGAAATTTAAGAAAACTCTTTTGAGTATCGTTGCGTGAAGCACAAGAAGAATTTAAATGCGGGGGCGCTTTTCCTCTCCTCTTTTTCCGCCTCTCACTCTCCCAAATCACTTTGTGTCGCGCCAGAATACTCGTTAACATTGTTGAGATTAAATGAATGTTATAGCTTAGAGATAGCAGCTCCCCCGCTCCTCAAGGTAGCAAATATACAAAACCAAAAAAATAAAAAATAAAAAAGGCTCCACCCACTCAAGGTTGATGACATAAGAAAATTCGAAAAATTCGGCACTTGTCTACTCGGAAACCTGTCGATATGAAACGGGTACACCATAGTTTATGATGGGGATCGGCACGATATTAGTGATGCAGCTACCCTTGCTCGGTTTTGGGTTAGACATCGATGTTGTCACTTAGGCATTTTGTGGTGCAAGCAAGCTCTTTTAGTTAGGTTGCCTTTGACTATTGTTCTCAAAAGATAGGTCGTTCGAGTCAGCTCTTGAGCGGGCATATTAGAAGAACCGAACCGAACCGAACCGAACCGAGCCAGGGCCGTGGAGGAAGTAAATTTTGTATAAGAAAAAAAAATGCTGGTTGTATTAAGAATTCCCACTAAAGTTCATTTATTAAGCGATGCAGCTAGTGTCAATTAGATATATCATACGATACAATCCATATGTATGTGTCTTGTCTTTTATACAAAATACTTCTTCGACATAAATAAAAGAGGAAAAAAGAAGAAGCAGCAGAAAACAAACGTGACTTCCTACCATATCGAAACAGTGGACGACCTCCAGCTTGGTGGAAGGTCAACTCACGAGCTACACCTACCCCGTTTTCCTTATTTACTTGTCCATTTTGTTACGTATCGAATGCGTAGTTTTGTTTACACAAAATGATCTAAATTACACCAAATTCATCACCGGAGAAAAAACAAATAAAAGTGACAATTTTTCGTTCTTAAACCGACAATATCCACCGAACTCGAGAATCTTTTCTTGTATAATTTGAGGATCCACATAAGACCAACGACAGTTTGAAAATACTCTTTAGGTAAGTAGTTGTGAAATGAAAACTACCGCCCACTAATGGAATGATGTCGATGTCCGAACCCTCTTCGTATAATGAATTTTCGCACCACCGGTGTTCCGAACCAACGCCGGTCCAAACGCAATGTGTCACTCTTGGCTCTTGCACAGTACAAGAGACATTTTGTTTAGCAAAAGTACACCACAAGTGCCATAACTTGTGTACGGCGATCACTTTGGTACCATAACTTTTTTTCGGATCACTTTAGTACGAAAGTTGGAGGAAAATAGATCAATTTAGTGACTCTGGCCAAAATTCCAGACAAAAAGCTGACCTAGCATTTATATTTAAAAAAAATGGTCTGACTTGTACACGTGAAAATTATGTGGCTTTTTTTTTCGAATTTTTTAATTTTTATAAAAATAATAATAATTTTAAAAAAAAGGTTGTAGCAGCGGCGAGGGCTCCCTCGCCGCTGCTGCCGCCAAGCCACCACTGCCGGGAAGGGCCGGCGTTGGTGGGCACAGTGGTCGGCGAGGGCCGGATCCGGCGAGGTGAGACCTTGCCGTCACCTGGTTCGCGACGGCGAGGTCTCGCCTCGCCCAGCAAAGGCAAGGCCACGCCTCGCCGTTGCTTGGTTCGCGACGGCGAGGCGCAGCTTCGCCTTCGCTGGGCGAGGCGAGACCTCACCGTCGCCTGGGTCGTGACGGCGAGGTCTCGCCTCGGCGGATCTGGCCCTCGCCGGGGGTCGGCGAGGGTCATCGAGCCTCGGCCAGGGGTCGGTGACCCTTGCTGACCACTGCGCCCACCGCCGCTAGCCCTTCCCAGCGGTGGTGGCTTGGTGGCAGCAGTGGCGAGGGCTCCTTCACCGCTGTTGTAGGGTTTTCTTTTTTAATAAATTTATTTAATATAATATAATATAATATATTTTTAAAAAAATACATGTCAGCAGGCTAAACGGCGTTGTTTTTTATTTTTAATGCTGACTGGACCTCTCCGGAGAGCCGTGTCAGCGTCACATCGGATTTCCGACGAGCCACGTTAGCATTGGCACTAAAATGATCGTTTTTCAAAAAAATTGGCACCAAAGTGATCCGAAAAAAAATTATGGCACCAAAATAATCGCCGTATATAAGTTATGGCATTTGTGGTGTACTTTTGCCCATTTTATTTGGTTTTGTTCCTCGTCACTTTCCGAGAAATCTCAAATGGGGAGGGGAAAAGCTTTAAACAAATGGGGCGAGGAGGCGAAGAAAAGTATGAGAGTTGACAAGCATGAGGGACGAGATAACGAAAGATTTCCTTTATAAGGGCCTGTGGGAACCCATTCACTTAGCTGGAAAATCATGGGGTGCATGTGGGGTGTACCAAGAGATACAATCTCTCTCTCTCTCTCTCTCTCTAGATGTAGAGCACACAGACATGGAGCGACATCAAAGTCTGCATGAGAAAACCAGGTGTGTTCTACATCTATGGAGACTTTGATATCAGTCCATGTCTGGGTGTCTGAGAAGAGACAAATTTTCATGAGCACCAAATTGGTGTTTGATCGTACTTAGGACTTTGCCCCCCCAAAACTCACCATTGCTCAGCAGATCTCACTTCACTGAGCTTGCCAATTGCCATAAGAAAAGCAACCCTAGGAGACTGCCTGCAAGTCTTCTTTCCAAGGAGAAAGAATATCGCTTGAACTATAAAAGGGCCGGACAGGAACTTGAAGATCAGGTCATGGCTTTACTATTTAGATGTTGCAGCACTTTCGGGTTATGTAGAGATTCAAAATCGGCTCCGAGATTGAGAAAACAATTTCTTATGACATAAAAACCATTTGGACGGTTGAGTAGGGCAATCTCATTCTAATCTCGGTTAGTAATATATGCGGATCGAAATGTCGACATGTCTATATCATCATTTTTCTTAAAATTATGCCAAAAAAGTTCGCATTGCCATAAATAGTATCGTAAATGATGTTATCATGATGTTGAATCAATTGCATTATGAACAAGTTTTGCTTGCATTTTGTAATAAAGTATAAGATTTTATAGAAATGCCATAGCTAATAATAGAATTGAATTACTTTATGTTTGTTTTTTTTAGGTAAGGGAATTACTTTATGTTTCTAATGCAAAATCACAAGATTTCAGTAAATATGAAATAAAGTAGAAACATTTTAACCAGATAAATTGTTCTTGACACGTCACAAATACTTGTTCCATTCTATTTATATATAATTGAGTTTACTCCAAAAAAATGAATATTCTTGCGTGAGTTCAACAAACGTGCTTGAGATGGAAATTGTATCCATAATCATGTAGGTACATGTCTTTTAATATGAAAGTGTGAGCATTTTACTAAGAAGGTATGTTTTTATCAGTCTCAGATCGATCAAAAGCTTGTTTAAGCATTATACACTAGCAGATACATGCATAGTCCAACATTTTGAAAAAAATATCAAAAAATTTCGAAAGCGAGCGGCAAAAGATTTATATCCTATCCACTTGTTTATCTTGAAAGTTTCATTAAATCTTTTTCGCTCGCATCACAAGTTTAAATTTGAGAACAACCAATCAATATTAAAAAATTATTAACTAGTAGTAAGCACGGTAATCATCGATGACATACGATTACACGATAATCATAGGCATACTACGACTCAATTATAAAATCAATTTAGAAAGTTTTACGATGAGTAAATTTAAGATTCATAATTTTTCATTTGTCGCAATAGTGAGTCCATTTTGTAAACTAAAAATTCCATTATGAACATCGCTTGTCATTGTAATTCCGAGAACAGCTTTTCAAAGTGCGGAACGGGGTAAGAGAACTTCGCAGAGGCAGATGAAACAACACACCTTTTGAGGGATAAAAAAGCAAAGCTAAGCTAGGCTCCACACATAGAATTATCTCGGTTGCAAGAACTTGCTGACCGCATAAAAAGCACAACTTAGAAAGCGAACATAAAGCGTTATGATTAATCCATGATTAATAGTTCAAAAGAGAGAATCACTGTTATGAAAAGATGCTTACTTGAACCCTGCAAGCTCGCAGAAACTTTACAGAGCGCATGGAATAGTATGAGCAAATGGACCCAAAAGGAGGTCAGATCTATCCCCACTATACACAATAAATTAATAAGAAATTAAAGAGCACGGCATAGGATAATTCATTATTTTTTCCCAGATTTTCAAAAAAATATTTCCTCTCTCTGAAATCTCATGCTCTCCCTCTGCAAACATGCACTTCTCTACTCTCTTACACACCCACCGAAAACTGACCAAACACCCAAAAACCCTTATCATTTCCAATGCCATTACTCTCATAAAAATATAGTTATTGTCATGTTGAGCTTATAAATTTTTCTCATTTTGAACATGCTCAAGTACTATGAATTAATATTATTAAAAAATTTGGAATCATGTCTCCATCTTCTCTACCTTATCTCTATTTATATAAACCTAGTCTTCCGAAAGGAACACACTCGGGCGCTAGATCAAGAGGCGCTGTCATCAACCTCGGCTGATCAACTTCTCATGCATAAGCTAGCTCTTCGACTTCTTCTCTCATGTAAGTTCAACAATCACATATTTTTCTTACTTTTCCTTTTGGTTTGCTTTTTCACACAATTTATTTTTATTTATTTTCTGGGTCTTTAACCTGAAACTGCAAGGATTTGATTTGCTTTCACATATTGGAAGACAACTTTCAGTTGCCAAACTGACGTTAGCAATTGTGTTTTATTTTCTTTTTCCTCAGAGTAATTCTCAATGATTTGATGGACATATATACACGACAGATGGAGTCATCAATATCATAACCTTCTATCACAAGTCAAAAAAAGTTTCTTCCTCCTCCATTCATCACTAAACTTTCCTTTTCTTGGAGATCCATAAGTTGCACAGATATGAAACTGGATCAGGTAATAACTATACTCCTAATCATGATTCGAAGCTCCTCTATTATAGCTTTCTATTTCTTTCGTTTCTGAAGGAAAGAAGCTCTGAAACTTTTACGCCTGTGCCCGAATATTGCAGGAATAAACCATCACATGGATATCTTTCTGGGTCATTTTTCAAGATTTGTCACAGATCAGTGCTATCAATATTGATACATCAACGATGGAGGATTTTGGGTGGCCAAGAGGCGTGCAAGTCGTGGACAACCTGACGTCGCTTTGGAGCATTAATCAGCGACAGAACAATAATGGGAGCTTCAACACTAAGTCCAAATCAAACAGCTGTGGATTTAGTGGTGGTGGTAACACAGATCATCATCATCATCATCTTCTTGTGGAGTTAGCTGGCACGTTCAAGAATAATTCAGACCATATTGAGATTCAAAAGGTGAAACAAATTACCAACTCTAGCCCTGAAATAATGCCTCATCTAGTCGTTCCTCCTATCATGGAGGAGGCCATGGGTCTCTTTTCAGACTCAGCAGTCGAGCTTTCACCATGTTTGGTCAGCAACTTTTGCTCCATGAACACATTTACGGCAGCTTTTCCGGTTGCCAAGAATGTCGGCATTCCCAGCGAGCTCAACTGCTTCCTCTCTGGAACCAATCGCAACACTATCAACACGAACACGTCCATCGAAGAGGACGGTGTCGTGTCCAACGTTATTTTCTCCGAATCTGAAAGCTTTTGGAGCAACTTCGCCAACACTCCTTCCGCAAGCACAGCAGTTTCATCTGGAGAGTCCGATCCCATGCATCATCATCCCAGCCTTGATGCCAATACGGCCTCGCGTCGTACCTCCACAGACAAAGTGGCCAGCACAACGACGTCGTTTTTCTCCAAGAGAAAGAACGTTGACTTCAGCAACATGAACAACCTATTTGACTCGGATTCTCATGCCGGAGAAGGATTCAAGCTTGTATCTGAGGTCCCATCGAGGCCTAACAAGAGGCCCCGATCGCAGAAGCAAATCTTCACCACGGCAACAACCTCTTCGTCGTCCAAGAACATCAACTTCCAGCAACAGCCGTCATCGTCGGGCTCTTATTCCTCCATCGACCAAGAGCCAGACCCGGAAGTCATTGCCCAGATGAAGGAGATGATCTACCAGGCTGCGGCCTTCAGGCCTGTGAACTTGGGGTTCGAGGTGGTGGAGAAGCCAAGGAGGAAAAATGTGAGGATATCGAGTGACCCGCAGACGGTGGCGGCGAGGCAAAGGAGGGAGAGAATCAGCGAGCGGATAAGGGTATTGCAGAGGCTGGTCCCAGGCGGGAGCAAGATGGACACGGCGTCGATGCTCGACGAGGCTGCTAGCTACCTCAAGTTCCTTCAGTCCCAAGTGAAGGCGCTTGAGAGCTTTGCCAAGGATGACAACAACAGCTTTGTGTTCTCTTCTTTGCCTTTTGGTCAGTCTTTTGTTCCCATGCAAAGCCATCATCATGACCTCCAAAACCCTTTTGTCAACCTCCTTCATCCTCAGTGAGGATAGTTAGGTTTGTCCTCTCCTCTTTTGCACGGCTTTAGAGCGGTTATTGCATGGACGGTGTCTGTGCGGATTTGCTTCAGGTCGGAATCAATGGACCATGCAATTGTCGAAGAATGGATGATTGTGATGGATCATCCAATCCTACCGTTGACTGAATTTGTGACGAGTATTTTTGTTCAAACGTACAATAGATCTGTCCAAAAAGAACTAATCAATCTGCCAATCATGTCTCTGAATTCTTTGTAATGATTGCTTCCTCTGAAGATGCTTTTCACATTTGTAAGTCCTGTTATAGCTCACTAGTTTTGATTAGTTAAGGTTTGTAACGATGGCCTTCACCATAACATTTATATGTGATATGGAGTTGAAAGCCTGACCAAATGATACTTGTTGTCCCCGTTCATCATCACATTTTTGAGGGAGTAAGCTCTTTCGCCATTTGAAACCTTGCAGCTTCCACTATGAACACGTTTTGCTGTCAAATGGGGATGAGGATAATAAGCTTTTTACTGTCAAAAAGCAAGTCAAATATAGTAAAATGCATCTCTCTCAGCTTTGCAAGGCCTTTTTCCGGGTGAAAAGGGGCTCAGCAATTATGGCTGCTATGATTATGATCAACTTCAGATCAAGGGTTAAAAAGCAATCGTCACTTTTCGTTCAACTTTTTCGGTTTGAATTGGTGGGACTGTTCACTCTGTCCCATGCATGCACTTAAAGCTCTCTCTTTTCTTGGAGATCTTTATATGCTCTCTTATTAATAACTAAACTGGATTCTTTTGCGCTAACCAATGCGAAAGACATTCTCTTATTAAGAAACTGGACGGGTCCTTTGTCTCCTTGATTCAATCCAAAGCGTGCTCTCGATAAAGCCACCACCCTTCATTCGTATTGCTCCGCACATGCCTTCACTCATTCTTCTTTTTTGGCCGGTGGCTTCGTGTTTGATAGCTGGAAACTGAATAAAAAACTCGAAACCATTTAAGAAATCCTTGGAGTTACGCAATCTGTGGCTTTGTGGTCGTGCTTCGGAGGCCATTGATGGGTTTTGTCCCGACGCCTATTGTCACTAGGGTTTCGACAAATTTTTGGCGATCATGGTTCTCATCATCGTTTGGATTTTCCCGAGGCTAGCTGGATTTCGAACTTGACATGTTTTTACCGCTTCTGCAAAAATTGTGAGAAACCACCGCGGCCAATAATCCGAAGGCTTGATTTGGTGATGGAATGTGTGATTTATTTTTTGAATATGCTCTCACACTGATTATAGTTCATGGATAGATTTTGATATGAGCTTGCTTTAGGAATGAGGTTTGTTATGATAATTAATTTAAACAAAGAGACAAATGAGGGGCACTGAAATTCATATACATGATTCCTCCAGTAGGACGATCGTCAACCCATCTTGAAACCTTAATTTGATACATAAGTGAACATGCATCTCTTTCCCGTGATAGTAAATATTGTTTTCTGGTAGAAAAAAAAAGTGCCCTTATGAACCCCTATGGACAGGACTACGCTACATGTTAGGTCTATGTCGATTGCCCCGTGTCGTGGCACGAAGGGCGAAATGGACGAGCCTAAATCATATTCCCTTCTTGAGCTCGATCGACGTGCCTAGACATGGACAGATTTTGTATAATTTTTTTGCTCTTGGCCCATCCATTGGTTAGGTCTGTGTTTTTAAGGAAAAATGATATAATAGGAATTGGGACTGTTGATGGTCAAAGAGATTGAAAGTAGTGTGGATGTATGTATTGGCAATTTGAAACTATAACCTTCATTTACAGTGCTATTGAAACCCGAATTGGAGTGCTGGAAACGGCGTTCGCATGCAATTTTTATCAGCCATTATAGGCTCCAGCAGATCCCGTGCCGGTTGTGAAGTTCTTCTGCAGGAACAGAACCGATCTTACGATTTGGCGCTCTACGCAACTTGCCCTAAATTTCATCATACAATTGATATTGTCCATACATGTTCATATACATACATATTGTATAATGATCGTATACGGGTCCTTGCTTACGCATAGTTGACACACAATATGGGTTGGTTGGGTCGATCCCACGCCTGAAAATATACCAATCTGTCCATTGGGGGCAGCAAAACGGTGAGGGTCGATTCAAGTGGGCGTGTTTGGTGGTCGGGATTGCTTGCTAAATTTAGATAATTCTGTTCTGTTGCTGAAGATCTTTGGCTGCGCATCGCAATTGGTTGCTTTCGTGCGGCTGCTCCTTAGCACAAAGTTTGAAAACTTGACTTTGGATGAATGACGGATCGTGGATATTAGTTGTTTATAGTGCGATTTGTGCGTGTGCTGATATCAGCACAGACCAGCCTGAAGCAGATGTGTTCATCAACGCCCATGTCCTTTGCGTTGCCCCCTCCTTCTCATTCCCCCTTTCCGTGAATACAGCTCGTGATTGCGTTTCGAGAGAGAAAAGATGAAAAAAGACAGAGAGGCGTGATTGTCATTATTGCTACTGGTTTTTTTTCTGGCTGACAGCATTTTCCAAATAGGAAATTGAGCTAGCTGATCTTATTCATTTTCCGTTTGCCCTTAGATAGTGGGAAGCCTGAGGTTGTTTCGCCTGCTAGTTTTAATCACGTATCTAGGAATCTAGGGATGATCAGTTTCCAACCCAAAACCCGTGAGACGGGAATCAACTGGGAACCGACCCTATCCACCGTAAAACCAGCGATTTTGTATTTTTTCTATTCAAGAGAACTATTTCGACCGTTCAACTAGGGAGTTGCAAATTCTGACAAAAAAAAAGACTAGGGAGTCGCAATTAAAGGAACTTTTCTTTTGATCGGCAAGTTCCAGGAGAAGACGGATGGATGGTGGTTATTTTTTCCCCTGTTTTATAGGTTGTCGGTTATTTTTTTCTCTGTCTTTGTTGGGTTGGGATTGTGCTTGTGTCAGCTTGCTTTTTGTTATCTGCAGTTGAATTGGGCCCAATCCAGCCCGTGCTAGTACAGACTCTGGGTTTGCAACAAATTGCAGTTTTCCAAGTATTAGGTGCGCCGGATGCATTCCGGGATCACGGGCGAGGCCCGCTCGACTCAAGGGTTGAGCCGCACTCATGCCCGGTCTGCCTTCGAAATTTCCAAATAATTGGGGGGGTTTTCGTGCGCACGACGGACTGGACAGTTCAGAATGAATCCGGTTAAGTTGGGCTCGTACTTGACCAGCACTCGACCCCTCGCGAGACACTGATGATGGGGTCGACGGACTTAACGAAATGTCGAACGGTCCTTTTTGATCGCGTATCAAAAGGTGCACTCACCACTCAAAAAGTTATTCATCCCCAATTTTTTTTTTCTGCACTGTGATATTCGGTTCGGTATTCATGGGTCGTTAAAACATTTCTTGAAATGGCGGGTGGACCTAGTAAATCGAGATCAGCAGCTTTGGGCCTGAAAGCCCATGTGGTCGAATGGTGGGAAATGCGTTAGAAAAGTTTTAAACTTATTGCGTTGGTGTCAATCTAGTTCTATACACTTTAATTGTACGAATTTAATTCTAAATCTTTTTGACTTAGAACCGATTAAGTCATTCCGGCTAAATTTTGTCGGGGGCGGACTCGCCATGGCTGAAAAGGGTTCCGTGATGTCACCTAGGCCAATCCAATGGAGTCGGATCTGAGCAACAAGTGCAGATCTTTTGGCCTTTTCAGGCGCTCCCGAAAGCTGCACCGCAGTTGCAGAGAGGGCCCGCCTCGCCGGTCGAGAAAGTTGCCAAGCACTTGCTTCCCGGCCGACCAAACAAACAAGGAAGGAAACCATCGCTCGCTCGCTCGTGTTCGGAACGGATGCGTGCGCCGTTCGTGCGGCCATTTGCTTGTCAGCTGTATTGGGCCAAAAAGCTGTTCCGAACAGCTGTTACCGTCAAAAGGGTCCGACACCCACTTGCTCGCATCGTGCACCGCAAGTTCTCTGCTCCGCGACGCAGTTCGCGGCGACTTTGGCATCTAGCCAAAAACGACCCCGCTTCATGCGCCAAACTGATAATGCATGAAGAACTGATATTCTCCTTCTCCATTTCGAAATCATATTCATCGCAAATTAACAAATTATAATTAAGGCAGATCTTTCTAAGATTCTTTCAGATGAACTTTAATTGTCATGATGCGACAGATTGTCCCAAAAAAGAAAAAGAACAAGATGATTTGAAATTCGATTTTGAAAGATTGGAGAGAGAGAGAGAGAGAGAGAGAGAAGAGTACGGTATGTAATCAATGTTTGAGAAAGTGAAGATTTCCAAATCAAAATGTGTCAAAAAGCTCGATAATTTTTGGCGAGTGTTTAATTGGAATTCTCATCCGGTTTTGACAGATGGATTAAGCTCAAAACTCCACCGTAATCCGTCCGATATTTCCTCTAATACTCCGATCAAATTAATCAAATTCTCGTCCGGTTTAAAGTCTAGTCAAAGTATCGGCCGCGCCGTGTATCTACATGAAAATCTCCAAACAACGAATCCCCCACGGCACTATCGTTGCGAATATTGTTGGAAAGCAATTTTCTAACTTTCTCGGTATTTTATATTTTTCGAAATTTATATTGTTTATAAAAAATGATTTGATGAAAAATATTTTCTTAATCGACAGTCACAGTCACAGTAGCCGTGCCGGATTTCCTCATAACCTGTGGCAAGGATAGACCTCGATGGCGGGGCCAAGATCCCCAGGGCCGGACCTGCAACCTCGACATCCATACCCATTGTCTAGGGTTTGAACTCGAGACGCATTCTCGAACGTGTGCTCGTGATTTTTCTTTAACAAACATCGGAAAATGGCTTCCATAAGTACAGCTAAATATAGAAAAACGAAATGATATTTCCTTTAAATTAAATTTCCTCGAGAATATTGTGTCGATAGAATTCATATTTTGTCGGATTGCTTTTTCTCTCTCGTGGGTAACACCTGGTCGCCAATCCTGCGTGACGCTGACACCTACGTGGGCTCCACGGGGACACGTGTCGCCGTCTGTCGCGCCTTGTGCGTGCCTGTTGCCTGTTGGTGCGGGTGGTGGACAGCTCATAGACCAATATGGACCGTCGATTCACTAGAATATCAAATATCTATAAAGTCGCCATCAAAGGTCAATGCATTGGGGTCAGCAGGGCGTATGCGCAAAAGTACAATCTATGTGTCAACGTATCATAATGGTACTTTATAATTTGATTCTGTTAATGTATGCCCTTGAGATATTTATTTAACCATGCCATTAAAAATAACTTATCGTTTCGAAAGCAATAAATTTTTATATCATATATGGTCGGTACATTGAAAATATAAATGATTCCTTTTTAGGCGTGATTGACGAGTATACAGAAAGCGCTTGTAAAGAAAACTCCTTGTATGTTTTTATCTTGTTGTGTTAGCATTGCACTATTTAAAATAGCTATCTCCGTGTCAATCTCTGTTAGTAATGTACGGGACAAAATTTATAGGGTAATCGAATACAAACGGATGTACAATATTCTTAAAGAGATAGAGAAAAAAGATTCGACCTAATTTTTACATTGATTAAAATAACTCACATTTCTGCAATGATGTGATTATTCAAAATTATATGACTATACAAAACTATTCGGAAAATTATTCAAAAAGTCATAAACCTATTGCACTTTTGTAAATTCAGTCCTAAACCTTTAAATCGTGCGAATTGAGTCCTAAATCTACACGTCAGGGGGTGCCCAGCGACGGCAAGGTCACCCTCACATTGGCTGGACGAGGCTCGACCTCATCAGGGGACGGTGACGGCGAGGTTTGCCAGAGGTCGAGGAAGAAGGGCAGAAAAAAAAAAAAAAGAGAAAAAAATACGAAAATATTATTAAAAATTATCTACGTCGGTACTGGTGGCGTCGCGTAAGCCGCTCGGTGTCCACATCAACGACTTCCGACCAAAAATCGACCGGACGGACTCAATCGATAAAACGTGACAAAAAAGATTCATGACTCAATTGACAAAATTAAAAGATTCAGGGCCGAATTAGCAAAAGTGTACTAGGTTTAGAACTTATTTGCCTTGAAATTATCTACCCAGAAAAATTGGGGAAGTGGCCTAACAAGACAGCACACGTAACGTTGCGTATCGACTGGATGCCACGTCAGGTGGGGCCCAGGAAACCAAATCCCACCAGCGACCCGGAGCGACGCTGACTCATTAGTGACAATTTTCGGATATTTTTGTTTTTCACTCTTGACTCTATCCCCCACTAATCTAATCGCCTCACCTTCTCCCACCAAAATAAGAAAATTACCCTCAAAACTTTATTTTCTTTTTTTTTTTTACATTTTCAGCCTAAATCTCTCTCTCTCTCTCTCTCTGGTTCTTGACAACTAGCATGAACCTTTTTCCCGGGGCCTAACTTTCTGAATTTTTTTATTATAATTATCCGGTTCTTGACAACTAGCACGAGCCTTTTTCCTGGGGCCCTAGCTTTCTGAATTTTTTTTATCGCAATTATTTATTTCCCGGGTTTTAAACTTTCTTGGGGAGCTTAATAAAAACCTAATCTTTTCGATAGAAACACGACAGTGGATAAGTCAGCGATAACGCGTACATGGTAATAGAAAAAATGGGCAAAAGAATGGAAAGGAGGGATTTTCAGGGAAGGACTCCAGGACCTCCGAATTCTCAGGGAAGGGCTCCTCCGGCCAACTATAAATAGCCCCCCGCTTTTCCATGGTCCGAATTGCAATGAATCTGCTCCAGCGCCGTCTTTTCTCCCCCGCTGAACGTTTTGATTCTCTTCGTCTCGTTTTTTGGATTCGAGATGACCATCCTCATTGATCAGCCCGAGCTTGGTAGATCTCTCTGCCTGACCAAATTCATGTGTTTCCGTGCACAATTCAGCTCGTAACATAATATACAGTTCCTGTTGTAAATAATCTGTGATCAGCAGCAGTTGGAAGGAACACTCGAAAGTGGGGCTTTTTCTTCCTTTGATTCTTGAAAAATGGAATCCTTGCTTGATGTGTTTAATTTCCTTTTCCCGTTATATGGTAAGAGGATACAGACTTGTGATTCCGTGGAAACCTCTTCTCTGTTTATATGGCAGTGGTGGGGGAAGAGGAAAACAAGGTCCTCGTGGAAGAAAAGGAGTTGGTGCTCGATGGTGGTTTTCTGGTGCCGGACACAAATTCATTTGGCCACACGTTTAGGTTGCTCTCTCTCACTCTCGATCTCGGTGTACAAATTTGTTTTGCAATTTTCGCTTTATCAATTATTATGACTCCTATTATATGTCTCAAAAAAAAAAAAACAGCAGGAGTATCTACTGTCTATCCCAAAATGGTGTGTGCAGCTCTCATGATTTCAAAATTTCCCTTTATTATGTAAGCTATGAACCCATATGGGTATGTGATTTACACGGAGAAAAGTAGAGAGATCTGAAGACTTTCTTTTGCGCCCCTTTATTTGGTATATAGAGACAAAAGTTACAATCTTGAGGTTCAGAGAGACGCGAAAGTTTTGTACGCTCTGTCCTGTAGCATACACGTATCCATTCATTTGTTTCATGGTAACCACTTTAACTTTTTCTGGCCCATCAACTCCTTTTTGGACTAGAGCCAACAAGGAGTTTGGTGAGCCCACTATGTGGCCCAATGGGCCCAAAATGCATGTTCAACCCCCATGAAGAGTTGTGAGTTTTTTTTTTTTTGGTCGGCATGAAGAGTTGTGAATGACATGTGAAGTTTTCACACGTCCAAACTTATAATGCTAAGTCATTTTTACATGACCAAAGGTGGTTCTGGTGATACTAACTTTTATTACTGTCTATCTTCTGCTTAACACTATAATGTTACTAGAGTTTTGAGATCTTTCTTTTTGTCTTAACAAATTCTACATTGATTGGACCTGAAAATGTGAACAGGGCCTACGATGCAGAGAGCGAGAGGCAATCAGGAGTGGAGAATTTCTACAGGATTAATCACATCAGCCAGACATATGACTTTGTAAGCCAACCCTGCAACAATATCTTCTCGGCCCATAACATATTTTCTTTTTCAAAATAAATAAAAAAAAAACAATTTCAGCATCACTTGATAATTTTTTTCCTTCTCTGTGGGACATGGACAGGTGCAGAGAATGAGGGAGGAGTATGGGAAATTGGACAAGGTGGAGATGAGCATATGGGACTGCTGTGAGCTGCTGAATGATGTGGTGGATGAGAGTGACCCAGACCTTGATGAACCCCAGATCGAGCACTTGCTCCAAACTGCTGAAGCCATCAGAAAGGACTACCCCAACGAGGATTGGCTTCACTTGACTGGCCTCATTCATGGTGCTCCTCAAATAATTCCTAAAGTATTTCTCGAGATTTAGGATATTTGTCCATGACATTGTTTCAGATAACATTGTGATATCAGATTTTTTCACTTTGTCATGCCTTGTACAGTAATATTAGTATAGCCTCTAGTGTGTGATCTTTCAGCTTAGAATGAGCAGTCAAGCGGAATGTTGAGTCTTAACTTTTGATGGTCATAGATCTTGGGAAAGTGCTGCTTCATCCAAGCTTTGGGGAGCTTCCTCAGTGGGCTGTTGTGGGTGAGTCGATAGGTTTTCTCGATTCTCATCAATTTAGTCCAACTTCAAGATTATCACAAGTTATCATCTTGTCTAAACAATTTCCCATATTCGCCTGATCGAGTTGCAGGCGACACGTATCCTCTGGGCTGCACTTTCGACAAATCGATCGTTCATCACAAGGTAATTCCTCCAATCGAAATTGATTCTATGATAGGAACAAAACAAAAGTGGATTAATTGCGTAAATCATTAATCCTTATACCTCTTTTGATCTGGCAACAGTACTTCGAGGAGAATCCAGACTACCACAATCCAGCATACAACACTAAATATGGAGTATACTCAGAAGGATGTGGACTCAACAATGTTCTGATGTCATGGGGCCATGATGATTATATGTATCTGGTACATCCCTTTTGCCCTTGATTGTGGCAAAATATTTAAGTCAAGCATCAATCTAGATTTGAATTGCTTTGCCTCTTTTACAAGTAATATTTTGAGTTTCTGGATTTTGGGTTTTTTTTATATGAAGGTTGCCAAGAAGAGCAAAACAACCCTGCCTTCAGCAGCACTCTTCATCATCAGATATCATTCCTTTTATTGTAAGCGGATTAATTAACCACCCATAATTAGTATGCACGCATATTAAAAGATTTCTTTTATCTTTTCTAATTAAAGAGGCTGAAGATAACACAAGCAATTGCAATTGCAGCTTTGCATAAAACAGGAGCATACAAGCATTTAATGAATGAGGAGGATGCTGAGAATCTCAAGTGGCTTCAAATATTTAAGTAAGGCCCCCAGTTTGTTCTCTCGCTTTGGTGCCAAAAGATATTTCAATCAAATGATATGATAATTGCCAGTTACCTTTATTTTGTATATAGTCTAACAAAGAAAAAGTTTAAATGAAAAAAGTCTAATTTAGACTTTTCTGTGCACAGCAAATATGACCTTTATAGTAAGAGCAAAGTACGGATAGATGTAGAGAAGGTCAAGCCTTACTACCTCTCCCTTATTGAAAAAGTGAGTATCACTTAAACCCATGTTCCATTTTTCCAAAATAAAAGTTATTATGTCTCTCTGTTCTCACCTTATTTAAACTGTCAATTGTACTTTTGCAGTATTTCCCAGCAAAACTGAGATGGTAAATTGGGGGAGAGACGATGAAGTCTATGAGAAATACAGAACTAGGGCAATGGATATGGATCAGCTGGGTTTGTTAATTAGAGATTTAGAGTTCAGATTACTGTTGGTGATGGCTTGATGTTGGCTTTACTTAGTATCCTGTACATATGATGAATGCATGTAGCATTTCTATGGAATAATAAGATCAGCTTCTATCCGCACCTTAATTCTTTCGTGTAATTTTTGTGGAAGTAATACAGTTTTTATTTAACCCATGTGAAAAATCGAGGGTGAATCATCAAATGATATGATGCAATGAAAAGAGATAATGTTATCTAATTGACCTCCAAAATCTTCATTTACCTTTCAGCATTTGAAAATAATGATTCACGCGATGCATCCAAGTCTCGGTTATGAAAAGATCAATCATTATCTTTAATTGTTTCTAGCGACCACCATTTTCTTGCAATATCTTCAATTCAAAACGAGTGAACAAGGGGTAAATCTCAAAGTGTGAACCCAAAATGAAGGCCATGACCATGACTAATGCATACACAGGAAAATCAACCCCTACATTTCAACGTTCAAACGCGGCTGCACAGAGAAAAAATTGTTTAAGTTACGTCCCAATGTCAACACGTGTTACTCTATAAATTCTGTAAAACTCCTCTCATCTACTATACTACAGCAGAGACCACAAAATAAGCTAGAAAGATGGGGAGTTCAAAACCAGTCTCTGTCTTCTTCTTGAGTCTCATCTTCTTCGCCGTGGCTCTATCGCCACTGCAGCCTTGTGACGCCATTCGAATAACCGAGCGAGGTAAGAACAAGTCTCTGACGTTTGGTTGATATTAAAGTTCGAAAAACAAGTGATTTTCGGAGTATAAAATATGATCCTGAACTGTCAAATTTGAATTGTGAATGAACAATGAACAGGTTTAGCAAGTGAGACGTCACCAATATGCCCTGCTTGTGTGTGCTGCGCACCTCCACCTCCGGGATCATGTTGTGCCTGCTGTGCTACTCCTGTTACTCCCGCCGGTTCTCCATGAGAGAGATCAACTGTTTACTTCAGACAGTTGCTAATAAATAGTATGAATAAAGAAGCTGCTCGGAAATCAGAATAAGGATGTTACTAATGTTGATTCAACACGTTGTCTTGTGCTGCTTGGAAATTGGAATGAGTGTAAGCATGATCACTAATCTTTGGTTGTTGAACCAGGGACATGTCCTTACGAAGTTGAAAAAATTCATGCTCCATCATCAATGTTCTCGTATTAACTCTCTCCCTATGACTCCAGAAGTAGTACTTTTCTCAGAACGCACCTGGGATTATCGGAACCTACACTATAGCCCCCCAGCCACTTTTTGACAGTAAAGTGGTACATGTATTTCCATCATGATCTCATGAGTTCATCGGATCAATCATAGAACGAGTCAGCCTAATGACTTAACAAGTTTAACTGGACAGTGATATTCATCTCCGTTGATCCGAACGACTTGCCCAACTTACGGACGAAAGATAGTCATTCGAGCAACATAAATCTATTTCGATGAGAAAAAAAAGCCATATAAGGTCAAGTTGCATTCAATATTTAAGTCGATCATCCTAGTCACCGTGTAAATGTCTGATCATTCGCAATAACTATTCTCTCGTGCCTTACCGCATAGCCGCATCTTGTGAGGAGCCCCCATGAGTACTAAGGAATTGATGAATATCTTCAAGGGGCTATGGTTAATCTGGTAGAACAATGATCAAGATCATAAATCTGGCAAGGGACTATGGTCCAACAGCCTCGTTAGAGTAGGGTCCCAAATTGGCATCCAAACCACCGCAATTTAATGATATGTTGGAACTTAAAGACTTCTTGACCCCATTTTTGGTTTGAATGACGACAAATGCTCTGTAAGACATATTTTGCAGGTCTTCTACTTTCGTGCACTTGCAACCAAACATGCTAAAGACTGTTCACCGACTCTTCATAACTTCACTGATTTGACTGAACTTTTCGTTCTGTCACCAAAAATAATACAACTGCTAGAATCACTGAGGAGGATAGATCAGAAAGCCGATGAAATGTCCATTCTTCTTGAGAAGCAGCCTACAAATTTATTGGGAATGAATTCGTACCCGAGTGATGCTTGGGCGCTCCGTTAACGAGAGCTCGGTGGTTCCGAGTTGTGATGAACGGGCCATTTTGAAAACTTTAGTTGTCAATCTAGCTTTCAAAAGGCGTTCCTGGTTTCCGACTTCGAGCAAGTCTTGAATCTCAATGCAGAATTAGAATGTTTCATGGCATATGCAAGTCAATTCCCATATCCTCCGGAATCAGCGCCTAGTTGAAGCACCTGACGGAGGATGCTACCGTACAAAAACTGGTTAAGAAAATTGGTTTACAATCTAATATGTCAAATACTAGCGAGATGAACGCAAACATCCATTCAGAGTCCATTACGTTACTTCACTATCAAAACTCTCAGTTTTTGTATCTCTGTGATTTGTCTAATGGACAGAGCAATGCTAGGAGGAACCAGAAGTTAATGGCTATAGAAGACTAAATATCTTAGTTTTACAGTTGAAATCTCATATTGCAACAATCATAATCAATAAAAGGTCACTATGACAGACAATATCTTATGCATAGACCTCGCCTCTTTGTATTGATGGTGGTACTGGTATTGCCTAGATCTGCAATACACCACACATGCATTACGTCATAACTCAGTCTCATGCACGTTATCCCTTTTAATCTTCCCAACCACCATGCCCATTGCAGCCCCTATATTGGTTAGATATGCAAGGGACTCATAAATCTCAGACCTCTTAACCCTAAAGAAGCACTAAAACAAATAATTGCACGAAAAAGGAGGGAGAAAAAGATCTCTGTTGCATACAGAATAAATGTGAACATTATCATGCAAGTTGGGGAGGTGTTACATCAGTGTGTGCCAAAGCAGGCCTTTAATGCTGAAACCAACCACTTCAATCTCCTCTCATTGAATTTTCACACACTCCCATCTTCCTTCTTTAAGATCTGTACTTGCTTCCAGGGGGTGGAGCCGCCATATAAGGGCTTTCCAAGGTACTCTCTACATATGCTAATTCAAGTGACTCAAAGGCTGTTGCTCACTCAAGATGGGGATCAAATGGGCATTGTGCTTGACATTGGCAGTGCTTGGAATGGCAAACAATGCTGGGAATGCACAGGACTCAGGCAGCACCACTCTGGTGCCAGCCATCATCACATTTGGGGATTCAGCTGTGGATGTGGGCAACAACAACTACCTCCCAACCATTTTCAAGGCCGATTACCCTCCCTATGGCAGGGACTTCACCAATCACCAGCCCACTGGCAGATTCTGCAATGGCAAACTAGCCACTGACATCACTGGTTAGTGCCCAAAAAAAGAAAGAAAGAGGCGGGAATTTTCCTTTCTTGTTTGCTAAGTTCTGTTTTGCATGTCCAAGTTATTAATGGGTCTTTGTGTTTCCCTCTCATTTTTTCCCTTTTTATCATGTGCAGCCGAAACTCTGGGATTTAAGGAATACCCTCCAGCATATCTAAGTCCAGAGGCATCAGGGAAGAATCTTCTGATAGGAGCTAACTTTGCTTCAGCTGCATCTGGTTATGATGAGAAAGCAGCCTACTTGAATGTAAGAATTTACCGCAAAGTAACTATTTTTTTTGTGAGAAAATTCTCTTGCTTATACTAGTAGAGGTGACTTGACCTCCTTGATGCAGCACGCGATCACACTACCTCAGCAACTTGAGTACTTCAAGGAGTACCAGGGGAAGCTAGCCAAGGTGGCCGGAAGCAAGCAAGCAGCATCCATTGTCAAGGATGCGCTGTACCTATTGAGCGCGGGAAGCGGCGACTTTCTTCAGAATTACTTCATCAATCCTTTCATCAACAAGGTCTACACTCCGGACGAGTACGCGTCCATCCTCGTCAGCTCATTCTCGAGCTTCATCAAGGTAACATAACTCGGTCCAAAACGGAAAAAACCCAAAATTGTAGTCTTGAAACCATAGCTATCAATTATACTGAGAGCATGCTTAAATTTATTTGAACAGGGGTTATATGGCTTGGGGGCCAGGAAGATTGGAGTGACCTCACTACCACCGCTGGGTTGTTTTCCTGTTGCAATCACCCTGTTTGGGTACCATGAAAATGGGTGTGTTGCTAGGATCAATGCCGCTGCTCTGGGATTCAACAAGAAGATTAACTCGGCAGCGGCAAGTCTTGAGAAGCAACTACCAGGAGTGAAGATCGTGGTGTTCGACATTTACAAGCCACTATATGACCTGATCAAATCTCCTTCTCAGAATGGTAGGGAACATCCTCCTACCACTGCAGCCACCAACAATACATACGATTTTAGGATTGTTACTGTTAAACATTAACCGTCTTCCTACTCTTTAATGTAGGTTTTACAGAAGTGAGGAGAGGTTGCTGCGGAACAGGGACGATTGAGACCACGGTATTCTTGTGCAATCCAAAGTCTCCAGGAACTTGTTCCAACGCCACCCAATACATTTTCTGGGACAGCGTTCATCCATCTCAAGCCGCCAATCAAGTTCTCGCCGATGCGTTGATCGTGCAAGGCCTTTCCCTGATATAAATATATTTGGTTTTCCTCACTGAATATGTTATTACACTTCAAACTTCAATCTGTTCAGAAGTCTGCGTGAGGAATAAAATTCCCCCAAAATCTATGTTCAATTTCAGCATGCTTCGTGGCAGTGTTACTGATAGCAAATGTCTCAATAAGATCTGATTGCAAAGATCGATTTCGTAAAGTTCGACTGAAAAAGGGAAAGATAACAGAGCAAAATAAGGGAAAACAGAAAACACGATAGTATTTAGTATCAAAATGGCAAAAAGACACACTACCTGTGGCAACGACGTGCTTACAATCTATTCGTCAGTAACACATACTAAATTCAAGAAAGGAAATGAAAGGAAGTAAGCTCAAGCAGCAATAGAAGCTGAAAGTTTTGCTAAACACAGGGATAAGAACAAGCAAACGATCAAAAGCGTAATGTCTCTCATTCAGTAGTTTAAGCAGCGAGCCGATTTGGGCAAGGCCATGCCACCACTTGCAATGGTCCTAGTATTTGCCTCCCTGAGCACTTGGCCTGCTTTGTTAACCTGAGTAGACAAGAAATTCGGAGAGCTGATTAGCTTCTGAACATCAGAATCATTCATTTCTGACAGCATCCCAGTTATCATTGCAGCATGCTCAGGCTACAACGGAGAGACAGACATGGAGATCAGAAGCAAAGAACAGTAAAGAAAAATAAAAGCCATTCATAAAAGACAACTTGTGGAATTTGACAGACCTGAATATTCCCAACGGGTGGATAAAGAAAATTCCCAAGAGTAGCAGTACACGTCCCTTGGGATGACGGAGCAGGTAGACTTCTAGTCCTGTCGGTGGTGTTTTCTGCAGGAAGAAATTTCTTGTTGCCCCTCTTCCTGATGCCTAGCCCAGAAACCCTGGGCTTGCAAAATTTCTGATCTTGCCCGTGCAAGCCAGAGGTGGAATATTTCGTTGACTGAAACAAAGAATGTTAAGGTCGCGGCATCAAATTTCATTTTAGATGTCCAAGTACATAGTGGCAGACAGAAAATGGATAACTCACAAAACCTACAACACTAGTCCTTTTCCTTAGAATGAAAGGGAGAAACAGTAAATGCATGGGTCCCTAGATAACCAAAGACCTACATGATGTCCATAGACCCAATTCTTGGAGTTACCCTCCTCCTTTGTTTGTTCATACCTCCCAGGAACCTGTCGAAGATGTACACAAGCAAACCAGTTAGTGACCAGAACTTCGATACTGGCAATGATGCTGATTGCTGAGTTTTTATGGAGAAATATTGTAGAATAAAGTTTGCATTGCAAGCATTACAGATGTGGAATGATATTCTCTGTAACTTTCTGTTGCATAAGGAAGGCCAGCATTGGCTCCAACATACTGACGGTGCATTGATTGGGACAGTAAAGTGTATGGAAGATGAAGAAGGGGGATGTTGTAAGGGGGTGCATAGTGTTGGCCTGGAAGGGCATTAGAGTAAGAATGATGCCAAGATTGAGGTTGAATCTGGGAGCGATACTCTTGTAAATTTCTGAAACGATCATCTTTCTGCTGAGCAATTGCCACATAGAGAGGTTTTCCACTGAAGATGATCCCTGGAATGATATGTACAGAGATTAATTATCATCATGAACTACAAAAGACAGAAATACAGGGAATTGTAAATACCATTCAGTGTATTCAGTGCTCTTTTTGCTTCTTCACTGTTGGAGAAACAAACAAAACCAAATCCCTTGCTCAATCCATTGTCCTCATGCATCACTTTTGCAGAAGTTACTGTCCCAAAGCCACTAAAGTATTCCTGGAGTTTGCTGTCATCAATGGATAAATCAAGATTCTTCACATACAAATTGCAAGCATTCTTCTGAATCCGACTGCTGCACACCACCTGGTGAGCATCTTTTAAAAACTGTTCCCGTTCAGCTTTCTTTTGAGCCCTTCCAACAAACATAATTTTCGACCCTGTTACAAAATTTTGCAATGTTAGAAGGAGAAACTTGTTATGTAAAGAAAATGATTTCATCTAATTTTACCCATTATTGAGCCATTCAAGGCCTCCACAGCTTTCTTTGCTGCTTGTGGTGATTCAAAGTTGACAAAGCCAAATCCCCTTGATTTTCCATCAATGTCCTTCATTATTACAACATTGGAAACCTTCCCATATTCTGAGAACTTGTCTCGGAGATGATCCACGGTAATATCTTCCTCCAGATTTTTCACGTATAAATTCGTAAATTCAGGTTCTTCACTTAATGACGTTCTCTCACTTTTCTTGACAAATTTGGAAACATATCTACAAGCAATGCCATAACGTATTTAATTGAGAATTCCCACATGTACGAAAACCAAGACATAAATATATAATGGGAAAAGGCGGGTGCATAACGATTGTTGACAGTAAATCCTGATTTAGCATCAGAGAAAGAAATCGGGAAAAAGTAAAGGTATAAGCTTATCAAAAGTACCATGTATATATCTGTCACCAATTTCCATTTTCAAACTGAGTAAAGGAAGACGTGACCAAGCAGGTTCTTAATACAGAGTAATTAAAAGGTTGAATACGCTAAAACCATATTATGCTAGGCAGGGCTTCAGTACAGCTATTTTTCAAGAAGTCCATAATCGGTATAGCTCCTCCTTTTTCTGACAATGATTTTGGCCAGTGACAAGAATTTCACGCAAAACAACTATAAAGCGGTGTAACTGGCTATAGCATTTATTAATTGGGAACAGAGACAACAGAGGGCATACATCTTCTTCCCCTCGAGCATGGTATCATGGAGGGCTCTAAGAGCATTCATGGCTGATTCCTCAGATTCAAACTGAACAAAACCAAATCCCTTGCTTAATCCATTGTCTTCAGCAACTTTGCAAGAGAGTATGCTACCATACCGGCAGAAAATGCTTTGCAAGCGTGCACTGCTAATTGAAGGGTTAAGGTTCTTGACAAAGAGATTTGCATTTCCAGCCTTCCTTCGAGAAGGGTCTCTTTGACACCACATTATTCTCATGGGCTTTCCTTTCAGCTTTGAGTAATTAAGACAAGCCAAGGCCTTAGATGCTGCAGAAAACGGAAGGACCAAAAGAGAACCATTACTTGCAAGACTAAACAGCACGAAAAAATCGCAGCACGCCTGCACAGGAACACATATATGAATCCATTGACCAAAGTAGCAGGAACATATAGTATTGCTCCTACAAAAGGCAACAATTAAGTGACTGACCAATTTAATCCTCAAGTTAACAAGTTCTGAGGAAAAAAAGGCGATTTTGGAAATTGGCAGGTAGTTGCTGCATTTCTTTTTTTAAGACTAGTTATGAAATCAAAATTGCGCGTACTTCCATGATGGAAGAGACACGGCATATAAATAAATGCAGCTGATATATAGATAGATTGGACGAAATCAATAAGCGCAAATGACCAGCTCTGACTCATTCATTTCAAAATGGATATTGGAGAAAAACCCTTGTTTCACCTTACAAGCAGGGAAAAGGCAAGTACCAAGATAAGCTTCCGTGAGAAATCTGTCTAAATAGCGAATGCACGATCCACAACAACCAGTATGAATTAACTAACCTGGAGAGAAACTAGAGCAAACAAAGGAATTCAATCGGGAGTAAAAAGAATAAAAGGAAAGAAAAACCGTCTCCGCAAGCTACATAAGCACAGTCGCTTTTCAAAATCACGCATCCCTCAACAGAACCGTAGTCATCGACCATTTTCTCAAACGAGTCGAGAAGAAGGACAGCACAGCGACGAACGACAGAAGCACCATGGATCAATTCGCAAGCCTAGTTAGAAAAGCCACAGAAGCCGAAAAGGAAATCACCAAGAACCATGGAAGCCATAACAAATAGCAACGAACATTTGCTCACGGTGCCGCTTGCATCATACAGAAACGAGAACGACACACAACTCCAGACGCACGCACAGCACGAGCATTTTATTAAAACCAGAACCACAATCACGATGCATGAGACCTAAAACAGAGCGACCGAACGAACTGATCAACATTCCTACGCAGCCGAGAAGTAGAAGCGAGAGACGAGAGAAGCAACATTATACCGAGGAAGCGAGAGAAGAAGTTGACGTAGCCATAACAGAGGGATCTGCCGGAGACCGAGTCCCGGCAGACGCGCACGGAGGCGACGTCCCCCATCTCCGAGAACGCCGCGACGAGGTCGGCCTCGCCGACCTCCGGGTGGAGGTCGCCGACGTACAGCGAGGCCAGTTGCGGCGGAGGACGATCGCATTTCGACGGCGATTGCGGTCGCTGCTTTTCCGGTGCTTGAGCTCGATCATCTTGTGTCGCCATTTTGTCTTCGCTCTCAGGTTCTGGAACGAGGGCACAACACTGAAACGTCGCCGTCGCCGTCGCCGTCGCAGTGGCGGTGGCGGTGCAGAGAGAGATTCCGCTTTAGAGAGGGGAGATTCTGTTTTTTGGGAGGGAAAAAGAGAGGTTCGTTGTTTGTTATAACACCGAAGAGAAGCGCGTCCGTTTGGAGCGAAGGTGGCACCGTACGGAGGAAGCTTTTCCCACCTGCGGAGACGCGTGCGCTTCACTCGCGCTCTGCATTTGACGCGTGGCAAGTCGGTTTCGCGGGTTCATGGAACTGAAACGACGGCATTTTCGACCGTGAGCCCCCCCGCTTAATGAAATTAAATCAGCGGATCATGAAATGACCTTTGTGATGCAATTTCAAAGAGCCATTATTGTTTTCGTGTAAAGTACAATAGCGTTATGCTGCTCGTCTTCGCGAATCAACCTATGCTTTTTTGGAAGCAATAAATAGAGGCATAAAAGTTCGGAATATCACTAAATAAATCAGCTATGATAAACCGCGGCTCAATAATAGTGATGTATCGGTCGCCTATCCAATTACGGATTGGGTGATTTCTTTCCCATTATACATTTACACAACCAGATTGGTAATGACAATTTTCCTTTTTTGGCAAATAAACTGTGACCGATCAAACATGACCGAGAACAAGTTTCACTAGTGATGAGCTGGCTCATGCATGCCAATTCAGAAAGAACTTGAATGAAATTTTTCTATTCCTCCTTACGATGGCTAGTCTTTGTGAAATAACTCCGTTGAGAGAAAGACATTTATCTCGCTAGGAGAGACCGTGCTCATAAATGCAGAAGCTTTGCTAGGAATATCGAGCACTTACTTTTTCAGTTTACACAGGTGCTAACGAGATCGACAAAGCAAATGCAGTCGAAATCAAACACAGAATCGAGAGAGATTACCATCATCTAATGTCTTATTTACACAATGGAACCGGGGCTAATAATGCGGTTCCAAAACGTCTCTTCCTTACACACGAGGCCGAGGCCATCATCTATGATACAGTGATCGCTGCAAAAATGCCCCGTCTTAATTCTGCAAAATTACCCTTTCTCCGATCGTATTCCATTGGTGAATCTATGTAAGGACCGGTGGATTTTCACCCATTGACTCGGTATATATGGACAAGTGTGAGAGAGAGAGATCTCTAAATGTCAAAAAGAGCTAAAAGATGCTGATTTCCTATGGCTTTTAGGTGTCGTGCTGCGGGAGTCCTTGAGGACCTTTGCATATTTTGCCAGCTCGTACTTCCGAAATGAATCTTCTTCTTGATTTCCAGCCAAATCCACAGCACCTCCCGAGCTTACACTGGATTTCTTGGACAGGTAAGAAACCCCCACGTCGCTGTTTCGACGATGTTTTTCTACGTCCTTTGCGTCATCCAACTTGAAACTTCTCAGTCTATGGATGTCCAAAGAATGTGTAGAGGAACTCAAGCATGGAGTGGTGATGCTGCTGCTCGGCCAAGTGGCTCCTGCATCTATGCCAGTCAAAACGCTTGAACTGCAATGGAGTGAATCAGAAGAGAACGAACCCGTGCCCACTTCCAGGGATTCAATTTTTTCTGATGATGAAGGGCGATTATCATCCTGACCATCTTTTCCCAGGACCAGTCTCCTAAGCTTGCCAAATAATTTGTGTTTCTTGGTGGTGTTTCCCTTGCTGGCTAAAGAATTATCAATAGATGAATCGTCGTTTTCGCCAGAATCTGTCAGAAACGAGGCTTGTGAGGATGACCATTGATCGTAGTCAAAGTCAATGGAACTGATTGCCTTATCTGCGATCCCTTCCGTGTTAGCATATTCAAGTATAAGCTGCTTGGCTTTCTCCTCAGACTGAGGACTCAGAGTTTTGCTAAGGTCCCTGGCGACTGTTTTACCAGCTGGTGGCTGATAATTCCGAAGCTCGTATCTTAAGCAGGCATTTATCCATCGAAGATAGACTAGTTCCTCAACATCACCACATCGATCTGCTTGGAGTTGCTCGATTTCTTTTGTCAAACTTTCATTTTCTCGTCTCAATCGCTCACTCTGTCTCTTCAATGCTTCTGCCTAATAAGCAAACAAAGATTATAGATTAAATTTGTCTTACTTTAAATGCAATGAGCGAACTTAGAACAGCTGCAAAGATTACCTCTGGATCTTCCAAAACTGAGGTTGCGAGAAGCTGGGTGGACTCCAGCCTCTGAAGCAAATCTGAATTATCCAGCTGCAACCTCAGATTAGACTTTTTCAACTCTTCTACCTCATGCTCCAGTTGTTTCAACTTCTGCAAGTTTGATTGCACGCTCATGTCATATTCTGCGGCCTTGAGCTCCTGGTCATGCAATGCAGCGACTCTCTTCTGAAGAGCCAATATCTGTTCCTTGTTTTGCTCGGCTTCAAACCTCAGTTTCTTTTTCAGCAACTTAATTTTCGATCTAGCATTGTCAAGTTCAGCCGCAATTTTTGCATGATCAGCCACTTGAGCCTCTAACCTACGGTTATCTGCTTGCAGAGATTCAATCTTAAGAGTGAATAGCTTAGCCTCCATATTGTTTATCTTCAAACGGTTTTGGAATTCCATTACAGCCGCTTCTTGCTCCTTAAGCCCATAATATTCTAAAAGTTGGACCTCAAGATTTCTTTCCCTCTCTCGAAGCATTCTGACAATGCTCCTCAGGTGCTTGATCTCTCCCTCATACACATCTCTTTCCGTACAAAAGAATGATTGAGGAGTTTCCACATCAGACGTGGGGGTCTCAATATCTTTCTTCGGAGAAATCCCAGCACCAGAATTACCAAAGTCAAGTTCCTTCACAAGATCATTAAACTCAGGCAAGAGATAACCGTCTTTATCTCCACTTTTCCCACTGCTTGGAGAGCGGCTGACCATGGAAGGATCGATATAGACTTTCGGTATGTGCGTCTCATCCTGATGGAAAAAAAGAAAATAAGGCAGAAGGATCAGCTCCTACAAGTCCAACTTGGAACACTGGGAACCAGTCTGCCTATTACAAGTACAAAGCGTCATGAGTACATCGTTCTGTCAAATAAATGACTAGCTCGCTCCCTGCACACAAAAAAGACCCGGACATGTCCAAAATGGAAAAGGAAGAAGGGGAGTATCATCTTCAGGAATCAGCTCCTAACTAGTGGGTTAAATTGAACAAACACTAGAGTCACCATCAGAATGATCAAAACACACATTTACCCTCTATCACAGATTATTTAATCGGAAATTATCAGATCGTTTCGAAATTAACCTGGGAAAAACAAAAGCCACGACTTCCAATACCAAGCTTCAATGGATAATAAGAAGGTTAAGTTTATCTTACATTTTTCTCCTCTGTTATTGATGCGGTGATGCGAGAGACATGAATCACCGTGGCTGCATGGAGATCATTTTTTAGCCCAGTTCTCTGACCTTCAGAACGAGCCTCGCCACCGCGATCTAACAGACCAACCAACAAGCTAGTTTCAGCAAAAAAAAGAAACCTGTAAACAAGACGGGTCGACAGAAATCTCTAAAAGGGCAGGTCATTCAAAACCTGAAGAGCTACCCGTCGAAGGAGGCAGCTTGGGCTTGCCTCGCCTGGTTCGGATGCGAGAGTAGAGGAATCCAGCAAAAGACAGAGCCAAAGCAACCCCAAATTTCAGCAGGATCGGCCTTATATCCCTCTTTTCTCTCACCATAATAAAATCGATCTTAGCCTAAGTTCCGAGCCCCGTACACAGAACCGAACCCGCAAGTAGACGAATCGAGAGGAGAGTCATGAATCCTCCTCTTCATCTTCCTCCATCTGCATGCAAGCAAGCAAGCAAAACAACGCTGAATCAATCGAAACACAGCTTCAAATTTTCGAGGCAAGCGAAGAAATTTTCACTTGCTAATTTTAAATTTCAGCATCGACGCGCACAAACAAATCCCCGCTCGTCCTCCCACCCAAATTCACGGGAGAACGAAATGATCACAACAAAAGCCAAACCGACCGCACGACTCTTCGGATCATCCATACGAACACGATCAGCTCCCAGCGAAACGACACGACACGACGGCACCTAAAAAATCAAAACGAAAGATAAGACAGCCCGGCCCCGCCTCGTCGCGGATCATCGAGGACGTTACGGAAGCGCTTCCCCGTGTAAATCAATCGAGCCACCGCTTGCGCTTGCAGAGAGAGAGAGATAAAGATACTCACTCCTGCGGAGGTTCCTCGGGGGACGCATTGGAACCGACGGGGACGCGCCGGAGCGCGCGCGCGGAACTATACGGTTCAACGCCTCCGATCGTCTCTCGACGCCGACGCCGACGCAGCCGCCGCCGCTTGCTCGCTCTTGCTCCGCGCTCCGGTTTGCGTGCGGGGGGAGGAGAAGAAGAAGAAGAACCGTACCGTCCCGAATGCGCCAAAAGCCGCCTCCAATACAAAAAGCGAGAACGGACGAGAAGCGAAGGCGGCCCTCGGGGTTCTTGTCTCGTGGTCACGTCGAAAGCGACGCGCACGTATAAGGCCTAATGCCCTTTCCGCTCTTGCAAAAATTCTAGAGAGGGAAAGGGAGGAGATAGAGAGAGAGAGAGAGAGAGACTTGCTTTTCTGGAATGCAAGTTTGTCTCGTGTCACGTCGAAAGCGACGCGCATATACAAGGCCTAAGGCCTTCCGCTCTGCAAAAATTCTAGAGAGAGAAACTTGCTTTTCTGGAATGCCGGTGGCGGTGGTGCGAGAAACTTAGGTTGCAGAGAGAGAGAGAGAGGAGGAGGGAATGAGATGCTTTGTTCAAAGCAAGGTTGACGACGTCCCGGGGGGGGGGGGGGCGGGGGGGAAGAAAAGAAAATGATAAAAAAAAAGGGGGGGTCTGATAATTATAATGATGATTAAATAAAATACTCGGGGAAAATTGATAATTCGGGTTTGGTTGGATTTTCTTTTTTCTTCTTTCTTTTTTAAATTGTGAATTTAGAAAAGATGGGAAGCTTTGAGGGGAGATCGATAAACAGATATTCGGATATAATCGAATATCTAAAAATAGGAAATTTTGGTTCGAGAAAACAGCGGACGTCCCTTTAAAACCCGCCAGCTCATCCTGTCTTTCCCTCCGATTTCGCGGTTCCCTCATCTCTTTTTTCTTTTTCTTTGTTTTAATCTCAACGTAAATAATTATTGTCACGACGAATCGAGACCCCGAAAATTAAGAAAAAACTCAGCTTGGCGCGCATGGCAAATGCCCCACGAGACATCTCCCGTTTGCTTGCTGTCGGGTGGAGCTCTCGAGAGAACGAGCAGGGGATGATTTATCGTGACGGAAGTGAAAGGAGTCCCGCGTCGAGCACGTACGCGAGTGTGTGTTTTGCTCGTGAATTGTGATCTCAATTTCTTCGTTTTCTGAAGTTTGCACTTTTGAGATTTGATTAGTTGGAATTTTGCTGGGTACTTTGACCAGTATCTTTTTTGCGTGTACGGATTTTCCGTCAATGAACCGTTCGCATTCCTATTGCTCTCCTCTTCATTTCTTATTATGAAAAGAAATTAAAAGTGAAATGATTTCGTAACACAGGACTTTTGGTCACGTGAGAGCGACCCTAGGAGACAATTGTCAACACGGCAGCCGTCCCTTTTTTTTTTTTTTATAGGAAAGGACATCGACGCTCGATTAAATCATTAAACTTGTATAGTTTTCCCTTAGCCCGACCGGTACAATTATACCCCCCTCCCCTTCCCCAAAAATAAAAAAAGAGACATAAATTAAATGATTCTTTTAATTGTGCAGAAAAAATCTTTTTTTTTTGCACTAACTGCGAATCTAATAATGATCGCTCGTGAATGAACCGTCCGAAAGATCTTAATTTATGATTACGAATTCATTTGCGCTAAACTAGATACACGGAAATTTAATTAGGGACACATTTGATTGATACATGTGTTTTTCGCTGGTAGCAGGAAAAGATGAATTGACGTGAAGATTATGTTCAGGGTTCTGTTCGAGTGTCTCGGCGCACTTATTAATTATTATTTTTCTGAGTAATTTAATTTTTAAGATATTGTTGAGGAGAGCCGGTACATCAAAAACTGCGAAGATTTTTTAGCCGATTGCTTAACAATTCGAGGACATGGGTCGATAAAAGTCCTTATACGAAATATCCAAAGAAAATACAATTTTGTCTAAAAAAAAAAGCGGGGGAAATTGTTTTTTAATTCCGTCAAAATAAGACGGAGCTGGGTTTGTCATGCGCCGTAAATATGGTAGTTGGCCCCCACGGAAAAATCAAAGCTCAAGTTCAATGTATGAATCTCTTTGGTGGTGAGATTGAAATCGCATGCAATCCCGACCGCGTGGAATGCCTTGGATCACTAAACTAGATCGAAAGCCGTCCCCTCGAAGTTCATTAATCACCCATTAATAAACCGAACACGAGAGATCCGCCCAACTTTAGTTTTTGCTTTTGCAGAAGCCAAAAAAAAAATGGGGGCGACAAGCAAGCATTGGGGGATCGATCCTTAGAAGTCGCAGTAGAAGCTTCGTGTCTGTCATCATGGAATGACCAATTTGATGCATCATTATAAACCTTTGAGCCCGTTAAAGATGGTACTGTTTTGACCCAAAAAGTCTGTTCAAGTTATGAACGCGAGAACGTACGGCATATAATCGTGACTCCAAAAAAAAAAAAATTCCAGTTCATTTCAAGCTTCCTTCCCAAAGTCGCATACTTTCAATTAAAGGCAAAAAACAAAAACAGACACGCACACGCACGCACACAAAAGGAGGAGGTTGCAGAGAGCGATTTTCGCGACATAAATTGTTGAGACGGACAAACACGATGCCAATATAAGGTGGGCATGCTTGGCATCTCGAGCATCATGCGACATGAGCTGTCGGCAACGTTGTTGCATGGTCTTATTATATCCCATTTCACACGGTATCTTAAACAAGCATCTGATGCGCTCATCACACCTCACAAGCCAGGCGCTTTGCCCCCACCAATACCATTATTGATTCGCATAATGCTGTCCGTTTATATTAAAATAACAAGTGGGATTGTTTATAAGACAAACGTGGTCAAAGCGGATTTGATTACGACACACTATTTATCGCTTCTTATCTACTACGAGGGGGCAACGGGAGCAATGCATGGCCAAGCCCGAGGTCGTTTAAGAGAGGACAATAGCGCATCTTTAGGATTTAAGAATTCACATTCATAAGGAGTTTTTAGAGCAGTGGCTCCATCGAGTTAGAAAGGGATCTCTTACGTTTGCCCCACTTCACATGAGCTAATAGATCATTCTTTTTTTTTTTTATAACCCAGGGAACCCCCGCATGTACTCCCCGGCTGTCGACCGTGCTAGCCACCACACACGTGCCACCGGTTAAGTCACCCTGCGACGCCCGGGATTCGAATACTCAACATTTTACGAGAGAAAAAGTGCACGCTCCAGCAACGCCACCCAGGCGAGTGATACTCCACGTGAACCGAAAATGCTTCATAATTTTCCGATCTCTACGGTATACTCAAACGTGAATTTATTATTGGATTCAAAACTGTTTCGAGGAAAGAGTATTAAGGACGATCAATACAGGGTCTAATAAATGAGCCAGATTGCTTGTCGGAGCAACCTTTGAATGTTGGTGTGGTTCTTTCTGCGACAGTTTTGCAAAGTGTACGTAGGGATCAAAGCCCCTCCACGTTACGGGGCTTGCATTCACCAGATTGCTTGGACTGATGATAACTCCACCAGACACGCCTTCGTGCAAATTGAAGCATGCTGTTTCAACACGGATCTCGCGTTTACTGAAATGTTTAATCAACCAGGAAAGCCCGAGGCACTCGAAGGTCAGCTAAGTCAAACTTGTTGGCGATGCTATAAAATTACATCCATGAGCAAGGACTGTAGGAGGATAATATATATACACGACACTCGGTGTTTCGAGATCTTCCTACCTCGAGGAACAATTTCGAATAGGTGGCCATTAAATTTCTGGCAGGTGCTCTCTACTCATTTTGCTTGGCCGTCGCTGCCTCCAGTTGATTATGCGATGTCTCTGGCTGGTGTGTTTCTTCTGTCTTTTTCCTCGCAACCTCTTTTGGGTCCAAGAAGCTTGGCTGATTGGTGGAAGACAGAAGCCTTGCCCACATCCTGTCTGTAATAATGACCTTGCGCTGACTCTCATTAATTCGCTGCCAAAAGAAGGTAAAAGGCTTCACTTGACCGACAGAGCTGGATATTGCAGTATCATAGAAGAATATTACTTAAGGCTATTGTTCAACAAGCATAGCTCCTTCATCAACTGGGGAGATTTTCTATGAATGCGTTCTACACACAAAGAAGCAATCCTACGTGCACGCATTTCTCAAGATCCTTCATAGATACAGGGCATCAGACCACACTCTCCAAGAAAAAATAGGTAGATCCAGGTCTTCTGCACGAGATATGATTTTGCTGCCTAAGTTATATACATGAGCTTATTCTATTAACTGACATTGGAAATTGGAACTCCATGGAAGAGATAGACGATCATCGAGGAGGAGACGACCAATTCAATGTCGTGAAGAAAGGCTCAGTGCATGTGTGCGATATAGATTGTTGTAATGCCATCACAGAAGCCCCTTTATGCTATGAACTTTGGAACTAAATATGCCAACAGAATACTGCAGTATATATCTCACCTTCCCATGCAAGCAAGAAACCAAAAACAAAGAGCAGGATAATAATAACAAGTGCTCAAGCTTAAGTAGTGGATTGACTCACATAAAACGGAATGTAAGCGTGTCTCCCATTGACAGGGCCAACGGTATATCCTGTATAGCCTGCCATTGCACCATGAACGGCACTATGAGCCAGGAGATAGCAGTACACATTATCGGAGGCATTGCTGGGAATAGCACGAATCATGTATGTGGGATCTGCAAATGAAAATTTTATGTCCAATTAGTCAGTTTAAGAAGGACGATTCCTGTGAGTCAATCCATTACCTAAGCTTAAGAATAGTGAAAGGAGTAACTTCAGCACACCAACCTATGTACTTGAGATTTATTGCCATCTTCTGCATCCTTGCAAAGTGATCCTGCGCAATTTTAACCAAACCCGTAAATCAAGTACAATAAACGTTCTTGTCTACGATCCAAGAAATGACACCACTTCACCACATAAAATGGAATGCAAAATATCCACGTATGGCTCGTCTTATCAATGCAACAGTATTTAACATTCCATATAAAGAAATCAGAGCTGAAAACTAAAGTTGACACTTTGTAACTGCATGCACTCAAGAAAGAAAGAAAATGTCATTTCTCTGTGCTAATAATTTTCCTATCTAAAGATCTAACATGGGCGAGTTCATTTAATAACGGGAGGTCGTGTTGCGCAATAAGTGGCTTAATACCTTAATTTTCTGAGAAATCCAGAGGCCAACATCTTGAAGTGGCTTGTTTCCAGAAGCATCTGCCTGTTCCATGGTACGCATGCTTTCAGATAGGAGCTCTTGTCCTGCACCCTCAGCTATTACAATGACCATATGCCCATCCTCTTTAAGTCTTCTCTCAATGTATTCAAAAAGACCACCAGGGCCTTCAAGATAAAAAGGGGATTCTGGGATCAAGCAACAGTCCACATCTCGACTGGCAAGAGTAGCGTGCATCGCTATGAAGCCTGCAAGATGTTTCATCACAATCACATGAGTACACTGTCGTCCAGCAAAAGCAAATAGAGATGCTATAACTTCGTCAATCTGAGCAATTATGAATTTGAAATTCACTGTTCAACCAGACAAAAGGGAATATCAGTGAATTCAAGGTGCCCTAGTAGAAACTAGGCATATTGTTGATATATTAAATGCATTGAGACTAGTGTAGGCTGCTTCCATAGAGTACCCCAAATACAAAAGGAGGCATTATTGCCAAATTGCGAAGTTAGCGAAACCACTAACTACCTGGCCTTTTCGTCAGAAAAAGAAATTTGAAGAATGTCATAGCAAAATGAGGCTTACCACTATAGCGACCCATTAATTTAACAACGCCAATTCCATTCTCGATGCTTATAGACTCAACATGAGCTGCATTTATAGCTCGCTGTGCTTCCTCCACAGCAGTATCAAAACCAAAAGACTTGTCTATAACCTAAAGGAGAAGTATGAGACAAAGATAAGATACTGTTAAGATAGAAATATCAGAGTCTAAGATTGTACTTTGCTAGAACAGTACCGGAATATCATTATCAATGGTCTTGGGAATACCAATAACTGCTACTTTCAGGCCACGCCTTCTAATTTCCTGCAGAGATAGATCGAGTTGATACATCATACATAAGCACTGCTAGGCTAATTGCTAAAGTCAATCCAGTTTGTAGAAAAATCATATCAAGATCACAAACTCTACAGAATCTGTCTCTGATGAGTACAGACTTCGCAACTGTGCACAATGACTATCATTATCTCAAATGTATATTCATTGGCCAAACAGCATTACCTCAAAGATAACTGAAGCACCTTTCTGAGTTCCATCTCCTCCAATTATGTAAACCTGAGAGATGCACAACAATAATACAAAGCCAGAGTTCCTCGTTATATAGAAGCTACTGTAGAAAGCAACGGTTGATATTCCTCAATAAAATGTTCATAAGCACAAGAAATGCATACCTGATTGATGCCCCTGTCCTCTATGCTGTCAACAATCTTTGAGGTGCTATGGCCCCCTCTCGAGGTCCCAAGGATAGTTCCACCACGTTTATGTATGTCATCAACGACCTTGGGCGTCAAAGTAATTGTGTTTCGTGCATAAAAGCCTCTGTAACCTCCCTAAACATTGAATAGCAGATAAGTAAAAGTACCATTGAATTTCGGCAGACTTCCGAATTTTAGATTTCAGGCAAGTTCGCACGATCAATAGCATTACGTAAATCTAACCTCTATACCAAGAACTTTGCTGACTCCATACATGTGGTATAGGCCGCAGACTATTTCTCTAATGACAGTATTCAGGCCAGGGCACAGGCCCCCACATGTTACAATACAGGCGTGCACTTCATCTGATTCAAAATAAACCTGAGAATGCAATGGCACGGGTCAACTTAAATTTTCAGGATGGCCAAAAACGTAGACAACAAAGTAGAAACGATCCCACACCTTCTGCCGAGGTCCAGCTCGCCGAAAATGGGTCCCTCTCGGGCTATTCTTGTGAACAACAATCTACAGAACAGTGAGCGGAATGCTTGTCATCAAGCCTAACCGTGTACATGCAGAATCTAATGGAAATTGAAAGTCACAGAAAAGAGAATAAATTTCTAACAAAAGGAGTCATTTACCTTTTGGGCCACCGTAATGTCCACATTGACGAAATGCTGCCTGTTTCATCGATCAACGAATATGTTCAATTTTTTTATGCAACACACTCATCCGGAAATAAATTAATCGATAAACCAGCAGCTCAACAGCAGAGTCGTATCGCGAACTCACTTGACTACCGAATAGGAGGGATCGTCTTGCAAAGGATTAGGATATGTCTGCACGAGAAGTGGGACCAGAGATCAATGGAACTGCAGCAAACTTCGCAGTGAATTCGCGCACGAATGATACCCTAACAGCATGACATACATAAGCCCTTTGACGCCGCAATCCTACGTTTTTTTCCTCGTTTACTTCGCTGTTTCGGTTTGAAAACAGACAAAAACACGGCACCCATCATTGAAGAACGATGAAGCTATTGAATGATGGCGCCATCAGCAAGGATTTCGATTTTCGCTTGCTTCCCACTTACCAGATAAGGAACATTAGCATAAATCCAAAATAAAATTAAGCAATTAAAGAAATGAATCGCACGTCCAATTCAGCGGGAAGAGACAAACAAAAAACAGCTCTCGCTGAACAAGAACAGCGCGCGATCAACTCCAAATAACTTCTTCTCTTCTCTTCGCTAACTTCTCTCTCAAGTCAAGTCATCCGAAATCAGCATCATCGAACTACTTCTTCTCGAGGGAGAGAGAGAGAGAGAGTATTTACAGGGAGGTCAGGTAAGTAATCGGTCAAGTGAGGGACGTCTTCGAGGACGAAGCCGGCCTCTCCGGCCACGATCTTCCGGTCGGCGATCGGTGGCGGCGGAGAGCCCGTCGCAGTGGCGCCACCGTTCGAGGCGCGCGTCGCATCCGGGGAGCAGTTGCCGTGGCTCATCGAGCGGCGCCGGTGGTTATTGAAGGCCGCGGGACTGGAGCTCGCGGGGTCGAAGCACCGAACCTTCGGGATGGAGATTGAAGCGGAGCTCGAGATGGTGGAGGAGGAGGTGGTGGTGGAAACGGTGGGCATGGTTGGTTTTGCTTCTTTGTTCCGCTGGGAATGGGAGCAGACCAGCGGCGGAGAGCGCGCGATTTGTAGCCGTCGATGGCGGGTTCATCAGAGGGCGGTTCGAGGCGCTTTGACTAATAAAATATGTTTCTTTTTTCCTTTTTTATTTCTTTTGACTGTTCTATTTTTTGGGAAGAAGAAGACGGTAGAACTCCAGACTGGACTAGACTAGGAAAGGGAGTGGAAAATAATCCACGGAGCTCTTCGCCGTCGGACACGAGGGAGGGGCAAAACGGTCCTTTAGGGGCGTTTAGCATGCGTGCTTCGTTGACTCTTGACTGACGTTAGTGCCCACGCTTCGTGCGGGATTCGTTTTATTTAGACTCCTGTAATAATTTTTTTTTCTCTTTTAGTGAAGAAATTTGATATGCCTGGTCCCACTGGAATTATTGCGCTGCTTGCTTTCAACAAAATAATTAATCAATAAGGTGTTGCTTTTGATTAGGGGTGTCAATAGATCGGGTTTTCATGATACCCGATCCGACCCGAAAACAATGCATGTGTTTACTTGGCCGGACCCGAAAAAAAGATCCGAACATGATATAGCTGCGCGATCGAGTCGGGTCGTGTTCAGGTCGGGTTCGTGTTTTAGATTTTTGCTTGACCACCGATATCTTCTCTTAAGAAGGAAACAGAACACCCCAAAAACAGAACTTAAGTTATCTTGTTCGCCTGCTCAAACAAAGAAGTACAGAAGTAGATGACGACGGCACGAGAAATTCATGTTTAAACAGGTTAACAACCCATTTTAACACCAGCTTTCAATCAGAATGAAACAAAAAGAGAGAAGTTGCATGAGGCTAAATCAATAATGTTTAAACAAAGTTATAGGGCTAGTCAAGATCGTGTACTCTCGCATTTACCCATGCCCAATAGAGAAAAATGACAAACCAGTGATCTCAAGGGAAAATGTCTCTAATGTCCAATCAAATAACTATACAAACATTTCATTTGAATTCAATTGGATGTTTAACACTAGCCGGATGCCAGCATTCTGTTGATAGTCGTAGTGATCCAAAGAGAAACCAAAGCAACTCCACCAAAAGTGAATCAAATCTACTCCAAAGCAAACCAAACCAAAGCAACTCCACCAAGGTAACTCCACCAAAGCAGCTCCAATGTTATACAACTTGCAAGTAAGAAATGAAGAAGACAACAATTGTTAAATGCCTAATCTGAATATGAAAAAGTAAATTTGCAATAAAAATAAAAAAAATTGGTTTATCAAGTACCAATTTCCAACTTCGTCAATCATTAAGAGAAATCGATATCGAATTCGGCTCCATAATTGTAGTTGAACATTCTGCATTAACTTCAAAATCAAAATGAGAACTTAAGTATCCATTGTAATATAGAAAAGAATAAATATTCTATAATTATGTTTTCTGACCTGACTCAAAATTTTTTTATTCTTCTAAGTAATCTTCAATTGAAAATGAAAGTGGCGAAGATTGTAGCCAATCTTGAGCACATATAAGACCCTCCACTATTTTTGGGGTTAAGGAGCTACGAAAGACATTGAGTACACGACCTCCCATGTTGAATGCGGCCTCTGATGCTACAGTCGATACGGGTACGGCCAAAATATCTCGAGCAATGAAAAAGAGGATAGGATATCTCGAAGAATTAACTTTCTACCAAGTTAAGATATCAAAGATGAGGCTATAACGTTCACATTTTTTCTCCAAATATTTATCCAATTTAGATTTTTCTTCCAAAATTTGTTATCCCGTTTGACTAAGATACTTTGCAGTCGTAAAGTTCGCACCAACCACGGGAGACTTTGACACATTTACTGTCCTCGTACCCTTTAATCTCAAGTTGCCTTGGGGGTATTTACCACTGCGGTATTACTCGTACAATAATGTTAGCGATGATGTTACTTTATAATGTAAAATTTCTGCTAGCTTACTCTCATAAATATCATTAATCAACCATTTCACATATTCCCATTTATGTCGATGGTCAAGTATGCAAGCAATGAACAAATTATGATTAATGTTGTTCACATTGTCATAATACTTACTGAATTTGGTCTTCATTCTTTTAGCAATTTCCTGCAAACTTTTATCCTCATTCTCACACTATTCATTAATCATCTCAAAAAGCCCATAGACATCCTTTGTCAAATCATTACTAGTGACATAAGAAAAACCCAAAACTTTTGAAGTCGTATCAAAGAACAACTTCAAGAAAAGAAGAAGGTGACAGGCATAATCCCAATCATCACTAGTAGACAACCCTTTCGCTTTGGACAGTTCTTCAACAAATTTGTTATCTTGAATTTCCAATAAGAAAAAAGCCTTTTGAAACTTCAAAGCCGCCTGTAACATCATATATGTCGAGTTCCAACGAGTCTCCACGTCAAAACATACAAGACTCTCGGACTCAATATTCTCTAGTGCAACACAATCCTTAAACTGCCTCAACCTCCTAGGAGAAAACCTCATATAAGGTATAGCCGAACGTATTCTAACAATGGAATCATTTATGTCTTTTAACCCCTCTCTCACAATCAAATTCAATATATGAGCAAAACACCTCATGTGGAGTAATTCACCTCTCAATACCAGAGTGTTCCAAGAGTTAAGTCTTATTTTCAAGTATTGAATTCCTAAATCATTTGAACTTGCGTTATCTATGGTGATGGAAAAAATACTTTGAATCCCCCAACTGGTCAAACATTTCTCAATCGTCTTTCCTATTATCTCAACAGAATGACTCGGGATTTGATAAAAATTTAAGATTTTCTTCTGCAATTTCCAATCAGCATCAACGAAATGAGCAGTGAGAGACATATAAGTCAAATTTGACAAGAGGTCCATGTGTCGGTCGTCAAACAAACTCTAGGACATGTGTCAGCAAAATATTTCATCAATTTTCTTCTTTCCTCCGCATATAATGCATAACAATCACTCCTCAACATGTTACGCATAGGGATTGAGAACTTTGGCTAGATTATGTACACAAATTGCCGAAAACCCTCATTTTCTACAAATTTAAAGGGCAATTCACCAAGAATGAACATGGTCGCTAGTTCTTTTCTACTAGCATCTTAGTCAAATTTCCATGGTAAACTACCAACCCCAATAGGCTGACCCGAGGCATTTTTTTGCCTTTTATCGATGTTTGCATATGGATATTCCTTATATCTATCTAAATGATGATGCATTGAACTAATCCCTTGAGTATTAGAACAACCAATGTGGACCCCGCAATATAAACATTCAGCTTTTTCCTGGTTTTTGTCTGTACATGGAAGCCTTTAAAGTGATCCCACATAATAAATCTCTTCCTTCTATTTGTGTAGCTAGAATCCGTCGACGAAGACAACTAGCAATCAGCAAAAATAATTAACATTCTAGAATCAACAAAATCCATCATTGCCCAATAATTGCTATATACTATGAATAAAACCATGCAACGAAACCATCATCTACGCAACGACAGATGACTAAACAAGGCCTTTGCATCGTTGTACAAACATGCCAAGTTGAATTAAGAAAAGAACACAATAATGGGACTACTCTACGGTTCAAAAACATGTTTGCGGAATTAGGTAGAAATAGACTGAAAAACAGCCAAAGTACACATTGTTATTATAAAGACACAACAGATGCAAAGGTTACACAGGCTAACCTGGCAATTTCTTGTTAATGAAGAAGACCACCAAATTGACAGTATACCTGCAGGTTAAACACAATATGAGCTTCAGCCAAAAATGCATCGGTAGTGCCGAAGAGAGATACTAACAAAAAAAAAAGGATTTTACCATGCAACAACGACGTCAACTGTGTAATGTTTCCGCGATGCAACAATGAAGAATCTCTGTACCACAGCAATCAACCATTCAAGAGTACTATTCACAATGATTAGTATGCAGAACAAAGATCTAATAATCTTTACCAGGAGAAATTGATGCACTAATTTACTTAGAGGCTGAGTATATATGCTTAACGAATGGCATTCGTTTGATAAACCACTCTCCAATCCAGAAGACAGTGAAACCCAGCCATGATGAAAAAAAAACCCCAACAAGGAATATAAACATCAGAGATGTGACAAAGCCCAGCCCTGCAAGATAAAATATTCAGAGCTTTGTAAAATCATTATGTTACAAGTAAGAGAACAGGTTATCAATAAGAGGATGGCTTCATCATACTAAGTTGAAAAAGTCACAACATAAAGTGTATGAAAGTACTTTGTATCTACATAAGCGTAGAATAGATAGTTCAAGATTCATGCCTTCAAAAAACCACATTCAAGTCAAGTTGCCAATTGTGAATAAGGGCCTTATTAAGAAGTTTGGGAAGGGAGTGAGAGTACATAGAGAAACAAGTTTCTAAGCAGAAAGGGGTCACCAGAGGTTAAGATATGTAAAGGAAGAAGAGGATAGATCCCACTTCTTATTAAGTTATCACGAAAAGTTAATATTCTGTTTATTGGAATAACAAAGGCAAACATTAGGTCATTGATGTGCCCAAATATCTAAAATGAAAATTGATAGGAAAGATCCAAGGAAAGGGGAATGCAAAAGCCTAAGGTTTCCTACACGAATCATGTGGAAACAGTCAACAAATATTTGCAGAATATGACGAAAGAACATGTTTTTCACTAAGCGCTCACTCCTTACCAAATATGTTTATCCCTAGCTGGGTATAGAGGGGACTGAAAAAACCATCGACAAATTCAATAAACTACCGTGTGATAAAAAAATGCGACCGCAACCAGGAACAGAACAACACTGCAAATAAACATCAATTATATTAGTCATCTAGAAGTAGTAAGTAACCAATCATTGCATATGAACAAGTAGCTAATCATGTTACCATCCAGTCATAAACTTTTTTGAGATCCAACTCTGGAGCACAAAACAGCAAGCCTGCCAAAATAAGTGAAAAAATATATAAGCCTTGCGAATAGATTGCATTCATTTGTCATAACCTTCACTTGACAGATTTCCTACTATAATAGAATCTCCTTTACTTCACTTAACAAGGTCGTTGCAGGGTCATCGTCGTCACCTGACCTAGTAATTTTATGGAACAGTTGGTATAACACACAAAATCGGCTAATGCAAAATGAGATGAACACGCATACACAAAACACCTCAAAAAGCATAGTGAGTCAACAGATGGGTTCCCCATTCTTTGACAAACAGAAGCACTCATGGCATCATCTCTAGACCAACCCCACCTGTTATAAGCATCGAATTTCGTCAGGTCTCTCCAAGGTTTCGAAGGCGACGCGTTCGGAAATGAACGACGCCAATTCCGGAGACAACCCACATGAATTCATGAGATAAGAGACTGTGAAAGAAGGTAGACCCGAGGTGGTGGCGGTGGAGATTGATCCGAGAGTGGTGGTCGGCAAGAATAGGCGCGGCGAAGTAGGGTTCTAGAGAGCGAACTGAACATGGGACTTATAGACTGACACACAACGGCGAGTACAATCACAATCTCAAGGCACACGTTCAATTCGACTAACCTCTCTCTTCTTCCTTCGCTCCCTCCCTCACAGATTCACCTTTGTTGAACAGAGAACTTCTGGTCACGCGTCCATGAGAATATTTCTGGAACACTACAGAACCCTACTTCGCCGACTTGGTGATGCCAACTGCAATCAGGGTGGCGCCGGCGGCGAAGACGCAGATCGTCACCGCCAGTTGCCTTTGTGTCGCACTACTCGATCGCTAGTTGCAGATTCGGAGCTCTGGAAGAAGATGATAGGGTTTAGGGTGGGCTTGGAGCAAGAAGAACAAATGGCTCTTGTTTGTTTTGGGTAGGTTTGTTTAGGGCGGGCTCGAGCAGATCCAAAATAAGCTTAAGCCTTGATTGTACCATTACCCAATAAGTTAAGGCCAACCCGACCCAAAACGAAAATTACCTGTTTGGGTCGGGTCGATTCGGGTCGGGTCATGTTTGAGCGGGTATTTTTGACACCCCTACTTTCGATGACGGGGAGTTTGCTCCATTTTTTTATTTATTTATTTTCATTCCATTTTTTGTTGGAAGAACTTAAAAAATAAAATCTTAAGGTCATAATATTTCCGTTCCCGAAAATAATTTATTTCCATAAATAGCTTTTTTTTATCTATTTCTATCCTCCGAAGGAATTTCTGAGCAGAATAAAATGTTTGATAACTGCACAAAATTTATATTCTCGAGATAGGAAAAGAACAAAAAAGCGTTTGGTACAATCCTAAAAATTTTTTCATAACGTAGATTTTTTTTAGTTTTTTGATAATTTTCTCCGATTTTCTAATTTTTTGAATTTGTTTTCTCCCTTCTTCTTCCTCCAATAGCTCAACCTCGCCGGCCATCTCCGAGGCCTAGCGACTGACTGGAGGAGGAAGAAGAAGAAAGGAAAAAAAAAGAAAAGAAAAAAATAAAGTGACTCTTTTAAAAATTCGGGAATAAAGAAATAGATATTTTTCCTTCTTGTTTGTATTTCAAATTTATTTCCTCGCCACTTTTCTACTTCGGGGAATAGAAAAATTAAATGACATTACCAAACGGATTTTTATTCTTTTTCTGTTCAGTTCAAAAGAAAAAAAAATAGAAAAATAGAGTAATAGGAGTAATGCCAAACATACCCTAAATGTATTGGGTTAGGGTGAAAGAAGGCATTCTCAAGATCTCCTGAGAAGGTAGACCGGCCAAAAGGGTCTGAAAGTTGATCCGAACACTACCCGAAAGTGCTCGACCAAAAGAAAGACGGGTAATCAGACTAAAGAATGGGAGATCCGTTGGTCCATTTTCTCCGTAATAAGTAAAAAGTTGTAAATATGAGTGCTTTTGGAATTCAAATGAAGAGTGTCGGAAATGATTCGTGTATTTTCGATAGAGAATCCTAATTCGTGAGAAGACCCACATTTGTTTTACATGATCAGTAATTCAAATCGCACTATGGCAACTAAGAATGAGAAAATATTGTGTAGAGCTCAAATTCCAGCGTGGCAAAATTTGAGTCTATTTATTGAGTGACACGTATTGGCGGGGCCCACTTGTGTCAGTCAATCAAATTTTAAAGGTTCGAGCGAGACTCTCTCTATTCCCACCGTCTCCGCCGTCCGACAAACCACGCCCTAATCCGTACCATGCCGCTGCCGCCTCCGCCTTGAAAGGTACAAATTTTCTTAGATTTACTCAAAAATTTGTGTAACTTTTGCATTTTTGGATATTTTGAAGAGCTTTTTCTTCTCTTTACAATTCTCTCTCTCGACTCGCTTTGTTCTCACCGTTTCCGCCGTTGCCTCCATTGGCTAGCCATACATCTTAGGTTATGTTCGGCATCCGATCCCATTAGTTGAAAAATAATTTTTTGAATTTTTTTTTTCCAAACTTGAATATCAAACGGTACTGTGCAGTGATGTCAATAATACCATGCAAAACATCAGTAATGCTCGGTTATGGTTTTTAGAAAATTAAAGTTAAAGGACAGGAGAATTGAGCCAAGTATTTATTCAATTTTGCTTACGAATTGAATCGAATCGAACTATAAATTCAGTTTAGTTCCATTAGATTTCAAATTCTTGTTTAGTCCATTTTCGATTTTTTTTTTCATCTGTCATATTCTAACTTTCAATTCACTCTCCGACCTCATTCATAAATCCCTCTATTAGCGAGAGCGGCCTGCCTGCCGGCTTTTTGTCACATTCACCTGTCTAATGTTTTCTTCTCTTACTTTTCGCGACAGAGTCATGCAGTGGCTTCAAAATTGCCAATCAGGAGCCGACAAACAGCTACATTTTTGGATAAAGAAATGCCATTATCTACCATCACTTGCACAACGGGTTTAATGATTAAGTAAGAAAGTACTGTATTCTTTTAATAATATTAAAATAAAAAATTATAAAAAGTTACGTGAAAGTGTTTTTATGTCCACCCCATCTTTAATTTTCCTTTCTCTTTTGACTTTTGCCTTGCTCCGCGTCTTGCATCGCATGCGCAACATGCCCACGGGAGTTCACATTTTAACAATTATATTTTACGAAAATTTCGGATATATATACTTTTTGGTCAAAGGATATATAATATTTGAAATGGTCAAGTTGTGCATGTTTCTATGTTTGATTTAAGTAAAAGTCAATCCGGACTTTGGAAAGCGAAAAACGACACATTGGTGTGGCTCGAACGTCGGGATTTCTTTCGTGGACCAATCATCTAGCGAATCGGATGAATCACAACAGTTGATTTCGTGGTTCACACTGGATCAACAGATACAATCCAGTCGGTCCATTGAACCCGGATCCGGACAAGTACATTCTCTCGACGCCGGAGTAACCAAGGAGACATCACATCTCTGATTTCAGGGCGAGTTGGGCTTAATGGGCCTACTCAACCGGTCCATTAGGCCCATAACCACGGCCATGTAGGATCCGTTGGCCTCACTCCCATGTTCAATGGTGGAAGACCTTTCTTTCCGGCCAGAAGTTGCAAAAGACTCGACTTAGGCTTGTTCGCACAGCGGTATTATCAGATCTAACTATAGAGTCTCTTGCTATTATTTCTATTACCTCAATGTGATTCCCATTACTTTCGGAACCGTGAGCCGTCTACTAGTAGGAGGCTCGACAACATTTTGTTCTCGCCCCGCGACTTTTTCCTAAGTTCGACCGCACGGCGGCCAATAGAGCTTGAGATTCTTCTTTCCTGGTTCACCTCCTAAGATTTAGGAAAGAAAATGAATCAAATGACCTTAAATGAAGTCCTCTTTGGTTCACCTTATAGGCTTATTATTACTTGAGATGCATCATTTGGAAAAAGCTTGTTTTAATCCACAATGTCTCGAAATCGACATGACCAAATGAATGCAAAATAATTAGCAATTTTAATTTCTCAATTCGATTCTTTTAGAGAACGTTAACCATGGAAATGGGGAAAAAAAAGGTTCTTCAAGTACGCATTTTTTTCTCCAAAAAACATAGATCAAAGGGTCTAAATGCAGCAATTTGAAAACCCGACGGGACAAATTGATGAAAATCGGTAAAGTTAGAGGGCCTTTCACAAAACCCCCCCCCCCCCACAAAATTACCAGAATGCCATTCTGTCGTTGCGGCTGCTCCTATACTATTTCCGTAGCCACCGTCGCTCGCTTCCTCCTTCCCTTGAACGCACCATTTTTCCAGCACAGAAGACTCCGTTAGCTGCTGCGTCCGAAAAGGCAAGAGCTTGCTCTCAGGGCTTCGATCACTTCGCCAGAATCGTCATGTACCGGACTGTAGCTTCGCGCCTCAGGCCTCTTAAGGTCAGTATTCGCGTGGGTACCCTCCAAAGATCCGGGCTTTTTGCGATTCACACCTCAAATTTGAGCGAGCCGGGAACTTTGTAAGAACGGGTGCAGGTTCTTGTGCTGGTTTGTGTGGTGTCCCTGAGTTCTGCGTGACTGGGTCGGCGTTCGGTCGAATGGTTGATCACTAGCGGAAGTTGGGGAGACATTGGGTTCGGTGGGTTGGAAATGCAACCCGGGATTTCGTGTCAGGCGCAGCTTCGATTTTGATTTGGGTTTGGTCCCTTTGTTTGGCCTGAAATTTGGGTTTGTTCGCTCTCGGGTTCTGAGCTAATGTTGCTTTGGTGATGCTGTCCGTATTCTTTTTGTTTCGAGTAAAATGGATAGCTCTTTTGGTCTGCGGCGTGCTTATTGATCAAACCAAGAGTTCCAAACGACCAAAATGAATGCCTCTGTTGAGATTCTCTTTTTTATTGGCCAGTGTCGTAGCTATTGCATTCTTAATGATGCTCACCTTGCGGTAGACGGTTATTCTGAAGTTGCGCGTCTTATTACTGCTGAGCAAGAGATAAGCCAGGACTGAAAATGGTTCTTTTCTGGGTTCTTTAACAACAAAATACTAGATTACATTTGTATATTCTTTATTATCACCATAAGTGATCATAGTATGTGGCGTTTCATACGCAGTAATAATCGAAATGTGCATGGGAGTTCTGAACAGCGTATACATCTTATCATTTACTATCACGTGACAGGGCCGAGTGGGGAGCCTAGGAACTCGCAGGTATGCTACTTCAAGTGCAGTTGCGGCGAGTTCCACCTCATCGGGTTTATTTAGTTGGTTGACCGGAGAAAGTTCAAGTACACTTCCTCCTCTAGAGATACCCCTTGCAGGCATTACTCCTCCCGATGCAATACCGGATTATGTCGAACCAAGCAAGACCAAGATTACTACCCTCCCTAATGGCATCAAAATCGCCTCGGAAACATCGACAGTGCGTTTCCACTTCGCAGTTCGATTGTCGTTCAATTAAGTTCATTCAGCTTCAATTTCTTGTCTGTATTATTTCCTGCCTACGTCTCCATTTTCAATGTGATTGCTTCTGATTTAGTTTAGTTGTTTATTTCTGGTTGACTAGAATCCTGCAGCCTCCATAGGATTATACATTGACTGTGGTTCTGTCTATGAAACTCCCATCACCTGTGGGGCCACACACCTGCTGGAGAGGATGGCATTTAAGAGCACAAGGAATAGGAGTCATCTGCGTGTTGTTAGAGAAGTGGAGGCAATTGGAGGTAATGTTGCCGCCTCTGCCTCGAGGGAGCAGATGGGTTACACTTTCGATGCCTTGAAGACTTATGTTCCAGAGATGGTAGAGTTACTCATTGACAGTGTGAGGAACCCCATATTCTTGGACTGGGAAGTCAATGAAGAGGTACACCGAAATTAGCCTTTGAACGGTTGTCACTTGAACGTGTACTTTTAAAGTTTATACCTTTGTCAATTCTCTACATCTGATGTTAACCTAGCTGTCCTTACAGAATCGTTCATTTGGTTTTCTTGCAACATTAAGATGTGCTGAGCATAGCCCATTATTCTTTAGTTTCCTGTTGCTGGCGGTCACATTGAGAAAAAAGGAATATCTATATGTGTAGAATCTGTTTGAATGGTCGAAAGAAATGCAAAGTTCAATTTAGATAAAGGTTGAACTTTGTTTTATGTACTTAGCTACCCTTGCTGGGTGCAACTATGCTCCTAAAATCGAAGCATCCATGTAATTAGAAAATATGTACCGAGCATAAGTTTCAAATGATTATGTCTTATACATCTGCATGCTTTTGCTGTTCCGCAAGGCATGCAGGGACTTTAAATTTTAAAAATGCATGTATTCGTGGAAGCTTCTGTTTATGCCAGACTTGCTTCGGAAGGAAAACGCTACCAGTGTTGTTCTTTTGCTTCTACTTCTGCCCTTCTATAATTGTTAGATTTTATTTCTGGTTTCTAAGTTAATCATTTGTGTGGTTATACAGCTACGAAAGGTGAAAGCAGAACTTAGTGAACTTTCTAACAATCCTCAAGGCTTACTTTTGGAGGCTATTCATTCTGCTGGTTATGCCGGTGCACTGGCAAATCCTCTCTTGGCTCCTGAATCAGCACTAAACCGATTGGACGATACCATATTGGAGGAATTTGTGGCTGTAAGACTGGAACTTATTGAACGCTGCATTTGTTGAGCATATATTCACTAGACCATCCCTGCAATCTCTTTCCTTCAGCATTTTCTTTCTTAAATCTTTTCATTTGTCATAGTGTGGTTTTTATCTTTCTTCCGTGCCTGGTTTTCCTGAGAAACTATTTACATTTAAAATTCAGGAAAATTATACAGCACCTAGGATGGTTTTTGCTGCATCTGGGGTTGAGCATGAAGAGCTCTTGTCCATAGCAGAACCCCTTCTTTCAGACCTTCCTAATGTTGCTCGTCCTGCAGAGCCAGCATCCAAGTATGTCGGTGGTGATTTTCGACAACAGGCTGATTCAGGGGTATTTCTCTCGTTGTTATTTAAAAGAGATAAGAAAAGGGAATAACTAAATTGTCACTTATCTCTCAGTTTTATCCGTGCAGAGCACACATATTGCTCTTGCTTTTGAACTTCCTGGTGGATGGATTAAGGAAAGGGATGCAGTCATCTTGACTGTGATTCAGGTTAGCACGAAAATCTGTTCCCTCCTTAGTTTGGTGGACCATCGCAGTGTTGTTTCAGTGTCATCTCTTGTCCTATAAGGATCCCTTGAGACTTTTGCTTTTTTGGTTTAATGAAGATGGGTGACATTTCATTAGTCCTGCAGATGCTTATGGGAGGTGGTGGTTCATTTTCAGCTGGAGGCCCAGGAAAAGGAATGCATTCCAGGCTGTGTAAGTTGTGTCCTGACCTTAATTTTGTTGAGTTCTCTGTTTCAGTGCAAGGTATCAAATATTCAGGCTTTCATTGATTGATGAGCATGGTTCTTCATGCACCCTCTTGCTTTTGTTGGACTAGTAGGCCTTGTATCCTTGGAACACATTACCTAAGATTAATGCATCTGTTCATCTCGAATACGCAGATCTCCGTGTGTTGAACGAGCACCAACAGATTCAATCTTTTTCAGCATTCAACAGCATTTTCAATAAAACTGGGTTGTTCGGCATTTATGCTAGCACTGTAAGACTGCTTCATATCTCCTCCTTTCTCTTGCTAACTTTGCATTCTTTCTGCTGGACCGTGCTAGTTGGCCATAGATATAGTAGATGTCCGATAATGTATTTGTACAGAAATATTAAGTCTCATGATCTGATGGTACTGACCTGAGTGGATGGAAACGCACATAAAACAGTCTATCGGAACGGGAATGGAGCTCGGGGGTATCTGACTTCCAATCTCGTCACTCTTCATGACAGACTTGTATTGCTGGGTTGGGAAGGATATATAATAATGATTTTGAGGATGCGATTATGGGGCAGAAGTTGAGTTTCTATGTGCAAACAATTCTGGGGTTAGCTTCTGATTCATACATTTTGGTTTTGGCACTGACCAGAGACGTAAGAAACGAGTGAATTGGGTCCCAGATGCTTGACATTGGTTAAAACACAAAAATCTATGGTAAATTAGAACTTCATTCTTTTTAGGTTCTGTCAGAATGGAGTGCCACTGACTAAGTGTTGACGAAATTACTGGCAGTGACAAACTTTAATGTTTTGCTAATTACTTCTGAGCTTATTGTCTTTCTTCTACATTTGGTTAGCAGAGCTCTGACTTTGTGGCAAAAGCCGTCGATTTAGCTGCAGAAGAATTATTGGCGCTGGCAACGCCTGGACAAGGTTCACGCTGCATCTGTTTTTGTTCTTCAATGTGCCATTTTTGTTTTTTGTTTCTACTTTGCGCTGACATCAATTGAAAATTTTCTTTTTGGCAGTTACTCAAGTGCAACTTAATCGCGCTAAAGAGTCTACAAAGTCTGCAGTCCTGATGAATTTGGAATCTAGAGTATGGTTCAAACTCCATCTTGAAATAATTCCTTAAGAACAGGAAAAGAAAATAAGATAGCTTGACTAAAAATGAAGGCTATTTGGCCTAAACATACACGACTCTTTTTTTCTATTTCCTTATAGGCAAACTTTCTTTTACCTCAAGGTATCTCTTAAATTCCTTGAATATGATTGTCTCACAACTTTTTCAGCCTTTGTTTCTATTCTCTTTCATTTGGGAAGTTTTTACTGTCAATACTTGTGGTGATTTCTAATCGTTGCCTCTCACAGATGATTGTCTCCGAAGACATAGGAAGACAGATCTTGACATTTGGAGAGAGGTATTTAAGTGACACTGATGCTATAATTGACATACTGTGCACTCATGCTTGTTACGTCGGTTACCTCCGGTTTTAGCTTTACCTTCACGTCTATGGATGCAATACAAAGCTTGAATAGTGATATTAGTAGGCATTACTGGTAGCTATGCATTTTGATGTTCAGTTTTTTGTTATGATCATATCATATAAATGGGCCATGAGAGTAGACCCCACATATTATCGAATTTCTGACAACATGGTCCATCTCGTGGGAACTAAGCTAGTCTGCAGAAAATAAGAAATGGAGGCCATAGAGTTTTTTAAGACTGCCGGTCTTTGCATATTACCACTCATGCAAATTAGAGGCAAAAGGCACAACATGTATGTGGCTTTTGGCCATGAGTCTATTGCTTTAGCTTTGCCATTGATTCAATGTCATTTCGAAGCTGCGAGAAGAGTTTTTGATTTGTGGCTCTTGCTTAGGAAAGAACGAATGCACGAGAGCCAAATCAACAAGCTACATAAATTTTCCAATATAACATTTATTCATATATGCTTCCACTCTAGACCCAAATGCACGAGCTAGAAGCAAAAGCCTCCTTAAAATATCATCAAGTTAGTGCAGTGTCCAAGGTGAACAGAACATGCATTTGTTTCGACATCCCTTTTGCTGTCTTTCAGGAAACCCGTGGAGCATTTTCTGAAGGATGTTGAGAAAATCACTTTGGATGATATCACTAGCGTCGCTCGTCGAGTTCTTTCTTCGCCGCTGACAATGGCCTCGTACGGGGATGGTAACTACTTTTCTACCCAACCTCCGGACACATTTAAAGTCCCTTACAATCGGTGCTCTAGGAATGAGACATCTATAAAATTCCTCCTTTTATGGCAGTTATCCATGTCCCGAGCTATGAAACGGTGAGCAGAAGATTCCATGCAAGATGAAGCCCCAGATCCATTTCGCGCGCTCCTGCCGCAATTTTCCACCTGGCTCGCCGCCTGCACACCGTTCATCTCGTTCCATCTCAATAAGGTCTTTTGATGAAGTTTTGACCTCAATGCATCGGAAAGCAACGTGGCACCCGTTGATCTCTCGGAGGATTCATTCGTGACTAAGATTTCTTTTTTATGATTTTGGGCCCCCTCCATTTCGCCATAAAGTTCTAAAAATTGCAGAAGTTTTTGCCGTTACTTATTTTGCACTTTTCGCTCAACGCCATTCCGATGCTGCTTCAATCCTTTTAAAATTTCTCACGTTTGACACAAGGCAATGTGGACAGGAATTATGTTTGCTTCGAGAGCCGACGAAGCGCCTATGTGCCATTAGATGATGATTGAGATCATTAGCTACCTTTAGTGTCTCTCAGTAGCAATCGAATTTTCCTGCGTCCATAAGCAAAAGGTATTCAAGCAAGACAGGAACTGGATGTTGTGGGCGTTTCCCTGCTGGATGAATTGACACGACGACCTTGTCGGATCGGACCTTCATCGGAACTGCTTGTTTGGACCACGTGGCGTGCGATGATCAAGAGGGTAAGTGCGTGGTCTGACCCGATGCCTGCTAAGATAGAGAAAAGGAAGCCTGCGCTCGTGAGCCATTCGACTTGGACTCCGTATCTCAGCTCGGCTTGAAGAGCCTTTTACTTGTTCGCGAGCCAGATTGCTCCGCTCGAAGAGGGACGAGGGACGCAGCAGCTGCGTGAATTTCACGGGCAAAGTTGGCGATGTCATGAGACTAAAAGGGGGACAAATCTTGATTCTCTATAAAATTCGAAATGGACAAAAAAACGGAGAGAAAAGGAACGCTGGGCCTTCGGAACAAAGCCCATTAACAGTAGGCCCAGGATTTGCGTAACGGCGTCGTTTGGCTCCTGTTCTCCGAAAATCGCCTGACCTCAGGACAGAGCAGTGGCACTGGCACGCTCTCGCTGCTCTGTCGTAATTTGACTAAGCTCAAACGAGCACCGCCATGCGTCTCCTTCGCCGCCCTCGGCGCCACCTCCTCGCCGCCGCGTCCCCCCTCCTCCCCCGCCGCCGCAGCTACGCCACCAGGTACACCGCCAGGGTGACCTCGGTCTCCCCCTCCGGCCGCTCCCTCTCGGCGGAGGTCCCCCCTCCGCCGCCCCTCCCCACCGACGTCCGCGGCTACCCCAGCCCCCGCCGCGACCTCATCTGCGCCGCCACCAACATCCTCCTCCACCACGGCCGCCGTCCCCGCAGCTCTTCGCCGCCGCCGCCGCCCCGCCCCGACGGCGAGGGCGATGACGACGCCTTCTCTCGCCTGTCCAGCTTCTTCCACTCTCTCTCCCCCTCCCTTACCCCGTCGGAAGCCTCCGAGATCCTCAAGTCCATAAGCTGCCCCCGCCTCGCCCTGAAATTCTTCCGATCCTGCCCTTCACTTTCCCCGAATTTCCAGCACAACGCCTTCACCTACAACCGCATCTTGCTCGTCCTCTCCAAGTCGACCGACCCCGACCGGTTCGATCGGGTCCGCTCGATCGTCGAGGAGATGGAGAAATCCGACCTGCGCGGCACGATCTCCACCGTTAATCTCTTGATCGGGATCTTCGGCGGCAACACCGGGGATTTGGACAAGTGCGTGAGTTTGGCGAGGAAATGGGAGCTGAAGCTGAATTGCTATACGTATAAGTGCTTGGTTCAGGCTCATCTGAGGTCGTATAACTCGAAAAACGCCTTTGATGTGTACTGGGAGATGAGAAGAAGAGGGTATAAGTTGGATATATTTGCTTATAACATGCTGTTGGATGCTCTTTCTAAAGATGAAAAGGTTGGCGTCTTATTTAGACGAATCTGTTTATACTCTTCTACTCGTTCCTTCATGTTTTTGTGGAGCTGGAATTTAGTTCTGTGGTTGTTGCTTGAGTTTGTGAATTCAATTCCTGTGCGCAGACTGTGGTGTGCTTTGAAGTTTTCATTGATCATAAAGCTGGCATGTACATATGTAACGTGTTTACGCTCCATAAATCAAGGCTAGGAGCCTAGGACTAAGTTTTTTTCAGCGTAGCTTTAGGTTTCGGGATTACAGATTTGCTGGGTTGCATTGTGGACGATACTTGTTGGAGGCTTACACTAAACAAGGTTGAAATGTTATGTTCCTGAGAAGGATGCTCAGTAGCATATTATCTCATGAGATAGTTTCCATATGCCAACGATGAAGCCTTAAAGCCTGATTGGGAACTGTAGTGTTAGCGAGTATAGCAGATTCGCTGGTGCAGCCTTGAAACATGTGAACCAAAATTGCTTGACATTTCTCGAGGTTTGTCGAGAGAATTTGTCGTGCCTATTATTATCCAGCATTGTAGCTCATTTTGCTAAATTTCTAATAATTCTTGTTTTGCCAAGGCCTAGATGAGGGTTGAATATGATGATGCATAACAGCACGTGATGATCTCATTTATTATCTCATTTATTGATATATGTAAAGGCCAATTTAGATTTGGGGCGATAATTGTGCTGGGAAATAATTGTAGTTAAATTACTGATAAGGGGCTAATACTTTAAGCCAACAAATGCCGAAATGTTTTCTTGAGATTACTTTATTTAATTTATTGTGCTTGCTATACTAAGCATGAACTAATTCAGATGCTGATTAGATGTTTCATTGTGCTATTGGATTAGCGTTGACTCAAAGTGAAAGTGCAATAGTCAGTGGACATATGAGGATAGAGTAACACTTGATATATTTTTTATTTGAGTTGTGTGGCAGATCTTGACTGGACATTTAAGATAGTGAGGTGCATTTCACACCCAATAGAAGTTTGCTATATCACTTGGTATAACAGCTTTGTAAACTAATCTTCGAATACTTAAGATTACTCTAGATGATAATATACTTGATTTAGCGTCAGGGCAACGCCTCTCTCTTGGTCCATGTAATTAACTGAACTGGATTTTTTGATTTACTATCACTCTGCCTCAGAGTTCCTGTGGAGCCTGATTGCCTGATCTGCAGCTTCTTGGTAGGTTGAGGAAGCTTCCAAGGTTTTTGATGACATGAAGAGGAAGTGGTGTGAACCTGATGAATTTTCATACACCATTTTGATCAGATTGAATGGAAAGATTGGCAAACCTGATGAAGCAATGGTACTTTTCCAAGAAATGATGGATAAAGGCTTATCTGTCAATTTAATTTCTTATAACACCATCATAGAAGCACTTGCTAGAGGCCATACGGTTGACAAGGCCCTATACATCTTCTCTAAGATGGTGAAAAACGAGTGTCGCCCCAACGAGTTCACTTATAGCGTAATTCTGAATCTCTTACTCTCGGAAGGGCAACTAGGTCGGTTGGATGAGGTCATCGAAATGTCTAAGAAGTTCTTGAACAAATCAATATATGCGTTTCTTGTGAGAACGCTCAGCAAATTGGGCCATGCTGGTGAAGCTCACAGGCTATTTTGCAACATGTGGATTTATCATGACCAGGGAGATAGGGCTGCTTACATGTCAATGTTAGAAAGTTTGTGCAGTTCAGGTAAGACAACAGAAGCTGTAGAACTTCTGCAGAATATACACGAAAAAGGAGTAAATCCCAATACCATGATGTATAACATGGTATTCTCCGCTCTGAAAAAGTATCAGCAAATATCCCAACTTCAGGACCTTTATGAAAAGATGAAGCTTGATGGCCCTTCACCAGACATATATACATACAACATCCTAATCTCCAGCTTTGGCAGAATGGGAAAGGTTGACGAGACTGTCAAAGTCTTTGAAGAGCTTGAGCGGAGCAATTGTAACCCCGATGTTATCTCATATAATTCACTTATCAATTGCCTGGGGAAGAATGGTGATCTTGATGAAGCTCACATCAGGTTCAAGGAGATGCAAGAGAAAGGTCTGAATCCTGATGTTGTTACATATAGCACACTTATCGAATGCTTCGGCAAGACAGATAAAGTGGATATGGCATGCTGCCTGTTTGATGAAATGCTTGCAAAAGGCTGTTGCCCGAACATTGTGACATACAACATTTTGCTGGACTGTCTCGAGAAGTGTGGGAGAACGGCACAAGCTGTAGATCTTTATGCAAAACTTAAGCAGCAGGGATTGACCCCAGATTCTATCACCTATTCTTTGCTTGAAAGGATACAAAGTGGTTCCCACAGGAAAGTCCGGGTTCGCAGGAAAAATCCAATCACAGGCTGGATTGTGAGTCCTCTGGGGTGATGGGCGTCGTGATTCTGCTTTGATGAACACCAAGTCGGATTCAGCAGGTTATAATGCTTAATGTGCTTTTTGCAATGGAAATGGCAAAAGATACAGGGCTTCTTTCAACGAGGCGCTTGATACCCCAGAGCCTGTTCTGGAAATCTTGTCAGCGTGATCACTCTCTTAGCTCACTCTTTCGACAAGAAACTGATGAATGACCGTGCACGACCCTCATGAAGTACGAGTACAAGATGACTGGGGCTTACATTCAACGTGGAGTCGGCCTCATATATGAGGATAGTGTTCTGGCGGCACGAGCTGAAAGCCGTGTTTCTCGAATTTTCACTGTTGTTTCTCGGTTTTCTGAGAGGGATGCCATCAGAATCTTACTCGGGGCTCCTGCAATTTTTATCCGATCAGGAAGAGGAACTAATCCCCTCTTCCACATATCCCGTTTTTCTATTTTTGGCTTTTAAATAAAGAGTAGGAACCATTCGATCATTATAGAATACTTTTGCAAAGTTGTGGTGTTGTAGCTTGAGAAATTGTGATGTCCGTGGTTGGAATTGCCTCGCGAATTGTACATCCTATCGGCAGTTTGTTGGCTGCACAATACGTTTATTCGGGTCGAAATCGCGAAGGCGACCTCTGTTCAGAGGTTTACTCGTGTTCTTTACCATTTCAAAAGGACCTAAGTAGGCTTGTGCAGGCTCGTCAGATCAAATGATTCAATGTAGACAGCATACATATTGTGCATGAAATATGACTAATATGGATGTGTATTTACTTTGATGTGTCAAGTGTATCGCGTTGTGTGTTGCGAGGAATTGCTGGGGTATATGTAGATAAAAAATAAATAATTTGGTTAAGTAAAGACATGAAAAGAAAAATGGCTTTAGCCTTTTTTATACCCAAGAAAATAGAAGGCATGAAAAAAAACATACGAAGAAAAACAACTGTTTTCAATTGAAAACGCAAAACAACTGTGTTATGTTCGGTCCCAACGTAAACAAGAATACCGTATCTCGCTCCCTCTTCCCTTCCCTCCGCCGCTCCGACGCCGTTACTCTGTTCTCTCACAGACAATCACACCCCAGTAGTTTCTCCACACGCACACACGACATACGCTCAGCATATTACCCCACCCACAACGTGATTTGTCGTGCGTTGTGATTAGTTGTAGCCTATGTTGCACCGACACGCGACGCTCGACGCGACACGACAATTCTAAAAAAATACCATTTTTCGACACGTTGGGACACGTATATTAAATATATATTTTTAATAATTAAATATACCATAATGATAAAAAATAATTGATTTATTATAATCCATAAAATTATTAAGTTTCAATAAAAAGATGAAATTTACTAGTTTAGGTTCTATAAACTAATCCATCAAAAGAAGCACATTTACAAATTCAATTAAGGCTACCCATCCATCTGACCTCCCCGTCTGACCTCTCCGAAAGAAAATAAAACCCAGTCCACCCATCTGACCTACCCTACCCCACCACTTTGTCCTTTTCCCCCGACCACCTTCCCCGACTTCTCCCTTCTTCCCAGCAGCCACCGCAATTTCTTTCGAAACAGAGAGAGCAGCGAGCGGGAGAGGGAGCGGCGAGCGGCGAACGGCGCGGAGGACGGGAGTTCGTCGGTCACAGATAAGTAAAGAGGCACTTGTGTCTGAGCCCTAATTTGGAGGTCTACGCGCTTTTATTGTTCTCTGTTTTTAATTTTTTACAAATTTACTCTTCGGACACGCCGGACTCGCGTGTCGGAGGCGTGTCCGGAGAGTTGACTTCGTGTCGGAAATCCGACACCGTATTGACCGCGTGTCGGAGGCGTGTCCACGCGTGTCGACGTGTCCGACACGCGTGTCGGTGTCCGACACTGACACGTTGGCCATTTTAACGTGTCGGTGCATCATAGGCTTGTAGCAGCGTCCTCTGTCTCCTTTGGATGGGATTGATCCTGATCGGAGGACAGTTTGTCACGGCAGGTGTTCGATGAAATGCCTCTGACAGCGCTTTGTTGATGCTTTGGATCGCGCGTGGGATTTGTTCCGGCACTGGACGGAGCCGAAGCGATTAGCTCTAGAATTCCAAGCTTTTCGACCGGAATTTTGAGTGGTCGCGGGAGCGGTTTTCACGTACTTCTTCATGCAGCTGATCAGAACGAATTCTTCGCTTGGTTCATGCGTCTTATGGTCATAAGCATCCCAATGTCTTTTTCTCAGGGTATCCCATGGCTTCTAGAGGTCGCGGCCGAGGGAGATTTGGTGGTGGTGGTAGAACCTCCTTTGCCAAGCAAGAGCCATTTATTCTTTTCCCAGTGAGTTATGTCTTTCTTTTTCTTTTTTTTTAAGCTGGGATTGCCGTTCCCCTTTGTCTTGCATCAGTTGAAGTTTCCTTTGATGGCTAAGAGTGTTGTTTATAATTTATATGGTGAAGTTTTTTTGGGTGTAATTGCAGGATGTCGAGTTACCACCAGTGCGAGATGTGTCGAAGGAGGAAAGGGCACTTGTAGTTTGGAGTTCAAGGTTACAAAATTACTGGAAATCGTCTCCTTATCACCTCGAAGAGACCATTTCAAGCAGTGAGTAGTTTCTCTTCAGAGTTGCTTGCTTTAGATCTGTTTGATGAGGGAGAGTGAGTGAGGCATACATATTTCACATTAATTTGGCTTCGAGTCATGGTGGCACTCATTCCTTAAAGGAAGTTGGTTGTTTTACATGTATCTAGCGTTCGCTTGTTGACTGGTTTTACTTCAAGTATAATTCGGCTGCACCTACTGTTTTATCATTTTAAGTCGGTTATTTGAATGATTTGATGCCCCTTGAATTAAAATTCTAGCGGCTCTACTAAGTCTATCACGTTGTATGTGTTTGCTTTTAGCGAGCCAAAGCATCGATATAGAGAGGTTCTCTGACCGGGAAAAGATGAAGGCCAAGCCGACACGTGATTCTTTCATGCAATTCCTAGAGGCTAATGCTTCTAATTTCCCCAGAGAACTTGTAGCAGGTTTGCAATCTGAAACATTGTTCTTCCAGACAGTGTCTAACTTTGCTTGCTTCATTTGGTTTTGTCAATACGTTCTAACTTTTGTTTTGTTATGCAATAAGTAGATTCTAGAGAGGAGCGGAGGAGAAAGAGGAAAAGGGTGCAGTGGAACCCAGAGTCAGGTTTGATAATAAAATGACTTCCTTGATTATGATCTTGTCAATTCTGAGTTTTCTGTTTCCTGAGAAAATTGCTTCAAATGTTTGCCCTGCAATTTGCCTTGATGATTTTGACCAAACAGAAAAAATTTGCCTTGGTGATGGTTTCTCTCTAGTCACTACTAGTCACTTCAATGTAATTTATGATAGTTTTTAGTAAAATCTCATGAATTGTGTTTGAGGCCAATAAAACTACAAATTTCTGAGATTCTGCAAAATTTGTGCAGCCTAGAATGTGGTGAGCAGATGGATCTATATGTCTATGTATGGATGTGCATAACTTCGGGCAGAAATATTTAAGGATGAATGGCCATTTGAATGGTTGATTTCTTGTATCAGCAAAACAGCTCAAACTTCTTAGTGCTCATACTAAAATTGTCTTTCTTTACTGAGAGCTCCTAGTCTCATGGTGAATGACATCTGTATTTTGGCAATATACGATTACTTTTTGCTAGTAAAGTCTCCACCTTTCCCAAATTAGGTCCATTAGAACCGATTCTGATGAAATATGAATGTCCTTTTGCAGACATGCAGAAGCTCGATCTCTTTGAGAAGCTTGAACAGAAGTATCAGGTAAAAACTTTTACTATGCATGGATCCCCCTGTTTACCCCTTTTCTTTGTCTTCTTCAAACACATACAATTTTAACATTCATGGCCTTTTCTGAGCCTTTTGCTTCCTATCTGGATGCCTAACTTGATAGTTTGGCCCTGTTTATAGGGCCAAGAAGACAAAGGTGAAAAGGAAAAGAAAGAAGGTGAAGAAGAAGAGCAAGATGATGGAGTGGAGGAGGCTGATGAAGAATTTAGTGATGATGGTGATTACAACCAGGTTCGTTCAGAATTAACGTGAATATATTTTTTTGGTCGAACGTGAATATATTAGCAAGTATTGATTTCGTATGACTTAGCAATTACACTGCAATCCATGAATACATCTGCTTCTGCTCATTGATCAAGAAATAAATCCCCTGGAATGTTCGTTTTTATCACAAAAGGTCCTGAATACTACGAACAAAACTCTGGAGATGAACCCCACAGATTTAATGTTCATGCTTATTTTCTTTTCACAGTGAGGAAGTGGTCCGTTCATATTTGTAACAGGCGTTGCTTGCCAGATAGAAGAAAATATTGGCTAATAGATTCTATCAATATAGACTTGTTTGGATGAGCAAACTCTTAAATTATAGATTTCTCCCATATCATACTGGTTGGTTTGGTAGACAACCAGCCTCTAGGTGAGAGCATGTAGAGAGGCATTTAGATACGAGTAAACGGCAAAGCATGCAGCGGCTAGTGGATAGACTTGTAATTTCACTATATGAACTCTTGCTGTAATTTCACCACCCGCCTGGGTGGCGCTGCTGGAGCGCGCACTCTTCCTCTCGCAAAAGGTTGAGTGTTCGAATCCCGGGCGCCGCAAGGTGACTTAACCGGTGGCACGTGTGTGGTGGCTAGCACGTGTCGCCCCCAGGGTTTACTTCCCGGCTGTCGGCCGTGCGGGAGTTCCCTAGGTTACCAAAAAAAAAAAAAAAAACTCTTGCTGTGATTTGATAGATTCCTTTAGTTTGTTTCTATGTTTCTCTGCTTGGTAAGAGAAAACAGATGAAGTACGAAGGAGAGCATGGAATGTTTCTTGTATTAAACAACTTTGCCAGTAATAGATTTCATCTGATGTTGCAGAATGTAGACTTTGATGATGATGAAGACGATTTCAACATGGGAGATGACAACGACGGTGAGTATCTCGCTATCACAGGATGGATGATCGCTATGTTGTGGAATACACTCTTTGAGATGTGTTAAACGGGAAATCCTGTTTACCGTGTCTGATATTCTGACTTTTCTTTCGTGGCAGATGAAGGCATTTTTTAGTTATTATTCTTTCAAGAACGAGTTTCGGCCCGCCCTTCTCGATTATACTAATATGCACTTTCAAGATCAAGAAATCCTGACTCGGCATTTGCACATCCTTTTTGGGAAACAAGAAGAACATGGCCTGTATATACAATGTCGCAGCAGCAAGTCCGCCAGCAGCATTGATTATGCGATTCTCGTGACGTTTTTTTCTCTCTTAGATTTTGATATTCCTCGTATGGAGTTTTGCATCTTTATGTTCCAAGCCTTGGAGGACAGTTCATCAAATATTCTTGTCGCCAATGCTATGACCCCGATCCACATTCTCAAATCGCGTTGATTTTCTGAATCGCTTTGTCGGGCTCTTATATTTCTTGTTCTGCATCCGTTTTCCGCCGCGCTTGCGACCTTCACAGTGGTTCCATCTCTTCCGCGTCGTGCCATGTGCTTGCACACATAAATACATACGTAAACATACCTGTGCTGTGTACACATGCCGAAATTATTATTTTTTTTCCAGCTTTAAAGAAAATAAAACAAGGAAGAAATCGGGTATATGGCTCATGGGCCGTTTCGATGACTTTTATAAGGCCTTTTCCCGTAGCCCAACCCAAAATCCAGGGCTTTCGAGAAATACTATGTTGTCTTTCCCGACGCGGCAACGCCCATCTTCTTCTTCTTCTTCTGCAGCCGCCACCGAAACCCTAAAATGCTCCTTCCTCCCTCCCCTTAAATTGGCCGTCGCCGTGCCATACCAGAGAGCAAATCTCCCCTCCCTCTGTTCTCTTCCTCTCTCTGCGTCTCGCGAGGCATTGGTGGTTGTTCGCGGACCGCGACTCGACTGTTGTTTTCGTGAAAGATTTGGGGTCTTTTTACTCTTTGTGGTGCTGGATAATTTTAGCAGAGATTGTGTATCGGCGTGGCGCGACGAAGGTGCGCCTCTCGCCGAAAGGTGATCTCTGCGAAATCGACAAGGGGAAGGTGGGCAGTTGTAGTTCAAAACCCATTGGGCTCTTCAACAATCATCTTCCCCACATTCCTTCTCCCCCTCTTCTGCCGTGCTTTTGCTTGAAACGTCTTAAAGTTTCGTCATTTTTTCGGACGGCTGGGTCGGCAATGGAAGTGGGTCGATCTTTTCTCCAACACTTCGATCGGAAAAATTGATCTTTTTTACTGCTTTGGGGTTTTTGAGAAAGCCTTTCGTTTGCTTGTCTCTTTTTTTAGCGCAGCGCGGATCAGTGGAATGTGCGAAAGGAGGTTTGACAATTGATTGAACTGAAAACTATAAAATACTAAACTGGACGATTACAATTAAGAGGGTTTAAAGATTTGGGGATTGAGTGCTGTAATCAGTGTCGAGAAAGTCGTCAAAGTTAAGGCAAAGGATTGAAATTTTGGACGTGCAATCTTTCTTGTGGTTGTGCATCAGTTGCGTAGGGCCTAAAATAAACGGAGCAGTGAGTATGACCCCATTACGTTCGTATGTATGACTGGTTTCAGAGCAACAGATGAAGAGAAAACGGTTCTGAACTGACGTGTGCTGAAGTTCGCGGAACCCATTTTGCTCCCTCAAAACTTGACAACACGATTTGACCAATGCATTGAAGTCTTGGTTAATTTGCAGAGCAGAGCAAGGAGCGCGGATACATGTTACTGGGCACAATGTCTTGAAAATGGCCTAAAGCTAAATGCAAGTAAAAAGAGCAACGAAGAATGCTGAAGCTGTCGAGCTGTTTTGATCTCCCGTTGGATGGGGTCTCGCAAAGTGAAGCGACAGAGGTTGCTGTTCCAGTCTGATTCGAGAGCAGTGTTGCTTTATGAGCGCAGATCAGTGAAATGTGAAAAAAAAAAGGTTGTACGTATGTTTAAACTGAAAATTGGAAAGTACTAAGCTAGACGATTACAATTAAGAATTTAAAGATTTAGGAATTGAGAGCTGTAATCAGTGTCGAGAGAAAAAAAAAAAAATCAGTGTCGAGAGAAGTTAGTCATTCTCGAAATTATATTCTCACGATTGAAAGGTGAGAAAGGAGTTTTAAAAAGTTCAGGGCTTTAGAGTCGTAAAAGAGAGATATAACCCAGCAGAGTTTGGACAAAGGATTGAAATTTTGGACGTGCAATTTGGCCTTGTAATCAGATATTTATAAGACTCAGCTCAAATGAAGTTGTGCATCAGTTGCATAGAGGCTAATGAATAGAGCAGTAAGAATCCACTTTGCTCCCTCAAACCTTGACAACATGATTTGACTAAGGCATCGAAGTTTTGGTTAATTTGCAGAGCAGAACAAGCAGCACGGATACACATTACTGGACACAATGTCTTGAAAATGGCTTAACCATACAATGCGCTAAATTAAATATCTAAGAACAACAAGGAATGCTGATGCTGTCGAGCTTTTGAGATCTCCCGAGTAGTTCTCGTGGGATGGGGTCTCCCAAAATGAAGCAACAGAGGATGCTGCGTCGAGAAAAGTTAGTCATAAGGTAAGATAGGAGGTTTAAAAAGTTCAGGGCTTTCGAGTTGTAAAAGTTTGGACAAAGGATTGAAATCTTGGACGTGCAACTGGCTCTGTAATTAGATATTTATAGGAAAGAGCTCAAATGAGGTTGTCCATCAGTTGGGTAGAGGCTAATAAATAGAGCAGTAAGTAGGACCCCATTTTTGTTGCATGCGTGAGCAACAGCTGAAGAGCAAACGGTTTTGAATTGATATGTGCTGAGTTTGCAGAATCCACTTTGCTCCCTCAAACCTAGACAACATGATTTGACTAAGGCATTGAAGTCTTAGTTAATTTGCAGAGCAGAACAGGTAGCGCGGATACACATTACTGGACACAATGTCTTGAAAATGGCCTAACCATACAAAGCTAAATGAAAGTTCTAAGAACAACAAAGAATGCTGAAGCTGTCGAGCTTTTGATCTCCCGAGTAGTTCTCCTAGGATGGGGTCTCGCAAAATGAAGCAACAGAGGTTGCTGTTCTAGCCTTATTCGAGAGCAATGTGCTTTATGGAGATTGAATCCCTAGATTCTGAATCCGGCTAGATCGCCTCACTGGAGTGTTTTGAATCCTCCTAGATCGCCTGGCAGGCGTCACGACAGCCGTCCTCAATTCTCCTGTTCCATCCTCCTGCTTCAGCATTGAAAGCATTCGTGTTAATTAAAGATATTCAATTTTTGGTGTTCTGAACAGACTCTAATTTCCTTTCATTTGTCAGGTATCTAATATTCCCGTGGATTCAATATTCAATATCTCTTTCTGATAAAGTTTCTCGATTCAGAGCATATAAAAAGATTCAGTAAAGTGAATAAAATGAATTGAACTGCAATTGAGCGATACAGAGTTGAGCAATTCCCTCTAGAATTAGCACTAACCTGTGGCTTCTTAATGTTCCTGTCAGCAGTGAAGCTTTCATGTGAAGGGGAGTTCATCGAAGACAATTCTGAGAAAGCCGGCCGTGTCACATTGACCTTGATCCTGGACTTATCCGTGGACACAGAATTTGTGCTCTCTTCAACTTTGCCAACCATCTTGCTTTTCATTTCTCTGCTCCTGTACGAGCTGCTTAGCTCTCCGACCACGAATTCTCCGAGCAGCTCGATCTTCGGTGCTTGACTTTGGTTAGACTGTGTGCTGGCTTCCTCAAGTGCATGAACAGGAGATGGTTCTGTAATTGAATTTGGAACAAGTGGCTCGGTGCAGTTATGTTCTTTCATCTGGAATTGCGGCTCGTGCTTTTCTTCAGCCACAGGTTCAGGACACAGTTGTTTCCTCAAAGGAGAAGAAACAACAGGATTGGCTGGATTCTTTTTTCCTTTCAAGAACAGGCCAAGGAGGAAAGCTGCAGAAATCGCCAATGACGCTGTTAATAAACCAATAATAGCATTATAACTCGACTCAGTTCCAATGCGAAACATAAGCACTTCATTGTTCAATTCTGCTTGAGGCTTTCTTATGGGGAAATTTGCTCCACTTTCCTCATCAACTTTTCCCCATTCTTTCTCGACTTCTCTTTGCACCGATGTCCGAATTTCTGATTCCAATGGCTGCTTGGCTTCCATATCCAAGGCATTAGGAATATCACAGTCCAAGTTCTCTGCATCTTCGCTCCGGTGCAACTCAAAACCAATAGTTAGTTGATCACAAACCTCATCTGGTTTAGCAATTCCCTGATCAGTATGATAACTTTCCTCCAAATTTAGCTCCATTTCATCCCCCACATCGACCACGGCCAATCCCTGCTCACTTCCGTCGTCATTAGTATTCTTAGTAGCGCCTAACACGAATTCAACCACCTCCTCTTGCTCTTCAAGCTCATCAATACTGTCCACATTCTTCAACAGAAAACCGACATCATTTTCAGGTTCAAGTGCCTGATTCATGAGGTTTGAGCCACATTCAAGCCCAAGAGCTCTCCCATATAAAGCAGCTTCTTCATATGTAAAATTCTTGATGCTCCAGTACCCATCTTCACTGACCCCAACTTCGCGTGACATTGATGGAGCCAAGTTCATGTCAGACATATACGATGAGGCTGGAAATACCAGCACTACAAGCAAAAGCAAGGTCTTGAGCACCTCTTGGCAAATTGAGCTTCTCTGCTCTTCTTCTTCCTCCTCCTCCTCTTCAACTTCATCATCGCTATCCCAAGGATCTTCTTCCCCATCTAGCTTCAGAACATCACAGGAGCTAACCGAACCAGCTCCCTCTCCATTGACGTTTCCTGACTCGTTACGACTCCCGCCTGAGCGCGATCCCTCCTTTCCTTTCCCTGCCTCTTTCTCCAGGCGAAGCCCCATCTCTTGCTGCCTATCTGGCTTGTACCGGAGGAACTGGGGCCGCGGAGATAGGTAATTCGTGTATGGTTCATAAGGAAGCGAACATTCCTTGCCGAGCCTGCTGGCCGACGAGGATGGGGATATCTTGGAACTGCTGGTGCTGGGGCTCGCTTTGACGGGCTCCGAATAGGAAACGGGGATGTTTCCGATTGGGTGGTCGGATCCGTTTCTTTCTGCTAAGACCTTGTTCTTTGGAGGCATAACCTTCGAAGCTCCATCAGTAGGCAGATTCTTCTTTGGCGACGGCTTCTTCATGTTACAGAACCCCAGCTGCCGAGAATGAAGACTCTGATCGTGCTCATCTGCGCCATTCGAACACAAGATTCAGCTCGTTGAGCAACAAACCGATAAAGGCTCCTCTCTTTGGTGGCTGATAAACATTCATGCGCGCAGACAACAATGAAGCATTCCGGAAGGAGAGAGAGGGAGGGGGAGAGAGAGAGAGAGAGACATACCGGATACGGAGGGCTTCACGCCGGGAGATCTTTTGGCGGGAGAAGAAGAGGGGCTCCCGGTAACATCCATGCCGGAGAATTTTCGGTTAAGCTTTCAGGTTCTTCAGTTTTCTTGATTGACTTTTTCTTTTTTGGAGGGAGATTGCGGGGAGGGATGAAGATGATGGATAAATTCGACCGTTGGGGTACCGCCTTATATATTTGCAGACCTCTTTTTGAATTCGAAAAGGAGACCCCCTCCATTTTTTGACCGTTGAGCTGTCCAGACCGCCCGCTTCGTCTGTAACGGCTAGTAAGACTGGGGCCTCGGGTCAAATTGGGCCTCGTCCCGGAGGCCCAAATAGTGTGGGCCGAGTTGGCCCAGATCCGGATATTTTCTTCGCTCGCGAGCCCGTTTTTTTTTTTTCAGCGACGAATCAATCCCCCATGACCCTGCGATGAGGTTATTAACCAACGTTTCGGCCCGCGAACTATCCGACCGACCTCGCGGGCCACGACGGTGGCATCTTAAGGAGCCGGTAGGAGCACGAGCGGGTGGCCCGAGGCAATCGGGTACTCGGTAGCACGAGGACTTGCAATCTATGGACACCATGCCCCCGCGCCTAATCCTGATCTACACCTAGGCGCCAAATCCCTTGAAGTTAGCTACAAAGAGTTTAGTAACCCGACCTCCTTAAAGATCGGGAACCAAGGTCCCTCTCCTTTCCTCGGAAGCTAAACCCCGTATCCAAGAACATCGACCGAGGCGGAACCGAATGACCAAGGGAAGCGAATATTGGTTAAGAAGAAGCCATGCTTAAATTATGAGAAGATGAATCGGCGCACGCGCCTTAATCTCAAGGGGACCATAGTTCGAATAAGCTCTGATCGGTATGGTAGAAACGATAGTTTACATAAGCTGTGTATGAAATTAATGACAATCTCCTTAGAATGGTCCCCCTTCCCCCCGAGCTTAAACAGATCGAAGAGCTCGGGCCTTTAACCACGAGCCTGACAAGGAGAAACAACATCAGCATTACAGACAAAAGGCACAAGGGGCCTTTGTGGCCTTCTGATATAGTAGTGGCACCCACATGATGAAAAAGCAAAAACCAAAGCGACCCAATTAAGCTCTGATTAGCCTATTCATCTCCTTAATCAATCTCCGAGGTTTACCATGCTAGCTCTTCTCCACCCTAGGAAAAACCCTGGTTCCTAGACGGTCAAGGTGGGAGCTTTTTAGCTGCTTCTGTGTCCACGAGGAACCATAGATCTTGGGGTTCTTGCATTGACTGCGAAATTTGACCTCGACCCATTTCATGGTACTTTCCTGTTCGGATCGACCGAGAAGAACAAGAAGAAACACATCCTCCCCTTTGATTCGTTCAAGATCCGAAAGGGGACCGAACTGCTGCTGAGCCCGAGAAACACAAGCCTGGTTCTCTCCCTCTCTCTCTCTCTCTCCCTGGCATCAAATCCAGATTCCTTACTGGCGCAGCGCAGAAGGAGTGTACTTTATTCGAGCTGGGGGCAGCTCGTCGAAATTTGAAAAAACGAGCGAGGATGACGCCAGCGTTGGCCGCTCGACCATGCAGAATGGACTCCACCACCTTCTCGTGGGAAGAGCTTTCCCCTAGAGAGAAGCAAAGCAGATGATCATGGACGGATTTGAATAAGAAATTGGGTTGTCGGTGTTTGAATCTGAAGGGACATACTTTGGCCTTCTAGGGGAAGCATTTGTTTAATCGATCCCCTAACTTCTCTTTCTTCCTGTTTTTTAACTCCGAGAAAATGTGACGATGGTACCTAGGGAAATTTCTCGCAAACTTCGACTTTCCTTTCGGAATTGAAAATGACGGGAGGGGGAGGGGGGGTTGTGTGTGGGAAATTGGCATCATCGCCCCGCCGTTCGCGTGATCGAATCTCTAAAGTCTCGCACGTAGAGTGGTCCTAGTCGGCGTAACATTCCTCCCTTCCTTTTCTCGTTTCCTTTATTCCGGTGATATTTGAATTCATGGAAGGAATGGTGCGTTTGCGTGAAACTCGACGTCGGTTTTTTTCCTTCTTTTATTCCGAGTTCTATGTTTACATCCTGACTCTGGACTAGGTAGAGTAGATATTTCTCATCGTACAATTAAATGGTGCTCATGATCTCTACCAATGAGTGAAAGGGATCAGATAGATTTCACTTCTGTTTTGTGATTTAGAAAACTACTGAAAAACATATGTGATTAAACATGTCGATGTTTATACACATGTAGATGTTTCGCGTGGAACAAAAGTCGAATAAAAGCCATGAAATTTGGAAGAACGATGCATCAATATTGCGAGTTTTAGGAAGTACAAGTTAATGCAAATGATGGGCCGATATTACAAGCTCCACACGTTACATCAAAGGAGCCAAACCGAAAGTCCTGCCATATTTAATTGTACTATGTTTCCAGCGTTTGCGACATGTTCGACGGCACCGATTGGACGAAGTGACTGGCGTTTCGCAGGCAAAAGAAGAGTGAATCGCAAGTCTGCTTTTAAAACTGGTCCCATGTTATTAAAAAACAAAAGGGGTGAATTCCCTAAAAAATTCTAAACTTTGGATCAAGTTCAGAATTTATTATAAATTTTTTTTATCTCGGAAAAATACTCAAACTTTAGGTCCAGTCCTAAATATACCCTGAACTTTTTCTCGTCTCAGAAAAAATCTCAAACTTTATGTTCAGTCCCAAATTTGTCTCGAATTTTGTTTTATGTAAAAAAAATCAGCAAATTTCAATTTATTTTCAAAAATATATTCCCGTAATCCAGTCCTAACTTGACGTGGCATTTTCACGTCAAATCCACATCAGCAAAGTAATTGGGCCATAGGTGCAGACTGACGTCGCATTTTCACTTTGATAACAAATCGAATCAAATTAAAATTGTTGAAATTCTCTAAAATAAGACCATTCAAGGATATGAAAGTTAGGGACGATAATAAATCCATCCCAAATGAGGCTGGTTATCAATTACCAGCCACTCAACTAGTTCCTCCAGGATGATAAGTTTCTATTACCCCATCGGAACTCGTTATTTTCCAGTCTGACCCAAGCCAAGGTCTATTCCAAATTTGACCTTAAAGTTGGAGTCGGACAATTGGGAATTCATCCAGACGATAGGCACAAAATTAGATTTTGCAACTCCAACCAACATTTTCAATGGATAGTGCTCCCATTTGGTCTTAAAACTGCTCATTCATTGTTCCAAAAGGCTATATATAGAATCTTCCAGCCTATTTTGGCTAATGTTCTAATTTATATTAATGATATCCTCCTCTACCGCCCCGATGAGAATTCTCATTATAAACTGCTAGGCCAGTTTGTTGAATTGGTCCAGAAATATGGCATTATGCTATCCCAGAAATAGATGATTATTGCTCAGAGATAAATTGAATTTCTCGGAATGCATCTTAAGGATGGGTTATATTATCTTGGTCCCCAAATTGCTGAAGAATTGCAGAAATTTTCTGATGAGAATCTTTCTGTCAAATAGATTCAACAGTTTCTTGTGATGGTCAATTATTTTAGAGACTTCGTTCCCAAAATCACCAAATTAGTGAGTCCACTGTAGTAGATACTAAAAAAGAATGCCTCTTCATGGGGACCTCAGCAGACTAAATCAGTCAAACGTCTCTAAGAAGTTTTGCAACATCTTCCTCCTCGACAAATCCCTTCTACTGGACAAAGAATTTTACAGACAGATGCTAGTGATGAGTATTGAGCTACTATTTTTTTCAGAGAAATTAATGAAAAGCGTAAAATCTGTGGACACAAAAGTGGAAGATTTACGCAAAGCAAAATACATTATCATTGTACTTTCAAGGAAATCTTAGTAGTAAGGTATGGCATTAAGAAGTTTGAATTTCATTTTCTTGGACATGATTTTCTAGTTGAACTAGATATGTCATCTTTCTTCCAAATGATGAGGTTCAAACAAGAGCAAATTTCTCATCCTCAACTCTTCATATGGGCATAATGGTTTTCAAAGTATTCATTTGAAACCAAGCATATAGCAAGAAAGAAGAACGTGCCTGCTGATTTCTCGTCACGACCAAAAGAATTTGCTGCACCAATCACATCCATAAACATGTATGTGTCTTGAAATCCATTCGGGGGATTTAAACCCACCAAGATGAAATCTTCTTGGCCCAGCAAGCAATACTTGCTGAAAATTCCTACATACATCCAAGACAACACTTGTTTTGAAAATCTGCCATCACTAATGTGGAAATATCATATACTAATTTTCAGCAAATACGGAGGATTAAGTCTCAAACCCAGTGGACTGTATCCATATTATTCTTTCATCCATCGTATCTCTCTCAATATCGAAGACGAATTCCCACAAGAATTCAAGTGGTTTCATTGGTATTTGTTCAATCTTTATACCATAGCCATTGAAATTTTCAACAATCAAAATTATTTTCATTATTGGCAGAATTCTCTCATGTGAAAAGAAGTTTAAACATTTAGGTGATATTCTTAATTGGCTCAAATCATTAGGAGCTTGAAAATGCACGTTTCAAGAACAACTTAGAGCCTGTCGACCCAATCTGGAGTTACATACAATAGTCCTGTTTCACAGGCCATGGTTTTTTATTCGTTTAAATGGAGATGTGAGTAAAACTCCAGCTCATATAGGAGTAACTACATACAAGCCTCAGCCGATTCCAGAGAAATTCTTCAAAACTCTTCCGTGCAAAATTTTGGCACTTCCCCAGAAATATAGAGAGCTCCAGAGACTTCTATACCAATACAATCAAGTGATACCACCGGAGGTATGGCCAACTGGTTCTAGCAACGTGTCTTGGGATCATCCAGCTGATCACAATTATCATACAGTGATTGACATAGTGTTGGAACAATATTATGGCATAGATATGCAAAACCAATATCGATATTGCTGCCTCATCCTCATCCCAAGAGGCCTCGTCCTTGTCTCAAGCCCATCAGTTACATGATCCATGGGGAGGTCCATTATCGCAAGACTCGTGTGATTACAGTGAGCTACAACTTGCATTCAATCTAGGTCTTGATTAAAAACAGTCCGTCATTGCAATTAGAAAACTTTCCCCAGCAAACTATGCCATTATGTCTTGCTGATATTGCCTTAAATTCTGCAAACGTTTCAGGTATTTCCTATGAGTCTCCACAAAAGAGACAAAAGTCTTTAGAACTTCATGAAGAGTTGGGCCTAGAGATCGCTGAAGTGGAAAGAATCCTTAGAGAATACAACGGACAAAAGGACAGGGGTAATTCGAACAGTTCTGATGACGATAATACCGAAAAATCGATTCATTAATATGACCTTTGAAGACGTACCAAGCGTGGTTGAAGAAAATGGCTCATTGTCGGGAAGTTACTGTGGCAATGTGCTGTTCATCACTATAGCAGCCACTATTCATCACTGTTCAACACTATAGCAGCACTATAGCAAGAAGAAAAACATGCAAACAAAAATAAAAACTGCCGTCCAAGAGTCTATTATGAGTATGTCAGTTGTAAAAGTCTTTGTTGTCATCTGTCAGTTAAATTGTGTCCAATTAGAGAATGTCAACTTATTGATGACTTCTAGAACTTCACCAATAATTAGCTGTTTGTCTACTTTTGTGCCTATATAAGGCAATGTTTGTAAAGTTTGGAGTAAAGATCTATATGTAGAAAAGCCTTAAGAAATCAAGCCTGTGTGCATTAGAATTCTGCTTCTATAAAGCAGTTCTAAGGTGCTAATCAAAATTTGAAGAGGGGCTTGATGGCTAAAAGTTGGTCCCTTTTATAAAGGCGTGAAGAGCCGTTTGTGCGTGGGATAACATACTTATCACAAGCTTTGTAATCGTTTTCCCTGAATTTAAAAAAAAAAAAACCTATTTTTAGATTCAGTCCAAATTTGCATCGAACTTTTCTCTATCTAAAAAAAATATTTATTACTTTATTGATGTGGATTTGTTATCGACGTGGAAGTACTACGTCAAGTTGGGATTGAATCACCGGGGTATATTTTTGAAAATAAATTGAATTTTGATGATTTTTTTATACTAAACAAAATTCGGGGCAGATTTGAGACTGGACTTAAAATTTGGGATTTTTTCCGACACAAAAAAAATTTCGAAGCGAATTTGAGACTAGACCTAAAGTTCGAGGTTTTTTCTGAGACGAAAAAAACTTCAGGGCAGATTTATGACTTGACCTAAAGTTTGGGATATTTTAGGAAATTAAGCCAAAAAAGAGGGTCAAATTTTTCCTAATTAAAGAGAAAACTAATCCGAGTTACCAGGGAAAACTGTCATTAGCCAAAGAGGGCAATTACGGGATTCCACAATGCTGTCGAGGACAGCACCAAGGGGGCAGGGGGGCAACCTTATCTACTTCACCGCAGCAAATGTGCAGTCGACGAGGCATGGGGGCTAAGTTAAAAATAAATATCCAAACAATAATTAGTCAGGAAAAAAAAGGATTAAATAATAAAAAAAAAAGAGGCAGCGCAAATACCGAAACTGCCCCTTAATAATGACGTCCCCCCCTTTCTTTGTCTCTTTCCTGCTTCCTTATCCAGGCAGCACGTGAGGAGCGTGAAAAAGGCTACTGCCGCGACGTGCCCAATGCCCATCAATCACGTCGAATCCCCCCTCTCTCCTCTCCCTCCTAGTCCTAATCATTGCTGATGAGAAACTCGGCCATTCATTTGTCCCCCCCCCTGCCCAAAAAGCTACACCAAGGAAGGACCCTGCACCTCTATGCCATGCTCTAAGCTGATGCTAAACAAGAGCATTCTCTGTTCATGATCTCTGTCTTGTTTTTCTTCTCTTTTTCCCTTCTTCCTTTTCCCCACCACAATTGAAACTCAAAGTAGGCTCTCATCTAATCTAGCTCAGGATCCTATTTTCAAAAATGAGAATCGGGAGTGACCCTAAACCTAACGTCGGGACATATAAATAGCTATTGCGCCAGAGAGACCCATATCGAGTGAACAATTCGATGACAAGATCGACCCGCCTACCCTAAATCTCTTAATCCAGCAAGAAGCCCTGAATCTCTTAATTCAGCGAGAAACTCGAGTGGGTTCTGACCGTTATGGTCATTGTCGCAATGACATTTTCGATTAATATGTATGGTAGAAGATTGTTTTTGCCGGATCACGTCGACGTGTCTGGCGGTCTAATTGCGAATGAAGTGTTGACTTTTGGTTGAGTTTGGTATTTTATGCATTCGTGAAGCTTAGATCGATTTTTTCGAAATGAATAAAGGATAGAATAATTGCCCGTAAAGATAATAATGAAGAAAACATTGAAAAGATGACGTATTAAGTAATAAAGTATAAAATTTTCATTTTCCTTTTGAAAACTCTATCTCTCTCTCTCTCTCTCTCATGGATGGCCATGTTGACAACTGAGGGAAGCTTTATCATGGTTGGCTATTAACAGCCAAAGGACTTTGCTCGTCAACTTGGTTCAAGGACAAGCCTTTTTGGTGACTTTTCAAGTTTTAACCAGAAAGGGAGGACATTGATTATTGACTATTAGGGATCCATTCACAGGGGAACTTTTGGCTGCGACCTCTTTCATAAAGTGGTGATTTCGACTTGCTTTGTTTGGCTGAAATAGAAAGACATCCCCATGCAAAAGCTTGAACAAAAGGCAAACATGAACCTCCAATAGTTGGTCCAACCCTGTGCTGTGTATGACCGACTACATGACCCTTGACACTCGTGTTGGATAGCACAAATTGCAATTCATCATCTTTTGAACATAAATATGGCCAAGAGATTTATCTTTTCCATGCACTTTTCATTACAAAAAACAACCTGTAAGCAGCCATTTTTCACACAAGAAAACAACTGTCTGTCAAGGACAATTTACACAAGCACTCTGGCTCATCCTATTCTTTCGTCTCACATCAAGGGGCAAACTCATGAGGCTCTGATATAGAAGCTCTGTTTCAATTCAACAACCTTAAAAAACCGGACTACTCCTAACTTCGCCAATGCATAAGAAAGTTTTCAAATCTCAACCATTCAAAACTTCTTGAAGGTGAGAGCAAGACCTCTGCATCCTAACACCGCTCATGCTGTTTCTCGACGCCATGATCTCGTTTAGCGAGAGCCTCTTCTTAGACCCCGGCTCAGGCCTCTGCTTCGGGGCGCTATGGGACCGCAACTTGGCATTGAATGACTGCGTGTTTGACATATAGTTGGGGAATCCGCCGGAATAGGGGCGGAAGAAGTGGTCCCCGCACACGCTCTTCGCGGGGGTTGCTGGAACGAAGTACCCCAGAGAATTAGCTAACCGGGGTGTGCTCTGAGCTGTCGAGAACCTGCACTCATCCCCAACGAAGCACCAATCAAAGTCTTGCATGTGGCGGCAACTGGGGATCGAGAGCCGGGCAGGGGCAGGGCCAGTACAGGGGAGTGGGGACGAGACAGCATGGTAGGCAAAATCTTCTCCGTATTCGGTCAGCACGCTGTTCATTCGGCGTGACAGAGACCTCGGCTTGAACGTGTCGATCTCGACGATCTTCGGGCTCTTGTCAAATGGATTTACCGGAGATTCGTACAAAGCGGATAGCCTCTTGCTGTGGAATTCGCTCCTCGGTTCCTCAAATCTCTCCTGCAGTTCATCAAACACCATAAGTAAGACCACTGGATGTATCCACAGCCAATGCACTAACTTAAATTATCGAAAGCAATCCATAGAACGGATATTGTTTAAAGCAATATGAACTTACAATGGATCTTCTAGGGCGGTTTTCGAAATGGGACCGGTTCTCTTTGTTGACGGATCGGCGAGCTCGCTGAGACCTCACATTAGCCTGAGCTCTTATGAGAGCTTGCATGCTATGCAAAGTTGCAGCAGCTCTCTTCCTCACCAGATAACCTCTCACAAGCGCCTGTATCTTCACCAGTCCCTTCAATGCTCGCAGAGCTTTTCGGGCCTAAACCAATTAGAGCAAGATCATCACGTCACACTCTCTCAGAAACAAATCATCAAACACATCGAGAACGTATAACAGACAAGCACACAAATTCAAACGATTAAGACTTATTCAAACATAGTCAAGTCTTGATAAAGTACAATGAATAAACTATTTTTCACGAAAAGTCCCACGATTTCTGTCAATTCACGTCAGATTAAACAATACGAATTTAAACCAATCACTATTTCATGTCATGTCAATTTCGGACCACTCGGTAGCAATTCTCGTGCTTACCAAGTAGCCGCGAAAGACGGTCTGAATCTTGACGGAGGCCCATTTCTCCCTCCCGCCCCCGAACAGAGCTCCCCTGCCCTGGCTCGTCAGCCTCACCACCGCCACCGCCGCCTGCGCCGCCGCCACCGCCGCGTCGGCCGCCGCCGCGGTGGCCGCGGCCACCGCTATCGCGTGCTTGTTCTGCTCCTTCTCCGACTCCGCGATGAACGACCTGAGCCACGCGGCGTCTCCGGCGGCGCCAGTCACGCTGGCGTCCGCCGCCGCAGGGACCTTATCGGGATCCCTGGCGGACCGGCCGATGCTCCACCTCCTCTTGTCCTTCTTGCCGTCGCCGGAGACCGAGCTCGAAGTGCTGTGGTTGCTCTGGTCCTTGCTTCTCTTCATCCCGAGCAAGCCCTTGAACCACCTCGCGGCTCTTCCCATTTTCTCTTCAAGCAAGAAACCGAACTGGGTCGAGCTCGAAGAAGCAAGAACAGGCGAGATAATCACAACATGTGAAGAAGAAACGGTTCTTGAGATAATTCAGAGGGAAGAGGAGAAGTGGAGGGAACGTGGGGAAAGGAACGATTTTGAAATGTGGGTCGGTGCAAGAAAAGAGAAGAACTCAAAGGGTGGACAGAGATAGAGAGAGAGACGGTTGGGGTCGCAAAGTGTTGAGAGTTTGAGAAACGTTGGACAAGTTGAGAGAGGAGAAGTGAGCGACGAGAGACAGACGAAGCAGAGGGGAGCAAATCATTAAGAAATGGGAATCAAGATTTCTGCTTCAAACAATCATTTTGTTTTCTTTTTCCATTTTGAAAAGTAACGAAGATAGAGAGAGAGAGAGAGAGGGAGAGGGAGAGGGAGGGAATAGTTTTTGTTTGTTTGAAAAGGGTGGATTCTGACACAACCTCGTGAAGGGACTGCATTACAAGACAAAATATGTCACAGAAAGACACAGTGGCTCAACACCCCATTAAAGAAACATTTTTATCAGCCGTTCAAAAGAGCAAATCACAAGTAGAAAAAAAAAAGGAAATCCACTAAGCTCTCGATCAAAGTGTTCAAACAAGGGTTTAGAGCCAAAGAATGAAAAGGCGAGTAAAAGGTCATTGTGTGAAAAGGTGTTATAATTGTATCCTCAGATAGAGAGAGAGAGACAGAGAGAGTTAGCCCAAGTTAAGTGCTTTCTCAAATTCAAAAAAACTTCGAGCTTGAGCTGCCATATATGCCTAAGCCACTCACGGTAAGAGATGGCCACTTTGCTCACTTCTGAAATATTCTCTCTCTCTCTCTCTCGCTTTCTGGAGCAACGTGTACGTGCCACAACACAGATACTCTCTCCCAATTCCTTCGGCAATTTCCAATTTTCATGAACAAAAAGTTATCTGCCTCTCTCTCGCTCTCTAACCTTAAACCCCAAGCGCAAGTCCACTCAACGCTTTTTAAATCTCTCTCTCGCTCTCTCTCTCTCTCTCTGTGCGTGTGAAAGGTGATTCGTGCAAGGCCAACAACGAAAAGGGCTTCCTTTTTTTAAGGATGCTCTTGGTCCCCCTAAAAGCAAGAGTCAAAAGCAAGAGGGCCTCCTTTCCTCTGATGGGGGGTTTTGGAGGAAATCTTTCAGCCTCCGTATCTTTCGACCCCATTTTCTCTTCTTTCTTTATCTTTACCTAATCCTACTGCTCCACGATTCGCTGGCTCAGTATGATTTCTCTGCCAAAGAGAGAAAATCTGAGTCAGGAGCTTCTTCCACCTTCTGTGGCAAAAGAAAAATATCATCAGTCCCATTCCCCAATTTGGGAAGATACAAGACGATATTTTCTTTACCACCCCCACCCACATTTAATGTCCTGGGGTCCCAAATCCCCCCCCCCCCTCCCCCCCAATCTGTGCTCTCTCCGTTACTTGAGGATGGGAAAAAAGGATTAGTTGGTAATTAGTTGTGATGAGGGTGATGGGTGAGATATGAATAGATGAGGAATCGACAGTTGTTTGTGACATTATTTTAGTCTGTGTAAAGCTATTATTGTGTGGAACTGTTTTTGAAAGGTTTTAAAAAACGTGAATGGGTGTGACAGCAAAGGAGTTCGATTTCATTTTCAAGACATTATGAAGCACCCGTGGCTGATAATGTGATGCTGGTGATGACAGATCAGACAGGGGAATCTTAGAGAAATTGGAGGGTGAACCCATTTGAGATGGACCCACGTACTTAGAGCTTCAACTACATAACGTGGAAAAATACTCCTTGTGAGGAAAAATTATTCAAAAAGATGTGTATAACATAAAGTGAAAAATATTGCAGATCCTTTTGAAAGTATCCTTAGCTTAAAATCAAGAATCTGCATTGTTGTCATCCTTTAGTATATGGATCTAATCGACCGGTTCTGTGAGATGGGTGACAGCTGCCCTTTCTCTTCCAATCACAAAATGTCAATCTTAGGGTCCTTGTTTTACTGAGGAACTGATTTCGAGTATATGGGAATCTTGAAATAATTAAATTTTAGGAGATGATATATTCCTGTAGTTTGTCATGTATATATGAGAAAATCTTGATGCTTTGATAAGTAAAGAGTTAAGTCGCGAGAAAACAGGCTGAAGGTGATTTGGGTATGAAAACATTTGTTTATTTTAAAAAGATAGAAAGTAGCTCGTGATGAAGATAGCAGAAGATTGGTACTAGAAGAACGGGATATGCAACATGCGATTTGCTATACATCATCTTTGTCTAACTCTTTCTCTATGAAAATATTACCAGGTGGTCTCAAACTACCTCAAAGTCGATGGGTGACCAATTAGCTGATGCAAACTGCAAGAATTGTCAATTAATCATTCCTCGACTTAAATGTCAATCCTAAGAACCTGGCCTTTCTATACATCGTTGCTCTTCAATCTCTCATGCAGTTGACTAACATATTTGGAAGAAGCTATATGAAACAAAGACGAGACAATTCTCGCGGAGGATAGTGTAATCCGATGCAGTAATAACGCAAATGAATTTGTCTTAGACGAGATAATAGCAACGAACATGCTTCCTCGAAGGTGAGGATCTCGTAATAGAATGAGCATATTATCATAAAACTTGTGGTCATGTTGTCAACTTTAATGTTAGATTAACATACTTAAAACATTGACAAAACAGGAAACCCCTCGTAGATTATCATGATCTTACTTCCGTGCTCATAGTTTTGACTCATGAGCGTTGTTTGTTTAACAATATCTCTATCTTTTCTTTCCTTAACATGCTATATCAAACATCAATGGCGTTTCCGTGATGAATTCACTTGACTATGATCGCTGCGCCGTTTGAAAATGGTAAGGCTGAAGTTGCGTATGCGGAAAACTGAGAAATTGCTTTTTACGAGATTTGTGTGTGATAATAAAGCGGGACGGATTTAAATATCAGGTCAATCCAAGTGCCTAGGAAAGATCAAAGTGGGTGAATTAAGATCGTCAATTTGTTCCAGTTAGTCTCTGTTTCATTGGTTTGATTTCGACTTAAAGTTTTCAAATCAAAATTATGGTTTGTGGTTTTGAATTTTGAAACATCACTCATGAGTACCCGTTGAAGTATTATAAGCGGTTGGACCGTGCGAGACCTAGACCCGGTGTTGCAAAAATGATTGGACTTGGATTACTCACCAGGCCCAGCACAGAGCAGGCCTAAATCTCCTCATTTCAACTTAGCTACTAGCTAGAAGCTTAATTATGCTTTTGAACGGAAAAAAGCAAAGAAAAGTAGCCATAGCTTAGGATTGTTGAGGTTCTTCAATTCAATTTGCGTGTTGACCCTAGTAGAACACCTAAACCCTATGACAAATTTCAGATTCTACTTCAAACAATAAATTTTCAATAGTCTGGCTTGTAATTCTAGCAGTGATGCTTTCTTTCCTCTTTCTTTTTTTTTTTCTGTGGCTAAGTAGGCAGAGCTAATTTATGAGCGATTAAAGCAACTAAAAAAAGGGAAAGTAATTAGGGCCGCGCTTTTTCCATCCCTCTCTGGCTTGTACACTCCCCGAACATTGTGTATAAGAGCCAATAAGCCAAAGATGGAGTGGAAAAAGCATGGCCCCCGTTGATCATTGTCCTTTATTTTTAGAAAAAGAAAGTTAGGTCTCTAGTAAAATAGACCCAATTAAGATCAAACCATAGCTCAACAGCTAAATTGGGCAACTTTTTAGGGCACCCAATTGTGAGGCTTCCGTACAGAGAAACTTCTGAGGTTATTGATCCATCTGTTGCAGTATTCACATTGAATGGGCAAGCATGGAATCGTCCAATCCATCTATGTCTCCATAAGAAAACAAAGAACCTATTTCTTTTATGCTAGTCATGCGGAGGCCTATCCTATGACAGCGATAGAAGTAATCTCGGACATGGAACCGGTCCATAAATTTCATAGGCTTAATTTTTAGTCCATGGTAGGTCCAAAGCCCAACTCGGCACAAAGCGATGATTACTTTGAAAGCTGGTCAGATTCCAAATTCCTATCGACCCATCAGAACTTTTTCTCTTTCGAATTGTTTTGAATCGAATGAACTTTCTCTGGGACGTGGAACCAGACCTGAAGAGCTATGTAGATAATCAATATGAGCTTATGCAACCCCAGTTAATCTTGCGAATCGGGTAATTACTCGCGCAAACGCCCAAGTGAGTGATCTAAATAAGAAATCGGTCGGCACTCGATGAAACGAAGAACACGATATATGTGGTAAGCTCGGTTTTTACCTAAGCATCAGTACTTTTGTTCATCTAATTTTGGAATTTGGATGGGATACACGGTGCATGATGTTTGGTGCCACTGCACAAAACTTGGTCCCCATAGGATTACGACAACCTGTAATGGGATGGCTTAATGAACTAATTAGCACAGTAATCATACGAGACACTAGAGATATATTCCATCGTGAGTATCCCTTGTGAACATTGACAGATTCAAATCGAAGATTTCAAAAATAAGAATTTTTTTCTTTAATTTTATCATCGTGCCCTTTATCTTGTATATGCATTGAGCCATTGCACAGAAAAGTCTACGTGCAAAGGAATAAAGGCATGACATATTGATCATTTCTTGACCAAAGAAGAAAGTGCTCTCCAATAAGAAAAAGAAGAGATGGAAGTGCCCCCGACTTTGTTGCCTTCTTGTTCTCCCATCAGGAGTTAGTCCAACCCAGAATGAATTCGCCATTGAAACCTTTTCCGAACATTTTACGATGCGTCCTTATCACCTCCACTTGCTGCTGGGGCTGTAAATATCATATGCAGAGTTGAAGACGAATACTAGGCCTACAGACACTTTGATTGGGCCGAGTCAAAAGTGGGCGACTCGTTTGACTCGCCCGGGGAAAAAGTTTGTCTTTTAAGTTGCTAGAAGCGAACATGTTTACAACGAATTACCTATCTAATTGCAGCTATTATGTGTATTGATACTCATCTTGTCGATGAAATTTTTGATTAATTTTTTTCACTCGAATCGATTACCTAACGACATGCATGTGCGGACTTTAGTTCATCAATGAATACTTGTTTGAATTTTTTGTGATTTCTAATGCATGGGGCATCTAGATAGAGTGATCGTACAGATGGGAGAAGAAAAGAAAATAGCATAGTACCTTCCTTTTTCCACTTATAAGGAGAGCAAGCTAGAACAATTCTCTCTCTCTCTCTCTCTCTCTCTCTCTCTCTCTCCCCCACACACACAGAGCACACAAAATGGCTGACATCCATCATGGTGATGGATCATGCTTCCCAAGAACGGACGCCGCATGCGGTGGAGGCGGAGTATGCGGTGGTAGATTGCTTGGTCGGCTGTGCCTTCTTCCACCAATGATCATAACATAGAGGGTAACACCCATGGACGTGGCACACAGGATTAAGCCAGGCAGAGCAGATTTACTTATCAGATATTACCTGAAAAGAACATATTTTGCATGACCGTGTTCGTTCTACAAGCTTATTCAAGATTCAGCAATGCATGTGATCAATGGATATCACACGTTGCAGTAGTCTCATCTCAGCCTCTCATCCTGAGGTTTCTTTTCCTGCTCTTTGTTTCCCCTTCCCTCTTCGATTAATTCGTTCATTAGTTGTCGCTGTTTCTGATGTGGCTCCAGGTTCTTCGCGGCCTTTTCTCGTCTTTCCTTATTTTTCAGGTTTCTTGAAGAAGGTCCTTGTATGTTGCGATTATCCTTTGTTTAGGGTTAGGCACCGGTGTGAAGTGAATTCAGATATGCAGGAACATATGCTTTTTGTTTCTTTAATTCGTTGCTCTTAAAGTTTCTCTCAATGGAGTGTTTTTCTTCTGTGCAACCTCCTCCTCTTCAGATGATGTTCGCATGAAAAAAGGGACGGTCCTCAGTTTCTATATATCTGATGATCATCAAACTAAATCAGACAATTGTTGGAACAAGTTGTCATTCCCTTTGATTTTCAGCAGACGTTTGTTTCTCAACTTCCCTTAAGGAATTACTGCTCAATGACAATCTTGAAGAATGTGATAAGAGGAATTTCTAGTGTCTAATATATCCTTCTTCTTCAACTATAAGGTATTAATTCTGACCCTTCATCCCTCGTACATAAAGAAAAGAATCACAGGTTTTTGGACCCTGCGAACCCAAAATATGCGCACGATAAGAAAACAATAAAGGAAATTGATTCAACGTACAACCTCTTTTGATACTCCCTAGCAATGCCAAAGCGCGTAGCTTGTCACTCTCCTTAAGTGATCAATAAGTCAACACGTTGCGCGTTTGTTCTTACCTTAATGAATATATTTATCGAATTAAAAGGGATGATTTGAATGCACCATCTCATTTCTTTCTTTTCTTTTAAAACCCTACCTAAGTCCACTCTCTTATTTTGATTTCTCCAGCTAAATATTGAAAGGAAATAGAAATGAAGTGATATGAGGCATGGGAAGGTTCTTGAAATGATTGTGTCTCCATTTCACTTTGTCAAGTTTGCGCACTCTCAATTCCTATATTGATGACTTAAGAAGAAATTCAATATGAAGGGCACAAAAGCAAAGATCCTAGACCTTTTTTTGTTGTCCCTTGCTCTGTTTTCCGCCGTTTTGATTCCTCAAGAATCACCAGTAAGCTATATGCTCAAGAGAGAGAAACTATTTGGCTAATGATTATATTAGACCGAGGAGATCGACAGAATCCTGGGCATTGAGCTTCATGGAAAAACATGTTTTTTGCTTGTTTTCTACAAGATGATAGGTTTCATTCACCAAGTTATTTATTTTTTAATAGGTTGTTTAGCCGATGATTCTCTATCTGAATATATTATCGGCATCGATGATAGTTATATTTCTATGGTTTTTCAATGTCCAATCGACTGGTTATGGTATATATACAAACGATATGTACAATTCTTAACTAATGTTGAATCCTTCTAGAGATCGGAACTCAATTAAGTATTGAAATTTGAATTTGAAATATGATTCCCTGATCTCTTAATTCAGAACATAAGGGCGTACACCGACTCGTCGTGCAATGGAGATCATTGGGTATATTTGACATATACCACCTTCCTTTCATATGTGATGAGGATTTCATTCATATAAAGGACTTGTAACGGTATGAGACGACATGCTATAAACATCCCATGCTAGACTTATTAAGACCAATCTACAAGATTTGCAAATCGATATGTCAAACTATTGTTGGTTGTTAAATACAGTTCACTTGTTTAAAAAGTCGCTCACAGTCCAATGCATCGCTTAATAAATTAATTTGCTAAATCAATTTTAGTATATCTACACAACTAAAATTCCCATTCGATTTTCGTATTTCGACGGTTCTTCCTCGGCCCAAGGCAGGTCCTAGTTCTGCCTCTCTAGTTGGGGCTAGTTATCTCTCCCATTCTTGGGTCAAAGGAGTTCTCACAGAGCAAGGCAAGGGATACACTGATTGACAAATTGGTATAACTTGGTAAGTAGGCATTCAAACATGAGAGTTATACCGATGTTCTCTTGGGCTTGGCCCATCTATTTTGATACATTTGTTGGCTTCACGTACCAAGTAGAAATCGAGCTACTTTTTCTAGAGGCCCTTCCCTTTTGATCTCTAATGGATGAATGAGTTCAAACTCAAGCTCATGGGGAGCTTCAATGGTGCAATATATCTTACCCTTTTTCGCCATCCTTTTTCATCGCTCAGGTGACAGTACGATTATACAGGCTAATATACCAAGTAAGTCACGACTTCAAATCCGGTTACCATAACAGTGCAGTGTTTTTCACTTTCATGAATAATTTATGAACCTCTAACGTTTTAATGGCACGATTACGGTAGCATCGCCCCGTTTCAATACAGAGTTGCGAGTCGTCATAAAGGACCTTTTCTCTGCAGTCTCGGATCCGAACGTTCCATAACAAGTATGTTATTTTCACTTCTATAAAGTAGCCATGACCGTTGCCCCTCCCGGGTCTATTCGTTAGGAAGGAAAAAAGACTCGGATTTTCACGATCGCATCGAACTCGATTTCCGATTTAGCAAAAATGAGATGGAGTTTGGCTACCTTGTTACATCAGAATCCATCTAACTCAATTAGACCCTAGTTGCACTCCAAATATACCCTTTTCTTGCTAGACTATACGGTTGGATGGTGAATCTCAAACGGGGGTTTCAAATACCTGGTCAAGTGGCTAGAATGGCGTTCCCGGCTAGTCCATATGTTTAGCCGCAATTCCTCTTTGAAAGCAACCAGACCAAAACGAGGAGAGTCTTTGGTTCGAGGTTGGACAGAAATTTGGGCTAAACTAAGCACACATGGGGGAAACCAAACGCACGCTTGGCTTACTTTCCGAGACAGAATTCTTTGCTCTGTTCCCCCTTGTTAGGCATACGCTTCTTTCATCGAAAACGACCCTTCGTTCATGCGCGTTTTGACTCTCAAGAACCCAACAACTTTCCTGCAATTATACATCCCGGCCTCGCCCATCGTACGAGTCGACTCCTCTTCCGAAGTTGGCGCCAGGCTTGTCGTGCCATCGTGTGTCATCCCGCGATTACTTGATTAGGATTAATGAAAATCACCTATCACGGTCGCGATAGGGCGATGGGTGACGGATGAATGGATTGTTCGACTTCGACCCCGGGGCGAGTAGTTCGACTCCTCATGCTCATGCCAGTCCCAATCTATTTAGGTGTGTACGACTGAGGAAAATGGATGCTCCGAGAAGTTACCCAAATTCACGAAGTTGTATGATGTGAGTTTGTCATGTACAGAAGAGAGGACGTGTGAGTAGTGTTAGAAAGTCTCACATCGAACATTTAGTGTGGTCTGAAGCAGTTAATATATCCCAGTTAGACCTGTCAAAATAGGTCATAAACCCATTACTTAACCCATATATTAGTAGATGGGCCATAAATGGGTTAGTTATATTTAGTAAATGGGTCATAAATGGGTAGAAGTTTAACATTAGTGTTAAATGGGTTGTAAATGGGTCATAAATGAATTTACAACTGATTTAAACTCAACTCGCCTCTCTCACCCTTACTCAATCTTGCGGTCACTCACTTCGCACTCTCATCTCAATTCGGGTATGAATTTTCTTAGATTTAATTAAATATAGAAGTGTTTTAGCAATATGGGTCTGATCGGGTATGGGTTGGGTATGGGTCGGGTCGGGTATGGGTCAAAAAAATTACATTGTGCATAAATGGGTCATAAACGGGTTAATGGGTCAATTTGGGTCGGACCATTTATGACCCGACCCAAACCCGACCCGACCCACCCATTTGACAGGTCTAATCCCAGTTGATCAATTACTTATTAGCTTAAACTTTTGAGTGAAGATGGATCCAATTATTAACTAGTTCAACCTTCGACTCTCCCTTGGCGATCTCCCTAGCCAAAGGTAGAGGTGTCAAAATGGGTCATAAACCCATATATGACCCATTTAAAAATAAAGGGGTCATATATGGGTCACTTTAATTTTAAAGAGTCAAGCTTAAATGGGTTTTAAATTTTAAAGCTTAAAGATAAATGGGTCTAAATGGGTTGAGTTTGGAATCCATGTCCAACCCACTTACTAAACCCATCCACACACTCTCTCCCTCTTTACAAAAATGTTTTAAAAAAATCGAAATTTAATTATTTTATTTTTTCTCTTTTTCTTTTATTTTTTCTTTTTTCTTTTCTCTTCTTTCTTTTTCTTTTTATTTTATTCCGGCCGGTGGTTGGCCACGGCGACCGGCCACCAGGCCGGAACGACCTCGCCGGAGGCCGGCGAAGCTCGAGCTCGCCGGCCTCGGGCGAGGCTCGAGCTCGCCGGCCTCGGGCGAGGCTCGAGCCTCGCCGATCTGGCGAGCGTCGAGCTCGCCGGCCTCGGGCGAGCTCGACCTCGCCGGATCTGGCGAGGTGGAGCCTCGCCGGAGGCCGGCGAAGCTCGAGCTCGCCGGCCTCGGGCGAGGCTCGAGCTCGCCGGCCTCGGGCGAGGCTCGAGCCTCGCCGATCTGGCGAGCGTCGAGCTCGCCGGCCTCGGGCGAGGCTCGAGCTCTCGGGCGAGGCTCGAGCTCTCGGGCGAGGCTCGAGCTCGCGGCCTCAGGCGAGGCTGGAGCCTCGCCAGATCGGCGAGAACGAGCTTCGCCGGCCTCCGGCGAGCTCGTCCTCGCCTGTGGCCGGTCGCCGGCCGGCGGCCGGCGATCGGCCAAAAATAAAGAAAAAATAAAATAAAAAATAAAAAATAATTAAAAATTCGATTTTAAAAATAAAAAAAATTAATTTTTTATTATTTTCTTGGATAATAACTTTATGGAAAATATTTTCTAGAAATGTCACATTTTTCGTAAAACAAACAGAATCTCAATTTAAAAAAAAATTATAAAATTTTTCACTAGCTTTGTATTGCATAAAATGTTTTAGCAGTATAATTTAAAAAAAAATCATAAGAAACAAGTATTCCTAGATTAGGTTAAATATAAAAGTGTTTTAGCAATATGGGTCGGGTCGAGTATGGGTTGGGTATGGGTCGGGTCGGGTATGGGTCGAGATATTTACACTATGAATAAATGGGTCATAAACGGGTTAATGGGTCAATTTGGGTCGGACCATTTATGACCCGACCCAAACCCAACCCGACCCACCCGTTTAACGGGTCTAGCCAAAGGTATTAGACTTCTGCTTTGCTCTCCCAGCAAATTAGTATGAGAGTCGATGGTTGATTGGTAGCCCACTTTCAATGTGTATCGGTGTTTGGTGAATATTTCAAGAAAGGAATATGGTAACCAATGAGGTTTCTCGGCAGGTGGGCGTTGTGGTGTAGCAACGCGTGCTCGATAGAAAATGATTAGTTTTTATTTGTTAAGTGATTTAGGGAGAGTGATTCTTTCTTGCCGGAAGAGGAAGTTGTTTTCCCCCAATTTAAACTTGTCATGAAGTTCATGAAATTTTTTTTCCGTAAATCGATTAATTTTCTATCATCCCAATGCCGAAAAATCGGAAAATAATTTTCGGGAAATAGTTTTCCTTCCAACAAAGGGACTCAAAGTCTATAAATGAAATGATTGTCTCCATATGATGGGGAAAATTGTTAAAAAAGTGTTAAACCTATTGCATTTTGACCAATTTAATTATAAACCTTTCAATTTTGTCAATTGAGTTATAAACTTTTTCATATTTTACCAATTAAGTCTATTCGACCAATTTAAGCTGGAAATTGCTGAAGTGAATGCTGCCGTCTTATATGACATGGCCGACGCTAATGTATACAATTTTTATAATTTTTATATTATTTCTTTTTTTTGTTCCAAGCCCAGCGAGGGTTGTTAGCCAACCCTTACCGGCCGCGGGCGAGGGCCACAACCCTCTCCCGCTACCGATGAGGGCTTCTAGTGGCTGACGAGGGTCGTTGGCCCTCTCTTGTGGTTGATGAGGGTCAGCTAGCTCTCGCCAAATTTAGCAAAACAAAAAAGAAAAAGAAAGAAAAGAAAAGAAAGAAATAAAAAATTATCCACGTTAGTACCGGCCGTCTTACATACCACTATCGGTGTCTATATCAGCGACTTTTGATTAAAATTGGCCGGATGAACTCAATTGGCAAACATAAAAATGTTTAAATTTCAATTGGTAAAATTAAAATACTTAGAACTGAATTAGTCAAAATGCAATAAGTTTAGCACTTTTTGGATAATTTTCCCTCGTGTGACGAGTGCTTTGGTAAATCTGTAATCACGCCTAGTCTAGCTAGCGGACTTAAGTTTACCATGTTTTAGGGCGTGTGCACGCATTACAAATGAAAAGACAAATCACGGAACATGAACTAATTCTCTAATCTACAAAGGTATGTCCTTGGAACTTGCATACAACCCCAGAGTAGATTACGAAAACGTACTTCTAATATGAATATTGGAGTCAATATGGCACTTAGCCCACGTATTCTGACAAATCAGCTTAACATTTTGTAACAGGTACGAGACTCATGTGAGGACGCTTAGATTTTCTCTGCTCTCCCATCCTTTTGAGGATGAAAAACAGAAAAAAATTCAGTGGGAGGGTGGCAACACAGACAGATTTGGCTATTGGGTCTCACACTCACCACCTAACCGACCTAAGTGAGGAATATGAACTTGGAACTTGGAACTGGTAGTCGACCCTTTCACCTGATTTTTGACCCACGAGTGACATACGAAACTGTCTAATCCAATGCATCCCGTGCAGAACCGGATCTGATGATTCTTGTCCGAGTCAAAAACCAATTGGAGGAAAAGCCTTTGACTCAAGTACATGACAGTTATCTAACCCCAGAAGACAGTTGGATGTGGACCCTTCCTAGCCTTCTACCTATCGTTTGGAGTTCCGTGGGTGAACCGTCCGCAGTTTCTTCATGACTAATCCCTCGACCACATAACTTTGACAGTCTTTTTTCCAGTTGAAAAATTGTAGAATCTCTTAAGAACATCATTAGGCCTTCCATAGAGAAACCCGTGTTCTTCCTTACATAACCAACACAGCAGCAACTCCAGAAAAGGAAAAAAAAGATCTACTCGCCTTGGGAGTGTGACCCGATTTCGCGGTTCTGGAAAAATGCATTTCTTACATGAGGCCGAGTAACACGAGAAGCGTTTGGACACAATTGAATCTGTCCTCACAAAAAGTGTGAACTTACAAGCAGTAAGATAAGATAAGGATATCGATACTCTATCAATCGTTATATGCATTTCAATATCGAGTGCGAATCTGAACCGAATCCCTCCTTCATGCGAAAATCCCTCTTGAGAGTCTGCTCATTGCATGGCAGAATCCGACAATGTCTTGTCTTGCTTCTGTCCACCGGCTGCAAGGACATTTTGCACAGCATCAGATTTTTAACCATTGTCGAAGTATCAAGAATAAATTATGCATGACCAAAGTTTTAGATCGAAGAAACACACAGAAACTTACCACTTAGCACAGAAATCTCAGAGCTCTTGAAAACACGCAGTCTCTTCACGGTCGATATGAACATACTGTAATTCATATGATGATACATTAGATCACAACACAGAGGCAAAACATCAAAATTCAGTGTCTTCACAGCGACATCCAGAAATGAATTTGTTCTTGGAAATCAGCGTTAGCATGGAATATTCGTGTTTCATTCTCACTCCAAGCAAACATGCCACACTGCATTGAGTCCCACAAATTGCACTGGCCAAGACAGTGCAAGTACTGAAATAACACAAAATGACACCAGATTAAGAATCTGATGCTGTTCTCAGGACAACTAAGAGACATGATACCATTAAACAAAGGCTCAATCACCGAGTGCACAAATATTAAACAGAAGCACATATTTTGTAAATGCATCAGATCCGGAGTGGGAAGATGCTTACTGCCAAGGAACATCGCCAACAAGCATCCTGTCTCCTTCGTAGTCCTCATAAACAAGAGTATATTCCCCTCTTCCATCAAGTAAACCTGTAATCGGCTTCTCTTCCTCTTGCGTGTTCTTGATTCCACAGCCAGAGGAATCTCTTTGCGCTGAACAGAGAAGAGAAGGATAAAAACATGACATGAGCAAAGTACAGTACAAGTTGAGCCTCAGTATAATGACAGATGGTGTTGGAAATAATCACAAAGAGATTGAGAAGAATTCTTGAACCGAACTGCAGATTAAAGAATCTTTCCTCGCATTCTCGGTTCTTAATGCTTCAATATATAATGATTACACGTATGGGTGGGGTACTCTCGTGTAACAGGAGGGAATATAGTCCAGGAATACTTGATAGTTTCGCAAAAGTAAAACCATGAACTCATCATGACTACAAAGGGAGTAGAAAATCACTAGATTGACTCGTTAATTACTTTGTGAAAACTTACTATAGTGAACTGACACTGATGACACTTAGACATAGGGAGGTGATGCGACCAAATCTCAATACTCAATTACTTTTAGCTGCAAGAATTAAAATCTGTGCCTTACCACAACACAAGTGCGAACAATACATAGTTATTTATTTACAAAAATGTTTAACCTGCAAGAAGGCCTCGGAAGAGTTCATCGACAGCGGCAGACAGTTTTTGGTAACTGTCATGGGCATTGAGATCCACTTTCCTGCCAATGGGGACACCGTCCATGTAAATCTTCACGAACAAGCCTTTTCCACTTCTTTCAGCAGGCTTTTCACCGACTATTTTACTTGAGACCGCGTTGTGATGAGTCTTGGGGGCTGGATTTCCATGGCTGTCGCCGATAGCAAGATTTTTCCTGAACGTTCGCAGTGGTGGCCACCCGACAACTGGAGCTGGAGCAGTGCTATTAGGAACATTCACGAGGGCATTAAATTGCATAAGTAGGATTATGAAAATGGATCCAGAGTCTAGACAATACTAGACGAAGCTGAACCAGCAAAGTACTAATGATCGAGGTATTATCTTGTCGCGATACCAAAGAAAAAGAAAGCATATCCGTCATCCAACATCAATACATTCAGCCAAAAGAATGGAATTTTTCCAAAATACCGTTGTGAACACTTCAGATGACGACTGTCCTCGTGATCAAGTAATTTTTCAGATCATTAAAATGTTTGTTCTCCTCTTTGATGACTAGTTATAATGATAAATCAACCATACAATAGGCCCAAAAGCCCCGGGACAAAAGGGAAAAGGCAGGAAAGTACGAAAACTAATGCACGAAAACTCAGACACAGAGTCATTAAAGAAAGGGGCAAAACTTCCTTCGGAAGAGGATATATACAAGCACGAGAAATAAAAATCTTTATTGCCACAACAAGCTAAACGCCAGCATTAATGGGCAGAAAGACACAGCATTAAAGCATCGCTATCCAGGTAATGGAACAAAATTCCAAAATCCAAAAATATAAATTAGTTGACACTTGCATAGAGGCAAACATATTTCTTTAGACACTTTGCAAACATGAAGTACTGAAGCCAGTACACTTGAGCCATGGACCACAACATGTATATCTACAATAGGTAGAAAAATTAACTTCGCATAATGTCATGAGTATTGCCGCTAATCCGTGATTTTTCTGTTTTTTTTTTCCTTATTTAAAGCATACACAAATAGAATAAAAACTCACTGTCCTGGGAGTGAATATGCTCGGCCGATGGAGACAATTGGCAAGAGGGACAGGGGGGAAAAAGAAAACTGATGTGTGTCGTGTGTACCTTTTCTGAGAGCTGTTGGGCACAGCTGTATTTGCAGCAGCAGAAGCTGGCGAAAATGCTTTCTTTTTCTCTGCATCATTATTGTCCTGCAAGTCCACCGTTTCAGAAGATATATCCTTTGCCAAAACAGGCAAGTGGGTCTGAGAGGTCGAGGGTGAGAACTGAAGATATGGAGCAAAGTTCTGTGCTTGAGCTTGATTTCCACCGTTGAAGTAGCCAAGAGAGAGAAGAGACTCGTCCTTTTCTAATTTGTACTTCATGGTGAAGTCTTTGTTGGACTGGTCTTCATCACCAGGCGGGCCGAGCTTGAGCTCCAGCGCCTTGTCCTCTGGAGGAGGAGTGCCATGGCTTTGCTCTTGAAGTCTCTTCATGAGCCACTCTCTCTCCTTTGCTACGAAATCTAGCAGCTGAGAAGCCTCCCCGTTTCTTGAAACTCGCTCCATGCGTGTAGTGTTTTGAGTTTTACCAGTTCGGAGTGGACAGAAAGAAACAACCTTTTACTTCAAATTCTGCACCCAGATAGAAATTTTAATAAATCTGTTTAAAAGAACAGAAATAGGCACAGGTACGGTGAACAGGCCGAGAGACCATCAGTAGCTTCACTTAAAGCCTCCGAGTGTTGGACCAGACTACCAAGCCTTGCATGAAGATGGACAAGATGGAGATGCTCAGCTTGTTGGAAACCAAGGGAAAGGTGTGAGATTGAAACTTGAAAGAGCCACAAGAAGCACAACTTAGGAGCACCCACTTCTTCGAAGAGACGGAGAGCCAAACAACGCAGGACTCGAAACCTGAAGGACTAAAAATTGCGACCGGCATAAACCTTCCCAAGAGAAGAAGGTATCACGAGAGCAAGAAGGCAAAAAAGCAGAGGAAGAGAGAGGGAGAGAGAGAAGGGTGGAATGGAATGATATCAAGCTTTTCTTTGTAGTGCTGGCACGCTTTCCCCTTCTTTCTGCCCGCTTTGTTGAGTTTTTGTAGGACAATGACCCGGGAAGGAGGAGGATGATTATGGAGAAAACCAGAGAGACAGACGGGGGGAGAGAAAGAGAGTCCCTTGAACCAAGGACCCCCTAAAACAGGAACTTTAGAACAAGAGCAAAACGCACGCAAGCGGAGGCTCCCCAAACATACTGTTCAGTTCAGCAAACCATTTCACTAGCATGCGCGCAACGCGCGGGCCCATGTCTGGTCTATGCGCGAATCATGTTAAAAGTACTAAAGGAGACGTGATCTATGAACATTTCGTCTCGTAGCATGTTTGATGTTACCGTCGTTCATGCACTGAGATTAGATCAATGTCCCTGAAGTACCTTGTATTCCAGTCACGAGTCCAATGACTCGTGGCCATATGTATTTCGGAAATAATTATATTGAGGGCCTTATAACTTGTCACGAAAGTGTAATGGAGTCCTAAAACTTTCAAAAAATACAATCAAATCTCAAAACCCGTTACGAAAGTGCAATCGAGTCCTGAAGCATTCAAAAAGTCCAATCAAGTTCTATAACTTGTCAAATTGATTTTTAAACTTGTCAAATTGATATAATCGAGTCCTTCTATTTAAAAAAAAATCCTTCAATTAATTGTACTTTTTAGAAGTTTCGGGGCTCATATTATATTTTTGCGATAAATTTTGGGACTTTATTGTATTTTATTAATATTTCAAGAGTCGATTGTACTTTTATAACAAGTTTTAAGATTTGGTTGCACTTTTTAAAAGTTTTATATATCGTTTGTATTTTCATTATAAGTTTTAAAACTTTCGACGCATTTATCCATATATTTTGGCTTTGTCAGTTATGATTATGGATTAACTCGAGTTCACATCAACCAAATCGAAAAACACACTTTCTCTCTTTACGTCACTCAGCAGCGCACGTGAGATGAAAAAGATAACGAGTGCTTTTAACTTAGTGGATTTCTTAGGCACGCTAGTGAAGGATTATTGGCCTTGGCAACCTGGGTTTATCCTTATCCCAAACCACGGGTTAGGGACGAAATGGAAGAGCTCGCGATTTGAAGTTGGTGAAGTGTGGAGATCATAATGAGATTCCATGAACAGTTAGCTGCCGTTTTAAGAGCTCGTTTCGTTGCGTTTACATAAACATATTTTTGATGTCGAAAACATGAAAAAGCAGTTTTTTCACGTCAGAACAACGTTTGGATGATTACAGATAAAGTGGGTTATTTTCAAGAACAAAAACCAGCACAATCTATTATCTTGAAAGGAAGAGAATTCATAATTAGAAAATTGGTTCTATTTATCTCTACTTTTCGTATTGACGAAGCGAAATTTCAAAGACCAGAGGCCCTAGATCTCTTCCATGTAAGAACTGCCTACATTGTTCTTCTTCTTGGATGCTTCGAGAAAGTTATCTTCAAGATTATTCGAAAGAAAAACCGCCTCAAAGGTGGCATTTCTTTAAATTAAAGCTCGTCTTGTAAGTGATAAATTTATATAATTATAGAAATATTGTCCAAAAAGTCTTGAACCTTTTGTACGACGGGCCGATGGCCAATTCAGTCATAAGCCTTTCAAATATGTTAATTTAGTCCTAAACATTTTGATAATTTATCAATTTAGTCTTTAAGGCTAATTTTGGCCGGATACTGATAATGTGGCAATCTAGTTAGTGTTAGCCATAATAGGCACTGATATGGACAATTTTTGTAATTTTTTTTCGATTACATGAATTCTTTCTTCTTCTTTTTTATTTTTTTCCTTTTCTTTTCCTTTGCTGATCACTAGCAGGGACTCGATGCCCTCACCAGCCCGAGCGAGGGCAATTGTCGCTCGAGGCCGATAGAGGGAAAAAGTGACAAAGAAAACAAAAAAGAAAAAGAAAAAGAAAAAAAAAAGGAAATAAAGAAGAGAAAATTCATAGAATTAAAAAAATTGCAAAAATTGTCCATGTCGGCGCTGGCCATGCCATGTAGGATGCCTGACGCTGACTAGATTGTTATGTTAGCGATTTCCAGCAGAAATTATTCGGAAAAAGTAGATTGACAGATCGTCGAAAGTTTTAGGACTAAATTGGCAATCAACAATAGATTTAAGACTAAATTGACATGATTTGAAGATTTATGACTAAATTGGCTGCTATTTAATAGATTTATGACTTTTTGGATAATTTTCCCTTATTGAAGCATGTGATCTCATTTGGGTTAAAAAATGCTCCGTCCTAAAATTAACATGATCTTATATTACTTCGTTGAATTTTCACCCCTCCATCCTGTCCTTTAATTATATAAACAATGAATAATTGGTTGTACACTCATAGCACTTTTTCGTCGAAATTATAAGCCACGTCAGATATAATGATTAATTTTAATCCACCATATTGGAATAGATTATAATTCTCGTCATTAGAATGTCGCTTTGCTACTGAACGGAATTGAGTGATTTAATTCGTCGTGGTTCAATCCCAATTCCTTATTTAGTTAGGTTTGGTTTCGACCTCTTTTGTCCTCGAGCTAAACTAGTTCCATTCGATTCGACTCGATTTTAGTTCGGCATGACACCGATCGATGCTTACCTCTAACTTTATAAGCCATGATTGACAGAATATGGGTATCCAGGAAGAATCATGTCCCGGTGCGTGGAGGCAAAAGGCAATCAAATGGAACATTTTGCCCGTATGCGTGGGCGCGTCCCTTCTGGCCACTACGTGCAAAAGCCATTATGCCCGGGATGGCTAATGTGAACGCACGATGCGCCCTCTATAGCTTTACAGGGCTAGGCTAGAAGATTCAAAGCTGGCCATGATGGCGCGATTGAATACAATTAAGCCATCGCGGCCTTCCCAATTGGATGATTGGCGGATCGATTGGTCCGGCGTCGTGCACCAAGTTCGCGCGTAGGCCCACAGGGCGGGCGCGGGTTGACATACATGCGGGAGCTTAAGTCGGCTCGAGCCGAAACTGCGAAAAAATTGTGAGTTGGGCCACGGGCCTCGAGAGCGAGCTTCACGTGGCCTCCGGGGGCCGAGGCTGTGGATAACCCATCTTTGATCGGATTTTATGGAAGACAACTTTAGTTCAGCTTGCGATGTAACATGAAAATAACCGGAAAATTATCCAAAACGTTATAAATCAATTGTACGGCTGTCAGTTCAGTCGCGAACCTTTAAGTTGTGTTAATTTAGTCATAAACCTTTCTATAACTTGTCATTTTAGTCTTAAACCTTTTAATGATTTGCTAATGCAGTCTTTTTGACTAATTTTATCTAGAAATCACCGACGTGGATAATTTTTACAATTTTTCTTTTTAAATTTCCGAATTTTTTATTAATTTTTGTCCGCTATTTTCTTTTCTTTTTTTTCTTCTTTTGAAGGGCTGCCGGGGCCACCGGTCATTGGGGCGAGGGTTAGGGCCCTCGTCGACCATAGCAAGGGCAAGCGAGGATCGCCGGCCCTCTGTAAAAAGAAATAGAAAAAACAGAGAAAATGAAAGGAAAAAGAAAAATTATAAAATTTTTAAAAAATTAAAAATATTATCCATATCAGCGCCTGCCAAGCCGTCAGCATCGGCCACGCCACATAGAACGGCTTGGCCGGTGCTGACTGGACCGTCATAGGAGCAATTTCAAGCTAAAATTAATTAGCTGGACCGTCATAGGACTATATTGGCAATTCATTAAAAGATGTTGGACTAAATTAATAAATCGTCAAAATGTTTATGATTAATCGGTACAATTGATTTATAATTGAATTGTTCGCCATACAATAAGTTTATAACTTTATGGACAATTTCTGAAAACAAGAGTTGCGGATCGCTATTCCTTTGACTATTAAGGGACGAAGGAGGATAGTGTTTCGCTCAATGTTTGAGTAGCTAAAAAAGGTTTTGTGCTATATCATTGGAGTAGAAATCTCTCGGACCGGAGTGACCATACTCATTAAGAAGTGCAAAGTAATTACATTAAAGGTCGATTTTATTTCATCCGAGAACTAAATATAAAAATAACAAAACGGGGCGGATTGCAGAAATACACGAATCCACGGGGACCGAAACGCAAATAGAACCTTCTTACGGACCTGCTGCGCGCGCTCTCGCGTCGCCATCTCCAGCGCCTTGCTTCCTGAAACGTCGTAAGCCCACCCTCCGTTTCTCTCTCTCCAGCTAAAACCCTAGAACTCTCTCTCTCTCTCCCTCTCCCTCCCTCTCTAACTCGCTCATGGCGGAACTCAGTGAGCTGACTCGTCACATCGAATCATACGTCGACACTTCTCGCTCTCCGAGCGAGCAGGTTAGTTGCTCCGTCTCTCTAGTTTCTTTCGGTTTGGATTTCGGTTCATTGATCTGTTGTCCGTGCTCCGTGGATGCCGATTAAGGAAGGCACAGAAAGTTTAACACATGGAGCTAGGTGCAAAATCATGTAAAGTTTCCAAATTGAGTGCAAACTGTCTGAGACTCGGTTCTTCGGCACAATTAGGACGCTAGGGCGAGTGAGTACGGATTCTATGGGCCTAATTGGTCTTGTAAATGAATGCACCGTGCGAGATGATCAAAAGTTTGGAAATTTATTGGCGATTATGTTCGGTGAGCCGGCCCGAGGAGGTGAACTGGCTTTTATTGTCGGCGGCGGGGGATTTTGATGGGAACTAGAGTTCTTGGACATTTGCTTTGTTTCAATAGTTTATGATTGTTGTTGGAGAAGTACTTTATGTCGCCTCGAGCACCTATATTTTTGTTTTGGATCGAGAAATAGGGTCTGGTTGAGTGGTTGGTTTTGGGAAATAATCTCTTACTATACTCGTCGGTTGCTGGTTTTCTAGGTGACAGCAGAATAACAATGATCTGTTTTAAATATCTCGATATAAATGAGAAGAAAACTGAGACTTCATGAACAGGTTTCATGTTTGAAAAATCAGCGAAGAAAAGGAGAGTATGCATATAGAAGTGAAGACAATGTCCGGAACTTATCTGTAGAAAAGAAGTAGAAATTGAATAAATAATATATTTCATGGTAAAAAAAAAATAATGTCTAGGCTCTACTACTAAATGCACCCTCACAGTTTCAACGAACGGTATGATGTACCTTCTCTAAGGAAAGAAAGGAAAGAAAAATGGAGGGATCATGGAACACAATTATCACTTATGTTATGGGGGTGCACGGTAACTGTATTAAAGTCGATGAGGTCTCCTGGTGCAGATTAAGAGCAGTTGTCCTTAAACAACGAGGGCCGCAATGTCATAAAATTCGATCATCTTGTGAGAGTGTGCAATTTGAGCACAATATGTGGGGCAACTAGTCCTCTAGCTCGTGAATATTGTCTATCTAGTTTTTCTTTATGCTTTCTCTTCTGTTAGTTTTCTGATTACTCTGCAACAGGTGGCAAGTTTACGGGCAATCACTTCCCTTTTGAAGAAGGATCTCCTATCTATAGAGATATTGGTAACCTCCCTTTCAGATGCTCTCTGTGAAGGAGACATGCAAGTTACTCTATAACCTGAATCTTTATGCCTCTTTTGGTTTATTTTAGTCAATACTCTCCATTTTTCCTATCACAGGTCAGAGAATTGGGCTTGTATTTGACAACTACAGATAGTGTTATTCGCTGTAGAGGTATATTTCAGTGACTTTAACATGCTAAATTGTTAATTTAATTGTTTCTTTCTTACACTGCTGTTATTCTAGCCAATTTTTCACAATTTTTCGTAAGGTTATGAATAGAAAGTGGATCGGCATGCAAGTTGATGGTGAATTTAGTCATTTGAAGCATTTTGACTTAAAATTCTTTTGCAAATCTCATCACTCAATGAACTAGTGCATCATTGTTCTTTGTCTTCATTTCGCATCCAAATTTGAAACAAGCTATTTTAAGCGTGGTTTTGTTGTTCTTCAGGTATCCTTCTCCTAGCGGAAATGCTGGACTGTCTTTCATCAAAGCCTTTGGAGACATCCACTATCCACAGCTTGATAATATTCTTCGCAGATAGACTGGTGAGCAAAGGACTTTCCTGTGTACTGGAAATGCTCAGAAAATATTGTTGTGAAACTTTTATTTAGCATAACATTTAATCTTTGTTTGTTTATCAGTATCCATTTTGTTTTCTTCCCTCTCTCCTTACTTCCACCTTTTATTCTGCTTTGGAAGTGGGTTCTGGAAATTCAATGATTTAACAGGCAAGGTTTGCATGGATCTTTTAACATTGTTGCACTTTAGTAACACCTGAGGGTGCATTGTTCCCAGTAATTTGGGTCAATAGAGATTGATTGTGAGGAAATTGTCGGAGGTTTGTCTGGAGCAAATTGTAGTAGCTGTATTTAGCAAAATGGATTAATTAATAGGTTGCCGGACATTTTTTTTTTTTGGGTGTTTGTTGCAGAGGAACTTTTCTTGAAAGGAAGTCGGACTTTTGAAAAGAACAGATCATATTTTCAGTTGTTGTTTAGTGATATTGTCATCTTATACTCGCGGAAGTGTAGATGACAAGATCAACTATACAACATATTTGTCATCCTTGACTGACAATTTCAGACTGGCGAGAGTTACCTAGTTGGATTAGCTGAAATAGGATTTCCTTGGTGCTCTAGTCTGGTTAATCGGGTGAGGCTGGTTCACTGTTGAGTTCATCTCGTTTGACCATTGGTCTGACCGGTTGGGAATTGGATCAGTCCAGTGTTAAGTCAGTGGTTTGTCATTATGGCTTGTCATGGAGGTGGGGGTGAGATAGGTTTGACGCCTCTAGCCTTGAGTTCCGATATAATGGGAGATTTTGCATGGGTTGGAGGTGTGCTTTGCAATTGTCTTGCATATCTGCAATTTGCAACAAAGCAATCAAACTAGGTTGCAGGGGCTAGTTGGTGGAATCATAACTGGGACGCATTGGTCATAATAAGTGTGCTGGCAAGACTGCTGGGCTAATATGTTGGGCATATCACTGGATGGCATATCTTATGTATGAACCGATTGAACCATGGTCCGATCGACTGGACTACCACTAGGCCACCTGACTGTTGGTTCAACCTGATTAACTGAAAATTCTAATTCTGATTGGACACCTGACTTGTCCAGTTTTAAAATTTTTTGATACTGCTAGATTGATATCTATATTGATTAACTTGTTTGAATGGATACGCCACACATAAAAAAGAGTTGCTGATCCATAGTGAGAGGATGCTTGTGAAAGCCTTCTTTTTTAGGGGGTAGGGGTTGGGGGGTGGGGTGCAGCGTGGTGGCGGAAGGGTAGGAGCTTGTCAAAAATCCATTGAATATGTTATATTTATAGGACTTGCTTAAAAATTATGGTAAATTTACTGAATGTAAGTTTTTGGGAGTCTGAGTTACAACTATCCCGTTATATGTGGGGATGTGTGTCTCAATTAGATTATTTCGTTCCATTTAAGTTTTAGTAGCACAAAGTTTTGCTAGATGTGTTGTTCTAAAAGCTAGGTGGCATAATTGTAGTGTGGAGAGAGATAAAAATATTGCTGTCCATAAAACATAAGAAGCAGGGTCATGAATCATGGTTATCCAACAATTGCAGTTCAGGGGGCATCGGGATTTATAGAGGGAGAACTAAAGGGTATATTCATGCAAGGTTTTGAAAGAAAGCCGATAATGGTCTTTTGTTGTTATCCTATTCTATTTTGGCAGTTTATATATGTTTGTCAAATTACTGTAATATAAAAAAATTGTAGTCATAAGAAAAGCAAATCATATTTGTGTCAGGCGGATTGGAAAGCTTTGCGAGGTGCACTTGTTGGTTGCTTGGCTTTGATGCGGAGAAAGGATGGGGTGGGCATGGTAACAATATCTGATGCAATGGCTGTTACGAAGTCATATGTTCATAATCTACATGTCCAGTCCTTAGCACAGCATGATAGAAAGGTGGGCGTTCACGTCTATTTGTTTGAATATCTGAATATTCTTGTCCAAATAAAAGTAGTAAAGCTTTTCCTTTTGTCTGTTTTCAGCTATTTTCTGGAGTCTTGCTTACTTGATTTTGCTTGTCCATATTGCAGCTTTGCTTTGAACTTCTGGAGTGCCTGCTGGAAAATTATCCAGATGCCATTGTTTCAGTGGTATCATTCTTATCTAAGTTTTCCTCAAACAATTCTCTGTAGCGTACCGTTGGTTTATAGTAAATGTGCATTTTTTCCGTCTTTATATATTGATGAAGAAGGTAAGAGGTAAATTACTTGCAAATATTTTTGTCCAAGCCATATATTTTCATCTCAGTGATGACGAAAAGTAGGCCTTGCATCTTGAACTTAATTGAGTTCAGTATGGTATAAAGCAAAGTTAATTCAAAGACTTAACAATAATCTCTGTTGGTCCATCAGAACCTTTATATATCAAACATTTTTCAGTGCCGCTGAAATCTCGTTGCTGTTTGATTCAGGTTGAAATGCCTGTTTTGGTGCTTGTTTAAAAACTTTAGATGTTATAGGTGCCTGCCAAATAGTGACGTAAATGCTTTTACCTCTCTTTTGTTATGCCATGACTTGCAGAGATTACATTTATAAGCAAACCTATTTCCTTTTCATTTGATGTTACAGAATGTTGTTTCTTATGTAATACAGCCTAGATAATATAACTTGATATCATTTCACATTCCATCGTGTTGCAAACTGTATGTAGCTTACCTACGTAACCCTTTCTTTTCCGGAAAGGTTCCCTCTCAGAAACATTTGCTTCTTTTATTAGGTGTGCTGCTCCCTACTTATGGGTTATTATACTTTAAAACATGTGCTATTTTACAAATGAGAAATGCCAAGGTGCTTAATGTTATACATAAAGCTGTTTACTACCATATATCTGACGCATATTTAAAAAACCAAACTAACACTAGTTTATGATGCAACGTCATCAAATAAGCAATTTTTAGTGAATTAGTGTACACTACTCTTGACATTTTTTTTTCTCGATAATGATTGCAGCTTGTGTGAGTACTTATGTGCTTTTGGCATCTCCGCACATTCGTAGGCATAAATGTCTGTTTTGTTCTAGTGCATTAATGACATATTGATTGATCTCTCCTGTGTGCATTTATTGCTGATATTTGGTTGGGTTTTTAATGTCCTTGAGATATAAATCCTGTCGTATCAGTCACTCGTATTCTGTTTGCAATCTAGGGCAATGAAATCTTTTATGCAATATGTGAAGCTGTTGATTATGAAAAGGACCCTCAATGCTTACTAGTGGCATTTCATATTGTTGAACTTGCGATGCGCCTATTTCCAGATTTATGTGGTCCTCCCGATGGCTCAGTTGGGGAGATATTTGACATATTGGGCCGCTACTTTCCAATCCATTTCACACACGTAAGTTTTGTGTCAACTGTGCTTAGGATATTAGTTTACTTGAAGATTCTTGGCTTTATTTTAAAAGGTCCTCATGTCCTTTAATTCATTTTCAATCTATAGCATCCTTCTAGTTGAACACTTACATTTCACTTAGTGTATATGTTTTGTTTCAAATGATATGTTTGGGATAAATGCAGACACAGGACTCAGTTTTATTTGTTGGGGATTTGAGGATTTAAGGTTTTATTTTGGTCAATTGAGGACTTAAGTTGTTAAAAAAGCCACAATCAGGTTTTGAGCTTGACGTCAGTGGAATTTAGGCATCAGAATTAACACGTGGCAAACGAGCAAATTCCATGTGGGAGCTATGCGATTTCTGATGCTCGAATTCCAAATGCGGTGAGCTTGAGAGCTAATTGGGGCTTTTTTAAAACCTTAAATCCTCAATTGACTTTGATAAAACCTTAAAAGTCCTTAATTGACCGACAGCCAAAACCTTTGGTCTTATCCAATATGGTTTTGTTTAACAAGTCCAAAAAGATATGGGCTTTAGTACTATTCAATCGTAGCTAATTCATAGCTAATAGCTTGTGGATTTTTTTGTCGAGATAAGTGGCCATGTAACGTCTTTGTTTTCATGCATAGAGATGTGCACTTTTCATATTGTCTGATTGAACACCAAATCTGCTGTAGCTTGGTAGTATCAGCTAAACTAAGAGGAACCATGTGCATATTTGGCTCTGTAATTTACTGTTTACTTGATATTAAATAATCATAAAATAGTGCGGGTTGGAAGAGCAGATTAAACTTCATTCATCATTGCAAGAAACTATATTTAGTGTACTTCTATTCTTTTTACCCAAGTGGTACCCCTGGCATGGCAACCTTGGCAACACTGCACCAAGCTTCCATTGGGAACAGTTTAAAGAACTTAATACGAAATGGTAGGCGCTATATGCTGATCTCTGCAGAATAGAATTTACTAGGTCATGTTGACCCTTTTTTTTGAGCTTAACTATAAAATTGGCTTTTTTTTTAATAAGACTGTAATCAGAGGTTGGCCGTTCACATTATATCAGATTGATCAATAGCTTGTTCTAGGTTGATTTGGTAAACACTGTACGTGGCTCTAACTGGTTGGCAGTAAACTTTGTAAACCATGAGAGGAAACATCCTTAGAATTGGCATTGGCAATTTGAGGAAAACTTTATACATTTATGGTCAATTGGCTTTTAATTAATTTGATGTGGTATCATATTCACCTTATCCTCTCGTGTTGAGTCAGATGAGCAATAACTTCATTTTGAGCTCTATCAGCTGTAGAAAAGAGCATGAATATGTTGGCTGTTACGTGTTCACTATAATGTTGTCCCATGGGGATATCACAAATAAGATGCCGACATTGTTAATGAGAGAGGGAGGCGACTTTTAGCCTGTGCAACATTTAATGCATTGAAATTTTGGTTTGCTTTGAGGCTCTTTCTATTATGTGAACTAAATACACCATTTCAAAGCAATTTGCATGTTATTTAGCTGATGCATAGTTTCTTCTCACTTTTTCCCAAATCCAGCCAAAAAGCGAGGATGTTGATATCACGAGGGATGATCTCTCCCGGGCATTAATGGTACGTACTAGATTGGATTGAGACTTTTCTGCCACTTCATAAATGTGAAATTCGTTTGTTTCAGAGTCTATCAGTGCTATAATGAGTTATTGCTTGTAGAGCTTTGAGTTATCAGCTCTCTCTCTCTCTCTCTACACACACAGATGCAGTAATGACTAGGTAGCACCTTTAGTGTATAATCATTGATGGCAATTTGGCAATCCTGCATCACATTGCTTTTCTGGAACCAATGATATAATGCCTTGGATGTTCGGGAGAATCTTAAAATTCTGAGCTAATTCATTTTAATGTTATTTGGGCCTGACAACATTGGTATTGACCATGTTCAATTTGGTCCTGAAATTGTTAGCATGTGTCCCTTCTCTCTCATCTTTGATTCTTGGCTTTGCACAATTAGTTGAGTGAGTATTTAAATATGAAGGAAAGAACCTGGAAGGATAATTAGGAACAGAAGAAGCACTATTATGAGTTCTTCTACTCGTCTGCCAGTTGATAATTTCGCTCATATTCATGTATAGCAGCCTTATAGTTTATCTACTGTGCCTAGGAGTCGCTAGTGGCCAGGTTATTGAGACTTTGAGACGTTGTGCACCTTGAAGTTTATTCAGTAGGGGATCATGACCATTATGATATCTATATATTAACTTGTTTTATGTTGTTTTTCTTGAATTTATGGCCACGCTATTTGATTCTTCATTTATATACTCATTAAGTTTTGGATGTTCATTTTCATAAGAATAAGGCTTTAAATTACAATGTGCACTAGTTGCAGTCCAAGCATGGCAGGGCAATGTTGCTAATGCCATTGTAAAGCTCTTCAAAGAGAATTGTGTCCATAAAAATTTCAATAAAGAGGAGCTGTTGTTGAATGTCGTTATAATATTTGTAAAGAGGCGAAAACAATGTTCGGATGCACTACGTACTTTCACAAAAGGTGAACAGTCGAAGTTCTAATGTGCATGATCTGTGTTTTAGTTTTTCCAAACCCAAATGCCTATTCATATCTATAGAATTCTCTAACGTATAAGTTTGTGGACCAGAAAAAGTAAGTGTCGTGGTAGAGGTAGTATTCTGAGCACCTTTGGAAGCTATACTACTAGCTAAATCTTGCTGTTGGTTGATAGCAGTTTCAATGAAACATGGTCATGCATCAAATACCAAGCATCTTCGAGATTTTCAGTTAAAAAAATGATACTATGAAAGGTGGATGAGCCCACGGTATTCCCAGAGGATTTCTTTTTTTTGGACAGTGGGCATTCAATGAGCCACCATGACTAAAGTATTAATAGACTATCTTTTAATGACCTTATACTGAAGTTACAGAGAGACATATAGTGAAATTAGGAGGCATCTTAATCAAAGTTTGCAGGTGTTTGGCTATTTGGGTTATGAATAGAAAATATTTAATTGTATTTGCTGATTCTATAATGCATCTTTGTGACTTTTTGATGACATTGAGCTTTGCCAGGGTATCACTGTTCACATATATGTTTGAATTCTAGTGAACTTGATTATTAGTGAATCATATAAATCATGTGAAGTGATGGAAAATTTACTACTCAATCTAGTATGAGATTTGATATACTCTGAAGTGAAGGTCAACAAATTCAAATTACTTACATGAAAGTTCAGTATAATGCATTTAATAAAGCACAATTGAGACTATGCTTATGCTATGGCAGTTATAGTATCCTATTGTCACTAAAGGTGTAGTACCAATGCAGAGAATTTATGAGACTTGTGAAAAAAATTATAGATCTTGAGAATATAAATGGGAAAAGGTCTTTTTCCATTAGAACATAAGGTATCTATCTTGGTGCTCATTTTTTCTGTGTGACTAGAGCATTTGAGTAAACTTTGCAGATTATGATCAAATTGTGACAAACTAAGATGACATTTAGTTGCAAGCATACATCCCACCATTGCTTTGGCAAAATTAAATAGATGAAGTATATGATGGAGAGAAAGATTTGATTCTTAAGAGAAGTTATAGGTCAATCTTTGATATGTGCCATGTATCCTTAAAACTAGTTGAGTCTTGCTTAAAGCACTTAAACAACATTAGGAATTTCAGAAGGTGGCATATACGCTGTTGAACTGGTTTGGTGGATTAATTAAGCTTCTCCTACACTTGTATGTTTGGAATGTTCTCTAACATCTTTATTAACTTGTTTTTACTCTACAGTTTGCGTTCACTTCTACACCACTTTTTGAGCCATTTGCAATACCATTGCTTCTTGAAAAACTTTCGTCTTCTCTTCCGCTGGCAAAGGTTAGAACCTCTCATTCTTGTTATCACAATTTCTCTGCAATGGAACCATTTCACGATTGTGCCCATTTTCTTAGTCTTTTACATGGTCACTGTGTTAAATTTGAACTTCATTTGCTTGCAGATTGATTCTTTAAAGTATCTGAGTGATTGTATGTTAAAGTATGGTACAGACAGAATGGAAAAACATGCTGAGGCAATCTGGTCATCATTGAGAAACATTGTCTTTTCTTCATCTCAAGAGCCTGTTTTACGCTTTGACTCTGAATCTCTTGATCGCATTGGATTTTTAGATGATGAAATTGCAAGAGGGGCTTTAACAGTTCTGGAGAAGGTTGTTATGCAAAACGGTGCCTTATTCTTAAATTTGATTGTTAATGATGAGGATATAAATCTGATTTTTAACAACATCAATAGTTACAAGAGCTTCAGTGATATTTCATTGCAAAGTAAGCAGAAAATACATGGAGTTGGTTGCATCCTGGCTACTGCTGCAAGAAGTTCTATTTCCTCATGCAACCGGATATTTGAAAGCTTCCTTCCCTGTCTGATGAATACTCTGGGGCTTTCAATCCTCAAGCCATCTGAAAATATGTCTCCCAGTGGCGAGCATGCAGTTTCCGGAACACTTAATTTTGGGGCTCTTTACCTCAGTATCGTAGTTCTTGAGGCATGCAGAGACTTGATTGTGGGCTCTGCTCAAGTGGCATCTTTTCCAGTGCACGAAACATTTTGCTGCATGCTTGAGAGTTGTTCAGCTTCACTAGCTAGAGCTTTTAGTTCTAATGTGGGGAGGGGCAATGAGACATCCATAGCAGACGTTTTCCTTGGAGGTAAATGTTTTAGTTGGCACTGTTGTCAATAGCCTCTCTGTTATAATTTTCTTGGTCTTTCTGCCATATGAGAAAAATTACATCTTCCTTCTGTCTAAGTTTTGGTGAAGTTTTGATGCTGTGGGCAGCAAAGCTAATATTCCTATTCGAAGCAAAAAATTACTTGTAACAAATATTTGGTGGCATGAACTTAATTTTATGCAAATCTTGCTATCATGGATCATGGAAGGATCTTTAAATCATGAAGATACTTGTCTGATGAAGCAAACCCCTGGCAGTAATTTTGTTATGTGGGATACTCATGATCCTTGTGACGGATTGACTCGATTTTATGGAAGTTTGTCCTACCTCTATCTGCCAGAGGATTCTGGTTTTATCTGTTCCTTAAACCCTTAAACTGAGATTAGTCCAGAACAGAGTTGGAATATCCAATGTGAACATACAAGGGTATTGTCAGTCATGGTTTATTATTTTCATCATTGTTGCCCTCGCAAATGGGATCAATCTCTTGACCGAAAAAAAAGGATCGATCTGAATCTTCTCTTGGTCCTGTTTTTACTGATTTTAGGTTTTAATGGACTTTGAGTTTTTGACTTTTGTGAGTTAGTGTTGTCTTATCAGTTCTATTGCCTCTTTTTGTATGTTCTGGATGTACATGAACACATTTCTCTATTAATAAATACCTATCTTTCAAAAAAGACTCCGCTAATTATTTTCACTGATTAATTTCACAAAAATAAATGGAGTGAGTTTAATTCCTTCTCTAATTCTAATGGTTTGTGCAGTTAAAGGCTTGCAAATTTTGGCCACATTCCCTGGAAGTTTTGTACCCATACCGGAGTCCTTATTGGAGTACATTTTGACAGCACTCCTCTCAATTATCACTGAGAATTTCCAGAGCACTCTTTCATGGAACTTGGCTTTGAAGGCACTTGTCAATGTTGGCTCATACATAGAGAAATACCATGATTCCAAGAAAGAGATATCCTATATGGTTGTTGTTGAGAAGATTGGTTCATTACTGGCTGCAGCTGAATGTATGATGCCTTACTCTCGCAAACTGGAGGCCATTTCTGAGGTTGGCATGAGTGGAAGAAACTATATGCTAAAAGTTGTTCCCAGACTAGAAGAAGCCATATTCACTCATCTATCAGATCTTTATGTGAGTATTCATCTGATCATCATTTGGTACACAGACGATTCTTGAATAAAAACGGTCTTAAAGTTTTCTCCTTGAAGGAATGGGTACGTGTCTACTGATTGGGTAGTTGTCAATGCTAAGAACATGGACTGCTGTAGATTGTGGTTTTCTGCTAATAGTCATAGTCATATTAGACTGAGCATCTGGAAAAGTCTAATGTATTCATCAGGGTTGGAATCCAAATACTCTTGCAACTAAAGAAGGGCCCCTCTCTACTGTTGTCTGTATCTTCCACTTGACGGTGAAATGCTCGCCTACCAAGTAAACTTTAAGTTAATTGAATATTCTGTTTGGGTAGGTCAATGGAGACACGGGGCCAGCTGAAGACACAGTCCAGCTTTTGGAATGCTACACCAATAAAGTTCTTCCGTGGTACACAACATACTCTTACATATGCTACATAATGATGTTTCTCCATCTGTTAGAATGCCTGTCCCTTTTAAAAGTTTTTAGTGTTGTCAAATGTTCCTACTCTGTTTGAATGGATCAAACTGTCTGTCTACTGCCTCCTTCTCTTCTACTCTCCTTCCCTTAGATAAAAGTATGGTTTCCTTTACCAAATTGATTTGTTGGTGGTTGATACTTATCAGTTCCTTTATACTGCTTCCATGAGTTAAACTGCTGACCTGAGCATGGCTTCAGTCACCTCTTTCCTTTAGCACCTTATGTACTTTCTGATGCCCACAATGGAGTCCTGTTGATTTCAGGACTAACAACTCAGAAGGTTTTGATGAAGTTCTTCAGCAGTTTGTGATCAATTTATGGAAGCAAATAGAATGCTGCAAGCATTGCAGCACAAGGTTGGAAGAAAAGGTAAGTTGAATATTGTTTTCTTAATCTGCAATCTTTTCCCCTCTGGCTTGTTTTCTTATAAAGTTCTCAAAGCAAAAGCATCTGCAAGTATCTTCTGAATGCCAGACTGTTGACTGCAGCTGCTGTACACTTGAGAAATTTTGTTGCAATATTGAGACTAATCTGCTGCATTTCTTTAGGATATTTTTGATGCAACCACGAAAGCTATCAAGTTTGCCGTTTCAAATTGCTCAGAGACAAGCCAGAATGTAATTGTCGAGAAGGCTTATGCAGTTGTTTCATCATGCCATTTCTTTTCATGGAATGAATCTGCTGTTAATCCCATTGATATGAGAGGGTTGGATATATCTCACGGGCTAAAACTATCTTTTAGAGACAGATGGGTTCTCTCTCTATTTTCATCTGTAATAATGGCAATACATCCCCAGACTCACCTTCCTGATGTGAGAGCTACACTATTGCTATTCGTGGAAATGCTCCTCAAGGGGCATCTTCCATCAGCACAAGCACTGGGCTCTTTGGTGAACAAATTCGGTTCCAAATCCAATGGCCAAAGTACTTTGGATGATCGTCCTTTGGAAGAGGCAATGGATATAATTTTCAACAAGAGTATTAGCCATGCAGATAGTGCTCTTGGGATCTCTACGGGTATAGGGGATAAAAGTACAATGAATTTAACTGATTTGTGTTTTGGTGCTTCAAACAGTACACCGCTTCAAATCAATGCCATTGTTGGATTAGCATGGATAGGAAAAGGTTTGCTGATGCGTGGCCATGAAAAGGTTAAAGATATTGTTATGATACTTTTAGAGTGTTTGTCATCCAAAGATGGAAGGCACTTGAGACAAGATTCTGGACAGGAAAATTGCGAGCAGGATGTATCTTCTTCTGTCACGAAATATGCGACGGATGCATTTCATGTCATGATGAGTGATTCGGAAGTTTGTTTAAGTCGAAGATACCACGCAATTATACGACCTCTCTACAAGCAACGGTTTTTCTCGACTATGATGCCCATACTTCGAGCATTGATCATTAAATCTGATTCATTGTTCAAAAGGTACGATTTCCCTTCTCAATTCTCCCCCTAAGTATTCTCATTTTCCAATTTTGTAATTCTTCTGGCACCCCTCCATTGTTATCGAAATGGTGGAGGCCCTTCCATGTACTTTCTTTCAGTGCCATAGCTTCTAGTTAGACAAGGTTCATGAATCTTCCAGGGTCTGTATGCACGGAAAAGCTTGAAGTTACAGATGGCCATAATGTGGCCTTGTCCTCACCATGTTTGTATTATTCTGGATAGATCTGTGGCTCAATATGTACTTGTTCGAGCCATGTCACCTGCTTTACTTTTTTTGAACGAGTAGCAGAGCCTCCTACACTTCTGCATGTAGGATACCCTTTCAGGTCCCTGTGAAATGTGTATTGAGCATCATTGAATTGCTACAGGACTGCTGCCATTTTACTATTCATATTAACTTGTCCTATTATTGGTTTTGTTGTGAAGCATAATATATTTCTGACTATTATCATGGTCTTGCCTTTTATCATTCAGTCAATTCATTTGATTAAACTGGCTGGGGCACTCTTTATTATTGAGACAGTCTATGATAATTATATGCTGAAAGTGAAACTTTTTCCTAATACAGATCTGTACTTTGTCGGGCTCTAGCATATATAATGTCCGAGACTCCCCTAGTTGCTGTCCTGGGAGAAGCAAAAAAGGTTTATATCCAGAACCTCAGAGCTCTAGTTATTTCTTATGAGATCTATGCATGTAATATTTGTTCCAAATGCTATTACTATTAGAATATACAATCTGAAGCAAGAACATTTTTCTTCCTTTGGTAGCTCACTCCAGTTATTCTAGATGCCTTACTGATGTTCAGCAAGGATAATCAGGACAAAGATACGATGTACAGTCTTCTGTTGCTCCTGTCTGGAATATTGACAGACAAAAGCAGTAAGTGAAACCTAATCTGTCTATTTATTGAGTTCTGACAATGTGCTCTCGTTTGCTCTTTCATTCTCTGGGAATTGTAAATTCAGGAAGTCCTGATTCCCGATTCCTTCTGTGGGCATATAACTAACGGGAAATACTTGTAGACAATAGGTTGATTGTGTAATTTGAATGTCATTCAATATCATGTATATGTATTACAGGATGAATATTTTTTATAGGGAAACTTGTTCACATTCTGGATTTTGTACTGATTCTTGTAAGACTGCTCATATCATTAACTAGACTTTAGTGACTGGTATGGTGAAGTGCTTACTTCTTTAGATGTCATGATTGCCCTGAGTAGAAGAATAGCTTCAACCATCGTGTTCGTCTAGAGTGATTGGTGAAGAGTGTTGTGAAGTGTGCTTTTACTTCCCCGGTTTTGTAGATTGTCCTTGTATGTTTTTAGTAGTAATAATTAGGTGAAACAGTTCCTGTGCATGCCAGATTATTGGTGTTATTTGTGCGAGCCTGTTGCTATAGCTTTTTTCTTGGGTGGTGAAACTTAGTTTAAATTCATGGATCATGATGCTGTTTTTATTGAGATGTCTCCCTGTCAATAGTTTATCCTCTAATATCTTAAATCATCTCTTCAGCGTCCTGATCTAAAAGAAAAAAGAAAAGTAAAAAAACAAAGTTGAGTGACTTAATTAGGTTTGTGTCCCCAGTTGTTACATATCCATTTCTAGGTTTTTACAATAAAGAAAAATGGGTGCATTCCTTGGTGTCCGTGTAGTGGGATAGGTGAATTGAATAGCTACTAAATGAGTGACACAGATTTTGATTGTACTATGAGAAAAGGGCACTGGCAGAAGATTGATGCTACGGATACTATGAAATACCTATGACAGACTGGAGATGTCTTTTCTTGTTGTGCTTCTGCATTTGATTGCTGAAGCCAACTTTGAGATGAAAAACAAAAGATGTTACGTCTGGATCATCTTGATCCAGATGGTGGTTGGTTATTGGATGGTGCGGCGGTTTAGAACAAGATTTATCCCTGTTTATGATTATCATCATGTATACCATGTCCTTAAGCCTGTCTTTTGTGTTACTAGCTGCTAAAATATTACCTAGGATTGAAATTCTAAACTTTTGCATTGCAGGCCAGGAGGTTGTCATTGAGAATGCACATATCATTATTAATTGCCTCACCAGGATGGTTAGCTATCCCCATATGATGGTTCGTGATTCTTCCCCAAAGTTAGAAATATTTAATGCTGGAATTTGCTTTTGGCCCATTGGATCCTGTATTTTATTTTCTTTCTGTCAAGATGACTCCCAGCAATGGGCAAAGGTTTCGACGTGTTCCTTTAGCCATCCTACAGTCTTCAAAGTTAGCGACTGCCAAATGATCGCACTAATGCTCTGCTTGCCTTGCATGTGTTAATAATCAGCTCCACTGCCTGTTCTCTGTGCATGCAGCTGCACTCTGTCTTTTTTAATCGCATTTAACAGCAGGGTAGGATGGGTGAGGTCACTTCTTACTCACCCTCGAACATTCTGTTCCTCCTTAGCAATAGGTGTTTGTTTCTAAAGTAATAAAGCAAAGGTTTTGGAACCTGAGGGTCATCCTGGTCAGTAGGGGCAACTCAGGCAGCGGCCGTACCTTAAAGTATCACTATTCTCTCTCTACACCAAAATGTGAGTAGAAAAACAGAGGGAAAACTTCAGTCTAGACACGTTTCATAGGTTGGTGAGGACATAGCATGAGGGGGTATAAGCTCATACACCGAAAGTAGATGCAGTCACTGAAAATCAAGAAAAAAAAGTTATTCGAGAATCCAGGGAGATACTAACATAATCTAGTTGTAGTCCTCAGACATTGGATATGCATGTTGTTGAATACTTGCTAGAGACATTTTCAGCTAGTTGTGATGGTTAGAAGACTGAACATTGAGTTAGCAATTGCCGCAGTGACACTTCTCTGTTGTAACCTTTGGCTCTTAGGTGATTGTATTGTCACTAGTACTGTATTCAACATCATTCTCTGTATTGGTGCAAGTACTTTCTTATTACTTCTTGCGAGGTTGAGCCTTCGCATATCAGTGAGCTTACCCACTTGGGATCAGAAACAGCCTCCTTGCATGCTTCTGCGCCTAGACACGTTTGTCTGTACTGTTTCCAGTTCCCTGTGCACAAGTAATTAGGAAAAAGCATCTAGTGTTATTTACTGACCTTTTGCTACTCATAACTCCTATATATCTTCTGCATGCGTAGCTTGTTCGAGAGACAGCACTTCAATGTCTCGTTGCCATGTCAATGCTGCCCCATTCTAGGATTTACCCCTTGAGAACACGGGTAGGTTTTGCTTGCTTCTTGTGTATGTCCCCATCCAATGAGTATGTACATATTAATCTGAGACCATGTCTGTTTTCTCTAGGTATTGCAAGCTGTATCAAGGGCACTTGATGATCCAAAGAGGTCTGTGCGACTACAAGCCGTCAGATGTCGGCAAGCCTGGTCCGTGTCTTTTTACCTACTTGTCTAGTCAGATATTGGTATCAATGATATTTGCTACATGAGGTTTTAAACTCCCCCGTTCTGTTTGTGTTTCGACTGTCACAGGTCATCACCTGCAGCAACTTAGTTTCGGGGAGTTCGATGCTGACCATAAGTTTTATAATTTTTCCAACTAGATACACACCCCCTTAATGATAATTGGCAAGAAATGTAAATATTCACCCGGACATTCTTTAATTAGCATGTTTAGTTATTTGATTTTCATTCTCATTTATTCCCCAAACAAAGAGCATCATTGTAATATTCGACAACAGCTTTAACCTCTACTTAGATAGCTTGAATCTTTCAGATGCATCGAGTGCTCGTTTATGGGCACTTCAGAGATGGAGTACCTGAAATTTACCATCTGAAGTTAAAAGTCTTAAGTTTGGCTATTTCCTTCTTCTAAGCTCTACGATTACCATTACTACAAAAACCGGGAAACTAAAATAGGAAAAAGGACCGCTGGAGATGTAGCTCACATTTGGGCCCCAATGTGGGGGAATTAGGGCAACGCAAGGCGTAGCCCAGATCGGACTTTCGGTAAGAAACTGAGCTGATCTCAAGCCCAAAAGCAAATTACTCCTCCAAACATTGTAAACGTTCTCGGGTCCTTGAAGCTAGCTGATCCTACCAATTTTCACGTGGAACGGGCCTAGAAAGGCTTGAAACTCTGGACCAGGCGATCGATTCTCGCCAAAAAAAAAAATGGGAGCACTGAGAAATGAAGATGAAAGGGAGAACCATTTGCCATTATGAAGATTGGCATTTGCTAACTACAATTGCAACATCACATTATTGTATCTTTATCTTTTTGCACAGCTTCCCTCTAGCGTTAAGATAATGAAGGAAAAACCTATCTTAACGGAAAAACAACCTCAGTACAAACTCTGTATAGAGCAGGGTGCTAAAACTGCACATTCCAACACTGGACCGTTACTTCCACCAGGTAACCTGCTCACTCAGACATGTCATCTTCCGCTCCACTAGATCGTTCCATATGCTCGTCCTGTGCGACCCTCTCAGGTGATCCAAGATCATCTTCATCGTCTTCTAAAGCCCCTAAGTTAGAAGTAGAAGCACTCCTCTTTGAATTTGAGTAGACCTGCAGGACACCAGACCAGGACCATGTTTACCGAAAATCAAACATCAAAGAACTGACAGCATAAAAATCACTTGTGGCTATATACCCCTGGTTCTTTCAACTCGATAGTAGCAGGTGTTGGTCTGCGCCTCACAGTAACACTGGCAGGTCTTGCAAAATGTTCGACTTCATCATTGGATCTTCCCTCTGCTCTCTTTCTCCTCAAATTCAGCTTTTTGGGAAGAGGCTGAATTGTGACGGCAATAAATGAAGCTACTAAAATATGGTCTAAATCCTAAAAACCAAAGAAAAAGCATGTCGATATTTACCACATAGCGTGCTTCACCCTCATCAAATGACACTAGGTATGTGCTGGGCTCCTCTGCGTCATTGGCGCCTCTAACCTGTTGCACACAAGGTGGGAGATTGTATGTTTAATAACAGATATTGCAAGATGTACCATCAAGTATTACAGTAGGTTCTTTCACATACAAAATCCCAATGGTATTCCCGAAGCCAAGAGTAGCCAATTTCTTCGTCCTCATCATACATATCCTTCGATATCTGCCATCAAAAAATAAATAAGATCACTCATTGTGACTAGCATAAACATCCACCGCGGTTAAATGGTATTTACTGATAGCCAGAAACAGAATCAATTACACGAGTCTACCTCATCTGCAGATGGGACCATGTAGGCTAAGAATTTCTCCGGCTTCGATGGATCAGAGCCTACGGCCTCATAACTTTTCATAATAGCCTGAAATGGACATGATGATATGTTGCTTAACCCTCAAGTAATTGGATATTGCACACAATTTAAAATGAAAAAAAAAAAAAAAAACTCGGGTAGAAGAAGGGCTAAACGTCCCAGGAAACCAGAAAAGAGAGACTAAAGGAAAACAGCAGAGGACTTCTACCCAGTAATTATTGCGCTTCAACATGTTTTTCTAGTGGAGTAATATACTCCAAGCAACATATTAACTGAAAAATATCCTTAACCTTTTTCCCATGACAACATCTACTAAACAGAAATATTCCTGACCATTTGTGCAAGAGGACCTACAACTCACCTTTGCTTCATATTCATCACGGGCAGATTGTTCCAACTTATTGTAGATTTCTGAATCAGCTGTGGGATCATTATCAAATGACGCAACAATAAATTGATCATTGTACCTGCATCAAGTGTAACAGACAACGCTAAATGGTCATCATCACTCTCATGTAATATGAAATCAGCTAGCAGCAACATTTTTCATCGTGGACTGGTAGTAATCAAACGATGCCTCCAGTGAAAATTTAAATCCAAGCAGTCTCTGCTAATGCCTAGTCAATGAACAGACCGTTGGCCCCAACTACAGATTACTTACCATTGGCTGAAAACGTTTGGTGTTCGGCCCAGACAATTCTATATCAACCCATTTTACATGCAACATAAAGCAACTCCTCATGTTCAACGAATCAGTACATGCATACACATCAGATGATGAATTAAGAAAAAAACAGGTTTTCCATAGCAGATCAAGTCTCATGCAAAAGAAGCTATCAAGACTGATTCCTTCTTATGAGCCATAATACAAGCATAGATTGAGTACATACCGATCGAAATCGGGTAAAAGAGGCAGAACTTCAACTGGAGATAAGTTCTTATTGGTTGCATGAATAGGGGCTGACTTAGCTGCCTCAAATGATGCCTCGATTTCCTTAATTCGTCTTTCCCTGGAATTAGATTGATCCTTTAGCAAAAAGAGAACGACAAACAATCCTACGATAAGGATATTTCCTGATAAATGATCAGAAGAGAAAACCTGTCATTGAGATTCTCCAAAATGTTGCGAGCCCCCTTCATTTCACGCAATTCTTTTGCTTGTTTCTCAGTTAAAGACTGCAATTCCAATGCAATTAACAATAACTAAACCAAACCAATATTTGCTGAAAAAAAGTTCATATCAGTAAGGCCATCCACCTGTTTCGCAGAATCCAAACTGAGAGGAGATATGTACTGAGTTTTAACTAGCCAAGAGACACCTTTATCAGTAGGTCGTTCTTTCCTTCTTATCCCATCCTTCTTTATTGGTGTCACCACATCATCATCACGCAGTAATTCTTCGTCCTCTGGATCAAGGGGTTTGCGAATACTTGGAGGACTAGTAAAAAAGTGAAAGGAAATCAGATGACTGATGATATGAGACAATTGTGACACCATTTAAGATATTAGTGAGGCTGGGAAAATACTTGTATATATTCAGGTCCAGCAGGTCGAGGGGTATGCCAAGATCAGGTTCAACATGAAGTTCGGGCTTCCAACTTTTCTCCAAAGATGTGATAGTGTATTTAGCAAATCTGCAAAAAGGACAAAATAGCAGGGTTTATCTTCAAATAAGATCATGTATCTTGTAAAGCTCCAATTTCTTTTTCTTCAAAAACTGTAATGATAATGATCCAAAAAGTGAAATTTCAGTCTTCTGTTGGGATTACCTTGACCATCCGACTACTGTCACGAATCTTGATGGAGTAATATTACAGAAATCATTGAATAACTACAACCTTTTGCACTTCTATACCGATCCTCTGAATGGTTTATAAAGCCTTAATGAATGAATGCTCTTTCTGTAATTCTTTCCACACTTTCCTACTAATTTCCCAAATTCAACTATATCGCACATTATGAGACATGCAATACTCTTGAAAGAGCAGGCGTAATTAGCTTAGTGATATAAAGGCAAAATTACTCATAAATGCACCCAGGGAAAAAAATCGATTTCAGCGGCACAATGATGTTACGTACCGATCCTTGTCTTTCTTGAAAGCCATAAGTTTTGGTTGAGCACTTGGATCTGGAAGCTCATTTCGAAATCTTCGAAAAACAGAAAGCAAATTAAGGGTAAGCTGAAGATACTATTTGTCATCATTAGGCCATCAATAAATCGTCACTCCTTATCTACAATAATCGAACTGTTCAGATGAAAATATTGAAACCAACAAAGTACAAGAGAAGTTTTCAGCCAGAATTTGCAAAACAATATCAGTCTTTGTCATTACATAAACTGGAAACAAATATGATAATGCTATATCTTTTAGTCTTCAAAATGCTATTAGGACTCGGTAAGTTGCATTTCTAATCTCACAAATCATGCATCATTTTAGCTAATTCAGTGATTAGAATGCATGAACATTTGCCAAAGAACATATCCTTACACAAGAGAACGTCATCTAAAAAGGCATGGCCACTTCATGGTATAATTTCCAAATAAAGGATAGGAAAAGGCATAGAGTAGTTATTACTAATCCAAACAAAAAGAAAATCCGGAATATGGATTGTGGCCTAAAAAATTAAAACAAAACTTATGATTTAATACTTCATATAGTTATAAAAAGTCTGCCTACACATATATAATATAAATTACCAAGTCAACATCCTGCAAAAGATACATTCATATTCATCACCCCATTATGCCTTCTGACTTGATGCTGATGCTCTCCGTTTATGGTCACATATCCCCCTTTAATTAAATTCGATAGCACGAGAAACATGTTAAGACCTTAAAGAGAAATTTTAGTCATCATAATCAGTATGTACACCCTCACTAGACTTGCAACTACACATATCTATTTTACCAAGGTATTCATCTGTGTACCTGCATCATTCAAGAAATATCTTCAATTTGAGGATGCCATAATTTGAAAAATCTACAAGAGCTGATGTACTATTGAAATTTATTCAAATAGGATGGGCACAAAGGACAATTAGATCACGTGCAGCAGAATCCAGACAGATACAACAATGGACACCATATAAATACAAAGTTGGTCAGAATCGTGCACTGCCACCCAAAACTCAATGAGAAGATTTATACACATAGCCACCACAAAATTAGCTACTAATTTGCAATCTTGTACTGGCAATAACATCAAATCTCGTAGTGGGAGATGCGGTGGTAACAGCAAACTTGCTTATGGCATTACGAATGTTAGGCAAAAAGAAAATCTCCACACATGCAGCCAGCATTATCTTAGCAAGCAACACAGGCTGAAATAAATGTATACACAAAAACACTTACTTCAACTTGCACACGAAAGTGGTTGGCTTCTTCAATCTATTCTCAGTCCTTTCACCCGTCAAGAATGGCGTTGCTTTCCTATCCCCCATTCTAGAACCGACAATTGACCCGTGTCCCTTCCCTGAAGACATCATGTGGGTCTTCTGTAATATCGAATTTTGTGACTCCTTCATCTGCTGCCTGTGCTTCTCCTCCTGCTTTTGCTTCTCATACTCCTTCTTCTTTCTCAACCTCCTCTCTTCTTCAGTCTCCACCCTCCCCGAATTCCCATTTGGTTTTTTCACCATTGGGGCGGGGAGTTTATGCGGTTTAACAGAAAATCCACGATCATATTTACCAGGTTCACGTTCTCTCAAAGCACCTTTATCGCGCTCAAGGGATTTCCTATCAGAGCCTGAACTTTCTTTACTCTGAGGAGGAGGAGGAGGAGGAGGCGAACTTGGGGGTGGCGGCGGTGGTGGAATTGCAGAAGTAGGAGGAGATGATGGGGGAGGCGGAGGCGGTGGTGGCTGCAATGACTGCATTGATGCAGGATTGTACTGAGTGTATTGTGAAGATGATGGGTAATACATCGGAGGCTGTTGTGGTTGTGGAGGAGGCTGTAAGCTTGCTGAATTCTGTGGAGGTGGCGGAGGTGGGGGCGGAGGATATGAAGAATCTGGCGGCGGAGGTGGCGGAGGCGGCTGGTATGGATAATGGGGAGGAGGGGGGTGTTGAGGTCTTGAAGGATTGTAAGGTTGGTGGGGATAACTAGAATTCGGGTGCATTTGGCTGTAGTTTTGAGGGAATGCAGCGGAAGCAGCCGATGGCATAGGCACGTCGCTACCACCTCCACCGCCGCCGTAACCCCAATTCTGCGAATACTGCGCACCCGCCTGCGGCTGCGAAATTGGCTGCGGCTGCGGCGGCGGCGGCGGGGGTAGTGGGTTTTGGCTCGGCGGCGGACCAAATGAGGATTGCGGGGGAAACGGCCTGTACGAGGCCATGGCCGAGATTCAATCCGATCGAAGAAAAACCCTAGAAGAGAGGAATCTCACCACAGAGCACACGCTACGACCGAAGCTCCGACTCCGAGGTCCGAAGATCAGGAAAGAAATCCGGGAGAGAGCAACGTTTCGACTAGGGCCAAACCAAGAAAGCTCGAACGAACGAACAACAGATTTCCCAAACGGCTATCCTCTCCCCACCTAAACCCTAAAACCGCGGCCGAAACCAAAAACCCCAACCAAGACCGGTTCCGCCTCCGACGGACGACCAAGAGAAGAGAGGAGGGCGCGAAACTCAGGCAAGGCGACCTTCCGACCAAAACCCTTACCTCATCCAAGCTTCGAATTCCAGAGGCTCAAAACCGAGAGGCGAACTAACAAGATCCCGAATCGAGAACTTATCTCGGGACGCCCGCGCCCAGATTCCTCGACCCAAGTACTCCGAAAAGCCTCAATCGGATCGGTGAATCCGGTTCCTCCTCCCTCCAAGAAGCCCTCGCTCGAATCAATCGGCCACGCCAGTTGAAGATCAAACGAACGCCGCCATGCGCACAGAGAGGAAGGAGCGGAGCATAGCAGAGTGACGAGCGACGAGCTCTCGACTGGCGACGGCGACCAACTTCTCGCCAGCGACTGAACTCACTGAACCACCACCACCATCAGCAGCATCATCAGCTCGTATTTATAGGAACGGCGGAGAGAGACGAGCGCTTGGATTTTGGTCCGGCTCCGGAATTTGGACATGCCGGAGATGTTCGAGAGAAGCAGCGATCGCCGTGTGTGTCTCTTTTGCTCGCATGTACTGTTCTCTTTTATTTTTGTTTTTATTTATTTATATTTTTATATATCTTCTCATTTTGGCAAATTGTGTAAGCTTCCACTTTCCCAATTTCTTTATCCAAAACTCTTTTTCGGGGGAGGGGGCAAAAAGGGAGGGATCTACTACTCCTTGAAGTGAATTGTTTCATTGACCAGCCCTAGATCCTTGTCGTTAAATAGCATTGTTCTCTTGTACAACTGATTTTTGGAATTTCGATTATAAATAGAAAAGGAAAAAGAAGAAGGAAAAAAGAAAATAATCGTAGGCAACGGAGAAACAGTAATGGCGGTATCTGTCGAGCATAACCCGAATGCTCGTAACGAGAATCAAACATGTTGAGAGGTGCACGATAATGAAGTGGCGTCGTAATCGCAGGCTAATGATTGCTAGATAAGTCTAAATCTCGTCGTAACAAAAAACTAACCACAATCTTAAGCACAAATCTATACTAAAGCTTCATACATGACGAGGGGAAACACTTGTGATTGGCATTATTTAGAGGTCGTGCAAATGTACGCAGCAGTATTAAAAGACGATGCGCGGTAGACAGAATGGCATTGCATCAACTCTTATCTTTGAGAAACGTGAATATACCGGAGGCACTTGTTTAAAGACCGTATGAATCACATGCTAGATGGATTGAATTGCTGCCATATCGAGGCCTGGTCTCTATGATAACCGTCGTGGAAGAAATGAGAAGAAATGAGAGCTTGTTGGGTTCGTGTGAGCCTCGTGGGGCCGAGGTTTTGCGGTTCGTGACTTCCCATAGCTATCAGTCTTGAACTCTGTGTGGAGAGAGGAGAGAGGGCGGGCTGTTGGGGTGAGGGGCTCGACAGCGAGGGACAGTAGAGGCAGCGTTGGGCGAAATGACGGCAATGACTCTTATCTTTGAGAAACGTGAATCTACCTGAGGCACTTGTTTAAAACTGTATGAATCACATGCTAGAGGGATTGAATTGCTGCCATATCGAGGCCTGGTCTCTATAATCACCGTCGTGGAAGAAATGAGAGCTCGTTGGGTTCACGTGAGCCTCGTGGGGCCGAGGTTTTGTGGCTTGTGACTTCCCATAGCTATCAGTCTTGAACTCTGTGTGGAGAGAGGAGAGAGGGCGGGTTGTTGGGGTGAGGGGCTTGGCGGCGAGGGACACTAGAGGCAGCGCCGGGCGAAATGACGGCGATGGCGGTGAGGGGTGGAGAGAGAGAGAGAGGGGGGGGAGATGAAAGATACGGGAATAGGGTTTGGGGGTAAGTGTATTTCTTCGGTTTAGGTAAATGCGGACCGAAGGTATGTAAAAATGAGGATGATTCTGATATGTAAGTATAAACTTATAGATTTCTTTCTCAACAAACAAAAAAAAACAGGATGAAGATAGGTAAGTCACTTTGGGCCACTAGTGGGCTAACCATCAGCAGGCCAGGTTTAAGTCTCACCATAGCTAGAAGAGAAGTTCAAATATGCAATTCAGAAAAGCAAAGCTTCAACAAATTCATCAGCCATTATCACCATAGGGTGTGTTTATTTGAGTGATAGAATGTTTTGCGAATTAGTTTTCAGAATCTTCACGCATTTGATTTGCCGAAAATGATCAATCAACGGAAAAACTAAAATATGCATGCTTAAAGTTGGGAAAGTAAATTCTCTAACCTGAAAAGTGCAAAACATTTTCTTGCAAAATTATTTTTCAGAAAGCATTTTCTTTTATCATGAAATTTTCCCCGAGATAAATATACCCTTAGTCATTTCACAAACCCATCCCCGAAAAACCCAATCAATCGGGTGGCAACATTAGCCGTTTCTAACGTAACGGCGCCGATTTTAAGCTCGTAAAAAAATGCAGTATCAATTTAAAAATAGGAAAAGAAAAAGAGGAAAAAGGGGTTAAAGGTTGCTACACGCTTGGTAATTTGGACAGTACAGAGGACAATGAAACTTTGTTTGAAGGGGCTACCCATGCCACAACGGAAATCATCAAATGGCCTCTGAGGAATTTGAAATTTGGCGTAATGGGCCGCACAAGGCCCACTCGAATTTCCCGCGGCGTGGTTCCGGAAATGCGAAAAACAGAAAAGAAAGGGACAAAAGACAAAGGATGGTCCGACTCCAATAGGCCCAAGTCAAAAGCCCATCAAGAGGCTATAAACCCATTTTTCATATAGTCAAACCTTTTTAAGATTGAAAAGTGTCCTTTAAATAGTTATAGCTGTTGTTATTGTTGATGTGGTAAGGAAGGTGTCTTGCATCATCTACCTAGATGCTGATTAATTTCGAGGAATGAAAAAATTGTGAATCGCTTGTTTGATGGAGTTAACAAAGAGTACAGAGTTTCTATTTGCCAGGTTCATATTGTTTTGAGCTTTCAATGGAACCGAATTGCAACATTCATAACACAAAATGTAGTGAACCAAGAGATTATGTATATAGAAGGTTCAAGAAAATCTATCTCGAATAGTTTCAACCTGAGAATTTAAGGCTCTAGTAATGTACCTTGCTCTAACCTCAGATGGCAAATGAGTTAGCGTTCCTCTATTTCTAGCAATTTAACTTCGTCTTGTGTTTAATGCAGTTGTTGCTGACGAATTTCCTTATATATTTATGGGAAATCCAAATCGTCGAAGCTGCTTCTTTGATGTTCTTTTTGCATGGCCTTTGTGTTCGAGTCCGCGAGTAAGATTGTCACAACCTCAATTTTATTTCCTGAGAAATGGTTACGGTTTAAATTTGGTGATTTTCTAATTGGAGCCAATTTTACTCTTATTCTGAAAAACCCAGATTTGGGTCCTCTGTACTCTTTCTATTTTGTTATTTTTTAAGAGACTTTTGTGATCCGAATTTCTAAATACTTCCCTCTTAAAAGTTTCTCTAAACATCTTGAAGTCTTACATACTTTAATTTCATAATTTTTGGACTTGATATGAGTAATATGATAGCCTAATTTTAGACCGTGTAAAATTGCCCAGAATGGGTATCCTATGATGTTCACACTTTCTCGATCTTCTACAAACTTTTTTGGGCCGATTTTGAACAAACTTCCCCCACAAAATTTGTTGAGAACTTCTTTCTCTATAACATATATAAATTTGGAAATTTTTGGAGATTATTTGGATTCTGAAAAGAGCTTACTTTTAGAAGCAAAGATTCTGTTCCGGCAAACCGATTTTAGTTTACCTTGAGCTACTAAAAGCTGTGTTTACATAAAGATTCAGATTTTATGTTCCTGATGAAAAATGTTTATTAAGGTCTTTTTTATGACATATTCAAATTTGAGAATTTTTGGAATTCATTTACTATGTTTTTAAGCCCGATTTCTAGAATAGTGCAAAAACTACCAGTTTTATCAGATTTCAAAGATTCATCATTTTCTATATGAGAACATTGGAATCTTGACTTGATGTCTTTTGGTGATTTAATGTGCCCATTCTAAGCTTTCAAATGAGTTATACTAAGCTTTGATTGGAGGTTACACAAAGAAGGGAGATATGATAACGAAATTGGCCAAGTCGAGGGCCAATTTTTCTTGTTGAAGCTAGCATTATTGAGTCATGTTTAGGTGTCCCCCTCCATAATTGCTTAATAGCTGAATTGTCCACCCTCATTATTGGAGCATGGTGACTCATTGTCACCAATAATGAGCTAAAAACAAATGAGGAAGTCAGCCAAGAAGGGGGAAACCAAGAGGGAGCCGAGAGAGAGAAGGAGGGAAGAGAGAGAGAGCTACTAATTGTTAAGATTTGCTGGATTGTTTCATTATTTCATTTTGGCTCTCCTCTGTAATGTCATTAATGATCAAGATTTTCTAAATCATAGTCATTATGGCACTTAACTTTAGGGGCTATTTCATTATGTCATTTGTCTTTTCTTCATGATTAAGCTTGGGGAACCAAGTTGGCTTGCCTATAAATAGGCTTAGTTGCCCCCCCTTAGTTACCACACACCACTTCCTCGCCTCTCTCTCATCTCTCACCCTCACGCCAAACATTTCTCTCTCTCTCTCTCGCCATTTGCCACCGCCGACCGCCGTAGACATTTTCTTGTGATTATAGGTGAGTGAATTCCCCAACACTTGGATAGGGCGGTGTGTTACGTGATTGGAACGCGGCATGTAAGTGGATTCTCTAATCTCGGGATAGGAAGTTATGATGCGTTGTTGGCTTGAGTTCTCACTCGAGCCTTTGTTGAGACTTGCGTGTTGTTGTTTGTCTCGATATTGCACGCATCGCTTGTTATCATGCTTGATGTTCTCATCCATGCTTGTTGATTTATAAGAGGATAGGATGTGGTGTTATGAGTTTGGCTCGAGTAGCGACTATATTTGTAATGCTCGATGTTTACATGAATGCTTCTTGTTTTGCTTCACAATCGTAAGTTAAGGCATGTACGAGTCACGAAAACGGGGTGTTGTATGGTCTTGTACTCATGTTATGGCATCACGGGACGAGTTCGGTTTGGTGCGGGTTTACATTGGGATGTGTGGATCTAGGCCAAGTTCGGCTTTGAGCTGGCGCTCGGCATGGCGGACCGTACCATGTGCCCTCGACTGCGACCCGCATGTTAGGCAAATATTCTAGAGATCATGATTACACAAGCACGGCACGCCTTTGGGCTTGATTGCATGGACTAATGAAATCAAGATAATAAACCTGCTTGTGTGACTCATGATGTGTGATCACTAAATAAAAGAAGAATATCGTTGTCACATAGTATTGGCAGCGATACCTCGATAAACTAGCGTCAGGATGTCCTAGTTGAGCTAGGATGCTTGGGTTGAACTCGGATACCTCGATAAACTAGTGCCGGGATGTCCTAGTTGAGCTAGGATGCCTTAGTTGAGCCGGGATGTCTCGGTTGAGCCCAGATGCCTAACATAAAGTCGAGATGTCCCGGTTGAGTCGAGATGTCCCGGTTGAGCCAGGATGACGATAAATGAATCTTATATGTGTGCCGGTATGTAATAAATGAATTCTATATGTGTGACAGTATGTGTGTTTATTGATAAGCCGAATTTATGTGACTGGCTAAAGGTGAGTTTCCATGTGAACATAGCAAGGGCAAGATCAAAGTCTTTGCTATTGATTTGCCATCGACATAAGGCGAGGGAAATATTTGTACGCGTTAGTACAATAGCGAGGCATCATTCTGCACGAGTATTAGTGAATTTATTCATTGAGTCTCCCCGACTCATCCCTGTTATTTTCCTTTTCAGATCCATAAGATAGAGGATGACATAGAGGAGTTAGAATTAACCTCGGCCTTCGCTTGTGAAATAATTTGTACGTGGAATGGCTCATGGAAAAAAGGACTTGTAAAATATGTCTAAGTAAAATGGCAATAATGTGTTTTGCCTATTATGCTTTCCCTAATTTTCAGTTGTTATTATGTTCGGGAATTTGTTTATACATGTTTTCGCATGTGCTTATTAATAAGGAAAAAAAAGAAACGGGACGGCGACAAGCTTGTAATGTCAAATTAAATACCCCGAGGTAAGATAAGGACGTTACAAAGATGATAACCTACTAGCTTGGATTCTCTTTGTTAGAGCGTCAACTGATAATGTTTTCCATACAAGTTTCATCCTGAAACTCTGTTTAAGAAAGGATATCTCTAGATTCAATTGACAATATCGTTTAACCACATACTGGGCAATAAGCATGCCCCCAAGAGGGGACAGAGTTGCAATTTCTCAACCTCGCCATTTTACACTACAAAAAAACATCTTTTTTCCGACGAAATTTTCAACGAAAAATTTGGAAAAATTTGTTGGTAATTCGTCGTCGCAAATTTTTCCAATGAAAAATTTCAATTTTCGTTGAAAATTTGAGACGAATTTTTTTTCATTGGAAAATTCGTTGGAAAATTCGTGGCTAAATTAGTTGGAAAAACTACAAAAAAAAAAAATTTTTGGTCGAAAAATCGTGGAAATTTTTTTTCCAACGAAAATTTCTTTTTTTGGGTTGAAAAATCGTCCTCACCGCAGGCGAGGGCCAACCTCGCCGCCAGCAAGGGCCGAGCTCGCCATGGCCGGCGAGCTCGAGCTCGCCCAGATTTGGCCGAGTTCTGGGCGACCTCGAGCTCGCTGGCCATGGCGAGCTCGGCCCTCGCCATGGCCGGCGAGGGCCAGCCTCGTCGCCAGCGAGGGCCAACCTCGTCGCCGGCGAGCTCAAGATCGCCCAGAACTCGCCCAGATTTGGGTGAGCTCGAGCTCGCCCGCCATGGCGAGGGCCTGGCTCACGGCGGTCGCGCTCAGCCTCACCGCCGCGAACGCGACGGACACCGCCCCCTTCATCGGCCGGATGCTTGGCGGCGGCAGGGGGAGCTTGGGCCCGGCGGTGGAGCAGTGCCTCAACGAGTGCGCCAACCAGTACTCGTACATCTTCCTCCGATCGGGATTCGGGGTCGGAACCGGTCGAGTCCGGGCGAGATCGGGGACGGCGGCGGTGTGGCGTGAAGCGAATCGACGGTGAACAGGGACAGAGAGGCCTCCTCCTTCCACAGACAGGCCTCTGCGATGCAGATCTCGTTAAGAGGGAGGAGAGAGAGAGAGAGAGAAGAGAGAAAGAGAATGTGTAAATTGAGAATCGTTGCGAAATTGCCGAATAATGAGCGCGAAAATGTTGAATAAGGAAGGAATAGGGTTTTCGTTGCAAAATTCGTGGGAAATTTCCCACGAATTTTGCAACGAAAATTGTACACACTAAAATAATTGCCCGGAAAATTGAAATTCGTAGGAAAATTCGTTGGAAATTTCCAACGAATTTTCCCACGAATTTAAAAAATGCCGAACAATACCGGGTTTTTTTGAATTCGTCGCAAAATTCGTTGAAAATTTCCAACGAAAAATTTTTCGTCGCAAAATTCATTGGAAATTAGCGACGAAAAATTTTTCGTTGGTAATTTCCAACGAATTTTGCGACGAATTCAAAAAAACCCGGTATTGTTCGGCATTTTTAAATTCGTGGGAAAATTCGTTGGAAATTTCCAAAGAATTTTCCCACGAATTTCAATTTTCCGGGCAATTATTTAATTTGTACAATTTTTGTTGCAAAATTCGTTGGAAATTTCCAACGAATTTTCCCACGAATTTAAAAAATGCCGAACAATACCGGGTTTTTTGAATTTGTAGCAAAATTCGTTGGAAATTAGCGACGAAAAATTTTTCGTCGCAAAATTCGTTGGAAATTTGCGACGAAAAATTTTTCGTTGGAAATTTCCAACGAATTTTGCCACGAATTTCAATTTTCCGGGCAATTATTTAAGTTTGTACAATTTTCGTTGGAAAATTCGTTGGGAATTTTTCAACGAATTTTCCCACGAATTTTAAAAATGCCGAACAATACCGGGTTTTTTTTGAATTCGTTGGAAATTAGCGACGAAAAATTTTTCGTTGGAAATTTCCAACGAATTTTGCGACGAAAAATTTTTCGTTGGAAATTTCCAACGAATTTTACTTTTCGTTGGAAAATTTGTCGCAAATTTGCGACGAAAATTTTTTCGTCGCAAATTTTCGTGGCAAAAATTCAGTTTTTTTGTAGTGTTAGTTGCAAGAACGCTCGACTTGTTTGTGGTCGTGCGTATTCATCCCGTGGATTAATTGAATCACACATTGAGGAAAACATATTGGATGGGTGATCATATAGTCAGGAAAGAGCTACTATCTTTTTCTCACATATATTTTACAAGCCACTCAACTTAAGATTACAAAGTCACTTCTGTGAATTTTGAAAAGCATAGAAAACCCTAGTAAGATCTTCTGAGTTTTCTGGTGCAAGCAGACACCAGCTCACCGCTCGCTCGCTCGCTCGCTCGCGCTCATACGTTGCTGCCTTCACGAGCCATTGCTTACTATTTTCGGCAGATTATTCTTCTAAAGCTAAGTCCGTAGCAAAAGCTATTATTTAGCAGATTCTCTCTTTTTCTATGTGGAGCGAGAAGCTGCCTCTCTGGGCCCTGCTTGTCTTGCCAACTGTGGAATAAAATGCAAAAAGTCATGCATTTTAAGGAAATTTAAATTGAAAAAATTGGTTTATCTCGTAGATGAAACGACAAATTAAATGAAATTAGACCAGTTAAAGCACCTGAAAGTAGGCCTCGAGTTTCTTCCTCAACGTTGCATATTCCCTCTTCACTTGCTGGAAAGTCCTAATGCATCTGATTTTTTTTTGGGTAACGAGTTAAAACCACAATCTCTTGACAAATCATTAAAGAAACCTATTAATGGGATAACATTAGTATGTATGCAAATATGGGTATTTATAGAGTATCGCTAGTTTATACGGTCTCGATAGTACATATATATCGTTTCGTGATAGGTGACCGCGTGTGTCTATTTAACGAAATATCTCGGAACGTAAGCAAACACCCTATGAAGCGAAATTCAAGAAGTTCGAGAGGTGTTCATGGAATTATGGGTTACCCTTCTCCATTTCCTGTCCTGCAATATTCCCTAAACTGCGAGCACTCAGCTTTGACTTTTCTGCCTCCAATGCTGTAACGAATCACAATAAATAGACAAGAAAAAGAAGAATTAGAAAGCTGTGAATATACCTTACGATTCCTTTCCTACATAATATGCTTTTATTGCTTTTCTCATGGAACTTTTGCTAAAAGATTGAAAAATCAGTAGCTATACAAAGTCAGTATGTTGTATCACTGTATGTATGTATATACCTTGAGCTGCTTCCTTTGAACTGATGCATGTAGCTATCCAACTTGTTGAAATCAAGAGGGCTCTTGTCCCTGAATGAAGTAAGGCCAAAATGGAATAACTAATTTGGGGATGTAAGGCATACACCTGGCTACAAAGGCAAAATAACTAAAAGAAGAAACCAAAAGGAGAAAAAGTTGGCTTGTGACTCACAATGCCTGCTCAATGCTGGCAACTAGTCGAGCTGAATCACGGTAATACAATGTCACGACTTCCTCAACAAAATTAGGGTTGGCATCGTCTTGCAGCTCTTCCAACTGAACAAATTGTTCATCAAGATATCCCTGTGTTGTGATGCCAAAGTATGCGTTTAGTTTCATCAATATTGAAATGAAAACTTACGTTTTCGAGTACATCTGTATACCTAAAGAACTCTAACTGCACCGAGTTTTTGAAGAACCGTGATATGCATTGATTCCCCATCTACATGCTTAAAGGCAAGTAAAACAAAAAGGAGTGCGAAGTTTTTTTTGCTTCCAAGTAGAAGGGACTGATGAAGAGGCTTATTTGTTGATATGCAAGCGAGAGCTGTATCCTCAACAATGAACAACAAAAACCAGTCCACCCTTTTTGCAATTTTCTTTTCACTTGTCATTGGTAAGAGGCTATTACATGCAAGAAAAAAGGAAAGAGATGATTATTATGAGGAGATCTATTTGAAATCCAACACCTTCATCGTTTAACGAGACAATGAATCTAATGAACCTGATCAAAGAGGGATTGCCTCATTAGAACAACTTGTCGGGGCAGGTGATTATTCCTCTCCATCGGCGAGAGAACTTCAGGAAGTGCAAGAGAAGGAGGTCTCTAAGTGTTTGTGTAAAAGCTAACGGGAGATGGAGAGAAGGATGGTATGCAATGGTGTGACTACAGTTGTGCGTGCAAGCTAGTGTGTTCAGTAGAGGCTTGATTGACCATGCAATGCTGTGAGGTTTATGAAGGTTTTTATAGTAAAGAATTTGGGTATCCAAGCAATGGACATTCCCTGCGAAGGAGAGAGAGTGAGAGAGAGCTAATGAATGGGGACATGTCACTGTGAAGGAGAAAAAGCATAGAATTTGGGTATCCCAGCAAAGGACATGTAATGGAGGGCTTTCTGATTCTGTCTGCAAATATAAAATATCACATCAACTTGCTTTTGCTTATCATACGTGTTTTCGTCTTGTGAGAGGACGAGTGGCGGGAAAACATTGTGAAGGGGGAGAACATGAGAAAAGTCTCGAGAATAACTCTTGTTTATAAGGATTGGAGTTGCACCTGCCATTTCACATGGTGCATTATTAAGGTTCATATTTGTGGGCTGAAAGATTTTCTTGGGTGTTTTTGCAAAAGCTTGCACAAGATGTATTGCAGGACTCCCATTACCATTTTGAAGCAAAGGAGAAAAGAAGAGAGGGAGATTAATCAAATACTTTAAGATACTATGCACATATTCCTATGCCCCCTATCAATTTGGCATATGCTATTCGGGTGGCTTGTAACATATGAATTAAGTGGTAAGCAGATCAAATCACCAAAGTGCTACTGCATCAGATTAGAAAAGGAGAGAACTGCATCATATAACATATGATATACTTCATGATGATCTTTTAACCATATGAAGCAATTGACACTCCATCCTTTCAAGGGAAGCAACTTCTTCTTTCCTCATCGGTCGAATTGGTGGCTCTATGATTCCATTCAGTGAACAAGACAGAATTCCACGTGTCCCTGAAAATATCTATCTTCTAGTTGCAAAAGAAAGAAAGGAAAAAAAGAGAGGGATGTGAGTACAATAATGAAACATTTCCATCGTCAACTTGCAAAGGATGTTCTCTAATATGAGTTGGCAGCCTGAGCTAGAGGACATGCAATTTTCTTTTTTCCAGCTTTCCTCCATTCTCTGTACTGAGGAAAGGAACATTTTTATTGTTGTTTTGTTTTAGTTTTTTTTTTTGATAGAGACAGTGAAAAAAGGGGATGGTTTTAATAATCCCTAGCATGAACGATGGTACCTATGCCGCACATCTACCAAAATCTTGAAGGAAAATTAGGAATTTTATTAGATTATGTGATATAAAAATCATTTTGGAATCAACGTGGCACACCAGTTTCGAATTTTTTGCGACATGAAAAATGATTTATGATAAATGTGGCATGGATATATTGATTGTCATGACTTTTTGTGATATTAACCATGTGAAAGATAAATGACTATGTTATAACGGTCACATTTCACTCTTTTCATTGTCAAAAAGTATACGACTTTAACTCTTTCATTTTACGGAACCCATTATTATCATTGTTGATTGGGTTAGTTATAGTTTGAAAAATTGATCAACCATCCAAATCAAAGATGATGGATGGGGCTGTGTACCAAAAGTTTATGCCAATAATATAAATAATTGTTCCCTTCTTTTAGCGGAAAGCACTCCAAGTTGAGGTTTTCCCTCCAACGGGACCAATGAAAACGTTTTACTTCACACTTAAAAATGATAAAAATCATGATGTGATAGTTCAGATATTGTTAATGGAAGTGAGAAGTATTTCATCCGGATGGAATTGATGTACGAGCGATTTGGTCTTCTTTCATTTCTAACCCTTTCCCTCCCCGTTTTCTTCAAAAGGCCCCCCTCTCCAGCACCACTATTCACACTCCGTTTCGCCCCGTCTTCCATAGATGTCGGCGAGCCATGACGAGCGGGCGACGGCAGACTATGTTGCCCCGCCGGAGACGATCGACTTCAGCCTAGCTGGATCGACATTTTTAACAAGGTAAAGCCTCAAAAGTAGAGCTCCGTATTCCCGAATGTGATGGAAACACCGAGGACCGATGTTTTCTGGTTTTAGTATACACCCGATACGGTTTTCTTTTACTTGTCTTTATTCTCAAATAGAAATGAGAACAAAAGTACAAGGGATGCTCGATCTTTAGCAGCATAGAAAGAAACAAAAGAATGAAGAATACAATTCCTTAGCCAATGCACACGGAATGTTGTAACTAGTCCTCCACTGACTGTGACATTCCTTTCCCGACAGCCCGTCCCCCACCGTTGTGAAATTGAGCCTTACATCTAAGCAAAGGAGATTGACATGTCCTGATCCTGCCATTGTTCTGCAATTGCAGACCTCGAACTCTCACACACCCAGTGGCCCAAAGTCAACTCCTTCCTGTTTTTCTCTCCCCCCACATCCTCTCTTTTTTTTTTTTTTCTTTATATATATATATATACATATAAAGATTCGCTCATTGACGACTCGATGTTGCTCTTGGCTTTGCACGTGCCTTCTCTCGTCATGCGCTTTCGTTTTCTTCGCAACTTTGGTTTCTATACGCCGGTAACACAATTACAAACCTTTGTGTGAAGTACTACCTCGTTTGAGAGAGAGCTTCTCTCCCCGTTTTCTTTTCACATTCTGACATTTCCTCTCATGCCGCATGCCCGACGGCATTGATTCTGAATTATTTATGGAGGAATCATCCACCTAAGAAATGGGTTGTATGCGATTGATTTGGAATGATATTCACGTTCCTACCGACGGCTAATTTTAGAACGGAAAAAAAAAGGGTTTTTGCTTCCTTTAATCACCATGTGGTTCAAATAGAATAAAGATGTGATGCGTTCAAGATGGATGCACAGCCCCACCTGCCACTGAGCTGGTTACCATTGGATTTGCAGCTCAAAATCGTTGCTTGAGTATAATTGTGTGCTTTTTGCGGAATCAGACTTTTGATCCCACAGTATACACAACTTCAGAAGAACAGAGCCCGCACTTTCATGTCAAGGAAAACAATAACCCACGGCCATTCTTGCTTGTGGAGAACAACTGCAATGTTGGAGAATCATCAAGTGGCCAAAAGAGGACAATATCACTTAGATGGGGAAAAGTGTTGAATAAGTCCTAAACATTTTGGGATGGTCTAATTTAGTTCTAAACCTATTTTTTATGCCAATTGAGTTCTAAACCTTTTGATATAATGTCAATTCAATTCTTTTGGCCAGATTTTGCTGAAGTGGACGTCGGCTGGTCGGCGACCGGTCACCGGCGCTGACGTGGACAAAATTTAATAATTTTTTGAATTTTTTTTCTTCTCCCTCTTCCTTCAGCCACTCGCTGAAGCGGCGACCGGCCGGAGGCCAGAGGCCGACGAGGTATCGGGCGAGCCACGCCAGCCACTGGCGAGGCTGAACCTCGCTAGATCCGACAAGGTCGAGCCTTGCCTAGCCATGGCGAGGCTCGCCGTCGCCGGCAAGGGCGAGCCTCGTGCTGGACAGGCGAGGCTTGGTTGACCCTCACCATGGCCGGGTGAGGGTTGACCTTGCCAAATCCGGTGAGGTCGGGCCTTGCCCAGCCGCCGGCGAGGCTCACCCAGCCCTCGCTAGACCTCGCGACCTCTGGCGAGGGCCAGGCGAGCCTTGCCGGCGATTGGGCGAGGCCCGACCTCGCTAGATCTAGCAAGGTCGACCTTTGCCCGGCCATGGCGAGGGCGAGCCTCACCAGTGGTCGGCGTGGCTCACCAGAGGCCAGCGAGGTCGACCTCGTCGACCTCTAGCCTTCGGCTGGTCGCCGCTCTGGCGAGCGGCTGAAGAAAGAGAGAAGAAAAAAAAAGACAAAAATTCAAAAAAATGTTATTAAATTTTGTCCACATCAGCGTCGGTGATCAGTTGCCGGCCGGGCGACGTCCACGTTAGCAAAATCAGGCCAAAAAGACTGAATTGATACTATATCAAAAGGTTTAGGATTCAATTGGCATAAAAAATAAGTTTAAAACTAAATTGGCACCACCCAAAAGGTTTAGGACTTACTCAGCACTTTTCCCCACTTAGATGGGAAGGAAAACAAAATCCCACCAATGATTGAGCACAACCAGCTGAGGTCAGTGGTCCTTGTCATGTCTAAGTCTGTCTCTGTCCCATTCTCCCTAAACTTCCTCTTAACTGCCATCTCTGCATAGATTCTAGACAAAGGAAACAGAACTGTCCAGGAAGAGAATCTTCCTTTATTTTTCTGGTACACTGAAGAGAGTGAGAGGAGTCTCTAGTAATGGTGAATTTTGCAGCTCTCCTTCTCTCTGGCGAGTGCGTGGTCACATCTGTTAGCTTTGTTAAAAAGGAGAGTTAAAGGGGCTGAGAATGTGTGTGGGTGAGTGGGAACAGAATATGTTTTTTCTCTCCTCCTGTGTTTTCTTGCGGCGCACAAATCGTCATTCTTCCCCCTCCCCCTCCCTTCCATCACTGTCTCCTATGTTGATAAGAATCCCACCCTGGAGAGCCGATCATCTCTGTTTGGCTGGAACTGGGGCTACCGCATTGATGTGCTGAAATTGCATCAGCTCACAATCATTGCAAATTATATATATTGTCTTTTTCGCAATCATTTCAAAGTAATTGGGTCCTGTTTATCCTTGACCTTTGCTCAAGAAGAAGAGGCTGCTTCATTATCTGCAGAAATTTGTTCATCTCAGATTTGTAATTGGGTCTTATGAGTCATGAAGCTGCAAAGTATTCAATATATCTCTTATCATGTCTTGAGTCCTTATCATCGATCGAATCCGAATAAAGACAACATTAGTACTTGAACTTTTGCTGAATAATAATCAAGCCGATTGGAACTTTTTGGCTAATCATGTCCCTAAACTATGAATATTTTTTTATTGTTCATATTGATTATTGAGTTAAAACATGTATAAAACACCGACGTGACTGCCGCATCATCAGTGATGTGATGAAATGAACCCAACGGCAAAAACCCTAGGGGAGGAGGGGAAGGGAGAGAAAGGGGCAGTTGATGGGCTAAGCACAAGGTCCAGCAACCCTCACCATGATCAAGCGAGGTCAGCTGCAACAGCTTTAATAAGCCAAATAACATGTGATCAAATCTGTCCAAATTCTTTGCTCAAGAATCGAACCTCCAGCTTTTTCAGTTCATTCTGAAACTGACATTATGCAAAGCACATCTCTTGCTCCTTTAAGCCAAAAGCTACAACCGCACATCAGATTTCCAGAGACTCCAAGTTGCAGGAGATCTTTTGCGCCTTTTTTCTGTCTTAAGCAAGAATCATGGTAACGTTCGTGGTGGTCGATTATGCTGTAAATCTCAGCAATTACAAATGACATTGACCGTTTTTTGGTGCAGCACCAGGTGACATTGGGTTTCAGCCTGCACCACTTTTTCCCAGCACGAAGCAAAACACACCAACACCATTGGCTAGGGGTGTTACAAATGGAGATCTAAAGGTTTATAGAGGAGACGATGTGTTTCAGGGCACATAAACACAAATCGTTATCAACAAAAACCATTTGGTTCTGATTCTTGGTGGCCCGATTCACTCTGCTTTGAATCTTGCATAATTTTATCGAGCCTACAACTGTAATTTGCTTCTATTTCCCATTAAGGGGCTTCGGTGAGAAGGTTGAACAAAAGGTCAATCAAATTATTTGAAAATCCTGCACTAGGTCAAGTTTTCAACTTTTAACCTAGTTAATAATTAGAACCGAAAGGAAGGACAAGTATTTGCACAAAATACTTACACAATCCACCAAATTTTCCTTGCCATATTCTCAAAGAGTTGCACAAAGTCTGATCTCTGGTGTAATAGCCAACTTCAAAGAGATGGTGGCTAGAGTTAATGTATTTACTCAAGTTCTAGCATAGTTAGGTCACAAATTAAAACATAGAATGGTTTCTAACCCAGAATGATATTTTTCCTTCATAAAAGAAGAAAGACTACGTTGGAGATTCTTTGACAAGAAAGTGAAATGGGCTTTCAAGTGTCACATACTTCTAGGGAAAAGAAGGCTGGGGTTACATAATTAAAAGAGTAGGTGATATGCTGTTAACTAGCTGCTTATGGACCTTCTCGAAAAAAGATCGCCACTTTTGCTCCTCTCCTTTCACCAGGAATGTTGCTCAACATGCGAATAAATAATTGTAACAATCCAAAAAAAACTGTGGGCATTGATGCAGAAGTCAAATTATTTAAGGTTGCTTTCTTGTTTGTCCTTTTTTGTAGATATTCCCCTCTTTGCAGCATCAATTGTGCTCATCCTGTATGCAAGCATCCAATGGTTGGTACACATAATTGCAAAGAATTTTGCATCCACTCCCCACTATGAGCAGCTTTTTTGCTTGCTCTGCTAAAGTTTTATCCATATGGGGGATAAAGACAAGATCCTCGCAGCACATACATCTCTACCATAAAAGAGTAATGTGAACATAAATAGCCGCTGTAGTTAGTTAGCAATAGAGAACTTGGGCCCGAGGTACACCCGAAAGAGGGAGAAAAAAACTTCAGTTTCGTGAAGGATTGACATGGAACAAGCAAGGCTGACGTTGAACTTGACACCCAACGATTTCCTTCAACTGTTATAACCCATTCATTTAAGGAGTTACGAGTCATGTGTTTAGTTATAGCTGTATTTATGCTGAAACCCTATTGACTGTGTGGATTTAGGATGAGCTGACGCAGACTGAAAAAGGTCTAGGAGTGAAGTTCCGCGAAATGAACTTGAGGAGGGGGGCAAAGTGAAGCGTCAGTGTAATTTCCCAAGTTAAAGTAGAATTCAGAGGTTTTAACTTTCTTACCTTCCTTGTGTCTTCAGGACCATCTCCCTTCTTGAGGAAGAAAAGGTCAGTGTTCTTGTTGAACCATGTGCGGGGTGAGGAAGGTCTGACATTCATAGCAATATCTTTTTGGAAACGCCACCCTTTTGGAATTTTCCATCTCTTACGAATGCAAAAGTATCGGATCTAAGCAAGTCTTTAAAAGACTCAATTTCGATCATCATCTGCATCTCGGGATTACCAGGATATAAAATTTTCAAGAAATATTTCCTCTCCCTAGAGAAGATAAAAGATAAATAGAGAATCAGGGATACGAGCTGTATGGTCACTGATACATTAAAAATAAAGAATGCATTTGTAGAGGCTACTCCATAGGGAGGGGATAGGCTGCAAGTGCCCCTGTAGGAGGTGAAACTCCTTTTCTTTGGTGAAATTAACTTTTAACCGAAAACCGAGAATCTAAAAAGGATCCCTGGAGATATGAAATTGCGTGCGAAATGTGCTTTAATAGTTCTGAGGTTCGCAGCAGTATCTTTTCGGGGACACCACCCTTTTGGAATTTTCCATTTCCTACTAATGCAAAAGTAGAGACCTAATTTTGTAAGTAATATAGCAATCTAAAATTTATTGTCCCCATATCACAATTTCTAAAAGGCTACACAAAGCTTTGAAAGCCTCTTGTTTTCCAGCAGAAATATTTACATGGCCAAAAATCTGTTCATGAGCTAACTCATTCTCGAGGTTCTCTGCGTGCCTAAAGAGTGAAAGATCCATGCTTGTAGAGGGAGAGAGAGCATAATGCTTCTTGAGTAGCGACTGCTGACTAGTACACTCTTGAACGAATCCTGATGTATTATATACACTTCCCTGAGCAAAATTAATCACGCACAAAAGCAAAACATCAAGCACAAGTCTTGGGTTGCTCTCAAATGAATTAACTTTGAAGGCCGCAACCACATAACATGGAATTGAAAATGGAATTTGGGAATGCTTTGTCAAGATAAGCAGCAGTTTTAGCAGCTATATTGCTCATCATGCTCCTCCTTGGAGGGAATCCACCTTTCCTCAATAAGCTCTGGCCGGATAAATCTTTCTACAGAAACACGAAAACGGTGGGCAGAACCCTAGACCCCAGGTTTCAAAGAGGGCGGAGGAGACCTAAAGGAATTCGAGAAATGCATCCAACAAAACATAAATGGAATTGTCTTCATGTTTAACAAGCAAGCTCCTCGGTCAGTTAGCACTGCATTATTAACTAGGACATAAAAGGAACCACATGTTTCTGCAGCAACAGCTTGCAAAGATAATAGTTCTATTGTTATTAAACAAAGCATCTGAGGAGCATGTGATTCTTATTTTACTCAAGCTTGACTTGCTTCTGGTTCTTTGTGTGGCTTCTTCCTTCTCCTGGGCATACTGAGGTCGATAAAAATAACAGAAATGTTGTCGCAACTCCCTTTCTTAATAGCTCTTGCAAGAAGACCTTTAGCAATGATCTTTGCAGGACCATCATAACCCATCGTTGCCCACTTTTGCAGCCTGCTGTGCACCAGACTTGCAAATTTAACTGCCTCCTCATTAGTCATGACATCCCACAGGCCATCACTTGCCATAATAAGAAATTCATCCTCCTCAGATCGAGCCATGAAAGTAACCTCAGGTACTGAGATTACCCAGGGTTTCAGAAAGTGATCACCTAAAAAATTTCACGTGTCAAGTAGATATGCTCAGTGTAATGATAAAGTACAGTATTACTCGTAGATCAATTGGATAAGTGGAAAATAAAAATGATTATAAGCAAAATAATAGGCATTTTCCAATAAGCTCTAAGTACCTCATTGAAAATTTTCAAGAGGTTCACTATAAAGAAAATCCATCTTCAAACTTTAGGGGGATATTGTCCGTTTTATGTCAAGCAATCCATGAAGTAACTCCCAATGTAGCAGTAAAAGCAAGACGTATCTGTGGATCCACTCATCAATTTCCTACTGAAACAGGATCCACACGAGGATAAACACTTCCTATTTCGTAAGTTATTAGGACATCCTAGGAACTTTGTTTCAAATTAAGTTCCGAATAATTGGAGATGTACTAGATGGCTGGGGAAAGCTAGCTCCAAATGACTCCACCACATTTTTAATGCTTCTACAAACTCAGACAAGCTCAGCTGCTTGGGGTGGCGATGGCACCGACAATCCATATCTCATCAGAGAGGCATTAAATTAAAAAGTTATGTCAGAAAATATCTCAAGTAAAAAGAGGATAATAATAATGCCTGCACCGACCATTCATCCTTTGATATGAATTAGTTTGCTTCATATGTTTCCTGTCGCAAAGGGAAGGTTACTTGACAGACCACTATGTTATTTCTCTCTTTCTCTCTCTGTCTCTATTTTTATTTTTTTTTTTTGGGGGGGGGGGGGGGAGGTGGTGGGCAGGAGGGAGAAGATAACATCTTGATGATTTTCTGCTGACCCAAAAAGAATCCCCTTTTGGGATTTGCACAGACAACTCACTATATCGAAATAAAATATATTAGAGTCTGAACAGACTTCCAGATAAGGGTAAGAAGATCAAAACAAACTCCGGCCTCCAAATTTATTACCACATATGCTTCAGCCACATCACTTGGATGACCAGACATATTAAAAAACGAAGAAAATAAATCGACGATACAGGTCAACATATAAATTTCTCCAGCTGATAGTCTGGAAATGATAAACAGATGCTATGAGAGATGCACCTACCGATTGCTCTTGTCATAGAAAGAACTCCCTCTACTCTCTCACAGTCAGTGTACAGAACTTTGCCTCCTGCGTTGGTGATCCTCTTCACCTCATCTTCCCTATTAGGCTGCAAACACAAAAAGAGCAAAATCTATACCAAGTGAACCGATGATTCAAACAAATCTATCCAGGGAGCACTGAAATGAGTAGTCTAGTAAATGTAGAGAAAACTGGTCAACGAGTTCACAAAAATGAAGTAGCGGCTTACTGAATAGAGAGATGCACAGATTAGCTGAGTCAGGAATACATACATAAAAGCAACAGCAATTGAAAATGTATTGGCATAAATGGTGAACAACTCAAGCTTTCTCAAATTACCTTCTCCTTTCTGTTAAAGTAATGATGTCTAAGTTATTCCTCCACTCTTCCCATTGAATTTTAGATGGCATTATTTACCGCAAAATGTGGCTCATAAGGAATATCGACAAGGGACAATTCTCGGAATGTGTAAAATGAGATAGGAGTATGCCTGCACTAACGATTGTCCAACTACAGACAAATAGAGATTTCCCAAGGAGAAAACTAAGAACAAGCAGTAACACCAGTGCTAATGAACTAATACATGGCTTATAATTCTACAAAAATACAAGAAAAACCTTGCCTAACGTCAAACTGCAAAATCTCCATGCTTAGGTTTCACGAACTATTGCTACAATGTCCAGCCATAACTTATGTAGGCTATGTTCTACAATGAAGACCAAAACCAGTGTAATAGGAGTAGGGCAAAATGTAAAACTATCAAGGGCACATGGATCAATACTTTTTACACAAAGCCTTTCTCTTCTATACTCAGAGAGGCAATGCACCAGGTACTTGATTCATATACCAACCTCTCGTTCCTCCATTGTGACAACAGCTTCTGCCTAAAACGAATAATGAAAAATGCTTGAAGAAGAGGAAGAGAAGCTCAAGAAAACATAGTAGCGAAAAGAGACAAACAGAGAAAGAAGAGGAGCCACAGACAAGGAGTTGAGGAGGAAAATAAAATTATCAGGCAAGTTTAGGAAAAGGCAATCATAATATTGGATTTTGTTTGACTTGCCAATTAGCAGTTGCAAAAGTGGCACCATTCTACCCATGGTTTTTACTATTGACCACCCATAAACAATCATTAAATTAAAAATAAACCAGAGAATATGCGAACTCCATCCAGATACCCTACACCTTCATCCTCAGTTTTACCTAGATTTTCCATCTTCTTCAAGCCAACCCAAAATAAATTATACTAGAATGCTTTCTTCTGATTTAGCCAACTATTTCAGTGAAGAATGTGCAGGCTCACCAGTCTAACCATGGACTTTCCCTGCTCCTCCATTCACCTTTCTGGTTATCGGATCGTTCTTATTTGTCATCACTTGGTGCACTTTAAGGTTTTACTTGGCAGCGGCTAATTTAGGGGATAAAGGCTTGAAAAAGAAGAGGCAAACTTATGACTACCTATCAACTCCTTCTATCACATCTTCAGACCAACAAATGCAATCTCTTCTTGGGGAATCTAAGTTCAAGTGTCAATTTCACGTTAAAACAAACCTATTATATTTCTCTAGGTCCCTATGATTCCAAGACCTCAAAAACCGAGTTCATGAAATGTTAACCAACTAATGTCGGCTGAAACCACAGTGAACGCACAGCAACCCCACAGGCTAGCAAAGAGAACTTACTCCATAATATAGTTGGTCAGTATATTTGCCCAAAAACTTGCATTGCACTATTTATTAATGCTACGGAACAAATTTTAGACCACATTTAGACCTTTTTAATGAGTCCATGTCTATAAAACAGACTCCAAAGTGACTATTTGGAACTGAGATGAAAGTTAATGAATGACACAGATCCACTAACATATCACTCTACATGTGACCAACTATGATAAAGTTCCATTCTGCAAGTGCATAAAGACTACTTAAAAGTCTCGCTACATGAATGCATGAGTAGGAACCAAAAACATATATTGTTGCATGCAAATTACAATGAATGACCAGTAGCAAGATTTTATGACTTGTGCCAGCAACAATCAAATGTAAAAGGGGAGATGAAAATTGAGAATCAAAATTAGGCAGTCACCAAGGACCTTGTGGTCAACGGTCAAAGGAATAGCTTCATCCCCGCGACACAGCACAGCCCTGGAATCCCCACAGTTGCCAACAATGATCTGGCAAGCAGATAAAACAACGACGACAGCTGTTGAACCAGGAGTATCTGGGCCATCTTTGAAAGCATCATCAGCCCTCTCATAAGCCCTTAAAATTGCTGTCTCCCACCTATGCTTCCAACCATCTTCATCTACAGCTTCTTTCCATTCTTGTGCTAAAATGTCATGCAGGTGATCTGCGCAATAGTTGCTCACCTGAAAAATATAATGGGCATATTATTCTACGGTGCATGTTCTGCTTCTAATAGTGTTCTTTCAATTGCCAATGTACCAGTCAGAAACACCAAGGGATACCAACCACTGTAATTCAAGTGATTGGAACCTTGCTCAACAAATATATAATGGTCGGAAGAAAGTGACATATGATTTCTCATGCAAGTGTCCACGTTCAGGAAGAGAGGAGAAGAGAGCATAACAGGGACAAATAGCGGAACATGCTCATGCTGATTGCCAGCAAAGAAGTATAAATGATAGGTATGCACTGCTATATCTCAGGACCTCTCACAGAGATATACTATATAAGCTGATCTCCTTATCCTAATTTATCTACATACTTGAAAGAGGGAAGTAATACACTAGAAACACCTTGAATGGATTAAAACCAGTCACTGAAAGGTCTACTTCACAGCATCCTCGACATCACCCAGGGCCATTGTTGGCACAACTTTTCAATATCAAAGTTAAAACAAGTTAAGACCACCACATACACCAACCATTATATCTTCATACTGAAAAAAGAAAACAGAAATGAGAAGAAAAGGTGTTAAGACCTCCTGGTCATTTTTACGTGGCTTTCTAGAAGATATCAAGTTGAAATAGCTTAATGAAAAAAACTGAAGCGCTAAAAGCAACAAGAAAATAAAAAGCTAATAAGCATAATGAACCCTCAGGAGATGGCCCGTTAAGGCTTCAGAGAGTACGCTACCAGCATATTAAGTATATGTTAAATGCTAATGTTAACCCTATTCTATTAAAGCAACAGAAGAACAAATCAGGGGCTCCACAAAGTGTTTATCTTTAGCAGGGAGATGCACAAGGAGATTGGACAAAGCATGCAATGTGAGTCTAACTAGCTGACTCCAAGATGTTCTCAGGAAAGTAGCCAACCCTCAACTTTCCATGTAGTATCCTTGAGGACCATAACCTCCAGTATATTGATACCTATGCAGGTTCTCCTAGCCATTTTGCTGCACTCTATAATCAATCTCAAACAACAATGGACACCAAGCATCGATCTGTTAACAACTAACGTCGGTTGAAAGTTGAAAACAGGACTAAAACAGTAAAAGCAAGCAAGGCATGAAAGCCTCATGATCACCCTTTCAATTGGTGGGAGTTATTCAGGTGCATCAGACCATGGAATTGTCCGTTGTATAATTCTTTTGGGAAAAAGAAGAGTAGAAGATACACCTTTGTGACTTCCAAGGATCCTCAAAAGTGCGACTAGATGCTTCAAATAAGTACGTCAACCACCAGGCCAGGTCAAGCTTTACATTTGAACATTGCATATGTTTCAAATGTTAACCAACTAATGTCTTAAGTTGTGGCTGAGCCGATTGACTTATTTAAGAGAATTATCAGAGCTTTCTTAAGCGTCGTTTTGTAGCACAAATGGAACTAAAAGGACTGAAAATCAAAATATCGTAAAGGCAAAAAACAGTATGTTCATTCCATGTATGGGCATCCTAATAAGAAAAATAATAAAGAACCTATACCTGACTTCAGAAATGACAAATAATTGAAGTCAATAGCTAAGTTAACCTTAGTCATACCCATAAGGTAACTATCTGCATAGACAAGATCCACAAAGACCATTTGCCCAGCAAGAGCCAATGTATTTAATGGTGGAGTGGAGATACCATAAGGGCAATGATTTCATTTACTACGGGTGCCAAACATATATGCCATGGTTCCTTACCTCGACAAGGTAAACGCAACGGCAAAAGCACTTTGCTAGGCTGACACTCCAGGTGAATCCTTAACCCTTTACTAAGACCCTAAGCAACCTTCTAGAGCGCGTGTAAGTTATGTGCTTCCAATTTGAGTAAGCTCTACAGGTGACATGGAATCCTATATTCAAGATAACATAATCATGGATGTTGAGCATCTGGCAAGATCGATCCATATATTTAAACCTTAGTTAAGTTATCAAGATTCAATAATCTAAACTTTCTTATTATAAATGAAACAATAGTTGAAAGGTTGAGTTTGTTTTATGCCTATTTAAGGCATAGTCTTTCGGGGAAAAGACTTGAACCTCAATTTGAAAATGCACAAACCTTAGAGGATACCATGCAAGCGTATGTGAGGATTTCTGGGCAGTCTTTCTTTTCCTGCTCATAGAATTTACCAAAACAAAATACAAACTCCTGAACATTAGGTACATTATTGAACATAAACATACATTGCTCATCGAATCTTGAACTTCATAGTGTAATATGCGGATTTCCAAAAGCACTAATCTGCCAGATGGGGACATCAAAGCATATGATAAAAACTTGGTGGAGTTTCCACATTTTAAAATGATCTTGAGAAAGAATAATTTGGTTTACTCTATGGTTTACAAGAGTGATTTTATAATCGTCTAGGAGTTGACTTGTGCTACGGAACTTGCCTGCCCCAAGTTGAGGTAGAAGGTATCTAGCTTGCATTGAAATATCTCATCATAAACAATCACCGGAGTAGAGATGGGCACAACCTCAGATCCCCACCCTAATTGCGCATCTCGGGTTGAGAAAACGGAGATCAGGTGGGGAACGGGCAATTGCGAGTTTTTTTGCGGAACAGGGCAGGGTTGGTTGCTAATCCACTCGCGCATTCTTTATACTCGCTGATTAGCATGTGAACTCGTTTATTGCAAACAAATACTCTATAGAAACCCTAGAAAGCTCCTGTTCCTCAACTCATTACTCTGCCTACTCCATCCAAATTCTTCATTTTTTTGGGCAGTTCTTCGCTTCTTCAATAGACGCTTGACTCCAACTCCTCCCACAAACATCAAACCTTGCTGGCACACTGCCTTTGGACTGAACTTAAGTGACTCTCTCTCTCTCTCTCTCACATCAAGAACCGTTGTTTCTATGGCAAAGATCATGCTCATCTGCTGTGCTCGCTTCATTGTTGTCCCATTGCCTTTGGACTAGATGTAGGGTGTTGAGTCTTTTCCTCTCTCTCTCTCTCTCTCTCTCTACCTTTCGATAGATAATGGTTGTGCAGCACTGAAACTTGTTGTTGCTCCGTGTTGTACTGTTGTCAAAATCAAAATGCACTTCCGTTCCTTTCCTTTCCATTTGATGGCTCTCTTTCGACCAAGAGGTCCTCCCGGAGCACCGACTTGCCCTGTGGGGATGGGGACAAGTGTACACACACTAACCTGCCCAGCATGGGGTGCCAGCAATGGAGACGCAATGCTCCGCCCAGTGGGGCAGGTGCAAGGAATGCAATCCATGACCTTGGCCCACTGCAAGCCCATCTCCATGCCCATCCTAATGAACATAACGCTTTAAAAGGTCATAATGATGACCTCTGAAAACCTTTCAGGTCAAACTTCTTCATTATCCTACAAAGTCCTTAATCCCTAGAAGCTTGATGCTTTTGACCAATCCCTGAGTCATAACCTTAGTGTGCAAAACTGTTGAACTATTTTCTAAACTTCCTTCCACCTTGTACAAAACTGTATCTCGTTTCCAGACGATGATCAACTTCTTAAAATGGTGGAAACCTCGTAATTCATAAGCATCATACACATCATGCTCCAGATCTAGCAGGGAAGCAACCATGTCGGGTAGCTATAATGCAACTAGAAGAGTCTCTTTGACTTCGTTGAAATTCATCATTCATCTCATAAGAGGAGAGCTTGGATCTTGCCAAGTGGGACATGTTTATCTACTAAAGGATAAAGCGTTAATCAAGTGGGTTACCTTCTTGAGGTCTGGTCCAAGATGCGTTAAGATATTTTTTAATCATTGGGTACCACCTTTAATGGCAAGGTAACTGAGCAGGACTTCTTCCATGCCCTTGTTTGTGCATGTGAACCAAAATTGGAAAGCAAGTGCAGCAATGTTGGCGACCCAGTGCGTAGTGGTCTTGGTTAGCTATATATGAATGCTTAGCTTGACCAAGAATTGCTATCGTTGAATTGATACCATTCCCGTGGAATAGAACTGCAAGAAAGGTTTGGGGTAATGAGGTAGGTGACGTGGTTGGAATTGGAGAAAATTTTGAACCGCTGCTGAATACGATTCCAAGAGCAGAAGCGAATGAATAAAGACAAAGATGAATTTGGATGGTTGTCAATAGTCATAAAGATATATCACTGGTGAGCAACCACAGTTGCACACCGTGAAAAGCAACTTTAAAAAACTATGGAAATGTACTCAAATGGCAGGAAGAAAAATCTGTTGACAAATAAATCTCAGTTTGCGAAAATTCCACTCTATACAACTCGACATGAACAATGAAGAATAAATCGTACTGAAAATCTCCAGCTAAACTGCACCATGCTTCTTCATGCACTTTAGAACACTTGTAAATAATCACAGCTATGAGCCTATAAACAAGCAGGAATCTAAATCATCCGGTTCCTTGAGTACGTAATAACTGCAAGTCAAAGTAGGAACCTCTTTTATCATTTACAAAAACAGCAAGATCGCCTAAAAGGATGAGTAGAAGCCTGCCTGATAAAGAAGCCCTGTTTATATCCACTACGGATCACACATACAGTTAACTAGGACTACCAGCAACATAACCATGGCAGAAGAAGGTTCAATTATCCCAAACAGATTTACATCTGCGTAAATACTCAGAGCACATGCACTTATCCTAAAGTCGTTTCACAAAATTACAAGACTTGTAGAAAGAACTGCTGATTCGGCATTTCCTCGACATGAACAGCCACTTAAACAGAGATACTCTTCTATTTCTTTAATATCAGTCAATTTGCTCTAAAAGACTGTGGTAAACTACGTCCAAGTTGCACTGCCAACTGAGCCAGGTGCTCATCTTGCGAAGTTTTTCGACAGATTTGTTCCTTTTTCAAGTCAAGCATTCCAACTCAAAGGCCGATGGAAATCGCCGATTCAGCAGCCAAAGAACGACTCCAAGCGTGCGGTCAACTCCTTATCAACACCTATGCACCCATTCATCTTCTACAAAGCTCAGAACATTCGGTCACTTTTCACACACATCCCGAGCAACCAGACTCGCCTATCATTCGGGATACCACAGTCCAATCTTCTCGCCATTTTCGCGACATCGCACACAACTCTCAATTCGCACAATCGGAGAGCAGCTTCACGCGCGCATCGCATACAAGAGCAGCCAAAGATCACGAAACGAAGCACACCTCCGCCAAAACACAGATCAAAGAGAGCAAGGCACACAACACAGTCCATCGACGAATGCGAAAATCACGTCCCCGTTCGAGACGAGAGAGAGAGAGAGAGAGAGAGAGCAAAAAATCAGGAGCCGCCACTGCAGCGAGACCGCTCCAGACTCGCGCGAACGCAGGAAGAGATCGGCAAGGCAAACAACAGCACGACCGACACCATGCCAGAATCGGATACCGCGCACCGGCGACCAACAAAATCCACCGAAATAGGCCGTGAAGAGTACCTGCTCAGGTCGCTCGGCGTTTTCCGGCGACCGGAAGTTTCAGGCGGTTCGGCTCCCGCCGCTTTCGTCGCCTTCATCGCGATTCCGTTCTCCGATCTCCGTCCGATCGACGAGAAGAAGGTTCCTCTTCCAAACGTTTGCATTTCTACGTACTTTTTGATATTCTATTTCCTTAATTAGTATTTTATATATATATATATATATATATATTTCGACCAAAAAAACATGTATGGGTATATTTATTTTTGGCAAATAGGAAATGAATAGAGTAAGAAAAAAATATTTGTGAAAAATAATATTTAAATTTAAACGACCGATGAGTGTGCAAAGGAACCGGAACTTGCCGGAAACCTATTTGTTCCCTATTCTAGGTGTGGGTGAAACCGCCCACCTGGACCAGATCGGTAATACATATAATTATTAAGAAAAATTTCAACAAAAAAAATATTTTAAGAAAAATGAAAACCTTATAATCCCTAATCGAAAACTCGACTCTCAACTCCCATCAATTCATGATTGGACCTCCGGTCGTTCATCATCTCCCTCTCTTGCTTTTGATTACCTTCTTCTCTCACTTTCGATCACCTCTATTTACATGAAACTTGGCGGATCAGTTCCATGGACCCACTCGAAAACCGGACTAGACCGGCGGTCCTGGGCGGATCCATGGAACCAACTAACAGTTCTCGATTCTAATTTTTCAGAGCCGGTCCGATTCCATACTATCCATGCATTAGTCAATACTAGGGGTACATTGACAAAAAGAAAAATATACTACGAGTGCAAATAAAAAATCAAAAGTTTGAAAATCCACATTGGCCTACCGACATGGAAAATAGTGTCTAAGAAATCTTTTTTGTTGCGTTTGGTCGTCCAGATTTCTAAACAGGATAGGACTGGATAGGATAGAATAAGAAATCCTGAGATTTCTTCATATTCTGTCCATTGTTTGATGGATTACGGATTTAAAGTTGGATAGGATAATTTTTATTTTTATTTTTTTTGCTATTCATGGGTTCGAAGGAGTCAGTGAAGGAAAAAAAGCCGAGAAATTTTTTTGGTGAAAGCGCACAGGGTGTGGTGATGAAGATGACAGCGAGTGGAGCGTAGGGTTTCTGGAAAAATAAGCATTAGAAATCCTATCCCGGTCTATCCCACCCACTCGGATTTTTTTATCCAGTTTATATCCAACCTTATCCTATCATGGACCACCGCCAAACATAGGATAGGATAAAACATATCCTATCTTGATTTTTATACGGTCGACCAAATGCAGCCTTTACTTTTAATATTTGTGAAGGAAATAAATATAAATTTTTTTTGAGAAAAATAAAATAATTAAAAGCAGAAAAGAATATACTGTAAGCGAGCGAATGAGTGTCTTTTCAACAAGACAAGGTTGCATAAATTTCAACATATATATTCGCTATTATAGTCGCAAGCGCTTATAAAATAATACATAAAATTCAATGCTTCTCATTAAAAAGTTCACCGAAAGGCTAGCCGTCAAACAACGAGTTAAGAGTTTTTCAGGTTCTAAATCTAATTAGAATGGACTTGGTTTTCCATTTTTTAGCTTGTAAGAAAAAAAAAATCTAAGCGCATTTTATAGCGATCGAAAGATAGCGCCGGCGACTCCTGCCGACGTGTCATAGCAAATCAACCAATGAAAACAAGCCGCGCCTCCGCCGCTTCCACGTGGACACACCAACGAGGCGCATTAAAGTACTTTTAATTGAAAAATGACCGTTGGATAAAATCAAGCACGAAATTACGGCGCGAGGAGGGTGCGGTTATGGAATTCAAATCTAGGCGCCGCATTTTTAACGGTCGAGCTCAACATAAAGCTATCGCTCCATTTCTAGCGGTCCCCCTCTAATGGAAGAAAGAGTAAGCAAAAATTTCATGATCCAAGTATATATCATCTTCAGGTGCATGCACAGAGATAAAATTCAAATAGGCAATCACGTGGAAAATCGCGGTAATGTAGATCGCGAACTAATCAGCGTACCTCCGATCCGCCATGGCCGTCGAACACCGCAAAGTAGTTAGCATTCGACCTGTGGAGCGTGTGCTCGTTTGGCGGAGGGACGCATCCGCCGAGCGCGTCGCAAGGGCCGGCGATGAACCCCGGCTTGACACGTATGAAATCCTCCATGGCCTTCCTGCGGTTGATGGACGTGGCCGCGACCCATATTTCGTCCAAGTCTAGTCCCACATCATCCATCCCCCTTGCCCTATGAATTGTTGGAGGGACGATCTCCCTCAGGACGACTGGATTGTCGTTCACTAGGGCAACCGCCGCCGCTGCCTCGTTCGGATGCTCGTCCGCGGCGGGGCTCTGAGGGACATCTTCGGCAGCAACGGCGATTTTGATACTGCTCTCACCGGTCTCTCTAGACCCCACAGGCGCATTATCGGTGCCTCCGGCAGTGCTTTCTACCAAATTGAGCTCGTTTCCGACGAGGTTTTCTGGGATTTCAGCCATCGGAGAAGTTGATTATCAGGAAATTACAGGACACTAAAGAAATGATTGTAAGGGCAAGAAGGAGACGAGAGAAGAGATATGACAGCGTTTTTCTCATCGAGCGTAAAGCCTTTTGGGTATGGCGTTAAGCGTATTTTAATTCGCTAACAAGACCCTTTTTGCAAATATGGCAGCAAACAATGAATGCCTCGCTTCGTATTAGGCATGTATAATCTGGCTTTAGATGGGAATCACTAAGTGCATTTGGCCACTCCCATGTACTTTTAAACCTACGTAGAGGGCAATTTCTTTCCCAGTAAAAAGTTCGGCAGAGTCCCAATCGCATGCCGCCACGTCGCCGGGAGGAAAAAAAAAGGGGGCAATTCGCGAGATTTGCTGACGTGGCGTCCAGGTATTGGTGCCGATGGTTTTGCGGTTGGATAGAGTTCAGGTCGATCGATACGAAGTTGTCCCTGGCGGGGAGGGACCCTTCACTTTCCTAACGTATTTTCAGTGCCGCTCACCTTTGCGCGCGACCGCCGCACGTGACACTTGGCCGAGCCGCGATCCGGCGTACGAGCAGAAGCTGGGGATCCATCTGCACACGTGGCGATGAATGAGTGGAGGGAAACTTGGCTTGGCGTGGAGAGGCCGAACTACCCAATACTTTCTCGACAGATGGATACCGTGTACAGAAACTTACCAGCGCATGGTTTCCAAAATTAAATGCATTGACCAATGTGGTGGGACAAGGTCGGATGATGATGGGGTTTCTTCCTTAAGAGCATGTATGGAAGTATCGTTAAAGGGGGAGATAAAGGAAGCGGATTTCTTTGCTTTATTAGGACCTTGCTGTATATATACGCGTGGCGAAAAGCGAGAAAATAATTCATTCGCGAGAAAATATGAGTAATTTAGGTGGTGTACGGTTGATTTCCAAAAGATGACTACTTTTGTAATTTCAGTCGCCTCCTCGATAAATTTTGGCCAGAGAAAAGTGACGTCGACGGTTCGCTGTGCAATGCCGTCCGTGTACTTTTAATTTGTTTAATGCGATCCATGAATTATCAGTTAATGTTCGATTTGGTTTATAAACTATATAAAGATGGTCGACGCCACTCTTCCCTTAATTTGAGCTAACGAAATATAACGATATGGCTTCTAATCAAGTTTGAACGGTGAAAAGAAGAAGAAGTTATATGTAGATTATTCAAGTAAGATATTCATCTCATATCAAGAGGGATAATTATCCAAAAAGTCATACACCTATTGTAATGGTGCATTTGGTAACCATTCTATTCCTGAAAATAATTTTCTGCTTAGAAATGATTTTTTTTATTCTATTCCCGGAAACAACTTTCAAGTATTTGAAAGCGTTTGGTAACTGTCCAAAATTTCTATTTTTGAAATAGAAAAAGAGCAGAAATGCGTTTCGTAACTGCACAAAATTTCTTTTTATTAATAATATTTTCAAGTTTTTAATATTTCTTTCCTTTTCTTTTTTTCTTCTTCTCTTTCCTTGACCCATGGCTTGGTCGCCGGCATCGACGACCGACCATAGGCCAGGGCCGACGAGGGCAGCTTGCGGCCTGGGCGAGGGCCGCCCTCGCGTCCCGGGCGAGGATTTTTGTTCTTTTTTTTGTTCCAGGTAACAAAAAAATAAAATCAGGTACTGTTTAGCCGGTTACCAAGCAGGCCCTAAGACAACCGATTCAGTCTTAAACCGGCACAATTTAGTCATAAACATTTTTGATCAATTTAGTTGTAAACCTTTTACCTATTATTTAAATATGTCTCCAAAAGGACTATATTAACAAATCGTTAAGAGATTTACTACTAAATTGACACAAATAAATGTTTAGTAATAAATTGGCACAATTGAAAGATTTATGATTAAATTGTCATAAATGAAATTTAGGATTAAATTGGTTTCTGTACAATAGGTTTAGGACTTTCATGACCATTTTCCCCATATCAAGATGTAATAGTCCCCGTTATCAAATAATAATGGATATGTTAACATGTTAATTTTTTTTAAATAGATAGATAAAAAGATGGACATGTTGACTCATCATTTTTTTAAATCCAACTTAGCATATAATAAATAAGCCATGTCATCAAATAATGCATGATTCATCGTTTGAGCAAACGGAAGGACCACATGAATTTGACATCAGTAATGACCTTTTCACGTTCACTTGACAATTGACAATCAATCCATCCTTCTAAAAACCTCACTCGCTTGACCCCCGCGTGTTCACCCACCGCCCGCTTTCTTCCCCTTAAATGACACCCATCGAAACACCTCTCTCTCCCTCTCTCTCTCTCTCTCTCTTATAAAATATCAGTGTTGGCCGGCATCCACGACATCGCCGGCTAACCAAAATTGGTCGGATAGATTGAATTAGCACAAATGCAAAAAGTTTAGAATTGAATTAACAAAAAAAAAACTTTAGGACTGAATTAACACAATTGTAATAGATTTATAACTTTTTGGTAATTTTTCTTATGAAAAGTAAACCGGAAAATGAAATATATAGCAAGGGTACTAGTAGGTGACCCAACCGAATTTTGGGACAGTAATTGGGAAATTGGGATGTGGCACTCTTCTGTTTTTGTGGACGTAGGTATGTTGCACTTTGAAATTCTCTAATATGAACTTTTATATCGTAGACACATGGAATTATGTTTTCCCTATAATTATGTGATAACTTCCCTTTGATTCATTAAACCGGCGCAGCTAAATAATTTTTAGGTCCCCGAGCTACCATTCGTTGGAAACGACTTGTCTAAACCCGACTCAGGCCCAAGTCGGGTCTGGGTCTAGTGGATCGCGTCCATCCGAGCTGTTGTTCGCGTGGGCCTTGTGTGAACCCTAGTCGAATGTCGTAAACCACGTGGTATCTTATATCTGCGAAAATTATTACACGGACCCGGGTTCACACTGGATCGACTGCTTCAGAGCTGCCCAAGCTGCGGATCCGTGGATCCCGTCCCGTCCAGTAGATCCAGGTCCGTGCAAGAAAACCACCGACCAGCCTGATTTCAGGGCTTTCTTGCCGACCTGCGTGCTATAATGAAGAGAATGAATGATAATGTAGATACACTCAGCACTGTTCAAGGTGAAGCGACTCCACCGCATGCACGAGCAAGTTAGCAACTAGGCCTAATGCATAAAGGCAATTCTGCTGTATCACCAAGTTACAAGCTTGCAGCCATGGCCGAATTTCGGGGACAAGGTTTATTTTGGATTCCATCCACATAGTGCACAAAGAATATATCCTTCCGAGAAGTATGATCTAGCTAAGGGCTGTGTGGAGCAGAAACAAAAGGAAAAGGAGGTCACCAATACATATGGTTTAAACAGAAAGATTCACAAGAACTAAACCGTTGCTCATCTTAGGCACGGATCAAGCTGCTTGAGTGGCGACGTCCTTGCAGTTGTCAAGATTCGATTCATTGACCGAAGGCGCCTTGATAAATGCCGACTGTCGAGAAGTTTCCCCGAGAAACTTCAGAGAGAGCGGTGAAGGTTCATTCTCAGCAAGACTTAGCTGAGACATTCCAACTATTTGGTTGATATTAATGGGTTCTTTTGATATTACCGGGATTGGCTTTAGCACGCGGTGATGAGATGTCTCCGCCACCCTTCCATCTTCAGGAGGTGCCACGTTGGGCGGCCACATGGGAAAAGGTACTGGTAAATAGCATGGGAAGTAACAGGGGACAAGAGGTACTTGACCAGTTGGTTCCATCGCAGCATCACCCCACCCTTCAGATGTTTCTGGTTGCGAGGTCTCCATAGGCGTTCTTTCTAAATCGAGTCCGATACTCGTTGAAGCTGTTGAGCTAGTATTGTCGTTAAGTCTCACCAAAGGAGGCAGAAATGTTTCTTCTGGAAGTGAGGGTTGGTCAGCAGTAGCCTGACAAAAGCAACAGATGGATCTCACGGAACGTATTGGCAGAATAAAATTGCTATAACATTCAGATACTAAGAAATGCCTTCCTCTACGATAGCTTAAGCTTACAGGAACGCAGAGTACTGTTTTGCAATTTCTGCAGGCCTCTTATCTATCTCCCCTATCTACCTCCCCATTCAGTATATTCAATTTCCCTGCTCAAGTGGTAAGCCAAATCTTAGCTTACATGCGATGAGTGTTATGCTATTTAAATGTTCAACCACGTCAACATTAATAATCTAAACATTAGATCTATTGGCAATGGATTTAATAATTTCTACAGTCATTACACATGAATTGCCCAAAAGAGGTCCGTTCTTGTCCCTTTTTTTCTTTTCTTTCTATATATTTTATAGAGAAAGTAATGATCAGGTCATAATTCATTGAAAGATGAAGTAATTCCTACTAGTGTCATTTAATGTGTACCAAAGGTCTAAGGGGAATGACCTTCATCATGTAATCAGCACTGAGCAAGGTTAAAACATATGTCAGCATGAGCTAAGAATACATCTTAAAACGTGCACAAGCAGGATGTCTGAACGAAGTGCAATAAATGTGCAGAAGCAACAACATAGGGAAGACAAACCATATCTGGAGCCATGTCAAAAAGGCTGGAGCGCCTCTTTCTTCGGCCAGTATTACTCTGCCGGATATAGTACTTCTGGGCATGGCTTGCCACTTGAGTAGGAGTCCTTGTTGTCACAAAGTCACGAGCTATCCCTCGCCAGTCTCCTTTACCCAATTTCTGAAGACCAATTAAAAACCGCCGATGCTCTTCCTCCGTCCATGGGTTACCTGGAATCAAATCCAATTGAACAATAAGTAACATCCACCGACTACACAGAGGAGACGCCATGTATTTTTAATGTCAAATACTACATGCTCAGCATTACGCAGTATGTACAATGGTGTCTACATAACAATCTAGAAGGCAGTCATCTCAATATCCACCTCTGGGCAGTTAGAACGCAGTCAAACATGAAATCTACTAAGCGAAAACCAAAATTAAATAGATCATTAATCTGTCCCTAACAAAGATAACAGATAAAAGATTTATGGACCCGTGGCAACATATTGCCTATCCTGCGCAATACTTTATTGCTGATGTTGCTATCCTGTTGGAATGCTAACAACGTTGTATGATATACATGATATCAAAAGAAGAAACTTAACATAATTCAACTTCAAATGCAGAGATGAGATAGCTGCCTCCTACTTGGCAGGAGAAAACCTTGACGGAAGCATGCTAGCCAGCTGATAAAATTCCTCGCGTCGAAATTACAAGACATGCAGCACCACCAATCTCGCAGAGCTAAGATCTAAGAACGAGAGTTCACAACAGTGAAGCTCGTTCATTTGTTCAGTAGGCAGTTCCTAACGACTTCATAAGGTTTTGATGCTCATTTATCGAGTTCGATCATCTGTGCAGATCAGGTGCGGTAACTTATGAGCCACAGATGACTGAATCTCTTGTTTAGCAACCAAAAAAGGAAGAATCTCAGAACTTAAAATACAAAATTCATGTCCGTCTTCTTATACTGCATCAATCGACATCTCATTTCACACAAAGTAACTGGGAAATAGAACATACAAGCAAATTAACGTAGGAGCCTTCCCTAACATCATCAAACTAGCCTTTTTCTTAAAGATAATCTCCAAAAGCTGGTAAGCTTTCCGAAATGTTAACTCATAACAGATGCCAAATACACGACATTTTGCTACTCGAGTCTAATTTTTCTCATTAGCAATCCATTACAGCGATTGTAGTACCATTCAACACCTGCACACAAATACTACAGCGTATGAGATTAGAATTAAATGGACACGTGAAATTCTAACTGAGATTTTTCTTCATGAATTTGCTCTCGATCGCTTCGATTCGTCGAGAGCTGCAAAAGAATGATCTTTACATTTAAACTGGAAATCCAAAAGGCAGGGACCATCTCTGATATATCCTAGCCAATCATCACACGTATCAAGCTCCAAATTTCAACTAATTACGCACAGACTTCCAATCTGAACTCATCAGGAGGAAAAGAAGCGGCATAATCCGAAACAACCAGAAACGCACAATTCGACATCCCGAAGAATCAGGAGCCGCAAGCAATCAAAAAAATCCTCGATACCTTTCTTCCTCTCCACGCGCCTGTTGGAGGAGCGGGAGCCCGGCGCGGGATCGTCCGACAGGTAGCCGTCGCTCCCGTCGATCGGGGACGAGCCGGGGTTCGGCGACGCGGCGGCGGAGGACGAGGAGTGGTAGTGGGCGGCGGACAAGCACCCCACGCTCGCGCTCTTCTTCATGATCGAGCCGTCCGTCAGCCTAACCCCGAACAGCTTCACTCCGCCGCCGCCGCCGCCGGAGGCCGCCGCGGCGAAGGCGGCGGTGCTGGAGGAGGAGGAGGAGGGGGAGGCGTTGGCGGCGGCCACGGCGTCTCCGGCGGCGGCGGTGCGGACGGGGCAAGTCCTGGAGTTGTGGCCCTTGTTGCAGCAGTGGGAGCATCGCCGAGTCATGGCGACGAGTGTGTTGACTCGGCCGAGTCGGGCGGTGGGCGTGGGCTTGGGCGTGGGGGGAAGGGCGAGTTACGGTGCGCCTTCGAGGAGATTTTTTATACGCGCGGGGGAGGATGGGCAGGGGTAAATCGGGGATTTCACAGCGGGGGGAGAAAACGCGGGCGGGCGGTCGTTCGTGCAGAGGTTCGAAGAAGGAGGGTGGGGGGAGGGGAGGGGGAGAAGATGAAAACACGTCCTCTGCTGCTTCTCCTTCTTCACGGAATTTGACCCCTCGGCTTTTTAACTTTTTACTGTTTTTTTTTTTCGGTTTCCTCATCCGTACAAATTTTGACAATTTTAACTCGAGCCCTTTTTTTTTTTTTTTTTTCGAGTCTCGTAAAAAATCACTAACCTTAACTTAAATCTCAAATCCAACTCGAACAGTTTGAAAATTTCACGCCGCGAAAGCCAGGTTTGGAACCGGATTAAAAGACGGTGCTTTTCATTTGTGATGCATTTCACCCGTGCTTATCCCTTTCGGAAAATAGATTTGTATACTAAAACTCCATTTCCTTTGTGAAAAATGAATAATTTGAAAAAAAAATACTTTTGAAAAAACGATATCTTATGTCGCTTGAAATAATTAATCGATTCGTGGATAATAAAAGTGCTTATTTATTCATTCATTCTTATAAGCAATAGAGCTATCGTTCTTAGGAAAATAGAAAATGTTTTTCATTTCATTCATTTTCCACGAAATAAAGGAAGCACTGAAATTTTTTTTTATTTTTTCAAAATTTATACGGTTTACATGAAAAAAATCCACGAAATCAAATTGCACGACCGGTGCGTTAGAGATTAAAAGATTATAATTTTCGCAAAATCCGTGCACGAAATCCTTAATGATTCGGTGATTACTCATGTCATGTCCACGCCGTTGCCGGAGCTATGGCTTTCGACGTGAGCCTAACCACCATAGAAAAGAAAGATTAAATGTCTAATGCGATCCAAAACCGACAGTGGAAAATAATACTTGTGGACGCCTCTGTCAGCCCGACTTTTACTTGTTGTGTACCGTACCTCGCTGTCGTCGGTCCAAAGTCAACGTCGATTTTTCTTCGCGGGAAGTGCGTGTCTAGAGTTGAACGGGGCCGAGTCCGACGACGTTTTTATCTGGTCCGGCTTGCAATTTGGACTTCTCATTTGGTTTCACTTTCATCCACTTTGGACCGTGGATGGGATCGTGGAATTCGCATATGCATCTCTACGAGAACTAGAGTCATCGACAACCGTCATCGAAGGTACCCAAATCTGATTGAGAATTTGGTTTGCCAAATTGGCAAATCCAATAAGGATTGTATTGTTCGCAGGGGGATTTATTGTAAAAGCGGAGTCTACGTATAAACGAAAGGAGAAATTACCAAGAAAAATGTCTTAAAACTAGTGCACTCGTGCTAATTAAATCATAAACCTTTCAATTTAACAAATTTAGTCATACACTTTTTGATGATCTGCCAATTCAAGTCCCATGTCGAACGGACGCTGCCCAAAATTTGATCAAATGGACCGAATTGACACAGTTACAATAAATTCGACTTTTTTTAGGCAATTTTCCGGTGCTTTCGATCTACGGCATAAGAATTCAGTTTTTTTTTTTTTTTTATCTCGGTGTCCACCTACATTTTTTTCTAGCTTAAATTGGCTCTTCATCCATCCGAGTCCTGATAAACTTCGATACTTGACATATTTAACTTTTATAAGAAATGACACTATACTACCTTGAACTTTCAAAGCTCAACAAAAACCGACTGGGATTTGTCTGGCGTTTGCCTTTGCTGCAACTTTTCTGGCCCCAAAAGTAAGTCAAGAAACGACAGGGTGGTCCACCAAGCATACTCAATGCGAATAGCCTAAATAGCTTCCAGATTAGTCAAGCGTGACAGGATACATCCCTCGCCCTCTAAATAAGTCAAGAAAACATACGTGTCCCTCGCCCTCTAAATAAGTCAAGAAAAGGACCGAGCGTTCCATCAAAGAAAGAAGATGCGAATAAAACATAATCGCTTAGATTAGTCAAACGTGACGATATGGAATCTCTCTCTCTCTCTCTCTCTCTGAGGCACAGTCTTGCATTCTAATTAACTATATCAATGCAGATATTTCCACAATTGCAACATGCTTTCGTTTTTATGAGTTTTCTCCTTGCCACCCTTTTGTTTATTATATTGTCTTCACCAACTTGTAGCTGAATCTCCACAGATGATAAAGAGAGAATGAGGGGGAAGGACAAGGACACAACATATGAAACAAAACAACAGATGACAACAGCACAGCTGAAGAGAACTCCATGGTCTGAGACGCGTACAGTACTTGCCCTCGTCTTACCGGTAGCTACGGTAGGTGGGGCTGTACATACAGCTCTCAGCGTACTTCACCAGGTCTTTTGGCTGAGGGAGGCGAGTAGCCAAGCCTGTTAAAGCATTTCATCCACAAAAGGAACGCGAGAAAATGAGGGGACGTATACGTGCATATGCTCAATTGATGAATTCTAAAAATTTCAAAAAAATTTCTACTTTTCGACCCTATACCTTTACCCTTTTTTTTTTCTAATCAAGTCCATTATTTCTAATTTGTCTAGTCAACTCTTTCTACTTTCATAAATATTTTAATGGAGTCGCTCTGATACCAAATCCAACCAAAGTGTCGACCGTCGGACGACACCAAAGTATGCTGCAAATAAAATATACAGATGCCCAAGTGGATGTGCGTGGAAAAATAGAATATAGACAATTTTGACATATGATTTGGATAGAAAGTAGCCAATGTGGATGTCAAAATTTTATCCATGTCAAATTACGGTATCATTCGACGGCCATGTTAGTTGGATTTGGAATTAGGGGACTTTGGTTAGAAAATTCTGAAAAGTAGAAAGACTTGATTAGACAAATTACAAATACAGGGACTTGTTAAAAAAAGCATAAAGTAAAAGAGCAAACAATAAGATATTTCCAAAAATAAAGAACCTACCAAGCTCATAAGCTTTTGCCGCGACATCTGCAGCTATTTGGGCTGAAATCTTTCTTATGTCAGTAAAAGGCGGATATATGAGTCCCTTGTCAAAGTTTTCCCAAGTCACTTGTGCAGCCAGGGCTTCCGCTGTTCCAAAGAAGTATGCATAACGGCAAAAATAATCAGAAAAAGGCAGACATGCAATTGAAGCATTTGAATTAGCTTCCCATGTCAAGAAAGTTATTGGTCCAATGTCAATAATGACGTGCATGCCGAGCTAAATGTTAGAATTTGTTTTTAACCCCAAAATGGTGCACTTACAGGCAGCCAAAAGCATCTCATTGTGAACACGGATTGCACCGGACATTATCAAGCCTAGACCAAGTCCCGGGAAAATGTATGCGTTATTGGCCTGGAACAGAAGATAATTAAAGTGAAGTCAGCCGTCAAGATTTCATTTACTCGCATCCAGAGTTGAGATATATGCTTTTAGTTAAAGACCTGGCCAGGCACAAGAGCCTTCCCCTTGTATTCAACAGGAGGAAATGGGCTCCCACTTGCAAATATAGCGCGGCCCTGCAAGAACAGAAATCACAGTAAACATTAAGCAAACCAACAAGGTAATGAGTATTTATATTTCGGGAAGAGGGAGATGCAATTTTTAGCAAGACAGGACTTGCGTGATTATGTTACCTGACTCCATTTATAAGCTTCTTCTGCTGTACATTCAGATTGTGAAGTTGGGTTGGAAAGAGAAAGAATGATGGGTTTCTGCAAGTCCCGGACAAAGCTAATTAAGCATCTTGTCCTTTAGAGGGTAGGTCAAGTGGACAGAAGGGATACATACGTCATTCAGAGCAGCCATAGCCTTGACCACATCTTCCGTAAATGTCCTTCCCACACCTGATGTTCCAATAAGCACCGTTGGTTTGATTACCTAAGACAATAAGAAAGCATTAGAATAAGAAACCTAGACAACAAAGAGAGACTTTAAGATCAGCCTGAGTTCATATATCCAGTGCCTGCATCATGCACACCAAAGCAGGCACATGAGAGAGAGAGAGGGAGAGAGAGAGAGAGAGAGAGAGAGAGAGAGAGAGAGAGCACCTTTACTGCATCCACAAGTTCATTAATAGGCTCATGTTCATGAGCCCAAGGCTTCTTGAAATGCTGGAGTGATTCGCAGCGCGAATTAACTATCAGACCCTGCAAAAGAACACGTGCAATGGTTTAGCAAAGGATGAATTATAACAACTAAAGCAGTCCAATTCACAAAGAAAACAGCACATTTTACTACCTTCGAATCGACTAGCCAAATTTTCTTACGAGCTTCCTCCACTGGAACATTTGTCTGCAAAAAACATCAGGTATATCTTCTTACATTTTGTATGTCATATCACAGTTCAGAATTTCTCAAAGTGAATACTCAAATAAATATTGAATGCTATGTTTTAACCTGTTTTGACACTTCGAGGGCCATAAGTTCAGCTATACCAGTACCAGCCTGTAACAACCGCCAGTTACAGCAGAACTTCCTTATACCAGATATTATAGATACGCAAGCTAATGAAATAAGAAAGAGGAGCAACTTTGCCCTTGTATTCTTCCAATGACTCCAAGGCAGCAAAACCATAATACATAAATGCATACTATAGGACTTTATAAAGATACACGGAGCTACTTGAAAAGAAATCACGACAAAATTTGACAACGAACCTCCCCAGCACCAAGGAATAAAAAACGTTGATCTGCCAAGGTTCCACCGACAAACTTTAATGCTGCAATAAGCCCTGCAAGGACCACAGATGCTGTTCCCTGGAGCAAAGTAGTGGAAGGGTAAAAAGGGATATTCTGACTCACATTAAAAGTGTTCTGATTTTCACCTGAATATCATCATTGAAGACAAGATGAGTCGTCCCATACTTCTCAAGCAGCTCAAAAGCATTGTGGTTTGCAAAATCTTCGAACTGCACCAAAAATTATTTTAAGGCACGATGTATCTATAAAGATGTTAAAAAAATGATGACCAGCACAAAGTATAAAATGATAGTCAAACCTGAATGAGTACTTTCTCCCCATAAATCTGCTTGACTGCAGTCATAAATTCATGTAAAAGTTCAGCATATTCCTGAAAGAAGAACATGTGATTCAGATTTCTCCCATCGCATAATGTGAGACTGCATGCAGCAAAAAAATGACAAGTCAAGTGCTAAAAGCAAATCAGACCTCCCCAGTTGCCCTCCTCCGTCTGAGTCCAATGTAGAACTCATCCTTCAGTAGGTTCTCATTATTAGTCCCCACATCAATAGTTACAGGCAAGCACTGTAAACGATAAAATGTACAGTTATTATATAAGTATCCAGAGAAAAAATGATTGGACAAACAAAACTACCATTACTCGAGTTACAGTCTTACAAACACGGCTTGTTGTGAACAAGATAAAACATCTAAAACCTTCAGATGATTGCTAGTAGTCTTTGAATATCCAATAGTTTTCATAGAACATTGGCAAATAGAGGCATAACAAAGAATTAAAATCAACACTATTAATTGCCATCTCATTCTAAATGAAAACTAACTGGAAAAATAAAATGTACATGTAATTTGGTTGCATCATTTTGCTGACGTCAGAACTGCAAATGCCACACAATGGAAATTTCACTAAAGCCTGTTGTAGCAAGAGAGAGAAGGTAGAGAATGATAGAGTCTATCTAAAGAAAACAAAGCACCTAATGGAAGTTCAAGGACATCTGATGTAACAGGTTCTTGACTCGAGTATATTTCACAATCATATTGACACACAAGCATAACTTACTGCAGAAGGACGGACTCCGCCAAGAGCAGTGTACAAGGAAAGCTTCCCTACTGGTATCCCCATTCCCTAGCAAAGAGACAATTCTAGAGACCGTTATCAATTGTGCCATGTGAGCATGCGTGCGGGCGTGCATGCGTCCTTGAGGTGCACGTGCGCATGTGTACGTGAAGGAGAGAGACAGTCACTGAAAATATATACTTGACAGCCAAGATCTCCAAGTCCTAAGATCCGTTCACCATCCGTCACGACAATAACTTGAATGTTTCTCTGTGGCCAGTTCTTTAAGACCTCAAGAATCTTGCCCCTAAGATTTATTATTTGTGAGTACCATATATGTATCCAACACCAGATGATAGCAAAGGAATGTCTATTAGGAAAACAGAATACCACAATCGAGGAAGTACAGCAGACATAGAGACATACTTTTCTTTCAAACTGATAAAGAGACCCTGTGGTCGTCTGAAAATGCTCCCATATTTTTGGCAAGCTTCACCCACAGTTGGTGTGTAGACAACGGGAAGAAGCTCCTCAACATGGTCAATAAGAAGCTTGTAGAACAGCCTCTCACTTGTCTCCTGTGAAATGGATACTCCAAAAGTATGAAACTATGCAAGAAGTTGAGAAATGTGCAGCTTTTCATTTCGATAGAAAAGATGAATTATACGTCTAGCAAAATGCAAAAGTTGGCATTGCCGTAAAATCATAAAGCTATCAAGGCGGCACACTTGGTCTGCTCACGTGACTGAATAAGGCTGACAATCTTATAAAGCGCTAAACAAGCATGATTCTCTAATTTTGAGATGAATGAGGATAAGCCACGTCTGCAGAAAAAGTATAAAAAGGAAGAAGAAGCACATCAAAGAAAAGAATTTCTGATGGCCAGTTCCGTTGGGACGCTTGATCTTGTACAAAGCAAGATATGAATTATCACATAAACATGATCCTAAGCGGAAAACCTGGATGTCTTCAAGAATGAAGAAACATAAACTCACTTGAAGATCCATCATTGCCATGTACTTTTGCAGTGGGACTTGGTACTGGCGGAGGTTGTGCATTATCTTCTTCACCTGACGTTTTTGAGTCACAAAATAAATGTCATATGTGATAGACCCGAAATGAAAATGCACAAGAAGGGGGCATGTAAAAAGTTACTAAAAGTATTATCCATCGCGTAGATAACCTGAAGATCTTGAGAAACAACTATTGGGGGGAGAAGACCGCGTAAGTAGTGCGCATCTCTCTCTCTTTCAGAAAAGGCAAGTGCTTTGTTGTGGTGTGGATCTCGAAGCAAAGTATACCCACTGACAAAGAGGGGAAAATTGCTGATTAGAAACTAAAAGGCTAAGCAGTAGAGAAGCAAGCATATAAAAACTCATATTTATGCTTAAAGGACAATAGAATTTAGAAGAGAGCACGCCAAAAGGCTGGGCTGAGTGGATCCCTTGCCCTGTTGTGCTCTATTAGGACGTCCTGATATTCATCATCTTTCTATATATCCCCATCTATATCTTTCAGATCTTTCTCTGTCCATCCAAAACCTGTATATCAGCATAGGTCACACCTTACCATCTGAACTTTTTTTAAGAACGTTTTTTCTCATGTCTAAATCATCCCAAACGAGCGCCACTCAAATTCTCCTCAATCACAGCCACTCCAACTTCTCTCTGAACACTGTGTCTAACGCTGAATGAAGATAACATATGAATAGCAGCCTAACTCTTCTACGAAGTCAAATATACAGAAGACATGCATCCAGAAAATGGAGAACACAGATGCTTTGGTACGGTATGATTAGTCCAAAAGATAATCTTCAAGAAGCAATATAGGGTGCTTTGCACCACCGATTGTGTTAAATTTCGAAAATTGTTATGACAATTCTCTAAGTGTGGCAAATATAATTTCTTAATCTGTTTCTCGCTGGCCTATAAATCATTAACAGAATACTAAATTTTCCAGGACCATCAGGAGCCACCGCTGTTTGTCGTCTCGAATTGGACAGCTCTGTAATATCCGTAATAACATTAACACCCGGTGCCATAGACAAAAGTACAAATCTTGCTTAGAAAATTCGTTGCTGGAGAAGTCAGAACGGAAGTGCCGTCAATCTCACAGCGCCCACCATTTCGAAAAACGAAAAAAAAAAAAAGGGCAAAACGCGTGAAAATAATTTCATTACATCCAAGAAAAAACGACAATATTTTAAACGGATTTTGTTAGACACTAATTAACACATATTGAGCATGCTTAATAGAAAATATTTAAATATTTTCATAAAGTGCCACCGTGCCAGGGCCCTCAATCATACACTACTATGATCCCTTTTCAATACTAGCTAAACATGTCGGCGTCCATCTAAGATAATTATCGCGTCGTAAATATAATCGGAGGGAAATACGAAACATTTTAATGCCTACAAACAGCAAAAAAAATTCAATAGCGAGAGAGCATCGGAACCATCGAAACCGGAAGACGAAGAATATAACCTGGCAACCGAGACGGCCCAAGGCGTGACGAGCTGGTCCTCGCTGGCCCTGTCTTCACCGTACACGTCGGGGCCGCCGCCGCCGCCGACGCCGACGACGGACGACGCCGACGACGAAGAAGAAGAGGAGGAGCCGCCTTCGCTCAATGCGCCGTCCACCACGACGCGGCCGTTCCCGTCGCTCGCCGCTCGACACCGCCCGGTCGGCTTCGATCGCACTCGCACGAAGGCGACGGGGTTCCTCTGCGCCCCATCGCAGGTCCTACACGACTTGCAGGTGCTCGAATTCTTCTGCCGTCACACACAGGTACAAAAGAAAAAAAACAGAAGCTGAGCGAACAAATCGACCAGGACAAGAACAACCCGACCGTCTCCGATCAGCTCGCGCCGGCGAAATGGGAGACGGAAAAGATCGAGGTCGAGACGTCGATTCGGACGCACGCGAGGCCCGACAATGAGCAGGAAATTTTGCTCTGGAGAGGGAGAGAGAAAACCCCGCGCGCGCGCGCGCGCGGGGGGGGCGCGCTGCAGACGATGACGTAGAGGAGCGAGACGCAAGCTGCGGAGCGCGAACGATGCTTTCAGGTGAAGGGAGGCTTACCAGAAAGCTGCTGCTTCCATTCAAGGAGATCATGGCGAGCGGAAACTGGCAATGGCGAGTCCTGAATCTCTCTCTCTCTCTACTGTTCGATGCCTTCGGTGGGAGGGAGAGAGAGAGAGAGAGAGAGGGGAAGAAGAAGAAGGACGAGAGCAGAGGAGGACGAAGGAGAGATAGAGAGAGAGCGAGCGTGTCCGTCTGAGGAAGCGAGAAGCCCCGCTTCCTTTCGCTTCCTCTCTCTCTCTCTCTCTTTCTCCGTCCGAGATTCGGGTACGAATTTTGGTTTCCCTTCTTTAGGTACGGATTCTTTTCTCTTTCGTTTCCCCTTTTTTCGGTTTTTCTGCAAAAACAATAAATAATACCTAACGTGATAAACGAAACGAAATTAATAAAGATTTATATAGATACGGCCGCTTTAATAGAACTAGACAAGATTTTATGGAGAGAAAGAATAATACACAAATCTAGTAGAAAAGGGATATCGACAATTTAGTTCATTTGCTATTCCATTTTCTTTATACACATTTATTTATTTATTCGTTTATCTTTACAGGGACAAGAAAGGGATTTCCTACCCAAAATACGAGATTAAAAAATTCACTTCTACCCACCCGGGTCATGCGCATTGCATGTGCCGATGGGAAATAGAACGAACGGGTTGAAGATTATTAAAAAAATGAAAAATAAAAATTAGCGACGTATACGATGTGCCGGGGCGCTACCTATACTGTGAGATTATGGGACCTTGAACTCGGCGTCGAGGATTGTCCTTACCGGTCAATCTGAACATGAATTTGTCCCCACCCACCCATCTTCCTAACCTATACCGTGGAAATCATATTGGTCCCAATTACAGATCGGCCGACCAAATTCCTGGTTCGCATCCCCGTCCGCCTACGACCCCGCCCCGAAATTATCATACCGATAATCGCCGCGATTTCCGTGCCCCGACTCGAGGAAATTTAAACGAGCTCCTTCCACGGCTTGTTGCATTCGCCGTAAACATATCCGAATACGAATCGACGGCTCGAACGGCGGTGCGCTGTTCCGAAGAATAGCCACGCCTCGGTTCCAAATTAGAGCGAGAATTCGCATTACTCGCCGCACGATGATTCGACACCAATGGGATATTCATAATTCTTTGAGATAGTGTCGATGTGCGATGACGTTACGGAATTAGATGCGGATGAATCGGTAAAACGGCTCGGATGTTATGGAGAAGTGTTCGGCGCGGCGCTTACACGGTGTGATCGACTTTTAGTTACGTAAGAGGGAGCAATTCTTTTATGGATCCTGTTAATCGGGGCACCAATTGTCTCGTCCTTTTAATTAGATCGAGATGGGGTTTTAATGCTTGAATAATGCAAGAGGAGAGACTCGTCGAAGAATTCTCACTAGGCGAGAAAAGTCAACGAGTCGCTTTAATGGTCACCACGCCCCCATCGAGAAAATGAAGCGGGACTTATTACAAAAATACGTAGTTTGGTTTATTTTGAGAAAAATAAATAATTTAGCTGATATATTTTTAAAATTGATCGCTTGTATCGCTTGAAATAATTAGACGGTAAAAAATATTCTCATTATCGATAACAATTTATGTTTAAATATTTTTGTGGATAATGAAAATATTTGTCGATCAATCGTTTTTAAAAATGATGTAAACGATTATTTTCATAAGAATATTTTTTTAGATTATTCGTTTTCCACGAAACGAATGGAGCCCGGTGCGCGTTTGTTTCATTGAAAACGAGTGATTTGGAAAACATTTTCCGAAAAAATAATTTGCTTATGCCGTTTAGAAAAATTAGCCAGCGGGAAATATTTTCACCGTCGGTAACAATTTATGCCTAACTATTTTCGCGGGCAATGAAAAAAGAATTTCCATTCATTTATCGCCGTAAACGATACCGGCGATTTTTTAATCAAAAAATATTTTCTAAATCACTCGTTTTCCGCGAAGCGAACGTATCCCTAGCATAGAGAAGGGAACCGGCCTTACTTCGTTAATTTTACATGCTAAGCCCGTTCCACCTGTTCCTCAATTTTTTTGGAGGGGACCAAAGAAAGCATTGTTGCATCTGGTGAAGGTTTCATTTGGCAGGGGAACGGTTGCTAGTTCTTTAATGTTTTTTTTTTTTTTGGTGTGTCATTGGAGCAAGGTTACGGCATAGGTGGTAGTTGGAGGAGCTTGGTCCCAGCTACCCAAAAAAATGAACATGTCATTCATCTTTTAAATGAGGCCAAAATATATCATTTCATTTTTCTTCCCGAGAAAGCGATCCGATCGAACTTATTCGTTCGTTTTTTTTTTTTGGTACAATTTTCTTTTAGAGCAATTAAAGAAGAAAAGAGAAAATAAAAAGCGACCGGCAGGATCGGTTTGCATCGAGTACCGGGTCGCCGTCCCGGGCGTCCCGTAGGGCGTCGACTTCGATCCATCTAAGCCCGAGTTATCACCGTTGGCGCCGTGCCGTCCCCGACTAGACTCGGTGACGCTATTTCCGGGGGGGGGCCATTAAGCAAAAAGAGCGACAGGATCTATACGTTTCGACTGTACTTATGTTCGGCCAAGTAGTGGCGAATCACGATTGGCAAACAGAAGAAGAAAGACAAAAGAAGGTAGCAACCTGATGAATGCCTCCCTATATTTCCTACGCTACCTTCTTTGGAAGTTCAGGCGGGTGATGCAGAACGCGAAGAGGAGCGCGAAAAGCACGGCAAAGACGACCAGAATTGCTGAAGTTGGCCCCATGAAGTGGAGGTTGTAGCCGAAATGGTCCTCGAGGTACTGCTTGATGCTCGGATCCGGAGTCGTCCCGGGCAATTTGATCGGGTCGTCCATGTCGCCGTACTGTGTCACGATCAGCGCGTACACCGTCCATGCCAAGGGACAGATGTAGTAGTACCACTTCCACCAGATAGGTATTTTCTGCAATCACCAAACGAGTAGTAGTTCGTCAGATTCTGTATTCTGCGCAGGAACTACGCAGGTAGTTGGAGATAGGAATTTGAGGCCTCACAGGTTTAGGTATGAAGAATCCCGAGAATAGAGTAAAGAAGCCAAAGAAAGCCGACGCGAAGATAGCGGCCGCTTGAAGGTTCGGGGTGAGCGCGACCGTCATCATGCCATAGTACGTGAAGTAGAGAAGGGAGATGAAGGTGATGAAGAAGAACCAGAAGAACTTGGCCGTAGTCCACTGGAAGCTCATCATGCCGTATATGATCACGGAGTAACATGCCGATTGAAGCAACACGTACGGGATTTCCACGATCACCTGTTCCGAACCCGCGAGCGAAAGGAAAATAAAGCGACCAATCCATAACCATTCCTTCATGAGCATGAACCGTTGAGAGTAGAGTTCCTTATTGCTTTACCTGGGCCACTGCATACGGCAGAGCGGCATACATGCCGGCGGCTCTTTCTCGGTAGAATACGGACCTCTCTCTGGAAACTATCGGTTGAACGGTTGAGCAATTGTTAATCCCCACGAACAAGACGGAAACGTACATGGCTCCGATGACCGTGGTCAGATCATGAACCTCATCCCTAGTTAAAAGAATGTATGCGTTTTAGAATAACCATCTGATAAGCAACAAGAGTTTTCGGTTGAGGAGATTCAATCAGAATGGTTCAGTTTTCTCGGAATTTTCAGGGGCAGCTGGGCTAAAGAAGTAGGACAAATTCGAAGGCTCTCGGGATGGAAAATACCATCACCTGGTTTTGCCGATTCGCCAGAAAATCGAACCGAGCACGAGCGCGACCAACAAGGTGAATAGGATTCGTACGAGGTTGTAGTCGGGGCTCCTCCAGTAGATCCACCATTGCTTCCACAAGCAAGATTTGAATTGCCCCCACGTCGACTGCGAGTACTGGTTGGGAAAGTACAAGTCGCTCGCACCTGCCGGCGGCGTGCGCATCTCATCCACGAGATCCTTATTTTGCCTTCACATGTATGAAATGCGGTTCAGCTAAATGACCACCTCATTCCGACAAACAACTGCAGAAGCCTTTTTTAGCATTTCAACCTTATCTTTTGCACTTACTTAGACAACGCTGATGATTTATAGTATTCGGCAAAGTCCATCTTGAGCTGGACCTCGTTCCCAACTGAGCTCACGTCCAGCATCCATCCCGCGGGATTCTGCTCCTCTCGTATTTTAGGGACTCCAGGGATTGCCTGCAAACAATCCACGTATTCCTAGAGTGAACCGTTTGGGTTATCAATCGATGCTATAATAAAAAGTGGTGACAAGGAAGGCGAGATGCACCTCGAAATACTCTACAAGCTTGCAGGAACGCGGACCAAGTGGTCCAGAATAAATAACTTGCCCTCCTCTTTTCAGCAACAACAGCTGTCGCAAGACATCGCAAGCGTTATATTGGAAATAGGGAAATGTTTCCTAGAATTGGGAAGGTTATTAAGAGGTCTACCTCATCAAATGCTTCGAAAATATCGATGCTTGGCTGATGAATTGTGCACACGACGGTTCGTCCCGTGTCCACCGTGTTCCTCACGGTCCTCATGACAATGGCTGCTGCCCTGGCATCAAGACCCGAAGTCGGCTCGTCCATGAAAATGATCGAAGGGTTAGCAACGAGTTCTACTGCTATAGTCAACCTCTTTCTCTGTTCTGTTGACAACCCAGAGACCCCTGGAAGCCCAACTATGGCATTCTTGATACTACCAAGCTCGACAAGTTCCATCACTTCGTCGACGAAAATCTGGAGCATATGCTGAATGTAAATTAACATGAAAATAAGCTTGAAAAAGACAGATAAGCCAATTACCCTGGCAACAGTCGAGGATTTCTTACCAACTTTGCCTCATCGTCTACTTCTTTAGGGAGTCTCAAGAAGGCCGAGTAGATTAAGGACTCTCTAATAGTGATCTGAGGGGAGTGAATATCCGTCTGCTCGCAGTAGCCGGAAATTCTCGCAAATGTTTCTTGCTTCTTGGGGAACCCGGATATTCTTATATCACCTTCTATATAACCCCCAGTTTTCCTCCCTGCGAGAACGTCCATTAGTGTCGTCTTTCCAGCACCACTAACACCCATCAAAGCAGTTAGGACACCGGGCCTGAATGTTCCTGCCACTTCTCGGAGCAATTGGAGCTTGTTCTCGGTCACTCCGTGACTTCTTATTTCCTGTCCTCATACAGATGGTTCGCTCAGCTCCATGCAAGGGGAAAAGAACGGCTTGTCGACTTAAAATAGCACGAGAAATAGACACAGTACCGGGGGCATGTCAACATAGTAATTGACACAGTCGAAGGACATTGAGAGAGGTCGAAATGGGAGTATCATTCCTTTCTTTGGGGCTGCGCCATCAGCCACCGGAATGGCAGGTCCACCGAGAAGATTGGACTTGCTATTTTGTCGAGTGGACATTTCCCCTGATAATTCAGATAGAAACTTTTTGTGTGTCAAAATTATGTAAAAAGCTAAAAACTCGAGATAACATAGCCATTTGCATTTTTCTGCTCATACTTTGAGTAACTAGGAATCACGAAAAGTAAAAGGAATCGTGTACCCATGCTACTTCTCGTCGCTAATCCTCTTGCTTTGCTTTGTTCTATTCCTGAGGAGACTTCCCCGTTTGATTGCTCGTCCTCATCAGAAACAACAGCTTGTGGCTTTCCAAAGGCTGCAATATGTGCATTCAGCTCAACTAGTCAGCATATAATGAACTGCTGCTGCAATATTGCATCCAAATATTCCGGGCATCACAGATTAACCACGGAAATTGCTAGAACTCACGGTTTAGATACTTAAGGGCAATGGTAAATAGGATATTGAAGAGGATAATGAATCCAAAAAGTGCTCCAGTTCCAATCCAAAACCAGTAGCTCTTGTAGTTGATGTCGAATACCTCCAACGCTGCCTCACCCAATTTACTGTTATCCGGTCCCTGCGGCAATATCAAGTAGTGCTGAGTTACTGACTTGTATCGCAATAACTTCAGACAGCGTCCAACCACTCCGTTAACCCGACACAAGTTTCAGCGAGTTACCAATTTGTTCATCCACCTCGGAGCCCGCATCTCATTGATGGTCAAGGCTTTGAATGCATACGATAGAGGTGAGACCCAGTTAGCCCAAGACCACCATACTGGTATTTGGCCTGCATTTAGAAGCCTTATTGTGTTACTCTCTAAAATAAGCTGTTGCAAAAAGAGATAGATCCTCGACTCCGTATAATAAATTTTGCCTGCTTGCACTGTTCAAAATAATCTATCATATTAGTCATGGGAAGGTTCTTGAACAAAAACTCTTACGTTTTGGAAGAATGAAACCTCCAAGCAGGAACAGAAGGAGTAGAGCAAGAGAACCGCCGGTCTGGGCAATCATCATAGTCCTACAAGCACCAGCCAAGAACCGGAACAACCCGGCAGCCATTTGTTGGATCAAAAATACCACGAGCAGGTGTTTGAAAAACCTGGAAAACAGAAGAAAGAACCATAAATTCTTCCTAGCGAATAAAGTAGATTGAGCGCATAAAAGCATACATAGTTAAGTACCTGCTAGCTCCCGGGTCATATCCAATGGGATAGTAAGTCATGAGTGTCCAGACTGTGGCTTCCCAAACTGAGATGGGCACACGAAGCAAGAAGTTCGGGACGGTGAACACCCACGCAGGATAAAATAGAAAATCCCTTTGCTTATAAAATACCGGAAGCCTCATAAGAGTGAGAGATAGCTCAACATTGCCATTGAACATATTGATAACCATGGCAAAAATAATTCCTCCGATGTAAACAGTCGCATCATCAAACGTCCTATGGAGCCTCGTTCTCAAGAAAACCGTCGCTGCCACAAACCCGACTATGATAATCTGAGAAGTCCTGAAAATGTAGACGCCCCTGGTTCTTTTGATCAGAAGCCATTCTCTATCGATAGATGCTTTTAGGAGAACCATTTTGTGAGTTGAATGTCGCGTAAAGGTCAGAGCACCTCTGTGGCTTTTGCTTTTGTCATAAGGAGTTTGGAGTTCCCTTTCTAGCCGCTGACCCACATGAAAGGCTTTAAACCTGTCAGAAAACTCCGCAACCGAACTGAATTGGTAGGGCCTGTTCTTATCTGCCCAAAATTGCTCTTGGTCCTTCTTGGATGTAACCTGTGATAATGCTATGGCAAGTGATTAAGCAGGGCTTTTTAACATTAACACCATCTACAATCGCTAGCGATTTCAGTGCCGGACTAGAAAGCTGATGTTTTGAAGCATTCCCAGATGCTCAAGAAATGTTTCAGGAATTGTTAAAGGATAACGGGTTTCTTCTGCTCTGATGATCAACCAAAAAAGCCATTTATTTTTGTACAAAAAGTCCAGCAGATATACTTAGGCGCATAAATAATAGCTCAAGAAGCAAAACAGTGCTTCCCAAAAGGATCTAGTGAACAAAAGGTTAGACGTCTTCACCTCTTGCAGAAAGTCAGCGACACCCTTCCTCTCAGGACACTGAAATCCGCAGCTCTCGAAGAACTCCACTACATGCTCCCGAGGACCCTGATAAATGATACGGCCTTCTGATAAGAGGATTATATCATCAAACAGCTCAAACGTCTCAGGATCTGGCTGGAGGAGGGACATGAATATGGTTGAATCGACTAAATGTGCGATCTGTTGCATGCACCTCACAATTTGAAATGTTGTTGAGCTATCCAGACCAGTGGATATCTCATCCATAAGAAGAGTTTTCGTCGGTCCCACCATCATCTCACCTGCATGATACGAGACGCGACATGTTTATGACTAATGGTCGGGAAATGAAAATAGGCACTTGACATGTCAAAGATCCATCAGAAGTAAAATGAAAGATCGCGGTGGTCACTTGCATTGTAGTTACGTGTCTTAATAGTGCATCTATATGATCCATTTCATCAAGCCATTAGTTCCATCTGTATAGAATTTCAGAAAAACACGTAGTACAGAACAGCTAATCGTTATGCAAAAAGATATTTTCCATTATTTGGAAACTCGACCGTGAATTTGTCGGCAATGTTGGGTTACCAGAATTAACCTGTTGTCACTCGCTTTTTCTGTCCACCTGAAACTCCTCGTTTCATTTCATCTCCAACGACGGTGTCCTTGCATATGTCAAGTCCTAGAAGCTGTTCCAGCAAACTATACATTGATCGGTAATTCAACAACTCAATGGCTTCATGGGGAGAGTATCAACCGCAACGCAATGGACAATTTACGTTACTTTGTGATGGCTGCTCAAGAACTAACCTTGAGCGTATAATCGGTAATGAGATTTGTCTTGGATCCAACAGCAGTTGCCTGCATTTAGAAATAGAGTGCTGAAGGCACATATATGAATGAGTTTGTATGGCGTGCACGAGTGTGTGACTGGGCGAGTTTGATCATTCACACTAAATTCAAACATTAGTAGCATGTACCTTCATGAATAGATCAACATCGGACTCTGGGCGTATTCCGGCATCCTTCTCTCTTCTTGAGAGCTCAGCTAGTAAATCTAATATAGCAAAAAAGAAACAGTTCTAAGCTTCTTCAAGTGACTGACAAGAAAAAGAACAGTCAGGAGTTAGACATTCTTAGAAGGAGATACCATAACGAGGACCGCTTCCTTGGAATCTCGCTGAATAATCAAATGTCTCCTTGACAGTAAGATCGCCCAAATGCACATCGTTTTGGCTGATGTATGCTGATGTCTTTTGCGGCACAAACTCTTTCAGTCTATAGCCGTTGTATGAGACTTGTCCTTTCACCTGATGGACAGATATAAGAATCTAGGACCACTTCTGATGACTAGCTGAAAGTGCAACTAACTCGAAGTTTGCATTTAGTAGCTTAAAGACCAAGCTTAATATACTCATGTACAAATAATCTTGAATTTATCCTTAGAGAGAGGAAAAAAGAAAGAGAAAATTAATTGGTGTATAGGTTTGAAATACAGCGTTATAGCACACCTTTAGACTTGAGTCCAACTTTCCTGCTAGTGCCAACAATAGAGTTGTCTTCCCAGATGAAGGTGGTCCTAGAAGAAGAGTCATCCTGATCACATCAGAGAATAAGATAATAAAAGTTCATTGCCAGTTACGCCCTTTGTTTCGATCTTGATGCACATGAAATGCATCTGGTGACTGTCACAAATGTCACTTCATTGAAGAAATAGAGCCAAAATGAGACCGAATAAATACAGCAAAATGCATAACCCAATACTAAAACAAGTGATAGATTTATAAACAATAAAGCTTTAAATAATCTAATCAAACCGATACCAATGGTTCAACTTTCTCTGCTCAAACAGAACAAAATAAATAATTTCAAAGATACAACGAAACAAGCGAGAGAACACATAGTTGAAGTGCATCAACTCCAAAAGACTAACCGAAACATTTTAGATACATGTAGTATCACCTTGATGGCCTAATGATTCCGGAAACATCCTTAAGGATTGTCAATTTCACTTTCTTAGCAAGCTTAATACCAAACAGGCGAAGCGCTGTTTCAACAACGTTACGCGCTTCGTTCAACAGTGTCGGAAGAGCTCTGGACCCGACATAGCAATCCGCTTCTACTCGTAATTGTTCAAATCTGACTTCTATTGTAGGGAGTTGAATCCCTACCCTGTAATTGAATTTGACAGTGTGAAATGCATCAAGTACAACTTCAGGGCAAAAACAATAAATATATCATCACCAAATGTAAATCTTGGAAAGTTATATAAAACCTATCGATGCGAGCTCTGAGCTTGGTCAAGAACTTGGCGTTATCTACATCGGCAACCTTGAAGTGCTTCTCGATGAACTCGTGCCTCTCCTCCTTGTTCAACTTCCGGACGTCAACCTCCTTTTGCGTTGTCTTGCCCATGCCCTGCTCGATGTCATTGACAGCGCCATCCTCCTCCGGGGTCGACTGCAGAATGCTCGTCCTCAGCCTCTTGTACGTGGGGAGCTTCTCTATTGCTGCCCATTGCAGCGCGTCCTCTTCGTCCCTCCTCGAACTCGACGTGCTGAAGAACTGATCGTCCTCCGGTCCCCAGTTATCCATTCCTTCCTTTGTCGTTTCCTGTGACTATTCTTGAACTTTCTTTCCCTCGTCTTGATCTCTATTTATGCAGACGTTTTCTGTTATCTGTTGAGAGAGATGGATTCTGTTAAGAACCTGGAGTAAGAATGGTTTTTATCAAGATAACCGTGAAGAAGATAGATGTGTAGTTTCAGGCTTAACATATCTAGATTGGAATGAACTTGAAAACTGCCAACTTTTTCTTGAGGAGAGAGAACTTCATGCTGTTTTTGCATGGTAGCTTTGAGGGCAATTAATCCTGAGCATGCAAAGATGATGAAACTCGAAAAAATACAAAGATCCTTTATATTGTCTAGTGTCACTAACCGCCCGCAGCGGCTGCGTTGGCTTGTGCTCTTGTCTCCCCACGAAGGGATCGGAGTTCGAACTCCGGCCTAGTCATTAGGGATTCTTAAGTGTGGCGCCGTGGTGATGGGTAAAAAGCCGCTTTCTATAGTGACATGAGCAGTATGTCTCCATTTATTCATACATGTACGTATCAGAGGTGAGGTTTTTTCGAGATCTACTAGTGCCACTTGTGAAAGGCGATGTTCCATCCCCGCGGTCAATAGTTGGAGGGACAGAACGTACCTGGAATGCAGTTTGGGCACCACCATGACGGGCGGTCTCAGCCATCTGTCGTGGTGGTAGTGATATCCGGTGGCCACCACCCCATATGTTCTGTGCTCGGCGTTTTCGTATCTCTCTCTCTCTCTGAGGGTGATCTCTACAGAGATTTGGAGTAACTTTTATGAATGCTAGTGATCAAACAATTTTCTGGGAGGGGGTTTCAATCAAGAGTCATGGGCATTCAGCAGTTTGCTAATCCTGATCAATTGTGCATTTGGTTCCTATTTTGGCTCTCATCAAGACTTGTGCTCTGCTAGTGTCCACTTATACTGTGCTGATTGTAAGGCCTTTTGACCACGTTGTGACCTGAAAAATAGGATCTCCATCTTCACATCACTGATGGTGTAAAATTGGCCATCTTTCATTTCCATTTCCATTTCCATCTCTCCGTTTCCTTTTTTTTCCTTTTTTATTTTTGTTTTTGCTGGCTGGTTTTCTTCAAGCGAATCAAATGGCTCGCCTAGAAAGCAATTCTAGGGTTTTTTTTTTTTTTTTGGAATCCAGGGTTCACATGAGCAGATATTGAGAAGAGGATATCATTTAGGGCGCTCTTTAAAGGGGCAATGGCATATATGAATCTTGGATTGCACGGACCTGCCACGAGACCTACACATTCGAGTGTCTGGACGTACTGAATTCACATGCGCTGGATCGCACTGTAATGATTTCCCTCCTTGGTTTGGTTTGTTAGTACTTATTATACACAACCTTAAAGAATGTATTAGACGTAAATCAGGGCAAAAATAAATGTGGAGTCTCGCATGAATCGATTGCCAGGAATAATGAAGCTGTCGGAGGCAGATAAAAATTGCTCTGTACCTAAATGCTATAGCTTTACATACACAAGTTGAGTCTCAGAAACTTGGCTATATTGATCATCATCATCTACTATAAGTAGGAAAAGCACTGTTGTGCTCTCTCTTATATTTTGATCAACATTGATTAAAAAAAATCAACTGAAAACACTAATTACATCATATATTTTGGAACTCGGGAAAAAAATCTACATCAGTCTCTGCTTAGCTGGGGTTCTTTTGTCCCTACTGACCTCCATCTAACCTATCTTGTTTGGAAGTTTAGACTCCTTATGCAGTAGGCAAACAGAAGCGCGAAGAACGCCGCGAAACCTACCAAGACTCCGGCGACCGGCCCCATGAAACCAGGGTCGTACCCAAAGTGATGCTCTATGTACCACTTGATAGTTGGGTCAGGCGACATCCCAGGCACCCTGATGCGGTCTGTGACATCACCATACTGCGACACGATCAGACCATACACTGTCCATGCCACAGGGCAAATCCAGTAGTACCACAACCACCATTTGGGTATTCTCTGAAAGTTCCAACAGAGAATTGTGTTTGCATCAAGATTCAGGGCAAAACAATTTTATTTAAAACAAATTCATATTCTATGAGGGTCTAAAGGAATAACTTACTGGTTTCGGGATGAAGAATCCAGAGAATAGATTGAACAACGCATAGAAGGCTGCGGCGAAGATGGAGGCCACTTGGTGGTTGGGTGTGAGGGAGACGGTCATCATGCCATAGTATGTGAAGTAGAGGAAGGAGAAAAAGCTGACAAAGAAGAACCAGAAGAACTTCTCGACTGTCCATTGGAAGCTCACCATTGCATACACTATCAATGTGTAATAAGTAGCTTGAACGAACACGTATGGTATTTCGCAGATAACCTGCATTGACATATAAAGATAAAATTATGACCATAAGGATTAGAAATTCATCAAGCTAAAATTCTCCCTCCCCCCCCTCCCCAACTATCCTTAGCTCATAGGGCGGGGCAAACGATTGGACTTTTATTAGTTGACACTAAAATGAGATCGAGAAACAGACAGTTGAAATGAATTATTTCCTCGTCACCTGTGCAAGGGCATAAGGCAGTGAGGAGTACATTCCGGCCGCTCTTTCTCGATAAAACACCATCCTTTCGATGGCTACAACGGGCTGCACGGTAGCGCAGTTGTTGATTCCAACAAATAGCACAGCCGCATACATGGCTCCAATTACCATGGTAAGATCATTAGAATTTTCCCTGGAATGGTGGAATGAACGAAAGAACACCAAATCAATAGCAAGTTTGAAGCAAGAAGAGACCGACACATAGAGTACATGGAAATTTTGTGTCTTTTCCCCTCAAGCCCTCACCAACCTTCTAGTGCCGACCTTCCAAAAAATTGTTCCAACCATCAAGGCACAAGCTAAAGTGAAAAAGAACCTAACAAGATTGTACTCTGGACTTCTCCAGTAAGTCCACCATTGTTTCCATATGCATGATTTGAACTGTCCCCATGTGGACTGAGAATACTGGGTCGGGAAGTAGAGATCTTTGGCTCCCAGCGGAGGCGTGCTTAGTTCCTTCACTAAAGCCATGTTTCTCCTGCTCCAGGTCACACATTTTAGCTCAAGATCAAGAAGGTGACACCATTATCTTCATAAACACATGCTCTTGCTAGAATGACTCGACTTACTGATACAAGGATGAGGACTTGTAGTGTTTGGCAAATTCGATTTGGAATCGTACTTCTGCTGCTACCGAGCTCACTTCAAGCATCCATGTGGCCGGATTGTACTTCTCTTTAATTTTTGGGATCCCGGGTATATCCTGCATTTAGTTAACACATGTAAATTGACGCTATCTAGGATTAGTTATCACCGTGTCCAAACAACTTTATGAGTATTAGTCACCTCAAAGTATTCGATGATCTTGTGAGAATTCCGACCTAGGGGACCCAAGTAGATCACTTGTCCTCCTCTTTTCATCAGTAGAAGCTGATATAGAGCCTTTTTGGTCAGCGTTGCGTCATCTAATGTACATGAGCGTAAGACATATGAAGAGATTTCCTTTTTTTCAGTAACTACCTCATCGAAGGCTTCGAAGATGTCGATGCTCGGTTGGTGAATCGTACAAACGACCGTCCTGCCAGTGTCAACCGTGTTCCTCACTGTCCTCATGACAATGGCTGCAGCCCTTGCATCGAGGCCTGATGTAGGTTCGTCCATGAATATGATTGAAGGATTTGCGACAAGCTCCACTGCAATAGTCAGCCGTTTTCTCTGTTCAGTTGACAGGCCTGTAATTCCTGGAAGGCCTACTATGGCATCCTTAAGGTTGTCCAGCTCCACCAATTCCATCACCTCATCCACAAAAATCTGGAAAATTCAACGCAAAAAAATATACATTTCTTGAGTTGAATTTTTACAAGCTCTTTCTCTGACTCTTGGATATAGAAAGCCAGATTAGTCTTTACCATCTTTTCTTCATTGCTGACTTCTTTGGGTAACCGGAGGAAAGCCGAGTAGATCAAAGATTCTTTCACAGTGACTTGAGGAGAGTGGATGTCATTCTGTTCGCAATACCCGGATATTCGAGCAAAGGTTTCTTGCTTCTTCGGGAATCCAGATATTCTAATGTCACCTTCGATGTAACCACCCGTCTTCCTTCCCGCTAAAACATCCATCAATGTCGTCTTTCCAGCTCCACTGACTCCCATCAGTGCCGTCAAGACTCCTGGCCTAAACGCACCCGTTACTTCTTGAAGAAGTTGGAGCTTGTCCTCTGTAACTCCTTGTTCTTTCATTTCCTATTTAACGCAAAGAAAGGATTAAAGTCTGAACATACTTCATTTTTGTAAATAATAACATATATAGAGGATTTTACCAAAAAAAAAAAAAAAAACATATATAGAGGCTTTCAGGACATGGACACTTACGGCCGGCATGTCTACAAAGTAGTTCACATTGTCAAAGGACATAGCCAGAGGAGTGAAAGGAAGAACCATTCCTCTCTTCGGAGCGACACCATTTGCCCCTTCAGGAGATGAATGATGCCTACTTAACTCATCAGTGTTCGGTGGTCTACTCGCTCTCTGAGTTCTCATTTCCCCTGAAAGATCCATTAAAGCCATGGTCATTTCAGCTATTTTAGTCCACTCTACAAGTTGAAAGTCTAGCTCTTCATGCTTGTTTACCCGTATTGCTTCCATTGAAGGTGTATAATGATCTAGTTTTCCGATCTTTATTGGAAGGGTATCGTCTCATTCTCGGTTCTTCCTCCGATCCTTCCTGTTGAACTTCCATCTCTTTCGCAGATTCATCAGATATTATAGCTTGTGGTTTCCCAGGAGCTATCACGTTCCAATAAAACAGAAGAGCTTTTAGAATTTGATACAAGGGAAGAAACTGCAGTTTACGTTAGTTACTCACGGTTTAGGTACATAAGGGCAAAGGTAAAGAGCACATTGAAGAGAACTGTGAACCCCAGAAGTGCAGCTGCTCCAATCCAGTACCAATTTTTCTCAGGAAAGATATCAAAGTTTTTGAGCACTGCAATGCCTAACCTCGTGAAATTGTCTGAGGCCTGAAATGCAAATTAAGTTCAAGTGATCCCCGTTTCTTGGGTAGTTACAAGATCTACCTCGGTATTGCTCATTTCTGAGCCTAAGTACATGCTGGAGTCTATAAGGTGGAAAGGGAAGAAGATAACTATTACCAATTTATCCATCCATCTTGGAGCGAACATCTCATTCACAGTAATGGCATTGAAACCGTACGTCAGAGGAGAAACCCAGTAACCCCATGACCACCAGCTCGGTATTTGATCTGCCACATACATACAGAGCATTTTCATGTTCACAGTCCACTTTGTTTTGCAGCACATCGTTTCTCGGTGAAATAATGAATGACAAGCTGACCTCGCGGAAGTATGAAACCGCCGAGCATGAACACCAAGAGGAGCATGAGAGCTCCACCCGTGTTGGCAATAATCATCGTCTTGCAGACTCCGGCTATAAATCTAAAGATTCCAGCAGCCATTTGTTGGATCAGGAATACCAACAACAGTTGCTTGAAAAACCTGCAAGTAGGAGAATGTTAGATGCCAGTTCAATTCACATTTCAAGACTCCCTACAAACAATCAGTTACGACTAAGACATTATAGAGTACCTTTAAATCTGTACGCTATTTGAATTTCTGTACAGTAGGAACTTTAAACTGAATAGAAATAGGGGCCGTTTTTTAGAAGTACCTGCTCGGTTCGGGTGCGAATCCAATGGAGTAGTACGTCATGACGATCCAAACGGTGGACTCCAAAACGGACATGGGAATTGTCAGCAGGAAATTGGGGAGGGTGAAAGTCCATGCAGGGTGAAGGAGAAGGTCTCTGTGCTTGTAGAACACTGGAAGCCTCATTATGGTCATCGAGAGCTCGGCAAAACCGTTGAACATATTGATGATCATGGAGAACAAGAGCGCGCCGACATAGAGAGCACCGTCTTCTTCATTACGAGTGTGCATCCTTGTCCTTATGAACACCGTCGATCCGATGATCGCCACGAGGATGATCTGGACAGTCTTGAAGATGTAGAGGAACGCGTTCTTCTTGATAAGCAGCCACTCCTTGTCAAAGCAGGCCTTGAGGAGATCCATTTTGGGGACCAAGTACTTGGTGAAGACGAGGGCGGCTCGGTGGCTGAGGCTCTTGTCGAATGGGATGGAGAGCTCGTTGTCCAGCCTCATTCCCACATGGAAGTGCTTGAACTTCTCCGCGAACTCACTCACTGATATGTATCTGTATGGTTTGCTTCTGTCTGCCCAGTACTGCTCCTGATCCTTCCTTGATGTCACCTGCCAAAAAACCACAAAGATGAGTGATGTCATGCAATTATGCATGTCTTTTGTCCTCCTTGTAGGGGCTCAAGTGCCAGTAGTTTGTGATTACTCATACATTAATAATGCTAATGAATAGATTGTCAAAGTGATGCGGTGGATTTTTGTTCAATGCTCGACTTAGGAGTCAGTACCCTCTTAAAGTCCCCTACAGACTTTGTAAACCAGCCTTCGTATCTAACTTCAAAGTTCATACGTAAACCGTCAGTGAAGAGGTTATTCCACCGGCTAATCATTAGTGGAAGAGATATCTCCTACAGCATATCAAATGAACTTTTTAGATCACCACCTAATTGGAAAGTAAGGTTTTTCACGGACTACGCACGTCACGGTACTAACCTATACTGAGCAACCAAAACTAGCTCAAGAATCCGGGCCTTGCCCGAGCAATGATTTTTACATTTTCAGCTCAACTCTAGATTCGACCCGACTCATTTAACCCTACATGCCCATTATTCAGGAACTGTGCATGACAAGTATATGTTTACCTCTTGCAAGAAATCAGCAGTCCCTTTCCTCTCTGGGCACCGGAACCCGCGCTGCTCGAAGAATTCGAGGATATGGTCGCGGGGGCCCTGGTACACAATCTGGCCTTCCGATAAGAGGATGATGTCATCAAACAGATCGAACGTCTCAGGAGCCGGCTGCAGCAGGGACATCAGTATCGTCGCATCCGTGAGGTGTGCGATCTGCTGCATGCACTTCACAATCTGGAACGTCGTCGAGCTGTCCAGGCCCGTCGATATCTCGTCCATGAACAGCGTCTTCGTCGGCCCGACTATCATCTCTCCTGGTGGTTTAACACCACATATAATACTACAGTCAAAGTCCACTTCTGATCTTCTAACTTGTGATACGTCCATACTTAATTAAATCCTCTAACTTACTCAATTTGTATTTTGTACTAAACCAAAAATCGCAATGATCTCGTACTCAGTCCTCGCAACAATGTGGACTGTCCGAATGTCCCCATGCATGACATGTTCTATGTAGAGGCTATTCCAGAAATCAAAATTAACCCTTCTAACTTCACATATAAATACGCGACATGCATCTAAAACAGTCTGCGGGATTCAAACCCAAGTGAAAAAAAGGCCACAAGATTCAAGGCGCATATCAAAGAATTTATCTTGTCTTGGTGAATGGAATGAACCTGTTGTCACTCTTTTCTTCTGCCCACCGGATATGCCTCTCTGCATTTCATCGCCAACGATTGTGTCCCGGCATATATCAAGCCCCAAAATCTGTTTTTTTTTCCATCAATAGGAACGTGCTATAATGAGACCCATGTTAATTATACATGCTAACAAAATAACTGAGATCCTCACTAATCCTAAATAGTAGATTCAATTTATGCCATAAGATCATAGTACATTATCTAATTAAAGTATATAAGTACTCATGGTCATTTGTAAGTAAGAATTCATCATCAATTCATCTTCTCTGTACTACAAGTTTCTCAACCTTTTGAAAAGCTTTTCGTGAAACACACATAGAGTTTGATATCCAAGTAGTAGCTTCGTGCGCTTATTAAAAATGTTTTTAGCCATATGCCTGCGTGAGTGCAATTTTTGCTAATAGGTTGGTGATCTCCCAAATTGGAGGTGTCAAAGTCATCAAATCAGTACCTAATTTCCTAACGTGTGAAGGCGTTGAACTAAACTTGAGAGCTGACATAACAATTACGAGGTTGGTAGTGGACACGGACATGTCCTTCGACTGAAAATTGTTCATCAGATGAGGCGTGAAGCATATCAAGCATGCATGGGCCCCAGAGTTCACCAATACAAGTTGGACAACCGTCAACGTGGTAGGTGAGTTGAAAATGTTGACCAAAAAGAAAGAAACAAATTAGATGTAAGGAAAGATTTTCCTGACGGTGGGATTTAATGTTCTTTGTCGATATTAGTTCAGCATGATTGATTTGGCTGAGAAGAGTGTGTAGGGCCACTCACTTTCAGCGTGTAGTCTGTAATGAGACTGCTCTCTACACCTTTCATTGCTGTTGCCTGGAGATCACAGAAAAGAAGAACAAAAATCCCATTATTTGAAATTGCATACTGAGAATTACGTGCGACTAATTTGCATGCCATTGATTAATTGAAAAGTACGCGATATCATCTAAATTGCAATGCTTATCGTGTCGAGAGTATATAGGAAACGGTCATGCCATCTTCTGTCTTGCTTTCATTTTTCGATCGACCCGTGATTAATGAGGTATACGTGACTAATCCGAGAGAACAGTTCCCAAGATGTGTTTACCTTCATGAAGAGATCGACTTCAGGTTCAGGGAAGATCCCAGCATATTTCTCTCTTCTTGCAAGCTCACTAAGAAGTTCTGAAAAAATTTACACATAAATTTCAATCTTTTTCCTCTTTTTTATTTTTTTGCCTAACGATGACCAGAAAATCATATTTGGTCGCGTTCTTAATCGAATTTTATTTACCGTATCGAGTCCCGACTCCTTGGCACCTAGCAGAGAAATCCAAGGTTTCTTTGACCGTCATTTCCCCAACATGAACATCGTTTTGGCTAATATATGCAGCTGTCTTTTGCGGTACAAACTCATTTAGCCTGTACCCGTTGTATGTAATATCTCCTTGAACCTGTGTTGAATCACCATCATGTAACATTAACTATATGCACAATTTAGATGGAAAACTATTCTTAATCTGACAGGGGCTCTGAGTAAAAAAAAATGCGTTATAATTAATTAATTAATTACCTTCAAGCTTGGGTCCAACTTTCCTGCAAGGGCCAGAAGAAGGGTGGTCTTTCCTGAGGATGGTGGTCCTAATAGCAGAGCCATCCTAAAGACAACAATTAACAATTTACAGTGCAAATTAATTTAAGCCGCTTCGATAAAACTAATTAAAGTTGGAAAAAGCTAATGAACTGCCATTTAAATGTTTCCAAGCTGATTACTTGGAGCATCTTCTCTGCACAAAAATTTATGAGTTACCTAAGTTGTTGGCACATAATTAGAGAAAGTTCAACTATCTATTTAAGCCATCCTAGCTAGTAGAGGCCATTAACTATAGCCATCCTAGCTAATTCCCCTTTGATATTTCTAACAAGAACATCAGCCACTTAAAAAATATTCATACATGTCAATCTTCTAAAATATTTGTAAGGCGTCAGTATTGATTCCCTAAATTTCAATCGTGCATATTGACATAAATGTCGATCTCCCGAAAATTGCAGGTAGAAAAAGACGATCTTCCGCCGACACTAGACAGAATAAAAATCTCCTTGTCTCGACCATAGAAGGTCGAGGCTTCGAACCTCGAGGGTTTTATGATTCCGGAGACATCTTTGAGGATGGTGAGCTGAGTTGTCTTGGCCCATCTAATCCCAAGCAAGCCGAGAGCAGACTCTGCAATGTTTTGGGCAGCATTTAGAAGAGTGGGAAGAGCTCTGCTTCCTATATGGCAATCTGCTTCCACCGTCAACTTCTCAAATCTAACTTCCACCGTCGGTAGTTTTATCCCAACCCTGCAAAAACACATAATCACCAACTAATTAGGACAAAAGGAACAACCACAAAAATCCAAATCGGGTGATGTGTTTGCCCTTTCTGTGTTTGACTGGGATCTACCGCTTAATGCTTTTAATACTGACGTTTTATCAAGCGACCAGGACCAGGTACACGTCAAAGATTGAAGAAAATAGTCTGCCTAAAGATGTTCTTTTTTCTGTCTTGGGAGTTTATTTGTCCGTAGATTCATGAGGAAATGATAGAGGCTGACTTTCTCTTGCATTTTATCCTTTGAAAATCGAGACTTTTCGTGTCCAACACGTAAACACGAATACGCCGGTGCATTGGCTAGCGTCTCCTTGATGTAGTAAAACGAGAGACGGAGAGGGATCGGCGTACTTGTCAATCCGATGCCTGAACTTCCTCAGGAACCTCTCGTTGTCTTCCTCAGCCACCCTGAAGACCCTGTCTATGAACTTCTGCCTGTCGTCCATGTCGAGCTTCCTCAGGTCCACCGCTTTACTGTCCATCACCACCTTATTGTTCTCGTTGTTGTTGTCCGTGAACGACTGGATGATGCTCGTCCTCAAGCGATCGTACGTGGGCAGTCTCTCGATCGCGGCCCATTTCAGCGCCTCTTCGTCTTCGTTATTCGACCTGCCGGAGTCTCTGAACACGTCCTCCATGCTCCAACCGCTCCTCCTGCTCGTGCTCTTGCTCATTACGCTCGCCGCCGCCCGGCCGTGCCCCGCGCTTTGCCTCCCGGACCGGCTTCTCTCCGTGCCGGCCATCTCTAAAGACTTCCTCATTCAAAAACACGAGGAAGTTGTCAGTAGAGCGATTCGCACCCCCTCAAACAAAAAGAACCAATTGAGAACGTGAACACAATGAAACTCGGTTTGTTGCCTGGGAGTTGCAGGTGAAATGGTCCTTTCATCTGTTGCAAAAAGGTAAACAAATCTGGTATATATTTCGAAAGTTAGCCCTGTGTTGCCATTAATAAAAGGATGCAATCTTGGGGTATTATATATCAGGGGTCACAAGCAGTTTGAGTATTTGGATATGAGCTTAAAAGAGCAAATCGGGTTTTGCCCACATAACAACACAAATCTTTCTTGAATCTCTCTACTGCCAAATGCGAAAGAACAACAAGGTAAAAAATTAATACAGATTCGGCACTGTGTTCTTGAACCAGCCCCATGTGGTTTCACCGCGTGCAAACACTCGCAAAAACGGTGTCAGCTCTTGTGGAGAGTAGTAATCAAGGGAGAGACTTACTTACGAATCACTCGGCTCCGGCCAGAGAGAAAGACAGAGACAGAGACAGACAAGAGAGATAGAGAGACAGAGAGAGCTCAAAACATAATGACTAACGAGGACTGGTTCAGGTAAAGGTGCTCTTTGAGCTCCAATGCGAAAAGCCAGCTCTCTCGTGGAAGGGAGAGAGGAGGGGAGGAAGATTTATTGGTGACCAAATGGAGAAGTATGGAAGAGATTGGCTTCTGCTTCCTCCTCTCCGCTGATCAATCGATAACCAGTTGTCTGTCTCTATGTTGCAGCTGTCGCTATTTCCACAGAGGGAGAAAGACAGAGAGAGAGAGAGAGAGAGAGAGACTCAAAGAGGGAGTATTGGGAAGGGGCTCAGTCCGGCAGGAGAAGTTGTTAAAGAGTGTATTTATACACGAGCGCAGAGGAGCGGCTGCGTATGCATACATGCATCGAGTCAAACATTCTCCTCTTTTCTGTGGGGGACTGGAAACGAGAGAGATTGAAATTTCTTTGCGCAGCATTGATGATCGATCCACTTTCGATTCAACTGCTCCCGCGAGTTGGGACTCACCCGAGCTGAATGGATCGGATACACGTAGGGCCTCACAACATCCAGCAGTTCGTGGTTTCGGGTCGTGTTCACATCTCATCGAACGACATCGCATGGCAGGGCCAGGCACACAACCGCCCCATCAGCAAGAACTTGAGACTCAATATTCCCAGTGTTTCCATAAAATTAATATGCAAGTTATTATGATCCATCGACGGAATATCATCAGATGATTCAGATCGAATAAAACGTGTTCATAGCCATCGAAATATCATCAATTTAAAAGCTCGAAAGTGAACAACATGAAAAGAACGGCGCTACAGTTAACTATTCCGGACGGGTCGAATAAATGCCATGTCGATAATTCTGGATTATTCAGGTCGATTTCGTGGATGGCAGATTTGACACGTACACGATAGAACTATTCACCTTGCCTCGCGGGTCGATGCCAAATTGACGCGAACGCGATCGGCCTCAACCCAAACCCACTTATTCCCTCTCGTGTTCGAGGCATGTTATCATGTCGTGTCGGAAATTGGCACATCTGATTTCATGCAGGCTATCTCTCGATCTCCTTTTATCAATGACACAAAAAAATTCAATCGACAAAAATGAATCAAATCTAGTTTGTCCTGTTTATAAGTTCTTGGTGCCGGGAGAATTGATCAATAACGCATCTTGTCCTTGTTTCTTTGCTCCGAGTTACGATCGCTTCTAGAAAACGACAACGAAGAAAGAAATGGTATGACTCATTCAAATTTCAAGCCCTTTTCACCATTATATTCCCTTTCCATTCTATCTCTTCGTCCCGGCATACCAAACCCACCTACGTAGAGTCCTGAACTCTTCTTGGTTCACCTTGATTACATCGTATCGGTCTCACACTTTTCAATAAAGATATTTATGATAATTATCAAAAAGGTCATAAATTTATTATGCGGATTTCAATTCAGTTTTAAAATTTTTAATATACTCAATTTAGTCCTAAATTAGTCCTAAATCGTATAGTTCTTCCTACTAATTTTGATTGAAAATCGCTGATGTGAATGTTAGCTGCCCTACATGGCACGATCGGGGGTGACGTGGATAATTTTTGAATTTCTTTTAATTTTTTATTTTAAAAAAGATAAAAACAAACATAAATTTTTTTAAGAAATTGCAAAAATTATTCACGCCAACGCCAGTCGTGTCACATAGGATAGCTAGCGTCCTTGTAAGACTATGTTGGCAGATCGTTAAAAGGTGTAGGACTCAACTGATCAAATTGAAAAATTTAGGCTCCGTTCGTTTGGCGGAAAATATTTTTCAGAAAAATATTTTCCGGGTTTTCCGGTGTTCGGGGGCGGAAAAAATTTTCCCCCGGATAATATTTTCCCCTCAATGAGGGAAAACATGACCAAATTGACGGAAAATGATTTCCACTTCTCAAAAAGCGGAAATCATTTTTCGCCAAACTCCTCCTTCCCCCCTCCGGTTGCCGCCACCACCACTGCCGGCCGCCCGCCGCCCGTCGCCGGCCGCCGCCGGTCGTCCCTGCCGCCGCCGCCGCTGCCGGCCCGCCGGCCGCCGGTCGCCGCCGCCGCCCGCCGGTTGCCGACCCCCGCCGCCGATCGTCGGCAAAAAATATTTTCCGAAACTTTTTCATATTGGTCGCCGAACACCGAAAAATTATGTTTCGGGAAAACATTTTCCAGGAAAATAACTTCCGGAAAAATATTTTCCAAAAACACAATATTTTCCGCCAAACGAACGGAGCCTTAGAATTAAATTGGCAACCGTACAATAGTTTTAGAACTTTTCTAATGATTATCCTGGATACCTATGCTCTCATTAAAAAATATGTTTGATTTCATTTTCTCATGCAATTAATATTTAGGCTCCGTTCGTTTGGCGGAAAATATTGTGTTTTTGGAAAATATTTTTCCGGAAGTCATTTTCCTGGAAAATGTTTTCCCGGAACATAATTTTCCGGTGTTCGGCGACCAATATGAAAAAGTTTCAGAAAATATTTTTTGCCGGCGGCTGGCGCGGCGGCGGCGTCCGGCGGCGGCCGGCGGGCGGCCGGCGACCGGGGCGGCGGTGGCGAGCGGCCTGCGGCGGCGGCGAGTGGCAGGCGGCGGCGGCGGCGGGCGGGCGGGCAACCGACGACCGGCGGCAGCCAGCGACAACGACCGGCGACGAGCGGCCACGATAGGCAACGGGCGGCCGGCGGTGGCGACAGCGGCAACCGAAGGGGGGAAGGAGGAGTTTGGCGGAAATCATTTTCCGCCAATTTGGTCATGTTTTCCCTCATTGAGGGGAAAATGTTTTCCGCCCCCGAACATCGGAAAACCCGGAAAATGTTTTCGGAGAAAATATTTTCCGCCAAACGAACGGAGCCTAGATTGATATGTTTTGACTTGCAAGGCACGTTGAGTCGTGACGACAAACATCAAGAGATGCCATAATCGTGACCCATACAGGTGTGAGGGGCATTGTCATTTAGAGGAACACATCACTCAGACATCAGAATCACTCCCCAGACTGAAAACGTGGTAAAATACCAAAAAAGTCTTGAACCTTTTGCATCTGTACTAATTTAGTCCTAAACCTTTTTTTTATGTCAATTCAGTCCTAAACCTTTTGTATTTGTGTCAATTTAGTCATAAATATTTTTTTATGCCAATTCAATCCTAAACCTTTGTCTTTGTGTCAATTCAGTCATTCCGATCAATTTTAATCAGATTTTGCTGATGCGGACGCCGGCCGGCCGGCAGCCGATCACCAGTGTTGACGTGGACAATTTTAATAATATTTTAATATATTTTTTGAATTTTTTTCCTTTTTTTTTCTCTCTCCCCCTCCTTCCTCTAGCTAGTTGCCAAACTGATGACCGGCCAGAGGCTAGAGGCTGGCGCCGGCGAGGTCTACCTCACCGGCCTTTGGCAAGGCTCACCCTCGCCAACGACAGTGAAGGCGAGCCTCGCCATGACTGGATGAGGCCCGACCTTGCCAGATCTGGCAAGGCTCGAGCCCTCGTCAGCGGCCTCCAACGAGGGCTTGAGCCTCACCGGTGGCTAGGCGAGGCTCGCCCTCGCCAAATCCGGCGAGGTCATACATCAGAATCACTCCCGAGACTGAAAACGTTGTTAGGAATCGAATGGATGGATCCCTAGAAGTGATCAATAAGCCAAACCGAGGATGTTAAGTGGCTTAATAGCCGTCGTACCTCTTTGTCTTTTGGAGAAGCGTACACCCTTTTACAACGACAAGACGTAGGAACGAATTCTACCGCACAGCTAGATTAAGAACCTCTACTTTGCACGGTATTTCGTTCGGTGCCTCAAATAAATCTTAAACATCGATGGAAGGCTTGCTTTCATAAATCGATGGTTAAGATTTATCAAGATATTTAAAGGAGCATCGTGTGGAATAGAAAATCCGTGTCCGATAATGCTAATTACATTATCCTAATAAACTAGGGTGAATTGAGATATTTCGACAATATGGTTATATATTGCTTATCAATTATTCTTATAATGATCTCTCTCTCTCAAATCTTGAAATAATTGCATAAATCGAGTCTATCGTGACGTGACTATAAAACCTCCTCACATGTAAAACTCTTTTACATAACGCACGAGCGCAAAGACCTAACTACTTGGAGATGCATGAAATACACCACAAGACCCATGAACCCGTTTCTAAGTCCAGATTTTCGGCTTATGCAAGTGCCCTTGAATCCCAGAACAGTTTGTACGCAGTTAGTGAGATTTGAAAATGCAACCTCCGGTTTTTTAAAGTCGGAAATCCTTTAACACCTTAACCAATCATGCCAACGCCTATGGTTTTCCTCACATGTATAAATGCTAAGCCAGCTACCAATTCTCACCACATGAAAATGGGACAAGCATGCATATGCTAACACTTTCCTTGGTGACCCAACCTCACCCAAATCAAAAGGGTATTGGCTGAAGTGGGGGTTGGTAAAATGAACCACAGGTGATGCCAATGTCTCCGATCTTTGCCATGTTTAGGTCCACCAATTCTTACACTTCCATCGATTGCGATTGTCACCACGGTCTTATCCATGGACAATACGAAGTGGGTGCCCGTAAGCTGACGCACTTGCTTTGCTTTAACTTTGTTTGAACAGTGCTGCGTATCCCCACGTAGAAACTAGGTTATCTCTCTCCGTTTTCTTGTTAATTAGAAGAATATAATTAGTGGAGTTAATGAATCTGTCCAGAACCCTGTTAAAATTAGGCTAGCTAGAAGACCTGCTTGCTTCTTTTTCTAAGAATTTCTTGACCTAACTTCGTAATTGTTTATAACCTTCCAAGGCAATGCTCATTGCCGACAGATAACCTGCTCGCTTCTTTCGTTTTCATTTGCTGCAATTATTATTCATTTCGTAGTCAATTTATAAGCAAATAGCGAGTCATTCTAGATGTCTACCACGTGAATAAATTTCTCTCATCGTGTCTTTTTTTTTCCCCGTTCGAGAGAAACTCAATGCTCGGTTCTATTATTAAGTTCACCTAACATTTCTTAGGCATTTTTTAAAAATATTTATGTCTTCATCTTTCCGGTGGGAACCTAACACCTCTCCTCCGCATAGACAAACGCATCGTCCAAGTGACTCCGTGAGATAGTCAATTTGGCACCCCTTAAATGGGGAACATGTCGTTTGTCGTGACATTGTGAAGTTTTAAGATATAAGTATAACATTAGCTTGTATACGTTCGATTCTGTATAGGATATGACTATGTAATGACAAGCAAATAGTGACTCACTCCATATGTCTACCCTATGAATAAATTTCTCTGATTGTGTCTTTTGTTGTTTTCCCCGCTTGAGAGAAATTCAATGCTCGGTTTTATTTTTTATGTTCACCTAACATTTTAGGCATGTTTTAAATACATATATGTGCATGTGTCTTTATCTTTCCTGTGGGAGCCTTAGCACCTCTCCTCCACTAGGACAAACACACCGTCCAAGTGACTCCATGAGAGAGTCAATTTGGTACCCTTAAATGGGTACATCTCTTCTTGTTCCGACATTGTGAAGTTCTAAGATAAAAGAATAACATTAGCTTGTATACATTTGAATCTGTATATGATAAGACTATGTAATCAAGAAGTTACTTGTTGATCTTTATAAATGATCTCTGGGTTTTCTTTTGGAAAAATTCAGCACATTTCCTTGTTGGACAGTTCTACTATTTCGATCTAAAAAATACAACTTTTTTTCGTGCAGTAGAATTGTGAAAAATACTGGTAAGTGTCAAAAAAAAATCTTTTGGTAAAGAAAATTACTAGTCACCCGCTTTCAAAGTAACTTGTTAGTAACAACAATTGAATATTGGTAAGTAACTCAAAAGAGAGTTGGCAACACAAAATTATATAGTAAATTAATTTGATAAAAATTGGTAAGTAAGCATCTCTAATTTAAGTTAATAATTTCGTAACTTCAGTAAGTTATGCAAATAAAAGTAGTAAGTTAGATGGTAATACGCAAACAATCCAAAAAAAGCTGGTGATTTCGGGAAAGTATTGGTAAGTTGCAAGCAAATTACCCGGTCATTTTATTTTTTCAAACAATTTCTTGATACTTACCGAGGCTTATTGAAACTTACAAGAATAGAAATAAAAATTTGCATTGATGTTCACAAAATAATGGAATTCTGGCTCGGCAGCACCACGTCAGCATTATGCTAGGGAAACAATTATTGAGAAGTTCATTTCCCCAAAAATAAAAATAAAAAATCCAAATTTACAGTAAATTAAATGTGCTGTAAATATTGAGAAGTACCTTTTGACGACTTGAGCTGCAGATTAAAATGTAGACGACGTTTGGGGCCGCGGTAGGTGAGCCAAACATTAAAGGTGGTCATCGGTTTGAGCCGTGTGTGTCGTCTCTGCTGAAATTGGGATCGAAGCACTTCGCTTTCCACAACTTTGAAAAGTTGCGTTTCAACCCTGTCACGTAATCAATCATCGGGCTTCTTCATTTATGGATTTTCTTTCATCACTGGCTAGAAAGATTCAACTCGACTTCCTCTCACCGTACCAAACGGAACGTCCCGGTCCAACGAGGGGGCGGCGAGTGATTACCGGGGCCGAAGAGGTCGAACGGGGAGCGGCCCCCGGCAGGCTTCTAGCATGGCGAAAAGGGCAGAAATGAGCTGAATAATACATCAGACAAGGGGGAGCGAGCTTAGGAGATATATGTGTACGGAGAAACCTTTTGACGTAATGACAAGTTTTGTTTTGGAACTCCAGAATTAAGCGTGGTTAAGCTAGAGTGCTATATCGAAGAGTGATATCCTGGGAAAGTGCCTCCCTATACGTTAAAGGACAAAATCGTGACATTTGGTATGGGACTTGCTAAAGCGGACGGTGCCAAAGCGGACAATTAATCCCCGGAAGTCGCACCAAATCTCTGGAGAAATTGTGTGTCTTGTCTTCGTAATATGAACGAAACAGCACGTAACGCTGATTCATCATCAATTCGCTTGCTCCGATCCCATCTTACGCTGTTGCATCCATCATGCGCTCGTCATTCGTACGCGGGTGAGAATAGGTCAAGCAATTTTCAAACTTTAACCCACCAATGTTAGACCTTGGTAAATAACTCCTTATTTATCATGTCTTTGTCGCGATGTTAGTTGGTTTAATGCATTGTTAGTCAGTCGGGATTTTCAATCTAGGTCGCTGCGCTTTTGAAAACGCTCCTGCCCCATCGAACCTATTTTCGAAAAAATTAGCCGAACAAATCGGGTGACATGCGGATAAATTTGCCGGGCAACTTTTGTCGCCGTCTATGGTAGCTTCCCATTACTTTTGTGAGCTGTTGATGGTGTGCATCGAATCCAAATCACTTAAAATATGACCGTGATTGAACAAGGTGAACTATGAGATAAGTTATATTTATGTGCACGCGCATGAGCACGCTCAAAAGATGAAATCGGTGAGCTATTGCGACATCGACTCGACCACTCGAGAAGCCTTGCTAAACTAATTCCTTACAATGGCCTAAATATCGACATGAACACGATCCGCCTATAATCAGACGAGGGAGGTGGGTAAGTTCAACATGAGATTGGGGAGAGTAAACGCTCAAATTCTAGACCTCGCGTAATCACTAGCGTGTCGTTTCAATCATGTGACCCTGCAACGAGTCACCGCCGTCTTTAATTGCAACGAATGCTCGATTCGGAAACTATGGCCGGCCAGACTATTCAATCTTCGATTAGTACGTACGGTATTAATTACATGAAGAACATAAAAGGTTGGCCGTTCAGCCGCGAGCTGCGTACACGAACGGTCGCCGATCGAGTGCGAGATCGCTCTATCGTGACCCCTAGCGGGTTGATAACGCCACATCCTCAATGCACCACACTGTTAAGAGAGAAAGATATAGCATATGCTCAGGAGAGAATAGTAATAAGTAAAGCAAATCCCATACGACAAAAGCTCAGCAATCAAACCCTACATCATGGAAAAGGATATTCTTTCTCTCTTGCCAATAGAGATGGGGGAAGAAACTAGCGTCCTTATCCTTGCGAGGGTCAGTAAATAACGCTATCTGATGATCCGAAACATAAATAAATAATACTGTCTTTACTGGGGACCGTGACTGATATTGAGTGAAAATACAATATTCTGCAAACAACTTGATATATTAAAGTTACGATTAACACGGTCGTCGCCGACGTCTCTATCGAGAACCCGAACATCGCGTCCTGCCGGTGCGGCGGCTCCGCGACGGAGATATCGTATGGGGGGGGAGGTCGTCGGCGAGGGCAAGATCCCGGCGGGGAGGGCGGCAGCGTGGCGGACGCGGCGCGCGAACGTGTGACGGTGGAGGTGGTGCCGGCGAGGATCGCGGCGGCGCCGAGGCTGAGCGACGGCCTGGCCGCTGAGAATCTGACGATGGAGAGGGGATTTGAGCCAGAGAGAGGGAGAGGGGATTGCTCTTTTAGGGTAAAAACCGTAGTTAGTTTTTCAGATCGGTTCAATCCGAAGCAAACCGAACTGAAATAAATCGAATTGAAAAAAAAAGAGTGGTTATCAGAACTGAAAACCGAACCGAACCAAAATGTACCAAATTTTCAGTTTGGTTCAGTTCGTATCTCGGTTCGATTTTTCGGCTCGGTTCAAACAGCTCTGCCTATGATAAATTTACCCCCAAACTAATTTTTTGCCTACGAAAAACCCCAAATTGGTATATCCGTGACAAAATTACCCACCGTTAGCTTCCGTTAAATTTTATCGTCAAATTGCTGAGTTGGATAAGATGTGACAATTGACGGAGGGTAAATTTGTCATAAGTATACTAATTTAGAGTTTTTCGTGGTCTAAAAATTAGTTCGGGGTAAATTTATCACAGATATACCAATCTAAGATTTTTTGTGGTCAAAAAATTAGTTCGGGCCAAATTTATGATAGGTGTACTAATTTGAATTTTTTGTGATATTAATCCTTAAAGTTAATTATTATGAGATTAATTAACTAATAAAAAAAACGGTGGTAGGAAAGGGAAGAACAACAACAAATAAACAAAAGGAAGGAGGATCTTAAAAATCAAAGGAGGTCAAGATCGACTGACTTTTCGAACGCAAAAAATATGGAGGTGATGGCCGCGAACTTTGACAAATTGTCCTCCAATGCCAACTACAGTTGAAAATGTGAAAGTGACATTGGTGCTTTTTTTTAATTTTTTTTTTGGTGACCACTTGCTTGAGGTAAAAAAAAAATAATTCCCTTTTCTTTTTGGTGTAATTCCTCCTATTTTCGCCGATGATGAGGGGCGCTTCAAGATTCGATTTTTAAGTTATTATTCGATATATTTAGGATCTTATTATCTGATGTTTTCTTTCTTTATTTAACTTAATTTTAGGATTTTTTTAATGAATTTTTAAATGGTATTCTAGTTATCTTATGTGATTTGATTTTCACTTTTAATAATCACCCGAGCGTAAGAGCATCTCAACGGGTTGTAGATCAACGGGTTGTAGAACGACGGTGAGGGCAACGACTATTTGATTGGAAGGCCGAACGTGATTTCTACTTGGTTCAAAGCTCTTTGCTCGGAGAGCCGACTAGTTCTGGGTAACGAAGTGGCATCGGCGGCGAATCGAGGCCATGGCCACCAGCCGGATAACCTGCTCGCTCTAGCAGGATGGAGGAACCAACATCCAATTTGCCCAGAGAAGTACCACTAATATGAGGCTAGGCAAAGCACCGGAATCAACCGCGTCGAAGATGTGAAAGATTTTAACAGGGCAATTTTTATCGAGAGACTCCAAACAATGCCTTAACTTTGGTCCAACGTGAATACCGTTCATGTGTTTTTAGTAAATGTCCAATTTGATCTCTAAACTATAGGAAAATGTTCAATATCGTCCTTCCGTTAATTCAAGTTAACTGAACCTACCGATATGTTTTCCAATCCATTAACTTTGAGCGGTGCACAACCAAAAAAAGAAAAGTTAAACTTGGATTTTTCAAGTAATGAGATGTAATAATCTACATCGCCCTAATCTTTTTTTCCATCTTCTAAAGGAGGTAGATAAAAAAGATGGACATACCGACTCATCGTTTTTAAAGAAGCACAACTCGGCATATAATAATCCACGTCGTCAAATAATATCTAATTTATCATTTGAGCATACGAAAGACCTATATTGGGCAAATCAAAAATTCGGGAACGGCATTGCACGTTGAGTTAAAAGCTCGAATACCGTCCGGGCCAAACTTTTCCCCTTTTGGCATGTGATGAAAGGCCGATTCAGCTCGAGTACATGATGGAATCATCGTGCACAAGAACGCGAGAGAGGGGAGCGATTGGAAGGGCAACTTGGAGGGAGAGAGGTTGGGAAAAAAAAATAGAAGAAAGAAGAAAAAAAAACCAGAGGAAAAGTCCAAAAGATGAACTGGTGTTGACTGTTGACCCAATGCAGTCAAACGTTGACTTGGTTGGGGGAGGTGCACCACGACAGTGCACGAAACTTCCATGCAATGCAACTCAGCTGTCCCCATGTTTTCGATTTAATCAATAACTAATGTTTTTTTCTTCTTAATTGGCGTATATTATTATCGAGAATGTAATATTTTCGATTTCTCGTGTCACTTTTGCAATATTTCCACCAGTCTATCACGTAAATGCAGTTGATATAAGATGCCAAATGGTATACCGAAAAAAGTTTGGAAATCAATACGTGACCTTGTCATGGATTAAGCTGCAAAATCGACCTAACTTAACGAGATCGAGAATGAGATTTTTCCTCTCGCGTTCTTCGAATTCAAAGCATCGCTTGAGTTAATTTCAAATTCACTTTACGAACTTATTTTTACCAGACGAATTTTTCAATAGCTTGACCCTTTTTTTTTTGGCCCAATGATTCCGAACGTAAACAAGAGAACCACACATAGAATTAAAAAGAACAACTTTTCAGATTAAATGGAAAAAGAGAGGTCAATCTGGTTTTAACGTTGCCCTGAGAGAGGAGGAAGATAAAATCAAACGGGCTGCTGAATTGTCACACTTACTTACTGAAGAGAGAAAGCACCGTCATTATTTTAGATGATCTATGGCACGCTTATGATTTGCAGGAGGTTGGAATTCCACTTGGTGTGAATAGATGTAAGTTAATTCTAACAACTCGGTCCTTGGACATATGTCGGTAGATGAATTGCGATGAACTGATCGAGTTAAAAACGCTTCCTGAAAATGAAGCCTGGCAACTGTTTGTAAAAGAATCTTGGACGAGGAGTTGTTTTCGCTCCTGAAGTAGAAAGTGTTGCAAAGTCCGTTGCAAAGGAATGTGCGGGATTGCCTCTCGGTATAGTGGTGGTTTCTGGAAGTATGCGAGGGAAGGAGGAGGACATTCACGAGTGGAGAAGTGCCCTGAATGAGTTAAAAGAAGCAAGGTTTAAAGGTAAAAGGCATGGAAGATAAGGTATTCAGAGTATTAAAGTTCAGTTTTATTCGCCTGAATGATCAGGTTACGCAACAGTGTTCCCTGCATCTAGCACTGCACCCTGAGGATTTTGTCATCTGGACCACAGGATTGCTGCGAAATGTTGATTATCTCGATTTCTTTAGTGAATTGAAAACTCGAGAAGCACGGTACGATAGGGGTCACACCATTATGAATAAATTAGTCAACGTTTGCTTGCTGAAAAAATCAGGGCCTCCCTCTTATGAAAGATTGAAGATGCACGATTTAGTCAAGGACATGGCGATCAATATGATGGGCTCTCAATGCATGGTGAAAGCCGGGCTAGGTTTGTGCACAATTCCAGCGCTGGAAGAATGGTTTAAGGACTTAGAGAAAGTTATCCTTGATTAAAAACTCATTAAAAGAAATACCAGCGGTGAGACGGCGAAGCTGGGATCTGCCTCGACTTCTGGAGCTTTATATGAGTTTTAATTTCTTGAAAAGGATAGATGGTTCATTCTTTTGTTGCATGCCCGCTCTTCAAGTTCTAGACCTGTCCAAGACGAAGATTGAGATGTTGCCCAGCTCAATCTCTGACCTGGTGAACCTCACGCATTTGTTACTGAGTCGTTGTGAATACTTAACGGCGCGTGCCTTCATTGGCAAAACTGAGGGCATTAAGAACGTTGGATTTCTATGACAGTGGAATTGAAGAAGTCCCTGAAGGGCTGCACGAATTGGTGAATTTAAGATGCCTGGATTTTGGCGAGTCAAGACTAAAGAAATTGCCTCCTGGAATTCTGCCCGAGCTCTCTAACATGCAAACCCTAAATCTTAAGGGTTGGTGCGACAGCTTGACGGTACAGGCTCAGGAAATAATGAGTTCGAACAAGCTGGAGAAGCTGAGTTGCCAGTTTGGCGATGTCCAAAGCTATGACTTGGATGTGAAACATTTACAGGCTGGCGGTCCCAAGGAGTGGGAAATTGAGTTAATTGAAGGTACTAGGGATGATATTTTCCGCAATGTGGATGTTTCCATTTACAGTAGAATAGTAAGGCTACTTGGGTGTCATGTTGGAGGAGATGGACCTAAATCCCCCCCTGGGCACCCAAAAGATGTTCAGCACTTGGAGAACAGAGATGCAGTTGATGAGCCTAAGAGCTTGACGGACATTCCAAGCATAACAAACTCAAAGCTGAAGATGTGCACACTGAAGAGGATACATGGCATGAAGTATGCGGTGGCACAATCCTCATCTCCTCCTCTTCCAAGCATAGAGTCTCTCAAACTTATATCCATTATGGATCTACGTGCGCTAGCTGAGGAAGAACCCTGTGCTGTTGCGACTGCAGTCCCAGGAGTGCTATATGAAGGTGACAAGTTTTGGGGTCTCAAGGAACTCGATATCATTGGTTGTAATAAAATGAAGAGGCTCCTGACGCATGTGTTGCTACCCCTCCTTGCAAACCTGGAGAAGCTTTCTATCAGTTATTGTGATCAAATGGAGGAGGTCATAGCAATGACGGAAGTAGATATGGAGCGTCAGGAAGAGGGGGACACCAGAGGGAGCTATACGAGGAGTGAGGCCAATCATGCTCATCTCGCTTCCGCTCTATCCCTCCCTAAGATGAAGACCTTAAAGTTATGGAATCTTCCTGCACTAAAAAGGATATGTGGGGCGGCGATAAGCTGTCATTCTCTCCAAAGAATATCCCTAAGGCGATGTCCGAAGCTAGAATGCATATCTCTCCTTGTGCAACTCCCTCGAGATGGGGAACCACCTTCTGATTGTCTATAAGCGATTGAGATTCGAAGAGATGAGGAATCATATATCAAGCGGAATTTGACGGTGGCACATGCACGTGGCATGTTAGATTTCCAAGATTTTCTCTCGAAGCAACGTGGATTAATACAACGAAAGCGGCTTATTCAACCTTTGTAGTTTCAGAAGTGAAGAAAAAATTCATGTGGATTTTTCCATTTTACACGACATCCACACGCACGATTTTGTTCTTCGTCCATATTTTCTGTTTGGAATTTTATCTTCGTAGTGAATGATATCGGGAAAGTCTATGTCCACAGTCTAATTGTGCTGACAAATGCACATATTAAAATATAGAAAAGAAAAACGACGGACCATTTTAAGTGTACATACTTGTATACAAATTATTTTCTTATGTTAACGAGCGCGCAAGGTTATCTGAGTGCTCGGATAATTCCTATCGGGTGTGACAGTCTCCCTGTTCCATACATAGATCGTATAATTGCCAGAAACACATGGTCTACCCTCCTGGAGGCAGCCCCAATAATACCCGCATGCATGACGGATCGAATTCAAATTTAAGTGAGGAGGGCGAATGCGCTTACCACTTAAACAGCTTGTTAGAAGTTGTATACGAGCTTACGTCGTGTTTGTGTTGAACTTCCCGCCACTCTAATAGCTCCTCTCTCGTGCTTAAATTGGTAACTCGAGTTGTCCATTAGGACCATTACCATGACATCAACGAACGTGCCAACCAAAGAATTCAAGTTCTCATCAAACACACGTGTACGGGTTCCTGGGTCCGGGTTGAGTTTTGCCGGTTTCAATTACAAAACTGAGTTGGTGGTGGTTGGGCCTGTTCATTTTAGGAGTACCATATCTTTAGCCCATTCCTTAACTAGATGCTTGGATTCGAATTCGACTCGTGTTATGCCATCATACATCAGTCTGGCCTGTCCTCGCCGGGTCACCAAATCGATGGAAGGGTTCAGTCCAGCTCAGGCGATCGATCTCTTTTTCCTAATTTTGAGATATCAAAGTTTGCAGCAGATCACATCACTAGTCTCCGGGTTGAGAAGATCATGCCATTGTAGATTGCTTAGGATTCCCATGAACATGAATCCATCAAATTCCATATTGGAGTGAACTTGAGAAGTTCAGATCACGTTAAGGGCCCTGGCAGGAGCAAGCTCCAACGAGGGTCCGAAAGGCCTCACGGGCCGAATCCCATGGCGGACCGTAAATCAAGATCCGACCCAAAAACAATCTCCTCCTCCTCCTTCCAAAATTCAACATCTTGATCAAGTGCGATTTCAGAGGTTGGTCCAAAAGGCAGCGGTGGACCCAAGATGAAACAGTGGATTTTCTAAAGCCAAAAATTGAGGTGAGAAAGAACTGCAGGACCCGCCAGCCAAACGACGAGGCCCCACCAAGAACTTTAGTTCGCTCGTGAAGGAGATGATTTCATTATTCTCGAGAGGACCACAAGAAAAAAAAAGCGCAACACGGGACCAAATGCCATGATGGAGGCTTGGTGTTTAGTTCATCATGGTCCATCCAAGGTTTGATGATGCCGAGTGCCGCAACTGTGGTCAATCATTAGAATCGTGTTCCTGAGCCATCACTGCGACTCTTTGCACATCAATAAAATGATTCACGGCTAATTGATAACGTCTGGGCTGTAAAGGAACCAGACGAAAAGGAAAGCGGATCAAATCCAACGAAACTTGGGCAAAGAAATGAAAAGAAACGATTGAGGAAAAAGCAAAACCAGGACTTGATGATTCCCCTCGATGTCGGCGACGCCGTAGACATTCCCATCATTGCTGCTGCTCCTTGCTTTTCTTTCCTCTTTCTCGAGCTGTTTGTTCACAGATGGGGAGTGTTTTCTCGTTTTGATGCCACTCGAACCGTGTGGCAATGCGAGAACAGCTGTAGCTTCGGTTGGTGCGTGTGCCTCGGTAGATTCGTATCATGGCTGTTTCGCCGGAATCGGGTCCCGAGAGGCCCGTCGATTTCCGCGCCCCGCCGCCGTCCCCCGTGGCGTCGGGCCGGCGGTCGTGCGTCACGAACGACGACGTCTTGACCGAGTTCTTGGAGAGCTCGCTCCGAGTCCCTGATCTCATCTTGCCTGACAAGATCTTCCCGAAGCAGAAGTTCATCGAGAACCCCTCGAGCATCGATTTCGACTCGTTGGGCGCCCCGGGGAGCGACTCCGCATCGAGAATGTTGGATTCCATCGCGAGGGTCGGGTGCTTTCAGCTGGTGAACCACGGGATCGGATGCGAATTCTCGAATAGTGCGATGGCAGCTGCTGACGGGATCTTTCTGGTGCCGCCGGAGAAGAGAGCGGCAGCGATGAGATCGCCGGAGAAGCCTTACGGATTCGAGGAGGTCCACGGCGGCGAGGAAGATGAGAGCAGTGAGTTGGCTGAAGAGTTTATGTGGTGTAGAGAGAGAGGGTTGGAGTCGGAGATGAAAAGAATATGGCCATTGGGTTATTCACATTTCAGGTAAATAACTACCTGGTTTTTTGTCCTCTTTTGCGTTCAACTTCAGTTTGATGCTACTGGATTACCTCGTTGATCATTCTAGAAAATCAGATCATTCTCCATATATAGGCGTAAAGTTCTCGGGTTTGCGCTCGAGTGATCTGCGATTGTTATTCTGACAAGACTGAGCTAGCAGACAATGCAACGCCCGTAATATTGCAGCGCCTTCTTATGTGACCTGCTCCCTAATTTCGGGTTAAATTACAGTGATAAAATGGCGGAACTTCAATCACATGTTGAGAAGATTGCAGAGAGCGTCATGACAGTTCTCCAGGAGAAATGCCTCGATGAATCCGCACGCGGAAACGATGGCCTGAAAGGCGAAGGATGTGCTGGTGCCAGCATTGGAACAGGGTGTTGCATCCTTAAGCACAGCAAGAATGTCCTGGACGACAATCGGTGGGCGAGCTCTCTCAGGTACGACGTGATCAGGATGCTGATTAGAGGAGCCGATTACTCCCACGCCTTGTGCTTGCACATGTGCGACGGCGCTTCGGAGTTTCACGTGTACTCCAAGAAAGGGTGGGTCTCGTTTTGCCCTGATAAACACTCTCTGATCATCACAGTTGGTGATCAATTTCAGGTATGCCGTCATCAATGATTCATTTCAGGGCATGTTGTAACTGTTTCACTGCCAAAACAGACCCTAGACTATGGGGAAAGCTATGGTTCTTCCCAGAAAGTGTTCGGAAAACATTTTGTGCAAGATAAGATCAAGTGAAAACTGAAAGACATTGGCAAAGTGGCTAGTGCCATCAAAGCAATCAAGTAGGAAGATTGAATGAACGAATGCTTCCAGAAGTCGAACTCTAAATAACTTGGCCGTTATCGCAGCACATAAACAGACATTCACACTCGCGTCGTTCATCTGCATACTAGAATTGAAGCCTCGTGTTGTTGAATATGTGTGAAAATTGGTCCTTTGTCCATATCCGATCCGCTGTCGAACATTCACACCGCCCTTCTCTTTTTCTTTTCTGCAGGCATTGAGTGCCGGGCGGTACAAGCACGTGGTAGGGAGGCCGATCGTCAAGAGCGAAACAGAAGACTGCATCTCGATGGCTTTCCTCTACTCGCCTCCCGCGCACGCCCCGGCCTCTAACGACGTAGAGTGCGGCGGAGGAAGAAACACGTTCTCCGTAGGCCAGCAAGTCATGGTGGCCATCGCTCTAAGCCTCGCATACCATCTTTTTGTTTACATTCTCAACAAGTTTTGATCATCTTCGGTTTCTTCTTTCTTTCTTTCGATCGATCGTGGATACAGCACGGGGAGGACCATATACAGAGCAAGAAGTTTTCGTTTTTCCTTGTGTGTGTGAATCTGAAGGACAAGGTGTTCTTGAGTTTTCACATGATTGTTGACAAATTCGTTTGACTTTTTGGAAAGTACAGAGTTCGGTGAAGTTTCAGTTTTTTATCAGCTTGCTGGATTTCTTCTTTATCCATACCTTACAATCCAGAAATAAAGAGACAATGGTCTCGACATTTACGCATTTAGATGTTACGGACATAACAAGAGTTAAGATAAATTACCATATCATAAAGAACTTGGGAACATTATAGCAATCCTTCGATTGGAAGTACTATCCAAGGACGATAGATTAGCCGTGGCAATAGCACGAAAAATTGAGTGTTTTCGTAGTCCAAAGCTCAAGCAAAGGAGAAAGTCATTATAGAGACTAATTGGGAAAGTACCAAAAACATCCTAAATGTATTGCATCGATACCAAATTAGTCATAAACTTTTTAATTAAATCAATTTAGTCTTAAACCTTTTGCATTTGTGCCAATTGAGTCTATCCGACTAATTTTGGCGGAAATCGCTGATATGAATGCTTGCCATCCTCAATTGCACGACCGACACTAACAACCCCCATTGGCCACGATGAATAAAAAGGAAAAAAAAAACTTAGTAAAATATTTTTAAATTGTAAAATTTGCCCACATCAGCACTAGTCATGCTACGTAGGATGGTAAAAGTCCATGTCAGTGATTTCTTACCAAAATCGATCAGATGGATTCGATTGGTACAAATGCAATAAATATAAGACTAAATTGATCCAATTGAAAGGTTTAAAACTGAACCGGTACCAATGCAATGGATTTAAGATTTTTTTTGCTACTTTTCCCGAGAGAATTTCGTATATCATACCAACTAGAAATTCAAAGCTCTGTCTCCCCTATTGATGAATCTAATAGAAATCCAATACAAGTTGGGAAAATGACATAACTGATCTCTAAACTTTGGTCCAATACTTAATGCGGTCCCTAAACTTTAGCCCAATATACAATGTGATTCTTGAATTTTAGCCCAATGTGTAATATCATCCCTAAATTTTTGGTAAATATTCAAACTAATCCACAGACTATTATTGCACATCACGCCAAAATTCATGATCAGTTGTGTCATTACCACATAAAAGTTCAATGGTAATTTTCTTATAAACAAAAGCAACTTTGATTTTTTTACCATTTGGTAAAAACTACACTTTGTAAAGGTTTTTGGCTAGTTTAAAAAAAAATCTCAAACTATTTGTTAGCGAAACTCAATTGCTGGCGAGCCAAATCGGCCGACAGCTGCTAATCGGTGGCTGAGGCCTTCACCGGCAACGTTAAGGTTTTTGAGGACATTTCCATAATTATGAAAGTATAGTGGGGTAAAATTATAAGAAAATAAAAGTCTGTTTGCATTATAAAATGCAGCATTCCAAAGCATCTCCAAGTCTCTCTTGGGCTGAAGGCCTTTATCACATCCTTTTATGCCTTTGGAAATGTAATTGCGTTTTCCCAAAAAATCTATCAAACGTCATTTGCATTTGTCCAAGGGATTTTGAAAGTGCTAAATCAAACGCACCTGAAATTTGAGACACAACGATTCATTTTACTCTCATTTTGACACGATTTGATGTGTTTTTATGATGAACAAATTATTTAGCATTTTTTTCAGTTGATTCTGCACGTGAAGTACAATTTCGTTTTTTCTTAAAGGATTATACCCTAGCACACGGTGGAAGAAATTAGAATAACATGATTATGGCCTTCCAACAACAAGATCACGCCCAACCGAAATCAGACGAAAATTTAGAGTACCTTATTTTTTTGGTCGGAATTTTAGAGTACCTTTAAAGGTTTGTTTCGACATATCCTCAGTACTTTGCTTTCTCCTTACAACATATATGACTTTCGAAATTCTAGCAAAAAAAATATATGACTTTCGAAAACTATAAGGATTCTTTCGCATTTATTTAAAGTGTTACTCCGCTTATTTTCATCGATTTAATGGATTAAAAAAATCTCAACGACTAACTAAAAATATGAACAAATAGTTTAAAATAAATTTAAAAAATAAAAAATAAAATTCTTTTTTTTTTGTAATTTCGAAACACTCGTTAAGTATATTTTAATGTGAAAATAATTGATTTTTAAAATATTAATTGCGAACTGCACAAAAACAGTCGATACATTGAATATGTCTTGACCAGAAGAAACCCCTCTCTCTCTCTCTCTCTCTCTCTGCCTACACGAGAAAGGGTGAGCTTGCTTCATTGCTGGAGCTCAAGACTCGTTGGAGCTCAAGAAATGGAGGGAGTTGGGTCGAGGGATTCAACATCTTTCCATTCTCTGTTTTCGCTGTCTGAGGTGAACCTTGACAACCCCCTCGCTCTTCTCTCTTGAATTGATCACCTTCTGCTAATCTTGATCCACCAAGCTCTGGGTGTCCCTGCGTGTGTGCGTGGAGTGAGCTGAATGTTCTGAGCTTCTTTTTATATCGGGTGACCATCAGTTTTTCATTTCGTCGTGTGCCCACTAGATTATGGACTCGGGTTTGTGTACCCATTTTGGCGTTCTTGTTTTTTTCCTTCTTTTTTTTCAGTTTTCCATAGTTGATGGAAACAACGTTCCTTCTCTCCCCGTGTTCTTGCTGGTAAAGCCCATTATTTTCTCTCTTTTTTTCTTTCACGAGGTGTAATGGAGAGGAAAAACCCTTTTTGCTGCTCGCTTTTGGTGAAAAGCAATGTCGGGCTGCGTGCTCATTGTGATTTGCCTGAAAAGGTTGCGTGCTTTGGTTGCTCTAGTTCGTTGTAGTTGCGCGATTGGGCAGCGCAGTTGTGCTTCAAGGGTTCATTCGTCGTGTACAGCGTGTTTGTTTCGGATAATGTGTTCTGGCAAAATAAAAGTAGAAGCTTGCTGGATATGAAACACTGAATTGGCCCAGAAACGATTCCAAAAAGGGAAGAGGCTTTAGCTCCCATCTGAAAAGAAGAACGGTACAGGGGAAACAATCATATAAATTAAATCAGATATAGACATATGTTTACCGCTGCGTCCTGTGAATTTACTGAAAATACTCTTTTTAAACGATTTTAAAACCTTCTGCTTTTGCCAATCGCATACTATACGTTGGACCCTCCAATTGTCCTTTTTCTAGGATTCTATCACGTCTCTCCACGATGTCCTACATTAATCAATCGACATGAATGGAACCAAATATAAAAGATCCATGAGATTTGAGCATGTACAACTCATGAAATCATCATATATATATATATATATATATATATATATATATATATATCATAAAATTAGAGAGAAAAGGTTTTGATTTTTATACACTCAAGAAAAGCATCAAGAAGAATATGTTAAAATCTTCATTGAGAACTCACTAACGTGAATCAACCAGCTAGTATATGTGTGTTGGCTGTTTCTGTTGGCTATGGCTTCGCCATCTTGAATGAAGAGGCTCTTTTCAGCAAAGAGTTGTACGAGCACAATATACTTCCTTCCAGTTTGGTTTTTGATGATTCATTTTGTCCTTATTTGGATGAGTATATAACCTTGGATTTAGTTGATGCTTTGGGATTGAGAATGATCTTAAATAGTGGAGAAATGCTCAATTCTGATAGTTTTATTGCCGCTATAACCCCAAATGTTATGTGCAATCTTTTATCTCGCTGGCAAGGTTTTCATGGTTGGATTCTACTCATTTTTCTCATTAGCATACTGAATGTTTGGACTGAAATGTTCATTTGACTACGTTCCTTTTCTGATTTCTCGTGTTTCTTGGGTTTTCCATGTTATTTGACAGATCGTGGAGATGGAGAATATAATTAACGAGATGGGAGAGAAATCTTTGCATCAAGAGTTTTGTGAAGAACTTGCAACAAGATTAAGGTCATATTTGTACCTTCCTTTGGGGCATACCCATACTTTATTGGAATGAACATTTTCTGTCTTCGTTTGATTTTATTTGACACGTTATCAGCACATAGTTCCTCAGCAATTCGAGCTGGAAGAGCTGCATTGACGTGGCAACAGGTTTGCATCTTTCCACTCTTTTCATTTTATTCCATCCATCTTTAATATGAGAAAAGAAAAGATATGGCACAAGCAGTAGAGAGAAAAGTACTTACTCCACAATCACCATGTTCAATTCTCTTTCCTATTGTTTTAGCTCTAGATGTGGCTTGACATCATAGTTCTAACCGTAATCGGGCAATAAACATTTGATGGAACGATCTACCTCTCTTGTATGTCCAGGTGCAAAGTTGGTTCCAGGATAAACACAAAGAACTGCAAGCTGAAACCGTGTCTTCACCTGTTGCACTGAAGTTGTTTGTTGATCTTTCAGATGCCAACATATCTAGAAACGCCAGTGAAAGTTCCCAGAAGCCTGAAGGTTCCTCTTTCTCAATCTTGGTGTGGACTATCAGGATTGTTTGATATGCTTTTGTATGCATATAGGCTCCCTATTTACACCTTTGGGTGGGAATTGTCTTACGTCTACCATAGGAATATTTGCCGGTTTACTTGAATTTTTCCTCAGCATTATATTTGTCACATCATCCCTGAACTGCGAAAAGAGTTGTGTATTTATTCTATGTGATTTGGCCCTCATATGTTTAACAGGTGATGATGCGACAGATCTTTCAGAATTGGCCTTTGAAGCTAAATCGTTCAAAGATGATGCCTGGTAAGATGCACAAGTGATCGAATGACACGTTATTTTCATGTGTCATTTTGTGTTCTGAGTTTCAATGCTCTTCACCCTTTTGTTTCGACTAGTTGATGAGTAGGCTACAATGCCCTGATCTTTTTGGTAGCAATGGTTCTATTAGTCAAATTGCCAAGCTCAATCGAACTCTTAAGTTCCCAATTGTCCCAGAAAGGTTATGATATTATTCTAGATATTTTTCACTTTTGAGCTTCTGAAAGACAATAGTGATATTAAGGCATAATTACTGTATGATGGGCGCAGAGTCATAGACCTCTGTCACCAATCTTGGCAATCCATATTTTATTTTGCTTCCTTAAAAGTATATCTCTGATTAATTATACGATGTGTCGATAAGACAAGTTGTGCAGCTGATTATTTTGAGAAAAACATTATAATGAAAGACTCAAAGTCTTATATGTGAGGTGAGCCTCTGCTCCTGTTTGCCATCATTCTAGTACTGGTTGGACATGGCAGCTGTAGTATGATGCTCATCAAGTCTGTATTTTGAAGTCAAAGCATGCTGGGATTCAAGTATCAGCCATCCGTCACTAAAGAATGCTTGTATCTTTCCACATTTGGCTTCCATCTAATAATACTACAGTTTGAATCGGTTGATTAAAAAAAAGCTGTTGGTCCAAAAAACATGGACAACACTTTGTAGTCTGTCATTTTGTGTGCCTGAATCGAATTTTCTATTTTCCATCCGGGAATCTGAAACTCTTGGAATGTTATCTTCGTTTTTTGGTTTTCCGTAACCACCTTTCCAAGTCTGGGAAGGATATTTACTCCCTGGAATGCTATCTTTCTTTTGGCTACTTGTTCCTGTTCAAGGCTTTCAGATGCAAGAATGTTGATATTGGAATCGGATCAGTGGATACATGGAAAAATGAACCCTAATTGAGGTCCTGATATTAATTTTTACATCCAAAATTGAGCTTTGTCAAAGCAATATTGCTTCTGGGCTGAACATGATGAATAATTTGATTTTCCTTTTAGCCATGAGCATAATTATTTATGAAAAGCATATTCCAGTTGTAGTCTACATCCCCATTACAGCTGCCATACCAGTTATTGATGAGACAAAAGCTGTTTATGAATGGCATTATTTATTTATGAGTCAAATTTTCCCATCAACTATATCTCAACGGTTTTTCAGGTACGACGTCGCTTCGTTTCTCACCTTCAGGGTTATTTGTACGGGTGAACTTGTAAGGTTCTTCTACTTTAACTAGTCTCTTGTCTTAGTGTGTCATTTGGATGTTTTTTGCCTCCCACACTTGAAAAGCCAGTTGTCAAGCTCCTTTTCTATCAGACAACAAAATCCTTCTACTGTTATTGGCAAGCACTGAGCTTGCCAAATCCACTTGAACCGTTTTGTCTCAGCTTGATGCTGTTGCTTGGATAATTACCTCATTATTATCGCCAAACACATAATTTTGTCAAGTAACTGTATTGCATCTGTTGTCAAGATGGCATGCTTATAATAAGAATGGAAGTTTTGTAGAGCTCTCTCAGTAAGATGGTGTAATGGGGATCTCAGTGGTTCATCACCTCACCATTACTGAGACTTCATGGCAAGGAATCAAATAGGGGGACAATAGCGGCTGCTTCAAAAGGCATTCTAATATTCCTAAAAAATTTAAAACTCAAGCCAAGGAATTTAATTACCCTTCTACTCTATCATGTGCAAACATTTTGAAGTTCACGCCTGCTATGATGCGCTCTCTGCTATTTGGCAGCCGCTAGGCCTGCATTCCTGATTGTTTTAGCATGCATGTGGCAGCAATTTAAAACCTTCCATGGGGATAATAATTCTTCAAGATATATACCCTCTTTTTATGCACTATACCCACATGGCCTATGGTACCCATCAATGGAGTGGAGAGGGCATCGAATGGGGGTTCCTAGATATAACTTTTTATGCTTTGCAGGAAGCACGTGTACGATTTGCTGGGTTTGGAAAAGAGGAAGATGAATGGGTCAGTGTGAGGAAGGGCATCAGGGAGCGATCTATTCCGTTAGAACCTTCGGAGTGCCACCGAATCAATACTGGAGATCTTGTCTTGTGCTTTCAGGTACCGTTTATCTTTGAATTGACAATGCTCTCCATTACTCCAAAAAAGATTTATCATATGCTCATTACTGAAAGTCTGCAAGTTCAAGAGAATGTCATGATGACCAAATTTAGAGCTTATGGCATCGATTCATTGTTATGCAAGTAACTGATGCCCCAACAAGAGAATCTTTTCATTTTGGTTTCTGGAGTGTCTGTGTTGACCTGTGATTCTGTACAGGAACGATTTGATCAAGCAGTCTATTGTGATGCCCGTGTTATGGAAATTCAGAGAAAACTGCATGATGCCAGCACTTGCACTTGCACCTTCATTGTCCGTTACGACCATGATTTCAGTCAGGTGAGTGCTGAACAAAGCCCAATTGGCCATTATATAAAAGGGTCCGTTGTTGATGTTAGGTTATCTGGACATCTGGCTACAGCATCTCCAAAAAACTTGGTTATGTCGTGCATTGTTTCTGCATGCATTTAATTTAAGCATATTATGACTTCTCATGTTGGCTAATTTGTGGTTCAGGAAATGGTTGAGCTGAGCAGATTGTGTTGCCGGCCGAGGCAAGAAGCGTGCCCACAGCTTTCCAAGACCAATCAGCATGAAACTGCCTTGAGCATCTCGGCCCGTAGCTTGTGGGAGTAGCCGTTCATTGCTCCGGAAAATCAGAGAATAACTGAATAGGGGGGATGGGGGTTTCTAATTTTCTTTGCCTGTTCTGAATTTGATAATAAAAAAAAAGGAGAGACTAAAATCTGCGAAATCGAACATGAGGATGAAAACTGAAAAGTATGTCAAGTACATGGCAAGACACAATTAGAGGTAAGCATGCGAAGTGGTTTTCTATGGAATTCTTCCAGAAGACGATAGACGTAGCAAGTTGAACTCATAGCCATGCTAACCGTTGGTTGCGATGACAACCTGCTGATTAATGAATGATCTGCACTTCTCCAAATTCTATCATGATCGTGTTCAGTCCATTGATTCTGCAGAAAAAACTTTGGTTTGCCTGCATGTGACTTATTAGCGAGGTTACAGAATGGCCCATCTTCAGGGAATTCTCCAGTCTCAACATTCTCTTCTGTTGAGTCGGTTCTCTATAGTTCTCTGACTACTGATTTCCGTTCCATCTCTATAATGCAGTGCAACAACACATGAGCGCACAAATTTGCCACACAAATCTAAGTTTGACATGTTGAGCCAGTGAAGTTCCTGCCTTGGTGAATACTACTTGAAATTAATCTTTTACCATACCAGATCACCTGAGCAGGCACAACTGTCAAGCACTTAAACCTATATTATTCGTGGGGGAATTGGAATGAGCTCTTTTTAAATGAAGAATTTCGATGCCGGTAAAAGAAACACAACCGCCACAATCGTGCACCCGCCGAGAGAGAGAGAGAGAGAGAGAGAGAGGCACCAACAAAGACCCCAAACCATATTAAGGATATCGAGCAGGACAATCATCAATCTACAGAAAGATCCCACCATACAAAGAGCTCCTTTGGGCTTTGACTGATCAAGAACACTAACTAGAGTGCATAAAATTTCCTACAACTACAGACAGCGTTGACTTCTACAGATGCTGCACTACTTAACAAATAGCCAAAGCTTTCTATCATTGAGAGAATCATCTTAGCTCCAGAAATGCCAAGACTACGAGAGAGCAAAATAAGGAGCACCCGGTCATCTCTTCAGAGCTCCAACGGACTCAAGAAACGGTTCTTCCATAGCACACGGATGCAATATAAAGATTCTTTGCCCACTTGTCCTGCATGAAAAAAACAGAGTGTCAACCTGAAGGTATAAAAAATATTGGGGCGAGTCACTTCAATAATCTAATGTCATGAAGTACACACCTTGACATGTGTGCTTGGGAAAGCAGAAGTTCGCAGAGTCTCCTGGGTCTCATCCGTTGGCCTTCTCCTCGGTACACTAAGAACAAATGCAGCTTGGTCCCACGTCGCAGCAGTCGCTGTAATTCGATACCCACAGTCCCATCTCCGATGTATGCCTTCGCTTGGGTAAAGGAAATCCAATTCAACGACCTGAAATTGATGGTTGAATGGTGAGGTCTCCACAACCATCAGTAAACGGATGTAAAGATGACACTAACTTCAGTACCTGGTCTGAAAAACCTGCACCACGAGACATTACGATAGCCCATCTACTCCCCGATGTGGCCATTGCAGTTACGTAAAAACCCTCTTTCCATTTTTTGTTGATCCATTTGAATGGAAAAGAATCGCTGACTTTGTAAGACTGTTGAAGATACTGGGTTCCTGGGGGTAGAGAAGTTAGTACTAGAATGCAAACATCAGCAGGCACATGATACCCAAATTAGGGAAAGTACCTTTCGACATCACCACTAACGAGCTCCCATTAGTGGCTCCAGCTATTGCACTGATGTAATAGTTCTTTTCCCACTGATCCATTATCCATTCCTTCAATCGTACATAGCATGTTAGTGTCTGACAATTTACAACAGAGTAAAAGTTGCTTTTTTACACTGACAACTTTGGGATAACCCAGGCCAAATCTACATATTTACATCCTAAATGACCGGGCTTTTTCAAGCATACCTCTACTTAACCTAAAAAGGAAGATTCCTTAATTTGGCATGCACCCAGATGACTGGCAATTCGATATCTCACAAAAATGTTAAAAGAGCATACAATTCTCAAACCACTCAAATAAGGAGATCCATGGCCTTAGGGAAGTACCTTGTGAAGAAAATAAGGAGAGAGTTCATAAACTTGTGCAGTAAATCCAGTGCCAGCATCCATAATAAGGGCCCAGAGATTTTGACACGAGGCCACACTGCTGATAAACAAGCCATCCTCATTTCCTTTCTCAATGTGTTGATTGAGCCTTGCATCCGCCACATTATAGTGATACCTATTAAGTAAATAATAATTTAACTATGGTAACCATTAACGCTAACCAATCATAATTAATTCAAACATTTAGCAAAGTAGCTCAGGATAATGCAAGACAAACAAGTTTATTGTGAAAGAGATAGGGCCAACTGTGGAAAAATCCAAACCACTTCATAAAAAAATTTGTGACCACATCATATTAATACCTTTGCTTCATAGGGCGGCGAGCATTGTAAACACTTATCCACTGAGTTGCTGGCATACCCAAGCGGACCTTCTTCTTTGGTTGTCCATCATCATCTTCATCATCCTCCTCCATTGTCAAGCGTCCTCTCTTATGACCAACCTGAATGATGAGCTTTTCATGACAAAACATAAAAATCCAAGTCAGCTCCACACACATTTTCCAAAAGGATAATTAAACTAGAATGATATATTTTTTAATAACTGCAAAAGGAGAGAAGCATCTTCTGTACCTTCTGAGCCCCCTCCGTGTTAATTGGTCTAATATCTGGGTTTGGACCAATAATCCCATCAAAAAAGGAAATATATTTTGCATATTTAGGTTGGTCATCAAACTTCAAATTCACCACATGTTCAACGAACTGTCGAAATGGTTGTGGACAGAAACAACAGAGAGTTTCAGGAGATGTAGCCATCTTCTTCTTAGAAACAAGAAAACCTTTATTCTCTCCCTGCAATGTGATAAAAAGCATAAAGATCAAGTCAATACTGTCAACATTTGACAACACTTTATAAGCAATTTGCTAATACCAACCTGATAACCTTGCCAGGGTAAACGACCCCGGAGAAGGAAAATCAGTGTGTAAGCAAGGGATTCAAGATCATCTCTCCTGCTACCAATTCTCCCTAAATGAGCATGGACACTAGCATAACGCACTGTTCCCCTGTGACAAAGAAGCCAAACAAGTGCAGCTAGTGTTACAAATTGTATTGTGGAAAGAACCAGGTCAATGAGAACAAAGAGAAAACTTCTCGTTAGAAAATATGTAAAACAAAATGCAGACACCTGAAAACATCTGGCCGTTGATCATACTCAACATGCAGACCAGTTGAATTGTCCCGCCATTTAGTTGCTAACAGATGCGAACAGATAAAAATTCAATGTGAGACGTCTACCAGCTTCACAAATAAAACTATGCATAATGTAAGCAACAAATTACCTAATCCGAGGTCAACTAAGAAAAGTTTCTTCTCATCAGGAGTCCCGGGTGTGCCAAGTAAAAAATTCTCTGGCTTTACATCCCCATGTACATATCTGACAAAGTTCCATAATATATATGTATGAGAACAAGTGAGTTACAGATAGCATAATGATTCCAAGGAGGGACAATTAAAACTATTCTCCATCATTAAAGAAGATACTGTCCAATTCTCAATACGCGACAATGATATTCTGCTCTCATTGTTAATTTATAAGAGTAAATAAATGCTTAAACTCATATTTAGATGGGAATACCATACTAAATCCTTCATACCAGGCCTATGCCATGAACCATTAATGAATCTCATTAGAGACAAGGAAGAAAATCGGTCAGACAAGTTACACTAGAAAGATCAGTCACACAACATGAAATTAAAAAAAGATCTGCAAATGTAATAGCAGAAGTACCCCTTAGAGTGAATTTTCTCCAATATGGATATTGCTTCAATGGCAATGCATGCAACCATTTCAGTCGACATTCTGCATAAAAAAAAAAGTTTTTAAGCACTAAAGAAGTACAACGAAGCAATAAGCATTGAGCGCCACAACAGTGTACCCCAAACTTACGTGTGAGAATTGTTATTCCAAACATCCCACAGGCTTGGCCCCAGCATATCCATAACCTGCAGGTAGTATGATCTCTCAAAGACCTATTATGACGCCAAAACGTGGGAAAAATCTACTTCAATAATCTGCACAAGAAAGCATACCATGACATAGTAGTCACCTTGCCGACCCTTGAAGTGTACCCGGGGTACACCATGACTACCGCCTAGAGTGCTGCACAAATGATACAAGAGTAAGTGATTCATTTAACAGAATGATACAGGACTGACAAACAGAATGGCGCAAGGGAATAAAAGCATACTCACTTGTAGACCTGCCATTCATATGGCGGTCCATAGTTACATCCTTTGCTACTTCTATGCTCAAACTTCAAGGCCACCTGAGGGACACAGATAGTGTATATAAAGGAATCATGGATACATGAATGGAAGTGAAGCGTAAACGAAAAACCAGTATACCTCCGCTGGCCCATTTGTATTAATAGCAGAAACACGTCGACCAACATAAACTTGCCCAAAGCCGCCCTTTCCCAATCTCCTTTCTATTCTATACATCGGAGACCCACCGACCTGGACCTGCAATAAAGTATTCAACGAATTATATCCCAAATAAAGCAAGTAAACACCAAGAAAGTAATCTGCTAGTTACTTTGTCATATAGGATAGGTAACTCAGCAGGCTGTAACCGGCTTAAATGACGCTCACAATGCTATGGCCACACACCACAAACACGTAACAAAATCATAAAGCCCCTAAAGTTATGAGGTCACTCAAATTACGAAAGCATTCAGGCCATCCATGGTGGAAACGAGGCTTGCAAAGATAACTTAAGTATGGGAAAATCTAGAGCTAACGAAATTTTTAAGCATGAGAAGATTCATGGTTCTTGTGCTGCCACCTCGCCGTGACAACTGTATAATTTCATCAGATGCAGTTAACATGTCATATGTGGAACCATCAGCTTGCACACAACAATTTGGGAATCCCACGAAAACGTCCAGATTTTTTAATAATAAAGAGAGCTCAGAAAACCTATCCAAGACTAAAAGCAGAAAATGTGCAATATTCATAGCACAGGCACAGCTGGAAATGTTTTACCTAGATGTGAAAAAAAAAAGTAATGGGCAAGCAGTGGCTAAAAGCAGAATATGAGTGATAAATAGCTGAGCTGGAATTATAATCAAATAGAAATGAATTGAACCATCATGGACAAACTGCAAAAACAACAAATTTAACGACTATTACACTGCATTTACTTTCTCAGAATGTATTGTAAGCTCTTTGCTCCATGAATAACCCCAATCGAATATACACAGAAGAATGCCAAATTCAAAAAAAAAAACTCCCATTACATTCTCCCAGAGGTTAAAATAATTCTGCCTGCTGGTAACGTCAATAACTCAAAGATAGGGCTCACCTGCCCTAGTGCTCTGATGATGCCCCAACAAGGACTTCCTTTTTCTCTTTTCCCAACTCAAACGCGAAATTAGTTTCCGAAAAAGAAAAACCTGTGTGATGCAATCTTTACCGTTGCCCCCAAATTTAAAAAATTGTCAGAACCTATTAAGCTAGAGATTATACCGTAGAACTAGGTCGGACCTAGGGTTGCTCTTCCCACAGCATTAAAATTGTAGTCCTGCTATGCCTAGGAAAGATAAGAAATCAAACAAAGCCATATGACGAAGTTGAATTGAAGAAACATGCAGCTTGAAAGAAATTCTTTCCCTTCTTGCCTTTATGTTCTTGAATTCTACTTTTGGAGCATATACTATACTGAGGTTCTGGATTGTCATAATTTCATAATCAGAGAAAAGGAATGTAGCTCCCTTAAAGCAGAAGATATATAATTCAAGACCAAATAAAACTTAACACGATGCAAGAAAGTTATCCACAATATTCGTCAATTGATAGTCAGAAGCATTCCCATCCTCATTATCACATGATTTACTTTACAAAGTACAAAAGTAAAATTACATATTTCATGATGCCCTGTATAGGGTACTTAAGTGGACAATCTACTAGCCCCAAGCAGACTGCAAGGCCTTCCACAATAATTAAATATTAAATCCTGATAAGTGCTCCTAATGCATTTCAACCATTGGATTTAGGAAACAAGACATGCAATTTAATAAGAGTTTCGAGCATCCAACAGCTCAAATGCATCGAGAGCACCGTAAAAGCCCCTGAAAGAGAATAAGCACAAACAGAGAGAGAGAGACAGACAGACAGACAGACTTCACCTTAAAAATGATAAATGCGGATTGCTGTCATAGTTTCTTCTACAAGCCAAGTCAACTACTTGGGATTACGTTGTTAATCAAAGTATATCTATTCGAAGTATGTCTCAACCCTGTTGCCTCAAATTACATAAATGTCAGCCTCTGGTAGATTAATCCTTTAGTCTGAAAATTACTTCGAATAACAAACACTTAAACAACAACGATGCATATGTCCAAAAAAAAAAAACAACAACGATGCTCAAAACTACCACAACAATTCCACTGCTTTTAACTCAACTTAGAATGGAAAATCACACAAATTCGTGAACCAACCACACACCATCATTCTCCAAAATAACCAGCCACCACATTCGGAACATAAAAAATAAAGCATATCCATTTACAATGACAATCACCAAAACCACAAAAAAACTTCAACCAGTATGAAAGAAGACAGATGACAACAGTGACCACAAGTCAACAACAGCAACAACAGCAACAAAGAATAGTTATAATCATCGTATATTAAAAACACAAACCTTCTGGGGAAGAGGAGCCGTGCTCCCCTCGTCGTCCCCGGCGTGTCCCTTGTTGCTGCGCCCCGCGCCGCTGTCAAAATCGCCCATTGGCTTCTCTCCCGCACCTTCCTCCTGCAATGCAGGCGGGGACGCTCTCAAACCCTCCTCCGAAACCGCCCTGCAACCCTCCCCTTCCTCCCCCTTCGCCTCCCCCTCCGCCGCCTCCTCCGCCGCCGCCTCCGCAACCGCGTTCTCGTCGGCGGCCCTCTTCTCCTCCTCCTCCTCCTCCTCCGGCTGTAGCTCGTTATCCGACGGCCAAGCTACGGTCGCCGCCGCCGCCGCCGCTCGCCGCCTCCGCGTCCTGGTCGCGATCGCGCCCCCCCGGGGGTCGACTGGTCTCCGTCGATTCGCTGCTCGCGCGGCTTGGCCCTTGCGCGCGCCACTACGGCGTACTGGCATCGTTCATTGTCCAATCACCATCGCCATCCTCCGAATCGACAAGGAAAAAGACCAAAACCCCCCCGAGCTCTTCCGTCCTCAACTCCGATCGACGACTGAACAGGCCCCGAAATAGAAAGGAAAGGAAGGAAGAAAAACCGACAACAGCGAATCAGCCAAAGGTCGGTCGCCGATCTGAAGCCGCCGATCTCCGGCCGTTCATCGAGGCTTCCCCGCGCGCGCTCGATCGAAGCACGCCGGACAAACGGCGACGAGCCGGAGCGACGGGAGAAGGGGAGGGAAAACCGTCGCGATTCGGCTGAGCCCGAGCGGTCCCCGAGACGCATGCGGCGTGCGGCAGCGAGAAAGACCGGCACCGGAGCGCGTCGGAAATGGGAAGGTTTTTTTTCCGTGCGGAAGCAAACGAACGGACGCTATCGAAGCTGGGAAACTAGGATCGGCGATGGACGAGCCTCTCAAGCATCTCCGAACACACGACCGAGATAAATTATTTGGTTAATTCGTCGAATAACTCCGACCCAAATTACCGCAAATTATATTTTTTGTGTTCAATTTGTTGAAATTAATATTAACTTTCACGTGAAATTAGTCATGATGTCAGGATGAATATGAAATTTTTGGTAATCCAAAAATTAATTTCGAGCAAATTTATCGAGATATATAAAATTTTTTCGCAGTATTAATACTAAATTGTTTCGGTTTTTTTTTATGTCTCTAGGTCAAACATTTTTATAGAAACCAGGAAATTATTACGTGGATAGATGTGGACCGTAGAAATCAGGATATCGACGGCGTTCCGGGCTCCACGTGCGCATCGTGTTTTTTGGGGAGGATGATGGATGAGGTTCATTTTTTCTGTTATGTTAACGCCACTGTTGCAAGCGGGCGGGATGGGGCGCGGAGCAGCGCAGGGTCGTTACGGTGAGGAGCGAATCTGGACCGTTCGATCTCAAAAAGGAGGCGCGATTTTTTTTTATTTTTTTTTAATTGTATTTTCCCCGCCGCGCGGGAGCCACGACTTTGTGCGTCTGCGACGGGACGACTCTTTTCCTTAGAAGTCTGCGTTGACTGTTGTGTGTTGGTCAGACATAAACTTGGTTCGAGAAAAAAAAAAAAGTATGAAAACAGCTGGACGGTTAGTCAACGTGAGGACGTGTTTCTTTAAGGAAAAAAAAAAGGGGAAGGCGTTAGAAAAGGTGTTACTATTTGAGCAGAATGCATGCGCGCAGTACTTTGATTTGATGCAGGGATTAATTAAGAAAATAAGGAATTTAAATAATTCCGAGAGAAAAGAAGATACGGGATTTTTTTTTCATCGAAAATACTGGATTTGAATGGGTCATAAAAGAAAAAAAGAAAATGCGTTGTGAAAGTGTACTTTTCATGTACATAAAACAAGGGTATAAATGAAAAGGCGGGATAAAGTTATTGATTATTATACAAATCTTTTCAGATCCCTTTCGAATCTCTCATATTTGGAAAGTTTCAAAGAGACTTAAATGTACAAAAAAAACAATATTGATTGGAGCAATCTCTCCGAAAGTCCCTTAGTCTCTCGGCATCATTTCTCTCATTCTTTCAAGAACATTTTATCTTCCCTCCATATATCTCCCAATAATGTAAAGGTTTAATAGCTAAGACCTCAAGGAAACTCTAGACTGCAAGAAAAGTTTAAACCCGATGAAAATCAATGCATAAATAGCAACATAACACATGTTGGCGAACCGAAAACAACCATAATCGGATAGGTTTTCGATTCGAAAACTCTTGTAAAACGGGTCGAACCCATATCAAGTCCAGACACTAACGGGTCTTAAATAGGTTTCGAATCCTGCGAAGCGGGTTCATTAATTGACAACTTCAGCTTAATTTGAAGGTCTTGGCCCATCGTGGAAATCCAGATGTGTACTTGATCCATCGATATGGGCCGAACGTGCCCTTAGGTGGGTGCGCTGCAAATTGAAATGACCCGACACAAAATCCCGGAAGCAATCGGTTGGATTCATCGAAGTGACAGAAGGCACGAGAATAGCTTAATGGGCCCAATTTGGCCCATATAGATCTGATCCACGACCGCCTCTGGAGCGGCCCAATAGATGCTAAGAAACGTCCAGTCCCAGCTTCCTCTTCTACTTCAGCTTGCTATTCCCTTCCTCGTAGAAAATCTCGTTTGTGCTAAAGATCATCTTTTGAAGACGAAATTCACTGTCCGTGGTTCTGTCCGGCGGCTTACGCATTTAACGTTTTACCTCTCGCATGTTGTCCTCGTGCATTGATGTCGAAATACCGCTTCAATTCAAATCAAACGCGAGAAGAATAAATTATCAGAGAAATCAATAAGGAACGATAAAGACACCGGAGACTTACGTGGTTTGGTCCGTCTGTCGGTACTCTCCACAAGGAGGGCCAGCTGCCAGTGGCTGAGTGTATCCCGACTCTAGTTCACATCCAAAGCAATATCCGTAAGTGTATCTCATAATCTCTCACATAAAGAAAATCCTAAAAATCCGATTATGCTGCTTTAGTGTACTATAAGCGAGTAGAATTCCATCTCTCACATAGATAATATGGGCATCCAAAATAGGAATTCCCTTTTAGAAAAATCACCCGAACTGGGAAACCACTTAAACTAAAAAATATCTGGGTCGATTTTCTTTATGGACTCAAACTCGAGACCCTCTGGACATGTATAATTTGTCTTTTATTTAGGCGCAAAACAAACTGAAATCTTTTAATAAACACAAACACCACCATGCAAAAATGTTTTCACGCCTTTTCGAGAATGTTCTTTTTCTCTTCGTTTCTCAAGATTTGAAAGGGACGTCGAGACAATCAAGCCCGAGTCCCAGAAGATACGTACGTACAATAGCCACAAGCATGGATGGATCTCAACTTTGCCACCTGTCGTCCCTACCAAAGTTTATAAGCAATTAAAAGAACGTCTTGAAGCAAATCGTGGATTAAGAGCAAGATACGTTACCTGCCTTATTTAATTAAAGTACGCTTTGGGTTAAACTTTCGTCGATTATCTTTTTTTGTCTGCCAATAATTCGACATATCGAAAAGGGCGACGAGCACTTGTCGAGTTGACAAAATTCACAAGACGATGATGGAAAATTAAGCCCATTTCGATAAAGTTAAAGCTGCCCTCTTAACCCCCCCTTTTTTAGATTAATCTCGAAGCAAAATTAAAAAAGTTTCTTGCTCTAATGCGATGGGACGTGTCTCTTTTGATGGAGCGTCATGTGTCGGAAATCGGTCGGACTTCATACATATTATACCCTTTTTAAATATGGATACAGATTAGTGAATATGCTTGTTAAAGCCATAAATTGCTTTTTCGAATTTCACACGCTTTTGTATTTATTGACCATCGAACGATCCTTAATTTTCAAAGACGGGGTCAAACAACGGAAATTGTGGAACATATTATGCGATATCTTTTTTTTTTCATAAAACAAACAGACCCTAGATAGATCAAAGACAATCATGCTACATTCTCTAGGTAATTTACACTCGTCGCATCACAATCGGCATGGCTGAAGGAATAATCAAAGAAAACCATCAGACTATTTAGGAAGACGTCAAGCTTAATCCAATGGATGCTAATGCGACTTGCACAAGCCCCACAAAAAATTTGACGAGGAACTTATCAGTTATACACATGAAGTAACTAATTTTAGAAAGATATTTTCTGGATAATGCCCTCGTCGGCTGTGAGCGAGGGGCCACGCTCCCTCGCTTTGGTTTGCTCTCGCCTAGGCCTTCGCCGGCCAAGGCGAGGGCATAGAACAAAAAAGATTCTAGAATATCCAAAGGCACCAATTAACGGCCAAAAATATCAGGGGAGAGGAAACAAGGTCATGTGGTCCAAATCCAATGTGATGGAGACTCGGCAAATGTTAAGATAGATTAATAGAAGATTAGCCCCATTGGTTTAAAGTGAAAAGATGCCCTCTTAACCTTACTTTGCCTTTGCGGGATTAGGATTGATTGCAAAGCAAAAAACAGAAAAAAGAAGATTTTATCTCTGCGATGTGATCATGCGATGCTAGATCGACCTCGCAAATGGAGCTTCCCCTCTTTCAAGGAATCGTCGTGTCAGAGATCAAATGGAGATGAACCTTTTGGACAACATGAACATTGGAAAAAAAAAAAGGTAGGCTCCGCATTCCGACAAAAGGCGCCTACTCCTCCTCGCTTAAATAAATCGTGATTAGCCTTTTATAAAGTGAAAACTGCGCGTGTGAAAACTGACACGTGGCGATATTAAGTTTAGGTACACGTGATCTTCGGGATGATTACCGAAAAATAAGTTTCAAACCTTTTGTACTGATATTAATTCAGTCTTAAATCAAATTTAGTCATTCCAGTCAATTTTGACCGGAAATACCATGATGACTCGAAATATATGTGCCAGTTCTATTATACCTTACGTACTGAGCTAAGTTTCCTTCGCTATATGAATATGACAAATAAAAAACAAGGACAATTAATCCATTGCCACTATTGGGTTTTTCCTTACAATTAGACCTGTTAAACAAGTAAATTGGATCGGGTTTGAATTGGGTCATAAATGATCTGACCCAAATTGACCCATTAACCCGTTTATGACCCATTTATTCGTAATGTAAATATCCCGATCCATACCTGACCCGATCTATACCCAACCCATACCTGACCCGACTCATATTACTAAAACACTTTTATGTTTTACCTAATCTAGGAATACTTGTTTCTTATGATTAATTTTTTTTAAAATTGAGGTTCTGTTTGTTTTGCGAAAAATGTGACATTTCTAGAAAATATTTTCCATAAAGTCATTATCCAAGAAAATAAAAAAAAAATTGACGTTTGGCTGAAACCTAAAAATAAACTAGAAAATATTTTTCAATATTTGGTAAATAAAATCTGATTTGATTTTACTTTGTGCGTTCATTTTAATAATATTAATATTTTTTTATTTTTTAAGTCGAATTTTTAATTATTTTTCTTTTTCCTTTATTTTTGGCCGATTGCTGGCCGCCATGGCCAAGAACTGACCACAGGCGAGGACAAGCTTGCTAGAGGCCAGCGAAGCTCGTTCTCGCTGATTTGGCGAGGCTCCAGTTCGCCCGATTCCGACGAGCCGAGCCTTGCCAGCATCTAGCGAGGCTCCACCTCGCCGGGATCGGGTGAGCCTCGAGGTCGTCGAAATCGGGCGAGCTTGAGGCTCGCCAGATCGGCGAGGCTCGAGCCTCGCCCGAGGACGGCGAGCTCGAGATTTGCCGGCCTCCGGCAATGTCGTCTCGCCCTGGTGGCCGGTCGCCGTGGCCGACCACCAGCCGAAATAAAAAAAAAGAAAAAGAAAGAAGAGAAAAGAAAAAATAATTAAATTTCGATTTTTTTTAAACATTTTTATAAAGAGGAAGAGAGTGTGTGGATGGATTTAGTGGGTGGATTGGACATGGGTTCCAAACTCAATCCATTTAGACCCATTTATCTTTAAGCTTTAAAATTTAAAACCCATTTAAGGTCGACTTTTTAAAATTAAAGTGACCCATATATGATCCATTTATTTATAAATGGGTCATATATGGGTTTAAGATCCATTTTGACACCTCTACTTACAATAAACGGATCTTTAGATGCATGCCAACTGCCAAGGTGCCGATCACGTAATGCTACTTTTTCCGAATTGAATAGTCCTCATCACGGCACGTTCTCTGCGATACATGAATTCCAAGTTTCACGTTGATGGCTGCTTTCTGTTTAACGTTGGCACGAAACGATGGCAAATAAGTGGGATTCTTCTTCCTTTTTCTGGCCACGGAGCAATACAGCAAAAGCGACCATTGACAAAGGCCCACTAGAAAGATAGAGAGAGAAGTAATTGGTGCATGAGCGTAGTTTCAATTATTGAGCACTCTCTCGTACGTATGATGCCAACATCCAAGAACATACTTCTCCATCGATCTTTTTGGCCCGAAATTTCTGCGTTTTCCATGGCCGACATAGCTTGTGAAGCAAAAGTCTGTGTTGAAAAGTCGATGCGTGCTCATTCAACGAGACGCTACCTGTTTTAACAAAGATTATGGAAGAAAAAAAACATGATTACCTTACGAATATTTGAGAAAAATTCACGTCAAAAGTCGTAAATATGTTGTGCTAATGCTAATTAAGTCTTAAACTTTTCAATTTGACTAATTAAGTCCTAAATCTTTTTAAAAATTGCTAATTTAGTCCTTCCGGTCAATTTTGACAATAAATCACCGATGTGAACGCCGGTCATCTTATGCGTCATGATTGGACCTGACGTGGGCAATTTTTACAATTTTATAAAGAAATTGAATTTTACTTTTTTTCTTTTTTTTCCACTGTTGCCGTTGTCGAGGGCTTGCAAGCGCTCACTGCCGCAAGCGAGTCCTCGGTGACCCACTCTGTCCATAGTAGGAAAAAAAAAGATAAAAAAATATATAAAAAATATTAAAAATTTATGAAAGTTAATCACGTCAGTGCCGACCGCGATTGGTGTTCACATTAATAGTCACCAGATCAATTGGGTTCACAAGTGAAGCATGTCCTCAAGATGCATCCGTTGAGACTATAATTATCAGAGACAGCTTTTTAACATTACGGGAAAATTACTAAAAAAGTCATAAACATATTGCATTAGTGCTAATTCAGTCTTAAACATTTTATTTTGACAATTTTAGTCTTAAACCTTTTGAAGATTTACCGATGTAGTCTTTTAGCTAATTTTGGTAGGAAATTGTTAACGTAGGCATTGAACGTTCTACACGATATAGCAGGTGTTGATGTGAATAATTTTTTAGATTTTTTTCTTTTTCTTTCTCTTTTTTCCTTCCAAGTCCAACGAGAGTCGCCGACCATTGGGCAATAGTCACAAGGTCCTCATCGGGGGCAAGCGAGGGTCTCGACCGTTGCCTACTATAGGCAAGGCAACCCTCGCCTAGTGGCCAGCTAGGGTCACCAGTCCTCGCCTGTGATCGGCCAACAACCCTCATCGGACTTGGTAAGGAAAATAAGAAAGAAATATAAAAAAAATTTATAAAAATTGTCCACATACCTTCGGCCACTCTACATGGCATTGACGACAACTACTTTATATATTTTCAGTGAAAATTAGCCAGAATGACTGCATTGACAAATTATTAAAAAGCCTGGAATTAAATTGGCTAAATTAAAAAGTTTAAGACTAAAGTGACATAAATGCAATGAATTTAGAACTTTTTTGGTATTTTTCTCCGAAACTATTTATCGGGCTCATTTAGCCGCTCTCCTTTCTTTGAAGGTCGGTGGGGTCAAAAGAAAGTCTGGGCACTCTTCAACACGGATACATTAACGACCATAGTGATCTTGGACGCCTCCGCTTGCTAAAATGTGCTTCCACGTGTATGCGAAAAGCATGCTATTCATTTCATTTCGTCTACTCTCTTTGTGAGGAGTGAGAGGAAATGAGCAAAAGCATGCTATTAAAAAAAAGGGTTAATATCATAAAAAATTCCAAGCTGATACATATATAAAAATTTTGCTCAAAATTATTTTTTTTATCATGAAAAATCCTAAACTAATACATCCGTGATAAATTTACTCCGAACTAATTTTTTGATCATCAAAAATTCCAAACTAGTACATTTGTGATAAATTTATCCTCCGTTAGTTTTCATTAAATTGAATTAATACCACAAAAAAAATCATAAAATGAAACGTCTGTGACAAATAGAGGGTAAAACATAAATTTGGTACATTTGTCAATTGCCGCGTGTTATTTAACAAAATAATTTGTTAATAAAATTTAACGAAAATAAGTTAAGAATAAATTTATTATAGATGTATCAGTTTATAATTTTTTATAATAAAAAATTAATTTAAAATAAAATTATTTTAAGCATATAATTTGAAGTTTTTGTTGGTATTAATCATAAAGGAAATGAGCTTTTGGCATATTAAGCTTTTGCTTTCCCCACCTTCCCCACTATCTGAAGACGGCCCCCGCGTTATACAGAGAGAGCACCTGGTTTTCTATGGAGTTCCAAGGTCGTTGAATTGATTGATTGATTGGACAGCGCTTTTCTTAGCTAAGACTCAGAGCTAAAGAAAGGTCACTATGGAAAACAAGCCTAGGGTACAACAATGCGTTCAAAGCAAAGTCATTATCTGCAGCCAAGGAAAAATGGAGATGCAAAAAGATCAGTGACTTTTCTTCTTCTTTTTTTATATATTATAGATATATATATATATATATATATATATCCTATATATCAATTTTATTATAGGATTATGTAAATAAGCGTCCTCATTACACCAGTTAAACACCCAACTGAAAAATATTTGAGAATCATTTCATTATCGAGACGTTTGTTATTGACAAGACCCTCTGATAATTACTTTTTTTTGACATATGGATCAATTACACTTTTTGTGCGCGAAATAAAAGTCTTTCTTGTTTTTAGTTCGATCTAAATAGTAGAACACATACCGATATCCATGCATGTAATTTTCGACATCTTAGCTTTGATTAATGGGCTGGTGTTATATCTGGATTTATAACTAGTTAGGGTTTTTAGAGGAAAAAACAAATACTGGCCAAATGGTTTTTCTCGAGAGAAATCGGGATCAGGGAGATAATGACAAGCTTAAGGAACAAGCAATTAATATATTGTATTACTAGGGTGAAAATCACGAGAGAAGTCCAATAATTGATCTGTAATCGGAGATGGCCCTATAATTTAAAGAGAAATAAATTCAAAATTGGAGAACCAAGCACACGTTGCATGCAGCTCAATCAGAACCCTTGATTCTGTCATGTCAATGCGCGGAATCGATATGGACTATATATGCGATTTATATAGCAATAACTTTATAAGAAATAATTGTTACATGCATGTCCGTTTATTTAAGAACCGACGGCTAGGATTTTCCTTTACCATTAAGTTCGTACGTGGGTGCACCACCCTGCTTTTCAAAGCACACTGGTCGGGACAGAATAGAAAATACATAGGGTAGTGTTGATAGCTTGTGGTACATTTGATTTGTGTGTATAAAAAGTACGAGTTAAAAATCAAGTCAATTGATTGCTCGTTCAAGAAGACGGGAGCGTTAAAATGTTGAAAAATTATCGATAAATCAGATCGAAAAACATTACATTCTAAATTAAGATAGAGTCACAGGTGCTCTCGAAATGCGGCGTTCTTATTTTACCTTGATCCGGAAGCGACGTTACTTTTGATACAATATTGTGAGTCGTCTTGAATTTAACAAAAGAAATTTAAGATTATTGTATGACGCCTCCTAATAACTTGTACAAACTTTACGAGCGGGCTATTTTTGTGTAGAACAAACAAAATTAGGTAATAATGCGCTGACTTTCGAATAATTTGAATAATTATTTAATCGTTGTTTTCCAATGTTTGTGCACGAAAACGAATTATTGCCCATTAAAATATAATCTGCCGTTTTTGCCATAACCAAGGAAGAGGAGGAAGATCACGAAACCCTCTAGCATTACACGTGAAGCATGTCCAGAAAAGCCAAAGCTGAGTTCAAAAAAGCGACATATGTCCCGCAATTTTCACCAATGTCTTTTCGCCTTCACCTAACATCTCACCTAAAATTTTGGCTTCGAGCCTCTCTCTTTACGCATCGCTACCTTCATTGCATCGTGACTCTTGGAAGAAAAAGTTGTAAACCCTAGGCGTTGTTGTTTCTTGCCAATAATGATGAGGGTGCGCTCCTTTCCTCAGCTTAATTTCACGGATTATTCGATTCAATATGAGGAATTAGAAGCAAGAACATGAAAAAAAAACGTGCATAGGTTTGCTTGATTCGAATAATAAGGGAACATAAAACTAGTTTAGCCCTTGATTTATTGGCTAACTCTATATGTTTAGGGAATGAGACCGATCATTTAATTTCACGCCACCAGTTTGCCTAATTGTTTGATTTCTTCATCTTCATCTCGTAGACCGAGATTATCATTTGATCTCTCAAGCCACCGTAACTTAGTTATTTTGATTCCGATATATTGAAGTCATGACACAATCTTCTTTCTCATGGATATGCGGAATTTGTTATTCAAATTAGGGCTGATTAATTCCCGGGCGGGTCCGGTTTCCACCCTGAAACCAGGAACTATACCAGAAGGACCGGTTTCCCGTTTTTGGAACCAAGAAACTGATCACCTGGTCCTGTGATGGGACTGGACCGGTTGTCCGATTCGATTCTCTAACGGTCCAATGGATTCGATGAAAATAAACGAAAGCACGCACAACACCCAGCTAGAATTTGAAATGGCCATTACCAAGCAAAAGCGCAGAGGTTTATGGAATTAGCACAACGACAGATGAGGACAATGAAAGCATGCACAACACACGGCTAGAATCCAACAAATCTCGTGAAAATGAATGGCGAGAAACAAGAAATGCAATGCGAAAAACAGCAAAAAAAAAAGCATTGGATATTACCTTGACGAGATGCAACAAATAGAGCAAGAGAGGGAAGGCGAGAGTCGAGAATTAAGATGAGACTGTGAGAGGTAGGCATCGAGCTTTCACGAAAGGGACGCGACTCAGGTGAGAAAAGGTGGCGCCGTCCGAGAATCGAGCGAGAGGGACACGACTAAGAGCGAGAGGGACACGACTAAGGCAAGAGAGGGAAAGAGCGAGTCATGAGAGGGGAGAGGATGCCTCACGAGAAAGAGGCGTGACTGTAAGAGCCAACAGGGAAAGAAGAGGAGTGAGAGGCGATTAGGGTTTACACATGCTACAATCACAGTTGTTCTTTAAAAATTAAAAAATAAAAATCGGTCCGATTCTCATCCTTGCGATTTCCATTCTAGAATCAGGAATCGGACCAGTGCCCTCGGGAACCGTTCAAAACCAGTTGATTCAGTGTGGTCTAGACAGTTTCCGATTCGGATGGCTCCGTACGCTTGTCCCTAATTCGAACGACACCTCACCATTTCTAAATCAAGCATTTTACTGTTAATTTGAATGATGAAAATGTAACTTCGGAGTGACTATGCATGATATGAGAAACTTCTCTAGCCATGATTAATTAATCATGAGGTGCTGTCGGGACATCACGCAGGAGGACAATGACATTTGGCTTAATGTCGTGCAAGGAAAAAGAAATCGAAAAATTCTTACATTAAGGCGATTAAGGCCCTCGTTTTTCCTTCTCGAATAAAATAAAAATGACTTATTCAAGTCGTACATGTTCTAATCATTTGCAGATAATCTTTCCTCGATTGCTTTTTTTAAAAACTAACATGAACCGGGTCTCATAGAGAGTACGTGTTGTTGTATGCACCATGTACGAAAGAACCCTCCTCAAGAGATGCCACAAGAGAAATCTCGATTTGGTATATAATACTGTCGATCTATATGTTTTACTTAGCTATGAAATGTGCCACTTCTTTTATTTAAATTATGTCATTGTCAATGTCGACAAATTTCTTTATGTCTCTCTCTCCCTACCAATGATTTGAAAGTGACCTCGTTGCAATCTCTGTTTGCTAGTGAAACTTTGGGGAGAGAGATGACAAATCATCATAGATGCAGATGTGTATATATATATGTATATACTTATTTTATTAGACAAAGCGAATTATGTATATATCAAGAATTTGTACAATCACGTTAGCTCTTACAAAAAAAGAACTCTTTTGATTCTTGAATTATCATTAGTTTGATGGTTCAGTCCTCCACACCACTCATAAAATGAGTAATTTAATATTATATGTTTCATAGAAAAAGAATCCATCATGCGACTTTTTAGTATTTCCATTGGAAAACATTGCTATAGTTGACTTTTCTTATAAGGAAATAATTTTCCTATAGAGTTTTTTCCACGCCGTAAAATTCACAAATTCGCCGACTAAGCAATGGTATAATTATTTTTTGAATGATGAAAGGGTGGGAAGGAATGATTAGCACTAGTGACCTCTTTTGGGCGTTACCACGAGGGTCTCATGCTCATTGCATAGTTTTTTTTTTTAGGTCATAACTACTCAGCACTACTTATAACCCAAACGTCAAAGATTAGTGAGCATGTTAGCTTTGCTAAGGTGCTAATAATTAGGAAAGTCTCTCCATATGATATAAGTCGCAACTAGGTAATGCCACACAAGCAGTTCGAAAATTCTCTCTCAATGTACTCGATAAAGAAGAATGTCACGTGAGAATGCCTCTTCATTTTACCCAAACACCCTCCTGAAACTAGCAATGGCAAGAATACCCTCCTCAAAAGACAGCTTTCTTTTTAATCAAAACACTCCAATTCATTGCAATTATTATAGCTGGGACGGTGAGTGGTCAGATCAAATCTTTGCAAAAGTAACTCGTTGACAACCAGAAAGAGAGAGAGAGGAGGAAGTTTCCCATAAACCAGCTCCAACTTTGGAATTCGTGAAAATAATTAAATAGCAAAAAAAAGAAAGAAAAGAGAAAGAAAGGGAAAAAGAAAAAGCAGGGTGGGAAGAAAAAAAAAATAAAGTTTAGTTGTATTTTGCAGAGGGGGGCCAGGCTGGCCAGCTATTCGATTCACTTTTTTCACGTAGTGGAATCACATTAGGACATGTTAGTGGGAACCAAAAAAACGAGGGTTTCCAAAAGTTTGATTTTTTGCACATAGAGAAATAGAATCGTGGGTTGGTGCTTTTTCAGGAGGGCCACTGGTGTATATACAACCATATGCTACCAAAAGGGATTCATGGCCTCCCTAACTCGAGTTAGTTGTAATGATGCAACTTCACATGCAGGCAAAGGTTTGTGTTGCATAGCTACTGCTGATGGACGGTGGAAGATGTCTTCTCGATTTTGTTCCGATAGGCAAGAACGATAATTGAATTAGGGCTACGTGCCAAATTGAGTTAGCTTAGCCGGTAAGGTTCGAACTCTCCGCACATCGTGCCCGGGTTCAAATCCCGCTGCCGGTAGTACCCTTTGGTGGGCAACCTGCAAATCCACACGGGGTAATCTCCCCTCCTCCTAAACTTATTCATATCAAAAAAAGAAAAATTAGGATTATGTTTTCGTTCATTTTTTGTGGGCATCGCCCATATTTGTAATGTATAAATCAGATGCGTGCTTGGAGGAAGAGGGCGGAGGAATGTGTGGAGCATAGATCTATGCGAGGAGCCGATACACGTAGTGCAGCTTTGATTGAGGGCCTTGATGAAGTAGAGGCTAATTGCACCAATTTTAATAACGATATTATTAGCTTATCGTTTTTAGGATGACATGACTAATATACCCTCGTAAAAGACTAATCACATCGATTAACCTTGATAAAAGATTTCTGGAGATAATTACTAAAAATATTGAACTCTCTTGATCCTTCATTGAGAATATGCTTGAAGTTCTAGGACAGGCCTGCAGCTTCTTTAGAATATACACTACTTATTTCTACAAATTTCTTGATGAACAGATAAGAAGAAAATTAAGGCCGGAAATAGCTATTCATGCAAGTTAATCTCTCGATATTATTCTCATCTACGACATGAACATCCTCTTCGTCGAAGAGGGTTTTGGTGCACGCCCACAAGCATTAACTCAAAATTAACTACATAAAATATCAAAAGGCGAAAATTACTGAACAAGATTCTGTGCATGTGCATGGTTTATCTCAACCGTGCATTCACTTTTGTTTCCTCAACTCCTTGTAGAAATTCTCTATGAACTCCTCCGCCGCCTTGTCCACGCGATCGTCGTCGTCCTCCTCCTCCTTCAATGGGAACGGCGAGTCCGTGATCCTTAGTGGCCGCACCAGCGGGGTCCGGCCGAACCCCGGCAACATCGGCGACGCCTCCACCACCTCCCTCTGGCTGCTCAGCATCTCCATTATCGCCTTATCGAAGTTGAACGCGCCCACAACATCGTTGTCGTCTTGGGTCGGCGGCGGGTGGGCGCACATGAAGAGGTTGTGGAAGTGGTGGTTCAGCTGGCTGCCCTTACGCTTGTTGACGTAAAGGTTGGGGACATGGTAAGGGAAGGCGGGGCTGTTGTTGCAGCTGAACTCGTACTCGAGCGGCCCCGCCGCGGCGGAGGAGGACGAGGAAGGGCCGTCGTGGGATCGGCGGCTGGCCGCGGCTGCGGCGTGGTGGGGGAACATGAGGTTGCCGATGGCCTTGCCGGCGATCTTGCCGCGCTTCATCATCATGTTGAGATCAGCCATGATTCTCCTCTTGGATATCTCTTTCCTCAGCATGTAGAACACCACGCGCACTATGCTCCATATTTTCTTTGCCGACAAGGGCAGATTATGTTCCATGTCTTTCTTCTGTGTGTGTGTTTGTGTGTCCGCGAGAGAGAGAGAGAGAGAGAGAGAGAGAGATGAAGCTTTTGTGTTGAGGAAGATGGGTAAAGAGTGGGGAAGAGGGGGGTATATAAAGAGGTGGGGTAAGGAGGAAGAAGACGCAAAGTTAAAGTGGTGTGTGCTAACTCTTTTCTGTGTGAGATTAAAGCAAGTTCCATGTAACTCGAAATGGTGGTGGTGGGTGTGAATAGATATTTCGTTGGTTAAGTTAAGGGTCACTTTCACATGGATATAAATTCCCACCTGTTCAATAATTCGAGGGAGAAGGAAAGATCAGACGTTGGAACCAAACAGTGGTTGTCGTGCTTGGGATGGCCAGTAGCATTCGTTTGAACTTTGACTGACACTACCACCTTTGCCTTTTTTGTTTCTTAATTGTTGTCCCCGTGCTTCGATGTCCGCGGCAGGAGGAAATCATGCGAGTGCGAGAGACCCTTAGCAACGAAGGAAGAGCAAGAGCCCTGGCGATCTGGAGACGTGGGCCTATGTGGCTGTGGCTTTGCTTGGGCTGGTCTCTCGCATCGCCTTTTTCGGGCTGAAGACTGGAATCTTCGTACGCTAAAATAAACAAAAGCTGACTACTCGTCGAAGAAAGTGGTAGGGCTGAACAGCCCACAAGGCCACAAGGACATGGTTTCTCTTGCGCATCACGAGAGGACGGGAGATTTGACCCTTTATTTGGCAAGAGCTGTTTTAAATTAAATGGAACTTGCCGCGGGGCGTACGAAGGTTCCTGTCCACTTCGATCGTCCCTCCAAGCGTACTTTAGGTTCTTAATTCTTTTTATTATCCCTAAGAAAACCCGTACGTACTTGATTCTCATCGAGTTTATTTAATGGCTAAGGTACGAATGTATGTGGAGATTAGGCACATGACATGAATTCGTTTTTTTCCATATATGTCCGTTTGTCTCGCATTTTACTTGGTCCATACGGTTACTGCAGGATATTTCAGGGGATCGAAGGTGACCTACAGTGTTGTGTGTGTTCCCTTGTTATCCGAAAACAAAAATACCTAACACTTTTGTGGATGACATTGTCAGGTAATTTACTTTTGTTGTTGATATGCTTTATGAAATTAGGAAAGCGCAACTTTGTTATTTAGTGGAATAAATTATATGCGTATAAAACAAAAGCGATGCTAAGGGTATTAAGAAGTTTCACTTGGACTTGTTTATTTAGTGATTAGCATGATTAGATTTATGAGATTTCGTGAGATAACTGCTAACTGTTTTAAAAACTTAAGTTATTATACGAAGGTTTTAATATTTAAATATTCTATTGCTCCACATCACATTTAATTTGGTCTTTTTTTTCCTTAGTACTAAACATTGGTATATTTAATTGGGGAAGCAATTGGGGTTTGGAAATATTTGAACTCAGAACCTCCTGCTCTAATGCTATATGAGATTTTGTGGGATCATTGCCAATTTTTTTAAAAGTTTAAACTGTTAGATAAAAACGTGATTTTAAATATTCTATTATGATTGAATGTAGAAACAAGTGGGACCAAACTATTAATCTACGTGAATAAGGGTTGTTGTGAAATTTTGTGGACAAATGTATTGACGGCTGAAATTTGATAAGTCATCAATGGAGACACTTTGTGGGTAGATTTGTGGGTAGATGATCTTCATGCACTCCATATCAAGTGATTGTCTACCGCTATAATTTTGCGAGATCACTTAGGCCTTAATTCACTATCATGGAGGAAGTGAGAATGGATCCGATTGGCTAGAAATGAAGGAGCAATAGTCCATTAATATGGTAACTTCTTGTAGATAGAACCATGTACAATTAAGATTTCAATTTGGCAATCTTTTACTAAAAGGGATATTTGCTGTAACGAGTGCATTGTATGAGTTCATTACTCGTTTTAGATTGTTGCTATATTTTACAACCGCGAAAAATACGAAACATACACTCAATTCCAAGGTGCTGTCAAGCAAGAGAATCAAAGATTAACTCCTTCCAATCACATTCACCATCTATGCTTATCTTTCTTCTAATGTTTGAACAAGGGGAAAATTACCAAAAAAGTCCTAAACCTTTTGCAATTGTGCCAATTCAGTCCTAAACCTTTTTTTTTGCCAATTCAGTCCTAAACATTTTACAAATAAGCCAATTTAGTCCATTTGGCTGGCCGGCGCTGACGTGGCCGCCGGGCGACTGACGTGGCGCCGGCCGGTGTTCACGTGATAATATTTTAATATTTTTTTAAATATTTTCGAATTTTTTTTTCCTTTTTTCTTTTTTTTTTCTTTTCCTTCTCCCCCTTGGCTGTCCGGCCAAGGGGGAGCCTCGCCGGTGAGGGCCCAGCTTCGGCGAGGCGAGCTGGGCCCTCGCTGCAGCTGGGCGAGCTCGCCCAGCTCCGGCGAGGCGGAGGTCGCCCAGCCATGGCGAGCTCCGCCTCGCCGAATCTGGGCGAGGGCGGAGCTCGCCCAGCCATGGCGAGCTCCGCCTCGCCCAGCCAAGGCGAGCTCCGCCTCGCGGCCGCTGGGCGGAGGTCGCCCAGCCATGGCAAGCTCCGCCTCGTCGGATCTGGGCGAGGGCGGAGGTCGCCCAGCCATGGCGAGCTCCGCCTCGCCCAGATCTGGGCGAGGGCGGAGCTCGCCCAGCCATGGCGAGCTTCGCCTCGCCGCCGCTGGGCGAGCCTCGCCCAACTCCGGCGAGGCGGAGCTCGCCCAGCCATGGCGAGCTTCGCCTCGCCGGATCTGGGCGAGGGCGGAGCTCGCCCAGCCATGGCGAGCTCCGCCTCGCCGGATCTGGGCGAGCTCCGCCCTCGCCCAGATATGGCGAGGCGGAGCTCGCCCTGCCATGGCGAGCTCGCCCAGCTCCGGCGAGGCAGAGCTCGCCTTGGCTGGGCGAGCTCGCCCAGCTGCGGCGAGGGCCCAGCTCGCCTCGCCGGAGCTGGGCCCTCGCCGGCGAGGCTCCCCCTTGGCCGGACAGGCCAGGGGGGAGAAGGAAAAAAAAAGAAAAAAGGAAAAAAAATACGAAAATATTAAAAAAATATTAAAATATTATCACGTGGACGCGGTCGGCGCCACGTCAGCCGGCCGGCGGCCACGTCAGCGCCGGCCGGCTAAATGGACTGAATTGGCTTATTTGTAAAAGGTTTAGGACTGAATTGGCAAAAAAAAAGGTTTAGGACTGAATTGGCACAATTGCAAAAGGTTTAGGACTTTTTTGGTAATTTTCCCTTTGAACAAGTACCAACCCTTTTTCTAGACCAATCCCTTAAGCTGGCAAAGAATTGAATATATGGAAGCACACGAAGAGAGTCTGAACAATAGTTGAGGAAAGCCTCCCCTTTATAAGCTGAGCAAAGCCCATGAAAGCCCATGAAACATCAGCATCCCAATCTCCAGTCGATCCAGAAATCAAGTGATGCCGCAAAAATGGAATTCCGAACTGGTTTCGTATAATATTCAAAGGTGCAGCAGTAAATTAATGAAAGATCGAGAATGTTTAAGTCTGTAATTGACAAGACTAATTCTTAATATATTCAGATTAGTGTTGTAGACTGACTTTGATTCCATTTTGATATTCTGACAGAACCTTTTCTCGATAATTCAGGGCCTATTTGTTTGGATTTAGATAAAACTAAAATGGACTTTTTAATCCAGTTCCGCCAAAACTTATTACAATATTATTCGAGTTTGAGAAAACTACGAATAAATCGATATTTGCGAATTTACGTGTCAATAATTAAGTGTCGCGGAAGTTTAGTTTCTTTTTTTGTGAAATTTTTGTACTTAGTCCAAATTAGCAAAAACTGATATTGTTCGTTCAGTAGTCTGGTCAGAATTGACGTGGCAACTCACGTCATCAATTCCGTTTAACATTTGACAGAAGAACTTACTTGAAGAGATCGATTGTACATATTAAAGTCAAGGGACCTGATTGAAAATTCCAGAAAAGTTCAGGGATCGTTGACGCTTGATTCATGAAATTCCAATTCAATGAAGTTCACCGCCAATCGTGAGAGAGAGAGAGAGAGAGAGAGAGAGAGAGAGAGATACTTAATTAAGGGTACAATAATATTCTTAGTTTGATACAGCGACTAAAATCGCAAAAGGGGTCAATAACCAGATAGACAACCAGCTCCTAATCAAACAAAAAGGGCTAATGCGAAATAAAGATCGAAATTAGTCACACTTACACAAGATGGGCAAAAAAAGGCACATCTGTAACCTTAAAGCACCATCAAGTATCTGCCCCATTTTTGACTAGTTGAAGGTCGATAACTCAACAAGGACAACAACCTCAAAAAACCTTTCATTCGGAAGGTAAACAACAAAAGGCCTGTCCATCAAGTTATCGTATAGGTAGGGTTCAGCTGATACAGCAGGACTTAACTTGTTAGCTTAAAAACAAAACCCTTACTAAATGGTGCACAAGGTTGATGAAATATGAAACCATGTACACCAAAAATCGAAATCTTTGTAGCTATAGAGAGAGGTTCTGCTTTTTCGGAAGCACGTTCAGTTGGCCAGATTAAGGTCATTCAAGTCCTTGGTGATGGCGGGAATGCAGCTCGAGCTCCTTGTGATCATACTGACTCGCTTTTGACCTTCCGGGTCCCTAGGGCTTAGAGATTTAGCCCTCACGGTGCTCTTCTTCAAGATCTCCCTCATGGCGTTGGCCTGGAACAACGCGGGGTATGCCCGGATCTTCTTGAACTTGGCGCACGCGCTCATGTGCGCAGTCAGCGCCTCGTCCCGCCTGCCGCCGTTCTTCTCCGCCTCCTCCTTCACCGCCTCGGCACACAGCCCGCATATCCACCTCCCCGAGAACCTCTTGCGCACCCGCTCGATGTACTCCAGCGTGCACTCCTCGCACATGCCACAGCACTCGCACTTGGCGTCCTCGACCTCAGATATCGGCGGGAGGGCCACTGCCGACGTATTCAACTGATCCGCCGCTGCCTCTTTTATCAGCTCGAACGTTATGTCAGACTTGGTCCGGTGGAGGTTGTCGGTCGATAGCCTTGGCGGCTTGGAGAAGGCACCCAAGGCCTTGCTAGCAGGATTGGAGTAAGAGCTCACAATAGCCTCTCCATGTGGCGCCATGAGGGCCTAAAAATTTGGTGCTACGAGTTCGAGATTTTTTCTGAAATTATGTAGAAATCGATCGAGATCGATGAGAGAGAAGAAACTAACCACAAAAAGGAGAGTGACTGTAATTGACTGCTAGAAGATCATTTCAAGTTGGGGAGACACAAGTGCAATGTGCACATATTTATAGTGCTAGAGAGGCCTCTCTCCTAACATGAATCCGTGTGTTTGTGTGTGCGTGAATCGTTTTAGATATTGTATGGACCCTGATGAGTCCCGTGTCAGCTATCAACGATGCAGGAATCGCCGTGAACGGGATAGATTTTTCCGGAAAGAAACGGCTGAGAAAGAGCAAGTAGTTCCAACTTTTGTTTCGAAGTGTTGTCATCAATGAGAGAAGCAGTGCATTTATTTCCAAGAGAACACTAGCTAACTGTTTTTCTTCTTTCTTTTTGGGCTTTGGGTGATGATGGTGATGACGAAGGCAGTGCGTTAACGTGAGTGTTAGCTGCACATTGCACAGTTTTCATATCTTTTCATGATCTTGTATTCTTTTCCTGCTCTTGTTCCTCTCTTTTTCTGTTGCTTTTGTTCGGAGGGAAGTGAAGAGAGAGATTGGGGAGGAACAACTACGAGGGGGAAACATCTAATTACTTTGTTTTGCGTTTACAAGAGAGGTAGGAAATGGAAAGGAGGATCCAAAACATGGAACATTATATGTTTCTCGATCGAACTTCGAGTTTGGGCCCAAGTTTTTGCTCAAACTCTTGCCGATAACCAAAAAAGTAAACGTCTATAGAGTTCTTGCTGGTTACCAGAAAAAGATAACTGTTTTAAGATTGGATCGTATATTCTTCATGTCTTCATGCGCGTACTTAAGCGAAATAAGTTTGCATTCAAATGCTCCAGATGCGTGTATGTATACCTGTGGTTGTGGAGCATAACATGATTAAAACTAATTACGGTGTGTGTATATTTTCCTAACATGATTATTATGCACAAATTAGGCAACATCAATTGAAGTTAATTGTGAGGTCTGTAATTTTACTACTTAAAGCTGAGAAGTAGAAGACCTTATGAAAAAGATATGCGGCTGGACATCGATAACATCTTAGGAGTCAAGTGTTCTTGCTAGTCACGAGAAAGGGATACGTCGTGAGAAGATAGGACCGTATACGACAACACATAGGTTCATGCTTGCGAGCAAAATACGTCCATATATTCATGTGTTTGTATATACATAACGTACGTAATTTCCTACTGTCATGTGGCCCATGATTCTGCTTGAAGCTAGACCAAGAAGACCTTAAAGAAAGAGACATCTTCCACGCAAAAGTAGAAGAACTTCACGTGTGGAACCAACGCAAAGATGCACTCGAGCTGCTGAAATCTCTTCTTCTTAGTCTTCTTTTCTCTTCTTCTTTTCAATCTCGTAAAAGCATGAAAAGAAAGCGACTGCTCCGTAGCTCGCCCCCACAAACGATCGCCATGACTTCACGAGCTGCGAAATCGTATCGTGAGCCTGAACCTTCATGAATGAGCAAGAAAGGCGGTTGAGGTCATGTTGTCACGAGGAGGGGAGAGCAGTGGTCATCTTGCATGGTCGAAAGGTTGAGGAGTTAGCTTTCGTTACGTGGGTGCTGTTGGACGACAATCACGAAACCCTAGCTTTCCTTATCAAGATGTTGTTTTAGTCTTGAGGAAATTATTTTTGAGGTCTTTTCGATCATTTCTTTTCCCTTTCTATTTTTAACTCGAAATTTTCAAGAAGAACCAAGAAATAAAATGTGTGAATGTTGGATGTCGGATGGGTGTTTGCGGTCTGGTTAGGAGAGATTTAGACAAATAAGAACGTATCATTTCTCAAATTGAGCATTTTTAATATTCGACTCCTGATCGACGAAATCACATTTTCGTAAGCACGCCTTGTACTGCTCACACTCGATAACTCATAGCATATTTGATTTGCGTGAGACTGGAGGATTTCCACACTCAATAGAGATTAATCAGGTGATTGAAAAATCCAAACACCGCATTACTAGTTAAAACCCGGCGTGATACCCTGGCTTCTCGTCGCGGAATGAATTTTTATCGTGAAATTCCCATTACTCTTTTATTTAATTGGACGTAAAAATGAACAATCACAAAATAGTAAGATCGTATTTCATTTGTCAATTTAAACACAATCCAAATACATCATAATGGCCCCATCTGAAATTTTGTTGAGCGAAATAATTAGAAATTGATGAAGTGTTTACCTGAAAGAATAACATTATCCCCTCGTAATCCGACAAGTTTATAGTTTTTCAATAACATCATACAATCTAAATAGATCCTAATGACATCATAAAATTAAGATTAATAATAGATTGACAAATAATTGAAAAATGGAATGTATAAATTTAGGACATGATATATAGAAAAAGAAAAGAATCGAAATTATCCACTCATAATTCAGTTGGAAATCCTGTCCGTCCAAAACTTTTGATACAAGTGGCTTTGATTGGCTCCTTCCTTGCCCTACTTCTTGATCCCCTCCATTTTCTTCCATTATGCATCTGATGAGATTATATCCACATTTTGTGTTATTCCACTTGTAAGGTCATATTTATGCCCACATCTCGAATTTTATTGAAACGCAAAAATTAGCCGTTACCATTAAGGCTTCGTTTATTTCACGTAAAATGAATGGATGAGAAATATTCTCGCCGTTCATGACAATATAAACATAAATTGTTGTTGGTAATGAAATTTTTTTCACCGACTAATTATTTTAAACGATACAAATGATCATTTTTTAAAAAATGTATTTTCTAAATCATTCATTTTCTGCGAATCAAATGGAACATATAACTCAATTCCCTTCGAGACACCTCGTAACCAACCCAAAAAAAATTGACCATTTCTCTCTCCCGTCCTCATATCTCAGACAACAAAATTGACCATTTCTCTCTCCCGTCCTCATATCTCAGACAACAGCTCCTTGCCGCCTCCACCTAAATGGCACCTCCAGCAGAGCGGACGCAAGACACCGATTGAGACGGCGGAGCTCCGACAAAATCAGCGAAAGGCGATGGCCAAGGAGGCAGCAACACAAGACAGCACCGGGCACGTGCGGCGGTAGAGGTGGGGCTCCTAGCCTTAGGTTGAAGAACAAAATCCTTTCGATCAGACTAGTTGCAATCTTGGAACGAGAGGGTATAAGAAATCATGAGCCATTGGGCTTGCAGTTCATGGAACGCATGTTTGCAGCCAGCGTTACACTTGCATGCAATCATGACTTGATGTACCAACTCAACAACTCTCAATATGGGGCTAACATCAGTCCCACGTAATTCCTATGTCCCTGTTTTTTCATTGGAACACGCGACGCACGCAAGCATCAGAAGAAAATGGCCATATCGAATTGCATACGGACATCACGACGACAGACGCGGTGCGTCGACCAGTGTAAATCCCTCTTCTCAGTTTTTTCTGCCAGTTTCTGGCTATACAGCACAACAATCTGGCTATCATAGGACCCCTTGCGTAGCACACGAGAACATGTTAAAAGCTACAGTTGGATTTGCCCTGTGGCTCGAGACACATGCTTCATTGCTGTTCTTGAGAGTGATACCACAAGCAAGAGGATGTAGACCTAGAGTAGTTCCTGGTTCGACACAATAGTACCGAATGTGCAAAAAATCCTGAAAACCTTCGATTGTTTCGCTTAGTTCAGTTGCAGTCATCACTTTTCTACCTAAAACTCTATTCTCTCCAACTAGAACGAAAGCTACCTCCACGTCTATAGACGACAATGATAATTAACCACTTCCAAGCATAATATCCAGGTCCATTCATAACCAACTACACAGACATTGCAAAAGAGTCAACGTCAACCGGGCGTCTACATGACAAACGTCTAAACAAGAGGACATATCAGTTCTAAGGTTTTCACAGACCGAAGAAGTTTAAAGTGGCAGTTACTAGATAAAAGAGTCTTCTTCACGGCTTACATAGACTTAACACCTTTAGCTTCTGCAACAGAAATCACACAAAAGACCAGTTGATGAACATAAAGCAGATGCAATGGGCATTCTCTTCTTCATTCATGACTTTCCATGCCACTGCCCTTTCATACGACACTGGTCGTCCCATGCTTGAGAGGCAGATCCCACCTTGAAGACAAGCGAAACCCTGCAAGAAAAACTCAAGCAGCTTAGTTCGTAGAACCTACCGAGGTTTTAATAAGTCGACATATGCAGTAACCACTTTTCATAGAATAATGGTTCGAGTTCAAATGCTATTGCAATTAATTACAACAAGATCACGATGAAGCGGCTAAATAAAACAGATGTTGTCAAGAAGCAAAAAACCCAATTTAGGTGGCCTCTTTTGCATCTAGTCCTAGCTCTCTGCCTTAGGAATATTTCTGGCTTGTCCTAAGTGACCCCATTTTGATCAGAAGCTTTTCCAAATAAATACTGTCTTGGGTTAGAAGAATGCGGAAAGTAGTTACAGACCTGTTGCATGATTTGCGGGAACTCTGAACAGAGAGTCTTTCGGCCATGATCATCGAATATCTTTTCAAGGGTTATGTCTTGCAGCGCCACTAAGGTGGTTTCAAGCATGTCCAGACCTGCCTGATTCGCAAATGTGAATACGGGTAAGGCCTGCAAGGAAGAGCGGTTTTAGAATATAGATCATATCGCAAAATGGAAAGTATGCCCGCATGGTACAAGAACAGCACAGAAACAACTTACAGAGATGAACTACAGTATTCTCACAGAATTGTAAAGTACACCATCCACTCCTAAGTCCATCTATATGAGATGCATCGTGAACAGTCACAAACAAGTTGTCCTCAAATTTAAGTTCACAAGACAGATGGCCTCCATTGAAATCTTTTGAAGGAGATCGTTGTTTTGGCAACAATTTTGAGAGGCGTAAATATTTTCAGTAGTAAAGGAACGATTTCCTCGTGGGTTATTTTTCGTAGATATCGATGGAACAAGAGCGCACCTTAAGAGAGCAGCACATGATAGCATCTGAGTGATGCCACAGGTTCTTGAGAATCGACTCACTTCCTTCATTGCTCGACTTGAGAAGATCCACCCCCAAGTAACACCTGCATTTTTCACGGATATCGTCCATCAGACACACAAGGTGATGTAATAAATCGCACATCAATCAGAATCAATGTCCAAACATAAGTTACCAGCTGTCTACAGTTAAACGAACTTATATAACTGCCAACAATGAAAAAGCTGTAGTCCCTTACCTTTTCACTGGCCAATAAAGATCAACAACATAAACGTGCATCAACAAAAGGCCAACACTCTTTCCTTAACACCTATTTTCTTAATGAAAGATTGTTTTACAAAGTAACTTCCGATGGCCTCATGATTTTTTTTCCCTTTTTTTGGAGAACGTATCATGAGCCTCACACGTTATAAATAAAGATGAAAAGAGCGGCAGACCTATAACTGTGGCAAATCCAGCGAGCAAGTGTTTGGGCCTCAGGAGTGCCAAGAGGCGTACGCAGACCAGCATGTGAACCAAGATTTGATGGAGAGAGCGCTAGTGCCACTCTCTGCACCGACGATATTATGCTACGCACATATTGGCGGGCCATGGACGCCACATGTTCCTGCATGTGGCTTTCAAATGCAAACTCAAATGCAATAGTCATCACTGATCTTGTACAGCCAGAATTAGCATTGATATCGTTGAAACTCCTATTTCCAGCCGGCCCGATCTCAAGAGAAGAAGCGAGGTCCAGCGTGCGATTAGGGCTAGAAGCTTCCTGCAGTGCAACTCAATAATCAATGTGACAGAAAAGAAATTGCAGGAATCCAGGGTTAGTGAGAAGTGATCACCAATATAGTAGTTTAAAGTGATGCTGAATAAAGTAGGTTTAAGCCTCACCTTTACTGAATCAAGAGGAATGATACGAAACCCAGAAGGAAGAAGAGGTGCATCATCAGCGAAGGAAGCATCAATTGGAGCAAATATCAATTCGGCAAAGGTTCCCACAGCATTTTCATCCACTCCACTGCACATCTGCAAAAATAAAGGCAAAAAGAGAGGTTAACCAAAAACAGCTAGAAAAAGACAGAACATGCGCTTGCGTACGCGCGCGCGCGCGCGAGAGAGAGAGAGAGAGAGAGAGAGAGAGAGCCCGAGCATACATCAGATGATTCTAGTCTCTACATTCACTTAACTAACAACGTTCAGCGGTTTGCATGAAAATGGTGACTGATCAAGCCAAAAATATTGCTTCTGTATTTAACAGAATAATCAAGAATATAAGCAAAGCAGAAATAATACTTACTTGCAGGAAGAATATATCTCTAGGCATTAGGGCATCTTCTGGGGAGTGGCCCATACCTTCCAATTTGATGACCTCCAAGAACTTAAAAAGCACAAGAGAAGATACGGATCAACTAAAAATAGATAATCACACTCAATTTGAACAAAATAAAAGGATGGTGCAAAAGGGTGTGTTGACACCAATTTTCTTAATCGCCCAATTAAATTATAGCCACATTTCCTCGCAAAAAGGGCGGTCGCGACAGGGTGTCAGATATAGTATTAGCCATTCATCATACCTCTTCATGCTCAATAGTATGAGCAAGTGGAAGTATAACTTGACCCCCGAAACTCCCAATACGTGATCCAGGTAAAGCACAGGAACCAACTTTCACTGCTGCGGCTGAGTACGCATCGATACTGTTGTCAGCCCATTCTGACCTGTGCTCACGGAGGAAGCGAAGGAGGACTGCAGGAGGCACATTCTGAAAGGGAAAAAGATCAAGCCAGGACAATGCGATTAGAAATAGAGACAAAATAGAGTAATCAAAACAAACGCTAAGGTAAGTCATTTAGAAAGGATGCTTCGACCCAAATTGAACTGGAAGTAACTTCCTAAAGGACACTCTTTTATTCTTCTATTTGTGGCCGGGGAGGGGGGGGGGTTGACTTTTTTTCGGAATTTAACAACTAAATCATCAGGATGTAGGTTGCACACCATTTGCTCACACGGTCTATAGGATAACAAAAACGGGAGGGCGTCATTTACAAAAAAATGTATAAGCCATTCACTGCCCTAAAAACAATTTAGGAGCATGCCTTTCTAGAGAACAGATGGAAAGAGTAGTAGTTCCAGCAATACCCACAAAAATCAAAACTAACAAAAAATATGACACCAAGTAGATTAGACTCCAAAGATTAGCCTATAAATCATACATATATTCAGTTGGATCATGAATCCACATACATAGTGATTGCTTAGCAACATTTTTTCCTAGAATAACTAGTCAAAAAAAGACAATTAGCATCCGCACCTGTAAGAGCATAGAGGCCCTAGCACATAGAACAGCGTTGCTCACAGCTGGGAATCCATTCGAAAACGAAAGATTCAATCCCATTAGCTTGTCAGGGGATGAATTGACGAGAATAGTGACATCATCAATGCCATCATTCCCCATGATCGACCATCCTTCATCAGTAAATCCATTAAGAGCCTCATTAAATCCCCTGCACATCATCATTTAGCAGCTTAAAGCAGCGGCAAGAAACTATCAGCAATCAACTCAGGAGCTTAACTTTTGAAGATGATTTTTACCTGCTTAACCTCTGGCTAAGAGCTCTAAGCGCTGCGGGTCGCCTTCCCCAGCCAGAAACATTAGGCTGTGAAATTTCCTGAGCTATCTGCCTCAGCTGTCGCAGAGCCTGATCTCATTGAAGGGGAAAAAAGTGGATCAGAAAAACCCCTCCAACTAATACAAAACTCAGCGTGTTAAAAGTTAACAGTTAATAGAACACTTAGAGATGCTAAAAGAAGTTGAGTCTAAATATAGCCATGAATCATGTCAACTTACCGCCATTGTCGTCTTCTGAGCAAGCATTGTGGAGGACTCATACAATGGGCGCAGTACTTCAGGCACACTCCATGGCTGTGAGATGCTCAAAGTTAGTACTATTGAACAGCAAGATAAACTTCAAGCAAGATCATTGAAGACACTTCACAATTTTTACCTCTAGATCCATGTGATCAACAATACGTATGATTGAACCACCACCTTCACATGGACGTACCAAGTAGCCACTTGGCAGCATCTCTGCTCGGACAAAAGGCTGTACTGGAGGCATGCTTGGACCATTTTGAGTATTTTTAAGTGACCTCTCACACACCTACACGTCATATTTATCAAGATAATGACAAGGATAGTTAACCAAATTTATAATAGACATGACAGCTGACATGGAAAAGGTGTTTATATGACATCTGCAATTCAAACAAAAGAAGTGGGGGAGAAAACAATATTTCCTGGTCTAAACAAAAAGACCAAACGCAAGCCAACAACTTTTTCACCAACATACCACAAGACTCCCATCTTCCAGAACAGAAGTATAACGCAGCAACCAGAAGTCACGAGCTGGTGCCAAGGTTGTTGGCGCATAGAGCTGCATAATGAATACAACCATGAGAAACACACTACATTCTAGAGTAGCAAAACACTTCACACAGCATATATTATCACCTGCATGTATAGCAGCTCAATGGTTCCGCCATTGGCTGTCGGCAGCACGTTCAAAACATCCACGGCTCGACAGTCACGGAACCATGACGGTCGATCCTTTAGGATTTCTGCGACCTGAATCAGTTTCCAAGTCACATTTATGAACACATTGGAATGAGCTCCAAATACAAACTGGAGAGAACGGTTCCGAGACACTTACTCTTGTAGGTTCAAGACCCACGAGTCCGCATGCTCGTGCTGCCACGCCAGCGCAACCATGAGAAATAGCAACGATTCCAATGGAATCCGGACCAGGCTAAGCAAATTAACATAAATCTTTGTCAATTTTATCGCAAACGCAACACCAATTTAGAAACAACAAAAACAAAAACAGCAGCTTGCATATTGCTGCAATCAAATAGAGCTCAAAAATAGAACTGATTGTACCGCGTTTCTATGAAAATCAATTTTTACAACAAAGTAAAAAGCTCTCCAGGTATTATCTCAACGAAATTATTTATGCCAAAGACCGAAAAAGATAATAAGTCCAAATATACCTTCATTCCAGGCATTTGGACCCACTCCACAGCGGTTCCAGTGGCCTTTGAAAGAAACTCTGCTAAAGTCTCTTCTGCAATGGACAAAAGCCTGCGAACACAATATTATTTAATTATTAAAAAAGATAAGGAAAGAACCAGGACGTTGTTTTTAACAGCCAAAGGAGACAAAAACAAAAGAATAGGATCAAAAGGGCATTTTAAATGACAGAAAGTGACACCACAACCACATCCCCACTAACCCTGCAGGACTAGCATCCCTTGGAGGATGCTGAGATGTCAACTGGTGTTGACCGCTCGTCACCACCGATTCACAGCTTGTGTCTTTGGTTGCAAGCGTCGTCTGTAAGAAACGATTTCACCACCATGTCTCAATCCAAAACACTCATATCACACAAAACACTCATGAAACTAACAAGAAACAAAACCCTTCTCATTTGCTAACTGTCAGGATCGCTAAGCGAAAAACAAAGAACTCAAAATAAAGAAATGATCTTCCAACGCTGTAAATCTAATCTCCAACAATTTCGCAGTGTTCAATAGGAGAGATATACAAAGGAAAAGAGAGAATACGTTCTGGGTGTGTTGGCGGAAATAGCCATTCTCATACACCAGCTGAGAAACTTGCTTCTGCAACCTGTCATTCTCCTCCATCAATAGCTTGTTCATTGCAGTGAGCTTCCTGTTCACAGCTTGCAAACGGGAAGCTTCTTTCCTCTGCTTCTCCCTGCATCTGCAATCGGCAAAAGCACACAGGTACCGGCATGTGACTTACATATTGCTATAGGAAAATGCCTATTTGTACCAAGTCATTGTAATGGTTAACACTAACTTCGACAACATGCTTCACATTACTTATAACACTGAAGCAACTACTCAACACAGGGCACCGCTTCCAAAAATCGACGAAAGAACAGACTTTCAGCGGTTACTCTTCGAGCCTTTACCAACCAATATTTAATAAAGCAATGAGGACACAACACCCTTCAACTACAAGAAAGAAGAAAAACAACGGAACTTCGTGAACTGACACAAGCTTGCCATGTTTTCTTGCTGCAAAAAAAGCAACTTCGCACTATGACAGAAACCCAAAAAAGAAAGGGACATGGACATACCTTCTGTTCTGGAACCAGACCTTGATTTGCTTGGGCTCAATGTTGGAGAGAATGGGACACTCCCTGATCAGCTGTTGGCGACGGAGTGAACTGGGCTTCGGACACTCGTGGTAGAGCCTCTCAAGGGCCTCAACCTGCTCAGGCGTGTACCTCACATATTTTCCATTGTCCAAGCTATTGCTACTGTTGCTGTGCCCGAGTTTACCTTCCTTGCAGGATGTTGCCATCTCCAGAAAAATTCAATTCAATCACCCTCGCTTTCCGGGAAAAATTCTCACTTTCCAGGAAAAAGAACCGCAGAACTTCTCGAGAAATAGTCCACGGTGCGTGACCCCAAAGCACCCTCCTTTTCTTTTCTCGACTCTTTAGAGCTCTCACCCACATGCAAAATGCGAAATACCCAAGATTTCAGTGCAATCTTGAGAACTGCTTGATACAAACAACAAAACAAATACTGTCCCCGGTCTAATTACGCAGTCTCATCCCTTGTTGTCCCATTGAGAAGCATCACCGAACACAAGACGAACAGTGAAAAATCCCTCTCTAGAGATCAGCGCCTCTTCAACCTAATACCTTTCACAATCGCGAGCTTCATACATAACACCGACACCCTTTTGTCTATTATTCAAGAATCGGAGCTCAACTCTTCAGGGTCACATGATCCGAGCGAGTCAACGAGTCAACTCAGCGGCGAGTCCTGGGTATGCATAAAGTTGCGAACTTCGCTCACACCCAGATCCAAATTTCAGCTCCAGGAGAAACAAATGGCTGAAGAAGAAGCCGCAACAGAAGCTTTTCTCTTCTCCTTCTCACCGATCTCCATCGCGCCAATAAAGATTCTTCCGAGTCCACTGTTCATCTGCTCGTCCACACATCTTTAATGGGGGGGGTTTCACGGAAAGGATATAAAATCCAAAAACTTGCAAGCAAGACCCATTAAATGAGGAGAGAGGGAGGGAGAGGGAGACAGACAGAGAGATGATGGTTTGGGTTGGGAGAGAAGTTTGGAGTCAAAAACAGGAGATCTCAGATATGGTGATAATTATTCCCTGCCCCTGCAAAATGGAGAAAAAGCACTACAGTCCATTGAATTTGAGTAAAAGGGAGTTGGGGAGAGAGAGAGAGAGACGATAAAAGAGACCAAAAGAAAGGCTTTGTTATTTGCACAAGAAAGTGGTTCTACTTTGGTTTTTGCTATACCCTCTTCTGCTCCGTGCGCGCTCGTGCTTTCATTGGTTCGTCACTTTCGGCTCAGAACAAGGTCCGTTGCAAAAAAAAAAAAATATTGTTTTTGAACACAACAGTGTCTCTCTCACTTCACTGTGTGCAGCAGCAGCAGCAGCAGCAGCAGCAAAGAGCAACAAACCATATGAGTGTGTTATTCTTCCTATCTATGGTTTGTATTTCAAAAATCATTAAATGAGGTTTCTCTGTCCAGTGAGGTGAGGCGTGAGGTCCAGTAATGCCTTCCAAGACAGACAAAAGGGATAAAAGATATTCCTGCAAAAAGTCAAATCTTTGAGGTATTAGACCGCATTTGTCCCTGTCTCTCTCTCTTTGCGGGTCAATCTTTGTGAACTGTGCTAGTGTAATCTTTCATGATTTTGTACTCAGACAAAAAAAAAGTTAATCTCTGCACAAATCTATCTCGTAGGGCAATTAATGCAGCATTGCAAGAACTTGCCAAAGGATTCATAGAATAACTTCTTTTTGTTATCGTCCTTCTAGGATTGGAAACAAAAAATGCGCGAAAGAGGGATCTCTCGAAATAGTATCTATTGCAATGAGACGAGAATCCAACACGAGATGCATTTGGATTAAGTTCATCATTTGCTATGTTAAGTAGAGTTGAGGTGCTCATCAACACAAGTACCTAAACATGAGCTGATAACGAGCAAGAATGAGAGCAATACATGTACTTGGTTTTCTGATAGTAACATCCTAGAGTAGAAGAACATCAAGAGAATCCACCAATTTTTTTTTTTTGTTGGGGAGGGGGGGGGATTTCGGGAATGTCATCTTTGTCTGGTGAATCCAGAACCTGCTAACCAGGCCTTGCCCAAAAGATCCCAAAATGCCAAATTCGAAAACTGTGATTTGGATATGGAACTATCGTTTCCCTACAACTATTCTTGGACCTTCCCGTTCATGGCAACAGTCCATCAAAAATTTTACCCCAAACAGGGCCACTTCCCCTCGAATGGCATGCTGGTAAGTAACAGCAATCAAAAGGGGCAATTCGAGAAACGGAGCGCTTGCATCAGAAACTTATAAATTACTCTTTTATAGAGCACCAGAGAGAAAGAAAGAGAGAAAGGGAGGGAGAGAGAGAGAGAGAGGCCTGGCGTGGGACACAGAGGACACCATCATGAGTTATCCTGCATGCGTCTCGGATTTTAAAGCTGAGGAACCCCAAAAAGAAAGAGAGGAAAAGAGAAAACTCATTTCTTTTGAATTTATTTCCTCCTGGCTCGGGAGGCTACGTCATGATCACACACCCCCTTCCATGTCCGTATGCTGCTGCACCACCCCCCCCATGCGCATATACCTACGCTCACGTACGTATACACATGTCATATGTTTACATATAATATAATATATATATAATATATATATATATATATAGAATTCCCTCTCCTGTGACAGGACATGATGAGACGTGAAAACGAAAGGGGTGGGTGTGTGATGTAATAGATATTGTAAGATTGTAGGGACAAGGAGAGGTGTTAGCTGGACACTTATCGTTGGATTTATCTGATTGGGGCTTTCATCAGGGGAGGGGGGGAAGTGAGTCATTCGCCGGATGGGGCCGTGATTTGCGAGGCAGATTTGACACCTAATCTTAGAATTCACAGCACACAGCGTGTGGAGTCACGGCTTTACAGTGCCGGAAGAGCGGGGTTTCCTTTGCTTCCTCATTTTCTTTCTTTGCCTTCTTTCTTGCTCCCCTGATATTTTTTTTTTTCCCAGCATTCCACTTCTTGCTCGTGAAAATCTCGCCACTCTCGTGCGCCTCGAATTTGTTGCCATATGCAAATATTTACGCTTTATCAAATCCTTGGACTTGTATGATCTCTGAAGTTTAATGAGATCGCGAGTGTGTGTGCATATACAGGTAGATTCGGGCCAGAGTGAAAGATGACTAAGAGTGCAACTTACTTGCTTCGCCAAAAAAGGATAAAACATCTTTCAAGCGTGACGAGAGAATCGACAAAGGGTATTAAGGATCATTTGTTGATTTTAGACAAGATGTTAAATGACGAGATATTAAGGTACGAACAATTTGAACGATTGTTGCCAACAGCACAAGTTTTTTTTTTTGGTCAAGACTGTACAAGTTAAATTTACCGACTTTTCCTCCGGTTCTTGACCATTTATCGTTGAAAGTGTTCTTATCGACTAGCTGCACTGTATCGACTGATTGTTCTCGGTATAACTATTTTCCGCTTCCTCTCGTAACTCTGACAGGTGCCTGTTGACTGAACCATCAACTACAACACTTTGACAAATTTCCATGTCAACGATGCTTAATTTTTATGCTAAATTATTTGAGGTTACAATTTTTTTTTCTTCGGTAACGTTCTTAATTATAAGCATGTAATGCCAGGGGGACAATTTTTAATGTTAAAAAATGAAAAAGAGAAATAAATAGCTCTAAAGCATTCGACATCATTAGAAAAAGGAAAAAGGTCAAAAAAGAAGAGGATGAAAAGTCGCAAGTGACTAAAATAATTATGAAACAAACAGTTAGAATTAGAGGTGACACGAAAAACACCATTACATGAAGCGAGGAGATTAGCAAAATCACTTGGAAGATTAAGAATAAATTTATTTAAGAGAGACACTGTAGATTGCATTTGATGATTGGGGTACAGGTCAAATAAGATGTAAATTGTCTTATCTAGCATATAGTGACTGCACTGGAGGGCTTGATTAGCATAGTAGGGAATGGAATAATTGTCCAAAAGTATTAAATTTATTAAACAGCGATTAATTCAATTTTAAATATTTTAACTATATAATCTTTAGTCCTAAACCTTTTTCACGACTTGTTGATGTAGCTCTAAACCTTTAAATTGTACTAATTTAGTTCCAAACTTTCGACAATTTACCAATTTAATTCAAAACATTACGATGATTTGTCAATTTAGTCATTCCGATCAATTTTAACTGGAAAATCACTGACTTGAATGTCAGTCGTCCTATGGTCAATGCTGATGTGAAAATTTTCCAACCATGGGCCGCGAGGTCTAAAAGATAAAAAAAAAATCGGAATTTGTTTTTAAAAATTACAAAAAGGCCTACATCAGCATTGATTTTTCATGTTCGCGTCGACGCTGGCAATGTCATGTATGACGGTCAATGCTAGCTAGATTGCAACATCGGTAAGTTCTTGCCAAAATTGGACGAAATGATTAAATTGATAAATTGTCAAAAGGTTTAGAACTAAACCGGTTTAAATTTTCAAAAATATTTAGGACCGAGTTGGCCAATTAACAAAGCGTTTATGACTTTTTGCACAATTCTCTCGTGAATTAATTATCAAAATCAGCACAAGCATTTTATATCCGGCGACCATGTCATCCGGACCTCATAAAAAAAAACGCAATTAAATCCGAACTCTTAAATTCGACGGGACTCACATGAAACCCATAAGATATGACCATCTTTCTCTTCATATGCCGCTGTCGAGCCGCCGGAAGCCGACGAGGCAGGGCGTTCGCGATTCGGCAGGATAGGATTGGGGATACGCGGCCACGCCACCGGCGCGAGCCGCGCAGAGTTTCGTTTCTCGGCAGCCGGCGGTGCGAAAAAGAAAGAAAGAAAAAGAGGAAAAAAAACGCGTGGCGTTGAGTTTTGAAAATTGAGGCGGAAGGAAGAGAAGAGAGAGAGGGAAAACACTCGATGGTATGTAATTATTGTGTCAAATTACCTCCTCCCCTTTCTTTCCTCTCTGTAATCTGTCGTTGGCCACCACCAAATCACGAACGATACGGCGACAATTAGGCGACCCTCGTCAATTGCCTCCCGCAAAACACAAAACGACAAACTCCTTTTTTCGTCACGCACGAAACGACAATTGAAATGCCATCGGTAAAAAGTGCACCACATGATACATACATACATACATACATCATATATATATACACTTAGGGTTTAATAGGACGAAAAATCCTAAATTAATACGCCTAAATAAATTTATCCCGAACTAATTATTTTCATAACAAAAAACTCTAAATCGGTACATTTGTGACCAGTTTACTCTCCGTTGAATTAGATTAATACCATGAAAGATCACAAATTAGCATACCGAAGGTAAAATCCCAAACCGGTATACCCGTCAACCGCCACGTGTCATCCAACTCAAAAATTTGAAGGTAAAATGAAACGAAAACTGACGGAGGGTAAAGTTATTACGAGCGTATTAATTTGAGATTTTTTGTAATCAAAAAATTAATTCAGGATAGATTTATCATAAATATATTAGCTTATAATTTTTCGTAGCGTTAATCCTATATATAAATTACCCGGAAAACCAAAGATGAAAAGTGCAATTTTAGCGCGAGCTTTAGCTTTCGTCGAACGAGAGAGGACGACTTGGAGGGGAGGGGAGGCGAGGCGCACTCGATAGGGCAAAGTTCGTAGGCACCTCGGCGAGCAATGATGACCAGCGCCCCCCTCAAAATAAGAACGCCCCAATTCCCAATGAACTCTCCACCTTTCTTTCCTCCTCCTCCTCCTTCTCCTTCCTTTCTTCTTCTTTCTTTTTTTTTTTTCCTTTTTGTATTCATCGATAAAATTTAAAGTATACTGGTGATAATGCGTTGGAGGTCCGAGGAAGAAGATGACCAGCCCAGTCACGTCCCCTAACGCGAGGTTCGGATCGACCGGAAATCTGCCCAATTGGAGGTCGGGAGATTTCGGGAGGACAAAAGTCTATACATGATTTCCCGGGCAGACATTTTAGTCTTTTGTCCATCGTTCATCCCGAGGTACGTGCACGAACGTGGCGGTTGGCTATGGGGGAGAGGCGTTTGGGCCTAGAGGGAGGCCCGCCTTGGCTGTACTTGTGGGCCTTGTGGCCCGTATGGGTTTTCGCCCCCGGTCGCGGGACGGCGTGCCAAATGCCGTCCTCGTATGGCCGTATCTTCTTAGGACCGGTACATTGGCCGGTCGTCGGTTCGGAGTTAACGCTCCGCCGCTGCGAAACCGAGCCCCCGGGCCGTTGCGCCCTCTCTCTCTCTCTCTCTCTGGGTGGGATGTCAAATTACAAAGTGTATTTGCACGAGGCACTTTGTGCGAACAGCAACCTTAGAGAAAGATGAGGGCAACCTGTTCAGACGGAACCCCGCTCGTCTCGATCCCCTTTTGGCACGAGAAGGAGAAAAAAAACAAGGGTTAGATCTCCTGCTGTTGTTGCCTAGATATGCTAGAGCAGGCATCTACGCCATCATCGTAAGTTGTAGCGTTTGTCCAGAAGCGCAGCTATATGTCAACTTCTGTTGTCAAAAAGACTCGAATTTGAGCAAATGAACTGATTTGCAATCCAGATTTCTTTCGCATTCTCACTTTTTATCTGTACCTTTATTCTATTCAATGTAGCTTCAACAAATGAGCAGGAGTTACTAATTCTTTAATCAAGTCCATCTACTTTCCATTTTTTCGATCTTTTTGTTTAGTCATTCCATTTGCGAGGAATGTCTAATGAAGTCCTCCCCCGCACAAAATCCGACTAAATCTAATTGGTGTGACTATTGGAGGTTGCCAGGACGTAATAAGGGTCATCTGCATGGAAACCCAATATGGACGGTGAATGGTCGTGAAAAAGGAAAAAAATAAAATAAATATTTATCCATTCAATTTCCACGCTCCTCGGATGTCCACGTAGACAACAATTAATCCACTTGAGCTCCAGCATACTTCGACGACCGCATTGGTTGAATTTAGTCGAATTCTGTGTCGCGGGATTTGGTCACATGATTTGGGTAAGTGAAAGAGGCTTACTTAGAAAACTTCTAAGCAGTGCAATTCGAATTTCCGCCGTTTGAAAAGGAAACCTGCTTTTATTTTCCTAGATGGACATCAACTACCAAGACGATAGCGACCTGAGCACGGGTACCACAGCTCCGAACTTGACTTCCGTGAAACCAAGTCTAGCCTTGGTGGACCCAAGATTGGGCACTAGTCATGGGTCCATAGAAGTTGAGCTCAGGATCCCGGTGCTCGTGTTTGGCTCCTCGGCATTTGGGCTAGAGACCTCGATGCTTGTGCCTTGTTTCATGGAGGTTAAGCCTGGGACCTTGGCGCTTGAGCCTAGGCCTAGATGCAGGGCAAGGTCTATGGAAGCTAGGCTCGAGACTCGGTGATTGTGCTTGGATCCCTGGTGCTAGAGCTCGGGTCCACAAAGGCCAGGCACTAGGCACGAGTCCTCGGTACTCGGGCTTGGGATCCCGAAAGCGTTCGACGCTTAAGCTCGATAGACCTAGGCCTGGGCATTAGGGATTTGAGCATAGGCACGTGGTCCTGGGTTCGACCTCGATGGATCTGGGCACAGGCACCAAGGACCCGCCCTCGACGTCGGAGACCTGGGCCTAAGCACTAGGGTAGTAGGTCCCGGCCTCTATGGACCCAAGCCCGGCGTTGATAGACTCGAGCTCAGGCTCGGGCATCGGGGATTCGAGGCGTAGGCACCGAGGTCTCGAGCAAGGCCGCCTAGGCACTGGAGATCCGAGCCCGGTCTCTTTGGTCCAGGGCCTAGTTTTGATAGATTCGGTAATAGGTGTTGGGGTTTTCGCGCTCAAGTTTAGAATTTTTTGCTGATTTAATTTTTGAAGTAATTCGAAGGTTAAAAAATGTTTTTTTTTTTAATTTCAAATTGAGTGACCAAAACCTATAGGAGGAGGTCTATAAAGACAAATTCACCTGGTGGAATGCGCGTCATGCGATCGTTTGCCCCATGTCCTTCAGTTTCTTTCGGGTCAAAAGCAAATTGCCCGAGGCACCGATTCCAATTGTCCTGTGCACTCACGGGCGTTCCCCGTTTGCCTCCAAATCACCACGTCCTGCCACGTGTCGCGCTGCCCATTGGCGGGATCGACCGTGGGCCTGGGAGTCGCCGATTCCTGAATTTTGATCATCTTTTGAAATTTATTGACATTTCCCCCCCGGAAAACAGGAATTTCAACAAGAAGGGAAAATTTACTCATCTTCTCGTGGCCGATTTACATGGTACGTAAGATCTACGGCAGAACACCACGAATCTATGATTTTCACCGCACTACAACTAAAATCAGTTCCAAGTCAGCGACTAATGGTAAGTACATAATGGCTGCTAGTTCATCAAAAAATCGAAGGCTATCGTCTTGAACTCGTGTTAATTATAATATCACACTTTTCTTCGGATTTTTCGAAACAATTAAAAGCTCATAGATTAGGGGTAGGTAATTAGCTAATACATCTCTGTTTCTCATGTGACCGAGATGATATTCCACATGGTATTGAATAGTTGGTTGACATGAGCTCATGTCGTATTATGCGGAGCGAATGTGTTTTCAATTTCAAAGTACTTATCATTATTATTTTCTTCTTTTCTTTATCATGCGGAGCATATAAATATTTTGAAACGTTTAATCCTACATCTTATTCACGGGTATTGTGTGACATTCCATTCACCAACTCGAGATTGTGACTTGTGTTGAGTGTGTCATACTATGATTTGAAACGAGGTTGGAGTTCATGTCGTGTCCCTCCGGCCACCACAATCAATCGTGACCTCCGCCACCCCACATTTGTTGCTAGTCTCGACAATGTACAACCTATCCCTCCCTCCCCCCCCCCTCTCTCTCTCTCTAGAGGGGGAAAGGGTTGGTTGAGGGATTTTTTTTTATCTCATTTCTCTTTTTTATGTATATTTGTGTGCGGTACTCATGGAGATTGAACCCCGGATATGATATTATCCGGCCCTACCCTTCAATCCCTTTACCAGTAAGTAGAGGTGTCAAAATGGGTCTTAAACCCATATATGACCCATTTAAAAATAAATGGATCATATATGGGTCACTTTAATTTTAAAGAGTTAAGCTTAAATGGGTTTTAAATTTTAAAGCTTAAAGATAAATGGGTTTAAATGGGTTGAGTTTGGAACCCATGTCCAACCCACCTACTAGACCCATCCACATACTCTCTCCCTCTTTATAAAAATGTTTAAAAAAAATCGAAATTTAATTATTTTTATTTTTTCTCTTTTTCTTTTATTTTTTTATTTTTATTTTTATTTTTTATTCCCGCCGGTGATCGGCCACAGCGACCGGCCACCAGGGCGAGACGACCTCGTCGGAGGCCGGCGAAGCTCGAGCTTGTTGGCCTCAGGCGAGGCTCGAGCCTTGCCGATCTGGCGAGCCTCGAGCTCGCCCGATCCCGGCGAGGCTGGAGCTTCGCTTGAGGCCGGTGAGGCCTTGGCCTCGCCAGATCGGCGAGAACGAGCTTCGCTGGCCTTCGGCAAGAACGAGCTTCGCTGGCCTTCGGCAAGAACGAGCTTCGCCGGCCTTCGGCGAGCTCGTCCTCGCCCGTGGTCGGTCGCCAGCCATAGTGGCCGGCGATCGGCCAAAAATAAAGGAAAAATAAAAATAAAAATAATTAAAAATTCGATTTAAAAAATTAAAAAAATATTAATTTTTTTTTCTTGGATAATGACTTTATGGAAAATATTTTCTAGAAATGTCGCATTTTTCGTAAAACAACGGAACCTCAATTTTCAAAAAATTATAAAATTTTTTCACTAACTTTGTATTGCATAAAATGTTTTAGCAGTATAATTTAAAAAAAAAACATAAGAAATAACTATTCCTAGATTAGGTTAAATATAAAAGTGTTTTAGCAATTTGGGTTGGATATGGGTCGGGTCGGGTATGGGTTGGGTATGGGTAGGGTCGGGTATGGGTCGAGATATTTACACTATGAATAAATGGGTCATAAACGGGTTAATGGGTCAATTTGGGTCGGACCATTTATGACCCGACCCAAACCCGATCCGACCCACCCGTTTAACAGGTCTACCAGCAAGACCACATGCCTGTTGATGGTTAAGGGATTTAATCAAGTGTTGGTGAGCGTCAAATGAAATGGGATGCGTGTTGACACAACATATGGTATTGGAGCAGGAGATGAATATGTTTCTTTTCATTACTATAAGAAGCAAATACCTTTTACTTGTTCAAAAAAAAAAGGCGAGCATTGCATGAACTCATTCTGTCGTGTCAAGCCAATCGTATTTCCTTAATTTGTAAAATTCACATCATGTCATGACCTAGCACTCGTTGCACGTATTTGGATCATTATGCCTAGCGCGTGATCCATTAGATCCTTAGATCATAAGGGGTCTCAAGTAAGGTCCATGTAACCCAACGGATCCTTTAAATTAGGCAAGTATGATCAATGTGCAATTCAGTAACTTCCTGTGCGTTTCGCCAAGAAAAAGAAAGTTTTCATGTAATTCTTAAATTGTAATTAATATTACCCATCATATAACCATGAACTAAATTTTACAGAATTTGAGGCATTTACCTTCTTTGCACTGATTTGTGTATATAAAAGTCTCACGATGAAATGTAGAGTAAACAGAAGTCGCTGCCTCAGCTAACTCTTTGCCCTTTTTTTAAACGCTCGCCAACTCCGTCTTTCTCACTCCCTCTCTCTCTCAAAAACACAGTCGCACACACAACAGAGTCCCTGCACCACCATTTTTTCTTCACGGAGAGAGAGAGAGGGAGAGAGAGATGTTCAACGGACAGAAGCCGCGGCAACCAGAGGCGGCGCTGCAGCTGCCGGAGAAGAAAGTGGCGGCCGATCACCGAGGCGCGACAATGAACGGGTCCCCCGAGGCGGCGGCGGCGCCACGCCCGAAAGGCGCTCGCCGGAACGCCGACGCCATGCACGTGATCCTGAGGGCGATGTGCATGGCGGCTTCCTTGACGGCGTTCTCGTTCATGGTCACCGCCAAGCAGCACAGCGTTCTCGTCATCTACGGCTTTCAGTTCCCCGTTCACTCCAAATGGTCCTTCTCTAACTCCTTCGAGTACGCCCACGCCCCTCTCCCTCCCTCGTTCTTTATTGCGAGTATCCATGTTAGTATAATGAGTGAAAGTTTTGGATTTTCGCTAAATAATTCAAGTTCAAGAAACACGACGGGAAATTATTCTACTCCAGCATCACTAAATGAAGCTTAGTACATTACCGCATGCGACGAAAGAAATCATGGGTGGTCCATATCCTTTGCATATGGGTTCAGTTGTAGGTCACTGATCTTTCTTTAATCTAATGCAAAGAATCTAAACAGAATTGATTTTAAGCAACATCTTCTCCAAGATCAAACTTACCAATAGTCATACACTGGAGTCTCGGTTGAGTTTTGTCTCACTTTTCAGTCTTCTTGGTAAGATGTCTCAATCACCGTCCGAAGCCACGGCTACTTATGTCCAAAAGGCAACTGTTCTTGTAAACTTCTCTCTCTTTTGTTTTTTGAACCGGGATCCTGCGAGGAAACTGACCGGCTGAACCGGAGAAATTTGTCCTGCTTCGTTTTGTCATGTTGTGACTTGTGAAGCTTTGGAGAAACGTAGTCCTTAAGAGCAAAGGTGTGGAGGAATAGCAAAGAGAACCCGTGAGCAAGGAGCATCTACCTCAGGACATCTTGTCCTCTTTCTGAAAAGAACAAAAGAAAAAAGAAAAAGGAGGACATCTTTTGGTTTCAACCCATATGGATGAGCCAACAGAATTTTTTTATTGTTTGTTGATTCATTCGTATGTTGCTGACCATGTTGTTGGGTAACAATAGCTCACTAAATTGGCGTGGTACCTTTCCTTTGCTTTCCTGGCATAAATTTGTAATAAGCCCCCCTAGTTGTTGATATTTGCATGATTAGGAAGTCGGTTGAAATAATTATGCTTGATGCACTAAAATTTCCTCTCCGGAAACACGTAATTAGGGTTGATATTTTTCACAACTCTATCTTAGTCAGATAATTTCTCAGTATAGAGGACACTACGTGCTAATCAGAGTCCAAGTCGATTTATTCTGATTCAGGTACTTGGTCGGCGTTTCGGGGGCGGTCGCGATTCACTCCTTCCTGCAACTGCTCATCTGCGTCTTGAGATTGCTCAGTAAATCATCAGTGATTCCCTCAAGGAACTACGCGTGGCTCGTGTTTGCTGGAGATCAGGTGCTCTCATACGCGCTGATGAGCGCCGGATCAGCCTCTTCCGGGGTCACCAACCTGAACCGCACGGGGATAAGGCACACGGCGCTCCCGAACTTCTGCAAGCCTCTCCACAGCTTCTGTGACCATGTCACGGTCTCGATCGCCTTCACTTTCTTCAGCTGCATCTTGCTCGCGACCTCCGTCGTCCTAGATGTCATCTGGCTAGCCAAATACTAACTTACTCATCAGCTCCACATATCCTCCTTCCTTAGTTAGTTAAAACAATAGCTAAAGTCATTTCACGCGCCTCGTGACCGATCGAATCGGCCGAAGCCGTCTTCGCTTGTGAAGCATATGTACTTCGTGTAGCTAGATCTCTTGGTAAATTTTATCGGTCTTGCTTGTTTCGTGTGTGGGATGAAATTACAGTTATGGGTGATCGAGCATGTGTATACATAAGTGAATCTTCGTTATCATTGACCAGTACGTATTAGGTTGTAACTGAGGCACAGGGACAAGCTCTCTAAATTGCATTTTCTCCAGCCGCTGACAGTAATGTTAGGGATATAAAGATCATGCACAATTGCTTTACAAGAGGACAGGATAACCTAAACATCAGATTTGCGCTAAGTGTCCATTAATCACTCAACCAAAGAGAATCCTAAATAAGTCACATTCCCTTACAAATTATTAATCACAAGGCTCCATGCTGTGAAGCTTGAGTATGTCTTGATGAGGGAATCTCTAGTTTGATCAGGAAAGCAACTGTGTCTTGACGAGCTAGGGCATGTGCGATTGATCAACACGTCTTGAGATTGTTGCACATCGAAGGTGGGTGAAGCAACTTAAAGTTGGCACGCGGTAGTGCAACTGCAAAGCATTTGCCGAACGCCATTCCCGGCAGCTAAAACACTTAACATCGCGTCCGCGACTATTTTTTCAGAAGCTGTCCCGAACGCACCCGAAAGCTAATCCGACAATTTAAAGGACCCGAAAAACAGTAGAGGCGCAGAGAGTTAACAACTTCCATTCTCTTCTTGAGACACTCTGTTTCCAAAACTCAGGATCTCTGTCCAAGATGGTTCTTCCATTTCCCCCCCGGGAATTGGATCCCAGCGGCTAGTTGCTCCACGGGTCAGTCGTCCACCGTTCGATCTCGTTGTCGGTGAGGAAGCCCTTGGACCTCCTTGGTTCTGAATCCAACGGTTCAATAGCGACGCCGAATGGGTCGGGCCCGACCGGACACAGTAGCCACGTTGCGGTTCCGACCTCCATCGTGGGCCATGCTGGGCCCCCTGCGCCGTGCCCGTGGCCCACGAGCGGGCTTGGCACGACCCCTTCCTTGACTGACGAAGCTGACTCTGGCCACCATCCCACGATTAACCGCCCTTAACCGCCGCTAACCGGCACGTCCCCGCTCTCGCTTCCACGTCCGTCGGAAAGGGAAAAAAACCGAACCCGCTTATAAAAATCATCCCTCCTCCTCTCCTTTCGCTCTCGCTCCAAACGGACGAAGCTCTGCGCGCGCGTTGCTCCTCTCGTTTGTCGTTCCTTCGCCCGGTTCGCGCGAGAGTCGTATGAAAATGGCGTTCGCTTGGGGGCTTTGTAACTGGGTCGTCGCTGTTTTCGCAGCTCTTGTTCTTGTTGGTGGAGCCTCCATGAAGGCGAAGGTCGAAGCCGCGAGGGTCTTCAGAGTGGGTGGCGGTGAAGGTTGGCACGAACCTACTGAACTCAACTCCTCGCTTTACTCTGACTGGGCTACGAGGAACAGGTTCCGTGTTGGAGATTCTCTCAGTGAGTCTTTTTCTCTTCTTTCTCTTTTTCTGCTTTTCTGTTTCCCTATATCGTCTCTGACATATGCACTCGTTGATACACAATGACAATGTGTGGTTGTTGATCATGCGAGTGACCAACATAGGGGAAGATTCCTAAACTATGTTTAGTTAAATGGAAGAGATTTGGTTATAGAAGAATCTGTGTGAATTTGCAGATGTTAGAGCTAGGGTTGTCAAAACTAATCCTAAATCTTGTGCATGCAAATTTGTTGATAAGCTTTCAAATACACGTACCATATGGGAGCAGGTCTTTAGCATTACCTGAAGGGATGAAAATTTTGTTCAATTGATCTCACTTGTTATTACTAGAAAAGGTGCAAACTTTAGTGTGAAATCCCGACAAATGGCTATAGCAGCTTAGAACTCCAGAAGAGAATGCTCGTCGCGTGCAAAGCATTTTTAGTTGAAAGTTCGTTTTTTCCAGAGTCTGTATCAGAAAATGAGTGGCACATGAGTAAGTATGGAGCTATTTCCTCTAAAGTTTGGTGGAGTTAGTACAGCTTTGTCGATTGACCGGTTTTTCATAATTTGAAGATTTCGAGTACAAGAATGACTCGGTTCTGGTGGTGGACAAATGGAGCTACTACCACTGCAACACAAGCAACCCTATCACGGCCTTCAACAACGGGAACAGCACATTCACTCTCGACAAGCCCGGTTTCTTTTACTTCATAAGCGGGGTGACCAACCACTGCAAGAACGGCCAGCGCTTGATTGTCGATGTGATGTCTCCTCACCGAATCCCTCGCTACACTCCTCCTTCCATCGCCAACCCTCCGCAGGCCGGCATGGGCGGCCTCTCTCCATATGCTTCCCCACTCTCAAGTGCTTCCTCAGGAGCAGCAAAAGGAACCTCATCAGTTGCGGTTGCGGTTCTTATGAGTCCATTGGCTGTGGCTTCTTTTGCAGCTATGATGCATTTTTATTATTAGCGTCGGGAGGATTTGGTGTTTAGGCGACTTAAGTAGTTGATTATTTTATTTCCACTCGTCATTTTGTCATGGTTGTTTAATTTTTATTGCTCTAATTTGTTGAATTTGGTTGATCTGTTGGGTATTCAGGGTTATGTTTGTTTGATGAGCATTTGTATTCTATAAATTTGAGACATATTTGGAGGTTGCCGACTATTCTAACGTATCTTATGTTGCTACGCCTCAATTAATTTACAATGTATAAGTCTTGACTTGACGCTGCCTAAACCCAAGAGGTCGTTATGTTACAAACACGTGCCGCAGTTTCGTTGTTTTGGAATTCGAAGGAACATGTACTACGTGCTCATAAAAGATGACGAGAAGGTGAGGACTGCTTAATTAATCCAATCTAACTATTAAGAGAAGCTGTATGCCTTCCTGTGAATTGGCCGTCGAGATCCGACGAGCCACGCTGTACCATTTTAGCGTTCCTTTGAAAGTTTTTAACTAAGGCTGTCAACGGTTCGGTTTGGTTTGGGTTTCTGTGATACCCTAACATGTATTTTACCAACTTTTATTTGGTTAAATTATCAACTAGTTTTGTGTCACCAACTCTTATACGAGTTATTTATCAATGTTTGATTTTTTTTAATTTACCAATTATTTTATCGAGTTACCTCTTTTTATTTACCTTTGTTACTACAAATTCATTACATTTACTAATTAACTCGTTTGAAAGATTACTAACTTCAATTAGTGTGACTCACCGACAAATTGGTAACTTAATTGGATTTTTGTAAAAGTTTGTAATATATATAAGAGATTTTATTTTCAGAAATAAGAGAAGTTGGAAATTTAAAAAATCAAATAAATGTTGGTAACTAAGACAAAAAAGAGTTAGTAATGCAAAACTAGTTGGAAACTTAATCGAAGAAAAAAATTAGTAATCACTATGATCAAGATTGGTATTTCAAAAAGGGAATTGGTCAATATAATTGGTTGATAAGCAAGACAAATAAATGTTGGTAACTCAATATAAAATTAGATAAATTTTAAGAAAATAAATAAACATTGGTAAGCAACTCAAATAAGAGTTGATAAACGAAAACAAATTGGTAACATAGTAGGAGAAAAGCTAGTGAACTTCACAAATAAAGGTTGGTAAATTTATACGAGAATTGATAAATTTAAGATGTTTATAGAAATGACAGATAAAAGTTGGTAAAAGAGATAAAAACTTGATAATACATTAATAAACATCCTGAATAAATGTTGGTAACTCAAGACTAATTTGTAATTTAATTAGAAAAAGTTAGTAGATTACTCAAATAAAAATTGGTAAATTCCTATAAGAATTGATAAATTTAAGACGTTATTAAGGAATGTAAATGAAAATTTGATAAAAGATATGAAAAGTCGATGATTTGCACACCGTCGAAAGAGTTATTCGTAATTTCATGAAACCATGTATAAGGCACGAACAAGTCACCGAGAAATCTGGTAACTGGCAATTTTTTTAAGCGATGATTTTTTTGACAAATACCAACTCTATTAGAAACCCACCACCACGGGAAAAAAAAAATCCATTGTTCGGTCGGAACCATAGAATCGTCCTAATATTTTTGTATCTCTTTTGTTCATAACATTTAGCCATAAGATATAAACCGGGTGGTTTTGGTTGGCTCTCGCTATTCATATATTTAGTCAAGATGGATGCAGTGTGCTGCTAATCAAGTGAGATGGGTTATGTTGACACCTATTTTTAATTTGCCCAAAATTAATTGCACAAAATTTGGGAGTTAAATTCCTTTAATTCCTAAAACAAAAATATTCCTATTTAAATGCATTGCATGTAGAAATTAGGCATATTTGTGTTAATAGGGTCTATTAAAATGTTAATTAAAAAAATTCAAAATTAAAAAAAAGAAGAAAAAAAAAGAAAAGAAAAGAATGGAGTCGGGCTGGGTCAGGGCTGGGCCGACCTAGCCCTTTTTCTTTTTCCCTTCCCTCGAGGCCCGGTCCCTTTTTCTTTTCTTTTCTCCCCCCACGCGGGCCCGGGCCCAGCTTCTTCCTTCTCTCCCTTCTCCCCCCGCGCTGGCCCAGCTCGCCTTCTCCTCCTCTTCCCCCCGCGCGGGCCCAGCCTCGGCCTGGCTTCCTCTTCTCCTCTGCCGCGTCCCTCTCCTCCCCCTGTTCCTCTGTCCTTCCTCAGCCGCGACAGTGACGCCCCCCTCTGCACCGGCCTATGGCCGCAGTTCGCGGAGCCTAGGTTGGGGCAGGCCGTCGTTAGCCGACGTCGGGGAGCGGAACAGTGGCCCTCGGCCACTATAAAGAGCACAGAGAGAGATGGAGCGAGGGTCGTCCATTCGGAGAGAGAGAGAAACAGAGAAGAGAGAGAAAAACAAAGAGAGAACGGAGAGAATAGAGAGAGAGAGAGAGAGAGAGAGAGAGAGAGCGTGATCGAGGCCTCGTCGGAGCAAACCAGCAGCGTCGTTGTCGCCGTGAAGAAGCCAGAGCCAAGGTCGGCCACAGAGAAAGAAAACAGAGACAGGGAGGGAGAGCAGAGAGTGAGAGAGAACGGAGAGAGAGGATTCCGAGGCCCCGCCGGAGCAAATAAGGGACCAGCGCTGCCACCGTCGCCCGCCAGACCAGCCAGAAGCCCCCCGACGTGCCGCCGGCAGTTGAGCTTCCCCCGGTCCCTGGTTTGCTCTGTTTTTCGGCACGGTTGGGCCAGGACTTGCGCCGGCCGAGTTGCGCGATTCCTGGCCCATGCCGACGCCGGTCCTGGTCCCCAGTTGCCGTCAAACGTGAGCCGTGGCCGTCAGAGTCGACCGCGTCGCCGGAGGAGGTCGGAATCCTCCGTTTTTCCCCGCGCCCGCCAGGTGTTCGATGAATTGCCCCAGAGAGGCCGATTTTGGTTTGGTCGCTGCCCGGCGAAACGATGGCCGGACGGCGACCTAGGCAGTCGGAGACGTCGGTGGTGGCCCCAGGGGGCGTTCTGCGGGGCGGCGCCGGCCTGGGTCAGTTGGCGAACGGCCGATTTTGGCCCCGCCGGCGCCCTCTCCCCGCGGATCTGCGAATCGGGTCAGATTCGACTCGAATTAGCAGATCCGATCTGGGTCAACACCCGGGTTGGATCCGTTGACTCGGGTCGATTCTGACTGACCCGGATCAGTCGACCCGACCTGGGTCAACAACCGGGTCAAGTCCATTGACTCGGGTCGGTTTCGTCCGACCCGGATCAGCCGATCCGACTAGGGTTGAACCGGTACGACCCGAATCCGTTAACCCGACACGTTTAATATTATATTATTATTTTATTTTTTAAAAAATAAAATAAAAATTTTTTAATTTTTTTAAAATTTTTTTTACCGTATATATATTTTTCGAAAAAAAGTTAATTAAAAATTTTTAAAATTTTTTTTAATTTTTTTTGTGGTTTATCTGAATGCTTTAATTTATTGTTTTATTATTATACATGTTGTTTTAATTTCATGTTTAAATAGATAAGCCAATTTGGTCATGTGATATTATTTTGCATGTTATTATTATTGTGGTTTATTATGCATGTTTTTAATACAATTGCGTGAGCTGTTGTATTTTTGAATGTCATCTGACTTAGCTATGACTAGAACCTTAGGTTGCATATCTGTTTTGACTGCTAATCGCTTTTAATTATGCACTCGCTTGATCACCGCACATATTAGGAAAAATGTCCTAAAATCAATCCAAATTGCCTGACAAATGTTTCAAAAAAAATGAACAGGGTAAAAAGGTGCCGAAAGGGCATTAGTTATTCAACTAGTGTAACCAAGTCCCCGAACTCAGCTAATCTCTGGTTCGTAGGAATAGGGTGATTCTCCCGTCACCTTATTTGGATTTCTAATCGAACCATCCCAAATCGATTAGTGGCGACTCCTTGGTATAAATCGCTTACATGTTAAATATTTTAACCCTAAGTCACGATATGGTATGGGCTTGGGAGAGCCCGAGTTAAGTCCTAAATCTAGATTTAAGACGTACCAAGTGAACCCCTTCCTTTTTGCATGTTGTCCAAGAGGCTCGGGAGGTCGGACGCGACAGACTGGCACTCCGCTGGCGATTTGCATTTTCTAAAGTGGACTTAAGCCAAAATTTTTACCTTGTTTAAAATAATTTTTGTTTAGCAGCAAGGACTCCAGGTATGATCCTGACATTAAGGTGTTATTTGTCTTGCAGGTTCAAATTGATTGTTTATAAATTGTTATGCATGCTTTAATGATTTAGCACTACATTATTGTACACACAACCACGCTGTCGGACCTGGGCCGCGATAAGACATTTTAGGATGGTGTTAAGAAAGATACGACCTCAAACGCGAGCCCGCGACGTAGAGATTGCCTTTTTTTTCCTCGAAATTTTTTTCTAAAAATCGTAAATAAATATCTTTAGCTGCTATTCGCATGACTATAAGATATTTCTTTCGATTTGGCCGAGGTTAAAAGGACTTAACACCAACGCAAGACTGCGACGATCAGGCACCCTTTTAATTTCACTTTGCTGAGCCAGTCTAGATAGAAATCGAGCCTCACTCCTTATGTGCATGTCATTGTGATTGCCATGACTCAAGAAAAGGTATATATTCTATCCCTTTTCATTTTTTTATTATACAGCCTACTTATTTAATTGATTTGTTATTGTTAGACCACACGTTGATTGCACTCTATATATTAGAGATACGCTTATTACGGAGTTTGTCCGTAAAAATAAGCGCCTCCGAGAGACCGTAGTTTCCCCATCATTTATAGAATGAGTATCCGAGAAGGGCACCCTTTTGTTAAAAGCCTTTGTCTTTTATATTTCCTACTAATTATGTTCAGGGGTTTTGGTTTTCTTTCTTAAAAGTGTTTTTGGGTTGTACTAGTGTTAATATAACTCGGGCCGTTTTTTATGCTATAAATAAAATTTTTTGCCCCTTTATGACACTATCGCGGCTTTCGGCCCAGTGGTACCCGTGGATGTAGCGTAACGGTCCGAGGCGATTGGGGTTCGAACCCCGGGGATGCTGCCTGTAATGAATATATAAATAAAAACTTTTTTTTGCTTCTGATATTTTTTGCAAATAAAGAAATTACATGATAGACAGATGTAATACTGGACTAAGTCATAGACTGATCATTTATGAGATTTTATACTCATTCGTTGTCATTTTTTCACAGGAAATTACGAATTATACCAACCCGTCAAATAAAAATGGTTGAAAAAGATATGATAACTCGTGTGGCAGACATGGAGACCGAAATGAAGCAAGTCTTCGCCTTTCTTCAGCAACTCTCAAAACAAGTGGAACACCTGTCAGTCCGCTTAGACCAACTCACCATAACTCCGCTTCGCTATCCAAGACCAGGGGTGATGATTCAAATGGAGCCCTCCAGTATCAATCAAAAGGGTAAAGACGTCATAGCTGACAATGTCCACGAGTCCCCTGATCCTAAGGAATTGAGCACCCTATGCCCAAAGTTCATGCAACGTGAACAATACAAACCCAGTATCCCTCCACCCCAAAGGCGAAATAACAAAAAGCAGTTCACGCCACTCCCTTGGCCTATGTCTCAAATCATGCCTATTCTCTTGGAAAAGAGGTTGCTTGTTAAAGAGCCAAAGCGTGAAAATCCTGAGCGTTTCCCTAACTACGATCCCTCTAAGGCATGTGACTATCATTTGGGTGAAATAGGACATTCCGTCAATAACTGTGTTATCCTGAAAAATAAGATCTAAAAATTGTTAGATACAAAGATGTTTTCCTTCCGCAATGCACCACCCAATCAAGCAAGAGGCGCAGATGTCATCATTGAGTAAACTGAAGACTCAATTTTCCTTCCTTAAAATAGAGGCATATTTAATAGTTTGAGTCCTCCTACGTGGGAGCCTTTCTTGCTTTCTAAAGTTTCAGTTGTTTTCTAGGATTCCCAGTTTTCTAAATTTTTAATTATGCTTGGAATTTTAGTATTGCAATTTCCATTCCAACAAATGTAATTCGCCTGAATTATTCAAAAAGAATTACAATTGTTTTGTTTTGAGGGCCTGAGGAAGTATCCCAAATCGGCCCGTTGATTGTATACAATCATGTAAAGGAAAGTGTTCTGAGGCCCGAGCTTCCTCATGCTTTCTTATTTTTAAGCTTTTGAAAATAAAACGAGTGTTTTATCATTTTTCAAAAGGGCGAAAAAAGAACAGTGGTGGAAAAGCGTGCATACTCATAGCCTTGTTTGTTTTTCTAATTCGCTCATTTCGTGTCTTAGAACATACTCCTTTTTAATTTGTTTTTACAAAGGAGATATTTGGAAATGACACAAACTGAAGAGTACATCAGGCCCTGATGATGCTAGCAGACCAACTCATCTGATGGGGACAATCCGAGAGAAGAGCATCCAACCTTCAAATGAAACATGGAGCAAATCTCATTACTACTAGTGCCCCCGAAAATATTACCCCTTTTGGAAAGAAAAAGGTACATCTTATTCCTAAATAATGACATTCCATCCCTTTTCTTTTGCAGATAAAGAAATAGGGAACATGCTAGACTCTGACGTGCTAGCAAGCCGGATAAAACACCAATGTTAAGACTTCTCAAATGAAACACGACAAAGAAGTGCTTAATTGGAAGAATAGACTATGGGGCATGCAATCCCCTAGTCCATCGGAAAGGGTGTATTTCGTTCCTAAAGTTCATCCACTTTAGCATATAAATGACATATCTTTTCCTTTTATATAGGACAGAATTGAGTAAACAACACTCATGGTGCAAGCAGCTGGAAAGGACTTTGCATATGACAAAATGGCGTTGAAGCCGATCTTAACAACCACGGAAGTCTCAATGGCAGTCATGCCCACGTCCGTCAAGGACCTTTAAAGCAGAGATTAGCTTTGCTGCGAAGATCCCCATGCAAGCAATTGCACATGCCTGTGCAGTCAAGAATCAGAGCATTCGCGAGAAATTCCTCGACACGTTGGAGCTGCACAGCACGTGCTGACAATAGAATCCTCTACCCAGAAGCACCCTTAATTATAGAGGATTTCACTCTAGCTTCGAGACTAAGAGCATGGAGAAGCAGACTGAGACAGAGAAGGCTGAACAAAGTAAAAAGGAGAAAAGACTCTACTAGCTTTGAAAGCAAAATGGAAGAAGAGTAATTTGTATCGTTCTCAATTCACCTTCAATCTTCTCATTTCTAACATAAGCTCCTGTTCTTATCAGAAGGGAATTATTAACATCCGAGAAAACTCAAGGAATTGTCGGTTTAACCTCCAACGAAAGGAATCACGAAGGGTAATGTTGTATCGTTTCCAATTCCTATCCCTTAAAAAGCCCATTCATTAATACGATATTTCTTATTACCTTGCAGGTATGCTTCATTGTCACAGCATAGGTAAGTATCTCTTTCCCTAAAAAACTCTTCTCATAAGAGTAGAAAGAAACAAGAAGGAAGAAATAATTAAAGAAAATGGATATTATTTTATTCCCCAAGTGCATTGCGTGAAAGGTAATTTTGCATGGTAATTTTACCTGTTTAATTCACCAATTCCCTGTGAAAATCGTGACAATTCGACGAATGGTGTCGAACTACTCCGATGTTTTGAACGAGGTGTGTCAGAAGGATGAGAGGCAACCCTTAATCTATACACATCCTCAAGTACTAAACCCTTGCAAGATGAGTGAAAATGTTTCATTTCTACAAGGTGAAGGGATTTCTCGCATAAGCTACGGCAGCCAAAGTGACGAGAGGCAATTCATTTCTCTGCTCCATACACTGTCATTAATCATTTGCTTGACCATTTTGAGCCAATACACTCGGAGATTCCTTTTAAATCACCCCACATTGGGGCAACTTGAGATAAATTGGCATCACAGGGAGGATTCAAACTTAGAGGAATCATGAAAAGTGTTCCCCCCTTTCGATCGTCGCCCTCTTGGTTTCATCATCTTCACGAATCTGGCGATCCTCGACAGGGTCCTCCAGGACAAGCACACCATCGACGGTAGGACGGTCGAGGCTAAGAGGGTTTTGTCAAGAGAGAAGCAGCAAACTAAAGCCTGTCCAAAATGCCAATATCTTATTGATAACAGTAATGTTTTCACTGAGCAAGACAAGAAAGATGAGGAGTTTGTAATATCTAAAAGTTTCTATGATCATCAGCTGCAAAGATCGCACAAGGTGAAAAGATGTATAGAAATTTTCTTGCTCTCACTTGCATTAATCTTTGAGTGTTTTTATTGCAGATGAACTCTCACGATAATTTAAGTGCCCCAGGATGATGAAGAGCAGTTTTTCTTCTACCAAATACACTTATATCCCTTGCTAGCCCAATTAAACCGGCAATCTCATTTCGTACGAACCCAATTGGTGATCATCCCCCACACCGGAGCAAGGCAAAAGTCACCACAGTTTGAGCATCACGGTCTCAAGGACCGAATGAAGATGAAGACTCCAAGAGCCTAAATACATTGTTCTGTTCAACTTTGTTTAGGCTAGTTCTGACAACACCAAGAGAACAGCAAAAAAAAAATGCTGAAAATTAGGGGCATGAAAAAGCAGTGTGCCTGGTAAAAGTAAGGCCAATGCCCATGAATAAAAAACGATGAAAAAGATGAAGAGAAAGGAGTCCCTAATTTCTGGGTAGCTGCTATGAAAAGTAATGAAGCTTTAACTGAGGAGATCTCCGAGCGTGATAAAGTGCTCTCAAATACCTCAAAGTTATTAAGTGGTGAAGAATAGACAACCCCAAAAGTTTCAAACTTGAGTTCTTCCTTGATATAAATTCCTGCTTAAGAACTCTGTCTTAGCAAAGATCTGCTACATGACAGATAAAATGGTATCCAGGAAAATGCTTGACACAGAAGCTCCTCAAGAAGAAGTTGTCAAAGATGCTAAAACACAGGATTACCCAGGAAGTCTTTCAAAAGGGTCCTGACAGTGGAGAAGAAGACTGGTGACAATGCCAAGATAAACACCAATTCTCACCCTTACACACATTTTTGAGCATAACGATCATTTCATTCCTCAACCGAAAACCAAGCCCATGTTACATCCCTCATGAAGTCTCTTTTGACTAGGGCACTTGAATTAACACGGGATTTCAAATATTTATAAACAACGCTCGAGGAAGTGCGAGCAAGACTATTTTTATCTCGTTTTGCAGGGTTCTTGACTTGTAAACCTGGAGATAATTGCAGAATACTTTCTTTCATGGCCTTGACTTAGACAGTCACCCTTGTTAAGCCATTGACCAAGCCAACATTACGACCCTGAAAAAGACCTCTCAGATTGGTAGCATTGTACTGCTTGCGAGAAAACTCAGACCCTTGTTGATGTGATAGCGGTCAGATTGAGTGTTTTCGATGTTCCCGCATTAATGGTCGGGACAAATAACCATTCTCAACGAGAGTGAGTGGAAAGTCCTTTCTGATTGAAAATCCCTCGTTCAGCATCTCGAGAAGTCCACCTTGTGAGCGAAAATTATCTTGATTGACCCTCGGTAGATGTCTAGTGATGCAAATATGGCAAAATCATCATGCATGAACTTTCAAACACACATTCTGGAATAGCCTAACTTGTCTATCCTTGATAAATACATGCATGTTTGCGCTGATCGTTTTTCACATTTCAGAGTTTTGATCCCCAGTGATAGGACACGAAAATCCGAGCGTTGGAGAAGTCCTCATTATCATCTCAAGGGAGATGCCCCGAAAAAGGTTGGTTATTCAGCAGATGATGCATCAAATCTCTGAGTAAGAAACCCTAGGTATTTCTTCAGAATTCTTTTCAAACTACCCAGGGAGTAAACTAGGTGTTCCTTTGAGAAAGAAAAGCGTATTGGCTTGCTGGTCAAGATATTTCATACAATATTTAGGAATAGCCTCAGTTGTTTATTTATCCGATGAATGCGTGCATGTCTGCGCAAATAAAAACTTGTCTGATAGGAGACACGCCCTTAAGAGGCAGGAACATGCCTAGCATGGGTTCAACTCCCTCTGTTCACATCAAGTCTTTTCAGGTACCTCTTATGAGATGCAAGTACTTTGGCAAAACAAAATACAGTCAGTCAAGGTGACCGAAGAAAGGTTCGGGTCCTAGGCAAATGAAACCTAGTCAAGGCGATCGAAGAAAGGTTCGGGTCCTAGACAAACGAACTCCAGTTAGCAACCGAAGAAAGGTTCGGGTCCTGTGCAAGCGATTTCTCCCCAGTCACGGCAACCGAAGGTAGATTCGGGTCCGCGACAAATGAAATCCACCCAAGGTGACCGAAGATAGGTTCGGGTCCTAGGCAAGCGAAATCCAGCCAAGGCGATCGAAGATAGGTTCGAGTCCTAGGCAAACGATTTCCTCAGTCAAGGCGACCGAAGAAAGGTTCGGGTCCTAGACAAATGAAATCCAGCCAAGGCGACCGAAGATAGGTTCGAATCCTAGGCAAACGATTTCCCCAGCTGGCGATCGAAGATAGGTTGAGGTCCTGTGCAAGTGATTTCCCCTAGTCAAGGCGACTGAAGAAAGGTTCGGGTCCTAGAAAAATGAAATCAAGTCGAGGCGACCGAAAATAGGTTCGGGTCCTAAACAAGTGATTTCCCCAGTCAAGGCGACCGAAAAAAGGTTCGGGTCCTAGATAAACCATTTCCCCGTCGAGGCGACCGAAGACAGGTTCGGGTCCTCGATACACAATATCAACTATCTGGAATTACTTTACCCTTCGGCAAGGTAAGTAGCCCCAGATATGTTTTTATTTGCTTTAGCATATATCATCTTATATCGCATCATAAAAATGGGACTCCAGTCTCGCAAAAAATAGTATTCATTGAACATGCATGGGCCAAATTTAGGTGTCATTTTGTCTTTGAACGTAACCTCTACGAGCTCAATCTCTGCGAGCTCACCTTCAAAGAGGGGCAGTTGTTGACACCTATTTTTAATTTGCCCAAATTAATTGCACAAAATTTGGGAGTTAAATTCTTTCAATTCCTAAAACAAAAATATTTCTATTTAAATGCATTGTATGTAGAAATTAGGCATATTTGTATTAATAGGGTCTATTAAAATGTTAATTAAAAAATTCAAAATTTAAAAAAAAGAAGAAAAAGAAAAAAAAAGAAAAGAAAAGAATCGAGTCGGGCTGGGTCAGGGCTAGGCCGACCCAGCCCTTTTTCTTTTTCCCTTCCCCCGGGGCCCGGTACCTTTTTCTTTTCTTTTCTCCCCCTACGCGGGCCCGGGCCCAGCTTCTTCCTTCTCTCCCTTCTCCCCCCGCGCTGGCCCAGCTCGCCTTCTCCTCCTCTTCCCTCCGCGCGAGCCCAGCCTCGGCCCAACTTCCTCTTCCCCTCCGCCGCGTCCCTCTCCTCCCCCTGTTCCTCTGTCCTTCCTCAGCCGCGACAGTGACGCCCCCTTCTGCACCGGCCTATGGTCGCGGTTCGCGAAGCCTAGGCTGGGGCAGGCTGTCGTTAGCCAACGTCGGGGAGCGGAACAGTGGCCCTCGGCCACTATAAAGAGCACAGAGAGAGACAGAGCGGGGTCGGCCATTCGGAGAGAGAGAGAAACAGAGAAGAGAGAGAAAAACAGAGAGAGAACGGAGAGAATAGAGAGAGAAAGAGCGTGACCGAGACCTCGCCGGAGCAAACTAGCAGCGTCGCTATCGCCGTGAAGAAGCCAGAGCCAAGGTCGGCCGCAGAGAGAGAAAACGGAGATAGGGAGGGAGAGCAGAGAGTGAGAGAGAACGGAGAGAGAGGATTCCGAGGCCCCGTCGGAGCAAATAAGGGACCAGCCAGAAGCCCCCCGACGTGCCGCCGATAGGTGAGCTTCCCCTGGTCCCTATTTTGCTCTGTTTTCCGGCACGGTTGGGCCAGGACTCGCGCCGGTCGAGTCGCGCGATTCCCGGCCCATGCCGACGCCGGTCCTAGTCCCTAGTCGCCGTCAAATGTGAGCCGTGGCCGTCGAAGTCGACCGCGTTACCAGAGGAGGTCGGAATCCTCCGTTTTTCCTCGCGCCCATCAGGTGTTCGATGAATTGCCCCAGAGAGGCCGATTTTGGTTTGGTCGCCGTCCGGTGAAACGATGGTTGGACGGCGACCTAGGCGGTCGGAGACGTCGGTGGTGGCCCCAGGGGGCCTTCTGGGGGGCAGCGCTGGCCTGGGTCAGCCGGCGGACGGCCGATTTTGGCCCCACCGACGCCCTCTCCCCATGGGTCTGCGAATCGGGTCGGATTCGACTCGAATCAGCAGATCCGATCCGGGTCAACACCCGGGTCGGATCCGTTGACTCGGGTCGATTCTGACCAACCCGGATCAGTCGACTTGACCTGGGTCAACGACCGGGTCGGGTCTGTTGACTCGGGTCAGTTTCGTTCGACCCGGATCAGCCGATCCGACCCGGGTCGGGTCCGTTGACCCGGGTCGGATCGGTCCAACCCGAATCCGTTAACCCGATCCGTTTAATATTATATTATTATTATTATTTTACTTTTTTTAAAAAAATAATAAAAAAATTTAAATTTTTAAATTTTTTTTTACCGTATATATATTTTTCGAAAAAAAAATTTAATAAAATTTTTTTAAAAAAATTAAATTTTTTTTGGTGATTTATTTGAATGCTTTAATTTATTGTTGTATTATTATGCATATTGTTTTAATTTCATGTTTAAATAGATAAGCCAATTTGGTCATGTCATATTATTTTGCATGTTATTATTATTGTGATTTATTATGCATGTTTTTAATACAATTGCGTGAGCTGTTGTATTTTTGAATGTCATCTGGCTTAGCTAAGACTAGAACCTTAGGTTCCATATCTGTTTTGACTGCTAATCGCTTTTGATTATGCACTCACTTGATCACCGCACATATTAGGAAAAAGGTCCTAAAATCAATCCAAATTACCTGACAAATGTTTCAAAAAAAAATGAACAGGGTAAAAAGGTACCGAAAGGGCATTAGTTATTCAATTAGTGTAACCAAGTCCCCGAACTCAGCTAATCTCTGGCTCGTAGGAATAGGGTGATTCTCCCGTCACCTTATTTGGGTTTCTAATCGACCCACCCCAAATCGATTAGTGGCGACTCCTTGGTATAAATCGCTTGCATGTTAAATATTTTAACCCTAAGTCGCGATATGATATGGGTTTGGGAGAGCCCGAGTTAAGTCCTAAACCTAAACTTAGGACGTACCAGGCGAACCCCTTCCTTTTTGCATGTTGTTCAAAAGGCTCGAGAGGTCGGACGCGACAGGTTGGGGGAGATATTCTCGAACTTTATATGGTGCACGTCTCGTACGAGTTATCAGTCTCAAGCCCACCTCCAAAGTCGTATGCTGATAAAACATCTGCTGAAATTTGTGGTTTTGACTTTAGGGTTCGAGTCCTGACAAGTTGGCTACGATGATCTCATTTTAATCACGAACTAGATAAGCATTAAGCACAAGCACAACATCGTCGGTTCAAGGTTCCATCGAGTCATTTTCTGCCGCTGACTTGAGTGTGAAGCTTTGATGAGATTGTGAAACTGGATAAGCCTGTGAAATCCCAGCAATGCAGGGCATTGATCGTGCAGCTGTGTCCCTCCCATGTTGGACTCTTGTGGAAAGACGAATCACTTGTTACTTTCATGATTTGACATAGTTTGATGTGTGGATTGGAATTTCTGCCTTATTATTGACGGATATATGAAACGACGTGATATTACCTATATTTCTAGATTCTTAAAAGTTTTATCGTCTCGTGACTATCCGCGAGTAATATTTATTCGAGGTGTGCAGGTTTCGAGGTAGTAAGGGTTTTTATCCCTAGAAAATATAATAGGTGTTTAGATCCTCGTTAGAACCTGAAGAACCGACAAGTACACCGAACTGCCCTGTACTTTTCCAAAAGAAAAAAGTTTTCATCAAATTAAAAAATTGTCGCAGTTCTAGTTATTAACACATAGAGCATTCAGCACAAAACATATGGACTGCATAAATAATATGCTCATGTCTTATAATAACGTAATCTTACGGTGTTTATTACACCAAAAGTACAAAAAAAAACAAGGAAATAAATCAGATCAGCTTCCTCCACCCCTCATTTGAAATATGAGTTTCCTTGAAAGCCAATCCCACTTTATTTAGAGCATGGACTTATATTGTATCGGCATATACATGGCCAAGCTCGTCATAGAGAAAGGGAGTGTGATATGGAGTTAGAGATTTGTTTTTTTCGGAAGGGAATCAGAGATCGCCGATCTATTAGTAAGTACCCTCGTATTTAACTAAGGAATAGATATATGGCACCTTGTACCTTTCTACAGGGTACTTGATACAGGGTACATCAGGGCACACGGTGTGTGGTGGCTATAGGGTGGTATGACCCGTTTCGAAAATTCGGACTCTAAAATCTATCCTACGAGCTCTAATACCACACATTGGAAGCTACCCATGGTTACACTGCATTTACATTCCTTGCTGTCGATTATTCATCTGCTTTTCCTTTTGTATGTCTTTCGGGACACTCCACCGGGGATTGTCAACAAAAGCATGAACGGTCCGTTATCATACCCATGAAAAACAGAAGATATGAAGTGGCATCATCGCGATACCAAAACAAGTTAATCCCACGGGGTCACGCATTATGTCGCGTGTTAAACTATGATCACAAGATCATCAATAAAACAAATAATGATATGGCGACACCGCAGCACGATTTCCACTTTGCTGTCCATCTTTCCTCATCAAAACTTTAGCTGTCTTCCTGCTTTGAGGAAGAAACAACCAGCATATCAATTATTGAAGCTCCTTTTCCTGTTTCGACGAATCGCGAAACTAGTTAGACAAGAACTGCATCTACTACGCAAACCTTAGTCAACATTAGAGATCAAGCTCAAATCCTAAAGAGAAAGGTAGGTTTCCAGTAATTTAATCGAGTTATTTGATCCCTAGAACGAGATGAAAATGATTGAAGTACGATCGTGAACACACATAGCTTGTAGCACAAGGGTTAGACTCCAAAAAAGTGATCAAAACATCTGCACCGTTTCATAAAAAGCACGATGACATCGAATACGTATCCAGGAGCTACACAGATTTCTTTGTCAATCGGAAGCAGAGCTGCGGAAACTTGATACTGCAAAAACACTAAGTTTGCATATCACCTGGATATACATTTTGAATAAGTCCGTGCTCGATTTCATGGAATCTTCGAAGATTTAGGCCGATAAAAATGCTTTACATGTCCCATAATTCTTTTCCTAGTCCACCGTTAATCAATTTTTGATGTTTAGTTAGGTGTCTAATATGTAGATATATAAGTAAAAGTTCAGGGACCACATTGAACAAATTAAAAGTTATGGACTATTTGTGTCATTTTACCAAATAAAAAAGATAGCTTAGAGAAATGATGAATACCAAAAATCAAAGGATTATATTAAACAAATTAAAAGTTCGGAGACCATATGCACATTAAGTTAAAGTTCAGGAACCATTTATATCATCATCACTTTTATTTTTGGGACGAGTCATGTGTCAATTGTACTAATGCAATGACTGTGTTGTCCGATAGGCTTTGTTGATATCTTGAAAGCTGGAGATTCCAAGATTTTGGGAATCAAATTAATTGGATAACTGATAATTTCATGATCTAATTTATGTTTTTGTTGTTTTGTTCCTCTCCCATCAGCAATCTTCCATCCGCCCAATAAGTGAAGAAACCTTCCACTAAGGGAAGATGATGACATCTAGACATTGACAATATCTTTAATCAGTGACGCATAGATAAAGCGAATCATATGATTAAGTACCTAATAGCAGGCAAAAAGCGCTGTGGCAACAATAAAATCTCTTAGTATAAAAAATTTGTTAAAGTATTATCACATATCGTTTGATAACGGATTTTATATGCTCTTTATATTTATATAGTCTATTTTCACCTATCAGCATAAACTTTTAGATTTGACATTTTAACATGGGTTCGGTCCAGAAAAAAAAAATTAAAGATAAAAGTGGGCGTTGGAGATCTAAGATAAGTTGATGCAAAAGAATACCTAAATTAAAAGAGATAGTTCGCGCATAACTCAATAGTTACGTTCTTATCTGCTAATTCAGGTTTCTAAATGCCATTTTTGCAGCACTCTCACTTTCAGCACTCGACCATTAGATAGATTCAGCATCTCTCCCATGCTCTATGCCGATGTAATCGAGGGTCTCGTGCTAAATAAAAAACTGGGTCGTCCTGCACGCCGTCGCCTGCCGTGTAACGTGTACATGGGTTGCCCCCGATGCAATGATGACGGTGCGTTTGCTGTCATTTGGCCTCCGGGGAAGATTCTTGGGATATACTGACAAAGTACAAGCGACTAAATGTGTCTAATTAGTGGTGGCGAACATCATTATCACTTTTTTTTTTTTGGTTTTCTTGCGCATTTAAGAAAGACAATATTGCCTAAGTAGCCTCACATCTTGTCCCAAAATAAATGAACTCTACTCCTCTTATCCCTTTTGGGGAAAATATGAGCTTTAACAGCATCTCCAGCTAAGGACAACTCGACCTTAAAGCTAGCCTTTCTTCGTTTCCCTCGCGAGGCATGACATGTTTTTGGCATGCAAATCCGAGCTCTGACCTTGTTGGCAACTCATCAATCTTTACTATAACTCTCCCCGAAACTTCAAACCCCAGTTTTCAACCAATGTAACATTGAAGAGAGGGTCAAAATTAACTTGCCATTTTCGAAGTTACCTGACTTTCGACCTAAAGAGAGCAGTCAACTAGAAGACTTTTGTATGATTCCTTAATCCCAGTCCGTCCATCTTTACGATTTACCTAAAATGCAAAGTTTACATCAATATGTAAGTTGGTGGTAAGTTGATGCCTTTTATGCCCCAGGTGATACACATGTGGCGATTATTAGCGATTTTTGGCTTCATGCGAGCTCTTTCAACTAAGGTGTTTCGGTTCGATACATAATTTCTTGCTTGCCAATGAAGCCTTCGGTAGCACAATTGAAAGAACGATGGGTTCTTTGCTCTTGTTGGGATGGAGCAACTTTGGGTATGGCTAGCTCTTCGACATAGGAACTTGCATCGGTTTTAGGGATAATCGCACTCGAACCGATGACTTCCATTACGTAATTATCTAGATACCTCCTTTTGAAGTTACTAGGATTTTAATTTTTTAACCATCTAATACCAGCCACAAATTCTAATGGTGGAAATCAGGACAATGCTTTGACCGGTTTCATTCATTCATTTGCTTGTTTGTTTTTTTAATTTCATCAATTTCCTTTTTCTCTTGGTTTAATTGAGGATTAGAGGATTTATAAAGACCCCAGAAGCACAAATTCAATAGGGATACTCTACATGTCCCAGAAAGTTAAAATCCTTGAATATAAAAAATAGAAAAAAACATATTATATACCACGAAATAGATAGTCACAAGTAAAAAGAAATTATTAATGTCATTAGAACGTTTATACATTTCAAAGATGTAAAAACACTTGATATATTGGCTTCACAACTAATAGCAAAAACATCGTGCATTATGAGTTCTCACTCATTTCGCTGAAATCAAATTGATCTAGAAGGATTTTTGGGTGGCCTAAAAAAATTAGTGAAGTTGCTTTCATCACTAGTACCTTAGGATCGCATGGTGTCATGACTCTTTCATCGCTAGCATCTTCAATTCAATTGTTCATCTCGTCTTCATCACTTGAATTATATTTATTAGCGAAGTTGCTTTCGACACAAACTCCAAAAATTAAGTATTGCAAGTGTAATATATATATATATATATATATATATATATATATATATCGACATATACCAACTAAAATTAGGCGTCAACAGATACTTCTTACCTTTTTGCAACCAAAGAAGTAAAGACTAATGAACCTTTCTTCACGGTTGTGTTAATCGATTACAAAATCCTAAAATAATCAGAAGCTTAAAGTATGCTAGATATTCCCATTTTATTTTTTTGAGTTATTAAATTTCTTTTATTTATGAATAATATTCACCAAATCTTTTCTTTTACTAGAGAATAATAGCCATTTTAGTAAAAGTTGGGTTTGGATTCTTTATAAATTACTTATTGTACGAATACCATCACTTTGATTTTTTTTTCAAAATAAAACAGAAAGATAAAATATTATGAAACCGGCAAAACTTGTATTGCTATTCCCAGCTACAAAACCGTTGGCTGACAATTTTGTAAAAATGACCATACGGTCATGTAATAATCTTCCGATTAATAATTTAAAATGGTCAACAAAAGTATCATAGTATCTCAGATAATGAAATCACACTTTGATGCTTTTAATCATAAGAAATACATATATTTTTATTATGGCTAGTACAAATAATTCAAACGATTCCTTAATTACTAGGATTTGAGTGTCGGAGCCTATTCCCGCAAATCCACTAATCCTCCACCGAACCAAAGCTCCTCACATCCGATTTCAATCGGTCAAATTATAGTAATCGGATGATATGTGAGAAACAACATTGATGCTGGGGTATGAATTTCCGCGAAAAAAAGCAGTGATTTAGGATAGGTTGATTTTGCGAAAAATAAATGATTTTGAAAAACATTTTCCTTAAAATGATCACTTGTATTGCTTAAAAAAATAAACGAACAGTAAATATTTTCATTGTCAATGAAAATATTTAGACACGTATTGTTGTTGGTAATGAAAATATTTTTCATTGGCTAATTATTTCAAACGATCGTTTTCAAGAAAAACATTGTTTAAATCATTCATTTTTATTACCCACCCATAGGTAACTCAGTTGGTTAGGGCGTACTTGGGATTGTGTGGCTAGGTGCACTAGTACCAGGTTCGATTCCCCAGCTGAACACTTGTGATTTAAGTGGGGGACCATGGTGGTGGGTTGCTGTGCTAGTCTCTCCCGAGGAATAGTCGAGGTGCGTGCAAATTGACCCGGACACCTCAGTTACCGAAAAAAAAAAATCATTCATTTTTATTTAGTTCTCGGTGAGCACCGCAGCTTGCGCCCATTGGAAGGTCCAAGTTTCGTTTTCCTTCACTGTTGCTCCGACATCGACAAATAGTACGGCGATGATTGATTGATTGATCAATCTAGATGACGAGAAATCAAACTGATTAAGCTTCCTAACCACCAAATCATGATTAAACCATTTTTATTTGAGTTCTAGTCGTGTTTGAATGTTAGATGAATGATCCATTTTATGTCTTTCGTAACATATTTTGCTTCGAGAAAATAAATCGTCTCTGCCAACTTAATTGCGCTGGTTCGCAAGCGAGCATGACCTGCTGACCTTTCCTTCCCCTACGTTCATTTTCTTATGGACCATTATACAATCAACTACTTTTGAGCCTAGCTATTTCATACCTCAGGCATAGGGGTGTGCAAAAAACCCAGGACCGCCCAGGACCACCCAGGACCGCCCGGGACCGGACCGGAACCGGTGGTTCCCAAGGGGACCGGTCCGGTTCCCGGTTCCAATTTTTTGGAACCGGTGGGTATCGGTCCGGTTCCCGGTTCCCGGTGTGGGACCGCCCACCCGCCCACCCGGACCGGACCGGTAATATAATAATAATATATTTATTTTTTAAATTTTAATTAAAAAATCTGACCCAAAAAAAATAAAAAAAATAAAAAAAAAACGTAACTAGACACTCATAACTCTCTGCTCTCTTATCTCTGGACACTTATTTGATGGGTACCCACTTGATTTATGGATGATGTGGTTAATAGAACCAATTATAGTATAGGAATTGTATGGAAAGTTATGTTCCTTTTTTTTTTTGTTCTGTTGATCCGATGTTGGTCGACATATTTTTTTTTATTTGTCTAGGAAAATTTGGTGGGACCGGTTCCATGGACTCGCCCGGGAACCGGACCGGACCGGACCGGCGGTCCGGTTCCCGGGCGGGTCCATGGAATCGACGGGCGGTCCTCGGTCCCAAAATTAAGGACCAACACTGTGCGGGTTGGTCCTAGGGTTAGGGGGTGGACCGGCCCAACCCGGACCATGCTCACCCCTACTCAGGCAGAGACCAATCGAACAAAGAGCCGTGCTATGTTTATTAAGGGTCCGCTTGTTTGAAGAAAATAAAAATCTATTTTCGAAAAATTATTTTTTCGAATTCCCGGTGCTTGGATGATGGAAAACTAATCGATCTACAGAAATCGTTTTCCATGGACCGAAAATAACAAGCTTAGATTGGGGAAAAGCGATTTCCCCTTGTGGTAAAAAGAAAATCAATTTCACTAAACCATCAAACAAGTGAAGACTAGGGGGTGTTCGTTCTGCGGAAAATGAGTGATTTGGGGAAACATTTTCCGAAAAATGATCATTTATATCTTTTAGAAAAATAAATGAACGGAACGTTTTTTCATCGTCCACGAAAATAGTTTGGCATAGATTATTATCGATGATGAAAATGTTTTCTCGTTGACTAATTTTTCTAAACGATGTAAATAATCATTTTTTGAAAAATATTTTTCAAATCACTTATTTTCCGTCGAACGAACATACCCTGAACCATTTTCCTCGTCATGGAAAATATTTTCATTTGCCAATGAAATTTTTCAATGAAACAAACGTATCTTATATTGATTTACAAAATAAGTACATCGCATTGTATGATATGTTGTTATTAATCGCCGAACATGGCTCTCCTGTTCATCCGAGTACTTATGATCTGTCACGTCATTTATTAGACGGGATGCTTTGGGACCAAAATGGTTTCGATCGTCGACACGCCATTCAACCTAGAGGGGGTCCCCGTGAGACCCATGCAACTGCTCATTTAAATGCGGTGGCGGCCCCCATTGGGGACACGATGACGAATGGCAGTGTCACGTTGGCTCTAATTTCTCGGCATTTTCACTTTAGCGGCATCAAATCACATGCGCAAAAGAAGAAATCACATGCTCAACCGCCTCGATAGCACAAGCAATCGTAACAAGGCCAGACCAAGTGAATGATCGGAGACTTCTTCGTCATTAGATTTAATTCAGTGGAGGAAAAGCGAATTACCATGCCAAATTCGGGGCGAAAAAATCATGAAAAAAATCTTAAAATTATTATAAAAATGCCAGTTTAATTATAAACCTTTTAATTTAACTAATTTAGTCTTAAATCTTTTGACGATTTACTAATATAGTCCTTTCAGTTAATTTTATCGGGAAATCGCTAACGTGGACGCCGGCCTTCTTACATGGCATAGCCGATGCTAAGACGGACGATTCTTGCAAATTCATTTTTTGCGGGCGAGGCGGTCTTCACGCCCTCGCCGACACCACGACGGGAAAAAAAGAAGGGAAAAGAAATTCATAAAATGAAATTGCGAAAATTGTACACGCCAGTGCCGGCTGTGCCACGTAGGTGGCCGGCATTCACGTTGGCGAGGTTTACGAATTAATTGACCAAATTGAAAAGGTTCAGGACCGAATTGATATCTGTACATTACGCATGTGATTTTTTTTTTCCTCTGTAATTATCCCGACGACTCACGCTCACGGTCGATAACGAGAGATGCGTCTCTTTTCGTGTTGCATATAACATGTCCAAAAAGAACGATGGCTTTGAATCGAATCGAGATCTTTTCTCATCGCTCGGCAAACCACGCGATGATCACGTGCCAGGAACGCTGGGTTATCGTCCAACCCATCTCCCTTTCCTGCATATGGAAAAGTCCATGGGGGAAAACTTTGCCCCTCTAAACCTTTAAACAACGGCTCTCTGTTTGCTTTCACTTCAACGTCAGACAACTGCCCTCGTTATAATATCGATTCTGCACCAGTAGAACTTTGGAAAAGCTCTGCACCGGCAGCTGCCGAGATCTTTCGAGCGCATGCAGGAGTCTTCATGAGGAAAGTTCCTGCGCAGGAAGAGGGGAGAGAGTTCCCAAGAAAGATCACGAAACTGTCACCGTCAGCTGCGCGAACGAGACGTCGCTGTCTCCACGTCCATCAACAACGAAAGTCCCCCCACAGCGTCTCCCAAAAGTAAAAGCTCGAGCTTCTTAGGCCCCATGGCTCTCCGACGTAGACGTGTCGCTAGCCGAAGCTCGAGAGCTAACTGGTTTGTGTGGACAAGAGTGTCAATGGGAGGACGGGTACCGATTGGCGTTGGGTGGCCCCATCGAGGGTTGGTCCTTCGGGAAGGTGCAAAGGACTCAGCCTAGGGTTTTAGGGCACGTTCAATCCCAGGGGTCCTTTGAATCATCATTGAAGTTAATGCCTAGCATCTCTTACACATACGCTCTCCTTACTCTGGTAACACTGAATAGAACATGAGATTGGTGGTTTTGTGCGAGGCTCGCTCGACCCAGAAGAGATGATATGGTTTTAACCGTGCATGGGCGAGCCTCCGTAATAAGCGTTAGAATAATTAGATATTAAATTACACCTTCATTTAACAGTTTAAATTTTTAGAACAGTTGGCTATGATCTCACCAAAATCTTATATGGTATCAGAGCTAGAGGTCATAAATTCAAATCTTTCCAGGCCCCATTTACCTCCTCAATTAAATATGTCCACGCTTAGTACTAGGCAAAAAAATCAGACCAAGCGTGAGAGGGCGTTTTAGAATAATTAAATATTAAACCACGCCTTAATCTAACAGTTTAAGCTTTTAGAATAGTTAGCTATGGTCTCATCAAAATCTCACAATAAGTTAGGCTCGATTTGAAGGGCTCCTCTTCGTCCTAAACCCGTCCATCGATCTCTTTAAATCTGATATTAATAACTTGGTCCGCCCTCCGATGGCAACTTGCTCGTGCTCCTATTGCTTTAAAGCACGTCGTGCCTGATACGGATTGCGCTGGACTATATCTACGGATGCAACAATTCAGATGCGGGTGTTGCGGAATTGGGAACATGAGATGGTGAAAAGGCAACACAAAAATTTTTGCACCAGCTTTTTGATTGGCGTGGGTATAGTTTTCTGAACAACTTTGGTAATGAATCAGAACCGGGCCATAAGGAAAACACGATTTCACGAATCACCGATTCTGACGTGCGTGGACGGCTCGCCCTAGACTCGATCAGAGGAGCGAACTCGACGCCGTTATGCGAATACTGTTCTACAATTCGCTACGACGGCCGTCCAAAAAACAACAAAAAACGCTTAACAGTATCAAAAGGGAGGACGAGGAGAGTACTCACGGATCATTTTGAAAACGCCAACGGTGGCGCGGCGTTCCCACTCGCCCTTCCGCCCCCCGTTCAAAATCGAGTTGTCCGTTGGACCGTACGCTTCAGTGGTGGAAATTTCAGACCCGGAGACGCTTCCTGTCAACATCATGACGCGAGACGGGAGGCGCTGCTGCAAGTGACCCCATCATCGTTCGAAAACGCTTCGAGGGTCGATTTGTCTCTGCGTTTTCACACGACGAGACCGATTGGATTTCCAGAGGCCAAATCGCGCACCGAGTTCGGTGTTCTGGCTCCAGCGAATGCCTCCACGCGACCCCCAATCAGCGACGGCCAAAAGGGTCAGAGGAGAAGTTGGTCCCGCTCCTTAATTTTTGACAACGTCGCGATGTCTGTGCGAAGAAAGCGACGTCGGGGACGACAGCGACGGACCGCGAGATTGAATTTCGGTGGGGAGTGGGAGGATGGCTTGGGACAGTCACCAATGCGACCGTTGCTGGACGAAATAGATGCCGCGCTTTCTTGCTGGGGGGGAGGTGATTTTTCTTCGCGTCGTTTCGTGATCAGAAGAGACCCATTACGTGAATGAATTCGGGGGGACGTTTGGGGCTGCGACGCAATCACGACATATTTCGGGGGAACGGACGTGAATAAAAAAAGGCGGGCTATATTACCAAACTCGAGATGACATTGGGAGTACAATTGATTGACAGCATTCGCGAGAATGTTTACATAAAATGCTTAACGCGATGGACGTTTGAATGGAATTCGGGGGAAAAAATTAAATTTTCGGTCTTGTGAATTTTCGTACCCGGTAACATCGCCTGCGTGTAGCTTAAATTCGCGAGCTTCATGCAGATGCGCGATTCTGATTTCGTGATAATAATCGCTGATGATTTAGTAGAAGCTCCCAGTAGCTCCAACTCGAGCAGCCTTGGGATACATGCTTTGGATTCAAAAAGTAAATCATTTTTCGGAGCGATTCTGCTCGCGTGTCGATCATTCGAACGGGCACGCCCTCGCTCGACGAGACGTGGGTGGGGGGGTTGGAGCCGTAACTGCACCCATCCAACCTCCTCAATAAAATAGTCGATAATTCTCGATGTGTAAGCCAAGATTAGAAGTTTGGTTAAGCCAAAAAAATGTGTACTTTGAAAAGGGGGAAGTCCCCCCAGCATCTTGTGCCATTGCCATACGATAATGCAAAAAGTCAGCTTTGGCTTCGAGGAGTCATATCCACCTCGGGCTTTGCACCATAGGATTCAATTCTCGTCACTAGAGGCGTCAGTCCCAATAGTTAAATATTCCGATAGCGAAATCTATATTTACAACGGCACAAATTTCTGTATGGTGGCAATAGAATCCCCCCCAAAAAAAAAGAAAGACCATCCAACGGTTCAATTCATTAGACTTTAGGCCCATTTTCTTGGGTAACCAAGAAAAAAAATCGCAAAATATCCCGAGCAAGCATCGCAAAGTCATCTGACCAAAAAAAAAAAAGGGGCATCGCAAAAGTCACAAAGGGTGCTGAAATTGTGTAACTATATACATATTTGATTAATTTACATTGATCGAAGAAAAATCAGTTAGCCATCGTATAGCTTAGGGACAGATATGACATGATTCGTACAGAGAAAATCGGAAAACTATAGTATTTTATATGGCCTCCCAAGGAATTAAAAATTTAAAAAAGAAGAAGAAGAAGAAAAAGGCAAAAAAAAAAAAGAAAAGGGGAAGCACCTAAAAAATTTAGCCGTAATTAATCCCGGTCGAGCGCTTCGAATTCTGGAGGGTAACTGCTCTCCGCCGCCAATCGCTGATGAAAGAACTCCGCACCAAAGTCGGCGTCTTCGCTCCCGATCAGCCACCGTGCCTGATCCTCCGCCCAGCCGCCGTAGTCCACCGTGTCGGCCAACAGCACATCGCCGGACGACGACCCGGATGGCCCGAAGCCGAGGCCGAGGCCGAACCCGCCTTCTAGGTTGGGCAGCTCGATGATCTCGCCCAGCTCCTCGGGCTCCGCGGCCTCGGAAGAGCATGATGGCGGCGGCGACGACGATCCTGGCATTGCTGCGCCGACGTCCATGGTGGCCGCCTTCGCCGCGGCGGCCTGGACGTCGCGGGGCTCGAGGGACGCGGGCCGGGGCAGGAGCTCGGCGAGGCCGGGGAAGTTCAGCACCGCCGACTCGCCCTTCACGCTCCGGGCGGCCGCGTCGTGGGCGCGGGCCGCCATCTCTGCGGTGGGGAAGGTGCCGAGCCAAATGCGCGACTTCTTGCGGGGCTCGCGGATCTCCGACACCCACTTGCCCCAGCTCCGCATGCGGACCCCTCTGTACACCGGGTGCTTGCTCCCGTCCCGGGCTCGCTCGGCCATCGGCCGCCCTCCGCTCTTGGCCTTCTCCTTCGGCTCGCGACCGGACGGCGCGTCGGGGTTCGACACGTAGGACGAGCCGGAGGAGGAAGACGGGGAGGCCGGCGACGGGGTTGGGGAGGTGCCGGCGGCCTCGGCCGTGCAAGGTGGCTCCGGCATTGGTGGTTGCTGCGTTATGGATAATAAATCGGAGGTTGAGGATGTGTTAGGGAGAGGGAGGGAGGGTGGGGGGGGGATGGGTTTTTGTAGTGAAGATTTAAAGGGTGGGCACGCTCCTGCAAAGCGACCCATAACCTACCATTTATATTTCCAAAATATGACAAAAGCACACTAACATTGGGAGAGAGAGAGAGAGAGAGGTGGGAAAACGGGAGGGGGAAAGATAAGGACGAGAGAAAGTGTTTAATATCAAACTTAGATAGTCAATTGAATCGAGACTCGAACGTTGGGGCGAGTTGTCTTTGATTGACCCTTCCCTCTTGCTCGAGTCTCTAAACTACATTTCGAAAACAATGCGTGCTCGAGGTGCGACTCCATAATTGTCAAAAGAAGCTTATTAGATGCAAGCAGTTGGAACTTACTATGCGGGCCCTTTGTTGAGGGGATTCATGAATGGGAAAATTCCACCCTTTTGGTTTTCGCCGTTTTCGCCCCTTGTCTAGCTAAGTCTCTGCGCTCCTAATTTGTCTAATCGGATCCTTTTGCTTTCACGAGTTTTCTAATTGAGTCCCTCCAACACCAAATTCAGCCAAATCTAGTCGGCTTAAAATTATATAGCGTAAGGCACGTCCAACTGGATATGTTGACGGGTTCGAATTCGGGCTCTTTCTTGGCGATCTCCCCGAGCGAAGGTATTGCTACGCGCTCCCAACAGAATAGTTAGTAGCATAATCCCATCGATTTCTTTTTTTCCCCCGCCCTAATGTACAATCTTGTGCCATCAAACACTAGATAAAACAAATGCATCGAAACCATTTGATCTAAAGACAAAAGAAAGGTCCAAAAAAAGAGTTTAAAAAAAAAGGAAAATTTTCAATTAAGGATCCAGAGTGGGTCTCTTTTTTTAAAAAAAATCCAAAGTGGACCATGTTTCAATTAATGACCCAAAATGCCCAAACTAGTTTCAAATAAGGACCCAGCTCATCGGCCGTGAGACATTTTCTTGCACTGGAAGAGGGGCAATTTTGTCTTTTTCTTTCTTTTCCTTTTTTCTTTTCTCTCTTCCCTGTTGTGGCCATTGCCTCGATGTTCGTTGGCCTCAGGCAAGGGTCGCCTTCGTTGGCGTCGGGTAATAGCTGCCAGCCTCAGGCGACGGCTGCCTTCACCTGCATCGAGTGACGGTCGTCGATCTCAGGCGAGGGCCGCCTTTGTTGACGTCGGCGATGGCCGCCCTTGCCCAACGCCAGTGAGGCTGAGGGCGGCCTCTGCCGCAACCCTCACCAGCCCAGGCGAGGGTTGCCCTCGCCAGATCTGGCAAAGGCGACCCTCACCCAATGCTGACAAGGGCAACCCTCATTTGGCCTCGCCAGGCCAAGGGCGGCCCTCGCTGGATCTGGGTGGGTGAGAGCCGCCCTCGACTAGGTTGGCGAGGGTTGCGGCGAGGGCTGCCCTTGGCCTCGCTGGCGTCGGGCGAGAGTGGGTCTCGCCCACCTAGGTGAGGGCGACCCTCGCCCAACATTGGTGAGGGCGGCCCTCGCCTGAGGCTGGCGAACATCGCCGGCGATGGCCACAAGAGGGAAGAAAGAAAAGAAAAACGGAAAAAGAAAAAAAAGAAAGTAAAAGACAAAATTGCCCCTATTCCGGCGTTGGAAAATGTCTCACGGTCGTCGATCGGCGAGCGGAATCTTTATTTGAGATTAATTTAAGTACTTTGAATCCTTAATTAAAATATTATTCACTTAAAATCTTTTTTCGAAAAAAGAGATTCACTTTCGGCCCTTAATTGAAAATTTTCCAAAAAAAAATCAACAAGACGAAAGAAGAAGGCCAAACATAGACGCGTGGACCTATTGATGGGCATGTGGTGGCACAAATTGGGTTCCGCGTACTTGTACCTTCGTTGAAATTTCTATTGCATTTGCATCCATTACTCTATCTCTCTCTCTCTCTCCCCAATTATTGTCCTCCAGGGTTCACTCGTACTTTGCCAGCGACAACTTAAACTATTATCGATGGAACCGATGCTTTTTCTTGGATCATTTGTCGGAAAAATAAGAGGAAATGCTATGGATGTTTCTTTGAATTTTGGTTTTGAAACCTGATCTCTTAACTTTTGCCGTGTAGCCCAACGGGCGAAGTAATCCCTAAATATTTAATTTATTTAATATAATTTATGAATTTTTGATACATGTTCAATTTAATCTTTAAATAATATGAAGTTCAAGGACTACGTTGAACATATATATAAAAATTCGGAGACCACATTGAATAGATTAAAAGTCCATGAATCATATTACATATTGAGCTACAGTTCAGGATTACATTGCAAATCGCACTAAAGTTCATGGATGGCACCCAATGCGGGACTCGCGCATCCAACAATCGTCCCGTCCAGGTTAGCTCACCCCGGGGCATACAAGACCCAACTCTGATAACAACTCGAGGATCTTAGCCCCGAAAGACATATTGAAGGGTGAGGGGGCTCTCGTGCTAATATAGGGGATGGCCTCGCTTCTGGCACCCCGATGTGGGACTCGTGCATCCAACAGTTGTCCCGTCCACGTTAGCTCACCTCAGGGCCTACAAGACTCGACTCTGCCCACACCGGGGTGCCAGAAGCGAGGCCATGCCCTATATTAGCACGAGAGCCCCCTCACCCTTCAATATGTCTTTCAGGGCTAAGATACTCGAGTCGATAACGAAAAATAACAACAAAATCAAACTTGCTCGCCTTTGTTCAAAAATCACATTTCAGCCACCTGCCTAGGTAGCGTTGCTGGAGCTTGCACTCTTCCTCTCGTAAAAGGTTGAGTGTTTGAATCCCGAGCGTCGCAGGGTGACTTAATCGGTGGCACGTGTGTGATGGCTAGCATATGTCGCTTCCAGGGTTTACTCCCCGGCTGTCGGCCGTGCGGGGTTCTCTGAATTATCAAAAAAAACAATGATGTTGACCCATGACCCTCTTTAGTCTTTACCCTTTTATCTTTTATGTGTTTGATTTGTCGAAGCCCAGGCCTTGCTATAATTGATGGGATTTTTTCTATGTGGATAAAGATGACTATTATTAACCCATATCATCGTGTGAAAAAGATTATGATTGGAAAGAAACATTTCGAAATTACATCCACGAAAATCTCTTTCCAGACCGTTCAGATTTTTCTAACTAGATCGTGTTATTTTCCTCCCCAAAAAAACTCCGAAGTTAGGTTTATCATATACCCTTTTGACTTATATCGGGTCAGCTCTCTCGTCTCGCTCAGTTATTCTTTAATACCGAGTTACCACGCATGTTCTCGATGGCTTCTTTATTCGTTCCAAAGTTCTAACAGCAATTCGCGCGATGTTAGTTGCAGAGCGCTTTAAAAATCATCGCATCTTAAATGAAGAATAAATTCTAAAGTTGCCAGCCAACCAATTAGATCGGACCGGGCAATGAAATAAAGCAAGGGAGGGGGAGGCATACAGATCTGACCATATTATAAAAACGTGCAATTAGTTATGGTAACGTTTCCCCTGCACCGAACTTGTGCCGGTTCGATGCAGAGATTGACTTAAATGATTGCACATTGCTCTCACATGAGCAAATAGATGCACGACACAGAATCAATTGTTGCACTAATTGGTGCTTATTCAATTGATTACCAAAAAGTAAAAGAAGGAAAAGAAAAAGAAAGGATCTTTAACGTTGTATTCTACGTGGATACTTGCTCTTTTTTTAGTCTCAAAAGGTGCAAATTATTTTTGTATTATATATTTGCGAGAGCATGTGACCCGTGCAGACATTAACATCTCAACTAATTAATGGAGAATAAGGGGGAAAAAAGATCCGCAATTTATTTTAGGGCAAAAGTCACAAAAAACCCCCAAATTTTATTGTCCACGTCACATGTATCCTAATTTTTTTTTTGTGATGCCAAAGATCACAAACTTGTATCCGTGTGACATATTTACCTTCCGTCAAAGTTCCGTTAATAAGGATTGTTAAAAATCTGTCTACATTGACGCAGGAAAGCAAACACTGTCGACACAATGCTCACGTGGATTAAATGAAATAAAAACGACATTATTTTGACTGAAAAATCATTCGACTGAATCCTAATGGAGGGTAAATGTGTCATGTAAATACAAGTTTTAGATTTTTTTATGTTACGAGAAAAAGTGTAGGGTAAATATATCGCAGTAGGCATAATTTGTAATTTTTTCATGTTTGTGTCCCTGTGGGGATAGTTTAATTAGAATTTTTTTGTGACTTTTTCCCTTTATTTTCTCGGCTATCTAGGAGCCCGTGGTTAACACTAGACCTGTCAAAATGGGTCATAAACCCATTTCTTAACCCATTTATTAGTAAATGGGTCATAAATGGGTTAGTTATATTTAGTAAATGAGTCATAAATGGGTAGAAGTCTTATATTAGTGTTAAATGGGTCATAAATGGGTCGCAAATGGGTCATAAATGAGTTTACAACTGATTTACACTCAACGCATTTCTCTCACCCTCACTCAATCTTGCACTCACTCATTCTGCACTCTCATTTTAGCTTGGGTATGAATTTTCCTATATTTAATTAAATATGGAAGTATTTTAGCAATATGGGTCTAATCGGGTATGGGTTGGGTATAGGTCGGGTCGGGTATGGGTCAACAAAATTGCATTGCACATAAATGGGTCATAAACGGGTTAATGGGTCAATTTGGGTCGGACCATTTATGACCCGACCCAAACCCAACCCGACCCACCCATTTGACAGGTCTAGTTAACACCGACTAAGTTACGTTTCTCTTTTTCTTTTTCTAATTTGTTGGCCTCTCCCAATGTTTATGTTCAGAAAGAGCGGATTTGATCCCAAAAAAATCATCAAATTATCACATGGCTAATATAATAAGGGGCCGTCTCCTTTGGCTTATATTTTCTTAAAAAACAGAAATTTCCGCCTATTATTGTCGTCGGAGAATAATTGCTTTATTAACGAAAAAAGATGGAAAGGTCGATATTCCCTTTCACGCGACGTGTGGAAAATTTAATTATTCATACCTCTTTAGTCCATCAATGGCTAAATTAGTCAGCCCATGTGCAATTTGATATTCCAATTCCAAATTTTTTTTTTTTGCTTTGAATTATTAAAAAGTGGCCCGGATGGATGCTCGACACTCGACGCGAATATATTCGGAATTTCGGGTCCACTTTGGTTTAACGACGAAAATATTTTTGGTCGGGATGGATAAGGAATAGCATTGTAGATTAGAGCAATCTCAACTTGACCAAGGCAGAGAATCATTAGTCAAAAGCTCCGGGGATCGTTTTGCGTCCCTCTTGCATTGTTGTTAGGGGCCATTATGGTATGGTCCCCCGGAGCAAAGGAGTCCTAAGTCGCGATGGGAATCGACGAGATTGTAGTCGGTATCATTGCTGGTAGCGTATGTCAATCTTGAGGTTTGCCACTCGTCTAAAACAATGTCTTGGATAGCGACGAGGAGCGTAGCTTCGTGAATTCAAACAAACGTTCGCGCTGGTATGTTGAAAGGAAGGGTATATCGCCGACACGCTACGTTAAAAGGAAATACGAGTTTCGATCGGTGATGTGACGAGAGCGCAGTTGCCGCGAGGTCACGAAGCAGACGACGAGCTGAAGGAGGGGCCGAACGAAAGGCCCGAGAGAGAGAGAGAGATCATGGGCCTGAATTTCAGGCCCATCCGCGCCCCCAAGCCCAAGTTGAAAATAATCGGAAGTTCTTGGGTTGATACCTCATCAATGGGAACAGTTCGCTCTGCCATGGACCCTTGATGCGTTGGTGCGTTTGGCCCAAAACCCATCGCGTCAAATGAGGACAATTCCCATGGTAGATTTGATTTTGCTTTCGCATGCCCTTAACAAAGCATTGAACGCTTTTATTGAATTAAAAAGTGCGATTACAGCTACATCGATAGGAACGGAGATCGCAACGAATCGGGTGAGGATCGAAGTCCGGAAAAAAGTGGATAGGTCCGGGAAGGAATCCGGCGAGACAAGTTCCTCCTCTTCGAAGGTTGAAACGCCGGGCGACGATCGACCGCGTGTAATCCGGGGGGACTCGGGCACGAGAGATCCGAGCCTGTAATCTCCGTCGTTCGTATTGGATTCGTAGATTCCGATGCTCCGACCAAACCCCGTAAATTCCGGCGTGTCTCTTCCTCTGTCGATCTCGCTGTCGTGATCGATTGCACGGTTACCTTTCGCGACACTTAGACCTGTCAAATGGGTGGGTCGGGTTGGGTTTGGGTTGGGTCATAAATGGTCCGACCCAAATTGACCCATTAACCTGTTTATGACCCATTTATGCGCAATGCAATTTTGTTGACCCATACCCGACCCGACCCATACCCGATTAGACCCGTATTGCTAAAATACTTCTATATTTAATTAAATATAGGAAAATTTATACCCAAGCTGAAATGAGAGTGCAGAATGAGTGAGTGCAAGATTGAGTGAGGGTGAGAGAAATGCGTTGAGTTTAAATCAGTTGTAAACTCATTTATGACCCATTTGCGACTCATTTATGACCCATTTAACACTAATATAAGACTTCTACCCATTTATGACCCATTTACTAAATATAACTAACCCATTTATGACCCATTTACTAATAAATGAGTTAAGAAATGGGTTTATGACTCATTTTGACAGGTCTAGCGACACTTAAAGACATCGAGTCAATCAAGGAAAAGTAAGGGGGGGCGGGGAGAAAAGAATAATTTTTTTCGAGCCGTTGAAAATGGAGTGGGATTGAAGGGGGGAACTAGTTAAATGGTGTTGAGTTTGTTCACCTAATGTTGTGCTCTTCACGTATGGACAGCTCCCCAAGAACTTCCTAACGAGTCCAATTTTCAGGACATCGCGTGATGATTTCCAGAGTGGTTGGTCCAATAGATCGAGTCATACATTCCCTCCTCATATCATAACTTGGAACGACAGTGCCATGTGTTGTGTTAGGTCGATCAACCTTTGGTCTTTTCTATACTTGAATATGCAGAAGAAAGGGGAGGAAGAAGACAGAATCGAGTAACGAGATGGTCAGAGCCCATGTTGATTCCCATCTGTAAGTCACTAAAGGAACGTTCGGGAACATTATCCAAAAAGTTTTAAATTTATTGCACTCTAGTCAATTCAGTCCTAAACTGTTCAATTTTGCCAATTGAGTTTTAAATCTTATTGCGTTTTTTCAATTGAATCTATTTGACCAATTTTAGCTGAAAATAGTTGATGTGCGCTCCGATCATTCTGTGTGACACGGCCGGCACTAATGTGTGTAGTTTTTATAATATTTTTCTTCTTTTTTATTTTATTTTCTTTTTTTTTTCTTACGAGGGCCATGACCCTCGGGCCTCGCACGGGGCCGGCAAGGGCTTTGCGGCCCTTGCCTAGTGGCTGACCATGGCTGGCAAGGGTCGCCGACCCTCGCCTGTGGTCGGTGAGGGCCGATCACTTGTGATCGGCGAGGGTCGCAGGTTGACCCTGGCCGGATTCTGTAAGAGAAAAAAAGGAAAAGAAAGAAAGTAAAAGAGAAAAAAGAAAAGAAATGAATACAAAATTATGAAGAAAAAATTATTCGCGTCGACGCTGATCGTCCTATGTGGCATTACCATCAACGGTTTTCGGTTAAAATAGGTCGGATGGACTCAATTGGCAAAACATGAAAATGTTTAGAACTTAATTGACAAAATTGAAAGGTGAAGAACTGAATTGGCCAAAACGCAATATGTTTAGGTTTTTTTTGGACAGTCTTCCCACATCCATGCCAAGTAGTAGACAATCGACAAACGAGACTACTAAATCGCCACCGCACGCTGCATACATCGAAAAACTGCACTCGCTTATCGTGTGCTCGAGACCCGACGGAATTTAGCTCTATAGTCATGAGGACCGCATTTGCACGCACGATTTACACGTGCAACCGATTCCGTCGTGGCAACAAGTACGTGGTCCCCGCCCCCCCGCCATCATCCGGGGCGGGGCCGGACCGAGGGCCCGGTACGGATCGACATTCGATCCATGCGCTCTACGCCGTTTCTTGAGCACTGCCGCGCGAGGAGGGCGCAAAACGATCTTTGGATGACCGAAGTTTGGTGCGTTGCCCGGAACCGGCCCTGAAATCCGGGGGGAATCACGGAGAGCACGACCGGAGTGGGTTTGTCAAGTCCTACGACACCGTCTTTGGCCACACAAAAAAAAAACAAAACAAAGAAAAAAAGAGAAAATTTTAAAAAAAAGGGAAAAGAAATCAGGTGACGCCATCTCGCAGTTACATATCCACTGACTACATCATTCGTTAAAAAAATAAAATGACCTAATAATCTTTTCTCCCTATTAAATTCAGGAACACTCACTCCAATATTACTGATTGGAATGTACTTATTAAAACATTTATCTTTTTGACTTTATATAGATAATAGACATGCAAAAATTTGAAAAGAAAATATAATAGTCCCGTTAAAAAAAGAAGGAGGGTTTTTCATGGTTGGAGCCAAAGAAGTGGAATCCATATATATATATATATTTTGCAGAAAATCATATTCGAAATAATTCTGGTTAAGATGTTTTCCTACAATTCCGTATATTCTAACTAGATAATATCATTCTGACCAAAAAAAAAAAACTAGATAATATCACGTTTTGAAAAAAAAAGGCGGGGGGAAATTAATTTCCTCCTTTTTTTTTTGGTGTGGGTCTCTGCGTGGAGCCGAAGATAGGAATTGCACGCGCCGACACGTGGCGCGCGTTCCCTACTGTACAAGTATAAATAGCCCCGCAGGCGATCGTCGCTCTCCCTCTCTCTCTCTCTCTCTCTCTCTCGCTGCAACTGGAAGTGGAAGTCTGAAACTCCGGCGGGCACCGGAACACATTCATCATCATCATCGTCGTCGTCGTCTCCTGCTTCCGTTTAGCGTGAAGCGCCGCCGGAGATGGAGGCGCCGTACCGTCTCGGCCTCGACGAGTCGTACCGGCCGCTGGCCTCGGTGTACCTGGCCTTCCTCGCGATCTGGCTCGTCTCCGCTTGCTCCTGGACCTTCAACACCTACCGCAACGCCCACTTTCAGGTCCCGCTTCTCTCTCCCTCCCTCCCGCTCCCCCCGTCCGTCCGTCGATCGGTCCGTCGTTTTGTCAGTTGCGGTGATTACCGGAAATGTTTTCCTCGGCTCGCCGCTCCAGTCGTCGAGAGAGCTTGAGGCCGAGATGAATTCATCGTCCATCTAGACATTCTTGTCCTCGGGCGTCTTTGGTTTTCTGTCAAGTCTCGCTGAATCTAGTGAAGACGTCATTCGTTGCGAACTCCTTCGTAGGTTCCTTGACACCCTCTCTCTCTGTTTCTCTGTGTTTCTCTGCGAGCATATGAGCTTAGCATATCGAAGAGGGCTGTTGTGTTGCCGGACGGGTTGTTTGTCGAACGCTTTGGTTTTCTTTCATCACTGTGTCGTGTACGAGTTGTATAGCCGGGGCGTGTCCAGTGTTGCCGTTCACGTTCCCTGGTTCAGTGGAGTCGCTTTTTCTTCCTGGGAATTTAGATAATCACTTCAATTTACATCCATGTAGCTAACACTTCTGGTGATCGCTCCATCTTTATGTCCAGGCATGTCTATCGTCTTTTGTTTTCTTCTTCTTCTTCTTTTTGGGGGGTGCGGTGTCTGTTATTCTACATGAAAGCTGTTTCTTTTCATGAAGAGATATCTTTTCCTTTGCTCTTTCCTGGAAAGTGAATTTGTCTTCCGTTTGTCTGTTTTCATCCGAGAGCAGACGAGTAATTTGCAGTGGACGCTGGCATCTGTTCCATTGATCAAGGCTCTGCAACTCATGCTCTCCTTCCTTTTCTGGTAAGCTGAATTTTTTTTTTTAATTTTTTTGCTAGGAGGTTAGGTATTATTAAAAGTTTTATCTGTGGAAGATGGAGCAGAGCGGAGGTGGTTGGCGTTTTGATGAGTTGAGTACCAAAATGGACCTTCTTTTCTCTTTTTTGTTCTCCCCTGTTTCCTCCTTGGGACATCGTGATCTGTTCTGACTCAGCAAACTCTGCATTATTATTACAACGTCGTGCTTTTTCACTTCAAATTATACGACCCAGGATTAATCTTTCGAACAATGGAGTTGTAGGTAATTACGTACATGTCTGAACAAGGATCGCTTGTTTGAATTAAGTTATCGATTAAGAAGTACATGCATTTATGCTTCCCACATTAATTGCTATGGGGTAATAACATAGACCGGAAAAGCTTTATACCTTTCTAGAGCAGTTGATGATACATGTACTTACAATGCCAAGAACTTTATTGGAAAGTCATGTTAAATCCTGTAGTAGCACTAATTGCTGTTTCAGGCTGTGGCAAAAGATTACACAATGTAGATGCTCATTCTTCTTGTAAACACTACTTACCAACCGCCTCTTTTCGTGAAAAGTTGATCCAGCAAATATGGTGCCTTTTGCAGGTATTCGTGCTTTTATCTTCAGAGGTGTTCTTTGTGGATGTCTTTTGGGGTCTATGTAACTGGAGTACTCTTTCAGACGGCTTCTTTCATATCCTTCTTGCTTATTTCTCATGGATACTGTATCACCTGTGAGCGCCTATCCGTAAATGAGCGTCGTACAACGGCTGCACTTGGGAGTGTGTTTTATCTGACTCTTGTTGGTTACAGAGCTTCTGTTCCTTATTTTACGGTGAGCTTCATGAAGCTAGTGCGTGCTGGTTTCATTTTTTAATTGCCTGGCAATATTTTATGCGGGAGTCTTTATTGGAGAAAGGCATCTCTTCCTGGGTAGAACTTGTGACATATAATGCATTCTGGTGCAGGGGCTTCTGTTGATTAATTATTTTGTATCGTTCTATACAATCTTTTACCACATATCTCAGAATTTATCAACACTGAGGGAGCAGTTGAACTATATAGAAGACGAGGATGTTCAGGCAATGCATGATGCTGTATATATGAAGTATATCATGTTCAAGTATGCGGTGCCCTCTCTGTCTTTAACCCCAGTCCTATAAGCATTGTTGGCTTTTTTCCTCCCTCTCTTATAGACTACCAAAGATTGAATTTGATCCGCTCTTCTGTCGGTCCATACAGGAAATTTCAAGGTGCAATGCAAATTGTGGCCATGGCTGAAATAGTGGCAAGTATATTATATATCTGCATCAATATTATGATCTTTTATGATGGGCAAGGTGGGGAGTATAATTTCTAACACGGCTTGGCATTTATTTCCAGATATATATAAACATTGATGACTCATCAAATAATTACTGGCTTCGGCTGTTAGTTCGAGAATGGGCAATATTCTGCATATTTTTGTACATTGGGTAAGTGATCTGCAAGCTTATGATGGTCTCCCTTATCAAATTTGCCTTTTCTGAGCCCGTGAAAGCCTAGCATAAAAAATGGAAATATTTCTTCAACTACATGGAATTGCTGATTCTGCTCATGTCCGTTATAGGTGGACTTTCAGATCACAAGACCTGGCACCACGCTTCACGGTCATGCCGACTGTAAAATCTAAAGGCAGCACAGTTATTCCTCCTATATACAGTATTGTAAGTTATCTCATTTTGGAGACAATTGTGATTACTCTTAACGATATGTTGAATTCATTACATTATCTTCTAAGAAAACTGGTGAGCCTTTAGTTGCCATGCAATTTTCTGGCGTAAAGGTGTACAGCTTTTCGTTTGTTGTCACATAGTTGGCCTTAGGTCTGTAATTTCTGTTCAAATAAATGTTGGTGCCAAAGTTTCAATTGATTGTGAGACATACATCGACATAAACGTGGGAATACCTTGGCCTTCCTCTCATTTAAAACTTGAGAATCATTTGTTCACCGCAAGAACCTATTAAAGGTTTCGCTTCCTCATTACATTAACCTTTTATTTAAACTGTAGATTCTTAATCTTATCACAAGACAGATGCAAATAGTTCATCTGCTCTAATTGTTTGGTTCCCTCAACCTTGTATCTCATGTCCTCAATTCAAATGTATCATCTGCATGCTTCCTGAAAGTTAGGGACTCCCCCCAGTTAACTGAGCCCCTCTTTTGTTTTTTTAGCTTTGCTTGACTGTTGATAAATACGACTGTCTTCTCGGCTAATGCATTAACACTCGTTCCAGGAAATGGATGCAGCTACTTTTAAAGATTTCAGTCATCACAAGTGGCACATTGGAATAGTAAGCAGCTCAAACTTAACGACATAACCAATTCTTTAACCATTTGCTTATTTGGATTTGGTCTAGGTGATACAGAGAGTTTATTTTTCTTGGTTTTATTCTAGCTTATGGTGAATGTTAGCATGTGCCTTTTTTCTCTTAGTGATGTCTTTCCCCTTCAAATCTTACGTGGCCCCTGTTGAAAATTGGTAAAGATTATACGATGTTCTCTCTACTGACCAAGTATGTCTGTTACGTTAATGTAGCCAACTTCCCCTTACGGCGACAAGAGCTGTAGGGATTCAATTCTCGTCGTGATTCAGCATCCACACCCGCACCCGCACATGCTTATAAATCCCGACAAGCCTTTGAATGCTCAGGCAATTTAGTGACTTCAAGTGACGAAGTCCTGGAGAGTATATGTGTGTGGTTAGGAGCTGACGGGAAGAGATCGAGAGTTCTGCACAATTGCCAGAGTTCAAGCAGTAGGGGGTTTATATGGCGATGACTGTGGAATACTTCTCAGCCAAATTTTTTTCATTTCCCTCCATAGAAGAAGAGCAGAGGATGGGGACAAGAAACGGCGCATCGTTTTGGACGATTATGCCGTCATCCCCTGATGTAGCTAAATACAGCCCCAATCAGGAAACTGTGTATTCGTCTTTCTTTCTTTCTGATTTACCTGATTAGAGAGTAACGTATGTAGAGGATAGAGCAGCCTTATCTCTCTTCATTTCTTCTTACGACGTCTTGACTTGAGCTCCCTATTCTTTTGGCTACGAGATTTCATTTCGCCTTCTCCGACGGGGGATCGGGATCGCCGTGGACACAACTTTTGCACAGCGACCTTAATTGCATGATGAACACGCTGTATGTGTCATGTAATCAAGGTTGGTCGGGGAAAACAACATAATCACTTAATAAAACACTTCAAAAGCGCGACACGAATTTGTTCGACACAGATCGTGCCTCTGATGAAAGTCTACGAGCGAGAACTTCTCTTGTTAGCATGATGTTTCTCTGCGATAGCTCACAAGACTGTCTTCTCGTGCAATTTGCATCCATTAGGGGCCTAGAGCCGGCCCGATGGGGGTGTAACTTTGGGCCGGGCCCATTCCATTGGCCCGGTCAAGCGGGGGGTAGAGAGAGAGAGAGAGAGAGAGAGAGAGAGAGAGAGAGTTCTCGATTTCTACTTTCCCTCTCTGCCGTGGCATCGTCGTCGCATCGAAGTGGAACTGCTCTGCCAAAGTTCCGGCAGACACCCAAGTTGCAATGAGCGCAGGTAACGCCATCTTCCAATTTGACAAGCATTTGCTGGAGGATTCTGCGTTTGATCTCTTGACAGGACGTGATCTCAAGCTCCGGTGGGGGTGGTTTTCTGGAACTGACTAGCTATTCATTCCAGTTTTCTGTAATTTTCTCCGTTGTTTTGTCCTTGCACGTTCTTTAAATAACCCAAATTGTGCCCATTTTCGTTTAATTATTCTTCTTTGTTTTTTTTTTCTTTATTTTTGTGGATGTGGGGTGTTTGGGGGGTGGTAGGGTTCTTGACGAGTTCTTGAATGCTGCTGCTCAGTGGCTTAATCTGTTCTATGGGACGAAATGAATCGTTGTTGGTGAATTGAGCCCATCTTTTACCTTGCAAGTGTTTGTCGCTTAAACTATTTCATCTGGGCGTGAGAAAAGCGACTGTCTTTTTCCCTGAAAAAATGAAGGAAGCTAACTTGCGTAATTAGTTTAGAAGTGCCATTACCTGCCATTGTTTGAAGAAGAAGATTGTAAAGCTGACTTGGGGTAGTCAGTCTTCTCCAATCACTGACCGCATGGCAATGTGTTTTGAACAAGCAGTAGTGGCGGGTGTGGTGTCGGCAGTTAGTGGTGTCATTAGAACTAATGGTGGTAGAGGCAATGGTAGGAGTGGCGGCGGCAGCGGCGGTAGGGGTCCCAATAGGAGTAGGATAGTACTTGCAATCTGGCATGATGTACTGCAAGTACTGCAAAAACAGTACCTTCACTTGCACTGCGAGCTACTTTTCCTCTGGGGGTGATGGAGAAGAAGCACCTATACATGACTGCATTCATCTGTAACTTTCAATCCTCGCAGGTGGTGCATTTGGAGGGAACAGGGGATTGCGACCAGTACCTCCAGAGAAAGGTGTCTTCCCCTTGGATCACATGCACGAATGTGACGTGGTACTTCTTTCGTGCTTTTTACAAGAAAGCTATCCCAAAATCCTATACCACTTGGGAATAATTTGATTGACAGTTGGGTGTGTTTTCGACTTTCACTTTGTTTTTAATCATGTTTGTGCCTCTTTCTGCTTCAGGAGAAGAAGGATTATCTCAGTTGCCTCAAATCTTCAAGTCATCAATCTGAAAAATGTAGACGGTTCTCAAAAAAGTATTTGGAGTGTCGTATGGCAAAGTGAGTACACCTTGTAGCTGTAGCTTTCAAATGGATCACTTTTGTGGTGTTGTATATCTGCTGTTGTTTGCAAAGTATCCAAATTTGTTTGTTTTAGATATCACAGTTTTAAGCATGTAGCACGCCCATCAAAACAAATTTGATGGGCTGGATAAACGTGATGCTTCATCTACTTAAGAGCTACAAAACTACGGAAAATCTTGTAGAAACATTGCTTTACAGCGTGTTATCATCTGCTTTCTCTCAGTTTCAGTGATTCTAAAATTTAACGTGAATGAGGGGCTACGGTTCATTTTTGTAGTTCTTTAAACCACCTCAATGTATGCATATGAAAGAGGAGACAAGAAAACAGATATATGTGGTTGTCATGAGTTTCTCCATCTGAATTAAACAAATTGTATTGTCCAGCTATGTGATAGAATAAAGTATCTCGAAGGGGTATTGCTATGTCACTTGAATGAAATCATTCTAGAGTTTTAGTATTACAAACTACTTGAAGTGCCTCAAGAGTAAGTCAACTTGTCCTGACTACTGAGCAAGTTTCTCCCAAGGCTGATTTGCCTTGAGGACTCGACTGAGCAGCACAACAACCAATTTGATTGCACGAAGGATTATAATCTGTGGATTAGTATTTTCCTGATGATGCGGAGATGGAATTGATGTCTATAGATGCGGTTTTAATGTAATGGGTACCCGTACCCATACCCAGCTTCAATAAATAAGGTGGTTTTGAACGTTGAGCTCACGAGTGTGCCATTTACATTCTTTAGGAACTTGATGGCAAGGCAAGAAATGTCGGAACTAGGATTTGGAAAGGAAAGTGAAGCCGAAGCTCCAGCAGAGAATGAATCTAAGAGGATCAATGGGTGATTCTTCAGTTGCTGGTTTATGGATAGACTATACAGAAAGGAACATTTAACAAGGTCGCAACACCGGGCAAGTCCTTGCGAAACTGAAGCAGCAGTAACAATGCTGTTTTTATTAGTTCGATTGCATCAGTGAGTACAGGTGATTGGAAGAAAAAAAAACAGAAATGAATCAACGGGGATTTATAGAGGGATCTTGCTGCTTAGATTTTGACAGGATGGTTTGTGAAGATGTACACTAATCGATTTCTCTCTGAACAAATGACCTACAGATAGAAGTCAATAAGATGGCAAGATTTTTGGGACATTTTTACACGGGTGCTTGTTAACTCATCTTTTTTGCAGTTTTTCTTGGATGATGGAATAGGAGCTGATTCTTAGCAGTGCTCTTTGGGAATAGTAGGTGCTGTGAGCTACTGAGGGTCTCACACCCTTAATCTTAACTACAAACCAAGTCCTAGCATGTTCTGATTGCTATGATTTCGAGTCAGAGATCGCTTTCTTGTGTGAATCAGCTTTTTGTTTGAGAACCCCCCTGAATATAAGTGTTTTGACATTCAGTCACCTATCTTATAGCTGAATTTCCCCATATGCAATTGAGGCGTGAAGTATTTGGAACAATAAGGAAGATCCGGGCAATATACTCAGAAGTTTTTCTAAAGCAACAAAGACAAGCGTTGCTCTCGTAGCTAATTTGCTGAGCTCTGAAAAGAGAACGAAAAGCTATGCTTTGATAGTCAATTCATCAATGAACTAGTTCCCAAATCTTATCTAAAATTAAACAACACATAGTAATACCAAACCTCCCTTGCCAGAATATCTGGTAAAGCTGAGAACTTGATAACACACGAAACAGGTCAAGTCTTTTTGTTTTTCCCTTTCGTTAATTTTGAAGTCCTAGAGGGACCAACAAGACCCAAATTGCTGTTTCCTCGAGAATTCACTTTGTTTCTTCTCTCTCCTTTTTTTTTTTGTGGGAACTTCTGGTTTTTTCTTGTCGACATTGCTTCGAGAGTATCAAGCGCATGGACGAGGTTTGACAAGTGAGATGGATGACTCTTCATGGAGTTCCCTATGCTGCATTATTCTCATGACGTGGCCGGTGTGACCCAAGTGGCACGCATAAACATCAATTCGACACAAACATCGAACAGCTTCCATGTCTGTGGATAAGTTCCTCCTGGTCATCCGATCTAAAAGCAAAGAAGGAAACAGTCTTGTTTTTGGATCATATTGTTATATAAAAATAATATACTGCCACATATCCTCAAATTCTAAAATCTTGGAGCACTAAGCAGCCGGCTGGTGTAAACTCCTATAAAAACCCGATTTTTACGAGACAAAGAAAATCATTTTGTATTTATACTTGTACCTCGATGGCTTCGCTGAGGCAAATCCTTGTCGTATATATTGGGGAGACACTACAACGTTTGCTCCTTTGTTTCCTTCGTGTTCTTTAATGGCTTCTCATTTGTCTCTGCAACTCCCCAAGCCTCTCAGCAACTCGTAAGCTCTCATTTTGACTCGCTTCATTGGATACCATTGTAGCCATGCGGTTGTGAGACGCATATTTGGCTTAAGAAGTGTGTGCTTGAAAAGATGGCTTTTGATTGATTATATACAAGAAAGAAGAAAGAAGAAAAGGAAACAAAAGGAAATGGGATGTGAACCTTGTGATATGTTGGTGAATGGTTAAATATCTACTCAATGTGTTTAAAGAAAACAAACATTGAGGTGGATAAATCATAGGTGACTGCTTCTATTGCCTATATAACTTGAATATATATGTTTGATCTTGAAAAACTGCTCAAAAGTTTTGAACTTGAAGACTGAAAATACGGGGGTAGATGTGGCTTTCTCAAGCTGAATATTCATCCCGTCTATTTACTTTTCATGATGGTTATCATGTTGTGACTGGTATAATCAAAATTTTGTGTTGGTTTTCTCTTTTGGTGGGTTTCCACAGAAAATCTCTTCGTTCAGACAAGAAACCAAAGATTAAGGCCACTGCATTGAATCCGTTGAAATTAATTAGGAAGGACCGCGAGAGTTATGGTTACTCAAACAACTTCAGTTATTCGACATTCTTCCTTGCATACCACCCTTCCCCACGGGAGTATTCCTTGGCGGCACTATCACCTATGGCTTCTTTGTTCACTGATGAGACCATTATTGAGAACTGGGGTCAAATTGTCAAGAATCAAAGTAAGAAAATGGAGTTCAATCGTGTAAATTGTCTCGTGTGGGTGCTTCACGAATCTGCTAAGAGCTTCTCTACTGCAATTGAATTACTTGAAGTAGCGGGAAGCAGTGCCGAGATTTCAATGGCTTGGCTCGGGAAGGATGTACACCAGTGGCACAAAAGGATTTCTTATCAGGTATCTGCAGACCACTTATTAATGTTCCCTATGATTGTTGATATGTGATCTTTTTAGTGTATATAAACTATCACCTGTAAATGCATGTGTTCATAACTTCCTCAACAAGTTCTTGAAACCTGTAAATGCATGTGTTCATAACTTCCTCAACAAGTTCTTGAAAATGGTAGTTTGGTTTGGTTGGAATAGAGGGGTTGCATTCTTTGCAAGGATCATAATTTGTAAATCTCGTACAGGTGGCAGTTTATGCTATGTTAACAACGGCCGTCGAGGTGGAGATTTTGCTCTCTCATGAGCGTAGCAACAACCCTTTGGTTGTCAGGGAGATGTGAGTCCTGATTCTTTCAGCTTCATGCCATCATGCTTTACCATGCTTCTGTAGAGTTAAAGGGAAGTAGTAATGTAAAGTTTCAGGTCCTAAAATAAAGTCAAACCAGCATGTTTTCGGTTGATGGAAGCCTAATATTTCCCTTGCCGGTCCACCACGTGTTTTTCTCAAATGAGCTCGTCTGGTTGTTAAAGCCAGTTTGTCTCCAAAGAATCTTTCTTTTAGTGAATGATACAGTTGTGTGAAGATATTATTCTAAAAACTTGTTTGACGTCTTTATATTGCCCATTATTCCAGTATCTGACTTTTACTTCTCACATCCATCAGTTTAAGCCCGAGGCTGAACTTGATAAAAAAGTACATACAAAGTCAATTGAGTGAAAGGCACGCCGGACTAGTAGGATGGTTCAGGGAGGTAGAATTGCCACGGATAGCTGGATTTTTCATTCCTCTGTTGAAGAAGTGGTCTATGGAATATGCAGGAAGGTTTGTGCAAAAAATCTCAATTGTCCCCTTTTCTGTTTACTCCTTGAGAATCCAAAGATTCTCTTGTATAAAACTGTCTCCTAATTGAAAATGTACTGCAACTCCACTCTTATATCTGCATATTAAGAGAAAGGGTCAGAATGTTCTCTTAAGTATCATTGCGACTTCCTTGTTGCACAACTTTTGTTCTGCTGCTATCTATTAATAATATAGAAGAAGCCCTTGAAAATGGGCTACGCTATGAAGCTAAATATGATCCTAAAAGATAATTCTCCAGTGGTGTAGCAGGAATTGTTGTTGCGATAAGTTGCTGTTCGGCAGTGGCGAAATTAGGTCCTCGGCAGTCAAGCTGCCGCATGCTTTCAATGTCCATTGATGCTATTTTGCTTGAGCTCATGGAACTTTCTCGCGGCCTTGTGTCAGTGGACAAAGGACATCAATTGGCAACTGAGGCCGGTTTTGAGCTGGACTTCCTGATGCATTTTGGGAGGAAGTTCCTCCCCAGCGAGGAGAGTGAAGAGCTTGAATTCTGGATTGGTCTTGCTCAGAAGAAGCTCTCAGTTGCATTTCAGAAAGAGCCTCTTGTTTCGTGCACGGAAGATTCTCATGAAAAGGTTAGCACTCCAATTTCATAGATAACTTCGAAACAGGAACCGCTATTTTAGGTTGAGTGGCAGGAGCTTCAGTAACATTATCCATCTCTATCTCAATATGATTATAGGAAAGCTCTTAGTGATGGAAACAATTACTGTGATATTCTAAAACTGGGTTGGTGAACAGCATCAGTCCCTTTGAAAATGAGTCTCATACTTGAGAATGAAAGTCGGGCTTGGTTCATAACACTGTGGCAGGTGAAAGCCGAGAGTTTAGCTATTCTTGGGCTATTTGCATATTTGGGAAGAAGATCTAGACTCCACTTGTCAAAAATGGGCATAAGAGAAGTGGATGAGCAGGTTAAGGATTTTCTCAGGTACGTGTGGCTTGACTCAAAAGCTATAGCATCGTCTTCACTTGCTTTTTGGTGTTAACCTTTAAGGTGATTTCATATCTGTGAAGTTTCCTGGAGTGTGGTATCATCTTCATATACCCTGGATTTTCTTCGGTACAGATGTATCAGATTTTTATGGAGGTCGGATTCCTTAACCCCGAGTTCAGAATGGGATGAGATATAAATTTTCAATGTTTGAAATCTCTCTCTCTCTCTCTCTCCTGTTTCCCCAGATGGTAATTGATGAGATTGGATGGCTTGACTTCTATGCTTCACAAACCGCAAGCTGTCCAGACAGGAAAAGGTCCAAACAGCATCTCATCCAAGCGGAGACAGAGATTATTCTGTCTCGGGTCTTCACCACTTGCTATGATGTTTTCTCCGGCTTCGCTCATTTCAGCCGTTCAACATTGCAACCCCTAGATTCAGAATTGCTGGCATTTCTACTCAGGAGGTAATCCAGTGAATCTGTCATGTTGGGTTCTTGCTTTTCTTCCTAAGTTTCTAGTGATAAACCAATCTTGAAGTTGTCTGTGATTAACTTTGCAGCCAAAGCCTGCTAAGTGTTTGTCTAGAAGATTATTGGGTGGTTTATGATAGATCAGGGTAAGCTATCTATGCTACTGGTCTTGTTTGTTATTTCTTCAAGCAAACGAAACTGCTTAGTTCTTAAACTGACGGCATTTTTGTATTTATGTCAGTGAATCTCCTAAGACAGCAGAAACCGGTGCGTTGGACCCGACATTGACTGCACCAGCTCAAAGGAAGGCTAAGCACTCTACAGCCCTGGAGGCACAGCATAAAGCAAGTGTCTCGATGGCGCAAGAACGTTTTGAGAACAAGTCTCAGCATGTGCCCAAATTGACAAAGGTATGCTTTATCCCTTGAATTAACCGTCAAACTTGTCTCTATTTCCTTTTTCCTCTCCAAAGATCTCAAGATGTCCATAGAAGGAAGTGATTTCATTGATTGATATTCTTTCTGACAATGCATGAGGGTGAGTGGAGAGAAAAAACTCTCTCGTTGTTGCGGTTATGGAAGTGGTCAATCTGAATGCTAAACAAAAAGAAGCCAAATATTATGTCGATACGAAAAGGTTGACAATCTGAATGCTGCAGAAACTTATCAAAGAAGAACAGATGTGATACTTGGAATATATTTTACTGATTGCAATAAGAATGGCATCATTTCCTTTGGAAGCTAAGTCTGTTTCTGATCGACTTAAAGATGTTTTTTCCTGATAATACCATATCTGGATTGATACTGAAACTCTATTTGGCTTATCGATCTTTGTAATATGATGTTGGATTCAGCTTGCCGTGCATGGCTTCATTTTACTTCCAGATTCCAACATTACCTCATTGACATGATGATCCTAGTTTATATTCCTATCTTTGCCACAAATTGCAGGATACTGGCGCAAACACGAAGGTTTCCCTAGCCACTGTCAACGGGGCAGGAAATGCTAAATCCGATGCCCGGGATGAAGGCTTATGCAGGAAGTTCAGCATCAAGTTAGTCTCCGCCAGTAATGTAAGCCCCATGATACCTAAGCAAAACTTGTCGTCATGAACTAATACTTTCTGATATTATCTCATGCTCGCTGGCAGAACATTTGGATGGGCACCCAGCTGCTCTGGATAGACATTGTGGTGTCGCTCGAGCTTCTCCTTAAGCAAATGCGGGGTCACAAGATCACAAGGAGAGAGAGGAAGAAGCTAAAGAGAACGTTACAAGACATCGCGACACTCATTCCAGTCACCATACTGATGCTACTTCCAGTGAGTACCAACTCAGTTCTCTGCTCTCTCGTTTCTCTGCATGAAATTGTGAGCTGAGCGCCACATTCCAGGCTGCATAATGGAATACGAGCGGGAAGGAGACTCGACTGCCTTTGTTCCTTCTATGTCTGCCGTTCGAAATCTCGTGCATCATTTACTACGTACGAGAAGCTATCACAGATTACTATAAGCAGCATAACATTCTCGTATCTAAAGTCGAAGATTCGTATAATGCACGCAACGCACATATACATGCATGCACTCGGGCTCCCGCATGCCCATGCTGCCATTCCTGTTTGTTTTAGTCAAGAGTCCTGAAGAAGGATTTGCCCCACTTCCTCCGCTATTACTATATCTGAACTTGGCTTTAACATACAAACGAAAGGCTGTTTCGTACATCATCCGTATGACATGAACAATCGCACAACGCGAAATGCTGTTGAGATTTTGGTCATTTTCTTCCATATATCTTCTAATCGCCCACTCGCTTCAGTGCGACATGGACCTTTTTTTTTTCTTTTTTTTGAGTCTTTTGAATTGGTCCTGATTGGTGTCTTACCAGGTATCTGCTGTGGGTCATGCTGCCATGTTAGCAGCCATCAAGAAGTACATACCTTCACTGGTAAAGCATACCGATCTTTCTCGTCCCAATAGTCTCACTACTAATCTCTTATCATTCATGTCACACAATGCCCTTCTTTTTCCATGCTCTGATGTTTCAATTGCCGTGACCAGATCCCTTCTCCATATTCGAAAGAACGTCAGGACATCGTCAAGCAATTGAATAGGACTAAGAAGATGGAAGTCCGTCTGTGGAGCAACCTCGAAGACTCTTCCTTCAAAATAACCTAGGATGCGACTTTCTGCACGAACCGTGCCGCTGCGCAAATGCTGTATATACCACACATAAAACAGGAATAATCTGAAATAATGTACAGGCATAGAATCAATTCATCAAAAGCTTATGCTACTTCCACGGGGAGTTATATAATCTCTCACCTCATGGCATCTACAATGCATCCAAAAGCCCACACAGTAGCAATGATTTTATGCTGTGCCAGACCAGTGTTGTGACCAATTTTTTTGGTTACAATGTCTCCTTCTGCATCGTGCTTTTGCATATCCAGTGGCATAAGACGATGAAGAACGTGAATCTTTCATCAGGCAGGCATGCAACTTATTAGGAAATGAATACAACAAAGTTGAGAAAAGAGAGACCGAAGCCCAACCAATGACTCTAGAGAGGACCCACTCTTGGTTTGACGCAGAGAAATGTAATGGTACAAGAGAGACCGACTCAAATTCACAAGTAGGTGATCCGCCGGCACAACACAGACAATTTGTGCTTGCTCATTGATGTACCAAAAACGCATTACGACCTTCACAAGTCAATAACCGCAACAGATGACCCACACCTTTCAAGTTGAAGAATCGACATATACAACCGTAACTTTACATTACAAACTATGCAAGCTATTTGAAAGAACTCCTCAGTGGTCATTCTGCTTGCGACTTCCATTCAAATCTGTCGCCAAGTCACACTTGCCGTGCACGTTCATGGTATTCCAACGAACGGGATATATGACCATCTCTATCAATAGATAGTTGCTTCGGTCACTTCCCAAACTTAACAAGGCAATTTTGATGCATTGGCAAGTGCTTTCTAATAAATGTTACGCTCAAAAAACTTAAACTATCCTTTTTGAATCACGAGCTGCAGCAAGATGATCCTGCAAGAGAAGACACAAGCACATGACCATCCAAAAACTTATCCCTTATTTGAAATCTCCAGCATGAATAGAATAAGTCAAAGCAACTCGACTAAAATTTACTTGGGGAACCTATCCCAAATTATGAAAAACAAAAACAAAAACTTGGGGAACATTTTGTATCACAATAATCTTAACCAGAGAATAAACCACCAGGCCTGCTAAGAATCCACCTTCACTATCCAAAATATGACTTCAACAAGTGTACAATTTCCTCTCACTCAGACATTTCAAGGTCAAAGTAAGTAGCTAGTCAATGACATTGATTATCAAGCAGATCATACGAGAAAAAAGACTGACCGAGATAAAATCAAATGCTTTGGTCTCCTCTTTCTTCAAGTTGCTACCCATCAAATTAGGAGTCTGAGTGGGAGAATTTGCCTGGAAAACATCAGGGAAGGGTGATGAATGACTGCCATTAGTTCCGGTAACATGACTGGTGCTGACACTCTGAGCATTCATATTCCCATTAAGTTGGAAGTTAGACATGGTTGCTAGAATTTGCTGCTGAACAAGAAAATTCCCCATCGCAACATAATTTATAGGTTGTGATGGAAAAGTGGGATTAAACATCATCCCAGGAGGTACACTAAATGGCAGGCTGCTGGAGAGAGGCATGGCATTGGGACTCATGCCAGTCATTTGAGATCCAACCATTCTGTTCAGCGTATCATTAGAGACCTGATAGCCAGGATTGCTTTTTGAATCCGACAATACAGCTTCAGATAGTGTTGCAGGAGTTCCTTTCACCTCACTCCCATTTACAGACAAGCCAGCCATTAAATCATTGACATCATTTCTCTGAATTGCCTGCTCTGAAGATAGGTCAGAAGACCCAAAAATATCAAACAATTCAGGCCCACTTTCAGTGATTGTTACATGGTTTTGATTAGCGCCATGCTTATCATCAATAGTCATCCCCTTAAAGATATCATCAGTAGAGTCTTGACCTTGGCCACTATGAAAAGAGACGTCAGCAAAGGGATCATCATCATTTCTTTCTTCACCGGTGCTGACACCAGACCCAACATTATCTCCAAGCAAATCATAAATGGAAGGGGTTGCCTCTTTCGTCAAGCTTCCAGTGCTATTAGCACCTTGAGTATGTGTTGAATCATTTGTTCCAATGATGTAATCGGAGTCACCGGTATCTATCAGATCAGGCATCTGAACTGCAGCAGCAGTCTCAGCCTTCACTGACCTACCTGAATCAACTGTCAGAGTACCAGCCTGTTCTCCATCCAAAAAGCTAAGGACCTGTTTACAACAGCGCAAGCATACAATATACATCAAGATCTTACCACTCATTCAACAGAGCTTTATCAATTAAAACACACTTCACAGTACAGAGTTACAGAAACCATCAAAGAATCTGGTTCTTTCACATTGAATAGGAGGATGAATGAAATAAACTATCTATGACTTGAGATGAATAAGAATGAAATTAATGCCTTGAGGTATTTGACAGTTCCAAATCAGATGGAGAAAAGGGATTCCTTTTGCAGATAACTAGGTATTTACCGTCAAGGTAGCAATCCACGAAGAGCAACCAAAAACAAGAGGTATTCTCAAATTCTATGATATAATGGAAGCATGATAAGGTATTCTCAAATTCTATGATTTAATGGAAGCATGATCAGACCTATGGAAAATGAAATTGTACATCCCTAATTATAGTTCTTTTTCCATACCAAGTTGAAACTATATAAATGCATCCTTTGAATAGTGCATGAGTAAAAGAAAAGCCACAGCGCCAATATAAACTCCGCTATTCTCTAATTTATGCATACTAACAAGTAAATAGACGGTTTCATCAAACATGCCAAACAATCAATCTCATACTGTAGAAGTTTTTGGGCTAAACATATGCAAGGTGGCAAAAGAAGTTGCCGAATCTACGATGCAAGAAGGATGTATGCCACCTCATATATCTTTGAGTCTACAAAGTAACTTGACCAATATTATGAAAAACTAATATCGGAAAAAACATTGAAAAAGAACCAGAATTCATCCCATATGGAATGAAACAGTAAAAGGCAGTGATGGTGAGCCCAGCAATTCAGTCTCTTCTCTTAGGATCATAGTCCTAAAAAAATAAGCGGCGTTTGACATTTTTCCATCATCCAAAAGAGATAAATAGTCATGATAAAACCAAAAGGAGAAGGACTCCTGATGCATGTTGAGCTTTCAAATCATTATGTGAAGATATATTATCTTCATTGAACTAACTAAAAGAAGCATCACTTCACCCTCACAATTCACTCAAGAGGTTTACATACAACTAAAATATATGAAGTCTACATTGTCCACTGGCTCTCATCTCACACTACGGAGCTCCAGTTCCAACACATATGACCCCTGATAAAGATTTTTGTGCCAAATAGATCGACCACAATGCTCATGATGACACCACAAGTAAACGATCACTTTTTCCCTTCCTATCACTCAACACCACAGAGATGGAAATGAACTACAGAAGATCTCAAATTGGTAGAAGGATGGGCACCTTATTAGCCTTTTCCCTCAAAGAAGCTTGTGGAGATGAAGAACAACTGATCAAAAGTTCTTTGTTTTCACTGAAATAAGAAGCCACAATCGAGAAGGGTTCATTGTCCTTTCTCCTCACAATGGAGTCCAATATACAGACAGCTCTCACACGAACCTGAAAAACAACTAATTCATGAAATATATTTATGATGAAATAATAATGTCTTTTTGGCAGCCAGATGGAAAAAAAAAGGCCAATTACATGCTGGAAAAATAACTATCATTTAGAGTGTGTTTGTTTCGTGAAAAATGAATGATTTGGAAAATATTTTTCTAAAAATTATTGCTTGTAAAAAAAATGAACAAAAAATATTTTCATTGTCCACAAAAATGTTTAGACATAAATTGTTGTTGAAAATGAAAACATTTTTTATTGATTAATTATTTCAAGTGATATAAGTGATTAATTTTAGGAGTCCAAATCATTCATTTTCCGTAAAACAAACGGAGCCTTGTAACTGAGTAGTATTTTTTGTTGCTCATGTCTTAAGCCACACCCATGTTTCAACATCCTCGACCTTATTTCATGAAGATAAGAAGATTAACTGATAGCCTGATAATGAGAGATCCATGGATGCACTGGACTCAAGCCTAGACCCGACCGGACTGATGCATTTTTGGGTCATCCAGTATTCAGGTATTTTTTAACCGATTTTCTTCTAGCTGGCTGTTTTGAGATTACAACCATGGGAAATTATTATTTTCACTGTGGCCATCAGTGGTTTTCTACATCTCTAATTCTTACTGCCTCAACGAATTGAAAATATTATTCCAAAATGAATACCTGCCATTGAGGAGACTGAAGCTTTCTTTCAAGGGCCCAGCTTAAGGCCACTGGATCCAATTTTGCTGCTTCCACAAGGAAAACATGAATGGCATCTCGTGTGGGTTGCAGACGAACACCACCAGATGTTACAATAGTTTCCAACAACTGCTCTTCACGAGTCTTACTCTCGGTATGACTGGAAGCGGAATTTCCATTGGTGCTTTCTGTATTTGCCATTCTCATATCTGGATTCCAGGAACCACTCGCCTGTTTTGTTGACATCCCCAACCGAGCTTTATTGCCTATTTCAACTGGTTCATAATTATTTGTGTTATCACTTTCTATTGTCAAAGATCTCCGAAGATTTGGACCTGTATAACTGCCATTTTCATTCTTTCTAAATGACTGCCCCGGAGTGAAACTATTGAGTCCTTGCTTGATGGATGCACTTCCAAGCCCAATTACCTCGCTTAGAAACGATTTCTTATCTTCTGATGGCATTTCAAAATTAGTGTTTCCAAATCCTTGAATTCTTGTATTAAGATCCTCAGTGGGAGCTGCTTTATTGTCCTGTTCAGAGAAAATGGCAGAAATTGCCTCATGAGCTGTGTCCCTTACAGCCTTATTCAGAGCATCCCCCTTAAGAGGATCTGGATGCCCCTTGTAATGTAATAATTGTCGAACCGCAACAGAATTTCTTTGCATCTCCCTGCGAAACTCCAAACCAGATTTTCCAACCACGTATTTGATTAACCTAAGAGCCTGCAGAAGCCATTTAACAGGTTATTCATCCATGTCCAAGTTAAAACTTCCTATGCGCTATTCATAGTTTATTAGCGATACGAGAGACAGAAGAGATATTCAACTTGGTCCAGGATGCACAGAAGTCACAAATATTTGCTCTTGAACATCTGAAGGTGGTTTAGATGACTAATCACCTCACCAAGTATGTTGGACTAGGAAAAGAAATGAAACAGCTCCAAATTGAATCACAATATATACACAAAACTGCAGACAGACAACTTCTTTCCGATATTAACCTGCACAAGAGACATGCCTAATGAGAAAGAATGGGGTGTCATGCGGATGTTATCGGTCTCATTTATTGTTAACCTAGTTCTGATTTTTGCGAGTTAGTTATAGACATTTCAGGAACAACACAGCATAAAAACAGAACTGGATCAGCTGACTGTGCTCCAGCATAGGGGCTTGACAGTACACACAACCTGCAAGAGGTAAAACCTTTTCTCCTTACTTCTAGGCACACCCCATAAACTCATACTGAAAAATGAACATCCTGATTGCAATTCGTTGTGTTCGATAATCTAGCACTCTCACGGTCAGTCAAAAGATTCAACACGAGAAATTCCCTTTGTTCTCATATTTATCCACACCTTCATGATCTTCTTTTTTTTTTTGCTCGAGATTACAAAACAACTGTGGGAGGACCCCACCCATTACATGCCCTTCAGGAGCACTATCATACTCACAGCAAGAACATCACTCAAACCAGGAGAACCAACTAGTAAACATTTCCCCATCAAACAAGCTTGGAAAAAAATATCCAGAGAAGCTAATAAATAAGCAAACCAATGGCTCAACTCAGGTACTAAACAGCAGAAATCCTTCGCTGCTCACAAAGAAGTAGTCTGTCTGGATCAAACAGAGGCCCCCTTCCATGTATCAGTAATCTACATCCCCACGCGAACCGCAAACAAGATGTTTTGGAATTACTCCATTTTGGAGAACATCATTCCTCTCTTTTCAAATAACGTAAATCGATCCTTTCCAGGCCAATTTCAAGAGCGTCCTCACGAATGCTTTTACCTTTCAACTGTTGTGAAATCCAATCAAACTAAAAGCTCCAACCACCCACAACTCTCTGAATTCCACTTCAGTTCAGAACTCCACCCCCAGACTTGTTTAGAAAAGAGAGCATTCAAAAGGTAGATGCTGCCTACTCTCTCGAGCTGATCCACCTTCATAATTTTAAGATATATGAATAATGTAATCTCCAGACAGCTCAAGATGCTGCGAACTAAAATCAGGAGATCCAGTATTCAATTCTTTATACGCTTGTTTCTAATTCACTTCCTCAAAATGACCCATTTCAACCAATTTTTTCACTCACGTGAACAAGGTTCGTTCAAGATTCAGGCTCTCGTCGATTCAGCAGGACTAACCGGGCGCACGATCAGCTCCACGCACGCAAAACGCGAAAACAGAACCGAAGCGAACCGATCAGGAAAAGCACCGCCCACTCCATTTTACCTACCTTCTGCTTGACGACGGGGCTCTTGTGGTCGAGCCGCTTCAGCACGAACTCCGAGACCTCCTTGACGATGCCGACGTGAGAGGAGCGCAGGAGCTCGCAGATCTCCTCGAGCTTGTAGACGGGCGCGACCTTGTCCTCGTCGGAGGTCGCGGCGTCGATCATCCGCGATCTCCAGTACGACTCCACCGCTCTCCTGCTCGAATCCATCTCCGCTCAATCCCTCCCTCCCTCCCCCCCCCCCCCAAACACCAAATGAAACAGGGGGACAAGGTCCAACGAAAAAAACACGCGCGCGCGCGCGCGCACACGAATTCACGCCGAATCAGATGAACGAAATTCCTCCGCCGGCGCCGGCCGATCGGTGAAATCCGATCTCGCGGGAAGGCTCGGGCGCTCGATTGGGATCAACGGCGAAGCGCATTGATTCGGTTCGAGCGGAATCGAATCGAGAATTCCATGCGAATCATCGAGGGAGGGAGAGCCGACGCTATTGCGAGGTGCGGCGAGAGACGGAAGAAGATGCAGAAGAGGAAGAAGAAGAAGAGGAGGAGGAAGAACAGGTGGGTTGTGAGCGCAGGGGTTAATTCCAAAAAAAATCACAAATTTTAGGTGCCGGGATAATTTCGGCTTGAACTTTTTTTTATCCCGTAAAAAAATATCAATTTTAGGTTAAGGAGTAATTTTGCTCCAAATTTTTTTTTATTCCGTAAAAAAACATCAACTTTAGGTCAAGAGATAATTCTGCCCTCAATTTTTTTTTGTCTCGTAAAAAAGCACTAACTTTAACATAAATTTCAAATCTGGCCCCCATTGACTTAGAACCTTTGATTATCTAACTTGACTATTCTACATTAGCAATAAATCAACGTGGCTTGCTGACTGGATTTAAAGTAATATTCATTGTCTTATTCTCTAAGCCACAATTTGAAGAATAACGGTAAAACTGTTCGTCTCCTTTACTTCACTGACAAGTAAAAGATATCTCCAGATTGAATCTCTCTAATCAAATGTAATCTGAAGCTACTACTATCTGTCGACAGACGCCATGGACGAGATTCGCCAAGTTCACCACCATAACCTTCTTTCTCAAACAATGGTGAAAGTCAATGGGGGTCAGATTTTGATTAATGATGAAAGTTGGTGATTTTTAATGATACAAAAAAAATTGGGGCCAAAATTGTCATTCAATCTAAAGTTGGTGTTTTTTTACGGGATAAAAAAAAGTTCACGCCAAAATTGTCCCTCGACCTAAAGTTGTTTTTTTTATGGGACAAAAAAAGTTTGGGTCAGAATTGTCCCTCGACCTAAAGTTTATGCTTTTTTTTGGAATTAGGCCTGAACGCAATGAGTCGTGGACGCATGGGGACCACGTTGGGAGCTGGAAATCCCGAACTGATCACGACCTCCTGCGCGCACATTAGCGGGAATCGGTCCAACGTGCGGGCCCGGTCCGAGGGATCGGGATAGAAATGATCCACGACCTTTGATAACTGTGGAACGTGATTTATGAACTTTTCATTTTTTTAACGTGATCCTTAAATTTTAGCTCAATGTACAATGCGGTCCCTGAACTTTGATATACATTCAAACTAAGCATTGTTCAATATTTTTCTTCAATTAAATGAAAAAATATCATCAAACATTTTCATATAGTCAAGGACTAGTTTGAACATGTACCAAAAGTTTATGAATCATATTGAACAAATTAAAAGTTTAGATATCAAATTATACATTGGGCTAAAGTTTATGGATCACGTTACATGTTGGGCCAAAATTCAGAGACTATATGAGTCAATTTTTTCACCTATATGCCTAGACCTAACCGGATGAACCCACTAACCAGACCGGTCCGGGTCAAAGAATAAAATAGCAAGACGCATCATTTCCTGATAAATTGATGCGATTTTATAAGATTTTTATTTTGACAAATATTTTTTACTCCAAGTCTCCAGCTAAGGCTGTAATTGATTGCTGGGGACTCAAAATTCAGACGCCTAAATAATACTTGGAAGCTAAGACAATATGGCGTGTGCTTTGTACTTAATCCAATCAAGTTCTTACGATAAAATATAGGAAAAGGAATTACAATCAAATCCTACCCCTTTATAAAAAAAAAAAACAACACAGTTAAAAACATATCTAAAAACTTACTTGTATGACATTCGAAAGTCGCCTACATGAGGCCTGAAGCTGCAATTTTTTCAATATGATTTGATGCTCGATTATAATCTTAAGTAAAAAGTCCAGGAGTTGATTGCATGAATTAAAACATTTACATTTCTATTGGATTTTTATAAATGAAGTTAGTCTTTTAAGATGCGTGATTCTCCTCAATTAAAATGTTAGTAGTTTGTTGGCAAAAGTTGAAGTTAGACAATTCCATCTTGATCGAAGCCGGATATCGTTCATTTTAACGAACTTATCCACGGGGGTAGTGAAGCAAGGACCTCGGTTATGTATCTAACAAATCAAGCTAGAACCGATGCAAATAATAGTCAAACTCAAACTTCTCGAATCTCGGATTGCTTGAGCTCAAAAGCTGTTAAAATACCTTTCGAGTTTCGGGCATTTACAATGGAGTCGAAATTCATATCGTGAAACTTTTTAACACTTTTATGGGCACAAAAAGATAAAGAGTTGGCTTACAAGCCATCTCACCTAGTATAGGAATGTTTTGATTAAGGCACTAACAAAGTACCGATTGTTAGATGGACGGGCCCGTCATCGTAAGCTCCACCACGATACCAATGGAGAAACCATCATTATACTTGAGTTATGACGTGAGTGTTTGGGTGCGATTCATACTCCTCTTTGACAGGAAGGCACGAGGGTTTACGACATCAAAGGGCTCTTATAATTTGGGCACATATCTTACTGGTAGTGTGGGCTTAGGCCCATAAATAGCTCCTGAGTATATATAATCTTTTTCTATTATAATTGAGTGTTGTAACAGAGAGAAATTAGATGTGCTGATTATAATAAACTTTATTGGATGTAACTTTAATTTAAGAGTAAATCTGAGTTTCGATTTCTCTTTCTCATCTGTTTACTTTCTATTTCGTTATGTTTGCATGCCGAATTCTAACATTGACCAGTAAAACTTTTACTAGGACATAGTCGGGGTCAAATGTAGAAACCAGATTGTTATTTCCTCGCATCCGCAGGTTTCTTGCATTGGATAAGGCCAAGAAGTATCGTCACCACAAAACCCAAAACCAATCTCCATGCAAATATCAAGCAAGACCCTGAACAATGGGAGAATGCCTTCGTTCTTCTTCAGGAAATGGGCAGTGTCCAGTTGAGCTCATCCCGTTTAGCTTCTTTGTCACTCACTCCCAGCTTCAACCATCGCTCGCGCACTCCCCGAGGCGACCTCACACCTTTCAGGAGCCAAACGAGCTTCTCAAGAAGCAGCAGGATCAGAGCAGTTGGAACCGTCCCCGAGAGCGACTCTGAAGCTGCAGCTCCGGAGGAGCCGCCGCACGTGAACTTTGCATTTGTCAGTGTAAGTTCCCAAAAGGAAGAAGGAAATTGGAAAGACCCACATTTTCTGAGGTGATTTATTTTGTTAAAGTTGAGAACTTGAGATTGGCCGTTTTGAGGTTGAATGTATTCTGGTGTGAACTTTGTCAGTCGGTTTTGCTTCCGGATGGGACTCCGGACGTTCATCTCCGCACGGCGTGTGGCGGGCAAAAACTGAGGGACATCATGTTGGATTCCAACATCGAGTTGTATGGTCCCTATGTAAGCATGACTGAATCATCTCTGGCAGATGTTCCAGCTTTTTTTTGTGTTCGTCTCTGGACTGATCTGATGTGGGTGTTTTGTGATGATCTTCAGGCTAGACCTTTGTTGAATTGTGCTGGGGGAGGGACTTGTGCAACTTGTATGGTTGAGGTCAGTTTTTTCTCCGCTTTTTTATTCTCAGGTTAATGTTTCTGAAAACAGTTTTATGGGTTGGAGTTTGCTCACAGAAAGTTACTTGGTTGTATAGACTAGTGAACTGCAGGAAGTAAAAACCAAACAGGGTCGAATGAAATATCAATACCAATACATTTCGTGCTGTAATGCCTTGTAGATGCTTGGATCTGGTCCTAATGTTAACTAATCCATAAATTGTTTGGACTAGCTTCCCATTCAATTAGTCTCCTTGGTGAGACAGAGCTTGAGGAAGTGAACTAGTTCTCTGCAATCGTCACCTGCCTAACGGTGCTTACTTTCAAAATGAGATCAACAAAAGCCTAATGGATATGTGCCCGTTTTGCACGAATCAAGTGACTCATTTAAGGTGATGAGGAAACAGAATTCTTGACAATGAATTTTGGGTTCTCGTGTTAGGTTGTTCAAGGAAAAGAGCTACTGAACCCTCTCACGGACAAAGAGAAGGAAAAACTTAAAAAGGTAAGCAGTATGTGTTCTGATGGTTTACAATCTGCATCAACTAATTCATTGTGGCTACATGGCACCAGCTGTAGCGCTCAAATCACAAATCGCAGGAATTCCAGCTTTTGATCCTCTAATGAACATGAATCCAAAAATGCAATAAGCATCTCCCTCGTTCTTCATTGGTTTTCCAACTTATGTAGTAGGAGTGGCAACTATTTCTATGCTTAATGAGACTTTATTTCAAGTGTTAACGTCCTGTTCAATGAGGCTAGAGAGAAGCATCCATGAATCCTTAAGAGACTATGAGTTGTCTGTCTTGTTTTGGTGGATTAATTGTAATTATCAGATGAATTTTCTGATTTGATCGTTGTTCTGATGCTTAATGTCACGGATTTTCTGCAGAAGCCGAAAAATTATAGGCTTGCATGTCAAACAACAGTCGGTAAACCAGATTCTAGAGGGCTGGTAAACATGTCTTTCCTTATATTTTCTACAATTAGAGACTTTCGAAAGTTTCACCGTCTTATTAACTCCTCTTTTCTCAGATCTCCATATGAACAAAGTTGGTCCTCTTTCTATCTCTTGTAGGTCGTCATACAACAATTGCCTGAGTGGAAGGCTCATGAATGGAAATATGAGAAAGTGTCGCCTTTGGAGTCTTTATGATACACATTTTGTATGTATGGCATTGTGAATGGACAGGCTCGATTCTGTTTTTTTTTTTTTACGAGACTATCAGATAGTTCCTCAGGATCTATTGTATTAAAATTGTAGAAATTTAGGAAAAATTGTTCTAGGTTTTATTCTCCAGAAAGGGCTACGAAATTACATGAGGCCTCTGGCCTTTTATAGCTGCTCGTCCAGCTAATTATTTTGTGCTAACTACCAAAGCAAAAAGCCAGATATACTAGCCATAAATCTGGTTAGTATCTGCTGGTTTAAAAAAAAATTATCAGCACCCTAAAACTTAGGAAACAAATTCCTAAAAGCTAACAAACAAAATCCTGGAAATCTGGAAACAAAATAATCTAACTTCTACTGCTAACTAAAATATCCGGATCTGGTTTTCAACACTCCCTCTCAAGCTGGATTATGAATGTCTCTCATACCCAGCTTGCACCTTAGAGTCTCGAAACTATTTCTGGATAAAATCTTGGTCAATATATCCGTTGTTTGATGATTGGTTGGAACATACAAGAGCTTCAATATTCCTTCATCGAGTTTTTCTTTGATGAAATGTCGATCGATCTCCATATATTTTGTTCTATCATGATGAACCGGGTTCTTGGCAATCTCAATGGCAGCTTTGCTGTCACATAATAATAACATAGGATTGGTATTAGTGAATCCTAGTTCATTTAAGACTTTTCTCAGCCACATGCCTTCACATATTCCTTGACACATTGCTCTAAACTCCGCTTCAACGCTGCTCCTAGCAACAACGGGTTGCTTCTTGCTTCTCCATGTAACCATGTTGCCCCATACAAAGGTACAATACCATGTTGTCGACCTTCGGTCCGTGAGGGATCCAGCCAAATCTGCATCCGTGAAAATCTCCACGTTTCGTTCCTCTGTTTTCTTAAAGTAAAGCCCTCTTCCAGGACTTCTCTTCAAGTACTATAAGATTCGAAAAACTGCTTGTAGGTGCTTCTTTGTTGGTTGGTTCATGTATCTACTAATCATACTTACTGCGAAACCAATGTCTGGCCGAGTATGTGAGAGATAGATTAGTTTGCCAACTAATCTTTGATATCTCCCTTTGTCCGTTAATGGTCCTTCTTCTTCCATCTCGGTTTTATAGGTAGAATCCATAGGGTTGTCAGCTGGTTTACACCTAAGCATACCGGTTTCCTTCAAGAGATCAAGAGTATACTTGCGTTGGGAAATTGCAATCCCTTTCCGTGATCGAGCTACCTCCATACCTAGGAAGTACTTGAGTTGACCTAGGTCTTTAACCTCAAATTCTTGTGCCAAGATATTCTTCAGTTTTCCAATCTCCTCCAGATTGTCACCAGTTAGGATTATATTATCGACATATACGATTATTATTGCTCTTCTACCTTCATCTGACTTCTTGACAAACATTGTATGATCTGTTTGACATTGAGTGAAATTCAGCTTCTCAACGACCCTTGTTAACCTCTCGAACCAAGCACGAGGTGATTGCTTTAGGCCGTATAGGGATTTCTTGAGTTTGCACACCTTGTTGAAGCTCTCTTTAGTGTCAATTCCAAGTGGGACCTCTATAAAGACTTCTTCCTCCAATTCCCCATTTAAGAGGGCATTTTTTATGTCTAATTGCTGTAAGGGCTAGTCCAAGTTAGCTGCAAAAGAGAGCAACACTCTAATGGAGTTTAGTTTGGTCACTGGAGCAAAGGTTTCTTCGTAGTCTATTCTATATGATTGTGTGAATCCCTTAGCGACCAGCCTTGCCTTAAAACGATCAACACTACCATCGGCGTTGTGCTTAACTGTAAAGACCCACTTACATCCCACCAATTTCTTCTTAGCTGGCAATTTTGTATATTCCCAAGTCTTATTCTTCTCAAGTGCATGAATTTCCTCAAGAATCGCTCTTTTCCACTCAGATTGAGCAAGTGCCTCATGGATATTCTTGGGAATTTGAATGTCGCTTAACGTTGAAACAAATGCCTTGTATTTCGGAGACAACTTTTCGTAAGACACAAAGTTGTTAATGGGATGTTGAGTGCACTGTCTCTTCCCCTTCCTAAGAGCAATAGGCTGATTAAGATCATCAAGTACAGCAGAATTTCTGAGTTTGCAGAAGCATTACCTTCATCGACTGTGGGTCTTGAACTCGGATCTATCTCTTGAGCCAGCCTTAATATAGTACAGTCCTCCAACTCCTTTTGAGTCTTCCGCCTAGAGTAGACAATTGCCTCTTTATTTTTGTCTTGTGTAGCATCATGAATAGGTAGACATGAAAGACTTTTGGATGTTGGATGACTCTCGGATGTTGGAATGGATAGATACGGAAGACAAAGAGAACTTGTTTGTTATGACCCGAGTGACTGAGAGGTGTCCCAAAAATAATATTCCTCACAACTCTCCCCCTGAATGATAATTTTTAGAGTGAAAGGGCTGGTGCTCAAAGAAGGTAACATCCATGGTGGTATAAAAATGCTTTGTTTGTGGGCAATAATACTTATATCCACTTTGATTTGGAGCATTTCCTAGAAACACACATTTGAGGGACTTAGGATCTAGCTTGCTGCGATGTTGCTGATTTATATGAACAAATGTTGTGCAGCCGAATACTTTGAGTGGGATATGTGAGGCAAAACGAATATGTGGGTAGGTATGAAGTAGCCTTTGAAATGGTGTTCGGAAATCTAGAACACGGGAAGGCATACGATTGATGAGATATGTGGTTGTTAACACTGCTTCTCCCCAAAAATGTTTAGGAACATGAGTGGCTATCATAAGAGAACGGGCGACTTCCAAAAGATGTCTATTTTTTCTCTCCGCCACTCCATTTTGTTGTGGAGTTTCTACACACGAGCTAATATGTATGATACCTTGGCTATTTAAATATGACCCAAGCTGTGAGTGAAAGTATTCTATCTCATTATCCGTTTTGAAAACTTGGATTTTTGTGCTGAATTGGGTTTGGATCATTTGGTTGAAGGTTTGGAAAATTCGACTAATATCTGATTTTTCTTTCATCCGAAAAAGCCAAGTAAGTCTTGTGTGATCATCAATGAAGGTAACAAACTACCTAGAACTAGTAATATTATTGACACGAGAAGGTCCCCAAATATCACTATGAATCATGTGAAATGAATGAGAAGACTTATGAGGTTGCAAAGGGTATGAACTGCGAGTATGTTTAGATAATTGACACACTTCACATTGAAATTTTATTGAATCTTTATTGAACAAAGAAGATAGCAACCTTTTTAAGTACGAGAAATTTAGATGACCTAACCTATAGTGCCACAATCTTACTTCACTCTCTTCCTTAGCATGAGATGCTACACATGACATCTTCTTGTTTTTCCATTCTGAGGCATTAACTTGCAGAAGGTGGAGGCCTTCATCCATCTCAGCACTGCCAATTGTCATCCCCGAGTTTAAAACCTGAAATTCACATGAGTGTGGGAAAAATTTAGTAGTGCAGCCTAAATCTTTGGTTAACTTGCTGATGGAGAGAAGATTATAGCTGAGTTTGGGAATAAATAATACTGAATTCAGTATTATATCTTTTGAAATAACCACTAATCCAACACCAGCAACCTTTGAGCAAGAACCATTAGCAATTCGAACGCTAGTGCCATTTTGACATGGATTGTACTCGTTGAACACTGTGATATCTCCGGTCATGTGGTCGGATGCTCCCGAGTCTACAACCCAAGAGGTGATTTTCTCCTGTTTAGCACTAAAGGCATTTAGAGAATTACCTCGTTGAGCTATTATTGCTGTACTAACCCCTTTTGAACGGGTTGCCTTATAAACTGATTCCTGTAGTAGCTTTTTCAGCATCTCCAGCTGCTTTTTGTTGAAGGACTCGAATCTACCGAAGCGTTTGTTTCGGTTTGGACTATGTTGCTTTCTGCTCTCCCGGTCTTGAGTAGGACGTGAGGCTGATGGCTTCCAATCATCTAGCCGACCATGACGTTTCCAGCATGTGTCTTTTGTGTGACCTGTCCGTTTGCAATGATCACACCACGGATGACCACCCTTTGGCCGGTTGTTTTTTGACTGAGTGCCTCGACTGTAGGATGGTTGAGATCCTCAGGCTATTAAGGTAGAATTTTCTAGATTGGTCTGGTTTTTTGAACAACCAAGCATCACCTTTCGCCGAGTGTCTTCTCTCCTGACCTCCGCAAAAACTTCTCGTACATTAAGTAGGGGCTTTATGCTCAGAACTCGTCCACGTACCTCATCAAGCTCTTGATTCAAGCCTAATAGTAATTTATAAATGCGTTCTCGATCTTGAATCTGCTTGTACCGCTTGCTATCTTCAGGACAACTCCACATCATATCTTCCAGCATGTCAAGTTGCTGCCAATGACGCATGAGTTGGTTAAAATAATCAGTGACTGAAGATTACCCTTGCCTTCGATCATGAAGAATGCCCTTGATCTCAAAGATGGCTGAGGTGTTATCTTTGTTGTAATAAGTTTCATGAACAGCATCCCAAATCTCCTTCGCTGTCTGGTAATACATAAAATTCTCCTCTATTTCATTCGTCATTGAATTCAGCAGCCAGGACATCACCATGTTATTTTCCACCTTCCATATTCGATAGTTTGGCCTCGTCGCCTGAGGTTGTACGGTAGTTCCGGTTAGGTAATCTTCTTTACCTTTTCCACAAACGAAAATCACGACAGAATGGGACCATTGATTGAAGTTGTGATCGGTAAGTTTATGACCGGTGATGAGAAGAGTCCCCCCTTCGGATACATTGATAGGTTGGATAATCAAAGGATAGTTCTAAGCTTTAGGGTCAGAGGTTTCACTCTCAACCTCGCTTGCCATGGTGGCTTTAGGGTATTTTGTCATGGTGGAAACACTTAGAGATGTGGTAGAAAAGAATGGTCCAGATCGAGCACTGATACCATGTAGAAATTTAGGAGAAATTGTTCTAAGTTTTATTCTTCAGAAAGGGCTACGAAATTACATGAGGCCTCTGGCCTTTTATAGCTGCTCGTTCAGCTAATTATTTTGTGCTAACTACCGAAGCAAAAAGCTAGATATACTAGCCATAATCTAGTTAGTGTCCGCTGGTTTAAAAGAAAATTATCAACACCCTAAAACTTAGGAAACAAATTCCTAAAAGCTAACAAACAAAATCCTGAAAATCTGGAAATAAAATAATCGAACTTCTACTGATAACTAAAATATCCGGATCTGGTTTTCAACAAAAATGAATTTTCTGTTGCAGTTTATATGATTTGGGTTCACTAGTCTGTTAAAGGTTTATCAACAATGGGGAAAAAGAAAAGGTGACGATTTTGATTATACGTTGTACATAATCTGGAAACTTGTTAATCTTATCAGCAGAACTTCTTCCCCGTACAAAGAGGATTAACGAAAAGTTCAACCAAGACATATTCGCTTCTCCGGTGTGAACTAATAAGGGGAAGTGCGAAGAGGACAATCTTGTATAAGCTCAAGTGTCCTGCCCTGCCATTTATGTCTTTACTGTTGTAGGACAAGTGAGATGAATAATGATCTGATAAAATCTTTACGAGGTATGACCAAACTACATCTTGTATTATCAGGACAAATGCTCCTCCATTTTTACTTCTAGTGGATCAATGTTCACTCCAAGGTAAAGAATCGTCCTAGTATCTCATAATGCCATTTTCGGTGAGAACGGCAAAGGGAAAAAAAAAGGTCACATAACAAGAAACTAGGAGCATCCTAGATGCAAAAAGCTGTCAACTCCATCAACAATTTGCATGCGTCCAAGACTCCAAACCATGTGAAGCCATTCTCTCCCAGATGGGCTCACCCACCATTATCACAAGCAAAAGGAAATCAAAAAGCAAGTCACAAAAAAAGGAGCACATTTTTTCAACGACTCACCAACTCCATTCATTTTCTTGATAACACAATGGACCACCACACAAGGCTTTACAATAACAAAATCAGAGAAAAACTGAATACAAAGAAAGAAAAGAAAAGAAAGAGCAGCAGAATCTGCTCCTCTCTCTTTTATTGCAAGAACAAAAGGATTGTGAGCGCACACACGGTTTGATTAACTTAGAACTCATTGGTAAGAGGTGCGTGGTCCGAGTGCATGAACACGTTTCCGTAGATGAGCCCCGCCAGGCCACCTCCAATGAGGGGCCCGACCCAGTAGATCCAGTTGTCGTGGAAATCTCCACTGACCACAGCAGGCCCAAAGGAACGGGCCGGGTTCATGGAACCGCCGGAGAAAGGGCCGGCGGCCAAGATGTTGGCGCCGACGATGAAGCCAATCGCAAGGGGGGCGATTATTCCCAGTGAGCCCTTCTTTGGGTCAGCTGCTGTGGCATAGACAGTGTAGACCAAGGCAAAGGTGATTATGATCTCCATGACCACCCCTTCGATTGCTCCAACTCCAGCTGCAAGACTGTGAACAGGGACTGCCTGCAAAATAATTTAAAGCAAGTGTAGAAAAACAAATTAATTAAACCGAATATGAATCATGGGCTTGCTCTGTCCTATAAAGGGTACATTTTTGGCTTTACTGAGAACAGTGAAAGTTCATCTTAAAGAAAGAAATGGTACAAGCAAGTCTGCTTGCACAATCTGCTTTCATGATTATTGGTTCCGAGAAGAACTCCCTCATAAAGCACACAAATATAAACATGAAAAAAAGAAAACTTTACAGCACGAGATAATTTATTTAATATGACATGTGAATAAGTTATCAAACCCAATAATCTCAAAATTAACAAGACTCTGCCTAGTTTAGGGATATTGTTCCCGACACAACCTGTTAAATGCACTTTCATTAGGTTAATTTTACAAGTCCAAACTATATCGTAGTGAAATATATATATGATCAGAACTTGGGAAAAAAACTCCAAGATCAGACGTCATAATTACCAGTCCTCCAGTGACGACTTTGAGGAGGAAGCAAGCAACAATGGAGCCAACAAGCTGGGCAATCCAGTAGAAGATGCCGGTGAGGATGGTGATCTGGCCACCCAGAGCCAGTCCGAAAGTGACCGCCGGATTGACATGGCCACCAGAGATATTTGCACCCACTGCCACTGCAACAAAGAGTGCAAACCCATGGCAAACTGCTATCGCCACTAGCCCAGATGGATCAAGAGCAGCATCTGATGTCAACTTACCTGTAGCAACAGAATCCAAAACACAACATGTTATTTTCAACTCAAGAACAAGAAAAAACCAGAAGTTCACTTGCTTGTTGTGCACATCCTTTTTTAATGTTTTTCCAACCGGATCGTTTTCTCTTTAGGGTATCTTGTCCTTGTAATTGCCATAGCTAAATTTGGCGTTTCAAGTCCAAGTAAGAAAAGGAACTTTTAAATGGAAGAAACGAGGGTTAGTAAAGCTTTTGGAAGAAGGTCAAGTGTGACTGACCATAAGCAATGGCTGAGCCAACACCAGCAAACACAAAGAGCAAGGTGGAGATGAACTCCGCCAAGTAGGCCTTGATGGAGCCTAAGCTGAACGAATCATCGAAGCGTCCAAAAGCAATCCCTGCCATATTTCCTACTAGTGTGAAGAGAGAGCTAGATCAAAGAAGAGAGAGTGAGATGAACAAGAAAGGAAGGAGGTGAAAGCTGATTGCCTCAGATATCACAAAAAAGTCATTCTCCAGGCCACATATATATACCACGTTGAGCACATATGGTGTATTAATGAGCATAAAACAAGCTTTAATGAATGGAGTACGAGTTTCTGCGTAATCCTATGCTTTTGAATAGCGTATAAGTGGATAAAGGGAATATGCCCATACGTACATGTCCATGCATATCCAAATTTCAGCCCACACTCTCATTTTTTTCTTTTCATTTTTTTATATTTTCGGCTTGAATATTGCTATGCACATTATCCTCGCTGTCCTCGACATGCTTTTATGGAACTGTCGCGAAGCTCATCAATGATTCCCCCATGTGACCGGCCAAACACTTAGCACAAAAACGTTGTTGGGGCCGTGAGTGAAGAGGAAAAGTTAAAAGAGAAAAAAATGGAAAAGAATACTAAAGAAGAGATGGTGATGGGAGCAAGAGAGCGAGTTTCGTCCACATAATGCACCGACCGTAGATTAGCATATAAATCACGATGGAATTGCGTGTGTCCTTGATGTTTGAATTGAGTGGATAGGATTGCTAGGTCACGTTCATAATTTCGTGGGGTCTGTCTTTATCGTACTATCTCGTCAGTCTATACAATAATCCGTTCTTTGGTACCAACCCTTTCTTCCTGGTTTCTACTTATATTAAAATGGGATCAAGATCAAATGCGAGGGATTCGGCGGGCTTAGTAAGAGGTCGCCGATCGGGTAGGGAGGAATATTGAAGATTATCTTGGCTTGTTTCGGCATTCAAAGCAGACCAGCTCTCCGCAAAAGACAGATGATGATCATGAGCTTATTTTCAATTATGTCCTCGCCATGGTTTTAGCTTTAACCTTACGTTAGGTTTTTCAAATCGATGATTGAGGTTTGAATTATTTGCTTGGCCCTTCTTGTATCTCTCTACGTACTTCTTACGAAAATGGGAATGTCTTTTGGGATTAATTAGGACATAGATGGTGGGTCGTAGAGTAATTTGAGGATGATATAGACTACACAAAACTCTAGGTAAAGTCGGTGGCTGGCTGGCTGGCCACACATGTTTTTAATAGCGTGATAAGCTTAATCCACTGATCAAGAATAAGATGATTTTATTTGAGCTCTTTCCTAGTATTTTCAAATCACCGGTCGTAACACTGAGTTTGGAGGAAGCATATCAACTGCAAAGGCAATAAGGAGCTGCTTTTTTTAAGAACTTCATCCCGCTCTTGGGCATTAATTTGGGGAAATTTTCTTTTATGAGTGACAGCAAATATTCACTCAATTGACGTAAAATACTGGGGATAAGCATGGTTCCAAGTTCCGGAAAATCGGATCGGTTGGAACTTGTCAGGTTCCAGATTTCAAAATATGCAAAGTAGGTTTCAGATTTCAAAAATTGGAAAACCTGTTTTGACGAGAAGGCTCCAAAAACCTAGAACTTAACAAGTTTTTGTACTTTTCTTGGTCTATGTCTTTGCGTGATCCTACGATATTCCATGGCGTCTGATGATAAATGTATAATCCGGAACTACTAGTCTAAACTTTCATTTTATGACTGGGACTTTTACTTTATTGATATTTCATATTTTTCGTGTGTCTAAATATAAGATGTGGTTAATGGATTGTAACAGCAAGTCGTAGCCATTAAAGGTGATGATATACTGTAATCGTTCAATTAATAATATAAGTGGAACCTAGGTATGTATTAGATATAGAGACGCCAACGTGAATCTTAAATTTGAAATCCATAATGAACATGTACGATAATTTAGGATATGTATTCCAGGCATTGGGATTCACCGGAACCACTCACATGCATTTGTCTGGGACAACATCCTTTTTCATGAGAGCGTGACCTATAGTGGGGGTGGGCATGAACGCATTCTTGATGACGACCCATCAAAACTTCACAAGGTTTTCTAAGCTACGAGCTTTGTTTTGAGCAAAAGAATACAAAGTTGACTATAGTATAATCATTAATCTTATGGATATGGATGAATGTCCAAATCGTGACGTCCAGTTTTATCTTACACGATGTCTTAAAGCACAAAATTAACTATAGACAAACTGTTTAGTAACTCGATCGTTTACAGGTGAACCACAAACTTAGGGCAACTTGGTTCCCTTCTCATTGGGCTTTTAGCTAACTTCTTCAAACAACCCACACTTTTGACCCCCCATATGAATTAGTCCCGATCCAATCAGAGAACCGGGCTAGACCGGACCGAATCAGCCAGTTTTAGGTACTTCTTGTAAAAATCAGTCCTGTTCCCGGTTCCTTGGGAGAAAATAGACTGATCCAGTGGGATTGACGCGAAGTATATTAGTTTTTTTATTCAGCAAAGGCAAAAAGTATAAATTATTTTGGGAATAATATGTTCTTTTACAAGTGACATCCCTATGATAGTAATTTCATTCTACACTAAAATAACTTTCAATATATTTAGGAACTTTTGAGAAAGAAAATAAAACATTTTTGACAAAATAACACCGCCGGTTCTAGGGACAACCCGAGAACCGGACCGAGACTAGCTAGTCTGGTTCCATGGTGGCCATAGTTGATTCATGGTTTCATATACTGGGAACCAACCTTGTCCAATTCAGCTCCCGATTCCTGGATAGGAACTAACTCACCCTGTAACCGATTACTCTTAGACTGCCATCAATCATCTTCTGAGACTAAAATTCATTTGAGGAAGGGATCGGTGTCCTTGTGCTTTGTAGTATCATGCAATCGATCGTTCTAACTTCAGTTCCAATCGTCTGATGTATTACTTTTTCTATAACTTGTGACTTTCGCGCTTACTAGACTACCACATTTCAGCAGTATTCACAAACTAGTGTACCCATCTCCTCTTATTTATGAACCACAAACCACCCTCAGTCCCTTATGTTGCTTGTTCGTTGGTATCATCACATCATTGCTTACCAGAAGACACTTGCTGATCTGTCCATGTCATCAAAAGAAAACATGTCCTGTCCTTTCAAGAGACCGTTGAGCAAAGTATTGTCTCTGTTTTAGTGATTGCAGGATGATGCTTGCATGAGTTATCTTAACGAGTACATGCAGAAACATTGGGACAAACAGAGATCTTGAGGAAATATGAACTTGAACTGATGGTATTCATCCCCAGATTTTGATGCTGACAAGCAGTGAAAGGAATTGTTCATCATCCGGTGGCTGTCAAAGTAGTGCGAAGAGGTCGAACCATATGCTGTGTAACAGCATTACTTTCAAAGAAAAAAGGGGGAAAAAAGAGTGCATCTCACTCAACTGTCTCTCTTCCCTCTGAATGAGTGTTTTGGTTACTGTCCATGTCCGAAAATGAAGTGAAACTAGAGACACTAGAGTTGGCCCCCTGTTCTAGCTGCGTACTAACTATTTCCCTTGTAAATAAGTGGTAGGTTACACCATTATTTGATTAGAAGAAAGTCGGTAAAAATGAAGCCCTTGCCAATTTATTGGCCCTAAAGATTGCTGCATTCGTGCACACCTTTCCACTTCAATGTTTCAACTTTCAGCCAAAACCCAAAGATCTGTCCGTTGGTTGCCTACAATTTGATTTGTTGGTGATTTTGCTTATTATCTGATTACTTGAGTTTTTCATTTACCTTTCCCGGATCTTGTGTTGAAATAATCTTGACTGCTTGCAATCAGCATTGCTTGAGCAAATTATAATGCTTCTTCACATGATAACTTAAATCTACAATAGTATTAAACATACTTTGTTTATCAAACAGAATATCCAATGACCCCCCAACCCATGGGCAGAAAATAAGAGAGGGAGAGAGAGAGAGAGATGAACAAAAGTTGATGTTTGTTCACGACATTGAAGAAGGTGCACTATCAGTTGAAGTTCCCTACATGGCTAAGCCAACTATTCCTAGAGCTCCAACTGAACTCAATCCGGGAAAGAAATCTCAGAGAGTTTTCGGGTTTGAAATTATCCTTCCTGTTCTATATTGGTATGGACTTCCACGAAAAAATGACGCTATGGAGCTACATTGATGAAGAAGCAAACAAAGTCGAGAAGCCTCTTTGTCCTTAACCAACGAAGTTCGAGGGAACGCCACAACATTCAGTTTCCCGCTGCTACAATCTCTACTGCTTCTGCAACATCAATCCTGGTACGGCCTATGAGCCCCAAGATGCTGTGGACGATATCGCTCATTCGCTCATCTCCTTCGCAACCTCTTCTCTAACATTTTCTAGCCAACACCATGAAGGCAGCATCATTTCTCTCGCTTTATCTAAAGACTTCATATTCGCAGGAACCAAAAGTTGTAGGATCCCCGCATTGCGCCGAAGTGGGTTACATCAATGTTAGCTCAGGAGAGGTTTGGGCAATCGTAGCTTATGGGAGGATCTTGATCACTGCACAAGAGGACCACATACTACGTGTATTGGGTGTTTCGGGCACGGGCAACTTTCGGCCGAAGAAAATTGCCACGTTACCCCCCAAGAACTCGTTTTGCATGTTTCCAAGGAAGAGTTCGAATCAGAAACATAGAGACTACGCCTCATGTCTAGCTTACAACCACGAAGAGAAGCTCTTGTACACTAGATCGTGGGACAAAACAGTCAAAGCGTGGAAAATCCTGGAAAACCGGTGTGTTGATTCGTTTGTGGCTCACGCAATCGCGATCAACCAAGAAGATGGTTGTGTCTTCACCTGCTCCTCAGATGGTTCGGTGAAGATATGGAGGAGGGTTTTCGGCGAGAGCTCACATATCCTCACCACGACAATAAAGTTCCAACTCTCGCCGGTTAATTCCTTGGCATCGTCTTCATTGCCGAGCACGTGCATCCTCTACTTAGGTTCATCCGATGGGCTCATCAACTTCTGCGAGAAGGAAAAGACCTCGCGAAGGTTCAACCACGGAGGTTTCCTGCAGGGTCACCACTTCGCTGTTATCTGCTTAGCTACCGTAGCAGATTTGATATTCAGTGGCTCCAAAGACGCGACCATCAGGGTTTGGAGGAGAGAGGAAGGGAATTGCGGTCATGGACGGACATCATGGACCAGTGAATAGCTTAGCGGCAACTCCGGAGAGGAAGGCCACAGTGAAGGGCTTGCTGGTTTACAGTGCAAGCTCGGATCAGACATTCAAGGTTTGAAGAGTCAAGGTTAATCCCACAGAGAAGGTGAGTCTGCAACATTCGACTGGAGGAGGATCAGTTGATGGATGATGTGGACTTCGAGACTAGCCCGGTATTGTCACCTCATGGGTGGTGAAAAGGCTTCAGGTTTGATTTAGAATAAGCCTACTCGATGATTGTTGTTTAACTTTCTACGTTACTCCCATTGTTGAATTTTGGATGTCCGCTCTCAACAAAGGTTTTGTTTCCATATTCGTACTCTCAACACAATTGATTATCTAAGCGACCTAGTAAGAATACCATCAACCGCGTAAATAGGAACTCATATTCTCCTATCAAGCCCTGGATGGAGAAAACCGATTCGACATGAATTCCGACGATTAAATGTAGCTCACAGCGGATTTCATATCTTTCCTCACGTACATCTAGTTCAATAATTTCGTTTTCACATATTCAATAGAATCATTCTAGTTAGGAGAATTGAGAAGTCGGCAATCAAATCCAAGTTGCACTTCACTTCATGACAATTTCATAAAGCATCTTTTTAATAGACTTAGAAGATCTTGAGCAAATTCTCGAATTCACTCCGGTGAGAAAAATCTTCACAGCACGTGTAGTGTGACATCAAATGAACTTTTCCATCTGTTTACGACCATGAAATGCATATTGTATGAATTGCAACTTCCTAAGTCAATTGTAGCCAACTTTTATATCTGCTCAGTACAACTCTCTTGGAAGGGACCAACCAGAATATTTAGAAGATTATCTTGTAAAGTTTAAAATGAAAGGGCTGCTTTCACTTATCCAGAAACTGGAGAACAGATAATTTTCAACAGCTACATATTCTACATCACGTCAAAGAAAAGCTACAGTTTGGAGTATCATACACAGCAAAACTTAAACAACCGCGAGAACAAAATGCTAGACCACCTAAAAGTCATTAGCTTTCTCATCTCCTGATGGCATGAAATATCAGTTATGCAGAGAAAGCGAATCAGTCCAACTGCATGCTTTCTGGGAAGGGAATCGAAGCACAACAGTGATAATAACCGTTCTCATCGAACGCAAACCTTTGCGAAAGATGAGCTTCACGAAGGAGATAGTTCCCCCATTCCTCGGATCCATACTGTTTGAATATCCCTCTCGCATCAAATGAATCCACCTTTCTAGTCCTCCTCTTGCTGATTTAACCCCAAATAGACACATTAGCAAAAGACGTAGTGGTGTATTAAGCATTAGATAGTTAACAAAACGACGCCATATAACTTATGAAAGGAAAGGGAAAAGAAAAAGGATGACGGCTGCACCACCTTTTCCTGTGCCTGGCATTCATGAGGGTGGCATGCAACTGCAATTCAAGGACGCAAGCACATTAAGACTCTGCGCTCATGGGATAAGCTACATAAAATTTGACAGCTCTTTGATTTGCTATATGCTTTTGGAGACTCTTTTCAAATGCTTAACCCTCCTACAAACTCAAATAACTTTCCTTGCACGTCTGTCTCTGATGAATTGTTGTAATATTGCAGAGATCCATCATGCTACCAGACCCCCGAAACATACAGAACGAAAATAAAGGCCATAGAGAGTACCTTTAACTTTTGTTTAGCATCTTTCTCTAACACAAGTCCTGCGTCGGTATAGGCATCAATAATAACTTCTAAGAATTGTTAAGGAATTTGAAGAATCTCTGATCCAAATAGTCAATCAAAACATCCAGCTCGCAGCAAATTTTCCCCCATGCATTACATAAGGCTGCAGATATAGGAGAAAATATTGATAGGGCTTGGACACATCAGAGGAGGATACGACAAGCACGTAAAAGTCTGCCCTCATTTCCAATCTCTTCTATAGGAGCATAAAGAACAAGGGCTTTGGCCACAGAACCTCTCATGCAGTCCTACAAGGAACAGAAAGAACAAGTTCTCCATGATCACGTACTTCAAATGCCACAAAAAAGGGGTTAAAAGTTGCAAATTAACTTCTACAGTGTTTCGTTGTCAAGGGCATACATTTGAGCAGGTATGCAACATCAGCCGTTGCTCTCTTATTGAAGTAGTATGAATATTCTTAACTACACGTCATGCAAGCTACCAACAGCATAAATTATTAAAAAGGCTTTGCAGAAAGATCTTGACATATTGTTTAAGACGTGAGTAGATGCTTTTGACTGGACGGACCTGTGAAAAAGTTGGGAGAATACTTGAAAGCATATTATTATGCTGTGCTTCATAATTGACAAATTCAATTTCAAATGAGCCTTACCAGTCCCTTAAGCCTTATGAAGATGGGACGGTTATCCAACACATCTCTCACTTTTGAAGAGATATTCTGCATAGAAAATGTAGTGATTTACTTGAAGCACGTCAACTAAGGAGATAGCATCGTAAATATTCTAGGATCTTTAAGAGGAAAAGAGAGAGAATCAATAAAGACTACACCTTTACTCAATTGACTTTATTAAAGAGAACATAACATGACTATTTATAGAGCACAAGAGATACCAAAACCCTAATCACCTTAATTGAAACTCATCTACCAACCACTGACTAATACAATTAGATATATTTCAGCACTCCCCCTTAAGCTGGAGCCTTTAGCTTGCAAATAACAAGTGCAACTTCCTTCAGACATCTGTGACTAAAGTTTTGTGTAAACCAGACCTCATACAACAAATTGAATGTGATCCACACCTTTCTCTTCCTCAAGCAATGAAGATTAAATTGTGTGAGAAGCCAACTGTATGAATTGTGGCAAACTGAATTGTGTCACCTCACGGTGCTCAACTCTGGCTGCTCAATGAAGTGTGCTGGACTCTGGCGCTCACAGCAGCCTGGAAACTTCACGGCGACTTTGCTTGTCAATGACACTCACAATCGGAGATGGATGATACTCACAGTAGAGGTTGTTGAGGTTTCGACAGACCAAAATTGGGAGATTTCCAGTAGCTTTTTTTTTACCTTTGCTTATAATGAATTGAAAACAACACAAGCCTAAAACCAAACCAGCAACCCACAAGAACAGAGAGCTTCGCTGTTACGAAGGAGCAAAACCGATGACTACGTTTGAGAAGGACTGAGGGCATCACTGAATAACAACGAGATACACTACGGAAGGGAGCTCGACCAGCAGAGGAGTCGCGAATAGAGAGGAACAAACAACTCCTTTTGATGACGAACAGTGATGTCATCACCGACTACGTGGGCTGACGATGACGAACGATGAGGCATGTATTGGCTTCGACAAGGATGACAGAACCTTGACAAAAACAAACATTGAAAACAGAGGGGATATGCTGGCCAAGAACAAAGGCGGAGGATGAGCTTTCGATGACACCAAAAAGCAGACGGAGATGCCAGAGAATAGTGGCCGTCAAGAGAAGTGGACAGACCACAATGTAGAGCTCTCATGACTGACAGCGAAAGGTCAAGCAAAGGATGGCGAGCATCAAAGGACTACTCAGACCTGATGATGACAAACAGAGGAGATGCAACTCTCCAGATCTGGGCAACCTGAGGATAGACGATGATGGTGACGTGACCGACTCAGATGAAGAAGATGATGGTTAAAAGAGAGTGGTGGGGCAAATTTGAGTTGATCAAAACCCTAGACTGATGAGAGAGATTGCGAGTCGCAACCTCAGAAAGCAGGAGACAGGAGGCACAGTGTTGATGGTGTCGATCGAGGAAGGTGGAACCAAGAGCACGACATTGACGAAAGAATAGACCTTTTTTTTATACTGACAACAAGAAGAAACAGAACCTAGGATTTTGATTTGGGTGCTCTCTCCCGGTGGCTCTAATGCCACGTATATACTTAAGGATCTTCAAAAAAGAGGGAGAGAGAGACTCGATGAAGACTACATCTTTACTCAATTGACTTGATAACATAAGATCGCTCCACATAAAGAGCATAAGAGAGACCCGAAAACCCAATTACCTTAATTAAACTCACCTACTAACCACTGACGAATATCAATATACTTTAACAAACATTGTGTTGAATTAAATGATATACCTGCAAAACCTCAGCAGCAGCAGCAATCCGATCTTTGTTCCACAACTTCAACATGAGTACAGTTAAGTGGAATGTTTTTGGATTAATAAATATGGATCTGTCAATTCCCAAGTCTGAAATATTAGCTCAAGTGAGTATAGTTATAGCACATTTGGAGGGAAACATATAGGGAAACAAGAAAGGGTCAAAGAATTATAGATAAAGTAATGTCCACTTGAAGAAGATGCATGCAAGACTCAGTTCTAAGAAATACATCCTATATGCCGACAAAACAAAAACAAAAGGTAAAAGGAGGAGGTGGAGATATCAAAAGGGCCCCAAAGCCACTAGTGTAAAAATCAGTAAAATTTTCACTATTAAGAATGAAAGATAGCATTACTTCACCCCTCAATAAAGATAGGGGTCTGAGAGTCTCTGGGCATACATGTATGAATATGTGCATTTTAACATGAGTTGCCAATAACCACAACAACCCAACAAAAGGCCAACTCAAACTGCTGAGACCCTTAAGCATAAGAGTGGCGGGCTTTTCCTTACCAGATAATGAGGAAGATGTTGTTCCTTTTGGGGGGTAACTAACAATTGGTATGCTGGTGATGTCGACCTTAACTTGTTCCTTCCCATCTGCAACATCAAGCTTGACTCCAACATTCCTCGACTCCTGCTCACTTTCTTTCCCTTCGGAGTTGTCTTCACTTGAATCCCTATCTACGATTTCATCAGCAGAAGAATTGCCAATACCCAGTATACAATTTTGGAAGTTGAAAAGCTTGTCAACCAATCCAGGGTGTATTGCCAATGGAAGTGAAACAAAATGAGAGTAATCGAGACTTGGGCTTTCAACTACCTGCAATGTGGGAATGTCAGGAGATATCAAAGATCATCACGTGCTTAGTGATCATAAGAAAAAGGTTCAACCATGCAAGGTCCCACAACAAAAATTTCTCCGTATTCCAAGAAAAATCTCACATGTGACTATGCCAACTCATTGGACCATGCATTTTAAAAAAAAGAATTATGAAGATGATCAATTACATCAATGGTTATGGAACTATACAAAGTTTATGGACTAAATTACAAAATTTGGGTTCTAAGACACTAAACATTATTAAACAAAACAGAGGAAAGTAATATAACTAGAGATGGACGAGCAAATTACTGTCAGAAAGTTCAAGTTTGTGTAGCTTTTTCACTGAGTAACTATCAACAAACACTCAAGGATGACTCACTGTTTCATCATTTGGAGTTGGGGATTACATACATTGAAATGGAGAACCGAATTATATTCAAACTTCACAGATCTTCTCAAGTCACAAAAACTCCAAAGTTCTTTAAGGACTAGTGGCATGATGCATAGGCTCATAAAGCGATTGCCAGAAGCACTTCACCTGCTAATGGAACTAAAACGCAAAACTTTTACAGCTAATTTGGCCAGTCAACTTCAATGAAACTGATCCAACATTCTGCTATAAGTTTGAGAATGCCAGTTAGAGGAAAAACTTGGACATTTTCAATAGATGCTCCCTTTCATGGATTAGTTTATAAGAAATACTTTATTGCAAATATTATACTCAAAAAATGCAAAACTCCGTTAGAATCACCACAACAACTTACCTCACCGATTATAATTTGAATCTTCTCCAATGCACTATTCACAGCTTCTCCAGAATCTCCTTCAATGACTGTATTAAATAACCTTGGGGAATTACCAAAGATTGTAAAGCCAAGTACAATTAAAAGACGATAAGAATTCACAATCACAAAATGCATTCAGAGACAGAATCACTCGATAAGAAGTCTAAAACGCGATCAGGTCGTATACACCCAAACTAGTAAAAATGAGTGTCTGTTTGAAAGCTCAAGGAAGTATGAACACGGATGTGCATCCATTCTATCTCGAACCAAAATCTTACCAATGTGGTCATCCTTCCTTGATGAAGGAAATATAATTTTAACTTTCATCTCCTCCTCAATCTTCTTCTGAGTAGATCCTCTGATGAATAAAATAAAAAATCTTAAGGGACTAAGGCAATGAGTTTAGTTTGAAAAAATCATGCATCATAAATCTATACCCTTGTCCTTTTACGAAACGCATTAGTGAAGAACCTACCTGCATAGAAAATGTAAAGATGAGATGACATGTCAAAGTAAAAGACAAATGGTTACAAGATTTTAGATGAATGTTCTCAGACAAACTAACATGACCGGCGGTGATATCACCAACTAAATCAGCCCAAAAGAAGTATCTTTCAGACAACATGAAGTCAAACAAGTATCTTTCTTCAACTTTAGCTTTGTCAAGACTTACAGACGTATTTTTGTAATTTTTCAAATGCAAAGCTTTGGCATTGTCTATGATAATTGCATAGGCCCTTGCTTAACCCCTAGCTAAATCATTACTGTCACGAAAAATATAACCCACCCACCCACATCCCCCCCCCCCACAAAAAAAAAAAAGAAAATTTGTTCCTGTGTTAAGTTTGGCTTCACCAAAAAAATAATACCACACACAAATAAATGGTTTATGAGTTTTTATACCTCCAATAATTCTTGTAAGAACTTTTACATACTAGGCGTTTCATTTTGTGCTGCAATAAGGAAAATGATCATGCGGCCAACCTCATCTAATAACATAGACTAGGTTGTTGTAAGAACCATTACTACTTCCTAAAACTATACTCTAAAACAATGTTTTCAAACCAGGAACAGACCGGCCGACTCAACCAGTTGGACAGGGAACCGGACCAGGTCCAGTCCAGTCCTTTTCATTTACCCCGATTGGTCACAACCGGTGTTGACCCAGTTCAAATGTTCAACTTGGTGAACTGGCCACATAGTTCAACCAGATCTTTGACCAATTTATTGACTTGGTGAAACAAATATTTAAGTGTTATGCCCCCTGACCCTTCGTAGGAAAGATGCCTTAACCACTGGAGTAGGCGCTGCTTTTAGAGTAAATCGGCATAACTAATATATTTATATTGTAAATTTATTTGTAGAATCTCTAACTTTATTGACCTGGAAGTTCAGCTGGTTGGCCCGCGAACCAGAACCTAGACCGGTTCTTTGACCAGTCCAGGTTTAAAGACATCGGTCCTACACTCTTCCATGCATATGGGATTCCATTAACGATGCTACACATATATGATGGTACAGCTTATTGTTCAGCCAAAGAAATGAAGATGATAAAGTACGTTAGTATCCTAAATACTAGGATCCCGCAAACTTCAACACTTAATACTGAGCTAAGCGAACAAAACCAGTTGATAAATGAAGATAGAGACAGAACGACCATTTCGTTCTTTCAGCACTTTCTCCACCTTAAGTTGGCACAGGATTCTGCAGGCCAAGGATCTTGTGGGACAAATGTACACTCGCAACTCTGGCTCATTGCATCTCCCATGGAAAGACTCACGGAGATATACACATCACAGTTCTGTCAAACAGTCCTAAGAGATTCAACTTATTGTAACTTGGTTATGCTACAGCTCATGTGCACCTTATCTCCTACTTTTAGCATGAAACACTAGATCATTTTATCTATGAAAGCATGAAAAACCAAATATGCCTTGCAAAGATAAGAGCAAATTAACAAAACTTACCTCAACTGAAATACTATGCTTTCCTGAATAAAGTACAGGCCCTATATCTGCACCAACTCCTGGAATGCTAGAGCTGATAGCTGATTCAGTTATATCAGTTTCTGCTTCAGCTACATCCTTCTCAGCAATTGAAGGTTGGGCAATTATGCTCCCATGTACTTCTTGAACTTGAGTACCCTCCGATTTGATTGTCACATCTTTAACTGTGAATTCAGGCAGACGAGCATCAACAGAGATTGTCAGTATTACCTTCAGAGCCTACTCCCTACTAAATAGACATGCTAAGCTTTATGTGCTGATATTCTTGCAAAGGGGTCTTGGCAACATAGCCGAATTATCATGCGACGGTTGAAGCAAGAATGGTGCACACTTTGAGTAAGGAAAACTTTAATGAATGGCAACCACATTAACATAATGGTTGGAAAGAGTTGCAAAGGACAAGTCAATTCTGACTGCTTTTGAAAACCAAAGGTTCTTCAATCAGCTTATCCAAAACCAAATCAAGTATAGCATACTAAAACAAACAGAACGACTTTTCCAGTAAGGAACCAACCTTCAAAACAAGTAGCTTGAGTAGAAATTGGTCTCCATACGAGGTCAATTTTTTTCCACTTCTTTTGCTGCTCCACAGAACTCTGTGAATCCTTTTTGTCCATTGTCCAGTCGCAACTCATGCCATAATAAGAATACTGTACATAATGCCATCAATTGGCATTAGAAACTGTTTAAGAATTGCAGCAGAGAAACATAGATTTCCCAGAACACGAAATGATAAGCAAGATGTGGCTAAGACACATTAAATTCGAGATGAAAAGTATATAACTTCCGTATACATAAGTGCACATGCTACAATCTTGGAAATAAGCTTCCACATTTCCACGCGCGCGATTGGGTTAAACAGAAATTTAGTTAACATAGGCGTCAATTCATCCACCAACCAGGACGAGGTAACTGAACATATAGAAGTACAATTCCTGCAGTTCCGTAGATAGAACTTTTGACCCGAGAAACATCAATAAACAGACACCTCAAAGATCTGCGCTCCGCAGTAACAAATGCTACTGCTTGTGAAATTCACTCCCTACTATTGGTTAAAAATAATCACCCACTATCCAGCTTCTGTCAAGCACCATAACTTCTTCCCCCGATATTAAGGAACAAATAAAGAGTAAAAACTTCTGTACCTGAAAATTATTCACAGGACGTGATAGCACATATGAGCTCGTAAGCCTTAGCCCGCAATCCAATCTGCGGAAACAAGAAACAAAGTCATGTGCAGAGCCTTCAAATAGATGAAGTTGAAAAGGCACAGCTGGAACTGTCGAGTTATCAAGCAGAAAATGAAGAAACTTTACTCAAATTCGAAAATGCAGCGCTTATAAGAGAAAACACCTATCTTTCCCCATTCAAATCCCTTGTCAAACATGTATGTCGGACCGAACTTAGCAGAGTGAAAACCCTCCATCAACTGTGATTCGACGACATAAAGATCGCATTTTTCCGGTCAAGAACAACGTGGGTCGCTCCAAATTTCCATGAAAAATCACATGACGAGAGAAAGCGAAGAAGAAGAAGAAGAAGAAGAAGGGAAGATGGTGGTTACCGGAAGAGTGCGAGAGACCTGGAACAGCAAGCGATCATTCGCCAAGCCTTCGTTGCCCTAATCTGCGTGCTTGGAAAAAGATAAGGCAGGGCAGGAGGAGGACGAGAGTGGCTGCTGCTGGTGTCACTCACGTGCCGTGCCCTGTTCAAAGGATTTTCGTTGCGATTTTGATTTTGGTAATTCGGATTGCGACGGGGACGATGTTAACAAGAATTCCTATTGATTTCGAGAAAAATAAAAAGGAAAGGAGAAAATACCATAAAAAATCCCAAACTATGTCACTTGTGACAAATTTATCCTGAACTTTTTTTTGTGATATCAAAAACCCCAAACTATGCTACTTGTGACACATTTACCCTACAATACTTTGGTCCATGGGTATTTTTGTCTTTTTCCTTTTTCTATTATTTTCTTTTTTTTTCCTTTTCTTCTCCGGTGAGGGCAGCCGTCGCTGGCGTCAGGCGAGGGCGACCCTCGTCGGCATCGGGCGAGGGCTGCCCTCGCCAGACGCCACAAAAAAAGGAAAAACACAAAAAAAGAAGTAAAAAGACGAAAATACCCACAGACTAAAGTATTGTGGGGTAAATATGTCACAAGTGGCATAATTTGAGATTTTTCGTGTCACAAAGAAAAATTCAGGTAAATTTGTTACAAGTGACATAGTTTGGAGTTTTTTGTAATATTTTCTCAAAGGAAAATAACATAAATGATTCCTGAATTTTGACCTAATGCGTAATGTGGTCTCTAAATTCTGAACTTTAAATTTGTTTAGTATAGTCAATGAGTTTTTGGAACATGTTCAATCCAATCCTTAAACTTTATTGTCTCTGAACTCGAATTAACTGAAGAATAATATTAAACATTTATGTACAGTTCGAGGACTATATTCAACATACAAATCAAAAGTTCAAGGATCATATTGAATAAATTAAAAGTTAAATAACTACATTGCACGTTGAGTCAAAGTTCAAGAATCATTTGAAAAGTCAAATTTGATTTAATAAAAGTGGACCTCTTCTTTTTTATTAACAAAATGAATCTCTGCGATAAAATGAACTGAAGGTTGTCCGCCTGTTGCGCGGATTATCATGCAAAATGCATTTAAAATGGAACATGAAAACTTTTAGCATTGAGTACGCGATTATTTTAAGGTATCATTAGTTGCAAAAGATGGAATTAGAATCAAATTATCAAATTACAAATGAACTAATTACTATAAAAAAAATCCACAAACACCGTATAAATATTATAGCATAGATAATTATATAATCTTCGAAACGCGTATAAACAACAGATTTGTGCTTTGTTTGGTTTAATGAAATTCAAAGGAACGGAGTGGCCATAATTGCAATTTAATGTTTGGTGGACACTTTAGAAGGTGGAATCACCATCTTAGATGGAACGATCATTCCTTGTAGTTTTGGAATTGCCATTCAAGAGTCGAACCCAAGGAACGGTGATTCCATCCCCACCCACTTAATTAACAAAATTAATAAAATCACTATAATAATTAACAATTAATCAATTATAGTTGTTATTATCAGCTTTATTGGTGAATTTTGGCAATAAAAAAATAAACAAAATGTTACAAATATATCTTAATATCTTACAAAAATAATGAATATTTTTTTATCAAATGCAAGTTATTTTCAATAGATTATAATGGATGAACGATATGATTTGTATTACGATTGAATTATTATTCTATAGTAAATAATAGTATGATTAATATTGAATAACTGGTGATTATAATTTAAGTATCAATAATTCTACTTTTCAATTATTTGTGATAATTGAAAAAAATATATTGTCAATAAATTACGAGCAATGAATAATATTATTATTACTCAATAATTCGAATTTGGCAAATGGATTCATCCATCTCATGCACACGTGGAAAGTTGAGAAATTACAAAAAAAGTCATAAACCTATTTCAATTTTGCAAATTTAGTTCTCGACCCTTTTTTTTGCCAATTTAATTCTAAACATTTATACCTTTGTTCTAATTTAGTCTATCCGATCAATTTTGACTGTCTGGGGCTAATGCGGATAATTTTTTTTTTACTTTTTAATGTTTTTAATATTTTTTCTTTTCCTTCTTTTTTTATTTTTTTTCTTTCTTTCACCCACTATGGGCAACAAGCAATCCTTGGCGAGGGTCACCGAAGCTCGCTAGCCACTGGGCAAGGGCCACGAAGCCCTCTCTCGCTGTTGGTGAGGGTCTCAACCCTCACTTACGGCTAACGAGGTCCTGGTGAGGTTGGCGTCGCTCGTGAGGCCATGGCCATTTACATTTGCCCCGTTAGGGTTTGATGTTTGGTGTTTCTATTGTTCCTCATGGTGATGGATGGAATTTTTACAGGCTTAGTTGCGTCTTTTGGACTGCAAAAGGCAATTCACAAACTCCGCTCTCTAGCTTAACCGGCTAAGTAGGTTAAGGCATGGCAGAAGCCAAAGCTTCCGCACGCCTCGCTAGCCGCGGGCAAAGGCGGCTAGTGGCCTTGCCGGCCACTATGGGGAAAAAAAAAGAAAAGAAGGAAAAAAAGAAAAAGAAAAATTTTTGAAAAAAAATATAATATTATAAAAAATTGTTCAGGTAAGCGCTTGCCTGCTAAATTTGAATGGATAGATTGAATTGACATAAATATAAAAGATTTAAGATTGAATTTGTACAATTGCAATAGGTTCAAGATTTTTTTTTTGGTAATTTTCCTCGGGAAAGTTCAATAAAAAGAAAATGCTAGGTCAGAGATAAAGCTTTTCTGGAGATAAAGCTCTTCAATACGAATGGGGTCGAAATGTAAGAAAGATACGAAATTCTCATCCAATTATGCGATTTAGAATAAATATAGGGGTTTGATTTAAATTTAGATAAAGATGATTGAAACAATCTAGAGAGAGAGACGCACATCACGCTGGCACACTCGAATTCGCTCACTTCTCTCGCTCTCTCGCTCCCCCCCATGCTCGAGCGCGTCCTCTCCATGCGCAGACCCTCGCCGCACACCGACGACGGCGAAGTCGGCGGCGGCGGCGACGGGGACGCCGCCTCCCTCGCCGCCGACGAGTCCAAGACCAAGAAGCAGAACCGCGCCTCCATCCTCGCAGCCAGGGTCACCCACCACCTCTCCAAGGTGAACCACGTCTGCCCCTGGCCCTGCGTCCTCCTCTGCCTCCTCGCCCTCTTCCTCATCCCTTCCGCGATCCGCCACTCCCGCAACATCGTCTGCATCTCCGACCCCTACGACCCCGTCTCCCGCGCCCGCTTCTTCGGGTTCGACGGCCTCGAGTCCGATTTCGGCTCGCTCGGCGTTCCTTGGTGTAAGTCTCTCTCGTTTCCGATGGGTTTCTAGCCTCGCGAAGGTCACAATTTTGGGGGAAATTGCGGGATCAGATCTGGTTTGTCTGAATTTGGATCGTAACTTGCTTTTCGGTCTCTTGTTTGAGCTGAAGTGTGATTTGGTTTTGTTAGCCTTTTCAATTTTTGAGTGTGAAAGTGGGATTGGTTTGATTGCTGAATCTAAGAGCAAGGTAATGCATAATTCAATTTGTGTGTATGTGGAAGCTCAATTTTATAATGCCCGTTCTTGGTAAATTGTCTTCCAAATGTGCAAAAATGTGGCTTGGAAGATGATAGATAAATGAATTTTTGAAATGTCCAAGTAGCGCCTCTGGTCGTTGGACCGTCATTTAAGTGTTATGGACTAAAACGCGGTTTAATTTGTTGCTTCTCGTGTTATCTCTTTATGAATCTCGTGCCTAAGGTAATTCCTGTGCGCACATGGGAAATGTAGGAGATTTGGTGTTGATTATTTGCGTGTCTGCATAATCTACTGTCATCACATCTAAACTGAACTCAATTAGATTATTTTGATCTGCTGACGTTTTCGTCAATTTACTGTGACGAGAGAAATTTGATGTGTTTTAAGGTTGATGAAATTTGCTTTTGTGTGCTAGCTCCGTTGCGGCTTAATCATGAATGTAGTGCTTGGTTTTATTGTGCAGTATCGGATATCGAACCGATGAAATTTTGTATCTTGATTGATTGTGTAGTAAACACCATTATTCCGTTTTTCATTGAATTTGGCTAATAATTTTTATGTCGAAGTTTATACGAGTTAATTATGACGAGAGCAATCAAGGTGCTGCTCCTTTCTGCTGCTTACTGCTCAGGAGCTTCTAAAGAATTGATTGATGAAGTGTGAAGTTGTCATCCTCAGAATTGAATTTAGTGTAGTTCTTCCTTTTGATGGAATACGCAAAACTGGAATATATGATATATAAGGTCTATGCTGCTAGTCTGTAATTATGCATCAGTAGTCATCGGTGTACCTGCATCTCTTCTTATACATGCACATGAAATGGCAGACACTTGAAGGGGAATTTATAAGTAGACAGAAGTTCACTTGATAAGCTTTAAATTCACCTGTATTGCACTCAAATTGGTTAAATTGAGCTGGGATTAAGAAAACCCAGACCTGCAAATATTTTCATTTTCAGCTTTTGATTTATAGATTTACTCAACCTTTGATGTCCCACCGCTTACAATTTGATGATTTGTTGTTTCATAGATGAATTTAGTTGGAGTACCTACTCATTTGATTTTTCTACTTGGTAAAAGGCAGACCGAAACATGGAAAAAATGTTGAATGGACATCCAAGGATTTGCTCAAGGGGTTGGAAGAATTTGTACCTATATATGAAACCCGACCAATCAAGAACAACATGTATGGAATGGGCTTTGATCACAGCTTTGGCTTGTGGTTCATTGCACGGTGGCTTAAGCCAGATCTCATGATAGAGAGTGGTGCTTTTAAGGGTCATTCGACTTGGGTCTTGCGGCAAGCAATGCCAGATACTCCAATCATTTCACTTTCACCCCGACACCCTGAGAAGTACCTGAAGAAGGGCCCCGCTTACGTTGATGGTAACTGCACGTACTTTGCTGGGAAGGACTTCGTTGATTTTGGAAGCATGGACTGGAAAACTGTGATGAAGAAACACGGAATCACTGATCTCAGTCGTGTTCTTATTTTTTTCGACGATCATCAAAATGAGTTGAAAAGGTATAGTGTGACCTATTTCATTTGAATCCCTATCCTTTTTGGTTCCATTCGTGCGAGAGAAGCTAACTCTTTTCATTGCAATCGGATTACCTGTTTTTGCTCTTGTACCTATCTTTCAATTGCAGGCTCAAGCAAGCACTGAGAGCTGGCTTCAGGCATCTTGTTTTTGAGGACAATTACGATACTGGGACTGGTGATCATTACTCTTTAAGGCAGATCTGTGATCAATTTTATATTACAGGTGCTACAGCTCTCCTTTATCTCTTATTGAACTAGAGAATTAGGGTTCTCTTCATTTTGGGATAATCAGGATTAGCTGTTGATTCCCTTTGTTGTGCAATGTCTTTCAGGGGGTGGCCACAGCTGCCTTAAGTTTAGCGATGAAGCTAGAATTAGAGCGAAGAGAAAGAAGTTCTGGGAGAAGGCAGTGGAAACAGATGAATTATGTGGTCCTGGTGAAGCTTGGTGGGGTGTTCGAGGCAATATGCGCGATAACTTCAACCACAGTAATGAACCCATCTCCTACACACAACACTTTCAAAACAGCCGATTCCTCGAGTCAGTGCTCGACATATATTGGGAGCTCCCTCCCGTTGCCGGCCCTTCTCTCACGCATCAATCGCGATATGATCCCGCTCGCACCAGCCCTCCGATTGTGGAAGATGGTCAGTTTCGCTTATTTCAGCGGCTTGGCTTGATGGGATTCGATCGTTCTGTATTTAACGGATACACTCAGATGGTATATGTTGAGGTGTCAAAACAATAGTCTTAACACTGATGAGAGAATACGGTAACACACCGCCTTGCCTTCTTTCTTGAGACTTGACTCGTGTTAATACTAGTTAGGCTTGGTTTTTTCACGTTGCTGCAGTGTTGGTTATTAGGTTCATTTTACTTCTGCTGTATTCTCTATTTCCAGTTCTCGGAATGGTCTGCCGCAATGAAATGCTTTAACATTCTTTCTCTGGCTTGTTGGTGCTGTGCATTTCGGCGACACCCTAGAATTTTACATTTGAGTTTGATGGCCTGGATCCTTGATCAAGGCTGTAGATATGAGGAGAATGTGCCGATATCCTCATCGGAACGATTGAATAATTGGAAGATTAAATGAAGGTACATCAGAACAACACTGCACTCTTCTGATTCTCCACTCGAATGGAACATGTATTTCAGTGGAAATGTCAGTGACCATCAAATCAGTACAATGGCAGTAATCTGGAATCCAGACCTCGTGTATGTACTTTGAACGCTAGTAACAGAGACACGGAAGATTTCAGCGTTCGAGACTTGGCCCTTCGCCTTCAATGATGCAAGTGAGGATCGATGGGTTTTAGAAATCAGGAACCGTCTCCCGAAAAAGGAGGTAGAAAATGGAAGAGAAGTTCCGGCGTGTGAATTGAATTCAGACTTGTTCAAATGGCAACTGGAACCTAAGGAAGTGGTCAATGAAGTCAGCTAGTGGAGGCAAAGTGGAAAAAATGTGGACTTGGTCGACCCATGTGTAAGGATATGGTCATTAGACAGAATCAATCTCATTTCACAAATCAAATCACGAAAGCCCATGTAATTTTCAACCATGTGTAGTCTCTCATGATTCTTGATGTATGATGAACCATGAAACTCGGGGTAGATAGAGACTAGAAGGTCAGAGAGAGAGAGAGAGAGAGAGAGAGAGACTCATAAGCAGCAAGCAGACCATTTACATCAACAGCAATTCGGACATTCAACATCATAGGAACTTGAAAAACAAACATATGATCTAGACATGATTCGAAGGAAAAACTTCCATTCCAAGGACTTTCCAAAGCTTCAAAGGACAATTAGCACCATACATAGGAATTCAATAAAATTATACGACTCAAAATCCTTTTTAGAGGAAATCTGTAGCGCCATGCACGCTAATCCCGGCTCTTGCACTTCTCTGTGGTCCTCGGAGCTGCGACCGAAGAATTGGCCAGTGACATTAGGTCCAAGTAAATGAATTGCCCAGTCGATAAAAACTCGTACGTGCGTTAAAGAATCAGTACCTAGACCAATTGCCTCAGAACTCTTCATGATCCTTAGTCTCCGGCATGAGTCAGTGAACATCCTGAAGACGGCATATGTAGAGAGGATTCAGAAGAAGAAAGAGAAACAGGCCCTTAGATAACCCGGATCTTCTTCATTTCAAGAGCTAAAAAAATCAAGTCATGCCGCAGAATAATCATGTCCAAAGTGAGTTAATTTTAGGAGAAGTGCTTACTCCCAGGGAACGTCGCCCACGAGCATCCAGTCGCCGTCCTTATCTTCGTATGTGAGAACATATTCAGAACCATTGAGAAGGTCTGCCAAACGGCTCTCACTCAGGCTTTCTTTCCCCGGAGGCCCATGAGAATCGCAATGCCCTGATACTGCCATTCGCAATACGAGTCAAGGCATGGATAATCTTAGCACCTTCTGAAAGGAAGGCATTTTGCATCCACAAGCCAAATAGCCGAATGAGACATGAAAACTCACTGATAATTCAAAAGAACAAAGATTGTTCGAAAGCTCAGTTGTACGGAGTGTACACATAGACAACAAGTGAAAGACAGTGAAGTAAACACTGTCATAATTGAAACGAGCGTCACCGCGTTTATCTCATTAAAATCTTTTGTAGTAAGTGTGCAGAGTGAGTTTCTCTGCTCGAGTCCCTAATGAAATGGGTCGGAAATTTTACCGATGGTGAAGCAGCTAAACATTTTCTCAAGTGCAGTGGAGAGTTCCGAATAGCTGCTGTAGTTTTTGAGGTCGACCTTCCTCAGATAGGGAGCTCCATCCATGCTAACCTTCACGTAGAGGCATTTGCCTTCCGCATCGTCGCTGTTCTTCGCCAAAGTAGAGGCCGTGGTGTTCTTGCGGAACGATCGAATTGGTGGCCAACCTACCACCTGTGCCCTGTTAAACCGCATGCCCACTTGCACGTTCAGCGCCTACTTAAACTAAAAACTAAAATCTCTGGAGGTGAGCACACCGAAGGTGGGCATATCTCAGTGAATGAATACAGTATGATCAGCTTCCAATTTCTGATTTTTAGACTATTTAACAAATAGAGGTTTTAACTGAGAGAAAGGTTTTGACTATCCTTTTGTAATTATTAACAAAGACCCAAATGGTGCACACAAGAATAAACTATAAAGAAGTTGATCCCAAAACAAGCAACTATCTTTTATGGCCTTATTTGGGTCATAAGGCAGTTTGAAGCATATGACAAGGGGAATTGCCCAAGAATCAGGCATATATGGAGATAACTGAGAAAATTCAGCACTGTGTAAGCTCGAGCACAGCAAAACTCAAATAAGAAGAAAATCATGGGCCTGTTATCAGCCCTGGTTAAGATGGATCCTTTCACTAATTACTTTGCACAAACAAACAAACCTAAAAACCAAAAAAAAAACTGCAGAAAGCATTGAGAAAAGCTTATTCATCTTCAGTCATCACAAGATCACAAAATTCCAAAAACACTCATAAAATTTTGAAAAACGGGATTAAGAAAAACCAAAAAGCCGGGCATGACTCCCGAAATGAACCAAGAGTGAAGCTCACTTTGCAGCTGGAGCAGAGCCATGCTCACTCCCACCAGCACCTTGATTCTTCCTCTCCTCTTGCTCGGGCTTTGGAGATTGAGGAACACCACCAAGACCCTCTTTCATGGCTGGTTTTGACACACAGGGTTGCAGGGTGTTAACCCCATTATCACTCTCTTTGCCACTTCTTGGAGACAACAAAACAGGACCTCCTTTGGCCAAATCAACCTCAGATTTACAGTTGCCCGCGGAGAACACCCATTTACTGGGACAACCATCAATGGCATCACAGAACACTCTCTTGGCTCCTGAAACCGAGTTCTTGGAAGGGCTCAGAGCAAAACCCAAAACACTGCTCTTGCTCTCCAAATCTTTGCCAAACAGAGAGACGCCAAGAGCTTGTTTCCTCTCAGGGGATTGAGAACCGGGCAAGCCAAGCCTTAACTCGGTTGCTCTGAGGTTAAGAGAGGATTTCTTCTCATCTTCGCCTGAGGAAGAAGAGGGTAAGGCCTTCTCAGAGCTTCTTGACATTAAAGAAGTCTCTTTTAAGCCTATGTAATCATGTTCTAAGGGTGGAGACATCAAAGTTACTCAAAACCAAAAGAAGCTCCAAGTTTGCAGAGATGAAAGTTGGAAGAAGAAATATGTGAGGGAGAAGCAGAGATTAAACTGTTAAGAGAGATGGAGCGAGTAGTGAGAAGCAGTCACTCAGGTATGGTTAGCTCTACAGAGAGAGAGCTGGTTTGCTCTGTTGATACAGAGAAGAAGCTTCTTTGACCTTTCTATAGCGCCCCTTTCTTTTGCAATTTCTTTATTTTTTCCATTTTCTCTTTCATTATGGCAAACTTTTATTCTATATTCTATATTCTATTTTTATTATTCTATGTTTTGCATAGCACTGCATCAAAAGACGGATGAATTTTGTTCCAGGACAAGGAAGTTGCACCTGGCTCAAGATGTACTGTCAAATGTCAATTTGTATCATGCATCAAGGCAAGAGAATGTCCTCTTAAAGAAAAGAGAGACCGCAAAAAAAGAAAGCGTAAAAGAATGTCGTGGAGACATGGCTATTCTATTATGAAAATGGATATTATATAATATTCTATCTACCAAATTTAAGCGCACGACAAATTTATCACATTAAACCCTAATCCGCAATTACAAAATGCAAGAAACCTATATTAGTTTAAAAAAAATGAAGGAATAAACTTTGAAAAGCAATAGCATAATATAAATGAAAAGATCGTATGTCTCGGCGATATTAATTTGATCATCGTGGATAAATTTTTATCATCTTACGAGAAGCGAGTAACTTTTGATTTGGAATCTGGCATTACGTCTCGATAATTATTATGATCTTAAACGGATCAACGGGTAAATATTCAAGAAAATCATGAACATTGAATGCATGCTGGAGATTCAAATTACCATATGCACTGACAATGAGGCCAGGAGCAATGTCATTGTTTAGTTGATTCAAACTTCGTCATTTGCCCGATTTTTCTGAATCCTGTACAACAGCAGCACACCACCGACAGCTCACTCGGCATCATTTCTCGGCCATTATTACATCGTTGAACCAAAGACGATGCCACTGAGGCTCAGCCCACTGAGAAATTCCCCACCCATGTTTTTGTTTTCATATATATGACTTGGAATTTTAGAAAATGTTAATGAAAGCAAAATAACCATAGAGAGAAGTAATTATGTATTTGGTGCCGTTGTGACTTTCGGCTTTTTTTTACCCTTTGCTTTCGACTTCAGTATTTCACACGTAGCCTCCAAACATACATAAGATTATGTACGCTCAAAATCGTTTGTGTTTTTCTTACGCGAGGAAATATTACATTCGCCATGGAACCCTAATCGAAGAAACGCGATGTGATGTAATAAAAGGGGTCGGAAAACACCAGCGTAGAATAGTTATCTTAGAAGAAAATTAATCAGACTTATAATGGTATGTAATTCAAACACACGACCGATATGATATAACAAGCTCATTGTGATCATTGTTGTTGAGTGGGGTTGATACGGCAAAATGCATTCTCTACGTCGGGATCTGTGCATGTAACGAACTAATCACGGTCACTGTTGACTAAGAATACTTTATGATTTTTCATATTTTGCACTCAATGTTGGTCCCATGGCAATTTCAAGCATATAAGTTGATCGGACGCCCTATAAATATCACTCGTTTCATGAAACAAATTCATTGAAAGCACGTGGACCGACATAGCTTTTCATTGTTTCTTAATGCATGGCTTCTATCTTTTATATTTTTAACAATTTTAAAGAGGAAATCGTATCAAAGACTTGTTATAAACATGCAAACCCTACCGATCACAGGAAATCTGAGTACATCGCCTGAATATATGTTTTGGACTACGGAAAAGGGTGGAAAACAGATGTAGAGAGAGAGAGAGAGAGAGAGAGAGAGGGGAAAAGTGCAGCGCCACCACGGAAAGGGATTGAACAAAAAGGAGCGACTTTCCATGGCAGATGGTGATCAACTCAGTGACAAAAACCCAGATCTGTCATCGAAAGATTTTACCATCGGTCGTGGCGTTTTTACGTGCAGGAGATGGTCCACCACATTTAGACAATCAATGGGCTGCTGGTGGGTGGGGGGAAGAAAGGGAGGAGCAGGAGGGAGGAGGGAGGAGGAGGTGGAGGGAGAGCCCTCCATTGAAGAGGACAGCAAGAGAACAAAACCCTAGGAACTCGAGAGGAGGAAAAACCCCTTCTGACATGGAACAATCACAATTCAACATAGGGAAAATAAAAGCGTCGACAGTACGTGATCAGAACGCTGTCTGAAGCGCCATCGAAGTGGAAGGAAGGAAGGGTTCTATCGTTTTTTGGCCAGACAACCAGCCTGGTCTCTCATTCATTCTTGGCTAAACGAGACAAAGCTCTAAATTAAAGCTTTGTGCACCCCCTTTTTTTACATTATGTACTTTGGTTTTGCTCCATTTAGATTATGAAGAAAAAGAAAGGAGTTATATAGATCGGGTTTCCTTGTTTAAAATGGGCAGGATCATGTTCTTGCTCTTTTTCAAGTAACGACTTTCATTTCTTGGCCAAACAAAACCTAGAGCAATTAAGTACAATAGAAAAGTTTCTTGGCCTAGAAAAATAGAAGAATCTGACCGGGTTTTTCATGGCTGATCTTAAACTGGACTCGCTATTGGTCTTTAGAATATCGAACATTTGATTTCGTCCCGTTAAGATTTCGCCGAGTTTGAAAATCCCCAATCTTTCTCTGCTCGCTTGCCATTGCCCTAACACCTGGGGCCTCAACGATAGGCTGCTCGTGATTTAAATTGAACTGTTCATTGGAAATTGAGAAACAATGATCGAACTAAAGTTATGTATTCGATCTGTTGATTTATTGTTTGTTTTTCCTTAATGGGTATGTTGTATTGTACATTACAATCTTACAAGTGAACTAAACTTGCTTACGAGTTGCATGCACCGTTGTAGCATTTATACATGTTTAACAAGGAACACCCCAATTATAACAAAGGGATCTACGAAATAGATTGAGAGTCCTTAGCTTCTTCTAATTTGGTAGACAATATGGCAAAAATCACATCATTTTTTATTTCAATTTGATCTGTTCCCGAGTCGAGCCTAATTGACGAAGTGATGATGCGAATGACGTTTTTTATATGATCTTTTAACATGTAATTCGCCAAAAATAAATATTTCCTCTGCCCTAAATAATTTTAGGCTCGACCCAATAGATATCCTCCTGTTTTCAGTTTAAAAAACAATACTTCTTCACGGGTTGTAAATAGAATTCACAAACCAATCTTTTTTTTCGATCGGTCAAACACAAACTAAAAGTACCCACATGAACTTACCAAAAAAAAAAAAAAGTACCAACATGAATATAAGTAGTAAGTCCATATAGACATCAAATTTACTTTTTCTCTTGGTTTGACTTACTAGTGTTCTCTTACGAGAGTCATTTCATAATGGCTTTTTAATAGCTATTGACCATGCTTTTATAGTACACAATGAACGGTAATGGCTTGAAAGTGAACCAAATAGACAAGATGGTCAGCATCATTAAAAATTCTAAACCGGCCCCGATCGTATATTCGACGAAGCTTACTTTTTCGTCTCGAAAAAAGAAAAATTCCAAACTTTGTTCGCCGCGCATTCGCTCCAAACTGATCTAACGCCTCGCGAAAAATCCCCGAAATCGGTATTCCTCTTACCCGGGATCGCGATTCTCGGTGGGTATTAAACTTCGATACAAATCAAGCCGCGCGCACGTGAATTCGCGAGTGGTCAATTCAGCCGGGAAGAAGAGAAGAGAAGAGAAGAAAAGAGAGAAAAAAAAAAAAAAAAAAAAAAAAAGCCCGGAGAACGTATATAAGTAGATGGATAAATGAGAAGACAAAGGGTACGGCGCGTATGGTAAAAAATTCCGAGGGGGGGAAAGCTTGGCTTTACTTTTAACGGATCATTGTGTTCTCCTTTTTTGTTTTAACTGGGGCGGGCGCAGTGATGTGTCGGGGCATTATTAATTAAAAAGAAAATTATTGTGATTTTGTTTTTTGGTCGGGTGAATCTTTTCTCGGCCACGCCCGAATCTCCAAGTAATTATTTTGCCGCCCCGCAGATTGGAGAAGAGAAAGGAGGGGCGGCCAAAAAAAAAAAAAAAAAACACCCGCGCACAAAAAGGCGAAGATCGGTCGCGTGCTCCGGATCGGACGGCACGCGTGCCCCCCCACCCCCAACCCCACCGTCCCTGCCGGTTCGACGGCCCAGATTCGACCGTCAGCGTCGAAGCGAGGCTTAGCCCGTTGACCCGTTGACCCAAGAAAACCAAATGATAAGAACGATACCGTCTCTCGTGAATTCGTGAAGTTCTAGTTATATTGCGAGAGAATCTCTAGTTCGTTGGACTTAGGTTGAACTTTTTATCACCTCGCTTGGAGAGACTTATACTGGCTTCCGTCAATGCTGATGGGGCTACAGACATATGGTGACGGGCCCATACGCGTATAGATAGACTAACTAGTCATGGCTCAAATATAACATTCGGTAATAGATACAAGACTCTCGTAGTAACACCTAAAGGGTGATCGCTGTTAAGGAGATCGCTGCAGCGATCATTGCCCCCGCCTTTAAACATATAAAGAAAAGTTTACTTCCTATTCATTCAGTTCAAACACGTAGAAGGGTTATTAAGAGAAGACTCGGTGTTTGTTCTCCTCCTCCTCAAAAGCTCCTTTTTTTAACAACTCAAGATGCAAAGTGCGAGACTTGATGAGATTAAAATGATTTGTTTATAAGCACATCCCGAGATCGATACTTAGGGAACCCAAGTGGTCATTTAATCACAAGTTAGACTAAAGGGGGTCTAAGGTGTTTTAATAGAAATATTACTTTCTTAAAAAAAAGCATGATTACGGGTTTAGAATGTCCAATACAAAATATCATATAGAATCCCTTGCCAAGCGACGCGGAACAACATCACTTCTTCTCAAGTGCAAGCCGGATTAAGAGCAACACGTGGAATTTGATTGATAGGGGGTGGACCCACATACGCAAAAGGGACGGCACTTGGTCGGGATGATTACCAAAAAAAAAGTCATCAACCCGTTATATGAATGCCAATTTAATCATAAACATTTTGATGAATTGTCAATATAATCTCGATCGAAATTCACTAACATTTGGCAAAATAAGCTCTTGTCGGCCGTTGGCGAGGGTCACGGCCCCTGTCGAAATTTGGCAAGGGCTAGGGCAAGGGCCGCAACCCTTGACAATGCCAACGAGGGCTTGCAGATTCTCGCCCGGTGGCCCCGGCCACAGTGAGCAACGGGAAAAAGAGAAAATGAAAAACTCAGAAAAGCTCGAAAAAACCGTCCATGTCAGTGCCGGTCGTGATTTCCCGATCAAAATTACTAACGTCTACGTAAGCGATTTCCCTTCAAGATTAGCCGGAAGGGCTACATTGAAAAATCACCAAAAAAGTTTTGGGCCGAATTAAAATATTCAGAACTGAATTTGCATTCGTAAATAGGCTCAGGACTATGGCGGTAATTTCCCGCAATGGCCCCGACACCATTTCAGGATGTCCAAATCCAAGAGCTTACATCGATAGGCGCACGGAGGCCGCGCCGTTAAGCAATGCCCCGGCGGTATTTCATCTATAGGATCCCGCTCCTATTCCATAGTCATTTTCATAGGGGCCGAGACATTGCATCGCCGCAATTGTGCACCACCAATCGGCAGGTAACCAATCATCGCATCGCCCTGGACATATATAAATATTTTCTGCGAGCGCAAAGATGATATGATATGATGTTCGAACTGAGCTTGACATGGGGGCCAAACCATATCATCATATAACATGATTTAATCAGTAGGATCCCCAAGGGGGGGTGAAGCTTTGGTCCGTGGGTATAATAATATTTACTTAAATGTAACCTGCCCGCGCATCGCCTAATCTCCACGTCCGCTGTATGGTGTCAAATCCACGAACGAGAGGGAGGCAGGGACGAGGACGGACGAATCGAGCAGGTCCTTTTTCTCATTTGGTAAAACCCCCCAGGTCGAATATGACAATATATACGGTATCGGATTCTTGTCCCTCCATTACTAGATCTCGAAGGTATGGAGATGCCGTGCGTGATCATCGTCCGGAAAAATTACCGAAAGAGCCGTATACATATTATAATTGTGTTAATTTAGTTCCAAACTTTTTTTTTTGCTATTATCGATTTAGTCATAAACCTTTTGTATTTGTACCGATTCGGTCTATCCGGTCAATTTTGGCCGGGAATCGTTGAGATGGATGGCCAGATAGGATGGCTGACGTTCACATCAGTAATTTCGGGCGAAAATTGATCGGATGGACCGAACTGGCAAGGCATGAGAATGTTTAGGACGCAATTCACACAATTAAAATATTTATGACCGAAATGACAAAAGCGTAATAGATTTATGATTTTTTTTTGATAATTTTCCCATCATCAGCCCGGCGTTAGGGTTCTAGTACCGAGGCGAGGCTACGTTCGTTTTCGCAAAAAAAATAAATGATTTGAAAAATATTCTCCTAGAAACGATCGCTTATACCACTCGCAAAAATGAACCGACGAACGGACATTTTCATCGTCCGCATAACTATCTACACGTAAATTACTATCGACGATGAAATGCCAAAATTCCAATAACAATTTCAGGTTGAGGATTTGTCGCGCCACATCCGCAATTAAGGTTATGATGCTCTCTAGTCGTCAATTGCTTTGAGTGGTGGAGCCACCAGGAACACAATTCGATTGAATTGAAGAAAAACAAGCCCCGGATGGCCCCCATTTGCTCCCCACGCCATGTATATAATTGCATTAAAGCTCCCCTTTATTGATTACTAAGTACAAAACCGGTCCCTTCTCAATTCCAACTCTCTCTTCTTGAATTTCTCGACTCATTCTCTTCTTTTTTTTCTTTGGGAACGAGTTGAAGGATTCGTGCTTAAATCTAAATCTCGTTTATTTATGGTACTATTCGATTTTAATCCGCGTACGGGGTTAATTACTCGAAGGCCTGAACCGGTTCTCGGATATGGGAGCGCGGTCGATCACCTTTGATTGGTTTAACGAGTGTCCTGAAATACTGCTAATCCCGCCGCGGAGCTTTAATTAGGGGGAATCCGGCGAAAAGTGTATATATAGCCCTCGCAATGAATGGGAAATTAGAAGGAGGGCAAACTTAATCGGATAAGAAAATTGACATCCATATTGGCTTGCCTGACAGTGTAAGGCTCGCTCTCGAGTAGTTTGGCGCCTTCTAGTCACATATTCGAAACACCCCCCCTCCCCTCCCCAAATCGCTCCTTGGCCAGAGGAAGCCTCGGTTGATTTGCGCTCAGATTCGACCGTGCTATAGCAAAGGATAATCCCGACCCTACTCCCACCAGCATCTCAGTGGGCACGGCGGCAACAAGCTCTTTCAAAATGAAACGTAGCTACGGCTAATCCCGTCGAGGGTTTAGAATTCCTACGGTAACGCCGAAGAGGGTCACCGACACCGGTCGCCCCTCGCCACTTTTATCATTGATTAAAAAAAAGGAAGAAGAAGAAGAATCTGTAGCTAACCCATTCTCTCTCTCTCTCTCTTCCTGCGAGTGTATTTTTGACCTTGGTTTTGATCATGATGGCACGAAGAAGAAAGGCGCCGAGCGTTTCCCCCATCGATCTGCAGGCCGTTTTCGATCGAAGCGCATACGTTTCGAATCGACCCTCTCGATCGTGCCCTGTGGAATCCCACTACGCTTTTCTCTTTTTTTAAGTGCAAAGTTGCCCTAATCCGATAAGCACCCCCGTGGCACTCCACCTCCCCTGAAAAGGATTCCTCCTGTCCCTCCATGTTTGACAATACAAATCGTGTCTTCGTCGTGGTGGTGACATTCGTTCGGACACGCCTTTCGTGGGATTGAAATCGCACGGAGACATGTGTAAAGCATTATGCATAGAGAGGTTTTGGAATGTCGGGACACTATCTATGGCTATTATCTTGAACTCTGTACGGATGTCAATTCTGTTCTAGGCCTTCCAGTTTAGCCCCGTTTGATCCTTAACCTCTTGACGATTTGCCAATGTAGTCATGCCTGCTAATTTTGACCGAAAATCGCTGACGTGGATTCTGACCGTCCAATGTGGCGTGACCGATGCTGATATTGACAATTTTTGTAATTTTAAAATAAAATTTCTGATTTTTTTTTCTTTTTTCCCCTTTTTTATTTCCTTTTTCTTTTTTTTTTCTTATTTCCCTTAGCTAGTCTGCGGCCATGGCCGTGGTCGACGAGGACCACGATGCCCTCGCCCAGTGCAGGTGCCGCCACAAATAAAAAGAAAAAGGAAAGAAAAGAAAATGATAAAGGAAAGGAAAGGACAAAAAAGGAAATATTGGAAAAAGAAAAAAAATTCAAAAAATTATTAAAAAATTATAAAAAATTGGCCACCTCAGCACCGGCTGTGCCATCTAGAACACTTGGCGTCCGCGTTAGCAATTTTTAGCCAAAATCGGTTGCAATGACTACATCGGTAAATTGTGAAAAGATTTAGGATGAAATTGACAAAATTTAAAGGTTTATGACTGGATTGACATCTATACAATAAGCTTAGGAATTTTTTGGTAATTATCCATGCAAATTAGAAAATCTTGTTGGAACAATATATAATTTTTTAATCTTGATTATTTCGGTAGGCGTAACATAATTTGTTGTTGAGCGTGGGAAGCTCTCGGTTCTTTGTTCCATTTTTTCGATACATCCCGTATATGGATACGACGAATTTCAAATAATTGGACAATTTGAACAGTATTTGAACTTTGGCCCTGAACTTAAATTAATGAAAGGACAAAATTGAATATTTTTATATAGTCTAGGGACTAGTTGAATATATACAAAAAGTTCAGATATCACATTGAAAAAATTAAAAATTCAGCGATCACATTGCACATAAGGCTAAAGCTCAGGGACTACATTGCACGTTGGGCCAAAGTTCATGAATCATTTGTGTCATTTTCCCATTCGAAAAAAAAAGAAGAAATATGATTTACACGACGTCCGGAAGAAGAATAACATCAGAATATTAATCATAATATCAATACGATGGATATCACATGGCAGGCAAATAGATGAGCATATAAAAATAGCTACAAAGATGGTCTCAGGGGATTCAACCGTGCGAGGAATGTATGCTTCCTCTAAAAGCTCTTGGATCACAGTAACCACTTTAAAGCACAAATATAAGATGGACAACTCTCCGAGGAAGAGCCACATCTTTGTCCTGTCTACTTTTGTATCTGGCTATGCGTAGCTTTTGTTTCACACTCAAGGCCCCAACCAAGTTGATACCCTAGTTTTACTAAATAAATTGCAATCATTGCTTGAGGAATACTTAGGCTTATCTTGCACGTGGTGGATCTCACCTCCAGAGGACACGAGCCACATATTTTCCGTAAATTCATCAGGTTTACTTCCGTTCCTCCTTCATTGGGTTCGACGGCCTTTGATGTCCTCGGATTTCGTTATGCCTTCTTAAAAACATGATAAGGCAGCCGGAACGCAACAAAGTTTTAAATGTTTCGAGAGTTGACTAGCTTAAGTTTTATGTGCGATACCGTGGGGGCACGGTATTTGGAATACCGTCTTTTGATCTCATCCACTTAGATGCATCGACCGTGGATAAATCGCGTGTTGACAGCATATGAAACTCGCCTGAGAATTGCATTCGATGTTCGGTCATTATCGATTCTTTATGACGTTTTGATCAAGCCCAAGTGCGTCGAATCTCGAACTCTTATCGCTGTCACTTCCAAGCTCGAAACAGTGATTTTCCATTCAGCTGGAATCCGGGAATTTCCTCCTCGTCCTCCTCCTGTGTTCCTCCTCCTCCTTTTCTTCTTTTTCGCCACGCTCGATGGCGACTTCTCAGGAATTGCGGAGCTTTCAGCCTACATGATAAAGCGATGATGTTGCACTCGGTTTGGATCGAAACGGTGGTCAAATCTATGGAGCGGGACGAACGAAATTTGCCGATTTCAACCCTTAAGATGAACGTTCTCGACCATCCAATGAAAGGATGTGGCCAAAATATTCACATTAACTTATTTCTCATCTCGTTCTTTTGGACGTTTAAGGAACATGTAACGATGGAAAATATTACAAACTTTTTCCAGATTTAGCATGGTGTATGCGACCTTTTTTTGTCCAAGCATCTTGCGTATTTACTAATAGCCTAATTCCCTTAAAAAAACCACCACTTTAGGTCCCATTCCAATTCCTCCCTAAACTGTTATTATTTTGTCTAAAAAACATTTAACAACTTTCAATTTAGTCCCAAATTTGCTCTCGTGTCTAAAAATTGCCATTGGTTTTTTAAGAAAATTACCAAAAATGTCCTAAATATTATGTACTTGTGCTAATTCAGTACTAAAAATTTGCCAATGTAGTCCATTAGATCAAAATTGACCAGAAATTGATAGCGTGGACGTCCTACGTGACGCGGTTGATGTGGTATTTTCGAAAACTTTTGAAAATTTTTAATTTTTTTCATTAATTTTTTCTTTTATGTTCTTTTTTATTGTAAAGAGTCAGCAGGGGCCGTTGGCCATTGGGCAAGGGCTCGCAGCCCTCGCCGACCACTGGGGGAGGGTTGTAGCCCTCGCACGTAGCTAGCGAGTGCAAGGGCCGCGAAGCCCTCGCCTAGTGGCCAACGAGAGTCGCCGGGCCTCAATTGGTGGCCAGTGGCTATTTGCCAACCCTTAACAATAAGAAGAAAAAGAAAACAATAGACAAGAAAAAAAAGTATAAAAAATTTATAAAAATTCAAAAGATTAAAAAAATTTTCAGTCAATGTCATCTGTGACACATAGGACACATGATGTCCACCTTATCAACTTTCGACTAAAATTAGCCTGATGGACTACATTTGCAAAATATCAAAAGATTTATGAAACAATTGGTACAATTGAAAGGTTTAAAACTAAATTAGCACAAATGCAATAGGTTTATGACTTTTTCAAAATTATCAACATTGAGAGGTTGCTATTGTTCCATATGAAAGTGAGTGTATGATAATGAACCTCTAACAATCACTGATTTTGATAATTTTGAAGAAAGTAGTTGCGATTTTTGGACTTAGGGGCATATTTGGGATTACAGTGAAATTTTGTGATAATTTTTTTTAGACAGAAAAAGTTCGGGGAAGAATTGAGATCGGATCTAAAATTGAGAATTTTTTATGGGAATTAAGCCTGTTGCCAACTGCGCCTATTGTTTCAAACAAAATACCTTGCCTACCTCTAACACCGTGCCATATTTATTTTCCTCGTGTTTAAGATTTCGTTTATAATTTATCTTGAGACACCATATTAGATGATACTGTACCTCGACTTTCTTCTATTTGAAAAGAACTCTTATCCGACTTAGGCTTGCTGGCAGATGTCGACCACTCGAACTCATGATCCTTCCATTACAGTTCGATAGGGAAAGTCGAGAGATTTCTCTCCATCTTCAGCAACCAGTTCTTCTGTACACGACTTCAGATGGCACTACAAAAAAACATATTTTTTCCGTCGAAATTTTCAACGAAAAATTTGAAAAAATTCGTTGGAAAACGAATTTCCAACGAATTTTCTAACAAAAAAAAATTCGTTGGTAATAAGTCGTCGGAAATTTTTTCAACGAAAATTTTCAATTTTCGTTGGAAATTTGCGATGAATTTTATTTCGTTGGAAAACTCGTGGCTAAATTCGTTGGAAAAATTACAAAATTTTTTTTTGATCGAAAAATCGTGGAAATATTTTTTCCAACGAAAAATTTTTCGTTGGAAAAATTACAAAAAATTTTTTTTGGTCGAAAAATCGTGGAAATTTTTTTTCCAACGAAAAATTTTTCGTTGGAAAAATTGCAAAATTTTTTTTTGGTCGAAAAATCGTGGAAATTTTTTTTCCAACGAAATTTTTTTTTTGGGTTGAAAAATCGCCCTCGCCGCCGGCAAGGGCCAGCCTCGTTGCCAGCGAGGGCCGAGCTCGCCCAGATCTGGGCGAGCTCGAGCTCGTCGCCGGCGAGGGCCGAGCTCGCCCAGATCTGGGCGACCTCGAGCTCATCGCCGGTGACGAGCTCGGCCCTCACCGGCGACGGCGATGAGGTGGTTGAGGCGGCGGGCGAGGTGGCGGCCCATGGTGGCATCGGGGGCGCCGACCGCCGCGGGGGCCTGGCCCTGGATGGTCGCGGCGACGCCTTTGGGGAGGGAGCCGACGTCGCCCGAGGGGGGTTGCAGGAGTTGAGGGCCCCGATCTTGGTGTCCATGGCGCCGGAGCCGGAGCCGGAGGCGGAGGGGGGGATTGCAAAGAAGAGAGAGAGACTTTGAGAGAGAGAGAGAGAGAGAGAGAGAGAGAGAGAGAGAGAGAGAATGTGGAAATTGAGAGAATGGGCGCGAAAATGTTGAATAAGAAAGAAGTAGGGTTTTCATTGCAAAATTCGTGGGAAATTTCCCACGAATTTTGCAACGAAAATTGTACACACTAAAATAATTGTCCGGAAAATTTGAATTCGTTGGAAATCTCGTTGGAAATTTCCAACGAAAAAAAAATTCGTTGAAAATTTCCAACGAATTTTTCAACGAAAATTATACACACTAAAATAATTTCTAGAAAATTGAAATTCGTTGAAAAATTCGTTGGAAATTTCCAACGAATTTTCCAACAAATATAAAAAATACCGAACCGCCCGGGTTTTTTTTGAATTCGTTGGAAATTTCCAACGAATTTTCCAACGAAAATTGTACACACTAAAATATTTGCCCGAAAAATTAAAATTCGTTGAAAAATTTGTTGGAAATTTCCAACGAATTTTCCAACGAATATAAAAAATACCGAACCGTTCCGGGTTTTTTTGAATTCGTTGGAAATCTCGTTGGAAATTTTCAACGAATTTTCCAACGAAAATTGTACACACTAAAACATTTGCCCTGAAAATTGAAATTCGTTGGAAAATTCATTGGAAATTTCCAACGAATTTTGCCACGAAAAAATTTTTCGTTGGAAATTCCAACGAATTTTCCAACGAAAAATTTTTCGTTGAAAATTTCCAACGAATTTTACTTTTTGTTGGAAAATTTGTCGCAAATTTGCGACGAAAATTTTTTCATCGCAAATTTTCGTGGCAAAAATTCAGTTTTTTTGTAGTGTGGGTTGTAGAGTACTTTGCTCGATCAGCAACTAAACCATTTTCTGCAGCATTTGCTTGTCCAGATTAACGGGCGATCAATATATTTTAAGGTTAGAAATGAAAAGACAAGACAAGAGAACAATGATCACGAGAGAGAGAGGGAGAGATCGGTGTGGATGATGGTGTTGATGTTCATGAGAGCCAAAGTTTCAGCTGTTGATATCTTCTCATGATTCGCGATAATTGCACGACTCTCTGAAGCAAGCACAGCTTGCCTGTCCAATACTGTCTCCCTGGGTACACTCCCATTTATGCATTCCATGCATGCATCCTAACCTGTGGTCGGGGAAAAGTGATATAAAAAAATAAAAAATAAACCTGAGAAATTAGATAGTTTGGTGATTTTAACAAGCCCCGTTCTTCACGAGGCAGGAAAACTACAAAAAAAAAAAAAACCCCCAAACCTATTGCACCGGTGGCAATGCAATCCTAAATTTTTTAATTTTGTCAATTTAGTTTTAAACCTTTTGATAATTTGCCAATTGAGTTATTCCAGTTTATTTTGACCAGAAACCGCTGATGTGGACACCGATCGTCTTACGTGGCACGGTTGGCTTCGACATGAACAATTTTTGTAATGTTATAATTTTTTTTTATTGAAGCGGCCCTCGCCTAAAGTAGGGCCTTCATGGTTCGTGATGGTCGCTGGTGACTGTCGTCGGCACAATGAAAAAAAAGGAAAGAAAAATATAAAAATTCAATAAAAAAATTACAAAACTTGTCCACGTCAGAGTCGACCATCTTAATGGCTGGCGTCCACATTAGTTATTTCCAATCAAAATTTGTTGGAATGACTCAATTGGTCAATTATCAAAAGGTTTAGAACTAAATTAACTTAATTGGCTAACCCAAAAAAAAGGGAGAATGGGGTTGTACTTCGTATTATCCTGCGTCCATGGATTTTTTGAGGATTGAGTCTAGAGTATTTAATGAGAACTGGGTCGAAGAGAATGGAACAAGAACATATATTTTTCTTTTGGCCAAAGATAAAAAAGCAAATTTCGGAAGGATAAAAAAAATTTCATGCGTGTACTCTTCTCTGGCATTAAAATTATAGTACAATAATTTTTCTACAACTTTGCGACGATTTAGAAAATAACTAGTTAGTCTGACCAAAAAAAGAATAAAAGAAAAGAAAATAACTAGTTAGAACAACGTAGAGGCCTTAGGGCCCAAACATTTGGGCTGGGCCGAGCACGATTTCTCCTCCTCTTATTTATTTAGTAGATACCAATTCTAAATTTTCTCCCGCAGAATTAATAAAAAAAACACATAGCCTGAGATAAATCGTGAACTTGTAACTTCATATATTTGTATTTTCCTTCATCTCGGGCAAAAAGCTGATTTTTCCGCAATTTTTTTGTCTAATTATTTCCTTCTGACCTCAATATGGAGATGTTATATATATCGAGGATCAAGAATTTTATGTCGGGACTAGACACGTGAACTGGGGATGATCGGTTTCAAGGTGGGTCAGTTCCAAAGCTGGAACTTGAAACCGAACCTGTTATAACCGGCTTTTAGTTTTGGAACCTGAAACGTACCTTGTTTGCTTTGAACCTTGTTTTGGAATCTATCCTATTTTTTCGGTCTAGTTCCAGGGTTTACCCAAGAACCTATTTTTTTTTTCCTTTTTCTGATTTCATTTTTTCCAGGTTGCAAATAGGAAAACTTTTAATTCAAATCAAAGTTTATATATTTGATTGTGCAAACAATCTTAAGTATTTATACAAAAGCAGATTATCTTAGTTCCAATAATTTAATGGACGTGATAAAATAACATAAGTTCCAGTTAGATATATAGTTTCTTCGTTACAAAACAAAAATTTTAAGAAAAAGAAAATTGGTCCCTATAATGCTTACAAGCCCTTGAGTTAGACTATCGGCAAATAATAATCACCTCCCTCATCCTTACTGATGATAACGCTTTGAATTCTAGCCATATAAAATTGCAAGTGGATCTCCATATAAAACCAGTTCTAAAACCGGTCCGGTTCCCGAGTGGATTTTCACTTGGAACAGGAAACCGGACCGATTTCCGGACCCATTTTTCGGGTGGACCCGTCTGGTTTCCAGGTAAATTCGATCTGGTTGCACACCGTTGATTAGAGTTTATGTGTTGTTGGGGGGGGGGTGTTTGTGCACTAATTTGCATCATTAACCTTAGTTATTGGTGTTACGATACATAGAATAATCATGGTGGTGGTGGTGGGACGATGAGAAAAAATTTGGAGCACGCTTCCTCTCCACTGACAAGTAGAAAGTGGGCAAGGGCACCATCAAAGGCGTCAACGTGAAATACGTTTCTTTCTTTCTTGAGTGCTTAATTTCTTTGCAAGCATTCGAGATTCAATTGACCAAAGCAAGAACATGTGGCCCCTCCTTGAAAAGGGGCTGCTTTCCCGATCTTTTTATTTCGATTTGCCTCCGAAATTTTCAAGAATTCCAATGAATTCGGAAGCATAGCCATCGCGAAAAATGAAAACTATTAGTTTAGTCGGTCCCTCTTATTGGGCTCTCGAAAAAGACTCATGAACCGAGCCCGACCCATCGTTCTTGGGTCGGACGGTTGAAACGGTCTTTCTCGGGTGATTTCATATTGTTATCAAATGAGTTGATGCGTATTATGTGATTTATCTGACCCGGAGTGTTTGTAGTTATGCGCACAGATTTTCTTGTGACAGATAGTGTGCATGATTATAGGTTTGCGTCCCTATTAGGTGGGAAGCTCATCATGCTTCATGAGCAGCATTAAGGAGTGGACGAGCTGAATCATGTCCTCAATTAGTTAATATATATAACTCTCAGAAAATTGTTCAACAAGACGTCGATATGTCCGAGTGGTTAAGGAGACAGACTCGAAATCTGTTGGGCTTTGCCTGCGCAGGTTCGAATCCTGCTGTCGACGCTTTTTCTCGCCGCCCTATTTTGTTTTATTATGTCAGCGTTGCTCATATTGAGTATCTTGAAAGAATCGTTGCATCAGTACGCATGCATCAATGGAGGACGTCCAATTAGATAACAAGACTGTGATATAAACCGTCTGGCCAAAATGGGCCGCTATCGTCGGCTCGAAAACTACATGACGCGGAGAAATTTGAGAGGACCCACGGAATTTTTCATGAGGTCGAGTCCGATGGTCCTTTATGAGTCATCGTGCTCTTAATTTCCAGCTCTTTCGCCAAATTCGACCCGTGTTGAATTGTTTATTTTTAGGGATGCGACTCCTTTTCTACTTTCTTTTCTTCTTTTCTTTTTGGTTGACAAGTTCTAATAGCGTATATTTACTTTGCACAGAATCCAGATCTTACCGACATGAGCGAAAGCTCGAGATGTAAAACGAAACATAAATATTCAATGACACTTAGGCTTTGCAACATATGGTTAAATTGATGGATATTTTCTCATTCTGACTCATAATTTAGAAAAAGTACTTAAATTTAACTCTTCTTTGAAAATATTTTAGCATATCCACCATTTCTTCCTAAAAATGGAGGCAATTGCCAGCTCTTCTTTCCTAAAACCGTGGCTCTACCACCATTTCCTTGTTCGTCTTTTCAAATGCTCTCTGTAATGACACAATCTGTTGGACTAATTTAATAATAAGTGGTAACTATGCCATTCTACATATAAATCAATCGAATTTATGCATGGATAAACTGATGGGGTTTTGTATATGTAGATTATGACAATGTCTTCGATCCCAGGTTAAATACATTAATCAACCATGACTCTTGGCTTGGGTTTTTTTCACTTTGCAAGAGGCATGGTTCATATAATTTTAACGAACCTCATTCCTTGGATGACACTATTGGCATGTTGATGTTGCCTTAGGAGGCAGAAAACACTCCATATGTCAATGTACTTATTATAGACAACAATATAGTAGCACATTCCCCTACCTCAAAAGAATAAGATACCACGTAAACAATCCCGAGGCATGCCACCCCCGGATTAAAGGGAGGTAAGGCTCCCGGGGCTAAAAAATCATTAGTTTATTGCACACCCACCATCTTTTGTGCCCCCACTTTGTAATAACGCAACAAAAAGCTAAGAATAAACAAATCAACACCCTCAATGAGTGAAGAAGGGAAAGGGAAGGAAGGACAAAAAGATGGGTTAAATATTAAAGAAAACGCTAAAGCCCTTCTCTTTCTCTCAACCCTAAACACTGTGTATAAAAATTCTCTTGGAGGACATAGGCTCGAGGTGTTTCTTCAACCTAATCTGAGGAAAGCAAATAGTATTCTCTCGAAAAGCTTTCAACCCACAAAAGGCTTGTTTGGATGCATGAACAGGGAAAGAAATACATGACACGGGGTGAAGAGAAAGTATAGGGAAAAGGAAGCAGCGGGGGAAGATTTTTTTCCTTCGGTTTTTATTTGGGGTTTTTAAACCTCTCCTCTCTTTAGAAGGTTGTTAGCAGAGGGAAGCGAGAGAGAAGGGAGAGAGATCAAAAGTTCACTTCACTAACAAATGATGGCAGGAAACCCTAACTGGTGGAACATGCATCCACCATCTTATCATCATCACCACCATCATCAGCCTCCTACCAATTTGTTACCTCCTCCGTATGTCGTCGGATCTCAGAATTCTCTCGCTGATTGTCACACCCAGGAACTTCCTCAGTCTTGGAGTCAACTCCTCTTGTACTCTCTCTCTCTCTCTCTCTCTCTCTCTCTGGGTTTGTGTGTGTGTGTGTTTTTGTCTGTCCGTGAGAGAGAGAGAGTAGAGAGAGAACTGATTTTTCAGCTTTTTCCAGTCAAATCTGGAAGCTATTTTGCTAGTGATATCACTCTTCTTGACTCTCGCTCTGCGTTTCTTTTGTTCTTTTTTTTTTTTCAAGGGGAGGATTGTGCAGTGAAGAAGATAACTACAAGTATGGTGGGAGTCACTTTCAGGCAAAAAAGTTGGAGAACTGGGAAGAGCTACAAATGGTGAATAACCCATCTTTAGGTGTACACGTCATTCATCATCCTCATCCTCAGCTTGTAGATGTAAAACAAGAGGTGTCTCAAACCAGCAGTGACATGCTGTACAGCCATGGAGTCCATGAAGAGTTGTTCCTGGCACCAAGCAATGTCAATAATAAGCCTGCTTGGCCAAATAGCAGCAACGCCATCATGCCTGTGTCTTCTCCTACCTCATGTGTCACCACTTTGAACAATAACAACAGCATGTTGGACTTCTCTAGCACCAACACTGATAGCAACAAGAACAGCAATAATCAATTGCGTCCTGATCATTCATCTGAGGTTGGTGAAATCCTTTTCCATTTTTTCTTTTCCCTTTTCTTCTTCGTGTGTTTGTGTGGGTGGGTCTGTTTTGTAGAATGGTTATAATACTCTCCTTGGGGTCAAGATCTTTTAGGTGGAGTTCCTGTGGCACAGCTGGAGCTGGTTCGTGTGTTCTTGCAATAGATGCATGTTTGACCCTTGACCTGCAATTTTTTTTCCTTTAGTGTAATAGCGCAGCCACTGGAGGGGCATGTAAGAAGGCTAGAGTTCATCCCTCTTCGAGCCAATTACCTCTCAAGGTTAAACTCTGCACATCTCTCTCTCTCTCTCTCTCTCTCTCTCTCTCTCTCTCGCATATAATCTGGAGTGAGAAAATTTGAGATGATTTTGTGTATTCAATGAGGCATGCAGGTGAGGAAGGAGAAGCTAGGCGATAGAATAACAGCACTCCACCAGCTTGTTTCTCCTTTTGGAAAGGTAAACTTAATTTGAAAATTTTTCTTCTTGTTCATCTCCATCCCCAACACATATTGATGAACAGAAAGGAGATATTTGCGTAAGGTGATTTTTATATGAATAAAGCCCATAAAAAGCAGAATTCCCTTCTGCCAAAAACTTTCCCTACTTTGCTCCTTTATTTGTTTTTCACATTCTCCTATATATGCTCTCCTTTTAGCATTAAAGAAGGACCAGAAAGATAACTTAGGGTTTTGTGTTAATTGTGCAACGTGTTCTTTTTATTTTTGCAGACTGACACTGCCTCTGTCTTGTTAGAAGCCATTGGGTATATCAGATTCCTTCAGGGTCAAATTGAGGTGATGTTTATTTGCTCTCCTATTTTTATATACATGTGTGAGCTCTCTGCAAAACACCGACTCAGAATCAGTAAAGGGCATGCACTTAAAAGAGTATAAAAGTTTATACTTTGATAGCTTTTCTGCAAGGAACATTCTCTTTGAGTAATCGTAGTTTGTATATAACATTTTTCATTTTTGTTATACATGAATACTGCAGGCTCTTAGCTCTCCTTACCTGCGCAATAATGATTCCGGAAATACGAGGAATCACCAGTCTGTAAGTACCCGGCCACAACATACACGTACTTCATATTCAAACAGAAAAGACTAATATCATTGAAAAATGTTTTACAAATTTGATTTTGAAGTGATGTGAAAAACTCTGAATTAGTTTTTGAACAAGTAGAACATGAAAGCACCGATAAAAGATTACTGCACCACTTTGTAAATCAATCTCTGATTTCGGTGCGGGCATTTTTCAACACAAAATTTGGTGTATGCATCTTAGAGTCTCAATATATTTAGTTTACGAACTAACTAAAACATGATTAATTAGCTGAAACCCATAGCCAACATTAGACCATTGCTATGTACTAAGTGTCTGCTATAAGACTTGTTTGAAGCAAAGGACAGCATCTCTCTCTCTCTCTCTCTCTCTCTCTCAAAAGACATATAGTGGAAGTTAGCAGTTTGTTGTTGTTAAAACTATAGTTATATTGGTAAGTTCATGAGAGGAAACCTTTTGTCAGGTTCAAGGAGAAGGGAATTTTGCATTTCCTGGAGAAACCAGCTTGCAGGTATTTAATTGTGCTTTATTGGATCTGTCATCCTCTTAAACCAGCAAAAGCCAGTAGCTAGAGAGAGCAGACTTTGTTTATTCTAGACCAAGCATCCAAGTCTACTATTTTCGATGGGAAGAGAAAGCTTTAGCGAACAAGGTTCCCATAATTTATACGCCTTTACCCTCATAAAGTCATCAAAAGCATAATAGATATATAACCAAGACTTGACATTAGCTTGGAATCCTAAAAGGCTTTTTGCTAAGATATGATAAAAGTTCTCCTGTCTTTCTTTTCTATTCTTTTCACTACATAGCTCTTCGAGGACACCTGCCCAATCACAAAAGCAAACCCTAACAAAGGTCCACCACTTTAGCATTAATTTAATAAATATAAAGTCCTCTCCATTTGATTCCTTGGTATTTTGTAGGATAACTTATATCACCGCCATCATTGTTATCATCATTTAGATCATCATTATTGCTCTAATTTAATCATCCTAAGAAACAAGTGCGCATTGAGCAGGTACTTCATAATGATAATAAGACTAATTTTATTTCATAGCCATAGCGGTGGATGGGATGATTTAGATTTGTATATGTATGTTTTGGTTTCTCAGGAAGACCAAGATAAACCAATGGATCTGAAGAGTAGAGGCCTGTGCTTGGTTCCGGTCTCTTGCACAATGCAAGTCGGAAATGAAAGCGGAGCCGACTATTGGGCTCCGGGACTCGGCGGCGGCTTTTGACGGGGACCGGTCGGGATAGTGGCGACGACATTGATGGAGCAAGCTCCCGTGGAATTACATAATATCACGAGCAGTCACTCTGCTTAAACCTAAGGCTGACTGCTCATGATGCTATGCATTCTTAGAGTAGCATCGACTTGATTGTTAATTTGTTCGGCTACATGATTGATTGGAGAACTCTAGCTGTTGCATTACTATGAAGTTCATGGATGAGAAGTTGTAATCAAGGATGGTTTTTAGGTAGTAATATATTAATCCTTCGTTATGAAATGGAAAGAAAATCCAAATTATGTCCCTCCAACATTTTAACACAAAAGCATGCGTGTATCCAATTTTCCATTCTTTTTCCGCTTTCGTTATGCCAGTTCATGATAATGATTTGCATAAAAATATGGGGTTTAGAGTCTTGGGTTTGGGATGCAAATGCTAGAAAATAGTAAGTTCTCAAACAATGTATGAAATTACCAACTTTACTCTCGTATCTCCTCTTCACAAATTAAAATTGATGGGTTTCTAGAAAGGTTGGTAATTCGGAAACGATCAAATAAACAATGATAATTGAGTCAAATAAGAGTTAATAATCTAAAACTAATTGATAATTCACTGTGAAAACGTTGTTGAGTAACTCTAATGAAATTGGTAAGAGTTAGTAATGTCAACAAAAGTTGGTAATTCGGGAACAATCAAATAGTCGTCTGTAAGTAACTCAAATACAATTGGTAATTTTATATATAAATTGACGACTCCATCAAAAGTTGGTAAATTACTAGAAAAGTTGGTAAGTAATTAAAAAAGTTAATAAATTTTGAAACAAGAGTTAGTAACTTGAAAGTGGATTTTAACTTATTGGAAAAAAAGTTGGTAAATTGCACGAAATAAATTTGGTAATATTGTGTAAAAGTTGGTAATTTTTAAAAGTTTATAAGCAACACAACTGAGAGTTGATAATTTACTACAACAATTGGTAATTTTGAATCAATTAAATAAATATGGGTAAGTTAGAACAAAGGTTGGTTGATTAGCAAGTTAACAGTAGTGCTTAGAACATTTAGGGGATATTAGTAACGTTTCTGTTTTTCTGATCTTTTGTTCCCTGTAATAGAAAAAGAATAGAAATCCATTTAGCAACGTTAGTTAGTTTTTTTGTTCCAGGAACATAAAAGTAATCAAGGAATAGATTTGAAACAGAAATAAGAAATAAAAAAAATCTACTTTTCTGTTTCTGAAACAAAAAGAAAAACAATAGAGAAAATAAGATCAACTCTCTCTCTTTCGTAAGATATTCTCGTACTAAATCCTAAATCCCAAATCCTAAACCTTAAAACCCTAAACCTTAACACTCACCCTAAATCCCAAAACCTTAAATCTCAACGCCCAAACCCTAAAACCCATAACACTAAAATCAAAAACCCTAAATATTAAACTCTAAAACCCAAACCCTAAACCTTATAAACCTCAAATCCTAAACCCTAAACTCCAAAACTCCAAAACCTAAATCCTAAAATGCAAAACAACAAAACCCTGAACCCTAAACCATAAACTTCAAACCCTATACCCTAAATCCCAAAACCTGAAACCCTAAACCCAAACCCGAAACACTAAATCCAAAGCCCCAAACTCGAAACTTTAAAACCTAAATACCAAAGCTAAACCCTAAAATCCAAAACCTAAAACTCAAAATTGAAATCCTAAAACCCTAACCCCAATCCTAAAATCCAACACCCTAAATTGCAATTTCCTCGACCACCACTTGGTATTTGCTTTGTCTATAAGGAGTAATTTTCTTTATGATTGTATTAAAATCATTCAATTCTATATCATAATGTATTATTATTATTCTATTTCTAGTCTAATTTTATTCAAACATGAATTGTTAAGTTCCATAAGCTGCAATTTCCTCGACCACCGACCGGTATTTGCTTTATCTATAAAGAGTAATTTTCTTTATTATTGTATAAAGGTCATCTAATTTTATATCATAATATATACTGATTCTATTTCTAGTCCAATTTTATTCAAACATGAATTGTTAAGTCTCCACCAACAATTTTATAATTAAATGAAAAATTAGGAGTAGAAATTTTTAGTGTTCTACCAAATGCATTTATGTTCTTTTTCTACTCCGGGAATAGAAATTTTGTGTAGTTATTAAACATGTTTTTTTGCTCAGAAAATCGTCTAGAGAATAAAAATAGAAAAAACTATTTCTGAACAAAAATTATTTTTGGGAACATAAATATTACTACACAGATCCTTACCAACACAGAAAATTGTTCCACTTTTTTAGAATACCAAAAAATAGAATTTGCAAGCCAATGTGATCGTCCAACAATAACCTTCCACCTCATCCTTTAAACTAGGGGTCTAATCAAGCCGAGCTGAGTCGATATTAGTGCCAAGCTGTAGCTCAACTCAACAACTCGGGACTAGTAACCTGACTCGAGTATCAAAACTGAGGCTCGATCTCAACTCGATTGTAATAGAGTTACATATGAATTCAAGCTTAAGCTCTATAAGCTCGAACATTCACTCTGCTTTTATTTATCGATAGGTTAAATGTGTAATTTGACTTATGCGTCTTTTTATTTTTTCGCAATTAAAAATACTTCCGGAAAAAACAATAGGAGCTCAATTAGGTTTAAGAGAGCTTGTCGAGCCGACTATTGGTGAGCTTGAACTCGACTTGATAAGATACTCTCGAATAATTTGAGCTTGGCTCAAACTTAAGCTAGTTAATCCCGAATAATTATCGAGTCATATCCGAATTACTCACAAGTAGCTTGACTCATTTTTATCCTTACTTTGCACCAGAACATGCCTTTTGGACATGAGTTCTACGAGATCAGTGTCCTGAAGTGGGATGGAAACTGTTGGAACAAATTGAATGAACAGTAACATAAGATCTTGCAAAGAAAAAGAAAAAGAACGAAAGCAAATAATGATGGTGCATAGTCATGCCATTTCAAATGTTGCAGCAACAAACACATACTTTGTTCCAAGATGTGATGTTTTTGTGCAGGACAGACTTTGAAAGAGTGTCTTTCAAGACTTCAAACGTTGCACAGCTCCTCCTTCACCGTACATCCTGTCATCAACAGTGCATCTATGCATTCCCCTTCTCTCCTTCTCTTTTTCTTTATGTGACCTTTTCATGAGTACTTATTATAGCAATCCATTACTCCTCGGTTGTCCAAGACTACCCCATCTTCTTAACTGGAAAGTTTGAGAGAGAGAGGAGAGAGAGAGAGAGAGAGAGATTCATGTGGGCTGACCCGAATATGCCAATGTAGGTCCACTCAATTCGGGTCTTTCTTTCCAAGCCAGACTTTATCAGATTGTACTCGAGTGAATAATATAAATTGGTGTATAACATAAGATAAGAATTCAATTGAAAGTAATGGGAGGGCCACTCGCATCCATTTCAAGCAAGCTCCTGCAGCAACCAAAGTGTGTGCACGACTCAATTCTGTCGTAACTCCTACATCATATGTTGCATCACTCCCACTTTGCCCTGGAAAAATAATTTTTTGTCTCTCTGCTCTCATTTTCTTCTTCCTGGCCAACTTTCTGTGCTCTCGTTGAAAATCTCATCCTAATTATATATACATAAGCAGACCTACTGCGTGATGATGGTCTTAGTGGGTCTTTCATGGCTTAAACCTTTTATCTTTTGTATTCTCCTTTCGATTTTCTTTTAAATTTGCGCAAATTTTGAAGTTTTATTGGGAATATGGAGGTGTGGCTATCGTTTGGTGAAGGTCACTCTTGATAGGGCATTAGATCCCTACCCAGTCTCACCATCCTCATCTTTCGCTTCCTAGTTTAGTCTGACAAAAGAAGGGCAAAATAAAGATATGCTTTGAGAAAAAGAGAATATGAGGGATCGATACTTGTGTCCTGCTGATCATTAATCTTGAAGCTAAGTTATCATGGATGTGATCTATACATGTTTCTTGACAGTTTTTTCCTTCTAATTTTTCCCAAGAAAGAAATCTTTTACCAATTTCCCTTTTTGTTTTCTGGTTCAAATTTGGATTTGGCACCATAATATGTTTTTCCAGATTCATTTGGGCTTTTTGGTTCTCTGCAAATATGCAGGTCATGCGAGAGCAGATGCGCAGAGAGAGAGAGAGAGAGAGAGAGAGAGAGAGAAGAAGTAACAAAAGCATGCAGCTACACATGCCATGCCTCCTCAGTGATCATTTCACCCTGAAAAAGTTATTACAACAACCTGAACACTTGCCACTCATTGCACTCAAAATCCTTTGTCTCTGCTTAAGTCCAAAAACGCAAGCATGTCTTGTTTCTTCTTGTTTCCATCCTGCGGAGTTTGTTCTCGCATGTCCCAACAAACACAAGAGTATAATTCTCACCATCACAAACAAAAAAAAAGGAGAAGAAGTGAAATCCATAAGATATATACTAAGTAATGTTGAAATTGGAGGCAAGATGGAGATGCCGTAAATCAAGCGTTGGTGATTGTGAAAAACTGTACTAGGATTTTTGAGTCAAGACTCCGCGATCTCAAATTCAAGAAGTGTATTATCGTTGTTATGCATGCTTAAACTTGGCTTGATCAAACTTGTAACTAAGTTCGAGCTTGCTCTCATCGGTATTCATTTTTTAAGTTGAGCTTCAAACTACAATGAGAAGTAGAAGTTGTGTTACCCAAGCGCAAATGCTTGATTAGGATCATCAACTGTGAGAGTCAAATATCACTAAAATCCCAAGCACATCGATTTCACACTCGAAATCATGAAGAATTTAGTGGGCTATGGTGACAGATTGACCAACCCAGATTTGTAAAAGTCCACTTGGAAAATGGGCTGGAGTTGGAAATCTGTAGCCCTTTCCATTGAAGTTGATCCAGAGATTCAAGCCCAAGTTGTCAAATTGACTGAGCTACCATCTGAATCTCACATTACTTCGTTTGAGGAAAACAGTCTCTCACGAAATCCACAATCACCATATAATAGTAATCGAACATGTCACGAGATCGATGATGTATCTGCTGGGAAAATCGTGTTACTAATGATTCAAATGATAAAAGCCTGCCAATCTTTGTGAACCTTGAGTCATTTTCGGGATGTCACCAACTTTGAACTTCTTGCAATGACCTTCGAGTGGCTTAATCGATGGGGGAATCGGAGCTTTGATTGCTGGTTTTCGACACATCGACATTGGAGTCACTCGTCACGAATGCTTCAATGCTCCATGAAGATTGAAGAGGACTGATCAGGCACATATCATTGTTCACCAAATTACCCCATAATCACATACCGTCATATGTTAATTGCGTCCGGCAACTGGGCCTTGCTTGTAGTTGTGTAGATCGGATGGCCTAATGAATAATAATGCTGGAATTGGATGTTATCGATTGTAGTCAACATATGGAGTCTAAAACTGCTCGTTGGTACGATTGCAGTAATTGCTAAACAAATTGCAATAATTGCTAAGCATAACAACACATCACAGATTGAAAAGGGGGGGCGTCTTCATGCTGCTTGCCCAGTAAACGCCTCCCCATTGGAAACTCCCAAGTTCAAGAACTGCACAAAATACATTTGCTTTCAGTGAATGAACATGCTTAAGCAGAGCACGATGTACTGCAGTCGGAGCCAGAGGAGGCGATGGCTCTGCCTCTGGCTCATCCTTCCCTTGCAATAATTGCTTGGAATTTTGGAGGATGCATCAAAGATCTTCCTCCAGTCAGAAAAGCTCCTCAGAAATGGATTGCTCACCACGCCAAAACAACACGGTCAGGACAAGTTAACACCGATCGTATCCAGCCACCTCCTACTGCTTGTCAATCAGCCTCAGCCCCCACACTATGCCCTGCCCTGCCCTGCCCTGCACTGCACTAAAATAAAGTCTGCTTCTAGTACACAAAAATTATTCTTGTTTTACGTGCATGTCATTTATTTATCTGCTCTTTTTCACACGCAAAGTCATCCCTCTCCCTGTCCCAAACCCCACTGACACAGAGTAGAAAAGAAAGAAGAAAAAAATCCTTTTTTCAGCACATCTTTGGCCATCTCTAGACCTCTCTGTGATCTTCTTTATATTCAGTGCCGCAGCAAGAGACCAACCCACTTCGGACTCGAAACAAGAAACCGACTTGCTCTTGCTTCCGTGTTGCATCTCGAGCAGAAGATGAGTCGCCAAGAAGAAGAAGCTCCAGAGAGAGCAAAGGGCGGCCTCATCACCATGCCCTTCATTATAGGTTAAGCGCTGCTGCATTGCTGCGATCTGCGTGGTTCTTGATTTCCTTTATTTTATTTTTTTGGTGGGTCCTTCTCGTGCTGGAAATGCTGAGTCTTGGGTTGATTTTTAATCGCAGCAAACGAAGCGTTTGAGAAGGTGGCGAGCTATGGGCTCTTGCCCAACATGATACTCTACTTGATGGGGGACTACCATTTCGGCGTGGCCAAAGGGACGAACTTGATCTTCTTCTGGTCAGCTGCTACAAATTTCATGCCGCTTCTTGGGGCTTTCCTTGCCGATTTTTATCTGGGTCGATTCCTCACCATTGCTTTGGGCTCCATCTCGAGCTTCTCGGTAATTAATTACAGTCAACTTTCCTTAATTTTTTGTTGTTTAGCATGGTCGGGCATTGTGCATCTTCCAGTCCCACCTCGAGTTTTTGAAGGTAACTTTGTTTCGCTATCAGATCTGGAAATTATTTGGGGGGCGGGGTGGGGTGGCTTTAATTATTTGGCTACCCATACTTTTTGTCAACTGTCACTCTCTTGCTTTTGCTTTTTTTAGTTTCCCTCTTCCAGATGTGGAGAGCTTCTACTTTCTCACTTTATGGTGCTTTCTCAATTATGCACCAATCAGTGTTCCTGTTATTGTCCACTCCTTTCTGGTGGACCTAAAAAGTTGAAAGACTTCAATTAGGATAGACTAGAGTAAAAAGTTTAGCAGCAAGTAATGTGATGTGGTCAAAGATCAAGTTAAATCGTCAGCATCTAGGTAATGTCATGTGTAGATTCTAAGTTCTTCTTCAGGAATTTTTGATGATTTTGACAGAAAGAATGTAGTTGGTTTTTCATAGCAAAATCAACCTTCTCCTTCATTTGTGCCAAAGAGAAACACCACCAACTAAAGTACACTCACGCATTGTAGGGAATGACACTATTGTGGTTAACAGCAATGATACCACGGGCAAGGCCTCCTCCTTGCGACCCGTCCACAAACACCTGCGAATCCTCGAGCACACCCCAAATGATCCTTCTGATCTCAGCCTTCGCCCTCATATCCATCGGAGCCGGAGGGATCCGACCCTGTTCATTAGCATTTGGTGCTGATCAAATAGACAGAAGAGAAAACCCGAACAATAAGAGGGTCCTAGAGAGTTACTTCAATTGGTACTATGCCTCAGCCTTTCTTTCCGTCCTTGTGGCCTTGACGGGCATAGTTTATGCACAAGATCACTTGGGGTGGAAGGTCGGGTTCGGGATTCCTGCTATTCTCATGTTCTTCTCGGCGTTCTTGTTCATTCTCGCTTCGCCTTTTTACGTTAAGCAGAAAGCGAACAAGAGCTTGTTCACTGGGTTTCCGCAAGCAATCGTTGTTGCCTACAAGAACAGGAAACTCAATTTCCCGAGCCAAGAATTAGATGGCTTTCATTGCTACCATCAGAAGAAGGGTTCGGAGGCTGTCCTGCCAACCAATAAACTAAGGTAACTTCTCACAAAAAGCCAGTGTCTCAAAGTTGTGTGAAGTGGAGTGAACATGTTTAACCATATAATTGCAGGTTTTTGAACAAAGCATGTATCATTAAGGATCCACAAAATGATATGACTCCAGATGGGTTGGCTTCCAATCCCTGGAGTTTGTGCACGGTCCAGCAAGTCGAAGAGCTGAAAGCACTGATTAAGGTCATGCCACTATGGTCTACTGGGATTATGCTGTCGATCAACGTAAGCCAAACCTCTTTCTCATTGCTCCAAGCGAGCTCCATGGACCGACACATTACTTCAAGCTTCCAAATACCAGCAGGATCTTTTGGTACGTTCACGATCATCACGCTCACATTATGGGTCATCCTGTATGATCGTGGTCTCCTTCCCTTAGCGTCCAAAGTCAAGGGAAAGCCAGTACGTCTTGGTGTGAAACTGCGGATGGGAATTGGGCTACTCTTATCCTGTATGGCCATGGTTGTCTCAGCAATAGTTGAGCACATTCGAAGGAAACGAGCTTTACAAGAAGGGTTGCGAGAAAATCCACATGCGGTGGTTGGAATGTCTGCGATGTGGCTCGTGCCACAGTATTGTCTGAACGGGTTTGCTGAAGCTTTCACGGCAATAGGCCAAACTGAGTTCTACTATTCCGAATTCCCTAGATCCATGTCTAGTATTGCAGCTTCCTTGTTTGGGCTGGGGATGGCCGTGGCAAACTTGTTAGCAAGTGCTATAGTGAGCGCCGTGGACAGTCTCACATCTGGAGCGACAAGAAAAAGCTGGGTATCGAGTAATATAAACGAGGGTCGCTATGACAATTACTACTGGCTCCTCGCCATCATGAGTCTGGTGAATATATTCTATTTCCTGTTCTGTAGTTGGATTTATGGACCCTGCTCGGGTAGCGGCATGAATGTCCAGGAACAGGGGATCCGCTCCGGGAAGGAACTAGAAGTGTTTAAAGTAGAGAAGAAGCTTAAGGATGAGTTAGATGAAAGAGAGGAACGAAAGAAGGATCCTGATCTCACGAAATAGGGGGACTGTGTCATGCAGTTTGGATCAAAATAATCATTTTGCAAGGATTGACAGTGCAGAAGTCACTGTCCAAAGACTCTGAAAATATGGATCGTATAGAGCTTGCAGTATTTTTTGAAGATGCACGTAGAGTGATGCGGCAGAAAGGAATGAACTGCTACAAATGCTACAATCAAGAAATCCAGGGTAGGGATCTCTGGTGTATAGAACTTATGTGTGATTTTTAAAGATTGTATTTTTGAGTGTATCTAAGATGAGTATTTGGTGCTTTGACTTGTGCTGGGTGTTGACAAGCAATGTAAGATCCCATTGTAAGTAATTTTCTATGGCTAAGGCCGGAGTTACTGGCCAGGCCATTTGCTGTTTTGGCATTGAAAACTATAAGATGAGGCTTCTATCATGGGCAGATAGCTGCTTTGTGGGAAAATGAACTTGATCCTTCATTAGACTTAGCAGACAAATTGAAGTCCTAGTCTCAGCTCTAACAGTGAATACTGAGGAACAGTTTCTATCTGTCCTCAAAGTTTACCAAGTTTTTACCAGTAGCCTCGCGTATGGACAGGACAATGGTCGGGGAGTTTCACACAGAAGTGGATAGAGGCAAAGAGGGTGCAGAATATGTTTGCATTTGCCATTCTACAAAAAGTTCAAATGGAATTGAGTCGATTGAGTTGGCGGTGGCTGAAAGAACTAGGCAAAATTCATCCACAAAGTAATTAAACACTGCATGAGAAATGAAAATCTTTTATTACCACCAAATTGAGGCGGTCCCCCTCATCTTATCTTACAAGTTTATAAATTAAAATGAAGGTATTCAAGCGACGCTAGTTTTGACACTTTTACGTACTTTTGTTCACTTGTTTTTCGGATAATCACTCATTTCCTTTTCACCTAAGACGAAATGTCTTGATTACGTTATTAACATGAAGTCGATTGTATAGCCAAGCTCATCTTACTAATGTTCATATGGTACATTATCAAGTATTGTTCATCGTAGGGAGTTTCATAAAATAATGGCAGACTAACGAGGAATTGATCCTGACAATCATAATGTGTAGGAAGAGGAGGGAACTCCAGTTTTCTAATTCTAGCAAGAAACAATCAGCTTTAACTGTTATTTTCAATCATCAACACGTGCGGAATAACTATATATGAGATACGATGTAAGGTAATGTTGCTTTGAAAATTTCAAATAAAGCGCGCTGCAAAAGCATGGCTTGCTCGCTCGTTAGTAACTACAGGGAGATGGAGCGTGGCATTTGCGCTCGTGCACGGAAAAATGGAAGTTGTCGAGACACTTTACGAGTTATATCATCATATAATCATCCAAAGTTTCGAGTTGTAGAAATAGTACAGAATGTCTGGCATGGATGCACGCAAATCGTCCCGAGGAAGCGTCAAAGCTTACTACTAAGTTGATCACCGGTCAATTTGACAGAAGCCAACCACTGCTTAGCCAAGGCAATCAACTTGCCACCGTCTTTCCTCCTGACTTCCACCACCACCATTGCAAGCTTCCCCTTTGGCCCTGCGCCTGCTACCTTCGACTCTATCTCTACTTCTTCCTGCCACACAAAGAATGATGCACGGTTCGAGGGTACGTTTGATTCCTAAAAGCTATTTCTCGTTACGGTTTTCAATGATAATTTTCAAAAAGAAAATTTATCTCTGCTTTTATTAAATTTTCGTTAATGAAAAATGATGAAAACATGAAAAGGTGTTGCAAGTAATTTCAATTTTCTTTTCAAATCCAGCTACAGAAAAATGGTGAAAACAGTGTTTGACAAAAACAGAGAGCCGAAAAATGAAACGGAGAGATTTTCCAATCACCAAAACAGCATTTTGGCTACTCAAAGACTGCCGACCGTCGCGAGTATCGACGGGGAGAGAGAGAGAGAGAGAGAGAGACTGTACATGGATCTTCGCCGGGGAAAGGAAGGAGACGCTGAAGTCGAGGGTGGCCTTGACGTTGCTGGTGGCGCAGTACGCCGTCGCTGCCCCGACTTCGTCGATCAGCGTGGCCATGGCTCCCACGTGCCAATTCCCATCCCTGTCCTGAAAACATCGCCAGGAACAAGCGCGGGATCGTATCCACGCGTCAAAGTAGAGAAAGGTCAACTTCGATGTCGCGAGGAGCCCGAACAGCGAGAGCCAACTGAGCCGGATGGACGGGTTACCGATAGGCGATCGGGGACGACGAAGGAGCAGAGGAAGGAGTCCTTCCGGGCGCGGACGACTCGAAGGCCTTGCAACGTCAGGAACTCGAAGCCGCGCTTCAGGACGCCATTGGAGACGTCTTCCAGCCACCTCACGGTTCTCTCTACCTCATCGTCCTCGTCTTCCATCTCTCTGTCTGTGTATGTGTCTCTCTCTCTGTCCAAGAAGACATCGCACCATGTAAATGCTCTCTCGATATGCAATTAACTATGTCTCGAGAAAATGACACACCAGTGTATTATTGTTAAGGCTAATATAACTTTAGTTACCCAATGTACGCATTATTAAAACTCGAGCGATCCTTGGCCATGACTTTTAACCGTTGGCGGGATTAGGGGCGACACATGATGCGTGCGGGGAAATGATACGTCATTTTTCCCCACGATTTAGGTTATACCGGTATAGATAAAAGATTTGGACTTAACCGGCACATGAGATTGCTGGGTAGTGCATGGATCTCCTAGCCGTGTCTCCAGACCCTTTATCTCTAGATTATAAAAAAAAAAGGAAAATAACACAAATAGTCCCTGAACTCTGACTTAATAAAAATTTGATCCTCAAACTTTTAATTTGTTCAATGTAGCCCCTGAACTTTAACATAATGTTCAATTTGGTCTCTGAACTTTTAATTTGTTCAATGTGGTCCCTGAACTTTTAATATGTATTCAATTTAGTCCCTGAGTTATATGAAAATATTCAATATAGTCCATGCACTTGAATTAATGGAAGAACTATATTGAATATTTTCAAATAGTTCAAGGACTAAATTGAACATTAGGTTAAAGTTCAAGGACTACATTGAACAAATCAAAAGTTCAGGGACCAAATTGAACATTAGGTTAAAGTTCAGGGACTATATTGAACAAATTAAAAGTTCAGGGACTAAATTGCACATTGGGTCAAAGTTCAGGAACTATTTGTATCATTTTTCCAAAAAAAAAGAAGGAAAAATGACGCAAATGATCCATGAACTTTGGTCAAATGTGCAATATAGTCCATGAATTTTTAATTTGTTTAATGTGTGGTCATTGAATTATTAGTAAATGTTCAATGTAGTCCAAAGGTTTTATGAAATTGTGTAAAAGTTCATGAACCACATTGAACATTAGACCAAAGTTTAAAGATTACGTTAAACAATTAAAAGTTAAGGAATAATATTTCACGTTGGACTAAAGTTTAGGGATCACATTGAACAAATTAAAATGTCAATGTAATCCCCAAAGTTCAGAGGTAACATTGAACAAATTAAAAGTTCAGAAACGATATTCCACATTGAATCAAGGTTCGGAGACTATATTGAATAAATTAAAAGTTTATGAACTACGTTGGATCAAAGCTTGCGAGTGATTTATGCTATTATCCCTAAAAAAAAAAAATACGTCACGTGATGATGTCTTGAGAACGTGGCGCATCTACATAGGCAGCAAGGTGTTGACCTTTCCAACGACGACGCAAAAGTTTGGAGACTTCTAGCATTTCGATATGTAAGAATTCATAGGATCGCTTTCAGTTTTTTCGAGAAAAAATATCGCAATACCTTTTTCTTTAAAAAGGGGTACAAAATTAGGCAAAGATGAAACATGGGGGTTGCTGTCGTGAAGGTCGGGTCCACAGTCCTTCGCCATGGACGGCAAATTTAATTAAGCAGACAATGGCTATCGAAAGCTCCGTCCTTTGATTAAACAACGCTCAAGGATGACTGTTTAATCTTATCTTAGACGATGGATGAAAGGAAGAAGAAGAAGAAGAAGAAGAAGAAGAAGAAGAAGAAGAAGAAGAAGAAGAAGAAGAAGAAGAAGAAGAAGCTCTTCTTCAATCATCTGCAGAACATTTATCATAAAAAATGGCTGACATTCTGGTCAACAGCTCAAGCGACTCTGCAATGTTATTGCAGGTTCGAAAAGACCACCTGATTCTTGAGCTGAGGCAATGTGCCTATCATGTGCAGAAAACGGAGTCCTTGGAGCTATTGGATTTCTGAAGTATGGATCAGTCACGGTTTGCACCTTGTACTTCCGAGGTGTAGGAAACTTAACAAAGTGCATTTGAATCGGACCCAACAAAATGTAGGACAGAACCAACCTGGCTCAGCTTCTATCGGGATCGAACATCATTCAACGAGTCATGGACTGATCTGGAGAAGGGGCTGTTGTTTGGGGATTGCCGTTCTGTCTCGCCTTTTGCGCAATGATGCCCTTCCATCCTACAAATGAAAGCCTCATATCGTATCAAATGATTCCACATTTATCATTACTTTCGAAATGTGGATCATCTCCGTATCTAATTGCATTGCCGTCGTTAAAGCTAAATTCTCTAGTCCAAGCATGTCCGCTTTTCATTCCGGACAATAGTAAGTTATAATAAGCATCTTATGTTCGCATGCAGGCAACAGAATTCTGTAGCTTGACATTCCCTAATCAAAGTTTGCACTTTCAAAGGGTCCTCATAAGCTGATTTATGAGATATGATGTAAACCCTTTTCGTTCTTGGCCAGCGCCTGGAATATAAACCCTTCAAATGCAAGATGTTATAATCGATGCTACTGCTACTAACATTTTACTACATGTCCCCTATCAAACCATGTACCGCATGATGCACACGGCAATGTTGACAAAGGCATAGTCGATGCATCTAACCTAGAGCAGGATCAAGCCCTTCATTCTTGAGCACTCTGTACTCCTTGTCAAGGGCACAACAGGGGCAGAACATGTGAGTGATGGTATCACCGCAGGGTTCTTTCAATAACTGAAAATCCCTCCTAAACTTTCTTCGGTAGCTCGAGCTTATCATCCACTGAGAGCAGAGGAGAGGCATCATCGCAAGGTAAAGAGAACAGAACACCACACATCTTGCAATTCACCGGTAAAAGGACTAAAAAAGGCCTCAACCGTTGCAGTTAGTAAAGGGTGAAGGTACTAAAGCTCACGACGAATTGCATGATAGGACAAAATAGTGCGTAATTAAGGCTCCGTTTGTTTCATGAAAAACAATTTTAGGAAAACATTTTCTAGATTTTTTGGCATTCGGTTTACGGAAAATAAGCTAGTCATGGAAAATATTTTCGATCACTTTCTTAAAGCAAATACATTTTTCTTTTTTTTTTCCTTTTTTTTAAAAAATCGAATTTTTAAGTTTTTTGCCATTTTCTTTCTTTTTCTTTTTGCTTCTTCCTCGGTTGGTTCTTGGCCACAGGCGAGCTTGAGCCTTGCCCTATCCTCACCGACGTCTGGCGAGCTATCACCATAGCCTTGCCGACCTCTGGCGTCATTAAACGGGGCTTTCTGAAGGCCAAGTTTGAGGGGTTCCTGTGAATATCTAATTCGAATTGCACTGCGGCAGGTCTACCCATTTATAGGAGTCGCGACATATGAATCAAGCAACTATTCAGAAGCTCTCTGTTACATCAACTGTTTCTAAGTTATGTATGTACTTCTTGTTGCACTTGATATAAGCATGCTGATTCCATTCTGGTTTTTACCGTAATCGGCCCAGGTGACTTCGATTGCTTCAGCCATCCCTCTTGGGACATGAAGGTAAGAGTCAATCCAAGAGGAAGTACAGGAGTTCACATGCTCTTCGTTCAGTACAAACCGAAATTTGGTCATAAACATTGATTAGTCCTCTATTTTGCACAAGGCTACCATGACCACAGGTTTCAACAAAAATAAGTTCATTCATTCAAGAAGATATTTCTAGGACAAATGGCTCCACGACATAATGTTCAACATATTGCAGATCCGACTGGTTTTATTTTTTCACCGCGTCATGGATTGGGTCGGAGGAGGATTATCCATTTGCTGCTTGTGTATCTGTTTCCAACCTGCAAGCAATATTCATGAAGCTCTTAAAATGCTTGCAATGTGCAAAGTTGAAACAAATACCATGGATACCGAAATCTATCAATCAAGCATAGGGTTAACGCTGCTTTTGAGTTCAAATGACAGAGGAGCTTGATACCTAGGGAGGGATCGAGGCCTCTGTTCTTGAGCTCACGGAACTCTTGGGCAAGGGCACAACAGGGACAGAACATGTGAGAAACCATGTCCGGAAAAGGAGCTTCCACTAGATTGTACTTCCTCCTCAGCTTTGCTCTGTACTTTGATCCCATTAGCCAGTGAGAACAAAGGGCCGGCATCATTGCCAAGTAGATATAACCGCCCAATGCACAATCTGAAATTTCCAATTCGACAATGTATTTAGCCGTTAGGGAAAACCACTCATCGAATCGAGTAGCCAAGAGTTCAGGATAAAGTACAATTTATCTGAATCTTATGGGATGTCATGTGTTGACAAAAGTTGAGTTGAGGACTTACTCATTTCTCCTTCATCCAAGACTTCGGCAATCTGACCAAATGTGACACATGGTAGATATGCTGTAATAATGGCTGCAAAGTTCATTGGAGAAACGATTAGTGTCTCGTCCTTATGATTAGTTGAAGAACGCTATCATTTTTTATGCTACTCCACACTAAATGTTCGGTGAGCAAAAGATCTGCTTTATCATTCCAGGGATAAGTGTTAGCCAACTTTACCATTTGTTGGATTTTGGAAACAGTCAAACAACCCAGTCGCCCACGGTTCTCCGACATCCAGATTGTCTAGCACCTGACCGGTTGAATGTTCAACCGAGGTACCATTCGGAGTATTAGGTTGCTGCATCATGTCGGGCTGCTGCTGCACCATCCCATATGGTTGGTGCATCATCCCAGGCGGTTGGTGCATCATCCCAGGCAGTTGGTGCACCGCGCCAGATGGTTGCTGCATCATCATTTCAGGTGGTTGCTGCACCATGCCGGGCGGTTGCCGCACCATTCCAGATGGTTGGAGCACCGTCCCATCTGCCTCGATGGTTTCAAGCTTAGCCATTCGATGGAGTGGAAGCTGGAAAACTTGGTGAGGCCGATTTCCCTTTCCGGTGATGTACTATAACCTACTCTTCGTTAAAGCTTTTTATATTGTGTGCCCAGTTTGTCTTCGTCAAGACATCGTAGCGGATAAATCAAGCTCGGAGCCAGAGGGTCACAGGTCAACAAAAACAAGAGCAACGCCCTTTGATCGTTTTTTATTGGCTTATTTTCCATTGTTTTCCACCTGCATCATTACCTGGTTGTTTACAATGACAACAACAAGCTGTCAGATTCTTTCCTGTTTGCCGTCCATGATCACTGATTGTTTGTCTGAGGGCCCTGCTAGCCGTTTAAAAATGGTACATACAGTTCCTCTGGAAAGGCAAGACACTTCAACTATGGAGGATCATTTATTGCATCCACAAAACTATACTGAGGCTTGAACTAACGAATTTCGCGCATCATCCACTTCTCTCATGAAATTCGCAAAAGCCCTCTAACCAATAATTCGAGAACATACATTCAATTTTAGTAGAACTTTCATATTTGGACGAGAAAGAATCTAAAATTGACTTCCCGTGAGAATGTAAAAATACTACCATTGAAAAGATAACAGTTAATAGCGAGATGATACAAATCAGTGGCCAAGCCACCTCTTCCACCATGAGGATGGAACTACTCGCGGGGAGGGCGGTGGTGTGAGAAGATCGAGCATGGTTTCCTTCTCCTTCGGTGATAGTGGGACTCCTCTAATGAGGTTTAGAGCCATGATGTGAACGTTTGTCCTTTGCTTGTGCTTACTGTAAGCCCATACACCAGCAGCACCACCCGCCACTAGTAGCTGCAGGAGATGATCCAATTCACAGTATGGACAAATTCAGGCAAAAGGTATAATCTTTCAGAATATTATCTTTAGATTCTTTCTATACTAACCGGCGACAGCCACAAGGCTGCAGTCTGCATATCAAACTTTGGGGCATAAAGAACCGTCTCTCCATAATCCTCCTCAAGCTTCTTATAAATCTCTTTGTCAGTTTTGCCAGATTGGATCTCATCACGAATCAACTACACAGCAAAAATTGAAGTAGTCATATTTTAGCAAAGGTCTAAGAGAGATTTGCCGAAGAGAAGGCTTTTACCAATCAGGAAGGGAAACCTAGACAGCAAACAGAAGTTCAAAACACACAGTTCTTTTAATGCATCCCGATTCGTCATAAAGGCTAACAAGAAAAGAGCTCTATTTGTTAAGTGGCTTCTTCATCATGTTTATATAACAAGCATCTTCAGGCATAAGTCCTGCACACAGGAACAAAGTAAGAACAGTTATAAGCTCTTAAATTCATCTCCGTTTTTTTGTCTTACTTCTTCCACTTGTCATGTGTAAAATCATTTCATATCCCTGAAAGATTATCCGAGCAATTGACTAAGGAACACCTAGCCTTGCGTATGCACAAAATAAGAAAAAAACAAGCAACTAGAATAGGAATTTAAAAATCACAACATTAATCTCAGAATACATATGAGGACACCTATAATTCAAAATCAAATTGCTTCCTCACAGAACAGCGATCCAGATTCAGAGGGAAAAAACTCACCTTTCTCAACAAAATAGCGATATCAGCTTGAGAATCTTCGATCGACTGGCTGCCGCACTCGGTGCAGCGCACGTTGTGACTGATGTTCCTCGCCCGAGCTTCAATCACGCGTCTCTGCTTCACTTCCTCATCGTCACCCTCCATCTTCAATTCACTTCCTCAAGATACCCCCACAGCTGAACAAGAAAAACGTCAGCAACATACTCCAGAGAGGGGAAAAAAGATTGGATTTGCCGAGTCAATCACGGTTCAGGCAATTCAACAAACAGCTGCTGCGCAAGAAGAAAAACAACAACCCAAAAAACCCACATAGCCGCGAAGTTTCTCTCTTTCAACGAGACCCATTAATGAAACCTAGCGCCAATCGCCAATCTGGAGCGCAACAAGCATCCTGTGTTGTCGCGTAGGTGATGATGCCGGCAAAGACAAGAGTACGACAACGAGCGCACACTGAACAAGCTATCACCTTCACTGATCAAACATGCGGCTTCGAACAAGCTATGAACCATGAAGAAGAACAAGTGCTCACGAGTGATCGATGGATCGCAGGATGATGTCGCTCTCGCCTGGAAGATGTGTGGAGATGATGGAGATTATGCCTGAAGAGTTTGTGCTGCGAGGGTGATCGTTTGTTTTATGAACTCTCCTTCCCCCGAAAACTCGGAAAAATATTTTATTTTTTTGTTTTTTTGGATTTTTTTTTCTTTTATTATTCACAACGTTTCTGCGAAAAAAGTAGAATGATTTGTTTGTCTGGAAAATATTATAAAGAGTACCGGTTTCTTATTAGTTTCCAAATTATAGTGTAAGGAAACTTGACTTCATTGATGAACTTTTATGTCAAATGGGCTCTAAAACTTATTTGGAGCAGAAAAACTGACATAGTATAAATTGCTTCTTACAAACGGGGGAAGAACACATTTTCTAGTAGTTTTTTTTTATTTGTTTGCTTTCATTGAAAATGGGTATTGAACATGATTTCTGAAAAAGAAAATTATGTTTGGAAAAAGGAAGAAAATGACTCGTTTAATTGGGTTTTGTAGAGAGTTTGGTTTCAAAACTTAAGTTGGTCTAGTGCGAGACCATGAGAGGTAAAACTCCCAAGAAAAAAACATTTGCTTTCGTTAGAAAGTCTAACCAAACAATTTCAACTAGCTTATGTAGGAAAACAATAAGGTCTAATGAGCAAGAAAAATACAATAATCAAGTGACGCGGGATTATACTTTTGCAGCCTCCAAATGAAATAAGAGATATGTAGCTTCCTTTTATTCCTGACACTGGAAAACTATGATTGTGAAGTTAATAGTGTCAAGCTTTAAGAGATTGCCTTGTGTCTGTTAACTTGATTTTGACTTGGACAAACATATTTCTAGATAGCAAGCTCTTAAACTTAGGGATTGGCCAATAATGTATACCCCTCGAGTGATTATCAGGAAACGAAAAAAAATTCAACGCTTTGAATCTCAATTACAAGGATTTTCTTTTTAATTAAAAGTAGGTAAAAAAAAGTGTCAATTAGAATCAATTTCTAGTTAAATCTCTACTACATTGGAGTCAGGTTTGAGTTAGCATTGTAAGCCTTGTCAAAATTATCGGCCTTAATTATGAGGTGATCAATTTCAGGATGGATCGATTCTCATTGGAAATCGAACCAAAAGGATTGATTCCCAATTTGTGGAACCGAAAACCAACCCACCTGGTCTTGAAACCAAACCGATCAACCCAATCCAATTCCCAGGTGAGTCCAAGAACCGACGATGATATCTTTCTTTTTTCTTCCCTATTCCCTGCAAGACTAAAAGCGTTGTTACATAGTTTAAACTCTCAATCTTTAGTATTTTGAATCGTTAATTAATGAAAACCTCGGTGGAAAGATATTAAAAATATGATAAAATATAATTAAATATCATAGTAAAATAAAGTATCAGTTCAGGCTGATCCGAGTGTTCGATTTATACATGAAACCGGGAACCAGACCGATAATCACCGGTCCCAAATTTTAGGAACCTCCACCCAATACCGGCCCAATTCAATTAAAGTTCCGTTGCTCACCCCTACTTCAATTGTAGAACCCGGCAAATCAGTTTTCAAATTCCCGAGTATACTTAGATGATGACAGACTGAAAATAACCCAAGGTTGGAGTACACGTCCCCATCATCTATGGACTTCAGCATTTTTATCTCTAAAGTGAGCTTTTCTTCAATTAGGTCGGCTGTGTTTAATGTGGCACCTAAGATTAGAACTGCAATGCTGAGACAGCCAAAAAGCTTCGCCAATTGCCGAAGCGGTGAATAAATATGGCAATTTCTCTTCGGGAGGAACGATTGATTTGAGGACAAGGAGTTCGTGCAGGTGAACATATCACCATAGACCAAGTAAATACCAACTACATTCGCGCTTTAGTAACGGATACAAAACTGTTGCCCATGCTCCTTCGATGCTACTTCGATGCTATATACTCTCATTGAGATCAGTGGGAGACCGTGACTTCCTGAAGTTCCACATTTACTTTGATGCAGAACCGATGCAAGAATAGTCGTTGGATGAGGCAGCCTGTCTCGACCTGACTCATGTCTGGGATTGAAACCGCAGCTCGAGAATAAAGCAACATAATTGCCGTGCTAGTTTTCGAATGAAGGTAATGCGCCATAGTATACTCAGCTGGTGGTAAGATACTTCTGAACGTCTCGCATAAGAACAAACAGTTGAAGTACCTTTATTCTTGTGGAAGAAGAGCAATCTCGATTTCCTGGAGTGATTTTCCTTTTGTTTCCACCACATTCCTCTTTACAAAAGCCGCCGCTATCAAGCAAAAGGTGGCAAAAATTGTGTATAGGACCCGTGGCCCTAATTGCTCCAGCAATTGCAAGAAGAACAAGCCAATAAAGAAGTTAATCACCTGATGAAGAAGGAAACATATATTAGCAGTGGCTACCATAACACAAAATTCGATGGAAGCGGGTAAAAACACAATAGGTAGATCTATTTGGCACAGCATGAACAATAACATATATCAAGTGAAATGGATAAGCTAGGCGCAGAAATGGAGCTCAAATGGATGACCATTCTGTCTATAACAAATCAGAACTTCTCATGTAATCCAAAGATTTTTGGCTGAATCAACAAAAGCAATACAAAGGTCTGTTCTTGTTACCAATACCAATGCAACCATCTTTATTTGCAGTCAGCAAATCGCAAAAGGTTTAATATCCTTCAACTGTGAATTAACCTAAGAGTTTGACAATATTTATTATGAGCTCAAAACAAATTTGCACCAGGTTATGCAATATGATGATCCAATTGGAACAAATACCATTTGAAATAACTCAAGAAAACATCTAAATCATCGAAAGTATTGGACCAAAAAAAAAAAAAAGATGGCGGTACTTAAATTGATGGATTCATTAACTGAATTAAACAGACATCAATTCAGCTATTGTCAAACTTGGGATCATGCCATCAATGAGGGTATGACCCACTGCAGTAACACCTTGGGGGCTAAGCCACATCTTTATACCACACTTTTTATATAATTCTACAGGCCCTCCGAGATACCAGTTGTTGCAGAGCATAGAAAGTTTATTACAGCATGTCCTCAGAAGAGGAACCAATGGCTCTTGTAGCTAGAATCAGGAGTTAAAGATAAATGATCAAGGAGGAAGAAAGCGGAACTTATGGAGACAGCACAAAGTAGCCAGATTCCCGGCCAAATAGGCCATTTTTACAAGTTTCAAGCATAAAGTTTAGATAATATTGTGGGACCAATACCAAACCACCTAAAATTTTAAAGATGTTATGTAATATTTAAATACTCAATCACTCCTCGTCATGTGTGGGCTGGGAATTTGACATACAGATGAAAAGAGCAAGTTGAGCATAATTGAGGAAATGAATAAGATCGTGGCAATTCAAGTACAAGACCTCTAGCTCTAACATTATAGAGAATTTTAGGAAATCCATCTAAAAGATTGTAGATGTGAAGCACAGTTTGATTTTGAGAGATGCGCTAATAACTTGACAATTTCAAAGAATCAACTCATGAAGTTGAGACAAGCATCCAAACAGTAAACTAAACATAAACCCAAGTCTCACAGGCATGGAGTCAGATGTTAGCTCCTATATCAAAATTAATGGTGGCAAAAGTGAAGCGTTAATCACTGAAGAAATAGCATGAGATGGAAGAAAATATTACCCAGTGCACAGCCATACAAAATGCCATTGCCTTTGCCCTGATTCTACTAGGAAATATTTCTGACAACAGAAGGCCAGGGACTGGACCAGCACCAAGAGAGAATGCCAAGACAATCCTGCCAATCCAAATCAATGTTTTGCCAATTTGAAATCATATCCACACACAGCAAGTTTCTCATTTCATTTGCGACAGCAATGTTTATTTCTTCTGAGTTTATGCCTTATCTTACTGGACTAGTCAGTCAGTATTTGAACCCCTAAATGCTGCCATAATTTACGTGCAACCTAATCAATTCATCTTAATCAAATGTTATCCATAAAATTTAACCCTCCAAACTTCAGAAGATACTCACAGCAGCATGCCAGCAGCTGACATATATGATGATGCAGAGCCTGAGGCAAAGGAACTCGCAGCAGCCACTTGAATACCTAATGACGCGGCCTGGAGCAACCAAGGATGAAAGTAAAAGTCAGATGGTATGTACATCACGAAGGTCAGAATGATTCAATTATCAGTTCAGTAATTTGTATCGCCTGGTTATTTGAGGTTTGCTGTAATCACTCCCAAAGCACAAAGAGTCACGAGTCTCACTATGGACAACCACTAACAGATATGCACCTTGAACCAATGCAACCAAAGGAAAAGACATGAAATATGGTTTTGGATCCGGAAATAACTACTTATGGAATTGTAGCGTCTCACTTTTACTAAGCATCCAATGGTCCACCACACATATAATGACCTCCAATATCACAGTACGGTCACTTGTCAAAGGGTGAGAAACGTTAAATATGGCAAGTGCAGTCTTCCCAAGGGTTCTGTGAAACTCACCATTCCCATAAAACTCCCAAGAAGCAGCACCTTCCTTCCTAACTTATCCATCAGGATCATTGCTATGACTGACCCTGATTAATTTGCGAGCAGCATGAGGACATATGTCAAGATCCAATTTCAGATTTCACAAAAGGGTAGCATAGAAGTGTACCTGACAAATTACATATTCCTACACAAATGTTTGCTATGTCTGAAGGTATACCCGCACTTTTAAAAACAGAAGAAGAGAAGTAGAAGACAGCATTTATTCCTGAAAGCTGTTGTAAGGCAAAAAGGACAGACCCAATGAAAATCACTGCAAGGTAATTAATAAAGCTGCTTAGTGTAAAGAGATGTAGATAGCATAATGAGTAAGTGCAAAAATAATTAAGATGCATACTTCGAAAATAGCGACCGTACAGTAACTCGGAGAGTTTTACGGGTTCTACTTCATCTCCTCTGTCAGCCTTTGACAACTCTGCCATTGCAGATTTTACATATAGTCCGCCCAAAATTTTTTCAAATTCAGTTTCTGCTTCAGCGGCTCTTCCTCTCTGAAAAAAATCAGGAACGCGGTAAGCACCATCTATGAGATTCACCTACAATAACTAAACTGCAGGAAAGAGCTCAAGTGAAAAATAACAGAAGAAAAGTAGTAGAAAATACATGAGGAGAGGGCAACAACATTTTGCCACACATAAGCTAATAACTACATACTTGCAACACCAAAGCCTGTCGAATCTATTGTAAACAACTTCTTATCAGAAGGAGAATCCATTAAACTACTGCTAAAACACGATCGATGATCTGCATTCACTCAGAAATGGGTGCTGTCATCCTATCATTAAAAGTTTTCCATAACTCAGAACCAGGTTCTCCGAAAGATCATACGCAGTCAAGTAAAATTCTTTTTTTCCTTTTTTTGGATCAGTCAGCTTAAAAATTATACATGCAGCCGCCAAACATCATCCAAAAAAAGTCAAACATTAATGGGAATCTGATGAATTCCATAATGTACCGAGGCACTATAAAAAAAATCATCTAGAAGCACCAAGATTTGAAGAGATGGATGCGGCAACGATCCATTTTGTCGATGAAGAAAAGAATCACCTCTATCCTCTTTCTTCATAGACGTATGATTGTTTATCCAGTCGTCCATGACCACATGTACAGTGTGTGTGTGTGTGTGTGTGTGTGTGTGTGTGTGTGTGTGTGTGTGTGTGTGCACATGTGCTAGTGCAGATATCCATGCACATATTACATGTCGCACACGCATAACTTAGCCCATAATTGTGGAGGCATGTAGAATGGGGATGTGACTACCGTTAGGAAAAGTCGATATATTATCTATCCAGTTTGATCTGCATTAAGCTCAAACTGCTCAACCAGCTTAAAAATCACTGACAATCCAAAAAGAAAAGGTCAACTATAAATATAACCATGACCGATACAAAGGGAGAAGAAGAAAACCTTGAAAAGCCAATGAGGACTTTCTGCACAGAACTGCATGAAAAGAGCGAGTGCTAATGCAGGAATAACGGACACCACAAAGCAAACTCGCCACCTAAGAAAAAAATGATCATTACCATTCTTCTCTCAAACACCCTCAAACTTTCAGCTCTGACATTTAAGTAACAGGGACACAAAGATGCACAGACAATATATTTATGAGGCACATCATACCAACTTGCGATTTCCTTGGCTGGAATTCCAATGAAAAGAGACCCCATTAATCCAAGACAAGTTGCAATTTGGATAAGGCTCCCAAAAGCACCCCTTACACTAGTAGGTGAGACCTATTTATGTTAAAGAAGGCAAGTAGGTGAGAGAAGTCAATCAAAATACTGTCTTCTTATTGTCGTTCTACTAATTAGAAATAGAAACAAGCCAATGGCAGTGAAGAAAAAAATGAAGCAGTCGGCGCATTATACCTCTGCAACGTAGAGAGCAGCAACAGGAGGGCCAAGACCCATTCCAGTTCCCACAAATAATCTTCCTAAAAGCATACCCCACAAATCATTTGTTGTGGCACTGCAAAATCACCCTTGAGTGAAATTCAGACCTCCAACTTTAGTTTAAGGTACACAAATATATATGCCCTTGGCATGAACGCTGGATTATTTCTTTCACCTTGTTTGACTACCTATTTTCAGATTTAGTCATGAAAACTTATCACTGGATTTGAGCTCTAGCCGGTGAATGAGCCAATTTGTAAGAAAATGCCGAAAACAAAGGCTTAAAACCATGTCCCTTACCAAAAAAAAAAAAAGGCTTAAAACCATGTCACTTGAACACATCAAGCACTTTCCAAAACGTGACCGATCAGAGTGTACATAGAAGTAGGAAGCTAATCATCATTAACATTTAGGCAGCATATATAATTTATTCATAGCTGCCACCATATGAATAAAGCCTAGTACAAATGTGATTGAGAGAAAAAAAAATGATTACATCTTAACGCAACATACGGGTTACACCAGCAAGGTACTCACCTCACGATGAACAAGACAAACCATTCTCGGATAGCTCCAAGCACGCAATGGAAACGATGCAAATATGCAGAAGAATTGCAAGTGTTTACCTCATTAAGGCCCCAATAATCATGGGCAGGGCACATAGCTGAAATGCCCTTCGGCGGCCAACACCATCTGCAATCCAACCACTAAACAGGGATCCAACAAATGCCCCTCCTAGACACGTACTCACCACTAGACCTTAATTAATCAAACGTAGCATGTCAATACACTTTCTCACAAGCATGTACCAAAGATCAGTGGCAAGTTGATTTTAGTACCTTCAGCCATTGCATTTCCACTGAAGCCTAGGTCCAAGGACATGCTCTCTAGTGTCTCATTAACTACCCTGCAACGTCATAACACGACAAAATTGATTCTTCTCATGCTTGTTGAATTCGGCACAGGAAACAATAATCAAGACCTTCATGTGCATACCCGAGATGGTAACCAAACAGGAAGGAAGAAAGAGCTGCCACAAGGACATATGGCAAAGAACGCCTCCATGAAGGGTTTCCAAGATCTTTACCAACTCCATTTAGTAAATATCCTGAGAAGCAATGTTAAATTGGTTTCCCTATCAGTAGTTGCTTGCACAAACCCAATGGAAGCAACAAATCAGGAGTAGGTACTAAATTATTTGCTCATTTAAATCCTAAACCACAAGAATCGGGGGACGACTTTTCTTTGTTGAATTAAGTAAATGCAGCATTTTAGGCAGGGGATCATATCCAAAATGACAAAGACATCTCTTAAAGCAAGTGCAAAACAATAGGCACATTCAGGGGATGCACCTTCATGTCAGCTGGTTTTTATGTGGCAATCAATTCACATAAACGAAATGACTGCATGCCTAAACTGCATTGCAATGTTTCTTCATTTCTTTCTTTCTGTCAGCTTTGATTTATAAATCTGCTCTCTTCATTCTGTTTTGGGACCATCTTCATCTCATTACTTCCTCAGTAACGAGATGAAGAACAATGGAAAGCCAAATGCAGAGAGCTCATGTTCAATGGATTTTCGGATATAAAAATGTCCTTCATTTGATGCCAGGAAAGCAAAAATTCAACCGACGGTAAACTTTTGTTTTGGTTACACAGCTAAAACTAGAAGCAGTTGACTATTGATATTAAACAACCGAAGCCCGAGCAATGGCATTTATACTAACTGGAGTTACCATCCTTGTGAGAATTAACATAATCCTTAAGCACGGTGCGCTTGTACGCCGAAAAGGCATCCCCATGACGCCCTCGCATGGTTAAATCACTCCCGCCCATCTGCAACATCATAAAGCTGAAGAGCCTCAGCAGAGCTACCGCAGTTAGCGTAAATTATAGAGCCGGAAACCTCAAGAAAATCCAAACAATCAACACATTCAAAGATCTCTCTCTTTTTTTTTTTAAAGGGGAGCGTTGGTTCTGCCGATCGATCAGTTCGAAAGAAGAATGGACAGTGTGCATCACTACATACTTTCCAACAGTAGTTCAGAGGCGCCAAATATCGAAATAAACATTCTCACTACGTGCATGCCCGAAAACACGAAATCGCGGGATGCACAAAGCAGGAAGGTCTACACACAGCACAATCAAGACTCATATACGCCGTCTCGTTCTTCTTCTCTTTCCTCTGTTCCTCCTAATCTTCTTCCAATCGAGAGAGCACGCACACAGCTCGAGAGCACGCAAAAATTTCGATCCAAGATCCAAATCTAGAATGACCGCATTCCGCCGAATCCTAGTCCAACATCGGGATCTCCAAATTCATCGACGAACGGACAAGCCACGGAGCGATCGCGAGCTCCGAAATCCCCGCAAAAAACGAGCGCCGAACGAACGCCCGCGCGAGCGCTCGCCATTTTCCCCGCGCGACCAAAACACGCGCTCGGAGACAGCCAGGCGTCGGCGAAACGAGGAAGAGAGCACGAACGAACCTCGGAATGCACGCGCCGGAAACGGCGGAACGCGCGCAAATGGGAGCTGGAATACGAAGTCCGGAGATGCGCGAGCGATTTTCCGGTAACTTCGCGCGATGGCAAAGGCACTCACGGCGGCGACTTCACGGGAGAGAGAGAGAGAGAGAGAGATGGTGGCGATGGCTATGGCGGTGAAGGTGAAGGCGGTGATGGGGATATATGGAGTGCCGGTGGCTAACGTGCGCGGGAGGGAGCGCTAATTGCGGCCCGACTACAAATGTCTATAGTTGTCGCCGTGTCATGCCGTGTCGCCTTCAGGAGAGACAGACAGAGTGAGCATACCAGATTTTAACTAAGGACAAGGAAATTTGAGCGCGTTTTTTTTGTATTTTATAAAATATCGTTTTATTGTTTATAGAGAGAGAGAGAAAGTATTTCGAAAACATAATAGGCCAATAATCGTTTATGTGGCGATTAATGATGCTTTTCTAATCCCTCGTTCCTATCAATATAATTGAATATTTTGTATGAACCAAATGAAAGATCTTCATATTATAATGTCAAAGAATTGCATCAGAATTGGAGATTGAGATATCTCGATTTGGTAAATCTCAAGCTTGAACATACCCTCGAGAAAACGAGATAAGTTCAGAGATCGATTGTGCATTTTTTGCTTGCTCAGGTATCGAAGAAATACGAAGATTATATCCTTAGAAATTGTGGGCGATTGTCATTTTATATTTATTTTCGATAGCGGGCTTTTTGAAAGAGTTGCGGTATTTAAAATTTTGGTAGACGCGTCTTTATCTCGATTCTTAAAATGAGGGTATAGAGAGAATGATGCCGTCTTCGTTAAAATCGAAACATAAAGTTAATCAGGCGAGTGAGTAAAAGAGGCAGCTTTTTTTTTTCTATTGCAAAGGATGATAAAATAAGAAAAGGAAAATAGTCAATCTTTAAACAATTCTACAGCCACTGGCGCACGTATTGTAATAATCGGAATAGAATGTATTTCATCGTATACATCACAGTATATTAAAAAAAGAAGAAGAAGAATGAAAACCTCGAACCGTTGCCATTAACTGGGGTGTAATTGCTTGGTGCTAACGTGCGCCGATGGAGGGGGGGATCGGGCGAGACAGTTGGATCCGAGGTGGTGTGGTGTAGAGAAGCAGCAAAGTAGTTCGTTAGAGAGAGAGAGAGAGGGAGAGAGAGAAGGAGCTGGAGGCTTCCTACTTCTAGAGTTGCTCAGAGGCGAACACGTGCGCCCCTTTGGATCTCATTTTTCTCAATTAAAAGTTTGCCCCCCGAATATGTGCCTTGGGGATTCGGATCGGCTCTCTCGCAACACGCACGGCCCCGGTTCCCCGCCGACCAATCACGGGCCGACACGGCTCCCCCTTCTCCCCCACACTTTCCCTCGCGTTCGCTCTTGACTTTCAATGTCCGATGGACCGTTGGATTTTGCCGACCGTAACGAGAGTCACGTTACGGTTTTCGCTCGTGCACATGCATCATGACTTCGTCAAGGTACCGATGGAAACAGTTTAATTAAGAATATTTCGATTTCCAACATAATTATAGTAACATAACACGAGAAAAAGAAAATGCGTTGAAACTTGTTAAATTTCCTTAATTACTTAGTTAACAAATGTTCGAGAACCAGACAATGAACAAACACATTTTCTCTACGTACTTCCGCATCACGCGGCTATAATCCCATTGCTAGACTATATTTTTCACGGGCACCGATTCGTTTCGACCCGAAAGTTATGACCGACAAAGTTATTAGTCTCGCAAAATTGGGATCAATCGGAAGCCTTCTAGGAAACAAGAAATCGTACACTCAGGTGAACTTCAATTACACTTTGCTTTTTATCTATGGAAATCTGTCGCTTTTTGCGCTCTATACAGGAGTAAATCCCGAACAAAAACTTCACACTTGCAGTCTTAAGACAGCTTCTCATCAAAAGGTCGCTCCACACATATTTGGTCCCTGAGCCAAGGAGAAAAAGGAAATTCTAAGGTCGTAACGAGTGGGGAAACAGAGAAAAAACGAAGATAATATAAAAGCAACGGAGGATGAACGTGATGGATTCCATCATCCATACCACAAGCCCTGAGCTAACGGATGAGAGAACGTGATGTCCCAGTTGAGATATCAAGAGGTACGCATCGATGAACTCAATTTCTGGATCTGCGCTCGAAAAAAGTAGGATGTGTTAACGACAGCCGAGAAAATGTACTTTCCCATATGGAAGCTGCTGAGATATCCATACCTGATTCACAAGCAAGTTCACTTGCTCCCTGTACATCTCTTTTAAATCCACAATATCAGCGCGAAGCTCCTCCAGCTAGAAATGTGCAAAAGTATCAGGAGCGTGATGTTCTTAAAGAAGCATATACATAAAACACTCTTTGTGATTCCCCGATCTAACATTCACCAGATTTAGCATCAGGCTCTTTTCAACAGGTCGGAAAAAACTAATGTCAGTATCTGGCACGTGTTTTGAGCATGAAATTTGCATCCACAATAGAATCCCTTTTGCTCTCTTTGCCGTGTAAGTGTAAATTCTATGCCGATAGTTCCCATCACAAAACTAAAGACATGCCCAATTTTGTAGTCGACAATGTGAGTGAAGGCCCTATGCAATTAATGCATTACCTCCTCGTCACGTTCACCCATAAGCTCCAGTGCTGCAGAGTGCCGCCGCCTCAGTGCTTCAAGCTCTGCTCGAATACCAGGAATCATAGCTGCCTCTGATCGTAACTTTTCACACTGTAGCAGCATAAAGCAAATTCAGTCTCACCTGATTTAAACAGAACTGATAGACTGACCAACCAAACTCACCTGTGCTGTCAAATTTACTAGTTCTTCGGCAAGAGAATCGCGAATAGATTCCATTGATGCCTAGAGTGAGCAAGTAAACAGTGCTTTCAGTACAAAATCAAAAGGAATTAAATTCTACAGGTTTAGAAAAATCTCAAATAAAAATCAATCCTTTGACATGAGATGCAAGAGAGTTGGAAAACCGATGCACAAGTTAGAACTTTACATTCCAAACAAAAAGTATCATAGAAAAAGTCCGCACCAGACGAGACATGTATGATGCAAGCTCACCCTCCTTCTGACGAAGGGTAGCTTCAAAAGCACTGGGTGTCATGCTCTTCATGTAGTATGGACTCATACTAGTCTCCCCAGCATTTCTCCTCTCGGACATACTATCAGATGAGTCCAAAGATGCTTGTAGGAAATAACTCTCCTCCATGCTGCCCAGGCTGCTGGCACTTGAAAGTTTTCGAGTCAAAATTCCTGCAAATATTTCCAATAAGATACAAAGGTAACACAGATACAACCAAGTCAAAAGTTCTGACTAAAGGTTCAAACCATTGTCAAGATCAGGCTTTGTTTTCGGATCAGATACAGCACTTGGAGGCATACGTGATGTCCTTTCCAATTCCAGACGGGCAGTTTTCTCCCTTTCCAATTCCTGCCAGATACAGCTTGACTGATTTAGAAAAGTAATCATGAGGTAGATACATGCACAGATTTCGGGAATATCAGACCTGTTGTAACAGTTCCCTATTCATTAGAGCCTCTTGCAACTCTTGTTTGTGTTTACGTTTCAATTCCCTTATTTCTTCTTCAAGCTGGGTTGCACGACCTTCTAAAGTATCTGCTTCCTCCTTTGCTGCAAGGTACTCCTGCCTATTTTCAGATGCTCTCTGCCTCTCCTTTTCAAGGGACCTACTTTGCTGTGTCTGCTCTGCTCGTAGGCAGGAAATCTGAGCAATAAAAGGATGTTCAGTGTTCCAGTATATGTTAGAGTACTAGCACATTGCTCCTTAAAAGACAACCTGAGCTTCCAGCACATTAATCCGCGACAACGTCTGGGACAAACGCTCATTTACAGATCTGGCTCTCTCCTCAGCAGCTGCAGCTTTGGCTTCTTCCTCCTACAGGTCCCCGATTCCCCCCATGGGAGCAATTAAATTTGTATAATCAAGTCAATGAATGATAAAGACCGTATAAAAAAGGTAAATACCTGGAGTCGAGAATTCAAGGACCTCTCAACAGCAGCCCATGCCTCTGCTTTCCTGGAAGCTGCTTCCTGTCACCAATAGAGGATGCCATAACCGTGAACTGCATGCTTGGACAAAAGAAAATCTAAAGACTAGTGTCGATGATAAAATCATCTATCAACCTGTATAGCTTCGATCTGCCTTAATAGAGGTCTTGTAGATTCAGGAACTTGTGAAATCAATTCCTCACATCGCCGTTCACTTTCCTATACATAATTTGGAGATTTATTAAAGGCATCAAAGAAATCTACGACAATGAATACGGTCAAATTTAATTACTACACAATCCTAAGAATTCTGGACATACTTGGTAGCGTTTCTGGAGATCTTCAATGTCCCTGCGAAGCATGTCTTCTCTGAAAACTGACTGCAAGATCAAAAGTCGCTGGCATGTTCAATGAAAAAATACCTCCCAGAAATTCTACTGGATAAAGCCAGAAATGGAGTTTGATTAATTTGAGGACCTGCTGTTCCTTTCTACTTAAAGTCTGCCTTAATTCCTCCAGTGTCTGAACGAGCATAGCTTCACGTTCCTCAGCCTCTCTCAGACGACTCTCCAATTCAGTCCTGGCTTCACTGTTAGCACGGGCCTCAGCCAAGGCTTCAGCCTCCTTGGCCGCATTAAGAGCACTAGTATAAAATTCTTTTTGTGCAGACAATTCAGCTTGGTGCTTTTCTATTGTCTCTTGCAGCAACTTCTCTGTCGCTGCCTTGTCCCTCTTCATGCTCTCTGCTTTGTTTTCTTCTACCTAGAGGTCAAACGAGTACAAAGGCTTTCATAACCAAAAAAAAAAGTACAAATGCTTTTGCATCAAGCCAGAGAACAAAAGAAGTAATAGTTCATGAGATCCTTTTTGGTGTTATTTTATGTGTCACACCACTCCCACAAAAATCTATTCAGATAGCATGATCAGGAATTTCAAATTATGTAGGCAAAAAATCAACTTTCATTAACTAATGAAACAATTGCTAATTGATTCGGGACAACCAATAGAAGTATTGACAGAAATCTTGACACATTCTCTAAGATAAGAGCAGGTGTGATAGACATATGAGGCTTCAGCGTGATAAAAGTAACCCAACATACAAAGCTGTGGCCTGTGAAGGAGAGAAAAAGTTTATACAAGCACAAACAAACTAAATGACACTTTTAAGTACCTGAAGCTTTGCAGTCAAACCTTTCTTCTCTTCTTCAATCTCTCGGATCTAGCTTACAGAAAAAAAAAGATTAACAAGTAAAAATATAACTTGGAACTTTTTTACAAAACTGACTTAGTTGATTAACGAAAAGAATATGATTCGACTGTTTTCAGTATTAAAAAATGATTGCGCACCTGAGCCCTTAGTTTTCTGATTGTTAATTCTTGAGCAGCTTGTTTTTTGGAAAGCTCTTCACCTGGTAAATGAAAAGGGTATCTGTGTATGTCATTTTAGCCTCTGCATATACTTGCTAAGTACAGAAAAGAATGCTCATTGCCAAAAAAAAAAAAAAAACTGCAGAGAAGACTGCAAAATCATCAGAAAATAAAAAATGTAAATTTCTAATAAAACTGAGATTGAAAATAGAAGTCGGTAATCATCATTACTCCTAAGAGAGAGAGAGACAGAGAGATCTTATTGGATAACTTCGCACAGGAAGTTTTTTCCCAATTCTGCAGAAATTATTTTCTGTTCAAGGTTAAGAACCCTACACAGTTTTTTCAAAATCATATACATCCAATAGAGAAGGTAGTTTGATAAACCTCGTTTGTAAGCAGAAGAAGTAAATACCACAAATCCATTCCAAAATCATTGAGATGTAATCTTCATTTTTCTCATCAAACTTCATTCAGATTAATATGCATATAAATTACGATAACAGTGGATTATAAAAATAGCTGAAATGAACATCTAGTCCTAGAAGATCCCTGTATTCAATCCTTATATAATGGCATAAGAAGTTCTTCAAAACCCTACCTTCAGCCATAACTTGATTGATAATTTCATCTTTTTCCTTGAGAAGAGCGGCAGCATCACTTTTTTTGCTCTGCTCTCTCCTAAGAGTATCTCTTTCTTTAGTCAAAGCATAGACCTGTAATCAAAATGGGACAACATCCAATAAGGCATAAACCACTATGCTTTGACAATTACATGTATCTCGGAGAAATATGTTACAGGACATACTTCTAATTCTAGAAAACTACACTAGTACTTGCAATTTTCTGATGTAGTGGGATTAAGACTGGCCGATAGAGAGGAAGAGTAATATGATGCTGGTGTTTGAACTTTCTTTTGCCATGACATGTGCAAGATGAGATATTATTGCAACTAACCACATTTCTACTTTCACTTTGATTCAATAACCAGACTTGTCTCAGCCATACAAACCTTGAAAATAATGCTAAAATTCCTCAAAGACTTGATGAAAACCTTTCGCTTTGCATCTTATTAAGTCTATTATGCTGGTGATTTTTACTCTGGCATTACATGAGCAAGACGAGTTGTTATTGCCAGAAACGACATTTCTACTTTCACTTCGATTCAATAACCAGACATTGTCTCAGCCACAGTAAACCTTGAAAATAATGTTAAAGTGCCTTAAAGACTTGATGGAAAACCTTTCTCTTTCCATCTTATTAAGTCTACTTCTTTGTAAACAAGAAAAACCATTAGCTTCTATATCTGCTAGCATGTGAAAGGTATTACAATGTAGAAAAACCCACATCAGCTCTGTTGTGAAGGTATATGTGTAGGCAATCATTACCATAAGTTTTCAATACAAAGTTTTGAACTTATGATTCAGATATACAATGACAAAATTTTGACCATGCACATGAATAGTACCCATCTTTTTAACATCGACGAGAAATAGAAGACACACCTTTCTTTCAAGAGTTGCAACACGTTGGTGGTATTCCTCTCGCAAAGTCTCAACTTCAGCATCATTTGATTTTCTCTGGTCCACATTAATCAACAGTTAGAATATAAGTAGAAGAAATGAAGGGACAGAGATTATGTTACCAAGGACCAAATCTTCTTACTTAATACGGTTCAGCATCACATGGGCAAATGGAATGTCATGCAACAAATTGATCGTAGTGATTAAGTATTATCTAAAGACTAGACCGAATTGTGTCTTTCTATTTATAAAATACCCCTCACTGCTGAACCTCTTGCTCCCTCTATCACATTCATGTCCATTGTACACATCGTTTTACTCAAACACAATTCATGATCGGATGGGAGTCTGAAAATACTTTCCCAGTTTTTAGAGTAGAAGGTGTATGTATGGAGGCAGACAGAAAACATCTCCTTGGTGGATTTAAACCATTAACTCCGAGATATATATCAATAAGCTACACGATGGCTACAAATTGAAAAGTTACATCTGATTCATGCTATCCACCCGCACAGTAGATTATGGACAAGTAGTATCTTGAAAATATTTTCTTCAAAGCATGGCAGTATGCTTGCAATGCTACTCTAGTGGGGACCTTGGAAGTCCATGTACCTTTAGATCTTCAATAAGAGCTTTTAATTGCTCATTTTCATTCATCAACTTTGCAATCTCATCTGCTTTTGCCTGGAAATAAGAACAATAGGAACCGGTATAAATCTCTGAAGGCATGTAGAAAGAATAATAGTCTCGCAAAATTCTAATTGCAGATTTTAAGAGAGGCAAACATTCGAAAAATTTACATGCAAACAACTTGATCATCAGACATTAAAGAGAATCAGCAAGTTGATGACTTGAATCACCAAAGGCAAGCTGTACTCTTATCATCTCAAAAGACTTGAAAGGCCTTCAAAAAACTTTGATACCCAGAAGTTCACACTCAAAGCAGCTATTATGGACAATTGGGTCCTTAAACCTTCCCAAAAGAAGATCTCCTTGGTGCCTCCACATAAATGGGCTGCCCATGCCCATTACATTTCCTGTTACTGCCTCATTAACGGCCTTCTTAACAACTTCAATGACCATACCATGATAAAAAATCACAGAACAGCATGAAAAAATTGCAGCATTAGCCATCAACCACCATCTCTTCATGGCGATGAATTTGATGACAATATGAAGAACGAAACAAGTTGATTGCTGAAAGAAATCAGCTGAAAAGAACTAAACTCAATTCACAAATCACGACATCACCTCTATGCTAAAGCAATTCGTAGGTTTTCAAAATGTTTTTCCATACAAGGTAAATGTAAATTAAATCAGCAACTCTACAGTCATGTGAAAACAAATAACTAAAGAAATGTCATCATTGATGCTCATTCATAGAGTATTAAGCTTCCACTTATTCAGATGAAAGGAGCCAAAGAATCCTCATGAGATAGCTCTGCTCCCAACTAAACCACCACAAGAAACCACTCAGAAAGCTCATGAGAAACAAAAAAGCAGAAAAAATAAGTGTTTTAACTTTGAGGTGAACTTGCCCTAAATCTTACAATCAAAGATCCAAAGGGACACAGGAAATGCAGATACTTTACAAGCAGGCTATTCCACATCTAACATAAAATGATCAATCATCCGCATAAATCATTCATGAGGTACCTGAGCTTGCCTTGCAGCACCTTGCAATGCTGTCTCCATCATCTTCATCTCCTTTTTCACTGTCTCTAATTCTTGCGCAGCATCTACAGTGGCAGAAACATTTGACACTGAGCTTAAACGTTGTTCCTGAACGTCAGTTTCACGAGCATGAGCATTATTTAGTTGTTGAATCACTTCAACTGAATCATCAACTTCGGATGGTTTCTCAGGCGTAGTTTCAGCTGTTGGAACAATCGTTTCCGCATCATGAGATGCTATCTGTGAACTGTCTTCTGAAGCAAGTACATTGGGTGAGCGATCCCTAGAAACTTCACCAGCACTACCAACCTCGTCTGCAGATACAGTTGGCGAACCAGATAGCTCAGGCCCACCTTTAGCAGGGGTATCAGTTGTCCCCATTTGATCTAACGAAATCTTCTCCATAATATCTTCTGCACTTGTTTTATCTGTGCTGACAACCTCATGCAAATCAACAGTAACAGATGATTCATCTGCTACAGGAGGACCGCCCTCAGCTTGATCTGCTTCTGGGTTTTCCAATATGGCTTCTGCCCTTACTGAACTTCCAAAAGTATTTGTCTCTAGGCTCTCCTTCTGTTCTACATCATCAACAAGTTTTGATGTCTCAATATTCTCAGCATTATGCAGTTCATCATGCGGCGGTGCTGATACATATACGAGTTCTTCATGATCTGATGTTGTCTTTTCTGTTTCCTCCATTGTCTCTGAGCGTTCATCATGCTTCTTCAGCTTGAGCTCTTCATTTACATCTTCAGCAAGCACAGTATTTTCCGTATGTCTATTTAGTGATCCATCAATTTCAGCTGTCTCTTCCTCCTCTGCTTTAGATGGATGCTCTAGAGATCCAGATTCTTTTGATGATTCTTCACTGCCGTCCCCACTTCTTTGCCCCATAAAAGTGATGACAGGTTCAAATAATGCTTTTCTGTCAGTGGCTGATGGCCACATACCCAGGGCTGATGGACCTGTTGAAAGGTTTCAACTTTAAAATAGCTGCAAAATCTTTCAAAAGTTTTAAGAAAACCCATGTCTATATTATGTCCAATTGCAAGATTGATTGTACGAAGATGGAGTTTTGTCTTCATAATACATAAATGCATCAGCATTGTGATATAGTCCTATACCCAAAAGTTGGATGCTACAAGCAACAAGGCAGCCAGAATTCTCGCAGTAAAGGCACTAGTTTTAATACTGCCCTAAAAGCCCTTGAATTCACATTCCTCGCGGTAATGGACAGTGCACAATCCACACAGGAATCACCTGACCAAGCAACAAGAGTAGACAATTTCTCATAATTATTTCATTCACTCCTCAAATTGTTATGCCTCTCTGTCAGCAAGTTACTGGAGCTTCCAAAACTGGAAGTACAGGAAAACATGAACTTCAAAACTAAGAGAACAAATATCAAAGTCTCTACACAGATGCAAATGCTTTCTAATTTCTCAATTCCCATGAAATGAATCTGAAGTCAGAGCCAATCTTTCCGCATCGCATTTCAGACTAGCGAAAATATCAAGTGCAAATGACAATCCAAGGTCTGTCGCCCAGGCCAGCAAAAATGTCTAACCTTACAGCAACTTAAGATAATAAGCGAGAAAAAAGAACGACGTCGAGTAGCGAATACCTTCATTGCTCGACTCCGACTTCTCCTCGAATCCCAGAGCACTGTCGAAATTCTTCTCGATGTTCTTCACGCTCTCGCTGAGCTTATTCACTGCACCCGCTAAATCAGGGAAGTTCCCCAGCGAGACTCTCCCGCTGAACCATGCCATCTCCAATCACGAACTAAAACCGAGTGTTGCGGACTCCGAGCAGCAAGCCCAGACACCTCAGCAACCCTGGCATTCACAGCACACCATAATCACACGACGCAACATAACCCATAGCCACAACCGAAGCCATTTACCGAACTGCAATCAAGGCTCAAACCAAACATCAATCACCGTCGTGCCTAAATCAGCTCGCCGAATCCAACAATGCATAAGAATCCAAACAACAGAAATGACATCACGAGCAGCGATTGAAAGAACCGAAACAACACTTTTCTCAGGCCAAACGGCGACAAGTCCGGACACATCGACAAATCCTGCATTGACAACGCGGGATTAACCCGAATCAGACGACGCGATCACTCGAACTCGCGGCCGCGCGCGGGTCCAACCCGACCGACGAAGATCAACGGGACTGGAATTTGTAAACCGAGCATTACCGTGCCTACAAGATCAGCTCGCCGGAATCCGGCGGCGACGGAATGGAGAACACCGGCATCGCGGAAGCGGCGGCGGCGGCGGCGGCGGGAGGGGACGGGACGAGCTCCGGTTCCTCGGAGATGCGGCGGCTAAATCTGGATCGAGCGGCTCGGCTCCGTCGGATTCCGCGATCGAGCTCGGCGATTCCTCCGCGGATTTCAGGGGGGAGAGGGAGCGATCGCGGTCGAGTAGAAGAACGGGAAATGAATCGAGAGGCGAATCGAAAGAGGCATGACGACGGGTCGATCTGATCGGGAGAGGTTGAAAATGAAATCACGCGTAAAAAAAATTTCTTTATTTCTCAGAAAGCTAAAAAATAAAATGCAGGAGAATGAAAGTGAATTAAAATAATGGAACCACTGAAAATGAAAAGAAAAAAAATAAAAAAAAGATAAATTTTTTTATCTAATTTCGATATATCCTCGCCTCACCACCACCAAAATATGTAGGCATTATCAAATTCAGCAATTGATGAAAATGAAAAGAAAGATAAAGAGAGAAAAATTTATCTAATTTCTGAAAAGGTTGAATTATGAGTTCACGAGTGAGAATTACAGAACATGGTCAATTCAGAAGTTCCATTATGATTGCTGCAATCTATCTTTTAATGGTAGAAAAGATTATTAAAGAATGAAATGTTTATCTATCTTTATACCCATATCGTTTGATGAATAAGCTTGGCACACGATATTATTTGGTGAAAATTATAGGTGGATTGAAGATAGAGACCATGGAGAAATGCTCCCTCGCTCCTATATCGTGTGCTAAGTCTGTGTGTGGTCGGTAGAGTAAGAACGGAGTTAGACTATATGATAAGATGGGATAAGAAGTCCATCGAATTGATTATTTTCGATTTATTATTTGGAGAATACTGGATGTAATGTCCTAAATGGAGGTGGGTAATCATCGAGCGTTTCGTACACCTAGATTACGATTGCAAGCAATGAGAAGTTCAATTATGTTACTAAATGAGGCAAAGAAAAAGAAAGGCAAAATTTAGATATAGGAATTGCAGATGCGACACGATAAAACAACAAGAGCAACGCAATAGAGATTGACAAAAATATTGGTTGTGGTAGTGTTTGCTTAAAGATTGTGATGCAAAAATTGCGTGTGGTTATCTAGGGACAACAACCCTGTTATGATTGATCGAAGAGAGAGATATGTTGAAACGTGTGAGTTATGTTAAAAAATAATTAATTTATTTTAATTGACCTATCATTCATTGAGCTTTTAAGTGTAGATGAGTCAAATTGAATATACTAACGAGCTCGGATTTTGGCTCCGTCTTAATAATCTCGCTACCTAAAGGTACCAATGGTTCCACTAGGTATCTACGTTTGATAAGGGCCTCTTTCAAGAGCCTTCGTGGTTTGGTCAGATGACGAAGGTAGGTGTTGTTGTGTGATAATGCGAGGGAGCAGACTTGATCAACTGATATATCTTAGTCGACCCAACTCTTGGATTTAAGCTTTTGAACGAAAGTGAGTATATTGATGGGTTCGAGCTTAGGTTCCTTCTTTGTGATCTATGAAAGTATTGGGTGAACAACACGGTTTCTGAGCCTTCATGGTTCGATCTGGCGAAAGAGACCTGAGGTGAATGTGAGCATTGTGGTATAGTAACGCGGCCCCGGTGGCAACCTCCATGGTTCGATCTAAAAGAAGAGATTAGAGATGTAGGAGGTCGTCGCCTGCCGCATGCTTTGGCTGTTACCACTCCCAATGTGTGTTCAATGAAAGAAGGAATTTCATGAACGATGTGGTTTCCTGGCCTTCATGGCTCAATGTGGTGAAAGAGAACCGAGGTGAAGGTGGGCATTATGGTGTAAAAACTTGCTCCCAATGGTCACCTTCAGAGTTTGCTCTATAAAAAGAGATCATATATAAATGTGGATATTGTTCTTGTGGCGATCGGCACACGCAACAAAGTAGAGATTTTAATGGAGACATGGTGATGCAAAATGATGCCCGACTTAAAAGGAAGCAAACTTGATGCAAAAGAATACCCAAATTTAGGGAGGACAAACCTAATAATGAGCTTACACGTGAGAATGGCATTATTAAACAGCATGTGTGAGCTATGTTGAAAAAGTCTCACGTAGAAGAGTTGGCGTGGTGTGAAATAGTCAATATATCTTAGTAAGTTTATAACTCATTGGCTTGAAGTTTAAGAATTAAGGTGAGTTCAATTATATATATTGACGGATTTAGACTTGACATCTGTCTCTTGACGATCTCCTAGGATGAAGGTATCAGGTTTTCACTGCGCAGAGTTGCAGCAATTGTGTGGGGTTGCTCGAGAGCGATGACCGTCCTGCAATGGTTGCTTGCGGTGTCGCCATCGGTGTCCATGGTGGTATTGACCGTGGCGCGACAAGAAAAATGAACTGCACGAAGGAAATAATTGCCAGCAATGTCGCCATCAAATTGCAATCTTGATATTCCAATGTTCTATATTCCAATACTACTTGCCAAACTTGTTGAAATGTTACTATCATCCTGGGCTAATCTCGTGATAAATTAAAATAAAATGATTATCGAATTGTAACAGTTGATGAGTGTTGCATGACATCATCTAATACGCTAGGCTGAGCTTGGCGTGCCGGGCACAGGATCTTCCCGTGCCTAGACCGGGTTCGATTGGCCTAGGCCCAATTTTGTGTCCAAAAAAATTAAATTTGTTTTCAATATTAAAAATAATCAAATAATCAATCAAGGAAAATCAATGACGAACGGTCATTCAGTTAAACCAAACTAAATTGCATGTACATTTTCAAGTAATTTGACAAAAAACACAAATTATACCACGAACGGTGCCCTAATAACGAATTAACGATAACACACAAATTATACCAAGAAGAACGTCAAACAAATTCGATGTCTTTTGCACAGTGTCGTTGTGCTCCCCGTTCACGCCGGGCACATTTATAAATTGTTTAATTTTTTTCTTTGGTAAAAGGAGGGGCAACGAAAAGTAAATTTTCTATTTGGTTACACAATAAAAAAAAATCAGTTCGATTCAGATGACAAATTTGAATTTTTTTCCAATACTCTGGTCAATTATGTACGAGTATGATTTTTTCTTTTTTTGAGAAGTCTTCTATTTTAAACTTTTTTCTTTACAATTTGAAGGGCTCTCAATAATTTAACTTCAATTTCGTGCAAAATAGTTAAAATCTTTTGAAATATACGAATACTGACTCGTAAGATAATGTTTAATTTTTTTAAATTTTTTTTTAGAAACTTGAAATATGATCCTTAAGTTTTTTTTCCAAATTCTGCTGGAATTGTTTTTGAATTTATTTTTCCGCGGCAATAAATTTGCGGGGGCACCTTGCTTAAAGTCGTTATGGAGACGACGACAGCAAAAAGGAGCGAAGACAAAAAAAAAACTCTCTGAAAAATCAAATTCCAGAATCCCCAGAGGCTTGCTCGATCCGCGTCGTCATGGTTCGTCCTCCTCTTCGACGGCGAGACTTGGGCGGGAGATCGGAAGGGCTCGCTCGAACGAGCAAGGCGAGACCTTCGACTCCGTCGACGATCGCTCGATCGCGATCGTGCACGGCGATCGTCTACTTTCTCCGGCCGAACGCGCGCGGTTTTCTCGACGGGGCCTCCGCGCGAGGGTTCGGTCTGAAGCTGATTTTATCTTGGAGCGGGAAGCGCGGGTTAACTCGGAGAATTTTCAGGTGTTCTTTCTGATCAGGGCGTGTCTTCGTTATGATGCATTGACGTTCGCTCTACTAGATGATGCTTCAATCAGTTCCTCGAGAGCCTGCAACTTCCGATGGTTTGTTCGGAGCGATTTGTTTCTTTTTTTTTTTTGGGTCCTCAGTTTTTTTGGGTTCACGGTTCTTGTAGAGTCCGACCGATCGTTTGATTCCAAAATGTAGAAACGCGCGAATGATTACGTAAGTCATGACTTTGGGTGTCGTATTTCGAATGTCGTTGAAATTTGATTAGCAGATGTTTGAATAAAGGTTTCAACTGACATATGGGCCTATGGCTTCTAAACTCTTGCTTTTGGGTGGGAAGTTTAAATTCGTTCTTTTAGTGGTTTGCTCAGGTTCCCTGGGAAGAGCGACGCGGCACTCCACACTCCACACACGAAGGGTTATCTTTCCTTTTAGATTTCGAACAGACTTAATCAAACGTAGGGTGGTTTGCTACACCCGACATCATGGTAGATTCATGATAGGCCCTTATGTTATCTTTGTTTTCTTTGGTGGCAGTAGCTGTTTGATTCTTTTGTAAAATGTTGCCATTTTTCAGACAATGTCTAGTCGGAAAAGAAAATGTGGGTGATCTCTTTGTTTAATTTTAAATCATTTACTATTTTTGATGGTTAGAATAGTTTTTTATTTCGATGCTGTTTTGATACTGGTATGAAACCTAGATGCTACCTCTGCACAATGTAGCTGTATCTGTTGCATATGGTTGAGACTGAACAATCGCAGAGTTAGGCTTAGAAACAGCAATAGGGAGGATCCATATGACAAAATCTCGGTCATTTAGTTCTCTTATAGTCTTGCCTTTAGTAGTTCTTGTTACAAAACCTTACAGGAGCAGAAACTAATGAGGATTGGGCCCATATGTGTAAACTCTCCACACTGGATTCCCCAAAATTCGGAAGTGAATATACCTTGCCTAACTTCAGATCTTGTGCCCCTTCCTAAGCTCTGTGAAACCTATTTTTGAGTGAAGAATATTACAGATAACTATATGGCATGCAAGCTAATGACTTAATATGAGATGCTAAAGAGAAACATGATTGATGTGAATTTTCAGAAATTAAGAATGAGGATCAAATATCAGTTTATTGTAACAACAAAATAGATAGCTAATGTTATTTGAAGACCACAAGTATAATGATTTTTGGAAGTGGAGATTATGTGTACTTCTCCAATATCTTTTCTCTGGAAGCTGAGAACGCAATGTTGAACCTCTAAATTCAAATCTTGCATCCCCTTCCTAAGCTCCATGAGCCATTCCTGTTTCTTGCATGTGAAGAATGCCAGGCCAGTAGATGACATACCAGTTGATGACTAAATCCTTTCCACAATGATTACTTGTAATTCGACTACCTTGGCTACCGAGCCCTGATATGGGAGGTCATTCCTTTTGCAGATCTGGGTCTGCAAATACTTCCCCAACTCTCCAGCAATTTGACAGAGCTATGAGCTGCAACATCGAAGAAGATAAATCAACTGTTTTGGGTTTTGACCAAAGTATGGAAGATGACTTTCATTAATTCAATTAGGATGCCCTTTCGTTGTTGGACTATGAAGAGCTGACCTCTTTCTTGAGGACATTTTCTGTAGAAAGAGACTGCAAGTATTCTCAGTCCCCTGGTAAATGAAATTTCATAGGAGTTCTTCATCTTGCTTGATTAGAAATTAAAGATGATAGGGATGCTCGATGATTATTGAATTTTGATTTGCTTGGGCACACAGATTCAGGCTGTGCATTTTAATGAAAAAAGTGCACTGGAAGTTCTGAACGTTGTGTAAAGTGCACAAGATCTTCTGCTGGATATTGCTTATGTGGCAACTTGAGAGGGTGCCATGTAGGAAAAATCAGAGATGTTTTGATTTGAAGGATTTGATTGAAATTTTTCAAAAAGGTTTAGACTTGATTGCATCAATTGAAATATAAAGGATTTGAGTGCATTTCACATATAAGGCTTAGGACTTTTGGTGCAATTTTTTCCAATTTTCAACATTGCCAAACCTCTCTCTAGAAATAAAATATAAAAGCTTTTGGTATAACTATAGATTGATGTAGCATGCTTCAGTTGTGATGGCACCAGATGAAGATGGAACTGTAAATTGTTTTGAATCAAAGGCTTGGAAGTAATAGAAAATTCTAATGACAGATTAGTTGAGTTAGATGAGAGTTTATCTCCTGTAATTGCTATCTTTGGCTGATTTAAAGGTGTTGGATGCTCTAAGAAGTCATTACAGGAAAAATCAAGTTTTCTGCATTATTCCATGTGATTTATAGCTAGTTTAGTTAAGTTAGATGTGATTTATAACTAGAATTTCTTTAGTTAAGTTAGATGAGAGTTTAGGATCTGAATGCATGTCATAGATGAAGCTTATGACTTTTGGTGCAATTTTCCCGATGTTTGACACAGCTTACCTCTCTCTAGAAATAAACGAATTCTAATAAGCTTTTGCTATAACTATGATGCATGCTTCAACTGTGATCGCACCAGATGAAGTTGGAACTGAAAATTGCTTAGAATCAGAAGCTAGAAAGTAATAGGAAATGCTAATGACAGATTAGCTAAGGTAGATGAGAGTTTATCTTCTGATGGTTTGAAGGTGTTTGATGCTCTAGGAAGTCATCACAGAAAAAATTCTGCATCAGTACCAACAGATTTGAGGCTTCCATGTGATTTAAAGCTAGATTAGTTAAGTTAGATGAGAGTTTATCTCATGTAATTGCTATCTTCTGCTGGTTTGGAGGTGTTTGATACTATAGCAAGTCATTACAAAAAGAAATTTTCTGCACCAGGCTTCAATGTGATTTATAACTGTACTTTGATATGTCAGGCATTAGAGGTGATCATCCTGTTCCTTAGTGTGACTAGTAGGGAAACATTTGTAATATCACTTAGATTTAGCGCCATAACTATAACATAATTTCAATCTAATAAATGGACAGCTATAGAACTGTACTTTATAATGTTTTCCTGGCATCTCATCCTCCGATATTCTATTTTTCCATATTGAAAGATATTAAAAGTCAGTTTACAGAAGAACGATGTTTTTTTTTTATTCAGATTGACAGCCGTTGCTATTGAAAAACTTAGGTACCTCTAACGTACCTTCTTGTTAAACTGACTGATCTTTGTATCAAATTAAAATGTCATAAGCCAAGTAGGACTTGGTGCAACTCGCTGTCTATTACCAGATCATCTATTGCCATTCTGCCTTGCATTAGAATATTGAATGTGACGGGGCCTTCACGGGCTTCCTGCAATTCCAAGATTCTTTCTTAGCTGGGATAAAAGATTCTTTAAAGTAGATTAAGCTGAAACTTGAGTTGCTGAGTTAGCTGTAATCTTGTGTCTACTATAAGGGTTGTAATTCATCTGTACTGGAATTTCAGTTATCAAATTTCCATATTGTTTCGTACAATTAGCTCCTTGAATGATTTAACATTTCATTGAGAGAACTTTTTCCTTTAAAGTATAGCCTGTGGGGCAGCTTGTGGATGGGATAAGATTATCAGATGACACAGGAAATCCAGTGGATGCTTGTTTCTTATTTATTAAGCTATGACCTTAAGACCAACCAGAAACTTTAAATCAAAATATGTGCAGGACCCATATTATAGAGTTAGTTTTGGACCGGTAGTTGTTATATCTTTTCTTTTTTCCCTCTAGAGAAGTTTTGAGTGATTTTCACTCCTGCAGTTACTTTTATGTGGAAACTATACCGTCTTATGGGAGATGATTGAGTTTTATAATGGAAGAATAACTTTCATGGTCGGGACCTCTTTCTGTAAACAGTCTCATCTACTAAATGTGTGGCAGTTAGACAGTATTTAGTGGATTCACTAATTATGTCATTGAAATGTCAAGATTCATGATGGATGGTTTGTGAAGAAATGCGATTGCCTTTTTTCCTGTTCTTAATTGGTATTACATATACTGAACATTAATAGTTCTGAAATTTTACTCATGGAGGTGATGCTGCGATGCAATCATAGTAACTGCAGCATTCAGTGCATGGAGTACTAATAATAATATGAAACATGGATGTTATATGGAAAGGCTGAAAGCATTACATGACATCCTTACCCTGAATGGATGCTGAAGTGGATGATTTGCTCATGTCAAGGGACATGAACGGATTGAGACATCCAGGATGCCAATAGAACAGTGGTACATGGTACACGATTACATTCTCTAAATATTAGTTGATAGATTTATGTTCTTTGAAAGACAGGCACCATTGATCATCAGAATGGTTAGTCTTATTTTAATAGTTGTTATAGCCTTTCTCCCCCTCTCTCTCTCTCTCTCTCTCTCTCTCTCTCTTTCTCTCTCTCTCTCTCTCTTCACACAGATATGGGTCATTTCATTTCAATTCCCAACGCATGTTTTGGCAAGTTATTATCTTGTGCCCACCTCTTCCCTTCTCGCATGCAGAGAACACGCGGAGAGAAAAATTCTTGTCATAGTTCAATTACCATTGGGGGACAAAGCAAAGTGGAGAATCCATTTTGCCCTTAAAGCTTGAATGACCTCTAGGTGAAGAACGAAGCATTCATGAATGAGTGACACTAAAGTGTATGTGCACTCTTCAGATCTCCTTAAAGAATAACCTACTCCACAAAATCTGTTAGCATTTATTCCATCTCATTATATTGCATTATTTGGTCCTGCATGGCAATCTGTGGTAGTAGCTTTTCACCTGCTGTCCAAAACAACCATTTCATCTACTCTTCAATAACTACCTGTCTCCCAAAGTTGGATAGGTTCTTAGGAGCTTTTGTCTGAAGCATGATCCCACAACCTTCCTGGAAACATTGCTATACAGATTGCTGTGCTATCCTTATTTGACTCGATTTTCGGTGGAACAGCATCGAAATTGAATGATCTTTCCACATGTCGTGGGCCCAACGGCTCCTTTAGTGTCCCAATTACCTTCCCATTTCGTGTCGTGTTTGGATTTTTTTATCAGCTTGTTGATTAGAAATTTCTAATTGAATATTTTTTTATTAGTGTCAGACATGACCGAACTTTATCAGAAAACTTATATGGGTAAGTACAAATTCTTGTGTAAACATGGTTTTGGCTGCTTGGAAGACTGCTTCAATACGCAAAACCTTGTAAGGTAATAGGTTACCAACTTTTTAGGGGTTTCGGCAGAATTTCTCAACAAAAGTTTCACATAAGGTTTATGAAGCTAAGGTTGCGTGCTCTTCTTCGATTCCGTCATGTTTCTATGAAGGTGCTGGCCACCTTCTCTGCGATTTTCCAGTACTTATACTGTAGACTGAGTGATTATTCTTGTGCATGCTACTCCTAGAATGACATAATTCTGAAATGGCTAATACAGTACTGTCTCGAAGGACAAAGGGAATGAATACAGCCATGGTGCACGAAGAAAGACCATACATGGAGATCAAAATTGACCAAACTTTAATTGAACCTCTCTCTCTCTCTCTGTCTCTCTCTCCAGTGTGCGTGTGTGCGTGCGCGCTTGCATTTGTGCTTGTGCCGGGGTGGGGCGGTGCATACGGAGAGGGCCTGTCTTGCGATTGGAAATTGAGTCTTGAGGAGCCTATGTTCTCGCCTTAAGTATGCGAGATATTTGCTACATAAGTAAGGATTGACATTCGGTTCTGCGATCCACCCATTTCCACCCGTGCCTTGTATTGCGTGGGAGTTTGCAGGATGCATTTGCATATCAGTTGCCTGTAAAGTGCATTTGTATTACTCTGGGCAAGCACCATTTTGGTGCATTAGTTACATCATTAATACTTCTTTGAAAGCCGACCTCTGGTTTCTGCTCATAGGCTTTCTCTCTTCTATCCCAGGCCTCAAACTTTAATTACCTAACTCAGTAGAATTTTAGCTTAGCTAGTTAATTCTTCTATTTTATCTGAATATTCCATATTCTGAGTTTTGCAACCTGCAAGCACAACTGGATAGACAACTACAAGGGATTAGAAAAAGACTGAACATAAAGAAAGCAAAGATACCCCTTTTCTGGCAGATTTCTGGGCTATTCTCTCTCTTTTTTTTTTCCCTTTTGTTGACAGGTTATGCTTTTTCTTAGGATGGATAAAGTGGAGGGAGAATTTCAAAAGAAATTCCAATCAACTAGTACTATTATTGCTACTAGGTTTTGCTTGGCTCATGTGATTGCTTCATGGTATCTACCATTCCTAACTACATTTTCCCCCAGAGCACGTGCGAAGTGAAGACAAAATGCAAATTATGAGGAGGTGATTTGAATTGCGGATCGAGTTAATCATAACCCATATGGCACCAAAACTTTAATTATGGATGGCGATGGATCATGATGGCATGGGTGAATTCTTTTCTTGTCTAGTTTTTATAAGTAATATCGATGTCAATAATCAGTAAACAAAGGAAATGAGAATCTCTACTCTTCAAGAAAGAATATTGCTGGAAAGTCTATGTCATAGTGTTTGTGTGTGTACATATGTATATATATATATATATATATATATATATATATATATATATTTTTTTTTTTTTCAGGAGCTTTTATTTGACGGTCCACTGCGTCCTTCACTAATTGTTATTCACATGAGGTTGAGGTCCAGCAAATTTTGAACAGAAAGATAAGAAACGGTAGGAGACAGCATTTAGTATTTACACTGGTTCTGCTGTTTCCTGACACCCAAAGCTTGCAGGTCAACCATGAAGTATGTATTCTAGTATTTTTTTTTTCCTTCCTTCCTTTTTGTTACGCATGTGTTTGTCTTTTTCATGGGGGAGGGATGGAGATATTTAAGGGGGAAAAAGTTGCTGCTTGAATCTGCTGGTGATTCTAATTAAGAGGGTGGCAATTCGCTTCGTGTCATGTCATTAGTGTTGACTATTCGTGGTAATCTTGTGTTAGCATCAAAATGCTTTGTCGTGACAACAAAGTGCTTTCTTTTTCTCTTTTCGACAAGTTAGGTTAGCCTTTTCATTCCAACCGGAGAGAATGGGAGGACTAGATCCCATTACACACACACACCGGTATTCATTAAATGCCAACGAAACAACTACACATTGAATCAACGATTCTATGAAATGAGAAATTACAAGCTAAGTATTCATTGAGATTCAAGGTAGTGCGCATTTCAAAGCTCAGCTGACTATCAAAGGGAGTGCACATTCCAATTCAAGCGTATTGATTTATGTCAATTTCGCGTTAAGCCGTACCGTGTTGGGTTGGAGCTTTTCTAGTAAATCTGTGTCATCTTAGGAGTTGCCACCCTTAATTTTCAATCCATATTTCTAATTAAGGATACGTTTATTTCGGAGAAAATAAATAATTTAAAAAATATTTTCCTAAAAATGATTGTTTGTGTTGTTTACATAAATACATGAATGATAAATATTTCCATTGTCTATGAAAACATTTACATACAAATTATTGTTGCTAATGAAAAAAAAATTGATCAACTAATTATTTCAAGCGATACAAATAATCATTTTTTAGAAAATATTTTTCAAATCATTTTTATTTCGCGAAACAAACGAAGCTTAAGTTTTAGTCCATGAGACAAATTTTAAAGGGCACGTCCCAATTTTTGGGCACCCAAATATTTCATCACGGAAAGAGGAAAATGGTTAATATTCTTCTTGTACCATGCTTTTAGAAAGAGAGCGTGGGAACAGAAATCCATAATTTTTGCTTAGATGGAGTCAACTTAGGAATATTCTAAACTTCAAAGCTCTGCAATGTCCCCCAAAGGGATGAGATTAGCCACGCTGGCTGGGATGACTTGCATGTAATCTCTGCTTGCCATGACCCTCCCTTACCCAAAGGCAAACACATCACTTTCGTGGACCTCATCTCAGCTATATAGTCTAATACCAATTAGGAAATATTGTAAAAAACACACTCCTAGAATGAAAAATTTAAATAGATTAGATTCCATTTCCTTTTTAATTTATGCAGGATGATGTCACTGTGGAATATTATATTGGTCATATAATATATGGCTCATGGAGGATTTGACTTATCCCCCCATTTTGGTGAAGGGATTCTTAAAATTCATGAAAAGCTTGGAGGCAAACCCATCAATTGCATTCACTTCTTTCCACCCTTTAAATGATATAAAGACAGGAAGAAATATAAATAAATAGCCATCCAACTGGAGGCCACACGGTTTCACACACTACAATGCATCGGTCAATCTTGACCTTTCTGTCAAAACTACACCCACGAGCTGCTTGTCAATGCCGGCTCGGCTGTGGGCGTTGAGCTGCTGCTGCAGCTGACTCTATTCACGTTCTTGTTTATTTTTCGTCCTTCGTCTTGCAATTGTCGTAGACTCATACGTGAAGCAGCCTAGCAGACATAACAGGAAGGAGGACAAAAAAACAAAAGGACTGTCATCAGTTTAGTGGAGATAATTCTTGGATTATCCATCGTTCAAAGCAAATCACGTTGGGTTTAGACATTGAATATTCACGTTCTTGTTTATTTTTCATCCTTCGTCCTGCAATTGTCAGAGACTCATACGCGAAGCAGCCTAGCAGACATAACAGGAAGGAGGACACAAAAACAAAGGGATTGTCATCAGTTTAATGGAGATAATTCTTGGATTAGCCATTGTTCAAAGCAAATCACGTTGGGTTTAGACATTGAATATTCTGCACCAGTGCAATGTAGAAGACTTTTGCTGATTTGTATGTAGATAGATGATTAATGTATATCTTCACTGAATCATCTTCAAAAGCGTAAAGCGATTGCTGTCGGGGAAGATTGACCCGCATCTCTCTGATGTTTGATCTTCAAAGTAAAGTTAAAGGAATCCATCGCGGTGGTACGGTATCGAGAAGCACGGGCGATTGCTTCGAGCATGTTTTGAGGCGGCGATATATAGTTCACGTTGATGTTAGGAGTCGTGCATGTACAGGAGCGTTATGACCATTAGGTTTGAATAAGTGGGGGCAAAAGACAATAAGCAGCATCTAAGCAGCAATGCGTTCAAAGGTTGCTTCAACTGAAAAGAAAAGAATGCCGAAAGCCGCCTTCGATAGGGAAAGAATCATCACCTGTGAGAAAGATGTTGTCCGCGCAAATGTTTTCATCGGAAATCGAGGGAAAAATTGCTTCAACTTGAAGTTAAATAATCCCCATATTACGATCCACTGGTCTCTCTTTGGTAAACTACCGGTCTCTCTTGGTAAACTACGACAAATAACACAGTTCAAAGATGGTTGATAGCTATCCATTACACTCCGAAGCAGCTTGGATGGCCTGAAGGATTTTCCAAGTTCCCTTCCTCGTTTTATTATTACAATTCCTTATGGTCAATCATCAAGGGTTATAATCCTGATTTTCAGTTTGATTAAGTTCATTTACCAGCCTTTCGAAATCTTAGACCAGATCAAGTTCTGTAGCATTCGCAATCATATATCGAACAAATCAAATGGATTTGCGGTTTCAACTGTTAAATCCGATAAGTGGAGCTCGAGATATGCGAACGCACTGGTCTTTTGAAGTGTCATAATACGAAGCATAAATGCATTAACAAATTTGACATCGAATCTTCCCCAGAGGTGTCGTTTGGAGATATTTTGGCGATACCGATACCCTTCAGGTTTTCTTTCTTCTCAGCTGAAGCAGCAGGCTGACTTTACTGCATTCTTGGGCAATTACGGATACGAAAAGTATGCATTGATAGGACTTTATCGATTCAAAAGTCTGACCTTCTGTTTAGTTATAACGAGAAGATGAGGACCTTGAGGTATTTCAAGAGTAGAGGACAAGTAAACTTTTGGGTTGAAATCTGAGAGGCTGAGATCAATTATGTCCTGAGAGAATCTTACACATCCACAGTACTAGCTACATTAGGGGGGAGTTTGCCCCTACTTCTATTGCACCCTAAAGTAGTCACCCTCTTTGCTAATGGAAAAAGTTTTCTTCTGGTCTTAGAACAGTTTGCGCGATTAGGGAAATTGTCCAGTTAGACATAGTATATTATACGGATGCCGGTTTAATCCTAAATTTGTCAATTTTTTCAATTTACTCTTGAACCTTTGTGTGAAATGGAGTCCCTCCGGTCCATTTTCACCATAAATTGCTAACAAGGCGGTGTGCCACGTAGGACGACCTATAACGATCGGACCGCCACATCATTTTCGCAAGGATTTAAGATTAAATTGATAAAATTGAAAAGTTTATGATTAAATTGATATCTGTACAATAGGTTTATGGCTAGTTGGATAATTTTCCATCGTGTGATGAAGAGAGAATCTTGTCCAATTGTATAGATCATGTAGTTAGGCGAGGTTTATGTTCTTTTCTCTGCAATATCTGCTATAAAATGTCACAAAAGGGAAAATTACCCTATTAGTCGTGAAAGGTGATGGAAATATCTTCATAGCTACCTTATGGCCTTAAATTTTAGGGTGGACGCAATCGCCACATGCGATGACAGGAACTCGGGGCATCTAAGGGTGCATTTAGTAACTTACTAAATAGTGACCGATTCTATTCATTTGTTCCTAAAAACAAAAAAAGAGCAGAAAATCCGTTTAGTAAATTTTTTGTTTCCGAGCACAAATTTATGCAAATTTGTTCCCATAATCAGTTTTGGAATAGAATCAAGAAGCAAAAAAAAATTATTTCTTGATTTTGGGAACAAGAATCATAAATGGAAAATAATTTTTTTTCTTCTTTTTCTTGGTTTTCTTCTTTGTTTTTTTCCTGGCCTGTGGCCGGTCATCGGCAAGGGCTAGACCCTTGTGGCTTGGGTGAGGATCGCCCTCGTCGGATCCGACGAGGGCGACCCTCGCCCAAGCCGCTAGCCACCCTCGCCGGCCCTAGCTTGTGGCCAATCGCCAGCACAAGCGACCTAGCCATGGGCCAAAGAAGGGGAAGAAGAAGGAAAAAAAAGGAAAATTTCAAAAATTCAAAATATTATTAATAAAAAGAAATTTTGTGCAGTTACTAAATACATTTCTGTTCTTTTTCTATTCCAAGAATAGAATTTTGTGCAGTTACCAAGCGCCTTCAAATATTTAGAAATTATTTTCGAGAATGGAATAAAAAAAATTTATTTTTGAACAGAAATTATTTTTGAGAACAAAATAGTTACCAAACGCATCGTGAGAATACGGTCCTTAGCCGACACGTTTGGCGAGGAATACTCATTAAGTCATAATTTTCATTCCCATCCAAACCGACCTTAGCCGAAGCCGAGTTAGGTCAAAGCCTCGGAGCCACGAAAACAAAGGGCGGGGGAAAAATCGAACTGAAAATACCGTTGTAGTTGTAAGATTCAACCGCTTAAAGTTAGTTGCATGTCCTCTTCTTCCCCTCTCCTCCTCCCTCTCTTTCTCAGCTGTTCCCTAAATATCTAACAGTCAACTCCTAACAGCCCTCTCTCTCTCTCTCTCTGTCAGACATGAGCGAAGCAGAGGAGTAAAGGAAGGAAGGAAGGAAGGAAGGAAGAGAGAAAGCAAAGCCCTCCACTTCGTTTTGTTTTATATCCTTAAATCTGTCAGACCCCACACACCCTTCTCGCTCTCCGCCTCTCTCTCCCTCTCAAGCACAGCGAATGTTCATCGCCTCCACCATTGTTGTCTAACATGTTGCCTCCTCCATAAAACACAAACCACCACCCCCCTTCCCACAACCTATTCTCCCTCGAGACTGCCATGGGCGTCGTCGACATGTCGAATAACAATCCCCCCACCTCTCGCACCAAGGACTTCTTCGCCTCTCCCGCTCTCTCTCTCAGCCTCGTAACACCTCTCTCTCTCTCTCTCTCTCTCTCTCTCTCTCTCAGCCTCGTAACACACCTCTCTCTCTCTCTCTCTCTCTCTCTCTCTCTCTCTCTCTCTCTCTCTCGCATTCATCTTCAGCTTGCGCATGTCTTGCTGCTGCTGGTGCTTCTTCTTTTGCTGTTCGATTGTATTGGTTGTGATTTTCTGTTTGTTTTCTGTTGGGTTAGGCCGGGATTTTTCGGGATGCGGGGGCGGCGGCGGCGGCCTCACCCAGCATGGACGTGGAGGAGGGGGACGAGGGGAGCGGAGGAGGAGCAGGAGGAGGAGGGAGGAGGGAGGACACGGTCGAGATCAGCAGCGAGAACTCGGGCCCCGCCAGGTCGAGATCGGACGACGAGTTCGATCCGGACGGGGACAACGACGAGGACGGCGGCGGCGATGGCGACAAGAGCAAGAAGAAGAAGCGGAAGAAGTACCACCGCCACACGGCCGAGCAGATCCGCGAAATGGAAGCGTATGTGTACAGTTTTCCTATACTCCAATACGTGTGGTATATAGAATGAAAAGAACACTAGGATCATAAGGATCAATCAAGAGCATACCAATTGGTTTAACGCCTTAACATGAAATTGTCGATAAAAAATGTTTCCGCATGTTCTAGGCAATAAATTTATGCAGTTGGTCGTACAATGATGCTCAAGTTTTTGATTGTCTCGAGACTCTCCAATATAAGACTGGGAAATGACACGGTCCAAGACTCGTTGATTAGCGTGTAAAATGTATAGTACTTTACCGTGTAGTCCTGTACCGTACATATATACGTATGCATACCCGGAAAGCTTCTTATAAGAAAAAAAAGGAAAAAAAAAGTTAGTGACGTGCATGCATGCTTTTTCTGGGAACTAACGGAAAACCAAAAGAGCAGCTCTTGACCTGCTTTTGTTCTTTGTTTGAGAAAGGTCCTCAATAGCTATGGCGATGCAGCATGCACTAACCATTTTTTTTTTCTATTGCTTCTGAGTACGATTGCCACCGAGATTTGTACCTATATATATATATATAGAGGTTCAAGCTCGTTGGGTATTTGTGCAGACACTTGGATCACAAAATTAGCTTTGAATTCATCTTTCATTAAGTTAACATGCGTTTGATGGGGAAATTTTTAATAGGTTGTTCAAGGAGTCGCCACATCCAGACGAAAAGCAAAGGCAACAATTGAGCAAACAGCTAGGACTCGCTCCTAGGCAAGTCAAGTTCTGGTTCCAGAACCGCAGAACGCAACTTAAGGTTCGTACCTTTGTAATTTTCTCTTCCAATTAGGTCCATCTCGATCGATTCTCGATGACGGGCACAGAGTGCCCATTTTGATTAATTTCATTCGTTGGAGAATGTCGGGTTTTTCGAAATTTTGTGTCTGATTGTCATTGTTCTCTAGGTTGTTTTAGTGTTCGATTTTGTAGGGGTCCTTATAAGATCAAATGAAAGCTTTCATTTTCGGTAATTTTTCTCTCTTGTGATGGGACTTTGGAAATGGCATTAAAAAAAAATGCAGGCAATTCAAGAGCGCCATGAGAATTCTCTGCTGAAAACAGAAATGGAGAAGCTCAGAGATGAGAACAAAGTCATGAGAGAGACCATCCAGAAGTCTTGCTGCCCCAATTGTGGCTCAGCCACCACAAGCAGAGACACCGCCTTGACAACTCAGGAGCAGCAACTGCGAATCGAAAATGCTCGACTAAAAGCCGAGGTTTGGAAATTTTCCGCCTTTTGGTTGTCGAATTCTCTATGGATCAATGCAATTTGCGCATCTTCCTTAACATTTTGAGCCCATCTTCTGTATATTCTCGCACTTATAGGTCGAGAAGCTCCGAGCAGCTCTAGGAAAGTACTCTCCAGGGACGGCATCGCCTTCGTGCTCGGCCGGGAACGACCAAGAGAACAGGAGCTCCTTGGATTTTTACACCGGAATCTTCGGGCTCGAGAAGTCGAGGATCATGGAGTTGGTGAACCAAGCAATGGAAGAGCTCAAGAAGATGGCTACTGCTGGAGAGCCGCTTTGGATTAGGAGCGTCGAGACCGGCCGCGAGATACTCAATTACGACGAGTACATGAAGGAGTTCAAGGTCGAAGCCCCGAGCGAGGGCAGGCCCAAGAGATCTATCGAAGCCTCGAGAGAGACCGGGGTCGTGTTCGTCGACCTTCCCCGCCTAGTGCAATGTTTCCTGGACGTGGTAAGCCAACTACACCGGCGACGATTTCCTAGTTTTGAATGACTAAAATGAAAACTGAGTAATGCATCGATACAGCAGTAAGATCCTCCATTCTTTTTCTGTTTCCCTAGCGTTTTGACAGATATTCTTTTTCTATGTTCTTGGGTTCATCCGATACATACGTAGAATCAATGGAAGGAGATGTTTCCCTGCATGATCTCGAAGGCAGCAACAGTGGATGTCATTTGCAGCGGTGAAGGCGCCAACAGAAACGGCGCCGTGCAATTGGTGAGTCATGTGGGAAATATAGAGAATCATACTTTGCTTTTCTTCTGATCCTGAGCTCAGTTGGGCCAATTTCTCTTCGATGGAGATCCCAAGACGTTATCTTCACAATCAAACCATGGCATTTGCCGTATGATGAGATGCAACTCTCCCTTCTGTCCTTTTTTCCATGTGGTCCCGTCACATAAATAACAGCCACCGGTGTGAATATTGGTCATATCAACTTTTTCCCCTGTTGCAACCAAGCTCAACTGAAGGTCAAAAGTCACCTTTGAAAATCTCCCAAGTTCGAAAATGAATTTCTGCATAGGGACTAGAAAACAAAGCTACTTTGGAGAATATTTCTCATGAAGAAATCAGTCTCTTTGACTTTCTCCACCTCTCCATTCTCATTACGATCTTTGGCCAGGGCCTAGAGGCTGCGAGAAAATTGTTTGTCAGCAGTAGTGGACTTGTGTGTTCAGGAATTTTCCAAGAGAAGAAAGTGATGGGTAGGATAGGATGAGATGAGATCCTGGTTTTTTACAGCGAACGTTTTTGCAGATGTTTGCAGAGCTGCAGATGCTCACACCGATGGTGCCCACGAGGGAGGTGTACTTCGTCAGATACTGCAAGCAGCTCAGCGCAGAGCAGTGGGCTTTGGTCGATGTCTCCATCGAAAAAGTCGAAGACAACATCGATGCCTCTCTCGTGAAGTGCAGGAAACGCCCCTCCGGTTGCATCGTTGAGGATAAATCCAACGGCCATTGTAAGGTAAGAAGGAAAGATCGGGCATTTATCGCCTACTTTCTCTGTGCGATTTACAGCGATAATCGAGTGTCAGATGCTAGAACATGAAACTTTGGTTGCTTCCCCGACTAGATATGAACGATTTCGTACGATGTTATGAAATTTTCAGGTGATCTGGGTAGAGCACTTGGAGTGCCAGAAATCAACCGTTCACCCCATGTACCGTACCATCGTTAACAGCGGCCTGGCCTTTGGTGCGAGGCACTGGATGGCGACGCTGCAACTCCAGTGCGAGCGGCTCGTTTTCTTTATGGCGACTAATGTTCCCACCAAAGATTCGAATGGTAAGCATTAACGCACTTGTGTTCCTGTCGATACCTCCGATCCAAGCGGGTAAGAATGTTAATCAAGACTTTCTTGCAGGTGTTGCCACACTTGCAGGCAGGAAAAGCATTTTGAGGCTGGCACAGAGAATGACGCAGAGCTTTTGTCACGCCATCGGAGCATCGAGCTTTCACAGCTGGACCAAGGTCCCAGGTAAAACGGGAGAGGACATTAGGGTGGCTTCGAGGAAGAATCTGAATGATCCCGGAGAGCCTCAAGGGGTGATCCTATGCGCAGTTTCCTCCGTACTATTGCCAGTCTCGCCCCACGTACTGTTTGACTTCCTCAGAGATGAAGCTCGCCGTAACGAGGTTTAACCACAAGAACCTTTGTAAATCTAACCTAACTATGCATGAAATGTCAGGCATAAATTGACTAAAACTGTTGTTGTGTGAATTTCAGTGGGATATCATGTCGAGTGGAAGCCCGGTACAGTCCATTGCTAATTTAGCGAAGGGGCAAGATCGCGGCAATGCAGTCAACATCCAAGTAAGTTTCTTTAGTTAGTTCTGCTCCTTCCTAATCAAGAGTTGATCAGCTAGTTTCTAATTCTTCGATTATCTGCTTCGCAATTGCAGACAATGAAATCTAAAGACAACAGCATGTGGGTACTTCAGGATAGCTGTACAAATGCTTACGAATCTATGGTGGTCTATGCTGCGGTGGACATCACAGGAATGCAAGCAGTGATGACTGGCTGCGACTCTAGCAACATTGCCGCACTGCCATCCGGTTTCTCGATCCTGCCCGATGGGCTCGAGTCGAGGCCTCTAGTCATCAGCTCTAGGCACGAGGAGAAGAGCTCGGAAGGAGGATCACTGCTCACAATAGCTTTTCAAATCCTAACAAATACCTCTCCCACAGCCAAGTTAACCGTGGAGTCTGTGGAGTCTGTCAACACTCTCATATCCTGTACATTGCGGAATATTAGAACGAGCTTGCAATGTGAGGATGGCTGATAACTGAAGTTTCATTTAAGTAGATAGGGATAGTCAACTGTACAACTAATAGGGTGGAGAAAAATTAGCAGTTTCAAAAGCAATGGCTTTTCATTTGTTCTTTGGTTGGATTGGAAGGCTTGGCTTGGTTTTAAGCATGTTTTTAAGCAGAAAGTGGTGACTGGCGGGCAAGAGAGAAAGAAGAAGTTTTGTTATTTATGATCGGTTGAATCAACAGCACAACATTATATTCTTCCTGTATATAACTGCTGTTGACATTGTATGGCTCAGGGAACTTTTACCCTTTCTTTCAGGGTTTCTTGAGGGATACTATGCAGGATAAGCTACTTAATCCAAACCCTGCATCATCAGCAGTCTACTTACTGCTTTACAATGACAGGGAATTGCATTACCATACGCAATCCTGAAACATCATAGGCTTTGGAAGTGTCAGAAGATACAGTGCAATCTAGTGCTTTCTATGCACTAACACACATTCCGATGAACTACAACAGCACATTAGCACTACAAATTAAAGCAGTACTAAGTAGTAACTCCTCAACGCATATCATATTTGCGAGTTGCGTCCCTGCCGACACTATGCCAGAGACTCCACTATCATATTATGGAATAACATGTATATAATTCTTCTATAGAGATAGCGAGCACGTCTTAAGGAATGACTCGCATAAGTTTTTGTACGAGTCTCCGATTCTTAGGTCGGATTAAGCACTCACATAAGCAAGAGAACCGAATGACCAAATTACAAGATCGATCCGATTCAGGTCACAAACGCTGTCTCATCGGCATTTCATCAAACACTGGCGTCACTTTTCTCCCTGAAGGAGCTGAACGCATCTAGCCATTGCAAGTTCAAGCCACCAGGTGGGTCGAACAGGCACTAACCCCTTGACAAACACCACTTCATCCGTGAAAAGAAGACACAAAAGTGGTCGACGCCGAACCTTATTTCAATCCTCATCCAAATGGCGTCTAGCTCAGTCGTTACGCAAGTCAATTCAGATCCAAATTCCACTATACTCAATCATGAAGGTCGTCGAAATACAATTCAGCACATTACAGATAACAGGAATTCGGAAAAAGGGCAAGAAAGAATTCATGCTTAAGCAGCGAGAATTTCCGACAACGAACCTCAAATTCCAACCCTATTGCTGACCCTGCGACTCCAACGGCAGGCCAAGCTCGCCCTCCCCATCCCCATCCCCATCCCCGCCGCTCTTGCTCGCCGCCCTCACGTTCCTGGCGGCGATCGGGACGGCGAGGAAGGTCTTGGTCTTGCTGATGGGGCGGCTCTTCTCGAGCTGGACGACGTCGCCCACCTTGAACCGGTTCTCGGGGTCGTGGGCCTGGTACTTCTTCTTCTTCCTCACGCGGCGCTTGTACTTGGGGTGTGGGGCGAGGCGGGTGACCTCGACGGCGACGGTCTTGTCGCTGGTGGCGCAGACGACGCGGCCCTGCAGGGACCGCATGGCCCGGATGGGGGGCAGGGAAGTGACGGGCGGGCGGGCTGCGGGGAGCGAGAGGGAGGCGGGCTTCGCGAGGAGAGAGAGCGGGGTGGTCCCATGGAGGAAGGTGGTGGCGGCGGCGGCGGCGGCGACGGTGGCGGCGGTGGAGAGTTTGAGGGAGTGGAGAGGGTGGAGGAGAGAGGAGGTGTGAGACATGGTTGTTGGTTGAGAGTCAGAGCGAGACTGGATGAAGAAGATGATAAGACAGAGGTGCTCCTCGAGTATCTTTGGGAAAATCACACAAATCGCCCCGCATTTTATCTCATAATGCAATTTAGTCCATAAATTTTTTATTTATTTAATATAATTCATAAACTTTAGCCCAATATATAATATAATCCCTAAAATTTTGATAATCCATTATGCAATGCGATCCTTAAATTTTCAATTTATCTAATATTGTCCATAAATTTGAATAGTTCATAGATTACATTAAATAATTTTATATAATTTAGGAACTAGTCTAGGAATCACATTGAACAAATTAAAAATTTAGAAATCATATTTAATATTAGGCTAAAATTTAGAGATTACATTGAAAAAATTAAAAATTTATGGATCATATGATACATGAAATCAAAGTTCAGTTACCTTTCGTGTCATTATCTCAATATCTTTTGTTTTCTTCTTTAAATTTTATCCAAATGGGCCTGAAAGGACCGGACCCAATGTTGGCCCATTTAACCAAAAATAAAGGCCCATTAAAGAGGTATGGGCCTCTACCATAAGGCCCATATAAGGGGGTCGAAGGCTCAAGGCGGATCTCTGATCCGATCAATGGGCGGGCCGGGTTTTAGGATCACGGAAGAATCGCCAAAATGGATAGGCTTATCCACCTCCGACCGTCCCCGCACCACACAGAGGCGCCCTCGTATCTCTCTCCGACAAGTAGACTCCGCCACGTGGCGAGCCGAGACTTCAGCAGCTGATAAAGATCCAGCCGAACGTAAAAAGCTTTGCACCGAGGTCAAGGAAGAGCACGGAGATGGCGTCGTCACTCGCAACCTTAGCTGCTGTTCAACCGGTAGCCGTGAAGGGCCTCGGCGGGAGCTCCCTCGCCGGAACGAAGCTCCACGTGAAGCCCGCTCGCCGGAGCTTCAGACCCAGAAGCATCAGGTATGAACTCGCTCAAAAAAGTCCGCAGTTGTTAAGCACGTTCCTCATCCTTTGTATCTGTTTGTGTGTGTCCCTCTATTAAGAAGAGATTATCTCGTGTGTAATGTATGATGGAAGGAGCGGTGGAGTGGTGGCCAAGTATGGGGACAAGAGCGTGTACTTTGACCTGGAAGATTTGGGCAACACCACTGGCCAGTGGGACTTGTATGGATCCGATGCGGCTTCCCCATACAACCCTCTTCAGGTTCGAGTCTGTACTCGCTCTAGTTGATTGATTTCGCTTCTTTCTCTTTCGTGTTTTCTGTTGGGGAATTTCGAAATGATGTATACTGGCGACATGTGAAGGACGATGGTCCTTGAGAAGACTCAGATAATCAATGGATAGTCCTGTTGTTGATCATCCGGTGACAAATGCGTCTCTCTCGCGTAAAAACACGTCGATTAGACTTGTTCTGATGGGGTGATGCGACGGACATAACTAATAAAAGTTCGTGAAACGTAGGAGAACTAGTGTTTCTTGCTGGACAGAGTGTTGGTTGAGCAGTTTCTTGATACATGATTGATTTGATCTCGTATAATGAGTCTATTTCTCGGATAGGCGGTTCACTAGAACCCACCCAAAACAAGGGATGAATGTGCTACTTCCTTGTAACGGCATTATTAAGAGCGAGTTGATCTTGTGTGCAAACTATACATTTAGGCTTAAGAGGTGTTGTTGCGATCAGAATGTCTCTCTCGTAATGTTTTGTCGCTTCACTTATATAGCTTTGGATGTATTGGGTAATTAAGTTCATGTCATGTTCCCCGATACTGCAGAGCAAATTCTTCGAGACAGCCGTGGCTCCATTCACCAAGAGAGGCCTGCTGCTTAAGTTCTTGATCCTGGGAGGCGGTTCTACCCTTGCTTACTTCAGCGCCACGGCTTCAGGCGACATCTTGCCAATCAAGAAGGGCCCACAACTCCCACCAAAGTTGGGGCCGCGCGGCAAGATCTGATTTCAATTTGAGGTTTTGATCTTTCGGTCTCTTTGGTGTATGTATCCATTTGTACACTTCTGAAAGTCGTAAGCCGCCTTATGTGATTATTAAAAATCGTCTCATTGATATGTAACATGTAATGCCATGGTACGTTTAATCATGACAGGGTTTCTCTTCTCTCTATGCCATGACCAACCAATGTTTTTACTTCCTGTTTATAGTTCTGCAACATTACAACAGTTAGATTGCCTTGTGATAGTTTCTCTATCTAGCATAAAGTTATTCTAGAGGCAGCCATTGCCAATAACTTGGGAAGGTTTATCGTACTTCTCTCGTGTTGCTGTAGTTAGGAGAGAAATCATGAACTATCACATGCTTAGAGTGCAGATAGCGATGGTTAAGAGATCCGATGGGATCGCTCATAGGAAAACATCTGAAAGCTAAACAAAAGGGTTCATTGAGTGTAGGCAGGCCACAAAGTTACAAAGCTGCTTTGCTCATAAAGTCAAGCATGTAGTATGCTTTTCTCTATTTACATGATGAAGAAGAAGAAGAAGAAAACTAATAGCTACTCTCAAACCCGTTCAGGGTCCTGACACAGACAGATTGCCGGTTCTATTTACTCTCCGATGTCTCTCTTTTTTCTCTGTGCTTTTCCCTAACCTTCTCTCTTCATACTATTGTCACTAATGTCGTGCGGTCGGGCTTCTTAGACCCCCCGCGCGCTCCAGCTTTTCTATGTAAGAAAACTTCTTGGGCGTCCCTACACTAAAAAATTTATTCGTATGCTTTCCATCGCCGTCTTTTAGCAGCTCATCGCCTCCTAGGTCCTCCTTCAAATTGGCGTCTCCTTGATCCAAACTCCACCCCATAAAATCTGATAGGGTCATCGAAGACGGAGTCCTCGGAGAAGCGAGGTTCTCCATATCTTCCCGTGGTGAAGAGAAACTCTCTGACTCCGTGACCGGGGAAGAATCTCTGAACCCGTTCTTCTTGGCCGTTGCTTGTGATGGATTTTGTGCAACATAGTCGGCGTGTAGGACATCTTCGACCCTCGACATGACCGTGAAAGCCAAGCTCTCAAGTACCCTTGAATAGCTCTCTAAAATAGCTTGACCTACATCCTGTAAAACCAACCTCCGTCAGGTCATCAGTATCATTCGGATGTCATGATAATTTGGAAGCATAAACACATCGGATAAACAAGTAGTTGAATTTTTACCCTGTTACATTGGATTTTGCTGATGTCGAGCGCTGACTGGGGAAGTCCTGGGAACTGTTGCTTGAGGAGGAGTAAGATGGTCTCGGCTCTTTCCTCGAACAGCTCTCTCTTCTCCAAGCTCACAGCCGAGCCCCAAGATGATTTCCCATCCTTGTGGGTCATCTTCCTCTTCCATATCACGATTGAAGCCTCGATCCTGTTCTTCAGGTCCAGAATCTTGTGCTCGGACGTTAAATCCATTGCAGAGAGGAACTGCTCGGGGTCGAAGAAGTCCACCGTAATGCTCTTATAGATTAAATCTCCGAGGCTCGCCCTTCCATTCTTCAGATCAAAAGCAACAACGAGGATTAGTAAAACGATGCAGGGTCGTGCTTTCTTAATCATGTTGAGTTTCTCTAGCAACATATCTCTGCATTAGTTACCTTAGGTAGGGATTCGATGTAGCTATCAGGAATTTCCGTCTCCGACAGAACTTGCGCGTTTATAGCCATGGCCGCTTTGAGCACCTGATTCACAGAATCCTTTTGGAACTGTAACCATTTCCGCGACACTTCGGAGAGGCCCTCTGGAGGAACTCTGACCGTAGGAAGCCACCATTTGTCATCCATCGTCTTTTTCTCGGATTGGTCATCATCTTTCGGGACGTAATAGAACTCATTTTGGTCTCTGAAGTTGTCTAGACAATCCTGCACCACATAACGCCATAGGAATCGGTGTCAATGTACTAGATAGAATAATTAACGATATGAAACCTTCAAATTATTTTTTACTTACAATGAGCATGGCATCCAATTTGCGCAGCGCCGGGATGTTCATGTGCAGATCCGTACGCTGTTTCGTCACCATTATCTATCAAACCGAACAAAGAAGGATATCATTGGGTTAATATGTTTAGGGACAGAGGGAAAGTGGCAAGAGAGGGCGAGAGAGATCGTGATCGTTACCTCCATATTCATCCCGTTTGTTTTCTGTTGAGAAGGAACGAATTCGACAATGTGGTCGGTGACCGATAAAAGCCAATCGATTTCCTTCTTCCACCTTGCTCTTGTGTCGGGCGACATTGGCTCTAGACCTTTTTGCTCACCAAACACAGAAGCTGTTTCACATTCAACAGATCAACATCAGACCATTCGAGCCTCACAAATATCAGAACCGAGAATATTGGAGGGAAATTCATTGGCTTGTTTATTGGCATTCTTCTTTTTTACATTGTCATTGATTCTTGGGGATGATTATGATCATAATGTGGCAAGATGAACAAGGAAGAGAAGCCAACTAACACATTTACCTGCAAGATTGGTGATGGCATTTGACAATGCCAAAGCTGAAGAAACACCTTTGCCTCCACCAGACATGTCCTCTCCCAAAAGCAACTTGGCAAATCTTTCCTTCATCAGTTCCACGTCTGAAGAAACAAGAATGAAATTCATGAAAAAATTCACTTGGCATACAGTTCAAATCATGGTGATTTGCGAATCGAATGCGCGAATCTTTTCTGGAAAACAGCAGTCCTAATCTCCAAAACTCACCTGAAGGGGGCTTGTCCTTTCCGTCTTCGCGGGACAATCGCGACTTGGCGACCTTATCATTGGTCCGGTGGAGCGACCAATCCCCATTGGGGTGATCGAAGCTCATGGTCCTGGCGTGGAGGCCCGTGGCTTCGCGCATCCCCTTGTGATGGAACACCCTACACCTATATATCTCCTGCTCTTGTTCGATGGCCCTGACCATCTTTAATCAGTGAAAATGCAACCTCGGATCAAGATGAGCTGGGGAACTCCGAGCAACGGGGGTGGTGTCGAATTGACTTTGAGGAAGAACACAACCATGGAAATTGTCAAACCCTTTTTTAAGAATGAACAACTTCTCAAGTTGTGCGAGGGGGACAAGCTAGGGGAGGAGGCCAAGACCGACACAATGTGTGGTGAGATGAGATGAGAGAGAGACAGAGAGGCCAGATTCCTGGGATTTTCTGGGGAGAGTTGACAAGAATGGAGATGATTTGCCTGATTATTTTTTGGGGTGTGTTTTTTTTTTTTCCTTTCTAGTGTTTGACTTCGAACGTGGGGTGCATGTTGGGGAGGATTTGGGATGTTTTTAGGAGATGGTGCATGAATTTCAGTGGATTTTAGGATTTGGCATTTCGAGAACGTTTCTCCACCGCATTCTATTGATAGGGGGGAACCCAATTTTTAAGGACACGAGAGGAAACCGGCAAAGACATGCATGCCTGACCACCCCCCCTTCTCTGCTCAGTTTATATAATAAACTCACCTAAAAATAAGATGATGACTTTTCTCTGGAAAAGGACATCAAACTGAGGAATGTTTCAAGAAGGTTTCTCCCAAAGCTTTAGAGAAGAATTTGGCCGACGGCCCCTAGGAGAGCAAACTAAGACCTCATAGCCACATTTGTCTTCGTAAATGTTACTCAAATACAGCACGATTTGTTGATTGTTCACGCGAATGTCGCTTGGTATATCAACTGTCGAGACTGTCGAGACATTAATAATAAAAATTCAAGAAAACTTATTTAAAAGGTGTTAAACTTATTATACGGAGAACAATTTAGTCCTAAACATTTTAATTATGTCAATTTAGTCCTAAATAATTTGACTATTTGTTAATGTAATCCTTTCGACTAAATATTCAAATAATAGGTTTAGGACTAAATTAGCAAAATTTCAAAATTTTTAGGGCTAAAATTGATGTTAAGAATGATTTAGGACTAAATTGGCAAATCGTCAAAATATTTAATATAATTGGTACAATTGAAAGGTTTATGACTAAATTGGCTGTCGTATGCTAAGTTTAGGAGTTTCTAAATAATTATCCGATAGTAATTCAATTTGGGACCAATGATTATTTTAATCTACAAAGTGTCTAGCTAGGTAGACAAACCGGACATGTGAAAACAAACCTTCACTACCTGGGGAAGTGATGAATAGCTTTGCGCCCAACAAAGGGGGAAGGGATGATATTATGATTTTAGGAAAGTGGGAGGAGGAGGATACATCATATATGCATCATGCACAAGTGTATGGACTCATCTTCATTCCAACTAAATATATATTTTTTTTGTTAGACAAATAAATTTTGTTACAAGCACCGACAATTTTGGTACTTGGTTGCCAAAAACAATTATGGGGAAGGTGAAAAAGAAACACAGGAGGGATTAAATAAAAGACTGGGAGATAATTGTTATTTCTCGTTTGATAATTAAAACTATTAGTATTATAGATCCATTGGAGAAAAAGAAATTTGGCACGACCATAACTGCCTCCAAACTCTCTTCAGGATCATTTCGGGAGAAAAAGTCGGGAGAAAATTTTTCGACTCGCATTGCCTATATATTTTCTCGATTCATTCTTTGCCTCATCTATTTTCTAAACCTACAATTTGCACCTTGAGTTCTCTCACTCATGGGGTTTAAAGATCGGATCAAACCTAATGCCAGATGTAAAATTCCTTATTTTAATTTACTCCATTAAAAGAAAGAAATATTTCCATTATAAAATTGACCAAGTCTAGATGGGCCTTGGGCCAGCTGAGCTTAAAACGGAATTGGTTGCCCAAGCCCGAGCGAGCAAATCGGGTAGGTACCTCGACCCGGTCCAATTCTGCTATATTAGTTCAAGTGGCTCCCCCCATACAATCAACCTAACAGGTCAAGTTATTCTTTGGAGAAAGTCTTAGGGATAATTACACAGAGAGTTACTAAATTTTAACAATGAATATTTGTATATAGGTCAAGAGATTAGATTGAATATATACTAAAAGTTCATGGACCATATTGCAAATTAGGCTAAAATTCAGGGACTTGTAATTTTCATATAGGTCAATGTCTATATTATTTTTTCGGATGGGATAATGACATAAACGATTCCTGAACTTTGACCCGGTGTACAATGTAGTCCCTACACTTTTAGTACATGTTCAACTTAGTTCTCGAACTACATGAACATTGAACATTTTCATAAAATTCAAGGACTAAATTGAATATGTATTAAAAGTCCGTAGATTACATTAAACAAATTGAAAGTTCAGAGTTTATATTGCACACTGGGCTACAGTTCAGAGATCATGTCGAACAAATTAAAAGTCTATAGATTAAATTGCATATTAACCCAAAATCCAGGGACTATTTATGTCACTTTCTCTTCTCGGAGTTTTATAACAATTGTCAAGCAAGCTAGGGAGAGGCACGATAGGGCCGGTCTCGGGTTCGGATCGCCCCGAACATCAGACCTGTAATTTCAGCTTGATCCCATCAATTTTTTTCCATTTTCTGAAATCGATTGCCGTAGTCGTTTTGGAATTATCAACAAATCAACTCCTGAAAAGTACCATAATATTTGCCAATAGGGGCGGACGAGCCCGCCAAGGAAATTGGACCGACCCGAGGTGGAGGACAAAACCCGAAAAATTTTTAAAAAAAAAAAGGAAAAAGAAAGAAAACGGAAGCTACCGGAACGACGTCGGATGTTTCGGTTCAAGTCAAGTATCTCTCGCGATGCCACGCCAGCATCGCCGGTCGACATTTTTTGTCGTGATCCTCTCGGCCACGTCCCCCTTACACACAAGGCCCGATGAGCGCAGAACCGCTTTTTTGACTGAACTCTGCGAACGCTAACCTTCCCAGCACGCAAGAGGAGGAAGAGGAGGAGGAGGAGGAAACGCCGTAATCGCTTTCGCTTCCCCTCTTCCTCCGAATCCGCCGCCTACCCAGAAGCCGTGACGCCCCAATCCTCCGGAAAAACCCGGACTTGCTTCGACCCACATCGGCCATGGACTCGATCGGCGTCCTCATGGCCTGCCCCATGTCCCCCTACCTCCACCAGGAGCTCGAGAAGCGCTTCCGCCTCTTCAAGGTCTGGCAGTTCCCCCAGAGGACCCAGTTCCTCGAGAAGCACTCCGGTTCCATCCGCGCCGTCGTCGGCAGCTCCTCGGCCGGCGCCGACGCCCAGCTGATCGAGGCTCTCCCCAAGCTGGAGATCGTCGCCAGCTACAGCGTCGGGCTGGACAAGATCGACCTGGGGAAGTGCCGGGAGAAGGGGATCAGGGTGACCAACACCCCCGATGTGTTGACCGAGGACGTGGCCGACCTGGCGATCGGGCTGTGCCTGGCCGTGCTGAGGAGCATTTGCGCGAGCGATAAGTATGTGAGGAGTGGCGAGTGGAAGAAGGGGGCCTTTAAGTTGACCACCAAGGTTCGTTTTTTTTTTGAAAATTCGGCATTTCTTATGTGGGTGGTAGATTATTTGGTTGAGTCTGATGGTGTGAGGTTTAAGGGACGGATTGTTGTGTTTCTTGGTGTGTGTAATTGATGATCGCGTATTCGTGGCGCTGAGAAAGGAATTTGGTTTGGTAATTTGCGGCTTGAAAGAAAATGTCCAAATTTGATTGTGTTAAATATGGAAGATAAGAACTTGGGTCATGCTACTGGGTTTGCAATTTTTTAGCTGCAGAAAGTTTTCTTTTTTCCCTGCTGCTTTAGGAAACGTGGGGAAGCAAAAGTGTTGAAAGAAAACATGTTTTCGGGTTGATCTGGCTCGCTAAAAGATGAGAATTTCAGCATTGCTATGATGAAAAGTTGAAGATATAAAACACAAGCATAGGAAACTCGTGGTACTTCACATTTGCCTTTCTAGAAGCTGGGTTGGGAATGTTTGCTGCACTATGAATTAAATTTGCATGTGTAGATAGTGGAAATGGCCCAAGCGATGCTATACCACTTTTTCTCATTTTTTACTGCAAGGGAATGCTTCCTGCATAGTGCTGAGAGATATTGATGCTTTTGGGTTGGATGTCATTTGGTGTTCTCTTTTGGGTCCTGAGTTTTTTATCTTTCTGCTGACTTTTTAGGTACTTCTGGTTCTACTTTATACAGGAGCCACATACTCTTATCTGGAGTTGGTTGGTGATGAGTCTGGTTGATTTGCCTCTTATCTCTAATATGTTTGTTTGTTTACCATTTATTACATTGCTTGGCCCTTCTCTGAGTTTATTCTGTTAGATGCAAGCTTCAAAATTTCTTGGAACACGTGTTGCCTTGGGCTGTAAAAGGATCGGTTAGGAGTTTGTGGAGACTGGCACAATATGCTCATGTTCAGGGTTCATTGAGATTCACCAAAATTACTTGGCCTTGTCATTTCAGTTCTCCATTGAAATGATATGGACATTTTTTCCTTTGGAAGCTGATTAATTATGCAAGTGGAGTTCATTTACTTAATATGCAAGGCTTCTGTGCTGTTTCAGGGGCATTTAACCACTGGTGCCCCTATGTGCACAGCTAATTCATGTATATGCATATTATTGTGGACTGGCATGATGGGAGTAGGTTCGAGGGAATATTGCTTTCCGTCAAACGGAGAAGTAAAAAAAATTTCCCATCATTCCATTCAATGATCGATCATTTAGGGTGTTTAAGTTTATGATAATCCAATGGAATCGCGAGGTCATCTAAATATCTAAAGTGAAAATGTTTCTCCATATCATGCCTTTTCTTTTGTGTGTTTATAATCTCTTGATCTTTTTGAGCAATGAATATAATTTGCTGGGTTCATGAGTAATATTTGAACTTATTTTCTTTCAGTTCAATGGAAAAACAGTTGGAATCATTGGATTGGGCAGGATAGGCACAGCAATAGCCAAGAGAGCTGAAGCATTCGGCTGTCCGATCAGTTACTGCTCCAGAACAGTGAAACCAGATTGCAAATACAAATACTATCCTAGTGTAGTTGAACTGGCCTCCAATTGCCATATCCTAATTGTTGCATGCCCTCTCACGCCGGAGACACGCCACATCATCAACCGCGAGGTCATCGATGCATTAGGCCCCAAGGGTGTTCTCATCAACATTGGTCGTGGCCCACATGTTGATGAACCTGAGCTCGTATCGGCGCTGGTGGAAGGCCGATTGGGTGGGGCTGGGCTTGATGTGTTTGAACATGAGCCCGAAGTGCCGGAAGAGCTTCTTGGGCTTGAGAATGTCGTTCTCTTGCCTCATGTTGGGAGTGCCACGGTGGAGACTCGCAATGCCATGGCTGACCTTGTCATTGAAAACCTTGAAGCTCATTTCATGAACAAACCACTTTTGACTCCAGTTGTTTAACTGCCGTCAAAGGTATGTTTGAGGCCTTCTATATGTAGCTGGCACTCCATAATCGATTGTTCAGCCTGGCAAATTGAGGTAGAAATGCTTGCAGGGGTAAAGGAACTGCCTTGCTTCGATACTGTAATCTTCATCTGTTTAGTGTTTTTAAGACTAGAAACTATCATTTGCTTTCCAACCATGGATGATTGGTGGTGCAAACTATGGCTCCATTAGTGCTTTAGTAGATATGTTGACTTGGTTGTTTCTTTGCGCTCTTACCGCTGACTAGCATGTCCCAATGATCCTGGAGTAACTGTAAGTTGTCTTCGGTGTTGGAACAAATAAGAGACTTCACGTTCTGTCCACTGCTAGCTGCAAAAGTAGTATGTTCTATTGCAGAAAAATGCTTTGACAATGGACATGGTGCGGCTGAAATCAGGGTAGTCATCAATCGTCCCATACATAGATTTTGATTGCCAATGTATGGTGTGTCCTGTCCATAGGATAATATGGACTGTCAAAGTTACCCTTTTCCAGGGCATTGGAGAGAAATAAAATCACTCTGTTCTCGGCTTATGAGTATACAGGATCAATGCGCCTATCTGATGATGAATTTCGGCATGATTTTTTGCATGAGCTTGGGGTGTATGCTTTCACTCTATGCACATGATGAAGTCCAAGAAAATCGTGGCACCATGGCAAGGATCCGACTAAAAACCTCTTAATAGGTTCTTCTGAACATTGATATCGACCTATGCTTTTTGGATGTTGCAAATGCATTATGCCCTTTAGTTTAAGCATGGTTCTAGCCTCAAAATGCTGTGACAAAAACCATGGGGGAGGGAAGTACCGAAACCGTCGGGCTCAGAGTCCATCCCGCCGCGACACGATCCTCAGTCTTGGTGTAAATGTAGTTCTGCATTGATTAAAAGAAATTGCAAGAGGATAAGGAGGCTAAAAATTCAATAGCCTTTCATAAATCTTTGTGATACGGCTGACAAAGCAGATGATCTCATGTTTATATGTCGTACCAATTGGGTGCCGATAATAAGTCAATTCCTCGTAGTTATTCACGGTTGATTTAAGACAAGTGCAACTCCAGAGCCGAAAACATCAACTGAGGAATGTTTCAAGAAGGTTTCTCCCAAAGCTTTAGAGAAGGGTTTGGCCGACGGCCCCTCGAGAGAGCAAAATAAGACCTCATAGCCACATTTGTCTTCGTAAATGTTACTCAAATGCAGCTCGATTTGTTGATTGTTCACGCGAATGTTGCTTGGTATATCAACCGTCAAAACTGTCGAGACATTAATAGTAACAATTGGGGAAAACTTATTTAAAAGGTCCTAAACTTATTATACGGAGTCCGATTTAGTCCTAAACATTTAATTATGTCAATTTAGTCTTAAATATTTTGATTACTTGTCAATGTAGTTCTTTCGACCAAATATCTAAATAGTAGGTTTAAGACTGAATTAGTAAAATTTCAAAAGTTTTAGGGCTAAAATTGATACTAAGAATGGTTTAGGACTAAATTGATAACTCGTCAAAATATTTAGTATAATTGGTACAATTGAAAGGTTTATGACTAAATTAGCTGTCGTATGCTAAGTTTAGGAGTTTCTAAATAATTATCCCATGTTAATTCAATTCGGGACCAATGATTTTTTTAATCTACAAAGTATCTAGCTAGGTAGACAAACCGGACATGTGAAAACAAACCTTCTCTACTTGGGGAAGTGATGAACAGCTTTGCGCCGAATAAAGGGGGAAGGGATAATATTCTCATATTAGGAAAGTGGAAGGAGGAGGATACATCATATATAGCAATATACATCATGTGCAAGTGTATGGACTCATCTTTTTTTTTTTTTTGATAACCCAGGGAACCCCCGCACGGCCGACAGTCGGGGAGTAAACCCTGGGAGCGCGACACGTGCTAGCCACCACACACGTGCCACCGGTTAAGTCACCCTACGACGATGGACTCGTCTTCATTCCAACTAAATATATATATTTTTTGTTAGACAAATAAATTTTGTTAGAAGCACTGACAATTTTGGTACTTGGTTGTTAAAAACAATTATGGGGAAAGGTGAAAAAGATACATAGGAGGGATTAAATAAAAGACTGAGAGATAATTTTGATTTCCCGTTTTATAATTAAAACTATTAGTATTATAGATCCATAGGAGAAAAAGAAATTTGGCACGACCATAATAGCCCCCAAACTCGCTTTGGGATCATTTCAGAGGAAAACGTCGGGAGAAAATTTTTCGACCCGCATTGCCAATATATTTCCCTGATTCATTATTTGCGTCATCTATTTTCTAAACCTACAATTTGCACCTCGAGTTCTCTCATTCATGGGGTTTGTAGATCGAATCAGACCTAGTGCCAGATGTAAAATTCCTCATTTTAACTGACTCGATTAAAAGAAAGAAATATTTTCATTATAAAATTGACCAAGACTAGATGGGCCTTGGGCCGGCTAAGCTTAAAACGGAATTGGTTGCCCAAGCCTGGGCGAGCAAATCGGGTAGGTAGCTCGACCCGGTCCAATTCTGCTCTATTAGCTCAAGTGGCTTACCCCCATACAGTCAAACCTAACAGGCCTAGTTGTTCTTTGAAGAAAGTCTTTGGTATAATTACGCAAAGAGTTCCTAAATTTTGACATTGAATATTTTTATATAGGTCCAATGATTAGATTGAACGTATATCAAAAATTTGGGAACTACATTGTACGTTAGCCTAAAATTCAGGAACTTATAATTTTCATATAGGTCAATGTCTGTATTATTTTTTCGGATGGGATAATGACATAAACGATTCCTGAACTTTAACCCGGTGTACAACGTAGTTTCTAAACTTTTAGTACATGTTCAACTTAGTTCTCGAACTACATGAACATTGAACATTTTCATAAAATTCAATGACTAAATTGAATATGTACCAAAAGTCCGCAGATTACGTTAAACAAATTGAAAGTTCAGAGTCCACATTGCACACCGGGTTACAGTTCAGAGATCACGTCGGACAAATTAAAAGTCTATAGATTAAATTGCATATTAACCCAAAATCCAAGGACTATTTATGTCACTTTTTGAGTTTTATAACAATTATCAGGCAAGCTAGGGCGAGGCACGATAGGGCCGGTCTCGGGTTCGGATCGCCCCGAACATCAGACCTGTAATTTCAGCTGGATCCCATCAATTTTTTTTCCATTTTCTGAAATCGATTGCCGTAGTCGTTTTGGAATTATCAACAAATCAACTCCTGAAAAGTACCATAATATTTGCCAATAGGGGCGCGAGAGCCCGCCTAGGAAATTGGACGGACCCGAGGTGGGGAACAAAACCCGAAAAATTATAAAAAAAAAAAAAGGAAAAAGAAAGGAAACGGGAGCTACCGGAACGACGTCGGATGTTTGGGTTCAAGTCGAGAATCTCTCGCGATGCCACGCCAGTATCGCCGGTCGACATTTTTGTCGTGATTCTCTCCGCCACTCCCGCCCACACACAAGGCCCCGATGAGCGCAGACGACAAGGCTAAACTCTGCAGCCAGCCACAGAAAGGCAAACCTTCCCAGCCGTACAGCAGGAGGAGGAGGAGGAGGAGGAAACACGCCGTAATCGCTTTCGCTTCCCCTCTTCCTCCGAATCCGCCGCCTACCCAGAAGCCGAGACGCCCCAATCCTCCGGAAAAACCCGGACTTGCTTCGACCCACATCGGCCATGGACTCGATCGGCGTCCTCCTGGCCTGCCCCATGTCCCCCTACCTCCATCAGGAGCTCGAGAAGCGCTTCCGCCTCTTCAAGTTCTGGGAGTTCCCCCAGAGGACCCAGTTCCTCGAGGAGCACTCCGGCTCCATCCGCGCCGTCGTCGGCAACATCTCGGCCGGCGCCGACGCCGAGCTGATCGAGGCTCTCCCCAAGCTGGAGATCGTCGCCAGCTACAGCGTCGGGCTGGACAAGATCGACCTGGGGAAGTGCCGGGAGAAGGGGATCAGGGTGACCAACACCCCCGATGTGTTGACCGCGGACGTGGCCGACCTGGCGATCGGGCTGTGCCTGGCCGTGCTGAGGAGGATTTGCGCGAGCGATAAGTATGTGAGGAGTGGCGAGTGGAAGAAGGGGGACTTTAAGTTGACCACCAAGGTTCGTTTTTTTATTGAAAATTCGGCATTTCTTATGTGGGTGGTAGATTATTTGGTTGAGTCTGATGTTGTGATGTTTAAGGGACGGATTGTTGTGTTTCTTGGTGTGTGTAATTGATGATCGCGTATTCGTAGCGCTGAGAAAGGAATTTGGTTTGGTAATTTGCGGCTTGAAAGAAAATGTCCAAATTTGATTGTGTTAAATATGGAAGATAAGAACTTGGGTCATGCTATTGGGTTTGCAATTTTTTAGCTGCAGAAAGTTTTCTTTTTTCCCTGCTGCTTTTAGGAAACGGGGGGATGCAAAAGTTTTAAAAGAAAACATGTTTTCGGGTTGATCTGGCTCGCTAAAAGATGAGAATTTCAGCATTGCTATGATGAAAAGTTGAAGATATAAAACACATGCATGGCAAAATCGTGGTACTTCACATTTGCCTTTCTAGAAGCTGGGGTGGGAATGTTTGCTGCACTATGAATTAAATTTGCATGTGTAGATAGTGGAAATGGCCCAAGCGATGCTATACCATTTTTTCTCACTTTTTACTACAGGGGAATGCTTGCTGCATAGTGCTGAGAGATATTGATGCTTTTGGGTTGGATGTCATTTGGTGTTCTCTGTTGGGTCCTGAGTTGTTTTTCTTTCTGCTGACTTTTTTAGGTACTTCTGGTTTTACTTTATACACGAGCTACATACTCTTATCTGGAGTTGGTTGATAATGAGTCTGGTTGATTTGCCTCTTATCTCTAATATGTCTGTTTGTTTACCATTTATTACATAGCTTGGCCCTTCTCTGAGTTTATTCTGTTAGATGCAAGCTTCAAAATTTCTTGGAACACGTGTTGCCTTGGGCTGTGAAAGGATCGGTTAGGAGTTTGTGGAGACTGGCACAATATGCTCATGTTCAGGGTTCATTGAGATTCACCAAAATTACTTGGCCTTGTCATTTCAGTTCTCCATTGAAATGATATGGACATTTTTTTCCTTTGGAAGCTGATTAATTATGCAAGTGGAGTTCATTTACTTAACATGCAAGGCTTCTGTGCTGTTTCAGGGGCATTTAACCACTGGTGCCCCTATGTGCACAGCTAATTCATGTATATACATATTATGGTGGACTGGCATGATGGGAGTAGGTTTGAGGGAATATTGCTTTCCTTCAAACAGAGAAGTAAAAAAAATTTCCATCATTCCATTCAATGATCGATCATTTAGGGTGTTTAAGTTTATGATAATCCAATGGAATCGCGAGGTCATCTAAATATCTAAAGTGAAAATGTTTCTCCATATCATGCCTTTTCTTTTGTGTGTTTATAATCTCTTGATCTTTTTGAGCAATGAAGATAATTTGCTGGGTTCATGAGTAATATTTGAACTTATTTTCTTTCAGTTCACTGGAAAAACAGTTGGAATCATTGGATTGGGCAGGATAGGTACAGCAATAGCCAAGAGAGCTGAAGCATTCGACTGTCCGATCAGTTACTGCTCCAGAAGAGTGAAACCAGATTGCAAATACAAATACTATCCTAGTGTAGTTGAACTGGCCTCCAGTTGCCATATACTAATTGTTGCATGCCCTCTCACGCCGGAGACACACCACATCATCAACCGCGAGGTCATCGATGCATTAGGCCCCAAGGGTGTTCTCATCAACATTGGTCGAGGTCCACATGTTGATGAACCCGAGCTCGTATCGGCGCTGGTGGAAGGCCGATTGGGTGGGGCTGGGCTTGATGTGTTTGAACATGAGCCTGAAGTGCCGGAAGAGCTTCTTGGGCTTGAGAATGTCGTTCTCTTGCCTCATGTTGGGAGTGCCACGGTGGAGACTCGCAACGCCATGGCTGACCTTGTCATTGGAAACCTTGAAGCTCATTTCATGAACAAACCACTTTTGACTCCAGTTGTTTAACTGCCGTCAAAGGTATGTGGATACTGAGATTTGTCGTGGCCTTCTATATGTAGCTGGCACTCCATAATCGATTGTTCAGCCTGGCAAATTGAGGTAGAAATGCTTGCAGGGGTAAAGGAACCGCCTCGCTTTGATACTGTAATCTTTCATCTTTTTAGTGTTTTTAAGACTAGAAACTATCATTTGCTTTCCAACCATGGATGATTGGTGGTGCAAACTATGGCTCCATTAGTGCTTTAGTAGATATGTTGACTTGGTTGTTTCGTCTGCGCTCTTACCGCTGACTAGCATGTCCCAATGATCCTGGAGTAACTGTAAGTTGTCTTCGGTGTGGGAACAAATAGGAGTCTTCTCGTTCTGTCCACCACTAGTTGCAAAAGTAGTATGTTCTATTGCAGAAAAATGCTTTGACAATGGACATGGTGCGGCTGAAATCAGGGTAGTCATCAATCGTCCCATACATAGATTTTGATTGCCAATGTATGGTGTGTCCTGTCCATAGGATAATATGGACCGTCAAAGTTACCCTTTTCCAGGGCATTGGAGAGAATTAAAATCACTCTGTTCTCGGCTTATGAGTATACAGGATCAATGCGCCTATCTGATGATGAATTTCGGCATGATTTTTTGCATGAGCTTGGGGTGTATGCTTTCACTCTATGCACATGATGAAGTCCAAGAAAATCGTGGCACCATGGCAAGGATCCGACTAAAAACCTCTTAATAGGTTCTTCTGAGCATTGATATCGACCTATGTTTTTTGGATATTGCAAATGCATTATGCCCTTTAGTTTAAGCATGGTTCTAACCTCGAAATGCTGTGACAAAAACCATGGGGGAGGGAAGTACCAAAACCGTCAGGCTCCGAGTCCATCCCGCCACGACAGAATCCTCAATCTTGGTGCAAATGTAGTTCTGTATTGATTAAAAGAAATTGTAAGAGCATAAGGAGGCTAAAAATTCAATAGCCTTTCATAAATCTTTGTATACGGCTGACAAAGCAGATGATCTCATGTTTATATGTCGTCCCAATTGGGTGCCGAGAATAAGTCAATTCCTCGTAGTTATTCAAGGTTGATTGAAGACGAGTGCAACTCCAGAGCCGAAAACACATTGTACTTACTGCTTCTTTTATTGTATAACACCGAAAATATATTGAATTATATGTGCAGAAACTGTCTATGTAGACGTTTGGGAATGTGCTTAAAAATGGGCTGATTAATGCTGTCACAAGTCTCATTGTGTCTCCTTGCTTCTTCTAAACATTATACAACTTCGAAGGCATTTGCGAGGTTCCTCGTACCCCCCTCCCAAAAAGAAATGAAATACTCACATACAGAGAGAGAAAGAAAGCGCTTTTTTTTTGCGAGGTGGGTCTCGGTTTGTTCCGATTTTTGTGGACTTGAAACGCATCTTGCCTTACATCAGATAAGTTATCCAAAATCTACGAAGAAACTTAAAGCCAGCTCATCAGCAGCCACAAACAATCTTAAGTGGCTTCCTCCTCCATGGACATTTCGTCGTCGTCATCAACACTTTATCGGTAGCTGAAGCAAATCAATTGGACAGGGTGAAGATCATTTCCCAGAAAAATATCATCAGGAAAGGTCTACCCATCATCCTTTTCTTTTCTCAGGATACATGCAAAAAGCACAACACAGATGCCCCTCCAAAGGTTCAGAAAGCATTTAAAGCCCATCTCTTTCTCCGCTCTCGCTCTCTCTCTCTTTTTCCCAAGAAGCTAGGTGACCAAAAGAAAAGGAAAATCTTAAAGCTATTTGACACGTCGAGAGCTAGGAGCCAATGGCACCTTTCTCCCCCTCTCAAGGCTCCCATATGATGCTACAGCATGAGCATACAGGGTTCAAGAAGAAGCCCCTTTGAAGATGAGGAAGCTGATGGTCTCCAAAGTGAAGTATATGAAAGTCCCTTTTGAATGAGTGAAGAAACACCCAAAGTTTGAGCCCACCACACATTGCCATCCTCCCCCATATCTGCTATCAAAGTCCTGTCATATTTTCACACACGCAGGAAACCCAGAATTTAAAATAAGATAGGAAAAAAACCAGGAAAACACAGCAAGCTGCCCAAAACTCTCTCTTCTCACCTTTCTAACACTCTTGAATGAATGGCAAAACCTGTGGAAACGAAAAGGAAGTACCTTTTTGATGTGGGCTGCGATGGATTTGTAGTCAAAGACATCATACAGATCCAAAGCTTGAGAAGCGCAGGCCATGGCTTGGATCTGCATCTTCACTGGCATATCTGTGTCCTCAATCAAAGCCTTCCCTTCCAACATCTTTCCCTTCACTTTTTCGTCGAGCTTTCCTTGCAGTTTCCTCTCCTCCCTATATCTTTCTCTGAACCCAGTGCGAGAACGATGAAATCTTTTTTTGAGGGTCTCGAAGTCTCCCGTGCTTTTGCCGAACCAACTGGGTATTTATGACATTGGCAGACGAGCTTGCCTATAGCGGTTCCAAGTGTGATTGAGTCATAAGAAGGCAACTTTAGCTGGCACAGACAATAGTCCAACTCTTCATTTCACTTCATATTTATCCACTCTTTCTCTCCTGACTTTATGGGCCTCTTTACTTTATTCTCTGATTCACTCTGCTCTCTCTACTGTGCCTGATCTGATGTCATGTCCGCGAGGATAACGATGGTAAGGCTAAGCATTAAAGCAGGGGAATCATCGGGATGGGTGTGGGCTTTCTTGGAGTTTTCTGATTTTTGTCTATGAGAGCAAAACGACAATTTGTTTTGGGTTTTTGTTTTGGATGCAGAGGATATTGATCAATTTGGTGGGTTGCTTTAAACAAATTTTTTTTCAGCAATCTAACAATTTGTTACAAAATTTAAATGAATTAATATCACGAAAAATTTTAAACTAATAAAATCGTAGCAATTTTGTTTAAAATTAATTTTTTGATCACGTAAAATTTTAAATTGATATATTTGTGATAAATTTTTTTATTTTTTGACGTTCTTCGTACATCATTGTAGACAGTGAATGCGATTGATCATATCGACTGTCAAGAACTCTTGACGACATCCGGAATGTGCTGCATTGATCATTTCCTATCTCTTTTCGTTTATACATTTCCTTTCTTGCCCAAAAGCCGAACTGACGTCCCTTTCTATCGATGGTGCTTCTCGCCGCCTTTTCAAGAGAGAATCTTCCCAGCTACTATTATTGCAAGTTCTCTTAAGTCTTTTTCTGGCACGTGTCTTCTCATTATCAATCCTGCGATGGATTTAGACTATGGACTACGAGTTAAAAAAAAAAACATGCCACTTGTTCCATTTATTACCCACTCGGGAGCCGGCCGGTCCGATTTCAAGATCACATGATCCGCTTCTCGATTTCAAAAATGGGAACCGATCATCCCTATTCGAAAAACATTGATGCTTGGTGATTGAAATTGAATATGAACCGTTGATAAAGATGATTGCAATGTGTAGAGAAAGTAAAAATCTTATAAAATACCATTTGCGATGCATTATGAACAAAAATAAATCTTGAAACGAGGTAAAATAATCTAATTTGAAATTCAAGTTCAAACTTAGATAACATCTTATCTAATCTGATATGCTCTACTACAATTCATCTTCTCATCTTCGTATCTTCACAGCCATTCTTATGTATTTTGTGATGATGATTTTTTTCCTCATTGATTTTCTTTTTATCTTAAGATGGATCGCTCTATCTTTGCAAAGAAATCTTTAATATCTAGACTTGCACACTACTCTATAATTATTTACGACTGCTCCCGATTCATTATCAATAATTATTATTCCAATTGATGTATCTTCCTTGACTCAATTTTAATTTTTGTGCATGCTTCGAGTCGATTGATTGCCAGTTCTCACTACTTTTATTTAAATTTTTCATGTATATCAATCAAAGAAAATATTGATTGCTTTTCTCATGATAAGTATAAGGATTAGCTATCCGATGAGGAATTTATGTAGATTGGATGGGAAATTAGTTAAGTTTTATGGTAGTGTGCCCACAATACTCAAAATTATAAGCTATAAGTTAAAATACAAACAATTAAAATATTTTCCTTACATAGAAGAAAAAATATATTTAAGTACATAAGGTCATTGATATTTTAGAGTGAAAATTTTCAGAAAAGCCGCAAACCTATTTTATGACGGCCAATTTAGTCTTAAACATTTCATTGTCAATTTAGGCCTAAACATTTTAAAGATTTGCTTCCTCCAGCCAATTTCGGGCTAAAAGGCCAACATGAAAGTCGGCTGTCTTACAGGACACAATTAGCACTGACGTAAATAATTTTTGCAAATATCTTTTATGAACTTTTTCTTTTCTATTTTTCTTAACCCAAAAAAAGCTTTTTCTGTTCTATTTTCTTTAGCAATTTTTTCAACTCTAGATCAATGAGGGTCACTCGACCTTGCCGGCCACAGACGAGGGTCAATAGGCGACCTCGCCGGCCTAGAGTTGAAAAAGAAAATAAAAAAGATTGTTAAAATTTTCTACATAAACGCCAGCCATAGGCCAAAGTCAATGCCAGCAATTTCAAGTTAAAATTGGCTAAAATTGACTATATCGATAAATCATCAAAAGATTTAATACTAAAAAATTGACAAAATTATAAGATTTAAGCACGAATTAACCGTCATAAAATTACGATTTCTTGTTGGTAATTTTCCAGTATTTCTAATAGCAATTTGGCAAATACCTTCGTGCAAGCTCTCTAGTTTGCTGTCTCTGTTCACAGCTCCCCATCACCAGTGCCTCTTCTCTCGATTGAGCTCAACCAATGGCAGAAATTCCGTCAAAACGCTGTGTTCGTTGTAGCCCTCGCGTCGCACTCTCGTCCTCGTTTCTCCGAGTGGGACTCTCTTTGTTGTCTTGTTTGATGCGAATCTCCAGTGGATGTGTGTGCATAGTTTTCTGATTGTGTTTGAAAGTGGGTAACGCCGTTTGGAAATCGAATTGCAATTGCCTGTGTAGTTATTCGGCGATGGATCTGATGTGGGGGGTTTTGTCAAAATCTCAGCTTTGGCTGGGGGAGATGTACGGATTTTACTTGGATTTTTTTTTGTCGAAAAGTAAAATGTTTCATTAATTAACTAACGAAAGGATAACATAAGTTATGAGTTTTTGAACATAAAAGATCCCGTAGAGATAATGGCGATTTTACAAGTCAATCTTGCGGTAGGACTTTCTTGCCATGTGTTTTGGCTAAGAAATCTGCCACTTGTTTTGATTCGCGTGGGTTGTAGACAAGCTCTACGGCTTTTAACCGAGACAGTTTTTGTTTGCATTCTTCGAGGATGGCCTGAATCTCCCACGGGCCCGGAGTCTGGCCCATTATGATGTCCACCAAAGATAAGCTGTCAGAGCTCACCACCACGTGCAACACTTCTCTGCAGATCAGTTTTGCTTTTCCACAATCCGCCGGTCTCTGGAGGAGTCCACGAAACAGGTGAGTTCCCCTTTCGCTTTTCTCTGTTGATCACTTTGGGTTCCAACGCTTGAAGTTTTTGTCTAAGGCACATGCTTCGTCGACTATCAAGCTTGGATCTGGACTTCGATTCTGAAAGATGACTCTGTTTCGAGCCAACCAAATATTCCACAATACCCCGGCGACCAGCTCAGGTGACGGTAAGTCTGTATTTTGTAGCAAAATTTCCAACAGCCACCTGTCGATTCTAGTAATTCCGTAGCGAGAGATATGTATTTGCAGTCGGTAGTCTGACCAAACTGCTTTTGTCCAGTCGCAAAGCAAGAAGAGATGCCCCACTGACTCAGGGGTTTGGCTGCAAACAGGGCAAAGGGGATCTGGCGTTATTGTTCTCTTGCAGAGGTTCTCACGAGTTGGTAAGCTATTCTGGCACACACTCCAAATGAAGTGCTTGATTTTTGGCATGGTATTGAGGTTCCAGATTTTCTGCCATGAGGATTTGGGAAATTGATACGAGGAGGAGGCCTGGTTGTGATTCTGCTGATATTCTGATGGCTGCATTCTGTTATAGGAGTCTTTTACAGTGTATTTCCCCATTTTATTCCCTGCCCACACTAGCACATCTTCTTTGGGGGTAGAGCTCAATGGTATAGACGTGATTTCCTTTACTATATGCTCGCTAAAAAGAGAATTCAGTTTCTGTTCATCCCAGCATCTTTGTCTCCTTTGCGCCATTGTGGCATGAAAAAACTTGGTATTTCTATCTCCCCAATTCAGCCAGTTGATGCGAGATCTTAATCCCTAGTACAGTTCCTCCTGCCTCCATAGCTTTTCGATTTTCCCCTTGACAGCCTGAATTTTGTCTTTGGTAGATTCTCCCAATCTCCTATTTGTGAGTGCCACTAGCTGTTTTTTTAGATCTTCAATTTGGCGATACGCATTGGAAAACTTTTGACGACTCCATGTAGATAGGGCCTTGGTAACTTTTTCTAGTTTAGCTGCAACTTCCCCCTGCTGGGAGTGTGTGTCTAGCCAGGCTTTGGTAACATTTTTATCATATTCTGTATCATCCACCCAATAAGCTTCAAATTTGAACTCTTTTTTCCGTGCTTCATAATTTGGGTAGAGCGAGAGCAGGATTGGACAATGATCGGAGCCAATGGCCGGTAGTGCAAAAGCTTCCACAGTTGGGAACGAAACCCTCCAATCTAAGTTACTGAGCACTCGGTCGAGCCTTTTTTTTTACCAAGTCAACCCCCTCTCTATTGTTGGACCATGTAAACGCACATCCCTTACTTTCAATGTCCAAAAGTGAGCAGTCATATAGAAAATCTCGAAAAGCAACTTGTCTATAGTAATCCGCTTCTCTCTTTCCCTCTTTCTCCCAATTGTATAGAACTTCTTTGAAATCACCCAGGCAAACCCAAGGAAGGTGGTTGGACTAATGTATGGCTCTCATATGTTGCCATAGGTGCAATCTCTCCCGGAAATTAGTAGAAGCATGCAGAAAAGTGAGTCTCATGGCTGTCCTGCTTCTTGGTTCTTTGCAAATTACGTCAATAAACCCAGCCGAGCTGGCAACTACGTTTGGGGAAACCTCATCATTCCAAAAGAGTGCTAAGCCCCCGGCGATACCTCTCGGTTCCACCACCTTCGAATGCTGAAAATCGAGTTGCCTACGAATACTGTCCACCATCATCTCTTTATTTTTAGTTTCCATCAAAAACACCATAACGGGCCTTTCTTGAGCCACAATGGCTCGCAGTGACTGGAATGTCAGGGGTGTGCCCAACCCCTGACAATTCCAGCTCAATAGCTTCATTTAATCGCCGGTGGCTTATTAGCGCTAGCCACCACAGGCCACTCACGCCCGTCTTCAGCCATATGAATAGGGGTTTCCAGCAATAAAGATTCGTCTAGAGACTTGGAGCTTGTTCTACCCAATCCATATGGGTTGTACCTCCTTAGTTTCTTGGTAGGAGGGGTTTTTTTCCCCGCTTTACCTTTCTTCCGTCACCCTTCTTGTACATCCATGCCTACATTGATGAAAATTATATCGAACACATTTCAGTGGCCGGGTTTGGCAGGCCGGCGGCCGCCACCAGCCCCCACGTCGTGCGGTTGATCTCTTTTTATGACGGAGTTGCTAGTTATTGTTTTCTGTGTTGGCACTAATGATTGTACTCCGAACTCATTCGAGTGCAGTGTGCTTCCTGATGAATGTCTTCAAGCAGGTATTACCAGCCAAACGCAGTATTGGTGGTGCCTTCAAGTATGGTGCAGGTGAATTCCTACTTCTAGTCGTGGCTGGGATTTTGAGAGAATGATTTTTTTTCTGATAGTCTACCCCATTGCCAAGAATTTTTCTTGATTTCAAATCTGTTGTTGTATGCTTTGTGTTTGGAGAAGAAGAGAAGTTCGACCTAATTGATAGTTGCACTAATCGGCTCTTCTCAGATGATAGGTAGCTGGCGTAAAGTGTCTTTTGTTTTATAATATGATTTCTGGTTGCGTAACGTCTTATATGATCTGTTAGTACTGGATAGTCACCGCTAATCGGCGCTCCTCATTTTTTATAGTTCTCTAAGAAATCTAAATGTGTAACCTTGCACGTATGCTCGTAACGGAAGCTTTCATCTCGGCAATAAGCATGCAGTGCATGGCACTTGTTGATTGGATGTTTTCTGGTCGAGTTCCTCATCATGACTTTCTTTGCAGCATTCTCCTTATGCTTCCGCCACTCGTCCTCGGATACCGTCATGGAGGTTCATTCTCAAGAGCAGGAAGTCGTAATCGCTCTAGGCAGCAATGTGGGTGACAGACTCAACAATTTCAACGAAGCTTTGGACTTGATGAAGAAGTCCGGCATATGCATTACAAGGCATGGTTGTTTGTACGGGACAGCGCCTGCTTATGTCATCGATCAACCTCAGTTTCTGAACTCCGCAGTGAGAGCCGTCACAACTCTCGCTCCCCATGAATTACTACACCAACTTAAGAAGATCGAAAAGGACATGGGTCGCACAAATGGGATCAGGTATGGCCCGAGGCCAATTGACCTGGATATATTGTTCTATGGGAAGTTTAGAATTAACTCTGACACACTTGTAGTCCCTCATGAGAGAATATGGGAGAGACCATTTGTGATGGCTCCGCTGATGGATTTGATTGGATCAACTGTTGACAGTGATGTAGTGGCGTCTTGGCATTCTCTGTCGATGCATTCAGGCAGTCTTTATGAATCGTGGAATAAACTGGGTGGTGAATCTTTGATTGGGAAGGAAGGACTCAAAAGAGTTTTACCTATCAGAAATGACCTCCTTTGGGACTGGTCGGAGAGAACATTTGTGATGGGTGTTCTCAACCTAACGCCAGATAGTTTTAGTGATGGAGGGAAGTTCCAAAGCGTGGAAGCTGCGGTTTCCCAGGTCCGTTTGATGATTTCTGAGGGGGCAGATATAATTGATCTCGGGGCCCAATCTACCAGACCTAGGGCAGATCGGATTTCTCCAAGAGAAGAATTAGAGAGATTGATTCCAATTTTAGAAGCTGTCCTGGAAATGCCTGAGATGGAGGGGAAGCTTATCTCCATTGACACATTTTACTCGGAAGTTGCTTCAGAAGCGGTGAGCAAGGGGGCACATATCGTAAATGATGTATCCGCTGGGACGTTGGACAACAACATGATTCCTGTTGTCGCTGATCTTAAGGTTCCTTATGTTGCGATGCACATGAGGGGGGATCCGTCTACTATGCAAAATAGAGAAAACCTCCAATACGACGATGTGTGCAAGCAGATTGCATCCGAGTTGTTTACTAGAGTGAAAGATGCCGAATTATCTGGTATACCAGCTTGGAGAATAATTGTGGACCCAGGAATCGGATTCTCAAAGAACACTGAACATAATGTGGACATCCTCGTGGGATTACCAGCCATTCGAGAAGAACTTGCGAGAAAAAACTTGGCTCTTTCTCATGCCCCTTTACTGATAGGACCTTCTAGGAAAAGATTTCTAGGTGACATTTGCGCTCGTCCGATTGCCCCGGAGCGCGATGCAGCAACGGTTGCTGCTGTCACTGCCGGAGTACTTGGTGGTGCAAATATCGTAAGGGTTCATAATGTCAGAGATAACTCAGATGCTGTGAAGCTCTGTGATGTGATGCTGAAAAGGAGGAGCTCCACTGCATAGTACATCCGACCTGCTTCTGTCCATCGATTTAGAGTGTGTATTTTCCGGGAAAACTTCGTGATAATGGAAAATGCTTTTGGAGAAATTTTATATAGACATTTTCTCATTTTCAGGTTAGGGAATTCATTTTCCTAACTTTAAGCATGCATATTTTCTTTGACCGTAAATGGTTTTCTGTTGATTGACCATTTTCAGTAAATCAAACACGTGAAAGTTCATAAAACTAATTCGTGAAAGTTTATAATGAGCAATTCATTGTTAAGAAGTCATTGATTATGAGCGAAGTCTATCTCCAATTTTCGCTGCGCTAAAGAGAAATAAACAGGCCGTCTCGCAATTGCTGCTGGAGGCTCTAGTTAAGAACACGCCCTATGATATAGTAGTAGCGCATTTGCATGAGCAACTGTTGGTCTGTTAAAACTCGAAGAACCATCTTCTTCACAAATCAATCTTCTCTATATGGTTTTGGTCACGCCGCAAGGCTCGGTGTTAGCAATAGCTTGAGGATTATCGCTTTCAAACTTTTCTTCAGCCATGGGCTTTCCTTCCGGTGGATTCTTCAAGATTGTGAGGAGCTGAACTTCGTTGTGATGATCCTGTTGCTGAGTTTAGTACAAAAGCGTATCAGGTACCCACTCAAAGGCCATGTGAACTGTCATGACATATTGATCTGCTACAGAGCACTGGACACTCCACTGCAGTTATTTAATGGGATTTGTGGGAGTGTACAGCATTAGTACTACATGGTAAAGCAGCTGTGTGTGAAACCGTGTGCGCACGGATGGTCTGCCTTTGATCGGACCGGAGTGGTAGACTTAGTCAGGTGTAAGTCATGATATTGCCTCATTGTGATATGAAAAGGAAGAAGAGAAGGAAGAATTTTTCTTTGTGGAAATTAGTTTAGGCCCCCACGTAGTTTCTGTTTGTTATAAATTATTGCTAGTTGATTGAAGGTTCGCCTTAGTGGAAGTGCACCACTACATGATCTTTCTCTTTGTTTATGTATTTACTTGTTTGCATATTCAGTTTGACTTGTGACAGGATTTGCATTCAGACGAGCTTATTCACTGATGTTGCTCTTTTCCTTTTTATCCTTGTTGTGTTAGCATGTTGGTGGAATTGGCCGTAATTACTAAGCTATATGGCTGGAATTTACGTCGATATAGTGTTTCTCTTGACTGGTGCAATGGTTGTATGGCGATTGTATTGAGCTATCTGAATTTGACTATGGAACGGGGAAGAAATAGTGATCTGGGCAAGGAAAAAGACTGGGGTGCCTGTTATTAGGATAAACTTGGTGACTGAAGCAGAAGAGTTTCTTAAGAAGTATCATATGTTCGCCATTGGTGTATTTGAGAAATTCAAGGTACAATTTCATTTTTATGGAAGTGATCGGATTACTTTATGAAACAGACTGTTTGACATATGGAAGTAAAGTTGGCTGTAGCTGGTCCATTTTTTCGTTTATTATTCCTTTCAGATACTGTCATTCTTTCTCCTTTAAGGTGCAAGTTACAACCTGATCTTTGAACTTTGCTTAGTCAAACTTTTGACTCCACTTGAGGTTTCATGGATGCCATATTGAAAGTTGTAGCCCATCGGTTTGCTTGGTTTGGTTGCATGTGTGCCAGTCCTTAGTTTAAATTGACCTTTAACAGAAAAACTCTATGTCAATACATATTCTTACGTTTTGATGCTCTGCAACTATATCTCATTGCTGTCTGCTAATTGATAATTAAAGATCATGTTGTTTCTCATTACTTTCACTCACCCGGAATACAATTCTCCCTGTAGGGCCCTGCTTATGAAGAATTTGTTAAAACAGCGACAGCTGACAATGAAATCCAATTTGTAGAAGTTAGCAACATTGAGGCTGCCCATGTTCTTTACCCTGACATCGACTCTTCTAGCTTTTTCCTGGGCATTGTCAAAAGTGAGCCCGAAAGATATGCTGGATATGGTAGGTAGCAGCTTCTTTTACAGTTGAGTTCTGAATGCTCAATCTGCTGTGGTGTTCCTATAAAGGCTTAATGCATGTATGGTTGCCTTTATTCCAGGGTGCCTGCACTTCTAATAAAATAGTGGACATGTAAAACAAAGCTTGATGCCCTTTTTTTTGACAATTGTGACCAAACCTCACAAGTACACTAAAATTTGATTATGCAGAAGGAGCCTTTGAAATGGAAAAGCTGCTGCAGTTTTTGGACCATAACAAATTTCCGTTAGTTACCAAATTGACTGAACTTAATTCCATCAGAGTTTACTCCAGTCCCATAAAACTCCAGGTGCTGTTTTACGAGGACTTGATTATGCCTTTTCTTAACCTTTACTTTCTTTATCCTGCTTTGGTTTATTTCCATATATGAAGTATGTCTCAGTTAAAAGCTTGGAGAGTTTGGTGTGCCATGTTTTTTTCTTTTTTCCTGTGTTCTTGGTTAACCCCATTTCATCAGTTCTTAATACAATATTCAGCATCAACTGCACTGATTGATATCTTAACATATTTGAACTCTTAAGCTTTGCACTTGGTATGAGAAAATAACCATGGAGAATTTCTCTATTGACTTATCAGTGACATGTATCCCTTTTCCAGCTTTTCGTGTTTGCTAAGGCTGAAGACTTCAAGGATCTTCGTGAGCCTCTTCAAGATGTGGCAAGAAAATTCAAGTCAAAGGTACACAATTCGACTGATATGAATTCTCATGACCGGTTTTCACAGCATGACACGAGGCAAAGCACCGAATACGAAGAGAAAAGCTCTTTTGACATGACACTGTACACTTTAACACTTAGTCTGATTCAAGTTAACATGTTTCCAACTTAAGTCAAACAATTTGACTTGTTAAACAAAGGTAAGAGGTTTTGATGGTAATATGGATGGACACGAATCATAAACATGATTATGACATACTGACATGAATCGCCAAGCCGACTATTGAGTGACCATAATTTACTGTGATTAAACTTTTTCCCTTGGTGGCAATGGTTTTCCAACTCCATTTTGGGATATAGATAATGTTTATCTATATCGACATTGCAGACAAAAACCTAGCAAAGCCCTTCTTAACTCTGTATGGACTTGAAGACACAGAGGACACCGTGGTTAGTTTCCTATTACTTCACAGTCAATTCGAAGGACCTTTGTTATGGACCTACGAATTAATGGAATTTTGTTTTCTTTTGGCATGCCTAACTAGGTGGCTGCTTTTGATAACAAAATCAGCTCCAAGTATTTGTTGGAGACAGATCCAACACCAGCCAATATAGAAGTAACCTCTTTGTTTTTTGTGGTTGTTCTCTTGTAAACTGTTCCTTACCTGCTGGACTAAGAAGTTTATCTGAATTTGCTTTCATAGGATTTCAGCTCAAAATTTCTCCAGGGTTCATTATCTCCTTACTTCAAGTCTCAGTCAGTACCAGACAATGTGAGTATGCTTATTTAGTTTGACCAAGAAGCTATGGGAAAGTTCGTCCATGCATCAGTAGCCCCTAATGTCATTTGCACTAGTCTCTTATCTACTCCATGTCTATAATAGTCTTGGGGCCTAATAGCATAAAAGTTGCATATGCCATTTGCAATTGCATGTATCAATTAGACTTCCGCAATTTTCTTTGGGTGCAAAACCAGCTGAAACTAGGTTATGCCGAATAACATAATCAGCTGCAAACTTAGCAGTTCTTCTCTTCCTCCAAGTTGTTTCCAGGTTTTTATTCTGTTACTTTTGTAATGTCGTGCTCTGATGATCATGCGTAAATGCAGCAACAATCATGCAAGAGTCGTGAAAAGTAAATATCTCTGTCTGTATGTTTTATGTAGATTAATCAGTCTAACATTTTGTTATAGAAGTACTAACGGTTAATCTGTTTGCCGCCATCAGCTTACTGGACATTGTGCTTGTGCATTTGTTTTTTTCTACTTACTTATGGTATTTAATTCATGCTTTCGATTTTGCAAATAGCAGAAAGAGGCAAGCATCCAGGTCGTTGTGGGAAAGACATTTGATGACATAGTTTTGAACAGTTCCATGAATGTCTTTCTTTCATAGCTTAGTTTACTTCACTCATTTGGTTGGCTTATCTAAAGATGATCTGGCTGTGCAAGAAGCACATATCATATGCTAACTACAAGTCCCAAGCCTGCTTTTTAGTTGTATACAGTTTATGAAAGTCACTTGCGCGATTTCAAAGTATGATCCAGTCAAATATTCTTCTCTTTAATGACCAATATGAAACAGCTTGCCTTGGTGCATCAACTGTGAGACTACAAGCAAACGACTCTAAGCATTGCTGTAAAAATCTCTTTTCACAGGTTCACACGCCTTGGTGCATCAACTGTGAGACTACAAGCAAGCAAGTAGAGAAGTTAGCTAAGCACTTCAAAGATTTGAATAATTTGGTTTTTGCGAGGGTCGATGCTTCTGCAAATGAACATCCAAAACGACTCTAACCTGTTCTTGTCACGATGAGTAGAATTTACTAGTCTCTCCAAGGGTGAATTTTCTAAGTATATTGGAAATTTACATATCGAGTTATTGATGAAGTGCATGTATAAAATCATGCTTGGAATCAAAAACATTTTGGCTGCCAGATGAGATGGCTGATGTCGTGATAGACAAACGATGATTCTTAAAAGCGGCTTGTCCTTATAAAGCAAACAGAGTTCGAACTTTTGTAACAGTGTGGGGCGTTACTTAACATTAGTGATATTATAACGTAGCGAGCTACCGCTCTTTCCTGGAAAGTTGCATATTTAGAGTATATTTGTCTCCGCAGGTGGTTGACTATCCGACGCTCCTATTTTACCCTGCAAGTGACAAAGCCAATCCGGTAATATATGTCCCCCGAAAAGTTTATTAATTAGTTTTGCCGCTTCAAGTCGTCTGATGCATGATATACTGTTTTTGCAGATAAAGGTTTCTGTGAAATCAAGCTTGAAAAACATGGCGAAGGTCATCTCGAAACATTTGAAATCCAGCAACGACGGCCCTAAAGATGAATTGTAATATATGTGGTGATGAAAGTATAGAAATTAGAAATGGAGGATGCTTAAATAGTTCTGATCATTTCTTTTCTTCGAAAAGAAGACTATTTTAGCATTCGTTTTATCATTTAACTGTGTACAACTGATGGATAGAGTGCCTTGTTGCAGTAAAAATGCATAGCTCAGAGTACTTTACACCTTACACGGATGCAAGGATTCTTGGTCCTCTGATTGTCTTTGACAAGAATTTGTCTGAAAGAAATCAAATGGCATGATCAGTGAATTACATATTCACAAGAAAGTCTCTGTAATACCGTATCTTTCTTAGGCATTTGAGTTGTGCCTTGGAACGGAATCAACATGGATCAACCCAAAGAAAGCATGAAGTCTCTTCTAGATGAGACTTAAAAGAGCTGACACATGTGGGTCAGATCTTTTGTAAAACATGAACATAGGGTGATCGGTTCTCGGTTTCTGGAACTAGGGATCGGACCGCTTGGTATTGGTACCGGATCGGTTCTCGGTTTCTAGAATTAGGGATCGGACCGCTTGGTATTGGGACCGGACCTGACGGTCAGGCTCCTGTGCGGACCAATGGAACCGGGCAAATGATTGTTCCTAGTCCTCTCCAAGGTCCATGGATACTCATCGTCTTCTTCAGCCGGAACATCTTCATCAGATTGGTCTTTGTTGATTGGGAGTGCTCCAGGAGCACCACTTTTCGTGTCCTCAAACTCCTCAATCTCTCCCTCCCCTTCACGTGTAGAATACCGATTTCCCTCAACTGAACTTGCTATAGAATATTCTTTATTGTCATCATCTAGTTCCTTGTAATTAGGATGCTTTTTAATCTTGGGCCACCTCCTCTGTCTCATTGATTCAGATCCCGGTCCATTGGGACTTCGGTCCGGTTCCCCTGATACCGGGGACGGGATCGAAAATCATCGATTTCAATTTTATAAAACCAGAAATTGTACCAACGCCTTCGGGAACCACCAACTGATCTAGTCGGTTCCTGATTTGGCCGGTCCGTGTTGTTCGACCCTAGATGAACGTGCTCATTTTCTCTGTAGGACCAAAAACCACGTAAGAAATAGTTGCTAATTTCTTGTTTCAAGGATTTGCTCCTTATCTCATTCAACTGGTATTTCAAAACTGAATTGCACCAGCAGTTCAATTGGGTGGTTTGGCCTATCACACTTTTCATGTCTTTTTCATTTGAATTGAATAGGTCAAATCGATTTTTTTAAACTTTGAACCTAGCCATAACAGTCAATGTCAACGGTGGCTTCATGCCTGTAATAATAAGTAGGCATAATTACACAAATGGTCCATGAATTTTGACTCAACATGCAATGTAGTTCCTAAATTTTTAATTTGTTTAATGTTATTCTTTAACTTTTGATATATGTTCAATCTAGTCTATAAATTATATGAAAATATCTGATGTTATCTTTTTATTATTCAAATTTAGAAATAATTTTGAACATTTTTATATAATCCAAAAATCATATTGAACGTATACCTAAAATTCAGGATTGACATTGCATATTGTGATAAAGTTCAAAAATTATATTGAATAAATTAAAAGTCTATGAATTACATTATATATTGAGTAAAGTTGAAAAATCATTTGTATTATTTTTTCTGATAAATACTGGGAATGATTTTGTAACTGGACATGTCTTGTACTACCTAATCGTGGAAAATGGAGATGGCTCAGCTATCAATATCACCTAAAACTTTCGCACAAAAAAAAAAATCACCTAAAACTTGTCCTTGTTGTTTGACTGATTCACGTAAACTGATGGTGATTGACACAAAATTGTACAATCAGATGGACAACTACCAACGTGGGACAAGATGTATTCAGTAATGCCAGACATGTCACTAATCATGTCAGGCCTCAATCAACTACCTAATAAAAATATTAGATGGTGATTTACTAATAATGTACGAACAATGGATTTGAAATAAAAAAGAAATTGCATCAAATTTTATTGATCAGAATGGATAGCTTATATTCTTAAAAGTAAGGGTGAGTAAAAAGAACCGCTCGAACCGTATCGAATCGATCGGTTCTTGGTGGTTCCCACGGGCACCGATCTGGTTCTTGATTCCATGCAATTGAAACCTGTGAATTTCGGTCCAATTCCAAGTCTAAAACCACCCACCTAGATCACTTAGATCCGACCGATTTTTTATTTTTAATTTATATTTTATATTTCTTACAAATATGAAAAATCCCTAATATTTTCACAAACCTCGCCTTTTCATGCTTCTTTCCAAATCTTTAACAAAACTCTCATCCCATTCTCACGCTCGCACCTCTCGCTCAACTCAGCTGCTCTCTGTCTCTCACTCAACTCTCAATCTCGCTCAACTCAGTTACTCTCGGTCTTGCTTGAATCTTAGATGCCACGTCTTTGCTTGAGTCGTGACGCCTCCTTTTTATAAAAATATATTTTTTAGAAAAATCGAATTTTTTTATTTATTTTTATTTATTTTTTCTCTTTCTATTTTCAGCCGGTGGCTGACCACGGTGACGGCCGCCCATGGGGGAGGATCAACCTCGCAATCTGGCAAGACTCAAGGTCACCGATCTGGTGAGGTCGAGCTCGCTCGAGGCTAGCGACCTCGAGTCTCGTCACAGGCTAGCGAGGCTGAGCTCGCTCGATTCTGGCAAGCCCGAGGCCTCGCCAATCTGGCGAGGTCGATCTCGCCTGAGGCTGGCTCGGCTCAGCTCATCGAAATCAGGCGAGCTCTAGGCTCGCTTGAGGCCAGCAAGGCCTCGGCCTCGGCCTCGTTAGATTAGCAAGCTCGAGCTTCGTCGGCCTCCGGCGAGCTCGTCCTCACTCGTGGCAGGTGGCCGAACACCGGCCGTCGTTGACTTGTGGCCGGCCACTGGCCAAAAATAAAGGAAAAATTAAAAAATTTTAAAAATAATAATTACAAATTGGATTTTAAAAAATAAACAATACTAAAATTAATAAAATAAAAAAATAATTAAAAATTATATTGAATGAAAATATTTTAGTAGTATAATTTTTTAAAAAAAGTCATAAGAAATAAGTTTTTCTATATTGAACTAAATATAGAAGTGTTTTAACAATATAGGTTGGGTCGGGTATGGGTTGGTATGGGTCAGGTCGGGTATGGATCGAGATATTTACATTATAAATAAATGGATCATAAACGGGTTAATGGGTCAATTTGAGTCCGATCATTTATGATCCGACTCAAATCCGATCCGATCCATCCGTTTAACAAATCTACTGACAACATTTGGAATGTGCTGCATTGATCATTTCGTATCTCTTTGGTTTATACATTTCCTTTCTTGCCCAAAGAGCCGGACTGATGTCCCTTTCTATTGATGATCCTTCTCACCGCCTTTTCAAGAGAGAATCTTCCAGCTACTATTATTGCAAGTTCTCTTAGTCTTTTTCTGGCACGTGTCTTCTCATTAACAATCCTGCAATGGATTTAGATTATGGACCACGTGTTAAAAAAAAAACATGCCACTGGTGCCATTTATTACACACTCGAGAGCCGGCCGGTCCGATTTCAAGATCACATGGTCCGATTCTCAGTTTAAAAATTGAGAACTAATTTCTCTAGTCCAAATTCTTGATTCTTTGATGTAAACCAGACTATATGAGAATCGATCATCCTTGCTCGAAAAGTAGTGATGCTTGATGATTGAAAGTGAACATGAACTGCTCATAAAGATGATTGCAACGTGTGAGAAAGTAAAAACCTTACAAAATATGATTGTGATGCTTTTATGAACAAAGATAAATCTTGAAACGAGGTAAAATAATCTAATTTGAAAGTCAAGTTCAAACTCAACAACATCTGATCTAATCTAATATGCTCTACTAAAAGTGATCTTCTCATCTTCGTATCTTCACAGCCATCCTTATATATTTGTGATGATGATTTTTTTTTCTGTGTTGTACTTCCTCTTTGATTTTCTTTTTATCTTAAAATTGATCGCTCTATTTTGATCTTCCTCTACAAAGAAATCTTTAATATCTAGACCTGCACGCTACTCTATAATTATTTACGATTGCTCCCGATTCATTATCAATAATTATTATTCCAATTGATGTATCTTCCTTGACTCAATCTTTTAATTTTTGTGCATGCTTCGAGTCGATTGATTGTCGGTTCTCATTACTTTTATTTAAATTTTTCATGTATTTCAATCAAAGAAGTATATGGATTAGCTATCAAATGAGGAATTTATGTAGATTGGATGGGAAATTAGTTAAGTTTTATGGTAGTGTGCCCACAATACTCAAAATTATAAGCTATAAGTTAAAATACAAACAATTAAAATATTTCCATTACATAGAAGAAAAAATATATTTAAGTACATAAGGTCATTGATATTTTAGAGTGAAAATTGTCAGAAAAGCCGCAAACCTATTTTATGACGGCTAATTCAGTCTTAAACATTTCATTGTCAATTTAGGCCTAAACATTTTGACGATTTGCTAATGTAATTCCTCCAGCTAATTTCGGGCGAAAATGCCAACATAAAAGTCGGCTGTCTTACAGGACACAGTTAGCATTGACGTAAATAATTTTTGCAAATATCTTTTATGAACTTTTTCTTTTCTATTTTCTTTAGTAATTTTTTCAACTCTAGATCAGTGAGGGTCACTCGCCCTTGACGGCCACAGACGAGGGTCAACATGCGACCTCGCCGGCCTAGAGTTGAAAAAGAAAATAAAAAAGATTGTTAAAATTTTCTACTTAAACGCCAGTCATAGGCTAGTGTCACGGCGCGAAGAATTTGATCGTTCATGAGGTTTTCTGGACGATGGACCGTGACCGACCCTTGGACGAGAAGGCGGGCCCCGAGTGTTCTAGTACTAAGGTTTTCTTGATGTCTTCTAGAATACTCCTGGGGGCGGGCGATACGGTAATTGTACCCTTCCGTAATAAATGCGATAGGTAGGGTAGTTGGGGGAGTACGATCTCGACCGTTGAGATCGGGGAGAGATCTATGGATACCGTCAGCCCGATACTTGTATATAATGGGGTCTCCTCCCCTCATTTTGATCATTTCTCATTTTCAAGAAGCGATACAAAGTTCAGAGCTTTTCTCTCTAGAATTTCTCTCTCTAAAGTTCTTGTGAGCGTGAGTGTGGGAAGGCTTACTTGAGGAGAAATTCTTAAGGCCGCACGGGTGTAGGAACGCTAGATCGATCGACCCGTGACACTAGAGTCAATGTCAGCAATTTCAAGTCAAAATTGGCTAGAATCGACTATATCGATAAATCATCAAAAGATTTAATACTAAAAAATCAACAAAATTATAAGATTTAAGCATGAATTAACCGTCATAAACTTATGATTTCTTGCTGGTAATTTTCCCATATTTCTAATGGCAATTTCGCAAATACCTTTGTGCAAGCTCTCTAGCTCGCTCTCTCTGTTCACAGCTCCCCATCACCAGCGCCCCTTCTCTCGATTAAGCTCAACCATTGGCAGAAATTCGTCGAAACGCTGTGTTCGTTGTAGCCCTCGCGTCGCATTCTCGTCCTCGTTTCTCAGTACTCAGCTCTCCATGTGCGGGTCCTGAAGTGACCCCCCACTTTGGGCTCCATTCGACCGACGGCGAATGGTTTCCGACCGGAGGCGTCGATCGATCAAGCTGGAGAGCGGACTGGAGCTTCAATGGGTGAGCTTATTTTCCGACACAGCGTCTTGGGTAGTGAGTGAACTCCTTGTTTAACGTAATTTGTTCGGGGAAAGTGGGACTCTTTTTGTTGTCTTGTTTGATGCGAATCCCAGTGGATGTGTGTGCATAATTTTCTGATTGTGTTTGAAAGTGTGTAACGTCGTTTGGAAATCGAATTGCAATTGCCTGTGTAGTTATTTGGTGTGGGGGCGTTTTGTCAAAATCTCAGCTTTGGCTGGGGGAGATGTACGGATTTTACTTGGAATTAGATTGATGAAAATTGTATCGAACACATTTTAGTGGCTGGGGTCGGCGGGCCGGCGGCCGCCACCACCCCACGTCCTGCGGTCCATCTCTTTTTATGACGGAGTTGATCGTTATTGTTTTCTGTGTTGGCACTCATGATTGTACTCCGAACTCATTCGAGTGCAGTGTGCTTCCTGATGAATGTCTTCAAGCAGTCATTACCGGCCAAACGTGGTATTGGCGGTGCCTTCAAGTATGGTGCAGGTGAATTCCTACTTTTAGTCGTGGCTGGGATTTTGAGAGAACGATTTTTTTCTGGTAGTCCACCCCATTGCCAAGAATTTTTCTTGATTTCAAATCTGTCGTTGTATGCTTTGTGTTTGGAGAAGAAGAGAAGTTCGACTAATTGACAGTCGCATCGGCTCTTCTCAGATGATAGGTAGCTGACGTAAAGTGTCTTTTGTTTTATAATATGATTTTTGGTTGCGTAACGTCTTGTATAATCTGTTAGTGCTGGATATTCACCGCTAATCGGCGCTCCTCCTTTTTGATAGTTCTCTAAGAAATCTAAATGTGTAACCTTGCACGTATGCTCGTAGCAGAAGCTTTCATCTCGGCAATAAGCATGCAGTGCATGGCACTTGTTGATTGGATGTTTTCTGGTCGAGTTCCTCATCATGACTTTCTTTGCAGCATTCTCCTTATGCTTCCGCTGCTCGTCCCCGGATACCATCATGGAGGTTCATTCTCAAGAGCAGGAAGTCGTAATCGCTCTAGGCAGCAATGTGGGTGACAGACTCAACAATTTCAACGAAGCTTTGGACTTGATGAAGAAGTCCGATGAAGAAGTCCGGCATACGCATTACAAGGCATGGTTGTTTGTACGAGACAGCGCCCGCTTGTGTCACCGATCAACCTCAGTTTCTGAACTGTGAGAGCCGTCACAACTCTCGCTCCCCATGAATTACTACACCAACTTAAGAAGATTGAAAAGGACATGGGTCGCACAAATGGGATGAGGTATGGCCCGAGGCCAATTGACCTGGATATATTGTTCTGTGGGAAGTTTAGAATTAACTCTGACACACTTGTAGTCCCTCATGAGAGAATATGAGAGAGACCATTTGTGATGGCTCCGCTGATGGATTTGATTGGATCAACTGTTGACAGTGATGTAGTGGCGTCTTGGCATTCTCTGTCGATGCATTCAGGCAGTTTTTATGAATCGTGGAATAAACTGGGTGGTGAATCTTTGATTGGGAAGGAAGGACTCAAAAGAGTTTTACCTATCAGAAATGATCTCCTTTATGACTGGTCGGAGAGAACATTTGTGATGGGTGTTCTCAACCTAACGCCAGATAGTTTTAGTGATGGAGGGAAGTTCCAAAGCGTTGAAGCTGCAGTTTCCCAGGTCCGTTTGATGATTTCGGAGGGGCAGCCCAATCTACCAGACCTAGTGCAGATCGGATTTCTCCTAGAGAAGAATCCTAGAGAAGAATTAGAGAGATTGATTCCAATTTTAGAAGCTGTCCTGGAAATGCCTGAGATGGAGGGGAAGCTTATCTCCATTGACACATTTTACTCGGAAGTTGCTTCAGAAGCAGTGAGCAAGGGGGCACATACCGGCCGCCGGTATCCGCAGGGACGTTGGACAACAACATGATTCCTGTTGTCGCTGATCTTAAGGTTCCTTATGTTGCGATGCACATGAGGGGGATCCGTCTACTATGCAAAATAGAGAATACCTCCAATACGACGATGTGTGTAAGCAGATTGCATCCGAGTTGTTTACTAGAGTGAAAGATGCCGAATTATCTGGTATACCAGCTTGGAGGATAATCGTGGACCCAGGAATCGGATTCTCAAAGAACACCGAACATAATGTGGACATCCTCGTGGGATTACCAGCCATTCGAGAAGAACTTGCGAGAAAAAACTTGGCTCTCTCTCATGCCCCTTTACTGATAGGACCTTCTAGGAAAAGATTTCTAGGTGACATTTGCGCTCGTCCGATTGCCCCGGAGCGCGATGCAGCAACGGTTGCTGCTGTCACTGCCGGAGTACTTGGTGGTGCAAATATCGTAAGGGTTCATAATGTCAGAGATAACTCAGATGCTGTGAAGCTCTGTGATGTGATGCTGAAAAGGAGGAGCTCCACTGCATAGTACATCCGGCCTGCTTCTGTCCATCGATTTAGGGTGTGTATTTTTGGGAAAACTTCGTGATAATGAAAAGTGCTTTTCGAGAAATTTTATATAGACATTTTCTCATTTTCAGGTTAGGGAATTCAATTTCCTAATTTTAAGCATGCATATTTTCTTTGACCGTAAATGATTTTTTTGTTGATTGATCATTTTCAGTAAATCAAACACGTGAAAGTTTTTTTTTTTTTTATAACCGAGGTGTTTGCGCGGCCGGCGAGCTAGGGCTCAAACCAGCGGTGATGTCCGACTAGTCCTCGAGGGAGGCTAGCGCAGCATCCCACTGCCACGACCCCCCACTTAAATTACCGATGGGCGAGTTTGAACCCAGGACCTCTCGTGAAAGGAACTGAGCGTAAACTAACGCGGCCACCGATAGGTGGGTAACACGTGAAAGTTCATATAACTAATTCGCGAAAAATTCTTGGGAAAATTTCGTTTTGGTACCCAAAGTGGGGCCTTTTTCTCAATTTGGTACCCAAAGTGAACATTGTCTCAAATTGATACCCAAAGTGCCTATTCAGTCTCAATTTGGTACCCAAAGTGCCTATTCGGTCTCAATTTGGTACCTGGGTTCGCCGGCCGGTCAAATGCTCACCGGCCGGCAAGAAATTTACTGTTCCGGCTACCGGAACAGTATTTTTTTAAACTTTTTTTCTTTTTCTATTTTTTTTCTTTTTTCCTGTTTTTGTTTTTTTTCTTTTCCTTTTCTTTTTTTTTCCTCTCTTCCCTCCGCCGGCCACCGTGGCCGGCGGAGGTCGCCGGCGTCAGGCGAGGGCCGCCCTCGCCGGCGTCGAGCGAGGGTCGCCCTCGCCTGAGTCGGGCGAGGGCCGCCCTCGCCGGCGTCAGGCGAGGCGTCGCCCTCGCCGGCGAGCGGGCGATGTTGGTGCGACCCTCGCCAGGATGCGTCGCCGCCTGACCCGGCGAGGGTCGACCCTCGCCCGCGTCAGGCGAGGGTCGACCCTCGCCCGATCCAGGCGAGGGCGACCCTCGCCCGACGCCGGCGAGGGCGACCCTCGCCAGATCCGGCGAGGGTCGGCCCTCGCTCGACCCAGGCGAGGGCCGGCCCTCGCCTGACGCCGGCTAGACCTCCGCTCGGCCACGATGGCCGGCGGAGGGAAGAGAGAAAAAAAAAGAAAAGGAAAAGAAAAAAAAAGAAACAGGAAAAAAGAAAAAAAAATAGAAAAAGGAAAAAGAAAGTTTAAAAAAATACTATTTCGGTAGCCGAAACAGTAAATTTCTTGCCGGCCGGTGAGCATTTGACCGACCGGCGAACCCAGGTACCAAATTAAGACCGAATAGGCACTTTGGGTACCAAATTGAGACTGAATGGGCACTTTGGGTACCAATTTGAGACAATGTCCACTTTAGGTACCAAATTGAGAAAAAGGCCACACTTTGAGTACCAAAACGAAATTTTCCCAAAATTCTTTCACTCAAACAAAAACACTCTTATTTCAAATTTTCTGTCTTTCTTAGCATAGTTGACATTATGGGATGGATTCTTTTTTCCATGTAGAAGCAAGGGAATGGGCTATTGTACAAACTGAAGGTGTAATTTAGCTGAGATCACACTGTGAAAACACACTTCGATGTTCAAGCAAGTTGGAAAAAGAACTCCATTTACGCGCTGTTTTCTAAACTAAGTTAAATTGCTTTGCTCTTTATAATGAGCAATTCAATGTTAAGAAGTCATTGATTATGAGTGAAGTCTATCTCCAATTTTCGCTGCGCTAAAGAGAAATAAACAGGCCGTCTTGCAATTGCTGCTGGAGGCTTTAGTTAAGAACACGGCCTATGATATAGTAGTAACGCATTTGCATGAGCAACTGTTGGTCTGTTAAAACTCCAAGAACCATCTTCTTCACAAATCAATCTTCTCTATATGGCTTTGGTCACGCCGCAAGGCTCGGTGTTAGCAATGGCTTGAGGATTATCGCTTTCAAACTTTTCTTCAGCCAAGGGCTTTCCTTCCGGTGGATTCTTCAAGATTGTGAGGAGCTGAACTTCGTTGTGATGATCCTGTTGCTGAGTTTAGTACAAAAGCGTATCAGGTACCCCCTCAAAGGCTATGTGAACTGTCATGGCATATTGATCTGCTACAAAGCACTGGACACTCCACTGCAATTATTTAATGGGATTTGTGGGAATGTACAACACAACATCATTAGTCACATGTATGAATTTTGGGGAACTTACTACCATGAAGGGGCCTCTTTTCATTTGTTGTAATTGTGTTGGAATGATCATTTGAGCTCTTAACACTAAACGGTCTTCTTATCCTTAACAGCCACCATACTAATAGTCATCAAGAAATTGATGAATCATCAGACACTGCAAAACCATTCTATCTTTTGATGCTTAAAATTCATGGTCAATCCGAATTTGCCAAAATTAATCGCATCGAAACAGTTTTCTTTGGTCATATCTACAATATATAAGTGCTATTAAAACAAAGGGTTCTTGATGAGTGCACTTTGATACCGTGACAATTAATTGAAAGCTAGAGTCCAATGGTAGATGCATACGCATGAGTATCAATGGACCATTTTTAGTTGGAAAATGCAGGCTTGAGGACCCTCCAATTTAATGTGCCTCACGAGTCACGGCTCAACTCCATGTGGTCTAAAGATAAAAAGTTCCTTAATTTCATTTCCTCACGAAGAAAAATAGAATTCGTCGAATGTAAACAGAAAGAGACGAGCCTTTACTTCTTTAACTGGTTTTTCATGTGGAAACGAACGTCATCGTCAGCACGACCTCGGCAGCATCAGAAGTCCTCTATTTTCTCCTTGGGGACACTTCGTAGAAAGCTAAGCTGGGGATAAAATGAACAACGTCCTTGGTTATCAATTGAATCTGGGTTAATCGACACAGACCCAATACAATCATCGAACTCGAAGATGACAACAAGTCGTTTGACTTTTAGATGGCATAACGAGGGCAACGACAAAAGCCTCTCTCCGTCTCTCTCCGCCCAGCATCAAGTAGTCTATACGACAACGTATGGGTTCTGCTCACAAGAATGCTGGACGATGCATGACGCCGTTTTGGCAAACCCCACTCAAAAATCAACTCTAACAAAACAAACGCTTTCTTAATGAGCAATGATGCATGGGTCCACACCCAAACAAAAGCTCCGGTTCCTCGAGGCTGGCCGTGGCCTATTATTGGCTCTAGCTTTCTGGTAAAGTGTGTGTGTAGTGACGGAGCGAGGGTGGTCCACCTCTTGCTGTCAAGCTTTGTCCTCACCTCTCGATCACTGTCACCACCCTCACACATTTGAGTTTTGATCCAGAAGTGAACCCACTTCCATTAGGATCTATCTCCCTATATTCTCATTTCCACTATGTGATATCTATCTCAGTGGAGGAAAGGGTCTTTGTCCATGTGGCGAGCAAGAAGGGAGGCCATGGCAGATATTATGTGCTGAAATGGAGGAGGAAGGGCTAATTAAGAAGAGATAAGAGTCATTTATTCATCGATTATTAGATGGATCTCATTGGTGTACAGACTGTAAAAAGCTGTGTTTTTTCACACAAGTCTCGTTCATTGACAAAGATGGGTACTTTCTGTTTCAAGCAATTGCCGATTGTCCAAACCAATAGCGATAGAGATAGCTTGTTCTAGAGACCAAATCACATAGTCTTGGAATTCTATTCTTGTAGTATTTTCAATACTTAAGAAAATGAAGACCATACTAGAAAATAATGAAGCGCCCATTATTGTCGAGCTCATCTACCTTGTGAAAAAAAAATTAGAAAGGGGGCCCTGTACTTATATATAAGTAAGCAATAAGTTGCTGCGTCGGCTTTGGAAGCCCCACGGATATGCAATCACCATGCAAAATATTTTTTTTTGTGGTATTTGTAACGGATGTAATCCCACGAGATAAACAATCTTATCTAAATGTCTTATGGCAAGACTCTTCTTTCGGGTTGTCAAAATAACTAAATAAAAATTCTTCATCAAGGCCTAATGTTTCATGAATAGCAAGCTAAGGGAACTTGTACATCCATGCATATTCATTATTGTCATGTACAAAGTGGGGAAATTATTCAATTGAGTCCTAAACTTATTATGTGAATTTCAAATATGTCCTAAAGTTTTCAATTTTGCCAATTGAGTCTTAAACCTTAGTGCAGAATTTCAATGCGGTCCTTCCAATCAATTTTCGCCGAAAATCGATGACGCAATGGTGTGCCACGTAGGATGGTCAACGATGACTGGAACACCGCGTCAGCGATTTTCCGGCGAGAATTGGCTCGAAATGACTACATTAGAATTTCACGTAATGGTTTAGGATTCAATTGGTAAAATTAAAAAGTTCAAAATTGAATTGATATATGTACAAAAAGTTTAGGACCCGATTTGGTGATTTTCCCTGCACAAAGTGCCGATAAGGTGCCAAAGACAAAAAATTAATTCAAGGGGGTGGTCCAGAATCAAGTTTAGGTACTCCATCAATGTCTCGACTGTATAATAATGCCACGGAAATGCCAGTTTTCTATTGATTTTTTTCTGTGCCAAACTTCATAAGCATATCCAAATCACATGAAATGATAAAAAAAAATTGGCAAATTATGGACACCACCATTTCAACATTTTCCATATTGTGTAGTTGCCGACACTTGGTCCGCTGCCGACACCGCTGACGTAGGCTCGGAGCCCGGGCCTGAGGCCGAGGCTGCGCAACTGTTGCTGCTTTCTCTACAAAGCGTTACGTGGGACTCTGTGTTCTTTGGCCGTTGAGAAAAAAACTCTCTTTCCAACTCTCATGCAGGGCACATTCGGCGAGAAACAGAGAGAGAGAGAGAGAGAGAGAGAGAGAGAGAGAGTGTTGAATGATTTGCTCTTGACGTCCTCTTCTGTACCTCTCGTCCTTTATTATCATCAACCTCTTTAGCTCAAGGGATTTGAAGCATAAGGGTGATGCATCAGGAAGTTCTTCGAAGGAATTTGGCTGAATCATGTGGTAATGATTTGCTGTCTGTCTCTCTCTATCTTCTCGTTATTCTTGTATGTTCCTTTGTGGAAATATGTCCCCTCTTGTGTGTTGCTTGCCCTTGGTGGTGCTTTAGGCCACTTCAAGAAACGACTTGTGCGCTTCTTGAATTCGACCCAGCTGGGAAATTTCACTCCTTTATGATCTAATCCTTTCAAGTTCTCGCTTTGGCACGAATGCAAGTCGTTTTCGGTCGAATGATTTGTGAGTAGTCTAGAAGACGAGTGTATTGACTACTGACCTTTAGCTGGATTTGGAAATTTGATCTCTTGCAGCTGTCATGAATGCAAAGTGGTGAAAAGATAAAGGCGATCTTGAGTCTTTCTGCAGTTTTCTGAGGGGATTCATACATACCGATAAAGGCCCAGATTAAAATACGGAAATGATGCTCTCAACAAAATCTGAGTCTGACATAACAAGTTTAGCACCGTCCTCGCCTTCGAGGTCTCCAAAACGTCCCGTGTACTATGTCCAAAGCCCCTCGAGAGACTCTCATGATGGGGACAAGTCCTCATCAATGCACGCCACTCCGATGTCACATAGCCCGATGGAGTCCCCCTCCCACCCCTCGTTCGGGCGACACTCGAGGAACTCTTCGTACAGTCGTTTCTCGGGGATTTTCAGGTCCTCTTCGGGGAGGAAGGGAGGCAGGAAGAGGAACGATAAGGGTTGGCCTGAGTGTAATGTGATTTTGGAAGAGGGGTCTTATGATGAATTAGAGGAGAAGGCATTTATGAGGCGGTTCCAGGCCTTAATCGCTCTGTGCAGCTTCGTGGTTCTGTTCACCGTGTTTTGTTTGATCATCTGGGGCGCAAGTCGGCCTTACAAAGCAGAGATTACTGTCAAGGTATAGTTTCAATTTTTGTCTCTTAATTTGACACGGATTTATGTCTGGCTATATTTCTGCGTGGAAGCAGAAATTTTGCTCTGCCACTATCCTAAATGAATAAGATTATGGTGAGGAACCTGCATATGTGGTCACGAGTATGAGCAATTTGGAGAGCAAGCTTTTTGCCTAGACAAGTTACTTCCACTTTCCCTAAAAACATGCATGGTGTTCACATTGCCAAGCAAGAGACGGTTGTTTGTGAAGCATAAATAGCATCTGGAGCTTCTCAAGAAATCACAGCAGATTTCTTTGGTCGAAGATAAGTGCTGATAAATCTGCATCTTTACCTCTAAAGTTATGTAATATGATTTACTTTACCATGCGGGGAAGTACACAGAAAACCTTTGCAATTCGGTCCCCCTGTTCTCGCCCTTAGATTATGGGAAATGCTGAAGAGGGAGGAATGGAAAATACATGGGATCTTTTGAACATAAAGTTCAGGTACAGAACAATGGAAAAAGTTTCAACAGGTCAAAGCTAAAGATTCACGGTATCTATCTTATGGTGGTGGTATATCACTTCCTTTCTTGCTTGTGAGTTATTCGAGTTGACATATATACCGGCAACAAAGTATAACCATAGATGTCTTCGACTCGTAGTTCATATCCCTCAGAGCCAGAACTGGTCATCATTCTTTATTTTTTTGCACATACTTCTTGTCTGCATTGCCATTGTCGACATGACGAGGAAAAAAAATTATATTTACTTTTTTGAGTCAGAATTCTCCTTTAACTCAATGTTCAATCTTTAAATAATTCTGTGTCAATAGTTGATATTCCAGAATCTCTACTTTTGCTTGTAGGCTCATCTTTTGTTTAGAAAAAGAGCTAAAGTAAATAACTTGTAGCGGCACACATGATATCTGAGAACGGATAGACATGTGCGCTGCCAAAAGACGAGTACAGGGAAAGTGATATTCACTTCCTTGATGATTGAAAGGTCTTTTTGCAGAGACTGCATAATTTAGGGGAAGAGGAGAAGTGATAATATGCTGGCTTTTACTTCCTTTGCAGAGCTTAGCGGTGAGTAACTTCTATGTTGGGGAGGGTTCAGATTTCTCTGGGGTTGCGACCAAGATGCTGACCTTCAATGGATCTCTGAGGATGAGTGTCTACAATCCGGCGACATTATTTGGCATCCATGTGAGCTCTACACCTATCAATCTCGAGTACTTGGAGATCACTGTTGCCACTGGACAGGTGAAAACTTTCTCCATTACCTGCTTCTTTAGATTTCTTAGAAATGCGAGACCACAAGACTAATCAGCAAAATTGGTTCTAGAGTTGAGCCAGGATACTCGTGAACTACTTGAGCTTAACTTGTTGAACTTGTGCTTGATTAAAATTTTTGTTTTGGTTGAGTAGCTCGAGGATTAAGTCAAGTTTGAGGTTTGTAACACTTTGACTTCCGTGATTAGGGAACCTCATTGAGTAGTCGACTTTCGATAGCATATGTATAGTGCATAGAAATACATCACTGTTGAAATCTGTTTTGATATGAAACTGGCGTTGATTTTCAGTTTGAGCCCTACTTTGGTTTAGTTTAGTCTACAGATTTGTTTTGGAAAATCATGCCAAAGTTGAGTAGATGGTCGAGCACCGAATTGAGTTGAGCTCAAGTTCTGAAAATCAAGGATGAGTCAACCCCTTCTTTTGAGCAGTGAATATACTGACTCAACTTGAATACACTTTTGCTGATATTATGATTTGTAAGCTATTAAGCAAAGGCCAAAGGAAGATACCAATCTATGTGATTGGAACTACACAATTTCCATGGCAAAACCGTGAAAGGAGACTTTGCTTGAATGAAATGATTTGCTACAACCCATCGAATTATTGACTTTCTGCAAAAGTACCAAATTCTCAAATTGTAATCCATCTAGATTGATCGTGCCAGTTAAGCTTAACTGCGACTTGACGTGAATGGTTGCAGCTGAAGAAGTATTATCAACCGAGAAAGAGCCGTCGCTCCGTACTGGTGAACTTGGAAGGGATCAAGGTTCCTCTGTACGGGGCCGGATCGAGCTTAACGGTTTTGCAAACTGGAGGTGTGGTCGTCCCTTTCACACTACAGTTCGAGATCCATTCGCGAGGCGACGTGGTCGGGAAGCTAGTGAGGACAAGGCACCGAAAGCAAATCACTTGTCCGGTCACCATCGACTCCACCAGTGCCAAGCCCATAACATTCAAGAAAGATTCCTGCACATATAATTGATGCCTATTGCCTCTATGAATCTATGAATTCCGCGACATTCCCCGCTGCATTTCTCGCCTTGCAAGTCACGGTAGCCGATTGTCCAATGGCTTGTGTTTGGAAGAAAACCGCCGTCATGTTGAGAATTGCTGTCGTCATTTTTCCTTATAAAGGTATTAGACATGGCATATAGGCAATGCCATGAGAGGTCATTGAGATGTGCATATGTGTCGACCGTGTGTTCTTTTCTATGGAAAGTAATGAAGCTCTTCCGTGCTTACTCCCTAAAATCCGTAAAAGCTACCTGATTAGAGCCATGTCCCTGATAAATAGTTTACTAATTATGGGCATAGACCATTTGCAAACTAATTATGAACGGAAATGACATTCACGTTTGTAACTCGCGAATTAAAAATCCGATCGCAAACGCCAAACCCAAAACGCTGAGCTCGAGTTTCCAATATTTTGACGACACCTGAATACTTCTTTTTTGGGAACGTGACTACTTACACAATAATATATTTTAGTAAGGACTGATTACTAGATGATATACATAGGTTTCATTGGCGAGTCACGATATTTAGCGAAGCAAATTTTCGTAATTAAGCTAACATCCCGCGCGGTATCCGATCACGGGCACGCTGTCCTCATCCAAAATAAGAAAATCCGGGATAAATTACTTCTTAAAGTTCTGGTTAATCAGGCAAGAACCGCTGTTCTACCGTAAATTCTTCCTTGTTCACATGGCAAGTGATTCACCATCACAAGATTTTGACGGCATGACATGCTTTCTCCGATAAAAGAATCGCCCCGATCGCGCCTTTTCCTGCGCTAGTAACGCAATCGAACATTGTCGTTTCAGCACAAAGGGCTCTCGAGAAAGCCACTAACATTCACGTTCCAATCTCTCCCCACCGTTGCCTCTCTCTCTCTCTCTCCTCCTTTCTTGCTTATACACTGATCTGCAAGATCTTAAACCCTGAAAACGGGGTCAAGATCTCATTTTTTCCTCGATTTCGCCTCGATTTCGCGAAAAAGCAATGGGCTTGGGAACACCCATGTCGAGATTCGCCCTTCTGATGCTGACCATATTGCTGTTGCTCGGTCTCGCGATCTCCGAACCCGTGGAGAAAGAGAGCTCCGACGATGAAGATTTGGAGGGGATTGAGGAACTGTTGGCTCTAGATGAGGAGGCGGAGCAACAGCAAGAAACGCACGCGAATAGTGCTGAGGTATTGACAAGAGCGCAGAGAATAGTGCTCGAGCTCAACAGCGACAGTACGAAGAGAGTGATCGAGCAAAACGAGTATGTTCTTGTCCTGGGCTATGCTCCGTGGTGCGCGAGGAGCGCCGAATTGATGCCGCAGTTCGCGGAGGCTGCAAACACATTGAAAGCGTTGGGGAGTTCGGTCGTGTTGGCCAAGCTCGATGCCGAGAGATATTCTAAAGCGGCTTCGAGCCTCGAGATCAAAGGCTTTCCCACTTTGCTTCTGTTTGTCAATGGGACTTCTCAGGTTTACTCTGGTGGATATACTGCGTAAGTTGTTTTTCCAGTTCGTTCTTAGCTGTTGTTCGGGCATTAGTACCGCATGGTAAAGCAGCTGTGTGTGAAACCGTGTGCGCACGGATGGTCTGCCTTTGATCGGACCGGAGTGGTACACTTAGTCAGGTGTAAGTCATGATATTGCCTCATTGTGATATGAAAAGGAAGAAGAGAAGGAAGAATTTTTCTTTGTGGAAATTAGTTTAGGCCCCCACGTAGTTTCTGTTTGTTTTAAATTATTGCTAGTTGATTGAAGGTTCGCCTTAGTGGAAGTGCACCACTACATGATCTTTCTCTTTGCTTATGTATTTACTTGTTTGCATATTCAGTTTGACTTGTGACAGGATTTGCATTCAGACGAGCTTATTCACTGATGTTGCTCTTTTCCTTTTTATCCTTGCTGTGTTAGCATGTTGGTGGAATTGGCCGTAATTACTAAGCTATATGGCTGGAATTTACGTCGATATAGTGTTTCTCTTGACGAGTGCAATGGTTGTATGGCGATTGTATTGAGCTATCTGAATTTGATTATGGAACAGGGAAGAAATAGTGATCTGGGCAAGGAAAAAGACTGGGGTGCCTGTTATTAGGATAAACTCGGTGACTGAAGCAGAAGAGTTCCTTAAGAAGTATCATATGTTTGCCATTGGTGTATTTGAGAAATTTGAGGTACAATTTCATTTTCATGGAAGTGATCGGATTACTTTACGAAACAGACTGTTTGACATATGGAAGTAAAGTTGACTGTAGCTTGTCCATTTTTTCACCTAATATCATTCTTTCTACTATAAGCTGCAAGTTACAACCTGATCTTTGTGCTTTGCTTAATCAAACTTTTGACTCCACTTGAGGTTTCATGGATGCCACACTGAAAGTTGTAGCCCATCGGTTTCCTTGGTTTGGCTGCATGTGCGCCAGTCCTTAGTTTGATTGACCTTTAACAGAAAAACTATATGTTAATACGTGTTCTTATGTGTTGATGCTTTGCAACTATATGTCATTCCTGTCTGCTAATTGACGGGCTTGATAATTAAAGATCCCGTTGTTTCTCATTACTTTCTCTTACCCGGAATAAAATTCTCTCCTCCAGGGCCCTGCTTATGAAGAATTTGTTACAACAGCAACAGCTGACAATGAAATCCAATTTGTAGAAGTTAGCAACATTGAGGCTGCCCGTGCTCTTTACCCTGACATTGAATCTTCTAGCTTTTTCCTGGGCATTGTCAAAAGTGAGCCAGAAAGATATTCTGGATATGGTAGGTAGCAACTTCTTTTACAGTTGAGTTCTGAATGCTCAATCTGCTGTGGTGTTCCTATAAAGGCTCAATGCTTGTATGGTTGCCTTTATTCCGGGGTGCCTGCAATGTTAATAAAAAGTGGACATGTGAAACAAAGTTCGATCCCCTTTTTTCTGACAATTGTAACCAAAACTCACAAGTACACTAAAATTTGATTATGCAGAAGGAGCCTTTGAAATGGAAAAGCTGCTGCAGTTTTTGGACCATAACAAATTTCCACTAGTTACCAAATTGACTGAGCTTAATTCCATCAGAGTTTACTCCAGTCCCATAAAACTCCAGGTGCTGTTTTGCGAGGACTTGAATATCTGCCTTTTCTTAACCTTTACTTGCTATATCTTGCTTTGGTTTATTTCCATATATGAAGTATGTGTCAGTTAAAAGCTTGGAGAGTTTGGTGTGCCATGTTTTTTTCTTTTTCCTGTGTTCTTGGTTAAATCCCATTTCATCAATTCTTAATACAATATTCAGCATCAACCGCGCTGATTGATATCTTGACATAGTTAAGCTCTTAAGCTCTGCACTTGGCATGAGAAAATAACCACGGAGAATTTCTCTATTGACTCATCAGTGACATGTAGTGACATGTATCCCTTTTCCAGCTTTTTGTGTTTGCTAAGGCTGAAGACTTCAAGGATCTTCATGAGCCTCTTCAAGATGTGGCAAGAAAATTCAAGTCAAAGGTACACAATTCGACTTATACGAATTCTCATGACTCATTTGACAGCATGACATGAGGCAAAGCGCCAATACAAAGAGAAAAGCTCGTTTGACTTGACACGGTACACTTAACACTTAGTCCGATTCAAGTTAACATGTTTCCAACTTAAGCCAAACAATTTGAATTGTTAAATAAAGGTACAAGGTTTTGATGCTAATATGGATGGATACGAATCACAAGCATGATTATGACATATTGACATGGATCGCCAAGCTTACTGTTGAGTGACCATAATTTACTATAATTAAACCTTTTCCCTTGGTGGCAATGGTTTTCTAACTCCATTTTGGGATGTAGATAATGTTTATCTATATCGACATTGCAGAAGAAAACCTAGCAAAGCCCTTCTTAACTCTTTATGGACTTGAAGACACAGACGACACCGTGGTTAGTTTCTTATTACTTCAGGTTCAATCCTAAGGACCTTTGTTATGGATCTACAAATTAATGGAATTTTGTTTTCTTGTGGCATGCCTAACTAGGTGGCTGCTTTTGATAACAAAATCAGCTCCAAGTATTTGTTAGAGACAGATCCAACACCAGCCAATATAGAAGTAACCTCCTTGTTTCTTGTGGTTGTTCTCTTGGAAAATGTTCCTTACCTACTGGACTAAGAAGTTTATCTGAATTTGCTTTCATAGGATTTCAGCTCAAAATTTCTCCAGGGTTCACTATCTCCTTACTTCAAGTCTCAGTCAGTACCAGACAACGTGAGTATGCTTATTTAGTATGACCAAGAAGCTATGGGAAAGTCTGTCCATGCATCAGTAGCCCCTAATGTCATTTGCACTAGGCTCTTATCTACTTGATGTCTATAATAGCCTTGGGGCCTGGTAGCATAAAGGTTGCATATGCCATTTGCAATTGCATGTATCAATTAGACTACCGCAATTTTCTTCGAATGCAAAACCAGCTGAAACTAGGTTATGCCGAATAACGCAATCAGCTGCCAACTTAGCAGTTCTTCTCTTCCTCCATGTTGTTTCGAGGTTTTTATTATGTTATTTTTGTAATGTCCTGCTTTGATGATCATGCGTAAATGCAGCAACAATCATGCAAGAGTTGTGAAAAGTAAATATCTCTGTTTGTATGTTTTATGTATATTAATCAGTCTAACATTTTGTTATAGAAGTACTAAAGGTTAATTTGTTTGCCGCCATCAACTTACTGGACATTGTGATTGTGCATCTGTTTGTTCTAATGACTTGTGGTATTTAATTCATACTTTCAATTTTGCTAATAGCAGAATGAGGCAAGCATCCAGGTCGTTGTGGGAAAGACATTTGATGACATAGTTTTGAACAGTCCCAAGAATGTCTTTCTTGAGGTACGTGTTCTTCATTTTTCATAGCTTAGTTTACTTCACTCATTTGGTTAGCTTATCTAAAGATGATCTGGCTGTGCAAGAAGCACATATCATATGATAACTGCAAGTCCCAACACCTGCTTTTTAGTTGTATACAGTTTATGCAAGTCGCTTGCGCGATTTCAAAGTATGATCCAGTCAAATATTATTCTTCTTTAATGACCAGTATGAAACAGCCAAGGCAAACAACTCTAAGCATTGCTGTAAAAATCTCCTTTCACAGGTTCACACGCCTTGGTGCATCAACTGTGAGACTGCAAGCAAGCAAGTAGAGAAGTTAGCTAAGCACTTCAAAGATTTGAATAATTTGGTTTTTGCGAGGATCGATGCTTCTGCAAATGAACATCCAAAATTACAGGTAGTTAACGTGTTCTTGTCAAGATGTGAAGAATTTACTAGTCTCTCGAAGAATACATCGAAGATAGTGAATTTTCCAAGTTCATTGGAAATTCACATATCGAGTTATTGATGAAGTGCGTGTATAAAATCATGCTTGGAATCAGAAACATTTTGGCTGCCAGATGAGATGGCTGATGTCATGATAGATGAACGGTGATTCTTAAAAGCAGCTTGTCCTTATACAGCAAACAGAGTTCGAACTTTCGTAAAAATGTGGGGCGTTACTTAACATTAGTGATATTATAACTTAACGAGCTACCACTCTTTCTTGGCAAGTTGCGTATTTAGAGTATATTTGTCTCCGCAGGTGGTTGACTATCCGATGCTCCTATTTTACCCCGCAAGTGACAAAGCCAATCCGGTAATATATGTCCCCCGAAAAGTTTGTTAATTAGTTTTGCTGCTTCAAGTCATCTGATGCATGATATACTGTTTTTGCAGATAAAGGTTTCTGCAAAATCAAGCTTGAAAAACATGGCGAAGGTCATCTCGAAACATTTGAAATCCAGCAATGATGGCCCTAAAGATGAATTGTAATATATGTGGTGATGAAAGTATAGAAATTAGAAATGGAGGATGCTTGAATAGTTCTGATCTTTTCTTTTCTTCGAAAAGAAGACTATTTTAGCATTCGTTTTATCATTTAACTGTGTACAACCAATGGATAGAGTGCCTTGTTGCAGTAAAAATGCATCGGTCATAGTACTTTACACCGACACAGATGCAAGCATTCTTGGTCCTCTGATTGTCTTTGACAAGAATTTGTCTGAAAGAAATCAAATGTCATGATCAGTGAATTACATGTTTTACCAGAAAGTCTCTGTAATACCGAATCTTTGTTAGGCATTTGAGTTTTGCCTTGGAACGGAATCAAAATGGATCCACCCAAAGAAGGCATCAAGACTCTTCTATATGAGATCTAGAAGAGCTGACACGTGGGTCAGACCTTTTGTAAAACATGAAGGTACGGGTGATCGTTTCACGATAAGGACCGGTTCTCGATTTTTGGAACTGGGGACCAGACCGCTTGGTATTGGGACCGGACCTGACCGTCGGTCCGGTTCCTGGGCGGACCAATGGAACCGGGCAAATGATTGTTCCTAGTCCTCCCTGAGGTCCATGGATACTCGTCACCTTCTTCAGACGAAACATCTTCATCAGACTGGTCTTTATTGATTGGCAGTGTTCCAGGAGCACCACTGTCGGTGTCCTCGAACTACTCAATCTCTCCCTCCTCTTCGCGTGTAGAATACCGTTTTCCCTCTTCTGAACTTGCTTCAGAATATTCTTTATTGTTATAAACTAGTTCCTTGTAGTTAGGATGGTTTTTACTCTTGGGCCGCCTCCTCTTTCTCACTGATACTGATCTTGGTCCATTGGGACATTGGTCCGGTTCCCCCAGAAAACGGGGACCGGACTAAAAATCACCGGTTCCAATTTTATGGAATTGGGAACCGAACCAATACTCTCATGAACTGTCTAGAACCTGTCAATGTGGTCGGTTCTTGGTTCGGTCGATCCATGTTGCTCACCTCTACATGAACGTGCTCATTTTCTCTGTAGAACCAAATACCGCGCAAGACATAGTTGCTAATTTCTTGTTTTGAGGATTTGCTCCCTATCTCACTTAACCGGATTTTCAAAACTGAATTGCAAGTGCAGTTCAATCAGGTGGTTTGGCTTACCATACTTTTCATGTCTTTTTCATTTTAATAGAATAGGTCAAATCGATTTTTTTTAAACTTTGAAACTAGCCTAATGGTCATTGTCAATGGTGGCTTCGCGCTTGTAATAATAAGTAGGCATAATTAGACAAATGATCCATGAACTTTGACCCAACGTGCAATGTTGTTTCTAAATTATTTATTTATTCAATGTGATCTCTGAATTTTTTATATATGTTCAATCTAGTCCATAAATTATATAAAAATATCTAATGTTATCCTTTCATTATTCAAGTTCAGGAACAACTTTGAACATTTTTATATAATCCAAATATCAAATTGAACATATACCTAAAGTTCAAGGACCACACTGAATAAATTAAAAGTTTAAGGATGACATTACATATTGGAATAAAGTTTAGGGACCACACTGAGTAATTATAAGTCTATGGACGACATTACACGTTGAGCCAAAATTCAATGGTTATTTGTATCATTTTTCCTTATAAGTACTGGGGACGATTTTTTAACTAGACATGTCTTGTCGCACCTAATCATGGAAAATGGAGATGGCTCAGGTATCAATCTCACCTAAAACTTGTCATTTTAGTTTAACTAATCCACGTAAACTGATGGTGATTGACACAAAATTGTACGATCAGATGGACAAAGAGCCATCCTGGGAGAAGATCTATTCAGTACGCCATATATGTCGCCAATCATGTCAGCCTCAATCAACCGCCTAATAATAATATTAGTGTAGTTATGGCCAGAACAGAGTAATCTTTAGCCGTAAAACCGCAGTGGCTTTGCTTGAGACTTAGCTAACGCAGGTCAATTGAGAGCAACTTCGACTGTCAACTAGAAAGGCACTCAATGCAATTGTCCTGAATTACCAAAATTTATTGCAAATAACATGACAATAAGTTTTCAGTTCAGAGAAGAACCGGTAGAATACTGAAGGAGGAGAGCAAAAAAAGTAATAGTCGTATCAAGAATCTGCCGAGCACAAGTCGTCGAATCCCATGTAGTCTTTATTCTCTATTTCCTCAATCATTTTCACTATACCAACCCCACCTGTCAAAATAAAGAGGATCGATTCGTAACAGAAACACTGGATTAAATTTGCAGATGGAATGTGGACATTTATCCTAGTAATCTCAAAATCAGAACAGAATTCGAATTGCAAGTTAAATAATTTGCAGTGTCTAATGCGAGGTGCATACCTAGTGATATCGCACTCACGAAAATTGTGAAGGCGAGGATGAAAATAATCAAAGATGCTCGCCCTAGAATGGCTATTATCCTTCTGACTATGGGTTGGGCCGTCAAGGCAGCAACTGTTGCCACCGCCACAAAGTAGAGAGCTGCAAAGAACAAACCAAAGATTAGCATATTGAAATTTCAATGAGCAGATCTCACAGGATGTAGTATACAATTCGTAATGTTGCCCTTGAAAGTAGAACAGCGTTTGAAACTAGCCATACCATAGGGAACTGGAAAACGTTTTAGGAGGTAATATTCTACAACAGACATGGACGAGGAAAATGTCATGGCAAAAGTGGCTGTGGCGCTCGAGACCTGCAGGAAAAATGGAAGAAATTCAAATCGAGACTTCATAAAAACACAAGATAGCATGAAACGACTAGTAATCTATAAGAAGCAAGAAAATTCTCTTGCATTTCTATCAGAAGTCTTTCAACTAGCTTGCTTCTCAAAGTGGAACATTTTGCTCAAGAATCACTCATCTTTCATGAATATCAGAAGAATTTTAATCAGATTAAATAATTCTCTATGGGACCAAAATACTACATCTTGTACATGTTTGATGATAAGGAAAGAACTAGTGACCTGAGGAGGGATCCCCAGCTCAAGAAAAAGTGGGCCCAAAATGAATCCTCCACCGAGACCAAGCAATCCACCAACCATACCCGCTGCTATGCCAAAGCCGCAATACATGACTAGCTGGTGTATTTTCCAGTCAGCACCCGCTTCACCCCTGGAAGCTATCACTCTCCGCCCTGTGTACAAGCTATAAGCCTCATACCCAGAAACTCCAACAGCGACGGGTATCTGAACAGAAAATTATTGACTTTGTTAAGAAATCTCATCTGGAAGGAAAACCTAAAAATTTGCACCTGTTTACTACTTACCTGCAGAAGATTTAAAACCCAGTATAGAGCTGAACAGGTGGTTGTGTAATTCTGTTCCCAACATAGAAATACCGCATCAGTTGTGGTCTTAAGTGCAAAACACAGAATAAAGTCGACAACTAAATCAGATTAAATTTGGAACCTTTCCGATTTCCAATGCAAGTATGGCAACCCAGACAATAACAAGAAGCCCCAGATCCTTCCAGTGGACATTCTCCAGAACAGGAACCTGGATTGCAATAATATTCAGTTCTAGACCAATTAACCATGGGAAATAATGATCGGAATTTTCTTACCTCAGTTCTTTTGGTTTCCTTGCTTTCTGTCTCATTGCCACTATTTGGCTCTCCCGGTAGAGGTCTGTACTCGGCTTCCTCAGCTCCATCCCCTATTGAAAAACAGATCGACAGCATTTCAGGTTTTAATGTATCACGTACAAGAATGGTATGAACCAGAAAATGCCAGTGGGTCATTTTTTTCACCTTTTAAGTTTTGATTTTGTTTCGTAAGTGAAATGTTCCAACAAATGAGATGGAGATTAAAATTGGATGATAGATCAACTCACCGTCTGTTTCCAGTCGTCTAGCCGCCTCCTGAAAATCAAAGATAAGCAATGATTAGTTGGAGGAGAACGAATAAGTAGCATCGAACTACTCAGATAAACTGGTTAAGGATAAAGATGATGGGACATAGATCACCTTCTTGAGTATTGTTTCTTTTTTCCAAGTTTCGACACCTTTCAAAAATGCTTTTGTTGAGGTGCCTGCATATAAATATTGTCAATTACAACACTCGCCCTAGAAGAGAATATCTATAAAAGGTTTAACTTGAGATGAGCACTACCTAAGAAAAGAATGATTAACAAAACCGTGATCATCCAGTCAGCAAATATGACATTGAAGGCCACTCCGATACTGATTCCAAGCACCAACATAGGCTGGAAAAGAAGTGACAAGTCATAGTCAATGATTGGCATGTCAAGTGTGGGATGCCTCAACTTAAGGTTGTAGTAAACAGTAGATGCTGCTGCACCCATAATCATACCTGATCCAACACAAACAATAGTATTAGTTTGAGCTATTAAATTAAACAGAACACATCCTGAGGTGTATCTGTAACACTCGTTTCTTTTATTTTCACACTTTGACAACACATATAACAAGTAAATCATCTGGACATGTCTATCCAACCAACACCATTGAGTTGTGATCCATTCATACGCCTCGTGGAATGAAGGTAAAATGCATTGACCAATCAGATGAAACAACTCAGACCGGTACATTTCCAAAATGTAATATTAGGATTTAAAATGAACGAGAAAAATCTCAGAAAGAGCTTGGCCAGAAAAACAAAAATTTTTGGTGCAAGTACAATCCTGGATGGTTTTTTGAATCGTACAAACTATTGACCCTGTTGCATGGTCAGACACATTCGGCAAAAATTAAGAAACTCATGCTCAAAGAATTTGTCCCAGATGGTACTTCATCGATGTCTCACATTTTGATATAGCAGTTGAAGACTTGGCATCGAAACCAATGATCAAATTGAGCATGGGAACAAAAATGCCACCACCCCCAACTCCTCCCACACTCCCAAACGCTGCTCCAAAAAATCCAATTATCGATCCAACGACAATTTTCCAGCCGAATTCCATTTCCTGAGGATACAGTGTAACAATTTAGGGAGATTTTCAATCCACGAATGACTTTAATTTAGGAATCCATGATCTTAACTGATTAAAAATAAAACACAACAAAGTTCGCATATTGCTGCCTGAAGCACTTTTAACTCTTCTTTGAGTACTCCTTTTTCTTTCTGAATCAGAAAAAACAGAACAAGAATAAAGAACCTATCGGCTATGGTTTCCTTCGGGTTATCAACATAAATTCCTGGCTAACTCGATTAGAGCAAAAGAAAAAGTCAACCAGTTAAATCGACGAAAAGATCCATCCCAAAATGTACTAATCTCACTGAATGAGCTTTCAGCTAAAGCTGAGCATTTCAAAATATCCTTTTCCAGTATTTTCCCTTTACTTCCCGCATTTTTCCACGATCCTAACAACGAAACAACCAAATCCAATCCAAAATAAGTAAGGAAGAATTGCCTTACCGGCCAAACACGCGTATAACCCAATTTTCCCTTTTGCCATAAGAAATTGAATACAGCCTTGGGGAGATCCATTTTAGATTCACCATTTGTGCTACTTGGACCTTCTTTTCTCCCATCTTCCCTTGCTGAAACAAAGACTGAAGCTCCAACAAGAGATATAATCACTATCATTGCAAAACATCTCCAACCCCACCATTCTTTTCCAGTCCCAGCCATCAGACTCCCACTAAAATTTCAAAATTCTACAAACGAATCCCAAAATTCTCTGTAATTTGATCCCGAAAACCAACTACCCAAAAGGAATCATGAAGGTGGAGTTATAACTCCTGTTTTGAATATCAAGAAAACAATCTGCGGAACAATCACAAAGTGCAAACTTGAGCCTAGCCCACGACTTTTCTACAGTTCTCTTCCATCATGAACGGACTAAAACCCACCAAAATCCCCCCACCTTGTTCACCCAGTTTGTGCAGGACACACAAAAACAAGGAAGAGAGAAACTGGTCACTGAGAATGCTGGCAAAGAAACCGAGACCTCAAGCTCCAAAGAAGACCCACTTGCACTTTCTTGAGAAATGTGGATGTAAGATCTTGTGAAAATCTTTTCAAGGCGTGTTTCTCTCCAGCCACGACAAAGAAGAGACTAGCATATATGCACGAGGCCACCGCGGGAGGGGAGAGGGATGATCTCGCACGTCATTTAATCTTGGAAGGACCACGCGAGTCTCTCCACACACTCTCCCTCTCTCTCGCTAGCTCTACGTCTACGTCTACCTCTACCTCTACCTCTACCTGTCGTTCATCGGTCACCTAGTTTATTCCAAGTTCGTACTCGGAATCCACATGGAAACCCTCCCACCGGATTGGTTGAAAGGGATCTTTTTTCTTTTTTCTTTTTGGTCAAAGGATGAAACGGATCTGAGTCATGCAAATCACTGGGGTTTTCAACTTCTTCCCCTTTTTTTCCTTTGGACTGACTTTTCCCCTCTGTTGCAGAGATTAGGTAAACGATAGAGTGAACCACTCTTATATCTAGTTATCCATCTCTCAAATTAAGGGGTTTGGTTGTTCACTCACAAGATCCAATCTAGATGATTGTCGAGCGGAGGCTTTTCGAAAGAACAAGACACCAAGAAGCGTCTGATAGAAATGGTCGAACCATGTTGATAAGACTTGTGATAATACTATTTCTTGCGCCACTTTGGTTGAAATTAGATGTTACATACACGCACGTTATACCAAAATCTATGGCACGTGCACGAGTGCGACCTTTGGTAATATATAATGCACTCACGAACAAAGAAATGTGCATAAATGAAGAACAGTTGACCCAAAGTTGCCATGATAAATGACAACTTGTAAGCTAATTTTGCATAACTTAATAGTTAGATGCCCTTTCGACATTGTCCAGGATATTACATGTCCTTTGTGAAATAAGATTAGTAGGTGCCAAAACATTTCACATCGCTTGTTGACGGAGTTCACATGCTCTTTATATATACGTGACTCCTCTCCAAAAGTTTTGACTTTGACTTTCTAATACGGTACCAAAGTCATGTGTTACCAACTTTACAAACATATGGTTTTCCTCTATTTATTATTTTAGACTTTTGGATTGAACTTTTTGGATATCAATTTCCCACCTTTTTTTTAATTTATAGCTTGCTTCACAATTGAAAGAAACATTCAACAATCATCAAGGGAGGACAATCAACTTAAATATGAGGACCACATCTGCTTAAATGGTCCTGATAGATTGCCAAATGCCAAATGCTACAACCAAAACACACAAAGTCACTGGATGTTAACAATAAGCGAGAGAAAAAAAAGACGTGGTCAAACTTCCCCTTCCACTTTCATGCAAGAAGCAGCCTCGGGACCACGACAATGCATCGCCGGCTCATTTGCGTGTCAACATTTGCATTTTACCAAAACATTAGTAAGGGGTTCACTCTTACTCCTCCAAAACACACATTGATGCAACAAGCAGTGTGGTTTCTTGCACTCCAATCCCGAATGCCAAGGCCCTCCAATATTGACCTCCAAGACAATAAGAAAGTAGAAGGTTGGTTCAGTTTCGGAAGAATCGTCAGCAACAAGCCCGTACTGGTTAAGCTTTTGGCATTGATCAGCACGGGGGCCACCAAATTCGCGAATACTAAAGTCTCGGATCGCGGTTCAGCCAAGCATTAGCATACATGTGGAGCGTAGATCCACCAAACCCTTTCACGTACACAAAACCAGTCTTCACATGGGAACAAATCCCATGATTATAGGCTGCTTTGATGGGCTATTCGGCTCGCAACCCAAGGGGTTCGTGAATCGCGTGGCACTGAGACATGATCTTCTGTCATCTCGCCAATGCTTTTAAGCCTTCACAGTTCAGACACATGTTCCTGGAAACTTCGAACTTGTTTCTTTCTTGTTTCATCTGTTCACCTATATTTTCACAAACACTGTTGCTTTTGTGGGCTCTACGGCGCATAATCCATGGGGGGTTCATGAATCATGTGGGAGGAGACACCGCGAACTACTGTGCATGCAAGCTATCGCACCCTGCTGCTGAAAACTAGAGCTTTTTTCCCATTCGCGGAAGTGATTCCTTTTCACTCCAGTCCCGAAGGTTGAGTTGAAGTTGATTACTTACGTATCTTAACAGGAAGAGCCATTACTGGCAATTTTAGGGGGACCATCAATGGAGCAGTTCAAGATTCTCTTAAAAGAGCAAACATCCTTTTAATAATTGCGATAATCAGCTTATCTTTGTGTTAAACTTCAGACCGTGACCTTGAGTGTGGCCCTTTCCTCTGACACATAGCCACATCAGCTCACATCAATTGCTTAAAAACTGCTTAGACTTCAAATGGGACAACTGGTTTTGACCGGAGTTGTAAGCATTCCCTTTCTCGCAGTTATTGATAATCGTATTTAGACTTGAGTTTGGCCTGAATGTGACACAACTGCCCGTCTGCGTTCAGATTGCTTACCCAAGAAGATGCGCATATTTCTTAAATGAGGGGCACGTACAAATCCCAAGTTCTTTAATCAGCTAAATCAGATTTGAATCACGAGATCAATCGGATTCGGTCCACGAGGAGAAGTGATCGATATGGGCCATGGGTTTGAGATCTTGACAGTTAGCCGGAGAGGTGCACATGCATGAGATGCAGAACGGTACAGACATCGCCAGCATGAAATAGACAATCAGCAATCGGACCCTGCTGAAATTTTTTTTTGTGGTTGTGGAGTCTCTGAAGAGGATCAAGCTTTTAAGCAGCATTGGGCACTTCGAGGCGTTAGATGTGAATTAGAATGTTGTTTCGACGGCACCAAGAGCAAATGAACCCACGTGCAATCAGATCGATCGATTCGGTCATTCAAGAGTGATACGTAGTTTGGTCGTTAGCATCACCAAGTGCAAACGGCCTCATGTTTGGACTATTCTCTAGTGTCTCCGTTCACGTATCACCTTATCTATACGATTGACTAGGCATTTCATGCCTCAATGGTTTACTTTTATAAAGCGAGCTCCCTCATCAAATGAATAAATGAAATAAGCGCGCGATGATGCAGGTGACGGAGAGATTATTGAAGAAACAGGGTCCTGTAAGTGCATAAAATAGCACAAATGTTGGTCTCTGCATCTCTCACTAACTACCAGCTAAAGCAGCAGGAACCGATAATTGACAGTGTTTGGATCATGCACATAACATCGAGCCAGGGTCTATATGCACTGATAAAATATGAGATTATAGTGTAGTAGGTACTTTAATGTCAGCAAATAGATCAAAGTCCAGGTCGAGCGGAAGTTCGTTGATCTGATTGAACCAGCCAATCCCAATTGTCAACCCATCTAGGTTATTTTGTCGTGCAATGCACGTTTTAAGCCACCATACAAATTTGACCTCGTGCATCAGATGAAAGTGTCTTAGCTGTGAAATCCTGTTGCCTCGGATTGTGAGTACGGTCCGACAAGGCGCGTAATTAATCCTCCGTTCAGACAAATATCCCCATGTGCTCCTCGCAGCGCTTCAAACGTGAGGTACTAGAGCACTTTGTCGGTGTTCCTGAATGCAAAAATTATTCGCAGAAAACCACTTCATGAATCATAGGTTTCTTCGGAAGGAAGCCACAAATTCAACTTCTTGGGGCAAAATACTGAGTGTTACGGTGTAAGAGCATCCAATGTCCAAATAGCAGAGTCGCTTGTTTGGAAAAGACTTTATTGTGGCTATCGTTTCATTCCTCACCAGCTCTCATCATGTGGACGTTGCACACTTTCAGCTAAAGGGATTGACCCATTAGAAGAGGGATGAGATCATACATCATGACCAGCTGGCTAAGTGTGTGAACCTAAAAGCTTAGTTAACGCAGAAAAGATCTCCTAGGATCATCTCAAACGTACGTGAATAAGCTGTCTCGTCCCTTAGAAGACGAGGACCATGTGAAATTGTCCTGTGCATTCCCTACCAAGCATGAAAGACGCAAGGACGTACCGCTGGCCTGGTCGGAAAGAGGTTATCAATTATTATCCTGCTCTGTCAAGTCGCAGCTTTGTACAATGTATGATGTACCTGCTAAAAGTACAGAGACTTGATAACATAAGACCCTCACGCTGGGCCTAAAGAAAACACCATAAACATAAGAAGGCATTAAACAGTCGTTCGCTCGTTCTTTAAAGGGTAAAATGGCAATTTAGGCTCAGCAATTCTGATGTGTGAAGAGTAACTTATCTTCACATTTATATTAACAGCACCTAAAAAATCTAGATAGAAAATAGATTACCTCATTCAACCAGCAATGGCTGCAGCAAGATGACAGTGTGTCGTTCTAGATGCCAGTTTCTAGCATGAAAAAGAAAAAGGCCAAAACAAGAAAAGTGGGAAGCACATTGCAACCTCCATTTTGGACCTTCAACATCTTGATTGGACCAAAGCGGTGAAGAAAAAATCTTCCCTGCAGTTCTTTTCTGATGGGTGAAGAAAGATACACGATACAGCACCTAGGGGGTCATCCTCATAACAAATGGAGCAAAAGAACCGAAACAGCACGCATATACAAGATAAAGCATTTACAATATTGATCAGCACAAGCACTGCCACCACTGTTGCACAGGTTTAAATCAGTTTTCAAGAACTACAAAAAGTTAGAAGTCTGCTCTCCTTCAACGTTCTCTTGTTCCGGTATTGTCAAATCAGCCAAAATAGAGAGTACAAATTGCCACACGATTAAAAAAAGGTAGGCATCAAGCCAAAAAAGTACTCCGAGAGTTTACTTACCTCATACCACTCCATCCCAAATCCTTTTCCAATGGGAGAGGTCTACTTAACCCCAAAGTTTTCATCGAGTGTTCTGCAAATGTGACTACAAATGCTTTGCTATTCAGAACAAAGGAAATTGCGGATTATTTAATTAAGGGTATTGTCACCAATTTTACTTGCTCCAGTATTGTCATCTATTTCAAATGATCATCGGCAGTCTCATCGGTCCACAAAAGAAACTTTATGCAGTAAAGCTTTCGCGGCTAGTATCCAAGGTTGATGCCTGAACTTGGCCTAACAGAACTAGATGCAGGTGAATTAGATACATAACCAGAGGAACATTGAACAATTATCCCAATTGGAACTCCTCCCAATATGCTTTAAGCAATGTTCATAACGAGAAATAATAATAATAACAATAATAAAAGCGTTGGTGATGATCATGATGGTGACGATGAAGAAGAAGAAGAACCAAAAAGGATCACTATATAAGCATTCTCGAGGGAAAACAGAAAAGAGTTCGTCTTTCGACAAGAAAAACTTCCAGACCAATATTACAAATCCAAGAGCAGCTTGGCACTTTGGAAACATCAAGCCTGCCGTCAATCACGCCTTAAGCATGTAGCAGTTACAAAGTCGTTTATTTCCTGTTGAACGAAACAGCCCCTGCATCAGTCAAGTAATACAGCCAAGTAACTAGCTGTAGGACAATTTGAAGACCTCCACAAGAACTGTGAAGGCTGAAAAACGTTTCCACCGACCCCTTGGCGCATTTGTTAATGCAAACATGTACTGTTGCCATGTTTCCACCCAAGAAATAGTTTTATGTATCAAAACAACCAAGCTACCCAAAATGACCATTTCCTTTTTTTGTTTTTCCCCCTTAAAATGATGCTCCAGAGAATCTTGACAAGGAGACAAAAGCACATACGGTAACATTTCTAAGAGTCGACCTCTTTGACAGATCAACCCTAGGCTTTCTTTTTCTCGGTGATGTGTGGACTGAGGCAATACATATTACTTTAATCAAGATAAACTAAAAAAAGTATCAAATTTGGCTGTAGAATAATTGTGGTTGCAACAGATTTTGGACTGCACATCATGCATGTCCCTTTTTAAGTTCCCTTGTCAAATGAGAGTAGCGTGGGTCTACAGGACCATGTGGAAAGTTAGTTCATGGGTTGGATCTTATCTACAAGATGGAAGAAATTGAAAAAAATTGACAGCTAACGGTACTGATAGAAAGACTCGTTCGCTTCTAGCTGGAGTTCATTACAATGATATGAATATAATGCATCCAAAACATCAAAATCAAGGGAAAATCCACACCATACACCCTTTGGGTTTGTTGATGCTGTCCTAGCTCCAAAAGCAGCCAAGATAAGAGAAAGATTGTGTATTATTATCATGTCAAACCAATAACCGCAGAATTCATCTTTCGTGCATTTTCATAAGATGCTTTACCCCGTTATCCTTCTGAACCAACCTCACCCGCTGTCCTACTGACTTCTTGCAGAACAACAGAAAACATTAACATCCATTCTTACATGCTGAAATACTCAAGTTGGGTAACCAAGCCCCAAGCCTTATCCCCAAATCTCAAGTACAAATCAAGAAGCCGCTCGAAGCATCCATCGACATGAATGTATCAGACTGCACAGATGAATCACTAAACTATTAATCTCAACGCTAGAATTCCATTTCTGAGTTTAAAATAGCAACCTGCTAAATTCAATTACATGAAGACGTAATGGTAGTACTATCAAGTATAACGTAATGCCTTGATCACCAATTACCATTTCGAGATCCATTACCAATCATCGTCACGCCTCCTTTCTCTACCGAACATGTAAATTGAAACGACCCAACGGATCGATCACCGGTTATCATCACCGGATACACAGGAAGGGAAGAAAGAACGGGACAAGTACAACAACACGGGGGGCAGAACTTTTCGAAATTACAAGAACGATACAAAATGCTCCATCGAGATGAACAAGCTCCGCAACCCTACCAATGCAGCACCCCGACAAAGCCCATTCCGCCTCGCCGCTAAGGTTTCAAATCCGTCCCGCTCTTCCCAATCTCCAATTTCTGCATTTCCCGCACCGTCGGATCCTCCACCTCGTCCGTGCTGCTCGCCTCCGCCTTGCCTCCCCCATCACCTCTCGAACAGGGACCCGCCACGTCATCCGCGGGTTCGTCGGGCTCGGACGGAGCCCCAGCCACGACATCGTCGCCTTCGAGATCGTCGGATGCGTCGGCGTCGGCGTCGGCGGCGGCCGCCGCCGCTTTGAGGAACGCTAGCTGGATGGATTCGAGAGGCAGCGCGCAGTCCTCGAGGCCCGCGTCTTCGAGGCGGGGAGGAACGAGTTCGTCCAGTTCGAGGGAGGGCGATGATCCCGCTCCATCATCCCCCGCGTCCATGGCCGACGGGCTCGGGGAATGTTGCTCGCCGAGCCGAGTGGTGTACTCTCCGAGAAGGTAAAAGACGGCGTAGAAATTACCCAAACAAGGCGAGGAAAAAAGGGAGTAGCGTATATTGGGTCCCTGAAGTTGCACCGTGTTCTCAATATGGTCCTCTAATTTGCAAAATTCTACAATTGGGATCCTTCATTTTATAGAATTGCTATAATCAAATCCCTCCTTGATCCGTTCCAATTAGACCTATCAAAATAGGTCATAAGCCCATTTTTTAACTCATATTTGATGGGCTGAGTTGTTATATGAGATAGTTTTATCTAGTAAATAGGTCATGCATGAGTTTAAACCCAACTCTATGGGTAGAATAGGTTTGATATGGATATTAAATAGATTCACAGTTTACTTACACTCTCTCTTTACTCTCTCTCGATCTCGCACTTACTCGCTCACTATGTGCTTTTACTTTAGTTTGAATATGAATTGTCCTAAATTGAGTTAAATATAGAAGTGTTTAGTAATATGAGTCAAGGTCGAAGTCTGGTATGGATCGCTAGATTTGTATTACATGAAAATGAATCGATTTAGATCGGACTGTTTTCAACTCGAGCAATCCATTTGACTGATCTAGTTCCAATCAGGTGAAGCGAATGCGTCAATCTTTACTGACCGAACCTGACATCGAAATAATCAAGTACGAGTTGATTGTGAATTGTGGCACCATTGTCTCCAACTTTACTTCGGCTATTAACAAACGCATCAACTTCAATTTGCCAGAATCAAAGATCACGGGACTTGCTGCAAAAAGTCCACATATTTAAAGACTTTGTTGTACCAATTAAAAATTTGAAGAACAGCAGTAAAATTTTAAATATAATTTTTTCCACGAGACAAACAAAGAGTACAATAACAATCCTCACTTACCCAACTCTCAAGATTTTCTCTATTTTTCGGTCGGTCTTCATTTTCAATTTTCCTGAAATTACTCCACCCACTTTTTGATGTACTGAAATAAAACCAATATTAAATAATATAATTCACAAAAGTCGAATAAGGCGATCTGTAATAATAAAAGTTCAATAAAATTCAAATGATCATAACAAATGGTTTAAAGAGAGTTTTGTCACTGGATTGAAAAGGTTTTGGTCAAGTGACTTCGGCTGTCATCGAGGAATGAAAAGGGTTCAAGGTAAAACTAAAGAGAGGACCTGAAAGTGATTACATTTTAGGGCTGGCCCAAACACCTGCCTTAAAGCAAAGGCACAGTGTCCATTCTTAATACGTTCCCGTTGCAACCAAACGCACACTGTGTCCATTCTTAAGGTCTTATTACTTACGAATGCTGCACAAGTCCGCATCGGCTACCCACCGCAACCTACTTCCCGGAAGAGATCAGAGATCCTACTTCCGTTTCAAGAAGATTACATGCCGAAAAGCCCCACCAATATAGTATCCATAACATACTTCGAAGCAAACTCATACCCAAGAATACATGTCCAAACAAATTAAACTTGTAAACTACTAACATTAGAAGAGGGAACCGATAGGACCACGAAACAGTCTTCCTTGATCTACTAATGATACACGGTGAGAGCTTGATCAACTCGCCTACATTAGTCTCTTACGTAACAGTTATCGAGCAATTAATAGCGATATATCAATTCCACTGTATTCCCATTCCACGGGAAAAAGTATCCGATTAACTCTCTTCAACATTCACAGCCAGTAGATCTCTGCTGCCGTCCTCCACCGGTGACGTCAATGGTGTCGGGAAGGTATCTTTGAAAATACATAAGAAGATGTTACAACAATTTCACGAGATAATATTACGCGGAGAAATATCTGAAGCTTAAACTAAAAGCCAAAAAAGTTAAAAAAAAAAAAAAAAAAAAGAAGAAGAGTAGTAAGTAGAGTTAATCAAATGAACAGAAACATCTGAAGATTTACTAGAGTCGTAAGAGTATCATGTATTAGCATTCAGTCCTACACGCATACTACGATATCCTCACTTAATAACGATAACAAGCAATATTAAACATTCTTTGACCCCAGAGTGCATTTAAAACATCTACTTTTAATCACTTCTGTGGAAGCTGAAGAGCTATTTTGACAGCTAAATTTCCATAATGCCAGCATCCAAAAAGCTGAAACGGCATTTCGTGATAAAGTTAACTCCACTTATATTTTCTTGCCGATGCAACTTTGCTTTGCTGACACACAGTACCATTTCCGATATCAGATGCAAAGAGTTCAAATTTCTCTAGGTTAAGCTAACATTTTTTCTTACATTGCTATGCATAATTTATTATATATAAATTGCTCCGCATGATATTGTTACACTTTACAAGAACTTCATTTATCTTTGGAAATGTTTGTTTGGCATTTAACTATGATCACCCCAATAATGCTTAAGACAGTCATAGATGACTCGACATGTGAAAGAATACTTACATTTCTTCTTCAGGTTCATTCTTCAAAGCATTTTTAGCTATACACTCAAATGCAGCTTCCACATTGAATCCTTCTTTTGCAGATGTCTCAAAATAAGGGATGTTTCCCTTAGAAGCACACCAAGCCTTTGCTTTCTTTTCAGAAACCTACAGCAAGAATTTTCAAGTCAAAAACGAAGCACACAAAAGCTGCACGTCAGCGAATCAGCAGATAATCCCTTCAAATTAGGTTCCTGCGAGAATCTTACCACACGACTGTTACCACCATCAACATCTATCTTGTTCCCCAACACGACAAATGGAAAGTTTTCAGGGTCTGATGGGCTGGCCTGTACGTCAATTGAAAACAAAAATCGTACTGATTCACAGCTTCAATAGCAATAACATCAAAGAAATTTCTTCGTAAACATAAATCATATCACCTGAAGTAGAAACTCCTCCCTCCAGTTGTTAAGATTATCAAATGATTTCATGACATTCACATCATAAACAAGGACACAGCAGTCTGCACCTCGGTAAAAAGCCACACCCAGACTCTGGAATCTCTCTTGCCCAGCGGTATCCCATATCTGCAGACATCAAAAGAGCGCATCTACCATTAACACCAGCTTCTCAAAGTACCCAAAACTAAGTATGATTGCGTACATTAGTCATGTTCAATGCTCTAATTCTCATGCTTTATCCACCAAACCGACAATCGCAATAACACTTAACAGCATTAAAACTTCATCAAATAAAGAGAAAAACACTTCGTTTTCTTAGCGACCGTTCATTGTTTCCAAAAACAGCAGGAAAAGGAAGATGGGAACGCTGATACGTCCCCTAAAACAGATTGCGAGGGGCAAGTGAAAGTCTTAGCACATTCTTTTACAACTCAAAATCTACATTTCCTCGAGAGTTCTTCAAAAAGCATTATTTCCTCGAGGGCATGGTCAATCTAACCCCATGATTAATACACGAAACTGTCAAAACTTCAATTTGAAGATTAATTACTAACATATACAAACAGCCCAATACAGTTCTCATCAAAGAGGTCAGAATTGATCCTACCAGCAAATCACAGCAAACACATTAACTAACCTGCAATGTGAACAATCGATCTTCAAACTGAACTTCCTTCGTCAAGAAATCAGCTCCAATGGTCGCCTTGTACTGGTTACTGAACTTGCGGTTGACGTACCTGCCCCACGAATCCAAAACAAACAACCACAGTCAAATCCCCCAAAAAACAACCCAAACCCACGAAAGCAAATTCACCGTCCAGGTCCGAGGGAGAGTTACTGATTCATGAGAGACGTCTTCCCGACCCTAAACAAAGCGCCACGGAACAAAAGCGGGATGATCAGCGTGAGCACCAGTACCAAAAAAACACCGCAATTCAACATGACATCGCTCCATTTTGCTCAGGCATTGATCGGGATCGCGCGAAGGCAGAGGAGGCTTACCCGCTGTCGCCGAGGATTATGACCTTGAGGAGCATGCGCCTGCGGGAAGCCATGGACAGAGCGCTGAGATCGAAGAGGAGATGCGCAATGGATCGAGACGCGGGGGCGAATTAGGGTTTTGGATTTGGGGGAAACTGCGGTTTTCCGATCGAGAGAGGAACAGGGAACGGATTTGGGGATCTCTGGATTTTGTGTTTTCGGAGCGCTCCTGTTTTGAGCTTTTTTCGGTTGGTGTTTTAGCAATTTCGGACCGGCCAATGGCGAGGACTTTTTGGTTCGGTGTCCGTGCTTCGAAAGACAGCGAGGACGCCGCTTGCGAACTTCCGGAAATGCCCTTGATGCGATTCTTTTTTTCACACAACCTATTTTTTTTGGACGGATTTTCACATAACTTGTTATTCGCGCCCTAATTAGCAAGCGGGAAACAAAGATATTATGCTCCATTTATTTCGAGAAAAATGCAGCATTTTTGAAAAAAAAAATTCAAGAAGTCTGAAAAATGAATATATTTTTCGGTGTTTGGCTGAATCTTGAAAATGACCTATCTTTTAGTATGGAAAATCTGATTTCATTTTCCTCCGTGCATTCCTTTTAATATTTTTTTATTTTTCTTTTTTCCTCTTTTATTTTATTTAAAAAGAATCAAATTTTTATTATTTTATTCTTTTTCTTCTTCTTCGGTTGGTCAGCAGCCATGGTGGCGGCCGGAAACCAACCATAGGCAAGGGACGAGCCTCGCCACAAGCCGATGAGGTCGAGCTCGTTGAAACTCGTTGACCTCTGGTGAGGCCTTGAGCTTGCTGCCCTTAGGCGAGCTTCAAGCTAGCTAGAGGTTGGCATCAACCTCGAGTGAGTTCGACCTCGTAGCAATCTAGTGAGCTTAAGCCTTGTTAGCCTTGGGCAAGCTCGTCCCTTGCCTGTGGCTTATCGCCAACCTTCGTTGTGGTCGGCCATCAACTGAGGAAGAAGGAAAAAGAAAAGGAAAGAAAAATAATAATTAAAAATTAGATTATTTAAAAAATATACATTTTTATAAGAACGGATGTTTCATTGACTAAGGACTCAAGTCCAAGCATCGAAGACCTGTGCTCAGACATCGGGCACATGCACCGGTGCTTTGGGCCTAACCTCGATGGACTCAAGAGTGGGCACTAGGGTCCTAGGCTCAGCCGACTCGGACTCGGGCGCCGGAGACCTGGTCTTGAATGGTGGGGACCCGAGAACCAATGTTAGGGTTCTATGCCCAAGCATAGAATTTCGGGTTCAAATGCCGATACCTAGTTATATTTTGAAAAATGTTTTCCCATTTTTCAAAGAAGGAAATTATTTTCCTAAATTTAAGTATAGGTTTTTTGTTTTCTTAAGAGAAACAAACGTCAAAAAATGTTTTCCCCAGAACAAACGGATCCTTAATGGAAGGTTCAATTCCGCATATCAATCATAACAGGATTTGTTCGTTTAAAGGAAAATTGTTTTCTATCTTTCCGATGTTTGGATGATGGAAAGCTAATCGATGTACGGAAAACGTTATCCATAGACTTTTTTTTTGGTTAAATTCCATGGACTTAAAACAACAAGCTTAAATTGGAGGAAAACAACTTTCCTTTCTGGTAAAAAGAAAATCACTTTCACTACCATAAAACAATCGAAAACTAACGATTTTCTTTGAAAATAATTTTCATGGAAAATATTTTCCTTTTTCATGAAGTTTTCAGTCTTAGAGATAAAGGAAAACGCTTTCCAAGAAATCATTTTTCAAATTAGGAAATTCTTTTTTCTAACTTTAAGCATGCATAATTTCTTTGACTTTAAGTGGTTTTCCGTTAATCAATCATTTCAAACAAAACATATGCATGAAAGTCCAAAAACCTAATTTATGGAAAATGTTTTCACTCAAACAAACACACTTGAGTGGATGAATATTTCACAAATTAATTTTGTGGACTTTTACATGTTTAGTTTAATGAAAATGATCATTCAACCGGAAAACCACTTACACTAAAAAAAAACATGTAGACTTAAAGTTAGGAAAATGAGTTCCCTAACCTGAAAAGTGGAAAACATTTTCCTGAAAATAATTTCTCGACAAGTATTTTTTTTATCACAAAAATTTTTTCCGAACCAAACACAAGTTGCACTCCATGGCCAGTTTGATTTTGAAACTTTTTCTTTGTGCTGATTAGGGGCGATCAATGGTTCCTCGTTTCTGGATATCGGGGACCGGACCGATTGGTCCGATCTGATCCGGTCCGATGGAATCGGTGATTATAACGTTCTCTGTCCACATAGAGTGAGCTATCTCTTTGTGCAATGTGTACAAGTCCAATGATATGCTCCGATGGTGCAGGACACCACGGCATGAGCCAAATACAATGACTTTTCATAGATAGTGGCGTGTGACACCAACAACTCGGTATATGTTATGATGTTAAACATGTGCAATGTGTACGATATCACATTATGCATGAGAGTGGAGGAATTCGTCAACCAGACCAGGAAAAAGAATTCATTCCCTAGCGCCTGCAACGAAGTGAAGCTCGCTCTCACATAGATACGTACATAACCACATATATGTGGAAGACAAAGGAGAAAATTTAAAAAAAAATTATTGAAAGGAGATAGCATACAAGCTATAGATAGACCAGTGCAATGTGTACACATTGTTGTTGTCTTGAGAGAGCATACATTGCACAAGTCTATCTAGTTTGTATGTTATCATGCCGTATATGTTGTATGCACGTACATAATTTTTCAAAAAAAAATTAAAATAAAATGTAACCGGTCCTATTTGACGGTCCAGTTCCCACTCCAGAATCAGGAACCCGATCGATGGCCTCTGGAACCGTCTAGAATTGGCCGGTCCGATCCGAGTGGTTTTGGTTTAGGTGGTTTTCATTGCACGCTCCTGGAGCTGGTTAAGTCCCTCAATCCGTCAATGCTCGCAAAGGAAGGTGTGGAAAACTCAGGTTTTGTCCCGTCAATCAATTTGTGCCAACCCAAAAACAAATAATTCAAGGCGTGATTAATCAAATTTCAATGGCTTTTCATTGCCCGATGGCTCGGATAATTTGAACACGGGACAGCTGCGATGTGTCGAAAATGTTGACAAACTAGCTTAGATCGAAAGGTTTCTGCAATTTTTTTTAAAAAAAAATTGATTGTACGGATTATAAGTCAGAGGACCATATTAAAAGAACATGTAATGACGGTGTAACCCTTTCAACTTTTCATGATTGTGGTACTGCATTAAATAAAATTAACAGCATTGGTTGATGCACATTTTGTCCTTAGGTCAACCTCGATTATACAGATTGGACGCCAACATGCCTTTCTCGAAATGACGCCGAATCATAAATCGAACCGTCGATATGAATCCACCTCGCTCTCTTGCCACGGGACCTTGTTTTTTTTTTTCCCCATAAAGCAACCACCGCCCTTTGCCCTCACCGCGAACACCACCATTGCCCTTACTCACACCCCCCCGCCTCGAGGCCGTGCAATCTCCTTCTGAGGTCGAGATCTCTCATTGGAGGTCACGGAGAGAGCAAGCGAGTGTTGAAAAATTGACTTCAAAAATGGGTAGAACAATGAAGTGAGATTTTGAGGCGTGATATCACTTTCTTTAAGGAATTATTTGCCCCACGAAGTTGCTAATGGTCACCGGCAAATTTCCTCCAGGATACAACAAAGTCTCGATGAAAATACTAGATAGCAATTCTAGTATTTCTCCAGGGTCTCTCTACGAAACAATTCGAGAAGATGGCTGTGTTTTTAGGAAAGAAAATTTCGGAAAAGAAAGAAAACGTTCTGTCATGCCAAAAAACCGACGAGTATATATAAAGGCATTTTACCGACCGATGGCAACCTTTCGATAAACGGTTAAAAAATCAAACACAACTCTTCGGTCGACAGTTTATAATTGAAAAGGTATGCAGCCGAAATGGTTTATGAAAAGACACGAAAATTCGGAATTAAAAAAAATTAAAAATAATGAATATATATTTTTTCACGAAATTCCGAATTTCATAATTTCCAAAAATTTCAAAATTAACGAAGACACCCTTTCGACTAATAACAGTCATAAAGAAACGGCATGACATAAAATAAAAATAATTAAAAAATAAAGTAGAGGATTAGGCCAAAATCGCGTAATTATTCGCGCCCCCGCACGCGGGTATCGTAGGTCTAGCCCATATCTCATATGTTTCTTCTGAACACACAAAAGAAGCCCGCACTTATAAACAAGCCTACTTCACTCCATATTATCTATGTGGGACGTAGAAAAACCACTTTTGTTTATTTTACAAACAAACTTTCAACAGCGAGAGAGAGAGAGAGAGGGCGTGACAGTGAGTCGAGAGCGGATACAGTGGCGACGACGGTGGCAGGGAGCAACAAATGCAGATATCGACTACGGTAACGATGGGTGCCGTAGATTAAGAACGGAAGAGGAAGAGTAATTACGCGGCGGTCCGATTCCACCAATAATTATCGATTTAGCACTGTACGTCAACAACAGAAAAAAAAAAAAAACACGTGGTGTGTCGCTTAACTTAATGAAAAGCGAGTGCGCTCACATGGAGTCTTTTTCCTAAAATTAGAAACTCGATTGAAAATAAAAAGTTAGAAAATTTCATTCCACGCTCTAAAGGAAATTTCACCACTGTGATCTCTTCGCGTGTTATTTAATATATCAATTTAACAGTAAAATTTAATTGAGGGTAAATTTATCACATATATATCGGTTTGGGATGGTCTTTCGAGGTAAATTTATTACATATGTATTAATTTATTACATATGTATTAATTTGAGATTTGTTATGATATTAATTCAAACGAAAATGCGAAGAAAAGAAAAAGATGAAACAGCACGACGTCCTGGATCTGCGAATATGCCCCCCTGTGGCTCCGACATTCCAGTTCCCAGGAGAACTAGCTTCCCTCCAAGCTTTCATCAATGGCGGCCGACCCCAGCCTGCTAAATGTTCAAGAGCAGCGCCACGTGGCTTACAGTGCACGTCCTCCGGCAGCAGCTCAAACCGCTCGATCATCGTCATCATCACCAGAAGCACAATGAGTTGTCGTCTCATCTGTCTCCTGAATCCAATAAAAAAGAAAGCGGACGCGCCAAATTCTGCCTTTTCTTTTCTATTTTTGTTCGTTTTTTATTTTCCTTCCTTTTTACGTTGGATCAAAACCCGATCTAGGGGTCGAAAATGCTCACGCGCTTGCCTTATAACGTGTTGTCGGATGACGTGAGATTTCGAGGAATTACTGCTAACTAACTGTTTTGAAAACTTAAATTATTAGATAGATACGTAATTGATGTTAAAAAATTTTATCGTACGAAATAATTCCCAAAAGAAGTGGATGGATCCGTGATGAAGTTACATTTTGCAATTAATGTTGTAGCAATGCTTTTGTACGAGCTATGCCACCCAATGCATATGGAACTACGATGTTTCGTGCAATCGCTTGAATGTCGCCAATTATGTTTTGAGCGATGTTAAGGACAATGATGCCTTTTGAAAAGATGAAAATGTCGAACTTTCGAACACCTAAAAAAGAAGAAGCAAAAGTAAATGAGCGTAATTGAGACAAGAGTACCGCATTTGAGTGCGGATATTCGTGGAAGGACGAGCTTGAAAAATGAAGTCATTCAAAGGATAAATAATTGAAACGAATGATACTGCTTCGAGGAGGTTTAGACACCTAAAAATGAAAATCTCTCAAGCTCCGTTTATTTCATGAAAAAATAAATGATTTGGAAATCACTTTTCAAAAAATGATCGCTTGTACCACTTGAAAAACGGAAAATGCTTTCATCATGGAAAACAATTTATGTTTAAATATTTTCATTAAAGATGAAAATATTTTTCGTTCATTCATTTTTGCAAGCGATAAATTTCTAAAAAATAATTTTTAAATTATTTATTTTTCGTAAAACAAGCGAGCCATAGTTTTTTTGACGGAAAAAGAAAATGACAAGAAAAGAAAGAAAAGAAGATGAGCGAGGCATTTAGGCATGTGCCTTGATATGCACTCTTAAGCGCAATTCGAGTAGCATTGTCTACCTTCTCTCTTCTCGCCGCCCCTCGCCGATGCACATGAGGAGATTGATTTCGGCGGCGGTTGCCGGTGGTAGCCGAGTGTGGTGTTCCGATTATGTTCATGCCGTTCGTAACGATGGCGGCTCGGCTGCTGGTGGCACCAACACCCGATAATGACGATGATGGTCGAGTTCGAGAGCGGCCATGGCGACTGCTGAGCATGTCGATGCGGATGGGCAGCAACAGTGAGATGGGCTAGGAAGAGAATTACACCCGCGGAAGACATAGCTGTCGACGCCGCGCCACAGTAACTTTTCGCGAAAATGACGCAAATGAGCTTCGGACTTTAACCCAATGGGTAATATTATTCCTAAACTTCAAATCGACGAAAGGATATCATCAGATATCTTCATATAATTTGAGGACTAGATTAAACATTAGCTAAAAGTTCAGGGATCACGTTTAACAAATCAAAAGTACACGGACTATATTACTCATCGGACTAAAGTTCGGGAACCGCATCGAACATATTAAAAGTTCACGGGCGATACTGCGCATTGGACCAGAGTTCACGGACTATTTGTGCAATCATCACTAAACTTTTTTGTGAAATACAGTAAGTCCAAGCTTTCTTGTTGTTATTCCCCCGGGAAAAAGAAAATTGTACTTTCCGTCCGGCAAAAAATGCGAAATAATTTGGGAAAAAATAAGCTGGCCAAAAAGGGGAGGAAGAACAAAGAGGGCCGGTCGAACGACATCCGATCAGCAAGATCAGATGAAAAAAAGAAAAATTACACGAAACGCACGACACGCCCAGAAAGTGCAAGGGGGGAAGAATAGACTCTCTCCCCACACCAGCGTGCGCGTGCGAGAGAGCGACAGCGAGAGCGAGAGAATTTTTATAGTCTCGCCCACACGCCGGACAACGGCAAATCAATCGTGCCTGTCGTGCGATTCCGCTCTCTTTAAACCTAACAGTCCTTTGTCTCCTTCTTCGTCTTCCTCCTCCTCTCGCGGACTTCCCTCTCCCCTCGCCTCGGTGTTTGCTGCATCGTCGTCCGCTGTTCGAAGCTCCTCCCGGGCCGATTCCGCGCTTCGCATTGCGCGATCCCGCCTCGCGAATCCGCCGGTTCTCCGAGCCGTTTCTCGCCGGGGGTGCGGGGCGGGGGGCGGGGGGGGGGGGTTTCGGACGGTTCCTCTGCGGCGATCGGCGGCGGGGAGATGAGGATCGAGGCGGCGGAGGGCCTCGGCTTTTGAGGCGGTGGTTGTTTTCCGGTTCGGGATTCGGATGCTTGGGGATCAGTCGGCCGATGAGCGTCGCGGGGGCGGAGTTGATTGCGGATCGGTCCGCGGTTCGTGTTTGCTGATTTTGGGCTTCGCATTGCGTGATCCTGGTCGTGGCTTGCTCCGGTCCTCGGGCTGTTCGGGGCTTCCCGCCATGGCTTTCGTTGTGATCGGTCGCCGGAATGAGCCGGAGGCGGTTCGATCCCGAGGCGTTGCTTGATTCCGTTCGGGGATTTCGGGCGGCGTCTGTTGATGAGTTTTGTAGCGTCGAGGTGATTGGGCAGAATGAGTTCGTCGAGGCAGTTGACGGCGAGGGACCTGGCTGAGGAAGCCAAGAAGCGGATTGTTTTCCTGGCAATATGCGTCATTGGGCTGTCGTACCTCATGTCCTGTAAGCCTCGCGTGTTGTTATTATGAATTCGATCGATTCGTTTCTGCGTTGTTGTTAATTCATTCCTTTTTTTTTTTCAATCAATTTTGGCTGTGCGCGTATGCATTATGAGTCGCAATATTGAGTATCTTGTGGCTCGATTTGCTACAACACCTCCTCTACTGGACTTGCAACTTTCCATTGGTGGGGGTGGCTGTAGTCTCTTCTCTGTATATTTGATTCGTCCACTTTGGTGTTTCTGTATAGTGACAGTCTCTCGGGGCTACTTTTAAGCATGAAAAACTGTTTTGCAGTGTGAATGTTGCATGATATAAAATTTGATTGGAGGAAAGGACACTACATGGTGTTCTGGATTGGATCAGGGACGCATCATCAGATGTCTCAATGAATGGATGAATTAATGATTTCATTCTATACTCCAACTGTCTAAGTGTGAGCTGGTATCCAATTTTAGCTAGACTAGAAATGTTGGTCTGAAGGGAAGGAGGAGTACTAATTGTTAAGTAGGCATGATAATGGAGTTGTAGGCTAAAAATATTTTTGTAAAGCTTCTTTGCATCGAATAAATTTTCCAGGTTATAGATGCTAACTTATTTTATTCTACTCTTTCGTATTTCCATCTCGATAATCTGTAATGATCTTTGAAATAAAACCCCAGCAATTAATTTACCTTATTTTTGTGGATGACTCTCTAGCATTGTCAATCATAGGAAAGAGTAAGATCAACGCCTCTCTTTCACTGTGGCAACGGGAATAAAGAGAGCGAGGATTCTATTTTTGGCTAGAAATGCGTCAGTCTTCATCTTTATTGCTTTAGAGTTCAGACTACAACCTCTCAAGGGGCATCAAAACTAACATGCTTCTCTAACAAAGTTCTCAACGAAAGAGATGGGCGAGTAATACACCCTTGAGGACATATACCCTTCCAAACTTAAGTAGCTACCCAATTAGCATATTCATCAAGAGAGCAAAGACTTGTCAATATTTTGGGCCTCAAACAATAATGTTGAAAAGGAAGAGAAGCTCAGGTAACTTTAACAGTTAGCAAATATCTTGGTAGAATCATCTTTTGCCTCATACCGTCATTTCCGACCAATTCAGCAAAGCTAGCGTTTTTTGTCCTTGTTGCTGTTGGTGCATCAGTGTTTGAAACCTAATGGAGCTTTATGGAGTTTTGGAATAATCAAGTCTTGTGATTTTGTGCGAAACTTTGATGTGTTCTCATAATTTGAAATTTGTTAAACTGAAGGTATTGTTGAATATTTACGTGCTGTGATTCTTTCTGCTATTATTTGTTATTTGCTGAATCTCCTTGCTTATGATGGGACATTCACTGATCTTATTTCTGTTTTCAGTGACAAGCTCTTCTGTGTGGGTTAACTTACCGGCTGCTGCAACATTGATCATTGCCCTTCGCTATTTTTCAATGGATTTTGATATGCGAAGGAAAGCTGCAGTATATAACAGCAAAAAACCAGCAAGCACCACTGCATCTCTGAAGAATCCTGTTCAAACTCCTAAAGTTGTTGCAAAGTCAAACTGGAGAAGAAAAGTGGATTCTCCTGTAGTCGAAGATGCAATGGATTGCTTTACCAGGCATCTAGTATCCGAGTGGGTCACAGATCTTTGGTACTCTCGTTTAACACCTGATAGAGAAGGCCCAGAGGAATTGGTGCGCATCATCAATGATGTTCTTGCAGAATTTTCAGATCGTGTGAGGAACATTAACCTAATAGACCTTCTTACAAGGTATTCTCATCATGATATTCTTCATCTTTTTTCTGTATCATTATTGTTTCCAAAAATCTGGTTTTCATGGTCATTGACCTTATTAAATGTTGCAGGGATATTGTCTGTCTCATCTGCACACATTTGGAGGTCTTTCGCATGACACAAGCAAAGATTGAAAAGCAACAGTTCGAACATCTCACTGTTCAGCAACTAGATGGTGAACTAAGACGTATCTTGGCTTCTGAAAATAAATTGCACCCAGCATTATTTTCCATTGAAGCTGAGCACAAGGTTGCTTTCTTCATATCTCCTATACGTAGACGTATTTGCATGCCTTGCTATTCTCATGCTTTTTTTTCTTCCTGGCACAGGTTTTACAACATGTAATGGATGGACTTATCTCTTTTACCTTCAAGCCCGAAGATCTGCAATGCTCATTTTTCAGATGCATTGTCAGGGAACTTCTTGCCTGTGCAGTGATGAGACCAGTCCTGAACTTAGCTAACCCAAGGCAACTATCTCTTAGCTTTCATTAATATACGGCTCCTAATTTCGTCAGCTATTCATTTTCTATTGATATTCTTTGTAGGTTTATCAATGGAAGGATCGAGTCATTTGTCATTTCTAAAACCAAGGCTAATAAAGGTGCAATTTCAGCTCATGAGGCGTCGCCATCTAAAAATGGGACGAGGGTCTCATCTGATCATTTCTCCAGATTCTTAGATCCTACGGTAACTGGTGTTGAGCTCGTGCAGTTAAAAACAAGTCCATCCAAAAGTGCTTCTAGCACACATAATGCAGAAGACATCAATGGAACGTATTTTTCCAAAGATCCATTGCTTTCTATGGACGCACGATCCTCCCGTTCATGGAATTCTTTGCCTGTGGAATCCCAAAATGGTGACAATAAAGGTATCTTACGACACCGCGCTGGAGGTGAGTGGGGAGAAATGTTGGATGTGATCTCTCGTAGAAAAGCTCAAGCTCTTGCTCCTGAACATTTTGAAAACATGTGGGCCAAAGGGAGAAACTACAGAAAGAAGGAGGGAGAAAATCGGTTGATCGAACAGGTTCCAAAGCAGTCTTTAGCGAATAAGGCTGTTGTCACTGATCATTCTAGATCTGTGTCCAAACCCAAAGGAAAGGACCAAATGGTAAACAACAATCCCCCTGGAGGTGGCACCTCTTCTGCAGTAGAGAATCCCTCCATCCAACCAAACAAGAACTTGTCAGGTCACTCACTGATATCTGTAGCTGAAGAAGATGATAACCAGAGTCTCATGCGTTTGGAGGAGGCTGATTCAGCGAGCAGTTCATATACCTCTGAAGATGAAGAAGCTGAGACCATTACTGGTCTTGACTCTCCTGGAACTAAAGTTTGGGATGGCAAGAGTAAGAGAAATGGTGGAGTTACTCCCATCCATCATCCACTGGAAACTTTTGAAGGCAGTAGCACAAGGAAGACTGGCAAAGGACATCCTCGCTATCAAAGATTTTCTGGTACCCGTTCGGGCAGGAAAAGGTCTAGATTGAGCAGCACAAAGGTGCATGTTTGGCAGGAAATTGAGAGAACAAGCTTCTTATCTGGAGATGGACAGGACATACTTCATACTTCAAAAGGCTATGGGACTGACGACGCCTCTAGTGATGACTCTGAGAATGAAATTTTGGGTAGAGCCAACAGTGGCGCAGCTGCTTCTTCCTCTGCACCCTCAGTATCCCTGCTAGAATGTCATATTTCGAATACTACCACTGTGCAAAATTCCTTGGTTGTGGATTCTTTTCTGAAGTTAAGATGTGAGGTACTCATTAAGTTTGGTTGTGTATGTTGGCGCGCTGTGGTTTTGTTTTCTCCCGTATTTTTAAGTATAGGAAACGCATCTAAGCACATGTTTCATTGTAGGTATTGGGTGCAAATATTGTGAAAAGTGGCTCTAAAACCTTCGCTGTGTATTCCATTTCCGTCGCAGATGTAAATAATAATAGCTGGTCGATCAAAAGAAGGTACTAATAATTTCACCCTGAACTTTGTGTTAATCTGTGTAATGTAAACTCAATTTCTTATGCCTATGTTACCCTCAGCTCGATTATCTCTACACAGCGTCATTTTCTGATCTAATTTGTCAACTTTTGCATGTTCTGGTGTATCTATCTATATTTGACTGATGTTTGCAATAGGTTTCGGCATTTTGAGGAGTTGCATCGTCGTCTTAAAGAGTTTCCAGAGTACAATCTTCATTTGCCACCCAAGCATTTTCTCTCGACAGGCTTGGACATATTTGTGATTCAAGAAAGATGTAAATTGCTTTACAAATATTTAAAGGTCAAAATTCTCTCTCCCCGGCTTTCATTTGCTTTGAAGCTGCAATGGTAGAACCGGCTGGTAGCTGGAATTTGCATGAAGTGGTTAATCTATAGGTTGTCTGTTGTCTTTTTCTATTTTATATTATTTCATCAGAATTTTGGTTGTCTATCTTTTTCAATGATGATCTCAGCAACTAATTGTTGGTACCCGGTTGAAGCTTTATGCAATTAAAAATGTTATATTCTGAACCTTCAATCAAAGTAGTTATCCTTTGTGTTTAGATGACCTGAGCTTCGTTGTCAGTTGTATACAGTAGTACTTGCAGTCATTCAGTACCTTACTTTAGCTGAGTTTCATTGTAAAGAGCCATTTCTTTTTTTTGTGGTTTTTATGTCTTACCTAAATATGTTTATGTTGTTCAGAAGCTTATGCAGCTTCCAACAATTTCTGGCTCAATTGAAGTATGGGACTTTCTAAGTGTTGATTCTCAGGTCTGACCATCATTTCCATGCACTACTGTTACTTCATAACCCTGTCCTAGGGCTCTTCAGCCTTTTTTCTTGTGTGTGTTTCATGCCTCTCTCTCTCTCTCTCTCTCTCTCTCTCTCTCTCTCTCTCTCTCTCTCTGGGGTTTAGGGGTGGGCATTGGAACTTAGAATGGTGAATTGCTTCCTTTCCCTCTTTTTTCCTTCCTCTGTATTTGATTAAAAGACTAAATAGATAAATATTTTTTTGATGCAGACATATTACTTCTCAAGTTCTTTTTCCATCATTGAAACTCTATCAGGTGTATTTTTCTGTTCTTTTCCTTTTCATTTCTGCCAATTGGTTGTGCTTTTGTGATGATTTGCTTTTTTTCGCGCATTCTGATCAACTCTGCATTTTCCATCTGGTGCATGATGACTTTCTAGTTGACCTAGAGGATAAGCCCTCTCAAAAGAGCAAAAGGGTTTCAAGTTTTCTTGGGTCAACCATCAATCCCTCGTCATCCAGAAGAGATAATATAGTTCCCGATAACAAGGAGACACCATTGCAGATGAAGCATGATCCTGTGGTGGATTGTTCCAGGCTGAATGCGCAAGATAAAATTGCCAATAGCAGGGGGAGTGACGCCACTGAAGAGACATCTGAGGCACTTCTCGATGCTGCCACTGACCCAACCCTTCCTTCAGAGGTATGGACTAAAGCCATACTCCTTTTCAAGATGACTAATTGTGGTTTGATATAATCCCCTACATTCTCAATCTTGTAGTGGGTCCCTCCGAATCTCAGTGTCCCATTGTTAGATTTGGTCGATGTCATTTTCCAACTCCAAGATGGTGGATGGATACGGTACGTTGCAGTTGCTTGATTGTGCCCCCCCCCCAACCCCCCCGGTTTTTTATCGGAACTAGATTTTGATGTTAAACTATATCATAGGAGGAAGGCATTTTGGGTAGCCAAACAGATTTTGCAACTAGGAATGGGTGATGCCTTTGATGACTGGTTGATAGAGAAAATTCAGCTTCTTCGGAAGGGAGCCGTTGTTGCTTCTGGAATCAATCGTCTCGAGAAGGTATTTGAACTGCCGTGTGGTTTGTGAGAATCTAGGAAAAGGTGTTGCCTTTATTGTGCAAAGCTGAACTATTAATGTTGAAGAAGTACTTCTGATTCTTCCATGGACTACTTGGATTATAGGATACTCGAATTTTTGAATATGCCTTTCCTGGTCCACAGTTAAAGTTGCAGGGATTGGCTTTCTGAGTTTTCTCAATTCTGTAAATAGCCTTAACAACTTAAGGCTGAGGCTGTGAGTAATAGACAGAATGCTAAACCTTTTACGAGGCACGGCCAAAGTCTGAACGTGTTTTTAATGTGGTGTTGCTTGAATTAGCTTCATGAATCATGCACTCAACTACAAATGAATATGTGGCATTGACTCATTCCAAGTTGTGATTGAAACAGATTCTTTGGCCTGATGGAATATTTATAACCAAGCATCCAAAGCGTCGACGTGCTCCACCTGTCAATCCGTCGCAAGGTTCACCACGTGACCAGCAGTCTCCAGAAATGTCTTCACCTAGACAGAGTGATGAGCAGCAGCAACTGGAAGAAGAACAACGTGCAAAGTTCGTATATGAGATAATGATTGGTAAAAATTTGCCTTGACATTTTTATACAGAGTCTGAATTGATTCATATGATGTCATACAGTCTAAAGCCACCTGATGTTTCGGACCATAAGCGAACTTTTTGGTACTGCAGATAAAGCACCAGCTGCTATTGTCGGTCTTGTTGGTCGTAAGGAGTATGAACAGTGTGCAAAGGATCTCTATTTCTTTCTTCAGGTAGCCGTATTGCAAGTTTCTGATCATTGTGGTAGCAGTTCAGTATTCAGTAGCTTTACCATTTAAACGGGCTTGCGCTCATTTGGGCAATTGCTGCTCTCGATCTTGATCATTCGAAAAAGATATAGCGATGGTATCTGCATCATGTTTATATTAACATTTGGAGCTATTGGGTGCCCGATTCTCGTTGAATGTCCTTCCATCTAAAATGGTTGGCTGGTCAATTTTAGGCATTCTTATGGACTTTCATCTCCTTTATTTGACGTGAAACATCTAAAGATTATTTGAGGTAATCTTTTTTTGGAGGGACATGTCTCATTATTTTATTAAGTATCTGACGAGTCCCCCAAAAAAAGGAAAAATGAACTATCATGAGAGCATGAACATGAAGGCAGATGGGGCATAATCGAAAGAGTTGCATACATCAGCATGCTTATGAAACAGTTTTAGATACAAGTTATGGGCATATTGCGGTAACTTAACTCTGGGATGTCTGTGCAGTCATCGGTGAGTCTGAAATTGTTGGCTTTCGACCTCCTCGAGTTGCTCCTGTTATCAGCATTTCCGGAGATGGATTCTGTCTTTAAGCAGCTATATGACGAGAAACATAAATTTGGCGAATACAGAGCAAATTAGGAGAAATTCGCGTACAAGATTAGTTACAGGATTGAGTAAAGATTTGGGTTCTTTCTCTGTTACACTGTTTCACCTTTCTAGTCTGCTAAGTTCATTTCGTATCTTTTACACCGGAGTTTTTGTTTTCCCCCTTGACCATGTGAGTGAAGTGTATACCTTGCAAAGGTCTGAGTTTTGTATCTAGTTTTTCACTTGTCATCAAGAGGGAAATCAGTCTCCTGTAAATTATGAGGTTATTCAAGATGTACAGTATTCTAAATGTAAAGCTTCTTGTTTCTCTTCCATTGAAACTTTACTTAGTTGGAGTGGGTCACGGCAATATGGCTTGATAGATCCCTTTTTGGTCGACGTCTGCATTGAGAATCTCAAGACACGAGTCTTTCTCTCTACTAGAATGAGGCTCTGAAGCATTGCAATGAAATGTCGCGGAGTATGACAAGAATTCAGCCTTGCGCCGACCTAAAAAATTCCTTGCTGCAATAGTTTGTGGTTAAACGGGATTCCTTAACCATCCAAACCGTCATAATTTTCGTGTAGGAGAACTAAGGGTTTCAGAACATGAGTAATTTCAACTTGAAACGCTGGAAGAATGCTGAATGCACTCAAATGGCCTGAGCTAGTGCAAAAATTGTTCACATGAAAACCATACAGGTTTACTGGTCTTAAGAGAACAAAGTACCAAAGGCACGGAGATTCGTTCGTGCCCGAATAGATTTTTTTATACTAATGTGGTTGGAAATGTGGTTGGAGCTATGTTGGTTTGTGAAGGAGAAGGATTGGCACCTTCTTTACTATCAACCTTACATGGCTAAGCTAGAATGATGATAATCGGCTTGAACGGAAGATGATGCAATTGCAATCGTAATGACACAAGTCAAAAACCTCAAGATGTACCTGATATTGGGTCATAAACCAATCTCATACTTCCGTCTCATGAATCACTAGACAGCAAGTGCAATGAAGTAGTTCTGCTCTACAATTATCAACTACCAATCTCATGGAAACATGAATAATTTCAATAGCAAAGTGAAGAGACATCTCAACTTAGAAGACAAGCCTATAGGAACCATGAGAATCGAGTTTTTAAGGCGATTACAGCAAGCGTCTCCTGAGAATTTCGATCTCACTCACACAAAACAGAAAAAGAGTCCACTTCAATGGATCAGCGGGATCAAGATCTATCGCAACATAGCTGGACAGTTTGATCATGTGCAATCAATTCATAAATTTAGAAGCCAACTGCTGAAATTGGCTTAATCAAACTCCTCCTTTAAGAAGCAACATAGCTCCAACCACAAAGTGTGACTCAATGTGTTGCATTCCTTCACCTCAACTACAACCAATCCACCATCATAAAACATGTAATCTTGCTTCCCATCAAAGCCATGTTAACTGCAGACGTAACTGGGACAGCTAGCAACAATAACAAGATGAACCCCTCACGGATCACAACTTTCGCAGACGCAGAAAATAAGATGATGCTCATATCAGCAAGAGCCATATCGGGGCATCAAGTAATAGAAATTCCTGAAAACTTTCCATCCTCAGACTCAAATCCAACTACAGAAGGAACAACTAAAAGCATAATCTCAACTATTTATCGGCAACACAATGTTCTCAAAATTTTAACTTGTCCCAAAAGCGAATAGACTTAAATCTATGGCGAGGTACCCAAATTTCGCCCGAACGACAGACGACCCGACACCTCAACCAGAAGCCGCCGCCGCCTGCTTCCTCGGCACAGCTTGAGTACCTAAAACAATTCAAACCACAAACATCTTGCGAATCAGCTAACGCATTGCCACGGGCACACCGAAATGAAAATGAAACGGAAAACGAGTGATTAGCCATATTGAATCGGCCAGACTTTAAAGCTCCGTTACCTTCTAAGAACCCGCTCTTGAACCTGCGCGGCAGGTGGCGGAGGTATTTCATCCGGCCGGTGCCGGTGGTCTTCCTCCGGATCGCCTTCACGCTCCAATTATCTGAGCACGCATCAAGCTCGAGCTCAATACGAAAATCGACCAGTAACTACTCAAAACAACTCCCAGAAACGACCCGAACAAAACACGCGAGAGCGAGCGAGAGAGAGAGAGAGAGAGAGAGTGCGGGGGCGCTTACACTTCCTCTTGCGCGCGGAGGGGAAGCCGCAGGCACCGCAACGGCTCTTCTGGAGGTGGAAGCTGCGGCGGCCGCACCTCACGCACAGCGTGTGCGTCTTGTTCCTCCGCTTACCGAAGCTTCCCGTTCCCTTACCCTGCAGCAATCAAGGACGCCCGCGAACCGCGCATCGGACCATGTGAGCACGAAATCGCACGCAAGATTGAACAGGAAAAACAAGCCATTTCAGAGAGACGGAGAGAGGCGACGAGATAGACAGAGAGATAGATTTTTGCACCATTGGAGCAGGCGGAGAAGAAACCCTAGCTGCAGAGAGGAAGGAGCAAGAAGCGGCCGGAAGGCGGAGAATTTATACCGAGGAAAAAGAAAACCCGGAGGGGGTTTGGGGTTTGGGCTTGGGCTTGAGGCACGTGACTTGCGCGTCCGCTGAGCGACTTGTTTTAAGGTCTTTACGGGCCTCGCGCGTGCCCATGGGCCGAGCTTTTTTCGGGCTTCGGCCCGCATGGGTCGGGCCTTTTTACCATCCCGTTTGCCGTGCTTAGTCTCGGGGGTGCGTTTGTTTCTTTCGTGGAAAATCGAAGCGTGTAACTCTGGAAGGAGATCGGAACCCTTCTAGCATTGAATAGAGAGTGTCGGACAAAACCAGAAAGCGTGGTAGTGTGTGGGCCTAATACCCTAAGAAAACTTGTACTTTATCTCCGGTCCCAAATTTACTTTAAATTTTTTTTTTGCCCTATAGAAAACTCCCAACACTAGATCCAATTCCAATTCTACCTCAGTTTTTCTTTTCGTTCCATAAAAAACTTCTAACTTTAGGTACAATCTCAATTCTACCCTGAAGTTTTTTTTTTGTCTCATAAAAAACTACTAATTTTTACCTGAGTCCCGAATCTCCCCCCTTAAGCCTCCGTCCAAAATTTCCCATTAACAACCGAGATATGAAAAACTCCCGAGCGCAAGCTATTCAAGTGTCCCGAGCCAAGTGTTGCAAGCAGGAGCTCTCCGACCGTGAGAGATGAAAGAGTCTCGAGCACGAGAGATTGAAGATTGAACACAAAATTGAAGATCCCCGAGTGTGATGAGGAAGTCTCTCTTAAGAATAAGAGCAATTGAAGAAAGCCAACCCTAATTAATCTAGTTTTACGTAAATTTCAGATTTAGAAAAGAAGTCGTTTGGGCTGACGTGGTAATTCATCTCCAAAAGATGTCTTTGTGGATCTGAAATTTGGAGAAAAACTAGAGTAATGACATGGAAATGACACGTATGATTACTAAGGACAATCTTTTGACAGAGGGTTAATAGAGCAGATTTACGACATAAAAGTTGATGGTTTTTTATGAGATAAAAAAAGATTACAGTAGAATTGAGAGCAAACCTAAAGCCTAAAGTTTGGAGTTTTCTATGAGAAGAAAAAAAGCTTAGGTAGAATTGGAATTGGAGCTCAAATTTGTGATTTTTTAGGGTATTAGTCCTAGTACGTGAGTGAGAGTAAAGGACGGATGAAAAGTGAGGCAAAAGACACAGAAGCTCGTTGGACTTTCAGAGCCTTTGTTCCCTGGTTAACTCTTGCAAGCTCGTGCTGTCACTCTCTCTTATCCGTATACGCAGATCACCATGTGCAGAAGAAGGAGAGATGAATCCAAACGGATTGGGGTCGAAAACCGTGGTCGCGAATGGCGACTCCAAGGCGAGCATCATCCCAGTACAACAGCCACAAGAGCCACAAAATGCTAATGCTAGGAAATCTGTCTGATAAACCCGTGATTCTTCTTGTCCAGCGGAAAAGGCTACTTAACAGAAGCAGATGAGAGAGTGAACCTTCAGTCTAGATGAAACAGACGGTGAATAGAATGGAGAAGAGCGCAATGCCGACAGAACATGCTGGGAGCTTCATGAAATTCGGGAAGCACAGTCCCAGCAACAGAAGGTGGGAACAAGAAGGGAAGGTCAAGGAACCGGTAGCTTCGCATTCGGCGAAATCGGAAGGACATTCGAGCCCTGGAGATGAGGACGGAGGAGTTCTGGACTTGGCAGAGAAGATGAAAGAATTGGAGCTGATGGATTTGGGTGACGTGGAACATGTCCTGGACCTTGAGGAGGCTCTCCATTACTACTCCCTCCTCACAAGCCCGGTGTTCCTAGACATAGTCCACAAGTTCTTCATGGAGATTTACTCCGAGTTCTCCATGGCACGGGAGCCCATCAGGATGAACAGCTCGAAGAGGAGATTTGGCTCTATGGAGTTCTAGATGGATCTGTAATGGCTTCGTGTTGTTGTTCTTCCTGTGGTCATCTGTGCTCTACTCCATGGATTTGTAGTCGTCCCAACTGGATTTTCCTTTCCCAATCCAATCTGTAACTACTTGAGTTTGGCCCATCTTGAATGAACATGAAGTTCTTACTACTTACTGAGTTTCACTATGCTCTCTCGGACATTGCCATGTAATCTTCTCGTTATCCTTAATTAGCTCAAATTTAGACCATTATCATACTGAGAGTCGAGGTATTAATCCATCGTCTTCAATGAAAGAAACTGCCACAATAGACTTCAATGCTAGGAACAGAAAAATTTCGTGGTGCATTATGTCACAGCTCCCAAATCTGCCACGAGAAGGCATATTTAGCCTGGCAAAGCACAGAAAAGACCCTAGAACCGTAACATCTTTGAGAATACAAGCTATTACTGGTACAATTGCAAGTGGAAAAGACGACTTCACTAGAGGATTCATTCAAGCACCTAAATTCTCTCATTTACAATCTGCTATCCCTGTATCAGAAAGAGCAAAACTCGAGCACATTCAGTATGATGCCAGCTGACAGTGCGGTAAAGCACCGTTCTTCTCTTCCTCAAGCAACCTTTGAACAACTGCGTCGAACCTGACCATTAGGAGTTGTTAGGACTTGGAGGTTTGACAGCTTCATCATGGTCTCAGCAAAATCTCTGCGAAACAAAGAGACATCCGAGGCATATGCTCTGACCCAACTCCCAGTTTCTTCTCCCACCATGAGCTGTTGATCTGCGTAGAGAATCCCTTTACCTTGCAGCAACCTACGGTAGTACAGAGTCCCGAAACCAGAGCTTGGCCCCTCATAGTTCATGACTATACCGGGCTCTTCAGATGTCAAACTCAAGAAGCCAAATGAGCTGTGGGGTGATGATGGAGCTGAAGACAGCGATGGAGATGCTGAAAGACTATTGTTGCATTTGGATCTCATTAGGTTGAGGAATCCAACATCTAGAGATGGGTCAGGCTTGTTAGTCCCAGAAAAATTGTAGAGACGGCTCTGGAACGATTTGCAGTGAACCACTCCGATGCTGTGAGCTCCTGGAAAATATCAAGTTTGAGTCAATCTAGTGCAACCACTGATTACATCCACATAAATGCTAGTTTCAGAAATTGGCCACTTCACGGTAAGGTGTTACAAAGCTAGAAAGCATTTATCACACGAACGAAGAATCGGGATAAGCAAGATACCGAGCAGACTGACAATCTCTCTTTCATTGAATCCTCGTGATCCAAAAGACGTGAGTATGTCTGAGAGATCTCCATATGGCGAGGGAAGCTGATACGTCGCTAGATCTGCATATGAATGCATGCTGTCTCTTCTACCAGTGCTCAGGGGATAGAATGGACCTCCGGCCTAAAATTCCAGAAATCAGTACCCAAAAATCTCAAATTTGGATTCTGTCGAAAAATTGAATGACGTTTTATCACATATACGGAGATGTGCACGTTGCAGAATCCTGGTGGAGAGAATTACCATGAGAAGGCCTTCTCTGGCCGCCAAAACAAGAATGTCTGCGCACGATACGATGCCGGGGCACACCTCTTCGATCTCGGCCTTGATGACGTCGATGATGTCAAAACCCTTCAGCGTCTCGTTCGGAGGCGTATCTTTCTCTGCGTCCATCACTTTGGTCGAATCCAACAAAACAGAAGCATCGCATCCCTGTGGCAGTTTCGTTTTGGCAAGAGACGTTATAAAATTCAGATCATCACGTCCAAGATCAAAGCAATGAATTGAAAAAGACCCAAATTTCAACAGGAAAACAATATGACGATTCATGAAAAAGACACCCAGCAGAAGGGGAATTTCCAACAATAGCTGCGACTATACCCGAATCGCTAAAGAAACAAAGCGATATAAACATGGAGCAAAACCCCACAGTTACCATCAAAAACACCAAACACAGGTAACAACGTAAAGATAGAAAATAGCATTATGAAAGAATTCTTCAAACACAGTAATTGCATCTCGCGACCAGGCACATGCCGTGGCACTACAATCAAATTAACAAAGAACTTAGAAGCCGTAACCACATTTGGCAGACATTGAGATATCAGAATGGCAATCGAACTCATCACCTCAATAAAGCAGTCGTGAAAGACGAGCCGCAACAGAGCCGGAGCAACACCGGAGCGAACACCGTAAATTCGCCGGACCGTATCTCGGACGATCTTTTCGGCTCGCGGGCACGACTCGCCGTAGTAATCGTACTCGAGCGGCTCGGCCGAGTAACGCCTCACCGAGCTGACTCCATGGAGGCCACCATCATGCCGCCGGGGCCACGACATCAGCCGAGACGAGAGGTTCCTAGCGAGCTCCGAGGGAGGCGGGAACCGGAGAGCCGAGGGCGAGTTCCTCCTCCTCGGGGTGTCAGCGTTCGGGTTGGTGAGGGCGATGTAGATGCAGAGCAAGACGGTGAGGAGGGTCAGTTTCTTGATGCGGTCCATTTTCTTCCTCTTCTTCCTTCGGTTCTTTCTTTGAACCCTCTTGAATGGCGGGTTGGTGGGGATTTTTCTACTCATTTCTTTCATCTCTTCTTGATCCCGTGCTACGCAGCTTCTTGATCATGTGTCATGCAGAGAGAGAGATGGCGTCACTGAATGGAAGTTCGTTAAAAGCCGTTACCTGTTGGATTTGAGGCGACAAATTAGATTCTAATCTCTTAATTCATTAATTGAATTTCCAATGGCAATTTGATATACTTAAATCAATTCCTCAACGCCGTCAGTTTTGAATGAACGAAAAATACCTTTTTTTTTGTTTGCATTTTCAAATCTACGTCACCACGTGAATGAACTGTGAATTTCCTGTCTATTAAAGCATGATGAAACTAACGAGAGGACTAAAATCGACAATTGCCACAAGTTTTAAGACTGCGTGTCTGGGTGTGCCTTTTTTTTTTCACACTAGGTGTTGATTTGGCAAGATCTTTTAGATCTGGCCAACTGATCATGCTTGCTCAGTTCTGCCTAGAGATTTGTAAAAATCGAATAGTTCAAGGCAGTTCCCACGACTATCAGTCCAACTCGTGGTTCCAGGTGAGTACTGATTCGGTTCTCGGTTCCAAAGGGTGAAACCACCCACCCGGACCACCCAAACCGGATCGATATATATATATATTAGATTGAAGAGAGATAGACACTCGGTCCATTTCCTTGAATCTGCAATGCAAGCAAAGCTTCCCTCCCTCCCTCTCTCTTCTCTCTCTCATTGAACCTTTTGATCTCTCTCTCTCTCTTTACTACGAGAGAATGGCCTAGTCAACCTTGATGAACTCGACGTCCTAGGACTTGAGGTCGTCGTTGGCGATGGAGGAGGCGCGGTCAGCGTTTAAGTGCTTCTTGCAGTACTCGATGACCTTGGAGAGGATCTTGCTGGTGACGTTAGGGAGGGGGATGCAATCGTCGGCGCACTCGTCCTCGATCACGTGCTTGGTGGTCTGGGACTCCAGAGTCACCGCCTCCTCCACCTCGAAAGACTCTTTGTCCGAGCTCTTGAGGATCAACTTGCGAGCGGATGATATGGTTTCTCCGCACAGATTTATTAGATAGAAGAGGAAGACAACGATGCAATTGCAGGGAAACGTATGAGGAGATCAAGCAAATTGGGATAATTCGGCTTTTCCCAGAAATAAATCAATCTCCTCTTTTGTTCAGTTTCGCCATTCCCATCCTCACAGGACAGGGCCGGTTCGGTCCGGTTTCTTGAATGGGTCCACAAACCAAGAGCGGTTCCAAGTTTCAGGTTTGTGGAACCGATCCTAAGAGAGCAATTTCCGATTCCATAGTGAAAATCGAACCGCCCAAAAACCAATTACCCCTGGTCTCTCCCATTGACCATGTCCCACCATAGTGTTATCAAATTTTGGCATATATGTCAACCGTTTCATGCAATTTCTATCTAACCAAAAGTCAAAATTCTCCAAAGAGCACGTTCAAAAACACCCATTCGTCCCGAATCTCACGGTGGAAAGCGTGAGGCGACGGCATTTTTCTTTCTTCCGGATGGAAAACAGAAGTAAATGAATTGGAATGGGTTAGGCAAGACAACAACATTAAAATCATCATCATCCTCTTCACTTCATAGATGTCGAAGGAGAGAACTCTTTGCCTTACATAGTAAAAGAATCGAACGAACTAACAACAGTAGAGAGAGAGAGAGAGAGAGAGAGAGAATATGCCCGTGGATGATGCCACCAGTTTCAAAGGACAGAGATCGAAGGTGCATGCCACACGCACTGTTTGTACATGGTCATGGTCCTCGCGCCATTCCCGTTTCCACACGAAGCTCGACTCGAATCTTCTCGAACTGTGTGACTCCACACCGCCATTCCTCCTCTTTCTTGTTTATAAATATATATATGTATATATATAAATATATATTGCCGTCCTGTTTTCCATCAACCAATTCCAACCCAAGTTCTTGCTCCCCTTGGTCCACCGGAAAAGGAGAAGCTTTCCCCAATATCCGGCCGGCATTAAACCACCAGACCATCTTGGGCAATGGCGGAAGGAGGCGTCGTCACCGTCTACGGCAGCAACGCCGTCGCCGACACCAAGAAGAACCCCTTCTCCCTCAAGGTCGGCATGGCCCAGATGCTCCGCGGCGGCGCCGTCTTCGAGGTGTCCTCCGTGGAGCAGGCCAAGATCGCCGAGGAGGCCGGCGCCTGCTCCGTCGTCGTCTCCGATCCGGCCGGGCCTGCCGGGGGCATCTCCCGCATGCCCGATCCCTCCCTGATCAAGGACGTCAAGCGCGCCGTCGCGATCCCGGTCGTCGCGCGGGCCCGGGTCGGGCATTTCGTGGAGGCCCAGATTCTGGAGGCCGTCGGGGTCGATTACATCGACGAGAGCGAGGCGCTGGCGATCGCCGACGAGGGCAATTACATCAACAAGCACAACTTCGGGAGCCCCTTCGTGTGCGGGTGTCGGAATCTCGGAGAGGCGTTGAGGAGGGTGAGAGAAGGTGCGGCTATGATCAGGACGCAGGGCGATTTGGTCGGATCTGGGAATGTGGCCGAGACGGTCAAGAACGTGAGGTCAGTGATGGGGGAGATGAGGGTCTTGAACAACATGGACGATGATGAAGTCTTTGCGTTCGCAAAGAAGATCGGGGCGCCCTACGATCTCGTGGCGCAGACCAAGCAAATGGGTCGCCTCCCCGTCGTGCATTTTGCGGCTGGAGGGATCGTAACTCCGGCCGACGCGGCGCTGATGATGCAATTGGGGTGCGACGGCGTATTCGTGGGTTTGGAGGTTTTCGATTGCTCGGATCCATATAAGCGCGTGCAGGGCATTGTCCGAGGCGTGAGGCATTACACGGATCCTCACGTGTTGGCGGAAACGTCCTGCGGTCTTGAGGACGGCATGGCGGGGCTCCATCTTGGTCAGGAGAGGATCGAACAGTTTGAGGCCAGGGATGTGTAGTCACTGAGTTTTTCTTGCCGAAAGTATATGCCTACTCTGTTACAGAGGTACCGGGCTTTTTACAGAGTCTAAATGAATTTGCTGCTCCCTTTTTCTTTCCATTTTGTATTATTCTGCTGTGGAAACAATTTGGGGTAGGGAATACATTTGCATCTTCTTGTTTGACACTGGATATGAATCAAATTGGGCAAGTACATTCCTTACCAATGCCATTTTGTTGTGTGTATTGTCTGTTCTATGGGATATAATGGTCGTGTTCCAATTTAAGAAGGATTGGCGTTGTCGTGTTCGCTATTCGATGCTGGTCCTCTGAAGATGAGAATGAGATGTTCTTGCTTGTTTCTGGCTGAACCGAAGTTGGATTAGTATGCAGCAACTCTTAGTCCTGCCTAAAGGTAGTCCAGCTGCTTAGCAAGGCGACCAATGAACAAAGAAGCTGATAGGAATGACATTGTCAGTGAGAAGCAGGAGATTTAGCAAGGTGTTCCGATGATCCATTGCTCTAGTTTGCCAAGACCAAGGATGTGCCTGAAAGATAGCTTTGGATAACTTTTTCTGCCGGGCATAACGTGCAGATGGTTTCGTCTCCTATCTTTAGGCAGTTCAGTAATAGGCTAATCCTATTAATGACAGTTTCTCCTCGCGCCTTTTGGTTGCTTCCTCTCGGGGAGTTCTTGCTTGTTGCGATAAGCAATAGAATCGAGGTAGATACTTTCTGCTTGCAGTTAACACTAGCGTAGAGAGGGATTTGGTATTAGTTGATGACTGGTTGATGCTGTGGCATCAGAAAGAACCAGCATGAGAGGGTCTGACAAATACCAAAAAGAACTACCTCATTTGTGAACCATGTATCTATCTCCCTACCATTTAATACGAGTTTATGTCTCTATCATGGAATAGATGAGGGTTGCTGTTAGATAGAATTAGCCGAAGTGAGGGTTTCCTGCCGCATAACCTTGAAGGTCGGCAAAATTGTTAGTTTAAAGTAGCCGCAAATTTTTTTTTTTTTTTTCATTGAGAAAGCACTGCAGTTACAAGTAGATAAAAGATTCGACATAATCCCATCAATCAAATCTGTGTTCCATGCGACATTTCCCCTTCATTTCCTTGTCGATTTCACTTTCTTAGTCTTCAGATCTGTAAGTGAATATCCGGGCACAATGTCTGTGAACTTATAGGAGACACGACAATGCTCTGGCTTATATATGGTCTGTTACCCCAAGACAAAGCTGTGCTAATGTGTCCGCCCTTAAATTGCATTTTCTATTTGATGTTTCGTGTGATCATTGCTGTCGTTGAACAAGCACCTAAGAGCAATCTCATAAGCAGAAAAAACAGCCCCATTCACCACGAAAGCTCTGGCGACTGCAGTCCCTAGTCCTCGCCACAGAACGCCATAGCCATCTGTTCGTACACTTTTGCGGAAACAATCAACTATCCCATTATATTGCATTGGGGATACTTGGGACTGAGCTTGTAGCCTCGTTTTTAACACATCCAATGGATAGCAAAAAACCCAGCTTGCTACTCCAGCTAGCCCTCCTGCTATTAGCATCGTTCTTAAGCTTTCGTCGCTGTTCTTCCTGCAGCCTGGGTGGAGCTTCTCTCTCATGTACTCATAACTCCAGAAATAGACTCCATGGGCAGGTGCGTCCCTAAGGACCGTGATACCTAGTCCACGGTACATGCCCTTCAACCCTTCGTGTTTATATATGGACTTGGCGATGCTTATTGCTCCCCTTTGATGCTGCTGTTGATGAGATTGGGCATATTTTCTGTCCTGTAATTGAAGCTGAATCTTGATCAGTTCTACAGGGGTGAGGATAAGGCTCTGCATAGCCCCAGCGCCAAATCCACCCAGAGCAACACCTTTGTATGAAGGAGGGTCTCTCGCCGAAACAGACGAGTCAAATGCTCGAGAAAGGACCGCATAAATTTGGAATACCATGGCATTCTGCGAAATGCAGGGATATTTTCTCAGAATATGAAAGCAAAACAAGTACATGACAATTGTTGTAAAACCGAGTCTATTGATCTAACTTAATTCACTTCAGTCATACGGACACCACTTGATTATCAAACCATTCTTATCACTCGACATGCATGAAAAGATGCTTCAACTCGAAAATTAGCTTCCCGTTGCTTGCGTTTTGACAGGTCCGTTCATACTCAACTCATGTTTTTCTTTCTCATCACAAGCAGGTAACAGCCCCCTTAAACATAGTATCTGGAAATGTACAGGCAGCTACTTGTTCTTGGGATTAATGATGCACACTATGCATGAAACTAAGCGCACTTTTAGCTCATCTTTCAAACAAATCATAAACTCCTTTTAACATACTCTTGTTTTCAAAAACTTTGCCTCCCCAGGAGAACCATGCTCTTTCTTTCTTCCGATAAAAAAACACTCTAGGGCATGTCAGTGTTAACTCCTCGTGTCTCTGGGTTGGTGGAGCGAGGATGTTACATGGAAGCACAGAGAAAATAGTTTGTGAAGAATCATATCATCAGCTTATGCCATTTGTCACCGTGCTATGAGATTTGATTGCTGACAAGTAAATGGTGACCGTGGAAAAAGACCACGACGTAAACCTAGTAGTCCACACGGAAACAACTCTCTCTGTGATCATGATGTTTCCCTGCACCTGCAGCGTCTGCTATCAAGGAAAATCAGAACTTTGGTGGAAATTTCTGGCCCATCCAATGGACAGTGACGTTTCCTGAATATAAAACCATATCACTATCGACGACATTAAAGCACATATGTCCTAGTGGAAGATGACACTTCAGTGTAATCACAACCCAAAAAGCAAGTCCAATCTGATAAGCTACCTTTCGACCAAAAAAAAAAAAATTCTGATAAGCTACCTAATTTCCCTCCCTAAAATTGACCAAGAAAACAAATTAGATTGATCAAGCAAAAGGATCTGATGAAGACCACAGATTGCCTTGTGCCTGAATTACCCAGGCACAGAGAGAGAGAGAGAGAAATCTGAGAACTCTCCTTTTCTTCCAGCCTTTCCACCAAAAACAGAAAGGGCTAAGAACTAGCCATGCTGGTGATTTCCTCAACAGCACGGCGCTCTAATCACTCTGCATTCATGCTCTCCACGGAGCGAAATAGAAACCTTGAAATCATCAAACCAGCATGAGAATCATTCATGTCTCCAGCACATTGAAACCGTTGCAAATGGGACCCAAATCTTAAGAAAGTGCATAACCAGATAAACAAAAGACATTGAGGGGCTAAGACATGCGATTCATCATCCACGATACCAATGTCAGATCAACTGACCTGAAATGTGACGGAAGCCAAGGGTGCGCCCATGCCTCGGTACAGTGCGGCCGGCCCACCGTCGCGGACGATCTTCCGGAGGATGCTGATGGCCGAGCCCGACCCGGCGTGCTGCTGCCGTATCCGGAGGGTGTCGAGAGGGTAACCCGAGATCACCCCGGCGGTGCCGCCGAACCCGCCGGCCACGAATTCTCTGCCCCAGCTGCTCGCAAGAAACTCAGGCCAGAAATCCATTATCCACAACTGCACTGATGCGAAACACAGCACAATCTCCCCGTCGTTCAAATCCTCCTTGTGCCTCTCAGGGACAAGTATCCGTCGCTCACGGACCAAACCGCTCTCTCCTTTTGTCTCTGTCTCAAGGAACGGATATTACGTCACCACCCCTCTTGGGTCTTGATGGTATCTTTCATAAACGATGCCACACGAGGTCTCTCTCCCTCTCTCTCTCTCTCTCTCTCTCTCTCTCGTGCAACGAAAGAACAAGTCACGCCCGGAACAGGATAGATACCGGATTCGTTACCCTTTTGCTCCTCAGTAAGTGCTCTCGCAGATTCTGCAATATCCTCGCACGTTGGTCTCTCTCCTCTTTTACCCACGCAGAGCTCGGGCACGACAAACGGCCCGAAACCCTTTTTCCCCTTATCACTCTTTCCCGCAGGAGAGAGAGAGAGAGAGAGAGAGAGAGACTCAACCCGAGGGCCGCTAGTGAGCAACTCCAGCACGTCAGAAAGGCCCCTTTGATAGCTTGGACAGAGAGAGAGAGAGAGAGAGAGAGAGAGAAGAGGCCGAAACGATGCCAGCGGAGGCAGCTTTTTCTCGTGTTGTTTAGCGCGTCCGAACAAGCGGAGACGTCACTTCCTTTGCCTCCCTCGTTCAGTGGAGGGAACCCGCGTGGGCCACTCGGGCTCCCTCCTCCTCCTCTGCGAGTCGTGGCCCTTTTGTTGGCCGCTGATTTCTGAAAGCCCCCCTCGCTCTGTCCGGAAGCCATTCGTTCTTTTGGGCCGAATTGAATTATTTGAATCAAATGTGTTTCCTACGCGTGAAATATTTTGGGAAAAATTATCCAAAAAGTTCTACTTTACCAATTCAGCCCTATAGTTTTTAATTTACCAGTTGAGTCATGAACCTTTTGAAGACTTTCCAACCGGAATTCGCTGATGTGGATGCCAACCGTGCCACGTAAGATGACCAGCGTGATGTGGATAATTTTTAATAACTTTTCCATATTTATTTATTTATTTATTATCTTCTTTTTCCTTCTTTATTTCTTTTACTATGGTCGGGCCCTCGCCGGCCGCGACTTGGGCGGGGCCACCTTTGTCCGCGGATGGCGAGACCGGCCTCGCCCATGGTAGTGCACTGCCCACCATCAAGAACAAAGGATACACACCCTTCTGCTTTTACTTATGCCATTGTTGGGATGACCTTCACATTGCAAAGGCGGCGGTGACACTCACCTAGAAGGCCATTGTGACCATGGGCGAAGGCGGCCTTGCCTATGGTCGTCAAGGTTGGCCTTGCCCACAATGGCCTCGCCCAGATCTAGGCGAGGGCCGCGCAACCCTCTTGGCCTCGCCCAGTGATCGGCGAGGGTCATCGAGCCCTCTCCAGCTCAATTAAAAAAATAAAGAAGGAAAAGAGAAAAAAAAAGGAAAAAAGAAAATAAAAATTGATAAAAATTCAAAAGATATTAAAATATTAAATAAAATTGTTTGCGTTAGTGCCGGTCATGCCATGAAAGATAGCACTACGTCAACGAATTCCGGCAAAATTGGCCAAATTGACTCAATTGGCAATTGTCAAAAGGTTTATGACTCAATTGATAAAATCAAAAGATCTAGAATTGAATTGATAAAATTGCAATATGTCAGGACTTTTTTTGGATAATTTTCCCGTGAAATATACCATTTTAATTACAAATAGTTTGCCACTGGGCATGTGGCCCATTGATAAGGAATTGGGTGGGGTTGGGATGTTTAGTTTCAGGTACAGGGTTCGACTCTCACATTCTACAAAGAAACAGAATAAAAATTTTAGAGTGAGATGAAAGTTAGAGTAAGACATATAAAAAAAATTACAAATTGTTGCAACAAAGGAGTTAAAATTTTTTTTCTTTTTGGTGAAAAAAAGAAGCAAAGCTCGAGTGTTACACTTTTCTAATAAAACTTGATCCAGTTTGATCCCTTATCAACCAAAGGAATAAATCTCTCGGCGGTCTATCTAATACTAGAGTCAAATTCTTATTAAAAACTTGACTGGGTGTTACCTTCTTTGAGTCCAAGAAATCACTTTAGAATAATTCCATATATTAACAATAGCACCTTTGGGCATTCGCATGATCTACCCATATGGATCGAGGAGATTTGTCGTGAATTATCAGTGGAGTCCAAATGGGATTACGAAAGCTTTTGTCCCCGCATGCCATGGTTGTTTGTGGAGTTTGCATGATATTCGCACGTTTGTTCGGCAAGACTTGCGTCATCTTTCACTGCATGGGATATGTCTCATTATCTTTCACCGTCAGGGACTAAATTAAACACGTACTAAAGTTTATAGACTATTTACATCATTTTTCCCCAAAAAATTATAAATAGTTGCAACGAAGGAGCTAAAATTCTTTTTCTTTTCGTGGAAAAAAGAGGGCAAGGCTCGAGCGTTACACTATCCTAATAAAACTTGATCCAGTATCATCTTGTATCTCGGTGATCGATCTAGTGCTAGAGTCCAATTCTTTACCCGGCGTCGCTTGTTGTGGTCCGAGAAATCACTGTACAATAATTTCATATATTAACATGAGTACCTTTGGGCATTCACATGATCCACCTATGGATCGAGGAGACTTCTCGTGAAATTATCAGTGGAGTCCAAATGGGATAGCGAAAGCTTTGTCCCCACATCCGATGGTTCTTTATGGAGTTTGTATGATATTCGCACGTTCTGTTCGGCAAGACTTGCGTCATCTTGCGCTGCCTGGGGATATGCCTCGTCGTTAAAGCAAAATTCGACCAATCTAGGGACGGACACTTCAACGCACGCTAGCATAGATCGGCTAAGGCGGCTTCACAAGGTCGTCGAGTCGAATTCGCCGGCAGCTTTTTGTTTTGTCCTTTCGCATTTCCGATCGAATTATACGCTTTTGATCTTCGGGCAAATCTAATTCACACGCAGGGTCTTAAAGAATGACGGAACGTATAGATTAGCACAACGTTACGCGGGTCCACGGCCAATGTCATTGCAGCGTCAAACAAGTCCATCATTGAAAGCTTCACCTTCAAATGGGTGCTACTAATTGGACTGACGAAAGAGCAGGATCAATTTGTTTGCATGGTTCTAGAAGAGGTCAAGCAGTGGACGGAGGAGACCATGAAGATCATATACATGTTCATGTTGGAGCGAACCGATTCCATATCGACATATTCCCTTCCCATATCGGAGTCAAAGAAGTCCATGGATCAAGTTTGAGCCTGCAAACAAAGCCTGACTCGAGATGAATTGTTATTTGCGGACATTTGCGTATTTCCTGTTCGGTGCTAAAGTCCAAGTTTGGATACTGCCTTTTCTTGTCCAGATATCAAATTGGACTTTGATAGTGAAAGAAAGGAAATTGTGGGGGAGAAGAACAGCAGAAGTGCCAATACTTGTGTAAAAAGTTTGGTGCAAAAAGTTTCAATCGGATCACTTAAGTGCCAAACTTTTTTAAAAGCGATTACTTAAGTGCCACCTTCGCCGGAAATCTGACGTGTCATTTTTTTATTAATTTTTCAAGATGATGTGGCTAACCAAAGGCTGATGTGGCATTTTTTTAATTTTTTTTTTCTTTTTGTATTTCTTTTCTTTTTTTTTTTCTTTCTTCTTCTTCTACCATGGCCGGTGGCCGAAGGCCGACCACCGACCATGGCTGGCCTCGCCGGATCTGGCAAGGCGAGCCCTCGCCGGGGCTTGTCTAGCCAGGCTAGGGTCGGCCTCGCCTGGCTAGATCTGGCGAGGCCGGCCCTCGCTGAGGCCACGGCGGCCTCACTGGGAGTCGCCTTCCTCCGGGCGATGCCCAGCGAGGCCGGCCCTCGCCGAGGCCACGGCGACTTCGCCGAGGGCCGGCCTCACTGGATCTGGCCAGGCGAGGCCGACCCTCGCCTGGGCAGGGCGAGCCCCCGCGAGGGCTCTCCTTGCCAAATCCGGCGAGGGCCGACCTCGCCGGATTTGGCCAGGCGAGGCCAACCCTCGCCTAGGCAGGGCGAGCCCCGGCGAGGGCTCGCCTCGCCAGTTCCGGCAAGGCCGGCCCTCGCCAAGGCCACGGCGGCCTCGTCGAGCATCGCCAGGAGGAAGGCGATGCCCAGCCACCGGCCATGGTAGAAGAAGAAGAAAAAGAAGAAGAAAGAAAAAAAAAGAAAAGAAAAGAGAAAAAAAGAAAAAAAATCAGAAAAATATTTAAAAAAACGAATTATACACGTGAAAATGCCACGTGTCATTAAAATTTAATTATAAAAGCCACGTATTAATTTGATCGGAATTTCTCGCCGTTGGCACTTAAGTGATTGTTTTTTCTCCGATTTGGCACTTAAGTGATCCGATTGAAACTTTTGGCATCAAAGTGAGCTCCGTACACAAATTTTGACACTTCTGCTGTTCTTCTCCCGAAATTGTGGACTTCTTCTTTGACCGACCAAAGTGGGACTTCTTCGGGTGTTGGATATATGTATATATATTCCTAAAGCTTTTGCTTTATTTGCAGCCTGATTGAGAAAAGAATAGGGCACAAATACAAGCCGCTGTTGACGAAAAGGGGCAGAGTAGGTCTTCGTTCTCTTCAGGGGCAGTGAAGGTTTTGTATCAGTGAAATTATACCAAGAGTTAATGGGTTAGAAGCGGAATGTTAAGATAGAAACTGTTATATATTTTCATTAAGATTAGGTGGATATTTATATACCTAATAGAACATTTTGGAAGATTGAGAAGATTTGACTTGCACGAAAAGAAATAGATAAAATAGAAAAAATTTTAACTTCAAAAGATAGAGTTCCAAAACTTCCAAAATCTATAACCCTATAATTGGTTGATACACCTCTCCAAGTGGAAGAGTCGAGACCACAAGTCTTTAACTTGTCTCGTAAAAATTCAAAACATGCTACAGGAGGAGCTTTGGTGAGTACATCAGCTAGTTGGTCAGATATCCAAGAGATCAAGTTAGGACCAAGAAAAATAGCATACCCTCCAGTTGACTTTCTGTCATTAGAGCTATTAGCCCAATCCACTTCGGAAAAGGCTTGGTATCATTGGATCGGTAAAGAAGTAAACCGAGCGACCTTGTATGTTTGAGATAACGCAAGATGCGTTCCACCATATTCCAATGGTTTTTAGTCGGTGCATGGATGAGTTGACAGGCTTTATTAGCAACAAAAGAGAGATATGGTCTTGTCAATGTCACATATTAGAGGGCAATAAGGGCCTGTTTGGTAATCGGTCAAATAATGCCTGATTCTATTCTTTTGTTCTCGCGAACAAAAAAAAAAAAAATTAGTTTGGTAAATTTTTTGTTCCCGGGCACAAATTTGTTCCCAGAATCAGTTTTGGATCAGATTCAAGAATAAAAAAAAAGTTGATTCTTGATTATAGGAACAAGAATCAGAAATGGAAAAAAAAAAATTTCTTCTTCTTCTTCTTTTCTTACCTGTGGCCGGCAAAGGTGAGGGCTGGACTCTCACGACCTAGGTGAGGGCTGCACTCGCCAGATCTGGCAAGGGATGGACCCTCACGACTGGTCTAGCGAGGGCGACCCTCGCTTAGGCCACAAGGGCGGCCCTCGCCTAGGCCGTGAGCCGCCCTCGCGGAATCTAGCGAGGGTTGGACCCTCGCGGCTTGGGCGGCCCTTGCCCAAGCCACGAGCTGCCCTCGCTCAGGCCGCAACGCCCTCATCGACCTTGGCCTATGGTCAGTTGCCGACACCGGTGACTCGGTCATGGACCAAGGAAGGAGAAGAAGAAAAAAAGAAAAAAAAAGAAGAAAGAAATATTAAAAAATTCAAAATATCATTAATAAAAAGAAATTTTGTACAGTTACCAAGCACATTTTTGTTCTTTTTCTAATCTAGGAATATAAATTTTGAGTAGTTACCAAACGCCTTCAAATGCTTGGAAATTGTTTCCAGAAATGAAATAAAAAAATCATTTATGAGCAGAAATTATTTCCGGGAATAGAATGTTTACCAAACGCACCCTAACTATAATCCGACATAGAGTAGAATCATACATCTGAGCAACCCCTTTCTCAAATGGTTTTGTAATCATGGCCAGAGAGTTAGAATAAGCTTGCACTCAAACATCCCAACTCGGTGAGGAAGATCATCAATATAACATCTTTGAGAGAGAAGCAACACCCTTCATAGTGAGGGACAACCTTTATCCCAAGGAAGTAGTGTAGTGGGCCGAAATCCTTAACGAAGAACTTTGCAAACAATTTTGTAAGATTGCACCAATAGTAAAAGATGATTAACTGCAACCAAAATGACATCAACATAGGTCAAAAAATAAAAGACATTAGTGCCTCTTTGATAGATGAATAATGAAGGATCTATTTATGACATCGAGAATCCTAAATGAAGCAAAAACTGTGAAAGTTGTTAATAACCAAGCTCTTGAAGCCTGCTTAAGATTACATAGAGAACGATGCAACTTGCAAACATAGTCACGGCGAGTTAAGTCCTTAAACCTGGGGCTACTCCATATACACCTCTTCAGAAAGTACCCCGTGTAAGAAGGCATTGTGCACATCCAGTTGTCACACATGCCACCATTGAGAGACAATAAGAAATAAAATGGAGCAAACAGTGGTAATCTTCACAATTGAATTGACTGTTTTTGTATAATATAAGCTTTGTTGCTGATGAAAACTCTTAGCAACCAAGAGAGCTTTATAGGGCTCAAGACTACCATCTGCTTTGCACTTAACTCTGTAAACCCACTTATACCAACAAGATTCATGGAGGAAGTGCAAGGACCAAAGAACATGTGCTATTTTTTTAACTAGGCATTAAATTCATTAGTCATAGTTGCATGCCACTTAGGGATTTTGTTGGTTTTGGTGAATGAAGTCGGTTTGGTAAGGGGGTGGTGGCGACATTAATTTGAGGAGGACAAGCACGAAGTCGCATGGTGTGGGTGTGTGTTGGCTAAGGTGGGGGCGGTGGCGGTGGTGGAGAGGCTGATAGGGAGGGGGAATGATAAAGGTCATGAAGAGGCCTGGTTCTTAGGACATGAGAGGTGGATGGATCAGTATTAGAGGATACCGTGGGAGCCGGTGTAGAAGTCTATAAGCTCTATAGTGGTAGGGGGAGGAATGGCAATAGGGGCCGAAGCCCATGGTACCGGGATAGGCGTATAAAGTGATGAATTAGATGATGGACCGAGAATGAATAGAGTTGAAAAGGGAAAACGTGTTTCATAGAAACGAACATGTCGGACAATATATAAATGATATGTGACAAGGTCAAGGCAACAGCACCATGTGTGAAAAGGATTGTATCACAGGAAAATACAAGGAATCAAGCGGAAATCCATCTTATGAGCATTATAGGAGCATAGATATGGAAAACAACGACATCCAAAGATTTTTAAGAAGGAATGATCCGGAAGATGATTATAAACTATTTAAAAGGGGGAGATGCGATTCGTAACTTTGGATGACATACGGTTGAGAAGATAGATCGTCGTTTCAAATGCGTAGTGTCAATATTGGTGAGAGACAGAATCATGAGCTAATAACATTAAACCGGTTTCAATTATATATGCCTATGACGATGAGCAATTGCCCCTTGTTGTTCATGGGTATGGGAGGCGGGGAGACTGGGGAGAGATATTTGGGGTCTTGAGTGTTTGGGTTTCAATTTGTGTTTTGGTGATTTGGGAATTAAGTTTGCATTAAGGTAATGCATCCATGAGTGGTTGGTGCTTCAATCTTTTTTTAACTTTTTGAAGAAGCACATAAATAACGAAGAAGGACAAGGGAAGTGAGTCAGTGGTTGGTGCTTCAAGAATGTCTAAAACCTTGAATTCTCCGTTCATTTATGAAAGAGTTGGTCGGCGTGAGGCCCCATGAAAACGCAGAAACGAGGCCCACTCCCACTCCCTGTCGCTACTCTCCCCTTTTGCCATCTTTCTTCTTCTTCTTCTTTCTTCCTTGGGTTTCTCATCACCCATTTTTCCTTTTCTTTTCCAATTTTACAGCTTTCACATCTTTTTTTCCAAAATTCCTATCCTTTGGGCACAAAGTGCTCATAGAAATACAGATCATCAGCTCAAGAGCGACAAGTTCAAATCAAGCACAACAGGAACCGTCAAGATTCAAGGCCTTCCTCTCTCCAACGTTATGAAAGCCTTTGAAGCTCGGATGATCACCACCACCACCATCATCTCATGATTTTCCTCCACCTCAATCATGGTACATTTCCGACGATCATTTCATATATTTCCTCGCATGAATTCTTTCTTCTTCTTTTTTTTCCTTTTCCCACATTTTTCCTGTCTCTCTCCTTGTCCGTTCATGGGTCTGCATGGTATTTTTTTTTTAATCTCTGGATCTTGATTTCCTGACTAGTTTTCTTGAAAATGATTCCTTTCTTGCCGGTTCAATATGGGCGCTCATGCATGCAGTCCCTCAGGCCGTTGATGACGGGTTCACTGGTGAGGCTAGTGACGGGGCTGGTGGCTCAGCCGGTGACCACCGTGACCACCTTGCTCTACTACAGCGATCTCCTCCCCCGCCACCTTCGCTTCGACCGCCTGGTCAGCCACGAATTGCTTCATCCCCACCATTTCTTGTTCCATTTAATCATCAATGTCCTCAGATGCTTCTGCTAGGTAAAATATATCAGCTAGACTTTCTTCTCTGTTTTTTCTTGTCCTTTTCTTTCTTTCCGTCGTATTTTACTTCATTTTTCTTGTTGGTTTTCCGCCCTCCTCGTGCTTGGCGTTCTCTGCAGCTAAACCCCCTTTCTCTTTTCTTTTGTTTTCATCTATTGATTGATCAGAGCAGATTTCGCACGGTCGTATTGAGCTGGAGAGAGAATTCAGATCCTCTTCATTCTGCTCTTTTTGGGGTACGAGAAGAGTGAGAGGTGAGAGAGAAGTTCAATGATCTTATTTTATAAAGAACTTAATATTCATATGGTGTATGTAATCTTTATAGCATATGAATTGTTGCTCAACTTAGGCGTTGAAATTGTTCGCTAGTCAAAACACGGTCACACGCGAATGTCCAAAGAATTCACCACCTCGTGTAATTGATGGGCTTATTTCTGGTTCAGAAGCTATGCAGTCATGAATCGTTACAGGCCAAAAGCCCATTGAAAAAGATTTCGAGCCCATTGGATTTACTACTCGATAATGGCCGCTCAAGCCATAGCCTACTTGTGAGAGAGAGAGAATTTCTCCAATCAAGTGTCGAGAAAAGTTTCTCGAAGAAAATTATGTTCTCCTCCATCCCTATTTAGGGTAAATTCCCTCCGACCAGTCTTTTTTTATTTGTGGGTTACGAAGGACAGATATTGATATCACCGACGAGCAAGCCAATTAATCGAAAGGTGACAACGTCCGCATTACATTAAAACCCCATTTAATCTTCGGGACTTATGGAATAGTCATTGGTGATACGGAATATTTCCAAAGATTCGTGGTAGTGATGCAAGCTGCCACTGTGAATTCGGTGAGACGATGCTCCCTACCTTAAGATTAGTGGGTCGCTATTGACAAGTGATATCGATAAATTCTCGACTCCGAATGTTGTCAAGAGTGAGGATTGACTTGACATTATCCGTTGCTTCTCAGGCCACGCGGCATCATGGGGCCCCATCCATTGGCACTTTCCTTATCACTAGAACCCACATCAATAAAAGCAAAAATCCATTATTCTCAATAACCCTTATAAATCATTGCAACACCTACCCCTAATTGCAAGCTGCTCTCTCTTTGCTCTTTTTTCCCTTTGACCTAATTTGCTCAATTTGCTCAATTTGCTTTGAACTTTCTACAAAAATCACCCTCGTTGATTAGGTGCAAATAACAAGTGTGTGTATGTATAGTAGGGATTCTTGGTCTCCATCTCCACTGGCATATCATTGTTGGTCCTTTGACCACTTGTCACGAAAGGCCATTTCAAGTAGGTTGTCTTTTGCTTTATACAAAGGGAAGGTCTAAAAGAGACCAGTCGCTAGCAGTTGGCTGTCCATGCATCAAATATAATATAGGTGCTTTAGCTTATAGAGTTGCAAGCAAGCACACATTTGGTGGATTCTTAGCTTGGTTTGGCATACTTGTGGCCTCCAGCATTTGGCTGTCCATGCATCAATGTAATAGAAACATAGTTATTAGCACACACTTGGTCGGTTCTAGCTTTGATTTGGCATACTTTTGGCCTCTAGAATTTGGCTGCTCATGCAATACTTTTGGTCTCTAGCATTTGGCTATCCATGCATCAATTTAGCATAGGCTCTTTAGTTTATAGAATTGCAAGCATCCAATTGGTCGACTCTTTGCTTGCTTTGGCATACTTTAATTTGTTGAGAAACATAACTCTTATATTGTGAAAGTTGTCCAAAAAGTTCTAAAATTATTATATTTTTGCCAATTCAATCATAAATCTATTTCACATTTTGCCAATAGAGTCCATCCGATTAATTTTGATCGAAAATCAATGATTTAGATGCCGGTCATCCTACGTTTAAGATTGAATTCGCAAAAGTGCAATAAACTTAGGACTTTTGGGATAATTTTCGCTCCTTCTCCTCCTCCTTCTTCTTCTCCTTCTTCTCCTTCTTCTTGGAGTTTCTTTCGGTCTTTCATCAACTGGAAAAAGTTCCTTGATCGTGCAACATTGATTGCATGTGTGTATATACACGTAATATCCTTTCCCAATAGTGGACCTAATGGAAGCACTTTCATAATGTCGAACTCGAATGCGATCCCTCACTCAGCGCCCTAGATTGGTTTGTCTAGAGGTCTGCGCTTGTATCTAGAGCGGAGGAAAGCACAAAGCGATTGAATTTTCTTTGTCCTAATCGGACGTCATTATGGTCCGGGGATAGAGTCAGCAAAGTCAGTGGAAAATAAAAAAAAAGGAACCCGACCCGTGCATCCGTCGATCATTTCATAGGATCCAATCACTTAACCCCGATCGTTTACAAAACTCACATTATCGCGCTCGTCCTTCCTACGAATTGTCACCTCGAGAGGCACGTAACTAACCGTCGGCACATCATTTGCGTCCGGACACATTGCGAGAAAAGAAAGTGAAAAACACAACGGATCTCCCACTTCACACAAATTACAGGTACGACATACTTGCAATCCTTAAATACATGCACGAGAAGCGGGATAACCAAGCGGAGACCGGTTTCCTTCGTCACGAATAGAAACTAATCCTTTGCGGAATCCGGTACAACTCCCGCGATTCGATGGCGTGAAGGCATCGATCACACGGCAGCAGTAGGGACAAACAAAAAGCTATTATTCCTGTGAACCGAACCCGTGATGTTGTGCGGGCAATGATGATCAACAGTTTATACATAATTAAAGGAAGGAATCGACGTTCCATGTTCGAATGTGCGAGCTGATCTTCCTCGTCTTTGTTTATCGGACAACCCCATAAATTAATCCTAAGATCTCGGCTTTTTCTCTCAACAAACATATCAAGGGCCCCGAGATGCAAGGCACCAACCAGAGTAATGTCATATGTAATCATTGTGAGTTTTCACTGTACAGTGGTTCTATCTTGGACCGTGCCCACGACCCTCGAGTCAACAGATATTCATGGCCATAAATCAGGCAGGCAGCACAAGAAATTTCGAGAAAGATAATTAAATTCCACCCGAAAAGCATCGAGATTCGATTAGGGTTTGCATCGAGTTCGGCTGGACTGGCCGAAGCGGCTCGATATAACCATCCGGCCGCTAGAGAAAGATAAAGGGAAGGGAAAGGAAAGTTTGGGGACTAGGTTGATTGAGTAAAGGTGATTGGTTGACCGCCTTTAGGACCCAAAAGCCGAATCAAATGGCTCGAAAAGCAATCTGAATTTTCTCGAGAATAATAATAATAACCGGCGCACCGATTATTAAAATGCGAAAATGGAAGGAGAAGATCTTTTGCACTTCGAGCAAGCAATCGCCAGGTGTTGCCCAACATTCCACAGCTGTGGTCTAGTAAGCAAAACAACGAACCTTCTATGAATGAATAAACAAATGGTCGACTCGCATACTACGTTAAAAAAGTGGGTAATGCCACGTGCATGCCGATGTGGCTTCGGATAGAAAATTGTTAGGAAAAGCACGCGCGAAATTCGACCGAAGCGGTGTGAATTTTATGCAAAACCTGACCATCATATTATGTTAATAAATCCACCATAACAATATTAACTAATCGATCAAAAGATATCGCATGAGTAAAAAGAGTATATAAACCCCATAAGCAAGCGACACGTGATGCTTTAATAAAGTTCAGTCAAGTTAGCCTCGATATGATTGCGAGTATAACTCTTAAAGTGATCCTTTCGTTAGATACTAAGACCAAATTTATGCGCGCCCTCCACAAAAGAAAAACAGTAGTTTAGGACCTTTTGGTTAAGATTGGGTCACTAAAAGGAATTTTTTCATCATGACCAGATTCCCTGGTCCTACCCAATTTTATATAGATTAATTAATACCTTGTATCATATGGTAAACAAGGGGCCAAACCCTTGATCTTGGCTGGAAAATAATTAACATTTGAATTTGTAGGCCTAAACCCAATTATTAATTCTTTTCCGTGGGATGGAAAAAAGGAAGAAAATGAAATAATTTGATGATGTTCTTTCATCGTCGTTCGACGCAGGCCCGTCGAATCAGGGGGAGCCATTGAAGGCCAGCTGCTCGTTTTCTTTTAATCCTTCGTCATCAAATTTTTTGGACTGGGTCAATTGATCTTTTCACTTGGAATAGAGAAATTTCGTTTTAAGATCATCTGATCCTGTTTTAGTAAAGAATCGAAATTACAAAATACATGTTCCATTTATTAATTCTTTTCCGTGGGATGGAAAAATGTAGAAAACTAGTTGGCGCAATTTCCTTGCTCAATAATCTACCGGGACAACAGCGTTTTTCAATTGCCCATTCTCGTGCAACATCTCCCTTAAATTAGGTAAATGAAATAATTCGATGATGTTCTTTCATCATCGTTTGATGAAAGCCCGTCGAATCAAGGGGAGCCATTGAATTCCAGCCGCACGTTTTCCTTCATTCCTTCATCATCAAATTTTTTGGACCAGGTTGATTGATCTCTTCGCTTGGAACAGAGAAATTCCGTTTTAAGATCGTCTTATCCCGTTTTACTAAAATGAATAGAATTAACCAAAACCCATGTTCCGACATATTTTATCGCAGCATACATGGTAACCGTATCTGAAACTATCAACCATGATAATGGTAATAATAGCTTTTTTTCCTCGATTAGCACGAGGAAAATAAACATCTTTACGGTTATTAACTCCTCTAAACATCACTTTATAAGGTGGATTTGCGTGTGATACTAATCTTGGGATCGATTAAAAGTCGGTGGCCATTGTCTATTCTTGTAGATATTAAAGACAAAATGAGGTCGTTAATATTCTTACTTAATAAGTCAACATCATTTTGGAAAATGCAAAATTAATCAAGTTGCTTTCTTTTTCTTTTTATTTTTCCTTTTCTTTTTTGGGAAAGCCGGTACATCTGCCAGTGCCAGTACAGCCAACGGCCGACCGCTGGACTTCCCGGCCGGCGGTTTTTTCTTCCAAGCACTCGCTTCGCCCCGAACTTCCCAAAATGCCCTCGCTTCACGTGCCGCGGGAGCGGCCTCTCCGTCTAAACCCCGCCAACCCCAAATCCGTAATTTCGCCACGCCCCCCCCTCCGGGTTCATAAAACGCGCCAAACCTTTGCTGTTGTTGTGGTTTTAGGGAGAGAGACGCATGTCCGACGTGGCAAACCGCACTCTCTCTCTCTCTCTCTCTTCGCCACCATGCCTGCCAGCTTTCGATACCTTCCTTTTGAGCTTCTTTTTGCCAAATGCTGCAGATTCTGCGTTTCTTTACATTGACGAACCAGACCAATTCTAAGCTGCTTCCTGCCCAATTCACCGTAATATACATGCACATCGACCCACCATTCATTTAAATCTTGATCACTTCTCTCTCTCTCTCTCTCTCTCTGCTTCTTGATTTTCCTGCCCATATTCGGATTCTTGAATCGACCACCCATCTCTCTCTCTCTCTCTCTCTCTGTGAGGAACTGTAATACCCGTATTGGTTTCTGTTTTGAGCTTCCCGGGTGCAGATTCTTGGCGTATCTTGGGTTGCCTTTCACAGGCGACGCGCTTGTTCTTTCCTTAACTTGGCCATCAAACAAATCGCCCGTTGAGCGATACTCACCTTCCTTATCAATCTCTCTCTCGCTCGCTCTCTCTTTTGAACCCCCCGAAGGTTTCGTCTTTTGCTCTCTCTCTCTCTCCCTCCCTCTCTCCCCCCGTTCTTTCCTTTCCCCCTCCGGAGGCCTCCAAGCCAAGAGCGGGCATCCGCAATGTTCGACGGTTTATTGAAATCGAAGTTCCACAACAAATGGTACGGCGAATTTCTTTTCCTTGTTCCGCCCTTTCTTTTTTTTATTTTTTTTTGCAAATTCTTTGCTGCTGATCCTCTGCTACATCTGATTTCCTCTGGGATTCTTTCTCTTCTTCTTTGCTTTCTGGGATTTTTAGCAAGACGGGGATAAAGCTCACGAAGACGCGGTTGGAGACGATAATGAAGAAGAGGAATGCTGTGGAGAAGTACTTGAAAAAGGACATTGCCGATCTCCTCAGGAATGGTCTCGACACCAATGCCTACGGCAGGGTACTTTTTGATTTCTCGACTTTCTTCCTTTCTGAAGTTTTACGTTCATCCGGCCAGCTCTTTTTGCACGGTGTCGAAAATCGGGTCACGACTCGCCAAGGCTTATCCATTCCGTGTTAATTTGCGGTCGATCTCAATTGCTATGTTTTAGCTGTGAAATCGGCCTTATGTTTTGGAGCTGTGCGTGGAGAAGATGACGTTTTGACCGTTTCCATCTGATCCTTGACAGAACCTTCTTTCATCGGATCTTCCAAGTGCTGAAATCAAATATTAATGGGTTTTGTTTTGTCTTTTTTGTTTCACCCTTTTTGGGACTCTTGTTGACAAGTGTCACCGGACATCGCTTATTTGTCCTGCACAACAGTAAATCGAGTTACCTTGTGTTTGGAGCCTTCTTCTTGATCAAATCATGCGATCACATGTCTGGACAACATAGGCTGTTTCTCTGGTCCCGGAAAACTCGTTCTGAACGCGCCTGCTATCCGATGAATGCAAGCCACATTTGATTGTGAAATCCGAGACATTTGTTGAAATGTCATGCAATTTTCAGTCATACAATAATTGTGATTGTAATTGTAATTTTCAGTCATACAATAATTATAAGTCCGAACTAATAAGATGAGGTGAACGTGGAAGCAGGCCGAAGGTCTTCTCGTCGAGCAGAACATGACCTCGTGCTACCGTCTCGTCGAGCAATTCTGTGGGTGCATATTGGGTCAACTACCAGTATTGGAGAAGCAGAGGTATCTACGGATACCGATCTTTATGTTCACGATCTAATTCCAACACGTTCAAGTTTGTTTTCGCCCCCGTACATTTGTACGTGAACTAATTAGCACACACCGTTTTCTGTTCTTCTCAGTGAATGCCCTGAAGAATGCCGAGAGGCCACAGCATCACTAATGTATGCTGCTGCTCGATTTGCTGATCTGCCGGAACTACGTGAGCTGCGAAGTTTATTTACCGATCGTTATGGAAATTCTCTCGAACCCTTTGTTAATAAAGAGGTAGAGTAACCATCTCCGTTGCTTGAAAATAACTTTGTCAATTTCTCATTAGTTGTTACTTTATTCATTGTCGTGACTTACTAATTTGTCCGGTGCAGTTTGTCGAGAAAATGAGGTCGCCACAGCGCACCAAGGATATGAAGATTCAGCTGATGCGCGACATTGCTCTCGAGTTCTCTGTGGACTGGGATACCAAGGCATTGGAGCAGAAGCTATTTAACCCAACTCCACATGATCAAGTGAGCCCATTGCTTCATCAATTATTTGCAGCATCCATTTTACACTGGAACAGCATTGCCCTTCCTGCTTTTGTTGTGAAATCATATAATTAGCTGACTAAATGAAAAAAGGAATTTAGCACGAATTGGAGTTGTAGGCCTCGTGCTGTCACGAAAACTGATTCTTCGCCTGTTCGTCATCTCACGTTTCATTTTTCCTATTATTACCCTAGCCATTCTACTAATGCAAGCCAAATTGGAACTTTCATCTTTTGTCAGGTCAAATCCAAAGTCAGGTCTTCAGGCAACACCGCTGACAACGAGTATAAGCAGCATAAAAGTGAGGACCGTGCTGACTCAAAAAGAGAGAGTGACTATGCTGAAGACAAACCACAGAAGGACATGCTTGATCCTTCTGCATCCAAAAGAAATGGAAGCAACCTTCCCTTTTTCGGACGAAAAGAAGTCACAGACGACATAGATAAGCTGAGTAGCAGCAGCAGCAGCAGTGAGGCCGAAGTGATTTCTCCACCTAAAAAGGAATTTCCCCACAGAGACAGGCCTAAGTACAGTTCAAGTTCATCCGGAAGCCCGTCCGAGGAAGAAGCAAGTCATAAGAAGCCGTTAAGCTACAGAGACGTTCCTCCTCCTTATGTCAAAACCAAGACACAGAGAAACAGAAGCATGACCGATGAACCTCCGAGAAACACTGCTTCTGAGCTTATTGATAAGAACTGCGAAGCTAAGAAACCGGTAGGTGAAGCCAAGCCAAAGCCGAGGTCAGTCAGGCAGCGCCCGTTACCACCGCCCCCAGGTCGTGAATCCGAGCTGACCTCCCGAACCACACAAATCGATGATGAGGATGAAAGGAAGTCAGATGGGCTCTTGATGCACTACAGTAAGAAGCAATCGCTTTACGACCAGAGCGAACCAAGGGTGTCTCTTAAACCGCCTCCTAAGCTACGAACGTACCAGGAAAATCGCGAACCCATGCAGCGCAAGAGCACAAAATCTGATGTATTTGCTGCACCAGCTAGAGCGGCGTCTTTTCCACCGGAGCCGACGACTCCAGCCGAGGCCACCGAGTTAGCAAAAGGGCACTGCCGGTCCACTTCGCTACAGCCGGACATTTTGGCCGGACACGTTCATCCTAATCTTCCCGACTGTGACGATTTGGCATCGCGGATTGCTGCTCTCAGAGGGAGATAAAAAACAGGACAGAGCCAGAGCGTTTAGATTCTATACTGGTATTCTATTCAATATTTAATTGAATGCTTCTTATCAATATTAAAAACACTGTAACACTACTGGGGCATTTACTAGGCGTGGTACCTTTCTAGGTAGGTCGTCGTCTTCTCGTTTTTGACCTTTTTCTTGTTTTTGGAGTTTCGCCTGTAAGCTCATCATCAGATGACTTCAGCGTTCACGTTGCCCAGTTGCTGCGTGGGATGCTATCTTTTACTTTGTTCTCTTGCGCATGTTTCAAGGAGGCTTCATGAATATGACATCCTAACCTAACAGAGAGAGATCATTTCCTTCTTGATACCCTCCATTGGTGACAATTCCGTGCTGGGGTGGCTTCTTGCACAACTGCTGACAGATCCTTATCAAGCAAGCGAACGACCGAAGTGCAAATAATTCACACGAATTTGAAAAGTGCAAGAGAGCAGGACACTACAAGAATGGTGTCCGAAGAAAAGGGGCACACAGGTGATATATACATGAACCTTGGTGATCCTGTTACTCCCGGAGCAGCTGTCATGCCAATCTCTTTGCTGCAAAAAAATAGCAAAAGAAGGAAGGAATCATGAAACAGCGAACGTAAACCGAGCCTGAAATTTAAGTGAACAGGAGACGGAAAAAGAAGATAGAAGGGCGAGCGCCGTAAGCAAGATACATATTTACGCAAAATACGGAAGGATACGAGTTTCCGTTGTATTTTTTACGAATTTGAGCAGGAACATACGATAAGCTTTTAGCAGTCCAAATCGGCCCACTTGATTTTTTCCTTCTCGTGGAGAATGGGCCAACGTCGTGTTCTTGTATTGGGCCAAATTCCTCCGGCATTCGTCCACAGATAGCCCGTAATACTCCATGGGCTCTTATAAGCGCTCACGACCAGCCCACGATTGATAAGCTATCACTTTCCAGTTTCACCTGCAGATCGTCCTCTAGGAGCGGGGGGCTTCCGCCATTTCGGTCGATGATGCCCAGACCGGTTTTGCGAACCTTTGCATTTTGGGTAAGTATTATTCTGCTGATTTGGGCTCCGGGCAGATCCTGTGGCCCTTGATGTAGCCGCAGTCACTATGCACACCACCTGCTCGATAAATGACCCAGGAATCTTTCTTTCTTTTTCTTCCTGAAACCATGTTGAGCGCATGAATCTTGTGACTGAACTTTGTTATTTATCTATATGGTAAACTTTGATTCCTGTCACTATTCTTAATCTGTTGCTCGTGCAAATTTCATTTTGTTCGGAGCAGGGTAGATTCTAGAGTGGAAGGATGAGAGGCCAATGAGGTGATGCTATAATTCAAAATATTCAATGGCAATAAGAAAAGTCAGAAAGTGAAAATGCATTTCAATTCGAGAACACTTCCTCTTTTGGTACAGAAGTTGTTCTCGAATGTCTTCTACACCCTCTACTCATCAACAGTTTCGTTCCTTTGAAATCCCATAACAACCCGATCCAAATTACACACCAACCATACCTGGGAACCGCAACACTTCTCAAGCAGACTCAAAAACTGGACCTGACCTTGTCTACCTTGAAAGCATCCATGATGATTGTGCAGATGAAGGAAGGCATGATGAGTTTGCTGCAGATGCGGAAAAAATATACAGGATTCTGAGGAAGTTTTACTCTAGAGCTCCCAAAATGGAGCTTGCCTTACAAGAATCTGGAAGGCATGATGAGTTTGCCCCAGATGAATATGCATTCGGTTGCTTGTTGGATGCTTTGTGTAAAATTGGTAGTGTAAAAGAAGCAGCTGCTTTGTTCGGAGAAATGAAATATCGGTTCACACCAGGTATTAGGTATTTCACATCACTTTTCTATGGCTGGTGCAGAGAAGGGAAGCTTATGGAGGCAAAACATGTGTTGGTGCAAATGAGAGATGCTGGTTTTGAACCTGATAGTTTGGTCTACAACAATCTCCTGAGCGGATAGGCACAAGTGCAGAAAATGGTGGATGCATGCAATCTGTTGAAAGAGATGAAGCGAAAGGGTTGTGAGCCTAACGCAGCTTCTTATACTGCCCTAATACAAGCTCTCTGTTCCCGAGAAAAAATGGAGGAGGCTGTGTGCATGTTGCTTGAGATGCACAGGAGCAACTGCGTGGCAGATGGTGTGACGTACGCTACACTGATTAGTGGCTTTTGCAAGTGCAGTAAACTTGATAGCGCTTACGAGCTATTGGATAGGATGATACGGCAAGTTCATACCGCATGTGCAACAACTTATTTGCATATAATGTTGGCTCATGAGAAGGAGGAGGAGCTGGAAGAGTGTTTAGAACTCATCAATGAAATGAAGAATCTTGGTCGTCTTCCCGACGTTAGCATCTACAATGTGGTGATCAGGTTAGCGTGAAAGCTGGCCGAGATTAAGGAAGGTGTTAAGCTTTGGAATCAAATGGAAGCAAGTGGGCTTAGTCCAGGCCTGGACAGTTTTGTTATCATGATTCATGGACTCATTGCACACGGTCATTTAGTTGAAGCACGCGATTATTTTAAAGAGATGGTGGGAAGAGGTCTTCTATCAGCTCATAGTTATGGCTCATTGAAAGACATGCTAAATTCTCTTTTAAGAGCTGAAAAACTTGAAATGGCTAAAGACATTTGGAACTGCATTGTGACAATAGGATGTGATCTCAATGTTTATGCCTGGACAGTCTGGATTCATTCGCTCTTCTCAAATGGGCATGTTAGAGAGGCGTGTTCATATTGCTTGGACATGATGGATGCAGATGTAATGCTGCAGCCAGATACATTTGCTAAGCTTATGCGGGGTCTTAGGAAATTGTATAACCAACAAATTGCAGCAGAGATAACCGAGAAAGTGAGAAAGACGGCTGCGGATAGACGGAGTACAAAAAGCAAGGCGAGACTTGAAAGAAAAAATCAAGGCAAAAAGGGATGGGAGGAAGACGAGGGCTTAGAGACCCCGGTGTGGGCGGGGGCGGGGCCAGGGCCATGCCAAAGCAGATATCTCATCAGGGCTCTGTTGATGGGATCCTGCATGCTATCTCATAAGAAGCCGTTAAGCTATGGAGACATCCCTCCTCCTTATGGCAAAGCCTAGACAGAAAGAAACAGAAGCATTTCTGATGAACCTCCGAAAAATACTGATTTTGAGCTCGTTGATAAGAACTGCGAAGCTAAGAACCTGGTAGGTGAAGCCAAGCCGAAGCCGATGTCAGTCAGGCAGCACCCGTTGCCACCTAGGGGTGATCGGTTCCTGATCCGGTCCGATTCCAAGGTGGAACCGGGAATCGGACCGGGAGAAATGGTTCCCAAAATTGGGAATCGAGGACCGGACTAGTTGGTCCTAGGATCAGGAACTGGTCACGTAGGGGTTTTTTTTTTTTTGGTTAAATACTTGGGATTTAGTTCACATTTTACTAATTTTTGTTAATGAATTTATGTCAATGAAGTTTCCTTAAGGTTTAGTTCACATTTTACTAATTTTTTGAAGAAAAAAATAAAAAATATATATAAATAGTCGGTCCGATCCGGTTCACTAGTCTGGTTCCCCCTTGGAACCGGAAATCGGATCGTCCGGACACCGGTTCCACTTTTAGGAAGCGTGAACCAGACTGACACTCACGGGAACTGGACCAAACCAGCCGATCCGGTCCGGTTCATGCGGTCCGTTTTGCACACCCCTAATACCACTGGCCTCAGGCTGTGAATTTGAGCTGACCTCCCAAGCCACACAAATCATTGATGAAGAAGAAAGGAGGCTAGACAGGCTCTTGCTGCACTGCAGTAAAAAGCAATCTCCCTACGACCTGAGCGGACCAAAGTGGTCTCTAAAACCACCTCCTAAGCTACGAATGTACCAGGAAAATGGCATCTCTTCTGCTGGAGCCGACCACTTCAGCCGAGGGCACTGAGTCGGCAAAAGGGCACTGCCGGTCCACTTCGCTACAGCCGGACATGTTCATCCTAATCTTCCGGACTATGACGATTTGGCAGCGCGGATTGCTGCTCTCAAAGGGTTCTATTCAATATATTATTGAATGCTTCTTATTAATAGCAAAGCATTGTAACATTACCGGGGCATTTGCTATGTTACAATGCTTTGCTAGGTGCAGTACCTTTCTATGTAGGTCGTCGTCTTCTCTTTTCTTTTTTTTCAGAGTTTTACCAGTAAGCTCATCATCAGATGATTTCAGCCTCACATTGCACAGTTGCTGCGTGGGATGCATCTTTTACTTTGTTTACTTGTACTTGTTTCAAAGAGACTTAGTGAATATGACATCCTAATCTAACACAGAGAGATCATTTCTTTCCTAACACTCTCCATTAGTGACAATTTCGTGTTGGTGTGGCTTCTTGTACAACTGCTGACAGATTCTTATAAAGCAAGTGAGCGACCGAAGTGCAAATAATTTACACGGATTTGAAAAGTACAAGAGAGCAGGATACTACAAGAACGGTGTCCGAAGAAAAAGCACACACGTGATATATACATGAACCTTGGTGATCCCATCACTCCTGGCGCAGCTGTCAGGTCACCCAATGCAACAGAAACGTTTTCTTCGCTTCTCTTCTTTTTCACTGCTCAAGTTTATCGCGTTAGTCCTTAGTGGTAAGGCTCTTGCTAATCTCTTTGCTGCAAAAAATAGCAAAAGAAGGAAGGAATCTTGAAACAGTAAAGAGATGTAACTAGAGCTGAAAATTAAGTGAATTGGAGACGGAAAAAGAAGATAGATGGGCGAGCACTGCTAGCAAGATAAATATTGACGCAGTTATAGGAGTCTAATGGTTGCAATGTGCATTATGTGATTACATGGTTTTTTTTTTTTTTTTGGGTAAAGATGTGATTACAAGGTTAAGCTCACCTATTTCAAAAAAAAGGTTGTTGATATTTTGTGCAGTTTTTGCTGAAGTCTCTATGAAGAACATCCCGTTTTCTTGAGCAAATTGCTCTGCGTCCTGCAGTGAATACAGATGAGTATAAACTCAATCATATCTGAAGGAACTGCAAACCCATTTGAAGTGCACTGATATCAAATGCAACACCGCAGGAGTTTGCTTTGCAACTTGTCTTCATAAGATAGCCATAGTGCAAAGACCATTTCATGATGCCCTCAAAAACTTGGTAAAAGAGACAGCTCTGCACTGTTTCTCTGGAAATTTTTTTATTGATTTCCAAGTAGGTTTCATCTTTAAGAACAATGGACCACTATGCTTTTGGACAGGCATGGTTATGGATGTATATACATGTACATTTCATAAGGTTACATGAAGATGTTGTCTCTGCTGAACTATCTTGCATAAAACACCGAATAATGTAGTGAGCATTGTGTAACAAAGGGAGATCAATGATAGACGTCTTGCCAAATCTGGGCTATTTAAGCATCCTCTTATATTATTCTACTTAAGCATGGTAAACACAGATTCTGCGAGTACCTCATTTTGCACTTCTCGCTTCGGATCCAGGTCAGATTTGTTCGCCACCAGCGCCATCACTAGATTCGTGTTTCCTGTGAGAGAAACAAGCATTTGACATGATTGAGAAACAACAAATCAATCATAATACAACGTTCAGAAGTAAAAGTTGATTACTAATGCTACTAGTTACTCATATTTTGCTCTGAGGAAAAGCAAAACGATGTAACGGGGCCAAGTTGAAAGCTGTACTGTGACAACAATAAGTAAATTCTATACTGGTTAGAGATTAAAATGCTAACAAGAATGACTCATAGGATTGTAACTTGTGTTCTGGATTTTGTGAACCATCGGGTTCTATAACAGCCCAACAGAAAAGGAAGAATGAAAGGTGAAGGTCACTATCATAACATTAATACACCTTTGCACTAAACAAGATCATTTGGCAATGAAGGACCTACAGTTCGGTCTTGTGAACCTAAATAGTATACATGAATCAATAACTTCATCGAGAATAAGCGTCATGGCCTCACCTTGTTTTTGCAGCTCTTCAACCCATTTTTTGGCTCGAACAAATGTGTCCTGTTGCAATGGGTGCATGCACATCCATCAACAAACACAAAAGTGCAACTTCCCAGATTAACTCAAACAGCAGAAGTCGCGTATTTGCAAAGTTTACAACTACAATTGCCTGAACAGATGTTTCTTTATTTCCAAGCATAACTGACAAATTTAAGGCATATTTAGACTGTGATTCAAGGGATGTATGGGAAAACAATTTACAAGTCAAGGAAAAGAACGTAATATGCTTTATACTTCCTCACGGCACCAATTGCTCATCTAGAATCAGTCACATATGAGAAAGAGATGGCATGAAGGTTAATGATGTAGCCTAAGAGAGCAACCCCTGATTATTGTGGAGGGCCAGCTTTTGAGACAATCAAATCTATACCTATGTACTGCTAAATGCATCGCTTGAATGACCTGAATGCATCTCATATATCCTTCGACAACCTAGAGGGCTAAAAGCAGAACCCTCAATGTAACTGCTAATGCATAGCAGAATGTCACAAAGCTCAAGGCACTCCTATAGTTCAATGATGGCGGGTTTATGACTCGCTTTTAGTTGCATGAAATCAGTAGTGCTAAGAACATCTAGATAACTCTCTGCAATAACAGGGCTGTAACTAATTTATACCACGCTTGATATGTCATATACAACAACTGCAGCTGCCGCTCCTCGATAATACATAGGGGCCAAGCTGTGATATCGTTCCTGTCCTGCTGTGTCCCATATGTCAAACTTAACCGTTGCTTCAGCTAATGACAATATCTGGGTGAAAAATGCAGCTCCAATTGTTGGTTCCTGCAATTGGGTTTTGATGAGCTGTAAGATTTGATAAGACAAGCGAGACCAAATTCTTTGTAAAGAGACAAAAGGAAACTGACCTGGTTATCAAAGAATTGGCCTTTTATGAATCTCAGCACCAAACTTGTTTTCCCAGTTCCCATGTCCCCCAGGAGAACCTAAAATAGACGAGCGTGAATTAATGTAACTCGACCATAACCTTGGGAGCAAATGGCATTCAGATCATAATTTTGTAGGCAATTAGGCCCAATATCTAAGCAACACTATTAGTTACTAACTTACTATGAACTCTTGACTCGTAGATATATTATTGAAAAATCAACACAAGACCAACAAAAAAACTGCAGAACCAGATCGCAACTTGCCATTGCAAAAAACAGAAGCACAGGGAGTTGAATGGAAACATGGCAGAAAAGATTTTATCCGAGCATTGGATTTTCAATTGATGAGCTTAGTCTTGAAAATTGAAATGTTAAATAAGCTCAGACAAAAAACATGGCAAAAGAGAGTAACTTCATGTGGATGTGATCGTCGATTCCTCTTGCTTGTATTAAGTTAAAGGCCTACAGTTGATTTTGCTGCCAACGGATTAACAATGGCAGGCACAAGTAAATGCACAAAACAGGGTGCTCTCGGCAATTTTGATTAAAAACCACAGTATGTTGGATTGCCGTATTGCAATTCTAATTAGCAACTAGAACTAAAACCTACACTCAAATAAAAAAGGAACCAAGAAAGAACTCCGACGCTATAAGGCTGCGGAGCTGCCTAGAAAGCAAATACAATCGAAGTTGGAACCCTCCCAATTCAGTTCTAAGAACGCATCCCCTGCAAATGCAACTCATCCACCAATCTACTTATACGGGCGATGCGTTGTGATTCCATAGACAAAGCATTCATGAGGATTTCGACCCAGTTCCGTTGATCCGTCCTCATAACAATGAGAAGGTCAATGGACACTGTTATATATAGTCCCCTCATTCATAACAATCGGATCTCATCCTCGACACGAGAATACATCATCCGAATATCGCTGCAAACCCAACAGAGGATATTAGGCACACAAAAGGAAGAAGAGCAAAAGAACATCCTCGAGCACAGAAGCAGCTGAACTCAATGAAAGTTTCTAATTTTAGCTGGATCAGTGGATCCTGTACCCATTTCTCAGATCACCAAGAAACTGGCCAGTATGAAAGAAGGCGAAGACAAGAACGGAGGGGCGAGACGTACCCACCAGCTTGGCATTAATAATCCTGTTCGCAGGCCTCGCCATTGTAATCCTTGGGATCGATTGACGACTCCCAGAAACTCCCCCACTCTTCTTGTTTCGCAGCGAGACAGAGATGAGGTTACGCGTTGGGACGAAACGGTGAGCCTGTGGGCCTGTGTCGACTCCAAGCACGGCAAGTCACGAAGAATGACTTGACGAACTGGAGAAGCTAAAGGGTGTGACGAAGGCGAATCTCTTTGGTTGCTTCGCAAGGAATGGTAGTTCGTTTGACCGGTAGGTTTCTGTTGCCGGACCCGAGACCATCGTCATCGCCATGAATGAAACCTCGTTTGTCTCATTTGACGTGAGGAGAGAAAAAACGTCGCGTCGCGACAAATGATGGATGAACATGTGTTGTCGACGGGTGGTTTTTAGTCCCCAGTTTCAGTGTCGGCATGTTCTACCTGTGACGTAGAATCTTCGGATCCCCCCGGTCCTTCCTGTTGGACGATGTATATTCTGCTGTAATCTTTGTACAGATCATGTAAGTACTTGCAAAAAGCATTCAATGAACAATTGAGTTTTCTCCATGTGTGATGTAAAAAAGCACGGCGGAAACACGAGTGAGCAAAAAGAACTATCTGAATCGGATAGGATCGGTTGGTTCTAAGTTCTCGGGGATACCGGTTCATAAAATTGGAACCGGTAAATTTCGGCTCAGTTCCCATTTTCAAGTGTGAAACCGCCCACCTGAATTACCCAGACTCGATCGATTTTTTAAATTTTTTTTATTTTTTTTAAAAAATCTAAAAAAAAAAACAATAACCTATCTCTAATTTCACAAAGGAATGTTTTTCAAGGCTGAAGGGGCTACTTTTACTTGTATAAGTGAATAAGATGACATGAACAAATCAAAACACAACTTCAGTTACTCATTCCAACTAAATTTTGCCACAAATTGAAAAAATCTTTATGAAACCCACAATATTACACAAAACTCATTAATAATAGAAATACCTTGATTATCAAGAACATCTTCAATTTCATTTTGAACATTAATGACAAATAAAAAAAACTAACTATCAGCGGTTCCGGGGGACACCAGTTCGATTCCCAGTTCTAGAAACGATGAACCTATCCCTCTAGTTTGGTTCCTCCTTGGGCGGCAATCGGACCGCCCAGGAACCGATTACCCCTAAGCAAAAGCATCCGCTCTCAGGTTTAGAAAAGAGTTTGCTAGAGGGCTCGCGTCCGCGTCCCCAAATTACAAAATCAACAATAATTTATGTCTAGGTAAAATGAATTTTCGTTGATAAACTTATTAGCACGGGATTAACTTATCACGTGAGAATGCCAAGTATAGTAATCACCGGAGTTGATCTAACTAATATGAGAAGATCACATTTTTGCCCCCTTTAAGTTTGCAGTATGTCTTCTTTAATCTTACCAGTTGAGCCAATTGAATCGGCCCAACAATTTTACCAGTTGCAGTGAATAGAAAAGCCAAGGTTGGCACGTGGGTTGGACATTAGGTGGTTGGGCCTTTTCCCTCCAAAAGCAGGCCCTGCATCTGGGATTGGACCAGAAACACTTAGGGCCCATTTGATAACTTACCAAATAGTAAAAATTTCTATTTCAGTTTGTGAACAGAAATATGTTTGTTAAATTTTTTTTGCTTGGGCACAATTTTGCAAAAAATTGTTCCCAGAATCAGTTTTGGAACAGAATCAAGAAGCAAAAAAAAGTGATTTCTTGATTCTGAAACAATTTTTCCATTTCTGATTCTTTTTGATTTTCTTCTTTTTTCTTGGTTTGTTCTTCTTCTTCTTTCCGGCCTGCCTCTAGCAAGCCGCTGACCGCCGCCACCGGCCAGGGCATCGCGGCCCTCACCGGAGGCCAGAGAGGGTCCCCCTCGCCGCCTGGACGAGCGCGACTCACAGCCGCGACGGCAAAGCCTCATCATGGCTGGGCGAGGCTCAACCTCGCCTAAATTTGGCGAGGCCAACCTCGCCATCGGGACAGACGAGGTTGGTGACGAGGGCCGTGACACCCTCATCGGCCCTGGCCATAATCAAGGAAGGGAAGGAAAAAAAAGGAAAAAAAAAAAAGAAAGAAATATTAAAAAATTCAAAAATATTATTAATAAAAAGAAATTTTGTGTAGTTACCAAACGCATTTCTGTTCTTTTTCTATTATAAGAATGGAAATTTTGGGCAATTACCAAATACCTTCAAATGCTTAGAAATTATTTTCGGGCACGGAATTAAAAAGAATCATTTCTGAGTAGAATTTATTCCCGTGAATAAAATGATTACCATGCGCAGCCTTAACAGTTTTAAGGTACTAAGTTTCTTTTTTTATTTAGTCATGGAGAAGCAACTGTGTTATACAAGTTAAAAGTAATCCATCGGTTAATTCTGAACTATATCAATTCTGAGTAGCGATACAAGTTGTCTCCATTGCATAAGACACTTTCTCTGATAGAGAAATCTCATGAAAAACTCCGAAGAGAAACGAGTCTCGACGTCTTAAGTATCCGTGCATTAGACAGGTTAAATGACTTGGAGAAAAAGGAAAAGTACCAAAGCAATCTCACCACCAGCTCATAGGCCGCGACGAGATTTGACACATCGTCGACTCCCCGATTTCTAGAGTACGGAATGCGTTCACCATTTCTCCGTGGATATCAACCGGGTCTCATTTCATTACTCAATTCGGGTGAATTCGAACCGTGTCTTCCGTGCATGTGTATCCGACTCCCACTTCATGCTATCTTCCAAGCTTGTCCCGAGAGGGTCAAAAAGAAGAAAAGAAAAGGCGGGGAAATCATCAACACGTTGGAAGCAAACAAACTAGGAACCTTCCCTCCACCTTACCGAATATCATACCCAGAAATCCTGCATGCACATTATGTTTTGGAGCTATAGGCTCAAAGTCATCACTCTCTCTTTCTTGATGTATCATGGCCTCCTCCTCCAAAGCCAATCCGCCGCCGCCGCCGCCCCTGCCCATCTACTACACTGCCTTGCCACCCCAACCTGATGCCCCAAGCTACATCCTTTTACCCCTCCTCCACCGCCCCAAGACAGCTTCCCCGCGGCGGCTCCGTACAATTTGCGCCGCGTCGCTAATTCTTTTAGCCACTGTAGCCTATATACTTTACCCGGCCGAGCCGGACGTCGATGTTGTGAGGCTCCGGCTGGACCGGGTCCAATTCCGCACCACCCCGCACGTGCTCGTCGACATATCCCTGATCCTCACTATCAAAGTCCGTAACCCCGACGTCTACTCCATTGACTATAGCACGCTCGACGTGGCGGTTGGGTACCGGGGGAAGATGCTGGGGCATGTGAAGTCGGAGCACGGCCACATAATAGCGCTCGGGTCGTCCTATGTGGATGCGGAGCTGGAGTTCGACGGGGTCGAGGTGTTCAGCGATGTGTTGTTCTTGCTCGAGGACTTGGCCAAGGGCACGGTTCCACTTGACACGGTTACGACGGTCGAAGGGCAAGTCGGGTTGTTCTTCTTTGGCTTCCCTTTGAAAGTAAAAAGTTCATCCTTACTTAGATTAGGTCTCCCTTCCTCGATTTAACATACAACAGGTGTCTACAAGAATTGCGTACTTATCCAAAAAAATCACATCAAATATAAGGTTCAATGTGTATCTAAACTCGCTCCGTCAGTACGATTATATTGGAGTTTTCATATGATACACAACTTATTCAAATGGTAGTATACAAGCTGATGGTATGTGTGCATGAAACAGTTGCCTGAATCGAATTATATGCAATTCATTCTCTACACAGTATGTGGACGCAATATAAACTTGATATAATCTTTTATTGTTCAACATGAGTATAGCCATCTTAGTTGTTCGTCTCTTACTTAAGCAAAACTCGAGATTACTCTTCTTTTAATTTCTTTTTGGGGGGTTTGGACATCATTTACAGGCCAAAGTATCATGCGAGGTCTCAGTGAACACCAACAACCAAACTATTGGGCGTCAGAGTTGTTACCCTGAGGTGGGATGGAAGCGTTCATTTTGCTTGATCAATTTTTGTTGTTTCTCCTCTTTTTTGCTGAGTGCAAGAATTAGCCAGTTTCTAACTATTTATACTGTTCTATCCTTTCAGTGACGGATAGCATTGCCACGATGAATCGGAATCGGAAGGCTCCATATTATATCTAGCTTCAATATGTTCTTAGATTTTGCAACAGCTCGTAACCGTGATATACATAGACGTCGAATGAACCATATGCGTACAAAGCACGTTAGCTTGTACTGGTATACGCCTACTTTTCAAACGTAATCGTGCATCTGGTTGCACCGATAATGATATAAGGGTCTGCAATACTTTAGTTTGTTATATAGGGATTGTAAGAGAACCGACTTTCATTGAAGAATCGACCAGAATACAAGTTTGTTATGGATCGCGGTCAATGCGCTACAGGGATAATTATCGATGCTGGCTTTGGTTTGATGAACATGCTTTTAATCTTTCTAAGATCTAACTGGGTCTTGACAAATATCTACCAATCAAAGTGAAATATTAACTTAGAGTGGGCCTCAGATGATGCGATCTTGAAGGCCATATGATGCTAAATTCACGTATATTCACTGTATGGTCCGCTAGAGGATATAAAAACTTGTGCAGTATTGTGCATCAATACCTTCAGCTTGAACAATCACTAACAGAATCATATTTTTCGAACAAACACGTACTTACATCGATGAAATCTACACGTGAATGAACCCGGATGGACGGCGGGCGAGCACAAGCACCACTTTCTCGCACCTTTCGCATCTCCAGTGGTCACGGCAGCTGATGAATGCCGACTAGGAACTTCTCGAGCAGCCATCAAACTAAGCAACACGTGCTGATTCCGACGGTTTGCAGAGTGACCGGCAAGGAAGGACGGTCGAAGGAAAACTAGGGTGACACGTGAACTGATTTTTGGAAACTGTTAACATGACAGGAGAGGAGCGAGTTTCCTGTGGAGGAGAATCTGATTCTTATGGAGGAAGTAGCGAAAAGGCAGGGACTTTGAGGGGGCTAAGGGAAGGGAGGTGCTAAAGAAGTTTTGGAATCAAGTAATGTGAGGTGCAAAAGCTGCTTTTTTGAATGGAGGGGTAGTTTTTTCTCTCTCTTTTCATCTTATAGATGAGTCCTTTTTTTTTAATTGTAAGTGATTATTTAGGAGGTATTCTTTGATGTATCTTTGTTAAAGTTAGCGAGACTCAACCAATGTAGTCGAGAATTCTGGCAAATTACTGTGTGGATTCTAATATGAAGACCATGTACGATCACAATCATTGATCATGTAGATTTTACATAAATAGACCCGATAGATTCGAATTTAGAAAAGTATTCCTTTAGATCACGTTGTAACTCAATATAAGCGGATCGACACCATTTACTTACCCACCGTTGAGCTACGATTATGAATCTTGCATAATTTGTAAAGAAATCAATGTAGAATGCTGCCGGTGGAGGTGCAGCAAAGCTATGTTATTGAGCATTTCTTTTATCTACTCGGTTTCAAACCCTTCAATTACAATACCATCCTTCATTAACTCAACGGCAATTTTATTCCAGCAGTCGCATTCAGTTTCAATTGTTTTATGTTTTGCTCGGATTCTTCGAACATCTATGGATATAGAGACCCTCGAGGACGGCCGGCAGCCGTGCCCTCGCTGCAGATTTGATCTTGGTGTACCATCACTAAAATCTGTGGGGAAAGCAACGACCCTTGCCGCCGAACTGGCACCTGCAACTGGCGAAGATACGGCAAGTAATTAAGGATGCTGGCAATGGCTGCAACCTCGCCTAGCTCACTTATCACACGTACACACGGTCATTTGTTCTATTTTCGAGGGCAAAGGTAGCGGCTGTGGTCGAGTCGGCTTCGCTTGATGCCCGTCACTAGTGCATGAGCGGTGGGGGCACCGGCGCCGCCTCAGCTCCAACTGCCTTTTTCTCAAATTGCTGCAGCTACCCCATCACTACTATTCGATGGTTTGTGTATTCCGGTCCTTGTTGGATTTTCCTCTTTTTTCATACTCTTGATTTTCTAAATTTTGAATCGTAACGTGAAACGTCACGTTGGCATTTTCCTCAATATTTTTTTATGGAAGGACCTACTCGAACAAAAAAGTATATAATTTAGTACTCAATAGCAAAAAAAAAAAAGAAATCTGATTGAATAGTTCAAAATCCTTGTCTGCTTTTTCCTCTCTTTTTAGCCAAATTTGAGTCACAGTATTTTGTGAAATGGATCTGTATAAATACAATATTGGAAGAGAATTAAGGGGGCTGGAATTTGAAAATTGTGAGGAGACAGTTGGGCTTTGTTAATAGTGGATGGGCCCAGTCAGAACATGTCTTTCTCCGTATTCAAGCCCATCCTGATAAAAGAATTAACTGTCTACTGTCTACAAGCCCAACAATTATTATTTCTACCTATCTTTATATTAGGGAAAAAGTAAAAAAAAAATCCCAACTATACTCACTGTAACATTTTTTTTTATTACCCATATGGCACCAAAAATTCCAAACTTGTACTTGTGTGATATATTTACCATCCGTCAAGGTTTTGTCAATGAGTACGGTTAAAAATATATCTACATAGACACCGGAAAGCAAACGGTATTTATATGGTACCCACATGACTTCAGTAAAATAAGAACGACGTTGTTTTAACTGAAAAATCATTTGACAAAACTTTGACGAAGGGTTAATAGATTACATTGGCACAAGTTTAGGATTTTTTATGTTACGAGAAATAAAATTTTGGGTAAATGTGTCACGATGTGCATAGTTTGAAATTTTTTATAGCTTTTTTCCTTTATATTAATACGAATTAAGTCATAACATAAACAAATTTTCATTTCTACACATACTTCAGCCCAAAGGGTCATGTTATTGGTCTTAACCTTATTCTCTCTCTTTTTGTTTCTTTCGGACAAGTTATTCTGACATTCCTTGAATTTTAGCTAAAATGCAAAGACAACCCTCCTATTTTGAGTAAGAATGACTGGGCAAGCCATGACAGGTACAGCGATTTCTCCAATTCAAGTGGTCTGAAAAAGCCAATATCACTAAGGTGTGCGCAAAATGCGGCGGAGAGAAAATGACAAAAGAAACGAGAAAAGGTGCTTGGAATTCATGCTTTAGATCAACTATGCAGTGCCTCAAATCCTGCTAACTTCAATGACAAGGAACCATCGTCGCCAAGTTCAAAGGGCCCCCTCAAGAAAGAGGAGAAAGTGAAAGCATGTTTGCTTGTTTTGAGGAATTGAAACGCTCGTCACCAACACAACGCAGCCCAGCCCCAAATCCCATATATAAAGATTGCTCATACTGAATACTGAGCATCAATGAGTTGTCATGTAAATCTGAAGAAAAACCCTTGGAGTGAGACCGTCGTGGTCCTCAATCTAGCCCCCACACAATAATACCATCCTGCTCCATTATGGTACTCAAGCCCATCCTCGTGTTCAGAAGTCACTACATCATCACAGAGGGACAAAGAGTTTACTGCTTGCAGCATATGTTTCACTCTACATAAGGTGAAATTTAATGTGGATCATGGTTCTCTATCTTCCACAACTACTCATGCACGAGAAACCCACCAGAAGACAAACTTCCCCAGAATTTGCGTCAGTTTTTGGGTCATCCTTTAAATAGCCTTCCCCCCCTTCTCAGAGAGTCCAGAGCCTTCAGAGTTCCAGCATTTGAATAAATAGTCTAGTGAAGTTAGTAACTGCTGTCTCTCTAAATCCTCCTGTCTTGGCTTTGTGCATTCTAGCATGAGCTCGAGCAAGCGCTGGAAGTCAATCGATCTATGCACCAACCAAAGCCAAAGACACCGCCCAAAGTGTGGGTTTAACATGCTTGTTCCGTTCAATGTGCTGTTGACTGCTGGATCGAAATTGCCGGTGTGGAGGATTTGGTGGAGGAAGATCAAGAAGGAACAGAGGAGGATCTTCCGTTTCTCTGCTCCGGCGTGTGCCCCATATGATCCCTTCACGTACGCCCAGAACTTCGATCAGGGACAGACATGGGCCGATCCAGATAACCTCTCAAGGACGTTCTCTGCTCGGTTTGCTGTTCCATCGAGGATTCTTGAGGAGACTGATTTGATGGGTTGCTGCAAATTATGAGGTTGATGTGGTTTTTACTTCATGCTTGCTGCATATTTACATAACGGAAACTAGAACAGGCCTTTTGATGTTTGTCAATTGAGTACTGTAGCCTACGACAAGATTTTCCCTCCTCGTAAATCTCCATCCTCCCTGTCCCTCGTTATCCGTCGGGTCACGACGTATTTTCATGGGAAGGCTTTTACAATTTGCCTGGCCTAGTAATGGCTTTATTTGTTCAACCATGAGGCAATCAACTATAACTCTTAGAACCAAAAGCATTCTTCGTGTGTCCACTCAACAGCATGTTTTCTTCAGATAATCAGAATCATTTGTGCAATACGAAATAATACGATTCAAATCTACCCTCGGAAACAACATATTTACAGCTTTAGTACTAACTTATATCTGTGTATTAGTAGTAGGGGTTTGAGTGATTAACCCCTGAAGAGAACCGTTAGCAGTGTTCCTTCTAGATAAATTGTCCTCTCCTTGATAAAGCAAAAACAAATGTTATCAATGAAAATGTTACAGCTTTCTTCATGTTTGCATTGAGACCCTTGAAAACGTGGTTAGATGGTCCAAACGCCAAAATCTGTAGGCATGCTGGGCCACAGTTCTGGCTGTTTCACATGTGCCGCAAAGCAATTACTCTGCAGCTACTTACCAGCATTAAATCACAGTACGACCCCATCTTCTCTCAACAAAAAAGGACCAAGCTGCTTCAATGTGATGCAAACGGGTCAAATTGGTAGGCCACTCGAGAAACTGTACCTCAGAATCCGAGTCCTGCTGAGAACTTAAAGGTCATTCTTTTGGAAGTAACTCCGGACCAATAAATCTCAGCGGATCTCCATTCCGTTTCCCCTTCATGACATTTCTAACATCTCTTCAAGAGCACCAAGAACAATACCATTTTCTTAGTCGAGTTTAGTCTATCAGCCGTACAAATGTTTCGGATTCTTGTTCATCGTCTGAATGTTATACAGCCATAGATTATCAGGATCTGCCTTTCAAATTTAATAAATTCATCATTGTCCAGTCAAAGACAAAGATTCAACTCCAACATCTTACCAAACAATTTCGCAGGGATTTCAGGTGATCTTGGTGAAACTCGAAGATACCTTTGAGAAGTCATCACGAGTAAAAGAAATCCAACCAGAAGAGTGAAAACCATGACTAATCAAAGTCATGGTTACTAACTTAAAAATATTCTTTGTGAACAGGTCAACTTGTTGTTAAATTACGAAAACATGGAACTTCAGGTGACTGAACAGCAAAAACCTTTGATTTTTATGAACTCAAGAGTGACCCCCCGTAAAAGCTGAATACCAATGGGATACCTCTTGACATCTCACTAATTGATGCGCAGAAATTTTAACAATTTAGAGTCAGAGAATGTCAAAACGGTGATTAACAGAAGTAAGAACAGCCGACAGAAAATCTACAAAATTAGAGAAGTTGTGCCGGCTTTTTCCTTCAAAATAAATCCAAGTAATCACGAAGCAATTCATGATTATCACCTCATCAAGATAGTCAAGCTCATCCCATACACAAGACGGGACAGTGAAAGATTACACAAATGCCTGGAGTAAAAGAAACACTTACTACAAGAAGCACTAGAATGCTAGCCTACAACCATGGTTTCAAGTCGATATTGCTTGAGAAGACTACACTACGGAGAGGCAGCAAATAACTATCACCACGTAAACGCTGCAATCTATAAAAACTCCACGCACAGTCTGGTACACCGCCAACCCTCTCTCCAAAACCTTAACTGCTCCTCCCCAGTTATCACTATCCTCCTGAGATTGCCCGCTTTCATCCACGCTCTCCTCGGCATTTCTTTGCATGTCAAGGTACATCCGGACGAGCACAATTGTCGCATCTGTCGCCAGCAGTATGTACAAAGGCCTCGAGGATATCACACTGTCTGACTTTGCTACAAATGGATAGCCACTGCAAGATAGAACTACCGAGACCGCAATGATAAGAGCACAGCAAGCGCGCGTGTTCTCTGATTCTAGAACGCATGAGTTCAGCCTCTTCGAACTGAAAAAACGAGGCTGGTGCCTCCGCTTGGAACCGGACGAAGATTGTGAACCCGCAGACATTCTTTGCGTCGACGGTGCTTGTATGTGATGCCCGCCGATCTCGGACTCGCGCAAGTTGGTCTCAGCAACGGATTCTCCAACGTGAGAAATCACTTTAGGTGAAGCCTCGGCATCAACATTTTCTTTGGAGGATCTAGAACTGCCAGCATGATCGTCACCCACGATGCCACCTATAGAAAATAAAGAGATCAATCAGAATTTACGCGACAGGCAACAGAAAACGACTACACTAGCTTTGACGAACTCCTTGATTCGAGTCCGCATGCATTTCCAGCATTAGAAATGAAGAAAATGGGTGAACAAAAAAGGAGAACTTTTCGTGATGGGTTTCACCGGAGAGGAGACAGTCATCTCAAAAGGGAAAGAAAACGAGCGACTGCTGGTTTCTATGTTTAGATTCAACTAGGCTAGTCCGGTTGGATACGTCGCAACTAATATCTCAGAAACTTTGGACTATCGACAAAGGAGTCGCCAAGCATCTCCAGCGCAACAACCATATCAACCGAGACGTTCACTTGCAACACGGGACGATAACGTAAGCACCGTCGAACAAATCACTCGTAAGCAAGGAGGGCTTCGACACCACGACCGAATTAACTGAGGCAACCATCTTTAAATATAAGAAAATGAGCAATCGGGCATTCTCGTCGCGATAAATCCCCTCTTGAGAAACGCAACGAATGACGAGCGAAACGAAGCCACGGAGCATGCCTCCCCCGGACGACGAACGGCCGCCGGAAAACGCCGCGGCCCCTAATCGAACGCGAGCGGGGCCGGACATCGACGAGCGCGTCCGGAAAGGTTTCGCGCGATCGGCGTGGAGACGAGGAGCAGAAGAGGGAAGAAGACTGGGAGTTGATTCGGGTAGGGGGGGATTACCGGGGAATTGATCGGGGGGAAGAGATGGGGCCCGGCCGGTGATGAGGGCCAAGCGATCGGATCCCCGGTCGACGATCTTCCGCCGCCGCTCCTCCCTGCTCTTCTCCGTCGCCATTTCTCGCGGGACGATGACGGGAAGGCTTTCTCCCTCGGCAATAGCTTTGCCCAACTGAATAACCGTAAAGATTCTCTCTTTTGAGAGAGAGAGAGAGAGAGAGGCGGGGTAGGGTGATCGGTTCCGGACCAGGTCGATTCTATATCTGAAATCTGAAACCGATCCTGTTATAATTGATTCTTAATTTTTGGAACTATTTTTTTTTTTTGTTCCTCTTTTTGGTTTCATTTTTTCCCGATAACAAATAGGAAAACTTCTAACTCAAATCAAAGGTTATAAGTTTGTTTGTGCAAACAATATCAAGTATTCATACAAAAGCATATTATCTTAATCCTAATAATTTAATGGACGTAACAAAACAGCATAGGTTTCGGTTGGATATATAGTTTCTTAGCAACAAAACAAAAATTTTAAGAAAAAGGAAATTGCTCCATGTAATGCTCACAAGCCCTTGAGTTAAACTATCCGCAAATAATGATTACCTCCCTCATCCTTCCTAATATAATGCTTTGAATTCTGGCCATATAAAATTGCAAGTAAATCTCCATATAAAACCGGTTCTAAAATCAGTCTGGGTGGGTTTTTACTTGAAACCGGAAACCAGACCTGTTCTAACCGGTTCCCGGACTTGTTTTTCGGGTGGGCCGATACAGTTTCCGGGTAAACTCGATCCAATTGCACACCCCTAGAGAGGGGGCTCCAAAAACGAGACGTGACCGCCTTAAGAAACGACGCCGTATTTGCAGGCGGGCTTCGGCTTTTGCCCTTGCCTATGAGAAGAGGAAATGACACAAAATGGTCTACCTAAATTTTTAATTTTTTCAATGCGATTCACAAACTTTAGCCCAATATGCAATGTCGTCCCTAAACTTTTAAATTGTTCGATGTGATCCCTAGAGTTTTTGTAAATGTTCAACTTAATCCCTACACTATATGAAGGTGTTCATATAGTTCACGGACCATTTGTGTCATTAGAAATAATGGCACATGTGGTCCCTGAACGTTGGTCCGATATATAACGTGATCCCTGAACTTTTAATTTGTTCAATATGATCCATGAACTTTAGCTCAATTTGTAATGTGATCCCTAAACTTTCAACATATGTTCAGCTTAGTTCCTGAACTATATGAAAATATCATTAATTCAAGTTCGAGCATAATATTGAATATTTTTATATAATTTAAGGACCGTATTGTATATTAGGCCAACGTTTAGGGGCCTTTTGTGTCGATTTTTCCACGTCATTAGCCCCTACGAGAAAAACAAAAGGGGCATTGGACCATACTGGATACGAGGAGGACCGACAAGTCCTTCGTGACTCTCGGGCTTTGGAGCAATTTAAAAAATAACATCTAGGCATGACAATCTGCAGGCCTCTACGCATATAGTTTAGATTATGTGCACGGCCTTGGTCTAATTCATCGACAATCCTTCTGGTCTATAGAGAGCCCTTTTGTATCTTGTTGCATGTGGGACGAGTTCACAATTCCGTTTGTTTGAAAACGAATCCGATTTTCCGTGACGGTAAATTTCAAAAAGCGCTAGTAAATCTCCATTATCGTTAATTTGGCTAGCAATTTTCGGTCGACTATTGGTAACTTACAAACGGGCAACGATTTTCATTATTGTCGTGTATAGGATCTAATAGTAGATTATCAAATGCTTTAAGATTTAATAAGTGGGCCCATCGATTGGTTGGGAACTTGCTAATAACATTACGATTTTACCACGCTCACGTTCTACAATAGATTACCAATTGCTTTGATTTTACAAAATAAGCAATTTACCGTCTTCAAAATCTAGTTGTCGATAGTTGATTTTTGTACTTTTTGTAATGATAAGTCAAGTCAAGAATAATAATCAAACTATCCGAGTGCTTTAATATTCTGCGGTTAGTCTCGTCAAGTAATTCATAACGTGCTGTTGAAATAACGATTTTACCACACCCCCATTGGACAATAGATTTTCGAGTGCTTTAGATTTTTACAAAATGGACCTGTAAAATAACTGGCAACTTACGGAAGAAATTGCGATTTTACCATCCTCGAGTCGATTAAGCATGTAGTAGATTACCGAGTGCTTTAAAATTTTATAAGTGGGTCATCTGCTAAGTAGCAAATTTCTGAAGAAGTTGATCACTTACTAGTCTACTCAAAGTTGGTAAATTCCGGGCTACGTTGGTAACTTAAAGGGCTAAAAGCGGGCCTACGATGGTAACTATTTGTCACTAGTGAGTTCTTAATTCCACTGGTAAGATCTTGTTTCCAGAGTGGCAACTTCCTAAATGGTTGACAAATTCACTATTGAATTAATGTGATGTTCATAGATTTCATACTTCATCTAATGCTTACTATCCTAAAAATCCCAAACCGGTACACTGATTAGCCGCCACATGTCATCCAACTCAATAATTTAACGGAAATTAACAGAAGGTAGATTTACCACAGGTGTATCAGTTTTGGGTAAATTTATAACAGATATACCAGTTTGGAATTATTCGTGATATTAACCTTTTAAAAATATGGATCCGAATGTCGGCTGCGGGCATTGGTATTTGTTTTTTTGGTAGTGATCGAGAGCATCAGCAGTGTCATCATAAAAAGAGTACGTTTTCTCGAGGGGACAAAATCATTTCAAACTCGCATCGATTTGAGTAAATTTTCCATTGGGGGGTGAAAAACTTAAATGCTTTGATTAGTCGAAATGGAGATAAGAGTCCTTCGACGGGAGTTAGCTGTTTTTATTAAATACCGTCAAGTCCCAATCTCAACCCTCAACCGAAACTTCAGTAATGAGCATTTACGTTATTCATAATTCACCTAATTTTTTTCTAAAATCCAAAGTCCCTCTCAAATTTACTCCAATTGGATCGAAACAATTGCAAATTAATGCCTATTTAATCTTAATTTTTATTTCGCAGTTATTTCAATATCCTTAACGCCCTTGTTTAATAGCGAATTCAAGACGTATGTTTCATGCAGCATTTACATTTTTGTAATGCATATGCACGAGTTACATTTTTTGGCGTTCGCCTATTTATATGGACCGACCTGCCGTTCTTGATATTCAGTTTGAGGCTCCACCCTAAAGTGCTGAAAGAAGAGAAATGCCTAAGAAACTCCAAAGATCTCTCCAAGATTACCTTTCCAAGATCAAGAAGGCTAATCGCACACCTCCTCCAGTTCACGACTCCGTCTCAGCCTCCAAGAACTGGATTCTCGCCGGGTGCAAGCACCCGAAGACGCCGTCGTTTGCCATCGACCGGGGCCGGAACGGCGGCGGGGGCGGCGGCGAGGCGGCGACTCTTGACGATGTTGACCGCTTCCTCTTCGAGAATTTCAAGTCGCTGTATCTCCGAGACGACGACGGGGGAGGAGCGTGCAAGAAGGGCAAGGGGAACGGCGAGAAGGAGCGCGGCGGGTGCGATCCGGTTTTGTTCGAGTCGCCGAGGTTCATCGACCCGCCGGCGAACCTCTGCGGGTCGAACCGGTTCTTCGTGGCCCCCGGCTCGTCGAGCTCCCTGATGGAGGAAGCCCGGAGCAGCTTGACCATGTCGGAGGACGTGGCCTCCAGCTCCACGTCGACCGCGACCAACGCGACTGCCTCAACCACCACCGGGACCATCACCACGGGGAGTTCAGACAATCCCCACGAGAACGAGACGAAGGTCTCCCTCCCCGATGACTGCATCGCCGTGGTGACGCATTCCACGAGCCCGTACGACGATTTCAAGCGCTCCATGCAAGACATGGTGGAGGCCAGGCTCCAGGGCAATGCAAAGGTCGATTGGGAGTTCATGGAGGAGCTCCTGTTCTGCTACCTGAACCTGAACGAGAAGAAGTCCTACAAGTACATACTGAGCGCCTTCGTGGATCTGATAGTGGTCCTGCGCCGGAACCGCGGCGGCAGCAGCAGGGCTCCGGCTCCGGCTCCGGCGAGGTCACGGGACAAGGAGGGAAGGAAGAAAACTAGGAGAGAGATGTGTAAACGTCAATCTAGGTCGAATTCGAATTAAATTAAAGGGGGTGACCAGGTGGACCGCCCCTTGGTGTTGAATTCCATGGCTCCGTCACATGCGATGTTGTTCATAATGGAGAAGGGTCTCATGCTAAATTACGTGTTTTGGTTGCCCTTGAGCTTTGTTTGTTTCTTGCTTTCGGTAAGGTTTAGGAGGTGGTTACGATGATCTTTGTCCGGGGGTTGTTCCCCGATGTTGTGCAGGAACTTGCCTTGGCACGTTCCACAGTGGCCTCCTGGATCTAGTTTAATCCGCTATTTATTATTTTATCTTAGAGACCTTACCAGCCTTACAATGACGGAAAAGGAGTGTCTTGAAGAAGGTGATTCATTTAGAGGTATTGGGCAGATTCCCTTGAATTTCGGTATTATGATTTGGATGGAAGGTAGAGATAAATTGTTTCTGCGTTTTTCAGTTCTTTTTTTTCCTGAGCAAAAGTGCACGAATGGTGCTTTCTACTCTGATTCGCATTGAACCGTAGCGACCCCACGTTTAATAGAAAAACAAAAAGAAAAGAAAAAGACCCTGATATTAGGGGTGAGTAACAGTCTACGGATAAATCCTGAAACTTGACCTGACAGAAATTATCAGGTCGGTTCTGGCCCGGTTCCAAATTTTTGGAACTGGTTACCATCGATCAGATTCCCGATTCTAGATGCAAAATCAGATCGATCTAGATTGAGAAACTTTCATTATCTCCTTTAAATTATACCTTGCATCTCATATTCTTGTTGTTGCCACCTTTACTCTTACAAAAAAAAAACTAGTTTACTAAAGCTTGTCATTTCAATGAATAAAAAATTGGTAATCGGTTCCGACAAAGAAGATTCCAACCCCCCTGAAACCGCTCACCCCTGTCCAGAACACAAATCTTGACCGTTGAAACCATCAGTTAACAATACCGCATTCAATTATTTTCACCAGGAACAACTCCCAAACACGTGCTAATACCAATGAACTTTCAGGAGAAAATTATGAGTCTACTCAGAGGGAGCATCTATTTCCACTAGACTTATAAAATTTCCATCTATACAAGACCATGAAAACAAGGGACTACTCCCGATAAACTCGCAGCATGTTAAATTACAAGGACGACGGAAGACAGGGTTTCATTTGATCTGGGAAGAGAACGAACTCTTTCAGTGGTCAAGTTATAGCAGTGCCTGACAGCTTCAGCATCCAAACGATTTCAGCACAAACGCTACTGATACGAAACTGCAGAGCCGATTGACATGCAGCCCTCTGCTTAAATCTCCATCATCCTTGGGTTACGCCATCTGTATTGAACCAAAACATGTGGCACGGGGTGGCTGGAAAATTGTAAGATTGCCTTTGCTTGTGTCTTCCATCAAAAGAATAGTATTACGACTTGGTTGTTAAGTACAGTCCAAGGTTCATCAAGTGAAAGCTCATTGTCCCCAGCAACGAACCAAAAACTTTGCCTGAAACTTCAGCAAAGATGACTAGTGTGCATATTTCCCAGACAGGATGTGTAATACAGAGTCATTGACGTGACCTGAACCTCGACCTTTAATCTCCCCAACATGATGATGCAGCAGTTGCATTTAATCTAGGCTCGACACAAGGGCAGAGAGCAATGCTCTTCTCCCTAGCAAGAACAAAGAAAAAACATTACATCTTTTGGTGTCTGAGATACATAAGATCTGCATAAATAACTGAACTGTAAGGAAAAAGAGTCACAAGCATGTCATATCCTATCTTTTCCACTTCAAAGGAATGATAGGGAAAAAAAAGAGAAGATGAATAGTTCAATTTGACTCTTCACGACTGTGATAAGTAGGGGACCATGTGAGTATCTTCCACCATGCTTCATTTGCATTTGACACCATAAGACTCGGTAAAAATAGATGTGATTCAAGTGGATTAAAAACTTAGTAGCCAGAATCCCGCTTAATCCACATATAATGCTTGGTTTCTAAACCCCATATCCAGTATATTTGCAGGCTTAGAACACCGTCTCATTTTTGTTGCGGATAAAGAACGAAAAGCTTAATGAAAATTACCGAAGAGAATGCTAAAATAGACAAATTAAATAAGAAAGTTCAACAAATCCTTACTTCAACCATCTGTGATGCCATCATTTGCTCCAAGATACTTCTCATACAGAGAGTGATACTTCATGGGGATAAAATCCTTAAATCTGTCAAAAGCGACAATGAGGTTCTGACATGAAACATACATTTTCTAATAAGAAACAGAACATTCTAGCTATTATTAGCAACAGCAACTGACCCTTTTTTCCCTACTAGATGTCAGTTAAAAATTTTAATGCAGTAAAGAAAAGGAACTACACAGCAAGTATAGAGTATACTAGAGTAATGCTGAAACTCGTATCTTCATCCATGGGGGAAAAAAATTACACTGGCGAAACAGCCAAGTGTACAGTAGCTTGATGATATGTCCTCGAAATAGATGTGGAGGGACACTAGGGCACAAAAATGAAACAGATTTATGACACATCAATAGTATTTCACATGTTAAGTATCCCAATAATAAATGAAAGCCTGATCATAATACAGTAGTTCAGCCACGACTAGCATTATTATAATAAACAAATATTAAATTACTTAATGAAAAAAAAAGACAAGTACAAAAGCATTGACTTAAAGCTTTAAACAATAAGGGTCTTTGTGGCTGGCTGCTCCTCACAAAACTATAATCCTCCATTCTCTGAGGAAGTTCCTATAAGCGAGTGGAAATCCACACGGACACTTGCAAAATTTTTGAAAAAAAATCAACTGCCCATCAACACGACTGAAATGCTCACACAGAAATACCCAAATGTAACTATTTGCTATCCGTCTAACAGAACAGATAGAAAAACCAATGAATACTAATTAAGCATTAAGCATGAGACAAGTTAAAAAGGGGTTTGAGGAGACACCCAAATGTGTTAGAGCATCTACATATTAAACCAAGCCATCATTTAACAGTTTTAAGTTCTTGGGAATTAACGATGGTCTAAAAATTTTACACGGTATCAAAATAGGAGGTCTAGTAGTCAAATCTCTCCAGGTTCCTCACTTGCCTCCCGTTTCTCATCAATTTTTCGCGTTTATTATTAGATCAAATCTCAGTCAACACATGAGGGAGAGGATAGGAGTACTAATATAACAGACCACGCATTCATCTAATAACTTGAAAGTTTAGATTAGTTGACACTTGACAGTTGACCTTCATAGGTGACTAGTTCGACCAACCGGGTCAATCTGCTTTCATGGACAAGTGTAACATGACAATTTGAGCTATAGTATGAAAACCCAACACTGCACACAAATCATTACCTTTTAGAAACCTGAAGCCTTTCTGGTCCAGAGAACAGTCTTGCAATCGACTGAAGAACGTAACTTATTTTCATTGCTTTAGACTTCAGTGCCTTCATAAACCCAACGAATTCTTTATATTCTGAAGCACTAAGTTTCTCCTGAACCTGGGTAAAAGAGATTTTAATGGCAACAATTGCAAAAGGTTGGAGTCATGCATTACAATTAAAAAAAAAATTGAAAAAGGAACACCAAGAAGCTCAGGATATCTGAAGAGACTGCAATGCATTGACAAGCCCCACAAATCATCTTGACAGTCCATTCATAAAGATCAGAGAAGCAAATCACCAAGAAGTCATTCTCAAAGAGTGAATCCACCCCAAGATCTTGTGGAAGCAAAATTGATACATCAAGGACATTTTTTCCTGTACCGTCATTTATAAAACCGGACCATCAAGGTGACCCATCCATTGAATGAATTTGACAATGGCACTAAGCATTCGTTCTCGGCATACTATCTAACAAAACTTACTTGTACTTGCAGGAATTTTTTCCCCTGGATTAGTATCTATTTTAAAGAGCTCTGAAAGGATTGATGACTATAACACAAATAGAACGACTTCTGTTTTTGGTCACAGAGAAAAACTCGAACTTCAGATTTATGCTGCAGCAGCATCTTGCAATTAATCAGGTTTTGCATACCATTTCACAAAACCTTCATGAAAAGCCACTTTGTAGAGCCATGATGAATTTCCTATTTGACAGGGAAAAGAAAGCACTGGATGCAGTACTCTAGTTTGAACGTTGTAAGCATTCTTACTGGATACTTGTACACAGTAAACCAAAACTACCATCTATAGATTTTAATTGAACACGCAGACATATACGGCGGCCGTTTAGGAAATTGACAAAGCTGTCATGATCCTTTATAATTGAGTTGACCTGATAAGGAAACAAAACAAATATACACCCACTCCATTTCTCGTGCTTTTGAGTTCTGTACCTGCAACAGAAAAGCAGATCCTTTATCTTCCTCATCTTTGCCAGGTGCAGTAGCATTTTGGACACCTTTGTATCCCTCTGAGAGAGAATTAGCATCGATTCTTGGAATAGTCTCATCATCTTGAGGAAGAGAAATCGAACCAACTTGGGCTTGTTTTCTGCTGCTACTATCAGAAGTAGATGAATTGTCCAATTCCACTAAATTTACACATGAAGAGCGGCACTCTGATTGAGAACATTTGGCACCACTGGCAAACTGACTGCTATTTCCAGCATCAAGCATAACACAGTCCATTAGGGGAGATATTTTGCGCTTCTTTGTAAAGCAAGGTGCTGTCAGTCCTTTATACGGTTTCTCATCAACTAGGGAATCAGCAGTTAAATCTACTATTTCACTTTTCTGCTGCATATTACCCATCCCCGACATTAGTAACTTCTGTCCATCACCGGTATAATTCCCTGAAGAACTCCCTATTGATCCCAGGAACTTTTTCGACAGAGTAAAAGAAGAGCGATTGGCAGGAATAACTTCTCTCAACTGGCTTGAGTTGGTGGTTCTTTTCATTTCACAAGCTAAAGATACCGGATGTACATTGCCATCATCATCTGTTGGCAAAGCCTGTAATGACAACCATTAACAAGCAACCAATAAATAAAAATGGCAACGGCAGAAGTTCACAGGGAAGTGCAATCCAAATCTAGAGAAAATGAACAAAAGGTTTACCGGAGGAGTTTGACAAATGGGTATAGGTTCCGCAGTTTTTGTATCTCCTGCATACAGTATCATTTACCCATTTACTGTAACATCAACGTAAAGCAAATTTATCGGGCAGGGCACACTATTATTGTTACACAAGTTCATATCAGCAACATTGAAAGGATTCTTTATCAGCCTCATAATAAGGTAAATCTAGGGCCTCTCCAGTTGGATAAAAGGATGTTATAAAGAGGGTAGATAGATGGACATAGTGAAGAACAATGGTAGGTTCACATCAAGTGGATACGAGAAAAGTTATTTATCATGCTGTAATTTCACAACATCAAGCACAGAGAAGGATCCAAACTTATCAGAATTTGATGGTTAAATAGCTCAGAAAAATGCAGCTAGAGAAATTGATCAATGTCTGAACATAAATTTTATAGAAATGGAGAAAGCTCATAGAGCTTACCACTGTCTTTATGTTGCAATATCTTTGGCTTTGCAGGGACACGATTCCCTCCATCTCGGAAAAAACGGGTCAAATGATAAACTACCTCTCCAAACTTAGAGTAACACTGCAATGACAGTGATTAGTCATGGAGAGAGAGAACTGTAAGAAGCTGTGAGGCACTAGATTTACCTTTATATGAGGCTGTATCCAACGTGATATTTGGGACTGACGATTCGGCTGTGCAAATCTGTACAAGTTGCAAGATGAAAAGATAAAACTATGAAAGGATCCATGTTGAACTGGTTACAAGTGGTTATTAAAGTACCAGCATGCTTAAGGAGAACAGGGACAGTGATAGTATGAAAATATAAGTCCATAAGTGGTGTTTGAACTTCTGACAGTGAGAAACACTATGATTTATTATGCTATCTACTCAAAACTATGTGGGCAGTTTCATTTATTTATTTATCTTGGAATATTTCATCTGCTACCCTCCTCCCTTTAAGTACCTGATTTTCATCCATGCCCATACTGAAAGAACAAATTTGTTTGTCAGAAAGACAACAAAGGGCACATAAAGGGGAGAACTCCCTAGGTACATAACTTGTATGCCCACTATGCAAAAGTTTGTGCCAGGCCATCAACAAGCAAGCTTGGAAAGCTATAAATGCTAGAACTTCCCGATCTTCATAACATGCTTGCAATATGCAAAATTGAAACTATCGAAGAAAATGAAGTTATAGGCATGTAAATATGCTCTATTCGAGACATGCTTTAGTAAATGCAGATAAGGACATCTTCTCAGGGTTTTAGATGAGATTCATGAGACAAGAACAAATGATAACCTTTCATCCAACATGATTATTGCTCCATAATCATCACGATGACGAATAACACGTCCTACAGCCTGGTTAACAGCTCGCGATGCTTGTTGGTTATACCATTCATCTCCAGTAAGAATCTGCAAGTGCAAGTAAAGGTCCAAATTTTATAGAAGAAAGCAAATATATGTCAACAGCAAAATTTTAATCCAGCATCAAGGACGCTACCCTCCTTTCCTTCTGCAAGCGTGCCAACTCATCCAAGTACTCTCGTTTCAGACGAACCTGTCAAACTGGTCTATCAGATGAGAAAGTGGGACCTCAAATTTCAATTATGCAAAAAAAGTTCACCATTGACAATGGCTTCTAGGAATACTTTCAAACACAACCGAGTAACACCTGACAAACTACAAACTAACCCTTAATATTATTTGTTTTAATAAGTTGGAACCAAGAGAGCCCTCTCCGCAAACTAATATCTTATGCCCACATAGGGCCAACAGGCCATTTATTTATCTTGCTCATCAACGTTGTCCATTTTCCACCATTTTTGGATGCATATGCATATTATGATGCTCCTAATGAAAATATGTGGACTGCAGAGCAGTAAACATCAATTTTGTTCCTCATTACTGTCATGAACTGGCACAATCACATCTTGCTAAAATTTTAACAACAACTATATAGATTACATGCAAGGAATGGAGAGACAACAGAAAAAATTACCGCAGTATGGTTCATAAGGTCCTCGTGGTCCATTTATTTAAGAAAGATAGCCAATCACTTTCTTTATTTTTTTTGTGCAAAGAAGTACTCATAGCAAATCTTCATGTAAGAAGTTAAACAAGAGGCCAGCACAGTGATACCTTTGGATCAGTCCTAGTGGCAAATGGCAAGCCTGTGACTACAACAGCTCTGCCAGCATTGTCTGCAAAATCTAATCCTTCACTTACCTGAAAAATATATGGAAGTGCCATACTAGTCTATATTCAGGAGAGTCTAAGATGTAATGTCAACATTCTATCTAAATCAAATCTTATAAAGTATCAAACAGTAACCAGGATGTACTGCAGAGCAGGAGAAAACTTCAGAAATAAAAATAGAAATGCCAATGCAAACAACTGAAAGCATAATGTTGCAATTGAGGATGACAAGATATAAAGAGACCAACAGTTTTTGTCCCTGCTAATTCGTCACTCTCGAAAAAAACAAAATAGGAATTGGAAGTTAGTCACATGTAAGGAATATTTTACATAAACTTAAGGTAAAGTTCTCCTATCTGACCTTTTCCAGGGAAACAATATCAATTTTAGTTTTAACCATCTGAAATTGAAGAGGATAGAGATGTTGAACTGGATGAGCATCCAACTTCTGTAGCTCAATAAGTACCTGTGGACACTACTTTTGCCACCGAAGGGCAATTCAAAACTTTTAGCCATTAACTACCCTTATCATGTCTATGCAAGAACATAATTATTGTCAGTTAATTTTTCCGGATTCTCCTTTCATACATACACTCAAAAGAGGTTATCCAACTAAAAGGATGAATTCATGTCACCCTGTTGACACTTACCCTCACTGTAGATGGTTACATGAAGAGCATCCCTATTTTCAACTGATATGCGGTGACTAAATCGTTGTATCATAAAAAATAAAACGAGAATTTCTTGACATATAACATGTTTGGCTGTATAAATATCTATTAAAAATAGGATCACATGTATGATATTAGATTAATAACATCTGCTAAACATACTTATGAAAGTCTAAGAGTAAAACATATTAAAAATATTGAAGTTGAAATCATGTATAATACATGGCACAGTTCCATTCCCGAACCATATGTTATCCAAAGATAATCAGTGAACCAATGCTGTAAAGAAATCAGATTAATGCATAATATTTCGAGTTCTAACTTAACAAGATTGACAGAATCCGAGACCTTCAAACACAATGTGTAACTACTAGACAGTGTACATCAATTAACATTTGAAGCAAGCAAAATTAAGTGCTTTGGCTCAAAAATGAAAAATTAACATTTGAAGCAAGCAAAAACAAAGGGTAGCATTTGCAAGGAGAATGTCTGCAATTTGCTTTTTATTCTTGGGAGAATATTTTGGAAGGCAAAGACACTAGAAACAAGACAACTAGTTTAGGATTGATTGGATATGGAATCATAATTCACCTTATGCGCTTCTAAGTATACTACTTGCTGATGCCACGCAGTAAATTTGATTTCACATACAAAGAAAACTCCTCTTAAGGGTCAATACTTTTTGTTCAACCAAAGAGTCAAGCCCTATTGCTTATCCCAAACATACCCCATCTGAAGCTCAAAGGAATAGATATTGAAAGGATAGGATTGATAAATTAAAGATAGATCGATGACATGACAAATTTAGAATATTACAGGCTGAGAATCTCCAGATAACCAGTGTTGTTCTGTGCAAATCTTATGGCAATTTATCAAACCCTTGTAAAAAGTCAATACGTGATGCGATGTCTTTGTGAACTTGTGACCATCGTGTCCATGAAAGAAGATATACCTTGCCACGACAAACTGCAAAGAATATTGCACCTGAGTTTGAGGTATCATTGAGCTTAGACATGTAGTCCTGTCAAAAAAATGAAATGAGGCCATGCTATAATCTCGCACATCTGCAGGAATAGTGGAATTTTTTTAATAAACTTGCAATAATGATGACCTCAATGGCTAAAGGAAAGAGTGACGACTGTCGAGGTTCCACAACGGGCTTTTTATATTTACAAATCCTTTCCCATATGGTGTTAGAGTCCACTGAATTGGGATGAGCCTATTACAAACAAAGAGAATTTATTGGAGTAAAAAGTATAAAAATCTCAATTATTTACCAGTCATGATGAATGTCTCACCATATTCTTCCAGCACTGAATACATTGATCCAAAATGTAGTAAGAAGGGAAAAATACAAGCAGTCCATCCGGCACTATTCGAGCGAAATTGACTGCAACATAAAGCTAAAGTATTAATTCAACCCAAAAAAAAAAGATCAAGTATTACAATGGGTCTCAAACCATAATTTTATAATATGAGACTTCTATATCAAAGTGACATGACAACCTAATGAATGAAACATATGAATTTTAAAATAAACAACCGCAGTGATGGTTTACCAAATTTTCAATTGGACCACAAAATCAATTTTGAAGTTCCATATTAGCAAAGGCATCAGCAAAAACGTGGATAGACATAGATTCCATAGCGGAAAATAAATGTCATAACACAATTTTATAAATTGGGATTTTATATCTTTATGACAAACAGGTGAAATAATAACTATATTAAGTTCAACTTTGTTACTAAATTTCTATCTTGACGAATCAGAACAGGAAAAAGGGCTTTGAGAACTAAAATAACCACATTAAAAAAAAAACTTTCAAGTGCTAGGCTCGGCAATTGCCTTTAAACAATAATAAGAGACTAAACTGAAGGAAATCATCAGAGTTTCCATCAATGAAATTGAGTGGCAAAGTCATCAGTACCAAAGAACAATCGCACCATAAACTAATTAACTTGAGAATGAGTGCTTAACAGCAGTAATCAGACTTACCAATAGCATTGCCAAGCTCTTGCTTGTATTCTAAGGAATCCCGATTTCGATAAGAGGAATTAAATAAGCAGCCAGATGGACCAGCTGCTACCACTCCAGCCCATATCTGATTCGAAGATATGACATGAGGATTTTCCAGCCGCACAGGAAAATCTCTAAGTCATCCAACAGTATTCACTTTTCAGCAATATTGACAGTCAGAAACAAGAAAATAAAATTCACCATTAAGTTACTCACAGACTAAGTTCTTGAGCAAATGAATCCATGGGAGACAATGTACCAGAGGTCAATATAATAGAACCAACTCCCATCTTTGAAAACTCTTTCATTGCTAATCCAGGATTGAAACACCACCAGCTGAGAGTCCTTGATGCCTTGCCTGCACAACCAAAAGAAATAGTCATATAAGGACAGATTCTTCTGGTGTAAATGGATTTCATCATACTATTGGCATCTATACACATACCGCTAAGTGGGTGGTTGTTGGATGGGTATCCAATATATGAACAAACACAAAAGAATAATTAATTCACTCCAGCATCAAAACTTTCTTAAATTACCTTTTAAACCATATGAAGGATGAGCGTCAAGTTCCTGCACATGAAGCTAAAAACAAGAAGTAAAAGAGTTGAAATTAGAAAATGGTCAAATTGTTATAAAAATATAAAACTAACAGCTAATGTTGATCTTGGCAGGGATGCACATTTAACTGTCAAATGATAAGCTTAAAACTCATAACCTTCTTACACGATAAAAATTCGAATGAGCATTTTCCTTTTCTTTGAAGATCAGCTTAAGAATTTCACCCATAGTTTCAAGCCTGCAAATGCCACCCTTTGCTTCCAGTTCCTTGGATTCCTCAAGAAGCACAGAAGCCTCCTCAATTATTCCAGAGAGCATAGAGGCAGTTTCATGAGTGATGTTTAGTTCAGAAAATAATTCATAGATGTAAGGTCCAGGTTTGGTAAAACCAAATTCCTTGGATTCAACAGGTACTTCAGCAATTCTCTTTTCAAGCTTCAGAAGTAATGCTGCAGGATGAGAATTATAACGTAAGCTTGCTTCAGAAAGAAGAATAAAGTAATATGGCTTGAGTGCGCTATAATGCTCACACCTTCTTTTACAATATGTTTGCAAACGAAAGCTACCACAGCAGCCCTCCATCAAGCATAGATAATATACTAAAGTATTAGTATCTGAAGTTTACCAAGATATTGCACCTCTAAGAATAGCAAAATTGTCCGGGTTACGAGATTTATCATTTGATTTATCTCTTCTATCAACGGAGAGATCAACGCAACTTTTGGCTTCAGAAATGCAAGCTGTCAGAAGTCCAGAAGGCAGATCAAATGAGGCAGCATCTGCACATAAGCTTTCCTGCATTTTGTTGGTCTTATGGATGTAAATAAGCTAACATGAAGATATAAAGCAGCAATAAGAGCAGATTGTTTTATTTTCCCCAAATATTTAAGCTCTGAAACAGGAAAGGAGAGAATAAAAAAAAAAAACTTGAAGTACATCTATCGTAGTTTGATGGCAAAATAATCAAGCTTCGCAGGTACAAATTTCAAGTTTGTTTACTCACCAAGTTGTGTGCTTCATCAAAAATGAGTACACTATTGTTCCAGTCAAGGGACAACGACTTCCTGTAGCTTTGATCAATCAGATAATTGTAGGGAGCGAAAAGAATATCAACAGCCTTGTGGAGCTCTCTTGATATATAGTAAGGACACCTACAGAAATTTTGAATAAAGGATTGAACAAGCAAAAAGGTCCATAGTGCAGCCAAAATAATAGCATTCCAAAACCAGGAAAAATTATCAAAATCAGAATGATCGACAGAAGAGAACCTACGGCCCAAATTTTCTTCCAATAGAAATCAAGTCCTCTATGTCGATAGGATCATCTCCAAGACATGGATTGTTCTTCACATAGTCTTATAGAAAGCATGGAGATGCACAAAAGTTAGATATAATTGTATGAAGCCAGATTACTCGAGTGTGTTAAAAGATAGAAACCAATAAAATTGCCAGCATAACAGCGTGGGCAGTTGGTAATGAATTAAAGTAAAGGAGACAGCGACTAATGAGTTAAACCGGAGTAGAATAACAAACTAAAGCTAAATATTCTCTATTTTGATATGTCAAAGAAAAATCAATAAAGTTTTCCTCGTTAGTTCTGATAACATGTAATACATGTCAAGCTACTAAAAGTTTATAAAGGAGAAACTACCAACACCCTCTGATAGTGAAATAAAAAACTTACTTCACGTTTTTATAGTTGAAATACTGCAAAACATATATATTGTGAATTGATATATTGCCACCTATTGAAATGCATCTGCTAAGTAGCCACACTATGGAGGACTAGAAAAACACTCCAATTACCAGTGACGAGAGAATAATGCTTGCAGCGACGCTTTGCACCCTTTCTGCAGACATAATGGCAGGCATTATTTTGTGCTCTTCCTCGAAGCAAACTAACCTCATCATCGATGCATAATTGCTCTCGAGAACCTAAGACCACCATCTTAGGCCTGCAAATTGGACACACTTCTAAATCAACAAGTTGACTAAACACAAGGCATAGATATATTACTAAGAAGCCAGACACAATATTGGCTGTATGTATTTGCTAGGAAAAAATCTAACACTTATGGCTGCTTGTACTGCAGTACAACTGGAAATATTGATATATGGCACATACTAGCATACTGCATAGATGCCTGCGGGCCAAATTGAGACCAATGATGACAAGGCAGTAGATTTACCAATTTCAGGAGCTATTTAAACAAGATAAAAGTCTCAGAGCGGAACTGATATGCAAACAAAATACGGACTGTATAAGGGAAAAAGTGCAGAGGCGAAAAAAAAAATTCTGACCTGTAGTTGCTTCTTTTCAGTTCTTGAATCACTTGACGCAGCTGACTATGAGTGCGTGAAGTGTACACTATGGTCGGAAGATTATTTACATTAGAATTAGACAGTGAGTCTGGCTGACTACTTATTTCCTTTTTAGCAGAACCAGTCGAGAAGCCTCCCAAGCTCTTCCTCCACGCCAAAGTAGCACAAAGAAGGCATAATGTCTTTCCAGTTCCAGTAGGACTCTCCAATAAAGCATTACACCTCTATAAGATCATAAAATCCACAGATCATGATGAATAAGCTGAGTTTATTTCATAATGAAAGATTGAAGAAGGGAATACCCTTTCACGATAGAATAAGCATGTACTACAAAATTAAGTGAACTGCATTCAATTTTTCTAATCCCCCGATGTCACCCCGAGGCATTACTGATACTCGAGGTATATTCTCATATATTCAGCTAGAGATGCAAGAGCGCGGATATTTGCGGTGGTCAGAGAAGAGTTCATTTGAGTTGTTCAATATGAGAGACAGAGAGAATCTTCCCACCTTTTTACAGATTTCTTAAGGGACGAAACATGCGAAATGCAATTATACCATCAAAATCACCGTGAAACATATACATCCGAACTAAAAGATTGTGGGGCGCAATACTCCCTCCTTGGCCAGAATGATCTGTCATACCAAATTATTTTCTCGTTCTAAAACACGTCAATCTACAAATTTCGAAAACCAAATTCGAAGAGACACCGAAAACTTCTCTAGTCCGATAGAAATCACGACATCGACTGGTCACATTTGATATGTGATGTAAGCTCACCGACAATCTCCACTTACTACACAACGAAGGGACAAAATTACCGTACGACACGACTCCGGATAACAAAGCCAGCGTCGATTCGAATGAACGATATGCAACCAAACAAAGCTATGTAAGCATGCACTTAGTAAAAACAAGCTATGCGGTACGCGACGAAAGCAATAATTTCCACAGCTCACTTCTTGGAGAGACTGGATGACTTTCTCCATGTAAACGAGCTGGCAATCGTAGGCATCGAAGGGGAAATCCACATCGATCCCCCTTATCTCGTACGTCGGCATTGCGGCTTTGATTCCTCCAGGAGCTCGATCTCCGTCGGAGTTCCGGTGAGCGATGAATGAAGGAAACCCTAGAAGAAAGCAAACTGCGAAAATGGTGGCGAAACGAGCAGGATGATTGCGAATGTGAGATTTTCCCGCCACATCTGAGCTAGATTGGGCTTGGGCCTGTACCATTGGGCTATGTTGAAGTATGGTCTGGTCCCTCTCGTGGGCTTAATAGAAAATGGGTAAACTTCCACTTCTGGACCCTGAATTTGCGCATTTTTTTGCAATTCAATCCTTAAATTTTGATCTGTCTATCGGATCTCTGGAACTCGCATTGACTTTTATAATCGAATCCATCCGACTCCAAATTCGATTAACTGGAGTCGGCATGTCAATCGAAGTTGGCAAGTGCTTGGCGTGAAATTGAAAAATTTTATTGCTATAAGACTAATTGTGGTTTTTCTTGTCAAAATTTTGGTGTTACAAAATACAAATATTGATAATCCATTTGACCAAAAAAAATATATATTGATCGTCCACGATGGAAAAAGAAAAATCATGTCAAATTCTTACCAGCACCCATGAACACGTTGGCCTTAATTAACTAAATTGTCTCTAAACTTTGACCCAATTTGCAATGTCGTTCCTAAATTTTTAATTTGTTTAATATGATCTTCAAACTTTAGTCCAATATGCAGTGTCGTCCCTTAACTTTTAATTATTCAATGTAATCATTGAACTTTGTATAAATGTTCAACGTAATCCCTACACTATATGAAAATGTCCAAGGTTACCCTCTATTAATTCAAGTTATCAGAATTTGTTGATTTGACTTACAATTCGATAAGTTTGAACTACGACAAAAAAATAGCATTACACATGGATTATCCATGTAAGATATTCAACTCAAATAAAAATATAGTAATCGTGTCGTCATATAACATGGATAATCATTTTCTTTAAACCAAACAAACTAAACAGATTAAAATTATTATTAAATTCTAACTTGAGTAGAATATCTTACTTAGATAATTCGCGTGTAATATTTTTTTTTTGTCCGCCATTCAAACTTACTGGATTGGAAGCAACATCAGCAAATTCCGTTAACTTGAATTGATAGAAGGATAACATTGGACATTTTCACATGATCTAGAGACTAAATCGAACCCATATCAAAAGTTCTTTGACCATTTTAAACAAATTAAATATCAATGGGTGACATTACAAAATGAACTAAAGTTTAGATATTACATTGAACAAATTAATAGTTCATATACGACATTACACGTTGAATGTGAGTTGAGGAACCATTTAAGTCATTTTTCCTAAAAATAATTACCAAGAAAGTATTTTACTCATTTCAGGTTATGAAAGGGAGAAAAAAGGAAAGAGGATGAAAATTCTCACTTGCGCTGTTTTCCATACGAAATATCTTTTACCTTAGCAACTCTAATTAAGGATAACACCACCGGTACAGTCCTTTTATTTTTGTCCGAAAATCAAAATTATCTATTTACAAGAATGCAACCGTGGTTTCAACACGTTTAATTTAAGTTTGGTTGGCCCATAGGAATCTAGTTCGTGTAGTACGACGATCCTTTCTCCTTTCCTTGTTGTCTATGTTTCTATGTATGCACATACATGTGTTGATTATGGAATTTTTAGCGTTAGATTCGGGTAAAACATTTAGTAGATTTTTTACAAATTATCAAGGACTCTAACAAATTACCTTTTTATGGAAGTAGCTTGTAACTTCAACACAAAATTACCAACATTGATGGGAGTAAGTTGCCAACCTTTCCTCCAATGAAGTTGTCAATTTAATTTTAGGTTAACAATGCTTATCTAAGCCACATGTCAACGGTTTATTTGATCAATTCCAAATTACCATCTTATCTAATGAATTTCTGATTTTTATTTGAATTACCGGCTCTTCTTTCAAATTGCTAACTTCTGATCATTTTTAAGTTACTTTTAACTCAATAACTAAACATTTGAAAATGTAAACGTCGAAACAAAACATAAAAAAAATAAAATTCTCTTTTTCAAAGTCCATAATTATAATAAGTTTTAAAAAGGAAAAATAACACAAATCATTCTCGAATTTTGGCCCAATAACCAATTTGGTCTCTTGATTTTTAATTTATTTAATGTGATCTATAAACTATTTGTAATTATTCAATCTGGTCCTTTTGTTTGCTCAAACAATAAATCAACGTTATTAGTTAACATGTATTATTATATTATGAATTGGATTTTTAAAAATAACAAGTCAACATGTTCATCTAGTTGTCCATCTATTTTAGAAAAGGAAAAATCGTAACGCCATAAAATTACCACTTACTAAAGCATTCTTAGTCTTTTCACTTATAGCACAAGTGAAAGGCAAACCATAATCAAATTAAACATCTCTCGCTCAGTGGACACATCCGGTGCAAAAATACCAAATCTTCATTTTTTACTTTTTATATTGTATACAAGGATGATTTGGATTACATTATCATCAATCACTAATCAAAAGACAATATCTTGGAGGTCATAAAGGTATCCTGCTTCCCCTATATCATCCAAGTGAAACTCTCGATTTCCCACCAATCTCCAATCACCCAGCCTTACTTTCATACCAAAAAACGAGTAATAAGTAAGGTCGATCCTGATTTCGCAACAATCTTCCAACAAAGGGATATTCATTCTAGTTATCTGAAAAAAATGTAAATGAACAGGAGTGAGCTAACACTCAATAAGAAATAAGATTAGTTTATAAACTGACTAATCTTACTAACTCTCGATTCCTAGGACACACCTATGTAATATGCATTTTAAGCAACAAGTATGATTAATAACATATTTAAAGACCATAAGTATCAAGCAATTTTGAATAAGATCATTCATTCAAATGCGAGCAGATAGAATATTATCTCATAATAGCACATTGTATTTCATCCATTTACACACGTGAGTTCACACTCGTCACTAGCTAGGACCATCTTGATTCACGAGGCATCTCGACTAACGAGGCATCGTCACCACCAACTCATGCGGGATGGAATCATTCATACCCTTTTTCACGTCTCAGCTAGACCTGTCAAATGGGTTTATCGGGTCGGGTCATAAATGGTCCGACCCGAATTAACCTATTAACCAATTTATGACCCGTTTATGCATAATGCAATTTTCTTAACCCATACCAGACCCAACACATACTTAACCCATACCCGATCAGATCTATATTGCTAAAATACTTCCATATTTAATTAAATCTAGGAAAATTCATACCCAAATTGAGATGAGTGCGCGAAGTGAGTGAGCGCAGCGTTGAGTAAAGGCGAGAGAGATGAGTTGAGTTGAAATCAATTGTAAACCCATTTATGACCTATTTAAATGACTCATTTAATACTAATATTAGCCTTTTACCCATTTACGATCAATTTATTAAATATAACTAACCCATTTATGATCTATTTACTAATATATGGGTTAAGAAATGGATTTATAACCTATTTTGACAAGTCTAGCCTCGTCTCATTCATCATGGGTTCCTCTTCATTAATGGATAAATACACCACTGTACATCCACGTGATTATGATCATTTCTTAACATCATACCATGGCAATGTCATGTCATATCATGACTACAAGAGCCATGTCATACTACGACTACATGAAAACATATCATCAAAGGATTTCATATCATCTCAACCTTATAGAGAACCATTTCATACGGTAGAACATCTGGTTGACTCCAGAGTTTCATCCATATATTCATACAAGGGAATTCGCTCGGTGACGAATAGGTTGTAGCAAAGGTATTAATCACGTGGCATCATTCATATACATTTCATAATAGCATAACAATTGTCACGTACATTTCATCATTTGCCATTTCTCATGTATAATCACATTTGTCCCATCATTTAACATCACATCAAGGTCAATCATATCTTATTAGAAAGCTCATAATGTATAGATTTTGTCTCTAGAAGATATCAAGTCAAAATTCTCAAGGTTTTATGTGAGAAATTGTGCATATTTGAAATTGGGTAAATTTGGGCAGTTTTATACTGTCTGAAAACTAGGCTACCGTACTGCTCATATCAAATCCAAAATTTTTGAAATTAAAATATGTTAAACTTCAAGATATTTGGAACAACTTTGAAGAAAGAAATTTATGAAAATTCAGTCCACAAAATTCTCTATAAAAATAACAAAACGATGAGGTACAAAGGACCTGAATATGGGTTTTCCAAAAATAGAACAAGAATTGAGTCCGAATGAAAAGGCACCAAATTTGATTGAACAAAACTCATATCCAACAACTTGAATAGGCATGCAACACCCATTTAGAACTCAAGAACACACATGCTCTTCATTTTCAGGTCTGGTCATACCCATTCGTGCACAATAAACATCAAGAATCATACATGCAAGCCATCAAATTGTATCTACAACTCAAATCCTGCAAAATCAAGGGTATAAGAAGATTAGAAGTCTTAGAAATGAGTCTCATCTCCTTGCCTTGGGTTGTCTAAGAGTGGTAACACCTTTCCTTGGTTGTTGATCACGCCCAAAGCACAAGAAACAAGCTGGTATGAAGTAGGGATGTCAATGGTTCAATTCGATTCGAATTTTTACAAAAATTGAACCGAATCGAATCGTTTGGATTAGTGCTTGCTTCGAACCAAAAGGCCACACGAACCGGATATGATCCGAACTGAAAACGCAATTCAGTTTGGTTCTTTTTGGTTTGGATCAGTTCGGTTTTCATTTTTCCTTTTTTTTTTAACGCTTCTTCCCTTCGCACCCTCCCCTTCCCGACCCAGCCCGATGACATGCCCGCGTCGTCCTCGAGCTCGTCGTCGCCCTCCACCGTAGTCGCGAGCCTCCCCGAATACAAGGAGGCGACCGTGGCCGAGAAGTCCGATCGATGCGGCTTGCCGACGCTGCTGCTGTCGCCGCTCCTGCTCATCTTCTTCGTCGCAGCTCTGGCTCTCTGCAAGAAGCTTCTGCACTTCCTGTTGCCGTACTCGCTCAACCACTCGTTGAAGCTCCCGACCACCCTTCTTCTTCAAGTAAAAAGGTTTGAGGAGAGAGATTGCAGAGACGTGGGGGGCAGAAATAGGAGGGATCATGTGAAGCGACGGGGGCGAAACATCTCGAAGCCAAGAAACTTGCTGCAACAGAATAAAAGAGCGAAACAGTGCGTTTTGCTCTTTCGCTCTCCTTGGGATGCTGAATTATCGCAAAGGGAGAGAGACGGTCTGTAGCGTCGCTGTTAGAAGGAGACCTAGAGAGAGAAAAGTGAGTGGGAAGAGAGAAAAGTGAGAGAGAATTGCGGTTCAGAATCACGAACAATGGATGAGGAGAGAGGGTGCACATGAAGGGAAGAAAATAAAAGAGAAATTGAAATTCGATCCGATCTTATCCGAACTTATTCAACCCAAATCGAATAATCAACTAACCGAATTTTGTACTTATTATCCAAACTGACATCCAAACCAAATAAAAAATACATAAATTTTCGAATTGATTCGGTTTCGATTTCGATTCAGTTTTTGACACCTATAGTATGAAGGTGGTCTAGCGGTAAGAAGCAGCTGAGAAAGAGGGAGACAAGAGTGACGGAGAGGGTGCTACTGAGAGTTCAAGGGAAAGAGAGAGAGTGTGAGCTGTTGTGCGGGTTAGGAGAAAAGAGAAGTAGAGAGAGTATAAGGATAATTCTTCATCGTAAGCCCCAGGCAGGATGGTGTGCACAACAAGCCTCCCACCTTGCACAACAAGCTTCATCGTTAATCCTTCTCATGTAAGCTTTCATTATTAATTTTCTCATGCAAGCTTCCTTGATAGACATAAGCACTGCTTATTAAGCAGCCCTTCATAATTAATTGACCTTAATTTCTCTAATTATGCATGTAAAGATGGGAACTAAATTGCCGGTCATACGTGAGGTAACAGGGGCACAAATTGTCTTGTAATGATTATTTCAAGTGCACAAAATGTCCACATAAGACGTACAGTAATGGTCATTGTCTTTGATCATCATTAAATGATCACCATAAATATTTACATATGGTTCAAATAGAACCCTTCAATTGTCCAATGAATTCTCTAAAATTTTCAAATCAAATATATGCCAAGCGTATATCACCGAAATTCCTTAAATGTCTCGACAATTGCATAATCAAATATTGGCTATCACCAATTTCGATTCACATAACACCACTAATCAGTTATGCGAAATTTCGGGATGTCACAAAAATAATAATAACTAGGGTGTTGACATGTCTATTTTTATTTGATGACGTAAATTATTATATGCTAAATTTAGATGCCACGCGTAACTTTTTTTCCACCGTTTAACTTGATCACATCAACAAGTTCAATTTAGTCTCTACATTATACAATCTACTCCGTGGAACAATAGATCATGTATCATTAATGTACAGGAAATGTGATACCGGTGAACTAATTAACCATTAATTTAAAAATTATAACAATTGATGTTCTCAAATTAAGAGTATATAACATCGCTCGTGTAAAACATTTTACAATACCGTCACTTTAAATTCCCAGTTTTAGCTTGAAAAACTAAGGGATAATTACACAAATTGACCATAAACTTTGACCCAATAATCAATGTCATTCATGAACTTTCAATTTATTCAATACGGTCCATGAACTTTAACCCAATGCAAAATGTGGTCCTTAAACTTTTGATTTATTCAATGTTGTTTATAAAATTTTGGTAATTGTTCAATTTAGTCCCTAAATTATATGAAAATGTTCAATATCATTCTTTAATTCACTCAAGTTTAGGGACAATATTAAATATTTTAATATAATTTAGGGACTAAATTGAACATATATACAAAATTTATGAACCACCAAACACATTAAAAATTTAGAAACGGTATTATACGTTAGATTAAAATTGAGGGATCACGTTATACAAATTAAAAATTTAAAAAATCACATAAAAATAACCTGTGCCATTTTCCAGTCAACCAAAGTGCCCTTGAATCTACGAACCCATAAAAAAAGCGCCCTTCAATCTCATTTTCCGTAATTTGCACTGTTTGACTGGGGATATTATGGTAAATTCAAGTTATCTCCGCCCACAACGAACTCGAGTCGAGCGATAAAAAAGTGTACCGAGTCTGACTCTGCTGAAGCGAAGCGCTTTATCTTCTTCCTTCGCCCATCTCCTCTCATCTCATCCTCCAACTCAATCGAGCGAAGAAGCAGAAGCAGGCGAAGCTCAGGCATGGGCTTGGCGATCGGGAGCTCGTGCTCCCCGCATTCTTCTCTCCGTCGGCCTCCGTTCCTCGCCCCTTCCCCGTCTCGCCGTCACCGGCCCCTTTTCTCGTGCTCGAGGAACCCCGGCACGCGGAGGTGGAGGGGGAGGGGGAGCGCGGCAACGCGGTGCTCCTCGCGCGAGGAGAGCCCGAGCGAGGACGCCGCGTCTCGCGGCCGGAGGGCGGTCCTCTTGGTCGGCATCTCGGTGCTCCCGCTCCTGCGCCTGGGCGCCGCCAAGGCAGTCGAAGCCGAGGAAACCGGTGAGGTGGCGATTTGGTAATTCTTTTTCGTTTTCGTGCTGCTGTGGAATATGGTGTGTGAACGTGCGAGGAATCGGCGAGGTTAGGGGAGAATACGGTTTCGAGTTTGCGAATGGATGAATTTTGGAGGAGTTACTATACTATCGTTTTAACGGTCCTGGATTTGGTTTGGGCCGAGCGTATCTGCTTTCATGGCACACCGAATAGGCTTCGACATTGATGTTAATACAGAAGTAGAAATTTGGCAGTGTAGATTGATTAGGTGAAAATGGGTTTTAATTGTTATCGTCTTTTTTTTTTGGGGGGGGGGGGGGGGGGATTGACATTCATGTTTTAGATTTTGCCAGGACAGTCTTTTGGTATTTGCAGTCTGGTTCAAATTTTCGTTTTTTTTTTTTTACGACAGTGCGACACCAGTGGCACTGTCACCCGTTCTGTTGAACTTTAACATTTGCGAACGATATACTGCAAATTTATAGATGAAAAGTCTGTTTCCCTCAGGTATCTGACTGACTGAATAGAGTTTCTGGACCTTTGGGCTTGTTTTCTTTTGGGGATGACCGAGCCTTTTGCTTTTAAGATTATTCCCTTGACTAGGTGAACAAGTAATCCTAAGATTCTTCCTTTTCTTAGTTTATTATTGTTTTGTCCTCAGGTTGTTCTAAAACATTTATTTGACTTCCATGTTGATACTTTCCCAGTGCTGTCTTCTGAATTCTTCTGTAGACTTTTGAACAAGTACTTCAAAATAGCCACTGTAATGGAGTAGCTTAGCCAACTGTTAGACATTGATGCAATTTGTTATATGAATATCTGATGTGAAGCTTGGTGAAATTCTTTTTACCTTGTCTGCATTGTGACTTGTCAGCCTAGGGGCAATGCTTCGCTGTTCAACTTTAAACTGGTTTAAGTGTGAGGACTTTTAGTCGGAAGGCCTATTGTAACCCTTAAACCATTAAACATTTTATATCTCGCACAACCTTAAAATCGTGAAATTTGTGCTAATGTTAATTAGAATTGTTCTTTCGTGACTGATATCGAACAGGGTGGGACAGTTGTCATTGTTGCATTGGTGGAGCTTTGGCTATCTCTAAATTAGCTTCAAAACTTTAGCCTTGAATATTGAAGACCACTGCTCTCTATGCTTAAAAATGGCTTTTCTCTGTATCAATTTTCCTTGTTTTGAAGTGGTCAGCTGTTCTTTTTATTTCAGATAAAATCGAGGTAAGGACTACTCCAGATAATCAGAAAGCAGAGGTTGGATTTTATGCCTGATTTGCACGTCCTTTGTCCTTGTCGATGTTGCACTATCCATTTGAAATTATGAAGCATGAGCTTCTCTAATTCAGTTCTCATTGCCAGGAAACAAATCCTTTCTCTCTTCTGAATGGACTAGGAATATTTGGTTCAGGCGTGCTTGGTTCTCTCTATGCACTGGCTAGGAAAGATAAGGCGGCTGCTGATGCCACAATCGAATCGGTAAGCCACTAGCATTTTACAAAGTTGAGCTCCTCTTACGAGTTTATGCAAGCGGGAAATGTAACCCTTCGATGACAAATCATAAACATAAAGTTGCTTGATCAATCCTGTAGAAACATTGTCCCTGAAAACAGAAGAATCAAAATATTGGCCTTTTCGTCTTTGTTCTTTTAATTATTATCATTTTGATCTTTTGCTTAGCCACTGGAATCTGTTGTAATAAATACATGGGCTGGCTATTTGACTGCAGATGAGGACCATGTTGAGAGATAAAGAAGCTGCAATTGTTTCCTTGGAGAAAAACTTTGAAGCAAAGCTAATGAATGAACGAGAAGAACGGACCAACACCATGAAAAAGGTCAAGGAAGAACAGCAGTCTCTGATGAATCAGTTAAACTCTGCGAACTCAACAATTGCAGGGTTAGGAAAGGAGCTAAAGGGTGAGAAAAGATTGATCGAGGAGCTGAACGTTCAAAAAGATAGTCTTCAGACAAGGCTTTCAAAGAGTGAGGAGGATAAAAGATCACTTGAAGAAAGTTTAAAAGAGAAGCTTGACTCAATTAAACTTTTAGAAGAAAGAATAAACTTGCTGAGCTTAGAGCTGAAGGAGAAGGAAGACCACCTTCAAGGTCTCAGGTCCTCTCTTGCTGCGAAGCAATCAGAGTTGGAAGATGTTTCTTCTATTTCCAGTAAAACTAAGGATGATTTAGCCAAAGCACAGTTGGAGATCAAAGCGTTGAAAGACGCTCTTCTGGAGAATCAGGAAGAGCTAGATTCAAAGGACTCTGCAATTGGCGAACTGAATGCAAGAATAAATTCTATAGCATCGGAGAAGGACAATCTTGGTAGAAAGCTGGATTTGATACAAGAGGAATACAATGATCTGAAGTCTTCATCTGAACAAAAGTCAGCTGTGGATGCTAAGCTTTTGGAAGAGAGACAAAATGAAATTCACCGGCTTAATGAACAACTTGAGCTTTCTCACAGTCAAGTTACTGAAAAGCAGAAGATGATTTCCAATTTGACAAACGAAAGGAATGATCTGGAGAAAAAACTGGATGTAGAGGTTAGCACCGTAGAGAATCTGAAACATGAACTCGTTACTGTTCAGGATATGCTGGATAAGTCGAGAAAAGAAGGTTATAATTTGTCGAAGGAACTAGAGTCTTCAAAGAATTTATCTTCAGAACTTCAGGCTGAAATATCTCGGACTAAAACTGAATATGCTGAGGAAAAAAATTCACTGCAGAGGAGCCTCAATGAAGCCGAACAAAGGAAAGAAGCGGTATCGACTGAGCTTTCTTCTGCAAAGGTAAGTTTGAGCGAATCAATGGCGGAGCTTCAAACACTGTCTGAGGAACTGGCGTCTTTGGTTGAAAATCACAATGGCCTGAAGAAAGAATTGGTCGAGACCTATAAAATGGCAGAATCTTCAGCAAATGATTTAAAAGAAGAAAAAAAGACGGTCGCATCTTTGAAGAAAGAACTACCAGTTTTGGAGAAGCAACTTCTGAAGGACAAGGAAGCACAGGAGTCCCTCAAGACTGAATTGGAGGAAGCCATAAAATCACTTGATGACCTGAACCGAAACGCATTAACTCTCTCGGGGGATCTAAACACGGCCAATTCTCAGATTTCTACGCTTGAGAATGAGAGGGAGGTTCTGTACAGATCCCTAACTGAACAAAAGAAAGCATCCAAAGAGGCCCAGGAAAACCTGGAAGATGCTCATAACCTCGTAATGAGGCTTGGAAAGGAGAGAGAGAGCTTGGACAAGAGATCTAAGAAGCTTGAGGAGGATTTGGCATCGGCCAAGGGCGAGATACTGCGGTTGAGGAATGAAATGAATTCGACGAAAGTTGTTGTGAACGATCAGCAACCCAGGAAAGATGAAGCTGAGGGCAAAGTCACTGTTAGTGCAAAGAGAAGTATCAGGAGAAGAAGAGGTGCTTCTCAATTAGATCATGGGACCGACGGCAGATGATAGACTAATGTTGCTGAAGATTCTTTCCGATGGTTTTGCTAATATTTTGGGGGCAATATAGTTCCATGCGCACCTTCCTTCAGTGGGAATTTTACCCTAGTCCACTATACATTTTGTGAATGTCACTTTATCCTAAGTTCGTAAATATGTAAATTGTCCTTGGAGAACTCATTTCTCTATTGCTCTTTTTGGGCTCAGAATTCTGCCTAAGCTCAGCCGTTTTCTCCATCCTTTCTAGCTCTTATTAATCTGACGGTTAAACTGAAGCCTTGAGGAAAGTTTATAGACCATTTTCAAATATCTGGCTTTTTTTATCTGGATTTATATCACGAAAAACTTCAAATTTGTACATCTATGGCAAATTTATTTTAAATTAATTTTTTTACTACAAAAAATCCAGAACTGGTACATGTACGATAAATTTACTCTTAGTTAATTTTCATTAAATTTTACTATTAAATTGCTGAATTGGATAACACGTGTTATTTGACGAGTGTACCAGTTTAGAGTTTTACTCCTTTGTTTGTAGCATATTTATTGGTTTGTGATTTGTCGTGGTATTAATTTAATTTAACGAATGGTAAATTTATCACATGTGTACCAATTTAGGGTTTTTTATGGTTAAAAAATTAGTTTTGGATATTTTTGTCACACGTGTATCAGTTTGAAGTGTTTTGTGATCAAAAAATTAATTTGAGGTAAATTTATCATAGATGTACTAATCTGGGATTTTTTGTGATATTAACCTTTTTTTTTCCAAGTATATTCCTGCAAGTAATCTAAACAGTGTGAAAATTGAGAGGCACGATCGACATTATATTAATTACATTTGTTCTACCGCTTTTGATAGTTTCATAATTTAAAGTCGAAAGGCAAAAATTGTTCACACCATTTTCACGTTTCTCATCTTTATATCTAAAGTCTATTAAATGACATATAAAACATTTAGTACTAAATATATAATTAACTATATTGTGTAAGCCGACAAAAAAGAAAAAGCTCGCGCAAGAGAAAAACAGTCAGCGCGCACCGACCACAGTGGGAGTCGAACCCACGACCTTTTGATCCGAAGTCAAACGCGCTAATCCACTGCGCTATGCGGTCCTCGCTGTGCAAGTGACTGCAATAAAAACATATGTAAATGTTAGTTACAGAACTTTGTAGTAAGCTTTTGTCGACCCCTTTGGAGTGATGGTTTAATTCCTTTTCCCTTTGTTTATTTTTCGAATTAATGGAGGTAAAGATCAGAAAAATAATGGACCCTCTTTTGTCCTCAATGAATAAGACAAAATTCATCAAACAAATTCAAGTCTGATTTTTAAACATAGAAGAAACATGCATGAATGCTTATGAAATTATCAAGTAGAGCCCGATTGATCCCGACCAATGACTCCAACACCTTTGACCGGTGCAACTTTTCCATCGCGATTCCAACTAGATTTGCCTACATGAGCTACAATCAACACAACATCGATTACTTCGCAAAAATTGTTTTGATGATAAACAAGTGGTATGCATTATCTTGTTCTCGATTCGATTGTAAATTTTTGAATTTCTTTCATATTCTCTATCGAACTTCCGCATTCGCTATTGGTGTTAGCCCTAACCAATTTTTGGCATGTAGAATCAATACTTCCTTGGAGGGATCACTGATCGCGCCTTCTCTTGAGCTTGAAATCTATCGTGATTCTGCTCATGTCGATCATTGTAACGGTTGAAAAGGGAAAAAAAAAATCTAATACTATGAGTATACATGACAAGGAACTTTGTCCATTCAATCCGAGAATGGACGATTTCAACGTTAAGTTGATTCCTTATAATTCTGTCAGAATCACATTGTACCACAATAAAAGCTAAATTTAAATGAACAATAGTATACATTATAAATCAGCAATATAACTCGAAAGATTCCAATTACCAAGAATTAGTTTTTCTATTTAACTTCATCTCCACAATGTTTTCTTCCGACCCCCCAAAAAATAATTTTGAAACTGCGTTTTATCTCATCTCCGTTCCAAACGGTCGTCGTATTTGATGCGATATTAATTTGAAATTTTTTTTAAAAATCAATTTCCTTTTTCAATTGTTTTGTAGGGAAGTGGGATGAACTCGGCCATTTTTGGTGGGCCTGGTCCCGATCCTTCCTTCCCTCGGCTCGAACGTCGTATCTGCGGGCCGCTGTCGTTTCGACGCTCGACGAATCAAAACCGAAATCCCCGGGGGGGAGGCGAAACGGCACTGCGCACGACCGTAGAGAGAGAGAGCCTCAAAAGTCTCGGAGAGGGGCAAATCGGTCAAATCCTCCGCATATTCCACTTCCCTTCACTTCAAAGCGTCAATCGATCTGGAAAAAGAAAAAACACAAAATTCGAAGAGAAGAAAAAAAACGCAAAAACTCTCTCTTCATCGTATCGACAGAGAGCTCCTCCTTCCCTCTGCACTTCGAAGCCTCCTCCCTCTCTCTCTCTCTCTCTCTGGATCACTCTCTCCGGGAGATTGCTGGATCTCCAGATTCCGCCAAATTCCAGATCGACCTAGCGATCCCGATCGACAATGGTGAGCTCTCTCCCTCTCGGAATCCCTCGGTCTCTCCTTTCGCCCCCATCGGTACCGCTTAGATCTGGCGGGATTCGGCTCCGATGCGGCGTTCCCGGATCGCCCCGCGCGAAACGGTCCCGGTTTCGGGCCCGAGGACGGCCCGGGCCGGGCGCTGGCGCGCGGATCAGTGGCCGTTTTGTGCGGTAGCAAGCCGTGCCCCGAACGGGGCGATTCGACAATCCTCGGCGTTGGTCGGAGCCGACCGCGATGGCGTTTGATGCCATCGAATGCTACGTGGACTGCTGCGGTTTCTTATTTTGGGGAATGCATCGGTCGGCATGAAATGCGTGCGATTCGAATTTTCGCGTTTTTCTCCCCGTTTTTTTTCTTTCGCTTTTTGGCCTTCCCCGGTGGGATGATGGGTTGTTGGACCGGATTTGTGGGGTGTTCGTTTGATTGATTGTTTGGACTAATTGTTTCTCTCCCTTTCGTGTTCGTTTTGGGTGTCGACAGCCTCTCAGACTCGAAATCAAGGTACTGCTGTCTAAGTCTTCTGAATTCGTGTTCGTTGTTCTCGATGCGTTGTTCTTTTATGTGGGAGTAACAGTTTTTCTTCCAATCGCCTGTTATCAGAGGAAGCTCGCGCAAAGATCGGAGAGGGTAAAGTCTGTCGATCTACATCCCACGGAACCATGGTATAGCGCAGTCTCTGAACTTGGGCTTTTGCACCCTTTTTTCTCTCCCCCAAGAAGATTTAGTTGTGCCCTGTGTGCATTTATTTGAACAGTATAGGTACATGTATGTCGCCATCGTGTCTGATGCATTATTTTCAATCGCAGGATCCTTGCGAGTTTGTACTCGGGGACTGTTTGTATCTGGAACTACCAGACACAGGTAGGGAATTAAAGTTTACCTTTCTTAGAGATGATTCTTTTTGCGCTTAGAGTGTTGTGTGTTCACTTGTCAGTCGAAAGAAAAAAAGTCAAATGATTGGTAGAATTGAAAGCATTCTTGTCGGGGTTTCTGATTCGTTTCTGCCATCTGTTCAGTCCGTAAAAGAAAGTCACTTGAGATAAAATTGGGCGGAGTGTGCACATTACTAATACTTAAACCGATCCAATATTGCATTAGATTCTCGGTTTAAGGTAATTCTTTTGGCTTGAATGCGATGGCTACTTACTTGATATGAATAAATGACTAGAAACAAGTTGACGTTCAAGCCTTTTTGAATTTAGAATGTACATAAGCATGTAAGCTCCCTATGGTACTCTTATGGTGAATTCAGTTTGTGCTTGCATTTTAAACACTGAATCAAGTTAAAAATTTCCTTGTCTACTTTTGATGAGCAACTTGAAGAAAATTGTCTAAACTGCTTGAGCATGGCTTAAACGAAGCTAAACTTGATAGAGTCCCAGCAAGTCGAATGGACTTCAAGGAATATAAGAGCAGCATATAATTAAAGACAGCTCACATTATTTTATTCATATCATGGGCCTTTATAATTGATGTCTCCTAATGACTAGCGCTAACCTGTATGAAACATGAGCTTTTCTCCAACATTAGATGAGATGAGAATATTTTATGCTTCTGCATATAAACTTCCCCTGAAGTCTGATCCATGTTTTTTATGCAAGAAATTTGGTTAGCTGGCAGTCTCTCCACAAATAGGATAGAATTTGTTGATCATGGCCAGTGTGTCACTATGAAATCTTCATTTGATTAGCATTTTTCAGTTGTCTTCTTTGTTTAATATGTTCTACGCAACTTCTCTGAAAACTCTATATATTTTGAAAAACTGTCTTTGTTCTTTTATCCGTGCTTTCGACGATATGTTGAACTCATGTAGAAGCTCTTCTTGGAGGAGTAATGCTAAGATATATTGGTAATGTACTTTTGAATGAAGTTTAAACATGCGTCAATGATGTGGAATATATTAGCTTATCTTGATGTTGCATGAGCAATTTTGCTAACTTAAACTTTCTTAATGCTATTAGACCATGGTGAAGTCTTTCGAAGTCACTGAGCTTCCAGGTACTTAGTACATGATTTAATTGCATTTGCACTTTCCCGAGAGGGATTGCTGTTGCATTGAACATTCTGTCAGCAGCATTTTTGTTATCCATGCTTTCTGAAGTCCTCACCATTTGTATACAGTTAGATCAGCCAAATTTATTGCACGAAAGCAGTGGGTTGTTGCCGGAGCTGATGACATGTTTATTCGCGTTTACAATTACAACACCATGGACAAGATAAAAGTATTTGAGGCACACACAGATTACATTAGGTGTGTGGCTGTCCACCCCACTCTCCCATATGTGCTCTCATCATCTGATGACATGCTGATTAAACTTTGGGACTGGGAGAAGGGATGGGTGTGTACTCAAATATTTGAAGGACATTCCCATTATGTCATGCAAGTGACATTTAACCCGAAAGACACCAATACTTTTGCTAGTGCATCACTTGATCGCACAATAAAAGTAAGAACTTTGACTTTTCATTATTTCCTGCTCGTGGTTTCTGCTTTTATTGGTAGTAATGCTGATTCTACCATATTATCTTTTGCAGATCTGGAATCTTGGCTCACCTGACCCAAATTTTACTCTAGATGCTCATCAGAAAGGAGTCAATTGTGTGGATTACTTTACTGGCGGTGATAAACCGTATCTTATTACTGGTTCTGATGACCATACCGCAAAGGTGTGGCACATACTCTCTTTGGGCTATGCATTAATTCTGCATCCATGCTGTTGTTATTCACTGTTTGGTTGTATTGAGCAGGTCTGGGATTATCAGACCAAAAGTTGTGTCCAGACACTGGAGGGCCATACACATAATGTCTCAGCCGTGTGTTTTCACCCTGACCTACCTATAATAATTACTGGTTCTGAGGATGGTACAGTTCGCATATGGCATTCAACTACTTATAGGTGAGTCCATTTGAGGGCATAAGATGTCATGTTAAATTTGAATTGTTTTTCCTTTTCCCATTATCTGTATTGGACTGCTTGTGGTCCATAGCCCAATGTATGCATAAAATATGAGCATACTATGAGTCGCTTGAATCCTATGTGGTCCGAACACAAGTCTCTCATAGTGTACTGTAAGTAGTGGAATTCTCAAATTTACAATTTGAAATATGGAGCTTAAGTGCTCAAATTCTAGTAAATGCGAAATCCATCAATTTTGGTATAGAACTATTATTTTCAATGCATGATTCATGTAGCCTTTCTCTGTTCATCCTGCTAAACAACATTGGCGTGGAACTATGTCCATTATCTGCACTTCTTTTTTTTTTACTGTAATTATCAGCACTTGTCATTCTCATGTTCTTCTATCTGAGTGAAGAATTGAGTTCACACAATCCTACTTTACGTAACCCTTTTTTTGGCAGGCTTGAAAACACATTGAATTATGGTCTGGAAAGAGTTTGGGCTATTGGATACATGAAGGGATCGCGCCGGTAAGTTTTAACATTGAATTTGCTACTTATTTAGCTTGATCACTATAGTATTTTTGCTGTCTAAGCCATTCACTTCTTTTTGGAAGATTTGGCAGTTGAATTTGCAATTTCATCTGGAATTGTCTTTAACTTTGCTATTTGCTTAGAGAATACAAAAACAATATGAAGGCATAGGTCAACAGCCGTACCTCCGTAGTTCTCCCGCATAGTTTTTCAGCGTATTTTAGATTCTTTTGTCTGTAGTACACTTATTTTTCTTTCCAGTTATTGCATTCTGTCTCTCATCTTTATATTGCTTTGAATAAGTTGCATGCAAATAGAGTAACTAGTGCTCTCCTTACAGGGTTGTGATTGGTTATGACGAAGGAACTATCATGGTTAAACTTGGTCGGGAGGTTCCTGTTGCCAGTATGGACAACAGTGGGAAGATTATATGGGCAAAACATAATGAAATTCAGACAGTGAATATTAAGACTGTGGGAGCAGATTATGAGGTCTGAGGCACCTAAAATAATGCATTGTCGTGGTTGATGTGTTTTGATTAGATTTTCACAAGTTTTTTTCCTTTTAGATTACTGATGGAGAAAGACTGCCTTTGGCTGTTAAAGAGTTGGGAACCTGTGATCTTTACCCTCAAGTAAGTTCCTATACTCTAAGGTACTTTGTCAATGAGAGAGAGACTCCATTATGACATGGGTTCCCTCACACCTCTAAAAAATGTGGGCTCTGATAGCAACATAGTGTATCTTCATTGAGAAAATAATTCGTATGGAAGTTCTTTCAACTGTTACTTTGGAATTTTTTTAACATTATGACTTTTCATTCCTTCATGTCCTGTTTTTAACTCAGCTGTGAGTGGAACGCGTTTCTACAGCAGTTGAACCTTATCCTTTGGAAAGATTTGCGATTAATTATTGCATTGCCTGGTATGCAGTTTTCGGCAAAGTTTTGAACTATGTTTCACTTTCCAAAGTAGGAACTATTCTGACAATGTGGGAAATGCAGAGATTAATGAATTTTGAATTGGCTATTTACCAGAATGTCGGGTGCTTACTGTCAAGAACATGTCAAATCATTTGTCTAAATGGCTTCTTTATTTTTGAAGTATGAACAGAAAACAAGGTTTTGTAATGCATTCCATCTATCTTAAAGATATTTGCTGTTTTCAGAGCTTGAAGCACAATCCCAATGGGAGGTTTGTCGTTGTTTGTGGAGATGGGGAGTACATTATATATACTGCATTGGCATGGAGAAACAGGTCCTTTGGTTCTGCGTTGGAGTTTGCCTGGTCATCTGATGGAGAATATGCTGTTAGAGAAAGTACTTCAAAGATCAAAATTTTCAGTAAAACTTTCCAGGTTTGTATATCCAGGTCAGAGATCATAGTGTTTTTATGGTTCTTTATTGGTGGAGATTCTGGAAGTCCTCGTTGAGTTGTTTTCTACTAGCTTTTCTTTTCTTTTAGTAAACACAATGGCTGAAACTTAAAGATCCCAATTTCTCTGTTTCTACTTTAACTTTTCTCTCTCTTTATTAGCTTCTAAGTCTGCCATTGTTTGTACTTGTGTCATATTAAATGACTCCCAAAGCTCAAAGTTTCTTCTGGTTATGGGTGATTTTTGATTAGTTAATGTCCTGCTTCTCTCTCTTCATTGTGCCGAACCTGTCAGAGATTTTCTGTGGATGGATTAGTGATATCTATTTATTGCTTGAATTGGAGGATGGCAATGGAATATAACAGAGTTTCTTCTGGTTATGGATGATTTTTGATTAGTTAATGTCCTGTTTCTCTCTCTTCATTGTGCTGTACCTGTCTGAGATTTTCTGTAGATGGATTAGTGTTATCTATTTATTGCATGAATTGGAGGATGGCAATGGAATATAACAGAGGTCGATTTACAGGAAAAAAGAAGTGTTCGGCCAACCTTTTCAGCGGAACGTATTTACGGTGGAACATTGTTGGCAATGTGCTCCAATGACTTCATCTGTTTCTATGATTGGGCTGAATGCAGGTTGATCAGAAGAATTGATGTAACCGTGAAAGTAATGTCACCAGATACCTTTATCATTTCTATGCATGTTTCAGCCGCAATTCTCTGCCTTCTTAACATGTTGCTCTGCTGTTTCAGAACCTCTACTGGGCTGACAGTGGCGATTTGGTGGCCATTGCCAGTGATACATCTTTCTATATCCTGAAGTACAATGTAAGGATCTCATGTTCTACATTTCTCAGCGTTCTATCATCTCTGGGTGGATACTTAAATAGTTCTGGGAGACTGTACCATTCATTCGTTAAATTTATTGTCTATTGACATCTAGGTTATATATTGTTTTGCAGAGGGATGTAGTTTCTTCTTTTCTGGACAGTGGAAAAGCTGTAGATGAACAAGGAGTTGAAGATGCCTTTGAGCTTCTCCACGAAACCAGTGAACGTGTTAGGACTGGTATTTGGGTTGGTGATTGCTTCATCTACAATAACTCTTCCTGGAGGCTTAATTACTGTGTTGGTGGCGAGGTATAATGCATTCATCTTGTTCCCCCATATTGCTCTTATCTTTCTCTCCTTGCAACTTTGTTATCATTTCGTGATATTACATTATTGATTGATAATCTTCTTGAACTGTCTATTATGTCAGGTGACGACAATGTTTCATCTGGATAGGCCCATGTACTTGCTAGGATATCTTGCAAGCCAAAGCCGGGTGTATTTGATAGACAAAGAATTTAAGTGAGCACGTATTTTGTAATTCTTTGAGTGTGAGTTTCACATGGCCAACACTCACCAAGCTTTTGTTGGATTCTTATACTATTTGTGCAGTGTCATGGGATACACTTTACTTCTCAGCTTGATCGAGTACAAGACTCTAGTGATGCGTGGAGATCTTGAGAGGGCAAATGAGATTTTACCTTCCATTCCAAAGGAGCATCATAACAGGTAAAGCAATAACCGACATTGAGAAAACCTTTTTTTGCACCCTATATAATTGTGTGAAGATGCCGTAAATATTTCAAAAATAATAATTCAATGCCATTGACATTTCGTTATTAATGGCTGCCTTGGCCATGTATAATCCAATGCAATGAAATAGTCTCTCCTTCGTTGGCCTCATGTGAACACATGCACTTTCTAATACTGATTATGACGGTTTAAGCATTTTCATTGTCTCTTTTAACTTCAATTTGGAACTCATGTGACATTTCAGTGTGGCCCGTTTCTTGGAATCACGAGGTATGGTAGAAGATGCGCTTGAAGTAGCCACAGACCCAGATTATAGATTTGAACTGGCCATTCAACTTGGCAGATTGGGGATTGCAAAGGTGAGTGAAGTCTTTTGTTTATGAAGTGTCACCAGAGAACTTAGAATTTTATTAGTAAAATTTGTTGTAAAAGCAGAGAAATTGCTACCGAAGACCTACTTTTACCGTATTAGCCGTCATGTCACAACAATTTCATTTGCTTGGTTACAGGAAATTGCTGCGGAAGTCCAGAGCGAGTCGAAGTGGAAACAGTTGGGAGAATTAGCCATGTCTACTGGAAAGGTTTTTTTTATGTTGAACACAATTTTTTTCTAGATTTATTCGCTGCAAGTTTTCTAAAACCGTTTTGAGATCTATATTGCCCATAGTCTTTTTGAATGATCAAATTCCATCCGGATGATGCCCTGAAAGCTGGATTTATAAATGAATCTAATCTTTAAATGGGAAATGAAATTTTTGTTAATGTGAAAGACTAGTGAATTGGAAAACATGAAGAGGGAGGGAGGGGGAAGGGGGGGGGGGGGAGAGCTTTAGGAAGTTCAATTTCTGGTAACTGAGGTTCTTTTTTGCAAGTTCTGTTGAAGCTGTACATAATTTTAGGGCTCAGAAGTGTGTTTTTGCATAAGCTAAAGCTCTTTCTTTTGGCTTGATTCTGGTGATTTTATTGTAGTGAGGATTGCATTGGAAAATAATGTGATGTGTAGATGAGAGCTTTGGGAAGTTTAATTTCTGGCAACTGAGTTTTTTTTATTTGCAAGTTCTGTTGATGCTGTCCATAATTTTTAGGGCACAGAAGTGTGTTTTTGCATGAACTAAAGCTGTTTCTTTTTGTTTGATTAGGTGATCTTATTGTAGTGAGGATTGCGTAGGAAAAGAATGTGATGTGTAGATGAGATTCAATAAACATTCTGTCTCGATCTGAGCTGGTCTTTCAGATTTGTGATTAGAGTCTTCAATATTTATTTCATTTTCTATCTCTAAACATTTGCACTGAGAATCACACACACACACACACACACACACACACACACATATGGCCTTTATCAACTTTTATAATTTTGGCTAAGTTTACATTATTCTAATTGTCATGATTTATCGCAGTTGGATATGGCAGAAGAGTGTATGAATCATGCGATGGATTTGAGTGGTTTGCTACTGCTCTACTCTTCCTTGGGTGATGCGGAAGGAATTTTAAGACTTTCATCCCTAGCTAAAGAGCAAGGAAAGAACAATGTTGCATTCTTATGTCTGTTTATGTTGGGTAAATTGGAAGACTGCCTCCAGCTGTTGGTGGATAGGTAATCCTTATTTTATTGACTTAAAAGTGCTCGCACAAGTGCCATACTTAACACGAAATATCAATCAAACCATTCTTTTGGGCAGCAATCGGATACCTGAGGCTGCTCTGATGGCGCGATCTTATCTGCCTAGCAAAGTTTCAGACATAGTTGCTATTTGGAGAAAAGACCTCAATAAGGTAACTTATTTCTGTTTTCTTTTCCTGATCATACGGCAACTGGTGCTTTGTATTGATTGCCTTGACATGTACCTTTTCCTCTTAAACAAGCAAAGCTTTTCCTAAGTTTCCCCAATGCCTGTTTCAATGAGTTATGTTTAGATCCAAAGTTTGCTATAGATACTTTTAAAGGATTTCTCCCGCTTATCAAGCTATCTTGACTATTTGGTGGAAGTTCTGCTCATGTTATAGTTATTTTTCCCTGTTAGATGCAGCATAACAGTAGATGCTTTCCTTCTAGGTTTTTTGTACGAGTCCCAATTCAATTGCTTGTCCGTTTTAGATATACTAAGTCGATAACTTATATAAAGTATAGCCGATGTACTCATATGTTCTTACTTGTTGGCAAGTCATTTATTCTTTTACTCGGCAAAGAGTCATTGTGAATGTCTTTCGCTATTGTGGTAGTATATGTTGCTAGTATTAAAATACGCAACACACCTAATGGCAGGTTAATCCAAAAGCCGCTGAATCTTTGGCTGATCCTGAGGAGTATCCCAACATGTTTGATGATTGGCAAGTAGCACTTTCGGTTGAATCCAAAGTCGCGGAGACCAGGTACCAAGAATCTATCATTTGTGCAAATATACTCTTCATGCATTCTAGTTTTGAGGTCTAACTGGGACCCTGCTTATTTCCTCTTCTCTCTAAGCACTTACATTTTTATAGCTCCTTTTAGTATGTGACTGCTATAATTGAGCTGTTTCTTTGGCTGTCTCATTTTCTCTTGCATGATATGGCAACACATTTGACCTATTTAGTTGTTTCTGGTCACACGCTTCGTTTCTGGGTTAAAGATTATCCTTGTGTTGTTCAACAGGGGTGTTCATCCTCCAGCAGAAGAATATCTCAATTACTCTGTTAGATCACACAGTACTCTCGTAGAGGCTTTCAGAAATATGCAAGTGGAAGAGGAAAATGAACCTCTCGAAAATGGTGACTCAAATCATGAGGTATATTAAAGAATCCTTTATTTTTTAGAGTATTTTTATTCACCTGTCTGATATTTGGGTTAAAATTGATCAGGATATTGTGTTTCTATTATAATATGGCAGTTAACATACATTTGTTGAAATTTATTATCCATGGGTGAATTGTTTTCCTCTTAAATATGACATCTTTCGATTCAGCTGTTAAAAGATGAGGGAAGAAGAGCCTACTTATCTATGATTTGTGTAGGTCACTGAAGTAGATGGAGAGGAACAAATTGCTGAAGAACATTATGCAGAAGAAGAGAGCCAAGAGGAGGCTGTCGTAGTGGATGCCGATTCTAATGACGGTGCCGTACTCGTTAATGGCAACGAGGCTGAAGAAGAGTGGGGTACGAATAATGAAGGAACTCCGTCGGCCTAAAAGCAATTGGTTGGGCCAGTGTGAAAATCCAAATTTTGTCCCTGGTGATTAATTGATTCTAAAGTGCCATTTCCAACTCCCATTTGCACAAGATATTTCTGCATTTTGAGTTGTTTTACGTTATTTAGATTTCAGAGGGTACATTCTTAAGTAGATGGAAACCAGGAAATTCATCATAATGGTAGTTTTTAATGTAGGACTTGTCCTGCTTGTGCTATTTCTGCTTCTATAATATTCTGAACATGCTTTAGAGGCTGTTTATGAATGGCTCATGGCAAAAGAAGTTGGGCTATTATTTGACATTCTCATTTTCTTCTTTCCCGCTATGGGTAAAGGAGCTATACGAAATCATAGCATCTCACTGTATTGTTCTTTGTTCACTCAAGATTGGAATCTCTGTTCTTGTTTTTTTCCTCTAAAATTTAGGTTTTTTGCAATTGCTTACTACCCAACTGACCCCTGGTTTAAGAACCGGTTCGTCATGGGGCTGATAACTCTTAGGATCTCAAGATACCTCTGAAGTTTGATAATAGGGCTTATTTTATCGCATGAGATGCATTTTGGTCAATTAGAGCTGAAACTTAGTCTTATAAATAGACATTTTCACTGTATCAACTATATACTATGAGTGCAGTCATTCCCTGTAGCATGGCTTTAATTCTATTGAGAAATCAATTGCTTTGCGGGCCTTTTTCACCAGTCTGGGAGAACAAACTTGTTTACTGTCTGGTGGTATGAGGCGTATATAGTGCCATTCAGACTTTAGATGGTATGATACATGTGAATGTCGCTAAAGTAGTTTGGTGAATTTTGAGCTTTGAGCCATTTTAATGCAACTGCCTATGATGTTCATGACGTGCTTTGCTTTGCAAAATGTGGCTCCGTTTTCTATTTGAATTTAGTGTTTCCTTTAACCATAGAGCAGGATCTAGTTACTTTTTGTCTCTATTTTATGTTGTAGCATCTGGTTATTTTTCCTTGTGAGGTAGATATCAATGGTTTTAGAGTTGGTTCTTATGTTTATTTTTCCTTTCTTGGCAGTGCTCACGCCACATCATTAGTTCCCCTATCTTCGACAGAATTCCTTGCCGCCGTACTATCCTTAAGGTGAGAACAGGTACTTTCAAATGGCTGATGGGAGAGGGTTGGTGGAAGAGAGATTTGGACATGCTCTGCGCATTTCAATCGTCTTCTGTGGAAGTTGAGAATCATGAGCTTTTTCTGGCGGTAGTTCATTTATGGAAAGCGTGCTTAGCTAGGGCAGGATACATTTGTAGGAAGTGTACGTGGCGGATTTTGTTGTAGAGTATAATATGTTGATCAGGAGTAATTTTGATGATTATTTGATCGTGTTTGTCCCAAGATACATACCTTGGCAATGAATCGGAGCATTCTTACTTAGGGTACAAAGCTTGTGAGTCTTCAATTTGAAGTGGAACTGCAGTGTGTTCCGCTTGGATTTTACTACTGAAAAAATTCGAAATAAATTTGGTAAGATTCTGGCAATGACGGTAATTTAGTGACTCGAATTATGCATCGCACGGCGTGTTGAGTTTCTTATTTTCGGCTGCTGTCTCTTTTTCTTGTCACATTGCTTGATGAGTAGTTTCCTCATCAATGCTTTCCCAGTCACCGCGAATTGGTCAGATTCCGAGGGCCGAATTGTGGTTATTAGTTGTCCAATCTATCAGCTCTTGCACTTTAGAATGGTGTTCCAAATTCTTTTCTGTCGCGATTATCATTTTTTTTCCCATTCGAGCTTTTGTCGAGGTTTCCGGCTTAGCCGTGAAAGGTCCTTCAGGCGAAATTTGTTTACATCACACACTCTTCGAGCTCTTTGCTTATTTGGGAAGTGTTCGTCCCGGTGCTTGGATCTAGCGAGTAATTTGGAACACGCAAAGCCCTATGGTCCTTTTGTTACGCATGCTAACGCTGGAAAGTTAGAACCGGCAACGTGCTAGTATTGACGAGCAGCAGCAGGCAAGATGCGACCAGACATCTGAAACGGTTTCCCTAGTCGGCGGTTCGACCCGGATCGTCTAAACCCACTTGAGCGGTGATTGGATTACTTCGCTTGCTTGGAGTTGGATGGACTTCTCAATGCTATTTCTCGGAGGCGGAAAAGGGGTTATGCTTCAGTGTCGTAATCTCGCGTTCCCCATCTCAAGTGGATTTTGGTACACGTAACTTTTACTCGAAAGATCACTGCGTAGATGAAAAATATCAAGCGGCGAGATTTTAATAAATTTATGAATTTCTTTTTAGACCGGACGACGGATGAAATTAAAAAGTCACGAGAGGACAAGAATGTGCCTCAAGAGAGTCCTGCGAAGTTCGAGTCTTGTATCGGAACTTTAATGAAAATGGTAAAGTTCTCGTCAAGATTTGTTTTCATAAAATGAAGTGCATCGAATGCAAAGGGATAAAGAGTCGCGTGAACTCCAAAAGAACAAAAAAAGCATTGTCATGTATTTACAGCTTTTCGAATAGCTATTTCGAACGAGTGATTTTTACGGAATACAAAAATGTTGATAATTTGTAAAAGGAAAAACGAGACGAGAAGAAATAGTAAGTCATATGAACTTCAGATATATTTACTGCTTTTGAGATAGCTATTTCGAATGTTTCTTTTTTTTTTTTAACTGAAAGATCTCGACGCGGCATAAAAATGCAAAATTAAAATTTTCAAAAAGAATAAATAAAAAAAACGGGGGAAAAACGGACTGTAGATCGGCGCGTCAGCACAACCCACCCAATCAGCAAACCGCAAACCAGGCCAGAAAGCGTCTCCGGAAACGCAGAGGAGGGCAAAGTCCCCAAAACACCCCTGGGATGGGAGCGCACCCAACATCACATTTCGCACGCTTTTGACAGACTCCCCCCGAAGTACCAAAAGCCATCCCGAGCACTTCCGTCGCACCCCCTTCTCTCTCTCTCTCTCTCTCTCTCTCTGCTCATCTGATGACGCGCACGCACAAAAGTCTCTCCCCTCCTCCCCCCATTCCCTCTCTCTCTCTCTCTCTAGAAATCTAGGGTTTTCGCCGGAGCGATTCCTTCCTCCGATTGCGGAGCCAAGCTCGACCATCCCTCTGATTCGCCCAATTCCGGAGCCCCCAATCGCGATTCGCCGCTCCGGCGTCGCGAACTCTAGGGGATCGTCGCCATTGGGTTCGAGATTCCGCCATTTCGGTGCTCTTGCGTCCTCTCTGGTCTTCTGGAAGTTTCGGCTCTTCTCGGGGGGCGACCGTGGCTCGTGCCTGCGCGCGGTCGCTGGGGGAAACGTTCGATCTATCGAGGAAAGTTCGTTTCTTTGCGCTCTCCTTCCTTCCCCTTCCCTTTCGTCGTCGCGGTGTTGGCGGTTCGAGTCGTGGCGTTCCGGGTTGAAGTGTCGGATTGATGGCTACGGAGAGGGAGGATGAGGTGGATTACGAGAGCGATCCCGAGGAGGGGAAGCGGTCGCTGTCGATGCGGAGGCGGAGGGCCGCGAGCGATGATGAGGAGAGCGAGAAGGGAGAGGAGGCGTCGGAGGTGGGAGGAGGAGGAGGAGGAGGCGGGAAGGGATCTCGGATGGGTCGGATTCGCTCCGAGGAGTCCGACAGCGAGGGCGGGGCTGCTGAATACGAGGAGGAGGAGGAGGAGGAGGGCGAGTTAGAGGAGGAGGAGGAAGAGCTGGATGGGGAAGAGGAGGAGGAGGAGGAGGAGGAAGGCAATTACGAGGACGCGGAGGAAGTGATTGTCGAGGAAGGAGTGAATGAGAGACGGGCTGGGGAAGTGGAGAGGAATGACGGGGTAAACGCGGCGCACGATGAGGAGGAGGAGGAGAAAGAGGTGGTGGCTGGAGATGCCAAGGGTGAGGGTCAGATGGCCGTGGAGGAGTCTCTGGGTGAGTGGGGGGAGGATCAGGCAGAAGATCAGGTGGAGAAGAAGGAGAATGAGCCTTTCGCGGTGCCCACTGCCGGGGCTTTTTACATGCACGATGATCGATTTCGGGACAATGTAGGTGGCCGCAACAGGTACTGCTCTTAAATATTTCTTTCGGGATAATGGTGTTGCGAGTTCCGTTGAACTTTTGGGTATCGTCAATGTTTGGTTTTATGGCTTTCATGAGTAGGATTTGATGGGCTGTGTGATAGACGCTAGTGGGATGAGGGAGGTTTATGGCTTTGACAGTTTTTTCCCGGGTGCTTTTGTTGGTTATGGACGAATGTTAGTAGGATGGATGTCCTAGGACTTGATTTCTTCTCTATGAGTACTTAAGCCGTGGATGTGGGAACCTTTGGAGGAATGATTTCTTCTCTTTATGATGGTAGACATTAGATTAGTTGGAAATATGAAGAGACTATTACATCGGCGGTAGATTTGTTGTTCTAGATATTATTTGATTTTGTTAAATTAGTTATGGTTAAATGACTTTGTAGTGTGGTTTTGGGATAAAGATTTTACGATTCGTTGGAGGACGGAGAACACGTTATTGTAAGGGTGACGTGGTGTTTGCTTTGGTAACTTGACAATGCTCGACAGGTGGGTCTGCTATGGTCCCCCAAAGAAGGTCAGATCTGCTAAAGTTCTCTAGACTTTGTTGGATAAGTACGGAAAACATAGTGGGTCTTTGCTGGCAGATTTTGTTTGATATCGCTGAGTAGTCTATGCAACAGATCATCCGCATGTATTCATCTAGCACTTTGTCAGTCTTTTGCCCGATTGAAGTCATTGCATTGAACATATTGGATCATCATGAACCCTCTCACTGTGTACATTTTGTTTTGTTCTTAACAAGCAAATCTTTTACCTAATATGATTATTTATGGACCCAACTATATTTTTCTAGCTGGCATTTTTGAAGATGATTCTATACCGATGCTATCATTCTTCTGGTCTAGAATGATGTTGTTGAGAGCAAGTTAGTGACCTGTGTTCTTTCTGCTTGTTTAGCCGGTGCATGTAGCATGAGTGTTTTCCCTTTGTAATCTCTTTGGGCATCACTTTTTATGAGTTTTACTACCCTGCATTATATGTGTCTCTGTGTCTTATAGGTTTTAAGATTCAGTAAAAGACCTCATTTTTTTTTCCATGCATTTTTTTTGTTTAGGCGAACTTTTGGTGGTAGGAAGCTGTGGGAATCAAAGGATGAAAGGAAGTGGGGCCATGACAAGTTTGAAGAGATGACGATGCAAGAAAGACGCTATGATGAGGTGGATAAATGCTCAGGAGTGGTGCTTTGTTGTCAAGTACATGTTTCTTTTAGGTGAACTGATGCTTACCTTTTGCTTTATTGTCATGACATCTAGAGAAGGAGGACTTCCAGAGGTAATTATCGAGGTCGTGGTAGAAACCGGGGTGTTGACCGTGGATATGTTAGAGGGAACAGAGCAAGAGCTTTTGATAACAATAGTCCAGTTGACACAGGTAATAATAGTAGCAATCAGAACCAAGTACCTAGAGGTGTGAGAGGGAGAGGGCCTAGAAGATATGAAAGTTCTCTCAAGAAGAGCAGTCATGCACCACCAAATCATAACAAACAGTGAGTACTGCTTTGTATGTTTATGCGTTAATTAGTCATTTCTTCGTGCTAAAGCTAATACTCCAATATGTTTCTGGTCGCCTAAAATGTCAGATCCAAGAAGCCTCCTGAAGAAGCTTCGCAAGATAACTCGGGGCAAGTGTTTATATCCAATTTGAATACAGAAGCTGATCCAGCTCCTGCAAAAAAACAAACATTTGCATCGAGTTTGAATTCTGCTTCTCCACCTTTTTATCCTTCCAGCTCTTCTAGTAAGGATATTGCATCAACACAGAAAAAGGGTGTGCAAGTTGGAAATCTTAATAGGAACAATCGTGCTTCTGTGGTGGATGACAATTTTTCTGGGCCTCCTTCTAATGCATCGTTACGAGGAAAGAGCATAGCTAATTCAGTTGGCATAGATAAGCTCTCCATCAATGATTCTGTCATTACTTCTGCTGCGAAACCTTTGGCCACTTTGCGTGGTTCATCTGTCAATACTTCTCAGTCTTTTCAGACTAGGGCTCAAGGAAGGGCGATGGCTCCCCCTGCGGGACAGATGCCTTATCAAAATAACCCTTCCCAGGGCCAAGGCAACAGATTATCGCCACAAGTGCAGGTCCATGCTGGTCAGAGAAGTGCTGCCCCAAATAGAGTTCAAACTTCCCCACAAGTACCAGGACAGCGTCCTGGTAGTGGATCTCAAGCTTCCTCTCCACCTAAAACAGCTGCTTCCGTAAATTCATATGAAACTGCAGAGATGGAATCTGCTTCTGAATCAAGCAAGTCAGCTGGAGCTTTGGTTGGAAAGGGAAAAGGCAGTGTTCAAGGAGGTGGGAGGGGCTCTTTTGTTTATAGTGGTGCTCATGTTGTGGGGGCTGGTGGGAATATGGGTGTTGGTCATGGCGATCAAAACTTCCCTGGTACTCCAGCGTTTTTACCTGGTAAATTTCTTGCATCTTTCTATTTCTGTGTTATTTTGAAGTTCAGTGAAATATCTGATCCAATCAGCAGTCAGCACTCCACAGAGTTTTCATCTTCTGTGATAACTCTTTTTTCCTTTTGTTTGATTTGTAAAGTTACGATAGTCAGAGTGTTTCTGTAGCAGCAACCTTTATTAGAGTAAGAATTTCATCTTAGTTGAGGGACTTATTGCAAGGACCATTCTAATTATGAATTGTTGGTTAACATGAAGCATATGCATTTGCAGATTTGGTTCCTTATTCCTTTTAGCTTACAAAATTTTGTCTTGTCATGCTGATGAATGGCCTGCAGTTATGCAATTTAGTGGTCAGCATCCTGGAGTCCCAGCTGTCGGCATGGCATTTCCAGGATATGTTGCCCAGCCTCAACTTGGTCTCGGGGGAAATTCTGAGATGACATGGTATGGTAATTTGTCTTATATTGCCCTGCTTCTGTCCAGTCGCTTTCTCATTTTTATAAAGCTGTATGCGTGGAGTAAGACTGATTAGCTGGCTTGCGTTGAACTGTTTTCTGAAGTTTATGCTAGATTGAGCACCTTATTAAGTGTCTTGCTCGAGCACACAAATGCAAAGTCATTGACTCGGTCAGAGGATGTTAGAATACATTGAGCAACTTATCGTGTTTATGCAGAGTGTTTACTTTTTCTTTTTTCCATAAATAGTGCTTAGTCCAAGACCTATGCACTCTGTAATTACAGAAATACTCAAGTAGGAAATCATTTTCATTGTCATCAGGTTACCTGTACTCGCGGGTGCCGCAGGAGCTTTAGGGGCTACATATTGTTCACCGTACATTGCTGTTGATGGTGCTTATCATGCTCCTTCAGGGCAGACAACTTCAATGGGCACGTCAAGGTTAGTTTTTCGCCTAGGGATAGCTAAGGAGGTTTTAGAATTTGTTGTGATGTTCATTAGATATTTACGACTTGTTTCAGCTACATTTTTGTTAACCATGCTTGAAGATGTGGTATTTTGATTCGCAAGTGGAAAGATGGAGTGGACGTATTAGAGTTTACTCTTGAGAGAACTTATGTGCCTGTCTAAACATTGAAATTAGTGGTTATTCTTTCTATGGTTTGACTTTGACTGCTATCTTCCAGAAACTTGACAGAAGTCAAGATTCGTATCACAATAGGGTTGAATAGGGTTATGAAAACAAGAAACAGATTAATTGGGATTTTAGAGGAAAATCGCTATACGAAGGTTGTCCACTTCATTATAAACAAAAATACTGCTCATATATCATTGCTGGTTTGTTCCAAATGCATATCAAAAAGGAAAATGGAGTCTATCAAGTATATCAACAAAAGTCGACTTTTACGATTTTACATGTTGAAGTCCTGGCTGGCTTATTTTGCAGCCATATATACGATCATCTTATTTGACATGATGTTGGCAAGTATCTATCCATTCTTTTTATATATTGTGGGAGTGCTGGGAAAATTTGATGCTGAGACTTATTGGCCTCTGTGTTTTCATATGCAGCAAGGAAGGTCAGTCAAACAAACCAAACTCTGAATGGAAGCCCTCTCAGAAACCTGGTAAGAGATGAGCATACACATTTGCAGTTGCACTCTGTCTATGTTGGCTTGAGGTTGGTTGAAATTGAAGTTTGTAAACTATTACCTTTTATGATATGAAATTGAAAATACCGAATTTTGTGTGCAGAACTTGTTAGTGAGGAACATGGACAGCGACAAAATAAACCTCGTAGGCAAGTTGCTCAGTTTCTGCTGCAAATCTCTATTTATTTAGACCATGAAGCAATTTTTCAAATCTCTGTCTCTGTCTCTGTCTCTGTCTCTGTCTCTGTCTCTCTCTCCCTGGCTCTCTCTATCCACACACACACGATATGCCTCAATCCAGATGATATATTTGCATGTGCAGATACTCAGAGATGAATTTCGGCCAGTGAAGCTTCAATATCATGGAGACTGAATTAGCAAATTTAAGGTCGAGATTTTCCCAATTGTTTTTTTGGCTGATTGGTGTGCTCTATGAATCTGAACGATGATTTTCTGCTCCTGCAGGCCGCCTCTTAGGCCCTTGTGATTTCCAGCTCTTGGTCTGGTGCACTTTGGGCCAACATATGTTCCAAGATAGGTTAGGTATGGCCTTTTTTTTTTCTTTTTTCTTTTTTCCTTGCTTGCGTGTGTATATGAGACTATTATTTTATAAATTATTTTGTTATTGCTAAAAATTTTGTGGATTATCCATTGAGTCTCAGCAAAAATGTGCAGGAAAGTTCAATTTCATACATATAGTTTGTGGGAAATGTTAGAATTAGTTTTTTGTTCATAATTTTGTATATGGGTGGCTTCTACCTGAAACCATTTTACATAGGAGCTTTACCTTGGTACTTTCTTGATGAAATCTTTTTATCATTCAAAAAATAAAAGTGTCAACAAATATGGATTGGCCGGTTGTTTGTGGGTTCTGTTATACCGAGTCTGATGGGTGAATACGGAATACTAGATTACTTAAAGTATGATTTAAACCTGAGCCATGTTCTTGCGCCTACACTATTTAAGATGTATGTTAAAAGTTGGTTTTTGATCATCGTACTGGAAGCTTTGTGCTAGTTGACCAAATATTTCAATTAAAGACGTGAGGATATGATCAGATGGTGTAACTTGAGCTGAGTAGTTACTATGCATTCTCATGGGCTTGGATTGAATTAAATTGTCTTATGGTTTTTGTTAAACTGTGTGTTGTAGGTTAAGTGGCAAATACCTGGTCATGCTGCAGTCAAGTTGAGAACCGTACTGTAGCTTGACGGGTGGTAGTTTCTTGTTTAATGTAAGGTATGGGAATTGGCCTGGATGCTTCTCTTTTTTTTAACCTCAATTTTCTTCTGCAGAAGTGGATGGAAAGTGATTTTTCGCCCTTAATCTGTCTGCTAGGTGTTCTGTTACTCGTCAGATTTACCTGTGGTTTGGTTTCTAAAGGAAGCTTGTGAGAGAGAGATATGGTGACAGGCTTTTTCAGAGAGCTAATAAGAAAATGAAAAAAGAAGAATCAATGTGCAGCAGCAGCTGTTATGAGACATGAAGTTGATAGTATCGTGTGGTTACGCTCTGTGTCCGTGACATTTGCATCTTTCTGATGCCCGGTTTTCCGGTTTGGTTAATGCATGGTTTTCACTTATATTCTTGAGAACATTCTTCCGGGACATGACTTGGCTCTAGTGCCATGATCCAAGTATTATGACTTAATTGAGTGGGTCAATGATTCTTTTCCATAAACCATCTGTACCATCTACTTTCAAACTCTAATAGTTATTGGAAGCATGTCTGCTATGCCTATACCTACTGTTTATATTTGTGGTCTGACGCACACACAAGGCAACAGTATTGCACATAATATCTCCTCGGAGGTTAGTGTCCGTCCTTTAAATCTACCCGGAAAATACTTGAATCTTTCTAGCTCTTTTTCTATGGGTTAATGGAATTTTGATGAGAATGGAAGTTCTTGTCGGGGGCCATGTTCTTCTCCATACTGATCCAGTTCCCGTCTTATCATTGTACTCCTCTTTTGTAAAATAGAGGAAACTCCCGGCATGCTTGCGGATTAGGTTTCGAGTGGGGATCGGGTGGATTGAAATTATGAATAGCCCAGTTCGTCTGTCATCCCAAGGTTCAGTTAGGATGTTCGGGAGGCTCAATAATTGGTGTCACGGCACGTTCTCCTCACTATCCAAGAGTTATTTGACAAAATTTTCTTTTATTGTTGTTAGTATCTGCCGGAATCACTCTATAGATAATGTGGGTTGACTTAGATGAAATGTGATTATATTTATTTTTGTGCGGGACAACTAAGTCGATGGGTCAAACAAAGAACCGTACCATAAAATAATAGACGTTGATCAAAATCTTTGAAGCTTGTTTTAGCTCCTTTCAAGGGTCTCGTAAGAGTTGCTTATAGTTTTTGACGTTCGCTAGCTTATAAATCAGCAGATGCTTAGCGAAAATCTGTACTAATCTGCATTTGGAAAGCCAACTGAAAACTTCCAAAACCGGCATCGTGTTTTCTCCCTTTTCTAGACCAGCAATGTTTTTAACATTCACTAGCCTGTTTCAGCAATGTATTTTCTCCCTTTTCTAAACCAGCAACTAAAAAATCCTCCAAGTATATTTGGTGCGGAATTACCTGGTGCGAGGATGGAGACCCTTGCGACGCCTCTACTGGAGCCTAATTTGCGGTGACCGGCTAAGTAAGGATGGCGCCGATTCAGCTGATATCATGATATTAGTATATACTTAACTCTCGCGATAGTGTTACTAATACCAAATTATTGACAAATTTGAAAATTTGCTACTGTTTACTGAAAATTATTATTTTTGTACGTTTTGATAAGCATTTGAAGATCACCACTCATTGACATAATGCCTATAATTCGGACAACTAACCCATGTAATTTTTGCCTTGCACAAACGAAAATTTCACATTTAAGATTTGTGGATTTTTTGTCAAATTAAGTTTGTGACTGAAAAAAATCAGCCTAAAGCATTAATAACAATCTGCCTTGAACGAGCTGTGACCTGATTTTCAGTATGAACTTCCATAAGAAGTCCTCCAGCCAAAAACATTTGAAGGAAAGACTAAAATAGTCCTGCACGCAGTATTGCTCGCTACATGTAAAACAAGTACGTGGCGTTTCTCTCTTAATCGCATGAGAGCCGGTTGGTGAGGATCCGACGCTTCATAAGTCCATATTGACCGTCCCCAGATTCGATTCTCGCTACCAACGATCGCTCATTTGATAAACGATCCGTAAGTCCACCTAAATATTCACTGCGGGCCAGTGGCACATCCTTACCTTGAAGTGGGGTACATCCCCTTCTCTTAAATGTTTTCGTGTCCGAAAAGAAACAAAAAACAACAATAAAAATCGCATTAAGGGCCATATACAACACCCAACAATAATTTATTGACAAGGTGTAGGTTACCCAACATATTATCCGAAAGGAAAAAGGGAGAGAAAACAAGTTTTATGATCTGTCATTACCAACTGCAACGTCTCCCTCTTCCTCACCATCTTTCTTTCTTAAATATTCAAAGCCAAGTCGTCGCAACTCGACCTTCCGTGTCCATGTTCATGTCAAATGCCACCTCTCTCACCCTATCTCTCTCTATCACACACACCCACACACCAACCTTATTGTTGATTGGTCAAACTCAACGATTCTTCTTCTCGTAGTTATGCAGTTTTCTTTCTACCTTTTTGGCTGTATAGCTCATCTTCTGCTTGCAGAATTTTTCACGTTCTTCTCCCTTTTTGAATCGATATGCGTACCTGCAAGCTTAACGCTTCCTTAGGAGTCTTCTCGTCGGGTAACTATGGAAATGGAGACCCGTTTGAGAGTCGACCCTGCCGCTTTCAAATAGTCAACTCTGATGTTTCCGCGAAAATTTCTTCTGCAACATGCGCCAGCGCAGTGTTGATTCAGGTAAACATGCGATATGGAAGCATAACGGAAGCTGGAAAAGCTACAAGCAACTGAGGAGGATACGAAGGGAGTGATATTCACGCGTAAAATTAGTCGGACAGCCTTCCTTGAGGCAGTCTAGCAGTCATATTTATACCTCCTCCACCTTATCAGGAGTTTCGATGCCTATCGATGCTCCAACGTCCGAGGGACTGCATTCCAGTTGCAATCCTGGAAGAGCTACTAGAACCGGCATAGGTAGTTTTGTGTGGTTCCGAAGTCAAAGGTTGCTGTATTGGTTGCTAGTGATCGCTTTGTGGTCTTGTCTGCGGCTCTATGCGCAACCCAGGTGGGCTCATGGTGGCAAGAAGGATGATGTCATGGGTTCTGTAGATGAACCAAGCCACTTTATAAATGAGAGTTTCTTGACCGTTAAACATGAGAGTTTTGTGACAGCTAAACATGAGAGCACTGCCAGTAGGCAGAGAGCGAATGGTAGATCACCAAATCTATTAAGGAAGAGGTATATGAGAACTGTCCGACATTCGCGTAGCAGAGTGGAGAGGAAAAAGAAGGCCATGGCGGCAATGAAAAGCCATAACTTAGAGGAGAAGGAAATGGTTCCCTTGAAGAATGCCTCATATGGTTTGATTGTCGGTCCATTCAGCTCAATAGAGGATAAATTACTCGGGAGCATTGCGAAGAAACAATCAGGAACATGTGACTTGAAGGGGGATTTCGGACGGGCCGTGAAGTCGAGGAAATTCGTGTTGATATTTCATGAACTCTCAATGACGGGTGCTCCACTGTCCATGATGGAGTTGGCAACTGAGCTTCTGAGCTGCCGGGCGACCGTGTCAGTGGTGGTCCTCAGCAAGAAGGGCGGTTTGCTGCGGGAACTCACTCAGAGAAGGATCAGAGTGCTTGAAGACCGAGCAGAACTCAGCTTCAAAGCTGCCCTCCAGGCCGATCTTGTCATTGCGGGATCGGCAGTATGTGCATCGTGGATTGGTAAGCAGTTCTTAGCAATATGGCCCATCAAAATTGAGAAAATTATCATGGTTGACTATATTTTAGTTTTCTTCCTTTCTTTCGCTTTCAATATGTTCACTCCATTCAATTTTAAGCATTCGAGGCACTGGATTATGCAACCTAACTTGTAGCATTAGCAAATGATAGAGTCGGTGATGATCTAGGCACAATTTCCTTATCTTGGGGTGCACTCTTTTTTCCGTTTTGGCGCTTATCTAGGCACAGTTTAGATAGGAGCTGAGGCATAATTTCATATAGCATATCAATGCGTATCATTTGCCGTGCTTTCTCTTTAGACAAGGTCAGTTTAATGGTGAATTTACTTTCAGAGCAATATACTGATCGATACCCCGCTAATTGGAGTCAAATTGTTTGGTGGATCATGGAAAATCGACGTGAGTACTTTGATCGGTCAAGAATGGTGCTAAACAGAGCGAAAGTGTTGGTTTTTCTTTCCAAGTCACAGTCTAGACAATGGCTAACCTGGTGCGAAGAAGAGAACATTAAACTGAGATCAGCACCAGCAATAGTACCATTATCAGTTAATGATGAACTAGCTTTTGTAGCTGGGATGGCCTGTTCTCTAAATACACCATCCTTCACCCCCGAAAGGATGACGGAGAAAAGGCAGAAACTGAGAAATTTTGTTAGAAAGGGTATGGGACTGACAGATGAAGACATGCTTGTGATAACTTTGAGTAGCATAAATCCGGGAAAAGGACAGCTCTTGCTTCTTGAATCGGCACGTCTGGTCATGGAAAATTACTCCTCGCAAGAATCAATAAGACTTCGACGAGATTTTAATTTGATAACTGGGAACCACTCAAGGTCATTGTTCGAGGAGTCAAATAATATTGGATTGCCAAATGAACAATCTATCCCCTCTGATCCTACCAACGAGAGAGAGAGGAAAAATTTAAGGTTGTCTGGTTTATCAACTGCACTGACTGACAAGACTGCTGTGCTGTTTGAGAGCGGCCGCCGAATAAGGGGTAGAAAAGAACTGTCAGAGAACGAAAGAATGAACAGCAACACATTGAAGATACTTATAGGTTCAGTGGGATCGAAAAGCAATAAACTGCCTTATGTCAAAGAAATGTCGAGATTCTTATCCCTGCATTCAAACTTCTCAAAGTCAGTGCTATGGACTCCAGCAACTACACATGTTGCTCCACTCTACTCAGCTGCTGATGCTTACATCATGAACTCCCAGGTGAGGAACCTTCAGAAGTACCTCTCTTTGTTCAAATGAACGGAGAGGGAGAAACTTTCGATTTCATTTTGAACAGTTTCGACATTGAGGCCAGTCAATCCTGCATATACTTGAATATGCATTGAATCTGCTTGAGTATTTGAACAACCACACAATGCCTTTTTTTTTTTCGCTCATTGCTTGCTTCTAGTTGAAAACACGGCAGTGTGATTAATGTATCCTTCGAGTCTTTCTATGCACTTGGAGCTCTATGATTGCACTCAGTCTTGGTTATCACTCTGTCTTCTGCTAGGCTCAAACTGCTTCCATCCAGCTAATTTTGGATAAGGAAGGATTAGATTTCTGTAGTGCAATGTAGAAAAGCTATCAAAAAGTGGAGATTATGCTTATCAGAACCGTTAAACCAAACAATTTCAAATCTCAATATTCAGGGATATTGTCTCGTTTTCTCTTTTTCTGGTCAATAGCTGATTTTTTGACTTTTTGAATGGCTGGCAGGGGATAGGAGAAACATTTGGGAGAGTAACAGTAGAAGCAATGGCATTTGGGCTTCCGGTAAGAACAATTTTCTCGGTCAAGGATATTCGTTGAACATCATACCAGTGATTATTTCGTTTCTACGTGAGTTCTTTAGCGTTTCTTGTTTCTGAGTTGGAAAATTAGTTTTGTCTTGCTAGGTTTCTCTTTCATTTGTCTGCATAAGCGTAGCATCTCTAGATCCCTTCCCTGTTAATATTGATAGGATGATTCTGATCCATAAATAGCTACTTTCTCTTTAACCGTATTACCAACTTTTAGTAGTTTCTGTGTCACTTCCTCGAGATACACCATGCGCCCCTCGTATATCCACTTTGCATCCGTCTGAGAGATCAAAATGGGTACAACTTTTTGTCATCACGTAATTGGACTGGTGCAGGTGCTCGGAACTGATGCGGGAGGGACGAAGGAGATCGTTGAGCATAATGAAACGGGACTTCTTCACCCTCCTGGTCGGCGAGGAGCTAAAGCTCTCGCCCTTAACCTCCAGTTTTTGCTTGAGAACCCATCAGTGAGGGAGCAGATGGGGATGAGAGGTAGGAGAAAAGTGGAGCGGATGTACCTAAAACAGCACATGTACCTAAAATTGACAGAGGTTATCTTCCATTGCTTGAGAACGAAGTAAACTTCTAAAACCGGACGATGTCTATTCTCATTCCCTTGATTGTACACAGTTCATTCAGAGAGCGCTAATAATCATGTGACAGTATATCCACTAATTTAGCATAGTGGCAGAGGGTTTTCAAATACATTCACTGTGATAAGGAGCAAAAGAAAGTGCATTCATTCATGCTCGCTTCTGGTGTATTTCTTTAGCGGATTCCTTGGATGAATTGCATTTTGCTGGTCGTGATTTGTGGCCTTGGGCTTGTGCTGGGTGTGACCTTTGCATATGCTCAATTTGACAGTACAATCAAATTCAAGATAGAACACCCAACAGCTTTCAACAGTGGAACTCTGCCTAATCAATTATGTTGGGGTAAATTCATGTTTGCCCAACATGGCCGAACTCGATGTTTCGAAAAGCGCAAGCCATTCCGCTCATGTGTTTGATATTGATTACATGGTTGAGGAGATGGCAAGGGCTTCTTCCCGCTGAAACATGAATTCAAGGAGGAAGGCGATATGTTGAAAATGACCTTGGCAGGAAAGCAAGAAGATATGTTAAAAAGGCAAGATATGATAGAGAAAATACCATCAAAAATTCCAAACTATATCACTTGTGATAAATTTACCCTGAATTTTTTTTTATACGAAAAACCCTAAATTATACCACCTGTGACACATTTACCCCACAATACTTTGACTTATGAACATTTTCATCTTTTTCCTATTTCTGTTTTTTTTTCTTCTTTTTTTTCTCTTTTCCCCTGCAAGGGCTGCCTTTGCTGGATCGAGAGACCCTTGCCGGCGTCGGGCGAGGCTGCCCTTGTCAGCTTCCCTCCGCCGGCCACGGTGAAGGGAAGAGAGAAAAAAAGATAAAAAAACAAAAAAAAGGAAAAAGACGAAAATGCCCATGGGCTAAAATATTGTGAAGTAAATGTATCACAGGTAACATAATTTAGTGTTTTTCCTGTCACAAAAAAAATTCATGATAAATTTATTACAAGAAGCATAATTTGGAGTTTTTGGTGATATTTTCCCGATATGATAAGAGTATGTATACTCAAGTAAGACAAAGTAAAGGATATGCTGTTTTGGGTTGTTCCTTGGGACTAAAGTATCGTGAACAATTCACTTTAAACTGTTAAAGAGTAGGACCTGTGTTTTGAACATTGAGGACTAAATAAGCAGCCGAAGATGTGAATTCTCCATCGCACTACTTAAAATTCTTGGCTGACTGAACCTGAGATGATCCCCACATAGCATAGCCAGAAAAAGGAAAAAGAAGAGTATTTCTTGAAGCAAAGAAGAATGGCTTTGTATTCTTTTCTTCATCCACGCTACACGAACTTAGACGGTGGTATGCCTGGACCTTACACGGCATAGCTCATCACTCTCCTGGTTTCTTTGAAGCTCATCTGTCATCGTTCAAACATCTAAAACAGATGATTCCTCAGATCTCCTACTCTCCAAACCCTAGCAATCCTGTAGGCTGCATTTACAATCTAAGAGGTAACGTCAACACGTGGCTGTGAGGGAATATGTGAAAAGGAGAGTCGAACTTGAAGAGATGGAACTATATTCAGGGATAAGTTTACTGAACATCAGATTATGTTCAATATGAAAACTTAACTAGTCACGGACAAAAGTTTCACAAGATGCGAACAAGAGTACAAGACCACATGGCATCTCAATGAAGAGATGCTAGTTCAACGAGCTCCTTGTATTCATCCGAAACATATGACTTCACCTTCATAGTGGGTTTTCCATTTCCATTGGCCTTTCCTGGAGATACATACTTTATGCCAATTACAGTGGCTAAACCTGCAACATGATTGGCCAAGGATTAGGTTTTCCACACTGCAGGGTAGGGGTAACGGAGAAAAATCTAAGATTGACAGTTTTATAGCAATGACCAGCATTAATCACGTCAAATGAATTTCTGATGCTTGTGAAATTTAAACAGAACATCCATTCATGGCAGTAGTCAAATTCTAACAGCTTCCTATAGCTTATTGCAGGTAGTAACATGGTATCTTGTATATATTTATGCAATGCGAAACTTTATAAGGATAAACAGAACTGTTCAGGAAAATATTGCTCAGCTCTTAAAGCACAATCTTGACCTTTTTCACTAGCCATGAACCTAACAGACAGTTATTTGTATATGAATTTCCAGTGGCACATTGCAAAGCATCAATATGCAGTAACTAACATTCTTAAAGCCTTCAGTAGCAAACATCAAAAATTGGGGAAATAGAAAACGCAACTCTGATACTATTGATAATAGACGCAATATATTGGGGCGTAAAGCAAAGAACAGGAAAAACACTCAGTTGCTAATTAACAGAATTCTGATGCAGCTTATAATAAACAACCTTCCTGACCGGAACAATTTCCTCATATAATTCAAAGAAGCATGTGAGGGGTCCTTACTCTCATGCACACGACCATACAAAAATCTTTCACCCTTCCAATATTCCAAAGGTCTTGACCTGATTCTGGTGCTTCTCCTTACTCCAGAATTCCATGATGTGCCAGCAGCTAGCAGGGAAAAAATCAAGATATAACATGACAATACAAACATCCATGTGGGATCTCACTGCATATGCAAATGCTAGCAAAACTACCTGCAAGGCTTTGCCTCCTAGAAAGTCCTTTCCTAAGGCGATCCTTGGATGGACGAGCCTTTGATTTGTCGTGGGCATTTAATGAAATCTTGGGAGCACCAGCAATGTCAATTAAAAGCTAGTATTTGCCCAAACAAATAATTAAAAGTTAGTCAAGACAATGGACTAGAGAAAGGTAGCACCTTACAGTACCTAAAGAGAAACAAAGCGAGGTGGAGGGAGCACAGATCAAATCGTAACAACAAAATCATATTTCTGACGCAAGATATCTGACATAACAGACAAAAACTGTAGTGTCTCCTTTCCAAGTAACCAGAAGTATTCACTGCCGGCCTTCAATAAATAGGACCAGCCCCAAGTTTAACAACTAATGCTATGTCTTGCATTATCTGTTAATGATTATATCTCTAATATAGCATGCTTTCTTTCAAACACAGTTCAGATACCATCACAAGCAAGATCCAAAAACAGATTCACAATAGCATTCCATGCTGTCAAATACCTCAGGCTTCATATTATTTATTTATCATTAAATTCATAGAGCTGTGACATCTTAAATAAAAAAGGACCAGCTAGTACGTTAGCACTTAGCAATTAAGGTTGTTTGAGCATTTCTATCAATCATAGGTCTCGCATAGAAGCATAAATGTTGCTCCAGCACACCGGCTATATTTCGTGGCAAGAACTCCTAATCTGTCATGGAATACACAGACAGAAAAGAAGTAAAAACTAAAACTTAATTTTCAGGACCCATTACTAAGATCAGTTCAATATATAAATGAAACTACGAATAATTTTAAGCAAAATGGAGCCATTCTTCCACTTGATAATTCACAAATTCATCTCAATGAAACTTACTGGGTTTGTTCTTTTCTTAATTGATTAAAGATGCCACTTAGTCATTTCGTGAGCATAGATTTACAAACTCTAGCATTCTAACATAGCAACACATTGTCAATATACCCAGAACTGCTGCATGCAAAACCACGTTCTGCCCCGCGGACATACATTGTTGTCTCAGTAACAACACATGCTGCATTGCACATAAGATGCACATAACAAATGCATAGACTTAAGAGAGCATTGGACAATAACAAACGATCATTTCCAGAGTATAAATTTTAGATTTATCCCATAAACACCATTCTGTACTTGTTTTTAGATGCTCAAAAGAATCATAGAAGCAAAGGGATTACCTCAGTTTGCTTTTCAGGAGCTCTGTCAGTACTTACAAAGGTTCCAGCTGTTCCATCATCTTTCAATGTGGAATGGTCTGAAGGATCTGTTGGCAGAAGATATCTCATAGTCAGTGAAAATTCTAGATCAAAACTGATGTACTTGTGCAATTGCATGAGGTGTACTTTTTCAAAACTGCAAACTGCACTTTAGTTTCCTTTGAGGAATATGAAAATCGGTCCGCTGAAAGTCTCCATTGACTACAGTTAACAGGCGAGAGTTTCAAGTTTTACGTTGAAGCAGAAAGCTGGAGACATACCCACTTGATCATGTTCATTGTGATTCCCTTCTCCAATGGTTGAGTTCTGCATGTCCACATCAAAGTGGGGAGATGTGACTGCTACCTGCAGCAAATTATCATGCATTAATTATCCCAAATGACCAAATTAGAGCAATCACAAATTGAGAACAAACAAAAGAGGACAGTTCACCTTCTCCGTTTGACTATCTGTATAGGCAGAAACATCCGGTAAGTCCTCTTCTAATGTCACAAAATCCAAATTAAAGCTTTCCCCGTTATCATTGGAACTGTACTGGGAACAACCTGTATGTGAAAGATTAGAATAGTATCCAGTATTGTGTTTAAATTGACGCACACTATCTACTATACCGGCATCTTCTTCAACCATTGGTGACTTGGACTTTCCAGAAGTACTAGGGTCTTTCCTCATGTCAGCATTGTCAGAGTATATTTCCAAGCACCTAGAGAGGGGAGAATTCTTTGTGGCTGCTGTGTCAATATTAGCAGCAGAATATGGGTCAATGGAGTTAACCTTAAACATACGTCTCTTCAACAACATCAATGGGGCAAGAGGACTCTTTGTTGGGGGTGAAGGGACGTTTTTTCTAGAAACATTCCCACTTTTTGAAGGTGATTTACTGTAAATCTTCTTCAAAATGTTCTGTATATCAGAAAGTGCCTGTCTACCCTGTGATGTCTCTCTCTGTGAATTATTCAAGTCATTCCCCCTAATATCTTGCATGTCAGGGAGGCTCAAGTTCTCGATGTTAACAGGTTTAATCTGCAAGTGCTCTTGTAAAAGATTGACTGCACCATCTCCATCAAAATCTTCACAATTTCTGGATAATAAATCATCCAAAAGTTCATTGACCTTGTTTTGTGCCATCTCGGAACCTGTCACGGCAGATACTATCAGATCAGGTACTGAGAAAGTGGAAATGGAAAGAAATAAAAATGCGCACCTTGAGATTTAACACTTAGAACCCCAAGTTGACAACAACCTCTACTTACCAGCTAATTCAGTTTCATCAGTCAACTCAACTGCTTCGGGTTGTGTCGTATGAACTGGTCCAGGGACAATGTCGTTTTGAGATGTCGCTTGTGAAGATATGATAGACTGATCAAAAAGATTTTTGAAGGACTTCCTGGATATATATTATACTCTCAAGTCAGAACAACAATTTGGCTAAACAGATGTTACAAAAAGAAACAAAAAAACATCCTCTCTATCTTGCTGCTCAACCAAATAAAAAGATGAGAAAAAAGCAAAGACCATACCTCGAGGTTCCTGGTCGGCGGGGACGTGCGTTTCTCACAGTATTGTACTGATTTTGATCCATTGAAACTCCAGTCTGTCTGAGTATTTCCCTCTTGGCATCTTATAACCAATACCAAGATAAGAGTTAATCCACATAATTCACGAAATACAGGAAGATTTTATGAAATGCAGGAGACAAAACATACTCTCAAACATCTCATAAGCCACAAAAAATTCATCTGGATCTTCATATCTATCAATATCAAATGTTGGCACCAACGTCACCATGGGCTGGCTGTGAAATGAAGATTTACACAACTTAACAGAAGCTGACGGACAAAAGCTATAGTTGAAACTCTTTGAGGCAGCTGATTCTCAACAAGTTTTACCTAGAATCAGGCTTCAGAGAGAACCGAGGTCGCTTCAGGCCCAAACCAGGCCTTCTTTTTCTAGTAACTTCATTTGCCATCACCGTATTTACTCCGTTCTTGTCTTCTGATGCTGCCTTGCTTGGGATACTAGTGTTTAGGAGTTCTGAACTACTGCTGATAATAGCCTTGGCTTGATCTAGAAGTCTTTTGGGACTTCGCAACGCCTGTAATGGTGCAATAAAAAAAAATTAACATTTTCCATTAAAGCCCACATAAGGACTGAAAAGAAAGGCAATGAGTGAAGGCTTCACAGCATGTACTACAATGGGATAAAACTTATCAAGCGGACCAAGAATTTAACTCTTCATACCTGAATGTTGGAGTCAACATAGGACACAAATGGGTACACAAGAAGCAAAAATGCCTAAGATTTCATGAATAAACACACCCAATAAAGAAGAAACAGAACAATAATGAAGAACCCTACCAAAAAAACAAAGATCAATAATCAAGAACAGTCACTAGAAAACAAAAAGGGCTCAAATAAGCTTTTTTTAGCACTTAAATTGCGCTTGCACTTCCTCACCCACCAAACAGGTAATCCCAAAATTACTTCACCCCCCAACATGATAGAACAAAGATGTTAAAATAAAATATAAAACAAAGATAGGATAACTCGTTTGTTGGTGGCAAAAACTACTGATTCGATTAACTTCCTCCTGCAATAAGCGTAAGGCACTCAATTCGCGTCGACCGCGCGCGATACTCAGGAACTCGTGTCACTATATCTTGTAAATCAACCTGTAGATCGATTTGTGCTCACACTCTCCGCCTTCGCTCCGCACCTCGCGCAGCGTCCGCGGAAAACGGCCTGTTCTCGAAGACTGCCGAGCTACGAGGAACGGGAGAAAAGACAAGGTAACCTAAGGAAATGACGAAAGAAAAAAATACGCACGAACGAACGACGGGCAGAGAGCAAACAAAAAACGGCACAGGAGTTCTCAATTGAACGCGGATAGAGGGCAGAGCGGGCGGAGAGAGGAGGCGGTACGACGGATTTGAGGTGGTCGTGGAGGGAGTCGAGGTCGCGCTCCAGATCGTAGGGCTTCGGGGCTCGCCTGAGGACGCCGAGCGTCCGAGGGAAGAGCGAGAGCACGGAGTACTCCGCCAGCGGATCCGCGGCGTCCGAGCGCCCACCTTCGCCCGCCATCTGGGGCGGCGGCGGTCGTTCGGAACGGCGGACGGTGAAGCAGATGGAAGGTTCTTTGAGAGACGATGATGAAGAGAGAGAGAGAGAGAGAGAGAGAGCGGCTCTCTGATTTCGAAAGGAAGGGAGAGAGCGGGAGCGTAGCCCGAGGGGTATTACTTGCGAAAAAATTAAAATAAGACCCGAAATGCGTTTATTTTCTCAAAAAAATACTTAAAGCAGACGTTTTTTTTAAGTAGAAGCCTGAAATGATCATGACAGTTTTAAATAATACCTTGTCGTCATCTTCCGGCTATGAAGAACTTTTTTCTCCAAAAACCGATTTTTTTAAAAAAATTTCCTTTCTCTTCTTCCCAGTTCATCATCATCTGCTTCTTCCGGCAAGAGCAAAAATTTATTGGTAAAAAAGATTATGCTGCTGGTTGAATATTGTGGTTCAATTCTCATCGTTTATAAGAATTTTTTATTAAATTTACGCTTTATTTATTTTGCAAATTTTTTTTTCATTTTTAGGCGTTTGGTTTGCTTAGAAAAATAAATCAACAGAAAACTTATGCTTAGATTCAAGAAAATAATTTCTTCTTTGAAAAATTGAAAATCATCGCTTGACTCGAAACTTTACGCTTCGGTACAAAAACCTCAATGCTAGTTCCTCGGGTGCCCAATGTCCAAGACCAGGTCTCCGGAGCTCCATCAAGGCTGGGTCCATGACCTCGATGTCGGTGCCTTAGATCCTCAATGCTCATGCCTCGGTCTATCGAGGTCAAGCCCAGAATCCCGATGCTTGTACATGGACCTTTGATGCCTGCACTCGGGTCCATCGAGGCCAAGACCAAAGCCCTTTGTGCTTATGCTTGATGCCTTGGCACTTAGGCTTGGGTCAACAAAGGTTGAGTGCAGGATCCTGGTGCTCGAGCTCAGATCCCTAACACTCGCCCATGAGTCCACAAATGTTATGCCTGGGTCCATCAAGGTTGAGTGTCCATAAAGGTCGTGCTCGAATCCATCGAGGTCGGGCTCAGGACACTAGTACCCGAGCTCGGGTCCATCGAGGTTGCGCTCGGGACCCAAGTTCCCATGCCCCAAGCCCCAATGCTCAGTGTATTTGGTTCCCGAATGATGTTTGCTTATTTAGGAAAATCAAATCAGATTTTCTATACCAAATGACGAAAAATATTTTCTAGTTCATTTTCAGATTTCATCTAAATATAAAAAAATATTATAATATTCCAAAAAAAATGACTTACTAAAAAATACTTTTTTCATAAAACAAACCTACCCTTGATTTGAACCAAAAAAAAAAAAAAAGAAAGAAAACCAACCCTTGCTTTATAAAAAAACAAAAGAGTCGAAACCAAGGAACATACAGAAGGAGGCAGGAGGACATTGATTCACATCAAAAAAATAGAGGATTCAAATGGAACCGCTCCCACTGTTTCTTCGCCCTCCACGCTAAAGGCTTTGCTCGAGTACCCCATACCATCTTGCTTGCTGCTCCTGCTCTTGAAGAGGGGGAGAAATTTCGGCGCTTGTTCCCAGGAGAAGCGAAGAGGTGCTCACTGCTTTGATCCCTTCCTCCCCTTTACTTGCTGAATCCATTGCTGTTTTCCTCGTTTCGTTCTGCTGAGAATTTGGCTTCCCACTGATTCGAATTGTTCTTGGAGTTGATGGTGTGAGCTCGGAGCTCACGCGTGAAAATCGCAAAACCTGGTCGTGGTGATTGCACAGCCTCGGCATTTTCTTGTTGAATAATTTTACTAGCGCCTTTTCGTTGAGATGATCGCATCGACTCGGTCGTTGCCTTGATTTAGCACCGTTAGTTTTTGATTGGCTCGATTTGGTCGAGAGCTTCAGCGGTTCCGTTGTCCGTGGTATGCCCAATTTCGCGGTATCAGAAGCGGGCGGTCCTCTATTTGATTTTTGATAAGCTGTTCTTTGATATCGGGTGTGCTGCAATTTTCGCTATCGCCAGCTAAATGTGAAAGAGTTGCGGTCGCGAGTGGAACCTGTGTGTGTTTTTTCTGGTTTCACTTGATAGAGCTGCTGAGTGAGAGCTGGGGCTGGGTTAATTCTTGTTCTAGCCCGTCAAAGTTGTCGTGTTTCATCGTCGCTGATATTGGCGACTCTTGCCGTATAATTAAATTTCGTCAATGTAGCTTCCCATTGCTGCACGTTATGGTTGTTGCCTGCCCATGTCAATACTTTGTGCAGCCTGTGATTGGAAGAATCCTGCTAATTGCAGGTTTATCTAGACATGCCCAATTCAAAATCGAGTCCGAGTGATGGGGGGAACAAGACTGCAAAACAAAGTCTTCCTTCCTGGATAACTTCCAAACACAAAGGGAGTTCCCAGAATGGCAAGAATGCAGCTGGTTTAGGTGAAGATGAAGACATTGGAGAAAATGGGAGGACTGAACAAGCCAAACGGCTTGATGGAGAACACGCGAGCAGCACACTGGCCAAGAAATCTGAGAGCAGTGGGAAACCTTCTTCATCGAGCTTGAATACCTTGCAATTTTCAGAACTTCTGGTACTAATTTTTTCTACAATTAAATGTACCCTTTGCAAGGTCTTTCCTGACTTGCACTTCAAGTGGGCTCAGGTTGCAAATTATTCATACAGGAGGGTGTGGTTTTTGTCTTATCGGGTTTTGTCAATCCAGCGCGCAGTACGTTGCGATCCCAGGCCCTTGAAATGGGAGCAGAATATCAGCCTGACTGGAACTCTGATTGCACACTACTAATTTGTGCTTTTCAAAACACTCCAAAGTTTCGACAAGTCGAGGCAAACAATGGAACGATTGTTGCAAAGGTGCCAACGCCACTACTTGATGCAATTTATCAGTTGTTTAACGTGACCTTATAGTAAGCCGGTATTTTGAATGGGAAGTATCTTCTTTTACATGAATTGGTCTCGTAAACCACCTGCTTTGGTCTAGACTTCTCATTACTCTGAATAGCTGCAGTGAGATTATCAAAATAATCAACATGTCTTCTAGGCTATTCACTTTTATCTTGATGTTAATGCTTTCTCCTGATTTCATGGTAGGATTATTGTTTGATATACCAGTAGGCCATTATAAGAATGTCTTAGTTATGGGCAGTTGCATCACTAATTAGAAGAGAGACATTTTTAGGAGTTTTTAATATCGTGCATTGATAAATGCTCATTTCTTGCATTCAAGTCAAGTTATTCCATGAAGTATTTCATTTCATTTTCTGATGACCAGCTTGACTTGGTCGCCTGTTTAACATCCCTTGTTGCTACTTTCGTAAGCGAGCTTCCTGCGGCTGTCCAGCCCCTGGATAGCTGTCGCTTAGTGAGGATGCTGGGCAAATATGTACAAGCTGAGAGAGCTGCTTGATTGGTTGATGAACAATCAAAACGGACCTAACTATTTGTGTACTTTAGGGCTTTTCCCTTACTAGTCGTGAACTCAATGAGCAAATAGACTTTAGGAAAGTGGTTTAGGTAGCTCGGATAGCAAAGGAATGAAAATCCCTGCGTCAGTGGTTTGTATGCAAATAGTAAAATATTAACTTCCTTTTCTCCTTCAAAGCAAGAGAAAGACTTGCTTCAACTGAAGAAGGAATGTCCCATGATTCTGGTAATCTCTTGCAGCAGATTTGATGATAAGAAAGTATTGGTGGACTCATTTGTGAAGTGCTAATTAATGGCTTGTCCTTTCAATCTGTTAATAGTTTGTCCATGCTGATCCTGGCTGGACTGGCTTGTCGAGGCAGGTGAATCTGGGGGATTAGCAGTACAGGGAGATCATGATTCCATATATATATATATATATATATATATTTGTGTCTTGCTCCATGGGCTGGATAGACTGACTGGGTGGGCAACATGATTGTCTTACTTGTGAGTGGTGTATATGTGGACACCATCTTTCTCTCCCTTCTTACTATCAGTTGTCGAGAAGGTTCTGGATACTCTATTTTTCTAAGATAGTGGTAAAACTAATAATTTGTTATAGCAAGAGACTGCATTTTGCTCAAGCACGTCATACTAGGCTCTCCTTAATTTGATATACTTTTATCACTTGCTTCATCTGTATTGTAAATATGAGTATTATCAATTTAAAACAGCGATGGCTTGATCATTTGCTTGTGTACATTAGGAGTGGATAACAGAGTGCTACACCCAGAGAAAACTAGTTGACATCGAAAGTTATCTAATGCATGCTGGAAAACCATGGAGAAGGAGGAGTATTTCAGATAAATCAGGCAGAGGTAGTCTAACTTAGTAAATGCTCCTTTTGGGATTGAGTGGATTTATATGTGATGCCCATGTATCTATTCCTCTCTGGATGCTGATAGTAAAACCCTATATTTTTTAATTTTAAATTATGTCATGAGAAGGATCGAGGACCATCATCTGATGCTGCAATTTGTGGGAAAACTCAGTCTCAGTAACTCTTTGCAAGTTTCATGGCATGACTGGAAAATGTGACGTGCATCAAGTAACTGGGAGCACAATAGATGATTGCAAATGGGGTTCATGTTTCAATGGACTTTATGTTGGAATGGCATGACAAATAAATTAAATACGATTTGGTAGCTTAAACTCGTGATGACCTCTGTAAATTGAATGCCCCAAAAACCTTCTTTCAGATTCAGAGGTTTCACCAAGTAGAGGTTATCCTAAGCATGCTGAGAAAAGATCACAGTCGAGACAGTCAACTGCTGCATTCTCCAAGGTTTATCTAATGCTTATCATTTGAAGATTTTAAAATTTCAATTATTTGTCTGCATGGATTGGACCTTTTATTTGCTGATATATCTATGGATGCATGCTTCCTTAATCATAAGAAATGCTGGACGTTCCTGCAGTTATCTTAAACCAACCTGTTTACGGTACTTTTGTTCTGTTGTTCTCTCCAGAAGAAGGCAAATTCTAATGTTGCTGAGGACTTATTTAATCTTTCAAAAGTGAAGAGCTGGGCTATTATTGATCTGAATAGAACGACTACATGGCTGGAAAGTCAAGAAGAAAAGGTTGGTGGCCTTAAGTTCAGTGGATAGTCATGCTTGTAAGTACATTGTGAAATTTTGCTCTGGCCAGAAAGAAATGGAAAAAAATCTAGGTTTGCTGCTTGATCCTCAGTATACGCTTTTGAAGAGTAAATTCTGTCTATCTATTCTTCTTGAGGGACAGAGTGTGGCCTCTCTCTCTCTCTCTCTCTCTCTCTCTCTCAACTGTGGATTATTGTCGTCTTTGATTGCTTTAGCTTCTCCTATTCCGTGTTCTTTGTTTTGCCACTCATTTTTTATCATTAGAATTAGAATTTGTGATCATTAGATCACAATATTCTTCATAAATATCTGCTTTTGGCAAGGTTTCCATTAAGAATCCATGAATGTACCACGGAAGTATTGAGAAGGAGGAGGAAAAAAAAAAGTAGCAGCTAGCAGAGTCGGCAGTTCCTTTATCTCATAATTTTTGTATCTTTCATTGCCGATATTACTTAAACTATGAGCTCAAATCCGCATATCTTGATGCCTGTTGTTTCATTTTGACAAAGTTTTACTTTTCATCTAATGGTTATTATTGTGTCCTGCAGTTTTATCCTAAATTTAGTGCTGGCATTTAGCATCTGCTTTGACTTTGCAGCCTCCAGCAGATGAGATAAAGAAAATAGCGGCCGAAGGGATATTAACTTGCTTGCAAGATGCAATTGATGCCCTTGAGCAAAATCAGGTGTTGTATCCTCACATAAGCTGGCGTGTTTTCAAATTGTATTTTATATCTCAGGTAAACTGGTTTATAAATATAAGTGAACTGTGTGAAATTTGAACACAAACTTGCATCCTAAATATGTTTTAGTAGGTGTATCGCTGTTCGTTTTAATGAAGAGGAAAAACAATGATTTTCATACTGAAGTGAGTGAACCAGCTTGAACTTCTCAGTTGTTCGTTGTTAGCTGTGTTTGGCATGAGCCTGATATATGAAGTACATATGTGCCTGTGATATTCGAGCTTTCACTTTTTGACGATGCATACATTACTTGATGCAGGATGTCCAAAGAATTAGTGAACAGTGGAACATCGTACCTCGTGTAATGGAGGAGCTAATTAAGCTCGAGGGGTCTGGAAATACTGCTACTTCGATCTCAAATGCAGATCTCCACAGAAAGGCCGTGGATTGTAAGCAAATTTATGAAGCAGAATACAGTCTTTTGGAATCTGATGCTTTGATGAAGCAAAAGAAGCCTAGAACTGATGATAGGAAAATTAAAGGGAAAAAGGAAGCTGTCTCTGCTGATGCAGCGGCTGGATATGACAGCGACGAGACCATGGAAATGACCGAAGAGGAAATAGAACTCGCATACAACACCGTGGCTGCTAAAGTTCCAGAATTTTGAGTATTAATTGGATCTGGTCTGTTTTAATGGAGTGTAGATTTTACGACGAATAGCTAGCTACATCATTACTTTGTGGCAAGTTTCACCTTATTCTGGGTTTGCTAGCATCTGTCTCCTTCCTACCCAAATGGTAAATTTCTGTTGAAGGTGTTCGCAGTTTCGACAAGTGAAGTGTCGTAGAGCATAGGGACCTTAAGAAGCCTCTCTGCATGCTGAACCGGCATGATGCAACATAAGTGAATTGATATTAGGATTCAATCGGAATAATTGCCTATTCGAACTCTATTGTTAGCTTCAACCTTTTTGAAGATGGCCTATAGATCGGAGTGATGTACGTATGAACCACGCCTCGGGTTGACATGTTTGGCGACTTGCCTTGTAGAAAAATCCCATGAAGATGTCTCGGGAATTCACCCGGTGGCACCGGCACAGGCACGGGCGCAGCGGCGGTTGGATGGCATAGAGCCATAGGCATACATATCTTTCCTTAGTTTGAAACAAACATTATCATTCGACCATTCGTGGGTTACACTACTCCTTTACTGGAACTTAAACTATAAAGTGCAGCTTATGTTAAAAAGAGTGATGGTGTTACATTCTGTCTATGGAAGGAAATGATGGGGCGAAATAAGGAATAAATATGATGCAAGTTTATATCATTTATTTGAGTTTTTATTTTTTGGAAATTATTTATTTATTTATTTATTATTTTCTGGGGAATCCCGTTATCGAGTATTGCCTAAATTCGTGTGTAGTATAACGTGCAATTAAATTCGGATTTTAATTTCATGGCTCGAAGCCTTTTTGGTGCAAATATGTGGTTAAAGTCTATTTTTCATCGCATATCAAGGAAACTTCTTACTTCACAGTAAAAAAAAAATGAAAAACAACACTTACGATCAACCATCCAATTTATGTGCACTCCTAGCATCAAATAGGTGACTTTATAGTTAGATCGTTGTCCAACATTTGTGCAGAAACCTCCGATGGAGAAAACATTCAGTGATATCAAAGCGCCATGACATTTGCGCATATTTACCTAATCGGATTCATTCACGGTTTCACACTCTGTTGATTTACACCCTAAAGAATTTGACCATCTGCAAACTAGAAATGCACCGCAACTTTTGGACCAAAAATTGAAAATGTTTGCCCTTCCAATTTCTCTCTTCAACCCATCTTTTGCTTTTCTTTTTAGGGAGATGGTTTTGTCCTTGCCCCTCGACGGTCGGTTTCTACTTCATTTGACGCGGCTTTTTGATACCGCCCAATATTTGCTCATTTATTGAATGATGCGATTTGAAACGACTCGCTTAACATGTGAAATGAACTCTCTCAACAGCATATTTTATCGAGCAAATAGAACACTAACCAAACACATCTGCTGATAGAGCATCATTCTTAAAAAAAAAATCGGCATAATATATATAAAATGAAAATATTCTAATTATCGCAAGGGAGAGATTATGTTTCGCATCGAATGATGTACATTATAATTGTGAAATACAAAGAAAGTGAGAAAAAGAAGCATCAATATCACCAAAAATCCAAGTAAAAAATTTATCCCAAACTAATTTTTTTATTACTAAAAATCTTGAATTAGTTCACTTGTGACAAATTTACCCAAAACTAATAAAAAACCCCAAATCAGTACATTCGTGATAAATTTACCTTATATTATTTTTCATTAAATGGGATTAATACCATGAAAAATCCAAAACTGGTACACCTATGACAAACGGAGAGTAAAGCCTTAAATTGGTACACCTGTCAATTGCCACGTGCCATCTAATTTAACAATTTGACTGTAAAATTTAATGGAAACTAATGGAGTGTAAATTCATCAAAGTTGTACCGGTTAGTTTGGAGTAAATTCGTCACGTGTGTACCGATTTGAATTTTTCGTAGTATTAATCTAAAAAAAAAATGGAAAGAAGGAATAAATCTCGATCGTCGATAATAATTTTGGTGTTTACTTACTGGAAAAAAGAGAGCCATTTTTAATCGGGATTTATGTAAAAACGGGTTTAATTTAATTCGCTCCCCCACACGCGCGCACGCGTGAAGAGAGAACTCCGAAAACCCTCCCCCCCACGGATTCAACCCCCCAAGCTCGCTCGCTCGCTCTTTCGTTGTCGCTGCACTCCACGCACAAAACTTCGCTTCTTCTTCCGCTATAGGGTTGCAGCAGATAGACGCCACCACTCTCTCTCTCTCTCTCTCTTCTCTGCTACTTCTCTCTCTTCTGCTTCATCTCTCTCTCTTCTCCTTCTCCTCTCTCGTCTCCCTCTGTGCTACTCCCTCGCTCCGTGACCAACAATGGGCGCGTCGCTGCCTCAGAAGGAGGCCAACCTCTTCAAGCTCATCGTCGTAAGCACCTTCGATTCTCTCTTCCTCTCCCTCTCTCTCTCTCTCTCTCTCTCTCTCTCTCCCTCCTCGATTTCGCTTTTGCATCGGGGGGGGGGGGGATGAATCACACCTGTTCGGCGCTCGACGATTGAAGTGCAGTCAATCGCGCGCCTCTCTCTGCGCTTGGCTCTCGCCTAGTTCCTTAAACCCTAGGTTCGCTTAGCTAGCTGGTGGCGCTTTCCCCTCGGCGCTCCCGAGTAGGGGACCAGACGGACGGACGGACGGACGCACGGACTGGCTAAGCTTGTTCGTCGGCCAATCGGGATTGTTTTGCGCGATTGGTCGAAAGCGAGTCGTTGCAGGACTTTGTGTATTAGTATCTCCTCTGATTTGCTGTTGAGTAATGGGAATGTTGTGTTGAGGTCACGAGTTGCTGTCAGTCGCTTGCGCAAGGATCTTGGACGAGGGCAGGGGCAGTGGTGTGATGAGCCAGGATCCTTTAGTAGTCATCCATTTCATCTTATGGATGTTTTTGACTCGATTGGGAGATTGTCGGCTGTTGGGTTTTCCTTTTGTAAGCGTAGTCTGCTGCTCTTTATTCTATGCATTTGGAGGGTTGGTAATATTGCAAGACGAGTTCGTCGCTGGAAATTGAATTTCGACGGACGAGATTAGCAATGCTGCCAGGTGGGAGTATTCGGTGCTTTGCTTTTTGTGCTCGAAGCGTTGATCTAGTATCGTCTCTCTTCGTCGCTGATCCATGGACAGTCGCATAACTTAGAAAGCCGTATTGTAGTTTCTTATTGGGTTAAACAATCCGCCACTTCCGAGTTTTCTGAAGTGCTCATTGCATCCAGCTAGTTTACGATCGGTTAAACTAGTGATCGGTTTGTAGTGATGTCAAGTCCGTTATCTAGGCGATACATTGTTTATTGCAGATGCATCTTGCCTGCACTATGATGTTGGCTCCATTCCTGATGGTGCCATTTTACTTGTGTCATCAGATGGACCCTAGAGGGGAGCAAATTTCTCATTTTACAACCGCATTCCTTCTTCTCTTTTAAATAGATGTGACCATTCAAAATGTTTTGTGTGTTGCAGAAATCATACGAAACTAAACAGTATAAGAAGGGATTGAAGGCAGCAGATTCCATTTTGAAGAAGTTTCCGGAACATGGAGGTAAAATTTACACAATACAGTGTTTGGATATGCAATACTCTCTGTCTTGCTGTCATATAAGAATCTTGCAAATGGAGCAGAGACGTTGCTTTTTGCATATTGAGATGGTTCTGTTTGTGTAATTTAGGAACCTCTTGGTTTATGTTTGGTAAACACTTACGAATTGTGTATTTATTTTGACACTGAATTGGGGCAGAATGCTAGTGATTAGGCTAAAAGTTGGCAAAGCGGACTTTTGTTCTATTGATAGCTTGATAAGTTTAATGAATTTTGTAGTACTGATTATGTAAGTTCTATAGGCTGTTCGATTAAATACTTGAGGAGTCTTCATGGTAAAATCTCATTAAATTCTGGTCATGAACCTGCCTAATGTGAAAATGAGCGGAAACTAATCGGAGGTAGCCAAACTGAGGGAGCTGCTGATATCTATTTTATTGCTTTTGAAATTGTGATTAAAATCATAAGTGTTTTGAGTGTGGTGGATCATCCTGGTAATGCCAACTGATTGAAGAGATGGTCAATATGCCTTCGTTCTCCTTAACCTGCAGGTTGTTACTCTTTTCAACTTGGGTAGTTTAACTTGATGAAACTTGGAAGTTTCATTTGTCTGTTGGGTTATATCAAAGCCATATGGTCTGTTAAGTTTACTTTTAAAGACTGAAAGGCAACTCTTTGAGCAGAAGATGAGGGAAGGGAGGAACGGAAAGAAAAAGTCATGATTCATAATTGAAAAGCGACGCATCAATCACCATAAATGTTCTAATTCTTCCTGTTGTAATTTTGTGCACACTCTGTTTTAGTACTTCTAGGAATTCAGTCGGAATGTTCTAGCTTGACCTTAATTTGAGTTGCTATCTGCCTTGATGATTTGAGTACTTGTCCTTGTCAACAGAAACCTTATCAATGAAGGGCTTAACCTTAAACTGCATGGATCGTAAAAGCGAAGCATATGAACTTGTACGACAAGGTCTAAAGGTTCGGATTTTTTCCTCAAACTAGTGTGTTGTGTTGATTTTTTGGAGGGTGAAGATTTTTATTACGAAGTCTCCTGTTGATGCAGAATGACCTGAAAAGCCATGTCTGTTGGCATGTGTATGGTCTCCTATACCGTTCAGACAGAGAATACAGGGAAGCAATTAAATGCTATCGAAATGCATTGAGAATAGATCCAGACAATATTGAAATATTGCGTGACCTCTCACTCTTACAGGTATGTTTATGTGTTGATACTATACGGAACGGACTGTAAGTGAAGTCTTTGGCTTGGTACTTCCGACACTGCACTAGCATTTATTGTTAAAACTTGAGGCCATTGCTTGAGACTTCAAATCTCCTTTGACAGAATTTGACTTACAGAGTTATAGGGCTCATGGTGTTCTGCTTCAATGCCTGCCATCTGATTGCACTTCATTTTTTTGCAACTAATTGGTTTTTGATTGATCCATATAGATGCTTTAATTTCAGTGTACCTGATTATCCTATCCACTTGATATCTATATCTAAACGTTCTAATTCTGTCTTTAGATGATTTAAACCTCACTTAGATACAATTCACGCTATTTGCTGGCAATTTTAGGAATTGCTGCCCCAAGCATATTTTCAAATATGGACTAATACAATGATGATATCTTAGTTCTATATGCACAGTGGACCTTGAGATTTCAGGGAGGATTTACTCTTGTCTAAATTTATCTTTAGAAGGTAGATGTATTTGGTTGTGAAATCTTCACGAGTGAATACTGTTGATGCATAAAGGGCAGGCATTGTTATTGTAGCTGTTAGTGCTGCAGGTTTGTTGCTTTACTATGTTTTGATGTGATGTTGTGACTAAAATTGGTGTTTATCTTCAATCTATTGTGGTGATTAACGAGATAACTGCTGTATTTTAGATCTCTTAGTTTGCTCATCAGTCCTCATTTGCGTTGGTTTTTTAAGATATTAGGCTGCTGCTTTTATCACCTTCTACTGTATGACCTTATCTTCTCTTTTCTTTCTTCTCAGCTTATTGGAGATCACCATTTTATTTTACAGGCACAAATGCGTGATTTGACAGGCTTTGTTGAAACCAGGCAGCAGCTACTGACTCTGAAACCCAATCATCGAATGAATTGGATAGGCTTTGCAGTTTCTCAACATTTAAACTCAAAGTATGCTTCGTCCTAAGATCTTCACAATAAAAAGCGCTTAAATATAGTGACATTTTTTATGAGATGTAAATTGGTTTCTTGTCAGTCAGGCCTAAAGTTCCTTTGCCATCTGCATACTTCATATGTTATTCATACCAATTTGGACTGGCTGAAAAAAGTGAGCTTGTGTTGTGCCCGATGTAATTCTTATGACTTTTAAGATTATAAACCAGGAAAAGATTTGTTGTGAACAGTAAACTAATGAACTGCTTGTTTTGGATTCTTTTGTTTTATCAAGAAGCTTAATGCTTAATACAGCTATTGATGGTCACAGATTACTGTAATCTAGTGGGTTGATGATTGTTGAGCTCCTCATCCTTTTTATTAATTTTTGTTAATCCTTTGTTTAATTCTTCTGCTAGGTTATTCTTATGATTCTGCTCTTTTCTCTTTTCTTTGTTTCGCTCCTTTGTGGGTTTTTGATGGGCTTATTCTTCCACCTTATGAATATTATTAGCATCTCAGGACATGTTATCTCACTGAGTTGGTGAGAGTGATTGTGGTGGTAGAGCGTCTTAATTTGCTCAACCCTACAAATTAAGCTGTCATATAGCGTGTTTACTGAGTGTATCAGGTTGAGCCTCTCTTCTCTCGTAGATATGAAAAAAGTTCCAGTTGAGCTATTTATGACTTTATTCTTAGTTGTATCCCACATTTTGTGTAAGTGTCATTGCATTAATTGGAGAGATGCAACTCTGTTTGTATGTGTGCGGTAGACATACCAAAATTACTATACTGCGGTTGCAATCGAAATTCCTTTGCTGTATCTGGTTGTCAGGTGTCATTCCAATAGTGTTTCTGTGAGCACTGATATTATGGAATAGTTTTCTCTGTTCTCTATGCTTACTTTGCACTAAACATTTTTTGTGGTTTTGCTAGCCCCTCAAAGGCAATTGATATTTTGGAAGCATATGAAGGGACACTGGAAGATGATTATCCTCCTGAAAATGAGCGGTGTGAACATGGGGAAATGCTATTATACAAGGTATTTCATGTATGTTGTACCTGCTTGAATTCATTTTAATTGCCTTTCTTATGATTTTGATGTGTCCTGATTCTGGACTCTAGAAGAGGAAGTAATTCATTACTATATACAAGTCAATGCTCATCGGTATTTATGTTGCTCGAGCCATCTGTAGACCTTAGTCATACACAATGTTACCTGGAACATAGTTCGTTATGGTACGTGGTGTGAATTTTGATCCATGGATTCACTAGTTTCCTTGGTTCGCAGAACACAATGGTAGGGTTAGATAATTAGCTACTTGGAAATGGGGTACATAAAGGGCGGATCACTCTAATGTTATGCACAAATGCCTTATATAGTATACTAATACTGTTGCTTTTCTAAAATTACATACTCTAAGTATGAGTAGGTTGGAGTAATGTTCATGCAGACTCTACTTTTATTTGGACCTTTTCTTTCTAATTAGATTAGCCCATGTCTTACCATTGGATTTTAGACAATGGCTTGGGCTAGATAAGTTATGTCCTTTGGCCCTTTCTGAAGTAAAATTATTGAGCAGCCCATGAGCCCTTCTTCATTGTTGATGATTTGTTCAATAAAGATAAAAAAGATGATAAAGTTAAATCTAAAAGTTTTGCACATCGCTTGAGGTCTGGAAAAGCAGAGCTATCTCTCTCTGTTAACTCTTCTTCTTCTTCAGCTCAAGGTCAGTCGGCATGTTCCATCTCTCTGATGTAATATTTCTTCCAGATTTCAAAGTTTTTTAACTTATGATGGAATTGCCTAATATCGCGGTGTACCAGATCGCTGTTCGGAGGGGGGAGTAGTGGTCCTGGTAACACTGGTCATACATTTCTCCTTTTAAGGATTTGATTAACTATGCAAGTATGAAGACAATTGAGAAGTAGTCTGGCACAAGCTCATCTGCACATGTTGTGCCTTTACCTCTGCTAACCAAGTCTTTTGTAGATGTTAACTACACAAAACAAAGTTACAGTCTTGTAATTTGGAGAGAAGCTGCATATTGTGCTTAAGTATGCAAATTAATAACTTTTGTCGAGAGTTGATTCACTGGCATCTAATTACGTGTTTCATTCCTAAGATGTACGAGGAATGTGATTTGATTTGGTTATTTTGCCCTAGTCTGTTAATTTGTGCTTGTATTTTGTCTGCTATGTTGTGCAGATTTCTTTGATGGAAGAATGTGGATTTCTAGAGAGAGCACTTGAGGAACTGTACAAGAAAGAGTCAAAAATTGTAAGCATCAATTTCTCAATTCAATGGCTTGCTACACTATTAATCTGAGCCCGGTGACCTTGGTTGCTTATTAATTCTTTGATTGGGTATCTAGCTTGACAGACTTGCATGTAGAGAGCAAGAAGTTTCTCTCTTGGTGAAGCTTGGTCGCCTTGAAGAAGGTGGTAAATTGTACAGGCTGTTGCTTTCGATGAATCCAGATAATTACAGGTGATTTTTCTGTTCTCTCTGTGGATTTGTCATAGTGGAAGAATTTTTCTGTCTGATAAAAATAGACGATGATGTCAAGTTTTGTTTTTTAATAAGCTGAAATATAGCTTGTCTCCTACATTTTCACATTTGATGTACTTGTATCTTGTCATCTGTTGTCGATTGAATGTTGGTGAAACTAAAGATCAGTAATCTGCAATGACTTGAGACTTTAAACTTCTACGTGCTCTAGCGGGAAAAGAAATTCCATGTGCATTCACTTGCATTTATACAGGTCAATACTTCACTTCAAGCGCTAACTTTACTCGCTCTTTTGGCTGTCAGCTATTATGAGGGTCTACAGAAATGTGCTGGGTTATATCGAGCAGATGGACAGTACTCTTCTGATGAAATCGTTCAGTTGATCTCCCTGTATGGATCCCTTGGAGAGCAATTTGCTTGGTCTTCTGCTGTTAAGGTGAAAGCATCATGTTACTTTATGTTTCCTAAACAATATACTCGGTTCAAGATCCACAACCTCCACTGAGCTGCATCATATTTGGCAATGGAGTGAGTCTTTTGGCATTATTGCTGCAAATTGTTAGGCGATGAAATTATTGCCTTACATCGTGGCAATCTGCTTCTGAAATCTTTGGCAAAAGTTTGCTTTTTACTGAAAAATACCTGTTAGAGAGGTAAAAGTTCAGTAGGAGATTCTTTGTTAGGCTACTTAGCTTGAGAGCTAAATTGATGCCTGAAGTTTACTTTAGCTGAAGCAGAAAATGCTAGTGTCTGTCAACGGTTGATGGTGGACTAAAATTTTCAAATAAGTTTGTTGTATTAATCATTGATATTTAAGCATGACGTGGGAATATTACATCACACAACCAAAATGAAAAGATGAATATTTTGTTTTTGTCGGAAAAGAGAGGTCCTGAGTTGTTGTATATTTTCCAGTTAAATGATATGTATGTGCCCCTGAATAACATTGTTTGTTCTTGGATAAAAATCAGTTAGTATTAACCAACGCATGTGTCTTCTTTGGGTTTAAGTGTTGGCTTTTCTCAGTTTTCAAGCAGGTGGTCTTCCACTTTTTAATCTGTCTTCTTGTAGGATTGGTGTCAGTGACAGATTTCTTAGTTTGACTATAGCATATTGCTGGTTTTATTTTACCAGCCTGTAGATTTCGAAGGGAATTGTGTAGAATCTTGCATGAGCTTCTGACAGTTGGCTTTACACTTTTTTGACGGATATCGATCAGTCCCTTCCTCTTTTCTTCCACGAACGAAATTAGTAGTTTCTTTTATTCTCCCCTTCATTCATTCTCTGGGGTTATTTTTTTGGTTCTTATTTATGTGACTTTCACCATTTTTAATTTATTGTAGCAATTTTTTGAATGCTGTTTTTCGTTGGTATCCATTATAAGTAGAGTTGCATTTTTGTTGATCACATTGTAAATCTGTTCTCCATTTTCTTCAGAGGATACCTCTTGATTTTCTACAAGGTGACAAGTTGCGGGAAGCTGCGATTAACTACATAAGGCCTCTCTTAACTAAGGTCATATAATTTTTTTACATGGAATACTGATGGTTAAATTAGTTGCGACAGTTTTTGAATTTTTTGTTCGGTTTGCAGGGTGTTCCTTCATTATTTTCTGATCTCTCCCCATTGTATGATCACCCTGGAAAGGTTAGTTTATGACCAGGATCAAATGTTAAAACAATTTGGCAACCTTTTACTGGAGTATTTCTTTGAGGCGTATCTGTGAGAACTTTTATGGTCATTGGATATTATTTTCTTGGTTGGTGCTCTCTTGCAGGCAGACATTTTGGAGCAATTATTTCTTGAGTTGGAGCATTCAATTACGACCACCAAGGGATATCCAGGAAGGTCATTACACCTGACCGGCTCATTGTGTCAATTAGAAAGTATAATTATATATTCGTTGAAAGTTTTTGTGTTGCAGATGCTGAATACATGAAAATACTAGAAAACACGCTTTTGGTGGTATATCCACAAGTTAACACCTTTGTAAAGTGGAACTATTTTAATCTTTTACCTTGATCTTTCTTATTCCTAAGGGGCAATTTCTAAATTAGTAACTTGATGAAGCATTTGTATTCGTACATAAGTCATATACTTGTGGTGGGTCATTGATTGTGCTAGTTTTTTCTGGTCTTCTAGCCATGCAATATGACTTTCATGGTTTGTACTGCCAGAAATCCTTTAATGTTTTGGGGGTGGGTTGGCTAGGATGTGGTCCACACATGCTTCAACATATTGCATTATAACCATAGTTAATATAGAAAACTGTGATGTTGATTATGTCATTGTATTAAGTATTCTGTTTGGTTCCTCACAATTGTTGGTACAGGGAAGAGAAAGAGCCACCTTCAACTCTTATGTGGACTTTGTTTCTATTGGCTCAGGTGGGCTCTTCTCTAGTTGGCTTCCCTTGTTTCATTAGGTGGCTCTCTGCCTTATCCTTTTTTCTTTCCCTCCGTGAGATTTCTTACGGACTGTGTATTGGCGCAGCATTATGACAGAAGGGGCCAGTTTGATGTTGCTCTGTCAAAAATTGATGAGGCTATTAAACATACTCCAACTGTAATTGATTTGTACTCGGTCAAGGTCTGTATGCTTCATTGATGATGCACACTTAATGACATTCTCGGCTTATCTTGTTCTTTTTACTGTTTGAAGTTATTTTGGGTTTTCAACTGGTTTGCATTTTTTTGTAATCTACAGAGTCGAATATTGAAGCATGCTGGCGATTTGACTGCCGCAGCTGCATTGGCAGATGAAGCTAGGTGCATGGATCTTGCTGACCGCTACATCAACAGTGAATGTGTCAAGCGTATGCTGCAAGCTGACCAGGTTTTGAAGTTGTTACATCATCTGTGGTGCTCTCTGGTAATCTTTCTATCTGCTATGTGTCTGATGGGTGAAGAAAAAATTCCTTTTGAAGGTGAGTTTGGCAGAAAAAACTGCTGTCTTGTTCACAAAAGACGGTGATCAGCACAATAACCTTCATGATATGCAGTGCATGTGGTATGTTTCCATACAATACAGGACAGGTTTTGCAGTTTTCTGTATATATTATTGCGGATGCTAACGGAAGTGTATTTTGGAGGTATGAACTTGCTTCTGGTGAAAGTTACTTCCGCCAAGGTGATCTTGGACGAGCATTGAAAAAATTTTTAGCTGTGGAGAAGCACTATGCAGATATCACAGAAGACCAATTTGATTTCCATTCATATTGCTTTAGAAAAATGACTCTGCGTGCATATGTGGAAATGTTGAAATTTCAAGACCGTTTGCATTCGTATCCATATTTCCATAAAGCAGCTGCTGGAGCTATCAGGTGAAACATCTATTCGTGCGTCTTCTCAAATGTGGATCTTCTTGTTTCTCTCGTTTTTTTGGTTTCTGTTGCAACTCGTTCTTGGCTTTCTGATGCTATCAGAAATTGCACCAGTTTGTCTTAGTAGATTTTTTTGCGGTCCAAATCAGTAGAAATTTGGTTGCATAAAGATTGATGATTATAAAATATTCTTTCTCTACCTAAGACCAATGCTTCATGCCTAGGTTTACCTTTCTGATAGCATATCCAAGGAGTTTTTGAACAGTTCACTTGTTGCTGATTTATGCTTGCATGTTTCAGCTACTCTGAGCATTGTGATTCACCCATAATCCATCGATCTTAGAATTGGAACATGGCTTTGATACCGTCTGGCTCAACCCGCTTCACATGGGCCAAGCCCCCAAAAGGAGTTTTCAAATGTGGCCACTTAAAGTGGTGACATGTGGGGGTTAGGTATCTACTTATGAACCACTCAAGAAGGGACTTAAGGTGTTGAATATTTTTCGCAAAAATGATTTATATGATAGGCTGAAAACGTGGAAGAACCATAATTGCATAGACAGGGCATCCCGCTTTTTTACTTTGCCGTTGCTTCTTTACCTCAATTGACTGGGAAGTTTGAGCTGATCTTTAAGATTTTTTTTTTTGAAAGGAATAGGAGGTAATTTATAATAATGTATAGCATCTTTCTATCTTGTATTGTACCCCATTATGGTGTTAAGTGGTCTTTGTGAGACCTGCTGTCAAACTTTATGATGTTTCTAGGTACGTTTAACGAGACTCAAACTTCAATCGTTAAGTTGCATGTTTTCACATAAATTTTGTGTGTTTTTTTGCATTTGAATTTGGCTTTATCTCTTCGCTTTCAGCTGTTGGTTGTCATCTTGTTGTGCTATTACCAGTCGACTGCTAGGTGGCTTCCATTTGAAATGGCTTTTTATGGTCCAGATGCTATATTAAGCTGTTTGATTCTCCTTCCAAGTCAGCCACTGAAGAAGATGACGAAATGTCGAAGTTGCTTCCATCTCAGAAAAAGAAGCTGAGACAAAAACAGAGAAAGGCAGAAGCACGGGCTAAGAAAGTACTGATAGTTTCTGGTGCTTCTGTGCTCTGTTCTGTAAAGTTTCCTGATTGTTTGCATTTTTTGTAGGAAGCAGAAGTTAAAATTGAAGAGTCAAGCAGTACTAGTGTCTCAAAGTCTGGGAAAAAGCCTGTCAAGCCTGTTGATCCTGATCCTCATGGAGAGAAGTTATTGCAGGTTTTTGTGTGACCAATTTTTTCTTTGTAAATGATTCCTTTTTTATTAATTGTTAGTTACTGCTGTGGTCTGGACTGCATGAACCTTCTTTATGTATATGTGGTGGTAGGTTGAGGATCCACTATCAGAGGCAACAAAGTACTTGAAGCTGCTTCAAAGGAACTCACCCAATTCGTTGGAAACGCACTTCCTTTCGTTTGAAGTAAATATGAGAAAGCGGAAAACTTTGCTTGCTTTTCAGGTAATTTTGCCTGGGGTTACTTTGCTTTTTCTTTATTCTTTTGTTCGGTGACTTTTAGTATAATTTTAAGTCTTCTTACTCTTGAAACTTCCTAAATCATATCGTTCTGGTAAATTTTCTGTTTCTTTCTCCTAAATATGTGCTGCTTGTAATTCAATTTTCTGCTCTGTTTTAATAATTGCATCTTTATGTGCTGCTCTCTTTTCATGGATCCAGGCAGTGAAGCAGCTGCTCAGGTTGGATGCTGAAAGCCCTGACACACATAGGTGCCTGGTTAGTTTCTCTCTTGTTTGCTCTTGAGATATTGCGTAATTCTCATATGTCCTCTGAACTCCTTGGGTTGAGCTGTTTGATATATTTGTCGCATCTTTTGGGTGTCTGTAAGTTTTGATGCAAGTCATAGTATGTTAATCTGTCTTGCTACTGCTTTGTCCTCAACTTTTTGGTGGTGGTCTACATTGTTTCCCCGGTTGCTAGAGACATTAAGGGCTTAGTATTGTTTCTGATGGCTGCTTCTTATGCTGCAGTTAAGGTTTTTCCACGAAGTTAGTTCCATGGCTGCCCCAGCTACGGACTCCGAGAAACTTATTTGGACTGTATTAGAAGCTGAGCGACCAGAAATCAGGTTCTGTACAAACTCTCTTTTGGACTTGCTACATCTTGCTTGTTGATTGGTTTTATATGACAGTCTTAACACACACAATCGTTCATCTTGCAGTCAGTTGCATGAGAAGTCTTTGTTAGAGGCAAATGAGTCATTCCTTGATAAACATAAAGGTATCATCAACATCAGACGATTTTTCATACACGTGTTATAACATGTTCTGAGCTTGCTTGGTCTTTTTGTTTTGTGCAGATTCCTTGATGCACAGGGCAGCTGCTGCCGAAATGCTGTATGTTTTGGAACCCAGCAATAAGGACATGGCTGTGACATTAATTGAGGATTCAAGCAACAACTTGGTGCAGAGGTACTGTTTGGTACAATGAAGTTTTGCCACCTTCCTTCATTTCATTTGTTTTGGACTGTTTTATGCTCCCATCCCCTTGATAATCTGTTGAGTATGTCCATGTTATGTTGGATAGAAATGGAGCGCTTGGATCAGTTGGGGAATGGAAACTCAAGGACTGTATTGCGGTTCACAAGCTACTCTCCTCGGTAGTAGTTGATCTGGATGCTGCGTCAAGTAAGTTTTGATCTTGTCAACCATTGCCAATTAAAGTTATGCATAAAATGTGGAATATCTGTTGGAATAGTTGAAGTTGCAGCAGTATAGGATTGCAATTGGGTGGGGACGTGTGTGAGGGAGGGAGGGAGGGAGGGAGCTGTTGTCTGTGTTTCAGGGGACATAATCATGATCTCGTCAGTAAATTTGGTTACTGAATAAAATTAAGGGTACTGAGTGCTACCGTTTTTGCCATTTAAATAGCTTTGAAAATGGTAGAGGCCCAATGCATATTGGGTTGCAGCGAGGGTTACATCTGGTCAATGGGATAAGATTCTTCTATCCCTACTTGCTTATTGGCTTGCACATAGTATCTTTCTGCAGCTCATTTTACTGAATACAAAGATGGGATATTATGATTGGATAATTCTTGATTTGACTTTTGAGATGGTGTGTCTGACACTAGCACAATACATCTATAACAGGATGGAAAGTACGTTGTGCCGAATACTTCCGGTACTCCACATATTTTGAAGGAAGTCACAGTTCTGCAGTTCCTAATTCCTCGTACAACCAGATTTCTAGTAATCCTGAAAATGGAGTAAACCATCCTGCTGGCGACATAAGCATGGATTCTCTTGCGCCAAATGGAAAACTGGAAGCTTTTAAGGACCTCTCTATCTAACAAGTGGAGTTGAAAGCTCAATTTGGGCAATGTAATTCTACATTCATCAGTATGCTTGAGAGTTTAGATCACAGCGACCGAGCTGCAGCTTTGGAGATAGTGCGTTCAGCCTTGGGGAAGTATCATTCATGTGGCCTCTTCCAGTTCATGGCCATTCTGTCGCTATATTGGATTGGCATTTACTTCTGTTCTTTTCTGCCCTCCCTCCCTCTCATCTAGGAATTTCTTTTGCTGATTGTGTATAATCTTCCTCCACTTTCGTTTCTGGTTGGATCTCATAGCCTCGCGTGTCTGTGGGCATGAATGAGGAAGGTGGCGGGCTTCATGGGGATGCATTAAACAACTAAGGTTTCCCTTTTTCACTGTTAGTTTTACTATCTATAGGAGATCCCTGAGGAGGAGCGACAGGAGAAATTTTTGAGAACTGATGCTTCGTCAGCATTAAGAGCAAAGTGGCCTCTGCAAAACTCACTTCTGGAGATATGTTGTACTTCCTTATTTAAGTCAACCATTGTTTTTCCTTTGTATAAACATTGCATTCTGTGAAAAATTTTGGAATGAGAGATGTTACAAATGATAGATTTTGCATCAATAACACGCGCCCTTCCGGGTTGTTTTGTAGTTCTTGCTTTTCTGTTTAAGGTAACTAAAGTTTCCCTTATTTTGGGGTAAAAGTATGCAAGCGAGTGATTCGAGCCTTGGCTCTATGCAGTCCCCGTATGTTAACCGTTGCTAGTACGAACCTCCTAATCTATCCTCTTTGTTGGTTTTTTCAAATCACTAATGAAAAAGATGAAGACAAATGGTTTCCTGATAGTACTGTTGTTGCATGGGAGCCATATATATATCTTGATGAACTCGATCTGTTTTCTGGTACGGAAATTTCCCTAGATTGTAGGAAGTCAAATGTTTTTTTTTTTACAACCTTCAAAGAAAGTATCTGTTGAGGCCTTAGGCAGCTTCTCTTGCTTTTAAGTTTCTCATGCGAAGATAACGGCATGCCGTTTTTGTTGTTTTCGCACCAACATAAAAAGTTAGATAAATTATATCCAATTTTTTCCCCATTTTTTTATCCCAATTCGAAAAATAACACAAATGGTACGAAAAATGTAAATTGAAGAATAGAAAAGATTCTCCTTTTTCTATGAATCCAATCCTAAACCGACGCGCCTGTGCAATGTCCTCTCGTCTCTTGCATACGGTGCATTTAGATTCCAAATTCTATTGTTCATCTGTCTCCAGTTTTTATACTTATAATTGTTTTTGGTATTAATTTTTATACTTATTTAAATTTGTTCATTTGGTTGGGGGGGGGGGGGGTGAGGGGGTAGGGGGTGGGGGCTGGGTTGTTTATTCATATCTTGAAACATTTTTTT